>CM075650.1:42536205-47778705 GCA_037953625.1 Crotalaria pallida | reverse complement strand
TATATGCTTAGGTTATATCACAACTCAGTTTCATAGTCCTATTATTTCCGCTTACACTGATAACAATTTAAAGGAATTCGGCTAAGGTATTTACAAATGGTATCGACTACTTTAGATGAATTAATGGATGGCATCAATTATGTTTTCAACACATAAACTATAATATATTCTATTAGACCAAGGAGGATGCTATCTAAGCTTTGAAATGACGGGGGATTAAATGATTTCTTAATCAAAGTAATCGCCGAATTCAATATTTAAAGAAATACGAAATCTATTCTCCAAGATCCCATATTTTGGTTTGTGCACCCGTTTCTTTTAGAAAATAAAATGGAAAAATTTAACCCTATATTTTCTATATATAAGCAAGTCCATATCTTTTCGATTAAAATCTTAATTATTACTAGAATTACTCGTGGTTAGTTTAAGGGTGTCACACGTGTTGGTATCAGAGCAAAAGTTAGATCCTGTTGTAGTTGAAGTAGTTCCTGAAAGGTAGTCATCGGCATCAAGCAGATATCCATAGGTTATATTTGAATGTTAGTATCTTACATTGTTTAAGTAATAGATACGAATTGAATGTCTTGTTTGAAGCTATTTTTATAGCTTTAGTTTAGTCTATGTGATGGGTGTTTCCTTAGTCTATCATATATGACCATAAGCCAATAGTGCAGGTCTAGTATGACGACTAGAAACCAAAATCATACTAATGTGATGTTGGAAAGGATCACAGATGTTATGGAGTATATGCAGCAACAACAACAATGTCAGCAACCACCACAACCAGTTAATCCACCTCATCAGTGTAATGTTGGTAATGCTGAAGCTAAGAGTTTAGCAGATTTCAGAAGCTGTAGTCCACCTAAGTTTGAAGGAGGATTTAAGCCAGAAGAGGCTAACAAGTGGATTCACACTATGGATAAAATTCTCAAAACATTAGACTGTACGAATGTTCAGAAGGTAGCATATGTTGTCTATATGTTAGAGGGAGAAGCTGAGAATTGGTGGAATCACACAGTTCAGCTTCTGCACTATGAAGGAAGAGATGTCAACTGGGGTGTGTTTATGGAGAAATTCCTCCATAAATATTTTCTAGAAGACTTAAGAAGGAAAAAGGAAGTTGAGTTTCTGCAATTGAAGCAAGGGGAGATGAGTGTGGGCGAGTACGCAGCTAAGTTTGAGGAGCGGATGAAGTACTATCTATACTACCAAAACAATCCAAATGAGAGAAGTAAATGCATCAAGTTTGAAGGGGGCTTGAGGCCTAAACTGAAATCTATTTTTAGTTATCAAAGGATTCAGAGTTTTCCTGCACTGGTGGATATGTGTAGGATGTACGAAGATGACAAGAAAGCAGAGGAGTTACAAGCATCGGAGAAGAAGGATAATCAAAGTTATGGACCTCATAGACGTAAAGGTTTCAACAATAGAGGCAAGGGTCCATATGATCACCGAGGAAACGACAAGGGGAAAGTTGGAGGAAATGACAGAGGTAATTCTCGCAATGATGCTCCATATTGTGAGAAGTGTAAGCGTCACCATTATGGTCGCATCTGCTGGGCAACAAGTGGTTGTTTTAATTGTGGGAAGCCAGGGCATTTTGCTAAGGATTGCAAGGACCAGCCAAGGCCAATCCGAAGGGGGCATCTGATAGGTCTGTGGTTCAAGGCAGAGTTTTCACGCTTAGTGGCATGGAAGCAAGTCAATCTTCTGATCTCGTGCAAGGTAATTACTTGCTAAATGGTCAGTCTTACTATGTGTTATTTGATTCCGGTGCTACACATTCATTTGACTCTTATGAATGTGTAAATCGTTTGAGTTTGCCTATATTTGAATTGCCCTATGTTATTAAAGTAGAGACCCCTACGAATGTTCCTGTAATTGTTTCTAAGGCATGTCTTAACTGTTGTATAGAAGTGTTAGGACAAGTCTCTAGAGTATATTTAATCTGCCTGTCTTTATCGCAATTGGATGTGATCTTGGGAATGGACTAGTTGAGTCAGAACCAAGTTATCATTGATTGTGATAAAAAGATAGTTGCTTATAGAAACCCAAAACTCTCAGGCTATGTGTGTTTATTCAACACCGAAGCAAAAGAAGATGGTCCAAGGCTTGAGGAGATTCCTGTTGTCAGGGATTTTCCTGAAGTATTTGCTGACGAGATATCGGGTTTGCCACCGAAGAGGGAGATTGAGTTTGGAATCGATCTAGTTCCGGGAGAGGGTCCCATTTCTATTGCTCCTTATAGAATGGCACCACCGGAGATGGCTGAGATGAAGAATTAGATAGAGGAGTTATTGCAGAAGCAAATGATCAGACCAAGTGTATCACCTTGGGGTGCTCCGGTCTTGTTTGTCAAGAAGAAGGATGGTAGCATGAGGATGTGTATCAACTATAGGCAGTTAAATAAGGTCACAATCAAGAACAAGTATCCATTACCAAGGATAGATGATCTTATGGATCAAGTTCGGGGAGCTTCAATATTTTCTAAGATTGATCTGAGGTCGGGGTATCACCAGATCAGGATTAGAGAAGAGGATATCTCTAAGACTGCATTTCGATCTCGATACGGACATTATAAGTATGTAGTAATGCCGTTCGGATTGACTAATGCACCAGCTATTTTCATGGACTACATGAATCGAATCTTTAGACCTTATTTAGATTCATTCGTGGTTGTGTTGCAATGGTTCAACGATTCTCCAGAATTCAAGCAAAGGTTGCAATGATTCGGTAAGTATGCCCATTTCAATCTGTCTCTTGTTTGCAATTTACCATGTGCAACTAGCCATAGGATGAATCTGTGTTTAGGTACCGATAATCGATTCCACACGACCTTAGCCAATCGAAATTTGGGTTGTTCCCCTGTAAGAAATTTATACCCAGAGTTGATGGTGTAGGCACCATCTGAACACGCCTACCACTAATTGTTTGCATAACCCAGTCTCATTTTATCCCTTACTTTCAATAGCTGCTTCCAGTGCCAGCTTTGGCCTGGATTCCATTCACAATCCCAAAAGGAGCTATCTTTGATGTAATAAGTGTGAACCCAACGCACCCATAAACAATCCTTTTTCTCAGATAAATTCCAAACCTGTTTACCGAGAGCTGCGATATTCCAACGACCGCAATGCTGAATACCCAGTCCACCATTCTTCCTCGATGAACAAATAGTCTGCCAAGCTACCTTAGCATGATAGGCACCAGCCTCATTAGCTCCCCAGAGAAACAAATGACATTGCTTTTCAATTTCCTTAATAATTTCAAAGGGAATAATGAACACATAGGCCCAATAAACATGAAAACTCATAAGCACAGAATTAATTATTCAAACTCTTGCTTGATAGGATAGGTTCCTGGACATCCAATAAGTAATGCTTCTAATCACCTTATCCACCAGCACCTTACATGTTGAAGCATTCCATTTCCTAGACAAAAGAGGAACTCCCAAATACTTGCAAGGAAAACTACCCACCTGAAATCCAGTGATAGACAAAATAAGCTCCTTAGTAGCAGTAGTAGCTCCAGCCATGAAAATATGAGACTTATCTTGACTAACATGTAAGCCAGACCATTTAGAGAAGTCTTGAAGAGCCTGCATCAAAGGCCTAATGCTAGCTGGATGGGCTTTGCAGAAGATCATAAGATCATCTGCAAAAGCCAAATTAACCAATCTCATTTCTTTGCAAGTAGGATGATATCTGAAATTTCGATCATTAGCAGCTAAGGTCAAGTTCCTTCTAATGATTTCCATAGACAGCACGAATAGTAAAGGGGACATAGGATCACCCTGCCTAATGCCCCTAGATCCCCAAAATCTGTGCCCCTGTTCACCATTTATCACAATAGAGTAAGATACTGTTCTGATACACACCATCACCCAATTAATGAACTTTGTTGGAAATTTTAGAGCAAGGAGCATATCCTCAATAAAAGTCCATTCTAAGGTATCATAAGCCTTTCTAATATCCAACTTCATCATACACCTGGGGGAGATCCTCCTTCTACCATACATCCGAACCAGTTCTTGAGAAAGGAGTATATTGTGCAAGATACTCCTATCCTTTATGAATGTTGTCTGGTTGTCATGAACCAATGATGGTAACACTTCTGCTAATCTGCTACTAATAACCTTAGATATGCATTTATAAACAGTAGAGCAGCAAGCAATAGGCCTATACTGGTGAACCAATAATGGTGCATCAACTTTAGGAATCATTACTAAATTTGTATGATTTACTTCCCTGAGAAGATTATCTGAGTCAAAAAACTCTTTGATAGCTTGGCACATATCCTGACCAACTATGTCCCATGTATCTTGGAAGAAGCCTGACCCATACCCATCAAGCCCAGGGGATTTATTTTTATCAATTGCAAACAGAGCTTCCCTAATTTCACCATCAGAAATAGGTTTGTTCAGATTTAACTGTTGTGGTCTTGATAAGCATCTGCCTTGTTCTATTACATTATGGCCAAACTTGTCTCCTCTGCTCCTTGTCAAGAACAAATTCTGAAAGAAGTCCTCAAAGCATTGGTGAATACCATCTTGATCATTGATCACCTCATTCCTGTCATTTTGGACTCTAATGACCCTGTTCCGATAGTGCCTTTTCCTGATTGAATCATGGAAAATCTTTGTATTGCTGTCACCATCCTTAAGCCACCCTATCTTAGCCTTCTATTGTAAGAAAGAGAAAGCATCCTTATGTACTTTACTGTATTGAGTAGACACCTCCTTTTTTGCTTGATGCAAATCTGGATCCATGGGGTTCAAGACCAAATCAGATTGAATTGCTTCCAATTAGTCTCTGAGTTCTGCTTCCCTGATATCAACACATGAATAATGCTTCCTATTCAACTCAGATAAAGGTCCTTTGAGATCTTTCAGTTTCTTGTAGACCTTAAACATACTACTTCCTTCTACAGGTCTCTGCCAAATGTTGTTCACTATGTGCAAGAAGTCATGATGACTGGTCCACATATTAAAAAACTTAAAAGCACGCTTAACATGCCTCTCATGAGCCCCCTAGTCTTTAATAATTGCTGAATGATCTGATAAACCTGGGGTAGTGAAATTCACAGAGCAAAAAGGCCAAACTCTACACCAAGACAGATTCATCATTGCTCTATCCAGTTTGGAGATAATCCTATCACTACCAGTTTGCTTATTACACCAAGTGTAAAAACAGCCTGTGTAGTGCATATCAATTAAGCCACATTCATCCACACATCTTTGGAACTCAGTTAAACTATTAACATCAACAGGGTTCCCCCTATCTTCTCTTGATCACTCAAACAGGTATTAAAATCACCTAACACAAGCCAGGGAATGTTCACACAGCTATGAATCCCACATAAAACCTGCCATATCTCTCTTCTCCCACACTAATCATTTTTTGCATAGATAAAAGTGACAAAAAACTGTTGTTGATTATGGATTATTAATACATGACAATGGACATATTGAGGTGATCTAGCTACAATAGTAACATCAAAAATATCCCTCCTCCACATAACCCAAATCCTCCCAATTTCACAGACATCTAAATTAATGAATGATCCCCATCCACTAGCAATTTTATTCTGTATATGTTGAAAACTATTAGCTCTCAACTTATTTTCTAACAAAGCAAAAAGACCAACCTTGTTTTTTATGTACAACTCCTGAACCTGTTTTTGTTTTTGAGGATGGTTCAAACCTCGAATGTTCCATGCTCCTATTTTATCCATGAGGAGGAAGAGATGAAGATTCCCCCTTCTGCAACCCAGAAGATTTCTGAATTGCCTTACTTCTTGTTGTCACTTTTATCCACCCCTCATTGTCAACCACTTTCTTTCCCTCCATAGGTAAGCTGCTATCTTCTGGAATGTTCTCAACAAACAGGTCTTTGATTACCGTCTCCACTTCTATCCTAGCCCTGTCCACATTTTCCTGAGGGATAGTTCCAGTTTCAATGTTATTATTCAGTTTTAGGGCATTACCTAGCTTATGCATATCTTGTTGAGTAGGCTTGTTCTTCTCAACCCATTGTTGCTTGACTCCCTGTTTCAACCCCTTCTTACACATTTTAGCATCATGACCATAGCATGAACATTTAGAACATAAGGTAGGTTTCCACTCATACACAACCTTTTGAGAAACAAGATTCCCCTTTTCATCTTCAAAATGCACTTCTTCAGGGAGGATTGCTGGATCCACTTCCACCAGAACTCTAGCATAACTAATTCTGTTTCGTTCCTCAGTTACCTTATCAGCCATAATTGGAGTACCTATCAAACTTGAGATCTTGCTTAGCGAAGCAGATCCCCAGTATTTGAGGTTCAGATTAGGGAGCTGGATCCATACAGGAATTCTATCAAGGAAGATTTTGGAAACAGGCCTTCCAGTCCATGGGGCTATAATCAAGGGTTTCTTATCAAAATAATAAACCCCCACATCCAATACACTGTTCCTTCATTCCATAGTATTGAATCTTACTATCATAGTGCCATTTGAATTCATGAGAATTTTATCAATCCCATATTGACCCCATGCCTTTTTGGTAAAGCCACTCAACACTGGATAAGGAGGATTAGCCCCTAACACATAGCACACCAAGGAGTTTTGCCAAAAATTTACCTCATCTTCAACATCTGCAGGGTCTATCTTACCCAGAGCAACAGCATCTTTCAATTCAGGTTGATGAAACGTCAGTTTACTCCCTGCATTCCTAAGCTTTGAAATGTCAAAATTTTCCCAAACGTTGAGTTTAGGGTATACTTCCTTCACTGGTTCTTTTACTGATGCAGGGCTTTTAGGATTTGCATCTATACGATTCACATTCATATCTGAACTTTGCTGTTGGTCATTGATTTCCTCTTCTTGTGTTGCAGGACCTTTTTGACGAAGCCTAGCATGTATCAGATCAATGCCATGCACAAGGGACTCAAGTTGCTTAGGCGTTAAGGCATCAATGGCCTCCAAATCCTCATCATCCAAATGGGTCAGATCAAACACCTGCGGCTGCTTCTCCATCCACGTCGACGTGGAAGAAGTTTGTGGGGAGGGGGACTTAGGGGGTCTTCCCCTCTTCTTGGCCATGGAGGCCGCACCAGCAAGCCTAGGGAAACCCTAGACAACCGTGAGAGAGAAGAGAGAAAAGTCAACTCTAAGTCAAACCCTACCCTAAATTTAGGGATTTTTACACAAGTTAATCAACATACAAACACACCAAAAATCCTCTTTTTATTCTTTCTTATAAACATAAATCAAAGCATCAATATGGAATAAAACCATTTGAAAAAAAAAGAGAAGACCGTATAGTACATATGCACACATAATCAACACAAAAATCAATTTCTCAATTACTTTTCTTTCAAGGTCGAATAAATGAGCATGAGAACAACTTATTTTAACTCAAATATAACATGCATACTCAAACTAATTTATTTCACCAACTAACATGCTTTGGCCGAATTATACTTTAAGAAAATTAGGGGTTTTCACATAAACCAAGCAATACTCAATCATACACCAAAAGTCCATTCCTCATTCTTTTATTTCAACATAAATCATATTACTTTAACAAAACCTTTTGAGGCGAAACCATATTAAAACCGTATGGACCTACAATCATCATGCATGTTTAATTTGTTTATTTTAAACTTAGATTCTAACAGGCATGCACTTAAAAACTAGAGATCAAAGCTTAAAATCAATTAATCATCAAAAATCAATTTTTGTTTCCCTCTTTTACTTGTTTGGCCGAATCATAGCGAATGAAAATGAGAAGCTTTTGCACAATAAAACATCACATAAACACATGCTCCAAACCAATAAAAATCAAAGCTAATTTCTTGACTTTTAAACATAAAACAAATCATTGAAACAAACAAAAATCACTTGAGCACCACTCAACATAAAAACCGTATAACCTTTATTATATTATGAACGTTCATTTTAAATCTTTTAAGCTTAAAGCATTGTACTTTAAGACATAAAAATCATATAGGAACACAAAAACATAACATGCATCCAAAGCAAAACTCATTCCCTTTATTATTTGGTTTTGGCCGAATGGCCTAGGAGGAAAAATCCAAATTTTCTTACAACACAAATTCATATACTTCAAGATCAACAAAAGTCCTTCTTTATTTCCTTATTCCAAAACAAAAATCATAGTGGTTTCTAAAGTGACAACCGTATATTCTTAGAAACAAAACATCAACACAAAAATTCATTTTTCATGTATTTTTAACTTGAAAACCAAAAATACAACATAAATAGCAAGAATCACGAATCAATTTCATGCAAGTAAAAACAAAATTATTTTTCCCCAAATATAAACCCTAACCGTGACATGCAACAAAGAAATACAAAAAATTTGTGAAAATCAACAACTCATAGTTCATGAACATACTATATTAACTCATAATCAAGCATAAAACACAAATCAAAAATCAAAAACTATTTTAAACAAAAGGGGTCATAAAACCGTGAGCATCATCTCCCTTGATGCATGTCCATTTTTTTGTTTTTAATCTCAAATACAAGTAAGAATAAGTATAAAAAGGCATAAGAAATAAGAAAAATTCACATGCAAAAGATTTTAAACTTTGAACAACAAAATCTTGCTTTGGAGCTTAATGAACTGAAAAAAGAAAATGAAAGCAAGGAAGGAAGTACTAGCTAGAAGAAGATTACCTAATAGAAGAGCAAAATAAACAAGAAAAATGAGCAAGAGCCAAGCTTCCTCCTTCCTCCTTCTTCTTCTCTTCCTCTCGATTTTTCTCTCTTTTTCCTCACTTCTATTTTTTTTCGTCTAACAACTGCTGTCCAGATACCACCGATTTTCCCTTGTTCGGAAGCACGCCTATAAAACATATATACTACTTGTTCGTTTTGGGTACCCAGTGTAACGCCCCAAAATTTTAATCCCTGATTAACGAAATGTTAATTATAAAATTTAATATAATTAATTATTTCCATTCTTAATATTTGATTAAAATTCTGTGTTATAGGAAACGTGTGTGAATTTATTTATTAAGTATGATTGTGCATGAAATAAATATTTTTGAACATTAGTCCCTGAGTTGGGACCTAAAAGCAATTATAGGAAAGGTTTTGGAGGGAAAGTAAATAAAATTATTATTTTTCAAAAACTGGTCAAAACACTCGAGTATTTTCTCGACTACTCGAGTATTCTGGACAGAGTTGCACGAGTTAGTGCGTTTGGTGAGTCACCATCAACGATTTCGTTTCGTTGACACGAAATCACCACCCATCCATGTTCATAGAAGTCGTGTCGAGCTGCATGAGCCTCTGATCGAACTATTTAAACCAATTGAACACGGATTGAGAAGCATTTTGGCAAAAATCGTGGAGTTTGCATGCTTTAGGGTTCCTGGATTCGATCAATCGATTCTCCTTCTCTGTTTTGATTCAAACCACAAACCATACACCAATACAAAGCTCACATCTCGAGCTTTGTATAGACATAAAATTTGTGAGCTGAGTGTGAGTGTGTTGGTAGAATTGAAGCTTGGAAGTTGGAGTTGTTTTCTGTCAAGTTGATTATGGAGCTTACTTTGATCCCTGATTTTGGTAAGTTCACGAGTTCTTTGAGTCTCAATTTGATTTCTATAGTTAGAACGTGTTGCATAGAGTTTAGAAATTCTAATTTCGCCAATTTCTATCTCTGTTTCATATGTCAACCAATTCCATCTTGGACCTCCACTCAAAACTGTCTTGCATATGATGCTTGAAGAGGTTTTGGTGCTGTGGAGTTCTTCTTGCAAAATCTCTTGTTGATTCACGTCAGTGAGGTAAGGGGAAGTCTTTCTATTCACTAGATAGAGTTTAAATTCCATGATTTTCATTAGAGAGCCACCAAGAGGCTCTATGGGCTTAGATTGAATAGGGAATATGGTTTGGAGACCAAATGATGCTCTATGGTTGTGTTGAGAAAGTCTCATATGTTGCATGCAAGCTATCTTGAACATAAAATCACAAGTTTATTGAGTATATTGCAATTTGGCTTATTAAGTTGTGAAATTGTATGTTTTATGCATAATCTTGTGATTCCCTGTCAAATCTGTTATTTGATGTGTTCTAAGTGTTTGAGCATGTTCAATATGTGTTATATAAACTCTGTTGATCATTGGATTGGACTAGAAATGGTTAGAATTGAAAATGGTATGATAAAACCAAGTTTCCAGTCTGTTCTGCAAGAAAAGACTCGAGTACTTGGCTTGATACTCGAGTAAATTTTTGGTAAAACAGTGTATTTTTTGTAAGAACACTCGAGTACCATGCCTAGAACTCGAGTATCGACTGTTGTATGGGGATATTTTATGGTAAATCACTCGAGTAATGCAGGAGTCATTCGAGTGTTCTGGAGTTAATGAAGAACACTCGAGTAACTCAGGAATACTCGAGTATTTTTATGAAACTGAAACCCAGATCCTCAGAAAGACATGAACAACTCGAGTAACTGAGAATTACTCGAGTAATCTGGAAATAGCTGAAGAACACTCGAGTATTCTGAGGAACACTCGAGTATTTTACCCAGAATATTAAAATATCATTTTTTTAATTCTGAATCAATTATTAATACTTAAATGACAATAATCCAAGTGATCTAAGACTTAAAGGAAATTGATTGATGATATGGTAAATTTTTGTTTGGACGACGAGACGTTGCTCGGGTGGCACGTTGGGAATTATTAAAAAGGAAAACCACCAATCAATTCCTTTAAGTTCAAAAAAAAAATGCATTCATTTGGAGTCTGGATGATAGATCGTTTATCATGTTTTGGTAACATGTGTAGGGCCTCTGGGAGTGCCAATTGACGGCTCGCTTGATGACACGTTATGGTTGACGACGTAGTCGGCTTAGTGGAATGCCGATATGGTTATACCGTTTGGATGACGGGCCGTTTGGATGACGGGAATGCTCGGGTAGCATGGATTCCAAGCTTGTCATGTACATTCTTGGTGAGTGTACGAATGTTGTACACCTAGGAGTACAACGCACGGTTGAGTGCTGGACGAAGTAAAGGATGGACGTCAGAGAGTGACATAGAATGATGGAGATAGGTTTGAGAGCTAAGTTCATTCATCATGCCACTCATTTAATCTAATGTTGATAAATGAAACTAGTATGAGCATCCTACTTGCATCCTATATCTGCTAAATGCTAAGTGTGATTGTTGTTTATTGTTGCAAGTATATACCTTCACATTGTACATACATTTATGCTCTATTGAATATGTGTATAGAATTACTTACCCCTATGCCCTTTTAGGTGATCTCACGTTACATCGCTTGCATCGAGATCCGGCCACTTCCTAGTGGTACATGGATCTATGAGGACCATCGCGCGGTGTTCGAGGGAGAGGTAGAGGTTACCTTCTACCACCCGAACCCGCTGATTCGATTTCGTCCTCGTAGATTTAGGATTCCCATCATATACACTATGCACGTACCCCCTTTTTACACATATCATGGACCACCTCCCACACGACCAGCTCGCTCTTATCACAGCTTTCGTTTTCGACCTACCCGCTCACACCCTTTTTCTTCGAGAGTCGTCCGCGAGGAGACTCCCCCTTCTGATCCGACGAGCCCAGTTAGGGTCACGCCATCTCCTGACCCTGTACCCAGTGGTAGGGTACCCTCTCCATCGGATGAGATCGAGGAGGATCCTGTGGAGGACGAGAGCGGAGGCGAGCCTGTCGTTCATTCTACCGGGAGTCAGTGGAGGGACGATGATCCCTAGGTATGTGCGTATGGTAAATGATGGGGATAAGGGGATCCGATGTGGGGATACTGTGGAGGAGATACTACTGCTGCTGTTGTTGATGATGATGATGTTTACTTTTGCTACCTGGAGACTGCTACTACTATCACTACTGCTGCTGCTGCTGCCAGATCTATGTCACCACCTCTAGAGTTTCATATTTTTGTGATGTACATTTTGTATATATACTTTTGAGAACTCTAGGGTTATGGTTTTACTTTTGGTATAGATCTTGATGATGGACTTGTGTATGGATCTTGGAGATTTGACCATGGAACTATGTACTTTATGACTTACTTATAAATATATGCATCTTATGTTTATCTTATAATTATGCATAGTTCCACTATTTCCGCTCACTCTGATTTAACTTAATAAAGGAATTCGGCTACGATAAAAATGTATGATATCAGTTCCGCAAAACGGAAGAAGGGATGGCATCACTTAATTTCTATTATATGAATACGATTTCAGAGTACTGATGCTATCTAATTTGTGAAAAAGTTTTAGAGTATGCCGAATTCAACACAATGTTTAAATATTATGAACTATCCTCTCCAAGAGTTCCATGTTTTGATTGTGCACCCGCCTTAAAAGAAAAATTTATTTCTACATTTTCTAAATACTTACAAGTCCATATTTTATCCGAGTAATAGTATAATTAGTACATTAATTACTGGATTATGAAAAGGGTGTCACACACAAACTATTTTGGTTCCCTAGGGGTTAGCATGGAGGTCTTTTCCTTTCTCAATCCAAACAAAGGAACCGTTAGGTACACCATGCCTTTTTATTTTACAAAGATTTGAGGTGTGACCATGAATTTCACAGTAAATCAAGTTGGCTTTTTAGAGAAATCTACATTTGAAAATGAACCAACTTTTCTCAATTTTTTCTTTTTGGCATTGGCATAACCTAAACCGGTTTTGTTTGAACTACTTCTTTGATTGACAATTAATCGATTCAATATATTATCACTTTTTGAGAAAGTTGCACAAGTTGTTTTTAAATTTTGAAGTTCATTTTCATACTTGATGCAACTTTCACACTTTTTATTTTTTAGAGCAGTGATAGTATGTTATAAAGAATTATTGTTGCATTTTAAATTGTCAATGCATTTTTCCAGTTCAAGAACTTGCTCTTTATGATTTAAAAGATTTTTTTTCAGTTTAACATAATTCTTGGCAAGTTTCTTAAACTCGGATTTCATTTCAAAGTAAGCAGTGTATAATTCTTCATAATCATTGAATTCCGACTTGGTATCACTATTAGATTCAGTATCAGAGGTTACCTCAGATTTTTGTACGAACGTTGTTCGGCTCGGTGAGGCTTCCTCATCATTTTTGCCCATTAAGCACAAGGTCAGATTTTCCTCGTCACTGTCCGAGCTTGATTCGATCATCTCCAAATCATGCTCGGTACTTGTTCGGCTCGGTGAGGCGTGTTCAGCTTGCCTTCCCACTAAGCACAAGTTCGCTGCTTCTTCTTCCTCAACCGACGAGCTTGTCTCTGATGTTTCATTTTCTTCGGGTGCATCCCAAACAATGTAAGCTCTCTTAGGTTTGAGTTCTTTGCCTTCTTTTGCACCATGGGACAGTAGGTTCTTATGTGTCCCGGTTCACCACACTCATGACATTTGATTCTTTCTTTCAAGCTTTTATGGTCGACATCTCTGGTCTCTTTTCTTTTGTTTTTAAGATTTCTTCTATTTTTGAAGAATTTTTTGAACTATTTGACCATGAGATCGGAGGTTTCATCATTACTATCAGAACTGGAGTCGCTATCAGAGAAGTCTTTTGCCAACTTCATTGAGGCCTTGAGAGAGATCCCCTTTTTTTGTTTGTCCGATTCTTCATGCATTGTTAATCGGCTGAGCTCCATCTCATGCTCTTGAAGTTTTCCGAACAGTGTTGTTATGTCCAGGTAGTCCAAGTCTTTTGATTCCATGATTGCTGTGACCTTGGGTTGCCATTCCCTGCTTAAACATCTCAATACTTTGTTAATAATTTCAGAATTTAAAAATGTTTTACCGAGAGCAATAAGATGGTTTATGATATGAGTAAATCGCTTTTGCATGTCATTAATAGATTCATTCGGTTGCATGCAAAAAAGCTCATACTCATGCATTAAAGTATTCAATCTGGCTTGTCTAACTTCACTCATCCCCTCGTGAGTAAGTTGAAGGATATCCCACATTTGTTTAGCATTTTTACATTGGGATACTCTAAAAAATTCATCATAGGATAAGGCGGACGTGATGATGTTTTTAGATTTTAAATCATAGGATACTTTCTTTTTATCATCATCAGTCCAACTCTCCCATGGAATTTCAACAACTTCCTCATTGATTATCTTTTTAGGAACAAAAGGACCTTTTTCAATTGCTTTCCAAATATCAATATCAATAGCTTCAATAAAAATTTTCATTCTAGCTTTCCAATACCCGTATCCTTCACCATTAAATAGTGGAGGACGATTAATTAAAGAGCCTTCACCTCCAAAAGGATTGTTAGATCCCATTGATTTTCTCTAGAATCTTTTCGAAAAAGTTTTTACACTCGATCTTTCGACCGAGCTCTGATACCACTTGTTGGAAACCAACAAGCGGCCTAACAATCTACTAGAGGGGGGTGAATAGTAGTTTGAAGCAAAGATACCAGATTTTCGAAATTGATTGAAATTGGATGAAAATGTACTGCTAGTTTTAATAAAAATGTCGAGCACTTGCCGAGCAGAATCCGACAATCAAAGAGATAATCGAATTTCCGAGTTCTTGCAAGTGATCAGGTTTGCAGCGGAAAAAGCAGTGACACTTCAACTGAGTTTGAAGTTATGCAATAACAAATTAAATGAGTAATGCAAAAACCAAAATGAAAGTGCAGAAAGCGATAAAGAGGACACAAAATATTTTTATACCGGTTCACTCATAAACCTTGTGAGCTACGTCCAGTCCCCCCTAAACCTTAGGGACCTTTTACTCAAAATCAAATTGATAGAATTTACACGGGAACTATTGAACGAACGTCACTCAACCTAACCCTTCCAAGAGAGTACCAAACTCTTGGATTCTACCCAATTTGATACTGGTAGGAAGAACCTCTTCCAAAGCCTCCTTGAAACCTTCAAGTAGCTCCACCGGGTGAAGAACCTCTTCGAATTCTGCTTAGGAACCTCCTAAGACTTCCAATGCTTGAGAACCTCTCAAGACTTCTTTGGTGAACAGTAACAGTAACGTTGAGTGTGGCTCGAGAACTGAACTCAGTCACATATAAATGTGACAGTGTGAATAGCAACTGAGTTTCAGACTTTTGAAAGGATTGGCAGAGAGAGAATGAGTGTTTTTCTTGTCACGGGTTCTTTTCGTAGAATGTCCGATTCTTCAATATCTTTTCTCTGAATTTTTCTTCGTATTTATGTTGAAAGAGATGATTCCTTCCAATTCAAAATTTCGAATCCCACGAATCAGGGAGGGAAGAATTTCACCACGTGAGGAATTGAAGATTGCGAGATTCCCTCTCCAACAGTCAAATTTTGATTTTGTCTAATTTTGAATCAGATCTTTCATTTATTGCCAATTCCTTTTATAGACAGATTCTGATGGTTAGCAGGTTCCGAGCTTCGGGTTGAACAGAGCTTCTGCAACTGATGACTTGATGTGAACTGAGCTTGAACCGAGCTGATTGCTTCCATAGCTTCCATACCGAGTCGCTGAGCTTGCGCTTGAACTTGATGGTGCTTGCACTGTTGTTGACCAAGTGTGAACCGAGCTTGACCTTGACCTTTGACTTCCGAGCTGTGGCTGAGCTTTGAACTCTGACTTGAGTTTAACTCTGAGCTTTTGCCGAGCATGTGCATTATGGCTTGAGTTACCTTGACGTCCGAGCTTTGGCCGAGCTTTGTATTTTATCTTGAGTTTGACTCTGAGCCGAGCGCTGGCCGAGCTTTACAAACTAGTAGGAATGCGAGCTTGAGATCCGAGTAAGAGCTGAGCTATTCATTCAAGCTTGAACTGGCACTTGATATCCGAGCTTTGGCCGATCTTTTCATTCGAGCTTGAACTGGCACTTGATATCCGAACATCTTCTGAGCTTCTGACTTAATGCTGATTCGACCAATATTGCTAAGCATCTTTGAGCTTGCATCTGAACTTCTGACTTAGATAATCGAGATCCGATCTTGATCCGAGATTCTGACTTTGCTTCTGAGATCCAAGCTTTATCTGAGATTTGAGCTGCTGCAGGTTCGACATCTATTTCTTCCGAAGTACAAGGCTAAGCATCTTCTGAGCATCTTGCTGCATAGATTTGTCCGAGCATCGTCCGAACATATTCCGAGCTTACACCTGAGCTTCTTACTCGCTGCTGGTTCGATTTTAGTAACCGAGCATCTTCCGAGCTTCTGACTCGCTGTTCTTCTGTATCAAAAGGCTGAGCAGATTCTGAGCATCTTCCGAACTGAGCTTCTAACTTTGCTTCTGGATATCGGAGCTGAGCTAACCACCTGAGTTGTTGTTGTTGACTCTTCACGCTATTTGAGTCTTCATTCACGCTATTTGTCTTCATCAAAACTAAGCATTCCTTGCTGATTCTACAACCCTAGGGTCTTGTGCACTCTTAATTTTATGTCTACCAATTTAAAATTCAAAATGCACAAAAGTATATTAAAACCGTACAGTACATCAACATGACAAAAATATTTTTCTGATACAGTAAATAACACTTGAAAATCATGATTCAATTTACTAAAATAAAACATTATATTATTTCTCAAAATACTAAAAATTTCGTAACCTGTAAAATAAATCCAAAACAGTACCAAAATAAATTCTACATTTTAATACGATCGTTTTGACTATAAATTTATCAAATTCGAATTTACAGATAAAAAATTATGAATTTTCAAAGTTACGTAATCAAACAAATTAATAAACAATAATCCCTTCGAAACATAAATCAAAACAAAATAATCCACCATTATAAAAACAAATTCCAAATAATTATTTGTACTTGCAATTTAAATCAAATAACGAATTCATACAAATTTAAAAATAACTAATCAATCAGAAACTCTCGAAAATTAATTTATTAAAATGCTGAAAATTGCGGGTGTTACAAAATGAACTATCCAACTCATGATTTAGAGCTTGTGGCTGTTGTATTTGCTCTAAAGATCTGGAGACAATATCTCTATGGCACTACGTTTCGGGTGTTCAGTGACCATAAGAGTTTAAAGTATCTTTTCGAACAAAAAGAGCTGAATATGAGGCAACGTCGATGGATGGAGTTCTTGAAGAATTACGAGTTTGAATTTCATTACCATCCTGGGAAGGCAAACGTTGTGACAGATGCATTGAGCGGGAAAGCAATGCATATCAGTTCAATGATGGTCAAAGAAGCTGCGTTGATAGAAGAATTAAGAGATTTGAGTTTAACAATGCAAGTGGAGCCAACCAGCATTAGAATGGGAATGTTGCAAATCGCAAATGAATTTTTGAAAAGAATTCAGGAGTTGCAACAGGAAGATGATGAGCTTAAGAAGAAGAAAAGACTTTTGGAGGAAGGCAAAGAGCCAGAGTTTCAAGAAGGGAAAGATGGAATCCTTCGTTTTAGAATGAGGATCTATGTACCAGATAATTCAGAAGTGAGAAGAATGATTCTGGATGAGGCACACAAGAGCAAGATGAGTATGCATCCGAGAGCTACCAAAATGTATCAGGATTTGAAGAAGATATTTTGGTGGCCTGGTCTTAAGAAGGATGTGGCAAAGTATGTGGCATGTTGTTTGGTATGCCAGAAGGCTAAGGTGTAACACCAAAGGCCTGGAGGAGAATTACATCCCTTAGAAATTCCACTATGGAAATGGGATAGTATTTCCATGGATTTTGTATCCGGCTTGCCAAAGACAGTTGCTGGTCATGATGCAATCTGGGTGATTGTAGATCGTTTGACAAAGTCGACGCATTTTATTCCGGTAAATGCGTTTGCATGGTGTGCCGTCAAGTATTGTGTCGGACCGTGATCCAAGGTTTACGTCAAAGTTTTGGCAGAGTCTACATCAAGCTTTGGGTACAAGGTTGAAGCTAAGTTCTGCTTATCATCCCCAAACTGACGGTCAGACGGAGAGGACTATTCAGTCACTAGAGGATATTTTAAGAG
Source organism: Crotalaria pallida (assembly GCA_037953625.1). Classification (NCBI taxonomy): domain Eukaryota; kingdom Viridiplantae; phylum Streptophyta; class Magnoliopsida; order Fabales; family Fabaceae; genus Crotalaria; species Crotalaria pallida. The sequence goes on along the minus strand of CM075650.1, from coordinate 47,760,770 downwards.
CTCGTGTTTTAGAAGACCAAGGAAGTTGGGAACAAATGTTGTCGCTTGTGGAGTTCACCTATAACAACAGCTATCATGCTAGTATTGGAATGGCACCATTTGAAGCCCTGTACGGAAGGAAGTGTTAGACTCCGTTATGTTGGTTTCAAGTGGGGGAGAACTCTCTTCTTGGGGCAGATTTTGTACAAGAGACAACTGAAAAGATCAAGATGGTTCAAGAAAAGATGAGGACCGCTCAGAGCCGGCAGAAGAGCTATGCTAATCGGAGAAGGAAACCTTTAGAATTTGTCGAAGGTGACAATGTTTTTATCAGAATAGTACCAACCAAAGGTGTTAGTCGAGCTTTGAAAACCCAGAAACTATCACCTAAGTTCATAGGTCCCTACCAAATTCTTAAGAGAGTTGGTCCAGTAGCTTATCAGATAGCCTTACCACCATCTTTAGCTAATCTTCACAATGTATTTCATGTGTCTCAATTGAAAAAGTATGTCCATGATCCCGCTATTGTTCTTAAAATTCAACCTGATGACCTGGAAGTACGTGAAAACCTAACCTTTGAAGCTATGCCCATCCGGATTGAAGATCGAAGAGTCAAGCAGCTCAGAGGAAAAGATATTCCTTTAATCAAGGTTATTTGGAATTGTGAATATGTAATCGAAACAGCTTGGGAGTTAGAGGATTGGATGCATCGGGATTATCCTGAGTTGTTTGTGTAAAGTTGAATTTCGGGGACGAAATTCCTTTAAGTGAGGGAGAGTGTAACATCTCTGATTTTTAATCCCTAATTAAGTAAAAGTTAATTATAAATATTTTATAATTAATTATTTTTATTTAATTTTTGATTAAAAATATGTGTGTGTGTGTGTATGTATGTATTTGGTAAAAGAGGAACCAAAAATGGTTATTGATAATTAATTTGAAGTGAAAATGTTGGTTTTGCAGTGAAGTCCTTGGGGAAGGACCTAAAGGCAATATTAGAAAGGTTTTTTTGGAGGGAAATAAAATAAAATATAAATTTTTGAAAATTTCTGTCGTGGTAATCGATTACCACGATATAGTAATCGATTACCATAGTGCAGAACAGTCAAGGTTAGTGCGCTTGATGAGTAATCAACCACAAATCGCCGTTTAACCGCCACGAAATCACCATCGACACGTCCCTAAATGCGTGTCGACTTGCATGAGAGTTCAATTCGCTTATAAATAGCCTTGTTGATGAAGATTGAGTTCCATTTCCATGTCTGAAAGCTTGAAACCGCAGTTAGGGTTCATAAGTTCGTCTCTTCAATTCTTCTTTGTCCCTTAGAGTTAAAACACAAATCATACACAGTTGTGAAGCTCACGTCCAGATCTTTACAAAGACCTAAGAATCGTGAGCTAAGTGTGTGTGTGTGCTAGGAGAATCGAATCCTCAAAGTTGGAGTTTCAATTCTGCAGAAAACGAAAATCTGAGGTCTGGAGCTTACTTTAAGCCTTGATTGTGGTAAGCTCATGAACCCTTTTGATTTCCAACTTCTTCCATTCTCTTTTCCAAGTTGCAAAGGATAAAGCCTAACTATTTTCCCTAATTTTTATGCATGATTGATTTGTCAAAATCTCTGGTTTTGAACCCTTGTTCAAAACTGTTCTGCATGTGCTGCTCTTTAAGGGTCTGAGAGTTTTGGAGCAAATCTCTTGAAAGTTTCTGTTTGAGCACGTCTGTTTATGTAAGGGAAAGCTAATTATACACTAGATAGAGATTAAAAGCATGTATTTTGATTAGAGAGTCACCAAGAGACTCTAAGGGCTTAGTTTGACATTGAACTTTGGTTCGGAGACCAACACTCACTGTTTCAGGACTTGGAGCAGATTTCATATGATGATTATAAACTATTTGAAAGATAAAATTGATAAAATAATGTATGATTCATATTTTGATATGTTATGTTGCTTAATATGTGAATTTATGCATAATTATGAGAACTCTTATGAATTCTGTGATTTGATTCTGTTTCTGATGTGGGACATGTTTAAAATGTGATTCTTGAGGTGTATGACTGATTGGAATAAGTTAGAAATGGTTAGAAATGAAAATGGTATGTTAAAACCCCAATTTTTAGTGTTCCGCTGTCATGGATAATCGATTACCACGATCTGATAATCGATTACCCATTTGCATTTTGAACAGACTGGGTAAAATACACTTAGCAATCGATTACCAGACTCTAATAATTGATTACCAGTGTTGAAAATACTTAAAAATACCATTTTTAATTTTGAATCATTGTGTTTATACTTAAATGCTAATCACTCATATGACCTGAGACTTAAAGGGTTTGATGAATGATGGTATGAAATATTATTGAATTAATAATGTGAGACATTATTAAATGTGATATGCCAATCAGTTCTTTTAAGTTAAATTTCATTCATTCTGGAGTTCGGATGTTAGATTGTTTGTCATTTTTTGGTAACATGAGGAAGGCCTCTGGGAGTGCCAACTGACGGCTCGCTTGATGACACATTATGGTTGACGATGTGACCAGCGAGAGTAATACGCTGATGATATGATTATTTCGTATTGGATGACGGGACGCTGCTCAAGGAGCGCGTTATGTATCATTTCCAAGCTTGTCATGTGCATTCAAGGTGGAATCTACGAATGTTATACAACTAGGAGTACAACATACTATTGAGTACATGTGAGAAGTAAAGGATGGACGTCAGAGAGTGACATAGATTGGTGGAGTTAAGATTTGAGAGTTAGACTCATACATCATGCCGCTCACCTTTAATTAATTTAAAGTTTGTTAATTGTAAATAAGTGTGAGCATCCTACTTACATCAAGTATTTGCTAAGTGTTAACTTTGTTTGTTAACTGATTTGATGCTATATGTCCATTGCTTAAATTGCTTAATCTTTTATGCTCTATCCATTATATGTATAGTTTTGCTTATCCCTGTGCCCTTGTAGGTGATGTCGCGATACATCGCGTGCATCGAGATCCGCCCACTTCCTAGTGGAGTGTGGATCTATGAGGATCACCGGGCAGTGTATGAGGGTGAGGTAGAACTGACCTTCTATCACCCTAAGCCACTGGTTCGGAATCGTCCTCGTAGATTCAGGATCCCCATCATATATACTATGCATGTACCTCCTTTTTACACTTACCATGGACCACCTCCCACTCGACCAACTCGCTCTTATCACAGTTTTCGATTTAGACCTGTCCGCTCACACCCCTTATCTCCTAGAGTCGTTCGAGAGGAGACTCCCCCATCTGACCCGATGAGTCCTATTAGGGTCACACATACACCTGATCCTGTACCCAGTGGTAGGGTACCTACTCTGTTGGGTGAGATTGAGAAGGATCCTGTCGAGGACGAGAGTGGAGGCGAGCCTGTTGAGCATTCTACCGGGAGTCAGCAGAGGGATGATGACCCATAGGTATATGCATAGGATAGGTGATGTGGATCAGGGATCGGGTGTTTCTGCTGCTGTTGAGGAGATTTGCTAATGGTTGATGATGACTACTGCTACTACTACTATTGGGAGACTACTACTACTACTACTGTTTATGCTTTGAGATCAGCTCTGAAGTCTATATTTTGGTTATGTAGATATTATTGTATATATTGATCTTTTGAGTCTCTAGAGTATTGATCTATTTTGGTTATATATATATATATATGCTACTATGGACTTGTAACTTTGGACTTGGAGATTTTCACTATCAGGACTATGTACTCACTTTATTTTGATATATTTATATATATATATATATGCTTATGTTATATCACAGCTTAGTTTCATAGTCATATTATTTCCGCTTACTCTGATAACAATTTAAAGGAATTCGGCTAAGGTATTTACAAATGGTATCGACTACTTTAGATGAATTAATGGATGACATCACTTTTGTTTTCAACACATAAACTATAATATATTCTATTAGACCAAGGAGGATGCTATCTAAGTTTTGAAATGACTTGGGATTAAATGATTTCTTAATCAAAGTAATCGCCGAATTCAATATTTAAAGTAATACGAATTCTATTCTCCAAGATCCCATAATTTGGTTTGTGCACCCACTTCTTTTAGAAAATAAAAAGGAAAAATTTAACCCTATATTTTCTACATATAAGCAAGTCCACATCTTTTTGAGTAAAAGCTTAATTATTACTATAATTACTCGTGATTAGTTTGAGGGTGTCACATCACCCAGAACACTCGAGTGGTTCATCAAATACTCGGGTATTGAACTGGAATCTGGTGATTCTGCATCAGGAAATACTGGAGTATTTTCCCAAATACTCGAGTCTTTCTGACAGTAGAAACACTACAACTTGCGTTTTTACATGCCATTTTCAATTCTAACCAATTTTAACTTAAATCAATGATCAATAGAACTTTGTTTGCACATTTTAAAGATGTCTCAATACTGATATTACATCAAATCACAGAGAATCAAAGCCATTCATCAATTATGCATAAAATCACATTTTGTGCAACTTAAGATACCAAAATCAATTCCACTCACATTTGGCTTGAAAACAGTGTTTATACAGCACATATGCGACATATTGAGCTTGCTCAAACTGAATTTAAAACTCAGAGAGGCCTCCATGCCATAATCCTATTTCAAACTAAGCTCATAGAGTCTCATGATGACTCTACACATTAAACACAACAAGTTAATCTTATTCTAGGGAATGTGTAGCTTCACCCTTACCTCTAGGTCGTGTTTGATCCAAGAATTTGTAGAGAAAGATGCTCTACCACTTAGTCCCACTAGATACTCACTTAACAAAGCAGTTTTCAGCAGAGTATCAAAACCGAATTGGTTGACACATGAAACAATAATGAAAATTGGGGAAATTAGTTTCTCTAGATTCTTTGCAACATGTACTAACTAAATAAACAAGTTTGAAATGGAATGGTTGCTTGAGCTTACCAAAATCGAAGACCAAAGTAAGCTCCTAGAACCAGTTTTCAGTTTTGACAGCAAAAAGACCTCAACTTTCAAGTTTCGATTCTTCTAACACACATACTCTCAGCTCACGATTTTGGTGTCTTTGTGAAGCCCTGAATGTGAGATTCACAATGGTGTATAATTTGTGTATTAATTCTCAGAGACGAGTGAGAATCGAAGAGACAAAGTGAAGAACCCTAACACATGCAACTCTTCAAGAAATCAGCCAAATGAACTCGAATTTGACATCAACAAGGCTTTTATAGATTGATCAAGACTCATGCACCTTGACACGAAGGCCATGGACGTGTTGAGGAGCTGATTTTGTGTCAACTCGTGGGATATTCGAGTGGGTGACTCATCAAACGCACTAACTCGTGCATCTCTGTCCAGAATACTCGAGTCTTTTCAGAAAGACTCGAGTCTTTTGGCCAGAATTTTAAAAATAATTATTTTATTTCCTTTCCCTCCAAAACCTTCCTAATATTACTTCTAGGTCCTAAAACAAGGACTAATATGCAAAAACCTTACTTTTACATGAAAAATAATTATCTAATCACTTCTACATATTTTCTCTTACCAAACATATGCATAATAAACAACTTTTAATCAAGGATTAAAATAAAAATAAAATAAAATAATTTAATTATAAATAAACTTTATAATTAAACTTTCATTAATCAGGGATTATAATTTGGGGTGTTACACTATTCCCCCACTTAACAGGAATTTCGCCCCCGAAATTCTACCTTACATAAACAGCTCAGGATAATCCTTACGCATCGTGTCCTCTAATTCCCAAGTTGCTTCAAATACATCTCCGTTTTGCCATAAAACCTTGACTAACGAAATTTATTTTCCTCTAAGCTGTTTTATCCTTCTATCTTCAATCCGAACTGGGCCGGCTTTAAAGGTTAGATTCTCTCATAGGGTCAAATCGTCAGGACGAATTTGGAGGATTGCAGTTGGGTCATGCACGTACTTTTTCAGTTGAAACACATGAAAAACATTGTGCAAATTGGTCAGAGATGGCGGTAAGGCTTTTTGGTAAGCTACATGGCCAATTCGTTTAAGGACTTGGTAGGGATCCCTTCTTTCTTTTATCCCACCTTACACTTGTAGCCATGGGTAATTAAGAATCCTTGATTTAAAGTAAATGATTTACAGAAATGTCTCAGGTAATTAAGAATCCTTGAACGTTTTGATCCGTTTTGGGTTTGATTTCAGGTATTTAAAGCTTAATTTGATTATTGATGCTTTGGAATGGAAAAGAGCTTTGAAGACCTGGAGATTGGAGCTAGAATAGAGATAAATGGTGTTCTTAAGTGTGGCCCGAGATGGGGTTTAAATATCAAGAGCTGGGGTGCAAAAGGTCAGAATTAATTGAAGAAAAACTCAGCCAAACTCAGGGAAGTTCACGCCCAGGCACGTGGTATGTCACTCCTAGGCGTGACCTGCACGAAGGAAGATGAGCTGAGGAAATTTTGGACCCACGCCTACTGGGCGTGTGTTTGACGAGTTGGGCCAATCAATTTCGCTTTTGAGGATTCTGATAGATTTTAGATTGATTCGTTTTAGGATTAGCTTTTTCTATATATACTAGGACTTAGCATTAGGTTAGGCAGCTTTTAGAGAAAGAGGGAGATTACATATTTTGCACTTCATTGAAGGAGAAGAGTTTGGGTAATTCCTTATTGTCTATGATAGGGTATCCTATTTTATTTCTTCTATTTTATTCTTTTATAATGTGTAACTAAAACCCTTTTTGTAGTTACGAACATGGTGAATCTGTATGGATGAGTTTATTTATTTTATGAATTAATGTTTTTCATTCAACGCATATTGTTTGGTTGTGTTTTAATTCCAATTCATGAAATTGGCCACTTTATGTTTTGTTTTGAATCTCTAATCCAACAAGAAGGATCTGAGGGTTAGAATATGTCGTTCTTCCAAACTTTATAACCGCCTAGTGTGTAGGGATACAGCTAGGGCTTATATGACTTGTATGTTACAGTATGCTTAATTAATTGTTATTTGTATGTCAAAATCACTTAAGGGATTAATGGTTCTCATATGAATAAGAAACGTAAATTCACAAAGGGATCTAGTTTTTACTACCTCTGGGATGTCGTGAGTTTAATGGAAAATAGAGATTCATAATTAATAAATAAGTCTTCCATTGAAACTAGTACCTAACACTTTTCTTTATCTATCTCACAAACCCTATTTTTAATTGGTTTATTTATTTAATTGATTTGTTTATTTTATTAAAAGCTTATAGATTTCTCTTTTAATTACGCCTTTGGTGAGAATTATTTGGAAACAACTCACAATCCCCGAGTGGAGCGGTAATTTATTTACTCTTTATTACTTGTGATCTAGTATATTTGCTAGCATCTCCATTCTACAACATGTACCTTGAGAAATCGTCTACAAAAGTTATAAAATATCTTTTTCCACCCAAACTTTCCAAACTCTTAAAATCTGCCAAATCAGAGTGCAGTAATTCTAAAGGTTCGATTTGTTTGACATTTACAGAGTTAAACGATTTCTTAAAGTGTTTAGCCTTTACACAAATTTGACATTTGATATTTTTTCTTTCAGATAAAGTGGGCAACAGACCCATATTTTCAATTTTTGTATAGAACAAAAATTCAAATGTCCTAAACTACTATGCCAAAGATCAAAAGACTCAGCGAAATAAGCATAAGTGAAAATATTATTATTGATATTAGAGGAGCTGAGTACAAATAGCCCACCATTCAGATACTCCTTTCCCACAAAGACACTATTTTTGGTTATTACAATTTTAGCAGCCTCTAGAACAATTTTCAAACCAGCCTTATTGAGCAGTGCACCAGAAACTAAATTCCTACGTATAGATAGCGCATAAAGCACATTGTTCAAAGCTATAGTCTTTCCAGAAGTTAATTTGAGTAGAATTTTTCCTTTACCACATACTCCAGCAATTGCAAAGTCGCTCATGTAGACAATATCACCATCTGTTGCGCATACATGCCTTAATATCACAATGTAGACAATATCACCAAAAGAATCTATCCAGTGCATCGCACAGATACAAAGTACTAGTATAAAAAAAATAAAATCTTATATTTTTATTTTTTCGAAAAAACTTATCTAATTAAATATGCTTATTATCGGTTCTAAAAGATATTTTGAATAAAATATATATAAAATTTATAATAATAACATTTTCTTAATAGGTATACACACCACTCTTAAAAGTCCGAGTAATGAATAAATAAATATAAATATAAATAAGATTATAAAAGAAGGCTTATTAATGTTTTAATTATTGAAAGTTGTGAGTGTTTTGATTTTGGTTCTGTAAATTTTTTTGACCTTGATTCATCTTTAATTGTTTTGAAAATTTGGTTTTAATCCCGGCCGTTAGGAAAAATCCGTTAACTGTTGTACATCATCATATCTGTTACTGCATGTCACTTAGGATGACGTGGAGGATCTAGACCTGCATGGGCTAAAGGGTCAACCTAAATGTGTGTGGCTTGGACTTTGACTCTTGTAACACCCTCACAAATATTTAGTTTTATTAAGTTTTATTAAAAAGTGGACTTGAAAATTTTGACGAAAATCCGACAGAGTTTCCTCTGTTTTTCGGACTTTCCCAAAATTTCCTGTTTGTACCTGTCCAGACCAGAATGGTTCAAAAGCTTAAGTCATAAATATTACAATAAATGAAAACCTAATGCCCACTAATACCCAACTCTGGGCATACACTAATACACATATTTAATCATAAAAATACATTAAAATTCACTCTTGGTATCATAAAAGACACCCCTCGTGGTGAGGGTTTCCTTCTCGGCCAGCACTGGTGTATGCTCCGCTTGTGTACCTGAAAAATATTAACCACACAGGGGAAGCATCACACAGAACTTAAAGAGATATTTCTAAGCAGCTATATACGACACACCAAGACAATTCAAGCCTATGCTATACTACTCAATTCATGTTCTTCTTTACTTTTTACCTCCTAACTGTTTCCCAATTCTTTTTCTTTCTAATTGTTTTCTTTTAGATAATCCCTAACCTCTAATTATTCTTGTTCCTCATTACTTTCATTATTTTCCTTTTTATTCCCATTTTCCATTTGTATTTCCATTTTAATTCCATTATTTGGTTAACATGCCGGTTACCTTTTCGTTCCTTTAATCTTTTAATGTGACAGTGTCTACCGACCTCCTGCCATTTTACTTTTTATTGTGGAACCTCCTGCCATACCTCTTGCCATTTTACTTTTCATCGTGACAGGGTCTACCGACCTCCTGCCATTTTACTTTTTACCGTGACAGGGTCTACCGACCTCCTGCCATTTTACTTTTTATCGTGACAGGGTCTAACGACCTCCCGCCGTTTTACTTTTTATCGTGACAGGGTCTAACGACCTCCCGCCATTTTACTTTTTATCGTGACAGGGTCTAACGACCTCCCGCCGTTTTACTTTTTATCGTGACAGGGTCTAACGACCTCCCGCCGTTTTATATTATGGTGACAGGGTCTAACGACCTCCTGCCGTTTTAATTCTTTCTCTGCTCTCTATCTTCTTTTATTTTAAGTATATTCTCTTCTCTTTATTTTTAATTCATTAGTTCTCTTTAATTCTTTTAATTTCCTAACTCTTCCTTATCCTCTATTATCGTCTCACTTCGCTCAATCCTTCCCTTAACGACTTATTGTTATTTCTTTGCCATCTTATACTTAAGTACTTTTCGTTACCAATTATTCTCATACTAACTCTTAGTTATTTACCCTTTTCTTTTTCTTTTCTTTTTCTTCTTCTCTTCCTTTGTTTCTTTTTTTTCCCTACATCACTCATATTTAATAATACCTAGCTCATGCATTTAGAACCAATTATATTATTTCTTTTTCCGTTAACTCTCTCTTTCTTATTTTCCGTTTATTTCCTTCCTCTAATGGCTAATTACTCATTCACCCCATTTGTTTCTATTAACCTTATTGTATCCTAATTTAGTTCTCCACTCATTCCTACACTTTCTTTTTTTAATTTCGGCTCTCCATAGTTAATCTCTAATTTCTCCTTTTTCTTACTTATGTTACTCACTCGTTCTTATAATTCCGTTTATTTATTTCTTTCTTATTATTCCGTTTATTCGTTGCTAATTGCTTTAACTCTTCTTTAACTAAATTTTCTTTCCTAATTATCTTCCTTATTACATATCCTATTATTATATTATTGGTCCTATTCTACTCAGTGGTCTCACTAAATTCTCTTTACTCTCAATTGTTCATTTCTAAATTTATTTCCCTATTCACCATTTCTATTCTTTTGCCACACCCTACCGATCTAATTGATTAATTATTCTGTTACCTATCTTTTTATTCATCACTATTTGGTTCCCCTATTTACTCCATCTATCTTTCTTCATTATTAGCGGGTTACTCTAAGGTTCATTAACAATCAACATTTCCCCCGGTCCTAGCGATAGATATAACCACCCAGAAATACACCCCTTAAGGACTGGTAAAGAAACCCCTTACCTCAGGGTCCTATTAGAACCAATTTGAAGGCGTGCAGCGAGCTCCCGATTCGGCAACGGTCCATTCGATCCCAATCCAAGCATCCGCACCGACCCGATTCGGTTGAACCCAACCAGCAGCAGCAACAAACCCCGGTTCAGCAAAAAGCCACATCTGCTTCGACCCGGTTCAATAACAGCGTCGGTTTGACTCTAAAGTTCCATGAGTCTCCGGTTCAGGGCACAACAAGGTGGTTTAGGTCCGGTTCACAGCAACCCGGTCGAACTCAGCTCCAAGCGGCGGCAGCGACAACACCCAGTGGCGAGCAGAAACACGAACATGGGCCTCTTGGCCATGGAGCAGCACACGGGAACTAGAGGGAGGAAAGAGGTGGCGGCGACGCGTCTTCATGGCAGCTGCAACAAGGAACAGCGGCAGCAAACCCCATGGTGGTTGAGAGTCACGGATCGCGACTTGAGAAGGAGAAAAGCGACGATGGCTAGCCCTGCTTCGTGAATGGGGAGAAGCGTGAAGGTGGTGGTTGCAAGCGTTGGGGCGGCGCCGACGTTGCTGCGAGCCACGTCTCGCAGTTAGGGAGTGAGAGAGCAAGGGACCGAGAGAAGGGAGAGGGACACGAGCGAGGGAAAGAAACAGAGGCGGTGACGTGGGTGTGGTGGCGGCGTGAATGGGCCGGCGAAGAGAGAAGTGACGAAGGGAGAGGGACGATTTATGGCCGGCGGCCTCAATTTAGGAAGAAGAAGGAGTTGGGGGGGAGGGTTCGAACCCCCCTTCCTCTTTTATTTATTTTTTTTATTTACTTATTATTTTTATTATCATCATTATTATTAGTAGTAGTAGTAGTGTTAGTATTATTTTAAAATACTAATAAACTCTTTTTTTTCTTTATTTATTTATTTTAAATACCAAGGAGTACTAATAATAAAATGTAAACATCCAAATAAGTACATGTATAAAATCATAAAGTTAAAGATCTCGAAGTTCTTAAAACAAGTTTAATATTAAATATGACAAAAGCAAATTAAAATATAGAAAGTATATTTTTCAATTAGGGTAACTATTTTAATGATTCTACGTTAAAATATATAAGATATACTTTCGTAAACACTGTAGGATACTTTATAAAAATGCTCTACGCTCTAACGATAAATTTTAAGGATTCATTGATTATTTGGGTAATTTCGTTATTTAATACGAACGGAACTTTAGGATGTTACAATTCTCCCCCACTTATGGGAATTTCGTCCCCGAAATTCCTATTGTTCCATAAAATAGGGAGCCATCCCAAGACGTGATTTTCGACCACACTATTTATCTCCCCATCAGTTCTGTTCTTCTACTTAAGATACTTCGCAATCCATACTTCTTGGCATCTTCGTGTTCGCCTTTGAACACTATATGCCTCATTCGCGCTCGACTTTCCTTCTTGTTTCCTTTTACCATCCCCTCATTTCATGGTTACTTGGACTAGATTCCCGCTAGGTTACTATGTTCTCCCCCACTTGGCATCGACATACCTGGTTATGTCTATGTCAAATAATAGGCTTGGTCAGTTCTAAGGATCGGCTACCTAACTTCTTGACAGTTCTTCGAGATTGAAGGTGGCACCTGTTGAGGTGCGTTGGGTTATACTGAACTTCTACGATTTGGCGAATTCTCGTGTCTACTTCTAAATTCTCCCACTTGATGCCTGAGGCTCAAAAAGAGTGAAGATGAGAAGAAGAAACACAAAGCACTCAAGGAGAAGTTTAATGATCTTTGCAAGGTGATCAAGGATGTGTTGGGTGACAAGGTTGAGAAGGTCCATGCTATCTGTTGAACGACGAGTATGGGTAGACCGCCAACATGGAAGGATCATGAAACCACAGGCATTGAAAGACAACAGTATGGCTAGGTACACATAAGGCAAGAAGACCATGAAAATTATCCCGGAGAATGCATTTTCAATAGGGAATTATCGAAAGATGCATTTTCTAAGGAGTGATGGTTGACTCGATTAGTCTTGGTAATGGTACCTGATGGCTTGCCAAAATTTAATGTAGCTCAATTCTCTCGAGGATTCTAAGACCTATTACTCTACTCCTAACGAGCATGGGGGCTTAGGATCCTTACATCAGACAGCAGCAAAACAACATGGGATAACAGTTGGTGGTATCCAGACTTCCTTTGATGTCAACATTATTTTGGATAGGATAGAAGATTCATCTAACTATTCATTAGAGAGACATGACATAATAAACTCATGAAAGTGCAAATCAAATCCGAGGATAAGGTAAATCAGGATACTGTCTAAAGTCATTTTTCAGTTTCGAACAAGGAATAAGAATAGAGTCTCGGGAGTTGCCTCTTTGGAAATATTAGAAGGCATGATCAAAATAAATATGATCATCCAATCATGGATCACATGGAAATGATTCCACGTTACTTGGAATGTTTCAACTTAGCAAGAATGTGTTAAGACTTTGCCAGAGACAATTCGAGTCTACGACGGTCACAAGGCAAATAGAATTGAAAAGAATGACCGGATAATCAACTTGTTGGCGTGTAAGAGATTGTAAGGATTATGAACCAAAGCCAGGTTCAGGTATCGACTTATCAAGTCATAAATGTATGTTCCCTCCAGGAACAAATACGTGATTAAAGGAAGAATTTATAACTCTCTAATTATATTTGAAACACACGAAGTCAAGCTTGTTCAAAGTACAATTCCATTGTCAGGGACAATAGAGAAATCCCATTTGATATCAGAAGGCCATGGGGGTATGCAGGATCCACTCCATGCAAAACAAGAATAGGTAAGTTTTTGTTTAGAATTCAAGGGTTCGCATATAACTGAGAATGATGGATGCAATGTACTCATGGAGTTGTACATTAACCAGCGTATCACGAGTTAATAAAAACCATTCACGGTTAATTGGTATTCAGAACAAAATGGAATCTAGATTCTACATTTAATATCTAAGATGTCAGGAGTTAAACAAGGAAAAATCAAGGTTCAATGTGCCAAGCAATTATTAAGGCTCCAGACAAACAGGGTCAACGCTCCAGATTCGAGACACCAATCATAGATTAGGGATTCATGAAAAAGGAAAGGGAAAATCTATAAGATTTTCTAGGATTGTCTTCATGTTATTCCACTGCACTTTTTGGTTTTAGAGAATTTCAAATCTACATGGGATTTCAAATTATAAACTTGTACTCTTAAACCCAGAAACTTCAATGGTGTAACATTGGAGTAAGCAAGTCCCACCTTACACTCCATTGGTGGTAAAGTCATTTCCGTATGATTGAATTTTACCATACGGTAGGCAACTTGCTATTCCCATTGAGGAGAGTGACACGACTTCAATAATGGTTTTAGATGTATGGAAATACCATTGGAATTATTTTGCCTAAATTGTCACCATTGGAATTCGTACTCTTGATTCAATACCAAGGGTAAATCTTTCCCGTTGGGGTGGCAGCTAGCATGCCCTAGCCCGTTGGGGTCTTTCACTGCCCTTAGTCTTGACAATTATACGTTTGCCAAGTATGACACTACAACAAATGGGGAAATTGGATCTGAACACCTTGTGAAGTTTGAAACAAACACCAAGAAATCAACTACGAATTAGCGATATTAGTCTAAGTTCTAATTCCTAATCTAACTAACTTAGACATATAACTGTCTATTGGCTACTCGCTTGGTGAGTAAACCATAAGAGTTGTGAGTCCAAACTTCAAGGCCGAGGAAAAACTGCTCTGATACCATAAATGTAACACCCTCACAAATATTTAGTTTTATTAAGTTTTATTAAAAAGTGGACTTGAAAATTTCGACGAAAATCCGACAGAGTTTCCTCTGTTTTTCAGACTTTCCCAAAATTTCCTGTTTGTACCTGTCCAGACCAGAATGGTTCAAAAGCTTAAGTCATAAATATTATAATAAATGAAAACCTAATGCCCACTAATACCCAACTCTGGGCATACACTAATACACAAATTTAATCATAAAAATACATTAAAATTCACTCTTGGTATCATAAAAGACACCCCTCGTGATGAGGGTTTCCTTCTCGGCCAGCACTGGTGTATGCTCCGCTTGTGTACCTGAAAAATATTAACCACACAGGGGAAGCATCACACAGAACTTAAAGAGAGATTTCTAAGCAGCTATATACGACACACCAAGACAATTCAAGCCTATGCTATACTACTCAATTCATGTTCTTCTTTACTTTTTACCTCCTAACTGTTTCCCAATTCTTTTTCTTTCTAATTGTTTTCTTTTAGATAATCCCTAACCTCTAATTATTCTTGTTCCTCATTACTTTCATTATTTTCCTTTTTATTCCCATTTTCCATTTGTATTTCCATTTTAATTCCATTATTTGGTTAACATGTCGGTTACCTTTTCGTTCCTTTAATCTTTTAATGTGACAGTGTCTACCGACCTCCTGCCATTTTACTTTTTATTGTGACAGGGTCTACCGACCTCCTGCCATTTTACTTTTTATCGTGACAGGGTCTACCGACCTCCTGCCATTTTACTTTTTATCGTGACAGGGTCTAACGACCTCCCGCCGTTTTACTTTTTATCGTGACAGGGTCTAACGACCTCCCGCCATTTTATATTATGGTGACAGGGTCTAACGACCTCCTACCGTTTTAATTCTTTCTCTGCTCTCTATCTTCTTTTATTTTAAGTATATTCTCTTCTCTTTACTTTTAATTCATTAGTTCTCTTTAATTCTTTTAATTTCCTAACTCTTCCTTATCCTCTATTATCGTCTCACTTCGCTCAATCCTTCCCTTAACGACTTATTGTTATTTCTTTGCCATCTTATACTTAAGTACTTTTCGTGACCAATTATTCTCATACTAACTCTTAGTTATTTACCCTTTTCTTTTTCTTTTCTTTTTCTTCTTCTCTTCCTTTGTTTCTTTTTTTTCCTACATCACTTATATTTAATAATACCTAGCTCATGCATTTAGAACCAATTATATTATTTCTTTTTCCGTTAACTCTATCTTTCTTATTTTCCGTTTATTTCCTTCCTCTAATGGCTAATTACTCATTCACCCCATTTGTTTCTATAACCTTATTTTATCCTAATTTAGTTCTCGACTCATTCCTACACTTTCTTTATTTAATTCCGGCTCTCCATAGTTAATCTCTAATTTCTCCCTTTTCATACTTACGTTACTCACTCGTTCTTATAATTTCGTTTATTTATTTCTTTCTTATTATTCCGCTTATTTCCTTGCTAATTGCTTCAACTCTTCTTTAACTAAATTTTCTTTCCTAATTATCTTCCTTATTACATATCCTATTATTATATTATTGGTCCTATTCTACTCCGTGGTCTCACTAAATTCTCTTTACTCTCAATTGTTCATTTCTAAATTTATTTCCCTATTCACCATTTCTATTCTTTTGCCACACCCTACCGATCTAATTGATTAATTATTCTGTTACCTATCTTTTTATTCATCACTATTTGGTTCCCCTATTTACTCCATCTATCTTTCTTCATTATTAGCGGGTTACTCTAAGGTTCATTAACAATCAACATTTCCCCCGGTCCTAGCGATAGATATAACCATCCAGAAATACACCCCTTAAGGACTGGTAAAGAAACCCCTTACCTCAGGGTCCTATTAGAACCAATTTGAAGGCGTGCAGCGAGCTCCCGATTCGACAACGGTCCATTTGATCCCAATCCAAGCATCCGCACCGACCCGATTCGGTTGAACCCAACCAGCAGCAACAACAAACCCCGGTTCAGCAAAAAGCCACATCCGCTTCGACCCGGTTCAATAACAGCGTCGGTTTGACTCTAAAGTTCCATGAGTCTCCGGTTCAGGGCACAACAAGGTGGTTTAGGTCCGGTTCACAGCAACCCGGTCGAACTCAGCTCCAAGCGGCGGCAGCGACAACACCCAGTGGCGAGCAGAAACACGAACATGGGCCTCTTGGCCATGGAGCAGCACACGGGAACTAGAGGGAGGAAAGAGGTGGCGGCGACGCGTCTTCATGGTAGCTGCAACAAGGAACAGCAGCGGCAAACCCCGTGGTGGTTGAGAGTCACGAATCGCGACTTGAGAAGGAGAAAAGCGACGATGGCTGGCCCTGCTTCGTGAATGGGGAGAAGCGCGAAGGTGGTGGTTGCAAGCGTTGGGGCGGCGCCGACGTTGCTACGAGCCACGTCTCGTGGTTAGGGAGTGAGAGAGCAAGGGATCGAGAGAAGGGAGAGGGACACGAGCGAGGGAAAGAAATAGAGGCGGTGATGGTGGGTGTGGTGGCGGCGTGAATGGGCCGGCGAAGAGAGAAGTGACGAAGGGAGAGGGACGATTTAGGGCCGGCGGCCTCAATTTAGGAAGAAGAAGGAGTTGGGGGGGAGGGTTCGAACCCCCCCTTCCTCTTTTATTTATTAATTTTTTATTTACTTATTAGTTTTATTATTATCATTATTATTATTATTATTAGTAGTAGTAGTAGTAGTAGTAGTGTTAGTATTATTTTAAAATACTAATAAACTCTTTTTTTTCTTTATTTATTTATTTTAAATACCAAGGAGTACTAATAATAAAATGTAAACATCTAAATAAGTACATGTATAAAATCATAAAGTTAAAGATCTCGAAGTTCTTAAAACAAGTTTAATATTAAATATGACAAAAGCAAATTAAAATATAGAAAGTATATTTTTCAATTAGGGTATCTATTTTAATGATTCTACGTTAAAATATATAAGTAAGATATACTTTCGTAAACACTGTAGGATACTTTATAAAAATGCTCTACGCTCTAACGATAAATTTTAAGGATTCATTGATTATTTGGGTAATTTCGTTATTTAATACGAACGGAACTTTGGGATGTTACAACTCTTGTGCTCCTACAAATTGTAACACCACGCATCTTTCCCGTACGTGCGTAAACGAATTCGTTAAAGTAAACTTTGAGTTTTGACTTCAAAAGGATTTTTCTAAAAGAACTGTTCATGATTTTATTCAAGAATGATTTCTTTATGAAAAGAATTTGTATTTCTATGGGTGAACTTTGAGAATGTAATTTTTTGAATTTTCTGATTAATTTACAAACTGTATTTTCAAAAATTTTGGAAGATGAATTTTTATGAAGCTATGATTTCTTTTCTGGAAAGCCAATGACTTTAAACGAATTGTCTTTTGGAAATTTCCTATTTATATGAAAAGCTTGATTCTTAAGGATTTCTAATTATGTGTTTTGTGTAAGTGATTGTTTTACTTTGAAAGGATTTAAGTTTTCCTAGGATAAAGATGTGTCCTTGTAGGAGATTAAATCAATTGTCATGATATAGAATTGATTTGTAATGTGTGCTCATCATGATATGTGTTTGATTTAATGTTGCTTGAAAATAAACATGTGTGTGTATGTGTGTAAATGTGTCACGGTTTGAGCTTATAGGTGTGTACATGACTTTTGAAAATGTTGCATAAGTTACATAAATTAGTGATCATGGTGTTTTGAATAAATAAGATTAGGAAATGAAAATGAAAATGCATGAGGTGTGGACATGTGTGTGCTACGATTCTAGCATGTGTGTGTGCCATGATGGGTAAGTGTGTGTGTGTAGGTAGAACTTTGATTCTTGGGTAGAAAAGAAAAGATGGGAAGTGACCATGCATGATGAAGTCTAGCCCTAGCCTAAGCACCTTGTCTCCTTGATCTAAACCTTGCCATGCAAAATTTTAGAAACCCAAATTTGCCCTTTCTTTTAGTACCTTGGCCGAACCCCAACTTAAGGGCAAAGGAGGCAAACTCGTTGGCCCTTAAATCTATCTTGCCTTAGTTCCTTTCTCACATCTCATTCCCATTCCCTTCACTTACACATCCAAACACTCTCTAAGGGAACATCAAACCCGTAGAAAAGAAAAGAAAAGAAGAGGAAGAGAGTGTGGCCGTAGGAAACCAAGAAGGAAGAAGAAGGAGAATTAGACCAAGACCTTGAAGTTCCCTTGAAGATCAAGAATCTTAGGAGTTAGAGAACCAACTTTCTTGGTAGGTTATATGAAGATCAAGAAGAAAACCATGATAGTTAGATTTTCTTTTTGGATTTGTAACTTTTCTTTCCTTTTTCCTTTCCTTGCATGTTTGTCTTTATGGCATGAAAGATGAGTGCAAGTGTGTCTTAGCCTTAACTATGGACTTTTTAATTCGGTTTGTAATTATGTGAACTCATGGACTCTATGCCTCGGTTGTAACTCTTTCTAGTTGGATCTTGATGTTTTTCTAAACAAACTTCTAAAGGATCTAACTTATTATTTGAGATTTTTATAAAAACAAAAATTGAAGCTCCATGCATGTTGGACTTCTTCTCTTAAACCATGATCTATAAGGTTTTGTGAAAGGATTTGTTAAATAATTTATGATCTAAATTCGGTTTGTAATAAAGTGAAGAATTTGTGTCTTGCATGTTGATTTCTTGTACTCAAACCGTGACCTATGTGTATATATGTGAATGTTTGATTAACAATTTCATGATCTAAGTTTATTTGAGAAGAAAATAGAGATTTCTAGCTTTGCATGTTGATTTGTAATGATTTTTGGTTGATCTTTGTATGTGTTGTCATTAATCCATGTTTGTTGATTAAAAGTTAGGACTTTGAGGCTTTGCATGTCAAGTTTTAAATGAAAAAGGTTATGTTTCCCTTTGTGTATGTCTCGACCTAGTAGAAACAAGTAGGTTAATGGACTTTAAAATGATTTTTCTTATTATGAGCATGATTTGATTTAAAGACTTGTTTTATATTTGTGGTGTTGGTATGAAGGCCATTCGGCCATGAGTGCTAAAAATGTGTTGGTGCATGATTTTTAGGTGCATGTATGAATTAGGAGTAGACCTAATAATTTTGAGTCCATGCATGCTATTCTTTTAGAAGATTAAATTATAATCCAAATTTTCATTTTTAGAAAAACTATGAGTTTGAGCTTTGATAAGAAGTTTAAGGAATCTCATGATGATTTATGCATGTTGGTATGATTTGCCTTAATTGTCTTGAGTGCATTGAAAAATGAACTAAGATTCTTGTCTTATGTGTGATAACATTCGGCCTTGAGGTAGGAAAATAGGGGAAGTGTGTTTAATCATCATTTAGGATGTATGTAGACCTTAGACAAAGAGTAGCTTAATTTAGGAACATAAAAAGTGCATGTATGAACTAATCAATTTAAAGGAAAAATAAATCTTTGAAATGATTTGTAGAAAATGATGCTCACGATTTCAATCTTTGAAGGCATGGAATAATTTCTTTTCTTGTTCTGGTTGTGTGCTATGTCATTGCAAGATTTCATTTAAATGTTCTAGGTAATATGTGTTTAGATGATTAGAAGAATTTATTTTAAATAAATAATGAGAGTGATTATATGCTATGTTTATACCATTATATGTTTGATGTAATAATGTGTTAATTCTTGTTATTCTTTTCGGTTTAGGGACTGAAAGTAAATAAAATTGATTGTCATGATGTTAATTCTGTGATCTTAAGATTTGGAAATAATTAGTAATTAGAAAATGTTAATCATAGACAATTCGGTTTTGCCATGATTTAATTAAGAAATTAAGTTGAACTATTTTTCTGTACATGCTTGAACGTGTGTGTTGATGTTGTGATTTAAATAATTGTTTTCATGAAGCTTAAGAGTGTTTTACAGTAAGTGAATGATGAATGTTTTAAATTAAGAATTTAATGATGAAAGAAAATTTATTTCTAAATTGTTTTCAAAAGTTTTTCTCAAGAATCGTTTCTTTTGGATTTGAATCGAATTTGAAGATCCTGGACAATGATAAAAAGTTTTCAAAAGAGAAATTGTTTTCAAAATGAATTCAATCGAAAACGTTTCTAACGCACGGGAAAAATGTGTTAGCTCGAGCGACGGACGCAAAAGGAAATGAGGCGAGGATAATAATCGGGAACCCTGGAGAGCTTTCGGAGGATCGCCATCGAGGTGAGAGAGGGGCTTTCCCTTAAGACGCCGTGGTAATTAGGTACATATTAAGGCGTCCAATCATCTCAAAGATTGGACCCCAATCTCATTTAGCGTAGTGGTGTATGTGATAGCGATTGTTTGGTTGGTTTAGCTATCCACCCGGACGACTGAGATTGGGTTATCAACATGATGTTGTGATTTTAATTGTTCGTGCTGGATTATTTAATTTTCTTATGACTCATTTATTTGTTATATTTATATGATGTTGCTGGAAATTATTTGATTGTGCATTAATAATAAAGTTATGGAAGTAACAAGCTAAGTATGATAAGAAAAGATTAATGGATTCGAATAATGAGAATGAATAAGGGAGAGAGAGACGAGTTATGATGAGATTGAATTGTGAGAGAAGTAGATGGTAATTGGAAATTTGGAACGAACGAGAAGAGTTGCTGATGCTGCTAAGCCAAATGGGCGAGGAAGGATACCAGTGATGCTGCTGAATCACCATTGGCAAGGAGAACAATGATGGCGTGCTGAGTTTCAGTTGGCTTGAAATAGTGATGCTCATGAGAGCAATGTGCTATGATTTGAGAAAGAGAAAGATGATGTGATGATGTTGTGATGATTCAAGTATATGAGCTTTAGGGGGATTAGATGCGTATAGTTAGCGATCGGGTCTCATTGAAGGGATGCACCAAGGATGGGCCGATCATTAGGACCAAGCCGTAATTTAAAAACTTTAAAAGACTATTAAAGGACATTTATAAATGCGGTGAGGCATGAGTGTCGAATCGAAGTAGTGGAGAGGAAGGAACGATAAGTATCTGCGGATACTTAGGACGAGATTGCATTAGGGGAGGACGATGACGGTGAAACGTCAAGAAGTCTAGAGTATGTTTCTAGGCAGAACGAACTCCACAAGTGGCGCACTAACGTGGTGGGGACTGGGTCTAATGTCGTGGCAAGTTCTGCGGGCCCACTAGAAACATATTGTCGCCCCCTCGATTGCAAATCGAGAACAGTGAGAGGGACTGGAACGGGGCATTGTGTTTGCCACTGCGTGGACAGTGAGCCTTAATGATATTGATATGTTTTGAGGACGAGATCCTCCTGGTCTGGGACCATTGTGTTGTGACAGCTGTCGTGCCCGCGTGGTAAAGGTCCTGTACTCCTGTTTGCTTCCGATTAGGTTGGGTGGTTGACCGAGGAGATGTAGACGTGTGTGAGCTCAATGATGTTTCACCCTCATCATTGATGCTAATCGAATTGATATGACTTAAATAAACCAAGATATGTGTAATAATGATTATAGTACTAATGAAAGTGATAATGCTGATACCAAGCGTTGGATAAGGTTGAGATTGAGAAATGAGAGAGAATGAAAGAAAAGTATCATGGTGAAGGAAGTGTTTGTGTTGAGCTTGCAAATATTGTGGCAAATGATTGGATAATTAGGTCTGTGTACATCCTGATAATTAGATGTGTTGTTTTGAGTTGTCTTATGCTAATATGTTCCCTTTTACATTTACTTGGTCTTAGTATTTACCTAATGTAATCTCACATAGTCGACATTGCCGTTTTGGGTAGCTCACTCTCTCTTTCCTCTACAATTCTGTTATGTGAAAATGGTGCGGATCCTAGATGAACAACATCGCAAGATACCAGCTGATCAGGGAGATAGGAGTCCCGCCAATGAGAGGAGATAACAACACCATGTCAGCCTACGTGGTGTTCTTCCTAAGGGTCCAGCGTAGAAGAGCAGACTTAGCAGAGAAGGTTACTCCACTGGAAAAGAGAACCCATAGCTCGACGGACGATTCCACGGTAGAGATCAAGAGAAGATAGAGGATGAGGACGAGTGACAAACTAGTATTAAGAGACAAGTACTTGAAGAGTTCGATGACTAGAAAATAGGTAATTCCCTCCTGAGTATTGTATTTCACTACAAGTTATTAGATACATAGCTCTAATATGTTGTAACCCCAAACAAGTTTGTGATGCTGATGTTTTGAAATCGATTCAAATGGGCTATCTTGTTCAAATGATGTTTTGGAAAACGAGTTTCAAAGTGCGATGTCCCGTGACATCTCGGTTTGGAACTTGAAGGGTGGCATGCCTTTGAGAACGTAATGTTTCATAACTCGGTTTCAAATTGAAAATGTTCTCATGAGCATGTAACTCTTGTAAAAAAAAATGGCTCCTAATTTTCACTTAAAACGATTACGGTTTTCAAGTTGCCAAACCGGGGTGTTACACAAATCATGATCATCGTTGTCATCGGTACGTCATCGTATCGATGACATGCAATACTTGCATGCACACGTGTATGCTGATGTATTATTTAGTTAGTCATATCAGCATTAATGAATCTTCCCTAACAGCAGAAACTAAAACCAAATTTTCAAAACAATTAAGATCGAGTCAAGATTTAAAAAACTTAGAATCAAAACCAAAATACAACAAACTTTCAATAACTAATAACATAAATAAGTCATAAAAAGAATATATGCTCCCTCTGTCCCTTGTTATAGGGTACCATTTTGGTAGAATTGATGTCCTTTTTTATAAGTCGTTTTAGAATATCTAGATAGTATTAAAGAGTTTATTCCAAATACACCCCTCATAAATGCATAGGATGATAAAGTAATAATTACAATAAAAAAATGAATAGAATTGTAAAATTTTAATTAGAGGTATATTTGAAATGACAACATATATTTTGATAAATTTGATATTTGAGAATAATAATTTTTTTCTTAATCAGCGCTGAAAAGGACTTATATTAAGCGATAGAAGGAGTAGTTATCTACTCATTTCGACTTCCTCATCAAGTAATAGCAATACCGTGTATTTATTCTCCCCGGAAAGTACAAACGGCATAGTTGGAAATCCCAATCACCGGTTACTCAAAAGTCTAAACCTCTCAAAGTCCAAATTTCTCCATCATCATCATCAATTCATCATCTCTGACGAGTGTGAGTGTGGGTGTGAGTGTGATGGCGAAATTGAAGATAGCAGGGACATGGGCAGGGGTGTTGGAAGATGTTGAACTGGAAACATGGACCGTACCCATGTTGCGACAAGAAGTGGCAAACCGATCCAACTGCACCCCCGACTCCATCAATCTCATATGCGCCGGAAAGGTTTTGAAAGACTCGGATGAAGAAGGGAAAACTCACAACTTGACTCATTTGGGTATCAAAAACAATTCTAAGATACTCGCCACACGTGTCACTACTCCTCAAGAAGGACAGTCTATTAAGCAACACATGATCGCTGAAGCCGAACGCGATACCAGGCTTACTCGCCTCAAGTACGTGTAAAAATATAAAACATAAAATTTGTGTTTTTTTTTTCCTTTTTTGTTTCCAATTCTTGTCCGACTGTTTGATTGGCAAGGTTTTATTTGGTGTGCACGATAGCACTATGTTAACCAATTATAAGTTTAGTTTTGGCTAAACTACTTATTTGTTGTTTTAGCTTATTTTTCAATATCAAATTGTCCCTCATGTTTTTGTGGTATCATATGGATCCTCATGTTTTTTTCGTTATCAAATTGATCCTTGAATCATTCTTCATCCTCATCCACATATGCATAGTTGGAGAGAGGAATGACATGCGTCATATTGGTCCACATAGGATCAACAATGATTCACTGACAGAATTGATAATGAAAAGAAACGTGAGGGACAATATGATACCAAGAAAGGTAAGGAACCATTTTGATATTGAAAAATAAGTTAAGAGACCAAATGAGTAGTTTAGCCTTTTAGTTTTTTATTTGCCAAAATGATCATTGTTTAATGACTGAGTGTCTAAATAGGGAATTAGAGGTATCATTAACTTCATCATATTTTTTTGTGTGTTTATAAATTGCTAATCACCATCTTCATCAACCAATGATAATTTTGAAAAGAAAATATCAATGGTTAATTTGAAGTGTAATAATATTATGAGATTAAAATTCAAACTTTTGCCACTTGAGTTTTTGTAATTTAGAGTCTTTGATAGTTGCTGTGCACCCAAGTTTAATTTGTCTTTTATGAACAATTCTATTTTTAATGGCCTATGCCCAACTGATTTCTGCCTTATCACTAATCGATGATTGTTGAAAATTCTATTGTTTATGTGTTCTTTCTAGTTTGTCAAGTTTTGTTCTGCTGTGAAATTGTGTCTGTTTGATTTTTCTCATCTTCAGATACATAGGGCTCATGGTACTAGGGTTTCGTGAAAAAGTTTATAGAAATATTAGAAGGACACTTGTTTACATTTGTGTGCAAAAATGTTTAGGTGAGTAAGTCCAGAGCAATGAGAGTCTTTCTTTCAATTGCTACAGATAGTTCTTAGTTGGAACTTTGACATGTCTCTCATACAAAAAGGGGGTGAAAACCCATGATTTCCTTGTTCATTGATTAGGATTTGTATGATTAACTATTTGAATTGCATTATTCAGTTGGTGAACTGCAGATGACTTTGAATATACATATATTGTACACTATTCAGTTGTTTTCTCTTAAGCTTTAGTTGCATATTTTGATGCAAACAGAGCAGCTGTGTCTGCACTGGCTGAAAGGCATGCAGATGGTTCATTGCCTGTTGAAGATTTCAACATAGAGGTTGAAGATCAAAGTGGACAAAAAGTGCGTCTTGGTTCTGAGACTGATCAGAGGTATTTATCCTTGTGAAAATTTTCATGGATCTAGATGGAAGCAGTTTGTTTGGAATTTTTTTACTGTTTTAAGGACCTAGATTCTGTTTTCACTGATGAAATGAGGCTTGCAGGGCAGTAATGATGGGACTGATGCTTCATGCGAAAGGGAAGCGTCTTATCAGGCAGGGAAATTATAAAGATGCTCTAGAAGTGCTTAACATGGGAGAGGTCGGTTCCTGATAAATTTCCCTATTTTGATAAGAGCTACGGTTTGCTACAAATATATTTTTCAAAGAGTCGTGAAGCAGAATAATGCTATATTGCTATATGTATATCTGAACACTATTGTGTTCAATGTAATAGTACAAATGTGCAATTAATAGCATTGTGATCTGTTACATGCATTTAGTAGGATATATATTCAGAGGAGTTTTCAAGCATAATTTCTTCACTATCCTTAGCATCTCTACCCTGTTTAACTTGAATGATTTGAGCAGAACTTTTGCTTCTTTATGTGTTACTGTGGCTGATAATTCATGAAGCTTTATTAGATATGTCTTGCATTATGCATTGTAGCTAAGTTATGTATAGGTTTAGCTTATGATAGTCCAGCGTGGTTTTAGTAATGCCAGCTGTCTTAACATTAAGCTCACTACTATAAATAGTGAGGCTCTAATCACTGTATCTTTCATTACATTCTATAACAGAATTCAGTTTTCAGTTCCTCTCTCTCGATTCTCTCAGATTTTGTCATGGTATCCAGAGCTTAGTTTCTGATCTTGGATTTCGACATGGCTGATCAATCTCATTCTCCAAATCATTCTTCCGCTTCTAACTCTCCTTCTCCAGCAGGAACGCTCCACCACCGCAGGCCACCGCAACCTCTTCGTATTTCTTCTCCCCCGGTCACCTTTTCTCACACTATCTCTGCGAAGCTCTCTGATAAGAACTTCTTAGTGTGGAAACAGCAAGTTGAAGCTGTGATAACTTCTCATCGTCTTGAATGATTTGTAGTCAGTCCTTAGATTCCGCCACGTATCTCACAGATGAAGGTCGCGATTACGATCGTGTAAACCCTAATTACCTAAATTGAGAAGAGCAAGATCAACATCTTGCGTCGTAGCTCCTTCAATCGCTCTCTGCAGCGGTGCAATCACGTGTGCTAGGTTGCACTCACTCTTATCAAATCTGGAATGAGTTGCATAGCTACTTCAATTCTCTTCTCAAAGCTCGTAGTCAATTGCTACAATCAGAACTCAGATCTGTTGAAGGCTTTAGTGTTCTCTCTTGCTTCTGTTGGTGAAATTATTTCATCCAGAGAACAGGTTCGAGTAATCCTTGATGGCTTGCCATCCGAATACGAGGCATTTGTTACTTCGATTTTGCTTCGTGAAGAGCCTGTCTCCATTGGTGCACTGGAGCTACTTCTCGTTGCTCAAGAAGCCTTTTTGGATAGGATGCACTCTGTTGCAACTGATGTCTTTTTCTGTGAATGTTGCTCATGCTGGTGTTCAATCCTCTGTTCAGCAGAACTCTCCCTCTCTATCACAGTTTTCTCAAGGAATGTTGGTTCCTCAACATCCTAATTCTCAGGGTATAGCTTCTTCACATCTCAATTACCCTCACTCTTCTCAACCTCAGGTATGGTTTACACCTCAAACCCTAATCCCTTTCTATTCTCTAATAAGTCTGGGTCATCTAATTCATATGCACAACAATTTACTCACCCATCTGTTCCTATTGTTGTTCCTCAATTCACTCAACCTACTTCTAAAAGCACTAATCCATTTGAATCTGATTCTGATTCTCCTGACTTTACTGAAACTGACAACTCAACTTCTACTGGAAGAAATAAAGGAAAAGGAAAGTACAATAAAGGGAGAAACAGGAATAATGGCAGAGTCTATTGTCAGTTATGTGGGAAGCCTGGTCACTAGGCTCTTCAATGTTGGCACAAATTTGATCTTATTATGGGTCAACAAACTCAAGGTCAATCAGTGGCTGTGCAACAACCACAGGGTATGCAGATGAGACAATTGCCTTGGTTATCAAGTTCAGCAGCTTCAGCCTCAGGTTCAGCAGTTCCAGCAGCCTCAGTTTCAGTGGTTCCAACCTATAATGCAACCTCTTATGCATTCCACTAGACCTTCCTCTGCTCCTTTTATCCTTGGCCTAGGTCCTTAGATTATACCACAATCCTCTGGTCTCTCTCAGAAGCACTCTTTAGTTCAGAAGCCACAACCTCAAGCAATGCTTACGGATCCTCAAGTCTTTAACACTCAGTTATGGTACCCTGACTTTGGTGCTACACACCATTTGACAGCAGATGCTAACATCATGCATAGGGCTAGTCTATCTGGTCAGGATCAAATTTACATGGGCAATGGTTTAGGTATACCTATCACTAGTATTGGCACAATTAGTTTTTTGTCTCCTACTCAACCTCATGTTTCTCTATCACTTCCATGATCTTCTCAAGCCTTCCTCTCCATGACTTGGTTCTGATGTCTCTACTAATTGTACAAACACATTGCAGTCTTCTCCTAGTAAATTTTCCTTTTCCGCAAATAATGTACAAAGTGCCATCAATTCATATGTTTTATGGCACTGTAGACTAGGTCACCCTAATGAAAGGGTAGTAAAAAATGTATTGAATCTTTGTAATATTCAGTGCAGTAATAAAAATGTTTCAGATTTCTGTTCTTCTTGTGCAATTGCTAAGGCTCACAGATTGCCTTCCTCTCCTTCATTAACTGTTTACCAAAATTCTTTTGACTTAGTGTATATTCATTTGTGGGGTCCTGCACCAGTTCCTTCTACTTCTGGTTTTACATATTACATGTCAATTGTAGATTCTTGCACTAGGTATACTTGGTTGTTCCTCATGAAACAGAAGTCTGAGGCATTGTCTCGTTTCCCAAAAGTTTTTCACCTATGTGCAGGTTCTATTTCAAAAGACTATCAAGTCAGTTCACACTGACTGCGGGGGTGAGTTTCAACCCTTCACATCTTTTCTCAAGTCTAAGGGTATTAATCATAGGGTCATTTGTCCCCATACACATCACCAAAATGGTGTCATTGAGAGGAAACATAGACATATAGTAGAAATGGGTTTAACTCTCTTAGCTCAAGCCTCTCTACCTACTAAATATTGGGATCATGCCTTTCTTAGTGTTGTTTACTTGATAAATAAACTTCCTAGTGTTTCAGTACAGGGTGCCATTCCTCATACTCTTCTCCTTGGTACAAAACCTGACTTCACCTTTTTAAAGGTTTTTGGTTGTTCATGCTACCCATGTCTTAGACCTTATAACAAGAATAAGCTACAACCTAGATCCGAAGTTTGTGTTTTTCTGGGATACTCACCTAGTCATAAGGGGTATAAGTGTATGTCATCATCTGGAAGAATGTATATTTCCGAAGATGTCATATTTGATGAATTTTCTTTCCCTTTTCTCACTTCCTCTTTTACTACACCTATTCCTCACTCTTTATCTTCTTTTAGTACCATTCCTCTTACTGTTCATTCTTTTCCTCCTCCTTCTTCCAATACTTATTCTCTTAATACTTCTTCTTCTTCTCTTAATGTATCCTCCAATGCCACCTCTTCTGCACCTATTTTAAATAACAATTCCTCTTCCTGTCAGTCCCAACATGCTGAAAGCAATTCTCCTCCTCATTCTTCAGCAGATACTTTACCTGCAAC
The DNA here is from genome assembly GCA_037953625.1 of Crotalaria pallida. Taxonomy (NCBI): domain Eukaryota; kingdom Viridiplantae; phylum Streptophyta; class Magnoliopsida; order Fabales; family Fabaceae; genus Crotalaria; species Crotalaria pallida. Next base: position 47,731,965 of record CM075650.1, on the reverse strand, counting down.
TGCTTCTACTACTATTTCTCTTCATTCTTCCCCTAAGAATTCGGTTTCATCTCATCCTCTTAATACTCATCCTATGATTACAAGGTCAAAATCTACTAAAGCTAATCATCTGCCCAGTGTCAATTGGAACCAAAAATTGCTAAAGTTGCCCTGACTGTTCCTCATTGGAAAAGTGTTATGGAATCTAAGTATCAGGCTCATATTAACAATGACACATGGCAATTAGTTCCTCTGCCATCTCACAGACAAGCTATTGGTTGCAAGTGGGTTTTCAGAGTCAAAGAGAACCCTGATGGTTCAGTAAACAAGTACAAGGCAAGTCTAGTTGCTAAAGGGTTTCATGAGAGGCAAGGTTTTGACTACAATGAAACATTCTCACCAGTTGTTAAACCTGTAATAGGGAGGGTGGTACTCACTCTAGCACTCACTCATGGCTGGGAAAATTGTTGTTAATAATGCTTTTCTAAATGGAGTTTTTGAACAAGAGGTGTATATGCTACAACCTGAAGGGTATATACAGGGTCACAAATCACTAGTTTGCAAACCCAACTAGGCTATCTATGGTCTTAAACAAGCACCCAGAGCCTGGTTTGAAAAACTAGTAGGTACTCTTATTTCCCTTGGCTTCAAAAGGTGCAGATGTGATCACTCTCTCTTTGTACAAATGACCCAAAATCACAAACTTTTTTGTTCTATGTTATGTTGATGATGTCATCAGCACTGGATCTTCTTCTTATCTCATCAAGAACCTCATTTCTAGACTGAATCTAGCCTTTGTCCTCAAAGATCTTGGTGCATTGGATTATTTCTTGGGTATAGAAATAAAGAAGCTTCCCACTGGTGAACTTTTACTCACTGAATCTAAGTACATTAAGAACTTGCTGGATAGGTCTCATATGGAAGACATGAAGAGCCAACCTACTCCCATGGTTAGCAGTTTAAAGTTGACTATAGAAGGAAGCAACTATATAGAGAATCCCTCTCTCTATAGGTCTCTAGCAGGGGCTTTGCAATATGTAACAACAACTAGACCTGAAATTTGTTAGTGTGAATAGATTGTGTCAATTTCTGTCACAACCTCAAGAGGAACATTGGAAGGCTCTTAAAAGAGTACTAAGATATCTCAGTGTAACTGCACTGCTGAAACCAGCTTCTACTCATGTTCCTTTGCCTCTATTTACTTATTGTGATGCTGATTGGGCATAAGATCCTGATGACAGAAAGTCAACTTCAAGATCATGCATTTGTCTTGGTTCTAATCTAGTTTCCTGGTGGTCTAAGAATCAAGAATGGGTAGCTAGGTCTACAGCAGAGGCCGAGTACAGAAGCCTTGTCAATACAGCTGGAGAACTCATGTGGATAGAGTCTACTTACTGAATTAGGCTACAGTAGTTTTGTACCAGTGATCTATTGTGATAACTTAAGCACTGTAATGCTGTCCAGAAAGCCAGTTCTTCATGCAAGAACAAAACATGTTGAGCTTGATCTTTTCTGGGTCAGGGAAAAGGTGATTAATAAGAAGATTTTTGTTGAACATTTTCCAGGTGAACGTCAAGTTGCTGATGTTCTTACAAAACCATTGTCAACCTCAAGGTTCACTATTCTAAGGGAAAAGCTGAATGTTACATACAGTTTTCAAGTAGCATCCAGACAAAGACCTATACTCAGTTACCTTCCTGAGCTCAGACTCGGGGAATATTAGATATAGACTTATAATTAGTCACCTACCTGAGCTCAAATTCAGGGGGGGATATTAGATATGTCTTGCATTATGTAATGTAGCTAAGTTATGTATAGGTTTAGCATATGATAGTCCAGCATGGCTTTAGTAATGCCAGCTGTCTTAACATTAAGCTCATTACTATAAATAGTGAGGCTCTAATCACTGTACCTTTCATTACATTCTATAACAGAATTCAGTTTTCAGTTTATACTCCCTATCTCTTCTCTCTCTATCTCTCTCGTTTCTCTCAGATTTTATCAAGCTTCAAGCTGCACACATGAACTCCTCTCTTTCTTAGTTTAGAATCATTTTCTTTCTGGAAAAGATTAAACTCTATAATTAAATTATATTTTCTTCGTTTTATTTATTTGTACAATTAATTTGAGAATTCAAGACCTTATTTCTTTTGCAGGAGGCATTCTCTCTTTGCGATCAAAAAGTCCTTGAGGTGAGTGATCTGTAACCACGTTTGGGCATATGACTGAGTTTACTTGTCAGTTCTTAATTTGACCCAAGCATTTATATGGTCATTTAACTTAATTGTTTGATAGCTGCCTGTTCCTTATGTTTTTTTCCCAAATCTAATTGATATCAGAAATAGCCTCTTTCCTCCATGTAGAGTTTACTGCTGACATGCATTTTCTAATGAAGCTGTTCAGTCATGTAGGAAAAAGATGAGTTTTTAAAAAGTCAAAGCAACGAAAAGGATAGTATTGGCATTTGAAGCAAAAGAATTTAACTTATCTGGAAATCCCCCTCACTTCCAAAGGGAATGCATGCTAATTCTCTATGGGGAAAAAAGAATTGACAAAACTCAAGCTTTTTTCCTAGATTCACATAATTTTGGAGATCCTTTATATCATTTAAAATATTTGAGCCACTAACGTAATTAATTCCAGTTGGGTTTCTTTAATATAATTTCCAAAATTTGTTCTTATTCTCTGAATTTGATATGATTTCTGTCTTTCTGTCCATTCAGCTTATTGATAATGTTCCAATACTGCAAATAGACATGGTGTGGTGCTATTTTATGATACGAGACATAAGGTGGCTCTCAGATGCTGGAAAGCGTCTTGAAATGGCTAGAGCAGGAATTGAACGTGCTCATGGGAAGGATTCTACCCGCCTCAGACTCTTGCAAGGAGGTCGCTTTCCAGAACTTGCATTGTGAGTTGTTTCTGAATATTTTTAGCTTCATTTTCCTTGGAAACCATCAAGGAATTCCTTGAATGCAATTCTAGTTCGACTATATTTGGAAGGAAAATGATTGTTGTACAATCGTATTTCTACAACTATGTTGTCAACTTCCTTTTTGGATAATAAAGAAGAGAGAAAGCAAGAAAGAGAATGCGTGGGGTCCCATTTCTTTTCGAAATATTGAAGTTGTTTAAAAAGTTGTAGAAATTTGGTTGTGCATATAACAAGGTTGTTTTTGGAACATGCTTCTTGCACTTGTAAGGAGATTAATTTCTATAACTTTGTGCATAGGCATTTGAGACTAGAGCTGCTTGAAGGGGTGGTGGCCTATCATAGTGGCCACCTAGAGAAATCGAGAAAAGCATTAGCTTCTGCCAAAGCAAAACTTCTCCAGGTTTGTGGAACGAGCGAACAACTATAGCAGAATGTGATAAATTATGAGTCTAATAAGAGTCAACATTTTTACACATATTACTTCTATTTCTTGGTCTCCTTGTTTGATCAACATGTTGATTGTTGTCACTTATATTACAAGCTCATCAGATTAGCAGATGCTATTAAATGAAATAAAGATCACCTGAGGCTCAGGCTTCTGTAAATTAAGAAGTGAACATCACTCTTTTAATTTTGAAGGTACCAGCAAATTGAGCCTCCTTCTGGCTTCAGATGTTCTGTATTTGATTGATACAGCCAGTTTTGTTTGCTTGTCTACACCTCTCCTCTTTTTCTCTTTCAAAGAAGTATAAAAAGAACACATAATCTAGCTGAAGAGTTTGGCATAATATACATTACTTTTTTCACTCTCCTTGTAAAGAATGTCCTGTTTAATTGCAGCTGCAAGTGCCAGATGAAGCCTTATCACTTGTTATGAGCATGGGCTTCAAAGAACGTGATGCAAAGAGAGCACTGCGAATGAATAATCAAGATGTCGGGGGTGCCATTGATTTCCTTGTTGAGGAGAGGACTAAGAAAATGCAAAAACGAGAGGAAGATATCCAGAGAAGAAATGAAATTATGTGGGTGCCACTCTACTCTTTTAATAACTTGCATTTTTAATGGTATCTCCCTTGGTTTCTAAATAACTTCCTTCTGCAGGGAGCAAAAGCGGTACGGGGTGACACCCTTAAAGAAAGCTGTGGATATTGAGCGATTAAATGAATTGGTTTCTATTGGGTGAGTCTTATTTTATTGATTGTATTAGTATTTGGCAATGTGTGTGAAGTGGCTACTTCTCATGATATACCATAGCTTTTTTGGCAGGTAACATCAAGAAATTTCCTGTACTTATTATGTGTCATTGCTTATTAATGTTATGGCATCTACCATTGCAAGCTTGCATTTCTAACATTGATAAATCCTTATTTTTCTTTTTGCCAACCTCTGCTAGCTAATAATCTATTAGGGTATAGCTGCAACACATAACTCACATAATATGGTAGTCAATCTTGATCCTGCTAAACTTGGCAGGTTTGAAAAGGAGCTTGCTGCTGAAGCGCTTCGAAGAAATGAAAATGATACTCAGCAGGCATTGGATGATTTGACAAATCCAGAGACAAATTCTGCTTTACAGGTTACACTTATGCCTTGATCACATCAACTCTATTATGCGACGCCAAATTTTTCGACTCTGTATTTTATCTCCATCTTTCACCAACTTAATATTTTATTTGTATACACATTTCCCTATAAGAAAAAAAGTTGGCCACTGTATTGCTGTCCAAATTTTGGTGTCCATAAATCATTATTCATAACCACACCCTATATTGCTTTAAACAATTTTCCTACTTACTCTTGTCAACATGAAGGTTCATATCGAGTCAAGGAAAAGGAAGAGGCAGAAAAAAGCAACAGACTCTGCAATTGAAAAAATTGTAGGCATGGGTTTTGAAAGATCAAGAGGTACAAAAGTTATTTAGATTCAAGGCACAACAATGTGCTAAGGTGAAACCTGGTTTTAGTGATTTTATGCTGGGTTCTGATACTGCTTCTTGTTTGCAGTGGTTGCTGCTTTTGAGGCCGGTGGCTCTGTAGAACAAGTGATGCAACGACTGACAGCACCACCTGAGGCTGACCCTGCATCAGCCGCTGATAACATGCAACATGAAGTAAATTCAAATGTGGCTCCCCTAGGCAGTGCAAGTTCATCTGCTCCTTTAGCAGACAATGTCAGTGCAGATATTCTAGACCAAATGAATGATGTTGAAGATCCATTGGATCGCAATAACGCAGATGAACGAGATGTGGAGATGGAAGATGAGCTTTCAGCAGATATAGCAAATTCTGATGCCTTTGCTGACTATGACATCGAAGTTAACATTGAAGGGGAAGCCATAACCGAGTACCTGACTCTGGTTGATTCAGCACACAGCTCCGGAAAAATGGTTCGTTCCCCGTAAGATGATTCTGAGAAACAATGATCACTTTATGTAAATAGTTGGATGATATTATTGCTCTTCGTGTAGGGAGCTTATGTAAATAGCATTATGAGTACATATGTGCTCATTGACTGGAGTTCTAAGACCATTTAACATTTAGGACATAATTTGCTTTCGAACTAAGCATATAGAATTAAGGGAAAATTTTCAAGATGGTATATTGGTATTCCAAGGTTAAGTGCTAGCTAGTTTACGATTTGGTTTGGTGATTGCTCATTGCTCAAGGTAAGGCCTTGCACAGGCTCTATTTGGCACAGCTAGATACTCCTAATAAGTTTATTAGCTGAATACTTATAAAATATCCGGAAGCTGTATGATTGTTGAAAACTTAAACTAGGAACTGAAAATTGAGAGCTGATGAATTAGCTAATTGAATTCGAATTATTTGGTAAGTTTAACTGATAAGCTTTTTGGTACATGTAAAATAGTAAAAACCCTTAGCTTTATGTTCATTAGCTATCGTGAGCACCTCTGTTCAATCATTAACAACTGTACTATTTTTTTTTTTCTCATCAAAAACTGTTTACAAAAAAAATCTAAACTTCTAAGCTCATAAATAAGCTCCTTTCTGAAATTGATATGATCTCACTTGCCATAATATGCTTATATGCATTAGATGGTTCTAGGAAAAAATTTACAGAAGTATGGCTCTTTAGATCGACCTTCTTGGTTGGTATGTCTAAGTGCTGGTGCTATTTTTTTTATTGATATTTTTGTTTGTGAAGTACTTCTTCTGGTACTTCTTTTTCTAATGAAGTCTTTTTCTATTTAAAAAATAATATCAAGGGTTGATTGTGTTCTTTAAAGTGTTGCCCACAGTCAGACTTCTAGGAATAAAGGCACTTTGAAATTCACCCAAAATATTTGGGAGGATCAATTTAAGCCTATTAGCTATTGCTTTCATAGCAATCTTAAAAAGGACGTTACATAAGCTAATAGGCCTAAATTAACTCGCATGGACAACAACTTTAACTTCTGGAATAAGGACTAGGAGAGTTTAATTAATGAAACCTGGATTAAGTTCTTCATTTTATATTTGGAGGATAAGGCTAGTCACTTGGTCACCAATCAAAGGCCAAAACTTTTGGTAAAATAGGGCAGGTGTGTCATCCAAGCAAGGAGTCTTTGTTGTGTGCATTTGGGATAGTGCCTGTGAACCTCAACTGCTAAAAAATGTTCCATCAAAATTTGGGTGTGCTACTCAGATACCCTATCCCTCACAAGATCCATCAAAGCACTATTTTGCTCCAAGTTAGAGGTGGAGAAAATCTGTTTAAAATATTGGCCAATGACAAGAGCAATATCATCCTCATCATAGCAAAAAACACCATCATTTTTTATTTTATCTATAGAATTTACTTTATTGCGTTGGGAAGCTTTTTTTATGGAAAAACGAAGTGTTTTTGTCACCGTGATTTAGCCACTCAGTGCGAGACCACTGGTGGAACACCAACTCCTCTTTAAGTAATAACTCATCAAGCCTCTTTTCTAATAAGCAGTATTCCTCAAAAGAATCATCATATTGCTCCTTATTTTGGACCACGACGAACTTATTCATTATACGACGGTGGAATTTGTAGATGACCATCTTTGTATCACTGGACAATGGAGTTGTAGATGACTTTTGTCATGCCATCTTCTTCAAGTGACCCATTTTCTGCTTCCCTTCAGTTTCCTCGGGGCTAATAATAAGACTTTTTCTTTTTGAACTCACCCTCCCCATCGCCTGAAGCAAGTAGGATAAACTTTTTGGCCTCCATCCATTATTACCGATTTGCATAAGGCGGAAGAATTACAGACTATTTAAAAGCGGAAATACTTCCGACTTTTAAGAAACGGAACAATTAAAGTGTTGAAATCCCAGAAATACCCCTCCGTAAACCCTCCACCTCCCTTCTTTTTATTGTTTTGTACGTAAATGAACGGAGGGGCAATTTTGGTATTATAACAAATTTTTAATGTTTTCCGCCTTATGAGAAGCGGAATACTTTATTTTATTTACGACTTTGGAAAGGCGGAAAATAATACGACTTGCATAAGGCGAAAAATGTTTTATTTTGTTTCCGCCTTGTTTCAAGCGGTAGGGGCCAATGAGTAAAAGGTGGGGTTCAAAAAAAAAGTCAATAATAATGGTTGTTGGCGACATGAACTCACCATATGACATATTTGCACTTTTTTCTATGGCTACTTCCTCCTCTCTTACTCGTTGTAGCAACTCAGTTGTCATGTTTTCTCTAGTCACACTCTGAGTAACAACATCTTGGGTTTTGATTTGTGACACTAGTTGAGGGTTAAGGCTCTGACTTGGCATTTTTTTTTTGGTAAAGAAAAAATTTCATTACCAACGAACAAATGAATACACATCAAAGATAATAATCCAAGACTAGCCACCTTCTATGAAGGGTTCTAGTCATAGTTTATCCCAAACAAAATAAAATGTAGCAAAATAAACATCCAGACCAAAAAAATCTAAACTAAGGCCCTTATTCTATCATAAATAACTAGCCCAATATTATTGACCCAACTCCTATGTCCATTAACAAATTTTATAGCTAGCTCATTCTGGATTAAAGCAAAAACTTGATGTGGTTGCATTGTCTCTTGTCTGAATACCCGTCTGTTTCTTTCCATCCACACTCCATAAACACATGCTGCCATTGTCGCCGTTACCAACCTCCTTCTATGCTTATTCTTGAACCCATTCTTTAGCCACCGCAACCAATTACGCAACCTAAATTGCCTCATTTCAACCCCAATCCAATCTCCTGCAAATTGAATGAGGGCTCTGCTCCACACACACTCAAAGAAGAGGTGAGTGCATGTCTCTTCCGCATCTTCACAAAGATCACACAGAGGCGAGATCTGCAAAAATGGGAGTCTATCCTTAGTCCTCAAGCTGCCATGAGCTAGCATCCAGAAGATGAAGCTGTGCTTAGCGATGTTCATCTGATTCCAGACCTGACGATGATAAGGGAAAATTCGTTGAGCTCCAATCAGGTAATCGTACCCCTCTTTGATAGTGTAGAGATGTTGGCCTTCCTCCAGTTTTGCAAATTTCATTCTTAGCTTGTTTCTTGCTTTAATTATTTGTTTCCAATGCCAATTGCATGATTGTGTTGCCTGAATAGTGTCAAAAGCTTTCCCCTTTAAGTACACTGCCTGAATCCACCTAAGCCATAGAGAGATTTTGTTTGTAGCAATTTGCCAAGCTTGTGCCCCTATAGCAGCCACGTTCCAAACTGTGATGTTCTGGAAACCTAAGCCCCCATACTTTTTAGCTTTACACACCTTATGCCAAGCCACCTGCGCTTTGGCTCTTCCACTATGATCTTTGCCCCATAAGAACCCTCTACAAGCCTTTTCAACTTCTTTGATCACTGTTTTTGGAATGATAAATGTAGTGGCCCAATAAACATGCATTGTCATAAGAACTGACTGTATCAATTGAGCTCTCCCTTGAAATGATAAGTTTCGAGACGTCCACATGTTCAATCTGCTTGTAATCTTATCAACCAAAACTCTGCATGTAGTCACACCCCATTTCTTAGCAGTAATAGGCAGCCCTAGGTAGGTGAAAGGGAATTCTCCCTTACTGAACCTAGTAATTTCAATCAGTCTCTGACTCATCTCCTCATTAATTCCAGCTGTGTAAAGCTGAGACTTACTTGTATTAGCATTTAAACCTGAGCTCTTAGCAAAATCATTAAAAGCTCTAGTCAGGAGGATGACACTCTTCACATTAGCTTTACAAAATATCATTAAGTCATCTGCAAAGGCTAAGTTTATCAGACCTATTCTTTTGCACATAGGGTGATAATTGAAATCCTTATCCTTAGCAGCCTTCATTAGCTTTCTGGTCAACATCTCCATCACAATAACAAACAATAATGGTGACATTGGGTCACCCTGCCTCAGACCCCTGCTGCTATAGAACCTACTCTGCACACTACCATTTATCACCAGTCTAAAAGAAACTGACTTGACACACACCATTACCCACTTTATGAATTTCTTAGGGAACTTCAAAGCCTCCATGCTCCTCCTAACAAACTCCCAACTGACACTATCATAAGCCTTCCTCAGATCTACCTTCATCAAACATCTTGGTGACACCTTTTTCCTTCTATATAATCTGATGAGATCCTGAGTAATCAAAACATTGTGCAATATAGACCTATCCCTTATGAAAGCTGCTTGATTATCATGAATCACACTAGGCAAACAATCTTGCATTCTCTTACAAATCAACTTAGAAATAGCTTTGTAAATAACATTACAACAGGCAATAGGCCGAAAATCACTTACTAGATTGGGGCAGTCCTTTTTAGGAATCATCACTAGCAAAGTTTGATTAATCTCCCTTAGCAACTTACCACTGTAGAAAAACTCTTGCACAGCCTCAATGACACTCTCTCCAATAACTGGCCAAGCTACTTTGTAAAAAGCTGCTCCATACCCATCAGGTCCAGGGGCCTTATCACTCCCCATTTCAAAGAAACATTGCTTAATTTCATTATCTTCAAAAGGTCTTAGGAGTTGTAATTGTTGTTCAGTGCCTAAGGTTTTACCTTGCTGAATTTCATTATCATTCATGCACCAGTGCCTTCCTCCATCAGACAATAATTCCTTGTAGTACTCTTCAAAAGCTTGCACAATCTGATCCTGATTGTTGTGAACCCCTCCATTTGCATCTTCTATCCTTAGGATTCTATTTTTGTATCTTCTGATTCTGATAATCTGGTGAAAGAACTTTGTATTCATGTACCCTTCACACAAACAATCCTGCTTTGCCTTCTGTTTCAAGAAAGCCACTGCTGCTTGATAAACCTCATAGTGATCTCTTCTAGCCTCCCTTTCTAGTTTTTGTAAATGAATATTCATGGGGTCACCTTGCAACAACCCTTGAATAACATCAAGCTTGTCCCTAGCCATCCTTTCCTTCTGATCTATGTTTCTGTATTTCCTCTGATTCAGATCAACCAACCCAGATTTTAACTTCTCTAGGTTTCTCATAAGCCTGAACATAGCACAACCCTCTCCATCAAACCTCCAAAATTGTTGAATAATGCCAAGGAATTCATTATCCAAAGTGAGATGATTCATGAACTTAAACGAATGGCTCTTTTTGTTCTCAAACAATGCCCATTTTATAAGCATAGGGCTATGATCTGAAACACCACAATTTAGGAACTCTGTTTGAGCATCTGGCCAGCTTCTACACCATTCCATATTAATCAGGACTCTGTCAAGCTTACAAAGTATCCTGTCCTCTCCTTCTTGATTGTTATTCCAGGTATAGTAGCAACCACTATAATTCATATCCTCTAATTGACAATGAATAACCATTTCTCTGAAGTCCTCAGTCTGCTGCACATCTAGAGGGATTCCACCAGCTTTCTCTTGAACATTCAAACAGCAATTAAAATCTCCCATTATGACCCATCTATCTTGCATACTATCACCAATCTCCTGCAGCTCCTTCTACAGCTCCACTCTTCTTTCAGCTTCATTATGAGCATACACATATGTAACATAAAAATCTATATTCTCTGGAATGTGGTTAACTTTACAATGCACATATTGGCTAGTATGGCTAACCACATCCACCTGGAACATATCTCTCTTCCAAACCACCCAAATTCTTCCAATGTTATAGTCTTCTAAATTAATAAAAGACCCCCAATCAACAAACAGTTTATTCCTTATCACATCATAAGAATTAGCTCTTAATTTATTCTCCAGAATGGCCATGATACCTACATTATTATTATCTACTATCTTTTTAACTTCTTTTTGTTTAAGGGGTTGGTTAATCCCCCTTGTATTCCATGCTCCTATATTATCCATTAGTAATAAGGGCAGAGGATTCCCCCTTATTGAACTTTACATGTGCTTTCCTTCTAGTTAGGACTGGGGTCCAATTACCTTCTTTCTGCTCCTTCATGCTCTGAACCACCTCTAGCCCTTTCTCTTTGTCATTATCCACCTGTGTCTCTTTAACAATGGTGTCTCCTTCTCCCTCTTCACATTGAGACTGAATGACCTCTTTCACTGCCTGAGTTGCTCTCTCAACATTCTCATCAGGTATCAAGCCATCTTGAATCTGTCTATCCAATTTCAAAGCCTCATCCAACTTTTCAATATCCTCTTTGGAAGGCTTCTTCTTTTCCACCCATATCTTCTTTGTTTGCTTCCTGCATGTCTTGCTATCATGGCCATACATGGAGCAGGCTGCACACAACACTGGTTTCCATTCATACTCTACTTTCTGGGTTATAACATTTTCCTTTTCATCTTGAAAGAACACCTCCTCTGGCAACATACTGGGATTCACTTCTACCAAGACCCTTGCATAATTTATGCGATTTCTCTCTTTAGTAACATTGTCTACCATAATGGGAGTACCCACCAGACTAGCAATCTTACTAAGAGCACTCGAACCCCAGAACTTTAGGTTTAGGTTTGGTAGTTGGATCCAAACTGGGACAGTCTCCAAGAAACTTTTAGTAACAGGTCTCCCTGTCCATGGAGCAATGATAAGTGGCTTCCTGTCAAAATGGTATATTCCAGTATCCAGAACAGCAATCCTACCCTCAACACTGTTAAATCTTACTACCATGGTGCCATCACCATTCATAAGCACCTTATCAATACCATGTTGGCCCCATATTTTCCTTAGATAACCATTAAGGACTGCATATGGTGGTCTAGCCCCCAGCACAAAACACACTAATGCTTGCTGCCAATATTTTTCTTCACTTTCTATATCTGATGCATTAATTTTCCCCACTGCCATGCCTTCTTTTATTTCAGGCTTGATGAAATTCAATTTCTCACCAGCATTCCGTAATTTGGAGATATCAAACGAGTCCCAGACTGAGATTCTTTTTGTTTGCTCTTCACTGCCACTGCCTTCAATCACCCTTGTAGAATTTTTGTTTGTCATATTTTCATTGCTGTTACCTTCAGATTCAACAACAATAGCCTTTCCTGTTAACTTTGCTCGTAAATCATCCAGTTTTTGCAGGATGGAAGCAACTTTCGTAGGGCCTGACTTGGCATTTTGATGCTAAAACTTTGAGCCCTTAACCAGTCTCCATATTCTTTCTTTCCTTTCATGCTATCTTCATCGGGCACCGCGAAAAAAAGGAATAATTTTGAAAATTAGCACTCTACCACATCTGAGTTAAAAATCTTCATAGGTATAATATTAGCACTCTACCACATCTATTGTAGAAACAACTACCTATTTGGTCTATATTATTTCCTTGATTAATTTGTTTGGTATTCTATGACTATTATTCAAGAAAATATTTTTATTTTTTATTTTATATATCCCATTTTTATCATTATATTATTAAAAAAAAGATAAATGTCTACGGAAAAGATGGGTAGCTAAACAGCAATTGTGTGGAATAAAATCAAATCATATAACATTGTTTATAGAAATTAATGAATGTGCAATGACGGTATAACGTTTTTTTACACCATCAGTCCATCATCCATCATTTATTTGAAAGTCAACGACCATAAACACATGAATGGTGGATAATACACTAATGGTATGTATATATATATATATATATATATATATTCTCTTGTTTATATGACAACGGTAAACTTAAAATTCTCTTTTCATAAAAAAAGGTTTGCAACAACAAATAGTTTAATTCTAAATAAAAATGATCATCTTTGAAATGTCTTTTTTTTTTAAAAAAAATAAAAATAAAAATTTATATTCGCCATAATCACAACAATTAAGGATGAGCGAATTTATTTACATTGATTTTATTAATTATGGTTGAAAATTTTAACAATTTCTTATTTTAATTTTTTTAGTAATTATTAATAATGATAACTTTTAGTAATTTTATTAATTCAAATGTTTGACACAGAAGTCAAACAAAACACGTACTATACCGAGCCGCTAGAAGAAACCATAGCGAAGACCTAGGTTGACATGACTAGCGCATATATTAAGACATCTATCCTTATGTGATCATTATTGAAGAGAAAGATTGGAAATTTTAATCTATATTCTTAATCAATATCAATATTTTTACATTTGCTTTCGTCCAAATTTGCACGTCCTTAAACATGCAATGGCCTTGTCCAACATGTTTCCAGCTTCACCTTTCAGTGCATTTCAATCCCCAAATAACTTGAAAAAATTTGGTGAATACAATGCACATGGTGGATGTATTTTCTCCTCTTGTATTCCAAGGAAATAATATATGCATGCAAATATGCAACTGAAATGAATGCAGAATCTGAACTATACTTCCATGTGTACAGGTGTAGAAAAGCTTGCATATGCGCCAAGAGTTTTTCAATATGTAATACACTTTTCTGGAAATCTGATCTTATGAAGAATTAAAAGCACTATCTATCTAGTGTAAGGAAAAAGGACTTGGTAGAAAACATATGCTCACAACTTGCTCTATTCCCTTCTCCCCTTCTCAACGTGCGTATTTACATCATTGTTCTGAATCATCAATTACAGAACCTGTGACCATAACGATCTCCATATTTCTGTTCTCTTGTCTCACTTTATCATCCTTGTAATCCTTTGGAACCACATTGCAGTCAATGGTGTGCCACACCGGTCTCTCCTCTTGAAACAATCTGCGTGTAAATTAAAAGCATAAATAAACATATAGTTGATGTTAATATATTTGAGTTTGGTAAACAAAACTAGTGACATGAAAACATCCCATAAAGGTGGAAAGACGAAAGAGAGAGAACACTTACGGGTGCTTGCATAACGTAGGGCATTGAACAGTAAGTGCATACTTGCAAGTGGAAATCTCTGTGATTGAACTAATCATTGCTCTAGGCTCCGAGCATACAAACCTCACCTGCGGTAAAAACATGAAATCAGTATAATATATGGAAGATTAGAAGAATACCAGATTTTGTGATTTCATACCTCAGTCTCTCGTGGTTTATTTGTAAGATCGCATACGGTTCCATTGGTATATATGTGAGCATGATACCTGGATGAAAATAATACAATAATTAAGTATCACAACATTCAATCCCATCTTCATGCTATCATGTAACAGTCATATTCATAGAAGGTACCTTTGAGAAGCATCTTTTGAGCGGGGATCCTTCAATGTAGAAATGTCCGAGAGATTTTGGTTGAAGGCAGATGTAGCCTCTGGATCATACACTCCCAAGACAAACTCCTGGACCACCTATAACAGAAAAATGTTCGCTGATTATTATCCATGCCATGCGATTTTACAAACCTCCAATAAAATAATAAAAACTCCACAATTATCTAAATGAAAACAGCTAAAAGCACTTCTATTGAAGAAAAGAAAAAAAAAAAACAAAGCTCTGCAATTAAAATTGATATCAATAACTGACTTCTAATATCAATGAAGGTAATCTTTTCACATGGAGTAATAGACATGAAGATGGAGGTAAGGTCTTCTGTAAGCAGGATAGAATACTTGACAATGAACAGTGGATATAGCAGGATGTGGAGGGCCAAATTCTTGCAGAAAATTTATCTAATCATATTATCCAATGTTGATTCAATGGAGATCAAAATTTACAGAGACCAAAGGCAAGTTTCAAACATTTCAATATGTGGTCAGCTCATCCTTCATTTAATGCGGTGATTGAAGAGGTGCTTGGTCAACAAATGTTGAGGGGTAAAAATGTTTCAATAAAGTCAGAAGTCTAGGATTAGATAATTGGTGAGTTTTTTATATTTATAAAAATTTAAAAAAAAAAAAAACCTTAAAACTCCACAATTCTTATCTAAATGAAAAACTCCACAATTCTTCTCTCTGGATATTCTCTTCTCAATCTCAGAATAATGCTACCTGAGCTTGAGAAGAGAGTATCCAGCGAGAAGAATTGCATCAAGCTCAGGTAGCTCTTCAAGGATGTCCTGATAATCAAAGCTTACAAGATAGAGAAAAGAAGGCAGTATCAGACTATACAGAGACTGGATGCATTTTTAAGGCGGAAGTCAAAGATTAATTGGTTGCAGCATGGTGATCAGAACTCCTCCTATTTACAATCTTGTATTAAAATTAGGCACTATCAGAATAGGATTTATTATATCCTAACTGAGCAGGGTCAATAATTGACTAATCAAGATGAAATAAGAGACCACTTTGTTATGTTCTTCTAAGACTTGCTAGGAGGGAAAAGTACTAGTTTCTGGAGACCAAATGACAAGGTTTTTTATGCTGGCCCTAAATTGAATACTGATATGCAACTAGATTCGATCAAACCTGTATCTAGGAATGAAATTAAAGAAGCTATGTTCTCTATAAACAAGCCGAGAAGTCCTGGACCAGATGGTTTTGGGAGAGGCTAGGAATTCTGTTGGAAATCTTGTGGAAGATGGCAAGATGCCATCCTTGAATTTTACAAATCAGGTAAAACTTCTTGATTAAGTCAAATCTACAGCCACTGTTTTGATTCCTAAGGTAGATAATGCTTCAATGGCTAAGGACTCAAGGCCAATATCCTGTTGTAATGTAATCTACAAATGTATTACTAAGATTCTATGTGCTAGATTAAAGGTTTTAGTGTTTTACTCCCTGAAACAGTAGATAACAATCAGCCTTTACAACAGGCAGGTCTACTACTCATAATGTCCTCATTACTCAAGACTTGTCAAGGTTGTTAAATAGTAAACAGGTTTCCCCTAGGTGCTTGATGAAAAATTCTACACAAAAAAGGCATATGACATGGTTAATTGGAATTTTGTTGAGACAATGTTAACTGGATTAAAGTTTCCTAGGAAATTTACTCAATGGTTATTGTCTGCATCAGAAATTTTGCTTTTTCTATTTTTAAATGGAGAACTACATGGCTACTTCAAAGGGATAAGTGGGTGGAGACAGGGTGATCGACTTTCACCATTGATTTTTGCTTTCATAATGGATATGCTTACAAGGAAATTGAAGATTGCAAGCATGAAAAATCCATTTAGATTCCATCCTGGCTGTAAGTAAATTGTCAGTTTGGCTTTTGCTGATGACTTGATCATTTTCTGTAAAGGGCAAGTCAAATCTGCTCAAATCATTATGAAGGCAATTCAGGATTTCTCAACAAACAGCCGGTTATAAGCCAATCCATCTAAGTCTAATATTTTCCTTGCTGGTGTTAAAGATGAGACCGTAGCAAGTATTCTTGCAGGAGACTGGTTTTCAATGTGGCAGCATTCTTATTAAGTGTTTGGGAGTGCCAATCTCTCCTCAAGGATGATCAACTAGTAGTGATTGTCATGTTCTGGTTCAAAGGGTACTTATAAGTAGAATAGAATGAATTCATGGAAGACCAGGAACCTTTCATGCATGGGTAGATGCCGGTTCATCAATGCTGTTGTTCTCATGTCATTACATGTTTTTTGGGAAACTAATTTCTTGATTCCTAAAACTGTTTTGAGGAAAATTGAGAGGAAGTGCAGAGAGTTTCTCTCGGGTCAGAATGATAATGGTAAATATCTAGCTCTGGTCAATTGGGATAAAGTTTGTAAACCAAGAAAACATGTAGGTTTAGGAGTTGCTTAGAATGATGCAGCTGTAGGGAGGTAGATCTGGCATCTTGCTAGTATAGCAGACAACCTCTAGATCACGGGGATTAATAGCTATTATCTAAAAGGATCAGATTTTTGGTCTTATCTTTGTCAAATGATGCAGCTTGGCACTGGAAAAATATAAACAAATTAAAAGTGAAGTTTGCTACTGGTTATGAGAATAACATATGGAAGGGAAATAGCTCAGGAATCTACAGTATAAAAGATTATAACTTATAAGTGACTTGTTCGTGATCACCCTCAAGATAGATATTCAAGGATCACATGGTGTAAAGCCAGTATTCCCAAACACCGATCCATCTTTTGAACGGGAATTCAGAAAAAGTTGCTTACTAGGGATAGATTAATGAAGATAAACATTCCTATTGATATTCCTGACTACATTTTGTGCAAGAGCTCTACGGAATCTATTTCTCATCTATTTTTTGAGTGCTCCTGGTCTAAGGAGCTTCTCAACCTTCTCAGTTCAAGGCTTGGCATTGATAATTGGAAGCACTCACGGAGAGATTGGTTATATTATGATATGAGAAACAGTAAGAAGTTGCAACAGATAGCTTGGCATGTTACTTAGCTGCTGTGTACTTACTATACATGGAAAGAGAGGAATGCAAGGATTTTCACTCGTTAAGAAGGAACCCAGTAATACTTTTCAACTTGCAAAAAGAGTTAGCAATTAGGTTGACTTACTGTTTTCCTAGTATGAGAGATTGGCACAATGTAACTATCTATAATAGAATGAATACTCCAGTTTAGTTTTCAACTATATGGGTTTGGAGAGAACTGTTCATAGAAGATGGCCTTTTGTCATATTATTAGGTATTGTTTGCTTGTGGTAGCGATTTAATCTTTTACCAAAAATAAAAGTATCAATGATTACCGCAAGAATGGTTCCTTTTACTAAATAACAGGATAGTGTCCTGTTATGACCCAAAAGAAAACAACTTTTCGGAGGAAATCAAGATTATACCTTGTCATCCTCCAAATGTATTTGCCGCAACTTCTTTTGATAGCAAAATTCATATGACCACCAACCTTCTTGCTGCAAAAAAAATGAAGAATTGTAAGAAAATGATTTACAATAGATGCCATATATCTAAAAAATACTCCTGAAGAAGCCAACAATCAGACCATAATGAATAACTATTCGCGTATAACATATCACTATTCAAGACAAATAATGAGACAAAGATACTAACTCTGATAAAGCATGGACCCTTTAGCGCTTCTAGCAGTTCATCTGGTGTCTTCTGTTTAATCCTTTTCTCAGTTTCAACAATCATGCTGCTGATATTGGGCTGAATAACAGGCTTTCCACTTTTCTCCTTTTCCACTTTGGGCAGGTAACATACGAATTTCTGACCATTTTTATCTGGAATGACTATAGATTCCTGATCATCATCCTGTAAATGAAGCATCCTCATTACTTATCAGAAGGCCATGGGAGAAACCGATAAAGATATAAAACCAAGCTTGCCGCTCCCCCACCCCCAACCCCAAAAAAGGTGCCCCCAGTGCACAAGGCTCCCACCTTGGGGGGGGGGGGGGGGGGGGGGGGGGGGGGGGGGGGGGGGGATAATGCACACAGCCTTAGCCCCTTGGAACCCATGACTTTCAAGTCATTAGGCAGCAACTTTACCATTGCGCAAGATGCACCCTCCAAACCCACCCCACAAAAAATTGTTTATAAAAGAACTTGAAAGTTCCAATATGACCACTAGAAGGTTATTCCCATAAATTGTGCGTTACTAAGTTGTCTAGTCTAAGTCAATGCTGTCGGTCAACAGTTGCTAAACTACCTACATCCTTAACCTAGCAAAAAGGACCATGCCAATCCTATTTCCGATCACTTTTGTCACACTTGTACATCCATAGTTTTGATTTAGAACTAGCACAAGGAGGGTATAGTGTATACATTATGTTGATCATATAACAGGCATGCAAATAATCTAAGGCAAATTCTAAAAACGAAATCAATTTGAATGCCCGACCACCACAACACTTCACACGCAACAGAAGTGTTGAGAAATAAAAAATCTCACTTCCTTTTCAAAACTGGAGGGGGAATAGCATTATACAACATTCAACATTCATTTCAAGTGTAATTTAACAAGAAGTCAAGAACAAAGCCAAGCATCGCATTCCAACCATAATTTTCCAACAACAACCAAGTCTTTTCCTTCTAGGTAGGGTCAGCTACATGGCTCAAACAACATCATAATGACCAGTTGTAAATCATGTCTACAAAGTACAAACCATTTACATATAAATCCTTTTCCAAATAGTTCCGCATATAGTTTATCTTAGTCTTCCCTCTACCTCTTGCGATTCGATTTTCACCATCTAATCTACTCTCCTTGTTGGGACTTCTACAAGTCCCCTCCACACATTCCCGAATGACCTCACACAAGAGTCTACAATCCTTCCTACAATAGATGATTAGGTGCTATCTACCTCAACTATCTCAACTTTTATTCTTTCTTTCTTTCTTTCACTGCATGTACTCCTAATCCTATTTTGTCCAATGCATCCCCTCACACAACGCAATATTACGATCTCTGCTACAATTAGTTTATTCTGTTTTTTTTTTTATACCCAAAACCCGGGACCTACCCTGCCACATTGGACCTGATGAGTCTTGCCAAACTGGGGGAGTATCTACCCAGCCACTTGAGCTCTCCCCTCATAAATCAAAACATGTCCAGCTTAGCCAGGGATCGAACACGGAACCTTAGGCTCCTATATGCTCACCCTTTACCAACTGGGCACCCTTTACCAACTGGGCTATGCTTGGTGGACTACAATTAGTTTATTCTAATGTTGGCTTCTACCATCCAACTTTCACGCTCATATAATATTCTAATGAGACACAAACATGTTGAAAAGCAAGCTTACAGGGTGAAAAGGGGAATCTTGTTGATGGAATTCAATCTTGAATTTGGGTTCCCGAGAGCTGCCACCACCAAATGTGCTACCTGTTTTCATCAGAGACTTTATTAAGCTTACCAATTAAAAAAATAAAATAAAAATGGACGAAATAGAATTAGATTTTGCATTCGGATAAGTAAAAAGTAAAAGTAACACAAAAATAAAAAATAAATATATTACCGATATTTGCAGGGAAGATGTGTTGATGTTGGGAGAAGGCGTGGCTGAAAACGCTGTAAGATAACAAGATTAAGAACAGTGCCCTCATCTTCTTCTTCTTTGAATTAGGGTTTGGTTTTTTAAGGTATAAATTTTATATGTCTGTGAATCTTTAGACCTCAGAAGAGGAACAAGAGGAGAAGAATGAAGTTGAAGATTGCAACTCAAGCTGCAGCTACCACGTGAAAGGACCAATACGGGATTGCCACGTCAGGGAAAGGCCACGAAATTATAATGAAGGTTTTCTCTTTCTTTTGTGCTTTTACTTAAGAGTGATTTATTAAGGTGATTAGTACATTTGATTTTTTTTTTTTAAATTTATAAAAAAAATAAAAGTATTTTAGAAAAGTAGTATTGACAATAAAACAAAAATTAAATAAGATAACAATTTTTTATGGATGTTTTAAAGTAGTATTGAGAATAAAACAAAATTTAAAAAAAAATTAGTTAGTTTTACTTATATTTTAAATCAAGATATGTATTTTTTTCTTATGTTCCAAATCGAGTACTCTCTCCAGTCCTATTTATAGGTTGCATTAGAAGAATTCTCTACTCCCATTTATAAATTATTTTGTATTTTCTAGGAGGTATTTATTGTTTTTTTCTCTTACTTGTCATTTGTTAATAAAAGTGAAGCAATACAATGTAAATAAATTGATAAAATTGGTATGGGCTATGTCTCTTAAGCAAATGGTTGAGGGTTCGATTCCCCACTCTTCTTGCGAATGTAAAAAAATTCAGTTGGGAGGGTCATCCCCGAAAGGGTTGAACCGTACTCAAAAGATTAGTCATCGT
Organism: Crotalaria pallida; assembly: GCA_037953625.1. Classification (NCBI taxonomy): domain Eukaryota; kingdom Viridiplantae; phylum Streptophyta; class Magnoliopsida; order Fabales; family Fabaceae; genus Crotalaria; species Crotalaria pallida. The sequence continues at coordinate 47,711,102 of CM075650.1, read as the reverse complement.
ACTCACCTGAAAAACCAAAAAAAAAAAAGTAAAACAATACAATGTGAAATTTCCAATACAAATTAAAAGTGTAAATTTATAATGTTAAAATAATTTTTTAAAATTTTGAAAAACATAATAAAGTTCCTCCCTTATCTTCTTAACTTAATCAAATTATGACACTAGTCATATTTTTTGTATTTTTAAATTCTAAAATATTAGGCCTTCTTTCTTTTTCTGCATTTACAACCAGTGTGAAAACATAATAAATGATTTACTCCAAAACTTCACAACAGACACCTATCGCCGACAACAATGAAAATAAAAGCATTTGGGAGGGCAGGCCTTCGCGAGCCACAAAGTTGCCTTCCATGATTGGTGGATGTAATTTGGTCATGATAGGTGATGCGTATGGTGGTGCAAAGATGGTACAACGGTGGTAGGGTTGTTTCACTATCTCTGGTCCATGGCAAAAAACACATTTCTGGTTTGAAAACGGCGGTGGCTGCAATATGGCATTCACCTTTGTTGCAGCAGGATGGTGCGATGGTGGCGAGTGGATGGAGGCACGGTGACATCAAGAAGTGCAAGATGGGGATTGGCTATGGGCTACAATAGCACTGCTACAAGAACAATAACATTAGCAGATGAAGTCCATCGAGATCACCGCTCTGAGTCTCTGAACAAGAAGAGAATGTTTATATTACTTCAAATCTATTTATTTATTTATTTAACGTCTCCCTTCAGTGTTTATTCGTAGATTTAGCCAGTGCCAAGTGCAAATATATTTGAATCAAACTAAGGATAATACATGGATGCTAGGAACAAAAGCTAGATCCGGTGATGTGCCACTCATATCTGTTTAGCTTCACGCTATGTTGGAAAGGTTTTATCCACCGCTAACGATGATTACTCCTGTGATCTTATGATGCTCATTAATTTAATTTTTCAATAATAAAAAAGAGAGACAGGTGTCTAAATTTTAGTGGAGATGAGAAGATAAGTTACCTCCTTGTTTATCCTTGTCCCTGTCTCGAATATGTTTTTCCAAGTGAAACTAGAAGCATGACCTTTTTTAGTAGCATCAAGAGATGAGTGCGGGAAATATTTACCTTTCATTACTCCGAAGAGCAGTGAGTTCTCAATAGTTTAAAGGTGCCACCATTACTTAGCTAACATTTCTCTATTAAAAGATGAGAATTGCTTGAAGCCAATACCACCACTTTTCTTAGATGTTGCTAGTTTGTTTCACCACATTCAGTGAATTTTTCGCTTATCAATGTTACCGCTCCAATAAAATTTTGCAATTATCCCTTCAATCAGATCACAGAGTGCTTGAGGTAGAAGAAAACAACTCATCATACAAGTTTGAATTGCCTGGCCCACAACTTTGATAAAGGTCTCCCTCCCAACGCAGGATAGAGATTTCTCCTTTGAGTTAATTGTCACTTTGGTCCCTGAAATTATATACCGCTTTCACTTTCGTCCCTCAAATTACGAAAATAGCTTTGAGGTCCCTGAATTTGTAAAAACGTGTGCACATTAGTCCCTGGAGTTAACTTCCGTCAACATCCGTTAACGGCGGCGTAACATACACTTTAAATAATTCACTATAGTCCCTGTAATCACTTTAAATAATTCACTATAGTCCCTACAATAATTTTAAGTTATTCATTATAGTCCCTGAAACTATACAATTTATTCACTTTAGCCCCTATATCAGTATAGTTCAAATTCCATATTAACTCAAACAATTAGTAAAAAATTAACCAAAAATATTAAGGGGTATGGAATACCTTCTGCATATTTGAGATAAAGTTTCATCCTTGCTCTTTTAAGGACAATGTTTAAGTAATTAAAAGTGTAAAATCAATATTGAAAACTGTGTACCAAAAACAAAACATTGAAAACCTTCAAAATTTACTCTTAATATATTAAATATATAATTTTACATTTTTGGTTGCATAAATATTATCTTTGATACAATGAAGAGAAAAACTCAAACAGTGTTAATAAAAAAAACCTCAAACAGAACGGCACAATTTGGAAAACATACACTTTGGTTAATACTGAAACTTCATCTCAAATATGCAGAAGGTATTCCATACCCTTAATCTTTTTGGTTAATTCTTTCCTGATTGTTTGTGTTAATTTGGAATTTGAACTATACTGATATAGGGACTAAAGTGAATAAATTGTATAGTTCCAGGGACTATAATGAATAACTTAAAATTATTACAGGGACTATAGTGAATTATTTAAAGTGATTACAAGGACTATAGTGAATTATTTAAAGTGAATGTCACGCCTCCGTTAACGGACGTTGACGGAGGGACTAACGTGCACACTTTTTTACAAAACCAGGGACCTCAAAGCTATTTTTCGTAATTTGAGGGACGAAAGTGAAAGCGGTATGTAATTTCAGGGACCAAAGTGACAATTAACTCTTTCTCCTTTCATCTTTTTAATTTCATCCAAACACATTCTGTAACACCCTGATTTAGAACTGGAATTAAATTCTAAAGTTCTAAGACAAAAAAAAAAAAAAGAGAAGAGGTGAGAAGAAGAAGGAGGTCGTAGTGAGGAGGAAGAGAAAGTGAGGTGGAAACTTGATTTCTTTTGCTCATTTTCACTCTTTTTCTTAGGTATGATGCATACAGTTTCTACTTTCTTCTTTTCTCCTTATTTATTTTCGGTTTTATTCAAGTTTCAAAGAAGGGTTTTTGTTGTTTGATGACCATATATAAGCTCTTGCATGTATATTTTTAAGCTTTCTCTTGATTTTTTATGCTTGATAATGTATGGGATGAAGATTGAAAACAAAAAAATGGACATGCATCCACTTAAGGGAGCTCACGGTTTTGGACCCTTTTTATTCAAATAATTTTTTATCTTTGATTTGTGTTGGAAATGCTTGAATATGAATTGATTTAATGTTGTTCATGAGCTTTGTGTGTTTGATTTGCAAAAAATGTTCTTATTTCTTCTATGCATGTAACGGCCTAGGGTTTGAAAAAGGGCAAGTGATTTTTGTTTTTGAATGCATGTAATTGATTGTTGATCCTTGTTATTTTCTTGTTGTATTTTTATGTTCTTACATGAAAATGCATGATTAAATGAATTTTTGCCTTGATGTGTATATATGAGGGCTATTCGGTTTTGGCCTTGGATACATGCATGTGTTTGTTTGATAAAAAATTTTATATGCTCTTTGTTTATGTGTGTATATTCGGCCCAAGCATGAGAAAATGAGTAAATGATTTTGTTTGATAAAAAATTTATGTGCCTTGTTCATGTATGTATGTATGTATATTCGGCCAAGAGTAGAAGAGGAATGGATTAATTTGTTTCATGAAAATAAAAATTATGTTTAAGTGCTTGAAATGAGTGGTGATGATTTAAGTGTTTAGATTTGTGATTTTTAGTTTCTTTGTTATATTGGGCCATTCATGTAAGTAAGCATAGGTGATTTTTGTTTCATGAAAATAAAGTTGCATGTTGGTGCTTGAAAATGATTAAGTTGTTAATGTATTTGAAGTTTGTATTTGTGACTTATTTGGCTTTGTTCAATTCGGCCCCTTTATGTTTAAGTAGGTAAATGTGAAAATGAAATTGTTTTAATATGATTATGTGTTGTATAAGTGATTTGGTGTTGGTTAATTGATTTTATATTTAAGTTAGTTGAAAAAGTAATGTTTTGATGCTTTAGGGAATGTTAGAAAATTTATAAATGTTGTTTTGCCTTGAGGTGAAATTCAGCCAAAGTATGTTTAGGAGGATAGGAATTTATTTTGTGAAGTGATAATTTTTATTTGAAACATGTATGATCTATGTGAAAATAAAAACTAAGAGTTTGTTGTTGTGAATGTTTATTTTGATTGAATGATTAGTTTAGAACCAAGTTAGCTTCTTGAACATAGTGCTTGATTAGTGTATATGTATGTTTGTTTAAATGATTAAAGTGGTGAAGGAATATGTGCTACTTGATTAGGTGAGTAGATTTGTTAAAGTGTTGTTTGTCGTTTGTAAGTTAGTTGATGTTTGGAAAATGTTCGGGTATGAAACTAGCTTTGAAATGAAATGCTTTTGTGTTTACTTGATTTGATTTATTTGGAATTTTTGGTTTTGTGTGGTGGTTGTCGTAGTTTTATTTTTATTGATACCCAAACCCAAGAACTCTATAAATACCCACAACCCCACATGCCCACATGCTCTTACACTCATTCATTTCAGAAAAAAAAAGAGAGAGAAGTTAGAAGAAGAGGAAGGTGGCCGTGGGTATGGAGGAAGGGAGAATACTTCCCCAAAGTCTTTTCTCTTCCATGTTTCCTTGTAAACTACACATACATACACATACATAAACACTTCCCCCATTAGAAATCGAGAAGCAAAACCCCACCCCCACACACTAAAGGAACCCGTGAGCACCATAGGAGGGAGCAAGAGGGCTTGGGTTCATTTCCACTTCTTTATACTTTATTTAGGTAATTTCCTTGTCTTGGATCTTTATTCCTTGATCTATTTTCGGTTTTAATTAGTACTTCTTAAAAGATTTAGGGATCTGTTAAAATGAGCCCTTGCATGATGATTATTAGAGGTGCTCTATAGTTTTCAATTGCTCTTGTACAAATATTTAAGCTTTAGCTTGAAAAATAGACATGCAAACTAGTTTCATGGGTGATTCGGTTTTTGCAATTATTTTGTGTAAATTATTTTTATTTCCTTGCCAAGTTTCGGTTTTCTACTTGTATTTGGGAAAATAAAAATTTATTTTTGGAGATGTTGCTTAATGCATGTTGAGTAAGGGAGTTGTTTTGCAAAGATCAAGCTTACTCTTTTATGCATGTTTCGGTTTTGGTATGTTAGTGAGGGAAATAAATTTGTTTTACAATGCATGTTGGATTTTAATGAAGTTTACCCATTTTCCTTACTATATGATTCGGTTCTCCAAGGGAATAATTGATTAAGTTGATTTTATTGTTCTTGAAGCATAGGTGTTATTGTGTTAATGTATTTTGCAAAAATTTCTATTCTTTCTTTATGTGCAATTCGGCCCAAGCAAGAGAATAAAGGGGGGTGATTTTGATCTTGATGCATGTTGGTCATTGATGTACCTTAGCCATTTCCTTGTTCTATTTTCGGTTTCATTAAGAATAAAATAAACCACTTGATTTTGTTTTGGTTAGATGTTTAATGGTGCTTTTGGTTTGGGAATGTGCATGTATAAGGTCTGAAAAATTGATTTGAGCTTGTATGTTTAGTGATGATTTTATTCGGTTTTAGTATGTATGTGAGGAAATTGATTTTTGGTGGTTATTCTTTTGTGCATGTTGATTTGTTGAGTTGTTTTGCAAATTACCCAATGTGGTGCTCTATGTATAATTTGGTTCTTAGTATGAGAGAATTAGTGAAACGATTTTGATGTTTGATAGAGGTTGATTTCGATTAGTAGTGTAAGAAAGAACAAATTGATTATAGGCTGAATTTTAGAACTAAGTCATTAAGCTTGCAGGAGGTTTTGATACGAAGTACTTCTCCTAATTGAATTGCCTTGAAAATATAGTATGTTGTTCTTGATGCCATTTGACTGTGTTCTGAAAATTTTGAGTTGGTTTGAATGTGTTTTGGTATTTTTGCTAAATTTATGTTGTCCAAGATGATTAGGGAACATTAGTGAGTTTGGTTGTAAAAGATTGGCTTGAATAATGCTTGCACATGTCTGATGATCTTAAAATTTTGTCACTGTCTTTCTAAGATTGATTTAAGAGCCTCTGAATTTTTATAGGATTTATAGAGTTTATTTACTAATTTTACAAGAATTACTTTTGAGGAAAACAATTTCAGAAAAATGAGTTTTCGGATAAGGAATAAACTGAATTTTTGAACTTGTGCTACTCCAATGAAATTGAAATTTTTATGATGAAGCCACGCACATGTGAGAATGCTCTCTGTAAAATTTGAGGTGATTTGGAGTTGATTTGGTATTTTTACTAATTACAAAACAGTAAGGTTCCCTGTTCTGATTTTTCAGAATTTCAGAGAATTTTAATTGGAAAAGTGTGACTTAGACAACTCCAAATAATTTGAAATTTTTATGAGATGATCTTGAGAGTGTGAAGAAGTTTTGTACCAAAATTCGTGTGTTTTGGAGTTAGTTTGCTATTTTTAATAACTTCATTTTGGTCTCTGATCAGTGCATGTCTGATTTGATTTTTAAGGAAAAATTTGAATGAAAACTTGTCTTCTAAAGGTTCAAATGACCTGAAAATTTTATATAATGAACTTTAGTATAAGTTTAAGTGTTCCGCAAAACTTGAAACAAAAATTCATTGATTTGATATAGTTTTTGAATTTGTCTTTCTTGATTCTCCCGTATCCGACCTAATACTTTATTTGGCATTTTTTGATGTGTTTGATACCTTATGCATTTTCCTATGAACCGGCTGTACCTTACATGCAAGTTGTGATGATTGGACATAATCAAAAGAGTTCAGGGCATTGATCTTTATTTCATTGAAGTTAGCTTGTGTGAATGGAAAAGAATATGATTTAAATGATCTAGGGTCAATAATTTGTGTGCTCTAATTGGTTTATTGTTTTATTTCGGTTTTTACTTATATGAACATGCCGACATGAAAATTGTTTGTTTTGAATTGCATACTTGTTAACATGATTTGTTTAAGCTGATTAAGGCATGAAAATAGAGTTTGAATTATTGGTCAATCATGATGCATGTTTTGAATTCCTTGAAGAAGAGTTAGGGAAATTTATTTTTATCTTTACTCCATTTGCCTATATGATTCAGTTTTGATTAGGTGTAAGAGTTAGACTTGAATTGTTTTAAGTGTTGCATGATAATTGAATTATTTGATTTACATGTGTATGCATGACTTATTTGTGTAACCTTGTGCAATTAAGTTTAAGCAAAGAGACATGAGAACTAAATTGCTTTGAATCAGTCATGCATTTAACTTCAAGTTGGTTTATTTATTAGATGCTAAAGTTTGATTGAAAAATGTTTGGTTAAATGCCTTTAAGAAGAAGGAAATGAATTGATTTTGGATTCATTTGGTTGATGCTTTGGTTTATACATGTTCATGAAGGAAGAAATTTATTTTGTCAAATGCAAAGTGTTATTTGAAGCATGTATGGTTTGTATGGAAATAAAATTAAAGAATTTGTGTTTGTTGCTTACTTTCGGCCAAATGTTTAGTTAGGGTCAAGTTGATTTATTCTAAGTGCTACTTGCTAATTGGTTGGTTGTGTGTGTGCTTGCTTAATTTGTCTATGTGATTTGATTAGATAAAGTATTGCCGTTTGCACGTCTAAAGTGATATTTGGGAAACATTTTCATTACGAATCTAGCTTTTAAATTTAATTGATTTTAAGTTAGTTTGATTTGATTTCATGGAAAATTTATGGATATGTGCAGTGGCTGCCCAAGCTTTATTTTTGTGTTAGTGTTTGGAAGATAAAGCGTTTGAGTGTTGGTTTTATGCTAAAAGTTCTATATGAAATAAAATGTACTTTTACGGTGTTTTCGGATTTTAAAAAAAAAAGAGTAATTTATGAATTTAATCTTTGTTGTTCCGGATTTATTCCACTTGTTTTTCAACTCTAAAAGTGTGTTCAATTGATTTAAAGTTAAAGTTTTAAGTGGTATTTGAATTAAGAAAGAGTTGGATTGAAAAAACAAAGTTAAGTTTTTCGATATTTTTGGGCTTTGGTTCATGACTGTCCGGAACGGACCAGCAACCAAGGGGAATTGTTTTAAAGAGTTTTTATCAATTGTTCTACAATGATTTTGAGGTATTTAAAGTATGTTCAAAAGTTGGATTTACTTTGAAAAGAGTAAAGGTTTTCTTTTACGATTACCCGACAAAAATTAAGACGAGTTTTCAAAATGATTCGATATTAAGCATGAGTCTTAGTTAAATAGCCTTGTAATAATTATGTGTCTTGTTTTAAGCAACCAATCGGGAATTTGGAGCTGCTGTCTGTTGGAAGAGCCTGCATCAGTTTCTAAGGGATACTTGCTGGATTCGAGGTGAGAGAGCAGCTTTCCTAAGACACCGTGGTGTAGGTATGTTAAGTTGTTTGATTTGGGTCTAATATATGATGTTTTGAGCATGATTTAGACTCCCTTTTTCTAAGGATTTGGCTTGTTTCTCTTGTAAATTTAGGACTTTTTGTATAGTTATTAGGAAGTTAGGTAATATAGAATCCTTTGAACGTTTTGATCCGTTTTGTGTTTGTTTCAGGTACTTTCGGAGCTTAAATGAAGAAAATAAATATGGAGCATGAAAAAGGATTAAAAGACCTTTAAAATGGCGCAAGAACGGAGCGAAACGGAGTCGGAACAGGTAACGCACGCCCAGGCGCACAGACCCGCACGCCCAGGCGCGCAAAGTGCGAGAAAGTGACACTATTCGCTGTTTTGACCATAACTTGAGCTACGCATATTCAAATGAGGCGATCTTGGTATCATTTTAAATCTAAGGAAAAGATCTATAACTTTTCCAGAAATAGCCTTGCTCAAATTCGTCCATCTTGGGGGTCAAAATCAGTGTCGAAGTTGCTGTCAGACACAAATATGGGATTCTAGAAGGATTTTGATGATAAATTCTATTTGTAGATAAGATTCTTAAAGATTAGATTATTCTAATAGGATATTATCATATCATATCAATTGGGATTAGTTGTAGACATTAAATATAGGTTTTTCCTTTAGGTTTTGTAGACTTTTCAGATCCAAATAAGAGATTGGTATAAAATTAGGATTAGAGAAGAGAGGTTGTTATGCAATTGAGAGCAAGGAGGCAAGGCAAGGATTGAAGATCAACATTGTTGGAGAGATCCACTTGATGATTGAAGATCTCTTGGGGGTAAATTGATTATTGTCTATAATTATTAGTTTTTCCCATTCCTTGTATTTCTTCTTCCAATATGTATAATTGAACCTCTTGTTAGGAATAAGGTTGATTTGTATGGATCTTAATTTGGCTGTTTATTTATGAATTAATGTTTTTCCTTTTAAATCAATTGATTGGTTGTGTTTTAATTACAATTCATAGAATTCACGACTTTATGTTTTGCTTTGGCAATCTGAACCTTAATTGGAAAATTAGGATTAAGATTAGGCATTTCAACCAAACAATATAATTATTCAACTCGTAGAGATACTTTTGGGTAATTGTATAACTCTTATAAACTCACTTAAGAGATTTAGGGGTAAAGTTTAGTAAGAAACATAATTGCCATGAGGGATCTAGCTTTTATTGTTTCTAGAGTTTTTGATTTATTGGAAAACATATTTTCATAATTAATAACCTGATCCTACAATGAAATCAAGTTCCTAACCTTTTCCATATTTGCTTCTAAATCCTTTTTAGTTTCTGAATTGTTTCACTCTTTTAATTCTACACTCCTATCTCTTAAACTCAAAACCCATACAAGTTATACATAGTAATCGCAATTAGGTGAAAGAAATTAGAAACAATTTGCAATCCCCGAGTGGAACGATAATTTTACTTACTCTTTATTACTTGTGCGATCGGTACATTTGCCGAATTGCCAACAAGTTTTTGGCGCCGTTGCCGGGAATTGAAATTCGATTCTAATTTTTTTGGTACTTTTTTTTTGTAATTACTTGTGTAACTTTTTCCTTTTCATGTCTAACTATAGTTTTAATAATGATTTTGATTGTGATAGATTTATTTCGGATCCCTATTCTCCATACTATCATGCACAAAACATAAGTAATAGGAAAGCTCCATGGGAAATAGCTTTAGAGAAATTAGAAGCTACATCTAAGGAACCATTTTTTGTAGAGCCAATTCCCGTGGAGAAAGGTCCATGGGAAATAGCTTTAGAGAAATGTGCTCAAAACACTAAAGAATTTATTGAAGAATTCAGAACCTATTACCCGATTCAAGGTTCAAATTCAAGGAACCTTGAAATCAAAGTTGAACACATTTCAAAGCCATTAGATGAAGAGTCACAAGCATCACCAACAATTTTTCACTCTCTTCAAAGAGAAGAAAAAGTGGTGGTGATGGATCTGACCAATGATGAAACTCCTATGGAGGAGCAAATTGAGAAAAATGTGCATAATGAGTTTGAGGAAGTGGACCGAGATAAAACAATAGAAGGTATGAATATGGTAGAAAAATTTGATCCATCCTTGCATGATGAATTTCTAGCAATTAAAAATTTGGTCAAATCTATTGCATGCTTGGATGAATCAAATTTTTTCCATTATATTCAACCTTTGTGCTTTCATGAAAAATCTAAAAATCAATCTAAATCATTATTGAACAATAGGGAACCTGAAAAGGTAGTTTTCCTAATTCATGGAATTAACACTTTCATGAATGGGAAAAGAAATAACTTGTCTGAGATGATGCATGGAGTAAGGAATGCACCTTTTGACCCTGGTGGGATTGAGCTTATTTTTGAAATCTCCTTACTCCACTATCATCCAAGGTTTGTCCCATGGGAAGTGGGAATAACTTGTTATTGTTGCATCACATGGGAATTAACCTATAGGATTTGGGATCCTGGTGGATTCTTTGTAATTATGAGTAGTGTAGGTTTTTATTTTTTTTTAGCTAGTTAGTGAATAAAGAGTTTAGAGCTTTCTATGTAACTACTAATGAGGTGCTTCTAGCACTAATTTTAGTTGTTCATGTGACACAGGTCAATAAGTTTGGGAGAGTCTCCTCCATGGTGCATCAAGAGAGAATGTTGTGCTACAAAGGGAAGTTTCCTAACTCCTTACTTTTGTTTTTAATTTTTATTTTGTAGTTTTAGGTTAGATTAGTTTGCTTGAGGAAAAGCCAACCTCTAAATTTGGGGGAGTTGACAAAATAAAAATTAAATTTTTCAGATCTGAATTTTTCTCCCATATTTGGTGTTGATTTGTGTCTTGGGTAGAAGTAGATGATTATTCTAGGCTTATGACTATTTTTCTGATTATATATGTAAATACTTGATTTAGGATGATGACTCATTGATTATATGACACGTTTTGGATTGAGTTTTAAGTTTTGCTGAAAACTGATTATTTTTATAAACTGTTTAGGAACAAGTTATTAGTGAATTGACTATTTAGCCTGTGAGTTTTTGAGCCTATACACTTGGAGGGGTATGTGATTATTGAAATTTTGATTTGAGACCCCTATTTCTTTCATGAGTGTTGTTCTCTTTGACTTTGTGTTCTAGAACTTGACCGGTGACCATTTTGAGATTGATAATTGTTTGCATGCATTAAGATGATTAAGGCACTTAGGATTATGTTTTTTATGGCCTTCAACAGATTTTTGATAAATATTATTCCTTAGTGGTCCACTTTGAGCCTATTGATATATAATTTCTTTGGTACCCTTTTAATAAATGTTATATATTTTTGGAATACTTTGAAATGTGAATGGTGCAATTGGGAATATGTTGATTCAGAAAATGTTGAGCTGAATGTATTAATTATGATCTCTATTTCTCTTCCAAAATAAAAGAAAAAAAAGAAGAAAAAAAGAAAAAAAAATATGATGGAAAAGAGAAGAGAATAGAGAGAATGAGAATGAAAAAGAATGAAGGAGAATTAAATATTAGAGTGGATATTTGGTATAAAAACTAATGCTTCATTCATATGTTAAAGGGATATTGTTTGATTGCATATTTTTAGCCCTTTGTAATAATCCTTTGTTTCTTTTATCCCACCTTTCATCTTTAGCCATGGGCTCATTACAACCAAATTAAGACCTTTTGATTTTTGCATGTATTCAATAATTTCAGTGGAGATTTGGGTCTATGGTCAAGCATATGGTAACACATTGTCATTGGATGAACTTGAGTGAATTGTTATACCCTTGATACACATGAGAGATACACACAGTGAGGTTGAGAGTGTTCACTAGTTCTGGTTCTTTTGGAGTTTGTTTTTCTAACTAGTTTTTGATGAAGTTAATGCTTGTGAATAAAAGTGTCTGAGTCATGAGTCTGAAGTCTTAGATGAGGTGTTTGCATATTAATTTAGAAAATTGGTTTTGTGTTCTAGAATTTTTATTTTACTTTTGCTTGGGACATGCAAAATACTAAGTTTGGGGGAGTGATTTGGGTCTAAATATGATGTTTTGAGCATGATTTAGACTCCCTTTTTCTAAGGATTTGGCTTGTTTCTCTTGTAAATTTAGGACTTTTTGTATAGTTTTTAGAAAGTTAGGTAATTTAGAATCCTTTGAACGTTCTGATCTGTTTTGGGTTTCTTTCAGGTACTTTCGGAGCTTAAATGAAGAAAATAAATATGGAGCATGAAAGAGGATAAAAGGACCTTGAAAATGGCGCAAGAACGGAGCGAAACGGAGCCAGAACAGGTAACGCACGCCCAGGCGCACAGACCCGCACGCCTAGGCGCGCAAAGTGCGAGAAAGTGACACTATTCGCTGTTTTGATCATAACTTGAGCTACGCATATCCAAATGATGAGATATTGGTATCATTTTAAAGCTAAGGAAAAGATCTATAACTTTGCCAGAAATAGCCTTACTCAAATCCGTCCATCTTAGGGGTCAAAATCAATGGCGAAGTTGCTGTCAAACACAAATACGGGATTCTAGAAGGATTTTGATGATAAATTCTATTTGTAGATAAGATTCTTAAAGATTAGATTATTCTAATATGATATTATCATATCATATCAATTGGGATTAGTTGTAGACATTAAATATATGTTTTTCCTTTAGGTTTTGTAGACTTTTCAGATCCAAATAAGAGATTAGAATAAAATTAGGATTAGAGAAGAGAGACTGTTATGCAATCGAGAGCAAGGAGGCAAGGCAAGGATTGAAGATCAACATTGTTGGAGGGATCCACTTGATGATTGAAGATCTCTTGGGGGGTAAAGTGATTATTGTCTATAATTATTAGTTTTTCTCATTCCTTGTATTTCTTCTTCAATATGTATAATTGAACCTCTTGTTAGGAATAAGGTTGATTTGTATGGATCTTAATTTGGCTGTTTATTTATGAATTAATGTTTTTCCTTTTAAATCAATTGATTGGTTGTGTTTTAATTACAATTCATAGAATTCACGACTTTATATTTTGCTTTGGTACTCCGAACCTTAATTGGAAAATTAGGATTAAGATTAGGCCTTTCAACCAAACAATATAATTATTCAACTCGTAGAGATACTTTTGGGTAATTGTATAACTCTTATAAACTAACTCACTAAAGGGATTCAGGGGTAAAGTTTAGTAAGAAACATAATTGCCATGAGGGATCTAGCTTTTATTGTTTCTAGAGTTTTTGATTTATTGGAAAACATATTTTCATAATTAATAACCTGATCCTACAATGAAATCAAGTTCCTAACCTTTTCCATATTTGCTTCTAAATCCTTTTTAGTTTCTGAATTGTTTCACTCTTTTAATTCTACACTCCTATCTCTTAAACTCAAAACCCATACAAGTTATACATAGTAATCGCAATTAGGTGAAAGAAATTAGAAACAATTTGCAATCCCCGAGTGGAACGATAATTTTACTTACTCTTTATTACTTGTGTGATCGGTACACTTGCCGAATTGCCAACATTGTTCCTGGCTATTTCAAAAGCCGGAACGTGGGGTCTGCGAGTCAATCGTATAGGGCAATTAATTGTGTGTGTATGGCCGTTTATACGTAGGACTAAGACATCCCTTTTTATTACGATGTTATGACATGATGCTATTTATTTATGATGATGAAATGTGATGATATGCTGCTCTATGCTTGTTGAACATTTACCTAAAATTGGGAAGTAGTCATGTATATTATTATGTCGCTCTGTTGATCAGTGATATTGATAAAATAATGTGAGAATGTCGAAACGATATGAGAAGTATGGGAAACAAACATGTTATGTAGAACGATGGTCATGTTTAAATGCTTAAGCAAAATGACGATGATGAACTGATGTAAAATGTGAAAAGGTATTCAATGGAAAGATTGGCAATTCTTAGAAGTAATGGAAATAAAGTGGACTTGTACGAAAAGCGAGTTAGAAGAAATGAGACTGTGTTGGCCACGTGTGCAGTACGTCCGTGTGTCCGAGCCATGATATATTGAACGAAGTATTGTTGAAACAGATTAATGTGAAAGGCGAATGATTAGAGGTCGAGGTTCACCGAAGGGATGAACAAGGGTGACTCGCCGAACCTTGGAATAATAAAATATTGATAAAACATTAAAAGACATTGAATAACGCGGCGAGTTGAGTATGAAGTAGTGGAGAGAAAGATACCTTGTTTATCTACGGATACTCAGGTGAGTGATTGTGATAGGGGAGGATGATGACGGTGAAACGTCAAGTAACCTAGAGTACTTTTCTAGGCGGAACTAGACTATATGTGATCGGGGATTAATACCCAAGGGATCGTAGCGTGTTCTGCACTCGAGACTAGAAAAGTATTGTCGCCCCCTTGATCAAATTCGAAACGGTGAGAGGGAACCTGAACGAGGCGGGTAGTCGAATGGTTGATTGGGCCCTTGCAATGTCGTGTAAAATATTAATTGTTGTGTGACCGGCCTGTACGGTTGTGGTCTTGGCAAAGATATTATATGTTGTTGGTTTTCTCGACTGTTCGACCGGCGTGGGTTAAGGTTCTTGTACGTCCCGCTTGCTTCCGACTAGGCGTGGGTGGATTAGAGGAGATGTATGTGTGCTAACCAAACTCCTCGATGACTTTTCCGAAAATCCCCTGTCATCGATGGATGCGCCCCAATAAAACTTAACAAGATAAATATATGAAGTTGATAGAGTAATCATTAATAGTGAAGATAAGAGCTATGGAAAGTATGTGGTAACGATGAAGCCTTCGGGCAAGGGGAAGAATGGAAACGCTGAATAAAGAGAAAAGAATTATGAAAGAGTTATGGCAATAAGAGGGTTTCTGCGTGTGAATACAAAATATCGGTGAAAGGAAAACCTACGACGAAGGCCTGGAGTGCCCTGTATGGGAAAAAGATGATAATGATAAATGGAGATACAGAAGATGATAATTGAATTTATTGATGTGTGAATACATGTTTAGTATGTTGTTGTTTATTTGTTCAACTTAATATATGTGTCTGCTGTAATTCCACACCATCGGCTTTCCGCTCGGAAACCCTGACTCTCTCTTTGTCTCTTGGTTGTATGCCCTATTGGTCTTCTGTTGACCACTTAGATGGAGGATCTACGGATTAAGGAGGACTCAAGCGGAGGATCGTTTCGGTGGAGTGTTCGGGAACGGACAATGGGAGTATGATACGACACAGACGCTGACAACAACTTCTGTTGATGAGGGTTGTTTGTTCTTTTCAGTGTCCATCCTATTTTGCTGTGATGACTATGTCGTGGTTCAGGTAGATT
The DNA here is from genome assembly GCA_037953625.1 of Crotalaria pallida. NCBI lineage: Eukaryota > Viridiplantae > Streptophyta > Magnoliopsida > Fabales > Fabaceae > Crotalaria > Crotalaria pallida. The sequence continues at coordinate 47,695,733 of CM075650.1, read as the reverse complement.
CTGATAACTTTACTCGGATATCATGTAACCCCATACTGACAATAACGTTTCCAAACGTGTTATTGGAAATAGTATTTTGATAAATTATGATTATGATAAGTTCGGATTCCAAAGCACGGTGTTGGTAACATCTCGATTTGGAAAACCGGATGGATGACGTGGATTGTAAAAGTGTCATGTTATGATAAAAATGTTCTTGAAAAGGAAACGTATTTGCAAGAAAGAACTCATGTCCACGTCATCACATAAAAAAATAAAAAAAAAATTGACCCTTATTTTAAGGAATTAAAAGTTTCTAAATCGGGGTGTTACAAACTTGACCTTGACCATTTTAAAATTTATAATTGTTTGCATGCGTTAAGATGATTAAGACACTTAGGATGTATTTTTGTGGCCTTCAACTGATTTGCATTGATAATATTCCCTTAGTTACCCATTTCGAGCCTAATGAGTTATGATTTTTCTTTGGTACCCTGCATTGATTGCATGATTTGTTGTGAGTACCTTAGGAATTTTTAATGAGCAATTAAGAGGAACAATTCAATAAGAAAAAGTGAAAAAAAAAATGGTGCAAAGTGTTGTAAGTCTACTTCTCTTCCATGAGTGAAATAAATGAAAAAAAAAAGAGAAAAAATAAATAAAGAGAAATTTGGAAGAGAGTAGAGAAAAAAGTGAAAAAGAAAAGAAGAATAGAATAATTGTGAGTTGAGTTTTGTTTCTCTTAGTATTCATTGCTCATTCATGATTTTTGAGGGAAATTTGTTTTTGCATTTCAGCCCTTCGTTTATTCCTTCTTTCTTTTATCCCACCTGACACTTTAGCCATGGCCTCATTACAACCAAATATAAGACCTTTTGATTTTTGTGTGCATTCAATAATTTCAGTGGAGATTTGGGTCTATGGTCAAGTTTATGGTAACACATTGTCTTGAGTGAATTACATATATATATATATATATATATATATATATATATATAAACCTTGATACACATGAGAGATACACACTGTGAGGTTGAGAGTGTTCACTAATCATTGGTTCTTGTTGAGTTTGTTTCTCTAACCAGGTTTCAATTGTATGAATTGTTTGTGAAAATAAGTGTCTGAGTCTGTGAGTCGAAGTCCTAGATTAGGTGTGTACATTTTGATTTTGAGGATAGTCTTGTGTTTTAGAATTTTTATTTTACTTTTGCCTGGGACATGCAAAATACTAAGTTTGGGGGAGTGATTTGGGTCCAATATATGATGTTTTGAGCATGAATTAGACTCCCTTTTACTAAGGATTTGGCTTGTTTAATTTCTTTAGCAAATTTAGGATTTTTAGTATTAGTTTAGGAGATATTATCCTTTGAACGTTTTAATCCGTTTTGGGTTTGTTTCAGTTACTTTCGAAGCTTAATTGAGGAAAATAATTATGGAACTGGAAAGAGGACGAAAGGACCTTGAAAATGGCGCAAGAACGGAGCGAAACGGAGTCGGAGCAGGGCTGGCACGCCCATTCGCCCAGGCTAGGGTGCCCAGGAGCGCAACCCCGGTCAGCACTATCATATCAGCCTGGCGCACCCAGGCGTGATGCTCTGGGCGCCCAGGCGCACATGTCACGTAGAGGCCCAATTGGACTACTTTCTGATCAGTTTTGCTCCAATTCAATTGGGATTAATTTTAGACTTTAAATATAGGTTTTTCCATTAGGTTTTGTAGACTTTTCAGAGGTAATTAGATATTAGAATAGATTTAATAAGGATTAGAAAAGAGAGGTTAGTTCTGCAATTGAGAGCAAGGACGCAAGGCACAAGGATTCAAGATCAACATTGCTGGAGGGATCCACTTGATGATTGAAGATCTCTTGGGGGTAAATTCATTGTTGTCTATGATTATGAGTTTTTCTCATTTCTTGTATTTCTTCTTCCAATATGTGTAACTAAACCTCTTGTTAGGAATATGGTAGATTTGTATGGATCTTAATTTGGCTATTAATTTATGAATTAATGTTTTTCCTTTTAAATCAATTGTTTGACTGCATTTTAATTACAATTCATAGAATTGGCCACTTTATGTTTTGCTTTGGCAATCTGAACCTTAATTGGAAAATTAGGATTTAGATTAGGCCTTTCAACCAAACAATATAATTATTCAACTCGTAGGAATACTTTTGGGTAATTGTATAACTTTTGTAAACTAGAACTCACTTAAGGGATTAATGGGTAAAGTTTAGTAAGAAACGTAAAAGGCAAGAGGGATCTAGCTTTTATTGTTTCTGGAGTTGTTGATTTATTGGAAAACATATTTTCATAATTAATAACCTGATCCTACAATGAAACCACATTCCTAACCTTTTCCATAATTGTTTCTAAACCCTTTTTATTTTTTGTTTTGTCTCATTCTACCTTTTCTGCATTCTGCTCTTAAATTCAAAACCAATACAAGTTTCACATAGTATTCGCAATTAGGTGAAAGAAATTAGAAACAATTTGCAATCCATGTGGGAACGATAACTGGTCTTACTGACTGTATTACTTGTCGATCCGGTATACTTACCGATAGTCCAACAATTGACTTAGTTATTGTGGTGTCCTTAATCAAGACCACCCTTGAAGCTATGGAAGAACTTCAGGAATGATCTCAACCAAGATTTTGATATAGGACTCTGTAAGATTTATGAATATCCAGTTGGGATAAATAGGGTCTCCCTAGTCAACAAGGTGTGTGCTAGTGTCAACTTAGGGATGGAGAGAACGTACCTTAGCCCCCATAGCCTCGTGGTTCTTATAGGGGATTACCTGATACATGTGTTTTCTGGGCTTGTTTGATGAGGCCCGTGAAGAAGAAGTGTCCAATTGGGATTGGTAAAGGTTCTGATAAGGCTTTGTAAATCCCGTATGTGATGAACTCTTATCCTTATCATGTAATCTAACCAAGCTGTGCGGGAATATAGGAGAAGCTGTTAGGCTGTTTGAGACTGTAATCGATAAGGATTAAGATCCTGTGCTCGGATGTAATCTCATAAGCCCGTAACTCCCCTAAGTTCCCGTAGCTCGGTGTGTTACGTGCCGACCAGATGGTGGTCGGTATTCCTTGCTCTAGCGTTCAACTATCGGACCAAGATGACAACGATCGGATAGACTCTCGGTCCACCACATAAGCCCCCCAAGCTCGGTAGGGTGATTTGAGCCCTGCCGAGTTGAAAGGTGAGTCGAGCAAAGAACCGAGCGTTTTGTCTTCTTTAATTGGAAGAGGGATCCGGCTGTTGGTCACAGTCTACGTTTCTGAACCTTTGTCTGCATGGAAGTGACGCTTGAACATTTCCTCTAACCTCCACGTGTCCACCCTTGTGTTGGGATTTGAAACGTGATGATTTCTTCGGAACTGAAAAGTTTTTCCATCTTACGCCGTTATACAGCTGTCCTTGTTATGGGCTTAGTACTATATGGCCCAATCAATTTTCGTAGTGGAGGGAAAGTTTGGAAAGAGGAAACGGTTAGATTCTTGTTTGATTGTCTTGACTTTGCATTCTGCCCATCTTTTTGCATACAGTTTCCAAGAACCCTTAGATCTCAAACCTTTGCATTCCTTTCAATCTTCTTGTCTTTGCAACCTCGTTCATAAAGGTCTTGTCCCATTGTATTGCTGAGTTCACTGCACTTACAATACCTTCAACGCTCCTTCTCAATCGAAATCACAGGTAATACTCGACTCTCGGTCCTTTTCATGCTTTTTCTGTATCTGGGTTTAAATTGGTCTCCGGTTAAGTTAATTTCTGCTTTGTTCTGTGATCATTGCTTATACTCCGAAAATATTCTTGCTTTGATTAAAGAGCTATCAAAATAAACTGCTAAAAACTGTTTCTTTTCCGGTAAAGGCTCCGACTTTCTTTCTGTTGAGTGATTTCCGCGTTAAAGTTTGTTTCTTTTCCAATAAAGGTTTCAACTTTCTTCTTGTTGAGTGAGGAGGACTCTATCTTTTTCCCTTTTTGAGTGATTTCTGTGTTAAAGGCTTTTGAGGGACGTTTATTGCCCAGGGTTCCGATACATCAGGAGAGGGGTTAGATGAGTTCAACGAGTTCTGAATCGCCTTTTCCAGGCGTGGAAGATTATGAGAGTATCAGAGTTAAACCGATTGCCATGTATTACCCTAGATTATACCTTCTCATCCTCCAAATGTATTTGCCGCAACTTCTTTTGATAGCAAAATTCGTATGACCACCAACCTTCTTGCTGCCAAAAAATGAAGAATTGTAAGAAAATGATTTACAATAGATGCCATATATCTAAAAAATACTCCTGAAGAAGCCAACAATCAGACCGTAATGAATAACTATTAGCGTTTAACATATCACTATTCAAGACAAATAATGAGACAAAGATACTAACTCTGATAAAGCATGGACCCTTTAGCGCTTCTAGCAGTTCATCTGGTGTCTTCTGTTTAATCCTTTTCTCAGTTTCAACAATCATGCTGCTGATATTGGGTTGAATAACAGGCTTTCCACTTTTCTCCTTTTCCACTTTGGGCAGGTAACATACGAATTTCTGACCATTTTTATCTGGAATGACTATAGATTCCTGATCATCATCCTGTAAATGAAGCATCCTCATTACTTTCACGCTCATATAATATTCTAATGAGACACAATCATGTTGAAAAGCAAGCTTACAGGGTGAAAAGGGGAATCGTGTTGATGGAATTAAAACTTGAATTTGGGTTCCCGAGAGCTACCACCACCAAATGTGTTGCCTGCTTTCATCAGAGACTTTATTAAGCTTACCAATCAAAAAAATAAAATAAAAATGGACAAAATAGAATTAGATTTTGCATTCGGATAAGTAAAAAGCAAAGGTAACACAAAAATAAAAAATATATATATTACCGATGTAACACCCCGATTTCGGCAACTTGAAAACACTTATCTCTTTAATAAAATATAGTAAAAATTTGGGAATTTTTTTTTTAAAAATGGTGACGTGGGCATGAGAACCTTTATGTTCAAAAACATTTCAGTAACTTAATCAAATAACATTCTCATGTCACACCTCACGAGTCAAGTTCCAAACCGAGATGTTACTTAACATCGCACTTTGTAACTTGGTTTCATAAATCCATTTTGAGAAAACATTTTCATCTTATAAAACTTTATTCTTTCAAAAGCCATACTTAATAAAATACCAAGTGGGGTACAGAATGATATGACGATGTAAACCAAGTAGTTGCAAGGAATACAGTGCTTGAAGGGGATTACCTACTACTAGTCTTGACCTCTAATCTTCTTCGGTGAATCCCACTGCCGAAATTGCTTCGAGGCGAAAGTACCGATCCTACTACAGGGTCGACCATCTACCCGTTGCAATATCGGAGTAACCCGACACGACAATATGGTAGGAGAGATGGTCAGTATTCCCGAAGTACAACATGACCAGACAGAATACTAACGACTTCTTATAAAAAGAATACTCAGAATAAAAATATAGGGATCATGCATTAACAACTACTCATGCTATGCATATAACAAATTCATTCATGTAAGCATATAGAAAACAATCATAAACAAAGCATGTCACAGACTACCAAATATATCAAATCATAACTCATCACCATACACATCACTTCACTTGGCATCACAAGCCTTCGAACTTTTCAGTCTCATCATCCTCTTTCTCAATTTCTCCCACAATTACTTATACTTTCTTGTAATCTTTTATCATTATTAAGTTTTATCAAACGGTTCGTTCAATGATGAGGGGGAAACCATCATTGAACTCTCACACACGTCTACATCTCCTCGGTCATCCACCCAACCTAGTCGGAAGCAAACAGGAGTACAGGACCTTTACCACGCGGGCACGACAGCTGTCACACAAACAAATGGTTCCAGACAAGGAGGCCCTGCCTCAATTCATAATCATAATTCACATAACAATGCACGCTCTCAGCGGCAATCTCAAATGCCCCGTTCCAGTCCCTCTCACTGTTCTCGAATTGCCATAGGGGGCGACAGTACTGTTCTAGTCTCGAGTGCAGAACTTACCACAGCATAGGACCGATCTGCCCGTACCACATATGGAATTCGTTCTGCCTAGAATAGCACTCAAGGCTTCTTGACGTATCACCGTCCTTACCCTCCCCTATTGCAATCACAACCCGAATATCCGCAGATACTCCGGGGTATCTTCCTCTCCACTACTTCGATACGACACTCATACCTCACCGCATTTGTAAATGTCTTTTAAGTCTTTAAAAGTTTTGGAGTTTTAATTAAACATCTTAATCCTAACAGTCGGCTCGTCCTTGGTGCATCCCTTCAACGAAGCCCGACCACTAATCACAATCTGTTCCCCCTAAATCTCAAAGGCCCTTGGCCTCACATCACTTTCTCACGCATCTCATCATCATGACACACTCTTTCTTATCTCATCTCATCAACTTTCACAAAGCTCATTTCCTCGTCTTTCTCAAACATCTTTTCGCAAAACTCTTCGAAAATTTGATTTCACAAAACTTTTGCTTCACAAAACACTTTCAGAAACCTCATTTCATAAATCTTTTCACAAAATATTATTTTCACAAAATCTCTTTCAAAATCTCTTTTCGAAAACCTTTTTCAAAAATCACATTTTTGGGTGAGTGTTAATGGAGGAGCAAGCTCAACTCAACACTAAGCTTCTTCCCAAAAACATGAACGAGGAATCACATCTCCACATCAACCACATCTCACTTTCATAACATCATTACTATTCTCCAACCACAACTCTTTGTATTCCATTCTTATACAACCTTTATGATCATTCCTCTTTCTTTCACTCACAATTCATTCATCTCATCAACTCATTTCTTTCACAATCTTATTCACGTTACGTTTTATCTCTTTCTCAATCATATCTCTTAATTTCTCACTTAATCTCAATCTCACTCTTTCTCAACCTTTTCCCAAACAGAACCAAAATATACTCCACGGGATAATTCACAAAGAAATCCAGTACATAACCAAAATAGATCATGCATCATATTTAACGAAACAGATAAACATCTAGCACATATATGTCACATATAATCATGTAGCATCTAACACATGACAATTACTCTAATCGGACTCGATGTACTCAGTTTTAGAACCGAGCCTACTCGTCACGATGACCTAGGCCTACTGCATCTCTCACCTCATATTCCAGCATCTGAAATCGTCGCAGGTCCTTCCCAACAAGTCGGTCGTGTTGAGAAAATGCCTAAGCATAGGTAGTTTTGATGATTACAAAGTGCAAGTCAAGGCAAAAGTCCACAACTCAACTTAAGGCTCAACAAAGTCAACAAAGGGGTTCTTATTGTAATGTAATGTATTATTTATTCTTTATTAAGTCCCCTAGATGCATAATGGTTAGAGTCTAAGTTAGGAAAAACTAATCATAATCTAAAAGATATGGCATGCATGCTAAGTATAATCATAAGTGGGTGCTTTTCAAAATTAAAAGAAAAATATGTGATTTTATAAATATAAGAAAAATATTGATAAAATAATTTTAAAATATTTTTCTAATAAATTAAAGTGTTTTGGAAGTGAAGAAAATGTTTTAAATATAATACTATAAGTGTTAACAAGTAAAAATGTTGTTTTTGGAAATTTTGAACGAAAGTATCTGGATACATCTAAAAGTATCCGGATACATTTGAAAAGTATCCGGATACTTCGTTAAAACAACAGTCAAATTTTTGAAATCAAACACGATGTATCCGAATACTTTCAAAAGTACCCGGATACAAACAGTTAAAACTGTCATAAACATAGCCGTTTGCTATCCTAACTGATATATATATGTTCCAAACGATTTCAAAACATGAGACAACGTTCTTACAACCTTCTAACACTTCTGGACATTCTCTTAAACACGTTTTACAGAATTCTCAAGTGTTCTTCATGAATCAATTGCATTTTCACATATGATCAAGAAGAACATTCAAGTGTTGCATTGAATTTTCACAAATACCCACTTTGATTACACTTGCATTCATTCTTATTCTTCTAGATTCTGATCTAATAGTTAAGGAACTTCAAAAAAAAAAGTTGCTTATCAACACAAAAAGGTGCAAAGATCATTGCTTTTCATTGGAGTTGTTCATCCGCACAACAAGGTGTAAAGTGCCAACAACAAGACTTTGACAAACGCAAATTGGTGAAAGGTTTTCATCAAGTATACTTGAAGGTTTCAAGTGGAATTGAAGAAGGTTTCTTCAAGCACAAGGTTCGCTGTGGTTCGAGGAATTGTTTGCGAAGACACAAGTTCCAAAGAGGTTCTTTGGAGGGACAAGTCTAAGGGAAAGGTTTTCTCTTACACATTACTTGTACTTACAATTCTTGTTCATAGTGAAGCAAATCTCCTATCTCAGAAAGGGAGGACTGGATGTAGCATTAGTGTTCGTTAACACACTAATGTGAACCAGGATAAAATCCTTGTGTTCTCTTCTCTTTCATTATCTCTTTACAATTCCACGCGCTTAATTTTCATATATTTAAGTATATGCGTTTTATATGTTTTTACTCTGATTATTTTAAAGGCCTTAGTAAGCGATAAATTTTTAATTGGTGAAGATTCGTACTCTTCGCCTATTCACCTCCTTTATAGGGAATATTACTACCCGCTTGTTTTCCAACAGGTCGTTCCACTTCTCGACTTATACGCACCTTGTACTAAATGAAGGATACTAGCGTTACAAGTCTATCTTAAATAATCTTCCTACTTAACATTACGACGCGTTTTCGAAAACTCTTTTTATTTTCCGTCGGAAAATCGTAAATCGTTAAAACTTTTTCAAATTGAATTCGACTTTTGAAAATACTTTAAACATCTCAAAATCTTTTTAAAACAATTGACAAAACATTTTAAAATCATTAGTTTTGGTTGCTGGTCCGTTCCGGATAGCCACAAACCAAAACTCAAAAACACCGAAAAACTTGACTTTAGTTCATATATTACTTTGCTATAAAATAATCACTTAAATAATTTATTTTTCAAACTTAATACCGTGAAATGAATTAAGGGCAGCAACCATTAAGTCCAAGGTTCTTCAATTAAATCAAGATTAAACTATTTCAAACCAATTAATTTTTAAAACTAATCACAAACTCAAACACAACACTTTGGTTAATTAAATAATTCATTCATGCATATTCTAAACATATTATCAAACAATCACACATTCAATCATTTTAAGACATCACAATTATCATACAAACCAATCAAGTCACAACGTCAAGTATAAAAATTCACCTCTACCAAAAACATCCAAATAGACACTTAGTGTGATTACAAGTAAAACATAAAAGATAAATTTCAAAACTATATCAAATAAATTTGTTAAATCTTCAAAATTTCCAGAACATACACATACATGCCAAAGTTTATCATATAAAATGTTCAAGCCATTTAAACAATCCTAAGCTAGGTTTCAAATCAGATTTAGCATGAATAACAAAACAGAACTGTTGCTGGTCAGAGGCAAAAATGACATGATTAAAAATAGTTTCTCAACTCCGAACTGCATAAAAATTGGTATAAGTCTTCCTTATACAGTCAAGACTATCTCATAAAATTTTCAGATTATTTGGAGTTGTGAAAGTCATACTTTTCTAATTAAATTTGTCACTAAGTCCAGAAAATCTGAACTAAGTGGTTCACTGTTTTACCTTTTGAAAAATTATCAAATCATCTCTAAATCTCTTAAAATTTTACAGAGAACATCTAGAGATGTTCAGGAAGCTACCATAAAAATTTCAAACAATTAGGAGCAGTACAAGTTCGAAAATTTTGTTCATCATTAAACTGAAAAACTTATTTTCTTAAAATGGTTTTCATAAAGTTTACTCTTATAAGAATAGGAAATTAATTCCAAAAATCATTTAAAAATTCAGAGAAACTTATTTTAATATACTTAGGTTAGTGACAAAATTCCAGAATCATTGAACACACATACATATCATTTATCCAAGTTAGAAACACATACATTCACAATTTCAGCATAGCACCTTATCAAATAAACTTGTTCATCAATTTCTTTTCATGAAAATCAAAAGATACACCCACTCATACAAATCAATTACAAAATCAATTCATCGATTATTATTTCTTTTGAAAACCGAATTAAAAAAAATTTATAAAAACAATTCTCTTTCATTCAAACACAACATGCATCACATCATTAAAACAAGGGTCTTGCTAACAAGGGCACTTGTTAAGCTTTCTAGAATTAGAAAAAGCATCACAAGTCTCAAGTCTTTCTTCTCTCGTAAACTTAAAAAACTTCAACTTTAAATGCTTATAAACCATAATTAGCTTCTTAACAAGTGCCCTTAGGGCACTTGTTAGCATTTTCCTTAAAACAAACTCTCTCCCAAATATTTTTAACATGCATAACACAAACTCAAGATCATTACTCTTCTTAAATAAAAAATAAAGATTTAATTTTAACTTCATGAAAACAACATGCATGAACTTTTACAAAACACAAAGCATAGATCCTAAATTAATCAAACATGGCCGAATGACCTTTCTCAAAACAAGACATACACAAAAATCAAATACTTAGTTAAATCATGCTTGAACTTGAAAAATCATTTTTAAAGCTTGTTTCTCTAAATTTCCATTTAAACAATGGCACACATAAAAGAAAAACATGATCTTTTTTTGGAATTTAACATGCAAACCAAAAATTTACAAATCAAGTTTAGATCATGTGCATTTTGTCAAATAATTACATACACACACACACAGATCACGGATCTAAACAAGAAAAATAAACATGCAAGAAGGATTCATGTTAAACTTCACAAAATCTCTAACCATACTTTAGATCTTTAAAGATTTAGTTGGAAAAACATTAGATCAAAAGAGAAAATCCTCAACCGAAACATAAAGCATAAAGATCACATATTACAAATTAATTAGAGTCCTTAAAAGTCCATAGTTAAGAAGGATCAACACATGAAGTGCATAAAAAGGGAACATGCAAAAGAAGAAAAGAAAATTACAAAACTATAAAACAAGAACTAGTTCTAATCTTCTAGGATCTTCGGTTATACCAAGGAAAAAGGGTCTTCTAACACTTGATCTTCAAAGGACTCCCTAGGTTTAAGCTTGATCTCCTCTTCTTCTTCCTTCTCCTACTCACGGTTTCTCTCTCTGTTTTTTTTTACATGTCTCTCAAGAGCTAGTGTTTCTCTTGGAGACTTTGTTTTTGTGTTGGTGTGAAAAGAAAAGGAGGTGAAAGAATTAAAGAATGAAGGAACGAAGGAAAGGAGGAGTGAATGGAAGAATGAGGAAATGAATGGAAAGATGAGAGGAAATAAACTAAGGTTGGAGCACAAATTTCCTCTTTGGCCTTTAGTTGTTCGACCATACATGCACCTAGGAGGGGTATTTTGTCAACACTAAAACCTATACTTGGTCTCCAAGTTCCCACTTTCATTTTTTCTTTTCTTTTTATTTTTATTTCCTTCCTAGATTAGTCAACATGCAAGGCTTTAGAAGCTTACACATACACCATGCACACACTTGTCACTCACACACACTTCACACATATCTCATGCATGCACAAACTTACTAAAATCATGACACCTATATGCATACACATGCCTCACAATTTTTTATTTCTTAATTAAATTCATTAATTCACAAAATCAAGCCATTAACTCTAAGATTACAATTATACCTACACATACACACGTAGCACATACACACATAAATACATATATACTCATACACATACATACACACATTCATCAATCAATCACACACTTAGTCACAAAATAATTAACTCAATCAAACACACACATATTAACACTTTTTCCTTTAAATAATAAACTGCACTTATCGGTTGCAATTATAGCCCTTATTTCATTTTATAAAATCATACTTTAATATATTAAAGATAATCCCAAAAGGAAAAATTTATTAAAAGTCAAAAACTATTTTCCATGATTAAAGCCTTGAAAATTCGTCCTTTACAGCTCTGAAAAAGAATTTTCGCAAGCCAATCCATAAAATTATGAAAGATACATTTTTGAAATCTACGTTTCGATACGATCGTTTTGATATAAAGATCATAAAAATCGGAGTTCGGTTAAAAAGTTATGGATTTTCGAAGTTAATCAATCTTTTAAAGTCCATAAAGAAAATTCATTTTCACAAATCACCAACAATAAAAATCATCTCTCATAAAAATTCATTTTTACTAAATCCATAAAAATATTTATTTATCAAAATCCCGTAAAATCAACATTTTACTTCGTAATCGAATAAAATGTTCATTGAAAACCTTTTGTAAAACAGCGTTTCAAAACTATTCTTTAATAAAATCTTATTTGTCCTAATCGTAAAAACGCGGGATGTTACAACCGATATTTGCAAGGAAGATGTGTTGATGTTGGGACAAGGCGTGGCTGAAAACGCTGTAAGATAACAAGATTAAGAATAGTGCCCTCATCTTCTTCTTCTTTGAATTAGGGTTTAGTTTTTTAAGGTATAAATTTTATATGTCTGTGAATCTTTAGACCTCAGAAGAGGAACGGAAGGAGAGAATGAAGTTGAAGATTGCAACTCAAGCTGCAGCAACCACGTGAACGGACCAATACGGGATTGCCACGTCAGGGAAAGGCCACGAAATTGTAATGAAGGTTTTCTCTTTGTTTTGTGCTTTTACTTAAAGAGTGATTTATTAAGGTGATTAGTTAGTTATATTTGATTTTTTTTTTCAAATTTATAAAAAAAAAATAAAAGTATTTTAGAAAAGTAGTATTGACAATAAAACAAAAATTAAATAAGATAGCAATTTTTTATGGATGTTATAAAGTAGCATTGAGAATAAAACAAAATTTAAGAAAAAATTAGTTAGTTTTACTTATATTTTAAATCAAGATATGTATTTTTTTTCTTATATTTCAAATCGAGTACTCTCTCCAGTCCTATTTATAGGTTGCATTAGAAGAATTCTCTAATCCCATTTATAAATTATTTTGTATTTTATAGGAGGTATTTATTGTTTTTTTTCTATTATTTGTCATTTGTTAATAAAAGTGAAGCAATACAATGTAAATTGTAACATCCCGATTTTTAGTTCCAAGCATAATTAGAATAATTCTAAGTGAAACTAATGGAAATCATAAGAATAAGTTGCGGTTTAATGAGGGAAAAACATAGCCAAGATGGGTATGGGAGTTGAGAAGTATGCCATAGAGTTAAAAGTCATTAGTACATAACAATCTGTTGATGTAATCGATCACCATGGGGTGATAATCGATTACAAACATTTTGTGAGGTAGTTAGGAAGCCTTAGCAAAGAATAAGAGGGTTTAAGTGTAGTGGATCAGACCTCGGTCCGACCTATCCCATCTTAGCCGACCAACGAGCGACGTTCAGGGTCATAAGCCGATCTCGTTTCGCTTCACACCCCTCGGCAGTAACCAGTCGACCACAACGAGTCACTTCGTGTCAGCCGATCATAAGCAGTAAATAGTCTTCTCGGCTTTAAAGGACTTTGGACCAACCATCGAGAGGCCACACCGACCTCGCATAGACGCCAAGGCATCTCGGCCTCCACGTTCCTAGCATCTTGTTAGAGAGGCTACGGTCCAACCTATCCCATCTTAGCCGACCAACGAGCGACGTTCAGGGTCATAAGCCGATCTCGTTTCGCTTCACACCCCTCGGCAGTAACCAGTCGACCACAACGAGTCGCTTCGTGTCAGCCGATCATAAGCAGTAAACAGTCTTCTCGGCTTTAAAGGACTTTGGACCGACCATCGAGAGGCCACACCGACCTCGCATAGACGCCAAGGCATCTTGGCCTCCACGTTCTTAACATCTCGTTAGAGAGGCTACGGTCCGACCTATCCCATCTTAGCCGACCAACGAGCGACGTTCAGGGTCATAAGTCGATCTCATTTCGCTTCACACCCCTCAGCAGTAACCAGTCGACCACCGAGTCGCTTCGTGTCAGCCGATCATAAGCAGTAACCAGTCTTCTCAGCTTTAAAGGACTTTGGACCGACCATCGAGAGGCCAGTCCGACCTCGCATCGACGCCAACGCATCTCGGCCTCCACATGCCTAGCATCTCGTTAGAGAAGCTAAACCAATCTCGCACCGACGCCAAGATATCTCGGCCTCCACGCGCCAAGCATTTCGCTTTACCTGCTTCATTCCGAATAGGTGCTTCCAGGGGTCCGAGCACTGAGGTCCTAACACAGTCCGCATGACTTCAGTATGATCGATTCAATCGTACGCTGACCAATTAGCACTCAGTTTACGAGAACCGACCACAATCTGGTCGGATTCATAACACACCGAGCTAGGGACGTATAAGTGAATTACAGGCTTACAGGACCAGGGAGCCGAGCACCAGCACCAAAACAAATGGCTCTCACAGCGTTTTCCACGCCCAGGCGCACCATTCTCCATGCCCAAGCGCGCGTGTCAAACCTTGATCCCTCTCAACCACTCATTTGTGGCTTCCTGCCATTAATTTATAACCACATGCCCATTCCTTCGTACAAAATAAAAAGGCAAAACACAACATCAACAACACGCAAACACAACTTTCTCATTCATTCTCCATTATCTCTCTCCCTCTAGGGCTTGACTCTCCCCTTTCTCTCTCTAATATCCTCCTTTAATCATCAAATAAATCCATTACAAACCCCTAAAAATCAATCCCCATCACACATAAACACTCTCACCTCCATTAATCTATCATTTTCCCTCTCTTCAATCACGGCAAGGAGTTAGGGTTCAAGGGTTTCAACACCCATTCTTCAATTCTTCCATTGTCAAGCTCAAAGTGAGTTGATTCAAGCTTTTCTCCTCTCTTCCATTATGTTGCACAAATTTCTCACCCACAACTCTAACTGTCTATGTCTCCTCTTGCTCCATGGTTTATTTTCTCTCTCCTCCATATCTTTGAAACTTTCTCTTTCTACACTCAAGGCTTTGGAGTCAAGCTCTCTTCCTCTCATTCACTACACATTTGGTGGCTATTTGGTTGCGGTTCAAAAAGAGTTAGGGTTTGGTACTCCCTCCTCTCTCTACAAGGTGAAGGTAAGGAGGTGGTATTACTGGTTCTTAGGGCGTGGGTTCTAGCTAGAGTATAGTGATGGCTAAGAGGGGTGGATAGTGATAGTGTTAAACCTTAGGATAGTGTACTTGATTAGGGCTAAGTAATTAAGGTTAGGTTAAAGAAATTATTGTGTTGATCGTTGATTGTATGTTGTATGATATTATGTGCTTGAATGAGTGCTATTGATTTTCATGAGATAGGGAGTGATAAGAGTATATGCATGAAATTTTGTGTTTGAATAGGATTTGTTGACTAAGGAGAAATAGTTAGTAGTAGGAAAGTGTAAGCTAGCTAGGAGATATGCTGGGATAGTGATAAAACCATTTAAAAGCTTTATAGGGAAAAATTAGTAAAACGATAATAAGATAGTTAGGGTTGTTGAAGTAGGAGTAGTTAAAAGTGGGTTAGAAACACTTAAGGATTGAGATAATGAGTGAGTGAAAATAGATAGATAAATTGAAATAAGTGAATAAATAAGGTAGTACATGAATAGAATAGGATAGAACTCTAGGGCAACACATGAAATAAATGAATAAGTAGGAAAGTATAAAAATAATTAACGGTCCTCGGTAATGTATAGATTAGTTGAGACTAGAATAAAGGACTTAAATATAATGGACTAAATACGGTTAACTACAGTGAACTAAAACATGAGGGAAGTTAATAGGAGATAAATTTAACTTAGGATTAGCTAAAAGACTTAAACATAAATGAAGGACTAAGATGAATTAGATTAAATTAGGAATTAACATAGATTAGAATTAATAGAGATTAGAATAGAAAACGTAGGTGGGAAATAGGGGTTAGTTTACTAATAGGAAACATCCTAAGAGAAATTAGGGAATGGTAATAAAAGTGAGTTATGGATTAGTGAATAATAAGTTACGAAATGACAAGACTAGTGAGTAAGAATTAAAAGAGAATAGAGAATGGGTAGGTATTGAGATAGAGTTAAGAATAATGCCAGAGGATAGAAAAGGAAAATAGGAATTTAGTTGGAAAGAAAAGAATAGAAAGAGAAAAAAAATAGATACGAAGCGAAATAGGAATATGAGTAAAGAGATAGGAAACAATATTAATGTGTTAACTGAAATAAGAGGAATAGGGTTGAATAATTGAGTTAGAGAGATGAGAGAGAAAGTGATAAGAGATTTAAGAATTTGGTGAGCGAATAACAGGCCATGTAAGTACGTCCGTGGGTGCATTGGTTGCGTAAGACGCACATGTAGTTGTGCGCAGTGGTGGGCTCGCAAACCATAAAAAGGAGGATTAATTATGCTATGTGAATACCAGACCAAGTAAGTACGCCATGATGGGTGCATTGGTTGCGTAAGACGCCCATGTAGTTGAGCGCAGCGGTAAGACGCACATGTAGTTGTGCATGGTAGTGGGTTCACATTAATCTACTAAGCCATGCAGGCATGGTCTACGGACACCAGACCAAGTAAGTACGCCCCATTGGGTGCATTGGTTGCGTAAGACACACGTATAGTCGTGTGCAGCGGTAAGACGTACATGTAGTTGTGCGCAGTGGTAGGTCCGTAGTACCTTAATTACGGTTTCGTGAATACCAGACCAAGTAAGTATGCCCCGTTGGTGCATTGGTTGCGTAAGACGCCCATGTAGTTGAGCGCAGCGGTAAGATGCACATGTAGTTGTGCGTGGTGGTGGGTTCACCAAATCTTAGTTAAGGGATTAGGAATGCTTTGTGAATACCAAGCCAAGTAAGTACGCTTCGTGGGTGCATTGGTTGCGTAGGACGCCCATGTAGTTGAGCGCAGCAGTAAGACACACATATAGTTGTGCACAGTGGTGGGTTCATAAAACATTAGTTAAAGGATTAGGAGCGCTTGTGAATACCAGGCCAAGTATGTACGCCCCGTTGGGTGCAATGGTTGCGTAAGACGCCCATGTAGTTGAGCGCAGTGGTAAAATGCACATGTAGTTGTGCGTAGTGGTGGTTTCACTAAGCCGCCAAAAATAAAGATATTAGGATGTCGAAAGAAAACGAGAGTAAGAATTTGACGAGAAAAGAGCAGAATAAGAACAGGAGATAGAGGTTAAGCAGGATAAAGATTAGAGTAATAAAACGATAATAAAATGATAGGTGCTAGTGAATGATTCGAGTTGGATTGGAAATTGTCTGTACTTATGTGATTTTCTGTTGCGTTGTTTATGACTTAGTTGTTATTATGCCTTGTTAGACACTATTTCCTAGGTTCTGTGTAATGCTACTGTTGTGGGGTGTTATCCCACATGTACCGGCAAGCCGGTTTTGTTGATGTACGAATATGATAACGGGTTCTCGGTTAAAGAACACCGTCACCGAGTCGGGATATTTTGGGGGGTGATGTGTGTGCCGTGTGAAATGAGAGATAAGAGAGCCTTAGTTCATACCTTGGCCATTACCTCTATTTATAGGGTGAAGGGTATGATGTCTCATGATGGGCCATTAAGGTGGCGGTTTGTAACGGCTCCATGAATGCCATGATGGGTGGCAATAATAACTAACCGTTATAACGGTTACGTATTGATGGCTATTGATGCCGAATTGCCGGTATGCCGAATTGATGCTTGTTGGTCCGTGATACCGGTTATTATTTGTCTATGATACCGGTCCATAACAGTAGCCCCCCAGCTCGGTGCTGTGACGTAAGGAGGAGCGTCGATGTATGAATAGGAAAGACCGATATAAGCGTTGAATTTTTTTTGACTATGAAACGGATCTTTATCTCCAAATAAATTCTTCAAATCTTTCAATTGATTTCAAAGGAGGGAAAACAATACAATATTCTCAATGTCCGGAACCAGAGTTTAAAGGGGGTAACTCAGTGCAAGGTTTCTCGAGTCGTTTAGTAAGTTCGAAGGAAGAAATCTAGCATGAAGATTCCTTGCTTGCCGGATACAAGACCTAAGGGGGAAGCCCAATTGAGGGTTCCTCACTCTTGGCAAGAGTCCGGGAAGGGGAATTCAACATGAAGTTCTTCTCATTCTGACCCCTAAAGCGAATAGGGAAACTCGACATAAGGTTCCTCACCGTCAACAAATGAGTCCGGATAAGGGAATATAGCAACGTGTTCCTCATCTTTGGAAGCATATTGAATATTGAAGAAAATATCAGAGTAAGAAAACCTCATGGGCTAGAATAATTGTGATGGGGAATATTTTTTATTCTCCTCTTGAAAAGCTTATAGTCCGTTGACAAGAATCCCGGAGTCCTTTTTAGACTAGCCTGAGAAAATTGAGGCATCATGCTTGTACCTTTCAACATAAAATAACAATTAAAATATTAAATAACAATTATCACATAGTGACATTAAGGAGCAAAATAATTATATTTTCTTTTACTATTAATCTCTAAGTCACGTGTCAATAAAAAATGCATGACCATTAAATAATAATCAATATATAACAAAATTGAATAGCATGTGCTATTAGCAATGCAAGTGAATAATATGCAATCAATTTAAATAACATGAATGTCAAAAACGTTACTTCCCTGCTCCAGTAAGTTTGGTGTAAAACCTCCCGTGTTGGTTTTTTATAGTTTTTTTAATGAAATGGGCTTGGTGCTAGAGGCCCATAACCACTTCTTTCTTTTATAAATTGCATATGCCATGTACTGTACCATCTCCTTGTTACCGTAACAACAGCTTGGTGACAGCGGTTGGACCTCTTCTTTTTTATTTTTTTTTACGAAGTGTTCTTCTTCGTCTTTTAATGGAATATGATAACGTACATGGTTCAATAAAATCGGTGCCAGTGGTAGGAAGCGGTAATCCCGCCATGCCCGTTCGCCTTCGCGATAATCAGATCAAGAACGTCGCACCGCCGAAACCGTTCATGGAGGGTGGTGCGGTGCTATCGGGGTCATCGAGAACGGTGGCATTAATTGCAGTTGTAGTGGTATGCAGAACCAAGCGAACGACGATGGGGTCGTGGTGTGGCAAGTAAGACCGTCGTGGACCATGGAGGTATGCCCATGGTGCAGTAGAAATCACCATTCTTTCGTTGTTGTGTTCCGGAATCTCGCGCAATGGATGCAGTGAGCACAACAAAGAGGGGTGAGAAAAAATGATACCGTCATGGTGGATCGAAATCAGTGAGTCATGGAAACACATATCCAGTTCCGTCATGCCGTGGAGTGCGAATCGCAATGTCGTTCTGAGCGAGTGCAGGTGACCCATGAGCCATGAGGTGGTGGTCACATTAGTGGTTTTCCTTTCGTCTCTTGGTATTGAAATTCCATAGCCTAGCCGGAAAATGTTTTAGTGATGCCATTGCTAAAGTTAGTGGATGATGTCGCAGTGGGAATTAATTTGCCGCTCCCACTGTGGTCGCCAATGTTGTGGGGTGTTATCCCACATGTACCGGCAAGCCGGTTTTGTTGATGTACGACGATGATAACGGGTTCTCGGTTAATGAACATCGTCACCGAGTCGGGATATTTTGGGGGTGATGTGTGTGTCGTGTGAAATGAGATATGAGAGAGCCTTAATTCATACCTTGGCCATTACCTCTATTTATAGGGTGAAGGGTATGATGTCTCATGATGGGCCATTAAGGTGGCGGTTTGTAACGGCTCCATGAATGCCATGATGGGTGGCAATAATAACTAACCGTTATAACGGTTACGTATCGATGGCTATTGATGCCGAATTGCCGGTATGCCGAATTGATGCTTGTTGGTCTGTGATACCGGTTATTATTTGTCCGTGATACTGGTCCATAACAGCTACCCTTCTTACCTATTTTTATACAGGTACGAAGATGGAGCTTACACTATGCATGGCCGATCATGAGCACACTCCACATCGTGGAGTGTATTTAGTTAGGGGTTTTGACCACTTGTTGGGTCTGGGTTTTATTTGGAGAACTTTATGTACATATATTCAATTTATCTTTTGGGAACTAAAGAACTTCATTATCTAGTTCATATTTTTGGGTAATTCTGTAATGAAAAAATTTGATTTTATTTTGGCCCTGTTGGCCTTCTGTTTTTTAAATGAAAGTTTTATGCAGGTTAAACAAGAAAAGTATATTTTGGGAATGTCCCTAAAACAAAGTAAACTCCGTTCGATTTTACGGAGATTTTTCCATAAGTAATTAATGTATCCAAGAGTTTTGAATGAGTAACTAAATATTTTAAAATAAATTTTCAAGTCTATAATTTTGCTAATGGCTAATCAAGGGTAATTTAAGATAGAGTGTTATATAAATAAATTGTTACAATTGGTATGGGCTATGTCACTTAAGCAAGTGGTTGAGGGTTCGATCCCCAACTCTTCTTGCGAATATAAAGAATTTCAGTTGGGAGGGTCACCCCTGAAAGGGTTGAACCGTACCCAAAAGGTTAGTAATCGTACTCACATTGGTGGATACCTGAGAAACCAAAAAAACAAAAGTAAAGCAATATAATGTGAAATTTTCAATACAAGTTAAAAGAGTAAAATTATAATATTAAAATAATTTTTTAAAGTTTTGAAAAAAAGGATAAAGTTCCTCATTTCAAAAGGAAGTAACTTATCTTCTTAACTTAATCAAATTAGGACACTTGTCATATTTTTTGTTTTTTTAAATTCTAAAATATTAGGCCTTCTTTCTTTTTCTGCATTTACAACAAGTGTGAAAACATAATAAATGATTTACTCCAAAACTTCACAGCAGACACCTATCACCGAAACAATGAAAATAAAAGCAGTTGGAAGGGCACGCGTTCGCGAGCCACAAAGTTGCCTTCAATGATTAGTGGATGTAATTTGGTTATGATAGGTGATGCGTATGGTGGTGCAAAGATGGTGCAACAGTGGTAGTGTTGTTTCACTATCTCTGGTCCATGGCGAAAAACACATTTCTGGTTTGAAAACGGTGGTGGCTGCAATATGGCATTCACCTTTGTTGCAGCAGGATGGTGTGATGGTGGCATGGATGGAGGCACGGTGACATCGAGAAGTGCACTATAGGGATTGGCTATGGGCTACGATAGCACTGCTACAAGAACAATAACATCAGCAGTTGAAGTCCATCAAGATCACCGCTCTGAGTCTCTGAACAAGAAGAAGGATGTTTATATTACTAAATCTATTTATTTATTTATTTAACGTCTCCCTTCAGTGTTTATTCGTAGATTTAGCCAGTGCCAAGTGCAAATATATTTGAATCAAACTAAGGATAATACATGGATGCTAGGAACAAAAGCTAGATCCGGTGATGTGTCACCCATATCTGTTTAGCTTCATGCTATGTTGGAAAGATTTTATCCATCACTAATGATGATTACTCTTGTACAATTATGATCTTATGATGCTCATTAATTTAATTTTTGAAGAATAAAAAAGAAAGACAGGTGTCTAAATTTTAGTGGAGATGAGATGATAAGTTACCTCCTTATATAAGGAGGAACTTTATCCTTGTCCTTGTCTCAAATATGCTTTTCCAAGTGAAACTAGAAGCATGACCTTTTTTGGTAGCATCAAGAGAGGAGTGCGGGAAATATTTACCTTTCATTACTCTGAAGAGCAGTGAGTTCTCAATAGTTTAAAGGTGCCACCATTACTTAGCTAACATTGCTCTATTAAAAGATGAGAATTGCTTGAAGCCAATACCACCACTTTTCTTAGATGTTTCTAGCTTGTTTCACCACATTCAGTGAATTTTTCACTTATCAATGTTACCACTCCAATAAAAAAAATTCAATTATCCATTCAATCTGATCACAGAGTGCTTGAGGTAGAAGAAAACAATTCATCATACAAGTTTGAATTGCCTGGCCCACAACTTTGATAAAGGTCTCCCTCTCAGCGCAGGATAGAGATTTCATCCAAACATTCTGTAACACCCTGATTTAGAACTTGAATTATCCTTTTAATTTAAATAATATAGAAAAAAAATATGGGTCAATTTTTTCCATTGGTGACATGGACTTTCAATTGCTACTATAAAAATGTAACATTCAAATAAAAATAATGTCGTTATGTCACACGTCACCTGTCAAAATCCAAACCGAAATGTTACCAATACCGCGCTTTGGAACTCTCACTCTATTTTTATAAAATATTGTACATTTTAAAATATTTTTCAGTTCATAAGTTTCCAAATAGTTCCATCGGAATCATTTGTTTCCAAAACTAGTCAAGTGTCAAAATGTGTTACATAGTGGATCTCTCAATATTAACCCAGTGCTCAAAAGTGGGTTACAAAACACAACAAATAAGAACACTAAGAACTATGGTCGTTCTCGACCACCGACTCCGACTCAACAGCAAGAGGCTCCTCGGAGACAACTCTTAAATTCCACCTCTTCGTTGATGTTCACGTATCATCTAGATCTTCATCTTCTAACAATGAAGAATCTCCACATATCTCAGCAATCGACGAACCACCTCCGTAGCACAATTCTCAATCCTTTAGTTGTATTTACCATTTATACACAAGAAGAAGAACATAGCAAAATAGAGAGAGTAAGCATACCAAACAAATAAATGTCGACTATGTGGGATTACATTAGGTAATCAAACAAATAAGCACATACAACACAGTAGATTAAATAAATTCACTTCACATACTCATTATTACCGTTTTAATTAATCATAATTCCCTACTTCACTTTTGTATTAACATCATCAATCTTTCTCTCTTTCTGAGGCATCTCTTGCCAACTACAACACCATTAATTCCAAGTCCTTCCTTTCAATATTATTTCCATGCCCGAAAGCTCACTCATGTCATAATCATTTCACAAATTCTCCCCTTAGTTTTAAAATGGCATATATTATATTCTTAAACTATTTTTATTAAGTCTTATTGAATCGCATCCTTCGACGACAAGGGAATAAGAGAATGTAACACTCCTTGTATATCATCTTACTTTATAAGAAAAGTAATAAGTTTGTGATTACTTGGACTTGTTGTTGTTGGAAAAAGATCTGAAAATAAGAATTTATCCCTTCCCTTGAAAATTTAGTTTCACAAACACTTGATTGATAATGAGGGTGACTTAGTAAAATCAGAGTTTGCGGAAACATAGTAAAATCAGCATATTATACTCCCAAAATATATCAAGTGTAACAAGTCCATTAATACCAAATAAGTATTATTATGAAACTAAATTCCTCTTATGATACCTCTTTCCAAAATATGTATCATATAAATTCTATTAAAAATAGAAATGTTATAGAGATGGTCACTGGTCCTTTGTCCAAACATCCTTCTGGTCGGATCCTCGATATCTGCACAACGGGTTCCCAACCCACATTTTCTATACTCTGCATGCACCTAAGGGACATCTCCCCTTATTGATTCTTGTGCAAGCTAGATGCACGATCAACACCTAATAAGGGCATGGGGGTTAGCTATACATGTTGGAAACCAACAAGCGGCTCAAAATAGTCTAGAGGGGGGTGAATAGAATATTGAAGCCTTATTACAGATTTTTCGTCCACCTAAGAGAATGGTTTTATGAAAATAAATTTTCTTAAAAATTCAAGTCAAATTACTCGAGTAACTCAAGTCTTCACTCGAGTAATACGCAAGCAAAAATAATTTCACTCGAGTATTCAGCAAATCACTCGAGTATTACGAAAGCTATTTTTAAATCACTCGAGTAACAGAAAACCTACTCGAGTATTGTTCATAAACTGAAAGCAGATTACTCGAGTGACAAGAACTTTACTCGAGTAAACTGGGTAAAATTCAATTAAAACTCAGTTTTCAATGGAGTTCTTCAAGAATTACAATGCTATGATGATTCGACAAATTATGAATGATTAACATGAACAATTTCAAGTAATATTAACATGCAATTTTAGATCAATTGAGTAGAATTAAGAAAACCCCAATTCTAACCTAAAAATGCAATTGTTAATGAATTAATGCAATACTAGGAATGAAAATAAAAGAGACACAAGGATTTATCCTGGTTCACTTTCACCCACTTGAAAGCTACTCCAGTCCCCTCTTAAATCAAGAGAGATTCTTCACTAGAAATCTTCAAATGTAGATTTTACAATGTTTTAAGATGCAACTAGATTCTTAGTTCTCCTATCTTAAAACCCAACTCAAAGTGTGTACCAAACACTTTGATCTAATCTACCCCTTTTGAGAATTCTAGATTTCCTTGCTAATTGATTGAAGATGCTTCCAACCAATCCTCTTTTCTTGCTTTGATTTGATCCTCAAAGTCTTCCTTGTGAGATTCTTCACTTGTGTTGAAACTTCAATGATGCAATCACAAATTGAAAATCTTCAACAACCACTAAGAACAAAAATTATGATCTCAAGAATATTTGAACAATGAGAGAAATAGAGTGAAGAATGAAAAGTTCTTTGTTGAATCTTGATAGCTCTTGAAAGATGTAAAATAGCTCTTGAATTGCTTTTGAAAGTGTATAAAAAATTGTAAGAATGAATGTGTATGTCCTGTGAAAGAGAAAATTAAGTCCTTTTAAAATTTTCAAACACTGATTAAATTACTCGAGTAAACCATATAACATCACTCGATTAAAACATGTCAAATTAAGTTACTCGAGTGATGTGTAAACCATTACTCGATTAACCTGTCATGACATAAATTACTCGAGTGATCCAATACTCATTACTCGAGTGAACTGATCAGAATCTGAATAAAAACAAGGTTTTTCTAAAAGAAATTTTCACAAAACTTTTAATAGAGTTATTTAATCAAAATTTAAAGTATCTTCACTCTTAATCAAACATTATTTAAATATTCTTAAAATCACCTAAAGCTACCCACACCAATGAGATGCATTGCATAAAATAAAGATTACATTGAAATAGAATTAATAAAAATCCTAATTCTAATCTTCATGTGGTGTAGCTTGCTTGTTGCCAATGTTGTTGCTTGGAGAGAGATTGTTAGCATCAAAACATGAGAATCCTACAAACTCCCCCTTTTTGATGATGACAAACCTCCTTTTCAATTAAGCACTAAGTTTTAACATACTCCCCCTAAATGTAAAACACCTAGGAAAAATATAATAAAACTTAACCTACAAGAACAACATCAACAAAATATTCTCCCCCTTTTGGCATCATTAAAAAGAGAAGAATTGTGAGAAAAGTCCTTTGCCAAAAGTGGAAGGTAAATAGTTCACAATGGTATATAAAAAAATATAACAATAAAGACAATACCAAAATAAACCACAATAGTGCCACAACGAATATAAACAAACATAAACGCACAACGAATATAGCACCATTTGCGCTCTTTGGTTCGAAGACACACCTACAAGAAAGATATCATTTGGTTGACTTAGGTACCCAAGTGGTCTTGGGTCCTTTGTTGTTAGCATGGAGAGAAGTCCTCTTAACAATCCAAATATATTCTCCGCTTGGTATACCAAATTTCTTTATATTACATTTATTCGTGGTATGCCCAAAGATCCCACAATAATGGCAAGTTGGGTTTTTAGAAATCTTATTCTTTGAAAATCCACCAACTTTGCAATAATTGCGTTTTTTTGGTTTGGTATAGCCAAGACCGGATCTATTGCTATTGTTCCTTTGAGTTGAAAGCAAATGATCTAATGAAGTATCTCCTTTCATGAGCCTTGCAAGTCGATCATTCAAATTAAAAACTTCTTTTTCCAAAGACTTGCAATTTTCACAAGATGGAGTCTCATTTGATTTCAATTCACAATTGCATGTAGAGTTTGCATAAATGAGTTCAAGAGTTTCATTTTGAAGCTTAAGTTCTTCTAAATATTTTTGAAGTTCAATTATCTTTTCATGTTGCTTCATTATGAAATTCTTTCTTTCAACATTTATTTTAGCAAGTTTCTTCAACTCTTTATGCATCTCTACATACACATTGTACAATTCATTGAATGAAGGAGAATTAGAACTAGAGCTAGCATCGGAAAGATAATCTACCTCATTGACGTTCTCACTTGATTTAATGCTCGAAGATTCCTCTTCATCAAGCTTCGTCATCAAACATAGATTTGCAAGTTCTTCATCATCCGATGAGCTAGATGTTGATTGACTCTCCTCTTCATCCCATACTATGTAAGCCCTTTTTCCTTTAGATGAGTTAAACTTAGAGTTGTCACCTTCCGACTTCTTAGAATGAGTTGGGCAATTCGATCGATAGTGACCAAGCTTTCCACACCCATGACACTTGATGCGATCCTTGTTAGTCTTATTTCTTGGTTGTGAGTCCTTAGAATCTCTTTGTCTATTTCTATTAAAGTTCCCCTTTCTCTTAAGGAACCTACCAAGCTTTTTAACTAGCAAGCCAAGGGTCTCATCATCTATATCGGAGTCCGAGTCATCCACTTGCGAGTTTTCCTCTTGTGCCTTAAGGGATTTTGAAGTTGATTTAAGAGCTATCCCCTTTTTCTTTCTATCGGCATCTTCATTCATGGATAACCGCCCAAGCTCCATTTCATGCTCTTGAAGCTTTCCGAATAGAGTTGCTAAGTCAATTTGATCCACGTCTCTAGCTTCCATAATGGCCGTCACCTTAGGTTGCCATTCCCTGCTAAGACATCTCAAAATCTTATTAACAACTTCACCATTAGTTATAACTTTTCCAAGTGCAGAAAGATGATTTATGATATGAGTGAACCGCTTTTGCATGTCACCTATATTTTCATTAGGTAACATACGAAAGAGTTCATATTCATGCATGAGTGTATTTAGCCTAGCCCTTCTAACCTCCAAAGTGCCCTCATGTGTGACTTGTAATGTGTCCCACATTTGTTTAGCATCAACACATTGAGATACTCGAAAGAACTCATCA
Organism: Crotalaria pallida; assembly: GCA_037953625.1. NCBI lineage: Eukaryota > Viridiplantae > Streptophyta > Magnoliopsida > Fabales > Fabaceae > Crotalaria > Crotalaria pallida. Next base: position 47,668,883 of record CM075650.1, on the reverse strand, counting down.
TAAGAAAGAGCGGACGTGATGATATTTTTAGCTTTTAAATCAAATGCAACTTTCTTCTTATCATCATTGTCCCAACTCGATTGTGGTTTGACCGAAACAACATCATTTACTTTCGTTTGAGGAACAAAAGGTCCATTCTCTATGGCGTTCCAAATTTCCATATCTATGGCTTGAATAAAAATTTTCATGCGGACCTTCCAATAAGCGTAACCCTCACCATTGAATAGTGGAGGACGATTAATGGAAGCTCCTTCACCACCAAAAGGATTTGAAATTGAGCCCATTGTTTCCAAGTAAAAAGGATCTTTTCGAAAAAGCTTTTTAAGGCTCGGATTTTTCGTCCGAGCTCTGATACCACTTGTTGGAAACCAACAAGCGGCTCAATATAGTCTAGAGGGGCGGTGAATAGAATATTGAAGCCTTATTACAGATTTTTCGTCCACCTAAGAGAATGGTTTTATGAAAATAAATTTTCTTAAAAATTCAAGTCAGATTACTCGAGTAACTCAAGTCTTCACTCGAGTAATACGCAAGCAAAAATAATTTCACTCGAGTATTCAGCAAATCACTCGAGTATTACGAAAGCTATTTTTAAATCACTCGAGTAACAGAAAACCTACTCGAGTATTGTTCATAAACTGAAAGCAGATTACTCGAGTGACAAGAACTTTACTCGAGTAAACTGGGTAAAATTCAATTAAAACTCAGTTTTCAATGGAGTTCTTCAAGAATTACAATGCTATGATGATTCGACAAATTATGAATGATTAACATGAACAATTTCAAGTAATATTAACATGCAATTTTAGATCAATTGAGTAGAATTAAGAAAACCCCAATTCTAACCTAAAAATGCAATTGTTAATGAATTAATGCAATACTAGGAATGAAAATAAAAGAGACACAAGGATTTATCCTGGTTCACTTTCACCCACTTGAAAGCTACTCCAGTCCCCTCTTAAATCAAGAGAGATTCTTCACTAGAAATCTTCAAATGTAGATTTTACAATGTTTTAAGATGCAACTAGATTCTTAGTTCTTCTATCTTAAAACCCAACTCAAAGTGTGTACCAAACACTTTGATCTAATCTACCCCTTTTGAGAATTCTAGATTTCCTTGCTAATTGATTGAAGATGCTTCCAACCAATCCTCTTTTCTTGCTTTGATTTGATCCTCAAAGTCTTCCTTGTGAGATTCTTCACTTGTGTTGAAACTTCAATGATGCAATCACAAATTGCAAATCTTCAACAACCACTAAGAACAAAAATTATGATCTCAAGAATATTTGAACAATGAGAGAAATAGAGTGAAGAATGAAAAGTTCTTTGTTGAATCTTGATAGCTCTTGAAAGATGTAAAATAGCTCTTGAATTGCTTTTGAAAGTGTATAGAAAATTGTAAGAATGAATGTGTATGTCCTGTGAAAGAGAAAATTAAGTCCTTTTAAAATTTTCAAACACTGATTAAATTACTCGAGTAAACCATATAACATCACTCGATTAAAACATGTCAGATTAAGTTACTCGAGTGATGTGTAAACCATTACTCGATTAACCTGTCATGACATAAATTACTCGAGTGATCCAATACTCATTACTCGAGTGAACTGATCAGAATCTGAATAAAAACAAGGTTTTTCTAAAAGAAATTTTCACAAAACTTTTAATAGAGTTATTTAATCAAAATTTAAAGTATCTTCACTCCTAATCAAACATTATTTAAATATTCTTAAAATCACCTAAGCTACCCACACCAATGAGATGCATTGCATAAAATAAAGATTACATTGAAATAGAATTAATAAAAATCCTAATTCTAATCTTCATGTGGTGTAGCTTGCTTGTTGCCAATGTTGTTGCTTGGAGAGAGATTGTTAGCATCAAAACATGAGAATCCTACAATACATATTCGCATAATCAAATGAGAATAAAACTAACATCCATAAGTCAACATGTAGCAAACCATGATGCATAATCATATGAGCACACCCGGTTAATCATAATTCTTTCAATGCAGGTGGCATGATGCATGATTTCCTTCCACAACTGAGGCCTCTAACAAAGTCCATCTTGGACGTCCATCCAATACATCCTTGTGTTCCCGGAACACCGACATTCGTTCCCAGAACGTAATGCCGAACCATACTTGGATAATAAGCATCACTCCCAGAGTGTGCATCACGTTCCCAGAACGTGTAACAAACCATACTTGGATAAATAAGCATCACTCCCAGAGTGTGCATCACGTTCCTAGAACGCATACATTCCCAGAACGCATAAAAACCAGGTCCCGGACACTGGCCACATATCTATAATGTGTCATCAAGTAGGTTGCATATCAATGTGTTCCCAGAACACTAACATACGTTCCCATAACGTATAAAACCAGGTCCCAGACACTGGCCACATATCTATAATGTGTCATCAAGTAGGTTATAATTTGGTACTCCCGAAGTACCCTCCTCATATTCCCAGAATATGATAAACGTTCCTACCAACCCATCTTCCATTCTATATGCATGAATGCACAATCATTAAGGTTGGTTTTTATCTTTAATTCTATTATTATACCAATGTGTTCCCAGAACACTCACATACGTTCCCAGAACGTATCGCAAACCATACTTGGAATAAAATCAAGCACCACTCCCAGAGTGTGCATCACGTTCCCAGAACGTGCCCAAGAAACCATGTCCCAGACAATGGCCACATTCCCAGAATGTGTCATCAAGTAGGTTGCATCAGTTTAGTACTCCTAGAGTACAGGGTCGTGTACCCCGAACATCACAAACAATCCTTGCCAACCTATTTCATCACCTTTCTCTATGCTTGCATTGCATACATAATTACTAAGGTTGGTCTTTCCATTAATTCCATTATTACGACTTAGAAAACACAACTTCTGAATGATATCTTGAGGTATGGCTTTACTCATAAAATTCACCTTTGAATTTAAATTTAACCTATGCTCATAGACCTGAATTGAGATATTATAATAATTGGTAATCCTTATTCAAAAGCTTAACTTTTATTTTTAAGTTTCAGGTACTAACCGGTTACATTATCACCTAACCGATTAGAATTACAGACCTGAATATAAAACCATTGATTTTCAATGAATCTTTTCTTGAATTCTCTACTCAATCCAATCACAAGGCCTTAGCATATCAGAATACCTCAAGTTCAACACATAATATCATTCAAAAGATCTAAGTCATAATCCCATTTCATTTGTGCATAATTTCTTCTTGAAATTATCATTTGATATTAAGGTATTAACTCATCACCTCCAATCTAAACCAAACAGTGCTCAAACACATAGTTTTAGATTGGTCTTTGTATGAAATTTTAGCTTAAACTTGAGTACAAATGGTATGGACATTTAGCAAATTTCAGAAATTCATTTTCTTTGAAAATTGACAGTCTCTAACCGGTTACAGATTTCGACTAACCGGTTAGATTAGGCAGAAATACACTGAAAAATGAGGTTTTTCACACCATTTTCTACCATACTCAAATTTAACCAATTTCATTCATAAATAGAGTTCACATACCTTAATTCTAGTGTGTTCAACCACAGAAACCTATCTATATTGCATGCATTCAATTTAGATACTCAAATTGCACATAATTGCACATATTTCACAACTTAATGCATCAATTCACATAATATCCAATTAAGCCATGAAATCAACATCAACATAGCTTGCATGCATCCAGATAACATTGCTCAAAACAACAATTGAGCTCAAATTGGCCTCCAAGCCATTTAACCATTTCAACTTATGCCCTTTGAATCTCTTGGTGACTCATCCTATATTCTACCACAATTTATTCTCATTCTAGCAAGTAGTAAGCTTCCCCCTTACCTTAGGTTTGTGCTTGAACAAGATTTGAGCAGAGATTTGAGGTAGAACACCAAACACCCAAAGCTCCTCCTCAAACCAGAATCGTTTTGACAGGGTAGATTGATCAAGGAATTTGGAACATGAAATGGACATGGAAATTAGGGAAAATGGTCATTATCAAAATCATGCAACATGAACTTTGAAAGGAAATCAAGTCTAGAACAAGAGAAGGCTTGAGCTTACCAAAATCAAAGCTCAAAGTCAGTTCCAGAAACCCAATACAGAACTGTGACAGTTTTGAATCTCCAACTTCATGAATCGATTTATCCTAGCTCAGAAACTCTCAACTCACAAACCTTATATCAATACAAATCCCTCGATGTAAGCTTTGTAACAGTGTATCACTCATGTTCTAACTCTCAGAAACGAAGGAGAATTTCAGAGACGAATCTCAGAACCCTAAACAAAGCATCAGCACTTCAAATCAACAAATGAGCCAAAATCTCGATCAATTGGGCTATTAATAGAGAAATCAGGCTAACATGCATGTTGACACGTCCTACCCCACCAAGAGAAGGATGAATTCGTGGCAGATTTCTGGGTTTTGGCTTGATTACTCATCAAACGCACTAACCCAGTTTTCTGAGTTCATCGTGTAACCGGTTACACAGCCCTTCTAACCGGTTACATACTGATAAAATTCAAAAATTAATAATTTAATTACTCTTTCTTCAAAAACCTTTTTAATATTGCAATTAGGTCCCAACCCAAGGGCTAATTTACAATATTCACATTTTTGTACAAAATAACCATATAAAAATATATCTCATATTTTTATATAAAAACACATAATGTACAAAAACTAAAACCTTCAAAACTAATATAAATCAATTATAAAATAATTGTTATAATTAATTTCTTGGTTATTTGGGAGACGAAAATTAGGGGTGTTACACTACTCCCCCACTTAAAAGGAATTTCGTCCCCGAAATTCATCTTTTGAAATTTTCCACTTTTCCAAAATATTTTTATACTAGAAAACTTCATCTTGCTCCCAAAAATTTGTTCTTTAGGGTCCTCCCCCATTTAAAAGAGTTTTGATATAGTTCTTTTATTTCGAAACATTTCTAATAAAACCTTTCACCTTAAACCAAAATTCTTTGCATAAAACTCTTAGGTGGAAGAATTTCTTTTAAAAGAAATACTCTTTACACTTCACATAAATATTCTTCAATTAAAACACTTTCCAATAAACTTTTTGGAAAAACTTTTTGGGCTGCGCACTCTGATCTCTCAAGCACGATCAAAGAAACATTTGTATGACTTCATTTCTTAATAGTTTGAAACATTAGGGTGATCAGTCCTAATATTCAATCCATTAATAACAAAATCATCCCTTTCAGATATAATCTTTCGCAAGAAAGACCATACGACAGGTCTTTAAGTTAGATGAACTTAAAGATAGGGTAATTATCACTATCAGACTTAGTTAGATAGTCAAGTTCTAGAGACATTTTCGTTGGGGAGACAAAGGTTTGTCCTATCCCGGTGGTTATTAATCCCTCTAGCCATAACTGATCTTTTTATTTCTGTAGTGTCCACAGATATTATCACATCCAACTGTGATAAAGGTTTTGATCACAGAAAGATTGGAGTTGAACTTCCAACAGAATATTGATACTTTCAAACGATTAGATTGACGTAGTCAAAAACATTTGATTACGTTAACTCAGATCAAAGGAAGAGATAGGCTTGGGTTGTCTACGTCAGGATGACACTCAACTCTCATCTCGGCCGGTGAATTCTTCTCGTGCTGGATTCGTCCATTCTTTTCTCACCTTTTCCTTCAAGACAATTCGGTGAATAATACTCCAGCTTCCTACAATCGGAATTGACTATTCCCTTAGGTACATCACAATTAAACTCAAAGTGATGTGCCTCCCAGTTTTCACCTTGAGATGGACAAATGTTCCCTTCCTTATTTACTCCTTAGTCACTTCTTTCCAATCGAGGATTCCTTAACCTTGATATTTCCGTGGTAGATATTCTCCCATTTACTTTTCCTCTTTCTCCAGTTGGGCCTGTATTTTATCATTCTTTATCTTATTCTGAACTCAGACATTTCTCGCATGACATTCGTGTACTTTCCCATAGTCCTCATACATGCTTACCAACATCAAGAAATTCCTTATTCCTTGATAGTTGATAGCTAACTTGGGTTCAAACATAATCTATTCTTGAAGTTCATGCCTTTGGATTTCTCATCTAGGTTGTACCAGAAAACACTTCCCAAATCCCTTACTTCCATAATATATTTTCTAATATCCATAATCCCTGACTTTAATTTCAAAGATTAAATCTCATTCGTTTTCTTCATAGGAATCTAACTCCTCATTTCCTGGTTGAAATTCACGAATCCGATTCAAGAATTCGTTGGTGATTTGCAACATTCCCGGTCTAATACTAGAGGGTTCCTCTGGTGTTACCAGACTTAGGTCTCTGAACTCCTCGATCAGAATAACCTCCTTGATCCTCATTAAGCTCACAAGAATAGCCTATCAGCTCAAATCGTCTGCAGCTACGTTTGCTATGCCAGGATGATAATGGAGCGCAAAGCCATAATCTTTAAGAAACTCCATCCATCACCTTTATCTTACATTCAACTCTTCCTCTTCTTATTGTCATTCATACTTTCAAACTCCAAACTTGTTCATGAATCACAACCTTCTTATCTTAGTACCTATTGTCTCTTTTGCATCATCCAGCTCAGTTCTCTATCTTCTCCGATTGGAGTATCTCCTTAATTTTAACTCTTGATTAGTCCATAAGTATTATGATTCAATCCTCTTAAATCAATTTCAATGATGAATCAAGGCATTAAGTTGTTTTATCACATTAAATCCTTCCTTAAATTTTACTTAGGTAATTGACATTGAGTTTGGATTGGAGGAAGATGTTTATTGATGCCAAAAGTTACTTCACAATTGACTTAAATTTTTAATTTAAACTCTCAGCTTCTAACCGGTTACAAGAAACTCTAACCGGTTATGAAGTATTGTTTTAGAAATAAAACCAAAGAACTTTCAAAAACCATTTTCTTTACATCATCCAATCCAACTCAAAATAGGATTTAATCATACTCTAATACCTTGATTCCAACTGAACTTTATCACTGAAATGATTTAAATCATAGTCTACTCACATTTCCATAATTCCTCTTGGACTAATCATATTATATTGGGGTATAATCCATTACTACCCCGCCATAATTAAACAACATCCTATCATTCAATACCATCAGTGGATCCTTCTAAGTCAACTTTGATCAATACCCTTATCCATAAGGAACAAATGAAGGAATAGCTTTAGAGTTTAACGAACTCAACAAGATTAATCCTTAAGAAGATGACTGTCTTGCACTCGACCGGAGAAGTTGATTAACTTTAACACTAGTGAGGGTAAATACTCCTCCCTAGAGTCAAGGACTTAACTACAACTCCTTTAAGATTTCCTTATCACTGGTTCTATGAGAACGGAATAAACCAACACTATGGTTTTAGGGTTACCACATGTCTAAAGAGAAGCATACGACTATCATACTTCTACTTAGACTACATAGAACACTTTTTAATAGCAGAATAAGCTACTTATCTAGAGCCATTACCCATAACCTTAGCTCTAGTTTGGAAGTTTATGAAAGCATACTTCCCAGGAAATATTGTAGATATCGATGACCAGCGTATTGGACCACACACCCAAGGACCAAGAGTCAGGACCATTGCTCTGATACCATAAAAGTGTAACACTCCTTGTATATCATCTTACTTTATAAGAAAAGTAATAAGTTTGTGATTACTTGGACTTGTTGTTGAAAAAGATCTGAAAATAAGAATTTATCCCTTCCCTTGAAAATTAAGTTTCACAAACACTTGATTGATAATGAGGGTGACTTAGTAAAATCAGAGTTTGCGGAAACATAGTAAAATCAGCATATTATACTCCCAAAATATATCAAGTGTAACAAGTCCATTAATACCAAATAATTATTATTATGAAACTGAATTCCTCTTATGATACCTCTTTCCAAAATATGTATCATATAAATTCTATTAAAAATAGAAATGTTATAGAGCTGGTCACTGGTCCTTTGTCCAAACATCCTTCTGGTCGGATCCTCGATATCTGCACAACGGGTTCCCAAACCACATTTACTACACTCTGCATGCACCTAAGGGACATCTCCCCTTACTGATTCTTGTGCAAGCTAGATGCACGATCAACACCTAATAAGGGCATGGGGGTTAGCTATACATATTCGCATAATCAAATGAGAATAAAACTAACATCCACAAGTCAACATGTAGCAAACCATGATGCATAATCATATGAGCACACCCGGTTAATCATAATTCTTTCAATGCAGGTGGCATGATGCATGATTTCCTTCCACAACTGAGGCCTCTAACAAAGTCCATCTTGGACGTCCATCCAATACGTCCTTGTATTCCCGGAACACCGACATTCGTTCCCAGAACGTAATGTCGAACCATACATGGATAATAAGCATCACTCCCAGAGTGTGCATCACTTTCCCAGAACGTGTAGCAAACCATACTTGGATAAATACGCATCACTCCCAAAGTGTGCATCACGTTCCCAGAACGCATACGTTCCCAGAACGCATAAAAACCAGGTCCCGGACACTGGCCACATATCTATAATGTGTCATCAAGTAGGTTGCATATCAATGTGTTCCCAGAACACTAACATACGTTCCCATAACGTATAAAACCAGGTCCCAGACACTGGCCACATATCTATAATGTGTCATCAAGTAGGTTATAATTTGGTACTCCTGGAGTACCCTCCTCATATTCCCAGAATATGATAAACGTTCCTACCAACCCATCTTCCATTCTATATGCATGAATGCACAATCATTAAGGTTGGTTTTTATCTTTAATTCTATTATTATACCAATGTGTTCCCAGAACACTCACATACGTTCCCAGTACGTATCGCAAACCATACTTGGAATAAAATCAAGCACCACTCCCAGAGTGTGCATCACGTTCCCAGAACGTGTCCAAGAAACCATGTCCCAGACAATGGCCACATTCCCAGAATGTGTCATCAAGTAGGTTGCATCAGTTTAGTACTCCTAGAGTACAGGGTCGTGTACCCTGAACATCACAAACAATCCTTGCCAACCTATTTCATCACCTTTCTCTATGCATACATTGCATACATAATTACTAAGGTTGGTCTTTCCATTAATTCCATTATTAGGACTTAGAAAACACAACTTCTGAATGATATCTTGAGGTATGGCTTTACTCATAAAATTCACATTTGAATTTAAATTTAACCTATGCTCATAGACCTGGATTAAGAGATTGTAATCATTGGTAATCCTTATTCAAAAACTTAACTTTTATTTTTAAGTTTCAGGTACTAACCGGTTACATTATCACCTAACCGGTTAGAATTACAGACCTGAATATAAAACCATTGATTTTCAATGAATCTTTTCTTGAATTCTCTACTCAATCCAATCACAAGGCCTTAGCATATCAGAATACCTCAAGTTCAACACATAATATCATTCAAAAGATCTAAGTCATAATCCCATTTCATTTGTGCATAGTTTCTTCTTGAAATTATCATTTGATATTAAGGTATTAACTCATCACCTCCAATCTAAACCAAACAGTGCTCAAACACATAGTTTTAGATTGGTCTTTGTATGAAATTTTAGCTTAAACTTGAGTACAAATGGTATGGACATTTAGCAAATTTCAGAAATTCATTTTCTTTGAAAATTGACAGTCTCTAACCGGTTACAGATTTCGACTAAGCGGTTAGATTAGGCAGAAATACACTGAAAAATGAGGTTTTTCACACCATTTTCTACCATACTCAAATTTAACCAATTTCATTCATAAATAGAGTTCACATACCTTAATTCTAGTGTGTTCAACCACAGAAACCTATCTATATTGCATGCATTCAATTTAGATACTCAAATTGCACATAATTGCACATATTTCACAACTTAATGCATCAATTCACATAATATCCAATTAAGCCATGAAATCAACATCAACATAGCTTGCATGCATCCAGATAACATTGCTCAAAACAACAATTGAGCTCAAAACAACAATTGAGCTCAAAGCCATTTAACCATTTCAACTTATGCCATTTAAGTCTCTTGGTGAATCATCCTATATTCTACCACAATTTATTCTCATTCTAGCAAATAGTAAGCTTCCCCCTTACCTTAGGTTTGTGCTTGAACAAGATTTGAGCAGAGATTTGAGGTAGAACACCAAACACCCAAAGCTCCTCCTCAAACCAGAATCGTTTTGACAGGGTAGATTGATCAAGGAATTTGGAACATGAAATGGACATGGAAATTAGGGAAAATGGTCATTATCAAAACCATGCAACATGAACTTTGAAAGGAAATCAAGTCTAGAACAAGAGAAGGCTTGAGCTTACCAAAATCAAAGCTCAAAGTCAGTTCCAGAAACCCAATACAGAACTGTGACAGTTTTGAATCTCCAACTTCATGAATCGATTTCTCCTAGCTCAGAAACTCTCAACTCACAAACCTTATATCAATACAAAGCCTTTGATGTAAGCTTTGTAACATTGTATCACTCATGTTCTAACTCTCAGAAACGAAGGAGAATTTCAGAGACGAATCTCAGAACCCTAAACAGAGCATCAGCACTTCAGATCAACAAATGAGCCAAAATCTCGATCAATTGGGCTATTTATAGAGAAATCAGGCTAACATGCATGTTGACACGTCTTACCCCACCAAGAGAAGGATGAATTCGTGGCAGATTTCTGGGTTTTGGCTTGATTACTCATCAAACGCACTAACCCAGTTTTCTGAGTTCATCGTGTAACCGGTTACACAACCCTTCTAACCGGTTACATGCTGATAAAATTCAAAAATTAATAATTTAATTACTCTTTCTTCAAAAACCTTTTTAATATTGCAATTAGGTCCCAACCCAAGGACTAATTTACAATATTCACATTTTTGTACAAAATAACCATTTGAAAATATATCTCATATTTTTATATAAAAACACATAATGTACAAAAACTAAAACCTTCAAAACTAATATAAATCAATTATAAAATAATTGTTATAATTAATTTCTTGGTTATTTGGGAGACGAAAATTAGGGGTGTTACAGAGAACGTCATCAAGGAATTAGTTAGTACACTTTACATCTCCTCCAATCCTCCCGAGCCTAAACGGAAGCAAACGGGACGTACAAGAACCTTAATCCACGCAGATCGAACTGCCGAGAAATCATCATAATCACAAACTTTACATCATCATTTCGTTTCACAATTTATCATCATTATCATCAGGGCCCAATTTCATTCGACAACCCGCCTCGTTCAGGTTCTCTCACCTTTTCGAAATTGATCAAGGGGGCGACGGTATTATTCTAGTTTGCAGTGTGGAACACGCTACGATCCCCTGAGTATTAATCCTCAATCACATATAGACTAGTTCCACCTAGAATATCACTCTAGGTTTCTTGACGTATCACCGTCATCACCCTCCCCTATCACAATCTCACACCTGAGTATCCGCAGATAAACATGGTATCTTCCTCTCCACTACTTCACGCTCATCTCACTGCATTAATCAATTACTTTTAAATGTTTTATTAAAGTCTTATTAAACCCTAAGGTTTGACCAATTCACTCTTGTTCATCCCTTCAGTGAACCTCGACCTCTAGTTAAATCTTTCACATTAATCCTTTTCAATAACTTGCATTATCATAACAAACGAGGGCTCGAAACCACGTCATAAAGCTCACGCGGCCAGGACCATCCTCAACCTGGGAAGCACGTCACAACAACTGTTCATATCAGGGAGTACAATTTGTCACATCAATCCTTAATCACATTCAATAAACTTGCACCTTAATCTCTTATAACATAACTCTTTTCTTTTCCAATCATTCTTTGTTATCTGACCCAAATATCTCATCTTCTTTTCTTAAAGTTTTCTGAAAGAGCACATAACAAGTTGAACAATGATTAACTACATAGAAATAATTTCAATTTCAAATGCAATACGTGAAAGCATTCAATGTTTTTGTTTGGTAGAAGAAAAGATCTTATTACCACAGAGCAAAATGAATACAATAAAAAGGCAATGATCACAATCCTTACCACCTTCTAGGAAGGGTTCAAGGATGGTGAACATTCCAAAAACAAAAATAAGCTCTTGCCACCTTCTAGGAAGGGTTCAAGAGGATACAAACTCACAAGAATTAAAGTTCCATAGAAATCCTATTCACTAAGACCGTATGACGCCAAGTCCTAAAATTAGGAAAACACATATCAACTCTAAAAGCTAATTCTCTTCGAATAACCTTGATTTGATGAGCATGTAGATACCCAATTTTGTCCCCCCAAGCAAAATAAAAAGTGCATTAAAAATTTTTAAGAAGAAAAATTAATTGAAAGGATTGCGTCCAAAATTTTGACAAAATCAATTCAAAAGATTGAAAATCAATTTTTTTTTAAAAAAGAAAGATTTTGAGAATTGATTAAAAAATCAATTTAGAAAATTTTGAGAATCATTTTAAAAAATTTGAAAATCAATTTGAGGATTGAGAATCAATTTGATCGAGTTGAGAATATTTTTTTTCAATTGAAAACTTTTTATTTCAAATCAAAAAATTATTTGAAAAGGATTATCCTCTTTTTGAAATGATTGAAAATCAATTCAAATTTTGACAATTAATTCAAAAGATTGAAAATCTTTTTTGAGAATCAATTCAAGATCAATTTAAATATTGAAAATCAATCTGAGAAATTGAGAATCAATTTGATTTAATTGAAAATTTGTTTTAATCATAAATATTTAAAAAAGATTATAATTGATTTTGGACAAATTTTTCTAGACTTGATTTTTTCCTATAAATAGAACTCTCATCCTCACAGTTCAAGAGACAACTGGAAAGATATAATTTTTTTAACACACAATTCTGAAAACATAATTTTTGAAGAAGCAATTTTTTTTTAAAAAAGGGACGTATAGTCAAAACCATGTGAGACAAAGTACTCCGTTACCATTTGTTTTTTTTTTTTTTTCTTCCTTTCCGTGCCCAGCCTTTGGCCCACTACTTCCTCCGTGGTCTTCATTTTTTTTCTTTTGTTTTCTTCCTCGATCTCCGTGCCAGCCTCTAGCCCTCTGCACTACTTCCTCCGTCCACTCCAGGTATTCATTTTTTTTAATTTTCTTTTGTTTTCAGTTTTTTTTATATAGAAAAATATTAAAAATAAAAATATAGTCTTTTAACTTTCAATTATCGAGATCTTAATTATTATTAATTTTATGAATCCTTTTGATTGCTGAATAATAAATATTTTTTCATCAAAGTACAGATTTGATAATTAGATTCTAATTTTATCCTTAAATCAATGTATTTGTATTTTAGGATATGTCATGAATTTAATTGTTAAATTTAAATTAAATAAATTGGGATCATAAATTTTAGTAATTAAATCTCACCTTTTTTAAACAATTATTGGATATACTTTGGCAAGTCAATTTTTCTCACCCAAATTTGTTTAGTGGGGGGATCTTTAGGACTTCCTCTTCACACCCGAAAACAAATACTATATAATAATATAATTTTTAAAGATAAAAACATGTTTAAAATAATAATTAATTAAATTTTATTAATTCAATATTGACAATACCGCTTTGGAAACTAATTTTTCCTCGTCTAAATGTCGAGGTCTTATGTATTTTCCTCTTCGCATAAATTCTATTTTTTAAAGTACTAAAATAAAACGTTAACTTAATTTAAATTACTATTACAAATAAATAGTGAAATTAAAAACATTTTCCTTTATAAACATTAAACGAATTTTATTAAATAAGTATTAACCAAATGCGTTTTGGAAATCCACCTTTCCTTGCCTAAACGACAAGGTCTTGTGCATGTTCCTCTTCGTATCAAACCCTTTTTTCTAATAAAATAAAATTAAAACAATAAGAACTACGTAGTCTTGATTCCTCATTTTATGAGGGTACGTAGGACCAAGGGCAACCTTGTCAGGCACCACAATAAAAAACAATTTTTTTTGGCAAACCAATTATTTAGGTCTTTTAATTAAAATCAATCAAAGGTACCATTTTCAAATGGGCGAACAAGGTGCTAATACCTTCCCCGGCTCGTAACCGACTCCCGAACTCGGAATCTATCTAGTTCGAGACCAATCTTTATCCGTTTTAATTAATTATTATTTTTCCGCATTTTTGCAACAAAATGCGGTGGCGACTCCAAATCGGGTCAGTCGACCCCCACTCGTAGGCAAGGCCCCGAGGGCGAGACCCGGGACCCCGGCCGCGACAGCTGGCGACTCCACTGGGGACTAAGCCAAATAAGAGAGTCAGGCCAAAATGATTGGTTTGTTTTAATAGACCTATTTTCTTTTATAATTGGTTTTTTTTTTGGTAAAATAAATAATTCATTAAACCAAACAGCACAAAAACATACATCAAATCCAAAGATGTTTAGATATTATCCCCACCTACTATGTAGGGTTGGACAATAACCAAACAATTAAAAGAGCAAATAGAGCTATAGTTCTGCTAGGATTCTATGAGTGATTACATTATTGCAATACTTACTAATTGAATCTAAATAAACATAAAATCTAGTGGCAAGTTCCTTCTTCATAATGATAAACGTCTGCATGGGTGATCTGCTCATGCCAACAACCCACCTTCGGTTTCGTTCCATCCAAATATGATAAACACAAGCTGCCATTACTGCATACACGATTTGCTTCCTCTTCTTATGAGTGAAACCATGAGCCAACCATCTCAACCAACTATTGACAATGGTGCGACAATTATCCACTCCAATCCAGTCAGCTGCAAGCATAAGCAAGGTCTTACTCCAAGAGCAATCAAAAAACAAATGGTCTCTATCTTCATAATTGTCATTGCATAAGATACAAGTTGGGTCTGAATCATCAAAATTAGCCATATTGGCTTTAGTTTTGAGTTTATTAAGCACAGCCAAACCAGAATATAAAATTATGCTTAGGAATTGAGGCAGCATTCCACACGATTTTGTACCAGAAAACCGTGCCTTGTTCCCCAAGCAATAACTGGTTATCATGCTTGACAGAATAAGTACCATTCCCTCTC
This sequence comes from Crotalaria pallida, assembly GCA_037953625.1. Classification (NCBI taxonomy): domain Eukaryota; kingdom Viridiplantae; phylum Streptophyta; class Magnoliopsida; order Fabales; family Fabaceae; genus Crotalaria; species Crotalaria pallida. The sequence continues at coordinate 47,653,819 of CM075650.1, read as the reverse complement.
CAAACACCATTGATGTAAGCTGATCTGAATTTATCTCTTATTTTCATCAATTGCTTCCAATGCCAACTATCACAATCTCTAGATTGGTAAGACCAGAAATCCGAATCCTGCAGGTACACACCACTGATCCACTTAACCCAAAGATTGTCTTGTTTCAAAGCTAATTGCCAAACCTGCTTACCAAGAGAAGCCTGATTCATAGCAATGCTATTCTTGAAGCCTAAACCCCCAGCCTTCTTTGGAATGCAACAAAAGTCCCAAGCCTGATTTATAATTGGTTTGCCTTTAATTAATTGTTTATTGTATTAATCTGTTTAATTAATTTTTTTTGTTTACATATTTGCTTAATTATTTATTCTTTATTGTAATTTCTTTTGTTGTTTTATTTATTATAAAAAAAAAGGGCTTTGTATGCCCCCGAAATAGATTTTTTTACACAGATCTTGACACACACGAGAACCCTATACCCGGATACTGTTGTTTAAACCCTAAGTTTAGGGGTGCTTTTGCCCTACCTTTGACTTTCCAAGTGTATGGTCTCTTGTAGTGTGTAAAAGTACCACTCGGATTGCTCGGATTGGGAACCATTTCTCGTGAGCACGACCTTTGGGAGGTGCGTCCTACCTATTTTAGGAGGCGTAGCCAAGCTCTTGTCGATGGTTTGCGAGGTGGGTCCTCACCTTAAAGAGTGAGGGCAATCCGGGGGACCTTTAGAAGTCTAGAGCCACCATAGAGTATACACTTCGTGTAACATTCTAATTTGGAACTTGAATAAGTCCATCATGATTCCTCTTCATTCACTATCAAAGGTTAAGAGGTGTCAAAACAGTTAATCTGTTACCTACTTAAACTTCGAAAAAGCTGTGGGGATTGTGTCAATCAAAAATTAAAAAATATATACAATTTTTCAAGTTATCAAATTAGAGTGTTACACTTTAGTTGTGCCATAGAACAATGTCATAGGATTGTGGTCTATAGATATTTTAATCACCCCCAATAGGATCTTATGGATTCTAAGGGCACTGCTTCATGCATTTTTGCATCGTCATATTCATGTGCATCATTCATAAAAAAATCTTTGAAAAGTCAAGGTTCCATCACCATTTCTCTAGAGCACCCTCTTGGACTCGATTATAAGCAAGGTCCATTGACATATTGAAGTTATCAAATAAACTCAAGAACATGGTGGATTGAATGAAGGGACAAGTGAACCATTTTGAATGAGGCTTTAAACCCTCGGATGCACAAGCTCAATAATGAAGAGATCACATCTGACCATACATTTCATTATGTAAAAAAAAATCAAAAAAAAGTTGTCATTGCATATCATTTTAACAAGCATTTACTAGTGTTTGATCATGTGAACAAACTATCTCACCACATTTCCATAAAAAAATAATCAAAAAAATTTAATTCTTGCATTGACTTGAGATATTTGATTCAAATTTGAAACTGGAAAGAGTAATTGAAATCCATCAATGGTGTAGACCCTCAAGTAGATTCTTTCAATGATACAAGGCACTCTTTGCCAATCCCAAACACTAAGGAGATATCTCTAGTTACCCCGTTGAGCTTTGACATTTTGAAAGGGAGATCATTTCATTTAACCCATATCATGTGTATAACCTGGGGTGGGTAGTTTTTCAAACAATTTTTTCCAATTATTCAAATATCAAGAGGATTACTTTTTTCATAAACCCAAACGCATTTGATCCATTGGTCACCCCATTTCGGCTCCAACAGAAAATTTTATTCTTAAAATCTCAAAAACAATTTTTTACCCGAGCAATAATGAGAATCAAATATAAAGAAATAGGTTTCCATAGTTGAAGTGCAAGCAAGAGAAATAAAGAGCACACGGATATCCCAAGAAAACTAAATTCAAAAGAATGAAAGCCAAAATAGAAAAAAGTTCAAGAAGCATGATGAGAATCCACGATACTTGCACAGACCACGCTAAGAGTCACACCAAAGAAAGATTCTCATTTAAGCTCCAAATCAATTTTGGGCCTTTATATCCATTCTTTCACAAGCCACATCATCACCCCTTAACCACGTTACAACCATTAGAAAATCCTCTTGATGATTTGAAAATTGTGCAAAATTTGTTTGGAAAGACTAGGTAGAAGGAGAAAATGGAGAAATAAGAAGGGTAAGGGAAACAAATATTTTGAGCCTCGTATCCTTTTGTTTGAAAATGAAAGTCTCGAAGCCCTTGGCCACGTTACAAGCTTAAAAGACCTTGTTGAGGATTGATCTGCTTGAGAAACACACCAAGGTGAAAATAAAAATGACTCCTTTGACTTTTGGAAATTTTGATGAAAATATCTCATTTCTAATGTATGCATTAATTTACACCAAGACCATCACTTCATATCAACTCAAACACTTTTATATCACATGATCTTTGCATTAGTATTTCTTGTTAAATAAATATGCATTCAAAAGAAAAGAAAGAAAAAAAGAAAGAAAGAAAATTGCTCGCTAGGTTGAAAACTCGAAAGGGCGGCCTAGGCAAAAGTTAGAGCAACCAGCTAGGTTGAAAACCTGAAAGGGCAACCTAGGCAAAAGTTATGGTCAAATAAAAGGGAATGAATGAAGTCTTCATATAAGGGCAGTTTATGGGGTGCGATCCCTCTTCAAAGCCAATACCGGGGTAATATTGTTGAGTTGATTCTCTAATCCTCTCAGGCACGTACATTGGGCACTGATATTATTCAAACATAAAGCAAGCCAATACTGGGGCAGATTTTTTATTATTTTCTTTTATAAAGAAAAATAATAAAAAATCTTGCGATCGATCGCCACTACAGATTAAGCTTTCTCCTAAGCTCTCTCAAGCACTTATGGGGATCATATGATAGCCAAGCACAAATCAAGCTAATACTGGGGCAATTTTTGGGATAAAATTGTTTTTTTTGAAGTATGAAGATTACCAGTAAAGATGAAGAAACTAGGGCAAATTTATTCTTGTCATTTCAAATGGTGAACCATGCTCGGTCGAGTCCATTATGGTTGCCAAAAAAAAAAGTGACATGTTACATTGAGCTAGGCTTCATTCCATGCGCATGCATCATGCATCATATTTCATAAATGCATCAAACTCATGCATACATTTGAGGTCTTAGCATTTCATTACAAAATTCAGTTGAAAGTCAAATAAAAATAAATACATCAAGCATCATTACATTTCATAACATTTTCATAATGCATCACATTCAAACATTCAAAAACACATTTTTTTGTCACTCCATTAAATACTTTGTTCATAAATCTATCAATTATTCGAGTAACCGATCCAAGGTTATCTCATCTTTTCATGCAACTGATCCAAGGTTGTCTCATATTCCGAGTGACTGATCCAAGGTCATCTCAATTATTCGAGTAACCGATCCAAGGTTATCTCATTTTCGAGCAACTGATCCAAGGTTGTCTCATATTCCTCGAGTGACTGATCCAAGGTCTCTTAACCCTTCGAGTAACCGATCCAAGGTTATCTCATTTTTTCGAGCAACTGATTCAAGGTTGTCTCATATTCCGAGTGACTGATCCAAGGTCATCTCAATTATTCGAGTAACCGATCCAAGGTTATCTCATTTTTTTCGAGCAACTGATCCAAGGTTGTCTCATATTCCGAGTGACTGATCCAAGGTCATCTCAATTATTCGAGTAACCGATCCAAGGTTATCTCATCTATTCGAGCAACTGATCCAAGGTTATCTCATATCCTGAGTGACTGATCCAAGGTCATTTCAATTATTCGAGTAACCGATCCAAGGTTATCTCATCTCTTCGAGCAACTGATCCAAGGTTGTCTCATATTCTGAGTGACTGACCCAAGGTCATCTCAATTATTCGAGTAACCGATCCAAGGTTATCTCATCTCTTCAAGCAACTGATCCAAGGTTGTCTCATATTCTGAGTGACTGATCCAAGGTCATCTCAACTATTTGAATGACCGATCCAAGGTTATCTCATCTCTTCGAGCAACTGATCCAAGGTTGTCTCATATCCTGAGTGACTGATCCAAGGTCATCTCAATTATTCGAGTAATCGATCTCATCTCTTCGAGCAACTGATCCAAGGTTGTCTCATATTCTGAGTGACTGATCCAAGGTCATCTCAATTATTCGATTAACCGATCCAAGATTTTTCACTCCTCTCGAAAAAAAATTGGTATCTATTTCTTTACCCATTCCTTACAATGATAACTTGTGAAACTCTTTGAATCACATGTTATTAAGTAAGCAACAGGTAAAGAGGGGCAGCTGTAGATACCCAATTTTGTCCCCCCAAACAAAATAAAAAGTGCATTAAAAATTTTTAAGAAGAAAAATTAATTGAAAGGATTGCGTCCAAAATTTTGACAAAATCAATTCAAAAGATTGAAAATCAATTTTTTTTTAAAAAAAGAAAGATTTTGAGAATTGATTAAAAAATCAATTTAGAAAATTTTGAGAATCATTTTAAAAAATTTGAAAATCAATTTGAGGATTGAGAATCAATTTGATCGAGTTGAGAATATTTTTTTTCAATTGAAAACTTTTTATTTCAAATCAAAAAATTATTTGAAAAAGATTATCCTCTTTTTGAAATGATTGAAAATCAATTCAAATTTTGACAGTCAATTCAAAAGATTGAAAATCTTTTTTGAGAATCAATTCAAGATCAATTTAAATATTGAAAATCAATCTGAGAAATTGAGAATCAATTTGATTTAATTGAAGATTTGTTTTAATCATAAATATTTGAAAAAAATTATAATTGATTTTAGACAAATTTTTTTAGACTTGATTTTTTTCCTATAAATAGAACTCTCTTCCTCACAATTCAAGAGACAACTTGAAAGAGATAATTTTTTTAACACACAATTCTGAAAACATAATTTTTGAAGAAGCAATTTTTTTAAAAAAGGGACATATAGTCAAAACCATGTGAACTGTACGAAGTACTCCGTTACCATTTGTTTTTTTTTGTTTCTTCCTTTTCGTGCCCAGCCTTTGGCCCTCTGCACTACTTCCTCCGTGGTCTTCATTTTTTTTCTTTTGTTTTCTTCCTCGATTTCCGTGCCAGCCTCTAGCCCTCACTACTTCCTCCGTCCACTCCAGGTATTCATTTTTTTTAATTTTCTTTTGTTTTCATTTTTTTTATATAGAAAAATATTAAAAATAAAAATGTAGTCTTTTAACTTTCAATTATTGAGATCTTAATTATTATTAATTTTATGAATCCTTTTGATTGCTGAATAATAAATATTTTTGCATCAAAGTACAGATTTAATAATTAGATTCTAATTTTATCCTTAAATCAATGTATTTGTATTTTAGGATATGTCATGAATTTAATTGTTAAATTTAAATTAAATAAATTGGGATCATAAATTTTAGTAATTAAATCTCACCTTTTTTAAAAAATTATTGGATATGCTTTGGCAAGTCAATTTTTCTCACCCAAATTTGTTTATTGGTGGGATCTTTAGAACTTCCTCTTCACACCCGAAAACAAATACTATATAATAATATAATTTTTTAAGATAAAAACATGTTTAAAATAATAATTAATTAAATTTTCTTAATTCAATATTGACAATACCGCTTTGGAAACTCATTTTTCCTCATCTAAATGTCGAGGTCTTATGTATTTTCCTCTTCGCATAAATTCTATTTTTTAAAGTACTAAAATAAAACGTTAACTTAATTTAAATTACTATTACAAATAAATAGTGAAATTAAAAATATTTTCCTTTATAAACATTAAACGAATTTTATTAAATAAGTATTAACCAAATGCGTTTTGGAAATCCACCTTTCCTTGCCTAAACGACAAGGTCTTGTGCATGTTCCTCTTCGTATCAAACCTTTTTTTCTAATAAAATAAAATTAAAACAATAAGAACTACATAGCCTTGATTCCTCATTTTATGAGGGTATGTAGAACCAAGGGCAACCTTGTCAGGCACCACAATAAAAAACAATTTTTTTTGGCAAACCAATTATTTAGGTCTTTTAATTAAAATCAATCAAAGGTACCATTTTCAAATGGGCGAACGGGGTGCTAATACCTTTCTAGGCTCGTAACCGACTCCCGAACTCGGAATCTATCTAGTTCGAGACCAATCTTTATCCGTTTTAATTAATTATTATTTTTCCGCATTTTTGCAACAAGCGGTGGCGACTCCAAATCGGGTCAGTCGACCTCCACTCGTAGGCGAGGCCCCGAGGGCAACCCCGGCCGCGACAGAGCATTTTATTTCCCATTATTCCTTGCATTATTTTACTCCTATTATTGATACTTGTTGCCCATTTGACATTGTTTAGCTTGATTTAGTGATTTAGAGTTTATTGGACTAATATTCCGAATATTTTTTAATTTGGGATTATTTAGCCTAATTAATTCTATTTCTATTTTTAGGTCATATTTGGCACAAGGACACTTTGGGAATTTTGAAAATTAAGATTGAAGTATTGAAGTGAAGATTGTAATTTGCATTTAGGTCCATTTTTAGTTGTAATTTTCAGAATAGTGTTTCTTAAGACTTGGGCCCATGTTTTAGCCCCATTTTGTGAATTAAGAAGGGGAATTCGTGTAACCTAAGGAGAGCACACTCCCATTTCAGATTTTTCACTCTCTCTCTCTAGGTTAGAACTTCTCTCTTGGCTCTCCCAAGTGGTGGTGGCTGCTAGGGTTTTGTTCTTCCCCATTTCTACTCGTTTTTCATCATTTATGGCCATGGAAGGCTAGACTTCAAGGGTTAATCCCTTTGGTATTGTATTATCTACTCTTGAGCTCTTGTTATTAATGCAATTTCGTCTTCTCTCCTCTGTTTTCATGTTTATCAATGTGTAGCGGTTTGCTTAATTCCATTTCGTAGAGATAATACATGAAAAGAAATGCTTAATTTGTATTAACTCGTAAAAACTCCAATTTTGATTTCTGATGCTTAATTAGAAGTTAGGGTTTGGAGTGATAACTAAATTTTCGCTTAGTATTTGGTTGTCATGAGTTGGACAGAGGAGAGGAGAGGAATCGATCTTTAGTGAGCTAGGATTGAGTAGTGTACGTAGCCAAAGGGGTTTGCCCACTTTTGTTTCTGATTTTCTTAGTTTTAATATTATGTTTTGTGTTTTGTTCTTCACATCTGATACATACAAAACCCCCCATTTTACTGCACACTACGTGTTTGATACTTTGCCTAAACCGATATTCGCTGGGAAACGACCTAGGATCATCTTCCTAGTACTACAGAATTAAACCCCTTTAATTTGATCGGGTACGGCCTCGATCAAAAATATACTCTATTGATCTTCTCTTGTCATTAAAAATCCTGTAGTTTCTCCTGATCCAAGTGTGGTAAATAACCGCAGCACCCATAGCAACCAAGCATTGTCTTCTCTTTTTATCTCTAAAAGCATTCCACAACCACCTAGACCAATTACTATACTTGTAAGGCCCTTGGTCAATTCCCAGCCAATCATAGCAACGAAATAAAAGCTCCTTACTCCAAGAGCACTCAAAAAAGAGATGGTCCGAGATTCTATTATGAGCATTTAACTCCTTTATTACCTCTCATGTTTACGTATTATGAGCATTTAACTCCTTTATTCTCCGTTCAACATGCTTAGCTAGGAGCTTTTTAGTTAGTTAGAAGCTTTTAGATTCAGTCAATAAGCTACTAGTCCCATTCGGTTAACACAAATTAGAAGGAATTTGTAGATTTTAAAAAAGGAGCTTGCAGCTTTTGAAAACTAGTTTTTATAAAGATACTTCAAGTAACTTTCAAGAAACTAAGTTAACTTTCAATAATTCATATACCAATTATACCCTAAAACAATTTTCAAAATTATTTACCTTCCACGGTGACAATTTAATTTTTAATTTAATAATTATTAATTCAGAAAAAGGTTCCTCCTTATATAAGGAGGAAAAGTTATATCCTCTCCCATTCAAATTTTGACACTTGGCAAAAGCTAAAATTAAAATCAAATCATTAATTAAAAAGATTACAAATTAAAAAAAAAATCACAAATGAAATTAAAAAAAAAAAGGAAGCAGCAGTGTACAGAAAGGGGAAGAAAGGAGAAAGGCATCACCGCACCAAAGCACCACTGCTTGCACCCGTCGCCCACAGCACAAAAAGAAAAAAGAAAAAGGAAGCAGCAACACACATAAAGGAGAAGAAAGGAGAAAGGAAGCACCATTGTGTAAGAACTACAATCGGTGGGTGAAATAACTAGGAGACACTAGGAGAACACCTAGAAGGGGGGTTGAATAGGTGTTAGAGAAACCTTGAAAGATTTTCAAAAGAAAACGAATCAAAACAATTAAAACAAATGATTTTTACAAAAATCTAAGCTCTTAATCGATTAAGCCTTCAATTAATCGATTAACAACCGAAAGGCTTCAAATGGTTAATCGATTAATACTTCAGTTAATCAATTAATGCCGAAAGCTTGATTTTGGTTAATCGATTAACACCTCCAGTTAATCGATTAATCACTGTTAAAACTGAAAAATCACTTTTCAATTGAATACGAAAATCAATCAATTAACACATAAGATCAGAGATTAAGCAGAATTGATTAACACCAATATTCTTATTGATTACCTAGGTTATGAAAATGATTTTCTCAAATCAATTTGCACAATTAAGATTCAATTCAATCAATTATGAAAATCAATCTTTTCTAGGTTTTCAACCAAGAACAATATGAGATGACTTGAATGTAAAGAGTTAAGGGAATAGAGATACTGCACAGAGATTTATCCTGGTTCACTCTCATATGCTTGAGAGCTACATCCAGTCCCCTCTTCAACCAAGAGAGTTTCTTCACTATGAGGAATTAGAGTTCTCAAATTACAAGCAAATGCCTCTCAAGACTCACTTCTTGATAGCCTCCAAGAGATACCACACTCTTGTCTTGCAACCCTATTGAATCTAATCTAACCTCTTCCCTTGCTTGCCAATTCCCCTCAACAAGACTTCCACTTGCTTGATGATACCTCACATCAAGACTTCCAAATGCTTGTTAACACAACAAGACTTCCAAGACTTCTTTTGCTTGATGAACAACCACTAAGGCTTCCAATGTTGTAGATAGCTTGCCTCCTTTGCAATGATTACAACTCAATGAAAACACAAACAATCCTATGAATCTCTTTCAATAGCTATGAAAATATCAACATAAGAGATTCAAAGATTCTTGATCAAAGAATGTAAAAATGAAAGCTTTGATCTATGAAAGTGAGAGAGAATAGTGTGACTTTGATCTTTGTAAAATTGATGTAAAAATGATACTTGATAATCACAATGATTAGGAAAAGGTTTATATAGAATACCCAAAAGTTAGTAGCACTAAAAACTGATTTTGAGAAGTGAAAAACGTATTTTAAAAACCAGTTTTACAGGTCTTAATCGATTAACATGAAGCTTAATCGATTAACCACTGTAACATGTGTGTTAATCGATTAACCTAACCCATTAATCGATTAGCCACTGCTAAATTCAATTTAAAACTTGTTTTCTCAAAACTAAACCTTTCCTTTCAAACCTTTAAGCCACCTATTGATTTTAGGTTAAGTAAATACTCAAAATATGATATAATCATGACCTTGATAGAGATTCACTACCCTCTAAAGACTCTACCAAAACTCATTAAAATAAAAGACTCAAACTAGAGATATTACAATTATACACAAATTAAGTCTTCATGAGCTTGCTCTCTCTTCATCATTTGTTGAGTGTTGTTTGCTTGTTGAGCTTGAACTTGATCAACACATTTGTAGCTTGTTCAAAACCTTTGTCATTATCAAAACATTCTCACTGGATCTAACACATTGCACCACGACACCATTGCACCACGGCACCGCTGTTGGCTGCCCGTCGCCCACCACACCACCGCCCGTCGTCAAAGACCAATCGTCAAAGACCAGCCTCACACAACCTTTTATCACCCGCTATCGACAACTAACCGCGAATCATTGGGACCATCTCTCGCACCACCCACCATCATCCCGTCAAATCCAAACCCTGTAGTCACCGGTAAGTTATATTATCCACTTAATTAAAGCATTCTAGTTTTCATTTTATTGAGTTATTCAATGTTTCTGTTTTAACGCTAACAAGTGATTTAATACTGTTTCATTCCTTTACGGATCAAGCTCAAACACTCGCGAAGAAATCTTGAAGGATTGAAAAAGTTTTGTGAAGAAGTTCGACTTTTATGTGTAGAATGATTTTTTTACATGATGTTTATGTAGTGTAGAACACTCAATTTTTCTACAAATTTTACTAGTTATTATGTTCCTAGAAAGAAAATGTTATTGGTTTATTAAGTTTCAAGTTTATTGGTATGTTACATTTTTACTCACTGGTTATTATGTTACTTACTGGTTTGTGATGTAAATGGCTGTGTGGAGGTAGTAAAGACACATTTTCCTAGTGCTTCTCATGGTTTTTATCTGCGTTATGTAAGTAAAAATTTCCAAGACACATTTAAAAACACCAAATTTGATGAACATCTTTTGGAATGTTGTGTATGCCCTTACAACTGCTAAATTGGAAAGCAAGATTACTAAGATCATGAAGATTTTGCAAGATGTTATATCATGGTTTCAACATTAAGTTAACGTTGCACCTTTAGTTCACACTTGAAAGCAGGGTGTTCACATTGCACCTTAAGTTCACATTGCAGTATTGCACCTTAAGTTCACATTATGTTTGCAGGATGTTATTGTTGAATTTGAAAGCATGATTTCGCAAGCTGCTGAATATAGCATAAAATTGACTTTTTAAAAAATATTGCACCTTAAGTTCTCATTTTAAAAATATTGAATGCTGTTGAATACACCAGAATGCACAATATAGAAAATTAACATATAGAGCAGTGCACTGTGTAGAAAATTGACATACAAAGCAGTGCAGAAAATTGAATATATCAGCAAGGCAAAGACATTACATTATACTAATCCATTAAAAATAAGTGCATGTGGGTAAGACATTACATTCATTTCAAAATGAATTTTATATATCATACCCCTTTTACAACCATTAAACCAACATTTATCATACCATTTTTGTAATCATTAAACCAATATTCTACTAATCTGTATATTACAATCAATGAACCTAAGGTAGTAAACAATAGTCATTGAGATGATTCGTCACTATAACTTCATGCATTTAGGAGACTTTGTAATTCTTGAATTTCTTCAACCGAGTCTTTGGTAACAGATATCTGCAATCATTGAAAAATTCCAATAATGTTTTCGCCAACTTCATATTAGCACAACTAGAAAGAATGATTAACAACAACTCCAGACATCTAAACTTCAGATTAGCACAACCAGCAAAAAAATGATTACAAATATAGACTCATCGGTCACTAAATCAATTAGCTGCATCAAATGAAACAAATATAGGCCCTCCTTGAAGCAATTAACAGCTATATCAGTTAGCACATAGCCAAAAATTATGGCACCGCATACTCCCTATCATTCTCAGGTGGTGCTTCATCATGAAAGTGAGTAAATGACAAATCAACTACAAATCTCAAGCATCTTTTTCTAACAACTAATTTTGAACAAATGAATAAAATCTTCAAATAATTTCAAAATAAAATAAGAAGAGATCAGATTGAAAAGGGGAGAAAAATTGCAAAAACAGTCAAGGAAAATAATGCATCAAGGACCATGGTTAATCACAAAAATGAAGTTTGGAAGAAGGTTCCTGTCACGCGACCATTCCTTGTCGCGACGGAGGTGACCGCCTTGTCGCGACGGTGCTTTCGAGCGACGCCTTAAGAGAGAGAGGGCGGAGGAACGATGCTTGTCGTCGCGGCGGGAAGTCATCGGTAGCGGCCAGCGGCGGAAGTCACAGCCTTCCCGGTTGCGACGAAGATCACCGCATTCCTTGTCGTGGCTTGCGACCGGAAGCGACCAGCGGGCGACAGTGAGTAAGCAACGGACAATGGCGTTCTCTTCTCCATGGTTGCCTTTCTCCACGTTACGTTCACTTCGTCTGTGTCTTTCTCTTTTCTCTATCTCATTTTAGATTTCTCTTTTCTCTATCCCTTCTCTCTCTGATTTCATTTTGTTTCTTTTAATTTTAATTAATGATTTAATTTTAATTTTAGCTTTTGCCAAGTGTCAAAATCTAAATGGGTGAGGATATAACTTTTCCTCCTTGTATAAGGAAGAATCTTTTTCTGTTATTAATTATAATTTAATAATTTTTTTATAATTAATTAATTTACTACATAGTAATTAATAAATAAAGGGAAAAATAATTTAATTAATTATAATTTAATAATTTTTAATTAATTAACTATTTATTTTATAAATAAAGAATAAATTAAAATAATATAATATAAATAATATAATGTTGAATGTCCTTTTCGATCATTTAATAACTTTCAATTAGATCAAAAGCTAGTTTTGCCGAACGACTCTATTATAAACAGTCAGCTAAATAACTATAAGTTTGCAACTATTAGCTTGTAGCTCTCAGCTAGCTTCACAGTTACAAGCTACAAGCTCACAACTAAGTTAGTTTTGTCAAGCTAGTTTTGCTAAACATACCCTATATATATATATATATATATATATATATATATAAAAAGAGAGGATATAAGTAAAATAATACAGTATACGTTTAGGAGCCTTGTTTTTTGGTCCTGAATCGCGTTTATCTTTCATCAATTAAAGATAATTTTTTTCAAGCTGATAGGGACCATTACTAAATTAGTTCTCGATAAGTATTTAATGTAACTACATTTTTCTAAACTTGAATCCTAGATCTTTAGGACTTGTTTAATGAACATAATAAGAATGATAGGATATGACACTCCTGTTATTTTAGAGTTTGGTGAGTCAACATTATCGAATAATGTTATCATGTTAATCTATCTTATCCACGTGATGTATATTACTTCCTCCGATTCAATTTAACTGTCACTTTAAAAATTTCACACGAATTAAAAAAGTCATTTAATGCTTTAATTTTCAAGTGAATTATTATATAAGTTTACTATAATATCTTCAAAGTACATTAATTATCACCCATTTCACATATTTCAACACATTAAATGCAAGGTTAAAGTTGGAAAAAATAAATTAATACACCATCGAATTCCTAAAGCGACAAATAATTTGTAACAAGTTAAAAAGTCTAAAGTGACAGATAAAGTGGAAGGGGGGAGAGTAGCTATTATATGTAATGATGAGTTGGATTAAAAATGAGAAGAATATGATAATTCAATTTTCCATCATATCCTCACACGTTAATACCACTATCATACTACTATGGCCAATTATAATGCTCCTATCGTATTAGAATCTTATCTTGTTTTTTTATCTTATCGTGTTTTTATCATATGCTAATGATCACAAGAGCCTAATTATTTAACCATTTTCATTTTCTTTTGCTGACTGTTTGACGAATGGAGAATGAAGGTCACAGGATGATGTGATGGCCATGTATTCTTGTCTGAAAATAATCATAAGCCATAACTTAATTGGAATGTCATAGATAATTAAATTGTAGGAGGAAAAATACAATCATGCACTTTATGAAACACCAACGGCCATATAACTGATCTTTTATGTAGGAGTGATAATAATAATAATATTATTATTGTTATATTATTATTATTTGTTGAGTACCAAGAATTATTCCATCCAAAAGTTAATCATTTTGATGTATACAAATTATAAAAAAGATATTATTTTATCAACAAAATCTTTTATTGTATATAACTATTATTATTTTTATTTATAAGTGAATTTTTAGAAGATTTTTTTTTATATACAAATCATTTTGTATTTTTTAGATATTATTTATTGTATTTTTTTTCTTATTTGTCATTTGTTCATTGATGTGAAAGAATACGTTTGTCAAATTTTCAATACAAGTTGGAAAAAAAATTATAATATTAAATTCTTTTTCTAAAGTTTCAAAAAAATGTAAATTACGTTATTTAATCCGTATGATACGATTAAATATGATCTATATAAATAATAAGACCAGAAAATTATATTTTATTTGCATTTCTTAATTTCTTAAAATTTAAACAACAGAAAAGAAAGTGCGAGAAGAAACCCCCCATCCACGTTTTGCATTGTAGATTCTCTGTCCAGGTAACAAAATTTTTAACATTATCTAAACCTTTTCTTCTCTCCTTTGCTTTTTTGTGGCGTATACGTCAAGGATGTGAGAATCTTACACACACATTGCATAAGGAAACAACATGTCTTGTTTTCCTTCCATTTCTGACATTCCTTACCTTCTTTCTATGTCGTGGTGTCTGGATTTTCCTCCCAAAGTTTGAAGCTTTTCCTCGCAATTTGCCACCCAGATAAGTTTTTATTCCATTCCAAATTTTGGGTCTTTGTTATTTTCCTTTATCTTATTTATTCTCATAAAGTCCAGAGAGAAATTTCATTCACCTTCAAATCTGAGTTGGGTTTTCCTTGTCCCCTCTCTGAGTTAGGCTTTGTATTTAGCTGAAACAAATCCTGATTTGGGGAGAAGGGTGATTTTTTTTTTCTGGGGTTAATGTGTTCAGTTTCCTTGAATTCTAGCCATTATGACAAGGATAAACCAGTTGAATATTCAGTAGTTCACACCTTTGAGGTTTTGAGCTTGTTGTATGTATTTAATTTTACATCATTTCCTTGGCTTTTGAATATTCTGCTAAGTTGATAAGCTTATCTGAAGCTTAGTGGAAGGCCTTGTGTTTTGGTTTGGATTGATTATTTGTTTATGCAATTGGTTTCTTGGAGGGGAAAAAATGCATCTTTGTTTCTTGTGTGCTTGAGTGGATTGGATTGTGAGTGTTGTGGAGTAGGGAGAGTGATATATTAGATTGGTTTCTTTCCATTACTTTAGTTGGATTGCTGGGTTCAAAATGGGGAAGAAAAAGAAGCAAGTAGGAGAAAAAGGTGAAGATAATGCAAATCAAAGCAAAGTTGGAGATAGAAGCCCCAAAGCATATGACAATGATACTTTGGCATTTATATCCATGTCTCAAGAGTTGAAGGATGAGGGGAACAAGCTGTTCCAGAAGCGGGATCTTGAAGGAGCTATGGTGAAATATGAGAAAGCCCTCAAATTGCTTCCAAGCACTCATATAGATGTGTCGTATCTGCGGAGTAACATGGCTGCATGCTACATGCAGATGGGACTCACTGAGTACCCGAGGGCAATTCATGAATGCAATTTGGCTCTTGAAGTAACACCAAAATACAGCAAAGCTCTAATGAAGAGGGCAAGGTGCTATGATGCTTTAAATAGGCTAGATTTAGCGCTGAGGGATGTTAGTACTGTTTTGAAGATGGAGCCAAATAATATCATGGCCTTGGAGATCTCAGATAAGGTTAAAAGGGCACTTGAAGAGAAAGGGTTAATAGTAAACGATACAGAAATCGAGTTGCCTCCGGATTATGTTGAACCTCCTTATGCTATGCCCACCCAAAAAGAAGTGAAAGAAAAGGCACACAAGAAAAAGAGCAAGAAAGAGAAGGTAAAGTCTCCCAATAAAATTGTAGAAAAGCAAGCTGAGGAGAAGTTGGAAGAGAAGAAAACCGAGGACAGTAATGAAGCAAAGAAGATGGAGGATAGTATTGTAGCGAAGATGGCCGAGGACAGTGTTGTAAAGAAGAAGGCTAAGAAATCGAAAAAGAAGAGGGACAAGGAAAAAATGGATGAAAAGAAAGATGATGTTAAGGAGGTTGTCGAGGAAAGTAGTAACAGTAGAAGTGAAGTTATGCCAAAGAAAACAGCTAAACTTGTTTTTGGTGAGGATATAAGATTTGCTGGATTGCCAGTCAACTGCACCGTCTTTCAGCTAAGAAAAGTTATTTGTGACCGGTTCCCGAACCTTGGAGCAATTCTTGTCAAATACAGAGACCAAGAAGGTGACTTGGTCACAATCACCTCTGATGAAGAATTAAGGTGGGCCGAAACAGGATCCCAGGGTTCTATCCGGTTGTACATAGTAGAAGCTGATCCTGACCAGGATCCATTCTTTGGGAACCTTAATGCAAAGGATGGGGAAGAGGTTTGCATTGATGATGCTTCTGAGAATCCTAGTATGGTAAAAGCAAAGGAAATTATGACCTCATCTTGCATTGAGGATTGGATAATTCAGTTTGCGCAACTGTTCAAGAACCATGTTGGGTTCGAATCTGACAGATATTTAGATTTTCATGATCTTGGGATGAAGCTCTATTCCGAGGCTATGGAGGAAACTGTTACAAGTGAAGAAGCACAAGGCCTATTTGACATGGCAGGAGGTAAGTTCCAAGAGATGGCAGCTCTAGCTTTGTTCAACTGGGGAAATGTCCATATGTCTAGGGCAAGAAAGAAAGTGTATTTAACAGAAGATTCTTCAAAAGGTCATATGCATGAACAAATTAAAAGTTCCTATGAATGGGCACACAGAGAATATGCAAAAGCTGGAGAAAAATATGAAGCAGCCATTAAAGTTAAGTCAGATTTTTATGAAGGCTTCCTGGCCCTCGGACAGCAGCAGTTTGAGCAAGCAAAACTTTCATGGTATTATGCCCTCAGCTGTAATGTAGATTTAGCAACCTGGCCCTCCACTGAGGTTCTTCAGCTTTACAACAATGCGGAGAATAATATGGAGAAGGGAATGCTAATATGGGAAGAATCAAAAGAGCCGCATTTGAGTGAAACCTCCAATCTAAATGATAGTAGGTTGCATTTGCAGAAGATGGGGTTGGATGGGCTATTTCAAAGTATGTCGTCCGATGATATTGCTGCACAGGCAGCAATTATGAGGTCTCAAATAAATCTATTGTGGGGTACCATGCTATATGAACGCTCAATTGTGGAATTCAAATTAGGACTACCGGTATGGCATGAATCTCTGGAAGTTGCAGTAGAGAAGTTTGAACTAGCTGGAGCATCTCCAACAGATATTTCTGTAATGCTGAAGAACCACTGTTCAAATGACACAGCAATAGATGGTATGTTTTCCTCCTTAGTTAGAAAATTTGTAGCTAAATACATACATACATACATACATGATACATAATTATATATATATATATATATATATATATATTTATATTTTTATAAACACATGTATTCATATAAACTAACATCTTTCGCCAACAGGTATTGGATTCAAAATAGATGAAATAGTACAGGCATGGAATGAGATGTACGAAGCTAAAAAGTTGCAGAACGGAGTTCCATCATTTCGTTTGGAACCCTTATTTAGAAGGAGAGTATCAAAAATTTATCATGCATTCGAGCTTGTATGAGTTGCACGTTTTTATGCAAGTTTTAGGAGAAAAATCAAGCCTACATCAAGACTGCTTCTGTGCCTGAAATGCTATTGTTGTCACAAGGTAACTGAGGCTGAGACCTATACTAGTAACTTTCACGTTAATTCTTAGTTTTGATTATCTTTCAAAGTTTAATAATCTGCAGGATTTATTTTATGTTATGTCCATTTTCGTTGAATGAGAATCTCTGAGTGCATAATGCAAAATCTTCTAGATTTGAGTATTGATGAGTACTTGTAGAATTTTGGTGCCTGAAAAGAATCCTAGATAAGAAAGTTCCAGTTTGGTGAAGTACATTATTAATCTATGGACCTGAGAATCTGATATTAGCTATTTGATATTGTGGCTACATGGTACACTATTAATGTGTACTTGCATTAACAACTATCAATCGTTCAACACCTTTAGCTTGTAGCGACTATTCTTCACAGTATTTGTTTGGAAATAGATTATATAAGCAGTATGACTGCAGGCCTTTCTATACATTACAAAGCCTAGACTTCATGTTAGCCATATATTTTCTATAATCAAGTTAAATTGGTGTTATCCATTTCTAAATCTCTATTTTAAATGGCTGAATCATCGTGATCATCATGAATCTCTATTGTGGCCCTGGGTAGTTCTCATGGTTCATCTGTTACCAGAGAAATTGATCATTACATGCAGGATTTATGTTATGGGCACATTCATAGTTAAGTACTTAAGTTTAAACTAATCTGGACATGAGAACTGAATATTTGCATCATGTCTGTTGAAGTGATGTGCGTTTCTATAGCTCAAGTTAAATGATTTTTTAAGCAAACTTTAGTTATGTGTATGATTAGAATTGATTACTGTTATTAACTCCCTTACATTATCCCTCAATTCTCAAAATATAATTATGGATTGTCATCATTGATCACCTTGGTTCTCACCTATTATTCTGCAGGTTTCTGTTGCTAGTTTCAAGAGTTTGGATTCTACATTGTACTTATATAGAAAGATACTATTCTTTACATTGCGCTCAAATGTTTCGAGACCGCAAGGGTTTGCGAGTTCCTTTACAGGTTGGGAAGATGGAGTTGCAGGAATTGCCTTTTACTTACTTTCTGCGTTTGCTCTTATTGGCTTCCCTTTTATGGTTAGAAATATAGTGATTGGTAGGATATTAAATTTTTACCAAAAATCAGTGGGAGAGATATTTGTTGTTTGTTTTTCCTGTTTAGGTTGTTATGTAATTTGTCCATTTGTAACTTACTCGTTGAGTTAGTCTTTTTAAATGAGTTTTCCTGCTACATGAGATTATTAACTTGCCATTTTCAACTCATTCTACTTTTAAAATCAAGTAAAAGACATGTGTAAAGAATTTTAAAAGAAGGCTTGCAGTCACATATGTTCATAACTCATGCAGGTATCTTGTTTGGTTTAAATTTTGCACTGTGTATGAATAATTGAGACAAGAGTATAAGTTAACTTGTAATAATTGTTTCAATTTGACTTGTGTTTATTTTGAAGTGTAATGTTGAATCTGTTTAGATATTATGAAGAGATTTTTCAAGAAACTATTAGGATTCGCTTGTTAAAGATAGGTTTGTTATGTGAATCCTTCAAGAGTTTCTGATGGGAGGTGGGTTGAAAAGAGTGTAGTAGAAAGTGGAATTTCTAGGACGAGGAGGTGAAGTAAGAGTAATGGCGAGGTTGTGTAAAAAGGAATTGATATGCATAAAACAGAACATTCCTAGAAAGAGAATTGTCATGGGTGGTTGGTTCATGAAGGAGAAAACCTTTGAGCAGTCTTATATGTACATCTAGAATTGACATGACTTGATGTCAACCGTAGATATTCATGTCAATTTTGGATATATATATATATATATATATATATATATATATATATATATATATATAACATTACCTTGCTGTATTTTGTTTGACTAATAAAGAAATCATCCTTTGCTTGTTTAATTTGTAATCCAAGGAAGAAATTCAGTTCGTTCATCATAGACATCTCGAACTCTTCCTGCATTATACTAGAAAATCTCTTGCAAAGGATTTCATTAATAGCACCGAATATTATGTCATCAACATATATTTGAACTAAAAAAATATTCTTTCCTTTCTTTTTAATAAAAAGTGTGTTGTCAACCTAACCTTCCCCCTTTCAAAATCCTTTTCCAGTAAAAATTTACTCAATTGCTCATACCATGCTCTAGGAGCTTGTTTGAGACTATAAAGAGTCTTTTTCAATTTAAAAACATAATCAAGATGTTCAAAATTTTCAAAACCAGAAGGTTGACTAACATACACTTCTTCATTTATAAAACCATTTAGAAAGACACTCTTTACGTCCATTTGATATAATTTAAAATTTAAAGCGCATGTAAATGCTAAAAGTAAGCTTCCAACCTAGCAACAGGGGTAAAAGTTTCATCATAATTTATCCCGTCTGGTTGGTTGTAGCCTTGTGCAACCAATCTAGCTTTGTTTCGAATAATTATACCAGCCTCATCAAGTTTGTTTTTAAAAATCTATTTTGTTCCAGTAATTTGATGAGAATCAGGCCTAGGAACAAGTTCTCAAACCTGGTTTCTTTCGAACTGGTTTAATTCTTCTTGCACAGCCAACAGCCAATGTTCATCAATTGAAGCCTCATAAATATCCTTAGGCTCCACTTGAGAAACAAAAACCATATGATTACACAAATTACTAAGAGAATTACGAGTACTTGCACCTTTGGATATATCACCTGTTACTTGATCGACTGGATGGTGTCATGATGTTCTCCATTCCTTGGACAAGTCTGAATTAAGTTTAGCGAAATCTCTTTGAGTTTCATCCTCATTTGTTTCATTTGACTCTTCATTGCTTTGGGATTCTAGCTTCTCTTTCACGACATGTTCATCATCCTCATCAAGGTATAAGTTCCCAAGAATACCTGTAACATCATTAACAGATACATTTCCTAGCTTTCTAGGATCGGATTCATCAAATATAACATGAATAGATTCTTCTATTGTATTACGAGATTTATTGTAAATTATATAAGCTTTACTTGTCGTAGAATAGCCAAGAAATATACCCTCATCAATTCTAGCATCAAAATTCCCTAGATTGTCTCTACCATTATTATGCACAAAACATTTACATCCAAAGACTCTCAAATGGGATATGTTAGGCTTTCTCCCCTTAAATAACTCATAGGGGGTTTTCTTTAAAATGGGCCGAATTAAAACACGGTTCATAACATAGCAAGCAGAATTCACAACATCAGCCCAAAAATATGTCGGTAAATTCATGTCATTAAGCATGGTTCGAGAAGGTTCTTTTAAAGATCTATTTTTCCTCTCCACAACCCTATTTTGCTCTGGAGTTCTTGGAGCTGAAAAATAATGCTTAATTCCATGTTTTTCGCAAAACTTTTCGAAAAACCGATTTTCAAATTCACCACCATGATCAGTCTTAATGGATGCAATGCTCAAATACATTTGGTTTTGAACAACCTTTGCTAGCTTTTTAAATTCATGAAATGCATCATTTTTATGAGAGATAAACAAAGTCCATGTGTACCTAGAATAGTCATCCACAATTACCAAACAGTAATAGTTGCCACCAAACCTTTTTGTTTGACAAGGTCCAAAAAGATCCATATGTAAAAGATCCAAGGGCCTTTGAGTTGAAACAATATTTTTAGGAGGAAAAGATGCCCTTGTGAGTTTTGATTTTGAACAAGGATCACATTTTTCAGAAATATAAAATTTTTGCTTTGGCAAACCAACTACTAAGTTTTTAGAAGATAATTTATTTAAATGGTTCATGTGGATGTGACCTATTCTACGATGCCATAGCCAAGATTCATCATCTTTCTTAATAAGCATTTAGCATCATTTGAGGGAATTGAGTTAAGGTCAATTAAATAAATATTGCTTACCCTGCGAGCAATAAGCTTAATAAGATTATCAATTTTTCTCTCGACAATACAATTTTCAGAATCAAATATAACCTTATTGCCCTTATCACATAATTGACTAATACTTAGAAAATTATGCTTTAGACCCTTAACATGTAGCACATTTTCAATACAAGGGTTAGGAGGAGTATCTACTTTACCAATGCCAAGTATCCTTCCTTTGTTGTTGTCACCGAAGGTTACGTGTCCTTGGTCCTTGGGAGTGAGATATTAGAATTTGGATTTGTCTCCAGTCATGTATTTAGAGCATCCACTATCCAAGTACCAGCAAGACTTCCTGTCCTCCGGCATGACCTACAAAACAAATTTAGGTTTTTCCTTTAGGTACCCATATCATCTTGGGTCCTGGAGAGTTAGCGGTACCATAGTGCCCTTTGTGCCACCTTACAGCATCATTGTTCTTTTTAATGAACTTAACTTTTCGGCGTTTGCACTCATGTGCACCGTGACTCTTTTTACTACGGTAATAGCATAAAATAAGAGGCTTCTTATAGGTGCTAGCAGGGACAAAAATGGTACTTAGTTTCTTTTGGTGTCTACTAGGTTGATAACCTATACCTGCCCTATTGAAAAAACATTTTTGTCTCCCTAGCATCAAATTTAAGGTATTTCTTCCTTTTGTAAATTTCGCAAGTGTTTCTTTTAAATCTTCATTTTCTTTTACTAAATTTAAGGTATTTTCTTTTAAAGGTATATAGTAAAGGAATTAAATAGTTGTTTTCATAGTGGATATACTTAACAATTAAATAGTTGTTTTAAAATTGTTATCTATTATTTATTATGTCTCCTCTAATAGATGTGGCTAGTAAATTACGTAAGAGGAAAAAGAATGAGAAAGCTAGTTGGAAAACTTACTAAGGCTTTGGAAGCTAATGATGCAATCACTAAACGTCCAATAGAAGAACATGTTAACACTCTTGGAAATGTTGATCTCGAGAATCAAAATGGGTCAAGGAGAGCAAGTGGTCATGGTTCCGCACACTCTGTTACCAATGAAGGTAATGGTGAAGGTAAACACTACATTATCAACTCTTTGTTATTCATTTGTTCTAAGCTAGGATGACAACAAAATTGTACCCAATAATGTTGATCTTGAACTTGTGGATATGGTATTGCATGTAACATCTCGTTATTTCTAATACCTCTAGCAAAATAATTAAATGATTTAATATGATGTTTTCAATATTTGAGTCTCAGAATAAAATTCTGATTTCATCATTATATTTGAAATATGTTTTCTAATTAAAATAAGTATAAATTTGTTATTATTCGTTTTACAAAAATAAAGTAATACTTGTATTTAGTTGAATTAACATTTTGACAGGGAGCTCAAGTGGCAAGCCTTAGAGGTCTTTTTATAAATAGTTTCATCAGAAAAATATGTTTAACTTAATATTTTGAGCGTCCCTGTAAATTTTCATAGTGTTCGGAGGCTGTTTTATTTTTATAGCTTCTGAACTGGTTTAATATATTACCGGTTTAAGTTATATATAATAATCTTGTACTTCAAAATTTTAAATATTATATATTATCAAGTATAATATCAAGATTTAGAAAATATATTTACTTTTGAATTTCGATAACTTTGCTTACGCAATAGCTATCCGGAGAGATCGGTAACTTTATTATTTTTCAATCAATTTTGAGTAATTCAAAATACAATATTGTTTTATCTAAACGTATTTTATTTTTAGTAACATCCAACTTTTAGCTATAATCCAAAATACCTACACACATTAAGCCATAAATGAAAACAAAACATAATAATATTTCCTAATCTACCCGCCGCCCAACCCCAGCCCAGTTAAGAATATATAAACGCAACAAAAGAGATAGAATACTGTGAGAGAGAGAGAGAACATCAGGTAGCAAAGGAAAAGCAACGAGAAACAGGAGGGGCGACTGAAAGGCATACAACCTTGGGGTTTTCTTACTTTCTCAATCCAATAACTCAAGATTCAACCGTCCAATTTCAAATCTTTCTTAGGTATATAATCTCCTCAACTCCTTCTACCCATCCATGTAATTTATTCGACGATCCATCAATATTTTTATTATCCTTATATTTCAAATAAAGAGATGTTTTGGGGGAAAATGATATATTTTTATTGTATAATGAGATATAGTTATTATTTTGACAAAAATGAATTTAATTGATATATATATATACTTTTAATGTTATAATTAGTTTTAACGCGTGTCCCTGTTTAGATCTAACACGTTATTGTTGTCCCTGACTCTCGAGTAAGGCGCGGATGCGAACGCTATATTGTTCCTCTCGGACTTCCAGGTAGGAGGGTTGTATTACCTTAATTTAGGGCATGATTTTTAGGTTGTTTATAATGGTGGTTAGGAGTAGAAAAGATTAATTAGAAAAATGAACAATAGGGTAGTTAATGTTGATAATAAGTCTATTATTAAATTAAAGAAATGAACACGCTTATGTTTTAATGAATTGATTATTTTTATTGCTTATTTTTATTGATTATTGGTTAATTGATTATTTGGTTGGTATGAATTGATTAATTGTATTGATTATTTTTATTGATTATTGGATGATATCCGATTGGTATTTAATTATGGAGTAAAAATTTGACTGTTGCATGCTAGTGTGAATCAAATATGTTTGAATTAAACTGGACTGGGTTATCATTGGAATAAACGAATTAAACAAAAGGCAGCAGCTATTGATCGCGTGACGGGTATCCGTACCCATTAGGTGCCCTGTTAGGACAGAGTCTATTTTAAGGAATAGACTCGAATTCCCAATAGGTGAAGTCCTCACTCAGATAAGTAAATCCCATAGATCCAAAGTCTCGTTAGGTGTTTGGGACCCGCGCGAGATCAATAGCTGCCTGATAAATCGATGAAAATAAATAATGAAACATGTAAGGAAGCATGAAAGAAGAAAACAAAGAGAAAGCCCTAACGAGCTAATGGTCTATGCGGTAAGAAAATCCTGGGTGAAGGTAAGAAATCCTATTGGGTGAAGACACCATCCTAACAGGTGCATGCAAAAATACCTAATGGTACTTTATAAGAAAAATACCTAATAGTATTAAGTTTTTTAAAGAGACCCTTTTGTAATAGGTTATGATGGCCAAACTATGAAGCCCAAATTACAGAATAAAACCATGGTTGGTATTGAATGAAATATATTCTTTTTTGCAAAGTAATTCCTCCAAATATCACTGACACTTCCAACCTCCTTCGACAGTCTAGGGTTTATTTGTTTCTTTCATTCAACCATCTTTGTTCCAATTGATTGTGTTGCAGACTAATTCCAAGCGACGATTTTTCATTTCCTGAAGATGTCTGTGTAAGTTGCGCATGTCATTGTTTGATTTTTGATTTTGCATGTTAGATAACTTAATCAACAACCTGCACACCTCATTCTTTTCTTTCAATTCTTTATCAATAACATTTTAAAAGTACTTTCTCATTTAGAAATTGTTGGTTTTAGTAATTAGTAATTACCATCAATGTTGATTTTTGAAAATTTTGCAAGTTCTCTTGATATCACTGTTGAAGTCATCAGTTCTGATGAAGAGGTTGAAGTCATTTCTAATCCTAATTCAATAGCTTGTCTGGGAAGAGTTCGAAATGCTGCTGCAACTGGGAGAGAGAAGAGAGAAATTCTTGACCTTACACCTGAAGGTTCAAGCAAAGTTATATTTGACTATTTTGCTGATGGATATGTTTCAAGGCCCGAGGTTTGTCATTTTAAATTTGATGATAATGTTATTTTCTTCATATGTGAAATTGAATTAAATTTTGTTTAGTTGAATATGAATGATTAATGTAGTGCTATATATTTTGTAGGAAGAAGATATTGTAGAGGATGTTGAGGGAGAATTGTTTGGTGAAGGAGAGCATGTCATGATTGAAGTGTTCTAAGTTAATATTAGCAATGGCCAACTGAAAAAGAGACAAACTTTGGTATGTTCTATAGTTTCTGCTATTATTGTTGTCAGGATTTTGTTATGAATCTGAACTTTTTCATATCATTTGCTTTATAAGTCACTAAAAGTTAAAGATTGTGAACAAAATCTTTGTAATAAATGTATGTAGCCTATTCCAGCAAAAGTTCGAGATGCATATCTGAGAGTTGGACAGCCCTATGTATTTGTTAAAGAGGAAGGCAAGAAGGCTGAAATGTGGTCCATTGAGTGGAATTACAAAAGGAACAATTACTGCTGTTTTGGTGAGGGATGGTATGGCTTTTTGAAAGAAAGGAATTTGCGCAGAAGAGATAGAGTAATATTCATGAAGGAAATGGACTCTCAAGAAAGGGTGGTGGCTGTGAAAAAGTAAGAATTTTAGTTGGTAGTATTTTATATAAGTATATATTTGTTTCATTATCTAAGAAATTCGATTTTCATGTTTTTCTGAACTTAGTCTTGGTATGTATCGCAGTTAGGTTTCGTAAACTTCTAAATCCTAACGTTGCTGGGCTTGATTGCATTTCATTTTGAAATGTAAATATTGGGAAATGCCTTTAGTTTTAATACCTAATAGTAATGTGGAATGATTAAGTAAAATGTCATCACATGCTGATCTAATGAATGTACTATGTGTCATATTTTTAACTTAAGTATCAATAGTTACGAATATCATCATCATAATGCTGTATCTCAGAATTGCATAAATTAAATGAAGAACTGAAATTTTGAAATTAGAACATCAAAATTGAAAATCCGAAAATAGGTAGCAATAATTAATGTCTTCAAACTCATGGTCCATGACAGCAAAAAATTTAAAAATTCAAAAATGTCCTTTTTGTAGAAATAAACTTTAGTACCATAATTTTTCTTCTTCAGATCTGTAAAAGGAAAGATGACATGTGTTAGTTGAGTCCATTAAAATACTATAAGTGATTTTGAATAGAACTTAGATGTGGGAAGTACCTAATTAATAGGATTAATCCTGTTTGCTCTGTTTGAATGGTTTTGTTACTTTGGATGAAGAAAATTGTGGGGTTTGCAGTTGAGAAATACCAACATTGTCAATGTCATTTTCAGTGACTACTCTTTTACCCTTTCGACAATTTGACTGAGGAGTAGTGTAATCATCAGAACAGTTTTCAGATGAAATTGACCCAATTTCCTGAAATTAGAATCTTATGTAAGAATAAAAATAGAGATAAATAATTCATGAAATTGTTATTAACAACTCTATGTGGATTAAGTAATTTGATTACAGGCATAGAATTGTTGCTTTGAGACATGTTTGCTGGTATGTCTGCTGTAACATATTTAGGACATGATTTATTCAGCTGCATTATTATAGTTAATTATGTATGTTATTTTTTCAATGATTGAATCTAAAAATTGAAATTCATCAAATAATAATTCAAATAATAAATTCATGGATTTAAACAATATTGTGTTATACCTCAAAGTCTGTATTATTTCCATGAAATGCATTTAAGATCTGTTCATCATCAAACATTTGCAAAATTGTGTAGGAGTGTTTTCTCCTAATTATGTTGAATTCCTCATTTATATCAATGAGAAATGCAAACTCTTTTTCACAAAGTGTATATAGCACAGGTTGAAAGCCATAGATGTCTCCAATCTGAAAAGATTAAACATTTGTTTTTAAATTTTTTAAAGAATGTGCGCCATCATGATGTATTGATATTTTATATTTGACATAAATAATAATTCCTAGGGTAAGAGGAAATTAATTGACAATGTATTTACTATAACCTGTTCAATTTCCTTTAACATTTCAGCTGCAGTTTTGTGAAAACATTTGAATGCAATATTGTCAAATAGAATAAAGCATGCCTCATCTTCTGAATCTGAAACCATAAGTTGAATTTTTTACCTAAATATAGAATTGGATTTGGACATGTAAATATAGAGTTATAATAATAATAATAATAATAATAATAATAATATAACTCTGTTGTTCATTGTAAGCAGTATTTAGTTGGAGAAAATATCATACTTTGAAATAATAATCTCTGGCTCTTTTTTGCATTCATCAGAAGCACAATAGAAGTATGTCTCTTCTTGTCCAGCTTGCATAGAATAGATATGAAGAAAAGTTTAGTAATTTTGTTGTTAAATTGTTATAATAGAATTTTGCATGTTTACTTACGTTTAATCTTTTCCTTCAGGGGTTTCTTACAAATTCCACATGAGTTGTAATACCAATTATTATCTTCAATGACATAACTGATTTTTCTAATGGTAGCATATTTTCCAGGCTGAAATGTACGGTGTAGAAATAATAATTGAATAATAATGGAAAGTAGATAAAATAAGAATAATCATAATCATAATCATAATCATAATTAATAATTAAATGTGATAAAGAATTTCTCATTACCTCACAGCAATTTTTAATTTCTTGAATACTTTTCCTAATGCTTTCATCTGTGATGGATAGAACAGTTTCATTTTGACTTCCTGTTGTGTATTGGGATGAAGGTTGTGTGAGGGATGGAGGTTGATAGTTTTGGTTTATCATGTAACATTGTAGTGTTTGTATATATTCTTTTATAGTATGTAGCAGTGGAATCAATTTTAGTAGAGAGATATGTTGAATATGAAAAAGTGAAATAGAGTTGTCATTGCTTACAGCGATTGAAATTCCTCAACCTCAGGCAGATTTGGATTCAACGGTATTCTAGTTGCTGACCATGAAGTATTAATAGAAATCTTTCCTATAATTCGGGAAAAATTATTTAGTGAATGTAGCTCTGGACTCATAACAATATTCAATATACATTTTATCTTGAAATGTAAAGTATCATGCCAATCATTAACTTTAGCATATTCCATCACAACAATTTTCGGCTGTCTTTCATCAATGATAAATGCATTCATCTTTTCGGCATGTTCATCAAATAGGCATACCTTGATGGTATTGTTCCTACATATTTATATGTAATAAGTATGCAAATAATTCTATCATATAAATTAAAATTAAAATAAAATAACCTTGAATCCGAGAGGATGAATTGCAACAAGC
Organism: Crotalaria pallida; assembly: GCA_037953625.1. NCBI lineage: Eukaryota > Viridiplantae > Streptophyta > Magnoliopsida > Fabales > Fabaceae > Crotalaria > Crotalaria pallida. Next base: position 47,625,580 of record CM075650.1, on the reverse strand, counting down.
ATACATAATAGTTCTTTTTGGACCTTAATAATATGATGATGTAACATTTAATCTTGATTGCAACAATGATAGGATGAATTGAAAAATGTGGTCAACACACGTGGTGATGAAATGACACAAGAGGAGGTATTGCTGGAAGTTTTAAAGCCTAGGTCGGGATATGTTCGCGGAAAAGAGACATCATTACGTGGATATGCTAAAGGACAACATCAACTTCAACAACAACAGGAATTTCAGAAGCAAAATGAAATAATCAAAGAACAAACGCAAAAGATAAAGGAGTTGGAAGTGGTCAGAGAACAAAATAAACAAGAACAGCTAGGGGCCATGGATGCTCTCAAACAACAAATGTTTGAGATGTTTGCTGCTCAAAGAGGTAATTGCTCTTATTTTAAGCTTATTATATATCATTTTCAACATGGAGTATTTCTTGGATTCTCTGGCTTTGTTTTATACCTTGAAGTTTGCTATTATGAAATAATTTGTTTTACTGGTGTTTAAATATAGAATTGCCATCATGATACAATATGACATAGTCAAACCATCGTGTTTTAAGTATCTTGGTACTAATATTTGGACAAATGTTAGTATATAATTCACATTAATTTGACTAATCACCTTTTTATTTGTTTTTATGATGTGTTACAGGTTGAATGTTTTTGAAAAGGCATCAACGTTAACCATATATATCGAGATGGGTTGAAGACTTGAGATGCGTCTACCTTTAATTTTTTGCTTATGGGAGAGTATGATAAGAATTTTTGGTAGTTTATGTTAAAAACTTGATTATTATAATGAGTTTTGAAACGTTATTTTGGTTTAATTACCAAGTAAGATTATGCTACGCTATCTCTTCTTATTTTTGATGTTTTAATCAATGGTAATTGTGGCTTAATGTTATTGAAGCTGTGGCTTAATGTTATTGAAGCTACATAAATTAGCTTTATCAAATTATTATGTACTATATTGGTGATATTGTTTTATTATTATTCGACAACTTAAAGGATAAGATCGTATAATTAAAACATCTATATTTCGGATTAATAACTGAACAAAAATTAGTCTATTACAGCAACAATTCATTTGATTTGAACCAATGCAGAATCCTATTTACAGGAAATTATTGTATAAAAGCTGTATGTGTTTGGCAATGACTTTGTCGTTGCAAAAGGTCTAGATTTTGGCAACGAAATTTGGAGTTTAGCAACGACTTTGTCGTTTCAACAGCTGTGGGTGTTTGGCAACGACATTGTTGTTGCAAAACTAATAAGGAGTTTAGCAACGACTTTGTCGTTTTAAAAGCATTAGGTGTTTGGCAACGACATTTGCCGTTGCAAAAATAGAAGATGTTTTGCAACGACAACTTTTGTGCAACGACACTTGTCGTTGCAGAAAGCGTTGTTTAACAGCAACGACAATTGTCGTTACTGTACCCTTTTGCAACGGCTTTACCAGCAACGGCCAAAGTCGTTGCAGAAAACGTTTTTCACAACGATTTTTGGTTTTTTGCAACGACTTTTGTCGTTGCAATAAAAGGATTTTCTTGTAGTGTGTTACTTTGATGATATTAATTGAATTATTATGTGATTATACATATATTCAGCGATGCCTATGTAATATGAGATATCATGATTTGCGTTATTACTCGAGACTTAATAGAATAAAGAGAATGAACAAGAAGAATTATATTGAACTCAAACCTAGATAAAGTGGTGGGAAAAATGATATTTCAACATACGGGATGCATGCATATTAATTGAGAAAATAAATTGGGAATTTCATCTATTTTCTTATGTTTAGTAAAAATAATAAGAAAATCATGGTTAACATAATATATATCAAACAAGTGTAATGTTTTTAGTAGAAATATACATAGCCCGTTGAGAACGGATGGTAACAAGTACATAATTAACCCGTGAGAGATCAAGCAAGTGCTATATAACCAGTGAGAGGTCAGGTGGGTATCATACCACCGGTGAGAGGACATCCGTAAATCACAATGTGAACCATTAATATAGTATTACACCGCACCTGTGAGAGGTCAGGTGGGTATCATACCACCGGTGAGAGGCCGAGCAGGGCTTATCTGTGAACCATAATATGCATACTTTACATTGTATAATATACTGCACCGGTGTGAGGTTAGACGTTGCACATGCGTAAATCATCATGTGTGTATCATGCATAATCATCATTTGCCTTAGCATTGGCAATTTGGAAGGGCGAGCGGGCTTGGCCCAAGCCCACGAATGTCAGCATTTTTGGTGGGCATGGCCGCCAGCTCATTTAAATTTTTTGGGTGAAAAATCCAGGCCCTGCCCGGGGGGCGGGCTTGTGGGTGGCCCGCTTTTAATTAAAAAAAATCAAAAATGTCATATTACAATTTGTATTACAAATTCACAATAATATTTCAGTATTTTATTATCAAATTCCTATCAATATTTCTCTGTTTTAACTTTTAAATATAACCGCATGACCACGTGACTCTTATTCAATTTCAAAAGGTCAGTAACAACAATTAATACATTCCCGGTAAGGCTATAAGGCTGTAACGACTAAGTGACTAATCAACAAATAATAATATTATCAAAAAGCCAATAATTATCAACAAATAACCAACATAAGTACATAATAAATAACAATATTGTCAAATAACAAATAACCCAACATAAGTACATAAGATTAGAAAAACAAATTTATTAAATAATGGACGGTCCGCCGCCCGCCCGATAATACCCACAAAAAAATGGGCAAGACGGACGGGCATAAATTTAAAATTGGGCATAAAATCAATGCCCTACTCATAAAAATTTCCGGGTGGGCGGGCCCGTGGGCATACGCCCAAATTGCCAATACTAATTTGCCTACTTCTCAAATATTCTCTTGGTTAAGATTTTTTTTTTCAAGAAAAAGAAACTTTGCCTATAAAGCATTTTTCTTAAATAAAAGCTAAAATAATTTAAGTTTATTTCTATTATATATCATAAAACAATTAAAAGTATAAAATATCAAATATACATACATATATCATATAAATTAATTTAAATTATGCAAAGGTTAAACATATTTAAATTTTCAACGTGCATATACAACTTTACTGTTGTCATTATTCTCCCGTCCCTGTATTGCTAATGACTCATTAATATTTTTGCAATTGTAAAGTAAGATTTGACATATTTACACATGAATATATATAAACATATTAATAATTTATATCAAAAAATTTAGTACTAAAAAACAAATATTCACACTAATATTGGATTACTAATACTCCTTTATATTCTTGTAATTTTAATTATTTTATAATATATATATTAAAGTAACAAACTTAAATTATTTTTATGTTTGTTGAGTTTAAGGTAAACTCTCGATTCTTGACTACTTACTCCCTTGCCTTTTCAACCTAACGAATAAAAAAAAGTATTTTTAATTTTACTAAGTAAGATGAAAAACTTAATCAAAAATATAATTAAAAAGTATCATAAAAATTAAAATGATAAAAAGTATAAATAAGCAAAATGAATGGAAAATAACCCATCATTCTTTCATGGCTAGGGAACAACAATTTGATCAAAGGGAGCATCCCAAGTGCACAATGACGACGAAAAAGCCTAGGGCCGGTTTTCCCCTCCAATATCCAACCTATCTATTTTGATTTGCTTGACCAAATCATACAACCATCGACAACGAGTTTACAATTAACCTCCTCCCTTTGTTTTTTCCGTTAAAGTGGAATAACATAAAAATCATAATAAAAATAAAAAAGGCAAATGTTAACCAATGCGCTTGATGCACTTGTTAAAAAGTTAAAAATATTAAAACCTCATTAAAAAAATATGGTTTTTGTATTTTTGAGACATGAAATAATGTCTACTCGCTTGTAATTAATTTTCCAATACTAAAAATCTTAACAAGTGTCTGTTAGCAATATCCAAATAAAAATTGAATAACACAGGCATAACAAACAAACAATCAAACATTATTAGTGCTATATAATGAAAATCAATAATGTAACAACATGCACGACGCTGAAATTCTTTCCATTTCTCTTATCCTCTTTCCTTTCAAAGGATCCCTTTTGTTTTTTTGTCTATCTCATCCATTGGTTTTAAAGCCGGGTAATGTTAACATACAAACTGTGAAAAAGTTTGCACCGGTCCATACTATTAATTTAATGGCCTGGATTGCTCAAAATAAATGTATGGTTGTGATGATAAAAAATTTCAAATCAGACATAAAAATTGAATTGTACCATAGTGATGTCTCTAATCCCAATAAGTTGAAATAATTGATATATTCACGGGTAATTTTCAATATAAAATAAAAAATTAATTAATAATATATTATTAAATACAATATTCTTTTTCTTAATTATATCACAAGTCTCTGAAATTTGGGGTACTTTTGTCAGATACCTTTTTTTTAATGTTTGACTCTCCGAAGTTACTTCTGAGTTTGTCATATACCCCTATTACCTATTCTGGCAAATTTTACTGACATGTAACATCGAAATCTTGGTCAGAGGTGGGGGAGGAGGTTAGGCACCTAGTGCCCCGTGGACCAAGATCCTTTTTTTTAAATTAAAAAAACTAAAAAACTTAATATTTTTATATTTTTAATTAAATAAAAAAAGAAAAGAAAAGCAATCCGAAAAGCAAAGCAACGTGGCAGCCGGTGATAAAGAAGATACAGGATCGTTTATCAACTTGGAAGGCGAAGGTACTGTCAAAGGCAGGCAGGATAGTGTTGATAAAATCTATCCTCAATAGTTTGCCACTGTATTATATGGGCATTTTCAAAATGCCTAAGGCAGTAGCAAAGAGGATAATTCAACTACAGAGAAACTTCTTGTGGAAAGGAGGAGAAACAGGGAAAGGCATGCCTCTGATTAAATGGGAAATTATACAAAAACCGAAAAGTAGAGGTGGACTTGGGGTGGGGAATGCAATCATCCAGAATGCAGCTCTTCTGTTCAAATGGTGGTGGAGATATGCTTGTGAAGAAGACTCTTTGTGGAGAAGAACAATAGCATCAATCCATGACCTGAATGATGACATTGACATGTGGCAAAATAGAACAATATGTAATGGAGGACTATGGGGTAGCATCTCAACAATTCACAAATGGGATAATAACTTTGAAGAAGTTATCAAGACCGGATGTTGGCTGAAATTATCAAGGGGTGATAGAATTAGGTTCTGGACAGACAAGTGGATCGGTAACCATGCCTTGAAAGACCTTTTTCCTCGTCTCTATAAAGTGTCAGTTCAACAAAGTGCGAAGGTGATGGATATGGGTCTATGGAATGGACTTCAATGGTGCTGGATCTTTAATTGGAGGCGACCACTTTTCCAATGGGAAAAAGGACAAGTTGAGGAATTGAAGATGAAACTGGAAGAAGCATCCTTGGCTATTGAAGGAAATGACGTACCTCACTGGCGTTTTGAAGAAAGAGGTAATTACTCAACCAAATCTTTTACTACTGCTGTACTTGCACGTGAAACAGAGACTTTGACGTCGAAGAATGTATGGAGAGGTGTTGCCCCACCAAGGGTTGAGTTGCTGATCTGGCTGGTTTTAGCAAGAAAGATTAATACAAGGAGTAGACTAAAAAAGATGAAGTTGATTCATCAAGATAATGCTAATTGCCCTTTTTGCAACAGAGTGGAGGAATCAATTGAACATTTATTCCTGCACTGTGATTTTTCATGGAAATTATGGTGTCATAGCCTTTTGGATTGGAAAATTGAAACAGTGATGCCAGGATCAGTTGAAACATGGTTCGACATGTGGATGAATAATATCAAGACAGGAGTTGAAGCAAAGTTGTGGTGGTCGGTCTTCTATGCTAATGTTTGGGCAATTTGGTTTCACAAGAACAAAAAGGTTTTTGAAAATAAAGAGGTTGATTGGACTGATGTAGCATACCTGATTAAGGTTAGAGTGGGTTTTTGGATGCAAGGCTGGATGGAAGGATGCCCCTATGGACCGAATGACATAATTAATAACATTGATGGCGTCAGATCATGGAAATTGCAAAAAAGGAGTAGACCAGCAATAACTTGGAATCCTTCACCAATAGACACACTGAAATGGAACGTAGATGGGTCAGCAAAAGGAAAACCAGGAAAAACAGGTATTGGAGGTGTCTTAAGGGACTACTCGGGCAGAGTTATATGCAAATTTGCCGCTTCTATAGGGATTGAAGATTCAAATGTTGCTGAATTTTCGGCTATCCTCTTCGCACTTGAAGTCTCTATACAACACAATTGGCTACTAGACGCGAACTTAATTGTAGAATCTGATTCTAAAAATGCCTTGGCATGGGTTCGTAACAAAGAGGATTGCCCATGGGAGCTTAGATTCATGGCCAACAAAATGCAGAATCTGATTCGGAGGCTGAAGCAGGTTAGTTTTTATCACAGGTGTCGTGAAGCCAATAATGTAGCAGATACTTTGGCCAAACAAGGGTGTGAAATGGAGGGGAGATGGATTACCTGGGAATAGTTCTTTTTTGATATAGAAATCTGTTTTGTGTTGTTTGCTTGTACTTTTTAAGATGCTAAGGTGTCTAAGTAGATTCAATCTCTGCTCTGCTGTAAGTTTCTCTTTTTTCTTTGGTTTGGGCTGTCTGTATTGGGGTGTTTTTGTATTTGGTACTGCAGCGAAAGGTGTAGGCTTTGTCTCAGGTGTTTTTTTGCTGGTGCTGTTACAGTTAGGAGTTTAGTTGTCACTGGTGTTTTGGTGTTTTTGCATAGCAGAGTTTGTGTGAGGGGTTTGTATTGGTGTGTGCTGTTTGTCTTCCCTTGAGCACATGATTGTACCTTTCTCTATCAAACCCTTCATAGAAGGTGGGGGTAGAGATTGCTATGATGCTTGGCGAGGAATGTTTTATTAATAAAATTTACTAATTATCAAAAAAAAAAGAAAAGAAAGGATTGAAGAGAGGGGTCGTCTTCGTCCAAGTGACATCATGCAGCACCACATAACTAACCTCTTGTGTTTGACTAGGATTCTAATGTTACATGTTAGCAAAATTGGTCAGAATTTTTGATAGGGGTATATGACAAACCCATAAGTAACTTCAGGGAGACAGACATTGAAAAAAAATAAGGGTATCTGACAAAAATATCTCAAACTTCAGGGACCTGTGACATAATTAAGCCTTTTTTTTAAATTTCTACTACTATTTTCCTAAAGTATTTTTTAATGAATTTGATGAAATTAAATGCACTTAATTAATTTTCTTAATAAATGTATCGTTATGTTTTTTTTCTTATGATTGAGACAAGAGGAAGTAAATCATTTTGTACTCTCTCTATCCCTTGTGTAAAACCCATTTGTAATTTTTTTGTCCTATTTTATAAAACTTCATCCCAATTTTACTTTTTTTCACAATATCCTTATTTATTTAGCATTTTATGGAGTCCAACAATAGTTAGGGTTTTCTTAACCCCGATTCTTGAGGCTGCTCTTAATCGTAGACGAGTCTAAGATATCAAAACTTTTACTATTTAATTAGTTTCTCAATAAAACACTTTTTTTGTATGCACCAAGGATATCCTTCAACCGATAGTCGAAGACTAATCCCCTTCGAAGCATAGAGATCACCGAAGTGGGTTTTGCTTTTACCAACAAAGCATTTTTCATACCCGCGGCAGGAATCGAACCCCTGACATTGTGGTTAAGAAACTCAACTATTTACCAACTGTGATGGGCCTTGTTGGTTTAATAAAACATTTTTACTCTCTAATGTTTATTCTCAACTTTTAGTGTTTAGTCCAGTCCTAACCTATTATGGGCTATAGGGCAAAAAAGAAATTGGGGCCCTTAATTTATAAAAAATAAATAACTTTATTAAAAGAAATCAATTAAAAATAAAGTATATATACGTATATAGAGTGAAGTACCAATTTAGTCCTTGATATTTTTTTATTGTACCAATTTACTCCTTGAAAATTTAAAAATACACATTTAACCCCTCAAGATTTTTAGATGTACCAATTTGGTCCCTCAAGATTTCGGATATCCCAATTTTGAGGGACCAAATTGGTATATAAGAAAATCTTAGAGACCAAATTGGTACATCAAAAAATCTTAAGGGACTAAAGTGCATTATAAATTTTCAGGGACTAAGTTAGTAAAATGAAAAAACATCATGAATTAAATTCGTACTTCACTCTATAATCAATTAAAACAATGACAACTATCAATAATTAAAAAATAAGATTTGAAATAAAATAAAAAAGTTATTAAGTAAAGAGGTAATAAAAAAACCTTTTTCAAGTTGGGTTGCAAAAGTAAAGTTCACTACTTCATTTATTTATAAATTAAGTGAGCAAATGCAAAAGACAAATTAAAGTATTATGCTAAAAATCATGGTTAAGAGATAAAAAAAATTACAACCATTAATTTTTTTTCGAAAATAAATGTAATATTAAAAAAAATTATGGGCCTCTGATTTTTTTCAGTCCAGGGTGGTCGCCTTCCCTCTTAGGCCAGCATTGCTTAGGGTTAAGGTTAAGAAAATCCTAATAATTAGTATACGTATAGTTTTGAAAAAGTATATAAAATCTTATATAAAGACATTAGAAATATAAACATTCGATATACTTTTTTAAAAAGTGTTGGGCAAATAATGACATTTTTGTAAATAAGTTATTGTCATTGAAAATTATGGTAAGGTATTGTAAATATGAAGAAAAAAATTCACAAAAAGATCTTACATGAAGGAATAGGAGAGGAGGTCTTGTATTATTGAATAGATGGTGTATTAAATGATTTACTCCCTCCCGTCTCAATTATTAAAAAAAAACATAACAATAAACTTATTAAGAAAGTTTAATACATTTAATTTCATCAAGTTCATTAATTTACTACTTCTGGTCTCTATTATAAAAAATATAACAATACACTTATTAAGAAAGTTAATTAAATGCATTTAATTTCATCAAATTCATTAAAAAAATTGAATCCTTTAAAAAAATAATAGTGAAATTAAAAAATTTAAATTGGTTGTATTTAATAGTAATGAATTATTAATTAATTTTTTATTTTATATTAAAGATTACCAATGAATATTTTTTTCACCAAGGAAAATACACCTAGTTGGCAATATGACAATTATTTCAGCTTGTTGGGATTAGAGACATCACTATGGTACAATTCAATTTTTATGCCTGATTTGAAATTTTTTACCATCACAACCATACATTTATTTTGAGCAATCCAGGCCATTAAACTAATAGTATGGACTGGTGCAAACTTTTGCACATTTTGTATGTTAACATTACCCAATGATGTAGACCTTTTGTATTCTTTTGTATGCAAATATTTAGCTTCTTCATTTCGGCAATAAGTAATTGCGTAAGAGAAATTATTCCGCATAAAGTTTGCTTCAATTCAAGCTAAGAATTACTATTGCATAAAAGATGATTGACAAAAAGTTTCCTATAAATCATTTGTTTGCTGCCACAAGATAATAAAAATGAATTTTCTTAATCTTAATTCTTAAAGTTGAGAATAAGAACTTAATTGTGGATGATATCATTGATATGTTATCTTTAAAAAAAATAAAAATATAAGGCTTTTTATTTATTAAAGTTATCATTTCCCATAAAAACATATCCATTTATATATTCTTATCCCTGGCCAAAAAACTGAAATTAAGAAAACTAAAAAAAAAAAAAAGCTGAGTTTTTGTTTGTTATTTTTTTTTTCACCAGTCTGTCACGCCCTACCAACAAAACTTGACATGAATATCTAATATCAAGTTTGAAAAATTCAATTATCCAATTAGAAGTTTAATTTTCTAAACATTCAAAAGATTAATATGAATTCATAAAAAATAAAAAAGAGTAAAGAACCAATTTGGTCCCTCAAGTTTTCCGATTGTAACACTTTAGTCTCTCAAGGATTATAATTCACTTTTTGTCCCTAAATAATTTAAAAAATATCATTTTAGTCCCTGTTTTTATTCTGTTAACTATTGTCACTGTTTTCGTTGACGGAGTAGCTTACGTGACCGTTACTTGGCATCTGATTGGGGTCTAACATTGAAACGAAGTCGTCGCCTTCTTCAACTGAAAATTAAAAAAACCCAATTAAGTCCATAAAGAATTAAATTGTACCAACTAAATCCTTAAAGAAATTGACAAATTAAAGTACCATAAAGAAGCAACACAAAAAGTAGCAACACGGGTTAATTTTTTTCTACTCTTTCTTAAGTGTTTTACCATACTTGAAGTTGTTTAACATTGATTTCTAACTTGTATTTGAAATGTAGTCCGCTAACAATGTTTCAAGTGAGTCCCATGTAGAATCTGTGACTAGATATGCAGCAAGGAGATTATGTATTTTTGGTGCGTTTTCTCACTTTTGTGGTTCAATTTGGTACTTTATCAATTTTTTTAGGGACTTAGTTGGTACAATTTAATTCTTTAGGGATTTAATTGGATTTTTTATTTTTAGTTGAAGAAGGCAACATCGTCGTTTTAATGTTAGACCCTAGTCAGATGCCAAGTAACAGCCATATAAGCTATTAAGTCAATGAAAACAATGACGGTAGTTAACGGAATGAAAAACAGGGACTAAAGTGGTATCTTTTAAATTTTTAGGGGCAAAAAGTGAATTATAATTATTGAGGAACTAAAGTGTAGTCGAAAAACTTGAGGGACCAAAGTGATCCTTCACTCTAAAAAAATAAATATCTATTAAGGGTAAGTTAAAATACTTGTTTTATTTTGACAAACCTGAGTACTTTATAACATGTCAACATTTGATGAATTAACAATGTATTATCTGCCTTTCCATAGGCAAAGTTAAGCTAGCTAATTTGATGGATTTTGTTTTTTTTAACAAAATCTTCTCCATACTCACGATAGAAATTGAACTCTTAACATTATCATTATGGAATCTAATCATCTATCAAATGTGAAAGCCCAGCTTAGTGATCATCTGCCGACTAAAATAGGTATCAATTTTTGCTTTTATTTTCTTATGTATTTTTCTTGTCCAATTTATAAATTACACTTAATCATTAGGATTTTCCCTCGAGTACCTTCTTAAAAAATAGTTGTTCTACCTTTTTTAGGTGATAAAAAAAAAGTGTCATATGTATTGTAATGCCATGTCAATTAAGCATAAATATAAATTGTAAATTTAAAGATTAAGTCCCTGAATTATTTATATAAAAATAATATTTTTATCCCAAATATAATTTACCCAATATACCCCATTAATTTTCTTAATTTCATTACTCCCTCATCACTCTACAGCCTTCTTCTTTTTTCAAGAAATTGATGAAGCTGCTTCTTGCCATATATATTGAAAAAGAAGAGGGTCTTTTGTGTTACGTGTATACACAGTTAATTACCCATCCTGGCCCTCCATCACTTGACTGTACAAAGAGGATTTATACTGAAAACGTAGAGGGTCTTTTGTGTTACGCCTTTTAGGTAGAGGCTTATACTAAAATCTAAATCAGTCTTACCCCTCCATCACTGTACAAATAGGATTTATACTGCAAAAGGTGTTTTTATTTATTTATTCAGATAATTAAAACCACAAATCCTCAAAAACATTAAACGTCATTCATCTGTGTTACGTGTATACACAATCAGTGAGCAAACACAACCAACTTCAACAGTGAGGAAGAAGAAGCACTCAGGTGTCGGGGGAGTAATAAAACTAGGGAAATTATAACGAGAGTATCGGGGTAAATCACATTAGGTATAAAAATATTATTTTTATGAACGTAAATAATTCAAAAACTTAATTACAAAATTTATAATTTTATATTTATGCCTTATTGACGTGGCATCAAAATACATATGACATTTTTTTATTGGGTCACCTAAAAAGGGTACAACAATCCTTTCTCTTGAAAGGATATCAAAATAAAGCCCTAATCATAAAGGACTAATCCAAAAAATTGCTAAGGGAAGGATTCAAATTTTTTCTTCCCAAAACATAATAAAATAATATAATATTAATTTACCTATATTAGTGGCGAAAATGAATTGCACTTGGTCATAATATTTAAATGCATTTTTTTAGGTGTGCACCAAGAATATCTTCCTGTTGATAATCGAAGACTTATTCTCTCCATAAGTGAGTTTTAATTTGTCTCTGTCAACAAAACATTTTCCATACTCACAACAAGGATCGAACCCCATGACATCATAATTAAAGAACTCAGCTATCTATCAACTGTTGGATCTTGTTGTATTTAAAATGCAATTTTTAGTGCTTGGAGTGTTATATAAGGAAAAACTGAGACTAGAGGACAATAATATTATGTATCTAATATTTAAATGTTAGAAATACATACAGACGATCCAAATTTGAATTTTATTAAATTCTTATTTTTACATACCTTTTATAGGTATATTAAATTTTTTTTATTCGTTTTTTATTTCAAATGAGAATGGGATTTTTGCTAAAGTAAGCAAAAACTAAATTTTTTTTTATAAGTAAATAAAGATTTTATTCAACATACGGATCTATTAAGCATCATAGTACAAGGATCTATTTTATTATGGAGCTAATGACACTTCAATTTATCTATCCACGTTTTTTATTGATTAATCATTTTTAAATAAAATTAAAAAATTAATTTATAATTGGTTGATGATAATTATAAATAAGCATATTTGAGTATAATAAACCCCCCTCCTAAAGTAAGAAAAAAATCTGTCAATATTTTCATTGAGTCACTTTCAGTAGCTATCCCGTCACAACAGTCTCACCATTTAAGCCTTCCTCGCTTTAAGTAATTCCGAGTCTAAATCGATCATTTTCAGATATTAACATTTCTCCATCGACTCCCTAAGCTATGCATGTTGTTAATTGAATACGACATTCTCAAACAATTATTAATTACTTCAATTACGATAAATAAATAAATAAGATGAAAATAACAATATACTAATTATAGTTCACAAGTAAAAATCATATATGTGAAGGGGAACTTCACCGTCCTGGCACCTGGAGCAACATGGGTGGGGTGCATCTCCAAGAGATGTTTTCCACAAGGATTCGAGCCTTTGACCTTGTGGTCTTATGGGTTCTCAATATCCTTATGGTTCTAGCATGCTTCCACTGGACCAAACCTATTTGGGTACAGGTAAAACTCATATCCTCCGTTAAAAAAAAAAAGTAAAAATCATATCTACATTGTAGCCACTAATTGTTTCCTCTTAGCTAGGCTATAAAAACTTGAAAACAGTTTCCTTTCGTTGTCCAGCCAACCATATTTAAACTTTCCTTCAAAGAAAGCAGATTCTTGATCCCACCACCACCACACAAAATCGCGTTATTCAAAACAGGAAAAAAAAATCGCGTTATTCTAAAGCTCCATTGATTATTTACGGGAAGAAAAAAAAATGCTTCCTTAATTTTTTTCATAATTCAAAAGTTTCATGAGAATGCTTTATATAATTAGCCGTGCAGAAGACAGAATGCATGTTCCTTAAAAAAAGCCAGAAATTTTTTTTTTTAAAAAAAAAAACCCTCCTTGAGGCACTACATTTGTCGCGTGAAGCTTTCCTCGCACCAGAACACGTTTATAGATAGATAATTATTATCTCCAACAAAAATTACAATTTGAAATTAAATAAATTTGATTTATTTAATATGAAAAATCATTATTCTCAATTTGTTAAAAAAAAGAAATCATATCATTATCTAAACAAAAATATTTTTAAAAAAAAATTAAAAAAATCACTATATATAATAAGATCTCACCTTCAATCTTTACATTTTTTTCCACCTTTAGAATAGCTCTACTAAGAATCACTTCTACTATTATTTTTTATTTTATATTCCTATTATTTCTTATTTTATATTAATTGATTTTTAATTTTTTTTTTTTAGTGTTTGTAGCAGAAGAGAACGACGACAATTTAGTGTTTTGGCAAGTTCATAAGTATGATTCTCCTATTATTTTTTTAGTTTATATTATTTGAGTATTTGATTTTTTCAGAGTCACCTTCAATCTTTACAATTTTTCACGGCTTATTTATGTCAGGGGTCCCTGTACTTTCACCTTATTTTGTCATATACCCCTAATCTTTTTTTTATATGAAAATACCCCTGTACTTTTTTCCGGTGAGTAATTTGCCCCTCCTTCCGATTCCAGCAAGTCGGTGCTGAGGTGGACCGCCGGAGTCCTTGTCAGGGGTCCCTGTACTTTCACCCTATTTTGTCATATACCCCTAATCTTTTTTTTAATGAAAATACCCCTGTACTTTTCTCTGGTAAGTAATTTGCCCCTCCTCCCGATTCCGGCAAGTCGGTGCTCAGGTGGACCGCCAGAGTCCTTGTCAGGGGTCCCTGTACTTTCACCCTATTTTGTCATATACCCCTAATCTTTTTTTTAATGAAAATACCCCTGTACTTTTCTCTGGTAAGTAATTTGCCCCTCCTCCCGATTCCGGCAAGTCGGTGCTCAGGTGGACCGCCGGAGTTCTTGTCAGCTCCTTCCACCTCAGCCACGTGGTATAAAATCGGAGGTCCACGTGTTAGCTCCCTTAAATTATTTTTTTTAAATTTAAAAAAAAAACACCCACAACCCTATTTGTTTCCCTCCCCAGCCGCCATCTTCATTTCTCTCCCTTTCTTCCTTCGATATTTCTCCTCTCTTCTTCCTCTCTCATTCATTTCTCCCATTATCTCTTTGGTTCTTTCTCCTTCCTTCCCTCGAACTCTCATCTTTCTTCTTCTCTATTTTGTTGTTCGTTTTTCTCTTCTTGTCCTCACCCTTGCACCATGAAGTCATGTAGCTCCAGATCGGGATCTTCTTTCACCTCACCATTTGAGGTGTGTGTGGTCCAGTGGTGAAAGTGAATCATGGCCAGAAGAAAAAGAAGAAGAAAAGCTTGCTTCGAAAAATTTATAAAAGAAAAAGGCCCAAGCAGAGGAGTATGCATAGCGATAACAATGGCTTACAGGTAAGTGATGCTTGTCCAGTTTTGTTGGGTGGTTCCAATCGACAACTTGAAATTGCATAGGTGAAGGGCGATCCAGTTGAGGATGCGAAAGACTTGTGGAAGATGGGGAAGGAGTTGGGGGTTCTTAGTGTAGAAGAGGATGAACCTGTTATTAGAAGGTTAACTATGTTGGAGCTTAAAGAGTTGGGAATTTATGTCCCAGGCGCTGAGGAAGAGACTCCTACTGGTCAGGCAGTGGAGATGTGTGAGGCAGGGAGCTCTGTGATTTTTTAATGAAGATGCTTTTTTTGAATGTTAGGGGTCTAGGGTTGTGGGTGTTTTTTTTTTAATTTAAAAAATAAAAAAAAAATAATTTAAGGGAGCTGACACGTGGACCTCCGGTTTTATACCACGTGGCTGAGGTGGAAGGAGCTGACAAGGACTCCGGCGGTCCACCTCAGCACCCACTTGCCGGAATCGGGAGGAGGGGCAAATTACTCACTGGAGAAAAGTACAGGGGTATTTTCATATAAAAAAAAGATTAGGGGTATATGACAAAATAGGGTGAAAGTTCAGGGACCCCTGACAAGGACTCCGGCGGTCCACCTCAGCACCGACTTGCCGGAATCGGGAGGAGGGGCAAATTACTCACCGGAGAAAAGTACAGGGGTATTTTCATATAAAAAAAAGATTAGGGGTATATGACAAAATAGGGTGAAAGTACAGGGACCCCTGACATAAATAAGTCATTTTTCACCTTTAGATCTCTCTAATTTTGAGAATTCTCTTCTTCCATCATTTCTTATTTATATTATTTGATTTTTGTTGTTTGTTTGCATCAAAAGAGAATGCTGATTGCATCAGTAAGTTAATATTCTCATTCTTCTATTATTTTTTTAATTTTATATTATTTGATTTTCAGAATCACAAACCTAACTAAAAGTAATATAATTGATGTATATTCTAAATTTCAGGTTGTTATCTTTTGATAGATTAATAACTAGGTTTGAAGCTTTGATTGAAGAAGATTGCATCTTCTTAAGGGGTTTAAACTTTAATTTCATAAGAATGCATCTACGACGGTTGCAATTCCTTTTATAATCAATTTTGTTTATTTTATTTATTGTAAAAGATGAAAATAATTATATGTAATAGGATTTTTTTATAATTAATTTTTCTTTGGTAAAAGAAAGAATCTATTACCACAAAGAAATTCAAAGAACAATACTAAAGGTCAACCCCAATAATTTGCCACCTTCTAGGAAGGATTCAAATCAAAGGGATTGCCTAAAACTATTACAAAAGAATCAAAATAATAATTCTGCAGTAATCCTATTAACTAATGCCTTATTCCTCTATAATCTAAACTTTGGCATGCAACTACTTATACGCCAAGCAATGTCTCTCTTAAACATCCTCAACACTTGATCAATAGATCTCTGCTTCCCTACAAACATCCTTCCATTCCTTTCAGCCCAAGTAAAATAAACAGCAGCTGAGTACAAAGCCTGAATGCACCTTTTCCTTGCTTTATCCTTAAATGCATAATTGATCCATCTAGACCAGTTGGCATACCTTTTTGACCAATTATCCAGACCAAACCAGAGGCAGAATGCTTCCAACAAAGAGCTACTCCATGGGCAATCAAAGAAGAGGTGATCTCTTGATTCCAAACAAGTCAGGCAAAGACAGCAATGTATGTCAGTACTCATAAACGAGCTCAAACGATCCCTGGTTTTAAGCCTACTATGAGCAGCCAGCCATACCATAAAGCTATGTTTAGGGACATTGAGTCAATTCCATATGAGCTTGCACATAGGAAACGTTTGCCCTTGACCTGTGAGATAACCATACCCACTGCTTATTGTATAATTTCCATCAGAGCTGTAGGTCCAAGCATCATTAATAAATCCAGCCTTTAACATGTTCTTCACCTTGATGATTTGCTTCCAATGCCAACTGTCCCCTGGCTTACTATCACAGCTCCAGAAGTCCTGGTCCTTCAAGTAAATAGAGGCAATCCGCTTGACCGAGAAATAATCCTGCTTAGCTCCAATATGCCAGACTTGTTTCCCAACAACAGCATAATTTCATTGAATTGTGTCATTGAAATTGAGACCACCATATTTCTTGTTCCTGCAGACAACATTCCAGGAAACAGCAGGTGAGTAGTGATTATTTGCATCTAAACCCCACAAAAACTGCCTACATTTCCTTTCCACTTCCTTCAATACAGATTTAGGAATAATAAATACTGAGGCCCAATAAGTATGCAGGCTTATCAAGACTGAGTTAATCAAACAACATCTTCCTTGATAAGACAAGTTCCTTGATTTCCAAGTTTCAATTCTCCTGGTAATCTTGTCAATTAAGATCTGGCAAGTTGCAACAGACCATTTCCTTACAGAATGTGGCATACCAAGATACTTGAAAGGAAAATCACCTTTCCTGAAACCAGTTAATTGCAGCAGCTCATCCTGTCTAATTTGATTCATACCTGCCATGAACATCACTGGTTTATCTTGTCTAGCATAAAGCCCAGAGCATCTGGAGAAATTCAAAAGACTATCAGCTAAAGTCCTGACACTAGCAGGATGACCTTTGCAGAAGACCATAAGGTCATCTGCAAAAGCCAAGTTCACCAACTTCAGTTCCTTGCACAAAGGATGGAATCTGAAATTCCTGTGTCTAGTAGCAAGCTGCAGGGTTCTGGTGAGCACTTCCATAGCCATGACAAAAATCAAGGGGGAGACAGGGTTTCATTGCTTTAAACCTCTATCACCTGTGAACCTGTCAGATTTTTGGCCATTAATAATTATTTCAAAGGAAGCAGTAGAGTTCGAAAAGCACACAGCATCTATTCAATAATAGTCCAGTCTAATGTATCATATGCTTTCCTTATATCTATTTTCATGAGGCACCTGGGAGACACTCTTCTTCTTCTATATAACCTTAGAAGTTCTTGAGTGATCAAGATATTATGCACAATACTCTTCTACTGCACAAAAGCAATTTGATTTTCCTGAATAATATGAGGCAGAATGCATTTCAATCTATTGCATAAAAGTTTAGATATGCATTTGTAAATTGAATTGCAACAAGCAATTGGTCTATAATCCTTGATGACATTAGAACCTTTTGATTTTGGAATCATAACAAGGCTAGTCTGATTGACCCTTCTGAGGAGTTGGCCAACTGGTCGAGACCCATCCACCTATCTGACTCTAAATAACTTACTCTCCCTGTGGGGGAGAGTGATCCTGCTCGGCCTGGGACTGCGTCTGCTCGGGCTCAGTACCTGAAAAATGGTAAGGAGGTGAGCATTACACAGAACTTAAGTAAGCAGTTTCTAAAATGACATACCGAACTACCAAGCCAAACACAAATAGTCAAATAGCAAATAAATCACAAGTAATCAAAGCCATGTATCTCATTTATATATCAACATTAGCACGGTTCGCATACCCACATCCTCGTCTGGCTCGGCTCACATCATAAACCAGTTAACTCAATACTAGCTATACCTCGGTTTACATTCTCTTACCTCGGATTACCATCTCTACCTCGGATCCATTACTCATTATTCCACTCACATAGTTTACAATCTTTTACTCTTCTCGGATGCATACGCCCAGTGCATGTCTTACACAATTTAAGTCGGATATTGGAGTGTCCATAACTGCGAGTACCACAATACCCGTCTTACAGCTGCGAGCACCACAATGCTCGGCTTACGCGATCAATGCACGCACCCAGTACGCGTCTGTTATGACCAGGAACACTACCGCCGATCATTCTATGGAGTAAGGAGTGTCCATAACTGCGAGTACCACAATACTCGTCTTACAGCTGCGAGCACCACAATGCTCGGCTTACGCGATCAATGCACGCACCCAGTACGCGTCTGCTATGACCAGGAACACTTCGTACCGATTCCGTTCTCGGAACCTTGTGTGTCATAACTGCGAGCACCACCATGCTCGTCTTACAGCTGCGAGCACCACAATGCTCGGCTTACGCGATCAATGCACGCACCCAGTACGCGTCTGCTATGACCCGACCACACAACCATTTCTCTTTAATTCCCCTTATCTTATTAACCTTTACTTTTAGTTCGGCCCACCTCAGTTCACCTCTTTAATTTATTCCTCTTTGCATCTATCTCGGCTCAACCCTTCACCCATTTCCGATTTCCATTATTCCTATTATCTATCTCGTCTGCCTAACTCATTATGTAACTTATTAGTTTGTCTTTTCGATCCACCCTGGTTACCATTTTTCTCATTCTCCATTCTCACCCTCTCTCGGCTCGGCCACAGATACAAATACCAAATATCAAAGCATCATAAACACTTATACCTCAACAACCACATGAACAAAACATTTTGTCAATCCATCATATAAAATGCAGCATATGAAATATAGCATGTAATCAAAAGTGACATTCCATCTTCACCTAAAATCCATGTTTCTAGTTCATTCATTAATTCCTCTTTTACCCTTTTTACCATTTCTCTTCTAACATTAACCTATGTCCATTCCCTAATCTAATACCCACTCTTAGTACCCTTTATGAACACCCTAGAAACCCAAACTCAAGTAGAGGTAACACTCACTCCTTACCTCAAACCGTGTGAGATAAGAGTTGAGAGCTTGAGAATGGCTTCCTTGATGCTTGATCTTGGAGCTTCACACCTTTGAATCCTTTTCCTCCTTGCTGCCACCACCACGCCACGCTACACACGAACTTCACGGCGGCCCAGGGACTCCAGATTAAAACGGGGACGGAGAGAAGACGGCGGGGAGGAGGTCTCCGGTTGGGTGGAACTTGGTGGAAGAGAGGGAAATGTTCGTGAGAAGAGAGGGAGAAAGAAAGTGTTGGGGCTGCTGGAACTTTGAGAGAAAGAGAGAGAGACGTAGGGAGAAGAAGAATGAGAGAAGTGAAAAGTGTTGTGTTATGTGTTGGGATTTTCTTTTATTCATTTAGGGGAAATATTTGTGTGGTCCTCATTGGAGGCTTCTTGAGGAAGCTTGAATATGTGGACAGGATTCATTGGCTTCTTGAGGAAGCCATGAACAGTACATTGAAAAGGACATAAAGCAGTGATAATGACATAAAGTGAAGGACAGTACTGTACGGACGGTACGAAAACCAAAGGGTTAACAGCTCCACATGAACTGGCACGGAGGAGCTAGGACGTGTTGGCTCGGGTACGTCGGCTAGGATACGTTGGCTCGGTTTGTAGGAACAGCAGTAGTCCGAGCTTCCCTCTCGGATAGGACTCTGAGATCGGCTAATCTAGACTGGACAATGGGTTTCACGTTGGGTTCCCTTTCAGCTCGGTTCATAAGCACACAATCTTATCTAGCTCGGCCGGGATCGGACCGAGATCCTATACTCACATCCTAGGTCGGCTTATGCTCATACTACCCTTCTAACCTTGTACAATTTCTAAGGCTTAATCCTATCCTTAAATAGATATTTATATACTAAAATTATATTATTTAATATTAATTTTTGGGATGTTACATTCCTCTCCCACTTACAGGAATTTCGTCCTCGAAATTAGTCAGCATTGAACAGTTGCGGATATGACTGCTTCATCTTCTCCTCGAGTTCCCAAGTAGCTTCCTCCACACCATTTCAATTCCATACTACCTTGACCAAGGGGATTTCCTTTCCTCTGAGTCGTCTGACTTGTCTATCTTCCACTCGGTTTCTATCCCAAGGATTTGAGTAATCCTCCTGGTTTCTGATGCAAAGTCCATCGAAATGCTACCCCACTTCCATTGTGGAATCTCCAAGGATTTGAGTAATCCTCCTGGTTTCTGATGCTCGATCTTGGCTTTCTAACATGTCAAGCACCGAGACACATAATCGGCCACGTCGGTCTTCAACTTCGGCCACCAAAATAACCTCTTCAAATCAAGGTACATCTTTGTGGCACCTGGATGAAGACTCATCTTCGTCTTGTGGGCTTCTTCCATTAACTCTCTTCGGACTTCAAAGTCCATGGGGATGCAAACTCGGCCTCGAAATCGCACAAGACCATCAGGTCCTTTAGTGAAGTCAGGTTCATCCTTGTCTTCGGCTCTTTCTAATAGTTTTTGGAGCTCTAGGTCGGCGGCCTGCCTTTCCTTAATGAAACCCACGAAATCATTGGTTACTTGCAGCATTTCCAGTACCTCACTGTTTTCCTTTTTCTGTATGCCTAGGTTAAGGTCACTGAACTCCTGCATTAACTGCATCTCTCGGACCATCATGTTGCTCAAATGAAGACTCTTCCTGCTCAGTGCGTCGGCCACCACGTTGGCCTTTCCAGGGTGATAGTGCAAGCTGAAATCATAATCTTTCAAAAACTCCACCCATCTGCGCTGTCTCATGTTGAGTTCTTTTTGGTCGAACAGATAGCCGAGACTCTTGTGGTCACTGAACACCTCGAATTTCGTGCCATACAGGTAGTGTCTCCAAATCTTAAGGGCAAACACCACGGCTGCCAGTTCGAGATCATGCGTAGGGTAGTTCTGCTCGTGTTGCCGAAGTTGCCAAGAGGCATACGCCACCACTTTTCCTTGTTGCATCAGCACACAGCCAAGGCCCTGCTTTGAGGCGTCACAAAATACGTCAAAGGTTTTGGTCGGATCGGGTAAAATCAACATGGGCGAGCTCGTCAACCTTTTCTTTAGCTCTTGAAAGCTCTGTTCACACACCTCAGACCATTGGTATGGGGCATCCTTTCTAGTTAACGAGGTCAACGGTAGCGCCAGTTTAGAGAATCCTTCAATGAATCTTCTGTAGTACCCTGCAAGACCGAGGAAACTCCTGATCTCAGTGACCGAGTTGGGTCTCTCCCACTTAAGTACCGCTTCCACCTTGGAGGGATCAACTGCTACACCTTGCTCGGATATCACATGTCCGAGGAAATGAACCTCGTTGAGCCAAAAGCTGCACTTAGAGAGTTTAGCGTAGAGATTCTTATCCTTCAAAACTTGTAACACCATTCTCAGATGCTGCTCGTGTTCACTCGGATTTTGGGAGTAGATGAGGATATCGTCAATGAAGACTATCACAAACGAGTCCAGGTAAGGTCAGAAGATTCTATTCATGTAGTCCATGAAGATAGCTGGGGCGTTGGTAAGTCCAAAGGGCATAACCACGTACTCAAAATGCCCATACCTTGATCGGAAGGCTGTCTTCGGAATGTCTTCTTCTCGGACTCGGATTTGGTGATATCCAGATCGGAGATCTATCTTTGAAAACACCGACGCTCCCTTGAGTTGGTCCAATAAGTCATCAATCCGAGGGAGGGGATATTTATTCTTCACCGTTACCGCGTTGAGCTTCCTATAGTCAGTGCACATTCTGAGACTACCATCTTTCTTTTTCACAAACAGGATTGGGGCTCCCCACGGCGATACGCTTGGTCGGATTAGCTTTTTGGCCAAAAGTTCTTCTAGCTGTTTCTTAAGCTCTTCTAGCTCGGGAGGCGCCATTCTGTACGGAGCAATTGAGATCGGGCCAGTTCCCGGAAGGAGGTCTATACTGAACTCTACTTCCCTATTTGGCGGTAAGCCAGGCATTTCGTCCGAGAAAACCTCAGGGAATTCTCCGACCACGGGGATTTGGTCTAAGGTCGGTTCCTCTGTTGTCTCTAACTTCGCAACAGAAGGGCCACTAAAGATTACGGTCTTTTCTCGGCAATCGAGTAAGACATGGTGTTGAGACATCCAGTCCATGCCAAGGATAATATCCAGCTTGGTTAAGGGTAGACAAATCAAATTGACTTTAAATTCTTTGCCTAATACTTGGATAGGACACTCTAGACACATTTTAGAAGTGATTACAGAAGAATTGGTTGGGGTAGAAATGGATAGTTTGTAAGGCATTTCTACTGGGAATAGTTTTAGTCTATTCATACAGTCAAGGGAAATGAAAGAATGTGTGGCTCCACAGTCAAATAGTACGGCACAAGGAATACTGTTTACTTGGCAAGTACCTCGGATCAGTTCGTCAGCATCAGTAACTTCTTCTCCATCCATAGTGTAAACTTTGCCTCTCTGCATAGGTCGGTTAATCCAGTCTGATGAGCCTTGGTCACATTGACCTCTTCCTTCACAATATTCTCGGTACACCGAGCTGCAAAATGGCCAGGCTTGCCACATCGGAAACAGGATCCTCTGGTTTTGCTCGGATCCAGATTCCAGCATTCCCCCCGGTGCTGCCTTCCACAATGTTGGCATATCGGATACGGGCCAGGAACAGCCACCATTTGACCACCACTCCTCGGAGCTGTTGACATTCTGGAGTTCAGATTCACATATGGGGCAGATCTCTGGACAGCTCCTTTCCCTCTGATCGGACCCACTCTTTTCTGTGCCGACTTGCTCCTCTTTCCATCAGCTTTTCTCTTAAGCCCTTTCTCATAGGTGCTAGCCATGTTCACCAGTTGCGAGAGATTGGCCACGTTCTGATATTCGAATGCGAGCCGAATGTCGTCATGGAGACCAGACTCAAACTTGATGCACTTGGTGCGTTCGTCAGCATCTCTGTAGCTTCCTGAATAGCGCATCAAATCCTCGAACTGAGCGGCATACTCCCCAATGCTCAAGTTCCTTTGTTCCAGCTTGAGAAAAGCGAGCTCCTTCTCTCTCCTGACATCTTCGGGAAAGTACTTTCCAAGGAAGCGGGCTCGGAACAATTCCCAAGTGATGACCTCATTTGCCGCTTCCAAACCTCGGCTTTGTTGATCCCACCAGTGCTCGGCTTCACTAGCCAGCACAAACTCAGCTAACCTCACCCTGTACTCATAGGGAGGTTGCAGAGATCGGAAGATCTTCTCAATATCCTGGAGCCATCTCTGAGCTCCATCTGGGTTATATCCTCTTTCGAACCGAGGTGGTTCGTTCTTTTGAAATCGGCTCATCCAGTCTATCTCGACCGGAGCCGGAGGTTGGGGCTGAAGGGCTGCAGCTGCAGCTGCTGAGGCCGCGGCGATGTTTTGAGCGAGGTTCTCAGCCTGATTCTGCTGAGCCTGCGCTTGGTTCTGCTGTAGCTGAACCAGGGTTTCCAACAGTGGCAATTCGGTCGTTATCAGCTCGTCTCCCAGCCATGCTGTTTGGTCATGGAGAGAAAGCCAATTAACTTCCGATTAATCAAGTAAATGTATATATATAAACATATATACCTATGAGCTCTATTGTCTAACTTAGACTTCTAGACTTTACTTATTTGTCACTCTCTTGGTGAGTAACCACTAGAGTCTTTCGCAACTCCAATAGGCCGAGGAGAAACTGCTCTGATACCAAAAATGTAACACCCTATGAAATAATTACCCTTAATTACCCCAAAATTAGGATTTAAAATTTCTTTTAAGATGGATATGATATTTGCCAAAATAATATTTCCTTTCATTAATAACAAAAACATCAGAGTTAATAAAGCGGAAGACTTAAATGCATCAAATACATAAAGTATAAGTTTAGGTACATTCAGTTCGGTCATTCAAAATACAATCAGTGTTTTAGCTCGGC
Source organism: Crotalaria pallida (assembly GCA_037953625.1). Taxonomy (NCBI): domain Eukaryota; kingdom Viridiplantae; phylum Streptophyta; class Magnoliopsida; order Fabales; family Fabaceae; genus Crotalaria; species Crotalaria pallida. The sequence continues at coordinate 47,601,119 of CM075650.1, read as the reverse complement.
CCAACTGGCCGAGACCCAATACAAAACAATGTTCTAGCTCGGCCCAACTGGCCGAGACCCATCCACCTATCTGACTCTAAATAACTTACTCTCCCTGTGGGGGAGAGTGATCCTGCTCGGCCGGGGACTGCGTCTGCTCGGGCTCAGTACCTGAAAAATGGTAAGGAGGTGAGCATTACACAGAACTTAAGTAAGCAGTTTCTAAAAGGACATACCGAACTACCAAGCCAAACACAAATAGTCAAATAGCAAATAAATCACAAGTAATCAAAGCCATGTATCTCATTTATATATCAACATTAGCACGGTTCGCATACCCACATCCTCGTCTGGCTCGGCTCACATCATAAACCAGTTAACTCAATACTAGCTATACCTCGGTTTACATTCTCTTACCTCGGATTACCATCTCTACCTCGGATCCATTACTCATTATTCCACTCACATAGTTTACAATCTTTTACTCTTCTCGGATGCATACGCCCAGTGCATGTCTTACACCATTTAAGTCGGATATTGGAGTGTCCATAACTGCGAGTACCACAATACCCGTCTTACAGCAGCGAGCACCACAATGCTCGGCTTACGCGATCAATGCACGCACCCAGTACGCGTCTGCTATGACCAGGAACACTACCGCCGATCATTCTATGGAGTAAGGAGTGTCCATAACTGCAAGTACCACAATACTCGTCTTACAGCTGCGAGCACCACAATGCTCGGCTTACGCGATCAATGCACGCACCCACTACGCGTCTTCTATGACCAGGAACACTTCGTACCGATTCCGTTCTCGGAACCTTGTGTGTCATAACTGCGAGCACCACCATGCTCGTCTTACAGCTGCGAGCACCACAATGCTCGGCTTACGCGATCAATGCACGCACCCAGTACGCGTCTGCTATGACCCGACCACACAACCATTTCTCTTTAATTCCCCTTATCTTATTAACCTTTACTTTTAGTTCGGCCCACCTCAGTTCACCTCTTTAATTTATTCCTCTTTGCATCTATCTCGGCTCAACCCTTCACCCATTTCCGATTTCCATTATTCCTATTATCTATCTCGTTTGCCTAACTCATTATGTAACTTATTAGTTTGTCTTTTCGATCCACCCTGGTTACCATTTTTCTCATTCTCCATTCTCACCCTCTCTCGGCTCGGCCACAGATACAAATACCAAATATCAAAGCATCATAAACACTTATACCTCAACAACCACATGAACAAAACATTTTGTCAATCCATCATATGAAATGCAGCATATGAAATATAGCATGTAATCAAAAGTGATATTCCATCTTCACCTAAAATCCATGTTTCTAGTTCATTCATTAATTCCTCTTTTACCCTTTTTACCATTTCTCTTCTAACATTAACCTATGTCCATTCCCTAATCTAATACCCACTCTTAGTACCCTTTATGAACACCCTAGAAACCCAAACTCAAGTAGAGGTAACACTCACTCCTTACCTCAAACCGTGTGAGATAAGAGTTGAGAGCTTGAGAATGGCTTCCTTGATGCTTGATCTTGGAGCTTCACACCTTTGAATCCTTTTCCTCCTTGCTGCCATCACCACGCCACGCTACACACGAACTTCACGGCGGCCCAGGGACTCCAGATTAAAACGGGGACGGAGAGAAGACGGCGGGGAGGAGGTCTCCGGTTGGGTGGAACTTGGTGGAAGAGAGGGAAATGTTCGTGAGAAGAGAGGGAGAAAGAAAGTGTTGGGGCTGCTGGAACTTTGAGAGAAAGAGAGAGAGACGTAGGGAGAAGAAGAATGAGAGAAGTGAAAAGTGTTGTGTTATGTGTTGGGATTTTCTTTTATTCATTTAGGGGAAATATTTGTGTGGTCCTCATTGGAGGCTTCTTGAGGAAGCTTGAATATGTGGACAGGATTCATTGGCTTCTTGAGGAAGCCATGAACAGTACATTGAAAAGGACATAAAGCAGTGATAATGACATAAAGTGAAGGACAGTACCGTACGGACGGTACGAAAACCAAAGGGTTAACGGCTCCACATGAACTGGCACGGAGGAGCTAGGACGTGTTGGCTCGGGTACGTCGGCTAGGATACGTTGGCTCGGTTTGTAGGAACAGCAGTAGTCCGAGCTTCCCTCTCGGACAGGACTCTGAGATCGGCTAATCCAGACTGGACAATGGGTTTCACGTTGGGTTCCCTTTCAGCTCGGTTCATAAGCACACAATCTTATCTAGCTCGGCCGGGATCGGACCGAGATCCTATACTCACATCCTAGGTCGGCTTATGCTCATACTACCCTTCTAACCTTGTACAATTTCTAAGGCTTAATCCTATCCTTAAATAGATATTTATATACTAAAATTATATTATTTAATATTAATTTTCGGGATGTTACAGATTTAAAGAAGATTATTGTCTATTATTATAAAGAGGAGTTGGTCACGAAAAGAGTCATCACTGAACTGAATGATAGAATATAAACAGAAAAAGAATCTGTGTCCCAAGAGAAAAGAAATTGCTTCACCGGGAAAAAATAAAATTAACAATGGAGTTTGTATCACATTACTGTTGAAAATAAAAATCATTATCCTCAACAAAAATATTAAAAAGATCAGTATATCTAATATAGGATCTCACATTCAATCTTTACATTTTTATTATTAAATTATACAATTACAATTACAATTATTATTATTATTATTATTATTATTATTGAATAGATAAATCATTGATTCTAAATTTTTATCTTTATTTAAAAAGATTAAAACAATTTGAATTCATTTATTCATATATATCATCAGAATAAAAAAACAATGTTCTGTGATAATCACAAAGAAACAAAAGAAGATAACTCACGTAAACATCATCATTGAAAAAAAAATCAAAATTATTAGAACGATTAGGATAAGGACTTTTTAGATTCCAATTTTATGATTAACTTCGGATAATCATATAAAAAATTCTAATTGTATTAATCTATCCATCAAATAAAAAAGATAAACATGTATAATTTTGATTTAATTCTTATTTTCATATTAAATGAGATAATTATATTCAACAAATAGTAAATTATCATGTCCAATGAAATATGAAATATTTTGATTTATCCTTGAATCTACTCATAATATCATCAAACAAAAAATATCAAGAATTTTATTGTTATTGCACTCTAATTAATCATAATATCATGATAAATGTAATAATGGTATATAAAAACATATTAATTCATCGATTAACTAAATAAAGAAATCGTTAATTTAATACAGATATATATATATATATATAAACAAATATAACATTTAAAAAATTAATTGTCATTATCTTCCAATGAATTTATGTCCAATAAAATAACGAATATTCTGGTTTATTATTAATTATACTCGTAATACCATCAAACACAAAAGATCGAAATGTTTAATTTTGATTCAACATAATAAACTTGATAATTGTAACACACAGCATCTGTTATAAAGGAAATAAGATGTAGTGTTCTGGACTCAGAACGACCTTGTGGTTATGGAGAAAACCAAAGGTCTGATCCTAATCCAGTTTTGATATAGGACTTCGTAGGATTTCTGTATATCCAGTTGGACTATTAAAAAGAATGTTTTGGTGTCACTTCCTTTTTACATCAATTCAATACCAAATAAATGAATTAAAGTCAATCCTAATATTTTGATTGTGATTGAAATCATGCATGGTGTTAAGGAGTTAAGATAAGATAGTAGGAAAAGACACATTCGATTTAATTAAATCGGTATGAGAATACGCGGAGATTAGGTTTATGACGGTGATACGTCAAATAACCGTGAGAATTAATTATAGGTAAAATGGTCCTATGATAAGTGGGTTCTGCAGACTCGACTCGGGATAATTTTACAATGTCTATAATTTTATTCTATCAATCTCTCGGAGTATTTCGTGATTGCGGAGGACGGTATTTAGTATAATTTACACAAGAATTGTAATTGTATACTTGGTGGAAAGACGTTTACTCCCAGTTGCTTTTCCTATTTAGTGTGAATCGTTGGTACGTTGTCGTCAAACGTACGAGGAGCATTTGAACGTTTTCGATAAAACGTAAATTGAATCGTTGAGGACGTTATCGATAAACGTGAAATTGCCAAGTGCATGATATTCGTAGAATATCATAGAGGAGATTGCATCGAGTATTTGCATTGCATTGCACATGCATTAGAAACATACATTATTGCTTGATATTTATTGTTTAGTAATTATCAATTTAATTATTTGAGATTGCTTATTTGCCTATGTGACTTTAATTGCTACTTGATTAAATGTGTTTGTTTATTCCTAGTTCATTTAATTATTCATTTGTACGTGAATGACACTGTCTTACTCTCTTTGCCCTATTTGTTTGTTAGGTGATGTCTCGATTTCTGGCATGCCTGGGGATGCGTCCCGTGAGAGGGACATGAGAGTATGAGGAGCGTAGAGCCACCTTTGAAGGGGAGGTGGAGTTGATCTTTTGCCACCCAAACCCCTTGGCCTATATGCGTCCTCGTCGGTTCCGCATACCCATGATATATGCTCAGCATATAAGCTTTTACTTATAGACATGGTACTCCACCGCCCCAGTCTGCACGTCGTCGTTCTCATTTTCGTTTCAGACCAGCTGCTCTCGCTCGCACTCCTCCAGAGAGAGTTGCACCTGAGAATCCTTCCCGTCCGGGTCCATCTCGGACTGTGAGATTTGCACCATCACCGGAACGTGTGCCTCCGGTGGTTCAGGTGGATTCTGAGGAGGAGGATCCCGAGGAGGACGAGAGTGAGCCAGCTGGGGGCGACACCGTACAAACTGGAGGGGAGAGTGATCAGGTCGTTCCATCGACTGGGAGCCAGTGGATGGTGGATGAGATGTGAGGTCATATGCTAGGTATATATCATTAGTATGTAGACTGACTTTTAGTATATTTTGAATTAGTGGACTGCTCTGAGTTACACCCTATTATATATATATGTGCACTGACTGAGATTAGTTAACTCAGAGTTATGATGCAGTATCTTTTGACTGAAACCATGTAAAATGATGTATATTAAATCAAACTTTTTATGTGAAATATAAATGATGATGCAGTTATATGAAAGTTTTCGGTTTAAATTATTCCTTATTTTGTGTACCATCATAAAAACATCAATATCATTTCCTTAAAACACATTAATAATATGCATTTAACATAATATAATTCCCGTAACGACTTAGGTCGTTACACACATCAAATGTGTGTATTTCCAGTACCATTAATTAAATTAACTAACTTTCTTAATTAACATAAAATTTACCAAAATGATCTTATATATAGGGAATGGAGGAGTATTATTTACTATTTAAAAAAAGGAATATTATTTATTATTATTTTCTTTATTATTTTTCATTGTTATTGTTATTGTTATTGTTATTAATTTATTTTTTTTATTATTAACATTATTATTACTTAGTTGTTATTAGGATGATGTAAAGTAAAAAGAGAGAAAAGATAAAAAATTGGGTCTCGCAGAGTCTTAAGTTAAGTATCTTGTTTTACATACTCAACATAAGACTTTCTACCGGATTTTAAATAATAACAGAGTTTTATAAAAAATAAAAATCTAATGTTAAGACTCTACACCAGACTTTATAAACACTCTTTTGTGGTTACCCTTAGGGCATCCACAATAGAGTCTTAACATCAGACTCAGATACATCAACATTATATCATCATTTTGTTATAAGATTCAATTTCAGACTTTTCATACTTACTACCATAACAGTTAAGACTTACCAGAGTCACCAGACTTATGGATGAACATTACATCATCATGTACTTTTAAACTCAATTTCATTTTAATAATGTTTTTGAAATATAATTTCAATAATGTTAATTGCCTACTATTTCTAAAAATAATCTCAAATATTTATTTATCACATCAATATTTATAAATTTTTAAAAACTATATTTGCATTCAAATGATATTTAGATATTAAAATATTCAAATTTGTGTTTAAAAATGTGCCATAACCATTTAAAAAAAATGAATTGCAACATTAATTTCAGTAGCTTTATGTTTTTTACATATCCATTTTTTTTAAAATTTATATATAAATATATATTTGAATAAATATATACTCAAATATATCTAATAATTTTTTTATAATAACACGGTATATTTAAGAACAAAAATATGAAAATTATATATTTAAGAATATTATTATTTACTATTTATAAAATAGTATTATTATTTATTTTTTTATAATAAAAATATTATTATTACTTATTTATTATTAGGATGATGTAAAGTAAAAAGATAAAAATGACAAAAAATAGGGTTCCACATAATTTTAAGCTGAATATATTATTTTACATACTCAACTTAAGACTTTCCACTTTTCAGATTTTAAAGAATAACAATCTTGAGAGAGTTTGATAGAAAATCTGATGTTAAGATTCTTCACTATACTTTCTCAAAACTCAAGACTTTATTGTGGTTGTCCTTATACTCCCTCCGTCTCAAAATAGTAAATATAACCATTTTGGATGAATTTTTACGGGGATTAAGAAAGTTAATTAATATTATTAGTGATATTGTAAATATTAATATTTGATATACTTTTTTAAACTTACTCTTATAATTTTCAATGAGAGTTTAAAAAGTCTTAATTAAGTGTGGATGTTTATGGAAAAAAACGTAATCAATGTTATTAAAAATTGAGATAAATGCTTATATTCAAAGGCAAAGAATGAGTAATACAAAGGAGAAATATATGTAATACCAATAAACAAATGTATTTACACATGTCACATACTGACATATGAGACATCAAATCAAAGTAATTAAATCAACAATCTACCAAGTACCAACTCTTATGCTCTTGTTGGTTAATAAAACCTGTACATAGAATAGATTCTCAGCTAAACTAAATGTCACTCCAATCCTATAATTAAGGAAGGAGAGCCATTCTTAAGTTTATATAAGTGCCAAATATCAGGCCCGCCGCCTGCCATTGTCACATGATGAAGTGTCTCTATACATTCCACTTCCAGTAAGCTTTTTTTTTTTTTAATTAAAAAGATAAAACCTTTCCAGAAAAAAAAAAACAAAAACAAAAACAAAAACAAATTTTTATAGTGTAGTTATCAAGTTTCTTTATTACGGTGGTTTCGGAAACCTGTGACTGTGATTGTGACTCTGCTGCAGTAAAGCCTTACAAACTTTCCACCTTCATTGCTTCCTCGCCCATTAATGAACACTGATAAAAGATCTTGAATTTGCAATGGGTTCAAAGATTAAGCATCTGGGTCTTTGCTTATGGATGTTGTTGTACTTGGGAAGCTTCAGCTTCATTGCTGTTTACTCACAGAATGATGGAGCAGAAGAAGATGGTGCAGCAACTGTGGCAGGGAGTGTTATCATTGATGGGGGATCTGTGATTGGAAATATTGATGATGATTTTGTGTGTGCAACTTTGGATTGGTGGCCACCTGAGAAATGTGACTATGGGAGATGCAGTTGGGGCCTTGCATCTCTTCTCAATCTGGTATTGTTGCTTTTCATTTTGATCCAAATGGTTTTTGAATGTTTTAAGGTTGTTGTTGTTGTTGTTTTTTTTTAAGAATGTTTCATTCCTGCAAATGAATCTAAGATAACAACTAGAAATGGTTTTTTAAGTTTTTGCTACTTTCATTTATTTTCTAATGCCATTCTCTTTTTTTTTAAGTTCTTCTTTCAAATGCATGTTTTGGGATCTCATGGCTCAGCTGCAAAATAATTCCTTAAAAACATTTTTTTATGTATTTTTTTTAATACATGTCATTATCTTATCTTAGTTTGTGGAGACCAAGATGATAATGTTATCACCTCATAATGATGAGATAATAGTGTGCACCTTTTTTGATTTTTTGGCAGACTATGAATTACATAAGGTTAAATGAAAATTAACTTCTTGGTTGCATTTTCAGTTTTGAATCTTTATTTTTTGTCTTCTTTAATTAATTAATTAATTAATTAATGGTTCTAACGATATCTTATAAGGTAAGTGATAATTTACATCTTATACTTATCATCTCATGCAGGATCTCAATAACAAAATTTTGTTGAACGCAGTGAAAGGTAAGAGAATTTTGCATCTCTAATTGCCATAGATGGCAGCAATTTAGTAATTTACTTCTTCGAGTCTTTCACTACCTTTATAGTTTAATTAGAGTATTAGACAATTGCTTTGGGAGCTTGACAAGGTGGCCTTAATCACTTTTGAATGTTCTGCAGCCTTTTCACCTTTGAAACTTAGATTAGGTGGCAGTTTACAAGATAAGGTCATATACCAGACTGAAGATGATCACCAACCATGTACTCCTTTTGTAGCTAACACTTCTGAAATGTTTGGTTTCACTCAAGGGTGCCTCCCATTGCATAGATGGGATGAACTCAACAACTTTTTTGAAAAAGCAGGGTAAAATTCATTTCTCCTTATTGTGTGGATTTGAGTTTGTGTTCGACTTTAAGGGCATTCACCTTGTTCTTTTTGACATGGGAACTCTGTTTTTAACAAGTTATAATTATTAAATGATATATTTCAGGGCTAAGATTATATTTGGATTGAATGCTCTTGCTGGAAGAACTATAACATCTCGTTCTGCTGATGGACCTTGGAACTACACAAATGCTGAATCTTTTATTCGTTACACTGTCAGAAAGAATTATGCCATTTATGGATGGGAACTTGGTAAGTATCTGCTGCCCTTATTGCAAATGCCAAAGTAATAGTAAAACTGAAAATGGTGATCTTTATCAAATGGAACACAAATTTTAAGGTTGATACAAATACATTGTCTATTAGAGGGAATATTTTTAGTTAAAGGAAGAAATATTGTCAACTTCCGTCTAGAATCAACTATTCTATGTTTCTATTCTAGATCTCCAGCAACGTGTGATGAATGAAATTCTTCTTGTTTGAGGGCCTGTGTATGTGGACTAAACAGATTAAGTTCTTTTCATTGGCAGGCAATGAATTGAGTGGAAGTGGAGTTGGAACTAGTGTTACTGCAGACCAATATGCTTCTGATTTAGCTGCTTTACGAGACATAGTTTACAAAGCATATGAAGAGATTGATCCTAAGCCACTAGTCATTGCACCTGGAGGTTTCTTTGAAGCAAATTGGTTCAAGGAATTTATAAGCAAATCCGGTACATCTTTGGATGTGGTCTCCCACCACATTTATAACCTTGGAGCAGGTACCTTTCACGAAACAGGCTAATATTCATTATGTTCTTTCAATTTCCTTGGATTTGATTATATTTGAAAGCTACTTAATTTTATACAGGAGTTGATAAGCGCCTTGTGGAAAGAATTCTTAATCCTTCCTATCTCGATGGAGAGGCAACCACATTTAGAGACCTCAAAAATATACTTCAAAGTTCAGGAACCTCAGCAACTGCATGGGTTGGTGAGTCTGGAGGGGCTTACAATAGTGGCCATCATCTTGTATCCGATGCATTTGTGTACAGTTTCTGGTTAGTGGTAACTGCCTTTGACGTATTCACCATCGAGGGTTCTTTAAAACTATTTCTGATGCTACTATATCACAAACAGGTATTTGGATCAGCTTGGCATGTCAGCCGTTTATGACACTAAAACGTATTGCAGACAGAGCTTGATAGGAGGAAACTATTGTTTACTTAATACTACTAATTTCATACCAAATCCAGACTACTATAGGTATTAAATATTGAATTTCATATTTTGGTTTTATGTATACTTCAATAGGATAACATCTATTGTCGCACAAAATCTGTCATGACCCTATACAATGGATTCTGATTGGTCTAGAAACATCATATAACCAAGTAGAATCCATGGTAGAATTAAGGATTGACATGGTTCAGCATTAGTGAGCCATTATTCTTCTTGAGCTGATACGAACTCACATGTGCTATGTTTGCTTCATTATTTACTTGATAAATAGTTTTGGTTACTTTGTAAAGGACCTCATTTCCAATACAATAGGGTCATTGAATAAAAGATTTTGTTAATAAGAGAACTCCATTTCAAATAGATCTACAATATTTCACGGCGAGGATTTATAACGTTTTTATGGCAATTTGCTTTCTTCTTTGCAGTGCTCTTCTTTGGCATCGACTCATGGGAAGACATGCACTGTCAACTACCTTCTCTGGGACAAAGAAGATAAGAGCTTATGCACACTGTGCAAAGCAATCCGTGAGTGAAATTCTGTCTCACAATAATTATCAACTGGATTATACTACTGTACTTGTGAAATTTGATTTAATAATCTATCTTGCAGAGAGGAATCACAATACTATTGATCAACCTGGACAAAAGTAAAACTGTTGAAGCCGAAGTGACCTTGAGCAGCACCAAGAGTCTGCGGCAGAGAAAGATGTCGTATAACTCAAAAGTAATGAAGCTGCCTTTCAGTTATGGAACAGAAACAGCAAGAGAAGAGTACCATCTAACTCCACATGATGGGAATATATTTAGCCAAATCATGGTATTAAATGGAAACACTCTAACAGTAACCTCAGATGGGGATATTCCTTCTTTGGAGCCTATATATGTAAACTCATCAAACCCAATAATTGTTGCTCCTTTCTCTATTGTATTTGCCCATATACCAGATGCTTCAGTTGCAGCTTGCAATTAGCTATGTAGTACTAGGCGAAACCAAGAATTGGTTTCACTTGGTGATTGATTAAAGACTTATTAATTATGTCACAAGTCCCTTAAGTTTGGGGTACTCAGATACCCTTATACTTTTTTTTCAATGTTTGATTCCTGAAGTTACTTCTGGGTTTGTCATATACCCCTATTACTAATTCTGGCTAATTTTGATGACATGTAATACCAGAATCCTAGTTGAAAAAAACAAAAGAATAAGGGTATCTGACAAAAGTACCCCAAATTTCAGGGACTTGTGACATAATTAAGCCTGGATTAAATTATTACATGGAACAAATCTTAGGTTTCAATTTCTTGTTGAAGAATCCAGTGCCAAAATTTTGGTTGAGCACCAAGATTTTGTTTGTTTTATTTGCCTCCTAATGGATACGATCGAGTTTATTATTATTACAATTTGCAAATTGAAAGTGACAAATTCAATTTTTTGCCATCCTTAGACTGCTGGATTAATCAATCCCCTGGACATCAATGGTTGTTGTTTCATTAAGGGGGTAAACCGATATTTATTGAGGGTGAAATATTAGTTTCACTTATTATTATAAAGGGTTTTGTTATTCATTATCTTAATAGCAAAGTTTAAGCAATTAAAAATTGTAAAGTTTACTTAAAATAATGTATTTAATATATTAAGAGTCATTATCAAAAAATATATTAAGAGTCAATTTTGTAAGATTTTAATATTTGACTTTACATTTTTAGTTGCTTAAACATTGCACTTAGGGCAACAAATAGCAAATCTTTTTGTAAAACAAGGTTAAATATTGTTTTGTTGTTCATAGTGCTAAGACTTTGGTATAGAGAAACTTTGTTTTTACATTATTTGCTATCACATAGGGGAGAATGTGATTCATTAGCGATATTGTACTTTACATTATTTTCGGATTTTAATTTTGTCCTAAATGTTTTTTTTTTAATTTTGTTGGAATCGACAACCATCATCTAGGACGGGGAGAATTGGATGTTTATAAAAAAAAACTTGCAATTTATAAAAATATATCGTTTTCAAATATTTCTAACAATATATACAACAAAAAAGCGTATGGCTACTAAAACGGTTACGTGTGAAAGCAAATTAATAAATAAGTTTGTAAATGTTAACGTGCATTGAACGAATAAAGATAAAATAGCGAGCATTGTGGAAATGATAATTAACACAAATAGTCGCCACAATAAATAAGGAGATAAGGGATAGAAAAAAATGCAAATCGGATTTTTTATCCTGGTCCGGCTTCCCCGGTGAGTCCTATATCTAGGTTCCAATGAGGCGTGCGTCAAGGCCCTCAACAACATGCTTCGTATTTTGTTCTATTGATCAATTGAAGTTTCAAACCCCAATACAATCCTGGAGTGCCCTATACACTACTAGGATTCGACCTTTCGTAAGGGACCTCAGTAACACTCAATAGAATGCCTCACCCTATTACACAGAAATGCCGCAACTTGTAACACCCTCACTAAATATTTCCTTAATTTAAATCAGTTATTTGAAAATTTCATTTAAAATTTGACAGTTTTCTCTGTTTTTCGGACTTTCCCTTAATTTACATTTTTCACATATTCAATCCAGTACAGTCCAGAAAAACATTTCAACATTTATATACATATTAATCAGTTTTGCATGCCCTGTTAACAAAATAAAACAAAACTTGTAACACCCTCACAATTAAGTAGCTTAATTACTAGTTATTGGGTTGAGATTAATTAGGACTTATAAATTTTTTAGTAAAAATCCGACAGAGTCTTTTCTGTTTATCGGACTTTTCCAAAATTTACATTTTATAAACCTGTCAGATCAGAGTAAATTAAAACTCAAACTAAAATATCAAACAGAGCTAGAATATCCTAATGCCCTGATACAAAAATAATACAGGTTGTGGGCTCCAAAAAGTAAACTATACTAATTACACCACTTTGATTCTAGTTTTCTCAATGCTTAATTTACACTCCACACTCCTACTCGACCATGCATAGTGTAAGCTCCATCTTCGCACCTGTATAAAAAAAATGCAAGAAGGGTAGCATTACACAAAACTAAGGAAATAGTGTCTAAAAAGGCATAATAACAACTAAGAGCATACACATTATTCAATCATAATTCATAGCACAACAATGCATAGTTAAGTACACAATTATTTCTAATCCACCTACTTTCATTCTCAATCCTATCATATTCTCAGTAATTAAATCTCTTTTCATTTTCGTTTTCCTCTTATCTTTCTTTTTCTTTATTCTCATCTTATTAGTTATCCGCAGGGTCATATGACCAACCTGGGATGTGTGTTCTGTTTACCTTTTCTTTTTCTTAATTCTCTTGTCCACAGGGTCACCTGACCAACCTGTGTCCAATTATCAGATCCACAGGGACACCTGACCAACCTGCGATGAGTGTTAACCTGCGATGTGTTCCTAGTCACATGGTCACCTGACCAACCTGCAACGCATTCCTAATCACAGGGTCACATGAACAACCTGCGATGTGTCTCTATTATCTTATCCCCAAGGTCACATGACCAACATGGGTCCTATCTCTAATCACAGGGTCACCTGTGTAATACCCGCAATTTTTCACATTTTAATAAATTGATTTTTGAGAATTTCTGATTGGGCATTTCTTTTTGGAATTTATGAAAATATGTTATTCGATTTATGGGTGAAATTAATTGTTTGAGATTTATTTTATAATAATTAATTATTTTATATTGTGTTTTGAAGAAATCATTTGTTATTGATTTAAAAGGGATTTATTAACTTTGGAAATTCATAACTTTTGATTGGTAAATCGGAATCAGACAAATTTACATTCAAAACGATCGTATTAAAATGTAGAATTTATTTTTGAAAATATTGGTTCCTAAATATGCTGCCACGAAATTTTCATTATTTATGGGAGATTATAATGTTTTATTATTTAAAGAAAATTAGAAGTATGATTTTTAAATGTTAATGACTGTATTGGAAAAATATTATTTTCTACCTATGTTAGTGTCACACGGTTTTGATACTTATTTTGTGCATTTTGAAATTTGAATTGTTAGACATCCATTTATTAGTGCACAAGACCCTAGGTAACCCATTTAAATGCACCTTATCTCTAAAACACATTATTTAAGACCCCCATTTAATGACCATATCCTAAGTGAAATTTCCAACCAATGGGTGACTTAGATTTTTATCATCTTCACACTCTTCCACTCTAATTTTTTTTAAACCCCCTATTTTATAAAATAAACCCCACCAACCTACCTCCCTATAAATACCCCCACCCAAACCTTTTCTTACACTTTTGTTCTTAAAAAAAAAAAAAGAGAGAAAATAGGGAGAAGAAAGGGGAGTCAGCCGTGAGAGGGTAGGAGGAAGAAGGAGAGGAGCTTTTGGTTTGCTATTCATTTTTCATTCTACACTTAGGTAACTCCTTTCCAACTTGATTTTCTTTTCCTTCTTGCTCTTCATTTTCGGTTTTCATGAGCATCCATGGAAGTTTTATTTATTTGATTCGAAAAGGGTTTATGCATGTGGGATTTTAGTGTTTCTCCTTGATTTCCAAGTCTTTATTTGTGTGGATTTAATGTTAAAAAGTGAAAATGGATATGCACGTTAAGATGAATGTCCCCACGGTTTTTGTCCCCATTTTACCCAAGTGATTTTTGTTTATTTGAGTGATTGGGAAACAAAATGTTGAGAATAGATTGCTATTGATTTGATGAGCATGTTGTTGTATAGATTTTATTTTGCAAAATTTCCATTTTCCTTCATATAGGGTTCGGCCAAGGCATGATTATAAGGGAAGTGATTTTTGTCTTTGATGCATGTGATTGATTTGTGAACCTTGTTATTTTCTTGATGCATTTTTCGGTCCCTATATAAAAATACCTTGTTGGGTTGATTTGTGTCTTATTTTGTCTACTTTGATACTATTCGGTGTTGGTTTAGGATACATGCATGTGTTGGTTTAATTTGGAATTGTGTGTTGATTCATGTTAAATTGTAAATCTCCATTGATGGAGCTTCAGGGAAACTAAATTCAGCTAAGCATAAAGAGAAGAAAAGCTTCTAAGTAAAATGAATGAATTGCAGGGACAGTCCAGTTGGTGGCTGCAGGGACACTTAGATTTTCCCTTCCCCCAGGTCATGGGTTCTAGTCCCAGACCTCCCGTGTAAACCAAAAAAAAAAAAAAAAAAATGAATGAATTGCATTAAACTGAATGAATGAATAAATGGTTTCCTTTAAGGGAATACAAGGCAACTAACTTCTATTTTTATACATTAACTTATAAATAATCAATCAGTCTAGATTCAATGAATATGAAGACTATCCTAACTAACTTTAACAGCTGGTGCTAGCTGTCAACTCAAGTTGGTTGTGAATTAGAACCCACGTGATGTAATAGGCTTTGATCCTCTGCGGCTTGTGAGCTTCTGGACAGCTTGTGTAACACCCCGCATTTTTTCCGTACGTGCGTGAACGGAATTTGTTAAAATAAACCCTGGAATTCGGTTTTATAAGGAATTTTCAGAAAGTATTTTATGGATTTTTATAAACAGAACGTTTTTGTAAATGAAAATTGAATGATTTTGTTGAAATGAAATGCTTTGCTAAATAGTGATTTTATTAAAGATGATTTTTAAAGAGGATTTTTCCTTTTTGGATTGTAAACTTTGAAAATTTGTATCTTTTGAACCGTAATTCGGATTTTTACAAACTTTATATCAAATCGAACATGATGAAACGTAGATTTTGAAAATATAATTTTCTGGGTTGTTTTATAAGAAGTTATTTTCATAACTGTAAAACACGAATTTTTGAGTTGTATCTTGAAGAAAATGAATTTAGTAACTTGGCTTGGGATTTTTACGTGATGAGTGTTTGATTTAATATGTGTGTGTTGTGTGTTACGTGAATTTAATTGTGTGAATGAGAGGTGTGACTTAATTACATCATTATGTGAAATGGTGATTTTAAGTAAATAAAAACATAAGATGTGCATGCGTGTATGTGTGATGCGGTTTGTATGTATATATGTGTATATGTGATGTGTATTTGATATGTGGTGCATGGAAATGAATAAGAAAATATGATTAAAGAAATGATTGCATTAGAAATTATAATAGAAAGTAAAATGTGAAATGTGTGCATATGTGTGTGTGCTACGGTATAGGTGTGCATGTGTGTGTATATGTGTGTGTGTGTGAAGGTGCCACAACTAGTGTATGCATGTGAGTGAGTATGTGTGTGTGCTATATGTGTTACATGTGTGTGTAGTATGCATAAGCTAGGACTAAAATTCTAGAAGCTTAAAGGTTAAGAAAGTGGAAACCAAGTAGAAACTAAGTTAACTATTCAACTAAACTAGAACCCAACTAAGTTGGAATTGTGGCCAAACCCTAAGTAATTCCTAACTAGTACTTAAGTCTAAAGTAACCCTAAAGTCTTGACCTAGCCTACCTTGTCCCCTTTGGTTTTGATAACTTCCACCCATGCAAACTTTTGGAAGCCCAAATCTACCCTTCCCAAGCACACAAGGCCGAATTGCTTCTCAAGGCTAAAGAAGGAAATTTTGAATTGCTTTTATATAGAGTTGGCCTTAGTTCATTCACCTCATTCACTTCTCATTCTCCACACCAACACAAACACATCTCTAAGGGATTTATCAACCTCTTAGAGAAAGAAAAAGAAAAAGAAAAGAAATAGAAAGAGATAGAGAGAGAATGGCCGAGAGTATAGGAAGAAGAAGAAGGGGATTAGGAGCTTGACCAACCTTTCATTCTTGAAGATCCAAATGTTAGGAGAATTAGAAGACCAACCTTCTTCATGGTAGGATCCGAAGATTGAGATGAAGAATTGTAATAGTGTAGTTTTCTCTTTTGTTTGTAGATCCTTGATTTTCTTCTTTGCATGTTCATTTTCTTGGGTTGAGAAATGATTCTATGTATGATCATCTTTGATCTTGGACTCTATGGACTTAAATTAATTTGTAAGATGTTAAACTCATGCTTGATGTTTCGATTGAAGTTTCTCTTTGATGGCTCTAAATGTTTTCCTAATTAAATCTTAAAGATCTAAAGAAAAGCTAAGACTTTTGTGAAAGCTAAAATAGATCTTCATGCTGCATGTCTATTTTTCTTTTCTTAAACCGTAGATTATGTATATTTATGTGATGATGGTTGAATAAATGTGTGATCTAAATTTGTTTGATGAAAAAGTTCAAGTTTCTAGTCTTGCATGTCCACTTTCTTTTCTCTAAACCATGATTTGTGTGTATGTATTGATCTTGAGTATTTGTGCTTGAAAAGTTTTGATCTTTAATTTGTACATTTTCTTCTTCACGGTTTTGCCTTTGTAAGGATCAAGTGAGTTTCCTTTTTGTTTTGCAAGTATGATTTATTGATGGATCTATGAATTCCAAGCATGTAAAAGTCTAAACTTTTGATTAAAGACTTGAAAACAATTTTCATGTTCCATTCGGTTTTGGGGACAAATCTTCTTAAATAGTTTTCATTTTCTTTGTTTGTTATTGTTTGAGTTTGAACACCTAAAGTGAATTGGAATATGACTATTGTTGGAAGCTTGAGCCATTTTTATTATACTTCATTCAGTTTGATCAAAAAGTAAGAGAAATAAAGTGATTTCTCATTTGCATGCATTGATCAAGTGTTTGGTGCTATTTTGGTCATGTTTGGTTTATTTACGATCCATGTTTTTTATAAAAGTTGATGCATGTTTGTGTTGAGGCTAGATCTAGTGATCTTAAATACATGCATGTAATTTTAAAAGATCATGTTTTTCTTTTTATATGTGTTTTGGTTTTAAGAAAACAATTGAAGTAACAAGTTGAAATGATTTTTTAAGAACAAACATGATTAAGCAAGTGTTTGATTGTGTGCATAACTTGTTTTTAGGACCATTCGGTCATATTCCATAAATAATAAGATCTATGCTTTTTATTTTATAAAAAGGTTCATGCATGTTGTTTTCATGAAGTTAAAATTGAGTCTTTATTTTTGTTTTGAGAAAAATGATGATCTTGAATTTATTTGTGCATGTGATATGGTGTGTTGTTTTGAAAGATAGTCTTGAAATCCTACATGATTTGTTTTGACTTTTGTGATTCATGAATCTTGAAAGTGAAGAAAAACTATGTCTTCCTTGCATCATGAGATTCGGCCATCCTAGGAGAAGTAGGTAACTAGGTTTGCTTCTCATTGAGAGTGCACGCATTATAAGGCTAATTGAATATAAGAACTTTAAAAGTATTTGCATGCCATGATTAGGTTTTTAGAAGAGAATACATGTGAATCTTTGAAATGATTTGTGATTCAAAGTGTTGTTTGATTTAAAGCTTTGAAAATGAAATTAAAATTGATGATTTTCTTATTACATGCTTACGGTTTCTAGATTAAAATAAGGAAAATGATTTCATGATTTTACATGTTCCTTGTGCATTAATCTTTGCAAAACCATGTATGCATTATTCGGCCAAAAGCATATGTATGAAGTTGGAAGATTGTTTTCATGAAATGATTTATGATTATAGCCATGTCCTAAGTGTGTGATATTGTATGTTAGGTGAAAATAGTGATGTGTGTGTGTGTGTCTTTCTTTCATCTTTTGATCTTAGAAATGAAAATAAATGATTTGATTTGATAGTGATAATTCAATAATTTCAAGTTGTTAAAATTCATTAGAGACTAGGAATTTCTAGCCATATATGATTCGGTTTTGGTGGGCTAATTAAAAGAGTGAGCTTAAATTATTTTCTAAGGAGTAATTGAGTTAATTTATTAAGATTGAATTAAGGATGTTGCGTGATTAAAAATGTGATATGCATTATGTGAGTTTGTGAGTGCTTAGGAAATTGTGTGTGCTGCTGTTGTGTGGAATTGCGTTATTGCATTGTTTTACCATTTGTGAACTGTAATTGTGAAAAACCTATGTTTGTGCTGAAATTGAAAATACTTTATTTAAAATAGTAATTTAAAATGACTCAAATCATTTTGGAATTTCATTTTCTTGAATTTCCATATTTTGTTTTAAAGTATAAAGACATGGACTTTTCTAAACAGAATGTTTTTAAATTAAGAAGAAATGAATTGGTTTAATAAAAAGATTATTTTTAAATTGTTTTCCTGAAAACCTTTCTACCATAAATCTAAATTGGATTTGGAAAGCTTTTTGGGCGTTAACAATGTGTTTCAAGAAAAGAATTGTCTTAACAAATTTTCAAAATGAAAATTTATAATCCTCGCAAACCGTTCTAACGCACGGGAAAAATGTCTAGTTCGGGTAGCGGACGCGACGGGAAAGACGCAAAGCTAGCAATGGGAAGCCTTGGAAAGCTTTCGGATATGTCGTCATCCAGGTGAGAGAGAAGCTCCCCTTAAGACGCCGTGGTATTAGGCAACATATTAAGGCGTCCAATCATCTCAAAGGTTGGACCCGGTCTCGTTAAGGCGAGGAAGAGGGATAGTGAGTGTTTGTTTGTTTGTTGTTAAGTGTGGGCTATCCCTACAAGTCGCTGAGACCGAAGTGTTGTCTATAGTTAATATGTTTGTTGAATGATACGATATTTACTATGCATGAGCTATTGGTAGTTAGTATGTGAAGTAATTTAATTAAGATGTCGAAAGATGTTTGATTTTCCCCTGAGACCGGAAATAACAATGAGGAAATGAGATTGAAAGAAAAAAAAAGATGCGAATAAGAGAATTGAGAAAGAATTGAGAAAGAAATAAATGGTACAATAAGACTAAAGAGAAGGTTATAAGAAACGAATGAGAATGAGATTAAGGCGATGTGAGTGAAGGAAAAGAATAAAGAGTTGAAATTGGAAAGGGAATGTGATTATGTAAGTGAGATGTGGTAGAGCAAAGATGTGATCCCTCGTTCACGTTTTTGGGAAACTTGACTCCATTGGTCCTTAATTAAGCTTCAAGCTCCATGGATGATCATCAAGCATCAATCCCTCTTTCCCTCATCTTCTTCTTCCTCTTGAAGCTAGGGCACCAAAGTTCCACCCCAAATCCCCATTAATTCATCTTCCCCAAGCTCTCAACTTCAATACCTTCCTCAATGATCATCAAGCTCTCTTTCCCCTCTCTCATTCGACATCATCATCATTTCAAGCCAATTCCATCACTTCCTCTTGGGTCTCTACCATTGAAGGTGTGGTGTGATTAGGGGTTCCCTCTCCTCTTGATGTTTGACCCCCTCAAGGAAGGAAGTGGAGCTCATTAAGCTTACTCTAATTTGGGGATCGACGGACTCCGGTGCCTCCCTCGGTGATTATTGCGGATATTGGGTCCAATCGACATACCTCCTGCATTAGGACTCCTAACCCGGTTAAGGTTCACTCTATCTTATTTATTTTAAAGGTAAGGGGTTTATTGCCGCACTGTGGTTGTGTAAGTAGTATGTGTGTGCGTGTTGAGACTAATTGGTTTGTGTAATTGATATTAGGAAATAATTACTATAA
Source organism: Crotalaria pallida (assembly GCA_037953625.1). Taxonomy (NCBI): domain Eukaryota; kingdom Viridiplantae; phylum Streptophyta; class Magnoliopsida; order Fabales; family Fabaceae; genus Crotalaria; species Crotalaria pallida. Next base: position 47,580,966 of record CM075650.1, on the reverse strand, counting down.
ACTATGTTATAATGGAATGATTGAAATATGCTATTTAAGAAATTAACTTGTATGCTTGTACATGTATGTTAAATGATATGATAATTATGTTTTGTCTTGCTAAATGCTAATTGAGGTCATGAATTAAATGTAATTGTTGAAAATATGGGAATGACATGTATTATAATATAATTATTAAATATATTGAAAGGTGTATGTATGTTGTATTTAGAGATTGATTGAAAACGGAAAGGAGTGAACGGAGGAGTGAGCTTTGAATTTAATAGTAACACATAGATGAAAATGTAAGGAAAACAAATCGGGAAAATAGGAAATGTTTTTAGAAATGATAGTGAGTTAATTATATGGGAATATATTAGTTGGTGTAGAAGAGGAAAAGTGGAAAATGAGAGTAGAAGAAAAAGGTGTTAGGCGAGGGCGGATTAAAATTGATAAAAAGGAAAAGAATAAAAAGGAAAAGAATAAAAAGAAAAGAAAAAGAGAATATTGGTATGCGGTTTGGACCCTAGAAGGCATACGGTGGGGTGCAGTAAGGCGGGTGCGCAACACCTGCAGTAAGTCGCGAGCTGCTCCGGTGCATGGGTTGAGTTAGACGTGCGGCCTTTGGGGATCCGTACGCATCGGTAAGTCGACACCGGGATGGGTCGCAGTGGCAAATTCGCATAGCCAAGGATTTTGTGGTATTCAGGTCATGTAAGACACGCTCTCGGGTGCAGGAAACGTAAGCCGCTCTGGAAAGTGTGCAGTGGTTGAGAAAGACGTGCGGCCTTTGGGGATCCGTACGCATCCGTAAGTCGTACCCGGGATGGGACGCAATAGTGAAACCACAAAGATCTCGAAAAAGTAAAAGAAACGAAAAAGAATGAAATAGAAGGAAACAAAAAGAAGGAAGTTGAGAAGGTGATGAATGAGATGGAGAAATGAGAGATAGGAATTAGAATTAGTTAGCTTAATAGAATAGGAAGAATGTGAGCAAAAGTAGGAGTGGGAGAAGAATTGAGGGTTTAAGTTTAGGTGAGGGTAGAAAGCTAAGTGAACGGAAATAGAATAGGAATTGACATTAATTAGGAAATGTGAATAATTTGGAGATGTTTGTGGTTGTAGTGGATAGGTGATTGGGCGTGATATATTTGTATTATTTGGTTACCTGCTAATTGTGTATGACTTGGCATGTATTATACATTACTAGTTCGTGCAATTCTCACCCTTACAACCACTACAGGTACAGGTTGAGTTTGCAGACATTGAGGCTGAGCAGGAGCACACTTCCCACAGGAAGTGTGAAATCGAGTCATCATTTTATTATTCTGAGTCGAACTGGGCCACATTTGAGTACTTGATGTATTTTGTATATTTATGACTTATGTATGTATTTCCAATGTGTATTTTGGAAAATTGGTGGCCCGGGATATTTAGTTTTAATTGCAAAAGCTTAAAAATTTCTACTTTAATATTTGATGTCAAAAGAGTCTAAGTATATTATATATTATATCTGGTTGTCTGGTTGTAATTGAAAACTGTTTTGAACAGGTTACAGGTAAAAACTAAATTTTGGGAAAGTCGGGAAAAACATAGGAGACTCTGTCCGATTTTCAGGAAAAATAACAATAAGTATTTTAAAGAAAAAGAAATTTTCAAATCCATATTTTAAAAATAGGTAAAATAAAATAGGTTGTTACAGCTGTCAAATACCTTTGGCTTGAAGCATTTCAACGAGCTAATGTTACTTGAGTCAGGACCAACCATGCAAAATGCCAAGTTTTTGCTTCCAAGTTATTCAGTTTGCTACTAACTGAAATAAACTGCTACTTCACCCCTTCAAATCTTTGTGTGCTCTGTAGGTGTTCTTGCAAATTTTCTTCTTTGATACTTTATGGAGTTTCGTTGAAAACTTGGAGTTATAAACAATTTTGGAATTTGTATCTATCTTTATAATTTAATTACTTTATTTCTATGTTTATTCTTATATTTTATATCTTATGTCCTTTGATTCCTGTATCTTAGTTTTTAGAAATTTTGTACCTCTTGCCTGTACCTGTACCTGTACGGATAATCATAATCGTATCCATGTGACCTAGTTCTATTGTGAGTATGTGATTAGCAATATCTAGTTAGTGCTATGGTTATGAGTTTTGACTATGTTTGACTGAGTTTTGGAGGCTTGCTGTTCTTTGCATTACGTATGATGTCAATATGCTGTGTTGAGAATCTTCTAGTCGACTTCTCGCATGTGCTGGTGTATGCATATTCCTTTTGCTTTGCTTATATGATGTCTTCTAAACTTTTTGCTTGGTGATTATGAAACTAATTATTTCCATTCACCCTTATGTATTTTCTTGACCTGTATAGGACTGTAAGTTGAGCTCATTGCTTAGTGAATTTGCTCCTCTAACCAATATTTATATTTATGTTTTCTTCTGATGCACTCTCAATTTAATTGAGGATCCCTTATCCCTTATTTTGTTTTGCAGATATACTTCAAAGTTCGACAAGTTGAACTTGATAAGATAGTTGATGTTGTCTTTGAACTCTTAGACCAAGCGGTATGTTTCTTTCAATATGCATATCTAACTGGAAAAATTTCATATTCTTTAGTATTTGGTAGAATTGTGAGTTTATAATGAGCCTTTTTCTATTTTATGGAAATCATGATACTGGTTTCGTTGTATTGATAGTCTTTTTTTTTTTTGGCTCTTTTGCAGCCTGATCCAGCTATTAAGAAATCTTCGGTGATGCCTAAAGCAATAAATATGCATTCCATGCTGCTCAGAAGTCACTAGAGAAAAGTGTTGAGAATATTGAAGTACATTTGTGCTGATTCTTGCTTCTGGCCTAGGTTGTATTGTTGTATGGTTTTATTGTTGATTTGATTGTCTTATATTTATGCTCTTCATCTTGTAGCTAGGCACCATCTATTTCTGATGTGAAGCAAATGCTTCTTGTAATCTCTTGGGCATATTTTTGAAAAATTCCATTTGGTCTGTTTGTAATGTGAAATTACTATCAAAACATTGGAGGAGTTGTAGTTTTCCATTTATTTTTTTGTTTCAAGATAGTTAAATATTGGATTGATGATTAGTAATTAAAAAATTATGGTCAAATTTTTTAAATAGTGACGAAAATATTTCATCACTAACATGACAAATGCGTCAATAATAGTGACGAGAAAAACGTTTAGTGACGGTTAATAATTAGTAACTAATGTCATATTTTCCGTCACTAAAATGGTCTCCCTTTTATTGGGTAACTATTTTAGCGACGGAATGTAATTTTTTGGCGAAATTCGGTCACAAATTAGCGATGAAATAATTTTCCGTCACTAATTTGTTTGTGACGTCACTTTTAGTGACCACACCTATTCCGTCACTAATTCGGTCACTAACATGTTTAGTGACCGAAAAATTAGTGACCGAAAAGTGCTATTTAGTGACCGAAATTTGCAGTCACTAAAAACCTTTTTTTTTAGTAGTGAGGTACAGACCCCTTTCATTTTCTAAAATCATATTTCCATGTATAAAAGAGATTCCCAAAAGGAAAAGTTCATTAGAGGTCTTTAACTATTTTTAATGATTTATGCACCCAAAATTCGTATAATATGCACCCAGAAAATAATTTTTCGTAGATCAACCCAGAAAATTATAAATTCCACATTTTAATACGATCGTTTTCATATAAAGATCAGAATTTTCGAACTCACGGTTAAAAAGTTATGGATTTTCAAAGTTATTCATTCAATTAAAGTCTATAAAGAATTCCACTACTAAAAGGATTAAAAATAATAAAACCATCACTATTACTTTATCAATTATAAACATTCCATGCTTAATAAAATCATTTACTTCAAATCTATAGAAATTATATATTTATAAAACTCCATAAAAATTTATGACTTATTACTTAAACAAGTAAAATATTCACTTCAATTCCTTTTATAAAATAAAATCTCAAAATTTATATTAATGAAAATTAGTTTATATGAGTAGGAAAAATGTGGGATGTTACAAAAAAGGTCTTTTCAGGGTTGTAATGGGGTCAAGGACAAGGTGAGATAAAATATGGGAAAGAGTTATAGATTCCAAACCCCATGAAGTATCCCCAAACCCCAATTTTAACATGGAAATTACCAAATTATCCTAATTAAAAAATTAATAGGATATAAACCCCATATATTATTCACAAACTCCATCTTCTTCCTCTAATCATAAACCCCATAACTACCTTATCTTCTTCCTTCCTCTATCACCTCCACTGAACTGCAAATTCCCACCCCCATCACTCATCCCTTTTCATCGTTTTTCTATGTTCCCTCCTTGTCCTGCGTTTTTTTTCCTTGTGGCTCAAAACAGGTGGTCTCTGCATTAGGAAATATATGGAGGCTTATTTTTATGGCATCGTGCCATGTATGCAATGGTGCACACGGTTTGAATCACATCTTTACCTGTCTCATTACCCCCATATTTTTTACTAGAGAGGATTTTCGTTTCTCTTGGTGTCCTGTTCATGACTAGTTTATAGGATGGGAGTTGTTATTTGGGATATGCAAATGTACTAGGTAGCCTTGTTGCATTCTCTCTAATAAGATTTATTTTTCTATATAAAAAAGGCAATATATTGTGCTTCGCTTTCACATTGTGCTTCTACAGTATAGACACTGTTCGGTAATGATTTTTGGGTACATATGCAGAGACCACCTATTTTGAGCCACAAGGAAAAAAAAACGCAGGACAATGAGGGAATATAGAAAAACGATGAAAAGGGATGAGTGATGGGGGTGGGAATTTGTAGTTCAGTGGAGGTGATAGAGGAAGGAAGAAGATAAGGTAGTTATGGGGTTTATGATTAGAGGAAGAAGATGAGGTTTGTGAATAATATATGGGGTTTATATCCTATTAATTTTTTAATTAGGATAATTTGGTAATTTCCATGTTAAAATTGGGGTTTGGGGATACTTCATAGGGTTTGGAATCTATAACTATGGGAAATGTAGCTAAAACCAAGGGAATAGAGGAGCAATGAGGAATAAGTAAAAAGTAAGCACAATCCACCCCTGAATGAAATGATGAACATAACACCAACCTCTAATTCCAATCCTCTTTGCCTTAATCAACCTTTTATTCTTTTTTCTTTTTTTACTTTTCTTCTCTTTTTTTTTTTTGCATTGGAGAACATCATGAACGAAAGAAAAGAAGAAACAACATAAATGGCATAATGAGATAAAGCCATAATTACAATACCAACCACGTAGGCAAAACCAAGAACTCACAAGAGATGAAAAACAAAACACCCTCACTTACTTAATACCCATTCCCAAAACAATTTCAAAGCTCCATTCCTAAGGTTAGGACAATCATGGTTTTTCAGTCACGGGCTTGTAATGAGCTAAAGGAAAAAGAAAGGGGATAAAAATGGCTCAAAGGGGCTATCAAAGGATAAATTCATTCAAGATAGGCTTATATGGCTAGTGGCTTATTTAAGAAAAACAATGCCTAATTCACTTCAAAATGTGCATGGGAATATCAAGTATCAACAAGAGTCAAGTCAAGTTCTAGAGTGCAAGTAATCCAGAGTGCAATCACACATTAAAGAAAATTAGGTGACATATATAGCAATCCACCCACAATTAAGGCACAAATCCTCACTAAAAGAACAATTTTATCACAGTGTTACAACCTCTTAATTATCAATAGCAACTTTGAACACAGAAATGCATGAATTAAAACACAAAATACCAAGACTCTACTAAAATGAAGCAAAAACATGCAAGAAAATGCCCAAAACTAAGGAAAACCTAAAAAATCAAAGCAAAAATATGCAATCTAAACTACCCTCCCCCACACTTAAATCACACATTGTCCTCAATGCAACATAATCAGCAGAATCAAACAAATATAGACAAGTGTAATAAAAGTAGTAAAGAAGGAGAAAAGAAGACTCACTAAGTCATGGTGGGTCAAAGGTGGATTCGGCCAAAGAGGATTCCTCCACAGGTGCATCATCCAAGGTAAGAGTGGTGAGGAAAGGCTTGAGTCGGTGGCCATTGACTTTGAAGCTCTTGTTCGTGGACTCACTCTTGATTTCCACAGTGCCATAAGGAAACACCTGGGTGACTACAAACGGTCCAATCCAGTTAGAGCAGAGCTTTCCGCTCATGAGTCCAAGCCTAGAATTGTAGAGCAAAACTTGTTGACCAACCAAGAACTCCTTTCTGGAAATTGAGCTATCATGGAGCTTCTTGGTCTTCTCTTTGTAGAACTTGGAATTCTCATAGGCCTCCAAACGGATCTCATCTAGCTCACTCAACTGTCGGTTCCTCTCTTCACCCGCTTGATCAAGAGCTAAGTTACATTGCTTCATAGCCCAGTATGCATGGTGCTCTATCTCCACAAGCAAGTGGCATGCCTTAGCAAAGACAACTTGATAAGGTGACATCAATATGGGTGCCTAGTAGGCGGTCCGATGGGCCCAAAGAGCATCCTCTAATCTTGTGCTCCAATCCTTTCTATTAGGCTTCATCATCTTCTTCAAAATCCGCTTGATCTCTCTGTTTGAAATCTCAGCTTGCCCATTGGTTTGGGGGTGATAGGTGTAGAAACTTTGTGCACAACCGCATACTTCTTGAGCAAAGCTTTCATGGATCTATTGCAGAAGTGTGTGCCTTGATCACTAACTATGGATCTAGGTATGCCAAACTTGCAAATGATATTAGACCTGACAAAATCTACAACAACCTGAGCATCATTAGTCCTGGTGGCCTTAGCTTCCACCCATTTGAATACATAATCCAAAACAAGCAAGATATAATAAAAACCAAAAGAAACAAGAAAGGGACCTATGACATCAATACCCCAGACATCAAACACCTCACAGAACAACATAGGTTGTTGCGGCATCTGTTGTCTCCAAGAAAGTGTCCCTCCTACCCTTTGACAATGCTCGCATGTGCTGCAGATGTTGCTTGCATCCTTAAAGATGGTAGGCCAATAAAATCCAGAATCCAGCTCCTTCCGTGCTGTCCTTTGAGTCTCAAGGTGGCCTCCAACTGATGAAGCATGGCAAAATTGAAGAACATATTGGATCTCTTGATCCGGAAAGCACCTGCGATTGACCTGATCACTGCAAAAATGCCACAAATAGGGGTCATCCCATACATAATACTTGGCATTTCTCTTAAGTTTGTCTCTTTGAGCCTTAGATGCCAAGGATGGAAAAACAGATGCAACTAGATAATTTACAATATCAGCAAACCAAGGAGTAAGGGGAGGGGGATGTGAAACATGCAAAGCTAAAAGCTGCTCATTCGAGAATTCATCCCGAATAGGAAATGCATCCTCCTCTCTCTCTATTATGCTCAAGTGGTCTGCAACAAGGTTATACGCACCACTCCCATCCTGAATCTCAAGATCAAACTCCTGAAGGAGTAACATCCACCTAATCAATTTAGGTTTAGAGTCTGTCTTTTTCAAAAGAAACTTTAGAGTAGCATGATCAATATACACCACATCCTTAGAACCCAACAGATATGATCTAAACTTATCAAGTGCAAAGACAATTGCTAACAGCTCTTTTTCAGTTGTGGTGTAATTTACTTGAGCTGAATCTAAAGTCCTAGATGCATAATAAATCACATGAGACAGCTTACCAATCCTTTGGGACAAAACAGCTCCCAAAGCATAATTCGAGGCATTGGTCATGAGCTCAAATGGGAGGGTCCGGTCAGGTGGTTGGATGATGGGAGAGGTGGTGAGTGCTCTCTTTAGCTCATCAAATGCCTTCTTGCATTGGTCTCCAAACTCAAATGCGGTATCCTTTTGAAGCAAGTTGGATAGTGGAAGGGCTATCTTGCTAAAGTTCTGAATAAACCTGCGATAGAAACCTGCATGGCCAAGAAAAGAACGCACCTCTCTCACGCAAGAGGGGTAAGGAAAATGTGATATTACATGCAGCTTAGCAGGGTCAACCTCTATGCCCTTGTGCAAAATAATGTGCCCTAAGACTATGCCTTGTTCTACCATAAAGTGACATTTTTCAATTTAAGACAAGGTTAGTCTCAACGCACCTATTAAGCACCGTAGGCAAACTATCAAGACAAGCATCAAAAGAGGAGCCATATACACTAAAATTATCCATGAAGACCTCTATGCAATGCTCAAGTAAGTCATTAAAAACACTCATCATACATCTTTGAAAAGTGCCAAGAGCATTGCATAGTCCAAAAGACATATTCCTATAAGCAAATGTACCAAAAAGACAGGTAAATGTGGTCTTATGTTGGTCCTCTGGTGCAATACAAATTTGAAAATAACCAGAGAAGCTATCTAAGAAGCAGTAATGAGATTTACCTGCTAGGCGCTCTATAGCCACCCAATTTTGTCCGGGGTCAAAAATTATATTTTGTAAATATTTTGGTTAATTAAATTTTTATCCTCAAGTTTTTATAATTGAATTTTATAAATAAAATAAAAAAAAGAGTTTGTTTGGACCCATTATTTTCTGGTTTAGGTGTATAAAGTTATTTTTGGGATTTATTTAAACAATAATAAACAAAATAAAAAGTGCATTGAAAATTTTTGAGAAGAAAAATTAATTGAAAAAATTGTGTCCAAAATTTTGACAAAATCAATTCAAAAGATTGAAAATCAATTATTTTTTTTTTTAAAAAGAGAAAGGTTTTGATAATTAATTGAAAATCAATTTAGAAAATTTTGAGAATCATTTCAAAATCAATTAAAAATTTTGAAAATCAATTTGATAAATTGAGAATCAATTTAAAAAATTTTGAAAATCAATTATTGAGAATCAATTTGATTTAATTGAAGATTTGTTTTAATCATAAATATTTGAAAAAGATTACAATTGATTTTTGACAAATTAAAATTTTTTGATTGAGATCAATTTGAATTTAGTTGATGATATGTTTTATTTGGAAGGAGTTATCAACTTCTTTTTTTTAAAAGATTGAAAATTAATTCTAAAATAAATTAAGAATCGATTGCAAATCAAGTAAAATTTTCAAATCAATTAAAGAGGATTGAGAATCAATTTGATTGAGTTGAGATTTTTTTTCCATTGAAAACTTTTTATTTGAAATCAAAAAATTATTTGGAAAGGATTATCCTCTTTTTGAAATGATTGAAAATCAATTCAAATTTTGACAATCAATTCAAAAGATTGAAAATCTTTTTTCAAAATCAATTCAAGATCAATTTAAATATTGAAAATCAATTAAAGAGGATCGAGAATCAATTTGATTGAGTTGAGAATATATTTTTTTTTCGATTGCATTTTTTTTATTCAAATCAAAAATTCTTTATTTGGAAAGGATTATCCTCTTTTTGAAATGATTAAAATCAATTCAAATTTTGACAATTAATTCAAAAGATTGAAAATCAATTATTTTTCTATTTGAGAATCAATTTGATTCAATCGAGGATTTTCTTTTAAAATCAAAAATATTTGAAAAGATGCTATCATTATTTTGAAAAGATTTGAAATTGATTTTTAATGATTTTTTCTTAACTTAACTTCTACTATAAATAGAGGTTTTCCCTCACTTTGAAAAAAGAAGGAGAGAGAGACAATTTTGAAAACACAATTTTAATTTCAAAGACACAATTTTTGAAGAAGCAATTTCTTTGAGAAAGGGAACGTGTGTGAAAACACTGGTCCTCAATACTCCGTTACCATTTTTTTATTTCTCGATTTCTGTGCCTAGTATTTAAACTCTAACGTCCTCTGTTATTTTTTTCCCTTTCTCGATTTCCGTGCCTAACTTCAAGTTCGTTCAGCACTCCAGTCTATTACACTGCTTCTTGTTGCATCCGATTTGTTTTTTTATTTAATTTATTTATTTATTTTTAACTTTCCTTTTTATTATTATTAATAAATAATTAAATAATAATTTAAAATGTAGTTATTTTTTATTGTTATCTAAGATTGGTTGTGTTTTAGTAACTCAATTTTTCTCACCCAACTTTAATATTTGTGGTGAGATCTTTTGGACTTCTTCTCCGCACCAAAGATAAATATATAAAAATAATTTTATTTACAATAATAATAAATTAAAAATGTAGATTTTTTTTAATTGTTGTTCTAAAATTTGTTGCGTTTTGGTAAGTCCATTTTTCTCTCCAAAATTCAGTGGAGAGATCTCTCAAACTTCCCCTCCGCAAAAAAATATGTACACATAAAAAATAATTCTTTTTTATATAAATAAGTTATAAAAATTAGAAGAAAAAATTGTTTTTTTAGATAAAAATTAAATATATTTTATTAATTAAGTCTTAACAAAATGTGTTTTGGAAATCCACCTTTTCTGTCTTAAATGACAAGATCTTGTGCATATTTCCTCTCTGCATCAAACATTTTTGTAATAAAATTAAAAAAACATTAAAAGTTAATTGAGAACTACGTAGCCTTGATTCCTCATTTTATGAGGGTACGTAGGACCAGGGGCAACCTTGTCAGGCACAACAATAAAAACAAATATTTTTTGGCAAACCAATTATTTAGGTCTTTTAATTAAAATCAATCAAAGATACCATTTTCGAATGGGCGAACGGGGTGCTAATACCTTCCCCGGCTCGTAACCGACTCCCGAACTTGGAATCTATCTAGTTCGAGACCCGTCTTTATCCTTTTTAATTAATAATTATTTTTTCCGCGTTTTTGTAACAAATGCGGTGGCGACTCCATATTGGGTCAATCGACCCCCACTCGTAGGCGAGGCCCCGAGGGCGACCCGGGACCCCGGCCGCGACAGCTTGCGACTCCGCTGGGGACAAAAACTAAATAAGAGAGTTAGGCTTAAATGATTGATTATTTTTAATAGACCTATTTTCTTTTTTAATTGATTTGCCTTTAATTAATTGTTTATTGTATATATTTGTTTATTTATTTATTTTTTTGCTAAATTGTATATTTATTCTTTATTGTAATCTCTTTTTTTTTATTTAAAAAAAAAAGGGTTTGTATGCCCCCAAAATAGGTTTTTTACACGGACCTTTGCACACACGGAAACCCTATACCCGGGTACTATTATTTAAACCTTAAGTTTAGGGGTTGTTGGGTTAACCAATAATAAATCCTACCGCTACAGGATAAGCATGAACTCTCTAGTACAGGATAAGGGTGAATAACTCATCCTTCTTATCCTCTAAGAGCCACGTCAGCCCTACTGGGCCGAACAGGCCCATAATGCACCACAACACAACTTCCCCTATAAGTATCGCCATGCTATAGGGGCTAAGGTATGTTCTCTCATCCCTACTCTCAAGAACTACGTGTGGCTTGATCCCCTTATCACTGGGGGTACGTAGGACCGGGGTCACCCTCGTCAGCTGCAACAACCCCAAAACACATCGTGGTGTTCCATCAGTACCGGGACACTACATTGGCGCCGTCTGTGGGGGCGATAAACTTCGATTCCCATCCACAATTCAAAAAAAAAAAGGTAGCTGCTGGGTGCTGTTCGCCGTGCCGCAACAGTGCCGTTCACGTCGCCGTGCCGTTCACCATGAAGACCACCTTCGGCCACTACAGCTTCTGGATAGCCACCAGGAATTCAAGACCAGTCAAAGGAGAATCGAATCGAATCTCTCCTGCGATCCAGTTTTCAGAAAGAAGCCTCTCCCTTCATCGTTCTCAAAACCACCGTCCTCCTCCTGGTCTGTTAATGCGCCGTCAGATCTCTGAGAACGAAGATTGGACCATCCTCGTGAATAACGGAGGCACCACAAATACAATCGTGCTCGAGATCCAAGTTTCGAAGAAACCAGTGGGAGATCGACGATGCTTGTTACTGGGTCTATTGCCGCCGCTGGCCGAGACTCGTGTTCCTATTGCGACAACAAGGTTCTGTTCTGGTTGTTACAATCGCCAACAAGACCGCAACGAGCCACCATCATCAACGGCACAGCGAAAATCGAAGAGGAAGGTTAGGCCTCTGTCCACCGATGGCCGATTCGCACCACACTGCAAAGCCAGGACCGCCACGATTCAGACTCCTCATCAGCGCGAGCGCCGCCGCTCCGGGCATTCGAGCATGGTGCCATTGTTGCCTTCTCGATGCCACTGTGCCACAGTCATGCATGACTGCACCGTGAACAGAGGTGTGGCGCGCAGCGGTTCCAGTTCCGAGGTGGCGGTGGTCCTTGGTTCCATCGAACGTGCTGTCTCTACATCGCCGGCGCAAGCCCTCAACTGATGCCCCAATTGGCGCCGCCGCCGCTGTGCATCGCAACACCCACCACACGCAGCTGCTGCTGCATTAGGGTTTCAGCCCTAATGGGCCATTGGCCCAAACCACAAAAAAAAGGGCCTAACCAGGCCCAAAATTAAAAAAAAAACTTGGACAACAACAACAACTCGTTCCTAAAAACAGGAAGTAACATTTTTACTCATATTATGCAATTGTCAATATCACTTATTAGCGCATGATTGATTTGATTACATGTCATTTATTAATTGCCAATAATTATTATTTAATGGTTATAAATTGTCAATCTTGAACGACAATAACTAATTAATCGTTATTTTGCTCCCACTTATTATCACTTATTATCCTAAAGGGATTTTGCTCCCACTTGGATTCGAGCACCGAACCTTCTGGATGTATAAAGAACAAACAACCACTACACCAAGCAGTTACTTGAATAAGCATGCTGGAATTTACTCTATATAATCCAAGAAAACCAGAGGAAAAGAGGCCCCATCACCTGAAGAGCCACCCCATCAGCAAAATAAGACTCATGCCTTTCTCAATACCAGGGAAGTAGTGTTTTTATTTTCTTCATTTATATTGCTATATCATCATTCATATTACGACGCTCTGTTTGACTACACGTATTTGCTCAACTTAATTACGTTCATTCACCTGATACATGATATGATATTCTTCACAATAAATGTCATTATCTATTATTTACGATTATTAACATCATTATTATTATTTTTATAACGCGTGATATATTTATAATCATGCTTCTTTTCGTAGACAATCTTCTATGATTTACGAGGGTATTAACCTCAATAATTGTCATTATTATGTTTATTACGTGTGATATTATTAAATCGTACTACCTCTATACCGATATTATACATCGTATCTTTGCCAATAATTGTTATTATCGTTATTTGATTGTTATAAATTGTTAAATAACGACGATTACCAATTGGTAATTTTGTTTACACATGCGAGGTACGATTATGATGGCCCATTTCTCTAAAAGGCCCATTTCGAGCTTCCGACTGCCAAAGATATCCTCAAATTAATCGGTGCTAGACTACTCAGTCACGATTGACATCTAATATTACAGCGCCTTCAACAGGGTTTTTGGTAGGAAGAGGATGAAGAATACTAGGTAACCGCCCATTCCAACAATAAAAGAGGAAATGCCTCACTGCCAAGAGGGTGCCGGGCATATCAACATTCAGATATAGTCTAAACACGAAGACTGACAGGGAAAGATCTTTCTCATTACCCCATTAATATGCTTTTAATTTCATGGTTTAACTGTCATATTCATTACTATTGAATCACTTACCACATGACATGTGTTACTATTGAATCACTTATCACATGACATGTGTTATCTTAGATAATAATCGTAATTAACAGTGAATTAATTCATACTTCGGTAATTAATGTCATTACATATCGTCTATTACTTGATATTCTAATCGTTGTTTTTATACATCATAAAAAGGTACAAACATAACGATCGGATCTGCCAAGCATGATGACCTATGTTAATTCGAGTTCGAGTATGACGACCCAACTTAATTCAAGTCCTTCACACCGGTTGCCGATCATTTTTCCCTTGGTTTGCGCACCATCGCGACCTTACCTATATGGTAGAACGGTCCGCAGTGCCAACACCCAGTGATCTAATTCGGATCCCAGCATCTCTGAGGAACCACACAATGCTGATTCCACACCCACAACTCGCAAATATTCAACCTTTGCTCAGCGTTCGCCTACACAGATCTGAATCCGACAGTCTCTCAAAGAGGCTTGGATGAACACGATCTAATTGGCGGAAAACAACTATCACACCTTAAAGGACTTCTTAACTCGGCACAAGCCTCTTCAGGCTTTATCGAGTAAGGGGGTTGGTTATGCAATGGAGTAAAAGTTTGCTTCAGCTTTGTTATTATGATGATCTATCAGCTTGCCTTCGCCCTAATTACTCGGATTCAAGAGGGGTTCAACAATTGAAGTTGACAAAACAGTTCCGACAGGGGAAATGGTCGTCCTTGGCTTCTCTACTTATTCTTGCCTCCTCAGCTTCATTCTTTCCCTTCTCGGCATCCTCGGCCGCTTCAACAGCTCGATAAACTTTCGATGACTTCTACTCGAGTGACCTTATTCGGCCATGAAGCTTACTGCTCGGCGGATAGAATGGACTCCGAGTCTTGAAAGTAATTCGAGCCTCCAACTCTTCGGGTCGAGTGGCTATTCTCGAACACGATGTTCGCTGCTTCGGGGAAGGAATGGACTCCGAATCTACAAAATAATCCGAGAAGAACTGTAAAGCCCTGAGCAGCAGATGCTCCGGCAATATTTGGGTGCCTTCGCACCACATCTTTAGAACCTCTCACCGAGCTTTCGGACCTATACCGAGTCCGAGGGTGCCTCGAACAACAACAATAAATGTCTCACAATTCTTATATACTTGGCACAATCTTCTACGAGCTTTCTCGATCTCCTTTTTCAGGTAAAGGAGGGTGTACAGAGTTGATCTTGATACTCTAACCTTTCTTCGCCCACTTTGGTCCCGAGCGTTTCACAGACCTTATGAACTCGACACAAGCCTTTTCAGGCTTTACCGAGTAGGGGACTAGTATGTGATGAGGCATATACATAGCTGACATTGGCCGACCTTGATACTGGTATTATATGATGCATAAGTTACTCGAGATAAAATGTCGTGCCAAAGAGGACCACCACGTCCCATGAGGCAACAAATTGATAATTTACCTTCCTTATTAAGGACATATGTTAAACTCACTCATTTCGGATCATGTTCTTACGCACTTGCCCACGATCTCGGTTAGCCAGCCAGATCGGCGAGGCTACAAGTGAAAACGAGGATTGCGACCCGATAACTTGGCTTAGCCTCTCGGCTCAAAGCCTCTCGGCTCATATCTGGCCAAATACATCCCGGATCGAGGAATACACCTCGACTAAGGTTGTCATTCCGACAACAATCCCTCGTAAACGTTAAGATCCGATTGGTGATAATCTTGGCACACCTCGAACTCAAATAGCAGTTTGAGTCGTGCCAGCATAAAAACAATAGTCCAATTCGACTTTGAACTCAGTACATGACAATACACGATTAAGGGTCTTGACTGCGAACAGTCTTATACGTCCTAATCAACCATCCACGAGACTCCTCCGAATAAAAAGTTCTCAGCCGCAAACAATGTTTTATGTCACCACCAACTCTCAGAAGCTCAGCACAGGCTCTTCGAGCCTATACGAGCTTGGGGGGCTTGTAGGGTTAACCAATAATAAATCCTACCGCTACAGGATAAGCATGAGCTCTCTAGTACAGGATAAGGGTGAATAACTCATCCTTCTTATCCTCTAAGAGTCACGTCAGCCCTACTGGGCCGAACAGGCCCATAAGGCACCACAACACAACTTCCCCTATAAGTATCGCCATGCTATAGGGGCTAAGGTATGTTCTCTCATCCCTACTCTCAAGAACTACGTGTGGCTTGATCCCCTTATCACTGGGGGTACGTAGAACAGGGGTCACCCTCGTCAGCTGCAACAACCCCAAAACACATCGTGTTGTTCCATTAGTACCGGGACACTACAGGGGTGCTTTTGCCCTACCTTTGACTTACCAAGTGTATGGTCTCTTGTAGTGCGTGAAAGTACCACTCGGATTGGGAACCATTTCTCGTGAGCACAACTTTTGGGAGGTGCGTCCTACCTATTTTAGGAGGCGTAACCAAGCTCTTGTCGATAGTTTGCAAGGTGCGTCCTCGCCTTAAAGAGTGAGGGCAATCCAGGAACCTTTAGAAGTCTAGAGCCACCATTGAGTACACTTTGTGTAGCATTCTATTTTGAAACTTGAATAAGTTAGTCATGGTTCCCCTTCATTCACTATCAAAGATTAAGAGGTGTCAAAACAGTTAATCTGTTACCTACTTAACCTTCGAAAAAGTTGCGGGGATCGTGTCAATCAAAAATTAAAAAATATATACTCTTTTTCAAATTATTAAATTAGAGTGTTACACTTTAGTTATACCATAGAACAATGTCATAGGACTGTGGCCAATAGACATCCCAAAAACCTTGTAGGATCTACCAAGAGGGGGCATATTCTCTATCTCTTATCGCATTTTGTTTAATAAAAGTCGGGATCGCCATCCCACATAAATTGGGTGACCCGCTGTCTTCCAAGCCAGAATGATGTAAGGGGCATCATTGCACTTTGGTAACCTTATGCCATGAGGAAGGTATTTTCTTTGCATGCTCATTAAACCCGCAATAGGGCCCACCACCCTAAGGGTTAATTTTCATTTTCATATCCATCATTTCACTTGGGATAATCCCTCGTCGTTCCAAGTGGGCCCAAACTATATGGCTATTGTCAATTCATTATGGCATTCCATGTCTTGTAATGAAGGTGTGACACCCTTCTTACTACCTCAAGTTTAATATAGTAATTAAACTATCTTATCAGATAATATATGGACTTGTAAGTATTTAGAAAATGTAAAATAAATTTTATTTCTTTAAGCGGGTGCACAAATCAAAACTTGGAATTCTTGGAGAAGAAATTCTAAATCATTTCAAATCAGTTGTATTGAGTTCGGCAATCTCTAAAACCTTTTCATAAGCGGGATAGCATTCGTATTTGAAATCGTCTTTATATGATAGAAAGTAAATGGAGCTATCCTTTTCGTAGCCGAGCTCTTTAAAGAAAGATTAAATCTGAGTAAGCGGAAATTATAGGACTATGCAACTAATAGAAATATAACATAGACTTTATATACATATATAAATAAAAAGTCAGGTGATACATAGTCCAAGCATAAGTCATGTCTCCAAGATCCATAACACAAGTCCATAACAGATCTATGCTCAAAATAAAGCCATAGCCCTAAAGTACTCATAGTATATCTACAATATGTACATCTCAAAAATATAGACTCTAGAGGTGGTCACATAGATCTGGCAGCATCAGTAGTAGCAGTGATAGTAGCAGAAATCTCCAAGTAGCAAAAGAAACATCCTCATCAACAGCAGCAGTAGTAGAATCTCCTCCATGGAATCTCCACATCGGATCCCCTGATCCTCATCATACACCCTATACACATACCTAGGGATCATCATCCCTCCACTGACTCCCGGTGGAATGAACGATAGGCTCGCCTCCGCTCTCATCCTCCACGGGATCCTCCTCGATCTCATCCGATGGAGAGTGTACCCTACCACTGGGTACGGGGTCAGAAGATGGTGTGACCCTGACTGGACTCCTCGGATCAGAAGGGGGAGTATCCTCGCGGACGACTCTCGAGGAAAAAGGGTGTGAGCGGGTAGGTCTGAAGCGAAAACTATGATAAGAGCGAGCTAGCCGTGTGGGAGGTGGTCCATGATATGTGTAAAACGGGGGTACATGCATAGTGTATATGATGGGAATCCTAAATCTACGAGGACGAAATCGAATCAACGGGTTCGGGTGGTAGAAGGTAATCTCTACCTCTCCCTCGAACACCGCACGATGGTCCTCATAGATCCATATGCCACTAGGAAGTGGCCGGATCTCGATGCAAGCGATGTAGCGAGACATCACCTACAAGGGCATAGGGGTAAGCAATTCTATACACATAATCAATAGAGTATAAATATGTGAACAATAGGAATGTAAAGTCATGCAACAATAAACAACCATCACATTTAGCACTTAGCAGTTATTGAATGCAAGTAGGATGCTCATACTTGTTTCATTTATCACACTTAATTTAAATGAGTGGCATGATGTGTGAATCTAGCTCTCAAGCCTATCTCCATCAATCTATGTCACTCTCTGACGTCCATCCCTGACAACCCAGCACTCATCAATGCGTTGTATTCCTAGGTATACAACATTTCATACATTCACCAAGAATATACACGACAAGCTTGGAACCCGTGCCACCCGAGCACATCCCGTCATCCAAACGGACCGTCATCCAAACGGTGTAACCATATCGGCATCCACTAAGCCGATCACATCTTCAACGTGTCATCAAGCAAGCGTATTGGCACTCCCAGAGGCCCTCCACATGTTACCAAAATGTAACATCCCAAATTTAATTCTTAGTGTAAATCATGTTTTGATAGTCTTAGGATAGAAGTAATTATGATTTAAGTTAGAAAATTGGCCAATTAGACATGCAAATTCAAGTTTAAAAAATAGGACTTTGGGGAATAAGAATAACAAGATTGGTAGCTTAGAATACAAATTCCACCGTTGGATGTGAAGTAGGATAGGTGAGGAAGCTTGTGTCAAAATTTGAGGAAGATCCAATGGGTAACGAAGAAGTTATGGCCTTCCAAAGTATGTATGCTGCAAAACTGAGCAGCTTAATCATTAAGGTCAGAAAGTTGGAAAATGCTTAATCGATTACTAATCGATTAAGGGCTGTGCTGTGAGAAAAAAATAAAGCCATTCACGTGTGTTCTTGCCACAAAATTCGAACTCTCTCTCTCTAGGGCACAAAATCTCTCATTCTAAATCCATTAAACCTCAAGTGAATCACTCCAAAATCCATCATCAAGCCCCTCTTTGTCACTCCAAGTAAGTTTTCATGTTTTTAATTTCATTGCTCTCTCTTTAGTTTGGATTTTCTCTCTCTCTTCCCACCTCTTGGTGAAACACGAAATTCCTCTTGTTTTTATGTCACAATCTCTTCATCGTTCTCATTTCTATGTCTTAGGGAAGATCATCATCACTCTCCTCCTTTGATTGCCTTTGGAGCTCTTTGTTTTGGGTGCTAGAAGCTAGGGCTTGAGGTTCTCCCACTCTCTCCTTGAGTAAGGTAAGGGGGTGTGTGTTACCTTGGTTTAGGGACTAGTTTTCTAGCTAGCACATAGTGATTTGCTAAGGTTATGTGTTAGAATTGTGTTAGGAATCTTAGGAATATTAAATATTGAAAATTATTATGATATAGCCATGAATAAGCTCTAAGTGTAAATGCCCAATATAATTGTAAGAATGTGAATGAATATTGAAAAACATGCTTTATTGATGATTAAGTGTGATATATGAAGGAATGTGGATATGTGCTACTTGATGTATATGATTAAATGAATGGTTTGTATTATGTTAGTAATGTTTGGTTGATATGTTGAATTGATTGGAATACAATGCTAAATGGAAAAGTATAATTTAAACGAATTAAAAAGGAATGGATGGTTGAATTGATCATTGGGACATTGGCACACTAGGTCGCCCCTGCTAGGTGTATCAAATGCCCCATTAGGGCTAAATGCCCCGTCAGGCCAAATGCCCCATTAGGTCCAAACGCCCCGTTAGGCGTCGACGTGCCCAAGTGATCAATTCAACGATAATTAAGAGTATGGAAAATGTGAAAAGGAATAAAGTATATGAAAGTGAATATGTTATGAAATGTTTTAAGCAATGATAAAGATTGCATGTATTGTCCTAACGGGTGAAGCCTAATGGGTGATTAAAGTCCTGATGGGTGTATAAGTCCCTAATGGGTGTACAAACGCCCTAGCAGGAGCAACCAATTCCTAGTGGTATTAATATATGGAAATGAGAAATTGAATGGTGAAAAGATCATTCGATAATTGAATTAAAATGGGACAAAGAGAAAGAAAATGAATATTGAAATGGCATGATTATGACATGGAATGATTGTATGAACTTACATGTGCTAAATGTCTAAGTGTGTATGACTTGGTGGGTTAGTATGTCTAATTAGAAACTGCTTCCTACTTCATGTGTAATGCTCACCCTCTTGCTATATTTTACAGGTACTGAGATTGAGCTTGCACAACCCCCGGTCGAGCAGGTGCACTCTCCCTTACAGGGAGAGTAGCTTATGAGGGTTTAGGGGATTTTTTTTTTTTGGTGTAGTCCTGGGGTATATTGGAGATAGTATATGTGTCTCTATGTTTTGTATATGTTATGCAAAGTATTTTTTTTGGGTGATCCAGGACTACTTATTTTGGAAAGGAAGTATATTATTTTGGGAAACTCTTGTAGTTCCACAACTTATTTATTTGCTGCGATCTCTGCTGTAATTATGTGATGATGTGGATGGTTATTCCACTATTGATGTTTTGGCCCTGTTGGCCCTGGATGAAAGGAAAATATCTATATATATATTGCACAGGTTTCAGGAAATCTAAACTTTGGTTTACTCAATAAACAAAGGAAACTCTGTCCGGTTTGACAGAGATTTTTGAAATCAAATAGTTTTAAAAAGAAATTTTCAAGCTACTATTTTATATTATGGGTACTTAAGGGTAATTTTTACTAGGGTGTTACATTTTGGTATCAGAGCAGTTTCCCTCGGCCTTTGGATTATGAACTCACTACTCCTATGGTTACTCACCGAGCGAGTAACCGATGTACTTAGTTTAGTGTCTAAGTCTAAGTTGTAGGATGTTTATAGTTTTATTTAGTTGTTTTATCATTGACTGATTGTCCCTCCATGACTCAACAGTATGGCAGGGAGACGGGCTGACAATGATAGGATTGCTGCAATCCTTGAAACTCTGGTTCAATTGCAGCAGAACCAAGCCCAAGCTCAGCAGAACCAAGCTGAGAATCAGGCCCAAAACATAGCAGTAGCTGCAGCAGCTGCAGCAGCAGCATTGCAACCTCCTCCTCCACCTCCGGTCGAGATTGACTGGATGGCCCGATTTCGGAAAAATGATCCACCAAGGTTTGAGGGCGGATGTAATCCTGATGGAGCTCAACTCTGGCTCCAAGAGGTAGAGAAGATACTCCGTTCCTTGCAACCACCTGCCGATCAGAAAGTTCGGTTGGCTGAGTTTATGTTGACAGGAGAAGCAGAGCATTGGTGGGAGCACCAAAGGAGGAATTTAGAGGCAGCTGGCCAAGCTATCACTTAGGATCTATTCAAGATCCGCTTCTTGGGAAAATATTTTCCGGAAGATGTGCGAAGGGAGAAGGACTTGTTGTTTCTGAAGCTTGAACAAGGGAGTATGAGCGTTGGTGAATATGCAGCGCAATTTGAAGATCTAATCCGATACTCCAGTGGCTACAAGGATACAGAGGAGCGAGCAAAGTGTATCAAATTTGAGTCCGGTCTCCGGGAGGATATTCGACTAGCTTTCGAGTATCAGAATATTGCCGATCTCTCTCATCTCATCAACATGACCAGTACTTATGAGAAAGGACTCAAAAGGAAGGCGGAGGCAGATCGGAACAAAGCAGCCCAGAGATTAGTGGGGCCCCTCCGAGGCAAGGGTCCAGTGCAGAGGTCAGGACCATATGCTAAGGCAAAAGTTGTAGTTACTGGGGGAGCAAGCCAGCCAGCGATTGTTTATGACCCCATTCCCACTTGTCAACATTGTGGGAGGCGAAATAGGGGAGTGTGTTGGAGTCTTGATCCTCGCAAGAGGGAAGGACTTTGCTTTCATTGTGGCCAACCGGGACACTTTGCTGCTAACTGTCCCAAGAGCCCCTTGAAGAAAGAAGTAAATGTGGCCAAAGTGCAGAAAACAGGAGCAAGTCCGCCACTTCAGAAGGGCAAGGTGTACACCATGGATGGTGAAGAAGTTGTTGGAAACCAACATGCGGGCTTAGCAATTACTAGAGGGGGGGTGAATAGTAATATGGAAGCAACAGTGACTAATTTTCGGTGCAATTAAAAGATAATTGATCAAAAGCTTGTTTTTCTGAAACTGGGCAATTTACTCGAGTGAATTTAAAAACACTCGCGTGTTTTTCAGAAAACCTGAAAAACACTCGCGTGAAAATGAAGAACACTCGAGTGAAATGCTACGAAATACTCGAGTGAATAGAAAAACACTCGAGTGTTTTACGCAGAACAGAAAGGAGCAGTTTCAGAGAAATTTAGCAAAATGATTCAATTTCTTAAAGACTAATCCAGGGCAGATATAAATCAAAGTAGAGGGCAATTAAACTAAGTTAAAACAAGTTGAAAACAAGTTAATTGCAACCAATTGCTACTAGAATTATAAAAGCCCCTTTCTAGAGAACTTAGGGTTTGGTTTTACTTGAAAACTAAGAAAGCTATAAAAGAGAGAGACAACACCAATTTTATCCTGGTTCACACTCAATCTAGAGTGCTAATCCAGTCCCCCTAATCAACTTAGGAGTTTCTACTAGTGATCAAATTGTTAGAAATTACAAGGATAAATTGAGATTCCTCACTCAATCCTAACCCTTTTCAAGAGTGTACCAAACTCTTGAAATTTATACCCCAACTTGATTTGGTGATGAAGAGTCCCTTCTTCTTAAGCTCCTTGGAACCTCCAAGAGCCCACCAAGCTAAGAATCCTCTTAGTCTTTGTGCTTGAGAACCTCTCAAGGCTTGAGAAACTTGGATACCTCACCAAGTACTTGGATACCTCACCAAGATTTTCTAAACAAGCTAATGTGTTTGAGTGTTTGAGAATTTTACAACAAATAATTCTCTTACAAATGAAGCACACTCTCTTAACTCACTAAGACAAATAATAAAGATGAATGCTTGGTTGAGTTTAGAGAGAGAAATGATTTTTAACACTTAAGAGAGAAATAAAATCAATGAAGGATTGTAAGCATGTTCTTGTAAATGAGGTCAACTCTTCAGAATATAAGTAAGGGGACAAAAGGGGAGGAAAAACCAAGTTATTCTCCCTTTTTGTCCTCTTCTAACGTTTAGAAAAATTGCTGTCAGACCTAAAATACTCGAGTCTTTTTGAAAACACTCGAGTGTTTTGGTCAACTCTGATAGTGTTGCCTTTTTACTTTATCCAACGGCTATATTACTGAAAATTCATAAATCACTCGAGTGAATTGAGAATCACTCGAGTGAATTGCTCAATGTTGGAAAAATTAAGTTTTTCTAACATTGTTTTCAATTCTCTTCTCAGGTTTAATTGGTTTTAATCTCAACCTTTCATCCATGATCATTATTTGACCTTATATGAGAATAAAAACCTAAACTACCCACTCTCATAAATAAAATAAAATACATCAAAATTAAATGAGAATGAATAAATAACTAAGCACTTGATCTTCTTTAATGTTGGGCTTGCATTCTTCACTTTAAGTCCATAATTTAATTACATTGTCATCATCAAAATTAATCCGCCTTAATCGGAGACTTGATTTTACAGAAGTGACTGATGATGATGAGCTCATTCGAGGTACATGTTATGTCAATGATGTTTCTTGTGGAGTTCTATTTGATTGTGGAGCAACACATTCATTTATTTCTGTTGATTGCATGGCGAAGCTAGGACTTTCTTGTGTAGAAATGCCTTATAAGCTTTCCGTTTCAACTCCTACAAATTCTTCTGTAATCACATCTCAAATGTGTCTGAATTGTTCTCTTCGAGTGTTTGATCGGGAGTTCAAAGTGAATCTGATCTGTTTGCCGTTGAATCGGTTAGACATTATTCTTGGCATGGATTGGATGTCTCACCACCGTGTCTTAATTGACTGCCATCAAAAAGCGGTTATTTTCAGTGATTCTTCTTTAGCTGCTATGGAAGTAGATGAGGTGTCGGATGTAAGCCAGATTCCAATAGTTTGTGAATTTCCGGAAGTCTTTTCTGCAGAGATTCCCGGATTGCCTCCAAAAAGAGAGGTAGAGTTTAGTATTGATTTGAAGCCTGGTACTGGCCCAATCTCTATAGCACCGTATAGAATGACACCTCCCGAATTAGAAGAATTGAAGAAGCAGTTAAAGGAGTTGTTGGCCAAGAAGTTGATTAGGCCAAGTGTATCACCTTGGGGTACTCCAATTCTTTTTGTCAAGAAAAAGGATGGTAGCCTCCGTATGTGCACTGACTACAGGCAGTTGAATGCGGTGACGGTGAAAAATAAATATCCGCTCCCTCGCATTGATGATTTACTTGATCAACTACGGGGTGCAGCAGTGTTTTCTAAAATTGATCTCCGATCTGGATACCATCAAATTCGTATCCGTGAGGAGGATATTCCTAAAACTGCATTCAGAACGCGGTATGGGCACTTTGAATATGTTGTGATGCCATTCGGATTAACAAACGCTCCTGCAATATTCATGGATTATATGAATAGAATCTTCATGCCTTATTTGGATTCTTTTGTAATAGTATTCATTGATGATATTCTCATCTATTCTAAGAGTCCAAGTGAGCATGAGGAGCATTTCAGGATGGTGCTGCAGGTCCTCAAAGAAAAGCAATTATATGCAAAGCTTTCCAAGTGTAGTTTTTGGTTGACCGAAGTTCACTTTTTGGGCCATGTTATTTCTGCACAGGGAGTTGCTGTAGATCCCTCCAAGGTGGAAGCAGTGTTAAAGTGGGAGAGACCCACTACCGTGACAGAAATCAGAAGCTTTTTGGGTTTGGCAGGGTATTATCGGAGATTCATTGAAGGGTTCTCCAAGCTGGCTCTTTCACTGACTATGCTTACTAGAAAAGATGTTCCTTATCAGTGGTCTCAGCAATGTGAAAACAGTTTCCAGGAATTGAAGAGAAGATTGACTAGCTCACCGGTTCTAATTCTACCAGATCCGACGCAACCCTTTGATGTTTATTGTGATGCTTCAAAGCAAGGTTTGGGTTGTGTGCTCATGCAGCAAGGCAAAGTGATAGCATATGCATCCAGGCAGTTACGACAGCACGAGCAGAATTATCCAACTCATGATCTGGAGTTAGCAGTTGTGGTCTTTGCATTGAAAATTTGGAGACATTATTTGTATGGAACGAAGTTTGAAGTTTGAAGTGATCACAAAAGTCTCCGCTATCTCTTTGATCAGAAAGACTTGAATATGAGACAGAGGAGATGGATGGAATTCTTGAAAGATTATGATTTCCATCTTCAGTACCATCCCGGTAAAGCTAATGTGGTAGCTGATGCACTGAGCCGCAAGACTCTACATGTTAGCAACATGATGGTAAAAGAAATGCAACTGATTCAAGAGTTTAGTGATCTCAACTTGAACATGTAGGTGAAAGAGAAAAGCATTGTGCTGGAAATGTTGCAGGTCACAAATGAGCTGATGAGTTCCATCAAAGAGAGACAGGCCGATGATGAAGAGCTTCAGAAGCTCCTGGCAGAGTCTGAGGGTAAAGAAGAACCTGATTTCATCAAGGGTGCAGATGGCATTATTCGGTTTAGGGGCCGAATATGTGTTCCTATGGATTTCGAGGTTCGAAGAGACATATTATTGGAAGCTCACCAAACAAAAATGAGTTTCCATCCCGGTACAACAAAAATGTATCAGGATTTAAAGAAAATCTATTGGTGGCCAAAGTTGAAAACAGATGTGGCGGATCATGTGTCTCATTGCTTAACTTGTCAGAAGGTAAAAATTGAGCATCAAAACCAGGTGGTCCGTTGCGATCACTTGATATTCCCGAGTGGAAATGGGATAGTATTGCTATGGACTTTGTGTCCGGTTTGCCCAGAACCACTGTTGGGTGTGATGCTGTCTGGGTTGTGGTTGATCGTCTGACAAAAGGTGCTCACTTTATTCCGATGAACATGAAGTACAGTTTGGAAAAGTTGACTCAATTGTACATTCGGGACATAGTGAAGCTACATGGTGTGCCCTCCAGCATAGTATCAGATCGTGACCCAAGGTTCTTATCCAGATTTTGGCAGAGTCTCCAGTAGGCTTTGGGTACCAAGCTGAAATTTAGTACAGCTTACCATCCGCAAACTGATGGGCAATCTGAGCGTACTATTTAGACATTGGAGGATCTGCTCAGAGCTTGTGTGTTGGAGCAGGTTGGCAACTGGGAGCAGCTTCTGCCGCTTATGGAATTCACTTATAATAACAGTTTCCATTCTAGCATCGGCATGGCACCTTTTGAGGCACTTTATGGCAGAAAGTGTAGAACGCCTCTTTGTTGGTTTCAGATTGGTGAGAATTTGTTGACTGGACCAGAACTTGTGCAAGAGACTACTGAGAAGATCACTATGATTAAGAACAAGATGAAAACTTCTCAGGATCGTCAGAAGAGATATGCAGATAAGCGTAGGAGACCTCTAGAGTTTGATGATGGTGATCATGTTTTTCTAAGAGTGTCCCCTACTACAGGAATAGGTCGGGCAATCAAGTCCAAGAAACTGACTCCACGATTTGTTGGTCCTTATCAGATTTTGGAGAAGGTTGGTCCATTGGCATATAGGATCGCCTTACCCCCACATCTTTCCAAGCTTCATGATGTTTTCCATGTCTCACAGCTAAGGAAATACATTCATGATCCTTCTCATGTAGTTGTTGTGGATGAATTGCCTTTGAAAGAGAATTTGACCTTTGAAGTTCTACCAATCAGAATTGATGATAGGCGGACTAAACAACTTAGAGGCAAAGAGATCTTGTTGGTGAAGGTAATTTGGAACCGAAACAACGTGGAAGAGGCTACTTGGGAGCTAGAGGACAAAATGAAGGAGTCTTATCCACATTTGTTTCAGGACAACTGAATTTCGAGGACGAAATTCTGGTAAGTGGGAGAGGATTGTAACATCCCAAATTTAATTTTTAGTGTAAATCATGTTTTGATAGTCTTAGGATAGAAGTAATTATGATTTAAGTTAGAAAATTGGCCAATTAGACATGCAAATTCAAGTTTAAAACATGGGACTTTGGGGAATAAGAATAACAAGATTGGTAGCTTAGAATACAAATTCCACCGTTGGATGTGAAGTAGGATAGGTGAGGAAGCTTGTGTCAAAATTTGAGGAAGATCCAACGGGTAACGAAGAAGTTATGGCCTTCCAAAGTATGGATGCTACAAAACTGAGCAGCTTAATCGATTAAGCTGCAGCTTAATCGATTAAGCTGCAGCTTAATCGATTAAGGTCAGAAAGTTGGAAAATGCTTAATCAATTACTAATCGATAATCGATTAAGGGCTGTGCTATGAGAAAAAAATAAATCCATTCACGTGTGTTCTTGCCACAAAATTCGAACTCTCTCTCTCTAGGGCACAAAATCTCTCATTCTAAATCCATTAAACCTCAAGTGAATCACTCCAAAATCCATCATCAAGCCCCTCTTTGTCACTCCAAGTAAGTTTTCATGTTTTTAATTTCATTTCTCTCTCTTTAGTTTGGATTTTCTCTCTCTCTTCCCACCTCTTGGTGAAACACGAAATTCCTCTTGTTTTTATGTCACAATCTCTTCATCGTTCTCATTTCTATGGCTTAGGGAAGATCATCATCACTCTCTTCCTTCGATTGCCTTTGGAGCTCTTTGTTTTGGGTGCTAGAAGCTAGGGCTTGAGGTTCTCCCACTCTCTCCTTGAGTAAGGTTAGGGGGTGTGTGTCACCTTGGTTTAGGGACTAGTTTTCTAGCTAGCACATAGTGATTTGCTAAGGTTATGTGTTAGAATTGTGTTAGGAATCTTAGGAATATTAAATATTGAAAATTATTATGATATAGCCATGAATAAGCTCTAAGTGTAAATGCCCAATATAATTGTAAGAATGTGAATGAATATTGAAAAACATGCTTTATTGATGATTAAGTGTGATATATGAAGGAATGTGGATATGTGCTACTTGATGTATATGATTAAATGAATGGTTTGTATTATGTTAGTAATGTTTGGTTGATATGTTGAATTGATTGGAATACAATGCTAAATGGAAAAGTATAATTTAAACGAATTAAAAAATAATGGATGGTTGAATTGATCATTGGGACATTGGCACACTAGGTCGCCCCTGCTAGGTGTATCAAATGCCCCATTAGGGCTAAATGCCCCGTCAGGCCAAATGCCCCATTAGGTCCAAACGCCCCGTTAGGCGTCGATGTGCCCAAGTGATCAATTCAACGATAATTAAGAGTATGGAAAATGTGAAAAGGAATAAAGTATATGAAAGTGAATATGTTATGAAATGTGTTAAGCAATGATAAAGATTGCATGTATTGTCCTAACGGGTGAAGCCTAATGGGTGATTAAAGTCCTGATGGGTGTATAAGTCCCTAATGGGTGTACAAACGCCCTAGCAGGAGCAACCAATTCCTAGTGGTATTAATATATGGAAATGAGAAATTGAATGGTGAAAAGATCATTCGATAATTGAATTATAATGGGACAAAGAGAAAGAAAATGAATATTGAAATGGCATGATTATGACATGGAATGATTGTATGAACTTACATGTGCTAAATGTCTAAGTGTGTATGACTTGGTGGGTTAGTATGTCTAATTAGAAACTGCTTCCTACTTCATGTTTAATGCTCACCCTCTTGCTATATTTTACAGGTACTGAGATTGAGCTTGCACAACCCCCGGTCGAGCAGGTGCACTCTCCCTTACAGGGAGAGTAGCTTATGAGGGTTTAGGGGATTTTTTTTTGGTGTAGTCCTGGGGTATATTGGAGATAGTATCAGAACATTGCAAATCTGTCTCAACTGGTTAATATGACCAGTACTTATGAAAAGAGTAGGGAGCACAGGGCGGAGGAGAAAAGAAACAAGAAGGTACAAAAAGTTGGGGGTCCGATTCGGGGAAAAGGACCAGTTCTGGAATCAAAACCTTATGCCCAGCACGATGTAGCTCCAGTAGCTCCGGGGGTTAAGAGTAAGAATGGGAATACTATGGGAACCTATCCACTTTGCTCACATTGTGGAAAGAAGCATGAGGGAGAATGCTGGTATCGGAATCAAACCAGGGGGAATTTCACTTGTTTTCTGTGTGGACAACCAGGATATTTTGCTTCAACTTGTCCCACAAAGATTCCTAAGAAAGAAGTCAATGCTACAAAGGTGCAGCAAGCGGGAAAGAGTCAAACTGCTTCTAAGGGAAAACTGTACACCATGAACAGGGAGGAGGTCGATCTAGCTGACGTAGTCGCAGGTATAGATTGTTTAGTAATGCCCGTGCAGTATCCTATTAGTTTTAATATCACATAACTGATTTTTCCTCCTTAGAAGTTATTTGGAAATATCATGTTCTTTAAGATAGAACCATCCTGTGAATCTTTAACACATTCATCCAATCTATGCTTCTTAGTAGCATGGTAGGAACAATTAGAAGAAAATGTCAAGTTGTCAAATTCAATTCCAAACTAATCAAGCCCAGTGATAATATTGTTATTTAATACTATATGAGATTAGAATTGATCACTCTAATTCTTGCATATGTTGAGTAATGATATTATCAGTAAGCCCAACAATGGGATCACTATTAGTAGATGGAAGATTGAAACTGATCATTTTGATTTATCCGCCTATCAATAGTTGATGTCATTGCTGAATCTCATATCCAAGATTCTCTTTGTTTAGTGCGAAGCCCTAGTAGTACGCAGAATCTAAGTGGGGGAGTGAAACCAAGAGGAAATAGTAGCACAACCAAAGAACCTTGCGATTAGGATGATTCTCCTTTTGAAGGAATTGAAACGGAATTTCGGGGACGAAATTCCAATAAGTGGGGGAGAATTGTAACATCCCAAATTTAATTCCAAGTATAAATATTGAGTTAATAGGTCTAGAGCGTAGAAAATGGGAAGATTAATTGCTTAACGAATTTTGTGAGCAAAGCGAACAACCATTTTGAGTACTAGGGGTTGTATATAAGGCAATTGTGGCTTCGAGCAGAATTATATAAGCGAAATCGGGAGTTAAATCGGCGTTTTAGATGTTAGAAATCGACTGAAAAGAGAAAATTAGAAATTTATTATAGGATGCTAATAAAATAAATTCCACCGTTGGATGTGAAGTTTAGGGGATTAAGAAGCTTGTCTAAAAATTTGGACCCGGTCCGACGGTTAACGAAAAAGTTATGGCGAATCGAAGATTGAAAACCCTGTGTCACGCCCAAGCGCACCAGCCATGCGCCCAGGCGGGTGCACTGTTCATTGGTGCACCAGCCAGTGAAAAACCCGCCCAGGCGAGGCACCAATTCGCCCAGTCGAGCGGAAATATGCACCAGCCGCACCAGTTTTGCGTGTGGCGCGCCAAAACCCCCACCTGACCGCACCAAATCTCGCATCAGGCGCGCCAGCAGCACCAGCTGGTGCAAGACTCGCCCAAGCGAGTAAATAGCTCGCCCAAGCGAGTGGCGCAGACCAGATATGATCTGGTGCGTCCGATTTTAGCTTGGGGGCCAAGTTGGCCTTTCTCAGCCACACGATGGCTGCTGCTGGTGTTGGGCAAAAATAAAGCCTACACACACAACACCACATACACAACAACATCAACAAAACACCCTTCCCTTCCATTTTCTCTCCAAGAATCCAAGAGTAAATCATCATCATTCAACACATATCACTCAAAATCATCAAACCCCATCAAGCAAGCTTCATGGAAATGGGTTGAAAACTTCCTCCCTCTCCTTCCTACACCACACGAATTGTCCCTCTTTTCTCCCTCTTGGATTTTCAAGTTCCACCATCATTTGGGTAAGTAGAATCCTAGGTCAAGTCATGATTTCATTCCTTTTCTCTTTAGCTCATGAAGATTGTATTTAATCTCCTCTAGGGCTCAAGCTTTTCTCATTTCAAGTTGATCAAGCATCAAGGTCACCATCAACTTCTCAATTCTAAGCTAAGGAATCATCACATAGGACCTCTCTCACCTCAAGGAACTCTTATATTTATTGGTTTTGAGGTAAGAAGGGAAGTGTTACCTCTACTTAGGGGGTATTTTCTAGCTTGCATATAGGGGGAATTAAGGGCAGGAAATAAAATAGAAAAGAGGAACCTTAGGGAAATTGACTAGAATAGGATTTATGTATGGTTGATGGATACGACTTTAATTGCGTATGTTTGTAATTGTCTAAATCTAAGTAATTGTGGGTTGATAATGAGAGTGAGTTATAGAGTTAGAGATGAGATAGACAATTGGATAAAATGATAATTGGAAAAGAGGACTTAATGGTAACTTGGAACAAGTGTAGGTTGTGAATGAGTAACAAATAGGGGATAAATAAACAATGGTTGAACTATGTGAAAATTGGGAATAATGATGATGGATGTAGATTATGGTCTGGTTTGAAAGTCAATGATGAATATAGTGATTAGGAAGTTGAATATATTATTAATTTTAATGTTTAGAACGGAATTGGAATGAACATGAATGATGATGGCGAGTAAAATGCAGTTAACAGAAATATGAAGGAAAATAGGCGAATGGTAAAGAAATCAAGACAGGGATTAATGGTTAGAGAAAAAGATAAGTAGATGGTATGAATGATTGAATATGATATTGAGTATTAATATGGACCCTCCAAAATGGAGAGGATACATTCATGACCCTCCCTATGTGGAGCGGGAAATTATATTATCATGACCCTCCACAAGGGAGTGGATATTTTCAGGACCCTCCGCGAAGGAGTGGATATTATCATGACCCTCCGTGAAGGAGTGGATATTTTCAGGACCCTCCGTGAAGGAGTGGATATTATCATGAGCCTCCATAAGGGAGTGGATATTTTCAGGACCCTCCGTGAAGGAGTGGATATTATCATGACCCTCCATAAGGGAGTGGATATTTTCAGGACCCTCCGTGAAGGAGTGGATATTATCATGACCCTCCGTGAAGGAGTGGATATTTTCAGGACCCTCCGTGAAGGAGTGGATATTATCATGACCCTCCGTGAAAGAGTGGGTATTTTCAGGACCCTCCGTGAAGGAGTGGATATTATCATGACCCTCCATAAGGGAGTGGATATTTTCAGGACCCTCTGTAACACCCCTAATTTCGTTTTCCGAATAAATATGTTAATATTTTTATTTAATAAATAAACAACGATTTCATGTTTGATTTTGGTTTGCATTATATATATTTATATATATAATGTGAAAATATTATTATGTTGAGGTTTTTGCATAAAAATATTAAATATTGCAATTAAGTCCTTGAGGAGGACCTAAAAGCAATAATGGAAAGTCTTTTGGAGTTAGAATTAATTAAACAAAATTTTTAGTGAAAACTGGCCAAAATACTCGAGTATTTTTCTGAATACTCGAGTATTCTGGGTCTGATGGCTCAAGATGGTGCGCGACAGCTGTCCAGCCATGGAGGGAGTCCGGAATTGCCACGAATTCAGCTGGTGTTGCCACGCCATCCAGTCCAAACATGCCTAGGACTCGTGTCCTTATGCATGGAGCCTTCCAATCTTCTTCAACAAGGGAGAAGAATTGATATATGGCCAACAAATTCAAGGGTGGAAGCTTAGAAACGAGTTTAGGGTTCTTCACTTTAGGAGCTTAATTCTCTCTCGTTCCAGGGTCATACTACACAAATCATACACCGTTTTGAAGCTCACATCCAGAGCTTCGAAAAGAGCCATGGATTGCAAACTAAGTCCGAGTGTGGAGAGAGTAATGAGCTCTGCAAAAGAGAGTTCGAAATCTGTCAAGAACCAGAATGTTGTGCAGACCCGTCACCTTCGTGGCTTCGATTCTCTCTCATCCTTGAGAGTTAGGTCATGAGTGATATACCATTGGAAAGCTCTTTCAACGAGCTTCGATTTGATACCTTGTTTGTTGGATTTGAGTTCCTGGTCGAAAAGTTATGCTCCTGCGAAGTTAGGTGTTGAAATCTGTCAAACCAAATGTTCAGATTCAAAGAGCAGACTTTGAGCTTCAATTGTGGTAAGCTCAAGCTCCCTTTTTGATCTGAAACTTATTGGTTTTCAAAGTTCATGTTATAGAGAACAAAGTCTAACCAATTTCCCCAATTTTTATGCATGATTCGAATGTCGATTAATGTGGTTTTGAACCCCTGCTGAAACTGTCATGCAAGTCCGGGTTGGAAGTGGTTAGAGCTTTTGGTTGCTGTTCTCTATGGAGCTTTTGTTCAAGCACGACCCTAAGGTATGGGGGAAGCTAACCATTTGCTAGAATGAGACTAAAATATATTTGAAATTAGGATGAGCCACCATGAGGCTTAAGGGCATAGCTTTGAATTAGAGAAATGGCATGGAGGCCAATCTAAGACATGCTATATGTTTGAGTAAGTTTGTTATGCTGCATGTACACTGTATGCAAGTTACTTTCATGCCAAAAATGATTAGAATGGAATTTGGTATGTCAAGTTGCTCAAAAGGTGGTTTTTATGCATAATTGATACTCAGTTATGATTCATTGTAATACAATGTAATTTCTGGATTGGGACATGTTTAAAATATGTAATATAAGCTCTGTTGATCATTGGTTTGGATTGGCATTGACTATAGTTGGAAATGGTATGTTAAAACTCAATTTGCAGTGTTGTCTGTCTGCAAATACTCGAGTATTATGGATGATACTCGAGTATTTCGACTATTTTGGGAAAATTGAATTTCTGGAAAATAAAGAACACTCGAGTACTCATGAAGAACACTCGAGTATTTTGATGAATTTTTAAAATAAAGTTCTGGAAATAAAGAACACTCGAGTTTCATGAAGAACACTCGAGTATTTTGATGAATCTGAGAAACACTCGAGTACTTTTATGAAAAGTATGATTCACTCGAGTCCAAGGAAATTCTACTCGAGTCTTTTTAATTATACTCGAGTCCTGTTAATCAAAATGCTACCAAAATACCATTTTCAACTAAGTCAAATTCCAAGTAAATTAAGGATAAATTACCAAGAATTGGGTTATGTTCCAAGAAGGATATATATTGTGTTAAATTACATTGTTATTACATGAGTGAACATAATGCATATTGCACACTATAAGATTAATGGATAGTCTTAAATGGAGAATTTGTGTGCATTCATACATGATGATAAAACGATAGGATACCACTTGTCATGTTCGCAGAACATGAAGGGGGTATTCGGGAAGTACTAAATGTACACGATGAGTTTGATGACACATTCTAGGAATGTGGGCAATATTCGAGGAATGTTGTTGATTTCGTTCTGGGAACGTGGACGTACATTCGGATTGGGACGTATGATACCAAGCTTGATTATTAATGTCATTTGTTCGGGGAACGTGAAAATGTACTCTAAGAGTACCAAAGGTTGTATGACAAGCTTGGTAACACATTTTGAGAATATGGGCAACATTCAAATAATGTTGTTGAGATCGATGAGAATGCGTTTTGAAAACGTGCACGTACAATCCGAATGGGACGTTTTGTTTATGAGCCAAACTTGTCATTACATTGGTAATTTATTGCATGTTGCACATATGCGGATTAAGGAATAACCTTAAATGGAATGTTGGTATGTATTGATGCATGGTGATGTGTAGCATATCATTTGTTCATGTTCGAGAAACATGAGGAGGGTACTCTGGGAGTACCAATTTGGTTACGACTTGCCTGTAGTCACATTTTGGTAATGTGGCCAGCATTGGTTGCTGAGAACGTTGGATATTCGTCTTGGTGACGAAAGGATTATTGTTGTCACATTTTGGTAATGTGGCCAGCATTGGTTGCTGAGAACGTTGGATATTCGTCTTGGTGACGAAAGGATTATGGTAATCACATTTTAATAATGTGGACAGCATTGGTTGCTGCCAACGTTGGATATTCGTCTTGGTGACGAGATGTGCACATCGATATTGGTATTATGGACCACGTTCCAGGCAAAGTCGTGTGGCTTGCTCGATGACACATTTTGATAATGTGGGCAGCATAGGAGATGCTGTTACGTCTTGGTGACGCGACGTACACTTTGGTAGTGTCGTTATGGATTATGGTCCGAGCAGGTTCACTATACGTCCGAAGCACGTATACGGGTTGTTTGGATGGTCATGCATGAGAGCATTGATTGGAGAATCTCATGACTTGAGAAATAGTAAGCAAGCATCTGGACATATCATTAATGGGTTGATTATCCATTAAATTGGCTTGCTCATAAGTTGTGCATATAACTGGACTATTTGGTACACGTGTTTGTGCATTGGAATCATGATGGATTGCTTACTTGTGCATGTTAGTGCTTTATTCTCATTTGATTATGCGAATGAGTATAGCTTACCTCCCTGCCCTTATTAGGTGTTGGCCAGGTACCTAGATCTTCAAAAGATCAGTGATCATGGGATAGAGACTCCTTTTACAACTCTTGAAGATCCAGCCAAAGGGATGTTTGGACGAAGGACCATTGACTAGCTCTGAACGTCTCCAACTTTTGATAGAAATCGTAACTTTATGATTTGAGAGATGTATCAGAAAAAACCTCATATTTCATCATTTGATTATATTGGTGGTATTCATAAAGTTATTACACCTAATTTTATGAATCAATGACCTTCCTTATGATTTACGAACTCTAAGGAAACATAAATAAACCATTTTAATATATTCTGCTGACTCTGATTTTATCATTTGAGTTCGGTGATGAAGGAAGTATTGTCAAAGTCAATTTCTTAGGATAACCTTATAACTAAGCTATTTCGTGCTATAAGGGTTATCTCCAAATTATTTTTAAGATGTTCAGAAAATTAATTATTCCTTCCACCGAATTCCCTTTCAAATGCATGGTTTAAATTTGAGTACCACATTCAAGTAAAAATTTTCATACTCCGATTTTTCCAACATAGTCAATAAGAAAATAAAAATTCTTTTGATTAAACGAGGGACGTTACACCCTCCGTGAAGGAGTGGATATTATCATGACCCTCCGTGAAGGAGTGGATATTTTCAGGACCCTCCGTGAAGGAGTGGATATTTTCAGGACCCTCCATAAGGGAGTGGATATTTTCAGGACCCTCCGTGAAGGAGTGGATATTATCATGACCCTCCGTGAAGGAGTGGATATTTTCAGGACCCTCCGTGAAGGAGTGGATATTATCATGACCCTCCATAAGGGAGTGGATATTTTCAGGACCCTCCGTGAAGGAGTGGATATTATCATGACCCTCCGTGAAGGAGTGGATATTTTCAGGACCCTCCGTGAAAGAGTGGATATTATCATGACCCTCCGTGAAGGAGTGGATATTTTCAGGACCCTCCGTGAAGGAGTGGATATTATCATGACCCTCCGTGAAGGAGTGGATATTTTCAGGACCCTCCGTGGAGGAGTGCATATTATTATGACCCTCCGTAAGGAGTGGAGTATTATAGAATTGTATGTGCAGCATTATGACCCTTCTTAGGGATTGAATAATATCAGGATCCCTCTGTAGAGGAGTGGAACATTATATGAATGAGGCCCTCCATTAGGAGTGGGTATTAATGAGAATAAGAGGATAAATAGACAAGTGTGTAAATTATAGAGAGATAATGATAGAAATCAAGAAAGGTTAAGGAAATAGTCGAAAGGAAT
The DNA here is from genome assembly GCA_037953625.1 of Crotalaria pallida. Lineage (NCBI taxonomy): Eukaryota > Viridiplantae > Streptophyta > Magnoliopsida > Fabales > Fabaceae > Crotalaria > Crotalaria pallida. Next base: position 47,544,581 of record CM075650.1, on the reverse strand, counting down.
AAGAAATGAATATGGACAACAATAGGGTATTAAGGAAGCAAGGGAAATTGAAATAGAAAATATAATTCAAGTGTTAACGGGTAGTAATCTCTTAGTTGTTCTCTATGTCATTTTAGAATGTATTTTCTAAGTTATGTGTAATGCTACCCTTCTTGATATATTTTTACAGGTGAAGAAGGAGCTTACACGAGTATGGCCGAGCAGGATCACATTCCACGTTGTGGAATGTGAAGTTAGTTGGGAAGCGAATGGCGGTCAAGGGTCTTATTTTGGGAAAAAGAAATGTTTTGTTGATGTAACTAAAGCTAGTTGGATGTTTTTGTGGAAAAATTAAAGTGTTTTAAGACTTGTGTATACCTTTATAAACCTAATGTAATGGTGCTACGACACACTGTTTATATTTTGCCCTGCTGGCAACTGAAATGATATGAATGAATATTTTGAAGAGGTTGAAGGTGAAACAAATTTTGGAAAGCTAAGAAAACAAAGGAAACTCCGTCCGTTTGACGGGAGAATTTTTATAAGTTAAAAAGAAAATTTCAAATTCACTATTTTTAATAAGGGTACTTAGGGTTAAATAATCAGGGTGTTACAAAAGTCCTGATGGGTGTATAAGTCCCTAATGGGTGTACAAACGCCCTAGCAGGAGCAACCAATTCCTAGTGGTATTAATATATGGAAATGAGAAATTGAATGGTGAAAAGATCATTGGATAATTGAATTATAATGGGACAAAGAGAAAGAAAATGAATATTGAAATGGCATGATTATGACATGGAATGATTGTATGAACTTACATGTGCTAAATGTCTAAGTGTGTATGACTTGGTGGGTTAGTATGTCTAATTAGAAACTGCTTCCTACTTCATGTGTAATGCTCACCCTCTTGCTATATTTTACAGGTACTGAGATTGAGCTTGCACAACCCCCGGCCGAGCAGGTGCACTCTCCCTTACAGGGAGAGTAGCTTATGAGGGTTTAGGGGATTCTTTTTTCGGTGTAGTCCTGGGGTATATTGGAGATAGTATATGTGTCTCTATGTTTTGTATATGTTATGCAAAGTATTTTTTTTGGGTGATCCAGGGCTACTTATTTTGGAAAGGAAGTATATTATTTTGGGAAACTCTTGTAGTTCCACAACTTATTTATTTGCTGCGATCTCTGCTGTAATTATGTGATGATGTGGATAGTTATTCCACTATTAATGTTTTGGCCCTGTTGGCCCTGGATGAAAGGAATATATATATATATATATATATATATATATATATATATATATATATATTGCACAGGTTTCGGGAAATCTAAACTTTGGTTTACTCAATAAACAAAGGAAACTCTGTCCGGTTTGACAGAGATTTTTGAAATCAAATAGTTTTAAAAAGAAATTTTCAAGCTACTATTTTATATTATGGGTACTTAAGGGTAATTATTACTAGGGTGTTACACAAAACATGATAAACGACCTATCATCCAAACTCCAAGATGGATGCATTAACTTAGGTTAAAAGGAATTTATTGATGTTTTAATCTTTTATTAATACCTTACGTGCCTCCCGAGCAACGTGTCATTACTCAAATGAAAACATCATGACGTCAATCAATTTCTTTTAAGTCCAGGATCACTTGGTTCATTGTCTTTTTAAGTGTTAACAAAATGACTTAGAATTGAAAATTGTATTTTTAAGTTTCTAACTAAAATACTCCAGTATTCTTCATAACACTCGAGTAGTTCATCAGTTTCCAGTTTTTTTACTCGAGTAATTCATCATTATACTCGAGTTGTTCATATTTTTTTTCTTCAGAGATTTAGGTTTCAGATTTTTAAGAAAATACTCGAGTAGTTCACGAGATACTCGAGTCATTCACCAATCCAGAATACTCGAGTAGTTCATGCATTACTCCAGTCGTTCATCAAACTTGACTCTTGTTGCATCTGTTAATACTCGAGTCCCAAGCCAGATACTCGAGTCGTGCGCCAAAATCCACACTGGTGCATCACGAAATACTCGAGTATCGAGCCATCTACTCGAGTTTTATCAGACAAAACAGACCGAAAACTTAGTTTTTACATACCATTTTCATTTCTAAACATTTCTAACCCAAACCAATGATCAAAACAGTTCATATACCATATATTGAACATGTTACAACACTTATCACATATCAAATTACAGATTTGACAGAGAATCGATTGTTAATGCATAAAACATACCATTTAACAACTTAATACCTCAAATTGCAAATTAATCAACAAACTCATGAAATTGTGTTCATTACAGCTTGCATGCATCATATGAAACTTACTCACAACAACCATGGAGCATGAATTGGTCTCAAAACCATAGTTCCTATTCAATCTAAGCCCTTAGAGCCTCTTGGTGGCTTTCTAATGAAAATCATGGAATTTAAACTCTATCTAGTGCATAAAACAACTTCCCCTTACCTCTCAAACGTGTACCAACAGAGGATTCCAAATAAAAATCTCTCCAACACCAGAAATGACTTTGAGCACCACATGCAAGACAGTTTTGAGTGCATCACCAAGATTGAATTGGTTCACACATAAAACAGAGATAAGAATTGGGGAATTTAGTTTTTCTAGACTCTATGCAACACATACTAACTAGAGAAATCGAATTTGGGACTCAAAAGACTCGTGAGCTTACCAGAAATTGGAATTAAAATGAGCTCCCAGAACCACTTGACAGAAAACAGCTTCCACTTCCAAGCCTTGATTCTTCCACCACACTCACTCTTAGCTCACAAATTTCTAAGGAGAAAAGGAAGGTTGAACAAAGACAAAAGTAAAGAGAAGGATTCTCCACACTACAAGACCAAGACATCAAAAGAAGGAGTAGTTTGCCATGAATGCGGAAAACCCGGACATCTCAAGTACGCATGCTCTAGGTATCTCAAGAAGAAGGAGAAAGACAAGAAAAATTCTAAATCTAAAAGAGCATACATAGTTTGGGATAGTGATGAAGATAACAAGAAAAGCACATCAAATAGTTCTTCGGATGATGAAGAAGTTGCTTGTCTCAACTTGATAGCTCTAGTAGATGAAGAACAAAGTTCAAATGATGAATCAAGTTATCAAAGCGAGGATAGCAATGTAAGTCATACTAAATCCGAAATTTCTTCTAAATATGAATTGTTATATAATGCTTATGAAGAAATGCATGAACAACTTGAAAAACTAGCTTTGAAAAACATTGAAAGAAAGAAGCTCATTTTGAAACATCAACAAGAGATTTTAGAACTTCAAAAACAAGTTGATGAGCTTAATCTTGAAAATGAAACTCTTGATCTTATATATGCTAGTTCTTCTTGTGATTGTGCTAGTAGAGTGAATATTGTGGTTGATTGTGAGAATTGCAAGTTGCTTAAAGATGAAAATGCTATTTTGAAAAATAAGCTTGCAAGTTTCTCAAATGGTGATATTAGATTGCGCACATTGTTAAATTTTCAAAGAGAAAATTCAAACAAGTTTGGTGTGGGTTATACTAATGCTAAGAGTAATTCTCATAGAAATGTTGTTGATTTTTCTAAAGTTGATATCTCAAGTGCACCAACATGTTTCTATTGTGGTACTCATGGACATACTTCAAATGTGTGTTATATTAAAGTGCATGGTATACCTAAAGGAGATTTTGTTTGGATGAAAAAGGGTGAGAGTCCCTACACTAACAAAAATGGATCCAAAACCATTTGGATACCAAAAAGCAAAGCATGATTGTTTTGTAGGTATGATTGAAGAGCAAAGGGCTTACAAGTGTTATTCATACATTTGCATCTTCAATTGGTATTACATTTGCATCTCAAGTGAAGTCCTACAAATTTGGTACAAGTGATATTGTTAGATATTGATGATTATAGTATCTTCTCAATTGGTATCTCCTCAATTTTTTTTCTAAAGTTCAATTGATACTAATTTTGATGATTAGATGATTATCATATTTTTGTTGTTATTGAAGAAATATCACAATATATCTTATTTCTTTACATTGATGATATCTCAATTGGTATTATGACTTCTTAATATTTCTATTGGTTCATAATTCATTGTTATATTTTCTTGCCAATTGGTATCACATTTCAAAGTATAGTATTTGTTATATTTCAATTGGTATCAATGTTGAAAAGAAATAGATGTGAATTTCTTCTTATTTTGGCTTAGTATTTTATATTTCAATTGGTATCAATGTTGAAAAGAAATAGATGTGAATTTCTCTATTTTGGCTTAGTATTTTATATTTGATTGTGAGAATTGCAAGTTGCTTAAAGATGACAATGCTATTTTGAAAAATAAGCTTGCAAGTTTCTCAAATGGTGATATTAGATTGCGCACATTGTTAAATTTTCAAAGAGAAAATTCAAACAAGTTTGGTTTGGGTTATACTAATGCTAAGAGTAATTCTCATAGAAATGTTGTTGATTTTTCTAAAGTTGATATCTCAAGTGCACCAACATGTTTCTATTGTGGTACTCATGGACATACTTCAAATGTGTGTTATATTAAAGTGCATGGTATACCTAAAGGAGATTTTGTTTGGATGAAAAAGGGTGAGAGTCCCTACACTAACAAAAATGGATCCAAAACCATTTGGATACCAAAAAGCAAAGCATGATTGTTTTGTAGGTATGATTGAAGAGCAAAGGGCTTACAAGTGTTATTCATACATTTGCATCTTCAATTGGTATTACATTTGCATCTCAAGTGAAGTCCTACAAATTTGGTACAAGTGATATTGTTAGATATTGATGATTATAGTATCTTCTCAATTGGTATCTCCTCAATTTTTTTTCTAAAGTTCAATTGATACTAATTTTGATGATTAGATGATTATCATATTTTTGTTGTTATTGAAGAAATATCACAATATATCTTATTTCTTTACATTGATGATATCTCAATTGGTATTATGACTTCTTAATATTTCTATTGGTTCATAATTCATTGTTATATTTTCTTGCCAATTGGTATCACATTTCAAAGTATAGTATTTGTTATATTTCAATTGGTATCAATGTTGAAAAGAAATAGATGTGAATTTCTTCTTATTTTGGCTTAGTATTTTATATTTCAATTGGTATCAATGTTGAAAAGAAATAGATGTGAATTTCTCTATTTTGGCTTAGTATTTTATATTTCAATTGGTATATATTTCTTTTTGATAATGCCAAAGGGGGAGAAATATGATGTTTTGAAAAAGGGGAGAAATGGTATGAATTGTATGTTTTGAAAAATGAGAGAAATGATATGTTTTTGGGAGAAAGGTTGTTTTGTTGTTTTTATGTAGGTTGAGCTAAGTTGTTGAAGATAGGGGGAGAATCAAGCTTCTATCAATTGGATTTCAAATATCAAATGCATTGATTAAGAGGGAGCAAGTTTCTCACCAAGTGATCAAATTGTTAAAGCATCAACAACTTCAATCAAATTCAAAACATGGTTTGTCATTTTCAAAAAGGGGGAGATTGTTAGTTCCATGGTGAATGTTTTGATAATGACAAATGGTTGCAAAGTGTTTTGAACAAGCTACAAAGATGTTGATCAAGTTTCAAGTTCAACAAGCAACAACAAACATCAAGTGAAGAGAGAAAACAAGCTCATGAAGACTTAGTTTGAGTGTAATTGTAATTGTTTTATCTTTTGCCTCTCAAGCTTCTTAGGTCTTTTATTTGGTTAGAGTTTATTTAGAGGGTAGTGAATCTCTATCATAGTCATGATTAAATCATAATTTGAGTTTTCACTTAACCTAGAATCAATAGGTGGCTTAAAGGTTTTAAAGGAAAGGTTTGGTTTTGAGAAAACAAGTTTTAAACAATTATCAGACATGTTTAATTGATTAAGAACATATTTAATCGATTAGTACTCGATTAAGGCAAGATTTAATCGATTAAGTACTGCTGCACTGGTTTTTTAAAATACGATTTTCACTTCTCAAAATCAGTTTTCAAGTGCTACAACTTTTGGGTATTCTATATAAACCTTTTCCTAACCTCTGTGATTAATGAGAACACTTTCATAATCAATTTTACAAGAATCAAGCCATTATATTCTCTCTCTCAATTCCAAAGATCAAAGCTTTCATATTTTCATATTCTTTGATCAAGAACCTTTGAATCTCTTATTGTGAATTGTCATAGCTATTGATTGAGATTCATAGGATTGTTATTGTGTTTTCTATTGTGTTGTAATCTTTGCAAGAAGGCAAGTCAACTACAACAACAAAGAAGCCTTGGTGTGTCGATTATCATCAAGCAAATCTCATTGGAGAAGAAGAAAGCCTTGGTTGTGAATCAAGCAAAGAGAAGACTTGGTGTGTGGATTATCATCAAGCAAAGAAGACTTGTTGTGTGGATTATCAACAAGGGGTAGAGGTTAGATTAGAGAGAAGATCAATAGGATTACAAGGCAAGGGTGTGGAGTATCTCTTGTAGGCTAGCAAGAAGGGAGTCTTGTGAGGCACTTACTTGTAATTTGAGAACTCTAATTCCTCATAGTGAAGAATCTCTCTTGGTTGAAGAGGGGACTGGATGTAGCTTTCAAGCGGATGAAAGTGAACCAGGATAAATCACTGTGTCGTATCTCTAAACCCTTAACTCTTTACTTTCAAGTCAATTCATTGTGTTCTTGGTTGAAAACCTAGAGAAAGATTGATTTTTCATAATTGATTGAATTGAACCTTTATTGTTCAAATTGATAAAGGGAAAATCATTTTCATAACTAGGATAATCAATAAGAATATAGGTGTTAATTGTTTCTGCTGAATCTCTGATCTTAAGTGTTAATTGATTGATTTTCGTATGCGATTGAAAAGTGATTTTTCAGTTTATGATAGATTTAATCGATTAAGTGTTCGTTTAATCGATTAAGGACTTTTGAACTTTCAGGTTTAATCGATTAAATTGCAGGTTAATCAATTAAATTTCAGTTTAATCGATTAAGTGCTGTAGAATTTGCAAAAATCATTTGTTTTGATTGTTTCGATTTGTTTCTTTCGAAAATCTTTCAAGGTTTCTTTACACCTATTCAACCCCCCCCCCCCCCTTCTAGGTGTGTTCCTAGGGTTCCTTAGTTGTTTCAACCACCAATTGCGGTTTCTTCAAATTCAACACAGAGAAGGAGAATTGAAGGAAACGAATCAAGAACCCTAGCTTGAGTAATTTACCCGAATTTGACCGAATGTCTCAACAATTCGGGTTTCATCAGCTTTTATAGACACAAATCAAATTCATGCACGCCGACACGAATGCATTGAGGTGTTGGTGATGGAGTATTCGTGTCGTGGAGAGGGAATCGTTGGTGATGACTCACCAAACGCACTAACTCGTGCAACTCTGTCAAGAATACTCGAGTTTTCCGAACAATACTCGAGTATTTTGCCCAATTTTTGAAAAATAATTATTTTATTTACTTTCCCTCCAAAATCTTTCCTATAATTACCTCTAGGTCCCAACCCAGGGACTTATATGAAAAATACTTATTTCCTGCATAATTATATTTATTAACTAAATCCACACATATTTCCTAACTACATAAACACAGATTTTAATCAAGGATTAAAATAGAAATTATTAATTATAATTAATTTTATAATTAACATTTCATTAATCGGGGATTAAAATTTTGGGGTGTTACAGAAGGCTTAATAGCCCCCAAATAGGGTCACTTACTCTAGGGGCATGCATTTGCATTTGTATCATAACATTTCATTTCAATAAGACAAATAAAAATTTTGGAGCGATCCACCGTCGTTCCGAAGTTGGCCAGAACTATATGAATGCTATCAATCCATCTTGATACCTCATATTGGTAATGAAGGCTTAATCGCCCCCATATAGGATATTTTGGATTCTAAGGGCACTGCATCATACATTTTTGCATCATCGTATATTCATATTCATATGCATCATTCATAAATAAAAAAATTTAAAAAAATTTGAACAAGCCAAGGTTTCATTACTATTGCTCTCTCGCACCCTTACCGGACCAGACATAGGACCACGACTAAGGCAGATGTGAGTGAACGTGTTAAGAAGCTTCAATCGAAGAGCCCTAAATGAAGGAACAAATGACCAATATGAGTCAATCAATCAACTAGAGGAACAAGATCTGTCAAATGCTATAACTGATGTTGAAGGGTAATAATCAAAGGGAATGAATGACCCATCACAATTCCTTGAAGTTTAACCCTTAGTGCTTTGCTTAATAAAGGGCAAGCATGCTTTCCATTCTCTCTTCAATAAATGTGGGCATCTCAATGTTGTTCCTTAATGAAAATTTCATTTTTCGATGCACATCTCTTTAACAATTATCTAGTAATGTTTTGATCATGTGAATAAATCATCTCATCGCACTTCCAAAAAAAATTTGATTCCTGCATTAACTTGAGATATTTGATTCAAATTTGAAATTAGAGAAGGATGATGCAAATGTAAGACCCAAGATAGTGTGGACTCTCAAGCAAGTCCTTCCAGTGATACAAGGCTTCGTTGAATTCCCAAACACTGAGGAGATGTCCCTAGTCACCCCGTTGAGCCTAGATATTTTGAAGCGGAGATTATTTCTCTCAAACCAACAATGAATTTTTAAATCGGGGTGGGTAGTTTGTCAACAGCTTTTGCCAGCATGCAAATATCAAGAAGGATTACTTTTTTCATAAACCCAAACACATATCATCCATTGTTCACCTCATTGGGCCTCAACAGAAAAATTTTATTCTTTTAAACCCAAAAAATATTTTACCCGAGTATTAATGAGAATCAAATCAAGAAAGACAATTTCTATGTTCAGAAGTCATCATAAAAAAAATCCAAAATGGATGTGGGCAAGCACAAATAATTAACAAAAAAAATCAAAAAGCAAATGTGCTGGTTGAATAAGGCAAAGCCCATGAATCCATTATGTGATGAAAAACAACAATTTTAATCCTTCTGAATGAAAGATTCTCATTAAAACTCAACATAAATTTTGGGTCTTTATATCCATTCTTTCATTTGCCACATTATTACCCCCAGACCATGTTACAACCTTTTGGAAAATCCTCTTGATGATTTGAGTGTTGTGCAAAATCTGTTGAGAAAATAGGGAATTGAAGAGAAAAGAGAAAGGAAGGGAAGGGAAATAAAAATTTGAGTCTTATACCTTTTATTGTCAACCCCTAGCCATGCCACATTACAAGCTTTAAAAGACCTCGTTGAGGATTGGTTTGCTTGAGTTACACACTAGGGCGGAGAAACGCTGACTTCATTAAAATTAATTGAAACTTTGATGAACAATATCTCATTTTTAATGCACGAATTAACTGCTTCCATTATCCAAATAATTTCTATGTTCACATGATCATTAAATTAGTGTTTCTTGTTAAGAAGATATGTGAGGAAAAAAGTTGAAAGGAACTTGATCAGTTGAATATAGTTATTGGAAAGCGCCCGACTGCAATTGACTATACTAGAAAAATGACGAGGGCTCATACTAAAGTGTTATGGCCTTGATATTTCTAGAGGGTGAGGTTGTCTTCAAATGATTGTTCTTCAACAAAAACTGATGGTCTCTGAATTATGAGGGATCTTTTGTTCTTTAAGGAAGTCCTAACCTTGAGCAAGATGAATGAAGAAGATTTGCAATTTTCAATCAATTCAAAAGCAATTAAGAAATGTTGTGTTTGAAAAAGAAAAAAAAGGTTGAAAAAAAGAGCTCGCTAGGTTGAAAATCCTGAAAAAGGACGACCTAGGCAAAAGTTAGAGAGATCCGCTAAGTCGTAAAACTCGAAAGAGGCGGCTTAGACAAAAATTAGGATCATAAGATAAAAACCCGCTAGGAACCTACATTGGGTTTCCTAGGCAAAATTTAGGGCCAAAAAAATATATCCTCAAATGCAAACCAGCTTATTTTTAACAAAGAGATGATGAAAATTGCAAATAGAACCAGAAAAGGAATCCTGAAGGTTGAAACTAGGGCAATGTTGAATATTCCCTATCCTCGGTTAAACATTGCTCAAACTGAGGCAGTTTTGGAAAATTTTGTTGCTCGCTAAGCAAACTGTGGCAGTTTTGGAAAAGTTTGGTTGCTCGTTAAGCAAACTGGGGCAGTTTTGAAGATTTTTAACATGCCCTAAAAAGAAATACTGGGGCAATTTCGAAGAGAGATCAAGCATATTGTTCGTTCCCTTGCAAATGTAATCAACTGGGGCAGTTCTGAAAAATTTTGTTGAATAAATCCCTAGAATGAGATACTGGGGCAATTTTTGAAGAGAAATTAGAAGTATTGATCATTCCATTGCATTTGTCGGTAAACTGGGGCAATATTTGAAGAGGTACATTGTTGAGCTCTAGATGAAAGTTATTGGGGCATTATTTTGAAAAAAAATTGATTCCCCAGTAAATATTCTAAGCACAATGCACTGGGGAAAATTTTGGACAACTTCAGGTTGTTTGAAGATGATTGATTATTGACAAATGTTTGATTGTTGAGCTGTCAAAAGATGTTGTTAAAGAAAAATGTTGTCAAAGATTCGCTCGTGCCTGTCTTGATTAGATTTTGGTATGGCCCGGTATTGGTTTTCAAGAGCAATAGAGTTGAGACCAGTTTATCATGTTGGAAAAAAAACACAAAAAAAAAACTTTTTGCGTTTTAGACGCATTAATTCCTGATGAGTTTACATTAGAAAAAGTTAGATTTGCATTGTTGATTCCAAATCATATTCATTTCATTGTCATTAACATCATTTGCATTAAGTTCATCTTGCATTATGCATTTTTGACATCATTTGCACCAGTTACATTATGCATTGCATTATACCAGTTGCAACATACCAATTTTTCATTAACAATATCATTTGCATTGATTGTATTCTATTAATTATTGTTTGCATCACCAGAACATGTATACTCAAAACCAGTAAATTAAAAAAAAATCATTTTAGTTGGGCTTTTTGATGCCCCGGCAGAAATGTCGAAAATCATTTTGGGTCTTTTGACGCCCGGCATAAACGCTAAAGTCATTTTGATGTTGGTTGGGCTTTTTGATGCCCCGACAAAAATGTCGAAAATCATTTTGGGTCTTTTGACGCCCGACATAAATGCTAAAGTCATTTTGATGTTGGTTGGGCTTTTTGATGCCCCGACAGAAATGTCGAAAATCATTGTGGGTCTTTTGACGCCCGGCATAAACGCTAAAATCATTTTGATGTTGGTTGGGCTTTTTGATGCCCCGGCAGAAATGTCGAAAATCATTTTGGGTCTTTTGACGCCCGGCATAAACGCTGAAGTCATTTTGATGTTGGTTGGGCTTTTTGATGCCCCGGCAGAGATGTCGAAAATCATTTTGGGTCTTTTGACGCCCGGCATAAACGCTAAAGTCATTTTGATGTTGTTGGGCTTTTTGATGCCCCGACAGAGATGTCGAAAATCATTTTGGGTCTTTTGACGCCCAGCATAAACGCTAAAGTCATTTTGATGTTGGTTGGGCTTTTTGATGCCCCGGCAGAGATGTCGAAAATCATTTTGATGTTGGTTGGGCTTTTTGATGCCCCGACAGAAATGTCGAAAATCATTTTGGGTCTTTTGACGCCCGACATAAACGCTAAAGTTATTTTGATGTTGTTTGGGCTTTTTGATGCCCCGATAGAAATGTCGAAAATCATTTTGGGTCTTTTGTCGCCCGACATAAACGCTAAAGTCATTTTGATGTTGGTTAGGCTTTCGTGATATCCTGACAGAAATGTCGAAGAATCTCATTGTTATTAGGCTTTCGTGATATCCTGACAGAAATGTCGAAGAATCTCGTTGTTTTTAGGCTTTCATGATATCCTGACAGAAATGTCGAAGAATCTCGTTGTTATTAGGCTTTTCATGATATCCTGGCAGAAATACTAAAGAATCATCATCAACCAGTTCTGTTTCTATCAAACTTCCAGATCATGTATGTTTCTTGTTTCTTCCCGAACAAAATCGGTGTCTATTTCTTTACTCGTTCCTTACCATGATAGCATGCAAACCCTGGTTTGCCTGCTCTCTGTTAAGAAACAAGTAAAGAGGGGCAGCTGTAGCCACCCAATTTTGTCCGGGATCAAAAATTATATTTTGTAAATATTTTGGTTAATTAGATTTTTATCCTCAAGTTTTTATAATTGAATTTTATAAATAAAATAAAAAAAAGAGTTTGTTTGGACCCATTATTTTCTGGTTTAAGTGTATAAAGTTATTTTTGGGATTTATTTAAACAATAATAAACAAAATAAAAAGTGCATTGAAAATTTTTGAGAAGAAAAATTAATTGAAAAGATTGTGTCCAAAATTTTGACAAAATCAATTCAAAAGATTGAAAATCAATTATTTTTTTTAAAAAAAGAGAAAGATTTTGATAATTAATTGAAAGTCAATTTAGAAAATTTTGAGAATCATTTCAAAATCAATTAAAAATTTTGAAAATCAATTTGATAAATTGAGAATCAATTTAAAAAATTTTGAAAATCAATTTGAGAAATTGAGAATCAATTTGATTTAATTGAAGATTTGTTTTAATCATAAATATTTGAAAAAGATTACAATTGATTTTTGACAAATTAAATTTTTTTGATTGAGATCATTTTGAATTTAGTTGATGATATATTTTATTTGGAAGGAGTTATCAACTTCTTTTTTTTTTTAAAGATTGAAATTAATTCTAAAATAAATTGAGAATCGTTTGCAAATCAAGTAAATTTTTCAAATCAATTAAAGAGGATTGAGAATCAATTTGATTGAGTTGAGATTTTTTTTCCATTGAAAACTTTTTATTTGAAATCAAAAAATTATTTGGAAAGGATTATCCTCTTTTTGAAATGATTGAAAATCAATTCAAATTTTGACAATCAATTCAAAAGATTGAAAATATTTTTTCAAAATCAATTCAAGATCAATTTAAATATTGAAAATCAATTAAAGAGGATTGAGAATCAATTTGATTGAGTTGAGAATATATTTTTTTTTCGATTGCATTTTTTTATTCAAATAAAAAATTATTTATTTGGAAAGGATTATCCTCTTTTTGAAATGATTAAAATCAATTCAAATTTTGACAATTAATTCAAAAGATTGAAAATCAATTATTTTTTTATTTGAGAATCAGTTTGATTTAATCGAGGATTTTCTTTTAAAATCAAAAATATTTGAAAAGATGCTATCATTATTTTGAAAAGATTTGATATTGATTTTTAATGATTTTTTCTTAACTTAACTTCTACTATAAATAGAGGTTTTCCCTCACTTTGAAAAAAGAAGGAGAGAGAGACAATTTTGAAAACACAATTTTAATTTCAAAGACACAATTTTTGAAGAAGCAATTTCTTTGAGAAAGGGAACGTGTGTGAAAACACTGGTCCTCAATACTCCGTTACCATTTTTTTATTTCTCGATTTCTGTGCCTTGTATTCAAACTCCAACGTCCTCTGTTATTTTTTTCCCTTTCTCGATTTCCGTGCCTAGTGTAACGTCCCTCGTTTAATCAAAAGAATTTTTATTTTCTTATTGACTATGTTGGAAAAATCGGAGTATGAAAATTTTTACTTGAATGTGGTACTCAAATTTAAATCATGCATTTGAAAGGGAATTCGGTGGAAGGAATAATTAATTTTCTGAACATCTTAAAAATCATTTGGAGATAACCCTTATAGCACGAAATAGCTTAGTTATAAGGTTATTCTAAGAAATTGACTTTGACAATAATTCCTTCATCACCGAACTCAAATGATAAAATCAGAGTCAGCGGAATATATTAAAATGGTTTATTTATGTTTCCTTAGAGTTCGTAAATCATAAGGAAGGTCATTGATTCATAAAATTAAGTGTAATAACTCTATGAATACCACTAATATAATCAAATGATGAAATATAAGGTTTTCTCTGATACATCTCTCAAATCATAAAGTTACGATTTCTATCAAAAGTTGGAGACGTTCAGAGCTAGTCAATGGTCCTTCGTCCAAACATCCCTTTGGCCGGATCTTCAAGAGTTGTAAAAGGAGTCTCTATCCCATGATCACTGATCTTTTGAAGATCTAGGTACCTGGCCAACACCTAATAAGGGCAGGGAGGTAAGCTATACTCATTCGCATAATCAAATGAGAATAAAGCACTAACATGCACAAGTAAGCAATCCATCATGATTCCAATGCACAAACACGTGTACCAAATAGTCCAGTTATATGCACAACTTATGAGCAAGCCAATTTAATGGATAATCAACCCATTAATGATATGTCCAGATGCTTGCTTACTATTTCTCAAGTCATGAGATTCTCCAGTCAATGCTCTCATGCATGACCATCCAAACAACCCGTATACGTGCTTCGGACGTATAGTTAACCTGCTCGGACCATAATCCATAACGACACTACCAAAGTGTACGTCGCGTCACCAAGACGTAACAGCATCTCCTATGCTGCCCACATTATCAAAATGTGTCATCGAGCAAGCCACACGACTTTGCCTGGAACGTGGTCCATAATACCAATATCGATGTGCACATCTCGTCACCAAGACGAATATCCAACGTTGGCAGCAACCAATGTTGTCCACATTATTAAAATGTGATTACCATAATCCTTTCGTCACCAAGACGAATATCCAACGTTCTCAGCAACCAATGCTGGCCACATTACCAAAATGTGACAACAATAATCCTTTCGTCACCAAGACGAATATCCAACGTTCTCAGCAACCAATGCTGGCCACATTACCAACATGTGACTACAGGCAAGTCGTAATCAAATTGGTACTCCCAGAGTACCCTCCTCATGTTTCTCGAACATGAACAAATGATATGCTACACATCACCATGCATCAATACATACCAACATTCCATCTAAGGTTATTCCTTAATCCGCATATGGGCAACATGCAATAAATTACCAATGTAATGACAAGTTTGGCTCATAAACAAAACGTCCCATTCGGATTGTACGTGCACGTTTTCAAAACGCATTCTCATCGATCTCAACAACATTCTTTGAATGTTGCCCATATTCTCAAAATGTGTTACCAAGCTTGTCATACAACCTTTGGTACTCTTAGAGTACATTTTCACGTTCCCCGAACAAATGACATTAATAATCAAGCTTGGTATCATACGTCCCAATCCGAATGTACGTCCACGTTCCCAGAACGAAATCAACAACATTCCTCGAATATTGCCCACATTCCTAGAATGTGTAATCAAACTCATCGTGTACATTTGGTACTTCCCGAATACCCCCTTCATGTTCTGCGAACATGACAAGTGGTATCCTATCGTTTTATCATCATGTATGAATGCACACAAATTCTCCATTTAAGACTATCCATTAATCTTATAGTGTGCAATATGCATTATGTTCACTCATGTAATAACAATGTAATTTAACACAATATATATCCTTCTTGGAACATAACCCAATTCTTGGTAATTTATCCTTAATTTACTTGGAATTTGACTTAGTTGAAAATGGTATTTTGGTAGCATTTTGATTAACAGGACTCGAGTATAATTAAAAAGACTCGAGTAGAATTTCCTTGGACTCGAGTGAATCATACTTTTCATAAAAGTACTCGAGTGTTTCTCAGATTCATCAAAATACTCGAGTGTTCTTCATGAAACTCGAGTGTTCTTTGTTTCCAGAACTTTATTTTAAAAATTCATCAAAATACTCGAGTGTTCTTCATGAGTACTCGAGTGTTCTTTATTTTCCAGAAATTCAATTTTCCCAAAATAGTCGAAATACTCGAGTATCATCCATAATACTCGAGTATTTGCAGACAGACAACACTGCAAATTGAGTTTTAACATACCATTTCCAACTATAGTCAATTCCAATCCAAACCGATGATCAACAGAGCTTATATTACATATTTTAAACATGTCCCAATCCAGAAATTACATTGTATTACAATGAATCATAACTGAGTATCAATTATGCATAAAAACCACCTTTTGAGCAACTTGACATACCAAATTCCATTCTAATCATTTTTGGCATGAAAGTAACTTGCATACAGTGCACATGCAGCATAACAAACTTGCTCAAACATATAGCATGTCTTAGATTGGCCTCCATGCCATTTCTCTAATTCAAAGCTATGCCCTTAAGCCTCATGGTGGCTCATCCTAATTTCAAATATATTTTAGTCTCATTCTAGCAAATGGTTAGATTCCCCCATACCTTAGGGTCGTGCTTGAACAAAAGCTCCATAGAGAACAGCAACCAAAACCTCTAACCACTTCCAACCCGGACTTGCATGACAGTTTCAGCAGGGGTTCAAAACCACATTAATCGACATTCGAATCATGCATAAAAATTGGGGAAATTGGTTAGACTTTGTTCTCTATAACATGAACTTTGAAAACCAATAAGTTTCAGATCAAAAAGGGAGCTTGAGCTTACCACAATTGAAGCTCAAAGTCTGCTCTTTGAATCTGAACATTTGGTTTGACAGATTTCAACACCTAACTTCGCAGGAGCATAACTTTTCGACCAGGAACTCAAATCCAACAAACTTGGTATCAAATCGAAGATCGTTGAAAGAGATTTCCAATGGTATATCACTCATGACCTAACTCTCAAGGATGAGAGAGAATCGAAGCCACGAAGGTGACGGGTCTGCACAACATTCTGGTTCTTGACAGATTTCGAACTCTCTTTTGCAGAGCTCATTACTCTCTCCACACTCAGACTTAGTTTGCAATCCATGGCTCTTTTCGAAGCTCTGGATGTGAGCTTCAAAACGGTGTATGATTTGTGTAGTATGACCCTGGAACGAGAAAGAATTAAGCTCCTAAAGTGAAGAACCCTAAACTCGTTTCTAAGCTTCCACCCTTGAATTTGTTGGCCATATATCAATTCTTCTCCCTTGTTGAAGAAGATCGGAAGGCTCCATGCATAAGGACACGAGTCCTAGGCATGTCTGGACTAGATGGCGTGGCAACACCAGCTGAATTCGTGGCAATTCCGGACTCCCTCCATGGCTGGACAGCTGTCGCGCACCATCTTGAGCCATCAGACCCAGAATACTCGAGTATTCAGAAAAATACTCGAGTATTTTGGCCAGTTTTCACTAAAAACTTTGTTTAATTAATTCTAACTCCAAAAGACTTTCCATTATTGCTTTTAGGTCCTCCTCAAGGACTTAATTGCAATATTTAATATTTTTATGCAAAAACCTCAACATAATAATATTTTCACATTATATATATAAATATATATATATAATGCAAACCAAAATCAAACATGAAATCGTTGTTTATTTATTAAATAAAAATATTAACATATTTATTCGGAAAACGAAATTAGGGGTGTTACACTTCTCCCCCACTTAAAAGGAATTTCGTCCCCGAAATTCATTCTTAGAAACCTTTGCGAAAGATATATAAAAGACGATTCTTTTATCATTTTTCCTTATAATTTTTGGAAATTCCTCCCCCACTTAAAAAGATTTTCCTTATACATCCACCAAATTTTCCGTCTCAAAATATTTCGC
The DNA here is from genome assembly GCA_037953625.1 of Crotalaria pallida. Taxonomy (NCBI): domain Eukaryota; kingdom Viridiplantae; phylum Streptophyta; class Magnoliopsida; order Fabales; family Fabaceae; genus Crotalaria; species Crotalaria pallida. The sequence continues at coordinate 47,527,082 of CM075650.1, read as the reverse complement.
AAAATATTATTTCAAAAGGAGCTTTTTGAATAACACATTTCAAATACACACTTTTCATAATAGAAACATTTTACAAATAAACTTTTCAAGGAAAACTTTTTCTGCTGCGCACTCTGATCACTCGAGCACGAGTAAGGAGATATTTGTATGACTTCATTCCTTAACAGTTGTAAACATTAGGGTGATCAGTCCTAATATTTAAACTATTAGTAATAAAATCATCCCTTTCAGATATAATCTTTCTCAAGAAAGACTATACGATTTACCTTTAAGTTAGATAAACTCAAAGATAGGGAACATTATCGTCACTATCAGACTTAGTCAGATAGCCAAGTTTGAGAGATTTTTCTTTTGGGGAGACAAATGCTTGTCCTATCCCGGTGGTTGTTAATCTTTCTAGCCTTAACTGAACTTCCCATTCTGTAGTGTCCAAGGAGTTTATCACATCCAACTGTGATAAGGTTTTGATCACAAAAATATTTAAGCCAAGACTTGATTAGGTTTCCAGATTATCAAACGATCTAATTAACGCAATCGAAAGACATTTAACTACGTTAATTCAGATCGGAAGAAGATCACTCGGATTACCCTTAACCAAATCTAACTCACGCCGAACCGACTGAACCTTCTTTGAGCTTGATTTGCTTGCTGACCATTTTTCCTGCCTTTACCCTTGAAACAACTATCCCCCCTTGGTTACACCGTGTCTTGAACCTGAGTTAAGTGTCCTATACTTCCCACATTGAGGTGGACAAGTGATTCTTTTCTCCTTTTCCCTTTGTTCTCATAAGTTTCACATATGCTTCCCAATGTCGAGAACTTCCTCATTTCCCGATAACTGATAGCTAGCTTGAGATTCGAGCTTAAGCCGTCCTCAGTTTCCAACATTTGTCTTACATGGTTCCTCCATATCTTAGCTTCACCCTTAGCACTAAAACTTTTTTTTTTGTTTAACCCTCCTTTGCTCTCTTAATTCAGAAATCATCCTCCAAATTCCCAAATCATTCGGAACTCAAACTTCTGTTTAAAAACAAGAATTTTCATCCATTTCCTCATGGAAGTTGGTCCTCCTCCCTTCAAAAGCCGATCTCTTATTTCCTTTCAACCCTTCATTGCTTTGGTTAAAACCCACGAGTTCGAATCAGGAATTTTCTTGTGGTTTGCAATTTTCCCTTCTTACTTTTCGTCGGTCTACTTGCATCGCTAAGCTCAAGTCTACTAGAATCCTTACTCAATTCAAACAAATTCTTTAATTCCCATAGAGCTCGCATGGATTGCCTTTCAGTCCATTTCAAGTGCTTCCATATTTGCTTTATCCTGATGGCGACGGGGTCTCCGATCCTTAGCCTTCAAAACTATGTCCATCGACATTGTCTCTTGTTCAACTCCCTCTAATTTAACAAATCACTTAAACTCTCCATGGTCACTAACACTTTAAGCGTAGTGCCATAATGAATGACTTTAAGCCCTCAAAGCATCCACGATCGTTGGAAGGCTCAAGTTCTGCGTCGAACGATTCACCTTGTGTGTCTTCCCTCACTTGATGCACACACACAACTTTCTTTTATTCTTCCCGGTCCTTGCCTCGATCCATGACAGTCAACTTCAATACCTTTGCACGAATCGAGCAAGAGTTACACAGGATAGGATGTTAGTCTTCCATTCCGTTACTGACAATTTCCTTTGCACTTAAAGGGTTACAACTACTCCTTGTTCAAGACACATAACACATTCCCAGGATAGTCCATGTGCTCTTTGAGATCCTTCTAATGATTTAGGATATTGACAGCGGGCATAAGCACAAACGATTTCAGATAAGATCTGAAAATTCTGCTCATGCAGCCCATGAAGATAACAAAGCATAAGCCAATTCAAACGGCATTACTACTTTCACATAGAGTCCGTATCGGAATTGAAATATTGCTTTGGGAATGTCTTCCTTCCAGTTTCCAATTTGATGATGCCTCGGCCTGAGGTCCTCCTTATAAACTATCGAGGCTTCATCATTTATTCCAAATTCGATTCTCTTTTCTTGGTAAGGAACACTCATCCCTGATGGTGCTCTTATTCCATTCCCAAATAAACATCGCCTATGCGCAATACTTCCACTCCTGTTCTTATCGAACACTATTGAAGTTCTGCATTGAAACACACTTGATCCGACCGACTGCCAATTCAGTAATACCTTTGCTTATTTCTTCGATCCGGCTATTTCTTATGGTACTATCCCATGAGAAACAATAAAGATAAAACCATCATCTAGGACCAAATCAATACCAAACTTGATCTCCATGCTTTGATGACGACACCCGATACTTCAATAGAGAATATCTGAAAAATTCTTCGAAACCAAAATTTCTTCAATCTCCCTCTTCCTTAAATCCACTATGAAACAACACACACATACCTTATGGATTTCAGATTCTTGCCTCGCTATCACAATTAAGTATTGCTTGGTTCTTGGACATCCAATCCAAGTCCAAGATTACACTTAATTGTTAAAAGGATGGGGAAACCATGTCTACTCCGAAGAGATAGCTCAATAGAATAGTTCAAACAGACGAGAAAGACAACTACAAGAAAACTTGTGGGAGTTCGATCTTGATGTAGCAGAGTGGATCAAACACAAGAAAATGCAATCATTCCACGTCCTCACAAAATTTAATCAACTTCAGAGTTACAGACTCTGCAAAGCCAATTTCTAGGGAGGTAACCACCTAGCACCAAATCTAAGGATTTGATAATCTTTCATTCTACTGAGGAAAATACCCTCCCTAGAGGATATTAGCTATCTTTTAGATCTTTTGGAATCACCCCTCATTGATTCCTTGGTGTCATAATGGATCAGCATTATGAACTTAACGTTGGATCATACCTAAAAGAAGTACATTACTATCATACTTTGACTTAGGCTACATCAAACACTACCAGATAAACACTAAGACATAAACCAATGGCCAAATGATAGAATCTTTACTCCAGTTAGAAGTATGTAGGAGCATACTTCACAAGAAAACTCCACAAATCTTGATGACCAGCGTATTGGACCACACACCCAAGGACCAAGAGTCAGGACCATTGCTCTGATACCATAAAATGTAACGTCCCTCGTTTAATCAAAAGAATTTTTATTTTCTTATTGACTATGTTGGAAAAATCGGAGTATGAAAATTTTTACTTGAATGTGGTACTCAAATTTAAATCATGCATTTGAAAGGGAATTCGGTGGAAGGAATAATTAATTTTCTGAACATCTTAAAAATCATTTAGAGATAACCCTTATAGCACGAAATAGCTTAGTTATAAGGTTATCCTAAGAAATTGACTTTGACAATACTTCCTTCATCACCGAACTCAAATGATAAAATCAGAGTCAGCGGAATATATTAAAATGGTTTATTTATGTTTCCTTAGAGTTCATAAATCATAAGGAAGGTCATTGATTCATAAAATTAAGTGTAATAACTCTATGAATACCACCAATATAATCAAATGATGAAATATAAGGTTTTCTCTGATACATCTCTCAAATCATAAAGTTACGATTTCTATCAAAAGTTGGAGACGTTCAGAGCTAGTCAATGGTCCTTCGTCCAAACATCCCTTTGGCCGGATCTTCAAGAGTTGTAAAAGGAGTCTCTATCCCATGATCACTGATCTTTTGAAGATCTAGGTACCTGGCCAACACCTAATAAGGGCAGGGAGGTAAGCTATACTCATTCGCATAATCAAATGAGAATAAAGCACTAACATGCACAAGTAAGCAATCCATCATGATTCCAATGCACAAACACGTGTACCAAATAGTCCAGTTATATGCACAACTTATGAGCAAGCCAATTTAATGGATAATCAACCCATTAATGATATGTCCAGATGCTTGCTTACTATTTCTCAAGTCATGAGATTCTCCAGTCAATGCTCTCATGCATGACCATCCAAACAACCCGTATACGTGCTTCGGACGTATAGTGAACCTGCTCGGACCATAATCCATAACGACACTACCAAAGTGTACGTCGCGTCACCAAGACGTAATAGCATCTCCTATGCTGCCCACATTATCAAAATGTGTCATCGAGCAAGCCACACGACTTTGCCTGGAACGTGGTCCATAATACCAATATCGATGTGCACATCTCGTCACCAAGACGAATATCCAACGTTGGCAGCAACCAATGTTGTCCACATTATTAAAATGTGATTACCATAATCCTTTCGTCACCAAGACGAATATCCAACGTTCTCAGCAACCAATGCTGGCCACATTACCAAAATGTGACAACAATAATCCTTTCGTCACCAAGACGAATATCCAACGTTCTCAGCAACCAATGCTGGCCACATTACCAAAATGTGACTACAGGCAAGTCGTAATCAAATTGGTACTCCCAGAGTACCCTCCTCATGTTTCTCGAACATGAACAAATGATATGCTACACATCACCATGCATCAATACATACCAACATTCCATTTAAGGTTATTCCTTAATCCGCATATGGGCAACATGCAATAAATTACCAATGTAATGACAAGTTTGGCTCATAAACAAAACGTCCCATTCGGATTGTACGTGCATGTTTTCAAAACGCATTCTCATCGATCTCAACAATATTCTTTGAATGTTGCCCATATTCTCAAAATGTGTTACCAAGCTTGTCATACAACCTTTGGTACTCTTAGAGTACATTTTCACGTTCCCCGAACAAATGACATTAATAATCAAGCTTGGTATCATACGTCCCAATCCGAATGTACGTCCACGTTCCCAGAATGAAATCAACAACATTCCTCGAATATTGCCCACATTCCTAGAATGTGTCATCAAACTCATCGTGTACATTTGGTACTTCCCGAATACCCCCTTCATGTTCTGCGAACATGACAAGTGGTATCCTATCGTTTTATCATCATGTATGAATGCACACAAATTCTCCATTTAAGACTATCCATTAATCTTATAGTGTGCAATATGCATTATGTTCACTCATGTAATAACAATGTAATTTAACACAATATATATCCTTCTTGGAACATAACCCAATTCTTGGTAATTTATCCTTAATTTACTTGGAATTTGACTTAGTTAAAAATGGTATTTTGGTAGCATTTTGATTAACAGGACTCGAGTATAATTAAAAAGACTCGAGTAGAATTTCCTTGGACTCGAGTGAATCATACTTTTCATAAAAGTACTCGAGTGTTTCTCAGATTCATCAAAATACTCGAGTGTTCTTCATGAAACTCGATGTTCTTTGTTTCCAGAACTTTATTTTAAAAATTCATCAAAATACTCGAGTGTTCTTCATGAGTACTCGAGTGTTCTTTATTTTCCAGAAATTCAATTTTCCCAAAATAGTCGAAATACTCGAGTATCATCCATAATACTCGAGTATTTGCAGACAGACAACACTGCAAATTGAGTTTTAACATACCATTTCCAACTATAGTCAATTCCAATCCAAACCAATGATCAACAGAGCTTATATTACATATTTTAAACATGTCCCAATCCAGAAATTACATTGTATTACAATGAATCATAACTGAGTATCAATTATGCATAAAAACCACCTTTTGAGCAACTTGACATACCAAATTCCATTCTAATCATTTTTGGCATGAAAGTAACTTGCATACAGTGCACATGCAGCATAACAAACTTGCTCAAACATATAGCATGTCTTAGATTGGCCTCCATGCCATTTCTCTAATTCAAAGCTATGCCCTTAAGCCTCATGGTGGCTCATCCTAATTTCAAATATATTTTAGTCTCATTCTAGCAAATGGTTAGCTTCCCCCATACCTTAGGGTCGTGCTTGAACAAAAGCTCCATAGAGAACAACAACCAAAACCTCTAACCACTTCCAACCCGGACTTGCATGACAGTTTCAGTAGGGGTTCAAAACCACATTAATCGACATTCGAATCATGCATAAAAATTGGGGAAATTGGTTAGACTATATTCTCTATAACATGAACTTTGAAAACCAATAAGTTTCAGATCAAAAAGGGAGCTTGAGCTTACCACAATTGAAGCTCAAAGTCTGCTCTTTGAATCTGAACATTTGGTTTGACAGATTTCAACACCTAACTTCGCAGGAGCATAACTTTTCGACCAGGAACTCAAATCCAACAAACTTGGTATCAAATCGAAGATCGTTGAAAGAGATTTCCAATGGTATATCACTCATGACCTAACTCTCAAGGATGAGAGAGAATCGAAGCCACGAAGGTGACGGGTCTGCACAACATTCTGGTTCTTGACAGATTTCGAACTCTCTTTTGCAGAGCTCATTACTCTCTCCACACTCAGACTTAGTTTGCAATCCATGGCTCTTTTCGAAGCTCTGGATGTGAGCTTCAAAACGGTGTATGATTTGTGTAGTATGACCCTGGAACGAGAGAGAATTAAGCTCCTAAAGTGAAGAACCCTAAACTCGTTTCTAAGCTTCCACCCTTGAATTTGTTGGCCATATATCAATTCTTTTCCCTTGTTGAAGAAGATTGGAAGGCTCCATGCATAAGGACACGAGTCCTAGGCATGTCTGGACTGGATGGCGTGGCAACACCAGCTGAATTCGTGGCAATTCTGGACTCCCTCCATGGCTGGACAGCTGTCGCGCACCATCTTGAGCCATCAGACCCAGAATACTCGAGTATTCAGAAAAATACTCGAGTATTTTGGCCAGTTTTCACTAAAAACTTTGTTTAATTAATTCTAACTCCAAAAGACTTTCCATTATTGCTTTTAGGTCCTCCTCAAGGACTTAATTGCAATATTTAATATTTTTATGCAAAAACCTCAACATAATAATATTTTCACATTATATATATAAATATATATATAATGCAAACCAAAATCAAACATGAAATCGTTGTTTATTTATTAAATAAAAATATTAACATATTTATTCGGAAAATGAAATTAGGGGTGTTACACCTAGCTTCAAGTTCGTTCAGCACTCCAGTCTGTTACACTGCTTCTTGTTGCATCCGGTTTGTTTTTTTATTTAATTTATTTATGTATTTTTAACTTTCCTTTTTATTATTATTAATAATAAATTAAATAATAATTTAAAATGTATTTATTTTTTATTGTTATCTAAGATTGGTTGTGTTTTAGTGACTCAATTTTTCTCACCCAACTTTAATATTTGTGGTGAGATCTTTTGGACTTCTTCTCCGCACCAAAGATAAATATATAAAAATAATTTTATTTACAATAATAATAAATTAAAAATGTAGATTTTTTTTAATTGTTGTTCTAAAATTTGTTGCGTTTTGGTAAGTCCATTTTTCTCTCCAAAATTCAGTGGAGAGATCTCTCAAACTTCCTCTCCGCACAAAAATATGTACACATAAAAAATAATTTTTTTATATAAATAAATTATAAAAATTAGAAGAAAAAATTGTTTTTTTAGATAAAAATTAAATATATTTTATTAATTAAGTCTTAACAAAATGTGTTTTGAAAATCCACCTTTTCTGTCTTAAATGACAAGATCTTGTCCATATTTCCTCTCTGCATCAAACATTTTTGTAATAAAATTAAAAAAAACATTAAAAGTTAATTGAGAACTACGTAGCCTTGATTCCTCATTTTATGAGGGTACGTAGGACCAGGGGCAACCTTTCAGGCACAACAATAAAAAACAAATATTTTTTTGGCAAACCAATTATTTAGGTCTTTTAATTAAAATCAATCAAAGGTACCATTTTCGAATGGGCGAACGGGGTGCTAATACCTTCCCCGGCTCGTAACCGACTCCCGAACTTGGAATCTATCTAGTTCGAGACCCGTCTTTATCCTTTTTAATTAATAATTATTTTTTCCGCGTTTTTGTAACAAATGCGGTGGCGACTCCATATTGGGTCAATCGACCCCCACTCGTAGGCGAGGCCCCGAGGGCGACCCGGGACCCCGGCCGCGACACGCTCCAACATCTGATCAATGAAGAGAAGAGGAAATTGATCCTTGCGAGTCACCTGGTTGAGCTTCCTATAGTCAATGCAGACTCTCCAACTATTCTGCACTCTAGTGGGAATCATCTCATCCTTCTCATTTTTGACAACTGTCACCCGAGACTTCTTGGGAACTACTTGAACCGGGCTCACCCAAGTACTATCTGAAATGGGGTAGATGATACCAGCTTGTAGCAACTTGGTGACCTCTTTTTTCACCACATCAAGAATCTGGGGGTTCAACCATCTTTGGGATCGTCTCACTGCTTTGGCCCCATTCTCCAACAAAATCTGGTGCATGCACATGGAGGGGCTAATACCAGGTATGTCTGCCAAAGTCCATCCAATAGCCCTCTTGTTTGCTCTAATCACATCCAGCGGCTTCTTCTCTTGTTCAACAGAAAGGAAGGTAGAGATGATCACCGGAAGTTTCTGCTCATCCTCCAAGTAAGCATACTTGAGATGAGGAGGGAGGGGCTTGAGGTCCAATAAAGGTGCCTACATCAAAGAAAGCCCTTGTGCCAAATGTAGTCTTCTCTTCCAAAATTAAATCTTTACTTCATAATGCCCAAAAAGCCCTTGTGCCAAATGTGACCTAAAAATAATAATAGATTAAATTAGGCTAAATAATCCAAATTAATTAAAATCTGGAATGATAATCTATTAAAGTCTAAAATACTAAATCATTCTAAACAATGTCAAGTAGACACCAAAAATCATCAATGGGAGCAAAATAAGGCTAAGAATAATGGGAAATATAATGCTCATCAGATACCCAAGGTCTCCCCTTGTCAACAGTGTGTCCAATAGTGTTAACTTAGGGATGAGAGAACTTACCTGACTCGAAGGTAGTAGTGTGCCTTTTATAGGGGTGTACAGATATGGGTCTATATGGAGGCCCTTTAGGGTTTCCATGCTGACGTCAGGTTCTGCGAAAATATCTGTAAAATATTTGATGTCCTTCTAGAATCTGGACTGCTCAGCATGTACCCTTCTCATGTCTAAACCATTATGCGAGACGTAGGATGGTGGCACGTGGCCCGTAAGATGGGCCGAGAGCTGAGTGATCCCGTTCTTGTCTCGGTGATCGATCGAGAGTCCCTTTTAGGGGTGGCTCGATGTACACGGTCGGTAGACGACCGCATGGGTATCTACTCGTTATGGTTGGTTTGAATGGTTGGCGAGGCGCCCTTCACCGTTTGGGGGTCGTCCTATATGGACATGTCATGAGGCTTTGGTCGGCCAAGGGGTGGTCCATCCTGGTTAATCCTACAAACCCTGTGGCCGGTGACTTTAAGGCTATCCAGGACTTTAGAATAGCTTGTAGCTCGAAGAATGCTTCAGAGCAAAGACCTAGGGGCTTATGTTCATATCCTGTCGTGAGCTAGGATTACCTGCCCCACGTAATAGTCATTCTACGACCTAGGTACCCTTCAGAAGGGCTAGAGTCGATATGAATTTGTTTGGATTTTGATTAATATTTATGTTAGTTCAATTATCTTGCAATATGAATTTGTTTGGATTTTGAATAATATTTTACTGATATATTTTATTGAATCCTACATATAATAGACAATATCAAGTTTTTTTTCCTCAATACTATATATAACACCTTTTGACAATGACTTCAATCATTTTTATATATGAGAATTGAAAACTAGAGCATTGTTGATGAGTTATTAGTAGCATTGCATCTCTGAAAAGATGCATGATTAACCTATACACTAGTAGAAAAAAATGAATATTACATCAGCTATTTAACATTAGTTTTAGAAAATTAATGTAAAAACAAAACGGGGTGGTCATAAAAATTGATTTTTTTTTACCACAAATGTAGCAGGTTGAAGCAGCATTGATAACAGAGGTTTCTAGTTTTAGGTTTAATCTTGCTACGTTAATATTCAAATCGATCAAGTATGTTTTAGAACAACTTCTTTTGATTAAAACTTTGACATGGAGAATCAACTCTTGTAAATTTTTGTTCTTAAATTTACTTTTTATTTATCATTCATGTTTTATATAATTTTGATAACTCAATTGGCCTAGTCGTTTTAGTTACATTCTAATTTTGATGTTTGTTTTAATAGGTCATAAGATATAATATAGCATCAGCAATAAGTAAATTCATTATTTAATTGCCACACATAGACACATGCACCTCAATCCTTAATTTGAAGAACCTTTTGCACTCATCGTTAACACCACTATAATTGGACAACCTTTAACTACATGGAGAACGTATTCAAGTACTGATAAATGATTAGGTTTTTGAAGGTCCATTTGTGTGTTATTTTACTTGTCATTAAGTACCGATGACGTAACATCAACATAAAAATGCAAATTAGTGTTTTTTTTTTGTAGAATAATAAATTTATTACCACTTGCAAATTCAAAAACAACCTAAAGGCCATTACCCCTAATAAGCCACCTTCTAGGAAGGGTTCCTATTAGAGGCAACAACTACAATCCTAGAAGCACTTGCCACCTTCTATGAAGGGTTCAAGATACTCATATATAAGACCACAACTAGATACAAAGGCTAAAGCTTAATGCAAATTTTATCCACCAAGGTCTATTCGGCGAGTTCCTAAAATTAGGAATACAAAAATTGATTCTATAAGCTATTTTTCTTCTAATTATCCTAAAACTATAATCAACTTGCTTCTCAAAATGGTTGAAAGTTATGTTGTTCCTTTTAGCCCAAATATGATATGATGCTTCTGCAAAAAGTGCATGCAAACACTTCCTCCTGACCTTATCTCTGAAGCCATAATGAATCCATCTTAGCCAATTTGCAAATCTTATTGGCCATGAGTCCAAACCAATCCAGTGGCAGCATAATTCAATCAGTTCCCTACTTCATCTGCAATCAAATAGTAGATGATCCCTTGACTCATCCATGCTATTTCATAGACAACAAGTAGCGTTTACTATCATAAAAGAAGCCAATCTCAGTCTTGTTTTCAATCTGTTTTGGACTGCAAGCCACAAAATGAAGCAGTGCTTGGGGACATTTACTGAATTCCAGACCAGCTTAGCATGAGCGAAGTGTGGCTGCTGGCCTAGCAAGAAATTATAACCACTCTTAATAGTGTATTCACCATTAGCTTCAGAAATCCATCTATCATTAAGATATGCAGTTTTCAGGCAATCTCTGACTTTTAGTGTTTTGATTAAATTAGTGTTTTAGTGTTTTTTTTCGGTAAAAGAAAAAATTCATTACCAACATGCAAAATACAGAAACAAGCAAAGTGTTTTAGTGTTTTGATTAAATTTGATGTTTTATTTTTTATGTTACATTTATATGATTGTTTAAACTTTAACCCCACATCGGATGTTTGATGATATTTCTATCTTTCGTTTTAGTATATATATATAGTAGGTATATGGATATATGGTTTATAGAGGTAATATGATACTTGGGCCTATTGCTAAGTTTTGGGCCTAAGTTGATATAGTAAAAGGCTTTCTACTATAGTTTTCCTTGCAAAATGGTCTCCTTGCTTTGACTCTGTTACCGATTTGAGGTAATTTCATTTTATTTTTTTTACTACATTTAGCATTTATTTATATAAATAATTTCCATTATTTTTGTATTTAAGTATTATTTTTAGGTAGTTTTTTTATTATCGTTTAGTAAGTTTAATTGCCTTTAATCTTTTTATTTCATTGCTATGTTTTCAAAGTGCCTTAAGTAAGTTTAAGTAACTTTCAAATATTTATCTCAACAAAATAATTAATTATATTTTTGTTCTAATTTTTTTCTCAAATCTGAGTTAAGTCATTACTTCAAAGTAAGAAATATTTGAGAGTTGTTATATTGCAAGTAATTTTTTTAGATTATAATATATATCATACACTTAAATAATACTAAAAATTACATTGGTGGTGTAGATTCTTAAAAAAAAAACTAGTAAACAACTATATAATGCTTAAAATGTAAAACATGCTTCCATATTACATAAAACTAAACATACTAGCATGATTCTTTAAAATATATTTGCTTGACAAACATGATGCTTTATAAAATGTTATCTTAAACTTTACATTAATGTTAGATCTAAATGTTTTTGAACCAAATTTATAAACAAATATAAAAGTTTTATGACTTAAATATTCATGCATTCTTCATATTTGGTCTTGCCTTTTAGTAATCCAAAGTACAATTTTTTTAATATTGCTTCGAAGTAAATTTATTTAAATTTCATTCCCAAAGTGTTGTTGATAGAATGCTTCAAATAGTGAATTGGTACCTTTTTTATTTAGTGTGATAGCTGATGACTCACAACAACGGGAGAATACTTTTTATCATTGAACTTCTCTACCCAGATGCAATTCTTCAACAATAATGTAACGACATTTCCAATACTGGTTTACAGCCCATTCGCAATAAGGCAATTGAAAAGTCACAAATGTCTCTGTATTTATGTAAGTTCAATTATCCTGCAATATGAATTTAATATACACTGTTACAAATTGACCATTTGAGACCAGTTATGCATTGCTTTTGAGACCGGTTCATTTCCTTTGCCCAAACAAGATTGGTTCCGAACCGTTTCGTTTGGAAATAACGAGACTGGTTCCGAACCAATCGAACATGAAAACGGAACCGGTTTCAAAATTCAAAGCAGTCTCGTTTAATGTTTTGAACCGATCGCTATTAAAATTTGAACCAGTCTCATTTTGTTTTTGAACCGGTCTCAATTAAAATTTGAACCAGTCTCATTTAGTGTTTTGAACCGGTCTCAATTAATGAACGATCTCCTTTCCTTATTATGGATCACACTCACATACATAGCTAGATAAAAAAAAACACATGAATAATAAAACTACTAAATAATAATTGAGACATAGCTAGATATTAAAATTATACTATAAAAACCACATTATATACATACCTACTAGTTTGAAGAACACAAGTATATATATACTGTGCAATGAAACAAAAGGCCCACTGCTATACACAGAGAATATAGAGTTTGCCTACACAAAAGTCTTATCTAAAGAAAAAATATACCTAGTACAAGATAAGAAATAATTCTAGGAAATAAGCTGCAAATTCTTCTCTAAGATCATCTTAGCAAGCACAAGATTTTTCACATCTACACAAGTAACTCCACCTAAGTCCTGATTAGTCACATTAAGCACTTTGTTAATGCTTGAAGAAGAATCTCTAGCGGATTAAATTAAAGCTACATATAAGCTAACTAAAAAGGACAAATGCAGTCCACATACAATAAAATACATGCATTTGCTTCTACCAAAACAAATGTAGTAATGTACTAGAGCATACGTGAATGAGTGCATAACTTTGAATAGGAGGATGTCATGAACATAATGAATTTTTCCTTATCATGGACACATCATCAACCCCTGCAATTGAATAACAAATTCAAAATCACTAACAAATTTGGTAAATAAATGAATCACTAATCACATAGAATACTAAAAAAGAAATTACAGAGGCATTAAGAAAGAAATTACAGCCTCAAAGGCATATATTCTGAAATACTTGTAGGGAATTTCCTCTTTTTTTTTCTTTAGGAAAAGGTTAGGGACTTAGCTTTAATGCTTGAAATCACCATGTCTAATTATTTAAAATCTCTATTACAAAGTCACAGTTTTTTCCTTTTTTAGGGATAAAAGAAGATTTTATTAAATCAGAGAAAAACTAACAACATACTTTTTAACATTTTGACAATATAGTTATTAGTTATACCTCATTCATCAAATTAAGATCTTCATCCTCTTTCAAGAATCACTTCCTCTCTATACTTTCATTTGAATTTCAAGTGCCAACATTAAACTGCGATATCATTGGTCTTTAGATGAGCCACAGACAATTATAAAGTATTGCATACTACTCAAAGTAGTGGTGCTACTCTTAGTACATCAACGGAATTTTCAAGGTCTCATTATTCTTTTACCTTTTCCATCAGATCAGGCTCCTCATTTCATTTCATAGGTTGCTCTAACTCTATACTTTCAAGGGTACTTGAAGATACTAAGTTCTCTGAGTTTTGAACACCTGTTCTCTCTTGATGCTCAGTTGATCTACCTTTTATTATTGAACAGAGGCAGGATTACTTGAGCAGCTGCTGTATGCTCAGGTCTGCCAATAGTTTGAGATTCTAACATCTAAATTCCCTGAAGTTTCCACAACTTCAAGGGAATCCGGTATTCTCATTTTATTTTTAGAATAGAGAGATCGAAGCTTTGAGGAGTAACCTGCATAAAAAAAAGGTTAGTAAAGATAGAAGAATTAATGACCAAACAAGTGGTTAATATGTCAATCAGCTTAGGCAATCAGCTTACAGCAGCTTGCAACTTTCCATTATGAAGTAATTCCTGAATTGATATACTAACCATGGAAACAAATCTGTAAGTTGTTAATATGTCAAAACCATAGCACAGTCTACCAAGCAATAAACAAGTAGGTGCAAATGCTCGACTAGAAGCCACAAAAACTTGTTATGATACAAAACCCATAAAGTCAGACATAGACCAAACAAGCGCATTAGCAGCTGCGGTAAACACACTTATAACGAAATATGAAGAAGGCAAGCTGGCATATCATATGGCTTGATACTTGATAGCATGATAACTTAGGCATGTGAAAAATATATTTCAGACCTTCTTGTAGGGATATCAGGGTATGTAGCCTCTTCCCTGCACAAAGTAGAATTCAAACACAACAATGTTGAAAAAGAAACTAGTGTCTTCGGTAAAGAGCTTATTGTGATGACGATGCAACGATTTGTTTTACATTATTTAAGCTCTATATTATCTTGTATTAAGAAATTTAACATTGATAGCTAAATTGTTGTAAGAGTTGTTAAGATACCCAACCACCCTCATCACACTCCTTTTAATTTAACATTTTTTTCTAAGTTATTTAAATGCACAAACATATATATATATATATATATATATATATATACACACACACACACATTATATTTTCAAAAATTTATTTGTAAAACTAGATCCTACAATTTTCTCATTAACTAATATTTTAATAATAAATAATGTATAACTTTTTTTTTTTGGAAATAGATGTATAATGTATAACTAGATTCTATATCTTCCATAACAGTTAAACGTTTTATAAAACATAATATCTATACCATTTCTTTTTTTTTTAAATATAGGAGGTGCAAAGTATAGAAACACTGGAAAAAAAAGTAATAGATAATATGATATGAACGGAAATAAAAAAGAGAAGGAAAACAAAGTTGAAAAATATAAGAATTACAAAAGAAAAAAATTTTATTAGTTGTGCCGAAAAGTGTAATATGATGTTGTACACATAAATCCTGTTATAATTCTATTTTTTTATTATTATTATCAGCAAATGTTGTTATAATTCTTATATTTATTATAGATAGTGAGAAGCTTATGACATAGCAGCAATAAAGGCCAAAGGTCCTAACGCAGAGAGATTCTTGATAGCTACACTCTCCCACTAGGAAGAGGCAGTGCCAAAAAACAGAAACAGATTCAAGCATTGCAGACTTATGTAAAAAGAGAAGAGAGAGTAGCAACAGGTGGCGAAACTGGGTGTTCCATAGACAATCCTTATTATCCTTCGCTGCTCATTGGTGTTCATTGGTTCGGAAGTGTGATTCTCCCTTGGTACAGTGATTGAACCATCTGAGTGCAATTTAGAGTGAGTTACATCTATTGAGAGTATTCCATAGGCTTATCAATCCTTTGAATTGTGTGGCTTCTCCTATCCATTTTATTTACTTAGCTTGTTATCTTTTGCTTTAGAGTCTAGGAACACACTTGTGTTCATCAAACAAACACACCAAAAAGAGTATATATAGTTTCTTTGAGTCTTTTCCTTGATGATCAAACCGTGATCATAATTGAGTGTTAGAGATTCATACTCTTTCTTCCTTTGTTAGTTTTGAGTCTGTGATCTGTGTGCAATGATGCTAAGCCAAGGAGAGGTCACGGCCTAAGCCATTAAGGAACAAAACCTAGGACGATCAAGGAAGGCACAACAAATAAAGTTGATGCATCAAAAGACACTCTCATTTAGAAGAGCAAATCCGAACTCAAACAAGAGACCGATGAAGATTTTCTACAATATGATAGTTTGAAAGAAGGTTTTGACAAAGAGGCGAGCCCTACCTATTTGTGATTGTCAACCTAAATGAATAAATTGTGAAGAGAATCTACTTACAAGATCGGATCATGAGACATCCGAAGTATATTGGAAGAGTATATGACCTCATCATTGGAAAAATATTATATCATATCAAGCTACCAAAAGAAAGGAGCATGACAATGTCGATAAACATGAACCTCACAAGCATAATTTCCCAGGAACTTCAGAAGTGAAATCTTTGAAGAAAGCGGAAGGTATGAAGGGGCTGATAAAGTTAAAGTCATCCCAACTCAAAAAACTAATGATTGAAGGCCATAATTCAAAAGATTGTACGTCACTCAAGCTGCAAAGTATATCAGATATCCAACATCAACAAATGCATCCCTTCATTCATAAAGACATCATGCACAACCACGAGCATTAAGCTCGAGAGCATGAATGTCGAATATCAAATGTAACACCTCAATTTTGTTTATTTGGAAAATACTCTTTCTATTTGTATATTTTAAACTTGATAAAAATGAGGGTGATTTTTTTTTATTTTTTTTAAAACATTTAAGTGACACTTTAATTCCATTTGCTTGTCGAGAAAAATTATCATTGCTCAAGTCCATTTAATTACATAAAATACCTTCGCCATTCACTTATTACAAAGTCGAGTTGTTACATCCATACACATCATTTGCCACCAAAATACATGCTTTATAAACATAAACATCATTGTCAAGGTCACATCAGTACCATAAACATAAATAAGTTTAACATCAGTGCGAAAAGCTGAACAAAAGAGTTACAAGTAGATTTCGGATCCCTTGGCCCGTGTGCGACCTCGTAGATTTCGGATCCCTATCATTTACACTATACATGTATCCCCTTTCTATACTTACTATGGACCACTCCCTACTCGACTAGCTCATCGATTTCATCGTTTCCGTTTTCGTTCGGCCACCCGCTCTCATCCATCTGCTTCGAGGATTGTACGTGAAGAAACTCCTCATCTTGGCCCGACAGGTTCTTATAGGCCTGTACCAGTAGACCTTGTACCCAGTGGTCGGGTACCTACCCCGTCGGACGAGGTCGAGGAGGACCCTGTGGAGGATGAGAGTGGGGACGAGCCAGTCGAGCATCCTTCTAGGAGTCAGAGGGGTGTGGGTGACCCTTAGGTGTGAGCATAGTGTGGATGGTAAGGGTCTGGGATCATTGTAGCAGCTGCTTTAGATCATGGTGGAGGACTTTCTTGAGGACCAGTTGACCATCTCTGAGGCGTCTATATTTTGATATGTTTATATTGTACATATTTTGAGAGGTTTCAAAGTTATGGTCTTTATTATGTATTTATATTTTCAGACTTATGGACTTGTATCACAATTGAAGTACTAGCCTATGATGATGATGTACTTCTCTTGATCTTTATTACTTGTATAAATGAGTACTATGTTTTGACGTACAAACGATTAAGAGTACTACTCTTATTTTTCCGCGCACTCTGATATTTTGATTAGCAAATTTGGTATCAACCTAGTTTCGATACATTTCAATGTTTCGAGATGACGCTAAGTTATTAATAGATTTTATTTATTAAACGACTTTAAATTGAAAGGATTGTTATCTCGAACAATTTTCCGCAACCTGATGATGTGAATGCTTTTCAATGTCGATTTTGAATTGTTTAAAGAGAAGTTTATTCGACGAAGCGAAAAGAACTCAATTTAGTATTTGAAAGAAAACAATTTTTATACGCACCATTTTCCAAGAATCTTTCAAGTCCATAACAATAGTATTTCTAATTCATTATATTCTTATACAATAAGAGTATTTAATTGAGGGCGTCGCAATTGGATTGAGATATCCAAGAACTTTCATCCACCGACCTTGAATTCTCTAAAGAATTTTGGGTTTTCTGGTAGGCTAACCAGTTAACTCATGCAATTAACGAGTTATCGGGCCAATTTTTAGCCAAATTGCACTGAGTTAATGGGTTAATTAATCAGGTTAACCAGTTAAGGCCCTTCATTATGCCCAAAATTCTCTAAAATAACAGGTTTTCATCTCCCTTATTCGGTTAAGGAAGATATTTTTACCCAAAAATCATATTGTATTACTTCCTAATATTTTTAATTAATTATTATTTATATTCTTATATATTCTTATTTTTATTTCACATTACTTTTAAATACTTTATGACTTCTAAATAATTATGGAAAACTCAATACACAATTATATTTTCATTTTATTTTAATATTAAAAATTTGAAATGTTACACTTTGTATGAAATTAAACTTTACAATTAAAAAAAGCACTTTTTATTTTATGATCAACGTTAGTTAGGATTTATAATAACATTACGAATTATTACTAATAATTTTTATAAATTAGAATTGAAAGATAAAAATATTTTAAAAAAATTAATATTGAAATTTTGATATTATGCTCATACCAAAATTACCCACGCTAAAAATTAATACTGAAATTTTGAGAATAGTTTTTTTTCCCTAATTTTTTATTATGTATAAAAGAAATTAAAATTAATAGATTACTATTTTGTGTGTGAAGAAATGGATTAAAATAAGTAAAATAAATAAATAAATAAATGAGTAAGAGAGTTGTATGATCATAATACAATAAACAAGGGTGCAAAGTATCAAAGTTAAAATCACATTGATGAACATAGTGTCAAAATTAAAAAACCGACGGGCAAAATATTTTTGGGTTAAAACACCGTTGGAAGAAAGTATAATTTATTCCCACTTGGTCAAGTGGTAGCTCACTTGGTCCCTTAACCAACTGGTCTCGAGTTCGAGCCTTGGGTATGGAGCAATCCTCGCTGGGAGACCCCTACCGCTTAGTGCGAGCTCAGTTGGGTCGAACCGGATGAGTCGGATTCTGGGTATACCAGATCTCAGTACCGGTTGGTGTACACCAAAAATATATATATATATATATATATATATATATATATATATATATATATATATATATAATTTATCCAAATAACTAGCTCTTACCCCGTGTAATGCACGGTTATTGATATTTTAATTTTTTTTATATTAAATATTTTAAATTAAAGATTATTATTTTTTATTATAAAGTAAAGATTATTATTAAACAACAACATGTATATTATTATTAAAATAATAATATTTTAATAATAATAATAATATTATTATTATTAAACAAGAACAAAAAATAATTATATAAACATGTAGGAGTTCAAACCAAACTCTACACTTAAAAAAATTAATGTAGATGATCTTGTTGATAAATTTTGTACTTCCTCATATGAATAAAAATGTAAGACTTTTTATTTCATATATTTCTTATTTATCTTATGCATAAATTAACATTTTTATACATGATTATCGGCTTTATTATGAAAAATAAAAATTAAATCAGAATTAAACATTCTGATTTTTTTTATGATATTATGAGATAAATCTTATATTTATGTGGTGGATGGAGTAGTTTTTTTTTTTACAATTACTTTTTTTTTAAAATATGATTATCACATCTATTCTTATTAATCATAATTAAATAAGTTTATCTTTTTCATCAATTATCTTATGTCAAGTTAATAATAACATTGAATCCTAAAATTTTTTATTCTTATTGTTCTAATCATTTTGATTTAAATTTGTTCTGCAAAGATGATGTCGTCTATTAGCGAGCAATTGGATATTTGTCATTGAAGCATAGGAATAGAAGAATAGGCACATGAGGAAGACCATTTTTCTGGAACTCAACAATATAAACAAAAATTAATATAAAAATCAACAACAACATAACATAGAAAAGATTTAATAATATAAATCTTAGTAGCAGTGTGAGTAATTAAACATAAATGTAATTTATCAACGAAATTTTTAGTTTTTTCTTAATTGATATAAAATTATTAATTGTTCTCGGACTAATGGTTCATATCATATGAGAAGAAAAATAGAAAGATAATATTGTTAAGAACATTTGATTTGTTATTAATAGTTTTAATTTTCTTCATTAAAAAAATAGTTTTAATTTTCTTGTCACAATAAAAAAAAATTATTTACATCAAGCATAAATCAAATCCTATTTTTATATAGGATGATTTTTATATATTACAATAGACAGAATATATTATAGAAGGAAAATCAAATCCTATTATTATATAGGATAAAGGATGATTAAATTTGGTTTGTTATTAATAGTTTTAATTCTCTTGTCACAATAAAAAACAAAAAACAAAAAAAATATTTACATCAAGCATAAAATCAAATCCTATTTTTATATAGGATGATTTTTATATATTACAATAGACAAAATATATTATAGAAGAAAATAAAATTCTATTATTATATTGCCGCAGTCATAAATAAAGTTTTCTTAAATTAAAGTTTGAATATCTCACGAAGATGAAACGGTAGGACTGGGTATATCGGTCACCGTCACATGCCATCTTCCACTGTTTGCGTGATTAAAAAGGTCATTGGTGCATATAACAATAAATAATCATCTTTCTTAGTAGTTTATGATAGTCACCCTAAAACAATGCAACATTAGACTTTGATGCACTCTATTGTTATCCGCAATTGAAGAATCAGTCACTATAAAAAAAAAAGCAAACTAGTCGAGCATTATTTACTTTGCCTGCACGAACTCCTCCACTTTTCTTTCTCCAGTACCTAAACATCACAATTAGTTACACCTAGATCAAAATTTTGAACAAACCACATTTTGATCAATGGTACACACAAATTGCACAAATTGCTGAATTAAAGTAAGTGAGAAATTAAAGAGAAACTTAAGAATCAAATAATATAAATTAAAATGAGCAATAATTATTATAATTAGAAAAATTTAATGAAAAAATAAATAAAAAATTGAAAGCGAATATAGTTGTGAGATTGCTGTTTACCTGAATATCCATAAGTTTGTGAGCTAATTCACATAAATGCTAAAATATTATTGAAGAGCCATCAAATGCATATTGTGTATTATATATAATGATTTGAAAAACTTGTCAAACTAAGGATAATGATTTAACAGATAAGATTAAATAAATTTTAAATACAATGATAATGATTTCATAGATAAGATTAAATAAAATTTTAAAACTAAGGATAATGATTTCATAAATAAGATTAAATAAATTTGAATTATTTATTTAATTTTCGACAACTAAGGATAATTATTTCACAGATAGATATGATTATCTTCCTAAAATCGCTCTGGTGCGAGTATTCCTTAAGCGAACAAATGTGGTGCCTCAAAAATTTCTCCGACAAACGTGATGCCTCGAATAGGCGTCTTTATATATATATATATATATATATAATAAATATTGGAGTGAAAATCTAACATTTTTATAATAGAGAATAAAATTAACAAATATTAAAAAGAAAAATGAATAAATTAACTTTTTTTTTATAAATAATCAAATTAAAACTTGAACATAATTGCTCACTATATATGTGCTTATTTATCTATCTTATTTCAAACAAAATACACACTTTAAAAAAATGTAATAATTATTTAAATTTTCAATACATTAATTATGTTTTTTTCCCACTATAACCTTTTTTCTTTATAATTATTAATTTTTTCCATCACTTATATAAATTAAGACATACTCCCTCCATCCCCAAATATAGGACCCCTTTGAGGGATTTCACGTCCATTAAGAAAGTGAAATAATTTAGTTAATTATATTGGAAATGTGAACTTTTGATATGTATTTTCAAAATTGCCCTATTAATATTATTGGGAATCTAAAAAGTGTTAAATAAATAGAATGTTTGTGAAAAAAAAGTAATTAATGATAATTGAAAATTCGTAAAGAGCCTTATAAATAAGAACAAAATAAAAATGTCAAAAAGGTCTTATATTTAAGGATGAAAGGAGTATTAAATAAAAATAAGCATAAAAAATATATAATTTATTACATTCTTCAAGTTTAAAAAACAAACGGTTGGTCCGTGTAAGATAGCCCAGTTGGTGGTTGCAGAGACACTTAGAATTTCCCTCTCCCCCAGATCATGATTCTAATCCCAGACCTCCTATGTAAAAAAAAAAAAAAACAAACGGTTGGAGTGAACAAATTTTTTTTCCTTCCAAAAACAATTAATAAGGAAGGGAGGTAGTATGATTCAGAAGTGGGGAATGAGTATTTAAGCCAATAAGCCTTATTATTTGAGTAATATGTCAGATTAGTCCCTGACTTTGTAAGTATCAGTTAAGTTAGTCTCTGACTTTATCGAAATAGCAATTTAGTCCCTGAGATTTCGTTTCCCATTTTAAAGCAAATACATCTCTGTGATAGTACGGCAGAGACTAACTTGATCAATATTCTCCTATTTCAGAGACTAAATTACTATTTCGATAAAATCAAAGACTAACTTGACTGATGCTAACAAAGTCAGGATTAATATGACATATTACTCCCTGATATTTTGTAGAGGATTTTCTTCTAACCCGGCTAATTCTTAACTGTAGATTTGGTGAGAATCAAAATGAAACCGTAAAAAGGCGAAAAGCTTCCCCCGAGTCAGTCCTCCTCGACTCGCCAACCAGCTGGAGCTGCGTTTTCTTCTCTTCTCTTCTCTCTTCAGCGATCACTTCCCTCTCTGCAAGTTAAGAATATTAATTCTCCACTCACTCATTCTTAGATTCCTCACTTTCTTCTTCCTCTTCTTCTTCTTCTTCTTCTCGATAACCCAACTCTTTCCTTTTCGAATCTCTCTTCAAATTCCACTTTCCTTCTCTCCCTTCTCTCTTTTCTTCACTCTCCTATCTTCACAAATCTCCAGGTACTGCCTTATCCTTGGGATCTGCACAATTATTTTTAAATTCACTTTGTTAAAAACATTTTTAGTGAGTAGTATAATAGTCGCAATTTCATTTAGCTCGGTTAGAAAAATCAGAACACCGTTTTTTGAATCGGTTATTGTTATTATAAGAGGCTCAATTTGATTGATGCAAGAATAACAATCAAACATCATCATATGATCAGAAGTTTGAGTTTCTCCATTTGTTTTTAAGTAAACTGTCACTTTCGTCGCTGAGAATATCGAAATTACACAATTTTCCTTGGGATTGGCGAAAGTTATTCACTTTAGTCACTGATAGGGACTAAAGTGAATAACTTTTATTTTACTAATTTAAAAAGGCAAACAAATTGGAATTTAGATAATATTAGTGATTTTCTAGTATTATTTTACTGCTTTTCAATTTCCGAATCTATGTTCTGATGTGACTTCTGATGCAAGCTAACCAAATAGAGAATAGGAATTGATAGATAACTATTTGAATTGTAATGCAGTGTTGGGCAAATTGCAAATTGTTTAGTTCATTTGTGGAGTAACCTTTGAAACTTGGGGAACTTTGTTATGGATCTTGATGGAGGGAGTTCCTCAACAGTTAGCATAGGAGTACAAGCAATTCCAGGACGCTCTACACGGAATAGTGGTCTGTTTCCTTCCTTTCTTTCTTGTCAGGTTTTAAACTTTTTTTCTTGGTTTAGGATGTATATAGTATGGTTTCTGCTTACGCACACATCACCTCGTATTTGTACAATTTTCATCAGTTGATTACAATTGGTCTCACCTTGTTTTTCACACCCTACACTCTGATTGTGCCATCTTTTTAACTTGTGATGAGCAATTAGCTTTATTTGTTCCGCATGGATGATTCTCTTATCTTATTTTGGCTGCAACCGATTAGAAATTGTGGAGGCCCATTGTTCTTTCTGCAGGAAACCCTCCACTTTCACATCTTTGTTTTGCAAATGAGTTATTCCTCTTTGTTGAGGCTTCCCTAGACCAGGTGATGTCATTTAAGGTTGTTGGGATATATTTTTGGGCAAATTGGACCAAAATATTAGTGTTGAAAAGAGAAAAGACCAGAGTTTGTTTTTGAAAAATGTGAAACATAATAAAGCTCAAGATACTTTTGAGTTTTGAGGCTTTGGTTTCACCTTGACAAATGATTTAGGGATCTGTTTCGTATACCCCTTTTCCATTAGCAAATAGACTAGAAGGATTCATGATTTTTTTTGGAAAATTGATTGATGAAGAGGCTTCATAACTAAAAGGATAATTCACTTTTGGGTCGGTTAACATTGTAAGTTACCTATTTCTTCCATTCCTTCTAATGCGATGCAAGCTACCCTCATCCCATCGTCTACTTGTGAGGGTGCGAACAAAAGTTAAAAGCAATTTCTATGAGGTTCATCACCTAATTAAGAAGGATTAGACTAGTCGGTTGGGTCACTGTTTGCTTTCCTAACCTTAAAGGGGTATGGGCGTCTGGGACTTTGTCATTCAAAGGACTTGAGTTAACTTTTATTTCCAAGGTGGGGTTTTCTTTCTAATTACTTTAAATTATGAGCTTTGTACTTAAGTGTTAGGAAGTAGATGTACATGTGGGAATGGTTTAATCTCTATTATCCAAGCTTGTAGAAATTCCTATCATCTTTGGCAAGAAGTCATGAAAATGCGGAAGTGGTGGAAGAAAATATGATTTGGGGAGTTAGTAATGGGGAGATCACCAGGTTCTAGCATGTCCAGTCATTAGTTTCCTTCTGTGCAAACACTTACCAATCTAGCTCCTTTTGACATTTTGGAGGACAAGTCGAAATGTCTAGTGGTAGAGTAGCAATTATGGCAATATTCACCAATGAATGAAATTGACAATTTCTCTTGCAAGTGGTTCCACCTCGGGTTTGTGAAAAGATTGTAGGTATTAAGCCACCTAACCATCTGAATAGGCAAGACATTCCCACTTGAGCTTTTCCCATTTAGACCGCATGTCACTACATAACCGGGGATTGTCATCTCATGGAGATACCATTGATTTGAAGGGTGTGGGACATGCATGGAATTGAGATGATATGAACTTTTCTTTTTCTTTGGCTTTAAGTAAATAGCAGTTCCTTGTCTAATTAATGTAGATTCCAACATATCTAGCTGCTAATCCAGTATGTCAACATAGCATTAGAGGCTTTGTGAAGTCTGCTTTGCATGTCGTTCGAGATAGCCAATAGAGACTTTTCCATCATAGGGTTCTTTCTAGTAGCTTGATCTCCAAGAGTGATTATTGGAAAATCTCAATAACAAGTTGAGGGTTGAGAAAGTTCAATGGAAGAACTTCTTTGGCATTGCCACTCAATTTCTTTGGGAGCTTCAAAATGAAGCATTTTCTTTCCAAATGAGCCGGACCTCAATGTTCTTTTGACTAGGTTTTGGTTAAAAGTAGAGAGGTATACAACTAGAACCAATAGAGTCCAATCCATCGGTGTGTTACCTGATAAAAGGCTTCGATTTTGAGCTGGCCTGAGTCCTTCAATAAAATTGGTATGTTTAAATTCGGACGTGTCAATGTTCGAGGATAGTAAAACGACAAGTGGTGGTATTAGTTGTGAACTTGTGATGCTACTGGGATGGATCACTAGCGGAGGATAATTAAGCAACACATGGTGATACTGTTCTTGATGCTACTGGGAATTAGTCTTCCCTCACAATCTCACATGCAGCGACATCTATTGCACGTAGAATTGGATCTCTTCTGTAGGGTGACTGAACTATGATCATCACTCTATTTTAAGGAATCAAATTAGGCAGCCTATATATTGGCTCATTTGGGGCTTTCCATGACTTTGATGTGTTTATAATGGTCCTCATCTTTGGCTTGTTGAGATGATGGAGGAAGATTTGATTAGGATGGCTTGACATTGTTCAGTGATATAACCTGTACACTTTGTTTGGTTTGGGGGAATTTAGGGGAAGAGATTTTGGAAAGAGAGAAAATGAAACAAAAAAAACAGGGATTTTCTCCTGTTTGGAACAGCAGAGAAAATTGGGTGGGACCCACCCAAAAAAATTTTCTCTCTTGGACAGGTGAGATTTTGGGGGAGAAACGCCTCCTGTGTTGTTGTGCTGCCTTGGGTGCTGTGCTGAGCCTTTTATTGTTTGCTTCATGCCTTCATCAATCGATTGATCTTATTATAATGGGTTATGGGTATACCAAACTTTTAACTGTGTGTGTTTTTTTTATCTTTGAATTTTAATACAAAATTTTTTTTATATATATTTTTAATCATAATTTTTATTATGTAAAAAAATTAGAGTAAGTAACAAATATTTGGTTATGTTTGATATTGAGGAAGAAAAATATATATATTTATTTTTGTTATGTAAAATAAGGATATATTTGTCTTTTAACAAATTTATTAATTTTTCTCTTCCCATTTTTCTCTCCAACCAAACAAAAGGAGAGAAAACTCAACTTTTCTCTTTGTCATATTTGTTCTCATTTTCTCTCATACCAAACAACCACAAAATCTACTCATTTTCTCACCATAATCTCTCTTCCCTATTTCTCTCCTCTTTCTTCCCATTTTCTTTCCAATAACCAAACAAAGTGGTAGTCTTTTTGTTGTTGCTAGTGGTTTCCACCCTGTTTTCTTCCCAAAAAGAAAGAGATTTGGTGTTTATATTTGTTTACTTCTGGAAAATTGTTTGTATCCATTTATTTATCATTTGTTGAAAAAAGCTAGTTTGATGCTATTATATTATAAAGTTTACGCTATGCATGGAGTTCACGGAAGGATTGGACTTACTTTGTTTGTCGCTAGAAGGCAACTTCGCCTAATATTTGCAAGAGTTTGATTTCACGGTTCAAACCAATGACCTCTACCAACTAGTCCAACCTTTGTACCAAAGCACCCCTCCTGTTGTCATTTATATATGTACTTCAAAATTGTTACAACCCAATTTCTGATATTTTGCATCGTCAAATACTTATGATATGACCTAATACATACCAATTAAACAATCTTTTTGCTGAAAAGGCTTGAACTTTATCTATGTTTTTTTTTTTAAAAGCATCAAATGAGCACCCTTCTTATTTTGTTTAGAAGATTGTTAGTTCATATAAGTTTCTTTCTACTTTGCATGATAATTCTTTCTTGGATGCTCTTCTGGAATAATTATAATTGAGATCTCTTTGATTGTTTCTCTTCAATTCATTTTTCCGGGGTTTGGGAAGTGCACTATTATCACTTTGAGCATAATGGTTTACACTTTATACTTTCCTCTAAAAAACGTATCAGGGTATAATAAAATTACAAGGGTGAAAAGGTTAAAAGGAAAAAAGAGAGAGTGGTGTATGCGAGTATGGAGAGCCTTCACTGTTGTAGCAGCAATAATAGAAACAGAAGAGAAAGCGATAGAAAGAACACACAGAATTGGTCACGCAGTTCGGCCAATGATGCCTACGTTTGCGACTATAGAGCAGCTATAGTTTCGTATTATTTCTTGTGCTAATTAGGGTTACAGAGTACACGCATATATAGTAGAAAATAGATTACATTAAGGCCCATAACTCGTACCTCGGGGGCTTCGCCCCCTGAACCCCCCCACACCCTAATCGCCCCCCCCCCCCAACGTCAAATTGGGCCGAGGTGGGCAAAGGGTCACGTATGGGCCACTAGTGGCCCATACGTGACCCTTTGCCCTTTTGTATCACCTATGAGCCATACTCAACAATCTCCACCTTGGCGAATATCAGACCCCTGTGAAGATCCTCTGTGCACAATCTTTCCTGACAATTAGGGTGTGTGGTTTCTACTTAATGCTGAGAAATATGTAACAAGTCCAAACAATGTTTGAACTTGTCATTGGTGACTGGCTTGGTCAACATATCAGCTGCATTTTCTGAAGTGTGAATCTTCTGAAGGAATATCTGTTTGGATGCCAACAACTCCCTGATCTTGTGGTACCTCACATAAATATGCTTGGTTCTAGCATGATACACCTGGTTGTTTGTCAAATAGATAGCACTCTGACTATCACAATGCAACTGAACTCCACCTTGCTCAACACCCAACTCTTTCACTAACCCAGTAAGCCACAATGTTTCCTTGGCAGCTTCGGCTACTGCCATGTATTCTGCCTCAGTTGTAGACATAGCTACTACATCTTGGATTGCTGACTTCCAACATATAGGTCCACCTGCAAGAGTAAAGACATAGCCTGTTGTAGACCTCCTATCATCAAGGTCACCAGCATAGTCAGAATCCACATATCCTACAACTGAGAGAACACTCTGCTCCTGCTGAACATGATACCGAGATCCGGTGTACCCTTTAAGTACCTTAGGATCCATTTGACTGCTTCCCAATGTTGCTTGCCTGGCTTGGACATGAACTTGCACACTTGACTGACTGCTTGTGCCAAATCCGGTCTAGTGTAAACCATAACATACATCAAATAACCAACTGCACTGGCATAAGGAATCTTAGACATAGCTGCAACCTCTGAATCTGTCTTCGGACATTGTTCCAAAGAGAGTTTAAAATGATTCGCCAATGGAGTACTCACAGGCTTTGCTCTACTCATGTCAAATCTGCTCAAAACACCTTTAACATAGTTTTTCTGAGACAACCATAGTCTTCTAGCACCTCTGTCCCTGTGAATTTCCATCCCAAGAATCTTCTTTGCAGCACCCAAATCCTTCATATCAAACTCCTTACCCAACTTGGTCTTCAACTCATTTACATCATGTAAATGATTGGGAGCAATCAACATGTCATCAACATATAGTAACAAGAAAATAGAAGAACCATCATCAACACAGCAGTCATAAACACACCTTTTATAGCCAATCTGGAGCATGTATGAATCAAAGCGCTTGTACCATTGCCTTGGAGTCTGCTTCAAACCATACAAAGACCTCTTCAACTTGCAAACAAGTCTCTCCTGTCCAGGTTCACCGAATCCCTCAGGCTGCTCCATGTAGATTTGTTGCTCTAAATTACCATGGAGGAAGGCTGTTTTCACATCCATCTGTTCTAGATGCATATCCCTGCTGGCTACCAAGGCTAGAACTACCCTGATAGAAGTGTGTCTCACCACTGGACTGAAGATCTCCTCATAGTCAATCCCCTTCTGCTGTGAATACCCCTTTGCAACTAGGCGAGCCTTGAACCTTTCTGGCTTTTTCTTGTATGCCCACTTGCAACCAATAGCTTTCTTCCCTTTTGGCAACTGAACAAGTTCCCATGTCTGATTCTTCTTCAAAGACTCCATCTCCTCCACCATAGCACCCATTAACTCATCTTTCTCCTGGCTAGCCATAGCCTCTCGAAAGGTAGAGGGGTCTCCTGAGCTGGTAAGAAGAGCATAAGCAGCTAACTCTTCAAACCCATATCTCACTGGAGGTACACTGTGACGAGGCTCCCTATCACGCACAAGAGAATAGTCATTTGTTCCATCTGAGTCTGAACCTGAACCTGATTCATGCTGTTGTGGAGCTACAATCTGCATAGGACTCTCTGATGTCTTCTCAATGTCCACCTGAATCTTGTCCTAACTGGAATTTTCAAACTCAGTATCTGGCACAACTGTCACCTCTGACTGTTTCAACATGGTCTGCTCATCAAAAACATCTCTGCTAATAACCACCTTCTTCTGAACCGGATCCCACAACTTGTACCCCTTTACACCTTTATTGTAACCAATAAAGATGCATTGTTTTGACTTGGCATCAAGTTTAGACCGATCCTCACTGGAAATGTGCACATATGCAGAACACCCAAAAATCCTCAAATTACTCAGATCAATGGGGTTATCTGTCCATACCTCCTCTACGACTTTTCCATCCAAAGAAGCTCGTGGTGATCTGTTGACCAGATAGCATGCCATACTGATTGCTGCTGTCCAGAATCCTTTTGAAAGACCAGCATTCAACCGAAGACACCTTGCCTTCTCTGCAGAGACCTGTTCATCCTCTCTGCAACTCCATTCTGCTGTGGAGTCTTCCTCACAGAAAAGTGCCTCTGTATCCCATTCTCCTCACAGAAATGCATGAATTTCTTGTCAGTGTATTCAGTTCCATTATCCGACCTGAGGTATTTCAATTTTCTCCCTGTCTGGTTCTCTACCTCTGCCTTCCACAGTTTAAACTTGGCAAAGACCTCAGATTTATGTTTCATAAAATAGACCCAGACCTTGCGAGAAAAATCATCAGTGAATGTCACAAAATACCTGAAACCCCCAAGGGAGGGCTCCTTTGTAAGCCCCCAGACATCAGAATAAACATAGTCTAAGATTCCCTTGGTCTTGTGCTTCCCGGTCTTGAAACGAACTCTGCACTGTTTCCCAAGAACACAATACTTGCACAATCCAATTCTGCAACTGCGAACACCCTTCAGCAAATTCCGCTTATGTAGTTCCAGCATCCCACGTTCACTAAGATGTCCCAAACGCATATGCCACAGTTTGGTTGCATCATCATCAGATTCAACAAATGCTGCATCACCCATAACTGTGCCTCCCATCAGCTTGTAGATGTTTCCAGCAGTTCTCCTTGCTCTCATCACTACCATTGCACCCTTGCTGACACTAATGATGTCTCTATCTCCATCAGACTTGAATGAATAACCATTCTCCTGAAGAGTGCTCAGAGAAATCAAATTCTTCCTCAATTCTGGAACATACCGCACCTGACTCAACATGGGCACGCCACCATCATCTAAAACAATTTTGATTTGTCCCATTCCCTTGATGCTACAGGTTTTATCATCGCCTAGATAGACAACACCAAAATCGCCTGATTTAAATGAGCTGAACCACTCCCTGTGCGGCGTCATATGATAGGAACAACCTGAGTCTAGAATCCATGCATCAGTGCACTTTGTAGATGAAACACAAAGCAGATCCTCCTCACTGCAAGAACCATCATACTGTACTACGTTTGCTGAACTACTGCCTTTGCCTTTTCTGTTTGGACAGTCCCTCTTCCAATGCCCAAATTGCTTGCAGCCAAAACATTCTGCTGTTTTTCTGTCCTTGGACTTGTATCTCTTCTTCTTCCCAGAACCCGCTTCTTTACCCTTGCCTCTTCCACGGTCCGAATCACCTTTCACAAACAGACCTTCACCTGGACTTCCTCCACCTTCTTCTACACTTAGGCGACGTTGTGCGTGTTGCAAAAGTGTAGAAGAAATACTGTCCAGTGTGACTGTGTCCTTCCCGTATGTGAGAGTGGTCACCAGGTGGTCATAAGAACTCGGTAAAGAGCACAGCAAAATAATGGCTTTGTCCTCATCGTCAACCTTTCCACCAAGCCGTGTCAAATCAGCAAGGATGTTGTTGAAAGTATTGACATGAGACTGCAAATCGCCGCCGTCCTGCATCTTCAGGCTGTAGAGACGCTGCTTCGCGAACAATTTGTTCATCAGCGTCTTGGACATGTACAGACTCTCCAATGACTCTCCAATTTAGCCCAGACATCCTTCGGAGTTGTAAGGTCCAGAATATGATTCATCACGTCATCCGAAACGCAAAGTCTTATCAAACCTGCGGCCTTCTCCTGCATCTCGCTCCAATCAGCGGACGCGATGTCTGCCGGCTTCTCATCACACAACGCCTTCTGTAAACCCTTCTGCGCCAACAGATCCTTAACCCTCCGCTGCCACCACCCGAAATTACCTGTTCCATCGAACCGGGTGACTTCGAATTTCGCACTAGGATTAAACGCCATCCGATACCAATTGTTGTAGCAGCAATAATAGAAACAGAAGAGAAAGCGATAGAAAGAACACACAGAATTGGTCACGCAGTTCGGCCAATGATGCCTACGTCTGCGACTATAGAGCAGTTATAGTTCCGTATTATTTCTTGTGCTAATTAGGGTTACAGAGTACACGCATATATAGTAGAAAATAGATTACAGAGTACACTTCGTGGCCCATGTGACCCTTTGCCCTTTTGTAGCACCTATGAGCCATACTCAACATTCACATATATTTTCAAATTCAATAGGGTCATTTTCATGCTCAGCTGTTGCCTTACAAATGTAAAAATGCTTCACTTGTATCCGATCTTCAATAGCTTGGGACCTCCTTTCTAAAAGCTGATTTTACCGAGGGTAGTTGGTTAGGTGCAATACTATAGTATCCGATGGTGCATCCTGTTTCAATTTGTATTTTATTCATTTGTTGTCTTCTAATTGAAAAATGACTGCGCGTTGGAAAAAATCAAACTTGTTATTTGGCCTTTACATAGACTGCGAAGTAAGTCAGAATTCTCCAATAAATTGAAATTTGCATATGTTTCTTCTTTATACAAGTCTCTTTGTATCGAATTTGTTTTTTTTCCCCCTTTCTTTCTATTTTTTACCTGCTTTCTTTTCTTAAAGAAACTTGTACTGAATGTCATTCTGGTGGTTTTGCAGCATACTATCAGTTTACACAGCAGAACCTTCCAGCATGTAAACCTGTCCTTACACCTGCAACAGTTAGTTCTTTGACAATCCCTTAATATTTGATGATTCATTATACTATAAAATGAGCATGCTGAATGTTAATCATATTGTATGCAGGTCGTTGCTACATTTCTAATGATGGGTTTCATTTTCGTTCCTCTTGGATTTGTTGCACTTCGAGCTTCAAATAGTGTATAAATAGTCTCTACTTGCTTTAATGTTATGCAATGAATGTTTCCTTCAAAATCTTCACGCTTACAGAAAGATTCATATTTGGCCTATGGATTTGTAGGTTGTTGAAATTGTCGACAGGTATGACATTGATTGTATACCTGAAGAGTTTAGAAATAACAAGGTTGGATACATCAAAGATGACTCAATATCCAAAAACTGTTCACGATCATTAAAGGTGATAATTCTCTTTTCATTTAATTATTATTGTTCAGTGGTTTCGGCTGCAGTTTTGCGTGAGCTTTCTGACACCTCAGGGTTCAGTAGTGTGAAATAAAATAAGGCTTTAGTGTCACCTAATTCCTTACATCTCTGCTTTTGACCAAGTGGCTAGCTTGCTCGCAAAATATTGGGATATTGCCACAGAATTCACAGACCTCACTAGTAACTGTTTCTTTGCTACTACCTCCGTCCCTATATATAAGATCCTTTTAGGAGATTTCACGTCCATTAAGAAAGTTGGTAAATTTAGTTAATAGTATTGGAAATGTGAACATTTGATATGTATTTTCAAAATTACCCCTATTAATATTATTGGAAATAGACAAAATAAAAACATCAAAAGGATCTTATGTTTAGGGACGGAAGTTGTATTATTATATTGATTGATTGATTTATTCAAAAGTAACAGACAAAAAAGTTTAGGTGAAACAGATGACGATCTCATGGCTCTTTTAGAAAATTATTAATTATTAATTATATAACCTATGCTCTCCCTTGACCCCATGCACCGCTGGAGCTTTATTTGGAATTCTCAACTTGTGATCATTACTTTATTTCCACAATTGGATCAGATGCCTTCATTTTGGTCTGGATCAAATGACTTCGTTTTATTCAAATTAAGCATCCTAACCTAATGCTAATATCAAATATGTAACCAATAATAATAATAATAATAATAATAATAATAATAATAATAATGCTAATAAGATAGAAAGACATTGTTACAATTTTTATTTTTTTTTTGATAGGGTCATCGTTACAATGTGTTACAACAAAAACAACCAAGCCTTATTCCCACTCTATGGAGTTGGCCATTTTTACAATATTTTATATAGATAAAAACATTGTTTTAAAAAATGGACCAATCATTAAACTGGTGTAAGGGCACGGTTCAATGGTCTGAATGTGGTTGAATAGCAATCTAACCAGTTGCAAAAATATATATATATATATATATATATATATATATATATATATAGTTTCGAGTTAATAGTCACATAGGTCCCCGAAAGATAATTGTGGAATCAATTACGTCCTTGAAAGATTTGTGGAATCTCTTAAATTTCCCGAAGATAAATTTGGTGTCACGTTAGTCCCCCATCCAATTTCATCAAGAGTGACCTGACGGAATCCTTCGTGGCACATTAAATGTTTTGTTGGCCCCAATGCCATGTTGAAATGTTAAGAAGGTGCCACATTTGGGCCAACAAAGCATTTAACGTGCCACATAGAATTCCATTAGGTCCCTCATGGGCAGATTAAAGTGATGCCAAAATGATTTTTGGTGGTTTAAGAGATTCCACAAATCTTTCAGGGACCTAACTGGTTCCAAAATGATCTTTGGGGGTTTAAGAGATTCCTCAAATCTTTCAGGGATCTAACTGATTCCACATGTATCTTTCGGGACCTACGTGACTATTAACTCTATAGTTTCATATGTATTATATAACATTATTTATCAAAACAAAAAAAAGTAACAAACTAATAAAATAAAAGAAATTGCATATGAAAGGACTCACTAAAAAAACTCATGGGTATGTATAAGTTTGACAGAGGTAGATAGCCATGACCACCTTGATAGCCACCATGATTACCATAGCCAGCACTGTAATGATTGTAATTAGGGTTTTATTTTTCGAAGTGCAAGGACGATAGGTTTGCAAAGAAGGAGGATTGGGACTCATTGGTCAGAACTGCAATTTTGATGTGACCGATGCTGGAGACTGATCCCAGCGGTGCCTGAACTGCAATGTAGGGACATCGAATCAAAAACTGACTTCTAACGCATTTTGTCTA
This sequence comes from Crotalaria pallida, assembly GCA_037953625.1. Taxonomy (NCBI): domain Eukaryota; kingdom Viridiplantae; phylum Streptophyta; class Magnoliopsida; order Fabales; family Fabaceae; genus Crotalaria; species Crotalaria pallida. The sequence continues at coordinate 47,492,514 of CM075650.1, read as the reverse complement.
AACGTGCCTCACATGTCAGAAGAAGTGCCTCCAGATCTGAAATGGAGTTGGTCTCCGTGTGTCTTTCACCTGCTGCAATAAGAAGATGATATTCCTTCGGTAAGCCATTGAGAATCAGCATGCTCTGTTGGCTCCGATGGAGATCAACAAATCCATGATTACCTTTATCTGAACTAGGTATTCCGATATTGTTTTTCCACTTTTAACCATGAATCGGAGCTCTGATCGCAATTGACGGCTACGCACCTTCGTTTTTGCGTGACAAAAGCTGTGTACTTCATCCCACAACTGCCATGAATACCGGCAACCTACAACTCATGGCGAAGCCATGTGCTATGAAGCATTGATACAATACCAAGTACATATCCGATAAGGTGACACATCAATTCCCAAAAATGTAGGATACGATACGTTCATGATACACATTTAAAATATCCACAAAAAGTTTATAAAAAATACTAAACATATAATTGTGGTTCCAGAGTTCCAAGTGAAGAACATACTTCTTAGAGATTGCCAAGTTCAAAAAGATAGTTATATTGTCATTAGAAATCGATGCCTTACATGCAAATAGGAATAGTATCAATCTCATTTTTCATTCACCATTATTATTATTGCTTTTATAAATCAAATTAACATTTTTGATCAACGGAAGAAAGGAATAGTGTGTCTCTTATGCATATGCATTTTTTATTCTCTCTTCTATATGCAATATAGAAGTGTCTGCAAAGGTATTGAAAGATATTTTAAAAGTATCAGAGAGTATCTGTTAAGTATAGGATTAATAATTTATTTATTTAACAAAAAATTGACTTTGATACTGAATGGATACATATGGTGAAGTATCAGTATTGGATATGTATCGGATACGGATATTAGAGGCAAATTGAAGGATTAGTGCTTCATAGGCCATGTGAACAGTGTCTAACTGAGTTCTTCTCAAGTAGAATATTCTGGATTAACCTTGTCAAGTGACTGATCTTCATCAGCGAGATAGAGGAGAGGAACTGCAGCAACTTGAACATATTTGTCGAGTTTGTGAAATGGCAGAGCAGCATCGACGAACTGCCTCCACGAAAGGAAATTCTGCATCGTAAGCTTGGTAGTGCTGATCGGAAGAGAAGTAGAGGTTATCAGAGTTGGTAACGGTGCCGGAGCACTAGTTGTTTGAGCCGCAGAAGCCATAGACTAGGTCCATGTAAGAAAAGAAACTAAGCTAGAGACAGGAGAGAGTGGGAGAAAGAATGGGAGAGTAAAGAGAACTGTTAATGAATTGGTCAAAGAGTAATTACATGAGGAGTCTTAAGTAAAGAGAAACTGCTAATGAAATGTAACTGCTCCTGTCCACCTCTTTCTAACTTAGCAAGAGGAGGGTGCAGGGATGAAACCTGAAGCACTCTAAGTATACAAAGGAAAGTAGCAAACATCAAACTACATAATCTACACTACTCTAATACTTAGTTTCTTAGGTTTTAGTAGTTTTTGTTTGTTTTGTCTGTGAGGATGCCTTATCTTTTTATTATATGCTAATGTTTCTTTTTGGCTAAATTACTCATTGGTCTATTACCTTATTTTTCAATTTCAAATTGGTCCCTTACCTTTTTTTAGTTTTATATTGGTCCTTTATGTTTCTTTTCGCTGTCAATTTGGTCCTAGAATCACTGTTCATCCTACGTGTCAATATCATATTGGTCCATGTATATATTGTTGGAGAGAGAAAGTGACACGTATTCAGAACATATTGGTCCACATAGGATGAACAGTGATTCTGGGACCAAATTGATAGTGAAAAGAAACATAAGGGACCAATATGAAACAAAAAAAAAACGTAAGGGACCAATTTGTTAATGAAAAATAAGGTAAGGGACCAAATGAGTAATTTAGCCGTTTCTTTTTCTATGAAATAAGATATTTGCTTTACATGCTTTTCTGCTGTTTCTTAACTTCCCGAATATTGTTCTCTTGCTTTTTTTCTCCCTCATTTTAATCATAATAATGATTTTTGGGTTGGTACGAAGCTGTTGATGTTTTTGTTGAAAGAACTACTGATAGTTATCTTACTTTCTATTGATTGTATCTACAACTTGTTTGAAGGTACATAAGCCAATGAGAGCACCAATTTATATCTATTATCAGCTTGATAACTATTACCAGAACCACCGACGGTGACTATTCTTCACTTTCTTCTTTATAAATTCATTGATGGTTGATGAAATCTTGAAGAAATAAATTTATTAGTGTTTTGAGGAACACATTGCTTAACTTTTCTTGTTTATGTTTTTCTCCTGTCTCACATTAATCTCCTTTAATTTATTTCTTTGTCATTTGGTTCATAAATGATCTATGTATCATCTACTGGTCCCTTCAATACTGGAAATAAATTTTTCAAAGGTAGTGGTTCTATAAATATGTTCAATGGAGCAAAGGTGGAATTGCCTCATGGACCGTTCAAATTCCGTTGCCGACATGAGGACCTTGTTGGTGGGTAATTTGTAAGTACTTCTATAAGCATTCATAGAGCCGTGAGGCCTGCTTGGCCCTAGCAAGCCGTGGACCGAACTCACTTAAACTTTTCAACACCAAAAATAAAAACATTGGTTTTCTTGCGTTCGTTTTATCTACCTTCTCTATTTTAATTTTTTTGTAGGCTGTATTTGGACTCACAATTTCTTCATAGCAATTCCATTTTTAAAAACACTGGTTTTGGTTTTTATCCTCCAATTGTTTGAGTTGAACCTGGTCACCCCTCCTGTTAAATTTTGAAAAATTATTGCTACCCATGTGGTTGGTTTGGCTTTGTACAATGTACATAATATCACGTGCTCTGTGTAAAGTATTTTAGGCCTTCAGAAGGTCTCTTTAATTAGAGTCTATGAAGTTCAATGTTTGTCTTTATTATTGCTTCATTCCTTTTCACCGATAACATAGCTTGAATGTTCCTAGATTTACTTTTCAATTACATTCTTTTATTTCTCTTCCGCTCATTCAAATCTTTAAAACATGTCCAGGTATGTCAAAAGTAGAAGTGACCAGCAGCTCTTGCATGGACTTGGATACAATGACACCAGTTCTTGTAAACCTTTAGAGTACTCTCATGATCTTCCAGTTGTACCTTGTGGGTTGATAGCATGGAGTTTGTTCAATGATACATATAAATTCAGTCGTGGGCCATCAGGGTTGAAGGTTAACAGGAAGAACATTGCATGGAAGAGTGATCGCAACCACAAATTTGGGAAGCATGTTTACCCATTTAATTTTCAGAATGGGACCATGATTGGGGGTGCCAAGCTGGATCCAAGTATTGCTGTAAGTACTAATATTTTAAAATGTATATTTATTCAATGTTACATGGATCCTAGTAATCCTTAGTAACTAGTAAGTATTACATGAATTGCACTATTAGAGAATGCAGGTAAAAGTGAAAAATTAATATTTAAAGGCATACAATAGGTTTAACTCAAATTGAAGTTTGGTGTTTGGGTGGATGTAGCATGGGGAATTCACATGTCGTGTCTATTTCTTTTCCTCATTATTATTATTAATAATATTATTAGAGTTAATAGTCACATAGGTCCCCGAAAGATACCCGTGGAATCAGTTAGGTCCCTGAAAGATTTGTGGAATCTCTTAAACCTCCCAAAGATCAATTTGGCGTCACGTTAGTCCCCCTATCCAATTTTGACATGAGGGACCTAACGGAATCCTATGTGGCATATTAAATTTTGTTGACCACAATGCCATGATGGACTGTTAAGAAGGTTCCATGTTTGAGCCAAAAAAACATTTAACGTGCCACGTAGGATTCCGTTAGGTCCCTCATGGGGGACTAACGTGATGCCAAATTGATCTTTCGGGGGTTTAAGAGATTCCACAAATCTTTCAGGGACCTAACTGATTCCAAAATGATCTTTAAGGATTTAAGAGATTCCACAAATCTTTCAAGGACCTAACTGATTCCACAGGTATCTTTCGGGAACCTATGTGACTATTAACTCATGTTATTATTATGTTTTCATTATTAAGATTTTCTTGTGTACTGATCCTAATGAGCCCTATCATGTTTTTCCGTTTCTCTCTATTGGCTGTTTTGATCCCCATATTTCAGCTTAGTGATCAGGAAGATCTCATCGTCTGGATGCGGACTGCTGCTCTCCCTAGCTTTCGAAAGTTGTATGGTAGAATTGAAGAGGATCTGGATGTAGATGATGTTATAACAGTCAAGCTAATGAATAGCTATAACACTTACAGTTTTGGTGGAAAGAAGAAGCTTGTTCTGTCAACATCAAGTTGGCTGGGTGGAAAGAATAACTTCCTTGGACTTGCCAATTTATTTGTTGGCACCTTTTGTATATTGATCTCCATCATCTTCCTGTTGCTTCATGTGAAAAATCCTAGGTAACAATACTGTTCATGGTTGCCTAATTCTTTTTTGATTATTTTGTGCACCTAAGATATGATATCTCTTTATGATAGTTGCTTGGGGTATGCCGAACACTGCAATTGTTTATATTTCTCTAACTCAAAATCTACTGCATGATAGTGATTTGATTCTTTTATGTTTGTTTCCGTTACTTTTCCAGAGTTGTTAAGTTATCAAGATTTTTTTTTTTGGTTTTTGAGTCAGTTTATCGATGGTTACAATAAAAATGTTCACAGTACTATGAGAAGATGAGTGTCAAATCATTGTTGTAGTCAACGTTTTTGACTTACATTAAAAGTTATTAACAGATTTTTTATACCAGTGGTGTCATATATTCACTGAACCTAGAGAGTGTTATCTAAATGCTCCATCCGGTCATATTTATAAGTCACATTCTAGAAGAATTCTCCAATTCTATTTATATGTCACTTTATATTTTCTAGCAAACATATACTCACTCCAGTCTCATTTTTAAGCAAAAAAACTAATTTCACACCTATTAAGAAAGTTAGTTGAGAGCATTTAATTTTCTCAAATTCAGAGAAAAATTGACTACTTTAGGAAACTTGCATTGAGAATGAAACAAAAATTAAATGTTACAACCACTTTGTAGGGATATTTTAAGAATGATTGTATTGGAAATAGAAAGTTGGTTAATCTTTGTTTATATTTAAGACCATTAGTGAGATTTTTTTTTTTTTGCTTATAAATGAGACTGGAGGGAGTATTGTTTTTTCTCTTATTTGCCCTTTGTTCATTAATGTGAATCAATGCATTGTGAAATTTTCAATGCAATTTAAGAAGGTAAAATTATAAGGTTAAAGTACCTTTTTATAATTTCAAATAATGTAACTATTCTCCTTGATCTTTATGATATGGTTAAGTATGACCTGTAAATAGGACAAAGGGAGTATTAAATCATGTTTTTTGCGGGGCCGTGATAGGATATGTGATTTAGGGAAAATAGGCTAAATGCTGCATCATGCCATATAGGGTTATTTTAGGAATTCACTTTGATGAGCTCGCAGGTTGTTAGAGGGAATACACTTTATTGGGGGATCAATATAAGGGGAACTGTAGTGAGGGTAAGGAATCAGTTAGGAACTTTATGGTTTTGAGCCTTAGGCTGGGAAGAGAGTGCATCTCCGAAGGAGCATTGCTTTGGGGTTGGGGGGGTGTCTTTTCTCCTTGCAATACATTTTGAGTTTTGTTTAACAAAACTAGCTTATACTTGTGAGCTTATAACTGATACCTTTGAGCTTGTAGCTAATAGCTATAAATCTAGCTAAAAGCTTATAGTTGTATATCTAGTTTATTGAAGTAAAACTGTTTGGCAAAACTAGCTATGCAACTAGCTGAAATTTATTAAATGACTTAAAAGACATAATTTGGTCAAGATAGATTATTATACTTAGGAAAAAGATAATGGGTAAAATTAACATATAATTTATTTAAAACTCATATTTTTTAAAAAGCTACTTTATATAGCTTAGCTTTCAAAAGCTATAAGTTTTCGTTTTGAAAGCTATAAGCTTCTTTTTTGTTCATCGAATAGCTCTAGTAGCTTATTGACTCGGTCAATAAGCTAAAAGCTACTAGATAAGTTATAAGCTTATTTTACCGAACATAACCTTTATTTAAGTAAATACCGCTTTTATTTTCTCACTGAAGTTTCTGGTTCCTAATAGGCGTAGGAAGAGGCCTCTTAAATGAATATGAACCATCCAAGACTTTAGGTGAAAACATTCAAGGATACGAGTGGCATATGTATATTAGCTAGTTATCGTAACTGCAAATAAGAACTGTATTTTTAGTTATGAAATTATATGAAACTGAAAACGTAAGAATTTATGACAGGAAAAGAATGAGAAGTGCAGATCATGCTAATTCCTAATAAATGATTAATTTGCTAAGAATGCATGTTCTCCTCATTCTTCTATCTTTTGAAATTTATTCTCCCTAACAATTATTGAGCTTCATTGTTGTTTACCTTTTATGCTTGTTTGTTTTGGGCAGACCTTATGGGGACACAACCTACTTATCTTGGAACAGGAAAAATATTGCTAGCTGATAAGATACACAGGCAATACTAAGATTGTTATTCTTGTCACAAACGCTAATACGCTATTGTATTTTTTAGCTGTTAATAGAGAAGCAGACTAAATATTTCCTTTGGGTTTAGCTATATTGGAAATGGAAAACTATGGTCTACGGTCATGTATTTTGAAGCGTATTTTTACAGCAGAGTTAGTTAAAAATTTATTAATCCTTCAATGTGTGAGTACCTTTCACATACTGTATCAATTTATAACTATGTAAATGAAAATGCTAATTGGTGTCTTGATATAAGAATCAGGCAGGCCCGGTCCTGATAGCGAAATTAATTTTTGGGTCCTAATAATTTGTTAATAAATTTTTTTTATGGAAAATAAATCAATAAAAACATGCAATGTATTTATACTTCCTTTTTCCTATAAAATATGGTAAAAAATAGTAAATTTTTTTGTCTCAAACTAAAATTAAAGTAATTAATGAAAATGTTTAAAACTTGTAAACTTTGTATCATGATTAGTTGATTAATGCAAAATGCATTAAATTAGTTGTTTTGATAATTGGTTGATGTATTAGACAAACCATTAAATGCATGTTTGCTTTAACTTTTTGATTTTTGCAAGTTTTCACAAGTATTTAACTTTCAAAACAGCAGCAATAACAAAAAAAATCAATAGTAATTGGCTATTTTTTTGAGACGATGAAAAGTACCGTTTTAGTAATTGAGTTTTTTTCTCATTTTTGTGCATAAGCTATTTATTCGGAACAAATATTGAGAGATGGTGTTTCACACTAAGATTATGACTTCAAATATGTATTAAGGATGCTTCTCAGTTCTTACATCCGTGCATGTGAGTGGAACCAACGGAAGTTCAAAAGCCTAATAAAAATAAGCACAAATTGAAGTTGAAGGGCCCCTTCTTGCTGCAAGTGCACAACTGAACAAACAGTCAAGAAAAGTAATAATTTTGTTTAAAATGAGAAGTACTAAAAAAAATGAACCCCTTAATTTCTTGGGCCCAGGGCGGGAGCCCCTATTGCCCCTGCCCTGGGCCGGGCCAGGAATCAGGAAGGGAAATATTTTATGGGGAGGTGGTGAAGTGATTGTATTTAGAAGTGCTTGCTTTATTTTTTTAATATGTTTTCTTTTTCTTACACATGCCCTTAAGATATTGGTTAGCTATATGAAAATTATCCAAGGGTAGTTTGGTAATCTGTCTATTCCATTTTATTTGCCTTTTGCTTCCTTCGGTCCTATTTATAAGATTCTTTTGGAGTTTTTATTTTGGATTTATTTATAGGACCTCATTTTATTTTTCAATAGCATTTAATTATTTTTTTTCACAAACACCCCTATTAAGTCAACATTTTTTAAATTTCCAATAATAATTATAGGCGTAGTTTTGAAAAAGTGTATCAAGTTTTCACATTTCAAATGTCACTAACAATTTTAATCATTTTCCTTAGTGAGAATGAAAAACTCCAAAAAAGTCTTATAAATAAGATCGGAGGGAGTAAGATTTTGTAAATAGATAAATGTTATTAAATGCTTCAAATCTAAAGAGACATATAAGATAATTTTTCGTAGTTTTTGCACACGACATTTAATGATTACGCATTTGAATTTTAGAGAAGCTAAAAAGACAATAATAAAGTTTTAAAAAAAATAATTAAAGCACTCTGTTTTTAGGAGCACTTTTGATTTTTAAAGGGACATAATATGAAATAAGTCAAAATGATAAATTGACAATTAAAATGGGATGAAGTGAGTAGAGTTTTATTTTGTTTTAATAGCGATCTACCTAAAAAGACAATTAAAATTGGTGAAGAAGGCTCGACGGACTGATCCATTTAACTCGGCATAAACATGGGCTAGGTCGGGAAAAATTCTAACTCAAATATTTTTTGAAATCAGCCTAATCTGATTATTCATTAATACAACATGGGTCAGACCGAGACCTTCTTCATATATATATATATATATATAATAATATTGTTATTAGATAAGATTGGGTCTTAATAAAATTAAGTTGAGAACCTCTTGGTATATGGTTCATGTCTTTCTTTCTATACCTCTGTCGTCTGTAATTTTTTTTCCTATCACCCAATAAAACCTACATTTTTCTATCACATGCTAAAACCGTCTATCTTAGTATTTCAGTAGTTAGCAACCGCTTTCTCACTCTCTTATTAAGCATAGGGATGGCAATTGGACCCGGATCCGCGGGTATCCGTAGGTAATATTCGCAACGGATCCGGGTTTGGATCCAAAAAAGAGATCTGTGGGTCTAAAGAATGAATCCGTGTGGGTACCCGCTTTATACGGGTCTGGGTCCGGGTCTGAGATATTCAAACCCATGGGTACCCGGACTCGTCCATATTTACATATATGCATTATATATATGCATTATATATATATATAATCTTAGTATGTTTGTGTTTAACGAGAGAATTTCTTTGATGTCTACGAGTGTTTAATGGTGGTAGGGATTAATATTAAGTAGAGTGTGTAATGATGTACTAAGGATCCCTCGATTTATCAAAAAGGACATAGAAATTAATTTAAAAAAAATAATTTTTTCCTTAAAAAAATTGCTAATGGGTACCGGCAAAACCGTCTGGGTACCCGAAGACTCGCCTACCCATTATGCAGCGGGTACACGCGCGGGTCCGAGTCCAGTAATTTATGATCGGGTTCGGGTCCGGGTACCCCATTATCCGAACCCACCCGGGCCCATTGCCATCCCTAATAATTAAGCATGGTCTCTGACATGATCCTCGCGATCGCACCTCTGAATAATCAACAATTTTTAAATTTATCATCAACACAACAACAAACTCACAATAAAAAAAAAAATGCAGACTGATAAACATAATCGTTTATGACAAAAGTACTACAATAGAAATATGGATCGACAAGACAAGAGTGCTTGTCGACGTGCTAGTATATTATAATGTTTTATTACTGTACAGGATTGGGCCTTAATGAAATTAAGATGTGAAACTCTTGATCCATGGTTCATGTATTTCTTTCTAGGGTTCTAGTTTTTTAACCCCCAGTTAATTAGTTGACCCCCTTATTTAAAGGAAAATCTTATAATAACCTTATAAACTACCAATAATCCCAAAATACCCTCCTCTTATTCCATCCTTATCCCTCCCCTTCTTCCACTCATTTTCAAATTTCAAATTCAAATCTCATAATCTCCTTCCTCTCTCATAATCTCCTTCCTTCTCATATTCTTCATTTCCTTCTCACCTCCACTCCTCCATCACCGCAGGCTCCACTCTCCTCCACCGCAGGGTCCATACTCCTCCACCGCAGCCAGGTTTCACTGCATTATTCCTCTGCAACTGTGTTCTTTTATTTTTTTTTTGGTACATTGTTTAGAAAAATTGTTTATATATGATTTTTTTTTGGTACATTGTTTAAATAATAAAAATTAATACTTATATATATTCACAAGATACTAATTCATAGTTGGAAAATAAATTATACCATAAAAATGTGTAATAAAATTTTAGAATTAATGAATCATTTTATAGTTATCAATTTTGTGTTTTTGGGTATATATATATTACTAATTATATTTATTTTTTTCACATTGTATATTTTATTAATTTGATATTGTATTATGAAATTTTAGATGTCGAGGATGAAGAATGCAACCGTCAACGACAACGAGGACAACAATGAGATGCCCTTGAGCGAGTATATGACAGTGTTGGGTAGGCGGCGACGAGCGGAGCTACGGGCGGAGCAAGGAGAACCTTCCAAGGCCGCTCCTGATCGACGACGGATGGAGCGAGGAGAACCTTCCCAAGCTGCTTGTAATACCCGTCATTTTTCCTATTTGACAAAATTATATTTCCGCGATTTAAAATATTATTTTATTCCTTCCGATAGAAATGAATAAATTATTGAAGTGAGTGACTTGTCAAAAGCTTTGATTTTATGTTATTAATTTTAGTTGTTATAAAAAGAAATTCTTGGATTTATAATTGTTAGATTTCAGTTTCTGAGAATTTGAATTGACAGATTGATTTTTATACTTGCCAGCAATGTGTTCTGGTTTATTCATTCGTATAATTATTTATTTATTTATTTATTTATTTATGTGTTTACTGATCTATTTGCCTATGTTGTTATGGTTTCCAAAGGCAATGCGTTTCATATGAGGTTTAAATAAAATAAAGTTACAGTCAAAATAATTCATATAAAGTTATTGAGTTTTGTTTTATAAAAGTTTGGTTATTTTAATTTGAGAAAGATTATTATTTTGTGATTTAATTTAAAAAGCCTTATTATAGTGTTTTATAATTTACTAGAGCATGATTTTAAATATACCCTGCACGAATTTAATGGAATGTTTATTTTCCCTATGATTCCTTGTTGTTACGGTTTTTAAGAATAAATAGGGAGAGGAAAAGTCTTTTGGAAAACAAACCCCAATTAAATTATAGTGCTCATTTTATTACCATCCTAATTACCCTATTGGTGTTTAATTTAAAAACAAAAGTGAGACCCTATTACTGTGGGTAAGAAAACCGTACCCTCCTATTATTTTTCTCTCTTGTATTTTATTTTATGTATATTTGTATGCATGATTGTGTGTTTGGGCCTTGGGCCATTTAACCAAAAAAAAAAGAGTTTTAGTTCCCAAACCCCATTGTTTAGTCCCAACCCCCAATTTAATTGGGAAATGACAGAAATACCCCCTTCTTCTATTTTTTTCCACCAAACCCCAAACCCCAAACCCCTTCTTCTTCTTCTTCACCAATAGCCAACCAGAGCCGCCATAGCCAACCACTGCCGCATCTTCGCTGCCACCGGAAAGGAACGAAACGAACCGGAGAGGAGAACGGCGGAGAAGACGAAATCGAACCGGAGAGGCGAACGGCGGAGAACACGAAATCGAACCGGAGAAGACGAATGGAGAACGGCGGAGAAGAGAACGAACCGAAGCAGAGAAGACGAAAATCCGAAATGTGTTCGCCATTGCAACTGTGTTTTTTTTTCTGGGTCTGACAAATTTCCGAGAACCCCATGTTGGAATTTTTCAGAATTCCGACACTGGTTCGTCGGAATTGTGGTAAAAAAAAACCGTAATAAAACTCCGAGAACCCCGTGTCGGAATTCTGAAAAATTCCGACACTGGTTCGTCAGATTAGCACAGAAGACAGAAAATAAATAAAAAATTTAGGGTGGTGGTGGTGGTGGCACCGGTGGGAATTGGGAGGGAGGCGAAGGGAGGGGCCAACGAAGGAGTGGGACCTGTTGTAAATCACGTGAGGGGGGCAGTGGCAGTGGTGGATGGAGAAGGAGAAGAAGGAGGTGGGTGGGGACCGAAGAGGTGGGTGGGCAGTGGTGCTCGCCGGTGAAGGAGGTGGTTGTTGGATTGGTTTTGGCGATGGTGGTAGGAAGGGTACTGTTCCATGGTGGTCACATGGACATGTTAGGTTGAAGAAAGTATGGGGTTTGAGAAATGTATAAGGGTAATTTTGGGATTAAAAAAATTTTGGGGGCTGGAGGCTAAACAGTGGGATTTGGGAACTAACACTAAAAAAAAAACACCCCCCCTCCTAATCTTCTAATCCACGATATATACCCCCTCCTCCTTACCTTCTGATTCATTCTTCCCTTTCTTACAATAGCAGCAACTAACAAACAGCAACCCAAAAGAAGCAGAGCAACTTCCTCCTTCCTCCACCAAACCACCGGCCCTCTCTCTTCTCTGCATGCCTTTGATTTCTTTCTTCCTCCAAAGCAGTAAGGTAAAAACCATACCCACATACCCCTCTCTCTCATTCGACCCTCTCTTCTCCCCATACCCATGACTTTTCAACTCTTACTCAATGCAACAGTGACAATAACAACCCCTTCTTGCAATTGAAGTCCGAAAATCCAACGCCACTTCGTCGTTATTGCTCTCTTGATAAAACACAATGGAATCAAAATTTCCTATTGGAAATGGGGAAGAAGCCGTGGCAATGGAAGGAGGAGAAGGAACCAAAAATTGTCAATCTCACCTTGGGGGTAACGAATCCTAGCTTGATCTTATATATTTTAATTGATTTTGATGGTTTTGCATTGGTTCATGAATGAATTTAAGTTTTGATTTTTGCATGTAGTCCCTATGTGCATACACGGCTGAGATAGTACATTTAGAAATGATTTTTACCCAAAAAGCTTTAATTTTGGTAAAGAATAAGCATTTTCCTCTTGCATGTGCCCAATGGATGGTTAAAAATTGGGATCTCCCTTTGCATGTAAGGTTTATAACATCTACCCGCATAAAATGATATTTTTAGTTAAAATAAAATAGTAATGTTCATGCATGTGTTTATACGGTTTATATGAGTGAAAGTGCTTATGAATGTATTTTTGTAAAAGTCATAATAAGTTTTTCTTGGACAAAAGTGATTTTCCCCAACTTAAAGGCCTTGGCCGAATTGGCCATGAAGGAAAAAGAAAGAACCTTGAAATTGTTTTAAGGCTAAATACTTTGAAAAAAGTGTAGCAAAATTTTGAGTTGAGGATTGCATGTTGGTGATTTTTGGTTTAAATGATTTTGGAATTATAAGGACAACTAATTTTAATTGGCTTTATAAATTAGTGAGAAAGAACAATTTTTGGACTAATAAAGGTGTTGACCGAATTGTTAAGGAAAGAAAAGAAATTCTTGGAAGAATTGTTTAAAGTGTTTTGTGACATTCCGTATTTTCCCGATTAATATAAATAAGTTTTCATTAAAGGAGAATTTTGAAATATTGTTTTACAAAGGATTTTTAATGGATATTTTATTCGATTACGTAATCAACTTTCGATTTTATGGAATTTGGCAAACAAAGATTTTTATAGAGTTCAAGCAAATGATTTTATTTAGTTTGGAGTAATTTTATTATTTGTGATTTTGTTTGAAAAATGAATTTCTTTGTGCATCTTTATGGATTTAACCTAATTGATTTAAGAATTGATTAAAGGAGTTTTGATTTCAGGATGGATTTCTACACTTTGGAATCTAATCCACTTATGTTATGATTTTATATGTTTGATTTTCTAAGGTTTTCAATGAACCATGTTGCTTGAGGTTTTAATTGAGATTTTATCTTCTTAATTGATTTTTATGATTTTATAGCTTTAAGATGGAAAATCATTTTCTCTAAGTTTGAAAATTAAAGTCCAATCATCTTGATCTAGGATTATCTCTCAAAACCCTAATTAGTATCCTAATCTTCGATTAAACCTTAATCAAGTTCTTAATCATTGATTAAGTGCTTAATCACTCTTTTAAACCCTAAACCTCAAGGTTAGTGAGCTAATCTAGAATTAAGTTTTCCCTAAACTTAAGTTAATATGGATTAAGTTTTTGATTAGCACCTTAATCCTTAATTAAGCCCTAATCTCTAAAGATTAGTGAACTAAACCTAAATTAGTTTTCCTAATCCTACCCTAATCACGATTAGAGCCTAATTACCACCTTAAACCTAAATTAGCTAACCTAACCTACCCTAAACCTCCTAGGGTCGAATGCATGTGGGCATAAACTTGGCCACCAAGTTTGTTGACTTGGTCTCCAAGTTGGTTTGCTTAAAGGCTAAGTTGATGACATCATCAAGGTGACCTAAGCATGACCTAAGAGAGGAAAAAAGGAAAAGAAATAGAAAAGGAAGAAGGGTAGCCGTGGGGAGGAGGAAACAAAGACCAAACCCACTAAAACCAACTACAAACATCAACACACACACACTCCTTTGATTTCCATTTCTTCATTTCCTTCATTTCTCATTCCAAACCAAATATCACCACTCACACACACTCCATTCGGTTCTCCTTCACTTCCTTCCATTCCAAACTAAACACTTCACAACATTAAGAGCATCATCAAGCTCTTGGTGAGAAAGAGAGAGTGGCCGAATAAGAGAGAAGAAGAACAAACTCTACACCCTTCACAACCTAAGCAAGATCAAGCCAAGCTAGTAAAGAAGAGAAAGAGAAACCATGAACCTAAGGAGGAGAGTGAGTGAGCCTTGAGGAGAGTGAAGAGAAAACCAAAGAACAACCCAAAGAGTTGGACTTGATTTTGAAGTTTTTGATTAATTAAGCATTGTATTTCATGATTTTGAAAGTTTTAAACCTTTTCTTCCATTCATTTTCGTTTTTCATGATTTTCTTTCTAAAGCTTTGATTTGGTTTGAAAAATGTTAATGCATGTTTGTTTTCAAGATAGATTTAATGTTCTCACTCACATGCATCTTGGTTTTTAAGATGGATCTAGTGTTTTTGTCTACAAACAAGTTGATTTCTAAACTTGATCTTAAAGTTTTCGTTAAGAAAGTGTTTTCTCTCATGATTTTAAGTTTTCTTCTTGATTTCTTAAAATGTTTTTGAAAAGAATTTGATTTTTAAGTTTTCATGAAGGATTTTTCAAGAGATCTAATATTTTTGTTTGCATGCATGCTAGGATCAAAGCCTAAACTATAATATGTTTGATGCTTGAGTCTTAATGTAAAGATCTTTGAAAATGATTGAATTTTCTTGGTGATTTTCCTTACGATGGCCACGGTTTTGATGTTGTTGTGGATGAAAGTTTGATTTCCTTTTGTTTGATATCTTGCATGTAAAGATCTTGGCTTGAAAATGAGAGATTGATTATGTTTGGAAACTTGGTGTTCAAATCGGTTTTTAAAGGATTTTATTTTCTTGTTTGATTCGGTTTTTGTAACTATTTTGTATGAAGGATTGTTGATCCATGTTGATGCATCTATGATTTTAATGACATGCAAGTATAAATCAAAGCTTAGATCATGAAAATATTTTGGTTTGAACAATTTGATTAAGTGCTGAAATTTTGATTTGTAAGTGATTTTCTTGTAAGAAACTTTAAGAAACAATAGTTGCACTAATTGGATTGCCTTGAAATTTTAATATGTGGTCCTTGATGCTATTTAAATGAGTTCTGGAAAATTTGAAGGGATTTGGAATTGTTTTGGCATTTTAAATGAATTTTGGTTGTTCGGTGTTAATTATGGAAGTCTAAGGTTTTTTTTTTAGTGAAAAAGATTTGGATAAGTAGTACTTGTACATGTTTGATGATTCTGAAACTTGGACACTGTTTTAATTAGGTTATATTGATTGTTCCTGAATTTTTATAAGATTTTTAGAATTGGTTTGTTAATTGAAATGGAGTCATTTTGGTGAAAACGATTTCGGAAAAGTAAGTTTTCGAGGAAAAACCTAAACCGAGTTTTCTGACCTAAACTACTCTAAATTTCTTTAAATTTTTATGGTAGCTCCTTAAACATGTCGTGTGACTCTCTGTAAAATTTTAGGTGATTTGGAGTTGGTTTGATATTTTTACCAATTGAGAAACAGTGAACCGTTTGGTTCAGACCTTCCGGACTTAGTGACGAATTTAATTAAAAAAGTATGACTTTCAAAACTCCAAATAATCTGAAATTTTTATGAGATGATCTTGATTGTGTAAGGAATATTTATACCAATTTTCATGCAATTCAGAGTTGAAACACTATTTAACCATGGCATTTTGGCCACAGACCAGCAACAGTTCTATCTTGCTTTTCATACGAAATCTGATTTGAAATCTAACTTAAGATTGTTCAAATGACTTGGAAATTTTATATGATGAACTTTGGCATATATGTGTATGTTCTGGAAATTTTGAAAATTAAACAAATTGATTTGGTATAGTTTTAGATTTTATCTTTTGTGCTTTCCCATAATCGAACAAAAGCTTTATTTAAGTGTTTTCTACAAACATGAATTTTGTACTGTATTTTGTGACTTGACTGGACTTGTATGATTATCATAATGTTTTGAAAATAATTGAATGAGTGATTGTTTGATGATATGTTTAGATTATGCATGAGTGAGTTGCAAAGTTAATTGTTTACGGTGTTTCGGTCTAGGCTATTAGTTTGAAATTATGATTTGAAAATGTGCTATGTGCTAAATGGTCTGTTTTAAGTGATGCATGTCAATTGAACTACTTTGTTTAAGTGTTATGTTTGAAAATAAATCATTTCAAATGTTCATTTTAACATGGAGTATTAAAGAGATTAAAGAACGATTTTTCGGTGTTTTCAAATCTTGGTTGTGGCTGTCCGGAATGGACCAACAACCAATTCATTTATTTAAAGTGTTTTTATGAGTATGATTTGGTTTGAATGTGCTTATAAGTTTAACTACTTTATTTGATTGAGAAAGTGTTGATTTAATTGTTTTCAAGATACTTAACTTGTTTATGGATTTAAATTGGTTTTGAACAATGGAAAGTGAACTTGGGACTTAGCATATGATGCTGTCCACAATTTTTAAAGTTGTATTTCTTAATTAAAAATGTTTTCAAAGTGCTTTGAAGTTGAGTTTTTATGAGTATTTAATATAAGATAAAGTTGGTTTGAAAAATGCGATTTTACGGTGTTTTCGGATTTTCTAAAAAGAGTGGTTTATGGGCTAGCATCTTTTATGTCCAGTTTTTATTTAAATTGTTTTCCAATTATGAAAATGTGTTTGGTTGTTTTAAAGTTTAAGTTTTAAGTGGTACGTGATTTAAGAAAAGTTGGATTTCAAAAAGTAACGTTTTCAATGTTTTCGGGATCGAGCGAGCTGCTGTCCAAGACGGACCAGCAACCGATCCATTTATTTAAAATGATTTCATTGATTTCTTATAATGATTTCAAAGTATTTAAAGTACAGTGAAAGTTGGATTTTGATTTTGAGAAAATCTTGACGTTTTACGATTTTCCGACAAGAAGTGGAAGGAGTTTTCGAAAAATACGTTTTGACTCTGAGTATGACAATTAGTTAGATAGACTAGTAACGTTAGTGTCTCCTATCTAGTACAAGGTGCGTATAAGTCAGGAAGTTGGAGCAGCTGACAGTTGGGAGGACCCGCAACGATTTCGGACGAGGTATTTGCTGGAGTTGAGGTGAGAGAGAAGCTTCCCTAAGACACCGTGGTATTTAGGTGAAGTATTAGGACACTCCGTACTCTCTCAAAGTCGGAGTAAAGGTCTATTGTAGCTAGTAGTATACCCGATAAATTGTGTGCCTTGTTTGTATCGCGGTATACGAAGACTCGGACCTATACCATCACATGGTATGAATTGATTGATATGCTTGTTATGTTGAGATATATTGTTGTTTATGTTGTCATTGCATGAGCATAATGCATCATCTCGCAATATAATATAAGAATAGTAAAGACATTAGAAACTATAATAAATCCCCCAAAGAATAGAACAGAACTCTAACGGATAAGACACGTTACGGAACCGGATGATGCTGATGCGCCCGAGTACGTGGACCGAGCTGACGATATGACGACGACGGCGATGCCTTTGGATGTGGACGCAATGAGTGCCGAATTCTACAAAGATAGTTTCCATATGGTCGTAGCCATATGTTGAGATAGTTTCCATATGGTCGTAGCCATATGTTGGGAGTGAGTTAAGATAGGTCAGAGCCTATCTATCAAAGGTTGATGGAATCCCGCATATAGTCGTAGCTATATGCCAGAGGTGATTCTGAGTGGGTCGGAGCCCGTCAGAATGATGATTGATATTCCGACTATAGTCGTAGCTATATGTCGATGGTAATTCTGAATGGGTTGTAGCCCGTCAGAAAGATTGTGGATATCCTGCATATGGTCGGAGCCGTATGCCGAAATGATTCAGGATGGGTCGGAGCCCATCAAACGTATTGGTCAAGTCCCACAGAAGCATTCCGCATATGGTCGGAGCTGTATGACGGAGATGACTTAGGATGGGTCGACGTTAGATCAAACGAGTATAACCTCACGACTGAAAACCCTAACCCGAAGTAGTGGAGAGGAAGATACACCTGAACTACCCTTGTGGTGTTCAGCTGGATGATTAAGATAGGGGGCGGCAATGACGGTGATTCGTCAAGAAGTCTTGAGAAGTCTGTCTAGGTGGGAAAAACCATAGGGGCCCTGGCTGAACCGGTCGGAGCTGGTCACCCAAGGGTGTGGACGAAGTACCACACGATCACTAGACGGATGACTGACACCCCCCTTGACTAAATCTTGGTCAGTGAGAGGGATGCTCGAACACGGTTGGATGTGCCCTTTTTCTCGAGACATTATTTATTTTGCCATCCGTAAAAGGCGGGTGTGGTTAGAGATCCTGTACTCCTGATTGCTTCCGACTAGGTGGATGGATCCCGAGGAGATGTAGACCGAAAACCCAAAACCATAAAGCCTGAATTTCCGATGTTATGGACTCGAGATATGTGAACAAAGAAACTTCGACTCTACGAGATGAATTGATTAAGAGATTCCCTTAAGTGAAAAGCTCGCAAGAGGTAATCGAGCAACGCACGTCGCGAAGAGATTAACGATAAGGATAGACGAAAGTAACTTACATTAATAAATGACTTAATTAATAATGATCATCATTATGAAGTTGGTGATGCAAATATGTTATCTTGTTGTGTTGTATTGCATTGTTGTACTGTGAATATGTTATGTTGTATGCTTGTATTGTCTTGATATTTTGCCTATCGTACACCCACACCGTCGACGATGCGTCGTTCGGAATGCTTACTCTCTCTGTCTTTCCCGTTCCCTGTGGAGTTCTGTGATGATGTGCACAGGTGACAGAGTAAGTAGTTTATCACGGGAGTTGGCGCTTCAAGTGACGGCCTACGAAGACAAGACCGTGATGGAGTCTCGAAAGAGAAGAAAGTCAAGCTCGGCTCGAGGACTCGATGGTTGATGATTCGACTCTTCTGAGGAGCATTGTGTTGGACGGAGGTCTACTGTCATAGTATCTATGTTCAAGTATTGTACTCCCTTACCAGGTACTTAGACATCATTAGCTGCATCCACATGTGCACCCGAAAGATGTTTTATAAAGCTGGATAATCAATATTAAGTTTTCTGGTTAAACATATAAGAGATGGGCTTTTAAATGTGACTTGTGGAAGCAAGTTTCAAAGTGCGATGTTTCGTAACATCTCGGTTTGGAACTTGAAGTATAACATGTGATATGGGAATCAAATTTATGTTGCAAATTATTTTGATAAAAGATTTTGGAACTTAGAGATTTTCATGTCCATGTTATGTTATAAAAAAAAAAAATTGGCCCAAATTTTCACTACATTGAATTAAATAAATTATATTTTCAAGTTGTCAAATCGGGTGTTACATGTTTTATATATTTTGTTGGATGAGTAAACTTAAGTAGTTTGGATTATAAAGGGTTTTGGTTTGCATGTTCGATAGTACAAGTTTTGGATCAAGTCAAAAAAACTAATTTTGATAGTGTTTTGAGAAATGAGAATTTGTCCTTGAAATTTAATGTATTGGCCAAATTGGCCTTAGAAAAAGAAAAATGATTCTAAATTTTATTTTAAGCTTTGATTCTTTGTTTTTACTCAAAAGAAGGTGTATTAGAACTTTGATTTTATGTTGCATAATAATGGTTTTGTTTGTATGCTTTTAGGGTGTTGAAAACAAATGGCTTATACTTGATTTTCATGGACATTCGGTGTTGTTGAAGTAAAAAAGTGTTATGTCTATGTTTGCTAGTATTTTAGTTATCTATAAAGCTAAAGGAATTGGGTTTTTTTAAATATATGTTGGTATTTTAATTCGGTTTGGTTTCAATGATGGTGATAAGCTAGAGTTTTGCCGTTTTTGGTAAAAATGAAAAATTTCATAAGGCTACCCTATTTTTGTGAACATGGCTGAATTGATTGAAAGAGGAGGAATAATTATTTTGGTTTTGATTTCAATTAGGTCAACTAGTAAGTTTGGTTTTGAGCATTAGAAATTATGTGTGTGTGTGCTAGTATTCTAATCACTTATAAAATTAAAGGAGTTGATTTGCCCAAACGTATGTTGCCCAATTAATTGAATTGGTTTCAAAGCTTATTTCAAAAATAGAACTTTTCCCTTATTGTTAAGTATGAAAAAATTGTGTCGTAATGCTCTATTTTGTTATGGCCAAATGGATTAAAGTAGGCAAGATGAGTGTTTTGGTTTATTTAGTAAGCACAACAAATGATAAGTTTGAATTTGGATTTTAGCAAAGTTTTAAAGTGATTATGAATGGTTTTGTGTGGCGCAAGCTTTGTCGTTTGATTTCAATGCCTTTGTACATGTCTTCTAATTAGTTTCGATTAACTTGTTTTATAATGTTCATTTGTTATTTTGGTAAGGACTAATTACTTTGAAGGTTTTTGTTTTGGATTATGCTTTAATTTGTAAAGGGACATGTCTTACTAAGTTATTTGATGTCGTATACTGATTTAGAATTTTGTATGTGAATTAGAGTTAAAGAAAACCAATTTTAGGACAAAAAGTCATAGGAGGTCATGAGCCCCATTTTCCAATTTAAAACCAAGTTTTGATTATTAACATTTAAATATTGTGTTGATTTATGCAAGAATTTCAAAGTGTCATGCTTGTTTATTGTTTTGAATCGTAATAGAATTGTTTTCACTTTGAATGGTTTGAAAGCGTTAAGGAATGGAATGTTGAATTAAAATTATATGACTTTAGTTTTCTTTTGAAATTTAATTGTTGCTAAGTTTTAACGCTCTCTTTTTGATTCGATTAAGGTTTGTAAATTAAAGTGTTTGAAAAATGAAATTTTTCAATGGAAAGGAGGAATGATCGAATGGGTCAAGTTGAAAAGAAGTAAACGGAATTTTGTTGAAGTGTCTTGGTTTAGTATTTGAAAAGTGTTTTTGAAATGATTTACATTTTAGCGTCAATCGTATTTAATCCTTGAATATCCTTTACGAAATGAACGATTTTTGGACAAGCATGAAATGATTTTCAAAAGAAATATGTGAAAGAAGTACATGCTGTCCAAGGATGATACAAAGTGTTTTTGGATATTTCAAAAACAAAAAAAAATATAGTTTGATGATAAGTAAAAAGATTTTTGGGAGCTTAATTGATATAATAAGTGTTTGAATTAATTCTATAAAAGAATACTTGTTTTAATTTGATGTTAGCTTAAGGTGATGATCCTATGCCTAAAACTCATGAGTTTCTAAGTAAGGCAGTTTGCGTATGAATAGAACTTGATTTATTGTTCAAAGATTGTTTTTAGTTACGACAAAGATGTTGTTCAAGAAATGTATTTTCTAAAAGGTTATTTTTAGTCACGTGATTTTGAATGGAACTTGAGAATGCATTTTATTTGTATTTTGTGTGACACCCTTGTTTTATATCTTGAAAATAATAAATATTTCCAAATATAGAATACTTGCTATCAAAAATTGGGACTAGAAATTTTTTCCTCTTTAATTGGTACTTGCTCAATTATAAACACCTTTAACCTTGACGAATAATTTGAATTCGGCTTAATAATGTCCTAATTACAAAAAGTCTCTCGAGACAATGTCTTTTTAACACACTGAAACATATTCGTAATGTTATTTGAAAACATATTATTTGTCTCTTAAGTTTAATCGAACTTAAAGAATATAAACTTATCGCCGAATCCTTTTGAACCAAAATCAGAGTATGCGGAAGTAAAAGTAATACTTGTGGGGCACTGCTGAGGTAAATAAAAACATCATATATATATATATATCATAATATAAAACATCCCCACCAGTATCAGTAGCAAGTAGCAAAAGTCGAGATAGCAAGTTTTGATAAAATATATACATAACCAGCTGCTCAAAAATAAACCTCACTCTAAGACCTCTCAAAATATGTACAATATATCACAATATCAATATAGAAGTCCCAGAGCAGGTCATCCATGTCCTCAGCAGCTCCTCTGATCCTCTGCAGCTCTATCCCTAGACCTAGGATCCAAAACATCTATGCTATGCAGGCTCCTAGGAACCAACAGGTCCACCTCTAGCAGAAACAGTAGGCTCGACAGGCACCTCCTCCTCGTCCTCATCCTCCACAGGGTCCTCCTTGACCTCGCCCGACTGTGCAGAGGCCCCACCACTGGGTCTAGGATCTGCTGAGGCAGTCCTCTCAAAGTAAGTCGGACCAGGAGAAGGAGTCTCCTCAGTAACAACTCTATGGGAAGAAGGATGAGTACGAGTGGCAGCTCTAAAACGAAAACTATGAAATCGACGCACTGATCGAGTCGGGGGTGGTCCTCTATATGAGTAAAAGGGTGGAACATGCATAGTATAGACTAAAGGGATCCTAACTCTACGAGGTCGCACTCGAACCAGAGAGTTAGGGTGGTAGAGAGTGATCTCCACCTCCCCCTCAAAGGTGGCTCGGTGCTCCTCGTACGTCCATATACCACTAGGGATATGGCGTATCTCGATGCAGGCTAGGTATCTAGCCATCACCTAATCAGGGCATAGAGAGTAAGTATACACATATACATAATCAATAAAGACTAAAATTACAAACACAAGTATATCATGGACAAACAATAATGCAAGTACATATGAGCATACCCTTTTTCAACATTATAACTCTTATAATGCAAGTGGCATGATGCATGATTTCTATCCACAACTGAGGCCTCTAACAAAAGTCCATCTTGGACGTCCATCCAATACACCAATGTGTTCCCAGAACACTACCAGATGTTCCTAGAACGAATGGCAAACCATACTTGGATAAATAAGCATCACTCCCGGAGTGTGCATCACGTTCCCGGAACGCATAAAAACCATGTCCCAGACACTGGCCACATTCCCAGAATGTGTCATCAAGTAGGTTACAATTTGGTACTCCCGGAGTACCCTCCTCATATTCCCAGAATATGATAAACGTTTCCTACCAACCCATCTTCCATTCTCTTTGCATGAATGCACAATTATTAAGGATGGTTTTATCTTTAATTTAATTATTGTGATTTAGAAATTTCTCAATTTCTCTTTTGAATGATTACTTTGAGGTATAACCTTTGGCACAAAAATTCATCCATGAATTAACTTAAAAACATGCCATTAGGCTTGGATTGGGAAAAACTTAACCAATGGTATTCACTTTTCACTTAAAAGACTTAACTTTTATTTTTCAGTTTCAGGTACTAACCGGTTACAATCTCAGGCTAACCGGTTAGAATTACAGACCTGAACTGGTTAACCATTGAAATTCAGAAAACCCTTTTTCTTGAATTCTCTACCCAATCCATAAACAAGTTTCAACATTGTTTTATACCTCAAACCCACTGATTTCATCATTCAAAAGTCTAAATCACAATCCAATTCCAAATGAGCACAATTTCCTCTTGAAATTATCTCATAACATTAAGGCATTAACCCCCCAATTTCAATATGAACCAAACAATATTTATCAACATGGTTTCAGATTAATTACAAGTGAAATTAGAGTATAGACTTGAATAAAAATGGTAAGAACACAAGACCAATTTCAGAAATTCATTTTCTTTGAAAATTTACAGTATCTAACCGGTTACAAATATCGAATAACCGGTTAGACTATGCAGTCTGTACACTGAAAAATGAGGTTTTGCATACCATTCTTTTCAATACTCAAATCTAACCAATTTCAACAATCAATGGAGTTAACAAACCTTAATTTAAACATGTTCAACCACAGGAACATATTTCATTTGCATGCATTCAAATTAAAGTATTAAATTGCATAAAAACCCACATAAACACAATTTAATACCACAAAACTCGTAATAAGCATGTAGATTATGAATCAATCATCAGAATAGCTTGCATGCAGGTTATTAACTTTGCTCAAAAAGAATTGAGACACAGAATTGGCCTCCAAGCCTTTTAACCCTAAACACATAATGCCCTTTTTGAGTCTTTGTTGACTCAAATCCTAAAACACTTGATTTTAGTCTCAATCTAGTATAACGTAAACTTATCCCATACCTCAAAGTCGTGTTTGATGAGTAAATACACTGACACTGAAGAAAAAACCACAGATTCCACAAGAACCCTCAGTTCTGCCCTTAGCCACAATTTTCAGCAACAGGCTCCAAACACCAGGGAATTTGACATAGAAATTGACCAAAGAAATTAGGGAAAACAATTAGGACTTGCTCTAGGTAACATGCACTAAATAATCGAAGTGGTTTGAGGCTTAAAAATTATCTGTACTTACCAAAATCAAAGCTCAAACCCAGCTTCCAGAAATGAGAAAAACACAGGCTCAACTTTCCAACTTCAACTTCCAAGATCGACTTCTCCTTCCACACACACTCTTGGCTTACAATTTTTGCATCAACACGAAGCTTTGTATGTAAGCTTCGTGTTCGTGTATCACTCAGAGTCTACCTCTCAGAATCAAAGAAGAATTTCGGAGATGAAACTTAGAACCCTAAACAGAGCCTCTACACTCAATTTCTGCAAATCAACCCTAAATTCGTCAACATCACTGGCTTATATAGAGGGGTTTCCTTGCCATGCATACCGACGTGTTTCCCACTGATTTTAGGCTGATTTCGTGGCAAATTCGTGGATTAATCAAGTGATTACTCATCAAAACGCACTAACCCAGTTTCTGAGTTCATCGTGTAACCGGTTACAGGGCATTACTAACCGGTTAGATCAGTGTAAAATTTAAAAATTAATACTTTTTAAATCTTTCCCTCCAAGAACCTTTCTAATATTACATTTAGGTCCTAATCCAAGGACTAAAATGCAATATACATATTTTTGTATTTATTTTCCATATAAAAATACTTTCACCTATTTTTATATTTCAAGGCTAATTAAATACAAAACATAAACTTGGGGAATTTATATAAATTAATAATAAAACTTTATTATTAATTTCCTTATTATCCGGGAGACGAAAATTAGGGGTGTTACATTTTGAAATGACTTTTATTGTTTTAAAATGATGGTTTTGTATTATGCCTAAATGCTGTCCCAAGATTTATTTAAAGTGATTTAGCATTTGAAATTGATTTGTATATAAGTATTTGATTGATTTTTGATTAGTAGAGTAAAGTTTAATTTGGAGTTTTCGAATGTGAATGGTGTTTGACTATGTAATTAGCTCTTGAAAACTAAGTGATTTTGGAGTGGTTTAGTTTTGATTTAATTCAAAAGTATCAGCTTTGTGTAGTTGTTGTCCTAAATTTATTTTTGTTAAAGTTTGAAAAACAAAGTGTTTAAGTGTATATTTTATGTCAAAGTGTTAAATAAACTAAAGAGTGACTTTATGGTGTTTCCAGATTGTGAAAGAGTGATTTATGGAACTTGTTTCTTTGCTGTCCAGATTTATTTATTAAGGTACAAGGAGTTGAAAATAATTTTGGTGTTCGAAACTTAAGAATTTTAAAGTGATGCATATAGGAAAGGTTTGAACGAATTTCCCGACGGTTAAAGCTGTTTTCGAATTCTTTAAAATGATTTCACCATTACGTTAAGCATAAGTGTTGTAAATAAAATCTATTGTTTATTTTATTTGGATATTGGCAATGTGCCTATGATGATTTAGTATTGAAACAAAAGAAAATTTGACGTACTAGTAGTTTTATTCAGCGTACTGTCCAAAATTGTCAGCGTACGATTTACCCGCAAATTTTAAAGTAAAACCGTAAAAAAGTTGTTTTAGTTGATTTCAAAATTGGGTTTTGGTTTACGCGCATAAAACGTTCAGCTCTTGATGTTTTGTGAAACGAGTTTTAAATGATTTTTATGGATCCGCGAATGTTTTAGGAGTATTCAAAGCATCTATGAAAAATAAGAAAGGAAAGGGTAAAATTGTTTGAATGAAGCATCTTAGAGCATTTACGTGCATGGCCTTAGGTGTCATATGAATTAATTGCGTAGTAATGATTTTATGTGATTTCTTAATTTAAGGAAAAGGAAAAGAGGAAAACAAGGCAGCTGTCGGAGGCTTCGATTCCATGGAGCGGAAAGGTTACAAACTTCAAAAGGTGAGAGAGAAGCTTTCCTTAAGACGTTGTGGTAATTAGGTAATGTGTGTTAATGTTCTGGACCATCTCAAAAGTCGGAACGTAGGGATCCGAAAGAGTCGATCGTGTAGTGGCAATTGTTTGCGTGTGAGTGGCCACTAATACGAAAGGCTGGACCCTTCTTATGTCTTGGTTGGATTTCAAACTGCAATGTATATATATACTGATGGTCTGATGATATTAATTGTTATGCATGTATTCCTGTTGAGTTTTTATCAGAAATTTGAAATTATTCCTGCAATATAGTGTGCAATTTTGTTTAATTGATGAGGCGTATGAAAATAATGAATAATAATAAGATTAGATGTAATCCAAGGATGACGAGAACTTCATAAATTCTTTAAATGGGAATGGATTGTATGGTTAATATTTTTGGAAAGGAAGAAAAGTGTTGAGAATACAGTGGGATGAAGGATGTTATGCTTTTCAGGATGAATCTGTGCTGGCCATGTGGCAGTATGCTCGTGTGTCCGAGCCTTGAATTGATGGTATAAAAAACTGTTGAAGAAATTTATGAGAAATAATTGTTTAGAGGTCGAGGTTCACCGAAGGGATGAACATGGGTGACTCGCCAAATCTAGGATTAATATTAAAATATTTATAAGGCATTTAAAAGATATTGAATGACGCTGTGAGTTGAGTGTGAAGTAGTGGAGAGAAAGATACCCTACTTATATGCGGATATTCAGGAGTGTGATTGTTATAGGGGAGGGTGATGACGGTGATACGTCAAGAAACCTAGAGTACTATGCTAGGTGGAGTTAGACTATAAGTTATCGAGGCTTAAGACCTAAGGGATCGTAGCGGGCTCCACACTACAGACTAGGATAGTGCTGTCGACCCCCTTGATCAAATTCGAAACGGTGAGAGGGAACCCGAACAAGGCGGGCAGTCAAATGATTTTGGATTTAAAGTGTTAAGCGTCATAATGGTCGGCCCATACGGTTGTGGCCTTGACATATACCTTGTGGTTTCTCAATTGTTCGACCTGCGTGGGTTAAGGTTCCTGTACGTCCCGTTTGCTTCCGACTAGGTTGGGATGGATCGGAGGAGATGTAAGTGTGCTTACAAAATCCACGATAACAATCCCCAAATTCCCCGTCATCGGTGGACGCGACGTAATAAGACTTAATTAAAGAGATTAATAATATATATGTATCTAAGTTGAGAATTTAGAAGTTAATAAAGGGAATAGTAAATTGATTTAAGGCGTAAATAAGCTATTGGAAAGGAGTGGTATTAAAAGAAAGGAAATGGATAATGTGTTGTGGTGGAAAAGAAGTGTCTTTGGGAAGTAAGAGAGATTGATGATATTGATACTGATGTAAAGGTGGACTTGATAATTGTAATGAGTTTAAAGTGGAATCATTAAAGAGGGAGTGGAAGTGAATTTTAAATGTTGTTGTATTATATATGCTTATCTGCTTTTGATTGCCTGATATAAATCCACATAGTCGACATCTCAATGTCTGTAATGCTTACTCTCTCTATTCTGTATGTTCTTTGTGCAAAATGTGTATGGTATATTCCGGTAGGTAACGTTGCCAGGATGCTACGGGCAAGAGAAACCAGAAAAGTAGGCTGGCTGGGTGGCAGGTCGCCCTTTTTGAGGACGTTAGCAGCTTGGGACCCTCCTTGTGGTAGCCCACCGGAGGTGGACGTTGAGGGTGAATTTATCCCTTGGTGGCTCTATGAAATTCAGATGGGATCGGATGTGGAGATAGCCTCCCGAGTCATGACATTGGAAACATGGGAGTACAACCTCGGAGATCATCCAATATCGGAGGAGCTGAGTTACGAGGATGCCTTTTCAGGAGAAGATGCATGGGAAGACGAGGAGGAGAGTGATGATGGATCCAGAATAGGATGGAAGGAATTTTTAGCCATGGTGGAAGGCGCCCCTAGTCCTTAGTATGGGTATTAATTATATCCCTGTCTTGTTTATGTGTACTGGATAACCTCGTGAGGACCATTATGTATTTTTCTGCGAAACTAAACTACTTTTGAAAGCTGTGATACTCTGATAAAACTATTATATGTTTTATAAAATGTTAAACCTTTTGAGAATGAAAATAATTTTACAAGATTGCAGTATGATTCCCAAGCGTGATGTGGGTAACATCCCGGTTGGAATATGACAGGTGACATGACACGTACTCATAACGTTTGACTTTCAAAAGATTAGTTTAAAAAGCCTTAGTATGTGCATGTCCCTGAAACAAAAAAAAAATTGGCTCATATTTTTTCAAATAAATTATGTTCTAATTCGGGGTGTTACACCGCTCCTGATCGCTCTTCTTCTTCTTCTTCTGATGATGATGATGGTGCTGGTGAAACACAGACCGAGATCGTTGTTGAGGATCATCAGGATACTTCTTTGTTGAAATCATACGACGAGCACTGGGCTAAACATATATGGCAAGGACGGGTAAGTATTTGTAACGAGACCAAAAATTAATTTAAATTTAATTTTATCTATTTTTTTAATTAATTGAAATTTAATTTTATTTATTTTTTTTTAACTAATCTGACTTATTTTAAATTTTGCAGGATCGTCTCTTAAACCGATGCCACAACCATGCATTTGATATGCTCTCATTAGATGACGTGCCACAACAAGTGCTGACAATCCCGGAGGCATCCGGCTTGGCTCCACTAATCTCATCATCATACACAATAGTGGATAGGCGCTTACTTGGAGCATTCGTTGATAGATGGTACGAGGATACGAACACGTTTCATCTCCCATGTGGGGAGATGACTATCACCCTGGATGACATGTCATCTATCCTGCATATCCCGGTGACAGGGATTTTGATCGGTTGGGATAAACCCAATGAGGCAGAGGCAATGGATCTGTTGACTGCGTTGCTTGGCATGGGTCAAGCCTAGGCTACGAAAGAGGCGTTGGACATCAAATCTGATGCAATAAGGTTCAGCACACTAAAGGATGTGTACACCAGATCAGTTAGGAGCCGGCGATATGATATTGCGGCCAGGTGCTATCTCCTTTACTTGGTGGGTAGTACATTGTTCGCAGATAAGACGAACAATTCTATTAGATGTCACCTGCTGCGCGCCTTGGACGACCTCACCATAGTTGATCAATACGCATGGGGTATTTATATGACCACTTGTCCTTCGCTAGCAAGGCGAATAAGGTCTCTTTGGCCGGCTACATGTCTTTGCTACAGGTAAACAAATATAAATTTATCATGTTTATTTAAATTCATTATGTTTCTTTAATTTTATTATGTTTATTTAATTAATATTTAAAATAATTAATTGATGGTCTATTTGCAGGCATGGATACTGGGTCATTTTCCAACCATTAGTCCATGTGTTATACATAGAGGTGATTATGACGAGACTATGCCTAGAATTTTCAAATGGAGTCCACAACAGTCCATGCCAAACTTTGAATACACATATCGCATGTTTCTAGAGAGGCTCACTGCTGATTAGGTTGTATGGCAGCCCTATGACCCGAGCATCGAGATTCCTGCCCCTTCGAGGAGGTAGCCATTTATTCCGGATATCTGCGATATGGCATGATGCGTAGGGCTTATCTTCCTGATAGGGTTTTGCGTCAGTTCAGGTACATTCAGAGTATTCCTCAAGATCCACCTGTCGGAAGACCCTTCCCCTCAGTCATTGACTTTTTGAGGAGTGACACCTCCATCTTTTGGACGACGCTACGAGAGGAGGTCACATCACCTACGATGGTGAATGTGAACCGCAATACTATGACTGGCTGCACAGGGTTTCCCATCCTTTTCTCTTACCCACCTCGGTCAGGGTGGATCGTCCTGAAACTACATTTTCATTAATTACTTGTAAGGTATATTAATGTTATATTAAATTTTTTAGTATTAGCTACTTATTGATATTTTGTTACATTTGTAGGCTTGCGCTCAGCGGAGATTTTCTGAACAAACCCAGTACCTCGAGCCGTTGTTGTTGGAGCTTCAGAATCCTTATCTGGACGCTTTGAGGCGGGTGCATCAGTTGGCAGTGACACCTCTCACAGAAGAGATGACTCATGTTGTCCAGATGACTAGGAGTAGTGAAAGGGGAAGGGGTAGACAACAACGAGAATAGGATTTGACTTTGTGTTTTGTGACTTTGCATTTATTTGATTTTACGTTTTATGACTTTACGTAGGAGACTAGGAGTTGACTTTATGTTGATTTTATTATATTATAACTTTATTTTTTTTATTATCCTTTTTTGAATGTTAATGTTTGAAAAAAAAAATAATTATAATATTTTATGATTATTAATATATAATTAAACGAAAAGTCTACAAAATTAATAAAAATCAATTATATATTATAAAAAGAGGATACAAACGAGAATAGAGATATGAATATCAATTATCAATTATATATTATAAAAAAAGGAAATGTTCAAGATAATAATTGCTTATGTGACACTTCCTCAAAATTTCCTAATTATTTTTTTAAAAAATTAATAATTAGAAAAAGAATTAATTATTGGATAATGTTGAATCATAATTTGTTAGACGACAACAAATTATTACATGAAAAAATTGTATGAATATGGATATCAATTATATATTATATATTATGTATTATAATCAATTATAAATAATAGAAACCAACATACAATTTCTAAACTTTTCATTAATTATTTTTAACTATAGTTTGCTTCAAAAAATTTAGTCATTTTTTACCATCCTTGTGGAACGGAGGGAGTACAATATTTTGAATTAAAAAAGCAATTCGCATTTTCAAATCAATTATAAATAATATGAACTAACTTATATAGTTTAACCAATAATTAAGTTTGATTATTAGTAACAATTCTTATATAATAAAATTATGCCATTTAGTTCAAATTCTCTATTGAATTTTTTGGCTTTGAAAGATTTATTATATACGATGGGATGTGATCTAATATATTTGTTTAATTCTGTGCATCGCACGGGCAACCTAAACTAGTTATTTTATAATAACTAAAAGTCGACAAAATTAATTAAAATTAAAAAAGCATTTATAATAATATACTAATTATCAGGAATATCATGTACAACACCGTCTCACCTCGAAGGAGGTATTAAATCTCTAAATAATGCAATGCGATCCAAAAATATGATACCCCAAGGAGCCCCAAATTCGTTAAAATGATGCTTCCAAGAAGGATGAATAGATGGTAACGGTGACCCTCCCTTCAAGAAAAGTTGAAGCCAATGATTTGCCTCACTCTCAGGGTCCAACGAACAGCAAATATCGACATTCCGATTACCCAAAGTTTTGGATGCATGGGAGGTGCTTTAGTGTACGGTAAAAACGTAACACAAACTCTCATATGACGAGCCATCGAAACAAGAACCACATTGTACCTGTTAACAATGACATGCATCAAGTTAGTATACGGTAAAAATGTAGAACAATCTCTCATATGATGATACAATGGAAAGAAGAGCCACATTATACCTGTTAGCAATGACATGCCCCAATGCTGTAAGAATCAACCATTTATCTGAAAAAACACCGCCAATGTTGCCCACATGTAGTGATCTGAGCACAACGTCATAATCATCGGTCCCAATAAGCTGAAGGTACATCACCTTGTGTTGCTTCATCTCACGTATAAGATCATTCCGGACAAGCATATAGGAATCCTCAGACTGATACTCATACAAACTAATTGATCGAAAACCACAATTTCCATCTACTCTCACATCAATAATTTGATGGATATATTGTTGCATGCAAGAGGGAAATTGTTGTAAGTATGGAGATATCACATTAGCTTGTTGAGAGCTACTTTTGGGGGATTTTTTAGAGCTTTTTTGGGAAGCTTTTTGAGAAGCCTTTTTTTATTCTTTCTCGGCATATTCTCATCCCGATGGATCACCCTTTGTTGATCTCTCATTATCACTCGTACGTCCTTTTGTCTTTTTTTTGTTCGGTGGCAACAATGAGGTAGTTGCTGGATCCACAACCTAAACAAAACAAAAATAATTATCAACATTAAAAAAATTAATAATATTAAAAGAAAATTATTAACATACAAAATTGGTAATAGTATAAATTGTTAACCTCTCGAAACTTGTCCGTCAAAATCTTCTTTCCTTCATCATTGGTACCGTTAAATACTCGCCAAAACTCCGCGACCAAAGGAGTTGGGTCGATGTGTACCTCTTCTTTCTTGCCTGTATTGTTGAATGTGAGAATCCTCCAATGACCATGAATTGCCGTCAAAGGAATAGGTCGACCACTTTTCCTGTATCCATCAACCTTGCATGCACATGGTAAGCCATGTGTGATTCTCAGCTTGCAATCACAATGGCCACACTCATCAAACTTCTCCAGTCTGGTGAAAATAATGCCCAATGCTTCCTTGACATATAATAACGTAAATTCCGGAAAAACAGAATATTCACCCTGTGCTCCAATCTTGTGAGGCTCTTCTGAAAAGATTCAATAATGAGGGTGTGTTGACATGTCAACATCTTTTCCATAGCGGTTAAACACATGCATAGATCCACGTTGCTGTTTGCCAACATTCTCTTCAATGTCGAGTGAGGACCTTCCACCCAAAAAATGATGAAACTTAAATGTATTATAGTATGCAAAGAAACATGCCAAATTAATACAACAATCCAAATGAAGTAAAAAAAACTTACCAATTTGTTGTAGTATTACCAAGATGCATATGCTTACTTGTCCATGCATCAACAAATTTTTCCTTCTGTTCGGCCAAGTAAGTCTGATTCACATAATCAAGTAGACCAATCGCCTTCCAACACATATTCTGAAATCGAGTGAATGAAGCTTCATAGTCATCCTTATCCTTGGAATGGACTACCTTGGCCCAAACATTCTCAAGTAACAGCACATCAGCGACATCCCTCATATGTGCTGTCACGTTCTTCTTAATGTGATATTGACACAACAAATGCGCCGAAGTTGGAAAAATGGTCTGGATTGTTTTCACCAATACACCTTCAAAATCAGAGACAATCACCTTGGGCATGACATCATCATCTTTTGACAATCTCTTCACTTGTTCTAATGCCCATAAGAAGCTTGGATACTGCTCCGTCTCCATGTAAGAATATGCAACGGTAAATGACTTCTCAGTAGATGTTTTCCCAACCACCTCAAGCAAAGGCCATATGTATCTGTTAGTCTTGTAGGTGTTGTCTACGATGAGCACAGTGTTAAACTAATTCAAAAGAGTAACAGATTTTGGATCAACCCAAAAAATTTGCTTCACAATATCCGTGGACTCATCCTTTCTGTACCAGGTGTCATAACTGTAAGACCCTATATTTTGAATAAATAAATAAAAATTAAATATTTAAAATAACAATATTATTATATTGAATAAAATAATGAATTTTCTGAAATTAGGGTAAAATATTCGTGTATTTGGGGAAGACTCGAGTACTGTAACTAGCTGTTAGGAAAATTTGAATTTTTAGTTGGAACACTCGAGTAGTTAGTTGGAAGACTCGAGTATTCATTAGTGTTGCTGAGTGTTTTGAAGCTGGTGCGTCAGCAATACTTGAGTATTGTCCAAAATACTCGAGTAGTTCGAGCAGTGGTGCTAAGTCTATAAGTCGGTTTTCATTTGAATTTCGAACCAAAACACGTTTTCCCTTGGTTCCAAGCATAGAGCTGGACATTACTTCGAAGGAGGGTAATCCTAGACTATAAATAGGTGATCAATGAAGCCCAAACACCCTCAAATCTCTATGAACCCGAATTGTTGACAAAATTTCCTCTGTTTTGAAGTGCTTACTTTAACCACTTTATTCTCTCTCAATTCTCATCCATTCCCTTCGAAACCTAAACACAAACTGAAGTTCTAATTCCAATCTTGAATTAGAACCCAAAATCACTCCCAATAACCTTCTGTAGATCAAGTTCTAGGCAATGAAAGTTCAGCTTTCAAAGCTGCGAAAACAGAGCAAGTTCAGCATCAAACACCCATCTTTCTTGAATCCGTTTGGTAAATCCAGGAACTCTTTTGATTCCAAACTTGTTTCTATTTAAAGTTGGCATTTCCTAGTTTCTAAAGCTAACTTGTTTCATTCTTTTTCATGTCTTATTCATTGTGAAATTGATGGCCAAAGTCAGCCAAGTTCATCAGTTTTGCACCGGTCCAGAGATCAAGTTTTGATTCAACCCTTTTTCTTTGCAACCAATCCTTTCTTTAGCTTCTCTGAGGTAAGGGAGGTGTTACCTAAATACTAGAATGAGTAATTTCAAGCTAGAAATGTAGGAACCATTAAAGGTTCAAAGAGGGATGCAACTTGAATTGGGATTCTGACTTGGAGGTCAGAGACCCATGATTTTATGATTCAAACAAGTTTAAATGAACCTAATAAAGCTCACTGTAATGCGTTTCAAAATTAAAATCAAGTGGAAATGAATTTCATAGTTTAAAATGGATATTTTCAAGTTTGAATGCAATCTGTGATTTGCTGTTAATTGATGTTGTTTCAGTTGCGTTTAAGTGTTGTAACATGTTTGTTTTATGTGCCTAAGTTGCTGGTTTGCACAGGAATGGAGAAATAAAGCAAGGAATTCGAATTGGTATTGAAAGTGCATAAAACTGGTGCTGTTGCAGCAAAAAGACTCGAGTATTTTAAGGAGTACTGGAGTATTCTGGAAACTGGAAGAACGACTCGAGTAGATCTTTAAAGACTCGACTATTTTTGCATGAACTACTCGAGTAGTTCATGAACTACTCGAGTATTTTGAACAGTTTTTCAGAAAACACTTACTTTCTACAATTTTCTTATAATTAACTCGTTTAATATTAATATCTCTTATTCCCGTTGGTTGATAATTATCCTGGAGGTGTCCTACTGGAACTTCATC
Organism: Crotalaria pallida; assembly: GCA_037953625.1. NCBI lineage: Eukaryota > Viridiplantae > Streptophyta > Magnoliopsida > Fabales > Fabaceae > Crotalaria > Crotalaria pallida. The sequence goes on along the minus strand of CM075650.1, from coordinate 47,457,285 downwards.
TAGTGGTTGATTATTTCCCTACAGGAGTCCCAACGGAAGTGCGTACACCCATTTGGTTGATATGATCCCTAGCTGTCCCAGTGAAAGTTTTACTCACTTGGTTGATATTTTTCTATGGGAGTCCCAATGGGGTCATTGCAATAAAAATCCACCAATAGGAGGCTATGCCCCGATGGATTACTAAATAAATGATTATACGCTATTTCTAAAATCATCACTAAGTGGCTAGGCCGCTGATGGATTTTTCTGAAAGGAGAATTGAAAGTAAGTAAACCCATCGCAAAGTGGCTAGGCCGCTGATGGTCCTTTTTCGAAAAGCACTAGCACCAGCTAAAAGAAAAGTTGAATGAAAACTAATGAAATGGAATGCTGATGAGAATAATGAAAGAATAAAATAAGATTTGCATATGATATGGGAATCATGCATGGTGAAAGGAATTGCTCCGATTTGATTTGAAATACTAGATCAGGATAGGGCGTAGAAAGCCACCGACACAGGATGTCATGAAGGCTAGCTCTCAATCAATTGTGATGCCTAGAATGTGAATCCGCTCCGGTTAGATGGAAACATAGGTTTTGAATGAATTCCCGAAAGGATGCCGAACCGTGAAGCATGAATGAGGAGTAGGCATGCATCATCACACTAAAGAGAACTAAACGAATAGAATCAGTTTGAGCATATGAATTTGCATTATTGCTGATACTTGTCAATATATGTGGTTGTTATTTTTAGCCTCTGTTATGCTCATTTGTTATTGTATTTAGCTATGACTCACTCCTAATCCCTTGTTGTAGGGCATGGCACTGAATATGGTATGCGTGGAGATGAGGCCGCTCCCTAATGGGGAGTGGAATTTTGAGAATCACCGGGCCACATGTGAAGGGGACGTGGGAGTCACTTTCCGTCACCCAAACCCATGGTCCCAGATGCGTCCGCGTCGTACGAGAATCCTAATGGTGTACATTATGCATATTCCACCAAATTTTGTGTTTCGCCATGAAACATCACCATTACCGACTGAGTTGAGTTCTAACTAGTGGAATGTGGATAATGCAACCCATCAGGTTTCTCTTACTTATATTATATTTTGAGTTTCGAACCAGTTGCTCTAGGTTGTTATATGTTTTGTTATAATATATGTAATATAATGTAATAACCTAGAGTATCTAAGTTAAGCTTAGTGTTTTTAACTTTTATGTTTTGATGTAATGGAGAATGTACTTTTGACTTTAACATGAAATATGAAGTTGATATTTTCCTTCATGATGTCTCTGAATGTTTTCCGCAAGATTTGAAAATGATGATGATTTGACTTATGAAAAAAAAAGGTCGTATTTTCGAACATAAGTATTTTATTAAGAGTAGAAAGTTGGGTCGTCACAATAACCATCCTCCCTCAAAGTCTTCAAAAGATGCTGCATCTGTGTTCTCGGACGCCTGACCTCTCTTCTCCATTTATTGCGGATATTGTAAATTTGCATCAATGTAGTGCAATTATTTGGGTTTTCATCCTTCAATGTGGCCAATATGTATCTCGGCTTCACTCAATTCTTCGTCTTAGTGATGATCTTTTCATACCCTTCAGGGGTAGGTCTTTCGGGGAATGAGTGTCCGATGAATGATTCACACTTATCGTGGTTATGGGACCCACAAGATACCCTTACCCTCCATCCTCTGAGTGACGAATATGGTCTACCATGCACCTTGAATGGACAATTGCTCTTCTTTGTGTCGGTGACATACTCCAACTTCTCCTTTTTTGGTTTGTATATGCCAAATCATTCACAGAAAAGTGTAATCCTATTCTCTTGGTCGATTCCTCCTTTACCAGACCTAAGGATCCTTAGAACATGTCCATGTGAATATGCAACTTCACGGATCCATTTCACCAGAGCTTCACAATCGGGGAAAACCATGCCAGTCTCAAACGCACTAGTCAAATCCGGATATTCGACCTCTCGGCATCGTTGTTGTCTTGCATGATTAAGATGCAAACACAAATAGAAGTTAAAATAAAAAAAATAAAATAAGTAAACAATAGAATTAAAAATTAATAACCCTCGCTGACCCAACAACGAGTGTTATAAAATCAAAATTTTATAACCCTCGCTGACCCCTAGCGAGTACTAAAAAAATTTATTTTATAACCCTCTCTGGGGGGGTCAGCGAGGGTTATAAAATTTTGATTTTATAACACTCGCTGTGGGGTCAGCGAGCTTAACTTTTTGTTTGGCTCCCTTACCCTCAAGCGAGCCATCCTGCGATAGTGAAAAATAAACCTAACAACATGTCTATGTCTAACTTAATATTAACCACTTCAAACCCCTAATACTTCAAATATCAACCTAAAGGATCAACTTTATGGTGATATAATTACCTTGATGAATGTATATGGATTGCTTGCAACTGAAGAAAGGTGGAGGAGAAAAGGGGTTTTGGGTTGATGAAGAGTGGAAGAGGATGCTGGAGAGTTAACGTGAAAAAGAAGAAAAGAAGGAAGAAGAAAAAATAGGTTTGCATGCATGGGGAAGGAGGGGCATTTTGGGTAGTTTACTTTATAGTAAGGTTAGTAAGGTCTTTTAAAAAAAAAAGAGGGTTAACTAATTTACTGGGGGGAGTCAAAAAAACTAATTCACTTCTTTCTATACCTCCAATGCCTCTATACTTTTTTTTGTCACATCGTAAAACCTATATTTTTCGGTCGCTTGGTAAAATCGTTTATCTCAGCATTTCAGCACTTAGCAACCTCTTTATTTCTCTCTTAGAGAGCACGAACTCTATCATGAACCTCACAGTCGTACCTCATTGTCACATTCTCCCCATCTCGTTTTCATAAAGAACTTCCATTATTAAGCATCCTCATGGTTCACCAACTGGTTGAAATAAATTTGAGTAACCTATATTAGTCGCTCGTTTTTCCTTTTTCTTATATTACCAAGAAGTAGTTGTTGCTCAAGGGTTGACATTTAGCAAGTAAAGTTTCTTATCCTACACATTAATTTTTGTAACATCCCTGGCAGACAAATGGATTGCGACTGTCCCTATATACCAACGCGGGTCTTTTCAGCGTGCTTTGTCCTCACTCCCACATTTCCTCGGAAAACTTCCCAGGAGGTCACCCATCCCAAAATTAATCCAAGTCAAGAACACTTAACTAAGGAGTTCTTAAGTGATGAGCTACCGAAAAGAAGATGCATCTTGTTGATATAGGTAGTACCAATCAATTCATTTAAATCTTCTTGTACTATGTAATCCCATTCCTACACGGTCTCAGGATCAGGATCACATTCCCATTCCGGTGTGTCGGTTCATTCATGTACCCCTCCCTAGAAGTCTGTCAGGAGCCGCTTCTTGTCCATGCCTCTTGCATCGGCGATCACTCCCCGCCCTCGTTAGCCCGGGTCTTACAAATTTCTATGAAGATAAACACTTCTACTTATTATCCGATGCATTGTCTTTAATGCCATGGTTTCTCTTTGTTTTGAGATTTTGTTTTTGCCTTTTTGTTTATTCTTTTTTGGATTAATAATGATAGCCTAAAAAAGAGATATGATATAAATCTTTGTTCATGATTAATGGCTTTTGGTATTAATAAAATTAATGGGACGTGGGTCTGCCTATTTGACCCGCAACGCATTATGGGATGAGATGGGCTAATGAAATTATTGATTCGATATAAAGTTTGACCAGCCCAACCCATAAAACTAGTGGTCGGCAATGGCTAGACTTACACGAATTGGTAGCTCTAGCTAAGGTTGCCTTCCTTAAAACTATTGATCTTAATGACAATGTTTGAAAAACCCAAGAAAAAAAACATAATTAGAAAATAGCGTATTTAATTATGCAAGAAAAAATATTTGTAGAATTTCAATATTATCTTGTCTTTATTGGTCAATTAAACATTGCTTTATAGGAATGGTCAATGTAACACCCCAAAATATTTAAGGTAAATAAAAATGCGAGTTAACAAAAACCTTTTCTGAATGAGTGTGAAAACCAAAAATACTTTTCATTAAAGAAAAATATTTCTTTTACAAAACAGTCTGAGTGTAAAATAACGTATATACAAAATCCCAAAACCCATTTACACCCAGAACATTGGTCTTCACAACTCGATCCTTCAACAAAAGGATTCGGATGACGAGACGTCATCCTGGCTATTCTTTCTAACGAACTCTCACTCCAACTAGAGTGGCTTCAATCCTGTCCTTCGAAAGAACCTAACACACAGACATAGTAGATAGGAGTAAGTCACTTGTCATATCACATAAGCAAATTAAGGGTTGGTTCAAGCAAAACACAATATATATATATATATATATATATATATATCAGGTTAACAAATGCATGTTGAACAAGTGTCTTAACATTCAATACATAATCTCATTAATCTTTCGTGCTATGCATGCTCGTCTCTCAAATCATTCTTCCATATACAACTCTTCCAGAAAACACCACTCTGGGAATAAGTAATCGTGCGCTCAATGTTTCCTCAACATGTATAGCGGCCACACCGTTCTATACTGGAACCCCATTTACCATGATCCCAAAATGAACAAGTTGACACCCCAGAACCACTGTACACTAGTAGCCCTAAGAACTTGTCATTTTCCACCTTATAGCGCCCACACCATTCCATATGTATCTTATTCCCGCGCCTGACATAATCCCTTTACACCATGCATGACTTAATGCAAGATTCAGTTATCATCATCTCATTAATCATATCTCATCAGGGTTTGATCTCGAGCTAACCCAGCCAATTCATATTGTTAACTGTCCCTAGACAGTCAACGCTCGCTTGTCTTAGTCCATCATGTCCAATCATCATAATCATCATACTCAAATCATTATTAATAATCATCGTTCTCAAATAATCATACTCAATATATTATCCATAGTTATCAATCTCAAAGCATCATATTCAAGTCATAATTTATTCACCATAATATATACCAATAATAATACACTAATCATCATCAATCTTGAACAATTACATTTAATTCGTAAAATCACTATTAAATTACCAAGGCATATAACAATATACTAATATCCAAAAATCTTAATAATTGATTAGTCTTTAAACACTGTGCATAATACTTTTCATCTTTATCAAATTTTAGTCTAGGTAATCGATTACCACACCCTGATAATCGATTACCAACAGTCCTGAGAGCAAACTAGGTCATTTCTCAAGCCAATTCATTCCAAATCATGGTCTAATCTCATTATCATTAGTGTGCAGTATACATACCATACTTAAGTCAACATTTCAACCTATTAAAGTAGCATTTCAACGTATATTCAATTCATTATTGTAGTCTTATCTTAATGTGAACTATGCCTAATATACGATCATATGAAATCACTAACCATGGAGAGTTATCAATTTAAAATATTTCTTCTAGCCTTCTCTCATACCCTTAAGGTCAGACCTTAAGCCTATGTTCTGTTTTATACAATTACAGGATTGATTTGCCCTTGCAGGTGTCAAGGTAATTGATTACCAGACCCTGGTAATCGATTACCACGACAGACCTGAGAGCAAAACAACAACCGTTCCATGCATTTCTCATTCCAATACACAATCTTTACATCAAATAGCATCATGCAGCAATTAATACAACATATCAAAGCAAAAAATTCAGCAACCAAGTGGTTGTCTTGGTCTCCAAACCAAGCAACCATGTCTTGGTCAATCAATCCATACAATTCATAACATATAAATACCAAACTTTCACAACCGATAATCCTAGCAATATGAATGACTTCTCCCATACCTTGAGGGGGTTGAACATAACTAAATCAAGTCAATTCTCAGCCTAGGACAGCAGCCACAGTCTCAGCCAAGGAGAGCAGTCACAGCAACTCCAACACAGCCAAGAACAAAGGAAAACACCAAGAATTCACAAGATCGCTCACTCGCAAATTCAAGCTTAATGTGAAGCAACTAAAGGCTAGACACTTGCACGGTTTGAGAGTGAATTTCAGTAGAGTTTTGGCAAGGAAAAATCGTGGAGAAACTGAGCCTACAACAGCAACAAGCTCAGCCTATGCATCAAGTATTTATAAGGGAAGAATTGGAGGATTTCTTCATCATGAAGAAAGTCCAGCCAAAGCCACCCTCTTCCAGCACCTTCCACGTGTCCTAGACCTTCTAGGAAGGTCACACGTGGCCTGGACATGCTTAAACTCGAAGAAACCTAGCTGAAGAGCCTTAAACCGCCTTCAGATTGCACCAGATACACCACGATTAAAATTTCAAAACTTTAAAATATAATAATATAATAATTTTCCCTCCAAAACCAAAACATGGCATTTTTACTATTTTACCCTTTTGACTCTGAAAATAATTTCCAATATTGAAAATTAATTTTTTTCTTATTTAAAAATAAATCATACTCTTCTTTATTTATGTTAAGATAATTTCTAACCTAAAATAGTTTCTTATTGAATCAAAAAAATATTTTTTCCTGATCTATTTTAATTAAAAATAAATATTCTAATTTATTTATTCTTTTATAAAAATGAAGGTGTTACAGTCAACAACATTATATATATATATATATATATATATATATATATAGGTTTTAGGTTAAAATAATTGGGAAAGTATGGATTAAATAATTTAACTTCTCTGGATATTTTAAAAAACATGTAAAAATGGATTACTGTTTCATACCATTGATGAGTAAGGATTTTGTCACCTGATTTTAGGATAAGCGAATCCCATTTATAATTTTTTCCCTAAAATTATCATTTTTTATTAACGTAACGTCTAGGTCGTGAACATAAGTCACGACTAAATGCAAAAGCTAAGGGTCGTTAGATAAGGTCACAACCAAGGTTTTTTTTTAAATAAAAAAAAACAATTGATTTCCTTCACAACCGAACACCACTCATGCCTTTTGTATGGAATGAATGAATCTTTAAAACCCTTATCTTGCATTCGAGATGATTTTTAGTTCATGGGTTGCGAAGGACATTGATTTTTCTTAGAAAAATTATGATAGGGTCGTGACCTAAGCTCACAATTTACTCAAAAGCTTGGGCCGTGAGCTGGGGTTACATCTCAAGACCGAGTTTTTTTTTTATAAATTATGCTTCCTTCACAACTCATTGCCACTCATGCCTCAGAATTATAATATATATATATATATATATATATATATGGGCTTAATTACATTTTTGATCATTTATCTTATTTAAGATTCACTATGATCCTTTTCCTTTTTGTTTTTAAAATTATCTTGGTCCTTTATTCTAAAAAAAAAACTCAATTCAGTTATTTCGTTATAACATTGTTAGAATTAACCAGAATATTCCATGTTCGTCACCGGAAACTGGTAAACATTACCAGAATCTGGAAAATTTCGCCGGATTAATCACTATTCATCATTCCTCAATTCCAATAATTGAATTCTTCATCATTCTTCGTTACCAACCTTTTTTTTTGTTGGTGAATAACGAGGCTTAAAGCCCAAGAACTAGATTAAAGGAGGGATAAAACCCTTGAGGTCAGAAGCTACAAGAGGAACCACCTCAGTAGGAGGGGAATCAAAAATTAATAAGCCATCATTACTGTTGAAACTAAACTTAGCTAGAAAATCTGCACATCTATTGCCTTCTCTAGGAACATGCTTGACACAAACATCCCAGGGTCTGTTTATAAAGGCTTTAATCCTGGACAGAATGCTTTGAACACTGTAATGGCCTTGTTTTTCCCCTTTTATCATCAGCACCCCTGTTTCATAGTCCATGTGCAACTCAACCTTCTTGAAACCTTTGCTCCAAGCAAGCCGCAAACCCTCATAAGCGCCCCACATTTCAGCTATTGCTGCTGAGGCAATGCCAAGGCAATGAGTGAAACCAGTAAGCCATTCACCATTCTCTCCTCTAATGACACCACCACAACCAGATAGCTTGGAGTTAATGTCATAGCACCATCAACATTGAGTCTAACCCAACCTGGCATAGGAGGCTGCCAACTCTTAGTCCATCGGAAGTTAGCGCCGTCAACAGAGTTAGTGGCAAAGGACTTTGCTTCTTTGTAATTACCCACTTTGAAAGTGATTACTTCCCAGGGCCGTTGAGGGCGCACAAAAGAATCATCATGAGACTCCATATTCCTCCAATACCATAAGGCCTCGCACGTCGTTGCCCAATAAGCACTCCAGCTGAAATCCTTATTGCAACCAATTTTCCGAACGAGATTGAGGTCAACCCATTGAGTGAGGTTACCCATGAAGAAACAGCTCCTGCAATCTGGTTTGAGAAGATGCATCCAAACCGATCTGGCTAGCGGGCAGTCACGAAGAACATGAAGAACGTCTTCCACTTGATTGAGACAATTACGGCAGAAAGGAGATCCTAGGCCCCATTTTGCCTTGATATTGTTTGTGGGGAGACGACCATGAGCAATCTTCCAAGCAAAAGATCTAATTCTCTCCGGAGCTTCGATTTTCCAAATTCTCCGCCATTTATTATCAACTGGTCAGTTCGGCCATCCATTAAGGAGTGCGTACGCACTTGAGACTGTAAACTGACCATTTGCGTTACTGGGCCATAGAGGTTCATCTCGATCCAAATCAATAGCAGGGGAGGGGACAGCCCGAATGCTAGTGATAATAGAAGTAGGTAAGATATTTTGCAGAACTGTCCAATTCCAGTTGCCCCACCTATCCACCACATCAATTAGCTTCCAGTTAGCAAACTCCTCAGGAACTTGATCCAAGACAGCACTGAGACGGCCATGGTTATGGAGCCAATTGTCCTGCCAAAATCTAATTGATTGACCATTACCAATCTTCCATCACTCCTGATGCCTAACTATTGTCCAAAGTCTAGCAACATTCTTCCATAAGCTCGAGTCGGATTGGGTCACTTTCAACGAATCCCAAGAGTTCTGGGTTCTGTTGTATTTTCCAATAAGGACTTGCACCCAAAGAGATTGAACACTGTGTCTAAAATTCCAGCAGAGCTTGAGAAGGCAAGCATCATTCATAGCCCTTAAATTTCGGATTCCAAGGCCCCCCTGCATCTTAGGTTTAGTTAAAGTGTCCCATTTTATGAGATGACATTTGCGGAGATCATCCGTATCTCCCCAAATGAAACCCCTTTGTAACTTTTGAATCTCATCAAGGCACCAACGAGGGATAAAGTTGGACATCATCGGATAAAGAGGCACAACATCCAGGACCGCCTTCGACAAGGTAACCCTTCCCGCAAAAGAGAGGTGAGAAGCTTTCCAAATTGACAGCTTAGCCTGGACATTTTGAATTAGGTACTGAAAGTCCCTTCTCTTCGGGGCTTTTCCTGTTATAGGTACACCAAGGTACTTCCCCAGAGAGGTTGTTTCTTTGAAGCCTGATAAAGCCAGCATCGCATTCCTGTCCCTTCTCAAAACATTCTTGGAAAAGAGGATGCTGGTTTTTTCAACACTGACAGCATGGCCAGATAGAGCGCAATACAGATCAAGAACACGCAACATTGTGGACAGCTGGTTAGAGTTGGCTTGCCCAAAAAGAAGCAAATCATCCGCGAACATAAGATGAGATACCTTCGGACCTCTTCTACCAGCCTGCATTGGAATCCAAGATCCATTCTCCACTGCTTCTGATATGAGGTGAGACAATTTGTCCATACAGATGACAAAAATATAGGGGGAGAGGGGGTCACCTTGGCGGATTCCCCGTTGGGGCTGGAAAAATTCCGATCTCTCACCATTCCACATAATATTTGAACTGACAGATGTAATGCTTTCCATGATAAAAGATATCATGCGATGCGGGATATTAATCTCAAGGAGGGTCTGATGGATAAACGCCCACTGAAGGCGGTCATAGGCCTTGGAAGATCGACTTTGATGGCCAGATACCCCTTCTTTCCTCTCAATTTGTTCATGTTGTGAGTCAATTCTTGGGCAACAAGAGTATTCTCATGGATGCTGCGCCCCGGAATGAACCCAGTTTGATAAGGGGAGATCAAATCAGGAATAATGGACTTGAGCCTATTCACCACAATTTTGGACATGAGTTTGTAGCTGGAGTTACAGAGGGAAATTGGCCGAAATTGATTGACAAATTCAGGTTTGTTGATTTTGGGAATGAGACAAATGTCGGTCTGGTTGTTCTCCTTTAAGAGGGAAGGGTCATCCCAAACCTTACAAGCATAAGAGAACAAATTCTTGTGCACCAAGTTCCAATTAGCTTGATAGAAAGCGGCTGGGAACCCATCAGGGCCCGGGGCCTTCCACGGAGCCATGGCAAACACTGCCTTCTTAACTTCATCACACGAAATAGCATTGTCAAGCTCATGCATCACCCCTGGATCAAGAGTGGGAAAAGAGTGGAGGGTCTGAAACCACGGATTGTAAGCTCCCCCTTCCTTGAAAAGCTCTTGAAAATACTCCCTGAAAATTCGGTGGACTTCCGTGACATCCTCAATCCACTCGCCATTATGCCCACGAATCATACTGATATGGTTGGCCCTCCTTCTTGTCACAGCTTTAACATGGTAATATTTGGTATTGCGGTCTCCATCCGTGGGCCACTTGGCCCTCGATTTTTGATACCACAGCAGCTCTTCCTGGTAAAGGATGAGATCTAATTCTTTGTGCAGGGTGTGTTCTAAATTGAGGAGAAAGTTGTTGCTTGTACCATAATTGTGCAAAGTCCTCTGAATCCCACCAAGTCTGGCCAAAACCCTGTTCTTCCTTATGCGGATGTGCCCGAAGATCTCCTGATTCTAGATTTTAAGAGCATCTCTGGTACTGGCAAGGCTATCAGTAATATTGGAGTTTGTTGACCAGCAATGCTGGATGGCTTGGTCAAAGGAATCATCTGTAAGCCAAGCTCTTTCGAAGCGGAAAGGCCTTCTAGAGATGACTCCTCTTCCGCCCTCTATATCTAAAAGGAGAGGATGATGATCCGAAAACTTAACTCGAGGGAGAACTTTCACAATGGCATCTGGAAACTTGATTCTCCAGTCATTGTTGGCAAAAGCACGATCTAGTCTTTCAAAAACTCTCCCCCTCCCATTAAAAAGCGGGCCTCTCCAAGTAAACTTTGGCCCAATCGCCCCCAAGTCAATAAGATTGCAAGCATTAAAACGATTGTGAAAGGAAATGCACCTTCTCATACTAGCAGGAGTCCCCCCTTTCTTCTTTATTGGGCTAGCAATGTCATTAAAGTCACCAGCCAAGGCCCAACTAATATTATTGTTCTTTGAGAAAACAGCCAACTCTTGCCACATCGCTCGTCTCATATCATCAGCGGGGTTAGCATACACCGCGGTGAAGATCCAAGGATCGCCATTATTAAAAGTAACCCTCAAATGAATGAATTGAAAGTTGCTTTGGAGGCATTGAACATTAGCACGCCGTGAGTCCCAAGCAATGGCAATTCCTCCTGAGAAACCGTTGACTGAAGAGGCAGTAAAGTTGTCAAAGCCTAACTTCAAGAAGGTCTTTTTTATTCTCATTGGGTCAATTCTCGTCTCCATAACAACAAAAATACAAGGGTTATGGGAGTCTATATACTGCTTGCAATATGTAGGAAAAGCAGGGCTAGCAGCCCCCCTGCAATTCCACACAAAAATTCTTTTTGGGTGTATCATCATTGAGACTAATCAATGTGCATACAAGCCCCACCTGCAGTCTCGGCCCAGTCCAAAGAATCTGGGACATACTCAATATCCATCCCTTGAGATAATTGCTTGTTACCCTCCAAACTTCTAATGGGCTCTTCAACATGGGAATAAGGCCCAGTAGGAGGAGAGGGAAAGGGTTGGTTGTTGTACTGCTGCTCCACATTGTGCGATATGTCTGGGGGTTTGGGCTCGGCACCATGGGATTGAGCAGGAGGCCCAATAACATTAGGCCCTAAAGCAGCACATATCCCATTAATCATTTGTGTGTCACTCAAAGAAGTCTGTTCCAAAAAATTATCCACTTCTTCAAATGGTCCTTTCACTGTTCCATCCTCCATGCGGGTACCAGATTTATTCTCCCGTAACAACTCGTTAATGTCCATGCTAAAGCCCAAAGCTTGTTTCCCACCAGAGTCAACTCTCCCCACTATGATTTTACCTTTTGACTCAATCCTGCCTGTGTCAGTCTTGTTTGTAGCATTGTGTTGGGATCCATTAAGAGTTTCATTGCTTTGGTTTCCTACTTTAGCTTTATCTTTTTGTGTGCCCCTTGTACTGCCCATTTTAGTACGAGGTAAATCCTCTTTCCTCACTTCTGTCACTTCCTCAGCATTGTCAGTAGACATGTCTTCATCAACAACCTGCAAAGCCCCAAAACGTGACCCTCCTGCCCCTGCATGCTGACCCATCTGTCTCCTGTCTCTTGTACTGACTTTGTCTCTTGGCTCCTTGTCTAGTGGTTTCCTTGTTCACCGGAATTTTTGCACCACCGTCCAAGGGCCAAGAGAGGCGTTGCTGGAGATACCCTGCGCCTCACCAATACCTGAGGCTTCGCCTAAACCTCTTCTTCCAGCATCTTCTGATTGACCAGAGTTATCACCAGATGGTTTTTTATCAGGACACCCTTCCTTTGCATGGCCATATTTACCACACTCCAGGCAAAGCATGTGAAGTCCTTCATATTCCACCTTGTATTGTTTATCTTTAATCTGGAACATGCCAAGAAGCGGTTTCGTGAGATCGACCTCGACGCATAACCTTGCATATTTGCCCCGTTCTTGTAAGAAGGTGGTTTTGTCCACCTTCATCGTTTTTCCAATCCTGTTCCCTATGAAACTCAGAACCTGGGGGTCATAATATTCGATCGGAAGTCCTGAGAAATGTACCCAGACAGCAACGCGATCAATGGATTCACGGTAAGGATGGAAATCCGCTGTCCACCGTCGCACTGTAAGGTAATGATCATAGATGAGCCAGGGTCCTTCCGTCAACGCCATTTCCATATCGTCCTGGTTTGAAAACTTGATGAGATAAAAATCGTTCTCCAGGTCGATGATGGTGAGGATGCCATTACGGACCCACATTTGTTTGAGCCTAGTTTCTAATGCCTTGTATCCAATCTTTCTTCCCAGAAGTTTAACAATGATGCCTTGCCTCCATGGTTTCTGGATTCTCTTCTGTTCTTTCTTGTTAAAGACAAACTCTGGGCATTCATATTCTCCACACTTCTTTTCCACCACCACAATGCATGGCTCACTGTTTCCAGTATTGGGAACTTCTTGCTCTTCTGACTCGCTATCTGTTTCCCATAAGTGGTAGTCCTCATAAGGGTAGCCTGAGGGGGTAGAATCCTTTCTTTGCCCTAGAACTGTATCCACATAAGTTCTCCTGTTCTCTTGTGCTTCCTCCTCTCTTGGTGTATCTTCGAGATCAGCGTATGAAACAGGCCTAGTGGAGGTACCTGTGAAAACATCTTCTCCATCTTTGACCTTTTTGTTGTTGCGTTCCATCAAATCTTGTTCTTCCGTTGTGAACTTGCCTTCCATCAGGGGAATTTTTTTTTTTATTTTGTACGTTTTTGTCAATATGTTTCTATCCCATAGTTAAACTTTACAACTCTCCTTTTTTCTTCGTTACCAACCTTAACAATGGCAAGATTATAAGAATGTTGCTTTTAAACCTCATTTAAGCTACCCATTTGAAAATCATGAAAATGTTGTGTCTTTTTCTTACAACCTTCAAGAAAATCAAATCCAAGACTAATGAAATACAATACACAAAGAACAATGACATTGGTTTTAAAAGTGAGTGAGTAGCAAAGTAGCAATTCTTGCAAGCTCCATTAAAGAGAGATTGGACCTCACACACACAAAATTAAGTCTTAGAGAGAGAGAGAGGGGTTCTCCGACGAGAACAATGATGAAGAATTAAGTCTTGAAGTGAGGAACGATGAAGAATGATGGAGAATTGAAAACCCCTACACCCCCTTTCAAATTTGAAATTGAGGAATGACGAAGAATTATTAAACCAACGAGATTTTCCAAATTCTAATAACTTTTACCCATTTTCGGCGATGAACATGAAATATTCTAGAGTATTCTAGTTAAATCTAACCATTTTATAACAAAAGGACTGAATTGATTTTTTTTAAAAAAAAAAAATAAAGGACCAAAATAATTTTTTTTAAAAAAAAGGAAAAGACCATAGTGAATCTTATAAATAAAATAAAAGGCCAAAAATGTAATTAAGCCATACACACACACACACACACATATATATATATATAGAGAGAGAGAGAGTGAAAACTATAGTTATGTTATTTTTATTGAATTATCTAAATGATTACGTAAGAGAAGACTATTATCTATAATAGATGATAAGCTTATAACAACTGGTTTACAAATGTCTACAGATGAGCCGAAGCCTCAATGAGCTGAGTCCAAAGCATACAACAACTATGTTATTCTAGCTACATTTACATAATTTTAGCTATCCTAATATTCCCCCTAGATCCAGGCTTGGTATGGCTGTGTGTGACCGAGTATAGGTTATTGTTGAAGAGTAGTTTGAAATCTGTCAGTAACATTAACTTCATCTCTTAGGATAACAAATCTTGAAAATGAGAGTGCCTTTGTGAGAATAACAACCAGTTGCTGTTCATCAGGGACATGTTCAACAACAAGATTCTTGCTTATCACCTTTTCCCTTGCCCAAAAGAGATCCAACTCAATGTGCATGGTTCTTGAATGTAGGATAGGTTTCCTTGACAAGATTACTATGTTGAGGTTGTCACAATAGATGGCCAGAATTGTTGTCTTGTAGCCAAGTTCATATAATAGGCTTCTAATCCACAACATTTCACCTACTGTGTTTGCAAGACTTTTATGTTCTACATTTGCTATTAACCTCGCAACCCATTAGTGTTTCTTAGGTCACCAAGAAACAAGGTTTGAGCCAATGTATATGCAGAATCCTTGTGTAAATTTTTGACATGCTGTGTAAATTTTTGACATGCGGATCGGATGCCTAATTTGCATCACAATAGTCATATATAATCCAAGAAGAACATGAGAAGAGGTTGGTCTCTGTAATAGACCTTGATCAATGGTGCCTCTAAGATACCTCAAAGCTCTCTTTAGAGCTTTCCAATGTTCCTTCCTCTAGAGGACGGGCCAGAAACTGACATTTTCTCATGGGATCTCAGGGTCAAACTCAACCTGGCACCTGCTATGCAACAACCTCAGCCTGTTGTGCATTTTTCTCACTCAGCCTTCCCATATGCAGCAGCAGCAATTTTCTTAGCCTCTTTTGCAGCAACAACATTTTCTTAACCACACTGCTGCTCATCATTATATGTTGCAACCTCAACATTTATTTTAGCAAGAAAAAGTCCCTACTGGACCAATGCATCAGTCCTTTCCTCAACAACAAATGGCTCCAACCAGACCTTATCCACATGCTATGATAACGGACTAACAATGCTATAACTCTCAGCAGTAACAACAACCTCGTCCTCTTATTCTTCATCATCATCAGAATTCTACTAACATGCTTGATTGTGAAGAAGTTTCTTCATTTCATTCTTTTGTCGATTTTAACTTTCCTCTGTCCATGTGGCGCCAGTATCACTTTTGGTTTCTTACTTGACTTTTTACGATCTTGCTTGTTAACAAATTTCCTCTTTCTAGGTTCGTGCAATTGCGTTTCTTCAGTCATGAACCTCAAAAACCTATATATCATAGTAGAAAATTCATTCATGATACCATATCACCAAGCCGAAGCATGTGAGGAAGAGTAATAGCATCAAAGCCCAGTCCTATGCTGGCGGGAGGGCATATTATTATTTTTATTTTTCCCCCTATTTTCATTGTAAGATAAGTTGCTCCATTCTCTCGGTCAATAAGCAGAATAAGAAAACAATGCTCAGTTTTAAATATACTCAATAGAAAAATTAACAGTTTCAAACACAATAACGAATGGATTCAATCAACATAACGGAAACATAAACACAATAACGAACACCCGATCTAGGGCACAAGAGAAGGAACGACACAAACCTCATTCTGGACTTGACGCGGCGGACTGGTGGTGGTTACGGTGTAGTGATTTGTGGATGTGGCGGCGGCAATGCTTCAGGTATGTAGGGTGAAGTCTGTTTGTGAGAGAAGCACCATCACAACACTAGTGTAGTTGTTTTTATGTGTTTCTGTTGAACTCCAGAAGGAGGAGTATACGAAACGATGCTGTTTACAAGGGAAGCTGGAAAAATAAAAAAAGTAAAGTCAAATTGGTCCATAATTTTTTTTTTTTTTGCGTGGTCAAATCTAGTCAATCAAAAATAATGAAGATTCAATATCTTGAAAATAATTTTGTTCACGGGATAATTTGGTCCCTGAACAATCAATGCCTTATCAAAAGACATGATTTATGATAGGCCTTTATGGCGTCGTTTGATCCATGTAGCCGACCCCACCTAGTGGGACAAAGACTTAGTTGTTGTTGTTGTTGTTGATAATTTGGTCCCTGAAAAAATAATAAACAGGCAGCTCAAACCTGCTTTTTCAACAACCTTGTTAGGCTTGGCTAGAAAGCCCGGATTCAATATTTGGGGTTTTAATTTTCAAACCTCATATTTATGTATTTATAGTTCATATTTTGGTGTTTATCTTCTAAACCAAAATGGGAAAACAAGAAAAAATAGAAATTCAACAACATATAGTTACAAATACGAAAGCTTGAAAGAGCAAGTACTTACATACTTTCTCAACTCAAGCCTATCCACCTTTTAAAAGCTAGTGTTGCTTCCCTTTTGTTTAGTTGCGACTCTGTCTGAAATTTTGGCGCCTTGCCTTTGTAAAGTGTTTTATGATATTTTAAGAATAGCATTCGGTACTTGTACTTGTCAACAAACATGTTTCCCTTTTCCATCATCGCCACAACTTCATTGGCTCGAACGAAGAATCCACCCCTCACAAATGTATACAGCACAGAATCAAGAAGTTCCTGATCAAACTTCATTGAATGCAAAGAAGCAAGACCTTTCATCTCGCCCCAAAGCTCTGTTACCTCCAGATACTTTCCTCCCATAGCAGCATACCCGGTGACCATAGAATGGAAAGTTTGTGCATTTGGCATGTGGCCTAAGCTTCTCATCTTCTTGAGAGCCTTTTCCGCATCTTGCATCAGTCTCTTCTTACAAAAGAAGTGGATCATATTATTCCAGTCATGAACTCCATAATCCACTCTTTGTCCTTCCTTGATTTCCTGCAACAGCTTTGTCATCATCCCAGACTCTTCAGTATGTGCACCACCTTTACCCAGCATGACAGAGTCTTGTCGATTAGCTTTTGGAATCCTAGCCTCTTTCATCTCCTTAAATAGTTGGAGTGCTCCCTGTGTGTCTTGCTGGAGCACCCTAGATTGGATCATTGCATCATAGCAGCTTGAGTCAAGCTGGATACCAGCCTTCCTAGCATCTCTCAAGAGTGATGAGACATCTGCAGCCCTATTTGCTTGACAATATGCTTTCAAAAGAGAGGAATATACAGTTGAACCAGTTCTAACTCCAGCTAAACGCATCTCATCAAGGAGGTCATGGGCTTGATCCAACCATCCAAGCAAAATGCATGAATTAATGACATGAACCAAGGCTGAATTATCATTGGAAAACGGGGAATCTATTCTTTCAGTCTCGAGAAGAAATACAGCCAAATCCTTGGTCTTGCCAACCTCTAGAAAAGCTTTAACTAGTTTCACGTAAATCGTTTCAGTTGGTTGCAATATACCATGTTCAGTTGTAATCAAGTCAACCTGCATCTGCAATTTAGCTAATAAAGAACCAAGAACAGCCTTTGACTCTGCTTCAAGTTTTAAGAAATTTCGATCTTTAGAAAACTCCTCATAAGATAAGATAGCATTGCTTATTGACTTGTTATTTTCTAAACCATTCAAAGCTTTACTGTTGCTCAGACTTTGAACAGAAGCTGGTTCATGGTACTTTTGATCAATTTCAGCAGCATCAATCATAAATTTGGCAGTTGCAAGGGAATTCCTTGCCTCCTTTGCTTTCCTAAGCATTTCCAAAACCATGTTCGATGCAGAACCTAGATCCCCAAGTTTCAAATGGCATGTGAGCAAACAATTATAGAACTGTCGGAACTGGATATCAGTTATATTTGGAGCTTCCTCTATGTGCCTCTGAAGCTTCTTGAGATCGTCTCTTCGTCCATTTCTCTCATATACCCGTGCCATTATTATTAGTAGGTTAGCATCAGCTTTGACACCAATCCGAGGCATCATATCAAGAAGCTGCTCTGCCTTCCTAGATATCTCAAATAAGAGACACCCTGCCAAGGCAATGTTAAAAGCAGCAGTGTTGGGCTTCATGGCTAACAATGGTGCATTGCTCTTTTTTCGGGGATCCACTCTATTGTTTTGGAACAAATAACCTATTTCAAGAATCAACTCAGCAGCAAGGTAACTTCCATCTGCTGTTTGTGACATACAGGCCAAAACGGCAGACCAAGCAGTGACCGGTGGAAAATGCTCCATATCTATCATCTTTCTTAAAATAGTTGATGCGTGAACTGTTCGTCCGGCTTTTGCAAGGCCAAAGCTAAGGTAGATAAGCATCTCCTTCTCTAACAAGTATTGTTTACCTTCTTCGATAGCACACTCTACCAATTCATAAGCTTTTTCTAGCCATTCCGTATCAAGGCTTTCCACATAACTTGTTACAAGCTTGCTGATGACGGATTTTCTAGGAAATCCATCCATGTGCATATGCTGCTCAAATAACTTCCAAGAATAATCTAATCGATTCGCATCGATAGCATTCTCTATATCCACGCTAACTTTGGCGGGGTCTCGAGCCTGGACCAGGATTCTTTCGACCATACTCGAGAAACGTAGTAGTCCTCGAAGGTCGAACTTATTCTCTAGTCTCGGTACAAATGCTTGTGATCTTGAGTTGGCTAAATAACGACTAAAAGGCTTAAAGACAGACTGGTAAATTCCATTATCGGAAACTCGGACCACGCTGTAATTGCAATGAGCAACCGTGAAACATAAAACCAAATTGAAATCTTGACCTTTTTTGAGCCTTCTTATTGCAAGCATGTTGAACAATTAGCAATTTGCGAATGCGAATTTCAGAAAGAAAACTAATCGAAATCTGCATATTGAAAATATTTGTTAGTAAACAAAATACACCACAAATTCCACACTACAACAATACAAAATGGTACAAATAAAAAGTACATGAAGGTGGGTGCTATCATCAGAACCGTAGATGTATTTAAAAATCAAGTTTGGAGTTCTATTGATAAGAAGAGGGAAAGAAGAATAAACCAAAGATGGAAGCAAAGACCAAGGTTTGTGAGAGAAGGAGATAGAGCAAACCTAGTGAGTGCAGGAGAGGGCAAAGGTTTCTGAGTGAAGGAAGGTGGCGATTGTGAAAAAGGTTGGGAATGTGGTGGGAGAGTGAAAGAAGGTCGCGGAGAGCAGACCAAGGAGGTGGTGCTGGTAAGCAAGGGAGTGGCGGAGTGATGACGGCGAGAGTGACTTTGATCAGGGAGGGAGTTAGAGCACCTCCACCAATAAACCTACTTTCCCGTTCATAATTGGTCCACACATTTTTTATTATTTTTCACATTTTTTTATAATTTAAGAACTTCAACCACATTTTCACTTCATCCATGAATCTACTTTTCGTTCATAAATGGATAACACTACATACCCCACACTCCTAATATTTTTATAAATATAACCACCATCAAATAACCAAATTTTTTTACCACCAAAAAAATAACTACATTTTGAATAAATTTTTAATTTTTCAACGGCTATTTTTTTTAAACATTTTTTTCTCATAAACTCAAAAGCATAAAAGCATAAAATATCATAAATTCAAATTAGTAATAGTTATTGGTAATTATAATAATAGATTTAAAATTGTGAACGACCCTTAAAATTTTTTAAAAAAAAAAACTGATCTTTTTAGTTGAAAATTAAAAAAATAAAAACTGGCCCTTAAAATATCAAAACGGATCTTTTTAGTTGAAAATAGAAAAATAAAAGACTATCCAATACTTGATTTCTACTGCTACCCACATCAGGCCACATGCCTTCACTCATTCACATGCCTTCATACTATCAAATAAATGACCCACATGCCTTCATTCACATCAAACCACTCGTCCCACTCTCTACCTGCTCTCTACCCACATGAGCCACCCCCCGAACGCTTCCAACCATCCAGGCCTCTTCACCACGATCCCTCGGTTCTTCGACAAAGAGACTTCGAAGCCTTAACTGCTCCGACGTCGTCGTCGCCGATTGCCTCCGCCAACTCTCGTTTGATCATCTCTAAGCACTCAGAGTCCTCTATCTTGGTGCCATGGCAATCAGTGACGAATAACTTCTTCACGATCCGGTTGCGATCTCGGATCTCGAAGGCGGTGGAGTTGACGGAAGGTGCGATCTGGTTGCGATCCGGTGCTGATCGCGGATCTCGAAGCCTGTTCTCTTCTTCACGATCCTCACCACTCATCGCCGCCACCACCACTCATCTCAAGAACACATGCAACCACCAAAGCAACTCAATTCGTCTCTGATTCAAGCAAGATCTGGAATTAGGGTAAAAAATAAATCCACAAAATTTCGGTTTTTATATTCAAGCACTTGTATATTTAATTTTTGATATTGTAAAAATTGTTATTGGTTTTTTTTTTTTACGAATTTTTGATGTTGTTGTTGATTTTTTCTGTTTTGTGCGGTTGATTTCCCTTGGATCCAAACTGCTTGCTCTCTCTTCAATATTGTATTCTGCCCTCAACCGTTTGAATGTGCTTTATTTAGAGCACCCTTACTGAAAAAGGGACGAACGCGTGTTGTCTCCAGCGGTGACGAACGTGACGACCCGGTCGTCACCCATTCACGAACGCGGTTTGGGAACCCGCCGGAGGTGCTTAGTTTGTGAGTAAAATATCACTTTGGTCCCTGAATTTACACAGCACTTTCACTTTAGTCCCTGAAATTAGCAAAAATGATTTTAGGTCTCCGCCTTTGTAAAAAGTCAATCACATTAGTCTCTGCCCCTAACCCCGTCAATAGACGTTAACGGAGTGATAACGTGGCTGACTGGGGGCTTAAACGACGTCGTTTTTGCGTCTTCGTGCACTTATAACGGAGTTTCTGTCACGTTAGTCCCATTCGCTGCACCAGTGCCATGTTCAGTTGCATCAGTCCCATGTTCAGCTGCATCAGTGCCATGTTTTGAAGTGTGCATATTTTGAAGTGTTCAGCTTCAAAACATGGGACTGGTGCAGCTGAACATGACACTAACGTAGCCGATAGGACTAACGGGACAGTTTACTCTGTTATAAGTGCCACGAGGACACAAAAACGACGTCGTTTAAGGCCCCTAGTCAGCCACATCATCATTCCGTTAACGTCCGTTGATGGGGGTTAGGGGCAGGGGCTAACGTGAATGACTTTTTACAAAGTCAGAGACCTAAGAACATTTTTGTTAATTTCAGAGACTAAAGTGAAAGTGATGTGTTAATTCAGGGACCAAAGTAATAATTTACTCTTGTTTTACTTCCACCATTTTTCTCTGTCCAGACCTTTGGGTATATTTAATGTTGATGAGTTAATAACTCACATAGGTCTCCGAAAGATACCTGTGGAATCAATTAGGTCCCTGAAAGATTTGTGGAATATCTTAAACCCCCAAAGATCATTTTGGCCTCACGTTAGTCCCCCATCCATTTTTGTCAGGAGGGACCTCACAGAATCTTATATGGCACATTAAATGTTTTGTTGGCCCCAATACCATGTTGGAATGTTGAGAAGGTGCCACATTAGGCCAACTAATAAGCATTTAACATGCCACGTTGGATTCTGTTATGTCCCTCATGGGGGGACTAACGTGATGCCAAATTGATCTTTGGGGGTTTAAGAGATTTCACAAATCTTTAAGGGACCTAACTGATTCCAAAATGATCTTTGGCGAATTTAAGAGATTCCACAAATCTTTCATGGACCTAATTGATTCCATAGGTATCTTTCGGGGACCTATGTGACTATCAACTTTAATGTTTATTAATAAAGTTGATTAATTTAGTTAATGATGTTATATCTAGTGTGCATGTGCATATGGAGATTGTTAGATCTATTATGCAAAGTGCATGGTTTTGATAATGACAAATGTTTTGAACAAGCTCAAGTCTTGGAGAAGCTCACCAAAGAACAACAAGCAACAATGATGAAGAGAGAGCAAGCTCATAGATTCAATATGTGTATTGATTGTAATATCTTTTGTTTTGAGTCTTAGAGTTTGGGTAGAGTTTTTAGAGGGTAGTGAATCTCTATCAAGTGCATGATCATATTATAATTTGAGTATTTCACTTAACCTAAATCAATAGGTGGCTTAAACATTTTAAAGAAAAGGTTTAGTTTTGAGAAAACAAGTTTTTAATTGACTTTTACAATGGTTAATCGATTAAATAGAAGGTTAATCGATTAACAGAAAATTTGAATCAAGTCTTAATCGATTAGCACATTTGCTTAATCGATTAGTTGTTGTTCAACGGTGGTTAATCGATTAGCCTGATGCCTTGCCTTAATCGATTAACACGTGCAGAACAACCTTTTAAAATAGTTTTTCACTTTGCAAAATCAGTTTTAATGTTTTCCAAACTTTTGGGTATTCTATATAAACCTTTTTCTAATCATTGTGATTAACTAACTTCATTTTTCATATCATTTTAGAAAGATCAAAGCCACACTATTCTCTCAACATTCTCTCTCACTTTTACAAAGATCAAAGTTCTCATTTTCATATTCTTTGATCAAGAAACTTTTGAATCTCAAGTTTGATAGTTCATAGTTCTTGAAGGAGATTCAATAGGTTCATTTTGTTTTCTTAGAGTTGTAATCATTGCAAGAAGACAAGCTCAAATACAACAAAGAAGAAGTCTTGGTGGCGTTCATCAAGCAAATTGATTTGGAAGTCTTGTGTTAACAAGCATTTGGAAGTCTTGTTGTGAGGAATCAACAAGCAAGTGGAAGACTTGGTGTGGAGTTATCATCAAGCAAAAGAAGAAAGGTTAGATTTGAAGTTTAAGAGGGTTGCAAGACAAGAGTGGGGTATCTCTTGGAGGCTATCAAGTGGGGTATCTTGAGAGGCAATCGCTCGTAATTTGAGAACTCTAATTCCTTATTGAAGAAACTCTCTCTACTGTGATAGAGAGGACTAGATGTAGCTCTCGGTGGTTGAGAGTGAACCAATATAAATCTCTGAGCAAGCTTCTCTTCCCTTAACTCTTTAACTTTTGTTATTTCATATAGTTCTTGATTGAAAACCTAGAAAAAAAAAATTGATTTTATAATAATTGATTGAATTAGGTTTTAATAGTTCAAATTGATTTGGGGAAAACCTTTTTCATAATCTAGGTAATCATTAACAATCTTGGTGTTAATCAATTCCGCGCTATCTCTGATATTCTATGTTTATTGATTGATTTTCGTTTTCGATTGAAAAGTGATTTTTCTGTTTTTAACAGTGCGATTAACTGGGTGTGTTAATCGATTAACCAAAATCGGCTGTCATGTGTTAATCGATTAACTCTTGCTTTAATCGACTAAGAGTTGAAGTTTTTCTGAAAATCATTTGTTTTAATTGTTTCGATTTGTTTCGTTCGAAAATCTTTCGAGGTTTCTTTAACACCTATTCAACCCCCCCTTCTAGGTGTTCTCCTAGTGCTGTTTAGTTTATTCACCAACCGATTGTAGTTTTTCACAAATGATATTAAAAATGTGAATTTTTTATATGTATTTTTAAAACTATCCTTATTAATGTTATTGAAAATCTAAAAATTGTTAAATAATTAGGGGTATATGAAGAAAAAAAAGTAATTAATTATCATTGAATTTTGGTATAAGGTCTTGTTGTGGGGTGTTATCCCACATATATCGGCGAGTCGGTTTGTTGATGTGTGACGATGGTGATGCGTTATCGGTTAAGAAAACTTCACGAGCCGAATCAAGGTATTTGGGATGGTGCATGTCTTGGGTAAAGTAAGAGTTGAGAGTTAGGTCATACCTTGGTCACTACCTACCTTGGTCTCTATCTATATTTATATGGTGAAGGGTATCATGTGTTATGATGAGCTATTATAGTCATTCCGCCATTATGGTTATGGGGGAGTCCGAGGAACAACAGCTTTGAGGAATAATGGTGCATGAACGTCATTACGAGCCGCAATAATCATGAACCGTTTATAGTCGTTACAACGATGACTTATTGATCGATGCTTGTTGGTATATGGTACTGGTACTTATTCTTTTTTATTGGTCTGTGGTACCAATGTTTATTGGTATGTGGAATCGGTCCACAACATATCTTATAAATATGGATAAAATAAATTAAAAGACTTAAAAGAGTCTTGTATTTAGGGATGAAGGGAGTATTTTTTTAATTAAAAATTATAAGCTATATTTGAATATACAATGTTGAATGAAGCTAAGTAGAGTAAGACAAGGTGAAATGGGGTGGAATAGAACATATTGATATTAAGAATCTTCTAACCTATGCAACTGATGCATAGATTAATCATACCTTAAAAAGTAAAGTTTTGTTGGAAATTGAGATACTTAATTAATTAAAAAAATTATTGTTTAGTTCTCCAATACAATTTTACTATTTATGTTATCTTATCCTATACATGAGGATAGAAATACCCTGATATTATTGTACCATTCTATTATTTGGTTATTTTGTGATGGAATGGAATCAAATAAATGATTTCATCAAGTACACCCCAAATTTGATGAAACAAAAAAGGGAGGTTGTGAATATAATTGGATGGAATTCATTTCATCCTCTACCGCTTCACTCCTTCCTACTTAAAACAATCCAAACAATGAAATTTAATTAGATTTCATCTCACTCCACTTTATTGTACCACATACCATCAATACAAACAAAGTCAGTAATTTGGCAAAACTACTATATTGATGTGAAGTTATTTTTAAAGTAAAAATCATTTTATTAAGGCCCAAATATAGAGCAACCCAACCCAACCCAATCTAATTTGATTGGATCGAGTGCTTAACCTCGTTAAAAATCAACTCAACTCGATCTGTTACACTCCTACTACATATAACAACAGATGAAGTATATCTTTTGGGTAAATAAAAGATATTGAAAGAGCAAATAAGATAATTAGTTTAACAGTTCAAAATTACTCAATTGGCAAATTATTAGTTTTATTTGTTATTCCCTTTGATCCAAAAGTCTTGATCGTGTGAAAGATGCACGGGTTTTAAAAAATAATTAAATGATGTAAAAATTTTGGATAGTTTAACTAAAATACTCTTTTATTCGTAAAAAAAAAATACTTTTTTATAATAATTAATTATTGAGAAGAGAGGAAAAATTTGGAGGTAAAAAAGATGTAGTTATGAATATGATAATTATGTATTGGATTTGTAAACAATCAAGACATATAAAACCCTTCTGGAGTTTTTATTTTGGTCTTATTTATAAGACCTCATTTCAATTTTCAATAGCATTTAATTACTTTTTTTTTTCACAAATACCCCTATTAACTTTACATTTTTAGAGTCTCAATAATAATTATAGGGGAAGTTTTGAAAAAGTATATCAAAGTTTTACATTTTCGATGCTACTAACAAGTTTAACTATCTTCTTTGATTGGAATAGAAAAAACCCAAAAAAATCTTATAAATAGGACCGAAAATCTTAGTGTGAAATGAAGCCCTGCTGGCTGCTGAATGTTATAAATTGTGAATGTTTTCAACAAGTTAAATTTTGGAAACGACCGAAAAACAAAGGAAACTCCGTCCGTGTGGCGGCAGAATTTGCATAAATTAAAAAGAAATTTTAAATTCACATTTTTTAATAATGGGGAATTAAGGGTAAAAACTGTAGGTGTTACAACCCACTTGTATTCCAATAGTGCGGGCCAACCTAATCAAGCTGAGCTTTTTTGTCATTTCTATTACACCCCAATCTTCCATCTTCCCCTATTCTCCACTCTAGGAATCTTCTCATATTCATGACTTTTATTTTCCCCTCTCATCCATTATCCACTACTAGAATATATGATTCTTGTTAGAAAACCACTATAATGTCTTCATAACATAAGCGATGCTTGTGACACATACACAAAAAAGGTTGATACGACCACATATACAAGGTGAATGCTTCCATGCCTTCTAGTGAGGGAAGGCATCAATGCCAATCCAATTGGACCAATGATAGATTGACATTTGTATCATTTTTACACAATCATCATCTTATGTGTCATCTTATGTGTCTTATTTAGGGATTAATTTGCAAAATTTTAAACTTGAAACTTAATCATGGTTAAAAAAAAAAAATTAAAACAAAAAAAATTAAAATTAAAACTAACCTAATAACCCTAACAAGTTCACAACACTAACAAATTCATTTGCTGCTGCTGTAGTCTGCGAGAGAGAGCTCGTGTCTCCGTCGCCGTTCTGCTCCAGGGTCACCGTCGCCGCTCCAGCCGCTCCAGCTGTCGTGGGAGAAGAAGCCCCGCCGTCCCAGCCCCGTGGTCCGATCCTGTCGCTCCAGCCGTCGCGGGAGAAGAAGCCCCGCCGTCCCATCCCGCCGTCCCAGCCCCGTGGTCCCAGCCCGCTGTCCCATCCCCACCGTCCCCATCTCTTCCTTCCAGTTCCTTTCATTTCCCTTTGCTACATTTGTTGGTCCCCTTCATCTCACGCCGTCTCCACCGTCATCTGTTCGAGGGTTTCATTTTGCGCCGCCGTCACTGTTCCTCCAGGTACTTAGACAATAAGAGTACTAAGAGTTGTATCACTACTGTATATACAGCAAAATTTATCTAAGAGTACTGATACAAATCTAAAGAGTTGTATTACACAGCAAAAAACCTAAACACTAAGAGTTGTATCATTACATAAAAGATAAGCCACTGATTTACCTTTTTCTTATGCAATTGACATACGCATATGTAATGTATAAGACTACTTATAAAAACTCAATATAATGAGATAAATGTCAGGCCATAATTAAAGGCCATCTCCCTCACGAAAATTCAACTCGGTGAGTCTGGTGGTAGAATTGATTTTATGCAGTATCCTTGGTGAAATACTCCAAGCATGACTCATTTTCAGATATTAAATAAAAAGGACATTAAAAAAAACTACATAAAAGATAAGGCAAAATTTATTAATTTACTGGTCTTAAGAAATTATTAAGAGTTGTATGTGTATCACTATTGTATCTAAAGAGTTTCGTCTTTTATCGGATGGTTCAATTTTTATCTTATGCTTCAATGTGGTTAGTTTAATCTTATCGCGTTTAATCTTTCAAGACAAGGATTCAGGTTCATGGCACCAAGGTGGATCCTATCGCGTTTACCCGGAGCGAATTTTTTGCCTTTTCCACGAAGGTGGTGGATTGGCTGGGAACATTTGTTTTAAGCATTAATTTGCATTGCTGAGCAAAAAAAAGTATTAATATGCATTATTCAAGTATCTGCTTCTGTCCCTCTATTGCTGCCTTTATCAATTTATTGCCAAATTCAAGCGACAAGTTACCAAGTTCTGTATAAATACCAGTATGAAAAGTGATAAGATATGAGATGATGTCAAGTATTATTAGAATAATAGATGCATTTCAAAGGAATTATAACACTGCTGTCTGCTATATCAGAGCAATTTTGGCCTGCATATTTTGCAGATGAAACGATAAATTTTTGTCTAGGGTAGAAGAGTCATACAATTAGAAGAGTCTGAACGCTCATAGGACCATTACTAGCATTTCCAATGCTTTTTGTCTTTGACTCTTGAATTTTTAAATCCAAGACATGAGATTAATTTGAGTAGTTATTTGTTTTGGGATTATTGTTTGAGGTTGTCCTGCATTAATGGAAATGGTGAATTTGTTACTATATATGGTGGGTCTTGGTTTATTGTGCTTGCTTTGACAGTCTTTTATGGTTGTGTGGCCTACTGATGCGGACACTTAAACTAAGGACAAGTTTTGAGCATTTATGGTGTGGCCTTGGTTTATTTATTCTTTACTTAAAAATAGCACTGCATTCCATTGACCAATCTAACTAACTGAGCAGGTAGTTTGGTGGTTTCATGTAATCCTACTAACTTTACTGCAAAGCTGAGGCTTGATAGGAAACTGGGCTCTAAGCCTTTTGGTGAATGCTTCCATGCCTTCTAGTGATGTATAATGGCATGGGTCAAACATTATACCATGGTGTGCATCAACAAAACAAAGGGAATGATGGTAAGGATGGTTGCATAAAATTTTTGCAGTTTATTTCCTTGGTATTTTGGATTTTGTCATTTTATTTTTTGAGTTTACTAAAGATACCTCTGTTATGCAGGTTAATTATCAGACTTGTTACTCTTTTTTTTGTCCCCTTTGGTTTGAAGATTAATTTGCAAAAACAGGTTCATATTGATGGAGTTGATATTATTGCTGGTTTACTGGTTTTTGATATTATTGTTAGAATAATTTGGATAGGACCTATTAGAATATTATAGGATCTGTTGAAATAATTTGATCCAAGCCAAAGCATTCGATGCGGTTGGTTTTATTGCTAATTTTACAGACCTATTGGAATATTACTGATTTAATGATATTACTCTTTGAATGGTTATCAAATCCTCACCAAAGTTTGCTATCATACTGCACATGATTTCTGATTTTTATTTTAATGATGATTTCTGTTTTTGGGACTGGGACTAAAATTCATGCCCCTGTTGCTGTTCTGGTTTTCTTTTAGTTACGGCGAATTTTGGAGGCTTGCGGTTATATCAAAAATCTGTTGCAGGTTTCAGTTGGTTTTGGCGCTGTGTAATCATTAAGCAAGAAGTTATTAGCTGTCTTTTTCTATGGTTTATATTTTTCTTTTGGCTCTCTGTTGTTTGGGTTTGGGACTAAAATCTTTGAACGTGTAATATGCCATAATGAAGCATTAAGTTGAGACTCCACCATATGGCATAGATTAGGACTCTTGACTCAATGCATTGCTCTCATCACTACCATGGTAAACAGTGCTAGACAACCAAATAGCAAAGTCTTGAATTACTCCTTGGTTGAACTGGATAGAAAGTGGGTAGGCAAACCAAATTGGTTGAACACGTTTGCATAGTAACAAAGCATCGAACTATTTCAAACTACGACACTACGACTATAGTTCCCGATCGAGTAGCTTATTTGTTATAAGCTTTCAAATCAAGGGGTGGGGAAAGCTTTCAAATCAAGGGGTGGGGAGCAGTTTATTTTTTTTTTTTTTTAAAAAAAACTTTATTAAGAATAATTAATTAAATTGAGAGAAAGCATAACTTTAACCAAAAATATCCATAAACCAATCTAAAACAGAAGTAGTTTTTATTCTAACAAATAATGCAAATTAAATGCAAAAAAAATTATGAAGTCAATATAAATGTTTCTAATTATTTTGGCCATTGTTGCATCAATGCATTTGTGTTGCTGCGAACAAGCTTGGAGCAACTGCTGAAGTATGCATCTATCAAATTCAAAGTTGTGTTCATTCTTACCTCATCCTCATACATCTATGAAAAAAAATAATAAAATTCAATAAATGTGTATTAGAAAACAATATATATAAATGTTTCGAATGATGTAAAATTAGAAGCGGTTCTTACCACTCCAAAAAGTTTGGGTGAAAATTTGTATTCCATGTCCTTCCAAGTTAATACCCATAGTGCTGATGTTTGGCTACATAAAATGTAATCAATAGTGATTAAATAATTATTGGCTAATAAAATAATCAATTCAACTTTTCGATAAATAATTATTGATACCTTTCACCACAATTAGGCACTCCATAAACATCCTTTAGTGGTCAATCACATATATTTTGGAGTTCTGGTGGCAACATATCCTTCAGTGCCCAAACCTATAACCCAAGTTGTAGTTAATTTCTTAATTAAGTCTTGTAAGTATTTTGATAATTTATTTAAAAATATCATTGAAGTAAAAAACAAAAAAAAAATTTACCACACGTTGTATTTGATTTTTCCTATAATCATCGTTTTTCACGAATCCAACCAATAGATTTGTTTATCCTTGATGGACACGACAATCAGGTACCAATGGTAATCACCATGATAGTCATAAAGAGGGATGCAGATCTAAAATAAGAAATAAACAAATCATGTGTATATTAGATTTAAAAAAAGATAATTTGCTTATAAAAAAAAGTTTAAAAAAATAAATGCTTACATATTCGAGATAGTTTGTGATAGGCATGTAGCCTTTACCAGCATATTTGGCATGAATATCTACTGTAGTCATCATTCCATCAAAATTTTTTCTAAGATGAAATTTTTCACATGTTTACATTTACTAAAATTTTAGTTAGGCTTAATTATGTCATAAGCCCTTGAAGTTTGAGGTGCTTTTGTCGGATATCCTTATTCTTTTTTTCTCATTGTCTGACTCCCCAAAGTTACTTCTGGGTTTGTCATATACCCCTAATACTAATTTTGGCCAATTTTACCAATATGTAACATCGAAATCTTGATTAGACGCAGAAGGTTAAGCACCCGATGCCCCGTGGGCGAAAATCCTTTTTTTTTAAATTTAAAAAACTAAAAAACTTAATATTTTTATATTTTTAGTTAAATAAAAAAAATAAAAAAAAAAGAATTGAAGAGAGAAGTTGTCTTCGCCCGTTTGACATCACGCGGTACCACATGACCAACCTCTTACGTCTGACTAGGATTCTGATGTTACATGTCATCAAAATTGGTTAGAATTGGTAGTAGGGGTATTTGACAAACCCATAAGTAACTTCGGGGAGTCAAACATTAAAAAATAAAGTATAAGGGTATCTGGCAAAAGTACCTCAAACTTCAGGGACTTGTGACATAATTAAGCCTTTTAGTTATTATTAGTATTTAGATTTTCGTGCCAATGAATGAAAACGATAAGCACTGGTATCTCCTTGTCATAGACATTCATCGTGGTGAAAATATTATGCTTGACTCGTTACCTGCAAATGAAGACTCAAGGAAATTAATGATAAAAACTGTGGTAATTAAATTTGATCATCTAAATTAAGTATGCTTCTTTATTTATTCAAATTTCTAACCCAATTCCAAATTTAATGTTTTTCTTTCGGTCATATTTATTGAAAAATTGTTGATGGATGACTTATTTTATTTCGGCGTACCAATCAAGCCGAAAATTTCTGATTACCCAATTGTAGTGCCTGAAAATATTCCACTCCAAAGAATTGACTCGTAAGATAATTGCTATTAATACTTGAATATGAAAATAAATTATTTCTTTATATATGTATTTTAGTAATTACATGTGATTGATAGTAATTCTATGCTGGTAGGAATGATTGTGGTGTACTCGTTGGAGAGTGGATGATGAAATATGATACTCGTGACAGGTACAATATCAATAATGTAAGTTTTTCTTTACAAAATGATCAATCACAAAACACTAACCAATTATTCTTCATGAAACATTGACATACTTTTTTTTTATTATTAGGTAAATGATGATACAAGGATGAGGATAGCACTGGACTTGGTTTTGAAATCTCACAACACAAAGAAAGAGGAAATAATCTCGTTAGCATTTGCAAACTTGGAAAAATAAGGAAACATAAGAAGCGACTTCAGAAAACTTAGAATGAAAATTTGTTCAAAACTTATTTATTTATTTATTATGCTTTCAATTTTAATTTTTTTGTGTTGTTTACGTTGACTAAATCATAGTTTAATTGATTTTGGATCATTTTATATTGTTAAATTAACTTATTACGTTTTTATTTATTTATTTATAAAATTTATTACGTTTTTAGTTAAGAAAGAAAATAAGTGGTGTTCATTAAAAAAATAATTGACAAAATAAGTGGTAATGACAAAAAAAAAATAAGTATAGGCAAGACTAGAACTCTTGACCTTCATGTAGGTGTAAAGTTAACTTACCACAAGACCATTGTTGATGTTGTGTTTATAACTTGTATTTAGTAATTTTTATAACAGTTATATAAAAGAGAATAAAAAAAAAATAATTAAGTCATCTTCTCCTCCTTGAAACCCTAATCCCATGTGCCCAAACAGCTATGGCAGCGGCAGCACAGAGGAACTCCCCAAGACCGGCACAATCCGCTGTCGACGACGAGTCACCCGGGTGGGGTTATCTGGAAGTGTAATGACACCAACCGCTCCGGCTGCAAGGTTCGGTGGTTCCAAAACCGGAAGAAGAGGCGGCAGCGAGCAATGGCTGCCAACAGAGACGGGCGGCGCGAGAGAGCAACGAACGGAGACGGGGAGAACTGCGGCGGCTCGACGGGGCAGCGAACGGAGACAGCGTCGCGCGAACGGAGACAGCGCCGCGAGAACGACATTAGAGGGCGGCGGCGCAAACGAGGTAAATACGACGGAAGGCAAGGGAAGGGGGAGAGACGGTGGAGATGGGGAGAGACGGTGGAGATGTGGAGATGGGGAGAGACGGTGGAGATGACACTCATGCTTTTTAGGATCTTATCAAAAAAGAATATCAGCAAGTTATTATGGGATTTGCTTAGCTGCCATGGAGATGGTGATTGTGAAGGAGAAGTTCAATGAAGATATGGAGAGACTACATGGGAACAGAGAAGAGATTTATTAATTTATTTTTAATTTGAAAAGTTAATTTTTTTTGTTAACTATGGTTGAGTTAAAAATTAAAAAATTGCAAAATAATCCTTACTATATAACAGCTAAGCAAACACTTCATATGCCAACTAGATTTAAAAATCATACATGTCCTATTGTGATTGGTACATGTATAGATGGCATGAGTGCCATTTAGAATATAATTGGCATCAAAGCAAATCCCCATATACAAATGATGACAACACAAGGTACAAACAATAAAATATAATTAATTTATTTTTTTAAAATTCTACATGTTATGCCTAAACAATGAAATTAGATAGTGAATTTGGAATGCAAATTCTACATTCTAATTGTAACACCCCGATTTGACAATTTGAAACCACAACTACTTAAATTCAATATAGTGAAAATTTGGGCCATTTTTTTTAAAAAAAAAACATGTACGATAAGGACATGAGAACACTTAGACTTTCAAAACATAGTTACAATTAATAACTCATGTTCTCACATTGCATAAAATCTTTCAAGTTCCAAACCGAGATGTCACAAGACACCGCACCTTGAAACTTGTCCATCAAAACATCATTTAATTACAACAGCCCATTTACTTGTTTCAAAACATCAGTGCTAAACAAAACTTTAGCCGGGGTACAGTATGATAAAGCTATGGCAACTAAGAACTTGCAATGGAATACAATGCTCTGAGGGGATTACCTATCCTCTAGTTATACACACTAAGAGTCGCCATCTAGCTCCAAATCTTGGCAGGTCAAGCTCTCGGTCCACAAAGCAGAATCGCCATCATTTGCCGCCTCAGGAGTCTCTTCCATAGAGTCGTCTCGTGCTTTGTCTTCCTCCATCTCTCAGGCTAAAAGCCTCCCCATAATCTCCTTCCTTCGCCGCTTCATCTCTATGTAAACTATGACACGGGCGGACATGATTATGTTATCCCCTTTCAATGGAGATGCTCCTATCTCTCGAATAAGCTGGAATCTCGCGATATTTTCCATCTAATGATCACACAAAATTTTCCGATACCAAGCAGAAGTACAGGAGAGAGTGAGCTACCCAAAACAATAAATGTCGACTGTGTGGAATTACAATAGGCATATATTAAGACAAAACGACAAACATCAAAGAAATCATAACAACAACATGATCATCATATAAATGTATAAACACAATATTATACTCAATTTATTGTAATAACAATCTCAATATCTTTCGCATGAAACTTACACAACTCTTATCAGTCCTTCTTCAATTATTGTTCAAGACTTATCGATTCTTCCAAGAATTATTTCTTATACTTGATATCTTCACTGTCCTTTTCTTTTGATCATTTTAATCTCTTAAGTCTTATCGTTTCGGTTCGTTCAATGATGTGGGGAAGTCATCATTGAGGAAATTAAGCGCACACGTCTACATCTCCTCGGTCATCCACCCAACCTAGTCGGAAGCAAACAGGAGTACAGGACCTTTACCACGCGGGCACGACAGCTGTCTCAATAATCAATTGGCTCCAAGCCAGGAGATCTGTAGAAAACTCGGGTACGGTCTCAAATTAATTCAATTCATATCATATCAAATCATGTATGATCAAGGCACACTGTAGAAAACTCGGGTACAGTGGCGAATCACATATGCCCCGTTCCAGTCCCTCTCACTGTTCAAGATTTGCAATCTAGGGGGCGACAGTATTTTCTAGTTGGCCTGCAGAACTTACCACGGCTTAGGACCCAATCCCTACCACGTTCGTATGCCACATGTGGAGTTTGTTCCGCCTAGAAATATACTCCAGACTTCTTTACGTTTCACCGTCATTGTCCTCCCCTAATGCAATCTCCACTTGAGTATCCCTGATACCCATGGTCTCTTCCTCTCCACTACTTCGATATCACACTCATGCCTCACCGCATTCGTTAATGTCTTTTAAAGGATTTTAAAGTTTTAGAATTTTAATTAACGGCTTAATCCTAAGGTCGGCTCATCCTTGGTGCATCCCTTCAACGAGTCCCGACCACTAATCGTTAATTCGTTCCCCAAAGAATCTCAACAGCATCTTGCATCACATCTCTTTCTCATGCATCTCATCCATCTCATCAGCATTGTTCTCATCAGCTATTGCTCAACAGCATCGTCAGTATCATTCTCATCAGCTATTGCTCAGCAGCATCATCAGCATCCTTCTTGTCAGCTATGGCTCGGCAACATCATCAGCATCTTCCTCATCAGCTATTACTCAGCAGCATCATCAGCATCCTTCCCGTCAGCTATGGCTCAGCAGCATCATCAGCATCTTCCTCATCAGCTCTTGCTCAGTAGCGTCATCAGCATCTTTCTCATCGTCATTTCAACACTTTCATTCGCATCATCGGGTATTTCTTATCACAACCTCGAAAATCATCATTTCATCTCAATTCTTTCTCAAACTCAGCTATTAATTCTCTTCCATTCACTATTTATCTCTTTCTCAATCATTCTCATAACTCTTATCCGTACTTCTTTTCTTTTTTTGTCTTACTTCATTACTTTCACAATTTCGTTCTTAGCATCCCTTGATTAAGGTGTAATCAAACATCTCTCAAACAATATTACAATTCCTTCAATCATTTCACATACTAAGAAAATCAAGCAGCTCACATATAATTACTAAAAATATATCATCATGCTATCTCAGCAAAGACATGTCAACTAAAAACAACAAACCGATCTCAGCTGTTTGTGTGGATAGCCAAACAAACAAACAAACAATTGCTATCCCACTACCTCGCTTAATGAGATCGGGGTCCAATCTTTGAGATGATTGGACGCCTTAATATGTTACCTAAATACCACGACGTCTTAAGGGAAGCCCCTCTCTCACCTCGAATGACGTAGATCTTCAAGAGCTTTCCAAGCTTCCCAAGTTGCTACTCCATCCTCGTGTCCTTTTCGTCCGTCGCCCGAACTAAACATTTTTCCCGTGCATTAGAAACGATTTCAAGAAATTCATTAATTCGTTTTGAAAACACTTTGAAACAATTCCCTTCTTGAAAACACATTGCCAATATCCAAAAGATTTCAAATCCAAATCAAATCTATAGTAAAAATGTTTCCAAGAAAACTTTGAAACAATTCTAAAATAATCGCTTCATCAAAACAGAATTCATTCCTCTTAATTTAAAACATTCCGGTTATAAAATCATTATCCTTAAGCTTTAAACGGAATACAGAAATTCAAGAAGATAAAATTCCAAAACCACATCTAATTGATTTATTTAATTTCCAAACCTCACAGTACTATCAGATACTGATCAAAGAATACCATATAAAATTTCAAATCAATTTAAGTTGTTTAAATCATACTTTTCAGATGAAACATTTTTCAATTCCTTTGAAATCCAAACATAAATTTTTCACCAATAAATCTCACAAACAAAATTCAGAACAATTCCAATTCAATCTAAATTTTCCCAAAACACACTCAAACAACACATTAAATTTTCAAAGCATTCACAACTCACATAATGAAAGTCACATTTTCAATCATTCAAAATCATTAATTAAATTAAAATCTTAATAGACTAACTCAAGCACTCTTAAGAAAATAAATTAAACTTAACCTCTTAATTAACTCAACAAGGACCAAATTGCTCATGATCAATAATTTCTAATCACTAATAAATTTTAAAGCTTGAAACTATTGAATTAAAATCACAAAATCCCTTTTCAATTAATTAAATCAACTCATTTGCTTTCACATCTAAAACCAAGAAAATTAAAGAAAACAACACATCACTTCCATCAAACACATAGCATCATGCACCTAGGAATATAGCCATTTTCAAAGGTCATTTCATGAAGAAAGTTTTTCCAACTACATGAACATGCATTGGCCGAATTCTATAGGTATAATATTGCAAGGATTCAATGCACAAATAGAGACATAAAATCATGAAATCATTTTCTTTCTTTTAGGACTAAAACCATGAGTATCAAAAAGAAAAATTAACAATTTTAATTCATTTTCAAAACAATAATTTGAGTCACAAACCACCTCAAAATTTCACACATATTTTCTTAAAATTTAATTATTTCATGCACGTACAATTTAAGCCTTTAAATTCAACTAGTCTTATCATTCATGCAACCTAAGAGATGAGCAAACATAGCCTCCTATCTCTTTCTATGTTGGCCGAATATTATCATTCACAAAGACAAGGTTTTTTGTTCATTTTCTACATGCAAGAATCACATAATCAACATCAAGTCATGTAGGCTTTCAAGATTACTTTTCAAAGCACATACTACATCATTTATTCACATCAACATGCATTAACATCATCAAAACAAAATCTTTCTCAAACATTTTTAACATGTATAAAATAAACTCAAGTTCATCACTTTTTCTCCAACCAAAAATAAAGATATTATTTTTAACTTCATGAAAATAACATGCATGTTCTAGAAATCATTAAATCTATCCTTAAGATTAACATGCATCCACTTTTCACAAAATAAAAACATGAGTCCTATTTCTTTTTAAGCATGGCCGAATAGGCTTTATAAAAATATAACATGCACATAATCAAACACTTAATCAAATCATGCTTATACTCAAAAATCATTTTAAAGCTTGTTACTCTAATTCTTTCTTCAAAACTATGTTATATATTAAAAGAAAAACATGATCTTTTCTCTTGAAATTGACATGCAAGACCAAAGATCTCAACTTTTCACTCATCCAACAAGGATCATCATATGCACACACTTAAATCAGCAAGGATCATCATCAAACCAACATGCAAGACTTAAAGACTTTAACTTTATCACTAATCATGTTTAAATCATATATTTATTCATCAAATTATCATATAAATGCATCATAGGTCACGGTTTAGCAAGAAAATTCAACATGCAAGGCCAAAGATTTTCACTTTATCATTAATCAAGCTTAGATTATAATTTATTCATCAAATCTTCTCATGAAAGCTTCATAATCACGGTTTGAGTAAGAAAACTCAACATGCAAGGAAGGTTTATTTTAGGCTTCACAAAATCTCAAACTTTCTTTAGATCTTTAAGGTTTTAGTTTGAAAAGCATCAAGATCCATCAAGAAAACCTTAACCGAATCATCAAGCATATGGTTTCACATATTACAAATCACTTTTAGTCTTTAAAAGTCCTTGATCAAGTAAGAACAACACATGCACTCATCTTTCAAGCCATAAAATTAAACATGAAAAGAAGAAAAGAAGAAAGATCTACAAAATCAAAAGAAAAGCCTAAACTATTACAATCTTTCTCTTGATCTTCGAGTCACCTACCAAGAGAATGGTTGATCTTCTAGTCTTCCTAACACTTGGATCTTCAAGGATGAGGCTTGATCTAGCTTGAATCCTTCTTCCTCTTCCTTCTCTCCCTCTCGGCCAACACTCTCTCTCTCTCTCTCTCTCTTTTTCTCTCTAAGAGTTCAAGGAGTCTCTTAGAGTGTGTTTTGGTGTGGAGATGAAGAAATGAAAATGAATTGGAGGAAATGAACTAAGGCCACTACTATATATATAGGCCAATTCACTCTTCCTCTTGTGCCCTTGGTTTTTGGTTTCGGTCATGCACAATGGGAGGGGCAATTTTGGCCTTCCTAAAGTTTGCATGTAAGGGATCTAATCAAGGGGACATGGTGGAGTAAATTAAGGCACTAGGTCATTTCATGCATGATGACTTTTTCTACTACTTTTAAATTTTTCTACCCACTTAATTTTTTTCCTATGGCTCGAACCTATCCTATAGGTTTCTTGTCCAAAAATTAAAATCATAAGCTTGCCTATATACATACATACATACGTAGAACACACATATATGCACACATACATACATCTTACATTTTCATTTTTCCTAATCACATTCACTTAGGACATTATAATCACTAATTCATATAATAATGCAAACATCTCTTAAAGAATCACATTCACACAATCATTTTCAAGTATCACTCATTAAACACACATTAAACCAACACATATCACATAAGGGATTCATGTCATAACAATAATTTCATTTTCTACGAAACACATCTCAAAATTCGTACTTTACAAACTCAGGGAATAAATTTTTATAATTCAATCTAGAAAATTTTAAAAGTTATATTTTCAAATCCTACGTTTCAAGACGATCGTTTTCATATAAAGATCATAAAATTCCGAGTTACGGTTAAAAAGTTACGAATTTTCAAAGTCGACAAATCCAGGAGAAAATTCATTTCAAATAAAAATCATCCTTTAATAAAATCACAACTCATTTTTTGTAAATCAAATCATTCCAAACTCAACAAAATCATTCACTTCTCATCCATAAAATACTTTGTTTATAAAACTCCGTAAAAATCAGCACCTTATTTATTACTCATGTAAAATGCTCATCTGAAAATCCCTTATAAAACAAAATCTCAAGATTCATTTTGACAAAATTCGTTTACTCACATATGGGAAAAATACGGGGTGTCACACTAATTCTTTATACAATCCAAATATAGAATCATAATTCCAACTCAATCCCAATTACGACGGAATTGGATTTGGAATTGGAATTACAAAAAATAAGTTTTTTATTTTTATATATAAATATACTAGTTTTATGCCCGTGCACTACACAAGATGTTTGTTTGTTTGTTTGCTTGTTGTTAGCTAATTATTATTGGATAGATAATAATTGTAAATCTTTTTGGGTTTTCGAATTGAATTGGTATGAACTAATTTGTAAACAAAAAATTATTTGATGAAATTCAAATGATCAAATTCATGAAAACATACTATTATATTATTATTATTATTATTATTATTATTATTATTATTATTATTATTATTATTATTATTATTATTATTATTATTCCTTTTGCATTCAATCTATGTCCCTTTCATGCGAGAATCTTTTTTCATTCAAACCAAAAAGAGCACTTGCGATAATTATACAAAAAAATTAAAAAGTAAAAGCATATGTAAAATGTGTACATACATTATGACTTGTTAGAAAATTTTTCTCTCAATTGAGTTGTTTTCCTTTTTCAACAAATGTAAAGTTAGGAAAATAACAATAATCCTATCATTTTTTATTGAACATGGTGAGAAAATGTAACAAAAAATATGAAGCAATAAACTCTCAAGGTATAAAAGAGAACTAATAGCCATTAATATTATTTTTTTATAAAAGAGAACTAATAGCCAAATTTGTTAGTAGTTATGTACAAATTGCGTAAAGGAGATCTCTTTATTGGCTATCCCTTCTTATGCATCTTTTGTTTTTTTTAATAGATTAAATGAGCCATGGTATACCACATCTTGTTTTGATTGTATCAAAAAGTGTTGTTTTTTCTCCCTGTTATAAACAATTCATATCTATCTAATTAGTGGATGACTATCTATTGGATTGTATGTATATTTAGTTGATATCACTCCATATTAGGGTGAATTATGTTTATATTTAGTTGATACCACTCCATATTAGGGTTTCCTATTTCTCTATAAATAGGACTCAACTATGATGTAAAATGTACACTGAATATATCACAATATATTGTTTCCTCTCTTCTTCTCTTCTTCCTTATTTTCATACGATTCATAACACGTTATCAGCACGAAGCTCTAACCAAAAGGTGTGTTGAAGCTTATACATCAAAGAGTATTGAAGCAAGGTAAATTTTAATATTATTAATGTTTTATTTATTTATTCATTTTTTTTCTTTTGATATATTATATATTGATCCCAAAGTATCAATATTATATGGACATGAACATTTTATAAGAGATACAAGTTCTTGAGAATTATAGCATTTATCATGTCCATCATAAAAAAAATAAAGAAATAAAGAAATATGCAAATCGAAACAGATTTGAAAAGATGCAAACAGAAAAAGTGTTGATTGATTTGAAAAGGAGAACTCATCGATGCAAACAAGGCAGAAACAATTTATAGCTCTGCAGTAACCATGGTATTTATATATATTATGTTTGCATTTCATGCCAAGCAGTTGGCATATTGGTAGCAATAATCACTGCAAGTATGGCAAGTCATGGGTTCAAGACTGATCCTTGAATTATATTTTATATATTTTTCAAAGAATGATCGAAATATAAAATAGCAAAATTTTTCTAAGATTGGAATCTATAGAACCCGATGTGGGACTTGGTTTGTTCCACCAGTCCAAGGAGTTACAATCTATTTAATATTATGCCAATGGGGAGTTTCAATCTATTTAATAATATGCCAATGGATGACAAGGTTCTCAGTGCCCAAATGTTAACTATTAATAATGGTGACAACGTCTTAAAGCAATTGAGGGACTTGTATTCATTCTTCATCTCCAATTTGTAATGTCTAACTCTTACTTCAACTGTGTGCAAATTCCACAAAATGAAGAATACACATCGAACCAAGATGTGTATAATCATGTCTAGTGCTAAGGATTTCAAGTATTGCTGGAGAGTTTAAAGAGTAAATACATCATTGGAATTTGAACACACACTGACACTTATCATTGTGCAACTCCAACCATTTGGGCTGATTGTCTTATTGAATTAATAAAATTTTTATTAAAAAAAATTATTGTTTTCACCGAGTATTGTACTCGGGATCCCACGGGTCATTCCAATCGCACCAGGTTGTTGTGTCTTTATTGATGAAATCAATATTTGATATCACTTTATTAAATTGGATAATTTCACTATTATATCGACAAGTTCTAATTTTAATGCAAATATTTCTTTGGTAGTGGTAATCATTATTTGATGTATCAATGATACTGCTCATGTGTCATACATTATTAGTTTTAAATGTTAGCACATTTATTTTTATTATGCAAAGAGAGTCAAATAAGTATGATTTTACTTTGAGAAAAAATAATTTTTTTTATTTTGCCCTATATATTTAATTGCGTTTCTTGTCAATTATTATTGAACGTTATATTGAAACATGAAAATATTAATATTTTTTATGAAGTAAATTAATATGATTTATATATTCTATCATTAACAATTTTACATTAAAGTAGATCTTTATTTGATATAATTTTTATTATTGTTCCCTAATGATCTCTCTGTGAGTTGTTTTGAAAGTTATATAAGGAAGATTATGCTTCATCAAGTTGACTCATATCTTATGTCGGCTTCTATTTTCTTGGCTCTACACACATGTTGAGTAGTACTTTTTTCGAGGTTATTTATAAAAATTTTAAGCTATTGTCATATTAAGAATATGAATAAGTGGAGAAATTTATCCTAAATGAGTTCATGTGCCTGATTGTTTTGTTTTTGAATATGAAATTTTAAGAATGCGACAATCTCACAACATGAAATTTATGTGCTTCTTTATTGACATGTTTTAAAACTATTAGTGATGAAAATTCTAATATTTTTTTATTGAAAATGATTACTGTCAT
Source organism: Crotalaria pallida (assembly GCA_037953625.1). NCBI lineage: Eukaryota > Viridiplantae > Streptophyta > Magnoliopsida > Fabales > Fabaceae > Crotalaria > Crotalaria pallida. The sequence continues at coordinate 47,415,261 of CM075650.1, read as the reverse complement.
TATGATAAAGAGAAAAATTTTGCCAATATAATTATGGATATACTTGCGCATTTGTTTATACCATTGAGTGCCGTCAATACTTGTTTGAATATGATATTATTAAATGATATTGATCACATAAGTTTTTTTGGAGATATTTGATGCTTGTTAGTTTTAGCAAGTAAAACTATGCAAGATCTCGTATGATCTTGTTTTGAATTCCGTTTTCAATATAAATATTTTTTTTGATATTTCCATAAATTAAGTCACCGCTTAATTAGATTGGATTGTACGAACCACATAAATAATTGATCACATGTATACATAATATATTTTTATAAAAAAAGTTTATGGATATAAAATATTAAAATAGCATATCCTATTTTTTTATTGAGGTTAACAATGTGTTATAATGTAGTAGATCATGAATAAATATACCAAGTTTCAAAGGTATATGCCAAATTTTTATTTTCAAAATAGTTTAGTATATTTTATCAAAATTAAATTGTTCAAATATTTATTTCATGTTTTAATTTCTTCTTGATGTTATTGATTATATTTCATGATTGTGAGTAAATTTATTATTTGGAAGAAAATATCATGGTCAATCTTAAAAGTTCAATGAACTTGATGATAACAAATTTTAGTCTGATATTTTTTAATCTTTTATACAAGTATGTGTCTATAATAGACTCAATTAAAAAATAAAAATCAAAACATAGTTTATGATGTAACCTTTTCATAATTGTTTTACATTAATTTGCAATATTAACTTTGATAGAGTATTTTTATGGCAGAAATAGTTTATTTGAAATGTTCTACAAAATGTTTCTTCTATACTCTACTAATTATACAAAAATTTTCTTCTATTTAGTATTACTAGAAGCCATTATTAACACTATATTCGAGTACGATGATAATCTAGAGCTCTAAAAGAGTAGTTATGTAACATCCTAAGTTTATTTTAAGTGAAATTAATGCTAAAACCCAAGAAATAATTAGAATAATTGTTTAAAGAATTTTGGGTGATAGGGGAGTAGTGATTATAAGTACTAGGGGTTGTATAGAAGGCATTTGTAGCAACGGGCAAAGTTATCTAAGCGAAATCGGGGGTTAAATCGTGTTTTAGATGTTAGAAATCAACCGAAAAGAGAAAATTAGGAATTTATTATAGGATGCTAAGAAAATAAATTCCACCGTTGGATATGAAGTTTAAAGGGTTAAGAAGCTTGTCTAAAAATTTGGACCCGATCCGACGGTTCACGAAAAAGTTACGGCGAATCGAAGTTTGAAAATTCTGACCCACGCCCAGGCGCACCAGCCGGCGCCCAGGCGCGCACCACTATTCATTGGTGCTGAGCCAGTCAGTTTTACGCCCAGGCGCGTCTTCCCGTGCGCCCAGGCGCACCCCTGATGCACTAGCTCGCGAGTTGGCGCGCCAGTGCTGCTGCCACCTGCACCAGCTCCATGCGCCATGCACCAGTTCACGTTTTGGTGCTGTCCTCCCGCCCAGGTGCGCGGTCACTGCGCCCAGGCGCGCGCGCGCCACCAGACCAGATCTGGTGCGTTGGATTCAGCTTGGGGCCAAAGTTTTGTTTCCTGGCCACACGATTTTGGTGGCTCCCAAGGCAAGAATATGAAGTGAAGAGCCTTACACTCCCTCACACTCCATCATCAACATCACCCCATCATCCTCACCATTTCTCTCAAGCTCAAGAACAAGATTCCATCACCCTCATCACATACACTTGATTTTTGGGCAAATCAAACCCAAAATCATCAAACCCACCAAGTAAGCTTCATGGAAATGGGTTGAAAGCTCCTTCCCTCTCCTCCCTCTACCTCACGAATTGGTTCCCTCCTCTCCCTCTTGGATTTTCAAGTTCCACCATCATTTGGGTAAGTAGAATCCTAAGTCAAGTTATGGTTCCATTCCTTTTCTCTTTGGCTCATGAAAGTTGTATTTAATTTCCTTAGGGTTTTCATGCACTCATGATCATGTAGAACTCTCTATCTCATGCCTTCAAACCAAGACCAAGAGAAGGGAAAAAATCAACCATCTTGTAATCCTCCTAATAGAGTTATTTATCATCATTTGGTCATATCTTTGTTGAGGTGGCAAGCAAGGCTTAGGAGGTTCAAAGTTCCAAGGTTTTGAGTTAGGGCACACAAAGGTTTTTATTACTTCTTGCTATTTTGAGGTAAGGAGTGGGTATAAGTGGGTATTACCATACTCTGGGGTTTAGTTTACGATATGCATATAATGGGTACTAAGAATTAATTGCTAGATAGAATATTGCACCATAGGTTATTTAATAATTAGAATTTGTGAATTAAGAATAATAGTAATGATAACAAGAACATGCTTGAATTATGCTATTTGATTTATAGAATATAATTGTGATAATTTGATAATGTAAGTGTTTAATGTTGTGATTTGTTGGAGTAATGTACTTGTTAATATGTCAAGAGGTAATGTTTTTAAAGAGGATGAAAAGTAATATACCCGGGCGCAGTAAGTCGTGATCGCGCAAGGGTGCGAATGCAGTAGGTCGTGACCAGGGACAGAATGAAAAGTATCCTACCCGGGCGCAGTAAGTCGTGATCGCGCAAGGGTGCGAACGCAGTAGGTCGTGACCAGGGGAAAGGATGAAAAAGTAACATACCCGGGCGCAGTAAGACGTGACCGCGCATGGGTGCGGACGCAGTAGGTCGTGACCAGGGGAATAAGATAAATATACCCGGGCGCAGTAAGTCGTAACCAGCACGATGGTGCGGACGCAGTAGGTCGTGACCAGGGACAGAATAAAAAGAAATGTGAATATGATGGAAGAGAATAGAACTAAAGACTTGATAAAAATAATGATTTAGACTAAAGCGGAAATAATTGAATTGTGAAACCAATGAATATTTTGTGAATGATTAGTGATGTGTAAGACTTGTTAGGATGTAATCTAAATGCTACATGTGTTTGGCTTAGTATAGCATTATGTCGTAATTGGAAACTGCTTCCCCATTTTATGTGTAATACTCACTCCTTACTATTTCCACAGGTACTGAGGAAGAGTTTGCACTTGACCAGGCCGAGCAGGAGTACTCTCCCTCACAGGGAGAGTAAGTTACTTATATTTTAGGACATGGGAATGTCCTGGGCCCGATGATGTGACTTGATCTATTTTTGTTGTATATATTGTACATAGCTTTTTGGGGGCCCAGGATGACTCCTTTTGGGTAGGAGTCTTATTTTGGGAAAATACTATTTCCAAGACTTGTTTATATAACTGCTGAAACTCTGATGTCTTATACTTTACTATTCTGATGTGTGCACGAAGTTGCACTAGCTGTGATATATGTAAATAGCACTGTTGGCTTCTGGAATTTGAAAATGTTGATGTTTATCAGGTTACAGGAAAACCAGAATTTTGGGAAAGTCAGAAAAACAAACGAAACTCCGTCCGTTTGACGGGAGATTTTTATAAGTTAAAAAGAAAATTTAAATTCACTATTTTTCTAAGGGTAATTAAGGGTAGTTTAGTATAGGTGTTACAAGTTATCCAGAGGTATTGGAAAATTTTTCAGTTTACACGTATATAGTACAATTAGAATACCTCATATCGTAAAACCAAAAGTTTATAAACTAGAAGTTTATAAATTATAATATAATTTTTTTTGTTTTGTTTGGCTTGACTGGTTAGACCATCCCAGATCAACTATATGATGCGAAAAATAAATTAAAATTTATGTTGATATCCAATGAAGAAACCGAAGTTTCTTCAATCTGATTATCTCAATGTGCTAATAATTGTTCCCATAGAAAGTTTATTCGGTCATCACCATAAAATTTGGATTGAATCTGGAATGAATACAAGGTGATATTTATGTGCCATTACTTCCATCATGTGAATCATTTAGGTATTTTATATTTTTAATTGATGCATCTGGTCACATGATTCTTCATTGGCAATTCGCAACAGAAAGTTTGCGAGATTACTTGTGCAATTGTATCAATCAAAATCTAGTTATTAACTATTGTATGTCTATTGCCATTACTAATTGGGAACATGTATGACACTGATTCGCATCAAGCCATTAAAATTATCATGAGTTTCCCCTTTTACAAATGGTTTTTGGTCAGAAACCTAATATTTCCCGTTTAAGAACTTTTGGATGTGTGGTATATTTTCCACCACAACGCACTAAGATGGGACCTCAAAAAAGGTTGGGAATATATGTTGGATATGAATCCTCATCCATGATAAAATAACTCAAACCAACAATAAGAGAGTCATTCATGGATCGATTTTCGATCATCGCTTTGATGAATTTGTTTCCCAACATTAGGGGGAGAAAATAAGCAGTTGGAAAATGAAATAATTTCGAAAGGGTTATCATTATATTATCTTGATCCTCGAACAAAATGATTTGAACTTAAGTTCAAAAGATAATTCATTTGCAAATTTTAGATAACAAATTGCCAAACGCATTTACTGACCTAAAAAGAGTGACTAAGTCACATATTCCAGCTGCTAATGCTCCAATGAAATTGATGTCCCTCTTGGACAAATTAAAATTGCAAATGAGTATGAGGCACGCCTGAAGCGTGATAGATCCATCGGTTCCAAAATATAAAAAAAATATACAAAAAATCCTTGAAAAAGAAAAGGAGTAAAGAAATAAGATGGTCAATTCGAGGATGTAGAGACTCCTGAAGAGTCTTTAGACATAATTAATAATTCAGTTCAAGAAGAAACTCAGGTACCTGAAAAGTGTGAAAACAAAGAGATCTCAATAAATTATGTCATCACTGAAATACAATGGAACCGAAATGAAGTCAACGTTGACGATGCTTTTACATATGATATAGCGCTTAAATGATATAAGATGAGGATCATGCATCAAAGTCTATTAAGGAATATAGACAAAGAAATGATTAGCCAAAATGGAAAGACACAATTGAGCCATAATTGAATTCGCTTGAAAAGCGACAAGTATTTGGACCTATAGTCCGTACACCTAAAGGTGTAAAGTCAGATGGATACAAATGTGTTTTTGTACATAAGCGAAATAAGAAATTATGAGATATAAAGTAAGATTGATAGCCCAAAGAATTTCACAAAGACCTGACATTGATTATGAGGAATAATACTTCCCTGTCGTGGATGCACGTATTTTTTGATACTTGATTAGTCTGGCAATATATAAAGGATTCAAATTGTGTAAAATGATTTTATAGTAGATTTTTATGGCTAACTTGATTAATAACATATATATGAATACCCCTTAAGGACTCAATATGCTCGAAGCATATGCTTGAACTATTTAATATGGTTGAACCATACCCATGGATAATTAAAATGTTTGAAGCATAAAGTGTAATATGTCGACACATGCACTTTAATTAGTTAAATTGCAAAATGCAATAATTTTGAACTTATAGTTCAAACTCCAAGAGATTTTTAATAGACTCGAAGTTATAATTCTAGCAAACATAAAATGCATTATATGTTTGCAGCCATTATCATGGTTCATTCGAGAATGATATCATTATATCAATATGAGAAATTTCAGAAGAATTAAGGATATTGATATATACATGTATATATCTATTTAGATTTAGCTAATAATTTATGTTTTTCTTAGTTATATATATATATTGTTTGACTTATATATATGATGTCATGTCATACAATCATGGATATGTTTATTGCATTTGTTTGAGAAGACTTATATGATTATGGTTCATGTTATGTGTTTATTTTAGTATTTATGTAGTTTTATTTTAATATTGTTTGAATTACCTAAAGTTAAAGGAAACATTTCAAAATGAAATACATCGGCATGAAGATCGAGCATTTAGTAAATTAAATTTGTGACTATCAAGTTGGGGAAAACAACTTCTAAAGTGAGTTGCTTTGATAAGTAACAACTAATTTATATGATAATCTCTATTAGATTGTTAAATGTCATACGTGACTTAATATGTCATCTGATATTAATTTATTAGCAAGATATTGTTATTCATTCACAGGAAGATGTTGGAATGAAGCTAAACACACATTTTAGTATGATAAATTGAATATTATTAGAATTCCTGAAGAGCTTTCAAATGTTGTATATTGCTTAAAGAAAGAATTGGAAATGAAAGATTTGGAAAGAACAAAATTTTGTTTTGAATTACAAATGGAATATTTAATGAAATTTTGGTACATCATGAAACCTATGTTGCGAAAGTAATAGTGTAATATCTCAGAGATAATTGTTCGCATCAGGGGGAGATATAAATACGCATTGCACTCTTTTTCCCTTAGTCACGATTTTTTCACGATGGGTTTTCCTGGCAAGGTTTTCAATGAGGCAGTATCCAATTGCGTAAGAAGAATTGTTGTTCTGTCGTAGGATTACAGTACTTAGACAATTCGGTCTAAGAATCCAGCAATCCCACTCTTGATGTCAGACGCGAAATGAGCACCTTGAATACCAAGATACACACTCTCTTGTCGTTTTCAGCTTTGGGGGGTGGTGTGTGTGCTTGTGTGAGTTGAGTTAGATCATACCTGACAGCTTACCATGTAATATAGGCTCATACCAGCAGATACCGGATCGGCGGCCGCCTTCATGTGGCGGGTAAGATTCTCTAAACGACTCTGATATTATGGCGGGAATTAATAGCGAACAGGATCCTAAGTTGAAAATATGGGATTCCTCCAGGTCCTTTAATGCACGTGTCCGAACTCGTAATGTTATAACGGTAAAGAATCCTATGTCCTAATCTTGTTGGCATTCGGTATCCGTATCAAGCCTTCAAGATTCGCTAAGGATACCTTCTCATATCTAATTCAGGTTCTGGTGGCGCGAACCAAGCCATTCCGGTATCCGGATTCGGCTTATTGGGCCATTCTTGGTCCCAATGCCGGATCCGGTCTGTTGGGCCAATCCGGCGGTTTTGTATGCGGATCCGATCTAGTGGACTTCTTTGGGTCTCAATCCGGTATCCGGATTGGTATTAAACAGATCCTTACGGCTTCGGGCGGTATCCGGATTCAGTATCCGGTCTTAATGGACTTTCTGACCCTTAATCCGGAATCCGGAACAAGGTTTAATGGGCCTCTTAGACCTCAATCCTGTGTACGGATTCGGCATGCCGGTCCTGTCTACATGGTCCATAACAGTAGCCCCCCAAGTCATGGTACATGCAATGTGCCATGATTTTCTGTGTAGCTTCGCCAATCCGCATTCCGGTTTCTCAATGCCCTGTACTGGCCGAATTGCTGAATTCGAGATTCCGGTTTCATCTATGTCCACTAATTGCTTCTGTAACCGGAAGCACACCGGGTCCAGTTTTTGAAGACTTCGAATTCCCATAATCTCGTAATGATGTCTGCTTTGCTTTCCAAGGTGATGCCTCTTAGCATCAGAAACCTGAACATGCTCATTCAAATTTTGAATTTGGAATTTAAATTCATCATCTTTCCAAGACTTCGCGGTTCCCTAGAGTTAGATTCCCTAGGGTGTGGATTCTTGTTTCCTGGTCCAGCTTTAGCCTGACATGAGTCAGGATTCCCTATGCCTATCTTTATGTCTTGTCTGAGCTGCCTAGGAACCAGCCTTTCTTCAGAGTTTGTTGGAAACAGAATCATGTTGGAAACCGAACCATTTTTGCCAATACCCCAGTCTTATCTCGAATTCGGATTCTTCTTTCTAACTGGGCTTCTGAAAAGATGTCATAACTGTTCTTCAGTTCCTTGGGAAAATGAAAAGAAGTGATGGTTTACTGCAGCTATGACCTTTCACTTCAAGTGGCATGATTCTTCACTCTTCAACTGACGTAATCCCCTGAGAAGTCACTTACTTAATGCACTGAGTGGTCACTTAATGCATCTCTTCACTTGTCTTTTCAGAAAACTGAATTCACTTCATAAATAGAGAGGAGCTCATAGTGATAAAACTTCACTTCTCCATCCTTATTCTGCAGCATATGAATTTATCTACATTGCTTCCAAATTTTCACTTCTTCTCATCCTTCTATCTTCAGGTACATAACTTCTTATCCCTTACTTTTTTCTTTCAACATGGAGCCACTTCCTCCTAACAAACCCCCATGTTCTTCTTCTTCCAATTCGTCAAAGCCTTTTCTTGCCAAACCCTGCACTTCTACTAGTCATCCTAGTGGCCTTCAAAACTCTCCTTTTTCTGGACAAGAAAAGGAAGCTTTAGACGAATTAGCAAAGAAATGGATCATTAGGGATACGTTTAGTGAAGTCTCCAGTGCTCCTTCTAAGTCTTCTTTCTACACTTCCTCTCAGGAATCCGAAATGGGGAAGAAGAGATCTGAAACAAACCCGGAGGAGTTCATCCTTCCTGTTGTAATTACTGGTTATGAGGATGTAGACCTTGATGCTTTAGGTAGACCCTCCATCTTTGTAGACATCCAACGTCTGCAAAAATACCACAACAAAGCTGACCTTGCCAGACCAGGGATTGTCCCTAACTTTTATGCCTTAGAAGCCCCTTCTTCTCAAAACCGAATTTGCTCTGTTGGTAGCCCTCTTGAAAATTTCTTCTTCATGTATGTAGTTTTGTTTGAGACTTGTGGAGTCTGAATCCCCTTCACTGACTTCGAGTGTAGGGTCCTTAGTCACCTAGAGCTTGCCCCAACACAACTCCATCCTAACGGTTGGTGTTATCTGAGGGCTTTCCAACTCTTTTGCAACCATTTCAATCTGGCTTGCACTCTTCCTGTGTTCTTCACCTTCTTTGGACCCTTTGCTTCAAGTAAAGTTAAAGGCAAGTGGTCTTGGGTTACCTTGAAATCCCGTCTCAACTGGAAGGTTTTTGAAACCTACTCTGATACATGGAAGGGATTTAAGAGTGAATACTTCAAGATAGTAGGAGCCCCACATGCTTGGCCTTTCTTCTTTGACCATGGGGGGAATCCATATTTCCCTCTCTTCTGGTCTGATAAAAACTCGAAGATTGCAGCTCGTTCCTTCCTAACCCCGAACAACGTCCTTACTGAAGTAGAGAGAACCACCATAGCTTTTTTCTTTGCCTGGTATGAACGGCTTGGGTACATCAATACCAGGAAGATAATTGACACAGATCCGGATTCCTTGCGTTCGGAATTCGGTAGGATTCCTAATGTATTCCTCTTTACTTTCCTTGTAACTTTTAGAATTATTAATGCCCTCATATTGTTTTTATGCAGAAAAAATGGCGAGCCCCCAAGATTTAGCTGCACTTGCTGTTGCAATTGGAAATGCTCCAAGGAGACCCCCGAAGCGCAGCAAAACCGGCGTTAGCCGTCCTCCACCAGCCACAATCATTCTGGACAGCCCCGAAGGTATTGCCCGAAAGAGGAAGGAACAAGAGGCTTTCCACTCCGGCTCTCCCACTCAATCGCAATTTGATGCCGGATAGGGGTCTTCTGGTTTTACCTCCTCAGTGTGGGAGGAAAACTTGAGTGAACATTTTGGGCGTATGCTGGTCACAGATTCTGATTCTCGCCGCTTCCAAGGAATGACTCGTCGCGAATTTGTCAACTTGATGAAGTCCCTAAAGAAGCAAAAACTCTGCGCTGCCTCCACACTCCAGTTCTTAGAGGATAACGCTGAGAAGGTCCTGTTCGTCGGTCAAGAGGCCGTGGACCTGGTTGCTTATGTCCAAAAGGAAGCGGAAATGGCTGAACAGATTGCGTCCCAAGCTACCGAATTAAGGAGGACCAAGCAAGCCCTTTCCCAAGGTGAGGAAGACTATGCGAAGAAAATGAATGACAAGCTGAAAGAAGTAAATGATGCTAATGATGCTGCTTTGAAGACACTGAGGGACGCTCTCAATCAGGCCGAACAGCAAAGGGACGAGGCTGTGCAGCAAAGGGATATGTACAAAGAGAAATGGATCAGATCAGTGCAATCCTCTTTCATGAATGCCGTGGAACAAGCCAACTTCCTCAACAGCGACTTCTCCTCTCGGGGCATGCACTTTCTGCATAAGGTTGAAGATGGAGTACTTTACAAGTACCTCCGAGATGGAAGTAGGGTGCCCATTTGCTTGGCTGATGAAGATTGTCCTGATCCCCTAGTTCCTGTGAATGATGAAGAATCTGAGGATGAAGATGCTGGGGAACATGAGGATGATGGTGATGCTGCTGCTTAGAGATGCAACTGTTTAACATTCTAGTTTAATTTTCAAGTCTTCTATTGCATTGTTGTTTTTGCTTTTCCTTTCCTAGGTTTTATTCCGAATTGCCGCTTTGTTTCTGTATTTCCATTCTGAACTCTGCTTTCTGTTTCTGCACTTTTATCGTACTTTATTAATGTATTCCGACTCTTCTGTTTGTTATGTTTCCATTGCGTACCCATTTTCTTTTTTATTGATCCACGGAAATCCTATTCTAGCCAACGAATGGTGTTCCGTTTAACTTATTAGTTTTCTCAAACTAACAGGGATCATTGCATGCACATGGGCGGTGTTCATTTTCATATAAGAACATCTCCTTACCCATTCCACTTCTTATCTGATGGCTAGTCAAATAAGTGGTGCATCTATAGTTGGATACTTAGGACTTTTTTTTTAAATTTTTCTAAGTGTGAGATTGCTCACATCTTACTGGATTCGGAAATCTTCAAGTCGAAATCGGAATTTCCATGGTACTTTAGGGATTTTTATGTTGAACTTGGTTTGGAACTGGGGAGATGGGACTACTTGGATGAATTATTCAAGTCTTATTCTGAATTCCGATATCGGACCTCTAGTATTGGATCCTGATACCGGAATCGTCGTGAGCACCCAAGCTAATACTGGATCCTGGTAAGAAATCGTTTTACCGGATCTGGATACCGGATCCATACCGTATCCTGATACCGGATACAGCATCCGAACTCTGATACCGGAACCGAATTCGCTCTTCGTTAAAAAATGCCTTAAAGGCGCCATCTCGTTGGGGTGTTAGAATCTAGGAACTTGAAAAATTTTCATTCATATAATTAAAGCCAAAACCGAATTTTAACAGATAACTTCTTAGAAATAACAGAACGAAATAACAGTGGTCTTCAAGACCTTCTTGGAAATGAAATAACAATGGCCTACAGGACCTTCTTGGAAATCAAATAACAGAAGTTTGAAATTTAACTATAATAAAGGCGAAGCTTAGCTGCATTCCATGGATTCTTGATGCCTCTTCCAGTCAGCGTTTCCAGGAAGTATGCTCCCTTTCCAGTTTTTGATCGGACTCGATATGGTCCTTCCCAATTAGCCGCCAACTTCCCATGCGTAGGTTCAGTACCATGTACGTCAGCTCTCCTCAGCACCAAATCACCCTCATTGAAAGTTCTGGGAACCACTTTGGAATTGTATTGCTTGGCGGACTGCTGCTGGATTGTTGCCACGCGAACAGTTGCCATTTCCCTTGATTCTTGCAAGAAGTCCAGATTCTCCCTAATGAGCCTTACGCTAGCTTCTGGATTGAAGTACCTTGATCTCATATTAGCGGACCCAACCTCCAGCGGAATCATCGCCTCACTTCCGTATGTTAGTTTGAATGGTGTCTCGCCAGTGGTGGAATGAGGAGTGGTTCTGTAGGACCAGAGAATTGTGTCTATATGATCCACCTACTTGCCTTTACTATCCTCCAACCTCCTCTTCAATCCTCTTAGAATGCATCTGTTAGCAGCCTCGGCCTGTCCGTTGGTTTGCGGATGCTCCACCGAAGATAAACGCTGCTTAATACCCAATTTTTGAAGGAACTCTTTGAAGGCTTTGCTTGTAAACTGAGTGCCATTATCTGTAATCAGCACGGCTGGAACCCCAAACCGGGATATGACCTGGTTGTTGAGAAACTTTATTATTTGAGTGGATGTGGTGACAACAACTGCTTTAGCTTCGATCCACTTTGTAAAATAGTCCACCGCCACCACCAGATGAGTCACCTGACCTGCTGCTTGCGGAAATGGTCCTAACAAATCCATTCCCCATTGAAAGAATGGCCATGGAGCTGATATGGAATGGAGTTCTTCTGGTGGTGCTAAGTGGACATCAGCATGTTTCTGACAGCGATCGCACCTTTTCACGTGCCTCATGGCATCCAACTGAATGTTGGGCCAATAGAATCCTGCCCTCAATATCTTCCTCGCCAGACTCCTTCCTCCAAGGTGGTGGCTGCATCTCCCCTCGTGCACTTCCTTCAGAGCCAATTCAGCCTCTCTCTCAGTCAGACATCTGAGAAGAGGGGAAGAAAATCCTCTCCGATAGAGCAAACCATCCTGGATAATAAAATGCGGAGCCATCTTCCTTATTTTTCTTGCGGCATCGTCCTCACTCGGAAGGATTCCGTGCGCCAGAAATGTTAGGATTGGGGAAGCCCATGACTCTTCATCCTCCACTGCCAATGTTGCACTGGGGTGAGAGATTGCTTGCTGAATCACGGACCTGTGATTTCCTGGTTTCTTGGTGCTGGCTAGCTTGCTTAGAACATTTGCTCTGGAATTTTGATCCCTTGGGATGTGTTGAAAGTCTACGCTGTTAAACCCTCCTGCCAGTTCCTTACATCTGGTAAGATACTTCTGAAGTAAAGGCTCCTTGGCTTGGAAGTTCCCTTTAATCTGCGAAATCACCAACTGTGAATCGCTGTAGAGTATGATTGCACGCGCCCCTAAATCCTTGGCCATCGTCAACCCTGCCGGGCAGGCTTCATATTCAGCTTGGTTGTTGGAAGTAGGAAAATCAAACCTCAGTGAGTATTCTACTGACACTCCTTGGGCATTCTCCAGTATCACGCCTGCACCTCCACCTGTTTGATTAGATGAGCCGTCAACAAACAAGGTCCAGACTTCTGAATCCCTCTTTGGTGCTAATTCTACCACGAAGTCTGCCAACACTTGAGATTTGATTGCTGTTCTTGTTTCATAGGTAATCCCATACTCGGACAACTCCACCAACCAGGCGATCATGCGACCTGCCAGGTCTGGTTTTTGCAAGACTTGCCGGATAGGCTGATCAGTTCTGACAACGATGGGATGACTCTGATCTGAGGCGCCGCGCTGTAACCACCAATGCAAACGCCATCTTCTCAATCTTTTGGTATCTTTTCTCAGCATCTTGTAATACCTTACTCACAAAATACATCGGCTTCTGACCATCAGCCAAGTCTCTGACCAGAACAGCACTGACTGCCTCATCATTTACGGCCAGATACAAATAGAGGATTTCATCTGGTTCAGGTTTACTCAAGATCGGGGGATTGGAGAGGTAGTGCTTAAAGTCCTGAAAGGCCGCTTCGCATTCCTCCGTCCATCTGAACTCTTGGTCCTTTTTGAGCAGTTGGAATAATGGAAGGGATTTGTATGCTGACTTTGACAGGAATCTAGTCAATGCCGCTATGCGACCTGTCAGTTGCTGCACTTCCTTCACGGAATTTGGGCTCCTCATCTGCGTGATTGCATCACACTTTTCAGGGTTAGCCTCTATTCCTCTGCTAGTAAGCATGAAACCTAAAAACTTTCCTGCTGTGACACCAAAAGCACACTTCAGCGAATTTAAACGCATATTGTGCAAACGTACCTTTTCAAGAACTGCCTCCAAGTCCTGCACATGATTCATTGTCTCTGTTGATTTCACTATCATGTCATCGACATAAACTTCCAACGTGGGTCCTATCAGTTCTCCAAAAACCTTATCCATCATCCTCTGGTAGGTTGCACCTGCATTCTTAAGACCAAACGACATTACTGTATAGCAGTATGCGGCTTTGTCTGTCATGAAAGCGGTTTTCTCCTGATCATCACCAAACATGGGAATCTGGTTATAACCGGAATAGGCATCCATAAAGGAAAGTAACTGATAACCAGCAGAATTATCAACTAATTTATCAATATTGGGGAGAGGATAGGTGTCTTTTGGACACGCTTTGTTTAAATCAGTGTAGTCTACACACATACGCCATTTGCCGTTGGATTTTTTGACTAAAACAACATTAGAAAGCCAAGTAGTATAGGGAACTTCCCTGATGAAACCAGCTTGCAAGAGCTCTTCCACATTCGCAGTGATCACCTTCTGTCTTTCAGCGCCCATCTTCCTTCTTCTTTGTGAGACTGGCCTAAACTTGGGATCAACCGATAGGCGGTGACAAATGAAGTCCGGATCTATTCCCGGCATATCTGCTGCGGTCCATGCGAACAAGTCCTTATTCTTCTTCAAGAGCTCCACCAACCTGACCTTTTCTTCTGGTTCTAAGTCTTTCCCCACCTGTGTCCACTGTTCTGGCTCACTTCCAATTTGAAATTTTTCTAACTCCCCCTCTGGCTTAGGTCTCTCTTCTTTAATGTCGTCTCTCATATCCAAATCCACCATCATGACCCCTGAGGATGACGCTGTTCCCTTAGCCCACTTTGCCTGCACCTGTTTTTTAGCGTTTTCTTTGGTTGCTTTCAGACTGGCAATGTAACAAGTTTTAGCTTGCATCTGGTCTGCCCGGATGGTAACGACTGATCCTTTCTCGTCTGGGAACTTCATCGCCATATGCAAGGGGGAGGCGATCGCCTGAAAAGCTTTCAAAGTGGGCCGCCCCAAAATTGCATTATAGGCAGAGGGGCAATCCACCACCAGAAAACGCAACTTTTCCGTTCGACACTGAGGGGGCGTGCCTAAAGTCAGTCTGATATCAATGTATCCTCTGGGCCTAATAGTGTCCCCCGTGAATCCAATCAGTTCCTTTTGACAGGGGCGCAGGTCTGCTGACTTCAATTTCAGACGGTCAAATAACTCTGTGAACATGATGTCTGAGGAGCTTCCCTGGTCCACCATCATGCGGCAAACTCGAAATCTGTCAATGATCCCGGTTACTACCAGCGGGTCATTGTGGTTGGGGATCACTCCTTCCAAATCGGCTTCGGTGAATGTGATCGGAGGGTGTACTTCCTTATGCTTGTTTGACACGGCCACCGCCATTGTAGCCAGCCTCAACTGCTTTCTCTAGGATGTTATGGATTCCCCTTCCACTGTCAGACCACCTGCGATAGTGCCAATTAATTCCAGGTCCTCATTACCACTTTTACCTGCATCCTCCTTCTTTTCTGGAGAGTTTCTGGATGCTGCACGCCTAGGAGTTCTGCTTCTCCTTGGTGGTGTCCGAGATCTCCTTCTAGGCGGGCTTCCCGTCCTTCTTCTGACAGGACTCCTGACCCTTCTTGTGGGGGTACGCTCATTGGGACCTCCTCTGAAGGATCAGATATAACGATTCAGCTTTCCTCTTCTTATCAAGGTTTCTACTGCATCCTTGAGTTGGACACATTCATCTTCAGTGTGTCCATAACTGCCATGCCAGCTACACCTCTTGTTCTGATTCTCCTTCGTCGGAGGCCTCCTCAATGGGGGTGGGCGGTCCACTTCCATCAGTTCTGCATTCATAATCTCACGCAGAATTTGTGATCTAGTAGTGTTTAAAGGCGTATAATGGTCATATTTACCTTCGGGCTTTTTAGGCCCCAGATCATGCCTGCTGCTCTTGTCTCCCTCTCTATGACCCTTTCCTATCCCCTTGTTGAAAAAGGCCTCCTTATTTTTCCCAGATGCATCACCTGTAAACTTGTATTGTGCTTTCTGATATTCCTCTAAATTGATGTACTTTTCGGCTCTCTCCATGACTTCATCCATGGTTCTGATCCTGTGCATCACCAAATGATCTGTGAAGTCTCCTGGTCTTAATGCACGCATCAAAAGGTGCAGAGCCACCAAAGCCTCTATGTCACTAATTGATAGGTACTCGATGTTGAAACGAGTGAGAAAATCTCTCAGCGACTCTCCTTTCTCTTGCTTGATTTGAGACAAATGGTGTTCTAATTTTGGCTGAGCCTTACTTGTGGTAAAATGTCCCAAAAATTTGCTGGCTAAGTCTTTCCATCCTGTTATCGAGTCGGGTTCCAATTTGGAATACCAGCGCAAAGCAGCTTTCTTGAGAGTCAAAGGGAAAGTGCGGCACTTGTATGCATCCTTGGCTCCTTGGCACGACATTGCCACCAGGAAGCTGTCGATATGCTCCTGCGGATCCGAATTCCCAAAGTAAGGATCCACGTTGGCCGGAGCTTTGAGATTCTCGGGCATGGGGAAAGCCATGATGCTCTCCTAAAGAGGATGGTCTTTTTCCTCAGGCTCCGCCACCTGTTCCACCTCATTCCCTTTTACCACACCAGACTGGGCAGTTCCTTTCCTCAATTCCTTCAACAACTTGTCCTGTTCATCCAACCGCTTACGCAAGCGGGCCAGTTCTGTTTCCATGCTGGCTTTCCTCTGCGAGCATCCGCCGGATGACCCCTTACTCTCATGTCGAGAATGCGAAGGGCTCTCTCCTCTAGTGGGGGGCCTCTGTCGCGATCTTTCCTGCTCCTGACGAGAAGGTTCTTCTTGTCTCGAACGCTCCTGTTCGGCTCTTCTCCTTCCCTCACTCAATCGTTCCCTGAGGTCCCTTTGACGAGAAGGTGCTTGTTCTCCATTTTTCGTTGCGTCCAGCACACTGTGGTGGCTGGGTTCAGTACGTTCCTCGTACGACTGATTTGCCATGGACTTCTTCAGAAAGTGGTGGGAATAAGTTTCTCGCTCCCACTGTGGTCGCCAATGTTCTGTCGTAGGATTACAGTACTTAGACAATTCGGTCTAAGAATCCAGCAATCCCACTCTTGATGTCAGACGCGAAATGAGCACCTTGAATACCAAGATACACACTCTCTTGTCGTTTTCAGCTTTGGGGGGTGGTGTGTGTGCTTGTGTGAGTTGAGTTAGATCATACCTGACAGCTTACCATGTAATATAGGCTCATACCAGCAGATACCGGATCGGCGGCCGCCTTCATGTGGCGGGTAAGATTCTCTAAACGGCTCTGATATTATGGCGGGAATTAATAGCGAACAGGATCCTAAGTTGAAAATATGGGATTCCTCCAGGTCCTTTAATGCACGTGTCCGAACTCGTAATGTTATAACGGTAAAGAATCCTATGTCCTAATCCTGTTGGCATTCGGTATCCGTATCAAGCCTTCAAGATTCGCTAAGGATACCTTCTCATATCTAATTCAGGTTTTGGTGGCGCGAACCAAGCCATTCCGGTATCCGGATTCGGCTTATTGGGCCATTCTTGGTCCCAATGCCGGATCCGGTCTGTTGGGCCAATCCGGCGGTTTTGTATGCGGATCCGATCCAGTGGACTTCTTTGGGTCTCAATCCGGTATCCGGATTGGTATTAAACAGATCCTTACGGCTTCGGGCGGTATCCGGATTCAGTATCCGGTCTTAATGGACTTTCTGACCCTTAATCCGGAATCCGGAACAAGGTTTAATGGGCCTCTTAGACCTCAATCCTGTGTACGGATTCGGCATGCCGGTCCTGTCTACATGGTCCATAACAATTGTGTACTCTTTTTCCTTCACTAATTTTTCTTATAGGGTTTTTCTTATGAATGTTTTTAAAGAGACATATTCTCTTAATAGTCATCCAAGGGGGAGTCTTATAAACAATTCATATCTATCTAATTAGTGGATGACTATCTATTGGATTGTATTTATATTTAGTTGATACCACTTTATATTAGGGTGGATTGTGTTTATATTTAGTTGATACCACTCCATATTAGGGTTTCCTATCTCCCTATAAATAGGACTCAACTATGATGTAAAATGTACACTGAATATATCACAATATATTGTTTCCTCTCTTCTTCTCTTCTTCCTTATTTTCATACGTTTCATAACACTCCCTTATTTTTAATTTCTATATTTGCCTCCTTCCTTGTATCATGCTACAACCGCAAGAATTTAAAAAAAAATAAAAATAATGAAAATAAAATATTGAAAAGATGAATAAAAATAAATAATGTTATTCACTCGGTTTTAATAAAAATACAAATAAAAATTGCATAAGATTTAAACTAAAAAAAATATCTTAAGAAAAGGAGTACTAACATGCAAGCCTTTGCATACACTGAGTTAATTTTTATGATTCACGATCATAAAATATCAGTGTCACAATTTGATGAGTAGGTTTATATTTATATTTAGGTCTCTCTAAGTAGGTTTTTTAATCATTTTTTTAAAAATCTTACGCAATTAAAGCCTGTGCATAACATTAAAAATAAAAATAACATTATTTATTAAAAATAAAAAAATAAAAATTGCATAAAAATTAAACCAATAATTATTAGGTCCCTTTCATGTACGTGGTTCATTGGGTAACCCGAGGACCTTGTCCGTGTATTACAATTCAAGTGAGTAACACCCCTTAAATCATGATTAAGATATCATCCCATAAATCATGATGAAGGTATCGCCCTGTGCAATGCCATGAATACTGGGTTTTAATTATTTTTATAATAATCTCATGTGTTAGCCAAATAAAAATAAAAATAAAAATTGAAAAACATGGGAAATAATGAAAAGAATGAGAGGACGTGGACCTTGTCTGAGTGGTAACTACGCTCCATGGCAGAAGTGGCAAAGGAGACTGAGTGTTTCAAGAAGAAGTCATAGATGATGGATGTAGGGAAAGGAATGTTGAGGGAAAGCAGGTTTTGAATAAGATGGAGAATTGTAGATGGAGATGAAAATGATAAATGAATGATGATTAGAACAGAAAAAAAATGTTTATTGGAACAATTACACTTACAAAAAGTAGTGTCATGTGGATGACTTTATTAAAGAGGAAATCCTAACTTTTGCTCTCAAGCCTTTATTTTGAAAAGATTAAATGTGAAAGCTTCTTTTGGACATGTTTTTATAATAAAAGAAAGGATTTAGTTCCTCATATATACATTCATTTTTTTTTTATTTTTCACGTGATCCAACAAACTTTTCTTTTTATGGTTGTTATTTTAACAAAAACAATTTATAATTGCTATTCACTTTTTTTTTTGACTTAATTTTTGGCCCCATGTTCGAGTTTTTGGCCCCATTTTATAATTTTGAAGACAAAAAGACCTTAATCTGTGACGCTCTCTTTTTAACTTGAAAATAATTAATATTTCCAAATAATTGAATACTTGCTATCAAAATTTGGGCTAGAAAATTTTCCTCCTTTTTAGAACTAGTACTTGCTCGTTCATAAACCCTTTTGAACATAAACCATTTTTGAAAGTTCGGCTTAACAATATCTTAGTTTCGAAAAGGCTCTCGAGATAACATTTCCTTAACTATAGAAAATACTCTTCATAGTTAATATTAAAACATACTATTTGCCTCTCGAGTTGAATTTGAATATATAAAGTGTGACACCCTTCCGTATTACCCAAGTATAATATAGTACTTAAACTATTATATTGGATAATATATGGACTTGTGAGTATTAAGAAAATATGTAAGTGAAATTTTTCTTTTTAAAGCGGGTGCACAAATCAACACTTGGAATTCTTGGAGAATAAACTCTAAAGCATTTCGAAACAGTTGTACCGAATTCGGCGATTTCTAAAACCTTTTCAAAAGTTGGGTAACATTCGTCTTTTGAAATCGTTTTTATATCATAGAAAATAACTAAAGCTACCCTTGCTTTATTTGATAAAACTGATACCATCGAATAGTTTTCACAGCCGAACTCTCAAATAGATTAAATCAGAGTAAGCGGAAATTATAGGACTATGCAACTAATAGTAATATAACCATAGGTATATACATATATATGAAAAGAGTTATAAGTACATAGTCCCAACATCAAGTCTCCAAGATCCAAAATACAAGTCCACAAACAGATCTACATAGCCGTGCAACCAAAACCCTAGAGTACTCCAAAAGTATATCTACAATATATATACATAATCAAATTATAAACTCCAAGGGTGGTCACGTAGATCTGGCAGCATCAGATGTAGTAGTAGTGATAGTAGTAGTCTCCAAGAAACATAAGTAGTAAGGTAGTAGCATCATCATCAACACAGCAGCAGCAGCAAAGTATCCTCCACAGCAACTCCACATCGGATCCTCCATCCACATCATACACCATATACATATACCTAGGGATCATCGTCCCTCCAATCGCTCCCAGTAGAATGCACGACAGGCTCGCTCCCACTCTCGTCCTCCACCTGATCCTCCTCGATCTCATCCGAGGGAGAGTGTACCCTACCACTGGGTACCGGGTCAGGTGATGGTGAAACCCTAACTGGGCTCCTCGGATCAGAAGGGGGAGTCTCCTCGCGGACGACTCTAGAAGAAAAAGGGTGTGAGCGGGTAGGTCGAAAGCGGAAATTGTGATAAGAGCGAGCTGGTCGTGTGGGAGGTGGTCCATGGTATGTGTAAAACGGGGGTACATGCATAGTGTATATGATGGGAATCCTAAATCTACGAGGACGGAATCGAATCAACGGGTTCGGGTGGTAGAAGGTAATCTCTACCTCTCCCTCGAACACCGCGCGATGGTCCTCATAGATCCATGTGCCACTAGGAAGTGGCCGGATCTCAATACAAGAAATGTAACGAGACATCACCTACAAGGGCATAGGGGTAAGCATGTCTATACACATAATCAACAGAGAATAAATTGTACAATGTGAATATGTAAATATGCAATCATAAATAACAATCACATTTAGCACTTAGCAAGTATTGAATGCAAGTAGGATGCTCACACTTGTTTCATTTATCACAATTAATGCAAATGACTGGCATGATGCATGAATTTAGCTCTCAAGCCTATCTCCATCATTCTATGTCACTCTCTGACGTCCATCCCTGACAACCCAGCACTCAACAGTGCGTTGTATTCCTAGGTATACAACAATTCGTACATTCACCTAGAATGTACACGACAAGCTTGGAATCCATGCCACCCGAGCATATCTCGTCATCCAAACGAACCGTCATCCAAACGGTATAACCATATCGGCATCCACTTAGCCGACCACGTCAACGACGTGTCATCAAGCAAGCGTATTGGCACTCCCAGAGGCCCTCCACATGTTTACCAAAAACATGATATACGTCCTACCATCCAAACTCCAGAATGAATGCATTACTTTACTTAAAAGGAATCGATTGATGTTTTATCCTTTTATTAATACATTACGTGCCTCCCGAGCAACGTATCATTATTCAAATGAAAACATCATAACGTCAATAAATTTCCTTTAAGTCCAGGATCACTTGGTTTATTGTCCTTTAAGTGTTACAAAATAACTTAGAATTGAAAATGGTATTTTTAAGTATCTGACTAAAAATACTCGAGTGTTTTCCATAATACTCGAGTAATTCATCAGTTTCCAGATTTTACTCGAGTGGTTCATAATTATACTCGAGTCGTTCATGTCTTTTTAGATATTTAAGTTTTCAGATCTTCATAAATATACTCGAGTAATTCATGAGATACTCGAGTAGTTCATTACCCAGAATACTCGAGTAGTTCATGTATTACTCGAGTTGTTCATCAATTTTTACTCCTGTTGCATCTGAAATACTCGAGTGCCAAGCCTGATTCTCAAGTTGGTGCGCCAATTTTCACACTGGTGCACCACGAAATACTCGAGTGTTAAGCCATATACTCGAGTATTTGCAGGCAGAACAGACTGAAAACTTGGTTTTTACATACCATTTCAATTTCTAAATATTTTTAACCCAAACCAGTGATCACAATAGTTCATATACCATATATTGAACATGTTACAATACTCATTTCATATCAAATAACAAATTTGACAGAGAATTAATCATTTATGCATAAAATACACAATTTAGCAACTCAACACCTCAAATTGCAAAATAAACATCACACTCATAAAACAATGGTCATTTAAACTTGCATGCATGATTTAGAACTTGCTCAACACAGTCATAGAGCATGGATTGGTCTCCAAACCAAAGTTCCTATTCAAACTAAGCCCTTAGAGCCTCTTGGCGGCTCTCTAACACAATTAATGGAATTTAAACTCTATCTAGTGTAAGAAATTACTTCCCCTTACCTCTCAGACGTGAATCAACAAAGGATTGACAAAGAAATGGCTCCACAACTCCCAGAACAACTTCAAGCATCACATGCAGAGCAGTTTGAGTGCAACACCAAAATGGAATTGGTTCACACATGAAACAATGAATAAAATTGGGGAAATTAGATTTTCTAAACTCTATGCAACATAATCTAACTAAGGAAACCGAATTTGAGACTCAGGGATTCATGAGCTTACCAGAAATTGAACTCAAAGTAAGCTCCAGACCAAGGCTTGACTAGAAACAGCTTCACTTCAACTCCTTGAATCTTCCACCACACTCACTCAATCCTCACGATTTTGGTGTTTATACAAAGCTCGTGATGTGAGCTTTGTATTCGTGTTTAGTTTATGACTTGAATCGAAACAGGGAAAGAGAATCGATTACTTGAATCCAGGAACCCTAACTTAGGTAGAAAACTCGAATTTGACCAAAATCCTCAACAAATCGGTGTTGATAGGCTTTTATAGACGTGGGAAAGACTCATGCATCACGACACGACATCCATGGCGTTGGCATGGTGGTGATTTCGTGTCAATGAAGGGGAATCGGTGGTGGTGACTCACCAAACGCACTAACTCGTGCAACTCTGTCCAGAATATTCGAGTTTTCCGAGAAATACTCGAGTATTTTGCCTCATTTTTGAAAAATAATTATTTTATTTACTTTCCCTCCAAAACCTTTCCTATAATTGCTTCTAGGTCCCAACCCAGGGACTAATATGCAAAACATTTATTTTATGCATTATTATATTTATTAAATCAATTCACACACATATACTAACTATATGAACACATATTTTAATCAAGGATTAATATAGAAATAATTAATTATAAATTAATTATAATTAACATTTCATTAATCGGGGATTAAAATTTTGGGGTGTTACACTACTCCCCCACTTACAAGGAATTTCGTCCCCGAAATTCAACTCATACAAACAACTCAGGATAATCCTGACGCATCTTATCCTGTAATTCCCAAGATGCTTCTATCACATCACCACAAACCCAGACGACTTTGACCAGACAAATGTCCTTCCCTCTAAGCTGCTTGATCCTTCGATCTTCAATGCGAACTGGTACAGCTTTGAAGGTTAGGTTCTCATGAATTTCTAAGTCATCCGGTTGGATTCTAAGGACAATGGTGGGGTCATGGACATATCTTTTCAGTTGAGACACATGGAATACATTATGAAGGTTAGCTAGCGACGGTGGCAGGGCTAACTGATAAGCTACTGGGCCGACTCTTTTGAGGATTTGATAGGGACCAATAAACTTAGGTGATAGTTTCTGGGTTTTCAGGGCTCTACTAATACCTTTGGTTGGTACTATTCTAATGAACACATGGTCTCCTTCATCAAACTCTAAAGGTTTTCTTCTTTTATCAGCATAGCTTTTCTGCCTACTTTGAGCTGCCCTTATCTTCTCTTGTACCATCTTGATCTTCTCAGTCGTCTCTTGCACAAAATCTGGCCCAACCAGAGAGTTCTCCCCCACTTGAAACCAGCATAACGGCGTCTGACATTTTCTTCCATATAAAGCTTCAAATGGTGCCATTCCAATACTCGTGTGGTAACTGTTGTTATAAGTAAACTCCACGAGTGGCAACATCTGTTCCCAGTTCCCTTGACCTCCCAAAACACATGCTCGTAGGATGTCCTCCAATGACTGAATAGTCCTCTCCGTTTGACCATCAGTCTGAGGGTGGTATGCAGAACTCAGCTTCAGTCTTGAACCCAAGGCTCTATGCAGATCTTCCCAAAACTTCGATGTAAACCTCGGATCGCGATCTGACACAATGCTTGATGGTACCCCATGCAGACGAACAACTTCCTTGATGTACAACTGGGTGAGCTTTTCCAAAGAGTAGCGCATGTTAACAGGAATAAAATGCGCCGACTTGGTTAGACGATCCACGATCACCCAAACTGCATCATGACCAGTAGATGTCCTTGGCAATCCTGACACAAAATCCATCGAGATACTATCCCATTTCCACACGGGAACTTCCAAGGAAAGTAATTCTCCTCCTGGCCTTTGATGTTCCACTTTCGCCTTTTGACACACCAAATAACAGGCCACATACTCAGCTACGTCTTTCTTCAGACCAGGCCACCAAAATATCTTCTTTAGATCCTGGTACATCTTAGTAGCTCCTAGATGCATACTCATCTTACTCTTATGCGCTTCATCCAGAATCATTCTTCTTACTTCCAAATCATCAGGGACACATATTCTTGTCTTAAAACGCAGGATTCCATCCTTTCCTTCTTGAAATTCCAACTCCTTACCTTCTTGCATCAACTTCTTTCTTTCCATCAGCTTCTCATTCTTGTGTTGTAATTCCTGAATCCTTTGAAGAAACTCATTAGCAATCTGCAGCATCCCCATTTTAATACTTGTCGGCTCTACTTGCATTGTCAGACTCAGATCCCGGAACTCCTCTATCAATGCAGCTTCTCTGTCCATCATCGCACTGATGTGCATTGCCTTTCTACTTAATGTGTCCGCCACGACATTTGCCTTCCCAGGATGGTAATAGAGCTCGAACTCATAATCCTTCAAAAACTCCATCCATCGACGCTGTCTCATATTCAACTCTTTCTGATCGAAGATGTAATTTAAACTCTTATGGTCACTAAACACCCGGAACGTAGTGCCATAGAGATAATGCCTCCAGATCTTTAATGCAAACACCACAGCTGCCAGCTCCAGATCATGAGTTGGATAGTTCATTTCATGAACTTTTAGCTGTCTCGAGGCGTAGGCAACGACTTGCCCCTCTTGCATCAAAACACTCCCAAGACCTTGTTTCGATGCGTCACAATACACATCAAAACTCTTCTGTGTATCGGGCAAAACCAATACAGGAGACGATGTCAACCTTTCCTTCAACTCTTGAAAACTCCTTTCACATTTCTCATCCCTTAGGAATGGTTGATCTTTCCGAGTCAATTTCGTCAAAGGCAGTGCGATCTTCGAGAAACCTTCTATGAATCTTCTGTAGTAACCAGCCAAACCAAGAAAGCTTCTCACCTCCGTGACCGACTTGGGTTGCTCCCATTGCAAAACCGAACTTACCTTCGTCGGATCAACGGCTATTCCTTTGTCCGAAATCACATGCCCCAAGAACTTAACCTCCTTCAGCCAGAACTCACATTTTGTAAATTTGGCGTACAACTGCTTCTCCTTCAGGATACTTAACACTATCCTCAAGTGTTCAACATGCTCCTCCGGGCTCTTAGAGTAAATAAGGATATCATCAATGAACACAACCACGAACGAATCTAAATAAGGTCTAAAGATCCGATTCATGTAGTCCATGAAAATAGCTGGTGCATTAGTCAATCCGAAAGGCATCACGACATACTCATAATGTCTGTATCGAGATCGAAATGCATTCTTAGGGATATCCTCTTCTCTTATCCTGATCTGATGGTATCCTGACCTCAAATCAATCTTGGAAAATACTGAAGCTCCACGAACTTGATCCATAAGGTCATCTATTCTCGGCAATGGATACTTGTTCTTGATCGTGACCTTATTCAACTGTCTGTAGTCGATGCACATCCTCATGCTGCCATCCTTCTTCTTGACAAACAAAACTGGAGCACCCCAAGGTGACACGCTTGGTCGAATCATCTGCTTCTGCAACAGCTCCTCAATCTGCTTCTTCATTTCAGCTATTTCCGGTGGTGCCATTCTATAAGGAGCAATAGAAATGGGACCAGCTCCCGGAACTAGATCGATACCGAATTCAATCTCTCTTCTTGGTGGCAGACCAGGGATCTCGTCAACAAATACTTCCGGAAAGTCTCTGACAACAGGAATCTCTTCTATCCTTGGACCATTCTCTTCTACCTCAGAGTTGAACAAACACACGTAGCTGGAGGGTTTTGAATTTCTATAGGTCACTACTTTTCTATCACAATCAGTGATCACTTGGTTTTGACTTAACCAGTCCATTCCCAAGATCACATCTAATTGTGCCAAGGGTAAGCAGATCAAATCTACTTTAGAGGTTTGTCCTAACACTTCTATATAACAGTTAAGACATGCTCTAGAAACAACTACAGGAGCATTAGTAGGGGTTTCTACTTTGAGGGTACAGGGCATCTCAGACATACTCAAACCCAAACGTTCTACACATTCATATGAAACAAATGAATGCGTTGCACCAGAATCAAACAAAACAAGACATGGCTGACCTTGCACCAGATCAGAGGATCGGTTTGCATCCACACCACTAAGGGTGAAAACCCTTCCTTGAGCCATAGGTCTATCAGCAGCTCCTCTTGTGTTAGCCTTGACCGGTTCCTTGCAATCCCTTGCAAAATGTCCCGACTTTCCACAGTTGAAGCATCCACTTGTTCCCCAACAAACACGTCCATAGTGGTTGCACTTGCACTTATCACAGAATGGAGCATCGCCCCGAAAATTCTTTCCATCCGAACCACCAGCTTTTCCCTTGCCTTTCCCTCGGCGATCATACGGACCTTTGCCTCGATTATTGAAACCTTTACGTCTTTGAGGTCCATAGCTCTGATTGTCCTTCCTCTCTGAGGCTTGAACCTCCTCAGCCTTTGTGTCGTCTTCATACATCCTACACATGTCCACCAGTGCAGGAAAGCTTTGGATTCGCTGGTAGCTGAAGATTGACTTCAACTTGGGCCTCAAGCCTCCTTCAAACTTTATGCACTTGCTTCTTTCATCCGGGTTGTTCTGATAGTACGGAGAGTACTTCATCAGTTCCTCAAACTTGGCTGCGTACTCACCCACACTCATATTCCCTTGCTTCAGCTGCAAGAACTCCACCTCCTTCTTCCTCCTTAGATCCTCAGGGAAATATTTGTTGAGAAATTTTTCCATAAATACTCCCCAGCTTACCTCTCTTCCTTCATATTGCAAAATTTGCACCGTGTGATTCCACTAATTCTCAGCTTCATCCTCCAACATGTAGGCTGTATACGCCACCTTTTGAGCATCAGAACACTCCAACGTTCTCAGAATCTTATCCATGGTGTGAATCCACTTATTGGCCTCTTCCGGTTTAAATCCTCCTTCAAACTTTGGCGGATTGCAACTCCTGAAATCAGCCAGAGTCTTCGCCTCAGCGTTACCCTCATTACACTGGTGAGGCGGGTAGGGGTGAGCATGACCCGGCCCAACCCGGAGACCCGTCCCAACCCGACGGGTTCGGGTCGGGTCAAACCCGTCCTTTAACAAGTGAGTGGACAAACCCGTTCCTGAAGAGGCTAGACCCGATCTTATTAAGGACGGGTTCGGGTCCATGCCCGGGTCACCCGGACCCGGCCCGGACACCAACAAAGCCCACGGGGAAATGATCTGTTTGCTGATCTGCACAAGTGAATTAACCAACAAAGCCCACGGGGAAATGATCTGTTTGCTGATCTGCACAAGTGAATTAACCAACAAAGCCCACGGGGAAATAATCTAACTACTCCGTCTCCTCTTCTACTTGTCTGTTTGCTGATCTGCTCTTTTGCTTCAAGGTAATTTTTTTTTTCTTTTTGGAAATGATTACTCATTATTGAAATATTAGGAACTATAGAATTATACTTTTTGTTGTTGAAGGAATTATATTAGTATTAATATACTTCTTGTGACTGGTTATAGAATTCTAGAAAGATTTTGCAAATTTCAAAATTTGAATGGTTTGAAGTTTTTTTTAATGTTATTCATCCGTCCCGGATGAACCCAGACCCGTCCCTATTTGGACCCGTCCTATTTTGGACCCGTCCTTAGCTTGTCCCTCTATAATTAGGGACGGGTTCGGGTTGAAAATTTGACCCGAGCAACATTTCGGGACGGGTACGGGCCAAGCCAAACCCGTCCCAACCTGTCCCATGCTCACCCCTAGAGGCGGGTTAACCGGTTGAGATGGTTGTTGAGACTGTCGCTGCATAGCTTCCAACACCATGGTGATTCGTTCTAACATCACATTGGTGTGATTTTGGTTTCTAGTTGCCATATTAGACCTGCGCTGTGGGCTTATGGTCATATATGTTGAACTAAAGAAACTTCCATTACACCCCCTATACTAAGATTATTACCTAAACGTCTAAATCTACAATCAATTGTGTCTTGTACTCAAAAGAGACAAGATACAAACAAATCAAGGGTATCTAAAGCTCAACAAGCAAAATAATAACATTCAGAAGAGTGTACATGGCCTGGAGATACCTGCTTGATGTTGATGGCTACCTTTCTGAAACTACTTCCACTACTACAGGATCTGGCTTTAGCTCTGATACCACTAAGTGTGACACCCTTCCGTATTACCCAAGTATAATATAGTACTTAAACTATTATATTGGATAATATATGGACTTGTGAGTATTAAGAAAATATGTAAGTGAAATTTTTCTTTTTTTTTCTTTTTAAAGCGGGTGCACAAATCAACACTTGGAATTCTTGGAGAATAAACTCTAAAGCATTTCGAAACAGTTGTACCGAATTCGGCGATTTCTAAAACCTTTTCAAAAGTTGGGTAACATTCGTCTTTTGAAATCGTTTTTATATCATAGAAAATAACTAAAGCTACCCTTGCTTTATTTGATAAAACTGATACCATCGAATAGTTTTCACAGCCGAACTCTCAAATAGATTAAATCAGAGTAAGCGGAAATTATAGGACTATGCAACTAATAGTAATATAACCATAGGTATATACATATATATGAAAAGAGTTATAAGTAGGACTATGCATCATCATCAACACAGCAGCAGCAAAGTATCCTCCACAGCAACTCCACATCGGATCCTCCATCCACATCATACACCATATACATATACCTAGGGATCATCCTCCCTCCAATCGCTCCCAGTAGAATGCACGGCAGGCTTGCTCCCACTCTCGTCCTCCACCGGATCCTCCTCGATCTCATCCGAGGGAGAGTGTACCCTACCACTGGGTACCGGGTCAGGTGATGGTGAAACCCTGACTGGGCTCCTCGGATCAGAAGGGGGAGTCTCCTCGCGGACGACTCTAGAAGAAAAAGGGTGTGAGCGGGTAGGTCGAAAGCGGAAACTGTGATAAGAGCGAGCTGGTCGTGTGGGAGGTGGTCCATGGTATGTGTAAAACGGGGGTACATGCATAGTGTATATGATGGGAATCCTAAATCTACGAGGACGGAATCGAATCAACGGGTTCGGGTGGTAGAAGGTAATCTCTACCTCTCCCTCGAACACCGCGCGATGGTCCTCATAGATCCATGTGCCACTAGGAAGTGGCCGGATCTCGATGCAAGCAATGTAACGAGACATCACCTACAAGGGCACAGGGGTAAGCATGTCTATACACATAATCAACAGAGAATAAATTGTACAATGTGAATATGTAAATATGCAATCATAAATAACAATCACATTTAGCACTTAACAAGTATTGAATGCAAGTAGGATGCTCACACTTGTTTCATTTATCACAATTAATGCAAATGACTGGCATGATGCATGAATTTAGCTCTCAAGCCTATCTCCATCATTCTATGTCACTCTCTGACGTCCATCCCTGACAACCCAGCACTCAACAGTGCGTTGTATTCCTAGGTATACAGCAATTCGTACATTCACCTAGAATGTACACGACAAGCTTGGAATCCATGCCACCCGAGCATATCCCGTCATCCAAACGGACCGTCATCCAAACGGTATAACCATATCGGCATCCACTCAGCCGACCACGTCAACGACGTGTCATCAAGCAAGCGTATTGGCACTCCCAGAGGCCCTCCACATGTTTACCAAAAACATGATATACGTCCTACCATCCAAACTCCAGAATGAATGCATTACTTTACTTAAAAGGAATCGATTGATGTTTTATCCTTTTATTAATACATTACGTGCCTCCCGAGCAACGTATCATTATTCAAATGAAAACATCATAACGTCAATCAGTTTCCTTTAAGTCCAGGATCACTTGGTTTATTGTCCTTTAAGTGTTACAAAATAACTTAGAATTGAAAATGGTATTTTTAAGTATCTGACTAAAAATACTCGATTGTTTTCCATAATACTCGAGTAATTCATCAGTTTCCAGATTTTACTCGAGTGGTTCATAATTATACTCGAGTCGTTCATGTCTTTTTAGATATTTAAGTTTTCAGATCTTCATAAATATACTCGAGTAATTCATGAGATACTCGAGTAGTTCATTACCCAGAATACTCGAGTAGTTCATGTATTACTCGAGTTGTTCATCAATTTTTACTCTTGTTGCATCTGAAATACTCGAGTGCCAAGCCTGATTCTCAAGTTGGTGCGCCAATTTTCACACTGGTGCACCACGAAATACTCGAGTGTTAAGCCATATACTCGAGTATTTGCAGGCAGAACAGACTGAAAACTTGGTTTTTACATACCATTTCAATTTCTAAACATTTTTAACACAAACCAGTGATCACAATAGTTCATATACCATATATTGAACATGTTACAATACTCATTTCATATCAAATAACAAATTTGACAGAGAATTAATCATTTATGCATAAAATACACAATTTAGCAACTCAACACCTCAAATTGCAAAATAAACATCACACTCATAAAACAATGGTCATTTAAGCTTGCATGCATGATTTAGAACTTGCTCAACACAGTCATAGAGCATGGATTGGTCTCCAAACCAAAGTTCCTATTCAAACTAAGCCCTTAGAGCCTCTTGGTGGCTCTCTAACACAATTAATGGAATTTAAACTCTATCTAGTGTAAGAAATTACTTCCCCTTACCTCTCAGACGTGAATCAACAAAGGATTGACAAAGAAATGGCTCCACAACTCCCAGAACAACTTCAAGCATCACATGCAGAGCAGTTTGAGTGCAACACCAAAATGGAATTGGTTCACACATGAAACAGTGAATAAAATTGGGGAAATTAGATTTTCTAAACTCTATGCAACATAATCTAACTAAGGAAACCGAATTTGAGACTCAGGGATTCATGAGCTTACCAGAAATTGAACTCAAAGTAAGCTCCAGACCAAGGCTTGACTAGAAACAGCTTCACTTCAACTCCTCGAATCTTCCACCACACTCACTCAATCCTCACGATTTTGGTGTTTATACAAAGCTCGTGATGTGAGCTTTGTATTCGTGTTTAGTTTATGACTTGAATCGAAACAGGGAAAGAGAATCGATTACTTGAATCCAGGAACCCTAACTTAGGTAGAAAACTCGAATTTGACCAAAATCCTCAACAAATCGGTGTTGATAGGCTTTTATAGACGTGGGAAAGACTCATGCATCACGACACGACATCCATGGCGTTGGCATGGTGGTGATTTCGTGTCAACGAAGGGGAATCGGTGGTGGTGACTCACCAAACGCACTAACTCGTGCAACTCTGTCCAGAATACTCGAGTTTTCCGAGAAATACTCGAGTATTTTGCCCCATTTTTGAAAAATAATTATTTTATTTACTTTCCCTCCAAAACCTTTCCTATAATTGCTTCTAGGTCCCAACCCAGGGACTAATATGCAAAACATTTATTTTATGCATTATTATATTTATTAAATCAATTCACACACATATACTAACTATATGAACACATATTTTAATCAAGGATTAATATAGAAATAATTAATTATAATTAACATTTCATTAATCGGGGATTAAAATTTTGGGGTGTTACACTACTCCCCCACTTACAAGGAATTTCGTCCCCGAAATTCAACTCATACAAACAACTCAGGATAATCCTGACGCATCTTATCCTGTAATTCCCAAGATGCTTCTATCACATCACCACAAACCCAGACGACTTTGACCAGACAAATGTCCTTCCCTCTAAGCTGCTTGATCCTTCGATCTTCAATGCGAACTGGTACAGCTTTGAAGGTTAGGTTCTCATGAATTTCTAAGTCATCCGGTTGGATTCTAAGGACAATGGTGGGGTCATGGACATATCTTTTCAGTTGAGACACATGGAATACATTATGAAGGTTAGCTAGCGACGGAGGCAGGGCTAATTGATAAGCTACTGGGCCGACTCTTTTGAGGATTTGATAGGGACCAATAAACTTAGGTGATAGTTTCTGGGTTTTCAGGGCTCTACTAACACCTTTGGTTGGTACTATTCTAATGAACACATGGTCTCCTTCAGCAAACTCTAAAGGTTTTCTTCTTTTATCAGCATAGCTTTTCTGCCTACTTTGAGCTGCCCTTATCTTCTCTTGTACCATCTTGATCTTCTCAGTCGTCTCTTGCACAAAATCTGGCCCAACCTGAGAGTTCTCCCCCACTTGAAACCAGCATAACAGCGTATGCCATTTTCTTCCATATAAAGCTTCAAATGGTGCCATTCCAATACTCGTGTGGTAACTGTTGTTATAAGTAAACTCCACGAGTGGCAACATCTGTTCCCAGTTCCCTTGACCTTCCAAAACACATGCTCGTAGGATGTCCTCCAATGACTGAATAGTCCTCTCCGTTTGACCATCAGTCTGAGGGTGGTATGCAGAACTCAGCTTCAGTCTTGAACCCAAGGCTCTATGCAGATCTTCCCAAAACTTCGATGTAAACCTCGGATCGCGATCTGACACAATGCTTGATGGTACCCCATGCAGACGAACAACTTCCTTGATGTACAACTGGGTGAGCTTTTCCAAAGAGTAGCGCATGTTAACAGGAATAAAATGCGCCGACTTGGTTAGACGATCCACGATCACCCAAACTGCATCATGACCAGTAGATGTCCTTGGCAATCCTGACACAAAATCCATCGAGATACTATCCCATTTCCACACGGGAACTTCCAAGGAAAGTAATTCTCCTCCTGGCCTTTGATGTTCCACTTTCGCCTTTTGACACACCAAACAACAGGCCACATACTCAGCTACGTCTTTCTTCAGACCAGGCCACCAAAATATCTTCTTTAGATCCTGGTACATCTTAGTAGCTCCTGGATGCATACTCATCTTACTCTTATGCGCTTCATCCAGAATCATTCTTCTTACTTCCAAATCATCAGGGACACATATTCTTGTCTTAAAACGCAGGATTCCATCCTTTCCTTCTTGAAATTCCAACTCCTTACCTTCTTGCATCAACTTCTTTCTTTCCATCAGCTTCTCATTCTTGTGTTGTAATTCCCGAATCCTTTGCAGAAACTCATTAGCAATCTGCAGCATCCCCATTTTAATACTTGTCGGCTCTACTTGCATTGTCAGGCTCAGATCCCGGAACTCCTCTATCAATGCAGCTTGTAACATCCCTGACAGGCAAATGGATTGCGACTGTCCCCACATATCAACACGAGTCTTTTCAGCGTTCTTTGTCCTCACTCGCACACTTCCTGGGAAAACTTCCCAGGAGGTCACCCATCCCAGAATTACCCCAAGTCAAGCACGCTTAACCATGGAGTTCTTATGTGATGGGCTACCGAAAAGAAGATGCATCTTGTTGATATGGGTAGTACTAATCAATTCATTTAAGCCTTCCTGTACTATGTAGTCCCATTCCTACACAGTCTCAGGATCACCCTCTCATTCCGATGTGTCGGTTCATTCATGTACCCCTCCCTTAGAAGCCTTGCCAGGAGCCGCTCCTTGTCCGTGCCTCTTGCACCGGCGATCACTCCCCGCCCTCATCAGCCCGGGTGTTACATGCCCACCAGCTTCCGCCTGGTTCATCCCCGAACCACACCGTACTGGGAGAGGATCCGCTCTGATACCATTTGTAACATCCCTGGCAGGCAAATGGATAGCGACTGTCCCCACATACCAACACGAGTCTTTTCAGCGTGCTTTGTCCTCACTCGCACACTTCCTGGGAAAACTTCCCAGGAGGTCACCCATCCCAGAATTACCCCAAGTCAAGCACGCTTAACCGTGGATTTCTTATGTGATGGGCTACCGAAAAGAAGATGCATCTTGTTGATATGGGTAGTACTAATCAATTCATTTAAGCCTTCTTGTACTATGTAGTCCCATTCCTACACAGTCTCAGGATCACCCTCTCATTCCGATGTGTCGGTTCATTCATGTACCCCTCCCTTAGAAGCCTTGCCAGGAGCCGTTCCTTGTCCGTGCCTCTTGCACCGGCGATCACTCCCCGCCCTCATCAGCCCGGGTGTTACACAGCTTCTCTGACCATCATCGCACTGATGTGCATTGCCTTTCTACTTAATGCGTCCGCCACGACATTTGCCTTCCCAGGATGGTAATAGAGCTCGAAATCATAATCCTTCAAAAACTCCATCCATCGACGCTGTCTCATATTCAACTCTTTCTGATCGAAGAGGTACTTTAAACTCTTGTGGTCACTAAACACCCGGAACGTAGTGCCATAGAGATAATGCCTCCAGATCTTTAATGCAAACACCACAGCTGCCAGCTCCAGATCATGAGTTGGATAGTTCATTTCATGAACTTTTAGCTGTCTCGAGGCGTAGGCAACGACTTGCCCCTCTTGCATCAAAACACTCCCAAGACCTTGTTTCGATGCGTCACAATACACATCAAAACTCTTCTGTGTATCGGGCAAAACCAATACAGGAGACGATGTCAACCTTTCCTTCAACTCTTGAAAACTCCTTTCACATTTCTCATCCCATAGGAATGGTTGATCTTTCCGAGTCAATTTCGTCAAAGGCAGTGCGATCTTCGAGAAACCTTCTATGAATCTTCTGTAGTAACCAGCCAAACCAAGAAAGCTTCTCACCTCCGTGACCGACTTGGGTTGCTCCCATTGCAAAACCAAACTTACCTTCGTCGGATCAACGGCTATTCCTTTGTCCGAAATCACATGCCCCAAGAACTTAACCTCCTTCAGCCAGAACTCACATTTTGTAAATTTGGTGTACAACTGCTTCTCCTTCAGGATACTCAACACTATCCTCAAGTGTTCAACATGCTCCTCCGGGCTCTTAGAGTAAATAAGGATATCATCAATGAACACAACCACGAACGAATCTAAATAAGGTCTAAAGATTCGATTCATGTAGTCCATGAAAATAGTTGGTGCATTAGTCAATCCGAACGGCATCACGACATACTCATAATGTCCATATCGAGATCGAAATGCATTCTTAGGGATTTCCTCTTCCCTTATCCTGATCTGATGGTATCCTGACCTCAAATCAATCTTGGAAAATACCGAAGCTCCACGAACTTGATCCATAAGGTCATCTATTCTCGGCAATGGATACTTGTTCTTGATCGTGACCTTATTCAACTGTCTGTAGTCGATGCACATCCTCATGCTGCCATCCTTCTTCTTGACAAACAAAACCGGAGCACCCCAAGGTGACACGCTTGGTCGAATCATCTGCTTCTGCAACAGCTCCTCAATCTGCTTCTTCATTTCAGCCATTTCCGGTGGTGCCATTCTATAAGGAGCAATAGAAATGGGACCAGCTCCCGGAACTAGATCGATACCGAATTCAATCTCTCTTCTTGGTGGCAGACCAGGGATCTCGTCAACAAATACTTCCGGAAAGTCTCTGACAACAGGAATCTCTTCTATCCTTGGACCATTCTCTTCTACCTCAGAGTTGAACAAACACACGTAGCTGGAGGGTTTTGAATTTCTATAGGTCACTACTTTTCTATCACAATCAATGATCACTTGGTTTTGACTTAACCAGTCCATTCCCAAGATCACATCTAATTGTGCCAAGGGTAAGCAGATCAAATCTACTTTAGAGGTTTGTCCTAACACTTCTATATAACAGTTAAGACATGCTCTAGAAACAACTACAGGAGCATTAGTAGGGGTTTCTACTTTGAGGGTACAGGGCATCTCAGACATACTCAAACCCAAACGTTCTACACATTCATATGAAACAAATGAATGCGTTGCACCAGAATCAAACAAAACAAGACATGGCTGACCATTAAGCAAGTATTTACCTTGCACCAGATCAGAGGATCGGTTTGCATCCACACCACTAAGGGTGAAAACCCTTCCTTGAGCCATAGGTCTATCAGCAGCTCCTCTTGTGTTAGCCTTGACCGGTTTCTTGCAATCCCTTGCAAAATGTCCCGACTTTCCATAGTTGAAGCATCCATTTGTTCCCCAACAAACACGGCCATAGTGGTTGCGCTTGCACTTATCACAGAATGGAGCATCGCCCCGAAAATTCTTTCCATCCGAACCACCAGCTTTTCCCTTGCCTTTCCCTCGGTGATCATACGGACCTTTGCCTCGATTATTGAAACCTTTACGTCTTTGAGGTCCATAGCTCTGATTGTCCTTCCTCTCTGAGGCTTGCACCTCCTCAGCCTTTGTGTCGTCTTCATACATCCTACACATGTCCACCAGTGTAGGAAAGCTTTGGATTCGCTGGTAGCTGAAGATTGACTTCAACTTGGGCCTCAAGCCTCCTTCAAACTTTATGCACTTGCTTCTTTCATTCGGGTTGTTCTGATAGTACGGAGAGTACTTCATCAGTTCCTCAAACTTGGCTGCGTACTCACCCACACTCATATTCCCTTGCTTCAGCTGCAAGAACTCCACCTCCTTCTTCCTCCTTAGATCCTCAGGGAAATATTTGTTGAGAAATTTTTCCATAAATACTCCCCAGCTTACCTCTCTTCCTTCATATTGAAAAAGTTGCACCGTGTGATTCCACCAATTCTCAGCTTCATCCTCCAACATGTAGGCTGCATACGCCACCTTTTGAGCATCAGAACACTCCAACGTTCTCAGAATCTTATCCATGGTGTGAATCCACTTATTGGCCTCTTCCGGTTTAAATCCTCCTTCAAACTTTGGCGGATTGCAACTCCTGAAATCAACCAGAGTCTTCGCCTCAGTGTTACCCTCATTACACTGGTGAGGCGGGTTAACCGGTTGAGATGGTTGTTGAGACTGTCGCTGCATAGCTTCCAACACCGTGGTGATTCGTTCTAACATCGCATTGGTGTGATTTTGGTTTCTAGTTGCCATATTAGACCTGCGCTGTGGGCTTATGGTCATATATGTTGAACTAAAGAAACTTCCATTACACCCCCTATACTAAGATTATTACCTAAACGTCTAAATCTACAATCAATTGTGTCTTGTACTCAAAAGAGACAAGATACAAACAAATCAAGGGTATCTAAAGCTCAACAAGCAAAATAATAACATTCAGAAGAGTGTACATGGCCTAGAGATACCTGCTTGATGTTGATGGCTACCTTTCTGAAACTACTTCCACTACTACAGGATCTGGCTTTAGCTCTGATACCACTCAGTGTGACACCCTTCCGTATTACCCAAGTATAATATAGTACTTAAACTATTATATTGGATAATATATGGACTTGTGAGTATTAAGAAAATATGTAAGTGAAATTTTTCTTTTTTTTTTCTTTTTAAAGCGGGTGCACAAATCAACACTTGGAATTCTTGGAGAATAAACTCTAAAGCATTTCGAAACAGTTGTACCGAATTCGGCGATTTCTAAAACCTTTTCAAAAGTTGGGTAACATTCGTCTTTTGAAATCGTTTTTATATCATAGAAAATAACTAAAGCTACCCTTGCTTTATTTGATAAAACTGATACCATCGAATAGTTTTCACAGCCGAACTCTCAAATAGATTAAATCAGAGTAAGCGAAAATTATAGGACTATGCAACTAATAGTAATATAACCATAGGTATATACATATATATGAAAAGAGTTATAAGTACATAGTCCCAACATCAAGTCTCCAAGATCCAAAATACAAGTCCACAAACAGATCTACATAGCCGTGCAACCAAAACCCTAAAGTACTCTAAAAGTATATCTACAATATATATACATAATCAAAATATAAACTCCAAGGGTGGTCACGTAGATCTGGCAGCATCCGATGTAGTAGTAGTGATAGCAGTAGTCTCCAAGAAACATAAGTAGTAAGGTAGTAGCATCATCATCAACACAGCAGCAGCAGCAAAGTATCCTCCACAGCAACTCCACATCGGATCCTCCATCCACATCATACACCATATACATATACCTAGGGATCATCGTCCCTCCAATCGCTCCCAGTAGAATGCACGACAGGCTCGCTCCCACTCTCGTCCTCCACCGGATCCTCCTCGATCTCATCCGAGGGAGAGTGTACCCTACCACTGGGTACCGGGTCAGGTGATGGTGAAACCCTGACTGGGCTCCTCGGATCAGAAGGGGGAGTCTCCTCGCGGACGACTCTAGAAGAAAAAGGGTGTGAGCAGGTAGGTCGAAAGCGGAAACTGTGATAAGAGCGAGCTGGTCGTGTGGGAGGTGGTCCATGGTATGTGTAAAACGGGGGTACATGCATAGTGTATATGATGGGAATCCTAAATCTACGAGGACGGAATCGAATCAACGGGTTCGGGTGGTAGAAGGTAATCTCTACCTCTCCCTCGAACACCGCACGATGGTCCTCATAGATCCATGTGCCACTAGGAAGTGGCCGGATCTCGATGCAAGCAATGTAACGAGACATCACCTACAAGGGCATAAGGGTAAGCATGTCTATACACATAATCAACAGAGAATAAATTGTACAATGTGAATATGTAAATATGCAATCATAAATAACAATCACATATAGCACTTAGCAAGTATTGAATGCAAGTAGGATGCTCACACTTGTTTCATTTATCACAATTAATGCAAATGACTGGCATGATGCATGAATTTAGCTCTCAAGCCTATCTCCATCATTCTATGTCACTCTCTGACGTCCATCCCTGACAACCCAGCACTCAACAGTGCGTTGTATTCCTAGGTATAGAACAATTCGTAGATTCACCTAGAATGTACACGACAAGCTTGGAATCCATGCCACTCGAGCATATCCCGTCATCCAAACGGATCGTCATCCAAACGGTATAACCATATCGGCATCCACTCAGCCGACCACGTCAACGACGTGTCATCAAGCAAGCGTATTGGCACTCCCAGAGGCCCTCCACATGTTTACCAAAAACATGATATACGTCCTACCATCCAAACTCCAGAATGAATGCATTACTTTACTTAAAGGGAATCGACTGATGTTTTATCCTTTTATTAATACATTACATGCCTCCCGAGCAACGTATCGTTATTCAAATGAAAACATCATAACGTCAATCAATTTCCTTTAAGTCCAGGATCACTTGGTTTATCGTCCTTTAAGTGTTATAAAATGACTTAGAATTGAAAATGGTATTTTTAAGTATCTGACTAAAAATACTCGAGTGTTTTCCTTAATACTCGAGTAGTTTATCATTTTTCAGATTTTACTCGAGTAGTTCATGATTATACTCGAGTCGTTCATGTCTGTTTAGAGATTTAAGTTTTCAGATCTTCAAAAATATACTCGAGTAATTCATTAGATACTCGAGTAGTCCATTACCCAGAATACTCGAGTAGTTCACATATTACTCGAGTTGTTCATTAATTTTTACTCTTGTTGCATCTGAAATACTCGAGTGCTTAGCCTGGTTCTCAAGTTGGTGCGCCAATTTTCACACTGGTGCACCACGAAATACTCGAGTGTTAAGCCATATACTCGAGTATTCGTAGGCAGAACAGACTGAAAACTTGGTTTTTACATACCATTTCAATTTCTAAACATTTTTAACCCAAACCAGTGATCACAATAGTTCATATACCATATATTGAACATGTTACAATACTCATTTCATATCAAATAACAAATTTGACAGAGAATTAATCATTTATGCATAAAATACACAATTTAGCAACTCAACACCTCAAATTGCAAAATAAACATCACACTCATAAAACAATGGTCATTTAAGCTTGCATGCATGATTTAGAACTTGCTCAACACAGTCATAGAGCATGGATTGGTCTCCAAACCAAAGTTTCTATTCAAACTAAGCCCTTAGAGCCTCTTGGTGGCTCTCTAACACAATTAATGGAATTTAAACTCTATCTAGTGTAAGAAATTACTTCCCCTTACCTCTCATACGTGAATCAACAAAGGATTGACAAAGAAATGGCTCCACAACTCCCAGAACAACTTCAAGCATCACATGCAGAGCAGTTTGAGTGCAACACCAAAATGGAATTGGTTCACACATGAAACAGAGAATAAAATTGGGGAAATTAGATTTTCTAAACTCTATGCAACATAATCTAACTAAGGAAACCGAATTTGAGACTCAGGGATTCATGAGCTTACCAGAAATTGAACTCAAAGTAAGCTCCAGACCAAGGCTTGACTAGAAACAGCTTCACTTCAACTCCTTGAATCTTCCACCACACTCACTCAATCCTCACGATTTTGGTGTTTATACAAAGCTCGTGATGTGAGCTTTGTATTCGTGTTTAGTTTATGACTTGAATCGAAACAGGGAAAGAGAATCGATTACTTGAATCCAGGAACCCTAACTTAGGTAGAAAACTCGAATTTGACCAAAATCCTCAACAAATCGGTGTTGATAGGCTTTTATAGACGTGGTGTAACACCCCAAAATTTTAATCCCCGATTAATGAAATGTTAATTTTAATTTAATTATAATTAATATTTTCTATATTAATCCTTGATTAAAATATGTGTTCATGTAACTAGTTTGTGAGTGTGAAATTATTTAATAAATATAATAAATGCCTAAAATGAGTATTTTGCATATTAGTCCCTGGGTTGGGACCTAGAAGCAATTATAGGAAAGGTTTTGGAGGGAAAGTAAATAAAATAATTATTTTTCAAAAATTGGGAAAAATACTCGAGTATTTTCTGAAAAACTCGAGTATTCTGGGTCAAACTGCACGAGTTAGTGCGTTTGATGAGTCACCATGAACGATTCTCTTCTCCTGCCACGAAATCGTCTCCTTGCCAACGCCATGGGTGGCGTGTCGACATGCATGAGCTCCCTCTATCTCTATTTAAACCCATCAACATCGTGAAGTTAGGAATTTTGCTCAATCTTGCTCTTGTTGACAAAGTTAGGGTTTCGAATTTGCCCTCTTCGATTCTCTTTCAATTCTGAGTGTTAAGGCTTGAGTGATACACGAATACAAAGCTCATATCACGAGCTTTGTATAGACATAAAGATTGTGAGCTGAGAGTGAGTGTGTTGTTAGAATCGAAGCTGAGAAGTTGAGGCTGAGTTGCTGTCATCAGTTCTGGGAGCTTACTTTGGGTTTGATTTCTGGTAAGCTCACGAATCCCTGAGTCTCAAATTTGATTTCCTTAGTTAGATTATATTGCATAGAGTCTAGAAAACCTAATTTCCCCAATTTTATTCTCTGTTTCATAGGTAAACCAATTCCACTTTGGTGTTGCACTCAAAATGCTCTGCATGTGGTGCTTGAAGTTGGTCTGAGAGTTGTGGAGCTTTTCTTTGGGGATTTCTTGTTTGATTCACGTCTGAGAGGTAAGGGGAAGTAATTATATTCACTAGATAGAGATTAAATTTCATTATTTGTGTTAGAGAGCCACCAAGAGGCTCTAAGGGCTTAGATTGAATAGGATCTTTGGTTTGGAGGCCAAGCTTTGCTCTAAAACTGTGTTGAGCAAGTTCTATATCATGCATGCAAGCTTAAATGAACTTTGTTTCATGAGTATTGTGCTTATTGTGTAAATTGAGGTGTTGAGTTGTTAAAATGTGTTTTATGCATGATTCATTGATTCTCTGTCAAATTGATTATTTGATATGAAATGAGTATGGTAACATGTTCAATATATGGTATATGAACTATTGTGATCACTGGTTTGGGTTAAAAATGTTTAGAAATTGAAATGGTATGTAAAAACCAAGTTTCAGTCTGTTCTGTCTTCAAATACTCGAGTATATGGCTTAACACTCGAGTATTTCGTGATGCACCAGTGTGAAAATTGGCGCACCAACTTGAGAACCAGGCTAAGCACTCGAGTATTTCAGATGCAACAAGAGTAAAAATTAATGAACAACTCGAGTAATATGTGAACTACTCGAGTATTCTGGGTAATGGACTACTCGAGTATCTCATGAATTACTCGAGTATATTTTTGAAGATCTGAAAACTTAAATCTCTAAACAGACATGAACGACTCGAGTATAATCATGAACTACTCGAGTAAAATCTGAAAAATGATAAACTACTCGAGTATTATGGAAAACACTCGAGTATTTTTAGTCAGATACTTAAAAATACCATTTTCAATTCTAAGTCATTTTATAACACCTAAAGGACGATAAACCAAGTGATCATGGACTTAAAGGAAATTGATTGACGTTATGATGTTTTCATTTGAATAACGATACGTTGCTCGGGAGGCACGTAATGTATTAATAAAAGGATAAAACATCAGTCGATTCCCTTTAAGTAAAGTAATGCATTCATTCTGGAGTTTGGATGGTAGGACGTATATCATGTTTTTGGTAAACATGTGGAGGGCCTCTGGGAGTGCCAATACGCTTGCTTGATGACACGTCGTTGACGTGGTCGGCTTAGTGGATGTCGATATGGTTATACCGTTTGGATGACGGACCGTTTGGATGACGGGATATGCTCGAGTGGCATGGATACCAAGCTTGACGTGTACATTCTAGGTGAATGTACGAATTGTTGTATACCTAGGAA
Organism: Crotalaria pallida; assembly: GCA_037953625.1. NCBI lineage: Eukaryota > Viridiplantae > Streptophyta > Magnoliopsida > Fabales > Fabaceae > Crotalaria > Crotalaria pallida. The sequence continues at coordinate 47,372,831 of CM075650.1, read as the reverse complement.
TACAACGCACTGTTGAGTGCTGGGTTGTCAGGGATGGACGTCAGAGAGTGACATAGTATGATGGAGATAGGCGTGAGAGCTAAAGTCATGCATCATGCCACTCATTTAAATCAATGGTGATAAATGAAATAAGTGTGAGCATCCTATGTGCATTAATTAACTGCTAAGTGTTATATGTGATTGTTGTTAATTGATGCATATTTACATACTCATATTGCACAATTTATTCTCTGTTGATTATGTGTATAGAATTGCTTACCCCTATGCCCTTGTAGGTGATGTCTCGTTACATTGCTTGCATCGAGATCCGGCCACTTCCTAGTGGCACATGGATCTATGAGGACCATCGCGCGGTGTTCGAGGGAGAGGTAGAGGTTACCTTCTACCACCCGAACCCGTTGATCCGATTCTGTCCTCGTAGATTTAGGATTCCCATCATATACATTATGCATGTACCCCCGTTTTACACTTACCATGGACCACCTCCCACGCGACCAGCTCGCTCCTATCACAGTTTCCGTTTTCGAACTACCCGCTCTCACCCTTTTATCTCGAGAGTCGTCCGCGAGGAGACTCCCCCTTCTGATCCGAGGAGCCCAGTCAGGGTTTCACCATCACCTGACCCGGTACCCAGTGGTAGGGTACACTCTCCCTCGGATGAGATCGAGGAGGATCCGGTGGAGGACGAGAGTGGGAGCGAGTCTGTCGTGCATTCTACTAGGAGTGATTGGAGGGACGATGATCCCTAGGTTTGTGCATAGGGTATGTGATGAGGATCAGGGGATCCGATGTGTGGAGGCTGTGGAGGATATCTTACTGCTGCTGCTGTGTTGATGATGATGCTACTACCTTACTACTTATGTTTCTTGGAGACTGCTGTTATCACTACTACTACATCTGATGCTGCCGGATCTACGTGACCACCCTTAGAGTTTTATTTTGGTTATGTATATATGTTGTAGATATACTTTTGGGGTTTTCTAGGGATTTGGTCATATTATTATGTAGATCTGTTTATGGACTTGTATTTTAGGATCTTGGAAGCTTTGATATGGGGCTATGTACTTATGACTCTTATTATATACCTATGTTTATCTTACTAGTAATTGCATAGTCCAATAATTTCCGCTTACTCTGATTTAATCTACTTAAGAGCTCGGCTATAAATATTATTTAATGGTATCAGTTTTATCGAACAAAGCATGGGTAGTTTTAATTACTTGTATGGTATAAAGATGTTTCCAAAGAACGAATTGTTACTCTATTTGCGAAAAGGTTTTAGAGATCGCCGAACTCGATACAAATGTTTTGGAAATGGTTTAGAGCTTATTCTCCAAGAATTCCAAATGACAATTTGTGCACCCGCTTTAAAAGAAAATTTTATTTCCATATTTTCTTAACACTCACAAGTCCATAAATTATCCAATATACAAGTATAATTACTATATTATATTTGGGTAATTCGGAAGGGTGTCACACGTGGGAAAGACTCATGCATCACGACACGACATCCATGGCGTTGGCATGGTGGTGATTTCGTGTCAACGAAGGGGAATCGATGGTGGTGACTCACCAAACGCACTAACTCGTGCAACTCTGTCCAGAATACTCGAGTTTTCCGAGAAATACTCAAGTATTTTGCCCCATTTTTTAAAAATAATTATTTTATTTATTTTCCCTCCAAAACCTTTCCTATAATTGCTTCTAGGTCCCAACCCAGGGACTAATATGCAAAACATTTATTTTATGCATTATTATATTTATTAAATCAATTCACACACATATACTAACTATATGAACACATATTTTAATCAAGGATTAATATAGAAATAATTAATTATAAATTAATTATAATTAACATTTCATTAATCGGGGATTAAAATTTTGGGGTGTTACATAAAGCATAAACTTATCGCCGAATCCTTTCTCAATAGAAATCAGAGTTCGCGGAAGTAAAAACAATACTTATGGGGCACTGCTGAGGTAAAGAAACATCATATATATATAAGTCATAATATAAACCCCATCAGTACAGTCAGTAGCAAGTGATAAAAAGTCGAGATAGCAAGTTTTGATGAAACATATACATACCAGCTGCATACAATAAAAGCTCACTCTAAGACCTCTCAGATATATACAATATATATAACAAAATCCAAAATAGAAGTCCCAGAGCAAGTCATCCATGTCCTCAGCAGCTCCTCAGATCCTCCACAGCTCTATCCCTAGGATCTAGGATCCAAAACATCTACGCTACGCAGGCTCCTATGAACCAGCGGGTCCACCTCTAGCAGAAACAGTCGGCTCAACATGCACCTCCTCCTCGCTCTCATCCTCCATAGGGTCCTCCTCGACCTCGCCTGACTGTGTAGAGACCCCACCACTAGGTCTAAGGTCTGCAGAAGCAGTCCTATCCAAGTCAGTCGGACCAGGAGAAGGAGTCTCCTCAGTAACAACTCTATGGGAGGAAGGATGGGAACGAGTGGCAGCTCTAAAACGAAAACTATGAAAACGACGCATAGGTCGAGCCGGGGGTGGTCCTCTATATGTATAAAAAGGTGGAACATGCATAGTGTAGACTAAGGGAATCCTAAATCGACGAGGTCGCACTCGCACCAGAGGGTTAGGGTGGTAGAGAGTGATCTCAACCTCCCCCTCAAAAGTGGCACGGTGCTCCTCATACGTCCATATACCTCTAGGGATAGGGCGTATCTCGATGCAAGCTAGGTATCTGGACATCACCTAAACAGGGCACAGGGAGTAAGTATACACATATACATAATTGATAAAGACTAAATTACAATCACAAATATATCATGGACAGATCATAATGCAAATACATATGAGCACACCAGTTTTCAACATTATAACTCTTATAATGCAAGTGGCATGATGTATGATTTTCTATCCACAACTGAGGCCTCTAAAAGTCCATCTTGGACGTCCATACAATAAACCCTTGTGTTCCCGGAACACCGACATTTGTTCCCAGAACATAATGCCGAACCATACTTGGATAATAAGCATCACTCACGGAGTGTGCACCACGTTCCCAGAACGCATACGTTCCCAGAACGCATAAAAACCAGGTCCCGGACACTGGCCACATATCTATAATGTGTCATCAAGTAGGTTATAATTTGGTACTCCCGGAGTACCCTCCTCATATTCCCAGAATATGATAAACGTTCCTACCAACCAGACTTCCAGTCTATATGGATGCACAAATATCAGGGTTGGTTTTATCTTTACATTAATTAATGTGATTTAGAAATATTCCAATTTCCCTTTTGAATGATTTATTTGAGGCATACACTTTGGCATAAAATTCTCCTTTGAATTTTCTCAAAACATGCCCTTAAACTTAGATTAGGTAAAACAAAGTCAATGGTATTCAAAAACTTCACTTTTTATTTTTCAGATTCAGGTACTAACCGGTTACAGTTTCAGGCTAACCGGTTAGAATTACAGACCTGAACTGTTTACCATTGCAATTCAGAAAAACCCTTTTTCTTGAATTTACTACCCAATCCATAAACAATTAAACATTGTTTTATGCCTCAAAAATCACAGTTTCCATCATTCAAAAGTCCAAATCACATTTTGTTTTCCATAAAGCATAATTTCCTCTTGAAATTATTTCATTGAATTAAGGTATAAACCCCTTACCCTTAAATCTGAACCAAGAGAGTATTGTCACCTCACTTTCAGATTCTTTTCAGTGAATTTAAGGTATAGATTTGAGTAAAATTAGTGAAACTTCAGGACTGTTTTATAAAATGATTTTCTTTTGAAATTCTGCAGTGTCTAACCGGTTACGAATATCGAGTAACCGGTTAGATTATGCAATCAGTCCATTAAAACAAGAGTTTTGACACATCATTCTCTTTGTTTCTCAAATCTAACCAAATTCCATCATTCAACAAGGTTCATATACCTTAACCAAACATGTTTCATCACAGAAACAAGTTCAAAGTGCATGCATCAAGCTTTTTGCATCAAATTGCATAAAAATTCACATAAACACAATTTAATACAACAAAACTTATAATAGGCATTCAAATTCAGAATTCAGCTTCCATATACTTTGCATGCATCAATATAAAGTTGCTCAAAACCACAGTGAGCAAAACTTTGGCCTCCAAGCCTTTGTGCCATATTGCACATAATGCCCTTTTTGAATTTTGGTTAACTCAAATCCTAAATCACTTGAATTTTAGTCTAAATCTAGTATAAGGTAGACTTCTCCCATACCTTAAGATTGAGTTTGGTGAAGATTGACACAGAAATTGTAGAAACTCCACAGATTTCTCACAAACCCAAGGTTCTGTTCTCAGCCACGAATTCCACCAACAGGGTCCAAAGACCAGAAGTTTTGACATAGCAAATGACCAAAGAAATTGGGGAAAACCATTAGGACTCAAAATAGGTAACATGCACTAGGAAATAGAAAAGATTGGAGGCTTAATGGTGGTTGTACTTACCCAAAATCAGATCTGGAATTCAGCTTCCAGAACAGAAAAACACAGAACTCAAACTTCAATTCCTAGCTTCCAAGGTTGATTCCTCCTTCCACACGAACACTCAGCTCTCAAATCTTATATCAATGGAAAGCCCTTGATTTAAGCTTTCCAGAAGTGTGTGTTTCGCTCTCTAACACTCAAGGACTGAAACGAATTTCTCAGAATGAAAACGAAACCCTAATTTTGCCCTCTTCAACATAGATCAACAAAACCAACCCCCAACACCTCAGAAAATCCGCAATTTATAGACAAATTAGATTACATGCATGTTGACGCGTGTGATCCCACTAATTTCAGGCTGTAATCGTGGCGAATTTGGGATTAATCAAGTAATTACTCATCAAAATCCACTAACCCAGTTTCTGGGTTCATCGTCTAACCGGTTACAGGGCATTACTAACCGGTTAGATTAGTACAAAATTCAAAAATTAATATTTTTAAATCTTTCCCTCCAAGAACCTTTTTAATATTACCTTTTAATCCTCATTCAGGGAGCAAAATGCAATATCCTTATATTTTGCATTTATTTGCCATATAAAAATATTTCAACCTATTTTTATATTTTAAGCTAATTAAATACAAAATATAAACTTGGAAAATTTCTATAAATTAATAATAAAACTTTTATTATTAATTTCCTATTATTCGGGAGACGAAAATTAGGGGTGTTACACTACTCCCCCACTTAAAAGGAATTTCGTCCCCGAAATTCTAGTTTACAAAAATAACTCCGGATACTCTTGACGCATCTTTTCCTCTAATTCCCACGTCGCTTCAGATACGTCTGCATTTTCCCATATGACCTTTACTAAAGGTATCTCCTTTCCCCTGAGCTGCTTAACTTCGCGATCTTCTATCTGAACTGGTCTGGTCTCAAAGGTCAGGTTTTCTTTCAAAGTTAGGTCGTCAGGTTGGAGTTTTAGAATAACCGATGGGTCATGCACGTACTTCTTTAGTTGCGAAACATGAAAGACGTTGTGCAAATTGGATAAAGAGGGTGGTAAAGCTAGTTGGTAAGCAACAGGGCCAACTCTTTTAAGAATTTGGTATGGACCTATACGCTTAGGCGAAAGCTTTCGGGTTCTCAAAGCTCTATTGATTCCTTTCATCGAAACTATCCGAAGGAACACATGATCGCCCTCAGAAAACTCTAATGGTTTTCTTCTCTTATCCGCATAACTCTTCTGCCGACTCTGAGCCGCTTTCATCTTTGCCTGAACCATCTTAATCTTCTCAGATGTCTGCTGTATCATTTCTGGTCCAACCATCAAGTTCTCCCCCACTTGGAACCAACATAACGGGGTTTGACACTTCCTTCCATACAACGCCTCGAACGGTGCCATTCCAATGCTCGAATGATAGCTGTTATTGTATGTGAATTCTGCAAGGGGTAACACTTGATCCCAACTTCCTTGTTCTTCAAGTGAACACGCTCGCAACACATCTTCCAAAGATTGAATTGTTCTCTCCGTCTGGCCATCCGTCTGTGGATGATACGCAGAACTCAGTTTCAATCTTGTTCCCATAGCCTCATGGAAACTTTTCCAAAATTGCGACGAAAATCTGGGATCTCGATCCGACACAATACTCGAAGGCACTCCGTGAAGACGAACTATCTCCTTGATATAAATCTGGGTAATCTTGTTCAAAGGATAACGCATATTTATCGGAATAAAATGCGCCGACTTGGTTAACCGATCCACAACCACCCAAATTGCATCATGATTTGCTGTTGTCCTTGGCAAACCAGACACAAAATCCATTGAGATGCTATCCCACTTCCACTGGGGAATCCTCAAAGGTTGTAACTGTCCTCCCGGTTTCTGATGTTCTACCTTAGCTTTCTGACAAATCAAGCACGCCGCTACGTATTCCGCAACATCCTTTTTCAATCCAGACCACCAAAACATCTTTTTCAAGTCTTGATACATTTTGGTTGATCCAGGATGCATACTCATCCGACTCTTATGGGCTTCGTCGAGAATCAGTCTTCTAACTTCCTGATCTCTTGGTATACAAATCCTTGTCCTGAAACGAAGGATTCCATCCTGCCCAATCTTGAAATCAGGTTCCCTTCCCTCTGAACCTAGTTTCATCTTTTCCATCAATTCTTCGTCCGCTCGTTGCAACTCCCGAATTCTTTCTAAGAACTCGTTTGTAATCTGCAACATCCCCAACTTGATACTTGATGGCTCCACTTGTGTCAACAAGCTCAAGTCTCTGAATTCCTCAATCAACGCTGCTTCCTTAACCATCATCGCACTTATGTGGATTGCTTTCCGACTCAAAGCATCTGCAACCACATTTGCTTTACCCGGATGATAGTGGAGTTTAAAGTCATAGTCTTTCAAAAACTCCATCCATCTTCTTTGCCTCATGTTCAACTCTTTCTGGTCGAACAGATATTTCAAACTCTTATGGTCACTAAATACTTGGAATGTAGTGCCATAGAGATGATGTCTCCATATCTTTAAGGCAAACACGATCGCAGCCAATTCTAAATCGTGTGTCGGGTAATTCACTTCATGATTCTTCAATTGTCGCGATGCATAAGCCACTACTCTTCCTTCTTGCATCAATACACAACCCAATCCTTGCTTAGATGCATCACAGTACACTTCAAAACTCTTGTGAGGATCAGTTAAGATTAACATAGGAGACGATGTTAACCTTTCCTTCAACTCACGGAAGCTAACTTCGCACCGATCGTCCCACACGAACGGTTGATCTTTACGAGTCAACTTAGTCAAAGGCAGTGCAATCTTAGAAAATCCTTCTATGAACCGACGATAGTATCCAGCCAGCCCTAAGAAACTTCTCACCTCCGTCACGGTCTTAGGCTGTTCCCAACTTAGTACTGAACTTACTTTTGCTGGATCCACCGCAATTCCTTCTTTAGAGATTACATGCCCCAAAAACTTCACTTCGTTCAACCAAAACTCACACTTCGTAAGTTTGGCATATAATTGCTTCTCCTTCAGGACTTTCAACACAATCCTAAGATGCTCTTCATGCTCTTCCGGATTTTTAGAATAGACCAGAATATCATCAATGAATACCACCACAAATAGATCCAAATATGGTCTAAAGATCCGGTTCATATTATCCATGAAAATAGCAGGTGCATTAGTCAACCCGAACGACATCACAACATACTCATAATGACCGTATCGAGATCGAAATGCAGTCTTGGGTATATCCTCCTCCTTTATCCTGATCTGATGATAACCCGATCTCAGATCAATCTTGGAGAATACTGCAGCTCCCCTAACCTGGTCCATAAGGTCATCAATCCTTGGCAAAGGATACTTGTTCTTAATAGTGACCTTATTCAACTGCCTGTAGTCCACACACATCCTCATACTCCCGTCTTTCTTCTTTACAAATAGTAATGGAGCTCCCCAAGGCGAAACGCTTGGCCTGATCATCTGTTTCTGCAGCAACTCCTCTATCTGCCTCTTCATTTCTACCATTTCTGGTGGTGCCATCCTATAAGGAGCAATAGAGATGGGACCAGCTCCAGGGACTAAATCAATCCCAAACTCTATCTCTCGCTTCGGAGGTAATCCTGGTATCTCTTCAGGAAATACTTCCGGAAATTCCTTCACCACCGGAATCTCCTCGATCGGCATCGACTCTTCTTCTCCAGAAGCCGAGAATAAACGCATATAACCCTCCGGTTCAAGGGTCCTATATTGAATTGTCTTCTCCTCACAATTGATGATCACTTGGTTCTTCATCAACCAATCCATACCCAAGATCACATCCAATTGTAACTTAGGAAGACAAACCAAATCTACCTTGGAAAGACGACCCAGAATTTCTACATTACATCCTAAACAGACTTTAGCGGTGAAGATCGGTATTCCCGTAGGGGTATCTATACTAAGATAGCAGGGTGAATCAGAAACAACAAGATTCAGCCTATTCACACATTCAGGAGAAACAAAAGAATGTGTAGCTCCAGAATCAAACATGATTTTGCAAGGTTGGTTATTAAGCAGAAAGTTACCTTGCACGAGATTCGGGGTTTGGGTTGCTTCACTACCACTCAGGGTAAATACTCTTCCTTGCACCACAGGCTTGCCAGCAGATCCCTTTGCATCTCCCTTTGCAGATTCTTGGCACTCACGAGCAAAGTGACCTTGCTTTCCACACTTGAAACATCCTCCTGTGGACCAGCAAAACTGACCATGATGATAACGCTTGCACTTCTCGCAATAAGGAGCATTATCGCGAGATTTATTCTTGTTATCCATCACCGCCTTGCCCTTACCCTTGTTCCTAGAATATGGACCATTATTCCGATGATCAAACTTCTTCTTCCTCTGTGGTCCATAGTTCTGTCCAACCCCCTTCACTTGACTTCCAATCAATTCAAACTTCTTATCATCTTCATACATTCTGCACATATCCACTAGTGCAGGGAAACTTTGAATCCTTTGATAACTGAAGATAGACTTCAGTTCCGGCCTTAGTCCACCTTCAAACTTAACACACTTTCTCCTTTCGTCAGGGTTATTTAAGTAATAGGGAGAGTACTTCATCAGCTCCTCGAATCTGGCAGCATACTCCCCTACACTCATATCCCCCTGCTTCAATTGCATGAATTCCACTTCCTTATTTCTCCGCAAATCTTCTGGAAAATATTTATTAAGAAACTTCTCCATAAATACTCCCCAGTTGATTGCCCTCCTTTCAAAATTCAGCAATTGGACAGTGTGATCCCACCAATTTTCAGCTTCTCCGTGAAGCATGTAAACTGCATAGGTCACCTTCTGTTCATCAGAACACTCCAGAGTTCGGAAAATCTTGTTAATCTCATACAACCACTTGTTCGCCTCGTCAGGTTTATATCCTCCCTCGAACCTTGGTGGGTTGCACTTTATGAACTCCGACAGAGTCTTAGCGTCCTGATTCGCCATATTTCCAGCAGATGGGTTACCTGCTCGCCCTTGAGATGGTTGTTGTCTCTGCTGCTGCTGCATGCCTTCCAACATGGTCGTGATTCGTTCTAACATTTCATTAGTAATATTTCTATTCCGGGTTGCCATAGAAAGACCTGCACTATGGGCTTTGGGTTACTAAAAAGGTCTTTAAAACATAAATACAACTAACCTACTCAAAATATATTCAATCAACCTTGAATACCATACTTAGCTGCATCTTCGGGCCATGAGGGACAGGACCAATGCTCTGATACCACCGAAGGGTGTGATGCTCTCTTTTTAACTTGAAAATAATTAATATTTCCAAATAATTGAATACTTGCTATCAAAATTTGGGCTAGAAAATTTTCCTCCTTTTTAGAACTAGTACTTGCTCGTTCATAAACCCTTTTGAACATAAACCATTTTTTAAAGTTCGGCTTAACAATATCTTAGTTTCGAAAAAGGCTCTCGAGATAACATTTCCTTAACTATAGAAAATACTCTTCATAGTTAATATTAAAACATACTATTTGCCTCTCGAGTTGAATTTGAATATATAAAGCATAAACTTATCACCGAATCCTTTCTCAATAGAAATCAGAGTTCGCAGAAGTAAAAACAATACTTATGGGGCACTGCTGAGGTAAAGAAACATCATATATATATATAAGTCATAATATAATCCCCATCAGTACAGTCAGTAGCAAGTGATAAAAAGTCGAGATAGCAAGTTTTGATGAAACATATACGGACCAGCTGCATACAATAAAAGCTCACTCTAAGACCTCTCAGATATATACAATATATATATAACAAAATCCAAAATAGAAGTCCCAGAGCAAGTCATCCGTGTCCTCAGCAGCTCCTCAGATCCTCCACAACTCTATCCCTAGGATCTAGGATCCAAAACATCTACGCTACGCAGGCTCCTATGAACCAGCGGGTCCACCTCTAGCAAAAACAGTCGGCTCAACATGCACCTCCTCCTCACTCTCATCCTCCACAGGGTCCTCCTCGACCTCGCCTGACTGCGTAGAGACCCCACCACTGGGTCTAAGGTCTGCAGAAGCAGTCCTATCCAAGTCAGTCGGACCAGGAGAAGGAGTCTCCTCAGTAACAACTCTATGGGAGGAAGGATGGGAACGAGTGGCAGCTCTAAAACGAAAACTATGAAAACGACGCATAGGTCGAACCGGGGGTGGTCCTCTATATGTATAAAAAGGTGGAACATGCATAGTGTAGACTAAGGGAATCCTAAATCGACGAGGTCGCACTCGCACCAGAGGGTTAGGGTGGTAGAGAGTGATCTCAACCTCCCCCTCAAAAGTGGCACGGTGCTCCTCATACGTCCATATACCGCTAGGGATAGGGCGTATCTCGATGCAAGCTAGGTATCTGGCCATCACCTAAACAGGGCACAGGGAGTAAGTATACACATATACATAATTGATAAAGACTAAATTACAATCACAAATATATCATGGACAGATCATAATGCAAATACATATGAGCACACCAGTTTTCAACATTATAACTCTTATAATGCAAGTGGCATGATGTATGATTTTCTATCCACAACTGAGGCCTCTAAAAGTCCATCTTGGACGTCCATCCAATACACCCTTGTGTTCCCGGAACACCGACATTTGTTCCCAGAACATAATGCCGAACCATACTTGGATAATAAGCATCACTCCCGGAGTGTGCACCACGTTCCCAGAACGCATACGTTCCCAGAACGCATAAAAACCAGGTCCCGGACACTGGCCACATATCTATAATGTGTCATCAAGTAGGTTATAATTTGGTACTCCCGGAGTACCCTCCTCATATTCCCAGAATATGATAAACGTTCCTACCAACCAGACTTCCAGTCTATATGGATGCACAAATATCAGGGTTGGTTTTATCTTTACATTAATTAATGTGATTTAGAAATATTCCAATTTCCCTTTTGAATGATTTATTTGAGGCATACACTTTGGCATAAAATTCTCCTTTGAATTTTCTCAAAACATGCCCTTAAACTTAGATTAGGTAAAACAAAGTCAATGGTATTCAAAAACTTAACTTTTTATTTTTCAGATTCAGGTACTAACCGGTTACAGTTTCAGGCTAACCGGTTAGAATTACAGACCTGAACTGTTTACCATTGCAATTCAGAAAAACCTTTTTTCTTGAATTTACTACCCAATCCATAAACAATTAAACATTGTTTTATGCCTCAAAAATCACAGTTTCCATCATTCAAAAGTCCAAATCACATTTTGTTTTCCATAAAGCATAATTTCCTCTTGAAATTATTTCATTGAATTAAGGTATAAACCCCTTACCCTTAAATCTGAACCAAGAGAGTATTGTCACCTCACTTTCAGATTCTTTTCAGTGAATTTAAGGTATAGATTTGAGTAAAATTAGTGAAACTTCAGGACTGTTTTATAAAATGATTTTCTTTTGAAATTCTGTAGTGTCTAACCGGTTACGAATATCGAGTAATCGGTTAGATTATGCAGTCAGTCCATTAAAACAAGAGTTTTGACACATCATTCTCTTTGTTTCTCAAATCTAACCAAATTCCATCATTCAACAAGGTTCATATACCTTAACCAAACATGTTTCGTCACAGAAACAAGTTCAAAGTTCATGCATCAAGCTTTTTGCGTCAAATTGCATAAAAATTCACATAAACACAATTTAATACAACAAAACTTATAATAGGCGTTCAAATTCAGAATTCAGCTTCCATATACTTTGCATGCATCAATATAAAGTTGCTCAAAACCACAGTGAGGAAAACTTTGGCCTCCAAGCCTTTGTGCCATATTGCACATAATGCCCTTTTTGAGTTTGGTTAACTCAAATCCTAAATCACTTGAATTTTAGTCTAAATCTAGTATAAGGTAGACTTCTCCCATACCTTAAGACTGAGTTTGATGAAGATTGACACAGAAATTGAAGAAACTCCACAGATTTCTCACAAACCCAAGGTTCTGTTCTCAACCACGAATTCCACCAACAGGGTCCAAAGACCAGAAGTTTTGACATAGCAAATGGCCAAAGAAATTGGGGAAAACCATTAGGACTCAAAATAGGTAACATGCACTAGGAAATAGAAAAGATTGGAGGCTTAATGGTGGTTGTACTTACCCAAAATCAGATCTGGAATTCAGCTTCCAGAACAGAGAAACACAGAACTCAGACTTCAATTCCTAGCTTCCAAGGTTGATTCCTCCTTCCACACGAACACTCAGCTCTCAAATCTTATATCAATGGAAAGCCCTTGATTTAAGCTTTCCAGAAGTGTGTGTTTCGCTCTCTAACATTCAAGGACTGAAACGAATTTCTTAGAATGAAAACGAAACCCTAATTTTGCCCTCTTCAACATAGATCAACAAAACCAACCCCCAACACCTCAGAAAATCAGCAATTTATAGACAAATTAGATTACATGCATGTTGACGCGTGTGATCCCACTAATTTCAGGCTGTAATCGTGGCGAATTTGGGATTAATCAAGTAATTACTCATCAAAATCCACTAACCCAGTTTCTGGGTTCATCGTCTAACCGGTTACAGGGCATTACTAACCGGTTAGATTAGTACAAAATTCAAAAATTAATATTTTTAAATCTTTCCCTCCAAGAACCTTTTTAATATTACCTTTTAATCCTCATTCAGGGACCAAAATGCAATATCCTTATATTTTGCATTTATTTGCCATATAAAAATATTTCAACCTATTTTTATATTTTAAGCTAATTAAATACAAAATATAAACTTGAAAAATTTCTATAAATTAATAATAAAACTTTTATTATTAATTTCCTATTATTCGGGAGACGAAAATTAGGGGTGTTACATAATCTTTTGAAATTTGTTGTCTTGGGGATGATGGAATGATTTTCCGTCAATGATAAGACGGACATAAAATATTCCGTGAGAAAGAGAACGGAAATGTGAATCAATTGATGAAATGGTGTTTTCAATTTTTAATTGTCAGGTTGGGAATGAAAATCGACATGAGGCCTCGCTCTGCCGTATTAAGTGCAAATCTTCATTAGTTTATTGTCTCTTATCTTCACTTTAGGCTGAGGAAATATCTTAGAACTTACATAGTAGGAACCATATAATTGATACAGAAAAAGAAAATTTACATGAGAAGAAAGGCGGAATTTTTTTCCCGTCTCAATCTTGACGGAAAATTTTTCTGTCATATTGAAGACGGAAAATCCTTCTATCATTTTTGTCTTTGAAATTATAAAATAGGAGCCAAAAATTCAGATATGGGACCAAAAATCAAGTCCTTTTTTTTTTACAAATTATTGTTATTTTATAAAAATAAGCTAATTATTCTACCAAAAAAAAAAAGCTAATTAATGAAGGTATCAAAATTTCTTTTTCAGATTAAATCATAAATGAATTACTCATTACACTTTAATAAATTAATCGTTTCCATAAATATATGACATTTGTGTATTTAAATCATCATCGTTCCTTGCTTCCCTAAAAAACAAGGGATAAGAAAATTTTAGGGAAATTTATTAAAGGATAAAAAAAAGAGTATGATTGAATATTTGTTTATTTGATTTGATAAGATAAATATTTTTCTACTCTTAAATATTTACTCCAGACAACCTTTATTTATAAATGATCACAAAGAATCTTAAATCCTCTCCTATCACATCCTTAATTTGTACCGGAAAACTTTGGATAACCAAAAATACCAATCGAGTAACAAGTAGCTCAAATTCACTACGAACATCCATGCACACATTAAAAAAGGAAAAGTATCTACATAAATATCTTGCAGAAATGGTTAGAAATCATAGCCCAAGTTTGTCGTAATCGCGACTACCAATAATAATTAACAAAATCTTTTTAAATCAATTAAATATTTTTATTTTATGATTGAATCCTTAATTCTTTGCATTGAGTGATATGATAGTTGATTATGATTATGATTTTCAGCTTATGTGTTTCCTCTTCACTCTATAAATTATAAATTATAAATTATGTCGTTAGTTCTTACTTCACGTTCCATTTCACAAATCTAGCTATAAATTGTATCACTGGTGTTTTTTTGACATTTTCCATTCTCCAAGATGATGAAATGCTTATTTGTCATATTTTCGGTGTTTGTTGTAGCATCACCTTGCTTGTGTGCTTCGATTAGTCGTAACAAAGGTCTTATCTTCAATGTTCTTGACTATGGTGCCACAGGGAATGGCCAAAATGATGATTCACACGTATGTTTTTCTCTTTTATATATATATTTTTTATAACTAACATTGGTGGATATTGAGAGAGAAATAATTTTTTTTTGTCTGAATTCCTTGCGGAACCATCGGTATCCCCAAGAGCATTCTTAATACCAGGGAGCCCTTGAGACTAATCCGGAGCGAGCTGCGTGGCTGGCTCTCCCAACGGGATGTTTTTAGTGGGAATCGAACCCGGAGCTACTAGCACCCTTGTCCCATTCCCAGGATTTCAGTTGGGGCCTTACACCAACTGAACCAAACCCCGTTGGTAGAAAAATAATTTTTTTTTAATTGTAAAAAAAAGTATTTTCATGATGAGAAGTACATATAATCGTTTATTTCATGTCCATAATATAACTAAAGTGATTATCTTCTAATGCTTTTTTTTTACTGCTATTGGGCAATATGTAAAGGCTTTCATGACAGCATGGCGAGATGTGTGTGATACAATTAAGGGTACCCCAACACTTGTTGTACCTCAAAGAAAAACATTCATGTTGCAGCCTGTGTGGTTCCATGGTCCTTGCAAGCCTCCGTCTATTAATGTTAAGGTAACTGAATGATGTTTATTCAGATATTATGCATAAAGATTAAAGAAGTTATGATAAAAAAAAAAAAAGATTAAATGAAGTTGTTTTTTTTAACAAAGTTGTTTTTTAATGCGATAAATAAAGAAGTTTTTTATTCATTGTGATACATAAAGAAATTTTGCAAAAAGAAATAAAGAAATTAAATAACATCATAAGTTAAGAATGTGAGAAACCGCTTAAGGCAAAAATTTGCCAAAATTTGAGAATGCAAACAACTGTATTGTTTTGTTTTAATTAAGGATGGGTCACTCCAGCAACCGCTTAAAGCACCTAGACAAATCTACTATGATATCGATATTTTATTTATAATTAATTTAGGTGATAAGTTTTATAGTAACAATTTTTTTTAGGAGTCTTTATTCTTTTTTTTTATATCACTTTGAAACAAATTAATTGTACAATAATCATTTTCAATTTAGTCATTTAATTATTTATAAAATTTGAAATTTCCTTAGTCAATTCTAGCTACATCATAATAACTATATTTGGTTATCTCCAAAATTTTAATTTATTTGAAATATCAGTGCCAATAGAAATTTGCGTCTTAATTAATTTACCTTTTGGAACTTTTTTGAAAACAGGTAGACTTAGTTTTTCATATATACATTTAACTTTTTATTGTTCACATGTACAAACAAACTTTACTTTTGTTTTTTTTTTTATGATTGCTCACTTATCAAAAACAAATTTCTATTGTTATTCACTGTTTTTTACAAATTACTGTTTTGTTATTATTTTATAAAAATAAGCTAAAGAAGATATCAAAATTTCTTTTTCAGATTAAATAATAAATGAATTACTCATTACACCTTAATAAATTAGTCTTTGCTAAATGTGTTTTTTTATGTTTGCACCCTGGTATCCGGCCCACTGGGCCAAATAATCCAGTTCGAGGGGGGTCCCGGGGTTAAGGTTTTATTCCTCTCCCAACGTTGTTGCGGGGGATCGAACCGTGGTTCGCCCTACCAAGTGCAGCCCCTGACACCACTGCAACAACAGCTTGTTGGTTTTGCTAAATGTGTTTGACATTTTTGTATTTAAATCATCAATTCATTCTCAAAGTTTTCTAAATCTCGATCAATAGGAAGATACAAATAACAACTTTATACGAATGAAAAACTTCTTTTTTGTGTTTATCTTCCCAGAATTTTTTTCTTAACCAAAGATCTATGACTTGATGTTAACCAAATCCAAATATAAAAAAAAAAAAATCTCACGTGGCCCTCTTAATATCCTCATTTACATCTTCCTTATGCTAACAGAACTAGTAGTGTTTTATTTCATTTGACTCTAATGTATTCATCGGTATTGTTTTGCATGCAGCTTCAGGGAACTATCGTTGCCCCAAACAGCGTTGAGGCTTGGAAATGGCCTAATAATTATAAGGACGCATGGATCCATTTCTCGGACATAAGTGGGCTTGTTATCACTGGCGGAGGTAGCGGTATTATTAATGGCCAAGGTGCTGCATGGTGGAATTCCACTTCCAATAGAAACGTTAACAAGCCAACTGTAAGTGGCAAAACACTATACACTAATCAAGATTCAATAGCGAACAAAATTAAAATACTTTATTACTTAATTTTCAAGTTGTAAAAAATAAAGTACAATTGTTTGATAACTTATGCAGGCTCTACATATTCATGGCTGCACAAATCTTAAACTTGTCGGATTGACTCACGTGAACAGCCCAAAAAATCATATAGGCATAAATTCATGCAATGGATCACTCATCTCTGGTCTTCGAATTTCTGCACCAGCTGATAGCCCAAACACTGATGGGATTGATATCTCAGAAACATCTTACATGACCATTCAAAACTCTATCATTAAAACTGGTACTGTAATCCCTAAGAGTCCTAAAAGAAAAAAACTTAATTACAGTATTTTATTTATTTATGTATTTTCTTAATAATTTAAAAATGAAAATTTTTTAGGGAAGTTTATTGAAGAAAAAAGAGTATGATTGCGTTTTTGTTTATTTGATTTGATATGATAAATACTTTTCTATTCCAAAAAAAAGTCATTTACTCCAAAAAAAACCTTTATTTATATATGTTGATCACAAACAATCTTAATTCCTCTTATTTCCTCTCCTGCCACATCCATAATTTGTTCCGCAAAAAATTCCTTTCTTTTTTTGGTCTAATAAAAAAAAACTCTGTACTTAATTATCATCATTTATTATAGGTGATGATTGCATTGCCATCAATGGTGGTTCCTCCTTCGTCAACATAAGTCGTATTGTTTGTGGACCTGGCCATGGAATCAGGTCAGTTGTATAAGTAAACTTCCTCTGTTTTTACATCATTATATAATATATCACATTTTAACTCTCTTTGGGCTGATATAAAAAAAAATACCCCTCTATGGAATGTGTTGGCGAATCTAGTATTGGAAGCCTCGGAAGAAATGGGGCTTATGACACAGTGGAAGAGATACACGTGCAAAATTGTACCTTTGTTGGAACTTCAAATGGAGCCCGTATCAAGACATGGAAGGTAAGGATCTTACCAAATGAGTAAGTAGTACTCTGTCCGTCCCATTATTATTTTGGTAAAACAAATATATGTTTTTTTTTAAAAAAATTAAAGTAAAAATTATAAATGGAGTAAATATTAAATTATTGTATCCTATTCCTATATAATATTATATTTGTAATTGAATAAGTAAAATAAAACGCATTTAATCATAAAAAAAAAGTTGAGGAGCTATTTATTATTTAGCATGAGGTAAAGAATACTTTTGGAGGTAATATTGTAACATGTATTAAATGTAATGATAATAAAATTTGTGTAATAATAATTTGTAATTAAAAAGTGAATCATGCATTAAATTAAAAGTATACCCTTTTATTTTTATTGATTAGGCAAACTTTTATCAAAATTTTCGGAAAGAGGAAATACTTTATTGTAGTTATGCCTACCCTGAAATTTTAATGTTAAAGATTTACACATTTAATAAAAAATATACAAATTCTTCCCTAATTTTCAATGAGAAATTATATATCCCTTTTCAAACTAACCTTGGATAGCTTAAATAACCAAACATAAATAAAGGTCACATGTATTATTGAAATAAAACATAACATTTTTCTATGGTTAGTAAAAATTGAAGCTAAGTTTGTTAGAAAACTAGGTGTAGGTGTATTAGTGCAATAGGTGTATTACATGGGATTATCAAAAGATGAAGCCGGTAGGGAATGGGGCTCTGTTTTGTTTTTACTAATACACATTGTTTGGGCGTTGTCATGCAATTTGTTTTGTTTTACTGATAGATACTATATTGAGGGAGAGGTGTTTATGTGTTGAGAATATTATGTGATGTAATACTTGTTTGGAAAGGGACGAAACAGTAATGTGGGGGGTTCCAATTGATCTGGTACTGTACTTGTAACTATCTAAGTACTTCTTGTACTCCTATTATTATAAGAAGAATTTTTTTGCTGATAAAAAAAGTTTGTTAAAAAAGTAAAACTGTTCTCATCTTCAATTTTCTTTTTTTGACATACTCAATTAAAAATGGCAATTATACAAATGATTAACATGTTTGAGTTCTTTAAATCAGGGAGGATCTGGATATGCTAGGAAGATTACATTCGAAGATATTAGAGTTGAAAATGCTCAGAACCCAATAATTATTGATCAACAATATGATGTCCTTTATTATGGTGAAAAAGTTGTGAAAGTGAGTGATGTTACCTTTCGCAATGTGGTTGGAATCGCAAGTTGTGAGGATGTAATCCAATTGAACTGTGACCAAATCGTAGGTTGCACCAACATAGTACTTGAAGGGATTAACATAACTGCTCCTCCTAATATTGGAAAAACATATGCATCATGCAAAAATGCACACGGGATATGCGATATGTGTAATCCAAATGTACCGTGTCTTTCTTGACGGTGGTGTTCAAGTTCTTGTTGTAATTAGTCTTAGAAGAAAATCAACTTTTAAATGGTTTTTCTTTCTTCAATAAAATAAAATTATGAATATTTGCAATAGACTAGATTTTAATTATATCCGTGTTTGGTTGATTATGTTTAATTTGTTTTCTTATATTAATATTTGATGATAAGAAGTTAAAATAAAATAAATAAATCAATTTCACTTTCTTGACGGAGTATGTTTTATACGTAACTTTTCTCAACATGAATATATATTTTTCTTTTATTTATATGAACAAACAAATTTTATTAATAGAGAATGCTCGCTATCAATGCCAGTTTAGCAACAATTACAAAGAGATTATATAAAACATGGGGCTCATTAACCAAAAACTATAAGAAATACGGTTGTCACCTAATACATT
This sequence comes from Crotalaria pallida, assembly GCA_037953625.1. Taxonomy (NCBI): domain Eukaryota; kingdom Viridiplantae; phylum Streptophyta; class Magnoliopsida; order Fabales; family Fabaceae; genus Crotalaria; species Crotalaria pallida. Next base: position 47,353,221 of record CM075650.1, on the reverse strand, counting down.
GAGTCATTGTCAAGTTCTATCTTTTAAAGATCAACTCCTTAACACCCCTCTCCATTATTAAAAATAACTTTTTTCTTTATAACCATGTTAACCAAACATAACAACACCACACAATAGCACCAACCTTGTTACCTTTTTCATAAGAAATTTGTGCCTTGAGCCATGAAGAAATCCCCACGTAACTAACCACACGAAAACCTCCTGTAACCATCCACCTTGATACCTCTTTTGTTTAAATTCTTTTTTTTTTTTAGATATTTTGTCTTGTATCACTTGCCATGCAAAAGCTCTAATTTACAACGAGTTTTTACTTTCCATACATGCTTCAAGGTATATTAAATTGTACATAGTCATCCTGATGAGCTGTGACATGAGATATACATATCATTAACTTGTACATAGTCAATTCCAGCCATATCTTGATAATTTTACAGTATTTGTTTTGTGCAATATTATCTCCAAAAATTTAATTTATCTGAAATATCATTTCCTTTTATATTTATAGAAATTTGTGGAGTCTTAATTAATTTCCCTTTTGGGACTTTTTGAAAATTGATACATTATTTAGTTTTTCAAATATACTAGTACATTTTTTTTCTTAATTCCTTCACATGATCCAACAAACTTTATTTTTTTAATGGTTCCTCTCGTAACAAAACCAAATTACTATTGTTATTTTCTAAAAATAAGTTAATAAAGATATCAAAATTTCCTTTTCAGATAAAATCATTAGTGAATTACTCATTGCATTTTAATTAATTGATCATTATCATACTATTTTCGTTCCTATATATAAGACTATTTTGGTAGATTTCATGTTTATTAAGAAAGTTGTTTAATTTAGTAAATGATATTGGAAATGTGAATATTTGATACGTATTTTCAAAACTACCCTTATTAATTGTATTGGGAATTTAAAAAGTGTTAAGTAGATAATGGTGTTTATAGAAAGAAGCCAAGTTATTTATTATTATTGATAATTGCTATAGAGTATTATAATTAGGGACAAAATAAAAGTGTAAAAATAGCCTTATATTTAGAGATATTCTGAGATGAAGATAATAAATGTTTGACATTTGTGTAAATCATTAATTAGTTTATCCCATGATTCCCTAAAAAATAGTAAGGTTTAAGATGATTTTCTAAATCTCAATCAATAAGAAAAAAATAGAAAAATTAACAACTTTTTATCAATGAAAGTTATTTATTTTTGGGTTTACCTTCTAGTAACACTCCTAATTTTAATCCCTAATTGAAAAATATTAAATATGATATTTTATTTAAGGGAATTGCTAACATGCGTAAAGTAATTTTTTAGTTGGAATACATTAACATAGTATACGAGATTATAGTAGACAAAACTATCCTTGTCTATTTTGTGAAAACAAGTGTTAGTGAGGAAGGTTATTTTAATAATTTGACTTTTGAAATTAAAAAAATAAAAAATGGGAACCTCAAACCCTTCCTTCTCCATCATTTAGCCTTTCTCTCACTTATGTGCTTCTCTCTCTTCCTTTGCTCGACCCCAACCAACCTCCTTCTCCCATAACATCTCCTCCCCTACTAACACCTCATTCCTCCACCACCAATAGCCTAGATCTGCGAACAACCAGCGGTTAAGGGCACTGAGGTGAAGATAACTTCCACAGGTTTTGCAAGGACTTACATCCGAGATCTTTTGAACTAACACTCATCATCTCTCTCTCAGCCTAAGCTCACATCATAATTCATAATTTTATTTTTTTTCTTTTTTTTACAAAAATAAACTTAATTATCTCTTATTTTTGTTGATGGATGAAGTGATTTTTATAACACCCCGATTTAGTAAAAATCCAGGAAATTTTTTTTTATCGGTGACGTGAGCATGAAGTCATCTTGTAAAACATTTCTTGTTCCAAAAACATTTCCATTAACAACTCAATCCTTCATGTCTCACATCACATGTCAAGTTCCAATTCGAGGTGTTACTAACACCGCGCTTTGTAACCCGACTCATCATAGTTATGAACCATCAATACTACTCTATGTATCGAATTTTAAAACATTATTATTTGTACGAGGTTACATGATATCCGAGCAAGGTTATCAGAGTCTACCTGATTACGATACAACACCTCAACCAGTACGGTATGAACCGAAGAGAGCGAACAACCATCATCAATAAAAGCTGTTGCAATCACCTCCATCGCATCACACTCCTATTTGTCCGCCTTCGAACACTCCATTAGAAAGATCTTCCAATCGAGTCCTTCTTAATCCGCAAATCCTTCATCTAATTGGTCGACGCAGGACCAATAGGGCATAAAACCAAGAGACAGAGAGAGTCAGCTCTTCCGGGCGGAAAGCCGATGATGTGGGATTACAGCAGGCAAACATATTAAGGCATAATAATTAAACAAACCACACAATAAACAACCATCCACATATCATGACTTCCAATTATCCTTTTCCATACTTTCGTTCATCATTCAACGTTACGTTCACTCGCAATTCACGACCTTTCGGTTATCATTTCCACTTATCCATACATCATCACATCTCAAAAACTCTTTTATTGCCATAACCTTTTCACAACATTTATCTCTTTATTAAAAGTTTCACCTTCCTGCCCGAAGGCTCCCCTTAATACCATACGTTTTTCATAACTTTTATCTTACTTATCAAGATTACTGCCTTAACTTCCTACGTTATCTTCATTAAATCTTATTGAAGCGCATCCTTCGATGACAGGTGTAACATCCCAAATTTAATCTCAAGCATAATAAGTGTGTTAGTAGGCTTAGAGGGAAGACGAATGACTAAGTTAGGTTAAAATTAGTAGTTTAGAAGAGTTGTTTGAGATTTAAGGGCATAGGACTTTAGGAAATTAGAATTAGAAGATATTCAATCCTAAATCCAAATTCTACCGTTGGATATGAAGATAAGGATTTTAGGAAGCTTGCTCTCAAATTTGAGCAAGATCCGACGGTTAACGAAGAAGTTATCGAATTTTAAGTGCAAAGAAAATAAATAAACGGGAACTGGTCAAAATACTCGAGTGTTTCTGAGTATTTCGAAAAACTCGAGTATTTCAGAGAAAATGACTCGAGTATTTCGTGCAGACATGGAAAAAAATAAAAACGCGTTTTGGGCTGTGTTGCTCATTCATCCACCATTGTTTCTCTCTCTAGGGCTCGAATCCCTCCCCTTTCTCTCTCTAATTTCCACCTCAAATCACCACCTAAATCCATCATCAACCACTAAAAATTAATCCCCATCACCCATTAACACTTAATCTCCCATCAATCTCTCCGATTTCCTCTCACACACCCAAATCCCCAATTTCCCTCTCCTCCCTTGAAACTTCAAGAGCACCCACCATGGGGGATCACAATCTCTAGGGTTTAATCTCTCTCTCATCTTCATAGCCATTAAAGCTCTCTCTCTCTCTACAAGGTTAAGGTAAGAGGGTTGTATTACCTTAGCTTAGGATGTAGTTTCTCTTGGGTTATAGTGATGGCTAGGGGTAGATGAATAAATAAAGTAAGAAACCTTAGGGTAGTTGATGATAATAGTAGTTGGAATAAGTAAATAAGTGAAGGAATTTATTGGTATGTTAGTATATATATATATATATATATGTATGTATATGCATATTTGATATGTAACGATCTGATTTTTATTAATCTAATAATTATGTTTTATGCATGTTTTATTTATATAGAAACGAAGTATGAAAAATGATTTACAACTATTTTCTTAGTAAATACATATATGTATATAGTTATTTTGAGCTAATATGTATATATATATATATATATATGTATAAGTATTCGTACTTATTTTCTTAGTGAACGTGTGTATATATATGTGTATGTAATAATATATGTAATTAGATTCTTAGGGTAGTTGTGTGTGCATTCATATGTGTGAGTGGTTGTAATCAATCTCTTGTGTATATGTGTATAATTGTATAATTGTATGTATGATTGCATGATAAGGTTTGGGTAGGAAGATGTTCGTGGAATTAGTGAGTATGCTTGGGGTGTGGCAATTTAGGTTTTGGGTGCTATGATTTTTGCGTAGGTTCGAGTACCGAGGTTTTCCAAAGTCCGAGTGAGCGTTCCTAGTGCCTTGATTTTGATGGAATATTTGGATAGAGAATCCTGAGTTGGGCTTTGAGTGTTAGTGTGGACCTTAGTGCTAGTCAAGAGTTAAGTGTAGAATTCGGTTTTTAGTTTGTTTGTTTTTCTGTGTTTGTGATATATGTGTTTTATATTATGAATATATGATTTTAATGTTTGGAATGTAAACTAATGTTGTTTGTGTTTGGTTTAGTATTAGGTTGGGGCTAGGAAACTTCGAAATCGGGTAGCATAGAAGTTGTAGCATTTTGAAGTGTTTAGGGGTAGATTCTTAAATCCTCGCTCAAGCGAGAATCCGCTCGCCCAAGTGAGTTGGCCTAATTCAAACCCTGATTCCCTGAGTAGTTTTTCGCTCAAGCGAGACCATGCTCGCTCAAGCGAAAATTCAGTTCGCTCAAGCGAATAGTCTTTCGCTCAAGCGAAAAGCGGCTCGTGTCAGCCTCATATATTTGATCTGTTTCTCGCTCAAGTGAGAAATAGCTCGCTCAAGCAAAAAAGGTCTGACCAGTTTATAAAAAATCGCACCAGCCTCTTCCTCTTTCACTTCTCTTCGCCTCCCTCTCTCTCTACACCCCAAAAATCACCCCCCAACACCATCAACCACCCAAATCCTTCCCTCCAACCCTCCTTCCATGAAGATCCACCTCCTCCCTCATGTGTTCTTCTTCATCCCTTCCTTTGGTGTTCTCTCTCTCCCTCTTTGAAGCTCTCTCTCTCTCTCCTAGGGCTTCTCTCTCTCCTCCAATCTCAAGATCCAAGTGGAGTTCTCTCAAAAGAGTTGGAATCCAAGTAGATCGGGGGTAGATTCAAGGTCCTTGGAGCTTCAATCAAGCTTCCTCTCTCTCTCTCTCTCTCCAAGGTAAGGGGAGACACTTTTCTACACTTTGAGTTAGGGATAATTTGAGTTTATAATAGAACTTGGGTTTAATAGTTAAATTGGGTTGTGGGTAACAAATTAATACTTGAGTAGAGATAGATTAGGGGTGTATAGTGTTTTGTTGATAGATTTTTCTACTAACTGAAGTATTTGTCATAATTTCTCTTTTGTATGTCATAAAGTAGGAAGTGAAGAACCCTAGGGAGATGATTTAAATTAATGTACTCTGAGGCATACCTGAGTATGTCGACTGGCTTATCTGATACTTGTTGAGAATTGATTATGTGAACTAAGTGCTAAATGTGTGATGCTTATATTTGATTGTTGGACATTAGGTTGTGAAAATAGCTAATTAATTAAAAAGGGATGCTATATGAATGCTTAAATGCTAAGTGTATTTATTATGATTATTTGTGCCATGAATGTTTAATTATGATTGTATATGTGTTGGGTGAAGATTGGAACTCTGATTTATTGATAAATGGGAACTTCTGTAGTGGAATTGATCTTTGGTTACACCGGCACACTAGGTGCCCTTCTAGGTGTTCCAAATGACCTGTTAGGGCTAAATGACCTGTCAGGCAAAATGACCCATTAGGTAAAAATGACCTGTTAGGCGTCGATGTAACCAATGGATCAATTCCCTGTTGAATAAAATTAATAATAGAATGGAAATGAGAATTAAAGTGATGGAATGAATAAGTGGAAAAGCATAGTCCTAACGGGTGATGCCTAATGGGTGTAAAGTCCTGGCGGGTGCAAAGTCCCTAATAGGTGTGCCAAATGACCTAGCAGGTGCATTCAAGTCCTAGTGGTGCAACCGAAAGGAAATGGAAATGGAAATAGAAAAGGAAATGGAAAAGGAAATGGAAATGGAAATGGAAATGAAAAATGGAAATGGAAATGAAAAATGGAAAAGAAATGGGAAAAGATGATTCATTGTAATTTGGAAATAATTGGATGTTTGTTTTGTTGAATGAATGTGATGTATTTGTTAGCCATTGCTTAATTTAATTATTATTCTGGAGTTTTTATTATGGACTGTTTACTATCTCATAATTCACTGTGTTTTTGAAAAGGTCTCACCCTTAGTGGTTATCATTTTAGGTGCATGATTCAAGGAGCTTGAAGATCAGAATGCGCAGCGAACAAGTCGAAAGATGGGAACTCTAGTTTTACTCTGTTTATATTGTAATTGAGGGCCCCAAACTTTTGTAAAAAAACTTGAGTTATAAAAGGAAATTTTTGAGCTCCCTAATTCATTTTCAAATAATTATTGGTTATCTTTTAATTAAAAATCGGGGTGTTACATAATAGATATAGAATATGGAACCATAGTAATAATTGAGACTAAGAGAAAGAAAAGGAAATATCAATTGTAGACTTGGAAGATATAGATTAATGAATGTTGGTAAGTGATTAATAATACTAATGTTAAGTGAAATATTGACGGAATGAACTATTTATGACTTGATAAATGTAGGTGAACTTAAGATCTGGACATAGTTGATGAAAATGATAAAAAGGAATAAGGTTATAGGTTGTTAAATAATGTTTGAATGATGAAACAAATTTAGCTTGTGGCCATCTAGGGCCTGGATGTTTGATGCGCTGTCCACTGATCCGTATGGGTTACACCGACCCATTAGGCAAAAATGCACTGTCAGGTGGAAATGCTCCTAGGTGGAAATGCCCTTTTGGTGGAAAGGCCCTTCAGGTGGAAATGCCCTTCAGGTGAAAAGGCTCATTAGGTGAAGGGTGTACCCGTGGATCAGAATGTGCAACTATAAGGCTTTAAACAATTGTGATGGTATAAGTGCAGGATTGTATATTATGTTGACTTGTTTGTGTTTGTGTGTCCTTGCAAGTGGTGGTCCTAATGGGTGTTAAATTCCTGTTGGGTGGTAAATTCCTGTTGGGTGAAACTTCCTAGTGAGTGGGAAATGCCTGACAAGTGCGACAGTCCTAATGGGAATAATGAATAAAAGAGGGGAAGGAATATAATAGAAAGGATATTTAGACAGAGTGTACGAGGGACCCTCGCGTAGGGTGAAATACTCGGAAATAGAAAGAATAATGATTAATAAGTTAGTTGAAATGAGGAAAAGAAGTTTAAGGTAATGGAATTAGTGTAGGGTGTAACATTCCTTGTATATCATCTTACTTTATAAGAAAAGAAAGAAGTTTGTGAAAACTTGGACTTGTTATCGTTGGAAAAAGATCTGAAAATAATAATTTTCCCTTCCCTTGAAAATTCTTTTTCACAAACACTTGATTTGTAATGAGGTTGACTAACAAAATCAGAGTTTGCGGAAACATAGTAAAGTTGTCATATTGTACCCCCAAAATTTATCAAGTGTAACAAGTCCATTAATACCAAATAAGTATAATTATGAAACTGAATTCCTCTTATGATACCTTTTTCCAAAATATGTATCATATAAGTTCTATTAAAATAGAAACGTCATAGAGCTGGTCACTGGTCCTTTGTCCCAACATCCTTCTGGTCGGATCCTCGATATCTGCACAACGGGTTCCCAACCCACATTTTCTACACTCTGCAAGCATCTAAGGGACATCTCCCCTTACTGATTCTTGTGCAAGCTAGATGCACGATCAACACCTAATAAGGGCATGGGGGTTAGCTATACGTATTCGCATAATCAAATGAGAATAAAACTAACATCCACAAGTTAACATATAGCAAATCATGATGCATAATCATATGAGCACACCCGGTTAATCATAATAATTCTTTCAATGCAGGTGGCATGATGCATGATTTCCTTCCAGAACTGAGGCCTCTAAAAGTCCATCTTGGACGTCCATCCAATACACCGTTGTGTTCCCGGAACACTGACATTCGTTCCCAGAACGTAATGCCAAACCATACTTGGATGATAAGCATTCACTCCCAGAGTGTGCATCACGTTCCCAGAACGTGTAGCAAACCATACTTGGATAGATAAGCATCACTCCCAGAGTGTGCGTCACGTTCCCAGAACGCATACATTCCCAAAACGTATAAAAACCAGGTCCCGGACACTGGCCACATATCTATAATGTGTCATCCAGTAGGTTGCTTATCAAAGTGTTCCCAGAACACCAACATACGTTCCCAGAACGTATAAAACCAGGTCCCAGACACTGGCCACATATCTATAATGTGTCATCAAGTAGGTTATAATTTGGTACTCCCGGAGTACCCTCCTCATATTCCCAGAATATGATAATCGTTCCTACCAACCAAACTTCTATTCTATATGAATGCACAATCATCAAGGTTGGTTTTATCTTTAATTCAATTATTATACCAATGTGTTCCCAGAACACTAACATACGTTCCCCGAACGTATCGCAAACCATACTTGGAATAAAATCAAGCACCACTCCCAGAGTGTGCATCACGTTCCCAGAACGTCTCCAAGAAACCATGTCCCAGACAATGGCCACATTCCCAGAATGTGTCATCAAGTAGGTTGCATTAGTTTAGTACTCCTAGAGTACAGGGTCAAATACCCGAACATCACAAACTATTCTTGCGAACCTATTTCATTACCTTTCTCTATGCATGTATTGCATGCATAATTTACTAAGGTTGGTCTTTCCATTAATTACTGTGATTTAGAAATATTTCAATTTCTCTTTTGAATGATTTATTTGAGGTATAGTCTTTGACACAAAATTCTCCTTTGAAATATCCCAAAACATGTCATTAAACTTAGATTTTGTAAAACAAAGTCAATGGTATTCAAAAACTTAACTTTTTATTTTTCAGATTCAGGTACTAACCGGTTACAGTTCCAGGCTAACCGGTTAGATTTGCAAACCTGAACTGTTTACCATTGTAATTCAGAAAACCCTTTTTCTTAAATTCCCTACCCAATCCATAAACCAGTTTAACAATGTTTATACCTCAAAATCCATTGTTTCAACATTCAAAAGTCCAAATCACATTTCCTTTTCCAATGAACATAATTTCCTCTTGAAATTATTTCATTAACTTAAGGCATTAAATTTGATCTTTCAAATCAGAACTTTGACAACTCAAGTTCAGATCATGTATAATGAAATTAAAGCTTAAATTTGAGAAAAGGCCATTGAGATTTCAGAACTGATTAATAAACCAATTTTCTTTGAAAATCTGCAGTGTCTAACCGGTTACGAAAATCGTGTAACCGGTTAGATTATGCAGTCAGACCATTAAAACAAGAGTTTTAACAACTCAATTTCTTCCTTTCTCAAATCTAACCAAATTTCATTATGCACAAAGTTCATATGCCTTAAAATAAACATGTTTACACCCAGAAACACATTCATATTGCATGCATTCAACTTGGATACACCAATTGCACATAATTGCACACATTTCACAACTTAATGCATCAATTCACATAATATTCAATTAAGTCATGAAATCAACATCAACATAGCTTGCATGCATCCAGATAACATTGCTCAAAACAACAATTGAGCTCAAGTTGGCCTCCAAGCCATTTAACCATTTAACTTATGCCCTTTTGAGTCTCTTGGTGACTCATCCTATATTCTACCACAATTTATTCTCATTCTAGCAAATAGTAAGCTTCCCCCTTACCTTAGGTTCGTGCTTGATCCAAAACATTGCAGAGAGAAAGGCTCCAACATAGATTCCCCACAAATCCTAGGTTCTGCTCTCAGCCACGATTTCCATCAACAGGGTTCAAAGACCAGAAAATTTGACATAGTAATTGGCCAAAGAAATTGGGGAAAACAATTAGAACTTGATCTGAGTAACATGCACTAGAAAATAAAAGTGATTTGAAACTTAAACATTATCTGTGCTTACCAGAATGAAAGCTCGAACTCAGCTTCCAGAACCAAGAGAAGACAGAGTTCAGTTTCCCAGCGCCAATTTCTAAGGTTGATTCCTCCTCACACAAGAACCCTCAGCTCACAAGGTGTATATGACTGGAAAGCTCTTGATTTAAGCTTTCCAGAAAGGTGTGTTTCACTCTCTAACTCTCAAAGAAGAAGACGAATTGCTCAGAACGAATTTGGAACCCTAATTACCCTTCTTCAACAAGAATTGCAGCAATCAACCCTTGATTCTTCAGCAATTCCACTATTTATAGACAAATTAAGATAGCATGCAAGGCGACACGCGTCTCCCACCATGAATCGAGTGGGATTCGTGGCGAATTCTGGGTTAAAACGCGTGATTACTCATCAAACGCACTAACTCAGTTTTCTGAGTTCATCGTGTAACCGGTTACAAAGCCCCTTCTAACCGGTTACATACTGATAAAATTCAAAAATTAATAATTTAATTACTCTTTCTTCAAAAACCTTTTTAATATTGCAATTAGGTCCCATCCCAAGGACTAAATTACAATATTCACATTTTTTTGCAATTAGGTCCCATCTCATATTTTTATATATAAAAACGCATAATGTACAAAAACTAAAACCTTCGAAACCATTGTAAATCAATTATAAAATAATTGTTATAATTAATTTCTTGGTTATTTGGGAGACGAAAATTAGGGGTGTTACACTACTCCCCCACTTAAAAGGAATTTCGTCCCCGAAATTCATCTTTTGAAATTTTCTACTTTTCCAAAATATTTTTATACTAGAAAGCTTCATCTAGTTCCCAAAAATTTGTCCTTTAGGGGACTTCCCCACTTAAAAGAGTTTCGATATAATCCTTTTTGAAATATTTCAAATAAAACCCTTCAGGAAACATTTTCCAAACTAAACCACAAGGATTTTTCGTATAAAACTCTTATGTGAAAGAATTTCTTTTAAAAGAAATACTCTTTATACTTCACATAAATATTCTTCAATTAAAACATTTTCCAATAAACTTTTTGGGCTGCGCACTCTGATCTCTCGAGCACAATCAAAGAAACATTTGTATGACTTCATTTCTTAATAGTTTGAGACATTAGGGTGATCAGTCCTAATATTCAATCCATTAATAACAAAGTCATCCCTTTCAGATATAATCTTTCGCAAGAAATACCATACGACAGGTCTTTAAGTTAGATGAACTTAAAGATAGGGTAATTATCACTATCAGACTTAGTTAGATAGTCAAATTCTAGAGACATTTCCGTTGGGGAGACAAAGATTTGTCCTATCCCGGTGGTTGTTAATCTCTCTAGCCATAACTGATCTTTCTATTTCTGTAGTGTCCACAGTGATTTATCACATCCAATTGTGATAAAGGTTTTGATCACAGAAAGATTGAAGTTGGACTTCCAACAGGATATTGATATTCGCAAACGATTAGATTAACGTAATTAAAAACATTTAACTACGTTAACTCAGATCAAAGGAAGAGATAGGCTTGGGTTGCCTACGCCAGGATGACACTCAACTCTCATCTCGGCCGGTGAATTCTTCTCATGCTGGATTCGTCCATTCTTTTTTTTTCACCTTTTCCTTCAAGACAATTCGGTGAGTAATACTCCAGCTTCCTATAATCGGAATTGACTATTCCCTTAGGTACATCACAACTAAACTCAAAGTGATGCGCCTCACAGTTTTCACCTCGAGATGGACAAATGTTCCCTTTCATATTTCCTCCTTAGCCATTTTTCTCCAATCGAGGATTCCTTACCCTTTATATTTTCGTGGTAGATATTTTCCCACTTACCTTTCCTCTTTCCCCCGTTGGGCCTTCATTTCATCAATCTTTTAGAAACTCCATCCATCGCCTTTATCTTACATTCAACTCTCCCTCTTCTTATTGTCATTCATACTTTCGAACTCCAAACTTGTTCATGAATCACAACCTTCTTATCTTAGTATCTATTGACTCCTTTGCATTATCCAGCTCAATTTTCTACCTTCTCCGATTGGAGTACTCCTTAATTTCAATTCTTGATTAATCCATAAGTATTATGATTCAATCCCCTCAAATCAATTTCAATGATGAATCAAGGTATTAAGTTATTTTACCACACTAAATCCTTTCTTAAATTTTACTTAGGTGGTTAACATTGAGTTTGGATTGGGGGAAGATGTTTACTAATACCAAAAGTTCCTTCACAAAGGACTTAAATTTTTATTTTAAACTTTTAGCTTCTAACCGGTTACAAGAAACTCTAACCGGTTATGAAGTATAGTTTTAGAAGTAAAACCAAAGAATTTCAAAACCATTTTCTTTACATCATCCAATCCAACTCAAAATAGGATTTAATCATAATCTTATACCTTGATTCCAACCGAATCCATCACTGAAATGATTTAAATCATAATCTGCTCACATTTTCCATAATTCCTCTTGGACTAATCTTATTATGTTGGGGTATAATCCATCATCACCCCACCATAATTAAACAACATCCTATCATTCAATACCATCAGTTGATCTTTCCAAGTCAACTTGGCCAAAGGCCATGCGATCTTAGAAAACCCTTAAATGCTTCGGTGATAGTATCCAGCCAGCTCTAAGAAAATTTCTCACCTCAGTCACAGTCTTAGGCTGTTCCTATTTCAACAATAAACTTACCTTTGCTGGATCCATCACAATTCTTCTTTAAAGATCACATGCCCTGCGAACGTAATCTTCACTCAACCAAAACTCATCTTTGGCGAGCTTATCACACAACTATTCCCCTTGCAGGATTCTCAACACAAACCCGAGATGTTCCTCATGCTCCTCCGGATTCTCAGGATAAACCACAAACGAATCCCAGTATAATCTAAAGGTCTCGTTCTTATAATCCATAAAAGAACAAGTGCATTAGTCAATCCGAACGGCATTACTTACCACTCATAATGTCCGTATCGAGATCAAAAATGCAGTCTTAAGTGTATCCCTGTCCCGAATCCTGATTTGGGGTTAATCCCACCTCCAATCAACCTTGCACTTTTCTACGTGTTTCTCCCATTAGACCATTCCCGATGGTACCATATCGTAAGGGTAGTAGAGAGAGAATCAGCTTCAAGAATTGACTAGATTTCAAACTCTATCTCTTTACCCAAAGGTAAACCTGGCATCATTTCCTACAACCAGGATTTCTTTAACCCCCTTTTTCTTTTAATATTGCTTCCCAGAAGCAACATATGGGTTCATTGGATTCCCGATTCGAAACATGGGAATCCCAATACAGGGTTGTTCTATCGTCATTAATCATGATCACTTGATCCCTCGGCTCCCAAACCGTGCTTAAGATCAAATGTACTCATGACACAGATACATAGACAAAGTCTAATAGAATGATCTAGATGTACCATGGAAATGACTACAAGAAGATTTGTAGGAGTCTGCACTTGAGATAACAGATTGGGTAAGACATTGAGCAACTTCGATCACTACCCTTATCCGAAAGAAACAAAAGAAAGGATAGCTTTAGAGTTTAACTAACTCAGCAAGATTGATCTTTAAGAAGATCACTGCCCTACACTCGGTCTAAAAAGTTGATTAACTTTAACACGAGTGAGGGTAAACACTCCTCCTCAGAGTCGAGGACTCAACTACAACTCCTTAAAATTTCCTCATCACTGGTTCTATGAAAACATAATAAACCAACACTGTGGTTTTGGGTTTACAACATGTCTAAAGAGAAGCATACGACTATCATACTTCTACTTAGACTTCATAGAACACTTCCTAATAGCAGAATGAACTACTTATCTAGAGCCATTTCCCATAACCTTAGCTCTAGTTTGGAAGTATATGAAAGCATACTTCCCAAGAAACATTGCAGATATCGATGACCAGCGTATTGGACCACACACCCAAGGACCAAGAGTCAGGACCATTGCTCTGATACCATAAAAGTGTAACATTCCTTGTATATCATCTTACTTTATAAGAAAAGTAAGAAGTTTGTGAAAACTTCGACTTGTTATCGTTGGAAAAAGATCTGAAAATAATAATTTTCCCTTCCATTGAAAATTCTTTTTCACAAACACTTGATTTGTAATGAGGTTGACTAACAAAATCAGAGTTTGCGGAAACATAGTAAAGTTGTCATATTGTACCCCCAAAATTTATCAAGTGTAACAAGTCCATTAATACCAAATAAGTATAATTATGAAACTGAATTCCTTTTATGATACCTTTTTCCAAAATATGTATCATATAAGTTCTATTAAAATAGAAATGTCATAGAGCTTGTCACTGGTCCTTTGTCCCAACATCCTTCTGGTCGGATCCTCGATATCTGCACAACGGGTTCTCAACCCACATTTTCTACACTCTGCAAGCATCTAAGGGACATCTCCCCTTACTGATTCTTGTGCAAGCTAGATGCACGATCAACACCTAATAAGGGCATGGGGGTTAGCTATACGTATTCGCATAATCAAATGAAAATAAAACTAACATCCACAAGTTAACATAAAGCAAATCATGATGCATAATCATATGAGCACACCCGGTTAATCATAATAATTTTTTCAATGCAGGTGGCATGATGCATGATTTCCTTCCAGAACTGAGGCCTCTAAAAGTCCATCTTGGACGTCCATCCAATACACCATTGTGTTCCCGGAACACTGACATTCGTTCCCAGAACGTAATGCCAAACCATACTTGGATGATAAGCATTCACTCCCAGAGTGTGCATCACGTTCCCAGAACGTGTAGCAAACCATACTTGGATAGATAAGCATCACTCCCAGAGTGTGCGTCACGTTCCCAGAACGCATACGTTCCCAGAACGTATAAAAACCAGGTCCCGGACACTGGCCACATATCTATAATGTGTCATCCAGTAGGTTGCTTATCAAAGTGTTCCCAGAACACCAACATACGTTCCCAGAACGTATAAAACCAGGTCCCAAACACTGGCCACATATCTATAATGTGTCATCAAGTAGGTTATAATTTGGTACTCCCGGAGTACCCTCCTCATATTCCCAGAATATGATAATCGTTCCTACCAACCAAACTTCCATTCTATATGAATGCACAATCATCAAGGTTGGTTTTATCTTTAATTCAATTATTATACCAATGTGTTCCCAGAACACTAACATACGTTCCCCGAACGTATCGCAAACCATACTTGGAATAAAATCAAGCACCACTCCCAGAGTGTGCATCACGTTCCCAGAACGTCTCCAAGAAACCATGTCCCAGACAATGGCCACATTCCCAAAATGTGTCATCAAGTAGGTTGCATTAGTTTAGTACTCCTAGAGTACAGGGTCAAATACCCGAACATCACAAACTATTCTTGCGAACCTATTTCATTACCTTCCTCTATGCATGTATTGCATGCATAATTTACTAAGGTTGGTCTTTCCATTAATTACTGTGATTTAGAAATATTTCAATTTCTCTTTTGAATGATTTATTTGATGTATAGTCTTTGACACAAAATTCTCCTTTGAAATATCCCAAAACATGTCATTAAACTTAGATTGGGTAAAACAAAGTCAATGGTATTCAAAAACTTAACTTTTTATTTTTCAGATTCAGGTACTAACCGGTTACAGTTCCAGACTAACCGGTTAGATTTGCAAACCTGAACCGTTTACCATTGTAATTCAGAAAACCCTTTTTCTTAAATTCCCTACCCAATCCATAAACCTGTTTAACAATGTTTATACCTCAAAATCCATTGTTTCAACATTCAAAAGTCCAAATCACATTTCCTTTTCCAATGAACATAATTTCCTCTTGAAATTATTTCATTAACTTAAGGCATTAAATTTGATCTTTCAAATCAGAACTTTGACAACTCAAGTTCAGATCATGTATAATGAAATTAAAGCTTAAATTTGAGCAAAGGCCATTGAGATTTCAGAACTGATTAATAAACCAATTTTCTTTGAAAATCTGCAGTGTCTAACCGGTTACGAAAATCGTGTAACCGGTTAGATTATGCAGTCAGACCATTAAAACAAGAGTTTTAACAACTCAATTTCTTACTTTCTCAAATCTAACCAAATTTCATTATGCACAAAGTTCATATGCCTTAAAATAAACATGTTTACACCCAGAAACACATTCATATTGCATGCATTCAACTTGGATACACCAATTGCACATAATTGCACACATTTCACAACTTAATGCATCAATTCACATAATATTCAATTAAGTCATGAAATCAACATCAACATAGCTTGCATGCATCCAGATAACATTGCTCAAAACAACAATTGAGCTCAAGTTGGCCTCCAAGCCATTTAACCATTTAACTTATGTCCTTTTGAGTCTCTTGGTGACTCATCCTATATTCTACCACAATTTATTCTCATTCTAGCAAATAGTAAGCTTCCCCCTTACCTTAGGTTCGTGCTTGATCCAAAACATTGCAGAGAGAAAGGCTCCAACATAGATTCCCCACAAATCCTAGGTTCTGCTCTCAGCCACGATTTCCATCAACAGGGTTCAAAGACCAGAAAATTTGACATAGCAATTGGCCAAAGAAATTGGGGAAAACAATTAGAACTTGATCTGGGTAACATGCACTAGAAAATAAAAGTGATTTGAAGCTTAAACATTATCTGTGCTTACCAGAATCAAAGCTCGAACTCAGCTTCCAGAACCAAGAGAAGACAGAGTTCAGTTTCCCAGCTCCAATTTCTAAGGTTGATTCCTCCTCACACAAGAACCCTCAGCTCACAAGGTGTATATCACTGGAAAGATCTTGATTTTAGCTTTCCAGAAAGGTGTGTTTCACTCTCTAACTCTCAAAGAAGAAGACGAATTGCTCAGAACGAATTTGGAACCCTAATTACCCTTCTTCAACAAGAATTGCAGCAATCAACCCTTGATTCTTCAGCAATTCCACTATTTATAGACAAATTAAGATAGCATGCAAGGCGACACGCGTCTCCCACCATGAATCGAGTGGGATTCGTGGCGAATTCTGGGTTAAAACGCGTGATTACTCATCAAACGCACTAACCCAGTTTTCTGAGTTCATCGTGTAACCGGTTACAAAGCCCCTTCTAACCGGTTACATACTGATAAAATTCAAAAATTAATAATTTAATTACTCTTTCTTCAAAAACCTTTTTAATATTGAAATTAGGTCCCATCCCAAGGACTAAATTACAATATTCACATTTTTTGTACAAAATAACCATATAAAAATATATCTCATATTTTTATATATAAAAACGCATAATGTACAAAAACTAAAACCTTCGAAACCATTGTAAATCAATTATAAAATAATTGTTATAATTAATTTCTTGGTTATTTGGGAGACGAAAATTAGGGGTGTTACATAGGGCAATGTAATCACTTAAGGCTTAAGATAAGTCGTTATACATGTTATTAGTTGTACTAATATAACTAGGAAATTAAATTAATGGGTCAAAGACTTAGAATGGATTACCTTGGCTTACTGCTATGCTCTTGTAGAAGCTATTATTCTAAGTTCTGTGTAATGCTACCCTTCTTGCTATATTTTTTTTCAGGTGCAGAAGGAGCTTACATGGATATGGCCGGGCATTGTAACATCCCGAATTCTAATCCCTAGTATAATTATAAGTTTTATCGAATTAAATAATTGTTTCTTGAAATCAATCAATTAAGTGCTGAGTATTTTCATAAAATACATTATGTTAATTACGAGAGTACCTTTAATTGTATTTTAAAGTAAACTCATTTAGAAAAAAAATTATTACCCTATTTGAATAATAAACTTTCTATTATTTACTTTGATTTTTACAAAGATACAATATTAAAAAAAAAATTTATTATTTTCTAGTATCTAACTAATTTCTTACTTTATAGTTTTCCTATATGAAGCTAGATGATGTTAAATTTTATTATTAATATTTTTGGGAACAATTAAATAAATAAATGAATGGGAGTATATGTTTAAAAAAAAAAAGTAAAACGTGTTAGTGTGTGCTGTGCATAGGGGAGAAACCTAATTTCCCCTTCTTCTTCCTCGTTGCCCCATTGATAGTCGTCGCCCCATCTCTTGTGTCTCCCTCTCCCTTCGTCACTTCTACCTCCGCCGGCCCATTCACGCCGCCACCACACCCACCATCACCACCTCTGTTTCTTTCCCTCTAACTCGTGTCCCTCTCCCTTCTCTCGGTCCCTTGCTCTCTCCCTCCCTATTCTTGTCTTCCCTGGTTCGCGCCCCTCTCTCACTCCCTCACCGCGAGACATGGCTCGCAGCAACGCCAGCGCCGCCCCAACGCTTGCAACCACCACCTTCGCGCTTCTCCCCCATTCACGAAGCAGGTCCAGCCGTCGTCGCTTTTCTCCTTCTCAAGTCGCGATTCGCGACTCTCAACCACCATGGGGTTCGCCGCCACTGTTCCTTGTTGTTGCTTCCATGAAGACGCGCCGCCGCCACCTCTTTCCTCCCTCTGGTTCCTGTGTGCTGCTCCATGGCCAAGAGGCCCATGTTCGTGTTTCTGCTCGCCACTGAGTGTTGTTGCTGCTGTCGCTTGGATCTGAGTTTGGCTGGGTTGTTGTGAACCGGGTCTGAACCACTTGGTTGTGCCCTAAACCGGAGACTCATGGAGCTTTAGAATCAAACCGACATCGTTACCGTCACCGGGATCGAAGGGTGTGATTTGGTTCTTTGTTTGATGCGACACCGTGAGCTGTACTGGTTGGGGTTGACTGAATCGGTGTTGATCTCCCCGCTTTTCCACAAAGCACATTTGAGGGACTAGGAGAACGGAAGAATTTTGGAGCCGACCGCAACGTAAAAGCAAAAGTTACGAAAGCTAAGGGTTAAAGCGTCTTAAAGTAAGGGGTTCGTTACCTTGCTTTAGAGAGTATTTTCTGATTAGTATATAATACTTGCTAAGAATATATGGGTATGCTTGTGACTAATTATTCGGGTAATTAATTTAGATTAAATATAAAGTAAGAAAATAAATGAAATGAACCATAAATTGATACTTGTGATTGAATATGCATACTAAGTGCTAAGCGCTATATGTTATCATGTATGTTTATTCGAAGAACATGAACTCTGACTGTTAATTGTTTTGTAATTGTGAATGATTATAAGTGATTATTGTTTTGTAATTGTGAATGATTATAAGTGATTATTATTTTGTAATTGTGAATGATTATAAGTGATTATTGTTTTGTATGCCTGGTTGATTTAAAGACATATATGTGTATCATATAAGTGGTAAATGAGGAATATAACAACTAAAAAGTAAGAGTAGGAACTTGGTAAATTGAATGGTTGAATTGTGATGTTTGTGTGCTAAATGTGTATCGCATAATAAATTGGATAATAAATAAAGAAAGAAAATATACGGAGATAGAGATAATAAATTGAGTATGATAATAAAGGAAATGAAACCACTAATAAATTTGCGATTAAATGTGTATTTTAATTGTTTAAATGCTGTCATGAATACTTAATTGAAGAATATGAAACCTTGGTTGATATTGGTGAGTTAATGTATGTTATAGTTATTATGTATGTGTTGAATGACAAATGAGATAACAAGTTACTAATGAAAGGCAAGAAGGAAAAGGATAATTATAAAGAAACTGAAGAAGAGAAAAGATAATCAATGAAAAGAATAACTAAATAAGATAAACGAAATGAGGATGAGAATAGTAAATTGATACGGCACAGGATGGTCGTGGTGACCCTGTGGCCTAATAAAAATAAATGTTAATCGGCACAGGATGGTCGTGGTGACCCTGTGGCCTGATAAAAATAAATGATAATCGGTGCAGGATGGTCGTGGTGACCCTGTGGCCTAATAAAAATAAATGATAATCGGCGCAGGATGGTCGTGGTGACCCTGTGGCCTAATAAAAATAAATGTTAATCGGCACAGCATGGTCGTGGTGACCCTGTGGCCTAATAAATATAAATGATAATCGGCACAGGATGGTCGTGGTGACCCTGTGGCCTAATAAAAATAAATGGTAATGGGCACAGGTTGGTCGTGGTGACCCTGTGGCCAAATAATAAAAGTGAAAGGAAAAAGAAAAAGAAAGAAAATGAAAAGACAAAGTAAAAGAAAAGGAAAAAGAAAAGAAAGAGATAAAGAAAGAAAACAAGAAAGAAAAGTAAATGGAAAGACTAGAATGAAAAGAAGTGGAATGAGTAATTGTGTTTGAATATTGAAATTGTGTCTATGTGCTAAATGATATATTTACATGAGTTGGTAATTTATGAGAATGGAAATGGAAAAATATGAGACTTAACGAAGATACTGGAAAGGTAATATGAATGGAATAAATGAATGGATACTAATAAGACTGTTGGTTGTGTATGACGCATGTTGGGTTTGCCTAAATGAAACTATATGTTCTACGTGCTAATTGTGTTTGACTTGGTAGGTTATTATGCCTAGTTAGAAACTACTTCTTTACTTCACGTGTAAAGCTCACCCTTGCAACCATTTTTACAGGTTCAAAGTTTGAGCAGACACAATTTCAGGCCGAGCAGGAATAGCACTCCACCACGTGGAGTGCTCGTTCATTATTTTATGAGTGGGCTGTAGTTTAATTATGTGATAAACTGTTATTAATTGTAATTAAGCTATATAAAAAGTGAGGGTGTTACAGGAAGGAGTATGCTCCACCTCGTGGAGTGTTGTTTAGTTAGTTGGGTGACCATTTGTTGGTTAATAGTATTATTTTGGATTTAGAAATGTGTAATATTTTGGAAATCAAACGATGTTAAGAGTTGTAAATGTTTTCTGAAATAATGTACCTGAACTGAATTGTATTTTGGCCCTGCTGGCCTCTAGTTGAAAGTTTTTATGCAGGATAAATAGGAAAAGTAAATTTTGGGAATGTCCCTAAAACAAAGTAAACTCCGTCCGATTTTACGGAGATTTTCATAAGAAATTAATATAACTAAGAGTTTTCATAATCAACTAGTAGTTTTAAAAGAAAAATTTAATTTCACAACTAATTTAAGGGTAAAAATAATTAGGGTGTTACAATTTGGTATCATAGCAGTTTTCCTTGGCCTTGGAGTGTGAACTCATTACTCCGGTGGTTATTGATCAAGCGAGTAACCGATGTAGAGTTAGGTGTTTAAGCATTAGAGTTGAGGTAGAAATCCTATTAGGATTATGATTGGATATATGTATGTGTGAAGTTATGTATGCTATTCTTTGTTATGCATGAATTAGTGGTACTAGTTGTTATTGAATTCCCAAGTAGGCTAGCATTATAATAAAACTAGGTAGAAGTTGAGAGAAAATTTGGTAGAATAATAACAGGATAAGATAAATAGGATTTATAGGTAGATAATATTTAATGTGAGAATATGAATGAGTAGCATTCAATATGACATTTTCGAATATGTGTTGCTTGTTAAGTATATGTGTGTAGATGTAAGATTAAACCTTAAGTTAGTTAATGTAGACAATGACTAGATTAGGAGGATGTAGGGATTGAACTCATGTTAGTGTTTGTGAATATATGTTGAGTATGATATATGCATGTGTGTTGATGTGTGTCTAAATATGTCTATTTACTAGGACGAATGAATTATTAGCCTTCACTTTGACTTTTATGAATATATGAGTATGTGAGGTGTGATTGTGCATGTTTGAATGATGCCTATGTGATATATGTATGTTTGAATTATGAAAGTGTTGATTAAAGGTTTTAGGAATGGTTAAGAAATTGTAGAACTCTAGGTAGAATATAATCAAACCCCTGATGGTGTTGTCGTTTAATAGAGTGTAAGAGTAAGGATTGGTCATCCTAGCTCTTGCAACTGTTAAGTGACGATATCATCAGCAAACCCGACAGTGATATTACTATTGATGAATGTGAGATTGGGACTGACCACCTCGATCTTTGCATTTATTAATGGTTAATATCATTGAAAGCTTTTAAGTAGAACAAAAACCAACCCGTCATAGACGGAAGGAAATCAGCCTGAATAGTACCCTCTCCAAACCTTTGCTGCAAAAACTTCTGAGGGAACCAAGTGACCCTAGAAACCATCTCCAACTTCCTTGGAGAGTTAAACCATGTTTTAGAAATCCAAGACCCATGGGGAGTCTTACTAGCAAGAATCTTGAAAACGATTAGCTGCGAGAAAAACCAACCTTGAAAACCTCATAGAGTCTCCACGTTGAGACTAACCGAGTTGAACCATAGTCCATACTATTCATAGAGTGCAAGAAATTGGTGGCGTACTAATGCAAGTGGTATACCAATTCCAAGTGAGGGAGTGGAACCAAAGGGAAGTGAGTATTGTAGTCGAAAGACCCTGCATTTGGGATGGTTCTCCATTGAAGGAATTGAATGGAATTTCGGGGACGAAATTCCAATAAGTGGGGGAGAATTGTAACATCCCAAATTTAATCTCAAGCATAATTAGTGTGGTAGTAGGCTTAGAGGGAAGAAGAATGACTAAGTTAGGTTAAAATTAGTAGTTTAGAAGTGTTGTTTGAGATTTAAGGGCATAGGACTTTAGGAAATTAGAAGTAGAAGATCTGCAACCCTAAATCCAAATTCTACTGTTGGATATGAAGATAAGGATTTTAGGAAGCTTGCTCTCAAATTTGAGCAAGATCCGACGATTAACGAAGAAGTTGTCGAATTTTAAGTGCAAAGAAAATAAATAAACGGGAACTGGTCAAAATACTCGAGTGTTTCTGAGCAAGATACTTGAGTATTTCGAAACACTCGAGTATTTCAGAGAAAAAGACTTGAGTATTTCGTGCAGACACGAAAAAAAAAATAAAAACGTGTTTTGGGTTGTGTTGCTCATTCATCCACCATTGTTTCTCTCTCTAGGGCTCGAATCCCTCCCCTTTCTCTCTCTAATTTCCACCTCAAATCACCACCTAAATCCATCATCAACCACTAAAAATTAATCCTCATCACCCATTAACACTTAATCTCCCATCAATCTCTCCTATTTCCTCTCACACACCTAAATCCCCAATTTCCCTCTCCTCCCTTGAAACTTCAAGAGCACCAACCATGGGGGATCACATTCTCTAGGGTTTAATCTCTCTCTCTTATTCATAGCCATTAAAGCTCTCTCTCTCTACAAGGTTAAGGTAAGAGGGTTGTATTACCTTAGCTTAGGATGTAGTTTCTCTTGGGTTATAGTGATGGCTAGGGGTAGATGAATAAATAGAGTAAGAAACCTTAGGGTAGTTGATGATAATAGTAGTTGGAATAAGTAAATAAGTGAAGGAATTTATTGGTATGTTAGTGTATATATATATATGTATATGCATATTTGATAGAAATAGAATATGGAACCATATTAATAATTGAGACTAAGAGAAAGGAAAGGAAATATCAATTCTAGACTTGGAAGATATAGATTAATGAATGTTGGTAAGTGATTAATAATACTAATGTTAAGTGAAATATTGACGGAATGAACTATTTATGACTTGATAAACGTAGGTGAACTTAAGATCTGGACATAGTTGATGAAAATGATAAAAAGGAATAAGGTTACAGGTTGTTAAATAATGTTTGAATGATGAAACAAATTTAGCTTGTGGCCATCTAGGGCATGGATGTTTGATGCGTTGTCCACTGATTCGTATGGGTTACACCGACCCATTAGGAAAAAAGGCACTGTAGGTGGAAATGCTCCTAGGTGGAAAGGCCCTTCAGGTGGAAATGCCCTTCGGGTGAAAAGGCTCATTAGGTGAAGGGTGTACCCACGGATCAGAATGCGCAACTATTGTAACATCCTGTTTATTTTAATCGGTGCCGATTAAGTTAAGTGTTGTGTGTTGTGTGTAATCCTGGTTGAAGGATGTGTGGTTCAAGAGTCTAAGTTTGGAGTGTCGGAGTTCGATCCGATCAGACTCTGTGTTAGCGGGGCTCTTAGGAGCCGAGCATATGTTACCGAGCTCGTAGGTGTGTGCTGTGTATGAGGCACAGAGCTCGGATTGCCCGAGCATGTGACTTAGAGTCACGAGGCCAGGTTGGGGTAGAGCCGAGTTCTTGGGGAGTCCAAGCTCAGTAGGATCTATGCGTTAGATTAGGGCAGGTTGAGCCGAGCTCGGATGTGTGATCCGAGCAAGTGGTATGAAGTTAGTTAACCGAGCAAATACCGAGTCGGTGGTATTGGGTTAGCGGAACCGAGCAGGTTCCAAGTAAGATGTGTTCTTCCAGCAACATGGTTCCTTTGAATTTGACCCAAATGCCTAGTCCAAGTGCTTTCCTAACTCTAAGGGAGCTTGTGGCCAAAACGCGTTCTATTGACAAAGCTATGGACTCTCCTTCAAGGGACAACGAATCTGCCTTGGATCAATCTCTGTCCATCTTGAAAAACATCTGATGTCGTCCTTTTGACCAATTGATGGCTGACTCTTCAACGGCAGAACTCTTGGCCTCCACTATCGATTCCCTTCTGAAGCAGCCAGTCCCTGTGGACATTGAGCCTAAACTGACCAATTTGCAACGATTAGTCAATAATTGGACTGCTGAAAGTCCCAAAATTATGCAGGACATCAAGGCTTATGAGGATGTCAAGATAAATCGGCATGAATTGGGAGCAAAATTTGCTTATTTGGAGCGAGGTAATGCTGATTGGTCTTCTAAGGTCGACCAGAAACTTCGGCAAGTGAAGGAAAATGAAGCCAAGATTCAAGAGCTGAGGAATGAGTTGGCCCGATTGGAACAAGAGCAGACGGAATTGGGTTAATCCCTTGATGCGGCCAAAACTTCCCGACAGGGGTTAATCGACAAAGCCACTGCCTTGGTTGCTCTTTATCAAGAGGTTGCAGAAAAACTCTCTGCCAATCTACAAGGTTATAAGGCTGGGCTCTGACGAAGAGATGCAATCGCCAGAGAATGGCGTTCTTTTGGAAGTTTACTTGGATAAACTTTTTTCATATTTGTATTATTTTTCCTTGTATAATTTCTGACTTTTGTCGAATGGAATGTAATTTAATTTCTATTTATATTTGCATGTTTACTTCCGTCATTGTCGGCCTGTACTTTTTAAAATACTTGCCGTTAATCGCTTTAATCTTCTATCCTGAATCGACTTCAACCAATTCGTACACGTTTCCTGAAAAGGCCCTTAATACTTGGAATGGTCCTTCCCACTTAGGCGACCATTTACCGTATTTGTTAGAACGTTTGTCGATTGGCAATATTACTTTCCATACTAGTTCACTCGGTAAAAATGACTTGAACTTAACTTTGGCATCATAATACTTTGCAATCTTTTCTTTTTGTCGCACAATATTTTCTAACGCCAAAATTCTTTCGTCATGCACCTCGTTTAACTCATCAAACCTGGCATTCCAATAATCATTCACAGACATTTCATTTTGCCTCTGAAATCGTACTGATTCCAAATTCACTTCGACTGGCAACATGGCCTCATGGCCATATGTTAACATGTAAGGTGTCGTACCTGTGGCCTCATTTGGGGAGTTTCGAATGGCCCACAATGCTGGTGTCAACGCCTCATGCCAATTTCGTGGTTTTCCTTTGATTTGCTTTTTGACGATATTGATAATCCATTTGTTGGCTGCTTCGGCCTGACCATTTGCTTGGACATAATAGGGTGTCGAAGTTAACAACTTGATTCTTCTTGATGCCAGATAGCCTTTTAGCTTACTTCCCAGAAAAATAGAAGCTTGGTCAGTAGTTATTGTTTCAGAAATCCTAAATCGACACACGATATGGTCTTCAATGAAATCGATAACTTGCTCTTGCTCGACTTTCACCAAAGGCACAGCTTCTACCCACTTGGTAAAGTAATCCACTCCCACTAGGATCCTTGTATGCCCTTTTGAAGAATTTGGGACAATCTCACCAATAACGTCGAGTGCCCATCCTCTGAAAGGCCAAGGTTTATAATCGAATGTAACTCGCTTGACGGGACGTTCTGGATATAGCCATGTTTTTGGCATTCTTCACATGATTTTGCAAAGTTCATACAATCCGACACTAGAGTAGGCCAGAAAACCCTTTGCCTTCGGAGTAACCATTTCATCTTTTCTCCTGCTTGATGTGCTCCACATATTCCTTCGTGTACTTCTGCCAAGGCAACAAAAGCATCTTCTTTATCAAGGCATACCTCTAGGTTTCCGTCGATTGATTTATAGTACAAGTCCCCTCCTAGCACAATGAACTTAATAGCTTTCAACTTCAAACTTCGTTCTGCGTCGGGGGACGGATTTGTCAAATAGTCAACTATGGGCTTTCTCCAATCGTTGGTCGATGCCAATGCATTCACCATGACTTCTCTTTCATGAGTAGGATAAAGCAATTCTTTGATCTGAATCAATTTGTCCAATACTTTCCTCGACACACGGTACTTGGACGCGACTTGGGCCAAGTGATTGGCCTTTTGATTATGATGTCGATATATATGTTCGACAGACACATCATCGAATTGGCACATCATTTTTCGTGCCGTGGTACAATATATTGCCAATCTTGGACTTAAACATTTATACTCATTGACCAATTGTTTAATAACTAGCTGAGAATCCCCCTTTGATAGCCACATTTTTGGCCTTAAGGAAAATTAGAATTTCAAGGCCGACTATGATGGCCTCGTACTCTGCTTTGTTATTGGAACATTGATATTTAAGGCTGAACATGAATTCAGTAGGAATCCCATCAGGGGACACAAGCAAAATTCCGATTCCTGTCCCTTTTTTGTGTGATGACCCGTCAAAATACATAGTCCAAGGTCTTGGTCCGACGTAATCGACAAATAAAGCCATATCTAAACATGGATGATCTGCCAAAAAGTCGGCCACTGATTGGCCTTTGACGGCTTTTAATGGGACTTACTGGAGTGAAAACTCTGTTAACGCCAAGGTCCATTTGCCAATCCTTCCATGGATAAATGCTTGGATAGCATATATTTAATCACATCAGACTTCGACAAAACCAAAACATGAAAACTTTTCATATAATGCTTAAGTTTTGTACAAGAAAAATAGAGTGCTAAGCACAATTTCTCTATAGCACTATACCGTGTTTAGGCATCATTCAACACTCTACTTAAATAAAACACAACTCTTTCTACACCATTTTCATTTTCTTAAGTTAACATACTTCCTATAGTGTAATCAGAAGTCGATATGTACAATTTTAATGGAAACCCAAGTCGGGGCGGCATCATGACCGGTGGTGTCGTCAAGTATCGCGTCAGATCGTCGAACGCTGCTTGTTGGTCTGACCCACAATTGAACTCTTCACCTTGTTTCAGCCTTACAAGAGGCGAAAAGGCTCTAGTCCTTCCTGACATATTTGATATGAATCTTCTCAAATAATTGACTTTGCCAAGGAATGACTGTACCTCTTTCTTGTTCATTGGAGGTGATGCTTCCAAGATTGCCTTGGCTTTGTTCCTGTCGACTTCGATGCCATTTCTATGGACGAGAAACCCCAAAAATTGACCAGTTGTAACTCCAAAAGTGCACTTGATGGGATTCATCTTCAGGTTATGCTTTCTCATCCTGTCGAATGCCTTTTTCAGGCTTTCCAAATGCTCTTCTTGAGTCTTTGATTTGATCACCACGTCATCGATGTATACTTCCAAGAACGTGCCGATCATATCATGGAAAATCAGATTCATTGTTCTCTGGTAGGTGGCTCCTGCACTCTTGAGTCCAAATGGCATCATCACCCATTCAAAGGTTCCAATAGCACCAGGACATCTAAACGCAGTCCTTGACACGTCGCCTTCACCGATGAAGATCTGATTGTACCCCGAAAAAGCATCTAACAAACTCATTACCTCATGGCAAGACGCTGAGTCTACCAACATGTCTGCTATCGGCATAGGATATTCGTCTTTTGGTGTGGCAGAATTTAGGTCCCTGAAATCGACACAAAGTCGCATCTTTCCATTCTTCTTTATGACTGGAACTATATTTGTCATCCACTCGACATACCTTGTCGTTCTTATAAACTTCGCTTCCAATAGCCTTTCGATTTCTTCCTTGATCTTGAGAACCACCTCAGGTGCAAAGTGTCGAATAGCTTGTTTGAATGGCTTGTGATCAGGCCGTAAGGTCAGCCTATGTTCAACCAATTCTCTGTCGAGCCCCGGCATGTCCTCATACTCTCACGCAAAGAAATCTTTATTTTCTTTGATGAGATCAATGAGTTTCTCCCTGAATTCTTCCTGTAACAACGAACTCACATAAATGGGTTTCGACTCTTCAACCGTTCCCAAATTTACTTCGTCCCTAGGATCTTCACTGATGAATTTTGGTTCTTCTTCCGTCCATTCTCTTTCCAATCCCAAAGGACTGTCGTTAACTGTACAATCCTGGAATGCACCTGATTGAATGGTGCATTGCATCATGTCGGCCATGTAGGCCGACAGCCTTTCTAGTTGTGTGTCAACCATTATTACTGGTTGAGGGCCGCTGCTCGACGACCTTGTCAACCTCCACCAATGAAATCCCATAGTTCTCCACCAAGCATTTCTCCGCTATGGGTTTCTGAAATTGTTTAGCATCAAGTCGGATTGGCTTGATACTCAGATTGTACACCTTGAAGTCCACGTGCATTTGTTGCATATAGCAAGGACTGTCGTCAGCTGCTATGACTTCAACCTTATTCTCTTGGTTCCATAGAATCAAATTTTAATGGGCCGTAGACGGAATGGCCCCCACTGCATGAATCCAATCTCTTCCAAGCAATAGATTGTAACTTGCTTTGGTCGGGACTACCATGAACAAGGTATCTCGTACCACGGATCCGACTTCAATCTTTAACATCGTAACTCCATGAGACTGGGCAATCTTCCCAGTGAAACCGACTACGACAACATTTGTGGGTATTAAATCAGCATCCAGCTTTCCCATCCTTCTAAACACATTCCATGGCAGAATATTAACAGCTGCACCCCCGTCTACCAGAACCCTATTCAAAGGTTTTCCGTCAACAATGACCTTGATATGTAAAGGCATCAGGTGTTCTCTCTTTCTTTCTTCCAAGGGTTCGAACTGTGCAATATTGCTAATATCCATCTCCAAATGAACCCTGTCAAGGTGGAAAAGGCATTCGAGCAAGTCAGGTATTTCATCACTCAAATATGAATCATCCGACCTGTCACTGTCGCCTTCTTCGTCTCTGACTTCA
Source organism: Crotalaria pallida (assembly GCA_037953625.1). NCBI lineage: Eukaryota > Viridiplantae > Streptophyta > Magnoliopsida > Fabales > Fabaceae > Crotalaria > Crotalaria pallida. The sequence continues at coordinate 47,324,246 of CM075650.1, read as the reverse complement.
TGCACTCCTTGATAGTCAAAAGGTAACCCCACATTGTTGATTGAGAGGCTGGTGATTTTCTTGTTTTGCGCATCCACCATGTCTTGATCAGTCACAATGATGTCCAAACTATCGTCAGAACCCGCATCATATGACTCGTCCACCTGATTAGACCCCTCGTCTTTCCTAGCCCGTTTCATCTTCTGCTTGTAGCTCTGTCGACCCTTAGCCGTAATCGGCTTTGCTACTGCGACTAAACATCCCTTGTTGCTCATGGGCACTTCCTTGATATTTACCTCTTCAACCTCTTTCTTGCGGAAACGTTGAAGTCTTCTTTTTTGGGTCCTTGTCAGGCCTTCATAGACTGAACTTGGTGCCGAGTCTGGTTCCATGCCTGGTTCTTGTTTCTGTCCTCTTCTGTGTTGATTGACCCGATCATGCAAAGGTGACCTTGACGGGCACCTCCCATAAATTCTCCGACTTCGGAAAGGTCGACGGGCCTCTCGGGACATTTCTTGTCGAACGTACCTCCCTTCTTGCGCCCTTTTGGCTCTTAAATTCCTTATCAAATCTTCTCTCTTCATCTCCCTTTCTCTTCTTGATGCAGCTGTTTCATCATAAATCACTTGGCATCTTGGGCAGATTCGAAGATCTTCATACTGCTTCCTATCGTAGAATTGTTCAAACGATTCACCAGCTTTTGGGAAAACTTCAGTGTCATGAGCCAAAGTAACCACGTTGATGGGAAATACCCCCTGAGCCTCGATTTCATTAACCTCCTTCTGAAACGGATCGGTGTTGATCTTCATTTCTTTCTCCAAGAACTTCAATCTTCCTTTGTCGAGTCCCTGCTGTACTAAATCCCTGAAAGCAAAGCAATCATTTGTATTGTGAGTACAATTGTTATGATACTTACAATACTTTATTCCTTTCAATTCATCTTTTTTCAACAATTTATGACCTTTAGGTAATTTAATCTATTTATTCTTTAATAACATATCAAAGACTTGTTCAGTCCTAGAAATGTCAAAAGTGTATGTTTTCTTATACATATTCTAATTAAGAGGTTTCGACGGCCTCAAGTCGTGACACGTATAGGGTTTTCCTTCTCCTAAATCTATTGTGTCCACCTCCGAGCCAATGTCGAATGCCTCCCCGTCGGGAAGCTGAGAATCGATGTAATGGATCCGTTCTCTCTTGAGAACTTTGGAATCTTTCCCCTTAACCTCCTCTTCTCTTAGATTTTCAATTTGTCGTACACATGCGGCTAATTGGGCTAAATCTAACAAGTGTTGTGTGACCAGTTTTTCCTAATGTGGTACTCTAATTCGGCCACCGCCATTTTCACTACTTCAGGTTCAGGGATCGGATTAAAACATCTACTCCTCATTTGCCTAAATTGTGACAAGTAATCGTCAATGGGTTCTCCAGCAAATCTCTTCACACTCAACAGATCCATCAAGGCAACCTTTAATTCGCCTCTATAGAACTGTTCATGGAAGGATCTTTCTAACTGAGCCCACGCATGAATTGAATTAGACCTCAATGTCGAAAACCATGAGAATGCATTTTTCGTCAAGGAACTGGGAAATAGCCGCATTTTGATTGCCTTATCAGCGGCTAAGTCACCCAATTCAATGGTATAACGCGCTACATGTTCGACAGTAGATTCTCTCGTCTCTCCTGCAAACTTCGACAACTTGGGCACCTTAACTCCTCTTGGAATTTCAGCATGTTGCACCCATTCAGGAAAAGGTGAATTGAAACCTGGCTGGTTAGCCAAGCCTATATTGTGAACCCTATCCTATTCAATGCTTGTTCGATCACACGGTTTACATCATCTGGTTCGATCTGAGTCTCTCTTCCTTGTTAGAACAAGTGCCTCGCCAAGTTCTGCCTGGCTAAAGCTGCATGGAGATCCTCCCCTCTTTGCATAAATGCAACTTGAGTCGGATTCTACACATATTGCGGCGTTTCGACACCAGGATGGAAAGTCACTTGAGGATTTTCGACCACTATATTGCCTGTACCTGCATTGAAAGGTGGATTAGGAAGAACATTTTCCCATGAAGTTGTTACTCTACTGTCTTGTTGTGGTGATGGAATTCGAACAGAATGTCGCATGTCTTGATCGTTAGGGTACCCTTGTACCAAAGTCGGTCTTTGTAATGCTCTATCTTCATGTGGTGTCGTGACGGACGCGTTGTGCTCATTTTCATCGATACCCAATACTTGGTTCAACCTCTTCATGTACTGAGCAATTTTTCCACAAGTTTCATTTGTCACCAACATCGTCGGGTTGATCACAGAACCTAACTGAGCCGTCAGCTGGTCGACCAATTGAACGTTCGCCTCTTCAATCTGCTATCGGATATGCGTGACAGGGTTGATTGGTACATACCTTGAAGTATTACTCGTCACAGCCATATTCGTAGCAGAACGCAGGAAAGCCATGTTAGTGGCCCCGATAGTTGCATTAATACTTCCGACAGAACTATCCAAAGGCCATGTTAACGTCGACCCTGGAACAAAACCGAGTGGCAAACCAAATGGAGGAACTTGACTTCCATTCGTCGAGTTATTACCAAAGGCAAAGCAACCAGTCACATTGCCTCCATTAGGGCCATTATTTGGACGTTGAATTACCGTTACGACGGTGGATTCTACGGCAGAACTGCTTCCTCTAGATGCTTCAGGAGCACTAGCAGGAGCAGTAACTGTCTCAATTTCTGAAATAACAGTGGCCTGATGGCCACTTTGTCTCGCGTTAGCCATTGAAGAAGAAAGTGGCAGAGTTGTGCCAATTCTCAAACGCACACACTTGGATAAAAGTTACTCTGAACCTGTCCCACTGGGCGTGCCAATTTGTTTGTGGGATTTTCGTTCGATGCCTGTTGAACTGAGAAAGTGTGTGGGGTGTGGGTAACGACAGGTTATGTGGTAATCTTGTAAAGATACTTGACTATATTTTTGGTTTTTTTTTCTTTGGGTCGAAAAAGTAAACGTGCGTGAAAGCGTTAAAAATTGACCGAAACGTAAACCGATGCCAAGAACACAGTGCGGGAAATGTAAATGGAAAGCGATTAAGGTTGCAGAAATTAAATGCTGGAATTTAAAGTTGCAAGAAAATAAAGTGCAGCAAATTAAAGTGCTGGAAAGTAAAGGGATTGCATTGAATTGGAAATTGGAATGTAAAGAGTTTGCATTGAATGTAAAAAGGGTGAGGTTTTTACAAAGGCGTTTTCTCCGTCAATCTGCTCCGGTGAGATGTGTAGGATGATTGCCAATGTGCCAACCTCGATTACAAACAAAGGACTTCCTATTTATAGCCTAAGGAATCCACTTAACTAATCCTACTTTATTTGGCACGTTCTGCACAACCACAACAGCCACGTTCTAACCAACTACAAATAACTACCCACTAAGTAACCCCCCACGATGTAACTACCCACGTCGTGGTGTCGTACTTTAGGGATATCTTGTCAAGCCTTTTGACGACACTTTCACTGGGAACCTTTCGGCGAGCATCTTTCTTCGACTGAAATATGCAACTTAGACCCTTGTCTAAGTCTCTTTGTTGTCTTTTCAGAATAGCTTTCGGATTGTCGTGCCCCTGCCTCTTGGTTCTGGGATGTCCGTTGACATCAAGCTCCTTTCGACATCAGGTCATCTGTCGATATAGACCTTCGACCTGATGTCGGCCTCTAATTGAATCAATTGATATCGGTGACATGTTCTCTGATTTGACGGTGTTTCACCATCGACTAACCAAAGGACCTGTCGACGATCTCCCTTGGTAGATTACTATTAGAGGACTTTTCCTTTCCCTCATTAAATGAAAAGACACCCAAAATCCCACCTAGAGAAGGTACAAACTTTGGGCCATAGAAGATTATTAGGTTCCACCAAGGCTTATGTATCAAACTAAGTGTGCCCTCCAATTCAGGCTTTTTACACCAGCTTGAAACACAAGAGGTGATCCCTATGATCTCCCATGTTCGGTCTTTCGCTATTCATGGGGAAAAAGAGGGTATTCGGAGTAAAGATTTTCCCATTTTGTCTTCAACTCCCGAATCCCTTAATCTCACATGTTCGGTCCTTCATGATCTCAGACCATCTGGGTTTTGAATACTTTCTCTTCTTTCCATAATTCATGAAACTGGGCCATTGCTATTTTAATTTTTCTCTCATGGCTTCGGAATTTTCTGAAGTAGAGTATTTATAGCCACAGGAAGCATTAAATGCGGAAGTGATTGCCCTTTCGTTCCCAATGTTGACATGACTTTTCTGACTTCCTCTTTTCTCATGCCACCATCTCCTTCGACATGAGCCTCTCCTTCCGTCTTTCCCCTTTTTGTCGATACACGTACACGTCCTTCGAAGTCACTTTTAAGTCGTAAGACTTAAGTACACCTCCTTCGACATCACTTATATTGTCGACACTTTCTTGCTTTGTTAAATTCGACCCCTTGTCGAGAATACACGTTCACATCCTTCGAAGTCACTTTTAAACAATTCGTTTAAGTACACTTCCGTCAACGTCACTTATGCATCCGACACTCTTATCCTTTTGTCGATTTCAACTTCCAGTTAACCGTACCACAATAAATAAAAAACTTCTATATTTATCGCATTAAAAAACAACTTCTTTATGCATCAATATATTAATAAACATCATTCAATTACCTTAACATTAATAGACGCAGGCTTGCAAGGACCATGGAACCACACAGGCTGCAACATGAATGTTTTTCTTTGAGGTACGACAAGTGTTGGGGTACCCTTAATTGTACCACACACATCTCGCCATGCTGTCATGAAAGCCTTTACAAGTTGCACAATAGTATATAAAAAAGCATTAGAAGATATGTTAGAGTACTTGCCAAAGAAGAAATCTTATTCTCAAAATAACTACTCACATTATTCTTTCCTACTCTTGCTGTAGTGGTTATACTTATCATACTGTTTTCATTTATTTTGTAAACATCCTATTCGGCACTCTCTTTGTATATATAAAGAGAAACACAAACATATGTGAATACATTAAACCAAACAATTATTATTAATTATTCTTCTATTGCTCTATGTATTTTCTATGAGATAGACAGACGGACATAAATAAATGGTTTTTTTTTATATTTACTATAATTATGAACAAGATATGAAAAATTTTGAAAAAAATTATTTTTCTCCCACAATTCTTACTCTCTCCGTTTCATATGTAGTGTGTTTTAAGGCTATGCACGAGTTTTAAGAAATGGTTAAATGATGTAAGGATCGGTTGTATTTTGATTATAATGCTCCTATATAATCATTATTTTGGAAGTGAAAAGAGGGTGTAATAAATAGGGATGTGTTTAGAGAAATAACATTAATAATGTATTGGGTTTATAAAACAACAGGACTTATGAAACATAGTACAAATGCTAAAACAACATTACATATGAAACGGAAGAAGTAAAAACCAATGTTAAAAAATATATAAAAGAGGAAAAAATACTTGTGAATCATATGTTTGGCGATTCCCTCTTGCACCATAGTCAAGAACATTGAAGATACAAAAATAATGAAGATAAGATCTATGTGAGGACTAACTGAAGCAACCAAGCAAGCAAGTGGATGCTACAACAAACACTAAAACACTAAAAAGATAACAAATAATTAAGCATTTCATCTTTGAAATTGAAAAATGTAAAAAACACACTAGTAGTAAACTAGTTGTTTATGTAAACTAGAATGTTGTACTTGTGAAATGGGATGTGGAGTAACTACCACAATTTATAGACCGAAGAGTCTAACACATAAGGTTGAAAATCATAATCATACATCGTATTACTACTATGTGCCAAGAATTCACTCACAAAATAAAAATATTTAATTTGATCTAAAAAATATTTTGTTAATTATTTGTAGTTGCGATTACGACAAACTCGTATCTTTGATTTTTAACCATTTCTACAAGATATCTTTGCAGATACTTTCTTTTTTCTAGGTTTTGGCTAAAAAGCACTAAATATTTATAACGTTTGAATGGAGCAATTGAATAATTGAATTTACCGACAACACATATTGTATAGGTAATATGTATGGGCTTAATGAATTTGGAAAGATAGACTTCATAATGAACTTATTTATTGTTTGCATTTAAAGATTTTTTTATTAATACGTAATAAATAAAAATATCTACATATTAATTTTTTTAATTGTCATTTACGCTATAAGTTATTTAAAATTAATTATTTTAAAAAAAATCATAAATTGTAATTTCTTTAAATTATTTTTACATATTAAATTATGAGCATGTAAATCAATTAATTATTTCTATTTAAGTATCTCTGACTCATGAAATGTAAATTAAATAATTAAGATTATCGTGCACTTTAAGGGTATAAATTAAATAATTTACTTATACCGAGGCTATTTTGCCATTTTGTATTGTATAATTTATTTTTTCAATTTTAGTATATTAGATTATTAAATCTAAATTAAAAAAATAATTTTAGCAAAATATAATTTTAGATTATATTCTTGGAAAAATAATCAAAATTCAACATCTCCTTCATAGACACTGTAGATTATTTTTGGTAGGATTATTTTCTAAGACCTATATAATTTTCCTATTTTACCCTTATCACTCCACCAATAATAACTAACTTCATACCTTTTTTGTAATGTACATAATAAAAATAATCTTTTTTACACTATCCAAACAAAATAGATCAACTTAAATTCATTTTTCAGCTAAGAGACCCAAACATAAACATATTATAATTTTAACGGATTATAAACTTACTGGATTATAATCATAGATAAAAATAATCAGAATCTAATTTTTTTAACTATATCAAACACACACTTAAATGACGATCCATGTATCATCCACATGACAGGTTAATCTAGTAAACCATGACCCCTAATGTGAACTTATACGATGACTCAACATCTCGAAATCATGATTTATTAGATGCGGTCGTCAATATATTGCATACCATTTCCAATGCATTATATTTCTACAAAACACTTAAGGCTATTTTTTACTGTAATAATATGTTATGCTATGTTAATTTGTTCCAATTGAAAAATTACCTTTCTCATATCATATTTTTTAATTATCTATGCGATAAGTTTTTTTTATAATTATTTATTTTTTAAAAATCATAAATTTTTATAATTAACATATTTATACAAAACGCATAAGGGTACTTTTGTCTACAATAACCTGTTATGCTATGTTAATTTGTTCCATCTGAAAAATGACATTTCTCATATTATATTTTTGGGGTTTGCTAACATGAGGAAAGTCATTTTTTAGTGGGATCATTTTAGCAATGTGTACCAAAAAATTTGGACAAAAATATCCTTAATATTTTGTTGAAATGAGTTTTTATGATAGGGATATTTTAATAAATTGACTTTTTACTAAATTAAAAAATAAAAAAAACCACAATTTTCATAGCTCCCATCGCCACCACCACGCAAATTTACAGGAACATCCCTGACCCGAATACCCTTTTATTTTTTCATAATCCAATTTCATCATGCTTGCGTCGATGCAGCACTTGTATCACCTTCATTCACTCGTGACGTCACTTTCCCGGCGTCGGTAACATTCCTCGATGTGTCTCTGTCAATCACAAATCCTCTTACTGATCATCCTCTCTCTCCCCCACTGGCTGGGACTTTGACTATGCAGTTCATGAAATTTATAAAAATTGAGAAGCAAGACATCATCAGAGATTTAGGTCCTGAACGAGTTGATGATGTTGCAAATTGTGCTTTACAAATGAGAGAGACAAGGATTTGGGAGGGAGTAACTTTTTTTTTTTTGAGTTAATGAAATTATTAAAATACCCATGATGATTAAAACTCATTTACATCATATACATGTGGGTATTTTTTTCAAATTTTTTGGTACACATTTCTAAAATGATCAAACAAAAAATGACTTTCCTTATGTTAGCAAACCCCTATATTTTTTAATTGTCTATACTAAAAATTTTTTTTTTAATAGTTATTTATTTTTAAAATATCATAAATTTTTTTAACTAACATATTTCTACAAAACACGTAAGGGTATTTTTGTTTACAATAATATGTTATACTCCCTCCGTCCCATTATTTTGGTAAAAGTCAAAGTAGTCAACAAAAATAAGAGAATATTTTTTCATATACCGCTTGATTTTATTTTCAAAATAAAATATAGGCTTAATTGCACTTTTGATCCCCAATTTTTTCAATTTGGCGATTTTGGTCCCCCAACTTTTAATTTGGCGATTTTGGTCCCCCAATTTACGATTTGTAGCGATTTTGGTCCCTCCGTCAATTCCACCGTTAACGATGCTGACGTGGCTGCTGACACGTGTCCCTTTGGTAAATTGGGGGACCAAAATCGTTACAAATCGTAAATTGGGGACCAAAATCGCCAAATTAAAAGTTGGGGGACCAAAATAATCAAATTGAGAAAATTGGGGGACCAAAAGTGCAATTAAACCTTTTTTTTTAATAATCAATGGCCTTTCTAAAAGCCCATGTTATTATTGTGTATTAGATAGGAGAAATTTATGATCTCACACTTTGTGCACAACTTTATTTTCTAAGATATTGTGATTAGCTAAAAAAATTGTAATCCATTAAAAGTTTATATTAGTTGAAATTCTACAAGTTTTTCAGTTGCCGTATACTCTAATATTTCTCTTGAGATTAATTTGAAGTTAATCTTGGCATTATGCTAAAACTCTATTTGGGAGTCCATTGTCACTAATTACAAGGTGTGTGACCATGTGAGTGATGAAAATTTGGATTAGCAAAATTTGTAATTCCTTTTTAAAATATGCAATCAGATTTCCTTGACAAGTAAAGTGTCACAAAAATTAAGAAGAAGGCTAACACGTGCACATTTGTTAAGAGACTAAATATAGTTTAAATGTTGTTTCCAATTCTATTTTCTTAAAACACCTTTATTTTTTTTTATAAATTTGATAAAATTAAATACAACCAATTAATGTCCTTAATAAATGTAATTTTAATTTTTTTTGCCTTATAAATTGGAGGGAGTATATGTTAATTTTTTCTTAATAAAAATAATTTTAATTTTTTTTCTTTATAGGATATTTTTTCATTTTTCAATTTCTTTATGTACTTTAAGATGAGATATAATACTTTATGTCAGTTTTCAATTACTTTATGTCATTTTTCAATTCTAATTATAACATAGCTGGTTATATGAGATACATAAAATTTTCAAAACAAATTTTCTTAATTTTGTATTCGAAACATGTACTCGCTATTTTTATTTTTTTGCTTTTTTGGCTTAATTGCACTTTTGGTCCCCCAATTTTCTCAATTTGGCGATTTTGGTCCCCCAACTTTTAATTTGGCGATTATGGTCCCCCAATTTACGATTTGTAGCGATTTTGGTCCCCCAATTTACCAGAGGGACACGTGTCAGCAGCCACGTCAGCATCGTTAACGGTGAAATTGACGGAGGGACCAAAATCGCTACAAATCGTAAATTGGGGGACCAAAATCGCCAAATTAAAAGTTGGGGGACCAAAATCACCAAATTGAAAAATTGGGGGACCAAAAGTGCAATTAAGCCTAAAATATAATGCATGACTCATTCATTAATTACAAATTTCTATCACACAAATTTCCACATTATTTTTACAATCTTTAAGATTTTTCATTAATTTTTTTTTACTTTGATTTGGGACAAAAAAAACTACAATTTTTTTTTTAACCAAGATAATGGGACGGAGGGAATATTATGTTAATTTGTTCCAGCTGAAAAATCACATTTCTCATATTATATTTTTTAATTATCTATGCTATATTTTTTTTTACAATTATTTATTTTAAAAAAATTCATAAATTTTTATAATTAACATATTTCTACGAAACACATAAGGGCATTGTTGTCTATAATAACTTGTTATATTATTATGTTCATTTGTTCCAATTGAAAAATCACATTTCTCATATTATATATTTTTAATTATCTATGGTATAATTTTTTTTTAAAATTATTTAAGAAAATCATAAATTCTAATTTAACTAAATTATGGTGTGTTTGAAATTTTGAATAAAAAAAATCAATAAAGAAAATCATTACTTTCTAAATTTACGATGTAAGTAAAAAATAATTAAAAATAAAAGTTTCTAAAATCTTTAAAAGATATAGCAATAAATAATAGGTAACCTGTTATACCTATTATAACAGGTAAAAAATAGTGGTGTTTATGAACACCAAAATAATAAAACTCATTGGAGTCCATATTTTTTTTTTTAGTAGAACTAACGTTTAAGCTTGTTCTATGCTCTATGCTATTTACTATATTCTGAATGAAGAGCTCAGCTCTATTTTTAGAGGTCTTTGTGCAAATGTGAAAACACTGCAATACGCGTTTGTGTTCTTCTACGCGCTGCACCATGTTTTTCTCTTTAGGTTGCTTTTGTCATTCATTGTGGATCAACAAGCCTCAGTGAAGTTGTATTATCATCAAGTTCATTTTGTCTTCTTTTTACAATTAGTGGATTCCGCAAGCTTGGTTTATAATTCTTAGATAAGAGGATCCTAATAAGTTTTTTTTTCTTGAGTGTCAGGCTAACATTTAATAGGGATTTTGTGAAGTAGGCATACCAATAATATACAAATTTGTCACTTGTGTGCAATGAGCAACAAATTAATCCCGAAATATTACAATATTATTATTTTTCAAATGTTTGACAAACATAATCTTTCATCCAGAAAATTGGAAAAATAATTACGCCATCATATATTCCAATGGATTCTAATAACTGTCAAATAACGACAAACTTTTGTATACGAAGGGGGGAAGAAAGGCAAATGCCCACGCTTATCCAAGAAGACAGGTAGGTGTTTGTATACGAAGATTTGGGAAATAAATTATTTTGATGCACTGGCACCTGCACATAGAAATTAAATTGGAAGATATATTACATTAGGAGAAGTCCAAATGAATTAAAAACAAAAATTCATTGCTGAAAAGAAGTAATACAAAGGAAAGAAAGTAAAACAACCATAACAATTTTACAAGGATTTGGTATTCAAGTTCAACTTCATACTACATTACTACTATACTCATCTGACAGCACTAACAAAGTAAAATGAGAATGCTATTTATGACACCACAAATGTTACCAAAATCGGTTCAAACCATTAAGCAAAATGCAAAAAGGTTCAAAACCATATATCACGAAAATTAATTTAAGAATTTTCTTAACTTAAGAAACTAAAATAAGTGCATTTGTATTGAAAAACTTAACCTTTTAATGTTTCAAGTCACAACAGACTTTGTTTCCCAATGTATTTTCACTATTTTTTGAGGTTAAGCAAACCGTTTGTTTAAATAGCTAAAATCCTATCTTTGTTAAGTAAAGTATTATGATTGCTAGAAAACTAACCACCATTTTCTTCATCGATGGGTTCTGCTTTCCAAACGATATCTTTCAGCCCGGTAGATAGACTATTGTAGAACTGCGAAGAAATACAACTTAGTCCAAGCAAGCTAATAAAAATACTATTTTGTAAGAGATGCTTAAATTGGTAAAACACAACTAGTAATAACGAAGGAGAGTTAATTTCACATGCGCGAGCACACATATATAACTCGTGCGTTAAACTTAGTAACTTACCTTGTGAAATTCCAGAGTATCTCCACCAGATTTACGCAGCTCAACCATGTAAAGTGAAGGGGCCACCTCAAAGATCTAGTAATATCACTTAAGAAGCATTAGTAACCGTACCAACCACGAAAAAAAGAAAAAATTAACACAAAGGACAATCCAGCTTATGAAAGCAAATGGCAACATCATATACCTCAGTGTTTACAGAAAGATGACCTTTACGTCCAGTCTTTTCCCCTTGAATCTTTAACTGAATACAGAATTAGAAAAATATTATTAGAAGTAGAAACTTAATAACAAGTTATTATTGTTCAGATTCAGCCGCTGAGGTGGAGGAGCTCCTTTATTCAAAGGGACTAGTCAAAGGGCTAGTGGCCAGTCTACATGGATGCCAAGGCTGCGGAGCATGGTGGGATATTATGATTCAATTACAAGATATTAGAACTAAGTCTCACATTGGAAGCATAGATTGTAATATTTATATGGCCTTGGACTCTCCAATCTTAACAACTAGCTTTTCCAGTGTGGTTCTCCCAAGGTTATATCAACTTGAGCTCTCCCAACAACAATGGCTGGCTTTTATGGTGCCACTATCCCAATGTTCATGTCAATTTTCAATTATTGGTAAAGGATAATTAATATTAATTATATTGCCTTTCCAAAACATTGAGCACAAACATTTTATTTAAATGTATTTAGATTGATATACTAGATACTTGACACATTAAAGAATATCTCACTAAACACTCTTTTCCTCGACACTAACTCCAAATAATAACATGAAAGTGCCCGTCCAAGACAAGAGCTAAACAACTAGTTACTAATCATTTGTGACTTCAAAGCTTGAAACCTTAAACACCCAAAATGTTGAATGAAAGAACTAATTTTTGGGGTTAGAATTGAAACAAAGCATGAAATATCATGGAGACGAGAATGCATAGCATTTTTTTTTACCTTACAATTGTTCTTCTTAACATCAAAACCCAGAGGCCCTGCAGCTTGCTCAATTTTTGAAATTATCTCATTTGCTGAACATTTTGATGTGAATCTTGTTTCCCGTTTAACAAGTCCCTAGTTACCAAAATATAAACAACCCTTGATCATTATATTCAAGATGAAATTTAATTCAGTATTCTTAATTCGTGCAACTTGTAACCAACAAACAGGCATGACTTAATCATGGTGTAATTTGAGAAGTCCTCATGAGACTCTAAATTTAAATATTTTTTCATTGCCACAATTCCTTTTTCTAATAAAGGTAAACATACCATTTGCTTCTCGAAAAGACTACCTAGGTTGAGGCCCTGAGATGTAGAGATAAGCTCAAATGCATTCATGGTCACAGGTGCCACAGATCCCACTTCACGCCTCTCAACGACAAGATTTTGTGAATCCTGTGCTCCACAATGAACGTTGACATAGGTAAGAATTCAAAATGCAAATGAACAAAATTTAATATTTAGTAAAGATAACATCAAAGACAAAAGTCTTACCGCTGATTCGCCAAAAATAGAATCAATATCATCGAGACTAACATTAGCCTGCTCAAATCTAGGAGGCTTATATCCCTTCTTAAACCACTCATTCTCAATGACCTCAGCAATTGTAATCCGCTGTTTCATATCAGTAAATGAGAAATACAGATTGGTTTGACATATTAGGTGTGATGGAAGTAAAAATAAGAGTATTTGGTAAAAACCAGATTAGTAGGATACTAGAAAGAGATTAAACAAAAAAGAACTAAGCAAGTCAAGGGCATACAGTAGCAGGATTGGGATCAAGGATTCTTTTGATCAGTTTCTTAGCACTAGAAGAGAACCATGGAGGACACGTGAACTCAGCCTTGAAAATCTGCAAGTTAATACAAAATAAAAACCATAAAAGGCAGCACAATTATAATGAAACAGAAAACAAAGGACTCTGTTCACGGAAAGATGCTAAATTTGCTTCAATGTTTTGCAGAAACTCATTCATAATATTTTTTTTAAAACTAAACTACATAATTGTAAAGCACCAACCCTCGCACCAAAAAGCTTATTCTTCAAGAAAATGTATGGAAAAAAAAGACTCCAAAAGGTTTAAGTTGCTAGATGCAAGTGCAAGACAAGAATAGTATTATATCTAAAACAATCCAGAACCCAAGAAAGCATACATAACACATAGAACAGTATTAGTATTTTTAAATTGGAAAATAAAGCATGCCAACAATTACATATTAAAATTATGGGTTCTGTTAACTAGTGTAATAAAGGCACCGGTTAAGGAATCAAAAAATAGAAACACTGCATTGGAAATCACATTTTTTAATCTTAATCTATTAGAATACATCATTTTCCAATGCAAGATTTTTATCATAGATTCCTTAACCAGTCGTTAGCGTTCCCCTAAAAAAATTTACTTTAGATGCAAAAATGTAAATTTGTTGAACTTTTCAATTCATAATTTTTATCAGAATAGTTTTAAAAAATTCCTTTTAGTAATGGTCTGAATTTCAGCCAAAGATGTAAAATGATCTGTGCAGTTATTGTTATCGTATCATATGGAACCTTTTCTTCTCCCAGTATGAATAAAATAAGTATCACAATATGCAAAATAAAAGCCACACAAGCATGCCTAGCTTGACTAATTCTGATACAACAGCTAAAAACCCAAGAAATATGAGTGTGCCAATGCATTAAGCCATTACTAAAAATTCCTTTCATCATTAAGTAGTGCACTGCATCATGCCTGAGATTTCTATGCATTTTACTCAACAAAAAACATAAAGATAACATATGTTTAAGAAGATCAAATTCTCACCAACAGAAACATCAGAAAAATGAACTGAGTTCAGTCAGGAGAATAGAGAGAAATGAACATTGACTATAACCTTTTTATATAAAGCCATAAGGTTGTTTTCTTCAAAGGGTAAATAGCCGGCCATTAAAACAAAAAGAATAACACCACATGACCAGAGATCTGCTTTTGCACCATCATAGCCTTTATTGTGGATCACCTAGAAGAGAGCAGTGTGATAATAAGTAATAGTAATAGAATTATGAGATAAAAGATATAATTAACTACCAGCAAAAGCTAATATACCTCTGGGGCAACATAATTTGGCGTACCACATGTTGTGTGAAGCAGCCCATCTTCCTATTAACAAGACAATCAGTTGCCAATTGGACATAATTATATTTTCTCTATTTTTGATAAATTAGTCAACGTACTCACCCGAACTTGTTGAGGCAATGCGCTCAACCCAAAATCGGATACTTTAAGCACTCCATTAGCATCCAGCAACAAGTTCTCAGGCTTTAAAAGATAAATCATAGCAACTTGTTAGTTTTTTATTCTTTTTCCATGTGTCTCTCTCTGTATCTCTCTCCCCCTCCTCCCCTTCTCTCACGTGCACACAGCCCTAGTTTAAGTACATTCCCTCTTAAAAGTATTCAGAAACCTATAAATTTGATCCACTATGTCACTCCCTCTTTAATAAAGGAATCAAATGAAAAAGATGAGAGTGAAACCTTTAGGTCTCTATGGAAAACACCTCTACTATGACAGTAATCCACAGCACATACAAGCTGCTGAAAATATTTTCTTGCTTCATCTTCTTTCAACCTCCCACTGCGTGCCTAGCTCATCAAGTTAAACAGCAACAAAAGCACCAAAAAAGTAGGGTTACAAACAAAGACAATGCTAATATGAAAAAGTCTGACAATGATAATTAGCATTCAAAAGCAAACAGAAAGGTAAAAACTGCCTTACAATTTTATCAAACAACTCGCCACCGGTCACAAATTCCAATACAATGTATATCTTTGTCTTGCTGGCCATCACCTGCATCAGGAATTTGTCACTTAAAATGCAGAAGGTACTAAGGAAAAACTGAAAGAATAAAACTCAGCAAAGGAAAAATAGATGGGGACAATAATTTATTGCCCTCTAACCTCATGCATACGTATGACATTTGGGTGTCTAATCAATTTCATTGTTGATATTTCTCGTTTTATCTGCATAATGGTGAACAGAATATATTAGACAAGACTAGAGTATTCATGCTTTAAAGAATTCACTCAGAAATTTATCAGAAGGAAGTTGTTCAGAGCAGGATTTGTTATGGATATGCTACCATGCTGAGCGTAGAGGTATTCACCAACAATGTTATAGTTAAAGAAAATAGGGGTGCACCTACTATGAAAAGAATCATAGAATCTCGCCTTAGATGGTGTTAGGAACCCAGAAATTAGAGTGAGGAATTTTACGTAGTATATGTGAAAGATAGAAATGATTACAAGAGAAAACCCCTGTCACCCCAAGAGCAAAGCTCCTTCAAAGGTGATAACCACCTCTGCCCAGCAGAAATGACGAATACACTCACAAGCTCCTAACTGCACCTTTAATAGACCCCCCATACATGTGCATTCCCTCAGAAGCCTATAATAACTTGACAGCTCAGCTACCTAGCATATCCTCTTTCAAATACTACCCCCTTCTCTCACATGAGTCCTATCAGATGGTTTAGACATATGAGAAGACTGTTTGAAGCTTAACTAAGAAGATTAGATTAAGTGGAGGATAGCTCGATGGTTAGAGGGAGAGGGAGACCAAGAAAACCTACCAGTAAAACCCATTAAAAAGGACTTAAATTCAAATAGCATCTCCCAAAACATGGTTTACAATAGTATTCAATGACACCCCATTTGATGCATGTAGCTAATCCCACCTAGTGGGAAAGGCATTGTTGTTGAAAACTCTTTTTCCCAATATGCGGCATATGTAATGGGCACAAAATTAAGTAATTAACTCATAGAAAACTGTTTAAATTGCATTCTAGCATAGTTACTGTTGTACAGAAGAACCCTTTTTTTTTTTTTTATTTATAGAAGTCTTGGTAATATTATAAATAAGAACACTAAATTTTCCTCTGCAATTTAACCCTTTGGGGCATTTGGTTGGAGCACAATGCTTACAACTTTAAGGGAGTCTTTTTCCCCCTAAACATGTTAAGGATAGGGTTATGTTGACAACTTCTCGATGAAGTCTGGGCAGACTTGCTGCATTCTTAAGTTTTTCATGTTCCTAGTTGTTTCTAGGTTTTTCCCCCTAAAATGGTTCTTTTCCTCCTTTCTTTTTCATAAATTGTCCTTTTCTACAAAATAAATGAATCTGACATAAACGACTGTCATCCACCAAAACAATTAAATGAAAATCTCCACAATTTCTGCTCTCCAGCACAGAAATGAGGAAACAAAACGACAAGCAAATACTTTAATCGCAATGACAGAGTCACAACTCACAAAATACTAGGATACTAAGCAACAAGTAAAATGTAGAAACTCTAGCTTGCTCAGAAAATGACAAACCTTATTTATACAAATAAAACAGCTGTACACTTGACATAACACGGGAAGTTGAAATTATTGGCACTCTCAACTGTCTACTCACACTCTTCACTACCTAATCATAATTTTTAAAACAAAAAACTAAATGTATGATTGGTTATAGTAGAGGGTGGAAAATAACTCATAAAGTCTAATTAATTTGACTCCTACCCATTTCCTTGTGGTGGAAGATAACAAAGACCAGAAACAAATGAAAACATATAAACTCTAGCCTGCTCAGAAAATGACACTAATTTTTACACAAAAACAATTGCAAACTTGAAAAAAAACAACCAAGTCAGTCTATCCACCCTCTTAATTGTTTATTCTCACTCTTAACTACAGTAGATGGCCATAACTTTAAAAATATCAAAAGGATTTTGCTATTTATTGCCCTTAGGGAAATGGTTAAAGAACCTAAAAATGTAAGGTCAACATTGCATTAATTTAAAGCATCAAAATAACAATCAAAACATTAAATGCTTCCTAAATTTGACTCCTACCCATTTCCTTATGGTGGAAGAAAATAAAAACCTAAACCCTGCCCAGAAAATTACAAACTCTATTACATGAAACAATCGCAACCTTGACATAAAACAACCAAGTCAGAATATTGACACTCTTACACGTTTATTCACACTCTTCACTCACTCGTCATAACTTCACAGATAAAAAACTTAAACTATGATTGATTAATTGAGAGTCTAAATAGTGATATTAAGAAAAGGGATTTCCAAAGGATCTAAAACCCCAGTCCCTTTTGAGGGCTATTAGAATTATGAAATCAGAATTACGAGAGAAGAGAGAATCTCAAACTCATATTAGAATTATTAAATCAAAATTAATTGAAGATGAGAGAAATCATTTGAGGAGAATTAATTTGAAGATGAGAGAATTGATTGATTGATTAAGAATTTAGTATTAGGACCTTTGATCCAAGTCCTCGACCTAGCAGATAGGTTAAATACAAAACGAGCCTTTTTAACCTAAACTTAAATACAAAACGGGTCTTTTTAACATAAACTTAAAAAAAGCCCATTGGATTTTATTTAAAAAACAGACAAAAAAATAAGGTTTTTTTCCACATTTCTGCTATTAAACGCTATAGCGCTACAGAGCTCCGACGAAAAGCGGCCGCAACGCCCAAAATAGCGTTTGCCGCAACGCTATGCATAGCGTGTAGCGGTAAGCATAAAAACCGCTACGTTATAGCGCTGTAGCACCGCTATGGCCGCTATTTAACAACACTCATTTAATTGGAGAGTGCGAATTAATGAGGTTAAGTGAACAACAATATAAGTAGTATGACACCATGTCTTAAACCAAAACTTTAAGACATTAGGTCCATGGGTCTTTCTGCTTATATGTTGTTCAACTTACTATGTTCTAGTCAATGTGGGACGAGTTTATTATTTTTCTCTCTCAACAAGGGCCAAATACCTTTGATCTTTGCCATAGGTGTCAAAGAAGAACGAGAAGAAGATTGAAAAAAAAAACGGAACATAAGTTCCGCTACAATGAATGGAATAGAACCACATCGAGGTCCTAATCGTACGACAATTTAGAGTGTCAATACTCACAAAGCATTACCCAAGACAAAAATCAAAACATAAAATGTTTCCTAAATTTGACCCCTACCCATTAACTTACGCTAGAAGAGGCATGTTTGGTTTTGAGTATGAAAATCAATTCTGGCTCCAAAATCACGTTGGAGCATAAGCAACTATTAATAGTTGGCATCTCAGAATTGATTTTGGCTAACTCATCGCAGAACCAAACATGCACGAAAACAAACAAAGACCAGACACAAATCAAATGCATGAATCCCTTTTCAATTTCCCAAAAACCTATATCACCCTCAAGCAACCACCACCGTTACCACAATTCTCCAAAACAAAATTAATCACAGAACCAAAAACAAGGATCACAAAAATCACATTAAAAAACCATCAAGTAACATGAGGAGAAAAAAAAAATCCCATCACACAAATTACAAAAATTACACCAACAAGGAATTCTTCTACTAGTGTAAGGCCCCGTGATCCCTAGATATCCTAGCAGGTCAAAGGTGAAAAGTTCGATTCTTGATACCAATAACAAAAACTACAATACTTTCACATCAATTCACACAAATATAATAAAAAAATCATCCATCTAGTAACATAAACAATTTAAAAAAAAAAAAAACAAACCTGGCCAATCATTTTGTGCTTGAGAACTTTCTCCTTGTCAAGAATCTTGATAGCGACATTTTCTCCGGTTTCAACGTGCCTTGCAAACTTCACCTTGGCGAAATTCCCCTCTCCAAGCGTCCTTCCCAGCTCGTACTTCCCCACGCGCGTCCTTCCACTGCTACTCCCATGCGCCTGCCCTGAACGTGACGTCATCTCCTTCTCCGTTTCACTTTCTCTCCCTAAAATTGTCAACTCTCTCTTTCTAAAATTTCGCACTTTTTTTCTGTGTTAAAACCTCTTCTTCTTGCATGGTTGCCAAACCTGAGACTTGGCCATCCTCATAATTATTTTTCTTTTTTTTCCCTTCTTCTTTTTTCTAAAGAAGCAATGGACTCACTTGAAATTTGAAGATTCAACCCTATAACCTATATCAATATGCAACAACAACAACAGAGGCAAAAGATTTAATCTTTGTGATTGGAGAAGAAAAGGGGTGGGGAGACGTTAACCGTTTGATCAAATCAGGAGGAGCCCATGGAATCGGATGAATCAACGGAGGAGAAAATTTCGATGAGAGAGAGGAAAATATGAAATCCGAGAAAAGCAGAATTAATTATTTTCTTCATTTTAAAAAATATAAATATTTCTTTCTTTTTATTTTTATTTTTTTCTTCACGAGGAAGGAATCAAAAGAAGGAAAATTAATTTAAGTGGGTGATTTTAGTTAGTTACCTCTTTTTGGTGAGGGAATAGAAGGGAATATGTGGTTGAGATCTCGAGGTTTTTTGAAGTTTTCTTTTTCTTTTTTGTTGGGTTGCAGGGAGAGATGGTCTTTGTTCAAAGTGTGCGTGTTAGGAAGAACTTTTGAAGAATAAAGGAGAGGTGAAGGGTAAAGAGGAAGGGTTGATGCACGTGAGGTTTTTGGGTATCTTGTGGGGAAGGCACATTTGCATGGGACAATCGGTCAACAAAGGTATGATTATTTTTCTCAAGGTGTTCTTTCGAATATTCGAGTTATGGGTCCAATCATAGGATAGTATACGATGAAATCAAATACTTCACTGTCTTTGAACATAAGCATCAAATAGGGGATTTATTTATCTCATTTTATAGGTCTTTATCTCAAGATTTGATTGCAAATTTTGTCCCCAATTTTATTAATTTGGCAAATTTAGTGCCTTACTTTTACTTTGGTAAATTAAGTTCTTCAATTGTGAATTTGTGAAGATTCAAGTCCTTCCGTATTTAATAAATTAAAATTGTTCGGGTGCTGACACGCGTTCTTCTATTAAATATGCAAAAACTGAAATTGCTACAAATTTGATAATTAAATGACTAAATTCACCAAATTAAAAGTAGGGGATTAAATTCGCCAAATTAACTAAATTTGGAGACCAAAAATGAAATTAAACCTTATCTCAATTATTAATAATATTAATTATTTTTTCTCATAAAATTTTTTATCTATTCAATAATTTTCAAATTTTTAATAATTATTATAAAGATAATTTTGAAAAATATAATAAATATGAGTTAGGATCCGTTGACACCAGGTATAAAACTTGGTCAGTTACACCTTCACATAACTTTTTATATACTATGAAATTTGTCAATCCAGGTCAGTTACACCTTCACATAACTTTTTATATACTATGAAATTTGTCAATCCAACCGTTAAATTATATGTTATTATCATAATGATCATACATACCAAATTTCAGATCATTCGGAGATTCATAGGTATGTAATATAATAATTCATATTTACTTATATTTTAAATAATGTATTATCCGTTAAAATAGAATAGTCAGATGGAGTATTAAATAATTTTTATATTCTATGAAATTTTGTAAACTTGATCTACTTGATAATAATATTTAATTTAACGGTTGAATAGACAAATTTCATAATATATAAAAAGTTACATGAACGTGTAGTGTAAGTGATCAAGTTTTACACCTAGTGTCAACGGATCCTAACTCAATAAATATTATCATTTTCAATATCATTAACAATATTAACGAACTTACTTAAACAAGTAGAAAAAACTATCATAAATATTTATATTTAGAGATGAAAGAGTAAATAGTATTATCACATTTAGTGTCATCTTACACGTCAAATATTGAATCTAAAAGGAATTACTTGAGCAGAGCCATGTGCTTAATGATATGTTGAGGGATGTGGCTCTCGTCCATGATCAAGTGGATAGCAGGTGGGTGTGGTCTGCATGTGGGGAGAAAAGCTTTTCTACTAAATCTGCTTATGGCTGGCTTAAATCAAAGTATGAGGTTCGCGAGGATATGTTACCTGGCACTGCTTCTACATTCAAACATGTTTGGTGTTCTAAAGCTCCTTTTAAAATTAGAGCTTTCCTATGGCAATTACTAGTACTGCATGATCGTATTCCTACTCGAGCTAACTTATTAGCTCGTAATTAATATGAAGGTGAAGCTGTTTTGTCCTATGTTCGATGTTAATGTGGAATCTGCCTTTCATCTATTTAACGAATGCCTTGTGGCTAAATTGGTGTGGAGGAAAGTGCATATCTGGATGGGTTTTAATCTTACACGGCAAAGCAATATCCATTATGTCTTGTCATCTTTCTCAGCTCACGTAGGTGATTCTAAGCAAATTAAAGGAACTTAATTAATCTCTATGATAGTAGATAGTTGCATGGACTATATGGTTGACCAGAAATGCTACTCCCTCCATCTCACGAGAATGATAAAAGAGCAAAATTTCTTATACCAAACTAAAGTTAAAAGTAATTAATGAAAAACTTAGAAATTGTAAATCTTGAGTTGTGATTGGTTGATCAATGCAAAATGCAAAAAATTAGATGTTTGATAATTGGTTGATGGGTTAGACAAAACATTAAATATATATCTTCTTATTTTTTTTATTTTTTTTACTTTTCCAATTTGTAACCATCTTTTTGGGACGGAGGAAGTATTATTTTTAGAAATGAGTTGGTAGACAAGATTTATTAACTTGATTAAAGTTAGGTCTTGATCGCGGTTTAATTCTTTGGTAGGATTAAAGTATCTTTTTTGATTGGTGTATGAGTCCAATCAATTGTACAAAGCTTGCTGGTTAGTCCTGTTGTGTGGGTTTTGCTCCGTTTTATACAAGTTCCTGATTAAAAAAAAAAAACTTTATTTCATTTGACATTGATCTATTATAATTGAGTCTTTTTAATTTATGTATCAGGTACATAGGTTAATCAAACCTTAAAAAACAATTTTTATGTTTTATAAGCCTTTAAAAAGCAAGTGATTGAACTCCGAGCGTGTGGTTCAGTGGTAGGGATTGATTCACGCTTAAGCAAGGTCAGGTGTTCGAATCTTGCCTTGTGCATACAGCAGCGTTAAATCTCGGGGCCAACTGTCCCACCCATTAGAAGTGCCTACAAGCCAGCGAAGAGATTAGTCACTGCGGTCGACGGTGGACACTCCGGTCATGAAAAAAAAAACAAGTGATTGTTAGAAATTGAGACACTTGATAAATTAAAAAATTATTATTTAATTCCCAATATAATTTTATCATCCTATGCATGTATGAGAAAACAAACAGAGAAAAGAGAGAAGATAGTGAAACAGAGAGGGAAATAATAAACTAATCAACTAAAGTTAAACAATGATATTATCAATATTATATATAAAAAAGAGGAGCAGTCATCAATTTTTGCTTTGCAATTAGCTGATTTTCCCGCCTAATCCCACTTTAATTTTGACCAAATTTTGACTAATTATACTTACTCCATTTAGGCACAAAACACTCAGATAAGGAAATTAAATGAGTCATAATTAATGGGCAGACATTGGGAGCTCCAATGCTTCGGTATAGACTGATTGAGTTGTTCAATGTATATGTGTGTGATAATAAAAAAAACAAAAGCCTCTCTGCCTCTCTGCCTCACGACTCTCTATCTCTCTCAGTCTCTCTCACTATCTCTTTCTTCTCATTGCTCTCTCTCTCAACTCTATCTCTCTTTCTCACTCTATCACTCATGCACTCTCTCTCATCATCTCATCAACGCACCGCCCCGCCGCGAATCGGGCCGCCACCACCACGCCGCCACGAATTGCGCCGCCACCACCACCCGCTCTCTCTTGCTCTCTCATCACCCATCATCATCAAAGCCTATGGAACGTGATCTGGTCGGGGCTGGGTATCAAGCTTTTGAGGATTCTGTTCTGATGAAACTGCAAAAGGTCTGTCATTTGTTTGTGCACTTGCATTGAATTTTTTAGCTATTCTATTCTTTTATTGAGTTATTACATATGTCTGTCCTGATTCTTGATACATTATTTCTATCATAATTTATATTCACTGTCATTTTTCATTTTAATCACATTATTATCGATCATGTTTTTAGTGTGAATCCTTAGGTTATTGAGACATCACTTTTTTATTATTATTCACTGCAGTTTTGGAATTCGAATCTGAGAGTGAGGATTTGAAGGACCTTTTCAATCTCCTCTAAACAAGGAGTAGTGAAACCTTTTCAATATTCTGTAATTAATTTTCTTTAACCCTTCTCAAATGCCTCATAGAATGGACTAATAGTTTTTTTAACCTTCTCAACCTTTTGAATTGAATCTTTAATTTTTTTATGCTTTGTGTTTGGGTTTAGTCTGTTGTTGCATGGAAGATGTGATGCGTTTGGTTTGGATTTTGTTGTCCATTGGATTTTGTTTCCAAGAATGCTCACAAGAGTATTTTTGAGACACTAAAAATATTGAACATCTCATGTTTGATAAAAATCCTCTATTGTTTGAAACCCTTAATTATGTGATTATTTTAGTGATATGCTCATAAGAGCAAGGAATTGGCAGTGTAGGATGCTAATGAATTCAAGGTGGATGCCTACTACTTGAATGGAGTGCAAATATGATGGAAGAAGAGGCAAAGCGGAAGCTGAAAGCTGCAGAGCTCTAGGCAAAGAAAACCAGAATTTCAGTGTTTGTTTTGTATCAAATATGTCATATTTCTGTGGTACCATATGCAGGTGATATCCATACCACTTTTGCAAAGTTACCCATTCATAGCAATGTTGACAGGTTTAACTTTGTACATAGTGATAAGTTTGGCTGTTGTTCTGAAGAGTCTACTAGCTGTAAGTGCACCTCTTTTTATTTAACTGTTTACTATTTATGATGAGGGCTCAAAATGAATTAATTTGGATCCACTAAACCATATAAAAGTTTATTCACATGTCAAATTTCACTAAATGATATTCTTTTTTATGGACACAGATAACCATCATAACTGGTTTATTCCTGGTGCAAAACAGAGTTGTGGTAAAATTTGGATCATTTTATAGCATTTTTTTTTCCTTCCAAAGGCAGATATTAGTTTCTTTTTTTAATGGAATTCACATCATATTGGAATGTTGATTCTGAAAACAGGAACAACACCAGAGGGGAGAAGCTAATGGCATCGCTATGACTTGTATGTCACTATTCAAATCAATTGGCCCTGCTACTGGTGGTGCTATGTGAGTGTCTAATCGATTTCTCCACTTTTGTTAATTAAACCTTTTTAGTTTTTAGCACTTATCATTATTGATTAGTAATTTTCTCTAACTCTTTCAATGCTAAACCACAACGGAATAATGAACAAGAGCACTGGTGTGCTTTCGGTCTTGCACCGTTTAAGCATGGGGTGTATTCCATAGCCTTCGATTCGTCGCTCTCACTTTTGCAAGCATTCTCCATCTGCATTGCCTTAGTGGATAGCAATATGCCATATGAACTTTCGGTATAAGACTTGAAGGTGAATACAAAAACACAAGGGAAACACTATTGGTGCAAACTAAGGAACTAAAGGCTTTGGGAAAATTGGAGGGCATTCCTGCAAGTTTTGTCTCTAATCCCTCGCTCTCTCCTTTTGGTAGGGTCTAAAATCCACATGAATTATAGTGCAGTTTAATGGACAATGAAGTGGTACTCATATCTAGGTGAATCCATTTTAAGTTCATAATAACAAGATCAGTGTAAGTTTGACGCTGGATCATAGTCCTTTTTTATGCTTCTTTTGTTTTGTTTTTTTGTCAACAGAAGCAAGTATTTGTATTCTAATCATCTGTGACAAACAATCATTGTCAAATATGAATCAATTGAAGTGTGAATAGTATGAGTAAATTGTTTTTTCATAGACTAATTTGTTTTTTCCATGAACGGTTCACTAATTTGTTTTTTCATAGACTAATTTGCTTTTATAACACCGGCATACAGATATGTGTGCGTTTGTGTGTGTAATTTGGTACAGGGAAACCTGAATGCATATTTGATTTTTATATTTTCAAATAATATTATACTTATGTTGTAAGGTGGTTTCTACAACACATTGCTTATAGTTGAGTTGGGTATTTCTATACATACAATAGTTAAGGAATCAATAACTCGCATAAACACTTTTGTGGCTATTAGACATGTAGTCAATGGTTCTGCATGCCAGAGGTTTGTCATTTTCTCTCTCCATGAAATTGAATCTTGAGCATTTTCTGATTTTTTTTCTTTCCACACGGGAGAAAGCAAACAGTTGATTCTTTGACAATTTATTTATCTTTATGATAACACTTAGATGCTTCTATGTTTGATGATAACCATATTGGCAGATTGTGATGGATGAACATCAGCGATCAAATGGAATCCTGGTGACACGATTTACCTTGCAATCAATTTATGCGCAGAGTGATGACGAGAAGCTTGAATTTGAAAATGAATCAGGGAATACTAATATTTTGGTAAGATGTTGGATTCTGTACTGAATTAAATAATGAATAATGCTGATTTTACTTAGTTTTATTATACAGCTCATTTTGGGTTGATACTGATAAAGATGTTAGGCCATAAATTATGTTAGAAATGAATAAGGATGCTGCTGAACCAAAAAATAAAGAAAAGAAAGGGGCTTTGAAGTCACTTCAACTCATTGATGCAATTCTTCTATCTGAGATGGGCTAATTAGGTGCAAGGGACCTGTTAGCTTTAGTTGACATAGTGGTAAGCCGATGTTGTTTTGTATGATTATGCGTTGTGTTTGCTTTCAATATTTTGATGTTGAATGCGCCATAATTTAATATGTATTGATTGTATTCAAGTATTCATCATGGTATTTAGCTCCATCAATTCATACGTGAGATTATAATCAATTTTATTTATTTTATTTATTTTTTTCATAGAAATCAGTTACTATAAACAAAAAAAAATCAATTACTAATAGAAGAAAAAAAATCAATTACTAATTAGTTACTAAAAGTATGAAAATATGGTGTGATTCATTAATTAATAGAAGATAAATTTCTAATAGAAGAGAACTTAATGAGATCATTGAGAAGACCAAAATTAATGGCATTGAGAAGACCAAAATTAATGGGATTACTGCGAAGACAAATAGGAGAGAAATATTTACAATATTTAATACCGAAATTAATGGGATTATTGAGAAGACAAATAGGAGAGAAATATCTCCAACATTTAAGATCAAAATTAATGGCATTGAGAAGACCGAAATTAATGGGATCATGGAGAAGACAAATAGGTGAGAAATATTTACAATATTTAAGGAATATTTTCAAGTTGATTATTATTAATTAATGGTTTTTGTTATACATTGATGCATAAGTTACGAGAATTTGTATTCCATTAAAAAGTTTCAATTTTAGGTATTATATCATTCTTTTGAATGTAATTATTTTATTCCAAATCTGATTCAAATCTTTTTCAAACAAAAAAAAAAGAAATCTATTACTAATAGAAGAGAACTTAATGAGATCATTGAGAAGACCAAAATTCATGGCATTGAGAAGACCAAAATTAATGGGATTATTGGGAAGACAAGTAGGAGAGAAATATTTACAATATTTAATACCGAAATTAATGGGATTATTGAGAAGACAAATAGGAGAGAAATATCTCCAACATTTTAGATCGAAATTAATGGCATTGAGAAGACCGAAATTAATGGGATTATTGAGAAGACAAATAGGTGAGAAATATTTACAACATTTAAGGAACATTTCAAGTTGATTATTATTATTTAATGGTTTTTGTTATGCATTGATGCATAAGTTACGAAAATTTGTATTCCATTAAAAAGTTTCAATTTTAGGTATTATATTATTCTTTTGAATGTAATTATTTTATTCCAAATCTGATTCAAATCTTTTTCAAACAAAAAAAAACAAATCTATTACTAATAGAAGAGAAATTTACAAATAGAGGAGAACTTAATGGGATCATTGAGAAGATCAAAATTAGTGGGTTTATTGAGAAGACAAATATGAGAGAAATATCTACAACATTTAAGACCGAAATTAATGGGATTATTGAGAAGACAAATAGGAGAGAAATATCTACAATATTTAAAACCGAAATTAATGGCATTGAGAAGATCGAAACTAATGATATCATTGAGAAGACAAATAGGTGAGAAATATTTACAACATTTAAGGAATATTTTCAAGTTGGTTATTATTAATTAATGGTTTTTGTTATGCATTGATGTATAAGTTACGAAAATTTGTATTCCATTAAAAAGTTTCAATCTCGGGTATTATATTATTCTTTTGAATGTAATTATTTTATTCCAAATCTGATTCAAATCTTTTTTGAACAAAAAAAAGAAATATATTACTAATAGAAGAGAAATTTACTAATAAAAGAGAACTTAATGGGATCATTGAGAAGACCGAAATTAATTGGATAATTGAGAAGACAAATATGAGAGAAATATCTACAACGTTTAAAGAATATTTTCAAGTTGATTATTATTAATTAATGGTTTTTGTTATGCATTGATGCATAAGTTAAGTTATGAAAATTGTTAAAAAAAGAGCTTTTAATAATCTTGCGTTGAGAATAGGAATCTAAAAAGGGATAAACTTTATTATCTTGAAAAAATCAAAAGATTATGGGTTTTTAGGATTGAAGTTAAGAAAACTAAAAAAATTTGGAATGCTTCATTTGTCTTAAAAAAATGATAAAAAATTACAAAAATAAAAAATCATGAAAATAATCTAACAAATCAACAAATTCTAAAACAACCAAATTAAGTTGGTTAAGGAAAGTTTTGTCACTTGACATGTTTTAATCATGTTTTAATTTGAATTTCTTTAGAATTTGGTTATTTTTAAAATATAAAATTTAAGTCATGATAATAAATTTTAATCAATTGTTTGTTAATCAAATTTAAGTCATGATATAAAACCTTTAATAATTTCATGTTTAAATTAGGGGCTTCGCGTAATGGCCCCGTGCAATGCTTGCTTACTAGTTATTTCCTAATTGCTTTGCAGTTGATAGTTGCTAGTATTTATAAGCTTGGAGCCTTTGTACACGTATCAGCCAATGTTGATAGATTAGTCCATAACTAACTAAGCTACTGTTAGTTGAGTGACTTGATATATAAGTCGCTCGTGTACAACAGGTGAGGTATTCTGTGGTTGACTAGGGAATTTGAGAGATGATTCAATGCTTGGTGAGAAATAATGGTGAAAAACAATTAATGATACATAGGAAATATAAAGTGCCCTATATATAGGATTAAAGATTTTTTCTAGAAAGTACTCTATATATAGGATCAGAGGGAGTATAAAGTATATACAAAATTCAATATAATTCAAATTATTTTAATTTAATTAAAAACTAATAATTTTAAAATATTTATTTATTTATTTATTTTTATATAATCAACGGGGCTAAAAGCCCGTACACAACCAAAACAAACTACACTAGCCTAGGAAAAACAATCTCATATGCATCCTCACACACTAGGTGAAACAAATTAGGGGGACAATAATCTAAAAAAGTTCAACTATAATCACTACCATGACCACAATTCGCAAGAAAATCTGCACAACGATTAGCGTCTCGATAAATGTAACCGAGGGAAATATGTCAATCCAACCGCATGAGGTTCTGAATTTCCCGAACAAGGGGAAAAACAATGATGAGAGGCATCACAATGATTGATGACAAGAGAGATAGCCACTCTAGAATCCATCTCCACCTCCATAGTCGTGATATTTAGATCCCTAACCATCCTAAGGTCCCATAACAAACCCCACAACTTTGCTTTAGTAGATGAGCAAGAACCAACATTGTAATAGAAGCCACGCACATACTTGCCCGACGCGTCTCAAATGATGTCACCATAAGCTAAAGCACGAACATCCCTTTTGAAATATAAAAATATGTATTTTTATTTATTTATTTATTTAAATATAAAAATATGTATATATATTTATTTATTTATTTATTCTTAACAAGACAATATATTTAAGAATAAAAGAGAAAAAAATATATATTTAAAAATATTATTTTTATTTTTTAAAAAAATAATATTATTATTATTATAATTATTTGTAATTATTATTATTTATTACTCCTTCCGGCCGTTTCATTGAGTTTGGCCTTTTAGGTCTGGGCACACAAATTAAGAAACTGTTGATTATTGTAAGTATTATGTATAGTTTGTCCAAAATGTCCTATTTAATCCTTATTGAAAATTGTAGTAGTATTTAATTTTTATTAGTAAGTGTGTCCATTCATTAATGTATAGCGGTTTAAAGATGAGAGAGAAGATAAAAGTATAATTAATAAGGAGTAAGAGAAATGATTGAATGAGGTTAAAATTGGAAAAAAAATTATGTTTATGTAAACAAGAAAAAAAACCTAAAAGGTCAAACTCAATGATATTATTAATTTATTGTTATTATTTATTTATTTATTGTTAATAATATTTATTAGTTATTTATTTATTATTATATTATTATTTGTTTATTAGAGTATTATAAAGTAAAAAAAAAAAGAAAAAGACAAAAAAAGGGGTCCCACATAGTCGTAAATTGAGTATGTTATTTTACAGACTCAACTTAAGATTTTCCACCAGATTTTGAAAATTAGCAGAGTCTTGAAAGAGTCTGGAAGAAAATCTTAACTTAAGACTCTCGATCAAACTCTCTCTAGACTCTGTTGTGAATGCCCTTAAGTAGGTGCCGGCTTCAGTGGACCGACGTCCACTTTGGTGCATGCTGCACTTGGGAATGAGAACTAGCCAAACCCCGTTTTCCGGTTTTTTTAATAGTAACTTGAATTCACTGACACAATCCATTGGAAAAGGAAAGGACGTCCTTTCACTGTGATTTTATCACTGACACATACCATTTTTTAAGAATATTTCTAGTATGCAACCTAATTTTGGATTTTTGCTATGCAATCCTATATTGGACCAATGATATTTTGCCACCTAACATACAATCCTATAATAACGATCGATAGAGTTTATTTCTTCTGATCTTATTTATAAATCACATTGTAGAATAATTTTGGAAAATGCTAATAAGTGTCCTTAGTTAAGAAGTTATATATAGTTAAAAAAAAGCATTGGAAAATGTAGCTAAAATTATTGGCACTTGTTAGCAAGACCTAATAATTTTTTGGGCCTATTTATATGTAACTTTATAATCTTTTTGGTTTTATTTATAAGACCATTTTGAAGTTTTTCTCTTTCACCAAAAGTAGTTAAATTTGTTAGTTGCATTAAAAATGTGAAAAATTGATATATTTTTTTCAAAATTACATCTAATTATTATTGGGACTCTAAAACATATTGAGTTAACAAAGGTATTTGTGAAAAAAGTTATTAAATACTATTGAAAATTAAAATAATGTATTATAAATAGGACCAAAATAACCGAGGTATATTGGGACAGCTGATCCTTGTAACACCCCTAATTTCCGTCTCTCGAATAACAACAGAAATAAATTATAACAATTATTTTATAATTGTTTTTATATTAGTTATGAAGATTTAAGTTTTTGTACATTATGTGTTTTGAAATATAAAAAGTATAAGATATATTTCTATAAGAGTATTTTGTACAAAAATATGAATATTGTAATTTAGTCCTTGGGTTGGGACCTAATTGCAATATTAGAAAGGTTTTGAAGAAAAAGTAATTAAATTATTAATTTTTGGAATTTTATCAGTATGTAACCGGTTAGAAAGGCTTTGTAACCGGTTACATGATGAACTCAGAAACTGGGCTAGTGGATTTTGATGAGTAACCACTCGATTAAATCAAGTTTTGCCACGAAATCAATTCGATTCTTAGTGGGAAGTACGTGTCGACTTGCATGTTCATCAATTTCCCCTATAAATACACGATTTGAGGATCAAATTGAGGGTTTTATGTTGAAGTATTGATGTTGTGTTCTGATTAGGGTTCCTTCCTTGTTCTGTTCAATTCTCTTTAACCTTTGAGAATTAGATTGAGTGTGATACACCATTACAAAGCTTGATCTTCAAGCTTTGTATTGATATATAGAACGTGAATTGAGAGTGAGTATAGAAGAAGTTTTGAGCTTTGGAAGTTTGAGGATCAAGTCTGTCCAGAACCAGAACTAAATTCGCGGAGCTCTCTTTAGGGTCTGATTTTGAGCTTGAGGAATTCGTGTCCTTCTTTAAAGAACCAGTGTTGATACTCATCAAGCACAATTTAGAGGTAAGAGAGAAGCTATCATTTGCTAGAATGAGATTAGATTATGTGAAACCATAGGTTGAGTCACCATGAGACTCATAAAGGGCATAGGCTTTAGAGGACAAAGGCTTGGAGGCCAATTTAACTTGTTCCAGGACTTAGAGCAAGTTTCAATTGATGAATGCAAGCTGAATGTATGATAATTTGGTGTTAAATTTCAGTATAGGTGAATTTGGTATGCTAAGTTGTCATTTATGCCTTTTTCATGCAATTTGATATGCGTATTTGAAATGCATGAGTGTTGGATGTAATCAAGTGTTGGAACATGTCTACTTTATGGAATTGAAGCTCTGTTTATGGTTGAATTTGATTGGAAAAGAGTGGAATGAGAAATGGTATGCAAAACCTTAAATCAGTGTGTTGTTTCTGCAGTTTCTAACCGGTTAGAACTGCTGAGTAACCGGTTAGAATCTGTCAGATATGAAAATTGAAGTTCAGAAATTTAATCAATGGTTTTACAACATTTTCAATTAACTCTTCCAATTAAACTTAACTGTAATTTATCTGTTATGATCTGAGAATGTTGATGGACTTAAGGTTTTGTAATTGAGTTCCATATCTTAATGGAAGTGATGATATTGATTTGGTTTTGGAAAAATATGTCCATTTGGTATTGATTCTATGAGACTCTTAACATAAGAACAAGCTTAATTTGAGGTATTTGAATTATCCATAACCTGTTTTGTATTAGATTGGATTGGGAATTAAAAATGATGTCAAACACTAAAGGTCTTTGGTTCTGCTGCAGATTCTAACTGTCTATCTTAACCGGTTAGAGACTGACAGCAGTGAAAAATCAATTGAATTATAACTTGAACTTACTTGTGCCATTTTAATTAATTTTGTTCAATTTAATACTAATCTAATTACCTTAAATACTAAAGTGTGACTTTATGGGATAACTCATAGGACCTCAAGTTAAGCTGTTTTACTAAGAAAGTATGGAACTCTTAATTATGCCATATTCTTCATGTTTTTAGACATGAAAATGAAATATTAATTAAATAGCCAACCAAAATTGAGAAAGCATTGTGTGCATTCATGCATAGAGAAAGGTGATGAAATAGGTTGACAAGGATCGTTTATCATGTTCTGGGAACATGGGAAGGGTACTTGTTGGAAACCAACAAGCGGGCTTAGCAATTACTAGAGGGGGGGGGGGGGTGAATAGTAATATGGAAGCAACAGTGACTAATTTTCGGTGCAATTAAAAGATAATTGATCAAAAGCTTGTTTTTCTGAAACTGGGCAATTTACTCGAGTGAATTTAAAAACACTCGCGTGTTTTTCAGAAAACCTGAAAAACGCTCGCGTGAAAATGAAGAACACTCGAGTGAAATGCTACGAAATACTCGAGTGAATTGAAAAACACTCGAGTGTTTTATGTAGAACAGAAAGGAGCAGTTTCAGAGAAATGTAGCAAAATGATTCAATTTCTTAAAGACTAATCCAGGGCAGATATAAATCAAAGTAGAGGGCAATTAAACTAAGTTAAAACAAGTTGAAAAACAAGTTAATTGCAACCAATTCCTACTAGAATTATAAAAGCCCCTTTCTAGAGAACTTAGGGTTTGGTTTTACTTGAAAACTAAGAAAGCTATAAAAGAGAGAGACAACACCAATTTTATCCTGGTTCACACTCAATCTAGAGTGCTAATCCAGTCCCCCTAATCAACTTAGGAGTTTCTACTAGTGATCAAATTGTTAGAAATTACAAGGATAAATTGAGATTCCTCACTCAATCCTAACCCTTTTCAAGAGTGTACCAAACTCTTGAAATTTCTACCCCAACTTGATTTGGTGATGAAGAGTCCCTTCTTCTTAAGCTCATTGGAACCTCCAAGAGCCCACCAAGCTAAGAATCCTCTTAGTCTTTGTGCTTGAGAACCTCCCAAGACTTGAGAACTTGGATACCTCACCAAGTACTTGGATACCTCACCAAGATTTTCTTAAACAAGCTAAAGTGTTTGAGTGTTTGAGAATTTTACAACAAATAATTCTCTTACAAATGAAGCACACTCTCTTAACTCACTAAGACAAATAATAAAGATGAATGCTTGGTTGCGTTTAGAGAGAGAAAATGATTTTAACACTTGAGAGAGAGAGAATCAATCAAAGAGTGTAAGCTTGTTCTCTTGGATAATGGCCACTATTCAGAATATAAGTGAGGGGACAAAAGGAAAGGAAAAACCAAGTTATTCTTCCTTTTTGTCCTCTTCTAACGTTTAAAAAATACCTAAATCACTCGAGTCTTTTTGAAAACACTCGAGTGTTTTTGGTCAGCTCTGATAGTGTTGCCTTTTTACTTTATCCAACGGCTATATTACTGAAAATTCATAAATCACTCGAGTGAATTGAGAATCACTCGAGTGAATTGCTCAATGTTAGAAAAATTAAGTTTTTCTAACATTGTTTTCAATTCTCTTCTCAAGTCTAATTGGTTTTAATCTCAACCTTTCATGCATGACCATTATTTGACCTTATGTGAGAATAAAAACCTAAACTACCCACTCTCATAAATAAAATAAAATACAATAAGAATAAATGAGAATGAATAATTAAACTAAGCACTTGATCTTCTTTAATGTTGGGCTTGCATTCTTCAAATTAAGTCCATAATTTAATTACATTGTCATCATCAAAATTAATCCACCTTAATCAGAGATTTGATTTTACAATCTCCCCCTTTTTGATGATGACAAAATAATTAAACCTCTAGCACTTGAGAGCTCCCCCTCAATCTAGGAACCTTTTTAACCTGACAGATTCAGCAATATAAGCATAACCAGAAATGTTTCCATTAGCAATAACAGGAATAGTGTTCAAAACAAACAACCCATCAGACAAATATCCCTTGCCCACAAAGTCCCCATTTTTTGTTAAAATCACTTTATCACCCTCAAACACAAGTTTCAGACTAGCCTTATTGAGCAAACTACCAGAAACTAGGTTCCTATGAAGGGAGGGGACATACAACACATCATTCAGAGCTAAAGTTTTCCCAGAGGTGAGTTTCAGGAGTATTTTTCCTTTACCAAGAACCACAGCAGTGGCTGAATTGCCCATGAAGACCTGTTCACCGTCTAAGCACAACGTAATACAATAATAATCATAATCAAGTGCTCATTGGTATCAGAGCAAGAGCATATATCATCAGAGTGTAAGTAAGAAAGCGGAAAAAATAAAAAATATGCTCTTTGCTCTTTAATCTCCTTTCTCCCCCTTTTTGTCATGATAAAAAATATAACATTTTGGAAACAAAGGTGGAGAATGAAGGATACCAATAAGAAAACTTTCCCTTAAGAGTAAATAAGAATCAAAATATGACTATGAAGCGATAAAAAAAACTTTAAAGAACATGAAAACCATGAAGAAAACATGATTAATGCATAAATATCATAAATCCATCATTCCACACACCATCCATAGACCATGAAACATGAGTTTTAAACAAAGTACACCCAACTCCAAAAACAGCAAAATACTCAAAAGTTTCAACATAGCTAAAAATAAAGTCATAGACATAAAAATACGTAGTGCAAAAGGAACAACATGGACTCAAGAGGGTGGTGGCTGCTGATCATCATCACGATGATAGGGCTGGAATCTCCCAAGAGCTGACAGAATCTGACTAAGATCGGAGCGCACATGTCCAAAGTTCGCATTCACACTAGCAGAATGGGCATCAAGCCTACCATGAAGAGCTGAGTGCTGGATGTCCATGTGAGTCCTCATATCAAACATAGTTGCACGCTGCTCTTGAAGTTGATTGTCAATAGCATCCAAGCGCCCATCAATGCGATCAACTCTCCCAGTCATATAGGTCCTAAAGTCCTGAGCCTCATGAGCCAATGAGGCAAACCTCCCATCAAAACCATCCATTCTCTCATCCATATATACCCTGTGCTCTGCAAATTGGGAGTTCCAGGACCCCGGCATATCAAAATTAATCCCATCAGTAGGATCATCCTGGGGTACTCCACTACTCCCTCCTGCCTGCTGATCAAAAGTGGCCTGCTCCTCCTCCAACTGCTGAGGGTCAATGCCTAACTGATCTGCAGCTTGCTGAACATTGCCCTGACCTCTCAGAGCAGCTGCCTCATCAAAGTACATACATCGATCACCGAAGTACTCGATGTCCATCTTACCCAAAGAAATGTCAGAAAAGGCATGGATTTTTGCAGGTAGACGAACGACAGACTCTATTTCTGGAATAGGAACCTCAAAATGTTGAAGGAGTCTGCACACATGCATCGGGTAAGGGAGGTTTTGCTTAGGTTTGGAGTTGGAGGCTTGTTTCATTCTAGCAAGGATAATGGAGGCCCAATTCAAAACATTTCCATTTAGAATGGCATCCATAGCTCTAAGCTCAATTTGAATGGGGCGGGAGTAATTTGGAGAAGTTTGGGGCAACAAAATATGGCAAATGAGATAGTGGAGGACTCTATTGTCGGCAGTCATGTGGTTTGCTTTCTTCTCGCCCTTGAGATACACACGATCGGGGCGAAGTAAGTTTCGGAAAATAGGGTTAACATCCCCTTTAGATGTGCCTTCACCCGATCGTGATATCCCAAAGACTTGGAATAAAGCCTTAGGGGTAACCTCAAAACGTTTTCCTAACACGGAGGTCTCATATGAGTTTCCATTTTGCCTAAAGTTTGCATAAAATTGCCTAACTAACCTAATGTAGATAGGTCCATTAAAGGATAGGAAACCCATGAGCTTTTGAGTTTTGAGGGCATTGACAAAAGGAAATCCTCTACTATGGAGATAAGCTTCACTTACCCATGATTGTGTTGCATAATCATTGGAAGCAAATTTTCTTTCCCTTTCAATGCAATTTGCCCTTTGATAGAAATCATCTTCCTCCTCTTCAATTGGTTGAGGTTCCTCCATCCTTGGCTTTTTCCCTTTTCTTCTATTGTCCGAAGATGAAGCCATTTGCACTTACAAGTGAAAAACTAGAAGAAATTTTGAGAAATTGGGGTTTTGGGGAGTTAGGGTTTTGGAAAGGGAATGATGAATTTGATGCTCAAAAACTTGAATTTGATGTGAAATAGGAGTAGAAATGAGTTTAGAAGATGAAATAGAGTTGAAATATGAAAGAAATAATGATTTTGGGTGAAATATGTGATGAAAGGGGTGAGAGAACTGAGAAAACGCGAGTGAAGAGAGAGAGAGGTTCGAGCAAATCTGGGAAAAACACAGCAACATCAGACTAAATCTGATGAATTCACTCGAGTGAATTTAGAAACACTCGCGTGTTTTTCATAAAACCTGGATTTTCAGAAAACTGCGATTCACTCGAGTGAAATGGGATTCACTCGAGTGTTGGCCCAAAAGACTCGAGTCTTTTATAAAAGACTCGCGTGTTTTGCATCAGACCTGCTCAAAAACTTTTCCAATTAAAACTGATTTAATTTTGAATTAAAATCACTCGAGTGATTTACGAAACACTCGAGTGTTTTTATCAGATATGCAGAAAAACTCAGTTTTGAAACACAAAAGCACAAAATCAAACACAATTAATGAAACCAATAGATAGGAGACATGATCACAGACAATTAAAGACACAAATTTATAACATCTTCAAGGTAATTACAAACAAGTATCACCACACACTAAAGTTAGACACACTTGGTGATTTTCAAATGGCACAAATCAATTAGTTTATACTTGACTCCTCTAAAATACCAAGTTCCCTTCTTATATGATAGAAGGTATCCCTTGGCAAAGGTTTTGTAAAAATGTCCGCTAATTGATTTGTGGTACTTACAAATTCAATTGTGCAATCACCCTTTTGAACATGATCCCTTTGGAAATGATGTCTAATTTCAATGTGTTTAGTCCTTGAGTGATATACCGGATTCTTAGTTAGATTGATGGCACTCGTGTTATGGCATTTTAATGGAACACTTTCTAATTTTAAACCAAAATCCGATAATTGTTGTTTCATCCACAAGAGTTGAGCACAACAACTACCGGCGGCGATATATTCCGCTTCGGCGGTGGAAAGAGCAACACAAGCTTGCTTTTTAGAAAACCATGACACTAATGAACTTCCCAATAAATGGCAAGTACCACTAGTGCTTTTGAGATCAAGCTTGCATCCTGCAAAGTCGGAATCCGAATAGCCAACTAAACTAAGACTAGCATCCCTAGGATACCATAATCCGGTGTTAATTGTTCCTTTAAGATATTTAAAAAATATGTTTAACTGCGGATAGGTGTGATTCTTTAGGATTAGCTTGAAAACGGGCACACATGCATACACTAAACATAATATCCGGTCTAGATGCGGTAAGATATAGAAGACTACCTATCATGCCTCTATATTTACTTACATCAACCGGTTTACCTTTGTCATCCTTGTCTAGGTAGCATGTGTTGCTCATGGGA
Organism: Crotalaria pallida; assembly: GCA_037953625.1. Lineage (NCBI taxonomy): Eukaryota > Viridiplantae > Streptophyta > Magnoliopsida > Fabales > Fabaceae > Crotalaria > Crotalaria pallida. The sequence continues at coordinate 47,286,129 of CM075650.1, read as the reverse complement.
GTGTATGCTTCTTTGCATTTGTCCATTCCGAATTTTCCAAGGAGCTCCTTGCAATATTTTCCTTGATGCACAAAAATCCCCTCCTTGACTTGCTTGATTTGAAGTCCTAGGAAGAACTTGAGTTCCCCCATCATGGTCATTTCAAATTCCTTTTTCATCAAATTAGAGAACTTTCTACACAAGGACACGTTAGTGGCACCAAAGATAATATCATCTACATATATTTGCACTAACAAGATGTCCTCTTTGGTTTTATGAATGAATAGGGTATTATCAACCTTTCCCCTTTGAAAGCCATTTTCTAATAAAAAGGTACTTAATCGATCATACCGAGCTCTAGGAGCTTGCTTTAATCCATAAAGTGCCTTTTTCAACTTGTAAACATGGTTTGGAAACTCATGACTTTCAAAACCGGGTGGTTGCTTAACATACACTTCTTCATTTATGAAACCATTCAAGAAAGCACTCTTGACATCCATTTGATAAAGAGTAAAATTCATAATTGATGCAAAGGCAAGCAAGATTCGGATTGCCTCAAGACGTGCAACCGGAGCAAAGGTCTCATCATAATCAACACCTTCCTCTTGGTTGTACCCTTGGGCAACAAGTCTCGCTTTGTTTCTTATAATCAAACCGGATTCATCAAGTTTATTTCTATAAATCCATTTTAAACCAATTATGGTATGATCATCGGGTATAGGCACTAATTCCCAAACATCATTTCTAATAAATTGATTTAGTTCTTCTTGCATGGCCATAACCCAATGTTCATCCATAATTGCTTCCTTAATTGAATTTGGTTCGATTTGAGAAACAAAGGAAACAAAATGACAAATGTTTTGAATTGACCTACGAGTTAATACTCCCTTTGAAAGATCTCCTATGACATTGTCAATAGGGTGAGCTTTCACCGTTTTCCAAGCCGGATCAAGTTCATCTTTGACTTCTCCTTCATCCTTTGATTTTTCCATCTCTTTGTCAACATTTGAACTCTCAAGTCCATCATCACTACCATCACATAAAAGACTATCTTCTTTCGAAGACTCATTAAAAACAACATGTATAGATTCTTCAATAGTCATAGTTCTTTTATTATAAACTCTAAAGGCTTTACTATGAGAAGAGTAACCCAAAAATATTCCCTCATCCGATTTAGAATCAAATTTTCCAAGTTGATCTTTTCCATTGTTTAAAATGTAAACTTTGCATCCAAAAACATGGAAATGGGATATATTGGGTTTTCTACCTTTGTAAAGCTCATAGGGGATTTTCTTTATCATGGGCCTAATTAAAATTCTATTCATTACATAACAAGCCGTATTAACGGCATCGGCCCAAAAGTATTGAGGTACTTGAGAATCATTTAACATGGTTCTAGCAAGTTCCTCTAGCACCCTATTTTTCCTCTCAACAACTCCATTTTGTTGTGGAGTTCTAGGTGCCGAATATTGGTGCTCAATTCCATGCTTATCACAAAATCTATCAAATTTATAGTTTTCAAATTCACCTCCATGGTCGGTTCGAATTATAATCACTTTTTGGTTTACTTGGTTTTGTGCAAGCTTAATATGGCGTTTAAAAGACTTGTAGGCCTCACTCTTAGCACTTAAAAATAATGTCCATGTAAATCTTGAAAAATCATCAACAATCACCAAGGCATAGTAGTTGCCACCAAAGCTTTTTACTTGAGAAGGTCCAAACAAGTCCATATGAAGCATTTCCAATGGTCTTGTTGTGGACACATCATTTTTGGAACCAAAATGATTTTTAGTTTGTTTGCACTTCTTGCAAGGAGTGCAATCACCTTTAATTTGAAAATTGAGCTTTGGTAAACCAACTACTAAGTCTTTGGATTGAAGTTTCTTAAGTTGATTTACATTAATGTGAGCGGTCCTACGATGCCATAACCAAGTATCACTTTCTTTGCTAATTAAACATTTTGAAACTAAAGAAGTGATATTATTCAATTCAACCATGTAAGTGTTATTAGACCTTTTTCCAACAAATTTGATAGATTCATCTTTGTCACTTTTTATGAGACAATGAGTAGAGGTAAATAATACATGGTTACCAATATCACATAATTGACTAATGCTCAAAAGATTATGTTCTAATCCTTGAACATAAAGTACATTATCAATAACCAAGTTGGAAGAATTACCAATTTTACCTATACCAAGTATTTTGCCTTTGTTGTTGTCTCCATATGTGACATATCCTTTTTCTTTAGGAGTAAGCTCAATGAAGTGTCGCTTATCTCCCGTCATGTGCCTAGAACAACCACTATCAAGTATCCAAAGTTGCTTTCCGGTTCTAAGGCACACCTACAAGACATAATCACTTGCTCATTTTGGGTACCCAAATTATGTTGGGTCCCTTTTTGTTAGTCATGGATGATTCTCCCTTCTTAATCCAAACATAAGTACCATTTTGAATTCCAAAAGATTTGATATGGCACTTATTGTTTGTATGTCCAAATTTTCCACAATAAAAGCAAGTTGGTTTCTTTGTGAAATCAATTTTTGAGAATGAACCAACCACTTTATTTTTCTTTTTCTTGTGGACATATCCTAGACCGGTTTTGTTTGAGTTGTGTCTAAGAGAACCAATTAACCGATCTAGGTTTTTATCACTTTTGTTAAAAGTGTTGAGTTTGATTTTCAAATCATTAACTTCATTTTCAAGCACACAACACTTTTCACAATGAGTGATAGTATATGATTGATTTGCATTCTCACAAACATGACTAGAGTTAGCAAGTTCCAAGGAAGCATTTTGGAGTTTCAAATCATTAATAGATTTTTCTAATTCATTGATTTCCTTTTGATACTCCAAAAGCTTCTTTCCTTTTTCTTTGTTAACTTTAGCAAGTCTTTCAAATTGAGTTAACATTTCATTATACTCATTTAGCAAATCATCATAAGAAATAGTATGAGAAGAGGTGTAAGAATAATTAGATGATACCTCATCCTCACTCTCATTGTCTTTTCTTTCACTACTTGAGGAGGCTTCATTGTCATTCTTGGCCATGAGGCATAGCTTGGCTTCCTCATCATTCGAACTACTTGAGGATGACTTGGAATCCTTTTCCGGTTCATCCCAAACAATTTAAGCTCTTTTCCCCTTGCCATCTTGAGTCTTCCTCTCATTCTTTCTCAAGTAGGTGGGACATTCCATTTTTATGTGTCCTATCCCACCACACTCATGACATTTGACACTTTCACTTGAGCTCTTGGTTCTTGGCTTGCTATCCTTGAATCTTTTGTCTTGAGGTCTCTTTTCCTTAGAGAATGATGAACTACCCTTTGTGCCTTTGAGGAATTTGTTGAACCTCTTGGCAAATAAACCAATCTCTTCCTCATTTAGAGCACGATCGGAGCTTTCACTTGAAGATTCATCTTCATCCTCTTTTAACATTTTAGTTGAGGCTTTTAGAGAGATGCTCTTCTTTTTCTTGTCCGAATCTTCGTTTAAGTGAAGTCTTGATAGTTCCATCTCATGTTCTTGGAGCTTTCCAAACAAGGTGGTCAAGTCCATAGATTTTACATCCTTAGCTTCCTTGATGGCGGTCACCTTAGGTTGCCATCTCCTATCAAGACATCTCAAGACTTTGTTAGTAGTTTCACCATCTCTAAATTCCTTTCCTAAGCCAATCAATTGGTTAACGATATGTGTGAACCTTGTTTGCATATCATTGATAGACTCATTAGGGAACATATGAAAGAGCTCATATTCATGAGTTAAAGAATTTAATCTTGAGTCTCTAACTTCACTAGTTCCCTCATGAGTGATTTGCAAGGTATCCCACATTTCTTTAGCCGATTGACATTGTGAAATCCTATGAAATTCATTTTTGGACAAAGCGGAGAAGATGATATTTTTAGCTTTTAAATCATATGAAACTTTCTTTTTATCATCTTCATTCCAACTTGTCCTAGGAATAACAATGGCTTCACCATTAATCACTCTTCTAGGAATATAAGGACCTTTTTCAATTGCATCCCAAATATCGGTGTCTATTGCTTCTACAAACACTCTCATCCTAACCTTCCAATAAGAATAATCTTCACCATTGAAGAATGGAGGTCGGTTAAGAGACATAGACCCTTCTTGTTGATTGCTAGAGCCCATTTGTTTCCAAAAGGATCTTTTTCGAAAAAGCTTTTACGCTCGATCTTTCGACCGAGCTCTGATACCACTTGTTGGAAACCAACAAGCGGGCTTAGCAATTACTAGAGGGGGGTGAATAGTAATATGGAAGCAACAGTGACTAATTTTCGGTGCAATTAAAAGATAATTGATCAAAAGCTTGTTTTTCTGAAACTGGGCAATTTACTCGAGTGAATTTAAAAACACTCGCGTGTTTTTCAGAAAAACCTGAAAAACACTCGTGTGAAAATGAAGAACACTCGAGTGAAATGCTACGAAATACTCGAGTGAATTGAAAAACACTCGAGTGTTTTATGCAGAACAGAAAGGAGCAGTTTCAGAGAAATTTAGCAAAATGATTCAATTTCTTAAAGACTAATCCAGGGCAGATATAAATCAAAGTAGAGGGCAATTAAACTAAGTTAAAACAAGTTGAAAAACAAGTTAATTGCAACCAATTCCTACTAGAATTATAAAAGCCCCTTTCTAGAGAACTTAGGGTTTGGTTTTACTTGAAAACTAAGAAAGCTATAAAAGAGAGAGACAACACCAATTTTATCCTGGTTCACACTCAATCTAGAGTGCTAATCCAGTCCCCCTAATCAACTTAGGAGTTTCTACTAGTGATCAAATTGTTAGAAATTACAAGGATAAATTGAGATTCCTCACTCAATCCTAACCCTTTTCAAGAGTGTACCAAACTCTTGAAATTTCTACCCCAACTTGATTTGGTGATGAAGAGTCCCTTCTTCTTAAGCTCCTTGGAACCTCCAAGAGCCCACCAAGCTAAGAATCCTCTTAGTCTTTGTGCTTGAGAACCTCCCAAGACTTGAGAACTTGGATACCTCACCAAGTACTTGGATACCTCACCAAGATTTTCTTAAACAAGCTAAAGTGTTTGAGTGTTTGAGAATTTTACAACAAATAATTCTCTTACAAATGAAGCACACTCTCTTAACTCACTAAGACAAATAATAAAGATGAATGCTTGGTTGAGTTTAGAGAGAGAAAATGATTTTAACACTTGAGAGAGAGAGAATCAATCAAAGAGTGTAAGCTTGTTCTCTTGGATAATGGCCACTATTCAGAATATAAGTGAGGGGACAAAAGGAAAGGAAAAACCAAGTTATTCTTCCTTTTTGTCCTCTTCTAACGTTTAAAAAATACCTAAATCACTCGAGTATTTTTGAAAACACTCGAGTGTTTTCGGTCAACTCTGATAGTGTTGCCTTTTTACTTTATCCAACGGCTATATTACTGAAAATTCATAAATCACTCGAGTGAATTGAGAATCACTCGAGTGAATTGCTCAATGTTAGAAAAATTAAGTTTTTCTAACATTGTTTTCAATTCTCTTCTCAAGTCTAATTGGTTTTAATCTCAACCTTTCATGCATGATCATTATTTGACCTTATGTGAGAATAAAAATCTAAACTACCCACTCTCATAAATAAAATAAAATACAATAAGAATAAATGAGAATGAATAATTAAACTAAGCACTTGATCTTCTTTAATGTTGGGCTTGCATTCTTCAAATTAAGTCCATAATTTAATTACATTGTCATAATCAAAATTAATCCACCTTAATCAGAGATTTGATTTTACACTCTGGGAGTACCAAATTGATGCAACCTACTTGATGACACATTCTGGGAATGTGGCCAGTGTCTGGGACATGGTTGTAATTGATACGTTCTGGGAACGTGATACACACTTTCGGAGTGGTGCTTTGTTTATATTCCAAGTATGGTTTGCTATACGTTCTGGGAACGTATGTTAGTGTTCTGGGAACACATTGGTGAGATGGATGGACGTCCGAGATTGATTAGTATTGGAGGCCTCAGGATGTGAGATAGAAGCATGCATCATGCCACTAATATAAAAAGAATAACAATTTATTAAACTGGGTGTGCTCATATGTACTTGCATTCTTATTTGCTATTTGAGTACTTGTGATTGTTAAATCTTCTTTATATTTGTCTCATTTTATTATGTGAATGTATATGCTTACTCCCGTGCCCTTATTAGGTTGTGATCAAATATCCCGCTTGCCCAAAAAGATTATTCAGGGTAGAAGATCCTTAGGTGTATGCATAATATAGAAAAGGTGAACTGTTATCCTGGTGTACAACTATCGAGGACCTGTCTGAATGGATGATTGGACAAAGGACAGTGACCAGCTCTGAAACGTCTCTATGTTAACAATACTTATATTATACGTATTTTGAGAGATGTGTCAGAGAATGAATTTTAAGTTTTTATACTAATACTCATTTGACATTCATAGATTTGTTGTACTTAACTCTTTCAGATATGTAAGTAATAAGCTATTATGTTTCCACTAACTCTGATTTTAATATTTTGAGTTCGGTATCAATCAAACTTTGATGAATATAACCTCTCAAGATCAGATAATTCTATTTTCTTAGTAAGTTACCAAGTATTCTTATGATTTGGAAATTCTTACTTCCTATAAAAGTTATCTAGAATGTTTTTCAAACACGTATCGAACTCAGTTCTAAGAATATAAACTAAATCCGAATATCATGGTTAAGTTTCAATAAAGAGAACTTTTTACACCACGATTTTTCCAACACAGACAAGTCAATTATCTTAAATATATTCATTTTATTATATATTAAAACGATTATACAAGGAGCGTTACATTTTATGGTATCAGAGCAATGGTCCTGATTCTTGGTCCTTCGGTGTGTGGTCCAATACGCTGGTTACCGATAGCTGTGATGTTTGCTGTGAAGTATGTTTTCACATGCTTCTATCTAGATCAAAGGTTTTATTTGGTGGTCTTAGGTAAGTGGTCTAGACTGTTATTTGGAAGTGTTTTATGTAGTCTAAGTAGAACTATGATAGTTGTATTGTTTCTCTTTAGACATGTTGCAACCTTAAGTCCAAAGTGTTGGTTTACTATGGTCACAAAGAACCTGTGATGAGGAAATCCTTAGGAGTTGCAGTTAAGTCAATGACTTTGGGGAAGGGTGTTTATCCTCAATAGTGTAACAACTAATCAACTTCTCAGACTGGGTGCAAGGCAGTCATCTTCTTAATGTTCAATCTTGTTGAGTTTGTTAAAATCTAAAGCTATCCATTCTTTTGTTTCTTATGGATAAGTATAATGATCAAAGTTGCTCGATATCTCATTCACTCTGCCACCCTAAAGTAGAAACTCCTACAAACCTTCTTGTAGTTGTTTCCAATGTATGTTTGAACTGTTCTATCGAGATATTAGAACTTTGTTTAAATCTGTTTTGGGCTCGTTTTGAATACCTCACTTTTAGTTATTCTGCTGCATAATCTAACCGCTTAGCTGATTTTGTAACCGGTTACATTATGCAGAAAACTACAGTAACAAAGCAGAACCAAATTTGGCTGATTTTGGCAACTAAAAACTGTACCTTATGCTTTGAAAATTATTGTTTGCGATTTTGAAAAACACAATAGACATATCATATTCCAAAATCATACCAAACACTTAATCTATTGCACATTTTATAAACCAAATAAGCAAATTATAAAGACCAAGTGCAACGCTGAAGTTTCAGAATAACAGTCATGCAAATTTTAGATAATGAGCAGCCAAATATATCAAAGTAAAATGGCTCACTTGATAGTAACACAAAATGAATATTAGTACTAAGCATGAGCAATAAGTCGTAAGTACATAAAAGTCATCAAACTAAGCCAAAATACATTGAAACACAACCAGAAACATGCTGAGACCGAAATTACAAGACTAAAGACTAAAACACAAACTACAATGATTACATAATCAAGACCTAAGACATAAGAGTTAAGATCCTAAGCTACTAATCTTCATGCGGAGGAGATGCAGGAGGTGGAGTAGGGGGACCTTGGAAACGCCCAAAAGTGCGCAAAAGGAAATGTATGTTCTCCATATTAGTGCCCAAGGTATCCAAGCGAATATTCAGATTCGCAAATTGTTCATCCACCCTATCAAGACGCCCTTCAACCCTAAATAAACTAGCATCTATCCTAGCATTCAACCTTTCTTCCATAGGTGAATAAGAATTAGATCCATCTGCATGACCAAAAGTTCCACCAACATCAAAGGTGGAATGAGGCTGCGTAGATTGCATCGGATTATCACCACCATCCGAAGCTGGAATCCTATCTTCCATAGCCACATCCTCAGGTACAACCCCTGTACCTTCTTCTCGCCTCTTCTGCTCTTTTTCAGCGGCTGCTGCAGCATCTAAAGCCTTAATATCAGCATTCCATTTCCAAACCTTGTTTGTCTCATGCTGACGAATTCCCATAGAGTGAAGAACCCTATCATTGATGCAAGTCAAACTCTCACTGGGTTCTAACTCTTCATCCTCCGGAATGGGAATTTCTTTGTACTCAATGAGGCGACTCACAAAGAAAGGGTAAGGAAGATATCCACTTGTTGAGGCGGAGGCTTGTGACATGTAGGCACATATCACATGAACCCAATTTACTTGGATTCGGTTCTTGATAGCGAACATATACCTAAGATCAGTAGCCATGGCACGAGAGTGGTTGGAAGTAGTCCTAGGAGTCAACAAATAGGTAAGGATATAGAGAATCATCCTATCCTCTACAGTCATGTTCCCTACGGACTTACGTGGACCGACTAAGTACAACTCAGGGCTTCTTAAACTAGTCTTATAAACATCCTCAATGTTGCATGTACTAAGCCTATTATCCTCCGGATCACCGGGATAGGTACCCTCTGATTGAAGTCCACCAACAACCATAAAATTAGCAGGGGTAATGTCGAATATGACCCCATTCACCTTGGACTGATAACCCCCTTCATACACTCTAAAGTTGGCGTAAAATTCTCTAATCAGTCTTGGAAAAATTGAGCCTTTCAATTCCAGAAAAGTTCTTAATCCCTGATACTCATAAAGCCCCTGAAATTGATTGTTGTTGGTTGCACACCAACCGAAGTTCATCCATCTCTTGAGTCCAAAACCCCTGTCATTGAAACTCTCAAACCTTTCCTCACATTTTTCATCACTATAATACTCAATTCTAGGTCTCCTAGGGGGTCTTGTAGCAGTGGTCTTAACCTTAGGGCGACGGGGAGGAGGATTGGAAGACATGGTCTTTTCGTTTTAGGGTTTTGAGAGAAAAGGGGAAAGGTGAAATAGAGAGATAAACACCAAATAATGATAAAAATGTGTGAGAAGATGATGAGTGCGGCACTGATCAAGGCCGTACCCGATACAAATAAAAACAGTTTAAGTATAGTACTAGGAAGTGACTCCTAGGTCGTCTCCCAAGGAATATCTTATCAAGCAAAAGGTCGAACACATAGTATGCATAGAAAACAGGGGGGTTTATTTTATATTGAATATTGAATAATTGAAATCAAAACAGAATTAAATTAAAACGAAGAAACAGATAAGGAAAAGCGGATAAACCCCTTTGGCTCGCGTTCACAACTCTATCATCGGTCACAAAAGATCAATTTCTTTCCTCTTCACTGTCCAACTCGTGAGAATTAAATACTAAGCGAAAATTCAATTCTCACCCCAAAACCCAAACCTCTAATTAAGCATTAAAAGCCAAAGCATGGAGTTTTTACGAGTTTGCATAAATTAAGCATTCATACACATGGATTATCTCTATAGAATGGAACTAAGCGAACCATAAAATATCAATAAGCATGAAAACAGTGAATAAAAACGAAATAGCATTAAGAACAAAACCTCAAGAGTATGTGATACATTACCAAAGGGATTTAACCTAAGAGTTTAGCCTTCCATGAAGAAAAATACCAAAAACGTGTAGAAAGGGAAGAAAGAGAAACCCTAGCAGCCACCACAAGCTTGGAGAGCAAAACTAAGCCTTCTCTATGAGAGAGAATGTAAAAAACGTGAATGGAAGGTCTCCCCTAGGGTTTACACGAATTTGGCTTTTTAAATCACAAAACGGGCCTAAATCATGGGCCCAAATCCTAAGGAAAGCTTAATCTCTAAATTAAATCTAAAAAATATCTTATAGATAAAATCTAAATCTTAAAAGATATAACTAAATCTCAACTAATCCTAAAGATAGATTACAATCTTCACTTCATCATATATCTTCTCTTCCAAAATTAAATCTTCATTCCCAAAATGTCCAAAAAGCCCTTGTGCCAAATATGACCTGAAAATAGAAATAGAATTAATTAGGCTAAATAATCCCACATTAAACAATATTCAGAATAATAGTCCAATAAACTCTAAATCACTAAATCAAGCTAAACAATGTCAAATAGGCAACAAGTATCAATAATAGGAGTAAAATAATGCAAGGAAAAATGGGAAATAAAATGCTCATCAAATACCCCCACACTTATCCTTTTGCACTCCTGGGCAAAACTAAGAATTAGGACTGAGAAAATCAATATGCACCAAAGTGAATCATGTAAAAAGATTACTAAAACTAATGAATGCAAACCTAAGAGATGACATACTTCACAATGAATTCTAGGAAATGCAAAGAAATTGGCAAAATCGAGCACACGAAGAAAATAAGGACCAAAGAATCAAGGCATTCATGAACATCATCCAATTATTTCAAATATGCAAAGAAAACCAATGACATCAAGAGGGTAGTCACAAAGATGATAGAAACTCACAAGGATCACTCAATAGTGTTTACACTCAAGTGTTTAAGGTTAATCAGTGTTTACACTCAAGGCACATCATGAAAAACAAACACAACCATAAGCTTGACAAGCCTCTAACATCAACAATCAATACACATGCACATTAAGATCAAAAGGTCTTTTCAGGGTTGTAATGGGGCCAAGGACAAGGTAGGATAAAAATATGGGAAATGTAGCTAAAACCCAGGGAATAGAGGAGCAATGGGGAATAAGTAAAAAAAATAAGCACAATCCACCCCAAAATGAAATGATAAACATAACAACAACCTCTAATTCCAATCCTCTATGCCTCAATCAACCTTTTATTCCATTTTTTTTTCTTTTTTTTTTCTTCTTCTTTTTCTTTCTTTTTTTTTTCATCATTCATTTTTTCAATTTTTTTTTCATTGCAGAACTTCATGAACGAAAGGAAAGAAGAAACAACAAAAATGGCATAATGAGATAAAGCCATAATTACATCACCGACCATAGAGGCAAAACCCAGAACTCACAAGAGATGAAGAACAAAGCACCCTCGCTTACTTAATACCCATTCCCAAAACAATTCCAAAGCTCCAACATTCCCTAAGGTTAGGACAATCATGGTTTTTCAGTCATAGGCTTGTAATGATCTAAAGAACAAAGAAAAGGGATATAAAGGCTCAAAGGGGCTATCAAAGGATAAATTCATTCAAGGTAGGCTCATATGGCTAGTGGCTTATTCAAGAAAAAAAACAATGCCTAAATCATTTCAAAATGTGCATGGGAATATCAAGTATCAACAAGAGTCAAGTCAAGTTCTAGAGTGCAAGTAATCCAGAGTGCAATCACACATGAAAGAAAAATTAGGTGGCATATATAGCAATCCACCCACAATTAAGGCTCAAATCCTCACAAAAGGGACAATTCTATCACAGTGTTACCACCTCTTAATTATCAAAAGCAACTTTACACACAGAAATGCATGAATTCAGACACAAGATACCAAGACTCAACTAAATTGAAGCAAAAACATGCAAGAAAATGCCCAAAACTTAGCAAAACCTAAAAAAATCAAAGCAAAAATATGCAACCTAAACTACTCTCCCCCCCACACTTAAATCACACATTGTCCTCAATGGAAAACAAATAGCAGAATCAGACAGATATAGACAAGTGGAATAAAAGTAGTAAAGAAGGAGAAAAGAAGACTCCCTAAATCATGGTGGGTCAAAAATGGGGTCGACCAATGAGGCTTCCTCCACAGGTGCATCATCCAAAGTAGGAGAGGTTAGGAAAGGCTTGAGTCGGTGGCCATTGACTTTGAAGCTCTTGTCTGTGGACTCACTCTTGATCTCCACAGTGCCATAAGGAAACACCTGGGTGACTACAAACGGTCCAATCCATTTAGAGCGGAGCTTTCCACTCATGAGTCCAAGCCTAGAGTTGTAGAGCAACACTTTTTGACCAACCAAGAACTCCTTTATGCAAATTGAGCTATCATGGAGCTTCTTGGTCTTCTCTTTGTAGAACTTGGAATTCTCATAGTCCTCCAAACGGATCTCATCTAGCTCACTCAACTGCAGCTTCCTCTCCTCACCCGCTTGATCAAGAGCTAAGTTACATTGCTTCACAGCCCAATATGCACGGTGCTCTATCTCCACAGGCAGGTGGCATGCCTTACCAAAGACAACCCGATAGGGTGACATCCCTATGGGTGCCTTGTAAGTAGTCCGATGGGCCCATAGAGCATCCTCCAATCGTGTGCTCCAATCCTTTCTATTAGGCTTCACCATCTTCTCCAAAATCCGCTTGATCTCTCTATTTGAAATCTCAGCTTGCCCATTGGTTTGGGGGTGATATGGTGTAGAAACTTTGTGCACAACCCCATACTTCTTGAGCAAAGCTTGCATGGATCTATTGCAGAAGTGTGTGCCTTGATCACTGACTATGGCTCTAGGTATGCCAAACCTGCAAAGGATATTAGTCCTGACAAAATCTACAACAACCTGAGCATCATTAGTCCTGGTGGCCTTAGCTTCCACCCATTTGGATACATAGTCCACAGCAAGTAAGATATAATAAAAACCAAAAGAAACAGGAAAGGGGCCCATGAAATCTATACCCCAGACATCAAACACCTCACAGAACAACATAGGTTGTTGCGGCATCTGTTGCCTCCAAGATAGGGCGCCTCCTGCCCTTTGACATTGCTCACATGAGCTGCAGATTTTGCTTGCATCCTTGAAGATGGTAGGCCAATAAAATCCAGAATCCAGCACCTTTCGTGCTGTCCTTTGAGTGCCAAGGTGGCCTCCAACTGGTGAAGCATGGAAAAATTGGAGAACCGATTGGATCTCCTGGTCTGGAATGCACCTGCGAATGACCTGATCACTGCAAAAACGCCACAAATAGGGGTCATCCCATACATAATACTTGGCATCGCTCTTCAATTTGTCTCTTTGAGCTTTGGATGCCAAGGGTGGAAAAACAGATGCAACTATATAATTTACAATATCAGCAAACCAAGGAATAAGGGGAGGGGGATGTGAAACATGCAAAACTAAAAGCTGTTCATCCGGGAAGTCATCCCGGATAGGAAATGCATCCTCCTCTCTCTCTATTCTGCTCAAGTGGTCTGCGACAAGGTTATGTGCACCACTCCGATCCTGAATCTCAAGATCAAACTCCTGGAGGAGCAACATCCACCGAATCAACCTAGGTTTGGAATTTGTCTTTTTCAAAAGATACTTCAGAGCAGCATGATCAGTATACACTACAACCTTAGAACCTAACAGATATGATCTAAACTTATCAAGTGCAAAGACAATGGCTAACAGCTCTTTTTCAGTTGTGGTGTAATTAACTTGTGCTGAATCTAAAGTCCTAGATGCATAATAAATCACATGAGACAGCTTACCAACCCTTTGGGAGAGAACTGCTCCCAAAGCATAATTCGAGGCATCAGTCATGAGCTCAAATGGGAGAGTCCAGTCAGGTGGTTGGATGATGGGAGTGGTGGTGAGTGCTCTCTTTAGCTCATCAAATGCCTTCTTGCATTGGTCTCCAAACTCAAATGTGGTATCCTTTTGAAGCAAGTTGGATAGTGGAAGGGCTATCTTGCTAAAGTTCTGAATAAACCTGCGATAGAAACCTGCATGGCCAAGAAAAGAACGCACCTCTCGCACGCAAGAGGGGTAAGGCAAATGTGATATTACATGCAGCTTAGCAGGGTCAACCTCTATGCCCTTATGCGAAATAATGTGCCCTAAGACTATGCCTTGTTCTACCATAAAATGACATTTTTCAAAATTCAAGACAAGGTTAGTCTCAATGCACCTATTAAGCACCTTAGACAAACTATCAAGACATGAATCAAAAGAGGAACCATATACACTAAAATCATCCATGAAGACCTCTATGCAATGCTCAAGTAAGTCATTAAAAATACTCATCATACATCTTTGAAAAGTGCCAGGAGCATTGCATAGGCCAAAAGGCATCTTCCTATAAGCAAATGTACCAAAAGGACAAGTAAATGTAGTCTTATGTTGGTCCTCTGGTGCAATACAGATTTGGAAATAACCAGAGAAACCATCTAAGAAGCAATAGTGAGATTTACCTGCCAGACGCTCCAACATCTGATCAATGAAGGGAAGAGGAAAGTGATCCTTGCGGGTCGCCTGGTTGAGCTTCCTATAATCAATGCAGACTCTCCAACTGTTCTGCAATCTAGTGGGAATCAGCTCATCCTTCTCATTTTTGACAACTGTCACCCCAGACTTCTTGGGAACTACTTGAACCGGGCTTACCCAAGTGCTGTCTGAAATGGGGTAGATAATGCCAGCTTGCAGCAGCTTGGTGACCTCTTTCTTCACCACATCAAGAATCTGGGGGTTCAACCGTCTCTGGGGTTGTCTCACTGGTTTAGCCCCATCCTCCAATAAAATCCGATGCATGCACATGGAGGGGCTAATACCAGGTATGTCTGCCAAAGTCCATCCTATTGCCCTTTTGTTTTCTCTAATCACATCCAGCAGCCGCTTCTCTTGATCAACAGAAAGGGAGGTAGAGATGATCACTGGAAGTTTCTGCTCAGCCTCCAAGTAAGCATATTTGAGATGAGGAGGAAGGGGCTTCAGGTCCAATAAAGGTGCCTGCATCACAGATGAAACTAAAGGAGCAGCAGAATTGGATTCTGCCGCCTGCACCTGAACAAGTGAATTAGACTCATGCAAAACAGAAATGGGGTTAGCATGATCTGAATCTATATCATATGAATCAACAGATGCAGTAGCAGAATTTAAAAACTGGTCAATTTCAATGCATGCAGTGCACATTTCGGAATCAGAACATGCAGAACAAGTAAATGAGCTAGTGAAAGATGGCAAATCATAATCATGCAAAAAGTCTAGAACATGCTCATCAATCAGATCATCAATCAAGTCAACATGAAAGACAGAGTGGTCATCAGAAAAATGTTTCATAGCATCAAAAATATTGAATCGAACCACACTGTCATCAAATTCCACGGAAAGTGTACCTGCATGCACATCTATCTTGGTTCGGGCTGTTTTCAAAAATGGTCTCCCTAATATGATAGGGACAGCACTACGAGAGGTGTCCTTTTCCATATCAAGAATATAAAAATCAGCAGGAAAGATAAGCTCTTCAACCCGAACCAGGACATCCTCTATCAAACCTGCGGGGTAGGCAGTAGATCTATTTGCCAAGTGAATAACCACACCCGTAGGTTGAAGGGGTCCAAGTGAAAGAGACTTGAAAACAGACATAGGCATAAAATTAATAGATGCTCCTAAATCTAGCAAAGCATTCTCAAATTTAGTATTACCTATGATACAAGGCACAGAGAAAGTTCCAGGATCCTTACACTTTTCAGGAATATGAGGGACGGGTTTACCTATAAGAGCAGAGACATTTCTTCCCATGTTGATCCTCTCATTGCCCTTGAGCTTCCGTTTGTGTGTGCATTGATCCTTCAAGAACTTTGCATACCTTGGAATCTGCTTGATTGCATCAAGAAGGGGTATGTTGACTTCCACCTTCCTGAATGTGTCAAGTATCTCTTTGTCAATCTCTTCCATTTTCTTGCTTTGAGTCACCCTCCTTGGTGGGAAAGGAAGAGGAATGGGGGGTGGTTGTTGGGCAGCAGCAGGTGTTGTGCTTGTGGAAGGCTGAGCTGGATGGGATTTTCTGGTACTTGTGTGCTCACTCTCCTCGACCATTTGGCTCTTCTTGTTGGTTGAAACTAGATCATCTTTGTTGAGGTCAGATTCTGGTGTGGGTGTGACAATCTGCTTCCCTGACCTTAGACTAATGGCATTCACATTCTGGTTTGGATTGATCACTGTTTGGGATGGCAACTTGTTAGAATTCTGAGATTGCATAGTGTTGATTGCTATTGCCATCTGTCCCATCTGATTGGTCAAAGATTGAATGGAGGCCTCTTGTCTTTGAATGGATGCTCTAGTTTCCTGTTGGAATTGGAGATTTTGCATGGTCATCTGTTTCATCAGCTCTTCCAATGAAGGCTGCTGCTCAGTACTAGGAGCTGGTGGTGCAGAATTAGCCTGTTGTTGTCTCTGTTGCTGGACTGGAGGAGGTACATATGGTGGTCTAGAATTGTTCTGAAATTGAACCTGTGAAGGTTGCTGCTGATCAGACCATCTCAGGTTGGGATGGTTCCTCCAACCAGGGTTGTATCTATTGGTAGAGAGATCAAAGTTCTGTGGCCGCTGGTTTCTACTGTTGAAGATGTTGGCGGCATATGCCTCAGGTTGGTCAGCACCAGTTGTGGGCTGCTGTTGCACAGAAGGGCATGCATAAGTGGGGTGCTCAGTGGATGTGCATATGCCACATAATCTAGCAGGCAGAGACAACTTCTTCTGGTTGATGGCCAATTGAGTGACCAAAGTTGTAAGTGAATCTATCTTCTGTTCAAGCTTCTCAACCTTACCAGAACTTGTGCCAACATCATTCACTCCTCTCACTATGATTGCATCGTTGTTGCCCCTTGCATGGAATTGTTGACAATTGGAAGCCATCTTCTCAATCTTGACTCTGGCTTCTAAAGGTGTCATGTCTCCTAGGGCACCACCACTTGCAGCATCAAGCATGTTTCTCTCCATGAGGTTGAGACCTTCATAGAAATATTGAATAAGCAGCTGCTCTGAGATCTGATGGTGGGGGCAGCTCGCACACAATCTCTTGAATCTCTCCCAATACTCATAGAGACTTTCTCCACTTTGTTGCCTGATGCCTGATATATCCTTTCAGATTGCTGTTGTTCTGCATGCAGGGAAGAATTTCTCCAAAAATGCCCTCTTCAGGTCATCCCAGACTGTGATAGAACCAGGGGCCAGATCGTACAACCAATCCTTGGCTAGCCCCTCTAGGGAGTGTGGGAATGCCTTAAGACAAACATGATCCTCTTGCACATCATGTGGTTTCATAGTAGCACAGACAATATGGAACTGCTTGAGATGTTTATGAGGATCCTCACCTGCAAGACCATTAAACTTGGGCAACAAATGAATTAGTCCAGACCTTAGCTCATACGGGTCATCGGGATACTGGATGCACAAATCTTCAATAGTGAAATCAGGTGCAGCCAGCTCCCTCAATGTCCTCTCACGTGGTGGAGGTTGAGCCATATTTTCAGAATAATCAGAATAAGAATCAGAATTTATAGGAATAGAAGAAAAAGAAGCAGACTCACTATGTAAAGACTCAATAGACTCACTACCTATGGACTGGTTCCTATTTTGTCTAACTAGTCTGTGATAAGTTCTATCAATTTCAGGGTTATATGGATGAAAGTAGCTTGGGTTGCCCCTAGTCATGTACTAAACAGAACACCATTAAGCATAGCAAACTGTCACTAATATACATGACCAAAATAGGCAACAAAATTTTTTTTTTTTAAAATTTTTTCTTTATTTTTTTCAGCACCCTAAAATCATGAAAACATACCACAAAAAGTTTGAGGACAAAATTCAAAAGGGAACCAAGTCAAACAATTAAATCAGAGACCAAAAACTAAGAAAATAAAACTTGTAAAATAAAAAAGAAATAGTAAAACGGCTTTTTCAGGATCCAGACGAAGGAGTTTTCTTACAAAGTGAGAAAAATCAGATTATTCAGAAAATTCCCTTCGATTTGATATAAAATTCGTCAAATTCCGAGTTACGGGTCAAAAGTTGCGACGATTTGAAGAAAGTGCTGCTAAAACATGGAAAATTTTTCTGGAACTCACAACCAGTGATGATCTGAGTGATCGTGGTGCCTCAAAACCTTTTTATATGATAAAAGTAGTGTGGATATAAATTTTCGTGGAAAAATTCCACCCACAACTATGTGAACTAGCAACCACAGAATCAATCAAATACACTAATTGCAACAAAATAGCAAAACAGCAAACAATGCAACTTCAACCGGTTATCAGAATTGACTACTAGACCCTAAATCAGACACGACACACTATAATAACTATACTAACTACGACACTAACTAACTACTAATGACCTTTGGCAAGAACCGATATTCCCCGGCAACGGCGCCAAATTTGATCGAGGCCGTACCCGATACAAATAAAAACAGTTTAAGTATAGTACTAGGAAGTGACTCCTAGGTCGTCTCCCAAGGAATATCTTATCAAGCAAAAGGTCGAACACATAGTATGCATAGAAAACAGGGGGTTTTTTTTATATTGAATATTGAATAATTGAAATCAAAACAGAATTAAATTAAAACGAAGAAACAAATAAGGAAAAGCGGATAAACCCCTTTGGCTCGCGTTCACAACTCTATCATCGGTCACAAAAGATCAATTTCTTTCCTCTTCACTGTCCAACTCGTGAGAATTAAATACTAAGCGAAAATTCAATTCTCACCCCAAAACCCAAACCTCTAATTAAGCATTAAAAGCCAAAGCATGGAGTTTTTACGAGTTTGCATAAATTAAGCATTCATACACATGGATTATCTCTATAGAATGGAACTAAGCGAACCATAAAATATCAATAAGCATGAAAACAGTGAATAAAAACGAAATAGCATTAAGAACAAAACCTCAAGAGTATGTGATACATTACCAAAGGGATTTAACCTAAGAGTTTAGCCTTCCATGAAGAAAAATACCAAAAACGTGTAGAAAGGGAAGAAAGAGAAACCCTAGCAGCCACCACAAGCTTGGAGAGCAAAACTAAGCCTTCTCTATGAGAGAGAATGTAAAAAACGTGAATGGAAGGTCTCCCCTAGGGTTTACACGAATTTGGCTTTTTAAATCACAAAACGGGCCTAAATCATGGGCCCAAATCCTAAGGAAAGCTTAATCTCTAAATTAAATCTAAAAAATATCTTATAGATAAAATCTAAATCTTAAAAGATATAACTAAATCTCAACTAATCCTAAAGATAGATTACAATCTTCACTTCATCATATATCTTCTCTTCCAAAATTAAATCTTCATTCCCAAAATGTCCAAAAAGCCCTTGTGCCAAATATGACCTGAAAATAGAAATAGAATTAATTAGGCTAAATAATCCCAAATTAAACAATATTCAGAATAATAGTCCAATAAACTCTAAATCACTAAATCAAGCTAAACAATGTCAAATAGGCAACAAGTATCAATAATAGGAGTAAAATAATGCAAGGAAAAATGGGAAATAAAATGCTCATCAGGCACCCTCAATATATAATATACATATATGTATAAAATATAACTTGATGTATATTAAATAGAATATACATTTGGTAGTGAAACGATCTTGTAGAGCTTTTTTCATGGAAAGATAATTTTCCTTTATAAAGACTGTTTCAGAATCTATTTTCAAATTCAATAAAGTAATTGAGTACTAAATTGGAGTTCAGCGGAAACGATTTTAAAACCTTTGTGTTGGTTGCGAATAATTAAAAGAAATATCAAAATCAGACACGCAACCAGAGCCCATACATAGGTATATATATATATATATATGTAGATAAACCAGAACATCAACAGTAGTCAACAGTCGAGATAGCAAGTATAGAGATACAGACCAGTAGATATAAAATAACAACTCTCTCGTACTCCTCTCAAATATATACAGTATAATACAACTCAAAAATAAAGGAGTATGTCAAGAGCTGTGCCATGATCCACCCACACTGATGTCTGATCTCTGAGTCCTCCAAAAGCTGCAACAACTACGTCACACTACGAGTCCCATCATGTCCATACTCAAGGGTCATCATCACGCCACTGGCTACCAGTAGAATGGTCCGCAGCTCCCCCGTCCTCATCCTCTACTGGGTCCTCCTCCTCCTCCTCGTCCGGCACTGAGGGTGCAGCAGTGCGAGGCACCGCATCAGGTGAAGGTGCAAAATTCACCCTAGTGGACGGACCAGGGCGAGGAGTGGCATTCTCTACATCACTAGTAGAAGAACGAGAACGAGTAGCAGGGCGCCTAACATGAAATGAGTAAAAACGACGACCAGGGCGTGGTGATGGTGGTGGAGTACCGTGACGATAAGTGTACACCGGTGGCACGTGCAGGATGTAAATCATAGGGAGACGCAACCTACAAGGTCTCACACGGGCCAGAGGATTAGGATGACGGAATATGATGTCCACATCACCCTCGAAGATCGCCCGGTGACCCTCGTAATCCCAAACGCCGCTACGGAGCGGGCGAATCTCGATGAATGCCAGAAAACGAGCCATCACCTACAAGGGCTAGGGAGTCAGCAATTACTAACACATAATCAAATAGAAACCGATAATAAAATAATTTAAAGCACAAATGAATGACCTTGTTACATTAATTTCGTATGATGGAAAGTCATAGTTTCTTAATTTCATTATCAATGTTCATAAATGTTAAACATTTATTTTCAAGTCTGAATTAACAATATACAGCGTAAACATTAAGATTGTAGATAATAACCATTCAGAATAAAATCAATGCCTCTTGACTATCAATGCATGATCGTTGGCCAACACAACAAGTAGGCTCCCGTGACACCTTTAAAACATGCCCGGTACCCCCAATGAGTACCTCTCGGACTCGACCGCCATTAAACGACACTTCTAGAGCTCAAAGAAGTGTCGCCGACGTATCCCGCAAGACTACGTCTCTCGAGCCCGGCGTTTGAAGACATGCCCACACTCCCGTGTGTATTTCCGGAACGAAAGGTGAAACCCCAGTCACCGACATACCCCGACGCCCCCACAGACGCCCATTGAAACCTAGCTGACATTCACACGAATGCCCCTCGAGTTTCACCAACCAAGATGTGACGACCCAACTTTTATTCCAAAGTTAAAATATTCGTATTCAAAAAATACAACCATTTTTTTTTCTTTGAAACTAAAAGCCAAGTCATCATCCATTATCAAATCTTGCGGAATCATATAAACACCGAATCATGAAGACAAGTGATGTAACATCATATTTCATTCATATTAAAAGGGTTACATACCACATTCTTCATTTAAACAAAATACATAATTACTTGATTTAACACTCTAGGCCATTACATTATATTACAACAAAATTCATAATAGCCTAGAGCATATGGTTCATGACTCAAAATATAAAATATTATAGATAAGAGAAAACCTGATTGATTATATCATTCACACTCCACCCCACAACTTAACTCAGTCGTCAGTTCCCCACTGACTTCCATTTCGCATAACAAAATTTGGCTGAATGTGTATGATGTAAACCATCGGGATTCTCGATCTAAGCGGACGCATACGGGAATATGGATTAGGATGGCAGAAGATAACTTCCACATCCCCCTCATATGTCGCCCTATGGCCCTCAAAATTCCACTCCCCATTAGGGAGCGGCCTCATCTCCACGCAGAACCTGTTTCTTGCCGTCACCTACACAAGGGACTGGGAGTGAGTCATAGCTAAAAGCAATAACAAATGAGTATAAAAGTGGCTACAGATAACAAACACATGTTATCATATAGCAATAATAAATGCATATGTATATGCTCAAACTGTCTTTTATAATATCTCGATTAGTTTCGTGATGCATGCCTACTCCTCATTCATGCTACACGGTTTGGCATCCGAGTATCTCAGGCTCGGGATATTCTCAATCCTATGGTTCATCAAACCGGAGTGATTCATATTCAAGCTTCACGATCGATTGGGAACTCGGTCTTCCTAGCATCCTTGTGCTAGGGATATTCTGATTTAACTTTACCGAAGTTCCGAATCTAGATCGGAGCAACTCCTCCTCCATGCATGATAATGTCGATTGGAAAATCGGTCTTCCTAGCATCCTTGTGCTAGGGATATTCTGATTTAACTTTACCGAAGTTCCGAATCTAGATCGGAGCAATTCCTTCTCCATGCATAATGTCACACAAACTTTTTATCTTCTTTCTTTGATTAAATCACATCTTTGAACATCATGTCTCCAATATA
Organism: Crotalaria pallida; assembly: GCA_037953625.1. Lineage (NCBI taxonomy): Eukaryota > Viridiplantae > Streptophyta > Magnoliopsida > Fabales > Fabaceae > Crotalaria > Crotalaria pallida. Next base: position 47,263,906 of record CM075650.1, on the reverse strand, counting down.
GAGACCCAAAGTTCATAATCCTTCTTAATCACAATTTCATCTTTTCTTTTAGCATTAACTGGTGCTAGTGCTTACTGAAAATTCCATCAGCGGCCCAGCCACTTTGTGATGGTTTTATACAATAGGAATTAATCGTTTTATCATTTAATTATTGCAACGACCCCATTTAGGACTCCCAAAATATCAACCAAGAGGGTAAAGACTTCCACTGGGACGTGGGAAAATAATCAACCAAATGGGTGTACGCACTTCCATTGGGACATCCTGTCCGAATATGTCAACCACTGAATAAAATTCCAGTAGGACTCATCCAGGATAAAATCAACCAATGGGAATCAAGTAAACTTATACATTTGTCCATTGGGACTCCTGTCCGAACATATCAACCACTGGATGAAATTCCAGTAGGACTCTTTCAGGATAATAATCGACCAATGGGTAAACGTATAAGAATTAGGTATTTAATATTCTAAAAAAATAAGTGTTTTCTTCAGTTTTGGTCAAAATACTCGAGTATATTATAAAATACTCGAGTGTTCTTCATTTTTTTCCAGAATACTTGAAGTCCTTGAAGAAAGACTCGAGTTGTTCTTCATTTTCCCAGAATACTCGAGTGTTTCTCAAAAACTCGAGTGTTTTTACTGCAACAGCACCAGTTTCTGCATTTTAAGCACCAATTCGAATTCCATTCATTGTTTTTCCATTCTTATGCAAAACAGAGGCATAAACACATATAAGAAACAAGTTAGAACAGATAAACAAGTACATAACAGCATAAATCAACATCAAATCACAGAATCAACATAAACTTGGAAAATAACCATTTCAATATATGAAATTCATTTCCACTTGGTTTTAACTTCGAAAATCAATCCAGTGAGCATTATTAGGTCCATTTAAACTTGTTTGACTTAGAAAACCTTGGGTTTATGACCTCCATGTCATATTCCCAATTCCAACTTCATCCCTTGATGAACCTTGTGAGGTTCCTACATTTCTAGCTTGAGATTACTCATTCTAGCAATTAGATAACTCCTCCCTTACCTTAGAGAAGCTAAACAACAGATTAAACAACGAGAAACTTGGCTGGATCAAAAATCCAAATTCAGGACTTGTGAAAAAGGGGTTGAACAGGCTGACTTTGGCCACAGATTTCACCACGGATTTGGCATGAAAAAGAACGAAACAGGTTAGTTTAACAAACTAGGATATACTAACTCCAATCAGAATCAAGTTTGACACAAAAATGATTCCTGAGATTACCAAACGAATTCGATGAAGATGAATACTTGATGCTGAAAACTACTCTGTTTTTACAGCTTTGAACCTCAAACTTTGATGAGCTAGAACTCGAACTACAGGGGCTTATTTGATGTGATTCTTGATTCTAATTCAAAGATGGAACTAGAACCTTGAGTTGTGTTTTGGTTTCGAAGGATTTGATTGAGAAACGAAGGAGAAATCAGAGATCAAAGTGTGCTCTAGAAAACTGAGAGTCAAAAACTGAAATTCGGGTTTTGGGTGATTAGAGGTGTTGAATGCTTCAACCAAGCACCAATTTATAGCTTAAGAATACTTCAGGTCGAAGTAAAGTCCAGCTCTATGCTTGTCATTTCAAGAAACCTCGTTTTGGTGCGAAAATTAAATGAAAACCGACTTATACACTTTCAGGTCTGCACGAAATACTCGAGTTTTTTCCCAAATACTTGAGTTTTTATTTAAAAATTCAAATTTCCAAACAGCTACTTAAAATACTCGAGTTTTGCCTAAAATACTCGAGTGTTTTTGCTAAAATAGGAAAAATTGACTATTTTAATGATACTAATATTGATAAAATACTTTTATTTCATACATTTAAAATATAGGATCTTACATCCTCCCCCACTTAAATAGAATTTCGTCCTCGAAATTCCGATTAAATAAACAAATGTGGGTACTCTTCTCTCATCTTAGATTCTAATTCCCATGTTGATTCTGACACTCCTTTTTGATTCCAAAGAACTCGCACTAAAGGAATCTCTTTTCCTCGCAGCTTTCTGATTTGACGATCTTCAATTCGCACTGGTCCGACTTCAAATGTCAGATTCCCCTTTAAAGGTATTTCGTCTGGCTGCAATTGGATAATTGAAGACGGGTCTTGAATAAATTTGCGAAGCTGAGAGACGTGGAATACATCATGGAGATTAGCTAAAGAAGGTGGTAACGCGATCTGATAAGCGACGGGACCGACTCGCTTTAGGACCTGATAAGGGCCAATAAACTTTGGTGTCAGTTTCCTCGGCTTCATCACTCTCCCGATACCAGTTGTTGGCACTATTCGCAGAAATACATGGTCTCCTTCTTGAAATTCGAGCTTGGTTCTACGCTGATCGGCATAGCTCTTCTGACGACTCTGTGCAATCTTCATCTTTTCTTGGATAACCTTGATCTTCTCGGTCGTTTCCTGAACTAACTCAGGTCCAATGATAGCGTTCTCCCCCACTTGGAACCAACATAGTGGGGTTCTACATTTCCTTCCATAGAGGGCTTCGTATGGAGCCATATCAATGCTTGTGTGGTAACTATTGTTGTAGGTGAACTCCACAAGCGGCAACAAACGATCCCAACTTTCTTGGTACTCTAAAACGCAAGCACGGAGTAAATCTTCCAGAGATTGAATCATTCTCTCCGATTGACCATCCGTTTGCGGGTGATAAGCCGAACTCATTCTTAGCTGCGTTCCTAACGCTCGATGCAAACTCTGCCAGAAGCGAGATACGAAACAGGGATCACGATCCGATATGATACTCGAGGGGATTCCATGCAATCTTACGATCTCCTTGATGTATAATCTCGCAAGCTTCTCCAACGGATATTGCATGTTGATGGGAATGAAATGAGCTGACTTCGTTAAACGATCAACTACTACCCAAATTGCATCGAAACCCTCTCTCGTTCTCGGGAAACCACTTACAAAATCCATGGCTATTCCATCCCATTTCCATTCTGGTATGCTCAAAGGTTGCAATTCTCCTCCGGGCTTCTTATGTTCAATCTTCGCCTTTTGGCAAACAAGGCAAGACACAACATAAGACGCAACGTCTTTCTTCAATCCGGACCACCAAAACATCTTCTTCAGGTCTTGATACATCTTAGTTGATCCAAGATGCATACTCAGCTTGCTTTTGTGGGCTTCTTCTAGTATAGCTCTCCTTAGTTCTTGATTTGACGGAATGCAGATTCGATCCTTAAATCTCAAAATGCCATCCAATCCTAATTGGAAATCTGGTTCCACTCCTTCTATCCCTAGTCTTTTCTTCTCTAGGAGCTCTTCATCCACTTGTTGCAGGTTTCGGACTTGACCCACAAACTCATTTGTGATTTGTAATATTCCTAATTTGATGCAATTTGGTTTGAACTGAACTGCCAAATTCAAGTTTCGGAATTCTTCAATCAATTCAGCTTCTTTCACCATCATCAATCTCATATGCAAAGTCTTTCTACTCAACGCATCAGCTACGATATTGGCTTTGCCGGGGTGGTAATGTAATTCAAAGTTGTAATCCTTTATGAATTCCATCCACCTACGTTGCCTCATATTCAGTTCCTTTTGGTCAAAAAGATACTTTAGACTTTTATGGTCACTGAATACTTGGAACGTATTACCATACAGAAAATGCCTCCATATTTTCAAAGCAAAGACAATAGCAGCCAACTCCAAATCATGAGTAGGATAATTCTCCTCATGCACCTTCAACTGTCGTGACGCATAAGCAATAACTCTTCCTTCTTGCATCAGAACACTGCCTAAACCTTGTTTTGATGCATCACAGTAAACATCAAAAATTTTCTGGGGATCGGGCAGAGTTAACACTGGAGACGATGTTAACCTGTCTTTTAAAGTTTGGAAACTAACTTCACACTTCTCATTCCAAACAAAAGGTTGCTCCTTCCTAGTCAGGCGGGTTAAAGGAAGAGCCAATTTAGAAAATCCTTTGATGAATTTCCGATAGTAACCAGCTAGGCCAAGAAAACTTCTAACTTCAGTAACAGACTTAGGCTTCTCCCATTTCAGCACCGCTTCTACTTTAGCTGGGTCTACAGCAACACCATCTCTCTAAATCACATGCCCCAAGAAATTGACTTTTTCAAGCCAAAATTCACACTTGGCTAACTTGGCATATAGTTTCTTTTCCTTCAAAGTCTCCAAGACAATCTTTAAATGATTGGCATGCTCTTCTAGGGTCTTTGAATAGATGAGTATATCATCTATAAACACCACAACAAAGGAATCCAAATAAGGTCGTAACACTCTATTCATGTAATCCATGAATATGGCGGGAGCATTGGTTAAACCGAATGGCATCACCACATACTCGTAGTGTCCATACCTTGATCTGAAAGCTGTCTTCGGAATATCTTCCTCTCTTACTCTGATTTGATGATATCCCGATCTCAAATCAATCTTCGAAAACACGGACGCTCCTCTAACTTGATCCATCAAATCGTCGATTCTTGGCAACGGGTATTTGTTCTTGATTGTAACCTTGTTGAGTTGTCTGTAATCAATGCACATCCTCATGGATCCATCCTTCTTCTTTACGAACAAAACTGGCGCTCCCCAAGGCGACACACTTGGTCTGATGAACTGCTTCTCTAACAAATCTTCCACTTGCCTTTTCAGTTCAGCTAATTCGGTTGGAGCCATACGATAAGGAGCAATAGAAATAGGACCAGTACCAGGAACTAGATTGATACTGAATTCTATTTCTCGATGCGGTGGCAAACCGGGAACTTCATCAGGAAACACTTCGGGAAAATCTCGAATAATCGGGATTTCCTCTAACTTCGGTTCATCCTTCTTTTCTGCTACGACCGCAGAAAACACACAAACGTACCCTTCAGGTTGCACCTCAAGCGACTTTTTACCGGGAAAAACAATCGTTCGAGTCTTACAATCGATCACCACTTGGTTAGTTGCTAACCAATCCATCCCCAAAATAACGTCGAGTTGGGATAAAGGTAGACAGATTAAATCTACCCTAGAGGACAGACTTCCTATATTAACGAAACATCCAAAACATGCTCTTGACGTAGTCACCGGCACATTCGAAGGAGTACACACCTTAAGTCTAAACGGTGTCTCCAAAACGAGTAAACACAAACGCTTAACGCATTCCTCAGAGATGAAAGAATGCGTAGCACCAGAATCGAATAGAAAGCGACAAGGCATGCCATTGAGAAGATGGTTACCTTGCACGAGATTGTCTGCCTGCTCCGCTTCTGATCCAGACATGGTAAAAACCTTCCCATTGACCCATGGTTTGCTTCCCGAACCTTGATCGTTCTGACGCTGGGGCTGATGACAAAGACGAGCGATGTGGCCAGCCTTTCCACAGTTGTAGCAAGTTGGTGGTTTGTCTCTCCAACATTCCCTTCCAGGATGAAATCTTTGACATTTGTTGCACATTGCACCAGGGACTGGGAGACTGGCCACTCCAGAAGATGATGCATTTCCTTTTCCTTGTTGTGGATAAGGACCTCTCCGGTTCTTGTTGCCATGCCTATGCTGATTGCGATGCGGCCCAAAACTTCCTTGTCCAATGTCCTTCTTGACGCTATTCCTTTCGAAAATGCGACAAGTACTAACCAACGTTGGATAGTGTCGGATCCTTTGCACACTCACAGCTAATTTGATATCGGGTCTCAGACCATTCTCGAATCGTGTGCACTTGGAATGTTCATCGGGGTGATATTGGAAGTATGGCGAGTACTTCATCAGCTCTTCAAATTTCTCAACATACTGGTCCACTGACAGATTTCCTTGCTTTAAATCGAGGAACTCCATTTCCTTCTGCAGCCTGATGTCATCCGGGAAATACTTCTCGAGAAACTTTTCTGTGAAGATTCCCCAAGTAAACTCTGCTTGATCAAACTCCAGGAATTGACGAGTCTGGTTCCACCAGGTCGCAGCTTCACCAGTGAGCACGTAGGCAGCAAACGTGACCTTTTGCGATTCCGACAGAGTCAACGTTCTAAAGATTTTATTCATCTCATCGAGCCAGAACTGAGCTTGCTCGGGACGACGACCACCCGAGAAGCTAGGAGGTTTGCACTTTCTAAAGGAATCTAAGCCTTGAAACTCCGCTGGGGTTCCATTGCTTGGAGGATGGTTGTGCTGCATATTCTCCAGAACTGCAGCCATCCGGGTCAATGCCTCCGCAATGTTAGCGTTATTTCTTCCGGCCATCTAGTCCTACAGAAATCAAAGGGGAAACTTAATTAGATTATGCGAATTCTAGTCTTATACTACAAACATCAAAAACATCATGTCATGATATGCAATGGTTAGTGTGTAAGGCCACACTCCAAGGCCGAGAGTCGAACCATTGCTTTGATACCACTAAATGTGACGACCCAACTTTTATTCCAAAGTTAAAATATTCGTATTCAAAAAATACAACAATTTTTTTTTCTTTGAAACTAAAAGCCAAGTCATCATCCATTATCAAATCTTGCGGAATCATATAAACACCGAGTCATGAAGACAAGTGATGTAACATCATATTTCATTCATATTAAAAGGGTTACATACCACATTCTTCATTTAAACAAAATACATAATTACTTGATTTAACACTCTAAGCCATTACATTATATTACAACAAAATTCATAATAACCTAGAGCATATGGTTCATGACTCAAAATATAAAATAGTATAGATAAGAGAAAACCTGATGGATTATATCATTCACACTCCACCCCACAACTTAACTCAGTCGTCAGTTCCCCACTGACTTCCATTTCGCATAACAAAATTTGGCGGAATGTGTGTGATGTAAACCATCGGGATTCTCGATCTAAGAGGACGCATACGGGAATATGGATTAGGATGGCAGAAGATAACTTCCACATCCCCCTCATATGTCGCCCTATGGCCCTCAAAATTCCACTCCCCATTAGGGAGCGGCCTCATCTCCATGCAGAACATGTTTCTTGCCGTCACCTACACAAGGGACTGGGAGTGAGTCATAGCTAAAAGCAATAACAAATGAGTATAACAGTGGCTAGAGATAACAAACACGTGTTATCATATAGCAATAATAAATGCATATGTATATGCTCAAACTGTCTTTTATAATATCTCGATTAGTGTCGTGATGCATGCCTACTCCTCATTCATGCTACACGGTTTGGCATCCGAGTATCTCAGGCTCGGGATATTCTCAATCCTATGGTTCATCAAACCGGAGCGATTCATATTCAAGCTTCACGATCGATTGGGAACTCGGTCTTCCTAGCATCCTTGTGCTAGGGATATTCTGATTTAACTTTACCGAAGTTCCGAATCTAGATCGGAGCAACTCCTCCTCCATGCATGATAATGTCGATTGGAAAATCGGTCTTCCTAGCATCCTTGTGCTAGGGATATTCTGATTTAACTTTACCGAAGTTCCGAATCTAGATCGGAGCAATTCCTTCTCCATGCATAATGTCACACAAACTTTTTATCTTCTTTCTTTGATTAAATCACATCCTTGAACATCATGTCTCCAATATAGAGACCCAAAGTTCATAATCCTTCTTAATCACAATTTCATCTTTTCTTTTAGCATTAACTGGTGCTAGTGCTTACTGAAAATTCCATCAGCGGCCCAACCACTTTGTGATGGTTTTATACAATAGGAATTAATCGTTTTATCATTTAATTATTGCAACGACCCCATTTAGGACTCCCAAAATATCAACCAAGTGGGTAAAGACTTCCACTGGGACGTGGGAAAATAATCAACCAAATGGGTGTACGCACTTCCATTGGGACATCCTGTCCGAATATGTCAACCACTGAATAAAATTCCAGTAGGACTCATCCAGGATAAAATCAACCAATGGGAATCAAGTAAACTTATACATTTGTCCATTGGGACTCCTGTCCGAACATATCAACCACTGGATGAAATTCCAGTAGGACTCTTTCAGGATAATAATCGACCAATGGGTAAACGTATAAGAATTAGGTATTTAATATTCTAAAAAAATAAGTGTTTTCTTCAGTTTTGGTCAAAATACTCGAGTATATTATAAAATACTCGAGTGTTCTTCATTTTTTTCCAGAATACTTGAAGTCCTTGAAGAAAGACTCGAGTTGTTGTAACATCCCGAATTTTAAACCCGAAGATAAGTAAATAAATAATAATTAGAATAATTAAAATGAAAATAATAAACCACAAATAGGTATCCCAAATGAGAATTTTAGCATTAGAAGAGAATAATAATAATACTAAGCGAATTAGAGAAGAAAGGAATGTTAAATCGAAGTTAGGATCGGGCCAGAAAATAGATAATTCGATAATAAACATAATAACAAGGGAAAAATTAAAATAAAAGATTTAAGAATTAAAACACAATTCCCACCGTTGGATATGAATATATGATTTTTAGGAAGTTGCTCGTCAAATTTGAGCAAGATCCGACGGTGAACGAAGAAGTTAAGGAGGTTTGAAGTTCGGAAGAAAATAGAAGGAAAATAGAAAAATGAAACAGCAGTACCTGCTCATTTCGCTTAAGCGAAACAGCTTCAGTGGCAACATGGATTGAGTTCGCTTAAGCGAGCTGCTTTCGCTTAAGCGAAAAAGCTTCAGGGGCAACACGAATGGTGTTCGCTTAAGCGAACTGATTTCGCTTAAGCGAAATTCCTTCGAACTGAAACAATAAATTCGGGTTTTGGGGGTTGAAACCCCCATTCCAACCCCCCTTTCTCTCTCCTCTCCTCCGCCCCTCCCTCTCCTCCCTCCTCCACGGCCTTCAGCCACCAAGGCCGCCGCCCCACCGTGGCCACCCTCCTTCTCTCCCTCAACCGGTCTCTCTCTCTTGCTCTCTCTCCTTCCCTCACACTCTCCCTCCTCACAAACTCTCTCTCCTCCCCACTCACAGCCGCCGCCACCTCCGGCCGCCACCGCCACCTCCACGAACCACCACCACTTACCACCACCACCACCCTCATATTTCTCTCTCCCTCTTCCCCTTTGACTTCGGTCTTTCTCTCTATCCCCTTTTCTCTCTCTTTCAGATCGGAGCCGCCACCGTGGCTGCCGATCGAACCACCACGGGCCACAACCCCCCATAGCTCTCCCCCATTCATTTCTCTCACACCCACGAGCCTTCTCTCTCTCCTCGGATCGCACCGACGCCGTTACCGGTCCGTGATCGTGCTGGACTCGTGTCGGGAACCTCGGAGCTCGAAGCCTTGCCTCGGTTTAGTCACGGTCGTTCCCCGCTAACGAGGAGCAACACTGACGCCATCATCGTCACCAAGCTAAATCCAGGTTCTATTTAAAAAGCCCGAGGTAAGAGGGTTCGCGTTACCTTTGCTTAAGAAGTAAATTCTAGGATTATATAGTGGTAGCTAGGAATATAATAATTAAAAGTATGTTAATGAACATTAGGGTACCCCTGTTGGCAGAGATAAAGTAAATAAAATTGTGATGAGAAACCACACCCTAGGGAATAGATTGTATGTGCGCAGGATAAGGCCCGGAATGAATGAGCGAAAGTAGAATATTAAAATAGTTCGAATAAAATAAAAACGTGAGCAATCATAAAAGTAGAACCATAGGGGAAGTAAAAGAACAAGAGGGTAAATGAAATATATAAAGAGAGAGTGGAATTAGTGAATTAAAAAGATAATAAGTATAATAGTACCCGAAGAGTAAGGCGAGGTAAAGGAGGGATTAAGAATGGAATAATAAAAATGTTCAGGACCGAGCCGAGTAATAGGCGCAAAGTAATGAACTAGATTTGAAAGGAAATAGGAAAAGAATAAGCGGATTAATAAAAAGATAATAAAAGAAAAGAGAGTACATTATGAGGGAAGCTAAGTAGAGTATTGTAATAAGAATTGAGAAACTAGATTAAGTTAAGGGAGCCATTAAATATAATATAGATGATGAAATAGGAACGATGAATTAGGTAATTGACTGGGATAAGGAAATGAAGAAATAAGTAAGAATTAGTAATGAGAACTAGAATATGCTATACTAGACCGTATTAATTAGAATTGGATAAAATCGGGGGAAATTAACCCAAAAGAAAAGAGTAAAGTAGAAAATGTAGAAAATTGTGATAAGTCACAAATGAAAATAAAGATCAAAAGATAAAGATAAGTATACAAGAAATGTTGAAATTATAAGAAGAGAAAAGTGAACTAATTAAGAAAGAATAAAAGATAACGGCTGATGGTCTGTTGGACTCAGTCATAAAGAAAAGATAAACGGCTGATGGTCTGTTGGACTCGGTCATGATAAAAGGTAAACGGCTGATGGTCTGTTAGACTCAGTCATAATAAAGGGTAAACGGCTGATGGTCTGTTGGACTCAGTCATGATAAAAGATAAACGGCTGATGGTCTATTGGACTCAGTCATAAGAAAAGGAAAACGGCTGATGGTCTTTTGGACTCAGTCATAGAAAGGAAAACGGCTGATGGTCTTTTGGACTCAGTCATAGAAAGGAAAACGGCTGATGGTCTTTTGGACTCAGTCATGTAAAGGAAAGCGGCTGATGGTCTTTTGGACTCAGTCATAATAAAGATAAAGGGCTGATGGTCTGTTGGACTCAGTCATAAGGAAAAAGGAAAAGATAAAAGAAAAGAAAAGAAAGAGAAAAAGAAAAGGAAGAGAAAAAGAAAAAGTAAAGAAAAGAGAATGTAATAATGATGGGAAAACTAAGAATGGAAATTAAATATATGAGAATGTATAAATAGTGTATGTTGATAATAATGTAGGCTTGGTTATTTACTATGTCTTCTTTTAGGATTTATCTTTTTAAGTTCTGTGTAATGCTACCCTTCTTGATATAATTTTATAGGTACGGAAGCAGAGCTTACACTGTGGCAGGCCGAACTGGAAACCCTCCACTACGTGGAGTGAAATTGTGATACCTGAGTGGATTTTATTACATTAAAAACTGTTATTTTTGTAACTTATAATATGTGTAGTTATATGCCCTGAGATTGGTACTAATCGGGCGTTAGGATCTGAACTGGTTTTTAATCTGTTGTGTTTATGTTTTTATATAATTCTGGACTGACAGGTTTTCATAAGGAAATTTTTGGGAAGTCCGAAAAACAGAGGAAACTCTGCTGGATTTTCGTAAAATCTTTTATAAGAAATTAAATGCGAAAAAGAATTTTCAAACTCTGATTTTATAAAAATCTAAAATTAACTATTAAAAGTGAGGATGTTACAGTTGTTCTTCATTTTCCCAGAATACTCGAGTGTTTCTCAAAAACTCGAGTGTTTTTACTGCAACAGCACCGGTTTCTGCATTTTAAGCACCAATTCGAATTCCATTCATTGTTTTTCCATTCTTATGCAAAACAGAGGCATAAACACATATAAGAAACAAGTTAGAACAGATAAACAAGTACATAACAACATAAATCAACATCAAATCACAGAATCAACATAAACTTGGAAAATAACCATTTCAAGATATGAAATTCATTTCCACTTGGTTTTAACTTCGAAAATCAATCCAGTGAGCATTATTAGGTCCATTTAAACTTGTTTGACTTAGAAAACCTTGGGTTTATGACCTCCATGTCATATTCCCAATTCCAACTTCATCCCTTGATGAACCTTGTGAGGTTCCTACATTTCTAGCTTGAGATTACTCATTTTAGCAATTAGATAACTCCTCCCTTACCTTAGAGAAGCTAAACAACAGATTAAACAACGAGAAACTTGGCTGGACCAAAAATCCAAATTCAGGACTTGTGAAAAAGGGGTTGAACAGGATGACCTTGGCCACAGATTTCACCACGGATTTGGCATGAAAAAGAATGAAACAGGTTAGTTTAACAAACTAGGATATACTAACTCCAATCAGAAACAAGTTTGACACAAAAAGGATTCCTGAGATTACCAAACGAATTCAATGAAGATGAATACTTGATGCTGAAAACTACTCTGTTTTTACAGCTTTGAACCTCAAACTTTGATGAGCTAGAACTCGAACTACAGGGGCTTATTTGATGTGATTCTTGATTCTAATTCAAAGATGGAACTAGAACCTTGAGTTGTGTTTTGGTTTCGAAGGATTTGATTGAGAAACGAAGGAGAAATCAAAGATCAAAGTGTGCTCTAGAAAACTGAGAGTCAAAAACTGAAATTCGGGTTTTGGGTGATTAGAGGTGTTGAATGCTTCAACCAAGCACCAATTTATAGCTTAAGAATACTTCAGGTCGAAGTAAAGTCAAGCTCTATGCTTGTCATTTCAAGAAACCGCGTTTTGGTGCGAAAATTAAATGAAAACCGACTTATACACTTTCAGGTCTGCACGAAATACTCGAGTTTTTTCCCAAATACTCGAGTTTTTATTTAAAAATTCAAATTTCCAAACAGCTACTTAAAATACTCGAGTTTTGCCTAAAATACTCGAGTGTTTTAGCTAAAATAGGAAAAATTGACTATTTTAATGATACTAATATTGATAAAATACTTTTATTTCATATATTTAAAATATAGGATCTTACACAAGAGGTATGCCCACGCCTCACGGACGTGACTCCACCACTGTGGGAAACCAAAATGCAAATGCTATGCATGGATTCCACAAACATAAGTGTCATTTAAGTTTACTTGAGGTCAGGCATTACATAATTTGGTATTCCAAACCCTTATTTCAATAAACCTTTGTTAATAAATTTCAGCTTCAGCCCTTAATCGATTAAAATACCTGTTTAATCGATTAAACAATTAAATTCTGATTTTTATTTACAAAATTTGATCTGTTAATCGATTATCCAACCTGATAATCGATTACCCATGTATAAAATTTCAAACTAATCAGACTTTAATCGTGTTAATCGATTAACAGTCGGGTTAATCGATTAATATATCAGTAAAACAGTGTTGAAACTGGTTTTTGAATACCAAACTCATATCCACTCAATTTTAACCAAAACTAACCTCAAGTATAACTTAAATACATCACATTAAACTTGTACAAAGCATCAATTTCAGCAATTAACCACAAATTAACATAATTGCCCAATTTTCCCCCACTTTGATCAAAATTACAACCTAACATGTCAAATTTTGATTCAAGCCATTTCAATTAAAATTGATCATTCCTACAGCTTCTATGGGGATAATCTATCTTGCTCCAATTCAGTTTTTAAGTCCATTTGGCCTCCAAGCCATTCTACAATAAGCTAGTGCCCTTTGAACCTCATGGTGGTTCATACTAAGTTCAATTTAGTATCACAATCTATTCTAGCATTAGTAAAGCTTCTCCCTTACCTCAATGAAGCTTTTTGGATTGATTTGCAACAAGGAAAGTGCCAGAAATTCCAACCTTTAAATGCTCTGTTTTCGGGTCCATGACAGTTTCGGGTAAGCACATTTGGCAGCAAATTTGACCAATCAAATGGACATGAAAATGAGCAAATGAGATCAGAATAGAAACTACAAGTTGCAAGCTTTGATTAGAAACTAATTTGACATAAAATGGTGACTTATACTCACCACAATCTCTACTCAAAGTAAGCAACCCGAGTTCTGAAACTGCACACCTCAGTTTCAAGCACTCCTCTTCACAGATCAATTTCTCCTAGCTCAGTCCACCAAAATACACGATCTATAGCTTAAATTAAAGGTCTCTCTGCAAGCTTCAAAATGATGTGAAGCTCACAGCTCGTGTGTGGGTAGGGAAGAAGAACGAAAGCAAAAACCAGAGGGTGTTGTGGAAGAAAACCAACAGAGTTTTGGCATGAAACTCCCTCTTTCCTCCATTCCTTCAATCAAGACCCTTGATTTATAGCTAAAACCCATCATCATGCATGCCAACACGTAGCAGGGATGTGGCTTGGCATTGATAGGTGTCAAAAACCGAGTTCCCCAGCTGGTTGAGTCATCAAACTCCACTATCTTCAGCTTCAGCACCATCGTTAATCGATTAACGATCGGGTTAATCGAATAACGCGACCAGTTTTTGAAAAATTAATATTTTATTCACTTTTCCCTCCAAATACCTTTCCAATATTGCCTCTTAAGTCCTTCCCAAGGACTAATCTGCAAAAGTATTATTTTTAAGACCCAAAATATTTTTCTTGTATTTTTCCCTTAATTTATACTTAAATATAACCATGATTAATAAACAAAACTAATTAATTCCATATAATTAATTTTGTTTAAATATTCTTTTATTTAATTTGAAGATCAAAATTCGGGGTATTACATTTCTCCCCCACTTACAAGAATTTCGTCCCCGAAATTCTGCTTACATAAACAGCTCAGGATAATCCTTTTTCATCTTATCTTCTACTTCCCAAGTGGCTTCTGATACTTCAGCATTTTCCCAAATAACTTTGACCAAAGGAATTTCCTTTCCTCGAAGTTTCTTCATCCTTCGGTCTTCTATCCTAACAGGAATGGTCTCCAGAGTGAGGTTTTCTCGTAGAGTCAAGTCGTCAGGTTGAATTTCAATTACGGAGTTTGGATCCGATAGGAACTTCCGTAATTGAGATACATGAAACACACTGTGCAAATTGGATAACAACGGAGGCAAAGCGAGTTGATAGGCAACTGGACCAATACGCTTGAGAATCTGATAAGGACCAATAAATCTTGGTGACAATTTCTTAGTCCTCAAAGCCCTTCCAACACCAGTCGTCAGTCTTACGCGAATGAAAACATGGTCACCGTCCTCAAATTCCAACGGTCTCCTCCTTTTATCTGCATAACTTTTCTGTCGGCTCTAAGCCGTCTTCATCTTTTCCCTGATCATATGGATTTTCTCAGTTGCTTCTTGAACAATATCAGGTCCAATAATTGTCGGCTCCCCCACTTGAAACCAACATAGAGGGGTTTGACATTTCCTACCATATAATGCCTCGAACGGTGCCATTCCGATACTAGTATGGTAACTGTTGTTGTAGGTAAACTCTATAAGCGGTAAGAGTTTATCCCAACTTTCTTGACTTTCCATAACACAGGCTCTCAACAAATCTTCGAGCGACTGAATGGTCTTTTCAGATTGACCGTCCGTCTGAGGGTGGTATGCAGAACTCATCCTTAACTTTGATCCCAAAGCTTATTGTAAACCTTTCCAAAGTCTCGAAGTAAACCTCGGGTCTCTATCTGAAATGATACTTGAAGGTATTCCATGCAACCGAACTACTTCTTTAATGTACAACTGAGCAAACTTCTCTGTAGGATAGCGCATGTTAACTGGGAGAAAATGTGCTGACTTGGTCAACCGATCTATGATTACCCAGATTGCATCGTAGCCTCCAGCAATTCTAGGTAATCCAGACACAAAGTCCATAGAAATTTTGTCCCATTTCCATTGAGGAACGTCCAAGGGTTGTAGTTCTCCACCTGGTCTCTTGTGCTCAGCCTTTGCTTTTTGATAGATCAAACATGAAGCCACATACGAAGCTACATCTTTCTTTAACCCAGACCACCAAAACAGCCTCTTCAAATCTTGATACATCTTGGTTGATCCCGGGTGAATGCTCATCCGACTTTTGTGCGCTTCGTCCAAGATTAATCTTCTTATCTCCCGATCTTTAGGAATACAAATTCGATCTTTGAATCGGAGGATTTCATCACTCCCCATACGAAAGTTTGGCTCCTTCCCTTCCATCATTAACCTTTTCTTTTCTTGTAATCCCTCATCTAACTGCTGTGATTCCCGAACTTGAATTAGGAATTCATTGGTAATTTGCAGCTTACCAAGCTTTACGCATCCAGGTTCTGCTTGTATCATCAAACTTAAATCCCGAAATTTTTCGATTAAAGAAATTTCCTTGATCATCATAATACTCATGTGAAGAGTCTTCCGGCTTAAAGCATCAGCTACAACATTCGCTTTACCGAGATGATATTGAAGCTCAAAATCATAATCCTTAATGAATTCCATCCAACGTCTTTGCCTCATGTTCAACTCTTTTTGGTCGAAGTCGAACAGATACTTCAAACTCTTATGGTCACTATATACTATGAACATAGTGCCATAGAGGTAGTGCCTCCAAATCTTTAGAGCAAACACGATAGCAGCGAGCTCTAAATCATAGTGCCTCCAAACCTTTAACTGCCTTGACGCATATGCTACCACCTTTCCATCTTGCATTAGCACACACCCAAGCCCTTGCCTCGAAGAATCACAATAAACCTCAAAACTTCTTTGAGGATCAGGTAGTACTAACACCGGTGAGGATGTTAACTTCTCCTTCAACAGTTGAAAACTTTCCTCACATTTATGATCCCACAAGAAAGGTTGGTCCTTGCGAGTTAACTTAGTCAACGGCAAGGCAATCCTTGAAAAACCTTCGATAAACCTTCGGTAATATCCAGCCAAGCCCAAGAAACTATGGACTTCAGTCACGGTTTTGGGTTGCTCCCATTTCAACACTGCTCCAACTTTAGCTGGGTCAACAGGAATATATTCCCTCCTTAGAGATAATGTGACCTAGGAAATTCACTTTGTCCAACCAAAACTCACATTTAGCAAGTTTGGCATAAAGTTGTTTCTCCTTTAGGATTCCTAATACAATCTTGAGATGTTCGGCATGTTCCTCTGGACTCTTTGAATAGATGAGAATGTCGTCAATGAACACCACCACAAACAGGTCCAGGTAAGGTCTGAAGATTATGTTCATGTAATCCATAAAAATAGCAGGAGCATTCGTCAATCCAAACGGCATCACTACATATTCATAATGCCCATATCTGGATCGAAAAGCCGTCTTCGAAATATCTTCGTCTCGAATTCTAATTTGATGATATCCTGATCTTAGATCAATCTTCGAAAATACTGAAGCTCCTCGGACTTGGTCCATAATATCATCTATCCTTGGTAAAGGATATTTGTTCTTGATCGTGACCTTATTCAGCTGCTGATAATCTACGCACATCCTCATGCTACCATCCTTCTTCTTAACGAATAACACCGGGGCTCCCCATGGCGAAACACTAGGCCTTATCATCTGCTTTTGCAATAACTCCTCCACTTGCTTCTTAAACTCAGCCATTTCAGGTGGTGCCATCCTATACGGAGCAATGGAGATAGGACCAGTTCCGGGTACTAGGTCAATTCCAAACTCGATCTCGCGTTTAGGTGGTAAGCCTAGAATTTCTTCAGGAAACACTTCCGGAAAGTCTCTTACCACAGGAATGTCTTCAATCTCCACTTCCTTCTTTTCTTCTATGGTTGAGGAAAACAGACATGCAAATCCTCGGGGTTTAAGACTTAAAGGTTCACGACCTCGGAATTGGATTGTTTTCTCATCACAATTAAGGATGACTTGGTTTCGGTTTAACCAATCCATTCCTAAAATCACGTCTATTTTAGGCATGGGTAGAAAAATTAGGTCTACCAAAGATGTATGGTTTAAGACCACCATCTTGCAATCTTTACAGATTTTAGAGACAACAACAGGGTTATTAATAGGGGTTTCTAATTGTAATTGGTAGGGTGAATCAGTTACTACTAGTTTCAAACGATTCACACACTCGGAGGACACAAAAGAGTGAGTGGCTCCAGAATCAAACATTACGACACAAGGTTGGTCATTAAGAAGATAGGTACCTTGAGTTAGGTCAGAGGATTGATTCATTTCCGTTCCACTTAAAGCAAAAACTTTTCCAGCCACGACTGGTTTGTTGGTTCCTTCTTTCTTCACTGGCTCTCTGCATTCACGAGAATAATGCCCCTTCTTGCCACAATTGAAACACAGTCCGTTTTGAGCAGCATAACAATTAGTTCCATAGTGAAAGCGATTACACTTCTCACACTTGCGAGAGCTTGTCTGAGAAGTATCTTTTTCCCCAATCGCTACTTTTCCTTTTCCTTTCTGGAAATAAGGACCTTTGTTCCGATGATTGAAATTCTTCTTTCTAATTGGTCCAAATCTCTTTCTTTCGCCTCAGATCTTCAGGAAAATATTTGCTGAGAAACCTTTCAACAAATATCTCCCAAGAGATCATCCTCCCTTCATAATTCATCAACTGCAGAGTATGATGCCACCAGTTTTCAGCTTCTCCAATAAGCATAAAACTAGCGAACTTTACCTTCTGAGCATCGGTACATTCCATAACACAAAAAATCTTACTCAACTCTTCAATCTAGCGATTCGCTTCCTCAAGCTTATGGCCTCCTTCAAACTTTGACGGTTTGAAGTTTCGGAATTCACTAAAAGTCTTTGATTCCTGAGTTTCTACCGAAAAGGGGTGAGGCGGCGGATTAACTTGCTGCTGCTGTTGTTGGCGCATTCCAACTAACACCTCCATTAATCTCTCTATGGCTTCGGCCATATGATTATTATTTCGATTAGACATCTTATACCTCCACTAAGGGTTTTCTGATCAGGCTAAAAAAATTCTCCTAATGTGAAGCATGTGTAACATACCTCTTTCTATTCTAAAGCTAATTAAAACAGGTACAAGAACATGTGTTACCTTTTGGAGATCACATATCAGAATCAGTTTGCAGGATCACAACTCTGATACCAACAAGTGCGGCACCCTCAATATATAATATACATATATGTATAAAATATAACTTAACGTATATTAAATAGAATATACATTTGGTAGTGAAACGATCTTGTAGAGTTTTTTTCATGGAAAGATAATTTTCCTTTATAAAGACTGTTTCAGAATCTATTTTCAAATTCAATAAAGTAATTGAGTACTAAATTGGATTTCAGCGGAAACGATTTTAAAACCTTTGTGCTGGTTGCGAATAATTAAAAGAAATATCAAAATCAGACATGCAACCAGAGCCCATACATAGGTATATATATATATATATGTGTAGATAAACCAGAACATCAACAGTAGTCAACAGTCGAGATAGCAAGTATAGAGATACAGACCAGTAGATATAAAATAACAACTCTCTCGTACTCCTCTCAAATATATACAGTATAATACAACTCAAAAATAAAGGAGTATGTCAAGAGATGTGCCATGATCCATCCACACTGATGTCTGATCTCTGAGTCCTCCAAAAGCTGCAACAACTACGTCACACTACGAGTCCCATCCTGTCCATACTCAAGGGTCATCATCATGCCACTGGCTACCAGTAGAATGGTCTGCAGCTCCCCCGTCCTCATCCTCTACTGGGTCCTCCTCCTCGTCGTCCGGCATTGAGGGTGCAGCAGTGCGAGGCACCGCATCAGGTGAAGGTGCAAAATGCACCCAAGTGGATGGACCAGGACGAGGAGTGACATTCTCTACATCACTAGTAGAAGGACGAGAACGAGTAGCAGGGCGCCTAACATGAAATGAGTAAAAACGACGATCAGGGCGTGGTGATGGTGGTGAAGTACCGTGATGATAAGTGCACACCGGTGGCACGTGCAGGATGTAAATCATAGGGAGACGCAGCCTACGAGGTCTCACATGGGCCAGAGGATTAGGATGACGGAATATGATGTCCACATCACCCTCGAAGATCGCCCGATGACCCTTGTAATCCCAAACGCCGCTACGGAGCGGGCGAATCTCGATGAATGCCAGAAAACGAGCCATCACCTACAAGGGCTAGGGAGTCAGCAATTACTAACACATAATCAAATAGAAAGCGATAATAAAATAATTTAAAGCCCAAATGAATGACCTTATTACATTAATTTCGTATGATGGAAAATCATTGTTTCTTAATTTCATTATCAATGTTCATAAATGTTAAACATTTATTTTCAAGTCTGAATTAACAATATACAGCGTAAACATTAAGAATGTAGATAATAACCATTCAGAATAAAATCAATGCCTCTTGACTATCAATGCATGATCGTTGGCCAACACAACAAGTAGGCTCCCGTGGCACCTTTAAAACATGCCCGGTACCCCCAATGAGTACCTCTCGGACTCGGCCGCCATTAAACGACACTTCTAGAGCTCATAGAAGTGACGCCGACGTATCCCGCAAGACTACGTCTCTCGAGCCCGGCGTTTGAAGACATGCCCACACCCCCGTGTGTATTTCCGGAACGAAAGGTGAAACCCCGGTCACCGACATACCCCGACGCCCCCACGGACGGCCATTGAAACCCAGCTGACATTCACACGAATGCCCCTTGAGTTTCACCAACCAAGAGGTATGCCCACGCCTCACGGACGTGTCTCCACCACTGTGGGAAACCAAAATGAAAATGCTATGCATGGATTCCACAAACATAAGTGTCATTTAAGTTTACTTGAGGTCAGACATTACATACTTTGGTATTCCAAACCCTTATTTCAATAAACCTTTGTTAATAAATTTCAGCTTCAGCCCTTAATCGATTAAAATACCTGTTTAATCGATTAAACGATTAAATTCTGATTTTTATTTACAAAATTTGATCTGTTAATCGATTATCCAACCTGATAATCGATTACCCATGTATAAAATTTCAAACTAATCAAACTTTAATCGTGTTAATCGATTAACAGTCGGGTTAATCGATTAATATATCAGTAAAACAGTGTTGAAACTGGTTTTTGAATACCAAACTCATATCCACTCAATTTTAACCAAAACTAACCTCAAGTATAACTTAAATACATCACATTAAACTTGTACAAAGCATCAATTTCAGCAATTAACCACAAATTAACATAATTGCCCAATTTTCCCCCAATTTGATCAAAATTACAACCTAACATGTCAAATTTTGATTCAAGCCATTTCAATTCAAATTGATCATTCCTACAGCTTCTATGGGGATAATCTAACTTACTCCAATTCAGTTTTTAAGTCCATTTGGCCTCCAAGCCATTCTACAATAAGCTAGTGCCCTTTGAACCTCATGGTGGTTCATACTAAGTTCAATTTAATATCACAATCTATTCTAGCATTAGTAAAGCTTCTCCCTTACCTCAATGAAGCTTTTTGGATTGATTTGCAACAAGGAAAGTGCCAGAAATTCCAACCTTCAAATGCTCTGTTTTCAGGTCCATGACAGTTTCGGGTAAGCACATTTGGCAGCAAATTTGACCAATCAAATGGACATGAAAATGAGCAATTGAGATCAGAATAGAAACTAAAAGTTGCAAGCTTTGATTAGAAACTAATTTGACATAAAATGGTGACTTATACTCACCACAATCTCTACTCAAAGTAAGCAACCCGAGTTCTGAAACTGCACACCTCAGTTTCAAGCACTCCTCTTCACAGATCAATTTCTCCTAGTGTAACATCCCTAATTTAAGTCCAAGCATAATTAGTAAAATAATAGGTTTAAAGTGTAGGGAATGGGTAGATTAATTGCTTAAAGAATTTTGGGTGAAAGGTGAGTAGCAATTATAAGTATTAGGGGTTGTGTAGGAGACATCGGTAGCAAGGGGCAAAATTATCTAAGCAAAATCGGGAGTTAAATCGGCGTTTTAAGTATTAGAAATCAGCTGGTACGAGAAAATTTGGAATTTATTATAGGATGCTAAGAAATTAAATCCCACCATTGGATATGAAGTTTATGGGATTAAGAAGCTTGTCTAAAAATTTGATCCCGATCCGACGGTTCACGAAGAAGTTCTGGCGAATCAAAGTCTGGAATCACTGGTGCACGCCCAGGCGCACCAGGGTGCATCAGATGCACCAACTCAGGTGCTTGTGCGCTCAGGCGCACATAAATCGCGCCCAGGCGCGCGACGCAGGTCTGATCCGCACCAACACCATAAAATGGTGCGCAAGCCCCCTCCCCATTTCCAACCCTTCTTTCTCTCTCTCCACCCTCTCTCTCTCTCTCTCTCTCCGCCCCAGCACCACCAACCACCCACCACCCTCACAAACTCCTTTCTCTCTTTCTCTCTCTCTCTGACTCTTGCTCTCTCTCTCCCTCTTCCATCTATTTGGTCTCTCTCTCCCCACCGGATCTCACCGGCGTCGTTACCGATCGTGATCGCACCGGGCTTGTGTTGGGTACTCCGAGGCTTGAAGCTTTGGCCTCGATCCGCCCGCGATCGTTCTCACTAACGAGGAGCAACACCGACGCCGTCATCGACACCGAGCCACAACCCAGGTTCTTTTTAAAAAGAAAGCCCGAGGTAAGAAGGGTTCGTATTACCTCTACTTAAAGAGTAAATTCTAGGATTCTATAGTGGTGACTAAGAATAGGATAATTAAGGAATAAGTTAATGAACCTTAGGGTAGTTCCCTCAAAAATAAATGATTTATTTAAATTGACAATGGAATAAATTGAATGTGCATAGAATGAGTTCCGGAGTGAATGAATATGATAGAATATTAAAAGAGTTAATATGGAATGAAAGTGTAGAACAAACACAAAATAAAACCAAGGGAAATTAGTTAAGGGAAATCAGCGAAGCGTGAGAGTAAAAGAGTATAGAGTGTTTGTAATAGGCGAAGGGTGTAGAATGAGTTAAAACTAAAGGTGAGGAAAAAGAGGAGATAGAGTACGAAAGCAATAAGAAAGCACGGAGTAAACTTAGTTAAGAGTGGTCGGGTAGTAATGAAATCGAAATGAAAATGATAAACTAAATTCCAAATACAAGAGGGTAATAGGTAAAAGAATTTAGCGAAAAGGTGACAAGACAAATAGAGAGAATGCAATTATGGTAGTTTAATAGAATGAGGTTAGACGAAAGCTAGAGTAATTAATAAAAAGAATAAGGAAAAAAGGAAAGGAAGAGAAGAAGAAAAAGAAAAGAAAGGGAAAATGGAAATAATTAAGAGCTAGTGACGAGAATTAAAATATAATGTATATGACCTAATCAAGCAAAGTTAGATGAGAACGAGAATCATTAATGAATTGAATATATTTAAAATAGACAAGAATAAAGAAAAGGGAAAGGACTGAGCGACAGGAGGTCGGTAGACCCTGTCACAATAATAAAAGGTATAATGGCGGGAGGTCGGTAGACCCTGTCACAATAATAAAAAGTAAAATGGTGGGAGGTCGGTAGACCCTGTCACAATAATAAAAGGTATAATGGCGGGATCGGAGGTCGGTAGACCCTGTCACAATAATAAAAAGTAAAATGGCGGGAGGTCGGTAGACCCTGTCACAATAATAAAAGGTATAATGGCGGGAGGTCGGTAGACCCTGTCACAATAATAAAACGTAAAATGGCGGGAGGTCGGTAGACCCTGTCACAATAATAAAAAGTAAAATGGCGGGAGGTCGGTAGACCCTGTCACGATAATAAAAAGTAATATGGCGGGAGGTCGGTAGACCCTGTCACAATAATGAAAAGAATAAAGGAACGAAAAGGTAACCGACATGTGGGCCAAGTAATGGAAAATGGATAAAGAATGGAAATGAGAGAATGATAAGAGAACCGGAAATTAAACGAATATGAGAATAAGTAAAGAACTAGAAGAGATTAATTATATGAATAATGTATGCTAAGAATTGGGTAGGCTTAGTTTATTACTATGTCTCTTTTAGGATTTATCTTTTTAAGTTCTGTGTAATGCTACCCTTCTTGCTATATTTTGCAGGTATTGAAGTGGAGCTTACATGGATTATGGCCGAGCAGGATTTTCATTCCACTACGTGGAATGTATATTGAATATTTTGAGTGGACGATTACTTTTTGTAATTATAATATGAATTAGTAGCTTGCCCTGAAACTTGTACTAATCGGGCGTTAAGATCTGTTATAACTATTTAACTATTGTGGTTTATGTTTTTAAATATTTCTGGTTGACAGGTTTTAAGAAGAAAAATTTTGGGAATTCTGGAAAACAGAGGAAACTCTGCCGGATTTTCGTAAAAGTTTTTATGAGTAATCAAGTTTAAAAAGGAATTTTCTAACACCAATTTTTATAAAACCTAAAATTAAATAATAAAAGTGAGAGTGTTACACCTAGCTCAGTCCACCATGTTAGATCACACGAGGAGATTGTTAGATTCGATGTGAAGGTTTTGATAATGACAAAGGATGACAAAAGGTTTTGCATAAGCTACAAATGTTTTGATCAAGCTCAAGTATGAAGAAGTTCATCAATCAACAACAAACAACAAATGATGAAGAGAGAGCAAGCTCATGAAGATTCAATTTGTATTTAATTGTAATATCTTTAGTTTGAGTCTTTTATTTTAATGAGTTTGGGTAGAGTCTTTTAGAGGGTAGTGAATCTCTATCAAGGTCATGATTATATTATAATTTGAGTTTTCACTTAACCTAAAATCAATAGGTGGCTGAAAGGTTTGAAAGGAAAGGTTTAATTTTGAGAAAACAAGTTTTTAATTGATTTGAACAGTGGTTAATCGATTAAGACAGAGGCTAATCGATTAACACACACATTAAGCAGTGCTTAATCGATTAAGCCACGTGTTAATCGATTAAGACCTGTAAAACTGGTTTTTAAAATACGTTTTTAACTTCTCAAAATCAGTTTTTAAGTGACTTAACTTTTGGGTATTCTATATAAACCTTTTCCTAATCATTGTGATTCACAAGCATCATTTTTACATCAATTTTACAAAGATCAAGCCACACTATTCTCTCTTACTTTCATAGATCAAAGCTTTCAACTTTTACATTCTTTGATCAAGAATCTTTGAATCTCTTATGTTGATATTTTCATAGTTCTTGAAAGAGATTCATAGGATTGTTATTGTTTTCAATTTGGTTGTAATCATTGCAAGGAGGCAAGCTATCTACAACAAAGGAAGCCTTGGTGGTTGTTCATCAAGCAAAGAAGTCTTGGAAGTCTTGTTGTGTTAACAAGCATTTGGAAGCCTTGGTGTGAGGTATCATCAAGCATTTGGAAGTCTTGTTGGGTTAACAAGCAAATTGGAAGACTTGTTGTGGGGATATCAACAAGCAAGGGAAGAGGTTAGATTAGATTCAATAGGGTTGCAAGACAAGAGTGTGGTATCTTTTGGAGGCTATCAAGAAGTGAGTCTTGAGAGGCATTTGCTTGTAATTTGAGAACTCTAATTCCTCATAGTGAAGAATCTCTCTTGGTTGAAGAGGGGACTGGATGTAGCTCTCAAGCGGATGAGAGTGAACCAGGATAAATCTCTGTGCAGTATCTCTATTCCCTTAACTCTTTACATTCAAGTCATTTCATATGTTCTTGGTTGAAAACCTAGAAAAGATTGTTTTTCATAATTGATTGAATTGAATCTTAATTGTGCAAATTGATTTGGGGAAAATCATTTTCATAACCTAGGTAATCAATAAGAATATTGGTGTTAATCAATTCCGCTTAATCTCTTATCTTGCGTGTTAATTGATTGATTTTCGTATTCAATTGAAAAGTGATTTTTCTGTTTTAACAGTGATTAATCGATTAAATGGAGGTGTTAATCGATTAACCAAAATCAATCTTTCGGCATTAATCGATTAACTGAAGTATTAATCGATTAACCATTTGAAGACTTTCGGGTGTTAATCGATTAAGTCTGCAGACTTAATCGATTAAGAGCTTAAATTTTTTGTAAAAATCATTTGTTTTAACTGTTTCGATTTGTTTCTTTCGAAAATCTTTCAAGGTTTCTCTAACACCTATTCAACCCCCCCCCCCTTCTAGGTATTCTCCTAGTGTCTCCTAGTTATTTCACCCACCGATTGTAGTTCTTACACACCAAAATACACGATCTATAGCTTAAATTAAAGGTCTCTCTGCAAGCTTCAAAATGATGTGAAGCTCACAGCACGTGTGTGGGTAGGGACGAAGAACGAAAGCAAAAACCAGAGGGTGGTTGTGGAAGAAAACTAGCAGAGTTTTGGCATGAAACTCCCTCTTTCCTCCATTCCTTCAATCAAGACCCTTGATTTATAGCTAAAACCCATCATCATGCATGCCAACATGTAGTAGGGACGTGGCTTGGCATTGATAGGTGTCAAAAACCGAGTTCCCCAGCTGGTTGAGTCATCAAACTCCACTACCTTCAACTTCAACACCATCGTTAATCGATTAACGATCGAGTTAATCGATTAACGCGACCAGTTTTTCAAAAATTAATATTTTATTCACTTTTTCCTCCAAATACCTTTCCAATATTGCCTCTTAAGTCCCTCCCAAGGACTAATCTGCAAAAGTATTATTTTTAAGACCCAAAATATTTTTCTTGTATTTTTCCCCTAATTTATATTTAAATATAACCATGATTAATAAACAAAACTAATTAGTTCCATATTATTAATTTTGTTTAAATATTCTTTTATTTAATTTGAAAATCAAAATTCGGGGTATTACAATGAGAACCGAAAATATGATGATTATTTGAAGTGAAATTGATGAGAAATAAAAATTTGTGAGTTAGGATTTTGAGAGGAGAAGAACAAGAAGTGAAAAACGTGTCTTATGAGAGAGAGGAATGATAAAACCGTGTTTTCAAAACCAAATAAGAATCTTAGATATTTTGAGCAAAATGCAGTTTTTTTTCCTTTTTATGTTTGGCTTCAATTAAGAAATAAAAAAGTTTTCTTAAAAAAAATTTAATAAAAAAATACTAATTAAAAAATGGAAATTATTAAAAAAAATTAAATACACGGTTTCTATGTGTCAAAACGTGTATGGATGAGTTGCGAATGACATGGCATTCCATTTGCCACGTCATTGACTAACTAACAAAAGGATTATATTCAGATGTCCGAGTAAGTTTAGGGACCTAAAAAAAAAGAATAAGGACTAATTCCAACAGACCTCTTAAGTTATGGGACCTAATACTTAAATAAACCTTAATATTATTGAGAATTTAAATGTGTTAAATAAATATTGATATTTGTGAAAAGAAGTAATTAATTATTATTGAAAATTTTTATAAGATCTTGTATATAATGATAAAATACAAGTGCTAAAATGATCTTATATTTAAGAAGAAAAAAGAGTATTTAGTATCACTAGGAAAATTGCCCGTGCAATGCACGACTCTTAAATTTCGCTATTCTTTCAATTTGTTCAAACATTAAACATTAATTTTATTTATATGTGACTATTTTTTTTAGAGGACAATAAATTTATCATTTTTTGGAATTATATTTTATATGGTATTTTTTTTTATTATTACAAATTTACAATGAAAAAAATAATATTTATGATAGACAAATTTATGTAATCAAATCGGAATATAATACTTATAATTAGATAAAATGTGAAAAAAATTTTAAAAAAAAATCATAATATGTAAAACAATCATGAATACTTTAAAAACATTATGGATAACTGTTATTATTTTTCTCCGTGTTTTTTTTGGAGCAATTATATAATATAAAATTGGTATAATATATAATGCACAAACTTCTGTCTATATATTAAGCAAAATGTAAATATTTAAAAAGATTTTTAGATTTTAATAAAGGATGTCATATGTGGAGCTATTCATGAGCATTTGTCTAAATAAACAAATATTTTATATTTTATATTTGCCTCATCATGTCTTTGAACCCTCCTCGAAAAGTGAATAATTGATTCTCAAATGACCTACAAAATCACATTTCTTTCAATATATTAAATGAAACATATTATAAAGGGGATTGATATCAATTGAAAATCCAATAATATATATAACATTAAAATTTAAAAGGCATATTTATGCTTTTAGTCCCTAAAAGTTCGGCGTGTTTTGATTTTAATCCCTATAAGTTATTTTGACCGGGACTGGTTCTTAATTTTTCAAATATTTGGTTTTAATTCACTCCATTATGAAAAAGTTGTTATTTGCATCATAACACCGGTCACGTTGTGTAAGAAAACGCCAAATAAGTGATATGACATGGATGATAGAGATCTATGAACACAAAATGGTCTCATACGCATAATGGTCTCATTTGCAGAATTTTGTGCTTATGGACCTAAATCATCAATTTCACAATACTTACTTGGTGCTATCTCACACCACGTAGTTGTTGGCGTGAGTCTCCGTTAACCACGTCAACAAATAATTGATTTTTTCTAACAGATGAGACCAAAACCAAAATGTTTGAAAAATTAAGGATCAATCACGGTCAAATTAACTTTTAGGGACTAAAATCAAAACACGCTAAACTTTTAGGGACCAAAACCATAAATAAGCCATTTTTTTGTGCACAAAATAAGCCATTTAAAGATATTAGAAAAACAATAGAAAATAGAAGATTAAAAGAAGCAAACCCAATATAAACTTGAAGAATGACTTCAAAAATCATTTCTTTGAAATAACCTTGCTTTCAAATAATCTTGTTTTCAAATAAATGGAAGTTTCCTTATGATAATCAAATAAAATAAGAGAGTTAGAAAAAAATGGAATAAATTACATACAAATCTTATTCTATTACTCCGGAATGAATAGCATGCTTAGCGTTATTCAATATTAGACATCATGAACTTATTACAATTAAAATATGATTAAAAATAAATAAATAGTAAAATTCCAGTAGAATAAATAGAAGAGCAGAAATTATAGAGATGAAGCCTATATATATACACTATTATCAATTTTCTTGCACATTCAAAATCTCCAGCATAATAAAAAAATAATATCTTAAAATATTTTACGAAAATGAACTAAGAAAAACTTCAAAAAGTTGAAGCGATATTACCACTTTAAAAAAAGATGACACAAATAAGATATAGTACTTTGAGTGCCTATAACAATTGTATATATATTGAATGACAGATTTTACATGCATATATATACTTGTTACTTGTAAATTTAGTAGTGATCCATGAATATAGTATATAGATAACGTTTCATCATGATAATATAAATTGTAACGTACATAACGTGCATTCATTACAAAAATCATTTACCTTCCTTCGTTCGGTTACATGCATTCATTCTTATATGTCATATATCATGTCTAGAATGAAAGAAAATGAAAAGATTTTATGGACGGATGTGATTTATTATTACATTTGCAATTGGATAACTGAGATTAGAAGGGAAATTAGGAGGGAAAATGAGAAATTAGGAGGAAAAGTAAGATTAGCAATAGGATTAAGGAGAGAAATCACATTTACCCTCAACTTCTCCTATTTTATAATATGTTGATAATCTTAGCAATAATATATTTTTCGTAGGCACAAATTTAAAGAGACAACTAAAATTTACTTGTGTTGTGACTATCTTGCTATGCACAGGTTTTATACTCAAACATGTTCCGCTTGGTAAATTAGCAATAAGAAGTTTCACCGAGATTCTCTTGCTGTGATTTGGTTTGAGTCCAAATCTTAGGAGTTTTGTATAAGCTTTTTATTTTTGGCAAAAAAAAAGAGACTATCATACTATAACAGACAAAGAAAGAATGAATGAAAGAAAATGAAAAGATTTTTGTTTGAATGAATATGAATGGATGTGATTTACTTGCAATTAGATGACTGAGATTATAAGGGAAATTAGAAGGAAAAGTAAGATTAACAATAAGATTACACTTAACTTCTCCTGTTTTATAATATGTTAATTAGAATATTTTATCAATATTTTAAAGAGAAAATAGTCTATTTAGTCCCCCAAAGATACATCGGGCATCAGCTTAGTCCTCCAAAGATTTTGGGCATCAATTTAGTCCCCCAAAGATCAAAATGGGCATCACGTTAGTCCCACCGTTAAAAAATCCGTTAATATTATTTAAAAAATAATAAAAAATTCCAAAAAATAATAAAAAATTCAGTAAATTTTTATAAAAATCTGTAAAATATTTTTAAAAAATACTGAATCTTTTTATATGTTAAAAATTAATAAAAAATTATGAAAATAATAAAAAATTCTGAAAATTTTTAAAAAAAGTTATGAAAAAGTTTATTTATTTTTTTAAATATTTATAAAATAATAAAAAAAACTATAAAAATAAAAAATTCAGAAAAATTTTAAAAAACATGCAAAATATTTTTTTAAAAATTCTGAAAATAACTAAAATTTCATCAATATATTTTTAAAAAATAGGTAAAATATTTTTTTAAAAAAATATGAATTATATTTCATTTTAAAAATTTTATAAACTAAATTTGCTTTCACACAACGGTTATATGGGTTAGAACATTACAGTTTAAGAATTTTCAGAAAAAATTCATAATTTTTAGAAAATTAAAAAATATCAGAAAGTTACTGTAAAATAATAAATTAAATTTTAAACATTTTTTATTTTTTATTTATTTTTCCGAATTTTCAATAATATTTTACTGCTTTCCGATTTTTTATCATTTTTACGAATTTTCTATTACTTTTTAGAATATTTAAAAACGAAAAAATAAATTTTCAAATTTTTTAAAAAAATATTTTACCGCTTTTTTCAAAATATATTTATGATTTTTTTTATTTTATAAATATTTAAAAAATAGAAAGACACTTTTTTTAATAATTTTTTAAAATATGTTACAGATTTCATAATTTTTTTAATTTTTTATTATTTTCTGAATTTTTTATTATTTATCAGAATTTTTTTTATTTTCTACTAATTTTCTATTACTTTTTAGAAAATTTAAAAACGAAAAAAATAAAACTTTCAAATTTTTTAATAAAATATTTTACCGCTTTTTTAAAATATATTTATGAATTTTTAACTATTTAATAAATATTTAAAAAAAAGAAAGACCCTTTTTTCATAATTTTTAAAATATTTTACAGATTTATAAATTTTTTTATATTTTTTATTACTTAATCAATTTTTTATTATTTTTCGGAATTTTTTATTATTTTTTAATAAAATTAACGGATTTTTTAACAGTAGGACTAACGTGATGTCCATTTTTATCTTTGGGGGACTAAATTGATGCCCAAAATCTTTCGGGGACTAAGCTGATGCCCAGTGTATCTTTGGGGGACCAAATAGACCATTTTCTCTATTTTAAATGAGCAAAAGAAAAACTGACATGATAATAATTCATGTGCATGTATTACATTTAAAAATTAAAAAATAACAAATGCATTACCTAAATAAATGGTTGCCCGTCAAGGTGATTCTTGAACAAACTACAAATACAAAGAAATACAAGAGAGGTGCGGCCGTGGCCTTAACTAATCATCCGAATTCAATCGTTAAAACAATCTCTAAAATCCAGTTACAACCAATCAAATTTGAAACATATCCCCACGTGTCATGTCATAATGCCATGCACTTCATATCCATAATAAGACACTCCCTGCAATACACTGATCTTTTTCACTCAGTTCCTCTCTCCACCATCCACCATGCCTCCAGTTACTGGAGCCGTAACTTTACACTGTTCCCTATGCACAATCTCTTCTGATAAACCATCATCTCCTCTTTCAAGATCAAACAACCAAGTCCATGTAGCTGTCAAACCCAAAAGTCTGCTCCAAAACCACCCACTTTATACAGCAACAGAAGCAAAACTCTCCCTTCAATTCAAAGAGAAAATACTGTGCCTTGAGGTATTGGGTATTGATGCAGGTAAAGCACTGTCCCAAAACCCTGACCTCCACACAGCTTCCATGGAATACATTCATTCCATCATCTCATTCCTTCTATCCAAAGGAATACATCAGAAGGACTTGCCAAGGATCTTTGGGATGTGCCCCAAGATTCTAACCTCTGATATCAAAACTGAACTTAACCCAGTTTTTGATTTTCTGTTACAAGACCTTAAAGTCCCTGATCACCACTTTAGAAAGGTTGTTAAAAAGTGCCCAAGATTGCTTACTTCAAGTGTGATTGACCAGCTTAAGCCAGCTTTGTTCTACCTTAAGAGACTTGGGTTCAAGGATTTGGCAGCCTTGGCTTATCAAGATTCTATTTTGTTGGTGTCTAATGTAGAAGGGACCCTTATTCCTAAGCTCAAGTATTTGGAAAATCTGGGATTTTCCAAGGATGAGGCTAAACGTATGGTGTTGAGATGTCCAGCATTGTTCACTTTCAGCATCGAAAACAATTTTCAGCCAAAGTATGAGTATTTTGCTGGGGAAATGGGAAGAAAATTGGAGGAGCTGAAAGAATTTCCTCAATATTTTGCTTTTAGTTTGGAGAACAGGATAAAGCCTAGACACTTAGAGGCTGTGGAAAGTGGGATCAATTTACCTTTGTCAGTGATGCTTAAAAGCACTGATGAAGAATTTAGGGAGTTGATAAAGCAGGGTGGTGGATGATTATGGTGGGAGCATTATATTCTGTGTATTTATTTATGTGAATGCATGCTTCTCCGAGGAAGTTTGGAATTTTGATAATTTGATTGTATGTTGTATATGTTTTCGAATTCATTAGTAAAGGCACTTAAGTTACATAACTGAAATTGTTGCAAATTACTACTATTATAAATCTTTGGCTGCCATTTTACTTGCGTGACTATATTGATGGTACTGGAAAGCAAAGAAAGAAGAAATATAATGTTACTAGCAAGAAGTTTTAGTAATTTTCATATTTTTGAATGGAACTTGGAACTTAGAAAAGCAGTTTCTGCAAGAATGGAACTTTGATAAATTTTCAAAGAAAATAACATGTTGCAGGTGTAAGACGTTTCCTTGTTTTTCTATCTGTCAGTAGGTGACTAGGTGTAAGAATAAAAATTTATTTGGAGGTTACTGCTGGACCAAGGCCATGTTCAGAACAGTAGCTGATACCAGTCATACCTGAAAGAGTTCAGCTTTAAAATTTGATCATATGTAGACACACCAAGAATTCTCTGCTCTTAGAAAAAAGCCAAGTAATTTTAGTGTTTCAGGAAGAATAGTGTTATGTAGCAGAAACTTCAAAAAGGTTGAATAAGAATAACAAAAAACTTATTTCTTGATTCCATATGATCATATATAAGTCAAATACTGAAACCAAATAAATAACTTCCTGTTAACTAATCAGAAAGCAATGCCTACATAAGCATCAAACAACTTATGATACAAACTGGGATAAAAATAAAACTATATCCAACAGTCAACTATTTGTACATAGGAGATGCCATTTTCAAATTTGATGTGCTTAACGTGTATTTGCTGCATAGCAACAAAAACTTCCATGTTCGAAATCCATTACTTGGTGTCTGTCCATGAGCTATAAAACAAAACTGACTTATCAGGAATTAGAGTCATCTGCTTTTTAGAAGGAAACATCTTCAGAAATGAATGAGGTCCATGCATCCTGTTCCAACATAGAAGAGATGAACTTAATTTTAGAATTGATCCTTAGTCTATAGCTTAAATTTCATTGCCTGGAAGAAACTTAATGGTCGGATAAACCATATATAGTATATTTTACATACCTGCAAGATGGAGAAAGCCTTTTCTGCTATGTACTTCTGTAGGACTGTTGCTCCTCTTTGCTGCAGTTTGTCAGGGTGGAGGCATAATCTTGCTTTCTGATAGGCCTTCTTCACTTGTGAGCTTTCTATTAGGCTCATAATTGGAACAGCATACCAACCACTCTCAGGCCATAGAATCTGTTAATTGAAACATTCGACCATGTCAGTTCTCCTGTTATATGCATAAAACTACGGAAGATCAATGAACTTTCAGCTACCAGAGATCAACAATGAAGAAAACATTACATGATGTAGTGACGAAAGCAGTAGCCTGATGTCAGTTTCCTTTCCAGATGACCACAACCTTATATCTCTATCCAACTTCTCTGTTTCTCTCTGCTGCTTCTGTAGGAACAACAAAACAATGACTTCAAAATCTTTATTCTCAGGCAAAAAACAAATGGTAACAAAGGAAAATCCTTCTATGAACCAAGAACTTTATACAAAGCATTGATGTTTCATTGCGTTAGAAGATAAACATGCTACTTTTGGAAAGAAAGTATATCACACCCTGTTAAACTTTCACTCATTTCTTATCACGGTTTTTTGTTCTTTTCATCACACCACGACCACAATATAATGGATTATTTTGATCACACCCTGTCCTTACACCACACATAGTTGAATAAATTTTATCATTTCTTTTCTTGAACAAGTGCTTTTATCAACTTGTAAATTGAATTTGTCAAAATAGAAAGTGGTGTCATCTCAGTCTTCACATACTTGTGACTTCTAACTTAAATTACTATTAAAAGTTGTTTTATAGAGGTCTTACAGACAAATCTGCAAATTGAATATTGTGATTGGAGTGTTTAAAAATGAAATCAATGCAAATAGAGATTTGTTGTTAGTGAATTAATAAATTTCTTTCATCTTGAATTTTACAACATGAGATTATACTTCAAGCCATTCACATTCGTAAAATATAAAGCTTTGTATCAGAAGTATGGTGCAGATGCTTATTTAGTTAAATATGCTATTATGCTGAATCAATGCAATATAATATATTACCTTAGGAGATTTAAATATTCTAATCCCATCATCTTGGTATTCACCTACCTCAGGCCTTCCTGCATTATAAGATCAACAAATATGAAGTGTCTGCTGTTTCTGTTATAGGACCTATTGTGCATTAAACTGTAAGGAGAATTTTCATTTATCTAGTCAAGAGTCAAGACAATCACCATCTATCTCAGTAGTTTGCTCATTGCCATCATTTCTCAAATTTGATTTTTCATCAGAGTTTCGTGATTGAAACTTCTCTTTGGCCCATGCAATTGCTTCATCAACGGCTGTTGTTGCACAATTTTCCTCTCTGAGGTTGGAGTTGACCTCTATGACATACGAGCTCATAACTTCATCATCATCATCCTCGTCTATAACTAGTTCTGAAAGCACATGATCATGAACTGAAGATTTTGCCTCGGCTTCTTGACAAATTCCAGAGACAGCAGAAAATGGGGAACTGAGTTCCCAGTCATCAGCGAACATTTTGATGCTTTGACATGACTTGGACTCAAGACTAATGGTCTCTGGGGATGAGACTCTTGTTGAGAATCCTACATCAGAACTTTTGAAGTTCTCCTTGTATTGATTATCTTGATATTGAATTTCAAATGATTGACCGTTGCATGGAAAATGTGGCTTCCCTTGTTTAATTGGGTGTTCCTCATGCATCATAGTAGATGAGTTCCATCTACATGGGACATTAATTGGCCTGTAAAAATCACTAAGAAGCCTCAGAATTCGCATAACAAGGTTAGCATAGTTTTAGAAAGCTTAATTATGTCACAGTTACTAAATTTGAGGTAGTTTTTCCAAATACCCTTATTCTATTTTTTTTTCAATGTCTGACTCCCCAAATTTACTTCTGGGTTTGTCATACCAATTCTCGTCGATTTTGCTGACGTGTAACATCGGAATCTTGATCACACAAGAGGTTAAGCAACTGGTGCCTCTCGTGGGCAAAGAACTTTTTTTCAAAAACTTAAAAAACTAAAAAACTTAATATTTTTATATTTTTAGTTAAGTAAAAAAATTAAAAAAAAAGAATTGAAGAGAGAGGTCGTTTTCGTCAGTGTGACATCACGCGACACCACATGATCAACTTCTTGCGTCTTATTAGGATTTTGATGTTACATGTAATCAAAATTGGTCAAAATTGGTAATAGGGGTATATGACAAACCCAGAAAGTAACTTTCGGGACTCAGACATTAAAAAAAAAATATAAAGATATCTGGCAAAAATATCACAAACTTCAAGAATTTGTGACATAATTAAGCCTTTTAAAAATCATTGAATCTTCAAAACACTTAGCAAAAATACCCTTTATTTTGTGGGAGCCTACCCAATTGGAGAATAATGCAATGTAACAAGGTCAAGCATACATAACTAGCACAGTTGCACCTACAAATAAACGTTTGCTATGAATGATTTTGTTAATTGCTACCTTCCAACCTCAGGTTTATGAAATACTCCATGAATTATGATCAATAACATATGTTTTTCAAACTTTGATTTTTCTCCTAATTAAATTGCATAAAGCCAGCTAACGCATTCTACAATAACATTATAGATTTAGATATCATATTCAAATCAAAGTTTACTTTTTCTAATTGCAAAGTTTACTGTTCCACAAGATTGTACACTAACAAATTGAAATAGTTAAAAAATTAATGAGACATACATTTAATGGTTTATCTAACACATTAACCAATTATCAAATACCTAATTTAATACATTTTGTATTGATCAATCAATCACAATTCAAAATTTACAATTTCTAAGTTTTTCATCGATTACTTGAATTTTATTTTGGGACAAAAAATTATCATTTTTAACCATCTTTGTAAGACGAAAGGAGTAATATATTAAAGGGTCGTGCTAACAAACATTTGTTAAGGTTACTATTCCCTCCGGTCCTATTTATAAGACCCTTTTGGGGTTTTTATTTTGGTCCTATTTATAAGACCTCTTTCCAATTTTCAATATCATTTAATTACTTCTTTCCACTAACACCCCTATAAAGTCAACACTTTTTAGAGTTTCAATAATAATTATAGGGGTAGTTTTGAAAAAGTATATCAAATTTTCACATTTCCAATGCCACTAACAAATTTATCCACTCTCCTTGGTGGGAGTGAAAAACCCCAAAAGGGTCTTATAAATAGGACCGGAGGGAGTACATATGAAAATCATAAGTCCACATTCACCACTTTCTCGAAAAAATAGAAAATCACACTTTCCAATACTTTTTATCTATAAGTGTTTCTTTAAGAAGTGTCCTAAGGGCACTTGTTAGCATTTTTCTATATTAAATCTACTAAATCATCATTGCCTTATAATCTCCAATTATAGCAAGCTGTGCTTTAGTTACTTTCCGATTAGAAATTCCGCTTTATCATAATTAAGAAATAAACACACATCTCCTAGCCAGCAGCCACTAGCCAGTGATGTAATATTAATTCTACTAAGCATAAAGCAATGCATCATGCAAATACAACTAAACAGAGGGCATAAATGTCAATTCAACCACATAATGTAACAGAATGCACGCACAAACAGTTGCAGTTATTTCACCTGAGCTTTGAAGCAAAGGCAGACAATGCCACGTCATCCCCGATCGCCGGCCGGAGAGGGCTTACCTCCTCTGAGCTCAGGGCCGACGATGAATTTGACTTTGATTTCGCCTTGGATTGTAGCCCTGACCTCTCCCTCGACGTCCGGTCATCAAATATGTCGCTGTAAAAGGTGTCGTTCTTCGTCGGAATTCTGAACACCGGTAAGCTCCTGCCACCCTTCGCTGGTGCCGGAGATGTGAAATCCGGCGGCCGGAAAATTTCTTCGTAGAAGGAATTTGACCTTGATAATTTGTGTACGAGGAGGCTTCTCGGTGGACCCCCAAAGACATCGGCGAAGTCATCGGCGTCAATGTTTTCCGGCTCAGAAGCTCCGGCGCCGGAGAATATGGACCGTCTTGTGCGGGAAGATGTTCGGTCTTCCATTGATCGCCGGCGAGGGAGACCCGGCGTTAGTCCCATTCGCATTCTCCAGGATTCGTCCATTTCCGGCGAAGTACTCCGGTGAGCTTGTTCTCTTCTCTAACTCACCGGAATAATCACTGGAAAATAAACAAAGTGGAGCTTCTGCTTATATACTGAGCTGTAGAAAATGAATAAGGAAATTAAAAAAAGTAAAAGAAATAGAAAAGAATAAAGAAAAAGAAATTTGTAAGAAAAAGCCATTGATTGACTTTTACTCTTTTTCTTCCTGCTCAAATTATTTATTTTCCATTTAATTTATATGTAAATCTTTTCCGCAAATACATAAATGGATTCATGTAAAGTAGGGTATGGTATCAACAAGGGTCAACATAGTTGATAGATGATTAGGTTCCTCAAGTATGATGTCAGGGATTCGATCGCTTTTGTGAATATGGAAAAGACTTTTTGGTAGAGGTAAAACCTACCTTCGTTGATCACTACGCCTCAGAGAAGATTAGTCTTCGCCTATTGATGGGAAGATACCAAAAATAAAGTAAGGTGTCATAGTCGGAGGAAGATACCAAAATAAAGTAGGGTGTCATAGTCCTCTTCCGTTCAGTTTTGACATAAAACACCATTCGAAAATATACATGTGATTCGGTTTGATTAGATTCAATTACATCATCAAATCAAATATCATATAATCCAAAAAAAAAACATACGGTTTCATTTCGATTCGATCCGATTTTACTTTAATTAAAACTTTGATGTAATTTTTTTTAAAATTAATTATTTAGTCATTAACATATATTAGTATTTTTCTGTTGCAAGACATAAAGATATATGCATGAAAACAATTATTATTGTTGTTGGCATTCCTAATTAGCACAAACTAAGATATTTATCATTGTTCATATATGCAGTGTATGCGTGAGTATTAAATTCAATTCACTATGTTTTATGTGTATATATTTATAACTAACGGTCTAGTTTGATCTGAATCGATTCTTAGAACTAAAATTAAAAATCAAAATAAATCAATCGATTTTTTAATTTTCAGTCCAAAAACATCCACTTTAACCAGATTAAACTTTACAATAATTTTAATCTCCAAAAACACAGGCTAAAAAAAGACCATCGATCTTAACCAGATTTAAAATTTTATTTTAAATCACTTAAGAAAAAAAAAACTTGATATTTGAATCCAAATCACGTTGCGTTTCTTCACAATAGTTTTTGAAAATAAAAACATGAAACACTTTTGCATAATAAACATTCCCTAAATTTCTGTACAAGTATCCAAGTAAAAAAAAAACATTCAAGGTTAATTTTAGATAAGAATATTTGTGCATTAATGTGGGTTAATGTGGGTTCAATAGGTATAAAAAAAAGTTAATAGGTAATCAAAGCATGGTTGCTTATTAGGTTTTGCATCTTGCCATAATTGTGTTTGTTTTGCAAGATTAATCAATTTCTGGTTTCTATAAATGATTATTAGACATAAGTGAAGGGAAATTCAAAGTGATGAGATAATGTGAAATAGGTAGACTTGGTTTGCTTACCTGGAAAGTTGCATAAGCTGTAATTGAAGTCCCCACAGACATCATCATGGAAGCTATGTTTTATTTCCCCTCCTTTACATTCTGCTTTCCATTTTCTTTTTATGTGGGGGCAAGTGCTTCTGTGTATACCCTTTTTGTTGTCCTCCTCATGCTCTCCGACTTCGTAAAGCCATAATCATGCTTTGGTGTGTTTTCATGATTTTATGCTCGAGGAAAAGAATATGGTATCCACGCTCATAAAATTTTGATACATTAAAATTATATAATTATTTTGTTTTAAGATTTAAAGTCAAATTTTTTATATTTTCAATCGTAGTAGTTAAGACTTATCAATTTTTATTGGATCATTATTCATATATTTTTTTTTGGTTTACTATTCATATATTCAATTTATATTAATTGCAATAAGAAAAATTATAGTCAATTGAAATAAATAGGTACAAGAAGTATATATATATATAACCATTGAAATAAATAGGTACAACAAGTAAGATAAAAAGGAAATTAGTAAATAAAAAAACAATGGTTTTGTGTTACGTTCCCATTTATTTTCATTTTTTTTGGTGTACACCAAGGGTATCCCCCAACCGACAGCCGAAGACTAATCCCCTCCGAGGCGTAGAGATCACCGAAGTGGGTTTTGCCTCTACCAACAAAGCCTTTTTCATGCCCACGGCAGGGATCGAACCACTGACATCATGCTTAAGGAACCCAGTTATCTACCAACTGTGCTGGGCTTTGTTGGTCCCATTTATTTTCATTTTGTTAAATATGTAAAAAAATAATATACATTAAATTATAATTTTTTTTTTTATTTTTACAACCATCATTATTTGTTCTGTCGTAGGATTATTGATCTTAGACAATCCGGCTAAGAGTTCGGCAATACCATTTTTGATATCAGATGTGAAGTGAATACCTTGAATACCAAGATACCCATGCTCTTGTCGTTCTACTTTGGGGTGGTGTGTGTGTTTGTGTGAGATAGGATAGATGCATACCTGCTACCTTACCATACTTATATAGGCATACCAGTCTTGCTGGGTAGTGAATTCCGCCATCATGAGGCAGCTCTTGTAAACGGTTGGCCATAATGGCGGGTAATATAACTTTGAGGAATCCAATGTTCTTCTAGACAACGAACTCTCTTGGATTCCAGACATACGCAGCCGACATAATAATGATTGACCGTTTTATTGGTTTAAAGGCGAACGTAAGGTTGTTGAAGAATCCCGCCGGATACTGGTATGCCGGTATCAGGGCATTTGGGCCATGGGGACCTCTTACCGGTATGCCGGTATCAGCATCCGGTATGCCGATATCAGCATAATTGGGCCACTTAGACCTCTTACTAGTATGCCGGTATCAGTATCCGGTATGCCGGTATCAGCATAATTGGGTCACTTAGACCTCTTACTGGTATGCCGGTATCAGCATCCGGTATGCCGGTATCAGCATAGTTGGGCCAATAGGGCCTCTTGACGATATCAGCATATCGGTATTCCGGTCTAATAGATGAGCTCCATAATAGTAGCCCCCCAAGTCATGGTTCATGAATGTGAGCCATGAGTTCTAAGTGGATTCATCAAGTCTTTCACTCTTCAATCCCTAAGTTATTTCCTAGGTACATTGGACATACCGTTATCATGGCTTCGATATACTGCTTTTGTCTTTGTGTATCCATACAATTGTTGATCCATGGAAATCCTATTCTAGCCAGCGAATGGTTTTCCATTTAACTTATTAGTCTTTTACATTCAAGACTAATAGGGACCATACTAGATACATGGGTGGTGTTCATTTTTATACAAGAACATCTTCTACCCATTTCTCTCCTTATCTGATGGCTAGTCAAATAAGTGGTGTATTTAGCTTTGGATACTGAATTCTTATATCTGGATTTGGATTTTTTTACTGTCTTGCCGAATTCATGGTACTAACAACTCATGTTTTAGACCGATGTGCCGAATTCCTGATGCAGATATGAGGCACTCTTTGGTTCTGAAAAAGATTAGACTCACTCATGGGGTCTTTGATTGAAGGAAACCGGTTTGAGATGACCAGCTCATGGGGGTATAACACTTAATTCAGCTTTTCTATTAACCCTGCAACTCATGGAATTTTCTTACTAATAAAATGGAAACTACCATAACTTGGACGAGAAAATGGTCCACATGACCTTCTTTCAAAACAGAAGCAAACTAAAAATACGACAGTGGTCTATAAGACTTTCTTGGCAAAACTACCCTGAGCTTTCTGCTACTCCTCTAAATTGATGTATTTTTCAGCCCTTTCCATCACCTTGTCCATAGTTTTGATCTTGTGCATCACCAAATAGTCTGTAAAATTTCCTGGTCTCAGAGCACGCATCAAGAGATGAAGGGCCACCGAAGCCTCTATGTCATTGATAGACAAATACTCTGTATTAAAGCGAATGAGGAAGTCTCTCAATGGCTCTCCCTTTTCCTGCTTGATTTGGGATAAATCATGCTCAGACTTTGGTTGTGCTTTGCTTGTCATGAAATGTCCCAAGAATTTGGCAGCCAAATCCTTCCATCTTGTGACTGAATCAGGTTCCAACTTTGAATACCAACGTAAAGCCGCTTTTTTCAGAGTCAAGGGGAAAGTGCGACACTTATACGCATCCTTAGCCCCTTAGCATGACATTGCAACCAGAAAACTGTCTATGTGTTCCTGCGGGTCTGAATTCCCGCAATACGGATCTACATTGGCTGGAGCTTTGAGATTTTCAGGCATGGGGAAGGCCATTATGCTTTCAGAAAATGTGTGGTCCTTTTCTTTAGGCTCTCCAACTAATTCCACCTCATTCACTTTGTCAATACCTGATTGGGATGTTCCTTTCCTCAATTCCTTCAGCAACTTGTCCTGCT
This sequence comes from Crotalaria pallida, assembly GCA_037953625.1. Classification (NCBI taxonomy): domain Eukaryota; kingdom Viridiplantae; phylum Streptophyta; class Magnoliopsida; order Fabales; family Fabaceae; genus Crotalaria; species Crotalaria pallida. Next base: position 47,222,347 of record CM075650.1, on the reverse strand, counting down.
CATCTAATTGCCTATGCAGACGGGCCAATTCTGTCTCAAGGTTTGCCTTCCTCTGCGAGCATCTGCCAGATGACCCCTTACTCTCATGTCGGGAATGCGAAGGGCTTCCTCCTCTGGTGGGGGGCCTCTGTTGCGATTTCTCCTGTTCATGATGAGAAGGTCCCTTTTGTCTCGAACGCTCATGTTCTGCCCGTCTTCTTCCTTCGCTCAACCCTTCCCTGAGGTCCTTCTGACGAGAAGGTGCTTGTTCTCCACTTGGGTTTTTCCTCAATTCCAGCACATTGTGGTGGCTGGGTTCAGCGCGTTCTCCTTGTGACTGGTTCGCCATGGACTTCTTCAGAAGGTGGTGGGAATAAGTTTCTCGCTCCCACTGTGGTCGCCAATGTTCTGTCGTAGGATTACTGATCTTAGACAATCCGGCTAAGAGTTCGGCAATCCCACTTTTGATATCAGACGTGAAGTGAGTACCTTGAATACCAAGATACCCACGCTCTTGTCGTTCTACTTTGGGGTGGTGTGTGTGTGTTTGTGTGAGATAGGATAGATGCATACCTGCTACCTTACCATACTTATATAGGCATACCAGTCTTGCTGGATAGTGAATTCCGCCATCATGAGGCAGCTCTTGTAAACGGTTGGCCATAATGGCGGGTAATATAACGTTGAGGAATCCAGTGTTCTTCTAGACAACGGACTCTCTTGGATTCCATACATACGCAGCCGACATAATAATGATTGACCGTTTTATTGGTTTAAAGGCGAACGTAAGGTTGTTGAAGAATCCCGCCGGATACTGGTATGCCGGTATCAGGGCATTTGGGCCATGGGGACCTCTTACCGGTATCAGGATACTGGGCCATAAGGACCTCTTACCGGTATGCCGGTATCAGCATCCGGTATGCCGGTATCAACATAATTGGGCCACTTAGACCTCTTACCGGTATGCTGGTATCAGTATCCGGTATGCCGGTATCAGCATAATTGGGCCACTTAGACCTCTTACTGGTATGCCGGTATCAGTATCCGGTATGCCGTTATCAGCATAATTGGGCCACTTAGACCTCTTACTGGTATGCCAGTATCAGCATCTGGTATGTCGGTATCAGCATAGTTGGGCCAATAGGGCCTCTTGACGATATCAACATATCAATATTCCGGTCTAATAGATGCGCTCCATAACATTATTATTATTCAATAAGGAGATATAAATGAGTGATGTAAGGAAAGAGTGATTAAAAAAAATCTAGATTTCATAGAGCTAGTCTTATGTTTTGAATTCAGAGATTCGAATAAAGGCTTAGTAAATTTTGAAAAATAATACTCGTATAGTCTTTTGAAAAATTGATGTTAACACTATTTATAATACTATGTTAAAGCTTTGTTATAAATATCTTTACACTATTTCGATTCCGGTCAAATTTTGTTGACGTTGTTAGGATTGACAGCCGTCACCCAAGAGGGAGGGATGAATTGGGTTTTTAAAAATTCATTTAACATTTAACATTTTGAAAATTAATCATTTAACAATAATAAGGACAAACAGCCCCAATTACAAGCAAGAGCGTCCCGCACACTACTAGGAACCACCGTTCACTAAGGACCTCAAATACACAACACTAGGTAGCCTCTACCTCGAACCTAAGGTAGTCTTTCTACTAGGTGCCTCACCGTTCATCTAGACTCTACCCCAGTAAACAAGGGTTCTTCACCCTAAGAACGTGCCACACGTTCACACTAAGGAATCCACTCCCTAACACTAAGGGTCACACTTTCCCTTACAAAGATTTGGTTGAGAAGAAATAGAACACTAACAATTCATGCACTCTAGATAGTGCTGATACCACAATAAAAACACTATATCAAATGATTATCTTAGGTTCTCAAGGATTTGAGTATTTTTCAGAACAGAGAAGAAGAAGATGAACTCTCTATTTTTGATTTTCAAAAATTAGGATTAGCGAGAGTGTAGAGCATTCCCCAATCAAAATGAGGAAGAAGACCTTTTTGTAAACTGAAACGAAATCAATCCAGAAAGGAAACAAATCATTTTCTGAATCAGATTGATTGTTTCACGATTTTCAAAATTAATAAGGAGGTAATCGATTACCCTGGCCAGGGTAATCAATTATCTGCATTCTGTGAAACCGATAATTTGAATTTTGAAAAAGTAACCGATTACTCTGCAGAAGTAATCAATTATTTTCACTAAAATAATATTAAATGTATCAGACCTGAAAGTAATCAATTATTTTAAGAGAAGTAAACGATTACCTTCTTACTGATCTCTCAGGTTACATAATTTAAAGGAAGTAATCAATTATCTGAAAAAGTAATCGATTACTTTTACTTAAAAACAGTTTTTCTAAAAGATTTGTAACCAGGGGTTTTCGCAAAATATTTTCACAAAGATTTTCATAAAACATGGTCTTTTCCTATAGTTTTTCATAAAAACATTATCTTTTCCAAGTTTTTAAAATATGCAACCTTGAGTACCTAGATATCATTGATTTACATAAAGTTCTAAAGGATAAACTCACTAAACACAGGACACATGATTTGAGTCTAATATATGATGTTTTGAGCATGATTTAGACTCCCTTTTACTATGGATTTGACTTGTTTATCTTGTTAATTTCGGACTTTTTGTATAGTTTTAGGATTTTTTTATTAGTTTAGAATCCCTTGAACATTTTGATCCATTTTGGGTATATTTCAGGTACTTTTAGAGCTTAATTGAAGAAAATAATTATGGAGCTGAAAAGAGGGAAAAAGGACCTTGAAAATAGCGCATGAACGAAGCAAAACGGAGCCAGAAGTAGGCTGGCACGCCCAGGCGTGGAGCTCCCCACGCCCAGGCGCGCAGCCCACATTGTCCACCAGCAATCGGACCTGGTGCGCCCAGGCGTGAGGTCCTGGGCGCTCAGGCATGCATACCCCGTCCAGGCCCAATTGGGCCAAATTCTGATGCGTTTTTGAGGGATTTATTTAGGTTTTATAAATATATATTTACTCTAGGATTAGAATTAAGTTAGCAGCTTTTAGAGAGAGAGATTACATGATTTTGGAGAGCTTTAGAGGAGAAGAAGATTGAATATTGGAAGATTGAAGATCTCTTGCGATAATCCTAATTGTCTATGATTATGGATTACTCTTCTATTGTTTTTGTTCTTATTTTCTCAATGTGTAACTAAAACCCTCGTGTTAGGAATTGGTGGATTTGTATGGATTAGTTTATTGGTTTCATGAATTGATGTTTTTCCGTTTCTAAATCAAGTGTTCGATTGTATTTTCACTGTTATGCATGGAAGTAGCTAATCTATGTTTTGGATCTTTAATTCTTCAATTGAGAGATTAGGAATTAGAATAAGCCTTCAATCAAACAATATAATTACTCAACTTCTAGGGGTACTTTTGGGGATTATATAACTTGTTATAAATTCCACTGTTCTTAATTAATGGTTATTCAATGGTTTAATCACTTAAGGGATTAAGTGTTATCAAGATGAATAATAAACAGTAATTGCACAAGAGGAATCTAGTAATTACTACCTGAGGAATTTGTTCTTGATTTAGGGAAAAACAGAGATTCATGATAAATAAACAATGCCTACATTGAAACCATGTTCCTAACTAGTTTTCTTAAATTGCTCAACCACTTTTATTTAATTTCTGTTTTTATTTTATTTCAATTCAATCTTAATTAATTAGTTAGAAACCTATAGATTTCGTTTCTAACTACTCTTTGGTGAGAATTAATTGAACAATTTGTAATCCCTGAGGGACGATATCTGCTTATTGACCATATTACTTGTCGATCTGGTATACTTGCCGGTGATCCAACAAGTTTTTGGTGCCGTTGTCGGGGATTGAAATTCGTTTCAATTAGTTTTCGGTACTTAGTAGTAGTTTTAGGTGAAATTTGTTTTTTTTAGTGTTCTTGTCTCGACAGGTGCTGCGTAATCTTTTTGTTGTTTTTGTGCTCTGTAGGTAACACTATATGTTTGAGTGCAAAGAGGAAGAAGAAACTAGCACAAAAGGGGAAGGAACAAAAATTTGAAGATGGCTGAAGGAGGAGGATCTCATAGATCCTCTCCGCCTCCTCCTCCCCGGAAGACTTTGGCGGAATATGCAATCGTGGACCCGGACTTCCTTGCTTCCAGCATAGTCCGGCCAGCCATCACTGCAACTGCATTCGCGATCGATTCGCAGTACATCCACCTCATCATGCAGGATCAGTTTAGTGGTGCGTCGCATCAAGACCCCATGGATCATATATCGCCAACTTTCTGGGTATGCTCGAATTCTTCAAGATCGAGGGTGCTACGGAGGAGGCCATTAGAATGAGGATGTTCCCTCTCTCGCTGAGGGGCGAGGCGCTAACGTGGGTGAACAACCAAGCACCAGGGAGTCTTTCCGGCTGGAAAATACTTGTCTCCAAATTCATGGATAAGTTCCTTCCAGCTGGGAAATAAGCGAAGCTGAGGCAGGATGTTCACTCATTCATGCAAGAGGACGACGAGCCGTTGCATGAAGCTTGGCAGCACTACAACTAGCTACTGAGGAAGTGCCCAACATATATGCAAGACTAGCAGCAGATTAAATCGTTCTATAATGGGCTCAATCGATTCAATTAAAGCATGATTGATGCAGCAGCTGGTGGATCGCTGATGAAGAAGACTGTTTAAGAGGCCAAGGAAGTTATTGCAAACATGGCATTCAACAGCAGCCAGGGACTAAGGACCCAAGTGGAGCAAAGCGTCTTGAAGAGTTATGATCTGGACTCCACTCAAGCCCAGATCTTGATTCAGCAGAACAAGCAGATGCAACAGCAGATTGCTGCATTAATGAAGCAGATGAGCCAGATCGGTATGTCAGTTGCATCTAGCACTCTGAGGTGCGACTTTTGTGGGGGAAGTCACCGGAATGGTGATTGTGCTTTCGAAGTCAGAAAGGGTCAGGCAACCATCGAGGAGCAGGCTAATTTTGTGGGTAGCGAAGTACTTAAAAACAATATGTACTCCAACACCTGCAATCTGGAGCCAACAAATCAGTCCAATAACCCATGGTGCAGCCCAGCCCTCAACCCACCACAATAGCCACAACAGATACAGAAGCCAACATGGGAAACAGCCTTGGAAAAGTTAACTGCAAACACTGCCATATTCATGGAAGGGACAAGGGCGAGCTTCACCAATCAAGGAGCTAGCATCCGCAACTTGGAGATACAAGTGGGCCAGCTTGCAAAGCAGATGTCAGAGATCATAACCAACTCCAAGGAGCGATGCATGGCAGTCACCCTTCGAAGTGGCAAGTCATATGAGGAGCCACTATAGAAGGATGATGCAACTGAGGTTGAGAAGAAGGAAGAGGAGCAAAAGAAACCAAGTGGAGGAGGTGCAACTGCAATGCAACAGGCGCAGGATCCACCTGCTGATCTCGAGAAAGAGAAAGGCACATCCAAACCAGCACCACTACCTCCGAGGATTCCTTATCCTCAGAGGTTGAAGAAAGAGGATGACCAGAAACAATTCTCCAAATTCTTGGAGATGCTACGGAAGGTGAAGATCAACATCCCGTTTGCAGAGGCTCTTGCACAAATGCCTCTGTACGCGAGATTCATGATGGAGTTGCTGACAAAGAAGAAGCGGATGCTCACTGAGGAGTCATTCTCGATAGCAGAGAAGTGCAGCAGCATCATCAAATCCAACCTTCCAACAAAGCTGAAGGATCCAGGTAGCTTCACCATCTCAGTTAGCATAGGCAATGAGTACTCAGGTAAGGCTCTCTGTGACTTAGGAGCTAGCGTAAACATTATGCTCTTGTCTGTGTGTGAAGCATTAAACTTAGGAGAGGTTAAGCCTACCCCGGCATTACTTCAGTTAGCTGATAGAACCACCCTCCGCCCATATGGAGTGGTGGAAGATATTCTGGTAAAGGTGAAAGATTTTATCCTGCCCTTAGATTTCATGATCGTAGATGTAGAAGAGGATGAAAATATTCCTCTAATTTTTGGAAGGCCATTCTTGGCCACGGCAGTGGCAGTTATTGATGTGCTTAGGGGAGAAGTAATTCTTCGAGTGAATGGTGATCAAACTACAATTAAATTTTTTGAAAAATCACCAATCACCGTGGAGAATTTCGCTCCTCTCATGTGCATTCAGCACTCGAATGGAGAGAGTGTTGGAAAGATGTTGAAAAACAAGGTGCTATCCTTGAAAGGATCTTGGCAACCACCCTAACCTCTGGAAAGAGGTGACCAGTCAGGCTCGTGATGTTAAACAAGCGCTTGTTGGGAGGCAACCCAATGTTAAGTAACTCCTTTAGATTGTATTTTTTTTAGGGTAGTTTAGTTTTAGGTAGTTTTAAAAAAAAACTGAAGTAAAGGTCAAGCCACGCCCAGGTGTGGAGAGGGTGCAGAATCTAAGTTTGGGGGTGTGACCCCATTTGCTCCTATTAGTTCCCAATATGTCACCCTAAACCTGGTACTTCGCAAAAATATTGTCCTGTTTTCGTAGTTTTTAATTTTTATTTTGTAGTTTTAGTTTAAAGTAGTTTTCTCGAGGACAAGCCAACCTCTAAGATTGGGGGAGTGGACAAAATAAAATTTTTTATGACTTCAACTTTTCTCCCATATTTGGTGTTGGTTTGTTTTTTTGGTAGGAGTAGATAATTATTCTAGACTTAGGATTGTTTTTCTGATGATAGGTGTAAATACTTAGTTTAGGATTAGACTCATTGATTTTTGATACTAATTGATTGAGCTGTAAATATTTTTGAAATCTGGTTACTTTGACAAACTTTTTGAGAATTTGTGATTAGTGAACTGACCTTTAGCCTAGTGAGATTTTGAGCCCATACACTGAAAGGGGTATGTATTATTGAATTATTCTGATTTGAAACCCCTATTTCTTTCATGAGTGTTGTTCACTTTGACTTTGAGTTCTAGAAATTGATCGGTGACCATTTTGAGATTCATAATTGTTTGCATGCATTAAGATGATTAAGGCACATAGGATGTGTTTTTGTGGCCTTCAACTGATTGCATTGATAATATTCCCTTAGTTGGCCATTTTGAGCCTAATGAATTATGATTTTTCTTTGGTACCATGTATTGATTGCTTAATTTTTGTTAGTACCTTAGGAATTTTGAATGAGCAATTGAGAGGAATGAATAAGAAAAAGTGAATGGATGGTACAAAGTGTTGTGAATCTACTTCTCTTCCATAATGAAATAAATGAAAAAAAATAAAGAGAAATTTGGAAGAGAGTATAAGAAAAAAAAGTGAAAAGAAAAGAAGTATGAAATTGATTGTGATTTGAGTGTGAGTCCTCTGTAGTATTCATTACTCATTCATGATTTTTGAGGGAAACTTGTTTTTGCAATTTAGCCCTTAGTTTTATCCTTTCTTTCTTTTATCCCACCTTACACTTTTAACAATGGCCTCATTACAACCAAATTAAGACCTTCTGATTTTTGTGTGCTTTCAATAATTTCAGTGGATATTTGGGTCTATGGTCAAGCCTATGGTAACACATTGTCACTGTATGAACTTGAGTGAATCGTATATATATAACCTTGATACACATGAGAGATACACACTGTGAGGTTGAGAGTGTTCACTAGTCCTGAGTTCTTGTGGAGTTTGTTATTTTAACCAGGTTTTAATTGTATAAATTATTTGTGAAAATAAGTGTCCGAGTCTGTGAGTCGAAGTCCTAAATTAGGTGTGTACATTTTTATTTAGAGGGTAGTCTTGTGTTTTAGAATTTTATTTTACTTTTCCCTGGGACATGCAAAATGCTAAGTTTGGGGGAGTGATTTGGGTCTAATATATAATGTTTTGAGCATGATTTAGACTCCCTTTTTCTATGGATTTGGCTTATTTCTCTTGTTAATTTAGGACTTTTTGTATAGCCTTAGGATTTTGTTATTAGTTTAGAATCCTTTGAACATTTTGATCCGTTTTGGGTATGTTTCAGGTACTTTCAGAGCTTAATTGAAGAAAATAATCATGGAGCTGAAAAGAGGACGAAAGGACCTTGAAAATGGCACAAGAACGGAGCGAAACGGAGCTGGAAGTAGGCTGGCACGCCTAGGCGTGGAGCTCCCTACGCCCAGGCGCACAGCCCATGTTGTCCACAACAAATCAGACCTGGTGCGCCCAGGCGTGAGGTCTTGGGTGCCCAGGCACGCGTACCCCGTCCAGGCCCAGTTGGGCCAAATTCTGATGCGTTTTTGAGGGATTTGTTTAGGTTTTGTAAATATATATTTATTATAGGATTAGAATTAGGTTAGCAGCTTTTAGGGAGGGAGATTACATGATTTTGGAGAGCTTTAGAGAAGAAGAAGATTGAATATTGGAAGATTGAATATCTGTTCGCGGTAATCCTAATTGTCTATGATTATGGATGACTCTTCTATTGTTTCTGTTCTTATTTTCTCAATGTGTAACTAAAACCCTCGTGTTAAGAATTGGTGGATTTTTATGGATTAGTTTATTGATTTCATGAATTGATGTTTTTCCGTTTCTAAATCAAGTGTTTGATCATATTTTCACTGTTATGCATGAAAGTAGTTAATCTATGTTTTGGATCTTTAATTCTTCAATTGAGAGATTAGGAATTAGAATAGGCCTTCAATCAAACAATATAATTACTCAACTTGTAGGGATACTTTTGGGGATTATATAACTTGTTATAAATTCCACTGTTCTTAATTAATGGTTATTCAATGGTTTAATCACTTAAGGGATTAAGTGTTATCAAGATGAATAATAAACAGTAATTGCAGAGGAGGAATCTAGTAATTACTACCTTAGGAATTTGTTCTTGATTTAGGTAAAAACATAGATTCATGATAAATAAACAACGCCTACAATGAAACCATGTTCCTAACTAGTTTTCTTAAATTGTTCAGCCACTTTTATTTAATTTCTGTTTTCATTTTATTTCAATTCAATCTTAATTAATTAGTTAGAAACCTATAGATTTCGCTTCTAACTACTCTTCGGTGAGAATTAATTGAACAATTTGCAATCCCTGAGGAACGATATCTGGTCTTATTGACTATATTACTTGTCGATCCGATATACTTGGCGGTGACCCAACACACACTAAGCTTGAATAAAACAAACACACCATCATCATCATCATCATCCAAAGCTTAACCTGTTATACATCAAATGTCATCATCAACTTGTCACTTGGTATTGTCATCATCAAAACATCATGGGAGAACATGGACTTCAACACTACCCCTTTTTGATGACGACAAACACTTTCTGCAAAACAAAGGTTAGAACACAACACATAATATTCATATCATAAATAATATGCTTGATGATTCAGCTCATCAAATCAGTTCAACTCAGCTCCCCATGAACTTCTGAATTTTAAATTTCTGCTTCCCCTAAATATAGTAACCTTATTACTCTCCCCCTTTTGGCAACATCAAAAAGAGGGGCAAAAAATCGGATAACAACACAAGACCAAAATATAATTAAAACCATAGATGCAACATAGCCATAAAAGTGAAAAATCCGATAAGTTGAAAGTTTAGAGCATAAACACAACATAAATCCAGGTTATAACTAAGGGTTAGAAAAGCATAAATAAAAGTTCAAGAAGCTTAAAGAAATTCTCCACAAGCTATGCCTCATGCGATCCCGTGAATCCAGACCCAACTCTATTATGATGACGCAAGTCATGAATGTTTTGCCGTATCACACCCATATCTATGTTCAAATTTTCCAGACCAGTGGTGAGTGTATCAAGCCTCACGTCCATAGAATTCATGTGAGCCTGAGATCTGCTCATATGATCGTTGGATCGCTGCATATACCCACGGACATCATCCATGGAGGTTTGCATGTAGAGAGGCACATGATCAGGAGGAAATATGGTTTGCAGAGGGGGTAGATCAGGTCATGAGCAGGAGCCTCTTCCTCATCGTGGAGATCATCTTCAGCATTTCTTCGTCCCCGACGTGTAGCATAAGGTACCCAGCCCTCATCTTCATAGAAGCGCCAACCCATGGTCTTAACGAATGAATTGTTGATGCACATGTCCGAGGTGAAGGAGGTTTTGGATTCTCCAGCCAATGAAACTCGGAAACGATGCAAGATTTTAGTGATCAAGGTGGCATAAGGAAGGCGAGTTGTTTTGAGCTTTGTATTTTGGTCAATTGAACGCCTAACCTTAGTAGCTGTTTCCTTCAAGTGATATAGGGCATATCATCCCCAGTTAATCGGCTTGTCGTGAGAGAGTGCCCAGAATATAATGAAATCAGTATCCATCACACGAAAGTAGTTTCCAGGTCTTGGAATCAAGTATCTATTCAGAATAGAGTGTAGCAGCTGATATTTGAACTCAAGATTACCAGAAGTGATGATTTTGCCGGGGTCATTATTTAAAAATGCTTCCTTAGCTGAATCTTTTCTATACTCATCACCCCATAAGTTGTTTGGACCACGTCCAGTGAAGGTGACACCATCCGTCGGAAGTTGAGTAATTTCTTCCCAAAGATTCATATTGATTGAAATCTTTTTACCTTTCACTTCAGAAGATAGGACCTTATTGTCATCATCCCAGCGAATATTGGTGTAGAAAACTTTAACCAAATCTTCATAGAAGGCACCTCCAATGCAGCAGAAAGGAAAAAGGTTCTTTTCTCTGAGAATAACCACGGGAGGCAAATCACACTCAAGAAAATCAAAGTCTTCTTTGTTGATGAATCTGGGTGAGATGACAGTGCAAGCAGCAAAGTATTTCTCAAAATCACTATCTGAGAAGGTGATGAAAACCATCGTCTATATTGCGCAAGGGTTGCTGGCTGAGGCATGGAAGAAGGTGGAGCCGAAGGACCAGCCCCATCTCGACTTTGGCGAGACGACCTCGGAGCACGAACAATAGGAGGTGATGGCTCATCGTCCTCTGATTCAACAATTGGGACTCTTTTTCTAGGCCTTCTACTTCCCATGCTCACATATTTCAGAAAAAACAGAACTGATTTCCAGCAATACCAATATCAACCAGATAGAGATGCAAACAACTGAAATAAGCCCAAACTTGAGTACCCAGCACAGAGAATTCAGACTAACTCACAATTAATCACAGGATCTCCAAAGCAATGCAACTTTAAGTGCCAACAATAACTTAGGTATGTATACTACTAACTTCAAAGCATCATCATATCATCACCAAGTCAGTTGCATAGACATCATACCATGAATGTAGCAGTACAATGACTAGAGAGGAGAATGTAACTTAGACCAACCTGAACCGTAGAGAACCAATACCAACATTGTTGAACCGGAGAAGAAAACAAACCGAACCAATCGAACTAGCATTCACTGAACCCGTCTAGACCAGAACTGAACCGAAAAGCTTCTTTGAACCAGTGAACCGAGGTGAGCGAACCAATGAACCAGTGACTCCTTGGTAACCACGAGTTGGACCAATGGTGAACCGGTTTGGTGCCTAGGGTTTGAGGTATGGTGTTATAGTTGAAGAGGGTTGAATAAGGTGGAGAAGACGTGGTTAATGGTGGTTGGAAGGTGGAGGTTAAATGGGTTATGGTGAGAGAGAGGGACTAGTTTCGTGTGAAGAAAGAAGGAAGAGATGAAGGTTTATGGTTGAAGAGTGGTATTTGAAGGTTGATAAGAGATGAGTGTTGAAGCTTGAAGGTGGGTGGCTATGGAGTTTTTTTTTGTTGAGGAAGAAGAAGGTGTAGTGAGAGGGAAGGAGGAAGGAGAACGTGTTTTTGGTGGAAAGAGGAAGAGATTGGGACGGCTAGGTTTAGTCAAGGAGGTTCCCCACTTGGTCAAACACGGGTCAAGGCGCACTTGGCCCACCAACACGTGTTTTTTGAGTCTGATGTAGGTAATCGATTACTTCGAGGAGGTAATCGATTACTTCCTTTCTGTCTTCCAGACCTGTATATGAAACTAGCAGGTAATTGATTACTTTCCAGGGTAATCGATTACTTCACCCCAAAACTTGCCAAACTGCTTCAAATTTGACCTGATTGATTTTTGATGAACAAGGCATACATATTCTAATGGTCTTAGGGATTTGCATGGGATGCATAACATGAGAGTTGCTTACCTGATAAGGCTGATACCTACAAAACAAATCTCAGACTATCTCCAACGCTCAAGTTAGTAAATTTTGCAATGCAAATCAACTAGAGCAATTGAAAGAATTAACATCAACCATATGATATCACAAGATAATACTCAATGTCATACAAGCCTTATATAACTATGAATTATAACAAGTCCATACATATTATGAATTTAAATGCCAACTTAATCAAATCAAGTTTGCACTAAATACCATATTATGAATGAAGTACACTGCTATGCCAAGGTTTGATAATAATGTGACAAAATAATTGAAAATCAATTTTTACCACACATGATTTATTTTCAAAATAGATATAGCTTGGAATAGTCGAGGTACACTCTTGTATAATCATGGTTATAAAACGAAGATGACTTATTTACCTCAGACTTGTTGATCTAGGATGAACTTGTTTTTGACCATTGCTTCCCTTTTTGATTTTTCATCATAGCGAATTTTCCATTTCTACGTGAGAGAGCTTTGGTCCTTAATGGCTTGTTTCTTCTTTGGTCAACCCATCTGTCTTTTGTCATTCTGCGAATCATCCCGAATGATCTTTCTTTCTTATTTCCTTTTGGTTCTTCCTTGGGTAAATGATTTTGCATATTCCTGTTACAAGGAGAGCCTTTTGGTACCCATCTCATTTTGGGTCCAGGGGGATTAGACATGGATTCCTTAGAAACCTTTGGAACCCATTTCATTTTATTTCTCATATAATAATGTTTCTTATATAAACACAAATGAGAAATATGACCCGAATGACCGCAATAGTTACAGGTAACGGGTTTGAGTGATGATTTGCCTTTTTCAAAAATGTTTTTACATCAAGTAGTGATTTTATGTTCATGTTGAATATCACACTTGTCAACTACTTTACTTGATTTTTGGATATCTACATTATCATCAATTTTATCAAGTATAAAGTTGGAACAAGATGATTTTTCAATACTACTAGACTTAAAAGGTGCATCCTCAACATATTTTTCAAAAAATATGCAATTTTCACAAGAAGTTGAGGTGCTGTTTTCCAAAATTGTACTTTTCAAATCATCGCTCAAATCATTACTTGTAATTTGCACATTATGGGAATGAGAACTGATTGAGGTTACCTCATGAGGAGTAAACGAGTGTAATTCAGTTTCTTTGTCTACTGACTCCTCATTTGAAGAACTTGTCTCCATGTATGTTTCCATAAATGCTCCAAATAAGCTTTCTAGGTCATCATCATCATTTGATGAGTTGCTCCTCATGCTTTTGGTATCATCATTGAAGGTTTCATCATGGGAGTTGGTAATTTCCGGCTTTGTGACTTTTTCATACTGATGTGACTTTTCTTTCCTGTGGACACTAACACTTCCAAGTAGATCATTAGTAGCATAGTGTATTTTTAAAGTGTCCCAAATACTTTTAGCATCAACGCATTCCTTCATTCTAGCATATGCATCATTATTCAAGACATTTCTTAGAATGCGCATAGCTTAAATATTCAAGGCAAAAGATTTTTTTTTTATCAAATTCATTTAAAACACATTTTGATTTTAAATCGAAGCCACGAAGCACAATATTCCATAATTGAAAACTAATAGCTTGTAAGTAAAATTTCATTCTAGCATTCTAATACAGATAATTTTTCCCATAAAAAATTGGTGCATCATCGAATGTAAAAACCTCCATTTAAAATCAAAAACAAATGTCCCAACGCTGCCAATCTACAATGGATCTTGATACTCAAGCTGTTAAGCCTTTACCAGAGCACGAAGCTCTGATACCAATTGTTAGGATTGACAGCCGTCACCCAAAAAGGGGGGTGAATTGGGTTTTTAAATGAATTTTTAAAACTTTGAAAATTAATCGTTTTTCAATAAAAATAATTAATACTTGCAGCGGAAAAACGAATTGAATCGATTAAGAGAGATTGAGCGGAAGCTAATATTGAAATTAATAACTTAATATGCGCGAAACAAATTAAATCAAAACTATGAAAATGGTTACGCGCTAAATAAATTAAAACCATTTAAAATATATTAATATGAAAATAATTATATTGATGCGATGAAGAACATGAACAATAACAACAACGGTAAGTAAAAGATAAGGAAAGAGAAACGTGCACCGTTGGTTTTATACTGGTTCAGCCTTTACAGCGAAAGGCCTACGTCCAATCCCCAAGCGACCCGCTTGAGCTTTTCTTCACTAAACAATAATAAGGACAAACAGCCCCGATTACAAGCAAGAGCGTCCCGCACACTACTAGGAACCACCGTTTGCTAGGGACCTCAAATACACAACACTAGGTAGCCTCTACCTAGAACCTAAGGTAGTCTTTCTACTAGGTGTCCCACTGTTCGTCTAGACTCTACCCTAGTAAACAAGGGTTCCTCACCCTAAGAACGTGCCACATGTTCACACTAAGGGATCCACTCCCTAACACTAAGGGTCACACTTTCCCTTACAAAGATTTGGTTGAGAAGAAATAGAATACTAACAATTCATGCACTCTAGATAGTGCTGATACAACAATAAAAACACTATATCAAATTATTATCTTAGGCTCTCAAGGATTTGAGTATTTTTCAGAACAGAGAAGAAGATGAGCTCTCTATTTTTGATTTTCAAAAATTAGGATTAGAGAGAGTGTAGAGCATTCCCCAATCAAAATAAGGAAGAAGACCTTTTGTAAACTTAAACGAAATCAATCCAGAAAGGAAACAAATCATTTTCTGAATCAAATTGATTGTTTCACGATTTTCAAAATTAATATGGAGGTAATCGATTACCTTGGCTAGGGTAATCGATTATCTGCATTTTGTGAAAACAGATAATTTGAATTTTGAAAAAGTAACCGATTACTCTGCAAATGTAATCAATTATTTTCACTAAAATAATATTAAATGTATCAGACCTGAAAGTAATCGATTATTTTAAGAGAAGTAACCGATTACCTTCTTACTGATCTCTCAGGTTACATAATTTAAAGGAAGTAATCGATTATCTGAAAAAGTAATCGATTACTTTTACTTAAAACAGTTTTTCTAAAAGATTTGTAACCAAAGGTTTTCGCAAAAGATTCTCACAAAGATTTTCATAAAACATGGTCTTCTCCTACAGTTTTTCATAAAAACATTTTATTTTCCAAGTTCTTAAAATATGCAACCTTGAGTACCTTGTAGGATTCTCATGCTTTGATGCTAACAATCTCTCTCCAAGCAACAACATTGGCAACCAGCAAGCTACACCACATGAAGATTAGAATTAGGATTTTTATTAATTCTATTTCAATGTAATCTTTATTTTATGCAATGCATCTCATTGGTGTGGGTAGCTTAGGTGATTTTTAAGAGTATTTAAATAATGTTTGATTCAGAGTGAAGATACTTTAAATCTTGATTAAATAGCTCTATTAAAAGTTTTGTGAAAATCCTTTTAGAAAAATTTTGTTTTTATTCAGATTCTGATTAGTTTACTCGAGTAATGAGTATTGGATCACTCGAGTAATTTATGTCATGACAGGTTAATCGAGTAATGGTTTACACATCACTCGAGTAACTTAATCTGACATGTTTTAATCGAGTAATGTTATATGGTTTACTCGAGTAATTCAATCAGTGTTTGGAAAATTTTAAAAGGACTTAATTTTCTCTTTCACAATAATATACACATTCATTCTTACAATTTTCTATACACTTTCAAAAGCAATTCAAGAGCTATTTTACATCTTTCAAGAGCTATCAAGATTCATCAAAGAACTTTTCATTCTTCACTCTATTTCTCTCATTGTTCAAATATTCTTAAGATCATATTTTTGTTCTTAGTGGTTGTTGAAGATTTGCAATTTATGATTGCATCATTGAAGTTTCAACACAAGTGAAGAATCTCACAAGGAAGACTTTGAGGATCAAAGCAAAGCAAGAAAAGAGGATTGGTTGGAAGCATCTTCAATCAATTAGCAAGGAAATCTAGAATTCTCAAAAGGGGTAGATTAGATCAAAGTGTTTGGTACACACTTTGAGTTGGGTTTTAAGATAGGAGAACTAAGAATCTAGTTGCATCTTAAAACATTGTAAAATCTACATTTGAAGATTTCTAGTGAAGAATCTCTCTTGATTTAAGAGGGGACTGGAGTAGCTTTCAAGTGGGTGAAAGTGAACCAGGATAAATCCTTGTGTCTCTTTTATTTTCATTCCTTGTATTGCATTAATTCATTAACAATTGCATTTTTAGGTTAGAATTGGGGTTTTCTTAATTCTATTCAATTGATCTAAATTTGCATGTTAATATTACTTGAAATTGTTCATATTAATCATTCATAATTTGTTGAATCATCATAGTATTGTTATTCTTGAAGAACTCCATTGAAAACTGAGTTTTAATTGAACTTTACCCAGTTTACTCGAGTAAAGTTCTTATCACTCGAGTAATCTGCTTTCAGTTTATGAACAATACTCGAGTAGGTTTTCTGTTACTCGAGTGATTTAAAAATAGCTTTCGTAATACTCGAGTGATTTGCTGAATACTCGAGTGAAATTATTTTTGCTTGCGTATTACTCGAGTGAAGACTTGAGTTACTCGAGTAATCTGACTTGAATTTTTAAGAAAATTTATTTTCATAAAACCATTCTCTTAGGTGGACGAAAAATCTGTAATAAGGCTTCAATATTCTATTCACCCCCCCTCTAGACTATATTGAGCCGCTTGTTGGTT
Source organism: Crotalaria pallida (assembly GCA_037953625.1). NCBI lineage: Eukaryota > Viridiplantae > Streptophyta > Magnoliopsida > Fabales > Fabaceae > Crotalaria > Crotalaria pallida. The sequence continues at coordinate 47,205,523 of CM075650.1, read as the reverse complement.
TCCAACAAGTGGTATCAGAGCTCGGACGAAAAATCCGAGCCTTAAAAAGCTTTTTCGAAAAGATCCTTTTTTACTTGGAAACAATGGGCTCAATTTCAAATCCTTTTGGTGGTGAAGGAACTTCCATTAATCTTCCTCCACTATTCAATGGTGAGGGTTACGCTTATTGGAAGGTCCGTATGAAAATTTTTATTCAAGCCATAGATATGGAAATTTGGAACGCCATAGAGAATGGACCTTTTGTTCCTCAAACGAAAGTAAATGATGTTGTTTCGGTCAAACCACAATCGAGTTGGGACAATGATGATAAGAAGAAAGTTGCATTTTATTTAAAAGCTAAAAATATCATCACGTCTGCTCTTTCTTATGATGAGTTCTTTCGAGTATCTCAATGTGTTGATGCTAAACAAATGTGGGACACATTACAAGTCACACATGAGGGCACTTTGGAGGTTAGAAGGGCTAGGCTAAATACACTCATGCATGAATATGAACTCTTTCGTATGTTACCTAATGAAAACATAGGTGACATGCAAAAGCGGTTCACTCATATCATAAATCATCTTTCTGCACTTGGAAAAGTTATTACTAATGGTGAAGTTGTTAATAAGATTTTGAGATGTCTTAGCAGGGAATGGCAACCTAAGGTGACGGCCATTATGGAAGCTAGAGACGTGGATCAAATTGACTTAGCAACTCTATTCGGAAAACTTCAAGAGCATGAAATGGAGCTTGGGCGGTTATCCATGAATGAAGATGCCGATAGAAAGAAAAAGGGGATAGATCTTAAATCAACTTCAAAATCCCTTAAGGCACAAGAGGAAAACTCTCAAGTGGATGACTCGGACTCCGATATAGATGATGATACCCTTGGCTTGGTAGTTAAAAAGCTTGGTAGGTTCCTTAAGAGAAAGGGAAACTTTAATAAGAATAGACAAAGAGATACTAAGGACTCACAACCAAGAAATAAGACTAACAAGGATCACATCAAGTGTCATGGGTGTGGAAAGCTTGGTCACTATCGATCGAATTGCCCAACTCATTCTAAGAAGTCGGAAGGTGACAACTCTATGTTCAACTCATCTAAAGGAAAAAGGGCTTACATAGTATGGGATGAAGAGGAGAGTCAATCAACATCTAGCTCATCGGATGATGAAGAACTTGCAAATCTATGTTTGATGACGAAGCTTGATGAAGAGGAATCTTCGAGCATTAAATCAAGTGAGAACGTCAATGAGGTAGATTATCTTTCCGATGCTAGCTCTAGTTCTAATTCTCCTTCATTCAATGAATTGTACAATGTGTATGTAGAGATGCATAAAGAGTTGAAGAAACTTGCTAAAATAAATGTTGAAAGAAAGAATTTCATAATGAAGCAACATGAAAAGATAATTGAACTTCAAAAAGATTTAGAAGAACTTAAGCTTCAAAATGAAACTCTTGAACTCATTTATGCAAACTCTACATGCAATTGTGAATTGAAATCAAATGAGACTCCATCTTGTGAAAATTGCAAGTCTTTGGAAAAAGAAGTTTTTAATTTGAATGATCGACTTGCAAGGCTCATGAAAGGAGATACTTCATTAGATCATTTGCTTTCAACTCAAAGGAACAATAGCAATAGATCCGGTCTTGGCTATACCAAACCTAAGAAACGCAATTATCACAAAGTTGGTGGATTTTCAAAGAATAAGATTTCTAAAAACCCAACTTGCCATTATTGTGGGATCTTTGGGCATACCACGAATAAATGTAATATAAAGAAATTTGGTATACCAAGCGGAGAATATATTTGGATTGTTAAGGGGACTTCTCCCCATGCTAACAACAAAGGACCCAAGATCACTTGGGTACCTAAGTCAACCAAATGATATCTTTCTTGTAGGTGTGTCTTCGAACCAAAGAGCGCAAATGGTACTTGGATAGTGGTTGTTCGAGACACATGACGGGAGACAAAACACACTTCATGGAACTTACTCCGAAAAGTGGTGGATTTGTGACATACGGCGACAACAACAAGGGCAAAATTCTAGGAGTCGGGAAGATCGGTAACGTATCTAACCTTGTCATAGAAAATGTCCTATACGTAGAAGGCTTAGAACACAACTTGCTTAGTATAAGCCAACTATGCGATATGGGCAATTATGTGACTTTTACTCCGGAATTATGCTTCATTAAGTCTTCCATAGATGATAGTGTTAAGTTTGTTGGTGGTCGCTCTAATAACACTTACTTAATTGATTTGGATGAGATAACTTCACTATTTTCAAAATGTTTCAAATCTTTTGATGATGAAATTCGTCTTTGGCATAGACGAATTGCTCATGTGAATGTGAATCAATTAAACAAACTTTTGCGAAAAGATTTAGTGATTGGTTTGCCTAAACTAAACTTTAAGCTTGATGGCATTTGTGATTCTTGTCAAAAGTGCAAACAAGTTAAAAGTTCTTTTAAACCTAAAAATGTGATAAGCACAACAAAGCCTTTGGAGCTAATCCATATGGATTTGTTTGGCCCTTCACAAATTAAAAGTTTAGGTGGCAATTACTATGGATTTGTTTTAGTAGACGATTTTACTAGATTCACATGGACATTATTTTTATCCGCAAAAAGTGAAGTTTATAAATGTTTTAAAAAATTTGCCAAACTCATCCAAAATCAACTAAGTTTGAAAATTGTGTCTATTAGAAGTGATCACGGAGGTGAGTTTGAAAACACTAGGATTGATGCGTTTTGTGATAAGTTTGGTATTGATCATCAATTTTCGGCCCCTAGGACTCCGGAGCAAAACGGAGTTGTAGAAAGGAAAAATAGAATTTTAGTGGAACTTGCTCGTACTATGTTGAAAGAATCAAATATTCCTAAATATTTTTGGGCCGATGCGGTAAACACCGCTTGTTATGTTCTTAATAGGGTTCTTATTCGTCCGCATTTAAATAAAACACCTTATGAACTTTTAAAAGGGCGAAAGCCAAATATTTCACATTTTCATGTTTTTGGGTGTAAGGTGTTTGTTTTAAATAACGGAAAGGAACCGGTCGGCAAGTTTGACTCCAAAGCCGACGAAGGCATATTCATAGGTTATTCAACCCATAGCAAAGCATATAGAGTCTACAATAAAAGAACATTAACCGTTGAGGAATCCGTGCATGTTGTATTTGATGAATCTTCGAAAGGAGATTGTGTTGTTTCTTGTGATGATGATAATATAGGTACATTTTTGGATCATGAGAAGTCAACACCACAACAAATGGAAGAGAATCAAATTGAAGATGGAGAGGTGCAAGCACAAGATAAAGACTTAGCACAAGAGATTCAATCTCAATTACCAATAGCTTGGAAATCAAACAAAAATCATCCGATTTCTAACATCTTAGGTGACATTGCGAAGGGAGTGGTAACCCGACGCACTTTAAATAATTTTTGTTATTATGTTGCCTTTGTATCTCAAATAGAACCTAAGAATATCAAAGAGGCTCTTCAAGATGATCATTGGATTATGGCCATGCAAGAAGAATTAAATCAATTTGAAAGAAATCAAGTTTGGGAGCTTGTGCCAAAACCCTATGATCGTCCTGAAATCGGTACTCGATGGGTCTATAGGAATAAGTTAGATGAATCGGGTATTATTGTTAGGAATAAAGCTAGGTTGGTAGCACAAGGTTATAGTCAAGAAGAAGGAATCGATTACGATGAGACATATGCTCCTGTTGCTAGACTAGAAGCTATTCGTATTCTTCTCGCTTTTGCTTCAATAATGAATTTTAAATTGTTTTAAATGGATGTTAAGAGCGCCTTTCTTAACGGATACATTCAAGAGGAAGTTTACGTGTCACAACCTCCCGGATTCGAGAGTTTTGAGCATCCGGACTACGTTTTCAAACTGAAAAAGGCTTTGTACGGTTTGAAACAAGCTCCTAGAGCTTGGTACGACCGACTAAACAATTTTTTATTACAAAAAGGTTTTAAACGAGGCACTGTTGACACTACTCTTTTTATTGAACGTTCCGGTAAGGATATTTTATTGGTTCAAATATATGTTGATTTCTGTTTCATGTTTCATATGCATATTTCTAACTCTGTTATGTTTATGTTTCTGTTTCATGTTTATGACTCTGTTGCTGCTATGTTGCTACTTTCGTTAGTTATTTTTGTTATCTGCTATGTGTTACTCTGATATAATGGTGCTATATTCGTTGTGCGTTTATATTTGTTTATATTCGTTGTGGCACTATTGTGGTTTATTTTGGTATTGTATTTAATGTTTTTTTTATATACCATTGTGAACTACTTACCTTCAACTTTTGGCAAAAGACTTTTCTTAACTTTCTTATCTTTTTAATGATGCCAAAAGGGGGAGAATATTTTGTTGATGTTGTTCTTGTAGGTAAAGTTTTATTATATTTTTCCTAGGTGTTTTACATTTAGGGTGAGTATGTTAAAACTTAGTGCTTAATTGTAAAGGAGGTTTGTCATCATCAAAAAGGGGGAGTTTGTAGGATTCTCATGTTTTGATGCTAACAATCTCTCTCCAAGCAACAACATTGGCAACAAGCAAGCTACACCACATGAAGATTAGAATTAGGATTTTTATTAATTCTATTTCAATGTAATCTTTATTTTATGCAATGCATCTCATTGGTGTGGGTAGCTTAGGTGATTTTTAAGAGTATTTAAATAATGTTTGATTCAGAGTGAAGATACTTTAAATCTTGATTAAATAGCTCTATTAAAAGTTTTGTGAAAATCCTTTTAGAAAAATTTTGTTTTTATTCAGATTCTGATTAGTTTACTCGAGTAATGAGTATTGGATCACTCGAGTAATTTATGTCATGACAGGTTAATCGAGTAATGGTTTACACATCACTCGAGTAACTTAATCTGACATGTTTTAATCGAATAATGTTATATGGTTTACTCGAGTAATTCAATCAGTGTTTGGAAAATTTTAAAAGGACTTAATTTTCTCTTTCACAATAATATACACATTCATTCTTACAATTTTCTATACACTTTCAAAAGCAATTCAAGAGCTATTTTACATCTTTCAAGAGCTATCAAGATTTATCAAAGAACTTTTCATTCTTCACTCTATTTCTCTCATTGTTCAAATATTCTTAAGATCATATTTTTGTTCTTAGTGGTTGTTGAAGATTTGCAATTTATGATTGCATCATTGAAGTTTCAACACAAGTGAAGAATCTCACAAGGAAGACTTTGAGGATCAAATCAAAGCAAGAAAAGAGGATTGGTTGGAAGCATCTTCAATCAATTAGAAAGGAAATCTAGAATTCTCAAAAGGGGTAGATTAGATCAAAGTGTTTGGTACACACTTTGAGTTGGGTTTTAAGATAGGAGAACTAAGAATCTAGTTGCATCTTAAAACATTGTAAAATCTACATTTGAAGATTTCTAGTGAAGAATCTCTCTTGATTTAAGAGGGGACTGGAGTAGCTTTCAAGTGGGTGAAAGTGAACCAGGATAAATCCTTGTGTCTCTTTTATTTTCATTCCTTGTATTGCATTAATTCATTAACAATTGCAATTTTAGGTTAGAATTGGGGTTTTCTTAATTCTATTCAATTGATCTAAATTTGCATGTTAATATTACTTCAAATTGTTCATATTAATCATTCATAATTTGTTGAATCATCATAGTATTGTTATTCTTGAAGAACTCCATTGAAAACTGAGTTTTAATTGAATTTTACCCAGTTTACTCGAGTAAAGTTCTTATCACTCGAGTAATCTGCTTTCAGTTTATGAACAATACTCGAGTAGGTTTTCTGTTACTCGAGTGATTTAAAAATAGCTTTCGTAATACTCGAGTGATTTGCTGAATACTCGAGTGAAATTATTTTTGCTTACGTATTACTCGAGTGAAGACTTGAGTTACTCGAGTAATCTGACTTGAATTTTTAAGAAAATTTATTTTCATAAAACCATTCTCTTAGGTGGACGAAAAATCTGTAATAAGGCTTCCATATTCTATTCACCCCCCATCTAGACTATATTGAGCCGCTTGTTGGTTTCCAACATACCTAGATATCATCGATTTACAAGAAGTCCTAAAGGATGAACTCATTAAACACATGACACACTAAGCTTGAATCAAACAAGCACACCATCATCATCATCATCCAAAGCTTAACCTGTTATACATCGAATGTCATCATCAATTTGTCACTTGGTATTGTCATCATCAAAACAGCATGGGAGAACATGAACTTCAATAGACGTGTCTAGTCGGAATTCTAGTCAGACGCAAGAGGTTAGTTACAAAGTGTCACATGGAGCCATGTGGGCGAAGACGACCTCTAACTTTAATCCTCTTTTTTTAAACTAAAAATATTAAAATATTAGTTTTTATTTTTTATTTTAAAAAAATAAAAAGGATCTTAGCCCACATAATATTACGTGGTACCACATGGCTAACTTCTCACATATGGCAAACCAAGAAGTTATTACGGGAGCAAAATATTGAAAAAAAAACAAGGACCTATAACAAAATGACCCTAAAGTTCAAGAACTTTAAACATAATTAAAGACTAAATTGTCACTTTAGTCCTTCACTTTGTAAGCAGCTTTCACTTTAGTCCCTGATTTTTCAATAATTCCTTTTTAATCCCTCACTTTGAAAAAAGTTACTCACGTTAGTCCCTGGCAACGTTTTCCGTTTATAGATGTTAACATGACCGTTAATTTATAGTATTGTATTTCATTTTAGTCCCTAACTTAAAATTTTTAATTCACTTTAGTCCCTCACTATATTGTGTTTCATTTTAGTCCCTAACTTAAAATTTTTAATTCACTTTAGTCCCTCACTATAATAACAATGATGTTTCTTTCGCTTTTCTCTTGTAGTGTGACTACCATAAAAACATTGTATGTTCTTCTTGCTATTCTGTAAATTAACTTTATAGTTTATATAAGCATTGACTCCAAACTCTGCATATGAAGGTGTCAATAGCAAAGTTTCTTCCGGATGATCACTTCAGAGTACATTATTTTATTATGCAGATAACTAGTATGTTTTTCTTCTAAACTCTTTAGTGTTTTAGTTTTTTTTATATGCTCTTCGGTGTTTTAGTTATCTATTCATGTGTGGATTAACCGGAATCCTACGGACAGCAAGTTAAGATATATGAAGAAGAGTCTTCCATAATACAAAGCAACGCCTTTGTTTGATAGACTTGTGTTTGACAAGGTATTCCATATCCACTTTACACTTGTGAAATTTGCACATAGTTTGGTTTCAAAACTAAAACATTGTTTGTATTAATAGACAAAACAAACACTAGGTGGACGAGTTCGTATCTTTCTACCAGGAGCTGCTCCTTTGTCTAGGCATGTGGAGGAATTTTTGAGGATAACTAGTGGATCTACATCATCACAAGGATATAGTATGGTGTTTGAATATCATGCTAAACATATTGGAGGAGTTTACAACATTTTGGTGATGACTCTTAAACACATAACTCAATAGAATATTTTTGAGTTAAAGCTATTGATACCTTCATGTGCAAAGCTTGAAGTCAATGCTTATATTAATTATAAAGTTAGTTTACAAAATAGCAAGGAGAATCGTTAATGTTTTTATGGTAGTCACACTATAAGAGAAAAGCGAAAGAAACATAACTGTTATTATAGTGAGGGACTAAAGTGAATTAAAATTTTTAAGTTAGGGACTAAAACGAAATACGATATAGTGAGGGACTAAAGTGAATTAAAAATTTTAAGTTAAGGACTAAAATGAAATACAATATTATAAATTAACGGCCACGTTAACGTCTATAAACGGAAAACGTTGCCAGGGACTAACATGAGTAACTTTTTTCAAAGTTTGGGACTAAAAGGGAATTATTGAAAAATCAGGGACTAAAGTAAAAGTTTCTTACAAAATGAAGGAATGAAGTGACAGTTTAGTTCATAATTAAACCTTAAAGAAATTATAGGTGACCTTCTATCATCTACATAAGCATTAGTTTTAGAATATTTTTTATAAGTATTTTAACCGCTTTAAATATTTTTTTTTCGAAACCAGGTGGTGTCCGAGTTTCAGATTTTTAACAGTATGAATCTTTGCCATGAATTGTTGTCTCACTGGGACTCGAACCTTTGATCCTGAAATCCCTAAACGCCCAACCAATTTCCATTAGGCCAATCCACTTGGGTAGTTAACAATCTTTATTTTAACTTTGACAACTTAAGCTTTCTCCACTCAAAAGCTTCTCGCTGGGGTAAATTTGAAAATATATTTATAATTATTATTAACAAATTCAATATTATTATTTATTTTAACAAACTTTCTTACAAATTCCTCCAGTTCTATATCTAAAGTTTTTTTAGGAAAAAGCAAATTTAGTCCTATTTTGTAAGACTATATTTCAATTTTCAATATCATTTAATTACTTTTTTTCAAAAATATTTTATTAAATCATTTTTTAGAATTTTAATAACAATTATAGAGATATTTTTGAAAAAGTATATTAAATATTTACATTTCTAATACCACTAATAACCTTTTATCCATATTCTTGGTGAACATAAATTTTTCCAAAAAAAATTTTCGCATAGGATGGGAGGGAGTACTTATTATGAACCGATGGATGGGTATATTTAGAACTAGTATACGACAATGTCAGAGTTGTGGATTAATGTCTATGGCTGAAAATCAGGTTGCTTACGAGGCTGGTGAAGAAAAGAATGGGTGATACCTCACGAGGGGACAATGCATGCCTTAAATTGATTTGAAATCAGAAGATTTATCGCTTACCCTTTACTTTAAATTTGTATTTAGATATCCAAATCAATACTATCATCAAAGTAACAGAGAGGCTTCAATGATTATCTGGTTTTTCATTTTTTAATGACCCCTTTTTGCGAGTCTATCCTTATGTATTTTTATTTAGGCTTATTTATGTCAGGTGTCCCTGTAGTTTGCACCTATTTTGTCATACGCCCTTTAATTTTATTTTTCAACAAATATACCCCTAAAGTTTGCTCCGGTGAGCCATATACCCTTGCATGTCATTTCCGGCCACCGGTGCTGACGTGGACCATCGGAGTCTGCAAGTGGTAGAAATAGGAGCCTTTCTAGTTTGAGTCTTTTTTGTCAAATACCCCTATATATAACTTCAAAAATTCATATCTTTTAAACCGTAAGTTCAAAAATTACAAATTTTATATCAAAACGATCGTATTGAAATATGAAATTTTAATATGTAATTATTTTACTTTTATGGATAGTTTTCTAAAAAATTATTTTTTGGAAAATTTTCTATACGAATTTTGAATTTATGAATTATTAAAAATAATTTATGAATTGGATTGAACTAGTTTTTATTGTAGTTTGAGGAATATAAAAATCATGAGTTTTGACTATGTCAGTCTCCGATGATTTTAAATTTAGTTTTTTTTATAGCTTTTTTTTTATAGTTTTTTACAATTTATTTTTAAAAGCCAAAACTCATGATTTTTATGATCCTCAAACTATAATAAAAACTAGTGCAATCCAATTCATAAATTATTTTTAATAATTCATAAATTCAAAATTCGTATAGAAAATTGCCCAAAAAACAATTTTTTACAAAACTATCCATAAAAATAAAATAATTACATTTTAAAATTCTATATTTCAATACGAAAGTTTTGACATAAAATTTGTATTTTTTGGACTTACGGTTTAAAAGATATGAATTTTTGAATTTATATATAGGGGTATCTGACAAAAAAGATTCGAACTACAAGGGCTCCTATTTTTACCACTTACTGACTCCGGCGGTCCACATCCCGGAAATAACATGCAGGGGTATATGGCTCACCGGAGCAAACTTTAGGGGGATATTTGTTGAAAAATAAAGTTAAAGGGCGTCTGACAAAATAGGTGCAAACTACAGGGCACCTGACATAAATAAGCCTTTTATTTATTTTTTGGATATGTTTGGCTGTTCAAAAGCAGAGAAAACATTGTGATGCTAAGAAAAAGTAACAAGCTAAGGTCCCCATTCTTTATTTTATACTAGTATTGATAAAATATGTATTAGCAGTGTAAAACAACTCTTATAACATGAAAAGAAGTAATCCAATTTATTATTGGATTTGAATCTCATATTATGCGGTGGTCCAAAAACATAATTCAGGCATAACCTGAGTAGTTATACACTTACACTACTCGGTGTGGTAGGGCAAAGGGAACATGTGCAATTAAAAACTGATCATGATGTTAGATAATCATGGATCAATACAATTAATCCTCTGTGACTGGCTGATTAGAAATTACTGCTCGTTGATAATGCCCTTGTCAATCTAGCTGTAGTGCAAGCCATTCATCCAAAACCTATCTGGTGATGTTTTCCAGCCTATACAGTAGTCATGTCTTAATAATACTTTTAAGTAATTTGCAAGTCAATTTTTCCCGAGTGTGTTTGATTTTGCTCAATATTGTAGTTTTAGTTTTTTTTTTAAAAAAAAAAATCATAATTTAATGTGTGTGTTTGAACGTAGATTATATTTTTGAAAAAATAATTAAAATCTAACATCTCCATCGTAGCAACTAGAGATTATTTTTTTGTAAGATTATTTTTTTCAGACTTATGTAATTTTTGTATTATATCATTATCACTTCAACATTTTAACTACTCCCTTGTCACTTCATATTTTTTTTTATTTACTCAGTAAAAGTAATCTTCTTTACACTATCCAAACAAAAGAGATTAGCTTAAATTCATTTTTCATCTAAAATACTCAAACATAAATAGATTAAAAAATTTTGACATATTATAATCTCAAAAAAAATAATCATAATTTTATTAGGCTTATTTAACATTAAAGTCCCTGAACTTAGGTGCTCTTTTGGAATTGGTCCTTAAACTTTTTTTCGATGCTTTTGGTCCCGGAACTTTGTTTAATTTTTGAAAATTGTCCTTTCATCACTTAAGTGGTGATATGATCAAGGATACGCCACGCCACCTTCGCCACACGATAGGTAACGTGCCAGATGATGTCACTTGAGTTTTTTTAAATTAAAAAAATTCAAATTTATTAAAAATAATTAACAAGTATATTTTTAAAGAAAATCGAATCTTTTAATATATTTTAAAAGAAATTATTTTTTAATAAAAAAAATCACGTAGTGTCCCGTGATTCTACATAACACGTTAGTTGTCGATATTGTGAAAGTGATGTGACATATCCTCGGTCATATCACAACTTAAGTGATGAAAGGACCATTTCCAAAAATTAAATAAAGTTCAGGGACCCAAAACATCGAAATAAAAGTTTAAGGACCAATTCCAAAAGAGCACCTAAGTTCAGGGACTAAAATGTTAAATAAGTCATTTTATTATGCCAGTTATACTAAAATGTTAAATAAGTCATTATTTTTGGGGTTCTGATTTTCCGTATCATTTTACACCACCTTTTATAATAATACTTACATTCATAAGGTTGATTATAAAATAAGGTGACCCCAAGTAGAATAAAGTAAAAGTTGATTTAACACAAAGTAGCAAGGGACATGTGCAACTGTCAATTCGAGCAACATTAATTTTTCCGCAAAGTGTGATTGTTACCTTCCATTATTCTTTTAGGATTTGAAAGTTGGTGCTGCAATATATTTTGAAATTATCCTAGTTATTTAAAATACTTTGAGCTCAGTTGAAATGGTAGGATTCTAGAGCATAGTTGTCAATGGACCGAAGATGTGAGAGGGCAAGATGCAACAATGAAGTTAGGGTGAAAAGTGAAGAGCTTAATGAGTTGCAAACCTCTACCTAATGATTAAAAGTGAAAACCTAAATGATAAAGCCTGAATCAATCCTGGTCGGAGCTAAACAAAAAACATGTCCAAATCAATTCCTTTACCCAAACCAATCTAAAAAATTGTACTTTGAGTTAGTTTGTCATTCGAGTTGATTGGCTATGAAAAACTTATGCCTACAAGTGAGCCAATAAAGCTCACATATTAAGTTTAGGATATGATGAAAATGTTTGGTTTCTGTGTTAAATTTCTCAGCTGGATGAAAATTTGTAAATTTTGTGGGTTTCTTTGTGTTTTTGTTAATGGAAGTCGACTGATGAAATTCAGATAGATTAAGTATGGGTTGAGACAAGGTGATTGATTCGCTTGCCCTATTTTCTTTCTTCTTGTTGCAGAGGGTCTTAATGGCTTGTACTTGTTCAAAAATGACATTAGGCAGTTCATAGAAAAATGTTGATAATAGTGAAATTCATTAATTGGTTTACGTGTGTGACAACTGCTTCTTTTTCACTATCTTTAAATGGTGAAAATTTTGGTTGTTTCAAGAATGGTAAAGGTTTGAGACAGAGAAATCCAATTTCTCCTCTTCTCTTTGTTTTGGTGATGAACATACTGACCAAAAAGTTGAAGATAGTATGAGAAACTTAGACTTCATCCCTTGTACAAAAGTATGAATGGTTACAAATCCAGCAATCTAGCATTTGTTGATGAACTTGTGATTTTATGCAAAGGTACTTTTTATTTTGCGAAGATTTTGATAGATGCATTTTCTACTTTTCCAAAAGAATCTGGTTTTTATGCTAGTCAAGAAAAATAAAATATTTATATGATGGTAGTGTCAGCTTAAATTTTAGCAAAACATTGCTAAGTCAGTTTGAAATTGAAAAAATGTGATTTTAGCATGCTTTGTCTTATGCCAATATAACATTTTACTTGTCTATTTTGATGGACAATGATGAAATAGCGTTGAACTTGATATAATACACTGCAAATTGTCCATTTTTAATTATAAGTTGAAGTTATTGGTGAATCTTTTGGCTTCCCATAGCCTCGACAAACCCCTCGGAACTCGGCTTATCTTAACGAGCACGGTTTCTAAAAGGAGTTGGCGGACTCAAAAGGACCTCAACAAAACTACCACTCTCATTCGTACCACTGCTTTGGTTTACATATCCCACACTCCCGCTCATGGATTTAAAACCTTTAAAAAAAAACCAAAGGAAGAACAAGGAGTCAAGATTCGAAAAACCCCAAACCATGAGAGACCATTTTCCTAGACCACTATATAGCTAAAAAACAAAACCCTAAACACGATCCAACAATCTTATCTACCCGTTTTCAGAGACGAGTAATAACCAAAAGAGTGAATGAAGAAAAACCATAAAGCAAAGATGAAAGAGCAAAAGAAATACTTGCGATTGAAGAGCAAAATCAAGAAATCAAAACCCTGGAGAAGAAAAGCGTAGTATTGCGAGAACCTCAAAAGCATCAAGCACCACTCAGTAGCCAATACGAAGGAAGAAGACGGGTAACTGGAGAGAAAACAAGTTTTTTGAAACGTAGAAAGGAAACCAAGAGAAATTTTGAAGAGTTTAAATAGATTTCGAGCCTTTTGTTTTTCCCTTTTTTTGGGCCCAAGGACAAAAACGTAATTCCAATAGCCCATTTCCCAAGAGCAAGCCAAGAAGTTCTCCTAACCCTCGGAGGTATGTTCATAATTCACACTAGAATTCAAACGTTGTGGACCTAGATGTGAAAGACGTGACACCTGTGTTGGTTGTTTGAAATTCAAACGAGGGGAAAAACTGCCTTTTCACTATGACGGTGAGCATTACTACTCAATTGCCAGGAATAGGAAGAATACATGTGTTCAACTTGAGAACAACAAACATCATCTTTAATAGTTGAAAAGATAGCTCGAGTGACTGATGAAGCTCTGTACTATGCAAGCTCCGCACTCGGCATAGGTCCTTCGGACATTCTTGAGTTGGGAGCTTGTGTGATGGACCAGACCTCTGGCCGACCATTTCCGAGCATATGCACGAGGCATTATGTTGGCTGATCGAGACCGTGACTCACACAGTGTTTTAATACCCGACCAATCTTTGCTCGGTCCTATTTCCAATCCTCAACACTTGTGAGTTCTCACAATGAATCACCAGATACTAGACCTCTCTCCAATAACCAAAGAATCCAACTGCATTTATGCATTTCCATCATTCCCTCCTACATTCTCGCTCGTCTGATCTGCAACAACTAGCAAGGATCGCATTAGCCCTTAAATGGAAGAAGAATATTCTAGATATTCTCCCCCTTCTTCCGCCAGCTACACGTCAATCCACTAGCTCACGCAGACCCAACATCAACACAGAAGCTCCCCCTATAAATAGGACCATCCAACAGGGGGCTTAAGATACGTTTTTCTCATCCCTAAATTAGCACTTTACACACACAACATTGACTAAGGGAGAACCAAAATACTCCAATTAAGTATTCTAAAACCAAAGTCCTATATTGAATCCCTTATCTAGGTCTGAATCTAAGGCCCTTCATTAGCCTTATAACTCGATCAGTCAAAGATATTATAAAGCTAAAAGTGCAATTATAAGCTAAACCAAACATGATCTTAGTGGATCTCATTAGGTGTTTAAATTACAAAAAGAGTTTAAGCACCACTCCTAGTAATTTTTTTTATACCCACTCCTTCTAGTGTATTTGTTACTTGCCCTTGCTAATAATTTTTAACCAGTTGGGAGCAAAGTCCTCAAAAGTCAGTTTAAATGGTAAAGCGGTAGGAAATAAATGTTATTGAGTAAACTGTAGGAGACAAATGTTATTGAGTTCAGGTTCAAACAAGGTAATTGCACTTTTTCACCCCTAAAAAAACAAGCAAAAATATTTACCTAAAAATAACAGTTGGAAGCTGATGATGCTTTTGCTTTTTTTTTTTTCTTCTAAAAAAAATTGTATATAGGGTCACATTACAGCTTCATGATATTTTCATGATATAAGTAACATTGAGCAGCAAGGTTATGTTAATTCAATATATCAATAACGAGTTATGTTATTCTTACTCTAATGTATAAACATGGGAAACAAGTTGGTATAGTTTAAGAACAGAAATTCAGCTAGAACTCCACTGCCGAGTTGTAACCTTCAAGGTACTCTTTGCTCTCTTCCATCACTGTTACCAGTCAGTGTCACAACATTCTCTCTTCCTCCTGTTACTTCTTCAGCTTCACACTCACATCTTCATTACTACTATCGTACTATTAGCTTCTTACACTGCACCTTAATCGGATCAGACGACAACAACTCTGCATCATTCTTTACCACTATTAACACTGCACCCTAAACAACAGCAACAACAATAGTTGGAATAAGAAATTTTATTCAACATGTCCAAAATAGTAATTAATAAGGGTCGTTTTACTATACTCATTGAAAATGGATGAGTTTCTTTACTCATTACTGCCACCTACTGTCTATACCCGGTTGTGTTGTTCGTATTATTTATTTATTTCTTGTTGCCTTTTGACCTCAAACCATGGCATTCTGAAACCGCAAAAGCATAATTGCATGCCACAAAGCTCTGCACATGGGGGTGGCTACTGCTGACACGACGGTGGGCTCTTGACACAGAGGTGGAGCTCTCAACTCATATACCCTATATTCGCTAAACCTCACTTTCTCACGTTCTGCATCTCCCCCAACCTCATGTACCCTGTATTTTCCAAGCACAACCTCAATTTCAATGGTCTCAAAACACAATTAACCTCATCTCCCTATCCTAACGTCTCTTGAATCAGACTTTGATGAATATAATCAACTCCCTAATCCCTTCTGTTTTAGCATTTGCGTTAAAACACAATTTCTTGATTCTTGTTTTGTGATTTAACTTTTACAAGTTGGTTAAGAAAAACGAAAAACAGAGGGTAGGGAAGGGAAGGCAAAGAATTAGGAATAAGAACCATCATTCATTGGGACAAGCGAGGCGATAAATCGTTGCAGGGGCAATGTGTCTCATGTTTGTTCATTGTTCAGCACAGGGGGAGAAGAGAAAGGGTACATGTCTACATGAGTGCTTCGAATGGGTATTTTAATCTCAACCATCGATTTTAATCTAATGGTTAAAAATAGTTTCTCTCGTTCTCATATAAATTACTCCGTCCGTCTCTAAATATAAGACCATTTTGACACTTTTATTTTGTTCCTATTTATAAGATCCTTTATTAATTTTCAATGATTATTAATTTTTTTTCACAAACAACCCTATTTATTTACCACTTTTTAGATTCCCAATAATATTAATAGGGGTAATTTTGAAAATACATATCAAAAGTTCACATTTCCAACATAATTAACTAAATTATATCACTTTCTTAATGGACGTGAAATCTTCCAAAGGGGTCCTATATTTAGGGACGAAGGGAGTAGTCCTATATTCTAAAAAACTAGGGTACATGTATGAGAATATAAATTCTAATTTTATAAATAAATATATATAAGCAATGTGCAAATAAACAATTTTGACATTGAAATAGCATGAGTATCGTAAAATTAAAGATTAATGTTCAAAATAAGTCAATATATAAGACCGAAAGATTGATTATAAGATTAAAATATAAATTCTAAGGCAAATATTATATTATTGGTACGATCTACACCTAAAATATACATTACTATACCAGTTACAAGTATTCAGGAATACGATACGTGTACCAATACCCAAAGTATACCCGGTACAAATACGTCATCAGTTTAGGAGTACCGATGTTTTAGATCACTTTGAAATTGAGGAAGTAAGCTTTCTGGAAGGAAAAAAAATCACCCGAGAATGAAAGAAATATTAAAACAATGCCCAGTTCAAAAATATATAAGCCTAGTAAAAATAAAAAAATTGTTAAACTCCAAAAACATATTTTTTACGGTACTCCTACACCATTATCACACAATTTACACCCAGGTAACAAGTCACCAATCCTAATGTAACACCCCAAAATTTTAATCCCTGATTAATGAAATGTTAATTATAAAATTTATTATAATTAATTATTTCTATTTTAATCCTTGATTAAAATCTGTGTTATGTATTTAGGAGATGTGTTTGCATTTATTTAATAAGTATAATTATGCATAAAATAAGCATTTTGCATATTGGTCCCTAAGTTGGGACCTAGAAGTAAATATAGGAAAGGTTTTGGAGGGAAAATAAATAAAATTATTATTTTTCAAAAACTGGACAAAACACTCGAGTATTTTCTCAATTACTCGAGTATACTGGACAGAGTTGCACGAGTTAGTGCGTTTGGTGAGTCACCACCACCGATTCCCCTCCGTTGACACGAATACTCAATCATCAACACTTCATTGGCGTCGTGTCGCCATGCATGAACTCGTCCTATGTCTATAAAAGCCAATCAACACTGAATTGTTGAGGTATTTGGTCAAATTCGAGTTGGTTGTTGAAGTTAGGGTTCCTGAGTTCTTCACTTCGATTCTCCCTCTGTGCTTAGAGTTAAGTTACAAATCATACACCAATACAAAGCTCACATCACGAGCTTTGTATAGACATAAAATTTGTGAGTAGAGAGTGAGTGTGGTGGAGGAATTGGAGCTTGGAAGTGGAGCTATTTTCTGTCAAACCTTTTTCTGGAGCTCACTTTGAATTCGATTTTTGGTAAGCTCACGAATCCTTTGAGTCTCAATTCGGTTTTTATAGCTAGTAAGTGTTGCATAGAGTTTAGAAATTCTAATTTCCCCAATTCTTATCTCTGTTTCATATGTCAACCAATTCAATCTTGGTGCTTCACTCAAAACTGTCTTGCATGTGGTGCTCAAAGTTGTTTTTGGTGTTGGAGAGCTTTTTCTTGGGAATCTTTTGTTGGTACACGTCTGAGAGGTAAGGGGAAGTTGTCTTATGCACTAGATAGAGTTTAAATTTCATGATTTTCATTAGAGAGCCACCAAGAGGCTCTAAGGGCTTAGATTGAATAGGAACTTTGGTTTGGAGACCAACACAGGCTCTATGGTTGTTTTGAGCAAGTTATATATGATGTATGCAAGCTGGAATGAGCATTATTTTACAAGTTTGTGGAGTATTTTGCAAATTGAGATGTTAAGTTGTGAAATTGTATGTTTTATGCATAATCTTGTGATTATCTGTCAAATCTGTAATTTGGTATGTGCTAAGTGTTGTAACATGTTTAATATATGGTATATGAACTCTGTTGATCATTGGATTAGACTAAAAATGATTAGAATTGAAAATGGTATGTTAAAACCAAGTTTCCAGTCTGTTATGTTAAAAAAGACTCGAGTACTTGACTTGATACTCGAGTAAAATTATGATAAACCAGTGAATTTTGTGTTAAAACACTCGAGTATCGGGCCCAGGACTCGAGTAAAAGCTGATTCATGGGGATCTCTTAAGGTAAACCACTCGAGTAATGCAGGGGTCACTCGAGTGTTCTGGAATTGATGAAGAACACTCGAGTACTCATTAACTACTCGAGTATTTTTATGAAGCTGAAACCCAAATCCCCAGAAAGACATGAACACTCGAGTATCCTGAAGAATACTCGAGTAATCTTGAAATAAATGAAGGACACTCGAGTATTCTGAAGAACACTCGAGTAGTTCACCCAGAATATTAAAAATATCATTTTTAATTCTGAATCAATTGGTTAATGATTAAATAACAATAATCCAAGGGATCTGAACTTAAAAAAGAAATTGATTGATGATATGATGATTTCATTTGTATAATGATACGTTGCTCGGGAGGCACATAATGTGTTAATAAAAGAAAAATACATCAATCAATTCCTTTTTAACCCAGGATAATGCATTCATTCTAGAGTTCGGATGTTAGATCGTATTCATGTTCTTGTAACATGAGGAGGGCCTCTGGGAGTGCCAACTGACGGCTCGCTTGATGACACGTTATGGTTGACGACGTGGTCGGCTTAGTGGATGCTGATATGGTTATACCGTTTGGATGACGGGCCGTTTGGATGACGAAACGTGCTCGGGTGGTATGGATTCCAAGCTTGTCGTGTACATTCTTGGCGAATGTACGAATGTTGTACACCTAGGAGTACAACGCACTGTTGAGTGCTGGGAAGTAAAGGATGGACTTCAGAGAGTGTCATAGATTGATGAAGTTAGGCCTGAGAGTTAGGTTCATACATCATGCCACTCATTTAACTTAAAAAAATAGTGCTGATAAATGAAATAAGTATGAGCATCTTACTTGCATCTTATATCTGCTAAATGCTAAGTGTGATTGTTGTTTGTTGTTACATGTTTATGTCTTTACAATGTACATACATTTATGCTCTATTGATTATGTGTGTAGAATTACTTACCCCTTATGCCCTTGTAGGTGATGTCACGCTACATCGCTTGCATCGAGATCCGGCCACTTCCTAGTGGCACATGGATCTATAAGGACCATCGCGCGGTGTTCGAGGGAGAGGTAGAGATTACCTTCTACCACCCGAACCCGCTGATTCGATTTCGTCCTCGTAGATTTAGGATTCCCATCATATACACTATGTACGTACCCCCGTTCTACACATATCATGGACCACCTCCCATACGGCCAGCTCGCTCTTATCACAGTTTTCGTTTTAGACCTACCCGCTCACACCCTTTTTCTTCGAGAGTCGTCCACGAGGAGACTTTCCCTTCTGATCCGAGGAGCCCAGTTAGGGTCACACCATCTCCTGACCCTGTACCCAGTGGTAGGGTACCCTCTCCATCGGATGAGATCGAGGAGGATCCCGTTTAGGATGAGAGCGGAGGCGAGCCTGTCGTACATTCTACTGGGAATCAGTGGAGGGACGATGATCCCTAGGTGCGTGCATATGGTACATGATGAGGATCATGGGATCCGATGTGGGGATGTTGTGGAGGAGATACTGCTGCTGCTGCTGTTGATGATGATGTTTTCTTTTGCTACCTGGAGACTGCTACTACTATCACTACTACTACTGCTGTTGCCGGATCTATGAGACCACCTCTAGAGTCTATATTTTTGAGATGTATATATTGTGGATATACTTTTGATTACTCTAGGGTTATGGTTTTATTTTGGACATAGATCTTTATGGACTTGTATCTGGATCTTGGAGACTTATACTGGGACTATGTATCACCTGACTCTTTTTATCTATATATAAAATCTATGCTTATATTTCTATTAACTACATAGTCCTATAATTTCCACTTACTCTGATGAAGGTTATATGAAAGAATTCGGCTATGTTATTTGAAATTGGTATCAGTTCCGCGAAAGGAAAAAAATGGATAGTATCGCCTAATTTTACTATGAAAATGTCTTTTGCAAAAGTGCCGATGCTATCTGAAGTTATGAAAAGACTTAATTATCCTAGTAAACACCGAATTCAAAACAATGTTGAAAACGATACAAGTTATTCTCTCCAAGAGCCCCATGTTTTGGTTTGTGCACCCGCCTTGAAAGGAAAATTTTATTTCTACATTTTCTAAATTCTTACAAGTCCATATATTATCCGATATAATAATTTAATTAGTTTAATAAATACTTGCGGAAATGAGAAGGGTGTCACACTGAGTGCTATCAGAGCAAAAGTCAGATCCTGTAGTAGTGGAAGTAGTTCCAGAAAGGTAGCCATCAACACCAAGCAGGTATCCACAGGGCATATTAATTATTGTTTTGAATGTTAGTATCTTGCTTGTTTTGAGCATTAGATACAATTGAATGTTTGTTTGAAGTCATGGTTATCACCTTAGTATAGGTGGTGTCCATGCAACAACAACAATGCGATGTTAGAAAGGATAACCGCGGTGTTGGAGTCCATGCAACAACAACAATCTCAGCAACCACCTCAACCGGTTAACCCACCTCATCAGTGCAATGTGGGTAACACCGAGGCGAAGAGTCTGGCTGATTTTAGGAGTTGTAACCCACCTAAGTTTGAAGGAGGATTTAAACCTGAGGAGGCCAATAAGTGGATTCACACCATGGACAAAATTCTGAGAACCTTGGATTGCACGGAAGCTCAGAAAGTGGCATATGCAGTCTACATGCTAGAAGATGAAGCTGAGAACTGGTGGAATCATACGGTTCAGCTCTTACGTTATGAAGGAAGGGATGTGAACTGGGGTGTATTTATGGAGAAATTTCTCAATAAATATTTCCCTGAGGATTTGAGAAGAAAGAAGGAGGTGGAATTCTTACAATTGAAGCAAGGAGACATGAGTGTGGGTGAGTACGCGGCCAAATTCGAGGAATTGATGAAGTACTCTCCATACTACCAGAACAATCCTGACGAAAGGAGTAAGTGCATCAAATTCGAGGGAGGTCTAAGGCCCAAGCTAAAGTCAATTTTCAGCTACCAACGAATCCACAGTTTTCCTGCACTCGTGGACATGTGTAGGATGTATGAGGACGACAAGAAAGCTGAAGGGTTGCAAGCAACAGAGAGGAAAGATAGCCGGAATTATGGACCTCAGAGGCGCAAAGGTTTCAACAACCGAGGCAAGGGTCCGTATGATCGTCCGGGAAAAGGCAAAGGAAAGGCTGGTGGTTATGATGGAAGAAACTTTCGGAGTGAGGCTCCATTCTGTGACAAGTGCAAGCGTCGTCATCATGGGCGTTTTTGTTGGGGATCAAGTAATTGCTTCAACTGTGGAAGGTCGGGACATTTTGCGAAGGATTGCAAGGAGCCGGCTAAAGCTAGCTAATTCAATAGGAACTGCGGATAGGCCTATGGTTCAAGGAAGGGTTTTCACACTTAGTGGTGTGGAGGCAAGCCGATCTTCTGATCTGGTGCAAGGTAATTACTTGCTAAATGGTCAGCTTTGCAATATGTTGTTTGATTCTGGTGCAACGCATTCATTTGTTTCATATGAATGTGTAGATCGTTTGAGTCTACCTATGTCTGAATTATTTTATACTCTGAAAGTAGAAACCCCTACTAATGCTTCTATAGTTATTTCTAGAGCATGTCTTAACTGTTGTATAGAAGTGTTAGGACAAACCTCTAAGGTAGATTTGATCTGTTTACCCTTATCGCAATTGGATGTGATTTTGGGGATGGACTGGTTAAGTCAAAACCAAGTGATCATCGATTGTGATAGAAAAGTAGTGACCTATAGAAACTCAAAACCCTCCGGTTATATGTGCTTGTTCAACGCTGAAGTGGAGGGTGATGGCCCGAGGATTGAAGAGATACCCGTAGTCAGAGATTTTCCAGAGATATTCGCTGATGAGATACCTGGTTTGCCACCGAAAAGAGAGATTGAATTTGGTATCGACTTAGTTCCGGGAGCTGGTCCCATTTCTATTGCTCCTTATAGAATGGCACCACCGGAAATGGCTGAAATGAAGAAGCAGATTGAGGAGCTGTTGCAGAAGCAGATGATCCGACCAAGTGTGTCACCTTGGGGTGCTCCGGTTTTGTTTGTCAAGAAGAAAGATGGTAGTATGAGGATGTGTATCGACTACCGGCAGTTGAATAAGGTCACAATCAAGAACAAGTATCCTTTGCCGAGGATCGATGACCTTATGGACCAAGTTCGTGGGGCTTCAGTATTTTCCAAGATTGATCTGAGATCAGGGTATCATCAGATCAGGATTAGAGAAGAGGATATCTCCAAGACTGCATTTCGATCCCGATACGGGCATTATGAGTATGTTGTGATGCCGTTCGGATTGACCAATGCACCAGCTATTTTTATGGACTACATGAATCGAATCTTTAGACCCTATTTAGATTCATTCGTGGTTGTGTTCATAGACGATATCCTTATTTATTCCAAGAGCCCGGAGGAGCATGCTGAACACTTGAGGATAGTGTTGAGTATCCTGAAGGAGAAGCAGCTGTACGCCAAACTTACAAAGTGTGAGTTCTGGCTGGAGGAAGTTAAGTTTTTGGGGCATGTGATCTCGAACAAGGGAATAGCAGTTGATCCAACGAAAGTAAGCTCGGTTTTGCAATGGGTGCAACCAAAGTCAGTCACGGAGGTGAGGAGTTTTCTTGGTCTGGCTGGTTACTACAGAATATTTATAGAGGGTTTCTCGAAGTTAGCACTTCCCTTGACAAAGTTAACTCGGAAAGACCAACCCTTTATTTGGGATGAGAAGTGTGAAAGGAGTTTTCGAGAGCTGAAAGAAAGATTGACATCATCTCCTGTGTTGGTTTTGCCTGATCCACAGAAGAATTTTGAGGTGTATTGTGATGCATCGAAACAAGGTCTTGGGAGTGTTTTGATGCAAGATGGGAAAGTCGTCGCTTATGCCTCGAGACAGCTAAAAGTTCATGAAATGAATTATCCAACTCATGACCTAGAGCTGGCAGCTGTTGTCTTTGCTCTAAAGATTTGGAGGCACTATCTCTATGGCACTACGTTCCGAGTGTTTAGTGACCATAAGAGTTTAAAGTACCTCTTCGACCAGAAAGAGTTGAATATGAGGCAACGCCGATGGATGGAGTTCTTGAAGTATTATGAGTTCGAGCTTCATTACCATCCTGGGAAGGCAAACGTGGTGGCTGATGCGTTGAGTCGAAAGGCAATGCATATCAGTTCGATGATGGTCAAAGAATCTGCACTGATTGAAGAATTTAGAGATTTGAGTCTGACGATGCAAGTGGAGCCAACAAGTATCAAGATGGGGATGCTGCAAATTGCTAATGAGTTTCTGCAAAGAATTCGTGAGGTGCAACACGAGGATGAGGGACTTAAGGAAAAGAATAAACTTATGGAAGAAGGCAAGGAGTTGGAGTTCCAAGAGGGAAAGGATGGAATCCTTCGCTTTAAAGCAAGGATTTGTCTGCCTGATAATCTGGAGATAAGAAGAATGATTCTGGATGAAGCGCATAAGAGCAAGATGAGTATGTATCCGGGAGCTACAAAAATGTATCAAGACCTGAAGAAGATGTTTTGGTGGCCTGGTCTAAAGAAAGATGTGGCTAGTTATGTGGCGTGTTGTTTGGTTTGTCAAAAGGCGAAGGTGGAACACCAAAAGCCAGGAGGAGAATTACTTCCCTTGGAGATTCCATTATGGAAGTGGGATAGTATCTCGATGGATTTCGTGTCAGGATTTTCAAGGATAGCTACTGGTCATGATGCAATCTGGGTGATCGTAGATCGCTTGACCAAGTCAGCACATTTTATTCCAGTTAACATGCGCTACTCTTTAGAAAAGCTCACTCAGTTGTATATCAAGGAAGTTGTTCGCCTGCATGGGGTACCATCAAGTATCGTGTCAGATCGCGATCCGAGGTTTACGTCGAAGTTTTGGCAAGATCTGCATATAGCTCTGGGTTCGAGACTAAAGTTGAGTTCTGCATACCACCCTCAGACTGATGGTCAAACGGAAAGGACTATTCAGTCACTGGAGGACATCTTAAGAGCCTGTGTTTTGGAAGGACAAGGGAATTGGGAGAAAATGTTGTCGCTCGTGGAATTTACGTACAACAATAGTTTTCACACGAGCATTGGAATGGCACCATTTGAAGCTTTGTATGGGAGGAAGTGTCAGACACCGTTATGCTGGTTTCAAGTGGGGGAGAATTCTTTGGTTGGACCAGAATTTGTACAAGAAACAAATGAGAAGATCAAGATGATACAAGAGAAGATGAGGACAGCTCAGAGTAGGCAGAAAAGCTATGCTGATAGGAGGAGGAAACCTTTAGAATTTACCGAAGGTGACCATGTGTTCCTTAGAATAGTACCGACCAAAGGTGTTAGTAGAGCCTTAAAAACCCAGAAACTATCACCTAAGTTTATTGGTCCCTACCAAATTCTTAAAAGAGTCGGCCCAGTAGCCTACCAATTAGCCCTGCCCCCGTCGCTAGCTAATCTTCACAATGTGTTTCACGTGTCTCAGTTAAAAAGATATGTCCATGATCCCACCATTGTTCTTAGAATCCAACCTGATGACCTAGAAATCCATGAGAACCTAACCTTTGAAGCCATGCCTGTTCGCATTGAAGATCGAAGAGTCAAGCAGCTTAGAGGGAAGGAAATTTGTTTGGTCAAAGTCGTCTGGATTTGTGGCGATGTGATAGAAGCATCTTGGGAATTAGAGGATAAGATGCGTCAGGACTATCCTGACTTGTTTGTATAAGTTGAATTTCGGGGACGAAATTCCTTGTAAGTGGGGGAGTAGTGTAACACCCCAAAATTTTAATCCCTGATTAATGAAATGTTAATTATAAAATTTATTATAATTAATTATTTCTATTTTAATCCTTGATTAAAATTCTGTGTTATGTATTTAGGAGATGTGTTTGCATTTATTTAATAAGTATAATTATGCATAAAATAAGCATTTTGCATATTAGTCCCTGAGTTGGGACCTAGAAGTAAATATAGGAAAGGTTTTGGAGGGAAAATAAATAAAATTATTATTTTTCAAAAATTGGACAAAACACTCGAGTATTTTCTCAATTACTCGAGTATTCTGGACAGAGTTGCACGAGTTAGTGCGTTTGGTGAGTCACCACCACCGATTCCCCTCCGTTGACACGAATACTCCATCATCAACACTTCATTGGTGTCGTGTCTCCATGCATGAACTCGTCCTATGTCTATAAAAGCCAATCAACACCGAATTGTTGAGGTATTTGGTCAAATTCGTGTTGGTTGTTGAAGTTAGGGTTCCTGAGTTCTTCACTTCGATTCTCCCTCTGTGCTTAGAGTTAAGTTACAAATCATACACCAATAAAGCTCACATCACGAGCTTTGTATAGACATAAAATTTGTGAGTAGAGAGTGAGTGTGATGGAGGAATTGGAGCTTGGAAGTGGAGCTATTTTCTGTCAAACCTTTTTCTGGAGCTCACTTTGAATTCGATTTTTGGTAAGCTCACGAATCCTTTGAGTCTCAATTCGGTTTTTATAGCTAGTAAGTGTTGCATAGAGTTTAGAAATTTTAATTTCCCCAATTTTTATCTCTGTTTCATATGTCAACCAATTCAATCTTGGTGCTTCACTCAAAACTGTCTTGCATGGGGTGCTCAAAGTTGTTTTTTGTGTTGAAGAGCTTTTTCTTGGGAATCTTCTGTTGGTACACGTCTGAGAGGTAAGGGGAAGTTGTTTTATGCACTAGATAGAGTTTAAATTTCATGATTTTCATTAGAGAACCACCACGAGGCTCTAAGGGCTTAGATTGAATAGGAACTTTGGTTTGGAGACCAACACATGCTCTATGGTTGTTTTGAGCAAGTTATATATGATGCATGCAAGATGGAATGAGCATTATTTTACAAGTTTGTGGAGTATTTTGCAAATTGAGATGTTAAGTTGTGAAATTGTATGTTTTATGCATAATCTTGTGATTATCTGTCAAATTTGTAATTTGGTATGTGCTAAGTGTTGTAACATGTTTAATATATGGTATATGAACTCTGTTGATCATTGGATTGGACTAAAAATGATTAAAATTGAAAATGGTATGTTAAAACCAAGTTTCCAGTCTGTTCTGTTAAAAAAGACTCGAGTACTTGGCTTGATACTCGAGTAAAATTATGATAAACCAGTGAATTTTGTGTTAAAACACTCGAGTATCGGGCCCAGGACTCGAGTAAAAGCTGATTCATGGGGATCTCTTAAGGTAAACCACTCGAGTAATGCAGGGGTCACTCGAGTGTTCTGGAATTGATGAAGAACACTCGAGTACTCATGAACTACTCGAGTATTTTTATGAAGCTGAAACCCAAATCCCCAGAAAGACATGAACACTCGAGTATCCTGAAGAATACTCGAGTAATCTGGAAATAAATGAAGGACACTCGAGTATTCTGAAGAACACTCGAGTAGTTCACCCAGAATATTAAAAATATCATTTTTAATTCTGAATCAATTGGTTAATGATTAAATAACAATAATCCAAGGGATCTGAACTTAAAAAAGAAATTGATTGATGATATGATGATTTCATTTGTATAATGATACGTTGCTCGGGAGACACGTAATGTGTTAATAAAAGAAAAATACATCAATCAATTCCTTTTTAACCCAAGATAATGCATTCATTCTAGAGTTCGGATGTTAGATCGTATTCATGTTCTTGTAACATGAGGAGGGCCTCTGAGAGTGCCAACTGATGGCTCGCTTGATGACACGTTATGGTTGACGACGTGGTCGGCTTAGTGGATGCTGATATGGTTATACCGTTTGGATGACGGGACGTGCTCGGGTGGCATGGATTCCAAGCTTGTCGTGTACATTCTTGGCGAATGTACGAATGTTGTACACCTAGGAGTACAACGCACTGTTGAGTGCTGGGAAGTAAATGATGGACGTCAGAGAGTGTCATATATTGATGAAGTTAAGCCTGAGAGTTAGGTCCATACATCATGCCACTCATTTAACTTAAAAAAATAGTGCTGATAAATGAAATAAGTATGAGCATCTTACTTGCATCTTATATCTGCTAAATGCTAAGTGTGATTGTTGTTTGTTGTTACATGTTTATATCTTTACAATGTACATACATTTATGCTCTATTGATTATGTGTGTAGAATTACTTACCCCTATGTCCTTGTAGGTGATGTCACGCTACATCGCTTGCATCGAGATCCGGCCACTTCCTAATGGCACATGGATCTATGAGGACCATCGCACGGTGTTCGAGGGAGAGGTAGAGATTACCTTCTACCACCCGAACCCGCTGATTCGATTTCGTCCTCGTAGATTTAGGATTCCCATCATATACACTATGCACGTACCCCCGTTCTACACATATCATGGACCACCTCCCATACGGTCAGCTCGCTCTTATCACAGTTTTCGTTTTAGACCTACCCGCTCACACCCTTTTTCTTCGAGAGTCGTCCGCGAGGAGACTCCCCCTTCTGATCCGAGGTGCCCAGTTAGGGTCACACCATCTCCTGACCCTGTACCCAGTGGTAGGGTACCCTCTCCATCGGATGAGATCGAGGAGGATCCCGTGGAGGATGAGAGCGGAGGCGAGCCTGTCGTACATTCTACTGGGAGTCAGTGGAGGGACGATGATCCCTAGGTGCGTGCATATGGTACATGATGAGGATCATGGGATCCGATGTGGGGATGCTGTGGAGGAGATACTGCTGCTGCCGCTGTTGATGTCTTGATGATGATGTTTTCTTTTGCTACCTGGAGACTGCTACTACCATCACTACTACTACTGCTGTTGTCGGATCTATGAGACCACCTCTAGAGTCTATATTTTTGAGATGTATATATTGTGGATATACTTTTGATTACTCTAGGGTTATAGTTTTATTTTGGACATAGATCTTTATGGACTTGTATTTGGATCTTGGAGACTTATACTGGGACTATGTATCACCTGACTCTTTTTATCTATATATAAAATCTATGCTTATATTTCTATTAGCTACATAGTCCTATAACTTCCGCTTACTCTGATGAAGGTTATATGAAATAATTCGGCTATGTTATTTGAAAATGGTATCAGTTCCGCAAAAGGAAAAAAAATGGATAGTATCGCCTAATTTTACTATGAAAATGTGTTTTGCAAAAGTACCGATGCTATCTGAAGTTATGAAAAGACTTTATTATCCTAGTAAACACCGAATTCAAAACAATGTTGAAAACGATACAAGTTATTCTCTCCAAGAACTCCATGTTTTGGTTTGTGCACCCGCCTTGAAAGGAAAATTTTATTTCTACATTTTCTAAATTCTTACAAGTCCATATATTATCCGATATAATAATTTAATTAGTTTAATAAATACTTGCGGAAATGAGAAGGGTGTCACACCTAACCCTTCAATACTTCTAAAATATATCATCCATTGGTTAAGCAATTAGTATAAAAACTCATCTACTTTGGATGAGTATCTTATACAAATCCAATTAATAATGGGTTCACTTAATCTCGTAAGTCAAATAATAGCAGAGGGACATTGGGAAACTAAGTCCCCAATCCTCAAACTACTAAATATTTCATTTTTCAGTGTTAAGCTCCTTTATGTAGCCCCTTATCCTCAGCCTTGTAAAGAAAATCCGTCAATAATTGAAACAAGAAAACCGAGTTCATTCTCCAACCTATTTCATCATGGTTTAGCCTCAAGTTCTAATAACTGCAGGCCAAACTATGTCCACCAATGACAAGGAATATGAAGCAGGACCACATTGCTGAAATTCTCAGATTTTTGGTCAGATTGAAGTGGCATGCTTCAATTTTCTTCAAATCACCCTTAAATTTCCATTGCCTCTATCAAAATTTCAGTTTTTTCTTTTCCTAGCCATGCTAGTACTACTTTATGAAGTAATTCAGGATAGGATCTTCAATGCACGAAGCTTTCTGCCATCCAGATATATTGAAGGCCAAAAGGGTACGACTGCATCGAGCACACTTACACTGGCCGTGGCCCTAGCAAAGTTACGTCCCAACCAGGTGGTATATGTGTGAGCCAATATGGTGCTTGAAGAACCTTACATTCAAAAGCTTCTTTTAGAAATGAGGTACTTTCCCTTTTCAAATGGATTATACACCGATGCAGAGTTGAGGGGAACTTAGCCTCCAACCACACTACAAGCTACAGCTTGGCAGATGCCATCTGGCTTCGTTCAACATCTTGCCTGAGAGTTTTGTAACATATGCAGCTTATCAGTCAATATACTGACAAACCTCTATCTTAGTTTCTTTTCTGGTGAAAATTTGAGTACCTTCTAATTGCTATTGTTAATCCTCACAACTTCCAATATTTGCAGTGATATCGAACATGTAGTCTTGGTAGACGGTAGGTCAAGCTATACAAGCCTCCAATGTATTTATGAAAATGATATTTATGAAACCACAAATATTTCCAAAAATGGTTAAAACCATCAAAAAAGTACAAAAAGGTTTAGAACATAAAACAATCACCTAGAAATACCTTGTTAAATTGCTAAAAATCCCCACTTTGCCATTTAAAGTATCATGATTGCTAGACAACTAACGATCTTTTTATTCATTGATAGGTTCAGCTTTCCAAACAATATCTTTCAACCCAGTAGATAGATTCTTGGGGAACTGCAAAGAAAGATAACTTAGTCCATGAAAGCGAATTAAAAAAAATTATTTTGTACAAGATGATTTCCAGGCAACTAGGATAGGCCATGCCTGGCTAAACTTGAAAGTTGAAACCACAAGAAAAATAATGAATTAATGGGTGAAACACAACTAGTAATAATGTAGATGAGTTGATTATACACAGCACACACATATATATTAGTTTGTGCATTGAAGTTACCTTGTGAACTTCCGGAGCATCTCCTTCAGACTTCCACAGCTCAGCCATGTAACATAAAGGGGCCGCCTCAAAGATCTGGAAAACAACACTTAAAAAAGCATTAGAAACAGTTCCAACTACAAAAAATTTAACATGGACACCACGGATCATGAAAGGGAAACAAAGAAAAGATGACTAATATATATCTAATATAAGTGAAGTTTCCTCCAGAAACTATATGCTTCCGCCTCCTCTAAATTGGTGATGCTGCTAACTGGTAAGAACTAACCCCGCTTTATCTCACCTGTATCTATTAGGTGCTAAAGTGGCATCCTAGAAACCAATGACATTCCACAATCATACAATATTTCTCAAAAGAAGAATAAAAAGTTAAAAGCACAATTATCAATTATCGGTGATGCATATTAAATAACCTAACCAAAACATGAAGCATATAACGATTTATTTATGAGTCTGTTTGATTTGCTAAAATATGGGGGACAACACAACACAAAAAACTGCATCGCTTGTTTGATTTTTAAATTGGCTTCAATATTAGGCAAAAACCTTCTTATGGGACAGCAAAAACGTCATAGTTTTTGTCCCCCAGTAAACCAGGGGATAAAACTTTGTCCAGTGCACTAAAATTGTCCGGTGCTGTCCCTGGCATCAAATACACCCTGTATGTATTTAGATCAATGTACTACATACCTAACACATAAATGCATGTCTCATTCAACACTATATATTCCAAGCCACTAACTAGAAATATTAACATGCAAATGCCCATGCAAAATTTTTGGGTTAAACGGCTAGCTAACAATCATTTGTGACTCCATTGTTTGAAACCTTAAACACCCAAACGATTGAATGATTGAACTAATTTTTACTGGGTTAAAATTGAAACAAAACAAGAAAAAACTTGCAGACAAGAATAAGCATAGCCTTTTTTACCTTACAGTTGCTGTTCTTAACATCAAAACATAGAGGCCTTGCAGCTTTCTCAATTATATCACTTGCTGAACAATTTGGATGTGATTCTTGTTTCCTGTTTAACAAGTCCCTAGTTGCCAAAAATTAACTAACCTCAATTATTATAGTCAATAACAAACTTAATTGACTACTCTTGATTTGTGCAACATCTAACCAGCAAACAGCATGACCAATATAACAACCAAGAGGGAGCAGTGTCTGTGCTTCATAGTTCATGAGACTATAATCAAGTCTCAAGCTGGCAGCTCAGCTTTGCATTTAGCAAAGATTGAGCACAGGCAAGAATCTAACGAAAATCTGCTTGAACAGATTTATCCAAAAGCTTTAAAGTGTCTTCTTAAAATACCACTGATCAAGGTGGAGTGCGAGTGGAAGAAATCCCATCTTCTATCATCTTCTCTCTCAATTTGGTTGCTTCATTAACATCACCAATTCTACAGTAACCACTAATTAGTATATTATAGGTAACGGCATTGGGAACCAAGCCCTTCTGATGAAGTTTACAGAAAAGTCTCTGTGCTCGATCCATGTTTCCTAATTTGCACAAACCATTTATCAATGTATTATATGTAGTAATATTTGGAGCAATACCTCTCTCCAACATCTCATCCCTTAAGTTGAAAGCATCGTTCATATTGCCAGCAACTGAACAGGCATGAATTAATGTACAGTATGTGAAATTATCTGGAAGAAAACCTCTAGACAACAAAACTGACAAAACACTTCTTGCTTCGTCAACCTTCCCCGATTTACATAGTCCAGCGATAGCAATGTTGTAAACAATATTATTGGGAAGAGAATTACACATGGCACTTTTATCAAGAGAATCTGCGATCTTTTGAGCTTGTAGACTTAAGACATCGTGTTTGACAAGGTTACCAGAGCATTTATGAACTGTAAGAAGATCAAAATCCACCATCTTCTCCAGGATCACAGTTGCATCACTTATTCTATCAGCCTTATAAAGGCTGCTGACAATTTTGCTACAGATTACCGAATTGGGAGTGAACCCTCTTTCAATCATCTCAAAATACAGATCAAAAGCGACGTCCAACTTCCCTTCATCGCACCGACCAGAAATAAGAGTTCCATAAGTAACAGCATTTGGTGATAATCCTCTTTTTTGCATCTCAGCAAGAAGACCAGTGACATCAGTTGACTTCTTACACTTAAAAAGTCCATTAATAAGGGAATTGTACATTTCAATGGAAGGATAAATCGCCTCTCTTTCCATCACAGATTTAATTTTAAATGCTTCAAGAACTTTACCACTGTTACAATATCCATCACTCAAAGTCCTATATGTTATTTCATCCGGTGAGCAACCAAGTTCATTCATCCTCTCAAAAACAGCCTCTGCTTCCACCACTTTCCCCATCTTACATAAGCCATTGATCATCGTATTGAACGCAACAGCGCTCTTCGTGAAATTCCTGCCTAAAATTTCTTTCCACAATGTCATAGCCTTGTCGGAATCTCCCAATTTGAAAAGGCAGTCAAGCATAGTACAATAGCTGACCAAGTTTGGAGCCACACCTTTTTGCCCCATTGAATGCCATAGGCACAAAGCCTTGTCATATGAACCTGAATGAACTAACCCCTTGAGAACAGTATTATATGTCACGACCGATGGACTAATTCCATTGCGCAACATCTCATCACAAAGCATAAAAGCTTTGCTTATTTGCCCTTCTCTGCAGTATCCAGCTAAAAGGGTATTATAGCTATAAGAATCTGGCCTCAGATTCCAATGCACCATTTCCCTAAACAGTTCTTCAGCTCTGTGAACCTGATGATGCTTACAGTACCCGTTAACCAAAGAGTTACAAACAAAAACATTCGTTTTCAATCCCTTCCGCAACATCTCATCTCGAATCCTAACCGCATCGTTCATTTCCCCCATTTGACAATACCCATCCACCAGCATGCCATAAACACGCTCATCCACAACCATTGATCCATCCTCCTCCATCACCCGAAGCAATTTCTCCGCTTCATCCATCCTACATTGCTTACAATACCCTTTCATCAACAAAGTCCACGTAACCACATTCCTCGCAACACCTCTTTCTGACATCGACATCAACACCCTCTCAACCCCTTCCGCATCCCCTTTACAAGCATACCCGTTAATCAAACCATTATAAGTCACAACATTAACCTCAAACCCCATCCTTTCCATCTTCTCCACAAACCCACATGCGACATCCACATTCCCTTCAAGACAATGCGCATTCACAACAATCGCAATCATATAAACATCCGGCACAATCCCCATCCTCACAACCTGATCATAAACCATCACAGCAACCCTCCCTTCAACGCCACTGACTAACTTACTCAACAAGCAATTACACGACCTCAAGCTCGGCACCCGACCCAACCTCCCCATTTCATCAAACACATGGAGCGCATACTTAGTCATCCCCTTTTCCGCGAAAACCTTAAGCAACATATCGAAAACAATCGGCGCGAATCCAAACTCTTGATAAACGGCCACGATCTCATCAAAAACAGCGAACGTGGAGCGATTGTTCTTGCAGTGGAGGGAAACGAGCTGGTTTAGAAACGAGCGCGTTTCGGCATACATTTTGGCGCGTGCGAGAATGTGGACGAGGAGGCAGTAGGAGGGGAAGTGAGGGCGGTAATGCTGTTGGCGAGAGGCGAGGTGGAAGAAAGAGAGGGAGGCGGTAGGGTGGAGGCGGAGGTGGCGGAGGAGGGAGTCGGTGAGGTGGTCGGAGAATGTGAAATGGAGGCGGGAGAGGGATTGGGGGCGGTTGAGGAGGAGGAGGTGGGAGATTTGGTGGAGGAGGATTGGGTCGGGGAGGTTGGTACTGTTGTTGTTGTTGTTCTGGAAAGTTCTTTTTCTTGCTCTTCTTCCGTTGTGTTTGGGAAGGGTGTTAGATTGGAGAGGGAGAGAGAGGTGGAGGGATTTATGAAGAGGGAGAAGAGGATGGTGGATAGGGTTGCGGAGGAGAGGGAACATGGAAGGGGATTGGGTGGTGGATTCGGGAATGAAGTCAACATATGCAGTGAGTCTCTGCACTCTGCTGTTGTTGTTGTTGTTTCTGTTTATTGCTCACTCTTAGTTTTGCCGTTCCATGCGCATGTGCCTTATATGGGTGGATGAGCATTGCATGCTCCTGTTGTGTGAGTACACCCAAATGTTGGACGGCTGAAAAGATATGATGATGCCATCAAGGGTTGGAAATGGTGACCTACTACCTACGGTGTGGGGTGTCACGTGAATTATTAATTAGACTGTGTTTTATGTTTGGTACTCTCTCCGCCCTCAATTATAAGAAGAAAAAAAAACTAATTTCACATTTATCATTTTGTCATAAGAATCAAGTTCAGAGTTTTCATATCTTCCATCACAACAGACAAACTTGTCAACTCACGTATCAGCATTACATCATCATGTATTTTTAGACACACTTTCATTTCAATAATACTTTTGTAATATAATTTTAATGATATTAATTGTCTATAATTTATTAAAATAATCTCGAATAATATTTAAATATTAAAACTGAATAAAAATTAATTTTATAATAATTGAATTTAATGATACTTACTAAAAATTATAAAGTGAATGAAAAAATACAAATAATTCAAATTCTTATAATTTAATTAAAGCTTTCTTCTTGTCCTCGCTTCAAGACAATATATGTATTTTTACTTTTTTTTTATAACAGAACAATATATGTATTTTTACTTTTTATAAAATCATTTACCAATTTTCAATTTTCAATGATCATTAATTACTTCTTTCCATAAAGACCCATATTTATTTAACACCCATGGTTAAGGATTATACCTACTTTTCACTCCATCTCTAAACTCAACTTTCATTCTGAAATGAGTCTCATAACCTTTCCCACACTCTTAATATATTTATAATTATATACATTAAAATGTGAATGACACCACTAACTTCTGACTCGTTTACCTAAACCGAACGAAGTAGTGATGTGTTAGATTTAGGGTATGACATGTTAGGGTATGATTTCAGATCTTAGGGTATCCTTCCCCCAATCTTACGCTTTAGGTAACATGTATTTGAATAATTGAAAAAAAAATAATATTAGAAAAACTTAAATTAAGAATAATAATAATAATATTAAAATATTAATAAAATAAAAAATAAAAATACTATTGATAGATGTATTAGACGAATACATCTATTTTTAAAATGAAGTATAAGTAAAAATTAAAAAGTAATAAATTTGAAAAAAAAACATTAATTGAAGAAAAATTTATAATAAATGAACTACGGCAGCAGTTCCCGACAAACAATGAACCGACGACGACAATAGATCCCGACGAACAATGAATCGACGATGGAGACAGATGCAGGCGAATAACGAATGAACAACGGCTGCAGATCTAAATTTGTGTTTCAGCAACAAGTAAAGACAAACGAGAATCAATTAAAGTTCCTGAATCTGAAATAAAGGAGGTCATTACTGTATGAGTATGACTATGAAGAACAAGGAACCAAGGATCTCTTCCAACCAGATCCAATAGAAAAATATTATTGGCTTTTTCCCATCCAAATTTACAGGTCATAACAATAATTATTTTTATATAAAAATTCATCAACAACTTTACATCAGATCCAGAACCAGAGAATTGTTGATATTTTATTCAAGCCAAATCCAATAAATAATAATTTGCATTTACAATTAAAAAAATTATTTAATCCAAAAAAATTCATCAACACGAAGAAGAACGATCGCCGCCAGTGCTTCAGACCGCCGGTGCTTCAGGCTGTCGGTGCTTCGAGGGACATGTAAAGAAGAAGAGGATCCGATTCGCTAAATCCAACAATCTTGTGAAGAATACTTTACATGCTTGAGGATCTGATCCGCTGTTAAACATAAAACTTATGGATCTGATCCAACAATCTTGCTTGAGGATCTGATCCGCTGCTTCGAGGGCCTGGTAGTCCCTGTGAAGAAGAGGAAGATGTAAAGAAGAAGAAGAGGAACATGTAAAGAAGAGGAAGAGGATCAATATGCCTGTCCTACATCTGATTTGGAACATAAGCCTTAGAGACTACCTTGCAAATACAGGTTGGTGACCCAATGGAAAGGTTGTAATAGGGTAAAAAAAAAATTTTACAGCAAACTTTTACTTTTTACCATGTCAAAGTTACTATCACTCTGAAAATTAAAACTCATTACTGCGCATGGTAGAACATGCCTTCTTTGCCCTCCGTTCCCTCTATGTGTTTTCCAATTTGTAAATTACTCGTTTCCTCTCTTATCATATTTTTCAATTTTAAATTGGTACTTTTTCTTTTTTTGGTTTCATTTTAATTCCTTTTGTTTCTTTTTGCTGTCAATTTGGTCCCATAATTATTGTTCATCTTGCGTGTTAATATCATATTGGCCCACGTATATATTGTTGGAAAGAGAAAGTGACACGTGTCCGTAACATATTGGTCTACATAGGATAAACAGTGATTCAGGGACCAAATTGACAACTAAAAGAAACATAAGGGACCAATATGAAATAAAAAAAAACGTAAAGGACCAATTTGAAATTGAAAAATAAGGTAATGGATGAAATGAGTAATTTAGCCGTTTATATTCCGTGTAAACCTAGAGAAGAAAATTTCACAAAAAAAAAAAAAGAAAAGAAAAATAAACCAAGAGAAGAATCGCTATATGCCTCTGTCTTGTCTATCATTGTCTATCATTTCTCACAACAAAGTTAACTTAACACTTTCAAAAGAGCATTAATTTAATTAATTTAAGCGTATAAGCATTCTAAATTAAATTACGAAATGGACGAAACCTAATTGAACCAAACTAATAATTGAGAATTGATTTGATTTTAAAGTTCAATTCAATTATGAGAAAATAAATGATGCATAGACAATGTAAAGGTTTTATACACCAACCAAATAATTTGTAAAACAAATCTTTCTTCACACCCAATTGAGAAAATCAACAACAACTAACCAACAATGATTAAACAATCACAAATCAATCAAAAAGATTTGAATTAGTGAGATTTGGAATTCAATTTTCCTCAAAAACGATTTTAAACAAATATGCACGTATCAACGGAAATTAAGAGATAGAGTTAGAGAAATTGACATCGAGATTTATAAAGGTTCACTCTCGAATTTTGAGAGCTACGTCGAGTACTCCCTATCTGGATTGGGAGACTTGCTTCACTATGAATTTAGAATCGTTGATACAAACACACTTCAAGATACCCTCACTTGAACCGTCTTACTAGAGATACCACACTTTTGCTTTGTATTCTCTAGATGACTTCAAAAATCCTAGCATCCTTATGTGATTTGAATATTGCCTCCTCTTCAAATCCCAAATCTGATTTTCAACGGTTGAAAATCCTTCTTTGATTGGTGATTCTTCACACCCTCCAACTAGAAGATTATTGACT
The DNA here is from genome assembly GCA_037953625.1 of Crotalaria pallida. Lineage (NCBI taxonomy): Eukaryota > Viridiplantae > Streptophyta > Magnoliopsida > Fabales > Fabaceae > Crotalaria > Crotalaria pallida. The sequence continues at coordinate 47,168,129 of CM075650.1, read as the reverse complement.
TGTTATTCTTCAATTGCATTTCTTAATTTGCAAAATTAACAACTCAGATCTAAACAATGTCTAATGTTGAATCTCTCTTGATTTCTTCATGAAAGTGTAAATGCAAGATGTAACATCCTACATTTTATAATTATGTAGAAAATGTTAGAAATTAGTAATTTAGTGTTTATAGCCTTTAGTATGCCTTAAATATGCATAAGGATTATTTAGAAACACTTTATATTAGAAAATTAGAAATAAAATATTTACAACTTTAAATATAAATTCCACCGTTGGATGGAAAGATAATTATGTGGAGAAGCTTGCTTTCAAATTTGAGCAAAATCCAATGATTAACGAATGAAATATGACATTTTAAATGCAAAAGAAAATGAAATATCACAGGTTCTAATCGATTAGCATAATCGATTAGAGCTCATTCTAATCGATTAGACCTGTTGCAGACAGCTTAAAAACGTGATTTTAAAGCACATACTCAAGTGTTTCATCACAAAAAGTTTGACCCTCCTTTCTTGGCTCTCTAGAACTTTATTGAACTCTCACCAAAAATCCACCCAAGATCACTAAGTTTTCAATTGACTCATCATCCATACACCCTTAGAACCTCCTCCTTCCTATACTCATCTTCAAATCTCCATTAAACCTTCAATCCTCCTTCAAGACAATCTCTATCTCTCAATCATCTAGGATTTCTCACCATCAAATTGAAAGAATAAGGGTTAAGAGCAAGCCATCACAAAAGAAGAATTAAAATAAGAAAGAACCCAAGGAGTGGTAGCCCTAAACTTCAAGAGGAGTCTTTTCTCTCTCTAGGTCACTCCCTCTCCTCACCCAAGGTAAGAGAGAAGTAGTTTGCTTAATTTAAAGTAAAGAATTAGTTTCTAATAACATGGAACCTTAGGATTGATAATGATATAAATGTTTTACTTCTAATTATTGTATTGTAAGTGTTTATTGTTGTGTTAGAAACTTGCCCTTTCTTTAGAATTTTGAATATGTATGACTTTGAACCTTAATTGCCATAGGTTAGAGTGATGAATATGATATTGATTTTAATGATTTAATTATATGCAAATTAGTAGAATTGAGTAATTGAAAGTGAATGCTATTAATAATAATTTTGCTTGTTGCATTGAGTGTTCATGAATTAGAAGAACATATGTGCTTCTCAATTGCAATTATACTAAAGTATAAACTAATTTCTAATTTCATAAAGTATGACTTCAATTGAGAAGAACCTGGGAGCATGCATCATACATGGAGCCATAAGGTGGACGGTGAGGATGTTGGGAAAGACAAGACGTGAAGGTTCTTGGAACCGATAGACATGAGTGGTATGTGATTAGGAGTTGTCGTCGGTGGAACTTTGATCTCCTAGGAGGGCATGAACTGACCACTCATGTTGGGGGATTGGTTCCGCATTATGTAACATCCCAATTTTTATTTATAAGTGTAATTAGCATTTTAAATGAATTCTTGGTGGAAGAAAATAAAGAGTTAAGTTAGAAATAGATAGTTAGATGTGGTTAGGAGTTAGACTCTTCGGACTTTAGGAAATTTTAAATGCATGCTTCGTAGCTCAAATCAGGAATTCCACCGTTGGATTTAAAGTAGGATATATGTGTTAAAATGTCCCAAAATTTGGGTAAGATCCAACGGGTAGAAAAGAAGTTGTAGAAGTTTGAAGTTGGAAAATGCAGGTTTTTGGGGTCTCGCTCGAGTGAAAAATACCTCGCTCAAGCGAAACAGTGGTTCATCAGACCCTGAGTTCCTCACTTATTTTCGCTCCAGCGAGAGTTCGGTTCACCCAAGCGAAAATCTCTGGCTCGAGCGAAAACGGCTCGAGCAAAACCCAAACTTACTGGATGAAGCTCGCTCCAGCGAATAAGAGCTCGCTCGAGCAAAAATGCCCAGATCTGATATCTGCAAAACGCGATCTGGACCGCTCGATGGGAATCTTCCCATGGTTCCTCTAATCCTGGCCACACAAAGCCTCCCCCTCTCTCATAAACTCACCTCCACCTTCATTCTTCTTCATTCTTCCATCCACCATCAACAAAAACATCTCCTCCTTCTCTCCTACTCCCATTCGAACTCCCTCTCTTCCCAATAAGACCAAGCTTTGTTTTTATTCTTCCTCAAGCTTAACACTCATTAACCATCATCATTCATCATCATTGGTAAGTTTCAACTCTCTCTCTCTCTCCCTTTAGAGTTCATACGAATTATCTCTCTCCTCCCTCCCATGGAGATACGAATTTCATGTTATGGGTTGTACAAATTCATGACTCATTTGTGTTTTATTATCTCTTGGAGGTCAAGAATCTCTCTCATTCCACTCAATCCTTGGAGTTTTTGATTAAGGAATCTAGGAGCTAGGGCATGGAAGTTTTCCCCCATTTCTTTTGGATTGAGGTAAGGAGGTTTGTGTTACCATATTATAGGGGGTAGGTTGTATTATGTATATAGTGGGTTACTAAGAGTTATGTGTTAGATTGGAGTAAAAACCCTAGGATTGGTTCTATTGCATAAAAATATTTGGATGTGCTATTTTTGTGCCTAATCGTGATTCTTGCTAATTAAATGGTGTAGATCGGTATTTTGCTAAATTATATGTAAAACCTAGAATTTATATAAATGATAATGGATATTATGTTGGAATGAGAATGAATGTCTCCTTGGAAAATTAGAAGTATAAATATATGATGAGGATGATGAAATTATGATGAGTACTTCAATGAAATAATTGAATATGAAATTAAAAGATTTAAAGGAAAAAGAGTGTGCGATCCAGATCTTGTAAGACGTTGTCCTTAGGAGACTGTACGCATAGATCGCGTAAGACGCACGCGATGCGCAACTGTAAGACGTTGTCCTTAGGAGACTGTACGCAATTATGGACACACACACCATATATTAATAAAGGTATAATTTGGATTGTTCGACTCCAGATCTTGTAAGACGTTGTCCTTAGGAGACTGTACGCAATGAGGGACGCACCTTCTGATTTTGGGAATCCAGGTATTGTAAGACGTTGTCCTTAGGAGACTGTACGCATAGACCGCGTAGGACACACATTGTGTGCAGCTGTAAGACGTTGTCCTTAGGAGATTGTACGCAATGATGGATCCCCGTGGTAAATTCTAAAAATCTATGTAAAACTTCAAAGAGTATGAGAAGAGAATTGTGTTATTATATATGAGATTGATGAAGATGTAAGTTTGTATATTTTGGAAAAGTATGTAATTATGGAATTAAAACCATAAAAGAACTATTTTAATATGGAAAAGAAATAATTGAATTGTTTGGGAATGCTTATTGGTTTATATGCACTACATGACTAGATGTGTTTGGCTTGGTGGTTTAGTTTAGCATAATAGAAACTGCTTCCCTATTTTATTGTGTAATGCTCACCTCCTTACCATTTTTCAGGTACTGAGCTGGAGCTTACACCAGGATCGACCGAGCAGGATTACTCTCCCCCACAGGGAGAGTAGGTTTGTTATGGGGGTTTAGAATATCATGGACCTAAGCCTCACATATTCTTTTGATGTGGATTTATTGTAGATATTTTGATTGAGGCTTAGGGTGTTTTGTTTTGATAGAGTTTATGTGTTTTGATTTACTGATACTTAAACTTAGTTTTCCGCTGATACTATGACATGCTTGACACACTGTTATTCTTTTGGAGCTCATTGGGCCTTGATGTGATTTATGTATTTGAGATGAAGCCCTGCTGGCTATTGGATGTCCTTTTGGAAATGTTTTTCACAGGTGAAATTTTGGTATAGCCCGAAAAATAAACAAAACTCCATCCGTTTGACGAGAGATTTTATTAAATTAAAAAGGAATTTTTAAGTTCACATTTTTAATTATGGGGAATTTAAGGGTAATAATTATAGGGTGTTACATTATGGTATCAGAGCAGTTTGTCCTCGGCCTTGGAGTTATGCGACTCCAATGATTACTCTCCTAGCGAGTAATTGATGCTCATAGTAATGGTTTAGAATTTTTATAAGATATTTATAGTACTATGTATATATATATATATATAGTACGTCTTACTGGTCTGTTCTCCGTGGATAAAAGTATGGTTGGAAGAAGGGTAGGAAATGATGGACTTGCAGCCATTCTGGAGCATCTGTCTCAGATGCAACAATAGCAGGGGGAACAGATGGCAGCAGCAGCAGCTACAGCAGCAACAGCAGCAGCTACAGCAGCTCTGCAACCTCCTCCTCCAGTTCCAGTAGAGATTGACTGGATGGCAAGGTTCAGAAAGAATGATCCGCCTCGCTTTGAAGGTGGAAATGATCTCGATGGGACGCAGAGATGGATACAGGAGGTTAAAAAGATTCTCCGCTCTCTTCAACCACCTATGGAGCAGCATGTCCAATTAGCTGAATTCATGCTGACCAATGAAGCAGAACATTGGTGGGATCAACAAAGGAGAGGATTGGTGGCAGCTAATCCGGTGATTTCTTGGGAGGTGTTCAAGGATCTTTTCTTGGGGAAGTATTTCCCTGAAGATGTTAGGAGGGAGAAGGAGATTGCTTTTCTCCAATTGACTCAAGGTTCTATGTCAGTTGGGGACTATGCAGCTCGGTTTGAGGATCTCATCCGCTTTTCTGATTATCGGGATGCAAGTGAACGTGGCAAGTGTGTTAAGTTTGAAGCTGGGCATAGGACTGATATTCGTGTGAGTATCACAACGTTGACTACTTGGCTCGCTTGGTCAATATGGCAAGCACATATGAAAAGGGTCTTAAGAGGAAGATGGCTGAAGATAAAAGCAGTGCAGTGCAAAGAAGTGGTGGTCCTATAAGGGGCAAGGGTGCGGTGCAGCGACTAGCTCCCTATCCTCAGCCTAGATCAGGCCCTCTAGGGAGTTCTCCTGGTCCTATTCTGCCCTGTCCTCATTGTGGCAAGCAGCATAGGGGTGTATGCTGGAATCAGAATCAGAATCAATCGAATATCACTTGTTCTAAGTCCGAACAGCCCGACCATGTTTCAATGAATTGTCCAAAGAATGCTGTTAAGAAGGAAGCCAATGTGACTAGGGCGCAGAGGGTTGGTGATGGCCGTCCACTACAATAGGGAAAGGTGTATACTCTGGATGGAGAAGAGGTTGTTGATGCTGACGAGCTGATTCGAGGTATTGGCCATATTAATAATATTCCATGTGGTATTCTCTTTGATTGTGGAGCTACACACTCATTTATTTCTGTCAATTGTATGGAGAAGTTAAAACTGTCTGTCGTTGAAATGCCTTTTAAATTGTCTGTATCTACCCCTACAAATTCAGTTGTGGTCACATCTTTGATGTGTTTGGATTGCCCTCTTCGAGTATTGGAGCGGGAATTCAAAGTGAATTTAATATGTTTGCCTTTAACTAAGCTGGATATTATTCTAGGCATGGACTGGATGTCCCAGAACCGTGTTCTACTTGATTGCAGTCAGAAGGCAGTAATCTTCTGTCAGCTTTCGGTGTCGGCTATGGATGTTGAGGAAGCAGCCGATATCAATCGGATTCCTGTGGTTAGTTAGTTTTCGGAGGTCTTTCCTGTGGAAATTCCCAGATTACCTCCAGCTAGAGAAGTGGAATTCGGCATCGATCTTATGCCAGGCGCCGGCCCGATATCCAAAGCACCCTATAGAATGGCGCCTCCAGAACTGGAAGAATTGAAGAAACAGTTGGAGGAACTTTTGGCTAAGGGGTTTATTAGGCCAAGTGTATCTCCTTGGGGAGCTCCTATCCTCTTTATCAAAAAGAAGGATGGAAGTGTTCATATGTGCACTGATTACCGGCAGTTAAATGCGGTGACAATGAAGAATAAATATCCACTTCCTCGTATTGATGACTTGTTGGACCAACTGAGTGGAGCAGCAGTTTTCTCAAAGATTGATCTCCGATCTGGATATCATCAGATTCGTATCCGAGAGGAGGACATTCCCAAGACTGCTTTTAGATCTCGGTATGGGCATTTCGAATATGTGGTGATGCCTTTTGGTCTCACGAATGCTCCTGCCATCTTCATGGATTATATGAACAGGATCTTCAGGCCGTACTTGGATTCATTCATCATAGTCTTCATTGACGACATTCTCATATATTCCAAGAGCCCGAAGGAGCATGAAGAGCATTTGAGAACGGTGCTCCAAGTTCTCAAAGACAAGCATCTTTATGCAAAATTCTCTAAATGTTGCTTTTGGTTGAATGAAGTGTACTTTCTGGGGCATGTCATTTCTGAGAAGGGTGTTGCTGTTGACCCTTCTAAGGTGGAAGCTGTGCTTAAGTGGGAGAGACCCAAGTTCATTACTGAGATCAGAAGTTTCCTTGGTATGGATGGGTACTACCAGAGGTTTATTGAAGGGTTTTCTAAGTTAGCTCTTCCTTTGACTACTCTTACTTGGAAAGGTGTTCCGTTTGTATGGTCCCCAGAATGTGAGGATAGCTTCCAGGAGTTGCAAAGGCGATTGACTAGTTCCCCGGTGTTGATTTTACCGGATCCGACTCAATCCTTTGTGGTATACTGTGATGCATCAAAACAAGGGTTGGATTGTGTGTTAATGCAACAAGGACAAGTCATAGCTTATGCATCCAGGAAATTGAGGCAACATGAGCAGAACTATCCCACTCACGATCTTGAGTTGGCAGCAGTAGTCTTTGCCTTGAAAATTTGGAGGCATTATCTTTATGGTTCAAGGTTTGAAGTCTTTAGCGACCATAAAAGTCTCCGCTACCTCTTCGATCAAAAGGAGTTGAATATGAGATAGAGGAGGTGGATGGAATTTTTGAAGGACTATGATTTCAGTCTCCAGTATCTTCCGGGCAAGGCCAATGTAGTGGCTGATGCACTAAGTCACAAGACTTTGCATGTCAGCAATTTGATGGTGAAGGAGATGCAGTTAATCCAAGAATTTAGTGACCTCCACTTGAACATGCAGGTTAAAGAGAAGAGCATTGTTCTGGAAATGTTGCAGGTTACCAATGAATTTATTGATCTTATCAAAGAGAGGCAGGCTGATGATGAGGAGCTCCAGAAGTTGTTTGAAGGAGCCTCGGGCCAAGAAGAGCCTGATTTTGTAAAGGGTTATGATGGTATTATCCGGTTTAGGGGCCGGATATGTGTTCCCATGGATTTCGAAGTTAGAAGGGATATTCTATGGGAAGCTCATCGAACCAAGATGAATTTTCATCCCGGTGCAACAAAGATGTACCAAGATTTGAAGAAGATTTATTGGTGGCCAAAGTTAAAAACGGATGTAGCAGACCATGTATAACATTGCTTGACCTGTTAAAAGGTTAAGAAAGAGCATCAAAAGCCTGGTGGTCCTTTGCGATCACTTGAAATCCCAGAATGGAAGTGGGATAGCATAGCCATGGACTTTGTGATGGGTCTACCTAGAACTGCAGCAGGATGTGATGCCGTATGGGTTGTTGTAGACCGTTTAACAAAGTGTGCTCATTTTATCCCTATTCACAAGAAGTACACTCTGGAGAAGTTGACTCAGTTGTATATGTAACACCCCGATTTGGAAAACTCGAAATAAACACTCATCAAATACTGATTAATTCTTTTTAGGAAAAATGGGGTGAAATTTTTTTTTGAAAGCAAGAGTAAAAACTCGACTGTCGAGCTTCCCAAAACAAGGTATTACTTTTTAAAATCCTTTTTCTCAAAAACGTTTGCGGGAATTTCTGAAAACAGTTTGACATTTGGAAACTTACTTTCAATCAGGTGAGGAAAACGTTTGGACCATTTAGAAAATATGTTCGACTGAGACGGTCCTTCAAGTAAACAGTTTGAAAACAAATCATAAAGATTCTTACAAAAGTGGCCACCACCAAACATCGGTGCCATTCTTACATAACTTCGTCTTAAACAAAACGTTTCAAAAGATAAGGGGTACACTTGATAAGCACAACAGCAAGGGTCCATCGGGAACCTAGTTATAACTACTAGCAGAAGCTCTTTCTCGATCCACAGCGTAAGTCTTCAAAGCCATTTCCGTCGTCCATCAGTAGCCCTCTCGTCGGCGTATCACGATTAGTATGTCCTTCCTCCAAGAGTAGCATCACCAGCTCCTCCGTCTTTTAGAATCGAAGATTCATAGTCACATGTGCACAAGAAGTTGAGAGAGTAAGTTATCCGAATGGAATTACTCCCATCGACTTCTTGGAATTACACTAGCGACGCATACCAGAACATAACAAACAATACAAACAGCACAACAGATAATTATGCAAAATTCATGAGGATGCAATGCAATCGTCGCATTAACTAACTCTGTATCTTTCGCTTAAGGGAATCCTTTTAATCAATTCATCTCGCAAAGTCGAATTTCTTAACCAACATGTCTCGCAAGGTCGAAATCACTTGATTCACAAACCTCGAGTCTATACATCGGAATTCAAGCTTTAGGGTTTCGGGTTCTGGTCTACATCTCCTCGTATTCCATCCACCTAGTCGGAAGCAATCAGAAGTACAGGATCTCTACCACACCGGCTTCAGGAGACCACACCAAGATACACTATAAAATTGCCCGGGAAAAATAAATGTCATGACAAAAGGGTGTCGACCTCCACCGTGTTCAAGCATCCCTCTTCCGATCCTGATTTATTCAAGGGGGCGTCAGTCATCTGTCTAGTGATCATGCAGTACTTCAACTACAACACCAGACTACTCACCCTACCCGGATGGTCAACCCAGGTCACTGTAGCTTTTCCCGCCTAGACAGACTCCTCGTACGCTTCTTGACGAGTCACCGTCATTGCCTTCCCCTATCCTAATCATCAAGTGAGTACCACGTAGGTAAACACCGTGTCTTCCTCTCCACTACTTCGGGTAAGGGTTTTAGGTCATACAGGTTATATTCGATTATCCTAATGTCGACCCATCCTAAGTCGCCTCCGTCATATAGCACCAACCATATGCGGGTTACTTCTTGTGGGACTCGACTACTATATTTGACGGGCTCCGACCCATCCTGAATCATTCTCAACATGTGGCTAACCGCCATTCAGATACACTTTCAACATGTGGCTAACCGCCATTTAGATACACTTTCAACATGTGGCTAACCGCCATTGAGATACACTTTCAACATGTGGCTAACCGCCATTCATATACACTTTCAACATGTGGCTAACCGCCATTCAGATACACTTTCAACATGTGGCTAACCGCCATTCAGATACACTTTCAACATGTGGCTAACCGCCATTCAGATACACTTTTGACATCGTCGTCGTCACAGCATTAGCTCGTACCACGTACTCGGCGCATCAGCATCATCCGGTTCCGTCACGCGTTCCACCCCTTGAAGTTTCGTTCTAGCCTTTGGGGGATTTCTTATAATTTTCTACGTCTTTTCTATTTTTATTCTATAACGCGGGATGATGCAATATGCACATGCAATGATAATATAAGCAACATTATATCTCAACATACGCAAGCATATCAGTCAATCAATACCATGTAATGGTATAGGTCTGAGTCTTCGTATACCTCGATACAAGCAATCACACAATTCATCAGGTATACTACTAACTACGATAGACCTTTACTCCGACTTTGAGAGAGTACGGAGTGTCCTAGTATACTCACTAGACACCAAAGCGTCTTAGGATAACTTCTCTCTCACCTGGATTCGCAGCTACCGAATCTACAAGTTCCGAGTGATTCACTTCCTTCCTCGTCTGCCCGACTCCAACTTCTTTCAAGTCCCAGAAGGTAAATATATGAGTATCAAACTTTACTTAATCATCATTCTTAAAATTATTCTCAAGGCAACTTAAGAGAATCCAAACTTTATCTTTAGTTAAAAACCGAAACACTAATTCTTTCACTCAACTTGTCCAAAATCAAACGCTAACTCTTATACTTTAAAATCATGAGAAAACAATCAAATGAGTTCATTTAAACAAAAGTTTCTTTGCTGGTCCTCTTTGGACAGCATTGAAATCAAATCCAAAAACACTGAAAAATCACACTTTTGAAACCAACTTTGTCTTAGGTCAAATACCCATAAAAACTCAACTTAGAAACACTTTTAAAAACACTTTAAAACAAGAAACATAACTTAGGAAATTCTGGACAGCATCATGTCCTAAGTTTCAAATTCATTTTTCCATTACTTAAAACCAATTTAAAAGCACAAACAATCCAAGAATCATGAAAACAATCAAGTAGACACTTAAATCAACAACTCATCAAGTTTAAACACTTAGAATCACATGTGGGCAGAAAGGTACTCAAGTAAAATAATTCATTCAAACACTTCCATGCATTCTATAAATCACTCTTATCTTACTTAAGAATCCTAGACAAACATTCATTCAACTCAAGCATCACATAGTCACAAGTTATCAAGTTAAGTCAAGCACAACATGTTCACATACTCTCTCACACATATAACTAAATCAAATAAAGGAAATCAAACTTTTGAGCTCACATAAACCGAATCATGCTTCCCACAATACTCAAACAAATTTAGTTTACACTTATCCTCATGAAACCGTATGCTCCCTTAGGTTTTCAAAAACCATTTTCTCAAGAAATGACTTCACAAATCAACACACAATTTTATGACATAAGCACATACACATTCAAGAAAATTTAACTCAAAGTCTAAGGTTCAAACCGTGACCTAGACTAGGTTTTTCTCAAAAACATTTTCAAGAATTCAAGACTTAAGAACGACTCTAAATCCAACAACAATTCCACATAATTCGTCAAGAAAGTAAAAACATAACCCTAGCATAGACTCCTACATAAAACTGTGAGCATGCATAAGTTTCCAAACAAATTTATTTCTCATTAAACACTTAAGATCAACACAAGGTTCATGGAAATCACACGTTCATCAATTAAACTTAAGAAAATCTTAGCCCTTCTTATTCACACTTACAAACCGTGACCAACACATCAAGATCACAACCATCACATAAATGTTATTCACTTAAAGTATCATTACATCTCAAGATCACAACATGCAAAGGATCAATCAAAAGGAAAACAAGTTCATACTCACAATAACAACAAAACCGTGGCCAACATAAGGAAAAAGTTCAACCAATTTCAAAGATTTTTCACATTAAGATCCAAGCAATCACACATATCTTGGCTTAGGCATAGATCTAAACATGCATGTAAACAAGAATGTTAGATCTTTGAAAAATCTTTCATGAAACTTAAAATCAAGTCCTCCTCCAAAACATTTCCAAGAAATCAAAGAGAAAACTCAAGATCTTGAAGAAAACATTTTCTTAATAAAACTTTTAGGATCAAGCTTAGAAAAATAACATGCATCAACACTTTTCCAAACAAAATCAAAGTTTAGAAAGAAAGAATGAAAATGAAAAAGAATCAAAGAAAATAGTTTAAAACTTTTAGATCATGAAACAAATTCTTACTTAATCAAAACTTTAAAGAATTCAAGTCCAATTCCTTGGTTTCTCTCCTCTCTCCTCACGGTTCATCACTCATCTTCCTAGTCCATGGTCTTTCTCCTTCTTTCCTTCACTATCTTAGCTTGGTCTTGTTTAGGTCATGGAGAGTTCAAAGTTTGTTTTCCTTCCTCTCAAGGTTCAGTCACTCTCTCTTTATCTTCCTCACCAAGAGTTTGATGACTCTCTTGGTGTTATGTGTTTGGTTTAGGAAAAGAAATGAAAGAAAGTTTGTGTTGATGAAGGAATGAAGAAGAATTCACTCACTCCCTCACGGTTTTGGTGGTGTTTGTGTTGATGGGATGAAGAAGAAATGATGAAGATGGAAGAATGAAGAAATGAAAGGGTGAACATAACTCTCTTTCTCTCACACGGTTTTGGGCTTCTTTTATTCTTCTTCAGTTTTCTTTATTTGCCATCAAGGGCTTGCATGGAGGGTTATATTGCAACACTTGGGGACTAAGTCACAAAACTTGCAGGCCAAGTTTTGCTCTAAAGTCCCTCACGGTTTTTCTTCCTTCCTCCTTCCTATTTCTTCATTTTCTTCTTTTCTAGGTCATGCTTATGTCATGGAGATGATGTCATGGTGTTGACTAAAAGGCATGCCACTTGGTAACCATGCAAATAAGCTTGGTGGCTAGGCTATGCAAGTGGGCATTCGGCCATAGGGTGCTTAGGGTAGATTAGATTAGCTAATTAGTTTTAAGGCACTAATTAGGGTTCTAATCGTGATTAGGGTAGGATTAGGCTAATTAATCTAGGTTTAGTCCACTAATCCTTAGTAATTAGGGCTTAATCAAGGATTAAGGTGCTAATCAAAAACTTAATCATGGGTTTAAGGAAAACTAATTCTAGGTTAGCTCATTAACCTGGATGATTTAGGGTTTAAAAGAGTGATTAAGCACTTAATCGAGGATTAAGGACTCGATTAGGGTTTAATCAACGATTAGGGCATCATTAGGGTTTCCAGAGGTGATTGGGCTTTGATTCTTTGAAGTTTAGAAAAATAATTTTCCATGAAATCATGCTAATCAATAAAACGAAGATCTTAATTCAAACCTTAAATAACCAAGCACACGAAGTCACACATACAAGCAAATCAAATTTCAAAACATAAGGGTTCATCATGGAATCAAAACTCTTTTAAATCGATTCTTTCATTAATTAGGTTAGAACAATTTTCTTGATTAGGGACTTGTAGAAGTGAGTCAAATGGGCAGATGTTACAGTATATCAGGGACATAGTGTTCCATGGTGTTCCCACCAGTATAGTATCCGACCGCGATCCGAGATTTCTGTCTCGGTTTTGGCGGAGTCTCCAGCAAGCATTGGGTACCAAACTGAAATTTAGTACTGCTTATCATCCATAGACAGATGGACAATCTGAGCGTACTATCCAGACACTAGAAGATTTGTTGAGAGCATGTGTTCTGGAGCAAGCCGGTAGTTGGGAGCAATTATTGCCTTTAATGGAGTTTACTTATAATAACAGTTTCCACTCCAGTATTGGTATGGCACCATTTGAGGCTCTCTATGGCAGAAAATGTAGGATGCCTCTGTGTTGGTTCCAAATAGGTGAGAATCTGTTGACAGGTCCTGATATTGTGAAAGAAACAACTGAGAAGATCACAATGATCAAGAACAAAATGAAGACTTCCCAGGATCGCCAGAAGAATTATGTTGATAGGCGAAGGAGACCTTAGGAATTTGAGGTTGGGGATCATGTTTTCCTAAGGGTGTCTCCTGTAACAGGAATTGGGAGAGCTATCAAGTCCAAGAAATTGACCCCGCGATTTGTTGGACCTTATGAGATTCTTGAGAAGGTTGGCCCTATAGCTTACAGGATTGCTTTGCCCCCTCACTTAGCAAGGCTCCATGATGTATTTCATGTTTCTCAGTTAAGGAAATACATTCATGATCCTACTCATGTGGTCACTTTGGATGATTTGCCTTTGAAGGAGAATTTGACTTTTGAAGTGTTGCCAGTGAGGATTGAGGATAGGCAAGTGAGACAGTTGAGAGGCAAGGAGATTATCTTGGTAAAAGTTATATGGAGCAGAAACAATGTAGAGGAGGCTACTTGGGAGTTGGAAAGCAAGATCAGGCAGTCTCATCCGCATTTGTTCGAAGAAAAATGAATTTCGAGGACGAAATTCGGGTAAGTGGGAGAGGATTGTAACATCCCAATTTTTATTTATAAGTGAATTAGCATTTTAAATGAATTCTTGGTGGAAGAAAATAAAGAGTTAAGTTAGAAATAGATAGTTAGATGTGGTTAGGAGTTAGAATCTTCGGACTTTAGGAAATTTTAAATGCATGCTTCGTAGCTCAAATCTGGAATTCCACCGTTGGATTTAAAGTAGGATATATGTGTTAAAATGTCCGAAAATTTAGGTAAGATCCAACGGGTAGAAAATAAGTTGTAGAAGTTTGAAGTTGGAAAATGCAGGTTTTTGGGGTCTCGCTCGAGCGACAAATCCCTCGCTCAAGCGAAATAGTGGTTCATCAGACCCTGAGTTCCTGACTTATTTTCGCTCTAGCGAAATTGGCTCGCTCCAGCGAGAGTTCGGTTCGCCCAAGCGAAAATCTCTGGCTCGAGCGAAAACGGCTCGAGCAAAACCCAAACTTACTGGACGAAGCTCGCTCCAGCGAGTAAGAGCTCGCTCGAGCGAAAATGCCCAGATCTGATATATGCAAAACGCGATCTGGACCACTCGATGGGAATCTTCCCATGGTTCCTCTAATCCTGGCCACACAAAGCCTCCCCCTCTCTCATAAACTCACCTCCACCTTCATTCTTCTTCATTCTTCCATCCACCATCAACAAAAACATCTCCTCCTTCTCTCCTCCTCCCATTCGAACTCCCTCTCTTCCCAACAAGATCAAGCTTTGTTTTTATTCTTCCTCAAGCTCAACACTCATTAACCATCATCATTCATCACCATTGGTAAGTTTCAACTCTCTCTCTCTCCCTTTAGAGTTCATACGAATTTTCTCTCTCCTTCCTCCCATGGAGATACAAATTTCATCTTTTGGGTTGTACAAATTCATGACTCATTTGTGTTTTATTATCTCTTGGAGGTCAAGAATCTCTCTCATTCCACTCAATCCTTGGAGTTTTTGATTAAGGGATCTAGGAGCTAGGGCTTGGAAGTTTTCCCCCATTTCTTTTGGATTGGGGTACGGAGGTTTGTGTTACCATATTCTAGGGGGTAGGTTGTATTATTTGTATAGTGGGTTACTAAGAGTTATGTGTTAGATTGGAGTAAAAACCCTAGGATTGGTTCTATTGCATAAAAATATTTGGATGTGCTGTTTTTGTGCCTAATTGTGATTCTTGCTAATTAAATTGTGTAGATCAGTATTTTGCTAAATTATATGTAAAACCTAGAATTTATATAAATGATAATGGATATTATGTTGGAATGAGAATGAATCTCTCCTTGGAAAATTAGAAGTATAAATATATGATGAGGATGATGAAATTATGATGAGCACGTCAATGAAATAATTGAATATGAAATTAAAATATTTAAAGGAAAAAGAGTGTGCGATCCAGATCTTGTAAGACGTTGTCCTTAGGAGACTGTACGCAAAGATCGCGTAAGACGCACGCGATGCGCAGCTGTAAGACGTTGTCCTTAGGAGACTGTACGCAATTATGGACACACACACCATATATTAATAAAGGTATAATTTGGATTGTGCGACTCCAGATCTTGTAAGATGTTGTCCTTAGGAGACTGTACACATAGATCGCGTAAGACACACATTGTGTGTAGCTGTAAGACGTTGTCCTTAGGAGACTGCATGCAATGATGGGCGCACCTTCTGATTTTGGGAATCCAGGTCTTGTAAGACATTGTCCTTAGGAGACTGTACGCATAGATCACGTAAGACACACATTGTGTGCAGCTGTAAGACGTTGTCTTTAGGAGACTATACACAATGATGGATCCCCGTGATAAATTCTAAAAAGCTATGTAAAACTTCAAAGAGTATGAGAAGAGAATTGTGTTATTGTATATGAGATTGATGAAGATGTAAGTTTGTATATTTTGGAAAAGTATGTAATTATGGAATTAAAACCATAAAAAACTATTTTAATATGGAAAAGAAATAATTGAATTGTTTGGGAATGCTTATTGGTTTATATGCACTACATGACTAGATGTGTTTGGCTTGGTGGTTCAGTATAGCATAATAGAAACTGCTTCCCTATTTTATTGTGTAATGCTCACCTCCTTACCATTTTTCAGGTACTGAGCTGGAGCTTACACCAGGATCGGCCGAGCAGGATTACTCTCCCTCACAGGGAGAGTAGGGTTGTTATGGGGGTTTAGAATATCATGGACCTAAGCCTCACATATTCTTTTGATGTGGATTTATTGTAGATATTTTGATTGAGGCTTAGGGTGTTTTGTTTTGATAGAGTTTATGTGTTTTGATTTACTGATACTTAAACTTAGTTTTCCGCTGATACTCTGACATGCTTGACACACTGTTATTCTTTTGGAGCCCATTGGGCCTTGATGTGATTTATGTATTTGAGATGAAGCCCTGCTGGCTATTGGATGTCCTTTTGGAAATGTTTTTCACAGGTGAAATTTTGGTATAACCCGAAAAATAAACAAAACTCCGTCCGTTTGACGGGAGATTTTATTAAATTAAAAAGGAATTTTTAAGTTCACATTTTTAATTATGGGGAATTTAAGGGTAATAATTATAGGGTGTTACACATTAACCACGGTAATTCTATTGGTCACATAGTCGTTTCGTTGACCGGTCGAGGGTGGTTCCCTGCTATAGCCAACTTGGGCCTGCAACCCAAGTTGTACTGGACTGAGAGAGTGGCCAGTACTCTGCAAACACTGGTGGAGGGACACTTACTCCGGGTTTGGTCTTTCCCTGGAGCGGAGGATGAAGTGAGGAATGATTTGGAATGTTGAATAATGAGATGAGATGATGATTAGATATGAAAAGAGAGAAGATGTGAAAGAGATGAAATATTGAGATGGAAATTATACTTTGAATTAATCCTTAATTGGATCCAATGCATTGAGAAGTGCAAGAGAAAAGAAAAAGAAGTGAAAACAAAAAAGAATGTGGTGATGATATATTCCAAGATCATTTGTAACACCCCGTAAATTCCTCGCATTAAATTAAAATACTAAAGAAACTTATTTTAAGAAAAGTGTTCTTGAAAGAATATCTTCTTAAATAATTTTCTAAAATTCATGCGATAATTAGTATCTTTAAAGAAATGGTTCTCTGAAATGATATTCAACATTGAGAAATTGAATTTTTGAAGTCTACATGCTAGACGATTTTCTAAAGTGTTTGTAATCTTTAAGTCACCTTGAATAAATAGGAATTATTTCATGGACATATGTATAGTACGTGCATACTTAGGCTTTGGTAAGAATTTAATTATTGAAAAGGACATGGTGTATGTGTAAGGGTACATGCCTATATATGCATAAGTTGGGTGTGATATATTAATGCATGAACCTATATGTATGATGTGTGTATGTGTGTGACGTGCGAACATAATGCTCAACAAGTGTTAATTTTAGGCGCATGAGTGTATGTGCCATTCCATGAGTTTATGCTATGTGTTGATAGGAAAATGAAAACCATATATGCATGTATGTGTGTGGTTCGGCTATATGAAGGAATAGAAGGATCAAGTAGGAATAATTTCTTAAGGATTAAGAAAATAAAAATGAACCTAAGGTGCATGTGTGTGCATAGGTGTCGCCGGGTATGTGTGAGTAGTGTACATATGATGCAATGTTGTTGACTTCTTTGCACCTTAGATTAGTGGACTAGTGAACCCTAGGTTTAATTAGTGAAAAGCTTAGTTAGTAGTTTGACCAACCAATGGGAAGTGGGATTAAGCCTAATTCTACTCCATTTGTTCCATGGCTTGGCTTTAGCCATGCAAGCTTTCCTAAAGCCAATTTTACCCTTCTAATAGCACTCTTGGCCGAATCTCCTAAAGGGTAAGGAGGGAATTGCTTGATTGCTTTCTTATACCCCAACCGTAGTTCACACCCATTCATTTCCTTCACAATTCCCCTCTAAACCAAACACTTGCTCTAAGAGTAACATTAAACTCTTAGAGAGAAATAGAGAGACTTAGAGAGAGAGAAACCGTGAGCCAAGAGGAGAGGAAGAAGGAGATCAACCCCAAAAGCCTTAGGATTCTTGAAGATCAATCGAAGGTTGTTGAAGACCTACTCCTTTCTTTGGTTTATTCGAAGATCATAGGGTGTTAGAAGTAGTTTTCATTTTTCTAAGTTTTATAAGGCTCCATTGTTGTTGCATGCTTAATTTCTTTGTAGATCCATGTTTGTAAGTAATTGTTTTGCTTTGACCTTGAGTTACAAGATCCATACAAATTGTAGAATCTAAAAACCGCGGACATTATCATTCAGCCATGTCTAGGAAACAAGGTCATGATGATTTCTATTTTGTTTTGGATCCATGCATGTTAGTTTGATGTTTGTTAAAGATGATCTAAGTTGATTAAATGCTTTGATTTTAACTTTGAATTTTTCCAAGCTTTGATCTATTGTTTTAATCTTGAAAAAGATTTAATTCTTGCCATGATTTTTCAATAGCTTTGATTTTGGACTTGCATGTGATCCTCTTTAGCTCAAAACGTCTTGGTTTTAGCTTGCATGCCACGGTTTTAAAGAGAAAGTAAAGGAAAAACAAATTTCTTCAAAATGGTCTTGCCTTGATCTAAGTTATGGGTGTTTGAAAATAAAAGATTTAAGTTTTTCACTTAATTTTGTGATGAGTTCTCGGTCAAGCTTTGGGAATAAAAAAGATCATGATCATTTTCATAAAAGCCTTTTTGTATGTGATTCTTTTTCATTCCAAATTATTTTGAAAGCACATACAAAGAAAAATAGAAAATGAAATTGAAGAGACTAAGAGGTCACGGTTTTGAAAGGAAAGAGGGAGTGGTATTTTCTAAAACCATGTGATTAAAGGTGCATGTCTTGATTTGGTATTTTAAAAGTTTTCATGTGAAAAGAATGCATCAAAGACTTCATTTTCCTTAAAATGATGATTCGGTCTACACTAGGTTAATAGATTAGATTCTTTTACATGTGGTTATCTCATTGAAATAGTTATGATTTGTGACCTTGTTTTAAGAAAAGAATTTATTGAAATCATGTTGTTTTATTTCGGGGTTCAATTCGGTTTTCCTAAAAGAGAAGGCATGAGTGTATTTGATTACTTTCAAAAGTATTTTCATGACTTAATTTACAAGATTTGAGTCCATGCATGTGGTTTTCGAATAAAAAGATTTAACTTTGTATAATTATCA
The DNA here is from genome assembly GCA_037953625.1 of Crotalaria pallida. Classification (NCBI taxonomy): domain Eukaryota; kingdom Viridiplantae; phylum Streptophyta; class Magnoliopsida; order Fabales; family Fabaceae; genus Crotalaria; species Crotalaria pallida. Next base: position 47,149,334 of record CM075650.1, on the reverse strand, counting down.
TCACGGGTTGCAAAAGAACTAAGAGAAATAAGATTTTTGAAAAAACGGTTTCGTTTGATCTATGTCTTATGTCCCTAAATAATAAAGGTTTGAAGTAAAACCTTGACTTTTGGTAATAAAGTATTCGGGTTAGGCCTAGAGATCAAGAAAACCATGTTTTGATTCATGCACACTAATTACTCTTATGATCTAGAAGTTTTGAGTTTTGCATGTTGAAAAAGTAAATTCATATAATGATTTTTGAAAAGGATTTGAGTTGTCTAAAGTGAGGAAGATAAATGTGTTTGACTTCAATTTTTGGTTCAATTTGGTTTGTGAATATGTGCATGCTTCAGTGTTCCTGTGTTGTGACAATAAGTTATTTGTGGGTCGCATGATTACTTTGATATGGACTACATTGATTAGTTGTCTCTAATTGATTCATGAAATGTTACTTGTTGTTGTATGTTAAAATGATGATTGGAAATAAGTAAGTACATAAATGACTTCTAAAATCAATCAACCTTAATATAATTTGATGGGACATATTTGAGATTTTCCAATGTTTATGACAAAGACCTAAATTTTAGAGTGTTAATTTTAACTAAAAGAGTCCTTTCAGGTGAAAAAAAAATGTTTTTACGACGTTTCCAAATGATTTTAAAGTATTGGGAAATCTGGAAATTGTTTTGATAAAATAACAGTGTTCTAAGTCTTTCGGTTAAAAACAAAACAAATAACGAACTAAGAAGAGATTTTCTTAATACCAGACAATAACGTAAATGTATTTTATTTGGTACGAGGAAATTTTAAAGACAAGGGATTGGGGCAGCCGGCAACAAAGAGGAACCGAGGTGACGGTACGCGTTTAATCGCTGGACTTCAGGTGAGAGAGAAGCTATCCTAAGACACTTTGGTGTTTAGGTGATTTAATAGGACGTCCCGCATCATCTCAAAGATCGGGACTAAGTGGTTGGCGTCAGTAGTTTAAGTGACAATTGTCTGATTGTGTGGTCACTTATACGAATATGACAAAGACCACAACATTATTGTGTGATGTGGTGTGCATGCTTTTATTTATGTGTTTAATTCTTTTGTCGATACTTATTAATGTGATTAAATAAGTAATACCCCAATGGACGTCTATTACGTCCCGAATAAGGAAAAGAAAATAAAGGGAATGGAATATGAAGCAAAGAGATAGGTGGGATTAGAAAAGAGAAAGAGTTGGGAATTGGGAGACAATGAGGTGATGATGTTGAGAACGAGCCGGAGCTGGGGATAATGAGAATGATTGTAGAGCGAGATGTGACGTTATATCCACGTTTTTGGGAAGAAGCTTAGTGGAGTTGAGCTTGCTCCTCCATTAACACTCACCCAAAAATGTGACGTGTGGAAGAAGGATACCATGTGAAAGCTATGAATGTTGTTCTGAGAATGTGGCCTGAGGAAGAATTTTGAAATGAGATGATTGTAAAGAGTGGAAAGTATTGAGTAAGTTAAAAAAAAACGTGAGTGGTGACGTGACCCCAGCTCTGTGCTATGTGAGTTTTGAGGATTGATGAGTGAAAGGCTGTGCCAAGTAGTGGTCGGGACTCGTTGAAGGGTTGCACGAAGGACGAGCCGACCTTAGGATAAATAAAAAGATAAAAGACTTAAAAGAAATACGCGGTGAGGTATGAGAGTGCGAAGTAGTGGAGAGGAAGATACTATGGGTATCTACGGATACTCAGGTGGGGATTGCAGGAGGGGAGGACGATGACGGTGAAACGTCAAGAAGTCTAGAGTGTATTTCTGGGCAGAACGAACTCCACAAGTGGCACACTAACGTGGTGGGGACTGGGTCTAATGCCGTGGCAAGTTCTGCGGGCCCACCAGGAATATACTGTCGCCCCCTCGATGCAAGTCTACAACGTTGAGAGGAACTGGGGTGGGGCAATGTGTTTTTGATTGTGATATCACATGTGTTTGAGGCTGAGCCTCCTGGTCTGGGACCATTTGTTGAGACAACTGTCATGCCCGCACGGTAAAGGTTCTGTACTCCTGTTGGCTTCCGATTAGGTTGGCTGGTGTGCCGAGGAGATGTAGACATGAGACGTGAGTGCTAACTACGAGTAAAGCGTGTACCTCGATGATCCTTTAAAATCCCCTGATCATCGACGGCTATCATTTGATACGACACTATAAGAAAAGGTTCATAATTATGAGAAGTATAAAGGATGAGGAAGAGACTGAGAATGAAAAGGTGGGAAAAGACATTGAGTTCCATGAAAGGAATGACAAACGAAAAGTAGAGAAGTATGAAGTGGATAATGATAAGATGAATTTAATACAGATCGTGAATAGTGGTAATAGTATGTTTGCTTATTGGTTTGTATGTATGTTGTGTGTTATCTGTGTGTCCTATTTTCTTGCCTATTGCAATCCCACGCCGTCGACGATTCGTCGTTCGGATCGCTTACTCTCTCCTGTTCGTTGTTCTATCGGTGCTGCTGATATCGCAACGGGCAGATGAAGCATCACGTGGAGTCTATCGCTCTAAATAAAGCGAGGCTGGAGTTCAGCAAGGTGACTTAGCTTTCGGGGACGAAGGAACGGTGCAAAGAGAAGGGAAGCCCCATTCGGTGGTCTTCATTAGAGCGTAGCGGAGGTATTAGTAGTGAATCTAGTTTAGGACATACCTTGTGTCAAGGATTACCAAGCACTGCGCCACTCTTGTATTCAAGCTAAGTTTTTACCTCCGTATTGAGGTCTACTTCTTTTTGTAAAATAGAACAATGTAATCTTTTGGAAATATATTATGATGAATTAGAAATAAGCCTTTTTAGGAAACCAAAAGTTTTATAAAGATAAATGTTTTAGTAACAACTTGGTTTTCAGCAAAAGGACTTTTAAATGCAACCATGAAATTACAACAATGTGTATATATATATATAAAAAAAAATCTGGCCTCAATTTTTGCAACTTTAAGTAAATAAATTGAGTTACGAAAATCGGGCTGTTACAGAATGGTATCAGAGCTGTGGTAATCCTTAGTGTCCTTAAGCATGGGCTTACATGCTCTGTTTGTGTGACTCTGTGTGATTGTTAGTATAAGACTAGGAGCATAAGTTTAGATTCTCAAATTTCTAGAATGTGAGATCTTGTTTGAGGCTGAGCGTCGACCGAGTTAATCTAGAGAATCTGTTCCTCCTGCGGTTTGAAGGGAATAGATCAAGAATGAAGCAAATAGATTCTAAGACTAAGATCCCCTATCCTCTGATATCCTATTGATGCTTGTGAGACTTAAGTTCGCTACTCTTAGTCTGCCTTTGTACAAGGATAGTCAATGCCTTTAGAGGACCTAGGATGTTATCTTTGAATCCCGGTATTTGTTGAATTGCTTCAACAAGACAGTTGATGTTGTTAAACCTTGAATCTTTTCTTCATAAAACCTTACTATCAACCTGTAGCTTTACCAGTCCTATTGAAGACTCCTTAGTTCAGATTGTGAAGTTGGGAATGTTAGGGTCGCCCAAATAATTTAAGCTAAACGATTAAGGAGGATAAATGATTTAAATTAAGTAAGAGTGTAAGATCATAGTGGATTTAGTAATAAGTTTAGTCAAAGTTGGGGAGTCATAAGGAAGAAAGGAAGCATATGTTATCGGTTGATAGAGGAAATTAGGAGGACAATTTGATGATTAGAATTACCATGCACCATGATCCGAGGTTTAGATAGTGGAAGCGATAGGTTGGTTGATGTTTAGGGTGGATCTAAGGAGAAAAGTGAAGAGATTTGAGGAGGCAAGAAAACCCAAGTTGTCTTAGGATTCCTTTAAGATAGAAGAATGATAGACAAAAACCTTAGAGTTAGTGAGAGAACTGAAGGGAGGAGTGATGATTGCGAGCTAATTAGAACCCAAGAGGTAGAGAATAGCGAATCACTAAGAGTTTTAGGTTAAACCCTATGCTTTTGGAGATGTTTGTGTTTGTGTTTGTCTGATACCCCCTGGGTTTGTACCCAAGTTTGTGCCTTCCGCAACGACAACTAGTTTCGGAGCGATATCCCCTTCGGTCAGTCCGCTGGGCTTGACCCGAGTCGATGCGCAAGCAAATGTGCAAGTGCGATCTATTCGTCTGAAAGCAACAAATAAGGTGCATGGCAAGGTGACTTAGGCCCGCAAAAAGGGAGCCCGACCACGAAGCGGAAGGAGGGTGTTCCTATGGAAAGTAAAGTGACGTGAAAATTTTGTGCCTACTGCCCAATCCACAACGTATTTCTCGGGGACGAGAAATCTTTAAGTTGGGGAGAATGTAACACCCCGTAAATTCCTCGCATTAAATTAAAATACTAAAGAAACTTATTTTAAGAAAAGTGTTCTTGAAAGAATATCTTCTTAAATAATTTTCTAAAATTCATGCGATAATTAGTATCTTTAAAGAAATGGTTCTCTGAAATGATATTCAACATTGAGAAATTGAATTTTTGAAGTCTACATGCTAGACGATTTTCTAAAGTGTTTGTAATCTTTAAGTCACCTTCAATAAATAGGAATTATTTCATGGACATATGTATAGTACATGCATACTTAGGCTTTGGTAAGAATTTAATTATTGAAAAGGACATCGTGTATGTGTAAGGGTACATGCCTATATATGCATAAGTTGGGTGTGATATATGAATGCATGAACCTATATGTATGATGTGTGTATGTGTGTGACGTGCGAACATAATGCTCAACAAGTGTTAATTTTAGGCGCATGAGTGTATGTGCCATTCCATGAGTTTATGCTATGTGTTGATAGGAAAATGAAAACCATATATGCATGTATGTGTGTGGTTCGGCTATATGAAGGAATAGAAGGATCAAGTAGGAATAATTTCTTAAGGATTAAGAAAATAAAAATGAACCTAAGGTGCATGTGTGTGCATAGGTGTCGCCGGGTATGTGTGAGTAGTGTACATATGATGCAATGTTGTTGACTTCTTTGCACCTTAGATTAGTGGACTAGTGAACCCTAGGTTTAATTAGTGAAAAGCTTAGTTAGTAGTTTGACCAACCAATGGGAAGTGGGATTAAGCCTAATTCTACTCCATTTGTTCCATGGCTTGGCTTTAGCCATGCAAGCTTTCCTAAAGCCAATTTTACCCTTCTAATAGCACTCTTGGCCGAATCTCCTAAAGGGTAAGGAGGGAATTGCTTGATTGCTTTCTTATACCCCAACCGTAGTTCACACCCATTCATTTCCTTCACAATTCCCCTCTAAACCAAACACTTGCTCTAAGAGTAACATTAAACTCTTAGAGAGAAATAGAGAGACTTAGAGAGAGAGAAACCGTGAGCCAAGAGGAGAGGAAGAAGGAGATCAACCCCAAAAGCCTTAGGATTCTTGAAGATCAATCGAAGGTTGTTGAAGACCTACTCCTTTCTTTGGTTTATTCGAAGATCATAGGGTGTTAGAAGTAGTTTTCATTTTTCTAAGTTTTATAAGGCTCCATTGTTGTTGCATGCTTAATTTCTTTGTAGATCCATGTTTGTAAGTAATTGTTTTGCTTTGACCTTGAGTTACAAGATCCATACAAATTGTAGAATCTAAAAACCGCGGACATTATCATTCAGCCATGTCTAGGAAACAAGGTCATGATGATTTCTATTTTGTTTTGGATCCATGCATGTTAGTTTGATGTTTGTTAAAGATGATCTAAGTTGATTAAATGCTTTGATTTTAACTTTGAATTTTTCCAAGCTTTGATCTATTGTTTTAATCTTGAAAAAGATTTAATTCTTGCCATGATTTTTCAATAGCTTTGATTTTGGACTTGCATGTGATCCTCTTTAGCTCAAAACATCTTGGTTTTAGCTTGCATGCCACGGTTTTAAAGAGAAAGTAAAGGAAAAACAAATTTCTTCAAAATGGTCTTGCCTTGATCTAAGTTATGGGTGTTTGAAAATAAAAGATTTAAGTTTTTCACTTAATTTTGTGATGAGTTCTCGGTCAAGCTTTGGGAATCAAAAAGATCATGATCATTTTCATAAAAGCCTTTTTGTATGTGATTCTTTTTCATTCCACATTATTTTGAAATCACATACAAAGAAAAATAGAAAATGAAATTGAAGAGACTAAGAGGTCACGGTTTTGAAAGGAAAGAGGGAGTGGTATTTTCTAAAACCATGTGATTAAAGGTGCATGTCTTGATTTGGTATTTTAAAAGTTTTCATGTGAAAAGAATGCATCAAAGACTTCATTTTCCTTAAAATGATGATTCGGTCTACACTAGCTTAATAGATTAGATTCTTTTACATGTGGTTATCTCATTGAAATAGTTATGATTTGTGACCTTGTTTTAAGAAAAGAATTTATTGAAATCATGTTGTTTTATTTCGGGGTTCAATTCGGTTTTCCTAAAAGAGAAGGCATGAGTGTATTTGATTACTTTCAAAAGTATTTTCATGACTTAATTTACAAGATTTGAGTCCATGCATGTGGTTTTTGAATAAAAAGATTTAACTTTGTATAATTATCATCACGGGTTGCAAAAGAACTAAGAGAAATAAGATTTTTGAAAAAACGGTTTCGTTTGATCTATGTCTTATGTCCCTAAATAATAAAGGTTTGAAGTAAAACCTTGACTTTTGGTAATAAAGTATTCGGGTTAGGCCTAGAGATCAAGAAAACCATGTTTTGATTCATGCACACTAATTACTCTTATGATCTAGAAGTTTTGAGTTTTGCATGTTGAAAAAGTAAATACATATAATGATTTTTGAAAAGGATTTGAGTTTTCTAAAGTGAGGAAGATAAATGTGTTTCACTTCAATTTTTGGTTCAATTTGGTTTGTGAATATGTGCATGCTTCAGTGTTCCTGTGTTGTGACAATAAGTTATTTGTGGGTCGCATGATTACTTTGATATGGACTACGTTGATTAGTTGTCTCTAATTGATTCATGAAATGTTACTTGTTGTTGTATGTTAAAATGATGATTGGAAATAAGTAAGTACATAAATGACTTCTAAAATCAATCAACCTTAATATAATTTGATGGGACATATTTGAGATTTTCCAATGTTTATGACAAAGACCTAAATTTTAGAGTGTTAATTTTAACTAAAAGAGTCCTTTCAGGTGAAAAAAAAATGTTTTTACGACGTTTCCAAATGATTTTAAAGTATTGGGAAATCTGGAAATTGTTTTGATAAAATAACAGTGTTCTAAGTCTTTCGGTTAAAAACAAAACAAATAACGAACTAAGAAGAGATTTTCTTAATACCAGACAATAACGTAAATGTATTTTATTTGGTACGAGGAAATTTTAAAGACAAGGGATTGGGGCAGCCGGCAGCAAAGAGGATCCGAGGTGACGGTACGCGTTTAATCGCTGGACTTCAGGTGAGAGAGAAGCTATCCTAAGACACTGTGGTGTTTAGGTGATTTAATAGGACGTCCCACATCATCTCAAAGATCGGGACTAAGTGGTTGGCGTCAGTAGTATAAGTGACAATTGTCTGATTGTGTGGTCACTTATACGAATGTGACAAAGACCACAATATTATTGTGTGATGTGGTGTGCATGCTTTTATTTATGTGTTTAATTCTTTTGTCGATACTTATTAATGTGATTAAATAAGTAATACCCCAATGGACGTCTATTACGTCCCGAATAAGGAAAAGAATATAAAGGGAATGGAATATGAAGCAAAGAGATAGGTGGGATTAGAAAAGAGAAAGAGTTGGGAATTGGGAGACAATGAGGTGATGATGTTGAGAACGAGCCGGAGCTGGGGATAATGAGAATGATTGTAGAGCGAGATGTGACGTTATATCCACGTTTTTGGGAAGAAGCTTAGTGGAGTTGAGCTTGCTCCTCCATTAACACTCACCCAAAAATGTGACGTGTGGAAGAAGGATACCATGTGAAAGCTATGAATGTTGTTCTAAGAATGTGGCCTAAGGAAGAATTTTGAAATGAGATGATTGTAAAGAGTGGAAAGTATTGAGTAAGTTAAAAAAAAACGTGAGTGGTGACGTGACCCCAGCTCTGTGCTATGTGAGTTTTGAGGATTGATGAGGGAAAGGCTGTGCCAAGTAGTGGTCGGGACTCGTTGAAGGGTTGCACGAAGGACGAGCCGACCTTAGGATAAATAAAAAGATAAAAGACTTAAAAGAAATACGCGGTGAGGTATGAGAGTGCGAAGTAGTGGAGAGGAAGATACTATGGGTATCTACGGATACTCAGGTGGGGATTGCAGGAGGGGAGGACGATGACGGTGAAACGTCAAGAAGTCTAGAGTGTATTTCTGGGCAGAACGAACTCCACAAGTGGCACACTAACGTGGTGGGGACTGGGTCTAATGCCGTGGCAAGTTCTGCGGGCCCACCAGGAATATACTGTCGCCCCCTCGATGCAAGTCTACAATAGTGAGAGGAACTGAAGTGGGGCAATGTGTTTTTGATTGTGATATCACATGTGTTTGAGGCTGAGCCTCCTAGTCTGGGACCATTTGTTGAGACAGCTGTCATGCCCGCACGGTAAAGGTTCTGTACTCCTGTTGGCTTCCGATTAGGTTGGCTGGTGTGCCGAGGAGATGTAGACATGAGACGTGAGTGCTAACTACGAGTAAAGCGTGTACCTCGATGATCCTTTAAAATCCCCTGATCATCGACGACTATCATTTGATAAGACACTATAAGAAAAGGTTCATAATTATGAGAAGTATAAAGGATGAGGAAGAGACTGAGAATGAAAAGGTGGGAAAAAACATTGAGTTCCATGAAAGGAATGAGAAACGAAAAGTAGAGAAGTATGAAGTGGATAATGATAAGCTGAATTTAATACAGATCGTGAATAGTGGTAATAGTATGTTTGCTTATTGGTTTGTATGTATGTTGTGTGTTATCTGTGTGTCCTATTTTCTTGCCTATTGCAATCCCACGCCGTCGATGATTCGTCGTTCGGATCGCTTACTCTCTCCTGTTCGTTGTTCTATTGGTGCTGCTGATATCGCAACGGGCAGATGAAGCATCACGTGGAGTCTATCGCTCTAAATAAAGCGAGGCTGGAGTTCAGCAAGGTGACTTAGCTTTCGGGGACGAAGGAACGGTGCAAAGAGAAGGGAAGCCCCATTCGGTGGTCTTCATCAGAGCGTAGCGGAGGTATTAGTAGTGAATCTAGTTTAGGACATACCTTGTGTCAAGGATTACCAAGCACTGCGCCACTCTTGTATTCAAGCTAAGTTTTTACCTCCGTATTGAGGTCTACTTCTTTTTGTAAAATAGAACAATGTAATCTTTTGGAAATATATTATGATGAATTAGAAATAAGCCTTTTTAGGAAACCAAAAGTTTTATAAAGATAAATGTTTTAGTAACAACTTGGTTTTCAGCAAAAGGACTTTTAAATGCAACCATGACATTACAACAATGTGTATATATATATATAAATCTAGCCTCAATTTTTGCAACTTTAAGTAAATAAATTGAGTTACGAAAATCGAGCTGTTACAGAATGGTATCAGAGCTGTGGTAATCCTTAGTGGCCTTAAGCATGGGCTTACATGCTCTGTTTGTGTGACTCTGTGTGATTGTTAGTATAAGACTAGGAGCATAAGTTTAGATTCTCAAATTTCTAGAATGTGAGATCTTGTTTGAGGCTTAGCGTCGACCGAGTTAATCTAGAGAATCTGTTCCTCCTGCGGTTTGAAGGGAATAGATCAAGAATGAAGCAAATAGATTCTAAGACTAAGATCCCCTATCCTATGATATCCTATTGATGCTTGTGAGACTTATGTTCGCTACTCTTTGTCTGCCTTTGTACAAGGATAGTCAATGCCTTTAGAGGACCTAGGATGTTATCTTTGAATCCCGGTATTTGTTGAATTGCTTTAACAAGACAGTTGATGTTGTTAAACCTTGAATCTTTTCTTCATAAAACCTTACTATCAACCTGTAGCTTTACCAGTCCTATTGAAGACTCCTTAGTTCAGATTGTGAAGTTGGGAATGTTAGGGTCGCCCAAATAATTTAAGCTGAACGATTAAGGAGGATAAATGATTTAAATTAAGTAAGAGTGTAAGATCATAGTGGATTTAGTAATAAGTTTAGTCAAAGTTGGGGAGTCATAAGGAAGAAAGGAAGCATATGTTATCGGTTGATAGAGGAAATTAGGAGGACAATTTGATGATTAGAATTACCATGCACCATGATCCGAGGTTTAGATAGTGGAAGCGATAGGTTGGTTGATGTTTAGGGTGGATCTAAGGAGAAAAGTGAAGAGATTTGAGGAGGCAAGAAAACCCAAGTTGTCTTAGGATTCCTTGAAGATAGAAGAATGATAGACAAAAGCCTTAAAGTTAGTGAGAGAACTGAAGGGAGGAGTGATGATTGCGAGCTAATTAGAACCCAAGAGGTAGAGAATAGCGAATCACTAAGAGTTTTAGGTTAAACCCTATGCTTTTGGAGATGTTTGTGTTTGTGTTTGTCTGATACCCCCTGGGTTTGTACCCAAGTTTGTGCCTTCCGCAACGACAACTAGTTTCGGAGCGATATCCCCTTCGGTCAGTCCGCTGGGCTTGACCCGAGTCGATGCCCAAGCAAATGTGCAAGTGCTATCTATTCGTCTGAAAGCAACAAATAAGGTGCATGGCAAGGTGACTTAGGCCCGCAAAAAGGGAGCCCGACCACGAAGCGAAAGGAGGGTGTTCCTATGGAAAGTAAAGTGACGTGAAAATTTTGTGCCTACTGCCCAATCCACAACGTATTTCTCGGGGACGAGAAATCTTTAAGTTGGGGAGAATGTAACACCCCGTAAATTCCTCGCATTAAATTAAAATACTAAAGAAACTTATTTTAAGAAAAGTGTTCTTGAAAGAATATCTTCTTAAATAATTTTCTAAAATTCATGCGATAATTAGTATCTTTAAAGAAATGGTTCTCTGAAATGATATTCAACATTGAGAAATTGAATTTTTGAAGTCTACATGCTAGACGATTTTCTAAAGTGTTTGTAATCTTTAAGTCACCTTGAATAAATAGGAATTATTTCATGGACATATGTATAGTACGTGCATACTTAGGCTTTGGTAAGAATTTAATTATTGAAAAGGACATCGTGTATGTGTAAGGGTACATGCCTATATATGCATAAGTTGGGTGTGATATATGAATGAATGAACCTATATGTATGATGTGTGTATGTGTGTGACGTGCGAACATAATGCTCAACAAGTGTTAATTTTAGGTGCATGAGTGTATGTGCCATTCCATGAGTTTATGCTATGTGTTGATAGGAAAATGAAAACCATATATGCATGTATGTGTGTGGTTCGGCTATATGAAGGAATAGAAGGATCAAGTAGGAATAATTTCTTAAGGATTAAGAAAATAAAAATGAACCTAAGGTGCATGTGTGTGCATAGGTGTCGCCGGGTATGTGTGAGTAGTGTACATATGATGCAATGTTGTTGACTTCTTTGCACCTTAGATTAGTGGACTAGTGAACCCTAGGTTTAATTAGTGAAAAGCTTAGTTAGTAGTTTGACCAACCAATGGGAAGTGGGATTAAGCCTAATTCTACTCCATTTGTTCCATGGCTTGGCTTGAGCCATGCAAGCTTTCCTAAAGCCAATTTTACCCTTCTAATAGCACTCTTGGCCGAATCTCCTAAAGGGTAAGGAGGGAATTGCTTGATTGCTTTCTTATACCCCAGCTGTAGTTCACACCCATTCATTTCCTTCACAATTCCCCTCTAAACCAAACACTTGCTCTAAGAGTAACATTAAACTCTTAGAGAGAAATAGAGAGACTTAGAGAGAGAGAAACCGTGAGCCAAGAGGAGAGGAAGAAGGAGATCAACCCCAAAAGCCTTAGGATTCTTGAAGATCAATCGAAGGTTGTTGAAGACCTACTCCTTTCTTTGGTTTATTCGAAGATCATAGGGTGTTAGAAGTAGTTTTCATTTTTCTAAGTTTTGTAAGGCTCCATTGTTGTTGCATGCTTAATTTCTTTGTAGATCCATGTTTGTAAGTAATTGTTTTGCTTTGACCTTGAGTTACAAGATCCATACAAATTGTAGAATCTAAAAACCATGGACATTATCATTCGGCCATGTCTTGGAAACAAGGTCATGATGATTTCTATTTTGTTTTGGATCCATGCATGTTAGTTTGATGTTTGTTAAAGATGATCTAAGTGGATTAAATGCTTTGATTTTAACTTTGAATTTTTCCAAGCTTTGATCTATTGTTTTAATCTTGAAAAAGATTTAATTCTTGCCATGATTTTTCAATAGCTTTGATTTTGGACTTGCATGTGATCCTCTTTAGCTCAAAACGTCTTGGTTTTAGCTTGCATGCCACGGTTTTAAAGAGAAAGTAAAGGAAAAACAAATTTCTTCAAAATGGTCTTGCCTTGATCTAAGTTATGGGTGTTTGAAAATAAAAGATTTAAGTTTTTCACTTAATTTTGTGATGAGTTCTCGGTCAAGCTTTGGGAATCAAAAAGATCATGATCATTTTCATAAAAGCCTTTTTGTATGTGATTCTTTTTCATTCCAAATTATTTTGAAATCACATACAAAGAAAAATAGAAAATGAAATTGAAGAGACTAAGAGGTCACGGTTTAGAAAGGAAAGAGGGAGTGGTATTTTCTAAAACCATGTGATTAAAGGTGCATGTCTTGATTTGGTATTTTAAAAGTTTTCATGTGAAAAGAATGCATCAAAGACTTCATTTTCCTTAAAATGATGATTCGGTCTACACTAGGTTAATAGATTAGATTCTTTTACATGTGGTTATCTCATTGAAATAGTTATGATTTGTGACCTTGTTTTAAGAAAAGAATTTATTGAAATCATGTTGTTTTATTTCGGGGTTCAATTCGGTTTTCCTAAAAGAGAAGGCATGAGTGTATTTGATTACTTTCAAAAGTATTTTCATGACTTAATTTACAAGATTTGAGTCCATGCATGTTGTTTTCGAATAAAAAGATTTAACTTTGTATAATTATCATCACGGGTTGCAAAAGAACTAAGAGAAATAAGATTTTTGAAAAAACGGTTTCGTTTGATCTATGTCTTATGTCCCTAAATAATAAAGGTTTGAAGTAAAACCTTGACTTTTGGTAATAAAGTATTCGGGTTAGGCCTAGAGATCAAGAAAACCATGTTTTGATTCATGCACACTAATTACTCTTATGATCTAGAAGTTTTGAGTTTTGCATGTTGAAAAAGTAAATTCATATAATGATTTTTGAAAAGGATTTGAGTTGTCTAAAGTGAGGAAGATAAATGTGTTTGACTTCAATTTTTGGTTCAATTTGGTTTGTGAATATGTGCATGCTTCAGTGTTCCTGTGTTGTGACAATAAGTTATTTGTGGGTCGCATGATTACTTTGATATGGACTATGTTGATTAGTTGTCTCTAATTGATTCATGAAATGTTACTTGTTGTTGTATGTTAGAATGATGATTGGAAATAAGTAAGTACATAAATGACTTCTAAAATCAATCAACCTTAATATAATTTGATGGGACATATTTGAGATTTTCCAATGTTTATGACAAAGACCTAAATTTTAGAGTGTTAATTTTAACTAAAAGAGTCCTTTCAGGTGAAAAAAAAATGTTTTTACGACGTTTCCAAATGATTTTAAAGTATTGGGAAATCTGGAAATTGTTTTGATAAAATAACAGTGTTCTAAGTCTTTCGGTTAAAAACAAAACAAATAACGAACTAAGAAGAGATTTTCTTAATACCAGACAATAACGTAAATGTATTTTATTTAGTACGAGGAAATTTTAAAGACAAGGGATTGGGGCAGCCGGCAGCAAAGAGGATCCGAGGTGACGGTACGCGTTTAATCGCTGGACTTCAGGTGAGAGAGAAGCTATCCTAAGACACTGTGGTGTTTAGGTGATTTAATAGGACGTCCCGCATCATCTCAAAGATCGGGACTAAGTGGTTGGCGTCAGTAGTATAAGTGACAATTGTCTGATTGTGTGGTCACTTATACGAATGTGACAAAGACCACAATATTATTGTGTGATGTGGTGTGCATGCTTTTATTTATGTGTTTAATTCTTTTGTCGATACTTATTAATGTGATTAAATAAGTAATACCCCAATGGACGTCTATTACGTCCCGAATAAGGAAATGAAAATAAAGGGAATGGAATATGAAGCAAAGAGATAGGTGGGATTAGAAAAGAGAAAGAGTTGGGAATTGGGAGACAATGAGATGATGATGTTGAGAACGAGCCGGAGCTAGGGATAATGAGAATGATTGTAGAGCGAGATGTGATGTTATATCCACGTTTTTGGGAAGAAGCTTAGTGGAGTTGAGCTTGCTCCTCCATTAACACTCACCCAAAAATGTGACGTGTGGAAGAAGGATACCATGTGAAAGCTATGAATGTTGTTCTGAGAATGTGGCCTGAGGAAGAATTTTGAAATGAGATGATTGTAAAGAGTGGAAAGTATTGAGTAAGTTAAGAAAAACGTGAGTGGTGACGTGACCCCAGCTCTGTGCTATGTGAGTTTTGAGTATTGATGAGTGAAAGGCTGTGCCAAGTAGTGGTCGGGACTCGTTGAAGGGTTGCACGAAGGACGAGCCGACCTTAGGATAAATAAAAAGATAAAAGACTTAAAAGAAATACGCGGTGAGGTATGAGAGTGCGAAGTAGTGGAGAGGAAGATACTATGGGTATCTACGGATACTCAGGTGGGGATTGCAGGAGGGGAGGACGATGACGGTGAAACGTCAAGAAGTCTAGAGTGTATTTCTGGGCAGAACGAACTCCACAAGTGGCACACTAACGTGGTGGGGACTGGGTCTAATGCCGTGGCAAGTTCTGCGGGCCCACCAGGAATATACTGTCGCCCCCTCGATGCAAGTCTACAACAGTGAGAGGAACTGGAGTGGGGCAATGTGTTTTTGATTGTGATATCACATGTGTTTGAGGCTGAGCCTCCTGGTCTGGGACCATTTGTTGAGACAGCTGTCATGCCCGCACGGTAAAGGTTCTGTACTCCTGTTGGCTTCCGATTAGGTTGGCTGGTGTGCCGAGGAGATGTAGACATGAGACGTGAGTGCTAACTACGAGTAAAGCGTGTACCTCGATGATCCTTTAAAATCCCCTGATCATCGACGGCTATCATTTGATAAGACACTATAAGAAAAGGTTCATAATTATGAGAAGTATAAAGGATGAGGAAGAGACTGAGAATGAAAAGGTGGGAAAAGACATTGAGTTCCATGAAAGGAATGAGAAACGAAAAGTAGAGAAGTATGAAGTGGATAATGATAAGATGAATTTAATACAGATCGTGAATAGTGGTAAGAGTATGTTTGCTTATTGGCTTGTATGTATGTTGTGTGTTATCTGTGTGTCCTATTTTCTTGCCTATTGCAATCCCACGCCGTCGACGATTCGTCGTTCGGATCGCTTACTCTCTCCTGTTCGTTGTTCTATCGGTGCTGCTGATATCGCAACGGGCAGATGAAGCATCACGTGGAGTCTATCGCTCTAAATAAAGCGAGGCTGGAGTTCAGCAAGGTGACTTAGCTTTCGGGGACGAAGGAACGGTGCAAAGAGAAGGGAAGCCCCATTCGGTGGTCTTCATCAGAGCGTAGCGGAGGTATTAGTAGTGAATCTAGTTTAGGACATACCTTGTGTCAAGGATTACCAAGCACTGCGCCACTCTTGTATTCAAGCTAAGTTTTTACCTCCGTATTGAGGTCTACTTCTTTTTGTAAAATAGAACAATGTAATCTTTTGGAAATATATTATGATGAATTGACCGAGTGTCATTTTGGCCATCTCGTCATCTCAATCATGGATGGATCCATTTCTTACTTATTTGCAACATGGGTTCGTCCCTCAAGATCAGGCAGAGGCTCGAAAGTTGGTTAAGAAGGCAGCTCAGTACACAGTGCTAAATGGAGTTCCGTACAAAAGAGGTTTTGGTTCCCCCATGCTCAGATGTGTCAACCCATCCCAAGCTGAGGAGATACTGGAGGAGATTCACGGCGGAATTTGCAGCCACCATATGGGTGGAAAATCCCTTGCGAGAAAAGTAATCTGAGCGGGCTACTTTTGGCCTACACTGCAAAAAGACGCCATGGAACATGTTAAGAAGTGTGTTCAATGCCAATTTCACAGCGACATCTACCAATGACCTGCTGAAGAGTTACACTCTCTCGGTGCCCCTTGGCCCTTTTATCAATTGGGCATGGACATCATCGGGAAGTTTCCCACCGCACCAGGGCAACTCAAATTTGCGGTAGTGGCTATTGACTACTTCACTAAGTGGATTGAGGCGGTTCTGTTAGCAACAATCTCCACGACCCGTATTCAATCTTTCTTTCTGAAGGAAATTATCTCTCGGTTCGGAGTGCCTCATGCCATAGTTACTGATAATGGATCGCAGTTTGTAGCCTCTCACTTTCAACAACTAGCAGCCGACCTGGGAATCACTCACTATTTCAGTTCTGTTGAACACCCACAGACAAATGGGTTAACCGAAGCTGCCAACAGAACAATTTTGGATGGAATTAAAAAGAAACTCGGTAATGCCGCTGGCACTTGGGCGGATAAACTTCCGAGCGTCTTATGGCCACACAGGACGACAATACACTCGTCTACAGGAGAAACTCCTTTTCGATTGACATACGACTGCGACGCAGTCATTCTAATCGAAAAGCGAATCCCTACCTTTAGGACGCTCGAACGCCCTTCGGAAACAAATGATCATTTGATCAGCGAAGAGCTCGGTTTACTTGAGGAAATTCGAAAGAATGTCGCAGTTCATGAAAGTAAAATGAAGGAACGGCAGGCTCGGGAATACAATAAGAAGGTTCGTCCGCAAAGTTTTGAAGTTGGAGACTTAGTCCTTCGCCGAGCTGATATTGGCAAAGGAAATGCTGGAGTTGGAAAATTGAAACCAAAATGGGAAGGGCCTTACCGAGTGAAGGCTAAATCCGGATCTGGTGCATACAAATTGGAAACTCTCTCGGGCATGGAAATCAATAACAGCTGGAACGTGGCCAAGCTTAGAGCTTATTACAGTTAAGCTCCTATTTTATTTTTCATTTTTTACAAATAGGTTAGTCTATTGCTCATAAATGTAGGTCAAATAAACGAAGGGTAACATCCTTCTTGGATTAGAGACAATTGTTAGGAATTAGTTGATAGATGAGCAACTTCATTTTTGTATTCTTTTATTTATCAATAAAACGCATCGATTTCCTTCAAATTCTTTTACGAACATTGTGATGTGACATACGCCTCATTTCGTTCGGCTAGCCACCGAGCGGAATCGAGATACAACTCTTTATGAGAGTTTAACAACGTATTCATAGAACGCCCGAATTCAGGAAATTACTTTCCTTGTTTCACGGTCCGAGGGTCCCGCTTCGGCTAAAGTCGGCGACCGAGTTCTACTCACAATAATTTATTCAATTGAAGCAATTCCTAAATTAGCCTTTTTGTTCGGCGAATAGCAGTAAAATCAGGGGTCACGTGACAAACGAAACCCAAAAAGTAATGAAAGTGATTTACACAACACAATTTGTATACAATGCAAATTGATTAAAATTTAGCAGGAGCAAAAGTAAATTGTTCATGGCAGTCAAGAAGTACGCTCGAGTACAACGAGCAACAAGTTAAAGAAAAAATTGTTCGAAATAGCTAAGTAAAGACGCTCGGTAACAGCGAGCAACAAAAAGTTAAACCCTACAGAAAAGCAACAAAAACTGATCACTACTCAATATCAGATAGAACAATGTTGGAATCATCGAAGTCAGGGGCTTCAGTCAATTCAACGAGAGGGTTAGGCAGATCCCCTGCTTGCAAATCAACTTCAGCCTTGGACTCAAGGTCAGTCAGCTTCCCGTTATCAACAGTATGAAATGGATGAGCCCCCACTACCCTGAACTCGGTCTCAGGATTCAGAACTTGAATCTGCTTAATCGCCGAAACAAAAGAATCATCGACACTCTTACTCCAGTTGTAGAAGTTGGTTTCCGCCCTTTTCTTGTGACGAAGTGCCTTCTCCTTCAATTTCTGGGCAACAGCAGCAGACCTCTCAACCTCAGCCTTCAGCTCGTCCATCTTCTGCCGACTCTCCTGCAATTCCTTCTTCAGTGCTTCCTCGGCCTCTTTCTTTTTATCCTCAGCAACCTTTTGGGAAACCTTCAAAGAGTCCCTCTCCTTAATCAGTTCATTTTTGTCAGCCTTTAAGTTTTCCAACTCATTTTTTATACGGTTCAGCTCATCCGAGAGGCTGGCCTCTTGAGCAGCAGACAATTCACGACCCTCCTTTTGCTCGGCATTATAACCAGAGAAAAGACCATCAGGTTGCTTGGCCAAAAAATATGAAAGGTTGGCACCCCAAAGAAGATATTTGGCAAGAGTCATGTTGCAACGAGACCATTGGTCGGTAGAAAGAGTTCCAAAACGAGTACAGTCAGATTCAGAACAGAGGTATTTGCCAAACCTTTCATCAAATTGTTGGTCCCATATAGATGTTTCTGGTGGGGTCGCAGCAGATGAGGGAGCATTGATAGAAAGGGAACACCAGCAGCCTTAGCACTTGAACCCTCGACCCGCGGATTCGCCCCTTCGGACACTTTCTCTTTTCCTTTGTCAATCCGTCGACGGCGAATTTGTGGTTGAGGGGGAGAAATGGCTTGGACTTGGCCGCTAGGGCCCAATGAAACCGTAGCGCCGACAGCCACCACGTTTGAAGTTGGCCGAGGGGATGCCTCGGTTGGAGAAGCAGTTGGAGCGGAGGTACTCAAGCTCGGGGTACTTAAGCTTGAAGAACCGGAAGCCGCGCTCGTTGCAGGGGTCTTCCTCTTCCTTCCCCCTTGAAGTAAAGCAGCCATCCGGGAAGCCATTTTTTCTAAGAAGAAAAAGAAAAACGAAGTAACATTAGAACGGATCAACTTAACAAATACAACAACCAAAAGAAAACAGTTTTACCAAGTTCTGCTTTAACATCCGATGAAGGGATGTTCACAATGTCCTTTGTTTCTATCATCCCATTAGATTTCATGTAACTCTCAACTGCTCGACACACCTCCTTCTCATGTTCTGCCAGTTCTTTCCAATCAGATGAGTACGAGGCAATCGATCGGTTAAAAAAGCTCGCAGACCACTGGAGAGGAAACCGTGGAATTGGTCGGGTTTCACCAGGACGGGTGAACCAGCAAACTCCATTGCCGACAAAATTGTATTTGAAGAAAAAGGTTTAAAACCCTTCCAAGATTCAGAATACTTGGTGAAAAGAGTATAGCCATTGCGGGACTTCAGAGAGACCCAAGGTCGTCTTACTGATCCTTTCTCAAAGGTGTTGCATTGAGGGGCAAATAGATAGAAAAAAATCGGAAGAGTGCAGGACCACTCCATGGCTGAACACACCTGCTGGAAGCCCCTCACAAATGCCCAAGCATTGGGATGCAGCTGGGAAAGGGCCACTCTCAAAGTACTTAAAACACCTATTTCAAAATCGGTGAAGGGCATCCTAATCCCTAACCGAGTAACAACTTCTTCATAAAAATAAAAACCAGGACTACCCGCCGGAATTTGATTGCAGACCCGTTCATTCGAACCCACTGGACTAATGGAGTACAGGTTCCCAGTATTATCACCAGGACACGGCAGAATTATAGCCCGGGTTTGATCTAGTGAATTTTTTGTTGAGAGCTCGGATTGAGTACCAAGAACCTCTCGGTCCACCCAATCATATTGATCTGCGTCCAACGGAAATGGATAAAGTTCAGGATTAGAGACACACTTCCTCTTCATACCTGAGGAAAAAGGGGCACACTTGGAGTCAGAAGCAGAAAAACTTAACTATTTCAGATCAAATACTTACGGCTACGGTCGGTTGGAGAACACCTCCCTTTTAGGGCAGAATTTTCCCAAACCGACTGAAATGTTTAATACCTCTCTGTTGCTTCCTTAACCTCCTCTGTTCTACCCTCTCGACAATCCTATAGTGAATCACACCCTGCCTGAACTCTTTCAAAGTCTGAGGAAAACGCATGGCTATCGGTTTAACACAAATTTCTGGGTTTCCTCCTTTATGTGTTCTTGGAACATCAGAGTTTACAGATTCCTCACTCATGATAAACGCCGCTTCATTACCAACCCTAAGAAGTTAAGTGCAGCAAAACGTAAAACAGGCCTAAGAAACGCTATGACGATCACTCAGTAAACATTAAAGGGGGATGAAGAACTTCGAAGGGCAAATGGGGTATACTATAACAGTGATTTGGAACAACAATGATTTGGGGTTTGTTCAAACCCTAGAAAAATCTTTTCAAAACTCAGGGAAGAAGAACCAGTGAAGATGCATTTAAAAGAAAGTTCTCAGCACATAAACACAGCAGATGGCAGAAACGAACGCATGCAAAGAATCTAGAACAAGCAGAGAAGAAAGAGAAAATAATTGAAGAAAAGCAGAAATTCATTACCTGATATCAGTGAATAATCAAGAAATCGAAGAAGCGAAGACCACGAAGTGAGAAAACGCACTCGATGTAGTGAGGAAAACTAGAATGACAACAAGAACGCCCTTGATAAAATCTGGCTTCGATGATCGAGGTTACAGAAAAGCGATGAACAGAGGTGAGAGAGTTTAAAATGTTTCTGAAGTTTGTTACAATGAATTATGAAAAACCGCCCTTTGGAATTCGTCTTAAAAACTTCCCTCCACTATCTCAAAAGTATTGGGCCTGAGTCAGAAAAATCCCATTAGTATTGAAAACTAAATATGTGGCACCTCCGGTAAGTTTGAAATCATAACGTTCCATTTCCCTGCAAAGTAAAGGACACGTGTAAACACAAGTAGAAGTGAAAGGTCACCTTGGGGTCAATCAAACGACAGCTCTGATAAAAGCACAAAAATGCTCGGGCACCTCTTTCAATCAGCAAAGTTCAGTCGGAAAACGGTTCGCTCGTCTCATTAACTCGGCAGGGCTCAAATCACCCAACCGAGCTTGGGGGGCTTATGTAGTGGACTTATAGTAGACCGAGCGTCGACCGACCGAGAGCCTCATTACCCTTACTAGTATGATACTGATACAGGGCCAACGATCGGATACTTACACCGAGCAAACTGGGTTTCTACATGTAGGTCACGTACCGATGAGGTTGACACCGAACACAGGACTTTCAATCTGATCCTTATCATTTACAGCATCATCAAACCGTAACTACTCCTAGATTACCACGACTCTTGGTTAGATAAAACAGCATTGGATAAGGTCTATCACTTACAGGATTTATGGATATGATCTTATCATAACCTCTACAAATCCTACTTGAATTCTACCTCTACAAAAGGCTCATCAGAACGGCCCACAACACACAGGTAATCCCCTATAAGAAACACCATGCTATAGGGGCTAAGGTGCGTCTTCTCATCCCTAAGTTGACACTAGCACACACATTGTTGACTAGGGAGAACCTGATTATCCCAACTAGATATTCAGAAATCCTAAAAAGTCCTATATTAACATCTTAGCTGGGATCATTCTTCAAGGCTCTTCCATAGCTTTAAGGTTGATCTTGGTTAAGGACACGACACATACATACTTACTAAGGTTGGTCTTTCCATTGATTCCATTATTATGACTTAGAAAAACACAACTTCTGAATGATATCTTGAGGTATGGCTTTACTCATATGCTCATAGACCTGGATTGAGAGAATTACTCATTGGTATTAACAAATCCTTACTCAAAAACTTAACTTTTATTTTTAAGTTTCAGGTACTAACCGGTTACATCATCACCTAACCGGTTAGAATTACAGACCTGATTATAAAACCACTGATTTTCAAAGAATCTTTTCTTGAATACTCTACTCAATCCAATCACAAGGCCTTAGCATATCAGAATACCTCAAGTTCAACACATAATATCATTCAAAAGATCTAAGTCATAATCCCATTTCATTTGTGCATAATTTCTTCTTGAAATTATCATTTGATATTAAGGTATTAACTCATCACCTCCAATCTAAACCAAACAGTGTTCAATCACATAGTTTTAGATTGGTCTTTGTATGAAATTCTAGCTTAAACTTGAGTACCAATGGTATGGACATTTAGCCAATTTCAGAAATTCATTTTCTTTGAAAATTGACAGTCTCTAACCGGTTACAGATTTCGACTAACCGGTTAGATTAGGCAGAAAAGACACTGAAAAGTGAGGTTTTGCATACCATTTTCTACCATACTCAAATTTAACCAATTTCATTCATAAATAGAGTTCACATACCTTAATCACAAAAACATATCTATATTGCATGCATTCAATATGGATACTCAAATTGCACATATTTCACAACTTAATGCATCAATTCACATAATAGCTAACTAAGTCATGAATCCAACATCAACATAGCTTGCATGCATCTAGATAACATTTCTCATAACAACAATTGAGCTCAGATTGGCCTCCAAGCCACTTAACCATTTTAACTTATGCCCTTTGAGTCTCTTGGTGACTCATCCTATATTCTACCACAATTTATTCTCATTCTAGCAAATAGTAAGCTTCCCCCTTACCTTAGGTTCGTGCTTGAACAAGATTTGAGGTAGAACACCAAACACCCAAAGCTCCTCCTCAAACCAGAACCGTTTTGACAGGGTAGATTGATCAAGGAATTTGGAACATGAAATGGACATGGAAATTAGGGAAAATGTTCATTATCAAAACCATGCAACATGAACTTTGAAAGGAAAGCAAGTCTAGAACAAGAGAAAGCTTGAGCTTACCAAAATCGAAGCTCAAAGTCAGTTCCAGAAACCCAATACAGAACTGTGACAGTTTTGAATCTCCAACTTCATGAATCGATTTCTCCTAGCTCAGGAACTCTCAACTCACAAACCTTATCTCAATACAAAGCCCTTGATTCAAGCTTTGTAATGGTGTATCACTCGCTTATCAACACTCAGAGAAGAAGAAGAATTTACCCACACGAATCAGAAACCCTAATCAGCCTCTCTTCAACACCAAACGCAGAAATCAACCCAAAATCCACAGAAATTCAGCATTTTATAGACGAATTGGAGTAACATGCATACCGACGCGTGTTCTCCATTAATCTGAGGCTGGTTTCGTGGCGATTTCTGGATTAATTGGGTGATTACTCATCAAACGCACTAATCCCAATTTATGAGTTCATCGTGTAACCGGTTACAGAGCCCTTCTAACCGGTTACATACTGATAAAATTCAAAAATTAATAATTTAATTACTCTTTCTTCAAAAACCTTTTTAATATTGCAATTAGGTCCTAACCCAAGGACTAAATTACAATATTCACATTTTTGTACAAAATAACCATATAAAAATATATCTCATATTTTTTATATATAAAAACACATAATGTACAAAAACTAAAACCTTCAAAACCAATATAAATCAATTATAAAGTAATTGTTATAATTAATTTCTTGGTTATTTTGGAGACGAAAATTAGGGGTGTTACATCCTCACATTGAAAAAACAAAAAAAAGAAAAAAAATAGAGAGGGACACAATTTTACACACACAATAATTAATTCTAAAGAATATATTGCTCCGATTTCCGTGCCAAGTACTACACCCTGTTTTGCTTCAATCTCATTCTTATTTTTTGCTTCTGCGCCAAAGACTTAGTTTCTGCGCCAAAGGCTCCCTCCGTCCAGTCTACTTCCCAGCCACCTTTGTACAGGTTTGTTTTCATTTGTTTCTCTTCTTTTAAAAAAAAAAAATAATACTGTAAATAATTAAACATAAATAAAATAAAATGTAGTCTTTTATTATTGAGATTTTAATTATTAATTTTTATGAATCCTTTTTGGTTGTTGAATAATAAATATTTTTGCATCAAAGTACAGATTTGATATTTAAATTCTAATTTTATCCTTAAATCAATGTATTTGTATTTTAGGATATGTTATGAATTTAATTGTTAAATTTAAATTAAATAATTTGGGATCATAATTTAATAATTAAATCTCATTTTTTTAAAAAATTATTGGATATGTTTTGGCAAGCCGATTTTTTCACTCATTTAATGGAGGGATCTTTCGAGCTTTCCTCTTTGTATTCAACATGGTAAACACTTTCTTATTAGGTTTTAAAATAAAATAGATCAAATTTTTTTTATAAACTTTAATAATTTTTATTAATTAAGAATTCTAATGCGTTTTGGAAATCCACCTTTCCTTGACTAAATGTTGAGGTCTTGTGCATATTTACTCTCCACATAAAATATATTTTAAAAAAACATTAAAAATTAATTTAGAACTACGTAACCTTGATTCCTCCTTTTATGAGAGTACGTAAGCCAAGGGCAACCTTGTCATGCACAACAATAAAAAATATTTTTTGGCAAACCAATTATTTAGGTCTTTTAATTAAAATCAATCAAAGGTACCATTTTCGAATGGGCGAACGAGGTGCTAATACCTTCCTCGCCTCGTAACCGGCTCCCGAACTTGGAATCTATCTAGTTTGAGACCAATCTTTATCCGTTTTAATTAATAATAATTTTTCTGCGTTTTTATAACAAAATGCGATGGCGACGCGACTCCACATTGGGTCAACCTGTGACACCCTAAGTTTTATTATATAATTAAACAAAGATTTTATGAGTTTTCTTTACTTAATTAATTTCTAACTCCATTATCAGAGTGGGGAAGCCTAAATTCATTATTAAAATAATGGTCTAGAATTTTTCTTTTCCTAACTTTTACAAACAAAGGGGTTCACATGTGGAATTACTTAATTACCCTTATTTAGAAAATATATTTAGTGGTATTTAGTTATAGAAAATTTTTAGGAAAAATCCGACAGAGTCTCCTCTGTTTATCGGATATTTTCCATATTTCTTGAAAACCTGCTACCTGCGTGAAAGTTAAAAATACATTTTCCAGTTCAGTTCCTTTTACTTATGTGCAGTGCTAGGGTGTTTCCCCAGCTCATTCTATAGCCCCGCCCTCATTTAGTTTTGCAAAATTACATAGGTATTATTTACAACAAAAATATGCACGGAACGTCCCCGTCATAGCGGAGGAAATCCGGCCCAAAGGTGCTCACACATTGCACCACAAAAATATACTAAGTCATAAGGAAAGTTTAAACTAAGTTTTTTATATACAATCTCAAAATAACTAAGTCCAAAACTAGTAAAATAAAAGTATGAACCACTATTCTCCCTAGTTGGGAGAGTGATCCTGCTCGGCTGGGACCTCGGAATCTAACTCTGAACCTGAAAAATGGGCGTAAGGGGTGAGAAATCCACGAACCCAGAAATGTCATTTTAAAGAGGCATAAGAACAACTAAGGCATGCAACAATCAATTCACACACATACATAAATCATGCTTCATTGCACGCCTTATTGGTTCGAAATTAAATCATATATCAATGATAATCACTCTTGGTTTTTCTTCAACTTTAAACATGACTTTTACTTTCACAAGCTTTTAACTTTTGTATCTGAACTTTGCTTGCATTATGAATTCCATTAGGTATTCTTGCTGCACAATTGGTTAGGATGGTATCTTCACCCAATAGGACTTCTTCTCACTCAGGACTTCTTGACCCATAAGACCTTTCCCTCGTTAGGGCCTTTTCTTTATTTTCTTTTCTTCACTCTCTTTCATATTTTCTCTTTTATTCATATTTCATGTTTATATTTGGTAATGCAGCTATTAATCTTCGCGTAGGATCCACGTAACCTAACGAGCCTTTGATCTTATGGGGATTTTTCCTGAGCGAGCTTTGTACCTATTGGGGCTAATTCGGGCCTACTTTGCTAGTAGGACCCTGTCCTAACCGTGTGCACCTAATGGGTGTGGATCCCAAAACGCGATTAATAGCTGCAGACCTTTTTCTCTTCTTTACTTTGCATTACAATTCCATTTCATTAATCACACTTATACATAATTTGCAACATAGCATTTCTTATTTGCAATTAATATTAACTAAAAAAACACCTCATTTCAAACTTGAAATTGCAAAATTAAGTGTTCTCTAACATAAACAAATCCTTGCTCCCTATTATCATAAATTCCCCATTTAACTCAATACTTACCATATTCACAAAATCATCAAATAATTGCCAAATAAGCAACCAAGACATAACAAATCACCAATTCAATTATTAATCATACTTATTTCAAGTGTCAAGTAGGATCAAGCAAATTCATGAACATTAACACATATCAAGAGGGAGAAAAATCATATTGTCTAACCCTAAACTTAATCATAATTATACACACCCAAAATTCAACTCCCAAGCCCATGAATCAACCCCCTTACCTTGATTTTGAAGATTAGAAATAGAAAATACCAATTTGAGCTAATACCCTTTTGCTGGATGAGAGAGAAAAACGTGGAGAGAGGGAGAGAGAGTTTCCAATCCTTGAACTTGAGAGATTGATAGACGATTAAAGGTTTGTGGGTGATGGGGATTGATTTTTAGTGATTATTCATGGTTTGAAGTGATGGTTTGAAGGTGAAATCATGGAGAGAAGGGAGAGAAGTTCGGCCCCTAGTAGAGAGAGAAAGCCATGGATGAAATGTGGGAAGAAGAAGGCCAAAACGTTGTTTTCTGGGCTGAAAAACTCGACTTAATCGATTAATACTCGATTAACCATTGCTAATTGCCTTTTCTATTTTTCTTCTATCTTCATCGTGTTTTTAAATCACCATAACTTCTTCGTTAATCGTCGGATCTTGCTCAAATTTTAAAGCAAGGTTCCTAAAAATCCATACTCCATATCCAACGGTGGAAGTCTTGATTGGAGTTGTAATTATTTAATTACAATTTTCCAAACTAGGGTTGTTGGAAAGGTGATTTAACTTAGCTAAAATTGCACTTTTTAACCCGATTCGAATTCCGATTTCGATTCTCCCCTTTCTAACTCCTTTCTAACACCTCACCTACTCGTTGGATTAATTATCTTAATTTTTCTTAATTACTCTAATATATTTTTATAACAATTAATTAAATAAATTAACTGGAAATTAAATTGAGGACGTTACAATCCTCTCCCACTTACCAGAATTTCGTCCCCGAAATTCGCTAGGTGTTGAATAATTGTGGATATGACTCCCTCATTTTGTCCTCTAGCTCCCACGTAGCTTCGTCAACATTATTGCGATGCCAGATAACCTTTACCAAAGGAATCTGTTTGCCTCGAAGTTGCTTAATCTGACGATCTTCAATCCGAATGGGATGGATTTCAAAAGTCAGATTTTCTTTCAAAGGCACATTATCCACATCGATTATATGCGAAGGGTCATGCACGTACTTCCAAAGTTGTGATACATGGAATACGTCATGCAACTTAGCTAGATGAGGAGGCAATGCAATTCGATACGCCAAAGGTCCAACCTTCTCAATTATCTGGTAGGGGCCAATAAACCTGGGAGAGAGCTTCCGGTACTTGATTGCACGACCGATGCCGGTGGTAGGACTTACCCTTAAGAACACATGATCACCACTATCGAATTCCAAGGGCCGTCTACGCTTGTCTGCATAGCTCTTTTGGCGATCCTGAGATGCCTTCATCTTTTGCTGAATCATTTTGATCTTTTCTGTGGTTTCTTGCACAATGTCTGGACCAAGAAGCAGATTTTCACCAATTTGAAACCAGCACAGTGGAGTCCGGCATTTTCTGCCATAGAGAGCTTCAAAAGGAGCCATCCCAATACTGGAATGGAAGCTGTTGTTATAAGTAAACTCAATTAGTGGCAGAAGACGTTCCCAACTATCTGATTGCTCAATAACACAAGTCCTTAGCAAATCCTCCAATGATTTCATGGTGCGCTCTGTTTGCCCATCCGTTTGGGGATGATATGCTGTGCTGAACTTGAGTTTTGTGCCCAAAGCCTGTTGAAGACTTTGCCAAAAACGAGAGAGGAATCTGGGATCACGGTCAGAGATAATACTTGAAGGGATTCCATGTAATCTCACAATATTTTGAATGTATAGTTGTGTCAACTTCTTCATACTATACTTCATATTCATCGGAATAAAGTGAGCACATTTGGTAAGTCGATCGACTACTACCCAGATAGCTTCATAGCCGGAAGGGGTTCTTGGAAGACCAGATACAAAATCCATAGAGATGCTATCCCATTTCCACTCGGGAATCTCTAAAGGCCTTAACAAGCCTCCGGGCTTTTGGTGTTCAATCTTGGCTTTTTGGCATACTAGGCAGTGGGATACAAAATCTGCAATCGCCTTCTTCATTCCAGGCCACCAAAATAGCCTTTTAAGGTCTTGATACATCTTTGTGGTACCTGAAAAGAATGGTTAGACATGGTATGCCATGGGGTGTTATTAGAATCGAGGAACACTTGGTCAAGTCTTAGGGATTTGATAAGTTTTACCTGGGTGGATACTTAATTTAATCTTATGTGCCTCGTGAAGAATATCCCTTTGAACTTCAAAATCTTTAGGAACACATACTCTGCCTCAAAATCGGATGATTCCGTCCGAACCCTTGATGAAATCGGGCTCTTCTCCATCAGGAGCTCTTTCAAAGAGCTTCTGCAATTCTGGGTCCTCTGCCTGCCTTTCTTTTATCAGGTCGATGAATTCATTATGCACCTGCAACATTTCCAGAATAATACTCTTTTCTTGCACCTGCACACCCAACATGAGATTACTAAATTCCTGCATCAATTGCATCTCCTTTATCATCATATTGCTAACGTGAAGTGTCTTGCGGCTTAGAGCATCCGCCACTACATTTGCTTTGCTTGGATGATATTGAAGACTGAAGTCGTAATCTTTAAGAAATTCCATCCACCTCCTTTGTCTCATGTTCAGCTCCTTCTGATCAAATAGATACTTGATGCTCTTATGATCGCTGAACACCTCGAATCGACTGCCGTACAGGTAGTGCCTCCAAATTTTCAATGCAAATACCACGGCCGCCAATTCGAGATCATGAGTAGGATAATTCTGTTCATGTGGGCGAAGTTGCCGAGAAGCATATGCAATCACTTTGCCTTGTTGCATTAGCACGCATCCTAATACTTGTTTCGATGCATCACAATAAACGTCGAAGGGCTGAGATGGATCCGGCAAAATTAAGACGGGTGAGCTAGTGAGTCGCTTCTTTAATTCTTTAAAACTATGCTCACACTCCTCTGTCCATTGATAGGGTACCTCCTTACGAGTTAATTTGGTTAGCGGAAGTGCTAACTTAGAAAAACCCTCAATGAATCTCCTATAATAGCCGGCCATGCCTAGAAAGCTTCTGATCTCTGTGACTGTGGTGGGTCTCTCCCACTTGAGTACTGCTTCTACCTTCGATGGATCATTTGCCACTCCTTTTTCTGAAATGACATGACCCAAAAAGTACACTTCATTTAACCAGAAACTACATTTGGCAAGCTTAGCATACAATTGTTTCTCCCTGAGGATCTGCAACACCATCCGCAAATGCTCAGCATGCTCACTTGGAGTTTTAGAATATACAAGAATATCGTCGATAAAGACAACGACGAAAGAATCCAAAAAAGGTCTGAATATCCGGTTCATGTAGTCCATGAAGATTGCCGGTGCATTAGTAAGGCCGAAGGGCATGACAACGTATTCAAAATGCCCATAACGGGTGTGAAAAGCTGTTTTGGGAATGTCGACCTCTTTAATTCGGATTTGATGATAGCCTGATCGAAGATCGATCTTAGAGAATATGGACGCTCCCCTCAGTTGATCTAACAAATCGTCAATTCGGGGAAGTGGATACTTGTTCTTGATTGTTACCGCATTCAACTGGCGGTAGTCAATACACATTCTCGATCTGTCGTCCTTCTTTTTAACAAATAATATCGGGGCTCCCCATGGTGACACACTAGGCCGAATGAATTGTTTAGCAAACAACTCTTCGATGTGCTTCTTTAGCTCGACCAATTCAGGAGGGGCCATCCGGTACGGGGCAATTGATATTGGTCCAGCACCGGGGACCAAATCAATGCTAAATTCTACTTCTCTATGTGGCGATAAACCAGGAATATCATCCGGGAATACCTCCGGGAATCCCTGCACCACAGGAATTTTGCTTACATCTGATTCTGTTTCAATCTCTAGATTTGACACGGTTGCATTAGGAAAGATGACGGCCTTGCTGTGGCAATCAATAAGAACTCTATTCTTCGCCATCCAATCCATGCCGAGGATGACATCGAGCCCCTTGAGAGGTAAGCAAATAAGATTCAAGTCAAATTCTCTCTCAAGTACTCGAAGAGAAAAATTTAGACACATAAGAGACGTAGACACTGCGGTACTAGTAGGTGTTGACACCGCGAGTACATACGGCATCTCCACTGTAGGCACTCCTATTCTCTTGACGCATGATGATGAAATAAAGGAATGCGATGCACCACTATCGAACAATATTTTACAAGGGAGATTATTTAAAGTACCAGTACCTCGAATAAGTTCATCACCATCCTCTATCTCCTCTCCATCCATAGTATACACTTTACCCTTCTGAACGGGTTTCTTTCCCTTGACTGGTTGCGCCTGAGTCTTATTAACTTCTTGTTTCACATTCTTCTTCGGGCATTGATAATAGAAGTGACCAGGTTGTCCACAAGTAAAGCAAACTCTAGGTTTTGAGCCTTGATTCTTAAACCAGCATTCACCAAGATGACGCTTTCCGCAATGAGTGCATGAAGGATAACTAGGAAAAACAGCTCCTGTGGGACCAGATTTGGATTGCTGAGAGCCTCTGTTGCCACTAACAGAATAGGGACCAAATTTATGCATAGGTGCTTTACCCTTGATCGGGCCTCCAGACTTCTGCACAGCTTTCCCCCGATCAGTCGCTTGTGCATTCTGCAAGCTCTTTTCATACGCACTAGTCATATTAATCAGTTGAGACAAACTGGCGATATTCTGATATTCAAACAGCACCTTGATCTCAGAGCGTAAACCACTTTCAAATTTGATACATTTTGCCCTCTCCTCAACATATCTGTAACCAAGTGAATAGCGCATCAACTCCCGGAACTTCGCAGCATACTCTCCAACATTCATGTTGCCCTGAACAAGATTCAGAAATTGCAGCTCTTTCTCTCTGCGTTCATTCTCTGGGAAATACTTGCCCAAGAAAGTAATGCGGAAAAGCTCCCAAGTGATTTCCCGATTTGCCGCTTCAAGATCGCGACGTTCCTGCTGCCACCAATATTGGGCCTCACCGATCAGCATGAATTCAGCAAGACGAACCCGTTGATCCTGTGGAGGCTGAAGAGAAGCAAATATTTTCTCAATATCCTGGAGCCAATCTTGGGCTCCATTAGGATTGTGTCCCCCTTCAAACCTCAGAGGATCCTGCTTCTTAAACCTTGAAAGCCAATCAATAGCAGGAGGGGCGGGTTGGGGTGGTTGCATAGCACAACAGCAGCAGTGACAGCGTTTGCAATATTCTGAGCCTGATTCTGGTTGGCTTGAACCAGATTCTCTAGAATAGCTGTAAGGCGATCATTCTCGTTTTGTCGACGCGCCATGAAGGGTATCTACCTTGTTGAAGATCACAACTAAATTAGTATGCTAAGAAGAATTTAAAGAAGAAAGACTTAAAGGAAATTATTTAAGAATTACTAAAGATGAACCTAAACATTAACATTTGAACAATTTCTCGCTTGATGAGAAATCAAGGAGTAATGAAACTCCATAGCCGAGGACAAAACTGCTCTGATACCATAAATGTGACACCCTAAGTTTTATTATATAATTAAACAAAGATTTTATGAGTTTTCTTTACTTAATTAATTTCTAACTCCATTATCAGAGTGGGGAAGCCTAAATTCATTATTAAAATAGTGGTCTAGAATTTTTCTTTTCCTAAATTTTACAAACAAAGGGGTTCACATGTGGAATTACTTAATTACCCTTATTTAGAAAATATATTTAGTGGTATTTAGTTATAGAAATTTTTTAGGAAAAATCCGACAGAGTCTCCTCTGTTTATCGGATATTTTCCATATTTCTTGAAAACCTGCTACCTGCGTGAAAGTTAAAAATACATTTTCCAGTTCAGTTCCTTTTACTTATGTGCAGTGCTAGGGTGTTTCCCCAACTCATTCTATAGCCCCGCCCTCATTTAGTTTTTCAAAATTACATAGGTATTATTTACAACAAAAATATGCACGGAACGTCCCCGTCATAGCGGAGGAAATCCGGCCCAAAGGTGCTCACACATTGCACCACAAAAATATACTAAGTCATAAGGAAAGTTTAAACTAAGTTTTTTATATACAATCTCAAAATAACTAAGTCCAAAACTAGTAAAATAAAAGTATGAACCACTACTCTCCCTAGTTGGGAGAGTGATCCTGCTCGGCTGGGACCTCGGAATCTAACTCTGAACCTGAAAAATGGGCGTAAGGGGTGAGAAATCCACGAACCCAGAAATGTCATTTTAAAGAGGCATAAGAACAACTAAGGCATGCAAAAATCAATTCACACACATACATAAATCATGTTTCATTGCACACCTTATTGGTTCGAAATTAAATCATATATCAATGATAATCACTCTTGGTTTTTCTTCAACTTTAAACATGACTTTTACTTTCACAAGCTTTTAACTTTTGTATCTGAACTTTGCTTGCATTATGAATTCCATTAGGTATTCTTGCTGCACAATTGGTTAGGATGGTATCTTCACCCAATAGGACTTCTTCTCACTCAGGACTTCTTGACCCATAAGATCTTTCCCTCGTTAGGGCCTTTTCTTTATTTTCTTTTCTTCACTCTCTTTCATATTTTCTCTTTTATTCATATTTCATGTTTATATTTGGTAATGTAGCTATTAATCTTCGCGTAGGATCCACGTAACCTAACGAGCCTTTGATCTTATGGGGATTTTTCCTGAGCGAGCTTTGTACCTATTGAGGCTAATTCGGGCCTACTTTGCTAGTAGGACCCTGTCCTAACCGTGTGCACCTAATGGGTGTGGATCCCAAAACGCGATTAATAGCTGCAGACCTTTTTCTCTTCTTTACTTTGCATTACAATTCCATTTCATTAATCACACTTAAACATAATTTGCAACATAGCATTTCTTATTTGCAATTAATATTAACTAAAAAAAACACCTCATTTCAAACTTGAAATTGCAAAATTAAGTGTTCTCTAACATAAACAATCCTTGCTCCCTATTATCATAAATTCCCTATTTAACTCAATACTTACCATATTCACAAAATCATCAAATAATTGCCAAATAAGCAACCAAGACATAACAAATCACCAATTCAATTATTAATCATACTTATTTCAAGTGTCAAGTAGGATCAAGCAAATTCATGAACATTAACACATATCAAGAGGGAGAAAAATCATATTGTCTAACCCTAAACTTAATCATAATTATACACACCCAAAATTCAACTCCCAAGCCCATGAATCAACCCCCTTACCTTGATTTTGAAGATTAGAAATAGAAAATACCAATTTGAGCTAATACCCTTTTGCTGGATGAGAGAGAAAAACGTGGAGAGAGGGAGAGAGAGTTTCCAATCCTTGAACTTGAGAGATTGATAGAAGATTAAAGGTTTGTGGGTAATGGGGATTGATTTTTAGTGATTATTCATGGTTTGAAGTGATGGTTTAAAGGTGAAATCATGGAGAGAAGGGAGAGAAGTTCGGCCCCTAGTAGAGAGAGAAAGCCATGGATGAAATGTGGGAAGAAGAAGGCCAAAACGTTGTTTTCTGGGCTGAAAAACTCGACTTAATCGATTAATACTCAATTAACCACTGCTAATTGCCTTTTCTATTTTTCTTCTATTTTCATCGTGTTTTCAAATCACCATAACTTCTTCGTTAACCGTCGGATCTTGCTTAAATTTTAAAGCAAGGTTCCTAAAAATCCATACTCCATATCCAACGGTGGAAGTCTTGATTGGAGTTGTAATTATTTAATTACAATTTTCCAAACTAGGGTTGTTGGAAAGGTGATTTAACTTAGCTAAAATTGCACTTTTTAACCCGATTCGAATTCCGATTTCGATTCTCCCCTTTCTAACTCCTTTCTAACACCTCACCTACTCGTTGGATTAATTATCTTAATTTTTCTTAATTACTCTAATATATTTTTATAACAATTAATTAAATAAATTAACTGGAAA
This sequence comes from Crotalaria pallida, assembly GCA_037953625.1. Taxonomy (NCBI): domain Eukaryota; kingdom Viridiplantae; phylum Streptophyta; class Magnoliopsida; order Fabales; family Fabaceae; genus Crotalaria; species Crotalaria pallida. Next base: position 47,115,218 of record CM075650.1, on the reverse strand, counting down.
TTAAATTGAGGACGTTACACAACCGACCCCCATTCGTAGGCGAGGCCCCAAGGGCGACCCGGGACCTCGGTCGCGACAACTGGTGACTCCGTTGGGGACAAAACTAAATAAGAGAGTCAGACCTAAATGATTGATTATTTTTAATAGACCTATTTTCTTTTCTATTTGATTTGCCTTTAATTAATTGTTTATCGTATATATTTGTTTAATTTTTTTTGTTGCTAAATTCTATATTTATTCTTTATTGTAATCTCTTTTGTTTTTTTATTTAAAAAAAAGGGTTTGTATGCCCCCAAATTAGGTTTTTTACACAGATCTTGACACACACGGAAACCCTATACCCGGGTATTATTATTTAAACCCTATGTTTAGGGGCGCTTTTGCCCTACCTCTAACTTACCAAGTGTATGGTCTCTTGTAGTGTGCGAAAGTACCACTCGGACTGGGAACCATTTCTCGTAAGCACGACCTTTGGGAGGTGCGTCCTACCTGTTTCGGGAGGCGTAGCCAAGCTCTTGTCGATAGTTTGCCAGGTGGGTCCTCACCTTAAAGAGTGAGGGCAATCCAGGGACCTTTAGAAGTCTAGAGCCACCATTGAGTACACTTTGTGTAACGTTCTACCTTGAAACTTGAATAAGTCTATCATGATTCCCCTTCATTCACTATCAAAGGATAAGAGGTACCAAAACCTACTTAACCTTCGAAAAAGCTGTGGGGATTGTGTCAATCAAAATTTTTAAAAATATATACTCTTTTTCAAGTTACCAAATTATAGTGTTACACTTTAACTCTACAATAGAACAATGGCATAAGATTGTGGCCTATAGACATTCTGAAAAACCATATAGGATTTATCATGAGGGAGCATATTCTTCCTTACCCTGATATTATTATTTGTGTAAGTCGGAGACTACCACCCGCAAAAAAACATAATAATAAAAAAAATAAACATAAAAAATTTTGTAACTCATTGCTATCCAAGCCTAAATGATATAAGAAATGCCATTGCACGTTGGTATCCTTATGCCATGAGGAAGGCCTTCTCTTTGCATTAAACCCGCAATAGGGCCCACCGCCCTATGGGTATTTCATTTTCATATCCATCATTTCACTTGGGATAATCCTTCGTTGTTCCAAGTGGGCCCGAACTATATGGCTATTGTCAATTCAATATGGCACTCCGTAATTTGTAATGAATGCTTAATCGCCACCAAATAGGGTCACCTGCCCTAGAGGCTTGTGTAACATCCCGCATTTTCTGGACTCAAATAAATCAATGAGATTTTATTTAAAAAGGATTTTGAAAATTTAAGAAGGATTTTCAGATGAATGTTTTAGCAAATGATTTTTATTTGAGTTTGAATTCATGAAAACCAAGTTATGATTTTGTCATTTGAGATTTCTTAAAGAAATGAGTTTTCTTTTATGATCAAAATGAATTTGGTTATTTTGAAAGTGCATATCTTTTCAACCGTAACTCGAAAAATTATGATCTTTATATGAAAACGATTGCGCTGAAAAGTAGAAATTAAATATGTACTTTTTATAATTTTCTGGGTTGATTTGAAAAAATTTATTTTGGAGCATTTGAAGGACGAATTTTGAAAGTATTGAGGAGTGAAAATGATTTGAGACTTCAAATAAATTATTCCTTTTGAAGGTCTTTGATTTATGTGAAAATATGGTTTTATAAAATAATGTGAAGCTCATATTTATGACCAAATAGTCCAGTTTACTAATATATCCTTGGAATCTTTGAGTTTGTGAACATTTGTGTTTTCTCATGATAAGAGTAAAATAAATTATGTGCAAAATTTAAATAGAAAATTTGAGATGAATGAATGCATAACTTGTGTGAATGTGAATGTGTGTATGATGCATGTTTTGAGTTGTGTTATTTAGAAATATAATGCCCTAAAGTATTGTATGTATGTTTGATTGTGTGTAGATGTATGCATTAAATTTCTAAGGGATTCCATGATTTAATGTGGTGTACTTCAACTTGTTTTCTTTTGATCAAAATGAACAGAAATTCTATTTCCCTCATATATATGTGTATGTGTTCGGCCAAGCATAGCCAAGAGGACCAAGTAGGAGTTTATTTTCTTAGGCATTAAGAAAGTGAAAAATTAGAAGAAAATGAGTAAAAAAGTAAGGTGGTGAGTGTTATGATGGTAGTGAGACTTTTTCTTCCACCATGTCTCACCATGACAAGACCCTTCCCATGCAACAATTTGGTTGGACCAATTTGCCCTTGAACCTACACCTTGAACCGAGGTTAGAAGAGGAAAATCCATGCCTTGAACCTTTGCCTATAAAACTGTGTGTGTGTGTGTGAAGTTGGCTAGTTTTGGCTCATTTTCATTTCATTCCTTCTTCATTTCATTTCTTCCCTAAACACTTAGTCCCAAGAGCACCAACAAGCTCTTGAGACATAGAGAGAAAAAGAGTGAGGTCGTGAGAAAGAAAAAGAGAGAGAGTGAAGTGCTCTAAATTCTTAACCTTTCATCCTTGATCTTCATCCTTCAATCACTTCCTTCTTCAAACTTAAGAAGAAAATCACCCATCAACCCTAAGAGAGAGGAGGCCGAAGCAAACCCTAGAAAGAGGAGAGGAGATTTGAAGCTTGAAATTAGAATTTTTTTAAGGTAGTTATTTAAGAGAGAGTTTTAGTGTAATCATTTTTGTGTTGTAAAGGACTCTATAATGGACTTTGTTTAAGCTTAATTTTTGTAATGCATGTGTTTGTTTTTAAGTGATCTTGATGTTTAGATGGCTTGCATGTTATTTTTATGTCTTGATCTTGAATATTTGTACTTGAAAGTTTTGATCTTTAACTTATACTTCTTCTTCTTCACGATTTGTTTAAGATTTGTGTTTAAGTTTATATGTTTGCCTTGATCTTCTCTTGCATATCATAATTTGTGGTTGATCTTTGAAAAAGCATGAACCTTGACTCTTGCATGTTGATTCTAAGTGTAAAGACTTGGTTTTTCCTTGATGCATGTCACAGTTTTAAGGAGAAAGTAAGAGTAACAAGTTTTAAAAAATGATTTTTAGCATAGAAAGGATTTGAATCAAGATTTTGTTTGTATGATGATGATGATGATGATTCGGTTAGTGTTTTGAGAAAGAAAATGTTGCTTTAAAGTTTTGCAAAAAAAAATAAGAACATGATTTGATTTAGAAGTTTCAATATTTGCATGTGAAAATGAAACCAAAGATCTTGCCTTTTTGCATGATATCATTCGGCCAAACCTAGGGAAAGTAGAAAACCATGTTTGATCATCATTTAAGTTACATGCATGGTGAAATTTATTCCATCTAAAGATTTTAAGAGCATGCATGAAATTATTAAAGGTTTGAAAGATAAAGATCTTGATATGATTCTTGATTTTATTACGATGATATAAGTTAAAGAAATTTAATTAAAGATTGTTAAAGTTTTGGATAAAGCTCACGACTTTACTCTCATAAATATCAGAGTTTGTTTATTTTGTTTTACATGTGTGTTTTTGATAGGTTTATGGATTTTAAACCCATGGAAGCTTGAAACCTTTGATTAGAAAAAAAAAACTTGAAAGTAATTTTCATGATTCCATTTGGTTTTGGTCAAGAAATAAAAGAAATAAATTGATTTTCCTTTGTACGTTGGTTTAAAGGTAAAGCTAATTGATTTGAGAGATGTTAATATGATTTTAATTAAGAATATTCCTTTTCTTTTATTTCGGTTATGATGCTCAAAGTAGGATAAGGTATTTAAAAAGATTATTTTCCACATGTGCATGTTTTGTTCAAGTGTTAGTAATCATTAGTGTTTGAAATTGCGAATATAAACCTTGTCTTATGGGTGATAAGATTCGGCCATGCCTAGAAAATAGGAACATATGTGTGATTTTTGTTTTATATGCATGCATGATGAGTGTGAAATTGATGCATGGATTGTGAATGGCTTGTAATGTTGAATGTATGATTGTTTGGAAATGATTATAAGAATTTAAGAAAAAGAATAAGAGTGATTTAATGTTTTAATTGGTTAATATGATTTTTAGTGATTATAAAACCCTTGTGTTATTTTCTTTGATTTAATTTGGTTTTGAAAGAAATAAAGTGAGTACAGTGATTTGATTAAATTGTTTTGAAAAGGTTTTCATAGGATTGTTGAAGTGCATAGTTTTAATTTAAAGATGTTTTGTATATAAAGACCCTTAAGATAAATGTGGCCTTTAAAGGAGTCAAGAAACTATTTAAGTTTTCATTTTATAAGTAAGTGTTCGAAAAGAGTGTTTCAAGTTTTAAATTCCAAAACGTGTTTGTTGATGTGCCAGCAAGTGGACTGGGTCAACGAGTAATGTAGTCTGGAAGACCGAATATCGTTCCACAGGGAGTAGTGTTTTTAATATATTTTCACCTTAATATATTTACGTTTTCATTTTATAAGTAAGTGTTCGAAAAGAGTGTTTCAAGTTTTAAATTCCAAAACGTGTTTGTTGATGTGCCAGCAAGTGGACTGGGTCAACGAGTAATGTAGTCTGGAAGACCGAATATCGTTCCACAGGGAGTTGTGTTTATAATATATTTTCACCTTAATGTAATTAAAAATAAATCCTATAACTAAAAAGTTGGTTTAAATTAAAATTCAGATTTAAAATTATGAATTAACTAAACTACTAAGTTGCTGAAATTAAATTAAATTTGAGAAACTATGGGAGAAAAGTGGTTAGAAACGTTGGTTGCATTGTATGTTTCACTTATTCAATTATAATTTAGATTTTCCTTTAATTATCCTTCAATTCATGGACCATTCCTCTCAAGTAGCAATAATTAGATCTCTCTAATATTACCCTTATTTTCTAAATACTTAATCCTTGATCTCTCAACAAATTACAATATTAGAAAATATCAAATTCAGCACAAGGGAATTATTAAGTCAATAATCATTCAATCATATCTCTATAACTTGAACTGATTATACCATTAATTGCATGGCCTATTCAAAATCCCAACTCTCGTTGTGAATTAAGAAATCCAAAACATAAATTGCGCAGGTTTATGTATGCAATAAAAACACAATTAATGCATGAATTAAAAAACAGTTAAAATCTAAATCATAAATTGAAATAAGCTACGCCATACAAATTCACCTTGTTCCTAACACGAGGGTTTTAGTTACACATAGAAATAAGAAGAAGAGAAGACATAATAGGGAAATTCATAGACAAATTACCCCAAATTCTTCAATCTTCAATTGCTCCAAATCAATGCAATCTCCCTCTTCAAATCAAAATTCTGTTTTTCTCCTCTAGTTGGTTGCCTAACCTAATTCTAAATCACTAATTTATATTTACAAAATATCTCTAAGTAGAATCCCAATCAATTTCTGAAGTTTTGGCCTAATTGGGCTTTTTCTGGTGCTCGCGCGCCCTAGGCGCACGCGATTACGCGCCCTAAGCGCGTGCCTCTGCTACTGATCTGTTTCTTCATTTCCGCGCCCCAGGCGCACCCGTCCACGCGCCCCAGGCGCGTGGACCTGTTCCGGCTCCGTTTTTCTCCATTATTTTTCCTATTTCAAGGTCTTTGAATGCACTTTCCAATTCCATAATTATTTTTCGCATTTGAGCTCCAAAATCACCTAAAACACTGAACAAACGATCAAAAAGTTCATGGGAAACTACAACTACTAAAATTCCTAAAAACTAATAAAAAGATCCTAAGTTTGCTATGAAAACAAGCCAAATCAAAGTAAAAGAGGGTAAAATGAAGTCCAAAAACTATACAAATCAGACCCAAATCACTCCCCCAAACTTAGCATTTTGCATGTCCCAGGCAAAAGTAAAATAAAAATTCTAAACAAAAGACAAACTCCCTAAATCAACATATATACACCTCATCTAAGACTACGACTCATGAATCCAACACATATTATCACAAGCTATTTACACAATCACAAACTAGTTAACGTAACAATCCCAATCAGAACTCAGAACTAGTAAACACTCTCAACCTCTCAAATGCTTCTCTCAAAAGTGCATAAGGTTCATATTTTCAATTCACTCAAGTTCAACAATGATAATGTGTTACCATAGGCTTGACCATAGAATACATGCAAAAATCAAAAGGTCTTATTTTTGGTTGTAATGGGGCCAGGCTAAAGTGTCAGGTAGGATAAAAGAAAGAAGGGATAAAACAAAGGCTAACTCACAAAAATATTTACAAAAGCAAGTTTCCCTCAAAAACCATGAATGAGCAATGAATACAATAAAGACTCACACTCACATCAGGAACATTTTATTCTTCCTTTCTTTTTCTCATTTTTTTTCTTCTATTCTCTTCCTTTACATTTGTTATTTTTTTTAATTCTCTTTTTTTTTCTTTCTTTGGAAGAGAAATAGAACTCATACACTTTTCCCCAATTACTTTCACTTTTTCTTTCTATATTCCTCTCAATTGCTCATTCAAAATTCCCAAGGTACTACAAAGAATATGCAATAAATGCAAGGTACCAAAGAAAAATCATATATCATTATAAGGCTCAAAATAGGCAACTAAGGGAATTATTTTCAATGCAAAACATCTGAAGGCCACAAAAACACACCCTAAGTTCCTTAATCATCTTAATGCATGCAATCAATTATCAATTTTGAAATGGTCACCGGTCAAGTTCTAGAAGACAATATCAAAGAGAACACACTCATGAAAGAATAGGGGTCTCAATATCAGAATATGTCAATAAAATTTACCCCTCAAATAGGCTCAAAAACTCACACTTGGCTAAAGTCAGTTCACTAATCACAAGTTCTGAAAGCATTTTTCGAAGTAACCCGTTCACAATTACATTTACAGCTCAATCAAATAGAGTCAAAAGTCAATGAGTCTAAGTCCTAAACTAAGTATATACATGCATCATCAGAGAAAAAGTCCTAAATCTAGAATAATCACCTACTTTTACTAGAGACACAAACCAATACCAAAATATGGGAGAACAATTCAAGTCTGAAAAATCAATTTTTATTTTGTATCCTCCCCCAAACTTAGAGGTTGGCTTGTCCTCAAGCAAACTAATCTATGTTAAAACTACAAAATAAAAATTAAAACCCTATACTAAAAAAACTAACCAAAAATGACAAGGATACAGATTAAGAATACTACCTATCACATCCACAAAAATAGCACTAATCACAAGTGAGATGTTGCTCTCCCAAACTTAATACCTGCCATGGTTAACACTAGTGCAATAAAGCACCACTAATGGTAGGAGACAACACTCACACCTGCACAAAACTCAGCAATACAGATGCAACAAGATAATCAAAATAAATATCCATGCATTAAAATAAATTAAATCCTACAAAAAAAATGCAAAATAAGTTCTAATATCACAAGTACAGAGCGGGGTGGGGAAAATACATCAGATATATCATATAAGAACAACCCCAACTAGTCCTCATCCATCCCTCTATCATCAGGCTCAGGCACATCCACCGGATAGTCCAACAGACTCCGCTCATAGTCCGAATAAGGGGGCAACTCAAAAGCATAACCCTGATCAGCACTCCAGGCCCTCATAATATCATCGCGGACCTCGTCCCTGTGTAACGGTACACGCTGGAACTCGGCCTGCTGCCGCAAATAACGCCCCTACAGTGCCTCCTCTCTCATCATGGACTGCATCATAACCCTCAGGTCTTCCACACCATCCGACGACTGTGCCGGTCGGCGAGAAGATCCTGCTCTATCCTGGACTGGTGGTTGTGGGTCAAGAATAATGGGTGGGTGCCTATCCTCCCTGGCTGTCTTAATAGCAAGTAAAACATAGTTATCCCAGACAGCTTTTGTCAGCATGGTGGCCCTCTTAATCTCAGTCATCTCCTCACTCCCAGGCACTACCCCCACAGCAGAACACAACTGGTGTATTACCCAAGGAAATCCCACGTATCCCTTATCCAGAGAACAAATGTCTCTGAAGCATATCCAGAGAATACATACCCTCATCATCATAACTATCCGTGTTGAACAAAGCGGGGGCCATATGAGGTGAGTAGCTAGGAAGGCGTAGGACACGTGCTATAGTAGCAGCATCATACGGGACCTCCTTGCCCCTCACATAAGCAACCCTCTTGTGCTCAACCGTCCCATGCAACAACTCCTCCTTCTTCTCTAATTGTGCACGCCACCAAGCATGCGAATAAAACTCCCACACCAATTTCTGACTCAAATACTCCGGTGGACCTCTAACCCACGATTCCCATTTGTTCACTCTAATCACCTCCATCACCTCCTCCACACCACTAAGACCCATCACCTGCTGACCGGAAACGATTTCATCAAGGACCATGCCCAATTCCGGTTGCACCCTTCTCTTAACCATCTTCCCATCATGAAACTCGGCGACTTTCGGATGCTCAAAAGTCGTCCCAACCTCTCCACTACTATCCACCATAGGCCTCTTTCCTCTTCTCAACATGTTTTAGTTCAAAAATTGCAAAAGGCAATATATCGAACACCTGGCAGGCAGCACAAAGCCTTCAAAATTTTAAAGAGAGAACTCAATCCTAACCTTCCAAATCCAAATAAATCAGACCAGAGAAGGATAGAGAAGAGATTCTTACCTTAAAACAATGAAAAATTCGTGTTCCCTAGCTTTTTTTTCAAAAATACGAATTGAGAAGAGAATGGAGGGGAATGGGGGTTTTGAAAATATTTGATGAAAAAGGGGAAAGATTGATGATGAGAATGATGATTAATGGAAGAGTGAGTGAGTAATTTGATGAAATTTGGTTGAATGTGATGGAATTTATGAATTGGGGATGAAATTGGGGTTAGGGTTCTTAGCTTTTCCTAATTGGGATGAAATGGAAGTGAGGGGAATTTTGTTTCTCCCCTCAGGCGCGTCTGCCAAAATGGCACCAGTAGACGCGCGCCCCAGGCGCGTCTGGTCTGTACTTGATTTTTTTTTGCAGACAGAAATAAATAAAAAAAAGTAACCAAAATTACCTATACTATCCTAAAAAAAATCATCTATCCTAAAGTGCCTATCCTAAGGGAGAATTACTTAAAATTGGGTTGCCTCCCAAAAAGTGCTTGTTTAATGTCACGAGCCTGACTCATCGCCCCTAGAAGGGGCTTAAGGGCAATGGGTTTCAGAAGGGTGAACAAACTCTAAATCATTACCATGTTCATTAGAGTTTGAAACACAATTTATTTGGGGGAAGTCATCCGCCGTGCATGGTGGTTTTTCAAAAATATTTATCACTGCTTGCTCACCATTAACACGGAGAATAACTTCTCCTCTAGGAACATCTATGATTACCCCTGCTGTAGCCAAGAAAGGCCTTCCAAAAATTAGAGGAATGTTCTCATCCTCTTCTATGTCAAGCACCATGAAATCAAGGGGTAATATAAAATCCTTAACTTTCACCAAGATATCTTCCACCACTCCATAGGGACAGAGGGCGGTGTTATCAGCTAGTTGTAATAAAATCGGGGTCGGCTTAATCTCTCCTATCCCTAACTTATTAAAAAGTGACAAAGGCATGATATTAACACTGGCACCAAGGTCACAGAGGGCCTTACCTGTATAATCCTTGCCGATGCTTATAGGTAGATTGACGCTTCCCGGATCCTTCAACTTTGGTGGCAGATTGGACTTTATGATTCTGCTAGACTTCTCAGCAATTGGAAATGTCTCTCCAGTGAGCATCCCCTTCTTCTTGGTCAGAAGATCCTTCATAAACCTCGCATACAGAGGCATTTGTTCAAGAGCCTCTGCAAACGGGATATTAATCTGGATCTTTCTGATCATGTCCAGAAACTTTTGAAAGTGCCTCTTGTCTTCATCTTTCTTCAACCTTTGAGGAAAAGGCACCTTCAAAGGCAAAGGAAGTGGCTTGGGCTGAACCGGTATGTGATCCGCAGGTGGACCCTGCGTACTCGATGCTCCAACTTCACTTTCCTTCTTCTTTGATGTTGCATTACCCTCAGGCTCCTTCTCTTTGCTTGGATTTTCATTGGTGGTACTCCCCTTGGCAGTTGGTTCATCATATGTTGTGCCACTTCGGAGTGTCACCTTCATGCACCTCTCCTTGGGATTAGCTATGGTGTCACTAGGAAAAGTTCCCACTGATCTCTCAGAAATTTGCTTGGCAATCTGACCCACTTGCACCTCCAGATTACGAATGCTAGCACCCTGATTGGCAAATTGGGCTCTAGTCTCCTCAATGAAAGATTGGGTGGAGTTGGTCAGCTTGTCAAGTGCTCTCTCCTAGGAAGGTTTCTGCTGTTGTTGTGGCTGATTCAGTGCTGGGCTGTGCCATGAGAAATTTGGGTGGTTGCGATATGCTGGATTGTAGGTGTTGGAGTACATGTTGTTTCTATTTCCTCCACCACCCACATATTTTGCTTGTTCCTCAATAGTCGCTGCTTTCCCCATTTCATTGGCACATTCTCCATTCCTATGGTTCCCATTGCAAAAATCGCACACTAGTGTGCTACCCACTGCTCCCAACTGATTCTGACCCATCTGCTTTACTAATGCTGTGATCTGATCATGCATCTCCTTATTCTACTGAATGAGAGTCTACATCTGGGTAGTGCTCAGTTCTAGATTCTTCAAGATAGTTTTGTCAGCAAGGGCTTGACTACTGTTGTAGGCCATAGTCTCAATGATTTCTTTTGCCTCTTCCACAGTCTTCTTAATCAAGGACCCTCCAGCTGCTGCATCAATCATGAATTTATTTGTGCTCCTCAACCCATCATAGAATAATCGGATCTGCATCCAATCTGGTATAGCATGTGAAGGGCACTTCTTCAACAGCTGGTTATATCTCTCCCATGCATCATGTAACAGCTCCCCCTCTGCTTGAACAAAAGAGTTGACATCTTGGCGGAGCATGGCTTGCTTTCCAGCTGGAAGGAACTGAGCCATGAATTTCTTGACCAGAACATCCCAACTGGAAAGGCTTCCAGGAGGCTGATTCCTCATCCATGTAAAGGCCTTGTCCCTCAAAGAGAGAGGAAACATACGCATGCGAATCGCCTCATCTGATGCACCTTCTATCTTGAAAAGTCCAACATCTGAAGGAAATTGGCTATGTGGTCAGTAGGATCCTGATTAGGTGCACCTGAGAATTGATCCTGTTTGATGAGATGAATATATTGAGGATCAATCTCAAATGCAGCTGCTGTAATTGCTGGCCGGACTACACTGGATGTGCAGACATCTGGATCCACTGTGGTATAATCAGCCAAAATCTTCCTTGTGGGTTGGTTTGTTGCACCGGAACCACCAGAACCATGTGATTCAGCCATCTTTCTTGCTTGCTTTGCTTGCTTTTTCAACCGTTTCACACTAAGCTCCAATTCGGGATCAAGTTGCACAAGACCTCGATTACCTGTAGAACGTAAAAGCATAAAAACGGTTAAGCAGCACCTGTTAAATTAAAACTAAATTAAACTAATTAAAAACAGAAAAATAAAAAGAAAAATAGAATTTACTAATAACTACACTAAGTACCGAAAATACACTAAAGAATACTACTCCCCGGCAACGGCGCCAAAAACTTGTTGATGTGCCAGAAAGTGGACTGGGTCAACGAGTAATATAGTCTAGAAGACCGAATATCGTCCCACAGGGAGTTGTGTTTTTAGTATATTTTCACCTTAATGTAATTAAAAATAAATCCTATAACTAAAAAGTTGGTTTAAATTAAAATTCAGATTTAAAATTTTGAATTAACTAAACTACTAAGTTGCTGAAATTAAATTAAATTTGAGAAACTATGGGAGAAAAGTGGTTAGGAACATTGGTTGCATTGTAGGTTTCACTTATTCAATTATAATTTAGATTTTCCTTTAATTATCCTTCAATTCATGGACCATTCCTCTCAAGTAGCAATAATTAGATCTCTCTAATATTACCCTTATTTTCTAAATACTTAATCCTTGATCTCTCAACAAATTACAATATTAGAAAATATCAAATTCAGCACAAGGGAATTATTAAGTCAATAATCATTCAATCATATCTCTATAACTTGAACTGATTATACCATTAATTGCATGGCCTATTCAAAATCCCAACTCCCGTTGTGAATTAAGAAATCCAAAACATAAATTGCGCAGGTTTATGTATGCAATAAAAACACAATTAATGCATGAATTAAAAACAGTGAAAATCTAAATCATAAATTGAAATAAGCTACGCCATACAAATTCACCTTGTTCCTAACACGAGGGTTTTAGTTACACATAGAAATAAGAAGAAGAGAAGACATAATAGGGAAATTCATAGACAAATTACCCCAAATTCTTCAATCTTCAATTGCTCCAAATCAATGCAATCTCCCTCTTCAAATCTAAATACTGTTTTTCTCCTCTAGTTGGTTGCCTAACCTAATTCTAAATCACTAATTTATATTTACAAAATATCTCTAAGTAGAATCCCAATCAATTTCTGAAGTTTTGGCCCAATTGGGCTATTTCTGGTGCTCGCGCGCCCCAGGCGCACGCGATAACGCGCCCCAGGCGCCTGCCTCTGCTACTGCTCTGTTTCTTCATTTGCGCGCCCCAGGCGCACCCGTCCACGCGCCCCAGGTGCGTGGACCTGTTCTGGCTCCGTTTTTCTCCGTTCTTTTTCCTATTTCAAGGTCTTTGAAAGCTCTTTCCAATTCCATAATTATTTTTCGCATTTGAGCTCACATATCACCTGAAACACTGAACAAACGTTCAAAAATTTCATGGGAAACTACAACTACTAAAATTCCTAAAAACTAATAAAAAGATCCTAAGTTTGCTATGAAAACAAGCCAAATCAAAGTAAAAGAGGGTAAAATGAAGTCCAAAAACTATACATATCATACCCAAATCAGTGTTATTAAACGAATGTTTTTACTTGATCATGATTGTGAGTTTAAAACCCAAAGTTGATTTCAAATTATTGAGAAGAAGAGAGTATTCTATTTTAATAAGAAGTTTTGGTAATGTTGTCTTGTTTTCGAAATAATTATATAATAATGATTTTAACAAGAGAGAGAACTATTTGAGTGCCAGTAACGATCGAGAAGCGGACACGAGCGTCGCGTTGGAAATCAAGGAGCATAATGAAGATTGTCGTCGGTTGAGGTGAGAGAGAAGTTTCCCCCAAACACCGTGGTATTTAGGTAACATATTAAGTGTTTCGACCATCTCAAAAGTCGAAACTTAGTGGTTCTGAGTCAGTAGCATAGTGGCAATTGTATTGTTGTGTGGCCACTCGTGTGAAGGAGACAAAGGCCACAAGAGATTATTTTATGTGAAGATGCATGTGTTCTAGTATGTTGTTCATTTAATTGTTGATGAATTTATTATGCATGAAGAGATCTGAACTGTTGATTGATTATAATAATGGTAATGATGATAATAATGCTGGCGATAATAATGTGGATAAAGATGAGGAGTAAGAAATATAAAAAGAGATGTGAGTTAAAAGTTTGAGAAACTTCGAGATATTGTGGAATTCAAGAAGACGGAGGATTGCTGATGAGCAAGCCTTGATAAAGATGTGGATGAGCCGGATCTGGAGAAAGTGACGTTGTCGTGGCTTACTGAAGTGAGATGATGAAATGAGATTTTTAAGAAAGTGTACAAAAGGATATTTTTGAAAAGTTTATGAACTGACATTTTTGAGAAAGTTGATGAACTGATATTTTTGAAAAGTTTATGAACTGATATTTTCGAAAAGTTTATGAACTGTTATTTTTGAAAAGTTTATGAACTGATATTTTTGAGAAAGTTTATGAACTGATATTTTTGGAAAATTTTATGAACTGATATTTTCGAAAAGTTTGTGAACTGATATTTTTGAAAAGTTTTGTGAAATGATATTTTTGAGGAAGCTTTGTGAAGTGATATTTTTGAGTAAGTTTTGTGTGAAACGACATTTTTGAGAAGTTTTTATGAAATGATACTTTGAGAAAGTTTGTGAAGCAATAATTTTTGAGAAAGTTTACAAAATGATACTTCGAAAAAGTTTTGTGAAACGATATTTTTGAGAAAGACGAGGAAAATGAGTTTTGAGAAGGTATGAAACCGTATTTGTGAAAGTTTATGAGATGAGAAGGGAAAGATTGTGAAACGAGATGTTGAGATGTGATGCAAGATGTTATGTGATGAATTGGGGGAACAGATTGAACGATTAGTGGTCGGAACTCGTTGAAGGGATGCACCAAGGATGAGCCGACCTTAGGATTAAGCCGTTAATTAAAACTCTAAGACTTTTAAAAGACATAGAATAACGCGATGAGGCATGAGTGTGTTGTCGAAGTAGTGGAGAGGAAGGAACCATGGGTATCTGCGGATGCTCAGGGGGTGATTGCATTAGGGGACGACAATGACGGTGAAACGTCAAGAAGTCTAGAGTACTTTCTAGGCATAACGGACTCCACATGTGGTATACAAAACGTGGTAGGGACTGGGGTCCAATGCCGTGGTAAGTTCTGCACTGCAGACTAGAATAGTACTGTCTCCCCCTAGATTGCAAATCTTAGACAATGAGAGGGACTGGAGTGGGACATTTTGATTGCCACTGTACCCGAGTTTTCTAGAGTGAGCTTTGATTATATGAAGTGATATTATATGAATTGATTTGAGATTGTACCCGAGTTTTCTACAGTTCTCCTGGCTTGGAGCCATTTGTTGAGACAGCTGTCGTGCCCGCACGGTAAAGGTCCTGTACTCCTGTTTGCTTCCGACTAGGTTGGGTGGATTACCGAGGAGATGTAGACGTGAGTTTTAACTATGTCGAGTGACCCCCTCCTCAATGATGATTAATCTTTCCCCCGCATCATTGATGGATACGGATTCATAAAACTTAAATAAGAAAAGAAGGAGATGTTTACAGATAAGAGGTTTATGGAATGCGATATGGTGTGTCAAGAGAAAGTAATGAAGTTGATATGGATAAGTGAATTGGATGATTAATGAGGAAAATTAAATATGTGGATGCTTTTATATGTTGCTTGTATATGTGCTGTTGTTATTCCTTAATATCTTGCCTATTGTAATTCCACATTGTTGGCAT
This sequence comes from Crotalaria pallida, assembly GCA_037953625.1. Taxonomy (NCBI): domain Eukaryota; kingdom Viridiplantae; phylum Streptophyta; class Magnoliopsida; order Fabales; family Fabaceae; genus Crotalaria; species Crotalaria pallida. Next base: position 47,100,163 of record CM075650.1, on the reverse strand, counting down.
CACATGCTTGGGAATACTTACTCTCTCTAGATTTTCTGTTTTGTGTGCTTGTTTATATGTTGTTACCCCCTTAGTCCATGGACCCTGTCAAGTTTACGTTCGACATTCGAGACGAGGGAAGATGGGAAGTGAACTGTAGAGGTTGGGAGTGGCGTGGAGTCACTGAGGTTCGCATTTTCGACCCCAACCACACCCTGCAAGGGACAGCGCCCGATACTCGCACCTGTCGCTTTGTGCTTTCGGACTTGCAGACTGGCGGACCAGCCGACTATCATGGTGGGCATCCGATGCCTTTGCCTGCACCGATTGACCCCGAGGCCGAGGAGTTAGAGGAGTTGGATGAGGCTTTGGACGATCTACCGGAAGAGGTTTTTGAGGCTATGCAAGAGGATGAACCAGAGGAAGACCCAGAAGAGGATCCTGACGAAGACTTAGATTACCCGGTGGCGGAGGTGATCGAGATCGACCCTAGCGAGGCACCTCCTGTGGTTCCATCGACTTCAGCTTAGTGGGCCTGGTGGTAGTTCTTTCATGTTAGTAGTAGTATTATGTTTTCCTGTATTTACTTATTTATCATTGCAGTACCATGATGTAACCCCAAACTTATGTGGATGAAATTTGTTTTCAATGGGCACTACTGATTTTGATTATGAAAGAAATGGGCTATGATAATTGAAGTTGGAAGAAGCAAGTTGCAAAGTGCGGTGTCTTGTGACACTTCGGTTTGGAACTTGAAGTTTAACATGATGTGTGAGAACACCATTTTAATTGTGAAAGAGTTTTGAAAACTTAATGGTTCTCATGCTCATGTTACTCATCCATGTTACATGTTTTTTTTAAAAAAAAAATTTTGCCCACATTTTTACTACCTTTTATGATTAAAGAAGTATATTTTCAAGTTGCCAAATCGGGGTGTTACAGTTGTGGTATCAGAGCAATCGTAGATCTAAGTAGCTGCATACATGGGTTACATACTGCATTTGTGTGTCTTGTGCGTTAGTCAGTGATGATTAGAAATAGGATTGCCGAGAGTGTGCGAATGTTGTTTGGAATGCGTCGGAATTCGTCGTAGAACTCGAGGATCCGAATCCTAGCAAGACCTAAACTTATTGTTTGAACTTACTATTCTTTGTTGGAACCCTTGTTTGTTGTGAGCCCTTTTGTTCAGAATAACCTTTGAGCTCTTGATTTGATTTGAACCTTGAGCATACCCCATGTTGTTTGTTACCCAGACTGATCTCTAAAGTCGCCTTGAACCCTCCTATCTCGATTGAACCTAAATTGTGAACTCAGTTTATAAACCCTCCCTGTTATCAAGATGTTTGACTCCCAAAAATTTTGGTGATGACTTATGCCAGTCAAGTAGCTATCCCTGAACTAGGAGTGGATTGTGAGGTGTTGTTAGGGAAAATTAGCAGTATTTGAGGAAAGTAAAGACTAGGAGGTATGAAAAAGGGGAGATGTATTGGTCATGAGATAGAGTAAGGATGTCTTTTGAGTCTTAGGTAAAATGGAGGATTGTATGAGTCATCAGTTAGAATTAAGTACGGATGAGGGTAATTTGTTTAAATTTTTGGTCTAGGTGGTATTGAGGCTGTAGGAAGTCCGAGGGAGTCGGAGGAGTTAGCGACCATAGAGTTGAAATTGGAGAAAGGGTGAATGATCAGGTCGAGTGTGAATCGCTAGTAACGGTGGGGAATTGGGTAGGTGAAGCGAAGGAATTTACAATTATAACCCTTAAGTATTGATCAAGTTAGGACGAATGATGAAAATGTGTTGTTTTGGTCAATGAAGGTGACAGTAAAATGCGGAATTAGAGAAGTCCCATTAGGAATGAAGATCTTTTATTAGCCAGATAATTCTAGGATTGGAGGAATTTCAATGGATTTAGACACTAAGGTGAAACATGAAGGATGGAAAAAGGAGTTAGGATGCTTAAGTCACTACGATCAATAGGTAATAGGAGGAGTAAAGTGAAGCATATGTCTTTTGAGGATTAGTAGTCGCTTGAAGAAAGGAAGGACTAGTGATGAATAAGATAGAATTATCAGGATGAATGTTTGGCGATGTCTGAGGCAATGATAGGATGAATTTGAATGAGGTAAAGAGAGGTGTAATAGGATGAAACGAAAATGGTAAGGATTGAGAGTTTTGCTGGAATTGAGTCTATGTTGATGGTTGAGGTGTACAGTAGTAAGATTCATTAAAGTTGGGGAGTAGATGGAGATTTGAGGTTTTAAGGTGACCTGACTAGGCTGGAAGTTACTAGGAAGGGGTAAGCTAAGAGAGTAATCGTGTTAGTAGTATTCTTGTCCGGATTGGCATAAGCATGAAATTCCTTTTTGCGTTGCTATCTGTTTCAGCAACATTGAATAACCTTGAAAAATTTAATCCGCTTAGCAAAACCTTGTTGTTATACACCATTGTATTTGACAATGGAATGACCCAAGAGATTGCTTTTGTTAAAGAATTATTTCGAATCCTTCTTGAGGGCAGCGAATAAGTGGTACGTCGCAACAGTCAGTTCATATGAGAATGAGGAAGGGGATTGCTACAAGGAGCTACGCACTCTTGAATGAGACAGTATCGCGCATCATTTCTCGAGGACGAGAAATCTTCAAGTTGGGGAGTATGTAATATCCCGCATTTTCTGGACTCAAATAAATCAATGAGATTTTATTTAAAAAGGATTTTGAAAATTTAAGAACGATTTTCAGATGAATGTTTTAGCAAATGATTTTTATTTGAGTTTGAATTCATGAAAACCAAGTTATGATTTTGTCATTTGAGATTTCTTAAAGAAATGAATTTTCTTTTATGATCAAAATGAATTTGGTTATTTTGAAAGTGCATATCTTTTCAACCGTAACTCGAAAAATTATGATCTTTATATGAAAACGATTGCATTGAAAAGTAGAATTTAAATATGTAATTTTTATAATTTTCTGGGTTGATTTGCAAAAATTTATTTTGGAGCATTTGAAGGACGAATTTGAAAGTATTGAGGAGTGAAAATGATTTGAGACTTCAAATAAATTATTCCTTTTGAAGATCTTTGATTTATGTGAAAATATTGTTTTATAAAATAAAGTGAAGCTCATATTTATGACCAAATAGTGCAATTTACTAATATATCCTTGGAATCTTTGAGTTTGTGAACATTTGTGTTTTCTCATCATAAGAGTAAAATAAATTATGTGCAAAATTTAAATAGAAAATTTGAGATGAGTGAATGCATAACTTGTGTGAATGTGAATGTGTGTATGATGCATGTTTTGAGTTGTGTTATTTAGAAATATAATGCCCTAAAGTATTGTATGTATGTTTGATTGTGTGTAGATGTATGCATTAAATTTCTAAGGGATTCCATGATTTAATGTGGTGTACTTCAACTTGTTTTCTTTTGATCAAAATGAATTAAAATTCTATTTCCCTCATATATATGTGTATGTGTTCGGCCAAGCATAGCCAAGAGGACCAAGTAGGAGTTTATTTTCTTAGGCATTAAGAAAGTGAAAAATTAGAAGAAAATGAGTAAAAAAGTAAGGTGGTGAGTGTTATGATGGTAGTGAGACTTTTTCTTCCACCATGTCTCACCATGACAAGACCCTTCCCATGCAACAATTTGGTTGGACCAATTTGCCCTTGAACCTACACCTTGAACCGAGGTTAGAAGAGGAAAATCCATGCCTTGAACCTTTGCCTATAAAACCATGTGTGTGTGTGTGAAGTTGGCTAGTTTTGGCTCATTTTCATTTCATTTCTTCCCTAAACACTTAGTCCCAAGAGCACCAACAAGCTCTTGAGACATAGAGAGAAAAGGAGTGAGGCCGTGAGAAAGAAAAAGAGAGAGAGTGAGGTGCTCTAAATTCTTAACCTTTCATCCTTGATCTTCATCCTTCAATCACTTCCTTCTTCAAACTTAAGAAGAAAATTACCCATCAACCCTAAGAGAGAGGAGGCCGAAGCAAACCCTAGAAAGAGGAGAGGAGATTTGAAGCTTGAAATTAGAATTTTTTTAAGGTAGTTATTTAAGAGAGAGTTTTAGTGTAATCATTTTTGTGTTGTAAAGGACTCTATAATGGACTTTGTTTAAGCTTAATTTTTGTGATGCATGTGTTTGTTTTTAAGTGATCTTGAAGTTTAGATGGCTTGCATGTTATTTTTATGTCTTGATCTTGAATATTTGTTCTTGAAAGTTTTGATCTTTAACTTATACTTCTTCTTCTTCACGATTTGTTTAAGATTTGTGTTTAAGTTTATATGTTTGCCTTGATCTTCTCTTGCATGTCATAATTTGTGGTTGATCTTTGAAAAAGCATAAACCTTGACTCTTGCATGTTGATTCTAAGTGTAAAGACTTGGTTTTTCCTTGATGCATGTCACGGTTTTAAGGAGAAAGTAAGAGTAACAAGTTTTAAAAAATGATTTTTAGCATAGAAAGGATTTGAATCAAGATTTTGTTTGTATGATGATGATGATGATGATTCGGTTAGTGTTTAGAGAAAGAAAATGTTGCTTTAAAGTTTTGCAAAAAAAAATAAGAACATGATTTGATTTAGAAGTTTCAATATTTGCATGTGAAAATGAAACCAAAGATCTTGCCTTTTTGCATGATATCATTCGGCCAAACCTAGGGAAAGTAGAAAACCATGTTTGATCATCATTTAAGTTACATGCATGGTGAAATTTATTCCATCTAAAGATTTTAAGAGCATGCATGAAATTATTAAAGGTTTGAAAGATAAAAATCTTGATATGATTCTTGATTTTATTACGATGATATAAGTTAAAGAAATTTAATTAAAGATTGTTAAAGTTTTGCATAAAGCTCACGGTTTTACTCTCATAAATATCAGAGTTTGTTTATTTTGTTTTGCATGTCTGTTTTTGATAGGTTTATGGATTTTAAACCCATGGAAGCTTGAAACCTTTGATTAGAAAAAAAAACTTGAAAGTAATTTTCATGATTCCATTCGGTTTTGGTCAAGAAATAAAAGAAATAAATTGATTTTCCTTTGTACGTTGGTTTAAAGGTAAAGCTAATTGATTTGAGAGATGTTAACATGATTTTAATTAAGAATATTCCTTTTCTTTTATTTCGGTTATGATGCTCAAAGTAGGATAAGGTATTTAAAAAGATTATTTTCCACATGTGCATGTTTTGTTCAGGTGTTAGTAATCATTAGTGTTTGAAATTGCGAATATAAACCTTGTCTTATGGGTGATAAGATTCGGCCATGCCTAGAAAATAGGAACATATGTGTGATTTTTGTTTTATATGCATGCATGATGAGTGTGAAATTGATGCATGGATTGTGAATGGCTTGTAATGTTGAATGTATGATTGTTTGGAAATGATTATAAGAATTTAAGAAAAAGAATAAGAGTGATTTAATATTTTAATTGGTTAATATGATTTTTAGTGATTATAAAACCCTTGTGTTATTTTCTTTGATTTAATTTGGTTTTAAAAGAAATAAAGTGAGTACAGTGATTTGATTAAATTGTTTTGAAAAGGTTTTCATAGGATTGTTGAAGTGCATAGTTTTAATTTAAAGATGTTTTGTATATAAAGACTCGTAAGATAAATGTGGCCTTTAAAGGAGTCAAGAAACTATTTACGTTTTCATTTTATAAGTAAGTGTTCGAAAAGAGTGTTTCAAGTTTTAAATTCCAAAACGTGTTATTAAACGAATGTTTTTACTTGATCATGATTGTGAGTTTAAAACCCAAAGTTGATTTCAAATTATTGAGAAGAAGAGAGTATTCTATTTTAATAAGAAGTTTTGGTAATGTTGTCTTGTTTTCGAAATAATTATATAAGAATGATTTTAACAAGAGAGAGAACTATTTGAGTGCCAGTAACGATCGGGAAGCGGACACGAGCGTCGCGTTGGAAATCAAGGAGCGTATTGAAGATTGTCGTCGGTTGAGGTGAGAGAGAAGTTTCCCCCAAACACCGTGGTATTTAGGTAACATATTAAGTGTTTCGACCATCTCAAAAGTCGAAACTTAGTGGTTCTGAGTCAGTAGCACAGTGGCAATTGTATTGTTGTGTGGTCACTCGTGTGAAGGAGACAAAGGCCATAAGAGATTATTTTATGTGAAGATGCATGTGTGCTAGTATGTTGTTTATTTAATTGTTGATGAATTTATTATGCATGAAGAGATCTGAACTGTTGATTGATTATAATAATGGTAATGATGATAATAATGGTGGCGATAATAATGTGGATAAAGATGAGGAGTAAGAAATATAAAAAGAGATGTGAGTTAAAAGTTTGAGAAACTTTGAGATATTGTGGAATTCAAGAAGACGGAGGATCGCTGATGAGCAAGCCTTGATAAAGATGTGGATGAGCCGAAGCTGGAGAAAAGTGACGTTGTCTTGGCTTACTGAAGTGAGATGATGAAATGAGATTTTTAAGAAAGTGTACAAAAGGATATTTTTGAAAAGTTTATGAACTGATATTTTTGTTCATATTTTTGAAAAGTTTATGAATTGATATTTTTGAGAAACATTTTGAACTGATATTTTTGGAAAAGTTTATGAACTGATATTTTCGAAAAGTTTGTGAACTGATATTTTTGAAAAGATTTGTGAAATGATATTTTCGAGGAAGCTTTGTGAAGTGATATTTTTGAGTAAGTTTTGTGTGAAACGACATTTTTGAGAAGGTTTTATGAAACGATACTTTGAGAAAGTTTGTGAAGCAATAATTTTTGAGAAAGTTTACAAAATGATACTTCGAAAAAGTTTTGCGAAACGATATTTTTGAGAAAGACGAGGAAAATGAGTTTTGAGAAGGTATGAAACCATATTTGTGAAAGTTTATGAGATGAGAAGGGAAAGATTGTGAAACGAGATGTTGAGATGTGATGAAAGATGTTATGTGATGAATTGGGGGAACAGACTAAACGATTAGTGGTCGGGACTCGTTGAAGGGATGCACCAAGGATGAGCCGACCTTAGGATTAAGCCGTTAATTAAAACTCTAAGACTTTAAAAGACCTTTAAAAGACATAGAATAACGCGGTGAGGCATGAGTGTGTTGTCGAAGTAATGGAGAGGAAGTAACCATGGGTATCTGCGGATACTCAGGGGGTGATTGCATTAGGGGACGACAATGACAATGAAACGTCAAGAAGTCTAGAGTACTTTCTAGGCATAACGGACTCCACATGTGGTATACGAAACGTGGTAGGGACTGGGGTCCAATGTCGTGGTAAGTTCTGAACTGCAGACTAGAATAGTACTGTCGCCCCCTAGATTGCAAATCTTAGACAATGAGAGGGACTGGAGTGGGGCATTTTGATTGCCACTGTACCCAAGTTTTCTACAGTGAGCTTTGATTATATGAATTGATATTATATGAATTGATTTGAGACTGTACCCGAGTTTTCTACAGTTCTCCTGGCTTGGAGCCATTTGTTGAGACAGCTGTCGTGCCCGCACGGTAAAGGTCCTGTACTCCTGTTTGCTTCCGACTAGGTTGGGTGGATTACCGAGGAGATGTAGACGTGAGTTTTAACTATGTCGAGTGACCCCCTCCTCAATGATGATTAATCTTTCCCCCGCATCATTGATGGATACGGATTCATAAAACTTAAATAAGAAAAGAAGGAGATGTTTACAGATAAGAGGTTTATGGAATGCGATATGGTGTGTCAAGAGAAAGTAATGAAGTTGATATGGATAAGTGAATTGGATGATTAATGAGGAAAATTAAATATGTGGATGCTTTTATATGTTGCTTGTATATGTGCTGTTGTTATTCCTTAATATCTTGCCTATTGTAATTCCACATTGTTGGCATCACATGCTTGGGAATACTTACTCTCTCTAGATTTTCTGTTTTGTGTGCTTGTTTATATGTTGTTACCCCCTTAGTCCATGGACCCTGTCAATTTTACGTTCGACATTCGAGACGAGGGAAGATGGGAAGTGAACTGTAGAGGTTGGGAGTGGCGTGGAGTCACTGAGGTTCGCATTTTCGACCCCAACCACACCCTGCAAGGGACAGCGCCCGATACTCGCACCTGTCGCTTTGTGCTTTCGGACTTGCAGACTGGCGGACCAGCCGACTATCATGGAGGGCATCTGATGCCTTTGCCTGCATGGATTGACCCCGAGGCCGAGGAGTTAGAGGAGTTGGATGAGGCTTTGGACGATCTACCGGAAGAGGTTTTTGAGGATATGCAAGAGGATGAACCAGAGGAAGACCCAGAAGAGGATCCTGACGAAGACTTAGATTACCCGGAGGTGGAGGTGATCGAGATCGACCCTAGCGAGGCACCTCCTATGGATCCATCGACTTCAGTTTAGTGGGCCTGGTGGTAGTTCTTTCATGTTAGTAGTAGTATTATGTTTCCCTGTATTTACTTATTTATCATTGCAGTACCATGATGTAACCCCAAACTTATGTGGATGAAATTTGTTTTCAATGGGCACTACTGATTTTGATTATGAAAGAAATGGGCTATGATAATTGAAGTTGGAAGAAGCAAGTTGCAAAGTGCGGTGTCTTGTGACACTTCGGTTTGAAACTTGAAGTTTAACATGATGTGTGAGAACACCATTTTAATTGTGAAAGAGTTTTGAAAACTTAATGGTTCTCATGCTCATGTTACTCATCCATGTTACATGTTTTAAAAAAAAAATTGCCCACATTTTTACTACCTTTTATGATTAAAGAAGTATATTTTCAAGTTGCCAAATCGGGGTGTTACAGCTTGCATTTGCATCATAACATTTCATCCTAATAAAATAAATAAAAATTTTGGAGTGACTTGCCGTCATTTTGAATTTGGGCAGAACTATATGAACGCTATAAATCCATCCTGATACCTCATATTGGTAATGAAGGCTTAATCGCCCCCAAATAGGATCTTTTGGATTCTAAGGGCACTACATCATGCATTTTCGCATCATCACATTCATTATTAGGCAAAACTCTAAAGATATATCCTTTGAACAAGATGAGGTTTCATCACTATTGCTCGCAAACACCGATACCAAACTAGACTAAGAACCAAGATCATGGCTAATGAAAGTGAAAGCATAGCAGAACTTCAAGCGGAAATGCTCCGAATGAAAGAGCAAATGAATGCGATGAGCCAATCAGTGGATCAAATGACTAAAGTCGGTCAAATGCTAGAAAGATTGATGAATGTGAATTTCGAGATGCCTGACTAGAATGAACAACCTGTCACAAATCTTGGAGATTCCTCTCAACCACTGTTAAAAGATCCTCGACCCAAAGTTATTCCTCATCTTGATCCCTCTACCGAATCACCATCTTACAAGCCCGATTCTATTACAACCAGCAAAATGGAAAAAACTTACTCTGACCCCGAGACCAAAGAACTGCTAGAGTCTCTGGCAGCCCAGTTGGAAGCTGTGGAGGGGAATAACCAATCTTGGATCAAAAGCACCATGGATATGTGTTTAGTGTCAGGGCTAGTGGTGCCTCCTGACTTTAAGGTACCCAATTTCGAAAAGTATCGAGGTACCACTTGTCCTAGAGAGCATTTGACCATGTATGCAAGGAGAATGACCAATCATGCTGAAAATGACAAGATGATGATTCATTTTTTCCAAGACAGTCTTATTGGGGCTGCATCAAGTTGGTACATGAGGTTGGAAAAAGGTCAAATTCATAATTTTGAAGATTTATCTGAAGCTTTCATCAATCAATACAAATTCAACATGGATATAGCACCTGATCGCACACAACTACAGAACATGACCAGAAAGAACTTTGAAAGTTTCAGAGAATATGCTTTGAGGTGGAGGGCTGTGGCTGCTCAAGTAGACCCTCCACTAACTAAGAGGGAGATGAACTCAATGCTTCTAGATACTTTGCCAAGCTCTTACTATTACAAGATGGTTGGGTTCATAGCCGTTGACTTTGTTGATATGATAACAATGGGAGAAAAAATTGACAAAGGATTCAGATTTGGAAAAATGTCTAATGGAGATCGAGGGGATCCTTCTGGTACAAAGAAGCCCGGTTTTTTAAGAAAGAATGAAGGGGAAACTGATGCTGTGATGATTGAAAGAGGAGGCAAGCAGACCCACCAAAACCAAACCAAGCCCACAAATCAAAGAAACTCATATACCCCACAAGATCATTCTTCACCAGTCATTAACTTCAAACCATCTTATACTGGCCAAGAAACGCCAAGAAGACAGTTCGACTCTATACCTATGACCTACACTGAACTTTATCAGTATTTGCTGAAGCAAGAAGTAATTGAACCACAACCTGGAAAAATCCCTTCACTTGACCCACCACCTCCATGGTATAAAGTTGATCAACGTTGTGATTACCACATGGGAATTGCGGGACACTCTTTGGAAGGCTATTTGAGTTTGAAGCATCAAGTTCAGAATTTGATAGATCGTGGCTCATTAAACTTTCAAGACGGCACTCCTGATGTGAATAATGAACCTCTACCTGATCACACAAGCTAAGCAATTTTGAAGTGGGCACCAGATGTAGAAGACAAACTATATTGATTAGCTAAATAGTGTGCATCCATGTTTTCCTTTCTCTCTTCAATAAATGTGAGCCATGTTTGGCCATTTCAATGTTGTTCCTTAATGAAATTTTCATTTTTCGTTGCACATCTCTTTAATAATTATCTACTAATATTTTGATCATGTGAATAAATCATCTCACCGCACTTCCAAAATAAAAAAACAAAATTGATTCCTGCATTAACTTGAGATATTTGATTCAAATTTAAAATTAGAGAAGGATGATGCAAATGTAAGACCCAAAATAGAGTGGACTCTCAAGCAAGCCCTTCCAGTGATACAAGGCTTCGTTGAATTCCAACACAATGAGGAGTTATCCCTAGTCGCCCCATTGAGCCTAGATATTTTGAAACGGAGATAATTTCTCTCAAACCAGCAATGTGTGTTTAAACCGGGGTGGGTAGTTTGTCAATAGTTTTTGCCAGCATGTAAATATCAAGGAGGATTACTTTTTCTTTCATAAACTCAAACACATTTGATCCATTGTTCTCCCCATTGGGCCCCAACAAGAAAATTTTTCTTCTTTTAAACAAAAATATTTTACCTAAGTATTAATGAGAATCAAATCAAGGGAGGTAATTTCCATGGTCAAAGTGGATGTTGGCAAGCACAAATAATTAACCAAAAAAAACAAAAAAAGGAAAAAAGCAAGTGTGCTTGTTTAAATAAGGCAAAACCCAAGAATCCATTATGTGATGAAAAAGAACAATTTCAATCCTTCTGAATGAAAGATTCTCATTAAAAACTCAACATAAATTTTGGGCCTTTATATCCATTCTTTCATTTGCCATATTATTACCCCCAGACCATGTTACAACCTTTTGGAAAATCCTCTTGATGATTTGAGTGTTGTGCAAAATCTGTTGAGAAAATAGGGAATTGAAGAGAAAGGAGAAAGGAAGGGAAGGGAAATAAAAATATGAGCCTTATACCTTTTATTGTCAACCCTTAGCCATACCACATTACTAGCTTTAAAAGACCTCGTTAAGGATTGGTTTTCTTGAGTTACACACTAGGGCGGAGAAATGCTGACTTCATTAAACCTAATTGAAACTTTGATGAAATATATCTCATTTTTAATGCATGAATCAATTACTCCCATCATCCAAATATTTTCCATGTTCATATGATCATTACATTAGTATTTTTTGTTAAGAAGGTATGTGAGAAAAGAAGTTGAAAGGAACTCGATCGGTTGAATATAGTTATTGGAAAGCGCCCGACTGTAATTTTCCACAATTGACTATACTATAAAAATGATGAGGGCTCATGCTAAAGTGATTATGGCCTTGAGATTTCCAGAGGATAAGGTTGTCTTCAAATGATTGTTCTTCAACAGAAACTGATGGTCTCTGAATTATGAGGGATCTTTTGTTCTTAGGGGAAGTCCTAACCTTGAGCAAGATGAATGAAGAAGATTTGCAATTTCTGCTCAATTCAAAAGCAATTAAGAAAAAAAAAGATAAGAAAGGTTGAATAAAAAAGAGCTCGCTAGGTTGAAAATCCTGAAAAAGACGACCTAGGCAAAAGTTAGAGCGATCCACTAAGTTGTAAAACTCGAAAGGGGCGGCTTAGGCAAAAATTAGGATCATGACATGAAAGCCTGCTAGGAGCCTACATTGGGTTTCCTAGGCAAAATTAAGGGCAAACAAAATTACCCTCAAACACAAATTAGCTTGTTCTTAACAAAGAGATATTGGAAATTGCAAATAGAACCAGAAAAGGAGTCCTGAAGGTTGAAACTGGGACAATGTTGAAGATTCCGTATCCTCGGTTAAACATTGCTCAAACTGGGGCAGTTTTGGAAAGTGTTGTTGCTCGCTAAGCAAAGTGGGTCAGTTTTGGAAATTTTTAACAAGTCATGGAAAGAAATATTGGGGCAATTTTGAAGAGAGATCAAGCAGACTGTTCATTCCCTTGCAAATGTAATCAACTGGGGAAGTTTTGGAAACTTTTGCTAATAAAACCTAGAATGAGATACTAGGGCAGTTTTTGAAGAGAAAGTAGAAGTATCAATCATTCCCTTGCATTTGTCTATGAGACAGTACACTGGGGCCGTTTTTGAAGAGATTCATTGTTGGCCTCTTGTAGATGAAAAATATTGGGGCATTCCTTTGAAAAATTGATTCCCTAGTAATTATTTTAAGCACAATACACTGAGGCAGATTTTGGAAAGTTCAGGTGGTTTGATGATGATTAATTATTGACAAATGTCAGATTGCTGAGTTTTCAAAAGATGTTATTAAAGAAGAAAGTTGTTAAAGATTTGTCCGTGCCTGTCTTGATCAAATTTTGGTATGGCTGGTTATTGGTGTTCAAGAGCAAAAGGGTTGAAACCAGTTTATCTTGTTAAAAAAAATAAAAATAGTAGTCTTTTATTATTGAGATATTAATTATTAATTTTTATGAATCCTTTTTGGTTGTTGAATAATAAATATTTTTGTATCAAAGTACAGATTTGATATTTAAATTCTAATTTTATCCTTAAATCAATGTATTTGTATTTTAGGATATGTTATGAATTTAATTGTTAAATTTAAATTAAATAATTTGAGATCATAAATTTAATAATTAAATCTCATTTTTTTAAAAAATTATTGTATATGCTTTGGCAAGCCGATTTTTCTCACTCATTTAATGGAGGGATCTCTCGAGCTTTCCTTTTTGTATTCAACATGGTAAACACTTTCTTATTAGGTTTTATAATAAAATAGATCAAATTTTTTAAAAAAGTTTAATAATATTTATTAATTAAGAATTCTAATGCGTTTTGGAAATCCACCTTTCCTTGACTAAATGTTGAGGTCTTGTCACTACAACAAAAATGTTAAAAGATCCCGGTTCCGCATGCATATTGATCCCGGTTCCGAACTGGGATTGAATCCCCTGGTATAACAAGCCTGATACTTGTGATCCCAAGTGTTTTAGAAAACACGAAACCGGGATCAATAAAAAACAAGGAACCGGGATCAATAGTATATATGATCACTGTTGATTTTTAATAATGAACCGGGATCTTTAATATATATGATCACTGTTTGAGTTTTTTAAAACGAAACGGGATCTTTAGTATGTATGATCACTGTTGAGTTTTTTAAAATGAACCGGGATCTTTAAAGAATATATATATATTTTTTTAAAAATTTATAATATTGGCTATATCCATATATTTAAATAAATTGTCAACATTTTTTTTTCAACAAATAAATGTCATAATTATATACATTAGAAACGTAAATGTCAATACACATTTAAGATAGATAACTCCCAAACCAAAACAAATGGCTCCACACATACAAAAGGCTAAACAAGCTCGATCATATAGATGCTACATAGTCACATTCAAAAATATATATGATGCCCTAAATTCAAAACTAATCTAAGGTAACTCGTCAAGAACATATGCTGCCCATTCATCCTTGACTTCATTCAGCAATTCATCGGAATATAGGTGTACTGGCAATCTTCAAAATACTATACAATTTAATAGAAAATGGAATTAGAATTGTGTTGATATATTTTCTTCCGAAACAATAGACAAGTAAATATAATTTAAACTAATAAAAAAGACATAAACAAGAGTACAATACCACAAGGCTGCATTCTTTAATTAGTTAGTCATAAAGCATAAGATCAAACATAAAATTGCACTGACTAGTAAAAAGAATGAACAGCAAGAATAGCATGTTCCCAGCTGATCGAGGCCGTACCCGATCAAAATAAAAGGTGTTTATTCTGTAGTACTAGGAAGGTGATCCTAGGTCGTTTCCCAGCGAATATCGGTCTAGGCAAAGTATCAAACACGTAGTGTGCAGTAAAATGGGGGGGGGGGGGTTTTGTGTGTGACAAATGTGAAGAACAAAACATAAACATAATATAAAAACTAAGAAAATCAGAAACAAAAGCGGGCAAACCCCTTTGGCTACGTACACTACTCAATCCTAGCTCACTAAAGATCGATTCCTCTCCTCTCCTCTGTCCAACTCGTGATAACCAAATACTAAGCGAAAATTCAGTTATCACTCCAAACCCTAACTTCTAATTAAGCATCAGAAACCAGAATTGGAGTTTTTACGAGTTAATACAAATTAAGCATTTATATTCATGTATTATCTCTACGAAATGGAATTAAGCAAACCACTACACATCGATAAACATGAAAACAGAGAAGAGAAAACGAAATTGCATTAATAACAAGAGCTCAAGAGTAGATAATACAATACCAAAGGGATTAACCCTTGAAGTCTAGCCTTCCATGGCCATAAATGAAGAAAAACGAGTAGAAATGGGGAAGAACAAAACCCTAGCAGCCACCACCACTTGGGAGAGCCAAGAGAGAAGTTCTAACCTAGAGAGAGAGTGAGAAATCTGAAAATGGGAGTGTGTCCTGGGGATTACACGAATTTCCCCTCTTTAGACATGAAAATGGGCCTAAAACATGGGCCCAAGTCCTAAGAAACACTATTCTGAAAATTACAATTAAAAAGGGACCTAAATGCAAATTACAATCTTCACTTCAATACTTCAATCTTCATTTCCAAACTTCCCAAAGTGTCCTTGTGCCACATATGACCTGAAAATAGAAATAGAATTAATTAGGCCAAATAATCCCAAATTAAACAATATTCGGAATATTAGTCCAATAAACTCTAAATCACTAAATCAAGCTAATCAATGTCAAATGGGCAACAAGTATCAATAATAAGAGTAAAATAATGCAAGGAATAATGGGAAATAAAATGCTCATCAAATACCCCCACACTTATCCTTTTGCACTCCTGGGCAAAACCAAAAGATAGGACTATGAAGATCAATATGCACCAAAGTGAATCATGCAACAAGATGACTACAACTAAGAAATGCAAACCTAAGAGATTACATACTTCACAATGAATTCTAGGAAATGCAAAGAAATGGGCAAACTCAAGCACACAAAATGGTTAAGGATCAAAGAGTCAAAGCATCCGCGAACATCATCCAATTACTTCAAGTATGCAAAGAAACCAATGACATCAAGAGGATAGTCACAAAGATGATAGAAACTCACAAGGATCACTCAAAAGTGTTTACACTCAAGTGTTTGGGGTTAATCATTATTTACACTCAAGGCACATCATGAAAAACAAACACAACCATAAGCTTGACAAACCTCTAACATCAACCATCAACACACATGCACAAAATGATCAAAAGGTCTTTTAAGGGTTGTAATGGGGCCAAGGACAAGGTAGGATAAAAATATGGGAATGTAGCTAAAACCAAAGGAATAGAGGAGCAATGGGGAATAAGTAAAAAGTAAGCAAAATCCACCCCAAAATCAACAACCACTAATTCCAATCCTCTTTGCCTCAACAACCTTTTATTCACTTTTTTTTTTTCTTTTTTTTTTCTTCTTTTTTTTTTCTTTTTATTTTTGCATTTTTTTTTATTTTTTTTGTTTTTGAGAGATATACAAAAAGAAAAGAAGAAACAACACAAATGGCATGAAGATGAAGCCATAGCTACAACAACCAAAGAGGCATAACCAAGAACTCAACCAATTGAAGCATAGAGCACACTTCTTACCTAATACCCATTCCCAAAACAATTCCAAAGCTCCAAAATTCCCTAAGGTTAGGACAATCATGGTTTTTCAGTCATAGGCTTGTAATGAGCTAAAGAACAAGGAAATGGATAAAAAGGCTCAAAGGGGCTAGCAAAGGATACATTCATTCAAGGTAGGCTCATATGGCTAGTAGTTTATTCAAGAAAGAAAGTGCCTAAATCATTTCAAAATGTGCATGAGCAATCAAGTATCAACAAGAGTCAAGTCAAGTTCTAGAGTGCAAGTAATCCAGAGTGCAATCACACATGAAAGAAAATTAGGTGGCATATATAGCAATCCACCCACAATTAAGGCTCAAATCCTCACAAAAGGGACAATTCTATCACAGTGTTACCACCTCTTAATTATCAAAAGCAACTTTACACACAGAAATGCATGAATTCAGACACAAGATACCAAAACTCTACTAAAATGAAGCAAAAACATGCAAGAAAATGCCCAAAACTAAGCAAAACCTAAAAAAAAAATCAAAGCAAAATATGCAACCTAAACTACTCTCCCCCCCACACTTAAATCACACATTGTCCTCAATGTAACACAATCAGCAGAATCAGATAGATATAGACAAGTGCAATGAAAGTAGTGAAGAAGGAGAAAAGAAAACTCCCGAAGTCATGGTGGGAAGAAGGTGAGTGCTCTCTTCAGCGGATCGAATGCCATCTTGCATTGGTCTCCTAATCGAAGGACTATGTTTCTGAAGTTCACAAGTGGCACCCCAGGTAGATATGCTAAAGTCCATCCGACTGCCCTCTTGTTCTGTCTAATCATATCTAGCAGTTTCTCCTCTTGATCAACAGAAAGTGAGGTAGAGATGATCACTGGGAGTTTCTGCTCATCCTCAAAGTAAGCATATTTGAGATGAGGAGGGAGGGGCTCCAGGTCCAATGAGGGTGCCTGCATAATGGATGGAACTAAAGGGACAGTAGAAATGGATTCTGCTGCCTGCACCTGAACAAAAGAATCAGACTCTTGCATAACAGAGAGGGGGTTAGCAAAATCTATAATATGAGAGTCATCAACAGATGCAGTGTCAGAAGCTAGAAATTGATCAATGCATGACATGCACATTTCGGAATCAGTACATGCAGGACAAGAAAATGAGTCTGTAAATGATGGCAAATCAGGATCATGCAAAACATCAAGCACATGTTCATCAATCTCATCAAGAAAGTCTATATGAAAGACAGAGTGATCCTCAGGAAAATGTTTCATAGCATGGAAAATGTCAAATCGGATCACACTGCCATCAAACTCCATGGAAAGTGAACCTGAATGCACATCTATCTTGGTTCGGGCTGTTTTCAAAAATGGCCTCCCCAAAATAATAGGAACAACATTACGGGGGGAGTCATCTTCCATATCAAGTATGTAAAAATCAGCAGGGAAGATCAGCTCTTCAACCCGAACCAAGACATCCTCTATCAAACCTGCAGGGTGGGCAGTACTTCTATTTGCCAATTGAATCACCACACCCGTAGGTTGAAGAGGTCCAAGAGAAAGAGACTTAAAAACAGACATAGGCATGACATTTATGGATGCTCCTAAATCTAGCATAGCATTTTCAAACTTCACATTGCCTATGATGCAAGGTATAGAGAAAGTTCCAGGATCCTTACATTTTTCAGGAATGTGAGGGATAGGTTTACCTATGAGAGCGGAGACATTCCTTCCCATGCTTATCCTCTCATTGCCCTTGAGTCTTCTCTTATTAGTGCACAACTCCTTAAGGAACTTCGCATACCTTGGAATTTGTTTTATTGCATCAAGAAGGGGTATGTTGACTTCCACCTTCCTGAATGTGTCAAGAATGTCCTTGTCCACCTCTTCCACCCTTTTGTTTTGAGGCACTCTTGGTGGGAATGGAAGAGGAACAGGAGGAGGTTGTAGGACAACAACAGGTTTTGTGGTTGAGCTTGAGGAAGGTTGAGTTGGATGACTCTCCTTGGTGCTAGGGTGTTCACCTTCCTCTATCACTTGGCTCTTCCCTTTAGAGGAAGCTAGAGCATCATTGTTGAGGTGAGGTTGTGGTGTGGGTCTGACAATCTGCTTTCCTGACCTCAGGTTGATGGCACTCACATTCTGATTCTGAGGGTTGATCACTGTTTGGGAAGGTAACTTGTCAGAATTTTGAGATTGCAAGTTGTTGAGAGAAGTTGCCATTTGACCCATCTGATTTGTCAAAGTCTGAATGGATACCTCTTGTCTCTGAATGGCTGCTCTAGTTTCTTGTTGAAATTGGAGGTTTTGCATGGTCATTTGCCTCACCAACTCCTCCAAGGTAGGTTGGTTGGATGGAGGGGCTGATGGTGCAGGATGAACCACTTGCTGTTGTTGTTGCCTTTGCTGTTGGATTGGAGGAGGTACATATGGTGGTCTGCTCGGTCCAGCGGTGTTCTGAAATGGAACATTAGGAGGAGGTTGTTGTTGTTGATCAGACCACTTCAGATTGGGATGGTTCCTCCATCCAGGGTTGTATCTATTGGAAGAGAGGTCATGATTGTGTTGTTGTGGGCCTCTATTGTTGTATATGTTTGCTGCATAGGCCTCGGGTTGGTCACCACTTGTCATTGGCTGTTGCTGCTGAAGGGAAGGGCATGCATCTGTGGGGTGCTCAATGGATGTGCATATGCCACACACTCTAGCAGGAAGTATCATCTTTTTCTGATTGACAGCCAATTGTGTGACCAATGTTGTGAGAGAATCAATTTTCTGCTCAAGCTTCTCAACCTTGCCCGAGTCTGCACCAACATCATTTACATCCCTCACAACTATTGCATCACTGTTGCTTCTTGCATGGAATTGTTGACAGTTTGAAGCCATCTTCTCAATTTTGCTCCTGGCTTGTAAGGGTGTCATATCTCCCAATGTACCACCACTTGCAGCATCTACCATGTTTCTTTCCATGAAGTTGAGACCTTCATAAAAGTACTGGATGAGAAGCTGCTCTGAGATCTGATGGTGAGGGCAGGAAGCACACAACCTCTTGAATCTCTCCCAATAATCATAGAGACTCTCTCCATGTTGTTGCCTGATACCAGAAATTTCCTTTCTGATTGCAGTGGTCCTATTTGCAGGGAAGAATTTTTCCAGAAATGCCCTCTTCAAGTCATCCCAGCTTGTGATGGAACCAGGGGCCAAGTCAGATAACCAATCTTGTGCTAGACCCTCTAAGGAATGTGGAAATGCTCTGAGACAGACATGATCCTCTTGCACATCATGTGGTTTCATTGTGGTGCACACTATATGGAATTTCTTGAGATGCTTATGAGGATCCTCACCTGCAAGACCATGAAACTTGGGCAACAAATGGATTAGTCCTGTTCTAAGCTCAAAAGGAACATCCTCATCAGGATACCGGATACACGAGTCTTCAATAGTGAAGTCAGGTGCAGCCAGCTCCCTAAGTGTCCTTTCCCTTGGTGGGGGTTGAGCCATGTTATCACAATGTATAGAATCAGATTGAATAAAAGTAGAAGGAATAGAAGAAATAGAAACAGAATCAGAATTAGATGGACTATAAGATGACTCTGACTCACTACCTAATGACTGATTCCTATTTTGTCTAACTAATCTGTGATAAGTTCTATCAATTTCAGGGTTATAAGGATGCAAATAACTTGGGTTGCCCCTAGTCATGTACTGAACAGAACAGCATCAACCATAGCATACTGTAACAGATATGCATGACCAAAATCGGCAACAAAATTTATTATTTTTTAAAATTTTTTTCTTTATTTTTTTCAGCACCCTAAAATCATGAAAACATATCACAGAAAGTTTGAGGACAAAATTCAAAAGGGAACCAAGTCAAAGAATTAAAACAGTGACCAAAAACTAAGAAAATAGAACTTGTAAAATAAAAAAGAAATAGTAAACAGGCTTTTTCAGGATCCAAACGAAGGGGTTTTCTGACGAAGTGAGAAAAATCAGATTATTCAGAAAATTCCCTTCGATTTGATATAAAATTCGTCCAATTCCGACAACCTGATCAAAAGTTATGCCTATTTATAGTAAGTGTTGCTGAAACTTGGAAAATTTTTCTGGAACTCACAACCAGTGCATATCTGAGTGTCTGTGATGCATCAAAACACTAATATATGATGAAACAAGTGTGGATACCAATTTTCGTGCAAAAATTCCACCCGCAGCTATGTTGAATGGCACTCACAGAATCACTAGAATAGCATCAGTTGTGCAGAACAGCAAATCAGCAAACATGGCAACTTTCAATCAGTTATCAGAATGCTTATTCACACACTAACTACACTAACTAATCTAATTAACTACTGTATGATCTTTGGCAAGAACCGATAGTCCCCGGCAACGGCGCCAAATTTTGATCGAGGCCGTACCCGATCAAAATAAAAGGTGTTTATTCTGTAGTACTAGGAAGGTGATCCTAGGTCGTTTCCCAGCGAATATCGGTCTAGGCAAAGTATCAAACACGTAGTGTGCAGTAAAATGGGGGGGGGGGGGGGTTTTGTGTGTGACAAATGTGAAGAACAAAACATAAACAGAATATAAAAACTAAGAAAATCAGAAACAAAAGCGGGCAAACCCCTTTGGCTACGTACACTACTCAATCCTAGCTCACTAAAGATCGATTCCTCTCCTCTCCTCTGTCCAACTCGTGATAACCAAATACTAAGCGAAAATTCAGTTATCACTCCAAACCCTAACTTCTAATTAAGCATCAGAAACCAGAATTGGAGTTTTTACGAGTTAATACAAATTAAGCATTTATATTCATGTATTATCTCTACGAAATGGAATTAAGCAAACCACTACACATCGATAAACATGAAAACAGAGAAGAGAAAACGAAATTGCATTAATAACAAGAGCTCAAGAGTAGATAATACAATACCAAAGGGATTAACCCTTGAAGTCTAGCCTTCCATGGCCATAAATGAAGAAAAACGAGTAGAAATGGGGAAGAACAAAACCCTAGCAGCCACCACCACTTGGGAGAGCCAAGAGAGAAGTTCTAACCTAGAGAGAGAGTGAGAAATCTGAAAATGGGAGTGTGTCCTGGGGGTTACACGAATTTCCCCTCTTTAGACATGAAAATGGGCCTAAAACATGGGCCCAAGTCCTAAGAAACACTATTCTGAAAATTACAATTAAAAAGGGACCTAAATGCAAATTACAATCTTCACTTCAATACTTCAATCTTCATTTCCAAACTTCCCAAAGTGTCCTTGTGCCACATATGACCTGAAAATAGAAATAGAATTAATTAGGCCAAATAATCCCAAATTAAACAATATTCGGAATATTAGTCCAATAAACTCTAAATCACTAAATCAAGCTAATCAATGTCAAATTGGCAACAAGTATCAATAATAAGAGTAAAATAATGCAAGGAATAATGGGAAATAAAATGCTCATCACCAGCTCTTTCAAACCAAAACATAAATTGCACTAATGCACAAGACCATATATAATCAAACATAAAAATAAGATACGTTGTACTTGATATAGTTGGCGATACTCAACAACCAAGTAGCATTGGCAGCATCAAGTTCAACATTAACAATTGATCTTGGCATCTCCTAACTGAAATAAAATTAAAAATGAATGGAATTTTAAATTAAGCAAACAATCAATACATACATACATTCAACAAGCAAAGAAATTCAACCATAATAATAATAAAATTAAGAAGTAAAGAAAGCACTTGCTAACCAACACAGAATAATAATAATAACCAACACAGAATAACCAACACACAACAGATATAGGGATGGACAAATATACTTTGAGATGGTTATAACCAACACAAACAACATATGTCCGTACTATGTAGTTTTCATATGATGACTATGAAAATTTGGACTAACAACAGTAAAAGATAATGAAGGATGATGGTAACTTACCCTCTCCCAAAGATAAAAGGTTAGATCATCAAAACTAAAAAAACTCAGCACAAAGAAAAACATGAAGAACAAAGCTTCTAATATGAGGTTAATAACAAGATCAGGATATCAACTAGAACCATTAAGGAAATGAGTAGGCAAGCTAATAAAAATATTAACTAGAAACCATCAACGCACGACGGAGAGATAGAAAGGGGCCGAGGACGAGCGCGAAACATAGAAGGAAATCAAATGAAGAAGAAGAAGGTGGCCACAGCTGGGGCGGCGACGCTGGCGGTCTGCAAAGAGGGATAGAACGAGAAAGGCGAAGAGGTAGAATATGGGAGAGGGGATGGCGGCTGGAAGAGGAAAAAATTTAGGGTTCCCCTTTTATTTGATAATATTGATCCCGGTTCCGGTTTTTTATTATTCATCCCGGTTGAAGTAAAACAATGGGATAAATAAGGTTGGTGTAATTTTTAATTTTTTAAAAAATAAAAATTATTTATGTTATAATATTGATCACGGTTCCGTGTTTTTTATAACCGGGATCAATAAATTCATGGTATTTTTTAACTATCATTTGTCTATTAATCCCAGTTCCGGAACAGAACCGAGATTAATATCTGGGAATTTTTTTGCAATTCTGTAGTAGTGTGTGCATATTTCCTCTCCGCATAAAATATATTTAAAAAAAATTAAAAATTAATTTAGAACTACGTAGCCTTGATTCCTCGTTTTATGAGGGTACGTAAGACCAAGGGCAACCTTGTCAGGCACAACAATAAAAAATATTTTTTGGCAAACCAATTATTTAGGTCTTTTAATTAAAATCAATCAAAGGTACCATTTTCGAATGGGCGAACGGGGTGCTAATACCTTCCCTGGCTCGTAACCGACTCCCGAACTTGGAATCTATCTAGTTCGAGACCAATCTTTATCCGTTTTAATTAATAATAATTTTTCCGCGTTTTTATAACAAATTGCGGTGGCGACTCCACATTTGGTCAACCGACCCCCACTCGTAGGCGAGGCCCCGAGGATGACCTGGGACCTCGGTCGCGACATTCTTTAATCTTTTCCATTAAGTCTTATTGAATTCGAGTCCACCAATGATGTGGGGAAATAGAGCATCATTGGGACAAAGGGTAACAAGTTAGCTCACACATCTACATATCCTCCATATCCTCCCAAGCCTAATCGGAAGGAAACGGGACGTACATGAACCTTAACCCACGCAGGCCCAACTGTCGAGAATTTATCATCATAATCATAGTCACATATCACATTTCATCATATCAACTGGGGCCCAATACCATTCGACAGTCAGCCTCGTTCAGGTTCCCTCTCACCGTTTCGAATTTGATCAAGGGGGCGACAGTACTTTTCTAGTTCGTGATGCAGAACATGCTACGATCCCCAGGTTATTAATCCCCGATCACATATAGATTAGTTCCGCCTAGAAAAGCACTCTAGGTTTCTTGACGTATCACCGTCATCACCCTCCCCTATCACAATAGCACACCTGAGTATTGTATCAAGTACGAGATACATAAGACCGGCAATATAAGTAATATATCTCTTCCTCTGTAAATAGATTTAAAATGAGTATGATAATTCTAGTTTATTAAAGTTGTGAATTCAATTTAATTATAACAGAATATATGTATCAATTGCCTTTTCTGTGCTTATGTTTGAATTGTGAATTTGTATGCCTTCTTAAAAGAATAATACTTTTTTTTATTGAAATTGAAATTTTATAACTTGCTTAATGATTTTTTTCCTTCTTTACTTGTTTAATGATTTCGTTCCTTCGTTATTACTAATACCAAGATGAAAAAGTATTTATATAAATAATATGATTGTGAATAGGGAATTGCTTGCAATATGATGCTTTATATTTCTTATAATCTCAAGCTATGTTTTGTGTTTGATTTGTAATATGTTATGATTCCAAGTTTTAAATTTCAATTAAAATAGTGAAAGTCCAATCTGGTGAAGAACCTTATTAATAAAAGAGTAATAATAATATTGAAAACCAACCTTAGGTATACTCTAAGTAGGGGAGCCAACCGCTAGGAACCTGAAACTCCTCATTTAGATCGTGTGATTCTATTTTCTCCCCATCTCTTTGAAAAAAGTTGAATTTCGAGGATGAAATTCATATAAGTAGGGGAGAATTGTAACATCCTGAATTTTATTTCAAGGATAATTGTGATAAGAATAAGATAAAAAAATGATAATTATGCTAAAGAGGATTTAAGGTGATACATTAGGAGTCCTTTGAATGCCATGAAGGAATTAGGAAGCATTGGCATCGAATAGGAGATTGAAAGATGAATAAAAGAGTGTTAGAAACGATGTTTTCGGTGTTAGAAACGATGTTTTCGGTGTTAGAAACGATGTTTTCGGTGTTAGAAACACCCTATATTAGGAAATTAGAAATAAAATATTTGCAACTTTAAACACAAATTCCACCGTTAGATGTGAAGGTAAGTATATAAGAAAGCTTTCTTTCAAACATGAGCAAGATCCAACGGTTAACGAATGAAATATGACGTTTTGAAATACAAAGAAAAGAAAATTTTTGGGTGCCAATCGATTAGTCTGATGAGATAATCGATTCGCCATAATTCTGGCATCAGGAACTAATCGATTAGCTCTTCACAAATCAGTTAAAGAACGTATTTTTGGGTTCATTCTCACTCATTCTTTCCATTGTTTCTCTCTCCAAAACCCACGACCCTTCTCTTACTCTCTCTAAACCCTTCCTAAATCATCAATTAATACACCATAAATCATCAAGAAGTCCACTCCCCATCACACATACACGCTTAATCCTCTCTCAATCTCTCATTATTCCTTCCACAAGTTCAAAACCCCCCATCTCTCCCTATGTCAAAACCCTAGGTTTTGATTCATACATAGAGCAAGGAATAGAAAATCACAAGCTAAGAGTTTAAGGAAATTAAGTGTGGAAAGAAGGAAGTAGAGCCAAAGAGGAAGCTCTTTCTCTCTCTCTCTAACCCTATCTCTCTCCTAAGAACCAAGGTAAGAGGGAAGGTATTCTCTTAAATTAGAGGAAGGATGTAGTTATAATAATAAGGATATAGTTATATACATGTTTGATGGTGTATTGATTATTAATTGATTAATTCCCAAAACTTAGGGTTTATGTGAGTTTGTTAGTATGTAGTATATTGATGATTATGATTGTATAATTAATATATTATGGTTAACTAAGATTGAATGATTGAAAATATATTGAAATTTATGTCATATATTGGATAATTAAATTTCTTATTTTTATGTTGCATTACCCTAAGTTAGGAAACTTATCTAAATTGATATTATTATATAAATACTTGATTATCATAAAATAATTAAAATGAACTAGAAACACGTAAATTATGTAGTGAGGAAGGACGTTAGGAATTAGGATGGATATCGTGAAGATTCTATGGATTGATGGACGTATCGTGAAGATTCATAGAATTGATGGACAAGAGTATTATAGTGACTAAATTGTGTTATTGAAACAATCGCGAGAACTATTATAGAGGACTTTGATCTATCTAAACAAACACCAGTATGATGGACGTTTCGTGAAGTACTGGCTAATCGGTGATTGGTCCTGTGCACACTATAATAGTTTTATCGGTCACATAGATACTTCGTGACTAGTCGAGGATGATCCCTGCTAGAACACTGTATGATGGACGATTCGTGAAGTACAGTGTAAGCATTGGTAGAGGGACATTTACTCCTAGTTGGTCTTTCCTAAAGTGTGGAGGGCGATATGAGGAAAAAGGAAAAATGGAAAAAGAAAATGGATAAATGGTAAAGAAAAGGAAATGGATAAAAAGAATGGTTATGGAGATTGCATTGCATTCTACATATATATATATATATGTGTGTGTGTGTGTATGTGTGTGTGTGGTTATAGTTGTTAATTATGTTAAATGTATCTCATTATGTATTATTATTGTTTTTACATCTTTCCTTTGATTTTTGAATGAATATCTCACCCTCTTTGTTGTATATTTTAGGTACACCTTTTTGGTAGAGGACTTTGACATCTCTTGCTGAGGATGAATTTCCTCCTACATGTGGAGAGAAACTCTATTCTATGACTTGATTCATAGAAATTGCAACCAAATAGTTCTGATATTATTATTTCACTATTTTGTATAAATCTACTTTTTATTAATTTGATTAGATAATGGCTCATAAATGTATACTTTAAAAGAAGGGATATCACTTGTTTTAATGGACATTTAAATGTTCTCTTTTGTTTATGTTTGAGATTTGTTAAAATGTGGTATCCCAAAATTTTGATGTATAATCTAAACTTTTACTATAACGCACAATATGAACGCATATGTTTTATTTTGATTCTGGATCTAACAGGTACAAATTTTTAAATAAGGGAAAAGTCCATAATTTAAAGCGAACTCCGTTAAATTTTTCCTAAAATTTTCGTGAAATTAAATATAATAAATGAATTAAAAAGGTAGGATGTTACAATTATGGTATCAGAGCAATGTTTGCAATCCTCGGCTGTGGAGTATGGATTTCCATATCTCCAAGGTGTTACTCCACATGAGAGTAACTGATTGATAGTTAGCTAAGTGCTAGCACTTTAGTAGTATGAGTATAGTGTTTTGTTGGTTTTAAAAAAACATTTAGTGATATTGGAGGGTTTGTTACAGTTTAGCTGATTTTAATGATGTATCCCCAGTCTAAAGTGAGTTAAGTCTAATTTTTATAGGATGTGACTTTGTCATATTTAGAAAAAATAGAAAGTCAAGATTAAGGAAAGTGAAAACCCCCCAACGGGTCAGAGCATGAAATTGCTACCTCAATGGGAAGGACTAATCCTTAGTTTTGAATTAAGTATGTTAATTCCAAATGTGACAAAGAACATAAAACTTTTGTTTAAAATGAAATTATAAAGTCTTCCTTAGAATAGATAGTGAGTTGTTTATCATATAATTGGAACTCGAGCTGCACGGAAATGATCATATCTCCAATGTAATGTAGAATCGAGATTGGCCACCTCGAAATTTACATTTGTTGATAGAAGTGTCATTGAGTCCTTGAGTTCAACAAAATATTTTTGAAAATGTGTGATGTCTAAAGATAGAAAGAGTAGTATGTGTAACATCCCTAATTTAATTCCAAATATAATTAATATAATAATGAGCTTAGGGTGAAGAGAACGACAACAGTAAGTTAAAACTAGTGGTGAAATAGAGCCGTTTTGGAGTTAAAGACATAGGACTTTAGGAAATTAGAAATAAAAGATTTACAGCTCAAAACATAAATTCCACCGTTGGATATGAAGGTTAGTATGTAGGGAAGCTTGCTTTCAAATTTGAGCAAGATCCGACAGGTAACGAAGAAGTTATGGCGCTTTGAAGTGCAAAGGAATGGTGGACTGGATTGATTAATCGATTAAGCCTAGAGTTAATCGATTAAGACCTGATAGCTGTTTTGGGCAAAATTGCACTGGTTAATCGATTAACACGCTGCTGAAGTGAAAAAAATAAAAGGAAACAACACAAATTAAACGCACAAACTCCTTCCCCAAGTTAAGAACAAAGACCCCTAAGCTCCATAGCTCATCTCTAAGGTCTTGATCATCATCCATGGCACTCATCATCATCATCAAGCTTCTTCCTTCTCTTCATTTTGGGTGGTGACCCTATCTCCTTCAAGCCCCATCACCATCTCTCTCTTGTTTCTCTCTCTCTCTTCATAGCTAGAAAGTGTCAAGGTAAGCTTGATCAAGTTTCTTCCTTCCTTTCCTTCATCCTCACGAATTCCATCATTATCGTTTCTAATCTTTCCTTCTCTTTTGATTAATAAGGTGTTATGGCTCATTCTCTCTCTTGAGTTTCTCTCTCTATTCTAATGAAAGGTGGTAGACTCCTCCACACCATCTTATTGTTGCTTCCCGTCATTCTCTGGCTCGTCTATTAACTACTATTCTTCATCGCCACACTACTCGGATCATACGACTCCGATTTTTAAAGCAAGGGTTTGGTATTTTCTCTCTCTCTCTACGCGGTTGAGGTAAGAGGGGGTGTTACCTTAGCTTAGAGGATGTATTTCTAGGTAGTGTAGGGTGGTGATTAAGAGTGAGTGATTTTGTATGTTAATGAACCCTAGGGTAACCGGTAATAATAATGGATAAAGACTTAAGGAAAAGAATAGAAGGCCCTCACTTGGTATATTGTTTTAAATGCAGGATATAATTATTGGAAATTGATATTTGATATTTTCTTGGAAATATGCACTGTGTGGCTGAATGCCTTAATTGTTGTTATCTGAGTATGCTAAATGTGAAGGACCAAAATGAAAAGGAAATCTCAGTTGTTGCTAATTGAGTATGTCATAGGTGAAAAACTAGAATGATAATGAAACCCAAGATGCTGTTAGGATGTCAATCGAGTAATCCCCCGTGAGAAAGAGTAGAATGAAAAAGGAAATGGAATTAATGTACTATATAAAAAAGGAAGAAATAGGGATGAATAAATGGAATAAAGCAAAGAAAGAATATGTG
Organism: Crotalaria pallida; assembly: GCA_037953625.1. Classification (NCBI taxonomy): domain Eukaryota; kingdom Viridiplantae; phylum Streptophyta; class Magnoliopsida; order Fabales; family Fabaceae; genus Crotalaria; species Crotalaria pallida. The sequence goes on along the minus strand of CM075650.1, from coordinate 47,071,586 downwards.
ATAAAATACTACAGGAATTGGTATGCAGTTTCCCAACCAAGTAAGTACGCCCATGGGTGCATTGGTTGCGTAAGACGCACATGTAGCTGTGCGCAGTGGTGGGTTTGCAAACCGTAAAAGATGATTAAATTATGTTATGTGAATACCAGGCCAAGTAAGTATGCCCGTGGGTGCATTGGTTGCGTAAGACGCACATGTAGTTGTATGCAGTTGTAAGACGTACATGTAGTTGTGCGCAGTGTGGGTTCACATTTCCCTAAAAGACATGCAGACTTGGTCTACGGGCACCAAACCATGTAAGTACGCCCGGTGGGTGCATTGGTTGCGTAAGACACACGTGTAGTCGTGTGCAGCGGTAAGACACACATGTAGTTGTGCGCAGTGGTGGGTCCGTAGTACCCTAATTACGATTTTGCGGGTACCAAACCATGTAAGTACGCCCGGTGGGTGCATTGGTTGCGTAAGACACATGTGTAGTCGTGTGCAGCGGTAAGACGAACATGTAGTTGTGCGCTGTGGTGGAACCGCAAATTCTTAAAGATTAAAAGCCTTAAAGCAAGAAGAAGAAAGTTGAGCGAATAACCAAATGTAGAGCAAAATAAGATTAGGATTCAAATGTCAAAAACGAGAATGAAATGATAAGTGTTTGTGATTGGAATAAATGGGATTGAATTGTCTGATGTTTCTGTGATTAATTGCTTATTTGTCCTTGACTTACTTATTATTATGCCTATTTAGATTTGATTCTCTAAGTTCTGTGTAATACTCACCTCTTAACTTTTTTTACACAGGCTCATAGCTTGAGTTAGAACAGCCCCTGGCTGAGCAGGAGTGCTCTCCCTCGCAGGGAGAGTAGACAGTAGATGTTCTGTTTATTTTGTTGGGTCTTGGGCCGGTTTTGAGTCATAGTTATGTCTATGAGCTTTTTGTGAGACTTGTATATGTTTATTTTGATGTAGATATTCAGCAGGGTCGACCCAGACCAAGTCTTTTGGGTTTGAGTTTATTTTGGGAGATAGATTTGCCTTCATAGACTTGCTACATTTATCTGCTGATGCATTGACAGGGTGTATGTTATGACATCATATCACGTGGCATTATATGGTCGGATATGATGTGATATAATATGATATGGTTGATGATTGTCTGGTATTATCTGGAATATTATTGACAGGTTAAATAGGGAAAAGATTAATTTTTGGAATGTCCAAAAACAGAGTAAACTCCAACGAATTTTCCGGAGAATTTTATAAGAAGTTTATGTTTTAAAAAGAAATTTTCAAGTTGTTAATTTTGCTTAAGGGTCTAATGAGAGTTAAAAAATAAGGATGTCAGATTATGTGTTGACCAAACCTTATAGGCTCCGGCATTTTGATCAGAGTGCGCAGCGGAAGTGAGTAGATGTCATATCAAAACTTTTCTATGGATTTTGATTACTAAACTCTATTTCTAACAAAACTTTACCTATTTTCTTAATTATTGTTCATTGGTTTTTATGATTAGGATACTAATAATAATAATCTCTATATTGTTTATAATGATATTCTAAATCATACTACTTTTAGAGTGTATTAATATTTCCTATAGTCTCAATGAGTCTAATTGATTTTAAAACATTGCGAAATTGATCATAATGTCACACGATTATTTTAAAGAATGCCTTAATGGATGTGTGGAATTCCTAAGTGACTAAAATGCGGCATAGTTGTTCTTAAATTAACTACATGTTAGTTAAGTAGGAATCCAACACATGCGACATTTCAGAAGGAATTCTGAACTCCAAATTTAAATTAAAAGGGAGTGCAATTACTAGATTTTTGAAATATGATTCAGACTGATTCTGAATCGAGAAGCACAACCCTTTGTGATTTGGATTTGGTAGTCTCAATTAATAATTATGCTTCTCCATTAAGATTATAAAGGATTAATGGAGATAGTCCGTTTTTATGGAACAAGCTTCTCAATTTAATTATGCTTTCATAACTAAATTTTTCCAACCGTTATGAGTTGTTTTATGAAATTATATAAGTATTGTGGATAAACAAAAGTATGATATGTATTACATACTTCATTTTGACAAAGTTTTGGATAAAAGTGATTTATAAATCAAAGAATATTTTCTATCTCATGTGAAATATGATTTTAAAGAATACTATATTACTATTTAACAATACTTCTCTTATGAAATATAATTTGTTGAATGTTAAAGTAACAAATGTAACACTTTTCATAGAAGTTTTGATGTGCAAGATTCGGGTAGCATAAGAAAAAGGGTAAGGGAATTTGAGTTAGAATTTTTAGAAGAGAAGAAGTGACTTGTGTGAGACTAAAGGTTAAGAAACCAAATAGACAACCTTGAACCTCATAGGGAATAGTTAAGCAAAAGTATAATAAGAAGTTTTCTGTTAAGAAATATGTCTTGTTTAGGTCAAGAATTAGAACCTAGTTAGATTTGATTAGTAAATTGCAGTGAAGGTCTAAGCTAGTTTGAATGTATATCTCAGTTGAGTCCATATATATATACGAAATTGAATTCTGTTTATACGGGAATGATTGAATTATATGTGAGCATGTCTGTGATTCCAATTTTATTTATAACTACTTATCAAATCGAATTTTTCAAAGCTAATTACCTTGTATCCTTTTCTTGGTAACTCTTATTTCCAATTACTTCCATATTTTATATACTCTTTAATATTTATCTTCCTTTAAGAAAATTATGGACGACATGAAGTTGTAACTTTTTGAAATACTTTCTTCTAATCTTCTGATGATCGAGAATGTGTGAGTGTCTAATCTTATCTGGTGTAGTTGAATAGTTTTGTTAAGTTTAAGTTGTATTCCTTTTATTGTTGGCTGACAAATGTTTTCCTAATGGTATATGAGTAAGTATACTAATACTACTTTGAAATCTCATATGTTTCTTATTTTTCTAAATCATCACTTAATTTTTATAAAGACTTCTATTCTACTATAATTTTAAAATACATGTGTTGAAGAACTCTTAAGAATATCATATCTTCTCTCTCATTGTAAAATACAATAGTAATGTGTTTGAATGAAAGCTTAAGTGTGAACATGTTTCCTTTCTGTTAAAAATCTTTTCGAGTTTTTAGCTAATAATTCATGTAAAAGATATAGTTTTTGTGAAAATAAAGTTTTAGTTTTTTTTTGGTAAATAAAAAAATATTATTACCAACTGGCCCAATTCAAACACAACTCAAAAAACCATCAACCCACAAACACGCACTGGGGAAATGGTGAAAGAGTCCAAGCTAAAACCCTATAACTCCTCTTGCAATCTAATTACAATTTGATAATGCAAATTATTCAAATCTAAAACAAGACTATATCTCACAGCTAACTCCCTTTTAATAATCTTGCAAACTTGATGCATAGACCGTTGAATTTGTTGGAAGTTTCTTCGATTCCTTTCCTGACAAACATAGTATATCAAAGCAGCATAGGCAGCTGAGATCATATTCCTTCTAGTTTTATCCCTCTTAAAAGCATAAGAGATCCAATGTATCTAATTTGCATACTGAAAATGACAACAATACAAACCAATCCAGTCAGCAATCAAAGATAGCAGCTCTTTACTCCAGCTGCAGGCAAAAAACAAATGCTTCACAGATTCTAGTTTGCTGTTACAAAGCACACAAGTTTGGTCAATCTGCATATAATTCGAGATCCTATCTTTGGTCTTCATTCTGTTCTGTGCCATTAACCAAGCTATATAGCAATGCTTAATTTGGAATTGATACAGGGTTCCAGATAAAAGAAAATAAAGTTTTAGTTCCCTGAAAGTAATGGTAATCACTTTGGTTACAAAATTACAAATTTTGTTCAGGACACCTACCTATAACTATTTTCAATGAATTCTATGGATGTATAAAATAATTTGAGTAAAAAATTGTTCTGATTGCTTTATTAGGGTTAGCCTGACTAAGAACTATTAATATACTTGTATAGAGTACGAGATACATAAGACCGGCAATATAAGTCTTATATCTCTTTCTCTGTAAATAGATTTAAAACGAGTATGATAATTCTAGTGTATTAAAGTTTTGAACTCAATTTAGTATAACAGAATATATGTATCAATTAACTTTTCTGTGCTTATGTTTGAATTGTGAATTTGTATGCCTTCTTAAAAGAAAAATACTTTTGTTTATTGAAATTGAAATTTTATAACTTGCTTAATGATTTTGTTCCTTCTTTACTTGTTTAATGATTTCGTTCCTTCGTTATTACTAATACCAAGTTGAAAAAGTATTTATATAAATAATATGATTGTGTAATAGGAAATTGCTTGCAATATGATGCTTTATATTTCTTATAATCTAATGCTATATTTTGTGTTTGATTTGTAATATGTTATGATTCCAAATTTCAAATTTCAATTAAAATAGTGAAAGTCCAATCTGGTGAAGAACCTTATTAATAAAAGAGATAATAATATTGAAAACCAACCTTAGGTGCACTCTAAGTGGGGGAGACAACCTTTAGGAACCTGAAACTCCTCATTTAGATCGTGTGATTCTATTTTCTCCCCATCTCTTTGAATCAAGTTGAATTTCGAGGACGAAATTCATATAAGTGGGGGAGAATTGTAACATCCTGAATTTTATTTCAAGGATAATTGTGATAATAATAAGATAAAAAATGATAATTTTGCTAAAGAGGATTTAAGGTGATACATTAGGAGTCCTTTGAATGCCATGAAGGAATTAGGAAGCATCGGCATCGAATAGGAGATTGAAAGATGAATAAAAGAGTGTTAGAAACGATGTTTTCGATGTTAGAAACACCCTATATTAGGAAATTAGAAATAAAATATTTGCAACTTTAAACACAAATTCCACCGTTGGATGTGAAGATAAATATATAAGAAAGCTTTCTTTCAAACTTGAACAAGATCTAACGGTTAACGAATGGAATATGACGTTTTGAAATACAAATAAAAGAAAAATTTTGGGTGCTAATCGATTAGCTTGATGAGATAATCCATTAGCTATAATCCTGGAATCTGGAACTAATCGATTAGCTCTACACAGATCAGCTTAAAAATGTATTTTTGGGTGCATTTTCACTCATTCTTTCCGTTGTTTCTCTCTCCAAAACCCATGACCCTTCTCTTACTCTCTCTAAACCCTTCCTAAATCATCAATTAATCCAACATAAATCATCAAGAAATCCACTCCCCATCACACATACACACTTAATCCTCTCTCAATCTCTCATTATTCCTTCCACAAGTTCAAAACCCCCCATCTCTGCCTATGTCAAAACCCTAGGTTTTGATTCATGTAGATTATCATACATAGAGCAAGGAATAGAAATCACAAGCTAAGAGTTTAAGGAAATTAAGTGTGGAAGGAAGGAAGTGGATCTAAAGAGGAAGCTCTTTCTCTCTTTCTCTCTCTCTCTCTCTAACTCTATCTCTCTTCTAAGAACCAAGGTAAGAGGGGAGGTATTCTCTTAAATTAGAGGAAGGATGTAGTTATAATAATAAGGATATAGTTATATACACGTTTGATTGGTGTATTGATTATTAATTGATTAATTCCCAAAACCTAGGGTTTATGTGAGTTTGTTAATATGTAATATATTGATGATTATGATTGTATAATTAATATATTAAGGTTAATTATGATTGAATGATTGAAAATATATTGAAATTTATGTCATATATTGGATAATTAAATTTCTTATTTTTATGTTGCATTACCCTAAGTTAGGAAACTTATCTAAATTGATATTATTATATAAATACTTGATTATCACAAAATAATTAAAATGAACAAGAAACACGTAAATTATGAAGTGAGGAAAGACGTTAGGAATTAGGAAAGATATCCTGAAGATTATATGGTTTGATGGACGTATCGTGAAGATTCATAGAGTTGATGGACGAGAGTATTATAGTGACTAGATTGTGTTATTGAAACAATCGCGAGAACTATTATAGAGGACTTTGATCTACCTAAACAAACACTAGTATGATGGACGTTTCGTGAAGTACTGGCTAATCGGTGATTGGTCCTGTGCACACCATAATAGTTTTATCGGTCACATTGATACTTCGTGACTAGTCGAGGATGGTCCCTGCTATAACATAGTACGATGGACGATTCGTGAAGTACAGTGTAAGCATTGGTAGAGGGACATTTACTCCTAGTTGGTCTTTCCTAAATTTTGGAGGGCGATGTGAGAAAAAAGAAAAATGTAAAAAGAAAATGGATAAATGGAAAAGAAAAGGAAATGGATAAAAAGAATGGTTATGGAGATTACATTGCATTCTATATATATGTGTGTGTGTGTGTGTGTGGTTATAGTTGTTAATTATGTTAAATGTATCTCGTTATGTATTATTATTGTTTTTATATGTTTCCTTTGATTTTTTAATGAATATCTCACCTTCTGTGTTGCCTATTTTAGGTACACCTTTTTGGTAGAGGACTTTGACATCTCTTGTTGGGGATGAGCTTCCTCCTACATGTGGAGAGAAACTCTATTCTATGACTTGATTCATAGAAATTGCAACCAAATAGTTCAGATATTATTATTTCACTATTTTGTATAAATGTACTTTTTATTAATTTGATTGGATAATGGCTAGTAAATGCATACTTTAAAAGAAGGGATATCACTTGTGTTAATGAACATTTAAATGTTCTCTTTTGTTTATGTATGAGATTTGTTAAAATGTGATATCCCAAAATTTTGATGTATAATCTAAACTTTTACTATAACGCACAATATGAACGTATATGTTTTATTTTGATTCTAGATCTGACAGGTACAAATTTTTAAATAAAGGGAAAAGTCCATATTTTAAAGCAAACTCCGTCAAATTTTTTCTAAAATTTTCGTGAAATCAAATACAATAAATGAATTAAAAAGGTAGGATGTTACAAGTATCCGCAGATAAACAGGGTATCTTCCTCTCCACTACTTCACGCTCATCACACCACATTAGCCAATGTTTTTTAATGTTTTATTAAAGTTTTATTAATCCAAGTGTTGGCCGATTCACTCTTGTTCATCCCTTCTGTGAAGCTCAACCTCTAATTAAAATATTCACGTTAACCTTCCCATCAGAACTTGCTCAACAAAATTAAGGGTTCGAAACCATGGCATAAAGCTCACGTGTAACACTAATTTTCAATACTCTAAATATAATACTAAATATAATACTAATACTAATTAAAGTTTTAACTATGAAAATATTTAGAAAAATTTTGACAGAGTTTACTTTATTTATCGGACTATCCAATTTTTTTTGTAAGTAACTGTCAGTTCCAGTAATATATGTATATTAGTACACATCAAAAGACTGTTTGCCACTATATTCTCAACCCCATATCAATGGTATATGATGTACCATGGGTTGTGGCAACTACACATACACCTTACAAAATACTATTTTGTTTGAGTATATTACAATACCCAAAGTAAAGGATTTTAAAAGTTTTATACAACACCAAAATGTATAAAGTCCTAAAGCATCGAGCTTGGTTGCAAACGAGTAGCTAGGCCACAACATCAAGTCTATACTCTTTGAAGCGGAGCACGACTCTCCTCGGCAGGGGGAATAGCAAAAACATCACCGGATGCAGTACCTAAAATGACAACATAAGGGAGTGAGAAGTTTTACATAATTTAAAATAAAGAATTAAATAACAATAACGTAAAACTAATAAATTAATACCTACTAATTAGGAAACTTCCATTAAGTATACTTATTACACAATCACATTCATGCCATGATGCTATGATGTATGAGAGCTATGTTCTTTATTTCTTAAAGAATGATGCATGCACGGCTCTCTTAATCCATCAATTGGATCCAATGAACTTTGAACTTATCATCATCACCTTCTTCTAAATATTCACTTCTTTTTCTCTCTTGCACTTTATAGTGCACTGGATCAAATGATGGATCAATTTCATGATATTATCTCCCTCTCAATTCATCACTTTCATCTCATAATTCTTCTCATGTCTTATAACAATCTCAATCTCATTATTCAACATTTCACATTATTCCTCTCACTTCGCCCTCCACTCCAGGGAAAGACATAACCGGGAGTAAGTGTCCCTCTACCGCTGCTTGCACGATATTGACCTCTCTCTCGGTCTAGTACAACTTGGGTTGAAGGCCCAAGTTGGCTATAGCAGGGAACCACCCTCAACCGGTCCCGAAATGACTCTGTGACCGATAGAATTATCGTGGTTAATGCGGAACCAATCCTCCGACACAGGTGGCCAGTCTGTGCCCTCCTAGAGGATCAAAGTTCCATCCAACGATAATTCCCGCGGTAGTTTCATTAGCACAACCTAGTCACATACCACTCATGTCCTTCGGTTCCGAAGAACCTTCACGTCATGTCATTCCCAACTTCCTGTTTGTAAGCCTTATAACTCCATGTATGATGCATGGTTCTAAATACCTCTCAATTGAATCCATACTTGATAAAGATATAAAATTATTTGAATTATAAATATATGAATTCAATTGAGAAGTGTAATAGCTCTACTAATTCATGCATTTTACTTAAAATATTTAATTATCATCTTATTCAATTGTATCAATCATACCTGCATGAAAACGACTTAATCAATTAAAATCATATCATACTTATCATTCTAACATAGCATAATTAAGGCACAACATACGTCAAAAGCTATAACATCTCTTCATTTCATCAATTTAACTTCAAACACAATAAGTCATAATTAATTTTTACCTATGCTATTTCTAATCCTAAGGTTCTATGCTATGGTTATCTAATTCTTTACTTTAAATTAAGAAAACAACTCCTCCCTTACCTTGATGGAGGAGAGGGAGTGACTTAGAGAGGGAAAGCTTCACTTGAAGATTGTGGCTAATACTCCTTGATTTTTTTCTTGCTCTACTTCTTTTCTTGTGGTTTCTTGCCCTCAAATTCTATTCTTCCAACTTGCTGATGAGGAACCCTAGGTTATTGAGAAATAGAGATGATGTTTGAGGAAGGATTGAGAATATGATAGAGATTAGAGAAAGGATTTAGAGAAAGAAGAGGATTATTAAGTGTGTATGGGTGATGGGAAGTGAATCCTTGGGTGGATTTTGATGGAATAAATGATGATTGTTGAAGGTTCTAGAGAGAGGTAGAGGAAGGGTCGAAGTTACTAGACAAAGGGAGAAGGAAAGAACGAAGGAAATTGCATCAAAATCACGTTTTTTAGCTGATCTGTGCAGAACTACTCGATTAATCCAACAACTAATCGATTAGTTTAGACAACTAATCGAATAGACTAAGTTTCTCTTATTTCTTTGTATTTCAAAACGCTATATCTCATTCGTTAACCGTTGGATCTTGCTCAAATTTGAAAGCAAGCTTCCTTACATACTTATCTTCACATCCAACAGTGGAATTTGTGTTTAAAGTTGTAAATATTTTATTTCTAATTTCCTAAGATAGTGTGTTTCTAACACTAAAAACATCGTTTCTAACACTCTTTTGTTCATCTTTCAATTTCCTATCTGATGCCAATGCTTCCTAATTCCCTCATGGCACTCAAAGGGATTCTAATCCATCACCTCAAATCCTCTTTAGAATAATTATCATTTTTTTATAATCTTATTATTATCACAATTATCTTTGGAATAAAAATTCAGGATGTTACAATTCTCCCCCACTTACAGGAATTTCGTCTTCGAAATTCATTTTGCCTCGAAGAGCTGGGGGTGTGATGCTCTCATCTTCTCCTCTAACTCCCATGTGGCTTCTTCTATATCATTCCGGTTCCAAATCACCTTGACAAGTGGAATTTTCTTGCCACGAAGTTGTTTGATCCTTCTGTCTTCCATTCTAATTGGCTGCACTTCAATTATCAAATTCTCCCGAAGTGGCACTTCATCAGTTGAGATTATGTGAGAAGGATCATGAATATACTTCTAGAGTCGAGATACATGAAACACATCATGAATGTTGGATAACTGAGGAGGCAAGACAATTTGATAAGTTACGGATCCAATTCTTCAGAGGATTTGATAGGGTTCCAATGAATTTCGGGGTATGTTTCTTGGGTTTCATTACTCTCCCGACTCCAGTGGTTGGCACCACCTTCAAGAATACATGGTCGCCTTCTTCAAACTCCAATGGGCGTCTACAAACACTTGTTAGAAACCCAAAAACACCGTAAAGTCACACTTTAACTCATATAGCATTTTGGCATAAAACAAACATTTAAACACTTTATTTTTCAAGCTTTAACGCCAAAAACAAAGCTTGGGCAACAACTACATTCACCCAATATTTTCAATTAAATCAAACTAAATCAATCCATAATCAATTAATTTTCCAAATGCTAGTCATGTAATCAAGCACCCTTTAAACACCACTTAGACACTTAAACGACAAACAACACTTTAACAAATCAAACCAAATAGTCAAGTATCTCAAGTTGCATAAACACACAATCAAATTAAGCAAGTAAACACATAGCCAACTAATTAACAAGTAACACTTAGAACAATTTGACTCAACCCTTAAACTAAACACTTAAACCGAAAATAAACAACAAACACTAACTCTTTAATTTGTATTTTCCTACAACTCATACATGCCTCAAACAACATTGAGCACTTAAAAAAATAAATTTCTTCCCTTATGAATATACTAAGGTCGAATCATGCATCAAAAGGAATCAAGAATCAATTAATTTTCTAACACTCCCTAAAGCATTTAAACAAACATTTTTCAATCAAACTTTAACATATAATCACTTAACTAACTCTAAACCAAGTATACTACACATAATAAATTCAAAAACAATTAAGTTTTCATGTCCTTTCACTCAAATAAAAGGGGCCGAAATATACAACATAAACAAACCAAAATTACAATTCTCAAACACTTAAACCAACTTAATCACTTCAAAGCATTCATATACCATTTCATTTAAAAGAAACAAAAATAATTTAATCATCTTCTCATGTTTGGCCAAACCCCATCATGAATGAACACACAATTTCAAATCAATCTAACACATGCATACTCCCTAGGCCAAAACCGTATAGCCCTAACAATAACCAAACCAAGACAAAAATCATCCCATTTATTCATTTCACATGGGAACCGAAAAATGAGCCAAGAAAATAACAAAGATTTATCAATCAATAACATGCATTGATTTGGGTCTAATATATGATGTTTTGAGCATGATTTAGACTCCCTTTTACTATGGATTTGGCTTGTTTCTCTTATAAACTTAGGACTTTTTGTATAGTTTTAGGATTTTGTTATTAGTTTAGAATCCCTTGAACGTTTTGATCCATTTTGGGTATGTTTCAAGTACTTTTGAAGCTTAATTGAAGAAAATAATTATGGAGCTGAAAAGAGGACGAAAGGACCTTGAAAAAGGCGCAAGAACGGAGCGAAACGGAGCCGGAAGCAGGCTGGCATGCCCAGGCGTGGAGCTCCCCACGCCAAGGCGCGTAGCCCTCATGAACAAGTACCAGACAGACCTGGCGCCCCCAGGCGTGAAACCCTGGGCGCCCAGGCGCGCGAACCCCGTCTAGGCCCAGATGGGCCAATTTCTGATGCGTTTTTGAGGGATTTGTTTAGGATTTGTAATTATATATTTATTAAAGGATTAGAATTAGGTTAGCAGTTTTTTGAGAGAGAGATTACATGAATTTGGAGAGCTTTAGAGAAGAAGAAGATCGAAGATTGGAAGATTGAAGATCTCTTCGCGGTAATCCTAATTGTCCAACATGCATTAAAGACAAAAATCATTTCCCTCATTTTCTTGCTTAGGCCGTGAGATGCATAAATAAAAATAGAAAATTTTTGCAAAATAAAATCAACACAATAACATATATTTCAAGATCAATACAAATCAATCCCTATTTCTTCATTCTAAACACAAATCAATTTATTAGAATGAAACAAAATATATTTGGGCAAAAACAAGAGCAAGACCGTATAGCCCTTCAACATACATGCATGTTCATTTTGCATTTTCAATCTCAAATCCATGTATATTAAAGCTTAGAACGTAAAGAGGAACTTGGAAATCCAACATGCAAAAGCTTTTGAAAAACAAACAAAATCCTCCATGGAAGCTTGATAAAACCGAAAAATAGAAGAGAAAGGAGAAAATAAATCGAGCTTAGAGATGAATACCTAGGTTGGAGAATGAAAATGGGTTGAAAAAAATCAAAGTCCTTCTTCCTCCTTCAGTCTCCTCCCTCACGGGTTCTCCTTCTTCTTCTCTCTATCTTCTTTTTTTTTGTTCTAAGTCTTAGGGTGTAATAGTGTAAGAGGGGGTTAGGGGTTGGGTATTTATAATGGGTAGTTTAGGTGGGGTTTGGGTGACTAAAATGGGGGTCAAAATAATTCAAGGGTCTCAATGGCATTTTTGCAATTTGAAACAACTTTAAGGTTTAGGGTAGTAGGTTGGTTGTGAAACAAAGTAAGTGGATATTTAATTTTTGTCTAAAGTGGGTTTCTTGAGAAGACAAGCATTTATTACACTTTCTGAATTTGAAATCTAAGCTCTAAAGGTACTTCCTCACTTAGGCTTGGACGTGGTACTCTATTAGAGAGGGAAATTAAATTTTTCCTCTCTACTTTAAAGGGAGTACAAAATAAAAATCTAATTTAAATAAAATAATAAATAAATCACGGTTTTAATAAAAAAAAATACAAAATTTAAAATTTTCTCAATTCATGAAAATTCAATTAAAATACTAACTTAATTTAATTATAAAAATTGAATTTCTTTTAAGAAATCAAATCTACTAAATAAATTTCTATTTTATTTTCAATATAAAAAATAAGCGAGGAAATTGCGGTTATTACATTCCTCCCCAACTTGAAGATTTCTCGTCCTCGTGAAATGATGTACCTGCTTCAAACAAGTGAGGGTACAAAGCCCTCATGCTACTTTCAAGCTCCCAAGTAGCATCTTCCCCATTCACTTGACTCCACACAACCTTAACTAAAGGAATCTCCTTTCCTCTCAACTTTTTCACACTATGCCCATCAATTCTCAAGGGTAGCATTTCATACGTAAGATTATCCTTGAGTTGTATGGAATCAGGCTCAATGATGTAGGATGGGTCACTAACATAGTTTCTCAATTGAGACACATGAAAGACATTGTGTAAGTTGGAAAACATTGGGGGCAAAGCTATTTGGTAGGCTACAGGACCTACTCTTTTCAAAATTGGGTAAGCACCTATGAAACGAGGTGTAAGATTTTTGGTTTTGAGCACTATACCAATCTCGGTAGTTGGAACTACCCTCATAAACACATGATCTCCTTCCCTAAACTCAAGCAGAATCCTTCTCTTATCAAAATAGCTTTTCTGCCGACTTTGAGCCGCTCTCATCTTCTCCTGAACCATCTTGATTGTCTCTCTTGTTTGTTGCACTATCTCAGGTCCCAAAAGTAAATCTTCTCCCGTTTCAAACCAACACAAAGGCGTCCGACACTTCCTACCATACAGTGTTTCCTACGGTGCCATTCCAACACTTGAATGAAAACTATTGTTGTAAGTGAAATCAATTAAATGCAAAAATGAATCCCAACTTCCCGATCGCTCCATCACACATGCTTTAAGCAAATCTTCCAAAGTTTGAATTGTTCTTTCTGACTGACCATCTATCTGCGGGTGATAAGCCGAACTCAAATTCAACCTTGTTCCCATTACCGCTTGCAAACTATCCCAGAATTTTGAAGTAAAGCGTGGATCTCTATTAGATACAATACTTGAGGGAATTCCATGCAACCTTATCACCTCTCTGATATACAACTCAGCCAACTTCTCAAGAGAATACCTCATATTGATCGGAAGAAAATGTGTCGTCTTGGTAAGTCTATCCACGATTACCTAAATAGCATCATACCCTTTCTGAGTTCTTGGGAATCCAGAAAAAAATCCATTGAGATACTGTCCCATTTCCACACAGGTACTGGCAACGACTGCAGTCCACCTCCAGGCTTCTTGTGCTTAATCTTCGTCTTTTGACAAGTCAAACATCTAGAAACATATTCCGCTACTTCTCTTTTCATTCCAGACCACCAAAACAACTTCTTTAAGTCCTGATATATCTTTTGGAGTATTAGATAGATCAGAGTCTGTATAGTACTTATCTTTCAGTTTCTATACTTCTTTTTTGGTATGAAAACTTTACGTAAATTTCATGTATATTATGGAAAACTCTTTTTGGCGAGAATAATACAAGTACTTGATGTAGATGGTTTTGGTTTAAATTTTCCGCATATTTTCCTAACTATTTACATTGACCATCAATTTTCAATAAAAGAAAGTATTATTTATTTTCAAATATGCTAAAGTACTATTAGGAAATTAGGTCGTTACAATATCATCCTAGATACCTTAAGAAAGGGTATAGTACTAAAACATAAAACCTCCTCAAATATAGGTCTTCATCCACAATAGGCTCTTAATCTGAATCGGGACCCTCCTCAGAATCCTCATGTGACACCCTTCTCAATAACCAGTAATTAATATACTAAATATACTATTATATCGGATAATATATGGACTTGTAAGTATTTATAAAAAGGTAGAAATAAAATTTTCTTTCAAAGCGGGTGCACAAATCAAAATATGGAGCTCTTGGAGAGAATAATTCGTATCATTTGAAACCTTGTATTGAATTCGGCGTTTGCTAAAATAAGAAGATCTTTTCGTAACCCGGATAGCATCGGTGCTTTTGAAAACGTAATGACATGGTAAAATTAAACGATGCATATCTATTCTTTCTTTCGCGGAATTGATACCATTTAAATAACATAACCAAATTCGTTAATTAATCTTTATCAGAGTGAGCGGAATGAGTAGGACTATGCACAGTTAGAATATGAACATAAGTTATATATATATATATATATATGAGTCATGTAATACATAGTGCCGGTAATCATGTCTCCAAGATTCTCATACAAGTCCATAACAGATCTATATCAAAATATAACCATAGCCCTAGAGCTCTCAAGAGCATATCTACAATATATACAAACCAAAATATGAACTCTAGAGGTGGTCACATAGATCTGGCAGCAACAGCAGTAGTATTGATAGTAGTAGCAGCCGCCAGGTAGCAAAAAGAAACATCATCATCAACAGCAGCAGCAGAATCTCCTCCACAACATCCCCACATCGGATCCCCTGATCCTCATCATATACCGTATACACATACCTAGGGATCATCATCCCTCCACTGACTCCCGGTGGAATGAACGACAGGCTCGCCTCCGCTCTCATCCTCCACGGGATCCTCCTCGATCTCATCCGATGGAGAGTGTACCCTACCACTGGGTACGGGATCAGGAGATGGTGTGACCCTAACTGGGCTCCTCGGATCATAAGGGGGAGTATCCTCGCGGACGACTCTCGAAGAAAAAGGGTGTGAGCAGGTAGGTCGAAAACGAAAGCTGTGATAAGAGCGAGCTGGTCGTGTGGGAGGTGGTCCATGATATGTGTAAAAAGGGGTACATGCATAATGTATATGATGGGAATCCTAAATCTAAGAGGACGAAATCGAATCAACTGGTTCGGGTGGTAGAAGGTAACCTCCACCTCTCCCTCGAACACCGCGCGATGGTCCTCATAGATCCATGTGCCACTAGGAAGTGGCCGGATCTCGATGCAAGCGATGTAACGTGACATCACCTACAAGGGCATAGGGGTAAGCATTTCTATACACATAATCAATAGAGCATAAATGTATATACATTGTAAAGGTATAAACATGCAACAATAAACAACAATCACACTTAGCATTTAGCAGATATAAGATGCAAGAAAGATGCTCATACTTATTTAATTTATCAATCTTAGTTTAAATGAGTGGCATGATGTATGAACTTAGCAGTCTGAGGGTACCTTTCCGTTTGACCATCAGTCTGAGGGTGGTATGCAGAACTCATCTTTAGTCTCGAACCCAGAGCTCTATGCAGATCTTGCCAAAACTTCGACGTAAACCTCAGATCGCGATCTGACACGATACGTGATGGTACTCCATGTGTAACACCCCAAATTTTCGTCTCCTGATGTAATGTGATTATGATTTGTGAAAATATATTTTAAAATTATTTTCTTAATCATAATTATGTTTCATTAATTACATTAAGATTATTATGAGTTAGTAAGAGTAATTGCGAAAGTAGAAAAATATTGCAGCAAACAAATAATATGTAAAAATAAGGTTTTTGCATATTAGTCCCTGGAAGAGGACCTAGAAGCAATATTAGGAAGACTTTGGAGGGAAGGGCATTAAAATAAATATTTTTGAAAAACTGACCAAAATACTCGAGTATTTTTGGAAATACTCGAGTAATCGAGTCAGTGGAGAACTCGTTAGTGCGGTTGATGAGTCAACCCACAACGAATTCCTTTGAGTGACACGAAATCACCATGAGAACACGTCAAGGACCTTCGTGTCGAGCTGCATGATGAAGGGAAACGAGTATTTAAGCCCTAGATTGTTGAAGAAGGAGGATTTGGTTGATTTTTGCTCTGAGAACCTTGGGTTAAGGGTTTCCAATTTCGTGGTTCGATTTCTCGATCGTGTTTGAGAATTGGAAAGAGAGTGATACACCATTGTGAAGCTCACGTCTCGAGCTTCACAAAAACATAAAAATCGTGAGTTAAGGCGCTGTGTAGAAGGAGAATCGAAGCTGAGAAGCAAGGGTGTTCTTGGTGCCAAAGTTGAAAACTAAAGCTTGGAGCTCACTTTCAACTTGGATTGTGGTAAGCTCTTGGACCCTATGAATCTCAAATTCATCTATACTTCTAGTGTAAGTTGCAGAGAATCAATTCTAATCGTTTTCCCCAATTTTAAATCGAATTTTGCATGTCAAATCTTCTGATTTTGGTGCTCTGCTCAACTATGACTGCATGCATAGGATTTTGGGGGTTGAGCATCTCTAGCCAATTTCTCTGCAATTTCAGAGTTGATTCACGAATTTGAGGTAAGGGTGAAGCTTCTAATTCACTAGAATAAGTTTAAATCTTGAGGAATTAGGATATGAGTCATCAAATGGCTCTATGGGCATAGTTGGAAATAGGAATGAGGCTTGGAGGCCTTTCTGGACTTAAATGAATATTTGGACATGTGTATTTGGTCACATGCAAGGTGTACTAATGCTGAAAATGGAATGGATATATGTAAAATTGGATTTGGTATGTTAAGTTGTGGAAATTGCATTTTTATGCATAATTATGGATAATCTGTGGTTCAGTGTTAGATGTTGTTAATTCTGTGTTGGAACATGTTTAAAATGTGTAAAGTGAGCTATGTTGATCTTTGGTTTGGACTGGATTGGACTATAATCGAAATTGGTATGTTAAAACTCATTTTTCTGTGCTGTCTGTGTGCAAACACTCGGGTATTATGGGTAATACTCGAGTATTTGGCCTATTTTGGAAATTGGAATTTCTGGAAAACTCAAGAACACTCGAGTATTCTAATGAATTTTCAAAGTATTTCTGGAAAATGAATGAACACTTGAGTAATGTGAGGAACACTCGAGTATTTTCATAAAACTGAGGAACACTCGAGTATTGATATGTTCACTCGAGTATTTTGGACCTGAGACAGAAAAATTAACTTTCTTTTAATATACCCAATAGGACATCGATTAAGATCAATTATGCTCACGGGAAAAGGTTTCATGTTCCAATAAAAGGATTGGGAAAAATATTAACAACAGTCTAACTCACTGAAGGAATAAAATTGGATGCACATAATAAGATTATTGGTTAATCTTGTGTATATAATTTTATGTGCATACATGCATGGTGTAAGGTTGGGGATAATTCGGTGGTAATTGGCTCGATGACACATTTTGGTAATGTGGGCAGCATTTGGGAATGCTGTTACGTCTTGGTGACGTTGTGTGCACACTATCCGAGCAGTTCCACAATACATGTTGGTCATGTATGCGAATTATTGGAATGAACGTTCAATGGACAATGGATTTGGGAGACATGCATCATTACTCATAATTAATGGAAATGTTACAATTGGAAAACACTCATTCATTTACATGTGTACTTGCATTGGATGTTTGCAACGTATATTGTTACATGCTTTATTTATTCTTATTCGATTATGTGAGTTATGTGCTTACCCCTTATTGCCCATGTTAGGTGATAGCACGCTATCTAGCTTGCATCGAGATGCGCCCGCTCCCTAGTGGAGTGTGGTACTACGAGGACCATCGAGCCACCTATGAGGGTGAGGTGGAGGTGACTCTATATCACCCCAACCCTTTGGCTTGTGTCCGTCCTCGTAGGTTTCGCATCCCTATTATCTATACTTTGCATGTACCCCCTTTCTATACCTATCATGGACCACCCCCGACTCGACCTGCTCGTCGTTTTCATTCCTTTCGTTTTCGAGCTGCTACTAGATCTCACCCTTCTGCTTCTCGAGTGGTTCGAGAGGAGACTCCTATACCTCGTCCGATGAGTCCGGTTCATGGGACTCCCTCAGCTGACCCAGTGCCCAGTGGTGGGGCACCCACATAGTCAGAGGAGGTAGAGGAGGATCCGGAAGAGGGTGAGAGCGAGGATGAGCCAGTCGAGTACTCCACTGGGAGCCAGTGGGGAGTTGGGGATCCACCAGGTGATGCATAGTATAGATGGTTAGGATGTGGGATGGGTGGAGCAGCTGCTGGAGACTTGGAGATCATGCTATGGAGGAGGATCGCTGGACCACTTCTGGGATTTCATATTTTGCTATATATACATATTGTACATATTTTGAGAGATCTCAGTGAGGTGGTCTTTTATTATGGACTTGTATTTTGTATAAACCTGCTATCTCGACTTTGACTCTGATGTTGGTGACTCTTTTTGTGATAATTATGTATATATATGGCTATGTTTACGTTTTCTTCACTAGTATTAAAATGTGAGTTATCAAGTCAAGGTCTCTATTTTCCGCTTACTCTGATAAACGTGGTTTCACGCTTTAATAAATAATATTTTCATGAAATGATAAAGGTAAGGTTTTTAATAATTGCAAATAAACACCAAGTATTTTACAAAGGCTTTGAAAAGGATTTTTAATTAAATCTTTACTCAATCAAGTCCATAAACTTTTACCAAAGATAATAAGAGCAATTCTTTTTATCAACATGGATCTATATGAAGGAGTATTACACTTTTATGGTATCAGAGCAAAATGGTCCTGATTCTTGATCCTCTCAAGCATAATCTGCCAGGAGTTGCCACAGCTGGGTAAAGTTTTCTTAGCTATTTGATTCATTTCATATAGCTTAGTTCTGTTAGTGATAGTTTAGAATAGAATTAGATAAGATTTCAAACCTAGATAGACCTTTAACGACATAAGTCCATAGTGCAGGATCACTATGGCCTCACGATATAGAAACCATACGAATGATTTGCTAGAAAGGATGGCTGCAGTGCTAGAGAATTTGCATCAGAATCAGCAGCAGCAACATCAACCTCAGCCCGTTAATCCACCTCCAGCAGGTGCGGTGGCTGCGGAAGTCAAAACTTTGTCGGATTTCAGGAGCTGCAATCCCTCAAAGTTTGCTGGTGGGTTTAAACCTGAGGGAGCTCATAAGTGGATCTTGGAGATGGACAAGATCTTTAGAACCTTAGAATGCCCCGACGCTCAGAGGATAGCTTATGCTGTTTTCATGCTGGAGGGAGAAGCGGAACATTGGTGGAATCATACTGCCCAGTTACTCGCTCACGAAGGAAGATAGGTAACTTGGGAAGTATTCATGGGAGAATTTCTTAAGAAGTATTTTCCTGAATATTTAAGGAGAAAGAAAGAGGTTGAGTTTTTGCAACTCAGACAAGGCAGCATGAGTGTGGGTGAATATGCTGCAAAGTTTGAAGAACTAATGAAATACTCCCCTTACTATCAAATGAATCCGGATGAAAGGAGTAAGTGTATTAAGTTTGAGGGAGGACTGAGACCCGAATTAAAGTCAGTATTCAGTTATCAAAGGATTCAAAGTTTTCCTACGCTGGTGGATATGTGTAGGATGTATGAGGATGATAAAGAGGCGGAGTCAGTTCAGATTATGGAAGGGAAGAAGGAACATTCAGGATATGGTCCGCAAAGAAGGAAGGGACATGACCATCGTAATAAAGACCCTTATTCTCATAAGAATAGGGGAAAGGGCAAGATGTCTGATGATCGAAACACCTCTTACAATAATGCTCCTTATTGTGAGAAGTGCAGGCGTCATCACTTTGGAAGGTTCTGCTGGTCTCACAGTGGGTGTTTTAACTGTGGAAAACCTGGTCATATGTCTCGCGATTGCAAGGAACCACCCAAGAATGCTCAAAGAGGTTCTACAGACAAGCCGGTGACTCAAGGTAGAGTTTTCACCCTTAGTGGTGCTGAAGCGAATCAGACTCCAGGACTCATGCAAGGTACTTATTTGCTCAATGATCAACCTTGTAGAATTTTATTCGATTCAGGAGCCACTCATTCATTTGTGTCATTTGAATGTGTGAATCGTTTGAAATTGCCTGTGTCTGAATCACCCTATTATATTAGGGTAGAAACCCCTACTAACTCTCCTGTAATCGCCTCAAAGGTGTATCCTAATTGTAAAATTAGGATAGCAGACCGAGTCTTTCGGTTAGATTTGATCTGTCTACCTTTGTCCCAATTGGATGTAATTTTGGGTATGGACTGGATGGTTACCAACCACGTAGTTATCGATTGTGCTAAGAAGACGCTTTTGTTCAAAGACCCAATTTTGGAGAAGTATCTCTGTTTGGTCTCTGCTGTTGAGCCGGAGGAAGGAGAAAAGTCTGTGGAAGAGATTCCGATTGTTAGGGAATTTCCGGAAGTGTTTTCCGAGGAGATGCCGGGATTACCACCCAAGAGGGAGATTGAGTTTGGAATCGAGCTGATTCCAGGAACTGGTCCCATTTCTATTACTCCATATAGAATGGCACCACCTGAGATGGTTGAATTGAAAAACCAGATTGAGGAATTGCTGCAAAAGCAACTTATTAGGCCAAGTGTATCCCCATGGGGTGCTCCAGTGTTGTTTGTCAAGAAGAAAAATGGGAGCCTTCGAATGTGTGTGGATTATAGGCAGTTGAATAAGGTGACCATAAAGAACAAGTATCCTTTGCCAAGGATAGATGATCTCATGGACCAAGTGAGAGGAGCCTCGGTATTTTCTAAGATCGATCTGAGATCTGGATATCATCAGATCAGAATCAAGGAGGAAGATATCCCTAAGACTGCATTTCGATCTCGATACGGACATTATGAGTATGTTGTAATGCCGTTCGGATTAACAAATGCACCAGCTATTTTCATGGACTACATGAATCGGATCTTTAGACCATATCTGGATTCATTCGTGGTAGTTTTCATTGATGACATCCTGATATATTCTAAGAATCCGGAGGAACATGCCGAACATCTTCGAGTAGTGTTGCAGATTCTGAAGGAGAAGCAACTCTACGCCAAAATCTCTAAGTGTGAATTTTGGTTAAAAGAAGTTCAGTTCTTGGGACATGTGATCTCGGAAGGTGGAATAGCTGTTGACCCAGCTAAGGTTGAATCGGTTTTACAGTGGGTTTAACCAAAGACGGTCACTGAAGTCAGAAGTTTCTTAGGACTGGCCGGATATTATAGAAGATTCATTGAGGGATTCTCGAAAATTGCATTACCCCTCACCAAGCTGACTAGGAAGGATCAACCATTCGTATGGAATGAGAAGTGTGAGAGGAGTTTTCTGATGCTTAAGGAAAGGTTAACATCCTCACCAGTGTTAATCTTACCTGACCCCCACAAGGAGTACGAAGTGTACTGTGATGCATCGGGACAAGGACTTGGGAGTGTCCTAATGCAAGAAGGAAAGGTTGTGGCGTATGCATCTCGTCAACTGAAAGTTCACGAGGTAAACTACCCCACCCATGATTTGGCAATAGTTTTTGCACTAAAGATTTGGAGGCATTATCTCTATGGCACTACGTTTCGGGTGTTTAGTGACCATAAGAGTTTGAAGTACTTATTTGACCAGAAGGAGTTAAATATGAGGCAGCATCGATGGATGGAATTTTTGAAAGACTACGACTTTGAGCTTCATTACCATCCTGGTAAGGCCAATGTTGTAGTAGACGCTTTGAGCCGTAGAGCGATCTACGTGAGCTCCATGATGATTAAGGAAGCGGCTTTGATCGAAGAGTTTCGGGATCTAAGCCTGGTAATGCAAGTGAAATCAGACCAGATTGTGCTGGGTATGTTGCAAATCTCCAGCGAATTCTTGGCTCGAATTCGAGAATTGCAACGTGAAGATCCGAAATTATTAGAAAAGAGGAAATGGATGAAAGAAGGAAAGGAGTCAGACTTCTTAGAAAGGTCGGATGGGATTCTTCGTTTTAAAACGAGAATTTGCATACCGAAGAACTCGGAGATCAGGAGGATGATTCTGGATGAGGCACACAAGAGCGAGGATGAGCCAGTCGAGTACTCCACTGGGAGCCACTGGGAGTTGGGGATCCACCAGGTGATGTATAGTATAGATGGTTAGGATGTGGGACGGGTGGAGCAGCTGCTGGAGACTTGGAGATCATGCTATGGAGGAGGATCGCTGGACCACTTCTGGGATTTCATATTTTGCTCTATATATATATATTGTACATATTTTGAAAGATCTCAGTGAGGTGGTCTTATATTATGGACTTGTATTTTGTATAAACCTGCTATCTCGACTTTGACTCTGATGTTGGTGACTCTTTTTGTGATAATTATGTATATATATGGCTATGTTTACGTTTTCTTCACTAGTATTAAAATGTGAGTTATCAAGTCAAGGTCTCTATTTTCCGCTTACTCTGATAAACGTGGTTTCACGCTTTAATAAATAATATTTTCATGAAATGATAAAGGTAAGGTTTTTAATAATTGCAAATAAACACCAAGTATTTTACAAAGGCTTTGAAAAGGATTTTTAATTAAATCTTCACTCAATCATGTCCATAAACTTTTACCAAAGATAATAAGAGCAATTCTTTTTATCAACATGGATCTATATGAAGGAGTGTTACACTTTTATGGTATCAGTACCAGTATCGGTATGGTACCGTTCGACGCATTGTATGGGAGGAAATGCCAAACCCCGCTATGTTGGTTTCAAGTGGGGGAGAACTTACCTCTTGGTCCGGATGTGGTGCAACAGACAACCGAGAAGATCAGAATGATTCAAGAAAAGATCCAGACTGCAGCTAGTCGCCAGCAGAGTTATTCGGATCGAAGAAAAAGACCTTTGGAGTTTGCTGAAGGTGATCATGTATTTCTCAGGATTGTGCCGCTGAAGGGTGTGAGTAGGGCACTGAAACCACAGAAGCTGTCACCTAAGTTTATAGGCCCCTATCAGATCCTTAAGCGAGTAGGACCTGTAGCCTACCAAATAGCTCTCCCGCCATCTCTAACCAACCTGCACAATGGCTTCCATGTCTCTCAACTGAAAAAGTTTGTGCATGATCCAACCTCGATCCTTCAAATCCGTCCAGATGACTTAACCTTGCGAGAAAACCTAACCTTTAAAGCTGGCCCAGTAAAAGTGGAAGATAGGAGGACCAAGCAGCTTAGAGGGAAGGAGATTCCGTTGGTCAAAGTCTTATGGCAAAGTGGGAATGTATTCGAGTCAACTTGGGAATTAGAGGATCGAATGCGCCAGGATTATCCTGAGTTATTTTGGTAAGCTGAATTTCGGGGACGAAATTCCTGTTAAGTAGGGGAGTAGTGTAACACCCCAAATTTTCGTCTCCTGATGTAATGTGATTATGATTTATGAAAATATATTTTAAAATTATTTTCTTAATCATAAATATGTTTCATTAATTACATTAAGATTATTATGAGTTAGTAAGAGTAATTGCGAAAGTAGAAAAATATTGCAGCAAACAAATAATATGTAAAAATAAGGTTTTTGCATATTAGTCCCTGGAAGAGGACCTAGAAGCAATATTAGGAAGACTTTGGAGGGAAGGGCATTAAAATAAATATTTTTGAAAAACTGACCAAAATACTCGAGTATTTTTGGAAATACTCGAGTAATCGAGTCAGTGGAGAACTCGTTAGTGCGGTTGATGAGTCAACCCACAACGAATTCCTTTGAGTGACACGAAATCACCATGAGAACACGTCAAGGACCTTCGTGTCGAGCTACATGATGAAGGGAAACGAGTATTTAAGCCCTAGATTGTTGAAGAAGGAGGATTTGGTTGATTTTTGCTCTGAGAACCTTGGGTTTAGGGTTTCCAATTTCGTGGTTCGATTTCTCGATCGTGTTTGAGAATTGGAACGAGAGTGATACACCATTGTGAAGCTCACGTCTCGAGCTTCACAAAAACATAAAAATCGTGAGTTAAGGCGCTGTGTAGAAGGAGAATCGAAGCTGAGAAGCAAGGGTGTTCTTGGTGCCAAAGTTGAAAACTGAAGCTTGGATCTCACTTTCAACATGGATTGTGGTAAGCCCTTGGACCCTATGAATCTCAAATTCGTCTATACTTCTAGTGTAAGTTGCAGAGAATCAATTCTAATCGTTTTCCCCAATTTTAAATCGAATTTTGCATGTCAAATCTTCTGATTTTGGTGCTCTGCTCAACTATGACTGCATGCATAGGATTTTGGGGGTTGAGCATCTCTAGCCAATTTCTCTGCAATTTCAGAGTTGATTCACGAATTTGAGGTAAGGGTGAAGCTTCTAATTCACTATAATAAGTTTAAATCTTGAGGAATTAGGATATGAGTCATCAAATGGCTCTATGGGCATAGTTGGAAATAGGAATGAGGCTTGGAGGCCTTTCTGGACTTAAATGAATATTTGGACATGTGTATTTGGTCACATGCAAGGTGTACTAATGCTGAAAATGGAATGGATATATGTAAAATTGGATTTGGTATGTTAAGTTGTGGAAATTGCATTTTTATGCATAATTATGGATAATCTGTGGTTCAGTGTTAGATTTTGTTAATTCTGTGTTGGAACATGTTTAAAATGTGTAAAGTGAGCTATGTTGATCTTTGGTTTGGACTGGATTGGACTATAATCAAAATTGGTATGTTAAAACTCATTTTTCTGTGCTGTCTGTCTGCAAACACTCGAGTATTATGGGTAATACTCGAGTATTTGGCCTATTTTGGAAATTGGAATTTCTGGAAAACTCAAGAGCACTCGAGTATTCATATAGAATACTCGAGTATTCTGGGAATTTTTAATGAATTTCAGGGAAACCTTAAGAACACTCGAGTTTCATGGAGAACACTCGAGTATTCTAATGAATTTTCAAAGTATTTCTGGAAAATGAATGAACACTCGAGTAATGTGAGGAACACTCGAGTATTTTCATAAAACTGAGGAACACTCGAGTATTGATAGGTTCACTCGAGTATTTTGGACCTGAGACAGAAAAATTAACTTTCTTTTAATATACCTAATAGGACATCGATTAAGATCAATTATGCTCACGGGAAAAGGTTTCATGTTCCAATAAAAAGGATTGGGAAAAATATTAACAACAGTCTAACTCACTGAAGGAATAAAATTGGATGCACATAATA
Source organism: Crotalaria pallida (assembly GCA_037953625.1). NCBI lineage: Eukaryota > Viridiplantae > Streptophyta > Magnoliopsida > Fabales > Fabaceae > Crotalaria > Crotalaria pallida. Next base: position 47,045,976 of record CM075650.1, on the reverse strand, counting down.
AGATTATTGGTTAATCTTGTGTATATAATTTTATGTGCATACATGCATGGTGTAAGGTTGGGGATAATTCGGTGGTAACTGGCTCGATGACACATTTTGGTATTGTGGGTAGCATTTGGGAATGCTGTTACGTCTTGGTGAGGTTGTGTGCACACTATCCGAGCAGTTCCACAATACATGTTGGTCATGTATGCGAATTATTGGAATGAACGTTCAATGGACAATGGATTTGGGAGACATGCATCATTACTCATAATTAATGGAAATGTTACAATTGGAAAACACTCATTCATTTACATGTGTACTTGCATTGGATGTTTGCAACGTATATTGTTACATGCTTTATTTATTCTTACTCGATTATGTGAGTTATGTGCTTACCCCTTATTGCCCATGTTAGGTGATGGCACGCTATCTAGCTTGCATCGAGATGCGCCCGCTCCCTAGTGGAGTGTGGTACTACGAGGACCATCGAGCCACCTATGAGGGTGAGGTGGAGGTGACTCTATATCACCCCAACCCTTTCGCTCGTGTCCGTCCTCGTAGGTTTCGCATCCCTATTATCTATACTTTGCATGTACCCCCTTTCTATACCTATCATGGACCACCCCCGACTCGACCTGCTCGTCGTTTTCATTCCTTTCGTTTTCGAGCTGCTACTAGATCTCACCCTTCTGCTTCTCGAGTGGTTCGAGAGGAGACTCCTATACCTCGTCCGATGAGTTCGGTTCATGGGACTCCCTCAGCTGACCCAGTGCCCAGTGGTGGGGCACCCACATAGTCAGAGGAGGTAGAGGAGGATCCGGAAGAGGGTGAGAGCGAGGATGAGCCAGTCGAGTACTCCACTGGGAGCCAGTGGGGAGTTGGGGATCCACCAGGTGATGCATAGTATAGATGGTTAGGATGTGGGACGGGTGGAGCAGCTGCTGGAGACTTGGAGATCATGCTATGGAGGAGGATCGCTGGACCACTTCTGGGATTTCATATTTTGCTATATATACATATTGTACATATTTTGAGAGATCTCAGTGAGGTGGTCTTTTATTATGGACTTGTATTTTGTATAAACCTGCTATCTCGACTTTGACTCTGATGTTGGTGACTCTTTTTGTGATAATTATGTATATATATGGCTATGTTTACGTTTTCTTCACTAGTATTAAAATGTGAGTTATCAAGTCAAGGTCTCTATTTTCCGCTTACTCTGATAAACGTGGTTTCACGCTTTAATAAATAATATTTTCATGAAATGATAAAGGTAAGGTTTTTAATAATTGCAAATAAACACCAAGTATTTTACAAAGGCTTTGAAAAGGATTTTTAATTAAATCTTTACTCAATCAAGTCCATAAACTTTTACCAAAGATAATAAGAGCAATTCTTTTTATCAACATGGATCTATATGAAGGAGTATTACACCATGCAGGCGAACAACTTCCTTGATATACAACTGAGTGAGCTTTTCCAAAGAGTAGCGCATGTTAACTAGAATAAAATGCGCTGACTTGGTCAAGCGATCTACGATCACCCAAATTGCATCATGACCAGTAGCTGTCCTTGGCAATCCTGACACGAAATCCATCGAGATACTATCCCACTTCCATAATGGAATCTCCAAGGGAAGTAATTCTCCTCCTGGCCTTTGGTGTTCCACTTTCGCCTTCTGACACACCAGACAACATGCCACATAACTAGCCACATCTTTCTTTAAACCAGGCCACCAAAACATCTTCTTCAGGTCCTGATACATTTTGGTAGCTGCCGGATGCGTACTCATCTTGCTCTTATGCGCTTCATCCAGAATCATTCTTCTTATCTACAGATTATCAGGCACACAAATTCTTGCTTTAAAGCGAAGGATTCCATCCTTTCCTTCTTGAAACTCTAACTCTTTGCCTTCCTCCCTAAGCCTCCTCTTTTCCTTGAGTCCCTCGTCTTCTTGTTGCAATTCACGAATTCTTTGCAGGAACTCATTAGCAATTTGCAACATTCCCAACTTGATACTTGTTGGTTCCACTTGCATTGTCAGGCTCAAATCTCTAAACTCTTCAATCAGTGCAACTTCTTTGACCATCATCGAACTGATATGCATTGCTTTTCGACTCAATGCATCTGCCACCACGTTTGCCTTCCCAGGATGGTAATGAAGCTCGAACTCATAATCCTTCAAGAACTCCATCCATCGGCGCTGCCTCATATTCAACTCTTTCTGGTCGAAGAGGTACTTTAAGCTCTTATGGTCACTAAATACCCGGAACGTAGTGCCATAGAGGTAGTGCCTCCAAATCTTTAGAGCGAAGACAACAGCTGCCAACTCCAGATCATGGGTTGGGTAGTTCATTTCATGAACTTTTAGCTGTCTCGAGGCATAAGCGACTACCTTCCCATCTTGCATCAAAACACTCCCAAGTCCCTGTTTCGATGCATCACAATACACCTCGAAACTCTTCTGTGTATCAGGCAAAATCAACACAGGGGATGATGTCAATCTTTCTTTCAGCTCTCGGAAACTCCTTTCACACTTCTCATCCCAAATAAAGGGTTGGTCTTTCCGAGTTAACTTTGTCAAGGGCAGTGCTAACTTCGAGAAACCTTCTATAAATCTTCTATAATATCCAGCCAGACCAAGAAAGCTCCTCACCTCCGTGACTGACTTCGGTTGTTCCCATTGCAAAACCGAGCTCACCTTCGTTGGATCAACTGCTATTCCCTTGTTCGAGATCACATGCCCCAAAAACTTGACCTCCTCCAGCCAGAACTCACACTTTGTATGTTTGGCGTACAGCTGCTTCTCCTTCAGGATACTCAACACTATCCTCAAGTGTTCAGCATGCTCCTCCGGGCTCTTGGAATAAATTAGGATATCGTCAATGAACACAACCACGAATGAATCTAAATAAGGTCTAAAGATTCGATTCATGTAGTCCATGAAAATAGCTAGTGCATTGGTCAATCCGAACGGCATCACAACGTACTCATAATGCCCGTATCGGGATCGAAATGCAGTCTTTGAGATATCCTCTTCTCTAATCCTGATCTGATGATACCCTGATCTCAGATCAATCTTGGAATATATTGAAGCTCCACGAACTTGATCCATAAGGTCATCGATCCTTGGTAAAGGATACTTGTTCTTGATTGTGACCTTATTCAATTGCCGATAGTCGATGCACATCCTCATACTACCATCTTTCTTCTTGACGAACAGAACCGGAGCACCCCAAGGTGACACACTTGGTCGGATCATCTGCTTCTGCAACAACTCCTCGATCTGCTTCTTCATTTCAGCCATTTCTGGTGGTGCCATTCTATAAGGAGCGATAGAAATGGGACCAGCTCCCGGAACTAAATCAATTCCAAATTCAATCTCTCTTCTTGGTGGCAAGCCAGGTATCTCATCAGCGAATACCTCTGGAAAGTCTCTGAAAACAGGAATCTCTTCCATCCTTGGACCATTCTCTTCTACTTCAGTGTTGAACAGGCACATGTAGCCAGAGGGTTTCGGGTTCCTATAGGTTACTATCTTTCTATCACAATCGATGATCACTTGGTTTTGACTCAACCAGTCCATCCCCAAGATCACATCCAATTGTGATTAGGGTAAACAGATCAAATCTACCCTAGAGGTTTGTCCTAACACTTCTATACAACAGTTAAGACATGATCTAGAAACAACTACAGGAGCATTAGTAGGGGTTTCTACTTTTAGAGTATATGGCAATTCAGACATAGATAGACCCAAACGATCTACACATTCATAGGAAACGAATGAATGCGTTGCACCAGAATCAAACAAAACATTACAAAGCTGACCATTTAGCAAGTATTTACCTTGCACCAGATCAGAAGATCGGTTTGCCTCCACACCACTAAGTGTGAAAACCCTTCCTTGAGCCATAGGCCTATCAGCAGTCCCTCTTGAATTGGCTTTGACCGGTTCCTTGCAGTCTCTCGCAAAGTGTCCCGGTTTCCCACAGTTGAAACAACCACTTGTTCCCCAACAAACACGGCCATAATGATGGCGCTTGCACTTGTCATAGAATGGAGCCTCGCTCCGAAGATTCCTTCCATCACTACTTCCAACCTTTCCCTTGCCTTTCCCTCGGCGATCATACGGACCCTTGCCTCGGTTGTTGAAACCCTTACGCCTCTGAGGTCCAGAATTTTGGTTGTCCTTTCTCTCTGAGGCTTGCAACTCTTCGGTTTTCTTGTCATCTTCATACATCCTACACATGTCCACAAGTGCAGGAAAGCATTGAATCCGTTGGTAGCTGAAAATTGACTTCAACTTGGGCCTCAAGCCTCCCTCAAACTTGATACATTTGCTCCTTTCATCAGGGTTGTTCTGATAGTATGGAGAGTATTTCATTAACTCCTCGAACTTGGCCGCGTACTCGCCCACACTCATGCTTCCTTGTTTAAGTTGTAAGAATTCCACCTCCTTCTTTCTCCTCAAGTCCTCAGGGAAGTATTTATTGAGAAACTTCTCCATAAATACACCCCAATTCACATCTCTTCCTTCATAGTGTAGGAGCTGAACCGTGTGATTCCACCAGTTCTCAGCCTCATCCTCTAGTATGTAGACTGCATATGCCACTTTCTGAGCTTCCGTGCACTCCAAGGTTCTCAGAATTTTGTCCATGGTGTGAATCCACCTATTGGCCTCCTCATGTTTAAATCCTCCTTCAAACTTGGGTGGGTTACAACTCCTAAAATCAGCCAGACTCTTTGCCTCAATATTACCCACATTGCACTGGTGAGGTGGATTAACAGGTTGAGGTGGTTGCTGAGATTGTTGTTGTTGCATGGACTCCAATACCGCAGTAATCCTCTCTAACATCTCATTGGTGTGATTTTGGTTTCTAGTTGCCATAATATACCTGCGTTATGGGCTTATGGTCACATATGTTGAACTAAAGAAACAGTCATCACACCACCTATACTAAGGTCTTAACTAAAACCTCAAACAAAACATTCAATTGTATCTAATGCTCAAAAAGCAAGATACTAGAATTCAAAACAATAAATATGCCCTGTGGATACCTGCTTGATGTTGATGGCTACCTTTCTGGAACTACTTCCACTACTATAGGATCTAACTTTTGCTCTGATACCACTCAGTGTGACACCCTTCTCAATAACCAGTAATTAATATACTAAATATACTATTATATCGGATAATAAATGGACTTGTAAGTATTTATAAAAAGGTAGAAATAAAATTTTATTTCAAAGCTGGTGCACAAATCAAAATATGGAGCTCTTGGAGAGAATAATTCGTATCATTTGAAACCTTGTATTGAATTCGGCGTTTGCTAAAATAAGACGATCTTTTCATAACCCGATAGCATCGGTGCTTTTGAAAACGTAATGACATGGTAAAATTAAACGATGCATATCCATTCTTTCTTTCGCGAAATTGATACCATTTAAATAACATAACCGAATTCGTTAATTAATCTTTATCAGAGTGAGCGGAATGAGTAGGACTATGCACAGTTAGAATATGAACATAAGTTATATATATATATATGAGTCATGTAATACATAGTCCCGGTAGTCATGTCTCCAAGATTCCCATACAAGTCCATAACAGATCTATATCAAAATATAACCATAGCCCTAGAGCTCTCAAGAGAATATCTACAATATATACAAACCAAAATATGAACTCTAGAGGTGGTCACATAGATCTGGCAGCAACAGCAGTAGTAGTGATAGTAGTAGCAGCCTCCAGGTAGCAAAAAGAAACATCATCATCAACAGCAGCAGCAGAATCTCCTCCACAACATCCCCACATCGGATCCCCTGATCCTCATCATATACCGTATACACATACCTAGGGATCATCATCCCTCCACTGACTCCCGGTGGAATGAACGACAGGCTCGCCTCCGCTCTCATCCTCCACGGGATCCTCCTCAATCTCATCCGATGGAGAGTGTACCCTACCACTGGGTATGGGGTCAGGAGATGGTGTGACCCTAACTGGGCTCCTCGGATCAGAAGGGGGAGTATCCTCGCGGACGACTCTCGAAGAAAAAGGGTGTGAGCGGGTAGGTCGAAAACGAAAGCTGTGATAAGAGCGAGCTGGTCGTGTGGGAGGTGGTCCATGATATGTGTAAAAAGGGGGTACGTGCATAGTGTATATGATGGGAATCCTAAATATACAAGGACGAAATCGAATCAACGGGTTCGGGTGGTAGAAGGTAACCTCCACCTCTCCCTCGAACACCGTGCGATGGTCCTCATAGATCCATGTGCCACTAGCAAGTGGCCGGATCTCGATGCAAGTGATGTAACGTGACATCACCTACAAGGGCATAGGGGTAAGCATTTCTATACACATAATCAATAGAGCATAAATGTATGTACAATGTAAAGGTATAAACATGCAACAATAAACAACAATCACACTTAGCATTTAGCAGATATAAGATGCAAGAAAGATGCTCATACTTATTTCATTTATCAATCTTAGTTTAAATGAGTGACATGATGTATGAACTTAGTTCTCAAGCCTATCTCCATCATTCTATGTCACTCTCTGACGTCCATCCTTTACTCCGTCCAACACTCAACCGTGCGTTGTACTCCTAGGTGTACAACATTCGTACATTCACCAAGAATGTACACGACAAGCTTGGAATCCGTGCCACCTGAGCACATCCCGTCATCCAAACTGACCATCATCCAAAGGGTATAACCATATCGGCATCCCACTAAGTCGACCACGTCGTCAACCATAACGTGTCATCAAGCAAGCCGTCAATTGGCACTCCCAGAGGCCCTCCACATGTTACCAAAACATGATAAACGATCTACCATCCAGACTCCAAAATGAATGCATCATTTTTCGCTTAAAGGAATTGATTGATGTTTTTCTTGTTAATAATACCCGACGTGCCACCCGAGCAGCGTCTCGTCATTCAAACGAAAATTTATCATATCATCAATCAGGTTCCTTTAAGTCTTAGATCACTTGGATTATTGTTAATTTAGTATTAATCAATGATTCAGAATTAAAAATGGTATTTTAATATTCTGGGTAAAATACTCGAGTGTTCCTGGGAATACTCGAGTGTTCTTCAGTTGTTTCCAGATTACTCGAGTGTTCTTCGTTTACTCGAGTTGTTCATGCCTTTCTGAGGATTTGGGTTTCATATTCATAAAATTACTCGAGTGATTCATGAGTACTTGAGTGTTCTTCATCAATTCCAGAATACTCGAGTGACCCCTGCATTACTCGAGTGGTTTACCTTAACATATCCCCATGCATCAGTCGATACTCGAGTTCTGGGCCTGGTACTCGAGTGTTCTAACACAAAATACACTATTTTATCAAAAATTTACTCGAGTATCGAGCCAAGTACTCGAGTCTTTTCTTGAAGAACAGACTGGAAACTTGGTTTTAACATGCCATTTTCAATTCTAATCATTTCTAGTCCAATCCAATGATCAACAGAGTTTATACAACACATATTAAACATGCTCTAATACTCACAACTCATCAATTAACAAATTTAACAGAGAATCAAGAGTTTATGCATAAAACATACAATTTCACAACTTCACACCTCAAATTGCAAAATACTCAACAAACTCATGAAATAAAGCTCAATACAGCTTGCATGCATCATATGAAACTTGCTCAAAACAACCATAGAGCATGAGTTGGTCTCCAAACCAAAGTTCCTATTCAATCTAAGCCCTTAGAGCCTCTTGGTGGCTCTCTAATGAAAATCATGGAATTTAAACTCTATCTAGTGCATAAAACAACTTCCCCTTACCTCTCAGACGTGAATCAACAGGGAAATTGAAAGGAATAGCTCCACAACACCAAGAATCACTTCAAGCACCACATGCAGGACAGTTTTCAGTGGAGCACCAAAATTGAATTGGTTGACATGGAAGACAGAGATAACAATTGGGGAAATTAGTATTTCTATACTCCATGCAACCTCTACTAACTATAGAAATCAATTTGGAGACTCAAAGAATTCCTGAGCTTACCAAGAATCAAAATCAAAGTAAGCTCCAGACAAAGGCTTAACAGAAACAGCTCCCACTTCCAAGCTTCAATTCTTCCTTCACACTCACTCTCAGCTCACAAATTTGGTGTCTATACAAAGCTCGAGATGTGAGCTTTGTATTAGTGTATAATTTGTGGTTTGAATCAGAACAGAGAGGGAGAATCGACTGAACCAATTTTGGAACCCTAGCACATGCAAACTTCACAATTTTGGCAAAATGGGTTGCTTGATTCGTCAACTACAGCTTAAATAGGCTGATTGGATGACCATGCAGCTCGACACGAGTTGCAGGACGAGGTTCGTGAGGTATTTTCGTGTCAAAGAGACGGAATCGTTGATGGTGACTCACCAAACGCATTAACTCGTGCAACTCTGTCCAGAATACTCGAGTAGTTGAGAAAATACTCGAGTGTTTTGTCCAGTTTTTGAAATATAATAATTTTATTTATTTTTCCTCCAAAATCTTTCCTATAATTACCTCTAGGTCCCAACCCAGGGACTAATATGCAAAATGCTTATTTTATGCATAATTATACTTAATAAATAGATTCACACACATTCCCTAAATGCATAAATACAGATTTTAATCAAAGATTAAGAATGGAAATAATTAATTATAATAAACTTTATAATTAACATTTCATTAATCAGGGATTAAAATTTTGGGGTGTTACACCTCATCTGTGATATCCTCATTAGAATCTCGTATCAACATTCGGGTCACTATGTTGTACTCTGGTTCCTTCTTTTTGGGGTCCTCCGAAGCAACTCTCCTTCTACTCTCGCCTAAAGCTGATTCTCTCTTAGCATGCCAATGTACCATGAGTCTCCCAAATGTGTTGTTTCTCCATAACCAGCTTAGAGGCTTAATTTTCCGTGTGAGAATTATCCTCACTAGGTTGACCATTTGAAGGTTGAGACATCGAACACTAGCAAGACAGAAACCTAAGAGAGAGTAAGCGATCCGGACGAATTGACGTCGACGATGCGGGCTTACAATAGGCAATATATTAAGACTTAAACAACACATATAGAACAAACATTATCATATACATAAGCATCATCATCATCATTGTCATAAAATTTCATTATCATCAACATCATCCATATTATTCCCAAGCACAATGGCTTATAAATATTTTCATTACTCTTAATCTTTTCTTATTAGGTCTTATGGAGTTGCGTCCTTTGATCATGTGGGGAAAAGAATATCATCAAGATAAAGGGTTTTGTTAGCACACACAGCTACATCTCCTCCAATATCCTCCCGAAACCTAAATCGGAAGTAAATGGGATGTACAGGAACTTTAACCCATGCAGGTCTAGAAGCCGAGAAACAAATGCTATAACTACTACACAGGTCAGCCAAATTGTGATATCGGAATATTGTACCACAATATTAAAGGGGCCCAAAAACCATCGGACAACTAGCCTCATTCAGGTTCCCTCTCACCTTTCGGAAAATGATCAAGGGGGCACCAGCACTTTTCTAGTTCGCGAAGCGCTACACGCTACGATCCACTGGGTCTTAAGCCTCGATCACATATAGACTCGTCCTGCCTAGGAAAGTGCTCAAGGCTTCTTGACGTTTCACCATCCTTGCCCTCCCCTATCACAATCGCACTATTGAGTACCCGTAGGTGACTAAAGGTAACCTTCCTCTCCACACTCATCTCGCAAAGTTAGTAATGTATTTTAAGTTTTATTTTATAGATTTGGTCAACCCATTCTAAGTCGTGCTTCTAACGATACTCGACCTTAGTTAACTTTCACAAGCTTTCTCATCGTCCAACAACACAACCGCGTACAGTGGAATTCGAATGAGTCTCGTCATCATTGGCACATCCTTTAAATCGTGCAAACATTGAAAATTTCACCATCTCGTATGCCCACAACATCTTTTTAACGGGACTCGACCTTAGTTAACTTTCACAAAGCTTTGTAAGCAAAAGAACTGATGATCGACGAAGACAGAGAAGCACAAAATGCAAAAATTCTAAAGACGAAAGCTTTGGCAGTTAAAAGGTTAGGAAACATGAAAAGGAAGGAGAAAGGCAGTCGAAGGGTTTAAATAGAAGTTTTCAGTTTCCCTCCACCAATTGGACTCGAGGGTAGTAAGGTAAAAACCCAAGCCTAGTAAGCAAGACAAGACGGGAATTTCCTGAAAAGGCAAGGGAACAGTCCTATCATTTTCCCAAGTGTCCTGAACGACGTGGACCAAAAGCCAAAATCTGGCAGTTATTTCAAATTTCAAAACAAGGTTATAATCGTCTTCTCACTATATTCGTAATCATCACTTTTTAACCACCAAGCCGTAATCAAGACACATGTTGACCTCAAGAATGGGAAACATCACCTCGGGCAGTTGAAAAGACAGCTCGAGTGACCAAAGAAGCTCGGAACTATGCAAAGTGGACACGTCTTACCCCCCAAGTCGTCTAGAAGGTCGATCAATAAACTATCGGCCTCGTTGAAGCCATTTGAACTCGACACAAGTCTTTCGACTTTACCAAGTTGGGGGCCTATGTGATGGACCATGCCCATAGTCGACCATTATCTAAGCATCTAAAGAACATATCGTGGGTCGCCAAGTGAGAGAAGCGCACAAGATCCATAGAGCGACCAAAGAACACTAGAAACCAAGACCAACCCTTGACAGTTCTAAATTTCAATGATGTCTCACATAGAAAACAAAAGCCTAAGGTCCCCACAATCAATCGAGGAAACCAGGATCACATCAGCAATCACGCTCCTCCGTGATTCCCTCCTATATTCTATCTCGCCTGATTTGCTAATGGCTAACGATAGGCTGGAAGCACTTAAAGGCAGGAAATATCCCAAATATTCCCCTCTTTATTCTACTTCCCCACGTCAACCCTATCAGCCCAACCGAGCCCAATCTCAACACTAAAGCTCCCTCTATAAATAGCTCGCCACAACAGGCGGCTTAGGTACGTTTTTCTTTTCCCTAAGTTGACACATGAGCACACATTGTTGACAAGGGAGAACCAGGATACTCCAACTGGGTGTTCTAAATCCAAAATCCTACATCAATGTTCTTATATAGTTAGTATGTCTAATGTTTACCCCATCGCCTTAAGACTCGGCCAGGCAAGGACATCACAAAGTCAAATTTCCTTTTGTTTCATTCTCAATGTTATTTTCCAAAAAAACATCCCTAGAAAATGATTATCTCATTTGATTTTTGTTTCATTCTCAATACTAATTTCCTAAAATATCTCTATTTTTTTAATAAATTTGAGAAAATTAAATACAATTAACTAACTTCTTAAATAAGCATAATTTTAATTATTTTTTCTTATACGGTTTTTCTATTCTATGCACCTCATACATATGATAAGAAAATATAAATAGTAAAATTGTATTAGAGTACTAAATAATTATTTTTAAATCATTAAGTATATTAGTTTCCCAAAAAATATTTACTTTTGAAGATTTATTTAACTCGTATATTTGGTGCCTAAGTTAGAAAGACGCTTTGTTATAGAGTGAGGTACCAATTCCATCCCTTATGTTTTTTCAAAATACCAATTTAGTCCCTGAAAATGTATAAATACCAACTTGGTCCCTCAAAATTTTCGGATGTACCAATTTGGTCCCTCAAGATTATCAAAAGTACCAATTTGATCCTATAACATGGAAATCTTGAGGGACTAAGTTGGTACGTTAAAAAAAATTGAGGGATCATATTGGTACGTCCAAAAATCTTAAAGGACTAAATATGAATTTATAAATTTACTAAATGATAAACTGTAAAAACATGAGGAACGAAATTGGTACTTCACTCCTTTCTTATACTCCCTCCGTCCCACAAGGATTGGTAAAAAAATTCAAAAGTCAAAAAATTAAGGAGACATGCATTTAATGGTTTGTTTAACCCATCAATCAATTATCAAACAACTAATTTAGTACCTTTTTCGTTTTGCTTGTTAACAAATGTTAATACTACCGCCAACAAGCGTTTTCTTTGTTGGTAAGGATTGAGTCAGGGGTTGTGAGAGATCTCGGGTTCGAATCCTACCGATGTCAGTACAGTGTTGGTGGGTAATCTGTAAGTACCTCTGTAAGTGCTCTTTGAATCCGGAGGCCTACCCTGGCCCTAGTGAGTCCCTGGAGACCATCTTGCCTAAACTTTTGGCAACCAAAAAAAAATGTTAATACTACCTCCATCCCTAAATAAAATATCCTTTTGATAATTTTATTTTGTAACACCCCTAATTTTCGTCTCTCAAATAACAAAGAAATTAGTTATAACAGTTATTTTATAATTGATTTATATTAGTTTTGAAAGGTTTAGTTTTTGTACATTATGTGTTTTTATATATAAAAATATTATTTTGTACAAAAATATGAATATTGTAATTTAGTCCTTGGGTTGGGACCTAATTGCAATATTAGAAAGGTTTTTGAAGAAAGAGTAATTAAATTATTAATTTTTGAAGTTTTATCAGTATGTAACCGGTTAGAAGGGCTTTGTAACCGGTTACACGATGAACTCAGAAAACTGGGTTAGTGCGTTTGATGAGTAATCACGCGTTTTAACCCAGAATTTGCCACGAAATCATCTTAATCGTAGTGGGAGCTACGTGTCTTGATGCATGTTACTTGATTGCTCTATAAATAGCCCAATTGATCGAGATTTTTGGCTCATTTTGTTGATCTGAAGTGTTGAAGCTCTGTTTAGCGTTCCATAGTTTTTCTGTTTGATTCTCAGTCTGTGTTGAGAGTTAGATGACGAGTGATACACTGTTACAAAGCTCACATCAAGGGCTTTGTATTAATATAAAGTTTGTGAGTTGGGAATCTTTGTGGAGGGAGTTTCGAACCTGCAAAGTTGAGGTTGCAAACCTGTCAAACTCTGCTGCAGATTCGTGAAGCCCTCTTTTAGCTTCGATTTTGGTAAGCTCCTTCTATCCTTTGGTCCCATATCTTTCCTAATCTCTTAAGCATGTTGCAGAGATTAAGTCCTAACTATTTTCCCCAATTTTGATACATGTTTTCTATGTTGAATTCTCTGATTTTGGGAACCCACCGAAGCTGTGTTGCATGTCCAGCAGAGAAGGGGAATTAGGGGATTTTGGTGTTCAAACTCATTTCTCTGTGAAGTCCTTGTTCTCAATCGATGTAGAGGTAAGGGGGAAGCTTACTATTTGCTAGAGTGTGAATAAACATGTTTGGTAAATAGGATGAGACACCAAGAGACTCTAAGGGCATAGCTTGAATTGGTTTTATGGCTTGGAGGCCAACTTATGTAACACCCCGATTTGGCAACTTGAAAATATAATTCCTTTAATAAATTATAGTGAAAATTTGGGCCAAATTTTTTTTTTCAGGATAACATGGATATGAGAATCTCCAAGTTCCAAAACCTTTCATCAAACAAGTTGGTAATAAAAATCTAATCCTCATATCTCATGTTATAATTCAAGTTCCAAACCGAGATGTTACGGAACATCGCGTTTTGAAACTTACTTTCACAAATTGGTTTTAAAGACCCAGTCCGCTTATCCCTAATCAGAAATCTTAGTACTAATAAATCAAATTTACAAAGCATAATCCGGGTGCACATAAGGATATAGCAAATGATGTCTAAGTAAATGCAATGGAATATAATGCTTAAAAAGAAGGGACCTTAACAGTAAGCCTACACATTAATCTTCATCTCCATCCTCGATGAGTACTCCTTCTAGCTCAGGGGACTCCTTAGCATCATCGAATCTCCATCATCGTCGGGCAACACCAAATTCTTCATGTACTCTTGGTCCTCTAGCACAAGTCTGCCCATTACGTCGTACAAGTCCGTCTCACGGAGGGTAAACAACGGATCAGTGATCTTCAAACTGATGCTTCCACTCCATCTCCATCCATCCAGGGTGAAGTCCCAGTCTCCATCTTCTAAAGGGTGCATAGAAACCTCCACGCGATATGCCATCTACTCGTTGTGGCATCAGCGTCCACCAACAAAACAACGAGACAGGAGAGAGTAAGCATTCCGAACGACGTATCGTCGACGGTGTGGGTTTACAATAGGTAAAATATCAAGACCACACAAACTTGACAAATAACATATATGCAACACCACATTCAAGTTCATCATCATTTATTATCTTACCAATGCAAGCTTACTTTCACTCAACCATAACATCAATATGTAAGAACCTACAATCGTTGGGTGAAATAACTAGGATACACTAGGAGAACACCTAGAAGGGGGGGTTGAATAGGTGTTAGAGAAACGTTGAAAGATTTTTGAAAGAAACGAATCAAAACGATTAAAACAAATGATTTTTACAAAATTTTCAGCTTTTAATCGATTAAACAAATCTGTTAATCGATTAACACTTTGAAAAACACTAGTTAATCGATTAACAAAACAGGTTAATCAATTAATGTCGAAAGCTTGTTTTTATTTAATCGATTAAAACCTTTAGTTAATCGATTAATCACTGTTAAAATTGAAAAATCACTTTTCAATCAAATACGAAAATCAATCAATTAACACATATGATCAGAGATAAAGCGGAATTGATTAACACCAATATTCTTATTGATTACCTAGGTTATGAAAATGATTTTCCCCAAATCAATTTGCACTATTAAGATTCAATTCAATCAATTATGAAAATCAATCTTTTCTAGGTTTTCAACCAAGAACAAATGAAATGACTTGAATGTAAAGAGTTAAGAGTTTAGAGATACTGCACAGTGATTTATCCTGGTTCACTTTCGTCCACTTGAAAGCTACATCCAGTCCCCTCTTCAACCAAGAGAGATTCTTCACTATGAGGAATTAGAGTTCTCAAATTACAAGTAAATGCCTCTCAAGACTCCCTTCTTGATAGCCTACAAGAGATACTCCACACCCTTGCCTTGCAATCCTATTGACCCTCTAATCTAACCTCTTCCCTTGCTTGTTGATATCCCCACAACAAGTCTTCCACTTGCTTAATGATGCCTCACACCAAGTCTTCCACTTGCTTGTTAACACAACAAGACTTCCAAGATAACTTTTCTTGATTAACAACCACCAAGACTTCCTTGTGTTGTAGAATGTTTGCCTCCTTTGCAATGATTACAACCAAATTGAAAACAATAACAATCCTATGAATCTCTTTCAAGAACTATGAAAATATCAACATAAGAGATTCAAAGATTCTTGATCAAAGAATGTAAAAGTGAAAGCTTTGATCTATGAAAGTGAGAGAGAATAGAGTGGCTTGATTCTTTGTAAAATGAATATCAAAATGTTGTATATTGATCACAAAGGTTAGGAAAAGGTTTATATAGAATACCCAAAAGTTAGGAAACAATAGAAATTGATTTTGCCTTGAAAAGCTTATTTTAAAAACTGATTCTGCACGTGTTAATCGATTAACAAAATGCTTTAATCGATTAACCACTGTTACAGTACTTGTTAATCGATTAACAAAAACCTTTAATCGATTAACCACTGCTAAAATCAATTAAAAACTTGTTTTCTCAAAAACTAAACCTTTTCTTTCAAACCTTTAAGCCACCTATTAATTTTAGGTTAAGTGAAAACTCAAATTATGATATAATCATGACCTTGATAGAGATTCAGTACCCTCTAAATGACTCTACCCAAACTCATCAAATAAAAGACTTAATCTTGAGAGGCTAAAGATATTACAATAATACTCAAACTAAGTCTTCATGAGCTTGCTCTCTCTTCATCATTTGTTGATTGTTGTTTGTTTGTTGAACTTCTTCATACTTGAGCTTGATCAAAACATTTGAAGCTTGTGCAAAACCTTTGTAGCCCTTTGTCATTATCAAAACCATTCTCACTGGATCTAACACAATATTTTCTTAATAACAGCACATCTCATGATTCTTGATTGCATTCATTTCCATCTGCATACGGTTTCAATCACTTTTACCTACTTTCATTCTCAATTCATTTCTCATTATCAATCTTTCATAAGATTTGCCTCTTATAGACATAAGTCTTTTCTTAACTCTTAAACTTTTCTCATTAAGTCTTATGAGATCGTGCCATCGATGAATGCGGAATTTATAATATCATCGAGGTAAATGTTTCATTCGCAGTTAGCACACACGTCTACATCTCCTCGGTCATCCACCCAACCTAGTCGGAAGCAAACAGGAGTACAGGACCTTTACCACGCGGGCTTGACAGCTGTCTCAACAAAATGCCAGGAGAACTGTAGAAAATCGGGTACAGTCTCAAATCAAGTTATATAATCAAGGCACACTGTAGAAAATCGGGTACAATGGCAAAATCACAGAGCCCCGTTCTAGTCCCTCTCACTGTTCAAGATTTGCAATCTAGGGGGCGATAGTACTATTTCTAGTCTGCAGTGCAGAACTTTACCACGGCATCGGACCGACCTGTCCTTACCACTTGTGGGATTCGTTCCACCTAGAAAAGTACTCTAGACTTCTTGATGTTTCACCGTCATCGTCCTCCCCTAATGCAATCTCCACCTGAGTATCCCTGATACCCATGGTATCTTCCTCTCCACTACTTCGATATCGCACTCATAACCCACCCCATTAATCCAAGGCTTTTAGAATTTTAATATATTTTTTTAATATCTTAATCCTAAGGTCGGCTCATCCTTGGTGCATCCCTTCAACGTGTCCCGACCACTAATTGACACAATACTTTTCTTTCTCACATAGAACAGAGCTTGAATCACATCAACAACTTGCATCACGTCTCGTGAGCTTTCACAGTACAACATCATAACTCTTTTCAGCACTTCGGCTTCACTTTCTCAGCTGAGGAGCACAGCTCAACTCACATCAATACGATCTCATGTCTCAGCTCAGGGCATTAGCATTTCGACTTCACTTTCACAACTGAGGAGCACAGTTCAGCTCACATCAATACGATCTCATGAGTCTCATCAATGTTACTTTCTGCAATTCTTGCTCAATAGCAGTCATTATCATCAGCCCTTATCGCATTCCTACGAATTCTACAGTATCTCAAATCTTTCTCAAACTTTAGCTCGTATCTCTTTTTCGATCATTTTCGTATTAATCATTTCTCTTTCTTTTCGATATCACGTTCTTAATTCAATTCAAGGCCACAATCCGGGCATAACAGATATCCATCAGCATAATTACCATAATCAATAGCAATTCAGATATCATCATGCATAATATAATAAAAACATGCTATCATCAAAACATTATCATACTGAACACATCATAACATAATATGTGGTCTTTGTCCCTTTCGTATAAGTGGCCATACAAACACAATACAATTGCCACTATACTACTGACTCAGAACCACCAAGTTCCGACCTTTGAGATGATCAGGAACGTCCTAATATGTTACCTAAATACCACGGTGTCTTAGGGAAGCTTCTCTCTCACCTCAACTCCAGCAAATACTTTGTCCGAAATCGTTGCGGGTCCTCCCAACTGTCAGTTGCTCCAGCTTCCTGACTTATAAGGACCATGTACTAAATAGAAGATACTAACGTCACAAGTCTATTTAAATGATCGTCATACTCAGTATCAAAATGTGCTTTCGAAAACTCCTTTCACTTCTTGTCGGAAAATCGTAAAACGTCAAGACTTTCTCAAATCAAATCCAACTTTTCTTAAATCACGTACCACTTAAAACTTAAACTTTAAACCAACCAAACACATTTTCAGGATTGAAAAACAATTTAAATAAAATCTGGACAGAAAAGATACAAGCCCATAAACCACTCTTTAGAAAATCCGAGAACACCATAAAATCGCATTTTTAATCCCTTAACACCTTTCTTTAAAACAAACACTTAAAACAATTTATTTTCGAACATAACATCATGTAACAAAATGAGGCAACAACCAAATAAGCTCAATGTATTCCAATTAAACAAACTTCTTCAAAAATCAATTAACTTCAAAAGATAGCACATAAGACAATCTCATTCTAACCTTAAGCTAAAAGCCTAAACCGAATAACGACTGTAAACACTTCACTTACAATTTATTAATACATATCCTAGACACATTTTAAACCATACTCATTCCTATCTCACCAAAACATCATACTCAGCATATAGGGTCCATCCAAGTCACAAATAGATTACAAAATCTCACACTTATTCAAAAAGTATCAAATAGAGCATTAATTCGATTACGGATAAAACACACAAGAGGTAGGATTCAGAACTATATCCATTTGATTCGTTTAAATCCCAAAATTTACAGACCACACACGCATATACTAAAGTTAACCATATGAAATTTTTAGGTCATTTGAACAGTCCTAGCTTAGGTTTCAAATAAGATTTTGCACGAAAATCACAACAACACTGTTGCTGACCTGAGGCTAAAATGCCACAATTAAAAATAGTAGTTCAACTCCGAATTGTGTGAAAATTGGTACAAACCTTCCTCATTCAGTCAAGGTCACCTCATAAAACTTTCAGATTATTTGGAGTTGTTTAAGTCTTACTTTTTCCAATTAAATTTAGCACTAACTCTGAAGAATCTGAACCATGGTGCTCACTGTTTTTCGATTGGTAAAAATATCAAACCAACTCCAAATCATCTCAAATTTTATAGAGAGTCTCCTAACGTGTGTAAGGCCGTACCATGAAAATTTCAAGTATATTGAAGTAGTATAGGTTCGAAGATATTGTTCATTTCTCACCCGAAAAACTCATTTTTCTTAAATCGTTTCCTCAAAAGTAATTCTTGTAAAATTAGTAAACAAACTCTATAAATCCTATAAAAATTTTGAGACTCTTAAATAATCCTTATACAAACAGTGACAAAATTTCAAGACCATCAAACATGTGCAAGCATTATTCATGCCAGTCTCTTCCAACCAAACTCACTAATATTCCATAATCGCATTGATCAACCTAAATTCAGTAAAAATACCAAAACACATTCAAACCAACTCAAAATTCCCAGAACACAATACCATAACATCAAAAACAACATACATGATTTTCGAGGCAATCCAATTAGTACAACTATTGTTTCCCAAAGCCCCTTGTTCTTGCACCAAAAATGATGGAGATATGGAACCTTGGAGGAGAGAGAATGAGCTATGGAACCCCGGAGACACAAATAGTTAGGATTAAGAGTGGGAAATTCGTGTATCATGAATGAAATAAGGAGAAAAGCATGAATCTAACTTACTTTGAGCTTGGGAGGATGAAAATCAAGATTGGGTGTTGATGTTCTTGAACCCTAACTCATGGGTATGATTGAAGAGAGGGAAAAATGAGAGATTAATGGAGTTTGAGTGGTTATGAGTGATGGGGAACCAATATATGATGATGATTTTTTGTGTTTTTGGGTGGATTTTTTTGGTGTGGAAGAAGCTAGGGTTTTGGGGCTCAAAATCGCCCAAGAGGAGAAGAGAAAGAGAGTGGTGCTATTTGGCCAATTTCTGGCTGCACCAGTTTTAAAAACTGGTGCGCGCCTGGGCATGGTCTTGCCGCGTCTAGGCGCGCGGCGTGGTGTGGGACAGGTGTGTGAGGCTGGCGCGCGCGCTGGTGCAGGGGTGGGGATCCTGGTGCGGGTTTCTGGCGCACCACGAGTTTGGCTGGTGCTGATGGCACGCCTAGGCGAGCATATGGCGCGCCTGGGCAAAAAACTTCCTGAGTTGGTGCATCTGATGCACCCTGGTGTATAACATCCCGAAAATTAATATTAAATAATATAACTTTAGTATATAAATATCTATTTAAGGATAGGATTAAGCCTTAGAAATGTACAAGGTTAGAAGGGTGGTATGAACATAGGCCGACCTAGGATGTAAGATTAAGGCCTCGGCCCGATCCCGGCCGAGCTAGATAGGATTGTGTGCATATGAACCGAGCTGGATGAGAATCAAACGCGGAACCTGTTGTCCAGTCCGGACTAGCCGACCTTAGCATACCTCACACTAGTATCCGAGATGGAAGCTCGGACTACTACGATTCCTCCATACCGAGCCGACGTATCCTAGCCGACGTACCCGAGCCGACACTTCCTAGTTTCTCCGTGCCAGCTCATTTTGAGCTGTTGATCCTTTGGTTTTCGTACCGTCCGTACGGTACTATCTTTCACTTTATGTCACTATCATTACTTTATGTCCCTTTCAATATACTATTCATGGCTTCCTCAAGAAGCCAATGAATCCTGCCCACACATTCTAGCTTCTCCAAGAAGCCAATGAATCTTAGCCACACAAATATTTCCCCTAAATGAATAAAAGAGAGTCAACATACACAACATAACATTTCTCATTTTTCATTCTTCTTCTCCCTACGTCTCACTCTGTTTCTCCCTCACATATCTCCCTCCTCCTCTCCGTCCCCGTTTTAATCTAGAGTCCCTGGGCCGCCGTGAAGTTTGTGTGTAGCGTGGCGTGGTGGCGGCAGCAAGGAGGAAAAGGATTTAAAGGTGTGAAGCTCCAAGATCAAGCAACAAGGAACCATTCTCAAACTCTCAACTCTTATCTCACACGGTTGGAGGTAAGGAGTGAGTGTTACCTCTACTTGATTTTGGGTTTCTAGGGTGTTCATAAAGGGTACTAAGAGTGGGTGTTAGATTAGGGAATGGATCTAGGTTAATGTAGAAAGAAAATGGTAAAAAGGGTAAAAGGGAGCTAATAAATGAATTAGAAACATGAATTTGAAGTATGGATGAGTATTGTTGTATGCTATATGTTGGTATTTACATGATGGATGGGTTGAATGTTTTATCCTTATCGTTGTTGCTGTGGTATAAATGTTTACTGAGCTTTGATATTTACGATTCATGTCTGTGGCCGAGCTGAGTGACTTCGGTAATGGGTATAAGAAAATGGTAGAGGTAAAGTAGGAGAGATAGAGTAACAAGACAGAAAATGAGTAAGGTTGATGGAAAGAGGGAATGGTTACTGAATTTAGCCGAGAGAGAGGCCGAGCTAAGTAAATAATGAGATTAATGTAAAGAGGAATAAATTAAAGAGTGGAGCCGAGAGAGGCCGAGCTAAAAGATGGTTAATAGGATAAGAGAAATTAAAGAGAAATGGTTGTGTGATCGGGTCATAGCAGACGCGTACCGGGTGCGTGCATTGATCGCGTCAGACGCATACTGGGTATGTGCAGCTGTAAGACGGGTACTGGGTACTCGCAGTTATGATTCACACAAGGTTCCGAGAACGGAATCGGTGGGATGTGTTCCTGGTCATAGCAGACGCATACTGGGTGCGTGCATTGATCGCGTAAGCCGAGCATTGTGGTGCTCGCAGCTGTAAGACGAGTATTGTGGTACTCGCAGTTATGGACATTCCTTACTCCATAGAATGATCGGCGGTAGTGCTCCTGGTTATAGAAGACGCGTACTGGGTGCGTGCATTGATCGCGTCAGACGCATACCGGGTATGCGCAGCTGTAAGACGGGTACTGGGTACTCGCAGTTATGGATGACACTCCGATATCCGACTGTAAATGGTGTAAGACATGCACTGGGTGTATGCATCCGAGAAGAGTAAAAGATTGTAAGCTATGTGAAAGTGAAATAATGGGTAATGAATCCGAGATAGAGATGGTAATCCGAGGTAAGAGAATGTGAACCGAGGTATAACTAATAGGTAATAGAGCTGTTGGATAATCATGTGAGCCGAGCTAAATTAGAGTGTATGATGTGAGCCGAGCTAGATGAGATTGTGTGTATATAACCGAGTTAAATGAGATAGTATGCATGTGATATAGGGTTTGATTACTTGTGATTTATGTGCTAATTGACTATTTGTATTTGGCTTGGTAGTTCGGTATGTCATTTTAGAAACTGCTTACTTAAGTTCTGTGTAATGCTCACCTCCTTACCATTTTTCAGGTACTGAGCCCGAGCAGACGCAGTCCCCGGCCGAGCAGGACCACTCTCCCTCACAGGGAGAGTAAGTTATTTAGAGTCAGATAGGTGGATGGGTCTCGGCCAGTTTGGCCGAGCTAGAACATTGTTTTGTATTGGGTCTCAGCCCGTTGGGCCGAGCTAAAACACTGATTGTATTTTGAATGACCGAATTGAATGTACCTGAACTTATTTTTTATGTATTTGATGCATTTAAGTCTTCCGCTTTATTAAACTCTGATGTTTTCGTTATTAATGGGAGGAAATATTATTTTGGCAAATATCATATTCTTTTTTTTTAAGAAATTTTAAATCCTAATTTTGGGGTAATTAAGGGTAATTATTATATAGGGTGTTACATGGTGCGCCTGGGCGTGCACCGGTGCGCCTGGGCATACCCTGAGGGCCCTGACTTCAAATCGCCATAACTTTTTCGTTAACCGTCAGATCGGGCCCAAATTTTTAGACAAGCTTCTTAATCCCTTAAACTTCATATCCAACGGTGAAATTCAATTTCTTAACATCCTATAATAAATTACAAATTTTCTCGTACCGGCTGATTTCTAATACTTAAAACGCCGATTTAACCCCCGATTCCGCTTAGATAATTTTACCCCTCACTACCGATGTCTCCTATACAACCCCTAGTACTCATAATTACTACTCACCAGTCACCCAAAATTCTTTAAGCAAATAATCCAATTATTTCTTGGGTTTTACGCAATAATTTCACTTAAAATAAAACTTAGGATGTTACAGGATCTGACAGAATCTTACGTGGCACGTGAAATGTTTTGCTGGCCTCAATGCCATGTTGGAATGTTAAGAATGTGCCACGTTTGGGCCAACAAAGCATTTAACGTGCCACGTAGGATTCTGTTAGGTCCCTTGTGGAGGAACTAATGTGATGTCAAATTGATCTTTGGGGGGTTTAAGAGAATCCACAAATCTTTCAGGGACCTAACTGATTTCAAAATGATATTTGAGGGGTTTAAGAAATTCCAAAAATCTTTCAGGGACCTAACTGATTCCACAGGTATCTTTCGGGGACCTATGTGACTATTCACTCAAAATGATTTATACACCTATAAAATTAGCCTATAAATCAACATACACCACAAAGAAAGTGACATGTATCACTTGCTTATTATTAATTGGTTAAAAGTGACACATATCACTTTCTTGTAGTATAAGTTGATTTGTTAGTTGATTTTGTATGTGTATGTATCATCACACAAAGAATTAATAGTATAGTCAATTATTTCTTTTGATTTTTTAAAATTTTACCACATTTTTAGTAGAGGAAGGAAATAATATTGGTATGTCAAACAAACTTTTGATTCTTACTATACTTAAGTCACATCTATAAAGTTTTAATAATTTTTTTAAACACATTATAATTTTTATGCCGAATTTATTTTTCACTCTTATTTTTTTTATTAAATATTTTTATTATCTTTTTTTATTGATTAACAAGAAACTAATTGGATAAATGAATAGTTTCTAAGTAATAAAATTATATTTAAAGTTTGTTTATTCAATACTCCCTCTGTTCCTTATTATTTGTCATTTTTTAGAAAGATTTTTATTTTCTTTTCATTTTTCTTTTTGAGGATTTCAAGAATTTAATAAATGATTTTTCAATATTTACCCATATTTAATAGGTCTTGGTTTACTAAGTAGTGGAGAAAAATTAAAGACTATAGAAAGAGAAAGGGTATAGTGGGCAAAAATATAATTAATATATTGAAAATCTAAGTAATGATTACATTTATTAAAATATGTTTTTTGTTTGAAATATGACAAGTAAATAGAAACGAGAGAGTATTAAAGAAAAGTAAAAGTGTAACGTAGTTGTAATTTTTTTAAATACCAAGAGAATTAACTAACTTAAACTATTTTTTATTTATCTTTATATTTCCTCGTTTTAAATATATTTAAACTTTTGGGAAAAAAAATTGATCTTTAATATAAATTTCATCTCCAATTTTTAATAACATTGATTACTTCTTTTTCACAAATACCTTTATTTACTCAACACTTTTTAAAGTTTCGATAATAATTATAGAAGTAATTTTAAAAAAATATATTTCATCCCTTCCAATTTATTTGTCACTTTAGAAGTTTCATACGGATTAAGAAAGTTATTTAATACTTCAATTTTTGACAAAAGAATAAGGCAATTTTATTATATTATCCTCATATTACATTAATTATAACATTTCAAATATTTTAAAATCTTTAAAATCAAGGTTAGAGTTGAAAAAAATTAACTAACGCACCATTGAATTCCTAAAGCGATAAATTTTTTTTATTAATAAATAGACACAATTATCAATAAAAATTAAATACTAATATAAATTAATGGACCATGGTCAATTCCAAGTGTCAAACAAACCATAAGGAAAATGTCAAACGAACAATAATTAATGGACACAATTACTAATAAAAATTAAATACTACTACAATTTTCAAGAAGAATTAATAAATAGGGGCATTTCAGACAAACTATACATAATACGTACAATAATTAACATTTTCTTAATTTGTGTGCCCATGCCTAAAAGGCCAAATATTGTGAAATGGAGGGAGTAACTTTTAAAGGGCTTACAAATAGAATTGTGGAGAGTAATTTGATTAATGAGTTTTTTAAGGGTAATGCTAACAAGTGTCTCTATAACACTTATTAAGGTTTCTATACTTAGGAAAATAATTATAAATGCACATTATTCCTATTTCGAGAATAAAAAAAATGTATTTTCCAATAATTATTTACTACTCCCTTTGTTTCATTATGTTTGGCCCTTTAACCTTTTTTTTTTGTTTAATATTGTTTGGTCTTTTACATTTTGAATACATAAACTCATTTTTTTTTCCAATTTTAATTTTTCATTCAATCATTTCTATTACTCCTCATTAATTCTATTTTTATCATCTTTTTATCTCTAAATCACTATACATTAATTATTGGACCCACTTACTAATAAAAATTGAATACTATTACAATTTTTGATAAGGATTAAATATGGGTATTTTGGGCAAACTATACATAATACTTGTTAAATCAAAGGTTTTGATGACGACAAACATATCATGTGTAACACCCCAAAATTTTAATCCTGGATTAATACAAGTTAATTATAAATTTTATTTATAATTAATTGTTATTATAAATCCTTGATTAAATTAGGTATTTAGTATGCGAGTGGGTAAAAAATAATTCCATAGTTATTTTCTTTGCAAAAATTAGAATTTTTCATGTTAGTCCCTGCTGTAGGACCTAAGTGCAATATTAGAAAGAGTTTGGAGGGAAGAAGGAATAAAATATTTATTTTTCAAATTTTAGTCGAAATACTCGAGTATTTCGTTCGATACTCGAGTATTCTGGGTAGAACTAGTTGAGTTAGTGCGTTTGATGAGTCACCGTTCCATTATACTCTCGATTCGACACGAAAACAAAGAAAGAACACCTCAACTGCTTCGTGTCGACATGCATGCATACGGAGATTACTTATTTAAGCTCATCAACAACGAATTCGAGCTCTTGTTGATGAATTCGTGAGAGTTAGGGTTCTGATTTGGTCTTCAACGATTCTCATTCATCTTTGAGTGTTAGGCTAAAAGTGATACACCATTACGAAGCTTACATCCTGAGCTTTGTAAAGAAACAAAAATTGTGAGCTGAGAGTTCGTGTACAAAGAGAATCGAAGCTCGAAAGTTGAAGTCATTTTCTGGAAAACAATTCAGGTAGCTTACTTTGGAGTTTAATTTTGGTTAGCTCTTGAACTTTTGAGGCTTCAATTCAGTTTCATTCTCTTATGCATGTTGCAGAGGACAATTTCTAATTAATTTCCCCAATTCTTTCACATGATTTGATGATCAAAATCAATGGCTTTGTAACCTTACTCAAAACTGTGTTGCTGTCAACTGGATTTTGGGAAAACTAGCTTGGAGGTTGAATCTCTGTCCAGTTTCAGTTTCTACATGGTCTAGAGGTAAGTGGGAAGCTGTACATTCACTAGAATAAGGTTTAATTCCTTGATTTGTGTTAGAAAGCCACCATGAGGCTTAAAGGGCTTAGTTTGAAATGGTATATTGGCTTGGAGGCCATTCTGTATGTTATAACTTGTTGGAGCATGTTTGTTATGTTGCATGTGAGCTAAATGCAAGCTAGTTTTATGTTAGAAATGCTCAGAATTAAATTGGTATGTCAAGTTGTTGAAAAACATAATTTTATGCATAATGAATGCTTAGTTTTGATTCAGTGTAATTTGATGTAATTTCTGTGTTTGAACATGTTTAATATACTTAAACTTAACTCTGTTGAACTTTGGTTTTGGTTAAAATTGGTTAGAATTGAATTTGGTATGTGAAAACTCAGTTTCAGTGTTTTACTGTCATGAAATACTCGAGTCTTTGGCTCGATACTCGAGTAGATCGTGGTGCACCAGTGCGTCTGGTAGCACCAGTACTCGAGTGTTTGAGCTGAGATTAGAGTATTGTCTGATGCACCAATTTGAGATTGTGATGAACTACTCGAGTCTTGCATGAACTACTCGAGTATCTGGATGATAAAACTACTCGAGTAATTCATGAACTACTCGAGTATTTCTGGAAAATCTGAAACTTTACTTTTCAGAAAACGTATGAACTACTCGAGTCTTTTGGTAAGACACACGAGTATTTTTTGTCAGAACACTTAAATTTTATTTTTAAATCTAACCAAGTTATTTTAACCCAAGTTATTAATTTTTTAGTTGATTAATCATGTTCCAAGAAATTAAGAAGATTGTAAGATTACATCAATTACTTTGAATACTTGTGAATAAATTATTCCATGTTGGATAAACATTAAGATTAAAGAGGATTTGATCTTAAATGGAATATGTCATTGCATTCATGCATGGTGTTGGGGGATACGTCGTTGTTTTGTCATGTTCCAAGGTTACTGCTTGCTCGACCGCACTTCAAGGTTGACGTTGTGGGTCTTATGTCTTGATGACTATGTAATCCAAGTGATAGTTTACGTTTTGGCGATGTGACGTTCACTAGATAAAGTGACGTTGTTTATCACTTTCGGGCAAGTACGTCATACGTTCGATAACATATTTTTAAGGAACATGAGGAGGGCACCTGAGAGTGCCAAAGGTTACTGCTTGCTCGACCCTACTTCAAGGTTGACGTTGTGGGTCTTATGTCTAGATGACTATGTAATCCAAGTGATAGTTTACGTTTTGGCGATGTGACGTTCACTAGATAAAGTGATGTTGTTTATATCACTTTCGGGCAAGTACGCCATATGTTTGATAATGTATTCTGTATTCTGGAAATACAATGAAATTATGGAAGGATGTCCATTTTAGTGATTAGTTGGACAATTTTTAAGAAGAGTGATATAGCATGCATAATATCATCATTGATTTTATTATGTGATTAAATTTGATATGATTATAAAAGTTAATTGCTATTTTTGCATATTTATGGATTATCCTTATTTGATTATGTGTATGTATATGCTTACCCCTGTGCCCTTGATAGGTGATGGCACGTTACCTAGCATGCGTAGAGATCAGGCCCATCCCTAGCGGGATATGGACGTATGAGGAGCACCGAGCGACATTTGAGGGTGAGGTGGAGTTCACACTCTTCCAACCTAACCCCCTCGTTCGGGTGCGCCCTCGTAGGTTTAGGAAACCTATTATATATACTATGCACATCCCTGCTTTTTATGTTTATAGAGGACCTACACCGCCAGCTCGACCTATACGTAGGTTCCATAGTTTTCGTTTCCGTCCTGCTACTCGTTCTCATCCCTCTGCCTACAGAGTTTTCACCGACGAGGATGTTCCTTCATCCTATCCGACTGGAGCTGGTGGGACTACACCAACTACTACTTTTGGACCTACTGACAGGTCTGCCACTCAGTCGGACGGGATAGAAGAGGATCCCGAGGAGGGGGAGAGCGAGGAGGAGGGAGTACCAATCGAGCCGGTTCCCAGACCTCGAGGAGGACCCAGTGGTTCCTAAGAGTATGCATAGTATACATAGTAGGGATCCTGGACCGACTTTTGTTGCTGTAGTTGACTAGACGGATGCATGGAGGACCAGTTGACCTGCTCTCTGACACTTTATTTTTGGGTTGTGATATATTGTACATATTTTGAGGGTGTTTTGAGAGTTCAGGTCTTATTTTCAGTTTTACATATGTATTTTCAGCTTTATGGACATGGATACATATATTTTGATGACTTCTGTACTGATGGATCCCTTTTATGATGACATATATATATATATATGATGTTTATTACCACATGGATCCTTGAGTACTACTATCTTCCGCGCACTTTGATTTTGTTAAAAGGAGAATTCGGCAACCATTATTATTTCTAGAATAATTTTACGCAAACAACAAGGCGACTCTACGTTTAAAATTATGAAAATCTAAATTTTTTATTAACAAATATACGTTGTCTTGCCAACTATTAATTTTTTCAATATTTTATTGATTAAGTGTACGAAGCCGAATTCGTTAGTTTGTTGTATGATTTAATATCAAGTTAATTTATCCAAACAATTAATGTTCATAAATAATATTTTTACAAGAGATTAACTGATAATATTATAGATAAAGGAAAGGGCGTCACACTTTTTATGATATCAGAGCATGGTCCTGTTCCTCCTGGCCCTGATGGAAGCGGTTAGGCACGCGATTCGAGTAGAATGAGTATGGTTAGGTAAAATAGGGTAGCTATCCCAATCCGAAAGAGACCTTTAGTAATTTAGAATCCATAGTGCAGGTCTGCTATGGCAACTAGAAACCAGAGTCATACCAATGCTATGCTGGATAGAATTACTGTTGTTCTGGAGAACATGCAGCAACATCAACAGCAGCAAGTAAATCAGCCACATCCATGTAATTTGGGGAATTGAGAGGCTAAGACTCTCTCAGAATTTCGAAGTTGTAACCCTCCAAGGTTTGAAGGGGGTTACAAGCCAGAGGAAGCCAACAAATGGATTTATGAAATAGACAAGATTTTCAGAACTCTGGAGTGTACTGATGTGTAGAAAGTGGCATATGCTGTCTTCATGTTGGGGGATGAAGCTGAAAACTGGTGGAATCACACAGTGCAACTACTGAACTATGAAAGAAGGGAACTCACCTGGGGAGTATTCATGGAGAAGTTCCTTAACAAGTACTTTCCGGAGGATTTAAGAAGGAAAAAGGAGATAGAGTTTATGCAACTGAACCAAGGGAATATGAGTGTAGGGGAATAGGCTTCCAAGTTCGAGGCACTGATGAAGTATTCTCCCTATTACTTAAACAATCCGGATGAACGGAGCAAATGTATCAAATTTGAAGGTGGACTGAGACCAGAATTGAAGTCTGTTTTCAGTTAACAGAAAATACAGGGTTTTTCGGCATTGGTGGACATGTGCCAAATGTATGAAGACGATAAGAAAGCTGAAGGAGTAGTTATTCAAGAGAAGAATAATCAACAAGGTTATGGACCTCAGAATAAGAAACGTTCTAGTTATTGGGGAAAGAGCCCATACTTCAACAATAACCGAGGCAAGGGTAAAGCTACAAGTGATGACCAGGTGAAGTATCGCAGTGATGCACCTCTTTGTGAAAAGTGCAAACGCCATCATCATGGAAGAACCTGTTGGGAAACTAGTAACTGTTTCAACTATGGCAAGCAAGGTCACATTGCACGTTTTTGCAAAGAACCTGGAAAGAGTAATCCCAATGAATCTGCTAGTAAACCAATGACTCAAGGCAGAGTGTTTACCTTGAGTGGAGTAGAAGCTAACCAATCTCCTGATCTCGTGCAAGGTAATTATCTCCTCAATAACCACCCTTGCATGATTTTGTTTGACTCAGGAGCTACACATTCTTTTGTTTCCTATGAATGTGTGAATAGGTTGAAGTTAGCAGTGTCAGATTCACCTATTTGTTTTAAAATAGAAACCCCTACGGGATCACCCGTGATCGCCTCTAAAGTCTGCTTAGACTGTAGTGTCGAGATATTTGATCGTGTCACTAAGGTAGATCTGATTTGTCGCCCTCTGTCACAAATAGATGTGATCCTAGGTATGAATTGGTTAGAGAAAAACCAAGTAATAATTGATTGTGATAGAAAAACAATCATATATAAGCCTTTCAAACCTGAAGGATTCATGTGTCTGTTCTCTATTACGGGAGAAAAGAAGGAGAAGCCATTAAAGGAAATTCCAGTTGTAGAGGATTTTCCCGAAGTATTTCCTGAAGAGATTCCAGGATTACCCCCGAAGAGAGAGATTGAATTCGGAATAGAATTAACTCCGGGAACTGGTCCCATTTCTATTGCTCCATATAGAATGGCACCACTAGAAATGGCAGAACTGAAGAAGCAAGTAGAGGAGTTATTACAAAAGCAACTCATCAGACCAAGCGTATCACCCTGGGGAGCTCCGGTGTTGTTTGTAAAGAAAAAGGATGGGAGTATGCGTATGTGTGTAGACTATAGATAGCTGAACAAGGTCACTATCAAGAACAAGTATCCTTTGCCAAGGATAGATGACCTTATGGATCAAGTCAGAGGAGCTTCAGTATTTTCCAAGATAGATCTGAGATCGGGATATCATCAGATCCGAATCAGGGAAGAAAACATACCCAAGACGGCATTTCGCTCCCGATACGGACATTATGAATATGTAGTAATGTCGTTCGGACTAACGAATGCACCTGCTATTTTCATGGACTAAGTAACACCCCTAATTTTCGTCTCCCGGATAATAAGGAAATTAATAATAAAGTTTTATTATTAATTTATATAAATTTTTCAAGTTTATATTTTGTATTTAATTAGCCTGAAATATAAAAATAAGTGGAAATATTTTTATATGGCAAATAAATGCAAAAATATAGATATTGCATTTTAGTCCTTGTTTTAGGACCTAAATGTAATATTGAAAAAGTTCTTGGAGGGAAAGATTTAAAAAGTATTAATTTTTAAATGTTGTACTGACCTAACCGGTTAGTAATGCCCTGTAACCGGTTAGACGATGAACCCAGAAACTGGGTTAGTGCGTTTTGATGAGTAATCACTTGATTAATTCGTGTAATTGCCACGAATACAGCTCTAATTCAGTGGAAAACGCGTGTCGCCTTGCATGGCACACGAATTGTTCTATAAAAGGCCAGTGTTGATGAAGAAATGGGGTTGATTTCTCTGAATTCTGAGTTGAGAGGCTGATTAGGGTTCCTATTTCGTTTGAAGCAACTCTTCTTCTTCTTTGAGCGATAGAGAGTGAGTGATACACTTCTGGAAAGCTTAGATCAAGGGCTTTCCATTGATATAAAGCTTGTGAGCCAAGAGTGAGCGTGGAGGGAGAAATTGATCTGAGAAGTTGAGGGTTGGAAAGCTGAGTTCTGAGTTTTCTGGTTCTGGAAGCTGGGTTTGAGGCTGGATTTTGGTAAGTACAGACAACTCTTAAGCCTCAAATCACTTTCATTTCTTAGTGCATGTTACCTAGATCGAGTTCTAACTGTTTTCCCCAATTTCTTTGGTCAATTTCTATGTTAAATTTTCTGGTCTTTGAACCCTGTTGGTGGAAAACGTGGCTGAGAGCAGAACATAGGATTTTGGGGAAGTTTGTGGATTTTCTTCAAGTTTCAGTGCTATTGTTCATCAAACAAAACTTTGAGGTATGGGAGATGTTTACCTTATACTAGATTTAGACTAAAATCAAGTGATTTAGTATTTGAGTCAACAAAGACTCAAAAAGGGCATTATGTGATTAAGGCAAAAAGGGCTTGGAGGCCAAATTCTAGCTCAATTCTGTTTTGAGCAACTTTGTGTTGATGCATGCAAGTGATTTTGATGCTTGAATCATAATCTAAATGTTTATTATAAGTTTTGTGGTATTGAATTGTGTTTATATGAGTTTTTATGCAATTTGATACATTAAACTTAATGCATGCAAGTTAAATGTGTTTCTGTGGTTAAACATGTTTGTTTTAAGGTATATGAACTCTTTTGATAGTTGAAATTGGTTATATTTGAGTAATGAAAAGAATGGTTTGCAAAACCTCATGTTTCAATGTGCAGACTGCATAATCTAACCGGTTACTCGATATTTCTAACCGGTTAGACACTGTAAAATTTCAAAGAAAATAAGTTTCTAAAATTAGTCCTGTGATCTTATTAATTTTACTCAAATCTAGACCTTAATTTCATTGGAACTCAATCTGAAAATAAGCTGATTATATTGTTATGGTTCAGATTGAAATTGAGAGTTAATACCTTAGTGTAATGAGATAATTTCAAGAGGAAATTGTGCTCATTTGGAAATGGGAATGTGATTTAGACTTTTGACTGATGAAAACTGTGGATTTGAGATATAAAACAATGTTGGAACTTGTGTTAGATTGGGTAAAGAATTCAAGAAAAAGGGTTTTCTGAATTTCAATGGTAAACTAGTTCAGGTCTGTAATTCTAACCGGTTAGCCTGAGACTGTAACCGGTTAGTACCTGAAACTGAAAAATAAAAGTTAAGTCTTTTAAGTGAAATTGAATACCATTGGTTATGTTTTTCCCAATCTAAGCCTAATGGCATGTTTTTGAGATAATTCAAGAGAAAATTTTTGTGCCAAGGATTATACCTCAAATTAATCATTCAAAAGAGAAATTGAAATATTTCTAAATCACAGTAATTAAAGTAAAGATAAAACCAACCTTAATAATTGTGCATTCATGCATAGAGAATGGAAGTTTGGTTGGTAGGAACGTTTATCATATTCTGGGAATATGAGGAGGGTACTCCGGGAGTACCAAATTGTAACCTACTTGATGACACATTCTGGGAATGTGGCCAGTGTCTGGGACATGGTTTTTATGCGTTTTGGGAAGGTATGCGTTCTGGGAACATGATGCACACTCCGGGATTGATGCTTATTATCCAAGTATGGTTTGGCATTACGTTATGGGAACGAATGTTAGTGTTCCGGGAACACAATGGTGTATTGGATGGACGTCCAAGATGGACTTTTAGAGGCCTCAGTTGTGGATAGAAAATCATGCATCATGCCACTTGCATTATAAGAGATATAATGTTGAAAATTGGTATGCTCATATGTACTTGCATTATTGTCTGTCCATGACATACTTGTGTTTGTAATTTTAGTCTTTATTGATTATGTATATGTGTATGCTTACTCCCTATGCCCTGTTTAGGTGATGGCCAGATACCTAGCCTGCATCGAGATACGCCCTATCCCTAGTGGTATATGGACGTACGAGGAGCACCGTGCCACTTTTGAGGGGGAGGTGGACATCACTCTCTACCACCCTAACCCTCTGGTTCGGGTGCGACCTCGTCGATTTAGGATTCCTTTAGTCTATACTATGCATGTTCCACCCTTTTATACATATAGAGGACCACCCCCGGCTTGACCTGTGTGTCGATTCCATAGTTTTCGTTTTAGAGCTGCCACTCGTTCTCATCCTTCCTCCCACAGAGTTGTCACTGAGGAGACTCCTTCTCCTGGTCCGACTGATTTTGAGAGGACTGCTTCTGCAGATCCTAGACCCAGTGGTGGGGTCTCTGCCCAGTCAGGCGAGGTCGAGGAGGACCCTGTGGAGAATGAGGACGAGGAGGAGGTGCATGTCGAGCCGACTGTTTCTGCTAGAGGTGGACCTGCTGGTTCATAGGAGCCTGCATAGCATAGATGTTGTGGATCCTAGATTCTAGGGATAGAGCTGTGGAGGATCAGAGGAGCTGCTGAGGACATGGATGACCTGCTCTGGGACTTCTATTTTTGGATATTGTGATATATTGTATATATTTTGAGAGGTCTTAGAGTGAGGTTTATTTTATGCAGCTGGTTTGTATATGTTTCACCAAAACTTGCTATCTCGACTTTTGTTACTCGCTACTGATTATACTGGTGGGGTTTTATGTTATGATATATATATATATATATATATATGTTATGTTTATCCTTACCTCAGCAGTGCCCCACATGTATTACTTTTACTTCCGCATACTCTGATTCTGATTCAAAAAGGATTCGGCAATAAGTTTATATTTTATACATTCGATCAAACTCGAGAGACAAATAATATATTTTAATAAGGACTATGAAGATGTTTTATTATGTTTAAAAGACATTGTCTCGAGAGCCTTTTTGTAATTAAAATAATATTATGTCGAATTCATTTTATTTGTCCATGAAAGAAGGATTTATAATTAAGCAAGTAAACCTTGAAAAGGGAAAAAATTTTCAGTCCCGACTTTTGATGGCAAGTATTCAATATTTGGAAATATTAATTATTTTCAAGATATAAAATGAGGGTGTCACACGTTTGGTGGTATCAGAGCATTGGTCCTGTCCCTCATAGCCCCGATGATGCAGCTAAGTATGGTATTCAATGTTATTTGAATATGTTCGAGTAAGTTAGTAGTGTTTATGTTTTAAAGACCTTTTAGTGACCCGAAGCCCATAGTGCAGGTCTTTCTATGGCAACCAGAACTAGAAACTATACGAACGAAATGTTAGAACGTATTACGACTGTGCTGGAAGGCATGCAGTAGCAGCAACAACAACAGCCACCTCAAGGGCGAGCTGGTAACCCACATGTTGGCAATGTGGTGAATCATGATGCTAAGACCCTGTCAGAATTCAGGAAGTGCAATCCACCAAGGTTTGAAGGAGGATACAAACCTGATGAGGCAAATAAGTGGTTGTACGAGATTAACAAGATTTTCAGAACTTTGGATTGTTCTGATGAGCAGAAGGTAACCTATGCAGTTTACATGCTCCATGGGGAAGCTGAGAACTGGTGGGACCACACTGTTCAATTGCTGAATTTTGAGAGGAGAGCAATCAACTGGGGAGTGTTTATGGAGAAATTTCTTAATAAATACTTTCCGGAAGATTTAAGGAGAAAGAAGGAGGTAGAATTCATGCAATTGAAGCAGGGGGATATGAGTGTAGGAGAATATGCTGCCAAATTTGAGGAGCTGATGAAATATTCTCCCTACTACTTGAATAACCCTGATGAAAGGAGTAAGTGTGTTAAGTTTGAAGGTGGACTGAGACCGGAGCTGAAGCCTATTTTCAGTTACCAGAGGATTCAGAGTTTTCCTGCACTTGTGGATATGTGCAGAATGTAAGAGGATGACAAGAAGGCTGAGCTGATAGGAAGTCAAGGAAAGGGGATTGGACAGAACTATGGACCACAGAGGAATAAGAAATTTGATCATCGGAATAATGGTCCATATTCTCAAAAGAACAAGGGCAAGGGCAAAGCTGTGATGGATAACGAGAACAAGTCTTGCGATAATGCTCCTTATTGCGAGAAGTGTAGGCGTTATCATCATGGACAATTCTGCTGGTCCATAGGTGGATGTTTCAAATGTGGAAAGCAAGGCCACTTTGCTCGTGATTGCAGAGAGTCTGCAAAAGGTGATGCAAAGGGATATGCTCGCAAGCCTGTGGTGCAAGGAAGAATGTTTACCCTGAGTGGTAATGAAGTAACCCAAACCCCGAATCTCGTGCAAGGTAACTTTTTGCTTAATGATCAACCTTGCAAGATCATGTTTGATTCTGGAGCTACACATTCTTTTGTTTCTCCTGAATGTGTGAGTAGGTTGAATCTTGTTGTTTCTTATTCGCCTTGCTATCTTAGTATAGATACCCCTACTGGGATACCCATCTTTACCGCTAAGGTTTGTTTAGGGTGTAATGTTGAAATCTTGGGTCGTGTCTCTAAAGTAGATTTGGTTTGTCTCCCTAAGTTACAATTGGATGTGATCTTGGGTATGGATTGGTTGATGAAGAACCAAGTGATCATCAATTGTGAGGAAAAGACAATCCAATATAGGACCCTTGAACCCGAAGGTTATATGTGTTTGTTCTCTACTATTGGAGAAGAAGAATCGATGCCGATAGAAGAGATTCCTGTGGTGAGGGAATTTCCGGAAATATTTCCTGAAGAGATACCAGGATTACCTCCGAAGCGAGAAATAGAGTTTGGGATTGACTTAGTTCCTGGAGCTGGTCTCATCTCTATTGCTCTGTATAGAATGGCACCACCGGAAATGGCAGAAATGAAAAAGCAGATAGAGGAATTGCTGCAGAAGCAGATGATCAGACCAAGCGTTTCGCCTTGGGGAGCTCCATTACTATTTGTAAAGAAGATGGATGGGAGTATGAGAATGTGCATGGACAATAGACAGTTGAATAAGGTCACCATTAAGAATAAGTACCCTTTGCCAAGGATTGATGACCTTGTGGATCAAGTTAGGGGAGCCGCAGTATTTTCTAAGATTGATCTGAGATCGGGTTATCATCAGATCAGGATAAAGGAGGAAGATATACCCAAGACTGCATTTCGATCTCGATACGGTCATTATGAGTATGTTGTGATGCCGTTCGGATTGACTAATGCACCTGCTATTTTCATGGGTTATATGAACCGGATCTTTAGACCATACCTGGATTTATTTGTAGTGGTGTTTATAGATGATATTCTGGTCTATTCTAAGAGTCCGGAGGAGCATGAAGAACATCTCAGGATAATGTTAAAAGTCCTGGAGGAAAAGCAGTTATACGCCAAACTTACGAAATGTGAGTTTTGGTTGAATGAAGTGAAGTTTCTGGGGCATGTGATCTCTAAGGAAGGAATTGCGGTGGATCCAGCAAAGGTGAGTTCAGTGTTAAGCTGGGAACAGCCTAAGACTGTGACTGAGGTGAGAAGTTTCTTAGGGATGGCTGGATATTATCGTCGGTTTATAGAAGGATTTTCCAAGATTGCATTGCCTTTGACCAAGTTGACTCGGAAAAATCAACCATTCGTGTGGGATGACAGGTGTGAAAGTAGTTTCCGAGAGTTGAAGGAAAGGTTAACATCGTATCTTATGTTAATCTTACCTGATCCTCACAAGAGCTTTGAAGTGTACTGTGATGCATCTAAGCAAGGATTGGGGTGTGTATTGATGCAAGAAGGAAGAGTAGTGGCTTATGCATCACGACAATTGAAGAATCATGAGGTGAATTACCCGACACACGATTTGGAATTGGCTGCAATCGTGTTTTCCCTAAAGATATGGAGACATCATCTCTATGGCACTACTTTTCAAGTATTTAGTGACCATAAGAGTTTGAAGTATCTGTTTGACCAAAAAGAGTTGAACATGAGGCAAAGAAGGTGGATGGAGTTTTTGAAGGATTATGACTTTAAACTCCATTATCATCCGGGTAAAGCAAATGTGGTTGTCGATGCTTTGAGTCGGAAAGCAATCCACATAAGTGCGATGATGGTGAAGGAAGCAGCGTTGATTGAGGAATTTAGAGACTTGAGCTTGTTGACGCAAGTGGAGCCATCAAGTATCAAGTTAGGGATGCTGCAGATCACAAATGAGTTCTTAGAAAGAATTCGAGAGTTGCAATAAGCGGATGGAGAGTTGATTGAAAATATGGGATTAGGTTCAGAGGGGAAAGAACCTAATTTCAAGATTGGGACGGATGGAATCCTTCGTTTCAGAAACGAGGATTTCATACCAAGAGATCAGAAGGTTAGAAGACTAATTCTTGATGAAGCACACAAGAGCCAGATGAGTATGCATCTTGGATCAACCAAAATGTATCAGGATCTGAAGAAAATGTTTTGGTGGTCTGGATTGAAAAAGGATGTTGCGGACTATGTGGCTTCATGCTTAATTTGTCAAAAAGCTAAGGTAGAACACCAGAAACCGGGAGGACAGCTACAACCTTTAAGTATCCCTCAATGGAAGTGGGATAGCATCTCAATGGATTTTGTGTCTGGTTTGCCAAGGACAACAGCAAATCATGATGCAATCTGGGTGATTGTGAATAGGTTGACTAAGTCGGCACATTTTATTCCGATAAACATGTGCTATCCTTTGAATAAGCTTACCCAGATCTATATTAAGGAGGTAGTTCGTCTTCACGGAGTGCCTTCGAGTATTGTGTCGGATCGAGATCCCAGATTTTCTTCGCAGTTCTGGAGAAGTCTGCATGATGCTCTGGGAACAAGATTAAAATTGAGTTCTGCGTATCATCCACAGATGGATGGTCAGACGGAGAGAACGATTCAGTCTTTGGAAGATGTGTTAAGCGCTTGTGCACTTGAAGAGCAAGGAAGTTGGGATCAAGTGTTATCCCTTGCAGAATTAACATACAATAACAGCTACCATGCAAGCATCGGAATGGCACCGTTTGAGGCTTTGTATGGAAGAAAGTGTCAAACCCCGCTATGCTGGTTTCATGTGGGGGAGAATTTAGTAGTTGGACCGGAAGTGGTACAGCAGACAACTGAGAAAATCAAAATGGTTCAGGAAAAGATGAAAGCGGCTCAAAGTCGGCAGAAGAGTTATGCTGACAGGAGAAGGAAACCAATAGAGTTTTCGGAGGGCGACCATGTGTTTCTTCGGATAGTTCCGACGAAAGGGATTAGTAGAGCCTTGAGAACTCGAAAGCTTTCACCTAAGTGTATAGTTGAAGAGTCGGTCCTGTTGCTTATCAACTAGCATTACCACCCTCTCTATCCAATTTGAACAACGTTTTTCATGTTTCCCAGTTGAAGAAATATGTGCATGATCCATCGGTTATTTTGAAAATCCAACCTGATGATCTAGCTTTAAAGGAGAACCTTACCTTTGAATCCAGACCGGTCCGGATAGAAGATCGTGAAGTTAAGCAACTCAGGGGAAAGGAGATACCTTGAGTTAAAGTTATATGGGAAAATACTAACGTGTCTGAAGCTACATGGGAATTAGAGGAGAAGATACGTCAAGAGTATCCGGAGTTGTTTATGTAAGCTAGAATTTCGGGGACGAAATTCCTTTTAAGTGGGGGAGTAGTGTAACACCCCTAATTTTCGTCTCCCGGATAATAAGGAAATTAATAATAAAGTTTTATTATTAATTTATATAAATTTTCCAAGTTTATATTTTGTATTTAATTAGTCTGAAATATAAAAATAAGTGGAAATATTTTTATATGGCAAATAAATGCAAAAATATAGATATTGCATTTTAGTCCTTGTTTTAGGACCTAAATGTAATATTGAAAAAGTTCTTGGAGGGAAAGATTTAAAAAGTATTAATTTTTAAATGTTGTACTGACCTAACCGGTTAGTAATGCCCTGTAACCGGTTAGACGATGAACCCAAAAACTGGGTTAGTGCGTTTTGATGAGTAATCACTTGATTAATTCGTGTAATCGCCACGAATACAGCTCTAATTCAGTGGAAAACACGTGTCGCCTTGCATGGCACACGAATTGTTCTATAAAAGGCCAGTGTTGATGAAGAAATGGGGTTGATTTCTTTGAATTCTGAGTTGAGAAGCTGATTAGGGTTCCTATTTTGTTTGAAGCAATTCTTCTTCTTCTTTGAGCGATAGAGAGTGAGTGATACACTTCTGGAAAGCTTAAATCAAGGGCTTTCCATTGGTATAAAGCTTGTGAGCCAAGAGTGAGTGTGGAGGGAGAAATTGATCTGAGAAGTTGAGGGTTGGAAAGCTGAGTTCTGAGTTTTCTGGTTCTGGAAGCTGGGTTTGAGGCTGGATTTTGGTAAGTACAGACAACTCTTAAGCCTCAAATCACTTTCATTTCTTAGTGCATGTTACCTAGATCGAGTTCTAACTATTTTCCCCAATTTCTTTGGTCAATTTCTATGTTAAATTTTCTGGTCTTTGAACCCTGTTGGTGGAAAACGTGGCTGAGAGCAGAACATAGGATTTTGGGGAAGTTTGTGGATTTTCTTCAAGTTTCAGTGCTATTGTTCATCAAACACAACTTTGAGGTATGGGAGAAGTTTACCTTACAGTAGATTTAGACTCAAATCAAGTGATTTAGGATTTGAGTCAACAAAGACTCAAAAAGGGCATTATGTGTTTAAGGCAAAAAGGGCTTGGAGGCCAAATTCTAGCTCAATTCTGTTTTGAGCAACTTTGTGTTGATGCATGCAAGTGATTTTGATGCTTGAATCATAATCTAAATGTTTATTATAAGTTTTGTGGTATTGAATTGTGTTTATATGAGTTTTTATGCAATTTGATGTATTAAACTTAATGCATGCAAGTTAAATGTGTTTCTGTGGTTAAACATGTTTGTTTTAAGGTATATGAACTCTTTTGAAAGTTGAAATTGGTTAGATTTGAGTAATGAAAAGAATGGTTTGCAAAACCTCATGTTTCAGTGTGCAGACTGCATAATCTAACCGGTTACTTGATATTTCTAACCGGTTAGACACTGTAAAATTTCAAAGAAAATAAGTTTCTGAAATTAGTCCTGTGATCTTATTAATTTTACTCAAATCTAGACCTTAATTCATTGGAACTCAATCTAAAAATAAGTTGATTATACTGTTATGGTTCAGATTGAAATTGAGAGTTAATACCTTAGTGTAATGAGATAATTTCAAGAGGAAATTGTGCTCATTTGGAAATGGGAATGTGATTTAGACTTTTGAATGATGAAAATAGTGGATTTGAGATATAAAACAATGTTGGAACTTGTGTTAGATTGGGTAAAGAATTCAAGAAAAAGGGTTTTCTGAATTTCAATGGTAAACCAGTTCAGGTCTGTAATTCTAACCGGTTAGCCTGAGACTGTAACCGGTTAGTACCTGAAACTGAAAAATAAAAGTTAAGTCTTTTAAGTGAAATTGAATACCATTGGTTATGTTTTTCCCAATCTAAGCCTAATGGCATGTTTTTGAGATAATTCAAGAGAAAATTTTTGTGCCAAGGATTATACCTCAAATTAATCATTCAAAAGAGAAATTGAAATATTTCTAAATCACAGTAATTAAAGTAAAGATAAAACCAACCTTAATAATTGTGCATTCATGCATAGAGAATGGAAGTTTGGTTGGTGGGAACGTTTATCATATTCTGGGAATATGAGGAGGGTACTCCGGCAGTACCAAATTGTAACCTACTTGATGACACATTCTGGGAATGTGCCAGTGTCTGGGACATGGTTTTTATGCGTTCTGGGAACGTATGCGTTCTGGGAACGTGATGCACACTCCGGGAGTGATGCTTATTATCCAAGTATGGTTTGGCAGTACGTTCTGGGAACGAATGTCAGTGTTCCGAGAACACAATGGTGTATTGGATGGACATCCAAGATGGACTTTTAGAGGCCTCAGTTGTGGATAGAAAATCATGCATCATGCCACTTGCATTATAAGAGATATAATGTTGAAATTGGTATGCTCATATGTACTTGCATTATTGTCTGTCCATGGCATACTTGTGTTTGTAATTTTAGTCTTTATTGATTATGTATATGTGTATGCTTACTCCCTATGCCCTGTTTAGGTGATGGCCAGATACCTAGCCTGCATCGAGATACGCCCTATCCCTAGTGGTATATGGACGTACGAGGAGCACCGTGCCACTTTTGAGGGGGAGGTGGAGATCACTCTCTACCACCCTAACCCTCTGGTTCGGGTGCGACCTCGTCGATTTAGGATTCCTTTAGTCTATAATATGCATGTTCCACCCTTTTATACATATAGAGGACCACCCCCGGCTCGACCTGTGCGTCGATTCCATAGTTTTCGTTTTAGAGCTGCCACTCGTTCTCATCCTTCCTCCCACAGAGTTGTCACTGAGGAGACTCCTTCTCCTGGTCCGACTGATTTTGAGAGGACTGCTTCTGCAGATCGTAGACCCAGTGGTGGGGTCTCTGCCCAGTCAGGCGAGGTCGAGGAGGACCCTGTGGAGGATGAGGACGAGGAGGAGGTGCATGTCGAACCGACTGTTTCTGCTAGAGGTGGACCTGCTGGTTCATAGGAGCCTGCATAGCATAGATGTTGTGGATCCTAGATCCTAGGGATAGAGCTGTGGAGGATCAGAGGAGCTGCTGAGGACATGGATGACCTGCTCTGGGACTTCTATTTTTGGATATTGTGATATATTGTATATATTTTGAGAGGTCTTAGAGTGAGATTTATTTTATGCAGCTGGTTTGTATATGTTTCACCAAAACTTGCTATCTTGACTTTTGTTACTTGCTACTGATTATACTGGTGGGGTTTTATGTTATGATACATATATATATATATATATATATATATATTGTTAGTTCCATGATGAATGTTTTGATAATGACAAAGTGTTTTGAACAAGCTATCATGTGTTGATCAAGTTCAAGTTCAACAAGCAACAACAAACATCAAATGAAGAAGAGAGAAAGCAAGCTCATGAAGACTTAGTTTGAGTGTAATTGTAATTGTTTTATCTTTTGCCTCTCAAGCTTCTTAGGTCTTTTATTTGGTTAGAGTTTATTTAGAGGGTAGTGAATCTCTATCATAGTCATGATTAAATCATATTTGAGTTTTCACTTAACCTAGAATCAATAGGTGGCTTAAAGGTTTGAAAGGAAAGGTTTAGTTTTGAGAAAACAAGTTTCTAAAATGTGCAGTATGGATTTAATCGATTAAGGATGAATTTAATCGATTACTACTCGATTAAGTGAAGATTTAATCGATTAAACACTGCTAAACTGGTTTTTTAAAATACGATTTTCACTTCTCAAAATCAGTTTTCAAGTGCTACAACTTTTGGGTATTCTATATAAACCTTTTCCTAACCTTTGTGATTAATTAGAACACTTTCATAATCAATTTTACAAGAATCAAGCCACTCTATTCTCTCTCAATTTCAAAGATCAAAAGCTTTCATATTTTCATATTCTTTGATCAAGAACCTTTGAATCTCTTGTGTGATTTGTCATAGCTATTGATTGAGATTCATAGGATTGTCATTTGTGTTTTCTATTGTGTTGTAATCTTTGCAAGAAGGCAAGCCAACTACAACAACAAAGAAGACTTGGTGTGTCGTTTATCATCAAGCAAGTTCATTCAAGCAATTGAAGAAGAAGAAAGTCTTGATTGTGAATCAAGCAAAGTGAAGACTTGGTGTGTGGATTATCATCAAGCAAAGAAGACTTGTTGTGTCGATTATCAACAAGGGGTAGAGGTTAGATTAGAGAGAAGATCAATAGGATTACAAGGCAAGGGTGTGGAGTATCTCTTGTAGGCTAGAAAGAAGGGAGTCTTGTGAGGCACTTACTTGTAATTTGAGAACTCTAATTCCTCATAGTGAAGAATCTCTCTTGGTTGAAGAGGGGACTGGATGTAGCTTTCAAGCGGATGAAAGTGAACCAGGATAAATCACTGTGTCGTATCTCTAAACCCTTAACTCTTTACATTCTTGTTGTTCATTGTGTTCTTGGTTGAAAACCTAGAGAAAGATTGATTTTCATAATTGATTGAATTGAATCTTTATTGTTCAAATTAAGTTTGGGAAAATCATTTTCATAACTAGGATAATCAATAAGAATATAGGTGTTAATTGTTTTCGCTGAATCTCTGATCTTATGTGTTGATTGATTGATTTTCGTATGCGATTGAAAAAGTGATTTTTCAGTTTCTGATAGATTTAATCGATTAAGCACATTCTTAATCGATTAAGGACTTTTGAACTTTCAGGTTTAATCGATTAAATTTCAGAATAATCGATTAAGACAGTACAAATTTGCAAAAATCATTCGTTTTGATTGTTTCGATTTGTTTCGTTCGAAAATATTTCAAGGTTTCTTTTACACCTATTCAACCCCCCCTTCTAGGTGTGTTCCTAGGGTTCTTTAGTCTCTCCAACCACCAATTGCGGTTTCTTTCAATTGGTATCAGAGCTCGGTCGAAAGACACGAGCATAAGAGCTTTTTCGTAAAGATCCTTTAAGAAAATTGCAATGGATTCTACGAATCCCTTTGGTGGTGAAGGTTATTCAATAAGTCGTCCTCCATTGTTTGCCGGAGAAGGCTATGCATATTGGAAAGTTAGAATGAAAATCTTTATCCAAGCCATAGATAGTGAAATTTGGAAAGTAGTTGAAAAAGGCCCTCATATCCCCTCTAGTTTAGTTGAAGGCGTAGTACATTTAATCCCCGAGGATAAGTGGAAGGACGATGATAGAAAGAAAGTTCAATATGATTTTAAAGCAAAGAATATCATCACCTCCGCCTTGTCCTATGACGAGTTCTTTAGGGTTTCCCAATGTTCTAGTGCTAAGGAAATGTGGGACACTTTACAAGTGACTCATGAAGGAACTAGTGAGGTTAGGAGAGCTAGATTGAATGCTTTAATGCGTGATTATGAATTGTTTCAAATGCTTCCAAATGAATCTATTAATGATATGCAAAAGTGTTTTACTCATATTATTAACCATTTACTTGCTCTTGGTAAGACTTTCTTACAAGGTGAACTTTCTAACAAAGTGTTGAGATGTTTAGACAGGAATTGGCAACCAAAAGTAACGGCTATTGTTGAATCTAAGAACTTGGATGCTATGGATCTAGCAACACTCTTTGGAAAGCTTCAAGAACATGAAATGGAGCTAGGACGATTAAGTATCAATGAAGAGTCGGATAAGAAGAAAGAAAGAAAGGGACTTGCTCTTAAAGTCAATAGATCATACAAAAAGAAAGAGAGTTCCGATGATGATGATAGTGAAGATTCCGATTCGGATGTTGATGAAAAAGAAATGAAACTTTTACTAAGGAAATTTGACAAGTTTCTAAGGAGAAAAGGAAGGTTGAACAAGGACAAAAGTAAAGAGAAGGATTCTCCACACTACAAGACCAAGACATCAAAAGAAGGTGTAGTTTGCCATGAATGTGGAAAACCCGGTCATCTCAAGTACTCATGCTCTAGGTATCTCAAGAAGAAGGAGAAAGAC
The DNA here is from genome assembly GCA_037953625.1 of Crotalaria pallida. NCBI lineage: Eukaryota > Viridiplantae > Streptophyta > Magnoliopsida > Fabales > Fabaceae > Crotalaria > Crotalaria pallida. Next base: position 47,001,327 of record CM075650.1, on the reverse strand, counting down.
AAGAAAAATTCTAAATCTAAAAGAGCATACATAGTTTGGGATAGTGATGAAGATAACAAGAAAAGCACATCAAATAGTGCTTCGGATGATGAAGAAGCCGCTTGTCTCAACTTGATAACTCTAGTAGATGATGAAGAACAAAGTTCAAATGATGAATCAAGTTATCAAAGCGAGGAAAGCGATGTAAGTCATACTAAATCCGAAATTTTTTCTAAATATGAATTGTTATATAATGCTTATGAAGAAATGCATGAACAACTTGAAAAACTAGCTTTGAAAAACATTGAAAGAAAGAAGCTCATTTTGAAACATCAAAAAGAGATTTTAGAACTTCAAAAACAAGTTGATGAGCTTAATCTTGAAAATGAAACTCTTGATCTTATATATGCTAGTTCTTCTTGTGATTGTGCTAGTAGAGTGAATATTGTGGTTGATTGTGAGAATTGCAAGTTGCTTAAAGATGAAAATGCTATTTTGAAAAATAAGCTTGCAAGTTTCACAAATGGTGATATTAGATTGTGCACATTGTTAAATTTTCAAAGAGAAAATTCAAACAAGTTTGGTTTGGGTTATACTAATGCTAAGAGTAATTCTCATAGAAATGTTGTTGATTTTTCTAAAGTTGATTTCTCAAGTGCACCAACATGTTTCTATTGTGGTACTCATGGACATACTTCAAATGTGTGTTATATTAAAGTGCATGGTATACCTAAAGGAGATTTTGTTTGGATGAAAAAGGGTGAGAGTCCCTACACTAACAAAAATGGATCCAAAACCATTTGGATACCAAAAGGCAAAGAATGATTGTTTTGTAGGTATGATTGAAGAGCTAAGGGCTTACAAGTGTTATTCATACATTTGCATCTTTAATTGGTATTACATTTGCATTTTTCAATTGGTATCAATGTTGAAAAGGAATGATTGGCGATTTCTCTATTTTGGCTTAGTATTTTATATTTCAATTGGTATATATATTACTTTTTGATAATGCCAAAGGGGGAGAAATGGTATGTTTTGAAAAATGAGAGAAAATGATATGTTTAAAATGAGAGAAAATGATATGTTTTTTTGTGGAGAAAGGTTGTTTTGTTGTTTTTATGTAGGTTGAGCTAAGTTGTTGAATATAGGGGGAAAATCAAGCTTCTATCAATTGGTTTTCAAATATCAAATGCATTGATTGATGGGGAGCAAGTTTCTCACCAAGTGATCAAAACAAATAAAGCATCAACAACTTCAATCAAATTCAAAACATGGTTTGTCATTTTCAAAAAGGGGGAGATTGTTAGTTCCATGATGAATGTTTTGATAATGACAAAGTGTTTTGAACAAGCTATCATGTGTTGATCAAGTTCAAGTTCAACAAGCAACAACAAACATCAAATGAAGAAGAGAGAAAGCAAGCTCATGAAGACTTAGTTTGAGTGTAATTGTAATTGTTTTATCTTTTGCCTCTCAAGCTTCTTAGGTCTTTTATTTGGTTAGAGTTTATTTAGAGGGTAGTGAATCTCTATCATAGTCATGATTAAATCATAATTTGAGTTTTCACTTAACCTAGAATCATTAGGTGGCTTAAAGGTTTGAAAGGAAAGGTTTAGTTTTGAGAAAACAAGTTTCTAAAATGTGCAGTATGGATTTAATCGATTAAGGATGAATTTAATCGATTACTACTCGATTAAGTGAAGATTTAATCGATTAAACACTGCTGAACTGGTTTTTGAAAATACGATTTTCACTTCTCAAAATCAGTTTTCAAGTGCTACAACTTTTGGGTATTCTATATAAACCTTTTCCTAACCTTTGTGATTAATTAGAACACTTTCATAATCAATTTTACAAGAATCAAGCCACTCTATTCTCTCTCAATTTAAAAGATCAAAAGCTTTCATATTTTCATATTCTTTGATCAAGAACCTTTGAATCTCTTGTGTGATTTGTCATAGCTATTGATTGAGATTCATAGGATTGTCATTTGTGTTTTCTATTGTGTTGTAATCTTTGCAAGAAGGCAAGCCAACTACAACAACAAAGAAGACTTCGTGTGTCGTTTATCATCAAGCAAGTTCATTCAAGCAATTGAAGAAGAAGAAAGTCTTGATTTTGAGTCAAGCAAAGTGAAGACTTGGTGTGTGGATTATCATCAAACAAAGAAGACTTGTTGTGTCGATTATCAACAAGGGGTAGAGGTTAGATTAGTGAGAAGATCAATAGGATTACAAGGCAAGGGTGTGGAGTATCTCTTGTAGGCTAGCAAGAAGGGAGTCTTGTGAGGCACTTACTTGTAATTTGAGAACTCTAATTCCTCATAGTGAAGAATCTCTCTTGGTTGAAGAGGGGACTGGATGTAGCTTTCAAGCGGATGAAAGTGAACCAGGATAAATCACTGTGTCGTATCTCTAAACCCTTAACTCTTTACATTCTTGTTGTTCATTGTGTTCTTGGTTGAAAACCTAGAGAAAGATTGATTTTCATAATTGATTGAATTGAATCTTTATTGTTCAAATTAAGTTTGGGAAAATCATTTTCATAACTAGGATAATCAATAAGAATATAGGTGTTAATTGTTTTCGCTGAATCTCTGATCTTATGTGTTGATTGATTGATTTTCGTATGCGATTGAAAAAGTGATTTTTCAGTTTATGATAGATTTAATCGATTAAGCACATTCTTAATCGATTAAGGACTTTTGAACTTTCAGGTTTAATCGATTAAATTTCAGAATAATCGATTAAGACAGTACAAATTTGCAAAAATCATTCGTTTTGATTGTTTCGATTTGTTTCATTCGAAAATCTTTCAAGGTTTCTTTTACACCTATTCAACCCCCCCTTCTAGGTGTGTTCCTAGGGTTCTTTAGTCTCTCCAACCACCAATTGCGGTTTCTTTCATATATATGTTCTGTTTTTCCTTACCTCAGCTGTAACACCCTAGTAATAATTACCCTTAAGTACCCATAATATAAAATAGTAGCTTGAAAATTTCTTTTTAAAACTATTTGATTTCTAAAATCTCTGTCAAACCGGACAGAGTTTCCTTTGTTTATTGAGTAAACCAAAGTTTAGATTTCCTGAAACCTGTGCAATGCATATATATATATATATATATATATTTTCCTTTCATCCAGGGCCAGCAGGGCCAAAACATCAATAGTGAAATAACCATCCACATCATCACATAATTACATCAGAGGTCGCAGCAAATAAACAAGTTGTGGAACTATGAAAGTTTCCCAAAATAATGTACTTCCTTTCCAAAAGAAGCAGTCCTGGGTACCCCAAAGATAATTTGCATAACATATACGAAACATATAGACACATATACTATCTCCAATATACCCCAGGACTACACCAAAAATCCCCTAAACTCTCATAAGCTACTCTCCCTGTAAGGGAGAGTGCACCTGCTCGGTCGGGGGTTGTGCAAGCTCAATCTCAGTACCTATAAAATATAGCAAGAGGGTGAGCATTACACATGAAGTAGGAAGCAGTTTCTAATTAGACATACTAACCCACCAAGTCATACACACTTAGACATTTAGCACATGTAAGTTCATACAATCATTCCATGTCATATTCATGCAATTTCAATATTCATTTTCTTTCTCTTTGTCCCATTATAATTCAATTATCCAATGATCTTTTCACCATTCAATTTCTCATTTCCATATATTAGTACCACTAGGAATTGGTTGCTCCTGCTAGGGCATTTGTACACCCATTAGGGACTTATACACCCATCAGGACTTTAATCACCCATTAGGCTTCACCCGTTAGGACAATACATGCAATCTTTATCATTGCTTAACACATTTCATAACATTTTCACTTTCATCTACTTTATTCCTTTTCACATTTTCCATACTCTTAATTATCGTTGAATTGATCACTTGGGCACATCGACGCCTAACGGGGCGTTTGGACCTAATGGGGCATTTGGCCTGATGGGGCATTTAGCCCTAATGGGGCATTTGATACACCTAGCAGGGGCGACCTAGTGTGCCAATGTCCCAATGATCAATTCAACCATCCATTCCTTATTAATTCATTTACATTATACTTTTCCATTTAGAGTTATGTTCGAATCAATTCCTCCTATCAACCAAACATTACTAACATAATACAAACAATTAATTTAATCATATACATCAAGTAGCACATATCCATGTTCATTCATATATCACAATTAATCATTCATAAGTCATATCTATCAATATTTATTCACATTCTTGCAATCTTATTGAACATTTTCACTTAGGGCTCATTTATGACAATATCATAATAATTTCAATATGTATTAATTACTTGGGTTCCTATATAACTCTAAAAACATAACCTTAGCAAATCACTATGCACTAGCTAGAAAACTAGTCCCTAAACCAAGGTAACACACACCCCCTTACCTCAATCAAGGAGAGAGTGGGAGAACCTCAAGCCCTAGCTTCTAGCACCCAAAACAAAGAGCTCCAAAGGCAATCAAAGGAGGAGAGTGATGATGATCTTCCCTAAGCCATAGAAATGAGGACGATGAAGAGATCATGACATAAAAACAAGAGGAATTTCGTGTTTCACCAAGAGGTGGGAAGAGAGAGAGGAAAAATTCAAACCAAAGAGAGAGGAATAAAATTAAAAACATGAAAACTTACTTGGAGTGACAAAGATGGGGCTTGATGATGGATTTTGGAGTGATTCACTTGAGGTTTAATGGATTTAGAATGAGAGATTTTGTGCCCTAGAGAGAGAGAGTTCGGATTTTGCCAAGAATGAACGCGTGAATCGCTTTTATTTTTTTCTCATAGTACAGCCTTTAATCGATTAGTAATCGATTAAGCATTTTCAAACTTTCTGACCTTAATCGATTACTCTGCAGCTTAATCGATTAAGCTGCTCAGTTTTGCAGCATTCATACTTTGGAAGGCCATAACTTCTTCGTTACCCGTTGGATCTTCCCCAAATTTTGACACAAGCTTCCTCACCTATCCTACTTCACATCTAACGGTGGAATTTTTATTCTAAGCTACCAATCTTGTTATTATTATTCCCCAAAGTCCTATGTTCTAAACTTGAATTTGTATGTCTAATTGGCCAATTTTCTAACTTAAATCATAATTACTTCTATCCTAAGACTATCAAAACATGATTTACACTAAGAATTAAATTTGGGATGTTACAATCCTCTCCCACTTACCAGAATTTCGTCCTCGAAATTCAGTTGTCCTGAAACAAATGTGGATAAGACTCCTTCGTTTTGTCCTCTAGCTCCCAAGTAGCCTCTTCCACGTTGTTTCGGTTCCAAATTACCTTCACCATCAAGATCTCTTTGCCTCTAAGTTGTTTAGTCCACCTATCATCAATTCTGATTGGTAGAACTTCAAAGGTCAAATTCTCTTTCAAAGGCAATTCATCCACAGCAACTACATGAGAAGGATCATGAATGTATTTCCTTAGCTGTGAGACATGGAAAACATCATGAAGCTTGGAAAGATGTGGGGGTAAGGCGATCCTATATGCCAATGGACCAACCTTCTCCAAAATCTGATAAGGACCAACAAATCGTGGAGTCAGTTTCATGGACTTGATTGCCCGACCAATTCCTGTAGTAGGGGACACTCTTAGAAAAACATGATCACCTTCATCAAACTCTAGAGGTCTCCTACGCTTATCAGCATAGCTCTTCTGACGATCCTGAGAAGTTTTCATCTTGTTCTTAATCATAGTGATCTTCTCAGTAGTCTCTTGCACAAGTTCTGGCCCAGTCAACAAATTCTCACCAATCTGAAACCAACAAAGAGGCGTTCTACACTTCCTGCCATAAAGTGCCTCAAAAGGTGCCATGCCGATGCTAGAATGGAAACTGTTATTATAAGTGAATTCCATAAGCAGCAGAAGCTGCTCCCAGTTGCCAACCTGCTCCAACACACAAGCTCTGAGCAGATCCTCCAATGTCTGAATAGTACGCTCAGATTGCCCATCAGTTTGCGGATGGTAAGCTGTACTAAATTTCAGCTTGGTACCCAAAGCTTGCTGGAGACTCTGCCAAAATCTGGATAAGAACCTTGGGTCACTATCTGATACTATGCTGGAGGGCACACCATGTAGCTTCACTATGTCCCGAATGTACAATTGAGTCAACTTTTCCAAGCTGTACTTCATGTTCATCGGAATAAAGTGAGCACCTTTTGTCAGACGATCAACCACAACCCAAACAGCATCACACCCAGCAGTGGTTCTGGGCAAACCGGACACAAAGTCCATAGCAATACTATCCCATTTCCACTCGGGAATATCAAGTGATCGCAAAGGACCACCTGGTTTTTTATGCTCAATTTTTACCTTCTTACAAGTTAAGCAATGAGACACATGATCCGCCACATCTGTTTTCAACTTTGGCCACCAATAGATCTTCTTTAAATCTTGATACATTTTTGTTGTACCGGGATGGAAACTCATTTTTGTTTGGTGAGCTTCCCATAATATGTCTCTTCGAACCTCGAAATCCATAGGAACACATATTCGGCCCCTGAACCGAATAATGCCATCTGCACCCTTAATGAAATCAGGTTCTTCTTTACCCTCAGACTCAGCCAGGAGCTTCTGAAGCTCTTCATCATCGGCCTGTCTCTCTTTGATGGAACTCATCAGCTCATTTGTAACCTGCAACATTTCCAGCACAATGCTTTTCTCTTTCACCTGCATGTTCAAGTTGAGATCACTAAACTCCTGAATCAGTTGCATTTCTTTTACCATCAGGTTGCTAACATGTAGAGTCTTGCGGCTCAGTGCATCAGCTACCACATTAGCTTTACCAGGATGGTACTGAAGATGGAAATCATAATCTTTCAGGAATTCCATCCATCTCCTCTGTCTCATATTCAAGTCTTTCTGATCAAAGAGATAGCGGAGACTTTTGTGATCACTGAAAACTTCAAACTTCGTTCCATACAAATAATGTCTCCAAATTTTCAATGCAAAGACCACAGCTGCTAACTCCAGGTCATGAGTTGGATAATTCTGCTCATGCTGTCGTAACTGCCTGGATGCATATGCTATCACTTTGCCTTGCTACATGAGCACACAACCCAAACCTTGCTTTGAAGCATCACAATAAACATCAAAAGGTTGGGTCGGATCCGGTAGAACTAGAACCGGTGAGCTAGTCAATCTTCTCTTCAATTCCTGGAAACTGTTTTCACATTGCTGAGACCACTGATAAGGAACATCTTTTCTAGTAAGCATAGTCAGTGAAAGAGCCAGCTTGGAGAACCCTTCAATGAATCTCCGATAATACCCTGCCAAACCCAGAAAGCTTCTGATTTCTGTCATGGTAGTGGGTCTCTCCCACTTTAGCACTGCTTCCACCTTGGAGGGATCTATAGCAACTCCCTGGGCAGAAATAACATGGCCCAAAAAGTGAACTTCGGTCAACCAAAAGCTACACTTGGAAAGCTTTGCATATAATTGCTTTTCTTTGAGGACCTGCAGCACCATCCTCAAATGCTCCTCATGCTCACTTGGACTCTTAGAATAGATGAGAATATCATCAATGAATACTATTACAAAAGAATCCAAATAAGGCATGAAGATTCTTTTCATATAATCCATGAATATTGCAAGAGCGTTTGTTAATCCGAATGGCATCACAACATATTCAAAGTGCCCATACCGCGTTCTGAATGCAGTTTTAGGAATATCCTCCTCACGGATACGAATTTGATGGTATCCCGATCGGAGATCAATTTTAGAAAACACTGCTGCACCCCGTAGTTGATCAAGCAAATCATCAATGCGAGGGAGCGGATATGTATTTTTCACCGTCACCGCATTCAACTGCCTGTAGTCAGTGCACATACGGAGGCTACCATCCTTTTTCTTGACAAAAAGAATTGGAGCACCCCAAGGTGATACACTTGGCCTAATCAACTTCTTGGCCAACAACTCCTCTAACTGCTTCTTCAATTCTTCTAATTCGGGAGGTGCCATTCTATACGGTGCTATAGAGATTGGGCCAGTACCAGGCTTCATATCAATACTAAACTCTACCTCTTTTTTTGGAGGCAATCCGGGAATCTCAGCAGAAAAGACTTCCGGAAATTCACAAACTATTGGAATCTGGCTTACATCCGACACCTCATCTACCTCCATAGCAGCTAAAGAAGAATCACTGAAAATAACCGCTTTTTGATGGCAGTCAATTAAGACATGGTGGTGAGACATCCAATCCATGCCAAGAATAATGTCTAACCGAGTCAACGTCAAACAGATCAGATTCACTTTGAACTCCCGATCAAACACTCGAAGAGAACAATTCAGACACATTTGAGATGTGATTACAGAAGAATTTGTAGGAGTTGAAACGGAAAGCTTATAAGGCATTTCTACACAAGAAAGTCCTAGCTTCGCCATGCAATCAACAGAAGTAAATGAATGTGTTGCTCCACAATCAAATAGAACTCCATAAGAAACATCATTGACATAACATGTACCTCGAATGAGCTCATCATCAGCAGTCACTTCTTCACCATCCATGGTGTACACCTTGCCCTTCTGAAGTGGCTGACTTGCTCCTGTTTTCTGCACTTTGGCCACATTTACTTCTTTCTTCAAGGGGCTCTTGGGACAGTTAGCAGCAAAGTGTCCCGGTTGGCCACAATGAAAGCAAAGTCCTTCCCCCTTGCGGGGATCAAGACTCCAACAAACTCCCCTATGTCGCCTCCCACAATGTTGACAAGTGGGAATGGGATCATAAGCAATCGCTGGTTGGCTTGCTCCCCCAGTAACTACAGTCTTTGCCTTAGCATATGGTCCTGACCTCTGCACTGGACCCTTGCCTCGGAGGGGCCCCACTGATCTCTGGGCTGCTTTGTTCCGATCTGCCTCCGCCTTCCTTTTGAGTCCCTTCTCATAAGTACTTGTCATGTTGATGAGATGAGAGAGATCGGCAATATTCTGATACTCGAAAGCAAGTCGAATATCCTCCCGGAGACCGGACTCAAATTTGATACACTTTGCTCTCTCCTCTGCATCCTTGTAGCCACTGGAGTATCGGATTAGATCTTCAAATTGCGCTGCATATTCACCAACGCTCATACTCCCTTGTTCAAGCTTCAGAAACAACAAGTCCTTCTCCCTTCGCACATCTTCCGGAAAATATTTTCCCAAGAAGCGGATCTTGAATAGATCCCAAGTGATAGCTTGGCCAGCTGCCTCTAAATTCCTCCTTTGGTGCTCCCACCAATGCTCTGCTTCTCCTGTCAACATAAACTCAGCCAACCGAACTTTCTGATTGGCAGGTGGTTGCAAGGAACGGGGTATCTTCTCTACCTCTTGGAGCCAGAGTTGAGCTCCATCAGGATTACATCCGCCCTCAAACCTTGGTGGATCATTTTTCCGAAATCAGGCCATCCAGTCAATCTCAACCGGAGGTGGAGGAGGAGGTTGCAATGCTGCTGCTGCAGCTGCTGCAGCCACTGCTATGTTTTGGGCCTGATTCTCAGCTTGGTTCTACTAAGCTTGGGCTTGGTTCTGCTGCAATTGAACCAGAGTTTCAAGGATTGCAGCAATCCTATCATTGTCAGCCCGTCTCCCTGCCATACTGTTGAGTCATGGAGGGACAATCAGTCAGTGATAAAACAACTAAATAAAACTATAAACATCCTACAACTTAGACTTAGACACTAAACTAAGTACATCGGTTACTCGCTCGGTGAGTAACCATAGGAGTAGTGAGTTCATACTCCAAAGGCCGAGGGAAACTGCTCTGATACCAAAATGGAACACCCTAGTAATAATTACCCTTAAGTACCCATAATATAAAAAAGTAGCTTGAAAATTTCTTTTTAAAACTATTTGATTTCTAAAATCTCTGTCAAACCGGACAGAGTTTCCTTTGTTTATTGAGTAAACCAAAGTTTAGATTTCCTGAAACCTGTGCAATGCATATATATATATATATATATTTTCCTTTCATCCAGGGCCAGCAGGGCCAAAACATCAATAGTGAAATAACCATCCACATCATCACATAATTACATCAGAGGTCGCAGCAAATAAACAAGTTGTGGAACTATGAAAGTTTCCCAAAATAATGTACTTCCTTTCCAAAAGAAGCAGTCCTTGGTACCCCAAAGATAATTTGCATAACATATACAAAACATATAGACACATATACTATCTCCAATATACCCCAGGACTACACCAAAAATCCCCTAAACTCTCATAAGCTACTCTCCCTGTAAGGGAGAGTGCACCTGCTCGGTCGGGGGTTGTGCAAGCTCAATCTCAGTACCTGTAAAATATAGCAAGAGGGTGAGCCTTACACATGAAGTAGGAAGCAGTTTCTAATTAGACATACTAACCCACCAAGTCATACACACTTAGACATTTAGCACATGTAAGTTCATACAATCATTCCATGTCATATTCATGCAATTTCAATATTAATTTTCTCTCTCTTTGTCCCATTATAATTCAATTATCCAATGATCTTTTCACCATTCAATTTCTCATTTCCATATATTAGTACCACTAGGAATTGGTTGCTCCTGCTAGGGCATTTGTACACCCATTAGGGACTTATACACCCATCAGGACTTTAATCACCCATTAGGCTTCACCCGTTAGGACAATACATGCAATCTTTATCATTGCTTAACACATTTCATAACATTTTCACTTTCATCTACTTTATTCCTTTTCACATTTTCCATACTCTTAATTATCGTTGAATTGATCACTTGGGCACATCGACGCCTAACGGGGCGTTTGGACCTAATGGGGCATTTGGCCTGACGGGGCATTTGGCCTGACGGGGCATTTAGCCCTAATGGGGCATTTGATACACCTAGCAGGGGCGACCTAGTGTGCCAATGTCCCAATGATCAATTCAACCATCCATTCCTTATTAATTCATTTACATTATACTTTTCCATTTAGAGTTATGTTCGAATCAATTCCTCCTATCAACCAAACATTACTAACATAATACAAACAATTAATTTAATCATATACATCAAGTAGCACATATCCATGTTCATTCATATATCACAATAAATCATCCATAAGTCATATCTATCAATATTTATTCACATTCTTGCAATCTTATTGAACATTTTCACTTAGGGCTCATTTATGACAATATCATAATAATTTCAATATGTATTAATTCCTTGGGTTCCTATATAACTCTAAACACATAACCTTAGCAAATCACTATGCACTAGCTAGAAAACTAGTCCCTAAACCAAGGTAACACACACCCCATTACCTCAATCAAGGAGAGAGTGGGAGAACCTCAAGCCCTAGCTTCTAGCACCCAAAACAAAGAGCTCCAAAGGCAATCAAAGGAGGAGAGTGATGATGATCTTCCCTAAGCCATAGAAATGAGGACGATGAAGAGATCATGACATAAAAACAAGAGGAATTTCGTGTTTCACCAAGAGGTGGGAAGAGAGAGAGGAAAAATTCAAACCAAAGAGAGAGGAATGAAATTAAAAACATGAAAACTTACTTGGAGTGACAAAGATGGGGCTTGATGATGGATTTTGGAGTGATTCACTTGAGGTTTAATGGATTTAGAATTAGAGATTTTGTGCCCTAGAGAGAGACAGTTCGGATTTTGCCAAGAATGAACGCGTGAATCGCTTTTATTTTTTTCTCACAGTACAGCCTTTAATCGATTAGTAATCGATTAAGCACTTTCAAACTTTCTGACCTTAATCGATTACTCTGCAGCTTAATCGATTAAGCTGCTCAGTTTTGCAGCATTCATACTTTGGAAGGCCATAACTTCTTCGTTACCCGTTGGATCTTCCCCAAATTTTGACACAAGCTTCCTCACCTATCCTACTTCACATCCAACGGTGGAATTTGTATTATAAGCTACCAATCTTGTTATTCTTATTCCCCAAAGTCCTATGTTCTAAACTTGAATTTGTATGTCTAATTGGCCAATTTTCTAACTTAAATCATAATTACTTCTATCCTAAGACTATCAAAACATGATTTACACTAAGAATTAAATTTGGGATGTTACATCAGCAGTGCCCCACAAGTATTACTTTTACTTCCGCATACTCTGATTCTGATTCAAAAAGGATTCGGCAATAAGTTTATATTTTATACATTCGATCAATCTCGAGAGACAAATAATATATTTTAATAAGGACTACGAAGATGTTTTATTATGTTTAAAAGACATTGTCTCGAGAGCCTTTTTGTAATTAAAATAATATTAAGCCGAATTCATTTTATTTGTCCATGAAAGAAGGATTTATAATTAAGCAAGTAAACCTTGAAAAGGGAAAAAATTTTCAGTCCCGACTTTTGATGGCAAGTATTCAATATTTGGAAATATTAATTATTTTCAAGATATAAAATGAGGGTGTCACAGACTACATGAACCGAATCTTCAGACCATACTTGGATTCGTTCATAGTAGTATTCATTGATGATATTTTGATCTAATCCAAGAATGAGGAAGAGCATGCGGAACATCTTAGGATTGTGTTGAAGATTCTAAAGGAGAAGCAGTTGTATGCTAAACTCTCTAAATGTGAGTTTTGGCTGAAGGAAGTCAAATTCTTGGGTCATGTGATCTCTTAAGAAGGAATAGCAGTAGACCCTACGAAGGTGGATTCTGTGTTACAATGGGGACAACCTACAACTGTGACAGAAGTAAGAAGTTTCTTAGGATTGGCGGGATATTACCTTCGATTCATTGAAGGATTATCAAAGATAGCACTGCCTTTGACGAAGTTGACTCGAAAAGATCAACCGTTTGTTTGGGACGATAAGTGTGAAAGAAGTTTCCAAGAATTGAAGGAAAGATTAACATCATCTCCTGTGTTTATCTTGCCAGATCCCAATAAGAGTTTTGAAGTGTTCTGTAATGCGTCAAAGCAAGGACTTGGAAGTGTGCTTATGCAAGAAAGACGAGTAGTTGTTTATGCTTCACGGCAACTGAAGACGCATGAGGTGAATTATCCAACGCATGATTTGGAACTAGCTGCTATTGTGTTTGCCTCGAAGATATGGAGACACCATCTTTATGGCACTACTTTTCAAGTGTATAATGACCATAAAAGCCTGAAGTATCTGTTTGATCAGAAAGAATTAAACATGAGACAAAGAAGATGGATGGAGTTTCTCAAAGACTATGATTTCAAGCTTCATTATCATCCCGGCAAGGCGAATGTGGTGGCAGATGCACTGAGTAGAAAAGCAATTCATATAAGCCACATGATAATGAAAGAAGCTATTTTGATTGAGGAATTCAGAGATCTAAGCTTAACAATGGAAGTCGAGCCATCAAGTATCAAGATGGGCATGCTGCAAATCACAAATGAATTCATGAATGAAATTCGTGAATTACAACTGAAAGATGAAGAGTTGACTGAGAAGAAGAGACATATGGTAGAAGGAAAGGAAAAAGACTTTCACCTTGAATCAGATGCGATTCTTCACTTTCGAACAAGAATTTGCATTCCGAAGAATTCAGAATTGAGGAAGCTGATTCTTGACGAAGCCCATAAGAGTAGAATGAGCATGCATCCAGGCTCAACCAAGATGTATCAAGATCTGAAGAAGATATTCTGGTGGTCAGGATTGAAAAGAGATGTTGCTAGATACGTAGCTTCGTGCTTAGTATGTCAGAAAGCCAAAGCAGAACATCAGAAACTTGTAGGAGAGCTCCAACCATTGAATGTTCCTCAATGGAAATGGGAGACCATATCAATGGACTTCGTATCAGGTTTGCCCAAGACGACCTCAAATCATGATGCAATTTGGGTAATAGTAGACTGTCTAACAAAGGTAGCACATTTCATTCCAATAAACACCTGATACTCTCTGGAGAAGCTTACTCAATTGTATATCAAAGAAATTGTTCGATTACATTGGATACGTTCAAGTATCGTATCAGATCGTGATCCTAGGTTTACGTCCAGATTTTGGAACAGTTTGCACCAGGCAATGGGCACAAAACTTAGGATGAGCTCTGCATATCATCCTCAGACTGATGGACAGTCAGAAAGAACAATTCAGTCTTTAGAAGATGTTTTGAGAGCATGTGCACTTGAAGAACAAGGACGTTGGGATCAAGTGTTACCTCTTGCTGAATTCACTTACAACAACAGCTATCATGCCAGTATATGAATGGCACCATTTAAAGTGTTGTATGGGAGAAAATGTCAAACCCCGCTATGTTGGTTTCAAGTGGGGGAGAATTTGATGGTTGGTCCGGAAATGGTTCAGCAGACAACTGAGAAGAGTAGAATGGTTCAGGATAAGATGAGGACGACGCAGAGTAGACAGAAGAGCTATGCAGATATAAGAAAAAGGCCATTGGAGTTTTCGGAAGGGGATCATGTATTTCTTCGGATCGTTCCGATGAAGGGAGTTAGCCGAGCCTTAAAAACCCAAAAACTTTCACCTAAGTTTATTGGCCCTTACCAAATCCTTAAGCGAATAGGTTCTGTCGCTTATCAAATAGTCTTACCACTGTCCTTAGCTAATCTGCACAATGTATTTCATGTGTCTCAACTCAAGAAATACGTGCATGATCCGACCGTAATCCTTCAGATTAAGCCTGATGATCTAAGTCTAAGAGAAAACCTTACTTTTGAAGCCAGCCCTGTTAGCATAGAAGACCGTAGAGTTAAGTAACTCAGAGGGAAAGAAATCCCTTTAGTTAAAGTCATTTGGGAAAGTGGAGACGTGTTGGAAGCGACATGGGAATTAGAAAGTAAGATGCGTTAAGGGTATCCAGGTTTGTTTTTATAAGACAAGAATTTTGGGGACGAAATTCCTTTTAAGTGGGGGAGTAATGTAACACCCCAAAATTTTAATCCTGGATTAATACAAGTTAATTATAAATTTTATTTATAATTAATTGTTATTATAAATCCTTGATTAAATTAGGTATTTAGTATGCGAGTAGGTAAGAAATAATTCCATAGTTATTTTCTATGCAAAAATTAGAATTTTGCATGTTAGTCCCTGCTGTAGGACCTAAGTGCAATATTAGAAAGAGTTTGGAGGGAAGAAGGAATAAAATATTTATTTTTCAAATTTTAGTCAAAATACTCGAGTATTTCGTTCGATACTCGAGTATTCTGGGTAGAACTGGTTGAGTTAGTGCGTTTGATGAGTCACCGTTCCATTGTACTCTCGATTCGACACGAAAACAGCGACGGAACACCTCAACTGCTTCGTGTCGACATGCATGCATAGGGAGATTGCTTATTTAAGCTCATCAACAACGAATTCGAGCTCTTGTTGATGAATTCGTGAGTTAGGGTTCCGATTTGGTCTTCAACTATTCTCATTCATCTTTGAGTGTTAGGCTAAAAGTAATACACCATTACGAAGCTTACATCCTGAGCTTTGTAAAGAAACAAAAATTGTGAGCTGAGAGTTCGTGTACTAAGAGAATCGAAGCTCGAAAGTTGAAGTCATTTTCTGGAAAACAATTCGGGTAGCTTACTTTTGAGTTTGATTTTGGTAAGCTCTTGAACTTTTGAGGCTTCAATTCAGTTTCATTCTCTTATGCATGTTGCAGAGGACAATTTCTAATTAATTTCCCCAATTCTTTCACATGATTTGATGATCAAAATCAATGGCTTTGTAACCTTACTCAAAACTGTGTTGCTGTCAAATGGATTTTGGGGAAACTAGCTTGGAGGTTGAATCTCTGTCCAGTTTCAGTTTCCACACGATCTAGAGGTAAGTGGGAAGCTGTACATTCACTAGAATAAGGTTTAATTCCTTGATTTGTGTTAGAAAGCCACCATGAGGCTTAAAGGGCTTAGTTTGAAATGGTATATTGGCTTGGAGGCCATTCTGTATGTTATAACTTGTTGGAGCATGTTTGTTATGTTGCATGTGAGCAAAATGCAAGCTATTTTTATGTTAGAAATGCTCAGAATTGAAATTGGTATGCCAAGTTGTTGAAAAACATAATTTTATGCATAATGAATGCTCAGTTTTGATTCAGTGTAATTTGATGTAATTTCTGTGTTGGAACATGTTTAATATACTTAAACTTAACTCTGTTGAACTTTGGTTTTGGTTAAAATTGGTTAGAATTGAATTTGGTATGTGAAAACTCAGTTTCAGTGTTTTACTGTCATGAAATACTCGAGTAGATCGTGGTGCACCAGTGCGTCTGTTAGCACCAGTACTCGAGTGTTTGAGCTGAGACTAGAGTATTGTCTGATGCACCAATTTGAGATTGTGATGAACTACTCGAGTCTTGCATGAACTACTCGAGTATTCTGGATGATAAAACTACTCGAGTAATTCATGAACTACTCGAGTATTTCTGGAAAATCTGAAACTTTACTTTTCAGAAAACGTATGCACTACTCGAGTCTTTTGGTAATACACTCGAGTATTTTTAGTCAGAACACTTAAATTTTATTTTTAAATCTAACCAAGTTATTTTAACCTAAGTTATTAATTTTTAAGTTGATTAATCATGTTCCAAGAAATTAAGAAGATTGTCAGATTACATCAATTACTTTGAATACTTGTGAATAAATTATTCCATGTTGGATAAACATTAAGATTAAAGAGGATTTGATCTTAAATGGAATATGTCATTGCATTCATGGATGGTGTTGGGGGATACGTCGTTGTTTTGTCATGTTCCAAGGTTACTGCTTGCTCGACCCCACTTCAAGGTTGACGTTGTGGGTCTAATGTCTTGATGACTATGTAATCCAAGTGATAGTTTACGTTTTGGCGACGTGACGTTCACTAGATAAAGTGACGTTGTTTATCACTTTCGGGCAAGTACGCCATACGTTCGATAACGTATTTTTAAGGAACATGAGGAGGGCACTTGAGAGTGCCAAAGGTTACTGCTTGCTCGACCCCACTTCAAGGTTGACGTTGTGGGTCTTATGTCTAGATGACTATGTAAACCAAGTGATAGTTTACGTTTTGGCGACGTGACATTCATTAGATAAAGTGACGTTATTTATCACTTTCGGGCAAGTACGCCATACGTTTGATAACGTATTCTGTATTCTGGAAATACAATGAAGTTATGGAAGGACGTCCATTTTAGTGATTAGTTGAAGAATTTTTAAGAAGAGTGAGATAGCATGCATCATATCATCATTGATTTTATTATGTGATTAAATTTGATATGATTATAAAAGTTAATTGCTATCTTTGCATATTTATGGATTATCCTTATTTGATTATATGTATGTATATGCTTACCCCTGTAGGCAGCGGGATATGGACGTATGAGGAGCACCGAGCAACATTTTAGGGTGAGGTGGAGTTCACACTCTGCCACCCTAACCCCCTCGTTCGAGTGCGCCCTCGTAGGTTTAGGATACCTATTATATATACTATGCACATCCCTGCTTTTTATGTTTATAGAGGACCTCCACTGCCAGCTCGACCTGTACGTAGGTTCCATAGTTTTTGTTTCCGTCCTGCTACTCGTTCTCATCCCTCTGCCTACAGAGTTTTCACCGACGAGGATGTTCCTTCATCCTATCCGAGTGGAGCTGGTGGGACTACACCAGCTACTACTTTTGGACCTACTGATAGGTCTGCCACTCAGTCGGACGGGATAGAGGAGGATCCCGAGGAGGAGGGAGTACCAGTCGAGCCGGTTCCCAGACCTCGAGGAGGACCCAGTGGTTCCTAGGAGTATGCATAGTATAGATAGTAGGGATCCTGGACCGACTTTTGTTGCTGCAGTGGACCAGACGGATGCATGGAGGACCAGTTGACCTGCTCTCTGACACTTTATTTTTGGGTTGTGATATATTGTACATATTTTGAGGGTGTTTTGAGAGTTCAGGTCTTATTATCAGTTTTACATATGTATTTCAGCTTTATGGACATGGATACATATATTTTGATGACTTCTGTACTGATGGATCCCTATTATGATGACATATATATATATATATATGATGTTTCTTACCACATGGATCCTTGAGTACTACTATCTTCTGTGCACTCTGATTTTGTTAAAAGGAGAATTCGGCAACCATTATTATTTCTAAAATAATTTTATGCAAACAACAAGGCGACGCTACGTTTATAATTATGAAAATCTAAATTTTTGATTAACAAATATACGTTATCTTGCCAACTATTAATTTTTTCAATATTTTATTGATTAAGTGTACGAAGCCGAATTCGTTAGTTTTTTGTATGATTTAATATCAAGTTAATTTATCCAAACAATTAATGTCCATAAATAATATTTTTACAAGAGATTAACTAATAATATTATAGATAAAGGAAAGGGCGTCACATCATGCTCGGTTCTTGGCCAAGGTTTTTGATGAAGCCAAATGAATCAGTTCTGAAGTGTCTCGGATATCAGCCAAGGCAATCAAATCAGCTCAGTAAGATGATCTCAGATCTCAACCATTGACGAAGACAATTGAATCCGACCAGTATGGTGTGGATGAAGTCGGAGCAGCTTAGCTTAGGGTCCAATATATGATGTTTTGAACATGATTTAGACTCCCTTTTACTATGGATTTGGCTTGTTTCTCTTGAAAATTTAGGATTTTCTGTATAGTTTTTAGGAAGATAGGTAATTTATAATCCTTTGAACATTTTGATCCGTTTTGGGTTTGTTTCAGGTACTTTCGGAGCTTAAATGAAGAAAATAAATATGGAGCATGAAAGTGGATGAAAAGACCTTGAAAATGGAGCAAGAACGAAGCAAAATGGAGCCGGAATCAGTCCCCCACGCCCAGGCGTGGAGCTCCCCATGTAACATCCCGAATTTTAATTCAAATAATATATATTTAGAATAACGATAAGATTTGGAAGTAAGGATTATTCTAAAAAGGATTTAAAATGATGGATTATGAGTTCTTTGAATGCCATAAAGGAATCAAGAAGCATTGACATCAAAAAGGAGGTTGAAAGATGAACAAAAGAGCGTTAGAAGCGATGTTTTTGGTGTTATAAACACCCTATATTAGGAAATTCAAAATAAAAGATTTACAACTCTAAACACAAATTCCACCGTTGGATGTGAAGTAGGATAGGTGAGGAAGGTTGTGTTAAAATTTGAGGAAGATCCAACGGGTAAGGAAGAAGTTATGGCCTTCCAAAGTCTGGATGCTGCAAAATTGTGTAGCTTAATCGCCTCTTAATCGATTAAGCTGCAATTTAATCGATTATTAATCGATTAAGAGCTGTTGCAGTGGAAAAAAATAAAGGCGATCCACATGTGAATTCTTGCCAAAAACTCGAATTTTCTCTCTCTAGGGCACAAAATCTCTCATCCCAAATCCATCAAGCCTCAAGGGAATCACTCCAAAACCCACCATCAAGTCTCTCTTGGTCTCTCCAAGTAAGTATGCATGTTCTTGATTTCATTTCTCTCTCTTTAATTTGGATTTTCTCTCTCTCTTCCCACCTCTTGGTGAAGCACGAATTTCCCTTGTTTTTTTTGTCACAATCTCTTCATCGTTCTCATTTCTATGGCTTAGGGAAGAGTATCATCACTCTCTCCATCTTATTGACTTGGGAGCTCTTTGTTTTGGGAGCGTTCGGAGCTAAAGCTTGGTTTTACCACTTTCCCTCTCTTTGGTTAAGGTAAGGGGGTGAATATAGTGAGCATTGGCTTGTTCTAGGAAAGGGTTTGTATTTAGATATAATGGTTGGCTAGGAGTTTATGTGTTAGGGTAGAAAATTAGAAATCTCAATTTAGGAATTAAGGAAAATGTTAAAAATAGGCTTAATTGGTAATTATGGAACTCTAGGAAGTAAAGAATGAGGTTAGGTTTTAATTGAGGAAAATAAATGGCATGAACCCCTAATTTAGGACTTTGAATCAATAATTCGGACAAGTGAAAAGAAAATGTGGTTGTTGCATGATTATATGAGAAGGTGAAGTTTGTTATTATTTGCACTCTAATTGTTATGTGAAATGTGAAATGTGGCTATTTGTTTATAATATGATGGTGCTTGTGCTTGGAATGATTTGGTAAACATTAAATGGAATTGGTAGACAAAATAATGATATATATATATATGGACAACTAATAATCGATAAAGGTGGTGATGTATTGTAGGCCTTCGATTTGGGGGAGACAATACATCGTAAAATGGGGTTGTATTATAGGCCTTCGATTTGGGGGAGACAATACAACGTAAACGGGGCGATGTATGTAGGCCTTCGATTTGGTGGAGACATACATCGTCGGTGGTGTATGTATGTAGGCCTTTGATTTCGTGGAGACATACATACACCCTAAACAAAAAGGAAAAAGGAAAGGACATTGGATAAAATAAGGTAACGGTAATGGAAACGCGATGTATGTAGGCCTTCGATTTGGTGGAGACATACATCGTGATTGGTGTATGTATGTAGGCCTTCGATTTGGTGGAGACATACATACACCGAAAATAAAAGGAAATGAATAAGGAAACAGGGGAATAAAATTGAATAAGGTAATGGTAATGGAAACGCGATGTATGTAGGCCTTCGATTTGGTGGAGACATACATACACCGAAAATAAAAAGAAATGAATAAGGAAACAGGGGAATAAAATTGAATAAGATAATGGTAATGGAAACGCGATGTATGTAGGCCTTCAATTTGGTGGAGACATACATCGTGATTGGTGTATGTATGTAGGCCTTCGATTTGGTGGAGACATATATACACCGTAAAAATAAGGAAAAGGTAAGGGATTAAAAAGGGATTTCTTTGGAAATGGGGAAAATAAATAAAAGGGAACCAAAGGGTGGAAAGGAATTAACTAAAAAGGGAATCGGCACTTGTAAAATGATGGAATTGGAAAATGTGGTATGCTTGCGATGAAATTGTACTTATGTGAATTAAATTTCTAATTGTGTTTGGCCTAGTTAGTTGTTATGTTTATCTAGAACCGCTTTTCTATTTCATGTGCAATGCTCACTCCCTTACCATATTTCAGGTACAGAGATTGAGTTAGCACAGCCCCCGGCCGAGCAGGAGTGCTCTCCCTCACAGGGAGAGTAGGGTTATTATTGGGATTAGGATATTATTGTTGGCATAGCAATGTGTTGAGCATCATGCTAGTTGCACCTAGTATTTATTTTCCGCTTAAACTCTGATAACTGATACAGGATATTATATTTTATGTGTAACATCCCAAATTTAATTCCTAGTATAATTGATGATGGTCAAGCTTAGAGTGAAGGAAATAATGATATTGAGTTAAAAATAGTGGATTGAAGGCTTGATTTAGGGTTAACAACATAGGATATTAGGAAATTCAAAATAAAAGATTTACAACTCTAAACAAAAATTCCACCGTTGGATGTGAAGATTGGTATGTAGGGAAGCTTGCTTTAAAATTTGAGGAAGATCCAACGGGTAACGAAGAAGTTATGGCCTTCCAAAGTCTGGGTACTGCAAAACTTTGCAACTTAATCGATTAAGCTGCAGCTTAATCGATTAAGTCCAGAAGGTGGGAAAATTCTAATCGATTATTAATCGATTAAAACTGATGCTGATGAAAAAAAAATAAAACGAAAATCAACACTCTTTTCCCTCATTGTTCGACCTCTTCTTCTTCTTCTCCTCTAGGGCTTCATTCTTTTCCTTCAAGATCATCAAGAAACAAGGGTGATACTCCATTCCCATCATCAAACTTCCTTCCTCCTTGCTCCAAGTAAGTATTCAAACCTTTGATTTCTTCCCTCTCTCTCTCTAATTCGAGTTTTCTCTCTCCTCCCTCTCATGGAGGTTTTCATTTCTAAGCATAGAAACTTCAAGTTTTCCATGGGGTTTAGTTTGAGAATCATGGAATGAGCAATAACCCTAATTTTTGTGGCTTTATAATAGGTTCTATCACTCTCTTGTGGATTTTGAGCTCTTGGTGGGCAAACTCAAGTATAGGACGCTTGGAATCTCCTTATCCTTAAGTGTTTGAGGTAAGGGGGTGGATATAGTGAGCTTTACCTTGTTCTAGAGAGTAGGTTCTAGCTAGTATGTAATGCTTGTTAGGGTTATGTGTTAGGGGAGAACATTAGATTATAAATCCCTAGGTTATTGAATATGAAATTATAATTAATTAAATGTGCATGATGATTGGATGTTAAGACTAGGAAAAGGAAACCCAATAATATAAGAATGAATTATTTGATAAATGAAATTTGGTTAATGATTATATTGAAGTACATGAGGAATTGGGTAATGTGAAAGTGAAGTTGACATAAATGATTTCTATGATTATTGACTTTATTTGTAAAGTTGTGAATTAAATGATAATTAATTACTGTAGCAAATATATGTATGTGTTGTGGAATAAATTGATATAGGAAGAAAGGGAATGGAAACGATTAAATGTGATAAATGTGCATATTTGTATCTAATTGTTAAATAAGTAAAAATGTTAAGTATTATCAATTGTGAATAAAGATCTGTGAATTCAATGCTCCTAATTATGTGGATTATGTTTTGATGATGACAAAATAATTAACAAATCATGCCTTGAAGATATTGCAACATCAACATCAACAAGAACTCAAGAAAAGAAGACAAGTGCCCAATCATTCTCAATCAAATATTAATTGTAAATTTCTAATTTATGTTGAGAGTGGTTGAGAGTGGGTAGAAATAGTTAGTCTCTTCTAGGAATAAATTTTTATATGTTTATTAAGTTGAGATTGACCAAAAATTAATACTCGAGAGGAAAAATAAAATTGAAAAATAATTTTTCCCATATCTGATCAAAATACTCGAGTATTTTGATAAAGACTTGAGTATATACTCGAGTATTTATAGAAAAACTCGAGTATTTGTGCCAGGTCAGCAATTATGACCGTTAGTCTTGTTCGTGCACCAATTCACTCGTGACCGACCAAAAAGACTCGAGTATTTACCAAAAGACTCGAGTATTTTTGTCCAGTCAGCAAAAATGAACGTTGGAGAGACTCAAAAACTCAATTGAGGGCATTTGAGTCTCATCCAACCCCAAGAGAGAATTCAGAACCTTATTGTAAAATTTCTCTTTGAATTTGTGCAAGAACAAACAAGACAACAACACATCATTGATTACAAGATTTCATAATTTCCTCTTCTCAAGTGTTAATTCCCAAAAAGCTCAACTTCTCACTCATATTGTCATTTTATTCCAAGTTGAGTTTTAGGCCTCAATTCTTACATTGAGCTGTGCTTATTTGTGCTAATCCATTGTGAGATTAGTAATACACATACAAAAAGCTTGATTATTCAAAGTCTTGGATTGTTCCCAAGCAAACCCTAAGTGGCTTAGGGTGTTGCAAGTCTTGAGAGGTTCTCAAGCACAAGACTAGGAGGTTCCTAGCCCGGTAGAGTTTCTTGAAGGGAGTTCAAGGAAGCTTTGTGAAGAGTTCTTCAATCACCGGAATCAAATTGGGGTAGAAATCAAGAGTTTGGTACACTCTTGAAGGGTTAGGTTGAGTGAGGCCATTCTCAAGCAATCCTTTGTAATTTCTAACAATTTGATTATTAGTAGAAACTCCTAAGTGATTAGGAGGACTGGATGTAGCTCATTGTTGGAGTGAACCAGGATAAAATTGCTTGAGTGTTGGTTTATTGCTTTTAATCTACTTTCTAGCTCAATAGACTTAAGTCATTTCAATCAATTAGGATTTATACAATTAGGTAGCAAGTTCAAGAAATCTTTGTGTTTAAAAGTTATTTAGATTGCTTGCTATTCTGTTGGATAAGTTCCTGTTTAATATTGAATTGATTTGAGTTAAAATTGCTGAATTTTCGTTTCTGGTTTTTCTGCTATCTGATAGGAAAAACTCGAGTATTTAAGAAAAGACTCGAGTTGTTCATCACTGAAAAACTCGAGTATTTCACAAAAGACTCGAGTCTTTTGTGTCTGATTCCAGAAAATTCAGTCTTAGCTCCATTCTTCAATTACCAATCGAAATATTTGGTATTAGTGCTTCAAAATACTATTCACCCCCCCTCTAGTATTTGCTTAGCCCGCTTGTTGGTTTCCAACAAGTGGTATCAGAGCTCGGTCGAAAGATCGAGTGTAACAACTTTTTCGAAAAAGATCCTTTTGGAAACTAAATGGGCTCTAGCAATAACTTTGGTGGAGAAGGAGCTTCAATAAACCGTCCTCCACTATTTAATGGTGAAGGATATGTTTATTGGAAAACTCGCATGAAAGTTTTTATTGAAGCAATTGATATGGATATTTGGGATGCAATTGAAAATGGTCCTTTCATTCCCAAAAAGAAAATAAATGATGAAATTGTTGAAATTCCAAGGAGTAGTTGGAATGATGATGAAAAGAGAAAAGTTTCATTTGATTTAAAAGCTAAAAACATCATCTTTTCGGCTTTATCCCATGATGAATTTTATAGAGTTTCCCAATGTAAATCGGCAAAAGAAATGTGGGATACTTTGCAAGTCACACATGAGGGAACAAGTGAGGTTAGAGATGCAAGATTGAATTCTCTAACTCACGAATATGAATTGTTCCACATGTTGCCAAATGAATCCATTAGTGACTTGCAAAAGCGATTCTCTCACATTGTTAATCATTTGATTTCCTTGGGAAAAGTATTTCGCAATGGTGAAACTACTAACAAAATTCTAAGATGTCTTGATAGGAGTTGGCAACCCAAGGTAACCGCCATCAAGGAATCAAGAGACATAAATAGCATGGACTTAGCCACTTTGTTTGGCAAACTCCAAGAGCATGAGATGGAACTTACAAGACTTGGGATGCATGAGGAATCGGACAAAAAGAAAAAGAGCATAGCACTCAAAGCTTCAACCAAAGCTACAAAAGAAGTTGAAGAATGCTCTACAAGTGGAGATTCCGATGGTGAATCAAATCAAGAAGAATTTGGGATGTTTGTGAAAAGATTCAACAAATTTTTCAAAGGGAAGAAAGGTGGATCTTCATCCAATTTCAAGAGAACCAAAGACTCCAAACAAAGAGAAAAGAGTACCAACGATGGAGTTAAGTGTCATGAATGTGGTGGGGTTGGTCACATAAGAATGGAATGTGCCACATTCTTGAAGAAGAATGACAAGAAGACCCAAGAGACCAAAGGGAAGCGTGCATACATTGTTTGGGATGCACCGGAGAAGAGCAATGAATCATCTTCAAGTAGCTCCGGTGATGAAAATGCAAACCTTTGTCTCATGGCCAAGAACAATCATGAGTCCTCATCAAGAGCTAATCATGGCATGAGTGAAAGTGATGATGAGGTAACCTCTAGCTCTTCTTGTTCATCTTCAAACTCCATTTCATATGATGATTTGCAAGAAGCTTACAATGAAATTTTAATTCAATTTAAAAGGCTTGCTAAAATTAATAAGGAAAAAGGAAAGAAAATTTTGGAGTTTCAACATGAAATTGATGAATTGCAAAAATCTATAAATGAGTTGAAACTTCAAAATGAATCCTTGGAACTTATTAATTCTAGTCATCAAAGTGATTGTGCAAATCATGAGGAAATTATCACTTCATGTGAGAGATGTGATGAACTTGAAAAAGAAGTGAAAGATTTGAAAAACAAACTCACAATCTCACATAGTGATAGAAACCTCAACCAGTTGTTGAACTCTCAAAGACATAATCACAACAAAACCGGTTTAGGATATGTTCATAAAAAGGACAAAAAGTACAAGGTGGTTGGAACATTTTCTAAGAAAAACTCATCAAAGAGACCAACTTGTACTTATTGTGGAAAAGTTGGACATATCAACATTGAGTGCCACATTAAGAAGTTTGAAATGAAAAAGGGCACTTATATGTGGATTAAGAAGGGAGAAAGTCCCAACACTAACCCTAAGGGACCCAACATTGTTTGGGTACCCAAAGTGAAAAAGTGATTTCATTTTGTAGGTGTGTCTTCGAACGGGAAAACAATTGTGGTATCTTGATAGTGGATGTTCGAAGCACATGACGGGAGATAAGCGGCACTTCATTGAGCTTACTCCAAAGGAAAAGGGTTATGTCACTTATGGGGACAACAACAAAGGCAAAATCCTTGGTATTGGTAAAATCGGAAACTCTTCAAATTTGATTATTGATAATGTGCTCTATGTTCAAGGATTAGAACATAATCTCTTGAGCATAAGCCAATTATGTGATATTGGCAATCATGTAGTTTTTACCTCTACCCATTGCCTCATTAAAAGTGACAAAGATGAATCAATCAAATTTGTTGGTAGAAGGTCAAATAATACTTACTTAGTTGATTTGAACAAAGTCACTTCTTTGGTCTCTACTTGTTTAGTGAGCAAAGAAAATGTCACTTGGTTATGGCATCGTAGGACCGCTCATATAAATGTAAACCAATTGAAGAAAATTCAATCTAAAGATCTAGTAGTTGGTTTACCAAAGCTAAATTTTTCTATTGAAGGTGTTTGTTCCCCTTGCAAGAAATGTAAACAAACTAAAAACACCTTTGGATCAAAAATGGTTATGTCCACATCAAGGCCATTAGAAATGCTTCATATGGACTTGTTTGGACCATCACAAATAAAAAGCTTTGGTGGCAACTATTATGCATTGGTGATTGTTGATGACTTCTCTAGGTTTACTTGGACTTTATTTTTAACTACTAAGAGTGAGACCTACAAATCTTTTAAACATCATGTCAAACTTTTGCAAAACCAAGTAAATCAAAAAGTAATTATTATTCGAACCGATCATGGTGGTGAATTCGAAAACCACAAATTTGATAGATTTTGTGCTAAAAATGGTATTGAGCATCAATTCTCCGCACCAAGGACTCCGGAACAAAACGGAGTGGTAGAGCGGAAAAATAGGGTGCTAGAGGAACTTGCTAGAACCATGTTAAATGATTCTCAAGTACCTCAATATTTTTGGGCCGATGCCGTCAATACGGCTTGTTATGTTTTAAATCGTATTTTGATAAGGCCCTCTTTGGATAAAACCCCCTATGAACTTTACAAGGGAAGAAAGCCAAATATATCTCATTTTCATGTCTTCGGATGCCAAGTTTTTGTTTTAAATAATGGAAAAGAACACATTGGCAAGTTTGATTCCAAATCCGATGAAGGCATATTTTTAGGCTATTCTTCTCATAGTAAAGCTTATAGAATTTTCAATAAAAGAACTTTAACTATTGAGGAATCAATTCATGTGGTTTTTAATGAGTCTTCAAAAGAAGATAGTGTTTTATGTGATGCTAGTGAAGATGGCATTGTCTTTTCAAAAGAAGAAAAAGAGAGAGAGAATTCAAAAGTTGATGAAGGAGAAGTAAGGGAAGAACTTCCTCCAACTTGGAAATCGGTCAAGGCTCATCCTATAGACAAAGTCATAGGAGATATGTCAAAGGGAGTACTTACTCGTAGGTCTATTCAAAACATTTGCCACTATGTCTCATTTGTTTCTCAAATTAAACCCGATTCAATTAAAAAGGCCATTGAGGATGATCATTGGGTTCTTGCTATGCAAGAAGAATTAAACCAATTTGAAAGAAATGAAGTTTGGGATCTAGTCCCTAAACCCGATGATCATACCATAATTGGTACTAAATGGATTTATAGAAACAAACTTGATGAATCCGGGTTGATTATAAGAAACAAAGCTAGACTAGTAGCTCAAGGGTACAACCAAGAGGAAGGTATCGATTATGATGAGACCTTTGCTCCGGTTGCACGTCTTGAAGCAATCCGAATTTTACTTGCTTATGCTTCAATCATGAAATTCACTTTATATCAAATGGATGTTAAAAGTGCTTTCTTGAATGGGTTTATAAATGAAGAAGTGTATGTCAAACAACCCCCCGGTTTTGAAAATAGTGAATTTCCAAACCATGTTTATAAATTGAAAAAGGCACTCTATGGATTGAAACAAGCTCCTAGAGCTTGGTATGATCGACTGAGTTCCTTTCTATTAGAAAACAAGTTTCAAAGAGGGAAGGTTGATAATACACTATTTATTTATAAAAGCAAGGATGACATTTTGTTAGTACAAATCTATGTTGATGATATCATTTTCGGTGCTACTAACGTGTCTCTTTGTAGAAAGTTTTCAAATTTGATGAAAAAGGAATTTGAAATGTCAATGATGGGAGAACTCAAGTTCTTCCTAGGCTTACAAATAAAGCAAGTCAAGGAGGAGATATTTGTGCATCAAGGGAAATATTGCAAAGAGCTCCTTGAGAAATTCGGATTGGACAAGTGCAAGGAAGCCTACACTCCAATGAGCACATCATGCTACCTAGACAAGGATGAACAAGGTACACCGGTTGATGTTAGTAAGTATAGGGGTATGATAGGTAGTCTCCTATATCTCACTGCATCTAGACCGGATATTATGTTTAGTGTATGCATGTGTGCTAGATTTCAAGCTAATCCTAAAGAATCTCACCTATCCGCAGTTAAACATATATTTAAGTATCTAAAAGGAACAATTAACACTGGTTTATGGTATCCTGCTGATGCCAATCTTAGTTTAGTTGGTTACTCGGATTCCGACTTCGCGGGATGCAAGCTTGATCGCAAAAGCACCAGTGGTACTTGCCATTTCTTGGGAAGTTCATTGGTGTCATGGTTTTCTAAAAAGCAAGCTTGTGTCGCTCTTTCTACCGCCGAAGCGGAATATATCGCAGCCGGTAGTTGTTGTGCTCAACTGTTATGGATGAAACAACAATTATCGGATTTTGGTTTGAAACTTGAAAATATTCCGATTAGATGCGATAACACGAGTGCAATCAATTTGACTAAGAATCCGGTGTATCACTCAAGAACTAAACACATTGAAATAAGACATCACTTTTTAAGAGATCATGTACAAAAGGGTGATTGCACAATTGAATTTGTCAGTACCACAAATCAATTAGCTGACATTTTTACAAAACCTCTACCAAGGGACACCTTTTATCATATTAGGAGAGAACTTGGTATTTTAGATGAAGCTAATATAGGCTAATTGCATTGTGTGTCATTTTTTTGAAAAATCACCATATTAGTCTTACTCTAATGTGTTATTGATTCTTAGTTAAATTGTCCTTGATGATATTTGAAATTGTATATGTTAATTGTGTGTGATTCTGTACTGTATTCCAAGTTGGTAGTGAAGCATTTGTATTTGATTTGTGTTTGGTCTTTTAAAACTGAGTTTTTACTTTCTGTTCTGTCAAAATACTCGAGTTTTTCCAAAAACACTCGAGTATTTTAATTCAAAATTAAATCAGTTTTAAATTGAAAAAGTTTTTAATCAGGGTCTGATAAAAATACTCGAGTGTTTCTCAAAACACTCGAGTCTTTATTAAAATACTCGAGTGTTTTGAAAAACACTCGAGTCTTTCGAAACCCCCAAATTTTTGAACTTTCAGACCAAACTCGAGTATTTTCCAAAAACTCGAGTATTTTGCGTTTTCCTGAAAAATTGAACTTTCGGACCAAAGTCGAGTTTTTCAATTTTTACTCGACTTTTCTGGGGAAATCTGGGCTGAGTCACGACCGACTCGAATATATTTTCAAAAACTCGAGTATATCCTAAAGAACAACTCTAGTATTTATGAATATATTCGAGTATTTTGAACTGTTTATATATACTCTCAGACTCAAGTTTTTGCGACCCTCTTCTCTCTCGATTTTCTCATATCTCTCTCCTCAAAACTCAGATTTTCCTCAAAGTTTTGTCAAATCTTACTAGTTTTTCATCCTCTAAACTCTTCTCTCGGTTTTATTCTCCTCCAGATGCTCCAGCTCCTTCGATGTTTTGATGATGTTGACCTTTGGATTTTATCTTAGTTTTCATTCTGTTTTTATCATGTTGGTCTTTGTTACATTTTCTGTATTTTGAGAACTTGGTGTTTTGAGTCTTTGGGTTTATTATTGCACCTTTGATTTGGACCTTTTATGATGTTTTTATGTTAATGAATTTGGTCTTCATTATGATGTTTGTGCAAAGCTTCAGGGGGAGCTCTTTATCGTTATTATATCTCCGTTTTATTTGCATAGTTGGTTATGGGGTTTTCCGATTATGCACCTCTCCTCCCTTGATCTTTTTCTAAATTGTTACATCTTTTTGGCGTATGACAAAAAGGGGGAGAGATATTACACTTGTCTTGTCTTGATATTGTTGCACCTAAAATCTCTAATTATGGTATATACTCTGATAATTGTTAAATTCTCTAATACCATAGGCTTGGTGCTAAAATTAAATTGTCATAACATCTTGCTCAAGCTGAATTTTTAGATAGGTGAAAAGTATCATATAGTGAGGGGGAGTTGCATCTCCAAGTGGATCAAGCTTAACAAATGGATCAAGTGTTAATTATTTTGTCATCACCAAAAAGGGGGAGATTGTGAATTCAATGCTCCTAATTATGTGGATTATGTTTTGATGATGACAAAATAATTAACAAATCATGCCTTGAAGATATTGCAACATCAACATCAACAAGAAGTCAAGAAAAGAAGACAAGTGCCCAATCACTCTCAATCAAATATTAATTGTAAATTTCTAATTTATGTTGAGAGTGGTTGAGAGTGGGTAGAAATAGTTAGTCTCTTCTAGGAATAAATTTTTATATGTTTATTAAGTTGAGATTGACCAAAAATTAATACTCGAGA
Source organism: Crotalaria pallida (assembly GCA_037953625.1). Lineage (NCBI taxonomy): Eukaryota > Viridiplantae > Streptophyta > Magnoliopsida > Fabales > Fabaceae > Crotalaria > Crotalaria pallida. The sequence goes on along the minus strand of CM075650.1, from coordinate 46,970,777 downwards.
GGAAAAATAAAATTGAAAAATAATTTTTCCCATATCTGATCAAAATACTCGAGTATTTTGATAAAGACTCGAGTATATACTCGAGTATTTATAGAAAAACTCGAGTATTTGTGCCAGGTCAGCAATTATGACCGTTAGTCTTGTTCGTGCACCAATTCACTCGTGACCGACCAAAAAGACTCGAGTATTTTTGTCCAGTCAGCAAAAATGAACGTTGGAGAGACTCAAAAACTCAATTGAGGGCATTTGAGTCTCATCCAACCCCAAGAGAGAATTCAGAACCTTATTGTAAAATTTATCTTTGAATTTGTGCAAGAACAAACAAGACAACAACACATCATTGATTACAAGATTTCATAATTTCCTCTTCTCAAGTGTTAATTCCCAAAAAGCTCAACTTCTCACTCATATTGTCATTTTATTCCAAGTTGAGTTTTAGGCCTCAATTCTTACATTGAGCTGTGCTTATTTGTGCTAATCCATTGTGAGATTAGTAATACACATACAAAAAGCTTGATTATTCAAAGTCTTGGATTGTTCCCAAGCAAACCCTAAGTGGCTTAGGGTGTTGCAAGTCTTGAGAGGTTCTCAAGCACAAGACTAGGAGGTTCCTAGCCCGGTGGAGTTTCTTGAAGGGAGTTCAAGGAAGCTTTGTGAAGAGTTCTTCAATCACCGGAATCAAATTGGGGTAGAAATCAAGAGTTTGGTACACTCTTGAAGGGTTAGGTTGAGTGAGGCCATTCTCAAGCAATCCTTTGTAATTTCTAACAATTTGATTATTAGTAGAAACTCCTAAGTGATTAGGAGGACTGGATGTAGCTCATTGTTGGAGTGAACCAGGATAAAATTGCTTGAGTGTTGGTTTATTGCTTTTAATCTACTTTCTAGCTCAATAGACTTAAGTCATTTCAATCAATTAGGATTTATACAATTAGGTAGCAAGTTCAAGGAATCTTTGTGTTTAAAAGTTATTTAGATTGCTTGCTATTCTGTTGGATAAGTTCCTGTTTAATATTGAATTGATTTGAGTTAAAATTGCTGAATTTTCGTTTCTGGTTTTTCTGCTATCTGATAGGAAAAACTCGAGTATTTAAGAAAAGACTCGAGTTGTTCATCACTGAAAAACTCGAGTATTTCACAAAAGACTCGAGTCTTTTGTGTCTGATTCCAGAAAATTCAGTCTTAGCTCCATTCTTCAATTACCAATCGCAATATTTGGTATTAGTGCTTCAAAATACTATTCACCCCCCTCTAGTATTTGCTTAGCCCGCTTGTTGGTTTCCAACAAGATCATGGTTTATGAATTGAACTGGTGAATATAGGAAACGGAAGTAAAACGATTATGTGGAAATAAAAAGTAAAAGATGATATATGCAAAATTAAAATGAAGAGCGAATCTAAATGTTGGTCTATAAAAGAGAACACTATTTGGTTTGATTGTGATAACTGAGAAAGGAAATGAATAAGGAAATTACATGAATAATTATGTGTTGATTGTGGTTAAATGTGATATAAATGAATGGTTTATATAGAGAATGATGTTAAGTATATTGTAGGTGGTTGTATGAGGTACCTTCCTGCGTGGAGGTGAAGTACGATTGAGTGTTGACCTCTGACCTGAGGGACACGAAATGAATAAAATGTTAAAAATGTGTTGACCTCTGACCTGAGGGACACGATATGAATTAAAATGAATGAGTGTTGACCTCTGACCTGAGGGACACCGGATTAAATAATGAGTTGGGTGTTGACCTCTGACCTGAGGGACACCGGATGAAATGTGTATTGGTGTGTTGACCTCTGACCTGAGAGACACATAATTTAAATAAGGAAAAGAATGGGAGCCTCAGATTGAGGTGATAAATTTGTTGAATGAAATTGTACATTGGCCTCTGATTTGAGGTGATGTACCTAAATAAAGTAAGTGTGTGAAATGATTAATGAAATGGATGTTGAGATGAATAAGGAAAATGGATGTGGAAATGAATAATGGAAACGGATGTTGAAATGAATAATAAAAATGGAAATTTGGAATGAATAATGAGTATGGTGTGCAATATGTGAGTGTATGTTTGGATGAGCGTTTGCAAAATTGATTTTGAATGTAATTGATTATGTAGAATTGATTTTGGTTATAATTGAGTTTGTGGTAAAGTGGTTTATGTTTGGATATCTTTATCAGTAAAGTGATTTTAGTAAAATATTGTTGTTTGGAAAATTTGGATCAAAATTGATTCTAAATGTGCAATTACCAAAATGGGTTTATATTTCATGTAGAATCTTTTGTAAAATAAATAATAGTAGTCACTTATTGACATAAAACAAAATATGATAATTAACTTTCAAAGTGCAGTTACAGAAAATGTTATAACTAGCATCATAATAGCAATTACACATACTGCAACCATTTAAGAGCAAATAATTAATAGTGCATTACAATTTTAAAATATAACTACTTGTTAATTAACTTGTATTGTATAATTTCATCTCGAATTGAATCTCGGGTATTATTCATCTCAGCTTGGGATGAGTACAAGTTAACTTCATCATCTCCATCATCATCTTCATCTTCATCTTCAAGATTTATGCCTTCATCTTCATAACGATCAAAATCTATATCATGATCAGCATTTCTTCTAATGAAGTTGTGTAAAGCCATTGTTGCGCAAACTATTTGAACTTGTGTTTCAAATTTGTACTTAGGCATGCGACGCAAAATTGCAAACTTGTTCTTCCATACACCAAAAGTTCTTTCTATTGTGCACCTTAAACTTGAGTGGTAAAAGTTGAATACTTCATTATGGTTTGCAAATCCAGATTTACGTCTAAAATCAGGAAGATGATAGCGCTCACATCTATAAGGACCAAGAAATCTCGTCGGTGTTGGATAACCAGCATCTACCAAGTAATATTTATCTAAAGATAACACGAAAAAATAAAATTAAAAAATTTAAGGAAAAATTTCAACAAAAAAAAGTAAATCAACTATATTCACAGAAAGTGCAAACCTGGTGGAGGACGTGGAAAGTTCATGTTAGCATTTGTGAGAGCATGTTCAAACACACGAGCATCATGGGCTGTACCTTCCCACCCAGGCAATACAAAAGTAAAACACATGTTCCAATCACATACCGCCATTATATTTTGTGTTGGATATCCCTTTCTCCCAATAAATCTTCCTTGTTCGGAAGGGGTAATAACACATGGAACATGAGTACCATCAATTGCTCCTATGGCATTCTTAAAAAATGGCCAATATCGCTTATCATTTTTAATTTTTTCATGAGTATCACGAAGCTTAGGATCTTGTGGCCTAATATATTTGAAAGATAACTTCAAGCAAGCAGTTAGAACTTTGTGTATATGTCTACTTATAGTCTCTCCGGAGTGTTGAAATATTTCTTGAAGCATTCTATTACCTAACCCATGGCCAACCATGTTTAAGAACATACCTACCATTTCTTCAACCCCATGGGATTAGTGGGTTTTAAACCAAGATCAACTAATTCAGTGCAAAGCTTATAGAAAATATGTTTTTCCATGCGAAAGTGCTCATAACAACGAATGGGATGCCCTTGCAATATACCTTGCACCCATGCATGACCTGTTTGTTCTCTAGTTCTACATGGCTCTTTACATAAATATTTTATTGCATACTCACCGACGAGTGCCCCAACATAAGAAGCTTCTTCCATAATATCATCATTTTCGTTGGTATCTACCTTAAACTGTTCTTTCCAATCAAAACTCATTCCTGGTGAAAAAATTACAATGCCACAGTTAATAATAATAATAATAATAAATTTTTTTTAATAAGAAAAAAAAATTCATTAAAGACAGGGCAGAGTATAAGCAAAACTCTAAGCCCACAGGAACCAGAATTCACAAACAGCAAAAGCTATCCCAAATTTACATAGTAAACCATAAGCATTCTAGCAGAAAAAATAAGAAACCAAGCCCAACAAACAACCAGTCCCCAACGTGAATGTGCATAGATTGATAACAGATTCAATAGCTTATACTTCTATCTGCTCAAATCTGAAGTAACTCATCCAGGAACCACGAAATTCTCCATAGTGTAAGAAAAAAAATAATAATTAAAAACACATGAAGTAAGAAAAATTCTCCATAGTGTATCTAACATGCTACCAAATCAGTAAATTTTACATTAAATAAACAACAAGATCCAAACAAAAAGAAAAATAGAATACCATTCAAAGAAAATAGAAGGAAAAAACAGAATAGCATCCATACTTTTAGGAAAACATGATTTTCAAACATAAAAACATAAAAAGCACTATTTTCAAACAACTAGCCATCCTACATCTCACTTGCTAGTAGTCCAATTCCTAGTACACATACAACTAAGCCTACATGAATGGAAATAGACTATTTGCTGCCTGCCTCAACCAATGCAACTTTTTCTCCTTAAAACCTCTCAATGCAACAAACATCTCCCTAGCTGCCTTAAACATCATAAGTTGACAACACTTGGTATGCAAATCAAGATCATTTGAAACCTCATCCAAGTACTGAAGCTCAGCCATCACTTCTCCAATTGATGCACTAGTAACAACATCATTGCGTGACCTACATGTCTCGGCTATGACACTAACAGCCTCAGCTATCTTTGAGGAGGCAGTGGTTTTTTTCTTTTTTTTCTTTTCAACAAGACTAATTCTCTTTCTTTTATCTCCACTCTTTTGGCTACCAACTCCTTGGCTAACAGTTCCTTGAGAAGCATTTATGTCAATATCCGCAAGCTCATTTGTTGCTCCTACACTGGCATCTTCACTATCACCCAAGGCTTCCAGCATACTATCTAGGCATGGACGATATCCCTCATTGTCATCACCACCATGCCCATTAGGCAATATCCCACATGAGGGTGCCCAAGCAAACTCTCCTGTAGCCACTGCACCCTTGAAGAGTTCAGTCAATTCTCTAGCAAATGGAAGCCCCTTGTTCCTAAATTTTCCATATTGAGGGTTTTCCTGTATGTTTACAACTAATCATGGTAAGATAAAAGGACAAAATATAAACTAAAGTGTTTTAAACATGCACATTTTGTTAGTCACTTACTAGTTGCTTGCTCTCTCACCACTCATCCGGTGCAGCCACGGTATTCCTCACACTATCCCATCCTAAGCCAGTTTCTTTGCCAAATAAATTATACCATGCTCGCCAATCTTTTCTCAAGTTATCGTACCTATTTTTCAACTTTGTCTTGTCATATTTCCTTCCAGTCAACTCATTAAACTTGGAAACTATACATTTCCACCCCTTCTTAGTAAAGCTACTACCAAGGCGTTCCCCCTATGAAACTTGTTCCAAACATGTTGTAATGAAGCATTCAGTGGCTTTAGGATCCCAACAAGCCTTTTCTTTCAGCACTTCATTGTTACTCATCTATATACATCATATAGGAAATAACAAACACTATCAAGCATCAACTATTAGTAAGTAGAGTGGATTCTATCAAAACTTCAAATAACAGCAATAAGATTACAGCCATAACAACAATGACAAAAGAAGCATATCAACTTTATATTTTGTCTCAACCCCACATACTAATATAAAAACACCCTTGGTCCCAGTATTAACCAAAACAGCCATAACAACAATAAGATTACAGCCTTAACAGGCCAAAATATATGAGTATATTTTTGACAGCAGAGGTATGTAAATTTTTGACAACAGAGGTTCACAATGCAGGGCTTTGTTGATTATGCTATTGAGTGGACTGCGTTGCCTTAAATTACAAGATTTCTTGTTTAAGTAATTATTCCACACTGTTAATGAACAGATTATACATATTTCGTTCCATTTCTGAAAAGGACATTTAAAGTCTGATATATTTATTATGTTCTGATTCATTTGGGAGCTATAGCCTATAAGGCACCTAGGTTTTATGTATCAGAGTTACGTAAGTTGGCACCAAAACACATACTATAGTTTCAAACAATGTATTTCACCTAAATTCTTCAAGGATAATGGAAAACAGAATCCAATAAAAAAATTAATTAATTGAAGAGAAAATAAGTTCACCTCACCCACCAAAAGTAATTACATATTAAAAAATAAAGACCAGGTACAATGCTAGCTGGGTATTAGTCAGTGTAAAATTTGCACTAAGGCCAGTACATAAGATTCAAAATAGGTTGGACACCACTATAGCAGAGAGATAATGAAGTTGCTAGGGGCAAGTTTCAATTATGGAATGCCTTGCAGTCACATTGATTAAACCTCACTGCCTTGTATTAATGCTAGCATGGTATCTCCTTTAAACAACATATGGCATCTTCTGCTTTTTTGTGGAAAGGAGGACACAGAAATGAAAAAAAGTTGGAGATAGCATAGGCATGTAAAATTGGTGATCAGATTCCATTTATGTGGGGGACACTTAATATCTTCTTCAACAAGAATGAAAGTAATAAGTGAAAAAATAGAAAAAAAGAATGTGAATGCTGTAAATTGTAGCCAAAAATGGTTACTCTATGCCTTCTTATTAATTACAGCATTGTTATATGTATAGATCAAAGAATTAGCTGCTACGTTACAAAAAAAAAAAAGAATTAGCTGCTGGTTGGAAAACACTTGTCACTACTTTAGTTTAAAGAAATAGGTACTAGAAAAGTTTTATATCCCTTAATCTTCTCAGCTTGATTAGAGTTAGTTAGAGTCCAACATAACTTCTAAACACGGAGGGTTTAGAATAAAAAGATGTTTTTTTTGAAGTGGGACAAAAAGATGTTAAATAATTATGTTATTAGTAAATACCATCATTTACGAAATAAAAATAATGAAATTTTATGAAAAAAGAAATGGACTACTTTAGCCATCATCAGCAAGCCATAGAAAATTTCAGTCACTGAAAAGTATATGAAACCAAATATCAAAAATTCAAAATAAGATGCCAATTTATAATCAAACAAAACATAGTCCAACATTGGGTTCTAACTGTTCATTTATCAATAACAAAACACAAATGACATTTGAAAAAGTACATCATTATGTTCAGGAAGTAGATCAATGCTAATAACACAAAACCAGAGTATTGAAGATATCACACTGAATATTCAAGTACAACTTCGGTCACTAGACTCTTCATGGATATCAATGATCTAGAAAAGATAAGAGATGGTTCCTTTAACGGTATGTCCAACACTTCTAGAACTGTCTAAACATGAATGAGTGATCAGTAATTTGCAAACATTGAATTTCAAGCATTGATCCTGCTACTAGAATACCAAGCCATTGTATGTAAGCATTAGAAAACAGGATTCATGTGACTTATTCCCAGATTTCAGAACTCTTCAATTTCCATCACAATCTTCCTTATTCCTATTAAAGAACCTAATAGCCGTTTCCTGTATGATTATCAATCACGAGGTTTCTTGCAGCCTATACATGTTATTTAGACAAAAGTTCTAAAGGTTCAGAAAGAACTCATACATCCAAAAAGTGTTCTCTTAAACACATCACCTATATTTGTTAAGTTCAAATACCATGCAGCAAGAAAACTCATCTTAAAAGCATTTTTTTCCTTATATACAATGTGCTGAATGCATTACCTTTTTTGACCAATTCACTTTACTAAAATGATAAAAGCTCAAAGCATGCTCGCTTCAAGCCCTATCTCTAGGTAGATTAACTTAAAGGATATTTGGCTTAGCTCTCTTTCACTATGATAGCAGTTTAGACTTTATCACACCGACTGCATCTTCCATTAAGATATGGCATGATAGCAAACATTGAATTAAATTATTTGTGACCAAAGAGACCACACCTTTTCTTCATACTTAGTGCTCATACTAGAGAATCGTGCACTAAGTCATCATTTATGACTAAAGGACTACCAAAACACCCATAAACTTCAAATTGCAATCCTTTTCAAACTAAAATTATCAAATGCAGAGCTATATGAACAACATTGTGACCAAAATAACAAGAAATTATACTGACTCAAATAGAACCAATCATACTTATAAGGCAGCTTAATGTTATGAATACATAATTTTCAAAGCAAAACAAGCTACAATTACACCTGCGTGTATCTTTTAACATAACTTCACTAAAAAAACGAAACTAAATTGAGAGAATAAGCTACAACTTACCTCAGGCCACTTGACTTTTTTGAAGAAAATGAAAGTTGGTAGTCTCCCTGCAACTTAATCTCAGCAAATTAAAGTTGTGAGGGACAAGGAGAGTGACCTCCGTGTATATATAGAGAAAGGAGATGAGAGTGGGAGTTGGTAACATTAGAAAGCTACGGTTGAAAATAATAAATTTGCAAAAAATTTCCACACTCTTCTATGCAGCAACAAGAGGAAGAAGTGACATGAGATAAAGGAGATATATACACTAAAAAAACACAAATGAAGCATAACCAAGTTGTGAAGGAATTGAATTTATTACTATCCTAATCCTTAAACAAGTTGAAGAGAAATTAAAATATAGTTGTTTTGAAGAGTTGGTGAGCGGTGATTTGGTGATAGCCATAAATACACTGTCGGTGATTGGAATTGAACAAAGGGAAAGCCAGAAACAAGTTGGGAAAGGGAAAACCATCAACAGACATGAAGAGAATGGCAGGGAGGGCAAGAAGGAGAACTTACCTAACATTGGAGATCTGAAAACCCAAAATTGATTCTCCTTTGATGCAGAAGCGATCCATACCTGCTTCGATCCAAACTCGAGTTTGGAGAGCCAAATCGATTCTCAGCAGGAAACCCAAACAAGTTGATTTCGCGTTATTGGAGAAGAAACGCGAGTTTGGAAGAGGGGAACGCTGAACCAAACGTACCCTGAATATATGTTTAATTGCTATTTGTGCTTGACCTAGCGGGTCGTTATGTCTAGTTAGAAACTGCCTTCTATTTCATGTGCAATGCTCACTCCCTTACATTTTCCGGTACGGAGATTGAGTTGGCACAGCCCCCGGCCGAGCAGGAGTACTTCCCCTTACAGGGAGAGTAGGGTTATTATGGGATTTGGAGGATATTATGAACTTAAGCCTCCTACACTATTTTGATGTAAAATTTGTTATTCATATTTTAAGTGAGGCTTAGGATGTTTTATTTTGACACAGTTATATGTTTTGGTTATGACATTCAAACTTAGTATTTTCCGCTATTACTCTGATATATTTGGAGCCCATGGGTCCTTGATATGATTTAGAAGTATAATCTGAAGCCCGGCTGGCTATTAGTTGTTTATCTGAAATTGTTTATCACGGGTTAAATTTTGGATTAGTCCGAAAAACAAACAAAACTCCGTGTGTTTGACGGTTGATTTTAATGAATTAAAAATGAATTTTTAAGTCTGTATTTTAGTATAAGGGGAATTAAGGGTAATTAATTATAGGGTGTTACATTATGGTATCAGAGCAGTTTCTCCTCGGCCATGGAGTTGTACAAACTCCAAATGATTACTCACCTAGCGAGTAATTGATGCTCATAGTAATAGTTTAGGATTATAATAGGATGATTATAGTATTACGTACCTACTTAGTAATTGAGTCTTATTGGCCTATTCTCTCTGGCTAAGCAGTATGGCTGGAAGAAGGACTGGTAACGATGGACTTGCTGCTATTCTGGAGCATCTATCTCAGATGCAGCAGCAGCAGGGGGAACAGATGGCAGCTGCTGCAGCGGCAGCAGCTATAGCAGAAGCAGCAGCTCTGCAACCAGCTCCAATTGAGGTTGACTGGATGTCTCATTTCCGAAAGAATGATCCGCCTCGCTTTGAAGGTGGAAATGACCCTGATGGAGCACAGAGGTGGATACAGGAGATAGAGAAGATTCTCCGTTCTCTTCAACCACCAATGGAGCAGTATGTTCGATTAGCCGAATTCATGCTGACCAATGAGGCAGAACATTGGTGGGATCAACAGAGGAGAGGATTGGTGGCAGCCAATCCTGTGATTCCTTGGGAAATGTTCAAGGATCTATTCCTGGGGAAGTATTTCCCTGAAGATGTTAGGAGGGAGAAGGAGATTGCTTTTCTCCAATTGACTCAAGGTTCTATGTCAGTTGGGGACTATGCAGCTCGGTTTGAAGATCTCATCCGTTTTTCTGACTATCGGTATGCAAGTGACCGTGACAAGTGTGTTAAGTTTGAAGCTGGTCTTAGGAGTGATCTCCGCCTCTCGTGTGAGTATCACAACATTGATAACTTTGCTCGCTTGGTCAACATGGCAAGCACCTATGAGAAGGGTCTCCAACGAAAGCTAGCTGATGAGAGATCTCGGGCAAACCAGAGAATCGGAGGTCAAAGTAAGGACAAGGGACCGATCCAGAAGTCAGGTCCATACTCTCATTCCGGGGTCACGTTTCCTAGGGAATCCGGATCAACAGTGAATGCTTATGGTCCTATACCGACTTGTCAGCACTGTGGCAGGATGCATAGAGGAGTGTGCTGGTCATTGGGTCGAAAGGAGGGGTTATGTTTTCACTGTGGACAACCCGGACATTTTGCTTCAAATTGTCCTAAGAACACAATGAAGAAAGAGATTAATGCTGCTAAGGCACAGAGGGCCAGTGGAGGTCCATCATTGCAGAAGGGGAAATTATTTACCGTCGAGGATGACGAGGTGGACCCAGCTGGTATGACCGCAGGTAACTAATGTTGCCAAGTCCATGCGTAATGCTTCTAAGTCCGATTGTTGTGGAGTTAGTTTTCTCCTTAGTTAGCTAAATAGTAAGTTAGTAATGTCTTAGGGTAGAAATGTTTTAAAACATGTCAGATATCTGCCCTTCCAAATTCGATCTTGCTCTTATAGATAACATGTGAAAGACCTTATAAGAGAATTCTTAAGTTTGAGAATTCTTGTATCAAGTGACCAATATTATGTTGTGATGTTGTTATTTGATGTAATGTAAGGTTAGAACTGATCACTCTAATCCTTGCATTTGTTAAATGATAACATTATTGACAGAACCTGACCGTGATGTGTTGTTGGTAGACGTGAGGTTGGGATTGATCACCTCAATTCTTGCATCTATCAATAAATGCTATCATTGGAAGTCCTATCACCGGGGTGATTCTCCATTTACAGAATCTAACGGAATTTCGGGGGCAAAATTCCAATAAGTGGGGGAGAATTGTAACATCCCAAATTTAATTCCTAGTATAATTGATGATGGTCAAGCTTAGAGTGAAGGAAATAATGATATTGAGTTAAAAATAGTGGATTGAAGGCTTGATTTAGGGTTAACAACATAGGATATTAGGAAATTAAAAATAAAAGATTTACAACTCTAAACACAAATTCCACCGTTGGATGTGAAGATTGGTATGTAGGGAAGCTTGCTTTAAAATTTGAGGAAGATCCAACGGGTAACGAAGAAGTTATGGCCTTCCAAAGTCTGGGTACTGCAAAACTCTACAACTTAATCGATTAAGCTGCAGCTTAATCGATTAAGTCCAGAAGGTGGGAAAATTCTAATCGATTATTAATCGATTAAAACTAATGCTGATGAAAAAAAATAAAACGAAAATCAACACTCTTTTCCCTCATTGTTCGACCTCTTCTTCTTCTTCTCCTCTAGGGCTTCATTCTTTTCCTTCAAGATCATCAAGAAACAAGGGTGATACTCCATTCCCATCATCAAACTTCCTTCCTCCTTGCTCCAAGTAAGTATTCAAACCTTTGATTTCTTCCCTCTCTCTCTAATTCGAGTTTTCTCTCTCCTCCCTCTCATGGAGGTTTTCATTTCTAAGCATAGAAACTTCAAGTTTTCCATGGGGTTTAGTTTGAGAATCCTGGAATGAGCAATAACCCTCATTTTTGTGGCTTTATAATAGGTTCTATCACTCCATTGTGGATTTTGAGCTTTTGGTGGGCAAACTCAAGTATAGGACACTTGGACTCTCCTTATCCTTAAGTGTTTGAGGTAAGGGGGTGGATATAGTGAGCTTTGCCTTGTTATAGGGAGTAGGTTCTAGCTAGTATATAATGCTTTTTAGGGTTATGTGTTAGGGGAGAACATTAGATTATAAATCCCTAGGTTATTGAATATGAAATTATAATTAATTAAATGTGCATGATGATTGGATGTTAAGACTAGGAAAAGGAAACCCAATAATATAAGAATGAATTATTTGATAAATGAAATTTGGTTAATGATTATATTGAAGTACATGAGGAATTGGGTAATGTGAAAGTGAAGTTGACATAAATGATTTCTATGATTATTGACTTTATTTGTAAAGTTGTGAATTAAATGATAATTAATTACTGTAGCAAATATATGTATGTGTTGTGGAATAAATTGATATAGGAAGAAAGGGAATGGAAACGATTAAATGTGATAAATGTGCATATTTGTATCTAATTGTTAAATAAGTAAAAATGTTAAGTATTATCAATTGTGAATAACGATCATGGTTTATGAATTGAACTGGTGAATATAGGAAACGGAAGTAAAACGATTATGTGGAAATAAAAAGTAAAAGATGATATATGCAAAATTAAAATGAAGGGCGAATCTAAATGTTGGGCTATAAAAGAGAACACTATTTGGTTTGATTGTGATAACTGAGAAAGGAAATGAATAAGGAAATTACATGAATAATTATGTGTTGATTGTGGTTAAATGTTATATGAATGAATGGTTTATATAGAGAATGATTTTAAGTATAATGTAGGTGGTTGTATGAGGTACCTTCCGGTGTGGAGGTGAAGTACCCACCGGCCAAATTGTATGAGGTACCTTCCTGTGTGGAGGTGAAGTACAATGGTATGAGGTACCTTCCGGTGTGGAGTGTAACATCCCAAACTTTATTTGTATTGTAATTTATGTTACGATGGTCTTAGGGTAGAAGAAATGAGGGCATAAGTTAGAAACTTAGCCAATTGAGCATGCAACCTTAGGTTTAAAACATAGGAATTTAGGAAATTAGAATAACAAGATTGGTAGCTTAAAACATAAATTCCACCGTTGGATGTGAAGTAGGATATGTGAGGAAGCTTGCCTTAAAATTTGAGGAAGATCCAACGGGTAACGAAGAAGTTCTGGCCATTCAAAGTCTGGGTACTGCAAAACTGAACAGCTTAATCGATTAAACTGCAGCTTAATCGATTAAACTGCAACTTAATCGATTAAGGTCAGAAAATGGAAAATGGCTTAATCGATTAATAATCGATTAAAGGCTGTAGATGCTGAAAAAAATAAAGGTGCGTCCACCTCTTAGTTCTTGAGAAACTCGAATTCTCTCTCTCCCAGGGCACCAAATCCTCCATTTTCATCAATCAATCCTCAAGAGGATCATTCCAAGTCCATCCCCAAGTCATTCCTTGTTGCTCCAAGTAAGTGAATGTTGATTTTATTCTTCTCTTTCTCTCCCTAGAATTCGAATTTCTCTCTCTCCCTCTTCCTCCCTTGAAGCTTTAGTCAACAACCTTGAGGAACTTGATGGGGTCACGAATTCCCTCAAGATTCTTGGGCAAAGTTTGATATTTTATTCCTTTATTTTATTGATTTTAGGTTCCTCCCTCTCTTTTGAATTGTGGCTCTTTCTCAAGTGAGTTCCAAGCACAAATTCTCTCTCTATCTCTAAGAGCTTGAGGTAAGGAGTGGGTTATAGTGAGTATTACCTTACTCTGGGGTTTAGCTTACAATATGCATATAATGGGTACTAAGAGTTATGTGTTAGTTTAGGTTGTTATACTATAGGGTAATAAATAACTAGAGCTTATGACATAGGAAAATTAATTAGATGATGATATGCTTTATTTTGAATATTTGGTATATAAGCATGTGACTTGGTGTTGTTTATAATTGAAGTGCTAATTTCGTTAAATGTTTGAGTTATGATTTTATTTTATAAACCAAGGCAAAGTATGGAAATTAAGTATGAATTAAGGATAATGGGGATGATATTAATAAAATTTTGATTTTGTGCTAATTAAATTATAAGATTTAATAGTGGTGATTTGATAATGCAAATGTGTTATGTTTTGACTAATTTTGAGTAATGTACTTGTTAAACAGTTAAGAGGTTTTCTGGAAAAATGGACTGGTTAATATGATTAAGAAGGAATGTTATTTATAAAGGATAAAAAGAGAAGTGGAAAAATATATACCCGGACGCAGTAAGACGTGAGTGCACAGGAGTGCAGACGCAGTAGGTCGTGACCAGGGGAGAATGAAAAATATATACCCGGACGCAGTAAGACGTGAGTGCACAGGGGTGCAGACGCAGTAGGTCGTGACCAGGGGAGAATGAAAAATTTATACCAGGACGCAGTAAGACGTGAGTGCACAGGGGTGCAGACGCAGTAGGTCGTGACCAGGGGAGAATGAAAAATATATACCCGGACGCAGTAAGACGTGAGTGCACAGGGGTGCAGACGCAGTAGGTCGTGACCAGGGGAGAATGAAAAATATATACCCGGACGCAGTAAGACGTGAGTGCACAGGGGTGCAGACGCTGTAGGTCGTGACCAGGGGAGAATGAAAACATACCCGGACACAGTAAGACGTGAGTGCACAGGAGTGCAGACGCAGTAGGTCATGACCAGGGACAGATTAAAAAGAATTATGATATGATTAAAGTGGAAGGAATAAATGACTTTATGAAAATGATGTATAAGAATGAATAGGCAAGATTGACTTGAGAAACCAATGGAATACTTTGATAATGAATTGTGATTTCTTGAGTTTTATTATATTGTTATTAAATTGTTAAATGTGTATGGCTTGGTATAGTATTATGTCGTAATTGGAAACTGTTTCCCCATTTTATGTGTAATACTAACTCCTTACTATTTCCACAGGTACCGAGGCTGAGTTTACACATGACCAGGCCGAGCAGGATTACTCTCCCTCACAGGGAGAGTAGGGTTGGGATTGGATGCATTCTTTTGACCTAAGCCTCTATATTATTTTATGTATATGTGCTGTATATGCTCTTTGTGAGAGGCTTAGGATAGTTTCTTTGGTGCATTTGCTTATGATTCATTTTTGGGCATAGTTGCGGATATGGTCTCTTGTTTTGCATACTTAGCACTGTTGCTGGCACTCTGACATTTTGACGTTGATTTTTTACACTTGAGCCCATGGGGCAACTATGTGATGCACTTATATCTATATTTGAGCCCTGCTGGCTACTGTTGATATTAGATAAATGTGTTTATCAGGTGGAAGATTTTGAAATGTCCGAAAAACAGACGAAACTCCGTCCGTTTGATGGTTGATTTTCATGAATTAAAAATGAATTTTTAAATCCGTATTTTTGATATAAAGGAAATTAAGGGTAAATAATATAGGGTGTTACATTTATGGTATCAGAGCAGTTTCCCTCGGCCATTGGAGTTATGAGTTACTCCAGTGATTACTCACCAAGCGAGTAATCGTTAATTATAGTCTAAAGTCTAGAATATATTGATAGGATGTTTGTAAATACTAATCATGCTATTAAGCATTAACTGTTGGCCTTATGCATGATTAAACAGAATGGCTGGTAGGCGGATCGATAATGATGGGATCGGTGCTATTCTGGAACAACTGGTACAGCTGCATCAGAATCAGGGGAATAACATAGCAGCTGCTGCTGCAGCAGCAGCAACAGCCACAGCAACAGCAATGAATCCTCAGCCACCAGCTCCAGTTGCTATCGATTGGTTGGCACGATTCAGAAAGAATGATCCGACGAAGTTCGAAGGAGGGTTCAATCCCGATGGGGCACAACTGTGGTTGTAGGAGATTGAAAAGATCCTGAATACCATGGCACCACCAGAGGAACAAAAGGTTCTGCTAGCACAATACATGTTGACTAGTGAAGCAGAACACTGGTGGCAACAGATGCGAAGGGGTTTGGAGGCAAGCAACCAGGCGATCACTTGGGAGTTGTTCAAGGACCGTTTCCTCGGCAAATACTTTCCTGAGGATGTTCGTAGAGAGAAGGAGATAGCCTTTCTGCAGCTTGTGCAGGGGAACATGAGCGTTGGGGAGTATGCTGCTAGGTTTGAGGACTTGATCCGATATGCAGGGAGTTACAGGGATGCTGATGAAAGGACCAAGTGCATCAAGTTTGAGACCGGACTTCGTTCTGAAATCAAGGTGGCTTTTGAGTATCAGAACATTGCCAATTTGTCTCAATTGATCAACATGACTAGTACTTATGAAAAGAGTCGGAAACAACGAGCAGTTGAGAAAAGAAGCAAAAGTGTACAGAAAGCTGGAGGTCCTATTAGGGGCAAGAGTTCGGTGCAACGACCAGGTCCTTACTCCCAGCCTAGCACAGGCCCAGTAGTGAGTACCTATGGTCCTATTCCGACTTGTCCACATTGTGGTAAGCAGCATAGGGGAGATTGTTGGAGGCTGGACCCGAGCAAGGGTGGGATAGTCTGTTACAGGTGCGGTCAGCCGGGTCACATTGCGATGAATTGTCCCAGAAATGTAGTGAAGAAAGAGGTGAATGTGGCCAAGGTACAGAAAGCTGGTGACAATCGGGTAACTCAGAAGGGCAAGGTGTATACCCTGGATGGCGAGGAAGTTACAGAGGCTGATGAGCTGATTCGAGGTATTGGCCATATAAATGATGTTGCATGTGGCATTCTCTTTGATTGTGGAGCTACACATTCATTCATTTCTGTCAATTACATGAAAAGATTAAAGTTATCTGCTATTGAGATGCCTTTTAAATTGTCTGTGTCTACCCCTACAAATTCAGCTGTGGTTACATCTTTGATGTGCTTGGATTGCCCTCTTCGAGTATTAGAGCGGGAATTCAAAGTAAACTTGATATGTTTGCCCTTAACCAAGCTGGATATCATTCTAGGCACGGACTGGATGTCCCAGAACTGTGTCCTTCTTGATTGTAGCCAGAAGTCAGTAATTTTCTATCAAGTTTCAGCATCGGCATTAAATGATGAGGAAGCATCAGATATCAGTAGACTCCCAGTGGTTTGTGAGTTTCCGGATGTTTTTCCAGCTGACATTCCCGAATTACCTCCAGCCAGAGAAGTAGAATTTGGCATTGATCTGATGCCTGGTGCCGGCCCGGTATCTAAAGCGCCTTATAGAATGGCCCCTCCAGAGTTGGAGGAATTGAAGAAGCAGTTGGAGGAGCTTCTGGCTAAGGGGTTCATAAGGCCAAGTGTTTCTCCGTGGGGAGCTCCTATTCTTTTTGTTAAAAAGAAGGATGGAAGTGTTCGCATGTGCACTGATTACCGTCAGTTGAATGCGGTGACGGTGAAGAATAAATATCCGCTCCCACGCATTGATGATTTGTTGGATCAGCTTAGGGGAGCTGCAGTTTTCTCAAAAATTGACCTCCGATCTGGATATCATCAAATCCGTATCCGAGAAGAGGACATTCCTAAAACTACTTTTAGATCTCGGTATGGGCATTTTGAATATGTTGTGATGCCTTTCGGTCTCACGAATGCACCTGCTATCTTCATGGATTACATGAACAGGATCTTCAGGCCGTACTTGGACTCATTTGTCATTGTGTTCATTGATGACATTCTTATCTATTCCAGAAGCCAGAAGGAGCATGAAGAGCATTTGAGAACGGTGCTCCAAGTTCTCAAGGACAAGCATCTTTATGCCAAGTTTTCCAAGTGTAGTTTCTGGTTGAATGAAGTGCATTTTCTAGGGCATGTGATTTCTGAGAAGGGTGTGGCGGTTGACCCTTCTAAGGTGGAAGCGGTGCTTAAGTGGGAGAGACCTCAGTCCATCACAGAGATCAGAAGTTTCCTTGGTATGGCTGGGTATTACAGGAGGTTCATTGAGGGGTTTTCTAAACTAGCCCTTCCTTTGACTACTCTTACGCGGAAAGGTGTTCCGTTTGAATGGTCCCCAGAATGTGAAGAGAGCTTCCAAGAGTTGAAGAGGCGATTGACTAGTTCTCCAGTGTTGATTTTGCCGGATCCGACTCAATCCTTTGTAGTGTATTGTGATGCTTCAAAACAAGGGTTGGGTTGTGTGCTGATGCAGCAAGGGCAAGTCATAGCCTATGCATCCAGACAGTTGAGGCAGCATGAGCAGAACTATCCCACTCATGATCTTGAGTTGGCGGCTGTAGTTTTTGCTTTGAAAATATGGAGGCATTATCTATATGGCTCAAAGTTTGAAGTCTTTAGCGATCATAAAAGCCTTCGCTATCTCTTCGATCAAAAGGAGTTGAATATGAGACAGAGGAGGTGGATGGAGTTTCTGAAGGACTATGATTTCGATCTCCAGTATCATCCAGGCAAAGCAAATGTAGTGGCTGATGCATTAAGTCGCAAGACTTTGCATGTCAGCAATTTGATGGTGAAGGAGATGCAGTTAATCCAAGAGTTCAGTGACCTCAATTTGAACATGCAAGTGAAAGAGAAGAGCATTGTTCTAGAAATGTTGCAGGTTACTAATGACTTGATGGGTCTTATTAGAGAAAGACAAGCTGATGATCTAGAATTACAGAAGTTGTTGGAAGGGGCATCGGGAAATGAAGAGGCCGATTTTGTAAAGAGTTCAGATGGCATTATCCGATTTAGGGGTCGGATATGTGTTCCCATGGACTTCGAGATCAGAAGGGATATTCTGTGGGAAGCACATCGGACCAAAATGAATTTCCATCCTGGTGCAACAAAATGTACCAAGATCTTAAAAGGGTTTTTTGGTGGCCAAAGTTGAAAACCGATGTAGCAGATCATGTATCTCATTGCCTTACTTGCCAGAAAGTTAAGATTGAGCATCAAAAGCCTGGTGGTCAGTTGCGATCACTTGAGGTCCCGGAGTGGAAATGGGATAGCATAGCTATGGACTTTGTAACGGGTCTACCTAGGACGGCTGCAGGATGTGATGCAGTTTGGGTGGTTATGGACCGTCTCACAAAGTGTGCTCATTTCATCCCGATTCACAAGAAGTACACTCTGGAGAAGTTGACTCAGTTGTATATCAGGGACATAGTCAAGTTGCATGGTGTTCTTACCAGTATTGTATCCGATCGTGATCCGAGATTTCTGTCTAGATTTTGGCAGAGTCTTCAGGAGGCATTGGGTACTAAGCTGAAATTTAGTACGGCTTACCATCCGCAGACAGACGGACAATCTGAGCGTACTATCCAGACACTGGAGGACTTTTTGAGAGCATGTGTTCTGGAGCAGACTGGTAGTTGGGAGCAGTTCCTGCCATTGATGGAGTTTACTTATAATAACAGTTTTCACTCCAGTATTGGCATGGCACCATTTGAGGCTCTCTATGGCAGGAAGTGTAGGACGCCTCGGTGTTGGTTCCAATTAAGAGAGAATTTGTTGACAGGTCCTGATATTGTGAAAGAAACAACTGAGAGGATCACCATGATCAAGAACAAGATGAAAACTTCCCAGGATCGCCAGAAGAATTATGCTGACAGGCGAAGGAGACCCTTGGAGTTTGATGTTGGGGATCATGTGTTTCTGAGGGTGTCCCCGATCACAGGGATTGGTAGAGCCATTAGGTCCAAGATGTAACACCCTAATAAATATTACCCTTAATTCCCAAGTATTAAAAATGTGGACTTAAAAATTCATTTTTATTTCATTAAAATCAACCGTCAAACGGACGGAGTTTTGTCTGTTTTTCGGACATTCCAAAATTTAACCTGTATAAACAATTTTCAAATAAACAACTAATAGCCAGCAGGGCTTCAGATTATATTTCTAAATCATATCAAGTCCCCATGGGCTCCAAATACAACAGAGACATCAAATATTCAGAGTTCAGCGGAAAGTACAGAGTTTGATCATTTAAAACTAAAACATAAAATTTCTCAAAACAGCACATCCTAAGCCTCACTTAAAAATATTTATAACAAATTTACAACAAAAATAGTGTAGGAGGCTTAGGTTCATAATATTCACCCAATCCCATAATATCCCTACTCTCCCTGTAAGGGAAAGTACACCTGCTCGGCCGAGGGCTGTGCCAACTCAATCTCCGTACCTGAAAATGTAAGGGAGTGAGCTTTGCACATGAAATAGAAAGCAGTTTCTAACTAGACATAACAACCCACTAGGTCAAGCACAATTAGCAAATAAGCATATTTTCACATATAGCATACCACACTCATTTCATTATTTCCATACTCGTTACTTATTTCACATTTCCATCTTCATTATTCATTTCAACGTCCAATTTCACTATTCTTTTCAACATTCATTTCCCTTATTAATTTACTCATTTCACATACTTATTTCATTTCAATAGCCATTTTCATTCTTCATTTCAACACCCCTTTCCTTTTTCTTTCCATTTCATTCTTTAAGATACATTACACACCATTGTACTTCACCTCCACACTGGAAGGTACCTCATACATCTCCTTATTTAAATTAGGTGTCCCTCAGGTCAGAGGTCAACACATTTTAGCATCTTATTCTTAAAAATACATTTCGCGCCATTGTACTTCACCTCCACACCGGAAGGTACCTCATACAATGTGGCCTAGGGATACTTCACCTCCTCACCGGAAGGTACCTCATATCATTGTACTTCACCTCCACACCGGAAGGTACTTCATACAAGTTGGCCTACAGGTACTTCACCTCCACACCGGAAGGTACCTCATACCATCGTACTTCACCTCCACAGCGGAAGGTACCTCATACATTTGGCCTATGGGTACTTCACCTCCACACCGGAAGGTACCTCATACAATCGTACTTCACCTCCACACCGGAAGGTACCTCATACAATTTGGCCGGTGGGTACTTCACCTCCACGCCGGAAGGTACCTCATACAACCACCCAGATTATACTTAAACATTAATCTCATGATAAACAATTCATTCATAAACACATTTAACCACAATCAACACATAATCTTTCATGTAATTTCCGTATTCATTTCCTTTCTTAGTTACCACATTCATACCAAATAGTGTTCTCTTTTATAGCCCAACATTTAGATTCGCCCTTCATTTTAATTTTGCATATATCACCTTTTATCTTTTTATTTCCACATAATCGTTTTACTTCCATTTCCCATATTCATTAGTTCAATTCCTAAGCCATGACCTTTATTCACAATTGATAATACTTAACATTTTTACTCATTTAGCAATTAGATACAAATATGCACATCCATGACATTTAATCATTTCCATTCCCTTTCTTCCTATATCAATTTATTTCACAACACATGCATATAATTGCTACAGTAATTAATTATCATTTAATTCACAACTTTACAAATAAAATCAATAATCATAGAAATCATATATGTCAACTTTATTATCACATTACCCAATTCCTCATGTACTTCAATATAATCATTTACCAAATTTCATTTATCAAATTACTCATTTTCATATTATTGAGTTTCCTTTTCCTAATCTTAACATCCAATCATCATGCATATTTAATTAATTAGAATTTCATATTCAATAACCTAAGGTTTTATAATCTAATTTTCTCCCCTAACACATAACCCTAACAAGCATTATATACTAACTAGAGCCTACTCCCTAGAACAAGGCAAAGCTCACTATATCCACTCCCTTACCTCAAGCTCTTAGAGAGAGAGAATTTGTGCCTTGGAACACACTTGAAAAATAGCCACAAATCCAATGGAGAGGGAGGAACCTAAAATCAATAAAATAAAGAGACAAAATATTAAACTTTGCCCAAGAATCATGAGCGAAATTCGTGCCCCAACAAGGTTCTCCCTAGTGGGATGATTAAAGCTTCATGGGAGGAAGAGGGAGAGAGAGAAATTCGAGTTTTAAAGAGGGAGGAAGAGAAGAACACAAATACAAACACTTACTTGAAGCAACAAGGAAGGAATTGGATGATGAAGTTGGAGTGATTCCCTTGAGGATTGATCAATTGGAATGAGTGGATGTGTGCCCTAGAAGAGAGAGATTCGAATTTGGCATGAAATGAGGGAGAGAACGCTTTTATTTTTTTCACTATCAGCAGCCCTTAATCGATTAATAATCGATTAAGGCATTTCCAACTTTCAGGCTTAATCGATTAAGCTGCAGCTTAATCGATTAAGTTTCAGGATTTTCAGCACCCCGACTTTGAACGGCCATAACTTCTTCGTTAACCGTTGGATCTTCCTCAAATTTTGACACATGCTTCCCCACATATCCTACTTCACATCCAACGGTGGAATTTGTGTTTAGAGTTGTAAATCTTTTATTTTGAATTTCCTAATATCCTATGTTATTAATCCTAAATCAAGCCTTCAAACCACTAGTTTCAACTCCATATCATTACTTCCTTCACTTTAGGCTTGACCCATCATCAATTATACTAGGAATTAAATTTGGGATGTTACACAAGAAGCTAACTCCTCGGTTTATTGGACCTTATGAGATCTTGAAGAAGGTTGGTCCGGTAGCTTACAGAATTGCTATGCCCCCTCACTTAGCTAGGCTTCATGATGTATTCCATGTTTCCCAACTAAGGAAGTACATTCATGATCCTACTCATGTGGTCACACTGGACGATTTGCCTTTGAAGGAGAATTTGACTTTTGAAGTGTTACCAGTGAGGATTGAAGACAGGCAAGTGAGACAATTAAGAGGCAAGGAGATCAGCTTGGTAAAAGTCATTTGGAGCAGGAACAATGTGGAGGAGGCTACTTGGGAGCTAGAAAGCAAGATCAGACAATCTCATCCACACTTGTTCGAGGACAACTGAATTTTGAGGACGAAATTCGGGTAAGTGGGAGAGAATTGTAACATCCCAAACTTTATTTGTATTGTAATTTATGTTACGATGGTCTTAGGGTAGAAGAAATGAGGGCATAAGTTAGAAACTTAGCCAATTGAGCATGCAACCTTAGGTTTAAAACATAGGAATTTAGGAAATTAGAATAACAAGATTGGTAGTTTAAAACATAAATTCCACCGTTGGATGTGAAGTAGGATATGTGAGGAAGCTTGCCTTAAAATTTGAGGAAGATCCAACGGGTAACGAAGAAGTTATGGCCATTCAAAGTCTGGGTACTGCAAAACTAAACAGCTTAATCGATTAAACTGCAGCTTAATCGATTAAACTGCAACTTAATCGATTAAGGTCAGAAAATGGAAAATGGCTTAATCGATTAATAATCGATTAAAGGCTGTAGATGCTGAAAAAAAATAAAGGTGCGTCCACCTCTTAGTTCTTGAGAAACTCGAATTCTCTCTCTCCTAGGGCACCAAATCCTCCATTTTCATCAATCAATCCTCAAGAGGATCATTCCAAGTCCATCCCCAAGTCCTTCCTTGTTGCTCCAAGTAAGTGAATGTTGATTTTATTCTTCTCTTTCTCTCCCTAGAATTCGAATTTCTCTCTCTCCCTCTTCCTCCCTTGAAGCTTTAGTCAACAACCTTGAGGAACATGATGGGGTCACGAATTCCCTCAAGATTCTTGGGCAAAGTTTGATATTTTTTTCCTTTATTTTATTGATTTTAGGTTCCTCCCTCTCTTTTGAATTGTGGCTCTTTCTCAAGTGAGTTCCAAGCACAAATTCTCTCTCTATCTCTAAGAGCTTGAGGTAAGGAGTGGGTTATAGTGAGTATTACCTTACTATGGGGTTTAGTTTACAATATGCATATAATGGGTATTACGAGTTATGTGTTACTTTAGGTTGTTATACTATAGGGTAATAAATAACTAGAGCTTATGACATAGGAAAATTAATTAGATGATGATATGCTTTATTTTGAATATTTGGTATATAAGCATGTGACTTGGTGTTGTTTATAATTGAAGTGCTAATTTCGTTAAATGTTTGAGTTATGATTTTATTTTATAAACCAAGGCAAAGTATGGAAATTAAGTATGAATTAAG
The DNA here is from genome assembly GCA_037953625.1 of Crotalaria pallida. NCBI lineage: Eukaryota > Viridiplantae > Streptophyta > Magnoliopsida > Fabales > Fabaceae > Crotalaria > Crotalaria pallida. The sequence goes on along the minus strand of CM075650.1, from coordinate 46,947,011 downwards.
GATAATAGGGATGATATTAATAAAATGTTGATTTTGTGCTAATTAAATTATAAGATTTAATAGTGGTGATTTGATAATGCAAATGTGTTATGTTTTGACTAATTTTGAGTAATGTACTTGTTAAACAGTTAAGAGGTTTTCTGGAAAAATGGACTGGTTAATATGATTAAGAAGGGATGTTATTTATAAAGGATAAAAAGAAAAGTGGAAAAATATATACCCGGACGCAGTAAGACGTGAGTGCACAGGAGTGCAGACGCAGTAGGTCGTGACCAGGGGAGAATGAAAAATATATACCCGGACGCAGTAAGACGTGAGTGCACAGGGGTGCAGACGCAGTAGGTCGTGACCAGGGGAGAATGAAAAATTTATACCCGGACGCAGTAAGACGTGAGTGCACAGGGGTGCAGACGCAATAGGTCGTGACCAGGGGAGAATGAAAAATATATACCCGGACGCAGTAAGACGTGAGTGCACAGGGGTGCAGACGCAGTAGGTCGTGACCAGGGGAGAATGAAAAATATATACCCGGACGCAGTAAGACGTGAGTGCACAGGGGTGCAGACGCAGTAGGTCGTGACCAGGGGAGAATGAAAAATATATACCCGGACGCAGTAAGACGTGAGTGCACAGGGGTGCAGACGCTGTAGGTCGTGACCAGGGGAGAATGAAAACATACCCGGACGCAGTAAGACGTGAGTGCACAGGAGTGCAGACGCAGTAGGTCGTGACCAGGGACAAATTAAAAAGAATTATGATATGATTAAAGTGGAAGGAATAAATGACTTTATGAAAATGATGTATAAGAATGAATAGGCAAGATTGACTTGAGAAACCAATGGAATACTTTGATAATGAATTGTGATTTCTTGAGTTGTATTATATTGTTATTAAATTGTTAAATGTGTATGGCTTGGTATAGCATTATGTCGTAATTGGAAACTGTTTCCCCATTTTATGTGTAATACTCACTCCTTACTATTTCCACAGGTACCGAGGCTGAGTTTACACATGACCAGGCCGAGCAGGATTGCTCTCCCTCACAGGGAGAGTAGGGTTGGGATTAGATGCATTCTTTTGACCTAAGCCTCTATATTATTTGATGTATATGTGCTGTATATGCTCTTTGTGAGAGGCTTAGGATAGTTTCTTTGGTGCATTTGCTTATGATTCATTTTTGGGCATAGTTGCGGATATGGTGTCTTGTTTTGCATACTTAGCACTGTTGCTGGCACTCTGACATTTTGACATTGATGTTTTACACTTGAGCCCATGGGGCAACTATGTGATGCACTTATATCTATATTTGAGCCCTGCTGGCTACTGTTGATATTAGATAAATGTGTTTATCAGGTGGAAGATTTTGAAATGTCCGAAAAACAGACGAAACTCCGTCCGTTTGACGGTTGATTTTCATGAATTAAAAATGAATTTTTAAATCCGTATTTTTGATATAAAGGAAATTAAGGGTATATAATATAGGGTGTTACATGGAGGTGAAGTACCCATAGGCCAAATGTATGAGGTACCTTCCTGCGTGGAGGTGAAGTACGATTGAGTGTTGACCTCTGACCTGAGGGACACGAAATGAATAAAATGTTAAAAATGTGTTGACCTCTGACCTGAGGGACACAATATGAATTAAAATGAATGAGTGTTGACCTCTGACCTGAGGGACACCGGATGAAATGTGTATTGGTGTGTTGACCTCTGACCTGAGAGACACACCGTGAATTAAGAGATTGAAGTGTTGACCTCTGACCTGAGGGACACAATATGAATTATAATGAATGGGTGTTGACCTCTGACCTGAGGGACACATAATTTAAATAAGGAAAAGAATGGGAGCCTCAGATTGAGGTGATAAATGTGTTGAATGAAATTGTACATTGGCCTCTGATTTGAGGTGATGTACCTAAATAAAGTAAGTGTGTGAAATGATTAATGAAATGGATGTTGAGATGAATAAGGAAAATGGATGTGGAAATGAATAATGGAAACGGATGTTGAAATGAATAATAAAAATGGAAATTTGGAATGAATAATGAGTATGGTGTGCAATATGTGAATATATGTTTAATTGCTATTTGTGCTTGACCTAGCGGGTCGTTATGTCTAGTTAGAAACTGCCTTCTATTTCATGTGCAATGCTCATTCCCTTACATTTTCAGGTATGGAGGTTGAGTTGGCACAGCCCTCGGTCGAGCAGGAGTACTTTCCCTTACAGGGAGAGTAGGGTTATTATGGGATTTGGAGGATATTATGAACTTAAGCCTCCTACACTATTTTGATGTAAAATTTGTTATTCATATTTTAAGTGAGGCTTAGGATGTTTTATTTTGACACAGTTATATGTTTTGGTTATGACACTCAAACTTAGTATTTTCCGCTATTACTCTGATATATTTGGAGCCCATGGGGCCTTGATATGATTTAGAAGTATAATTTGAAGCCCGGCTGGCTATTAGTTGTTTATCTGAAATTGTTTATCACAGGTTAAATTTTGGATTAGTCCGAAAAACAAACAAAACTCCGTCCGTTTGACGGTTGATTTTAATGAATTAAAAATGAATTTTTAAGTCCATATTTTAGTATAAGGGTAATTAATTATAGGGTGTTACATTATGCCCATGGGGCTGTTATATGATAAGTGCATGAGATGAAGCCCTGTTGGCTGTTGGTTGTTTATATTGATAATGTTATTCACAGGTTAAAATTTGGAAAAGTCCGAAAAACAGGCAAAACTCCGTCCGTTTGACGGGTGATTTTATTATATTAAAAAGGAATTTTTAAGTACACATTTTTAATACTTGGGAATTAAGGGTAGTAATTATAAGGGTGTTACATTTATGGTATCAGAGCAGTTTTTCCTCGGCCTTTGGAGTTTGAACTCATAACTCCTGTGGTTTACTCAGCAAGCGAGTATCCAATAGATAGTGTCAAGTTCTATAGTAGTTACTTAGATTTATAGTTCTAAAACCTTATGTAGTTATGTACTAAATTATGTACATGTCTGCATCAGCAGAATCCTTTGTTGCCACATTGTAGCAACATGGAGAATCAGCTCTTCCATTCTCCTGCTAGCAGTTCGGCTACTGATCGTAAGATCAATTCCCCAGGTGATTCTTTGAAATCCAAGCCGTATGACATCTGTTTTCAAGAAGGGCAAACTTCTGCAATGGGTGAGCTTAGATCGACTATTGGAGACAAGGAGCAACATGTGGGGGTGAAAGTTGGTGAGAAGAAGAGTATAATTTTGAGACCGGGAATGGTTCTCCTGAAGCAACACTTGACTCATGAAGAACAGGTGGACGTAGTAAAGAACTGTCGTGAGATGGGCTTAGGTCCTGGAGGTTTTTATCAACCAGGCTTTACAAGCGGAGCCAGACTCCGACTGAAAATGATGTGCCTCGGCTTAGACTGGGATCCTCAAACCCGAGTATATGGACACAAACGGGTAATTGATGGAAGCGAACCACCCAATATTCCTGATCATTTCATTCAGCTGGTTAGGGGAGCGATGTAAGAAGCACAATCTTCTATTGAGAAGGAATGCGGTGTAAGTGAAGTGGAGGACATACTCCCTTCCATGTCCCCTGATGTTTGCATTGTCAATTTCTATGAAGAAAACAGAAAGCTTGGTCTTCATCAGGACCGTGACGAAAGTGTGGGAAGCCTGAAAAGAGGGATACTAGTAGTATCACTCTGCATTGGTGACTCAACTGAGTTTCTCTATGGAGACCAGAGAGACCCAAGGAGAGCAGAAAGAATTATCTTGGGATCGGGTGATGTATTAATATTCGGTGGCGAGTCTCATCACATCTTTCATGGAGTGTCGGCGATCATACCAGACACAGCTCCAGAGGGATTACTCAATGACACAGGACTTCGTCCTGGACATCTCAACCTTACATTCCGACAATATCAGTTTCCTGGTCCACACCCTTGAGGTCTGCGGTCCAGCTACTTAAGGAGATCAGGGCCAAGCTAACCAAAGGTACGAGACGATTCAAAAATTTAGATAAGCATTTTAGAAACTATCAATCTGCATCTCTATTAAGTTTCAGAGTAGAACCTCCTAAATCAATTCTCTTGGAATTTTAAATTCCTAATCCTGTATTTCTAGACATTGTGAAACCTAAGAAAGACTCATCTTTAATTCAATCTTGAGTACCATCTAAAGGAACACGTAGGAAAACCCTTACATAGTTATAAGACAGTAACAAGAGACCTAACCAAAAACCTTGTGATAGTGTCATCCTCTAATAGAGTGTAAGGTCAGGATTGGTCATCCTTTCTCTTGCATCTGTTAAAAGATAATGCTATCATTCAATAACGCAATGATGTACAGTTGATAAATGTGAGATTAGGACTGACCACCGCGGTCTTCGTGTTTATTGACATGTTATATTATTGCAATCATTTAGTTGAAATCCGAACAAATCATTTAGGAATTCTATCTGTGTCGAAAGCCCGATTGAACTCTAATCCTATAGGATCTTTACCAAGACTCATGAACAGTGATTCGCAAACTAATCTCATTCAAGACACTCATATTCTATATTTCCCCGAGAACACCCAACTAAATGATCGAACCACCCCTCTAACTTGCATGAGAACTTAGCCGTATGCGTAGGTAAGAAGAGTCATCATATCATAGGAAATTCGAAACCACACCAATAATACCGATTAGCAGTCAACTTAATTCCATGTACCACCTCGCCAACCAATTAAGAACCTAGCTAATCAATTCTTGGAATCAACCCAGTTTCCTCCCTACCTTCGACTTACTCAGGTATGTTGACACTAAGTGGGGGAGACTTGATGACTCAATTCGGATCCTATCCAAGCGACAATAACTCGAAACCATACCATAAGCTATAGGACTACCAAACAGATAATCCCAAACGCTCTGCGGAGGATCGAATGAGGGTTAAACTAGAGGTAAAACTAGACCTTGGCTTTGACCCTCAAGTGGAATCGATCTCTAGGAATTCTTTTACCGAATTGGAATTATTAAATGAATGAGAAGGAAGTAGCATCGAAGTAGAATGCAAACGCGGTGAAGATTGATTTTAAGAGTGACTTTGCTAGACTCACTTGAAGGAGTAAAAGGGTGAGCGGGATAAAAGTGAAGTCACGAAGTGGAATCTCAAGCAAGACGTTACGTCGGAACACCGCAAGTGATAATCTTAGTCCTTTGGTACCCTGTGAATTTGATAGGACCCCGGTTGACCGAGACCAATCAGTTAGCCGCAGATCCATAGAAAACGCGTCCTTCGACGACTCTCTGCTGAAAATGCACACTTTGGGGATAATCTTCATTGTCTTCTTGCTTGACATGTATCCAGTCCATCCTGGGTTATCTTGCAAAGATCATGAGACTCATTCTTGAGTGCTTCATGTTTCTTCTTTTCATCTTCACTCTCTTCAAGCTTCAAGCATCTCAGATGCCTAAGTGAGAAATTGCCAAGTCGTAGAAACCCGACATAGTTCTATGTCTACCGATAGATAATCATCCACGTGTCCCTTCTAACCATGGATACCGGTCAAGAAACTTATGTGCGAAATTCCGAATAACGAATGATTATGCCCCTTAGCATGGACATAATCAAGTATGTCAATGCTAAGTGGGGGAGGATTTCAATCCAAGGAAAGGGGAGATGGAACTTTAACAAAAAGAAAACTGACGATCCTGTCCAGATAGAGGAAATACATTGTATTAAAGGACAAGCATTGAAATAGGCATGACCCTAACCACACTTGGAGCGGGAAATAAAAATCGTTGGAAAGTGAAAACCATAGTCAGAAGCTTTACCAATGGGATGGTTCTCCAGCTACGGAATTCAATGGAATTTCGGGGACGAAATCTAATAAGTGGGGGAGAAATGTAACATCCCGAATTTTAATTCAAATAATATATATTTAGAATAACGATAAGATTTGGAAGTAAGGATTATTCTAAAAAGGATTTAAAATGATGGATTAGGAGTTCTTTGAATGCCATAAAGGAATCAAGAAGCATTGACATCAAAAAGGAGGTTGAAAGATGAACAAAAGAGCGTTAAAAGCGATGTTTTTGGTGTTATAAACACCCTATATTAGGAAATTCAAAATAAAAGATTTACAACTCTAAACACAAATTCCACTGTTAGATGTGAAGTAGGATAGGTGAGGAAGCTTGTGTTAAAATTTGAGGAAGATCCAACGGGTAACGAAGAAGTTATGGCCTTCCAAAGTCTGGATGCTGCAAAATTGTGCAGCTTAATCGCCTCTTAATCGACTCTTAATCGATTAAGAGCCTTTGCAGTGGAAAAAAATAAAGGCGATCCACAGGTGAATTCTTGCCAAAAACTTGAATTTTCTCTCTCTAGGGCACAAAATCTCTCATCCCAAATCCATCAAGCCTCAAGGGAATTACTCCAAAACCCACCATCAAGTCTCTCTTGGTGTCTCCAAGTAAGTATGCATGTTCTTGATTTCACTTCTCTCTCTTTAATTTGGATTTTCTCTCTCTCTTCCCACCTCTTGGTGAAGCACGAATTTCCTTTGTTTTTTTGTCACAATCTCTTCATCATTCTCATTTCTATGGCTTAGGGAAGAGTATCATCACTCTCTCCATCTTATTGACTTGGGAGCTCTTTGTTTTGGGAGCGTTCAGAGCTAAAGCTTGGGTTTTTCCACTTTCCCTCTCTTTGGTTAAGGTAAGGGGGTGGATATAGTGAGAATTGGCTTGTTCTAGGAAAGGGTTTGTATTTAGATATAATGGTTGGCTAGGAGTTTATGTGTTAGGGTAGAAAATTAGAAATCTCAATTTAGGAATTAAGGAAAATGTTAAAAATAGGCTTAATTGGTAATTATGGAACTCTAGGAAGTAAAGAATGAGGTTAGGTTTTAATTGAGGAAAATAAATGTCATGAACCCCTAATTTAGGACTTTGAATCAATAATTCGGACAAGTGAAAAGAAAATGTGGTTGTTGCATGATTATATGAGAAGGTGAAGTTTGTTATTATTTGCACTCTAATTGTTATGTGAAATGTGAAATGTGGCTATTTGTTTATAATATGATGGTGCTTGTGCTTGGAATGATTTGGTAAACATTAAATGGAATTGGTGGACAAAATAATGATATATATATATATATGGACAACTAATAATGGATAAAGGTAGTGATGTATTGTAGGCCTTCGATTTGGGGGAGACAATACATCGAAAAATGGGGTTGTATTGTAGGCCTTCGATTTGGGGGAGACAATACAACGTAAACGAGGCGATGTATGTAGGCCTTCGATTTGGTGGAGACATACATCGTCGGTGGTGTATATATGTAGGCCTTCGATTTGGTGGAGACATACATACACCCTAAACAAAAAGGAAAAAGGAAAGGACATTGGATAAAATAAGGTAACGGTAATGGAAACGCGATGTATGTAGGCCTTCGATTTGGTGGAGACATACATCGTGATTGGTGTATGTATGTAGGCCTTCGATTTGGTGGAGACATACATACACCGAAAATAAAAGGAAATGAATAAGGAAACAGGGGAATAAAATTGAATAAGGTAATGGTAATGGAAACGCGATGTATGTAGGCCTTCGATTTGGTGGAGACATACATCGTGATTGGTGTATGTATGTAGGCCTTCGATTTGGTGGAGACATACATACACCGAAAATAAAAGGAAATGAATAAGGAAACAGGGGAATAAAATTGAATAAGATAATGGTAATGGAAACGCGATGTATGTAGGACTTCAATTTGGTGGAGACATACATCGTGATTGGTGTATGTATGTAGGCCTTCGATTTAGTGGAGACATATATACACCGTAAAAATAAGGAAAAGGTAAGGGATTAAAAAGGGATTTCTTTGGAAATGGGGAAAATAAATAAAAGGGAACCAAAGGGTGGAAAGGAATTAACTAAAAAGGGAATCGGCACTTGTAAAATGATGGAATTGGAAAATGTGGTATGCTTGCGATGAAATTGTACTTATGTGAATTAAATTGCTAATTGTGTTTGGCCTGGTTAGTTGTTATGTTTATCTAGAAACCGCTTTTCTATTTCATGTGCAATGCTCACTCCCTTACCATATTTCAGGTACAGAGATTGAGTTAGCACAGCCCCCGGCCGAGCAGGAGTTCTCTCCCTCACAGGGAGAGTAGGGTTATTATTGGGATTAGGATATTATTGTTGGCATAGCAATGTGTTGAGCATCATGCTAGTTGCACCTAGTATTTATTTTCCGCTTAAACTCTGATAACTGATATAGGATATTATATTTTATGCCCATGGGGCTGTTATATGATAAGTGCATGAGATGAAGCCCTGTTGGCTGTTGGTTGTTTATATTGATAATGTTATTCACAGGTTAAAATTTGGAAAAGTCCGAAAAACAGGCAAAACTCCGTCTTTTTGACGGGTGATTTTATTATATTAAAAAGGAATTTTTAAGTACACATTTTTAATACTTGGGAATTAAGGGTAGTAATTATAAGGGTGTTACACCCCACGCCCAGGCGTGTCTGCAGCGATAAAATGCACCAATCAGATGCCTGGCACGCCCAGACGTGAGGCTCTGGGCGCCCAGGCGCGCATAGTGCATGAAAGTGACGTTATTCGGTATTTTGACCATAACTTGAGATACGCTTATCCAAATGAGGCTATCTAGGTATCATTTTAAAGCTAAGGAAAAGATCTACAACTTTGCCAGAAATAGCCTTGCTCAAATCCGTCCATATTTGAGGTCAAACTCAGTGCCGAAGTTGCTATCAGATACGAGAAAGCCCAATTGGGCCACTTCCTGATCAGGTTTGCTCCAATTCAATTAGGATTAGTTTTATCTTTTAAATATATGTTTTAGAATTAGGTTAGGCAGCCATTAACAGTCATTAGAGAGAGAGAGAGGGAGATTACATAATTTTAGAGAGTTTTAGAGGAGGAGAAGATCAAGGATTGGAAGATCCAAGGCTTTTCCATGGTAATCATGCATTCTTCTATTGCTTTTGTTCTTATTTTCATGATGTGTAACTAAAACCCTTGTGTTGGGAATTGGTGGATTTGTATGGATTAGTTTATTGATTTCATGAATTGATGTTTTTCCATTTCTAAATCATGTGTTTGATTGCGTTTTATTTCCAATTCATAAATCTGGCCAATTTATGTCTTGTTTTGGATCTCTAATTCTTCAATTGAGAGATTAGGAATTAGAATAGGCCATGCCTTCAAACAATATAGTTATTCAACAAGTGGGGATACAATTGGGTAATTATATAACATGATTACTTCCCTGTTCTTAATTAAGATTATTCAATGGTTTAATCTCTTAAGGAATTAAGGATTATCTAATTGAATAAGAAACGGTAATTATACAAGAGGTATCTAATAGTTACCAATTTAGGAATTTGTTCATGATTTCGGGAAAAACAGAGATTCATGATAAATAAACAACGCCTACAATGAAACCATGTTCCTAACATCTTTCTCAAATCGCTCACAACTTCTATTTAATTATTTCTGTTTTTTAATTTATTTTCTGTTTTCAATTCAATCCTATTTAATTAATTAGAAACCAATAGATTTTGCTTTTAACTACTCTTTGGTGAGAATTAATTGAACAATTTGCAATCCCTGAGGGACGATATCTGGTCTTATTGACTATATTACTATCCGATCTAGTATACTTGCTAGAGAGTGAACAAGTTTTTGGCGCCGTTGCCGGGGATTGAAATTCGTTTCAATTAATTTTTGGTACTTAGTAGTAGTTTTAGGTGAAATTTATTTTTTTTAGTTAGTTTCTTGTCTCAACAGGTGCTGCGTAATTTTTCTCTTGTTTTTGTTTTGTGCAGGAATTTTTTATTAATTTAAGTGCAAAGAGGAGAAAAATTCAGCACAAGAAGAGGGGAAAGACCAACATTGAGGATGGTTGGAGGAGGAGGATCTCACGGATCCTCTCCGTCTCCTCCTCCCAGGAAGACATTGGCGGAATATGCAACCGTGGACCCGGACTTCCTTGCTTCTAGCAACTGCATTCGCAACTGATCCACAATACATCCACCTCATCATGCAGGATCAGTTCAGTGGTGCGCCGAATCAAGACCCCAGGGACCATATCGCCAACTTCCTGGGCATGCTCGGCTTCTTCATGATTGAGGGTGCTACGGACGAGGCAATCGGAATGAGGATTTTCCCTCTCTCACTGAGGGGCGAGGCGCTAACTTGGGTGAACAACCAGGCACCAGGGAGTTTGTCCAGCTGGAAAGTACTTGTCTCCAAATTCATGTATAAGTTTCTTCCAGCTGGGATGCAAGCGAAGCTGAGGCAAGACGTTCACTCATTCATGCAACAGGACAACGAGCCGTTGCATGAAGCTTGGCAGCGTTACAACCAGCTACTGAGGAAGTGCCCAACATTTATGCAAGACTGGCAGCAGATACAATTGTTCTATAATGGGCTCAACAGATTCAATCAAAGCATGGTTGATGCAGCAGCTAGTGGATCGCTGATGAAGAAGACTGTTGAAGAGGCCAAGGAAGTTATTGCAAACATGGCATTCAGCAGCAGCCAAGGATTAAGGGCCCAGGTGGAGCAAAGCGTCTTGAAGAGTCATGATCTGGACTCTAGTCAAACCCAGATCTTAATCGAGCAGAACAAGCAAATGCAGCAGCAAATGGCTGCATTAATGAAGCAGATGAGCCAGATCAGTGTGGCGGTTGCATCCAACAATATGAAGTGCGACTTTTGTGGGGGAGGTCACCGGAATGGTGATTGTGCTTTCGAAGTCAAAAAGGGTCAGACAACTATTGAGGAGCAGGCCAATTTTGTGGGTGGTGGACTACTTAGCAATAATACGTACCCCAACATATACAATCTAGGGCCAACAAATCAGTCTCACACCTCATGGTCCAGCTCAACACCCAATCCATCACCGCCATAGAAGCAAGGTTGGGAGAAAGCACTTGAAGCAATGGCTACCACAACCAATACATTCATGGAAAAAGCCAGGGCGAATTTCACCAATCAGGAATTCAGCATTCGCAACCTAGAAGTGCAAGTGGCTCAAATAAACAATCGGATATCAGAGATCGCAACCAACTACAAGGAGCGATGCATGGCGGTTACCCTTCGAAGTGGCAAGTCGTATGAGGAGCCATAGAAGAAGGGTAATGCAACTGAGCTTGAGAAGAAGGATGAGGGGCCAAAGCAACCAAGTGGAGGAGGCTCAAATGCAAGGCAACAGATGCAGGATCCACCTGCGGATCAAGAGAAAGGCACACCCAAACCAGCACCACTACCTCCGAGGATTCCTTATCCTCAGAGGTTGAAGAAAGAGGACGACCAAAAGTAATTCTCCAAGTTCTTAGAGATGCTACGGAAGGTGGAGATCAACATCCTGTTTGCAGAGGCTCTCTCACAAATGCCTCTGTACGCGAGATTCATGAATGAGTTGCTGATAAAGAAGAAGCGGATTCTCACTGACGAGACGTTCCTTATAGCAGAGAAGTGCAGCAGCATCATCAAATCCAACCTTCCACCAAAGCTGAAGGACCCAGGTAGCTTCACTCTCCCGATTAGCATAGGCAAGGAGTACTCAGGTAAGGCTCTCTGTGACTTAGAAGCTAGTCTTAATATTATGCCTCTGTCTATTTGTGAAGCATTAAACTTAGGAGAGATTAAGCCTACCCCAACATTACTTCAGTTAGCTGATAGAACCATCCTTCGCCCATATGGAGTGGTGGACGATATTCTTGTTAAGGTGAAAGATTTTATCCTGCCCTTAGATTTCATGATCTTAGATGTAGAAGAGGATAAAAATATTCCTCTAATTTTTGCATGGCCATTCTTGGCCATAGCAGGGGCAATGATTGATGTGCCTAGGGGAGAAGTAATTCTTCGAGTGAGTGGTGACCAAACTAAAATTAAAATTTTTGAAAAACCACCAGTCACCGCGGAGAATTTTTCTCCTCTCATGTGCATTCAGCACTCGAATGGAGAGAGTGTTGAAAAGAAGTTGAAAAACAAGGTGCCACCCTTGAAGGGATCTTGGCAACCACCCTAACCTCTTAAAAGAGGTGACCCGTCAGGCTCGTGACGTTAAACAAACGCTTGTTGGGAGGCAACCCTATGTTAAGTAATTCCCTTAGATTTTATTTTTTTTAGGGTAGTTAGTTTTAGGTAGTTTTATTAAAAAAAAACATAAGTACAGGTCCAGCCACGCCCAGGCGTGGCAGGAGGGTGCAGCAATCCAGTTTTGGGGTGTGACCCCATTTGCTCTCATTAGTTCCCAATATGTCACCCCGGACCTTGTACTTCGCAAAAATAATGTCTTGTTTTTTCTAGGTAGTTTTAATTTTTATTTTGTAGTTTTAGTTTAGTTTAGTTTGCTTGAGGACAAGCCAACCTCTAAGTTTGGGGGAGTGGACAAAATAAAAATTAAATTTTTCAGATCTGAATTGTTCTCCCATTTTTAGTGTTGGTTTGTGTCTTTTGTAGGAGTAGATGATTATTCTAGACTTAGGACTGTTTTTCTGATGATAGGTGTAAATACTTAGTTTAGGATTAGACTCATTGATTTTCGATATTGATTTGATCGAGCTGAAAATATTTTTGAGATCTGGTTATTTTGACAAACTTTTTGAGAAGTTGTGATTAGTTAACTGACCTTTAGCCTAGTGAGTCATTTGAGCCTAAACACTAAAGGGGTATGATTTATTGAATTATTCTGATTTGAAACCCTATTTCTTTCATGAGTGTGTTCACTTTGATTTTGTGTTCTAGAACTTGACCGGTGACCATTTTGAAATTGATAATTGTTTCCATGCATTAAGATGATTAAGGCACTTAGGATGTGTTTTTGTGGCCTTCAACTGATTTGTATTGATAATGTCCCTTAGTTTCCCATTTTGAGCCTTATGAGATATTATGATTTTTCTTTGGTACCCTGCATCTATTGAAATATTTTTGTGAGTACCTTGGAAATTTTGAATGAGCAATTGAGAGGAATGAATAAGAAAAGTGAAAGTAATTGGTGAAAAGTGTTATGAGTTCTATTTCTCTTCCAAGTAAAAAAAAAGAAATTGAAAAAGAAATAAATGTGAAAGGAAGAGAATAGAAAGAAAAATAGTGAAAAAGAAAAGAAGGATGATAATGATTTTGGAGTTGAGTTGTGTTTATGTAGTATTCACTGCTCATTCATAGTTTTTAGAGGGAAATTTTTTTTTGCATTTTAGCCCTTAGTTTTATCCTTTCTTTCTTCTATCCCACCTTACACTTTTAGCCATGACCTCATTACAACCAAAATTAAGACCTTTTGATTTTTGCATGTATTCAATAATTTCAGTGGAGATTTGGGTCTATGGTCAAGCATATGGTAACACATTGTCATTGTATGAAATTGAGTGAATTGCATATATAACCTTTGATACACATGAGAGATATACACTGTGAGGTTGAGAGTGTTCACCGGTCCTGAATTCTTGTGGAGTTTGTTTCTCTAACCAGGTTTCAATTGTATGTATTGCTTGTGAAAAAAAGTGTCTGAATTTGTGAGTCAAAGTCTTAGATTAAGTGTGTACATTTTGATTTAGGAGGTAGTCTTGTGTTTAGAATTTTTATTTTACTTTTGCCTGGGACATGCAAAATACTAAGTTTGGGGAAGTGATTTGGGTCCAATATATGATGTTTTGAGCATGATTTAGACTCTCTTTTACTATGGATTTGGCTTGTTTCTCTTGCAAATTTAGGATTTTTTTGTATAGTTTTTAGGAAGTTAGGTAATTTATAATACTTTGAACGTTTTGATCCGTTTTGGGTTTGTTTCAGGTACATTCGGAGCTTAAATGAAGAAAATAAATATGGAGCATGAAAGTGGATGAAAAGACCTTGAAAATGGCGCAAGAACGAAACAAAACGGAGTTGGAATCAATCCCACACGCCCAGGCGTGGAGCTCCCCACTCCCAGGCGTGGAGCTCCCCACTCCCAGGCGTGTCTGCAGCGAGAAAATGCACCAATCAGATGCCTGGTACGCCCAGGGGTGAGGCTCTGGGCGCCCAGGCGCGCATAGTGCGTGAAAGTGACGTTGTTCGGTATTTTGACCATAACTTGAGCTACGCTTATCCAAATGAGGCGATCTAGGTATCATTTTAAAGATAAGGAAAAGATCTACAACTCTGCCAGAAATAGCCTTGCTCAAATCCGTCCATATTTGAGGTCAAAATCAGTGCCGAAGTTTTTGTCAGATACGAGAAAGCCCAATTGGGCCACTTCCTGATCAGTTTTGCTCCAATTCAATTAGGATTAGTTTTATCTTTTAAATATACGTTTTAGAATTAGGTTAGGCAGCCATTAGCAGTCATTAGAGAGAGAGAGAGAGAGGGAGATTACATAATCTTCTAAATCATGTGTTTGATTGCGTTTTATTTCCAATTCATAAATCTGGCCAATTTATGTCTTGTTTTGGATATCTAATTCTTCAATCGAGAGATTAGGAATTAGAATAGGCCATGCCTTTAAACAATATAGTTATTCAACAAGTAGGGATACAATTGGGTAATTATATAACATGATTAATTCCCTGTTCTTAATTAAGATTATTCAATGGTTTAATCTCTTAAGGAATTAAGGATTATCTAATTGAATAAGAAACGGTAATTATACAAGAGGTATCTAATAGTTACCAATTTAGGAATTTGTTCATGATTTAGGGAAAAAAGAGATTCATGATAAATAAACAACGCCTACAATGAAACCATGTTCCTAACATCTTTCTCAAATCGCTCACAACTTCTATTTAATTTCTGTTTTTTAATTTATTTTTTGTTTTCAATTCAATCCTAATTAATTAATTAGAAACCAATAGATTTTGCTTTTAACTACTCTTTGGTGAGAATTAGTTGAACCATTTGCAATCCCTGAGGGACGATATCTGGTCTTATTGACTATATTACTATCTGATCTAGTATACTTGCTAGAGAGTGAACAATCATCAACATAAATTTGTACTTATAAAATGTCTTTTTTAGATTTAAGAATGAACAAAGTGGTGTCAACCTTCCCTCTTTCGAAGCCTTGTTCTAATAGAAAAGAACTTAGTCGATCATACCTAGCTCTTGGAGCTTGTTTCAGACCGTACAAAGCCTTTTTAAGTTTGTAAACATGATTTGGAAATTCATGGCTTTCAAAACCAGGTGGTTGTTTCACATACACTTCTTCATTTATGAATCCATTTAAGAAAGCACTCTTGAAATCCATTTGATACAGGGTGAATTTCATAATAGATGCAAAAGCAAGAAGGATTCAGATTGCTTCAAGTCGAGCAACTGGAGCAAAGGTCTCGTCATTACCTTCCTCTTGGTTGTAGCCCTGAGCAACGCGTCTTGCTTTGTTTCTTATAATTACCCCTGATTCGTCCATTTTATTTCTTAAAATCCATTTTGTGCCGATTATAGAATGATCATCAGGCCGAGGAACTAATTCCCAAACATCATTTCATCAGAAATTTGTACTTCTGATGAAATGATTCAGCTCGTCTTGCATAGCAATGGCCCAATGTTCATCCTCAATCGTTTTGCCAACAAAATCAGGTTCAATTTGAGAAACAAAAGAGACGAAATTGCAAAATTTTTGAATTGACCAACGAGTTAGAACTCCCTTTAAGATATCACAGAGCACATTCTCGATCGGATGATTCTTGTTTGTTTTCCAAGCAGGAGGGAGGTCGTCCCTTGGAGCTTCGATATCCGGTATTACAACGTCGTCTTGATGAGTTTCTTTTTCAATTATGATTGGTTCATCATCATTGTGCTCATCCATTGAGTTATCTTTGGTTCCTGCACTTTTCTCACAACTCAAAGTATCTCCTTTCGGAGACTCATCAAATACCACATGTATAGATTCTTCCATAGTGGAAGTTCGTTTATTGAACACAGGATAAGCTTTACTTCGAGAAGAATAGCCTAAAAATATACCTTTATCGGCTTTTTAATCAAATATTCCTAGATGATCTTTTCCATTGTTTAAAATGAAAACTTTGCATCCAAAAGCATGAAAATAAGAAATATTCGGCTTTTTACCATTGTAAAGTTCATAGGGCGTTTTCTTTAAGATAGGCCGAGTAAGAACTCGGTTTAATACATGACAAGCAGTATTAACCGCATCCGCCCAGAAATAATGAGGCACTTGAAATTCATTCAGCATAGTCCGAGCAAGTTCCTCAAGAACTCGGTTTTTCCTTTCAACAACTCCGTTTTGCTCGGGAGTCCGTGGAGCTGAAAATTGATGCTCTATGCCGAACTTAGAACAAAACTTAACAAATTTGTGATTCTCGAACTCGCCACCATGGTCTGTTCGGATAACAATTACTTTTTGGTTGACTTGGTTTTGGATTCGTTTGACTAGCTCTTTAAAGCTTTGAAAAGTGTCACTTTTTGCAACTAAAAATAAAGTCGAAGTAAATCTGGAAAAGTCATCAACAATCACTAAGGCATAGTAGTTTCCACCAAAGCTCTTAACTTGCGATGGTCCGAACAAGTCCAGATGAAGCATTTCTAATGGCTGAGTTGTCGAAACCATCGTTTTAGTTGAAAATTTATTTTTGGTTTGTTTACACTTTTTACATGAAGTGCAAACACCTTCTATATCAAATTTCAGCTTTGGTAGGCCGACCACTAAGTCTTTGGATTGAAGTTTCTTTAACTGATTTATATTTATGTGAGCAGTCCGATGATGCCACAACCAAGTATCATTTTCACGACAGGTAGAAACCAGAGAAGAAATTTCATTTAAATCTACCAAATAAGTATTGTTTGATCTTTTTCCCACAAATTTGATCGAATTGTCTTTGTCACTTTTAATAAAGCAATGAGTGGAGGTAATAACAACATGATTACCGATATCACAAAGTTGGCTAATGCTCAGGAGATTGTGTTCCAATCCTTGAAGGTATAAAACATTTTCGATAATCAGGTCGGATGAGTTTCCGATTTTGCCTTCACCCAAAATTTTA
The DNA here is from genome assembly GCA_037953625.1 of Crotalaria pallida. Taxonomy (NCBI): domain Eukaryota; kingdom Viridiplantae; phylum Streptophyta; class Magnoliopsida; order Fabales; family Fabaceae; genus Crotalaria; species Crotalaria pallida. The sequence continues at coordinate 46,930,006 of CM075650.1, read as the reverse complement.
CCTTGAGTATTGTATCCGTAAGTGACACAACCCTTTTCTTTTGGAGTAAGCTCGATAAAGTGTTGCTTATCTCCAGTCATGTGCTTCGAGCAACCGCTGTCCAGATACCATCGATTTTCCTTTGCTCAAAAGCACACCTGCAAAACATATTACTTGTTCATCCTGCGTACCCAAACAGTTTTGGGTTTTGGTCGGTTAGTATATGGATTTTCCCCTTTGACAATCCAAACAAATGAGCCGTCGGCCACACCATATCGCCTGATTTTACATTCATTTGGCGTATGTCCGAGCATGCCACAGTAAGAACAGGTCGGCTTTTTAGCATGTTTGATATTTGAAAATGAGCCGACTTTTCCAAATGTCTTCTTTTTGGCATATGTGTAACCGAGACCTGTTTTGTTCGAATTGCTTCTCTGTTGAACAAGTAGTTGGCTTAGCATTCTATCACTTTTTGAAAAAGTTGCATTTGTAGTTTTTAAATTTTGAATTTCTTTCTCGTACTTAATGCAACCTTCACACTGTTGATTTTTCAAAGAAGTGATAGTATTTTCTAAAGAATCATTGCTGCTTTTTAAAGTTTCAATGCATTTTTCCAATTCAAGAACTTTCTCTTTATGATTTAAAATATTTATTTTTAACTTAGTATAACTCTTAGCAAGTTTCTCGAACTCGGATTGCATTTCAGTATAAGCATTATATAATTCCTCATAATTATCGAGTTCAGACTCGGTATCAGATTCAGTATCCGAGTGTACCTCATTTTCATGTACAGTTGAGCCGAACATCGAGATTGAAGAACAATGATGTCTTCCCATTAAACACAGATTTTCAATCCCTTTCTTGGTGGAGTCGAGGTCAGAACATGATGAGGTTTCATCAGCATATCTGCTCATTAAGCACAGGTTCGCCTTTTCTTCATCGTCTGACGAACAGGATTCTGAGTTGTCACTCCCTTCGGGTGCATCCCAGACGATGTAAGCTCTCTTCGGTTTAGGGTCCTTGCCTTTCTTCTTCTCGGCACTGCTTCTCTTCTGCAACCTGGGACAGTACGGTTTGATATGTCCTGGTTCTCCGCATTCATGGCACTTGACTTTGTCTTTTGAGCTTGTGCCTTGGTTTTTAAAATTCCTTCTATTTTTGAAGAATTTTCCGTACTTCTTGACCACAAGATCGAGGGTTTCCTCATCCATGTCTGAACTAGAGTCACTGTCCGAGGAGACTTTGGTCGACTTAGTTGAGGCCTTGAGTGAGATCCCTTTCTTTTTCTGGTCAGATTCTTCATGCATGGTCAATCGTCCGAGCTCCATCTCATGCTCCTGCAGTTTGCCGAACAGTGTTGTTATGTCCATGGTATCCAAATCTTTTGATTCCATGATGGCAGTGACCTTAGGTTGCCATTCCCTGCTAAGACATCTCAACACTTTGTTAATAACCTCGGCATTTTGAAAAGTTTTGCCGAGAGCAATAAGATGGTTTATGATATGAGTAAATCGTTTCTGCATGTCATTTATAGATTCTCTTGGCAACATACGAAATAACTCATATTCATGCATTAAAGTATTTAATCTTGCTCGTCTAACCTCATTTGTCCCTTCGTGAGTAAGTTGTAGAATATCCCACATTTGCTTAGCATTTTTACAGTGTGATACTCGAAAAAATTCATCGTAGGACAAGGCCGAGGTGATGATGTTTTTGGGTTTTAAATCATAAAAGACTTTCTTTTTATCATCATCATCCCAGCTTGCCTTCAAAATTTCTACGACATCCTCTCCGATTCTTCTTCTCGGAACAAAGGGTCCGTTTTCAATTGCATCCCAAATATCGATATCTATAGCTTCTATAAAAATTTTCATCTGAGCTTTCCAATAAGCATATCCATCACCGTTAAACAGTGGTGGACGGTTTATTGAAGAGCCTTCAGCTCCGAATGGATTGTTAGAGCCCATGGTTTCCTAGGATCTTTTCGAAAAAGCTTTTACGCTCGATCTTTCGACCGAGCTCCGTTACCACTTGTTGGAAACCAACAAGCAGCCTAACAATCTACTAGAGGAGGGGTGAATAGTAGTTGGAAGTGATAATACTAATTTTTCGGATAAGATTGTAATCGGTCAGATAATGCTTGCTGTTAAAATAAAAATGCTGACTTTGAGCCGAGCTGATTGTGATAATCGTTTATCTAAGCCGATATTCGATTATCCGAGCTGCACCACAAAAAGATCAGATTTGCAGCGAAAAAGAGCTAGCACTAACCGAGCAAAAATATAGAGTTTAGCAAAGCCGATTAAGCGCTCGGAATAAAAACTGAAAAGCGATAAAGAAGAGAGAGACAACCGATTTTTATACTGGTTCACTGTTCACTCTCTAGAAAGTATACTAGATCACAAAGTAATATAGTCGATTAAGACCAGATATCGTACCCACAGGGACTCAAAATTGTTCAATCTATCTTTACCTAAGGTAAAATCTAGAATAAAATCTATTAAAAGATAAAATTCAGAATTAAATGAATAAATTAACAAGAAGAATAAAAATACTGAAAAATAAAATAAAAGAGAAATTAAATGGAAGAACTTGGTTAGGAACTTAGTTTCATTGTATGTTCACTTATTTATTATAAATCAATATTTTTCATTTAAATCATGAACAAATTCAGAAAATAGTAATTCCTAGATTCCTCCTATGAAATTACTGTTTATTATTCAACTTATTAAATCCTAATTCCTTAGAAACTTAATTCCTTGAATAAACTTGATTAAGAACAGTGAATTTATGAAAAGTACATAAGAATTCAATAGTATTCCTACTAATTGAATAATTATGCTGTTTAATTGCATGACCTATTTCAAATCCTAATTTTCCAATTCAGATTTAGAAAATCCAAAACATGGATTAGCTACTTCCATGCATAACAATAAAATCACAATTAAACACATGATTTAAATCTGAAAAACATTAATTCATAAAAATAAATTACAAATACAAATCCACCATGTTCCTAACACAAAAGGTTTAGTTACACATAATGAAAGAGAAGGAGAAAACAAATAACTATGATATTCATTCCTAAATTACCACAGATATATGCTTCAGATCTTCAATCTTCTCCGGTTCCCTCCTTCGAATGCTCCCAAAAGTGTGTAAATCTCCTTTCTAAAACTATCTATTGAATACTAATGGCTCTCAAGGCTGCTAACTGCCTGCTCCTTACTGATTATTGCTGCTAAACCTAATACTAATCTTAATATAAATAAATAAAAGTCTAATCTCATCAAAATCCTTCAAAACTGCTCAGAATTAGGCCCAATTTTATAATTTTCGGTGCTACTAAATTGTCTCTATGTAAGAAATTCTCAGCTCTGATACCACATTGTAACATCCTACTTTTTATACTTTTAGAAATTACTTTAATTTAATATTTATTTACAAAAATATTCGGGGTTTATAAAAATTTTGACAGAGTTTCATTTATAAATTGGACTTTCCCCGAATAGAATTAAACCTGTCAGTCCAGAACAGTTTTCAAAATCAAGTAAAAATACAACTTTCAGTTCAAAATGTACAAAACTATGAAATACTTTAACATTTATCAAAATAAGGATATACATATAACTCTTCCAATATATAAAAATGCTTAAATAAAATAAAATTCATTAATTACAATTACATTTACAAAAAAATCTATATATTACAAAATAGGACCTATGAATGGTTGCTCGAACCTCATGACCCTTGGGTCACTTGCACCAATATACTCTCTACTATGAGTATACCTTTCTCGGCCTTGACCTTTTGTGCCTGAGTCCTTGGTGTACCAAATATGTCCACTATAAGGGTGAGTACTTTGAAATCTAGATCAAAGAAAACGATTAAAAACAGTAATAAATCATAAATAGGTATATTCAAACACAAACATTGACAATTAAGCAAATCACAATTCAATTAACAAGTACAACATCATAACATTATCCAGTTTAACTATATTACGTATATAATTTTAATATAATGCATCAATGCGCAATCACATGGTTATGCTCTACTAACGTCGCACTTAGGTGATTTAATCCTCGAATCGGATATTAAACAATTCTTTTCATTTAAGTAACTTTAACACTTAATCGGATTCAATGAATTTAAACACCTATAACAATGCATTCACACTTCCCTTTTTACTTTAACTTTTAACACTTTAACACTTTTACAATTTGGGTACATTGTGCTTCACATTCTCCCCGAAGGAGAGTTCCTCACACAATGTACCTTTAACACTTTTCCCTTTTCAATAACAATATACTTCCTCACATACACCCTCCACTCTTGGGAAAAACCGACCAGGAGTAAGCATTTCTCAACCGAAGTACTTCACCCTTATAGGGTTCGTCATACCGCACTTCACCCCTCTAGGGTTCGTCATGCTTACTTGCACAGTGCTTCACCCCTCTAGGGTTCGTCACACAATTTGGATTGATTCGCTCAAATTGGCTTTAGCAGAAATCACCCTCGACTGGCCACAAGGAGCCAAAGTAAATAGAATTACTATGGTTTGCGAAGAACCAATCCCCGACATGGGTGGTGAACCCATGTCCTTTGGAAGATCAAAGTCCTCCATAGTAATTCCTAACATTTACTCTTGTCCTCATCAATCGCAAAGTGACGTGTGTTTTTCCCCTACTCCCAACGTCCACCTTTACACCATGCATGATCCAATATCTCAAGTGTTTCTCAATTGAATTTAAGACCCTCTTTGTTCTTTAGAAAATGTCATTTAATTGGTTTAAACTAAATTGAGAAGTACTTGGTCCTATTTAATGCATAACTATATGAATGTCATTTACAATTTGCTTATATACACTTTAATAATAATAATCATACAGACAATATCAATCAACAATCAGAAATCAACCAGTCAATCAATCGACATACTCAGGTATGTCTCAGGGACTGTAATTTAAGTCTCCTCCCTAAAGTTCTTCACTTCCTATTTTTAACAATTCACAGAATCAATTAATATAAACATACCTAAATAACATATCATTGAAACTTAGGGTTTTCTAGCTAACTCTACCCTCCTAAACATCAACCTAACCAATCAACAAATACACCTATTTATAACTCTATTACTATAATTAAACCCTTCCTCTAATACTAAACCAAAGTACACCCCTTACCTCTTGAAGAGAAAAGGAGAAAACGAGAAGTTGAGAGAGCACCAACACCCACTCCAATCCAAGCTTCCTAAGTGCTTCCTCTCTTGATTCCTATGGCTCCTCAAGCTCCTTGAACCAATTTGAGGCTTCACTTGACCGATTACCCAATTTGGGGATTAGGGTTCACTTTGGGGGTTTTGTGAGAAAGAGAGGGAATTGAAAATTGAGAGAGGGAAAAGCATGAGGGAGTTGTAGGGAGATGATTTGTGAAGTTGATTGGGTGTTCTTTGGTGAGGACTTGGAGAAATCAAAAGTGTAACATCCTCACTTTAATTAGTTAATTTTAAATTTTAATAAAATCAGAGTTTGAAAATTCATTTTAGAATTTGATTTCTTTTAAAAGGTTTTTCGAAAATCCGGCAGAGTTTCCTCTGTTTTTCGGACTTCCCAAAAATTCTCTTCTTAAAACCTGTCAGTCCAGAATATTTAAAAACTTAAAACATAATAGTTCAATAACCAGATCAGATCCTAAAGCCCAATTAGTACAAATTCAGGGCATACAATTACTACGCATATTAAATTACAAAAATAACAGTTTTAAAAATAAAATCCGCTCAGGGTATCACAAATACACTCCACGTGGTGGAGAGTTTCCAGTTCGGCCCGCAACAGTGTAAGCTCCGCTTCCGTACCTGTAAAATTATATCAAGAAGGGTAGCATTACACAGAACTTAAAAAGATAAATCCTATAAGAAGACATAGCAAATAACTAAGCCTACATAATTATTAATACATTTTATTCATAGTTATTCATATAATTAATCTCTTTTAATTCTTCTCTTATTCTCACATTCTTTTAATCATTGATTCCCTTTTCATTCTTTCTTTCCCATTCTTTATTCTTTTTCCATTATTCATTAGGTAGTCCAGCCCCAGCCAGCCGTACGGTACTGAGCGCTAGGATTTTCCCTTATTCATTATTCATTTTCCTTTCTTTTTCCTTTTTAATCGACACGCCTTACCAGGCTCTCATCGATGCCGATACGCCTTACCAAGCTCGCACCGGACTTCCATTTTCTTTTTAATCGACACGCCTTACCAGGCTCGCATCGATGCCGATACGCCTTACCAGGCTCGCATCGGACTTCCATTTTCCTTTTTAATCGATACGCCTTACCAGGCTCGCATCGATGCCGATACGCCTTACCAGGCTCGCATCGGACTTTTATTTTCTTACCTTTCTTTCTCTTTCTTTGTCTTTCTATTTCTTTTTATTTCTCTTTCTCTTTTTCCTTTTTCTTAATCACATATCTTTTCTCTTTTTCTGATTTACTGTATTTTTTCTCTTTTCTCTCATTTCTTTACTTATAGACTTATCATCACATTATTTACTTTCTACTATTTTCAACATCTTTCTTTCTTTCCCTTTTTCTTCTTCTTTTCCTTTTCTTTTTTTCCTTATCATTTAAGTAATTCTTTTATGCTCATCAGAATCTTTTAATCTTTATTTTCGTTTATGACTTATCACATTTTTTACATTTTCTACTTTACTCATTTTCTTTTTGTTAGTTCCCTTCGATTTCATCCAACTCTAATTAATACGGTCAAGTATAGTGTATTCTAGTGCTCGTTACTTATTCTTAGTTATTTCTTAATTTCCTTATCCCGGTCAATTACCTAACTCATTGTCCCTATTTCATTAACTATATTGATATTTAATTGCTCTATTAACTTAATCTAGATTCTCAATTTTTATTAAATTATTCTACCTAATTTCCCTCATAATGTACTCTCTCTTAGTTTTATTATCTTTTTATTAATTCGATTATCGTTTTCCTATTTTCTTTTAAATCTAATTCATTATTTTGCGCCTATTGCTCTAATCGGTCCTGCTCGTATTTATTATTCTCTATTCTAGTCCCTCTTTTACCTCACTTTACTCTTCGGGTACTATTACACTTATTATCTTTTAATAATTCATTAATTCTACTCTCCCTTTTGCCTATTTCGTTTTACCCTTTTGTCCTTTTACTTCCCCTATGGTTTTATTTTTATGATTGCTCACATTCTTGTTTTATCCTGACTACTTTAATATTCTAATTACGCTCATTCGTTCCGGGCCTTATTCTATGCTCATTCCTTTTATTCCCTAAAGTGTGGTTTCTATTAACAATTTTATTTACTTCCTTTATATCCACGAGGGTTACCCTAAAGTTCATTAACATACTTTTTAATTACCCTATTCTTAGCTACCACTATAGAATCCTAGAATTTACTTCTTAAGTAAAGGTAACGCGAACCCTCTTACCTCGGGCTTTTTAAATAGAACCTGGATTTTAGCTCGGCGATGATGACGGCGTCGGTGTTGCTCCTCGTTAGCGGGAACGATCGCGGCTGGACCGAGGCAAGAGCTTCGAGCTTCGAGGTTCCCGACACGAGCCCGGCACGATCACGGGTCGGTAACGGCGCCGGTGAGATCCGTGGGGAGAGAGAGAGAGAGCTCGTGGGTGTGAGAGAGAGCTTGTGACCGAGAGAGGAGGAGACACGCGGTGGTGATGGTAGCTGGGTGGGTGGTGGCCGGCGGAGGGTGGCGAATCCGCCGGAGGAAAGAGGAGGAAGAGAGAGATTGGGAACCGGTGGTGAGGGAAAGAGATCTATGATGGTGGTGGGGGTTCTTGGCGGTGGCGGTTGTAGAGTTGGTGGCGGCGGCTTGGTGGCCGGAGAGGAAGAGGAGGGCGGTGGAGAAGGTGGAGAGAGAGAAAGAGAGAGAGAGAGAAACCAAAAGGGAAGAGAGAGTGAGGGGTCTTGATGGTGGTGGGGGTGGTGGAAGGTGGCGGCCTGAGGTGAAGAAGGTGGCCGGAGATGGTGGAGGTTAAGGAGGAGGAAGGAGAGAAGATTAGGACCGGAAATGGGGGTTTGGGGGGTGGGTTTCAGCCCCAAAACTCGAATTTAATGTTGCAGATCGAAGTAATTTCGCTTAAGCGAAATCTGTTCGCTTAAGCGAACTCCATCTGTGTTGCTACTGGAACATTTTCGCTTAAGCGAAATATTTTCGCTTAAGCGAAATAGCTTCAGTGGTGACATCAGGCGGAAATACTCGAGTATTTCTTTCAATACTCGAGTATTTGGACCCAAAATATTCGAGTGTTTCACAAAATACTCGAGTATAATGATCAGATACTGCTACTTCATTTTTTCTATTTTTCAGCTATTTTCTCCCAACTTCAAATAGCCATAACTTCTTCGTTCACCGTCGGATCTTGCTCAAATTTGACGAGCAACTTCCTAAAAATCATACCTTCATATCCCACGGTGGGAATTGTGTTTTGAGTCTTAAATCTTTTATTTTTAATTTCCCAAGTTAGCGAATTTAAAACACCGAAAACACTGCTTTTAACCCTCGTTTGATCTTCTTCGAATTCTCTTTCGATGCCAATGCTCCTTGACTCCTTTATGGCACTCAAAGAACTCCTATTCCATCATTTTAAATCCCTTTTAGGATAGTCCTTACTTCCAAATCTTACTATTAGTCTAATTATTTTTAGAATTAAAATTTGGGATGTTACAAAAAGCCCTAGGGGAAGAAGAGAAGAGAGAGTCGTATGAGAGGAGAGAGAAAGACCAAGCGAAAATGGCCAAAAACACGTGTTCTTTGGTTAATCGATTAACACTTGACAATTACAAAGAGTTAATCGATTAACCTTGACCTTAATCGATTATGCCAGAATGTGGCCATAAACTTAATCGATTAAGCTACTCATTAATCGAGTAGGGGCTGAATGTTGCATAAAATCTAATCGATTAATGCTTCAGTTAATCGATTAACTGGTTTAACCCTTCCTTCCCTTGTACTTCGAATTGCCATAACTTCTTCGTTAACCGTCGGATCTTGCTCAAATTTGGAAGCAAGCTTCCTAATAAGTCCAACTTCATATCCAACGGTGGAATTTGGGTTTAAATCTATAGACCTTCTATTTCTAACTTTCTAAAGTCCTATGCTCTTAATCCTTAAATACCCTTTCTAAATCGCAATCTTAATCTAACATTTTCCTTTCTCTACACTCTAAACCTATTCTAACTTATCTTTAACCCATGCCCCTTCACACTTCGCTAACCACTAACCCTAAACACATACTAATGCCAACACTAATCAACTCCTCTAACCGAAATCGACACTTAAGGACACTCTAACACTTATGAAAATTCTACTAACCAAGGCACCTAACCACTTAGTAAAATTGGGGATGTTACAATTCTCCCCCACTTATATGAATTTCGTCCCCGAAATTCGGCTTACTTCAATTGAAAAAGAGGATATAGAGCTATATGCTCGACTGAACAAAAGGTCCTAACCCACTTCAGGATAGACAGAACCTTGGGGATTCACTCCCCCACTTAGGATGCAACTCCGATTGGATTTTTTTACTAGGTCTACCTGCTTGCCAATGGGACTCTCTACAAGAAGCCCAACTAAATCATTAGGGTTCTATTCTTGGGATCCTATTCCATAACTGATACTAGCAACCACAAAGGGAGATAAACCTATGATCATTATAACCTAACATTTACTAAGATCAAGGTATCCAATCTATCAAAGCATCCACCTATACACAACACAGATAAAGAAAATCAAACACCAAACATCCATCACTTAAGAAAAGCCAGTGTCACAAAATTACAATTCAAGCACAAGTTAAGGAAAAGATCGAACACAAAAACAAAACATCAAAGTATTATGATATATATATATATATATATATATATAAATTTTCATTTTAAAATCAAATCTAAATTAAGTAAAAAAATGTCATTTGAATTTTTATCAAAAAGGGTATTTCTTAAAAGAAAACTGAACAACAACTCAACACAAAGAAGTAAAAGCAATCCATGCACACCAAAAGAGTTTTGCATTGAAGGGAAGAAAAGGTTTGAAAAGTTCGAAAATGGCAAGACTCCCCTAGGATCACAGAGGATCTTGATTGGTGTACCGATGGAAATAAGGTTTAAAAATCAAGGGTATAAACAATATCTTGACACTCCTCGATAGTTACATAACCTTCACCGGCACGTAACATGATTAGAAAAGATAAGGTCGAGGATTAATAGAGAGATGGCGCTATTAATCTTCAACCAAGTTTGTTTAACGTGAAAGAGAAAGGTTTGGAATGTCCCCTACATTCCGAATTGTCAACTATGGGAGAAATACATTGTACAAGTTAAAACTTTAGTTTATGCTAAACATTTCCTTAAGAATAGTCAAAGTGGGAAAATACTCGGGTTATAACTATGATTGAAAACATTGGGGTTATAGTGAAAATAAAGACACTTCAATCCTATTTATAGAAAATAAGTGGGTGTTTTCCATTACAAGTTTGTCACTTGTAAGGTTTTCCATAGAAAAGGTTACTTTGAAAAATATAAATATACTAAGGAAAGGTGGAAATTCTAAATTACCTATGTGTGGAAACACAAGGCAATTTAACTTTGAAAATTTATTTGGTAATTAGTTAATAGAAACTAATATAGTACTCTTAAAAAAATCAACTTCAATAGGAGTAGAAAATAGTCTTTGTCAAAAATCGATTTGAAATAGTATATATATAATACTTGAAAGAATTTAGAAGTTGGGAACTACCCAAAATCATAAGAAAAGGTTCATGAAAACATTTGGACTTAACATATAGTCCTAATAAGTTTTAAAAAAATGGTAAATACATACACTTAAAAATTCCAGCGTTCGAAAACATTTTAAAACTCGCTTCCTATATGCATATCTATATGCCTACGCAACTATGCCCGAAACTCTAGGACTCACTAAGATCGAACCTAGCTTCTACCGCCCAGTCTATGAATGAAAGACTATGGGGTTTCTATACTCGATCTAAGAGAAACTCTACAATGCAGGACTTCCACTAATACTACGCTTACTATCTCTTCCTAAGGTTTAAGGTTTCCTAATTGGTTCCTTAGGCTTAACGATCGCACAACTAAGACTTAACCTTAAGCCCTAAATAAAACTTCCTTATTACTAACTAGACTTAGGTGCTACGACTCTCATAATGGATGTTGAGACTAGAACTTTAACATTCACAAACTAAATTCCATGGAAGAGTTAATAATGGTTTGAACTTGAAAATTGTTTGCACTTCCGGAATACAGTTTGTTCAATAAATACAACGAATTCCTTCGAGTTCTATATGAACTTGAAGGAAGAAGGGATAACATCCATTACCCTGGGTTCTAAACTAGGCTTTAACTCTAGGATAGTTGTATTACCTTTAACTCACCTCACTACCTTCAATTCACATTTTCCCTTCCACATTAAAGTAAAAACAATGAAGTACCAACGTCTATGAAAAAGGTTTGGTACTTGGTGATAAAAGAATTTTCAAAATTTGCATTTTCTTTAAAATGAGTAAAAACACTTTATACTTTTGTAAATTCTTTTCATTTGAAACTTAAACAAAATTATCGTTTAGAAAAAGACATGTCAAGCACTTACAAGTTCAAATCATTCATATAAGTTTTCAAAGTCATTTCACATCCATTTGAAATTGATTCTGAAGCTTGAGGATTCCTTTGACGAAGAAAATAAGGATCCTCTATAATCATCAAACCCAAATAAAAGGAACGGACTTATGGTTAAAAGTTTAGTGTCACTCTTTTTTTTTCAAATTCTAGTGAATGCCCTTCCTTTTATTTTAGTTTGGAAGTCCAAATTGACTTATGTCGCCAAAATTTGAATTCCTATTAATTGATAATAGGTGTAACTTAAAAGTAAATTACACTATCATTCAATTAGTTAGGAATTCACGTTGTGAGTAAAACTTTCTTGAAAATCCGTGTTGCGACATTCAATCAATTATTAGAGTTTGAATCAATTCCATACTTTTAAAAATACCAAAACATTACTGTACTTGACATTCATTTCAAATCGTAGTATTAATACTTTTCGAAAATAGAGTCTTAGAAAAATTTTGTTGCAAAAACACTTTCATAGCTTATAAATCAGAATACATTTATCACCAAAATATATAATGTGGAAATGTAAAAGGAAATTAGGTCTTGCTAAGGCGGCACTTGGTTATTACAGCTAAAGGCAACTACCATGGGTTAACACCTATTCACTTCCGCTGCGCACTCTGATAAAGAATGATCGAAGTGTAAACTAGATGACCTCTAATGTCGATCCTATCCTTAGACCTAGAAAATAAATCCAACAATTATTTGGTTGGATTCAAGGACTTAACGATGTTGTCTTTCAATGAATGAAAAATGCGAGGGATCCTTCTCGATTCTACACTGCATTGGAGATAAAATCATTTCCGTGCTACTTGAGTTCCGATCAAATAAAGAATGACTCATCTTCGATTCAGAAGAAGGCTTTGAGATTTTCTCTTAAAGCGAAAATCTCAATTTCTTGTCATATTCGAAATAGACATAATTAATTCAAAACTAAGAGTTAATCCTTCCCGTTGGGGTAGCGATTCCACGCTCTGACCCGTTGGGAGTTTTCCTTTTCCTTAGTCTCTACTTTATGTCCATTTCTAAATACAACAAAGTTATACTCTGAAAAATTTGGTTAGCCCACTTTAACTTGAAGGTACACTTCTATGACTACTAAGCTACGACTCACCCTACTAGACTATACTCATTCCCACTAATGATGGATGCATGAAACACTAAAGTGCACTACTTAATCAACTACCTACCAGTTACCCTCATGTGGAGTAACTCTTTGGGAGTAGGAAATCCATACTCCGCGGCCGAGGATTGCAACCATTGCTCTGATACCATATTGTAACATCCTACTTTTTATACTTTTAGAAATTACTTTAATTTAATATTTATTTACGAAAATATTCGGGGTTTATAAAAATTTTGACAGAGTTTCATTTATAAATTGGACTTTCCCCGAATAGAATTAAACCTGTCAGTCCAGAACAGTTTTCAAAATCAAGTAAAAATACAACTTTCAGTTCAAAATGTACAAAACTATGACACTTAATCGGATTCAATGAATTAAAACACCTATAACAATGCATTCATACTTCCCTTTTCACTTTAACACTTTTCACTTTAACTTTTAACACTTTAACACTTTTACAATTTGGGTACATTGTGCTTCACATTCTCACCGAAGGAGGGTTCCTCACACAACGTACCTTTAACACTTTTCCCTTTTCAAAAACAATATACATCCTCACATACACCCTCCACTCTGGGGAAAAACCGACCAGGAGTAAGCATTTCTCAACCGAAGTACTTCACCCCTATAGGGTTCGTCATACCGCACTTCACCCCTCTAGGGTTCGTCATGCTTGCTTACATAGTGCTTCACCCCTCTAGGGTTCGTCACACAATTTGGATTGATTCGCCCAAATTGGCTTTAGCAGAAATCACCCTCGACTGGCCACAAGGAGCCAAAGTAAATAGAATTAGTATGGTTTGCGAAGAACCAATCCCCGACATGGGTGGCGAACCCATGTCCTTTGGAAGATCAAAGTCCTCCATAGTAATTCCTAACATTTACTCTTGTCCTCATCAATCGCAAAGCGACGTGTGTTTTTCCCCTACTCCCAACGTCCACCTTTACACCATGCATGATCCAATATCTCAAGTGTTTCTCAATTGAATTTAAGACCCTCTTTGTTCTTTAGAAAATGTCATTTAATTGGTTTAAACTCAATTGAGAAGTACTTGGTCCTATTTAATGCATAACTATATGAATGTTATTTACAATTTGCTTATATACACTTTAATAATAATAATCATACAGACAATATCAATCAACAATCAGAAATCAACCAGTCAATCAATCGACATACTCAGGTATGTCTCAGGGACTGTAATTTAAGTCTCCTCCCTAAAGTTCTTCACTTCCTATTTTAACAATTCACAGAATCAATTAATATAAACATACCTAAATAACATATCATTGAAACTTAGGGTTTTCTAGCTAACTCTACCCTCCTAAACATCAACCTAACCAATCAACAAATACACCTATTTATAACTCTATTACTATAATTAAACCCTTCCTCTAATACTAAACCAAAGTACACCTCTCACCTCTTGAAGAGAAGAGGAGAAAACGAGAAGTTGAGAGAGCACCAACACCCACTCCAATCCAAGCTTCCTAAGTGCTTCCTCTCTTGATTCCTATGGCTCCTCAAGCTCCTTGAACCAATTTGAGGCTTCACTTGACCGATTACCCAATTTGGGGCTTAGGGTTCACTTTGGGGGTTTTGTGAGAAAGAGAGGGCAAAGCATGAGGGAGTTGTAGGGAGATGATTTGTGAAGTTGATTGGGTGTTCTTTGGTGAGGACTTGGAGAAATCAAAAGCCCTAGGGGAAGAAGAGAAGAGAGAGTCGTATGAGAGGAGAGAGAAAGACCAAGCGAAAATGGCCAAAAACACGTGTTCTTTGGCTGATATATTAGTGGTTAATCGATTAACACTTGACAATTACAAAGGGTTAATCGATTAACCTTGACCTTAATCGATTAGCACCAGAATGTGGCCAAAAACTTAATCGATTAAGCTACTCATTAATCGAGTAGGGGCTGAATGTTGCATAAAATCTAATCGATTAATGCTTCAGTTAATCGATTAACTGGTTTAACCCTTCATTCCCTTGTACTTCGAATTGCCATAACTTCTTCGTTAACCGTCGGATCTTGCTCAAATTTGGAAGAAAGCTTCCTATTAAGTCCAACTTCATATCCAACGGTGGAATTTGGGTTTAAAGCTATAGACCTTCTTTTTCTAACTTTCTAAAGTCTTATGCTCTTAATCCTTAAATACCCTTTCTAAATCGCAATCTTAATCTAACATTTTCCTTTCTCTACACTCTAAACCTATTCTAACTTATCTTTAACCCATGCCCCTTCACACTTCGCTAACCACTAACCCTAAACACATACTAATACCAACACTAATCAACTCCTCTAACCGAAATCGACACTTAAGGACACTCTAACACTTATGAAAATTCTACTAACCAAGGCACCTAACCACTTAGTAAAATTGGGGATGTTACAAAAGGTGAATTTGAGATGTCGATGATGAGAGAACTCACATTCTTCCATGGACTTCAAGTTAAGCAAGCCTAAGGGGCATCTTTGTGCATCAAGAAAAATACTGCAAAGAGCTCCTAAAGAAGTTTGGCATGGATAATTGCAAGACTGCTGCTACGCCGATGAGTACCTCCTGCTATCTCGACAAGGATGAATCAGGTAAGTCTGTAGATATAAGTAAATATAGAGGCATGATAGGAAGTCTTACGTATTTAACTGCATCTCGGCCTGATATTATGTTTAGCGTCTGTATGTGTGCTCGGTTTCAAGCTAATCCGAAGGAATCGCATTTATCAGCTGTAAAATGAATATTAAAATATCTAAAAGGAACCGAGAACACTGGTCTGTTTATCCGAGTGATACTAGTCTTAGTTTGGTTTGATATTTTAATTATGATTTTGCGGGATGCAAGCTTGACCGAAAAAGCACTAGTGGAACTTGTCATCTTTTGGGCAGTTCTCTAGTGTCGTGGTTTTCTAAAAAGCAAGCTTGTGTTGCTCTTTCCACCGAAGAAGCAGAATACATTGCAGCCGGCAGCTACTGTGCTCAAATCCTTTGGATGAAGCAACAACTGTTAGACTTCGGTCTAAAATTGAATCACATTCCTATCAAATGTGACAATACGAGTACAATCAACCTAACTAAGAATCCTGTGTATCACTCTCGGACAAAACACATTGAATGAAGACACCATTTTTTGCGAGATCATGTTCAAAAAGGTGATTGTTTTATCGAATTTGTAAGCACTGAAAATCAATTAGCTGACATTTTTACAAAACCTCTGCCGAGAGACACTCATTTTCATATCAGAAGGGAACTCGACATTCTAGATGAATCTAGTGTAAGCTAATGGTCGGTCAGTGTTTTTCAATCACCCAAATCCAATGTCTTATGTCAATGTACAATTGCTCGGCTTTCTTTTATTCATTCGAATATTTGTTATTATAATAAAAAGCTTGAGCACTCTCCTCATTACTCTTTTCTCTATATTTTCTGGGGGAGAAAGGTTGTACTTTCTGCTCATATTATCGACAGGGGGAGTTAGGCAAAAATATTTGTTTCTTTTCTCAACATGTGGTATCGCTATTTTTTTTATCATGTGTATGCCTTTTCTAAAATTGGTATACTCCTAAATTCAACATGTGGTATCTATTTTTGCCTGCTCTCTGTTGTATACTCTTGGCAATGTGCTTAATTCTTCGGCTCCTTTTTGATCATGCCAAAAGAGGAAGAAAGGTATGTGTTGTTTTTGTTGTTTCAGATGTGCGAAATCTGGGAGAAAAGAGAAGGAAAGATGCTGTTTGTGTAGGATTCTCATGTTTTGATGCTAACAATCTCTCTCCAAGCAACAACATTGGCAACAAGCAAGCTACACCACATGAAGATTAGAATTAGGATTTTTATTAATTCTATTTCAATGTAATCTTTATTTTTATGCAATGCATCTCATTGGTGTGGGTAGCTTAGGTGATTTTAAGAATATTTAAATAATGTTTGATTAAGAGTGAAGATACTTTAAATCCTAATTAAATAGCTCTATTAAAAGTTTTGTGAAAATCCTTTTAGAAAAACCTTGTTTTTATTCAGATTCTGATCAGTTCACTCGAGTAATGAGTATTGGTTCACTCGAGTAATTTATGTCATGACAGGTTAATCGAGTAATGGTTTACACATCACTCGAGTAACTTAATCTGACATGTTTTAATCGAGTAATGTTATATGGTTTACTCGAGTAATTCAATCAGTATTTGGAAAATTATAAAAGGAGTTAATTTTCTCTTTCACAAAAAAATATACACATTCATTCTTACAATTTTCTATACATCTTTCAAGAGCTATCAAGATTCAACAAAGAACTTTTCATTCTTCACTCTATTTCTTTCATTATTCAAATATTCTTGAGATCATAATTTTTGTTCTTAGTGGTTGTTGAAGATTTGCAATTTGTGATTGCATCATTGAAGTTTCAACACAAGTGAAGAATCTCACAAGGAAGACTTTGAGGATCAAATCAAAGCAAGAAAAGAGGATTGGTTGGAAGCATCTTCAATCAATTAGCAAGGAAATCTAGAACTCTCAAAAGGGGTAGATTAGATCAAAGTGTTTGGTACACACTTTGTGTTGGGTTTTAAGATAGGAGAACTAAGAATCTAGTTGCATCTTAAAACATTGTAAAATCTACATTTGAAGATTTCTAGTGAAGAATCTCTCTTGATTCAAGAGGGGACTGGAGTAGCTTTCAAGTGGGTGAAAGTGAACCAGGATAAATCCTTGTGTCTCTTTTATTTTTCATTCCTTGTATTGCATTAATTCATTAACAATTGCATTTTTAGGTTAGAATTGGGGTTTTCTTAATTCAACTCAATTGATCTAAAATTGCATGTTAATATTACTTGAAATTGTTCATATTAATCATTCATAATTTGTTGAATTATCATAGCATTGTTATTCTTGAAGAATTCCATTGAAAACTGAGTTTTAATTGAATTTTACCCAGTTTACTCGAGTAAAGTTCTTGTCACTCGAGTAATCTGCTTTCAGTTTATGAACATTACTCGAGTAGGTTTTCTGTTACTCGAGTGATTTAAAAATAGCTTTCGTAATACTCGAGTGATTTGCTGAATACTCGAGTGAAATTATTTTTGCTTGCGTATTACTCGAGTGAAGTCTTGAGTTACTCGAGTAATCTGACTTGAATTTTTAAGAAAATTTATTTTCATAAAACCATTCTCTTAGGTGGACGAAAAATCTGTAATAAGGCTTCAATATTCTATTCACCCCCCCTCTAGACTATATTGAGCCGCTTGTTGGTTTCCAACAAGTGGTATCAGAGAAATCAAATTGAAGATGGAGAGGTGCAAGCACAAGATAAAGACTTAGCACAAGAGATTCAATCTCAATTACCAATAGCTTGGAAATCAAACAAAAATCATCCGATTTCTAACATCTTAGGTGACATTGCGAAGGGAGTGGTAACCCGACGCACTTTAAATAATTTTTGTTATTATGTTGCCTTTGTATCTCAAATAGAACCTAAGAGTATCAAAGAGGCTCTTCAAGATGATCATTGGATTATGGCCATGCAAGAAGAATTAAATCAATTTGAAAGAAACCAAGTTTGGGAGCTTGTGCCAAAACCCGATGATCGTCCTGTAATTGGTACTCGGTGGATCTATAGGAATAAGTTAGATGAATCGGGTATTATTGTTAGGAATAAAGCTAGGTTGGTAGCACAAGGTTATAGTCAAGAAGAAGGAATCGATTACGATGAGACATATGCTCCTGTTGCTAGACTAGAAGCTATTCGTATTCTTCTCGCTTTTGCTTCGATAATGAATTTTAAATTGTATCAAATGGATGTTAAGAGCGCCTTTCTTAACGGATACATTCAAGAGGAAGTTTACGTGTCACAACCTCCTGGATTCGAGAGTTTTGAGCATCCGGACTACGTTTTCAAACTGAAAAAGGCTTTGTACGGTTTGAAACAAGCTCCTAGAGCTTGGTACGACCGACTAAGCAATTTTTTATTACAAAAAGGTTTTAAACGAGGCACTGTTGACACTACACTTTTTATTGAACGTTCCAGTAAGGATATTTTATTGGTTCAAATATATGTTGACGATATTATATTTGGTGCTACTAACGAGAACTTGTGTAAGAAGTTTTCAGACTTGATGCAAAGCGAATTCGAGATGTCGATGATGGGAGAGCTTACATTCTTTCTTGGCCTTCAAATAAAGCAGCTTAATGATGGCATTTATATTCATCAGAGTAAATATTGTAGAGAGCTTCTCAAACGTTTTGGGATGGATTCGTGCAAATCCGCTTCTACACCAATGAGCGTTGCATGCTACCTAGATCAAGATGAGGCTGGAAAAGCGGTAGAGGTAACGAAGTATCTTGGTATTATTGGTAGTTTGTTATACTTAACTGCATCTAGGCCTGACATCATGTTTAGTGTATGTATGTGTGCACGTTTTCAAGCAAAACCGAAAGAGTCGCATCTAACTGCTGTCAAAAGAATAATGAAATACTTAAAGGGTACAATGAATACTGGACTTTATTATCCTAGGGATGCTTTTCTAAAACTTATAGGTTATTCGGACTCTGACTTTGCCGGTTGTAAAGTTGAGCGAAAAAGTACAAGCGGAACATGCCATTTAATTGGTAATTCACTTGTATCGTGGTTTTCTAAAAAGCAAAATTGTGTAGCTTTATCAACCGCGGAGGCCGAATACATAGCTGCAGGTAGTTGTTGTGCACAACTTTTATGGATGAAACAACAATTATCTGACTTTGGTTTAAATTTGACAAAAATCCCTATAAAGTGTGATAACACTTCGGCAATTACTTTGACTAAAAATCCAGTATTACACTCAAGGACAAAGCATATTGAAATTAGGCATCACTTTTTGAGAGATCATGTTCAAAAAGGTGATTGTGTTATTGAGTTTGTTCAAACTTCGGATCAATTAGCTGATATCTTTACAAAACCATTACCAAGGGACACATTTTATAAGATTCGAAGAGAACTTGGTATTTTTGATGAATCAACTATTAGCTAATTGTATTTGATGCTTTTCGATATCACCTTCAAGCCTATTTCAATGTGATTTGTATTTTGAGTTGTTGTATCTTATTAAAGTGTTTCTTATTTTTTTTTTTTTGATATGTAGTTATGTGTGTATGTTTTCTATAATATGTTAATTTCTTTATTTGTATGTGTGTTACTTGCTAAATGCTAAGTGTTTCTATGTGTTTGTGTATGAAAAATGTTTTTGCATGAAAAATTGAAATTTTTAAAATTCTGGACAGTTCACTCGAGTAACAGATATTTCACTCGAGTAATTTTAAAATCTCTTTCGTATTACTCGAGTAATTCTGTTTGTCACTCGATTAATTTTAAAATGACTTTCGTATCACTCGATTAGTTCATCCATCACTCGAGTAAAAATTTTTTAATCTTCGGCACACTCGAGTAACATTTCTTTTCAATCGATTACTGCTCGAATCACTCGAGTAATGCATGAACATCACTCGAGTAACTTACGTGATTTTAAAAACTGAACTGTTGAAACTGCATCATTTTTCACGTTTCTTTCTCTCTCTTGTTCGTATTTCTCTCTTCTCTCTCATACGGTTCTTCATCAAATCATCATTTTCAGCCACAAAACTTCTCAACTCATACAAATTTCTTCCATATTTCATCATTATATCATCATTTCTACTCATTTCATTCATCATTTTCACCAATTTTACCCAAAATCCGAAAATTCCCAAATCAAAACCCTAACCCCAAAACCGAATCTGCACTTTCTGAATCAATGTCTTCTTCCTCACAATCTCAACCTCCTCGAAAGAAAGCAAAGCAAGGAGCAGGCCGTAATGACCCCTGGTTTTCTGGAATCAACCGAGACTTGCGGGAACCGAATTTTATCAATCGCTCTTTTGGTCTTACACGGTATGTTAAGTTTGCTTGGTTGCATAAGGAGCAATTTTCATTTGTAGAGGATTTGGAATTTCAGAATTTGAAGAGGTTTTTAGAATTTGAGACTCATTATTACCCTAGGCTTGTCAGACAATTTTATCAGAATTTTACTAAGCTAGATGGTGAGTATCAAACAATGGTTAGAGGACATCATTTTGTTATAAAGCCTGAAGATTTGACAATGTTGTTTGGTTTAGAAAACAAGGGAACTTTTATTGGTGATGATGATTGTCTGGATTTGGATGTGGATACTAATAAGATTTATACTGATTTGTTGCGTACTGGTGAATCTTGGAGTGATAGGACTACTAGAACTGTATCACCTTTGCATGCTGTGGATAGAGTGCTCATGTACATTGTTTCTTATTGTTTGATTCCAAAATGCAATCAAAATTATGCACAATTGGGAGATGATGATCTTATTTTGTTTCATGGGATCAAAAAGAGATATGAGATGAATTGGAATAAAATGTTTTTAGCTCGTATGGAAGCTGCTGCTCAATCTCCTCCTACCCAATTCTTGCCATATCCTATGCATGTTACCAAAATAATGAGGTATTACCGTGTTCCAATCCCTGATGATGAGCCAGCTGTGACGGAAAAGAAAAATAACTGGTGTCTTAATGATTCACACATTAGTTATATGAAAATTGCTTGGCATAGGGAAAGTCGTACTTGGTTATGGAAATCACATATTAAGGAAATGGTTGAAGCTGCAAAGGCTGCAAGAGCTTCAGGTTCTAGGAAAAGGATTTTACTTGGTGATAGGGCCGGTGCATCTTCTTCTGCTCCTCCTTCTTCTACTGATCCGATGGATACCGATCGCATTGAGGACTATATCAATTTGGACAATCTTGGTACTCCATTTGATGCACAGGCTGCTCATGAGTCATTGGTTGAGCACATCAATGCTCAATTTGCTCAGTTGGAGATGAGACAGGATGTGAAGAATATTGCCATGGAGCATCGTTTAATGGATTATATGTCTGGCCTATTTTCTCACCATTTCCCTCCTCCTCCACCTGATTCCTAGACCTGTGGATGCTGATGATGTTTTGCTGATTGATTTCTGTTTCATGTTTCATATGCATATTTCTGACTATGTTATGTTTATGTTTCTGTTTCATGTTTCTGACTCTGTTGCTACTATGTTTTAGGACCTTGTGTATGGTCTACTTTGGTTAGTTTCGTTTGCTTATTTGCTATGGTTGATGTCTTTTTGCTTTACACTATGATTTGCTGCTTAGTGTGATACTCTGTTATTATGGATTATGGTGCTATATTCGTTGTGCGTTTATATTCGTTGTGGCACTATTGTGGTTTATTTTGGTATTGTCTTTATTGTTATATTTTTTTACCATTGTGAACTACTTACCTTCAACTTTTGGCAAAGGCTTTTTCTCAACTTTCTTATCTTTTTAATGATGCCAAAAGGGGGAGAATATTTTGTTGATGTTGTTCTTGTAGGTTAAGTTTTATTATATTTTTCCTAGGTGTTTTACATTTAGGGGGAGTATGTTAAAACTTAGTGCTTAATTGAAAAGGAGGTTTGTCATCATCAAAAAGGGGGAGTTTGTAGGATTCTCATGTTTTGATGCTAACAATCTCTCTCCAAGCAACAACATTGGCAACAAGCAAGCTACACCACATGAAGATTAGAATTAGGATTTTTATTAATTCTATTTCAATGTAATCTTTATTTTTATGCAATGCATCTCATTGGTGTGGGTAGCTTAGGTGATTTTAAGAATATTTAAATAATGTTTGATTAAGAGTGAAGATACTTTAAATCTTGATTAAATAGCTCTATTAAAAGTTTTGTGAAAATCCTTTTAGAAAAACCTTGTTTTTATTCAGATTCTGATCAGTTCACTCGAGTAATGAGTATTGGTTCACTCGAGTAATTTATGTCATGACAGGTTAATCGAGTAATGGTTTACACATCACTCGAGTAACTTAATCTGACATGTTTTAATCGAGTAATGTTATATGGTTTACTCGAGTAATTCAATCAGTATTTGGAAAATTATAAAAGGACTTAATTTTCTCTTTCACAAAAAAATATACACATTCATTCTTACAATTTTCTATACATCTTTCAAGAGCTATCAAGATTCAACAAAGAACTTTTCATTCTTCACTCTATTTCTTTCATTGTTCAAATATTCTTGAGATCATAATTTTTGTTCTTAGTGGTTGTTGAAGATTTGCAATTTGTGATTGCATCATTGAAGTTTCAACACAAGTGAAGAATCTCACAAGGAAGACTTTGAGGATCAAATCAAAGCAAGAAAAGAGGATTGGTTGGAAGCATCTTCAATCAATTAGCAAGGAAATCTAGAACTCTCAAAAGGGGTAGATTAGATCAAAGTGTTTGGTACACACTTTGTGTTGGGTTTTAAGATAGGAGAACTAAGAATCTAGTTGCATCTTAAAAAATTGTAAAATCTACATTTGAAGATTTCTAGTGAAGAATCTCTCTTGATTCAAGAGGGGACTGGAGTAGCTTTCAAGTGGGTGAAAGTGAACCAGGATAAATCCTTGTGTCTCTTTTATTTTTCATTCCTAGTATTGCATTAATTCATTAACAATTGCATTTTTAGGTTAGAATTGGGGTTTTCTTAATTCAACTCAATTGATCTAAAATTTCATGTTAATATTACTTGAAATTGTTCATATTAATCATTCATAATTTGTTGAATTATCATAGCATTGTTATTCTTGAAGAATTCCATTGAAAACTGATTTTTAATTGAATTTTACCCAGTTTACTCGAGTAAAGTTCTTGTCACTCGAGTAATCTGCTTTCAGTTTATGAACATTACTCGAGTAGGTTTTCTGTTACTCGAGTGATTTAAAAATAGCTTTCGTAATACTCGAGTGATTTGCTGAATACTCGAGTGAAATTATTTTTGCTTGCGTATTACTCGAGTGAAGTCTTGAGTTACTCGAGTAATCTGACTTGAATTTTTAAGAAAATTTATTTTCATAAAACCATTCTCTTAGGTGGACGAAAAATCTGTAATAAGGCTTCAATATTCTATTCACCCCCCCTCTAGACTATATTGAGCCGCTTGTTGGTTTCCAACAGTTTGATTGGAGAAAAGTGCTTCAGATTTTTGAGCATAAATTAAGGGTGAGAAAGGAGAAAGCTGTTGTTAGGGGGGAGTGATTTTCAAGCAAACTTTCAAGAGAACCTCACAAAATCAACAAGCATTTGTCATTATCAAAAATAGGGGGATTGTTAAATCAAAGGTTTTGATGACGACAAACATATCATGCGCTCGGTTCTTGGCCAAGGTTTTTGATGAAGCCAAATGAATCAGTTCTGAAGTGTCTCGGATATCAACCAAGGCAATCAAATCAGCTCAGTATGTTGATCTCATATCTCGGCCATTAGCGAAGACAATTGAATCCGACCAGTATGGTGTGGATGAAGTCGGAGCAGCTCAGCTTAAGCTCAGGCGCACTCGAAAGTGACCAATCTGAGCTATCGCTCAGAGCAAATCAAGCTCGGATCAAGTCCTCAAGCTCGAGCTCGAACAGATGCCAAGTGCGAACAGTCATCAAGCTCGGCAACACTGTTCATCGTCTTTAACCTTCAGCATTACAGTGTCACACGCACCTCTTCGTTGCAGTACTATGCGTGGCTGGCTATTTTGTCTTTATCTCACAGCACCCATCTGTCACCATCTTTAATATTTCAAAATTGGAAATTCAAATCAGCAGTGGAAGAAAGACAAATTTAGAACATTACAATGAAGTGGAAACGGCTGGACAAAGGACTGTCGTGTCTCGGTACAGTGCAGATCAGAGATTGTCTGGTATATCCGTTGCAAAGGACATACGTGTCCAAGATATTTTTTTCACTCTCTCTCCTACATCATGTGTGCTGGACAACTCTATAAAAGGCATGGGTTCTCTTCTTCAAATAGACATAACAACAAGATAGAGAAGGAACAAGAGCAAAAAAATTTCATACCCATTCCCAGAGAAACACACTGAAGCAAAAAAACAAAAAAGAGAACGATAAGAGTTAGAGAGTAAAAACTGTTATATTCATAATCCAAGCTTCAAACCGTTCTTTACAAAAATCCTTTCTCAAACACACAACCGAATACTCAGTTGTTCATCAAACTTTCAAAATCAAACATTCTTGAGTCTCGGGTTGGAGCCATCTCATTCATCAATCTGTTTTTCATGTCTTGAGAGGTTCTCAAACAAGTGAAAGTCTTGGAAGGTTTCCAAGCCGCCTAGGAGGTTCTTAGATGTTTGTGAAGTCTTAGGAGGTTTCTGAGCAAAAATCCAAGGAGGTTCTTTGGTGAAAATCCTTGAAGGTTTCAAGGTGTCTTGAAGGTTTCAAGATCTGTTAAGTCTGAAGAGGTTCTTCGATAGTTGTATCATTTTAGGTAGAAGCCAAGAGCTTGGTACTCTCTTGGTGGGTTAATTGATCCCGTGTAATCTATATCTATTTGATTTTATTAAAGGCTCCTTAAAGGTTTTAAGGGGGAGTGGACGTAGCTCACCGTGTTGGTGGGTGAACCAGTATAAAAATCGGTTGTCTCTCTATTCTTTATCGCTTTCAGTTTTTATTCCGAGCGCTTAATCGGCTTTGCTAAACTCTATATTTTTACTCGGTTAGTAGTAACTCTTTTCCGCTGCAAATCTAATCTTTGTGTGGTGCAGCTCGGATAATCGAATATCGGCTTAAATGAACGATTATCAGAATTTGCTCGGCTCAAAGTCAGCATTTTTATTTTAACAGCAAGCATTATCCGACCGATTTCAATCTTATCCGAAAAATTGGTATTATCGCTTCCAACTACTATTCACCCCCCCCCCCCTAGTAGATTGTTAGGCTGCTTGTTGGTTTCCAACAATACTTACAGTAATTAACACTTTCTTAATCTTTGTGCCCAAACCTAAACGGCTAAACATTATAAAACGGAGGGAGTACATTTGGCTATTTAATAAAGACACTAGTTAGCATTTTTCATTTTTAAAACAAATTGATATACACTTGGTGCCAACTAGAGATGGAGTGGGTCCGGGTGAGTCCAGCTATCCCATTACCCTCCGTCCCGTTCATGCATATCCGGACTCAGACCCGCACGGGTGCCCACTGTCAAACGGAACAGCGGGTCTTTGGGTACCCAAACGGGTTCACGGGTATCCATTATATTTTTTTTTTAAATATTAAAATTTTAAGCTTATTAAAAAAAACATAAAAATTTGCTATTTTTACTTGTCAAACACTTGATATATCACTAAACAATTCATAAACAAATTCACTATAGGCAAAACATATTCACTTAAAAACAAAATCACTCACACAAACATACTTAAATTCCAAATCAATTTAATATTAAGTATTTTTTTGCGGGTTTGAGTATCCGCGGATCCGATACCCCATTACCCGAACCCGGACCCATTCCGGCTATTACCCATGGGTACACATTTTTATATACCCGCAGATTCATTTTGGATCCGTACCCAAATCCATTACGGGTATTTACCGCGGATACCCAACGCATACGGATCCAATTCCCAATCCTAGTGCCAACGTGTCACTTCGTTTGGCAACATGGCATAACTCACATAGATTTATGCTTACCATGTGGTGTTAATGGTTTAGGGCCTCTGGCAAATGTGTCGGAAGTTTGAGGACTCAGATTTAAAAAAAATGTTTGGAGACAAGGTTTTACTGTTAAGTGTTATTAAGGCATTTATTAAAATTATTATAAATGAAAAATTAATTATAAATTTACCTTATTACTTTTCTCGAAAATCTCAAAAACTATATTTTCCAATAATTTTTTATTACTTATAATTTTGTAACAACTTTTGGGAACTTGTTAGAATTATCCTATACTCTCTCAATATAGTGGATTAAAGTTGTTAGCGTTAAAGGAAAAATTTAAATATTTAATATGTTTTTCTAAAACTATCTCTATAATTATTATTGAGATTTTAAAAAATGTTGACTCAAAAGAGATATTCTTGAAAATAATTAATTAAATGTTATTGAAAATAAAAAAAAATCTTATAAATATTATGAAGTTTTTTCCCAAAAAAATCTTACAAATATGCCAGAAGAGAGTATTTCAAACCACCCTACTTAGGGGACCTAAAATTTAATTACGAAAAATAAATAATTATAAAAAGTAAAGTTGTATATATTAAAAAGCTAAAACATTATTTTTTGAAAAAGTTGTATGTTTTGAAAAGGTTAAATTACGTATTTGGTCTCTTACCTTATGTTTCAATTTCAAATTGATCCCTTACGTATTTTTGATATCATATTACTCTTTCATGTTTCTTTTTGCTATCAAATTGGTCTCAAAGTCACTGTTTATCCTACGTGTCAACATCTTATTGATCCACATTTGCAATGTTGGCGAGAGAAATGACGCGTGTATCTTAATTGTTTACATTGTTAGATATTTATCTAATATATGAGCCTACATATATCATTAATCATGTATTATGTGATATCATAAATATTTAGCCCTATTAAAGTGATCTTTTAAGGTTTACTGTATTAGGATTCAGGACATCTCATTTGGTATGGATTTAATAATGTGTAGATACCCAAGTCTTATTTATATATTGTTGATGGGCCGAAATAGAAATAAGAAAGTTCAATAGTTATAACCCTTCGCGAAAGGCTATGAACTTATTATAAATAGGTTATTGTCCCCAAGTCATATGTATCCAATTCCCTTCTCTAACATTCTATCATTAGAAAGAATAATTAAGACTAATTGTGCATAGATGACTTGGAAGACCAACCACCTTTCATGCATGTTCTTCCATGGATATGGATTTCGATCAAGGACAAGTACTTATGTTCATCAGATTCTTCATGAATATATACAGGTACACTTCCGCTTTATTCTTTCTTGATGATTTGACATGAATGTGTTCTGGTTAGATAATATATTTTATCTCTTTAGTATATGCCATCAATTATTCCAACAAGTGGTATCAGAGCCAGGTTTCATGTTGAATCATTAAGAAATAAATTTTTCTTCAATTTTCATGTATTTGCTTTGAAGATATGATGATGGAAATTGCTTTTCCAATAATTATTCATGTAATTATCTATTTTGAAAGATAATATTTATGGATAATGATTTCAAGATTTTAAGAAATGTATGAAAATTGATTTGCCACACTCTGATTTTAGCCATTATACGCTTTTGATTTTAATGGACGCAAAGTTATTTTAATTCACGATCAATATATACAGGGCCTTACCTTTGGTAATCTGCAAATTTTTCTTTTCATCTTTTCTGTTGCACTGATGGTAATGATATTGTATGAAACGGTGTTAAATTGAAACCAAAATGTTTAATTTAAGTAAGTTTGTTGACCAAACATTGTACTAGTTCGGTAGTTGGCCTGGCGGTTGAGGCATTGTTCCTCATTTTAGAGGTCGCGGGTTAAACCCAGTGGCAACATAAAGCACGTTTTTATTTTTTTTAATTAGTTCTATGCATTGTTAATAGCGACGGAATTGATTGTCGCGAAAGAGTTTATGCTCACCATGGTTTTTAGCGACGAATTTGAATTTGTTGCGACAATTATTTTTTGAGTGCATTAATTATTTTTCTTTATGCGTGGTCCTTAGCGACAGTGGTCAACCGTCACAATTGTTTTTCTTAAATTTTTAGCAACGATTTTAAAACCAATGTACCAACTTAGCAACGATTTTTAGCAACGATTTTGAAACTGCTGCGAAAGAAGACAGATATGTTTTGCAATTTTCTTTTAAGGAAGAATTTGAACCGTAGCAATTTTTGGTAGTTTTGTACCGCTGCAATAGATTTTGAGAAATTATGTCACTTATGGCTACGCTTCCTACCGCCACTAAAGTGTTCCCATAATTATTTATTTATTTATTTGATTTTAAAGGGGAATGAAATAAATTCAAAATTTGGTGTCTTTATGATTTAATGTTTAATTTTCTAAATTATTTGATTGAAGCATCATTGATTGGGGTCTAATATGTGATGTTTTTGTACCTTTTTTGCCTCTCTTTTACATAGTAAGTGGCTTGTTTCATGAGCAAATTGGAATAAAACAATGGAATTTTATCATTATAAGATTTCTGGAACCTTTTGATGTGTTTGGTTTTTTTTCAGGTATTTAAGCTCTTAAAACAATGATTTTTGCAAAGGAATGAAGAATGAGAGCTTGATACTTGAATTGGGAAGAAAAAGAGGAAAAAAATGAAGAAAAGTTGACCGTGGGGCCCAGGCGCGGGTCCCACACGCTCAGGCGCGGGCTGGGGTCAACTGGCCAATAATGTGGTGCATTTGGTTGATTTTTCCAGACAGATTCACGCCCAGGCGCAGGATTTTCACGCCTGGGCGCGCAAAATGCGAGAAATTGACATTGTTCGCTGTTTTGATCATAACTTGAGCTACGCTTATCCAAATGAGGCGATCTATATATCCTTTTAAAGATAAGGAAAGGATCTACAACTTTTCCAGAAATAGCCTTTCTCAAATTCGTCCATCTTGGGGGTCAAAATCAGTGCCAAAGTTGCTGTCAGACACAAATACGGGATTCTAGAAGGATTTTAATGATAAATTCTATTTGTAGATAAGATTCCTAAAGATTAGCTTATTCTAATAGGATCTTATCATATTATATTCAGATTTAGGATTAGTTTTATTCAAATAAAAATCTTATCACATTAGATTGAAAATTAGGTTAGTTTTATCTATATAATAATAGGATTAGGATTCATTCCGGGGAGGAGAGACACTCATACAACTCCATAGAATAATAGTAGATTAATTGATTACTACATTGAGTGTATCATTTACAAGTTAATCCTTGGAGAAGGAACAAGGATTGGAGGTTTTTTTGAAGAACACGGAGTTAGCTCAAGGATTCATGGTAATTATTTTTATCATGTTTATTGTGTTTTCTCTTGTAAGTATGAACTAATTCCATCTTTGGGATGTAGGAGTAGATGTACAGAACCTTTTCAATATTTCTAGTAATAAATTAATCTTATTTTCCGTTATTGAATTCTGTGTTTGATTGTTCTTATTTGTTTCTCATGAAAGAAGCTGTTTCATGACAATTGAAAATCCTTTATGAATAGACATATGAATTTAGGATTTAGTCATTAATAAAACAACTCAATTGCATAGGCACAGACATGTTTTCTATGAATTGGGTAATTTTATAAAAAGAGGTTTTGACTGAACTTAATGAAAGGGTTAGGTTTTAAGGCTCCCTTGAGACATCATTGGGAGATTAATCTCTAAAATATAGAAACACGCTAAGACATTAGGTGTTATCTAATTTTGCAAAACCAATTCAGAATTCAAGGAAAATAAATTAATTTGTTATAGAATATTTAGGAACCTGCATCGAAACTACGTCCCGTCTTTCCCTTGTCAAAGAGTCATTTATTTTAATTTCTGTTTTTATTTACAAATTCATAAATCCTAAGTCTCGTTCACTAAGTAATATTAATTAGGTGGAATTAATTAAACGGTCACTCCCTTGGGTACGATACTCGGACTTCATTGTCTATATTACTTGTACGATCTGGTACACTTGCCAGAATCCCAACCATCATGTTGCCCAAGTAATCTCTCATGTGTAGGTTAATTGATTTGGAATATCAAGACAATAGTATGTTTGTAATTTATGCGAATAATGATCGCCCTAAAGGAAGATTACTATTTGGCCAAATTTCAAATATACACGTGGTAATAAATATGTAATAATTATAAGGTTTTCCATGTGAATAATAAGTCGATCCAAAGAAAGGGTTATTGTTTGACATGATTAATTATTAATATTTGATTACTGCATTGAGTGTATCATTTACAAGTTAATATTTCTATCTAAAGACTGAATGTTAATTTTGTGCTGGATACCTTGTGATGGGGCCCACCTTTATTTGAATTTATTGATTAAAGTTTATCGTGAGATTATGTTGTGTTTTTTTCTTTGTTCAATTAATTTTCTGCTTTTGTAAAATCTGCAATGTAAAGTACATTGATGTATTCATTTTAAAGGCACAAACTTCAAGAATTAGGAAGGGAGCATTGTGACACTATGGATCTAGACTTTGCTCTTTGGAATGAACCTATTAATCTTATGGAATAAGGTTCCTCTAAGGATAAATAGGACTTGAGAAATGGGAATGTTGCTATTGCATGAGTCTCATGATCAACAGGTGTGCAATTCTAGAAACACTCAAGATTATTATGTCTTAAAAGACTAATGCCAAGTTATTCCATAAGGAAATTAAACGGCATTTTTCCATTAAGGAAAAGGATGAAACTAACATAATATTATTATGTGTTGTTTTAATATGGACAATGGGATATAAAGGAGTACTACATGTAGATATTTAATCTTACTTCAAAATTAAAAGGACTGAAGTAAAGTTAGCTAAATGTTTTATTGAGCATTTGGTTATGATATGCTTGAACACAATTTAGATAAATTTAGTTACATTTTTCAATGGACAAATGATTTCATTAGAACTCATTTGATATTGTGTACAAGAAAGGTTTGAAGTAAGACAAGACTAATAGTTCTAACTTGGCATATGCCTCTAAAGGTGAAAGGGAACAATGATGGTGAAGTTACAATAAACTCCCAAAGATAATGAATTATTTGTTTGTTTCTCTTGCAAAAGTTATTAATGCATGAAGTAGGTGATATTAAGATTCACACTTAGTGTTCAAAGAAGGTTACATCTTTCATTTTGGTTTGTTTATAGGTTAATTTAATTTTTGTGTCCACACACACATGGTGAGTAGATTGGGTTTTACTACTCACATAAGTATGTTTATGCATGGTTGCTTAAATTGTTCATTGCTACCTGATGCTGAAAAATGCATTTTTAAGGGCAATAGCAAATAAGTTAAGGTAGAAACAATATCAACTTTTAGGCTATTGGTAAAGTGTAATGATTATTTGGACTTGAAAGAGACATGTATTGTATTGTCATTTAGACATTTTTTTTCTTTAATGAACTAATTTGGTTATGTTGTTCGTTTGGAAATAATAAGGTTGATCCATGTCAATGTCAAGATTTAAATTTTATCGTTACATTTTTTTTTTACCTTTGCATAATAAACTATTTTTCAATTTGTATGATATTGTTACCTTGTTTAATGTAATCTTGCATTTAAGTTAATGTGACACGAAATGCAAATTAGCGTAATATCATTATGAATAATGTTCATTGAGAAATGAAAATGAAGTCTCAACTAAAGTAGTAGCAAAGACCCTTATATATC
The DNA here is from genome assembly GCA_037953625.1 of Crotalaria pallida. Classification (NCBI taxonomy): domain Eukaryota; kingdom Viridiplantae; phylum Streptophyta; class Magnoliopsida; order Fabales; family Fabaceae; genus Crotalaria; species Crotalaria pallida. The sequence continues at coordinate 46,898,012 of CM075650.1, read as the reverse complement.
ATGGACATATAAAAGGCTATCGTGAAATATTTTCACAATTGTGGTTGTCCAGCTAAGGCAAAAGTTTTTTTTAGGCCAAATGAAAAGAAACAGTGAGCTACTACTTTATTGGATATTCTGATTATAGTTAAGAGTTAATGTTTTATGACCCCACTATTAGGTGATTTGATATAGGAAATTCTTGAATTTTTTAGGATGTTAAGTTTGAAGGGGGAGATAAGGTTATAAATATTGCTTTTGAAGAGAAATTTATTTAGTTTCTCTTCCTATATTTGTTATTGACAATGATAGTATTTTTAATTTTAACATTGTTTAAATAACAAATCCAGAATATGGCAATAATGACTAGCTCCTCATTTAAAATCAATAGATTGATCTTTGAGGTCAAACTCAACAACCTTGAAAACCTCGAGTAATGCTATTATGGAAAGTTATGAGTGAGAGAAGAAATGCACTTGTCAATGACTAAGTTGTATTTTTTCAAGAACATAAGGTTGGCATTAATAAGGTGATGGAGGATGATTTACTCGACTTCATTTGAGTCATGCAAAGTTTTAACTCTCACAAATGGATTAATGCAATGAATGAAGAGATTAAGACCATGAAAGAAAATGACATTTGCGATCTTGTCCCTTTACCTCAAGGTTTAAAACCCATTTGCAATAAATGGATATTTAATACTTAAAGGGGATCAAAGGGTAATATGGAAAGATATAAGGTATGTCTTGCTTGAAAGGGCTTCACTCGTAAGGAAGATATTTATTGCAAAGAGAATTTCTCATCAAGTTTTCTAAAAGACTCTTTTAGTGTTATAATGGCATGTATGACTCGTTTTGATCTTGAGCTTTATTAGATGAATATAATCTTTGTTTTTCAATGATAACATTGATGAAATAAAGTTTATATTGTGCAATCATAAAACTTTGTGAAGGATGTGAAAAGATATGTCTTGCAAATTAAAGAAGTTCATCTAAGAGTTTGAGTAAGTTTTTTTGTCAATAGTATCATATATTTCATCTAAGTTATCATCTCTTTTGGTTTTGAGGTGACTTTAGTTGTTGATTATGTGTACCATAATTTAGTGGGAGTAAATATATTTTCTTAGCTTTATATATTAAAGATTGCAAACCAGGCAAGACCTTGTTACTAAAGGAGACAAATTTAGTCTCAACCTGTGCCTTAAAATGGAGTTTTAAAGATTAAGAGTTGCAGAAGAGTCCTTATGCATTGGCGTAGGGAGTCCAATGTATACTGAATTTGTACGCATTTGGATATTGCGTACTTAAGTAGAATGCAGATATTTAGTTAATTAAGAGACAAATCATTTGAAAGCAGCCAAACAAATTATCAAGTACTAAAGGAGAACAAAGAACTATATGCTCATATGCAGACATGCAATACAATGATTCAATAAGAGATCATCAGGTATTCTTGTTATTGATATTATTTATCTTATTACATGTCAGTGTCGTGCCATGCTGTATTTATTTGTTAGGTGAATGAGCTATTTATGTAAAGTGCTTAGCAGACACTAATAGCTTCTTCTGATATAGCAATGGTGTGTTTTGAAGCATTTAGTAAATGGATATGACTATTAAATTTTGCCATTTAGCTGCGAATTTTAGATAAACTGAAAGACCATTAAAGTTACCTTGTGACAAAATGTTAATAGTATTATATCTTAAGGGAAAAGTTCAGAGTAGTCAAGAGTCTATAGAGTACATTGACATAAACTCCATAGGTTGCAAATCTGCTCACTAAAGGTTTATCATCTAAGGTCTTTTTTTTCGATAACACTTCTCAATATGAGTATTGTATCATTTGATGATATGCTGGTTCAGTGGGAGTTTGTATTTGAGTGTTTTTTTAGTATAGACATTTTTTACAGAAAAGGTTTATGGTTCAATTTCGCTCTGAATTTATTCATTGGGATCGCGCTAAAAAAAAGTAGGACCAGTTGGAAATAGACATATTTATATCACAATCCATGTAATTTCCATGCTACACATCCATACTTGATCTATGTCGTTGGTTATATTAATATACGTGACCATTTATGGGTCTAGTTACGATATAAATGTAACGAAGATCGCTTTGATCCTATGTTGATATGATTGATGGACGAGTTTGTTAGAGATGACCTTTTGGTATAGATACTAGATAGCTAATTTGAGTGCTCATAAGGTTATTTTATAATACATGATTGTATACCGATATATGTGGCTCAAGTGGGAGATTGTTAGATATTTATCTAATATGTGAGCCTACATATATCATTAATCATGTATTATGTGCTAGTTCCAGACATCTCATTTGGTATGGATTTAATAATGTGTAGATACCCAAGTCTTATTTCTATATTGTTGATGGGCCGAAATAGAAATAAGAAAGTTCAATAGTTATAACCCTTCGCGAAAGGCTATGAACTTATTATAAATAGGTTATGGTCCCCAAGTCATATGTATCCAATTCCCTTCTCTAACATTCCATCATTAGAGAAAGAATTAAGACTAATTGTCCATAGATGACTTGGAAGACCAACCAACCTTCATGTTCTTCCATGGATATGGATTTCGATACAAGATCAAGGACAAGTGCTTATGTTCATCATATTCTTCATGAATATATACAGGTACGCTTCCGCTTTATTCTTTCTTGATGATTTGACATGAGTGTGTTCTGGTTAGATAATATATTTTATTTCTTTAGTATATGCCATCAATTTTTCCAACATACATAGCATGAATAGTGATTCAGGGACCGAATTGATAGTGAAAAGAAACGTGAAAAACCAATATGATACCAAAAAAACGTAAGGGATCAATTTGAAAATGAAAAATAAGGTAAAGGACTAAATACGTAATTAAGCCTTTTGAAAACTTACTTTTTCAAATTTATTTATCTTATATAGGTGATACATAGAATAGAAAAAAAAATTGATATATTTCTTTCATTTTTAAATATAAGTACTATTTCCTCTGTTCCAATTTATCTATCGTTTTAATATTTTCAATTTGTTCTAAATTATTTGTCGCTTTAACAATTTGAGGGTGAGTTAATTAATTTTTTCCAACTTTAACCTTGTTTATAACTATTTTGAAATATGTGAAATGTGTGATAATTAATGTAATGTGATGATAATATAAGAATGTTGTCTTATTCTTCTTTTAAAAATTCAATTATTAAATTTCTTTTTTAAATAAATTAAAACAAGGGAGTACAGATTTTGAATTTTATCTTGATATTTTTTAAAAATATTTTAACTACTTTATTTATAGAATTAATTATTTTTTTAAAAACCCTTCATATTTTTTTAATTGACAAATATATTTATGATATTAATGGATGTGCATCCCAGTACGGTGTGGTTCGAGGTCGAATCAGGCGGAAACTGATGGGCATGTAAGACCCGGGCTGATGAGGGCGGGGAGTGATCGTCGGTGCAAGAGGCACAGACAATGAACGGTTCCTAATAGGCTTCTAAGGGAGAGGTACATGAATGAACCGACACACCGGAATGAGAGGGTGATCTTGAGACTGTATAGGAATGGGACTACATAGTACAAGATGACTTAAATGAATTGATTGGTATTGCCTATATCAACAAGATGCATCTTCTTTTCGGTAGCACATCACTTAATAACTCCATAGTTAAGCGTGTTTGACTTAGAGTAATTATGGGATGGGTAACCTCCTGGGAAGTTTTTCAGGGAAGTGTGCAAGTGAGGACAAAGCACTCTGAAAAGGCTCGTGTTGGTATGTGGGACAATCGCAATTCATTTGTCTGCCAGGGATATTACAAATGGTCAGTCCATCACCCACCATTCATGTATTTAAGGTAGTTGACTGGAAAAAACTTTATATTGTCGATGCACCATATATTTTCTCTATATTTAATGCAATAGTTTATTACTTTTCACTCAATAATCTCATAAAAGAAACTACTCCCTCCGTCCCTAAATATAAGACCCTTTTGACACTTTTAGTTTGTCCTTATTTATAAGACCCTTTGCCAATTTTCAATGATCATTAATTACTTTTTTCCACACACCCCTATTTATTTAACACTTTTTAGATTCCCAATGATATTAATAGGGGTAATTTTGAAATTACATATCGAAAGTTCGCATTTCCAATACAATTAACTAAATTATTCCACTTTCTTAATGGACGTGAAATCCCTCAAAGGGTCCTTATATTTAGGGACGGAGGGAGTACTAACCGAAAGAATACTCCCTCTGATCTTAGTATTTGTAAGACCATTTGGGATTTTTCTCTTCCATTAAGGAAGGTAGTTAAACTTGTTAGTAACATTGGAAATGTGAAAATTTCATATACTTTAACAAAACTATTCCTGTAATTATTATCGCGACTCTAAAAAGTGTTGAGTTCATAAGGGTGTTTGTGGAAAAAAGTAATTAAATACTAGTGAAAATTGAAACATGATCTTATAAATAGGACCAAAATAAAAAACTCAAAAGGATGTTATAAATATATATATAGGACAGGAAAGAGTATATATTTATAATTAAAAATATACTTTTCAATCATTAACAAATTTAATATTATTATTTTTTCCAATTTAATACTCTATCCGTCCTTGTATATAATATCATTTTGATAGATTTTATGTCTATTAAGAAATTTGGTTAATTTATTTAATAATATTAAAAATGTGAATATTTGTGTAGCCACCCAATTTTGTCCAGGGTCAAAAATTATATTTTGTAAATATTTTGGTTAATTAGATTTTTATTCTCAAGTTTTTATAATTGAATTTTATAAATAAAATAAAAAAAAGGAGTTTGTTTGGACCCATTATTTTCTAATTCAGGTGTATAAAATTATTTTTGGGATTTATTTATATAAATAAAAAAAATAAAATAAAATAAAAAGTTTGCTTTGAAATTTTCAAAATAAGAATTAATTGAAAAGTTTATGTTGAAATTTTGACAAATCAATTAAAAAAAATTTGATGATTAATAAAGGAAGATTGAAAATCAATTTGAATTTAGTTGATGATATGTTTTATTTGGAAGAGATTAAACTTTTTTTTGAAAAGATTGAAAATTAATTCTAAAATAAATTGAGAATCGATTGTAAATCAAGTAAATTTTTTAAATCAATTAAAGAGGATTGAGAATCAAATTGATTGAGTTGAGATTTTTTTCCATTGAAAACTTTTTATTTCAAATCAAAAAATTATTTGGAAAGGATTATCCTCTTCTTGAAATGATTGAAAATCAATTCAAATTTTGACAATCAATTCAAAAGATTGAAAATCAATTCATTTTTTTATTTGAGAATTGTGATGGACTAGACTTAAGAGCCTACCAACAGGCCCAGCCCAGCTAAGCTAGGGTTACCCACAACACACCTAACAGGTAATCCCCTATAAGAACCATCAGGCTATGGGGGATAAGGTATGTTCTCTCATCCCTACTCTCAAGAACTACGTGTGGCTTGATCCCCTTATCACTGGGGGTACGTAGGATCGGGGTCACCCTCGTCAGCTGCAACAACCCCAAACACACATCGTGGTGTCTTCCTAACAATGGAACATCTCATTCCAATGAAGTGTTCTAGACCAGAGCGGTCACTAAGGCCACAGAGTGAGACCTAGTGAGGCGACTTGATCTAGGATTTATGTGTGATTCTTTGAGTTCTCACAGGTATCAGTAGGATTACCTGGGTTGCCCTAATCACAAAGTGTGTGCAGTGTGAGCTTAGGGTTAGAAGACGTACCTGAGCCCCATGTAGCACTGTACTACTTATAGGGGTGGTTGGATGCCCTAATGGGCCAGATGAGCTATGGCCCAGACGATCCAGCCCGTTATGAGCCGTAAGAGGATGTGACCGAAGAGGCTTACTGGCCGTTATCCTGTCCTTGTCGGCTTGAGTGACGTAAGGGCCGAGTTGAGGGAGCAAGCTCAACCCGTCTATGTTGTGCCTGTCTGCCTGAGAGACATCAATCTCGGCCTGTTAACAGTGGTGTGGGAGTAGCGTGATCTCGTTCAGATAGGGTTTGGTGCCTTGTGATCTCGGCCAGAGGTTTAGTCCACCACAAGAATCAATTTGATTTAATCGAGGATTTTTTTTAAAATCAAAATATTTGAAAAGAGATTATCATTATTTTGAAAAGATTTGAAATTGAATTTTAACAAATTTTTCTTAACTTAACTTCTACTATAAATAGAGGTTTTCCCATCACTTTGAAAAAAAAAGGATTTTGGGGGGGGATGGGGAGAGACAATTTGTTGTATTAAAAAAATTTTCTTTTCACATTTCTCGATGTAATCTTCCTGTTCTGCAACACCCCTAGCATTCCAGCCACGTGCACCGCATGACCATTGTCCCTTGTCCATTTGAATTGTCACGGTTCTCCTTCTTGTTCAGTGTTCACACATTACTCCCTTTGTTGCAGCATCTCCCATCATCAGGTTCAAGTACTTTACTTCGTTTTTATTTTCTTTTTCTTTTCCGGACTTTTTAATATAATAAATTAAATAGTAATAATTTAAAATGCAGTTTTTTTTATTGTTATCTAAGATTGGTTGTGTTTTGGTAAGTCAATTTTTCTCACCCAAATTGAACTAAGAGTGTTACACTTTGGTTATACCATGTCGTAGGAGTGTAGGACTGTGGCCAATAGACATCCCAAAAATCTTGTACGATCTACCATGAGGAGGCATATTCTCTATCTTTAATCACATTTTGTTTAATATAAGTCGGGACCACCATCCAACATAAGTGGAGTGACCTACCGTCATCGAAGCCATAATGATGTAAGGGGATGTAACACCCTATAATATTTACCCTTAATTTCCTTTATATCAAAAAATACGGATTTAAAAATTCATTTTTAATTCCTGAAAATCAACTGTCAAACGGACGGAGTTTCGTCTGTTTTTCGGACATTTCAAAATCTTCAACCTGATAAACACATTATTTATTATCATCAGTAGCCAGTAGGGCTCGAATATAGATATAAGTGCATCACATAGTTGCCCCATGGGCTCAAGTGTAAAACAATCAACGTCAGTGTGTCAGAGTGCCAGCAACAGTGCTAAGTATGCAAAACAAGAGACCATATCCGCAACTATGCCCAAAAATGAATCATAAGCAAATGCACCAAATAAACTATCCTAAGCTTCTCACAAAAGAGCATATACTGCACATATACATCAAATAACATAGAGGCTTAGGTCAAAAGAATGCATCTAAACCCAACCCTACTCTCCCTGTGAGGGAGAGTACTCCTGCTCGGCCTGGTCATGTGTAAACTCAGCCTCGGTACCTGTGGAAATAGTAAGGAGTGAGTATTACACATAAAATGGGGAAGCAGTTTCCAATTACGACATAATGCTATACCAAGCCATACACATTTAACAATTCAATAACAATATAATAAAGCTCAAGAAATCACAATTCATTATCAAAGTATTCCATTGGTTTCTCAAGTCAATCTTGCCTATTCATTCCTATACATCATTTTCATAAAGTCTTTTATTCCTTACACTTTAATCATATTCATAATTCTTTTCAATCTGTCCCTGGTCACGACCTACTGCGTCTGCACTCCTGTGCATTCACGTCTTACTGCGTCCGGGTATATTTTTCATTCTCCCCTGGTCACGACCTACTGCGTCTGCACCCCTGTGCACTCACGTCTTACTGCGTCCGGGTATATTTTTCATTCTCCCCTGGTCACGACCTACTGCGCCTGCACTCCTGTGCACTCACGTCTTACTGCGTCCGGGTATATTTTTCATTCTCCCCTGGTCACGACCTACTGCGTCTGCACTCCTGTGCACTCACGTCTTACTGCGTCCGGGTATATTTTTCATTCTCATTTTTCTTTATTAACCTTTCCTCTTACTCATATTAATCATTTCATTTTCCAGAAAAACCACTTAATTTCTTATCAAGTAAATTACTCCAAATTAATCACCATTATACTTAATTCATACTTAATTTCCATTCTTTGCCTTGGTTTATAAAATAAAATCATAACTCAATCATTTAGCAAAATGAGCACTTAAATTAATAACAACATCAAGTCTCAAGCTTATATACCAAATATTAAAGATAAAGCATATCATCATCCAATTATTTTTCCTATGTCATAAGCTCTAGTTATTTATTACCCTATAGTATAACAACCTAAACTAACACATAACTCTTAGTACCCATTATATGCATATTGTAAACTAAACCCCATAGTAAGGTAATACTCACTATAACTCACTCCCTACCTCAAGCTCTTAGAGATAGAGAGAGAATATGTGCTTGGAACTCACTTGAGAAAGAGCCACAATTCAAAAGAGAGGGAGGAACCTAAAATCAATAAAATAAAGGAACAAAATATCAAACTTTGCCCAAGAATCTTGAGGAAATTCGTGACCCATCAAGTTCCTCAAGGTTGTTGACTAAAGCTTCAAGGGAGGAAGAGGGAGAGAGAGAAATTTGAATTCTAGGGAGAGAAAGAGAGGAATAAAATCAACATTCACTTACTTGTAGCAACAAGGAAGGACTTGGGGATGGACTTGGAGTGATCCTCTTGAGCATTGATTGATGAAAATGGAAGATTTGGTGCCCTAGGAGAGAGAGAATTCGAGTTTCTCAAGAACTAAGAGGTGGACGCACCTTTATTTTTTTTCAGCATCTACAGCTTTTAATCGATTATTAATCGATTATGCCATTTTTCATTTTCTGACCTTAATCGATTAAACTGCAGTTTAATCGATTAAGCTGCAGTTTAATCGATTAAGCTGTTCAGTTTTGTAGTACCCAGACTTTGAATGGCCATAACTTCTTCGTTACCCGTTGGATCTTCCTCAAATTTTAAGGCAAGCTTCCTCACATATCCTACTTCACATCCAACGGTGGAATTTATGTTTTAAGCTACCAATCTTGTTATTCTAATTTCCTAAGTTCCTATGTTTTAAACTTACGGTTGCATGCTAATTTGGCTAAGTTTCTCACTTATGCTCTCATTTCTTCTACCCTAAGATCATCGCAACATAAATTACAATATAAATAAATTTTGGGATGTTACATAAGGGGCACCATTGCACTTTGGTAACCTTATGCCATGAGGAAGGCCTTTTCTTTTCATATGAATTAAACCCACAATAGGGCTCGCTTCCCTGAGGGTAAATTTCATTTTCATATCCATCATTACATTTGGGATAGATAATCCTTCGCTGTTCCAAGTGGGGCCGAACTATATGGTTATTGTCAATTCATTATGGCATTCCGTATTTTGTAATGAAGGCTTAATTGCCCCCAAATAGGGTCACTTACCCTAGGGGCATGCATTTGCATTTGTATCATAACATTTCATTTCAATAAGACAAATAAAAATTTTGAAGCGATCCACCGTCGTTCCGAAATTGGCCAGAACTATATGAATGCTATCAATCCATCTTGATACCTCATATTGGTAATGAAGGCTTAGTCGCCCCCATATAGGATCTTTTGGATTCTAAGGGCACTGCATCATACATTTTGCATCATCATATATTCACATGCATCACTCATAAAGAAAAAAATTAAAAAATTTTTGAACAAGCCAAGGTTTCATCACTATTGTTCTCACATATCCTTACGGGACCAGATAGAGAACCATTACTAAGGTAGATGTGGGTGAACGTATCGATAAGCTTCAATCGAAGAGCTCCAAATGAAGGAACAAGTGACCAAGATGACCCAATCAATCAACCAGAAGAATAAGATTTGTCAAATGGAATTGATGTTGAAGGGTAACAATGACAGGGAATGAATGACCCATCACAATTCCTTGAAGTTTAACCCTTATTGCTTTGCTTAATAATGGGCAACCATGCTTTCCATTCTCTCTTCAATAAATGTGGGCCATGTTTGGCCATCTCAATGTTGTTCCTTAATGAAATTTTCATTTTTGTTACACATCTCTTTAACAATTATCTACTAATGTTTTGATCATGTAAATAAACCATCTCACCGCACTTCCAAAAAAAACAAAACTGATTCCTGCATTAACTTGAGATATTTGATTCAAATTTGAAATTAAAAGGATGATGCAAATGTAAGACCCAAGAATAGTGTGGACCCTCAAATAGGTAAGTCCAGTGATACAAGGCTTCGTTGAATTCTCAAACACTAAGGAGATATCCCTAGTCACCCCGTTGAGCCTAGACATTTTGAAATGGAGATCATTTCTCTCAAACCAACAACATGTGATAAACTGGGATGGGTAGTTTTCAACAGCTTTTGCCAACATGCGAATATCAAGAAGGATTACTTTTTCTTTCATAAGCCCAAACACATATCATCCATTGTTCACCCCATTGGGCCTCAACAGAAAAATTTTCTTCTTTTAAACCCAAAAAATATTTTAGCCGAGTATTAATGAGAATCAAACCAAGGAATACAATTTCCATGGTCAAGAGTGCCATCATAAAAAAGATCCAAAGTGGATGTTGGCAAGCACAAATAATTAACCAAAAAAAAGACAAAAAAAGCAAAAAGCAAGTGTGCTTGTCTAAATAAGGCAAAGCCCATGAATCAGTTATGTGATGAAAAAGAACAATTTCAGTCCTTTTGAATGAAAGATTCTCATTAAAAACTCAACATAAATTTTGGGCCTTTATATCCATTCTTTCATTTGCCACATTATTACCCCCAGACCATGTTACAACCTTTTGGAAAATCCTCTTGATGATTTGAGTATTGTGCAAAATCTGTTGAGAAAATAGGGAATTGAAGAGAAAAGAGAAAGGAAGGGAAATAAAAATTTGAGCCTTATACCTTTTATTGTCAACCCTTAGCCAGACCACGTTACAAGCTTTAAAAGACCTCGTTGAGGATTGGTTTGCTTGAGTTACACACTAGGGCGGAGAAATGCTGACTTCATTAAACCTAATTGAAACTTTGATGAAATATATCTCATTTTTAATGCATGAATTAATTACTCCCATCATCTAAATATTTTCCATGTTCATGTGATCATTACATTAGTAATTCTTGTTAAGAAGGTATGTGAGAAAAGAAGTTGAAAGGAACTCGATTGGTTGAATATAATTATTGGAAAGCGCCCGACTGCAATTTGCCACAATTGACTATACTAGAAAAATGATGAGGGCTCATGCTAAAGTGATTATGGCCTTGAGATTTCCAGAGGATGAGGTTGTCTTCAAATGATTGTTCTTCAACAGAAACTGATGGTCTTTGAATTATGAGGGATCTTTTGTTCTTTGAGGAAGTCCTAACCTTGAGCAAGATGGATGAAGAATATTTGCAATTTTCAATCAATTCAAAAGCAATTAAGAAATGTTGTGTTTGAAAAAGAAAAGAAAAAAGTTGAAAAAAAGAGCTCGCTAGGTTGAAAATCCTGAAAAAGGACGACCTAGGCAAAAGTTAGAGAGATCCGCTAAGTCGCAAAACTCGAAAGGGGCGGTTAAGGCAAAAATTAGGATCATAACATGAAAGCCCACTAGGAGCCTACATTGGGTTTCCTAGGCAAAATTTAGGGCAGAAAAAAGTTATCCTCAAATACAAACCAGTTTGTTTTTAATAGAGATATTGGAAATTGCAAATAGAACCATAAAAGAAGTCCTAAAGGTTGCATTGGGGCAATTTTGAAGATTCCCTACCCTCGGTGAAACATTTCACAAATTGGGGCAGTTTTGAAAAAGTTTTGTTGCTAGCCAAGCAAACTGGGGCAGTTTTGGAAATTTTTAACAAGCCCTAAAAATAAATACTAGGGCAGTTTTGAAGAGAGGTCAAGCAGATTGTACATTCCTTTGCAAATATTGCTATCATATTCAACTGGGGCTATTTTGAAAAGTTTTGTTAATAAACCCTAGAATGAGATATTGGGGTAGTTTTTGAAGAGAAATTAGAAGTATTGATCATTCCATTACATTTGTCGGTGAGACAATAAACTGGGGCAGTATTTGAAGAGGTTCATTGTTGAGCTCTACATGAAAGATATTTGGGCATTACTTTGATTCTCCAATAATTGTTTTTTGTACAATACACTGGGGCAGATTTTGAACAAATTCGGGTTGTTTGATGGTGATTAATCATTGACAAATGTCAGATTGCTGAGTTTTCAAAAGATGTTATTAAAGAAGAAAGTTGTTAAAGATTTGTCTGTGCCTGTCTTGATCTGATTTTGGTATGGCCCGGTATTGGTGTTCAAGAGCAAAAGAGTTGAGACCAGTTTATCTTGTTGAAAAAAAACACAAAAAAAAAACATTTTGCGTTTTAGACCCATTAATTCCTGATGGGTTTACATTAGAAAAAAATAGAGTTGCATTGTTGATTCCAAATCATATTCATTTCATTGTCATTCACATCATTTGTATTGAGTTCATCTTGCGTTATGCTTTTTTGACATCATTTGCACCAGTTACACTATCCATTGCATTATATCAGTTGCAACATACCAGTTTTTCATTAATAATTTCATTTGCATTGATTGAATTCTATTAATTACTCTTTGCATTGTTTGTATCACCAGAAGATGCATACTCAAAACTAATAAATTCAAAAAAATAATTTAGTTGGGCATTTCAACCGCCTTTGCTTTGCCGAAAATAATTGATGTTGGTTGGGCTTTTTGATGCCCCGGCATAAATATCGGAAATCATTTTGGATTTTTGACGCCCGTCAGAAATGCCGAAGTCATTTTGATGTTGGTTGGTTGGGCTTTTTGATGCCCCGACAGAGATGTCGGAAATCATTTTGGGTCTTTTGACGCCCGACATAAACGCTGAAGTCATTTTGATGTTGGTTGGGCTTTTTGATGCCCCGACAGAGATGTCGGAAATCATTTTGGGTCTTTTGACGCCCGACATAAACACTGAAGTCATTTTGATGTTGGTTGGGCTTTTTGATGCCCCGACAGAGATGTCGAAAATCATTTTGGGTCTTTTGACGCCCGACATAAACGCTGAAGTCATTTTGATGTTGGTTGGGCTTTTTGATGCCCCGGCAGTAATGTCGAAAATCATTTTAAGTCTTTTGACGCCCGGCACAAACACCGAAAGTCATTTTGATGTTGGTCAGGCTTTTTGATGCCCCGGCAGAAATGTCGAAAATCATTTTGGGTCTTTTGACGCCCGACACAAACGCCGAAAGTCATTTTGATGTTGGTTAGGCTTTCGTGATATCCTGACAGAAATATCGAAGAATCATCGTTGTTATCAAGCTTTTCATGATATCCTGGCGAAAACGCCGAAGAATCATCATTGTTATTAGGCTTTCATGATATCATAACAGAAATGTCGAAGAATCATCGTTGTTATTAGGTTTTTCAAGATATCCTGACAGAAATATCGAAGCATCATCGTTGTCATTAGGCTTTCACGATATCCTGGCGGAAACGCTGAAGAATCATAGTTGTTATTGGGTTTTTTGATGCCCCGGCAGAAATATTGAAAATCATTTTGGGTCTCTTGACGGCCGGCATAAGCACGAAAGTCATTTTGATGTTGGTTGGTCTTTTTGATGCCCCGACAGAAATGTCGAAAATCATTTTGAGGATTATTTATTAAAATTTCTTCAATAGGAATTTCCAGATCTAACAGGTATGTTTCTCGTTTCTTTCCCGAACAAAATCGGTGTCTATTTCTTTACTCGTTCCTTACCAAGATAGGGATTTGTCTGCTCTCTAATAAGAAACAAGTAAAGAGGGGCAGTTGTAGCCACCCAATTTTGTCCAGGGTCAAAAATTATATTTTGTAAATATTTTGGTTAGTTAGATTTTTATCCTCAAGTTTTTATAATTGAATTTTATAAATAAAATAAAAAAAGAGTTTGTTTGGACCCATTATTTTCTAATTCAGGTGTATAAAGTTATTTTTGGGATTTATTTCTAAAAAAAATAAAATAATAAAATAAAATAAAAAGTTTGCTTTGAAATTTTTAAAATAAGAATTAATTGAAAAGTTTATGTTGAAATTTTGACAAATCAATTAAAAAAAATTTGATGATCAATAAAGGAAGATTGAAAATCAATTTAAATTTAGTTGATGATATGTTTTATTTGGAAGAGATTATCAACTTTTTTTTTAAAAGATTGAAAATTAATTCTAAAATAAATTGAGAATCGATTGCAAATCAAGTAAATTTTTTAAATCAATTAAAGAGGATTGAGAATCAATTTGATTGGGTTGAGATTTTTTTCCATTGAAAACTTTTTATTTCAAATCAAAAAATTATTTGGAAAGGATTATCCTCTTCTTGAAATGATTGAAAATTAATTCAAATTTTGACAATCAATTCAAAAGATTGAAAATCAATTATTTTTTTATTTGAGAATCAATTTGATTTAATCTAGGATTTTCTTTTAAAATCAAAAATATTTGAAAAGAGATTATCATTATTTTGAAAAGATTTAAAATTGATTTTTAACAAATTTTTCTTAACTTAACTTCTACTATAAATAGAGGTCTTCCCATCACCCTAAAAAAAAAAGGATTTTGGGGGGATGGGGAGAGACAATTTGTTGTATTAAAAAAATTTCCTTTACACATTTCTCGATGTAATCTTCCTGTGCTGCAACACCCCTAGCATTCCATCCACGTGCACTGCATGACCATTGTCCCTTGTCCATTTGCATTGTCACGGTACTCCTTCTTGTTCAGTGTTCACACATTACTCCCTTTGTTGCAGCATCTCCCATCATCAGGTTCAAGTACTTTACTTCGTTTTTATTTTCTTTTTCTTTTCCGGACTTTTTAATATAATAAATTAAATAATAATAATTTAGAATGTAGGTTTTTTTTATTGTTATCTAAGATTGGTTGTGTTTTGGTAAGTCAATTTTTCTCACCCAAATTTAACTTAGTGGTGGGATATCTTGAATTTTTTCTCTACATCAAAAATAAACATATAAAAATAATTTTTTTAAAAATAATAATAATAATAATAAATTAAAGATGTAGATTTCTTTTAAGTTTTTGTTTTAAAATTTGTTGCGTTTTGATAAGTCGATTTTTCTTTCCCAAATTCAGTGGAAAGATTTCTCGGACTTCTTCTCCGCACAAAAAATACATAAAAGTAAAAAATAAATTTTTTATATAAATAAATTATAAACATTAAAAGACAAAAACATTTTTTAAAGTAAAATTATGAGTGAAGACCCATTTTGGTCCCTGTCAATTTTGCACAATACCAATTTGGTCCCTGACAATTCATAATACCACATTTAGTCCCTAAAAAAAATCATACCAATTTTGTCCCTAACCTTTTTTTCATACCAATTTTGTCCCTCGAGATTTTCTTCCATGCCAACTTGGTCCCTCAATTTTAAGGATTAAATTGGTACATCTGAAAATCTTGAGGGACTAAATTGATATGAAAAAAAGTTGAGGGACCAAATTGGTATGAAATTTTTTTTTGAGGGACTAATGTGGTATTATGAATTGTCAGGGACCAAATTGGTACTGTGCAAAATCGACAGGGACTAATGTGGATCTTCACTCTAAAATTAAATAGACTTTTTAATTAAATATTAACGATGTGCGATTTGGAAATCCACCTTTCTTTGGCTAAATGACGAAGTCTTGTGTATATTTCCTCTTCACATCAAACAAATTATTTTTTTTTAAATATAAACATTAAGAACTACGTAGCCTTGATTCCTCATTTTATGAGGATACGCAGGATCAAGGTCAACCTTGTCAGGCACAACAATAGAGAACAAATATTTTTTTTTGCAAACCAATTATTTAGGTCTTTTAATTAAAATCAATCAAAGGTACCATTTTCGAATGGGCGAACGGGGTGCTAATACCTTCCCCGACTCGTAATCGACTCCCGAACTTGGAATCTATCTAGTTCGAGACCATGTTTTATCTGTTTTAATTAATTGTTACTTTTCCGCGTTTTTTGCAACAAAATGCTGTGGCGACTCCAAATTGGGTCAACCAACCCCACTCATAGGCGAGGTTCCGAGTGCGACTTGGGACCTCGGCCGCGACAGCTTGATATATATTTTTAAAATTACTCATCTTAATAGTATTGAGAATCTAAAAAGTGTTAAGTAAATAGGGGTATTTGTGAAAAGAAGTAATTAATTGTCATTGAAAATTGGTATATGATGTTATAAATAAGGAAAAAATAAAAGTATCAAAATGATCTTATACACCCTCTTGTCCTATATATAAGATCATTTTGAAGTTTTTATTTTGATCTTATTTATAAGACCTCATTTCAATTTTCATTAGTAATTAATTACTTTTTTTTTCCATAATCATCCCTGTTAAATCAACATTTTTATGAGTGTCAATAATAATTATAGAAGTAGTTTTGAAAAAATATAACAAATTTTTATATTTCCAATATCATTAATACATTTAACTACATTGCTTGGTTAAAGGAGTACTCATATATTGAGAGGTACCAAGTACTTGTTAAGAACAGTGTTAAGTACTTGTTAAAAATACAAGTACTTGTTAAGAACTCTTTACCAGTATACTCATATGTTAAATAGTGTCATTAAGTTACTTGTTAAGAAATCAAATGTGGTTTGAAAGAATTGAAAAATGTATTCTCTTTGGTCTTATTTATAAGATCTTTTTGGGGTTTATATTTTGGTCCTATTTATAAGACTCATTTTCAATTTTCAATAGAATTTAATTATTTCTTTCCACTAACACTCTTATAAAGTCGTCAACACTTTTTAAAGTTCCAATAATAATTATAGGGGTAATTTTGAAAAAGTATATCAAATTTTCACATTTCCAATGTCACTAACAAATGTATCCACTTTTCTTGATGAAAGTAAAAACCCAAAAAAAATTTATAAATAGGAACGGAAGGAGTAACTTTTTAGTTTTCAAAAAATAAAAAGTTGAAACACTTGTTATTTTTTTCAACTTTTGAAAAGATTAACAAATGCTCTGAGAAGTGTTAACAAGACCTTTGTTATTTACTCTTTCTGGTCTTATTTATAAGAACATTTTGAATTTTTTATTTTGGTCTTATTTATAAGACTTCGTTTCAATTTTCAATAGCATTTAATTACTTCTTTCCACTAATATCCCTATAAAGTCAACACTTTTTAGAGTTCCAATAATAATTGTAGGGGTAGTTTTGAAAAAGTATATCAAATTTTCACATTTTTAATGTCACTAACAAATTTATCCACTCTCCTTGGTGGGAGTGAAAAACCGCAAAAAGGTCTTATAAATAGGATCGGAAGGAGTACTCAAATTATAGTACTCTCTCCGTCCCTTGTTATAGGGAACCCTTTTAGTAGAATTAGTGTCCTTTTTTATAAGTCGTTTTAGAATATTTAGGTAGTAGTTTTTTATTCCAAATACACCCCTCATAATTGCATAGGGTGATAGATTAATAATTACAATAAAGAGAAAAATGAGTAGAGTTGTAAAATTCTAAATACGGGTAACTTGGGAATAACAATATATTTTTTAATAAATTTGAGACTAATAATTACTTTTGTTAATATGCGTGAATTAGGTAAAGACGACAAGAACAAAGCAAGTACAGTAATCCCTCCGTTACTAAATATAAGACATTTTTGACACTTTTATTTTGTCCATATTTGTAAGACCCTTATACCAATTTTTAATGAGCATTAATTACTATTTTCCAAAACTATCCGTATTTATTTAACACTTTTTAGATTCTCAATAACATTAATAGGGGTAATTTTAAAAATACATATCAAAAATTTATATTTTCAATATAATTAACTAAATTATTTCACTATCTTAATTAACGTGAAATCTCAAAAAAAAAATCGACGGGTAATATTTTTTTTTTTTTAAATCCGCGTGGAATACCAAGAGAGCTTGTTTTCAAAAACGGAAGGAGCGGTAAGAATAGGAGGAAGCAGTAACGTGTGAATATGTGAATCTGGTTTGACGTCACTTTCCGATATGCACTTGGGGTAATAGTAACATGCATGGCAGAGCGGTGGCACAGTTTTCAACTGCCTCTGACACACTCAGATTCCGAGCCTTTGAGCGTCAATTAATACTCCCTTAAATAATCGGCACCACTCCCCATTATTATGCATGCAGTTTTGCGATCTCCGCAACGCTTCGATTTTGTAACATATTAACTTGGACAAGACTATACATAGTAAAACTTTGAGTTCCTGCAAAAGAAGACTCTGCCTCCTGACAAGATTTTTTAATGGATTTTTTTAAAATTTTGTTAAAGGATTTTCCTAATCTTAAAAGTTGAAAATAAAATGTTACTCCCTTCATTTTAGTATAAAATGGTAAAAAATAAATAAATAATTCTGTCTGAAACTAAAATTAAAATAATTAATAAAAAATTTAAAAATTATAAATTTTGTAATATGATTGGTTGATCAATGCAAAATGTAAAAAAATACAGTAGTTGAGTAATAATTAATTAATGTGTTAGACAAATTATTAAATACATGTTTCCTTAATTTTTTAACTTTTGAATATTTTATGGGTTTGCTTAACCTCAACCCTTGGGGCTTGGGATAAAAAGTTAAAAGTAGTAAATAAACCTAGAAAAATTAAGTTCACTATCACTTGAATCATTAAATGTTTAATTTTTTTTATAAAAATTAACTTCTTTTAGTTTCTTATCCTCAACCCTAAGGGCTAAGGTTAAAAAAAATCTTATTTTTATTACCCTTTAAGACAAAAGAAGTAATAATTTCTTAAATTATTTCCACTCTTAAATTTTTATCCTTGTTTCTAAAAGTTACGGTCAAAAGCCTTTTTTTTTTTGGTTTTCTTAACCTCAGCCCTAAATAAGAGGCTAAAAGTGGATATCATGTGTTGGAAAATGGTACATTGAAAGAATAAAAACACTTTATATTTAGTTTTTCAAAACATGATGTCCACTTTTAACCTCTTATCCTCAGCCCTAAGGGGTGAGGTTAAGAAAACCCTTTTTTTTTTAAAGAGTAATGATTGAGAAATCTACATAAAGAGACATATTTATAAGCCTACACATTAGGATCTTGACATTTGTCATTTAAGTTCTTTTATTTATTTTTTTTTAACTTGAAAATAACAAGTGTCATAATCTTATGTGTAGGCTTGTAGGCTTATAAGTCTCTAAATCATTTTTCTTTTTAAAGTTACTCCCTCTGTTTCATACGTAGTAGTGTTCATAGAGTTTTTATCTCATGTTTCATCCCTCCGTCCCAAAATATAAGACACTTTTGATACTTTTATTTTGTCCCTATTTAAAAGACCCTTTACCAATTTCCAATGATCATTAATTATTTTTTTCCACAAACACTCATGTTTTGTCATAGAATCTTTGGGCTTGAACTATACGGTCAAGTGTTCAATTCCTCTACTTGTTGCTATTAGACGAAAAAATGGCACCTTGATTACCAAGATATCGACTCTCTTGTCGTGTATTTGGGTGTTGTGTGTGTCAATGTGAGTAGGTTAGGTGCATACCTGGTATCCTTGCTACACTTATATAAGTCTTCCATCCTTACTGTTGTGTTCCCTCTTCATCAATGGGTTTTACCGGATTCCCATTAACGGTAGGTGGTTAATGACAGGTATAATGAAGATGGAATCCTATTGCTAAACGGCTACCTTGGGTTTATTGCTGGCATCATTGCAAAGGGAATCCTAGGCCAAGCTTGTTAAGACTTGCTATCATGACCGTTGGGTATCTTGAGTTACCGGTATACCGGTTTGGAGAGCTCATTGAGCTTTTTGGGGCCCCATACCGGTATACCGGATAGAAGACATACCAGTAAGAGGGATAGAAAACATGAATTGGGCCACTTGGGGCCTCATTTCGGTAAGAAGGATAAAAGACATACCGGTAAGAAGGATAGAAGACATATCGGTAAGAAGGATAGAAGACATGAATTGAGCCACTTGGGGCCTTATTCCGGTAAGAAAGATAGAAGACATACCGGTAAGAGGGATAGAAGACATGAATTGGGCCACTTGGAGCCTCATTCCGGTAAGAATGATAAAAGACATACCTTATGCCAGTAAACCGGATTCATGGTCTAATTTCCCGGTCCATAACAACCCCTATATATTTACCACTTTTTAGATTCCCAATAATATTAATAGGGGTAATTTTGAAAATACATATCAAAAGTTCACATTTCCAATACAATTAACTAAATTATTCTACTTCCCTAATGGACGTAAAATCTTTCAAAGTGGTCTTATATTTAGGGACAAAGGGAGTAGTATTTTTTTTTTTTTTACAAAAACCAATACATAATTAATGATATTTTTCCAAGCACACTCATATTTATCACACTCTTTTTTACATTTCCAATATTTTTCTCTATTTCATAATGATTATATAGGAACATTATTAGGGGGGTGTCATGGTCCGGTTTGGTCTTTGATGAATATTAAGGACCGGACCAATTAAATTAATATGGTCCAATCTAATTCGGTTTAGACATTTTTTATGTATAAAGACCAAATCGGATTTGGTCCGGTCCGATCCGATCTATTTAGCACATAATTAATAACACTGTATTGCTGCAGAAACAGTAGCAGCAAGAGACCACATGTGATAGCAACACCCTACATCCAGCCTTCCACATACAAGTTTCCTGAATGATGAAATTGCATAGACATCTACAACTAGCTTTCAACGTGTGATAGCAATTAACATAATACATGGCTACATAACACACCCTGTGAAAAAAATAAACAAAACACCAGCCGCTGTAATTTTGTAACAAAAAAAAAAACTATTTTCCTGCATGATGTGGCAGCAAGCACCAGTCCCCTGCATGAGCCCAAACAGTTTCACTAGGTTTTAGTTTTTAACTAACCATTTCGGTCCAGTCTTAACGGTCTCAAAAATAGTGAGACCGTGGATCGGACCATATAACAATGGTCTGAAAATTTTGAAATTGGACTGGACCACGAGATCATACCAGACTATATTTTCCGGTTTGATCCGGTTCGATTCGATCGGTCTTGCCGTCTAAGATCGGATCGCTTATACCCTTAGACATTATAGTCGAAATACCCCAGATTCTTAAATCATTTAATCATTTCTCAAAACCCGTATATAATCTTCAAATACACTACTTATGAAACGGGAGCAGTAATGTATAAGAAAAAGGATTTTGTTGCCAAATGTATTTAGGACACTTGTTAAACTTCCTATAAATAGAAAAATCAACACAAGTCTCCAGTTTTTTTCCTCTCGATAATATCAAAAACTATATTTTTTCAATATTTTTCAACTACATATAGCTTCTTAACAATTACCCTAAAAACACTTGTTATCATTTTCCTAAAATACATTTTTTCTCTTGTCAGCTACATTCATTATTTATGATATGTTACGCTATTTTTTTTAAGTGTTTGGCCATTAATTTTTTGGCCATTACTTGTGCATTGTAGTTAGGGTGTTACAAAATTCATCAATCCACGTTCTTGGTCATTGATACTCCCTCCTCGTATAGTGTGATTATTGGTAGACCCATTTTAAATGCTCTGAAAGTTGGTTTCAACACTACACTTAGCTATGATGTTTCCATCAAATGGACATGTCATAACCATCAAAGGGGATCAAAATCTGGCTAAAGAGGTAAATTATCAAAGTTTCCAAATCCACTAACTTAAACAAATGGAAGTGAGTGAGAATCTTGACCAAGACAAGTGGGAAGCTCCTTGAAGGTCGAATAAGTTGTTTCAATTTATTTTTACCGATTCCATTGAATTAGTCCAATTTGGACATTGTAGCTTACATTTGGATAAGTAGATAGGAGGAGAAAATCCCCTTTAGGTTGATTAGTTGCCATCGAATTAAATTTTCTAAGTGTTCTAGTCCTGTCACGAACTAAGGACACCTACCCCACGAAAGGACATGTGCAAGACCTATTACGACCTCTAGTGGGACTTCGATAGTATGGTCCAACCTATGATTACCTACAATACAAGACCCTGAGCTGGGACTGATACAGACTAGCTCGGAGGAAGTTGTTAGAAGACAACATCTATAATGGTGAAGTTTTGATGATGATAATAGACAAGGACTTAACGGGGGAACAACAAATGCTCATCCATGAATGCCAATGCTCCTTGGAAACCTCATTCCATTGTTCTAGGAAAATATGTAAAGTTAAGGTAGTCTATTCAAGACTCAAATGCCAAATAGAATCAGAGTTAAGTAACCTTAACTATATCTGATTTTTAGACAAGCACAAATGGCCGCAATGAATGCAGACATCTTAGAAAGGATAACTATAGTACTCGAGAATTTGGTGCAAGCCAATCCGAATGAAGGACCGGTTGAATTCAATGGACCGGAAGAGTTTCGCAAAATGAATCCACCGAAGTTTGAAGGTGGATTCCATCCTGATGGAGCTAAAAGGTGGCTTCAAGATCTAGAGAAAAACTTCAGTACTATGAATTGTTCTGATGCTCAAAAAGTCACCTTTGGCACATATCTCCTGGTTGGAGAAGCGGCAAATTAGTGGGAGCACACATGCCAACTTTTAGATGCGGAACCAATGGAAATCATGTGGAATTTATTCAAAGAAAGGTTCCTGAAAAGTACTTTCAGGAGGACATCCGACGAAGGATGTAAATTGAGTTCTTAAAACTCAAACAAGGAAACATGAGCATGGGGAAATACGCTGCTAAGTTCGAAGAACTCATCAAGCACTCCCACTTTTACCAAAATAATATGGACAAGAGGTCTAAGTGTGTCAAGTTTGAAAACGGCCTTCGCCCTGAAATCAAATTAGCCTTTGGATACCAAGGCATCCAAAGCATTCCATTATTAGTAAACATGTGCCGAACCTATGAAGAAGATCTAAAAGCTAAAGAAGCATACGAAAGGGATACCCAAGTCCGAAAACACTATAGTCAAATAAGAGGGAAAGATAAAGAGCCACAAAGAGGAGGAGAACCTTCCACCCTAGATAGTAACAAGATTGGGAACCACAAGGGAGGAAACATTGGATAACGTACCAACCTTCCCAAATGCGGTACTTGTCAAAATTATCACTTTGGGGAGTGTTCGAAACAAAAGATAAGATGTCACAATTGCCAAGAACTAGGGCATTGTGAAAAAGAATGCTTTAAAAAGATAAAGAGGGAAATAAATACAATTCAAACTCGTGGACAAGGATGGGAAAGGCCTACCGCTATAGGAAGACAATATGCTATGCACAATACGAAAATAGATATAGACGAAGATCATACCAAAAATCCCACCTCCATCCCTAACTAATTCAATAAGGTTTCCCTAATAGTAAGGACCCTTTTGAAGCTATAATAACAAAAGTGGGGAAAAACCTGTATATTGTCCTAAATATAAATTAGAATGTAAGGAATAAGGGAATTAGAACTTTACCCTCACCTTTTTAATTTCGGGAATGAAATTCACTAAAGTGGGGGAGAATTGTAACGATGTATGTTGATTTAGTGAAAAACATATTTTCATAATTAGTAACCTGATCCTACAATCAAACACGTTCCTAACCTTTTCCATAATTGTTTTCTTCTTGTTTTATTTTCTGCTATTATTCATTCAACTCTTCCTCTAATCGTTCTCAAAACCAATGCAAATTTCACATAGTAATATCAATTAGGTGAAAGAAATTAGAAACAATTTGCAATCCTCGTGGGAACGATAACTGGTCTTACAAACTATATTACTTGTCGACCCGGTATACTTGTCGGTGACCCAACAAGTTTTTGGCGCTGTTGTCGGGGATTGAAATTTGATTCTAATTTTTTTTGTACTTTTTTGTAATTACTTGTGTAACTTGTTACCTTTTCATGTATAACTATAGTTTTCATAATGATTTAGATTGTAATAGATTTATTTCGGATCCCCTTTCTTCATATTATTATGCACAAAACATAAGTGATAGGAAGGTCCCATGGGAAATAGCTTTAGAAAAATTACAAGCTATAGTTGAGAAAAAAATGCCTCATGTGGAGCCAATTCTTGTGGAGAAAGCTCGTTGGGAAATAGCTTTAGAGAAATGTGTTCAAACCTCTAAAGATTTTGTTGAACAAGTTAGAACCAATTATCAGATTCAAGGTCCCAGTTCAAGGAACCTTGAAATCAAAGTTGAACACATTTCAAAGCAGTTAGATGAAGAGTCACAAGCATCACCAACAATTTTTGACTCTCTTCAAAGAGAGGAAAAAGTGGTGGTGATGGATGTGACCGATGATGAAACCTTTATGGAAGAGCAAGTTGAAGAAAATGTGCATTAACGTTTGAGGAAGTGGATCGAAATACAACAATACAAGGTGTGAATATGGTAGAAAAATTTGATCCACCCTTGCATGATGAATTTCTTGCACTAAACAATTTGATTAAATTTATTACATGCTTGGAGGACTCAAAACTTTTCCATTATATTCAACCTCTGTGCTTTCATGAAAATTCTCAAAATCAATCTAAATCATTGTTGAACGATAGGGAACCTGAGAAGGCATTCTTCCTAACTCATGAAGTTTACACCTTCATGATTGATGGGGAGAAATACAACTTGTATGGGATGATGCATGGATTAAGGAATGCACCTTTTGACCCTGGTGGAATTGAACTCATTCTTAAAACTTCCTTACTCCACCATCATCCAGGGTTTGTCCCATGGGATGTAGGAATAACTTGCTATTGTTGCATCACGTGGGAGTTAACCTATAGATTTGGGATCTTGGTGGATTCTTTTTAGTTATATAGTAGTGTAGGTTTTGATTTTTTTTAGTTAGTTAGTGAATAAAGAGTTGGAGCTTTCTATATGTAACTGCTAATGAAGTGCTTTTAGCACCATTTTTAGTTATTCATGTGACACAGGTTTAAATAAGTTTGGGGGAATCTCCTCCATGGTGCATCAAGAGAGAATGATGTGCTACAAAGGGAAGTTCCCTAACTCCTTGCATTTATTTTAATTTTTATTTTATAGTTTTAGGTTAGATTAGTTTGCTTGAGGACAAGCCAACCTCTAAGTTTGGGGGAGTAGTACAAAATAAAAAAAAATTCAGATATGAATTTTTCTCCCATTTTTAGTGTTGGTTTGTTTCTTGGTAGGAGTAGGTAATTATTCTAGGCTTAGGACTATTTTTCTGATGATAGGTGTAAATACTTAGTATAGGATTAGACTCATTGATTTAAGATACTGATTTGATTGAGCTGTAAATATTGTTTGAATCTGGTTATTTTGACAAACTTTTTGAGAATTTATGATTAGTGAATTGACCTTTAGCCTAGTGAGATTTTGAGCCTAAGCACTGAAGAGGTATGTGATTAATTGAAATATTTTGATTTGAGACCCCTATTTCTTTCATGAGTGTGTTCTCTTTGGCTTTGTGTTCTAGAACTTGACCTGTGACCATTTCAAGATTGATTTTTATTTGCATGCATGAAAATGATTAAGGCGCTTAGGATGTGTTTTTTTGGCCTTCAGATATTTTGAATTGACATGTTCCCTTAGTTTCCCATTTTGAGCCTAATAATATATGATTTTCTTTGGTACCCTGCATTAATTGCATGAATTTTTGTGAGTACCTTAGGAATTTTGAATGAGCAATTGAGAGGAACGATTTAATAAGAAAAAGTGAAAGAATGGTACAAAGTATTGTGAGTCTACTTCTCTTCCATGAAATAAATAAAAGAAATAAATAAAGAGAAATTTGGAAGAGAGTAGAGGAAAAAAATGAAAAGAAAAGAAGAAAAAAATAATTGTGAGTTGAGTTGTGCTTATGTAGTATTCATTGCTCATTCATGATTTTTAGAGGGAAATTTGTTTTTGCATTTTAGCCCTTAGTTTTATCCCTTCTTTCTTTTATCCCACCTGACACTTTTAGCCATGGCCCCATTACAACCAAATAAAGACCTTTTGATTTGTGCATTTTTTCAATACTTTCAGTGGCGATTTTGGTCTATGGTCAAGCTTATGGTAGCACTTAGTCATTTCATGAACTTGTGTGCATTATTGATATATGACCCTAATACACATAAAAGATACACACTGTGAGGTTGAGAGTGTTCACTAGTCTTGAGTTCTTGTTGAGTTTATTATTCTAACCAGGTTTCAATTGTATTAATTGCTTGTGAAAATAAGTGTCTGAGTCTGTGAGTCGACGTCCTAGATTAGGTGTGTACATTTTGATTTAGAAGGTAGTCGTTTGTTTTAGAATTTTTATTTTACTTTTTCCTGGGACATGCAAAATACTAAGTTTGTGGTAGTGATTTGGGTCCAATATATGATATTTTTAGCATGAATTAGACTCCCTTTTACTAAGGATTTGGTTTGTTTCTCTTGTAAATTTAGGACTTTTAGTATAGTTTTAGGAATTTTCGGTAGATTAGGATCTTTTAAACGTTTTGATCCGTTTGTTCATTGTTTCAGGTACTTTTGGAGCTTAATTGAAGAAAATAAATATGGAACTGAAAAATAGGACGAAAAGACCTTGAAAATGGCGCAAGAACGGAGCGAAACGGAGCCGGAGCAGGTGACGCACGCCCAGGCGCCCAGGCTGGCGCGCCCAGGCGCGCGCACCATGGAACCAGAAGTAGCATCAGCTAGGCGCGCCCAGGCATGGAGCATGGGGCGCCCAGGCGCGCGGACATTGTTGTAGGCCCAATTGGACCACTTTCTGATCAGATTTGCTCAGATTCAATTAGGATTAATTTTAGTCTTTAAATATAGGTTTTTCCATTAGGTATAGTAGACTTTTTAGAGGAGTTTAAGAATAGAATTAGGATTAGAGAAGAGAGGTTAGAGAATCATATTGAGAGCAAGGAGGCAAGGCACAAGGATTGAAGATCAACATTGCTGGAGGGATCCACTTGATGATTGAAGATCTCTTGGGGGTAAATTCATTATTGTCTATGATTATGAGTTTTTCTCATTCTTGTATTTCTTCTCCATTTATGTGCAACTAAACCTCTTGTTAGGAATAGGGTGAATTTGTATGGATTTTAAATTAGGCTATTTATTTATGAATTAATGTTTTCCTTTTAAATCAATTGTTTGGTTGCGTTTTAATTACAATTCATAGAATTAGCTACTTTATGTTTTGCTTTGGTAATCTGAACCATAATTGGAAGATTAGGATTTAGATTAGGTCTTTCAACCAAACAATATAATTATTCAACTCGTAGGAACACTTTTGGATAATTGTATAACTTTTATAAACTAAAAATCACTTAGGGATTAAGGGGTAAAGTGTAGTAAGAAACGTAATAGCCATGAGTGATCTAGCTTTTATTGTTTCTGAAGTTGTTGATTTAGTGGAAAACAGATTTTCATAATTAGTAACCGGATCCTATAATGAAACCACGTTCCAAACCTTTTCCATAATTGTTTTCTTTTTGTTTTATTTTCTGTTATTATTCATTCAACTCTTCCCCTAATCGTTCTCAAAACCAATACAAGTTTCACATAGTAATCTCAATTAGGTGAAAGAAATTAGAAACAATTTGCAATCCTCGTGGGAACTATAACTGGTCTTACTAACTATATATAACTGGTCTTACTGACTATATTACTTGTTGACCCAATATACTTGCCGGTGACCCAACAAGTTTTTGAATGAATAATAACAGAAAATAAAACAAGAAGAAAACAATTATGGAAAAGGTTAGGAATGTGGTTTCATATTAGGATCAGGTTACTAATTATGAAAATCTATTTTCCACTAAGTCAACAACTTCAGAAACAATAAAAGCTAGATCCCTCGTGGCTATTACGTTTCTTACTAAACTTTACCCCTTAATCCTTTAATTGAGTTTTGGTTTATAAAAGTTATACAATTACCCAAAAGTATTTCTACGAATTGAATAATTATATTGTTTGGTTGAAGGGCCTAATCTAAATCCTAATCTTCCAATTATGGTTCAGATTACCAAAGCAAAACATAAAGTAGCTAATTCTATGAATTGTAATTAAAACGCAACCAAACAATTGATTTAAAAGGAAAACCATTAATTCATAAATAAATAGCCAAATTAAGATCCATACAAATTCACCCTATTCCTAACAAGAGGTTTAGTTAAACATAATTGGAGAAGAAATACAAGAATGGGAAAAACTCATAATCATAGACAATAATGAATTTACCCCCAAGAGATCTTCAATCATCAAGTAGATCCCTCCAGTAACGTTGATCTTCAATCTTTGTGTCTTGCCTCCTTTCTCTCAATATGATTCTCTAACCTCTCTTCTCTAATCCTAATTCTATTCTTAAACTCATCTGAAAAGTCTACTAAACCTAATGGAAAAACCTATATTTAAAGACTAAAATTAATCCTAATTGAATCTGAGCAAATCTGATCAGAAAGTGGCCCAATTGGGCCTGCAACGACGTCCGCGCGCTTGGGCGCCCCATACTTCACGCCTGGGCGCACCCAGCTGATGCTGCTTCTGGTTCCGTGGTGCGCGCGCCTGGGCGCGCCAGCCTGGGCGTGCGTCACCTGCTCCGGCTCCGTTTCGCTCCGTTCTTGCGCCATTTTCAAGGTCCTCTCGTCCACTTTTCAGTTCCATAATTATTTTCTTCAATTAAGCTCCAAAAGTACCTGAAACAATGAACAAACGGATCAAAATATTCAAAAGATCCTAATCTACTGAAAATTCCTAAAAGTATACTAAAAGTCCTAAATTTGCAAGAGAAACAAACCAATGTACATTTTTGGAATATAAATAAAATATGAATTTTGTATCAGTGTGTTAGTTTACTAATTTAAAGAAACATTAGGAATTAATAGAATAAATGATAAGAAAAAGAATTAAAATATAATACAAGGATATTTATGTTGCTTAAGGATTAAGAAAGAAGTAAAAATAATTAAAAAAATAATAAAAATCCATTTTAACATGTGATTTTTGTGCCAAAAAGCATTGTTTACCTAGATAAGACATATGGTTAACCGGCTAAAACAGAATATTCTAGAGAATCGTCCCACTGTGAAGCCCGTTAATGGGGTAAAATGGCAGGTTAACCGGGTAAAACTGACAGTCGAGGACAGTTAGAGGCGATTTGGAGGGGAAAAACCTAGAATTTCCAAAGAATTCTCCCAATAGGTGGTTTAACACCTCTATAAATAAGGGTGGCTTAATTCTTGAGGCATCAACAAGCCTCATAAACCATTCCACAAGTTACCAAGTCCTAAAACTTTCCAAAACACCTTGTTGCACTATAAACCTTTGAAAACTCTAAGCAGAGGCATTAAACTTTGGGAATCCAACAAAGAATAGAAGTTGAGAGCCAAATAAGGAGTAATTATAAGTTAAGAGAGAAAGCCAAGGAGTGAAGGTAGCCTTTCCTCTCCAATTGAGGTAAGTAGTATTGGCAATTAAGGACGGCGGACGCGCGGGCTTGGCCCATGCCCGCCAAATGGCCGCATGTTTTGCGAGCGGGCATGCCCGCCCATTAAAATATTTAGGGTTAGAAATTCAAGCCCTGCCTGCCCTAAACGCGGGCAGGGTGGGCATGTGGTCGGCCCACATTAAAAAATTAAAAAATTTTGCAATAGGAAATATAGTGTGAATAAAAATCACAACTCCTCTATTTTTGTTTGCCTTTTCCTGCTTAACAAATCACAATTCACATAATGATGTTTGCCCTATGAAAAGTGCAGTGGTGAAATTGCACTGGCTTCCCAACAACTATATGACATATATCACACTGACATAGTCCACAGTGTACAGCTCTGATGCATTTTGTTTTTTTTTTATTTTTTTTACTCTGATAGTCTGATTATATTTTAGATTTTAGATTTTTTTTAATATGTAATGGGCGGGCTGCCAAAAAAAGGGCGAAACGGGTGGCCATTATTTGAAAAATGGGCCTAAAAGTAATGCCCTGCCCGCAACTTTTTGCGGGCGGTCGGGGCCCATGGGTATACGCCCTAATTACCAATACTAGAGGTAAGGGAGGTTTCCTCTTTCCCTTAGAATAAGGATTATGATTTGTATTAATGAATTAATAATGGAAATGGACAATAAGAATGGATTATAGAATTATTAAGAGTTTCTATATTGAAACGAGAATTGGATTGATTCTGTATAGAAATGTTAAAGTTCCAAATAAAATTGAAAATAAGATTCAAGAATAAGTTAGGACAAGAATGAATGCCATGAATTATGCTTATGAGTATGTGATTAGAATAATGCAAACACCAAACCATATTAACAATGAAAGCAATGATGGAATTGAATACAATAAAAAGTAAACTAAGAATAGAATGGATTATATATTTGAGTCAAATTATGATTGGATAATATCAAAAACGGAAAATGTATTAGATATTGATTGAGAAATGAACTTGGTATTAACTATTAAGTGAAAAACAAATATGGATTTGTTGCCTTGAAGGTATGATATGGAGCATGACATTGATTTTGTATCAATGATTAAATAAATATGGTTAAATGGTTTGAATGCCTATGCTTATGAGTTGCTCATATAAGAATTATGCCCAAGGCATTGGAAATAAATTAGTAATGAATTATGTTGAAGATTTTATGTTGTCATTGGCCATTTCTGCCATGTTTACTTGGGTAAGAGCCTATCTAAACTGGGTAAACAGTTAACAATTGCACAGAAACAAGGCAAAACTAATAGTTTTACCCGGTTAAGCCATCAGCTTAACCACGTAAAGCTGCATTAGAAAGGCAAATTTGGCAACTACTAGTTCTTAATTGTTAAAAAAAACCATTACCAACTTAATTCCAATGATCCTAAGATACGTGCAGGGGCTATGTCATGGGCATATATTGAACTTGGATACCATGAAATAAAATGGGAGCCATTACTTATAGTTTATGTTAGTATTTGAACATATTATAGTATTAATATGAAAAGAATAAATGATAGATTAGGATAATGGAATGCTAAAACATAACCAATTAAATGTACATATAGTTTATGTTTGAATGTGGTTGAATAAACTGAAGTATGATGAATTGAAATGAAATAGAACTTGAATGATTGATTATGCATATCATAATTCAATTTATGCTTAAACATGTTTTGGATTATAGTCAATTAGAATATATGGAATACTATGAAATATGAATTGAACTGTGTGATGGACTAGACTTAAGAGCCTACCAACAGGCCCAGCCCAACTAAGCTAGGGTTACCCATAGCACACCTAACAGGTAATCCCCTATAAGAACCACCAGGCTATGGGGGCTAAGGTACGTTCTCTCATCCCTACTCTCAAGAACTACGTGTGGCTTGATCCCCTAATCATTGGGGGTACGTAGGACCGGAGTCACCCTCATCAGCTGCAACAACCCCAAACACATCGTGGTGTCTCCCTAACTATGGATCATCTCATTGACGCCGTCTGTGGGAATCGTTAAACTTCGATTCCCATCCACCAAAAAAAATACAAAACACAAAATACAGAGCATGTTCTTGCATGAAACCCCCCCTTCACGGTTACCACCGGTGCCGTTCATGGTTGCTGCCAGCTCTGTTCGGTGCTATTCACGGTGTTGTCCAGTTCCAGTTGTTGCTGCTGGTACGGTTCGCGGTGTGGAGCCGGTACCGGCATACAAACCCACGTTTATCGCACTGTGGATCTGCCATGGCCACTTGCTGCTTGGTGGTACCTTAATGCCACGGAAGAAGGGAAGGCAGATCTGGTTTGGCTTTCACGGTGACCGCCGTTGAACTTCGCCCCACCAATTACCGCCGCCGCCGCCATGCTCTTCCGCTCTCAACGACGACAACAGCGAGGATGGTAACAAATCCGAATTCGCGCGGTAAGGGTGACGACATGGGTGCGGTGCTCCTCCCGCCCTGCTTATGGGCCCTCGCCGTGGAACAACCATCTCCTTCCATGGCAGTAGCGGTCTCGAATCGACAACAGCAACAGCAACAGCAAAGCCACTGATTCCCCCATCAACAGCAAAGCCACTGCAGCACCGACGCTCCAGTTACGGCAAAAACAGCGAGCGAGGCCACTTTGGTTCGTTCGCGATCGCATCGCCAACCTCTGTTCTCTCTTCGCCAGTACACAGCACCTTCCTCCGATCTTCATGCCACCATAGCCAGTTGCCGCCAACGTTTCCGGCGAGCACATCATCTCCATCTCTGGCTTGAACCGTAGCTGCACGACCGTGATAGCGGGAAACTGGTTGCAACAATTTTGGCTGCACCTAGCAGCTGCTGCTGCTGCTTGAGTAGAAAGGAGCCTTAGGGTTCCCAAACCCTATTGGGCCAATGGCCCAATCCCAATTCCAAAAAAAAAAGAAGAAAGAGGAAACGGGCCTCAACATGTCTATGGGCCCAACAACGCAGCAACCTACATCTAAATCAGGGAAGCTACTCCTTCTAATTTTTAATAATTGCACAAATATTTTATTGACTCACATGACTATTAGTTAATAGAAAAAATCAATTACACTTTTTCTAATTAATGTCATTACATGTCATTCATCATTTATTATTATTATTATAAACTTCAAACGATGATAATTAATTATTATTTTTTGTGCGCATATGCGAGGTACATGGCCCGAGCAGCTGAATAACCCATTTCGAGATTCTCATCAATGAGCAAATTGTTTTCCGAGCATAGTGAACACAATAACATGTTACTCTATTCGAAACGTATTGATGATGGCGAGGACCCCCGTGCCGAGTTTCCCTCTTTGCGCTTGTGTTTCGAGCAGTACATAAGCCTGTGTACGGTTCCCCGCTTCGAATACATGATCCAACTGCGCGCGGACCTTCGACAACATTCCCCCTTTTGGTATCTCATACATTCAGCATATCGGGAACCACACACTAACCTTCTCTCCTCGGATTCATAATATGATTGTGGAAACCTCGCACTGTGTTCCCCACTAGAGTCTCTCATTCCGGGTTTGAAGAATATTTTGTTGATTTCCCCTGCTCGGAATCGTTTGCTAATTATGAAGAATCTCCTATCGGGTTTCCCTGTCATTAACCGAGTACAAAGAATGCTATCAACCATCAGCGAGACTCTTCCGAATAAAAGGCCTCAGATGCAAGCAATATTCTACATCATTACTAACCCTCGGAAAAGGACATTAGATCAGACCAGCAACTCGGCACAGAGTCTCTTCGACTCCTCCCGAGCTGGGGGGCTTATGTCGTGGACCGAACCTCGATCCGACCTACCCATCTTAACCGATTGTACGCCGAACTCTTCGACATTTTACGGGCCACTGGATTACAGCTATGAACAGGCTACCAACAGCCTTATCTTACTAGCTACAGTCCCATCACCCTAGTTTCCCTCCTATAATTGGTCGGTCGGTTATCTGCTCGGCCAATCCTTCAACTTGGCAAGGCTCAAATCACCTCACCGAGCTTGGGGGGCTTATGTGATGGACTAGACTTAAGAGCCTACCAACAGGCCCAGCCCAACTAAGCTAGGGTTACCCACAGCACACCTAACAGGTAATCCTAATTCATAATAAGACCGGTTCGAACAAGTCTTAATAAGTAAAACGTGGAGAGTATAGAACAAATTAAATATTTAACATAGAAAACTCAAATGGAGCATAAGAAAAATTGAGGTTATAGAAAGCTTATATAAAACATTATTCTTGGTATAATCGATTACATGGTTTTCAAATGAATTTAAGATTTTCTATTTTTGAAGGAATAATCGATTACCTTCATAAAGTAACCGATTACTTCATGTTTTATTGAAAAACGTGTCAGAATCATTTTGATTTTTTCCTATAAGAACCACCAGGCTATGGGGGCTAAGGTACGTTCTCTCATCCCTACTCTCAAGAGATACGTGTGGCTGCTTGATCCCCTTATCACTGGGGGTACGTAGGACCAGGGTCACCCTCGTCAGCTACAACAACCCCAAACACATCGTGGTGTCTCCCTAACTATGGATCATCTCAAATTGAAATATGAATGAAATGAACTATCATGAATGAGTATAGAATAATAATAAGATGATTCTAAGACCAATATAAAGTATAATAATATAATGCATCATATACAAACCCTTTGTATGGTGACCACTTATGTGTGATTTATTTGCATTGATATATGAATATTTAATTTAACCTAATTCTTATTCTTAGATGAAAGAGACTCACTCCAGTAATTCTTAACATTTAAGGTATAATTGACATGTCAAAGGAAAAACATGTCCCAACAGAGAAGGAAAGAAAGAACGGTACACGAAGATTATACACAATATATAGATGTTGTTCACTCTCTAGCAAGTATACTAGATTGCAAAGTAATATAGTCAATAAGACCAGATATCGTCCCTCAGGGATTGCAAATTGTTCAATTAATTCTCACCAAAGAGTAGTTAAAAGTAAAATCTATAGGTTCCTAATTATCTAATTGAGATTGAATAAAAACAGAAAATAAATTAAAAACAGAAAATAAATAGAAGTTGTGAGCAATTTGAGAAAGATGTTAGGAACATGGTTTCATTGTATGGCGTTGTTTATTTGTCATGAATATCTATTTTTCCCTAAATCATGAAAAAATTCCTAAATTGGTAACTATTAGATCCCTCTTGTATAATTATTGTTTCTTATTCGATTAGATAATCCTTAATTCCTTAAGAGATTAAACTATTGAATAATCTTTATTAAGAACAGAGAATTAATCATGTTATATAATTACTCAATTGTATCCCTACTTGTTGAATAACTATATTGTTTGATTGAAAGGTCTATTCTAATTCCTAATCTCTCAATTGAAGAATTAGAAATCCATAACAAGACATAAATTGGCCAGATTTATGAATTGGAAATAAAAAGCAATCAAACACATGATTTAGAAACGGAAAAACATCAATTCATAAAATCAATAAACTAATCCATAAAAATTCACCAATTCCTAACACAAGGGTTTTAGTTACACATCATGAAAATAAGAACAAGAGCAATAGAAGAATACATGATTACCATGGAAAAGCCTTGGATCTTCCAATCCTTGATCTTCTCCTCTTCTAAAACTCTCTAAAATTTTGTAATCTCCTTCTCTCTCTCTCTCTCTCTCTCTAATGACTACTAATGGCTGTCTAACCTAATTCTAAAATGTATTTTTAAAAGATAAAACTAATCCTAATTGAATTGGAGCAAAACTGATCAGGAAGTGGCTCAATTGGGCTTTCTCGTATCTGACAGTAACTTCAGCACTGATTTTGACCCCAAATATGGACGAATTTGAGCAAGACATGTTGTAGATCTTTTCCTTAGCTTTAAAATGATACCAAGATCGCCTCATTTGGATAAGCGTAGCTCAATTTATGGTCAAAATACCGAACAACGTCACTTTCACGCACGCACTATGCGCGCCTGGGCGCCCAGAACCTCACGCTTGGGCGTGCCAGGCACCTGATTGGTGCATTTTCTCGCTGCAGACACGCCTGGGCATGGGGAGCTCCACGCCTGGGCATGTGGGACTGATTCCGGCTCCGTTTCGCTTCGTTCTTGCGCCATTTTCAAGGTCTTTTCATCCTCTTTCATGCTCCATATTTATTTTCTTCATTTAAGCTCCGAAAGTACATGAAACAAATCCAAAACGGATCAAAACGTTCAAAGGATTATAAATTACCTAACTTCCTAAAAACTATACAAAAAGTCCTAAATTTACAATAAAAACAAGTCAAATCCATAGTAAAAGGGAGTCTAAATCATACTCAAAACATCATATATTAGACCCGAATAAGATGTAAACTCCATCTTTCTATAAGTTTTTGTAAAAAATATTTTTTTTTAAATTAATAAAAGTAATATTTTTCTTTGCTGCCAAACATTTCGAAGAAAATTAGGGTGTACACCTCCAATCTCTAATATATATAAAAAAGGATATATTTTAATTGGATTGTCGTTAACAGCAGAGTGTGGCAGACTGCATGTAAGATCTTCTTATTTTAGGTACTCTTATATGTTGTCTTTGGTCATGCTCCTTCCGTTCTATTTATAATATTCTTTTAGATTTTTATTTTGATCATATTTATAAAATCCCTTTTCAATTTTCAATAGCATTTAATTACTTCTTTTTACTAACATTCATATAAAGTCAAAACTTTTAAAGTTCCAATAATAATTATAAAGGTAATTTTGAAAAAGTATATCAAATTTTCACATTTCCAATATCACTAACAAATTTATCCACTTTCCTTGGTGGGAGTAAAAAACCTCAAAATGATCTTATACTCCCTCCGGTCCTATTTATAAGGCATATTCTAGAAGAATTTTTTGGTCCTATTTATAAGTCACTTTATATTTTTCAAGAAGACATTTATTGCTATTTTCTCTTATTTGCCCTTTGTCCATTAATGTGAAATAATATATTGTGATATTCCCAATACAAATTAAGAGGATAAAATTTTAATATTGAAGTATTTTTTTAAAGTTTCAAGAAACCTAACTACCCTCCTTGATTCGTGTGATATGGTTAAGTATACCATATAAATAAGACCGGAGGGAGCAATTAGGACGAGAGGGAGTATTTATTTTGTCTTTAATTATTATGTCACAAAAATAATACTCCCTCTATCCTAGAGCCGGTTCTTATATTTGCCGATCGAGGTTGTAGGCTAAATAAAAACATACTCCCACAATTAATCCATTATCATTATGGTAAATCTTTTGTCTTTTCTTATAAGTTAGTTTATACTAATATCTAAGAAATATTAAAGAGTTTATTTCAACTACACCCTTCATAATTTAGGGGTGATAAGGTAATAGTTCCTCCGATCTTTATTATAAACACCCTTTTGTAAGAGAAAAATGTGACTTATAATAAGAACCGGAGGAAGTAATTTCAATAAAAAGATAAATGAATAAAATTGTAAAGTTTTAAATAAAGGTAACTTTGGAATCGCAATATATTTTTTAATAAATTTAAAAGTAATAATAATTATTTTTAATCTACGTAAATTAGATAAAAATGACTTATAATAAAGGAGAGATGAAATAAAACCCTATTTTGGTAATACTATTAAAATCTGATTTGTGTGGTTACCAACTTACCATATTCTAACGGGTTTTGATTTAAGGATTTTTTTTTTATATCAAATGCAACAACTAAAAATAAAACAATAAAAAAAACTTTTTATCTTTTCTAAACTTTTTATCTTCGGTTTAGGATTAAGTTATGCAAACCCAATTATCCATAGTTTATTTTGGGGCTTTTACTCTATCAATACAATTATTTTCGAGTAATTAGTCATTTTGGTCCCTGAAAGTGTGATCATCGGTCATTTTAGTTCCCCAGAGATCATAAATACACGTTTAGTCCCTGAGAGTGTCCCACATCCGTCATTTTAGTCCCTTCGTCAACTGAGGTTAAGTAACGGAGTTAATTTTTCCGTCATTCATTTTGGTCCCTGAAACATGCATACATAATTCATTTTGGTCCTTTTTAAATTGACAATTAATTGAATTTAATCTCTGAAAAATGTATACATAATTCAATTTGGTCTTTTTTAAATTGTCGATTAATACAATTTAATCCCTCACTTTTTTATTCCATCCGTTTCATTTTATCTTGCCTTTTAGGCATTTTCTCTTAGTGTATTTCATATTGTTTGGCCTTTTACAATTCCAATGCATAAACAATTTTTTTTCCAATTCTAACCCTTATTCCAATCATTTCTCTTATTCATCATTAATTACACTTTTATCATCTCTCTCATCTCTAAACCACTATACATTAATTAAATTAAATACTACTACAATTTTCAATAAGGATTAAATAGGGACATTTAGACAAAATACACATAAAACTTACCATTATTAACACTTTCTTAATATATGTGCTCAGACCTAAAAGGCCAAACAAAATGAAACAGAGGGAGTAGAAAACAAACAACTAAACACTATGGGATATAACATTAAAACATGTATGTATGTAATATTTGACTCAACACATGTTCACAAAACTAATCTAAAAAATAACTATATGTACAAAATATCTCTAAATTTAGTCTTCATTTCTTCATTTGATGCCTTAAATATCCCTTGAAAACGAGTAAAAGATTACTTTTGTGAATAGGTACTACTCAAATACTATATACATACACGTTTTAATGTTATACCACATAATGTTGAGTTGTTTGTTTTATAAAAAAATTGAGGGATTAAATTGAATTAATTGACAATTTAAAAAGGACCAAATTGAATTATGTATGGATGTTTGAGGGATTAAATTAAATTAATTGTCAATTTAAAAAGGACCAAAATGAATTATGTATGCATGTTTCAGGGACCAAAATGAATGACGGAAAAATTAACTCCATTACTTAACCTCGGTTGACAGAGGGACTAAAATGACGGATGTGGGACACTCTCAGGGACTAAACATGTATTTATGATTTCTAGGGGACTAAAATGACCGATGATGACATTCTCAGGGACCAAAATGACTAATTACTCATTTTTTTTTACCATGAAAATGAGACGGTGGGAGTACTTATCCATAGGTTTGAGTTACTGCGCAATTTTTTTTCCCATGTTTATTTGGGAAAAAATTTCATGT
Source organism: Crotalaria pallida (assembly GCA_037953625.1). Taxonomy (NCBI): domain Eukaryota; kingdom Viridiplantae; phylum Streptophyta; class Magnoliopsida; order Fabales; family Fabaceae; genus Crotalaria; species Crotalaria pallida. Next base: position 46,859,568 of record CM075650.1, on the reverse strand, counting down.
GCTTTCGCGTGTTTTATTATAGCAACATCCAAATATGCATATGAAGTGTCTCGGTATGGATGGAACACCACGATGTGTGTTTGGGGTTGTTGCAGCTGACGAGGGTGACCCCGGTCCTACGTACCCCCAGTGATAAGGGGATCAAGCCACACGTAGTTCTTGAGAGTAGGGATGAGAGAACATACCTTAGCCCCTATAGCATGGCGATACTTATAGGGGAAGTTGTGTTGTGGTGCCTTATGGGCCTGTTCGGCCCAGTAGGGCTGACGTGGCTCTTAGAGGATAAGAAGGATGAGTTATTCACCCTTATCCTGTACTAGAGAGCTCATGCTCATCCTGTAGCGGTAGGATTTATTATTGGTTGACCCTACAAGCCCCCCAAGCTCGTATAGGCTCGAAGAGCCTGTGCTGAGCTTTTGAGAGTTGGTGGTGACATAAAACATTGTTTGCGGCTGAGAACTTTTTATTCGGAGGAGTGTCGTGGATGGTTGATTAGGACGTATAAGACTGTTCGCAGTCAAGGCCCTTAGTCGTGTATCGTCATGTACTGAGTTCAAAGTCGAATTGGACTATTGTTTTTAAAGTCACGATGCTTTTAAGGAGAAAGCCGAAAGGCTTTCCATGGTGAAAGCCGAAAGGCTTGTGCCAAGGTATGCTGACACGACTCAAACTGTTATTTGAGTTCGAGGTGTGCCAAGATTATCACCAATTGGATCGTAACGTTTACGAGGGATTGCTATCGGAACGACAACCTTAGCCGAGGTGTATTCCTCGATCCGCGATGTATTTGGCCAGATATGAGCCGAGAGGCTTTGAGCCGAGAGGCTAAGCCAAGTTATCGGGTCGCAATCCTCGTTTTCACTTGTAGCCTCACCGATCTGGTCGGCTAACCGAGATCGTGGGCAAGTGCGTAAGAACATGATCCGAAGTGAGTGAGTTTAACATATGTCCTTAATAAGGAAGGTAAATTATCAATTTGTTGCCTCATGGGACGTGGTGGTCCTCTTTGGCACGACATTTGATCTCGAGTAACTTATGCATCATATAATACCAGTATCAAGGTCGGCCAATGTCAGCTATGTATATGCCTCATCACATACTAGTCCCCTACTCGGTAAAGCCTGAAAAGGCTTATGTCGAGTTCATAAGGTCTGTGAAACGCTCGGGACCAAAGTGGGCGAAGAATGGTTAGAGTATCAAGATCAACTCTGTACACCCTCCTTTACCTGAAAAAGGAGATCGAGAAAGCTCGTAGAAGATTGTGCCGGGTATATAAGAATTGTGAGACATTTATTGTTGTTGTTCGAGGCACCCTCGGACCCGGTATAGGTCCGAAAGCTCGGTGAGAGGTTCTAAAGATGTGGTGCGAAGGCACCCAAATATTGCCGGAGCATCTGCTGCTCAGGGCTTTACAGTTCCTCTCGGATTATTTTGTAGAGTCGGAGTCTGTTCCTTCCCCGAAGCAGCGAACATCGTGTTCGAGAATAGCCACTCGACCCGAAGAGTTGGAGGCTCGAATTACTTTCAAGACTCAGAGTCCATTCTATCCGCCGAGCAGTAAGCTTCATGGCCGAATAAGGTCACTCGAGTGGAAGTCATCAAAAGTTTATCGAGCTGATGAAGCGGCCGAGGATGCCGAGAAGGGAAAGAATGAAACCGAGGAGGCAAGAACAGGTAGAGAAGCCAAGGGCGACCATTTCCCTTGTCGGAACTGTTTTGTCAACTTCAATTGTTGAACCCCTCTTGAATCCGAGTAATTAGGGCGAAGGCAAGCTGATAGATCATCATAATAACAAAGCTGAAGCAAACATTTACTCCATTGCATAACCAACCCCTTTACTCGATAAAGCCTGAAGAGGCTTGTGCCGAGTTAAGAAGTCCTTTAAGGTGTGAGTTGTTTTCCGCCAATTAGATCGTGTTCATCCAAGCCTCTTTGAGAGACTGTCGGATTCAGATCTGTGTAGGCGAACGCTGAGCGAAGGTTGAATATTTGGAGTTGTGGGTGTGGAATCTACATTGTGTGGTTCCTCGGAGATGTTGATATGCCCAGCACCCTCTTGGCAGTGAGGCATTTCCTCTTTTATTGTTGGAATGGGCGGATGCCTAGTATTCTTCATCCTCTTTCTACCAAAAACCTTGTATGCCGTTATGGACAAGTCATTGTGTAGCACTTGTGTGAGCAAGGCCGGGATCCCGAGGAGGGATCTTGACAACGACCGTCTTTTGGCTCTAAGTGACCGTGAGAGGCAAGGGTGTCGTGGCAGAGGGTACGAGGATGTTGTAGGCTTTGGTTGTGTTATTTGAAGCGGGAATCCGAGTAGTGACGTTGAGGTCATAATCAATGATAAATTGAAATGGTCATAGTAAGCATGTGTAATAGAGGAGACAGCCATGTCATCGTGAGATTTTGCCGAACCCTGTTGAAGGCGCTGTAATATTAGATGCCCATCGTGACTGAGTAGTCTGGCATCGATTAATTTGAGGATATCTTTGGCGGTCGGAAGCTCGAAATGGGCCTTTTAGAGAAATGGGCCATCATAATCGTACCTCGCATGTGTAAACAAAATTAATAATTGGTAATCGTCGTTATTTAACAATTTATAACAATTAAATAACGATAATAACAATTATTGGCAAAGATACGATGTATAATACCGGTATAGAAGTACTATGATTTAATAATATCACACGTAATAAACATAGTAATGACAATTATTGAGGTTAATACCCTCGTAAATTATAGAAGATTGTCTACGAAAAGAAGCATGATTATAAATATATCACGCGCTATAAAAATAATAATAATGATGTTCATAATCGTAAATAATAGATAATGACATTTATTGTGAAGAATATTTTGCATCATGTCATGTATCTTAAAAGAAAGAAAGATAAAATGATCATATACTATCAAATAATAAGAAGCATATTATGAAAATAATTAGCAAAAATATTTAATTTTAATTCTTCAGATAATTACAAAGAGCACATCAAGATACTCATTTAAATTAATCGTAATTACGTTGAACAATAGCAGGTAGTCAAATAGTAGCATCATGATATGAATGATGATATGGCAATATACATGATAAAAATAAAAAAAACTACTTCCCTGGATTTGAGGCGTGAGTCAGTCTTGTTTTGCTGATGAGGCGGCTCCTTATTTGAAGGTTGAATTTTATTTGGACCTGTATCAATTAAGCCCATACAGTTTTTTTTGGGCCAACAACCCATTAGGTCAAGGAATCCTAATGGGGTTGGCAGCAGCTGCGGGTTGATGCTGCTATGCGGAGTAGCTGTGTTACGGCGCCGGCGGCAAGCACGGGCTAGAGGGACAAGCACCGCTGGCGGCAACAGGGAAGCAGAGAACCTGGTGGGTGCGGCTTACACCTCTGGCGGCGGTGGCAGCAGACGAAACGGTGAAGGCTTGCGCTAGTGGCTGTGTCGACGGCGAGGGTGCAATCTCACGGGTTGGTGCGGCGGTGGTTCTGGTTCGGCTTCTCTCTCGCTCTTCCTGCTGGCTCGCCGCCAATTCGTCTTTGTCCAAGGCTGTTGGTGCGGTTCTGATTGTTTTTAAGTCGATTCGAACTGGGATCGTTGAATACTTGGGACTGGAGCATGATTGTAACCGAGGTGCCTCTGTTGTTCGATAGAAGTCACAAGTTGGGCTTAATCGTGGTGCTCACAAGGCTGTTGGTGCTCACAGATCTGAAGGCGCACCAACAGAGCAGGGATAAGCATGCTGGCTTTGAGAATGAAGGAGGGAGAGAGAAATGGCGGTGCTTTGCGCGATGGTGGAGAGAGAGACGGTGGCGAGAAGGGAGAGATGGTAACACCACGGCGGTGCCTCTTCTGCCTGGTCGCGCCGCCACACCATCGTACCGCCGCACTAGATGCGGCAGTGTTGATGTTGTTGTTGCCGCACCAGGACGCCGAGATCATGTTGCTATGTGATGCACCAGATGAACTAGATGTCTAGGCCATGAAGAGCACCAGCAGCGCCAGTCCATGGGGCCAGCATCAGCAGCCGCAACAAAGGAGATGTAGCAGCTACCAACACACCTTTTTTTTTTTGTAATTGTGGATGGGAATCGGAGTTTACCGTCCCCACAGACGGCGCCAATGTAGTGTCCCGGTATTGATGGAACACCACGATGTGTGTTTGGGGTTGTTGCAGCTGACGAGGGTGACCCTGGTCCTACGTACCCCCAGTGATAAGGGGATCAAGCCACACGTAGTTCTTGAGAGTAGGGATGAGAGAACATACCTTAGCCCCTATAGCATGGCGATACTTATAGGGGAAGTTGTGTTGTGGTGCCTTATGGGCCTGTTCGGCCCAGTAGGGCTGACGTGGCTCTTAGAGGATAAGAAGGATGAGTTATTCACCCTTATCTTGTACTAGAGAGCTCATGCTCATCCTGTAACGGTAGGATTTATTATTGGTTAACCCTACAGCATATTTAAGCCAAAACTTTAATTTAAATTGATTTTTTTTATAGGCAAATAGTTAATATTGTCGTGAGGATTTGAACATGATTTTAATGTTTCATGTAGAGGTAACAATTTCTGTTATCGCCCGTGTTTATGTCCGTCCGGTTCGGGCTTTGTTCCTGTTGTGCCTAAAAAAAGAGAAATTATTAGTTTGTCCAAGACCACCGTGCAGGTTCGGTCCTGACATATTCAAGATATCCTAGGCAAAAAAAAAAAAAAAGTGGCCCTGCTTCTTCTAAATATTTTTGATTTTCAAGTAAGTTTTTTATAATATAAAATATTATTAATATTTAGAAGTCTAAATCATTAAATGCAATCAAAAAATTATGAAATACAAATATAATAACTTTAATAACATGATATTATGCCAAAAAAAAAAGTGGTCGATGAAAGCGGTGCGGCGTAGCGGTGGGTGATGACCGCCGGTAGAGGAGTTGCTGTTGGGTTTCTCTGGCGCTTATTCTTCTCTTCTTCTCTATGTTTCCTCTTCTTTCTATTATTACTTTCCTTTTTTTTTTTTTTATGGATTTTCTTAACCTCAACTCTTAACATTTCTTACCATGCTTCTTATCTTCAACCCTAGGTTAAGTAAACTTTTTTTTTTTTTTTTTAAAATGTATAGGTACTAAATTTTTTTTTGGCCCCTATTTTTTTGGGCTCTGGGATTGGGCACCACTTGCCCATCACTAGGGCTGGCCTTACCACCATGTCATCCATGATCCAGGTCAATCACAATCTGACACATGTTATAAATAACTACCCATTAACTTTATTTCTTTTATTTTTTTATTTTATCTTAATATTTGACAATTATGATTGGCATGTACCACGGAGGACATGGTGGTCCAGGACCAACTAATAATTACTCCTAAAAAGCACAGGTTAAAATCGTGTTTCAAAAGTGGTTTTTAGGCCCCACTGTGCGTGTTTTGTGCGTATGCCCGACAACCATTTAAATTTTATATATATATATATATATACATACGTATGATAATATCTAATCATGGGTAGTAGCACTAGTTTATGTATTAAATGACGTATACGTATTACTCCCTCCGTTCCTATTTAATTTATCTGTTCTATTTCAAACAAAACATACTCTTTAAGAAACACAATCATTACTTAAATTTCTAATACATTAATTATGTTTTTTCCAACAATACCATTTCTCTCTCCCAATCATTACTTTTTTCCACTATTTATGAAAACCAATACCCTATTAAATAGAGGTAAACATGGAAAGTAACAATCATTACACTCTTGAAATCATCAAAAGGGCATATAAAAAGAAACAAAAAACTTCTCCAAAAAAGGACAGTTAAATAAAAACGGAGGGACTAATAAATAAGTAAATAAGCATTGTATAGTGTAGTGGATAAGTGGATCCTTTCATTTTCTTTTCCAATTTCAACAAAAAACTTCAACAAATTAAAAATATAAATAAAAAAGAGTGAAGGGACACTTTGGTCCCTCAAGTTTTTTGACAGGGACACTTTAGTCCCTAAAGAAATTTAATTCATTTTTAGTCCCCTATGTTTTCCAAAAGTACCAATTTAGTCCATCATGTTTTCCAAAAGTACCAACTTAGTCCCTCAATGAAGTGGCTAACGGAAATAGGACAAGGACTAAATTGGTACTTTTGGAAAACTTTGGGGACTAAAAATGAATTAAATTTCTTGAGGGACTAAAGTGTTCCTGTCAAAAAACTTGAGGGACCAAAGTGTCCCTTCACTCAATAAAAAAATAAATAAATTATGTTGACGTGTCGTGTCGTGTTAACCCGACAAAACCGCGATCGTGTTTTGTGTCTTTGCGGATCGTGCTAAAACAACACGGATATAATTCGTGCTCCAAAATTATTATCTAAGCCCAATATTTTAACGTGCTAGCTACTTATTCAGGCCGGCCCGATCATATCGTACTTTTTAAGACGACTCTAATTTCATGTTCCACAACTCTTCCAAAAGAGCTACCAACGTTGTTAAATTAAAAATGAATTGGTAAAGAGACTAACAGCAGAAAGCAAAATACTCAGTTTACCAAAAAAAAAAAAAAAAAAAAAGAAAGCACAATACTCCAAAAATTAATCAACAACCAGGCTTTATCAGACTTGATGAAAATAAGTTATTAGCAAGCCAAAGCAAACTAGCAACCTTTCCATACAGCTTTTATTTTTTGGTGCAACCTTACAACTTAGCAAACTAGAAACCTAAACCGTGTTATTTTTTGTACAACCATAGAACTTAGCAAACTAGAAAAGGAAAACTAGCATACTTTCAAAATAACCGCACAACAACAACAAAAACAACAGCCTTTATTTTTTGGGTACAACCAAACTACTTATTTTACATTTGACTTTTTTTTTTTACTGCATGCATACCATACAACCTTATGTATGTATGCATCAGAAACAGAACCCCATCAAAGCATGCAAATTCTTAGTACATGGAAAGAGGTTTAGTTAGGCAGGTGGAGATGGTACAATACCAGGGATGTCTAGATCGGGGAAAGGCCATGGAGGGAATTCGAAAGGGAGTGGTGGAATGATAGGAACATCAAAAGGAGATGGGAAAGGGAGTCCACCCACTGGTGGTTGCATTGGCCATGGAAATTGAGGTAATGGAAAGGGATGTTTCTCATCTTTTACTCCTCCCATCTTTGCTTTGTTATTCTTCTTGCTTGGATCTCTGCCTCCAACACTTTCACTTGCCGCTATTACTTCTTTTTTCTCTTCATTTGGTGGATTATTCTTGGGTTGATCAGCACTGCTTAAAGTATTATTCTTGCTTTGATGCTCTCCTCCACCACTTTCACTTGCATTTACTTCTTTTTTCTCTTCATTTGGTGGATTCTTGGGTTGATCAGCACTGTTTGAAGTATTATTCTTGCTTTGATGCTCTCCTCCACCAACACTTTCACTTCCAATCACTTGTTTCTTCTCCTCCTCGTTTGATGGATTCTTAAGTTGCCGAGCAGTGCTTAGAGAAGCATGGTTGCTGATGACTGAAACCAAACAAAGCAAAAGCATGAGTTTCAAGATCATTGTGGGAGAGCTTGGTATGATGTACATATTTTTTGATACCGTCATAGAGGCAAATACGTATATATAAGTGAGGAGAGAACAAAGGAAGGAAAAAGAATTGTATTTCCTCCTTCGATTTTAAATAATTGTCACTCTAGAAAAATAAATTTATTTATAAATAATTGTCATTTTAAAAATCCTATACAATATTAATTAGACTTAAATATAATTGTAATTTTTATCTTATTTTTAGGTTTTAATTTGATTCTTTATATTTAAAAATAATCAATTTAGTCATCTATGTTTCTAAGGTATGTTAATTCATCCTTCTAACATGACAATGTTAGAATTTTACCGGAATATATTAAATTTACTGGAATTTACTTTTAAGATCAGCTAAATCTACATTTTGTCACCAAAATTACAATTTTAAAACAAGAAAGTGAAAAATATTGATCAAATTTTACTGAAAAAAAATGGAACAACATTAACATTTTACCAATCAATGGATCAGACACAATGAAAAATGAATATATATCTCGACTAAAAAAAATGAGTACTCTATATTCTGACAACGGAAAGAAGGAATTTTCGACAAAATGGGTACTCTACATTCTGATGAAAATCTAATATTATTATGGTGGAAGGATGAAAATGACAAACATTAAAAATATTGAGGATTAAATTGACTCTTTTTAAAGATAAAGGACCAAATTGAAACAAAAAAAAAACGAAAAGTTTAGTTAAACCTATTAATTGATACTTTTATAACTCTACCCTCATTTAATTAATAAGAGAAATAGTAAATGAAAAAAAATCAATTACTATAAATAGATAAATGACAAAAATGATAAAACAAACATTAATTTAATAAAAAACACATTAAATATATTTTTTAATCTCATGCTATAGTCTTAAATGTTAATTATCTTGGAACGGATGTTTTTAATGGATGGATAAAGAATATGCTAAGAAAAAGTTTATATTCTGTATAGAAAATTTAAGTTTACTAATTTTTGAAGTTTGAAATTATTATATTCTTAAATAAATAATATTGTTCACTCTTTAAAATTTTATCTTAAAGTTACGTGTTACTCCATCTATTTCACAATATTTGGCCTTTTACGCATGAACACACATATTAAGAAAGTGTTAATTATTGTAAGTATTATGTATAGTTTGTCCAAAATGTCTCTATTTAATCTTTATTGAAAATTGTACTAGTATTTAATTTTTATTAGTAAGTGTGTCCATTAATTAATGTATAGTGATTTAGAGATGAAAGAGATGATAAAGTAGAATTAATGAGAGCAAGAAAAATGATTGAATGAAAAGTTAAAATTAGAAAAAAAAACATTTGTGTATTGAAAATGTTAAAGGTCAAACATTGTGAAAAAAAAAAGCTAAAAGCCCTAATATTGTGAAGCAGAGGGAGTAGCATTTTTCTTTTTTATAACGAAACTTTTTTTAATTTTTCATTTTTAAAGGGAAGGGAGTAGCACAACTGCCTAAGTACGAATGCTGGTGCTCGAGCTTAAAGTTTGTATCTTTACGAACTGAATTTACGTTCTGAGGACAAGAAAATAATTGAGTAATTAATCATTTTGGTAGTGTGATTATCGGTCATTTTAGTCTCCCAGAGATCATAAATACACGTTTAGTCCCTGAGAGTGTCTCACATCTGTCATTTTAGTCCCTCCGTCAACTGAGGTTAAGTAACGGAGTTAATTTTTCCGTCATTCATTTTGATCTCTGAAACATGCATACATAATTCATTTTGGTCCTTTTTAAATTGACAATTAATTCAATTTAATCCCTCAAACATCCATACATAATTCAATTTGGTCCTTTTTAAATTGTCAATTAATTCAATTTAATCCCTCAATTTTTTATAAAACAAACAACTCAACATTATGTGGTATAACATTAAAACCTTTATGTATATAGTATTTGAGTAGTACCTATTCACAAAAGTAATCTTTTACTCATTTTCAAGGGATATTTAAGGCATCAAAATGAAGAAATGAAGACTAAATTTAGAGATATTTTGTACATATTTATTTTTTAGATTAGTTTTGTGAACATGTGTTGACTCAAATATTACATACATACATGTTTTAATGTTATATCCCATAATGTTTGGTTGTTTGTTTTCTACTCCCTCCGTTTCCTTTTGTTCGGCCTTTTAGGTCTGAGCACATATATTAAGAAAATGTTAATAATGGTAAGTTTTATGTGTATTTTGTCTAAATGTTCCTATTTAATCCTTATTGAAAATTGTAGTAGTATTTAATTTAATTAATGTATAGTGGTTTAGAGATGAGAGAGATGATAAAAGTGTAATTAATGATATGTAAGAGAAATGATTGAAATAAGGGTTAGAATTGGAAAAAAAATTTGTTTATGCATTGGAATTGTAAAAGGCCAAACAATATGAAATACACTAAGAGAAAAAGCCTAAAAGGCAAAACAAAATGAAACGGATGGAATAAAAAATTGAGGGATTAAATTGTGTTAATCGACAATTTAAAAAGGACCAAATTGAATTATGTATACATTTTTCAGGGATTAAATTGAATTAATTGTCAATTTAAAAAAGACCAAAATAAATTATGTATGCATGTTTCAGGGACCAAAATGAATGACGGAAAAATTAACTATGTTATTTAACCTCAGTTGACGAAGGGACTAAAATGACGGATGTGGGACACTCTCAGGGACTAAACGTGTATTTATGATCTCTCGGGGACTAAAATGACCGATGGTCACACTTTCAGGGACCAAAATGACTAATTACTAAATTTTTTTTAATTAGAGTATAAATAATAAATAAAAAATATTAAAAATTATATAGTATATTTATGATTAAGCAAGAAGTAGTGATAAACACAATTAATTAAAAAAAAATATGATGATCCATTAATTTTTAAAATTTTATAATTGCATTCAATTCTGTGAATGTTTATTGAAGATTAATATATAACATGTATTAATTGTAGTGATATGAAAATTTGGGTTGTATCAATTTATAATTAATGAGTGATAGTGCATTACATTAAAAAGATATTTTCTTATTTTCATTATTTAGTTTGACTTTTACCAAAATAATGAGACAAATGAAGTAATTAAAGTTCTATTCTTGTGAGTTTAGTTTAGAACACTTATTAAGATTTCTAGAACAAGAAAAAATAATATTTCATTTGTCGCATAAGTTATGCCCATTTATCAATTTTACTTATAAGTTCTGTACTTTTAGAAATCCAATATTCATTTATACTTCTTTTTCCATGCCAACCTTTACTTATTACGTTTCCTTTTTCACCACTCATTTCTGCATCTCTATTCAATATAATCTTCATATATTTATTATTACTCTCTTCCTTCTTATTAAATAGGGGTAACTTAATCAAAGTATATAAAATTCTTACTTCATTTACTCATTTTTTAATTGACTAAATTGTCACTTTAGTCCCTCACTTTGTAAGGAGCTTTCATTTTAGTCCCTGACTTTTCAATAATTCCTTTTTAGTCCCTCACTTTGAAAAATGTTACTCACGTTAGTCCCTGGCAACGTTTTCCGTTTATAGACGTTAACGTCGCCGTTAATTTATAATATCGTATTTCATTTTAGTCCCTAACTTAAAATTTTTAATTCACTTTAGTCCCTCACTATATATCGTGTTTCATTTTAGTCCCTAAGTTAAAAATTTTAATTCACTTTAGTCCCTCGCTATAATAACAATGATGTTTCTTTCTCTTTTCTCTTGTAGTGTAACTACCTTAAAAATATCGTTTGTTCTTCTTGTTATTCTGTAAACTAACTTTATAGTTTATATAAGCACTGACTCCAAACTTTGCGCCTGAAGGCATCGATAGGAAAGTTTCTTTCGGATGAACACTTCAAAGTACATTATTTCATTATCCATATAACTAGTACCTTTTTATTCTAAAATCTTTAATGTTTTATTTTTTTATAAGCTATTTAGTGTTTTAGTTATTTATCCATGCATGTGTTAACTAACCGGAATCCTATGGACAACAAGTTAAGATATATGAAGGGTCTTCCATAATACAAAGCAGCGCCTCTGTTTGATAGGCTTGTGTTTAACAATGTATTCCATATTCACTTTACACTTATGAAATTTGCACATATTTTGATTTCAAAACTAAAACATTGTTGTAACAAAAAAAAACTAAAACATTGTTTGTATTGATAGACAAAACAAGCTCTAGGTGAACGAGTTCGTATCTTGCTATCAAGAGCTGCTCCTTTGCCTAGGCATGTGAAGGAATTTTTGAGGTATGACGTTTGAATATCAAGCTAAACAAATTGGGGGAGTTTACAACATTTTGGTAATGACTCTTAAACACAGAACTCAATAAAATATTTTTGAATCAAAACTATCCATACCTTAAAATGCAAAGCTTGGAGTCAATGCTTATATAAACTATAAAGTTAGTTTACAAAATAGCAAGAAGAACATACAGTCAATACTTTTATGGTAGTCACACTACAAGTGAAAAGCGAAAGAAACATCATTGTTATTATAGTGAGGGACTAAAGTGAATTAAAATTTTTAAGTCAGGTGTGAATTCAATGCTCCTAATTAGGTGGATTATGTTTTGATGATGACAAAATAATTAACAAATCATGCCTTGAAGATATTGCAACATCAACATCAACAAGAAGTCAAGAAAAGAAGACAAGTGTCCAATCATTCTCAATCAAATATTAATTGTAAATTTCTAATTTATGTTGAGAGTGGTTGAGAGTGGGTAGAAATAGTTAGTCTCTTCTAGGAATAAATTTTTATATGTTTATTAAGTTGAGATTGACCAAAAATTAATACTTGAGAGGAAAAATAAAATTGAAAAATAATTTTTCCCATATCTGATCAAAATACTCGAGTATTTTGATAAAGACTCGAGTATATACTCGAGTATTTATAGAAAAACTCGAGTATTTGTGCCAGGTCAGCAATTATGACCGTTAGTCTTGTTCGTGCACCAATTCACTCGTGACCGACCAAAAAGACTCGAGTATTTACCAAAAGACTCGAGTATTTTTGTCCAGTCAGCAAAAATGAACGTTGGAGAGACTCAAAAACTCAATTGAGGGCATTTGAGTCTCATCCAACCCCAAGAGAGTATTCTGAACCTAATTGTAAAATTTCTCTTTGAATTTGTGCAAGAACAAACAAGACAACAACACATTATTGATCACAAGCTTTCATAATTTCCTTTTCTCAAGTGTTAATTCCCAAAAAGCTCAACTTCTCACTCATATTGTCATTTTATTCCAAGTTGAGTTTTTAGGCCTCAATTCTTACATTGAGCTGTGCTTATTTGTGCTAATCCATTGTGAGATTAGTAATACACATACAAAAAGCTTGATTATTCAAAGTCTTGGATTGTTCCCAAGCAAACCCTAAGTGGCTTAGGGTGTTGGAAGTCTTGAGAGGTTCTCAAGCACAAGACTAGGAGGTTCCTAGCCCGGTGGAGTTTCTTGAAGGGAGTTCAAGGAAGCTTTGTGAAGAGTTCTTCAATCACCGGAATCAAATTGGGGTAGAAATCAAGAGTTTGGTACACTCTTGAAAGGGTTAGGTTGAGTGAGGCCATTCTCAAGCAATCCTTTGTAATTTCTAACAATTTGATCATTAGTAGAAACTCCTAAGTGATTAGGAGGACTGGATGTAGCTCATTGTTGGAGTGAACCAGGATAAAATTGCTTGAGTGTCGGTTTATTGCTTTTAATCTACTTTCTAGCTCAATAGACTTAAGTCATTTCAATCAATTAGGATTTATACAATTAGGTAGCAAGTTCAAGGAATCTTTGTGTTTAAAAGTTATTTAGATTGCTTGCTATTCTGTTGGATAAGTTCCTGTTTATTATTGAATTGATTTGAGTTAAATTGCTGAATTTTCGTTTCTGGTTTTTCTGCTATCTGATAGGAAAAACTCGAGTATTTCAGAAAAGACTCGAGTTGTTCATCACTGAAAAACTCGAGTATTTCACAAAAGACTAGAGTCTTTTGTGTCTGATTCCAGAAAATTCAGTGTTAGCTCCATTCTTCAATTATCAATCGAAATATTTGGTATTAGTGCTTCAAAATACTATTCACCCCCCTCTAGTATTTGCTTAGCCCGCTTGTTGGTTTCCAACAAGTGGTATCAGAGCTCGGTCGAAAGATCGAGTGTAACAACTTTTTCGAAAAAGATCCTTTTGGAAACTTAATGGGCTCTAGCAATAACTTTGGTGGAGAAGGAGCTTCAATAAACCGTCCTCCACTATTTAATGGTGAAGGATATGTTTATTGGAAAACTCGCATGAAAGTTTTTATTGAAGCAATTGATATGGATATTTGGGATGCAATTGAAAATGGTCCTTTCATTCCCAAAAAGAAAATAAATGATGAAATTGTTGAAATTCCAAGGAGTAGTTGGAATGATGATGAAAAGAGAAAAGTCTCATTTGATTTAAAAGCTAAAAACATCATCTTTTCGGCTCTATGCCATGATGAATTTTATAGAGTTTCCCAATGTAAATCGGCAAAAGAAATGTGGGATACTTTGCAAGTCACACATGAGGGAACAAGTGAGGTTAGAGATGCAAGATTGAATTCTCTAACTCACGAATATGAATTGTTCCACATGTTGCCAAATGAAACCATTAGTGACTTGCAAAAGCGATTCTCTCACATTGTTAATCATTTGATTTCCTTGGGAAAAGTATTTCGCAATGGTGAAACTACTAACAAAATTCTAAGATGTCTTGATAGGAGTTGGCAACCCAAGGTAACCGCCATCAAGGAATCAAGAGACATAAATAGCATGGACTTAGCCACTTTGTTTGGCAAACTCCAAGAGCATGAGATGGAGCTTACAAGACTTGGGATGCATGAGGAATCGGACAAAAAGAAAAAGGGCATAGCACTCAAAGCTTCAACTAAAGCTACAAAAGAAGTTGAAGAATGCTCTACAAGTGGAGATTCCGATGGTGAACCAAATCAAGAAGAATTTGGGATGTTTGTGAAAAGATTCAACAAATTTTTCAAAGGGAAGAAAGGTGGATCTTCATCCAATTTTAAGAGAACCAAAGACTCCAAACAAAGAGAAAAGAGTACCAATGATGGAGTTAAGTGTCATGAATGTGGAGGGATTGGTCACATAAGAATGGAATGTGCCACATTCTTGAAGAAGAATGACAAGAAGACCCAAGAGACCAAAGGGAAGCGTGCATACATTGTTTGGGATGCACCGGAGAAGAGCAATGAATCATCTTCAAGTAGCTCCGGTGATGAAAATGCAAACCTTTGTCTCATGGCCAAGAACAATCATGAGTCCTCATCAAGAGCTAATCATGGCATGAGTGAAAGTGATGATGAGGTAACCTCTAGCTCTTCTTGTTCATCTTCAAACTCCATTTCATATGATGATTTGCAAGAAGCTTACAATGAAATGTTAATTCAATTTAAAAGGCTTGCTAAAATTAATAAGGAAAAAGGAAAGAAAATTTTGGAGTTTCAACATGAAATTGATGAATTGCAAAAATCTATAAATGAGTTGAAACTTCAAAATGAATCCTTGGAACTTATTAATTCTAGTCATCAAAGTGATTGTGCAAATCATGAGGAAATTATCACTTCATGTGAGAGATGTGATGAACTTGAAAAAGAAGTGAAAGAGTTGAAAAACAAACTCACAATCTCACATAGTGATAGAAACCTCAACCGGTTGTTGAACTCTCAAAGACATAATCACAACAAAACCGGTTTAGGATATGTTCATAAAAAGGACAAAAAGTACAAGGTGGTTGGAACATTTTCTAAGAAAAACTCATCAAAGAGACCAACTTGTACTTATTGTGGAAAAGTTGGACATATCAACATTGAGTGCCATATTAAGAAGTTTGAAATGAATAAGGGCACTTATATGTGGATTAAGAAGGGAGAAAGTCCCAACACTAACCCTAAGGGACCCAACATTGTTTGGGTACCCAAAGTGAAAAAGTGATTTCATTTTGTAGGTGTGTCTTCGAACGGGAAAACAATTGTGGTATCTTGATAGTGGATGTTCGAAGCACATGACGGGAGATAAGCGGCACTTCATTGAGCTTACTCCAAAGGAAAAGGGTTATGTCACTTATGGGGACAACAACAAAGGCAAAATCCTTGGTATTGGTAAAATCGGAAACTCTTCAAACTTGATTATTGATAATGTGCTCTATGTTCAAGGATTAGAACATAATCTCTTGAGCATAAGCCAATTATGTGATATTGGCAATCATGTAGTTTTTACCTCTACCCATTGCCTCATTAAAAGTGACAAAGATGAATCAATCAAATTTGTTGGTAGAAGGTCAAATAATACTTACTTAGTTGATTTGAACAAAGTCACTTCTTTGGTCTCTACTTGTTTAGTGAGCAAAGAAAATGACACTTGGTTATGGCATCGTAGGACCGCTCATATAAATGTAAACCAATTGAAGAAAATTCAATCTAAAGATCTAGTAGTTGGTTTACCAAAGCTAAATTTTTCTATTGAAGGTGTTTGTTCCCCTTGCAAGAAATGTAAACAAACTAAAAACACCTTTGGATCAAAAATGGTTATGTCCACATCAAGGCCATTAGAATTGCTTCATATGGACTTGTTTGGACCATCACAAATAAAAAGCTTTGGTGGCAACTATTATGCATTGGTGATTGTTGATGACTTCTCTAGGTTTACTTGGACTTTATTTTTAACTACTAAGAGTGAGACCTACAAATCTTTTAAACATCATGTCAAACTTTTGCAAAACCAAGTAAATCAAAAAGTAATTATTATTCGAACCGATCATGGTGGTGAATTCGAAAACCACAAATTTGATAGATTTTGTGCTAAAAATGGTATTGAGCATCAATTCTCCGCACCAAGGACTCCGGAACAAAACGGAGTGGTAGAGCGGAAAAATAGGGTGCTAGAGGAACTTGCTAGAACCATGTTAAATGATTCTC
This sequence comes from Crotalaria pallida, assembly GCA_037953625.1. NCBI lineage: Eukaryota > Viridiplantae > Streptophyta > Magnoliopsida > Fabales > Fabaceae > Crotalaria > Crotalaria pallida. Next base: position 46,843,059 of record CM075650.1, on the reverse strand, counting down.
AAGTACCTCAATATTTTTGGGCCGATGCCATCAATACGGCTTTTTATGTTTTAAATCGTATTTTGATAAGGCCCTCTTTGGATAAAACCCCCTATGAACTTTACAAGGGAAGAAAGCCAAATATATCTCATTTTCATGTCTTCGGATGCCAAGTTTTTGTTTTAAATAATGGAAAAGAACACATTGGCAAGTTTGATTCCAAATCCGATGAAGGCATATTTTTAGGCTATTCTTCTCATAGTAAAGCTTATAGAATTTTCAATAAAAGAACTTTAACTATTGAGGAATCAATTCATGTGGTTTTTAATGAGTCTTCAAAAGAAGATAGTGTTTTATGTGATGCTAGTGAAGATGGCATTGTCTTTTCAAAAGAAGAAAAAGAGAGAGAGAATTCAAAAGTTGATGAAGGAGAAGTAAGGGAAGAACTTCCTCCAACTTGGAAATCGGTCAAGGCTCATCCTATAGACAAAGTCATAGGAGATATGTCAAAGGGAGTACTTACTCGTAGGTCTATTCAAAACATTTGCCACTATGTCTCATTTGTTTCTCAAATTGAACCCGATTCAATTAAAAAGGCCATTGAGGATGATCATTGGGTTCTTGCTATGCAAGAAGAATTAAACCAATTTGAAAGAAATGAAGTTTGGGATCTAGTCCCTAAACCCGATGATCATACCATAATTGGTACTAAATGGATTTATAGAAACAAACTTGATGAATCCGGGTTGATTATAAGAAACAAAGCTAGACTAGTAGCTCAAGGGTACAACCAAGAGGAAGGTATCGATTATGATGAGACCTTTGCTCCGGTTGCACGTCTTGAAGCAATCCGAATTTTACTTGCTTATGCTTCAATCATGAAATTCACTTTATATCAAATGGATGTTAAAAGTGCTTTCTTGAATGGGTTTATAAATGAAGAAGTGTATGTCAAACAACCACCCGGTTTTGAAAATAGTGAATTTCCAAACCATGTTTATAAATTGAAAAAGGCACTCTATGGATTGAAACAAGCTCCTAGAGCTTGGTATGATCGATTGAGTTCCTTTCTATTAGAAAACAAGTTTCAAAGAGGGAAGGTTGATAATACACTATTTATTTATAAAACCAAGGATGACATTTTGTTAGTACAAATCTATGTTGATGATATCATTTTCGGTGCTACTAACGTGTCTCTTTGTAGAAAGTTTTCAAATTTGATGAAAAAGGAATTTGAAATGTCAATGATGGGAGAACTCAAGTTCTTCCTAGGCTTACAAATAAAGCAAGTCAAGGAGGGGATATTTGTGCATCAAGGGAAATATTGCAAAGAGCTCCTTGAAAAATTCGGATTGGAAAAGTGCAAGGAAGCCTACACTCCAATAAGCACATCATGCTACCTAGACAAGGATGAACAAGGTACACCGGTTGATGTTAGTAAGTATAGGGGTATGATAGGTAGTCTCCTATATCTCACTGCATCTAGACCGGATATTATGTTTAGTGTATGCATGTGTGCTAGATTTCAAGCTAATCCTAAAGAATCTCACCTATCCGCAGTTAAACATATATTTAAGTATCTAAAAGGAACAATTAACACTGGTTTATGGTATCCTGCTGATGCCAATCTTTGTTTAGTTGGTTACTCGGATTCCGACTTCGCCGGATGCAAGCTTGATCGCAAAAGCACCAGTGGTACTTGCCATTTCTTGGGAAGTTCATTGGTGTCATGGTTTTCTAAAAAGCAAGCTTGTGTCGCTCTTTCTACCGCCGAAGCGGAATATATCGCAGTCGGTAGTTGTTGTGCTCAACTGTTATGGATGAAACAACAATTATCGGATTTTGGTTTGAAACTTGAAAATATTCCGATTAGATGCGATAACACGAGTGCAATCAATTTGACTAAGAATCCGGTGTATCACTCAAGAACTAAACACATTGAAATAAGACATCACTTTTTAAGAGATCATGTACAAAAGGGTGATTGCACAATTGAATTTGTCAGTACCACAAATCAATTAGCTGACATTTTTACAAAACCTCTACCAAGGGACACCTTTTATCATATTAGGAGAGAACTTGGTATTTTAGATGAAGCTAATATAGGCTAATTGCATTGTGTGTCATTTTTTTGAAAAATCACCATATTAGTCTTACTCTAATGTGTTATTGATTCTTAGTTAAATTGTTCTTGATGATATTTGAAATTGTATATGTTAATTGTGTGTGATTCTGTACTGTATTCCAAGTTGGTAGTGAAGCATTTGTATTTGATTTGTGTTTGGTCTTTTAAAACTGAGTTTTTACTTTCTGTTCTGTCAAAATACTCGAGTTTTTCCAAAAACACTCGAGTATTTTAATTCAAAATTAAATCAGTTTTAAATTGAAAAAGTTTTTAATCAGGGTCTGATAAAAATACTCGAGTGTTTCTAAAAACACTCGAGTCTTTATTAAAAAACACTCGAGTCTTTCTAAACCCCCAATTTTTGAACTTTCAGACCAAACTCGAGTATTTTCCAAAAACTCGAGTATTTTGCGTTTTCCTGAAATTTGAACTTTCGGACCAAACTCGAGTTTTTCAATTTTTACTCGACTTTTCTGGGGAAATCTGGGCTGAGTCACGACCGACTCGAATATATTTTCAAAAACTCGAGTATATCCTAAAGAACAACTCTAGTATTTATGAATATATTCGAGTATTTTGAACTGTTTATATATACTCTCAGACTCAAGTTTTTTTTTGCGACCCTCTTCTCTCTCGGTTTTCTCATATCTCTCTCCTCAAAACTCAGATTTTCCTCAAAGTTTTGTCAAATCTTACTAGTTTTTCATCCTCTAAACTCTTCTATCGGTTTTATCCTCCTCCAGATGCTCCAGCTCCTTCGATGTTTTGATGATGTTGACCTTTGGATTTTATCTTAGTTTTCATTCTGTTTTTATCATGTTGGTCTTTGTTACATTTTCTGTATTTTGAGAACTTGGTGTTTTGAGACTTTGGGTTTATTATTGCACCTTTGATTTGGACCTTTTATGATGTTTTTATGTTAATGAATTTGGTCTTCATTATGATGTTTGTGCAAAGCTTCAGGGGGAGCTCTTTATGGTTATTATATCTCCGTTTTATTTGCATAGTTGGTTATGGGGTTTTCCGATTATGCACCTCTCCTCCCTTGATCTTTTTCTAAATTGTTACATCTTTTTGGCGTATGACAAAAAGGGGGAGAGATATTACACTTGTCTTGTCTTGATATTGTTGCATCTAAAATCTCTAATTATGGTATATACTCTGATAATTGTTAAATTCTCTAATACCATAGGCTTGGTGCTAAAATTAAATTGTCATAACATCTTGCTCAAGCTGAATTTTTAGATAGGTGAAAAGTATCATATAGTGAGGGGGAGTTGCATCTCCAAGTGGATCAAGCTTAACAAATGGATCAAGTGTTAATTATTTTGTCATCACCAAAAAGGGGGAGATTGTGAATTCAATGCTCCTAATTAGGTGGATTATGTTTTGATGATGACAAAATAATTAACAAATCATGCCTTGAAGATATTGCAACATCAACATCAACAAGAAGTCAAGAAAAGAAGACAAGTGTCCAATCATTCTCAATCAAATATTAATTGTAAATTTCTAATTTATGTTGAGAGTGGTTGAGAGTGGGTAGAAATAGTTAGTCTCTTCTAGGAATAAATTTTTATATGTTTATTAAGTTGAGATTGACCAAAAATTAATACTTGAGAGGAAAAATAAAATTGAAAAATAATTTTTCCCATATCTGATCAAAATACTCGAGTATTTTGATAAAGACTCGAGTATATACTCGAGTATTTATAGAAAAACTCGAGTATTTGTGCCAGGTCAGCAATTATGACCGTTAGTCTTGTTCGTGCACCAATTCACTCGTGACCGACCAAAAAGACTCGAGTATTTACCAAAAGACTCGAGTATTTTTGTCCAGTCAGCAAAAATGAACGTTGGAGAGACTCAAAAACTCAATTGAGGGCATTTGAGTCTCATCCAACCCCAAGAGAGTATTCTGAACCTAATTGTAAAATTTCTCTTTGAATTTGTGCAAGAACAAACAAGACAACAACACATTATTGATCACAAGCTTTCATAATTTCCTTTTCTCAAGTGTTAATTCCCAAAAAGCTCAACTTCTCACTCATATTGTCATTTTATTCCAAGTTGAGTTTTTAGGCCTCAATTCTTACATTGAGCTGTGCTTATTTGTGCTAATCCATTGTGAGATTAGTAATATACATACAAAAAGCTTGATTATTCAAAGTCTTGGATTGTTCCCAAGCAAACCCTAAGTGGCTTAGGGTGTTGGAAGTCTTGAGAGGTTCTCAAGCACAAGACTAGGAGGTTCCTAGCCCGGTGGAGTTTCTTGAAGGGAGTTCAAGGAAGCTTTGTGAAGAGTTCTTCAATCACCGGAATCAAATTGGGGTAGAAATCAAGAGTTTGGTACACTCTTGAAAGGGTTAGGTTAAGTGAGGCCATTCTCAAGCAATCCTTTGTAATTTCTAACAATTTGATCATTAGTAGAAACTCCTAAGTGATTAGGAGGACTGGATGTAGCTCATTGTTGGAGTGAACCAGGATAAAATTGCTTGAGTGTCGAATTATTGCTTTTAATCTACTTTCTAGCTCAATAGACTTAAGTCATTTCAATCAATTAGGATTTATACAATTAGGTAGCAAGTTCAAGGGATCTTTGTGTTTAAAAGTTATTTAGATTGCTTGCTATTCTGTTGGATAAGTTCCTGTTTATTATTGAATTGATTTGAGTTAAATTGCTGAATTTTCGTTTCTGGTTTTTCTGCTATCTGATAGGAAAAACTCGAGTATTTCAGAAAAGACTCGAGTTGTTCATCACTGAAAAACTCGAGTATTTCACAAAAGACTCGAGTCTTTTGTGTCTGATTCCAGAAAATTCAGTGTTAGCTCCATTCTTCAATTATCAATCGAAATATTTGGTATTAGTGCTTCAAAATACTATTCACCCCTCCTCTAGTATTTGCTTAGCCCGCTTGTTGGTTTCCAACATCAGGGACTAAAATGAAACATTATATAATGATGGACTAAAGTGAATTAAAAATTTTAAGTTAGGAACTAAAATGAAATACGATATTGTAAGTTAACGGCGACGTTAACGTCCATAAACGGAAAACGTTGCCAGGGACTAATGTGAGTAACTTTTTTAAAAGTGAGGGACTAAAAAGGAATTATTGAAAAGTCAGGGACTAAAATGAAAGCTCATTACAAAGTCAGGGACTAAAGTGACAGTTTAGTCTTTTTTAATTTATGTGCAATTTTTAAATCAACATAACTTATGGGACGGAAGAAGTAATAAATACACATTAATCCATATCTCAATTTTTTTTTAAAAAAAAAAAATCATTTTCTAAAGGAGTATATTTAACGAGTGCACTTATTGGTATTTAGCCTAATTTTTCTACCCTTCCAAATTATTTTTTGAACTCGCGGTATTTAACCACGTAACTGGTGACTAATTCATTCGTATGTCGATTAAGCCCTTTCGAAGATGGTGTTTCCATTAAGTCAATCCCTGTTCGCATGAATCAAAAATCAAACTCATAGATTCCTTTATAGACGATGGGATTCATATGTACTACGATGCTTAATAGATACTTTGTGTTGAATAAAATTTTTATTTGCTTATTAAAAAAAAATCAAACTCATAACCACATGTAACATTTTTAAGAAACACTGACCCACCGTCTATGCAGCCTCCACTGCTTCTACCCTTCCATAAAAAGTTGATTTATGGAATGTTAACCATATCACATGGATCAATAGATTAAAAAAGGTAGTTACATTTTTTTTTGGTGAACAAAAGGTAGTTACATTTTTTTGAATCTTTAAATAAATATTTAATATTACAATTTTACTATTTTAATTTGCATTGAAAATTTCACAAATATATTATTTCACACAAAAAATAAATAAAAGAAAAGAGTAATTTTGCTATTAATTTCATTTGTGGACTTTATGGAGTAGAATTGTCAATTTTTCATCTATTTTCACAGAAGAATTTGTGATAACATAGAGGAGTTGCGAAGTCTTGTGCGAAGACAATAAAAAACTGAACAATGACGCTCAGACCCTGTAATCATAATGGTGATGACTCTCTTGAATTATGCCTTTAAATCATAAGGCATGAATTAAAAAATATAGGCGAAACCCATGTTTTGATTCTCAAAATTATTTTCATTTTGCAGTTTCCTCTTTCAATTAAACTTTTTTTTTCAACTTCCTATTAAAAATAGTTTTTTGGCTTTAAATGTATCTTAAAATTCATTTTTTTTCATGGTAAAATTAAAAAAAAAATGATGAATATGCATTCTGTAAATCGTTTCATCTTGAATTTAATGATATGAAAATCATGAATTTTGGTTGAAAATTGAAAGAGTTATAGAAGAAACAAAATTTTATAGGATAAAATGTGTAACATCCCGAATTTTAACTCCTAGTATAATTATAATAATAATAATATCTTGGAATAATACTAAAAGCAATAATGAAATTTAGAAATAAAAAGTTAAGGTTCGTTTTAGTATTACAAAAGTGTTAGGAAATATTGGAATCTGATTTCTTTAACATTATAAACTATAAGTTTTATTGAATTAAATAATTGTTTCTTGAAATCAATCATTTAGGTGTTAGGTATTTTCATAAAATACATTATGTTAATTACGAAAGTAAATTTAATTATATTTTAAAGTAAATTCATTTGAAACAATTACCCTATTTGAAAAATACACTTTCTATTCTTTACTTTGGTATTTATAAAGATACAATATTAAAAAGTTTTGTTATTTCCTAGTATCTAACTAATTTCTAACCTTATAGTTTTCCTATATGAAGCTATATGATGCTAAAATCCTATTATTAATATTTCTTTTGGGTTGATAAATAGATAAATAAAAGTTTGGGACAAAGAAAAAAATAAGGAAAGAAGAAGTAAAACGTGTGTGCTGTGTAAGAAGGGTGGAAACCCTAAGCGTTGAGCCGCCACCCTCCTCCCCATACGGCTCCTTCTTCTTCTTTTGGTCTGTCTCCTCCCATCTCTCTCACTTTCTCCATCACCGCCGACCACCACCAAACCCTCCAGTGCCACCATGTTAGCTGCTCTTTCCCTCTCTCCCGGTCCCTTGCCTTTTCTCTCTCCCTCCTGATCTCTCTTTCTCTCCCTCGGTTCCCACTGCCGCCAAGTCACCCATTGCCGTTGCCACTGCTGGAATCGCGACCCGGGACCACTCGGGAACAGCCAATCCGCCACCGCTCCTGTTGTTGTGCTTACTACGAACCAGATTTAACCGCCATGGTTGGGGCCTTGGGGGCTTCGTGGATTGCGAGTCCAATCGCCGTCGCCGCCCTTGCAGCATCTCTCTCTCCTCCGTCGCTCGAGGCAAACCGAGCCCGCCACCTAAGACCGAACCACCACCAACGAAGTTACCATCATTGCTCATGCCGTCGTTCGTCTTCATCTTTGCCTTGAAGCTCGTGGCGAAGCCGTCTCTGCCTTGCGTTGGTGGAGGTTTCACGAATTTCAAACCAGCAACCGTCTCCGCCTTGCATTGTTGGTTTCTAACGTGGGTTCAGATCAAACCCTTGCCGGTAAGGTTGTCGTGATGGATCAGCTTGTCGCCTCAGTCCTCGTTGTTGCTGTATTGTTGATGGTACAATTGATTTCAGCCGATTCGGACCGTTTGTGCTTTGAATGGGTCTCAAACGAACCTGTTGGGTTGCCTTTACTCTTCAAAATCACATTTGAGGGTAAATCCCTGATATTTGTAACAATAATAATACTTGTAGTAATAGTATTAGCAATAATTATTTATTGTTTAATTGTTTTGAAATGTTATTGTTGTTTTAGAAAATAAATGGTATTTGGATTAAGTATTAAGTTTTAATTTTACTATTTATACTATTATTGATTATTGATAATGATTTTGATTAATTACTCTGATTTGTATAATACCGAGTTGACCGTTATGCCGAACGATGAGTTTTAAAAGTGTTTTGTTAAATGTGTTGGGTTCATAAGTAATCGAGCTGTAGTTTCATTGGGTTGTATTGTCCCCAAACTAAACAATACATCGGTTAATTAGAAACCTGATGTATTCGACATACGTTAATTCAGATTAATACTTTGGACTTTAAATTCAAATTGGAAGGGAGTGTAGTTATTTGGACTTAGAAAACATGATTTTAACTTATTCTTGAACAAAGAATGCTCTCTTTCAGTTTTGAATTTATAGCGTCAAATATCATTGGTATTTGATTTTGTGATTCAGAATTAAAACTACTTGACTTTAATGAATTTTTGACGAATATGTTAGTTTTGAAAATTAGCGTATTTCCAACAAAAAGTTGTACTGTTTTATTGAGGGAGAAATGGTTTTAAGTTTAAATTTCTATTTGACTTTGATTTATGAATTTTAATTAAAGGTTTTCAAGAGTAACTTGTTTCGATTTTCAAGTTAAAGTCCCTTTTTTATAAAGCGCATTATATTGATTGTTATTTAATTTTATGGCATGGTTAGAGGACGAAGGACTTTAGGACCAGCCATGATGCGAGCAATGAACCGCGTGACGTCTGAGCATCCTTATACGAAAAGGAACATGGATATGGAAAAAGGTAAGAGGGGGCGTTACCTTAGCTTAGGGAATGCATATCTAGGTGGTTTATAGTGATGATTAAGATTGCGTAATTTTGTATGTTAATGAACCATAGGGTAACCAGTAATAATGAAGAATAATGATTTAAGGAAAAGAATCGAAAGCCCTCCCGTGATAATTTATGTTTTTAAATGCATGATGTGGTTATTGGTTTCTGATATTTGATATTTTCTTGGAAATATGTATATGTGACTGAATTCATTAATTGTTGATGTTTGAGTATGTTGTATGTGAAGGAGTAAAATGAAAAGAAAAGAAACGATATTAATGTGTTAAATAAAAAGGGAGAAACATGATTGAATAGTTGGATTAAAGTAAAGAAAAAGAATGTGATAAAAGATTAAAGAACTTGGTATGCGGATGCCAGGCCAAGTAAGTACGCCCGGATAAGTGCATTGGTTGCGTAAGCAGCACGATTTAATGGCGTGTGTAGCGGTAAGACATGTAGACTCACAATGAAGAATCAAAGAACTTTTGATGATGTCAAATAAACAGACTCGGCTTATGCCTAGCGTTAGACAAGTCAAACTTATCAGCGCAAGCGTTCAGCTAAAGGCACAAGCTCTGCAGAGGCTCGGAATCTTTGTTTTGCGTATGCGTTCCGCCAAAGGCAGAAGCTCGGAAAACTAGGGTTCTTCGCTACCTGCATCAAGTCAGCTTTTGTAGCTCAAGCTCGGATTTGACTCGGCCCGTGATCAAGGCCAAAGTTCATCCAAGTTTGCAAGCTCGGTTCTTCATTTCAAGGCAGTAAGCTAGGATGATGATTTGCTTGGTATTCGCTCGGATTAAGCTCGAAACAGCCACATCATCTTATAGAGTAAATAAGCTCGGGTTGATCGTTCTAAACTTGACTATTTTCCGACGCTCAGATCAAGCTCAGAAACACCAAGCTCGATCAAAGCCAAAAGCTCGGCAATCTCTGTTCATCGTCTTCAACAATGCATCGTCTTCAACCTTCGGACTCTGCTCAACTGTTCCGTACTTTTTATTACCGTTGAGTCTGGGTAGAAGTCCTAGGTTTAGCTCTATGCTCTGACAAGTTTGAAATTCAAAATGAGTTTAAATCGAAGGTTGGTGAACTGTCACCATCACTGCTCTGCTGTCTAAAGGTTACCGTTGGAAACCCCATCTCCGTATAGCTCTCTTTCTCTCTTTCTCTACAGAAAAGAGGAGACTATAAAAGAGGGGGTCTTCAACGTTAACAAGGAGATTTTTGATTGCTTTTACAACCATTTTTATTAGAACCAAAAACTTTCATTTTCACTTTAAAACAGAGCAGAAATCAAAAACTCACAGAGAAGAAGAACATTCGATTTTCATACGAACTTAGAGACTTAAATCTTTCAAATCTTAACTCTAAGTTCGAATCAGTTCTTCTCTGTGAAATCCTTCTAGAATTGACTCACTCTTGTTATTCAATCTTTCATCATATTCGAAGAGTGTTTCGAATTGGAGCCATACACTTTCATCATCTTCTTCGTTGTATTTGCTGTTGTGAGAAGCTGGTCTCTGATCGAGAAAGCTTCGATTTGCAAAGGTTCCAAAGAGGTTCTTTGGTCGTCGATTTGTTGTGGGTAGTTTGTCATGAGTTTGGTACACTCGTTTGACTGGATAGGTCTAGAGGGGTAGGCTCTTGTAAATCCTTTGTAACCCAAAAAATCGATTTTTAGTGAAAGCTCTCTGAAAGGTTTTCAAAGGGGACTGGACTAGCTCTCAGGGTGAGAGTGAACCAGGATAAATCTCTGGTGTTCTTTCTTTACTGCTTCTGTAGCTGCCTAGCGTATCGTTAATTCTGCTAATCTTCTTTTATCTAAGTTCAAACTGTTATTTCTCTTAGCTCGGCCCTTTGAGTGTTGTTCTTCGAACTTAATTCAAAAACCAGTTCTACCTTGAAGCTGCTCGGTTAACTGATTAACCATTTTGTTTATCTGATTGGTTAATCATTTAACCTTGTCTGCTCGGAAAGAAGCTCGGGTTTTCTTTTAAAATCGAACAACATCAGTTTAATTTTTCAACAAATCGAAAAATTCCCATATTAGCTTCAATCTCCTATTCATCCCCCCTCTACTCGATTGTTAGGCCTCTTGTTGGTTTCCAACAAGTGGTATCAGAGCTCGGTCGAAAGATCGAGTGTAAAAACTTTTTCGAAAAGATCCTTGAGGAAACCGAATGGCTACTAATAATCCCTTCGGAGGTGAAGGCTCTTACATAAACAGACCACCACTATTCAATGGTGAGGGTTATGCTTATTGGAAAGCTCGAATGAAAATTTTCATTGAAGCCATAGATATGGAAATTTTGAAATTTATTGAAAATGGGCCATTTGTCCCTAAAAGAAAAATTAATGATGAAGTTGTAGAAATCCCGTGGGAAAGTTGGGATGATGATGACAAAAGAAAAGTATCTTTCGATTTAAAAGCCAAAAACATCATCACCTCAGCTTTGTCCTACGATGAATTCTTTCGAGTGTCAAGTTGCAAATCTGCTAAAGAAATGTGGGACATTCTACAACTTACTCATGAAGGGACAAGTGAGGTCAGACGAGCAAGATTAAATACTCTGATGCATGAATATGAGTTATTCCGAATGCTGCCAAATGAAAATATAAATGATTTGCAGAAACGGTTTACTCATATAATAAACCATCTTAATGCTCTCGGCAAAACTTTTCAAAATGCCGAGATAACTAACAAAGTGCTTAGATGTCTTAGCAGAGAATGGTAGCCGAAGGTCACTGCCATCATGGAAGCTAAAGACTTGGACACAATGAGTATAGCCACTTTGTTCGGCAAGCTGCAAGAGCATGAGATGGAGCTCGACAGACTGACCATGCATGAAGAATCTGATAAGAAGAAGAAGGGAATTTCCCTCAAAGCTGCTATAAAGGCAACCAAAGAATCCTCTGAAGATGAGTCCAGCTCGGACATGGATGAGGAAGACTTTGGTCTCATGGTCAGGAAGTTCAGCAAATTTTTTAAAGGCAAAAAGAACTTCACAAACAGAGCAAGAGATACCAGAAGCACTCACCACAAAGGCTCAAGTTCAAAAGACCGAGTTAGATGCCACGAATGTGGTGAAACAGGTCACATTAGAACTTACTGTCCAAGATTACAAAAGCAAAGTGGTGAAGAAATAAAGAAGAACAAAGACCACAAGAAGAAGAGAGCCTACATAGTATGGGATGCACCCAACAACAATACCAGCTCAAGCTCCAGCTCAGGCGATGAAGAAGAAAAAGCAATTCTGTGCTTAATTGGAAGGGAAACTGTATTCAGAAGCCCGAGCCAAACGAGCCCCGAGCAAGAATTGTGCTCGAACCGTGAAAAGGAAGTATCGAGCTCATCACTCAGAATAGATGAACAAGATCTCCTTGTATATGACTCTTGCTCGGAGTGTGAAGATGAGGAAGCTTGTTCGAGTCTCAGATATACCGATCAAGAAGACTCATCGAGCTCTACTTTTGGCACAATTAATCAAAGATCAAATTTCAAATGCTTAATGGGCAAACACAGCGAGGAAACCTTAGCCAGCCGAACAATGTCTGAACATAAAAACACTGAGGTAACCTCTACATCTGATTCTGACTCTGAATCTGAATTTAATGACTCTGATGAATTGTATTCTGCTTATCTTGAAATGCAAACCGAATTCAAGAAGCTTGCTAAAAATTTCATTAAGTTGAAACTCAGTCTTTCAAAATACAAAGAGCAAGTTCTTGATTTGGAAAATTCAATTGAAATTCTGAAAAGCAGAAACGAGTCATTAGAAAACACTATCACTCAGTTGAAAAATGAAAATCTTGACTGCTGCACTAAATATGAAAAGGAAATTTATGACCTAAAATTTAAAAGTGCAACTGTCATCAAGAGTGATGGCTTGTTTGATCGGCTTTTAGCCGAACATGAGAACTACTCGAACAAAACTGGCCTCGGCTACACTCAGACCAAGAAGAAAGCAGTAAGGAAACTCGGCTATGTCTCAAACTTTAATAACTCAAAACGGCCGAGCTGCTCTTACTGTGGCCTTCATGGTCATACACCCAATGAATGTAAAATCCGACGTCACGGTGTAACCAAGGGCAACTTTGTTTGGGTAGTCAAAAAGAAAGATCCAACTGCTAACCCCCAGGGACCCAACACAATTTGGGTACCCGAATCAAAGAAGTAATATTTTTGTGATGTAGGTGTGCTTCCGAGCAAAGGAGAGTAGATGGTACCTTGACAGTGGATGCTCGAAGCACATGACGGGGGACAAAAATCTATTCATTGAACTTTCACATTCAGATAAGGGCTACGTCACTTATGGTGATAACAACCGAGGTAAAATATTGGGTGAAGGTAAAGTTAGTAACTCTGCCAACTTGGTTATCAATAATGTTTTACTTGTAAAAGGGCTAGAACACAATCTTTTAAGTATTATCCAACTTTGTGATATTGGTAACCATGTTGTTTTTACCTCTACCCATTGCATTATTAAAAGTGACGAGGACAACTCTGTCAAATTTGTTGGAAAACGATTTAACAATACTTATTTGGTTGATTTGAATGAAATCACCTCTTTGGTAACCACTTGCATGGTTAGCAAAGAAAGTGACACATGGTTAAGGCATAGAAGGACAGCTCATATAAATGTAAACCAGTTAAAGAAACTACAATCAAAAGAATTAGTGATTGGTTTACCAAAGCTAAATTTTAACATTGAGGGAGTTTGTTCTTCATGCAAGAAGTGCAAACCGATCAAAAAGAAAAACGATTTTCCATCTAAGTTGATGGTCTTGACAACGCATCCGTTGGAAATGTTACACACGGATTTGTTCGGACCATCACAAGTCAAAAGCTTTGGTGGCAATCTTTATGCCTTAGTAATTGTAGATGACTTTTCTAGGTTTACATGGACTTTATTTTTAAAATCAAAAAGTGAAACTTTTGAAACTTTTAAAGAGCTTGTCAAGCAACTTCAAAACCGAGCTAACCAAAAAGTAGTTGTAATCCGAACAGACCATGGAGGTGAGTTCGAGAACTACAAATTTGACAAGTTTTGTTCTAAGTTCGGAATAGAACATCAGTTTTCCGCTCCTCGGACTCCCGAACAAAACGGAGTTGTGGAACGGAAAAACCAAGTTCTAGAAGAACTAGCCCGGACCATGCTAAATGAATACAATTTACCTCATTATTTCTGGGCCGATGCGGTGAACACAGCTTGCTATGTAATGAATCGCATCCTCATCAGACCAATTTTAAAGAAAACTCCATATGAACTTTATAAGGGTAGAAAACCAAAAATTTATCATTTCCATACATTTGGCTGCAAAGTCTTCATTTTAAACAATGGAAAAGAGCATCTCGGCAAATTCGATTCTAAAGCCGATGAAGGAATATTTTTGGGTTATTCTACTCATAGTAAAGCATTTAGAGTTTTTAACAAAAGGACCTCCACTGTGGAAGAGTCCGTGCATGTGGTATTTGATGAGTCTCCTCGGAGAGACAATGTTAGTTGTGCAGATAGAGAGGATCATCATATGGCTGAACTCGATCCGAGCACAACAACTGAAAGAGCTCAAAAGGATGAAACTGCTGAAGACAAAGATCGGAAGGACGAGCTTGTTCCGAGCCAAACAAACAAGGAACAAACCGAACTCAGTCCGAGCCAAATTCAAAACAGTCAGTCTGAACTCATTCCAAGCCGAGCAGAGCAGTTTGAACTCAGTCCAGCCTGGAAGAGAGTCAAGGACCATCCGATAGAGAATGTGCTCGGCGACTTGAATAAGGGAGTTTTAACTCGTCGTTCTATTCAGAACTTTTGCAATTTCGCTTCCTTTGTTTCTCAAATTGAACCTAATTCGATTGATCAAGCAATTGATGATGAACATTGGGCGATTGCCATGCAAGAGGAACTAAATCAATTCATCAGAAATGATGTCTGGGAATTGGTTCCTCGGCCCAATGATCATACGATAATTGGCTTGAAATGGATCTTCAGAAATAAAACAGATGAATTAGGCTTAATTATAAGAAAGAAAGCAAGATTAGTTGCTCAAGGCTACAACCAAGAGGAAGGTATCGATTATGATGGAACCTTCGCTCCAGTTGCTAGGTTTGAAGCAATCCGAATTTTACTTGCTTTTGCATCTATTATGAATTTCACCCTTTATCAAATGGATGTAAAGAGTGCTTTCTTAAATGGATTTATAAATGAAGAAGTATATGTGAAACAACCTCCTGGCTTTGAAAATTTTGAATATCCAAACCATGTATTTAAACTCAAAAAGGCTCTTTACGGTTTGAAACAAGCTCCGAGAGCTTGGTATGATCGTTTGAGCTCATTTTTACTCGAACAAGGGTTTGAGAGAGGGAAGGTTGACACAACTCTATTCATTTATAAATCCAAAAAGGACATATTGTTAGTACAAGTTTATGTTGATGATATAATTTCCGGTGCTACTAACATGTCTCTTTGCAAGAAGTTCTCTGAATCAATGCAAGGTGAATTCGAGATGTCGATGATGGGAGAACTCACATTCTTCCTTGGGCTGCAAATAAATCAAGTTGATGAAGGAACCTTTGTGCATCAAGGAAAATACTGCAAGGCACACCTCAAGAAATTTGGCTTAGAAAATTGCAAAGAAGCTGCCACTCCCATGAGCACATCCAGCTATCTCGGCAAGGATGAATCAGGTAAAGCCGTGGATGTGAGCAAATATAGAGGCATGATAGGAAGCCTTCTATATTTGACTGCGTCTCGGCCAGATATTATGTTCAGTGTTTGTTTATGTGCTCGTTTTCAAGATAATCCCAAAGAATCTCATCTTTTGGCGGTTAAGCGAATTTTTAAATATTTAAAAGGAACTGTGAACACTGGTCTGTGGTATCCTAGGGATGCCAATCTTAGTTTGATTGGGTATTCGGACTCAGATTTTGCTGGGTGCAAGCTTGATCGAAAAAGCACAAGTGGAACTTGTCATTTGCTCGGCAGGTCTCTTGTGTCGTGGTTTTCTAAAAAGAAAGCTTGCGTTTCTTTGTCAACAGCTGAGGCCGAATACATTGCTGCTGGTAATTGTTGTGCTCAAATTCTTTGGATGAAACAACAGTTATCAGATTTTGGCTTAATTTTAGATCACATTCCTATCAAATGTGACAATACAAGTGCGATCAATCTAACTAAGAATCCAGTGTATCACTCTCGAACAAAACACATTGAAATTAGGCATCATTTTCTTCGAGATCATGTTCAAAAAGGTGACTGTGTCATAGAATTTGTAAGTACTGAAAATCAATTAGCCGATGTGTTTACTAAACCTTTGCCGAGGGAAACTCTTTATAAAATTCGGCGTGAACTCGGCATTCTAGACGAATCCAGTGTGTACTCAGCGCAAGCTCGGAATCCTGGATAAGTCTAGCATGTGCTCGGCATGAGCTTGGTTTTTAGTATATCATAAATTTTGATCACCTTCATAGTCTCGATCTTTACGTTCAATTGTGTATTTGTTTAAATTTCCTGAAATTTCACATCCCTCAAAACTTCTTCCCTTCCTCTAAATTTTTATCTAAGGGGAGAAGAGTGCTGTTTTTAATATTTGAACTTTCATATTATGTTATTCGTCATTCTCACCTTTACCTTTTAACTTCTCGGATGAGAAGCTTGCTTTCACTGTTAAAGGGGGAGAACGATGATCATGAAAATTTTCTTCTTTGGTTATCACTTTAAAGTCTTAAGGGGGAGAACAGTTTTGTTTTTAAAACAACAAGTGGTACATTACTATCAAGTGCTTACAGAAAAATGTTAAATCGCTTTTTTTTTCAAAAAGGGGGAGAAAGGTGTTAATCTTTTCTTTAGTTTTTTATTTCTCTCTTTTGGCGAATGTGCTTAATCTTTGGCTCCTTTTTGATCATGCCAAAAGGGGGAGAAAGGTGTGTTTGTTGTTTGTTTTTGATGTTTCAGATTTTGCGAGCATAAAAGTTTGACGAGCTGCTCCTGCTCCACATTTTTACATCCTTTGAACAAGTGGAAGGGGGAGAAAGGTCTGATAAGTGCATTTTCATGTGCAACATGTGGTGTATTTTCGAGCAAATTCCAATCAGTGTCAAGTCCAATCAGCTTACGAGCATACAGTCAGGGGGAGAACACAAAAAGCAACAAACTGTTAAAGAATATTTGTCATCATCAAAAAGGGGGAGATTGTAGACTCACAATGAAGAATCAAAGAACTTTTGATGATGTCAAATAAACAGACTCGGCTTATGCCTAGTGTTAGAGAAGTCAAACTTATCAGCGCAAGCGTTCAGCTAAAGGCACAAGCTCTGCAGAGGCTCCGAATCTTTGTTTTGCGTATGCGTTCCGCCAAAGGCAGAAGCTCGGAAAACTAGGGTTCTTCGCTACCTGCATCAAGTCAGCTTTTGTAGCTCAAGCTCGGATTTGACTCGGCCCGTGATCAAGGCCAAAGTTCATCCAAGTTTGCAAGCTTAGTTCTTCATTTCAAGGCAGTAAGCTCGGATGATGATTTGCTTGGTATTCGCTCGGATTAAGCTCGAAACAGCCACAACATCTTATAGAGTAAATAAGCTCGGGTTGATCGTTCTAAACTTGACTATTTACTGACGCTCAGATCAAGCTCAGAAACACCAAGCTCGATCAAAGCCAAAAGCTCGGCAATCTCTGTTCATCGTCTTCAACAATGCATCATCTTCAACCTTCGGACTCTGCTCAACTGTTCCGTACTTTTTATTACCATTGAGTCTGGGTAGAAGTCCTAGGTTTAGCTCCATGCTCTGACAAGTTTGAAATTCAAAATGAGTTTAAATCAAAGGTTGGTGAACTGTCACCATCACTGCTCTGCTGTCTAAAGGTTACCGTTGGAAACCCCATCTCCGTATAGCTCTCTTTCTCTTTTTCTCTGCAGAAAAGAGGAGACTATAAAAGAGGGGGTCTTCAACGTTAACAAGGAGATTTTTGATTGCTTTTACAACCATTTTTATCAGAACCAAAAACTTTCATTTTCACTTTAAAACAGAGCAGAAATCAAAAACTCACAGAGAAGAAGAACATTCGATTTTCATACGAACTTAGAGACTTAAATCTTTCAAATCTTAACTCTAAGTTCGAATCAGTTCTTCTCTGTGAAATCCTTCTAGAATTGACTCACTCTTGTTATTCAATCTTTCATCATATTCGAAGAGTGTTTCGAATTGGAGCCATACACTTTCATCATCTTCTTCGTTGTATTTGCTGTTGTGAGAAGCTGGTCTCTGATCGAGAAAGCTTCGATTTGCAAAGGTTCCAAAGAGGTTCTTTGGTCGTCGATTTGTTGTGGGTAGTTTGTCACGAGTTTGGTACACTCGTTTGACTGGATAGGTCTAGAGGGGTAGGCTCTTGTAAATCCTTTGTAACCCAGAAAATCGATTTTTAGTGAAAGCTCTCTGAAAGGTTTTCAGATGGGACTGGACTAGCTCTCAGGGTGAGAGTGAACCAGGATAAATCTCTGGTGTTCTTTCTTTACTGCTTCTGTAGCTGCCTAGCGTATCGTTAATTCTGCTAATCTTCTTTTATCTAAGTTCAAACTGTTATTTCTCTTAGCTCGGCCCTTTGAGTGTTGTTCTTCGAACTTAATTCAAAAACCAGTTCTACCTTGAAGCTGCTCGGTTAACTGATTAACCATTTTGTTTATTTGATTGGTTAATCATTTAACCTTGTCTGCTCGGAAAGAAGCTCGGGTTTTCTTTTAAAACCGAACAACATCAGTTTAATTTTTCTACAAATCGAAAAATTCCCATATTAGCTTCAATCTCCTATTCACCCCCCCTCTACTTGATTGTTTGGCCTCTTGTTGGTTTCCAACAAGACACCCCTGGATAGGTGCGTAGTGGTGGGTCCGCAAAACCTTAAAAGAGAATAAGATTATTTATGCGAATGCCAGGCCAAGTAAGTACGCCCAGATAGGTGCATTGGTTCCGTAAGCCGCATGATTTAATGGCGTGTGTAGCGGTAAGATGCCCCTGGATAGGTGCGCAGTGGTGGGTTCGCAAAACATTAAAAAGAGGATTAAGTACGCTTTGTGAATGCTAGGACAAATAAGTACGCCTGGATAGGTGCATTGGTTGCGTAAGCCGCATGATTTAATGGCGTGCGCAACGGTAAGATGCCCCTGGATAGGTGCGCAGTGGTGGGTTCACAAAACAGTAAAAGGGAAAGATAATAAGATGTGGAAAAAGAATTGAACGATAACAAGCGTTGAAAAAGAATCGAACGAAAGAAATAATTGAATATGAGTTAAATGAGAATAGTTGAATAAAAAAATTGAATAATAATAGGAGATAGCGAATAAGACGAGTACGGAATGATAAGTGTTTGTGAATGAAATGAGTTGTTTGGAATTGCCTTGCACATTATGTGATTATTTGTCGTATTGTGTATAACTTAGTTGTTATTATATCTATTTAGATTACTGATTTGGGTCCAATATATGATGTTTTGAGCATGAATTTGACTCCCTTTTACTAAGGATTTGGTTTGTTTCTCTTGCAAACTTAGGAATTTTTGTATAGTTTTAGGAATTGTTATTAGTTTAGAATCCTTTGAACGTTTTGATCCGTTTTTGTGTATGTTTCAGGTACTTTCGAAGCTCAATTGAAGAAAATAATTATGGAATTGGAAAGAGGACGAAAGGACCTTGAAAATGGTGCAAGAACGGAGCGAAACGGAGTCAGAGCATGACTGCCACGCCTAGGCGCCAGCCTGGGTGCCTAGGTGCGCAGCCCTCGGTAACCAGCATCAGACCAGGTTGGCGCACCCAAGCATGATGCCCTGGGCACCCAGGCGCACGCTCTTCGTTCAGGCCCATTGGGTCACTTTCTGATCAGATTTGCTTCGATTCAATTAGGATTAGTTTTAGACTTTAAATATAGGTTTTTCCATTAGGTTTTGTAGACTTTTTAGAGGCAATAGAGAGATTAGAATACAAATTAGGATTAGAGAAGAGAGGCTAGTTTTGCAAATGAGAGCAAGGAGGCAAGGCACAAGGATTGAATATCAACATTGCTGGAGGGATCCACTTGATGATTGAAGATCTCTTGGGGGTAAATTCATTATTGTCTATGATTATGAGTTTTTCCCATTCTTGTATTTCTTCTTCCATTGTGTGTAACTAAACCTCTTTTAGGAATAGAGTGAATTTGTATGGATCTTAATTTGGCTATTTATTTATGAATTAATATTTTTCCTTTTAAATCAATTGTTTGACTGTGTTTTAATTACAATTCATAGAATTAGCTACTTTATGTTTTGCTTTGGTAATCTGAACCTTAATTGGAAGATTAGGATTTAGATTAGGCCTTTCAACCAAACAATATAATTATTCAACTCGCTGGAATACTTTTGGGTAATTGTATAACTTTCATAAACTTAAACAAACTTAAGGGATTAATGGGTAAAGTTTAGTAAGAAACGTAATAGCCATGAGGGATCTAGCTTTTATTGTTTCTGAAGTTGTTGATTTATTGGAAAACAAATTTTCATGATTAGTAACCTGATCCTACAATGAAACCACGTTCCTAACCTTTTCCAAAATTGTTTTCTTCTTGTTTTATTTTCTGTTTTTATTATTTAACTATTCCTCTAATCATTCTCAAAACCAATACAGATTTATAATTAGTGAACTAGGTCCTGCAATGAAATCATGTTCCTAGCCTTTTCCACATTTGTTTCTAAACACTTTTTATTTTCTATTTTGTCTCATTCTATTAATTCTGCACTTCTCTCTCAAAACTCAAAACCAATACAAGTTTCACATAGTAATCGCAATTAGGTGAAAGAAATTAGAAACAATTTACAATCCCCTGTGGAACGATAATTTACTTACTCTTTATTACTTGTGACTCGATATACTTGCTGGTAGTCCAACAATTACCTTCACTAAGCTATGTGTAATGTTCACCTCTTAATTGTTTTTATATAGGTACAAAGGTTGAGCTTGTACTATTATTGGCTGAGCAGGAGTACACTCCACGGGTTAGTTAAGAGGAAATTATTTTTATTTTGTTATAATTAATTTATTATGGTTTGAAAATAGTTCAAAATGTTGTGAGCCTTGAGTTTCGTTTTATTTTGTTAAAATTGCATGTAAGCCAAGAATTATAGTTATAAATGTTTTATTGTTTTTTGGACTGTACTAGATTGAACAAGTGAAAAGTATAAATTTTTGAGAAGTCCAAAAAACAGAGAAAACTCCGTCTGTTTTTCATGGAGGTTTTTATAAGTGCAAGAGTTTTAAAAAGAAATTTTCAAGTAACTAATTTTAATTAAGGGAATAAAAGTGAGGTTGTCACAAAATGGAATATACTCCCTCCGTCCCTAATTACAAGACCCTTTTGACACTTTTATTTTGTCCCTATTTATAAGACCTTATACCAATTTTCAATGATCATTAATTACTTTTTTTTTCCACAAACACCCCTATTTATTTAACACTTTTTAGATTCTCAATAATATTAATTGGGGTAATTTTGAAAATACATATCAAAAGTTCACATTTCCAATACAATTAACTAAATTAGTCAACTTTCTTAATAGACGTGAAATCTCCCAAAGGGCCTTATATTTAGGGACAGATGGAGTGTGTGTCTATATATATATATATATATATATATATATAAGTTTCTCTATGAAGAATTTCCTTTCTTCTTGGTTAGGGATGGAATTGATGGCCTCATAAAATAGGTTTTCATGATCTTTGATTATGACATTAATTCTTGGAGAGTCAGAGTCATCTCCAGCGTCATCATATTGGACCTGGTTAAGATCTTCAGATGATTCGGTGTTATAATCATCATCAGAGCTCTCAGCCACGAATTATAAACAAATTCAACCACTTTTATGCTTATTAAGGATGTTAGTTGATTGTATTTAGTTTTCTCAAATTTATAAAAAATAGAGGTATTTTAGGAAAGTAGTATTGAGAATTAAACAAAAATTAATTAAGATTACAATTTTCTAGATATGTTTTAGTAAAGTGATATTGGGAATGAAACAAAATTTAATAATGTTAGTTAATTTTGCTTATATTTTAAACCAAGAGAAATATGTTTTTTTTTGCTTATAATTCGAGTCGGAGGGAGTAAAGAATATACACGAATTTCAAAATGACTGTCATTTATACTAACGAATATCATAAATAAACCCAAAAAATTAAAATTATGCCATACTCCATCCGACTTGAAATATAAGAAGTAAAAAAAACATACTTTTTTTCATTTAAAATATAAGCAAAACTAACCAACTTTCTTAAATTTTATTTTATTCTCAATGTCACTTTCCTAAAACATCCCTAGAAAATTGTTATCTTATTTAATTTTTATTTCATTCCCAATGCAATTTTCCTAAAATACCTCTATTCGTTTATAAATTTGAGAAAATTAAATACAATCAACTAACCTCCTTAATAAGCGTAAAATTAGTTGATTTTGCTTATATTTCGAGCCGGAGGGAGTATATACATACTATGGAGTAATTTATTCTTTTTGGCACCAAGAGTATACTTCATTTAATAATCGAAAATTAATTGTCCCCTCAAAGACGTAGAGATTATTGAAGTTGATTTTGCTTTTACTAATAAAACCTTTTCTATAGTCACACAGGGATCAAACCCTAATATAATGTTTAAGGAACCCAGTCATTTACTAATTGTGTTAAACCTTATTGGTTACTAATTTAATTAGTGTGTTCAAAGTAACATATCGTATGAAACATGTAATATTCTGCCTAGTACTCCCTCCGTCCAAAAAAGTTAGTAAATTTTTGAAAATTCAACAAAAATAAAGGAACATGCTTTTAATGCATTATCCCCAAGTTAATCAATTACCAAAACAAATATTTAATGCATGTTTCCTTAATTAACGAAGAGATTAATGGGTATGCACTGACGGTGTAAAGTTTTTTACACCATCAGTCCATTATCCACCATTCATTTGTATTACTTTAATCTAAATGTCAACAACCATACACGGATGAAGGGTCGATGATGCACTGATGGTGTAAATAACCTTTACACTGTCAGTGCATTCTCCATTTTCTCATTAACGAATCATAAAATATACAATGTAATTTCATTTTTTTATTCACTATTTTAACTTTAATTTGGAACAAAATTTTTATATATTTTTTACTCCATCCGTTTCATTGAGTTTGACCTTTTAGGTTTTTTTTTTCACAATGTTTGGCCTTTTACATTTTCAATACATAAACATATTTTTTTCCAATTTTAACCTCATTCAATCATTTCATCCACTCCTCATTAATTATACTTTTATCATCTCTCTTATATCTAAACCACTATACATTAATTAATGGACACGCTTACTAATAAAAATTAAATATTACAATTTTCAATAAGAATTAAATAGGGTCATTTTGGACAAACCATAAATAATAACTTACAATAATCAACACTTAATCTATATGCCCAAGCCTAAAGGCCAAACTCAATGCAACACAGGGAGTACTAATTTTAGAGAAAATGGGTAATGCACCGACAGTGTAAAGTTTTTTACACCATCAGTGTATCATCCACCATTCATCCGTGTATGGTCATTGACTTTTAAATTAAAGTAATATAAATGAATAATGGATGATGGACTGATGGTGTAAAAAACTTTACAGCGTCAGTGCATACCCATTAATATCCTAATTTTATGGGATGCAGGGAGTATAATTATCATTGCTTCATTATTGCTTGTACATGGGAAAAGGCATCGGAGGGTGAAAAGGTTAGAAAGAAAAAAGAAGAAAAAAAATAAAGGAGACAATAAAATAAATTTGCAGCCCATTTTTGTCAAAAGCTCTTTTATTTTTCCATGTGTTTTGAAATACAGTTATGCTATTATGCTAACAAAAGTCTTAAAAATTGTTTAAGCATTCTAAAATAAGTAAATTATTCACTCTGTTTCTTATTATCTGTCATTTTGTTGTTTCTTTTTATTTATTATATGGAGGTTTCAAGAGTGTAATAAATGTTATTTTTAATGTTTGCCTCTATTTAATGTCTTGGTTTATGTAAGTAGTGGAGAAAAATTAATGATTATAGAGAGAAAAAGTATAATGAAAAAAAAACATACTTAATGTATTAGAAATTTGAGTAATGATTAAAATTCTTAAAAGATGTATTTTGTTTGAAATATGACAAATAAATAATAACGGAGATAGTAATATTGAAAACTTAAGTTTCACATTTTTCCATATACCTCTTTTTATTGGCTTAAACAATGTCATCAGAGTATTTATTTGCATTTTCCTTTCGAAAAATTGGCAATAATCAAGAGGAGCTATATTAATTCTTGTTACGGTAACAAAAAATACAGTTCAGGAAACAAACTTTTACTGCAACACCAATTATGCCATACGCAATCTACTCTCAAGATTGCTAGTACTACATTTACAGCAGGAAGTCCTAAGTCCTAACTAAATTCAGAGATATGTAGCATAAAATTCATAAGAAATTTTATTATTAATAATATTATTTGTGGACTTCAAGGGGTGGCATTATCCCCATGAGCTGGGTGATGAGCCAAGCCTGATGAAGAGGAAGAAGGTCCAGCTGGTTTAGAAGGAAAGGAAGGAATGATAGATGGAATAGGAGGCAATGGCATAAGTGGAATAATGGGTAGGGGTGGCAATGTGGGGAGAGGTGGCAGTGTTGGAAGTTGGAATGGTGGCATAATATTCGGCAATGTTGGTATTAAAGGGTTAGGAACAAGTGGTGGGTTTTGGAGTAGCGGTGCAATTAGGAAATTGGGCTGAGAAATTGAAGTTGAGTCTGATCTACCAGCATGCAGTTTTGATGGCTTGGTTTCTTCTAACAGAAAGCGACCGGCAGAGGAAAATTTGATGTTGCAATAAAGTAACACAAGACCAAGGATGATTAGGTGGTGGTGGTTGAAATTGAAAGCCATTATTATGCGGTGATGAGTTTAAGAAGGGAGATGAGGATGAGAGTCGAACAGATTTCGAGATTTATATATAGATGATGAAAAGTGTAGGCAGTTATGTTTTCGTTTTGAACAAGTGAGTTTGATAGAAATTTAAGTAAATGGCGTTTTGTGCGTTTGAGCTACAATTTTCATGGTATCTCTACTTGATACCTAATTATGAATCGTGCTTAGAGTATGAATTTGACTTCAAACTTAAAATTAATTTTTTTCACATCATATATAGATGGGATGTATCAAGTGAGAAAACTATTTTTATATGAGAATGAGAGGATACATTATCCATCCTTAGATTTATTTAATTAAACGGCTGTGATTAGAATTCCCAACTATTTCGGTCACGTGCCTTTTTTTTTCCCTGTTTTCATCAAAGTCGCATAGCATGCTTCTGGCTTCTACAGTCATGTTCATCAAATACTCATATTAGATTAATTGACCAACCATTTGTAATAACGACAACAAATTTGCACTCGCTCGCTTTCTTCCTCTAGAATTTATTCATCATTTAAATTCACTCTTCGAATTTCATATGTGCCACAACAAAAATTAAGAAAAGAAGAAAGTCAAGAGTGGTCGTTCAATGAAAAGTAAATTAATTGGGTTTGTGGAAATATGCTAGAAAGAGAAACTGGAAGGGAAAAGTAATTTTTTGAAGGAAGGCCATTTGAGACAAAACATGGATTATGAAATAGTACCTTTGGTTTGATTTGGTTTCAGATATTTAGAGTACTTAAGGGAAAATGAGAGGGATGAGAATTGTTGACCACTGAAAACTTTGGTGATTGTTGTTGAAACTGAGTGTTGAAACTCATTGTTTCCCTCTTAGTGTTTTCATGATGACACAACACAATTTATATATGTTTAACAGGTTCAGGTACTTTGAAGATTGCAAAGATGGTTTTCAAGTTGAAGATCTAGCTTTAGGCTTAGATATCTTTGTAAGGCAGTTAATACTCTTAAGCACTTAGATTTATAACCTATGTGATGATGACATTATTTTTCTTGAAAAACCTAGAAGAAGTCTTTTTAAATCTTTTGCTCCAGGAATCTTATTTGTGAAAAATGTCTTGTGAAAACCTTTGGTTACAACCTTTTTCATGAAAATCTATTTTTTATAAGGAGTAATCGATTAACCATTCTGGTATAACCGATTACTTAATGCAACTTGTAACCAGAGAGAATGTAATGGATTATTTAGGTTCTTGTAATAGATTACTTCCTTGAACTGGTCATTTAGGTGCAAGTAATCGATTACCAGAAACTAATAATCGATTATATTTCAATGCAGCAACTTTTGTGAAAAACCTGAGAGCATGTAATCGATTATCATGACCAAAGTAATCGATTATTTTATTCAAATTTTGAAAAACGTGCTGAAATCAAACATGATGCCCAGAATGATTTGTTTCCTTTTCTGGATGATTTTGTTTTGATTTTTTTGGTTGCTTCTTCTACCTTTTTAAATATTCTTTCTTTTTCATTTTTGAAAAAAAAGAAGCTCTTCTTCTTCTTCTTCTTCTTCTCTTTTTTCAATTTTTTGAAAATCCTTTTGAGAAGAAAAATAAAAATCATTATCATCATCATCATAGTATTATAGCCTTGAGTTTGCTTGAGTTTATTATTTTGCTATAGGACTCAATTGTAGTATCTGCTCTACTTAGAGAGCTTATTGTTAGTTGCACACTTTCTTTCGTGCAAAATCATATCTTTGTAAGGGGTGTGACAGCCTTAGTGTTTAAGGAGTGTTTTCCCTTAGGATAGAACGTGTGTCGCGTTCATAGGGTGAGATAACCCTTGTGTTTTGGGTAGCGCTATACGAACGGTGGGATTCCTAATAGTTAGGCTATTTGTATTTGAGGTCCCTTGCGAACGGTGGGATTCTTAGTAGCTTGCGGGGCGCTCTGGATGTACTTGGGGACGCAGTTGCGTCTTGGTTTAGTGAAAAGCTCAAGTGGTTTGTTTTGGTTCGGTTCAGAATGTATTGAAGCTACTCGGTCTGTTTCTCTGTTGTCGGTTCGTTTCAGTGTTGATAAGATCTTCGGTTCAGATGCAAATGTGCTAGCTGTTCTGGTTCAGTGTTCGGTTCTGCTTCGGTTCAGTGTTTCTTCTCCGGTTCAGGTTATCAGTTCACTGTTCTTCTTCTTCAGTATCTTCATTATAGTGAGTTGTTGATATGCTGTTCATTGATGAGTTTATGAAGTTGACACTGCTGAGTTAAGTATCTGGTAGTCTGGTTTGTTAGTTGTGTTGTGCTGCATACTGTCTGGTTAGCATAGTCTGTTGCTTTGGTTCAAGCTGATTCAGAATCCTGCTCTTGGTATTTTTTTTTGTGTTGTGATCATGTCATCTCATCACACGAAAAGAAGGGTAGTCATTGAGGAATCAGATGAGGATGAGCCTTCACCTCCGGTTGTTCAGAGAAGGGCTCAACCTTCGTCTAGCCGTGCTCCTAGGCCTCCAAGGACTAGACAAAGCGATGCAGGTCCTTCTGTTCCACCTCCACCGGTTCACCAACCGATTGCTTTGGAAAAGTTGAATCGCTGGTTTCCTAACCCTGCTCAGATAATGGATTATGAAAAGTACTTTGCTGCCTGTTCGGTAATCTCTCCGAGGTATCTTGATGCTGAGACTTTTGATGGCGATGATTGTAATCTCCCTGCTGTGATGCTCTTGAAAGAAAAAGGTCTTTATGAATTCAGTACCATTGGAGGAGACTATTATGAAGATTTAGTAAGGGTCTTCTACACTAATCTTGTCTGGAATGCTGATGAAAAGACTTTATATTCTGAAGTGAAAGGGAAAAGCATCAAAATTAGCTTGAACACTTGGATTAATATCACTCACCTACCCATGGATGGTATCACATTCACTGGTTCTAGTTCGGATAGCTTATGGGGAGACGAGTATGACAAGAAAGCTGCAAAAGAAGAATTCATTGATGACCGCATCCCTGCTGGAAAAGTGATGACTTCTGGAAATCTGAAATTTATGTATCGAGTACTTCACTTTATTTTGACTCGTTGCCTGATTCCTAGGCAAGGGAATTACTTCAGGGTACTTGAGTCTGATTATATTATCCTTTGGGCTTGGTTTCACAATAAACCAATCAATTGGGGTTGGTTTATCTTGAATCACATGATTGAGACTGCTGCAAAAGTCCGACGATATATTGATGATGATATGAAGAATAAGACGTCAAAACTTCCATATGCTACAGTGATAACCAACATTCTCAGACGATTCCGAGTTCCCTTGAACGGTGAGGCTAGAACAGCTCCAAATGCAGATATGCGTATGGACACCAATTTCTTGGGTCACATGGGTTGGGTCAATATGGAAGATATAGGTTGGATGCCCAAGACTCAGCGTCGGGAACGCAAGTCCAACCACAATTACAACCCAGATGAAGAAGATCAGCAGCAGCAACCACAGTCAGATAATGCACCAGCTCAAGATTCTGATTACATTCCGCTACAAGCTCTCTATCCACCAGATCACATTCCTCCGTACATGCAGTTGTTCATGGACGATGTCCGAGGATACATGAGGCGTTCTGATGAACACATGCATTCAGTGGACACTTCGCTTGCACAGCTCACCTCCGGCATGGAACAGATGCACGTTGATATGGAGGCAGTGCAGCAAGAGATATATCATCTGAGGCATCAGAACCGTCCTCCGTTCCAGTGATAGCTCAGCTTGTGGCACCTCACACTGTTCTCTCAGTTTATCTATTTTATGCTATTTGGATATTTTATGCTTATGCTCGTAACCCCCTAGTACTGTTATTGGTTATGTTTTCTCTTGTTCCTGGATTTCGTGATTTTCTCTGACTTATTTGGATTCAGCTCATTGCATTATGACAATTTTATCCTTTTGGTGTGTTATTTATATTTGTTGTCATATGCTATTTCTCTTGTCCCTCTTCACCTTTTTGATGATGTCAAAAGGGGGAGAAAAAGGAGGAAAGGAGATTCATGAGGTATCTTGGAGAAAAAGGAGAAAACAGGTTGCTTGTGAAAAATGTTGATCATGTTCAGTACAGGTTTATCATGTTCATGATAGTTCATGATTTCAGGGGGAGCTCAGTTTGAGAGCTTATGATGAGCTTGATTTTTATTGTGGTGCTCTTATGCATTTAAAGAGCCATATGTTTTTGAATGTTTTCTTTTTCGTACTAACCTTTGTTTTGCAGGTAGTGTTTGTCATCATCAAAAAGGGGGAGTGTTGAAACTCATTGTTTCCCTCTTAGTGTTTTGAAGATGACACAACACAATTTATATATGCTTAACAGGTTCAGGTACTTTGAAGATTGCAAAGATGGTTTTCAAGTTGAAGATCTAACTTTAGGCTTAGATATCTTTGTAAGGCAGTTAATACTCTTAAGCACTTAGATTTATAACCTATGTGATGATGACATTATTTTTCTTGAAAAACCTAGAAGAAGTCTTTTTAAATCTTTTGCTCCAGGAATCTTATTTGTGAAAAATGTCTTGTGAAAACCTTTGGTTACAACCTTTTTCATGAAAATCTATTTTTTATAAGGAGTAATCGATTAACCCTTCTGGTATAACCGATTACTTAATGCAACTTGTAACCAGAGAGAATGTAATGGATTATTTAGGTTCTTGTAATAGATTACTTCCTTGAACTGGTCATTTAGGTGCAAGTAATCGATTACCAGAAACTAATAATCGATTATATATTTCAATGCTGCAACTTTTGTGAAAAACCTGAGAGCATGTAATCGATTATCATGACCAAAGTAATCGATTATTTTATTCAAATTTTGAAAAACGTGCTGAAATCAAACATGATGCCCAGAATGATTTGTTTCCTTTTCTGGATGATTTTGTTTTGATTTTTTTGGCTGCTTCTTCTACCTTTTTAAATATTCTTTCTTTTTCATTTTTGAAAAAAAAAGAAGCTCTTCTTCTTCTTCTTCTCTTTTTTCAATTCTTTGAAAATCCTTTTGAGAAGAAAAATAAAAATCATTATCATCATCATCATAGTATTATAGCCTTGAGTTTGCTTGAGTTTATTATTTTGCTATAGGACTCAATTGTAGTATCTGCTCTACTTAGAGAGCTTATTGTTAGTTGCACACTTTCTTTCGTGCAAAATCATATGTTTGTAAGGGGTGTGACAGCCTTAGTGTTTAAGGAGTGTTTTCCCTTAGGATAGAACGTGTGTCGCGTTCATAGGGTGAGATAACCCTTGTGTTTTGGGTAGCGCTATACGAACGGTGGGATTCCTAGTAGTTAGGCTATTTGTATTTGAGGTCCCTTGCGAACGGTGAGATTCCTAGTAGCTTGCGGGGCACTCTGGATGTACTTGGGGACGCAGTTGCGTCTTGGTTTAGTGAAAAGCTCAAGTGGGTCGCTTGAGGACTGGATGTAGGCATTGTTGGCCGAACCAGGATAAAATTCTCCGGTGCACAATTTCCTATCCCTTATCTTTTACTTTTCGTACGTTTATTTTGTGTTAATCCTATTTTCGCAAATAAAAAGTTTTTTTTTCAAGTTTTAATTTATATAACACAAGTATTGTGTTTTTCTTGGTTTTGGTTTAAATCAATCTCGGGTATAATATGTTTTTCATATTCATAAGTAATATTATTTAAGTTGTTCGCTTAAAAACGTTTTAAATCGTTCTTTAAGTCTTTCGCTCATTTTAATCTCTGTTATTTTCTAAAAGAACGTTTTATTTCGATTAATTTTCAAAGTTTTGTAAACACCCAATTCACCCCCCTCTTGGGTGATTCTCGCCAATTCCACCAATTATTCCAACAATTGTTGGCTGTTGGAATAGAAGAGTAGTGTTGCGAAGATGTAGATTGGGTTCGCACAGAGAAGATGGAAGAGTTGTGTGAAGCATGCGAAGCAAATGTCCAAGAGATTTTGATGATTCCAAAAAGCAAAGTCCACAACATTGAAGCTTAGACTCAAGTTAGTCAAAAAGGGATTCTTATAAACTTGTAATGTTAAATTTACTTTTCTTAGAGTTCCTTAGGTGCTTAATGGTTAAGTCTAAGTTAGAATGAAGCTAAATCATAATCTAAAGAAAAATAGTATGCATGCTAAGTTAAATCAAAAGTGGGTGATTTTAAAAAAAAAATAAAAGAAAGTGTTTTTCAAAATGAAAATGAAAAAAAAAATGTTTTTTTTTTCAAAATTAAAAGAAAGTGATTTTCAAAAATAAAAATAAAAATTATTAAGAAAATATTTTTTTTATAAAATGTTTTTGAAGTCAAGAAAGTATTTTCCAATTTAAAAAAAAATGAAAAAATGTATCTGATCAAATGTATCCGGATACCGCGTTAAAACAACAGTCAAAATTTTGAAATCAAATACGATTTATCCGAATACTTTCAAAAGTATCCGGATATTGACAGTTAAAACTGTCATAAACATAGCCGTTTGCTGTCCTAACTGATATATATATGTTCCAAACGATTTCAAAACAGAATATCACGTTCTTACAAGTCTCAACACTCTCTGTACTTTCTGGAAAAACATAAGCCATTAAAATTTCACAAGTTCTTCATGATTTCTTCTACTTTTAACATATAAACGAAGAACATTCAAGTGTTTGCTCTTTTCACTTTCATAAACCCACTTTGATAAACACTTATCATTCATTCTATTCACTTTAGAGTACTGAATTAGTATTCATAGACATTGTACATATTTGGGTTGTTAATCGCACACAAGGGTGCAAGTGACCACAACAACAACAAACGTTCATACTTCCTCAAGGTTGGTGAAAGGTTTTCATCCAAGTCTTGAAGGTTTGAAGTTACTGAAGGAGGTTCCTTTGGACACAAGGGTTTCGCTGTGATTGTGAAGAATATGGTTAGGGAATTGCAAGTGTGCCAAAGAGGTTCTTTGGTTGTGAAGTCTAAGGGAAAGGTTTTCTCTTAAACGTTTAAACTTGTACTAACATATTCTTGTTCATAGTGAAGCAAATCTCCCAATTCAGAGAGGGAGGACTGGATGTAGCATTAGTGTTCGTTAACAAACTAATGTGAACCAGGATAAAATCTTGTGTTCGCTTCTCTTTCATAACTCTTTACATTTCCACACTTAATTTTTGTTATATTTAAGTATAAGCAAAATTTTTTTTAACTCTGATAAACCAAAACAAGATCATATTAAGTGTGTAATTTTGGCTAAATTTTTTAATTGGTGAAGTTAGTATTCTTCGCCTATTCACTCCCCCCCTAGGGAATAATACTACCCACTTGTTTTCCAACAAGTGGTATCAGAGCTCGGTCGGAAACGATCGAGCATAACTGCTTTTCCGTACGATCCTTAGTTTGGTAAACAATGGGTTCTAGTAATCCCTTTTGTGGTGAAGGTTCTTCCATTAATCGCCCCCCTATGTTTTCGGGCGAAGGTTACACCTATTGGAAGGTTAGGATGAAAATCTTCATTGAAGCAATAGATGTAGAAATTTGGAATGCTATAGAAAATGGCCCTTTTGTACCACAACATAAGGTTAATTACTCTGTTCTTGATAAGCCCAAGGGGAGTTGGAATGATGATGATAAGAAAAAGGTAAGTTATGATTTAAAATGAAAAAAATATCATTACATCCGCTCTCTCATATGACGAATTCTTTAGGGTCTCTCAATGTACTAGTGCCTAACAGATGTGGGACACTTTACAAGTGACCCATGAAGGTACTAGTGAAGTCAAAAGGGCTAGACTAAACGCCCTCATGCATGAGTATGAACTATTTAGAATGCTTCCCGATGAATCCATCTCAAATATGCAAAAGCGTTTTACACACATAATAAATCATTTACTAGCTCTTGGAAAGACTTTTCTTGATGGTGAACTTACTAACAAAGTCTTAAGATGTTTAGACAGACAGTGGCAACCAAAGGTGACTGCAATTATGGAGTCAAAGGATCTAAGTGATATGGATCTTGCTACTCTCTTTGGAAAACTACAAGAGCACGGAATGGAATTGGGAAGACTAAACATGCATGAAGAGTCAGACAAGCGCAAAAAGGGGATATCTCTAAAGACTACTACAACAAAGATGCTAAAAAGTCTTGAAGAGTTTCCCCAAGATGAAAACTCAGATTCAGATATTGACGATGAGACCTATTCTCCTGTTGCTAGACTTGAGGCCATTAGATTACTACTTGCTTTTGCTTAAATATTTGGATTTAAGTTGTATCAAATGGACGTAAAGAGTGCATTCTTAAATGGCTTTATTCAAGAAGAAGTGTATGTGTCTCAACCTCCAGGATTTGAAGATTTCGAATATCCGAACTACGTTTTTAAATTAAATAAAGCTCTTTATGGTCTTAAGCAAGCTCCTAGATCTTGGTATGATCGATTGAGTAATTTTCTATTAGAAAAGGGTTTTAAAAGAGGAAATTTAGACACAACACTCTTTATTGAACAAAGTGGTAATGACATTCTTTTAGTCCAGATTTACGTTGATGATATAATTTTTGGTGCTACTAACGAGAATCTTTGCAAGATTTTTTCTGACTTGATGCAGAGTGAATTTGAGATGTCAATGATGGGAGAACTAACATTCTTCCTTGGATTACAAATCAAACAAGTTGACGATGGCATCTTCATTCATCAGAGCAAGTAATGCAAGGAGCTTCTCAAAAAATTTGGAATGGACAATTGCAAACCGAGTTCAACTCCAATGTCAACCACATGCTATCTAGACAAGGATGAAAAAGGACCATCGGTTGAGGTAACTCGTTTTAGAGGAATGATTGGTAGTTTTCTATATTTGACTGCATCTAGGCCTGACATAATGTATAGTGTATGTGTATGTGCTAGATATCAATCAAATCCTAAAGAATCACATCTAACTAGTGTTAAAAGAATAATGAAATATCTGAAAGGAACCATGAACTTGGGTTTATTTTATCCAAGGGGTGCAAATCTAAACTTAATTGGTTATTCCAACTCTGATTTTGTTGGTTGTAAATTAGATAGGAAAAGCACTAGTGGAACATGTCACTTCCTAGGTAGTTCACTTGTTGCTTGGGCCTCCAAGAAACAAGCTTGTGTTGCATTGTCAACAGCTGAAGCTGAATACATTGCGGCTGGTAGCTGTTGTGCCCAGATTTTATGGCTAAAACAACAATTAGTTGATTATGGGTTGATATTAGATCACATCCCTATTCGTTGTGACAACACAAGTTCCATTAATCTCTCTAAGAATCCGATTATGCATTCCCGTACAAAGCACATAGAAATAAGGCATCATTTCTTAAGAGATCATGTTTTAAGAGGAGATTGTGTTATGGAGTTTGTAGAAACAACAAAAAAATTGGCTGACATTTTTACGAAACCTTTACCATGAGATTCTTTTTATTTTATTAGAAGAGAATTGGGCATTCTTGATGAAACTAGTATCAATTAATTGTTTTTGTTGGATTTTAGTACCAAAAAATATCTCCTATTTTATTAAAATTTATCCCTTATTTGAGTGTGCCAAGTATATTCATGTGTTAAATTTCATGTTTCATGTTCAAATGATGTTAGGATGTTTGCTTATTTCATGTTTCATGTGCTAAAATTGTTTACTTTAAGTTTTTATGCCTTTTTGGTCAAAACTGAGAAAAATATCCGGATATTTTTAAAAAATATCCGGATACCGCGTGTTAAGCTGGGCAAAACCAAACAGATACATAAAAGTATCCGGTACTAAAGGATGTATCCGGATACCCCGTGTTCAGAAGACCCATAAGAAGGAAGATACATAAAAAGTATCCACATACACTTCATATTTTTCCTTGCGCCGTTCTTCCCCCTTTCTAAACCTAGACTTTCAATCTTCAAAATCCATCATTTTTCTCTCAAATTAACTCAATTTCTTGATGTTTTCACTTATTTCCAACACTCCTCTTCTTAAAAATCTTGTTCTTTCTCTCTAAAAACTCGTTTTTTTCTTCCCACGAGTTCTCTCTCTCCTCACGGTTTTTCTCTCTCTCATCACGGCTCTCACTCTTCGTCTCTCTCCTCACGGTTTCTCTCTACAAAAACGTATTATTCATCAAATTCATTGGTGACAGAGGCACTCCCGGTCGTGGCAAGCGTATTAAGTACACCGGACCACGTGCCCGCATATCACCGCCTCGTGGAAATCTTGACCCATTTGCTGGAGATCCGCATTTCAACGCTTTTGACCGCAACAATCGTGTGCAAAGTTATGAGGGACGTTGAATCCAGATTGTGAGGTGGCTGAACTTCAATTGGCTTACTCAAGCACGCTTTAATTTTCACAATCAATTGGAGATACAAGGTATTCGCAGGTTATTGGAATTGAAATGTAACTATTACCCTCGCATGATTAAGGAATTTTATGCTAATCTGATTTTTAGAGATGATAGTCTGCAAACATTGGTTAGAGATACTCATATAGTTATCACTGAAGATTTTATGGAATTAGTTGGTTTAGTTGCTGAGGGTGTATCTAAGGATGATCCTAATAGTGCTTTTAAACGCTGCAATCCTGTTCAAGTGTATACTGAAACTTTAAGGAATCCTCTTGGTTGGCTGGGACCCAAAAAGCAGGTTGGTAAAATGAAGACTGAAGACCGCCTACTGCTCTATGTAATTACATATTGCCTGAAGCCACGATCTACCGGTAACAATGCCATAGCTTTATGGAGTGATTTGAAATTGATGTACTGCATCAAGCAGGGCCTTCAAGTGAATTGGGTTCGAATTATTCTGGATTGCATGAAGGGTGTTATTGGTACTCAGGCTAGTTATCAACTGCCTTATGCTATGTTTGTTCAGCGTTTACTCAATTTCAAAAGAGTTTTCATAATGAGGAGTTTGTTGAACTGGATGTCTCTCACAATTGTATGGGTGAAAATGTGCTTCATAGTGCTGGCATTTGGAGGTATCAAGTGCTTACTCAGGAGAAATGGTTGCTGCGTGATGAGGCTAGGGAACCCAATGCTATACCTTTGGAGAATGTGCCTCCGGGTCGTGCTGGTGATGATGCTGGTGATGGTGATGGTGATGATGATGGTGATGGTGATCAGCCTCAAGCACAAGCTCCCTTTCAACCTCCCTTTGGTCCATCTGTGAATGAAGAAGGTGGTGGATCAGGTTCTGCTACGGGTGCATCAGTTGGATTCGATCCGTCTGTGCTTATGGCTCACATGGACTCTCAGTTCGAGTCTCTTCGCCTATCACAGCTTGCTCACATGGACAACATGCAAGCTACACATCAATCTCAAATGACTGACTTGCGCACATATGTTACCGATCAATTCACTGCTTTAGACCACCGCATGACCGCCAACTTCGATCGCCTTGATTTTCTGATTCGTACCTTGGGTGATCTGCCTCCGCCGCCTCCATCATCTGATGATTAGGAGATCTTTAATTGCGTTTAGACTTAGTCGTTTGGTTTTCTACAAATTCTTGTTTTGCTCATTTCGTTTTAGCATGTTTTGTAAACATTGTTCTGAATTTATTTCTTAGCTATGTTTGATTCTGATTATGTTCTGCAATGACTATATTCTGGTTATGTTCTGTGATTATATTCAGGGGGTGTTTAGTTTTTATTTTCTACTCTTCTTTTTGGCTTAATTTTATTGTTATCTATTATTTTGATAATGCCAAAAGAAAAGGTATGTTGTTGACTTTTGTAGGTTGATTTTCACTTCATAAAATTTAATGGCCATACTAAGGGGGAGCACATAAATCAACAAAGTTTGTCATCATCAAAAAGGGGGAGATTGTGAAGCATGTGAAGCAAATGCCCAAGAGATTTTGATGATTCCAAAAAGCAAAGTCCACAACATTGAAGCTTAGACTCAAGTTAGTCAAAAAGGGATTCTTATAAACTTGTAATGTTAAATTTACTTTTCTTAGAGTTCCTTAGGTGCTTAATGGTTAAGTCTAAGTTAGAATGAAGCTAAATCATAATCTAAAGAAAAATAGTATGCATGCTAAGTTAAATCAAAAGTGGGTGATTTTAAAAAAATAAATAAATAAAAGAAAGTGTTTTTCAAAATGAAAATGAAAAGAAAGTGTTTTTTTCAAAATTAAAAGAAAGTGATTTTCAAAAATAAAAATAAAAATTATTAAGAAAATATTTTTTTTATAAAATGTTTTTGAAGTCAAGAAAGTATTTTCAAATTAAAAAAAAAAAGAAAAAATGTGTAACACCCCGTAAATTC
Source organism: Crotalaria pallida (assembly GCA_037953625.1). Taxonomy (NCBI): domain Eukaryota; kingdom Viridiplantae; phylum Streptophyta; class Magnoliopsida; order Fabales; family Fabaceae; genus Crotalaria; species Crotalaria pallida. The sequence goes on along the minus strand of CM075650.1, from coordinate 46,806,209 downwards.
CTCGTATTAATTTAAAACACTAAAGAAATTTATTTTTGAGAAACGTACTTTGAAAGAGTATTTTCTTGGATGACTTTCTTAACTTCACGTTTTTAAGATAATAAATGATTTTCAAGAAATGATATCCTAAAGTAATATTCAATATCTAGAAATTGGGTTTGTCTTTAAAATCTATATGCTTGATATTTTTGTAAAAGTATTTGTGATATTTGTGTGAATCACTATATGATGAACAAGAATCAATTCCTAGGTGTGTATACGGTTTTGGTATGCTTAGGAATATGTGAGTATTTAACTATGAAAAAGAATATAATGTATGTGTAAGTGTATGTGAATGAATATACGTGAGGGATGTGTGATGCATGAATGTATAATATATGTAGGTGAATATGTATGTGTAATGCGTGATGGTGTGTGTGTGTGTGTGCATGAGTATGTGCATGTGTGATATTCATGCTTAAATATGTGTTAAATGTATGCATCACCCCATGATTCAATGATATGTGTTACTACATGCATGATTCCATGACCTAAATGCTATGTGTTGCTATGATGAAAAGAAAATATGTGTATGATGTGCATGTGTGTGCATTGTTCGGCCATGAGAAGATGAGGGAACAAAGAGAAGCTTAGCCATTAAGAAAATAGAATTTAGATGGAAAGAAAATAGAAATTCAAATGGCAAACAAGTGGAAACCTAGGGTGGTGACTCATGAAGCCTAAGAGAGACTTTTCTCTCCTCCTTGTCCCCCACGAAGAAGACCCCCATGCCACATTTGGAGTGGACCAAATTGCCCTTCCTTCTACACCTTGGACCGAGGACAAAATGGGAAACATCTCCACACCCTTTGGGCCTAGGTAAAACCGTGTGGGTGAGTATGTGTTTAGCTAAGTTCATTTCCACTTCCCTTAACACACCCCAACACACTTTCTCTCAAGAGCATCATTAAGCTCTTGGGACAAAGAGAGAAGAGAGGAGACCGTGAGGAGAAGAGAAGGAAAAGAGAGTGAGAATCCAAACCCTTAACCTAAACATCCTTGATTTCTTCCTTCCACACACATCTCTTTTCAAAGATCAAGGAGGAAACCCCATCAACCTTAGAAGAGGAGAGACCGTAGCAAAACCAAGAGGAGAAGAAGAGGAGATCAAGCCCTAAACCTAGGAGTTCCTTGAAGATTAAGAGCTTAGGAGATTAGAAGACCTTTTCCTTGGTATAAAAACCGAAGATCCTAGAAGTGTTTAGACTAGTACTTGTTTTGTAATTTTGTAATTTTGTAATCCTTGTTTATTTTCTTTGCATGTTCATTTTATGTTTTGAGAATGACTCTATGTGTTGATCTTTCTTAATTATGGACTTTTTGTAATATGTGTAGATTATGTTTGATGATTCGGTTGGTGTTGTTTACCTTGATCTTGATATTTTATTTTAGATCTAAAGTTTTGTTTATGATCTTTGTGAATTTAGAATAGATCTTCTTGCATGTGTGGTTTTGATGTTTAAAAACCGTGAACTATGAAATGTTTATGTGTTTATTTGGTGCATCAATGTTGATCTAAACTTGTTTTAAAATTTTTGTTCTTGCATGTTGATTGATGATGATTTATATGGTTTTGAACCCTTGCATGATTCGGTTTTGATTTAATCTTGATAAAGGTCTTAATTTGTGCTTTGATTCTTGGTTTTGCCTTGATCTTAACCTTTGCATGTCTCGATTTTTGGCCTTGATTTGTAACTCTTGCTCCGATCTTTGATTTTTGTTTTGATCTTGAGTTTTATGTGTGATCTTAAAACCAAAGTTTTAGTGTTTTCTTAATATATGTCACGGCTTGATCCTTTCTTGCTCACAATGATTCTTGATCTTTGATTTGTGTTTTGATCCTTAATTTTGTTTTGATTTTAAGCTTTGCATGTAAATTTTGAAATAAAAGTTTTCTTATTTTCTTAGACCATGTCTCGGTTTTGGTCCCTTTTCATTTAAAATGACTTTTGTCCTTGATTTGTGTTCTTATGTTTCATGTGATGACTTGATCTACATGATTCAAGTACATGCATGTGAGTGTGGAATATTGAAAAGTTATTTTCATATTCTTTTGAGAAATGAGTTGAAAGTGTTTGTGTTAATATATGATTCTTGCATGATTTACTAAGAAAACTTAAGGACTTAATTCTTGCATGATAAATTCAAATGAAAAACCATGTTTTCTTGGATGCATGCCTCGGTTTTAGAACGAAATTAGGAAAATGAACTTTGAAATTATTCTCCTTGCATGAACATGAATTAATTTAAGTATTGATTTCATGCATGATGTATTTGGCCATGACTAATGAAAATCAAATCCATGCTCTTATGTTGTGAGGACTTGATATATGTTTTGTATTCTTGGATGATTTTTGATTTGATTTAAGCTAAGAAAGATAAATTAAAGTTTGACTAATTTCCAAAGATGCAGCTCACGGTTTGTCCAGGAAAAAGGAATAAATAATTTTGTTGCATGAAAAAGGAAATAGAATTTAAGTGCTTGAAATAAATCAAGTTGCTTTATGTGTTTCAAATTGTAATTTCTAACTTGTTTTCTTTGATATCATTCGGCCACATAGAGTAAATACATTTAGGAAGTTTAATTGCATGAAATAAAATGCACATGATAAGGATAAAGTTGTCTAAAGTAAGAAAGAAAAATATAAAATACGTTTGGTTTATATCTCTGAATCTATTCGGTTTGTATGCATGACTAGAGGTTTGTCTTATAAGATTGGATTATTAGTGAGTTGTATGATTGCTTTGATGACAACTAAGTTGGTTTTATGAAACGTTGTTTGCCGATTATGTGTTAGTTGATGTTTGAAAAGTATGTGAATGTAAAAGTGGTTTTGAAATTAATTGATTTTAAGAAAATTCCATTTGACTTATTTGAGGTTTTCAAACCTTTAGTAAAGTGCTTTCATGGGATAATCCTTGCTGTCCAAGATTATTTGAAATTGTTTTCTAACTTTGAAAATGTGTTCAACTAATTTACAATAGAATTTTCAAGTGATATTTGATTCAAGAAAAACCCGGATGGAAAACGGGACATTTTTCGGTGTTTTCGAACGTGTTTTAAGGGGCTGCCCAAATCGGGCCAGCAGTCAAACCAAATGATTTAAACCATTCTATTTAATGTTTTCAAATGATTTTAAAATAAATAAAATGCTAGGAAATATGAGAGTGTTTTGATAAGACAATAATGTTTTAAGCCTTTCGACTAAGAACGAAAAGTGTCACGAACTAAGAAAAGATTTTCTTAATGCAAGAAAATAACATAAGTGTATTTCATTTAGTACGAGGGAATCTTAAAGACGAAGGATTGGGGCAGCCGGCAGCACAAAGGATCCGAAGCGACGGTACACCCTTAATAGCTGGACCTCAGGTGAGAGAGAAGCCTTCCTAAGACACCGTGGTAGCTAGGTGATTTAGTAGGACGTTCCGTATCATCTCAAAGATCGGAACTACGTGGTTGGAGTCAGTAGTATAAGTGACAATTGTTTGTTTTGTGTGGTCACTTATACGAAGGTGACAAAGACCACAATGTTATTGTGTGACGTGGTGTGTGTTGATAGCACGCTTTTAGTTGTTTATGTTTGATACTGTTTATTGCTATTGATTATGATAAGTAAATGGTTGATGGACGTCTGTTACGTTCTGAATGAGGAAATGAAATGAAATGAAAGAGTTGAGAGAATGATAGGGTCGGAGGTAATGGAACAATAAGGAAGGGGCAACGATAAAAGGTAAGAGATTGAGTGAGAAAGAACGGTAGGAGTTGGTTGGAAAGGATATTGATGATAAGAATGAGAACGAGCCAGAGCTGGGAGAGTGATGTGAATTGTTGGAATGAGAGGTGAAGTGAGTGGAGCTGGGCTCCTTTGTTTTCGGTTTTAGTCTGGGACTAGTGTTGAGTTGAGCTTGCTCCTCCACTGGCGCCCAACAAAAGTTGGACATGGAAAAAGGTTTTCGAAAGGAGGTTTTAGAGAGGGGTTTGAAAAGGGATACTTTTGAAAAGAATTTTCGTAAAAGGGTTTTTGAAAAGAGTTTTTGAAGAGATTTTTGAAAAGAAATTTTGTGGAGAATGATGAAAAGAAATCTTTAGCAAAGAGTTGGTGAAAAGAAATACTTTTGAAAATGTTTTGAAAGAAGATTTTTGAGAAATATTGTAAAAAGTATTTTCAGAAAAGTTTTGGAAGGAAATTTTGTGAAAGGTTGTGAAGAGAGGTTTTTCTTTTAAAAGAGATTTTAGCGGTCGTGAAACTAGATTTTAAGGAATTTGCAAAAGGGAATTTTATGAAATGCTTGAGAAATGAGGTTTTGTGAAAGCTTATAAACGGGTGTTTTGAGAAAGCTTGTGAGAGGATTGTTTTGAGAAAATGTTGTGAAATGAGGTTGTTGAGAGAGATGATGATTTGTAATCTGGGAGATGAGATATCAGTCGAGTGTTCAGTGATGTGATCCCAGCTCTGTGCTATGTGAGAAATGAGGAGAGAAAGTTGGTACAAAGTTAGTGGTCGGGACTCATTAAAGGGATGCACGAAGGATGAGCCGACCTTAGGATAATTAAAAAGATTAAAAGACTTAAAAGACATACGTGGTGAGGTATGAGAGTGCGAAGTAGTGGAGAGGAAGAAACGATAAGTATCTGCGGATACTTAGGACGAGATTGCATTAGGGGAGGACGATGACGGTGAAACGTCAAGAAGTCTAGAGTATGTTTCTAGGCAGAACGAACTCCATATGTGGCGCACTAACGTGGTGGGGACTGGGTCTAATGCCATGGTAAGTTCTGCGGGCCCACTAGAAACATACTGTCGCCCCCTAGATTGCAAATTGAGAACAGTGAGAAGGACTGGAATGGGGCATTGTGTTTTGCCACTGCGAGGCAGTGTGCCATGATTATTATGAATTGATATTATTGAGGCTGGGCCTCCTGGTCAGGGACCATTTATGTGTGAGACAGCTGTCGTGCCCGCGTGGTAAAGGTCCTGTACTCCTGTTTGCTTCCGACTAGGTTGGGTGGATGACCGAGGAGATGTAGACGTGAGTGATAGCCGAGAACGAAATGAATTTTCCGATAATATCTTATGATCCCCCAGAGTAAAGGGATGAGATGAAATGATGAGATCGGAAAAGAAGAAATTCTGAGAATGATAATGGAAAAGAAATTAAGAGAAGCGGAATTAAATTTAGAAGGAAAAGTTAAAGATAATAGCAAAGACAATAAGACTGATAATATTGATATTGATATCATGATTGTTGTGTATTTGTATTTGTATGTTGTTTAGTCCTTCTATCTTGCCTATCGTAATTCCACACCGTCGACGATACGTCGTCCGGATCGCTTACTCTCTCCTGTTCGTTGGCATATCGGGGCTGCTGATATCTCAACGGGCAGACGGAGCATCGCTTGGAGATCACCACTTTAGATGAATTGGTGCTGGAGTTTAAAGACAACGGGGAAGCAGTAGCAGAGGTGGCTTCATCCTCGGGAGCGAAGAAAGGGCGCAAGAAGGAAAGGAAACCGTATCCAGTTGTCTTCATCGGAAGGAAGCGAGAGCAGTGTGTCTAGTTTAAGTTTGTCGTTTGTGTTCTGAGTCAAGGATTATCAAGTAATGTGCCACTTATGTATTTCAGCTAAGTTTTTAATTATGTAATGTGGAATATTTTATTTTGGAAGATCGAACAATGTAAGCCTTTGGAAAAACTATTATGATACTTTTGAAACATGTAATTTTGTGAAATTAAAGTTTTTATGCCGTGAACGGTTTTAGTAACAACTCGGTTTTCTAAAAGGGTGTTGAGAACACCAAGGACTTTCCAAGAATGTTTTCAAACATGTCAACAATGTTTTACAAAAAAAAAATCTGGCCTCAATTTTTGGTAACTTTGATAAGTAAAAGTAAATATTTTTGGCTTACAAAAATCGGGCTGTTACAAAATGTATCTGATCAAATGTATCCGGATAGCGCGTTAAAACAATAGTCAAAATTTTGAAATCAAATACGATGTATCCAACTACTTTCAAAAGTATCCGGATATTGACAGTTAAAACTGTCATAAACATAGCCGTTTGCTGTCCTAACTGATATATATATGTTCCAAACGATTTCAAAACAGAATATCACGTTCTTACAAGTCTCAACACTCTCTGTACTTTCTAGAAAAACATAAGCCATTGAAATTTCACAAGTTCTTCATGATTTCTTCTACTTTTAACATATAAACGAAGAACATTCAAGTGTTTGCTCTTTTCACTTTCATAAACCCACTTTGATAAACACTTATCATTCATTCTCTTCACTTTAGACTACTGAATTAGTGTTCATAGACATTGTACATATTTGGGTTGTTAATCGCACACAAGGGTGCAAGTGGCTACAACAACAACAAACGTTCATACTTCCGCAAGGTTGGTGAAAGGTTTTCATCCAAGTCTTGAAGGTTTCAAGTTACTGAAGGAGGTTCCTTCGGACACAAGGGTTTCGCTGTGATTGTGAAGAATTTGGTTAGGGAATTGCAAGTGTGCCAAAGAGGTTCTTTGGTTGTGAAGTCTAAGGGAAAGGTTTTCTCTTAAACGTTTAAACATGTACTAACATATTCTTGTTCATAGTGAAGCAAATCTCCCAATTCAGAGAGGGAGGATTGGATGTAGCATTAGTGTTCGTTAACACACTAATGTGAACCAGGATAAAATCTTGTGTTCGCTTCTCTTTCATAACTCTTTACATTTCCGCACTTAATTTTTGTTATATTTAAGTATAAGCAAAATTTTTTTTAACTCTGATAAACCAAAACAAGATCATATTAAGTGTGTAATTTTGGCTAAATTTTTTAATTGGTGAAGTTAGTATTCTTCGCCTATTCACTCCCCCCCTAGGGAATAATACTACCCACTTGTTTTCCAACAAGTTGGTGGTTCCGATACTCGACTGCGTCCTCCAAGTTTTTTTTCTCATATTAGATGCAAAAGAGTCACGTGAATTTTTTTAAAATCAATCTAATCACAACCGTTTATTTAAATCTAAGGGCACATAATGGATAATCTCATTCTCATATAAAAATAGCTTTCTGTTCTGTCATAGAATTATTGGACTTGGACAATTCGGCCAAGTATCCAGCAATTCTACCTGTTGATGTCAGACGTAAGGAGGGCACCTTGTATACCAAGATACCCACACTCTGGTCGTTTTACTTGGGTGTTGTGTGTGTATGTGTGAGCCAGTAAGATGCATACCTGCTTGTCTTACCAGGCGTATATAGGCATACCCGCTTTATTGGTGTTGATTGCTGCCATCATGAGGCAGGTGATGTTTCTGTAAATGGTAGAGCATAATGGCGGGTATCATAACGTGCAGGATCCAATGCTCAACGGGATAACAGATTTCTTAGGATTCCTTGACACGTGCAGCTGATATGACAGCGTCTTACCGGTTTAACGGTCTAATGGTAGACATAAGATCGTTGAGGAATCCTTTCGGTATACCGGTATGAAGGCAGGTAGGCCCATAGGTCCTCTTGCCGGTATGCCGGTATCAGCACGATTGGGCCACTAAGTCCTCTTGCCGGTATGCCGGTATCAGCACGATTGGGCCACTAAGTCCTCTTGCCGGTATGCCGGTATCAGCACGATTGGACCACTAAGTCCTCTTGCTGGTATGCAGTTATCAGCATGATTGGGCCGCTAAGGCCTCTTTGCCGAATTGCCGGTATACCAGTTTCCACCAGATTGAGCCTCTTGGGACCTTGTGGCCGAATTTTCGTTATACCGGTTTACACCTGACTGAGTCTCTATGGGTCCTCTTGGCCGAATTGCCGGTATATGGGGGTGCAAGAGTCTGGTCCATAACAGTAGCCCCCCAAGTCACGGTTCATGAATGTGAGCCATGAATTCTAAGTGTCTTCATTAATCCTTCCATTCTCCCATTCCTATCCAGAGCTTCTTTTTTCAAGGTGCATTGGTTATACCGGTGTCATGGTTTCAAGGTGCATTGATCCGAGCAAAAACTCAGCTTCTTTTGTCTTTATGTATCCATACAATTGCTGATCTATGGAAATCCTATTCTAGCCAGCGAATGGTTTTTCATTAACTTATTAGCCTTTTACATTCAAGACTAACAGAGACCTTACTAGATACATGGGTGGTGTTCATTTTTATACAAGAACATCTTCTACCCATTTCTCTCCTTATCTAATGGCTAGTCAAATAAGTGGTGTATTTAGCTTTGGATACTGAATTCTTATATCCGGATTTGGATTTTTTGGCCGTCTTGCCGGATTCATGGTATTAACAACTCATGTTTTAAATCGAGGTTCCGAATTCCTTAAGCTGATATGAGGCACTCTTTGACTCTGAAAAAGATTAGATTCACTCATGGGGTCTTTGATTGAAGGAAACCAGTTTGAAATAACCAGCTCATGGGGGTATAACACTTAATTTGGCTTTTCTATTAACCCTTCTTTCAAAATAGAAGCAAACTAAAAATACGACAATGGTCTATAAGACCTTCTTGGCAAAACTATCCTGAGCTTTCTGGTACTCCTCTAAATTGATGTATTTTTCAGCCCTTTCCATCACCTCGTCCATAGTTTTGATCTTGTACATCACCAAATAGTCTGTAAAATTTTCTGGTCTTAGAGCGCACATCAAGAGATTAAGGGCCACCGAAGCCTCTATGTCACTGATAGACAAATACTCTATATTAAAGCGAGTGAGGAAGTCTCTCAATGGCTCTCCCTTTTCCTGTTTAATTTGGGACAAGTGATGCTCGGATTTTGGCTGTGCTTTGCTTGTCATGAAATGCCCTAAGAACTTGGCTGCCAAATCCTTCCATCCTGTGATTGAGTCAGGCTCCAACTTTGAATACCAACGTAAAGCCGCTTTTTTCAGAGTCAAGGGGAAGGTACGACACATATACGCATCCTTAGCCCCTTGACATGACATTGCAACCAGAAAGCTATCTATGTGTTCCTGCGGGTCTGAATTCCCAAAATATGGATCTACATTGGCCGGAGCTTTGAGATTTTCGGGCATGGGGAAGGGCATTATGCTTTCTGAAAACGGGTGGTCTTTTTCTTCAGGTTCTTCAGCTAACTCGACCTCATTCCCTTTACCTGTGTCAGATTGTGGTATTCCTTTTCTCAGTTCTCTCATCAGCTTATCTTGTGCATCCAATCGTCTACGCAAGAGGGCCAATTCTTCCTCAAGACTTGCTTTCTTTTGCGAACATCCTCCAGATGATCCCTTACTCTCATGTCGGGAATGCGAAGGGCTTCCTCCTCCAGTGGGGGGCCTCTGTCGTGATTTCTCTCGTTCATGATGAGAGGGTCCCTCTTGTCTCGAACGCTCAGCTTCAACCCGCCTTCTTCCTTCACTCAATCGTTCCCTCAAGTCCTTTTGACGTGAAGATGTTTGTCCTCCACCTAGATGGTTTCTCAATTCCATCACACTATGGTGACTAGGTTCCGCGCGTTCTTTTTGTGACTGGTTTGTCATGATCTTTTTCAGAAGGTGGTGGGAATAGATTTCACGCCCCCACTGTGGTCACCAATGTTCTGTCGTAGAATTATTGGACTTGGACAATTCGACCAAGTATCCTATAACACCCATCCTTATCTACGCTTAAATATTCATTTATGAAAAATAGAGAGTTTGAAATTTCCTTTTTAAACTTATAAAAATTTCCCGTCAAACGGACGGAGTTTCCTTTGATTTAGGGACATTCCCAAAATACTCATTTCCTGAATAACCTGCATAAAACTTTTGTATAAACGCATTAGGTCGGCAGGACCCAAAAATATAATTTCGTTAAGTCTTTACAACATTTCCAGAAAATATAAGCAAATCCTCAAATAACTTAGATTTTTAAAATGTAATACAAATAAAAATGCATCAGCAACCCCAAAATAAAACCCCCGACCAATACATGGTCGCCTAAATACTAACTAGAATCCACAGTGTGGAATGTACTCCTACTCGGCCATGACTTGAGTAAGCTCCGCTTTTGTACCTGCAAAAATATAGCAAGAAGGGTAGCATTACACAGGACTTGGGAAAATAGCTTCTAAGAAGCATAGCCATAAACTAAGCCCTAATTACTCACCAACATCCTGACAACCATACATACATTCTTATGCAATCACATTCAAATTCCATTTCCATTAGCATTAACATTTTCATTATCCATTTCCTTTTCTCATTATCCTTTTCTCATAATCCTTTTCTCATTTTCATTTCCTTTTCATTTTATTTTCACATTGTATGTCACCTCAGGTCAGACGCCAACATACAAACTCTGTTTGCAATGTATGCAACCTTAGGTCAAAGATCTGCATACATACCATACAATTCCTTTTCATTTTCCTTTTACTTTTACATTGTGTGTCACCTCAGGTCAGAGGCCAACACACAAACTCAGCTTGCTGTGTATGCAACCTCAGGTCAGAGATCATCATACACACTATACCATTTTCCCTTATTCCTTTTTAAGTACACCACTAGGATTTTGAGTACCCGCTAGGTGATTGGAACATCTATCTAGGGACTTTTGGCACCTGCCCAGGACTTTGCACTCATCCAGACCATAACCTGTAGGACTATGTACATTTTACCATTCCATCATTTATTCCAATTATTTTACGTGGAAACTGATCCTATGGGTCTCCCGGCGCCTACAGGGCGGTTTGGCCTGATGGGTAATTGGCCTGGCAGGTAATTGGCCCTAACAGGTAATTGGAACACCTAGCCGGGTACCTAGTGTTCCAGGCCCCAATGATTAGTTTCCACTTCAAGTTTCCATTTCCAATTAATTACAACTTCAATACATTCATTCACAATTCACATAATCATTATCACAACCAAAATTCCAACAACAAATATATATATATATATATATATATATATATATATATATCACCTATTTCCAAATAACAACAGATATATCTAGCACCCATAATCTATAGTGATACATTGCCAATAAACACATTCATCCTCAAATAACCAAATAATAATTCAACTAATCACAAATATGAACCTTTAACATTTAATCACATATATACCGAATTAACATATAATCACAACTTGCTGTGAAAACCTACAATCGGTGGTTGAAAAAAATAGGAACACTAGGAGAACACCTAGAAGGGGGGTTGAATAGGTGTTAGAGAAACTTTGAAAGATTTTCGCAAGAAACAAATTTAAACGATTAAAACCAATGAAAATCAATCAATTAACAAATATTATATCAGAGATTAAGCGGAAACAATCAACACCAATATTCTTATTGATTAACCTAGTTATGAAAATGATTTTCCCTTTATCAATTTGAACAATAAAGATTCAATTCAATCAATTATGAAAAATCAATCTTTCTCTAGGTTTTCAATCAAGAACACAATCAATGACTTGAATATAAAGAGTTAAGGGTTTAGAGATACGACACAGTGATTTATCCTGGTTCACTTTCATCCACTTGAAAGCTACTCCAGTCCCCTCTTCAACCAAGAGAGATTCTTCACTATGAGGAATTAGAGTTTCTCAAATTACAAGTAAATGCCTCACAAGACTCCCTTCTTGCTAGCCTACAAGAGATACCACACCCTTGCCTTGTAACCCTATTGATATCTAATCTAACCTCTTCTCTTGCTTGCCGATACCTCACAACAAGTCTTCCAATTGCTTGCTTTACTACAAGACTTCCAAATGCTTGTTCTTCAACAAGGCTTCCAAGTGCTTGATGAAATGCCTCACCAAGGCTTCCAATATAACTTTGCTTGATTCACAAAATCAAGTCTTCCTTTGTTGTAGATAGCTTGCCTTTTGCAAAGATTACAACTCAAATGAAAAACAATAACAATCCTATGAATCTCTTTCAAAAGCTATGAAATATAAACATGAGGGATTCAAGGTTCTTGATCAAAGAATGTAAAAATGAAAGCTTTGATCTTGAGAGAGTGAGAGAGAATAGTGTGGCTTTGATTCTTTGTAAAATTGTGTATCAAAATGATTCTAGTTAATAGAAATGATTAGGAAAAGGTTTATATAGAATACCCAAAAGTTGGAGCAACTTAGAATAGCTTTTGAGAAGTGAAAAACGTATTTAAAACAGTTACAGACCCTGTTTACTCGAGTAAAATAAGTGTTAATCGAGTAATACGAAAGCAAGATAATTTTCACTCGAGTGATACCAAAAATAATCGAGTAAAGGTGCAGATAATCGATTATCAAAATTTTGTTAATCGATTATCCGTTCAAAATACACTGTTAATCAATTATCAATATCTGTTAATCGATTATTGACATTAAAAATCACTTAAAACTTGTTTTCTCAAAAACTAAACCTTTTCTTTCAAACCTTTAAGCCACCTATTGATTTTAGGCAAAGTGAATACTCAAAATATGATATAATCATGCAATCAAAAGAGATTCACTACCCTCTAATAAACTCTACCCAAACTCATAAACTAAAAGACTTGTGAGGCTAAAGATAAAACAATAAAACATAAACTACCAAACTAAGTCTTCATGAGTTGGCTCTCTCTTCTTAACTTGATGTTTGTTGTTGCTTGTTGAGCTTGAACTTGATCAACACATTTGTAGCTTGTTCAAAACCTTTTGGCATTTATCAAAACATTCTTCATGGATCTTACAATCTCCCCCTTTTTGAAAATGACAAACATGTTTTGAAATCATTTGAAGTTCATTGAAGTTGTTGATGCTTGAACCATTTGATCACTTGGTGAGACTCTTGCTCCCCCTCAATTAATGCTTTTGACATTTGAAATCCAATTGAGTAAGCTTGATTCTCCCCCTATCTTCAACAACTTTGCTCAACCTATAAAAACAACAAAAACAAACCTTTCTCCAAAACATACCATTTCATTTCTCCAAAAATGATCAAAACATAATATTTCTCCCTTTTTTAAAAACTTTCAAATACAAATCTCCTCTTTTTCAAAACATCATATTTCTCCCCCTTTGGCATTATCAAAAAGAAATATATACCAATTGAAATATAAGATCTAAGCCAAAATAGAGAGATTAATGAGATATAACAACCAAAGCATGATAATCATCTAATGATTAAAATTAATATCATTGAGTAATCAATATCAAACAAATTGTATACCAATAACATGATACTAATTGTAAAACAATTATAAGAATTTGATACCAATAGAATTTTCTCAATAGTATAAACAATATCACATTATAAGAAATAATACCAATTGAGAGAACTATGAGCAATATCCAACAATATCAAATTGAAAATACCAATTGTATAATATCAAATGTTACCAATTTGTAGGATTTTCTCCTTAATACCAATTGAAGAAGCAAATGAATGAATAACACATGTAAGTCCTTTTGCTCTTCAATCATACCTACAAAAACAATCATGCTTTGCTTTTTGGTATCCAAATGGTTTTGGATCCATTTTTGTTAGTGTAGGGACTCTCACCCTTTTTCATCCAAACAAAATCTCCTTTAGGTATACCGTGCACTTTAATATAACACACATTTGAAGTATGTCCATGAGTACCACGATAGAAACATGTTGGTGCATTTGAAAAATCAACTTTAGAAAAATCAACAACATTTCTATGAGATTTACTCTTAGCATTAGTATAACCCAAACCAAACTTGTTTGAATTTTCTCTTTGAAAATTTAACAATGTTCTCAATCTAATATCACCATTTGTGAAACTTGCAAGCTTATTTTTCAAAATAGCATTTTCATCCTTAAGCAACTTGCAATCCTCACAATCAACCACATTATTCAATCTACTAGCACAATCACAAGAAGAATTATCAATGATAAGATGCAAAGTCTCATTGTCTAACTTAAGGTCATCAACTTGCTTTTGAAGATCTAAAATCTTTTGTTGATGTTCCTCAATGAGCTTATTCCTATCAATATTTTTCTTAGCTAATTTCTTGAGATGTTCATGCATTTCTTCATAAGCATTATATAACATTTCATAATTTGAAGAAATTTCGGATTTAGTAAGACTTACATCGCTTTCATCACTTTGCTCACTTGATTCATCATTTGAGCTTTCCTCTTCATGTACTTGAGCTATCAAGTTGAGACAAGCGGCATGTTCATCATCCGAAGAACTACTAGTTGTGCTTTTCTTGTCTTGTTCATCATCACTATTCCAAACTATGTATGCCCTTTTGTGTTTTGCATTTTTCTTCTCTTTCTCCTTCTTCTTGAGATACTTAGAGCATGAGTACTTGAGATGACCGGGCTTTCCACATTCATGGCAAACTATACCTTCTTTTGAAGTCTTTGTCTTGTAGTGTGGGGAATCCTTCTCTTTACTTTTGTCTTTGTTCAACCTTCCTTTTCTCCTTAGAATCTTATTGAACTTTCTTAGTAGAAGCTTCATCTCTTCTTCATCAATGTCCGAATCGGAATCTTCATTATCATCATCATCGGAACTCTCTTCCTTTTGATATGACCTTTAAGCTTTAAGAGCAATTCCTTTTCTTTCTTTGTACTTATCCGACTCTTCATGTATATGCAAACATTCAAGCTCCATTTCATGTTCTTGAAGCTTTCCGAAAAGTGTTGCTAAGTCCATGGTGTCCAAGTCCTTTGATTCAACAATTGCGGTAACCTTAGGTTGCCATTCCCTACTTAGACATCTTAAAACTTTGTTAACAAGTTCACAATTCAAGAAAGTTTTACCAAGAGCAATGAGATGATTAACAATATGTGTAAAACGTTTTTGCATAAAACATATAGATTCATTAGTCAACATATGAAACAATTCATATTCATGCATCAAAGAATTTAATCTAGCACGCCTAACTTCACTAGTGCCTTCATGTGTGACTTGCAAGGTGTCCCACATATCTTTGGCATCTTTACATTGGGAAACTCTAAAGAACTCATCATAAGATAGACCGGAGGTGATGATATTCTTTGCTTTTAAATCATATTGAATTTTCCTTTTATCATCATCGGTCCACTTATCTTTGGGAGTTAGTGTAAGCACACCTTCTACATCTTTTGAGGGAATATAAGGACCAATTTCAATGGCTTCCCAAATGTTCACATCTATGGCTTCTATAAAGATTCTCATCCTAATTTTCCAATAACCATAACCCTCTCCACCAAACATAGGAGGGCGATTAATTGAAGCACCTTCACCACCAAAAGGATTCGTAGAACCCATTGTAGTTTCCTCAAGGATCTTAACGAAAAAGCTCTATGCTCGTGTCTTTCGACCGAGCTCTGATACCAATTGTGAAAACCTACAATCGGTGGTTGAAACAAATAGGAACACTAGGAGAACACCTAGAAGGGGGGGTTAAATAGGTGTTAGAGAAACTTTGAAAGATTTTCGCAAGAAACAAATTTAAACGATTAAAACCAATGAAAATCAATCAATTAACAAATATTATATCAGAGATTAAGCGGAAACAATCAACACCAATATTCTTATTGATTAACCTAGTTATGAAAATGATTTTCCCTTTATCAATTTGAACAATAAAGATTCAATTCAATCAATTATGAAAAATCAATCTTTCTCTAGGTTTTCAATCAAGAACACAATCAATGACTTGAATATAAAGAGTTAAGGGTTTAGAGATACGACACAGTGATTTATCCTGGTTCACTTTCATCCACTTGAAAGCTACTCCAGTCCCCTCTTCAACCAAGAGAGATTCTTCACTATGAGGAATTAGAGTTTCTCAAATAACAAGTAAATGCCTCACAAGACTCCCTTCTTGCTAGCCTACAAGAGATACCACACCCTTGCCTTGTAACCCTATTGATATCTAATCTAACCTCTTCTCTTGCTTGCCGAAACCTCACAACAAGTCTTCCAATTGCTTGCTTTACTAAAAGACTTCCAAATGCTTGTTCTTCAACAAGGCTTCCAAGTGCTTGATGAAATGCCTCACCAAGGCTTCCAATATAACTTTGCTTGATTCACAAAATCAAGTCTTCCTTTGTTGTAGATAGCTTGCCTTTTGCAAAGATTACAACTCAAATGAAAAACAATAACAATCCTATGAATCTCTTTCAAAAGCTATGAAATATCAACATGAGAGATTCAAGTTTCTTGATCAAAGAATGTAAAAATGAAAGCTTTGATCTTGAGAGAGTGAGAGAGAATAGTGTGGCTTTGATTCTTTGTAAAATTGTGTATCAAAATGATTCTAGTTAATAGAAATGATTAGGAAAAGGTTTATATAGAATACCCAAAAGTTGGAGCAACTTAGAATAGCTTTTGAGAAGTGAAAAACGTATTTAAAACAGTTACAGACCCTTTTTACTCGAGTAAAATAAGTGTTAATCGAGTAATACGAAAGCAAGATAATTTTCACTCGAGTGAGACCATAAATACTCGAGTAAAGGTGCAGATAATCGATTATCAAAAGTTTGTAATCGATTATCAGTTCAAAATACACTGTTAATCAATTATCAAAATCTGTTAATCGATTATTAACATTAAAAATCACTTAAAACTTGTTTTCTCAAAAACTAAACCTTTTCTTTCAAACCTTTAAGCCACCTATTGATTTTAGGCAAAGTGAATACTCAAAATATGATATAATCATGCAATCAAAAGAGATTCACTACCCTCTAATAAACTCTACCCAAACTCATAAACTAAAAGACTTGTGAGGCTAAAGATAAAACAATAAAACATAAACTACCAAACTAAGTCTTCATGAGTTGGCTCTCTCTTCTTAACTTGATGTTTGTTGTTGCTTGTTGAGCTTGAACATGATCAACACATTTGTAGCTTGTTCAAAACCTTTTGGCATTTATCAAAACATTCTTCATGGATCTTACACTTGCACGTTTAGAATTTAGTTTGCATAATCAATTCTCACAAATATCAGACATTTCAGTCGACATACTCAGGTATACCTCAGAGTGCTATAATAGAAGTCAGCTCCCTAGGGTTCTTCACTTCCTACTTTAATAACATATAAAAAGAGCTTATTCTAAACACTCCAATTAATATAAAATCAACTATTCTATAGTTCATTCTCCAAAAATTTATCATCTACACCTAGCTATCACTATAACATCCTTAGAATCTATGTCCCAAATAAAGGTAATACAACCCCTCTTACCTTTCCAAAAAGTAGTGGTGAATTCCCAAACCCTAGCTCTTAGTCTTAGCTCCTTATTCTTTGCCCTTGAGAACCCTTTAAAGATTGAGTCTTCCAAGCTTGGCTTGAAACCCCTAAAGTGCATATAAACCCATTGGCATGGAGCTTAGAAAAATCTATGGGGAAGGGTGGTGTAGTTCGTGTATGGGTGAAAGGGTAATTTCTAGCTTGCTTTAGATAATAGGGCATGTATGTGTATAAATCTCCATAGGTTTTAGAGTTTGAAACTCCATGGAGATAAGGAGAGAGAGACCCACGAATTGGAGAGGGAGAGATAGGGTGGGCTTAGCTTCCTTCTTCGTTAAAAGTTTGATGATGATGATTGGATCAAGAGGGATGGTGATGGTGATGCTTCTTGGATCCATGAAAGGAGTGAAGAAGATGATGAAAGAATAAAGGAGAAGATAATGTGTTGTTGGTTGATAAACCTTCTTGCCAAGAGGGAGTAAATCGTGCGGCTGGGATCAAGTGACTTGGTCACCAAGTCCATATCTAATGGCTAAGATGATTGCATCAGACCGCACGTGACGAGGCGCGGGTTCACGCGCCTGAGCGCGAGGTACGCACCACACTGGTGCGTCAGGCAGGAATGGTGCGCTGACTGGTGCGGGACTGGTGGGGCTGACGCGGATTTGGTGCGCCATTGCTAATCTGGTGCGAGGAAGGCGCGCTTGGGTGAACGGGAAGGCGTGCCTGCGTGAGAAACTACCTGAGAGATGCACCAAAATTATAGCTGGTACGCCTGGGCGTGCACCAGTGGTTTCAAACTTTGATTCGCTATATCTTTTTCGTTAACTGTTGGATCTTGCTCAAATTTTGAGACAAGATTCCTAAGATACCTATCTTCACATCCAACGGTGGTATTTGGGTTTAGACCTATGGATCTTCTACTCATAACTCTTCTAAACCCCTAATGTAGACTTAACCTACCCAATCCTCTTTGCTCTAAGCCTATTACCACACTAATTATGCTAGGAAATAAATTAGGGATGTTACATATCCAGCAATTCTACTTGTTGATGTCAGACGTAAGGAGGGCACCTTGTATACCAAGATACCCACACTCTGGTCGTTTTACTTGGGTGTTGTGTGTGTATGTGTGAGCCAGAAAGATGCATACCTGCTTGTCTTACCGGGCGTATATAGGCATACCTGCTTTATTGGTGTTGATTGCTGCCATCATGAGGCAGGTGATGTTTCTGTAAATGGTAGAGCATAATGGCGGGTATCATAACGTGCAGGATCCAATGCTTAACGGGATAACGAATTTCTTTGGATTCCTTGACACGTGCAACTGATATGACAACATCTTACCGGTATAACGGTCTAAGGGTAGGCATAAGATCGTTGAGGAATCCTTCCGGTATACCGGTATGAAGGGAGTTTGGACCATAGGTCCTCTTGCCGGTATGCCGGTATCAGCACGATTGGGCCACTAGTCCTTTTGCCGGTATGCCGGTATCAGCACGATTGGGCCACTAAGTCCTCTTGCCGGTATGCCGGTATCAGCATGATTGGGCCACTAAGTGCTCTTGCTGGTATGCCGGTATCAGCATGATTGGGCCGCTAAGGCCTCTTTGCCGAATTGCCGGTATACCGGTTTCCACCAGATTGAGCCTCTTGGGATCTTGTGGCCGAATTGCCGGTATATATGTTTACACCTGACCGAGTCTCTATGGGTCCTCTTGGCCGAATTGCCGATATATAGGGGTGCAAGAGTCTGGTCCATAACACTTTCTCACTCAATACATCTCCTATATATATATATATGTCTTTCTAACCTATGCATCAGGTGCATAGGTTAATCATATCTTAAAAAGTAAAGTTTTGTTGGAAATTGAGATACTTAATGAATTAAAAAAATTAATTGTTTAGTTTTCAAATTCAATGTTACTATTTGTGTTATCTTATCTTATGCATGGAGTGTATATGATAGAAAAACTGATATATATATATATATATATATATCTGTGTGTGTGTGTGTGTGAGCTTGCTTAACATTAGTTTTTAGGGTGATAAAAGGTATTCGATGTGGTTTTTAGTTTTGAGTTTTAAAATTTTAAAAAACCAAAAACTAGTTTTTAGTTTTAAAATGTCGGTTTTAATTTTTTTTGTTTACAATTTTCAAAATATTTCCAAACTTATAATTTTTATAGCACTCCTACTATGTTATGTACCACCATAGACACCACCATCTTGTTTACTACCAACCACCACTATTTAATAACAACTCCCATGTGGTTGTTGTCATTATTAATTGGAGGTGGTGGTCGTTGTTATAGTAATTACAGTCTAGAGTGGTGGGTATGGTGATGGTGGTGCTCTTTGTGGTATGGTGACCGGAGAGGCAATGGTGGTCTTGGACTCTTGGTGGTGTTCCGGACCTGTTTTTACCATAGGCCATAATCTATATTTAGCAATCTAATCTTGCAGGAAAGATAGGATAATCATGGTAAGATACTTAGTGGACCCATGCCACCTTGGTGTAGGACGACACATCGGCGGTACCACTAAGTTGGGAACTTCACATGGACTATGTGGCTAGGAAGGCTTTGGATGGAGGAAAGTGCACAGGGCATTCACGCCTTGACAAAGCGCCTTCATGATAGATAAGGGACGGGGACGCCCTAACACCCATGATGCCCTAAGACCTAGGACGCCCTAACACCTATGACGCCCTAACACCTATGATGCCCTAAAATCTAGGATGACCTAGAACATAGATGCTCACCCATTGATCCACTTATTGTGAGAGCATAGGTTGACACATCCCCTAAAACTTGGGAACCAAGTTTACTTGGTCACCAAGTTCTAACTCTCCTCTATTGCCCTTCACCCCCAGCACCCCAAGGGACTTCACGTACTGACCATCCTTGGTACCCCCTTAACACTCTCCTCATCACCAACACTCCATAGCAAAAAGATCCATGGCATCTAAATGACCTAAAACACCAAAAACAACACTAAAAGGGAGAAACACTTCATCAACTCCCTCATTCTATTTCTTAACAAGAACCACTATATTCATACACTTGAGACTGATTTCCCTTTTCTCATTCTCCCTAAATCGTTGTCATGGGTAAAGAGCACCCCGGTCGATCCTCCCAATGATTCTTCATGATGCTCCATCCGTTCTCTCCAAGCCACAGAGGTATGGATTTTGTACTTCTACATACATCTCCTAAGCTTACAAACCCAGATCATTATCATTAAACATTTCCATAAAAAGGTACTGAAACATTTGGCAACTCCGCTGGGGAGATGTATGCATGAAGCTTAGATCATGAAGAATGAAGTAAAAAAAAGGGTGGGGGTACTCGTAAAGGCAAAAAAAAAGAAAGAGAGGTGGAAGAAAATAAAAATATATTGTTGAGGCATCAACAATACATGAAGATGAGGGGAAATAAACCAAACTATTACATTGTCTTGTTACAATCCTAGTGTATGTACTGAAGTTTAAGCAACAGAACATCAAGAGAGAAGAGAAAAAGGGATCATTTAGAGGGGCATTTAACATGTGTACATGAGAGAGTTTTATTGTTGTGTAAAAGAGCCACATACACACTTAGAAGGGGAGTTCTACGTTTTATTGTTGTGAAGAAGAACTGAACTCAAGAAACTCTTCAACGCCCATCTCAAAGCAAAGCAAAAAGAAAGAATGGCTCAGAGTGAAACTCGTTAGTGAGTCAACTCGGATAGTCACAACGAGCCAACTCAAAGGGCCACAGCGAGTTGACTCGTCACCAAGCATCGTCCTCGTTGTTCATGGTCGTCTCCGCCGTGAACACCGCCGCCCTCGCGGTCGCTTCACACACCACCATGTCGTGGATGCCATGAGCGAAGCCACCCCATCCGTCCAAGATGCGGTCGACCAAGGAGAGAGTCAAACTGAGAGACAGAGAGAAATGGACAACACAGAGAAAATGGCAGAGAGAAGAAAGGTCTTCCTTGTGACAAGCTAAGTTTATTAACTAATTAATGCAAAGGAGAAGAGTTTGCATAGTTTTGGAAGGAAGGGAGAGAGAGTGAAACAAAGACAGAGAGGAGAGAGGAAAAGGAAAGCTTAGAGAAGAAAGTGTTGAGAGGAGTGATAAGGAGACTTTTGAGTTGGGATGAGTAGAAATTTTGGATCAGTAAAAGAAAAGGGACGAGGGATAGTAAAACGAAAGTAGTTTTTGGGTTATTGTGTATAGCAGAGAGAGGAAAGGGACATGGCATTGGGTAATCTAATTTTTGGGAGAAATAAAAAGGGGGGGGGGGGGAGCAGTGGTCAGAGAAACGAAAAAATATATTAAGAATTTGGAGGTATGGTATCCAAGAAAGTGGTGGAAAGGGACAGGACTTGGGAACGTACATGAGGCAAAGAATGAGCAAATCTGATCTCTACTTACTAAGTCTTCTTATCTACTTTCCCTTTTCAACTCACCATTTGTTATTTACTATATGTTTTTATGCTTAGAAACTCTCATTCTTAGTCTTATTTTATAATCTCTTATATTTGTTACTTCCTAAAAATTTTTCACTATTTTTAGTTACTAATTGTGACGCTCTCTTATCAATTTGAAAATAATTAATATTTCCAAATAGTTTACTACTTGCTATCAAAATTTAGGACTAGAAAATTTTTCCTTTTTAATACTATTATTTGCTCAATCAAAAACCTCTTTTTGACATAAACCATTTCATGAATTCGGCTTAGTAATATCTTAGATTCGAAAAGATTCTCGAGAACGCATTTCCTTAATTATAGAGAATGTTACTGGTGTTTATCATTTGAATATATTATTTGCCTCTCGAGTGGGATTTGAATATATACAATATAAACTTATTGCCGAATCTTTTGTAAATTAAAATCAGAGTTCACGGAAGTAAAAATATTACATATGGGGCTCTGCTGAGGAAAATAGACATCATATATATATAGATCATAGCACAAAATACAACCCCATCAGTACAGTAGTAGCAAGTAACATCAGTCGAGATAGCAAGAGTTTATAAAAACATATACAACCCAGCTGTATTAAAATAAAACCTCACTCTAAGACCTCTCAAAATATATACCCTATATCACATGGTCTCAAAATAGAAGTCTCAGAGCAGGTCTTCAATGTCCTCAGCAGCTCCTCAGATCCTTCACAGCTCTATCCCTAGGATCTAAGATCCAAAACACCTATGCTATGCAGGCTCCTATGAACTAGCGGGTCCACCTCTAGCAGAAACAGTCGGCTCAACATGCACCTCCTCCTCGCTCTCATCCTCCACGGGGTCCTCCTCGACCTCGCCCGACTGTGTAGAGACCCCACCACTGGGTCTAGGATCTGCAGAAGCAGTCCTATCATAATCAGTCGAACCAGGAGAAGGAGTCTTCTCAGTGACAACTCTATGGGAAGAAGGATGGGAACGAGTGGCAGCTCTAAAACGGAAACTATGAAAACGACGCATAGGTCGAGCCGGGGGTGGTCCTCTATAAGTATAAAATGGTGGAACATGCATAGTATAGACTAATGGGATCCTAAATCGACAAGGTCGCACACGCACCAGAGGGTTAGGGTAGTAGAGAGTGATCTCAACCTCCCCCTCAAAAGTGGCATGGTGCTCCTCATACGTCCATATACCGCTAGGGATAGGGCGTATCTCGATGCAGGCTAGGTATCTGGCCATCACCTAAACAGGGCACAGGGAGTAAGTATACACATATACATGATTTTTGGTAAATAAAAAAAATTCAATACCAAAACCGCACAAAATTACAACTCAAAGTCCAAATTGTTTAGGTAACATCCCCACCTACTATGTAGGGTTGGACATTGCACTAAACAAAAGAAAATTCAAAAATGCTAAGAAAGCTAATCAAGCATTATAATTCTGCTTGGATTCTAGATGCTATGACATGATTACAATACTTATTAATCAAATCACAATGAACAAAAAATCTGGTTGCAAGGTCCTTTTTCATGAGAACAAAAACCTGAGCAGGTGTCCTGTTTGTGCCATTGAACAATCTCCTATTGCGCTCCATCCAAATGTTGTATACGCACGCAGCCATTGTTGCATACACCAGCTGTGCGCGCCTTTTGTTGCAGAAGGCATAGGCCAACCTGCGCAGCCAGTGCGTAAAACTGGTGCGCCAAATACCAACACCAATCCAGTTTGCGGCCAAAATCAGCAATTCCTGGCTCCACACACAATCAAACATCAAATGATCTCTATCTTCAAAATTATCATCGCACAGTAAGCAAGTTGGATCCCCAACATCAAAGGCTGCTAGATTACTCTTGGTTTTCAATCTGTCCTGCACTGCCAACCAAAAAATAAAGTTATGCTTAGGTATAGAAGCCACATTCCAGACCACTTTCCACCAAAAAACTGTTGCTTGTGATTCAAGCAAAAGTTTATACCCTTGCCTCACTGAATAGCTACTATTGTTCCATACACCATTTAAGAATGCAGGCCTGAATTTGTCCCTTATTTTCATGATTTGTTTCCAATGCCAACTATCCTGTGGCCTAGCAGTATACTCCCAAATGTCTTCACCCTTCAAGTAAACACCACCAATCCAACGAACCCATAAACTGTCCTTCTTCAAAGCAAGATTCCAGAATTGCTTGCCCACTGCAGCCTTATTCCAGATAATACTGTTTTTAAAACCCAACCCACCAACTTTCTTACTTCTGCAGCACCAATCCCAAGCCACCATGGCATTAGCCCTACCACTCTGGTTTACACCCCAAAGGAATCTCCTACAAGCCTGATCAACTAGTTGAAGCACTGATTTGGGAATAACAAACACACTTTCCCAATACACATGTAAAGATAGAAGTACAGAATTGATTAATTGGGACTTGCCTTGATATGATAGGTTTCTTGACCTCCAGGAGTTAATCCTCTTAGTCACTCTATCAACCAAAATCTAACAAGTTTGCTTACTCCATTTCCTCACTGAAATTGGTAGACCAAGGTATCTGAATGGGAACAGCCCTTTGTTGAAACCAGTGACCTTCTGCAACCTCACTTCTACATTAGGAGAAACACCAGCCATATACAAGCTTGATTTGGCATGATTAGGATAGAGACCAGAGCTCATAGAAAAACCCTGAAAAGCATCCAACAAGATCTTGACACTCTTCTCACTACCATGGCAAAATAACATGATATCATCAGCAAAGGCAAGATTCACAAGTTTTTCAGATTTGCACAAAGGATGGAACTTGAATCCTCTTGTCCCAGCAGCAGCCTGAAGCTTCCTAGTTAACATTTCCATTACCACCACAAAAAGGAGAGGAGACATAGGGTCACCCTGTCTCAATCCCCTCTTACTTTTTATATTACCAAAAGTGCAGCCATTCAGAACCAATCTGAAACTCACTGTAGAGATGCATTCCAAAATCCATTGCACAAACTTTGAAGGAAAATTCAAAGCCTGCAAAGCTTTCTCAATAAAAGCCCAGCTCACTACATCATATGATTTCCTCAGATCTATCTTAAGCATACACCTAGGAGAAGCATGCTTCCTGCCATAGGCTGACTGATATTCCTTCCACTCACAAAGGCTGACTGATTATCCTGCACCAGAATGGGCAGCACAATCTGCAGCCTAGAGGCAATGATCTTTGCTATGCACTTATAGACTGAATTACAACATGAAATTGGTCTAAAATCAGCTGCAGTAATTGGACAATCAACTTTAGGAATTAGGACCAAAGAAGTAGCATTCAACTCCTTGAGCATTTTTCCAGAATCAAAGAATTCCTTAACAGGATTACACACATCCTCACCAACAATATCCCATGCCTTCTTATAGAATTCAGCCCCATAGCCATCAGGCCCAGGGGCCTTATTGCTCCCCATAGTCATGAAACTCTCTTTAATTTCAGCATTAGTAACAGGTTTAATAAGAGAGATTTGCTGCTCAATGTTAAGAACCTTACCTTGGATAATATCCTCAGTACTAATACTCCAGTTACTAGCAGAAGCTTGAAATAGGCTTGAATAATAATCCTCAAACACCCTGCATATATCGTCCTGGCTCCTTTTCACTTCACCATTTTCATCAGTAACTGAAAGGACTCTATTCCTGTATCTCCTGGCCTTTATTGACTCATGGAAGTACTTGGTATTCTGATCAGCATCTTTCAACCAGTTCTCTTTTGCCTTTTGCTGAAGATAACTTCTAGCAGCCTTTGCCACACTCAGATACTCTCTATTAGCTTCCCTCTCAAGTTTCTGAAGATGATTATTAGCTGGATCCTGAGCTAGAAGACCCTGCACCCTATCAAGATTCTGTCTGAAAACAATTTCCTTCTTTTCAATATCTGAGTACTTATTCTTGTTCAGTTCCTTCAATGGCCCCTGAAGCCTCCTCTATTTCTGAACCAAATTAAACATTTCATAGCCCTTAATTCTGCTGTTCCATGACTCTCTCACAATGTTTAGGAAATCTTTATCACTTGCAAGCATATTGAAAAACTTGAAGGATGAAGAAGTCCTAAAAGTCTGCTCTCTCCATTCTACAAGCATAGGAGAATGGTCTGAAATTCCCTCATTAAGAAAAGTTGCCTCAGAGCCAGGCCACAGATCCACCCGGTGCTGGTTTATCAAAACCCTGTCCAGCTTTGAGAAAATCCTACTCTCTTGTTGCTGCTTGTTTGACCAAGTATAGAAACATCCAGAGTACTTCAGATCAGTTAATTGAGCATTTACAACACAAGATCTGAACCCCAAAAGAGTGTCAATATTAACAGGCAGACCACCAAGCTTTTCTTGTGGCTCAAGAAAAGTATTGAAATCACCTGTTACACACCATGGTTTATCCATGTGTAAGGCCCTTTGCTCAATAAAGTTCCATACCTCTTCTCTTTCCTGATCATCATTACTAGCATACACAAAAGTGGCATAAAAATCATGCTAGAGCTGATTATGCTTAATGAAACAATGTATGAATTGAGCATGGCTGTGGATAATCTGCACATCAAACATATCTTCTTTCCAAGCTAGCCAAATTCTGCCAATAGGGACTGCATCTAGGTTGATGAAAGACCCCCAACCAGGAAACAGCTTCTTCCTCATGTTCTCTTATGAAAGGACCCTAACCTTATTTTCCAGAATAGAAACAAAACCCACCTTATACCTACCAATCAACCTTTGAAGCTCAATTTGCTTCTGAGGGTGGTTGATCCCTCTCATATTCCAAGTGACTAAATTATCCATTAGAAGAAGGAAGGGCATTAACACTTCCATCTCCTTTATTTATCACACCATTCCCATCCTTTTTGAGCTGAGCAGCCTTCTTTCTAGTCATGACAGTATGCCATTCCTCATCATTCTGCTTAGCATTAGGCTCCTTAACATCAGCCTTATGCACTACCAAAGCATCCCTAGCCTCCACAATAATAGGGTGTAGTTCAGAATCTACAACCTTTTCAGCTGGTATAATTCCCTTATCCACCTGATCCAGAATTTGAACAGATTCTACTACATGATTAATCTCATTCTGAGTAGGCTTGCTCTTTACAACCCACTCCCTTTTAATCACTTTTTTATCCTTCCTGCACATCTTCTTATCATGGCCAAATCTTTCACAATTTTCACAAAATTGAGGCTTCCATTCATATGTAACTTTTTGAGTCAGAAGTCTTCCCTTTTCATCTTCAAAGAATATTTCATCAGGCAAGGCACCAAAATTCTAGCATAATTGATTCGATCACGAGCTTGAGTCATACTGTCAACCATAATAGGTACTCCAATCAGGCTAGCTATTTTACTCAAGGATGTTGCACCCCAAAATTTCACATCTAAATCATGTAACTGTATCCATATTGGCACCTGTTCAGTGTAACCTCTACCAACATGCTTCTCATGCCAAGGTCTGATAAAGAGAGGCTTCTTGTCAAAATGGAATACTCCAATCTCCAAAACATTATTCCTAGCCTCTAATGTTGTAAATCTCACAATGACATTACCTTCAGAGTCCATCACAATCTTATCTATTCCATGCTGTCCCCATACTCTTTTCAAGTAACCACTGATTACAGGGAAAGGTGGATTAGCACCAAGCACAAAACAAACCACAGCATTCTCCCAAAACTTCAGCTCTTCCTTAATGTCATCCATATCTATTTTTCCAAATGACACGCCATCTTTTACTGTTGGTTCTTTGTATGAAAGCTTTTCTCCTGAGTTCCTAAGCTTGGAGATGTCAAAAGTGTCCCAAACTGACGCCCTTTTGACAAAATTCTCACTGACCGCTCGAACTCTATTGTCCGCACCATTCGCACCATCGCTAGTGCTTGTGCTAGCCCCTGGTGCATCCTTGGCAACATCATGGTTCACATTTTCGTGCATGGGCTGCATGGGTTGCTTTCCTTTTATTTTTTCACGAATTTTATCAAGCTTTTCTAAAACCAATGACGCTTGATTGCTATTCATCAAGTCAATACTCTGGACAAGTTCATCAAACTCGGTTTCTTGGTCTCCAAGCAAGTCAATCTTCACTGGGGTTTTTGCAACTTTGCCATCATTCACATTAGGATTCTGGGAAGGAGTAGGGGTGGGGGTTGACGGTTTAGAAAGTTTAGAAGGGGGGGTTTGATGCTGCTTTCCTCGTTTCTTAGGCATGGCGCACGGTGGATAAACACCGGGAGAAACAAGGATGGCGGCGGCGGCGTAGGTTTAGAGAGCTAGGGCATAGTTTTTTCTTTATACATATACATGATAGATAAAGACTAAAATTACAATCACAAGTATATCATGGACAGATCATAATGCAAATACATATGAGCACACCAATTTTTCAACATTATAACTCTTATAATGCAAGTGGCATGATGTATGATTTTCTATCCACAACTGAGGCCTCTAAAGTCCATCTTGGACGTCCATCCAATACACCCTTGTGTTCCCGGAACACCGACATTCGTTCCCAGAACGTAATGCCGAACCATACTTGGATAATAAGCATCACTCCCGGAGTGTGCACCACGTTCCCAGAACGCATACGTTTCCAGAACGCATAAAAACCAGGTCCCGGACACTGGCCACATATCTATAATGTGTCATCAAGTAGGTTATAATTTGGTACTCCCGGAGTATCCTTCTCATAGTCCCAGAATATGATAAACGTTCCTACCAACCAGACTCCCAGTCTATATGTATGCACAAATATCAGGGTTGGTTTTATCTTTACATTAATTAATGTGATTTAGAAATATTCCCATTTCCATTTTGAATGATTAATTTGAGGCATAATATTTGGCATAAAATTCTCCTTTGAATTTTCTCAAAACATGCCTTTTAACTTAGATTGGATAAAACAAAGCCAATGGTATTCAAAAACTTAACTTTTTATTTTTCAGACTCAGGTACTAACCGGTTACAGTTTCAGGCTAACCGGTTAGAATTACAGACCTGAACTGTTTACCATTGCAATTCAGAAAAACCCTTTTTTCTTGAATTCTCTACCCAATCTATACACCACTTAAACCTTGTTTTATGCCTCAACATCACAGTTTCCATCATTCAAAATTAAAATCACATTTGTTGCCAATCATATATAATTTTCTCTTGAAAATTACTTTATGAATTTAAGGTATAACTCTTTACTTCCAATCTGAATCATAACCCTTTTATTCAGATTATTTATAATGGATTTACAGTATAGATTTGAGCAAAACTCCCAAACACCTAAGGACTGATTTATTAAACAAATTTTCTTTAAAATTCTGCAGTGTCTAACCGGTTACGAAAATCGAGTAACCGGTTAGATTATGCAGTCAGTCCTTCAAATTGAAGGTTTTGACACACCATTTCCTTTAATGTTCAAATCTAACCACAATCCATCATTTAATGAAGTTCATATACCTTAAACAAATATGTTTCATCACAAAAATCATATTCAAAGTGCATGCATCAAATTGCATAAAAATCCACATAAACACAATTTAACACAACAAAACTTAGATTAAGCATTCAAACTCAGAATTCAGCATCAACATACTTTGCATGCATCAAATTAAAGTTGCTCAAAACCACAATGAGCAAGATTTTGGCCTCCAAGCCTTTGTGCCATTTTGCTCATAATGCCCTTTTGAGTTTTGTGAACTCAAATCCTAAATCGTTCGATTTTTAGTCTAAATCTAGTATAGCATAGACTTCTCCCATACCTCTAAGTTGGTTTTGGTGAAGATTGGACACTGGTTTTGAAGAAACTCCACAAATTACTCTCACTTCCTAAGTTCTGCTCCCAGTTTCGGTTTTCAGCAGCAAGGTCCAGAAATCACCAAATTTGACATAGGATTTGACCAAAGAAATTGGGGAAAATAGTTAGAATTCCAAGTAGGTAACATGCACTAGAGAATCAAAAAGGTTTGAGACTTAAAGGTTAACTATGCTTACCAAAATCGAATCTGGAATTCAGCTTCCAGAACCAGAACAACAGAGAATTCAGTTTTCCACCTCCAACTTCCAAGCTTGATTTCTCCTTCCACACGAACTCTCAAATCACAAACTTGGTATCTTTGCAAAGCTCAAGATGTAAGCTTTGCAATGGTGTATAGCTCTCACCCTAACTCTCAGAAACAAGAAGGAATTTCCTTGGACGAAAACAGAACCCTAATTCGCTCACTTAGTATGAAATCAGATGCATCAACCCTCCTTCTTCAGCAATTCATCTATTTATAAGCAAATTAGATGAACATGCAGATGGACGCGTGTATTTCCACTCATCCCATGCAGTAATCGTGGCGAATTTTGGATTAATCAAGTGATTACTCATCAAAATCCACTAAACCAGTTTCTGAGTTCATCGTCTAACCGGTTACAGGGCATTACTAACCGGTTAGATTAGTAAAAAATTTAAAAATTATTATTTTTAAATCTTTCCCTCCAAGAATCTTTTCAATATTACTTTCAAGCCCTCAATTAGGGACTAAAATGCAATATTCTTATATTTTGCATTTATTGGCCATATAAAAATATTTCAACTTATTTTTATATTTAAGGCTAATTAAATACAAAATATAAGCTTGGAAAAATTCTATAAATTAATAATAAAACTTTTTATTATTAATTTCCTATTATTCGGGAGACGAAAATTAGGGGTGTTACACTACTCCCCCACTTAAAAGGAATTTCGTCCCCGAAATTCTAGATTACAAAAACTATTCCGGATACTCTTGACGCATCTTCTCCTCTAATTCCCATGTAGCTTCAGATACGTCAGCATTCTCCCAAATCACCTTGACCAAAGGTATTTCCTTTCCTCTGAGCCGCTTGACTTCACGATCTTCTATTCGAACCGGTTTGGTCTCAAAGGTCAGGTTTTCTTTCAGAGTTAGGTCATCAGGTTGGAGTTTCAGAATAACAGATGGATCATGAACATACTTTTTCAATTGCGAAATGTGAAAGACATTATGTAAGTTGGATAGAGAGGGTGGTAAAGCCAATTGATAAGCAACAAGACCAATTCTCTTAAGAATCTGATATGGACCTATACACTTAGGCGAAAGCTTTCGGGTTCTCAAAGCTCTACTAATTCCTTTCATCGGAACTACTCGAAGAAACACATGATCGCCCTCAGAAAACTCTAACGGTTTTCGCCTCTTATCTGCATAACTCTTTTGCCGACTCTGAGCCGTTTTCATTTTTGCCTGAACCATCTTGATCTTCTCAGATGTTTGCTGTATCATTTCTGGTCCAACCATCAAGTTCTCCCCCACTTGGAACCAACATAGCGGGGTTTGACATTTCTCCCATACAACGCCTCGAACGGTGCCATTCCAATGCTCGCATGGTAGCTATTGTTGTATGTGAACTCTGCAAGAGGTAACACTTGATCCCAGCTTCCTTGTTCTTCAAGTGCACAAGCTCGCAACACATCTTCCAAAGATTGAATGGTTCTCTCCGTCTGGCCATCCGTCTGTGGATGATACGCAGAACTCAATTTCAACCTTGTCCCCATCGCTTCATGCAAACTCTTCCAGAATTGCGACGAAAATCTAGAGTCTCGATCTGACACAATGCTCGAAGGCACTCCGTGAAGACGAACTACCTCCTTGATATAGATCTGGGTAAGCTTGTTCAAAGGATAGCGCATATTTATCGGAATAAAATGCGCCGACTTGGTTAACCTATCCACAACCACCCAGATTGCATCATGATTTGCTGTTGTCCTAGGAAAACCAGACACAAAGTCCATTGAGATGCTATCCCACTTCCATTGGGGAATCCTCAGAGGTTGCAACTGTCCTCCCGGTTTCTGATGTTCTACCTTCGCTTTCTGACAAATTAAGCACGCCGCCACATATTCTGCCACATCCCTTTTCAATCCCGACCACCAAAATATCTTCTTCAAGTCCTGATACATTTTGGTTGATCCAGGATGCATACTCATCCAACTCTTATGGGCTTCATCAAGAATCATTCTTCTAACTTCTTGATCTCTTGGTACACAAATCCTTGTCCTGAAATGAAGGATTCCATCCTGCCCTAACTTGAAATCAGATTCCTTTCCTTCCGAACCTAGTCTCATCTTTTCCATCAATTCTTCATCTGTTCGTTGCAACTCCCGAATTCTTTCCAAGAACTCGTTGGTGATCTGCAACGTCCCCAACTTGATACTTGATGGTTCCACTTGTGTCAACAAGCTCAAATCTCTGAATTCTTCAATCAGCGCTGCCTCTTTAACCATCATCGCGCTTATGTGGATTGCTTTCCGACTCAAAGCATCTGCAACCACATTCGCTTTACCCGGATGATAGTGGAGTTTAAAGTCATAATCTTTCAAAAACTCCATCCATCTCCTTTGCCTCATGTTCAACTCTTTCTGGTCGAACAGATATTTCAAACTCTTATGGTCACTAAATACTTGGAATGTAGTGCTATAGAGATGATGTCTCCATATCTTTAAGGCAAACACGATCACAGCCAATTCTAAATCATGTGTCGGGTAATTCACTTCATGATTCTTCAATTGTCGCGATGCATAAGCCACTACTCTTCCCTCTTGCATCAATACACAACCCAGTCCTTGCTTAGATGCATCACAGTACACTTCCAAACTCTTGTGAGGATCGGGTAAGATTAACACAGGAGACAATGTTAACCTTTCCTTCAACTCACGGAAACTAACTTCGCACCGATCGTCCAACACGAACGGTTGATCCTTCCGAGTCAACTTAGTCAAAGGCAATGCAATCTTAGAAAATCCTTCTATGAATCAACGATAGTATCCAGCAAGCCCTAAGAAACTTCTCACCTCCATCACCGTCTTAGGCTGTTCCCAACTTAGCACTGAACTTACTTTCGCTGGATCCACCGCAATTCCCTCTTTTGAGATCACATGCCCCATAAACTTTACTTCATTCAACCAAAACTCACACTTCGTAAGCTTGGCATATAATTGCTTCTCCTTCAAGACCTTTAACACAATCCTGAGATGCTCTTCGTGCTCTTCTGGATTTTTAGAATAGACCAAAATATCGTCAATGAATACCACCACAAACAAATCCAAATATGGTCTAAAGATCCGGTTCATATAGTCCATGAAAATAGCAGGTACATTTGTCAATCCGAACGGCATCACAACATACTCATAATGACCGTATCGAGATCGAAATGCAGTCTTGGGTATATCCTCCTCCTTTATCCTGATCTGATGATAACCTGATCTCAGATCAATCTTGGAGAATACTGCAGCTCCCCTCACTTGATTCATAAGGTCATCAATCCTTGGCAAGGGATACTTATTCTTAATAGTGACCTTATTCAGCTGCCTGTAGTCCACACACATCCTTATACTTCCATCTTTCTTCTTTACGAACAATAATGGAGCTCCCCAAGGCGAAACGCTTGGCCTGATCATCTGTTTCTGCAACAGCTCCTCGATTTGCTTCTTCATCTCTGCCATTTCTGGTGGTGTCATCCTATAAGGAGCAATAGAGATGGGACCAGCTCCAGGAACTAAGTCAATCCCAAACTCTATCTCTCGCTTCGGAGGTAATCCTGGTATCTCTTCAGGAAATACTTCCGGAAATTCTCTCACCACCGGAATTTCCTCGATCGGCATCGACTCTTCTTCTCCCGAAGCCGAGAATACACACATATAACCCTCCGGTTCAAGGGTCCTATATTGAATTGTCTTTTCCTCACAATTGATGATCACTTGGTTCTTCATCAACCAATCCATTCCCAAGATCACATCCAATTGTAAATTAGGAAGACAAACCAAATCTACCCGGGATGAACGACCCAGAATTTCTACATTACACTCTAAACAGACTTTAGCGGTGTAGATCGGTATTCCCGTAGGGGTGTCTATACTAAGATAGTAGGGTGAATCAGAAACAATAAGATTCAGCCTACTCACACATTCAGGGGAAACAAAAGAATGTGTAGCTCCAGAATCAAACATGATTTTGCAAGGTTGATTATTAAGCAGAAAATTACCTTGCACGAGATTCGGGGTTTGGGTTGCTTCACTACCACTCAGGGTAAATAATCGTCCTTGTACCACAGGCTTTCCAGCAGATCCCTTTGTATCTCCCTTTGCAGATTCCTTGCATTCACGGGCAAAGTGACCTTGCTTCCCACACTTGAAGCATCCTCCTATGGACCAGCAAAACTGACCATGATGATAACACTTGCACTTCTCGCAATAAGGAGCATTATCGTGAGGCTTGTTCCGGTTATCCATCACCGCCTTGCCTTTACCCTTGTTCTTAGAATATGGACCATTATTCCGATGGTCAAACCTCTTCTTTCTCTGGGGTCCATAGTTCTGTCCAACCCCTTTTACTTGACTTCCTATCAGCTCCGCCTTCTTATCATCCTCATACATTCTGCACATGTCCACAAGTGCAGGGAAACTCTGAATTCGTTGATAAATGAAGATAGACTTCAGTTCCGGCCTTAGTCCACCTTCAAACTTAACACACTTACTCCTTTCATCAGCGTTATTCAAGTAATAGGGAGAGTACTTCATCAGCTCCTCGAATTTGGCCGCATACTCCCCTACACTCATATCCCCCTGCTTCAATTGCATGAATTCTACTTCCTTCTTTCTCCGCAAATCTTCTGGAAAATATTTATTAAGAAATTTCTCCATAAATACTCCCCAGTTGATTGCCCTCCTTTCAAAATTCAGCAATTGAACCGTGTGATCCCACTAGTTTTCAGCTTCCCCATGAAGCATGTAAACTGCATAGGTCACCTTCTGTTCATCAGAACACTCCAGAGTTCGGAAGATCTTATTGATCTCGTACAACCACTTGTTCGCCTCATCAGGTCTATATCCTCCCTCAAACCTTGGCGGATTGCACTTCCTGAACTCCGACAAAGTCTTAGCATCATGATTCGTCGTGTTGCCAGCAGATGGGTTACCAGCTCTCCCTTGAGATTATTGATGCCTCTGCTGTTGCTGCTGCATGCCTTCCAGCACGGTCGTGATTCGTTCTAACATCTCATTAGTAACATTTCTATTTCGGGTTGCCATAGAAAGACCTGCACTATGGGCTTTGGGTTACTAAAAAGGTCTTTAAAAACATAAATACTACCACTAACTTACTCAAATCATATTCAATCAACATTGAATATCATACTTAGCTGCATCTTCGGGCCATGAGGAACAGGACCAATGCTCTGATACCACCAAAGGTTGTGACGCTCTCTTATCAATTTGAAAATAATTAATATTTCCAAATAGTTTACTACTTGCTATCAAAATTTAGGACTAGAAAATTTTTCCTTTTTAATACTATTACTTGCTCAATCAAAAACCTCTTTTTGACATAAACCATTTCATGAATTCGACTTAGTAATATCTTAGATTCGAAAAGATTTTCGAGAACGCATTTCCTTAATTATAGAGAATGTTACTGGTGTTTATCATTTGAATATATTATTTGCCTCTCGAGTGGGATTTGAATATATACAATATAAACTTATTGCCGAATCTTTTGTAAATTAAAATCAGAGTTCGCGGAAGTAAAAATATTACATATGGGGCTCTGCTGAGGAAAATAGACATCATATATATATAGATCATAGCACAAAATACAACCCGATCAGTACAGTAGTAGCAAGTAACATCAGTCGAGATAGCAAGAGTTTATAAAAACATATACAACCCAGCTGTATAAAAATAAAACCTCACTCTAAGACCTCTCAAAATATATACACTATATCACATGGTCTCAAAATAGAAGTCTCAGAGCAGGTCTTCAGTGTCCTCAGCAGCTCCTCAGATCCTCCACATCTCTATCCCTAGGATCTAAGATCCAAAACACCTATGCTATGCAGGCTCCTATGAACTAGCGGGTCCACCTCTAGCAGAAACAGTCGGCTCAACATGCACCTCCTCCTCGCTCTCATCCTCCACGGGGTCCTCCTCGACCTCGCCCGACTGTGTAGAGACCCCACCACTGGGTCTAGGATCTGCAGAAGCAGTCCTATCATAATCAGTCAGACCAGGAGAAGGAGTCTCCTCAGTGACAACTCTATGGGAAGAAGGATGGGAACGAGTGGCAGCTCTAAAACGGAAACTATGAAAACGACGCGTAGGTCTAGCCGGGGGTGGTCCTCTATAAGTATAAAATGGTGGAACATGCATAGTATAGACTAATGGGATCCTAAATCGACGAGGCCGCACACGCACCAGAGGGTTAGGGTGGTAGAGAGTGATCTCAACCTCCCCTTCAAAAGTGGCACGGTGCTCCTCATACGTCCATATACCGCTAGGGATAGGGCGTATCTCGATGCAGGCTAGGTATCTGGCCATCACCTAAACAGGGCACAGGGAGTAAGTATACACATATACATGATTGATAAAGACTAAAATTACAATCACAAGTATATCATGGACAGATCATAATGCAAATACATATGAGCACACCAATTTTTCAACATTATAACTCTTATAATGCAAGTGGCATGATGTATGATTTTCTATCCACAACTGAGGCCTCTAAAGTCCATCTTGGACGTCCATCCAATACACCCTTGTGTTCCTGGA
Organism: Crotalaria pallida; assembly: GCA_037953625.1. Classification (NCBI taxonomy): domain Eukaryota; kingdom Viridiplantae; phylum Streptophyta; class Magnoliopsida; order Fabales; family Fabaceae; genus Crotalaria; species Crotalaria pallida. Next base: position 46,770,033 of record CM075650.1, on the reverse strand, counting down.
ACACCGACATTCGTTCCCAGAACATAATGCCGAACCATACTTGGATAATAAGCATCACTCCCGGAGTGTGCACCACGTTCCCAGAACGCATAAAAACCAGGTCCCGGACACTGGCCACATATCAATAATGTGTCATCAAGTAGGTTATAATTTGGTACTCCCGGAGTACCCTCCTCATATTCCCAGAATATGATAAACGTTCCTACCAACCAGACTCCCAGTCTATATGTATGCACAAATATCAGGGTTGGTTTTATCTTTACATTAATTAATTTGATTTAGAAATATTCCCATTTCCATTTTGAATGATTAATTTGAGGCATAATATTTGGCATAAAATTCTCCTTTGAATTTTATCAAAACATGCCTTTTAACTTAGATTGGATAAAACAAAGCCAATGGTATTCAAAAACTTAACTTTTTATTTTTCAGACTCAGGTACTAACCGGTTACAGTTTCAGGCTAACCGGTTAGAATTACAGACCTGAACTGTTTATCATTGCAATTCAGAAAAACCCTTTTTTCTTGAATTATCTACCCAATCTATACACCACTTAAACCTTGTTTTATGCCTCAAAATCACAGTTTCCATCATTCAAAATTAAAATCACATTTGTTTCCAATCATACATAATTTTCTCTCTTGAAAATTACTTTATGAATTTAAGGTATAACTCTTTACTTCAAATCTGAATCATAACCCTTTTATTCAGATTATTTATAATGGATTTATAGTATAGATTTGAGCAAAACTCCCAAACACCTAAGGACTGATTTATTAAACAAATTTTCTTTAAAATTCTGCAGTGTCTAACCGGTTACGAAAATCGAGTAACCGGTTAGATTATGCAGTCAGTCCTTCAAATTGAAGGTTTTGACACACCATTTCCTTTAATGTTCAAATCTAACCACAATCCATCATTTAATGAAGTTCATATACCTTAAACAAATATGTTTCATCACAGAAATCATATTCAAAGTGCATGCATCAAGTCTTTGCATCAAATTGCATAAAAATCCACATAAACACAATTTAACACAACAAAACTTAGATTAAGCATTCAAACTCAGAATTCAGCATCAACATACTTTGCATGGATCAAATTAAAGTTGCTCAAAATCACAATGAGCAAGATTTTGGCCTCCAAGCCTTTGTGCCATTTTGCACATAATGCCCTTTTGAGTTTTGTGAACTTAAATCCTAAATCGTTCGATTTTTAGTCTAAATCTAGTATAGCATAGACTTCTCCCATACCTCTAAGTTGGTTTTGGTGAAGATTGGACACTGGTTTTGAAGAAACTCCACAGATTACTCTCACTTCCTAAGTTCTGCTCCCAGTTTCGGTTTTCAGCAGCAAGGTCCAGAAATCACCAAATTTGACATAGGATTTGACCAAAGAAATTGGGGAAAATAGTTAGAATTCCAAGTAGGTAACATGCACTAGAGAATCAAAAAGGTTTGAGACTTAATGGTTAACTATGCTTACCAAAATCGAATATGGAATTCAGCTTCCAGAACCAGAACAACAGAGAATTCAGTTTTCCACCTCCAACTTCCAAGCTTGATTTCTCCTTCCACACGAACTCTCAACTCACAAACTTGGTATCTTTGAAAAGCTCAAGATGTAAGCTTTGCAATGGTGTATAGCTCTCACCCTAACTCTCAGAAACAAGAAGGAATTTCCTTGGACGAAAACAGAACCCTAATTCGCTCACTTAGTATGAAATCAGATGCATCAACCCTCCTTCTTCAGCAATTCATCTATTTATAAGCAAATTAGATGAACATGCAGATGGACGCGTGTATTTCCACTCATCCCATGCAGTAATCGTGGCAAATTTTGGATTAATCAAGTGATTACTCATCAAAATCCACTAAACCAGTTTCTGAGTTCATCGTCTAACCGGTTACAGGGCATTACTAACTGGTTAGATTAGTAAAAAATTTAAAAATTATTATTTTTAAATCTTTCCCTCCAAGAATCTTTTCAATATTACTTTCAATCCCTCAATCAGGGACTAAAATGCAATATTCTTATATTTTGCATTTATTGGCCATATAAAAATATTTCAACTTATTTTTATATTTAAGGCTAATTAAATACAAAATATAAGCTTGGAAAAATTCTATAAATTAATAATAAAACTTTTTATTATTAATTTCCTATTATTCGGGAGACGAAAATTAGGGGTGTTACACTAATATATACAAATTCTTACTGCATGAATTTTATTATTTGATGAACTTGTCAAAACCTTCTTTGGATTATGATATAAATATTTGTGGAGATTCTAGACAATAATATATGAGAGTATGTAATTTAAGGGTTAGAAGTTTATGATAAATGCATGTGGTGTTAATTTAGGCCATGGACATTTGAGCAGTAGAACTAAATATTGAATCAACACAAATTTATCAGAGAAAAATTATTATGGTAGAACAAAATGTTTGAGTTTTAGTAGAACGCCCAAAGCAGGCAGGAACGCCCTTCCCCCCAAAGAAGGGCGTCATCATAATTGTGGGATATTTCAGGGCGTCATCATAATTGTGGGATATTTGAGCTTACCAACAAAGCGAGCAGAGGCGCCCTTCCCCCCAAAGAAGTGGGCATTATCCCCCAAAAGAACAACCAGAAGTCAAGAACGCTCAAAATGGTCAAGCGAATAAGTCAGTAGCCAAGTTAGTAGCTAGACGAAAAGGACATCATAGTGATAGGCTTGGTTCCTTATCAAGGAAAAAGGAAAGGAAAAAATCACATGAGAAAAGGGAAAATCTGTTAGATGAAACAAGGAAAAGACAAGGACTTGGAGAGGAAAGTTTTGACATCAATGTTCAGGGAAGTAAAACAAACTCATTTTTAATGCACTACTACTACTACTACTACTACTATTGTTGTTGTTATTATTATTATTATTATTATTATTATTATTATTAAGTCTTAGATAGCTTTCATGATAATGACTAAGTCTTGGAGTTTATGTTGTGAGTTACGTGCTAGTCTGTTGGAGGCCACACGACAATGCGAAGTCATTTTAATGCCATATTTATGCTTACCAATTATGCTTTTCTTTTATAATTGTTTATGCTTACCAATGCTCACATGAAATACAACACAAGAGAGACATGACACATGCTCATAAATATGTAATTATTTTTTATTATTATGTAAAAATTCTTGCTACGCGAGCGTTGTTCTCTGATAAACATGCGAAGTGTAACATCCCTAATTTTATTTTCCTAATTTAATTGGGGAAATATTAGACTTAGGAGGTAAAAGTAAGAGAAAAACCCAGTGTTAGATATTAGAACCAAGAATAGTCAGAAAATAGTTAAAGTTTCTAAATAGGGAGAAAAATTAGGATTTAAATATCTGGAGCTCAGAACCCAAAACCCACCGTTGGATGTGAAGTTGGAATCATTAGGGAGCTTGCTTCCAAGTTTGAGCAAGATCCAACGGTTAACGAAGAAGTTATGGCCATTTGAAGTGTGAAAGGTACTGTCATTTTTAACATTGGATATCTATATCCGACAAAGGGATATCGATGTTGGATATCGATATCGATATCCATATCCATGACCCTGCTGCACCAGATTTAAGTTAGTAAACACGAAATTTAGTAGCATTTCCCATTGTTTTTCCTCTCTCTTCTTCTCCTTCTCTCTTCCTTCTCTCATGGCTCCATGAGCCAAATCCCACCAACAACACCCCAAACTTCATAAATCAAGGCACCACAAACCTCCTCATGACATCAAACACCATCATCCTCCTTCTTTTCCTCTCTCACACGTTTTCTCTCTCTTACCCCATAGGAACCCTAGCTTCTTCAATCAAAGGGGTTTTGCCATAGGAGTTCAAATTAAGGCTTGGAAGGTTGTTTGGAGCAAGGAATTAGGAAGCTAGAGGTGTGGATTCGAGATGTGGGTTGTGGCTCTCAACCCTTCACTTTCTCAATTTCTCTCTCTAAAAGGTAAGAGAGGAGATATTCTCCTAATTAGAGGAAGGACCTATTTTTAGTAATAAGTATATAATATTATGCATGTGTTAGGTTTTAATTGTTGATTGGTTAATTAGTATTAGAAACCCTAGATTTTCTCTATGTATGAAATGGTGAAATTAGTGTTTGATTATGTTTCATTTGTGCATTAATTGGTTGTTTGTGTGGTGTTGTTATTATTATGCATATTTCTATGCTTGGAACTTGATTATGGTGAAAAGTGGTTATGTTGGAATTATTTTAAGTTATAATTAATAATTATAAAAGGACTATATACATATGCTTGGATTAATTAATCTACACTAATTAGAGGAAAAAGGAAACATGATTATATAAAACGGCTTGGCTATTCTAGTTAATTAAAATGAGTAGAAACACGTGCATCAGTAAGTGAGGAAGGACGTTAGGAATTGGAAAAGATACGAGAACATTCTATGTGGACTAAAGGACAGTCATGCGAAGGTTCCATAGAATCGACGGACGAGAGTGATATAGTGGCTCAATTGTGTACCAACACAATTGTGGGAATTTATCATAGAGGACTTTGATCCACAAGATGGGTCTAATACAGTATGAGGTATTCTACAAAGGGATGAAGTACTGGGCTAAGCCGTGGATTGGTCCTACGCGCACTATGATAATTCTATCCGCCACTTAGGCACTTCGGGACTAGTGTAAAGTGGTTCCTGCTATAGCCAATTTGGGTATCCGGCCCAAATGGTACGGTGTACACAGGATGGGATAGCTTCCCACCGTGCTAAGGGGAAATCCACCCGACATCGTATTGTGCAAGCATCGGTTGGGGAACACTTACTCCTAGTTGATCTTTTCCCAATTGTGTGGAGGGCGATGTGAGGATATATGGTAAACCATGGTATATGGTTATATTATGGAAAATATATGGAAATATGGAAACATGGACAAATGGAAATGGTACATGGAATATTATGGAAAATGGCGGTGCATTGCATCATTGCATACATGGCATCATATGGCATTAGAAGGGAATAGGGCATAACTATTTATATATATAGTTATATGTTTGGGTGTCATGTATTTTATTATGTTTTATTACTGTCTTTAGGTGTTTCCTTTGATTTGAGTTATATCTCACTCTCTGTGTTGACCATTTTAGGTATTGAGGAAAGAGTCACTATAGTTTGCCAGAAGGCCGAGGTTGGGTACACTAAGGTGTAACCCTATGTACATTGGGTTTATCCCTTTTCACAGCCAACCTATGCTCTTTTAGTATATAATGTAGGATTATTTTTGTATTCAGAACTTTTTATATAAACTGTTGGGTTATCACCATTTGGTTTAATATTTGGGAAAAATTATATGTATTTACTGGTAGTATGGTGATATTCCACTTTTAATTGATAAATCTTAATTTCATTTTGGAACATGGTTTTCATCTATTTTGTTGTAAGTATTTTGACGTAACTGAACAAATAAATTAATTTTTGAATAATCTGGCTGACAGGTGACAGGTTTTAATCATAAAGGGAAAGTCCAAATTTTAGAATAAACCCTATCAAAATGTTCTTAAAAAAAAACTTTTACAATAATATGGTATAAATGGAAGGTGTTACATTTTATGGTATCATAGAAATGGTTGCAATCCTCGGCTTTGGAGTATGGATTTCCATATCTCCCATGTGTTGCTCCACTTGAGAGCAACCAATAAACAGTTGGTTATGTATCATAGGTTAGTGGTATACATTAGTAGTTATGTATGCATTTTGTTGAGGTTGGTACAGCTCATTAGTGTTGGCACAAAGTGAGTCATAGTTGGTGATTATAAGGTTGTATTTTCAATTTAAAGAGGGTGAAACATAATTTTTCAAGTGTAACTTTGTTATAATTAGAAATTGACAGAAAGTAGAGGCTAAGGGAAAGGAAAACTCCTAACGGGACAGAGCATGAAATTGCTACCCCAACGGGAAGGACTAACTCTTAGTTTTGAATTAAGTATGTCTATTTCAAATATGACAGAGAATTGAAACTTTTCTTTAAAATAAAATGGTGAAACTCTCTTTTGAATGGAAAGTGGGTCACCTATTATTTGATTGGAACTCAGATTGCACGATAAGTGATTCTATTTTCCAGTATGATGTAGAATCGAGATGGTACCCTCGAGATTTACATTTAATTGGAAGATGGTATCATTGAGTCCTTGAAGACAATCAAATAATTGTTGATTTTACTTCCTAGGCCTAAGAATAGGAAGGGTGTTAGAAGGTATTTAAGTTATGTCAGAGTTGCGCAGCGGAGGGGTAGTAAGAGTTGCTTTGTTTTGAGATAGGAGGATAGTGAGTTCAAGAATTCTAGTTAGCTACGATAGTGGCTAGAGTCTTAGGTTCTAGATCAGAAGGTCAGAAACCCAAGTTGGTGCAGAGTGTTAGCTGTAGGTTTAAGAAAGTAGAGGCATAAAACTCTAAGTGGTTGCAGTGTGTTAGGTTATATGTGTGATATATATACGTTTATGTGTGATGCTATTTGTTTGTTTTGTGATTACCTAAGTGATTAATTGCTATGTGTTGTCTTATGTTATCTAACTGATAAATTGTGCTTTTTGATGATGTTTACTATTGGTTGTGAATGTCGAATTTGTTTTAAGTGTAAAAACTATTTTAAAAACTTTCTCACGAAATGGCATGCTATCAAGAGATCAATTGAGTTCCAAGGATAATGGTATGATGTTGGAAATTAATTGACATTTAGACTTGATAGTATTTCAAATGAATTTCATTAGGTTGAAAGGAATTGGAAATCTTCCCAAATTGAAGGTTAGGTCGTATGATGAACTTTTGAGAGGTTAATAAGAAAACTAAGGATTTCTAAGTAATCAGGCGGTGAACTAATTTATTGTTTGGTTCAAACTATGCGTCGATTAAATAGAAACCTTTACATACGACACTAATCAATTTGGAATGAAACTTAGCCTTCAAGCTCAAAGTCAAAGGGATATGATTATTCCAACTTTTGAAGATGAACCAAAACAAGTTTTCTAAACCAAGAGCATATTTCCTTTTCTGTGAGTTTGTTGATCCTAAGTAAATTATACTCCTTCACCTAAACTTTCCCAAGGTTGGATGGAGGTGATACTTTTCAAAGACATAGGAATTGAATTGCAAAGTGTTTTCAAAGTTTCATCCAAGTCATTTTCACAAGGGAAAAATACTAAGATTGTAAAGCATTAACCTGTTCGGATGATTGAGTTTTTCATTAAGATTTCATCCAAACACAAAAGTTTTTCATAAAAGAAAGAATCCAATTTTCAAAGGTTTTGATTCCATTAGCATACCATTGCAAATGTGTTCGTGTATGCAACTCCGATTTTTATAACATAAGTAATACATACCTATTTTCTAATCGGTTATTTTGTTTTCATATATATATATATATATATATATATATATATATGTGCATCACTGATTTTTGGGTATTCCGCATTGATTTTTAAAGGTGTAAATACTTTTACAATATGAGGGTTGCATTTGTTTTACTTTAACCCTCATATACAATGATTGTTTTTACCAAAGTTTTCAACATAGCATAGGTATGGTTTGAATATTAAAAACTTTGTTTTACTTGAATGTGTAGTTGTAATGAATGTAAGGGGGGATGTAGTCATTCCTAATGAATAGATTCATGTTTCCTAGGAACTAGGTGTTTACTTTAGTGTTTCCCTAGAGTCTAAACTAGTGATGAATAGTCATCATTAGAGTAGGCCAATTAAGAGATTGAACCTTAGGAATTGTGTGATGCTATATGTGTATGTTTGGAATTGAATGATAAATGAATAAGTTTGTTTTCTTAGGAAATTATGCTAGCCCATAGATATGTTGTGGTGCTTATGAATTATTGTTGATTAGGAAATCAAGGTTTTTAAATACAACGAAAAAGCAGAGTTTTTGGGCTTGGGATACTAGTTTGATTTGACATGTTTGGTATAAGTACCATAAGGTTGGATCAATGTGTTATGTAAAATTCCAAGCTAATTGGAGCAAATTAGTGTTTTGAAAAAAAAATTGAATCTAACGTGCTCCGATCGGTTGGGCAATTTTACTCAACCTTTGAGTAAGTTTATGAGTTGCCCCTTTTTAAATTTGAGGTCGTTTGGAATTCCCTATTATTTTTAAAACAAATTTGACTTAGGTTCAGCCCCGACAAATTACAATTCTCTGACTAAGTGGTTGTAGGGTTAAAACTGAACCTAATGAACTCTGATTGACCTGAAAATTTAAACAATGTCCTTTTGTATGCAGGTACACTACTTGTAAACTTTCACAACATTAGGGATGTAGATGATGAAAATGTATTTGAATGAAAATCATGCAAATCCTGTTTTCCGAATCCCTTTTTGAACTAATTTCTGAATATGTGTTGTATGCTATAAATATGTGTGTAGATTAAGGATTAACCCTAAGTTAGGTAAGGTAAACTAGAACTAGCCTAGAAGAAAGTAGGAATTGAGTGAGACTTATGTTTGAAGTGTATGCTGATATGTATTGTGGTTGTGAATGTTTGAATGTCGAAGTCTATTTATATGTTCTATGTTTGTTTTGATAAGTTGTATGTGTTTGACTAGGGCCCTAGAAATAGAAAATAAGTTGTAAATTTTGAGTAGGAATATAGACAGACCCATGAAGGCATTATAGCATAGGATGTAAAAGTGCTTTTTTCCAACCGTTGAGATAGGATCCTCGAGAGAACCAGTTAAATCGGTAGACCATTTCCAAATTCCTTAGGAAGCTAAACCTGATTTTGGAGAGTCTAAGACCCATTACGAGTCTTGTCAGCAAGGCTCTTGGATTTTACCAGTCAACACACACACTCTTCATTAAGTGTAAACCTTAGAAGACCGTATCGAGATCAATAAAAATCGAACCATAATTCGCACTCTTCACAGAGTACCAGAGCCTAGTGGCGTACTGATGCCAGTAGTATGTCGATTCTAAGTGGGGGAGTAGAACCAAAATGAGGTGAGTATCGTAGTTGAGAAACCCTTTGGCTGGGATGGTTATCCATTTGATGGAATTGAACGGAATTTCGGGGACGAAATTCCAGTAAGTGGGGGAGAATTGTAACATCCCTAATTTTATTTTCCTAATTTAATTGGGGAAATATTAGACTTAGGAGGTAAAAGTAAGAGAAAAACCCAGTGTTAGATATTAGAACCAAGAATAGTCAGAAAATAGTTAAAATTTCTAAATAGGGAGAAAAATTAGGATTTAAATATCTAGAGCTCAGAACCCAAAACCCACCGTTGGATGTGAAGTTGGAATCATTAGGGAGCTTGCTTCCAAGTTTGAGCAAGATCCAACGGTTAACGAAGAAGTTATTGCCATTTGAAGTGTGAAAGGTACTGTCATTTTTAACATTGGATATCTATATCCAACATAGGGATATCGATGTTGGATATCGATATCCATCTATGGATATCTATCCATCTATGGATATCGATATCCACGACCCTGCTGCACCAGATTTAAGTCAGTAAACACGAAATTTTGTAGCATTTCCCATTGTTTTTCCTCTCTCTTCTTCTCCTTCTGTCTTCCTTCTCTCATGGCTCCATGAGCCAAATCCCACCAACAACACCCCAAACTTCATAAATCAAGGCACCACAAACCTCCTCATGACATCAAACACCATCATCCTCCTTCTTTTCCTCTCTCCGTTTTCTCTCTCTTACCCCATAGGAACCCTAGCTTCTTCAATCAAAGGGGTTTTGCCATAGGAGTTCAAATTAAGGCTTGGAAGGTGGTTTGGAGCAAGGAATTAGGAAGCTAGAGGTGTGGATTCCAGATGTGGATTGTGGCTCTCAACCCTTCACTTTCTCAATTTCTCTCTCTAAAAGGTAAGAGAGGAGATATTCTCCTAATTAGAGGAAGGACCTATTTTTAGTAATAAGTATATAATATTATGCATGTGTTAGGTTTTAATTGTTGATTGGTTAAGTAGTATTAAAAACCCTAGATTTTCTCTATGTATGAAATGGTGAAATTAGTGTTTGATTATGTTTCATTTGTGCATTAATTGGTTGTTTGTGTGGTGTTGTTATTATTATGCATATTTCTATGCTTGGAACTTGATTATGGTGAAAAGTGGTTATGTTGGAATTATTTTAAGTTATAATTAATAATTATAAAAGGACTATATACATATGCTTGGATTAATTAATCTACACTAATTAGAGGAAAAAGGAAACATGATTATATAAAACGGCTTGGCTATTCTAGTTAATTAAAATGAGTAGAAACACGTGCATCAGTAAGTGAGGAAGGACGTTAGGAATTGGAAAAGATACGAGAACATTCTATGTGGACTAAAGGACAGTCATGCGAAGGTTCCATAGAATCGACGGACGAGAGTGATATAGTGGCTCAATTGTGTACCAACACAATTGTGGGAATTTATCATAGAGGACTTTGATCCACAAGATGGGTTTAATACAGTATGAGGTATTCTACAAAGGGATGAAGTACTGGGCTAAGCCGTGGATTGGTCCTACGCGCACTATGATAATTCTATCCGCCACTTAGGCACTTCGGGACTAGTGTAAAGTGGTTCCTGCTATAGCCAATTTGGGTATCCGGCCCAAATGGTACGGTGTACACAGAATGGGATAGCTTCCCACCACGCTAAGGGGAAATCCAGCCGACATCGTATTGTGCAAGCATCGGTTGGGGAACACTTACTCCTAGTTGATCTTTTCCCAATTGTGTGGAGGGCGATGTGAGGATATATGGTAAACCATGGTATATGGTTATATTATGGAAAATATATGGAAACATGGACAAATGGAAATGGTACATGGAATATTATGGAAAATGGCGGTGCATTGCATCATTGCATACATGGCATCATATGGCATTAGAAGGGAATAGGGCATAACTATTTATATATATAGTTATATGTTTGGGTGTCATGTATTTTATTATGTTTTATTACTGTCTTTAGGTGTTTCCTTTGATTTGAGTTATATCTCACTCTCTGTGTTGACCATTTTAGGTATTGAGGAAAGAGTCACTATAGTTTGCCAGAAGACCGAGGTTGGGTACACTAAGGTGTAACCCTATGTACATTGGGTTATTGCTTTTCACATCCAACCTATGCTCTTTTAGTATATAATGTAGGATTATTTTTGTATTCAGAACTTTTTATATAAACTGTTGGGTTATCACCATTTGGTTTAATATTTGGGAAAAATTATATGTATTTACTGGTAGTATGGTGATATTCCACTTTTAATTGATAAATCTTAATTTCATTTTGGAACATGGTTTTCATCTATTCTGTTGTAAGTATTTTGACGTAACTGAACAAATAAATTAATTTTTGAATAATCTGGCTGACAGGTGACAGGTTTTAATCATAAAGGGAAAGTCCAAATTTTAGAATAAACCCTGTCAAAATTTTCTTACAAAAAACTTTTACAATAATATGGTATAAATGGAAGGTGTTACACGAAGTATCTTCTTTGGACCATGATAAAAATATTTTATTAAAACGATAGACAATAGGAGATAAGAACATGAAATGTAAGAGGTAAATTCTTATGGTGAATACTTGTGTGTCATGCCATGAATATTTGATTATTTTATGAGTAGTAGAACTTAAATGTTAAATTAGTATAAGTTTATTGTAGAAGAAATTATTATGTCATGCTAAGATTAGAGCAAAATACTTGGACCTAGGTAGAAAGCCATAGCGGACAAGAACGCCCTTCGCGACCAAAGCGGGACGCTCGATCAAGAACTATGCTCCCCATACCCAAGAGTGAGAAGTTACGCTATCCATAACACTATAAGAAGGGTGTTCCTCTGTACATAATTTTGCATGATGATAAGTAATAGAACCTGAATATCAGATTGATGCAAGATTACTGGTTGAGAAATTATTATGTTATTAGGTACATAGAGCAAAATATTTGAGCTGTATTTTATGTTTAAGAGATAGTCAAAGTGAAAAGGAACGCCCTCAAGTCCAAAATCAAAAAAGAATGCCCTCAAGTCCAAAAAAAAGAAGAGGGAACACCCTCAAGTCCAAAATCAAAAGGAGAACGCCCGAGTAAGAAAGGACATCCGAAAGCAAGATATCCAAAGGCAATGAAGAGCGCTCTCCATGTCTAAAAATTGAAGCCCAGAGTGGGAAAGCAATCATGTGTCATCAGATAAATAACAAGTCCAGAAATTATGGCAAAAACAAGTTCGTTGGGAGAAGACTAGGACATAGGTGGAAGGAATCTACGCCACTAACAGAAAAGACGCTTTAACCAGAAAAGGAATTATTCTCTAGGAAGTGAAGTGGGAAAAGACATGCTTAGCGAAGAACGCACACCTTGGAAAACAAAGTGGAAAACACGCCCTCAATAAAGCAGAAAGGCGTGCATTCTACGAAAAAAACAGCGAAGATAGGAAGCGAGAATTAAGCTACATGTAAGAAAACGACCAAATCAAAAGAACGCTCGTCAAACCCAGGAGCTGGATGTCCAAAGTAGGAAAATGCACTCCTCATACCTAAAGCGGAAGTTACATTCCCCATGACAAGATGCCCAAAGTTAAAGGAACGCTCTACCGGGACAAAGCGTCAAAATAAAAAATCAAAAGGAACGAGACATCAAGCAAACACAAAGCTAAGTATTACGTCTAGCCTAATTTTAATTTCATACATTAATTTGCATTATTATTCTCTCACATGCTAAGAAATAAACCATAGAAATGTCAATCATGATAAATCAATTCTAAGATAGTGCTTAGGCGTGATGGTTTACCCCTCCCCTAAGCACGCCCAATTGTAAAACCATGAAAAATGCATGAAAGAAAATTATTGTTGACATTAAGGGACTTGATGCGTGATGGTCTCAACCTCCCTCAAGCAAACCCAATTAAAAGACTTCAGCGAGCGTGTTAGTATGAACCTCCCCAGAGAAAACACAATAAGAAAGATATGATCTTTGCATGATTTTTATTATTCATTTGATTGAAATTTGATTATTGCATCTAGGTGAGTATTTAATATGTGGAAAGCTAAGCATTTACGATACGGATAAACAAATAAACAAATGCTTGCATGAGAGAGAGAGAAAGCAAAGAGAAGAAAAGGATAAATGGAAGTCTGGCCACGTGGAAAAGAAAAAAAAAGAGAGAAATAAAGAAAGCAAAGAAAGCAAATAGAAGAAACAAAAAGAGAGAGAGAGAGAGAGTTTTCCACACGAGTACTATGCTTTAGGTAGATGCCTTTTTTTTTTGCTTTCTGATGATCAAGTTCTAGAAACTAGCAATGGAAAGCATTGTATGAACTCTGTAGACATATGTTGAGGGCGTGGCATTTTTGAGAATGAAAGTCTACACTGTTTATTTAGCCAATATCTTTGAATAAAAACATTAACTTAGTCTTCGTTCACCAAACTTTTGGTTCATTACTGTTATTGCATACTTAGCACTGAACATAAATATAGAATTGCTGGAATGAGAGCTTATATTTAAAAGAGACAAACAGAAGCTTGGACGTGTGACATAAAAAAAGAGAAGAGGAAGAAGGGGAGAGACCCCGCCACACGTTTCAAGCAAAGCATGCACCCAAATGGCTGAGAGGGTCATAGTCCCCTCATTTGGAAGATCTAAGTGTTTGGAGTGGTTATCAAAACCCAACACTTAAGATAGAGATAACAAATCGGGATGGTCGAGCGGGTGTCGTTCCCCGCATCCACGATATGGATAAAAGTCTAAGTGAACACAGGCCAAACACTTAGGCTCACGCGAATACCTGAAATGGTCACGCCCTGGGTATTCGCAAGGGTCGATCGAATTCAGGCGTACTAAGGGCAAAATAGTTGTCAAAACGTCATGAATAGACCAAATACGAGTGTTGTAGCTACCGGGTCGCGCCTCGGCGCTCGTATAAGAAAGAGAAAAACTTCATCCAAAATTCAAATGAAAGATTTTAAATATGAGCTCTCAAAATAAAGCATCCTATATTTGTGTAATGCGTGTGAACGTTTGTTTACAGCATCATATGATCAATTAGCACAGGGCATAATAAGTATATTTGCTTCTATTGCATTTTCAACAATTTGCATAAAAAGTTTGAGCACACATGACCACATGATCAGCAGGACTGATGAGCATTTTATTTCCCATTATTCCTTGAATTATTTTACTCCTATTATTGATACTTGTTGTCCATTTGACATTGTTTAGCTTGATTTTGTAATTTAGAGTTTATTGGACTAATATTCCTAATATTGTTTAATTTGGGATTATTTAGCCTAATTAATTCTATTTCTATTTTCAGGTCATATGTGGCAGAAGGACACTATGGGCATTTTTGGAAATGAAGATTGAAGTATTGAAGTGAAGATTGTAATTTGCATTTATGTCCCTTTTTAGTTGCAATTTTCAGAATAGTGTTTCTTAGGACTTAGGCCCATGTTTTAGGCCCATTTTGTGACTAAAAAGAAGGGAAACTCGTGTAGCACATAGCATACACTCCCATTTCAGATTTCTCACTCTCTCTAGGTTAGAACTTCTCTCTTGGCTCTCCTAAGTGGTGGTGGCTGCTAGGTCTTGTTCTTCCCAATTTCTACTCGTTTTTCTTCATTTATGGCCATGGAAGGCTAGACTTCAAGGGTTAATCCCTTTGGTATTGTATTATCTACTCTTGAGCTCTTGTTATTAATGCAATTTCGTTTTATCTTCTCTATTTTCATGTTTATCAATGTGTAGTAGTTTGCTTAATTCCATTTCGTAGAGATAATACATGAATATAAATGCTTAATTTGTATTAACTCGTAAAAACTCCAATTCTGGTTTCTGATGCTTAATTAGAAGTTAGGGTTTGGAGTGACAACTAGATTTTCGTTTAGTATTTTGTTGTCACGAGTTGGACAGAGGAGAGGAGAGGAATCGATCTTTAGTGAGCTAGGATTGAGTAGTGTACGTAGCCAAAGGGGTTTGCCCGCTTTTGTTTATGATTTTCTTAGTTTTAATATTCTGTTTTGTGTTTTGTTCTTCACATTTGACACATACAAAATTCCCCCAATTTACTGCACACTACGTGTTTGATACTTTGCCTAGACCGATATTCGCTGGGAAACGACCTAGGATCACCTTCCTAGTACTACAGAATTAAACCCCTTTTATTTTGATTGGGTACGGCCTCGATCAAAATTTGGCGCCGTTGCCGGGGAGTATCGGTTCTTGCCAAAGGTCATACAGTAGTTAGTTAGAGTAGTTAGTTAGTGTAGTGAATAAGCATTCTGATAACTGATTGAAAGTTGCCCTGTTTGCTGATTCGCTGTTCTGCATAACTGATGCTATTTTAGTGATTCTGTGAGTGTCATTCAACATAGTTGTGGGCGGAATTTTTGTACGAAAATTGGTATCCACACTTGTTTCATGATATATTAGTGTGTTGATGCATCACAGACACTCAGATAGGCACTGGTTGTGAGTTCCAGAAAAATTTTCCAACTTTCAGTAGCACTTACTATAAATAGGCGTAACTTTTGACCAATAACTCGGAATTTGACGAATTATATATCAAATCGAAGGGAATTTCCGAATAATCTAATTTTTAAATCTTTGTCGTAAAACTCCTTCGTTTGGATCCCGAAAAAGGCTGTTTACTATTTCTTTTTTATTTTACAAGTTTTATTTTCTTAGTTTTTGGTCTCTGTTTAATTGTTTGACTTGGTTCCCTTTTGAATTTTGTCCTCAAACTTTCTGTGATATGTTTTCATGATTTTAGGGTGGTGAAAAAAATAAAGAAAAAAAATTTAAAAAAATAAAAAATTTTTTTTGCCTATTTTGGTCATGCATATCTGTGACAGTTTGCTATGCTTAATGGTATTATGTTCAGTACATGACTAAGGGAAACCCAAGTTATTTGCATCCTCACAACCCTGAAATCGGTAGAACTTATCACAGATTAGTTAGACAAAATAGGAATCAGTCATTAGGTAGTGAGTCAGAGTCATCTTATAGTCTTAATTCTGATTCTGTTTCTGTTTTTGTTTCTTCTATTCCTTCTGCTTCTGTTCAATCTGATTTTGTACATTGTGATAACATGGCTCAACCCCCACCAAGGGAAAGGACACTTAGGGAGCTGGCTGCACCTGACTTCACTATTGAAGACTCGTGTATCCGGTATCCTGATGAGGATGTTCCTTTTGAGCTTAGAACATGACTAATCCATTTGTTTCCCAAGTTTCATGGTCTTGCAGATGAGGATCCTCATAAGCATCTCAAGAAATTCCACATAGTGTGCACCACAATGAAATCTCATGATGTGCAAGAGGATCATGTCTGTCTCAGAGCATTCTCACATTCCTTAGAGGGTCGGGCGCAGGATTGGTTATCTGACTTGGCCCCTGGTTCCATCACAAGCTGGGATGACTTGAAGAGGGCATTTCTGGAAAAATTCTTCCCTGCAAATAGGACCACTGCAATCAGAAAGGAAATCTCTGGTATCTGGCAACAACATGGAGAGAGTCTCTATGAATATTGGGAGAGATTCAAGAGGTTGTGTGCTTCCTGCCCCCACCATCAGATCTCAGAGCAACTGCTTATTCAATATTTCTATGAAGGTCTCAACTTCATGGAGAGAAACATGGTAGATGCTGCAAGTGGTGGTACATTGGGAGATATGACACCCTTACAAGCCAGGAGCAAAATTGAGAAGATGGCTTCCAACTGTCAGCAATTCCATGCAAGAAGCAACAGTGATGCAATAGTTGTGAGGGATGTAAATGATGTTGGTGCAGACTCGGGAAAGGTTGAGAAGCTTGAGCAGAAAATTGATTCACTTACAACATTGGTCACACAATTGGCTGTCAATCAGAAAAAGATGATACTTCCTACTAGAGTGTGTGGCATATGCACATCCATTGAGCACCCCACAGATGCATGCCCTTCCCTTCAGCAGCAACAGCCGATGACCAGTGGTGACCAACCCGAGGCCTATGCAGCCAACATATACAACAATAGAGGCCCACAACAACACAATCATGACCTCTCTTCCAATAGATACAACCCTGGATGGAGGAACCATCCCAATCTGAAGTGGTCTGATCAACAACACCAACCTTCTCCTAATGTTCCATTTCAGAACACCGCTGGACCGAGTAGACCACCATATGTACCTCCTCCAATCCAGCAGCAAAGGCAACAACAGCAGCAGCAAGTGGTTCATCCTGCACCATCAGCCCCTCCATCCAACCATCCTACCTTGGATGAGTTGGTGAGGCAAATGACCATGCAGAACCTCCAATTTCAACAAGAAACTAGAGCATCCATTCAGAGACAAGAGGCATCCATTCAGACTTTGACAAATCAGATGGGTCAAATGGCAACTTCTCTCAACAACTTGCAATCTCAAAATTCTAACAAGTTGCCTTCCCAAACAGTGATCAACCCTCAGAATCAGAATGTGAGTGCCATAAACCTGAGGTCAGGAAAGCAGATTGTCACACCCACACCACAACCTCACCTTAACAACGATGCTCTAGCTTCCTCTAAAGGGAAGAGCCAAGTGGTAGATGAAGGTGAGCATGCTAGCACCAAGGAGAATCATCCAACTCAACCTTCCTCAACTTCAACCACAAGCCCTGCTATTGTCCTACAACCTCCTCTTGTTCCTCTTCCATTCCCACCAAGAGTGCCTCAAAACAAAAGGGTGGAAGATGCGGACAAGGACATTCTTGACACATTCAGGAAGGTGGAAGTCAACATACCCCTTCTTGATGTAATAAAACAGATTCCAAGGTATGCGAAGTTCCTTAAGGAGTTGTGCACTCATAAGAGAAGACTCAAGGGCAATGAGAGGATAAGCATGGGAAGGAATGTCTCCGCTCTCATAGGTAAACCTATCCCTCACATTCCTGAAAAATGTAAGGATCCTGGAACTTTCTCTATACCTTGCATCATAGGCAATGTTAAGTTTGAAAATGCTATGCTTGATTTAGGAGCATCCATAAATGTCATGCCTATGTCTGTTTTTAAGTCTCTCTCTCTTGGACCTCTTCAACCTACGGGTGTGGTGATTCAATTGGCAAATAGAAGTACTGCCCACCCCGCAGGTTTGATAGAGGATGTCTTGGTTAGGGTTGAAGAGCTGATTTTCCCTGCTGATTTTTACATACTTGATATGGAAGATGACTCCCCCCTAATGCTGTTCCTATTATTTTGGGGAGGCCATTTTTGAAAACAGCCCCAACCAAGATAGATGTGCATTCAGGTTCACTTTCCATGGAGTTTGATGGCAGTGTGATCCGATTTGACATTTTCCATGCTATGAAACATTTTCCTGAGGATCACTCTGTTTTCCATGTGGACTTGCTTGATGAGTTGATAGATGAGCATATGCTTGACTTTTTGCATCATGATTTTGAATTGCCATCTTTCACTGATTCATTTACTTGTCCATCATGCACTAATTCTGGATGGTGCACCGCATGCTTTGAAATAGCTCAGTTTCTAGACTCTGCCACTGCATCTGATGATTCATATGTTATAGATTCAGATTATGCTAACCCTAACCTCATATCTGTTATGCATGAGTCTGATTCACTTGTTCAGGTGCAGGCAGCAGAATCCATTTCTGTTGTCCCTTTAGTTCCATCTGTTATGCAGGCACCCTCATTGGAACTGAAGCCCCTCCCTCCTCATCTCATATATGCTTACTTGGAGGATGAGCAGAAACTTCTAGTGATCATCTCTACCTCCCTTTCTGTTGATCAAGAGAAGAAGCTGCTAGATGTGATTAGAGCAAACAAAAGGGCAATAGGATGGACTTTGGCAGACATACCTGGTATTAGCCCCTCCATGTTCATGCACCGCATTTTATTGGAGGATGGGGCGAAGCCAGTGAGACAATCCCAGAGATGGTTGAACCCCCAGATTCTTGATGTGGTGAAGAAAGAGGTCACAAAGTTGCTCCAAGCTGGTATCATCTACCCAATTTCAGATAGCACTTGGGTGAGCCCGGTGCAGGTTGTCCCCAAGAAGTCTGGTGTCACAGTTGTCAAAAATGAGAAGGATGAGCTGATTCCCACTAGAGTGCAGAACAGTTGGAGAGTCTGCATTGATTACAGAAAGCTCAACCAGGCGACTCGCAAGGATCATTTCCCTCTCCCCTTCATTGATCAGATGTTGGAGCGCCTGGCAGGTAAATCTCATTATTGCTTCTTAGATGGATTCTCTGGTTATTTTCAAATTTGCATTGCACCAGAGGACCAACATAAGACCACATTTACCTGTCCTTTTGGCACATTTGCATATAGGAAGATGCCTTTTGGCCTATGCAATGCTCCTGCCACATTTCAAAGATGTATGATGAGTATTTTTGCTGACTTGCTCGAGCATTGCATAGAGGTCTTCATGGATGATTTTAGTGTTTATGGCTCCTCATTTGATGCATGTCTTGATAATTTGACTAAGGTGCTTAACAGGTGCATTGAGACTAACCTTGTCTTGAATTTTGAAAAATGCCACTTCATGGTAGAACAAGGCATAGTCTTAGGGCACATTGTTTCGCACAAGGGCATAGAAGTTGACCCTGCTAAGCTCCATGTAATATCACATTTGCCTTACCCCTCTTGCGTGCGAGAGGTGCGTTCTTTTCTTGGTCATGCAGGTTTCTATCGCAGGTTTATTCAGAACTTTAGCAACATTGCCCTTCCTCTTTCCAAGTTGCTTCAAAAGGATGCCCCATGGGAATTTGGAGACCAATGCAAGAGGGCATTTGATGAATTGAAGAAAGCACTGACCACCACCCCCATCATCCAACCACATAATTGGACCCTCCCATTTGAGCTCATGACTGATGCTTCAAATTATGCTTTGGGAGCAGTTCTCTCCCAAAGGGTTGGTAAGCTGTCGCATGTGATTTATTATGCTTCTAGGACTTTAGGTGCAGCACAGGTTAATTATACAATAACTGAAAAAGAACTTTTGGCTATTGTTTTTGCACTTGACAAGTTTAGATCATATTTGCTTGGTTCTAAGGTTGTAGTATACACTGATCATGCTGCTCTGAAGTATCTTTTGAAAAAGACAGATTCCAAACCTAGGTTGATTAGGTGGATGTTGCTCCTCCAGGAGTTTGATCTTGAGATTCAGGATCAGAGTGGTGCGCATAACCTTGTCGCAGACCACTTGAGCAGGATAGAGAGAGAGGAGGATGCATTTCCTATCCGGGATGACTTCCCGGATGAGCAGCTTTTATCTTTACATGTTTCCCACCCCCCTCCCCAATCTCCTTGGTTTGCAGACATTGTTAATTATCTGGTTGCTTCTGTTTTTCCGACCTTGGCATCCAAAGCTCAAAGAGACAAATTAAAGAGCGATGCCAAGTATTATGTATGAGATGACCCCTATTTGTGGCGTTTTTGCAGTGATCAGGTCATTCGCAGGTGCATTCCAGATCTTGAGATCCAATCGGTTCTCCAGTTTTGCCATGCTTCACCAGTTGGAGGCCACCTTGGTACTCAAAGGACAGCACGAAAGGTGCTGGATTCTGGATTTTATTGGCCTACCATCTTCAAGGATGCAAGCAACATCTGCAGCTCATGTGAGCAATGTCAAAGAGCAGGAGGCACACTTTCTTGGAGACAGCAGATGCCTCAACAACCTATGTTGTTTTGCGAGGTGTTTGATGTCTGGGGTATAGACTTCATGGGCCCTTTTTCTGTCTCTTTTGGTTTTCATTATATTTTGCTTGCTGTGGACTATGTGTCCAAATGGTTGGAAGCTAAACCCACCCGGACTAATGACTCTGCGGTTGTTGTGGATTTTGTTAGGTCTCACATATTTTGCAGGTTTGGCATACCCAGAGCCATAGTCAGTGATCAGGGCACCCACTTTTGCAACAGATCCATGCAAGCCTTACTCAAGAAGTATGAGGTTGTGCACAAAGTTTCCACACCATATCACCCCCAAACCAATGGGCAAGCTGAGATTTCAAATAGAGAGATTAAGAGGATCTTGGAGAAGATGGTGCGCCCGAATAGGAAAGATTGGAGCACAAGACTGGAGGATGCTCTTTGGGCACATCGGACCGCCTACAAGGCACCCATAGGGATGTCACCCTATCGGGTTGTCTTCGGTAAGGCATGCCACCTACCTGTTGAGATTGAGCACCGTGCATACTAGGCAGTGAAGCAGTGTAACTTGGACCTTGATCTGGCGTGTGAGCAAAGGAAGCTTCAGTTGAGAGAGTTGGATGAGATCCGGTTGGAGGCCTATGAGAACTCCAAGTTCTACAAGGAGAAGACCAAAAAGCTCCATGATAGCTCAATTTCTAGAAAGGAGTTCTCGGTTGGCCAGAAAGTGTTGCTCTAGAACTCTCGGCTAGGTCTCATGAGTGGAAAGCTCCGCTCCAAGTGGATTGGACCATTTATTGTCACTCTGGTGTTTCCTTATGGCACTGTGGAGATTAGGAGCGAGTCCACGGACAAGAGCTTCAAAGTTAATGGACATCGAATCAAGCCCTTCCTCACCACCCCCACTTTGGATGATGCACCTGTGGAGGAGGCCTCATTGGTCGACCCCACTTTTGACCCACCATGACTTAGGGAGTCTTCTTTTCTCCTTCCTTACTCTTTTTATTGCACTTGTCTATATCTGCTGGCTGGTATATCTGTCTGGATTTTCTGGTTGTTTTACATTGAGGACAATGTGTGATTTAAGTGTGGGGGGAGACTAGTTTAGGTTGCATACTTTTGCTTTGAATTTTTTTTTGGTTCTGCTTAGTTTTGGGCATTTTCTTGCATGTTTTTGCTTCATTTTAGTAGAGTTTTGGTATCTTGTGTCTGAATTCATGCATTTCTATGTGTAAAGTTGCTTTTGATAATTAAGAGGTGGTAACACTGTGATAGAATTGTCCCTTTTGTGAGGATTTGAGCCTTAATTGTGGGTGGATTGCTATATATGCCACCTAATTTTCTTTCATGTGTGATTGCACTCTGGATTACTTGCACTCTAGAACTTGACTTGACTCTTGTTGATACTTGATTGCTCATGCACATTTTGAAATGATTTAGGCACTTTCTTTCTTGAATAAGCTATTAGCCATATGAGCCTACCTTGAATGAATGTATCCTTTTCTAGCCCCTTTGAGCCTTTTTATCCCTTTCCTTGTTCTTTAGCTCATTACAAGCCTATGACCGAAAAACCATGATTGTCCTAACCTTAGGGAATTTTGGAGCTTTGGAATTGTTTTGGGAAGGGGTATTAGGTAAGAAGTGTGCTTTATGCTTCAATTGGTTTAGTTCTTGGTTTTGCCTCATTGGTCGTTGTAGTTATGGTTTCATCTTCATGCCATTTGTGTTGTTTCTTCTTTTCTTTTTGTATATCTCTCAAAAAAAATAGAAGACAAAAATACAAAAAAAATGCAAAATGAAAAAAAAAGAAAAAAAAAAGAAAAAGAAAAAAATGAATAAAAGGTTGTTGAGGCAAAGAGGATCGGAATTAGTGGTTGTTGATTTTGGGGTGGATTTGGCATACTTTTTACTTATTCCCCATTGCTCCTCTATTCCCTTGGTTTTAGCTACATTCCCATATTTTTATCCTACCTTGTCCTTGGCCCCATCACAACCCTGAAAAGCCCTTTTGATCATTTTGTGCTTGTGTGTTGAGAGTTGATGTTAAAGGCTTGTCAAGCTTATGGTTGTGTTTGTTTTTCATGATGTGTGATGAGCATTTTATTTCCCATTATTCCTTGCATTATTTTACTCTTATTATTGATACTTGTTGCCCATTTGACATTGGTTAGCTTGATTTAGTGATTTAGAGTTTATTGGACTAATATTCCGAATATTGTTTAATTTGGGATTATTTGGCCTAAATAATTCTATTTCTATTTTCAGGTCATATGTGGCACAAGGACACTATGGGCATTTTTGGAAATGAAGAAGATTGAAGTATTGAAGTGAAGATTGTAATTTGCATTTAGGTCGCTTTTTAATTGTAATTTTTAGAATAGTGTTTCTTAGGACTTGGGCCCATGTTTTAGGCCCATTTTCATGACTAAAGAGGGGAAATTCGTGTAACCCCCATGAACACACTCCCATTTTCAGATTTCTCACTCTCTCTCTAGGTTAGAACTTCTCTCTTGGCTCTCCATAGCATTTGCTGGCTGCTAGGGTTTTGTTCTTCCCCCTTTCTACACGTTTTTCTTGATTTATGACCATGGAAGTCTAACTTCAAGGGTTAATCCCTTTGGTATTGTATTATCTACTCTTGAGCTCTTGTTATTAATGCAATTTCGTTTTCTCTTCTCTGTTTTCATGTTTATCAATGTGTAGTGGTTTGCTTAATTCCATTTCGTAGAGATAATACATGAATATAAATGCTTAATTTGTATTAACTAGTAAAAACTCCAATTCTAGTTTCTGATGCTTAATTAGAAGTTAGGGTTTGGAGTGACAACTAGATTTTCGCTTAGTATCTGATTGTCACAAGTTGGACAGAGGAGAGGAGAGGAATCGATCTTTAGTGAGCTAGGATTGAGTAGTGTACGTAGCCGAAGGGGTTTGCCCGCTTTTGTTTCTGATTTTCTTAGTTTTTATATTCTGTTTATGTTTTGTTCTTCACATTTGTCACACACAAAACCCCCCCCCCCCCTTTTTACTGCACACTACGTGTTTGATACTTTGCCAAGACCGATATTCGCTGGGAAACGACCTAGGATCATCTTCCTAGTACTACAGAATAAACCCCTTTTATTTTGATCGGGTACGACCTCGATCAAAATTTGGCGTCGTTGCCGGGGATTATCGGTTCTTGCCAAAGATCATACAGTAGTTAGTTAGATTAGTTAGTGTAGTTAGTGTGTGAATAAGCATTCTGATAACTGATTGAAAGTTGCCCTGTTTGCTGATTTGTTGTTCTGCATAACTGATGCTATTTTAGTGATTCTGTGAGTGCCATTCAACATAGCTGTGGGTGGAATTTTTGCACGAAAATTGGTATCCACACTTGTTTCATCATATATTAGTGTGTTGATGCATCACAGACACTCAGATAGGCACTGGTTGTGAGTTCCTGAAAAATTTTCCAAGTTTCAGCAGTACTTACTATAAATAGGCGTAACTTTTGATCCGTAACTCGGAACTTTTCTGAATAATCTGATTTTTCTAACTTCGTCAGAAAACCCCTTCGTTTGGATCCCGAAAAAGCCTGTTTACTATTTCTTTTTTATTTTACAAGTTCTATTTTCTTAGTTTTTGGTCACTTTTTTAATTCTTTGACTTGGTTCCCTTTTGAATTTTGTCCTCAAACTTTCTGTGATATGTTTTCATGATTTTAGGGTGCTTAAAAAAATAAATAAAAAAATTATAAAAAAAAATAAAAAAATTTTGTTGCCGATTTTGGTCATGCATATCTGTTACAGTATGCTATGGTTGATGCTGTTCTGTTCAGTACATGACTAGGGGCAACCCAAGTTATTTGCATCCTTACAACCCTGAAATTGATAGAACTTATCACAGATTAGTTAGACAAAATAGGAATCAGTCATTAGATAGTGAGTCAGAGTCGTCTTATAGTCTTAATTCTGATTCTGTTTCTGTTTCTTCTATTCCTTCTGCTTCTGTTCAATCTGATTTTGTACATTGTGATAACATGGCTCAACCCCCACCAAGGGAAAGAACACTTAGGGAGCTGGCTGCACCTGACTTCACTATTGAAGACTCGTGTATCCGGTATCCTGATGAGGATGTTCCTTTTGAGCTTAGAACAGGACTAATCCATTTGTTGCCTAAGTTTCATGGTCTTACAAGTGAGGATCCTCATAAGCATCTCAAGAAATTCCATATAGTGTGCACCACAATGAAACCACATGATGTGCAAGAGGATCATGTCTGTCTCAGAGCATTCCTACATTCTGCTCTGGTTCTAAGGTTGTAGTATACACTAATCATGCTGCTCTGAAGTATCTTTTGAAAAAGACAGATTCCAAACCTAGGTTGATTTTGTGGATGTTGCTCCTCCAGGAGTTTGATCTTGAGATTCAGGATCGGAGTGGTGCGCATAACCTTGTCGCAGACCACATGAGTAGGATAGAGAGAGAGGAGGATGCATTTCCTATCCGGGATGACTTCCCGGATGAGTAGCTTTTATCTTTACATGTTTCCCATCCCCCTCCCCAAACCCCTTGGTTTGCAGACATTGTTAATTATCTGGTTGCTTATGTTTTTCCTGCCTTGGCATCCAAAGCTCAAAGAGACAAATTAAAGAGCGATGCCAAGTATTATGTATGGGATGACCCCTATTTTTGGCGTTTTTGTAGTGATCAGGTCATTCGCAGGTGCATTCCAGACCAGGAGATCCAATCGGTTCTCCAATTTTTCCATGCTTCACCAGTGGGAGGCCACCTTGGTACTCAAAGGACAACACGAAAGGTGCTGGATTCTGGATTTTATTGGCCTACCATTTTCAAGGATGCGAGCAACATCTGCAGCTCGTGTGAGCAGTGTCAAAGAGCAGGAGGCGCCCTATCTTGGAGGCAATAGATGTCGCAACAACCTATGTTGTTTTGTGAGGTGTTTGACGTCTGGGGTATAGATTTCATGGGCCCCTTTCCTGTTTCTTTTGGTTTTTATTATATCTTACTTGCTGTGGATTACGTATCCAAATGGGTGGAAGCTAAGGCCACCAGGACTAATGATGCTCAGGTTGTTGTAGATTTTGTCAGGTCTAATATCCTTTGCAGGTTTGGCATACCTAGAGCCATAGTCAGTGATCAAGGCACACACTTCTGCAATAGATCCATGCAAGCTTTGCTCGAGAAGTATGGGGTTGTGCACAAAGTTTCTACACCCTATCACCCCCAAACCAACGGGCAAGCTGAGATTTCAAATAGAGAGATCAAGCGGATTTTGGAGAAGATGGTGAAGCCTAATAGAAAGGATTGGAGCACACGATTGGAGGATGCTCTGTGGGCCCATCGGACCGCTTACAAGGCACCCATAGGGATGTCACCCTATCGGGTTGTCTTTGGTAAGGCGTGCCACCTGCCTGTGGAGATAGAGCACCGTGCATATTGGGCTGTGAAGCAATGTAACTTAGCTCTTGATCAAGCGGGTGAGGAGAGGAAGCTGCAGTTGAGTGAGCTAGATGAGATCCGTTTGGAGGCCTATGAGAACTCCAAATTTTACAAAGAGAAGACCAAGAAGCTTCATGATAACTCCATTTCCAGAAAGGAGTTCTTGGTTGGTCAAAAAGTTTTGCTCTACAACTCTAGGCTTGGACTCATGAGTGGAAAGCTCCGCTCTAAATGGATTGGACCGTTTGTAGTCACCCAGGTGTTTCCTTATGGCACTGTGGAGATCAAGAGTGAGTCCACGAACAAGAGCTTCAAAGTCAATGGCCACCGACTCAAGCCTTTCCTAACCACCCCTTCTTTGGATGATGCACCTGTGGAGGAGGCCTCATTGGTCAACCCCACTTTTGAACAACCATGACTTAGGGAGTCTCCTTTTCTCCTTCCTTACTCTTTTTATTACACTTGTCTATATCTGTCTGATTCTGCTATTTGTGTTCCATTGAGGACAATGTGTGATTTAAGTGTGGGGGGAGAGTAGTTTAGGTTGCATATTTTGCTTTGATTTTTTTAGGTTTTGCTTAGTTTTGGGCATTTTCTTGCATGTTTTTGCTTCATTTTAGTAGAGTTTTGGTATCTTGTGTCTGAATTCATGCATTTCTGTGTGTAAAGTTGCTTTTGATAATTAAGAGGTGGTAACACTGTGATAGAATTGTCCCTTTTGTGAGGATTTGAGCCTTAATTGTGGGTGGATTGCTATATATGCCACCTAATTTTCTTTCATGTGTGATTGCACTCTGGATTACTTGCACTCTAGAACTTGACTTGACTCTTGTTGATACTTGATTGCTCATGCACATTTTGAAATGATTTAGGCACTTTCTTTCTTGAATAAGCTACTAGCCATATGAGCCTACTGATCGAGGCCGTACCCGATCAAAATAAAAGGTGTTTATTCTGTAGTACTAGGAAGGTGATCCTAGGTCGTTTCCCAGCGAATATCGGTCTAGGCAAAGTATCAAACACGTAGTGTGCAGTAAAATGGGGGGGGTTTTTGTGTGTGACAAATGTGAAGAACAAAACATAAACAGAATGTAAAAACTAAGAAAATCAGAAACAAAAGCGGGCAAACCCCTTTGGTTACGTACACTACTCAATCCTAGCTCACTAAAGATCGATTCCTCTCCTCTCCTCTGTCCAACTCGTGATAACCAAATACTAAGCGAAAATTCAGTTATCACTCCAAACCCTAACTTCTAATTAAGCATCAGAAACCAGAATTGGAGTTTTTACGAGTTAATACAAATTAAGCATTTATATTCATGTATTATCTCTACGAAATGGAATTAAGCAAACCACTACACATCGATAAACATGAAAACAGAGAAGAGAAAACGAAATTGCATTAATAACAAGAGCTCAAGAGTAGATAATACAATACCAAAGGGATTAACCCTTGAAGTCTAGCCTTCCATGGCCATAAATGAAGAAAAACGAGTAGAAATGGGGAAGAACAAAACCCTAGCAGCCACCACCACTTGGGAGAGCCAAGAGAGAAGTTCTAACCTAGAGAGAGAGTGAGAAATCTGAAAATGGGAGTGTGTCTTGGGGGTTACACGAATTTCCCCTCTTTAGTCATGAAAATGGGCCTAAAACATGGGCCCAAGTCCTAAGAAACACTATTCTAAAAATTACAATTAAAAAGGGACCTAAATGCAAATTACAATCTTCACTTCAATGCTTCAATCTTCATTTCCAAACATCCCAAAGTGTCCTTGTGCCAAATATTACCTGAAAATAGAAATAGAATTAATTAGGCTAAATAATCCCAAATTAAACAATATTCGGAATATTAGTCCAATAAACTCAAAATCACTAAATCAAGCTAATCAATGTCAAATGGGCAACAAGTATCAATAATAGGAGTAAAATAATGCAAGGAATAATGGGAAATAAAATGCTCATCAAATACCCCCACACTTATCCTTTTGCACTCCTGGGCAAAACCAAAAGATAGGACTATGAAGATCAATATGCACCAAAGCGAATCATGCAACAAGATGACTACAACTAAGAAATGCTAACCTAAGAGATTACATACTTCACAATGAATTCTAGGAAATGCAAAGAAATGGGCAAACTCAAGCACACAAAATGGTTAAGGATCAAAGAGTCAAAGCATCCGCGAACATCATCCAATTACTTCAAGTATGCAAAGAAACCAATGACATCAAGAGGATAGTCACAAAGATGATAGAAACTCACAAGGATCACTCAAAAGTGTTTACACTCAAGTGTTTGGGGTTAATCATTATTTACACTCAAGGCACATCATGAAAAACAAACACAACCATAAGCTTGACAAACCTCTAACATCAACCATCAACACACATGCACAAAATGATCAAAAGGTCTTTTAAGGGTTGTAATGGGGCCAAGGACAAGGTAGGATAAAAATATGGGAATGTAGCTAAAACCAAAGGAATAGAGGAGCAATGGGGAATAAGTAAAAAGTAAGCAAAATCCACCCCAAAATCAACTACCACTAATTCCAATCCTCTTTGCCTCAACAACCTTTTATTCACTTTTTTTTTTTTTTTTTTTTTTCCTCTTCTTTTTTTTTTCTTTTTATTTTTGCATTTTTTTTTTTTTTGTATTTTTGTCTTCTATTTTTTTTTTTTTTTGTTTTTGAGAGATATACAAAAAGAAAAGAAGAAACAACACAAATGGCATGAAGATGAAGCCATAACTATAACAACCAATGAGGCAAAACCAAGAACTCAACCAATTAAAGCATAAAGCACACTTCTTACCTAATACCCATTCCCAAAACAATTCCAAAGCTCCAAAATTCCCTAAGGTTAGGACAATCATGGTTTTTCAGTCATAGGCTTGTAATGAGCTAAAGAACAAGGAAAGGGATAAAAAGGCTCAAAGGGGCTAGCAAAGGATACATTCATTCAAGGTAGGCTCATATGGCTAGTAGCTTATTCAAGAAAGAAAGTGCCTAAATCATTTCAAAATGTGCATGAGCAATCAAGTATCAACAAGAGTCAAGTCAAGTTCTAGAGTGCAAGTAATCCAGAGTGCAATCACACATGAAAGAAAATTAGGTGGCATATATAGCAATCCACCCACAATTAAGGCTCAAATCCTCACAAAAGGGACAATTCTATCACAGTGTTACCACCTCTTAATTATCAAAAGCAACTTTACACACAGAAATGCATGAATTCAGACACGAGATACCAAAACTCTACTAAAATGAAGCAAAAACATGCAAGAAAATGCCCAAAACTAAGCAAAACCTAAAAAAAAAATCAAAGCAAAATATGCAACCTAAACTACTCTCCCCCCACACTTAAATCACACATTGTCCTCAATGGAACACAAATAGCAGAATCAGACAGATATAGACAAGTGTAATAAAAAGAGTAAGGAAGGAGAAAAGGAGACTCCCTAAGTCATGGTTGTTCAAAAGTGGGGTCGACCAATGAGGCCTCCTCCACAGGTGCATCATCCAAAGAAGGGGTGGTTAGGAAAGGCTTGAGTCGGTGGCCATTGACTTTGAAGCTCTTGTTCGTGGACTCACTCTTGATCTCCACAGTGCCATAAGGAAACACTTGGGTGACTACAAACGGTCCAATCCATTTAGAGCGGAGCTTTCCACTCATGAGTCCAAGCCTAGAGTTGTAGAGCAAAACTTTTTGACCAACCAAGAACTCCTTTCTGGAAATGGAGTTATCATGAAGCTTCTTGGTCTTCTCTTTGTAGAATTTGGAGTTCTCATAGGCCTCCAAGCGGATCTCATCTAGCTCACTCAACTGCAGCTTCCTCTCCTCACCCGCTTGATCAAGAGCTAAGTTACATTGCTTCACAGCCCAATATGCACGGTGCTCTATCTCCACAGGCAGGTGGCACGCCTTACCAAAGACAACCCGATAGGGTGACATCCCTATGGGTGCCTTGTAAGCGGTCCGATGGGCCCACAGAGCATCCTCCAATCGTGTGCTCCAATCCTTTCTATTAGGCTTCACCATCTTCTCCAAAATCCGCTTGATCTCTCTATTTGAAATCTCCGCTTGCCCGTTGGTTTGGGGGTGATAGGGTGTAGAGACTTTGTGCACAACCCCATACTTCTTGAGCAAAGCTTGCATGGATCTATTGCAGAAGTGTGTGCCTTGGTCACTGACTATGGCTCTAGGTATGCCAAACCTGCAAAGGATATTAGACCTGACAAAATCTACAACAACCTGAGCATCATTAGTCCTGGTGGCCTTAGCTTCCACCCATTTGGATACGTAATCCACAGCAAGTAAGATATAATAAAAACCAAAAGAAACAGGAAAGGGGCCCATGAAATCTATACCCCAGACGTCAAACACCTCACAAAACAACATAGGTTGTTGCGGCATCTGTTGCCTCCAAGATAGGGCGCCTCCTGCTCTTTGACACTGCTCACACGAGCTGCAGATGTTGCTCGCATCCTTGAAAATGGTAGGCCAATAAAATCCAGAATCCAGCACCTTTCGTGCTGTCCTTTGAGTACCAAGGTGGCCTCCCACTGGTGAAGCATGGCAAAATTGGAGAACCGATTGGATCTCCTGGTCTGGAATGCACCTGCGAATGACCTGATCACTGCAAAAACGCCATAAATAGGGGTCATCCCATACATAATGCTTGGCATCGCTCTTTAATTTGTCTCTTTGAGCTTTAGATGCCAAGGCAGGAAAAACAGAAGCAACGAGATAATTAACAATGTCTGCAAACCAAGGAGTTTGGGGAAGGGGATGGGAAACATGTAAAGATAAAAGCTGCTCATCCGGGAAGTTATCCCGGATAGGAAATGCATCCTCCTCTCTCTCTATCCTGCTCAAGTGGTCTGCGACAAGGTTATGCGCACCACTCCGATCCTGAATCTCAAGATCAAACTCCTGGAGGAGCAACATCCACCTAATCAACCTAGGTTTGGAATCTGTCTTTTTCAAAAGATACTTCAGAGCAGCATGATCAGTGTACACTACAACCTTAGAACCAAGCAAATATGATCTAAACTTGTCAAGTGCAAAAACAATAGCCAAAAGTTCTTTTTCAGTTGTTGTGTAATTAACCTGTGCTGCATCTAAAGTCCTAGAAGCATAATAAATCACATGCGACAGCTTACCAACCCTTTGGGAGAGAACTGCTCCCAAAGCATAATTTGAAGCATCAGTCATGAGCTCAAATGGGAGGGTCCAATCAGGTGGTTGGATGATGGGAGTGGTGGTCAGTGCTTTCTTCAATTCATCAAATGCCCTCTTGCATTGGTCTCCAAATTCCCATGGGGCATCCTTTTGAAGCAACTTGGAAAGAGGAAGGGCAATGTTGCTAAAGTTCTGAATAAACCTGCGATAGAAACCTGCATGACCAAGAAAAGAACGCACCTCTCGCACGCAAGAGGGGTAAGGCAAATGTGATATTACATGCAGCTTAGCAGGGTCAACTTCTATACCCTTGTGCGAAACAATGTGCCCTAAGACTATGCCTTGTTCTACCATGAAGTGGCATTTTTCAAAATTCAAGACAAGGTTAGTCTCAATGCACCTGTTAAGCACCTTAGTCAAATTATCAAGACATGCATCAAATGAGGAGCCATAAACACTAAAATCATCCATGAAGACCTCTATGCAATGCTCGAGCAAGTCAGCGAAAATACTCATCATACATCTTTGAAATGTGGCAGGAGCATTGCATAGGCCAAAAGGCATCTTTCTATATGCAAATGTGCCAAAAGGACAGGTAAATGTGGTCTTATGTTGGTCCTCTGGTGCAATGCAAATTTGAAAATAACCAGAGAATCCATCTAAGAAGCAATAATGAGATTTACCTGCCAGGCGCTCCAACATCTGATCAATGAAGGGGAGAGGGAAATGATCCTTGCGAGTCGCCTGGTTGAGCTTTCTGTAATCAATGCAGACTCTCCAACTGTTCTGCACTCTAGTGGGAATCAGCTCATCCTTCTCATTTTTTACAACTGTGACACCAGACTTCTTGGGGACAACTTGCACCGGGCTCACCCAAGTGCTATCTGAAATTGGGTAGATGATACCCGCTTGGAGCAGCTTGGTGACCTCTTTCTTAACCACATCAAGAATCTGGGGGTTCAATCGTCTTTGGGGTTGTCTCACTGGTTTAGCCCCATCCTCCAACAAAATGCGGTGCATGCACATGGAGGGGCTAATTCCAGGAATATCCGCTAAAGTCCATCCAATTGCCCTCTTGTTCTTTCTTATCACATCCAGTAGTTTCTCCTCTTGATCAACAGAAAGTGAGGTAGAGATGATCACTGGGAGTTTCTGCTCATCCTCCAAGTAAGCATATTTGAGATGAGGAGGGAGGGGCTTCAGGTCCAATGAGGGTGCCTGCATAATAGATGGAACTAAAGGGACAGCAGAAATGGATTCTGCTGCCTGCACCTGAACAAGTAAATCAGACTCATGCATAACAGATATGGGGTTAGGGTTAGCATAATCTGAATCTATAACATATGAATCATCAGATGCAGTAGCAGAGTCTAAAAACTGGGCTATTTCAGTGCATGCGGTGCACCATCCAGAGTTAGTGCATGATGGACAAGTAAATGAATCAGTGAAAGATGGCAATTCAAAATCATGATGCAAAAAGTCAAGCATATGCTCATCTATCAAATCATCGAGCAAGTCCATATGGAAAACAGAGTGATCCTCAGGAAAATGTTTCATAGCATGGAAAATGTCAAATCGGATCACACTGCCATCAAACTCCATGGAAAGTGAACCTGAATGCACATCTATCTTGGTTCGGGCTGTTTTCAAAAATGGCCTCCCCAAAATAATAGGAACAGCATTACGGGGAGAGTCATCTTCCATATCAAGTATGTAAAAATCAGCAGGGAAGATCAACTCTTCAACCCGAACCAAGATATCCTCTATCAAACCTGCGGGGTGGGCAGTACTTCTATTTGCCAATTGAATCACCACACCCGTAGGTTGAAGAGGTCCAAGAGAAAGAGACTTAAAAACAGACATAGGCATGACATTTATTGATGCTCCTAAATCTAGCATAGCATTTTCAAACTTAACATTGCCTATGATGCAAGGTATAGAGAAAGTTCCAGGATCCTTACATTTTTCAGGAATGTGAGGGATAGGTTTACCTATGAGAGCGGAGACATTCCTTCCCATGCTTATCCTCTCATTGCCCTTGAGTCTTCTCTTATGAGTGCACAACTCCTTAAGGAACTTCGCATACCTTGGAATCTGTTTTATTGCATCAAGAAGGGGTATGTTGACTTCCACCTTCCTGAATGTGTCAAGAATGTCCTTGTCCACCTCTTCCACCCTTTTGTTTTGAGGCACTCTTGGTGGGAATGGAAGAGGAACAGGAGGAGGTTGTAGGACAACAGCAGGGCTTGTGGTTGAAGTCGAGGAGGGTTGAGTTGGATGATTCTCTTTGGTGCTAGCATGCTCACCTTCATCTACCACTTGGCTCTTCCCTTTAGAGGAAGCTAGAGCATCATTGTTGAGGTGAGGTTGTGGTGTGGGTGTGACAATCTGCTTTCCCGACCTCAGGTTGATGGCACTCACATTCTGATTCTGAGGGTTGATCACAGTTTGGGATGGCAACTTGTCAGAATTTTGAGATTGCAAGTTGTTGAGAGAAGTTGCCATTTGACCCATCTGATTTGTCAAAGTCTGAATGGATGCCTCTTGTCTCTGAATGGATGCTCTAGTCTCTTGTTGAAATTGGAGGTTTTGCATGGTCATTTGCCTCACCAACTCCTCCAAGGTAGGTTGGTTGGATGGAGGGGCTGATGGTGCAGGATGAACCACTTGCTGCTGTTGTTGCCTTTGCTGTTGGATTGGAGGAGGTACATATGGTGGTCTGCTCGGTCCAGCGGTGTTCTGAAATGGAACATTAGGAGGAGGTTGTTGTTGATCAGACCACTTCAGATTGGGATGGTTCCTCCATCCAGGGTTGTATCTATTGGAAGAGAGGTCATGATTATGTTGTTGTGGGCCTCTATTGTTGTATATGTTTGCTGCATAGGCCTCGGGTTGGTCACCACTTGTCATCGGCTGTTGCTGCTGAAGGGAAGGGCATGCATCTGTGGGGTGCTCAATGGATGTGCATATGCCACACACTCTAGCAGGAAGTATCATCTTTTTCTGATTGACAGCCAATTGTGTGACCAATGTTGTGAGAGAATCAATTTTCTGCTCAAGCTTCTCAACCTTGCCCGAGTCTGCACCAACATCATTTACATCCCTCACAACTATTGCATCACTGTTGCTTCTTGCATGGAATTGTTGACAGTTGGAAGCCATCTTCTCAATTTTGCTCCTGGCTTGTAAGGGTGTCATATCTCCCAATGTACCCCCACTTGCAGCATCTACCATGTTTCTTTCCATGAAGTTGAGACCTTCATAAAAGTACTGGATGAGAAGCTGCTCTGAGATCTGATGGTGAGGGCAGGAAGCACACAACCTCTTGAATCTCTCCCAATAATCATAGAGACTCTCTCCATGTTGTTGCCTGATACCAGAAATTTCCTTTCTGATTGCAGTGGTCCTATTTGCAGGGAAGAATTTTTCCAGAAATGCCCTCTTCAAGTCATCCCAGCTTGTGATGGAACCAGGGGCCAAGTCAGATAACCAATCTTGTGCTAGACCCTCTAAGGAATGTGGAAATGCTCTGAGACAGACATGATCCTCTTGCACATCATGTGGTTTCATTGTGGTGCACACTATATGGAATTTCTTGAGATGCTTATGAGGATCCTCACCTGCAAGACCATGAAACTTGGGCAACAAATGGATTAGTCCTGTTCTAAGCTCAAAAGGAACATCCTCATCAGGATACCGGATACACGAGTCTTCAATAGTGAAGTCAGGTGCAGCCAGCTCCCTAAGTGTCCTTTCCCTTGGTGGGGGTTGAGCCATGTTATCACAATATATAGAATCAGATTGAATAAAAGTAGAAGGAATAGAAGAAATAGAAACAGAATCAGAATTAGATGGACTATAAGATGACTCTGACTCACTATCTAATGACTGATTCCTATTTTGTCTAACTAATCTGTGATAAGTTCTATCAATTTCAGGGTTATAAGGATGCAAATAACTTGGGTTGCCCCTAGTCATGTACTGAACAGAACAGCATCAACCATAGCATACTGTAACAGATATGCATGACCAAAATTTATTATTTTTTAAAATTTTTTTCTTTATTTTTTTCAGCACCCTAAAATCATGAAAACATATCACAGAAAGTTTGAGGACAAAATTCAAAAGGGAACCAAGTCAAACAAATAAATTACAAACAAAAAAGAAGAAAAAATAAACTTGTAAAATAAAAAAGAAATAGTAAACAGGCTTTTTCAGGATCCAAACGAAGGGGTTTTCTGACGAAGTTAGAAAAATCAGATTATTCATAGTAAGGGGTTCCCTTCGATTTGATATAAAATTCGTCAAATTCCGAGTTACTGATCAAAAGTTATGCCTATTTATAGTAAGTGCTGCTGAAACTTGGAAAATTTTTCTGGAACTCACAACCAGTGCTTATCTGAGTGTCTGTGATGCATCAAAACACTAATATATGATGAAACAAGTGTGGATACCAATTTTCGTGCAAAAATTCCACCCGCAGCTATGTTGAATGGCACTCACAGAATCACTAGAATAGCATCAGTTGTGCAGAACAGCAAATCAGCAAACATGGCAACTTTCAATCAGTTATCAGAATGCTTATTCACACACTAACTACACTAACTAATCTAATTAACTACTGTATGATCTTTGGCAAGAACCGATAGTCCCCGGCAACGGCGCCAAATTTTGATCGAGGCCGTACCCGATCAAAATAAAAGGTGTTTATTCTGTAGTACTAGGAAGGTGATCCTAGGTCGTTTCCCAGCGAATATCGGTCTAGGCAAAGTATCAAACACGTAGTGTGCAGTAAAATGGGGGGGGTTTTTGTGTGTGACAAATGTGAAGAACAAAACATAAACAGAATGTAAAAACTAAGAAAATCAGAAACAAAAGCGGGCAAACCCCTTTGGTTACGTACACTACTCAATCCTAGCTCACTAAAGATCGATTCCTCTCCTCTCCTCTGTCCAACTCGTGATAACCAAATACTAAGCGAAAATTCAGTTATCACTCCAAACCCTAACTTCTAATTAAGCATCAGAAACCAGAATTGGAGTTTTTACGAGTTAATACAAATTAAGCATTTATATTCATGTATTATCTCTACGAAATGGAATTAAGCAAACCACTACACATCAATAAACATGAAAACAGAGAAGAGAAAACGAAATTGCATTAATAACAAGAGCTCAAGAGTAGATAATACAATACCAAAGGGATTAACCCTTGAAGTCTAGCCTTCCATGGCCATAAATGAAGAAAAACGAGTAGAAATGGGGAAGAACAAAACCCTAGCAGCCACCACCACTTGGGAGAGCCAAGAGAGAAGTTCTAACCTAGAGAGAGAGTGAGAAATCTGAAAATGGGAGTGTGTCTTGGGGGTTACACGAATTTCCCCTCTTTAGTCATGAAAATGGGCCTAAAACATGGGCCCAAGTCCTAAGAAACACTATTCTAAAAATTACAATTAAAAAGGGACCTAAATGCAAATTACAATCTTCACTTCAATGCTTCAATCTTCATTTCCAAACATCCCAAAGTGTCCTTGTGCCAAATATTACCTGAAAATAGAAATAGAATTAATTAGGCTAAATAATCCCAAATTAAACAATATTCGGAATATTAGTCCAATAAACTCAAAATCACTAAATCAAGCTAATCAATGTCAAATGGGCAACAAGTATCAATAATAGGAGTAAAATAATGCAAGGAATAATGGGAAATAAAATGCTCATCACCTACCTTGAATGAATGTATCCTTTGCTAGCCCCTTTGAGCCTTTTTATCCCTTTCCTTGTTCTTTAGCTCATTACAAGCCTATGACTGAAAAACCATGATTGTCCTAACCTTAGGGAATTTTGGAGCTTTGGAATTGTTTTGGGAATGGGTATTAGGTAAGAAGTGTGCTCTATGCTTCAATTGGTTGAGTTCTTGGTTTTGCCTCTTTGGTTGTTGTAGCTATGGCTTCATCTTCATGCCATTTGTGTTGTTTCTTCTTTTCTTTTTGTATATCTCTCAAAAACAAAAAAAATAATAGAAAAAAAATGCAAAAATAAAAAAAATGAAGAAAAAAAAGAAAAAAAAAGTGAATAAAAGGTTGTTGAGGCAAAGAGGATTGGAATTAGTGGTTGTTGATTTTTGGGTGGATTTTGCTTACTTTATACTTATTCCCCATTGCTCCTCTATTCCCTTGGTTTTAGCTACATTCCCATATTTTTATCCTATCTTGTCCTTGGCCCCATTACAACCCTTAAAAGACCTTTTGATCATTTTGTGCATGTGTGTTGATGGTTGATGTTAGAGGCTTGTCAAGCTTATGGTTGTGTTTGTTTTTCATGATGTGCCTTGAGTGTAAATAATGATTAACCCCAAACACTTGAGTGTAAACACTTTTGAGTAATCCTTGTGAGTTTCTATCATCTTTGTGACTATCCTCTTGTTGTCATTGGTTTCTTTGCATTCTTGAAGTAATTGGATGATGTTCGCGGATGCTTTGACTCTTTGATCCTTAACCATTTTGTGTGCTTGAGTTTGCCCATTTCTTTGCATTTCCTAGAATTCATTGTGAAGTATGTAATCTCTTAGGTTTGCATTTCTTAGTTGTAGTCATCTTGTTGCATGATTCACTTTGGTGCATATTGATCTTCATAGTCCTATCTTTTGGTTTTGCCCAGGAGTGCAAAAGGATAAGTGTGGGGGTATTTGATGAGCATTTTATTTCCCATTATTCCTTGCATTATTTTACTCTTATTATTGATACTTGTTGCCCATTTGACATTGGTTAGCTTGATTTAGTGATTTAGAGTTTATTGGACTAATATTCCGAATATTGTTTAATTTGGGATTATTTGGCCTAATTAATTCTATTTCTATTTTCAGGTCATATGTGGCACAAGGACACTATGGGCATTTTTGGAAATGAAGAAGATTGAAGTATTGAAGTGAAGATTGTGATTTGCATTTAGGTCCCTTTTTAATTGTAATTTTTAGAATAGTGTTTCTTAGGACTTGGGCCCATGTTTTAGGCACATTATCATGACTAAAGAGGGGAAATTCGTGTAACCCCTATGAACACACTCCCATTTTCAGATTTCTCACTCTCTCTCTAGGTTAGAACTTCTCTCTTGGCTCTCCATAGCATTTGGTGGCTGCTAGGGTTTTGTTCTTCCCCCTTTCTACACGTTTTTCTTGATTTATGACCATGGAAGGCTAACTTCAAGGGCTAATCCCTTTGGTATTGTATTATCTACTCTTGAGCTCTTGTTATTAATGCAATTTCGTTTTCTCTTCTCTGTTTTCATGTTTATCAATGTGTAGTGGTTTGCTTAATTCCATTTCGTAGAGATAATACATGAATATAAATGCTTAATTTGTATTAACTCGTAAAAACTCCAATTCTAGTTTCTGATGCTTAATTAGAATTTAGGGTTTGGAGTGACAACTAGATTTTCGCTTAGTATCTGATTGTCACGAGTTGGACAGAGGAGAGGAGAGGAATCTATCTTTAGTGAGCTAGGATTGAGTAGTGTACGTAGCCAAAGGGGTTTTCCCGCTTTTGTTTCTGATTTTCTTAGTTTTTATATTCTGTTTATGTTTTGTTCTTCACATTTGTCACACACAAAAACTCCCCCTTTTTACTGCACACTACGTGTTTGATACTTTTCCTAGACCGATATTCGCTGGGAAACAACCTAGGATCACCTTCCTAGTACTACAGAATAAACCCCTTTTATTTTGATCGGGTACGACCTCGATCAATGTGCCTTGAGTGTAAATAATGATTAACCCCAAACACTTAAGTGTAAACACTTTTGAGTGATCCTTGTTAGTTTCTATCATCTTTGTGACTATCCTCTTGTTGTCATTGGTTTCTTTGCATACTTGAAGTAATTGGATGATGTTCACGGATGCTTTGACTCTTTGATCCTTAACCATTTTGTGTGCTTGAGTTTGCCCATTTCTTTGCATTTCCTTGAATTCATTGTGAAGTATGTAATCTCTTAGGTTTGCATTTCGTAGTCGTAGTCATCTTGTTGCATGATTCACTTTGGTGCATATTGATCTTCATAGTCCTATCTTTTGGTTTTGCCTAGGAGTGCAAAAGGATAAGTGTGGGGGTATTTGATGAGCATTTTATTTCCCATTATTCCTTGCATTATTTTACTCCTATTATTGATACTTGTTGCCCATTTGACATTGTTTAGCTTGATTTTGTAATTTAGAGTTTATTGGACTAATATTCCGAATATTGTTTAATTTGGGATTATTTAGCCTAATTAATTCTATTTCTATTTTCAGGTCATATGTGGAACAAGGATACTATGGGCATTCTTGGAAATGAAGATTGAAGTATTGAAGTGAAGATTGTAATTTGCATTTATGTCCCTTTTTAGTTGTAATTTTCAGAATAGTGTTTCTTAGGACTTGGGCCCATGTTTTAGGCCCATTTTGTGACTAAAAAGAAGGGAAACTCGTGTAGCACATAGCATACACTCCCATTTCAGATATCTCACACTCTCTCTAGGTTAGAACTTCTCTCTTGGCTCTCCTAAGTGGTGGTGACTGCTAGGGTTTTGTTCTTCCCCATTTCTACTCGTTTTTCTTCATTTATGGCCATGAAAGGCTAGACTTCAAGGGTTAATCCCTTTGGTATTGTATTATCTACTCTTGAGCTCTTGTTATTAATGCAATTTCGTTTTCTCTTCTCTGTTCTCATGTTTATCAATGTGTAGTGGTTTGCTTAATTCCATTTCGTAGAGATAATACATGAATATAAATGCTTAATTTGTATTAACTCGTAAAAACTCCAATTCTGGTTTCTGATGATTAATTAGAAGTTAGGGTTTGGAGTGACAACTAGATTTTCGCTTAGTATTTGGTTGTCACGAGTTGGACAGAGGAGAGGAGAGGAATCGATCTTTAGTGAGCTAGGATTGAGTAGTGTACGTAGCCAAAGGGGTTTGTGTAACATCCCGCATTTTCTGGACTCAAATAAATCAATAAGATTTTATTTAAGATTGATTTTTCAGAATTTAAGAAAGGTTTTCGGTTAAAGTATTTAAGCAAATGATTTTTTTTTAGGTTTAATTTCATGAAAGCTAAACTACGATTTTGTTATTTCTTAACGAAATGAAATTGCTTTTGATCAAAATGAATTGTTGTTTTAAATTAATTATTTTTGGTGTATGTGGAAATGAGATTTTTGTAAAATCAAGTAAAGCCTAGTTTGTAGTGGATTAACACGGTTTATTGGTTTCTTATGGATTATATTTTGAGTTGTGAATGTATGTGTTTATGTGAGGAATTATGAATGGAACCTAATTAGTAAATTTAAATGAATGGATGCATGGACTATGTGAATAAGTGTAGGATGTAGGTGTGTGCCGTATGATGGAATGGAAAACATGATATGTTGGAAGTGTGATGTGCATGATCAAGTATGTGTTAAACCTATATACATCATATTTCCATGTTATGTGTTTAGCATGATAACATGAAATAGAATCACATGTGATAAGAGCATGCATTACTCCATGATGATGATGACATGAAATGAAAATGTGGGTGCATGTGTGCATGTGTGTGTGTGTTCGGCCGAGGATGAGAGAAGAGGAACCAAATAGGATGCATGTTTTTATTTATTAAAAAATTAGAAATTCAAGTGGAAGCCAAGTAGAAGCCTAGGTTAGTGACTCATGATACCTAAGGGAGACTTTCATCAACCTTGTCTCTCCATTGACAAGACCCTTGCCATGCAAAATTTGGAGTGGTCCGAATTACCCCTCCACCAAGCCATGAACCAAGGCTAAAATAGGAAAATGACCCACCCTTGCTCTTATTCTTAAAACCGTGTAGATGTGTGTTGGTAGCCATTCTTCATCTCCAAACACTCCACTTCCAAACACTTGGTCCAAGAGTACATCAACTCTTGAGACCTTAGAGAGAGAAGGAAGTACGCCGTGAGGGAGAAGAGAGGAAAAGAAGAGTGAGACTCCAAAATTCTTAACCCAAACCTCTCTACTTTCTTTCCCAACCTTGTCCTTCTTCAAGAATAAGAAGAAAAGCCACCCATCAACTTAGAGAGAAGGAGGCCGAGGCAACCCTAGGAGGACAAGAAGAAACTTGAAGTTTGAAGATTTAGTTAGAGTTTGGCTTGATCTAAGGTAGTTATTCAAGAGAATTAGTGTAATAATTTTGGTTTGTAAAAAGGGCTTTATATGGACTTTTGTTCAAGATCAATTCTCTTGTGATGCATGTCCTTATTTTCTTGTGGTCTTGAAGTTTTGTTGCCTTGCATGTTATCTTTGTGGTTTGATTTTGAATATTGGTGCTTAGATGTTTTAATTTCCATCTTGTTCTTCACGTTTTGTGTAAGTTTTGTATTTAAGCTTACGTCTTTGCTTTGATCTTGTGTTGCATGTTTTGATCTATGCTTTACTCTTGAGAAAATGTGAAACTTGAGTTTTATGTATTAGTTTGAGTGCAAGTCTTGATTTTTCCTTGGTGCATGTACGGTTTCCAAAAGAAAATAAACATAATAGGCTTTGAAAATAATTTTTGGTATAAAAAGAATTTAAATCAAGGCCTTGTTCATGTGAGATGATGATTCGGTGGGTGTTAGTTTAAAGGAATTCTTACATGATTTGATTTTTGGAGTTGATCCTTGCAAGTGAACATAATTTGTGAGATCTTGCCTTCATACTTATCACCATTCGGTCAAGTCTAGGAAATCATGCTAGATCATCACTCCCTTTCCATGCATGTTAAAAATTTGTCTCATCTAGAGATTGTAAGTGCATGCCTGATGGGATTTACATGATCAAAGAATTTTAAGCTCATTTTCTTAGAAGTTAAAGACCTGAACATGTCCCTTGATTTTTATTGTGTTAGAAAATTTAAAATTTTGTTTGCCAATTCCTTGGGAAGCTCACGGTTTTACATGAGTAGATGTTTAAAGATAATTTATTTAGTTTGCATGTGTGTTTTATTGTTAAGATTAGGGATTTCTAAACCTATGGGACTTAAACCTTTTGATTTAAAACTTTAAAGTAAATTTTTCATGATCCCATTTGGTTTAGGAACGAACCCTAAGCCAATTTATTTTCCTATGTGACATAATTTAAATTCGCCCTGAATAA
The DNA here is from genome assembly GCA_037953625.1 of Crotalaria pallida. NCBI lineage: Eukaryota > Viridiplantae > Streptophyta > Magnoliopsida > Fabales > Fabaceae > Crotalaria > Crotalaria pallida. Next base: position 46,727,679 of record CM075650.1, on the reverse strand, counting down.
ATGAAATTGATTAGGTGTATGATTGTGTTCTTCCTTGAATTCCATTCGGTTTTGGCATAAATTCCATTCAAACTATTTTTATTTTCTTATGTTATATTGTTTGAGATAATCTAGTATAGATGAAAGGGATTTGATAAATGTTTGTGTTGTGTGTTTTCCTTGTGTTCTATTCGGTCATGGTATGAAAATAAAGGAATTAAATTGATTCATCCTTGTGTGTTGGTTTATGTGATGATCAATGTGATTTTGATTTAAGTATGTCCTTTTCTTTAATTAAATTATAATGTTTAAATATAGGATAGAGTGCTTGTCGTATGTGCATGATCATTAGACTTGAACATGAACCTTGTCTCATGAAGGATATGATTCGGCCATGCATGGAAATTAAGTGTCTAAGTCTGATTCCTGTCTTATGTGCATAAATTGTAATGTTGTATTTATATGTGCATAAATGACTTGAGTGTTTAATATTTTTAAAGGTTTTTGATTGAATCCTTGTGTTATTTCTCTTTGATGAAATTCGATTTTAAAGAAAATAAAGTAAGTCAAATGTTTTGATTAATTGAAAAGTGTTGTTTTGAAAAGGTTTTCCATTAATTCATGAAGTTCATGGTCTCAATTTAATAAATGATTTTCACAAGAAAACCTTAAGATAAATGTGGCCTTTTAAGCCAAGAAATTATGGATGTTTTCAAAAAAAAGTTTTTATTTAACCGTGAATTAAAATCAAAGTGATTCTCAAATAAAAATTTGATAATAATGTCTTATTTCATAAGAACAAATTTTAATGAGAAAGAATTATTTGAGTTCCAGTAACAATCGGGAAGCGGTTACGAACGTCGCCGAGGACAAAAACGAGGAGCGTATAGTGAGATTCGTCGTCAATCAGGTGAGAGAGAAGTTTTCCTAAGACACCGTGGTAGCTAGGTAATTTATTAGGACGTTCCATATCATCTCAAAGATCGGAACTTCGTGGTTGGCGTCAGTAGTATAAGCGGCAATTGTTTGCTTTGTGTGGCCACTTATACGAAGGTGACAAAGACCACAACTCTATTGTGCGATGTGGTGTGTTGATAGCATGCTTGTATTTATTTATTTATGTTTGATAATGCTTATTGTTGTTGGTTATGATGAATAAATGGCTGATAAACGTTGAAATAAGAAAATGAAAACGAAGAGGAAGAGTTGAGGAGATGAGGAAGTTAAAAGTAATGGGATTATGAGAAAAGAGAAACGATAGAGAATGAGAGATTGAGTGGGAAAGAGAGATAAGAGTTGACCGAGAAAGGAAGTTGATAATAATGTTGAGAACGAGCCAGAGCTGAAGAAAGTGATGTGAATTGTTGGAGTGAGAGGTGAATTAAGTGGAGCTAGGCTCCTTTATTTTGGTTTTAGACTGGGAACTGGTGTTGAGTTGAGCTTGCTCCTCCACTAGCGCTCAGCACAAAATGTGTTTTGAAAAAGAGTTTCGAAAAAAGGAATTTTCGAAAAGATTTATGAAAGAAATTTTTGAGTTGTGAAGACAACTTTTGAAAAAGGTTTGTGAAATGAAATTTTTGAAAAGATTTTTGAAATGGGGTTTTGAAGAAGTTTGTGAAACCATATTTCAAAGGAGTTTTATGACACGATCTTTTGAAGAAGTTTTATGAAAGGATATTTTGTGGAAACAATGTTTTCGGGGAAGCCTCTTTGAAACAAGATTTGAAGAAGGTTTATTTGAAATGGTATTCTGGTGAAAGATGATTTTGTGAAAATTTTGGAAATGATGTTTTTGGAAAATTGTGAAATTGATATTTTGAGAAGAATGGTAAAAAGGAAGATTTGGAAGAATGAGAGTGTGGTTGAGAAGAAAGTTTGAGAAATGAGATATGAAACAAGTGAAGAACTCCCAGCTCTGAGCTATGTGTGATTTTGATGAGAGAAAGATTGTGCAAAGTTAGTGGTCGGGACTCACTGAAGGGATGCACTAAGGGTGAGCCGACTGTTAGGTTAATTAAATAATTAAAAGATTATAAAAGACATTAACAGCGAACGCGGTGAGTCATGAGAGTTAACCCGAAGTAGTGGATAGGAAGGAACGATAAGTATCTGCGGATACTTAGGACGAGATTGCATTAGGGGAGGACGATGACGGTGAAACGTCAAGAAGTCTAGAGTATTGTTATAGGCAGAACGAACTCCATAAGTGGTGCACTAACGTGGTGGGGACTGGGTTTAATACCGTGGTAAGTTCTGCGCGCGCACTATAACAATACTGTCGCCCCCTAGATTGCAAATCGAGAACAGTGAGAGGGACTGGAACGGGGCATTGTGTTTTGCCGCTGCGAGGCAGTGTGCCATGATTATTATGAATTGATATTATTGAGGCTGGGCCTCCTGGTCAGGGACCATTTATGTGTGAGAAAGCTGTCGTGCCCGCGTGGTAAATGTCCTGTACTCCTGTTTGCTTCCGACTAGGTGGATGGTTGGCCGAGGAGATGTAGACTTGAGATGTGAGTGCTAACTACGAAAGAAACGCGTACCTCGATGATCCTTTAACTCCCCCGATCATCGATGGTTATAACTCGATAAGACACTAATTATATTTATGAGAGTAAGAGTTCAATAAGTGCAAAGAATGAATAAGAGATTGAGAATGGACGATGTGGAAAAGATATTGAGATTGGTGAAAGGGATGAGAAACAAGAGAGGAGAAGTATGAAGGAAATGATGTTAAGATGAAACAAATATGGATCGTGAATAATGAGGATAGTACGTTTGCTTGTTGTTATGTGTGTATGTTGTGTGTTATGTGTGTGTGTCCTATTATTTTGCTTACCGTAATTCCACACCGTTGACGCTACGCGTCCGGATCACTTACTCTCTCCTGTTCGTTGGCGCATTGGTGTCGCTGGTATTCCAACGGGCAGATGGATCGTCGTTTGGAGATCGTTACTTGGCCTCATAAGGGACGCGGATGGAAAGCTATACATCGAGGATGGGCATGGTCGGGATGTGCTCAGATGGTGATCGAAGACCCGGAACATAAGTTGGGTGGATCTACACCTAGTTTGCGTTTGGGAAGTATATCCTACATGTGTCACGGCTCCGAACCGCCGCCTCGGAATCAAGGGGAGGAGAACTCAGTGAAGCTATTCGGAGTGGAACTTAAACCGATTTCCGACGGAGAGCCAAAGAACGCGGTTGCATCATCCTCTGGAACAAAGGCACCCGCAAAGAAGAAGAAGAAGCTGGAACCAATCATCTTTGATAGGAAAAGAGAGCCAGTAGTAGAATTAGATTAAGTTGTTGTTTGTGTTGTGTAATCAGGATTACCTAAGTGATGAACCAATGCTGTACTTCAATTATTTTGAAGCATGCCCGACTTTTATTGAATGAGAGGACACTTTTTATGAAATATGCTCAAGTTCTTTTGATGAAACGAATGAAGTTACATAAGTTGAAAATCGAACTGTTTTCTTGATAAAATGTTTTTGGAAAACATGGTAAGTGAGTGGTGGTTTTAAGTAACAACTCGGTTTTCGAAAGAGAAGGTTGAAGGATGTTAATAACTCTTCAAGAATGCTTTCAAACCCTTCAACAACGTTAAAAAAAAATTTGGTCTCATTTTTTTGCAACATTAATAAATGAAAGTCAACTCATTTTGGTTTTCGAAAATCGGGCTGTTATAGTTTGCTCGCTTTTCTTTCTGATTTTCTTAGTTTTAATATTCTGTTTTGTGTTTTGTTCTTCACATTTGACACATACGAAATCCCCCCAATTTACTGCACACTACGTGTTTGATACTTTGCCTAGACCGATATTCGCTGGGAATCGACCTAGGATCACCTTCCTAGCACTACAGAATTAAACCCCTTTTATTTTTATCGGGTACGACCTCGATCAAGGACGCCCACTAGAAACAACAAGGCGTAAGGATAACTGGTGAAACTATCTGCGACATGGAAAAACAGGAGCAACGGTGGCTACGCCCCCTTTGTGTTTTTTGGGAGGAGGGGCAAACACCTTCAAAGAAGAAGAGGATTTAGCATAACATTCAATCATGCATAACATTCATACATAGCATTCATTCATTTGCATTATTCATTCATACATGGCATTCATTCATTCATTACATCCAAGCGTACTAAGACTTAAGAAGAGCATGGTCCTAAGTGGATCTGGAATTGCCATGACACAATGCATACTGGATGATTAGAAAAGCGGAATAACAACTAGGGGGCTTCCCCTTAAGGAGACAACATCACTCATGGACCAGTACAAAACAAAAGAGAATCATCAAGAAAGGGAAGTTTCAACTTTTATTACAATCGTCATTGAATTTGAGATAAATGCATTTTATTACTAACAAAATTTTATGGAGCATCGAAATAAAGATTATGGCCTTTAGAGATATTGTGCACTTGAGAAAGAATAGATTCTCCCTTAAGTGCAAGGGGGCTAATGTTATGGACCTGTTTTTACCATAGGCCATAATCTATATTTAGCAATCTAATCTTGCAGGAAAGATAGGATAATCATGGTAAGGTACTTAGTGGACCCATGCCGCCTTGGTGTAGGACGACACATCGGCGGTACCACTAAGTTGGGAACTTCATGGACTACGTGGAATAGAAGGCTTTGGATGGAGGAAACTGCATAGGGCGTTCATGCATGCCTTGACAAAGCGCCTTCATGATAGATAAGGGACGGGGACGCCCTAACACCCATGACGCCCTAAGACATAGGATGCCCTAACACCCATGACGTCCTAAGACCTAGGACGCCCTAAAATCTAGGACGCCCTAGAACATAGACGCTCACCCATTGATCCACTTATTGTGAGAGCGTAGGTTGACACATCTCCTAAAACTTGGGGACAACGTTTACTTGGTCACCAAGTTCTAACTCTCCTTTATTGCCCTTCACCCTCAGCACCCCAAGGGACTTCACGTAGTGACCATCCTTGGTACCCCCTTAATACTCTCCTCATCACCAACACTGTACTCCAAATAAAAAAGATCCATGCCATCCAAATGACCAAAAACACCGGAAACAACACTAAAAGGGAGAAACACTTCATCAACTCCCTCATTCTATTTCTTTAAAAGAACCAATATATTCATACACTTGAGACTGATTTCCCTTTTCTCATTCTCCCTAAACCATTGTCATGGGTAAAGAGCACCCCAGTCGATCCTCCCAACGATTCTTCATGATGGACCATCCGCTCTCTCCAAGCCATGGTGGCATAGATTTTGTACTTCTACATACATCTCTTAAGCTTACAAACCCAGATCATTATCATTAAACATTTCCATAGAAAGGTACTGAAATAGGTAGCGACAGTGTTAGTTTGAACGATGATTTATGGTAATTTTTGTGGTGTTGGTAGAGGAAGAGATGGTGAGGGCAGGGAGGGTCAGGATGTGGTGGTGGTGATGGTGATGAAATGTGGGTGGACATGGAGGTGGTGATGATGGTGTCGATGGTGGTGTCATTGAGGGATGGTGGTGGTTGAGATGGTAGGGATTGTCACGATGGTGGTAGTGGTCTTGCGAGGGTAATGGTTGGTGGGGTGGTCACTATGGTGATGGTTGGGCGGTGGTGGTCCAAGTGGTGATGATGGTGGTATAGGGAGGGGTACTAGTCGCAAGTGAGGATGTGGTGGCGGTTGGAGTGGATATAACGTGGTAGTGGTTATTATCTGGGATGGTAGTAGTTAGGGTGGTTGTGGTGGTAGTTGTGGTGGTTTAGGTTTAGGTCGTCACAATGATGTTCGTTGGGTGACAGTCATTGTAACATCCCGAATTTTTATTCTAAGCTTAATTAAATCGGATCTGAGTTAGGCTAATGATAATCAGAAGTGTAAGTTGGGATTTAGTGAAGCAATCCAGGCCAATGTGTGTATAGGAGTTAAGAGGAATGTCTTAGAGTTAGAAACCATCAAAATATGAAAATATAGTGATGTAATTGATTACTTTGAGGAAAGTAATCGATTACCATCATTCTGTGAGAAACCCTAAATTTGAATTCAAGGAAGTAATCGATTTCCTTGGGGGAGGTAGATGATTACCTACATTATGTGAGGAGCCAAATAATTGTGAAATAAGGGAGATAATCGATTACCTGTCGTGTTCTCAAGAAAAAAAATAAGTGGCATGAGGAGGCTTCTTGAGGAAGCCATTCCTTCTCCACCACATATTTCAAAGCTTCTAAGAGAAGCCACTCATTTCGGGCCACATATTCCTTTTCTTCTTGCCAAAGAAAAAGGGAGCGACAACAACAACAACAACAACAAAACACTCATCTTTCTTATTCCCATCGTCTTCTTCATATTCTCCTCAAGGTCCCATGAAGCAAGCATCATAATCATCAATAAAAACCCTAGAATCAACAACACCCATCACCATCAACCATTATTATCATCAAAATTTCAACTAAGAACAAGTTAGAAATCACCCTCCCTTCATCCCCACATCACACGCCTATCATCATCATCTCCCTTAGGTTTTCTTGAGTTCCATAGCCATGGTGAACTTCACATGCCTTATCAAGAACAAGTAAAGCCAAGTTTCCTTCCTCTTTCACAATTTCCTTTTGATAAGGTTCCTCTTCATCTCCTTGTTACTTGGTTAAGGCATCTCAAGAGGTTCAAGGGGTTAAGGCACTATCCTAGCACTATCGGAATAAAACTGAAAGCAGTAAAGAGAAAATGAGACACCGAGATTTTATATCGGTTCACTCACAACCACGGTGAGTTAGGTCCAGTCCCCCCTGAACCTTAGGGAGCCTTTAATAATAACAAATTGATAGAAATTACAAGGGATCAATTAACCCACCAAGAGAGTACCAAACTCTTGGCTTCTACCTAATTTAACAAGTCTTGAAACCTTCAAGACACCCTAAAACCTTCAAGGATTTTCACCAAAGAACCTCTTTGGATTTCTGCTCAGGAACCTCCTAAGACTTTACAAAAACACCTAAGAACCTCTTAGATGGCTTGGAAACCTTCCAAGACTTTCACTTGCTTGAGAACCTCTCAAGACTTTACAAACAGATTGAATGAGATGATGATGGCTCCAACCCGAAACACAAGTGTGTTTGATTCTGAAAGTTTGATGAACAAAAGAGTTTTCGGTTGAGTGTTTGAGAAAGAATTTTATGCAGAGAACGATTTGAGACTTGGATGCAAAATATGACAGTTTCTCTTTTGCTCTATCGTTCTCTTTGTTGCGTTTTTTCTTCTTGTGTTTATCAGAGAATGATTTGAAATTTGGCTCTGATGTTCTCTGTTTGTTGTCACTTGTTTTTTTTTCTCTTAAGAAGAAAACCCATGCCTTTTATAGTGATGCCAGCACGCATGAGGTAGGAGAGAGAGTGGAAAATATCTTGAACACGTATGTCCTTTGCAACAGATATACTAGACAATTTCTGCACTGTTCAGAGACACGTTTGTCCTTTGTCCAGCCGTTTCCACTTCTTTGTAATGTTCTAAATTTGTCCCTCTTCCAATGTTGATTTGAATTTGAAATTTTGAAATCTTAAGGATGGTGACAGATGGGTGCTGTTGAGATAAGGATAAAATTGACAGCCACACATAGTACTATAATGTCAGTACAGAGATGAAGTGGTGCGAGTGGCGTCGTGCTGCTGAAGGTTGAAGGAGATGAACAGCATTGCCGAGCTTGACAACTAGTTCGAGCTTGACCTCTTCAATCTTGGGGACTTGAGAGAAAGACCTGATATGAGTTGACCGAGCTGATCTTTTGACCGACTTCCTTAAGTCGAGCTTGAGGACTTCTGATCTGAGCTGATCTGATGCCGAGCTTAACAACTAGTTCGAGCTTGATATCTTGAGCGTATAGTGTTGCCGAGCTTGACGAATGTTCGAGCTTATCAACTAGTTCGAGCTTGACATCTCTTTGAGCTTAACGAAAGTTCGAGCTTGACATCTTCACCGAGCTTGACATCGTCACCGAGCTTGACATCTTCACCGAGCTTGGGAACTTGAGTGATTTATCTAATCTGAGCTGAGCTGAACGACCTTGCCAAATGTTCGAGCTTCTTCTCGGGTGATTGAGTCTGCTTTGAGCGATAGCTCGGATTGAACACTTCCGAGTACGCCTGAGGTAAAGCTGATTCTTTCCAACTTCATACCGAGCTGAATCATATCGAGCTGATCAACATACCGAGCTGATCTGATTTTCAAGATACTTCCGAGCGGATAGCTTCACTAAAACCTTGACTGAGAACCGAGCTTGTGATGTATTTGTCTTCATCAAAAACTTTGATTCAACAATAAAGAGGGTATCCCATGCTAAACGGGTATCTCAGCTTTATTGCTGGCATCATGGTAAGAAGAATCCTAGGAGGTTGGCTTAACTTCCTTACGAGCTTTGTAACCACTATACCAGTAACACGAAGTAAGGGAATCTTCTCTCTCTGTGCTTGTCAATCAGAAGCCTTCCTCTTTGTCAATTCGGTTGAATAGAGGATTTGGGCCCTTAATGGGCCTCCTATACCGGTAAACCGGTTTCAAGGGGTATTGGGCTCTTGGAGAGGCTTTTATGTTGATAACCCACTCTATCGAAGACTTGGGCCCTTAAAGGGCCTCTAATACCGGTAAACCGGTTTCATGAGGTCAAAGACCCTAATTAGGCTTCAACTACCGGTAACCCGGTTTACTAAGGTATAACTCTACTTCCGGTCCATAACACAAAGTTACTCTATTATGTTTTTTATCCTCGACCCTAAAGGTTGAGGTTTAGAAAATCCTATAAATAATAATAAAATAATTAATTTTTGCGATTGATTTGTGTACATTGTATACCACATTACCACCTCCAACCAAAAAGAGCTTCCCTTTTTTTTTAAGAGCTTTTTTTTTGGGAAGCGAAGAGCTTCCTTGTATTTAATTAGTTTGCTATTTAATTCTTTTAGCATATAAATCAACTATATATATATATATATATCTTTAAATGTATATTTGAAATTGATATTAGTTTACTTTTTTAATTGTTAATCGTAGTTGTAGTTGTTGTTATACTATATTGGTTTGATTATGGTATAAAAATATAATACATTCAATTCTTGAAAAAAATATGTTTGTTATGAACAATTTGTATTTATCTAATAAATGGATGACACTATCATAGTTTGAGTTTATCCCTACTTTATGTTTATCTTAGTTGAAACAAATTCATGATATGGTTTCATCTTTTCCTATATAATAGGGCTCATATGTATTGTAAATTTTGCCCTACGAACTGAAATACAATTTCTCCCTACTTCTTTCTTCTCATTCAATCTCTTATGTCTTCTTATTTTCATTAATTCATAACAATGTTAATAATTTGTAATCAACAGGTTATAAAAATATTATAAAATAGGAGAAGTTGAGAGTAAATATGATTTCCCTTCTTAATCCTATTGCTAATCTTACTTTCCCTCCTAACTTTCCTTCTAATTTCAGCCATCTAATTGCAAATGTAATAATAAATCACATCCGTCCATATCCATTCAAGGTAAAATCTTTTCATTTTCTTTCATTCATTCTAGACATGAGATATGATATATAAAAACGAATGCACGTAACTGAACGAATGAAGGTAAATTATTTTGTAATGAATGCACGTTGCAATTTATATTATTATGATGAGACGTTATCTATACACTATATTCATGGATCACTACTAAATTCACAAGTAACAAGTGTGTGTGTGTGTATATATATATGCATGTAAAATCTGTCATTCAATATATATACAATTGTTATAGGCACTCAAGGTACTATATTTTATTTGTGTCATCTTCTTTTTATAGTGATAATATCGCTTCAACTTTTTGAATCTTTTCTTAGTTCATTTTCGTAAAATATTTTAAGATATTACTTTTTTTATCATGTTGGAGATTTTGAATGTGCAAGAAAATTGATAATAGTATATATATATATATATATATATATGTATATATAGGTTTCATCTCTATAATTTCTGCTCTTCTATTTGGTTTTTTTTTTTGGAATTTTACTATTTATTTATTTTAATCATATTTTAATAGTAAGAAGTTCATGATGTCTAATATTGAATAACGCTAAGCATGTTATTCATTCCGGAGTAATAGAATAAGATTTGTATGTTATTCATTTCATTTTTCGCTAACTCTCTTATTTTATTTGATTACTATAAGCAAACTTCCATTTATTTGAATACAAGATTATTTGAAACCAAGGTGATTTCAAAGACATGATTTTTGAAGCCGCTCTTCAAGTTTCTATTGGGTTTGTTTCTTTTAATCTTCTATTTTCTATTGTTTTTTTAATATCTTTAAATTTTAATGTTATATATATTATTGGATTTTCTATTGATCTCAAATATCCCTTTATAATATGTTTCATTTTGTATATTGAAAGAAATGTGATTTTGTAGGTCTTTTGGGAATCAATTATTCACTTTTGAGGAGGGTTCAAAGATAAGATTAGGCAAATATAAAATATAAAATATTTGTTTATTTAGACAAATGCTCATGAATAGCTCCACATATGACATCCTTTATTAAAATTTAAAAATCTTTTTAAATATTTACATTTTGCTTAATATATAGACAGAAGTTTGTGCATTATATATTATACCAATTTTATATTATATAATTGCCCCACCAAAAAAACACGGAAAAAAATAATAACAGGTATTAATTATTTTTTTAAAGTATTCATAATTGTTTCACATATTATAAATTTTTTTCAAAATCTTTTTCACATTTTATTTAATTATAAGTATTATATTCCGATTTGATTACATAAATTTGTCTGATCATAAATCTTTTTTTTTCATTGTAAATTTGTAATAATTAAAAAAACCATATAAAATATAATTCCAAAAAATGATAAATTTATTGTCCTCTAAATAAATAATCACATGTAAATAAAATTGATGTTTAATGTTTGAACAAATTGAAAGAATAGTGAAATTTAAGACCCTTGCATAGCACGAGCAATTTTCCCTAGTAACATCAAATACATTGTTAAAATAGATTAACATGTTTTTTTATAGGGAAAGTATTTTTGATTTTTTTACGAGGATAGGGGATTTAAATCCACCTAATGGTGCCGCCCAATATCTAATCCAGGACTTTCAACTCCCAAGCCTTAAGACTTGGTACATGACCATGTGGGCTACATTAAGTCAAAATTATATTTTCTGATTACTTTTGTTTGATGGTATTATGAAATATTCAATACTTATTTGACAGATAAATTAACCCCTTTTTTCATATGATTATCATTTTTATTATGATTAATCAAAATTAAACAATATTCTGATATTTTTTATCGTATTATTAGTAGATTTGAGGATAAATTATAATGTTACACTATTTTATGAGACGTGTGAAAAAAGACATTGAAATTCAAAGTTAGTTGTTGACTTTGAAATTTTTGACTACTTATTACAATTCCTTTAGTACGAGAAAAACTTTAACGATAAATGCAATGGCTCTAAAAGATAGACATTCTTTTATAAGAAGAAGAGTAGGTATGTTACTATAGTAAAACAATTTCAGAGAAACTTGAAGGAGTTTTCGTTGGGACCCAAAAATGCCAAATTTGAAAGTTTTTTTGCATGCACCAAGGATATTCTATTACCGACTGTCGAAGATTAATTTCTTCTGAGTGTAGAGATCACCGAAGTGAGTTTTTCTTCTACCAACAAAGCATTTTTCATACCCACGACAGAGATTGAACCCCCTGACGTCTGACACCATGCTTAAAGAACTTAATCATCTACCAACTGTGTTGAACTTTGTTGATTGCCAAATTTGAGAAGTTAGAAAGGTTTAAGTAAAAGCCTTTTGGATAATATCAAAATAAAATAATAAAAGTTACACGATAAATTAAAAATAATAATTTAATTAGAGAATCAATCCAATAGTTTTTCAATTTAAAGCTCCTTTGCTGGTCAATATATAAAATAAAGAAAGACATGATAAATGATCAAAATAATAGTAGAATAAAATAAGTTTGAGAAACACTTATCATATCCAATATTTGATGCAAACTAGCTAACTTTTGGTGCAAACTAGCTAACCTTTCATGTATGTTTTCATTGTTGTAGTAATTTGGATGAATATCTTCAACAAGAAGTTGTTTGCCATTATACTCTAAATTGAGGAAATAAGGATTCCGTAATACTTTAACGCATTAAGTTTTGATAATGATATATATATTAAGTGATTCGATGCATGTTTATGCATAGGACGTGTTGGATGGAAAGTTGAGATCAGTGAAATGTATATTATGATATATTGGACTAACTATATCATTCAAGTATGAGTTAGCTTTATAGAATAGTCCAAATACCAAGATGGATAAGATCAAGCAAGATAAAGAGTCATTTAATGAAGAAAACATTGATTCATTCTTTCCCTTAAGAAGAAAACATTGGCAACAAATCTTGAGCGGATAAGATCTCCATTTAATAATTCAAAATATTTAGTAAGTGATGGAAACTCAAAATCAACACAAGTTGCCAACTTTCTTTGAAGATCCATCTTTGTTAGTTGTAGAGAAACTATTTGGACGTAAATCGTGTAGCGAAAAAAATTCTTATACAGTATGTATTTGGCTATTGGCCAATCACAATTTGTAATGAGCAATAGTTATGATTAGCAGTTGGCATAAGAGCAACAACTGCAATATTGCATGGCCCCATGAAGAAGATATAATTTTAATTTAATGAGTAAAGACTTAGCAAGAAAATATCACGATTGAAATATATTATCAACGACACAAGATCCCCCCCCCCCCCCCCCCCCGCATATTTTTATATTTTAATGAGATCTCATAATTTTTTTTAGTGAAGAAGACCCACTTTAGTCCCTCATATTTTTCGCGTGGGACAGTTTAGTCCCTCAAAATATGGAAAATCATTTTAAGTCCTTGAAGATGTTGAAAAGGGGACACTTTGGTCCTTCCGTCAATACCGTTAACGCCATCCTCCGTGAACGTTAACACTGATATTGACTGAAGGATCAAAGTGTCCCCTTTTCAACATCTTCAAGGACTTAAAATGATTTTTCATTTTTTGAGGGACTAAACTATCCTACGCGAAAAACATGAAGGACTAAAGTTGGTCTTAGCATCGATAGCTATTTTTCAATCTTATGTTTTTTTTCTTAACTATCCACAACGAGATACATACACTAATGACTTTACTTCTAAATAAAAGAAAATAAATCAAAAAAATCTAAAAAAAATAAATTGTTTATTGTCGATAGTCTCATAACAGTACAAATAAACAAATTGATGATATCAATTCATCATTTATCTTTTTTCATTTTGATATCATTTTTTCACAATAATTTCAAACTATATAATTGTATATTTTTTCTTATTAAAATATATTACCAAAATACTAGTACATAGTATGTTTTCCATGCATAACACATGTCTATTTACTAATCTACATAATATAAAATTAACAAACATTCTCATTCAAGGAGTAACAGTGCAAAGTAGTACTATCACAATGGAGCCAAAAAATCCCGCCCAAATATTACTATCACCCACTATTTTCCCTGACCAAGCTTCCTTGAGAAGCTAACTTGGTCCAAACAAGTAAAATATAAGACAATCTATCATGCATCGATTTTTGATGCTCCGGCTTTTTTTATTTTTTTATTTTAATAAATCTAATAGATTAAAAAAATATGCTTTGAGTTTTCTGTGTTCTTTTTCTGTGCATATTTTTGTTATTTGGATTTGAATTTTTTTTATTACATGCTTCCTGACACAGGTAATGGTCCAAACAAGTAAAATATAAAACAAGGGTGCTTCTACCATGCACCAGTTTTTGGTGCTCCGACTTTTTTTTTATTTTAATAAATATAATATATTAAAAAAAATATGTTTTGGGTTTTCTGTGTTCATTAATTTATAATGCCATTAATTACATCATTTTCAAAAACACTTTTATTCACTATTTTTTGAAAGCGAATTTTTTAATTTATTGAAGACCCACTTGTCGTGTCCTTAACCAAGATCAACCTTAAAGCTATGGAAGAGCCTTGAAGAATGATCTCAATCAAGATATTAATGTAGGACTTTATAGGATTTCTGAATATCCAGTTGGGATAATCAGGTTCTCCCTAGTCAACAACGTGTGTGCTGGTGTCAACTTAGGGATGAGAAGACGTACCTTAGCCCCTATAGCATGGTGGTTCTTATAGGGGATTGCCTGTATGTCATGGGCCGTTCTGATAAGGCTTCTGAAGAGGAAGAACTCAAATAGGATTCGTAGAGGATATGATAAGATCATATCCGTTAATCCTGTAAGCGATAGACTTCATCCAATACTGTTTTTATCTTACCAAGAGTCGTGGGAATCCAGGGGAAGCAGTTAAGCGCGATGAGACTGTTAGTGATAAGGATAAGGATGAGAATCCTGTGCTCGGGGTTAATCTCATTGGCATGTAACTTCTCGTTAGGTACCCAGTTTACTTGGTGTATGTTTCCGACCGAAAGCCCTGCTTCAGTGTCATATTAACTAGAGTAATGAGGATACGGTCGGTTATTTGCTCGGTTTACTACAGGTCCACTACATAAGCCCCCCAAGCTCGGTTGGATGATTCGAGTCCTGCCAAGCTTATGAGACGAACGAATTGTTTTTCGACTGAATTCTTCAATGATTTGAGGAGGAAATCCGAGCCTTACTGTGCTTCGATCAAGGCTGTCGCTTGATTGACCTTGGAGTGACCTTCCATTTTTTCCTGAGTGTACACGTGTCTTTAATTTTATCGGGAATCGCACCGTTATGATTTCAAACCCATCAGAGGTGCCACGTACTAGCTTTTCAAGCGCCAAATGGGCTTTTTTCATCTAAAGCCCAAACTTTTTGAGATAGTGGAGGGAAGTTAAAGGAAAATCAAAGGGCGGTTTCTCACTTACTCATTTCTTCTCTTTCTTCATCGTACGTTCTCCTGAGAAATTGGAAACCAGAAACGAAACTGCACAAAGTCTTCTTCCTTGCACCGCTTCTTGCCAGAGTCTTGATTGACGTTTCTTCTGCACTTCTTTTAGCCTTTCATATCTCAATCTTTGCTGTTCTTCCTGACCCTTTACTATCACCAGGTAACTGAACTTTCTCTTTCAAAGCATTTCTATTTTTGCTATTTTGATGTATTCCTTGTTCTTGCATGCGATCATTATTACTTGTTTACTGCACTCCTCTGGATTTTGCTTTTTATGCTTTATTGTTGTTTTTCCTTACTCTGATTTTCGTGTAAGGCGTGTTATCACCTTTGTATTTTCCTGGGTTTACTTACTTTTCTAGTTTTGAAAAACTTTACACATTTCTGGGTCTTGAGGATGTCATTCTTTCTGGGTTTTTAGGGTGTTATTTTTGGCTTTTCTGGATTGTGGGGTTTACTTTCCGAGTTCAGTGAAAGCCCCAAATCGTTTTGTTGTTGTTGCTATGATACCTCACTTGCCCCTCAAACTTCTTTATCCGCCTTACCGTCTATTGAGTGATCGCTGTAGAATTTCTTAGGTTTGCTTTACGCTTTTCTACAATTAACTTCTTAGGGTTGGTACTGGAGCGCCGTTTGTCATGAGTGAGGAATCTGTAAACTCTGATGTGCCAAGAACACATAAGGGAGGGAACCCCGAGGTTTGTGTTAAACCGATAGCCATGCATTTCCCTCGAACTTTGAGGGAGTTCAGGCAAGGTGTGATTCAGTATAGGATCGCCGAAAGGGTAGAACAAAGGAGGTTAAGGAGGCTTCATAGAGGTATTAGACATCTCAATCGGTTTTGGGAAATTCTGCCCAGAAAGGGAGGTGTTCCCAAAACGACCGTAAGTATTTGATCAAGTTTTTGTGGTTCTGACTCCTTTGTGCCCCCTTTTCCTCAGGTATGAAGAGAAAGTGTGATACTAATCCCGACTTGTATCCTCTTCCACCAGATTCAGCTGAATACGACTGGGTGGACCGAGAGGTTCTTGGCACTCAATCAGAGCTTAAGACACATCAATCACTAGACCAAACACGAGCCATAATTTTGCCATGTCCAGGAGATAACACAGGGAATTTGTACTCCATTACTCCGGTGAGTGAGAATTAGAGAGTCTGCACCAAGATTCCTGAGGGTAGTACAGGCTTTTATTTTTACGAAGAGGTGATCACTCGACTTGGTATAAGGCTGCCTTTTACTGATTTCGAGATGGGGGTTCTGAATTTCCTACGGGTGGCCCCTACTCAGCTGCATCCGAACGCATGGGCGTTCGTGAAGGTTTTTGAACAGGTTTGCTCAGCCATGAATTGGGCTTGTAATCTTCGTATCTTTTTCCATCTTTTTGCTCCATAGTGTAATTCATTTGAGAAAGGTTCGGCTAAGAAACCCTGGGTTTCTTTGAAATCTCGCAGAGGATATGCTTTATTTACCAAATACTCTGAGTCCTGGAAGGGATTCAAACCTTTTTTCTTTAAGTATAACTTTAATGGTACTGGGGTCTGCTGGTTTACCCGACCTGGGGAAAGACGGCCACTTCCGCTGTTTCCTCTTCAATGGAGTGCCAGTTTCTTTAATCGATCAATCGCTTCCTACTCTTCTAACTGGAAGGAACTTGCTGAATTTGAAAAGGAGGTTTGTCGGTCGGATGAAAGTTACTTGCAGAAGAATGGGATGATAGAGACGAGGGATATTGTGAACATCCCTTCTTCTGAAGTTAAAACGGAGCTTGGTATAGTGTATTTATTTTGCTTTTCAATTTTGTGGTTTGATCGGCTCTTATATCTATTGGTTTTGTTTTTCTTTGAATTTGTGGTTTCATCGGCTCTAACGTCTATATGTTTTGTTTGCAGAAAACATGGCGGCTCGCCTGGCAGCTTTGGTTGAAGGTCAAGGTGGTAAGAAGAGAAAAACTCCTGCCACTTCTGGATCCTCAAATCTGAGTACTCCAAGCTTGAGTACTTCTAGCCCAACTCCTTCTGCCTCGGCTGCCGGGGCTTCTCCTTGGCCAGCCGCCAATACAGTTGTTGTCGCTTCTACTGTTTCTATGGCCCCTGGTGGTCAAGCTCAATCAACTTCTCCTCATCAACCCCTTCAGCGACGCCGACGAGTGGACAAAGGAAAGGAAAAAGTAACTGAAGGCGTAAACCCAAGGACTGAGGGACCAAGTGCCAGACCAAGTGCCGCTCCTACTGCTGGTACCACTGCTGCTGCTCCAACTTCTGCCGAGAATCCTCCTGACACATCCATATGGGATGTGCAATTTGATGAAAGATTTGGGAGGTACATCTGCCCCGAATCGGATTGCACTCGTTTTGGAACGCTAAATACTAACGAGTGGTCACGTTGCAACATGACACTTGCTAAGTATCTCCTCAGGGGGGGCCAACCTTGCTTATTTCTTGGCCAAAAATCCTGATGGTCTTTTCACTGGCTATAACGACAAACAAAGGGAAGCTCGGGATCTTTCGGCTGCTCAAGAAGCCAGTCTCTCGGATGAGCTGATCCGAGTGAAAAACGAGCTGGAAAACCTGAAGGCTAATAAGGGGGAGTTGGTCAAAGAAAGAGATTCTTTGAAGGTTTTACTGAAGACTGCTGAGGTTAAGAAGAAAGAGGTTGAGGAAAACATGAAGAAAGAGGCTCAAATGTTTCAACAGAAGCTGAATGAATCAAAGTCTGAGGTTGAGAAGTCTGTCGTCATTGCTCAAAAGTGGAGGGAGAAAGCCCTTACTCATAAAAAGAAGGCAGAAACCAACTTTTACAATTGGAGCAAAGCGGTTGATGACGCCTTTGTTTCGGCCATTCAACAAGTTCAATTTTTGAACCTTGAATTGGAATTTAGGGTGGTTGGGGCTCATCCATATCATACCGTTCAAAATGGGAAATTGATTGACATTGCTTCCAAGGCGGAGGTGGATCTGCAAGCTGAGGATCTTTCTAATCCTCTTGAGGAGCTGACCGAGGCACTAGATTTTGATGATTCTCAAGTTGTTTTATCCGATGTTGAAGAATGATGTTCCATCCCATTGCTGTTCTATCACTCTGTTGTTTGCTCAATGTATTCCGAGCATTTTAACTTGACGCTTTCCTTGCATTGCTGAACAATTTACTTGCATTTATTTTTGCTGAAAAAGCTATGTCCGTTTGTTTTCGCTCGTATTGAGCACTGTTTTGGACAAGTTAGCTTATTTTGCACCTTATGATAATGATATCATAGCTATTTCGTTCGTTACGCTTCGGTATTTAAATTGCATAATTCATTGTGAGTAGAACTTGGATCGTCGACTTTAGCCAAAGCGGGACCCTCGGACCGCGAAGCAAGGAAAGTAGTTTCCTGGATTCGGGCGTTCTATGTGTACGTTGCTGAACTCTTGTAAAGTTGTATCTCGATTTGGCTCGGTGGCTAGTCATTCCAAATGAGCAGCGTGTCACATCACAATGTTCAAACAAAAGACTTTTCAAAAACTGATGCATTTATTGATACGCGAATACAAAAATGAAGTTATTCATCGACTAACAAATCCCTAACATCTCGATTTCTATCAAACGTTTCTAAGCTGAGAAGGTTGTTACCCTTCGTTTTATTCAAACTTAAGAAATGAACTACCCTAATTGATGATAAACAAACTATCCTAGATTGTGAAAACAAAATAGAAGTTTAACTGTAATAAGCTTTGAGTTTGGACACGTTCCATGTGTTACCAATTTCCGTGCCCGAGAGAGTCTCCAACTTGTATGCTCTAGATCCAGATTTAGCCTTCACTCGGTATGGACCTTCCCAGTTTGGTTTCAGATTTCCGACTCCCGCATTTCCTTTGCCAATATCTGCTCGGCGGAGGACTAAGTCACCCACTTCGAAACTTCTTGGGCGGACCTTTTTTTTGTATTCCCGAGCCTGCCGTTCTTTCATTTTTATTTCATGGGCTGCGGCATTTTTCCGGACTTCTTCTAACAACACCAGCTCTTCACTGATCAAATGGTCGTTTGTTTCTAAGGGACGCTCAAGTGTCCTGAAGGTGGGGATATGCTTTTCGATCGGGATGAATGCGTCGCAGCCATATGTCAAACGAAAAGGGGTTTCTCCTGTGGTCGAATGTACTGTAGTCCTGTGTGACCACAGGACGCTCGGAAGTTTATCTGCCCAAGTGCCAGCAGCATTTCCGAGCTTCTTTTTGATCCCATCTAAGATGGTTCTGTTGGCCGCCTCGGCTAACCCATTTGTTTGTGGGTGTTCAACAGAACTAAAATAGTGAGTAATATTTAAGTCGGCTGCTAATTGTTGGAAGTGAGATGCTGCAAACTAAGATCCGTTGTCTGTGACTATGGCGTGTGGTACCCCAAACCGAGAAATTACCTCTTTGACAAAGAAGGATTGGATTCGAGCAGTTGAGATTGTTGCTAACGGCATTGCCTCGATCCATTTGGTGAAGTAATCAATTGCCACTACTGCAAATTTGAGTTGGCCTGGAGCAGTGGGAAACTTTCCTATGATGTCCATGCCCCATTGGTAAAAAGGCCAAGGCGCGCCGAGAGAGTGTAACTCTTAAGCAGGCTTTTGATGAACGTCACTGTGAAATTGGCATTGAGTACATTTCTTGACATGTTCCATAGCGTCTTTCTGCAGTGTAGGCCAAAAATAGCCTGCTCTAATTATTTTTTTCGCCAAGGACTTCCCTCCCATGTGATGGTTGCAAATGCCACCATGAATCTCCTCCAGGATTTCCTCAGCTTGGGATGGATTGACACATCTGAGCATGGGGGATCCAAAACCTCTTTTGTATAAGACTCCGTTTAAAAATGTGTATTGGGCAGCCTTTTTCACCAACTTCCGAGCTTCGGACTGATCTTGAGGGACAAACCCATGTTGCAAGTAAGTGAGAATTGGGTCCATCCATGACTGAGATATTGAGACCACCAAAATGACACTAGGTCGGGGAACAGTTTCTTGTATCAGAGTTTTGTTGTTTTATGACCCTTTTGTACTTGCTAACTTGGACAGAATATCCGCTCAGGAGTTTGAATCTCTCGGAACATGGGAAATATTAAACTCAGAAAAGTTGGAGATGATTCGCTTTACCTCTTCCAGATAATTCTGCAGAATGGGCTCCTTTGCCGAATACTGGCCCTTGATTTGAGAAACTACCAGTTGTGAATCGCTGAAAACCGACACTTGTTCCGCTCCAAACTCACGCACCATCTTGTGGCCTGCCAGAACTGCCTCGTATTCTGCTTGATTATTTGACGTCTGGAACTCAAATTTCAGTGAGTACTCCATGGATAGTCCCTCGGGGTTTTCGATGATTACTCCAGCCCCCGCGCCTTTCCTATTACTTGATCCATCCACGTAGACTGACCAAAGACTATGAGAGCTGTTAGAAGGAATATCCGTAAATTCGGAAACGAAATCCGCTAGTAATTGTGACTTCATTGCTTTTCTTGGTTCATAGGTAATGTCGAATTCGGAAAGTTCGATAGACCATGAAACCATTCTGCCAGCTAGATCAGGTTTATGAAGAACCTATCTAATAGGTTGAGCGGTTCTCACCAATATTTTATGTGCCTGAAAGTACTGTCTCAATCTCCGAGCTGATGTGACCAAACAATACGCAAGTTTCTCAAGCCTCTGATACCTCAACTCTGATCCTTGAAGTGCTCGGCTAACATAATAGATCGGAGCCTCAGTGCCTGAATCATCTCGTACCAGAACTGAACTGACTGCTGTCTCGGCCACTGACATGTATAGGATGAGGTTCTCCCCAGGAAGAGGAATGTCGAGGACGAGTGGGCTGGAAAGATATTCTTTTAATTGAATAAAAGCTTGTTCACAGTGTTCATCCCACAGGAAATCCTTATTTTTCCTGAGGAGTTGGTACCATGGCAAGGCTTTTCGAGCGACTTGGGACAGGAACCTAGAGAGTGCTGCCACTCGACCCGTGAGTTGCTGAACTTCTTTCAAATTTGCTGGGCTCCTCATATCAAGGATTGCTTTACATTTATCTGGATTAGCCTCAATTCCTCTCTCGGTTAACATAAATCCGAGAAAAGAACCGGCCGGAACCCCAAATACACACTTCTCGGGATTCAACCTCATGGAATATTTCCTTACCCGATCGAGTATTGCTGTGAGGTCCTTGGCATGATTCTCTTGTTGTCTACTTTTGGCGATGATGTCATCTATGTATACCTCCATATTTGAACCGATCATACCCTGAAAAATTTTGTTCATCATCCTTTGATAAGTAGCTCCCGCATTCTTCAACCCAAATGGTATAACGTTGTAACAGTAAGTGGCCCTGTCAGTGATAAATGCAGTTTTGTCCTGGTCGGCTGGGAACATTGGAATCTGGTTGTAACTAGAGTAAGCATCCATAAACGATAAGAGTTTGTAACTAGCTGAACTGTCGACGAGTTTGTCAATAACAGGGAGTGGGTATTGATCTTTAGGACAGACTTTGTTCAAGTCTGCGTAATCAACACACATTCTCCATTTTCCATTGGGTTTTTTGACTAAGACGGTGTTTGCCAACCAATCTGTGTAGTCAATTTCCCGAATGAAGCCTGCTCGGAGTAGTTCAGCAACCTTTTCTTCTATTGCCATGGCTTTTTCCGCGCTAACCTTCCTTTTGCGTTGCGCCACTGGTTTCGACCCTGGTACGATGCTCAACTTATGACAAATAAAATTGGGGTCGGTTCCAGGCATATCAGCTGACGTCCAAGCGAACAAATCCTTATTTGCAATTAATAGAGCGGCCAATTCTTCTTTGACGCCCGTGGGCAAATCAGCACCAATTTTCACTTGTCTGAGAGGGTCGTCAGATAGCGTCAAGAACTCCCACTGTCCCTTTGGGGTCGGTCTATTTCTGTCGGATTGGTCCCGCATATCCAAATCCGCCAAATTCACATTTCCCTTACCCAAAGAAACTCTTTCCAGATTGTTCGGATCCTTGGCCTTCACTTTTCCTAGGCTAGCATTATAACATTTTCTTGCTGCATCCTGTTCGGCCTTCACCGTTACTACTCTGTCATCAGTTCCGACGAACTTCATGGCCAAATGAACTGTTGACACAACCGCTCCAAAAGCCTGCAGAGAAGTTCTTCCAAGAATTGCATTGTAGGCTGCCGGACAATCCACAACCAAAAACTTCACAATCTCGGTCCTAGCTGGAGGCTGTTGTCCAAGGGTTACAGGGAGCTGAATGTAACCTTTAGGCTCAACAGTGTCTCCAGTAAAACCGATCAGTTCACCTTCAAAGGGAGTGAGATTACATTCCCTGAGTCTCAAAGCTTTGAGCAAAGGGAAAAACATTATATCCGCCGAACTACCTTGATCAATAAAAACCCGTTTTACCTCATAATTTCCGATCAGATCAGTTATTACCATGGGATCATTATGGCCTGGGAGTATTCCATCCAAATCCTCGTCGTCAAAAATAATGGGAATGGTTTTTGTTGATCTCTTGGCGATCGGTTTTTGACTGACTGCCAAGATCTGGTTGATGTGCTTTTTCCTATCGGCTTTCTTCTCCCCTCCTCCGGCAAAACCTCCCGCAATAGTGTTAACCAGGAAATCATTTTTATTGGTGTTGGACTCGGGAACCGGGGTAGGGTCGGTTCTCTGTTTCCCGCTATTCCGATCGTCTGGCGACCTGCTTCTCTGGCGTTTAGGTTTTACTGGAGATTGAGATCTATTCCTGTTCCTTCGGCCGGCTGCGTCCCTGATGTACTTTTGTAGCTTTCCATCTCTGATCATTTCCTCAATCAAATCACGTAGCCATATGCATTCGTCAGTAGTGTGGCCATAACCTCTGTGGAAGTCACAATATTTCGACCTATCACGCTGTGCGCCTTTTCTCAAAGACGGAGGTCTTTGAGCCGAGCGTAAGTCGGTTTGCATAGTTTCTCTTAAAATTTGACTCCTCGGAACAGTAAGAGGCGTGTAATCCTGAAACTTATTCCGGGGAGGAAGTCGTCGATCTCGATCGTTCCTTTCTTGTCTGCCACCAAAACGTTCGTCACGTTTTTGCTTATTTTGACCCTGTGGGTCGGCACGCTGCCTTTCCTCTCTTATTTTCTGCCCTTTGTGGAATTCTTCCAGATTGATGAATTTATTCGATTGTTGCCTTAGCTCGGCCATATCCTTCGGAGGTTTGCCAATCAGGGATTTTCTAAAATCTCCGGGTTGTAGACCTTAAGTGAACAGTAATACCGCCACACCAGGTGCCAAGTGAGGGACTGAACTTGCCTCTGTATGGAACCGCGAAAGGTAATCTTTTAAGGATTCACCTTGCTTTTGGGTTACCGCTGCTAAAGTGTGGTCCGACCTAGGCTGAATACAACTAGCCGTGTATCTATTTAAAAATACTCTTTTCATCTCCTCCCATGAATTAACAGAATTTCGAGGGAGAGATGAGTACCAACGTAATACTGATGGTTCGAGGGTCATGGAAAAGGCCAGGCACTTCATTTCATCCCCTCCGCTATAATAGTTCATTGCCCCTTCGAAAGAGACAATATGGTCCACCGGGTCGGTTAGGCCGTTATAATGTGGGACATTAGTAGGGCCCAAATAGCCTTGAGGGGTTTGAAACGCCATGATATGTGGGGTGAAAGGATGACCAGGGTGAAAATCACTCTGATCTTCATTTGTGGTGGGGTTAACATGGGAATTCGGTGGCGGAAGCTGAATTATTGGTGTTGGTTGGGGGTCCATGGTTGGTTGGTTTTGAGCGATCCTTGCCATAGCCTGTTGTTGAAGGTCGGCAATAGCACGTCCTTGTTGCTCGATTAACGTGGTTTGCCTATTAAGAATATTAATCATCTCTATTTTCCTCGCTCTGGCGGAAGCTGTAGTTGCATATGATCTGCTAATGGAATGGCTATGACGTGAATGTCTTGGGGCAGATCTACTTGGATTCAGTCTGGTTCTACTAGTTGTACTTATATGATCGGGGTTGTGTGGGTTAAGGTGAGTGCGTTGGGTGTTTCGCCCATGGTATACTCGGGTTCCGGTGGTTCTAGAAGTATTTCGTGTAGTAGGAGCTGTACTACTGGAGTCACCATGGGTAGAAGGTGGTGGTGTAGGTGGCGGTGGTACGTAATACCTGAAGGGGTTGGGGATTGCTCCCAACCCTTGGATGGGAGGATAGTGGCGTTTGGGGGTGTAGAGCATGACCACCGCTATGATTCTGACTTTGGTTATGTGGCGGTTGGCTTTGTGAATGGTTTGGAGGCTGGGGGTTACTCCCTGGCCCAGATTGAGACCTTTGTGGTGGTTTCCCATTATTCCCACGATTGTGGTTGAGGACGTCACGCAGATCGCCTGCTGAGTGGGGCTGCGGTTCATTATTATTAGCGTTTCTGGGCCTGCCACGGGTGCGAGCGATGCGTTCACGGAGGTCACCAACTTGACTTCTGGTAGTGACCATGGTGGTGGTGGGAATGATTTGTTATTCAGTTTCCCACAGACGGCGCCAATGTCGTGTCCTTAACCAAGATCAACCTTAAAGCTATGGAAGAGCCTTGAAGAATGATCTCAATCAAGATATTAATGTAGGACTTTATAGGATTTCTGAATATCCAGTTGGGATAATCAGGTTCTCCCTAGTCAACAACGTGTGTGCTGGTGTCAACTTAGGGATGAGAAGACGTACCTTAGCCCCTATAGCATGGTGGTTCTTATAGGGGATTGCCTGTATGTCATGGGCCGTTCTGATAAGGCTTCTGAAGAGGAAGAACTCAAATAGGATTCGTAGAGGATATGATAAGATCATATCCGTTAATCCTGTAAGCGATAGACTTCATCCAATACGGTTTTTATCTTACCAAGAGTCGTGGGAATCCAGGGGAAGTAGTTAAGCGCGATGAGACTGTTAGTGATAAGGATAAGGATGAGAATCCTGTGCTCGGGGTTAATTTCATTGGCATGTAACTTCTCATTAGGTACCCAGTTTACTTGGTGTATGTTTCCGACCGAAAGCCCTGCTTCAGTGTCATATTAACTAGAGTAATGAGGATACGGTCGGTTATTCGCTCGGTTTTCTACAGGTCCACTACACCACTTTAGTCCCTCATGTTTTTCACGTGGGACAGTTTAGTCCCTCAAAAAATAGAAAATCATTTTAAGTCCTTGAAGATCTTGAAAAGGGGACACTTTGGTCCTTCCGTCAATACCGATGTTAACAGTTTTTAAATCAAGTGTTTAATTGTGTTTTCATTGTTATGCCTGAACTTGATCAATTCATGTTATGGATTTTTAGATCTGAATTGGAAAATTAGGATTTAAAATAGGCCATGCAATTAAACAATATAAGGATTCAACTTGTAGGAATACTCTTGGATTTTTATATAACTCTTCATAATTCATTGTTCTTAATCGTGGTTATTCAATAGATTAATTTTCTAAGGAATTAGGATTTAAAAAATTGAATAATAAACAATAATTTCATTAGAGGAATCTGGAAATTACTAATTTTCTGAATTAGTTCTTGATTTAAATGGAAAACATTGATTTATAATAAATAAATGAAATATTCAATGAAACTAGTTCCTAACCACCATTCACCCATTATTAATTGTTTTTATTTATTTTCCAGAAGCAAAACACTCCTTTTAATTAATTTATTTAATTCTGAATTTTAATAGATTTTACTTTTTATTACTCTTAGGTATGAATAAGTTAAATAATTCGTAGTCCCTGTGGGAACGATATCTGGTCTTCCTAGACTATATTACTTTGCGATCTAGTATACTTGTTAGAGAGTGATCAAGTTTTTGGCGCCGTTGCCGGGGACTAGAATTTATTTAATTTATTTTTGGTACTTTGTAGTAATTTTTAGTAGAATTTATTTTTTTTTATTTTTCCTTTTCTTATTTTTTCTTTTCTTGACGGGTGCTGCTTAACCCTCTTTTATGCTTTTGCGTTCTTCAGGAAACCGTGAGGTGTTACATTTTGACCCTGACGTGGAGTTGAGTGCAAAGAGAAGGAAAAAGCAAGCAAAGAAAGAAAGGAAGGAACAAGAAAGGAAGATGGCTGAACGAGCTACACAAGGCACCACACCCCCTCCTAGGAAGACACTAGCTGACTATGCCGTCGTGGACCCGGATGTTTGCATGTCCAGCATTGTCCGGCCAGAGATCACTGCAACATCATTCGAGATTGATCCCCAGTACATCCATCTTATCAAGCAGGATCAATTCTCGGGTGCACCAAATCAAGACCCGACGGAGCGTGTAGCCAACTTCCTGAACATGCTCGATTTCTTCAAGATAGAGGGTGCGTCAGAGGAGGCGATAAGGATGAGGATGTTTCCTCTCTCTTTGAGGGAACAGGCCTACCAGTGGATGAAGAATCAGCCGCCCGGAAGTCTTTCCAGCTGGGATGTGCTTGTCAAGAAATTCATAGACATGTTCTTTCCATCGGGGAAGCAAGCTAAGCTGCGCCTGTAACACCCTATAATTAATTACCCTTAATTCCCCTTATATTAAAATACAGACTTGAAAATTCCTTTTTATTATATTAAAATCAACCGTCAAACGGACGGAGTTTCGTTTGTTTTTCGGACTTTTCCAAAACTTCAACCTGATTAACACATTCATATAATATCAACAGTAGCCAGCAGGGCTCTAATTATGTATATGCATCATATAATTGCCCCATGGTCTCAAAAATAAAACGTCAGTATCAGTTTTCAGAGTGCCAGCTAAAACACCAAGTATGTGAATCATGATAACACCACGTAAACCATGCCCAAAATGAAACATAAACCATGCCCAAATGAAGTTATCCTAAGCCTCACTCAAAAAGTATACACATCACATATATATATCAAAAGAATATGGAGGCTTAGGTCAATAAAATGCAACTAAATCCCCACAACCCTACTCTCCCTGTGAGGGAGAGTAATCCTGCTCGACCGGTGCGGGTGTATACTCCAACTCCGTACCTGAAAAATGGTAAGGAGGTGAGTATTACACAATAAAATAGGGAAGCAGTTTCTATCATGCTATACTGAACTACTAAGCCATACACATAGTCAAATAAAGCACATTTCACAATTAAGCACTCCTAATAAAAGATATGTACATATCATAATTATTTAGTTTTTTTAAGATATGCTAAAACATAATTTCATCAATTCTAACTTGGTTCAAAAAACATGAGTTATCAAGCATGAATTACCAAACTCCTCACATTCGATTTACCAAATAGCACACATTAAATTTCAGGTTCTGTATCATCATCCAAATTCATTTTTTTTCTTTTCTTCATTTCATACTTAAGATGTATCTCATACCATTGTACTTCACCTCCACACCGGAAGGTACCTCATACAATTTGGCCTGTGGGTACTTCACCTCCACACCGGAAGGTACCTCATACCATTGTACATCACCTCCACACCGGAAGGTACCTCATACCATTGTACTTCACCTCCACACAGGAAGGTACCTCATACAATTTGGCCGGTGGGTACTTCACCTCCACACCGGAAGGTACCTCATACCACCACCTAGGTTATACATATAAAGAATAAGATTAAAGCATAACAATACACATAATTCCGAGCACACCACTCGTTCATTCACTCAATTCTTTCCTTAATAAAACACTTATATCCACAACTAAACAATTATGCAAAATCAATCACCATTATGCACACCTAACATTTAACCATCCCTAGTCCAGCTCATTATAAGTATACACATGTTGCACTGAGTTTAATTCCAAGCATCATATTTTTTTCATAATACATAAATTCTAGGGCTCATTATGATTTAGCAAAATATCAACCACGTAATTCAAGTATCAACAGTTAGAATTAAGCACAAAGAAAGATATCCAATTACTTTTATATGTACTTACATTCCTAACATTTTATTATCTATCCTAGGTTTCCTTATCCTAACTAACAAACACCTCCTAGCAACCCAATATATACACAATACAATCTACCCCCTAGAATATGGTAACACGAACCTCCTTACCTCAAGTTCTTAGAGATAGAGATATTTTGTGCTTGGTACACTCTTGAGAATTAGCCACAACTCAAAAGAAGAGGGAGGACCTAAAATCAATAGAATAATGAGACAATTTGTTAAGCTTTTCCCTAGAACTTGAGAGAAATCCATGAACCAAACTAGAGCTCCCTAGGTTGAAGATTGAAACTTCATGGAAGCAAGAGGGAGAGAGGAAATTCGAATTTTTAAGGGAGAGAAAGAGGAAAA
This sequence comes from Crotalaria pallida, assembly GCA_037953625.1. Lineage (NCBI taxonomy): Eukaryota > Viridiplantae > Streptophyta > Magnoliopsida > Fabales > Fabaceae > Crotalaria > Crotalaria pallida. Next base: position 46,699,472 of record CM075650.1, on the reverse strand, counting down.
CTCAAACAAAAATCACTTACTTGAAGCAACAAAGAAGAACTTGATGATGGATTTGGTGAGATTCAATTGAGGCTTGATTGATTAGAGTGAATAAATTTTGTGCCCTAGGAGAGAGAATTCGAATTTGGCAAGAAACTAATGTGTGGTTGCTTTTATTTTTTTTATCAGCAGGTCGGGTTAATCGATTAACACCCAAGTTAATCGATTAACCCCTTGAAAATTGGCCAAAGTCAACAATGAACCTTAATCGATTAACTTTTTGCACCCCTTCTGGCCCTAATCGATTAGCTAGTGGTTAATCGATTAAGTTTTGCACCTCATTCAGGCATTAATCGATTAACCTATAGATTAATCGATTAATGTGCTAAATCAAGCATTCCTCAATACTTTGAAATGCCATAATTTCTTCGTTACCCGTTGGATTTTCCTCAAATTTTAAAGCAAGCTTCCTCACATATTCTACTTCTCATCCGACGGTGGAATTTATGTTTTGAGCTACTAATCTTATTGTTCTAAATTCCCCAAGGTTCTATGTTTTAAACCTAGTTCTACATGTATTCTTGGGCTAAATTCTAATTTGTATCTTCATTTCTTCTAGCCTAAGACTATCACAACATAATTTACACTAATAATTAAGTTTGGGATGTTACAATCCTCTCCCACTTACCCGAATTTTGTCCTCGAAATTCAGTTGTCGTCAAACAAGTGTGGATGAGATTGTCTGATCTTGCTTTCAAACTCCCAAGTAGCTTCCTCCACATTTTTCCTGCTCCATATAACTTTTACCAAGCTAATCTCCTTGCCTCTTAGCTGTCTCACTTGCCTATCTTCAATCCTCACTGGCAACACCTCAAAAGTCAAATTCTCCTTCAAAGGCAAATCATCCAATGTGACCACATGAGTAGGATCATGAATGTATTTCCGTAGCTGTGAAACATGGAATACATCATGAAGCCTAGCTAAGTGAGGGGGCATAGCAATCCTGTAAGCTACCGAGCCAACCTTCTCCAAAATCTCATAAGGTCCAAAAAACCGAGGAGTTAGTTTCTTGGACTTAATTGCCCTACCAATCCTTGTAACCGGAGACACTCTAAGAAACACATGATCCCCAACATCAAATTCCAAGGGCCTCCTTCGCCTATCAGCATAACTCTTCTGGCGATCCTGGGAAGTTTTCATCTTGTTCTTGATCATTGTGATCTTCTCAGTTGTTTCTTTCACAACATCAGGTCCTGTCAACAAATTCTCTCCTATTTGAAACCAACACAGAGGCGTCCTACACTTTCGGTCGTAGAGAGCCTCAAATGGTGCCATACCAATACTGGAGTGGAAACTGTTATTATAAGTAAACTCCATCTACGACAGTAACTGCTCCCAACTACCAGCCTGCTCCAGAACACATGCTCTCAACAAATCCTCCAGTGTCTGGATAGTACGCTCAGATTGTCCGTCTGTCTGCGGATGATAAGCCGTACTAAATTTCAGCTTAGTACCCATTGCCTGCTGAAGACTCTGCCAAAATCTAGACAGAAATCTCGGATCACGATCGGATACTATACTGGTGGGAACACCATGCAGATTCACTATATCTCTGATATACAACTGAGTCAACTTCTCCAGAGTGTACTTCTTGTGAATCGGAATAAAATGAGCACACTTTGTTAAACGGTCCACAACCACCCAAACTGCATCACATCTTGCCGCAGTCCTAGGTAGACCTGTCACAAAGTCCATAGCTATGCTATCCCACTTCCATTCCGATATATCAAGTGATCGTAACGGACCACCAGGCTTTTGATGCTCAATCTTAACTTTCTGACAAGTAAGACAATGAGACACATGATCCGCTACGTCGGTTTTCAACTTTGGCCACCAATAAATCTTCTTCAAATCTTGGTACATCTTCGTTGCACCGGGATGGAAATTCATTTTGGTTCGATGTGCTTCCGATAGGATATCCCTTCTAACTTCGAAATCCATAGGAACACATATCCGGCCCCTAAACCGAATAATGCCATCAGAACCCTTTACAAAGTTGGGCTTTTCATTGCCTGATGCCCCTTCCAACAACTTTCGTAGTTCTGCATCATCAACTTGTCTTTCTCTAATAAGACCAATCAAATCATTGGTAACCTGCAACATTTCTAGAACAATGCTCTTCTCTTTCACTTGCATGTTCAAATTGAGGTCACTGAATTCTTGGATTAATTGCATCTCCTTCACCATCAAATTGCTGACATGCAAGGTCTTGCGACTTAGTGCATCAGCCACTACATTGGCCATGCCCGGATGATACTGAAGATTAAAATTATAGTCCTTCAGAAACTCCATCCACCTCCTCTGCCTCATGTTCAACTCCTTTCGATCGAAGAGATAGCGAAGGCTTTTATGATCGCTAAAGACTTCAAACTTCGAACCATATAGATAGTGCCTCCAAAATTTCCAAGCAAAGACTACTGCCGCCAACTCAAGATCATGAGTGGGATAGTTTTGCTCATGCTGCCTCAACTGCCTGGATGCATAGGCTATGACTTGTCCTTGCTGCATCAGCACACAACCCAACCCTTGTTTTGAAGCATCACAATACACTACAAAATATTGAGTCGGATCCGGAAAAATCAACACCGGGGAACTAGTCAGTCGCCTCTTCAACTCCTGGAAACTATCTTCACATTCCGGGGACCATTCAAACGGAACACCTTTCCGCGTAAGAGTAGTCAAAGGAAGGGCTAGCTTAGAAAAACCTTCAATGAACCTCCTGTAATACCCAGCCATACCAAGGAAACTTCTGATCTCAATAATGGATTTGGGTCTCTCCCACTTAAGCACCGCTTCCACCCTAGAAGGGTCAACATCAACACCCCTATCAGAAATCACATGCCCCAGAAAATGCACCTCATTCAACCAGAAACTACATTTAGAAAACTTTGCATAAAGATGCTTATCTTTGAGAACTTGGAGCACCGGTCTCAAATGCTCTTCATGCTCCTTCGGGCTCTTGGAGTAGATAAGAATGTCATCAATGAACACAATGATGAATGAGTCTAAGTACGGCCTGAAAATCCTGTTTATGTAGTCCATGAAGATGGCAGGGGCATTCGTGAGACCGAAAGGCATCACCACATATTCAAAATGCCCATACCGAGTTCTAAAAGCAGTTTTGGGAATGTCCCCCTCTCGGATACGGATTTGATGGTATCCAGATCGGAGGTCGATTTTTGAGAAAACTGCAGCTCCCCTAAGCTGATCTAACAAATCATCGATGCGTGGGAGCGGATATTTATTCTTCACCGTCACCGCATTCAACTGACGGTAATCAGTGCACATATGAACACTTCCATCCTTCTTTTTAACAAAGAGGATAGGAGCTCCCCACGGGGAAACACTTGGCCTTATAAACCCCTTAGCCAAAAGCTCCTCCAACTGCTTCTTCAACTCTTCCAACTCTAGAGGGGCCATTCTATAAGGCGCTTTAGATATCGGGCCGGCACTAGGCATAAGATCAATGCCAAATTCTACTTCTCTGGCTGGAGGTAATCTGGGAATTTCAGCACGAAAGACATCCGGAAACTCACTAACCACTGGAATTTTGCTAATATCTGATGCTTCCTCCTCATCCATGGCCGACACCGAGACTTGACAGAAGATTGCTGACTTCTGACTGCAATCAAGTAGAACACGGTTCTGGGACATCCAGTCCATGCCTAGAATGATATCCAGCTTGGTTAAGGGCAAACATATTAAGTTCACTTTGAATTCCCGCTCCAATACTCAGAGTGGGCAATCCAAACACATCAAGGATGTGACCACAACTGAATTAGTAGTGGTAGAAACAGACAACTTAAACGGCATCTCAACTGCAGACAATTTTAATCTCTCCATACAATTTACAGAAATGAAAGAATGCGTAGCTCCACAATCAAAGAGAATACCATAAGGGATATCATTCACTAGACCAATACCTCGGATCAACTCATCAGCTTCAGTCACCTCTTCTCCATCAAGAGTGTACACCTTTCCCCGTTGCAGTGGATGGCCATCACCAACCCTTTGAACCCTAGTCACATTGGCCTCTTTCTTTACAACATTCTTCGGACAATTCACTGCAACATGACCAGGCTGTCCACACTTAAAACAAGTGAGATTCGGCTGATTCTGATTCAGACTCCAACATACACCTCTATGATGCCTGCCACAGTGAGGACAAGGCGAAATAGGACCAGGTGAACTCCCTTGAGGGCCTGAAATAGCTGGAGATAGGGAACTAGTCGCTGCACCGCACCCTTGCCCCTTATGGGACCACCACTTCTCTGCATCGATATGCTTTTGTCTTCAACCATTTTCCTCTTAAGACCCTTCTCATAAGTGCTCGCCATGTTGACCAAACGGGCCAAGTTGTCAATATTGTGGTACTCGCATGAAAGGAGAATATCAGTCCTGAGTCCAGACTCAAACTTAACGCATTTACTGCGCTCACTGGCATCCCAATAGTCAGAGAAACGGATAAGATCTTCAAATTTAGCTGCATAATCCCCAACTGAGATAAAGCCTTGAGTTAGTTGGAGAAATGCAATCTCTTTCTCCCTCCTCACATCTTCAGGGAAATACTTCCCTAAAAAGAGATCCTTGAATACCTCCCAAGAAACCACCGGATTGGCTGCCACCAATCCTCTCCTTTGCTGATCCCACCAATGCTCAGCCTCATTAGTCAGCATGAACTCAGCCAGTCGGACATGCTGCTCCATGGGTGGGTGAATAGAGCGGAGGATCTTCTCGATCTCCTGAATCCATCTCTGTGCTCCATCAGGGTCATTTCCACCTTCAAAACGAGGTGGATCATTCTTTCGGAACCTAGCCATCCAGTCAACCTCAACTGGAGCTGGTTGCAGGGCTGCTTCTGCTGCTGTAACGGCTGCTGCTGCGGCAGCTGCCATCTGCTCTCCCTGCTGCTGTTGCATCTGTGACAGATGCTCCAGAATGGCTGCAAGCCCATCATTAGCAGCCCTTCTTCCAGCCATACTGCTTAGCCAAAGAAAACAGACCAGTAAGACTCAACTAATAAATCTATGCACAATACTATAAGTATCTTATCATAATCCTAAACTAGTACTATGAGCATTAATTACTCTCAAGGTGAGTAATCATTTGGAGTTTGTATAACTCCAAGGCCGAGGAGAAACTGCTCTGATAGCATAAATGTAACACCCTATAATTAATTACCCTTAATTTCCCTTATATTAAAATACGGACTTGAAAATTCCTTTTTATTATATTAAAATCAACCGTTAAACGGACGGAGTTTCGTTTGTTATTCGGACTTTTCCAAAACTTCAACCTGATTAACACATTCATATAATATCAACAGTAGCCAGCAGGGCTCTAATTATGTATATGCATCATATAATTGCTACATGGGCTCAAAAATAAAACGTCAGTATCAGTTTTCAGAGTGCCAGCTAAAACACCAAGTATGTGAATCATGATAACACCACGTAAACCATGCCCAAAATGAAACACAAACCATGCCCAAATGAAGTTATCCTAAGCCTCACTCAAAAAGTATACACATCACATATACATCAAAAGAATATGGAGGCTTAGGTCAATAAAATGCAACTAAATCCCCACAACCCTACTCTCCCTATGAGGGAGAGTAATCCTGCTCGGCCAGTGCGGGTGTATAATCCAACTCCGTACCTGAAAAATGGTAAGGAGGTGAGTATTACACAATAAAATAGGGAAGCAGTTTCTATCATGCTATACTGAACTACTAAGCCATACACATAGTCAAATAAAGCACATTTCACAATTAAGCACTCCTAATAAAAGACATGTACATATCATAATTATTTAGTTTTTTTAAGATATGCTAAAACATAATTTCATCAATTCTAACTTGGTTCAAAAAGCATGAGTTATCAAGCATGAATTACCAAACTCCTCACATTCGATTTACCAAATAGCACACATTAAATTCCAGGTTCTATATCATCATCCAAATTCATTTTTTTTTCTTTTCTTCATTTCATACTTAAGATGTATCTCATACCATTGTACTTCACCTCCACACCGGAAGGTACCTCATACAATTTGGCCTGTGGGTACTTCACCTCCACACCGGAAGGTACCTCATACAATTTGGCCTGTGGGTACTTCACCTCCACACCGGAAGGTACCTCATACCATTGTACATCACCTCCACACCGGAAGGTACCTCATACCATTGTACTTCACCTCCACACCGGAAGGTACCTCATACAATTTGGCCGGTGGGTACTTCACCTCCACACCGGAAGGTACCTCATACCACCACCTAGGTTATACATATAAAGAATATGATTAAAGCATAACAATATACATAATTCTGAGCACACCACTCGTTCATTCACTCAATTCTTTCCTTAATAAAACACTTATATCCACAACTAAACAATTATGCAAAATCAATCACCATTATGCACACCTAACATTTAACCATCCCTAGTCCAGCTCATTATAAGTATACACATGTTGCACTGAGTTTAATTCCAAGCATCATATTTTTTTCATCATACATAAATTCTAGGGCTCATTATGATTTAGCAAAATATCAACCACGTAATTCAAGTATCAACAGTTAGAATTAAGCACAAAGCAAGATATCCAATTACTTTTATATGTACTTACATTCCTAACATTTTATTATCTATCCTAGGGTTCCTTATCCTAACTAACAAACACCTCCTAGCAACCCAATATATACACAATATAATCTACCCCCTAGAATATGGTAACACAAACCTCCTTACCTCAAGTTCTTAGAGATTGAGAGATTTTGTGCTTGGTACACAGTTGAGAATTAGCCACAACTCAAAAGAAGAGGGAGGACCTAAAATCAATAGAATAATGAGACAATTTGTTAAGCTTTGCCCTAGAACTTGAGAGAAATCCATGAACCAAACTAGAGCTCCCTAGGTTGAAGATTGAAACTTCATGGAAGCAAGAGGGAGAGAGGAAATTCGAATTTTTAAGGGAGCGAAAGAGGAAAACTCAAACAAAAATCACTTACTTGGAGCAACAAAGAAGAACTTGATGATGGATTTGGTGAGATTCAATTGAGGCTTGATTGATTAGAGTGAATAAATTTTGTGCCCTAGGAGAGAGAATTCGAATTTGGCAAGAAACTAATGTGTGGTTGCTTTTATTTTTTTATCAGCAGGTTAGGTTAATCGATTAACACCCAAGTTAATCGATTAACCGCTTGAAAATTGGCCAAAGTCAACAATGAACCTTAATCGATTAACTTTTTGCACCCCTTCTGGACCTAATCGATTAGCTAGTGGTTAATCGATTAAGTTTTGCACCTCATTCAGGCATTAATCGATTAACCTATAGATTATTCGATTAATGTGTTGAATCAAGCATTCCTTAATCTTTGAAATGCCATAATTTCTTCGTTACCCATTGGATCTTCCTCAAATTTTAAAGCAAGCTTCCTCACATATTCTACTTCTCATCCAACGGTGGAATTTATGTTTTGAGCTACTAATCTTATTGTTCTAAATTCCCCAAGGTTCTATGTTTTAAACCTAGTTCTACATGTATTCTTGGGCTAAATTCTAACTTGTATCTTCATTTCTTCTAGCCTAAGACTATCAAAACATAATTTACACTAATAATTAAGTTTGGGATGTTATAGTGCCAAGACGTCAATTCCTTCATGCAAGAGGAAGGTGAACACTTGCATGAGGCATGGGATCGGTACAATCAGTTGCTGAAGAGGTGCCCCACGCATGCAATTCCAGACTGGATGCAAATCCGGTTATTCTACTTTGGGCTGAGAATATCACACAAGATAATGATAGATGCAGCAGCTGGTGGTTCCCTCCTCAAGAAGACTGTTGAAGAGGCAAAGGAGATAATTGAAACAATGGCCTACAACAGCAGTCAAGCTGTTTCTGACAAGGTGATTCTGAAGAACACTGATCTGGGCTCAAGTCAAGTCCAGACAATCATTTAACAAAACAAGGAGCTACAACAACAAATTTCTGAATCGGTGAAGAAGATGGCTCAGACACAAGTGGCTGCAGTCAACACTCTTGTGTGTGATTTCTGTGGAGGAAATCACCAAAATGGAGATTGCGCACCAGATGTGGGGAAGGCACCGGCTACCATCGAGGAGCAAGCCAAATTTGTGGGTGGTGGAGGCCAGATAAATAATATGTACTCCAAAACCTACAACCCAGCATACAGAAATCATCCAAACTTCTCATGGAACAACCCAGCTCTCAACCCACCAATGAAGACTCAGCAGCCTCAGAAACAAACTTGGGAAGCAGCAATGGAGAAGTTAGCCACCAACACGACCACATTCATGGAGGAGACGAGGGCTAACTATGCTAACCAAGCGGCGAGTATTCGGAACCTGGAGGTGTAAGTGGGCCAACTTGCAAAACAGCTATCAGAGAGGTCACTAGGAACATTACCTAGTGACACTGTCACAAATCCAAAAGTGAGTCTAATGGTAGTGACTCTTGGGAATGGCAAGTCGTATGAGGAGCCACTTCCTAAGAGTGATGCAACTGCATCGGAAAAGAAGAAAGAGGAGGAACAAAAGAAATAAGAAGTGGAGAAAGAGCAAGGCAAGAGAGGAGCATCGAAAACGCAGGGTCCACCTGCGGATCATAACCAGGAATCAGCCAAGCCTGCTCCACTACCTTTGAGGGTACCTTATCCTCAGAGGTTGAAGAAAGAAGAAGACCGGAGGCAATTCTCCAAGTTTCTGGACATTATCAAAAGAATTAACATAAACATCCCATTCACAGAGGCTCTTGCACAGATGCCTCTGTATGCAAAGTTTATGAAAGACTTGCTGACAAGAAAGAAGGGAATGCTCTCGGAAGAGACGTCTCCAATTGCGGAGAAATGCAGCACCATTATCAAGTGCAACCTGCCACCGAAAATGAAGGACCCAGGAAGCTTCAACCTTCCAGTCAGCATTGGCAAGGAGTACTCTGGTAAGGCCCTCTGTGACTTAGGTGCTAGTATAAATATAATGCCTTTATCTGTTTGTAATGCACTAGACTTTGGTGAAATCAAACCTACCCCTGCAATTTTACAATTAGCTGATAAGTCCATCCTCCGTCCTTATGGAGCGGTGGAAGATATTTTGGTAGAGGTTAATGATTTCATACTGCCCATGGACTTCATTGTCCTTGATATTGATGAGGATGAAAATATTCCTCTGATTTTTGGGAGGCCATTCTTGGCCACAGCCGGGGCAGTGATAGATGTTCCTAGGGGAGAGGTTATTCTCCGTGTCAATGGTGAGCAAAGTGTCATAAATATTTTTGAAAAACCACCATGTACGGCAAAGTGTTTCACCCCGCTAAATCTGGTTCAGCATTCAAGTGCTGAAAATTCTTTTAATGATCAGATGCAATTCCCTTAGCCTCCGAAAGGAGGTGACCCGTCAGGCTCGTGACGTTAAACAAGCACTAGTTGGGAGGTAACCCAATGTTTAGGTAGCATTCCCTTAGTAAGTAGTTTTTAGGAAATTAGTGTAGGTTATATTTTTTTTTATTTTATTTATTTTGTTATTTAAAAAAAAAGCACCAGTGTACAGACCTGGCGCGCCTGGGCGCGTAGTCCTGCACGCCTGGGCGCGCAGTCCTGCACGCCTGGGCACACACTGGGTGGAAAAACCCAAAAATTGGGGAATTTTTATTTATTGTTATATTTTGTGTCTTTTTCCCCATCAGCCAGTCCCTGTACCTGTGCAGCAAAAATATGTAATTGTTTTCTAGGAATTTTTTTTAGTTTTATTGCTTGGATATTTATTTGGATTATTTGTTATGTGCATCAAGCTATATTTTGAGTAATAGATAGGAGTTGATATTTTTCCATTAGAGGTGCTATTTTTGGGCACTTGTTTTTAATGACTTATATTAAGTTTGGGGGAATGTTTTCTCTCTTTTGTTAGTTCTGATTATTTTAGATGCAAATAATAAGTGTTCCAAATTTATTCCATGTAATTTTTTTTTATTTTTTAGTTAGGTATATTTAGTTTAGTTTGCTTAAGGACAAGCCTACCTTTAAGTTTGGGGGAGTGGACAAAATAAAATTTTTTTCGGATATGAATTTTTCTCCCATTTTTGGTGTGGTTTGTGTCTTAGGTAGAGGTTTTGTAATTATTCTAGACTTAGGATTATTTTTCTAATGATAGGTGTATATACTTAGTTTAGGATTAGACTCATTGATTCATGTTATTTATTTGTTGAGCTGTAAATATTTTTGAAATTTGGTTATTTTGACAAAAAAAGTTTTTCAAAACTTGAGATTAGTGAACTGACTTTAGCTTAGTGAGATTTTGAGCCTATTTGATGGGGTATGATCTATGTAATATTTTGATTTGAGACCCCTATTTCTTTCATGAGTGTGTTCTCTTTAGTTTTGTGTTCTAGAACTTGACCGGTGACCATTTTGAGATTGATAATTGATTACATGCATAAATAAAAATGTTTAAGGCATTTAGGATGGTGTTTTTGTTGGAAGTCAAGCTTTCCCAAGGACTTCAAGTGCAAGTATTATATGGTTTTGATGATAACAAACTCAGGATTCTCAAGTTCATCAAGTGCAATCACAAACTCTTCAACCTGCAAGTCCAAGCTTCATTTTGAAGACTCAAGCAGCTGAAGTTGAAAGGCTCAAGCAAATGAAGATGTTAAACATTTCCCTTAGGACATCATGTAAGGTAATGAAGTCAAGGTTTATAATATGTTAAAAGGCCAATATAAGTTTTTCTAAAATATATTTTTCTTTTAAAGGAGAAGAAAAAGAAGTTTTGTGAAAATCAGTTTTTATCTTAGTTTTGGTGAAAATATCTGATGTTACAAAACTCTGAATATTTTTATGTATACAAGAAGGAGTAATCGATTACTTGGCTGAGTTAATCGATTAACCTTGTTGCATCATAGAAAAATCAGAGAGCTTGTAATCGATTAAGTGAACTGTGCTAATCCATTACTTTATGAGAGTAATCGATTACCTGGCTCAAGTAATCGATTAAAATTGTTGCATCATATATTTTCCTGAGACAAAGTAATCGATTACTTGTCTTGTAGTAATCGATTACATGATGCTGCATCATATAAAAATCAGAGGCTCTGTAATCGATTATTAGAATAATGGTAATCGATTATATGTGTTGCATCATACATTAAACAGAAGTGAAGTAATCGATTACATGTGCAACACCTCGATTTGACAACTTGAAAAATATAATTTCTTCAATTAATGTAGTGAAAATTTGGGCCAATTTTTTTTTTTAACAGTGTTGCACAAGGTGAGAACACTTAGATTTTCAAATCATGTTTGCAAATTAAACTCATGTTCTCACATTGCATAAAACCTTTCAAGTTTCAAACCGAGATGTTACGAAACATCGCACTCTGAAACTTGTTTTCACAAAACACATTTAAAAGCCCATTTCATTTGTCTTAACCGTAAAACTTAATCTCGGTTATCCAGTTTTATAAAACATAATTCGGGTGCACATGTGGATGTAGCTAATGATGTATAAGTACCTGGTAAGGGAGTACAATACTTGAATGTGGACACTATAACAAAAGGTCTCCATCCAACGTATACTCCTCCGAAGAGTCGAACCATCGATCATCGAGTCCTCGAGCCGAGCTTGACCTTCTTCTCCTTCGAGACTCCATCTCGATCTCGTCTTCGTAGGCTGATGCTTGTAGCGCCAATTCCCAATATAAACTACTCACTTTGTCACCTGTGGACATCATCACAGAAGTCCACAGGGAAGGGGAAAGGACAGAGAGAGTAAGCATTCCGAACGACGTATCGTCGACGGTGTGGGTTTACGATAGGCAAAATATTAAGACGATACAAGCATACAACATTATAGTACAACAATACAATATAGCAGGTAATTATGCAAGATGTATGAGGATGCAATGCAATCGTCGCATTAACTAACACTATGTCCTCCTCTTAAGGAAACCTCTAAATCAGTTCATCTCGCAGAGTCGAATCTCTAGTCCAGCTTGTCTCGCAAAGTCGAAGTCTCTTTGTCCACGTATCTCGAGTCCATAGTATCAGAATTCAAGCTTTATGGTTTTGTTTTAGGTTCAGGTCTACATCTCCTCGGAATCCATCCACCTAGTCGGAAGCAATCAGAAGTACATGATCTCTACCCACACCGGCTCTGGGAGACCACACCAAAATAAGATATAATATAAAATGCCCGGGAAAATGTCATGACAAGGGTGTCGACCTCCGCCGTGTTCAAGCATCCCTCTTCTGATCCTGATTTAGTCAAGGGAGTGTCAGTCATCCATCTAGTGTACACGCAGTACTTCAGCTACGACACCAGACTACCTACCCAACCTCGGATGGTCAACCCAGGTCACTGTAGCTTTTTCCCGCCTAGACAGACTCCTCTTAGGCTTCTTGACGAATCACCGCCATTGCCTTCCCCTATCCTAATCATCAAGTGATTACCACGCAGGTAAACACCGTATCTTCCTCTCCACTACTTCGGGTAAGGGTTTTAAGTCGTGGGGATTATTCTCGATTATCCTAATGTCGACCCATCCTAAGTCTTCTCCGCCATACAGCACCAACCATATGCGAATTGCTTCTGTGGGACTCGACTACTAAGTCTGACGGGCTCCGACCCATCCAGAATCATTCTCAACAACATTCTCAACACATGGCTACGACCATGTGGATACACTCTCAACATATGGCTACGACCATATGGAAATCATCTCAACACATGGCTACAACCATGTAGATACACTCTCAACATATGGCTACGACCATATGGAAATCATCTCAACACATGGCTAGAACCATGTAGATACACTCTCAACATATGGCTACGACCATATGGAAATCATCTCAACACATGGCTACAACCATGTAGATACACTCTCAACATATGGCTACGACCATATGGAAATCATCTCAACACATAGTTGCACTTTCAACATATGGCTACAACCATATGGATACACTTTCATCACATAGATGCACTTTCAACATATGGCTACAACCATATGGATACACTCTCAACATATTCCACAGTCATTGCGTCCATGTTCAAAACATCGTCGTCACATTCACATCATCAGCTCGATCCACGTACTCGGCGCATCAGCATCATCAAGTTCCATTGCGTGCTCTATCCCTTAGAGTCTCGCTCTAATCGGTTGGGGAATTTCTTATAGTTTTCTAATGTCTTTACTATTCTTATCTTATATCGCGGGATGATGCACCATGCATATGCAATGACAATATAACAGCAATACATCTCAACATAAGCAAATATATCAATCAACCAATTCATACCATGTGATGGTATAGGTCTGAGTCTTCGTATACCTCAATACAAACAAGGCACACAATTTATCGAGTATACTACTAGCTACAATAGACCTTTACTCCGACTTTGAGAGAGTACGGAGTGTCCTAATAGATCACCTAAACACCACGGTGTCATAGGGAAGCTTCTCTCTCACCTCAACTCCAACAATTACTTTGTACGAAATCGTAGGTGTTTCTCCCAACTGTCAGCTGCTCCAGCTTCCTGACTTATACGCACCTCGTACTAGATAGGAGATACTAACATTACTAGTCTATCTAAATAATCGTCATACTTAAAATCAAAGCGCGTTTTCGAAAATTCCTTTCACTTCTTGTCGGAAAATCGTAAAACATCAAGATCTTCTCAAATCAAAATCCAACTTTCATTGTACGTTAAATACTTTGAAATCATCATAAGAAATCAATAAAATCATTTTAAATAAATGGGTCGGTTGCTGGTCCGTCTTGGACAACAGCTCGCTCGATCCCGAAAACATCGAATAACGCCCCTTTTGAAATCCAACTTTTCTTATATTAAATACTCATTAAAACTCAACTTCAAATCACTTTGAAAACATGTTTAAATAAGAAATACAACTTATAAAAACTCTGGACATCATCATATTCTAAGCCTTAAATTCATTTTCCATTGTCCAAAACCAATTTAAATCCATAAACAAATTAAGCATCTTGAAACAATTCAATAAAAACTTTGATCAACACTTTATCAAGTTCAAACACTTAAAATCAAACATGGGCAGCATGATGCTTCAAATAAGGCAAACCATTTAGCACATAGAACATAGCACATTTCAAATCATAATTTCAAACTAATAGCCTAGACCGAAACACTGTAAACAATTAACTTTGTAAACTCACTCATGCCTAGTCTAGACATACCATCAAGCAATCACTTATTCAATTATTTCAAGACATTATAATCACCATACAGATCCAGTCAAGTCATGAAATGAAGTACAAAATTCATGTTTGTCAAAAACACTTAGATAAAGCTTTTGTTCAATTACGGGAAAGCACAAAAGATAAAATCTAAAACTATACCAAATCAATTTGTTCACCCTTCAAAATTTCCAGAACATACACATATATGTTAAAGTTCATCACATAAAATTTTCAAGTCATTTGAACAATCCTAAACTAGGTTTCAAATCAGATTTTGTATGAAAAGCAAAATAGAACTGTTGCTGACCTCAAGCCAAAATTCCATAATTAAAATAGTGTTTCAACTCAAAATTTCATGAAAATTGGTATAGACTTCCCTCATACAGTCAAGACCATCTCATAAAAATTTCAGATCATTTGGAGTTGTTCAAGTCATATATTTCTAATTAAGTTTGTCATTAAGTCTGGAAAATCTGAACCAAACGGTTCACTGTTTTGCTCTTAGTAAAATTATCAAATCAACTCGAAATCTCCTCAAATTTTACAGAGATCATCTGGAGAGGTTGAGGAAGCTACCATAAAAATTTCAAGCAATTTAGAGTAGCACAAGTTTGAAAATTATATCCATATTTAACTGAAAAACTTGTTTTCTCAAAATCGTCTTCACAAAATGGGTTCTCATAGAAATAGGAAATCGATTCCAAAAATCTTTCAAAAATTCAGAGAAACTCATTTTATCATACTTAGATTAGTGACAAAATTTCAGAATTATTGAGCATGCACAAATATTATTTATCAAGGTTAAAAACACACATATCCAATTTTCAGCACAAAGCTTTATCAAGTAAACTTGTTCATTTATTCCAATCATCACATAATCACAAGTCATCAAGTTGAACATCATATTCACATACTTGTTTATGAATATATCTTAATCAAATAAAGAGGTCAAACTCTTAAGCATATATAAACCGAATCATGCATCACATAAACACTTAGACAAATTTTCATTTAACTTTCACTTAATTACATTAAAATCGTATGCATCATTAGTCTTTTTAAAAATTATTTCTTCAAGGAATAGTTTCACAAATCAACATATAGTTTCATGACATGAACACATATACATTCAAGAAAATTTAGCTCCAAAGTTAAGGTCCAAACCGTGACCTTAACTAGGTTTTCCCAAAAACATTTTTCAAAGATTAAAGACTTCTAAAAACAACTTCAAATCCAATAACAATTTCACATCATTCATCAAGCAAGTAAAAATATACCCCTAGCATGCATTTTCTACATAAAACCGTGAGCATCATTACATCTCTAAACAATTTTTATTTCACATCAAACACTTAAGATCAACACAAAGTTCATGGAAATCACATATTCATCAATTAGACTTAAGAAAATCTTAGCTCTTTTCATTTACTCATACAAACCGTAACCACCACTTAAAATCACAACAATCTCACAAATTTCTATTCATTTAAAACATCATTGAATTTCCAAGATCATGACATGCAAGAGATAAAACATAAGGAAAATCAACTTTCAATCATATCATCATCAAATCTTAAGATTATGACATGCAAGGGATCAATCAAAAGAAAGTCAAGTTTCCATGCATAACAACACCAAACCGTGACCATCTTTAAAGAAAATCATCAAGAAAATTCAATCATCCACAAAGATCTTCACATTAAAACTCTAACATCAACAAATCATAGTTCAAGCATAGATCTTAACATGCATGCAAGCAAAACACTAGATCTTTGAAAAATCTTTCATGAAAACTTAAAATCAAGTCCTTTTCAAAAACACTTTTAAGAGATCAAGAAGAAAACTCAAGATCATGAGAAAAACACTTTCGTAACAAAAACCTCAAGATCAAGTTCAAAGATCAACATGCATGTAAAGAAAATCACTAGATCTAACTTGAAAACCAACATACATCAACACTTTTCAAACCAAATCAAAGCTTTAGAAAGAAATCATGAAGAATGAAAATGAATTAAAGAAAAAGGTTTAAAACTTTTAAGATCATGAGATGAAATGCTCACTTAATTAGATTTTCAAAATCAAGTCCAAATTTGTGGTTTCCTCTTTGGTTTTCCTTCCTCTCCTCACGGCTCACTCACTCTCCTCTCTAAGGTCCATGGTTTTTCTTTCTCTTCTTCACTAACTTTACTTAATCTTGCTTAGAATGTGAAATGTGTAGAGTTTGTTCTCCTTCTCTCTATTCGGCCACTCTCTCTCTCTTTCTATGTGTTGAACTTGATTGTGTTCAACATCATGTGTGTGTTTGGTTTGGAATGGGAAGTGAAGGAAATGAAAGGATGAAAACTAAAGAGGTGTGTGTTCATCACTCCCTCTCCCACGGTTTTGAGAGTGTTGATGGGTATGTGTTGTTGTTGATGAGATGAAGATGAAAGAATGAAGGGTGAAGGAATGAAAGAGAATTCACTCTTCACCACACGGTTTTGGCCCCTTTCTTTTATTCTTCTTCACTTTTTCCTAATTGCCATCAAGGGCTTGCATGGAGGGCTAGATTGCAAATACTTGGGGACTAAGTCACAAAACTTGGAGGCCAAGTCTTGCCTTAAGGTCCCTCACGGCCTCCTTCCTTGTTCCTTCCTTTTCTTCACTTCTTCTTCTCCCTTATGTCATGCTTAGGTCATGTAGATGATGTCATTGTGTTGACTTTTGGGCATGCCACTTGTTAACCAAGTAAATGAGCTTGGTGGCCAAGCCAAGTACATGCATTTGGCCACATGGAGGTTAGGGTAGGTTAGATTAGCTTAATTAGGTTTTAGGCACTAATTAGGGTTCTAATCATGATTAGGGTAGGATTAGGTTAATTAATCTAGGTTTAGTCCACTAATCCTTAGTGATTAGGGCTTAATCAAGGATTAAGATGCTAATCAAAAACTTAATCATAGGTTTAAGGAAAGTTAATTCTAGGTTAACTCACTAACCTTGAGGGTTTAGGGTTTAAGAAAGTGATCAAGGATAAAGAACTCGATTAGGGTTTAATAAGAGATTAGGACACTAATTAGGGTTTCTAGAGACAATTCTAGATCAAGATGATTTGGACTTTGATTTCTTTGAAACTTAGAGTAAAATAATTTCCATCTTAAAATCATATGCATCAATCTAGGAAGACAAAGTCCTAATTAAAACCTTAAGCAATCAAACACAAAATCACAACACAAGTAAATTAAATTTCAAAGTGTAGAAATCCATCCTGAAATCAAAACTCCTTTAAATCAATTCTTAAATCAATTAGGTTAAATTCATATAGATGCACAAAGAAATTCATTTTTCAGATGAAATCACAAATAATAAAATTTCTCCAAACTCCATTAAATCGTTTGCTTAAACTCCATAAAAATCTTTGTTTACCAAAATTTCATAAAATCAACAATTGATTACGTAATCGAATAAAATACTCATCGAAAACCATTTGTAAAACAATATCTCAAAATTCTCCTTTAATGAAAACTTATCTATCGTTGTTAGGAAAATAGGGGATGTCACACTCTCCCCAACTTAAAGATTTCTCGTCCTCGAGAAATGCTACGCGGAACTCTACGATCAAAGGATGTCGGGTCTCTGCAAGCGATTCCTTTTGCCTCTAACAATAGTCACCGTCCTCGAGTCGCCGATTATGTATCCTTCTCTGGAGGTTCTTGGGAGTAAGTCGAATTGATTACTTTCAAAAGTAATCTTTCGGGCCATTCCATTATCAGATACAATGGAATATTGACGGTTTAGTTTTGTGAACAAAGTTTAAGGGTTCAAAGATTTTGAAACAACATTTAGAAAGAATAACATGCTTATGCCAACCCTAACAAGGATACTATTATTCTCACGGCCTTTCTCCCTTAACTCGACTCTTCTCATCGACTTAAACCTAGGCGGGTTATTACAAACCTTAAAATTCTTTGTTTACTCCCCAACTTTGATGAATCGCATTCCTATACACCATAACTATCCAATAGCGTTTGACAGGAAAATTCCCAATCATTCACCAATTCTAGTTTATCTTGCAAAACTTCCCCTCACTTTGTTCAAGCCTATCCAAATATCACCTTAAATGCTGCTGACTAAACCAGATTTTCTTCCTCATCGAATTACTATGGTAACTATTATTCCTCCCTTTTCCTTAACAACCACTAAATTCTTAAGGAAATATACATCATCTTACTCCTCATCCTACATAACTTATGCATTCTAAGCCTTTTCTCACCCCCTTATGGCTCATCCTCGGGTTCTAAACCATCAAAAGCCTTCCAACTCAGGGATTCATCCTCCTATTTTAACAATTTGAATCCTAAAAATATCCTTGAATCCAAAACTTACCGTCATCTATGTCCATTAGAACATCAGATCTTAGTCATCTAACCTAATTTTGGACGTCACTTAAGGGTTCCATCCGTCAATTTTACCACTCCATTTATTCAATCTCATGGTCCTATTATAGACCCACATCCACTCCCATCATTCACCTACTCCAACTCGGGCTTTTCTAACTCTGAATCCTTCCGACTTATCTTAGAGATCCACCATCTTAACACTACCCACACTATTACTCAGGGTAGGCCGCTATCAGGCTTGTACGTTCCACTATCATTCTTATGGCTCTAAGGGGTATTCTTACCTTGCGTTATTCATGCTTACTTATCCTTCAACCATCATAACTCATCCTTAGCAACACCTCACTGTCCACCTCATAATTGGGAAATATCTAATTGATTGGCATAAGATGCCAGGGTCGAAGATTGTCACAAAGGTTCTGAAGAAGAAAATTGGTTTGTCAAAGTTCAGGAAATGAAACTTTGGGTTCATCAGCAATCACGGTCTTGTCAAGTTGCTGGACAGAACAGGGTCATTTTCGAAAGGCATTTTAGGTCATTAAGGATGTCAGCCATGACAACAAGAAAAGGGTTCACATCAAAAGAAGCTTTTTAACAAACAGGGTGGAAGGTCAGGATTTCAAAAGTTATTGCAACAAAAGGGGTTCCCAACAAAGAGGGCTTCAACAAACAAGAGAAAGTTCAGGTCACACAGAACAAAGTCTCACGATGACACTAGTCTCGGTTCTTTGCACGCACCGTAGACAAATTCCTGACGCACTCCAGGGATAGAAAGATAGAATGATAGAAACAGAACGAGTGTTCACACAACTTTGTACTTCAACTCTCACTCATCGTAATCCTAACACTAACACACAAACAAATGCACACAAACAAAGCATGTAAGCCCATATAACAGGCTACTTAGGACAACCATTGCTCTGATACCACCAATGCAACACCCCGATTTGACAACATGAAAAATATAATTTCTTCAATTAATGTAGTGAAAATTTGGGCCAATTTTTTTTTTTAACAGTGTTGCACAAGGTGAGAACACTTAGATATTCAAATCATGTTTGCAAATTAAACTCATGTTCTCACATTGCATAAACCTTTCAAGTTTCAAACCGAGATGTTACAAAACATCGCACTCTGAAACTTGTTTTCACAAAACACATTTAAAAGCCCATTTCATTTGTCTTAACCGTAAAACTTAATCTCGGTTATCCAGTTTTATAAAACATAATTCGGGTGCACATGTGAATGTAGCTAATGATGTCTAAGTACCTGGTAAGGGAGTACAATACTTGAATGTAGACACTATAACAAAAGGTCTCCGTCCAACGTATACTCCTCCGAAGAGTCGAACCATCGATCATCGAGTCCTCGAGCCGAGCTTGACCTTCTTCTCCTTCGAGACTCCATCTCGATCTCGTCTTCGTAGGCCGATGCTTGCAGCGCCAATTCCCAATATAAACTACTCACTCTGTCACCTGTGGACATCATTACAGAAGTCCACAGGGAAGGGGAAAGGACAGAGAGAGTAAGCATTCCGAACGACGTATCGTCGACGGTGTGGGTTTACGATAGGCAAAATATTAAGACGATACAAGCATACAACATTATAGTACAACAATAAAATATAGCAGGTAATTATGCAAGATGTATGAGGATGCAATGCAATCGTCGAATTTAACTAACACTATGTCCTCCTCTTAAGGAAACCTCTAAATCAGTTCATCTCGCAAAGTCGAATCTCTCGTCCAGCTTGTCTCGCAAAGTCGAAGTCTCTTTGTCCACGTATCTCGAGTCCATAGTATCAGAATTCAAGCTTTATGGTTTTGTTTTAGGTTCAGGTCTACATCTCCTCGGAATCCATCCACCTAGTCGGAAGCAATCAGAAGTACATGATCTCTACCCACACCGGCTCCGGGAGACCACACCAAAATAAGATATAATATAAAATGCCCGGGAAAATGTCATGACAAGGGTGTCGACCTCCGCCGTGTTCAAGCATCCCTCTTCTGATCCTGATTTAGTCAAGGGAGTGTCAGTCATCCATCTAGTGTACACGCAGTACTTCAGCTACGACACCAGACTACCTACCCAACCTCGAATGGTCAACCCAGGTCACTGTAGCTTTTTCCCGCCTAGACAGACTCCTCTTAGGTTTCTTGACGAATCACCGCCATTGCCTTCCCCTATCCTAATCATCAAGTGATTACCACTCAAGTAAACACCGTATCTTCCTCTCCACTACTTCGGGTAAGGGTTTTAAGTCGTGGGGATTATTCTCGATTATCCTAATGTCGACCCATCCTAAGTCTTCTCCACCATACAGCACCAACCATATGCGGATTGCTTCTGTGGGACTCGACTACTAAGTCTGACGGGCTCCGACCCATCCAGAATCATTCTCAACAACATTCTCAACACATGGCTACGACCATGTGGATACACTCTCAACATATGGCTCCGACCATATGGAAATCATCTCAACACATGGCTACAACCATGTAGATACACTCTCAACATATGGCTACGACCATATGGAAATCATCTCAACACATGGCTACAACCATGTAGATACACTCTAAACATATGGCTACGACCATATGGAAATCATCTCAACACATGGCTACAACCATGTAGATACACTCTCAACATATGGCTACGACCATATGGAAATCATCTCAACACATGGCTACAACCATGTAGATACACTCTCAACATATGGCTACGACCATATGGAAATCATCTCAACACATAGTTGCACTTTCAACATATGGATACAACCATATGGATACACTTTCATCACATAGATGCACTTTCAACATATGGCTACACTCAACATATTCCACAGTCATTGCATCCATGTTCAAAACATCGTCGTCACATTCACATCATCTGCTCGATCCACGTACTCGGCGCATCAGCATCATCCAGTTCCATTGCGTGCTCTATCCCTTAGAGTCTCACTCTAATCATTGGGGAATTTCTTATAGTTTTCTAATGTCTTTACTATTCTTATCTTATATCGCGGGATGATGCACCATGCATATGCAATGACAATATAACAGCAATACATCTCAACATAAGCAAATATATCAATCAATCAATTCATACCATGTGATGGTATAGGTCTGAGTCTTCGTATACCTCAATACAAACAAGGCACACAATTTATCGGGTATACTACTAGCTACAATAGACCTTTACTCCGACTTTGAGAGAGTACGGAGTGTCCTAATAGATCACCTAAACACCACGGTGTCTTAGGGAAGCTTCTCTCTCACCTCAACTCCAGCAATTACTTTGTACGAAATCGTTGCGGTTTCTCCCAACTGTCAGCTGCTCTAGCTTCCTGACTTATACGATGTGTGTTTGGGGTTGTTGCAGCTGATGAGGGTGACCTCGGTCCTACGTACCCCCAGTGATAAGGGGATCAAGCCACACGTAGTTCTTGAGAGTAGGGATGAGAGAACATACCTTAGCCCCTATAGCATGGCGATACTTATAGGGGAAGTTGTGTTGTGGTGCCTTATGGGCCTGTTCGGCCCAGTAGGGCTGATGTGGCTCTTAGAGGATAAGAAGGATGAGTTATTCACCCTTATCCGGTACTAGAGAGCTCATGCTTATCCTGTAGCGGTAGGATTTATTATTGGTTAACCCTACAAGCCCCCTAAGCTCGTATAGGCTCGAAGAGCCTGTGCTGAGCTTCTGCGCGCGAGTCTGCTGCTGGTGCTCTTCTCCAGTAGGCGCGCCCCAAGCGCACCCGTGCACGCGCCTGGGGCGCGTGGGACCTGTTCCAGCTCCGTTTTTCTCCGTTCTTTTTCCTACTTCAAGGTCTTTACGTGCTCTTTCCAATTCCATAATTAATTTTTGCATTTGAGCTCCAAAATCACCTGGAACAATGAACAAACGATCAAAAAGTTCAAGGGAAACTACAACTACTAAAATTCCTAAAAACTAATAAAAAGATCCTAAGTTTGCTATGAAAACAAGCCAAATCAAAGTAAAAGAGGGTAAAATGAAGTCCAAAAGATATATATATCAGACCCAAATCAATATTGTAAGTGTTCCCCATTGCAAACGACAAACCTAAGTGGTATTAGGTGAATGGTTGAAAGTCAAAGTGTTTTAAGTGTTAGGCTAATGTAAAGCTAAAGTTTTATACAAAGGAAATCTGAATAATGCTAAGGCAATTGAAACCGTAGTACGAGAATTCATTGGATTGCGAGGGCTACTACCACCGACTTAATGTAGTGTGGGAACTGGCCAATCCGACATTACATTGACCGTGAGGTGAAGTCGTCGAAATCTAGGAATTCGTGCACTACTATGAATTAGTAAACGATTTTCTATGTATAAAACCTTAGTGCACAATTGTTTGTTGTTCTCTCTTTGTTTGACTATGTGCATTTGTGTATATCTTGGATGTATGTTGTTGAATCATGTGGTGTCAACATAATTGGACAAAGATTGGAAATGGAACCGCCGGAATTAAAGGAGTTATGACTTGGACACTAATCCAATCATGTGATTAAATTCACATTGATTTTTTTGGTAAACGAAAAAATTCATTAAACCAAACGAACGAAAATGTCTCAATACAAACTCTAGGACCAATTAACCCACCTACTATGTAGGGTTGCCAATTGAAACTAGAGGATAACAAAATTAAATCTCTATAGCAATGCGATTAACAAAAGTGCTATTAAGCCATAACCTTAAATCAGGAAAAACTAAAGCAATTCGAAGAGCCAATTCCTTCCTAAGCAAAGCAAAAACCTGATCAGACCTCTTAGAAATACTAGTGAATAATCTGCAATTCCTCTCCTTCCATATATAATATACTGTGGCAGCCATAGCAGCATAAATCACCTTCCTCTTCTTCTTAAGTTTAAAAGCAAACCGAAGCCATCGACACCATTGATCAAAATTGGCATGAATCTGATCCAAGCAACACCAATCAGAAACCATATTGAGCAAATCACGACTCCAAGAACATTGAAAGAAAAGATGATTCCTAGTTTCAAACGCAGACTGACAAAGACAACATCGAGGGATGATAGAAGTGAAAGTGGCTATGAGGTCCTTTGTTCTTAATCTGTCCTTGACAGTTAACCATAAAATGAAGCAATGTCTTGGAATTGAAGCAGAATTCCAGACCAAACTATGCAACTGAAATGTTCCTTGATGTCCAAGCAACAAAGTGTAGCCTTGCTTAACAGTATAATGGTTTAAAGGATTGCCAAGCCAGACCCCATTAACATACCAATGAGCAAGCTTATCCCTGCATTTGAGAATCTGCTTCCAATGCCAGCCGGAAGCTGAATAAACACAGTCCCAAAAATCAACCTGTTTTAAGTATACAGAGGTAATCCACCTGACCCATAAGATGTCTTTCTTCATGGCCAAGTCCCAAATTTGCTTTCCAAGAGCAGCAAGGTTCCAAACCTGAATGTTCTGAAAACCAAGGCCACCATTTTTCTTTGGCAAGCAAATCTGATCCCAGGCAACAGCAGCTCTAGGTCTACCAATAGAGTTCAAACCCCACAGAAAATCTCTGCATTTCCTTTCAATTTGCTTGATGACACCTTTAGGAATGATGAAAACTGTAGCCCAATAGGTGTGCAAAGAAAGCAAAACCGAATTGATTAGTTGCATACGACCCTGATAGGATAAATTCCTTGTCTGCCAAGAAACCAATCTTCTAGTGATTTTGTCAACCAAAATATTGCAGGTACTGACAGACCACTTTCTAGCAGAAAGAGGCAAGCCCAAATACTTGAATGGAAAACTGCCTCTTGAAAAACCAGTAATATGCTGCAGCTGCAACATGATATCATCAGAGAGACCAGCCATGAACAATTGGGACTTCTGAGCATTAGCATAAAGACCAGAGCTTCTTGAAAACTGGTCAAAAGAGTCCTTCAAAATGGAGACACTCTGAACATTACCCTTACAGAAAAGCATTAAGTCGTCTGCAAAAGCAAGATTAATGAGGCCAGCTTCCTTGCATAACGGGTGATATCTAAACCTGCTATTAGTTGCAGCAAGCTTCAACTTCCTAGACAACATATCCATAGCAATTACAAAGATAAGGGGGGACATTGGGTCACCTTGTCTGATGCCCCTAGAACTCTGAAACTTGCCAAATCTCTGACCATTAATAACCAGACTAAAAGATACAGTGGAGATACATTCCATAATCCAACCAATAAACTTTTCATGAAAGTTCAAGGCTTGCAACATAGCATGAATAAACTCCCAACTCAACATATCATAAGCTTTTCTAATATCAACTTTCATAAAGCACCTAGGAGAAACCTGCTTCCTACCATACAATCTCATCATCTCCTGGCATATTAAAATATTATGAACAATGCTTCTACCAGAGATAAAAGCAGCTTGGTTATCACCAACTAAATCGGGCAAAATAGATTGCAGCCTATTACAAATAATCTTGGAAATACATTTGTAAATGGTATTACAAAGAGCAATAGGTCTGTAATCAGCCACAGTGTTAGCACAATCAGCTTTAGAATTAAGCACCAGATCAGTACAGTTGATTTCTCTGAGAAGCTTACCAGAAGTGAAGAACTCCTGAATAGCATCAACACAGTCAATATTAATAACATCCCAAGCAGCTTTATAAAAACCTGCACCAAATCCATCAGGACCAGGTGATTTATCACTGTGCATAGACATGAAAGCCAACTTGATCTCATCTGAAGTAACAGGCTTGATGAGCTGAATCTGCTGAGAAACATTCAACAGATTACCCTGCATGATCTCCTCCTCATAAAAATTACAAGACACAGCTTGGCCAGTCAACAGGTTCTGATAATAATCCAAAAAGACCCTACAAATATCCTCTTGCTCAGTGACAGAAACACCATGTTCATCTTTAATTGAAAGAATTCTATTCCTATACCTCTTCTGCTTAATGACAGAGTGGAAATACCTAGAATTTTGGTCACCCTTTTTCAACCAATGTTCCTTAGCCTTCTGTTTAAGAAACAAAATAGCAGCCTCAGAAACTTTAAGAAACTCTCTGTTGGCTTCCTTTTCATCTCTCTGGAGAATACTATTGAGGGGATCAGCAGCAAGGGCAGATTGAGCTCTGATAAGATTGTCTCTACAGACCATCTCTCTCTTATCAATATCTCTGAATTTTGTAGAATTCAATAACCTGAGGGAAGCTTGCAAACCTTTAAGCCTTCTCATGAATCGATACATACTTGTCCCTTGAACATCAACATGACAACCATTATGAACAATAGTGAGAAACTCAGGAGCTGTTGAAAGCATATTAAGATATCTGAAATGAGAATGCCTTCTGCCAGAGGAGATATTCCAAGAAATGACAGCAGGAGAGTGATCAGAAACTCCTTCATGCAAGAAATTTGTAACAGTATCAGGCCATAGATTCATCCAACAAGAATTTATTAAAACCCTGTCAAGCTTACTGAAAATTCTGTCCATACCATCCTGTTTATTGTTCCAGGTGAAAAAACACCCCTTGTAGATCATATCCACAAGATTGACAGAACTAACACAATTCCTGAAAGCCTGAATGTGATTAAAGTCAACAACCTGACCCCCCAGCCTCTCTTCAGGATTCAGAACAGCATTAAAATCACCAATAACTGCCCAAGGCAGGATAGTAGAAGAACCAATGTCACAAATATGGTCCCAAAGAGTAGTTCTGCCAGCCTCATCATTAGCACCACAAACTACAGTGATGAAAAATTCCACTGGCTGATGTCTATGCTTAATAAAACAATGAACATGCTGAAAGCTGCTCTCCTCTACAGATACATCATAAATATCAGGCTTCCAAGCAATCCAAATTCTACCCAAAGGACTATGCTGCAGATTAATATAAGAACCCCAACCAGGCACAACCAGATCTTTAACAGTAGCATAAGAATTGGCTCTCAATTTATTTTCTAAAATTGCAATGAAACCTAACTTGTATTCATTAATCAACCATTTTAATTCTTTTTGTTTTCGAGGATGGTTGATACCTCGAATATTCCAGCTGGCAAGGCTATCCATTGGATTTCAGCTGAGTGCAAGCACCCTTCTGAATGATTGATTTCTGTTGAGCCTTCCTTCTATTGCAGACAGGAGTCCATTCCCCTTCTTCTGGACTTTCACTTCCTTCATAATCTGTAATAACCTCAGTGACCACATTTGAAACATGAATAGTCTGTGTTGCATCACCTCCTTTGTCTTCAGCCTGCTTAACTACAGAAGTAGACCCCTGTACTGTAACTTCATATAAAACTTCATTAACTAAGGCTTCTGCAGAATCTCGATTCTCTTCTGGAGTGGTACCTTCCTCTAAGGATTGTTTTAATCTAAGAGTATCATCCAGTTTTTCAATATCCTCCCGAGAAGGCTTCTTCTTTTCAACCCAAACTTGCTTTGTACGTTTCTTGCAAATCTTGCTATCATGACCATACATACTGCAAGTTGTGCACCACACAGGTTTCCACTCATACGTAATCTTCTGAGTGATAAGAAGACCCTTATCATCCTCAAAATATACTTCCTCAGGCAACACAGAAGGGTTTACCTCAACTAAAACCCTTGCAAAATTTATCCTATTTCTATCCTTTGTCACCTGATCAACCATGATAGGCAAACCAACAAGGCTAGCAATTTTGCTTAGAGCAGTTGCCCCCCAAAACTTGAGATGCAATCCTGGAAGTTGAATCCACACAGGAATACGATCAAGGAAATTTCTCGTTACAGCTTTCCCAGTCCAAGGTGTCATGATAATGGGTTTTTTTATCAAAATGGTAGACACCTGCTTCCAGAACTTTGTCCCTTCCATCTATGGAGTTAAATCTTACAACAAACGTACCATCTCCATTCATCAATATCTTGTCGATCCCATGCTGTCCCCATGCCTTTTTAAGGAAGCCTTGGAGAACAACATAGGGAGGTCGTGCACCAAGGACATAACAAACAAGGGATTGTTTCCAGTAATTCTCTTCCTCTTGTACATCCTCAGTGTCTATCTTTCCCACGAAAATCCCTTCTTTGAGAACAGGTTGCACAAATCTTAATTTTTCACCAGCATTACGAAGTTTTGATATGTCAAAGGAGTCCCAGACTGAAACCCGTTTAGGTATATCATCAACAATCCTATTTTCTTGAGAGCCCTTTTTTGGTTCTTTAGGAGAAAACACACGATGAGTATCTGCTGAATCCTTCTCTTCATCAACAAGAGCCTTTCCTTTCAGTCTCTCACGAATTAAATCAACCCCATGCACAAGGGCTTGCAATTGCTTGGGCGACAAGGCATCTATCAAATCCAAATCTTCAGTATCCAGTTGAGATAAATCAAAAAGATGAGGCTGTTTGTCAACCTTCTTAGACGCAGAAGGTTCTTGCGGTTGCGATGAGGGTGTTTTGGGTGGCCTTCCCCTCTTCCTGGCCATGGTGGCCGCAGTGAGACCAAGAAACCCTAGTGAGAACTAGAGAACCCTAGTCGCTAGAGAGAGAGAAGAGAGAAGAACTTTAATTCACATTGATTAGATTAGTATCAAAGCGGACGGAAAAAAAATAATGTTTAAATCAAATCAACGGTCGATTCCATTGCTAATCTTGATTCAAATAGTTACGACACCAAGAGTGAAATAGGAATCGAGAACTAACTGATCGGATTCAAACCGCCAAACTATTTTAATTGAAAATTTTCAAGTATGAAAGGAACTTTATACCTAAGTTGGGAAAGCGGTTTGAATTCAATCAAGAGGTCCTCGGAATGTGTTTGGATATGGACTAACTTAGTGTTAAAGTAAACGAACGAAGATTTGAGTGGAACCATGAAAATCAAATAAGTTATTTTCGCGATTCTAATCTAGCCAAGTGACTTAATTGGAACCGGTTAGACTAAAATCCAAGAAAACCATGATAACTTTTACATTGAACTCGTGGTTGGTTCCGCTACTAAACTGAGTCCGGTAATTTCAACACTAAATGAAAGTCAAGTGTGGAGTCCTATTGGTTGAACTTAAAC
Source organism: Crotalaria pallida (assembly GCA_037953625.1). Lineage (NCBI taxonomy): Eukaryota > Viridiplantae > Streptophyta > Magnoliopsida > Fabales > Fabaceae > Crotalaria > Crotalaria pallida. The sequence goes on along the minus strand of CM075650.1, from coordinate 46,670,801 downwards.
CCCGAATGGTAGTAATTGAATTTATGAAAGACAAAGGATTTTAATTAAGCAGAATCAGGAATTTAAGTTCAATCGGGGATTGACGCACTAATTGGAGCTATGTTTCTATGTGTGTAATTATTTCTCTCTCTATATATATATCAAACATTTTCTTGAATTGTTTTGAAAAAGGGTTTTCAAACTATGTTTTAAAAATATGAATAATAGTGTATATGCATACATTTTCATGATACATATATGTTTGTATACATGTATATTCATATGTGTATACTTAAGGTTTTGTCTTTCTTTGCCTTGTTTTAATAAAGTACTTCTCGGAAACTCAGCAATTTTGATTTTCCCCATAGCGTCCATAGAAAAAACCATAGCGTCAATAAAATTGACCAATGTAGTAAGCTGCCAAACCAAGGAACTATCAAGACCTTTCAATAGGAAACCGAATAGAGTGAAGTGTCCTAGGGCCATGTCACATAAGGATTTGAGTTGTGTTTTCTATTCCGAGAGTATGCTAGATTAGCATGGACCACTGAATACCTTAAGGGAAACAGAGAATTAAAACCTAAGTCCTAAATCAAATACATGACTAACCCATAAGTAACACATCGTAGTGCTCTCCAATTTTCCAAGATTTCAGAGAAACCAAATGGTTAGTAGATTTCCAAACCTATATTGCCGGAGTGAGTCTGTGAGTAAGAGTGTTAGCACCTACCTTAACTAAAGAACCCAACCAAGAGAACATAGAATTTTAAACCATGCCTTCGTAGAATAGACCATCAAGACTAGAAAGTATCTTAAGGATAGGACCAACCATGGCATAAGAATAATCAGAGTGTTGGAAGTCAAGCTGGTTGGAAGGCATGCTTCAAACTCTCTATGGACTTCAAAGTAATGCAAATATATGTTTTGATGATAACAAGCCAAACCAAGTTCAAGCTCACAAGTGCAAGTCAAGTCTCAAGATTGAAGACTCAAGAAAGCATAGAATAAAAACCTTCTCTTTAGATCAAATGTAAGGTAATGAAGTTTTTGTTTCTTTAAAGAGTTACAAAGCCAATAAGTTTTTCATTTTAGAGAGGAGAAGAAAAACGTGTTTTTGCATGAAAAAGTGTTTTCTGCATTTAACCTTAGTAAAATTCTTGATGTTACAAAACTCTGTATATTTGTATGTGTGCAAAGGAGAGTAATCGATTATTTGCTAAAGTAATCGATTAACTTTGTTGCATCATAGAAAAATCAGAGAAGCTGTAATCGATTAATTGAATTTTGTTAATCAGTTACTTTCTTATGAAAGTAATCGATTACATAGGTCAAGTAATCGATTATATTTGTTGCATCATATATTTTTCAGAGGCTTAGTAATCGATTACAAGTCTTGTAGTAATCGATTACATGATGTTGCATCATATGCAAAACAGAGGCTTAATAATCGATTAACTCCTCAGTGTAATCGATTATCATGGTTGCATCATATAATGAACAGGAGTGATGTAATCGATTAACTATTCTTAGCCTAATCGATTACATGTTTTTTCAAATGTATTTAAGAATTTCTATTTTTGTAGAAGTAATCGATTATTTCTTCTATGTAATCGATTATTTCATGATTTGTTGAAAAACGTGTCAGAATCATTTTTATTATTTCCTGATTTGTTTTTATATAAAAGATTCTGATATATTTTATAAAATTCGAAAATGATTTTAATTTTGAATTATTTCCTTTTTGGTTTTAAGAATCAAATCTTTATTTTATTTTGAAAATCGTTTTGATTTTATTTTGATTTTAAAACTTATTACAAATCTTTTATTATTCTATTTTGATTTTGTTTTTCTTATTCAAAATCCTTTTTTGATTCAAAATCGTTTTCCTTTTTAAAAGGTTCACTCCAACATTCAGAACGTAATTTTGACATTCATTCTTTTCGACCTGCACGTTTCTCTCTTCTTCTTCTTCTCTAAGAGTTCTGCTTTTCATCGTTCATATTTTGTAAAGAACAAATCCTTATTGGCTGAGTGACTTCTAGAGAATCTTATTCTTCATTATCATAAGAGCATATTGTAGAATCCGTGTTGTGAGAACACAAGAAACTATTGTAATCACTTTCAGTGAAATCGTTCTAAACCTTAGTGGTTAGGGAGAGAATCCCTTAGTGGACGTTTGATACGTCGTAGGGCGAGGAACCCTGCTGTGTGATTGAGGCCCCTAGCGAACGGAGGTTCCTAGTAGTGTGCGGGGTGCTCTTGGTTGTAATAGGGTGCGGCTCTATTGCTTGGTTATAAGAACTCTCAGGCGGGTCGCTTGGGGACTGGACTTGGCCTTTCGACGGGAAGGCTGAACCAGTATAAAAATCACCGGTGCAAGCTTTTCTATCCCTCTCTCTTTTACTTTCCGCATATTTATTTTGTTTACGTTTCCGCGCTACTCGATTATATTTTTCTTATCATTTTCGCGATCCATTACGAACGTTTAATCTCTCCAACTCAAATCAAATTTTTAATTTGGTACGAATTTTTCAATACATAATAAAACTCGATTCACCCCCCCTCTCGAGATTTTGAGGCCAAAACCAACAATTGGCATCAGAGCTAGTCTCTTGTGTTAAGACTTAACCGTCTCAAGAGTATGGCTTCAAACTCTCTGTTTAGAGGTGAAGGGAGTTCTATTAACCGTCCTCCCATGTTTGATGGGGTAGGGTACGCGTATTGGAAAGCCCGTATGAAAATTTTTATTCAAGGAGTAGGATTAAAAGTTTGGGATGCTATTGTTAATGGTCCCTATGTTCCTACCTATGTGGTTAATGGTAACACCGTCGAAAAGCCTATGGCTGAGTGGACGGAGGAAGAGGAACGTAGAGTCCAATACGACTTGAAAGCGAAAAATATTATAACATCTTCTTTGAGCTATGATGAGTTTTTCAGGATTTCAACATGTGAGACAGCACAACAAATGTGGGATACACTTGAAGTCACGCATGAAGGAACAACAGAAGTAAAGAGGTCAAGGATCAATACGTTGACTGGTGAATATGAGCTATTTAGGATGAAAGATGGAGATTCAATTCAAGAGATCCAAAAACGCTTCACAATGATCGTAAATCAATTGGCAACATTGGGGAAGAAATTCACCAATGAGGATCTCATCAACAAAGTTCTAAGGTGTTTGGGAAGAGATTGGCAACCCAAGGTGACGACAATCGCTGAATCAAGAAATCTCTCAACAATGACGCTGGCAACTCTATTTGGAAAATTACAAGAACACGAAAGTGAACTGAAGAGGTTGGCTCAGCATGAAGAAGAGAACAAGAAGGTTAAAAGCTTGGCATTCAAGGCTGAAGCACCTGCACCAGATAGTGACTCAGACAAAGAATTATTGAATGATGAGCACATGAGTCTATTGGTGAAAAAGTTCGGGAAATTCCTGAGAAAGAAAAATTTGAACAAGAGAGACAACAATAAAAGTGGAGGCTCAACCATCACATGTCATGAGTGTGGCAAGCCTGGTCACATTAGAGCAGACTGCTATCAATTGAAAAAGAAAGAGAATTCAGAAAAAGGCACCTCAAGTTCAAAGAAGGGAAAGCAAGCATACTTTTCGTGGCTGGACAATGATGGAAGTTCGGATGAGGATTCAGACGAACAAGAGGAGACTGCCAACCTATGCTTGATGGCTCACGACAAAGAGGTAACTACTGAACTTAACTTTTCTTATGATGAATTACAAGAAGCATTTGAAGAGTTACATGAGGAATCGATGAGGTTATCCTTATTGGTTTCTCTAGAAAATAAAAATTCATCTTCCATTTTAGAAAAGAATAAAGAACTTACTAAGGAAAATGATTTTTTGAAAAATCAAAATAAGGAGCTGAGTTTGACTTTAAAAAATTCTTCAAACACTTCGTGTAACGACATTAAGCTTAAAGCTAGTTCTTCTTCTTGTAAATTCTGCAAGGACATGGTTAAAGAAATTGAAGATTTAAAAGAAACCCTTGCTAAATTTACAAAAGGTAGAAATACTTTAAATTTAATGTTAGGTAGACAAAAATGTTTCTTTAATAGAGCGGGTTTAGGATATCAACCCGGAAGACATCAAAAGAAACTAAGTACCATTTTTGTCCCTGCCAGTAATCATAAGAAACCTCTTATTATATATCATATTTGTGGTAAAAAGGGCCATGGTGTAACACCCCACAAATTCCTCGTATTAAATTAAAATACTAAAGAGATTTATTTTTGAGAAAAGTGTTTTTGAAAGAATATTTTCTTAAATAAATTTTCTAATTCACGTTTTAAAGAAAGGGATACTTTTAAAGAAATGATTTCCATGAAATAATGTGAAGAAATTTAAAATTGAGTTTTGGAAATAATGACGTGATTAAAATTCTTCTAAGGAAATGATAATTTATTCTCAATATGTGTGTTTGAAATACTTGGCATTTTAAAAGAATTAGGACATGAGTGATTTTATAAGAAAGGATTTATTTTAAGTGTGTATGTATATGCATGTGCGATTGTGTATGTGTATGCTTGGAACTATGTGGAAATTTAATTGGTAAATGAATGTGACTATATGTGCATGTATATGTGTGTGTAGTACCGTGTGAATGAGTGTGTGTATGCATGAAGATGTGTGTGTGTGTCGTGTAAGTGTGTGTGTGTGTGATGAGTGAGTATGTATATGTGTGAATATATGTGTGTGCCGCGTGTATGAGTGAGTAAGTGGGAGCCTAGGAATTTCCCATGATGTAACCAAATGAACTAAGTTCTCTACCAAGCCCTTAACTAAACCCTAACTAAGAGTTGAAAGCCCTAATGGAGAGCCAAAAGTCAAAATCCTAGAATGACCCTATGTTATGATGACATGAAAATAAGGTATTGCATGAGCATGATGTGCATGTGTGCATGTGTATGTTCGGTCATTAGGGCTAGAAAGACCAAGAGGAATGCATTTTCTTAAGCATTAAGAAAATAGAAATTTCAAATGGCAAACAAGTGGAAACCTAGGGTTGTGACTCATGAAGCCTAGTAAGACTTCCTCTTCACTTTGTTCCCCTTGACAAGATCCCTTCCATGCAATTAATTGGATGGACCAACTTGCCCTTGAACCCATGCCTTGAACCGAGGGTAGAAGAGGAAATTACACCCCTTGCCTTTACCTACATGAACCGTATATGTGTGGGTGTGTTAAGCTATTTGATTCATTTTCCCACTTCTCTCATCCATTTCCTTCATAATTTCCACACCAACACACTTAGCTTCAAGAGCACTCTCAAGCTCTTGAAACCCATAGAAAGAAAAATAGAACCCGTGAGGAGAAAAGAAAGAAAAGAGAGTGAGAATCCAAACCTTTAACTCAAACCCCTTGATTTCTTCCTCCCACACACATCATTCTTCAAAGATCAAGAAGAAAACCCACCAACCCTAGAAGAAGGGAAGAGGCCGTAGCAAACCTAGAAGTCCCTTGGAGATCAAGTACTAAGAAGAACTTGAAGACCTATTTCTTGGTATAAACCGAAGATACTAAAAGAGTAGACCTAGTTTTTATTTTGAAATCTTGTAATCTTTGTTTCTTCTCTTTGCATGTTCATTTTATCCTTTGGAAAGATGACTCTATGTGTTGATCTTTCTCAACTATGGACTTTAAAAGACTCGAGTTAACTTGTAATTCGTGTAGATTATGTTTGATGATTCGGTTTGTATTGTTCATGATAGATCTTAATGTTTTTAAGATAAAACCTCCTTGATCTAAAGTTTTGTTCATGATCTTTATGAGTTGAATTAAATCTTCTTGCATGATTGATTTTGATGCTTAAAACCGTGAGGAGTGAGATGTTTATGTGTTTATTTGTTAAATAAATGTTTTAATTTTTGGGTCTTGCATGTTACATGATGATGATTTATATGACTTTGAATCTTTGCATGTTTGATCTTTGCTTTCATTCTCATAAAGCTTTAAATTATGTTTTGATTCTTGGCTTGTTTTGGCCTTAAATCATTGCATGTCTTGATCTTTGACTTAAATTTTGTAAAGCTTTGATTTGTATCTTGATCTTGATTTTTGTTTTAAATTTTGCAAAAGATTTTTGAACCGAAACCTTCTTACCTTCTTTAAATGTGTCTCGGTTTTGGGCTCCTTTTCACTCAAAACGATTTTGTCTTCTATTTGTGTTCTTATGTCTAATTTCATGACTTGATCTATATGATTTAAGTGCATGCATGATGGTATTAAACTTTGAAAAGTATTTTTTTTATGATCTTTGAAAAAGTCAATTAAAGGGTATTTGTGTTGATCCATGATTTTTACATGTTTTAAGATTCATTCTTGCATGTTAAATTTTAAATGGAAAAATCATGTTTTCTAAAATTCATGCCTCGGTTCTTTGAAGAAGGTTAGAGAAACAAATTCTAACGTGATTTTTGGACATGAAAACGATTTAACCTAGGTGCTAATCTTGTGCATGATCACTCGGCCATGCCTAATTTAAAATTCGTGCTTTTTATTTTAGGAGAATTTGATATGTGCTATGTGTTCTTGCATGATCCTTGATTCGGTTGAGTTAAGGAAAAATAAATTTAAGTTTGATTATTTTCCATGTTTGAACTCACGGTTTTGGTTAGAAAAAAAGAAGAAATATAATTGCATGATGTTGTGTGTGCCTGAATCTTGTTGTGATGTGTGTATGGTTTCGGTTTGTAAAAAATAATTAGGTTAGAATTCTTTTTCATGAAGTAGCTTAGGAATAATGCATGTATTCTGTGAAATAATTAGGTCTAAGAGGGAGTTGCGTTTGAATGAATTCATGTATATGTGTATTCGGTTTGTGTGCTTATGTATGCCTAAATGATTTTATTTTATAAAAATGAATTAATTTTGAGAGTGATTATGTGTTGGAAAAATTGAATTAAGTGTTTGATTTGTGAAATATTTATTTCGAGAGGAATGTTTAATTTAATAATTGATTAATTGTTTGTATGTCCTGAGTAATCCAAAATGTGTTGCGGACCGTGTGTATGTCTAGTTTTATAGAAAAATTGATTTGATTTATTTGAATTTGTGTTTATGATTTTCCAAGATGTGTTTGTGATAAAAACTTGAGTTTTCGAAGTGTTAATATTGATTTAAAAAGTATTTGAAACTAAAGAGTGTTTTACGACGTTTCCGAGTTTTATTAAATTGATTTTCGTGAAACGTTTTCCTTGCTGTCCAAGTATATTCTAAAGTTGTTTTAATTTCTAAATTGAGTTCATGAGACTCAAAGTTTGGGTTCTTATATAGTCCTTGATTTTTAGAAAAACCCGGATTGAAACCGGTGAATTTTCTGGTGTACTGAAGGCGGTTGAGGTGCTGTCCAAGACGGACCAGCACCCAACCCAAACGATTTAAATTATTTTATATGATATTTTCAAATGGTTTTAAAATGCATAAAGTATTAGAAAAATGTTAAAGTTGTTTTGAGAAATATAGTTATATTTTCTTGTTTTCCGACGAGAAACAAGATGTCAAATGAGTTAAGAAAATGTTTCCTTAATACAAGCTAATGACGTAAACGTATTTTATTTAGTACGAGGAATCTTAAGAACGAGGGATTGGGGGGTAGCTGGCAGCAAAAAGGATCCGAGAAGACGGTACGCACTAGATAGCTGGACCTCAGGTGAGAGAGAAGCTTTCCTAAGACACCGTGGTAGTTAGGTGATATATTAGGACGTTCCGTATCATCTCAAAGATCGGAACTTAGTGGTTCGGAGTCAGTAGTATAGTGGCAATTGTTTGTGTTGTGTGGCCACTCATACGAAGGAGACAAAGACCATGTAATGTTGTGTGATGAATTTACATGTTGATGATGTGATATAGCATGCTTATGTGTATTTATTTAATTATGCATGATGAGATTTAAATTGTTGGTTATTATGAGTAGCATGCCGATGGACGTCTGTTACGTCCTGAAAATGAAAACGAAATGAATAAGTTTGTAAAAGTAAAAGACACAAAGAGAAAGATGTAACATCCCTGTTTGGCCTAAGTCCTTATGGAATAAGGCAGCCCTGATAAGACATTAAGAAAAGATAAGGATAAGAGAATGTGATCAGAAAAGAGACAAAGAGTTGAGATTGGGGAAAGATTTGATGATAAGGTTGAGAACGAGCCAGAGCTGGGAAAGTATTGTTGTTGTTGGAACAAGGTGTGAATTGAGTGGAACTGGGCTCCTTGGTTGTCGGTTTTAGTCTGGGACTAATGTCGAGTTGAGCTTGCTCCTCCATTAGCGCTCAGCAAAGTTGAAATTTTTGAAAAGGTTTTTGACAAAAGATTTTCGAAAAGACTTTTGGAAGAGAGATTTTAAAAGGATTTGTAAAAGGAGATTTTGGAAAAAGTTTTGGTGCAACGATCTTTTGAAAGAGTTTTGTGAAAAGATGTATTTTGAGGGAGTTTTGGGGGAAAACAATCTTTTGATAAAACATTTACGGAAAATCTTTTGGAAATGAGACTTTGGGGGTAAGTTTTCTTGAATCAATGTTTTGCGAAACTTTACAAGAGAATATTTTGAGAGGAATTTGTGAGACAACACTTTTTGAGAAAGGTTTGCGGAAACTATGTTTTGAAAGCTTGCGAAAGGAGATTTTGTAAAGGTGTCTTTGAGATAGTTTTTGAAAAGATGGTTTTGAGAATGGGTTTCGAAATGAAATGAGTATGAGAAATGGGGAATGTTGAGAAAGTTGAGAAATGAGATTTGAGATTGTGATGTGATCCCAGCTCTGTGCTATGTGAGAAATGATTGTGCAAAGTAGTGGTCGGGACTCGTTGAAGGGTTGCACGAAGGACGGGCCGACCTTAGGATAATTAAAAAGATTAAAAGACTCTAAAAGACATGCGCGGTGAGGTATGAGAGTGCGAAGTAGTGGAGAGGAAGAAACGATAAGTATCTGCGGATACTTAGGACGAGATTGCATTAGGGGAGGACGATGACGGTGAAACGTCAAGAAGTCTAAAGTATGTTTCTAGGCAGAACATACTCCACATGTGGCACACTAACGTGGTGGGGACTGGGTCTAATGTCGTGGCAAGTTCTGCGGGCCCACTAGAAACATACCGTCGCCCCCTAGATTGCAAATCGAGAACAGTGAGAGGGACTGGAACGGGGCATTGTGTTTGCCACTGCGTGGACAGTGTGCCTTGATATTATTGATATGATTTGAGGATGAGATCCTCCTGGTCTGGGACCATTATGTGTTGTGACAGCTGTCGTGCTCGCGTTGTAAAGGTCCTGTACTCCTGTTTGCTTCCGACTAGGTTGGGTGGATGATCGAGGAGATGTAGACGTGAGTGATAACCGAGAATGAAATGAATACCCCGATGTTATTTTGTATGAAGAAAGTTATGAGTATGAGAGGAAAAAGGATTGAGAAAGAAAGAATGTTTGTGAGAAGTGAAAGTAAGCTTGAAAAGATAATGAAAGATAAGAGTAACGATGATAATACTGATAATAATCTGATAACATAATTGATTATTGTATGCTTTATTGTGTGTTTGTATGGTCCTTCTATCTTGCCTATCGTAATTCCACACCGTCGACGATTCGTCGTTCGGAACGCTTACTCTCTCCTGTTCGTTGTTATATTGGTGCTGCTGGTATCGCAATGGGCAGACGGAGTATCATAAGGAGATCATCACTCTTGAGGAATGGAAGCAGAAACTTAAACAACAGCAAGGAAGCAGCAACAGAGGGGACTTCACTTTCGAGAACGAGGAAAGCCTACAATAAGGAAAGGGAAGCCTCATCCGGTGGTGTACGACGGATAGAGTTAGGGATAGTGTTTTAGTTAAGTCTTTTGTTTGTGTTTGGGGTCAAGGATTACCAAGCAATGTGCCAACTTTGTAACTAAGCCCAGTTTTAATTCTGTATTGTGGAATACTCTATTTTGGAAGAACAACCGAAGTAGTCTTGAGAAAACATCATGATGATTTTGGAAATAAGTCTTGTTACGAAAATGAAAGTTTTCGGAGAATAAATGTTTTAAGTAACAACTCGATTTTCAACAAAAAGACGTTTAATGACATCAATGACCTTTCAACAATGTGAAAAAAAAAATTTGGCCTCACTTTTGGTAATTTTTAATTCACAAAGTTAATTATTTTGGTTTACGAAGATCGGGCTGTTACACATGGTGCACATGAATGCATACACCGAAAAGTGAAGTTCGTTAAACCGAACAATGAAGCTAGAAGGTGGCATGATTTAAACTATGGCTATACTAACACTCAAGGACCCAAAAAGATATGGGTACCTAAAAAGAAACCTTGAATTCTTTGCTTGTAGGTTACTCCGGAAGGAAGGAAGGCATGGTGGTACTTGGACAGCGGATGCTCAAAACATATGGCTGGAGATAAATCTAAATTCTCGCATCTCGTGCCTAAGGACCAAGGACATGTGACTTTCGGAGATAACAATCAAGGAAAGATTATCGGAATCGGTAAAATTGGTACACCTCCTAACCCTTGCATTGAAAATGTTTTACATGTTGAGGGCCTAAAGCACAATTTGCTAAGTATTAGTCAATTGTGTGATAAGGGCAATAGGGTTATTTTTGATTCTGATAGATGTATTATCGAGGGAAAAATTGATAATCTTATTAAGCTAATTGCTCGCAGGATAAACAATATTTATGTTATTGATTTTGATTCAATTCCCTCAAATGATGCGAAATGTTTATTATCTAAAGAGGATGAATCGTGGCTGTGGCATCGTAGAATAGGTCACATCCACATGGTTCATTTAAATAAAATTTCTTCTAAAAACTTAGTAGTTGGTTTGCCAAAGCAAAATTTTTCTTTTTCCGAAAAATGTGATCCTTGTTCAAAATCAAAACTCACAGGGGCCAATTTTCCTTCTAAAAACCTTGTTTCAACTCAAAGGCCTTTGGAACTTTTACATATGGATCTTTTTGGACCGTGTCAAACTAAAAGCTTTGGTGGCAACTATTATTGTTTAGTTATTGTGGATGACTATTCTAGGTATACATGGACGCTTTTTATTACTCATAAAAATGACGCATTTCATGAATTTAAAAAGCTAGCCAAGATTATTCAAAACCAATTGCATTTGAGCATTGCATCCATTAAAACTGATCATGGTGGAGAATTTGAAAATCATCTTTTTGAAAAGTTTTGCGAAAAACATGGAGTTAAGCATTATTTTTCCGCTCCAAGGACTCCAGAGCAAAATGGAGTTGTGGAGAGGAAAAATCGTTCATTAAAAGAGCTTTCTAGAACAATGCTTAATGACATGAATTTGCCTGCATATTTTTGGGCCGATGCAGTTAGTACAGCATGTTATGTTATGAACCGTGTTTTGATTAGGCCTATTTTAAAGAAAACCCCTTATGAGCTGTACAAGGGGAGAAAACCAAATATTTCCCATCTTCGAGTTTTTGGATGTAAATGTTTTGTGCATAATAATGGTAGAGAAAATCTAGGAAATTTTGAGGCTAGAGCTGATGAGGGTATATTCCTTGGTTATTCTGCTTTGAGCAAAGCCTATAAGATATACAATAAATCTCGTAATACTATTGAAGAATCTATTCATGTATCATTTGACGAATCCGATCCCAGAAGGTTGGGAAAGGTATCTGTTAATGACATTTCAGGTATTCTTGGAGATTTATTCATTGATGAGGATGAGGAGCCAAATGCCCAAAAGGAAAGAGCATTCCGAAAGCAATGGAAATTCAGTTGAAAATGTTGAGGAGAAAAATCAAGAACAATCCATGGAACTCAACACTGATTTGCCTAAGGAATGGATAACATCAAGGCACCATCCTATAGATCAGATTATCGGGGATATCTCAAAAGGTGTAAGTACTCGCAACTCTATTAGCAATCTGTGTAACTTCTTTACATTTGTTTCTCAAGTAGAGCCAAAGAATTATTCTGAGGCTATGCTTGATGAGCATTGGCTTTTGGAAATGCAAGAGGAATTAAACCAGTTCGAAAGAAATCAGGTGTGGGAACTTGTTCCTAGGCCTGAGTCTCATCCGATTATTGGAACTAAGTGGATTTATAAAAATAAACTTGATGAGGCTGGTTTAATTGTTCGAAACAAATCTAGTCTAGTTGCACAAGGTTACAATCAAGAAGAGGGGATAGATTATGAGGAAACATTTGCCCCTGTTGCTAGGTTGGAAGCCATAAGACTGCTATTAGCATTTGCATGTATTCTAGATTTTAAATTATATCAAATGGACGTAAAGAGTGTCTTTCTTAATGGTTTTATACATGAAGAAGTTTATGTGTGTCAACCTCCTGGCTTTGAGAGTTATGAACACCCTGATTATGTTTATAAATTGAAAAAGGCTTTGTACGGTCTAAAACAAGCTCCTAGAGCGTGGTACGACTGTCATAGCAAATTTTTGTTGGAAGATAACTTTGAAAGAGGGAAGGTTGATAACACACTTTTTATCAAAAAGAAAGGAAAGGACATTCTTTTAGTTCAGATTTATGTTGATGATATTATTTTCGGTGCTACTAATGAAATCCTTTGCAAGGAATTTTCTAGTATGATGCAGGAAGAGTTCGAAATGTCTATGATGGGCGAGCTGAACTTTTTGCTGGGATTACAAATAAAGCAAGCAAAGGACGGAATATTTATTAGTCAAACCAAATACTGCAAAGAATTACTGAAAAGATTTGGCATGGATAAGGCCAAGGCAGTAGCGACACCGATAAGCACATCATGTTACTTGGACAAAGACGAAGGAGGTAAATCCGTAGAAATCACAAAGTATCGAGGTATTATCGGATCCCTTCTATATTTAACGGCAAGTAGGCCGGATATAATGTTTAGTGTGTGTCTTTGTGCCCGGTTCCAGTCGAATCCAAAAGAAACGCACATGGTTGCTGCCAAGCGAATAATGAAATACTTGTCTGGCACAACTGATATGGGTTTATGGTACCCCAAAGGTTCTTCGTGTAATCTTGTTGGGTATTCTGATTCTGACTTTGCTGGTTGCAAAGTAGATAGAAAAAGCACTAGCGGCACTTGTCATCTTCTTGGCAATTCATTGGTATCATGGGCTAGTAAGAAACAGTCTAGTGTTGCCCTATCTACAGCTGAGGCTGAATATGTAGCCGGGGGTAGTTGTTGCGCCCAGATTTTATGGTTAAAACAGCAACTCCTAGACTTTGGTGTAAGTCTAGATCACATTCCTATTAAATGTGATAATACCAGTGCTATTTCTATTACCAAAAACCCAGTGCAACATTCTCGCACGAAGCATATAGAGATTCGACACCATTTTATTCGTGATCATATTCAGAAGGGTGATTGCATTATTGAGTATGTTGATACTTAGCGGCAGTTAGCTGATATCTTTACGAAACCGCTTCCAAAAGAAACTTTCTTTTTTAGTCGTAGAGAAATTGGTTTAACTTCTGCCTCTCACCTCTTTTGAATATGTGAATCTTTTATCTCTCATGTTATTATTGACGCATCTCCTTAGTGTTTCAGGGGGAGATTGCACATCTTTTTGATGATTACAAAAGGGGGAGAGAGATTCTGATATTGGCTAATATATTTGGCTAATACATTCAGGGGGAGATTCTCTGAAGGATGATATTCTATTAGAATATATGTTTTTTTAAGCATTCATACAGGGGGAGAAAAATTTAATGCATTATATTTCCTGTATTTATTGATTCTAAGGAAGGTTTTATTATTATATATCTATTTCTGCTTGTATAACACTTGTGATGCAGATAATAAAAGAGCATATCAGAATGGTTGTTTGTCATCATCAAAAAGGGGGAGTGTTGGAAGTCAAGCTGGTTGGAAGGCATGCTTCAAACTCTCTATGGACTTCAAAGTAATGCAAATATATGTTTTGATGATAACAAGCCAACTCAAGTTCAAGCTCACAAGTTCAAGTCAAGTCTCAATATTGAAGACTCAAGCAAGCATAGAATAGAAACCTTCTCTTTAGATCAAATGTAAGGTAATGAAGTTTTTGTTTCTTTAAAGAGTTACAAAGCCAATAAGTTTTTCATTTTAGAGAGGAGAAGAAAAACGTGTTTTTGCATGAAAAAGTGTTTTCTGCATTTAACCTTAGTAAAATTCTTGATGTTACAAAACTCTGTATATTTGTATGTGTGCAAAGGAGAGTAATCGATTATTTGCTAAAGTAATCGATTAACTTTGTTGCATCATAGAAAAATCAGAGAAGCTGTAATCGATTAATTGAATTTTGTTAATCAGTTACTTTCTTATGAGAGTAATCGATTAAATAGGTCAAGTAATCGATTATATTTGTTGCATCATATATTTTTCAGAGGCTTAGTAATCGATTACAAGTCTTGTAGTAATCGATTACATGATGTTGCATCATATGCAAAACAGAGGCTTAATAATCGATTAACTCCTCAGTGTAATCGATTATCATGGTTGCATCATATAATGAATAGGAGTGATGTAATCGATTAACTATTCTTAGCCTAATCGATTACATGTTTTTTCAAATGTATTTAAGAATTTCTATTTTTGTAGAAGTAATCGATTATTTCTTCTATGTAATCGATTATTTCATGATTTGTTGAAAAACGTGTCAGAATCATTTTTATTATTTCCTGATTTGTTTTTATATAAAAGATTCTGATATATTTTATAAAATTCGAAAATGATTTTAATTTTGAATTATTTCCTTTTTGGTTTTAAGAATCAAATCTTTATTTAATTTTGAAAATCGTTTTGATTTTACTTTGATTTTAAAACTTATTACAAATCTTTTATTATTCTATTTTGATTTTGTTTTTCTTATTCAAAATCCTTTTTTGATTCAAAATCGTTTTCCTTTTTAAAAGGTTCACTCCAACATTCAGAACGTAATTTTGACATTCATTCCTTTCGACCTGCACGTTTCTCTCTTCTTCTTCTTCTCTAAGAGTTCTGCTTTTCATCGTTCATATTTTGTAAAGAACAAATCCTTATTGGCTGAGTGACTTCTAGAGAAACTTATTCTTCATTATCATAAGAGCATATTGTAGAATCCGTGTTGTGAGAACACAAGAAACTATTGCAATCACTTTCAGTGAAATCGTTCTAAACCTTAGTGGTTAGGGAGAGAATCCCTTAGTGGACGTTTGATACGACGTAGGGCGAGGAACCCTGCTGTGTGATTGAGGCCCCAAGCGAACGGAGGTTCCTAGTAGTGTGCGGGGTGCTCTTGGTTGTAATAGGGTGCGGCTCTATTGCTTGGTTATAAGAACTCTCAGGCGGGTCGCTTGGGGACTGGCCTAGGCCTTTCGACGGGAAGGCTGAACCAGTATAAAAATCACCGGTGCAAGCTTTTCTATCCCTCTCTCTTTTACTTTCCGCATATTTATTTTGTTTACGTTTCCGTGCTACTCGATTATATTTTTCTTATCGTTTTCGCGATCCATTACGAACATTTAATCTCTCCAACTCAAATCAAATTTTTAATTTGGTACGAATTTTTCAATACATAATAAAACTCGATTCACCCCCCTCTCGAGATTTTGAGGCCAAAACCAACACAGAGAACTTCTGATTGATTATTATGCAAGTTCTGGGAAGAGGAACCATTAGTGAGAAAGTGAACAATGAGGAGATTATCTGTGGACCCAAGTAGGAGTTTAGTGCCTACCAAGTAGACCCAAGGGTCGATACCAGTCGAATAAAACCACCTTATCCCGACTAAGACATTGAGTCTGGGTTTATAAGGATAACCCAATCCCAAGTGGGGGAGCACCCCAGGAATTGAAATTAAGATTGTGGAGATTTCGAGAAACCATTATTTTTATTATTATGAATTTTTACTATGGGAAACTAAATGGTTTTTGAAGGTCTAAGTATTTTGTTAATTTTAAAAATGTTTTAGGCAAAACGATTTTTGGCAAAACCTCCCTCCATTATTTTCAAATGTTTTTTTTTCAAAAAGTGAATTTCGGGGACGAAATTCTTATAAGTGGGGGAGAATTGTAACATCCTCGTTTTTATTAACCTAATAATTATATTTAAGAATATTTTGCGTACATCGAAGTGACGTGTTTAGAATGATTTACAACTATTTTCTTAGTATATATGTGTATGTATAAGTGTTTGAAAACGTTTTCCTAGTATATGTGCATCCCTAAGTATAAGTACTTGTGCATGCCTTCTTATGTGTATGTATACTAGTGTTTGTGAATGTTTTCCTAAGGTATGTGTGTATTTGCATGTGTATGTTATATATATATAGATATGTCTGCTTGTGTGTGTGCATTCATGAGTGTAAGTAATTGTACGTGTTTCCTTGTGTGTATGTGTGTATATGCTATGTGATCGCATCGTTAGGATTTAATAGAGATGTGTTCTAGAGTCGTTAGTTATAGTCGAAGGGTAAAGTGTTTAGGTTTAGACTACCGTGGTTGCGATCGTGCAAGTAGGGTTTGTGTAGGCCAGGGGCTTGGAGTGTTCAATAGCCCATATAAGTGTTGTTGAGTGCTTCGAACCTGATAGAGTGAGTCGATTAATTTTTGAGCCACTGTCAGCCACTAATCGATTAAGACTTATCTTAATCGATTAGATCTTTGAGCACCTTCTGGCCCTAATCGATTAACTCAGGTGTTAATCGATTAATCCTTTGTAAACAATGGGAGTTAATCGATTAACCACTTTGGTTAATCGATTAACCACTGTCAAATCAGAAATAAAACACGATTTTAAGTGTTGTTTCTCATTTGTTTCTCTTCTCCCATTCGAGTTCTTCTTCTCTTCTCTTCCCCAATCCTTCTCAATCACCAAACTAACACAAAATAACTCCAATCCATCATCCCATAATCATTCCCCATCAACTCCCCATCATTCTCTATCAACAAAAATGTCAATTTCCCTTCTTTCTCTCAAATCCCCAATTTCCCCTTAAAATCCTAACTCCCTTAACCCTTCTCATATATTTGGGCAATCACCAAGGGGAGCTAGAAATTGGTCATGGAGCAAGGGATTAGAGGCTTAGGAGCTTGACTCCAAGGGCTTGGTGGAGCACACACACACTCTCCTTCTCCTCTTCTATTCAAAAGGTAAGGGGAGACTCTTTCCACACTTTGAGTTAGGGATAGTTAGAGTTTATAATAGGATTTGAGATTAGTGACTAAATTAGAGTATGGTAGTAATTAGTATAGACTAGAGTTTAATAAATTGTGATTAATTTAGTTTTTAGTTGATTTAGGAATAATGTAAATGTTTATATTAACTTATTGGTGAATTGTTAAAGTAGGAAGTGAAGAACCTTAGGGAGGTGACTTAAATTGCAGTCCCTGAGACATACCTGAGTATGTTGACTGATTGACTGGTTGATTTCTGATTTGTTGATTGTTATTGAGTGCTAAATGTTTATATTTGTGACTAAGTGTTTTAATGACTTAATTGTGAAATTGAAAATGGAATGTAAATGAATGTGAATATATTGTTTAAAAGAATAAAGAAAAGGAAAAGTGGAAATGGTGATTGATCAATGGTTATAGTATTGGAATTGATCTAAAGTGTGATAGTGGATTTTCTAGAGAAGTGGCTAGGCTATACTTTTTGATTCCATTCTTTGATCTAGTTATTATTCTTAACTTTTTATTATGAATTGTTTACTGTTCTTCTAATTCACTGTGTTTTGAAAGATCTCACCCTTAGTGGTTAACAATTTAGGTACATGTTCAAGAAGCTTGGAGATCATAGTGCGCGGTGGAACAAGTCAAAAAAAAGGGGATTTTATATAAACTGTTTGTATTGTAATAGGGTGCCCCACATTTTTATAGACTTAATTTGTAAAATGTAACTTTTAAAGTTATCCGTTGTATTTTCAAACTCTGATTTATGTAATACAATTAATGAAATTACTTTTAAAGTTCCATAATTATTTCCAAAACTTTTAATTTTCGTATATTTTTATATTATGAAAATCGGGGTGTTACACTTACGCTCTATTAAATAACAACACCATCATGGAATTTAGTTAAGTTCAAACTAGCGTCCTATAACCTATCGCATCTTTCTAAGTTCAGCCACTATCTCAACTTGGCTTAGGTTCATTTGAACCAAATTCTCTAGGATTGAGGCAACCCCATCGCTGTCACTACGCCTCCAATTCATGCTACCTAATCCTGGAGAAGAAAGCCAGTTAATGCTTATATAAACAAGTAATTACATATGTATCCTATTGGTCTGACTTATACACTTGACTATACATCTATTACTCGCTTGGTGAGTATACCACCGGAGTTGTGAGTCCACACTCCAAGGCCGAGGAAAAACTGCTCTGATACCAAACTGTGACACCCTAACTTTTATTCCCTTAATATATATTTAGTTACTTGAAAATTTCGTTTTTAAACTTAATTGCTTATCAAAATTCTCTGTAAAATTGGATGGAGTTTACTTTGTTTTATGGGGCTTTCCAAAAATATAGTTTTCCTGCTAAACCTGTAATTAAAATATTTCATAATCACATAACAGCCAAATAACATATTTAAAAATATTTACAAGCCCTTGGGGTTGTTTAATTTTCCAAAAGATAATATATTTACATAAAGTTTTTATTCCACAGCCCCTGTAACATCCTGATTTTCTTTTATATTATAAATTGAGTTTTATCAAATTAAATGATTAATCCTTTAAATTAATTATTAGAACGTTGAGCAGTTTCTTAAAATGTCTTATGGTATTTAAGAAAGTATATTTTATTTATATATAGATAATATATATGTTTTTACAGCAAGTTCATTTAAAGTAATTACCCTATTTGGAAAATATACTTTGAATACTTTATTTTGCTGTTGATACATTCAATATAAATTTGTTTTAATACTTCCAAATTTCTAATTTTATGATTTTCCAACATGTAATTATTTGATATTTAAACCTTAGTGTTTGTATTTCTATATTTATGTTAAAAAAAAGAAAGAAAAGAGAGATGCAAAGTAAGATGTTATTGTTGGAAAATTTTAGAGAACCCTAAGGATTCCTTGGTGCTGCGCCGGCCCTAAAGCCGCCCCTCCCCTTCCTCTTGCTCTCCTCCGATTCTCCCTTGCTCTAGTTCCTCTCTCTTTCTTGACCATTGCCTGCCGCCACTAATTGAGCCCCAACGTCACCCATGAAGCTTGCTCGCCACCGTGATGCGAAGCCACCATCATTGTCGTGTTCTCCTTCTCACTCCCTCACTGCGAGATGCGGTTCGCAGCAACATCGGCGCCGCCCCAACGCTCGCCACCACCACCTTCGCGTTTCTCCCCGTTCACGAAGAAGATCTAGCCGTCGTCACACTTCTCCTTCTCTAGTCGCGATTCGCGACTTTCAACCACCATGGGGTTGCCGCCGCTGTTCCCTGTTGCTATTGCCATGAAGACGCGTCACCGCCACCTCTCTCCTCCTCCTGGTTCGCGTGTGCTGCTCCATGGCCAACTGGTCCCTGTTCGTGTTTCTCCTCGCTGCTGGGTGTTGTTGCTGCCGTCGGTCTTGGAGGTCGCACCGCCGCCGCTGGAGAGCCATGACTGCAGTGGTTGCTGCTATGTTGGTGTTGTTGCTGCAGTTTCGGGTTGGAACCGAACCCGGTTGGTTGCCCCGGCGATCCAAAATCAAAGTTAGGGTAAATCCTTGATACCTTTTTAACTGCTCTATATTGTGTTTTAATAATAATAGTAATAGTAATAATAAATGATAATACTAATTCTAGTGTCACCGGTAATAACTATAAACTATTAAATTGTTTTGGAAAGTTAGTATCGTTTGAAAGCTTACTATAGTTTTGGAAATTTAATTGTGTTATGATTGTGTTAATTTTAGTTATATTATCGTTGATAACAATTCTAATTGTTTACTTTGATTTGTTATAACATTGAATTAAACGTTATGTCAAATGACTTGTTTTAAAAGTATTTTGTGAAAATTATTGGGTTCCTAAGTAATTGAACCGTTTGGTTGATTGGGTTTGTCGTTGGACGAAACCATGTTCCGATTAATTAGGAACCCGATATATTTGTCATACGTTGATTCGAGTTAAAACCTTGAACATTAATCCCAAATTGAAGGGGAACATAGTTGTTCGAAACTTTGAAAAGTTGATTTAGATTTACTTCGGACAAAGAAAGCTCTCTTTCAATTTGGAATTTATAATGTCTAAGTATTATTGGAATTTGATTTTGGGATTCGCAATTGAAACCACTTGATTTCAAGGTATTTTGATGATTACGCTGGTTTTAAAAGTTAATTTATTCTTAAATAAAGAGTTGTACTAATATTAAGGGGACAACTACTCTAATTTTATTTAACTTTGGTTTATGGATTTTTATCAAATGATTTTGAATTTAGCATGTTTAGATTTCCAAACCAAAGTCCCGTTTTAGTAAAGTTTCAATGTGTTAACTTTAAATATGATTTTGTCGTGTCTTCACATTTCTATTAGGCTACTAATTGATTTTGAAATGTGTTTAACGAATACTGAATAGTCCCTTATTCGGTAAGTTGTACATAACAAAATATATTTTTAACGTCATAGATCTAATAACTACTCCGATATCGATATCAAATTAGCATAACTGAACAGGGTTAAATGATGATTGAGTGTTGTGAAATAAGATTTGGCGTATTATATTGACTGTTGTTTAATTGGTATGACATGGTTAGACGAAGAAGGAATTTAGGATCAGCAGGGATGCGAACATTGAACCGCGTTATGTTTGGGCATCATTGCACGAAAAGAATCAGGTCTAAGGAAGCACAAAGTAAGGGGTGTTTTACCTTGCTTTAGAGAGTATTTTCTAATTAGTTTATAATACTTGCTAAGAATACGTGGGTGTGCTTGCGACTGATTATTTGGGTAATTAATTTAGATTAAAAATAAAGTAAGAAAATAAATGAAATGAGCCATAAATTGATACTTGTGAATGAATATGCATGCTAAATGCTATATGTTATCATGTATGTTTATTGAAGAACATGAACTCTGGTTGTTAATTGTGAATGATTATAAGTGATTATTGTTTGTATACCTGGTTGATTTAAGGAGATATATGTGTATCATATAAGTGGTAATTGAGGAATAGAACAACTAAAAGTAATAGTAGGAACTTGGTAAGTTGAATGGGTGAATTGTGATGGTTGGAATTTAATGGTGTGAGTATTTGAAGGTATTGGTTGATTTGGTTGTGAATGATTTTGATTTAAATTAAAAGAGTGACCGAGCTGCAGGTATGATTGATCCTTGGGATACATCGACCCATTAGGTGCCCTGTTAGGTGACAAGTTACCCATTAGGCACAAGTTACCCAATCCAGGTGAAAGTTACCTATTAGGTCCCGTAAAGGCCCCGTTAGGCGGGTGTATCCAATGGATCAATCATGCTGCACAATAATAATAGTTTTGAAAAGAGAAAATGTGAATGTGATGGTAAAAGAGTTGAGATGTTGTTTTTAGTCCTAATGGGTGTCAACCGTGGCCTAATAGGTGGAAAGTTACCTGGATTGGGTGAAAGTCCTAGTGGGTGTGAAATGCCCTAACAGGTGCGCTAATCCCTAATGGTAAAGAAAAGATAAAATGATTTGAAAACTGAAGAGATGTGTGTATGTTGTCCTCTGACCGTGAGGAGACATGCGATGTTATTTGGGTATGTTAGCCTCTGATTGTGAGGTGACATACGGTGTATGATTTCGAAAAAGTGTATGATTTATGGTTATGAGTTGAAAACTGATAATATGAGTAATAGTGTTTGAATATTGAAATTGTGTCTATGTGCTAAATGATATATTTACATGAGTTGGTAATTATTGAGAATGGAAATGGAAAAGAATGAGACTTAACGAAGATATTGGAAAGGTAATATGAATGGAACAAACGAATTGGATACTAATAAGACTGTTTGTTGTGTATGACGCATGTTGGGTTGCCTAAATGAAATTATATGTGCTACGTGCTAATTGTGTTTGACTTGGTAGGTTATTATGCCTAGTTAGAAACTACTTCTCTATTTCATGTGTAAAGCTCACCCTTGCAACCATTTTTACAGGTTCAAAGTTTGAGCAGACACAGTTGTCGGCCGAGCAGGAGTACACTCCACACCGTGGAGTGTAATTTAGTGTAGAGGGAATTATATTCTTTTTATTATAATTAATTTATTTGGGTATTGAAACAATTCGTTGTAAGCCCTGAGTTTTGTTTTACCTTGTCAGTAGGGCCTGAAAAATCAGATTAGTATATTTATAGATATTTTCTGAACTGTACTGGTTTGGCAGGTGAAAACTTTAAATTTTTGGGAAGTCCGATAAACAGAGGAAACTCCGTCCGTTTTTCCGGAAAAATATTCTTAAGTATTTCAATCTAAAAAGAAATTTTTAAGTACCATTTTTATTAAAATCCAAAATTTACTAAATAATTGTGAGGGTGTTACAGCCCCGAACCAAGATATGGTCCCAACCCTAACTACTTACACTCCACGGGGTGGAGTGCACTCCTGCTCGGTCAATACTAGTGCAAACTCCGCCTCTGTACCTGTATAAAAAAAAAGCAAGAAGGGTAGCATTACGCAGAAGTTAGGAAATAACTTCTAAAAAGTCATAGTAATATACTAAGCCTAACACTTTTTTAACAATTATTTTACATCACAACGTTCACATTTAAGTTCACATTTCCATTCTCATTTTCTTTCTTTTCTCACATTTCCTTATTTTTACTTTTACTTTTTCTCCCTTTTATTAATTTCCCCATTAGGACGGTCGCACCTGTTAGGCATTTATACCCGCTAGGAAGCTTCTACCCATTAGGAATTCCACCCATCAGGAATTGTCCACCCAATCAGGAATTTCCCACCTATCAAGAATTTCCCACCCATTAGGCCACACCCGTTAGGACTTTGTTACCTTTATTAAACCACTCATGTTCATTTGTTTACTTTTATTTCTCTCTTATATATTTTTATCAAGCTTTTAATTGTTTTGATCACACATAATGATCCGTAGGTACAGCCTTCACCTAACGAGCCTTTGCACCTAATGGGCATTTCTATCTGAGGGCATTTCGCCTAATGGGACAGTGCCACCCAAACGGATCATTAACCAGCGCCTTGATTTAATAGGCCCTCAATGGCTACATTCACTTTCTTTCTTTTAATTTGTAACTTATTGTGTGATCTTTACTTATTAATATTTTCACACTTCTTTATTCAACAGTTAGCAAACAAATCATACATACACAACAATCATACATGCACAACCGTCTCCAAATTACTGTTCCCTAAATTCTCTTACATCTTCCTATATATGGGTTAGAACCCACTTCATGCTTAATTTCTTTCTACTAACCTCCATCAATCCTAATTCCATTAATTCTACCTTAATTAGTTCATTTGTGCCTAAAGACCTTTTAACTAATCCTCAATTGACCTCATCTCTACTAATTCCCATTTGACTTAAGTCACTCTATCTATCCTCAATTAATTTCAATAAGCTTAAGTCCCTTTTACTAACCTCATTTAATTTATTCGTTGCTTAATTCACTTCATAAAATTAACTAAACTTACAAGTAGAGCTGTCAAAATGGGTCGGGCCAGCCGGGCCGGGCCAAAAAGCCCGAAAAATCATAAGGTTCAGGCTCCTTAATATAGCCTATTTATTCAACTCGGGCTATTTAGCCCGGCCAGATCAGGTTCGGGTTCGGGCCCCGGCAGGGTTCGCGCCTGCCGGGCTGGCCAGAAAAAAAGAAAAAAATTCACATTTTTTTATTTATATGTGTAAAAAAACACTTATAATAAAATTCCCTTACTTTTTATCTATATACACATCTCAAAAATGCACCAGAACAAATCAAAGCACAACATTAATTGTCCTATATGAGTTATACATACATTTTAATTTCTATAAGAATAGAAAATCAAATTTATCCTCTAAAAAATGTGTAAAATAAAAAACACTTATTATTGTTTAAAAAAAAATATGTGTATAAAATAAAAGAAGTTTATTCATTATTTTTTTGAAAAAATATATAATTTTTTTTGAAGCCCGCTTAGGGCGGGTTTAAGTTTGATACTGGGGTACTCAATTTATAACTGGGCTTTTTGGCCCGAGGCCGATTTGGCCCGAACCCGAAGTGGGCCGGCCCGAACCCGGCTCGCAGGCCCGTTTTGACAGTTCTACTTACAAGTATGTCAGGTTCCTATCCCAACCCTAAGTTATAACTTATATTAACACTACAACATCCAATCAATTATCATTTCCATAACAATCATACAATGTCACATACATCATCATATATCACATATATTTATAAGTATTAAATGGGTTTTCTTTCTTTATTAAAAATATTTTTTATTTTTGTCAATATTAACTACCCTAAAGTTCATCAACATATATTATATATTTATATATTCCTCTACCCTTAGCTACCACTATAAACATCCTAGAACCCATTCCCTAAATCAAGGTAATATCACCTGCTTACCTCAAATGGAGAGAAAGAGAGATAAAACCTCAAGCCCTGGACCTCCGCTTTGCTTTGTGTACCCTTAGAGCTTGAACTTCCCTCTTCCTTTGTGCTCCTTGAGCTTGAGCCTCCTAAGCTAGCCTTAGCTACTTATGAAGATAACCCATAAATGTGTGGAGATGTTTCCTTATGGAAATCTTGATGGTGAGAGGAGTTTCTCTTTCACTTATGTGTGTTGGAGCATGAAGAGAGAGACTCCAAGGTGGTGGTGATAAGTTAGAGAGGGAGAGCTTAATGGTGATGGTGGAGCTTGGATGGTGATGGAGCTTTGGCCCTTAGAGAGCTTGTGGGCATGAGAGGGAAAGCTTCCATGGAAGGTGATGATGATGATGATGATGCATGTGATGATGATGATGCGTATGATGATGATGATGAGTGATGGGGTTGTGCTATGGAGCTTGGTGATGGTGGGTTGGTGTTCTTGAGAAGAAGATGAAGATTGAAGAAGAAGTGTTTGTGTTTGTGTTTGGAATTGGAAATGAGTTTTTGTTTTAATTTTGTGTGGTGTGGGTGTAACATCCTCTTTTTAATTAGAAAATTTTAAGTTTTATTGAAATTGGTGTTTGAAAATTTCTTTTAAACCTAATTACTTTTAAAATATTTTACGAAAATTCGGCAGAGTTTCCTCTGTTTATCGGACTTTCCCAAAATTTCCTGTTGTACCTGTTCAGCCAGAATAGTTTTCAGACATAAACCATAAAACTAAAACAGTCATTTGAAAATCCTAGTGCCCGATTAATTCCAGATCAGGGCCGGTATCTATTACACATTTTAAATTTCTAAAATACTAGTTTCCACATAATTAAATCTACAATCTACTCATAATAACGACCACTCCACGTAGTGGAGTGGTAATCCTGCTCGGCCACGACTCGTGCAAACTCCTCCTGTACCTGCAAAATATAGCAAGAAAGGTAGCATTACACAGGATTTAGAAAAATAAATTCTAAAAGGAATAGCAATGAACTAATCCTACGTTACTATTAACATACAATGTATTTAAATATCCATAAATTTAATTTTGTTTTACTTGTTCTCTTATTCTCACATTTATTTTCATTTTTAGTGCTCTATTTATTTCCTCATATTTCTTTTCATTCTTAATTCTCCACTCATTCTCTCACATTCATTCACTTGTTTCCATTCTTTTCCTTTTAATTATTTGGCTTAGAACCGGTTACCATTATTTCCTTTATTTCTTTTAGTGATGACAGTGGCTTCCGCCCGCCTGTCATCGATACCTTTCCTTTCTTTTATTTCTTTTAGTGATGACAGTGACTTTCGCCCGCCTGCCATCAAATCCATATTTTCTTTTATTTCTCTTAGTGATGACAGTGACTTTCGCCCGCCTGCCATCGAATCCATATTTTCTTTTATTTATTTTAGTGATGACAGTGACTTTCGCCCGCCTGCCATCGAAACCATTCTTTTAGTGATGTCAGTGACTTCCGCCTGCCTGACATCGAAACCATTTCTTTTAGTGAAGTCAGTGACTTCCGTCCGCTAGACATTGAAACCATTTCTTCCTATTTCTTTTAGTGATGACAGTGACTTTCGCCCGCCTGCCATCGAGTCCATTATTTCCTTTCGTGATGGCAGTGACTACCGTCCGCCTGCCTTCGTGTCCATTATCCCTTTTATTTTTCTATTATTTCCTTTACTTTTCTTTTTACTTTTCTTTTACTATGATAGTGCTGTAACACCCCGATTTGACAACTTGAAAATAAAATTTTTTAATTAATATAGTGAAAATTTGGGCCAATTTTTTTTTTTTAAAACAGTGTTACACAGGGTGAGAACACTTAGGTTTTCAAATCATGTTTGCAATTTAAACTCATGTTCTCACATTGCATAAAACCTTTCAAGTTTTAAACCGAGATGTTACGAAACATCGCACTCTGAAACTTGTTTTCACAAAACACATTTAAAAGCCCATTTCGTTTGTCTTAACCGTAAAACTTAATCTCGGTTATCCAGTTTTATAAAACATAATTTGGGTGCACACGTGGATGTAGCTAATGATGTCTAAGTACCTGGTAAGGGAGTACAATACTTGAACATAGACACTATAACGATAGATCTCCGTCCAACGTAATGCTCCTCCGAGGGGTCGAACCTTCGACCATCGAGTCCTCGAGACGATCTTGACCACCTTCTCCTTCGAGACTCCATCTCGGTCTTGTCTTCGTAGGCCAATGCTTGCAGCACCAATTCCCAATGTAAACTACTCACTCTGTCACCTGTGGTCATCATAACAGAAGTCCACAGGGAAGGGGGAAAGACAGAGAGAGTAAGCATTCCGAACGACGTATCGTCGACGGTGTGGGTTTACGATAGGCAAAATATTAAGACAATACATATTCATAGAACAACAATACAACAGATATTTATGCAGAATGCATGAGTATGCAATGCAATCGTCGCATTATCTAACACTTTATCTCTCACTTAAGGGGATTCTCTTAATTAGCTCATCTTGCAAAGGCGAAGTCTCTTAATCAGATTGTCTCGCAAAATTGAAGTCTCTTGTCCACATATCTCAAGTCTGTAACATCGGAAATTCAGGCTTTATGGTTTGGGTCTACATCTCCTCGGAATCCAACCACCTAGTTCGGAAGCAATCAGGAGTACAGGATCTCTAACCACACCGGCTTTTACTGGATGGCAAAGTGAATGCATTCATAAAATAATGGCCCGGGAGAATAAATAAAATAACCTCATCCGGCCGTGTTCGAGCATCCCTCTCACTGATCAAGATTTAGTCAAGGGGGTGTCAGTCCTCTGTCTAGTGTACATGTGGTACTTCGTCCACACCACTGAGTGACCAGCTCCGACTGGTTCAGCCAGGGCCCCTATGGTTTTTCCCACCTAGACAGACTTCTCAAGGCTCTTGACGAATCACCGTCATTGCCGTCCCCTATCTTAATCATCCAGCTGAACACCACAAGGGTAATTCAGGTGTATCTTCCTCTCCACTACTTCGGGTTAGGGTTTTAAAGTCATGAGGTTATACTTGTTTGATCTAACGTCTACCCATCCTAAGTCATCTCCGTCATTCAGCTCCGACTATTTGCGGAATGCTTCTATGGGACTCGACCACTATGTCTGACGGGCTCCGACCCATCCTGAATCATTCTCAGCATACGGCTCCGACCAGTATGCAGGATATCTACAATCTCTCCGACGGGCTACGATCCATCCAAAATCATCATCGTCATATAGCTACGACTATATGCGGAATATCAATCATCATTCTGACGGGCTACGACCCACTCAGAATCACATCAGCATATGGCTCCGACCATATGCGGGATATCCATCAATCTTTGGTAGATAGGCTCCGACCTATCTCAGACCACTCTCAACATATGGCTACGACCATATGGAGACTATCTCATCATGTGGCTACGACCACTTGGAAATTATCTCAACACATGGCTACGACCATGCGAAAATCATCTCAAATACTTAAAACAATTTATTTCCAAGTATAACATTATGCAACAAAATGAGGAAGCAACCAATAGGCCCAATACTTTTTCAAATAACCAAATTCTTTTCAAAGATCAATCAACATCGTAACTTATTAAATAATTCATTTTCCTTCACTTCTTTTATCAAATAAATAATTCCAAGACACTTTAAACAAAGAAATTCAATTAAAATAAATCACCTAAAACAAACCATTTGGCATATAGCACATAGCACATTTTTCAAATCATAATTTCAAACTAATAGCCTAGACCGAAACACCGTAAACAATCAATCTTGCAAACTCAATCATGCATAGTCTAAACATATCATCAAGCAATCATTCATTCAATTATTTCAAGACGTTACAATCATCATACAGATCCAGCCAAGTCATGAAATGAAGTACAAAATTCATATTTGTCGAAAACATTTAAATGAAACTTTTGTTCAATTACGGGGAAAGCACAAAGGATAAAATCTAAAACTATACCAAATCAATTTGTTTAGTTCCCAAAATTTCCAGAACATACAAACATATGCTAAAGTTCATCATATAAAATTTCTAGGTCGTTTGAATAATCTTAAGTCAAGTTTTAGATCAGATTTTGCATAAAAAAGCAAGATAGAACTGTTGCTGACCTCAGGCGAAAATGCCATTATTAAAAATAGTGTTTCAACTCCGAATTGCATGAAAATTGGTATAAATCTTTCTTACAAAATCAAGATCATCCCATAAAAATTTCAGATTATTTGGAGTTGCTCAAGTCATACGTTTTCAATTAAATTCGTCACTAAGTCTGGAAAATCTGAACCAAATGGTTCACTGTTTCTCAATTGGTAAAAATATCAAACCAACTCCAAATCACCTCAAATTTTACATAGAGTCACAGGACATGTTTAAGGAGCTACCATAAAAATTTCAAGCAATTTAGAGTAGTAAAAGTTCGAAAATTCTGTTCCTCTTTAAACTGAAAAACTTATTTTCTTAAAATTGTTTTCATAAAGTTTACTCTTATAAAAATAGAAAATCAATTCCAAAAATCATTTAAAAATTCGGAGAGGCTCATTTTATCATACTTAAGACAGTGACAAAATTTCAAGAATATTTAACATACACACATGTTATTTATCCAAGGTTAAATTCACACATATTCACAATTTCAGCATAAACTTTAATCAACAAATTTGTTCATTCATTCATTTTTATGAGAATCAAAAATACACTCATACACACAATTCAACACATATTCATTCAAGAAAATTTAACTCAAAGGCTAAGGTCCAAACCGTGACCTTGGCTAGGTTTTTCAAAAACATTTTCAAAGATTCAAGACTTCTAAAACAACTCCAAATCCAACAACAATTTCACATGACTCATCAAGCAAATAAAAACACAATCCTAGCATGCAATTTCTACATAAAACCGTGATCATGCACAAGCCTCTAAATAATTTTTATTTCACATTAAACACTTAAGATCAACATAAGTTCATGGAAATCACATACTCATCAATTAGACCTAAGAAAATTCTAATCTTTTCAATCAAGTATGCAAAACCGTAGCTAGCACATAAAGATCATAACATCACATAAATTCATTCATCTAAAGCATCATCAAATCTCAAGATCATGACATGCAAGAAGTCAAACAAAAGAAAATCAAGCTTTTAACCACATCATCATCAAAACCGTGACTTGTCCATGGTTTTCTTAAAAAGAGTTTTCTTAAAGATTCAAACTTCCAAATCATACTTAGAATCTCAAGATAATCACATGCACATAACAAAATCCAACATCAAAACTTCTAACTTAAAGATCAAGCCCAAACCGTGGCCAACATAAAGAGAATCACCAAGAAAACTCAATCATTCTCAAAGATCTTAACATCAAAACTCAAGCATCAAACACATCATAGTTCAAACATAGATTTTGACATGCATGCAAAAAAAAATACTAGATCTTTGAAAAATCCTTTATGAAAACTCAAGAATCAAATTCTTTCCAAAAATACTTTTAAGAAATCAAGAAGAAAACTCAAGATCATAAGAGAAAACACTTTCTTAACAAAAACTTTAAGATCAAGTTTAGAAATCAACTTGTTTGTAAACAAAACACTAGATCCTCCTTGAAAACCAACATGCATGAGAGTGAAAACATTAGATCTAACTTGAAAACAAACATGCCTTAACTTTTCAAACATAAATCAAAGCTCTAGAAAGAGATCATGAAAAACCGAAAAAGAATTGAAGAAAGTAGGTTAAGAACTTTTAAGATCATGAAATAAAATTCTTACTTAATCAAGACTTTAAAGAATCAAGTCCAATTCTTTGATTTCTCTCCTCTCTCCTCACGGTTTACCCACTCTCCTCTCTAAGGTCCATGGTTTTTCTTTCTCTTCTTCACTAACTTGACTTGATCTTGCTTAGAGTGTGAAATGTGTAGAGTTTGTTCTCCTTCCCTCTATTCGGCCACTCTCTCTCTCTCTTTCTATGTGTTGAACTTGATTGTGTTCAACATCATGTGTGTGTTTGGTTTTGGGAAGAAATGAAGGAAATGAAAGAATGGAAACTAAAGAGGTGTGTGTTGATCACTTCCTCTCCCACGGTTTTGTTGGTGTGTGTGTGTGTGTTGTTGTTTATGTTGATGAGAGAAAGAAGAAAGGATGAAGAATGAAGAATGAAACAACTCACTCTCTCCCTCACACGGTTTTGGCCCCCTTCTTTTATTCTTCTTCACTTTTTCCTAATTGCCATCAAGGGCTTGCATGGGTGGCTTGTTTGCAACTACTTGGGGACTAAGTCACAAAACTTGGAGGCCAAGTCTTGCTCCTAGGTCCCTCACGGTTTTCCTCCTTCTTTTTTCTATTTCTTTTCCTTTTTCCTTACTTAAGTCATGCATAGGTCATGGGGATGATGTCATTAGTTTGACTATAAGGCATCCTAGCTTGATGACTAAGCAAGGCTACTTGGAGACCAAGTGAAACAACTTGGTGACCAAGGAATGCACCTAGGCATTCGGCCTTGGTAGGTGTAGGGTAGATTAGGTTAGTTTAATTAGGTTTAAGGCACTAATTAGGTTCTAATCATGATTAGGGTAGGATTAGGAAAATTAATCTAGGTTTAGTCCACTAATCCTTAGTGATTAGGGTTTAATCAAGGATTAAGGTACTAATCAAAAACCTAATCATGGGTTTAAGGAAAATAAATTCTAGATTAGCTCACTAACCTTGAGGGTTTAGGGTTTTAAGAGGGTGATTAAGTACTTAATCAAGGATTAAGAACTCAATTAGGGTTAGATCAAAGATCAAGGATGCTAGTTAGGGTTTCTAGAGACAATTCTAGGTCAAGACGATTTGGACTTTGATTTCTTTGAACTTAGAGGAAATAATTTTACATCTTAAAATCATATGCATGAATTTAGGAAAACAAAATCTAAATTAAAACCTTAATCACACAAAATCACAACACGAGTAAATTAAATTCCCAAGCATAAAAACCCATCATGAAATCAAAACTCTTTTAAATCGATTCTTAAATCAATCAGGTTAAATCCATAAAAATGCACAAAGAAATTCGTTTCTCAAATAAAATCACAAATAATACAATTACTCAAATCTTCAACAAAATCATTTGCTTGAATTCCATAAAACCTTTGTTTACCAAAATTCCATAAAATCGAAAATTGATTACGTAATCGAATAAAATACTCATCGAAAACCATTTGTAAAACAATATCTCAAAATTCTCCTTTAATGAAAACTTATTTATCGTTGTTAGGAAAATAGGGGATGTCACACTCTCCCCAACTTGAAGATTTCTCGTCCTCGAGAAATGCTACACGGAGTCACACTATCATAGAATGCCAAGCTCCTTGGAGTGATTCTTTCGATCTTTAGTGGTCGTAGTATTCGAGTCGCCAACTACATGCCATTCTCTGAAGGTCCTTGGGTGTAAGCCAAATTGATTACTTTCCAAAGTAATCCTTCGGGCCATTCCATTATCGAATATAATGGAATATTAACGGTTTAGGTTTGCCAACAAAAGTTTAAGGGTTCAAAGGTTTTAAAACAACATTTAGAAAGATTAACATGCTTATGCCAATCCCTACAAGGGTACTACTACTCTCATGGTCTTTCTCCCTTAACTTGACTCTTCTCATCCACTTAATCATAGGCGGGTTATTATAAACCTCAAAATTCTCCGTTTACTCCCTAACTTTGATGAATCATACTCCTATACATCATATCTATCCAATAGCATTTTACAGGGACTAAAACCATAAAATTCTCCAACACTCACCGTTTCTAGTTTATCTTACAAAACTTCCCATCACTTTGTTCAAGCCTATCGGTGTATCACCTTAAATTCTGCTGACTAGACTAAATTTTCTCCCTCATCGAATCACTAGGGTAACTATTATTCTGTCCTTTTCCCTATCAACCACTAAATTTTTAAGAAAATATACATCATCTTACTCCTCCTCCTACATAACTTATGCATTCTAAACCTTTTCACACCCCCTTATGGCTCATCTTTGGGTTCTAAACCATCAAAAGCCTTCCAACTTAGGGATTCATCCTCCTATTTTAACAATTTGAATCCTAAAAATATCCTTGAATCCAAAACTTACCGTCATCTATGTCCATTAGATCATCAGATCTTAGTCATTTAATCTAGTTTTGGACGTTACTTAAGGGTTCCATCCGTTAATTTTACCACCCCATTTAGTCAATCTCATGGTCCTATCCTAAGTTCACATCCACTCCAATCGTTCACCTATTCCAACTAGAGCTTTTCTAACTCTAAATCCTTCAGACTGGTCTTACATACCAATCACCTTAACGCTATCCATACCATTACTCAGGGTAGGCTGCTACCGGGCTTCTTAGTTTTAATTCTTTTGTACGTCCCACTATCATACTTATGGCTCTAAGGGGTATTCTTACCTCACTTTATTCTTAATACATCACCTTTGTTCACACTTACTAACCCCTCAACCATCATAATTCTTCCTTAGCAACACCTCACTGTCCACTACATAATTGGGAAATATCTACTTGATTGGCATAAGATGTCAGGGTCGAAGATTGTCACAAAGGTTCTGAAGAAGAAAAATGTTTTGTCAAAGTTCAGGAGATGAAGCTTTGGGTTCATCAGTAATCATAGTCTTGTCAAATTGCTTTGACAGAACAAGGTAATTTTTCGAAAGACATTCCAGGTCATTAAGGATGTCAGTCATGAGCACAAGAAAAGGGTTCACATCAAAAGAAGCTTTTTAACAAACAGGGTTGCAGGTTAGGATTTTAAAAGTTATTGCAACAAAAAGGGTTCTCAACAAAGGGGGCTTCAACAAACAAGAAAAGGTTAAGGTCACACAGAACAAAGGCTCACGATGACACTAGTCTCGGTTCTTCGTACGCACCGTAGACAAATTCCCGACGCAGTCCAGAGATAGGGATATAGAATGATAAAGACAGAACGAGCGTCCCCACAACTTCGTACTTCTATTCTCACTCATCGCAATTCTAACACACAAACAGACACACACACAAGCAAAGTATGTAAGCCCATATAACAGGCTACTTAGGACAACCATTGCTCTGATACCACAAATGTAACACCCCGATTTGACAACTTGAAAATAAAATTTTTTAATTAATATAGTGAAAATTTGGGCCAATTTTTTTTTTTTTTAAAACAGTGTTACACAGGGTGAGAACACATAGGTTTTCAAATCATATTTGCAATTTAAACTCATGTTCTCACATTGCATAAAACCTTTCAAGTTTCAAACCGATATGTTACGAAACATCGCACTCTGAAACTTGTTTTCACAAAACACATTTAAAAGCCCATTTCGTTTGTCTTAACCGTAAAACTTAATCTCGGTTATCCAGTTTTATAAAACATAATTCGGGTGCACACGTGGATGTAGCTAATGATGTCTAAGTACCTGGTAAGGGAGTACAATACTTGAACATAGACACTATAACGATAGATCTCCGTCCAACGTAATGCTCCTCCGAGGGGTCGAACCTTCGATCATCGAGTCCTCGAGACGAGCTTGACCTCCTTCTCCTTCGAGACTCCATCTCGGTCTTGTCTTCGTAGGCCAATGCTTGCAGCGCCAATTCCCAATGTAAACTACTCACTCTGTCACCTGTGGTCATCATCACAGAAGTCCATAGGGAAGGGGGAAAGACAGAGAGAGTAAGCATTCCGAACGACGTATCGTCGACGGTGTGGGTTTACGATAGGCAAAATATTAAGACAATACATATTCATAGCATAACAATACAGCAGATATTTATGCAAAATAAATGAGTATGCAATGCAATCGTCGCATTATCTAACACTTTATCTCTCACTTAAGGGGATTCTCTTAATTAGCTCATCTTGCAAAGTCAAAGTCTCTTAATCAGATTGTCTCGCAAAATCGAAGTCTCTTGTCCACATATCTCAAGTCTGTAACATCGGAAATTCAGGCTTTATGGTTTGGGTCTACATCTCCTCGGAATCCAACCACCTAGTTCGGAAGCAATCAGGAGTAAAGGATCTCTAACCACACCGTCTTTTACTGGATGGCAAAGTGAATGCATTCATAAAATAATGGCCCGGGAAAATAAATAAAATAACCTCATCCGGCCGTGTTCGAGCATCCCTCTCACTGATCAAGATTTAGTCAAGGGGGTGTCAGTCCTCTGTCTAGTGTACATGTGGTACTTCGTCCACACCACTGAGTGACCAGCTCCGACTGGTTCAGCCAGGGCCCCTATGGTTTTTCCAACCTAGACAGACTTCTCAAGGCTCTTGATGAATCACCGTCATTGCCGTCCCCTATCTTAATCATCCAGCTGAACACCACAAGGGTAATTCAGGTGTATCTTCCTCTCCACTACTTCGGGTTAGGGTTTTAAAGTCATGAGGTTATACTTGTTTGATCTAACGTCGACCCATCCTAAGTCATCTCCTTCATACAGCTCCGACTATATGCGGAATGCTTCTATGGGACTCGACCACTATGTCTGACGGGCTCCGACCCATCCTGAATCATTCTCAGCATAAGGCTCCGACCAGTATGCAGGATATCCACAATCTCTCCTACGGGCTACGACCCATCCAAAATCATCATCGTCATATAGCTACGACTATATGCGGAATATCAATCATCATTCTGACGGGCTACAACCCACTCAGAATCACATCAGCATATGGCTCCGACCATATGCGGGATATCCATCAATCTTTGGTAGATAGGCTCCAACCTATCTCAGACCACTCTCAACATATGGCTACGACCATATGGAGACTATCTCATCATGTGGCTACGACCACTTGGAAATTATCTCAACACATGGCTACGACCATGCGAAAATCATCTCAACATATGGCTTCGACCATATGGAAACTCTCTCTCTGTAGGATTCGGCACTCTTTGCGTCCGGTCCAAAGACATCATCGTCGTCATCATATCATCAACTCGATCCACGTGCTTGGCGCATCAGCATCATCCGGTTCTGCCGCGTGTTCATCCCTTAGAGACTCGCTCTAATCGTTGGGGAATTTCTTATTGTTTTCTATGTCTTTCTATGTCTTATCCATTTTCGCGGGATGATGCATTATGCACATGCAATAACAATATAAGCAATATATCTCAACATAAACGAACATATCAATCAATCAATACCATGTGATGGCATAGGTCTGAGTCTTCGTATACCACGATACAAACAATCACACAATTTATCGGGTATACTACTAGCTACAGTAGACCTTTACTCCGACTTTGAGAGAGTACGGAGTGTCCTAATAGATCACCTTTACTCGTTGTGGGTTCTCCCAACTGTCAGCTGCCACAGCTTCTTGACTTATACGCACCTCGTACTATATAGGAGCACTAACGTTACTAGTCTATCTAAATAATCGTCATACTTATAATCCAAAAATGCGTTTTCGAAAACTCCTTTCACTTCTCGTCGAAAAATCGTAAAACTTCAAGACTTTCTCAAATCAAAATCCAACTTTTCTTAAATCACGTACCACTTAAAACATAAACTTTAAAACCAATCAAACACATTTTCAGGATAAAAACAATTTAAATAAAAACTGGACAGCAAAGATGCTAGCCCATAAAACACTCTTTAGAAAATCCGAAAACATTGAAAAATCGCATTTTTCAAACCAACTTCATCTTATATTGAGTACTCATTAAAGCTCAACTTCAAATCACTTTGAAAACATCTCTAAATAAGAAATACAACTTGTAAAAATTCTGGACAGCATCATATACTAAGTCCCATATTCATTTTCCATTGTTCAAAACCAATTTAAATCCATAAACAAATTAAGCATCTTGAAAACAATTCAACAAACACTTTGATTAACGATTTCTCAAACTCAAATACTTAAAACAATTTATTTCCAAGTATAACATTATGCAACAAAATGAGGCAGCTACCAATAGGCCCAATACTTTTTCAAATAACCAAATTCTTTTCAAAGATCAATCAACATCGTAACTTATTAAATAATTCATTTTCCTTCACTTCTTTTATCAAATAAATAATTCTGTGGTAGACCGACCCTCGGTCTACCCTTAGTATACTCGGCTGACCAGATTACCCTATCTGATAGGTCACACCATACCAATCCGAGCGATTGTCCCAGGACCCATCCTAGGACCTCAGGACCGACCACATGGGGCTTACCCCCCGAGGAGTCCGAGCTAGGGGCGCGTGAGCCTAACATGCCTACAGGGATAAGATTCTCCACTACAGGATAAGGATGAATGACTCATCCTACATCCTAAATGGGACACGTCAGCTGCCTTGCTGGCCCTCCGTACAGGCCCACAAGGTACAATGCCACCCCTATAAATAGCTGTCTCCAGCAAGGGGCTCTGGTACGTTCTCTCTCTCCCTAATTGCACATCTGCACACACTGTGATTAGGGAAACCCTAGTTGTCCCAACTGGACCTCTAGCATACCTAAACAATCATACACTAACCTCAGTCCATCCACTAGTTCTTGGGTCTCTCTATACCTTTGAGCTAGGGGTGCATCTGATACACCGTGTCCTAGACACGACATTGGCGCCGTCTGTGGGGAACTGATAAACTGTTACCCCCACTCAAAAAATGGTAAACCCACGTGGAAACGCCGCAAACAGCTCGCGCGGCGCAAACCACCAGACCGGGAGGAACCGCCAGAGACTGGAAGAAGGCAGCGCTGACAATGGAAGAGATCTGGAAGGAAGAAATCCTCCCCACCAAAGCATGCCTTCGGTGAGACTGGAAATTCCATCCCGCAGCCACCACTCAGTACCAGCCCGAACTCATAGTGGTCCATACACCGTTCATTCAAGGCAAACAAACCCCAACCCCCCCAATCATGTAACAAACCACGGCTCCGGCCGCTCATTTGACGCTCGTGTCTCCAGTGAAGAGAGGGGACACTCCCAAGGCCGAAGGGAAACCCAGCTTGAAGAAATAATCAAACAACAAGCCCAAATGTTGGAGCAGCAGGGAAGGGCCATAGCAGAGCTCCAGAAGATCCACATGCAGGCGGTTGCTGCGCGGGCAGTAGAAACGACCCCGGTAACCATACCAGCCCAGGATCTTCAAGGCCCCATCGCACTTCCCCCACCACCTCCGATGAACCCAGCCCTTGTAGCCAATTATGAGACCGATGATAGCGCTCACCCTGGCCACCCCTTCACTCCGCGAATCATGGCTTATGAGACACCCTCTGCATTCCTCGGCCCCACCAGTGTAGCAAAATATAACGGGTTAACCGACCCCTTGGAACACATTTTATCTTTTGAAGGCGCTATGAACTTTTATGATGGAGGAGACCTGATGAAGTGCCGAGCCTTTTCTATGACCCTGCAACCACCTATTTTGAGATGGTACTCGGCCCTGCCTAGGAACTCTGTTAACTCCTGGGCAGAAATGAAGAGAGTTTTCCTGAACAGATATACCGCTAGCTGCGTCCAGCCAAAGTCCGACCACGCACTAGCAGGTGTCATGCAACAACCTGAAGAACCCTTGAGAGAGTATCTATCCCGTTTCCATTCCGAGGCAGGATCTGTCCCAAACCTTGAACCGAGCTTCTCGGTCTTCCTATTCACTCAGGGACTTCGGAATGGAGACTTCAAAAACTCACTAGTGGGAAAACCGCCGAGGGACATGGCGAAGTTAAGACATCGCTCCACCAAGTTCATAAATTTGGAGGAATTAAGCAAATGGCAGAAAAACAGGGAAAGTGGTGAGCGAGGGGAACCTTCCTCTCAGGGAAAGTCAAGAAGAGATGACAGAAGAGATGACAGGAGGGAGGAACAAAGAAGAGGACCCAGAGGGGACAGAAGGTTCAGTGCTCCCCGAGCAAAATTTGAGCAATACACTCCTCTCACGGTCCCAAGAAGTCAGATACTGCAGGAAACAATGCAAACCAACCTTCGAATGGTAGAAAGACCTCCCCCCTTAAAAAGAAGTCAGCGCCAAGACCATTCCAAGTTTTGCTCGTATCATGGGGGATACGGGCATACTACAGATGAGTGCACTTGGTTAAGGGACGTCATCGAGCAACTAATTAGAGATGGGAAGTTACAACAATATGTCAGGGAGGCACTCAACCGACATGCTCGAAGAAGAACCCCCTCCCCAGACAGAAACGTCCGACCCCCAACCAGAGAAGCCAACCATAACACCAGTCAGCAACCATCTGATCCATAAAGAGTAGCCATGGTAGAGGTAACTACAGACCAATCCCCGCAAAACCTTAGAGTCAACACCATAGCAGGAGGTTTCGCGGGGGGAGGAGAAAAGAGATCCGACAGAAAAAAATACATCAATCAAGTGCTCGCCGTCCATGACCATCCGATCCGAAAAAGAACCACAAAAAGTATACCGATCTGTTTCTCTGATGAAGATCTAGAAGGGATCATCCCAGGTCACAACGACCCAATGGTCATTACTGCCCTGGTCGGCAACTATGAGGTTGCCAGGATATTTGTCGATCAAGGCAGTTCGGCAGACATCATGTTCTTGAACCTTTTTGAAGCCCTAAAATTAAAAACTTCTGACCTAACCCCATTCGAGGGAAAGTTAATCAGCTTTACAGGGGACGCGGTGGTTCCTAAAGGACACATCCAGCTACCGGTAACACTTGGGAACCACCCCTCAGTGAGGACTGAGATAATCAAGTTTCTTGTGGTCGATTGCCCATCAGCATATAATGCCATCCTCGGCAGAACATGCCTACAGGCCTTCGGTGCGGTCGTCTCGACCGTTCATCTGGCCATGAAATTTGAAGGATCAGACGGAACCATCGTTGCTATCCGAGCCGAACAGGAAAAAGCTAGGCTATGCTACAATGCTAGTTTAGCAAAACTCAAGAGCCCTGAAGAAATTCAGCCAAAGTTATGTTTGAATAAAGGAAATGTACTTTTGACAGACTTGGATGTCAGATCCGAGTTGGATGATACAAGACCAAATCCACAAGGTGAGTGGGAATTCATTGTGTTAGATGAGGAGCTCTCGAGCAGGAGGGTGAAGCTAGGGACCAACCTTCCGGAGACGATACGAGCAGGGATGCTCGAACTTCTAAAGAAAAATAAGGACCTTTTTGCATGGACCTCGGCTGATATGCCGGGGATTGATCCAAACCTAATTTGTCATCGTCTCAGCGTTCACCCGACCGCCAAGCCAGTCGTCCAGAAAAAAAGAAGGGTAGGCACGGAGAAAGCTGCAGTAATCGAAGAAAAAGTGGCCGAGCTCCTCGCCGCCGGATTCATCCGAGAGGTCAACTACTCCGAGTGGCTTTCAAACATAGTATTGGTCAAAAAGTCAAACGGGAAGTGGCGCATGTGCGTCGACTATACCGACTTGAATAAAGCTTGCCCAAAAGACCAATACCCCCTCCCCATTATAGACAAACTTGTGGACAACTTAGCTGGCTACCAGCTCCTCTCCTTTATGGATGCATACTCGGGGTACAACCAAATCCCGATGTACCCTCCTAATCAGGAGAAAACGGCCTTCATCACCGAAAGGGCCACTTATTGCTACACGGTAATGCCTTTCGGATTGAAAAATGCTGGCGCAACCTACCAGCGGATGATGAACAAGGTCTTCTCGGGTTTGGTTGGTCCTACTATCGAGGTGTACATTGATGATATGATAGCCAAGAGCAAGAAAAAGGAAGATCATCCTCAAGACTTAGCAGCCATACTGGAAAGAATCAGAAGGTACAACATGCGCCTGAACCACGATAAGTGCACCTTCGGGGTTCCGGCTGGGGCTTTTTTAGGTTTCATGCTCACGGAAAGGGGCATCGAGGCCAACCCAGAGAAATGCCAAGCTATTCAGAACATGCATAGCCCGTCCAGCGTGAAGGAGGTCCAGAGGCTGACCGGTCGGATGGCAGCCCTCTCAAGATTCCTCCCTCAAGCAGCTAAAAAAGCCCTCCCGTGGTACCAACTTCTCAGGAAAAACAAAACTTTTCATTGGAATGAATCTTGCGAACAAGCATTCGCTGAGCTCAAGGATTACCTCTCGGCCCCTCCCGTCCTCACAAGTCCTCGGGAGGGGGAAACACTGTTTTTGTACTTGTCTGTTAGTGAAACATCTGTTAGCTCGGCCCTGGTCAAGGACGACTCGGGGACCGAGCGACCCATCTACTTTGTCAGCAAGGCCCTCAAGGACCCGAAATGAGATACTCCAAAATAGAGAAGCTCGCTTTTGCCTTGGTAATTGCTGCCAGGAGACTCCGACAATACTTTCAGAACCACCCCATTGTAGTCAAAACAACTCAGCCGATAAGGCAGGTACTTCACCGACATGACTTAGCGGGAAGAATGGTCTCTTGGTCCGTCGAGCTATCAGAGTTCGACGTCACTTACGAGCCACGGAGAACTCTTAAGTCCCAGGTCCCAGCGGATTTTGTTTCAGAATTATCAGACCTTAACCATCCCAGCAGCCCCAACCTTGGAAGATTTATGTTGATGGTTCCAGCCACAGTAAGGGGGCGGGGGCCGGAATAATCCTTGAGAATGCCGAGGGCCTCAGCGTAGAATATTCCCTCAAATTTCAGTTTCCCACCTCAAACAACCAAGCAGAATATGAGGCGGTGATAGCTGGTCTGCGGATGGCCCACCAAATGGGGGCCTCAGAAATTGAAGTTTTCAGTGATTCTCAATTGGTGGTATCTCAGATCAAAGGTCAGTTTCAAGCAAAGGAACCAATCCTCCAAAAATATCTAGAACAAGTCAAAACCCTCTCAGATCTTTTTCCTCAGTTTTCTATCACTCACATCCCTAGGTCCTGCAATGGACGAGCTGATATTCTCTCCAAACTCGCTAGCACTAAAGGTCCGGAAAACAACAAAAGCCTAGTCCAAGAAACTTTCCACCAGCCGAGTGTTGTTCTGGCATTATCTCTAACCACCGATTGGATGGACCCCATTAAGCAGTATCTTAAATTCCAAGTCCTACCAACCGACCCCACCCAAGGAAAAAAGATAGTCAGGCAAGCTGCTCAATATGCCATGATCGGGGACACTTTGTATAAACGGGGAATGGACTCCCCTATGCTGAAGTGTCTGAACCCTGCTGAAGCCGATCTCGTGTTGGCCGAGGTCCACGAAGGAATCTCGAGCCACCATGTAGGTGCCAAAGCTCTAGCACGTAAAGTACTCCGACCAGGCTATTACTGGCCTACACTCCTAAGCGATGCCTCGGAACATGTAAAGAGATGCAAGTCCTGTCAGCTTCACGGAAAGATTTTCCAACGCCCCCCGTCGGAGCTACACTCAATGATCGCGCCATGGCCCTTCTATCAGTGGGGCATGGACATCATAGGGAAATTCAAAACAGCTCCGGGGCAGCTAAAGTTTGTGGTGGTCGCGATTGATTACTTTACAAAATGGGTCGAAGCCGAGGCTTTGGCCACAATTTCTTCAGCGAAAATCCAAAAATTCTTTCTTAGACAGGTCATCGCTCGTTTCGGTGTC
The DNA here is from genome assembly GCA_037953625.1 of Crotalaria pallida. Classification (NCBI taxonomy): domain Eukaryota; kingdom Viridiplantae; phylum Streptophyta; class Magnoliopsida; order Fabales; family Fabaceae; genus Crotalaria; species Crotalaria pallida. Next base: position 46,628,824 of record CM075650.1, on the reverse strand, counting down.
CCACACACTCTGGTGACCGACAATGGTACACAATTCACAACTAAAGTCTTTCAAGAACTGGTCGACCACTTCCACATTACCCACCATTTCTCATCGGTCGAACACCCGCAGACGAACGGACAGGCAGAAGCAGCAAATAAAGTTATCATTGATGGATTAAAGAAGAGATTGTATGAAGCCGAGGGATCATGGGCTGACCTCCTCCCCGAGGTATTATGGTCAATACGAACGACCATTCACACCTCGACAGGAGAAACCCCATTTCGATTAACATATGGTTGTGAGGCGGTGTTGCCTATTGAAACTCGGATTCAAACATTCCGAGTATCTGAACATCCCGTAGAAGTAAACGATGATTTGTTGAAAGAAGAGCTAACTCTCAGCGAGGAGATCTGATCGCTCGCATCCAATCGAGAGAAAAAAGCAAAAGAAAGACAGTCCCGAGAATACAACAAGTGGATGGTCCCAAGAAGCTTTACTGTAGGGGACCTGGTCCTCATACGAGCCAACATCGGCTTGAAAAACTCAAAAGAAGGAAAATTGGCAAGAAATTGGGAAGGCCCTTACAGGGTCATCTCAAAAACTGGCTCGGGGGCATACAGATTGGAGACACTAACAAAGCAACAACTGAACAACTCCTGGAATGCTACCAAGCTTAAACCTTACTACAGCTAATGGAGACCCACCACAATTATTGCAAAATTTCAACCCTGATTTTAAAATTCTGTTGTTTAAATTACATGTCATTTATTTCAGCACTTCTATGTTTATGTTACATGCGACTTTTATTGTTTGTAAGCAGTTAAGAGCTTAATGAAGATCTATCTTTTTCAGTCATTCATCTTGTCTTCTTACTGTTAACGTACTAACCATTTCTTCTCGGCTCGTCACTGAGATGAACTTGGGGGTTTATACGCGTCCTTACAACAGGGACTTATAAACTAACAATCACAAGTACTTTAGTAGATGCCCGGCTAAAAACATAAATAGTTTCTGTAAGCCGAGGACTGAGGATCCTAGCTTGGCTAAATGTAGGAGATCCGAAATCTAAATAACAGTTTACGACAAAATAAAGAACAGTGCAAAATCCGGATGAAAGCAAAACATTTCATAAGGAATTCAAAAGCAACATCCCGCTCAAACCGACCATATTACAGCATATAGTACTTCATCAAACAACAATTAAAAATATAATAGTAGCAAATGGAAATACAAAAGAGATCTAGTCTTCATCCTCGGAAAGTGCGATGGCCGACCCATCAAAATCAGCTTCGTCTTCATTCTCCAAGTCCAAGGGATTCGGGAGATTCGGCACTGCTAAGTCCACCTCCCTATCCTCGTGGGCATAGTCAATAATACGGTCACCATCAACACCAAAATTGGGACTTGCACCCAACACTCGGATCCCCGGATTCATGGGAGACAATTGTTTAACAGCATTCACAAAAGAGTCATTCACCGCATGATCCCAATTGAAGTGGTTCCGCTTGGCAGTAACCTTATGTTTCAAAGCCTTCCGACGAGCCTTTGTCAACTCCCCCTGCAACCGAGCCACCTCATTCTCAGAATTTGTCAACCGACCCTGCACACCCTCCAGCTCGGCAACCTTCTGCTGAGCCTCAGCCAATTTCTCTTGAGCTATTTGCAGCAGCCTTCCCTTCTCAGCCTCCCTTCCACCAACATCCTCCAAAGCCTTTTGAGCGGTCTCCCGAGCTCTTTCAGATATTTCAAGTTTTTTCTGCAGGTTGGAGTTGGCCTCGGTCAGAGACTGAAGATTCGCCTCGCTCTCCTTAATCTGAGTTAACAGATTTTTTGCTTGTTGGGCAGCAGCTTTCCTTTTTTCCTTTTCAGTAACTGAAAGTGTTGCGCTGATATCTTCGACATGCTTAGTGAGGTGGAACATGTAGCTAGCAGCCCTCAGCATATTTTTGCCCAATAAATCACAGTGACATTTCAAGGTGGCAGCCATCTGGTCCGACAGTCTCTTATCATCATTAGAAGTGTAAACCAAGTCAACAAATTTTTCTTTTAGCTTCTGAGCCCAAACAGTCTCCTCCTCGGGATCCGGAACGTCAAACCACAAATTACCCCTCTGTAGTGGTTTCAGTATCTCAACAACTTTGCTTTTACCCTTATCTATCCTTGCCCTTTTGGAAAAAGGCACTCGGTCCTCCTCCTCTTCCTCATCCACCCGAGCGGTAGACTTCCCAGTAACCACCTCCGCCACTCGAACAGAGGGTGATCGGACATCTTGCACTACTTCAACCTCAGGTGACGCCACGGTCACCGTGACTGATCGGGTCGCTTCCGAGGAAACGGCTCCGCCAGAAGAACCGACCGCTTCAACTTTTCTCGACTAAGCAAGCTCCCTTATATGTTTGGCAGCCTTGTTTTCTCTAGCCATCTTAACTGCAAACCAAATATGCAAAGGGTCAAAAAAAAAAAAAACGCATGTACCAAGCTCGGCTTTCACAAGCTCTTGTGGAAAAATAATAATGTTCCTAATTCAACTTGGCCATTTTCTCTAAGATAGCTGAAAAAAGTATCACAGGTATGCCTCTCGTCGGCCGACAATTCAGTTTCATAGTGAAATTGGTAAAGTTTTGGGTGTCTGTTGAAAAAGTCAGATGACCAGGATAGAGGAAACCGAGGGTGATCATCCTCCATAAACCAGCAATCCCCCCTTTCGACAAATCGGTACTTGAAAAACAAAGGTTTAAAGGTTTTCCATGAATCAGTATACTTAGCAAAGAGGGCATGGTCGTTGCGTGCCTTCAACGATACCCACAGTCTTTTGGTTGACCCTTTCTCAAAAATATTTACTTGTGGTATGTATAACCATAGGAATGCTCAGAGCGAGCATGTCAATCGGCGAGCCTCACAAAATTTTTGAAATGCTCGGACAAACGCCCAACCACTAGGATGTAATTGGGTGGGAGCCAGACGTAGCCGTCGGAGCAGAGCCATCTCTAGGTCGGAAAACGGCATTTTAACACCCAGCCTTATCACGACCTCCTCGTACATAAAAAACTCTTTGCGATTCTCTTCAACCGCTGTACATACTCGATCATTGGCCGACGGAGGACTAATTGTATACGATGTCCCCGTTTCATCCACAGGGCAAGGGAGTATGTTGTCTCGGATATGACTCAAGTTGCTGTTGATCAAGGCTGACGGCGTACCGAGCACCTCCAAATCAACCCAGTCATAGGCTCCAGAGTTCGGAGGCACAGGAAATTCATGAGGATGTGTAACACACCGTCGAACCATACCTGGGGAAAGGGAAGTCTCGGCGTCAGAATCTACAAAATCAAAATCTTTAAACAACCTAACCCTAGGTTTATTGGTCCTATAGCCGAGCCTACTACACCTTCCCCTAACCTTTAAGGCTTTTCCCCAGAAGGGTTTTTCCCAAGTACGGTTTGAGGGGCGGCGGGCCACTTGGGCCCGCTCCTCCGCCGCTTGATACTGTAACCTCCTACTCTCCTTTTCCTCAAAAGTTTGGGGAAGTTCCACCGATAGTGGCACCTCCACCGTGGGATCCGCCATGCGATGGCGGAAAGGCGGCGGCAGGAAGTCTAGCACTTCCAAGTCTGAAGAAGATGAAGATGAAGAGGAAGAAGAATCCTCAATATCACCTAAACCCAAAACTCTTCACAACTCCTCATACCATGACCAGTTAACACCCATGATGAAAGCTTAGGAAACCCAGAAAACACAGAAAGAAACTCTAAACCCAACAAGAGCCAGAAACCCAGAGCCTAAGAAGATGAACAGTGCAAAACAGAAAAAGAAGTAAGATAGAAACGAGGACCAGAGAGCAAAATACCTGAGTTTGGAAGAAGAGGATGGGCACGAACTGATTGTCACAATGAAGAGGAAGTAGCAGGTGTCAAGAATGACAGTAGTAATGGCTTGAGAATGGTTAAAGGAATCTGAAATTCTAAAAGAGGTGAAAACGCAGAGAGAAGAAGAGGGAATCAGAAGACAGAGTTTGGAGGAAAATGGGAAGTGGAAAGGGTAGTTGAAGTTCAAAAGGAAACTTCCCTCCCCACGTTTCAGTTAATGGGCCTGTTGGCAGAAGCCCAATTCCACATTGAGCCACCCAAAAAGCCACGTGGCGCACAATCAGTGGAAAGAAGCATTTAAAAAACCCAAAAGGCAACATGCGTTATAATGACGCTACTGACACAAACGACACGTGTCAGCAGAAGGACATTCAAACGTCCCCTCAGTCAGTCGAAGGGACAGCGAGGCACCATGAGCTGTCCTGAACTCATCGCTTCACCCCGAACCTAGGACTCGGCACCTTCAAGAAACACCTTCAAGGAACTCTCAGCTCAGCTCAAGACTCAAAAAGTCTTACCGAGCTAGGGGGCTTATGTGGTAGACCGACCCTCGGTCTACCCTTAGTATACTCGGCCGACCAGATTACCCTATCTCATAGGTCACACCATACCAATCCGAGCGATTGTCCCAGGACCCATCCTAGGACCTCAGGACCGACCACATGGGGCTTACCCCCCGAGGAGTCCGAGCTAGGGGCGCGTGAGCCTAACTTGCCAACAGGGATAAGATTCTCCACTACAGGATAAGGATGAATGACTCATCCTACATCCTAAATGGGACACGTCAGCTGCCTTGCTGGCCCTCCGTACAGGCCCACAAGGTACAATGCCACCCCTATAAATAGCTGTCTCCAACAAGGGGCTCTGGTACGTTCTCTCTCTCCCTAATTGCACATCTTCACACACTGTGATTAGGGAAACCCTAGTTGTCCCAACTGGACCTCTAGCATACCTAAACAATCATACACTAACCTCAGTCCATCCACTAGTTCTTGGGTCTCTCTATACCTTTGAGCTAGGGGTGCATCTGATACACCGTGTCCTAGACACGACAAATTCCAAGACACTTTAAACAAAAAAATTCAATTAAAATAAATCACCTAAAACAAACCATTTGGCATATAGCACATAGCACATTTTTCAAATCATAATTTCAAACTAATAGCCTAGACCGAAACACCGTAAACAATCAATCTTGCAAACTCAATCATGCATAGTCTAAACATATCATCAAGCAATCATTCATTCAATTATTTCAAGACGTTACGATCATCATACAGATCCAGCCAAGTCATGAAATGAAGTACAAAATTCATATTTGTCGAAAACATTTAAATGAAACTTTTGTTCAATTACGGGGAAAGCACAAAGGATAAAATCTAAAACTATACCAAATCAATTTGTTTAGTTCCCAAAATTTCCAGAACATACAAACATATGCTAAAGTTCATCATATAAAATTTCCAGGTCGTTTGAATTGTAACACCCCGCATTTTTCCCGTACGTGCGTGAACGGAATTTGTTAAAATAAACCCTGGAATTCGGTTTTATAAGAAATTTTCAGAAAGTAATTTATGGATTTTTTTAAACAAAACGTTTTTCCAAAATGAAGGTGAATGATTTTGTTAATGCTTTGCTAAATGGTGATTTCTTTTAAGATGGTTTTGAAAGTGATTTTGGATATGAATTTCGTGAAAATATACCTTGAAGAAAAATGAATTTAATAAATTGGCTTGAAACTTTTATGTGATGAGTGCTTGATTTAATATTTGTGTTGTGTGAATGAAATGTGTGATTTAATTTCATTATTTTATTTTGTAAATTAGTGATTTTGAGTAAATATAGTTAGAACATAAAAATATGAGTATGTATGTGAATGTACATGTTTGTATGTATGTGTTGAGCGTGGGATGCATGAAGATGATTATGGAAATGTGGCTTCTTAGAAACAATGTGATTATTATGTGAATTAAGGCCTTTTAAGAAAATGTAATTAGAAAAATAAAACAAAGGACATGTGTGTGTGTGTGAGAAGGTGCCACGGTTGGTATGAGTGTATGTGTGTGTCCATGGAAGTGCTACGTGTGTGTGTGCATATAGAAGGGTGTGCTACATGTGTGCTACGTGTGTGAATGCTTGTGTGTGTGCATCAACTTAAAATTCTAAGAGCTTAGGGAGTAAGGAACCAAGCAACTAAGTGGTAACTAGTAAGCTAACTAAGTAGGAAAATCCTAACAACAAGCCAACTACTAGTTAAACCTAAGGTGACCCCTAAAAGCCTAGTCTATTCCATTTGGTCCCCTTGACTTTACAAACCTTATCCATGCAAAATGGAGAGGACTAAATCGCCCTTCTTGGTTGCACTTGGCCGAATTATTCCTAAGGCCACACTTGGAATTTTGAGCTTGCTTCTATATAGGTTTTGTCATAGTTCCTTCATCCATTTCCTTCATATATCTTCACCACAACACAAACCTAAACACTTTGGTCCAAGAGTGCATCAAGCTCTTGGGACCCTTAGAGAAAAGAGAATGGTCGAGAGAGAGAGAAAAAGAGAAAAGAGGAATGAAAACCCAAACTTCTCAACCAAACCTTTTTGATTTCTTTCTTCAAACACATCCTTCCTCAAAAATAAAGAAGAAAACCAACCATAAACTTTAGACAAGAGAGAAAAGTCGTGGGGTAGGGAGAAGGAAGAAGGAGGTTCCAAGACCAACCAAATCTCACCTTTGTAGATCAGGCCTTATTCTTGAAGATCCATGCACTAGGAAAGCTAGAGAACCAACCATTCATGGTAGGACTTGAGGATTTTGATGAAGATTGTAATAGTTTAAGCTTTTCCTTTTTAGTTTGTAGATCCACCTTAAATTCTTTCTTGCATGTTCATTTCTATGTGAACTTGTATGTTGATCTCTTTGATTTTGGACTCTATGGACTTTAGACTAATGTGTAATATGTTAAATTAGGCTTGATGTTTCGGTTGGATTTCTCTTTGATGGATCTATATGTTTTCTAAATTAAATCCTAAAGATCTAAAGAACAACTAAGGTTTTTGTGAAAACTAACATAGATTCCTTGCATGTTTACCTTTCCTTCTTCTAAAACCGTGATGTGTGTGTTGTGAAATTAAGTGGCTTGCATGTTATGTGTATGTAGTGATCTTGAGTGTTTGTGTTTGAAAACTTGATTTTTAAATTGCATATTTTCTCCTTGACGGTTTTGCCTTTAAAAAGTATCAAGTTAGTTTCATTGTGTTTGCATGTATGATTTATTGATGGACCTATAGATTTCAAGCACATAAAAGTCTAAAATTTTGATTAATTACATGAAAAACAATTTTCATGACCCATTCGGTTTTGAAACCAATCTTTCTTAAATGATTTTCATTTTCTTTGTGTGTGTTATTGTTTAAGTTATCTTGAATAAATAAAGTATTTGATGTTGTGTGAAAGGCCATTCGGCCATGTTTCGTTATTTAAGATCCATGTCTCCTTTTTGTAAAAGCTTGATGCATGTTTGTTTTATGACTAGATCTAGTGATTTTAAATACATGCATGTTAACTTTAAGGGGAAAAATCATGTTTTCCTATATAGAATTCGGTCTTAAGAAAAATATAAAGGAATCAAAACTTTAAAATGATTTAAGTGTAAATGTTAATTGATTTAAGTGTTTGATTGTGTGTATAATTGGTTCTAGGACCATTCGGCCATGTCCCATAAATAATAAAACCTATGCTTTTTATTTCATAAAAGGATCATGCATGCTATTTTCATAAAGTTAAAATTTAGTCTTTATTTTGTTTTGAGAAAAATGATAATCATGAATTTATTGTGTATGTGATGTGGTGTGTTGAAACCCTACATGATTTCTTTGACTTTGGTGGTTCATGCATGTTGAAAATGAATGGAAACCATGTATTCCTTGCCTCATGAGATTCGGTCATCCTAGAGAAAACTAGGGAACTAGGGTTGTTTCTCATTTAGAGTGCATGCATCATAAGGCTAATTGCATATAAGAGTTTTAAAAGTGTTGGCATGTCATGATTAGGTTTTGAAAAGAAAATGCATGAAAATCTTTAAAATGCTATGTGATTTAAATTGTTGGCATAACTTAGGAATTAAAATTGATGATTTCTCCATTGTAAGCTCACGGATTTTAGGACATAAGAGAGGAGATGATTTCATGATTTTGTGTGCATTAAATCTTTGCTAACCATGTATGCATGTTTCGGCCAAAAATCATATACATGTAATTGGAAATTATTTTCACGGGATAACCTTGAATATAGCTATGTCCTAGGTGCATGATGTTGTATGCTTGATGAAAATGATGTGTGTGCCTTTCCTTTTTATCTTTTGGTTCTAATATGTATATATGATTTAATTTGATTGTGTGAAAAGAATTTTTATATGTTGACTCAATGATTTTAATCCCTATGCTTGATTCGATTTTGTTAGGATAATTAAGAAACTAATTTAAATTATTAAATTAATTTATTAGGATTAAAATTTAATTGATTGGTTTTAAATGAATGAAGTGTGTGAATTTGTATGTGTGTGCTTAGAAAATTGTGTGTGGTTGCTGTGTACTGAATGAAATTTGTTCTACTGATTGCTAACTGTATTTGTGAAATATCTATGTGTGTATTTTAAAGAAATTAAAATTGTTTTAAAAAAATAATAATAATAATATGTATATATATAAATGATTTAACTCGAATTAATTTGGAATCTTAAAGTTTTGTGTCTTGAAAGATTTTCAATGAATGGTTTTAAACTTTTATATTCTTGGATTTTTAATTTTCTGTTTTAAAGTGTAAAAACATTGATTTTATAAATAGAGTGTTTTCAAATTAAGAGAAAGGAATTATTCTAAAGAATTTTCAAAACGAAATTAATGATTTATCGAAACGTTCTAACGCACGAGAAAAATGTCTAGTTCGGGTGTCGGACGCGAAAGGAACGACGCAAAGCGAGCAACGGGAAACCTTGGAATGGAACGTTGTCGAATGTGTCGTCATCCAGGTGAGAGAGAAGCTCCCCTTAAGACGCCGTGGTATTAGGCAACATATTAAGGCGTCCAATCATCTCAAAGGTTGGACCTGGTCTCGTCAAGGCGAGGAAGAGGGATAGTGAGTGTTTGTTTGTTTGTTTGTTTGTCGTGGGCTATCCCTACAAGTCGCTGAGACCGAAATGTTGTCTATAGTTAGTATGTTTGTTGAAATGATATGATGTTTACTATGCATGAACTGTTGGTTAGCCTAGTATGTGAACTAAATTAAGTAAGTTGTTAAGAGACGTTTGATTTTACCCTGAGATTTGAAACAATAATAATAATAAGGAAACGAGACTGAAAAGGAAAAAGAGATGTGAAAGAGAGATATAAGAAGGAATTGAGAAAGAAATAGATGGTGCGATAAGACTAAAGGAGAAGGTGATAAGAAATGAATGAGAAAGAGACAAAGACGATGTGATTGAAGGAAAAAGATAAAGAGTTGGAACTGGAAAGAGAATGTGATTGTGGAGTAAAGATGCGATCCCTCAAACATGTTTTTGGGAAGAAGCTTAGTGTTGAGTTGAGCTTGCTCCTCCACTAACACTCACCCAAAAATATGATTTTCGAAAATAGTTTTTAAAAAGAAACTTTTGAAAGGATGTTATGAAGTCATTCTTTGAAAAGGTTTTGCGAATGAGTTTTTGAGAAAGAAGAGGGAATGAGTTTCGAGGAAGCTGGAAAGGATTACGTTGAGCGTGAGCTGATGAGTATTGAGATGAGATTGATGTGTGGCTTGAGGCTATTGTGATTTAGGGGGAACAGACTACGTTTAGTGGTCGGGCTTCGTTGAAGGGATGCACCAAGGACGAGCCGACTGTTAGAAATAAGCCGTTAATTAAAATCCTAAAAACTCTAAAAGATTAAAAGACATTTATAGACGCGGTGAGGTATGAGGGTCGTATCGAAGTAGTGGAGAGGAAGATACTATGGGTATCTGCGGATACTCAGGTGGGGATTGCAGGAGGGGAGGACGATGACGGTGAAACGTCAAGAAGTCTAGAGTATATTTCTAGGCGGAACGAATCTCACATGTGGTGCACTAACGTGGTGGGGACTGGGTCTAATACCGTGGTAAGTTCCGCATCGCGAACTAGAAATTATACTGTCGCCCCCTCGATGCAAATCTACAACAGTGAGAGGGACTGGAACGGGGCATTTGTATTTGCCGCCAAGGGCGTGCTTGATATGATTATGATTTGAGGCTGAGCCTCCTGGTCTGGGACCACTTGTGTGTGACAGCTGTCGTGCCCGCGTGGTAAAGGTCCTGTACTCCTGTTGGCTTCCGACTAGGTTGGGTGGTGTACAGAGGAGATGTAGACGTGTGTGAGCTCAATGATGTCTCCCCCTCATCATTGATGCTATCCGATATAATAAAACATAAAGCACAAAGATGTTTTAAAGAGTTATACAATAAAATACCCAGCACCAAAAGAGAAATTCTACGACTATAAGATGCGTACAAGAAAGGATTCATGGAATGAGTGATGAGTTTGGGAAGTGGACGGTGAAGAATTAAAAGAAATTGTGGAAGTTGGTAGGAAAGATTGTAGGAACGTGATTGTGAAAAGTTAGGTATAAAATTATGTGTGAATATAGGTGTGTCTGAGATTGATGTTGTTGTTGTTTATGTTGTTTATTGTTTTTCCTTAGTATTTGCCTATTGTAATTCCACACAGTCGACATAACTGTCTGGGTAGCTTACTCTCTCCTCTTCTCTTGTGCTCTTCTTCCCCTGTCCTTCTCTTCTTCTGCACTTCTATTTTCCTTCTGGAAAATATTATGCTGCAACTAGACGCAAACGAGGTTGAGGTCCCAGATCTAGCTTGTTCGGGAAGAAGGAACACCTTCGTAGACGACTCGGTGGAGAAATCCCTGTGGCAGTAGACGAGGACAACCCTACTGGCGGACCGTGAACGGGGTTCATCAAAATTCAGAGCTAGAACTACGGGTATGAGAGTGTATGACTAGAGGCTAGGTCTCCCCTCAGAGCATTGTACTCCATTGTAAGTCCTTAGTCACTTAACTCTATACTACTGTACCCCGACTAGAGTTTTATTAAACATAAATGTTTTGGGAAACCAAGTAAACTGGGCTACGTCTAATTTGATGTTCTGAAAACTAGTTCCAAAATGTGGTGTCCTGTGACATCTCGGTTTGGAACTTGAAAGGGTTGTGCAAATGAGAGCATGTGTTTCAATCGTAACGGTGTTTTGGAAATCCACATGTTCTCATCTTGTGCAATACCGGCGTTTTAAAAAAAAATGGCCCTAATTTTAAAGGTATTTACTTTAAGCTTTCAAGTTGCCAAATCGGGGTGTTACATGAATAATCTTAAGACAAGTTTTAGATCAGATTTTGCATAAAAAGCAAGATAGAACTGTTGCTGACCTCAGGCAAAAATGCCATTATTAAAAATAGTGTTTCAACTCCGAATTGCATGAAAATTGGTATAAATCTTCCTTACACAATCAAGATCATCCCATAAAAATTTCAGATTATTTGCAGTTGTGCAAGTCATACTTTTTTAATTAAATGCGTCACTAAGTCTGGAAAATCTGAACCAAATGGTTCACTGTTTCTCAATTGGTAAAAATATCAAACCAACTCCAAATCAACTCAAATTTTACAGAGAGTCACAAGACATGTTTAAGGAGCTACCATAAAAATTTCAAGCAATTTAGAGTAGTAAAAGTTCGAAAATTCTGTTCCTCTTTAAACTGAAAAACTTATTTTCTTAAAATTGTTTTAATAAAGTTTACTCTTATAAAAATAGAAAATCAATTCCAAAAATAATTTAAAAATTTGGAGAGGCTCATTTTATCATACTTAAGACAGTGACAAAATTTCAAGAATATTTAACATACACACATGTTATTTATACAAGGTTAAATTCACACATATTCACAATTTCAGCATAAACTTTAATCAACAAATTTATTCATTCATTCATTTTTATGAGAATCAAAAATACACTCATACACACAATTCAACACATATTCATTCAAGAAAATTTAACTCAAAGGCTAAGGTCCAAACCGTGACCTTGGCTAGGTTTTTCAAAAACATTTTCAAAGATTCAAGACTTCTAAAACAACTCCAAATCCAACAACAATTTCACATGACTCATCAAGCAAATAAAAACACAATCCTAGCATGCAATTTCTACATAAAACCGTGAGCATGCACAAGCCTCTAAATAATTTTTATTTCACATTAAACACTTAAGATCAACATAAGTTCATGGAAACCACATACTCATCAATTAGACCTAAGAAAATTCTAATCTTTTCAATCAAGTATGCAAAACCGTAGCTAGCACATAAAGATCATAACATCACATAAATTCATTCATCTTGTAGTGTCCTTGAACACTATGTCCTTAACCCTCTAAGTGCTCAAGATTACGGAACCAGGAGCCCAAGAGAGGATAAAGTGTTAATATATGACTTTATGGTGTTTCTGCAGTTCCAGTTGGGAAAAGCAGGTTCTCCCCAGTCAACAAGTGTGTGCAGAGTGTTAACTTAGGGATGAGAGTACGTACCTAAAACCCTAGCTGTAGTGAGCTATTTATAGGGTTCGGAGGAGGCTGATATGGGCCGTTTGGGCCCTGTATCAGGGTTGAGCTGAACCAGGATTCTGTGAGATAATATCGGAGGATTATGCTCTTAGAATCTGGATAGGACCAGCTGAAGATCTCATGTCTAGGCTGTTGCGAGAATCTAGGAGTGATTTGCGGAAGGGATAAGAAGCCTCGGTGGGTTTGAGCTTATCCGCTAGCCGACGGTATGTCTCGGCCTATAGTCTCCAGCCTGATGGATTGAAGACCGATGATGAGGCTCGGTTCCATCAAGTCCGAGCCTGGTCCTTTGGAGATGCTCGGAGTCCATGAGTCTGAGCGAGAGACGTTGGTATTAAGTCAGCCGAGGGAAGTGCCCTTAGAGGATCTTATTAACAAGGCTTAAATCCGTATCAGGTCGGCAGACCCTACACATCTAAAGCATCATCAAATCTCAAGATCATGACATGCAAGAAGTCAAACAAAAGAAAATCAAGCTTTTAACCACATCATCATCAAAACCGTGACTTGTCCATGGTTTTCTTAAAAAGAGTTTTCTTAAAGAATCAAACTTCCAATCATACTTAGAATCTCAAGATAATCACATGCACATAACAAAATCCAACATCAAAACTTCTAACCTAAAGATCAAGCCCAAACCGTGGCCAACATAAAGAGAATCACCAAGAAAACTCAATCATTCTCAAAGATCTTAACATCAAAACTCAAGCATCAAACACATCATAGTTCGAACATAGATTTTGACATGCATGCAAACAAAAATACTAGATCTTTGAAAAATCCTTTATGAAAACTCAAGAATCAAATTCTTTCCAAAAATACTTTTAAGAAATCAAGAAGAAAACTCAAGATCATGAGAGAAAACACTTTCTTAACAAAAACTTTAAGATCAAGTTTAGAAATCAACTTGTTTGTAAACAAAACACTAGATCCTCCTTGAAAACCAACATGCATGAGAGTGAAAACATTAGATCTAACTTGAAAACAAACATGCATTAACTTTTCAAACAAAAATCAAAGCTTTAGAAAGAGATCATGAAAAACCGAAAATGAATTGAAGAAAGTAGGTTAAGAACTTTTAAGATCATGAAATAAAATTCTTACTTAATCAAGACTTTAAAGAATCAAGTCCAATTCATTGATTTCTCTCCTCTCTCCTCACGATTTACCCACTCTCCTCTCTAAGGTCCATGGTTTTTCTTTCTCTTCTTCACTAACTTGACTTGATCTTGCTTATAATGTGAAATGTGTAGAGTTTGTTCTCCTTCCCTCTATTCGGCCACACTCTCTCTCTCTTTCTATGTGTTGAACTTGATTGTGTTCAACATCATGTGTGTGTTTGGTTTTGGGAAGAAATGAAGGAAATGAAAGAATGGAAACTAAAGAGGTGTGTGTTGATCACTTCCTCTCCCACGGTTTTGTTGGTGTCTGTGTGTGTTGTTTTTTATGTTGATGAGAGAAAGAAGAAAGGATGAAGAATGAATAATGAAACAACTCAGTCTCTCCCTCACACGGTTTTGGCCCCCTTCTTTTATTCTTCTTCACTTTTTCCTAATTGCCATCAAGGGCTTGCATGGGTGGCTTGTTTGCAACTACTTGGGGACTAAGTCACAAAACTTGGAGGCCAAGTCTTGCTCCTAGGTCCCTCACGGTTTTCCTCCTTCTTTTTTCTATTTCTTTTCCGTTTTCCTTACTTAAGTCATGCATAGGTCATGGGGATGATGTCATTAGTTTGACTCTAAGGCATCCTAGCTTGATGACTAAGCAAGGCTACTTGGAGACCAAGTGAAACAACTTGGTGACCAAGGAATGCACCTAGGCATTCGGCCTTGGTAGGTGTAGGGTAGATTAGGTTAGTTTAATTAGGTTTAAGGCACTAATTAGGTTCTAATCATGATTAGGGTAGGATTAGGAAAATTAATCTAGGTTTAGTCCACTAATCCTTAGTGATTAGGGCTTAATCAAGGATTAAGGTACTAATCAAAAACCTAATCATGGGTTTAAGGAAAATAAATTCTAGATTAGCTCACTAACCTTGAGGGTTTGGGTTTTAAGAGGGTGATTAAGTACTTAATCAAGGATTAAGAACTCAATTAGGGTTAGATCAAAGATCAAGGATGCTAGTTAGGGTTTCTAGAGACGATTCTAGGTCAAGACGATTTGGACTTTGATTTCTTTGAACTTAGAGGAAATAATTTTCCATCTTAAAATCATATGCATGAATTTAGGAAAACAAAATCTAAATTAAAACCTTAAGCACACAAAATCACAACACGAGTAAATTAAATTCCCAAGCATAAAAACCCATCATGAAATCAAAACTCTTTTAAATCGATTCTTAAATCAATCAGGTTAAATCCATAAAAATGCACAAAGAAAATCGTTTCTCAAATAAAATCACAAATAATACAATTACTCCAATCTTCAACAAAATCATTTGCTTGAATTCCATAAAACCTTTGTTTACCAAAATTCCATAAAATCGAAAATTGATTACGTAATCGAATAAAATACTCATCGAAAACCATTTGTAAAACAATATCTCAAAATTCTCCTTTAATGAAAACTTATTTATCGTTGTTAGGAAAATAGGGGATGTCACAAGTGCCATTTTTCCTTTCTCTTTCTTTTTATCCCTTTTTTTCATATTTCCCTATACTAATTATTCTCATTTTTAACTAACTCTACTTGGTTTGGTCATGTACAATATATTTAAATACTCGTTACTAGATTCTTGGTTTTCCCCAGTTCTCTTTCTTCTCTATTTTCTTCTTCTCTTCCTTTTTCTTTTTCTTCTTCTATTTATTAATTACTCTAGTTTATATTCAACTCTACTTAGATTCCCTAATTTATTACATCGATCTACTTTAGCTTCCCTATCACGTCCTCTCTCTTTGTCTTATTGTCTTTTTACCAATTTCTTTTTATCGGTTTCCATTTATATTTGGAATTTAGTTTATTATTTCATTTCATTTTCTCAAATCCCAACTCTCTTAACTAAGACCACTCCGCACATGCTATTTGTCTTCGCATTTTAATTCCTCTTTTACCTCACTTTTAGTCTAATAATTCTACTCCCTTACCTATTATAATTGCTTTTATTCTCTCACTTTCACATATTTGTTGGTTTTTCTTAATTCTTCCCCTTGGTTTTATTTTTTGTTTTTCTATGTTTTCATTTATTATTAACCAATTTAATATCCTAAATACACTCATTCGTTCTGGACCTTATTCTAAGCACATATATTTTTTTCCCTAAGGTGTGGTTTCCATTAACAATTTTAAATGTTCCATTTATATCAGCGGGGACTACGCTAAGGTTCATGAACATACTTTTTAATTACCCTATCCTTAGCTACCACTATAGCATCCTAGAATTTACTCTCTATGTAAAGGTAATACAACCCGTCTTACCTCGGTTGACGAAAGTAAAGAGATAACCTCAATTCCGGGGAAGGAACAACGATCCGTGAAGCTTTAGTGACCCGGGGTGACGAACGGGTCGACAGCGATCGACGTCGGTGGCGAGAATCGATCACAGGCTGGACCAAGGCAAAAGCTTCGAGCTTCGGGGCACCCGGCACACGCCCGACACGATCACGGGTCGGTAACGGCGCCGGTGAGATCCGCGGAGAGAAAAAGCTCGCGGATGAGAGAGGGGAAGGAAATGAGGGAGAAGCTATGACTGTGGTGGCTCGTGGTGGTCGATCAACAGCCACGGTGGCGGCTCCGGTCGGAAAGAGAAAGAAGAGAGAGAGAGACCAAAGAGAGGGAAGAGGGAGAGAGAAAACAAAGAGAGAGAAGGGCCAAGAGAGGAGAGAGAGAGGACGAATCTATGGGGAGGGAGGGAGGGCCAATGAGGCGGCGGCGGATTGGGTGGCTCTGGTGGTGGTTGAAGTTGGGGGGTCGAAGGAATGAGGAAGAGAAAGGGAATGAGGGGAAAAAATGGGGGTTTGGGGGTGGGCTGGCGCACCATTTATGGTGCTGGTGCGGTGCTGCGCTCCCGCGCGCCTGGGCACGCCCCCTACTGATAAGCACCCATTTTTTTTTTGGACTCTGGGTTGACCGTGCTATAACTTCTTCGTTAACCATCAAATCTTGCTCAAATTTGGAGGCAAGCTTCTGAAGACCCTTATCTTCATATCCAACGGTGGAATTTATGGTTTGAGTTGTAAATCATTTATTCGTAATTTTTCCATTATTAAATGTTTTTAACACTAAACCTCTCATTTTAACACTCAATTAAGACTTTGTAATTATCATTCTATTTACTTAAACCTATTACTAGTTTAATTATATTTGGGATTAAAATTTGGGATGTTACAGTGGGTGCAATGGCTTCTTGGAGAAGCTTTCCCAAAAAGGCAATTCGTGGCCCCCAAGCCACTTATTTTTTTCCACGTATGACATGAGGTAATCGATTAACTCAAGAAGTAATTGATTATCTCCTTAATTTCTTCAGTATTTGGTTCCTCACATAGAGCAGGTAATTGATTACTTCTCTAAAGTAATCGATTATCTTGCCTGTTTTCATCCCTTGCACTTTGAAATGTCATAAATCCTTTGTTACCCGTCAAATCTTGCTCAAATTTGAAAGCAAACTTCCCTACATACTAACCTTCACATCCAACGGTGGAATCCATGTTTAGAGTCATAAATCTTTTATTCTTAATTTCCTATTATTATATGCTTTATGACTCTAAAACCTCCCTTTTAACTCCTATTTATGACTTATTATTATTGTTACTATTATTCCAATCTTATTATTATTCTAATTATTCTTGGAGTTAAAAATTCGAGATGTTACAATTCTCCCCCACTTACTGGAATTTCGTCCTCGAAATTCCGTTTAGTTCTTTAAATGGAGAACCATCCCTTTGACAAGGCTCTCGACCATGGTTTTTACTTCCCTTCGGTTCCATTCTCCCACTTGGGATACTTCTAAGTCCATACTCCTTGGCGCTTTCATACTTACACTAGGACATCCTATGTCTTGTTTCCGCACGGCTTTCCTCATGGCTTCCACTTGGCTAGGTTTCATTTTCTTTGCCTCTAGGACAATATCTAGGTTGAATACTAGGTTCTCCCCCACTTGGCATTGGCATACCTGGTTGTATCCATGCCAAGAAGTAAGGAATTGAATGCATCGGTTTCTAACCGCCTTTTTGACAGCTTCCAGCCGAGAGGACAAGGATCTAACAACTGAAGGAAATGAAATCTTTGGAATCCAAGAAGGGTTTGTGCTTTTGCCTTAAGGAAATTAGCCTAAGATCATGTAATTCAAAGACTTTCTATAGAATTCGCATGGACTTAAAGTATGTAGATAACATGTTTTATATTCTAAGCTTAATCTTTACATGTCTTATATCTCAAATTCTATCTTTGCTTCCATGCCCTTACGTGTATCCTAATTATTTTTAGGATTATTGGATTAAATAGGAAATTGAAATCCCTAAGATTTATGTCTTAATCCCTTAATTCAAGCTGATTCTTGTTCCTCTGTAGGTTTAACTGGTTAAGTATTTGATTAACTAGTGAAATATGTGTTGAATGTACCATTTTGAGCAAATACTGATGCGTTAACTGGTTACAAAATCAGTTAACTGTAACATTCCTCATTTTTATAAAAAGAATAAATGATCATTTTATTATTGAAAATTATTTTAAGGAAAGCATTTTGGAGAAATAAACAAAGAGAAACACATTTTGAAAATAAAATAGTTGTGGCAAGAAAGATCAAAGTAAAGCATTTTAAGAAAATAATAGTTTTGGTAAAATATCATGCAAATATTGGACTGTATCTCTTTCGTTTACTACCGTTGGATCTTGCTCAAATTTTTATACAAGGTTCCTAACCTTTTTATATTCACATCCAACGGTGGAAATTATGTTGTGAGAAGTAAAACTTTTTAAATTAATTTTTCAGCACAACAGTGAATTATATTTAATTTTTGAATTTGTATCAGTGGCTAACCGGTTAGTAAAACCAGACACCGATTAGAGCGTCTGCATTTGCAAAATTTTAAGGCGGTTTAAGCTGAAAATCACAAAGTTTCTTCATTTTTAACCTTGTCAGGACGCGTGGAATGTAACATCCTTAATTTAATTCCAAGTATAATTAGAGTGGTAATAGATTTAGAGAGAAGAGGAATGGGTAGATTAATTGTTTAAAGAATTTCGGGCGGAAGGTTAGCAGTACCTTTAGGTACCAGGGGATGTGTATGAGGCGTCAGTGTCAAGAAATAGAATTAACAAAGTTAAATCGGGAGTTAAATCGGGGTTTTAAGTGTTAGAAACCATCCGGTGCAAGAAAATTAGGAGTAAAATATCTACAACTCTAAACCCTATTCCCACCATTGGATGTGAAGATAAGGGTCTTAGGAAGCTTGTCTCAAAATTTGAGCAAGATCCGACGGTCAACAAAGAAGTTATGGTGAATTGAAGTTTGGAGCCACCGGTGCGTCCTAGGCGCACCAGGGTGCATGAATCACACACCAGACCTGGGGCTTTCTCGCTCCAGCGCGCGCATCCTCGCTCCAGCGAATGCGGCCCCGTGGCGCGCATCTGATGCAGCGCATTCACTCGCTGCAGCAACCAGGTTTTCGCCCAAGCGAGTCTGGTGCGGAACTGCGCGCACCAGCCCTACCAACGCGCGCATCAACTCGTCCTGCAGCACCAGCTGGTGCTGACCTCGCGCTCAGGCGCGCCAATCCGCGCCCAGGTGCGCGCGGGCTGCTGAAGTAATCCCAGCCGTTGGATTTGGACTTGGGGACCAAGTCATGCCTTCCCAGCCACCCGATCCTTTCTTCTTTGCAAGGGGCACCATAAATAAAACAAAGCCACCAACACCAACCCACTTCCTTCTTCTTCTTCTTCTATCATCTTCTTCCCATCCCCCTTCAGGCACCCATGAACACCAAATCCCCACCAACCACCAAGCATCATAAATCAAGCCACCACATCAACTCACCCACCATCTCCACTCAAGAACAACAAAGAAATAGCCAACAAACCTTCCCTCCCTCTCTCTAAATTCGTGGCCCCTCTTCCTCTCTATTTCCATGGATTTGTAAACCTAACAACTAGGGAGAGTTATACCCATAAACCTCATCGTCAAGGACAAGGAGTAGGAGATTAAAGCTAGGAATTCAAGGGCCATAGTGGGTACAAAATCAAGGAATAAGGAAGTTAAGGCTAGGGAGCTCAAGCATCAAGGAGAGGGTTAGAGTTTGAAGCCTATCATCATCTCCCATTAGGAAGGTAAGAGGGGTTGTATTACCTTTATTTGGGACATAGATTCTAAGGATGTTATAGTGATAGCTAGGTGTAGGTAGTTAGTTGTGGAGAATAAATTTATAGGATAGTTGATTTATATACTAATTGGAGGGTTTAGAATAAGCTCTTTTTATATGTTATTAAGTTAGGAAGTGAAGAACCCTAGGGAGCTAACTTATTATGGTACTCTGAGACATACCTGAGTATGTCGACTGAATTGCTGGTTATCTGTTGATTGTTAGAGATTGTAGAGAATGCATAACTGATTTTAATGATAGATGTGAATGTGTGACTATTTGTGCCCGAATTGTTTAATTATGAGCTCGTATGACAATTGAGTATGTAGAGAAATTAATAATGGATAATTGACTGTAAATTGTGCTAAGAAGTAATTAATGGTAAAAAGTGAAATAATAGGGGTAATTAAGAATATGAATGTATGTAGGCCTCTGACCTGAGGATGCATACATTTATATTGTGGCATGTATGTAGGCCCCTGACCTGTGGATGCATACATTTATCAATTGATTAATATGTTAAAATGAGATAAATGTATGTATGCCCCTGACCAGTGGATGCATACATTTATCAATTCATTAATATGTTTAAATGGGATAAATGTATGTAGGCCCCTGACTTGTGGATGCGTGGATGCATACATTTATCAATTAATTAATATGTTAAAATGAGATAAATGTATGTAGGCCCCTGACCTGCGGATGCATACATTTATCAATTAATTAATATATTAAAATGAGATAAATGTATGTAGGCCCCTGACCTGTGGATGCATACATTCATTAAGTAACATGTATGTAGGCTTCTGACCTGAAGATGCATACATGTTAAATAAGAATAGTATGTGGGCCTCTGACCTGAGGAGGCATACAAAGTGAAAAGGAAAACTGGATAACGGAATGGACAATGGAAATGATTAAGGAATTAAAGGAAATAACTAATAAAAATGGTTATGGAAATGTTAAGTATAAATGGATAATGGAAAGGTTATGGTTAACAGAGTTGGAATTAGGATGTGATTTTAGAAGAAATGTGGGTATGGTTGTTAAACTGTTAGCGAGTAAGTAGGGCTTAGTTTATTGCTATGCTTCTTAGAAGCTATCTTTCCAAGTTCTGTGTCATGCTACCCTTCTTGCTATATTTTACAGGTACCGAAGGAGCATACACGAGTCTGGCCGAGCAGGAAATACACTCCATTATGTGGAGTGTAGGGTATTTTTGGGGAGACCACTATTTTGGTCGTATACTTTGTATTATGGGAGGCATTTGATGTATTTTCTTTTATTTTATATTTGGAAACTAGAAGTCTTGAAATTTAGACTTATTTTTTTTGGAAAGGTTGTAATATATGGACTGAACTCTATTTTGGGCCCTGCTGGCCTCTGATGAATTATAAATATGTTTCTCTGAAAATGAGCAGGTTAAACTAATTTTGGAAAAAAATCCAATAAACAAAGAAAACTCCGTCCATTTGACGGTGGATTTTATATAATTGAAAAGAAATTTTTAAGCCTCTATTTTAATTAATGGGTATCTATGGGTAGATAAAGTATGGTGTTACATTTTTGGTATCAAAGCAGTTTTCCTCGGCCTATTGGAGTAACTTATTACTCCTGCAGCTTACTCACCAAGCGAGTAACTTAGAGTTAGAACTATAGCTTGTTTTAAGAAGTAGTTGAGTATCATTGCTAGGTAATAATGAAGATTTTGCGGAGTATAGTATAGTGAGAGTCTGAGCTTTCTTATATGTTGTTCTTTTAACTATTTCGGAAGCGTGGTAAGCATTTGAAAACCTCTTTTAAGTTCATATAAATTATGTGAAGTGTAACATCCCTCATTTAATTCCAAGCCTAATTAGCGAGTTAATAGGTTTATAGTGTAGAGAATAGATAGATTAACTGCTTAAAGAATTTTTGGAGCAAGGTGAGTGATAATTATAAGTACTAGAGGTTGTGTAGAAGGCATTCGTAGCTTAGAGCAAAATTATCTAAGCGAAATCGGGGGTTAAATCGGCGTTTTAGATGTTAGAAATCGACCGAAAAGAGAAAATTAGGAATTTATTATAGGATGCTAGGAAAATAAATTCCACCGTTGGATATGAAGTTTATGGGGTTAAGAAGCTTGTCTGAAAATTTGGACCCGATCCGACGGTTGACGAAAAAGTTACAGCGAATCGAAGATTTGAAATCTGATTCTCGCACAGGCGCGCTTCCAGCTCGCCCAGGCGGGTGCACTGTTCATTGGTGCACCAGACAGTGAAAAACCCGCCCAGGCGAGGCCCCCACTCGCCCAGGCGCGCGCGACGAATCAACTCGCGCACCAGATGCGTGCGCTCGCGCTCGAGCGCCAGAATCCGCGCCCAGGCGCGACGGTGCAGATTTCACGCACCAGGTCCTTTTAAACACGCACCAGCCACCCTCCTTTCTCATTATCTCCGCACCAATCTCTCTCTACCTCCCCCAAACCACCCCCAAACACCATCAAGCACCCAAATCATGCCTTCCAAGCCCTCACCCATGGAGATTCATCACCTCCCTCATGCTTTCTCCTTCCTTCCCTCACCCATGGTATTTCTCCCTCTCCTCGAAGCTCTCTCTCTCTCATCTAGGGCACTTTCTCTCTCCTCCAATCCCAAGGATCTGATGGGAATCGGTTTAGGGAGCGGGAAATCGGATAGACCGGGAGTAGATTCAAGGTCCTTGGAGCTTCAAATGAGTCTTCTCTCTCCAAGGTAAGGGGAGTCTCTTTTCCACACTTTGAGTTAGGGATAGCTGGGGTTTATAATAGGATTTGAGTTTAATAGTTGAGTTGGGTTGTGGGTGATGGATTAAGAGGTAATTAGAATTAAGGAAGGGTAATGGTAATATATTGGTTAATGTTGTTATTTTGGAAATTGTTAATGTTTAATTTTTGTATATTAAATAAGTAGGAAGTGAAGAACCCTAGGGAGATGATTCATGTTAAGCACTCTGAGACATACCTGAGTATGTCGACTGATATATGTTGTCTTCAAGTGTGTTGTTATCTGTTGATATTATGTTATGTTCACTAAGTGGTATTTGTGGGTTATCGTGAATTAATGCTGAATAATAGGTGATGTAAATGGTCAAATGAAATGGAAATGTTATATAATGGAAGTAAAAGATAATTATGAGGAGTAACTTGAAAGAAATTGAATGTTACGGTACGATTTGGTTATTTAAGGGTGTTTATGTCTATTGAAAATATGTAGAGCTAATTTGGTACTAAAGGGATATTGGTTGTGAAATGATTATATGAATTGCAAATGGATAGATTGGATTATGTTATAATAAGGGAAAATGGTTATAAATGCTAACTGTAGAGTGAGACCCTAAATGTGAATAATTGGAAATATTTATGATGATGGATGATAAATGCTTATTTATGAATATATGTGTGGTTATTTGGAAATGGTAATTTTTATATATTTGTTGGAATTGGAATGTGATGATTAGGAATGGATGATAAATATGCATATTTGTGATTGTTGGTGGAATTTTGATTATGGTTTATAATTAATGGACTGGACTGTTGATTAATTGAAAATGGTAAAGGTAACTAAAGTGAAAACTGATCAGTGGGGCCCGGAACACTAGGTACCCGGCTAGGTGTTCCAATTACCTGTTAGGGCCAATTACCTGCCAGGCCAATTACCCATCAGGCCAAATCGCCCTATAGGCGCCGGGTGACCCACAGGATCAGTTTTCCACACCAATAATTGGAATAATTAATGGATTGGTAAAAGTACATAGTCCTACAGGTGATGGTCTGGATGGGTGTAAAGTCCTGGGCAGGTGTTTCAAGTCCCTAGATAGGTGTGCCAATTACCTAGCGGGTAATCCAAATCCTAGTGGTGTACGGTAAAAATGGAAGTGTTTGCAGATCACTGTCTGTGGTTGCTTAAACTGTGTGTAGATCTCTGCTTGGGATTACACACATTAATGGAAAATGAATAATGAAAAGGTAAAAAGTAAAAAGGAAAGTTTATGTAGATCTCTGCTTGAGGTTACATAAACGAGATGGAGTGTATGCAGATCATTGTCTGTGGTTGCATACACAGTGTATGCAGATCACTGTTTGTGGTTGCATACACCGTGTGTAGATCTCTGTTTGGGGTTACACGCGATGGTAAGGTGTAGATCTCTGACTGAGGTTACACATAATGGAAAATGAATAAAGAAAATGAAAGTAGAATTGATAAAGGAATTAAAGGGAATAAATAATGAACATGGCAATGGAAAGGATTTAGGAAAGGAAAAAGGGATAATGGAAAATGGATAAAAAGGGAATGTATAAGGAAATGGGAATGAAATGAATTGGTTGATCCCTGACTTGATTTGATTGTTATTCTTGAGTTTATATTATGAGCTTTAAATTATCTTCTGATTCACTGTGTTGTGAAAAGGTCTCACCCTTATGTGGTTAACATTTTAGGTGTATGAGCAAGGAACTTGGAGATCAGGGTGCTCAGCGGATCAGTCGAAAGAAAGGAACTCAATGTGTATTATATTATATTGTAATTGAAAGCCCCCAACGTTATTTGCGAACTCTGATTTGTAAAAGAAAATTTAAATTCCTATATTTATTTTTAAACGTTATTTATTATCATTCATAATAAAATCGGGGTGTTACATTTATGGTGTCAGAGCAGTTTCTTCCTTTCGACCTGAGGGAAAGTAATCTCGATCCCGCTGCGACACTCTCATCTCAAGCTTCTTGACCAGAGGTGAGACCCATACAAGTGAAAACTTCTGAATAACTAGTGGATTTATATATATTTGATACTATGGTTGTGTATATTTGCAATGAACTGAATGAGTTTATGTTTGCAAATGGTAAATAGCAAAAAGTGTTAAACTAAGAAATTTTTATGAAAGTGAAAAGAGAATCGAATTCTTTGGAAACTAAGCAGGATCCCTTAGTGATTCAAAGAATTAGATATTCTGAGTATTCACCCAATTGCAAACAGGAAACCTAAGTGGTATTAACACGATTAGTCGAGAGCATAAATGTTGAGTTTTTGGACTAATCGAAAGTAAAAGTTTTATACAAAGGAAATCTAATTAAGCATTCGAACATGTAGTACAGGAATTCAACCGAATTGCGAGGACTACTACCACCGATTAAATGTAGTGTTGGAAATGGCCAATCCGACATAATATCTATTGGGAGGTGAAGTCACCGACATTCAAGAGTTTGTGTACTTTCGTGAAGTTGTAAACGATTTCCGATGTATGAAACCTTAATGCCAATTATATGATTCTCTTTGTTTCGTTGTGTTTAATTGCTTACTACTTGAATACGTGGGTTTGACAAGTAGCTGGGTATCAAAGTAGTTGGATGGAGATTTGAAATGGAACCATATGGATTTTATAAATTAGAATCTCGATGCTCATCTAATCAAGTGCTTAAAGTCACATTGATTGGGCTAGTATCCGAGAGAACGGAAGAGAATGCTTAAAATTAAACTAATGGTTAATTCCATAGCTAATCTCGATTCAAACTACTGTGAGGCCAAGTGTGAAACAAGCATTGAGTACCGATCATTGAATTTAAATCGCTGAAGTACATCAATTTGATTGGCGAGTATAAAAGGATTTTTGCCTAACTTGGGGAAGCGGTTCAAACTCAATAGAAAGGTTCTCGACATATGTTCATATGTGGAATAAGTTTAGCATTAAAGTAAACGGACGGAAATTAGAGGTGGAACCAGGAGAATCAAAATAACTTCTTGCTCGATTCTAATCTAAACGAGTGATTTAGTTCGTATCGCTTAAATTAGAATCCAGAAAGAACAAAAAAAACTTTTATATTAGATTAGTAGCTGACTCCACCACTAGTTTAGTTTCGATAACTTTGATACTAAACAAAAGGTAAGTAGGGAATCCTGGCAATTCAGATTGATTGAACTTAAACCCCCAAGTGACAACACTTGGATTTATACATGACAAGATATTCTTTTTGTTACTCAAGCAGAACTAAGGGTTTAAATTCAATCGGGAGGTCTTTGCACAAGTTTTGGGATTAGGTCCATAATAGTAGAGGTGTGCATCTATATCTATATATATGTGTATGTGTTGTTCTACATGTATATGTGTATATATAACACACAGGATGATACTATATAAATACTAGGTGTTGGGCTAAATGATTTTTGTGCATTACATATGTCTTAAGTACATGCATATACTTTATGTATGAGCTTGGATGGTTTTAAGTTTCGCCAATGCTTAAAATTGACTTCCAAATTATGCACTTTTTGTGTTTTGTCGTAGGAGTAGGAATCCTAGATAGTCCCTGGTGAACTGCTAAGATTATGGAACTAGCTAGTAGTGGTGAAATCCTAGGATAGATAGGACTATTAATTATACATATTTGTGATTGTCTGATTTACCTATGTGCTTGGTATTGTGAGTGAATAATATCATGATTGTTTGTTTGATAATATGAATGTTCAAAATGAGTTTCAAGATGGTGCACCGAACCACAATCATACCAAATAGATTGTAAGGTTACACGATAAATTTTTAAGAAAATGATGAAGGATGCGAGAATTTCTAAGTAACCGATCGGTGATTTAACCCATGTGCTTTAACCAAGTCACTCGTCGATTAAATAGGAATTCTCCATATACAAACCCCAGTCCACTTGGAACGAAACTCAATTTTCAAACTTGAAGAAAAAGGGAATGTAATTGTTCTAAACTTTGAAAACTTACTAAACTAATTTTGTTTAAAGTAATGGCATATCCCTTTTCTTTGAGTCTGACCAATTGAAACAAGATTACACTTCCCCATCTAGATTCTTGTGAAACTAGATAAAGGTAGCTCTTTATGGTGACGTGCACCAATTCAGTGTTTCAATGAACTTTCAAGTAAATTCCTTGTTCCTTCATCCAGGAAGGAACCTGTTTTCAAAGGATTTTGTTCTATAAATGCAAAACTGTTTTTCTAAAATCATCACTAGTATGGAATCTTTTTGCTAAATTCTAAATCTCCATATCTGGTGGCTGTTTAAACCAATGATTTAAAAGATTAGTGTTCCGGTTAGGTGGTTGCCGGAATATCAAGGTTTTTACAGAAAATAGAAAACTAAATTTTTGGGCTGGGTCACTTGATTGATTTGGAAATTTTTGCATAAATGCCCGAAGGTTGAACCAAAGTTTCATGTAATCTATCAAGCCAATTGGAGCAACATCTGTGTTTTTAATAAAATGAATTTAACGTGCTCTGATCGGTTTGATAATTCTATTCAACCTTTGGTTACGTTCCGGTGTTGTCCCTTTAAATCTTGAGGTCATTGGAGGTTGCGTGCTATTTTTAAATGAACTTAAGGAACTCTGACTGACCTGAAAATTTATAATAATGTTCTTCTTTATACAGGGACACCACTTGCGCAAGTTTCATAGCACTGGGGAATTGAAATGATGAAAATGTATTTATGATTGCAAATCGAACAAATCCTTTTCCCCGAACCCCTTTTTGGACCGATTTTCAAAAGTGTGGTGATTGTTATGTGTATGTGTGTAGAGGTAGGAGTTAGCCCTAAGTTGAATAAGGTAGACAAGAACTAACTTAGGAGAAAGTAGGGTAGAGTCATGTCGTTGTTTTAAATTCATGTTGCTAGGAAGTTTGTATGTATGCTTGAAACTGGTATGATGTGATACTTGAAGTATATGATATTATGAGTTGCTGTGGTGTATGTTTTAACTCTTGAATGACGATTACATGACCTATGCTTGCTTGAATAATGATTGTGGTTGGCTAGGGCCTAGGAATAGGATAAGTGTTAGATTTTGGAGCTGGAGTATAATCAACCCTTGAGGGTAATAGTGTTTAGGGTGTAATAGTACCCGCTCTAACCTTTGATGTAGAATTCCGAAGAGAAACCCAGCTGATCTTACAAAACCGATAGGATCTTCGCTTTGAGGCGGACTAAATTAAACCATTGTCGGTACTCCTCAATGAGTACAAGAGCTTAGGGGTGTACTCATGCGAAACGGTATGCCGATTCTAAGTAGGGGAGTAGAATCAAAGTGAAGTAGTCCTCATAGCTTAGAAACCTTTCTTCGGGATGGTTCTCCAATTAAGGATGTTGAAAGGAATTTCGGGGACGAAATTCCAATAAGTGGGGGAGAATTGTAACATCCCTAATTTAATTCCAAGCCTAATTAGCGAGTTAATAGGTTTATAGTGTAGAGAATAGATAGATTAACTGCTTAAAGAATTTTGGGAGTAAGGTGAGTGATAATTATAAGTACTAGAGGTTGTGTAGAAGGCATTCGTAGCTTAGAGCAAAATTATCTAAGCGAAATCGGGGGTTAAATCGGCGTTTTAGATGTTAGAAATCGACCGAAAAGAGAAAATTAGGAATTTATTATAGGATGCTAGGAAAATAAATTCCACCGTTGGATATGAAGTTTATGGGGTTAAGAAGCTTGTCTGAAAATTTGGACCCGATCCGACGGTTGATGAAAAAGTTACAGCGAATCGAAGATTTGAAATCTGATTCTCGCCCAGGCGCGCTTCCAGCTCGCCCAGGCGGGTGCACTGTTCATTGGTGCACCAGACAGTGAAAAACCCGCCCAGGCGAGGCCCCCACTCGCCCAGGTGCGCGCGACGAATCAACTCGCGCATCAGATGCGTGCGCTCGCGCTCGAGCGCCAGAATCCGCGCCCAGGCGCGACGGTGCAGATTTCACGCACCAGATCCTTTTAAACACGCACCAGCCACCCCTCCTTTCTCATTATCTCCGCACCAATCTCTCTCTACCTCCCCCAAACCACCCCCAAACACCATCAAGCACCCAAATCATGCCTTCCAAGCCCTCACCCATGGAGATTCATCACCTCCCTCATGCTTTCTCCTTCCTTCCCTCACCCATGGTGTTTCTCCCTCTCCTCGAAGCTCTCTCTCTCTCATCTAGGGCACTTTCTCTCTCCTCCAATCCCAAGGATCTGATGGGAATCGGTTTAGGGAGCGGGAAATCGGATAGACCGGGAGTAGATTCAAGGTCCTTGGAGCTTCAAATGAGTCTTCTCTCTCTCCAAGGTAAGGGGAGTCTCTTTTCCACACTTTGAGTTAGGGATAGCTGGGGTTTATAATAGGATTTGAGTTTAATAGTTGAGTTGGGTTGTGGGTGATGGATTAAGAGGTAATTAGAATTAAGGAAGGGTAATGGTAATATATTGGTTAATGTTGTTATTTTGGAAATTGTTAATGTTTAATTTTTGTATATTAAATAAGTAGGAAGTGAAGAACCCTAGGGAGATGATTTATGTTAAGCACTCTGAGACATACCTGAGTATGTCGACTGATATATGTTGTCTTCAAGTGTGTTGTTATCTGTTGATATTATGTTATGCTCACTAAGTGGTATCTGTGGGTTATCGTGAATTAATGCTGAATAATAGGTGATGTAAATGGTCAAATGAAATGGAAATGTTATATAATGGAAGTAAAAGATAATTATAAGGAGTAACTTGAAAGAAATTGAATGTTACGGTACGATTTGGTTATTTAAGGGTGTTTATGTCTATTGAAAATATGTAGAGCTAATTTAAGTACTAAAGGGATATTGGTTGTGAAATGATTATATGAATTGCAAATGGATAGATTGGATTATGTTATAATAAGGGAAAATGGTTATAAATGCTAACTGTAGAGTGAGACCCTAAATGTGAATAATTGGAAATATTTATGATGATGGATGATAAATGCTTATTTATGAATATATGTGTGGTTATTTGGAAATGGTAATTTTTATATATTTGTTGGAATTGGAATGTGATGATTAGGAATGGATGATAAATATGCATATTTGTGATTGTTGGTGGAATTTTGATTATGGTTTATAATTAATGGACTGGACTGTTGATTAATTGAAAATGGTAAAGGTAACTAAAGTGAAAACTGATCAGTGGGGCCCGGAACACTAGGTACCCGGCTAGGTGTTCCAATTACCTGTTAGGGCCAATTACCTGCCAGGCCAATTACCCATCAGGCCAAATCGCCCTATAGGCGCCGAGTGACCCACAGGATCAGTTTTCCACACCAATAATTGGAATAATTAATGGATTGGTAAAAGTACATAGTCCTACAGGTGATGGTCTGGATGGGTGTAAAGTCCTGGGCAGGTGTTTCAAGTCCCTAGACAGGTGTGCCAATTACCTAGCGGGTAATCCAAATCCTAGTGGTGTACGGTAAAAATGGAAGTGTTTGCAGATCACTGTCTGTGGTTGCTTACACTGTGTGTAGATCTCTGCTTGGGATTACACACATTAATGGAAAATGAATAATGAAAAGGTAAAAAGTAAAAAGGAAAGTTTATGTAGATCTCTGCTTGAGGTTACATAAACGAGATGGAGTGTATGCAGATCATTGTCTGTGGTTGCATACACAGTGTATGCAGATCACTGTTTGTGGTTGCATACACCGTGTGTAGATCTCTGTTTGGGGTTACACGCGATGGTAAGGTGTAGATCTTTGACTGAGGTTACACATAATGGAAAATGAATAAAGAAAATGAAAGTAGAATTGATAAAGGAATTAAAGGGAATAAATAATGAACATGGCAATGGAAAGGATTTAGGAAAGGAAAAAGGGATAATGGAAAATGGATAAAAAGGGAATGTATAAGGAAATGGGAATGAAATGAATTGGTTGATCCCTGACTTGATTTGATTGTTATTCTTGAGTTTATATTATGAGCTTTAAATTATCTTCTGATTCACTGTGTTGTGAAAAGGTCTCACCCTTATGTGGTTAATATTTTAGGTGTATGAGCAAGGAACTTGGAGATCAGGGTGCTCAGCGGATCAGTCGAAAGAAAGGAACTCAATGTGTATTATATTATATTGTAATTGAAAGCCCCCAACGTTATTTGTGAACTCTGATTTGTAAAAGAAAATTTAAAGTCCTATATTTATTTTTAAACGTTATTTATTATTATTCATAATAAAATCGGGGTGTTACATGAAGCTTACCATGCAAACCTGAAATCTTGTGGGAATCAATGAGTCATATTTACACTACTACAAAAAAGCCTTTTGAAGGAGGTTATTTAACCTAAGAGAGGGCGGTTCCGAACCCCCCTTAAATCTATTGCCATTAAAAGTACTATTTTAATGAGGGCAGTTCGGAACCGCCCTCTTTTTTTTAAAGAGGGCGGTTCGGAACCACCTTTTTTTTTTTTTAAAATAACCTCCTTTAAAAAAGAGGGTTGTTCCCATTTTTTATTTAAAGAGGGCAGTTCGGAACTGTCCTTTTTAATTTAAATAACCTCCTTCTTTACAATTTTTTTAACTAGATTGTGTTTTAAGAATCGCCCTCTTTTTTTTAATAGCTATTTCTTTTTTGGATTTTTCAATTATAGAACTAATGTCTAAATTTTTAATTTCTCTGTTTGCATTATTTTGCATTGACATAAATAAATAATTATCGCAATACCATACATATTAGTTCTAAAAAACATATAATACAAGACGTTTAATCCAACCAATTTTTTTTATAAGAGAAAATTTTATTAAAAGACACCCAGCTCAGCAGTAAGAGATTTACCACCAACTGAGCAAAGAAAAACAAAACAAAAAAAGAAGAAAAACACCTAGAAATACAGTACCCCCATCAGATATAACAATACACAAGACATAACACCTTGAAATAAGAGGGTACTAGAGCATAAACCATAATCAATTGACTTCATTATATAATGTAAGTGTAGCATGTTGTACTAAAGCATGAATGAGTGTGACAATGGTTGTCTTGCTGAATCCATATCATCGAAATTAATCTTCCTCTCCATTGGCTACTTGTCCTCGGACTAGACTTTCTCTTGTTTGACTGCAAAATCCAAACAAACATAAAAAAGTTATGAACAAATGAAGAAATTAATGGAGAGGGCGGATGAAAGCATAAGATGCATACGAGACCTAGGAGCCAAGTCCCTCCAGATGAAAACATATCATAAGCACAGAAAAAAAAAACAGAATGAAATTCCATTTGCAGCACCAAATTCGATAAGCACATACAAGTGCTACAAGATAACAAAACTTGATTCTCTCCTAGAACTTACCTACCTTGGCAGATATACTGCTGGTAAGTTTACCACTAGAACCAAGATGGTTCCTTTCCATGCAATGCCTCGCTAAGCTTTTGTTCTCCTCATCCAATATTCCTTTTTTATCAAACAGTACTTTGACCTATGGTATACCAAGCCAAGCATTTAGTTATTAGTTGATAATCGGATAATCAAAAATACAAAACCCTAAATCGAGAATCAAAATGAGAGAATGAGAGAATCATAAGGATTGCTTGCTTAGAAAGGAGGGCAAGAGGACGATGGCGGCGTTGATGGCCTTCAATTAACAAAATTGCAGTAGTGAGAGAAAATATATTTTAAATAAGGAAAATGCTAAGAGTGCCCTTAAGGCATTGTTCAACAATAGGAGTGAAAGGTACAAAATGGAAAGTGAAAATAGGAAGGTAAAAAATGTTGGTGGGAAAATTGACAAGGAAGTTGGACACAATTTAAGTTTTACAAAATCTAAAAGCGTTAACCACATTGCACAAAACCATGTGATATTTAATTCCTTGTTTGTTCTCCCGCAGTTTGGATGAATTTATAAACTAAAAACTAAAACTAAGATGTTAAATATGAGAAAGCTAGCAACTTGGATATGTTTTCTTATAACACTTAATACTGGCTATATAAGGTTAGTTTAGCAAATTACCTGTCCTAACAAAATCAGATAGACCAAAATCAATAACTTTCATCGCAGCATTCTCCTCTTTTGAGACAAAAAGAAAATTCTGCAAAGTAGGCAAAACATCCAGAGTGAAGACATGTAATAGACTTGATAGGTAATTATACAAGCAAAAAATCGCTTACTCAATTAAAGGCATGACCAAATTATTCTAAGATGTTCACAACTTCTCAATATCATACCTCTGGTTTAAGAACACGATGAACAACTCCTTGAAGATGACAACAGGAAACCACGACTATAATTTGTACAATAATAGCTTTAGCGTAATCCTCTAGGTATCTTCCACCTCTTTAACAAGCAATTAAAAGAATCCAATTATAATCATGCTAGTCAAAACCAAACTTTTATGATGAAATAATGGAGGGACTAAAAAGGAAAGGATAGCAAATTAAAGATAAGCCTTCAGTTTTACCTATCTAAAATTCTGTCAAGAAGTTCTCCGCCCTCACACAACCCAACAACAATGAGAATATTATGACATAAGAATAAACATCTAATTCAATTATTAAATGTATGTTTGCTGGCTACAAAATCTGAAAACTAAGAAAAAAAGTTCTGGCAGGACTGGAAACAAATTTTGGAAATAAGTGTTTCTAAACATACTCCATCACTATGTAGACACAAAATAATCTAATAAACCTAAGATATCAAATATCTCCAAGAACTATATGCATTAAACACAAAAATCAGTCACTAACACATAAACACAAAAACTCAGTAATGTGAAATTCAAAATCAAATGAAAGCAAAACACAACATAAGTGTTTTTGTCCAATAACCAGTAAAGTTTGAAAGAGCAAGCTGTAAACATCATAACCAACACAACACACTAATAAGTAATAAGTAATAAAAGGCAAATATCAGATTTTCATTCAAACAAATTTAACAGAGACTTGTACAGTGACTTCTTTGCTTTGACCAAATTTGATACTTTTAAAATTTCACCTTCAGTGTAATGCAAATTAATTAAGTTGTCAAATGAATAAGCATAATGAATACAAGCAGAAAGATACAACTGCAAATTGTTTTGTGAAATTGCACGCATGTTTTTGTTGCAGGTGCTGATGAATTATACATTAAAGAAGGTTGCATCATTCCTCATTCAGTTTGGCTTTTCATCACATAGGTGTAGTGTCAACACTAGAAGCAGAATCAAACTGCCTGTTCTGTGATAAGGAAAAGGAAACGAGTGAGCTCCTATTCCTGCAGTGTTATTTCTCAAGGAAAATTTTGTGTAACATCTTATCATGGTGGAACTATCAAATTGAGATCCCTCAACAAGCAAACACATTGAAATTCATCCTTGATTCAATTTAATCCAGAATCTCCTATACCAAAAACGAAAATTAGGGAATAAAACTAAAATTACCAAACAAATCATAAACTAAAACTCATATTAGGGTTTTCTATTCCCAATTTTATAGAATTGAATTAAGAATAAGGAATAAGGTATATTTGTAAAAGAACTCACGGATTAGGGTTTTTTGTTCTCAATCACGGTGGTGTACTAACCAGCGAACCGTACGGTGGTGTACGAACCGGCAGAAATGAAGACAAACCAAAGAGGAGAAGAACTGCGACGGTGGAAGAACCAGAGAAGACGATCGCGAACCGAAGATGAGACGGCGGAGTGAAACGAAGAAGATGAACCACTGCGTTGATGGCCTTCGTTCTCTGCTTCGATGTGGTGGCGGTGGCCGGTCTTCCATGCTTCGTTCTCTGCTTCGAAGAGTGGAGGTGACGGCAGCGGTGAATCTTAATGGCGGTGGCGGCTTCCTTTTCCCTCTTCTGTTTTGTGATGGGGTTTGGTGGCTAGAGCGGCGAGGTTGAAGGCGCGACTTCTCTTATGTTCTCTGCTTCGAGTGTTGAGTAGTGAAACAATGGCGTGATTTTATTTTCCCTTTTTTTTAATTCAAGGTTTAAGAGGGCAGTTCAACAAATCAACCCTCTTCAATAATGCTTTGGATTTTAAATTTGCTAAACAAAGGAGGTTCCTGAGCGGAACAGCCCTTAAAAATTAATTTTTTTAGGCTGGTTAGGATAAATAACCCTTCTCTTTAAAGCATTTCAACTAAAGAGGGTTGTTCCTTAATGGAACCGCCCTTAAAATACCGCCTTCAATTAACAAATATTGTAGTAGTGTTAGCAGTGGATGGATGATGAGACTAAGGAAAACAATACCCCAACGGGCTAGAGCACTAAGTTGCTACCCCACCGGGAGGAAGTGATCTTTAGTTTCGCGCCAGGTAAGCCAATTCTAAATGTGACACACAAAACAAGGTTTCAATGTTTTAAAACTAATAGGCTACATGTTTAAAACTTAAGTGAGATGAGAATGGTCTTATCACCGATATGAGGTATGGTTGAGCCTGATCACCTCAAGTGTACACATAATGGGGGATATCATCATCCTGTCCTTGAGTTTCGGCGAGTATTTTGGGAATTTAGTAAGATCCCAAATTTAAGAGGATTAGAGGTCATTGTCATAAGTCTCCGTATGCATGGACACTTTAGAACCAGAGTTGCGCAGCGGAAGTGTAGTGAGAGTTGTCTGGTATTAAGATAAGAGTTTTAGCTAGTGTAGGAATTCTAGTTAGCTGTGATAGTTGCTAGAATTTATGTGCATAGAATAGAAAGTAAGAAACCCTAAGATAGTACATAGTGTTGGTTTAGGTCTAAGCAATTAAGTGCTTGAAAACCCTAGGCGATTGCTTAGAGCTAGGACGTATGATCGATATATATATATATCTATATATATGTATGATGCTAAGTGCTGTCTTGTGTTCGCCTAAATGATAACTTGTGTATTTTGATGATATTTACTATTGTTGTGAAGGTGACCAAAATGTAAATGTCGAAACTGTTTTAAGTATAAAGACTACTTTGAAAACTTTTTATGAAACGATGCTGCTATCAAGAGACCAATTGATTCCCTACTATAATGGTATTAATGCAAGGAATCATTTGACGTTTAAGTTTGATAATATTTAAAATGAATTTCAATGCTTTGAAACTGAATATAGAATGGATCTCACTGTTTCAAATTGATGAAGGTCTAATATATGATGTTTTAAGGCTTAATTTCACTTCCTTTTGCTTGGGTTTTAGCTTGTTTCTCTTGTAAATATAGGTATTTTGTATTAGTTTTAGGAATTTTTAGTTCATTAGAATCCTTTGAACGTTTTGATCCGTTTTGGGTATGTTTCAGGTATTTCGGAGCTTTAATTGGAGAAAATATTATTGGAGCTGAGAAGAGCATAAGAAGCCCTTGAAAATGGCACAAGAACGGAGAGAAACGGAGTCAGCACGCCCAGGCGCGGGAATGGCGCGCCCAGGCGTTCGTGCAGCGGTAATCAGAGGGCATCAGACATAGCACGCCCAGGCGTGCTGGTCTGCACGCCCAAGCGCGCATAGTGCGTTAAAGTGACGTTGTTCGGTATTTTGATCATAACTTGAGCTACGCTAATCCAAATGAGGCGACTTAGGTATCATTTTAAAGCTAAGGAAAAGATATACAACTTTTCCAGAAATAGCCTTGCTCATATTCGTCCATCTTGGGGGTCAAAATCAGTGCCGAAGTTGCTGTCAGACACAAATACGGGATTTAGAAGGATTTTAATAATAAATTCTATTTGTAGATAAGATTATTAAATATTAGATTATTCTAATAGGATATTATCATATCAATTCAATTAGGATTAGTTTTAGAATTTAAATATAGGTTTTTCCTTTACGTTTGGTAGAATTTTCAGAGCCAAATAAGATATTAGAATAAAATTAGGATTAGAGAAGAGAGGCTGTTATGAAATTGAGAGTAAGGAGGCAAGGCACAAGGATTGAAGATCAACATTGATGGAGGGATCCACTTGAAGATTGGAGATCTCTTGGGGGTAAATTGATTATTGTCTATGATGATTAGTTTTTCCCATTCCTTCTTCTTCTTCTCTAAATATGTATAATTGAACCTCTTGTTAGGAAAAAGGTGGATTTGTATGGATCTTAATTTGGCTGTTTATTTATGAATTAATATTTTTCCTTTTAAATCAATTGATTGGTTGTGTTTTAATTACAATTCATAGAATTCGCGACTTTATGTTTTGCTTTGGTAATCTGAACCTTAATTGGAAAATTAGGATTAAGATTAGGCCTTTCAACCAAACAATATAATTATTCAACTTGTAGGAATACTTTTGGATAATTGTATAACTCTTATAAATTAGAATTCACTTAAGGGATTAAGGGGTAAAGTTTAGTAAGAAACATAATTGCCATGAGGGATTTAGCTTTTATTGTTTCTGGGGTTTTTGATTTATTGGAAAACATATGTTCATAATTAATAACCTGATCCTACAATGAAACCAAGTTCCTAACCTTTTCCATATTTGCTTCTAATTACCTTTTTAGTTTCTGAATTGTTTCATTCTACCTTTTCTCCATTCCTTTCTAAACTCAAAACCAATACAAGTTATACATAGTAATTGCAATTAGGTGAAAGAAATTAGAAACAATTTGCAATCCCCGAGTGGAACGATAATTTTACATACTCTTTATTACTTGTGCGATGGTACACTTGCCGAATTGCCAACAAGTTTTTGGCGCCGTTGCCGGGGATTGAAATTCGATTCTATTTTTTTCGGTACTTTTTTGTAATTACTTGTGTAACTTGTTCCTTTTCATGTCTAACTATAGTTTTAATAATGATTTTGATTGTGATAGATTTATTTCGGATCCTTATTCTCCATACTATTATGCACAAAACATAAGTTATAGGAAAACTTCATTAAAAATCGCTTTAGAGAAATTAGAAACTACAGCTAATGAAATTTTTTTTTTAGAGCCAATTCCCGTGGAGAAAGCTCCATGGGAAATAACTTTAGAGAAATGTGCTCAAAACACTAAAGAATTTATTGAAGAATTCAGGACCTATTACCCGATTCAAGGTTCCAATTCAAGGAACCTTGAAATCAAAGTTGAACACATTTCAAAGCCATTAGATGAAGAGTCACAAGCATCACCAACAATTTTTGACTCTCTTCAAAGAGAGGAAAAAGTGGTGGTGATGGATGTGACCAATGATGAAACCCCTATGGAGGAGCAAATAGATGAGAATGTGCATAATGAGTTTGAGGAAGAGGACCGAAATAAAACTTTAGAAGGTTTGAATATGGTAGAAAAATTTGATCAACCCTTGCATGATGAATTTCTAGCAATTGAAAATTTGGTCAAATCTATTGCATGCTTGGATGACTCAAAATTTTTCCACTATATTCAACCTCTGTGCTTTCATGAAAAATCTAAAAATCAATCTAAATCATTGATGAACAATAGGGAGCATGGAAAGGTAGTTTTCCTAATGCATGGAATTAACACCTTCATGAATGGGAAAAGAAATAACTTGTCTGAGATGATGCATGGAGTAAGGAATGCACCTTTTGACCCTGGTGGGATTGAACTCATTTTTAAAACTTCCTTACTCCACTATCATCCAAAGGTTGTCCCATGGGATGTGGGAATAACTTGTTATTGTTGCATCACATGGGATTTAACCCATATAATTTGGGATCCTGGTGGATTCTTTGTAATTATATAGTAGTGTAGGTTTTTATTTTTTTAGTTAGTTAGTGAATAAAGAGTTGGAGCTTTCTTTATGTAACTGCTAATGAGGTGCTTCTAGCACTATTTTTAGTTGTTCACGTGACACAGGTGAATAAGTTTGGGGGAGTCTCCTCCATTGTGCATAAGGAGAGAATGTTGTGCTACAAAGGGAAGTCTCTAACTCCTTGTTTTTTTGTTTTTAAATTTTTATTTTGTAGTTAGGTATGTTTAGTTTAGTTTGCTTGAGGACAAGCCAACCTTTAAGTTTGGGGGAGTGGATACAAAATAAAATTTTGTTTTTAGATCTGAATTTTTTTTATCCCATTTTTGGTGTTGGTTTGTGTCTTATGTAGAGGTTTTGTAATTATTCTAGACTTAGGATTATTTTTCTAATGACAGGTGTATATACTTAGTTTAGGATTAGACTCATTGATTCATGTTATTTATTTGTTGAGTTGTAAATATTCTTGAAATCTGGTTATTTTGACAAAGTTTTTCAGAACTTGAGATTAGTGAACTGACTTTAGCTTAGTGAGATTTTGAGCCTATTTGATGGGGTATATGATTTATTGAATTATTTTGATTTGAGACCTCTATTCTTTGATGAGTGTGTTCACTTTAGTTTGTGTTCTAGAACTTGACCGGTGACCATTTTGAGATTGATAATTGATTGCATGCATTAAGATGATTAAGGCACTTAGGATGTGTTTTTGTGGCGTTCAACTGTTTTGTGTTGATAATGTTCCCTTAGTTGCCCATTTTGAGCCTAATGACATTATGATTTTTCTTTGGTACCCTGCATTTATTGAAATATTCTTTATTAGTACCTTGGGAATTTTGAATGAGCAATTGAGAGGAATATAGAAAGAAAAGGTGAAAGTAATCGGTGAAAAGTGTATGAGTTCTATTTCTCTTCCAAGAAAAAAAAATTGAAAAAGAAATAAATGTGAAAGAAAGAGAATAGAAGAAAAAAAATGAAAAGAAAAGAAGGATGATGATGATTTTGGAGTTGAGTATGAGTTTTAATTGTATTCATTGCTCATTCATAATTTTTAAGGGATGTTGTTTGATTTCATATATTTAGCCCTTAGTTTCATCCTTTCTTTCTTTTATCCCACCTTAACACTTTTAGCCATGACCTCATTACAACCAAAATAAAGACCTTTTGATTTGTGCATGTTTTTAATAATTTCATTGGAGATTTGGGTCTCTGGTCAAGCTTATGGTAACATTTAACTATTGTATGAACTTGAGTGAATTGTTATTACCCTTGATACACATGGGAGATATACACTGAGAGGTTGAGAGTGTTCACTAGTTCTGAGTTCTGATTGATTTTGTTTCTTTAACCAGGTTTTGATATATGAATAGCTTGTGTAAATATGTGGCTGTGTTGATGAGTCGAAGTCTTAGATTAAGTATTGTACATTTTGATTTAGAAGGTAGTCTTGAGTTTATGAATTTTTTATTTTACTTTTGCCTGGGACATGCAAAATGCTAAGTTTGGGGGTGTGATGAAGGTCTAATATATGATGTTTTAAGGCTTAATTTCACTTCCTTTTGCTTGGGTTTAAGCTTGTTTCTCTTGTAAATATAGGTATTTTGTATTAGTTTTAGGAATTTTTAGTTTATTAGAATCCTTTGAACGTTTTGATCCGTTTTGGGTATGTTTCAGGTATTTCGAAGCTTTAATTGGAGAAAATATTATTGGAGCTGAGAAGAGCATAAGAAGACCTTGAAAATGGCACAAGAACGGAGAGAAACGGAGTCAAAAATTCCTCAGCACGCCCAGGCGCGGGAATGGCGCGCCCAGGCGCGCGTGCAGCGGTAATCAGAGGGCATCAGACATAGCGCGCCCAGGCGTGCTGGTCTGCACGCCCAGGCGCGCATAGTGCGTGAAAGTGACGTTGTTCGGTATTTTGATCATAACTTGAGCTACGCTTATCCAAATGAGGCGATCTAGGTATCATTTTAAAGCTAAGGAAAATATCTACAACTTTTCCAGTAATAGCCTTGCTCAAATTCGTCCATCTTGGGGGTCAAAATCAGTGCCGAAGTTGCTATCAGACACAAATAAGGGATTTAGAAGGATTTTAATAATAAATTCTATTTGTAGATAAGATTATTAAAGATTAGATTATTCTAATAGGATATTATCATATCAATTCAATTAGGATTAGTTTTAGACTTTAAATATAGGTTTTTCCTTTAGGTTTGGTAGACTTTTCAGAGCCAAATAAGAGATTAGAAAAAAATTAGGATTAGAGAAGAGAGGCTGTTATGCAATTGAGAGCAAGGAGGCAAGGCACAAGGATTGAAGATCAACATTGATGGAGGGATCCACTTGAAGATTGAAGATCTCTTGGGGGTAAATTGATAATTGTCTATGATGATTAGTTTTTCCCATTCCTTCTTCTTCTTCTCTAAATATGTATAATTGAACCTCTTGTTAGGAATAAGGTGGATTTGTATGGATCTTAATTTGGCTGTTTATTTATGAATTAAAGTTTTTCCTTTTAAATCAATTGATTGGTTATGTTTTAATTACAATTCATAAAATTCGCGACTTTATGTTTTGCTTTGGTAATCTGAACCTTAATTGGAAAATTAGGATTAAGATTAGGCCTTTCAACCAAACAATATAATTATTCAACTCATAGGAATACTTTTGGGTAATTGTATAACTCTTATAAATTAGAACTCACTTAAGGGATTAAGGGGTAAAGTTTAGTAAGAAACATAATTGCCATGAGGGATCTAGCTTTTATTGTTTCTGGGGTTTTTGATTTATTGGAAAACATATGTTCATAATTAATAACCTGATCCTACAATGAAACCAAGTTCCTAACCTTTTCCATATTTGCTTCTAATTACCTTTTTAGTTTCTGAATTGTTTCATTCTACCTTTTCTCCATTCGTTTCTAAACTCAAAACCAATACAAGTTATACATAGTAATTGCAATTAGGTGAAAGAAATTAGAAAAAATTTGCAATCCCCGAGTGGAACGATAATTTTATTTACTCTTTATTACTTGTGCGATCGGTACACTTGCCGAATTGCCAACACAAATAGAATTGGAAATCTTTTCCAAATTGAGTGTTAGGTCGTATGATAAATTTTTAAGAAGTTATTAAAGGAACTAAGGATTCCTAAATGATCAAGCGGTGAATTAACTAATTGTTTTGAACAAACCACACGCTGATTGAATATGAACCTTTTTACGCGACATAAATCAATTTGGAATGAAACTTATTTTCCAAACTCGAAGAAAAAGGGAATGTAACTATTTTCACTTATGAAGAGGTATCAAAGAAAAATTTTCTAGCCAAAAACATATTCCTTTTCTCTTTAAGTTTGCTAACCCTGGATAATGGAACACTCCTTCATCTAAGTTCCTATGAAGTTAAATGAAGGTGATTCTTTTCAGAAGGATATGATTTGATTTGCAAACTTGTTTTCAGAAGGTCATACAAATTATTTGACAAGGAAGATATCAAGATTTTAAAGTACAAAGTAATTTGTATGATCAAATATTTTACGAAGACTTTACTCCAAAATAAATGTTTTCCTAGTACTCCACTTTGATTTTCAAAATGTGTAAGTACTTTGTTTCATGGGAGTAATATTTATTGAACTTTAAATTCTCCCTGCATAGAAGTTGATTTTAATAAAGGATTTGACACACAATTTTGGTTGATTTAAATCTCATAGATTCTGTTTCTTGGTGTATGGTTGTAATGAATGTGGGATGTATGTATTTCTGTAAAGTAGCTATTTGCCTGTTAGGGGTGATGCACTTTCTCTAGCTCCTTTGAAATCCTAAGTTAGAGAAACATAGAAATTTTTGGACTAGGCAAATAGGGAGATTGAACCTTAGGAATTGTTTAGCATTGTATGTTTATGCATGTAATTAAATGATGAATGAATATGTTTTTTTTGTTTGGTTTTATTTTGATAGGAAGCATATGCTAAGCCATAGGTATGTTATTGTGTTACTGGTTCCGGTCAATTGAGAAGTCAGGATTTTTAAATACAGTGAAAAGCGGAGTTTTGAGTTTAGGATGATCGAAACGATTTGGAATTTTTAAACAAGCCTTCAAAGGTTGAATCAAAAGTTTTAAGTAGAATTTCAAACTTCTTAGAGCAAATTAGCATTTTAAATAAATATGATGTTTTCTTTTACAATCACACCTGACAGTTCCAGTGTTTCTTATGCTGGGAACGCAGGATCAAACACAAGCTTAACGTGCTCCTATCAGTCTGAAAATTTTGCACAACCTCTGAAGCTGAATATAATTTTAGCCCCTTTAAATTTTGAGGTTTTATGGAGTTTGTTCACTACTTTTAAATAAAATCTGATTTAGGTTCAGCCCTACTATTTTAAAAGTTTTGATAAAGTGGTTGTAGGAGCAAACTTGAACCTAACCAACTCCAATTCACCTGAAAATTTACTATTATGATTCTTATATATGAAGGGACATTACTTGTGAAAACTTCTATGATTTTCTAAAAATGAATCTAATTTGTTTTCAAAAACGTCTTTTGTTTCAATCATGTGGTTTTCTGATTTGGATTGTGAACAAATCATGGAAACCATACTACTTTCCAAAAACTCTTTTTGAACTAATTTTCATATATGTGATGATTGTTACAAATGTGTGTGTAAATTAAGGTTTACCCTAAGTTAGGATAGCTATACAAGAACTACGTTAGGAAGATGTAGAGATTGAGTAATGTTTGTGTTTGAAGTATATCCTGTTGTGAATTTCTGTTACATATGTTTGACTTGTGTATGATGCCTATGTGTTTTATGTCTGTTTAATTGATGTATGTGTTTGATTAGGCCTAGAAATAGGAAATAAGTTGTAGGATTTGAGTTAGGGTATAGTCAAACCTGTGAGGGTATTATTATGTGGAGTGTGATAGTACCCCTTCCCCACCTTCGAGGTAGAATTCCGGAAGGAACCCAATGAGCCAATAGACCATTTCCAACTCCCCGAGGAAGTTAAACCTGATTGTGGAGAACCTAAGACCAATAGGAATCCTATCAGCGAGACTCTTGAAATGTGTAGCCGAGAGGAAAGTACATCTATCTTGGAGAACCACATCGAGTTTCCACATCGAGGTTAATCAAATCAAACCATAACTTGTGCTCTTCATTGAGTACTAGAGCTTAGTGGCATACTGAAGCAAGGAAGTATGCTGATTCCAAGTGGAGGAGTAGAACCAAAGCGACGTGAACTAGTAGTCGTGAAACCCTTCGCTTGGGGATGATTCTCCATTTGATAGAATTGAACGGAATTTCGGGGACGAAATTCCAATAAGTGGGGGAGAATTGTAACATCCCTAATTTAATTCCAAGTATAATAAGAGTGGTAATAGATTTAGAGAGAAGAGGAATGGGTAGATTAATTGTTTAAAGAATTTCGGGCAGAAGGTTAGTAGTACCTTTAGGTGCCAGGAGATGTGTATGAGGCATCGGTGTCAAAAAATAGAATTGTAAGTTTCATTGAGAATGTTTTGATAATGAAAAAAGGTTTTGAACAAGCTACAAAGATATTGATCAAGTTTCAAGTTCAACAAGCAACAACA
This sequence comes from Crotalaria pallida, assembly GCA_037953625.1. Lineage (NCBI taxonomy): Eukaryota > Viridiplantae > Streptophyta > Magnoliopsida > Fabales > Fabaceae > Crotalaria > Crotalaria pallida. Next base: position 46,585,075 of record CM075650.1, on the reverse strand, counting down.
AACATCAAGTGAAGAAGAGAGAACCAACTCATGAAGACTTATGAAGATCTAGTTTGTGTTTTATTATTGTAATATCATTTGCCTCTCTAGACTTAGTCTTTTATTTGATGAGTTTGGGTAGAATTTCTTAGAGGGTAGTGAATCTCTTTTGATTGCATGATTATATCATAATTTGAGTTTTCACTTTACCTAAAATCAATAGGTGGCTTAAAGGTTTGAAAGGAAAGGTTTAGTTTTGAGAAAACAAGTTTTCAAGTGATTTCAACAGGGGTTAATCGATTATGAATCAGTTTAATCGATTACTAATCGATTATGCATGTATCTAATCGATTAAACACTGTAGAACTGGTTTTGAAAATACGTTTTTCACTTTTCAAAAACAGTTTTGAAGTGCTTCCAAGTTTTGGGTATTTTATATAAATCTTTTCCCAATTATTGTGATTATCTAGAATCATTTTTCATACAAGTTTTACAAGAAATCAAGCCACTCTATTCTCTCTCAATTTCAAAGATCAAAGCTTTTCTATTTTCATATTCTTTGATCAAGAACTCTAGAATCTCTCATGTTGATTTTGTCATAGCTATTGGAAGAGATTCATAGGAGTGTCATCGTGTTTTCTATTGTGTTGTAATCTTTGCAAGAGGCAAGTCATCTACAACAAACAAGAAGACTTGGTGTGTCGATTATCATCAAGCAAAGTTCATTCAAATTGAAGAAGAAGTCTTGGTTGTGAATCAAGCAAAGTGAAGCCTTGGTGTGTGGATTATCATCAAGCAAGTGAAGACTTGTTGTGTGGATTATCAACAAGCGGTAGAGGTTAGATTAGAGAGAAGATCAATAGGATTACAAGGCAAGGGTGTGGAGTATCTCTTGTAGGCTATCTGTAACATCCCCAAATTTACTAAGTGTTTGGATGCCTTAGCAAATAGAATTGCCCTACGCGTCGTAGCTTTCTTAGGTTTCGATTTCAGTCGAAAACGTTAATTGGTATTAGGATTAGTGTGTGTTTAAGTGTTTCGAGTGTAGTAGTTAGCTCAGAGTGGGTTTATATGAAATAGAAGTAAGTTCGAATAGGGTTAGAGTGAAGTGAAAGAAATGTGTTAGGTTAAGATTGTGGTTTAGAAAGGGTATTAAAGGATTAAGGGCATAGGACTTCAGGAAATTAAGAATAAAAGATCCATAGCTCTAAACCCAAATTCCACCGTTGGATATTAAGATAAGTGTGTTAGGAAGCTTGCCTCAAAATTTGAGCAAGATCCGACGGTTAACGAAAAAGTTATGGCACTTCGAAGTACAAGGATTTAAGTGGGCTGAACTGGTTACTCGAGTAACACTGGAGTTAATCGAGTAATGGTCGAAGGGTGCACTTAAGTTACTCGATTAACACTTGAGTTAATCTAGTAAGGCCGAATGATGTTCACGAATTAATCGAGTAAGCATGCGACTAATCGAGTAAGGAAGGCTGTTCTAAGCCAAATTTACATGGGTTACTCGATTAACCCAAGTGGTTAATCGAGTAACCACCGTCAGATCAGCTTAAAAACATGAGTTTGGGGTGTTGAACTCATTTCTCTCTTCCTATTCTTCGAGTTCTTCTTCTCTTCTCCTCCCCAATCCTTCTCAATCACCAAACTAACATCAAATAACTCTAATCCATCAACCTATAATCACTTCCCATCAACTCCCTATCATTCCCCATCAACCAAAACACCAATTTCTCTCTCTCACACTCAAATCCCCAAATTCCCCTCTCTAAACCCTAACAATCCCAATCCATCAAATTGAGTCTCCCAACCATTCAATTGGTCTTAGGAGATGCTAAAGGACAAGGATTAGGAGTCTTGGTGCATGGGTTGGAGCTTGGTGTGGAGCTCCCACAAAACCTTCGAGTTCTCCTCTTGCCTTCAAGAGGTAAGGGGTGTACTTTGGTCTAGTATTAGAGGAAGGGTTTATTTATAGTAATAGAGTTATAATTGGGTATATTATTGATTGGTTAGGTTGATGGGTAGGAGGGTAGAGTATAGTTATAAACTCTAAGTGTTAGGGATATGTTATTTATGTATATATGTTATATTAATTGATTTTTATAATTTGTTAAGTAGGAAGTGAAGAACCCTAGGAAGATGAATTAAATTACAGTCCCTGAGACATACCTGAGTATGTCGACTGGTTGTTGATTGATATTGTTTGTATTAATATTATTAAAGTGTATATAAGTAAATTGTAAATGACATTCATATAGTTATGCATTAAATAGGGCCAAGTATTTCTCAATTGAATTTAAACCAATTAAATGACATTTTCTAAAGAACAAGAGTAAATGTTAGGAATTATTATGGAGAACTTTGATCCTGCAAAGGATACGGGTTTGCTTCCCGTATTGGGGTTTGGTTCTATGCAAACCATAATAATTCTATTTACTTTGGTTTCTTTGGACCAGTCGAGGGTGATTTCTGCTAAAGCCCGATTTGGACAAATCAACCCAAATCGCATGAGGAACCTTCCTAAGTGGAGGTGAAGTGTTGTGCAAGCGGGTGAGCGAGGGACCTTCCTAAGTTGAGGTGAAGCACCCAACTAGAGGTTGAGAAATGCTTACTCCTGGTCGGTTTTTCCCCAGAGTGGAGGGAGGGTTGTGAGGTGGTTGTGTTATTATTGATATGGTAAAGGGAAAGTGTATAGGTACATTGTGTGAGGAACCCTCCTGCGGGGAGAATGTGAAGCACAATGTACCCAATAGTGTAAAAGTGTATAGGTACATTGTGTGAGGAACCCTCCTGCGGGGAGAATGTGAAGCACAATGTACCCAATCGTTAAAAGTGTAAAAGTGTTAAAAGTAAAGTGAAAAGTGTGCAAGTGAAAGGGAAAGTGTGAATGCATTATGAAGGTGTTTTAATTCGTCGAATCCAATACAAAAGTGTAAAAGTGTTTAAAATGAAATAAAGTGTGCAATGTTGGATTCGAGAATTAATCCACCTAAGTGTGACGTTAGCAAGGCATAACCATGTGATTGTGCATTGTAGTATTATATAAAAGTGTTATACCCTTATATTTAGAAGTCATAAACTGAATAGAGTCATTGTGCCTTACTTGCTAATTGAATGATAAATTGTATAATTGTTATTGTTTGTGTTTGAATATACCTATTTATGATCTATTACTGTTTTTAAGCGTTTTCTTTGATCTAGATTTCAAAGTACTCACCCTTACAGTGGACATATTAGGTACACCAAGGAGACAGGCACGAAAGAATCAAGGCCGAGAACGGTATACTCATAGTAGAGAGTATATTGGCATAAGTGACCCAAGGGTCACGAGGTTGAGCAACCATGCATAGGTTATATTGTAATAAATAGATTCTGTAAATACATATTTGTAATTAAGGATTTTATTTTTTTTAAGTGTTTTGTATATTGAACAGTTATATGTACATTTTTATTTTGAATTGAAAGTTTTATTTACTCGAATTGCAAACTGTTCTGGACTGACAGGTTTAATTCTATTTGGGGAAAGTCCAATTTTTAAGGGAAACTCTGTCAAAATTTTTATAAACCTCGAATATTTTCTTAATTTAATATTAAATTAAAGTATTTTCTTAAAGTATAAAAATGTAGGATGTTACACTATCAAGAAGGGAGTCTTGAGAGGCATTTACTTGTAATTTGAGAACTCTAATTCCTCATAGTGAAGAATCTCTCTTGGTTGAAGAGGGGGCTGAATGTAGCTTTCAAGTGGATGAAAGTGAACCAGGATAAATCACTGTGTCGTATCTCTAAACCCTTATTCTTTACATTCTTGTTGTTCATTGTGTTCTTGGTTGAAAACCTAGAGAAAGATTGATTTTCATAATTGATTGAATTGAATCTTAATTGTTCAAATTAAGTTGGGGAAAATCATTTTCATAACCTAGGTAATTAATAAGAATATAGGTGTTAATTGTTTCCGCTGAATCTCTGATCTTACGTGTTGATTGATTGATTTTCGTATGCGTTTGAAAAAGTGATTTTTCAGTTTCTGATAGATCTAATCGATTAAGGAAGTTCATAATCGATTAAGACATTTTGACTTTTCTGATCTTAATCGATTAGAATTCAGTTTAATCGATTAAGTGCTGACAACTTTGCAAAAATCATTCGTTTTAATTGTTTCGATTCATTTCTTTCGAAAATCTTTCAAGGTTTCTTTTACACCTATTCAACCCCCCCTTCTAGGTGTTCTCCTAGGGTTTCTTAGTTGTTTTAACCACCAATTGCGGTTTCCTCAATTGGTATCAGAGCTCGGTCGAAAGACACGAGCATAAGAGCTTTTTCGTAAAGATCCTTTAAGAAAATCGCAATGGGTTCCATGAATCCCTTTGGTGGTGAAGGTGCTTCGATAAGTCGTCCTCCACTCTTTAATGGTGAGGGATACGCTTATTGGAAAGTTAGAATGAAAATCTTTATCCAAGCCATAGATAGTGAAATTTGGAAAGTAGTTGAAAAAGGTCCTCATATCCCCTCTAGCTTAGTTGAAGGCGTATTACAATTGACCCCCGAGGATAAGTGGAAGGATGATGATAGAAAGAAAGTTCAATATGATTATAAAGCAAAGAATATCATCACCTCCGCTTTATCCTATGATGAGTTCTTTAGAGTTTCCCAATGTACTAGTGCTAAGGAAATGTGGGACACTTTACAAGTGACTCATGAAGGAACTAGTGAGGTTAGGAGAGCTAGATTGAATGCTTTAATGCGTGATTATGAATTGTTTCAAATGCTTCCAAATGAATCTATTAATGATATGCAAAAGCGTTTTACTCATATTATTAACCATTTATTGGCTCTTGGTAAGACTTTCTTACAAGGTGAACTTTCTAACAAAGTGTTGAGATGTTTAGACAGGAATTGGCAACCAAAAGTAACGGCTATTGTTGAATCTAAGAATTTGGATGCTATGGATCTAGCAACACTTTTCGGAAAGCTTCAAGAACATGAAATGGAGCTTGGACGTTTAAGTATCAATGAAGAGTCGGATAAGAACAATGGAAGAAAGGGACTTTCTCTTAAAGTCAATAGATCATACAATAAGAAAGAGAGTTCCGATGATGATGATAGTGAAGATTCCGATTCGGATGTTGATGAAAAAGAAATGAAACTTTTACTAAGGAAGTTTGACAAGTTTCTAAGGAGAAAAGGAAGGATGAACAAAGACAAAGGTAAAGAGAAGGATTCCCCACACTACAAGACCAAGACATCAAAAGAAGGTGTAGTTTGCCATGAATGTGGAAAACCAGGTCATCTCAAGTACTCATGCTCTAGGTATCTCAAGAAGAAGGAGAAAGACAAGAAAAATTCAAAACACAAAAGGGCGTATATAGTTTGGGATAGTGATGTAGAAGAGAAGAAAAGCACATCGAGTAGTTCGTCGGATGATGAAAAAGTTGCTAATCTCAACTTGCTTGTTCAAGTCAATGAAGAGGAAAGTTCAAATGATGAATCAAGTGAACAAAGCGATGATAGCAATATAAGTCATACTAAATCCGAAATTTCTTCTAAATATGAATTGTTATATAATGCTTATGAAGAAATGCATGAACAACTTGAAAAACTAGTTTTGAAAAACATTGAAAGAAAGAAGCTCATTTTGAAACATCAAAAAGAGATTTTAGAACTTCAAAAACAAGTTGATGAGCTTAATCTTGAAAATGAAACCCTTGATCTCATTTATGCTAGTTCTTCTTGTGATTGTGCTAGTAGATTGAATATTGTGGTTGATTGTGAAAATTGCAAGTTGATTAAAGATGAAAATGATATTTTGAAAAATAAGCTTGCAAGTTTCACAAGTGGTGATATTAAATTGCGCACATTGTTAAATTTTCAAAGAGGAAATTCAAACAAGTTTGGTTTGGGTTATACTAATGCTAAGAGTAATTCTCATAGAAATGTTGTTTATTTTTCTAAAGTTGATTTCTCAAATGCACCAACATGTTTCTATTGTGGTACTCATGGACATACTTCAAATGTGTGTTATATTAAAGTGCATGGTATACCTAAAGGAAAGTTTGTTTGGGTTAAGAAGGGTGAGATTCCCTTAACTAACAAAAATGGATCCAAAATCGTTTGGATACCAAAAAGCAAAGCATGATTTTTTTTTGTAGGTGTGATTGAAGAGCAAAGGGCTTACAAGTGTTATTCTTAAATTTGCATCTTCAATTGGTATTACATTTGCATCTCAAGTGAATGACCTACAAAGTGGTAAAATTTGGTACAAATGATATTGTTGAATATTCTTATTTGGTATCAATGTTGTGAAGAAATGATTGGTGATTTCTCTTATTTTGGCTAAGCATTTTATATTTCAATTGGTATATATTACTTTTTGATAATGCCAAAGGGGGAGAAATGGTTGTTTTGGAGAAAGGGTTGTTTTGTTGTTTTTGTATAGGTTGAGCAAAGTTGTTGAAGATAGGGGGAGAATCAAGCTTCTATCAATTGGATTTCAAATGTAAATTGCATTGATTAAGGGAAAGCAAGAGTCTCACCAAGTGATCAAATAGTTAAAGCGTCAACAACTTCAAACAAGTTCAAAATATGTTTGTCATTTTCAAAAAGGAGGAGATTGTAAGTTTCATTGAGAATGTTTTGATAATGACAAAAGGTTTTGAACAAGCTACAAAGATATTGATCAAGTTTCAAGTTTAACAAGCAACAACAAACATCAAGTGAAGAAGAGAGAGCCAACTCATGAAGACTTATGAAGATCTAGTTTTTGTTTTATTATTGTAATATCATTTGCCTCTCTAGACTTAGTCTTTTATTTGATGAGTTTGGGTAGAGTTTCTTAGAGGGTAGTGAATCTCTTTTGATTGCATGATTATATCTTAATTTGAGTTTTCACTTTACCTAAAATCAATAGGTGGCTTAAAGGTTTGAAAGGAAAGGTTTAGTTTTGAGAAAACAAGTTTTCAAGTGATTTCAACAGGGGTTAATCGATTATGAATCAGTGTAATCGATTACTAATCGATTATGCATGTATCTAATCGGTTAAACACTGTAGAACTGGTTTTGAAAATACGTTTTTCACTTCTCAAAATCAGTTTTGAAGTGCTTCCAAGTTTTGGGTATTTTATATAAATCTTTTCCAAATTATTGTGATTATCTGTTAGCTCCATGATGAACATGATGAATGTTTTGATAATGACAAAGTGTTTTTGAACAAGCTACATGTGTTGATCAAGTTTCAAGCTCAACAAGCAACAACAAACATCAAATGAAGAAGAGAGAAAGCAAGCTCATGAAGACCTAAGTTTGAGTGTATTTGTATTTCTTTTATCTTTTGCCTCTCAAGCTTCATAGGTTTTTTATTTGGGTAGATTATTATAGAGGGTAGTGAATCTCATTCATAAGTCATGATTTAATCATAATTTGAGTTTTCACTTAACCTAGAATCAATAGGTGGCTTAAAGGTTTTAAAGGAAAGGTTGGATTTTGAGAAAACAAGTTTTGAACATGTGCAGTACCAACTTAATCGATTAAGTGATAACTTAATCGAGTACTACTCGAGTACACGACTTGCTTAATCGATTAAGTACTGCTGAACTGATTTTTAAAATACGATTTTCACTTCTCAAAATCAGTTTTCAAGTGCTACAACTTTTGGGTATTCTATATAAACCTTTTCCTAACCTTTGTGATCATACTCTATCATTTTGATATTCATTTTACAAAGAATCAAGCCACTCTATTCTCTCTCAATTTCAAAGATCAAAGCTTTTCTATTTTTATATTCTTTGATCAAGAACCTTTGAATCTCTTATGGTGAATTGTCATAACTCTTGATTGAGATTCATAGGATTGTTTTGTGTTTTCTATTGTGTTGTAATCTTTGCAAGAAGGCAAGTCACTACAACAAACAAGAAGTCTTGGTGTGTCGATTTTATCATCAAGCAAGTGCATTCTTATTGAAGAAGAAGAAGAAGTCTTGGTTGTGAATCAAGCAAGGAGAAGCCTTGGTGTGTGGATTATCATCAAGCAATTGAAGACTTGTTGTGTCGATTATCAACAAGGGGTAGAGGTTAGATTAGAGAGAAGATCAATAGGATTACAAGGCAAGGGTGTCGGTTATCTCTTGTAAGCTAGCAAGAAGGGAGTCTTGTGAGGCAATCACTTGTAATTTGAGAACTCTAATTCCTCATAGTGAAGAATCTCTCTTGGTTGAAGAGGGGACTGGATGTAGCTTTCAAGTGGATGAAAGTGAACCAGGATAAATCACTGTGTCGTATCTCTAAACTCTTACTCTTTATATTCAAGTCATTTGATTGCGTTCTTGGTTGAAAACCTAGAAAGATTGATTTTCATAATTGATTGAATTGAATCTTTAATTGTTCAAATTTATAAAGGGAAAATCATTTTCATAACTAGGTTGATCAATAAGAATATAGGTGTTAATCATTTCCGCTGAATCTCTGATCTTGCATGTGAATTGATTGATTTTCGTATTCGAATGAAAAATTGATTTTTCTGTTTTCTGTCATATCTAATCGATTAAGTTCAAGTTTAATCGAGTACTACTCGAGTAAATTGTAGGTTAATCGATTAAGTGCTGTAGAATTTGCAAAAATCATTTGTTTTGATTGTTTCGATTTGTTTCGTTCGAAAATCTTTCAAGGTAGCTTCAACACCTATTCAACCCCCCCTTCTAGGTGTTTTCCTAGGGTTCCTAAGTCTCTCCAACCACCAATTGCGGTTTCCTCAATTGGTATCAGAGCTCGGTCGAAAGACACGAGCATAAGAGCTTTTTCGTAAAGATCCTTTAAGAAAATCGCAATGGGTTCCATGAATCCCTTTGGTGGTGAAGGTGCTTCAATAAGTCGTCCTCCATTGTTTGCCGGAGAAGGCTATGCATATTGGAAAGTTAGAATGAAAATCTTTATCCAAGCCATAGATAGTGAAATTTGGAAAGTAGTTGAAAAAGGTCCTCATATCCCCTCTAGTTTAGTTGAAGGTGTAGAACAATTGATTCCCGAGGATAAGTGGAAGGATGATGATAGAAAGAAAGTTCAATATGATTATAAAGCAAAGAATATCATCACATCCGCTTTATCCTATGACGAGTTCTTTAGAGTTTCTCAATGTTCTAGTGCTAAAGAAATGTGGGACACTTTACAAGTGACTCATGAAGGAACTAGTGAGGTTAGGAGAGCTAGATTGAATGCCTTAATGCGTGATTATGAATTGTTTCATATGCTTCCAAATGAATCTATAAATGATATGCAAAAGCGTTTTACTCACATTATAAATCATTTACTTGCTCTTGGTAAAACTTTTCTTCAAGGTGAACTTTCTAACAAAGTGTTGAGATGTTTAGACAGGAATTGGCAACCAAAAGTAACGGCTATTGTTGAATCTAAAAATTTGGATGCTATGGATCTAGCAACACTTTTCGGAAAGCTTCAAGAACATGAAATGGAGCTTGGACGATTAAGTATCAATGAAGAGTCGGATAAGAACAAATCAAGGAAAGGACTTGCTCTTAGAGTCAAAAGTGCATATAAAAAGAAAGATAGTTCCGATGATGATGATAGTGAAGATTCCGATTCCGATGTTGATGAAAAAGACATGAAACTTTTGTTAAAAGAGTTTGACAAGTTTCTAAGGAGAAAAGGAAGGTTGAACAAGGACAAAAGTAAAGAGAAGGATTCCCCACACTACAAGACCAAGACATCAAAAGAAGGTGTAGTTTGCCATGAATGTGGAAAGCCCGGTCATCTCAAGTATTCATGCTCTAAGTATCTCAAGAAAAAGGAGAAAGACAAGAAAAATTCTAAATCTAAAAGAGCATACATAGTTTGGGATAGTGATGAAGATAACAAGAAAAGCACATCGAGTAGTTCATCGGATGATGAAGAAGCCGCTTGTCTCAACTTGATAACTCTAGTAGATGATGAAGAACAAAGTTCAAATGATGAATCAAGTTATCAAAGCGAGGATAGCAATGTAAGTGAATCTAAATCCAAAATTTCTTCTAAATATGAATTGTTACATAATGCTTATGAAGAAATGTATGAACAACTTGAAAAACTAGCTTTGAAAAACATTGAAAGAAAGAAGCTCATTTTGAAACATCAAAAAGAGATTTTAGATCTTCAAAAACAAGTTGATGAGCTTAATCTTGAAAATGAAACTCTTGATCTTATATATGCTAGTTCTTCTTGTGATTGTGCTAGTAGATTGAATATTGTGGTTGATTGTGAGAATTGCAAGTTGCTTAAAAATGAAAATGCTATTTTGAAAAATAAGCTTGCAAGTTTCTCAAATGGTGATATTAGATTGCGCACATTGTTAAATTTTCAAAGAGAAAATTCAAACAAGTTTGGTTTGGGTTATACTAATGCTAAGAGTAAATCTCATAAAAATGTTGTTGATTTTTCTAAAGTTGATTTTTCAAATCCTCCAACATGTTTCTATTGTGGTACTCATGGACATACTTCAAATGTGTGTTATGTTAAAGTGCATGGTATATCTAAAGGAAATTTTGTTTGGATGAAAAAGGGTGAAAGTCCCTACACTAACAAAAATGGATCCAAAACTATTTGGATACCAAAAAGCAAAGCATGATTGTTTTGTAGGTTTGATTGAAGATGCAAATGAATGACACATGCTCTCAATTGGTCTCAACTATGAATGTCTATATTCACATCTTCGATTGGTATCACACTTGCATCTCAAGTGAATGTCCTACAAAGTGGTAATATTTGATATTGATATATTATCTTAATTGGTATCTTCTCAATTGATATTACTTTTCTAAATGTTTAGTTAATTCAATTTGTATCATTGAGAGATTATTAGTTGTTTATCATGCTTTTGTGATTATTGATTCTTCTTTACAATTGATATCTTCTTTGTTAAGTGATATTATGATCTTTTTAGTTCTCAATTGGTATTATATTTCATTGTTATATTTTCTTACCAATTGATATCACATTTCAAAGTATAGCTCTATTGTATTTGTTCAATTGGTATCAATGTTGTGAAGAAATGATCATTGATTTCTTACCTTGGCTTAGATGTTATATTTCAATTGGTATATATTACTTTTTGATAATGCCAAAGGGGGAGAAATATGATGTTTTGAATTGAATGAAATGTTTCTCAAAGAGGGAGAAATGGTATGTTTTGAAACATGGGAGAAATATAATATGATTTTTAGATGTTTGTTTGGAGAAAGGTTGTTTTGTTGTTTTTATGTAGGTTGAGCTAAGTTGTTGAAGATAGGGGGAGAATCAAGCTTCTATCAATTGGATTCAAGTGTTAAAGCATTGATTGAGCGGGAGAAAGAGTCTTCTCAAGTGATCAAATGTTTCAAGCATCAACAACTTCAAGCGATTTCAAAACATGGGTTGTCATTTTCAAAAAGGGGGAGATTGTTAGCTCCATGATGAACATGATGAATGTTTTGATAATGACAAAGTGTTTTTGAACAAGCTACATGTGTTGATCAAGTTTCAAGCTCAACAAGCAACAACAAACATCAAATGAAGAAGAGAGAAAGCAAGCTCATGAAGACCTAAGTTTGAGTGTATTTGTATTTCTTTTATCTTTTGCCTCTCAAGCTTCATAGGTTTTTTATTTGGGTAGATTATTATAGAGGGTAGTGAATCTCATTCATAAGTCATGATTTAATCATAATTTGAGTTTTCACTTAACCTAGAATCAATAGGTGGCTTAAAGGTTTTAAAGGAAAGGTTGGATTTTGAGAAAACAAGTTTTGAACATGTGCAGTACCAACTTAATCGATTAAGTGATAACTTAATCGAGTACTACTCGAGTACACGACTTGCTTAATCGATTAAGTACTGCTGAACTGATTTTTAAAATACGATTTTCACTTCTCAAAATCAGTTTTCAAGTGCTACAACTTTTGGGTATTCTATATAAACCTTTTCCTAACCTTTGTGATCATACTCTATCATTTTGATATTCATTTTACAAAGAATCAAGCCACTCTATTCTCTCTCAATTTCAAAGATCAAAGCTTTTCTATTTTTATATTCTTTGATCAAGAACCTTTGAATCTCTTATGGTGAATTGTCATAACTCTTGATTGAGATTCATAGGATTGTTTTGTGTTTTCTATTGTGTTGTAATCTTTGCAAGAAGGCAAGTCACTACAACAAACAAGAAGTCTTGGTGTGTCGATTTTATCATCAAGCAAGTGCATTCTTATTGAAGAAGAAGAAGAAGTCTTGGTTGTGAATCAAGCAAGGAGAAGCCTTAGTGTGTGGATTATCATCAAGCAATTGAAGACTTGGTGTGTCGATTATCAACAAGGGGTAGAGGTTAGATTAGAGAGAAGATCAATAGAATTACAAGGCAAGGGTGTCGGTTATCTCTTGTAAGCTAGCAAGAAGGGAGTCTTGTGAGGCAATCACTTGTAATTTGAGAACTCTAATTCCTCATAGTGAAGAATCTCTCTTGGTTGAAGAGGGGACTGGATGTAGCTTTCAAGTGGATGAAAGTGAACCAGGATAAATCACTGTGTCGTATCTCTAAACTCTTACTCTTTATATTCAAGTCATTTGATTGCGTTCTTGGTTGAAAACCTAGAAAGATTGATTTTCATAATTGATTGAATTGAATCTTTAATTGTTCAAATTTATAAAGGGAAAATCATTTTCATAACTAGGTTGATCAATAAGAATATAGGTGTTAATCATTTCCGCTGAATCTCTGATCTTGCATGTGAATTGATTGATTTTCGTATTCGAATGAAAAATTGATTTTTCTGTTTTCTGTCATATCTAATCGATTAAGTTCAAGTTTAATCGAGTACTACTCGAGTAAATTGTAGGTTAATCGATTAAGTGCTGTAGAATTTGCAAAAATCATTTGTTTTGATTGTTTCGATTTGTTTCGTTCGAAAGTCTTTCAAGGTAGCTTCAACACCTATTCAACCCCCCCTTCTAGGTGTTTTCCTAGGGTTCCTAAGTCTCTCCAACCACCAATTGCGGTTTCCTCATTATCTAGAATCATTTTTCATACAAGTTTTACAAGAAATCAAGCCACTTTATTCTCTCTCAATTTCAAAGATCAAAGCTTTTCTATTTTCATATTCTTTGATCAAGAACTCTAGAATCTCTCATATTGATTTTGTCATAGCTATTGGAAGAGATTCATAGGAGTGTCATCGTGTTTTCTATTGTGTTGTAATCTTTGCAAGAGGCAAGTCATCTACAACAAACAAGAAGACTTGGTGTGTCGATTATCATCAAGCAAAGTTCATTCAAATTGAAGAAGAAGTCTTGGTTGTGAATCAAGCAAAGTGAAGCCTTGGTGTGTGGATTATCATCAAGCAAGTGAAGACTTGTTGTGTGGATTATCAACAAGCGGTGGAGGTTAGATTAGAGAGAAGATCAATAGGATTACAAGGCAAGGGTGTGGAGTATCTCTTGTAGGCTATCAAGAAGGGAGTCTTGAGAGGCATTTACTTGTAATTTGAGAACTCTAATTCCTCATAGTGAAGAATCTCTCTTGGTTGAAGAGGGGGCTGGATGTAGCTTTCAAGTGGATGAAAGTGAACCAGGATAAATCACTGTGTCGTATCTCTAAACTCTTACTCTTTATATTCAAGTCATTTGATTGCGTTCTTGGTTGAAAACCTAGAAAGATTGATTTTCATAATTGATTGAATTGAATATTAATTGTTCAAATTAAGTTGGGGAAAATCATTTTCATAACCTAGGTAATTAATAAGAATATAGGTGTTAATTGTTTCCGCTGAATCTCTAATCTTACGTGTTGATTGATTGATTTTCGTATGCGTTTGAAAAAGTGATTTTTCAGTTTCTGATAGATCTAATCGATTAAGGAAGTTCATAATCGATTAAGACATTTTGACTTTTCTGATCTTAATCGATTAGAATTCAGTTTAATCGATTAAGTGCTGACAACTTTGCAAAAATCATTCGTTTTAATTGTTTCGATTCATTTCTTTCGAAAATCTTTCAAGGTTTCTTTTACACCTATTCAACCCCCCCTTCTAGGTGTTCTCCTAGGGTTTCTTAGTTGTTTTAACCACCAATTGCGGTTTCCTCAAGAATTAACAAAGTTAAATCGGGAGTTAAATCGGGGTTTTAAGTGTTAGAAACCATCCGGTGCAAGAAAATTAGGAGTAAAAGATCTACAACTCTAAACCCAATTCCCACCATTGGATGTGAAGATAAGGGTCTTAGGAAGGTTGTCTCAAAATTTGAGCAAAATCCGACGGTCAACGAAGAAGTTATGGCGAATTGAAGTTTGGAGCCACCGGTGCGTCCTAGGCGCACCAGGGTGCATGAATCACGCACAAGACCTGGGGCTTTCTCGCTCCAGCGCGCGCATCCTCGCTCCAGCAAATGCGGCCCCGTGGCGCACATCTGATGCAGCGCATTCACTCGCTCCAGCGACCAGGTTCTCGCCCAAGCGAGTCTGGTGCGGAACTGTGCGCACCAGCCCCATCAATGCGCGCATAAACTCGTCCAGCAGCACCAGCTGGTGCTGACCTCGCGCTCAGGCGCACCAATCCGCGCCCAGGCGCGCGCGGGCTGCTGAAGTAATCCCAGCCGTTGGATTTGGACTTGGGGACCATGTCATGCCTTCCCAGCCACCCGATCCTTTCTTCTTGGCAAGGGGAACCATAAATAAAACAAAGCCACCTACACCAACCCACTTCCTTCTTCTTCTTCTATCATCTTCTTCCCATCCCCCCTCAGGCACCCATAAACACCAAATCACCACCAACCACCAAGCATCCAAAATCAAGCCACCACATCAACTCACCCACCATCTCCACTCAAGAACAAGCAAAGAAATAGCCAACAAACCTTCCCTCCCTCTCTCTAAATTTGTGGCCCCTCTCCTTCTCTATTTCCATGGATTTGTAAACCTAACAACTAGGGAGAGTTATACCCATAAACCTCATCATCAAGGACAAGGAGTAGGAGATTAAAACTAGGAATTCAAGGGCCATAGTGGGTACAAAATCAAGGAATAAGGAAGTTAAGGCTAGGGAGCTCAAGCATCAAGGAGAGGGTTAGAGTTTGAAGCCTATCATCATCTCCCATTAGGAAGGTAAGAGGGGTTGTATTACCTTTATTTGGGACATAGATTCTAAGGATGTTATAGTGATAGCTAGGTGTAGGTAGTTAGTTGTGGAGAATAAATTTATAGGATAGTTGATTTATATACTAATTGAAGGGTTTAGAATAAGCTCTTTTTATATGTTATTAAGTTAGGAAGTGAAGAACCCTAGGGAGCCGACTTATTATGGTACTCTGAGACATACCTGAGTATGTCGACTGAATTGTTGGTTATCTGTTGATTGTTAGAGATTGTGGAGAATGCATAACTGATTTTAATGATAGATGTGAATGTGTGACTATTTGTGCCCGAATTTTTTAATTATGAGCTCGTATGACAATTGAGTATGTATAGAAATTAATAATGGATAACTGACTGTAAATTGTGCTAAGAAGTAATTAATGGTAAAAAGTGAAATAATAGGGGTAATTAAGAATATGAATGTATGTAGGCCTCTGACCTGAGGATGAATACATTTATATTGTGGCATGTATGTAGGCCCCTGACCTGTGGATGCATACATGTTTAAATGGGATAAATGTATGTAAGCCCCTGACCTGTGGATGCATACATTTATCAATTGATTAATATGTTAAAATGAGATAAATGTATGTAGGCCCCTGACCTGTGGATGCATACATTTATCAATTCATTAATATGTTTAAATGGGATAAATCTATGTAGGCCCCTGACCTGTGGATGCATACATTTATCAATTAATTAATATGTTAAAATGAGATAAATGTATGTAGGCCCCTGACCTGTGGATGCATACATTTATTAAGTAACATGTATGTAGGCTTCTGACCTGAAGATGCATACATGTTAAATAAGAATAGTATGTGGGCCTCTGACCTGAGGACGCATACAAAGTGAAAAGGAAAACTGGATAATGGAATGGACAATGGAAATGATTAAGGAATTAAAGGAAATAACTAATAAAAATGGTTATGGAAATGTTAAGTATAAATGGATAATGGAAAGGTTATGGTTAACAGAGTTGGAATTAGGATGTGATTTTAGAAGAAATGTGGGTATGGTTGTTAAACTGTTAGCGAGTAAGTAGGGCTTAGTTTATTGCTATGCTTCTTAGAAGCTATCTTTCCAAGTTCTGTGTAATGCTACCCTTCTTGCTATATTTTACAAGTACCGAAGGAGCATAAACGAGTCTGGCCGAGCAGGAAATACACTCCATTATGTGGAGTGTAGGGTATTTTTGGGGAGACCACTATTTTGGTCATATACTTTGTATTATGGGAGGCATTTGACGTATTTTCTTTTATTTTATATTTGGAAACTAGAAGTCTTGAAATTTAGACTTATTTTTCTGGAAAGGTTGTAATATATGGACTGAACTCTATTTTGGGCCCTGCTGGCCTCTGATGAATTATAAATATGTTTCTCTGAAAATGAGCAGGTTAAACTAATTTTGGAAAAAAATCCAATAAACAAAGGAAACTCCGTCCGTTTGACGGTGGATTTTATATAATTAAAAAAAATTTTAAGCCTCTATTTTAATTGATGGGTATCTATGGGTAGATAAAGTATGGTGTTACGTGGAACCTTATTAGGAGTCTTGAGATAGCGGTAGGTCATAGGAATTGGATGGGTGTCCTTGGTGATGACTCACCCATTCTTCCAACCCGAATTCTTTTCTCTATAAATAACAGCTTGGTTGCTGTCATGAGGTTCTATGTTTCCTGCGTTTTTCCAAGCTGAAACTTTGTCAAAATCACATCAAATTCGTGCATACAACTTGCCTTGAGTTGATGCACATCAAGCTTGTGAGGTGTGAGTGTGTGAGCTTGCAAATTGAGGGTGATTTGTGTTGTTCTTGTTGCTGCTGTGTGGATGTTGTTGTGGCTGTCTTGGAGCTGTTGTCTAGGTGTCTTAGAGCTTGTCTAAGGGCTGTCCCATTTGTCCAAGGTATGGGAGATGTCATTCATATTGCTAGGATTATGGATTGTGAAGTTTGATATATGTTTTATGTGAAATTGATGATTTGAGACCAAGACATGATCACTTGATATGGATCAGATCAAGATGATCACTTGGCTGGAGAATTGATAGCTTGAATTTAATTTAATGAATAAGGATATGAATTGTGTTGGACTTGATATATGTTGTTGAAATGTTATGGATAGAAGTTGCTTGTTGAGTTAAGCTTGATTCTATGAATATGAGCATGTATATTAAGCAAGATTAGACCTGTAACAAGTGAATAAAAATGTGTTAGTTGTGACTTGTAACACCTAGTATTTTTATCCTTAATTTTCCATTACAAAAATATGAATTTGAAAATTTCTTTTTAATTTAATAAAAATCACCCATCAAACGGACAGAGTTTCGCTTATTTTCCAGACTATTTCCAAAATTTAACCTGTGGAAAACATTCACAATTATACATCCAGCAGCCAGCAGGGCTTCATTTCATATATATATATATATATATATATATATATATATATATATATATATCATATCAGTGCCCAATGGGCTCAAAATACAGCATCATATAAAGTGTCATGAGTAGCAGCGGAAAATACCAAGTATGAACAACATGTTTTTCAACATCCTTCTGTATCAAAAGAAATCATCCTAAGCCTCATTCCAAAAGATATATACAAAATCATACACATCAAAAATATAAGAGGCTTAGGTCCAATAACATGTCCTATCCCATAAAACCCTACTCTCTCTGTGAGGTGTAACATCCTGACTTTTTATTTTAAAATACATTAATTAAAATGTTTAATTTAATTATAAAATAGTTGGAATTTCATAAAAATTTTGGCGGAGTTTCGTTTGAAATTCGGACTTTTCCCAAATAAGATATAAACCTGTCAAGTCCAGAATAGATTGCAAGAAAAAGAAATCTATAATTACATTTTAGAAACTATTAAAAAAAAGGGATATCATTGTATCCATTCCGAACACTAATACTTTCGTGAAAATCATTATAGAGTCTCTAATTACAAAATCAAACTAGACTTAACTGCAAGTAAAAGTAAAATTTAAAATACAGCTTTCATTAATGAAAATAAAATCATTTATAGTATAGGGCCCTAGAATGGTTGCAATCGGATTGAAACCAAAAGGTCTCAACCAATAATATACCCTCTTTCCATGAGAGTGTACTATTTCGGTGTAGAAGCTATGAACATCTTTCTCCACAGGGTACCTAATATGATCAACAGTAAGGGTGAGTAACTTGGATATAGATTAGAGAAAAACATTTGAAAGTAATAATAGAGCATAACTAGGTGCAATCATAACATAAATAGCTAAAGTAAAAGAAAAGTTATCTATCACAGTCACAACTCCATAAAACGATTCATAATTATAATGCTATGCTTTAATGTACAACCACATGATTATGCTATGCACGTCACACTTGTGAATTAGATTATTGAATCCGATATTACACAATTCATTTCATTAACTTTAACAATTCATCGGATTCAATAATCTAACTCAATCATGCAATTCCATTCACACTTTCACTCTTACACTTGAACACTTGAACACTTTTTACACTTTAACACTTTTTAACGATTGGGTACATTGTGCTTCACATTCTCCCCGAAGGAGGGTTCCTCACACAATGTACCTATAACACTTTTAACCCTTCATCACTTTTCCAATAACAACAAACCACCTCACAATCCCCCTCCACTCTGGGAAAAAACCGACCAGGAGTAAGTATTTCTCAACCTATAGTTGGGTGCTTCACCTCCACTTAGGAAGGTCCCTCGTGCAATTCGCATTGATTTGCCCGAATTGGCTTTAGCAGAAATCACCCTCGACTGGCCCAAAGAAACCAAAGTAAATAGAATTATTATGGTTTGCATAGGACCAATCCGCAACACGGGAAGCGATCCCGTGTCCTGTGCAAGATCAAAGTCCTCCATAATAATCCTCCTAATTTACTTTTGTCCTCATCAATCAAAAGAGACGTGTGTTTTTCTCCTACCCTAACGTCCACCTTTACACCATGAATGACACTAAATGCACGTGCTATTCAATTGAGATTGAAATCCCTTTTTGTTCTCCTTTTTGAAATCACATTAATTTGATTCAAACTCAATTGAATAGTACTAGACCCTATGGTATGCATAGCTATTAATAATTTTAATCCTATAATTACAAGCACATCCTAATCACAGAGAAAGCACAATAATATAACCAACACGATATTCAAAACATTTAAACATAAATACACTTATATAGAATCACAACCACCTAGGGTTTTCACACTAAACTATTTCCTCATAATCCTAAGCTCAATCAAACATTCAAATATACCTAATCATGTCCCAATTACTAATTTCAAACCCTTCCCCTAAGCTAGACCCAATTTACCCCCTTACCTCTTGAAGGGAAGAGGAGAACTTGAAGGTTTTGTTGGAGCTCCACACCAAGCTCCAATCCATGCACCATGACTCCTAATCCTTGTCCTTTAGCAGATCCTAAGACCAATTGAATGATTGGGGAGGCTCAATTTGATGAATTGGGAAAGTTAGGGTTTTGGGGTTTTGATTTGGGGGTTTTTGAGAGAGAGTGATTTAATGGAAATTGAGAGAGGGAAAACACTTGGGAGTGATAGGGAGGTGATTTGGGGTGATTAATTTGGTGTTAATTGATGGGAACTTGGAGGAATTGAAAGCCCTAAGAGAGGAGAAGAAGAGAGAGTTCGAGTGAGGAGAGAGGAAACTTTGTAAAAATGAACCAAATCACGTGTTTTCTGGCTAATAAAGCAGTGGTTAATCGATTAACCAAAGTGGTTAATCGATTAACACTTGAAAATTTACAAAGGATAAATCGATTAACTTGGCATTAATCGATTAAGGCCAGAAGGTGACTAAAAACTTAATCGATTAACCTACCCCTTAATCGATTAGTGGCTGAATGATGCCTAAAAATTAATCGATTAACTCATAGGTTAATCAATTAACCTAATCAGTCCACTTAATCCCTTGTACTTCAACTGGCCATAACTTCTTCGTCAACCGTCGGATCTTGCTCAAATTTTGAGGCAAGCTTCCTAAGACACTCCTCTTAACATCCAACAGTGGAATTTGGGTTTAGAGCTATGGATATTAAATTCCTAATTTTCTAAGGTTCTATGTTCTTTAGGTTTTCCAATAACTCTTCTAAAACCCATTTCTACACAGATTCTACTTCACCAAACCTACTCTTACTAAATCCTACATTCTAAACTCATTCTAACTCATCCTTAACTTATTCTATTCTATACTTAGCTAAGTGCTAAACCTAAACACTTACTAATACGAATACCAATACTAATTAACACTTCTAATCGGGAATCGGGCTTGTGGTTGCTACAAAACTTATCAAGTCCTACTAATTACGATACTTAAAGATCTTATAAAATTGGGGATGTTACAATTCTCCCCCACTTAGAGGAATTTCGTCCCCGAAATTTGACAAGGTTCAAAGAACTAAAAGAGATATAGAGCTATGTGCTCTAGCCACACAATGAATCTTATCCTTGTCAATAAGAGGGCCATGACCTATGGGGAATTCACTCCCCCACTTGGAACACAACTACGGTTGAGGTTTTTATTCTTAGGAAACTAACCTATTCCAACTAATCAGAGAAGCAACACGTCCTCAACTTTCCTATATCCTATAATCATTCAATAGAATATAGACTACAACATCAGGAAAACACATTTAAACAGATAATTACAAATAACATGTTCAAAAAATAAACAAAACATAAGACATTTATCAATAAAAGGAATCCACATAACAAAACGTAGTTCAAACACAAGCAGAATAGATAACAGTGCACATCAACAGTTTTAAAATATTGTTTGTTTATCCATAATCAAATACAAATAGTATCATGGTTTGGAATTTTATCAAAGAGTATACTATTGAAAGAAAAGTAAGACATCAACTCCACACAAGGAAATGAAAATAATCACTACACACTAAAATAGTCTTGCATTGAACTAAATTGAATTTGATAGAAGTTTGAAAAGATTTGGCATGGCAAGACTTTTTTGGAATAAAAGAGAATTGCGAATTATGGAATATAAAAATCAAAGTTTGAAGAAGGAATCATGAAATGAATAGGGTTTACAAACGATAAAATACATGAGTCATCATTGAAAATCGGGAGATACATGTCAAAACTTTATTATATCCTAACTCTAAAATTAGTTCGCAATCTTATTTGTAAAAATAGTCTTTGATATTCACACCATAGCATATAGAAAGAATAAGGTTTGGAACGTCCTCATGAAAAGAGCACATTGGAAAATTACAATTTCATTTTGCAACAAACATTTTCTTAAAGGGATAAACCAAAATTGGAAAATACTTTGTATATGAACATGGTTAGAAAATAATGCTTAGAATGAAAAATAGGTATAAGAGTTGTTCTTAGAAAACTAAGCTGGTATTTATAAAGAGGATTGTAAATGGTGAGTAATAGATATACTTTAATAATTATATACATAGAGAAAATGAATTATCAATTATCCAAAACTTAATTTATCAAAATTATAAGTTTTTATCATGTGCAACACTTTCTCTAAGAAAGAAGATGCATTGAAAATATATGTTACACTAATGAAAGAATTGGGATCAGAAATTGCCATGCAAGGAACACAACAAGGTTTATAAAAAGCTACACTTGAAACTAGAGTTAAAGAATGTTCATGAAAGAATTTGATTTGATAAGTAATTAATAGGAATTAGTATAATATTCTTTTAAAATCATTCTCAAAAATGGGTAAAAATATTCTTTATCAGAACTAACTTCGATGTGTAACCGGAGTATATGAAAATACTTAAAGGTTGGGAACTATCATAAAAAGATCCCAAATAGTTTGATTATTTAAAATAGTTTAACTTAGTATATAATCTTAGGAAATTCGAATTTGTAAATACACACACATACACATACAAGTCAATCATTCAGAAACACATAAAGCCTACTTCCTACATGCACATCTATACATCTATATGCCTTAAACTTAAACTCTAAGACTCCATCAAATCGGACTTAACTTCTACTACTCGATCTATGACTTAGAAACTAAGGAGATGCTACACTCAACCTAATAGGTAACTCTACGAAACACGACCTCAACTAATCCTATGTTTTATATTTCTATAAGACTCAAGGCTTCCTATTCGGTTCCTAAGGTTAGGACTTTACATTTCTCGTCTCTAATCCTAATCGAGACTTAACTATTACAACCTAGACTTCAACACTAGGACTTTCCTATCAGATGGTAAAATGGGGACTTTAACATTCAACAAGCTACATCCCTTGAAATAACTCATAAGGGTTTTGAAAATCATTTGTAGTTTCGGAATATCGCTTGTTCAATAGTACCCACGCATTTCCTCGGAGTTCTAAGTGGACTTAAAGGAAAAGACATAACATCCTTCACCTTAACTTAAGTTCTAGCTTAAACCTTAACTCTAAGATAAAATGCATTGTCTTTAACCCACCTTGCCACCTTCACTTACATTCCTCAAATCCACACTATTGTTTTGCAAGAAAAGATTTGGTATTCGATGATAAGGTACTTTTAAAGATTTGCATCTTCTTTATCATAAGGAAAATACTTTGTACTTGATAAATCCTTTTTGTTTAAAACTTTGACAAAATTATTAGATAGGAAAAGACATGTCAAGTGTTCAAAAGTTCAAAGTGTTTCTATAAGTTTTCCAAGGTCATATCACATTAGCTTTGAAACTAATTCAGAAGCTTTGAGGACTCTTTGGATCGAGCAACCGAAGGTCCTCAATGATTCAACAAACCCAAATAAAAGGAATGTATTCTTCGGTTAAAATTTTAATTTCATTTGAATTTTCAAATCGTAATGAATACATTTCCTTTTATTTTAACTTTGAAGTTCAAGCTTTGATTCGAATTAACTTATGTCGCATTCGGTGAATTCTTATTTAATCGGCAATTGGTGTAACTTAAGAATAAACCACACCATTATTCAATTAGTTAAGAATTCACTTCATTTGCAATACATTTTTAAAAGTTGGTGTTGTGACACTTATACAATTATCAAAGTTGGAACAAATTTCATGCCTTGGAAAGTTTTAGAATATTAGTGTACTTGACATTTATTTTTATTAAAAATACTTAGATTTTCCAAAGAAGAAACCTTAAAATATTCTAATGCAAAAACGGTTTTAGACTTTGTCAATAATAGTATTTTTATCACCAAATATAATGTGGGAATGTATAAAGGCACTTAGGTCTCACTAAGTCGACACTTAGTGATTAAAGTGAAAGACAATTACAAAGGGGTAACACCTATTCACTTCCTCTGCGCACTGTGATAAAGAATGCCCGGAGTGTACAAAATTGGGTGGTCTCTAATACCTTTCCTATTCCTAGGTAAAGAAAATAAATCTGACAGTTATTTGATTGGATTCAAGGACGTAATGATCTTATCTTCCAACAAATGTAAATCTCGAGGTGGCCAATCTCAATTTCACATTACATTGAAGATAATACCACTTCTCGTACTACCTGAGTTCCAATTAAATAATCTAAAAATAGAACAAAACAACTAATCATCTTCAATTCAAATGAGGACTTTGAAACTTCACCATACTAAAAAGTTGCAGTCCTTTATCATATTTGAAATGGAACTCAATTTCAAAACTAAGGTTTAGTTCTGCCCGTTGGGGTAGCAATTTCATGCTCTGACCCGTTGGGAGTTTCCACTTCCCTTAGTCTCTACTTTCCGTCCACTTCTAAATACAATAAGGTCACAATTAAAAATTTAATCTCAACTCCTCTTTAAATTGAAGGTATAACCTTAAGGCTGCTAAGCTATAGCTATCACTATTCTACACTACAAATCTATACCAACTTTAGCTAAAAATGCATGAACTTAGCACTAAAATATGCAACCTATCTAACTATCCTTAGTTACTGTCATGTGGAGTAACTCATTTAGGAGTAGGAAATCCATACTCCACAGCCGAGAATTGCAACCATTTCTCTGATACCATTTGTAACATACTGACTTTTTATTTTAAAATACATTAATTAAAATGTTTAACTTAATTATAAAATAGTTGGAATTTCATAAAAATTTTGGCGGAGTTTCGTTTGAAATTCAGACTTTTCCCAAATTAGATTTAAACCTGTCAAGTCCAGAATAGATTGCAAGAAAAAGAAATATATAATTACATTTTAGAAACTATTAAAAAAAAGGGATATCATTGTATCCATTCCGAACACTAATACTTTCGTGAAAATCATTATAGAGTCTCTTATTACAAAATCAAACTAGACTTAACTGCAAGTAAAAGTAAAATTTAAAATACAACTTTAATTAATGAAAATAAAACCATTTATAGTACAGGGCCCTAGAATGGTTGCAATCGGATTGAAACCAAAAGGTCTCAACCAATAATATACTCTCTTTCCATGAGAGTGTACTATTTCGGCGTAGAAGCTATGAACATCTTTCTCCACAGGGTACCTAATATGGTCAACAGTAAGGGTGAGTAAATTGGATATATATTAGAGAAAAACATTTGAAAGTAATAATAGAGCATAACTAGGTGCAATCATAACATAAATAGCTAAAGTAAACGAAAAGTTATTTATCACAGTCACAACTCCATAAAACGATTCATAATTATAATGCTATGCTTTAATGTACAACCACATGATTATGCTATGCACGCCACACTTGTGAATTAGATTATTGAATCCGATATTACACAATTCATTTCATTAACTTTAACAATTCATCGGATTCAATAATCTAAATCAATCATGCAATTCCCTTCACACTTTCACTCTTACACTTGAACACTTTAACACTTTTTACACTTTAAAACTTTTTAACGATTGGGTACATTGTGCTTCACATTCTCCCCGAAGGAGGGTCCTCACACAATGTACCTATAACACTTTTAACCCTTCATCACTTTTCCAAGAACAACAAACCACCTCACAACCCCCCTCCACTCTGGGAAAAAACCGACCAGGAGTAAGTATTTCTCAACCTATAGTTGGGTGCTTCACCTCCACTTAGGAAGGTCCCTCGCTCACCCGCTTGCACAACACTTCACCTCCACTTAGGAAGGTCCCTCGAGCAATTCCGATTGATTTGCCCGAATTGGCTTTAGCAGAAATCACCCTCGACTGGCCCAAAGAAACCAAAGTAAATAGAATTATTATGGTTTGCATAGGACCAATCCGCAACACGGGAAGCGATCCCATGTCCTGTGCAAGATCAAAGTCCTCCATAATAATCCTCCTAATTTACTTTTGTCCTCATCAATCAAAAGAGACGTGTGTTTTTCCCCTACCCTAACGTCCACCTTTACACCATGAATGACACTAAATGCACGTGCTATTCAATTGAGATTGAAATCCCTTTTTGTTCTCCTTTTTGAAATCACATTAATTTGATTCAAACTTAATTGAATAGTACTAGACCCTATGGTATGCATAGCTATTAATACTTTTAATCCTATAATTACAAGCACATCCTAATCACAGAGAAAGCATAATAATATAACCAACACAATATTCAACACATTTAAACATAAATACACTTATATAGAATCACAACCACATAGGGTTTTCACACTAATCTATTTCCTCATAATCCTAATCTCAATCAAACATTCAAATATACCTAATCATGTCCCAATTACTAATTTCAAACCCTTCCCCTAAGCTAGACCCAATTTACCCCCCCTTACCTCTTGAAGGGAAGAGGAGAACTTGAAGGTTTTGTTGGAGCTCCACACCAAGCTCTAATCAATCCACCATGACTCCTAATCCTTGTCCTTTAGCAACTCCTAAGACCAATTGAATGATTGGGGAGGCTCAATTTGATGAATTGGGAAAGTTAGGGTTTTGGGGTTTTGATTTGGGGGTTTTTGAGAGAGAGTGATTTAATGGAAATTGAGAGAGGGAAAACACTTGGGAGTGATAGGGAGGTGATTTGGGGTGATTAATTTGGTTTTAATTGATTGGAACTTGGAGGAATTGAAACCCCTAAGAGAGGAGAAGAAGAGAGAGTTCGAGTGAGGATAGAGGAAACTTTGTAAAAATGAACCAAATCACGTGTTTTCTGGCTGATAATGTAGTGGTTAATCGATTAACCACTTTGGTTAATCGATTAACACTTGAAAATTTACAAAGGATAAATCGATTAACTTGCCATTAATCGATTAAGGCCATAAGGTGACCAAAAACTTAATCGATTAACCTACCCCTTAATCGATTAGTGGCTGAATGATGCCTAAAAATTAATCGATTAACTCATAGGTTAATCGATTAACCTATTCAGTCCACTTAATCCCTTGTAATTCGACTGGCCATAACTTCTTCGTCAACCGTCGGGTCTTGCTCAAATTTTGAGGCAAGCTTCCTAAGACACTCTTCGTAACATCCAACGGTGGAATTTGGGTTTAGAGCTATGGATATTAAATTCCTAATTTTCTAAGGTTCTATGTTCTTTAGGTTTTCCAATAACTCTTCTAAAACCCATTTCTACACAGATTCTACTGCACCAAACCTACTCTTACTAAATCCTACATTCTAAACTCATTCTAACTCATCCTTAACTTATTCTATTCTATACTTAGCTAAGTGCTAAACCTAAACACTTACTAATACGAATACCAATACTAATTAACACTTCTAATCGGGAATCGGGCTTGTGGTTGCTACAACACTTATCAAGTCCTACTAATTACGATACTTAAAGATCTTATAAAATTGGGGATGTTACATGAGGGAGAGTAATCCTGCTCGGCCATGCCTGGTGTATGCTCTAACTCAGTATCTGAAAAAGTGTTAAGGAGGTGAGCATTACACAATAAAATAGGGAAAGCAGTTTCTAATATGCTATAATGAACTACCAAGCCAACCACAGTTAGTCATATATTACACACCATCAACCAATCATGTTCATTCAATTCAATTAGGATCACACCATTGACAAGTGAATTTCTTTTGTAATTCTCTAACTCTTTTATTCATGCACTTCCACTTTATACAAACTATCACTTTTTCATCTCTTTTCGTTACTTTACATAATTATCATTCTCTTTTCATATCCTTTGAGTTCTTAATAAACTTTAGAAATTATTACGTGGATCCATCATTGCGTACAGTCCCACAACCTAGACAACGTCTTACAGCTTCACACAATGTGTGTCTTACGCGATTTATGCGTACAGTCCCACAATCCGGATAACGTCTTACAAGATCTGGATCGCACTAGTCTATGCGTACAGTCCCACAACCCGGACAACGTCTTACAAGACATCAAATAACACCAGTCTATGCGTACAGTCCCACAACCCGGACAACGCCTTACAAGACATAAAATAACACCGGTCTATGCGTACAGTCCCACAACCCGGACAACGTCTTCCAAGACCAGAAATATTTTCGATTTGCATCCACTTTCATAGAACTATCATTTTCTTTATCATTGTTTTATATCTCAAAATTTTAACATATAAATTTGTAATTAAAAACACCAAACCACACACATATCAAGTCTCAATCATTGCAACCATGCAGAAACAATACAACTCATCATTTTTCTAACATATTCACTGTCCTAGGGTTTTAACTTAGCCTAACATAAAACTCTTAGCACCCACTATATACATAATACAAACTACCCCCTAGAATATGGTAACACACACCCCCTTACCTCAAACACTTGGAGATAATGTGATTTCCACTTGCCCTAAGCTTGCAAGCTTGCCACCATAAGAGTTATAATCCAAAGAAGAGGAAGGAACCTATTACAAGAGTTAAAAGAAGAAGAGTTGTTATCTTTGCCTTGTTCCTGGCTATCTTACATAGAATAACAAGATTTCCATATTTTAAGGCTTGAAACCCACCATGGAAGTGAGAGAGAAATTCGAATATAGGGAGAGAAAGAGAAAGGGTTCTTGTTTTCAACACTTACTTGGAGCTAAGAAAGAAGAGAGTTGTTGATGAGGATGATGGCTACTCTTGTTTCTTGATTATTATTGATGAAAAGCACAAACCCTTGGAGAGAAAGAGGAGGAGTCGAAGATGAGAGAAGAAGGAGTGTTGTTTGTTGATAATATGTTGGTGTTGTTGTGTTTCAACTTTCCTATCTTTTCCTTTATCAACATGACTTAAAGTGGTTTTTGTGGCTGAGGGTGCACCCTTCTTTATTAAGTCACGAATGGGTGGTCCCCACATGTTATTTTATTTTTCCAGATTTTTACAAGGGTAATCGATTACTGGCTTAAAGTAATCGATTACCACCCTTGATGCAACATTCTTAGTATAATCAACAGAGGGCAAGTAATCGATTAATCCATTTTAAAGTAATCGATTACTTCATGAAAATCACAAGGTAATCGATTACTTCCATGAGGTAATCGATTACCAATGCTGCAAAATTGAAGTGATTCTACATGAGAGCTTGTAATCGATTACTCCCCTTCACAGTAATCGATTACTTCATGAAAAATCCTATTTTGATGGTTTTCTAACTCCAATTCATTTCCTTAGGTTTCTATTCTCATTAAAGCTTGATTTACTACTCCTAACCTCTCCCTAAACTTGACAATTCACATAAACCCTTTGCATAAATCACATTATAATCAAATTTAAATTGAGGATGTTACACGACTTAAGTCTAGTTGGAGACTATATTTGGGGATTGGAATGATTTATGTATGAAATTGATGCATTTTGCTCTCAGCTTGCATAATCTAATCGGTTAGGAGTCACTCTAACCGGTTAGAGTCTGACAGAATGCATTAGTTGTTCAGGCTTTGTATAACAATCAATAAGGATAAGTACGACATAGATTAAAGTTAATAGTTGATCTAATAATTGAAGTAAATAAGGTAATTAGTTGTTATGCTTTGATAAGTCCTTATTGGGATCATGTTGACGGGCTTAGAACTTATAAAGTATGTTTTTAATATGTTTAAGTCTTAATGAGATGTTATTACAACTAAAATCATGTTTTAATTATGCCTCAACTACTGTATAAATGTCAAGAAATGATTAGATTGAGTTTTGAATGAAGATGATTGTAAGATCTCCAAATCTTGTTGTGCCCTGCAGAATCTAACTGGTTAGAACCTGAAAGAAGCTGTCTATTAACTCATTCTATTTTATTGTTCCTTTATAACAAAGTACGACCTTTGATTTAATTCTTACTTGAATAAAAGATGATTAAAAAAGTGAGATTTGTACTTGTTGATAATTTTATTTAAATTCTTTATGCTTGTTGATGATGACTTGATAATGGATAACTAATCCGATATGATAAATTGGAAAGAGTGTAGGTTAATTGTCTAGGGGCAATTAGCTATATGAATGGATTGGGTTTGCTCTCGAGCAAACCCAATGAGACTTTACTTAAAAAGATTTAATTGATGAATAATGAAAGAGTAATCCTGCATTAGTCATAAAGGTTTGGTATGAATGTCAAGCATGAAAGAATTTGTGGGGTAAAAGTATGTTATAATGAATTGAGTACAAGGGGTGTATACGATAATGATGAGAATCCTGATCTTATTACCGTGTCCCTTGGGAAAGGACCTGGTGCGAATATGGTGTTATTCGTAGGCGGTAGGTCAAGAGCCCGGGTATACCGTGTCCCTTGGGAAAGGACCTGGTGCGAATAGGACACTATTCGTAGGCAGTTAAACTAGTTGTCCCGATATACTGTGTCGTGTGGGAAGATGCTTAGTGCAGATGGGATGCTATCTGTAGACAGTATATCATAATGATGTCCCGGTATGACGTGTCCCTTCGGAAAGGACCTAGTACAGATACGAAGGAGTGTATCTGTAGGCGTCATGTCCTAGTGTACGTGTGACCCTTGTACAGTCGATATGTTTTTGAATAGTGATGATTGTACCCAGGAATCCTTTCGTGGAAGAGAGTAACAATTTGACATTGCAAACATATAATAAGATAATGACTATGGATAAAACACTTGATAAGCATGTATCATATGCATTATAGTGATTGTATGTGTGTGACTCAATCCTTAATCTGCTTACACGATATGACAAGTGACTTACTCCCATCTATCATGTTTGGTGGTAGGTACAAGTTCTAACCAGAAATAGCCAGTCTGTCCAAGCCAGAGACTCAAGCGGAGAAGGAAAATGCTCAATTGGATCTGATCCTTTGTAACCCTGAGATATTGTACTTTAAAAAGGAAAATTTTTATTCACTATTCTTGAATAAAGGGAATTTTTATTTTCCGCTGTAACTCTTTTACTAAATTATCTTATTCCCTTTATAAAAGAATCAGGGTGTTACATTAACAATGTAAAATTAAGCTGAGTTTGCCTTGTTTTGTTCACGATAACTAGTTATTACCTCAAGATAATCGGTTTTCACCTCAAGATAACCGGTTATCCTGATAGAACACTACATAAATTTAGTGTTTCATTGAATGATTTCAATGCCAATTTACTTCCAATGATTCTTGGGTAATCTCCAAGCCATGCATACATAAATCACATATCTTTTTTGACAATTTGTAATCATAAATCCTCAATGATTTAGTGTATGCATATAATACACCTTATACTCTAAGTTATTTTTTAATTCTTCATGCTTCTTAGCCTTTAGTCCTAAATCTTTACTTAGGAACAAAATATAATCACAGTATCACAGTCATAGCCTCTATGCTTTACTAAGATTAATCATATAGTTACACAAGAATCATCCATATATTCACATAAAAATTCCATTTCTAACGGCTCATGAACCTAATTGGTTATTCAATAATAACACTTTCCATGATCAATACATATGTATGTTTATTATTATGATTCTATTAGCATTCAATTCATTTGTAGATGTCCAATTATTATCCTAACTACAAGGATGACTTCTCTCATACCTTTGCATAAGAGAAACTTGATTAAGTTGAGCCTTGGAGCTCCTAGTTGTTGTTATGTAGCTTCTTCTTGTGATTCTAAATCAATTCCAAGGCAGCCTCATTACCATTCTTCTAAGGGAAATCAAGACAAGGTTATGGTTTATGATTTGGGAGTGTATGAGAGGGTTTTTATCCTGACAAGAGTTCTCAAGGATTCTTAATAATTGTTATTTTAATTTTTTTCTTTTTTTCTAAATCGGAGGGAGTGTGTTATCATAAAAAAAACGGGAGGGAGTATCTAATTTATCAAATACTAAACTGAATTTTAATAATGTTAAAGGATGGTGAATCAAAGAGATTTTGATGAAGTCAAATGATCGGTCTTGGCAAAGGACTGATGAAGCCAATCGAATCAGCTGTATGTTGATCAGCTCGGTGCATACTCTGAAGTGATCAATCCGAGCTATCGTTCAGAGCAGACTAAGTCAGCCGATGTCAAGCTCGAAATATGCTCGAACATGAGTATCAAGTCTAAAGATCAAGATCAAGCTCGACAGCTCGGGTGCAAGTTTGGAAGACGTTTTGAATTTGCTCAGGTGCAAGCCAAGTTATCAAGGTCAAACAAAAGCTAAGTTTCATAAGATGCTCAGAAGATGTTTTGGAAGATGCTCAGCAGTTGCTTTGAAGAAATGTAGTTGAACCATCAGCAATTCAGAAGCTCAGATGCAAGCTCAAAGTTGATCAGCTCAACCGAAGTTAAGCTCGGCCTTCCGACTAAAAGAGTAAAGCTTCAACGCATCATAAGATCTGATCGGCCTTTGGTGCAGTCAAGTAAAATGTTAAACCATCAGCTCGGCTTAAGGATGCCAAGAACAGATGCCAAGTGAAAAGTCATCAAGCTCGGCTCAAGTTACCCAAGCTCGGTGATGGTGTCAACTTATGTCAAGCTCGGAAACACTGTTTCATCAAGAAGATTACTCACTCAAGTTCCGAAGCTCGGTGATGATGTTAAGCTCGATGAAGATGTCAAGAACTTTCGTCAAGATAATGAAATCTTCAAGCTCGACAGATCTCAAGCTCGGCTTCAAAACAACTCAGTTCAGAAGTCTTCAAGCTTTGAAGTCCTCAAGCTCGACATCAGTTCAGCTCAGCCTTTACTCAGATGTAAAGCTCATATTCAAGCTAGTTTGCATTGCTCGGCCAAAGCTCGAACTTCAACGGTCAAACTCAAGCTTAAATGAGAAGCTTGGCCACAGCTCGGAAGTCAAAGGTCAAGATCAAGCTCGGCTCACACTTGGTCATTTTCAGTGCAAGCATCATCAAGCTCAGACTTTCAGCCCTGTTCAAGCTCAGTTCTGTCTCAGCTCTATGGTGCATGAGAAATCAAGTTCCCTAGCTCGAACAATTGACAAGCTCGGATACTGTTCATCGTCTACTACATTCAGTGTCATGACGCCGCCGTAAAACTTGAATTTCAAATTAAAAAAAAAGGGATTGTATTCAGAAAGGACAATACGTGTTGCTGTGAATTGGAAGCATCTGGAATCATTCTTTTGGAAAGGACATACGTGGATAAGAACGTTGCAATAAAATGGATAATTTCAGGAATATCCGTTGCAAGGACAGTATGTCACAAAATATCTTTCCTCAATGTTGGAAGTTGAGATCAGTATAAAAGCCCAGCTCTCATTCTCCAGACATACGAATACGAAGAACACAAAACAAGAGTGGATAACACAGCAGCAACAACATTTTCTAAACACAGAGAAACAAACTTTCACATTCGAAATTTAAGTTTCATCTTCTCTTTGAAATCCTTCCTTAATTGATTAGTCACCAGATACACAAACTTTCAAATCACATTCTGTTGAGTTCTCGAGTTGGAGCCATCCTCTTTCTTTCATCATTTGTAACTTGTTGAGACGAAGTTGTTCTTGAAGGTTTCAAGAAACTTCGGTGGTGTAAAGTGCTGAAGAGGTTCTTCAACCATCAATTTATTTGGGGTAGATTCAGGGGTTTGGTACACTCTTGAAGGGATAGGTTTAGAGAGGTTCTCATGTAAATCCTTGTGTAACCATTTAAATTGATTTTGAGTAAAAGCTCCCTAAAGGTTGTAGGGGGGACTAGACGTAGCTCTCAAGTGAGTGAGAGTGAACCAGTATAAAATTTTATATGTCTCTTCCTTTACTGCTTTCTGCATTATCTGTTCTGTCTTGCATTTGCTATTTTCGAGCATTTAGTCGGCAAAACCGAACCTCTGCTCGTTAATTTGTGCTCGCTAAGTTCACGCTGCAAAAACCGGTTTCTGTGTGTAGCAGCTTGGATAATCTATTGCTCGGCCTAGACAATAGATTGTCAGCATCTGCTCGGCATTAACTCGGCAATTTTCATAAAAACAGCAAGCATAAATTAACAACTTTCAATTAATCCAAAAAATTGGTATTAGTGCTTCAAACTACTATTTCCCCCCCCCCCCTCTAGTAGATTGTTAGGCCGCTTGTTGGTTTCCAACAAGTGGTATCAGAGCTCGGTTGAAAGGTCGAGCTTAACAGCTTTTTCGAAAAGGATCCAAAAGAAACCAAATGGCGTCTAACAATCCATTTCGAGGGGAAGGCTCATCAATAAACCGACCACCACTGTTTAATGGTGATGGTTATGCTTATTAGAAATCCCGAATGAAAATCTTTATAGAAGCAATTGATATCAATATTTGGGACTCAATTGAAAATGGTCCTCATGTTCCAAAAAGAAAAATTGGAGATGATGCTGTAGAAATCCCAAGGACTAGTTGGGATGATGATGTCAAGAAGAAAGTATCTAACAATTTGAAAGCCAAGAACATCATCACCTCGGCTTTGTCCTATGACGAGTTTTTCCCAGTTTCGCACTGCAAAAATGCGAAACAAATGTGGGATACTCTACAACTCACTCATGAAGGAACCAGCGAGGTTAGAAGGGCCAGATTAAATACCCTGATGCATGAGTACGAACTCTTTCGCATGCAACCGAATGAGTCGATTAGTGACATGTAAAAGAGATTCACTCATATTATTAATCATTTAATTGCATTAGGAAAGACTTTCTTAAACTCTGAAATTATTAACTAAGTCTTAAGATGCTTAAGCAGGGAATGGCAGCCCAAGGTAACGACCATCATGGAATCCAAAGATTTAGATACCATGGATATTGCAACCCTGTTCGGAAAATTGCAAGAGCACGAGATGGAGCTCGGCAGACTAACGATGCTTGAAGAGTCAGATAGAAAGAAAAAGGGGATCTCTCTCAAGACCTCTTCCAAGCAATCAAAAGCAAGCAAAGACTCCTCGGACAGTGACTCAAGCTCGGACTTGGATGAGGAAAACTTCAGCCTCATGGTGAAGAAGTTCGGGAAATTTTTCAAAAACAAGAGGAACTTCAGAAACCGAGGAAAAGAAGTCAGAGATGAACACCACAAGAGCTCGAAAGAAAGAATAAAATGTCACGAGTGTGGTGAACCAGGGCACATCCGAGCATAATGTCCCAAGCATCAAAAGAAAGGCAATGCTGAAAGAAAAATGGGAAAGAGCGCAAACCAAAGAGAGCTTATGTAGTATGGGACGCACCCGAAGACAATGAAACCTCAGACACTAGTTCATCCGATGATGAAGAGGAGGCAAATCTATGCCTAATGGGAAGGCAAGCTTCACACGGATCTTCGAGTCGAACAACAACCAAGCAAGAATATAAGATGCTCGAATCAAGCTCGGACAGTGACGAGGACAGTCCGACCATGTGCTTAATGGGAAAAAATCATGAGGAAGCATCACCGAGCCAAACAACTTTCGAGCATGACTCTGAGGTAGCTTTCGATACTAATACTGATTTTGAAAAAGATTTTGATTCTGATGATTATAATGAATTGTATGCTGCATATATTGAAATGCAATCTGAATTCAAGAAACTTGCTAAAAGTTATACAAAATTGAAAAAGAACATTCTAAACCATAAAGAGCAAGTTCTTGAATTAGAAAAATGCATTGATCAATTAAAATGCAGTAATGAATCTTTAGAACATACTATCACAAAATTGAAGAATCAAACTTGTGAAAGTTGCATCAAGTACCAAAACGAAATTAAAGATTTGAAAACCAGTTGTGCAACTTTTACAAAGAGTGATAAGATGTTCGACTGAATTCTTGCTGAGCAAAGGAACTATTCGAACAAATCAGGTCTTGGTTATACTCGTGCCGAAAAGAAAACTGTTAAGAAGGTCGGCTCATTTTCAAAAGTAAATCATTCTAAAATGCCGATCTGTACTTACTGTGGCATTCATGGACACATGCCAAACGAATGTAGAATTCGGTGTTATGGTGTAACCAAGGGCTCTTATGTTTGGATAGTCAAAAGAAAAGACTCACATGCTAACCCCCAGGGACCCAAAATAGTTTGGGTACCCAAAACAAACAAGTGTTATGTTTGTGTTGCAGGTGTGTTTTCGAGTAAGAGAAAATCGGTGGTATCTGGACAGTGGCTGCTCGAAGCACATGACTGGGGACAAGGAGCACTTCACTGAACTTTCATACAAGGAAAAGGGCTATGTCACTTATGGTGATAACAACCGAGGTAAAATCATGGGTGAAGGTAAAATAGGGAATTCCTCCAACTTGATTATCGATAATGTTTTACTTGTAAAAGGACTAGAGCATAATCTTTTGAGCATTAGTCAACTATGTGATATCGGTAATCATGTTGTTTTTACTTCCACTCACTGCATTATTAAAAGTGACAAGGACGAATCTGTTAAATTTTTTGGTAAAAGATGTAACAATACCTATTTGGTTGACTTAAATGAAATCACTTCTTTGGTGTCCACTTGCTCGGCCAACAAAGAAAGTGATACTTAGTTATGGCACCGTAGGACAGCACATATAAATGTAAATCAATTGAAGAAACTACAATCCAAAAACTAGTAATTGGTTTACCAAAGCTGAAATTTGATGTTGAAGGTGTTTGCACTGCTTGTAAAACATGCAAACCGACTAAAAATAAAAATAACTTTCCTTCCAAACCAGTGGTATCCACAACAAGGCCATTAGAATTACTTCATATGGACTTGTTCGGACCATCACAGGTAAAAAGCTTTGATGGCAATTACTATGCTTTAGTGATTGTTGATGACTTCTCTAGATTTACATGGACTCTATTTTTAGCATCAAAAAGTGATACTTATCAGAGATTTAAGGATCATGTCAAACGAGTCCAAAACCAAGTCAATCAAAAAGTTGTTGTAATTCGAACAAACCACGGTGGCGAGTTCGAGAACTACAAATTTGACAAATTCTATTCAAAGCTCGGTATTGAACATAAGTTTTCAGCTCCAAGAACTCCCGAGCAAAACGGAGTTGTTGAACGGAAAAACCGAGTTCTTGAAGAGCTTGCTCAAACCATGTTGAATGAATATCATTTACCGCATTATTTTTGGGTTGATGCAGTTAACACGGCATGCTACATGATGAACCGCATTCTGACCCGACCAATTTTAAAGAAAACACCCTATGAACTTTACAAGGGTAGAAAACCGAACATATCTCATCTTCATGCTTTTGGATGCAAAGTTTTCATTTTAAACAACGGCAAAGAACATCTCGAAAAATTCGATTCAAAAGCAGATGAAGGGATTTTCTTAGGTTAGTCTACTCACAGTAAAGCTTTTAGAGTGTTCAATAAAAGAACTTCCACTATGGAAGAGTCTATCCATGTGGTATTTGATGAGTCTCCGAAAGGAGACACTGTGAGTTGTTCAGGAAACTTAAAAAATTTAGTTGCCGACCTCATTCCGAGCTCAACTGAAACTGGAGCTCAAAAGGATGATCCTGCATCTTCAGCTGAAATCGGAGCACAGAGAGACGAGCTCTCTCCAAGTAGAACTCAGTCCGACCTACCTCCGACTTGGAAATCGAACAAGAATCATCCGATAGAATGTGATCGGAGACATCTCGAAAGGAGTTCTTACTCGGTAGTCCATTCAAAACTTCTGTAATTTCGTTTCTTTCTTTTCTCAGATTGAACCCGATTTTGTTAATGCTGCGATTGAGGATGAACATTGGGCTATGGCTATGCAAGAGGAATTAAATCAGTTCATCAGAAATGATGTTTGGGATTTAGTTCCTCGGCCCGATGATCATACCATAATCGACACAAAAAGGATTTTTCGAAATAAAATGGATGAATCAGGGTTAATTATAAGAAACAAGGCAAGGCTGGTTGCTCAAGGCTACAACCAAGAGGAAGGCATCGATTACGATGAGACCTTTGCTCCGGTTGCCCGACTTGAACCAATTCGGATCTTGCTCGCTTTTGCATCTTTAATGAATTTTACTTTGTATCAAATGGATGTCAAAAGTGCATTTTTGAATGGATTTATAAATGAAGAAGTGTATGTGAAACAACCTCCTGGATTTGAAAGCCATGAATTTCCAAATCATGTTTACAAACTTAAAAAGGCACTTTACGGATTGAAACAAGCTCCTCGAGCTTGGTATGATCGGTTAAGTTCCTTTCTTTTAGAACAAGACTTTGAAAGAGGGAAAGTTGACACTACACTGTTCATTCATAAATCGAACAAGGACATATTATTAGTACAAGTGTATGTTGATGATATAATATTCGGTGCTACTAATATGTCTTTATGCAAGAAGTTTTCAGATATTTTGAAGGGTGAGTTTGAGATGTCAATGATGGGTGAGCTTACATTTTTCCTCGGACTGCAAGTGAAACAAGTTAAAGGAGGCATCTTTGTGCATCAAGGCAAGTACTGAAAGGAGCTCATAAAGAGATTCGGGATGGAGAATTGCAAGAGTGCAACAACCCCGATGAGCACCTCATGCTACCTTGACAAGGATGTATCAGGTAAGTCGGTAGATGTAAGTAAACATAGAGGTATGATAGGAAGTCTTCTATATTTAACTGCATCTCGGCCCGACATTATGTTTGGAGTCTGCATGTGTGCTCGGTTTCAAGCCGATCCAAAAGAATCTCATTTGTTAGCTGTTAAACGGATTTTTAAATACTTAAAAGGAACCGAGAACACTGGTTTGTGGTATCCTAAGGATGCCAACCTTAGTTTGATTGGGTATTCGGACTCATATTTTGCGGGATGCAAGCTTGATCAAAAAAGCACTAGTGGAACTTGTCATCTTTTGGGAAGTTCTCTAGTGTCTTGGTTTTCTAAAAAGCAAGCTTGTGTTGCTCTTTCAACCGCAGAGGCTGTAACACTAATTCTTAATCCTTTTATTATGAAATTAATGGTTATACTTTTTATTGGAAAGAGCTTAGGATTTACAAGAAATCTTAAGAAATTTCGACATAGTTTACTTTGTTTTTCGGACTATTCAAAATTTATCTTTTGTACCTGTCAAACCCAGTAACATCTATATATTCTTATCAGGTTCTATATGCATCAAAAGGCTAAGTTGCCACCATTTTATCACATCAAAAGGGTGGTGGCCATGATTTAATATTTACAAAGTAAAGTTAAGACCAACACTTACATACCCAAAAATAAAGTACTTAAAAGTTTTTACACAATATTTTTCTTAATAACCCAAAAGGGACTATATGGTATCATATCAAAAGATTGGTTGCATCATTAAGTGGAAAGCCACATCATGGAGTCCGTGCCCCCGATGGTGGAGCATGACTCTCCTCGGCAGGAACAGTAGAAAAGACATCTCCACTGGCGGTACCTAAAATGTTCAACATTAAGGGGGTGTGTAGATTAACATAATTTAAAATAAAGAATTAAGAATTACAACATATGAACCAAAGGGGTAGTGCTATCATTATGTTCTTTAAATAAATCAGTCAATATACATGCACATAAAAGGGAAACCCATAGCATAGATATTTGACTCATAATCCATCCATATACATGTATATAAAAGGAAATTCCATATGATAGGTGTTTAACTCATACTTGTAATTTACATGATATCATGATGCATGGATCATTCTTTCCTTATATTCTTTTGCATGATGCATGCTCGGCACTCAGATCCACAATTGAATCCAATGCGGTACCACAATTCATATCATGCTCTTGCTTCATTTTTCTCAAGTTCTCTTCTAAATTTCATTGACATTGGATCCAATCTAGGATTTCACAATTGAATCCTTCAATCGCTCTTTTGAATTCATATTCATCACATCATCATCATCATATCCTTTCCTCACTTCACCCTCCACTCCAGGGAAAGACCAACCGGGAGTAAGTGTCCCTCTACCACGTCTTGCCCGATACTGACCAACTCTCTCGGTCCAGTACAACTTGGGTTGATGGCCCCAAGTTGGCTTTAGTAGGGATCCACCCTCAACCGGTCATGATGTGACTCTTTGACCGATAGGATCATTATGGTTACTGCAGAACCAATCCCCCGACACGAGTGGCCAGTTCGTGCCCTCTTAGGAGATCCAAGTTCTACCGATAACAATCCCCGCGGTTGTTTCATTAGCACAAGCTAGTCACATATCACTCAAGTGCCTCTGCGTATGTCTTTCCCAACTTCCTCTCCATCCACCTTATTCTCCATGTATGATGCATGCTTCTAAGTATTTACTATTGCATGAAAATGATATGCACTCATTCAACATATTTCAGTTATGACATTCCACTTGTCTATATTTAAAAGCAATTAGATATAATTTACCATCTATATTAACTATTGTAATAATAACAGTTTCACTATAACCTAACCATTTCTACCATCTTATACCTTAAACTATTTGTAATTCATTATTATGTAACTAATTTTTACTAACTTCTCTTAACATCCATATTATACCCTAACTCAAATCATGGTTACCATTCCAACACCTAGCAAATAATAATTAAGTCTTAAGGTTTATGACTAATCCTAGGGTTTTATGTATAAATCCCTAACTCTTTATCTTAAAGTATGAAACCTACTCCTCCCTTACCTTAAGGAAGAGAAAACCCTAGAGGGAGAAGCCTTTGAAACTATGAACTCCTTGCTTCCTTTCTCCTTATTGTCTTCTATGTGAGTTTCCTTGGCTTCTAAGTGCTTCCTCTTCTTTTAACTTGATTAAAATATGATAATGGATGAAAAGTAAAGATGGAAGTATCGAGAACGATGGGTTTTCGATGAGAAAGAGGGGTTGGTGATTATGAACAAGAGGTTGTTATGGTGAAATTTGAAGTTGAGAAGGGTAGTTGATGATCATGATCATGATGAAGCAATAGGATGGAAGTAGGAAGAGATGCCAAGAAGACTCTAGAAAACTCATGAAAGAAGTGATCTGCTGATTTTTAATATTCTCCCTCACGTGTCTGCCTTATAAAGTCACGTTTCTGGCCAATACAACAGGTGTTAATCGATTAACCTATTGGTTAATCGATTTGTAAGTTGGTGAGGTTTTGATGACAACAAACCGATTGTGCAAACCTCAAGTATCAACAACATTCAACTTCAAGTCAAGCACCACTACTCAAGATTATTTAGTTAGCTCATATGTTATTGTAATCAATGTAATATTTTATTTTATGTCATATGAGAATGGGTGGTAGCTTAGGTTATCTCATTTTAGGAATTTGTATTGTTGAGTATATAGTGAAATAAGATTAACTTGATAGAAAATAGCTCTTATGAAAGTAGAAATCAAAGCATAATTGAAAAGCAATTTTTTAATCACTTTTACAGTGGTTAATCGATTAGCACGTTTGGCTTAATCGATTAACACGTGTATAACTGATTAAGTTGTTTGATTAACAATGGTTAATCGATTAAGGGGTTCTGTTAATCGATTAATAGCTGTTAAATCATAAAAATTATTTTGGTTAAAAGCTTTTCATTGTGACTTTGATTAGGTTACTCACACTTTCATATTTTTCAATATACTTTCATACAATCACAATCTCACAAAAAAAGAGCTATTCAATTTGAAAGTTCTATCAAGATTCAAGTCTTATTTTCCAATCTTATTCTTCACTATTATTCTCTTCAATACACTTAGTCATTGAGATATTATATTCTAGATCTTATTAGTTTAGTTGAATCATCATACAACGAGGGTTGTAAGCTCAAGAATTCAACAATCAAAGAAGTGAAGAATTTCACAAGTTGGAAGCCTTTGAAGGAGTCAAAGCAACGAAGAAAGGAATTGGGTGAAGAGGTTGCTTCAACAATTCAAGAGACAAGAAGAACAATTGGTTGGGTAGAGTTCAAGAGGTTGGTACTCTCTTGAAAGGATAGGATAACTTGAGTGAGGTTTATCTTTTATCCTTTTTAATCTAACAATTGTTTCTTTAGTGGAAAGCTCTCTATTTCGGTAGAGGGGACTGGATGTAGCTCTCGGTGGATTGAGAGTGAACCAGGATAAAAACCCTTGTCTCTTATCTTTTACATTCTTTAAAGCTTTGAGAGAATTAACAAACAATTAATCAATTAGTTTAGAATTGGGAATTTCATAATTCTTATAGAATCAACACTAATTTGAATTGGTAAATTTAATTAGAGTTGTTCTTAATTCGTTTGATAATTGTTCTTGCATTCTTGCCTTGTGATTTCTGCTGCAATTCTGATTGAAAGTGAATTTTTCTGTTACTCTACTTTGTTAATCGATTAACTGATATTTTAATCGATTAATTTTTAATCAACTTTCAGGCACTAATCGAGTAACAGACTTGTTAATCGATTAATTCTTTTCAAGTATCAGTGATTAATCGATTAGCTCAGTTCGTTAATCGATTAACAGCTTTAACTTTTGTTTAAAAATTTGTTTTCTCAAAACCATTCTCATTTGCAATCGAAAAATTGGTATCAAGGCTCCAAAACACTATTCACCCCCCCTCTAGTATTTTTTGAGCCGCTTGTTGGTTTCCAACAAGTGGTATCTGTAACATCCTACTTTTTATACTTTGAGAAAATACTTTTATTTAACATTTATTTGAGAAAATATTCGGGGTTTATAAAAATTTTGACAGAGTTTCCTTTATATATCGGACTTTCCCCGAAAGGATTTAAACCTGTCAGTACAGAACAGTTTTCAAAATCGAATAAAAATGTAACTTTCAGTTCAAAATAAATAATACTACGAAATACTTTAAAACTTAATAAAAATAAGGATATACATATAATTCTTTCAATATACAAATGCTTAAATAAAATAAAATTCATTAATTACAATTACATTTACAAAATCTATATATATTACAAAACAGGACCTATGAATGGTTGCTCAAACCCCGTGACCCTTGGGTCACTCATACCAATATACTCTCTACCATGAGTATACCGTTCTCGGCCTTGATCCTTTTTGTGCTTGAATCCTTGGTGTACCTATTATGTCCACTGTAAGGGTGAGTACTTTGAAATCTATATCAAAGAAAATGTTTAAAAATAGTAATAAATCATAAATAGGCATATTCAAGCACAACAATATCAATAACACAATTCAATTAACAATTAACAATTAAAACATTCTAACCTTATTCAATATATAACTATGCATACTTAGAGTATAGTGATTTAATATAATACTATAATGTGCAATCACATGGTTATGCTCTGCTAACGTCACACTTGGATGGATTAATTCTCGAATCCAACATTGAACACTTTATCTCATTTTAAACACTTTAACACTTTTGATTGGATTCGACGAATTAAAACATCTATACAATGGATTCACACTTTCCCTTTTCACTTTCACACTTTTACATTTTAACTTTTAAACACTTTTAACAATAACAATCATGTACATTGTACTTCACCTCCATTCCGGAAGGTCCCTCATACAATGCACAAGTTTATCGATAACAATCATGTACATTGTACTTCACCTCCACTCCGGAAGGTCCCTCATACAATGCACAAGTTAATAAATTTTTCCCTTTTTCC
Source organism: Crotalaria pallida (assembly GCA_037953625.1). NCBI lineage: Eukaryota > Viridiplantae > Streptophyta > Magnoliopsida > Fabales > Fabaceae > Crotalaria > Crotalaria pallida. The sequence continues at coordinate 46,542,192 of CM075650.1, read as the reverse complement.
AATAACAATATAACATCCTCACATACACCCTCCACTCTGGGGAAAAACAACCAGGAGTAAGAATTTCTCAACCCCTAGTTGGATACTTCACCTCCACGCCGGAAGGTCCCTCATATCCGCTTGCACAACACTTCACCTCCACGCCGGAAGGTCCCTCGTGCGATTTGGGTTGATTTGTCCAAATCGGGCTTTAGCAGAAATCACCCTCGACTGGCCAAAACAAGTCCAAAGCAATGGAATTACTATGGTTTGCATAGAACCAATCCCCAATACGGGAAGCAAACCCGTATCCTTTGCAGGATCAAAGTTCTCCATAATAATTCCAATAATTTACTCTTGCCCTCATCAATCGCAAAGCGACGTATGTTTTTCCCCTACTCCTAACGTCCACCTTTTCACCATGCATGATCCAATATCTCAAGTGTTTCTCAATTGAATTTAAGACCCTCTTTGTTCTTTAGAAAATGTCATTTAATTTGTTTAAACTCAATTGAGAAATACTTGGTCCTACTTGATGCATAACTATATAAATGTCATTTACAATTTGCTTATATACACTTTACACTTATAACAATGGTAACCATAAAAACAATATCAATTAACAAATCAGAAATCAATCAGTCAATCAATCGACATACTCAGGTATGTCTCAGGGACTGTAATTTAAATCACCTTTCTAGGGTTCTTCACTTCCTACTTTAACAATTCACAAAATCAGTTAATATAACATACATAAATAACATATCATTAGAACTTAGGGCTTTGTAACCAGACTCTACCCGTCCACCCATCAACCTAACCAATCAATCAATACACCCAATTATAACTCTATTACTATAATTAAACCCATTCTCTAATACTAAGCCCAAAGTACACCCCTTACCTCTTGAAGAGAATAGGAGAAGGATGATAAGTTGAGGGAGCATTAACACCAACACCAATCCAAGCTCCCACGTTCTTCCTCTCTTGATTCCTATGACTCCTCAAGCTCCTTGGACCAATTTGAGACCCCACATGACCAATTTCACACTTTGGGGTTTAGGGTTAATTTGGGGGTTTTAAGAGAAAGAGAAGAAATTGAGAATTGAAAGAGGGAAATGCATGAGGGAGTGATAGGGAGATGATATGGGGGTTTAATTTGTTGATCTATTGGGTGGTTGCATAAGAGATCAAAAACCCTAGGGGAGGAGAAGGGAGAATTCGTGTGGAAGGGAGAGGAAACTTTGTGAAAAATGGCTCAAAAACGAGTTTATAAGGCTGATTCAGCAGTGGTTAATCGATTAACTGGGTGGTTAATCGATTAACCAGTGTAATTTTGGCCAAAACCAACATTCAGGCCTTAATCGATTAACCTCATGCTTAATCGATTAAGTCGTGTGCATCATTCAGGTCTTAATCGATTAACTCAAGGCTTAATCGATTAACTGGTTCAATCCAACATTCCTTTGCACTTCAAAGTGTCATAACTTTTTTGTTAACCGTCGGATCTTGCTCAAATTTTGAGTTAAGCTTCCTAAGACAATTATCTTAACATCCAACGGTGGAATTTGGGTTTAAAGCTATAGACCTTCTATTTCTAACTTTCTAAAGTCCTATGCTCTTAATCCTTTAATAATCTTTCTAAGTCGCAACCTTAACCTAACATTTTCCTTTCTCTACATTCTAAACCTATTCTAACTTATTTCTACTTCACACAAACCTACTCTTAGATGAATACTACACTCTAAACACTTAAGCTCATACTAATTCTAGTACAAATTATCGTTTCTAAACGAAATCGACACTTAAGAATACTACGATCCTCATCGAAATCCTACTCACTAATGCACCTAACCACTTAGCAAATTTGGGGATGACAGTATCAGAGCTCGGTCGAAAGATTCGAGCATTAAAACACTTTTTCATAAAGATCCGTTTTGGAAATCATGGGCTCAAATTTTAATCCCTTTGGAGGTGAAGGAGCTTCCATTAACCGTCCTCCACTATTTAATGGTGAGGGATATGCTTATTGGAAGGTTCGAATGAAAATTTTTATTGAAGCTATTGATATTGAGATTTGGAATGCCATTGAGAATGGACCTTTTATTCCGATGACAAAAGTAAATGACACTGTTTCTTTAAAACCAAAATCTAGCTGGGATGATGATGATAAGAAAAAAATTCAATATGATTTAAAAGCTAAAAACATCATCACTTCGGCTCTTTCCTATGATGAATTCTTTAGAGTCTCACAATGCACGATTACTAAACAAATGTGGGATACACTTCAAGTCACACATGAGGGCACTAATGAGGTTAGACGTGCTAGGTTGAACACACTTATGCATGAGTATGAGCTCTTTCGCATGTTGCCGAATGAAACAATAAGCGACTTTCAAAAGCGCTTTACACATATTATTAATCATCTATCTGCTCTTGGCAAAGTTTTATCTAACGGTGAAGTTATTAACAAAGTGATGAGATGTCTTAGCAGGGAGTGGCAACCAAAGGTCACTGCTATCATGGAATCTAAGGATCTAGATGAGAGGAACTTAGCAACTTTATTTGGCAAGCTTCAAGAGCACGAAATGGAGTTAGGAAGACTAACTATGAATGAGGACTCCGATAGAAAGAAGAAGGGAATATCGCTCAAGACTAGCTCAAAATCCCTAAAAGCACAAGAAGAGTCTTCACTAGTAGATGATTTCGACTCCGACATTGATGATGAGACCCTCGGGTTATTGGTTAAGAAGCTTGATCGTTTCCTTAAGAAGAAGAATAATTTCAATTAAACTAAGACAAGGGACACCAAGGAATCAGAACAAAGACAAAAGACCAATAAGGAGAAAATAATATGTCATGAGTGTGGAAAACCGGGGCATTATAGATCTAACAGTCCACAAAAATCAAAGAAGTCCGATAGTGACAAGTGGAAATCCAATCATTCAAAAGGAAAGAAAGCATATATAGTTTGGGACGAATCGAACAATGAATCCACAACTAGCACATCGGAGGATGAGGAGTTAGCCAACCTTTGCTTGATGGCCAAAGTAGATGAAGAAGCATCTTCAAGAAAGAAATCTAATGACAAAACTAATGAGGTAGACTATCTCTCCGATTCTAGTTCAAATTCCAATTCTCATTCTTTTAATGAACTATATTGTGCTTATGTGGAAATGCATAAAGAATTGAAAAAGTTAGCTAAAATAAATGTAGAGAGAAAGAATTTTATTTTGAAGCAACAAGAAAAGATTTTAGAATTGCAAAACTCTCTTGAGGAATTGAAGCTTCAAAATGAAACTGTAGATCTCATTTATGCTAATTCCACATGTGATTGTGATTTGAAATTGAATGATGTCACAACTTGTGAAAATTGCAAAACCCTTGAAAAAGAAGTTTCAAATTTGAAAGATAGAATTGCAAGGCTCACAAGAGGTGATACTCGTTTGGATCATTTGCTTTCAAATCAAAGAAATAATGAAAATAGAGCTGGACTAGGGTATACCAAACCTAAAAACCAAAATTTCAGCAAAGTTGGTACTTTCTCTAAAGTTAATTTTTCTAAAACACCAACTTGCCATTATTGTGGAATTTTTGGACATGTTTCAAATAAATGCAATATCAAAAGATTTGGTATACCTAGTGGCAACTATATGTGGATTGTGAAAGGGACTACACCCCAAGCTAACATGAAAGGACCCAAGACAACTTGGGTACCTAAAACTAGCAAATGATGTTGTGTTGTAGAGGTGCCTTCGGACAAAGGAGCGAAGATGGTATCTAGATAGTGGCTGTTCGAGGCATATGACGGGCGATAAATCACATTTTCTTGAACTTACTACCAAAGGAAGTGGTCACGTCACATATGGAGACAACAATAAAGGCAAGATTCTTGGAGTAGGTAAAATTGGCAATGCTTCAAATGTTATTATTGATAATGTTTTATATGTTGAGGGTCTACAGCATAACCTTTTAAGTATTAGCCAATTGTGCGACATTGGAAACAATGTTGTTTTTACCTCTAATCATTGCATCACTAAGAGTGATATTGACCAATCAATCAAATTCATGGGTAATCGGTGTAATAACACATATTTGATTGACTTAAATGACATCACATCCCTCTTTTCAAAATGTTTATTCAATAAAAATAGTGATGTATGGCTTTGGCATCGTAGAATTGCTCATGTGCATGTAAATCAATTGAATAAGCTTCTATCTAAAGATTTAGTAGTTGGCCTTCCAAAACTTGATTTTAAAATTGAAGGAGTTTGCAATCCTTGTAAAAAGTGTAAACAAACTAAAACTACTTTTCCACCTAAGCAGGTGATTTCAACTACAAGGATTTTAGAACTTATTCATATGGATTTATTTGGACCTTCTCAAACTATGAGTTTTGGATGCAACTATTATTGTCTTGTTATTGTAGATGATTATTCTCGTTATACATGGACTTTCTTTTTATCTTCAAAAGATCAAACTTATAATCATTTTAAAGCCTTTGCCAAGCTTATTCAAAATAAAGTCAATCAAAATATTGTGTCTATTAGAACCGATCATGGTGGTGAGTTTGAAAATAAACTCTTTGATAGATATTGTGAGAAATTTGGTGTGGAGCATCAATTTTCAGCTCCTAGGACTCCACAACAAAATGGAGTTGTTGAGAGAAAGAATCGTGTTTTAGAAGAGTTAGCAAGGACTATGTTAAGTGATAGTAAAGTCCCTAAATACTTTTGGGCCGATGCGGTTAACACCGCTTGTTATGTTTTGAATAGAGTTTTGACTCGACCTTCTCTTAAGAAAACCCCCTATGAACTTTTTAAAGGTCGGAAACCTAATATATCCTATTTTCATGCTTTTGGATGTAAATGCTTTATTTTGAATAATGGCAAACATCATTTGGGAAAATTTGATCCAAAAGCGGATGATAGAATATTCTTAGGTTATTCATATCATAGCAAAGCTTTTAGAGTCTTTAATAAATGCACTTTGACTATTGAAGAATCTATAAATCTTGTTTTTGATGAATCTCCAAAAGGAGAGAAAGGTATTTCTCATGTCTATGATGTAGATATTTTTGGAGATGTTCATAAAGACGACAATGAGAAAGGAAAGGAAATTGAGAAGCCAAATGTTGAAAATGAAGATCAATTGAGAGGAAATGAAGTAGTTCAACAAGAAGAAAATGACTTACCTACTACTTGGAAGACAAATCGCAATCATCCTCTAACAAATGTGTTAGGTGATTTAGCTAAGGGAGTGGTAACCCGAAGCTCACTTCAAAACATTTGTCATTTTGTAGCTTTTGTTTCTCAATTAGAACCTAAGAACATTCATGAGGCAATCCAAGACGAACATTGGGTAATGGCCATGCAAGAAAAATTGAATCAATTTGAAAGAAATAAAGTTTGGGAGCTTGTGCCAAAGCTCGATGATCGTCCTGTGATTGGAACTAGATGGGTTTATAGGAATAAAGCTAGGTTGGTAGCTAAGGGATATAGTCAAGAAGAGGGTATTGTTTATGATGAAACCTATGCCCCCGTTGCTAGACTAGAAGCTATTAGGATTTTGCTTGCTTTTGCATCTATTATGAATTTTAGATTGTATCAAATGGATGTTAAGAGTGCGTTTCTTAACGGTTATATTCAAGAAGAAGTGTATGTTTCACAACCTCCCGGATTTGAAGATTTTGATCATTCGGATTATGTGTTCAAGTTGAAAAAAGCTTCATATGGTCTTAAACAAGCTCCTAGAGCTTGGTATGATCATTTAAGCACTTTTCTCCTAGAAAAAGGTTTTAAAAGAGCTGCAGTGGATAATACACTTTTTATTGAAAAATCGGGTAAGGACATACTCTTAGTACAAATATATGTTGATGATATAATATTTGGTGCAACTAATGAGAATTTGTGTAAGAAATTTTCAGATATTATGCAAAGTGAGTTTGAAATGTCAATGATGGGGGAGCTTACCTTCTTTCTCGACTTGCAAATCAAGCAACTAGATGATGGAATTTATATTCATCAAGGAAAATATTGTAGAGAATTACTCAAAAGGTTTGGCGTGGAGTCTTGCAAAGAAGCTTCAACACCCATGAGTGTCACATGCTACATGGACAAAGATGAAAAAGGAAAATCCGTTGAGGTAACTAAGTATCGTTGTATGATAGGTAGTTTATTATATTTGACTGCTTCTCGTCCCGATATTATGTTTAGTGTTTGCATGTGTGCTAGATATCAAGCCAATCCTAAAGAGTCTCATTTAACTGCTGTTAAGAGAATTATGAAATATTTGAAAGGAACAATAAATACCGGCTTATGGTATCCTAGAGATGCCCTTTTGAACTTAATTGGTTATTCGGATTCGGATTTTCCTGGTTGTAAAGTTGAAAGAAAAAGTACAAGTGGAATATGCCATTTAATTGGAAGTTCTCTTGTATCATGGTTTTCTAAGAAACAAAATTGTGTAGCTTTATCAACCGCCGAAGCCGAATATATTGCGGCCGGGAGTTGTTGTGCTCAAATCCTATGGATGAAGCAACAACTTTCGGATTTTGGTCTTCATTTAACTAAAATTCCTATTAAGTGTGATAACACATCCGCAATAAACTTAACGAAAAATCCGGTAGTGCACTTAAGAACAAAACATATTGAGATTAGGCATCATTTCTTAAGGGACCATGTTCAAAAAGGTGATTGTGTCATTGAATTTGTGCAAACTACAAATCAACTAGCTGATATTTATACTAAACCTTTACCTAGGGACACTTTCTATTTTATTAGAGGGGAACTAGGTATTCTTGATGAATCTACAATTAGCTAGTTGTGTTTGAAAGTCTCTTAAATTGATCACCTTTAAAGCCTATTTCATTATGTGTTGTTTTTTTGTTTTTCAAAAGCATAAATCCTTTCATAATTCTTTAAACATGTAGTTATTTGTATTTTTTCCTTGTTGTGTTACTTGTTGCTTGTTTGTGTTTCTCTGTGCTACTTGCTAATTGACTATGTGTGTTTCTAAGTGTGAAAATGTTTTTCAAAATGTCAAAAATTCAGTTTTTACTCAAATTAATCGATTAAACTTGTCCTTAATCGATTAGAGTTTTTGCCACTTTCAGGCACTACTCGATTAATATTCCAATTAATCGATTAGTTTTTGACCAATGTTCAGGCGTTAATCGATTAAGATTTTCGTTAATCGATTAACGACGTCTTTTAAAAACTGTTTTGACTGCACATTGACTCGTTTCTTCAATTTTTACTTCGTTTTACTCCGTCTTCTCTCTTCTCAAATCGCGATTTTCATCCAAAATCATCAGTCAACACTCAAAATCAAGTGATAATTCGTTACTATATCAACTTCTTCTTCATTTCTACATCGAATTTCATCCCCATTTCCTTAAAATTGTGCAAATTCGTGTTTTCCCCTTTTCAAAACCCTGAACCGCGAATTTCCCTTTTAACACCCAAAACCCAGAAATTTCCTCTACCAATCATCAATTTAAATACAATGGCCTCTTCCTCTGTTGCTCCATCTAAGAGATTGAAGAGAAAAGCACATCCCCATCGTGATAGTGAGTGGTACTCACAAGCAGAGAGAGATGAAAGGGCACCGAAGTTTGTGGCTCGGTCATTTGGGGTAAGGCGCTACTGTAATTTGGAATGGTTTCGCAAAAATCATTTTTCTTTTCATCCGTTGTTAGTTGAACAAATGGTTAAGAAACTTTTGGAATTCAATTGTGTCTCATACCCTAGGTTAGTTCGCCAATTTTATGCGAATTTTACCTTAATTGATGATGTGTTCCAGTCAATGGTGAGAGGTCACTACATAGTAATTAAACAGGTGGACCTTAATATTATGTTTGGGTTAGTGGATCAAGTAACTTATTTTGAGGATAATACTACCATTGTTTTTGATGTTGATGCTGCAACTATTTTCACTGATGCATTACGTGATAAGAATTCTTGGGTTAATGGCACTAAGAATGTAAATCTAGTTTCTGCTGATGATCGTATCTTGTTATACATAATTGCATATTGTTTATACCCAAAGTCATCTCAAAACTATGGACAATGTCAAGAAGAGGACTTGAAATTATTTCATTCCATTAAACATGGAATTCCGATCAATTGGTATCAGGTGATGATGAGTCGTATGTTAGAAGCTGCAAGGTCAAACCCCCCACATTATTTGCCTTACTGCATGCATGTCAGTAAGATGTTGCATCATTACGGGGTTCCTATTGCTGACGATGAGGAGGTTGAAAAGTTCCTGGAAAAGAAGTTTTGTATTAATAATTACCATCTCAACCAAATCAAGATTCAATTTGATAAGAACACAAGATCATGGGTTTGGGATGAGAGAGCTTTGAGGGTTGCTGATGGTGATCGTGCTGAAAGGTTAGCTGAAGAGGACGAATTGAGGTCTGCGGAACAAGGTCAAGGCCAGGAGGGTAATCAAGAGGGTAACCCAGAAGACTATATTGATTTCACTAATTTTGATGTTCCGCCTCCACAGTCTGATTTTGATTATCGTGCTCTTCATGATTCCTTGGTTGCTCATGTTGATAATCGCTTTGATGCCTTAGAGCAGCGCATGCTAGAGGCAAACCAATCTATGGAGCAATGCATCATTGATACCTTTAGCTGCATGTTCCATCAACCCCCACCTCCTTGATCACGTGTTGTAGGCTATTTGATGATATTTTGGATAGTTTTTGCTGTTTTCTTTTGGCTTATGTACTGCTGGACTGTTTTGGTGATTATGGTTCTTCTACTAGTTTCTTATGTTGCTAGATTTTTTAATTTGCTATGGTTCTACTAGTTTTTAATTTGCTGGACAATGGTTATGTAATAGTTTCTATGGCCTATCTTATGTTTCTATTTCTGGACTATGTTGTGTGATTTTATATTGGTTTAATGTAGTTATGGACTTGGTATTATTATGATTGTGCACTGCATATTGTGGTTATTTTTATTATTCCATATCATATATTACCAATTGTCTACTTACCTCTCATCTTTTGTCAAAGAATTTTATACTTAAATACTCTTTTTAATGATGCCAAAAGGGGGAGAAAAGGTTGTTTATGTTGTGCTTTGTAGGTTTGATTGGTTTTTATATATTTTTCCTAAGTATTCATACATTTAGGGGGAGTATATGAAAACTTGAACTTTTTAAATTGAAGATGGTTTGTCATCATCAAAAAGGGGGAGTTTGTATGTTGTGCTTTGTAAGTTTTTAAATTGAAGATGTTTTGTTGACAACAAACCAATTGTGCAAACCTCATGTATCAACAACATTCAACTTCAAGTCAAGCACCAGTACTCAAGATTAATTAGTTAGCTCATATGTTATTGTAATCAATGTAATATTTTATTTTATTTCATATGAGAGTGGGTGGTAGCTTAGGTTATCTCAATTTAGGAATTTGTATTGTTGAGTATATAGTGAAATAAGATTAACTTGATAGAAAATAGCTCTTATGAAAGTAGAAATCAAAACATAATTGAAAAGCAATTTTTTAATCACTTTTACGGTGGTTAATCGATTAACACGTGTATAACTGATTAAGTTGTTTGATTAACAGTGGTTAATCGATTAACGGGTTCTGTTAATCGATTAATAGCTGTTAAATCAGAAAAATTATTTTGTTTAAAAGCTTTTCATTGTGACTTTGATTAGGTTACTCACACTTTCATATTTTTCAATATACTTTCATACAATCACAATTTCACATAAAAAAGAGCTATTCAATTTCAAAGTTCAATCAAGATTCAAGTCTTATTTTCCAATCTTATTCTTCACTATTATACTCTTCAATACACTTAGTCATTGAGATATTAGATTCTAGATCTTATTAGTTTAGTTGAATCATCATACAACGAGGGTTGTAAGCTCAAGAATTCAACAATCAAAGAAGTGAAGAATTTCACAAGTTGGAAGCCTTTGAAGGAGTCAAAGCAAAGAAGAAAGGAATTGGGTGAAGAGGTTGCTTCAACAATTCAAGAGACAAGAAGACCAATTGGTTGGGTAGAGTTAAAGAGATTGGTACTCTCTTGAAAGGATAGGATAACTTGAGTGAGGTTTATCTTTTATCCTTTGTAATCTAACAATTGTTTCTTTAGTGGAAAGCTCTCTATTTCGGTAGAGGGGACTGGATGTAGCTCTCGGTGGATTGAGAGTGAATGTAACACTCTCACTTTTATTAGATTTATTAAGTTTTATTGAAAAGTGGACTTGAAAATTTCGACGAAAATGCGGCAGAGTTTCCTCTGTTTTTCGAACTTTCCCAAAATTCCTTCTTAAAACCTGTCAGTCCAGAATTGTTTAAAAACATAAACAACAACAATTTAATGGTTATAACAGATCCTAATGCCCAAATAATACAAGTTGCGGGGCAAGCTACTAACTCATATTATAAATTACATTAAATAGTTATCCACTCATAATATCTAATAAACATTCCACGTAATGGAATGAAAATCCTGCTCGGCCGGCACTGGTGTATGCTCCACTTGTGTACCTGAAAAATATTAACCACACAGGGGAAGCATCACACAGAACTTAAAAAGAGATTTCTAAGCAGATATATACGACACACCAAGACCATTCAAGCCTATGCCATACTACTTAATCCATACTCTTCTTTTCCTTTTTACTTCCTAACTGTTTCCCAATTCTTTTTCTTTTTAATTGTTTTCTTTTAAATAATCTCTAGCCCATAATTATTCTTGTTGCTCATTACTTTCGCTCTATCCCTTTTACTCCTTTTCCTAATCACCCTAATTTCTCTATTCACTCTCTTTCCAAATAACCTATTTCTTTCTCTTCCTTTCCCATCCCCTTATTTTCATCCTTTATCCGTTTTCCATTATTCGTTTATGCTTAGCATTTCCACAATTATTCCCATTAGTTATTTCCTCTAACTTCTACATCATTTCCATTGTTCACTTTCTTATTTCATTTTTTCCAATATCCGTTTTATTATCCATCTTTCCTTTTTATTCCATTTTCATTAACTTTCCATTTTTATTTCCATTTTACTTACGGTGTATGTATGTCTCCACCAAATCGAAAGCTGATGAGCATTTTATTTCCCATTTTTACTTGCATTATTTTACTCCTATTATTGATACTTGTTGCCTATTTGACATTGTTTAGCTTGATTTAGTGATTTAGAGTTTATTGGACTATTATTCTGAATATTGTTTAATTTGGGATTATTTAGCCTAATTAATTCTATTTCTATTTTCAGGTCATATTTGGCACAAGGGCTTTTTGGACATTTTGGGAGTGAAGATTTAATTTTGGGAGTGAAGATTTAATTTTGGAAGAGAAGATATATGATGAAGTGAAGATTGTAATCTATCTTTAGGATTAGTTGATATTTAGTTATATCTTTTAAGATTTAGATTTTATCTATAAGATATTTTTAGATTTAATTTAGAGATAAGCTTTCCTTAGGATTTGGGCCCATGATTTAGGCCCGTTTTGTGATTTAAAAAGCTAAATTCGTGTAAACCCGGGGAGACCTTCCATTCACGTTTTTTTACATTCTCTCTCATAGAGAAGGCTTAGTTTTGCTCTCCAAGCTTGTGGTGGCTGCTAGGGTTTCTCTCTCTTCCCTTTCTACACGTTTTTTGGTATTTTCCTTCATGGAAGGCTAAACTCTTAGGTTAAATCCCTTTGGTAATGTATCACATACTCTTGAGGTTTTGTTCTTAATGCTATTTCGTTTTTATTCACTGTTTTCATGCTTATTGATATGTTATGGTTCGCTTAGTTCCATTCTATAGAGATAATCCATGTGTATGAATGCTTAATTTATGCAAAATCGTAAAAACTCCATGCTTTGGCTTTTAATGCTTAATTAGAGGTTTGGGTTTTGGGGTGAGAATTGAATTTTCGCTTAGTATTTAGTTCTCACGAGTTGGACAGTGAAGAGGAAAGAAATTGATCTTTTGTGACCGATGATAGAGTTGTGAACGCGAGCCAAAGGGGTTTATCCGCTTTTCCTTATCTGTTTCTTCGTTTTGATTTAATTCTGTTTTGATTTCAATTATTCAATATTCAATACAAAAAAAAACCCCCTATTTTCTATGCATACTATGTGTTCGACCTTTTGCTTGATAAGATATTCCTTGGGAGACGACCTAGGAGTCACTTCCTAGTACTATACTTAAACTGTTTTTATTTGTATCGGGTACGGCCTCGATCAAATTTGGCGCCGTTGCCGGGGAATATCGGTTCTTGCCAAAGGTCATTAGTAGTTAGTTAGTGTCGTAGTTAGTATAGTTATTATAGTGTGTCATGTCTGATTTAGGGTCTAGTAGTCAATTCTGATAACCGGTTGAAGTTGCACTGTTTGCTGTTTTGCTATTTTGTTGCAATTAGTGTATTTGATTGATTCTGTGGTTTCTAGTTCACACAGTTGTGGGTGGAATTTTTGCACGAAAATTTATATCCACACTACTTTTATCATATAAAAAGGTTTTGAGGCACCACGATCACTCAGATCATCACTGGTTGTGAGTTCCAGAAAAATTTTCCAAGTTTTAGCAGCACTTTCTTCAAATCGTCGCAACTTTTGACCCGTAACTCGGAATTTGACGAATTTTATATCAAATCGAAGGGAATTTTCTGAATAATCTGATTTTTCTCACTTTGTTAGAAAACTCCTTCGTCTGGATCCTGAAAAAGCCGTTTTACTATTTCTTTTTTATTTTACAAGTTTTATTTTCTTAGTTTTTGGTCTCTGATTTAATTGTTTGACTTGGTTCCCTTTTGACTTTTGTCCTCAAACTTTTTGTGGTATGTTTTCATGATTTTAGGGTGCTTAAAAAATAAAGAAAAAATTTTAAAAAATAAAAAAAAAATTTTGCCTATTTTGGTCATGTATATTAGTGACAGTTTGCTATGATACATGGTGTTCTGTTCAGTACATGACTAGGGGCAACCCAAGCTACATGCATCCATATAACCCTGAAATTGATAGAACTTATCACAGACTAGTTAGACAAAATAGGAACCAGTCCATAGGTAGTGAGTCTATTGAGTCTTTACATAGTGAGTCTGCTTCTTTTTCTTCTATTCCTATAAATTCTGATTCTTATTCTGATTATTCTGAAAATATGGCTCAACCTCCACCACGTGAGAGGACATTGAGGGAGCTGGCTGCACCTGATTTCACTATTGAAGATTTGTGCATCCAGTATCCCGATAACCCGTATGAGCTAAGGTCTGGACTAATTCATTTGTTGCCCAAGTTTAATGGTCTTGCAGGTGAGGATCCACATAAACATCTCAAGCAGTTCCATATTGTCTGTGCTACTATGAAACCACATGATGTGCAAGAGGATCATGTTTGTCTTAAGGCATTCCCACACTCCCTAGAGGGGCTAGCCAAGGATTGGTTGTACGATCTGGCCCCTGGTTCTATCACAGTCTGGGATGACCTGAAGAGGGCATTTTTGGAGAAATTCTTCCCTGCATGCAGAACAACAGCAATCCGAAAGGATATATCAGGCATCAGGCAACAAAGTGGAGAAAGTCTCTATGAGTATTGGGAGAGATTCAAGAGACTGTGAGCGAGCTGCCCCCACCATCAGATCTCAGAGCAGCTGCTTATTCAATATTTATATGAAGGTCTCAACCTCATGGAGAGAAACATGCTTGATGCTGCAAGTGGTGGTGCCCTAGGAGAAATGACACCTTTAGAAGCCAGAGTCAAGATTGAGAAGATGGCTTCCAATTGTCAACAATTCCATGCAAGGGGCAACAGCGATGCAATCATAGTGAGAGGAGTGAATGATGTTGGCACAAGTTCTGGTAAGGTTGAGAAGCTTGAACAGAAGATAGATTCACTTACAACTTTGGTCACTCAATTGGCCATCAACCAGAAGAAGTTGTCCCTGCCTGCTAGATTATGTGGCATATGCACATCCGCTAAGCACCCCACAGATGCATGTCCTTCTGTGCAGCAGCAACCAACGACTGGTGCTGACCAACCTGAGGCATATGCCGCCAACATCTTCAACAGTAGAAATCAGCAGCCACAGAACTTTGATCTCTCTACCAACAGATACAACCCTGGTTGGAGGAACCATCCCAACCTGAGATGGTCTGATTAGCAGCAACCTTCACAGGTTCCATTTCAGAACAATTCTAGACCACCATATGTACCTCCTCCAGTCCAGTAACAGAGACAACAACAGGCTAATTCTGCACCACCAGCTCCTAGTACTGAGCAGCAGCCTTCATTGGAAGAGCTGATGAAATAGATGACCATGCAAAATCTCCAATTCCAACAGGAAACTAGAGCATCCATTCAAAGACAAGAGGCCTCCATTCAATCTTTGACCAATCAGATGGGACAAATGGCAACAGCAATCAACACTATGCAATCTCAAAATTCTAACAAGTTGCCATCCGAAACAGTGATCAATCCAAACCAGAATGTGAATGCCATTAGTCTAAGGTCAGGGAAGCAGATTGTCACACCCACACCAGAATATGACCTCAACAAAGATGATCTAGTTTCACCCAACAAGAAGACCCAAATGGTCGAGGAGAGTGAGCACACAAGTACCAGAAAATCCCATCCAGCTCAGCCTTCCTCAAGCACAACACCTGCTGCTGCCCAACAACCACCCCCCATTCCTCTTCCTTTCCCACCAAGGGGGGTGACTCAAAGCAAGAAAATGGAAGAGATTGACAAAGAGATACTTGACACATTCAGGAAGGTGGAAGTCAACATACCCCTTCTTGATGCAATCAAGCAGATTCCAAGGTATGCAAAGTTCTTGAAGGTTCTATGCACACACAAACGGAAGCTCAAGGGCAATGAGAGGATCAGCATGGGAAGAAATGTCTCTGCTCTTATAGGTAAACCCGTCCCTCATATTCCTGAAAAGTGTAAGGATCCTGTAACTTTCTCTGTGCCTTGTATCATAGGTAATACTAAATTTGAGAATGCTTTGCTAGATTTAGGAGCATCTATTAATGTTATGCCTATGTATATTTTCAAGTCTCTTTCACTTGGACCTCTTCAACCTACAGATGTGGTTATTCATTTGGCAAATAGATCTACTGCCTACCCCGCAGGTTTGATAGAGGATGTCCTGGTTCGGGTTGAAGAGCTTATCTTTCCTGCTGATTTTTATATTTTTGATATGGAAGAGGACACATCTCGTAGTGCTGTCCCTATCATATTAGGGAGACCATTTTTGAAAACAGCCCGAACCAAGATAGATGTGCATGCAGGTACACTTTCCATGGAATTTGATGACAGTGTGGTTCGATTCAATATTTTTGATGCTATGAAACATTTTTCTGATGACCACTCTGTTTTTCATGTTGACTTGATTGATGATCTGATTGATGAGCATGTTCTAGACTTTTTACATGATTATGATTTGCCATCTTTCACTAGCTCATTTACTTGTTTTGCATGTTCTGATTCCGAAATGTGCACTACATGCATTGAAATTGACCAGTTTTTAAATTCTGCTACTGCATCTGTTGATTCATATGATATAGATTCAGATCATGCTAACCCTAACCCCATTTCTGTTATGCATGAGTGTAATCCACTTGTTCAGGTGCAGGCAGCAGAATCCAATTCTGTTGCTCCTTTAGTTCCATCTGTGATGCAGGCACCTTTATTGGACCTGAAGCCCCTTCCTCCTCATCTCAAATATGCTTACTTGGAGGCTGAGCAGAAACTTCTAGTGATCATCTCTACCTCCCTTTCTGTTGATCAAGAGAAGAAGCTGCTGGATGTGATTAGAGCAAACAAAAGGGCAATAGGATGGACTTTGGCAGACATACCTGGTATTAGCCCCTCCATGTGCATGCATCGGATTTTATTGGAGGATGGGGCTAAACCAGTGAGACAACCCCAGAGACGGTTGAACCTCCAGATTCTTGATGTGGTAAAGAAAGAGGTCACCAAGCTGCTGCAAGCTGGCATTATCTACCCCATTTCAGACAGCACTTGGGTAAGCCCGGTTCAAGTAGTTCCCAAGAAGTCTGGGGTGACAGTTGTCAAAAATGAGAAGGATGAGCTGATTCCCACTAGAGTGCAGAACAGTTGGAGAGTCTGCATTGATTATAGGAAGCTCAACCAGGCGACCCGCAAGGATCACTTTCCTCTTCCCTTCATTGATCAGATGTTGGAGCGCCTGGCAGGTAAATCTCACTATTGCTTCTTAGATGGTTTCTCTGGTTATTTCCAAATCTGTATTGCACCAGAGGACCAACATAAGACTACATTTACCTGTCCTTTTGGTACATTTGCTTATAGGAAGATGCCTTTTGGCCTATGCAATGCTCCTGGCACTTTTCAAAGATGTATGATGAGTATTTTTAATGACTTACTTGAGCATTGCATAGAGGTCTTCATGGATGATTTTAGTGTATATGGTTCCTCTTTTGATGCATGTCTTGATAGTTTGTCTAAGGTGCTTAATAGATGCATTGAGACTAACCTTGTCTTGAATTTTGAAAAATGTCATTTTATGGTAGAACAAGGCATAGTCTTAGGGCACATTATTTCGCATAAGGGCATAGAGGTTGACCCTGCTAAGTTGCATGTAATATCACATTTGCCTTATCCCTCTTGCGTGCGAGAGGTGCGTTCTTTTCTTGGCCATGCAGGTTTCTATCGCAGGTTTATTCAGAACTTTAGCAAGATAGCCCTTCCACTATCCAACTTGCTTCAAAAGGATACCACATTTGAGTTTGGAGACCAATGCAAGAGGGCATTTGATGAGCTAAAGAGAGCACTCACCACCACTCCCATCATCCAACCACCTGACTGGACTCTCCCATTTGAGCTCATGACCGATGCCTCGAATTATGCTTTGGGAGAAGTTCTCTCCCAAAGGGTTGGTAAAATGTCTCATGTGATTTATTATGCATCTAGGACTTTAGATTCAGCACAAGTTAATTACACCACAACTGAAAAAGAGCTGTTAGCCATTGTCTTTGCACTTGATAAGTTTAGATCATATCTGTTAGGTTCTAAGGTTGTGGTGTATACTGATCATGCTGCTCTGAAGTATCTTTTGAAAAAGACAGATTCCAAACCTAGGTTGATTAGATGGATGTTGCTCCTCCAGGAGTTTGATCTTGAGATTCAGGATCGGAGTGGTGCACATAACCTGGTCGCAGACCACTTGAGTAGAATAGAGAGAGAGGAGGATGCATTTCCTATCCGGGATGACTTCCCGGATGAGCAGCTTTTAGTTTTGCATGTTTCACATCCCCCTCCCCTTACTCCTTGGTTTGCTGATATTGTAAATTATATAGTTGCATCTGTTTTTCCACCCTTGGCATCCAAAGCTCAAAGAGACAAATTGAAGAGCGATGCCAAGTATTATGTATGGGATGACCCCTATTTGTGGCGTTTTTGCAGTGATCAGGTCATTCGCAGGTGCATTCCAGACCAGGAGATCCAATCGGTTCTCCAATTTTGCCATGCTTCACCAGTTGGAGGCCACCTTGGCACTCAAAGGACAGCACGAAAGGTGCTGGATTCTGGATTTTATTGGCCTACCATCTTCAAGGATGCAAGCAAAATCTGCAGCTCATGTGAGCAATGTCAAAGGGCAGGAGGCACCCTATCTTGGAGGCAACAGATGCCGCAACAACCTATGTTGTTCTGTGAGGTGTTTGATGTCTGGGGTATAGATTTCATGGGCCCCTTTCCTGTTTCTTTTGGTTTTTATTATATCTTACTTGTTGTGGATTATGTATCCAAATGGGTGGAAGCTAAGGCCACCAGGACTAATGATGCTCAGGTTGTTGTAGATTTTGTCAGGACTAATATCCTTTGCAGGTTTGGCATACCTAGAGCCATAGTCAGTGATCAAGGCACACACTTCTGCAATAGATCCATGCAAGCTTTGCTCAAGAAGTATGGGGTTGTGCACAAAGTTTCTACACCATATCACTCCCAAACCAATGGGCAAGCTGAGATTTCAAACAGAGAGATCAAGCGGATTTTGGAGAAGATGGTGAAGCCTAATAGAAAGGATTGGAGCACACGATTGAAGGATGCTCTATGGGCCCATCGGACTGCTTACAAGGCACCCATAGGGATGTCACCTTATCGGGTTGTTTTTGGTAAGGCATGCCACCTGCCTGTGGAGATAGAGCACCGTGCATATTGGGCTGTGAAGCAATGCAACTTAGCTCTTGATCAAGCGGGTGAGGAGAGGAAGCTGCAATTGAGTGAGCTAGATGAGATCCGTTTGGAGGCCTATGAGAATTCCAAGTTCTACAAAGAGAAGACCAAGAAGCTCCATGATAGCTCAATTTCCAGAAAGGAGTTCTTGGTTGGTCAAAAAGTGTTGCTCTACAACTCTAGGCTTGGACTCATGAGTGGAAAGCTCCGCTCTAAATGGATTGGACCGTTTGTAGTCACCCAGGTGTTTCCTTATGGCACTGTGGAGATCAAGAGTCAGTCCACGGACAAGAGCTTCAAAGTCAATGGCCACCGACTCAAGCCTTTTCTCACTACCCCTTCTTTGGATGATGCACCTGTGGAGGAAGCCTCATTGGTCGACCCCATTTTTGACCCACCATGATTTCGGGAGTCTTCTTTTCTCCTTCCTTACTCTTTTTATTGCACTTGTCTATAGCTGTCTGATTCTGCTATTTGTGTTCCATTGAGGACAATGTGTGATTTAAGTGTGGGGGGGAGAGTAGTTTAGGTTGCATATTTTTTCTTTGATTTTTTAGGTTTTGCTAAGTTTTGGGCATTTTCTTGCATGTTTTTGCTTCATTTTAGTAGAGTCTTGGTATCTTGTGTCTGAATTCATGCATTTCTGTGTGTAAAGTTGCTTTTGATAATTAAGAGGTGGTAACACTGTGATAGAATTGTCCCTTTTGTGAGGATTTGAGCCTTAATTGTGGGTGGATTGCTATATATGCCACCTAATTTTTCTTTCATGTGTGGTTGCACTCTGGATTACTTGCACTCTAGAACTTGACTTGACTCTTGTTGATACTTGATATTCCCATGCACATTTTGAAATGATTTAGGCATTGATTTTTCATGAATAAGCCACTAGCCATATGAGCCTACCTTGAATGAATTTATCCTTTGATAGCCCCTTTGAGCCTTTACATCCCTTTTCTTTGTTCTTTAGCTCATTACAAGCCTATGACTGAAAAACCATGATTGTCCTAACCTTAGGGAATGTTGGAGCTTTGGAATTGTTTTGGGAATGGGTATTAAGTAAGCGAGGGTGCTTTGTTCTTCATCTCTTGTGAGTTCTGGGTTTTGCCTCTATGGTTGGTGATGTAATTATGGCTTTATCTCATTATGCCATTTTTGTTGTTTCTTCTTTTCTTTCGTTCATGAAGTTCTGCAATGTAATGCAATTCAAAAAAAAAAAACAAGAAGAAGAAGAAGAAGAAAAAAAAAAAGAAAAAAAATGGAATAAAAGATTGATTGAGGCATGGAGGATTGGAATTAGAGGTTGTTGTTATGTTTACCATTTCATTCTGGGGTGGATTGTGCTTATTTTTTTACTTGTTCCCCATTGCTCCTCTATTCCCTGGGTTTTAGCTACATTTCCCATATTTTTATCCTACCTTGTCCTTGGCCCCATTACAACCCTGAAAAGACCTTTTGATCTTAATGTGCATGTGTGTTGATTGTTGATGTTAGAGGCTTGTCAAGCCTATGGTTGTGTTTGTTTTTTTCATGATGTGCCTTGAGTGTAAACACTGATTAACCTTAAACACTTGAGTGTAAACACTATTGAGTGATCCTTGTGAGTTTCTATCATCTTTGTGACTACCCTCTTGATGTCATTGGTTTTCTTTGCATATTTGAAATAATTGGATGATGTTCATGGATGCCTTGATTCTTTGGTCCTTATTTTCTTCATGTGCTCGATTTTGCCCATTTCATTGCATTTCCTAGAATTCATTGTGAAGTATGTAATCTCTTAGGTTTGCATTCATTAGTTTTAGTAATCTTGTTACATGATTCACTTTGGTGCATATTGATTTTCTCAGTCCTAATTCTTAGTTTTGCCCAGGAGTGCAAAAGGATAAGTGTGGGGGTATTTGATGAGCATTTTATTTCCCATTTTTCCTTGCATTATTTTACTCCTATTATTGATACTTGTTGCCTATTTGACATTGTTTAGCTTGATTTAGTGATTTAGAGTTTATTGGACTATTATTCTGAATATTGTTTAATTTGGGATTATTTAGCCTAATTAATTCTATTTCTATTTTCAGGTCATATTTGGCACAAGGGCTTTTTGGACATTTTGGGAGTGAAGATTTAATTTTGGGAGTGAAGATTTAATTTTGGAAGAGAAGATATATGATGAAGTGAAGATTGTAATCTATCTTTAGGATTAGTTGAGATTTAGTTATATCTTTTAAGATTTAGATTTTATCTATAAGATATTTTTAGATTTAATTTAGAGATAAGCTTTCCTTAGGATTTGGGCCCATGATTTAGGCCCGTTTTGTGATTTAAAAAGCTAAATTCGTGTAAACCCGGGGAGACCTTCCATTCACGTTTTTTTACATTCTCTCTCATAGAGAAGGCTTAGTTTTGCTCTCCAAGCTTGTGGTGGCTGCTAGGGTTTCTCTCTCTTCCCTTTCTACACGTTTTTTGGTATTTTTCTTCATGGAAGGCTAAACTCTTAGGTTAAATCCCTTTGGTAATGTATCACATACTCTTGAGGTTTTGTTCTTAATGCTATTTTGTTTTTATTCACTGTTTTCATGCTTATTGATATGTTATGGTTCGCTTAGTTCCATTATATAGAGATAATCCATGTGTATGAATGCTTAATTTATGCAAACTCGTAAAAACTCCATGCTTTGGCTTTTAATGCTTAATTAGAGGTTTGGGTTTTGGGGTGAGAATTGAATTTTCGCTTAGTATTTAGTTCTCACGAGTTGGACAGTGAAGAGGAAAGAAATTGATCTTTTGTGACCGATGATAGAGTTGTGAACGCGAGCCAAAGGGGTTTATCCGCTTTTCCTTATCTGTTTCTTCGTTTTGATTTAATTCTGTTTTGATTTCAATTATTCAATATTCAATACAAAAAAAACCCCCTGTTTTCTATGCATACTATGTGTTCGACCTTTTGCTTGATAAGATATTCCTTGGGAGACGACCTAGGAGTCACTTCCTAGTACTATACTTAAACTGTTTTTATTTGTATCGGGTACGGCCTCGATCAAAGGCCTACATACATACACCATTTACGATGTATGTCTCCACCAAATCGAAGGCCTACATACATCGCTTTTCCATTACCATTTACATTATTTTATTTCTTTTTTAATTCCCTTTTTCCTTTATTCATTTCCTTTTACTTCCGGTGTATGTATGTCTCCACCAAATCGAAGGTCTACATACATACACCAATTACGATGTATGTCTCCACCAAATCGAAGGCCTACATACATCGCTTTTCCATTACCGTTTTACCTCTTTATTATTTGGCCACAGGGTCAATACAACCACCTGCGTCGTGCCACAGGGTCAATACAACCACCTGTTACATGTACCATTTTATTTAGGCCACAGGGTCAATACAACCACCTGCGCCGCGCCACAGGGTCAATACAACCACCTGTGACACTTACCACTTTTTAGGCCACAAGGTCAATACAACCACCTGTGACATTTACCATTTTTATTTCCTTTTCCTTTTTATTTACGGTGTATGTATGTCTCCACCAAATCGAAGGCCTACATACATACACCATCGACGATGTATGTCTTCACCAAATCGAAGGCCTACATACATCGCCCCAGTTTCGTTGTATTGTCTCCCCCAAATCGAAGGCCTACAATACAACCCATATTTACGATGTATATCTCCCCCAAATCGAAGGTCTATATACATCACCATATTCATCCAGTATTAGTTATCCATATTATATGTCATTAATTTACCAACCAATTCCGTTTAACTTTTACCTAAACATTTCAAGCACCAGCCTCATCATATATATATATATATATATATATATATATATATAACCAAATAGCCATATACATTATAGTTTAATTCTCGTCACTAACTCTTAATTAATTCCATTTCCCTTTCTTATTTTCCATTTATTTTGTCGCTAATTGCTTCGACTCTTCTTTAACTAAATTTTCTTTCCTGATTATCTTCCTTATTACATATCCTATTATTATATTATTAGTCCTATTCTACTCAGCGGTCTCACTAAATTCTCTTTACTCTCATTTGTTCATTTCTAAATTTATTTCCCTATTCACCATTTCTATTCTTTTGCCACACCCTACCGATCTAATTGATTGGTTATTCTGTTTCCTACCTTTTTACTCATCACTATTTGTTTCCCCTATTTACTCCATCTATCTTTCTTCATTATTAGCGGGTTACCCTAAGGTTCATTAGAAATCAACATTTCCCCCGGTCCTAGCGATAGATATAACTAACCAGAAATACACCCCTTAAGGACTGGTAATGAAACCCCTTACCTCAATCGATGACAGTGAGAGGGGTAACCTTAATCTGACGCTTTACTCCCCGACTCACGCTTTAGCTCGGCTCCAACTGGATCCTAAGCTTCCCCAATCTTCGATTCCAAGCACGGTGGGGATAATAGACCTCGATCACGGTGACGGTGTTGCTCTTCGACACCAGGAAGAGAGAGAGCATGGTAGAGAGGGGATATGGGGATGAAAGGTGACTGTGGTGATTTGGTGATGGTGGCGGTCACCACCGCGAGTGGCGGCGATGGCGGTTGTGGTGGTGAGGGGCGGCTGTGTGTGTGTGGGTGGAGAGGGAGAGAGAGAAAGTAAGGCAATGGAGAGAGAGAGCTGGAGGAGGAAGAAGGTGATGATGGGTGGTGGTTGGGAGGCGGTTTTGGGTGGCGGCGACCGGAGGTGGGTGACTCGTGGTGGTGGAGGCCGGAAGTGGTGGAGGAGAGAGGAAAAGAGATGAGCGAAAGAGAGAGAAGGAGACTAAGAGGGAGGAGAGGGAAAGAAAGGATCTATGAGGAGGAGGAAGAACAAGGAGGTGGGGTGGCGGCCATGAGCTCCGGTGGTGGTGGTTGGAGGTGTTGGGGCGGTTTGGGGGAGGAGGGAGAAGTTGGTGCGGAAGGGATGGGGTTTTGGGGGGCTGGCGCGCTGATTTATGGACCTGGTGCGGAAGGGATGGGCGTGATTTAGGTGCGCCTGAGCGCACAAGCACATGAGTTGGTGCATCTGATGCACCCTGGTGCGCCTGGGCGTGCACCGGTGCGCCTGGGCGTGCACCAGTGATTCCAGACTTCGATTCGCCATAACTTCTTCGTTAACCGTCGGATCGGGCCCAAATTTTTGGACAAGCTTCTTAATCCCTTAAACTTTATATCCAACGATGGAATTTAATTTCTTAATATCATATAATAAATTCCTAATTTTCTCTTTTCGGCTGATTTCTAACATTTAAAACGCCGACTTAACTCCCGATTTCGCTTAGATAATTTTGCCCCTTGCTACCAATGTCTCCTAAACAACTCCTAATACCTATAATTACTACTCACCTTGCTCCCAAAATTCTTTAAGCAATTAATCTACCCCTTCCTTCCACTTTAATTCTATTAATTCCTTAATTATTGCTTGGAATTAAATTAGGGATGTTACAGTGAACCAGGATAAAAACCCTTGTCTCTTATCTTTTACATTCTTTAAAGCTTTGAGAGAATTAACAAACAATTAATCAATTAGGTTAGAATTGGGAATTTCATAATTCTTAGAGAATCAACACTAATTTGAATTGGTAAATTTAATTAGAGTTGTTCTTAATTCGTTTGATAATTGTTCTTGCATTCTTGCCTTGTGATTTCTGCTGCAATTTTGATTGAAAGTGAATTTTGCTGTTACTCTACTTTGTTAATCGATTAACTGATATTTTAATCGATTAATTTTTAATCAACTTTCAGGCACTAATCGAGTAACAGACTTGTTAATCGATTAACAGCTTTAACTTTTGTTTGAAAATTTGTTTTCTCAAAACCATCTCATTTGCAATCGAAAAATTTGTATCAAGGCTCCAAAACACTATTCACCCCCCCCCCCTCTAGTATTTTTTGAGCCACTTGTTGGTTTCCAACACGATTAATGCCTGATGCACTGCTTTTGGTTAATCGATTAATGGCTGAGTGTCCCTCATTTCTTAATCGATTAACACAGATGTTAATCGATTAATGACCTTTATTTTTCACTTTATAATGCATTCTAAGTATTTCTAAGGTTTCCTATACTTAACCCAAGACTTTTCTATCCTAATTTACCATTCTTAGCACATTCTAATTATCGTTAAAGATTCAGGGTGTTACAGAGGCCGAGTACATTGCAGCCGGAAGTTGCTGCGCTCAAATCCTTTGGATGAAACAGCAATTGTCTGACTTTGGCTTCCAATTGGATCGCATTCCTATCAAATGTGGCAATACAAGTGCAATCAATCTCACTAAGAAACTAGTGTATCATTCACGAACAAAACACATTGAAATAAGACATCACTTTTTACGAGATCATGTTCAGAAAGGTGACTGTGTAATTGAATTTGTTCGCACTGAAAAACAATTCGATGACGTGTTTACAAAGCCCCTGCCGAGGGAAACTTTTTATCGTATTCGAACAGAGCTCGGCATTCTGGATGAATCCAGTATAAGCTAAGTGTTTTTCACTATTTTTAAACTCGGTCACCAAAATCGAAAATATTCTTTCAATAAGTCTGTTCGTGATCCTTTTATGTGTTCGAATTTTTTTTTAACTCCTGCCAAGGTTCTTCCTCGACCTTATTCTGTTTAAAATTCTTTTCTGGGGGAGAAGGTATCTTGTTCCGAGATCGTATAGTAAAAAGGGGGAGCAAGGTGTTCGAATTTTTTTTTGTCACTCTCTTTTGGCAATGTGCTTAATTCTTTGGCTCCTTTTTTATCATGCCAAAAGGGGGAGAAAGGTGTTGTTTGTTGTTTTTGTTGTTTCAGATGATCAGTTTTTCGAGCATATATTCGGGGGGGGGGGTATTTTCTGAGCATCTCTACAGCTTTCCGAGCAAATTTCCGAGAATATATTCAGACGAAGCGCACAAAAATCAACAGACATTTGTCATCATCAAAAAGCGGGAGATTGTTGAATCAAAGAGATTTTGATGAAGTCAAATGATCGGTTCTTGGCAAAGGTCTGATGAAGCCAATCAAATCATCTGTATGTTGATCAACTTGGTGCGTACTCGGAAGTGATCAATCCGAGCTATCGTTCAGAGCAGACTAAATTAGCCGATGTCAAGCTCAGAATATGCTCGGACATGAGTATCAACTCTAAAGATCATGATCAAGCTCGGCAGCTCAGGTGCAAGTTCGGAAGATGTTTTGAATTTGCTCAGGTGCAAGGAAACTTATCAAGGTCAAACAAAAGCTATGTTTCAGAAGATGCTCAGAAGATGTTTTGGAAGAAGCTCAGCAGTTGCTTTGAAGAAATATAGTTGAACTAGCAGCAAGTCAGAAGCTTAGATGCAAGCTCAAAGTTGATCAGCTCAACCGAAGTTAAGCTCGACCTTTCGACTAAAAGAGTAAAGCTTTAGCGCATCACATGATCTGCTCGGCCTTTGGTGCAGTCAAGTAAAATGTTAAACGATCAGCTCGGTAGAACAATCAGCTCGGCTTAAGGATGCCAAGAACAGATGCCAAGTGCAAAGTCATCAAGCTTGGCTCAAGTTACCCAAGCTCGGTGACGGTGTCAACTTATGTCAAGCTCGGCAACACTGTTCCATCAAGAAGATTACTCACTCATGTTCCGAAGCTCGGTGGCGATGTCAAGCTCGGTGAAGATGTCAAGAACTTTTGTCAAGATAATGAAATCTTCAAGCTCGGTAGATCTCAAGCTCGGCTTCAGAACAACTCAATTCAGAAGTCTTCAAGCTTTGAAGTCATCAAGCTCGACATCAGTTCAGCTCAGCCTTTACTCAGATGTAAAGCTCATATTCAAGCTAGTTTGCATTGCTCGGCCAAAGCTCAAACTTCAAGGGTCAAACTCAAGCTTAAATGAGAAGCTCGGCCACAGCTCGGAAGTCAAAGGTCAAGATCAAGCTCGACTCACACTTGGTCATTTTCAGTGCAAGCATCATCAAGCTCAGACTTTCAGCCCGATTCAAGCTCAGTTCTGTCTCAGCTCTCTGCTGCATGAGAAATCAAGTTCCCTATCTCGAACAGTTGACAAGCTCGGATACTGTTCATCATCTACTACATTCGGTGTCACGACAACGCCGCAAAATTTGAATTTCAAATTAAAAAAAAAGGGATTGTATTCAGAAAGGACAATATGTGTTGCTATGAATTGGAAGCATCTGGAATTATTCTTTTGGAAAGGACATATGTGGATAAGAACGTTGCAATAAAATGGATAATGTCAGGAATATCCGTTGCAAGGACAGTATGTCACAAAATATATTTCCTCAATGTTGGATGTTGAGATCAGTATAAAAGCCCAGCTCTCATTCTCCAGACATACGAATACGAAGAACGCAAAACAAGAGTGGACAACACAATAGCAACAACATTTTCTAAACACAGAGAAACAAACTTTCACATTCGAAATTTAAGTTTCATCTTCTCTTTGAAATCCCTTCCTTAATCGATTACTCACCAGATACACAAACTTTCAAATCACATTCTGTTGAGTTCTCGAGTTGGAGCCATCCTTTTTCTTTCATCATTTGTAACTTCTTAAGACGAAGTTGTTCTTGAAGGTTTCAAAAAAATTTCGTGGTGTAAAGTGCTAAAGAGGTTCTTCAGCCATCAATTTATTTGGGGTAGATTCAAGGGTTTGGTACACTCTTGAAGGGATAGGTTTAGAGAGGTTCTCTTGTAAATCCTTGTGTAACCATTTAAATTGATTTTGAGTAAAATCTCCCTAAAGGTTTTAGTGGGGACTAGACGTAGCTCTCAAGTGGGTGAGAGTGAACCAGTATAAAATTTTCTATGTTTCTTCCTTTACTGCTTTTTGCATTATCTGTTTTGTCTTGCATTTGCTATTTTCGAGCATTTCGTCGCCAAAACTGAACCTCTGCTCGTTAATTTGTGCTCGCTAAGTTCACGTTGAAAAAACCGGTTTCTGTGTGTAGCAGCTCGGATAATCTATGTTGAATCAAAGAGAATTTGATGAAGACAATTAAATCATAAGCTCTGTTCTCGGCCAAGGGTTTTGTTGAAGATATGAAATCAGCTTCAGGTGTACTCGGAAGTGATCATTCTGAGCTATTGCTCATAGCAGACTCAGCCGAGAAGAAGCTCGGTTTATCATCAAGCTCGGCTCAAGAATGAAAAGAACAGATGCCAAGGTCAAACAAAGTCATCAGCTCGGTAAGTGCTCGGCTACTTGTAGCAAGTCAGCAGTTCAGGTTCAAGCTCGAAATATGATCAGACATAAGTATCGAGTCAATATCAAGAACAGGCTCGGTAGTTGCTCAGGTGCAAGTTCGGAAGATGTTCGGAATTTGCTCAGTCAAACATGTAGCTCAAGCCAAGAGATCAAGGTCAAACAAAAGGCTCAGTTCGGAAGATGCCCAGAAGATGTTTCGGAAGATACTCAGCAAATTGATTTGAAGAAATGTAGTTGAACCAGCAGCAAAGTCAGAAGCTCGGATGCAAGTTCTAAGATGATCAGTGTAGTATCCTAGACCAGGAACAGCCTTACGGTTATGGAATAAACGAAAGATCTGATCCCAGTCGAGTTTTAATGTAGGACCTCGTAGGATTTACTGAATATCCAGTTGGGATCATCAAGATCTCCCTAGTCAACAAAGTGTGTGATAGTGTTAACTTATGGATGGAGAAAATGTACCTTAGCCCCCATAGCCTGGTGGTTCTTATAGGCGATTACCTAATACGTGAGTGTCTGGGCTTGTCTGGTAAGGCCCGTGAGGAAGTAATGTTCAACTGGGACTAGTAAAGATTCTGATAAGATTGCCTTTGATAATCCCGTATGTGATGAACTCTTATCCTTAACCCGTAATCCAACCAAGCTGTGCGGGGAATATAGGAGGAGTTGTTAGACTGATAGAGACTGTAAGCGATAACGATAAGGATGAAGATCCTGTGCTCGGCTGTAATATCATAAGCTTGTTACTCTCCTAAGTGCCCCTAGCTCGGTGTCACGTGATACCGACCAGGTGGTGGTCGGTGTCCGTTGCTCTAATGTTTAACTGGTCGGCATGGAGAGGACTCGGTTGGTTCGGAGTCAGGTCCACTACATAAGCCCCCAAGCTCGGTAAGGTGATTCGAGCCTGTGCCGAGTTCAAAGGGGAGTCGAGCAGTTAGCCGACCGCTTGGACTTTTCAGACTGGAAGAGGAATCCAGCTGTTGAACATATCTGAGCTCTTGTCCTTTCATCTGCATGAGTATGACGTTTGATTTCTCCGCATTCTTCCACATGTCTCTTTTGGTATTGGAAACCGAAATGCAATGATTCCAAACCTTGAACAACGTCTTTTGAGTAGCTACGACTGGATTGGGCCTTTCCATTCTAGGCACAATTTCCTAGTAGTGGAGGGAAAACTTGAAAAAGAAAAGAAGGGGAAGCGGTATTCGAAATTCATTTCCCTCATACCTTCTAAATTAATATGCAAACACCTCATCTAAGACTTTAGACTCATGACTCAGACACTTTTATTCACAAGCATTAACTTCATCAAAAACTAGTTAGAAAAACAAACTCCAAAAGAACCAGAACTAGTGGACACTCTCAACCTCACTGTGTGTATCTCTCATGTGTATCAAGGGTTATAACAATTCACTCAAGTTCATACAATGACAATGTGTTACCATATGCTTGACCATAGACCCAAATTTCCACTGAAATTATTAAATACATGCAAAAATCAAAAGGTCTTAATTTTGGTTGTAACGTGGCCATGGCTAAAGATGAAAGGTGGGATAAAAGAAACAAAGGATTATTACAAAGGGCTAAAAATATGCAATCAAACAATATCCCTTTAACATATGAATGGAGCATTAGTTTTTATAACAAATATCCACTCTAATATTTAATTCTCCTTCATTCTTTTTCATGCCCATTCTCTCTATTCTCTTCTCTTTTCCATCATTTTTTTCTTTTTTTTCTTTTGGAAGAGAAATAGAGATCACAATTAATACATTCAGCTCAACATTTTCTAAATCAACATATTCCCAATTGCACCATTCACATTTCAAAGGATACCAAAAATATATAACATTTATGAAAAGGGTACCAAAGAAATCATATATCAACAAGCTCAAAGTGGGCCACTAAGGGATTATGCTTATCAAAAATTTGTTGAAGGCCAGAAAAAACACAATCATAAGTGCCTTAATCATCTTAATGCATGCAATCAATTATCAATCTCAAAATGGTCACCGGTCAAGTTCTAGAACCCAAAGTCAATGTGAACACACTCATGAAAGAAATAGGGGTTTAAATCACAAAAATTAATATAAATCACATACCCCTGTCAAGTGTATAGGCTCAAAAATCTCACAGGCTAAATAGTCAGTTCACTAATAACTTATTCCAAAATAGTTTATCAAAATAACCAGTTCTCAACAAAACCTAAAACTCAATCCAAAACAATGTCATATAATCAATAAGTCATCATCCTAAATAAAGTATTTACATATATAATCAGAAAAATAGTCCTAAGTCTAGAATAATCATCTACTTCTACCCAAGACATAAACCAACACCAAAAATGGGAGGACAATTCAAGTCTGAAAAATTAATTTTTATTTTGTCCATTCCCCCAAACTTAGAGGTTGGCTTGTCCTCAAGAAAACTAAACTAACCTAAAACTACAAATAAAAATTAAAATAAATGCAAGGAGTTAGGAAACTTCCCTTTGTAGCACAGCATTCTCTCTTGATGCACCATGGAGGAGACTCTCCCAAACTTATTCACCTGTGTCACATGAACAACTAAAAATAGTGCTAGAAGCACCTCATTAGCAGTTACATAGAAAGCTCCAACTCTTTATTCACTAACTAACTAAAAAATAAAAACCTACACTACTACATAATTACAAAGAATCCACCAGGATCCCAAATTCTATGGGTTAAATCCCATGTGATGCAACAATAACAAGTTATTCCCACATCCCATGGGGAAAACCTTGGATGATTGTGGAGTAAGGAAATTTTAAGAATAAGCTCAATCCCACCAGGGTCAAAAGGTGCATTCCTTACTCCATGCATCCTCTCAGACAAGTTATTTCTTTTCCCATTCATGAAAGTGTTAATTCCAAGAATTAGGAAAACTACCTTTTCAGGTTCCCTATTGTTCAATAATGATTTAGATTGATTTTTAGATTTTTCATGAAAGCACAGAGGTTGAATATAGTGGAATAATTTTGAGTCATCCAAGCATGTAATAGATTTGACCAAATTTTTAATTTCTAGAAATTCATCATGCAAGGGTGGATCAAATTTTTCTACCATATTCATACCTTCTAAAGTTTTATTTCGGTCCTCTTCCTCAAACTCATTATGCACATTTTTCTCAATTTGCTCCTCCATAGGAGTTTCATCATTGGTCACATCCATCACCACCACTTTTTCCTCTCTTTGAAGAGAGTAAAAAATTATTGGTGATGCTTGTGACTCTTCATCTAATGGATTTGAAATGTGTTCAACTTTGATTTCAAATCAGAAACTAAAAAGGTTTTAGAAGCAAATACGGAAAAGGTTAGGAACTTGGTTTCATTGTAGGATCAGGTTATTAATTATGAAAATATGTTTTCCAATAAATCAAAAACCCAGAAACAATAAAAGCTAGATCCCTCATGGCAATCATGTTTCTTACTAAACTTTACCCCTTAATCCCTTAAGTGAATAAAATTTATAAAAGTTATACAATTACCCAAAAGTATTCCTACAAGTTGAATAATTATATTGTTTGGTTGAAAGGCCTAATCTTAATCCTAATTTTCCAATTAAGGTTCAGATTACCAAAGCAAAACATAAAGTCGCGAATTCTATGAATTGTAATTAAAACACAACCAAGCAATTGATTTAAAATGAAAAACATTAATTCATAAATAAATAGCCAAATTAATATCCATACAAATACACCCTATTCCTAACAAGAGGTTCGATTATACATATTGGGAGAAGAAATACAAGGAATGGAATAAACTAATAATCATAGACAATAATTAGATTACCCACAAGAGATCTTCAACCATCAAGTGGATCCCTCCAGCAATGTTGATCTCCAATCCTTGTGCCTTGCCTCCTTGCTCTCAATTGCTAAAACCTATATTTAAAGTCTAAAACTAATCCAAATTGATAGAAAGCAAATCTGATCAGAAACCAGCCCAATTGGGCTTTTTGCGTTGCTCGCGCGCCTGGGCGTATAAAGCAGCACGCCTGGGCGCACCCCCTCTGATGACCAGGAAACACCGCTACACGCGCGCCTGAGCACGCCATCCACGCGCCTGGGCATGCACAACTGGTTCCGACTCCGTTTTTCTCCGTTCTTGTGCCATTTTCAAGGTCCTTTCATGCTCTTCTCAGCTCCAATGATATTTTCTCCATTTAAGCTCCGAAAGTACCTGAAACATACACAAAACGGATCAAAACGTTCACAGGATTCTAAATTACCTAACTTCGTAAAAACTATACAAAAACTCCTAAATTTACAAGAGAAACAAGCCAAATCCATAGTAAAAGGGAGTCTAAATCAAGCTCAAAACATCATATATTGGACCCAAATCAGGTGGTGACTCGGCTCGGTGTTAGGATGTCGTTCACCAAATTCGAAATGGACGTCTTGAATGCATTAAGGATTGCCCCCTCACGATTACACCCCAACGCATGGGCCTTTTTTTGAGCTTTCCAACAAGTGTGCTCGGCAATGGAGTGGTCTTGTACTATACCTGTCTTCTTTTACTTGTTTATCCCTCAGGCTAATGCATTTGAGAAGGGGTCTACTAAACGACCCTGGGTGTCCCTGAAAGCCCATCCTGGGTACTCGTTACTAACCAAGTATTCTGTGTCTTGGAAAACCTTTAAGCCATATTTCTTCAGATATAACTTCGTCGAGGACGGTGTTTGTTGGTTTACAAAGGTTGGCGAAAACCGACCGATTTCGCGCTTCCCCCTTCAGTGGTCAGAACACTTCTTTAATCGTAGGATCAAGTCCTATAGTTCGGAACGGAAACAACTATTTAATTTTGAGAAAGAAGTGTGTCGGGAAT
The DNA here is from genome assembly GCA_037953625.1 of Crotalaria pallida. Taxonomy (NCBI): domain Eukaryota; kingdom Viridiplantae; phylum Streptophyta; class Magnoliopsida; order Fabales; family Fabaceae; genus Crotalaria; species Crotalaria pallida. The sequence continues at coordinate 46,509,979 of CM075650.1, read as the reverse complement.
GGGAGAACTACTTGACGAAGAATGGGATGATTGAAACCAAAGACATAGTGAATATCCCATCTGAAAGTGTTAGAGTTCAGCTGGGTAAAGTGTTTGTTATTTCTGCTTGTTATTTTGTACTTGTGATTTTGCTTATGTCTAATGGGTTTTTGATTCCTTTCTGCAGATACCATGGCTGCGCGTATGTCTGAATTGCTAAGAGGGAGTAAGATGAGGAAAGCTCCCTCTACAAGTGTAGCCTCGGGATCGTCGAGTTTGAGCACTCCTACTCCCACTGCTTCTCCCCTCGGCGGATCACCTCGACAGGCGACTTCCTTGACTATTGCAGTTGCCACTGCTAGTTCACCAGCTTCGAGTGGCCAGGTCCCCTCTCCTCCAATCCAACCACTAAGGTGTCAGTGTTTGGATAAAGGGAAGGCTAAAGTTACTGAAGGTGCAAGCGCCAAATCAATTCCCGTAGATGCACCCCGCACCGAGCTTGAGGAAGTTTGCTCGGTGTGGAATCGACGATTGGATGAGAAATTTCTAGAGTTCATCTGCCCGAAAACCGATCATGAACGATATTCTAGGCTCAGTGTTTCCGAATGGGTGCAGTATACCCAAGCTTTGACAAAGTTTCTGCTCCGAGGGGAGAGTCTAACGCATTTTATGTCGAAGCATCCAGAAGATTTATTCTTGGGCTCAATGCCGAACAGAAATAAATTTGTGCACTCTCTGCTGCAAACGAGGCCAGCTTGACGGACGAGTTGAACCAGGTCCGAACCGAGCAGGAGAATCTGAAAGCGGATCATGTTGAGTTGACGAAAGAGAGAGATGCACTAAAAACTTCCAAGCAAGCAGCTGAGGAGCAGATGTTAGAGGCCGAGAGAGCATTGAACAACGAGGTGCAAGTGTCTCGGCAAAAAGTCGAGGAGCCGAATAATAAAGTGCAGAGGTTGACTGCCTTTGCAGATAAATTTAAAGAGAAAGCCCTTGTTTTCAAGAAGAAAGCCACCGCCAATTTTTATAATTGGGAAAAGGGGGTTGAGGACGCCTTCGTCTCAGCCATCAGGGAAATTCAAGTGCTGAATCCAGAGGTGGAATTCAGGGTGGTCGGAGCGCATCCCTTCCATACCGTCCAAGATGGTAAACTCATAGATCTTGAAACCAAAGGAGAAGTGGACTTTCAAGCCGAGGACCTGCCTAATCCTCTGGTAGACATTGTTGAGGGTTCACCATTCGACGATTCAAACATAGTGCTGACCGATGACGAGGCGTAAACCCCTTATGCTGGGTAGCCCAATTTCTGACTTGAATCTTTTGTTTTGATTTTTTTGTGCATACAAGTATCTTCGCACTTTTCTAAGCCCGTTGTCATCGAGCGTTTTCTCTTTTTGATAATGAAAATATCTCGTTGTTTTTGAGCATTGCATCTTTAAACTCGTTGCTTCCGAGCGTTTTTAGACGTAATTATGCTCTGTATTTTGAGCGTATTGTGATTCAACAAGTGTTATTGATTGTTTATTGAATATCGTGAGGTAGAACTCAGATCGCCGACTTTAGCCGAAGCGGGACCCTCGGACCGCGATGCAAGGAAAGTTAATTCCTGGGATCTGGTGTTCTTTTAGTACGATGTTTAACTCACGGAAGGAGTTGTATCTCGATTCTACTCAGTGGCTAGCCGAGCAAAATGAGTTGTACATGTATTCACGATATAACCAAAAAGACTTGGAATGGAATTTGCAAACTTTTATTAATGAATGTGGACAAATAACAAAAGCTCAGTTTGAGTAGCTAACTAAAGAAAGTTACCGAAAAGTTTCTGCGTTCGAACTGTAAACTATAGAAGATGTTATCCTACCATATTCAAAACGATCTACTGGCTCGGAAATCGACCCGTATCAATAGAATCTAAACTACTCTACTAATGAAAGACAACTAAAAAATGAGAGCTTAGCTGTAATAAGCTCGTAGCTTGGCCGCGTTCCAACTGTTGCTGACCTCCTTTCCAGAAAAAGTCTCCAATCTGTATCCTCCTGTCCCAGTCTTGGTTTTTACCTTGTACTGTCCTTCCCACTTTGGGCTCAGCTTGCCTCCTCCAGAATTACCCTTACCAATGTCAGCTCGTCGCAGGACCAAATCTCCAACCTCAAAGCTACGTGGTCGGACCTTTTTGTTGTATTCATGAGCTTGTCGTTCCTTGGCCTTCCTCTCATGGGCTACTACTGCTTCTCATATTTCTTCGGCTAATATGAGTTCATCTTTGAGCAAAGCATCGTTGACTTCCGAGGGGCGTTCTTGTACTCTAAATGTAGGGATCCTCTTTTCGATTGGTATGACTGCGTCGCAGCTGTATGTTAATCGGAAAGGAGTTTCCCCAGTAGAGGAATGTATGGTCATTCGATGTGACCAAAGAACGCACGGAAGTTTATCTGCCCATGTGCCAGCCGCATTGCCAAGTTTTTTCTTTATGCCTTTTAGGATAGATTTATTCGCTGCTTCGGCTAAACCGTTGGGCTGTGGGTGCTCCATTGAACAGAAGTGGTGAATTATTTCGAGATCGGCTGCAAGTTCCTGAAAGTGCGAAGCTGAGAATTGCGACCCATTATCAGTGACTATGGAATGAGGCACTCCGAACCGAGAGACCACTTCCTTCATAAAAAATGTCTAAATCCGAGCCGTTGTGATTGTTGCTAAAGGCGCTGCTTCAATCCATTTGGTGAAGTAATCAATGGCTACTACTGTGTATTTCAACTGTCCAGGTGCAGTGGGGAATTTACCAATGATGTCCATCCCCCACTGGTAAAAGGGCCAAGGAGCTCCGAGGGAGTGCAACTCCTCGGCTGGCCGTTGATAGATATCGTTGTGAAATTGGCACTGAACACATTTCTTCACATGCTCCATGGTGTCGTTCTGCAAAGTAGGCCAGAAGTAGCCTGCTCAGATTACCTTACGGGCCAGGGACTTTCCACCCATGTGATGGCTGCAGATTCCAGCGTGAATCTCACCCTGAATTTCCTCGGCCTGAGAAGGATCAACACACCTGAGCATGGGTGAGCCGAAACCCCTCTTGTAAAGAACTCCATCAACAACTGTGTATTGGGCTGACTGGCGGACTAACATACGAGCTTCTGCTTGGTCTTGAGGGACAACACCATGCTGAAGGTAAGTCAAGATTGGATTCATCCATGATTGGGACAAAGAAACAGTAAGGATCACGCTCGGCTCAGGGATAGTCTCGTGGATTAGAGTTTTATTGTTCTCCGACCCCTTCGTACTTGCGAGTTTAGATAGTATATCTGCTCGGGAGTTTGAATCCCTGGGGACGTGGGAAATGTTGAACTCAGAAAAATTGGAGACCACTCGTTTCACTTCATCGAGGTATTTTTGCAAAATGGGCTCTTTGGCTTAGTATTGTCCTTTAATTTGAGAGACTACCAACTGAGAATCATTGAAAACGCTGACCTGAGTTGCTCTGAGCTCCTGAACCATCTTGAGGCCTGCTAGAACTGCCTTGTATTCCGCTTGGTTGTTCGAAGTTTGGAATTCGAACTTCAATGAGTACTCAAAGCTAAGTCCCTCGGAATTTGCAATGATGATACCAGCGCCTGCCCCCTTTCTGTTGCTCGACCCATCCACATACACCGACCACGAGCCTGGAACCGAACCTGATGAAGGCTCCATGAACTGCGTGACGAAATCCGCCAAGACTTGGGACTTCATTACCTTCCTTGGCTCATAGACTATATAGAATTCAGACAACTCGACAGACCATGTTACCATGCGGCCAGCCAGATCAGGCTTGTGGAGAACCTGCGAGGCTAAGTATTCGAACTATAATTATGTTCCCTTGAAAGTACTGCCTCATCCTTCGAGCAGATATCACCAGACAGTAGACGAGTTTTTATAACCTCTGATATCGAAGCTCAGGTCCCTGAAGACCTCGGCTGACAAAATAAACAGGGGCCTCAACACTAGAATCTTCCTTTACTAGCACTGAACTGATGGTTGCATCGGCCACTAATAAATAGAGAAACAGATCTTCCCCGGTGAGAGGGCTGGTAAGGACTGGAGGGCTAGACAGATATTCCTTTAACTGAACGAAGGCCTGCTCACACTGGTCGTCCCAATGGAAATCTTTGTTTTTCTTGAGAAGTTGATACCATGGGAGGGCTTTGCGTGCCGACTGAGATAGGAACCTGGAAAGTGCTGCCAATCGCCCAGTAAGCTGCTGGACCGCTCTGAGGTTGGTTGGACTCTTCATGTCTAGGATAGCTTTGCATTTGTCAAGATTAGCCTAAATGCCTCCTTCAGTAAGCATGAACCCAAGAAAAGAGCCTGCAGGGACTCCGAAAACACATTTATCGGGGTTCAGCCTCATGTTGTGGACCCTTACACGAGCCAGTATTGCCATGAGATCCTCGGCATGATTTTATTGCTGATTACTTTTAGCAATAATTTCGTCGATGTAGACCTCCATGGTTGCACCGATCATTCCCTGAAAAACCTTATTCATCATACGCTGATAGCTGGCTCAGGCGTTCTTCAGGCCGAAGGGCATGACGTTGTAGCAGTAGATTGCCTTGTTAGTGATGAAGGCAGTCTTGTCCTGATCGGGAGGATACATGGGTGTTTGATTATAGACTGAATAGGCATCCATGAACGATAACAGTTTATTTCCTGCCGAGCTGTCGACGAGCTTGTCAATGACGTGAAGCGGATATTGCTTTTGGGCAGACTTTGTTCAAGTCTGTATAATCGACGCACATTCTCCACTTCCCATTGGATTTTTTTGACTAAGACAGTGTTGGCCAACGAGTCTGTGTAGTCAATTTCTCCGATGAAACCTGCTCGGAGTAACTCGGCAACTTTTTCCTCAATTGCGACAGCTTTTTCGGCACTGACCTTCCTTTTCCTTTGAGCTATTGGTTTGGCACCAGGAAGGACACTCAGTTTATGACAAATAAAGTTCGGATCAATGCCGGACATGTCAGTTGAGGTCCATGCAAATAAGTCCTTGTTGGCGATCAAAAGTTCTGAAAGTTCATTTTTGATACTCAGAGGGAGGTCCAAGCCAATCCTAACCTGTCTGAGAGGATCATCTTTTAAGGTTAGGAACTCCCATTGACCCTTTGGAGTTGGCCGAGTTTTATCAGATTTCGCTCGAATGTCGAGATCTGCAAAGTTTACATTTCCATTTTCGAGAGAGGGCTTCTCCAAATGGGCCTGGTCTTTGCTTTTGACCTTGCCGAGGCATGCGTTGTAACATTTCCTTGCTGCTTCTTGCTCGGCTTTAACTGTAACCACGTTGTCATTTGTACCCACGAAATTCATTGCTAAATGTACGATCGATACCACCGCGCTGAACGCTTGTAAGAATGTTCTTCCGAGAATAGCGTTGTAAGCGGTTGGGCAATCGACCACCAGAAATTTAATTATCTCTGTACGAGCTGACGGCTGTTGGTCGAGGGTAACAGGAAGCTGAATGTGACCTAGGCGCTCGACAGTGTCACCAACAAATCCGATCAGTTGCCCTTCAAAAGGAGTAAGATTGCACTCCCTTAGCTTCAACGCTTTGAACAAAGGCAGAAACATAATATCAGCAGAACTCCCCTGGTCTAGGAAGACTCGTTTGACCTCATAGTTTCCAATTAGAGCTGTGATAACCATGGGATCATTGTGACCAGGGAGGATCCCATCCAGATCTTCATCGCTGAAAATGATCAGGACATTCTTGGTTGACCTTTTGGAAATGGGTTTCTGACTGACGACTAGGATTTGGTTGATGTACTTCTTTCTGTCTGCTCTTTTCTCTCCTCCTCCAACAAATCCTCCAGCAATGGTATTGACTAGGAACTCATTCGGGGATGAATTGTTTTCAGCGATTGGGTCGGTTTTTTGCCGTCCTGAGTTCTTATCATCAGGGGACCTGTTTCTACGACGTTTATTTCTATCAGGGGAGTGTGATCTATTTCTTCCTCTTCCACCTGCCGCATCCCTGATGTATTGTTGCAACTTATCGTCTCTAATCATCTCCTCAATCAAATCTCTCAACCAAATGCATTCATCAGTGGTATGATCGTAACCTTTGTGCAAGTCACAGTACTTAGACCTATCACGCTGTGAGCCCTTTCTTGAAGAAGGGGGTGTTTGGGCCGAGCGTAAGTCGGTCTACATCGTTTCTCGGAGGATCTGACTCCTAGGAATGGTCAACGGAGTGTACTCCTGATACCTATTCCTAGGGGTGGTCTCCGTTCACGATCGTTCCTATCAGGTTTACCACCAAACCTCTCGTCACGCCTTTGCATATTCTGACCCTAAGGATTAGCTTTCTGCCGATCGTCTCTGAATTTCTGGCCTTTATGAGACTCTTCCAAATTTATGAACTTGTTGGAATGTTGTCTAAGCTCTGCCATGTCCTTAGGAGGTTTACCGATTAGAGACTTCCGAAAGTCCCCTGGTTGCAATCCTTGTGTAAACAATAGCACGAAAACACCTGGTTCGAGCCGTGGAACTGAACTAGCTTCCGTATGGAAGGGTGACAAATAATCCTTCAAAGGCTCATCGGGATTTTGAGTAACTGCTACCAATGTATGATCAGATTTGGGTTGGATACAGCTGGTAGTGTACCTATTTAGAAAAACTCTTTTCATCTCCTCCCACGAGTTGACTGAATTCCGAGGAAGATACGAGTACCATCTCAATACAGACGGTTCAAGTGCATGGAAAACGCTCGGCACTTCATCCGATCGCCGCCTCCATATTAGTTCATTGCTCCTTCATAAGAAACAATATGATCGATGGGATCAGTTAGGCCGTTGTAATGGGGTACATTTGAAGGGCCTAAATATCCCTGGGGGGTTTCATATGCCATGATGTAAGGTGTGAATGGGTGACCGGGGTGGAAATCCCCATGACTAGGGTCTGTGTTCGGGTTGGCGTCAAGGTGAGGAGGTGAAGCAGTTGCAATATGGGCATGGGTTGTGGGTTTAAAGCTTGAGGGGTCGGGTTAGGGAGCAGATGGGCAGGAGTTTGATTGTGAGCGAGTCTTGCCATTGCCTCCTGTTGAAGCTCGGCAATGGCCTATCCCTGCTGTTGGATTAAAGTTGTTTGTTGCTTCAGAATGTTAATCATCTCTTGCTCACGACTCCGAGCGGATGAAGAAGTTGCATACGTTCTGCTAGTGGAATGCGCTCATCGTGAGTCTCCTTGGGTTGCTCTACTTGGTTCTAATCTGGCACTGGGGGTTACTTTTCTTTCATCAGGGTTGGGTTGGACTTGAGGTGTTGGGGTTCGGTGAGTATGCTGGCCATGATGAGTTCTGGCTCCTGTAGATCTAGCAGTATTACGGGTTGGAGGAGCAGAATTGCTAGATTCTTCGTGGGTGGAAGGTGGCGGTGTTGGTGGTGGAGGTGGTGGTGGAAGGAATAGATTCCTTGGTGGAGGATTAGGTTCACCAATTCCTGAATGGGGTGAACATGGCGGCCAGGAATTGGCCCCACGATTCTGACTCTATAAGTTAGGGAGTGGCTGGGATTGGCCCCAGTTCCTGAAAGATGTGAGCATGGCGGCTGGGAATTGGCCCCACGATTTTGATTCAAACGATCACATAGGTCACCGGTGGGCTGGTGATCGTTACTGTTAACATTTTTGGGTATGTCGCGGTTCTGCACGATGCGATCGCGGAGATCCCCTGCTTGGCTTCTGGTATGAACCATGGTGGAGGTGGGGATATTTTTTATTCAGATCCCCACAGACGGCGCCAATGTAGTGTCTTAGACCAAGAACAGCCTTACGGTTATGGAATAAACCAAAGATCTGATCCCAGTCGAGTTTTAATGTAGGACCTCGTAGGATTTACTGAATATCCGGTTGGGATAATCAGGATCTCCCCAGTCAACAAAATATGCCATAGTCAACTTAGGGATGGAGAAAACGTACCTTAGCCCCCATAGCCTGGTGGTTCTTATAGGGGATTACCTGATACGTGAGTCTTTGGGCTTGTCTGGTAAGGCCCGTGAGGAAGTAGTGTTCAACTGGGACTGGTAAAGGTTCTGATAAGATTGCCTTTGATAATCCCGTATGTGATGAACTCTTATCCTTATCCCTTAATCCAACCAAGTTATGCAGGAATATAGGAGGAGCTGTTAGACTGATAGAGACTGTAAGCGATAATAATAAGGATGAACATCCTGTGCTCGGCTGTAATCTCATAAGCCTGTTACTCTCCTAAGTGCCCCTAGCTCGGTGTGACGTGATACCGACCAGATGGTGGTCGGTGTTCGTTGCTCCAATGTTTAACTGGTCGGCGTGTAGAGGACTCGGTCGGTCCGGAGTCAGGTCCACTACAATCAGCTCGGCCTTCAGCAAGTCCGATGTCAAGCTCGGCCTCAGAGTAATATAGCAAAGTATCAACTTGTCAGAAGTTTTGTTCGAACAAGTAACAATTTATATCATCAGCTCGGCAAAACCTTCAGCTCGTCCTTTGGTGCAGTCAAGTAAAATCTTAAGTAATCAGCTCGACCGAAGTTGAGCTCAGCCCAAAGCTCGGTTGACAAAGTTTAACTCAAGCTCAAATGCAAAGCTCGGCCAAAGCTCGGCATAGAGTCAAATTCAAGATGAAATCGAGAAGCTCGACCATAGCTCGGAAGTAAAAGGTCAAGCTCAAGCTCGGCTCAGATTCAAACTCAACTTAATATACAAAGCTCAGCCAAAAGCTCGGACGTCAAGGTCACTCAATCTAGTTTGCATTGCTCTCTCAAAGCTCGTATTTCAAGGGTCAACTTGTGATAGAGTATAAAGCTCGGCTAGAGCTCGGATATCAATCATTTCAGCACAAGCTTAAGTGAGAAGCTCGGCCAAAGCTCGGACCCTTGATGCAGAAGTAAGCTCATATCATTTTCAGTGCAAGCGTCATCAAGCTCAGATCTTCATCCCGGTTCAAGCTCAGTTCTATCTTAGCTCTCTGCTGCATAAAGTCACTCAAGTTCCCAAGCTCGAACTGTCGTCAAGCTCGGCAACATCTGTTCATCGTTTTCAACCTCAAGCTGAGATTTTCATCTCAAAGCGCTTACGTTTGAAATTCAAATTTTAGGTTTTAAAAGGACACACGTATACCAAATTGCAGCTGGCAAATTGGAAGCTTCTAAAAAGGACATACGTGTAAAATCTGATCGTTGCTGAGAAATTGAAATATCTGGTATATCTGTTGAAAGGACAAGACGTGTCCCAAGATATTTTTCCTCTTTCTGTACCTCCTTAGCGCTGCAACTCTCTATAAATAGGCTGTGTTTTCTTCTCAGAAAAAGAAGAAGAACAGAGCACATACAGTGATGAAAACTTAGAGAAGAAAAGAAAAACACGCAGAGAACGATAAAGAGCTAGAGAGAGAAACCGTTACATTTGTTCAAACCAAGCTCTAATCGATTCTTAGAAAATCCTCTCTCAGTCGATACTCATTTGTTCCTTAAACTTTCAGACTCACATACACTTGGGTTTTTGGTTTGGAGCCGCCATCATCATTCTTCATCTCTACTTTTCTTTACGTCTTGAGGTGTTCTCAAGCAGTGAAAGTCTTGGAAGGTTTCCAAGCTCATCCAAGAGGCTCTTGGGTGATTGAAGTCTCGAGAGGTTCTTGAGTAGCAGCGAAGAGGTTCTTCAGCCAGAAGTCCAAGGAGGTTCTTTGGCAAAAGTCCTTGAAGGTTTCAAGGCGGATTTGTAAAGTCTGACGACGTTCTTCGGCATTTGTATCAAATTAGGTTCTTTGGTACTCTCTTGGTGGGTTAATCGATCCCTTTTAATTTCTATCAATTTGATTTTATTAAAAAGCTCCTTAAAGGTTTTAAGGGGGACTGGACGTAGCTCTCAGTGGTGAGAGTGAACCAGTATAAAATATGTTGTCTCTATTTCTTTACCGCTGTCAGTTTTGTTTTTAGCTGAGCATATTTATAACCGAGCATTTAATCGACTTTGTTTAACGTATATTTTGTGCTCGGATAGAGCTTGCAATATTTCCGCTGCAAACCTGATCTTTGAGTGTGCAACTCGGATAATCGGAGGTCGGCCTAGACAACCGATTATCAGACTCTACTCGACCCAAAGTCAGCATTTTCATTAAATAGCAAGCATTATCCGACCGAACTCAATCACATTGCGAAAAATTGGTACTAGTGCTTTAAACTACTATTCACCCCCCCTCTAGTAGATTTTTAGGCAGTTGCCTAGTTTCTAACAATTGGTATTAGAGCTTGGTCGAAAGATCGAGCTTAACAGCTTTTCGAAAAAGATCCTAGAAACCATGGGCTCTAACAATCCATTCGGAGGTGAAGGCTCTTCAATAAACCGACCACCACTATTTAATGGTGATGGTTATGCTTATTGGAAAGCTCGAATGAAATTTTTTATAGAAGCAATAAATATCGATGTTTGGGATGCGATTGAAAATGGCCCTTATATTCCGAGAAGGAAAATCGGAGATGAAGTTGTAGAAATCCCAAGGACGAGCTGGGATGATGATGATAAAAAGAAAGTGTCGTACGATTTAAAAGCCAAAAACATCATCACCTCGGCCCTGTCCTATGATGAATTTTTCCGAGTATCTAACTGTAAAAATGCTAAGCAAATGTGGGATATTCTACAACTGACTCACGAAGGGACAAGCGAAGTTAGACGAGCTCGGTTAAATACTCTTATGCATGAATATGAGCTATTTCGCATGTTGCCTAGTGAATCGATTAATGACATGCAAAAGCGATTTACTCATATCATAAACCATCTTATTGCTCTCGGCAAAACTTTTACAAATGTTGAGGTTCTTAACAAAGTTTTGAGATGTCTTAGCAGAGAATGGCAGCCAAAGGTTACTGCATCATGGAATCAAAAGACTTAGACACTATGGACATCGCAACTCTGTTCGGCAAACTACAGGAGCATGAGATGGAGTTCGGCAGACTACAAATGCATGAAGAATCCGACCAAAAGAAGAAGGGTATCTCGCTCAAGGCTAAATATCCTTGGCTAGTGATTCAAGTTCGGATACAGATGAGGAAACATTCGGACGCATGATAAAGAAGTTCGGGAAATTCTTCAAAAATCAAAGAAATTTTAAAAACAAAGGCACAAGCTCAAAAGACAAAATCTGGTGCCATGAATGCGGTGAACCGGGACATATCAAACCTTACTATCCCAGGTTGCAAAAGAGAAGCAGTACCGAGCATAAGAAAGGCAAGACCCCTAAACCGAAAAGAGCTTACATCGTCTGGGATGCACCCGAGCAGAATGAAACATCAGAATCCAGCTCGTCAGACGATGAAGAAAAGGCGAACCTATGCTTAATGGGTAAATATGATGAAGTCTCGCCAAGCTCGGACCTCGGCTCTACCAAGAAGGAAATCAGTCATCTGTGCTTAATGGGTAGACACGAAACCTCTCCAAGCTCGGAGTTTGACTCAACTGAGCATGGAAGCAAGATACTGTGCTTAAGGGGAAGACATGATGAAGAAGCTTCTCCAAGCTCGATGTTCGGCTCAACTGTACATGAAAATGAGGTATACTCGGATATCGAATCTGATAATGAGTCCGAACATGATGATAATGAGGACTTGTATACTGCTTACACTGAAATGCAATCTGATTTCAAGAAACTTGCAAAGAACTATGCAAAATTGAAAAAAAATATTTCAAACCATAAAGAGCAAGTTCTTGAATTAGAAAAATGTATTGAAAAGTTAAAAAGCAGTAATGATTCCTTAGAACATACTATCACTTAATTGAAAAATCAAAACTGTGAAAATTGCATTAAGTATGAAAAAGAAATTCAAAATTTAAAAACTACTAATGCAACGTTTTCAAAGAGTGATAATATGTTTCTCAAAAATCAAAGACACAATTCAAATAAAACCGGCCTAGGATACGTGAATACCAAGAAAAAGAATTCTAGAAAAGTCGGCTCATTTTCAAATGTTAATCTCTCTAAAAAGCCGATCTGCTTCTACTGTGGCATTCATGGACACACCTCAAATTTTTGTAAGATTAAATCTCTTGGTGTGCCTAACAATTCTTATGCTTGGATTGTGAAAAATGAAATATCCGAGAAGCCCAAAACTATTTGGGTACCCCCGAGCAAGAATTGATTACATATTTTTTTGAAGGGCACTGTGCTAAAAAGGTTTTTATTTAAAATTGCCTCTTCAAAAGTATATCTTTTCTAGGGGAGAAAGGTTGTATTTTTTCGAGTATATTAACTGTTTTAGGGGGAGTAAGGCAAGAATATATATATGTTTCCAACTGTTATTTTCAACAAGTGGTACATCAAGAACAATTTTTTTTAATTTGCTTGCTCTCTGTTTTTATCCACGGAATATACGACTTGCTACTCTTTTGGAAAATGTGCTTAATTCTTTGGATAATTTTTTATCATGCCAAAAGGGGGAGAAAGGTGTGTTGTTTTTGTTTTGTATGTTACAACGTTACAGGGGGAGAAAGGTGTTGTTCAGAGGGAGCGATATTCGAGCATGGGGTGATCTTCGAGCATTCATTCAAGGAGAACCGCACAAAATCAACAAGTATTTGTCATCATCAAAAAGGGGGAGATTGTTGAATCAAAGAGATTTTGATGAAGACAAATAAATCATAAGCTCGATTCTCGGCCAAGGGTTTTGATGAAGACAATGAATCAGCTTCGGGTGTACTCGGAAGTTGTCGTGTCTAGGACATGGTGTATCAGATATACCCCTAGCTCAAAGGTATAGAGAGACCCAAGAACTAGTGGATGGACTGATGTTAGTATATGATTGCTTAGGTATGCTAGAGGTCCAGTTGGGACAACTAGGGTTTCCCTAATAACAGTGTGTGCAAATGTGCAATTAGGGAGAGAGAGAACGTACCAGAGCCCCTTGCTGGAGACAGCTATTTATAGGGGTGGCATTGTACCTTGTGGGCCTATACGGAGGTCCAGCAAGGCAGCTAACGTGTCCCATTTAGGATAAAGAATGAGTCATTCATTCTTATCCTGTGTTGGGAGTCCTTATCCCTGTGGCGAGTTAGGCTCACGCGCCCCTAGCTCGGACCCTCAAGGGGTGAGGCCCATGTGTTCGGTCCAAGGTCGCTAGGGTGGGTCCTAGGACAAGCGCTCTGCCTGGGTAGGCGTGACCTATCCGATAGGATAATCTGGTCGACCGGGTATGTTAAGGGTAGACCGAGGGTCGGTCTACCACAGAAGTGATCAATCCGAGTTATCGCTCATAGCAGACTCAGCCAAGAAGAAGCTCGGTTTATCATCAAGCTCGGTCAAGAATGACAAGAACAAATGCCAAGGTCAAAAAAAGTCATCAACTCGGCAAGTGCTCGGCTACCTGTAGCAAGTCAGCAGTTCAGGTTCAAGCTCGGAATATGCTCGGACATAAGTATCGAGTCAAGATCAAGAACAAGCTCGGCAGTTGCTCAGGTGCAAGTTCGGAAGACGTTCGGAATTTGCTCAGTCGAACACGTAGCTCAAGCCAAGAGATCAAGGTCAAACAAAAGGCTTAGTTCGGAAGATGCACAGAAGATGTTTTGGAAGATGCTCAGCAAATTGCTTTGAAGAAATGTAGTTGAACCAACAGCAAAGTCAGAAGCTCGGATGCAAGTTCGAACATGATCAGCTCGGCCTTCAGCAAGTCCGATGTCAAGCTCGGCCTCAGAGTAATATAGCAAAGTATCAACTTGTCAGAAGTTTTGTTCAAATGAGTAACAAGTTATATCACCAGCTCGGCAAAACCTTCAGCTCGGCCTTTTGTGCAGTCAAGTAAAATCTTAAGTAATCAGCTCGACCGAAGTTGAGCTCGGCCCTAAGCTTGGTTGACAAAGTTGAACTCAAGCTCAAATGCAAAGCTCGACCAGAGCTCGGCTCAGAGTCAAATTCAAGATGAAATCGAGAAGCTCGGCCATAGCTCGGAAGTAAAAGGTCAAACTCATGCTCGGCTCAGAGTCAAACTCAAGTTAATATACAAAGCTCGGCCAAAAGCTCAGACGTCAAGGTCACTCAAGCTAGTTTGCATTGCTCGCTCAAAGCTTAGATTTCAAGGGTCAACTTGAGATAGAGTATAAAGCTCGGCTAGAGCTCGGATCTCAATCATTTCAGTACAAGCTTAAGTGAGAAGCTCGGCCAAAGCTTGGACCCTTTGATGAGCATTATATTTCCCATTATTCATAGCCTTATTTTGCTCTCATTGATGATTTTTGATGCCTGCTTGATATTGTTTAGAATAATTTAGTATTTTAGACTATTATTCCGGATTTTAATTAATTTGGATTATTTAGCCTAATTTAATCTATTATTATTTTCAGGTCATATTTGGCACAAGGGCTTTTTGGGCATTTTGGGAGTGAAGATTTAATTTTGGAAGAGAAGATATATGATGAAGTGAAGATTGTAATCTATCTTTAATTTTGGGACAAATGGCGACAGCCATCAACACTTTGCAATCTCAGAATTCTAACAAGTTGTCATCCCAAACAGTGATCAACCCAAACCAGAATGTGAGTGTCATCAGTCTAAGGTCAGGGAAGCAGATTGTCACACCCACACCAGAACCTGACCTCAACAAAGATGATCTAGTTCCATCCAAAAAGAAGAGCCAAATGGTCGAGGAGAGTGAGCACACAAATACCAGAAAATCCCATCCAGCTCAACCTTTCTCAAGCACAACACCCGCTGCTGCCCAACAACCACCCCTCATTCCTCTTCCTTTCCCACCAAGGGGGGTGACTCAAAGCAATAAAATGGAAGAGATTGAAAAAGAGATACTTGATACATTCAGGAAGGTGGAAATCAACATACCCCTTCTTGATGCAATCAAGCATATTCCAAGGTATGCGAAGTTCTTGAAGGAGCTATGCACCCACAAACGAAAGCTCAAGGGAAATGAGAGGATCAGCATGGGAAGAAATGTCTCTGCTCTTAAAGGTAAACCTGTCCCTCATATTCCTGCAAAGTGTAAGGATCCTGTAACTTTTTCTGTACCTTGCATCATAGGAAATGCTAAATTTGAGAATGCTATGCTAGATTTAGGAGCATCTATTAATGTTATGCCTATGTCTGTTTTCAAGTCTCTTTCACTTGGACCTCTTCAACCTACGGGTGTGGTGATACAATTGGCAAATAGATCTACTGCCCACCTCGCAGGTTTGATAGAGGATGTCTTGGTTCGGGTTGGTGAACTTATCATTCCTGCTGATTTTTATATTCTTGATATGGAAGAGGACACCTCTCGTAGTGTTGTCCCTGTCATATTAGGGAGACCATTTTTAAAAACAACCCGAACCAAGATTGATGTCCATGCAGGTACACTTTCAATGGAATTTGATGGCAGAGTGGTCCGATTCAATATTTTCGATGCTATGAAACATTTCTCTAATGACCACTCTGTCTTTCATGTTGACTTGCTTGATGATCTGATTGATGAGCATGTTCTTGACTTTTTGCATGATTATGATTTGCCATTTATCACTGACTCATTTACTTGTTCTGCATGTTCTAATTCCGAAATGTGCACTGCATGCATTGAAATTGAGCAGATTTTAAATTCTGCTACTGCATCTATTGATTCATATGATATAGATTCAGATTATGCTAACCCTAACCCCATTTCTGTTATGCATGAGTCTAATCCATTTGTTCAGGTGCAGGTAGCAGAATCCATTTCTGCTGCCCCTTTAGTTTCATCTATGATGCAGGCACCTTTATTGGACCTGAAGCCCCTTCCTCCTCATCTCAAATATGCTTACTTGAACACTACTAGAAAAAAGACTTTTAAACTCGGTTGTTTTGGACTTTTAAACTCGGTTGCAGCTGTGATGTGGAAAGCGCTGATGTTGAAAATTACACTTTTAAACTCGGTTATACAACCGAGTTAAAAAGTATTTTATAACTCGGGTGTTTCGAAGACCCGAGTTAAAAAATTAACTTTTTAAACTCAGTGGTTTATATTGGCCGAGTTAAAAAGTATGCATTTTTAAACTCGATGGTTATTTTGACCGAGTTGAAAACTGTTTTTAAACTCGGTTTCTAATTAGAACCGAGTTAACAAGTCTTACATTTAAACTTGGTTACTTTTTTTAACCGAGTTAAAAGTTTTTTTTTTATTTCAACCCTGCATTTTTTTTAATTTATAGCTATAAAATAAAACACAAAAACAGGAAAACAGAATTCAAATAAATAAATTTATAGGTAGATATATTTTCAGTGCAAGAGAGTTGACAACACAATAAAACTTATATTCCTAATTTCCTATCAATAATGTCATTAACTACTATCTAAATGTCAGTGGTAGAATTTAACAGCATAATTAGAGCATGACATTTAACAAGCACCCAAAATTGCTTTGAGTACAAGGCAATAGAGCAACAACACTAATTTATTATAAAACAATCAAAAAGTAGAAAATTATCATTCAAATGTTACACGTGCCTTGTGAAACTCCAGCGTGTCGCCTCCGGTCTTTCGCAGCTCCACCATGTGCAAGGAGGGAGCCACTTCAAAAACCTGTAGCCCATAGGTAACCAGTTGTTACCAACTATTCATAGTAAAGAGCCAAATAAACTGGAAGAAACCAATTAAAATCTGCCTCGAAAAACAAAACAACATTTTTAGTACTTTGAACTTGAATTATTATGCTTTACTGCCAATATTAAACTACCAGATTCATAGTTGACGTGCATTAACATAAGTTAGGACAAGTGCATCTAATGACAAGAAATGAATTAAGTAAGAGTATTATATATCTCAGCAATTAGATTTATAAAGGAATAGAAAAAAGAAATGGTAATTATCATTCCTAGCCAGTCACAACTCACAAACATATGTTACCTAGTACTACATACTAAAAAAAGACTTGAAATCATAAAGGAATGATTCAGTACCTCAGTAGCTACTGATAAGTGACCCTTCCTTCCGCTCTTATCACCTTGCAACTTCATCTGCATAATTTCAATCCAGTTAAGTTTTAGTCCTGCGTAAAATTTTGAAACATATTCTCCTTCTTCATAAAGATTAATCACAAAAAAGATATCTCTTGGAAAATTGATAATGCGGACCTGTAGTGTAAGTAATTGTGAAGCGACACATTATTATTACCTTATAATCTCTCTTGTGAACATTAAAGCCCAAAGGCTTGGCAGCTTCGTCAATTTTAGACATAATCTCATTTGCCGGGCACTGTGAAGTAAAATGCGTTTCTCGCTTTACAATCCCCTATAATGTTGAGTTCAAATAAAATGAAGAAACAAAGTGTCATTAGGCATAAATTCAGAATGATCAATCATATCTCAGTATCAGCATTTTGCTAGCCAACTACTGAAGGAATTGACTGAATTTAGACCAGGTTCTTAATTCACCAAAAATTATCCAAAAACAACTTAGTTCTGCTCAACTAGCTTATGCAGGGTGATAAGTCAATTTCCATGTGCTTGTAATTTGAACTAACTCTTTATAATGCATAACATTTGAATATAACAAAAGCACAGGCAAAAAATATCTTTTTACGTACTGCCTGCTTCTCAAACAAACTATCAAGATTGAAGCTCTGCGACCTAGAAATGAGCTCAAATGCATTCATGGAGACTGGTTTCTCTTGTCTCTCAGTCACAAGATTTTCCTACAAATCAAAGACAATAAATAAATTACATATACAGAAGAGAAAAGCTTCTGCAGACTCATTCTTATATATTTTTTTTTCAATCATGATTAGTAAATCTTTCAATCAGGGTACAAATGAAACAAACAAAATAAGTAAAAAAACTTTACATGTTTACACAAACTTAATTTGTAGAACAAAATCCAAGCTAGGAGTTAATGGATTAATTCAATAAAGAAATTGAATATAAATATTGCCGTAAAACCAAGTACCTTAGAATCATTAAAAGCAGCCGCTACATCATCGACATTTACACCCTCTTCTTCTGTAAACGATGGCGGCTTGTAACCTTTCTTGAACCATTCATCTTCTAATAGTTCAGGTATTTTCATCCTCTGCAAAAAAAAAAGAAAAAAAATGCAATCCAGCATAAAATAAGAAGGAATATATGCTTATAGAAAGATATTCTTTAACAACATAAAAAGGTATGTAAGGGTAAATATTATAACTGGTTGGAAATCAAGAAAGCTTTTTCAGAACTCAGTGTGAGAGGGTTCGCATCAATAATACGCTTAAGCAGTTTCTTTAACTCGGGCGAAAACCAATTTGGACAAGAGAAATCAGCTTTGCTAATCTGAAATATATGCACAGATTTTAACCCTTATAATGACATAATCAACTTTTCTTTAACTCCTGGTTATGCTGATTTATATTCCGAAATTACTTACTTTTCTATACAATGCCATGTGATTTGGCTGGTCAAAGGGCAAGTATCCAACCATAAGTACATAGAGAATGACTCCACAGGACCAGATATCAGATGCAGAACCAACATAACCTCTATCATTAATCACCTGATACAAATGCCCGAAACACATAACATCATCAACAACAGTTTGAGCTAGAAATGTGTTCTTTAATCTCATCCTTAAATACTTAAAGCATGTATGGTGTGGTGCAAATTCAAGCAACAAGATGCAAATTACTAAAGATAAAACTTTGACAAATGAATCAATGAGGAGATAAAAATTAGAAACTCAACAATATTTAAAAGTAAATGTAATCCCAAGAGCCCCATTCAGTACATGTAATCAATTATCTTAAAAGCAATTCAGTACATGTAATCAATTATCTTAGTAGCAGGACTGTGAGCGTCATTCACAACCCTAATCAAACACATGGTGTGCAATAAAGTCATGAACAAAATGCACAAGCAAGAACAGAGAAATAGACTAAAAAAATGAAAGAGAATAAAAATAAAGGAAGAACCAGAACCTGAAAATCTGTTGAATGATGGAACCTCTCAAGGGTTGGTGGCACTCTCTATGCCAAGCTCTCCTCACACACTCGTATGGCCTTGGCCCTGGCCGTGGCATCTTCAAACAACAACACACTCACAGAACAGAGAGAATGCAGAGAACACAGAAACACGAAGCAGAAGAAAAAGAAGAAGAGGAAGAAGAACAAGAAAAGGAAGAATAGAAGGAAATGGGAACAAATAATTGAGAGAGGGTGTGTCTGTGTGTTGGGTCGAGAAGAGCTTACATACAATACTATGCACAAACAGTGGCAGGAGTCTGCGACGAAGAAGAACATAGAAGATTAACTTTTTAAATAAAGTGTTTTCTTTTTGGGTGCAGAAGTCTTACCTCCCTTGAAGCAGCGACAGGTTCATTGAGCAGCGACCGGGTACGTTGAGGGTTGGTGAGAGGGACGGTGACGGCGGAGAGAGGGACGGTGGGCTGAGGGTGTGGCCGTTCGTGGCGGATCGTTCGTGGCTGGCGGGCGGCGGCTCTGTTCTGTGTGTTGTGCACTTGTGCTGTTGTTGCGGGTGACTGTATTCTGAACGTTAGGTTTGTGAAGAAGCACCGAAGAAGAGAAGAATGAAAGAATTAAAATAATAATACCTTTTAACTCGGGCAACAACCAACGATTTTAAAAGTTATCTTTTTAATTTCAAAACTGCCACCGCCCTACTTTTAAACCCGGCCACAATAACGACCGAGTTAAAAAGTACTTTCTAACTCGGTCCTTTATAAACGACCGAGTTAGAAAATACTTTTTAACTGGGTCAATATAACAACCGATTTTAAAAGTATGTTTTATTTACAAAATTGCCACCGCGTTATTTTTTAACACGGCTTTAGCTCAACCGATTTTAAAACCTCGATTTTAAAACCCATTTTTCTAGTAGTGGAAGGATGAGCAGAAACTTCCGGTGATCATCTCTACCTCCATTTCTGTTGATCAAGAGAAGAAGCTGCTGGATGTGATTAGAGAAAACAAGAGGGCAATAGGATGGACTTTGGCAGACATACCTGGTATTAGCCCCTCTATGTGCATGCACCGAATTTTATTGGAGGATAGGGCTAAGCCAGTGAGACAACCCCAGAGACGGTTGAACCCCCAGATTCTTGATATGGTGAAGAAAGAGGTCACCAAGTTGCTGCAAGCTGGTATCATCTACCCCATTTCAAACAGCACTTGGGTGAGCCCGGCTCAAGTAGTTCCCAAGAAGTCTGGGGTGACAGTTGTCAAAAATGAGAAGGATGACCTGATTCCAACAAGAGTGCAGAACAGTTGGAGAGTCTGCATTGACTATAGGAAGCTGAACCAGGCGACCCGCAAGGATCACTTTCATCTTCCCTTCATTGATCAAATGTTGGAGCGCCTGGCAGGTAAATCTCACTATTGCTTCTTAGATGGTTTCTCTGGTTATTTTCATATCTGTATTGCACCCGAGGACCAACATAAGACCACATTTACCTGTCCTTTTGGTACATTTGCTTATAGGAAGATGCCTTTTGGCCTATGCAATGCTCCTGACACTTTTCAAAGATGTATGATGAGTATTTTTAATGACTTACTTGAGCACTACATAGAGGCCTTCATGGATGATTTTAGTGTATATGGCTCCTCTTTTGATGCATGTCTTGATAGTTTGTCTAAGTGTAGTGTCCCGATATTGATGGAACACCAGGATGTGTGTTTGGGGTTGTTGCAGCTGACAATGGTGACCCCGGTCCTACGTACCCCAGTGATAAGGGGTCAAGCCACACGTAGTTCTTGAGAGTAGGGATGAGAGAACATACCTTAGCCCCTATAGCATGGTGGTTCCTATAGGGGATTACCTGTTAGGTGTGTTGTGGGCTTTCTGTTGAGGCCCGTGAGAAGGAGTGTTCAATTAGGATTAGTAAAGGTTCTGATAAGATTGCCTTTGTTAATCCCGTATGTGATGAACACTGATCTTTATCTCTTAATCTAACCAAGCTGTGCGGGAATATAGGAGTTAGGCTTGTTGAGACCGTAATGGGTGAGGATAAGGATGATAATCCTATGCTCGGTCCTGATCCCGTAAGCCTTTAAACCACTCTGTCCCTAGCTCGGTGTGTTGTGAATCCGACCAGTTTATGGTCGGTGCTCATAAACTCAGTGCTAACTGGTCGGCATAAGATCGAACCGATCAGACTAGAGTTAGGTCCACTACATAAGCCCCCAAGCTCGGTAAGGTGATTTGAGCCTGTGCCGAGTTAAAGGGTTAGCCGAGCAGTTAACCGACCGATTATAGGAGGAAAACTAGGGCGATGGGACTGTAACTAGTAAGATAAGGCTGTTAGTAGCCTGTTCATAGCTATAATCCTGTGGCCCGTAAAATGTCAAAGAGTTCGACGTACGGTCGGTTAAGATGGGGGTAGGTCAAACCAGAGTATGGTCCACGACATAAGCCCCCCAGCTCGGGAAGAGTCATAGAGACTCTGTGCCGAGTTTAGAGCCCTTTTGGATCGAACAGACGTTCTTTTCCGAAGCTCGGTGGTGGTGTAAAAGACTGTACGCAACCGAGGTCTTCTACTCAGAAGAGTATCGCAATTTGGAGGTTCAGAAGCCTCTATCATCGGGGTGTGTTGAAAGTAATATCATGAATTGGATTGTAATGTCTACGGGGGATGCTGTCGGAATGACTGCCTTGGCCGAGGTGCATTCCTCGATCCTGCGACGTATTTGGCCGATGGCCAAGTTATCGAGGTAGCAATCCCCGTTTTCACTTGTAGCCACGCCGATCTGGTCGGCCAACCGAGATCGTAGGCAAGTGCGTCGGGACGTGATCCAAAATGAGTGAATGTATTAAAGTAATACCTTGATGAGAGAGGCATATACCAAATCTGACAGCGATGGGTTGGAAACGTTGTTACATCTTGATCATCATATGGTGTCGTCTGCTATGTACATACTCTATCACATACCAGTCCCCCACTCGCTAGAGCCTGAAAAAGGCTTGTGTCGGGTCATAAGATCTATGAAGCTCTTGGGGCCAAAGCGAGTGAAGAAAAGTTGGAGTATTCAGATCAACTTTGTGCCCGCCTCCTTCACCTGAAAGAGGCCGTGATTGGGAAAGGTCGTTGAGGCTTGTGTCGGTTGTATGATAATTGTGAGACGCTAACTGTTGATGTTCAAGGCTTCCTCGAACTCGATCTAAGTCTGAAAGAATTCCTAAAGATATTGGTCGGCAACAATGATTGTCAAGGCATGGCGAGCATGGAAACTTCTTTGTTACAGTTCTTCCCAGATGACTCTAAGGATTTAGAGTACGTTGCTACTCCCGAACAGCGGACGATGTGGCAGAGTGTGGCTACTCGAGAGGGAGTCCTCAGACCCCAGCTGGATGGGATGCGCTCAATGTTGGAGAACAATGTTGTCGTGCTAGAGAAATAAGTCGATGTTGAAGCCGAGAAATTAAGCCGAGAGGGTGAAAAGTGAGATTATCTTCAACAAAGCCAAGAAAACAGTCTGAGAAAATTCCTTGTGGATAGAAAACAAGTAGCGTTGATTCTTCCGTCAATGCTGTTAATCAATTATAACTGCAGAACCCCTCGAAAATCGAAATAATTGGGGCCGATCCATGTTATGAGGTCGTCGAAGGCAAGGTGATAGATTATTCAAATAACGAATCTGAAGTAGACCTCTATTCCCTTGCATAACAAATTATAACCTGATAAAGCCTGAAGAGGCTCGTGCCGAATTCGGAAGTCCTGTGATACGTAACAAAGTGCTTAGGTCGGCGCCTTATGAATCCGAGGGGAGATGGACGAAATCAGTCAAGCTCGTACGGATGCTGACTAATGAAACTGAGGGGAGATGACCGATGTGAGGTTCCTCGCCATCACGAAAATAATTCTGGGAAGGAGGAACGAAACAAAGTGTTTATTGTGCTTGCAGAACATGTTGTCTGTTGGGAGAATCTCGAAGTGGCTTGCTTTTGGAGTTCTTTGAGCAGCTTGCGTGATCATACTTGTACCTTATTTTTCTTTCATGGTGTTCAGAAACGATCCTATGAGCGGTTCGACCTAAAGATCGTGGCCACCATAAACCATGGTGGTCCGTGCTTGGCCAACGAGAAGAGTTGAGTGCCGAACTAATTTTGTGATGGCATAGGAAGAAGGGTCAGCACGATTCAGCATGATGTTTCATTTGCTAGGAAGGATGTCGATCGAGCAATAATGTAAATAGTCACAGTAAGCATGTTCAACAGAGGAGACAGTGATGTCATCGTGAGATTTTGCCGAAATCATGTTGAAGATGATGTAATATTTAGACTCCCAGAGTGACGTGCTGTAATATTAGACGCCAAGAATGACTAAGTTTGTATGACACCGATTGATTTGAGGATATTGTTGGCGATTGGAAGCTGAAAAAGAGGTCACCACTAGTCGGTTACTTCCGGTGATTTGCTCGACCTTCGTAGTTGTGTTTATGGATGATGATGAGATCACGGTGTGATGACAACATGGACTCCTGGGACATGCTCGACAGTGTTGAGAATCATTTCGACAGTGGAAGCTTTGTGCGATAACTGCTTTGTGAGAATGATGGCAGGATTCTTTCGATCCTTCGTCCGGAACTCCGAGAGTGCCATTATCCCAAGTGTCCTCAAGCTGTATGGGAATATAGGAGTGGAGGTTGGAGTGTTGGGACCGTAACTGGTTTAAATAGGGATGAGGATCCTATGCTCGGTCATGATCCCGTAATTCTCAATCCACTCGTGTCCCTAGCTCGGTAAGACATGGTTCCGACCAAATTCGTGGTCGGTGCTCGCTGGTTCAATCCTGAACTGGTTGGCCTGAAGCAATATCGATCGGACTGAAGTCTGGTTCACTACATTTAAACCCAGACCGAGAATGTTGGGAGCACATCACCAGATTGTCGAGATTTCTCGGTCTTCCTCAATAAGAACATCCCTCGTTAAGGATTTAACGACTACCGGTTCCCCTTTTCGGTCCTCGTCCGTTTTTGGAGAGGAGCCACAAGAGACAAAATGTTATCTCCATAGCCCGATGTTCAATCACAGGCGTAGGAGGCTAGTCGAAAACCGGTGGAAGAGTGGCGACAATCGTCTAACGACTTTGAAGGGAGAAGGCTCTTCTCGGTTTCCTGATGCTTCGAATTTATGGTTATGAAAAAAAAGAGGGGTTGCTTGATGAGGGCCCGCCGCGCTTGTCACATGCATCCAGAATTGTGAATCAAACATGAGCCCTTTTTGTTCAGGACACGAGCTCGAAGATTAATCGTGAAGCTTTGGCGAAGTTTTGGCACGTGGGTCATTGCCACCTCATCCTCGCCGTCGTCAGCTGGATTCCGAGCATGTCAAAGTGTGCCCAATACTTGGAAAACCGTTTTCGCAATGACGAGGATCTCGAAATGGGCTGTTTAGAGAAAAAGGGCCATCATACATGTACCTCGCATATGTAATCACAATTAATAATTAGTGATCGTCGTTATATTGACAATGTATAACAATTAAATAACAATAATGACGATTATTGGCGAAGAGTTGATATATAATATCAGTATAGAAGTAGTATGATTTAACGATGTCACACGTAATAAACATAATAATGAGAGTTATCGGGGATTAATTACTCGTAAGTCATACAAGATTGTCTATAAAAGGATGTACGAAAATATATCATGCGTAGTAATAAGTAACACGAAAGAAAAATATGCCAGAGCAATTAAAGGTGTTGAACCAGATAAAAGCATTAATTTATGAATAATGACAATGTTCAATTGATGGGAACTACTTAGCGTTACTTAAAAGTTATGGACATCAAATATCATTATTCCATAATAACAGGACAGACAGACATTTAAGAATATTCAGCAGTAAGGAAGTTTGCGTCATATATCAACATGTATGAAAAATCATGAGTATAGTATAAGTGACATGTAATGAAATTAAAGGAATACATAAAAGCATTAGGAGCATATATCAAAAGCATTGCAACAAGTAATTTAATATTAGCATGTGTATGAAGTAATCACTTAAAATGCTAAGTAAATAGGGAAGTAATGTAGGAACGAGAATTTCTTCCCTGATTCAGTGTGGCGAGGAATGTCGGGTTGAAGACAGTTAGATTGAAGTCTCTTGTCAATCCTTTCCAAGCGGGTTTCGTTGAGCGGTTAGAATGAAAGACTCTAGTAGGGAACATGGTGCAAGGTTTACGCAATCGTTTTATAAATCCGAGGAGAGAAGGGTAATGTGTGGTTCCCGATGTTCTGAATGTATGAGATACCAAAAGGGGGACGCTGTCGAGGGTCCGCGCACAATTGTCACATGCATCCAGAATTGTGAATCGAACATGAGCCCTTTTTGTTCATGCGGGGAACCGAGCACGAGGTTTTCTATACTCGGAGACGAGATCAAAGAAGGAAATTTGGCGGGGGGATCCTCGCCGTTATCACCATGTTCCGAATAGAGTGACATGATTGTATTCACGGAGCTCGGAAAATAATATGCCCATTGATGAAAATCTTGAAATGGGTGGTCCAGTAGCTTGGACCATGTACCTCGCATATGTGTACAGAAAAAATAATTTTAGCGGTTGTCGTTCGAATCGACAATTTATAATAAGGAAATTGCAATAATGAAAATTAGTGGCAGGTGAATATAAAATATCATAATAGAAGTAGTGTGATTTAAAAATATCGCACGTAATAAATAGGATAATGAAAATTATTGGAGAGTAAATGCTCGTAAATCCTGCAAGATTGTCTACGAAAAGAAGCATGATACATCACACGTAATAGAAATAATTATGATTATGTAAATAATCGTAAATAACATTTGATGACATTTATTGTGAAGAATATCATATCATTTATCAAGTGAATGAATGTAATTAAGTTGAGCAAATACATGTAGTGAAATAGCACAGTCATAATATGAATGATAATATAGCAACACAAATGATGAAAATAAAGAGACTACTTCCCTGGATTTGAGGAAGGTGTCAATCTTGTTTTGCTGATGAGGTAGCTCTTTATTTGATGGTGGAATATTGTTTGGGCCTGTGTCGCTGTTAAATGCGCATTTATTTTGACTTAATTGGTTTGGGCCTGTATTAATTAAGCCCCTTTTTTTTATCTGGGCTTGTTGGCCCGTTTCATTAAAAAAAAATATTTTTTTTTATGATTGGGCTTGCAGCCCAATTTCCTTTCAAGCGATTTGGAAACCCTACAGCAGTTCTTGCAATTCAGCCTGAGCTCTCAACTGCGGCTGCTTCACTGAGGACTTGAGGCCATAATGAGGGCTTCACTGAGGAGTTCACTGCGGATGCCTGACCTCGATCTACGCCTTCACTTGATTGCTAACAAGATCGGCTAGTGCTTTGTGACGGTGGCAATTTCGAAATCACACATCTCTTTCATCTTCTCGGAGGCAGAGTAGGTGACGAAGGTCGCTGTAACCCGTTGAGAGCCGTGCAGTACGGCTTCATGTACCAGATTCGATGGTGTCGCCAATGGGATCGAGACCGTAAGGAGTGATTGTGACGGGGACCGAAGCGATATGATTTCGATGGTCTTCGACGGGATCTTCGTGATTGACTCGACTTGTCATGAAGTTCTTTCCATATTGATGGCCTAGGATCGCAGATCGGCGACATCTGCCAAGGTGACGGAGGTCAACGACGGCGTTTGACCCGAGCGGTGGTGGATGGCGGCGCCAACACCGCGTTGGAAGGGGCTCAACCGCTAAGATGATGCTACGGTGGCAGAACCTTGCTGGAGATCAAACCGTGATGGACAACCTTGTGATGATGGCGGCAAGGATGAGGACGCCGTGGTGGATTGCTTCGTTACTCCTTAAATTTTTCGAAGACGGCGAGACGTGAACGGAGTTCTCCGCCTGTCTCCTCTGATATCCACTAGGCTCCTTCCGCCGTTTATGATCACGTTATGCGATGATGATGATATGTGAATTCGAAATTAACACATATTATCCAGCAATATCAACGATAACGATAATTATATAGATAATTTGAATAACGATTTCTTCCCTGTTCTTTGCGAGAAGATTTAATCCTTCAACTCTGAATGTTTTGAACAAAGTCAGTGCTCCTCCTTGGAGTTGCTCATAGTGCTCATCGTTGGATGTTCTTATTCGTCGTTATGATAGAGGTTGTTGGTGGGGCTCACTATGACAAAAGCGGAGGAGCAGCACCGGCATCGTGACCGTACCGTGAACGACGCCGTGACAGCATCGTCAACAGCCAGTAGCAGCAGCACGTTGCTTTTTTTTAATGTGGATGGGGATCGAAGTTTATCGTTCCCACAGACGGCGCCAATGTAGTGTCCCGATATTGATGGAACACCAGGATGTGTGTTTGGGGTTGTTGCAGCTGACGAGGGTGACCTCGGTCCTACGTACCCCAGTGATAAGGGATCAAGCCACACGTAGTTCTTGAGAGTAGGGATGAGAGAACATACCTTGGCCCGTATAGCATGGTGGTTCTTATTGGGGATTACCTGTTAGGTGTGTTGTGGGCTTTCTGATGAGGCCCGTGAGAAGGAGTGTTCAATTAGGATTAGTAAAGGTTCTGATAAGATTGCCTTTGTTAATCTCGTATGTGATGAACACTGATCTTTATCTCTTAATCTGACCAAGCTGTGCGGGAATATAGGAGTTAGGCTTGTTGAGACCGTAATGGGTGAGGATAAGGATGATAATCCTGTGCTCGGTCCTGATCCCGTAAGCCTTTAAACCACTCTGTCCCTAGCTCGGTGTGTTGTGAATCCGACCAGTTTATGGTCGGTGCTCATAAACTCAGTGCTAACTGGTCGGCATAAGATCGAACCGACCGGACTAGAGTTAGGTCCACTACACTAAGGTGCTTAATAGGTGCATTGAGACTAACCATGTCTTAAATTTTGAAAAATGTCACTTTATGGTAGAACAAGGCATAGTCTTAGGGCACATTATTTTGCATAAGGGCATAGAGGTTGACCCTACTAAGCTGCATGTAATATCACATTTGCCTTACCCCTCTTGCGTGTGAGAGGTGCATTCTTTTCTTGGTCATGCAGGTTTCTATTGCAGGTTTATTCAGAACTTTAGCAAGATAGCCCTTCCACTATCCAACTTGCTTCAAAAGGATACCGCATTTGAGTTTGGAGACCAATGCAAGAAGGCATTTGATGAGCTAAAGAGAGCACTCACCACCACTCCCATCATCCAACTAGCTGACTCGACCCTCCCATTTGAGCTCATGATCGATGCCTCGAATTATGCTTTGGGAGCAGTTCTCTCCCAAAGGGTTGGTAAGCTGTCACATGTGATATATTATGCTTCTAGGACTTTGGATGCAGCACAAGTTAATTACACCGCAACTGAAAAAGAGCTGTTAGCCGTTGTCTTTGCACTTGATAAGTTTAGATCATATCTGTTAGGTTCTAAGGTTGTAGTGTATACTGATCATGTTGCTCTGAAGTTTCTTTTTAAAAAAGACAGATTCTAAACCTAGATTTATTAGGTGGATGTTACTCCTTCAGGAGTTTGATCATGAGATTCGGGATCGGAGTGGTGCACATAACCTTGTCTCAGACCACTTGAGCAGAATAGAGAGAGGAGGATGCATTTCCTATCCGAGATGACTTCCCGATGAGCAGCTTTTAGCTTTGCATGTTTCACATCCTCCTCCACTTACTCCTTGGTTTGCTGATATTGTAAATTATCTAGTTGCATCTGTTTTTCCACCCTTGGCATCCAAGGCTCAAAGAGACAAACTTAAGAGCGATACCAAGTATTATGTATGGGATGACCCCTATTTGTGGCATTTTTGCGGTGATAAGGTCATTCGCAGGTGCATTCTTGATCAAGAGATCCAATCTGTTCTTCAATTTTGCCATGCTTCACCAGTTGGAAGCCACCTTGGGACTCAAAGGACAGCACGGAAGGTGTTGGATTCTTGATTTTATTGGTCTACAATCTTTAAGGATGCAAGCAACATCTGCAGCACATGCGAGCAGTGTCGGAGAGCAGGAGGCGCCCTATCTTGGAGGCAACCGATGCCGCAACAACCTATGTTGTTCTGTGAGGTGTTTGATGTCTGGGGTATAGATTTCATGGGCCCCTTTCTTGTTTCTTTTGGTTTCTATTATATCTTACTTTCTGTGGATTATGTATCCAAATGGGTGGAAGCTAAGGCCACTAGGACTAATGATGCTCAGGTTGTTGTACATTTTGTCAGGTCTAATATACTTTGCAGGTTTGGCATACCTAGAGCCATAGTCAATGATCAGGGCACACACTTCTGCAATAGATCCACGCAAGCTTTGCTCAAGAAGTATGGGGTTGTGTGTCACACTCTCTATTCTATAACAAAATATAGTCTCTATTTATTTTTATATAATATATGTGGACTTGCGTTTAATGGAGAAGTTGGAGAAATAATGAAAATTCTTTGTTACCATACATACTATAAAATGTACTTGTGGTAGCATAAGTTGAGTTTTTATTTATAAATTGTTACAACCTCCCAAACTCAGCAACATGATCTTCCTAGTTAGAATAAAATAACATAGTTATCAGAGTAAGCGGAATTTGAATAAAATAGTGACCTCGGTTTGATAATCCACATTCCAAGTCATATATATAAAGATATATATATATATATATATATCCATATCATAATATAACATAAAAGTACCAACGTACACCAAGGTCAAAGTCGAGGTAGCAGAAGTTTATAAAATACAAGTCCACGATAAAATACTAAAAGAAAAGACCGCCTCACTGAGATCTCTCAAAAATATATACAATATAATAACAGAGCAAAATATGAAATCTCAGCGGTGGTCTGATGATCCTCCTCCATAGCATAAGTCTCCAGAATCTCCAGCAGCTGCTCCACATGTCCCACATCCTAACCATTGTTGGAAGTCAAGCTAGTTGGAAGACATGCTTCAAACTCTCTATGGACTTCAAGCTTAATTCAAGATAGTGTTTTGATGATAACAAGCCAACTCAAGTTCAAGCTCACAAGTGCAAGTGTCATTCAAGTTTGAAGACTCAAGCAAGGCATAGATTATTAGAAACCTTTTCCTTAGATCAATTGTAAGGTAATGGAGTTTTTATTTCTTTAAGAGTTACAAAAGCCAATAATTTTTTCATTTTAGGAGAGAAGAAGAAAAACGTGTTTTTTGCATGAAAAATGTTTTCTGCATTGAATCTTAGTAAAAATACTTGATGTTACAAAACTCTGTATATTTGTATGTTTGCAAGAGAGAGTAATCGATTATCTCATAAAGTAATCGATTAACTTTGTTGCATCATAGAAAAATCAGAGAGGTTGTAATCGATTAATTGAATTTTGTTAATCAGTTACTTTCTTATGGAGGTAATCGATTACATGGGTCAAGTAATCGATTATAATTGTTGCATCATATATTTTTCAAAGGCTTAGTAATCGATTACAAGCTCTGTAGTAATCGATTACATGATGTTGCATCATATGCATAACAGAGGCTCAGTAATCGATTAACTTACTAGTGTAATCGATTATTATGAGTTGCATCATACATTGAACAGGAGTGATGTAATCGATTAACTATTCATGGTATAATCGATTACATGGTTTCAAATGAATTTAAGAATTTCTATTTTTGAAGGAATAATCGATTACCTTCAGAAAGTAATCGATTACTTCATGTTTTATTGAGAAACGTGTCAGAATCATTTTGATTATTTCCTGATTTGTTTTTATATAAAAGATTCTGATTTATTTTATAAAATTCGAAAATGATTTTAAATTTGAATTATTTCCTTTTTGGTTTTAAGAATCAAATCTTTATTTTATTTCGTAAATCATTTTGATTTAGTTTTGATTTTAAACTTATTTCAAATCTTATTTTATTTTATTTTGATTTTGTTTTACTTATTCAAAATCATTTTTGATTCTAAAAGGTTTTCTTTTTAAATAAAAAATCACTCCAACATTGAGGCTATTCATTCATTCATTCATTCGATCAGATCATTCATTCATCTTTTTCTAAGCTTCACGTTTCTCTCTTCTTCTTCTACACAAGTCTTCTGCTTTCCACGTTCATATTTTTTGAAGAACATAAATCCTTATTGGCTGAGTGACTTCTAGAGAAACAACTACTTCATTATCATAGTACTTGATTGTTGAATCTGTGTTGTTGAAGAACACATCAAACTATTGTAATCACTCTCATTGTATTTGTTCTAAACCTTAGTGATTAGGGAGAGAATCCCTTAGTGGACGTTTGATACGTCGTAAGGCGAGGAACCCTGCTGTGTGCTTGAGGCCCCTAGCGAACGGAGGTTCCTAGTAGTGTGCGGGGTGCTCTTGGTTGTAATAGGGTGCGACTCTATTGCTTGGTATAAGAACTCTCAGGCGGGTCACTTGGGGACTGGACTAGGCCTTTCGACGGGAAGGCTGAACCAGTATAAAATTCACCGGTGCAAGCTTTTCTATCCCTATCTCTTTTAATTTCCGCATATTTCTATTTTTACATTTCCGCGCTACTCGATTATTATTTTCTATCGTTTTCGCGATCTGTTTCAAACGCTTAATCTCTCCATCTCAAATCAATTTTTAATTTATAACGGTTTTTACAATACATTAATAAAACTCGATTCACCCCCCCTCGAGAGATTTTGAGGCCAAAACCAACAATTGGCATCAGAGCTAGTCTCTTGTGTTAAGACTTAACCGTCTCAAGAGTATGGCTTCAAACTCTCTGTTTGGAGGTGAAGGGAGTTCTATTAACCGTCCTCCCATGTTTGATGGGGTAGGGTATGTGTATTGGAAAGCCCCTATGAAATTTTTTATTCAAGGAGTAGGATTAAAAGTTTGGGATGCAGTCGTAAATGGTCCCTATGTTCCTACCTATGTGGTTAATGGTAACATCATCGATAAGCCTATGGCTGAATGGATGGAGGAGGAGGAACGTAGAGTCCAGTACGACTTGAAAGCGAAAAATATTATAACATCTTCTTTGAGCTATGATGAGTTTTTTAGGATATCAACATGCGAGACAACACAACAAATGTGGGATACGCTGGAAGTCACGCATGAAGGTACGACTGAAGTAAAGAGATCAAGAATCAATACGCTGACTGGTGAATATGAGCTATTCAGAATGAAAGATGGAGAATCAATTCAAGAGATCCAAAAACGCTTCACAATGATTGTAAATCAACTGACGACATTGGGGAAGAAATTCACCAATGAGGTCTCATTAACAAAGTCCTAAGGTGTTTGGGAAGAGAATGGCAACCCAAAGTGACGGCGATTGCTTAATCAAGAAATTTATCAACTATGACGCTGGCAACTCTCTTCGGCAAGTTACAAGAACATGAAAGTGAATTAAAAATGTTGGCTCAGCATGAAGAAGAAAACAAAAAGGTTAAAAGCTTGGCATTCAAGGCTGAAGCACCTGTAGCTGAAAGTGACTGGGACAAAG
Source organism: Crotalaria pallida (assembly GCA_037953625.1). NCBI lineage: Eukaryota > Viridiplantae > Streptophyta > Magnoliopsida > Fabales > Fabaceae > Crotalaria > Crotalaria pallida. The sequence continues at coordinate 46,477,625 of CM075650.1, read as the reverse complement.
AATTGCTAAATGATGAACACATGGGTCTATTGGTCAAAAAGTTCGGGAAATTTCTGAGGAAGAAGACTTTCAACAGAAGAGAAAACAACAAGAGTGGAGGCTCAACTATTACATGTCATGAGTGTGGCAAGCCTGGTCACATCAGAGCAGATTGCTATCAGTTGAAAAAGAAAGAGAATTCAGAAAAAGGCACCTCGAATTCAAAGAAGGGGAAGCAAGCATACTTGGCATGGTTGGACAATGAAGGATGTTCAGATGAAGATTCAGACGAACAAGAGGAGACCGTCAACATTTGCTTAATGGCTCACGGAGATGATGTAACGGCCCGATTTTCGTAACTTAAAATAATCCTCTTTTATTTATTAAAGTTACCAAAAATGAGGCCAATTTTTTTTTCCAAACGTATTTGAAAAGTCTTTGGCGTACTTAAAAATTTCTTTCACTGAAAACCGATTTGTTACTAAAACATTTATTCTCATAAAACTTTCATGCTTACAAAAGAATTTCTTTTCGAAAAGCATGGCTATTCATTGCAGTGGATTAAAAATATCCACAACAGTTTACAAAAGATTACATGACTTAATTTCTCCAAAATGAAAGTACTTTCACAACATAGAATTTAAAATTGGATTGGTTACATAAATGGTTCTTTGCTCGGTAATCCTTAACTCAAGACACACATCATAAACTTAATCTAGATTCGCTACTTTCGCTTCCGCTGTGCTACTCTGATGACGATAACCGGATGAAGCTTCCCCTTCTTCTGGCGCCCTTTCTTCATCCCCGAAAGTGAAGTCACCTCCGTCATTACTTTCCTGTTGTTGATAAGCTCCCGCTTCAATCCATCTAGAGTGATGATCTCCACGAAATGCTCCGTCTGCCCGTTGAGATATCAGCAGCACCGATACACCAACGAACAGGAGAGAGTAAGCGATCCGAACGACGAATCGTCGACGGTGTGGGATTATAGTAGGCGAGATATCAAGACCATACAAGCATACAACACACAACCAACATACAAAATAACAATCAAACCTAACTTTATTATTATCATCATTCTTATTATTAATTCTTTATCTTTCCAACCTTATTATCTTCTCTCAATCATAACATCTCATTTCTGTTCTTGACATCAACATTTCAGGGGACTTCACTTCATAATATCACCAATCATTTTATTACTTTTAAACTTTTATTTTCATGTCTTATCAAATCACAACCTTCGATGATTGGGGAAACTTAGAAGATCATCGAGGTACTCGTTTCGTTGCCATCGTCACACACGTCTACATCTCCTCGGTCATCCACCCAGCCTAGTCGGGAGCGAACAGGAGTACAGGACCTTTACCACGCGGGCACGACAGCTGTCTCAACACATAGATGGTCCCAGACCAAGAGGATCTCGTCCTCAAATCAATTCAATTTCATAATATCAAGGCTCACTGTCCACGCAGTGGCAAAACACAATGCCCCGTTCCAGTCCCTCTCCACTGTTCTCGAAATGCCATAGGGGTGACAACACTATTCCGGTTCCGGATGCAGAACTTACCACGGTATTAGGACCCAGTCCCCGCCACGTCTGACTACCACATATGGAATTCGTTCCGCCCAGAATAGTACTCAAGGCAACGTAACGTTTTACCGCCCGAGCCTACCCTATTGCATTCACAACCCGAATATCCCTGATATCCGGGGTACCTTCCTCTCCACTACTTCGCACTCTCATGCCTCACCGCGTTAATGTCTTTTAATGTCTTTTATCTTTTGTTTAACCTAAGGTCGACCCATCCTTCGTGCATCCCTTCAATGAGTCCCGACCACTAACTTTGCACAATCTTTTCTCATGATCATCAGAGCACAGAGCTGGGTTCTCATCATCACACTTGCATTTCATTACACATCTTGTCTCAACAATCTCATATCATCCTCTTTCTCAAGATCTCAACACACCAAACTTTTTCTTAAAATATCAAATCACAACTTTTATCAATTTTCTCAAAATCTTTTCAAAAATATCTTTTCACAAATTCCACCAAAAGTCTTGCTTCAAAACTCCTTTCGAAAATTCTCATTTTCAAAAACTTTTTGAAAATCTCTTTTCATAAATCTTTTCAAAACAACTTTTCACAAACCTTTTTCAAAATTCTTATTTTAAAATATTTCTCTTCACAAACCCTTTCAAAATCTCCTTTCAAAACCTTTTCAGAAACTGCTTTTCAAAAACCCTTTTTCAAAACTCACAACTTTGTTGAGTGCTAATGGAGGAGCAAGCTCAACTCAACACTAGTCCCAGACTAAAACCGAAAACCAAGGAGCCCAGCTCCACTCAACTTACATCTTGTTCCAACAATCACTCTCCCCAGCTCTGGCTCGTTCTCAACATTACCATCCATTCATTCCCCAATATCAACTCTTATCTTTTTCTTTCTTTCTTTCTCAACATTATCTCTTTTCCCAAAAACTCTCATATTCTTTATCCTTATTTCCTTCTCATTATGTCTTTTCTTCACAATCTTATCTATTTCATTTCTGTTTTCAGGAAGTAGCACATTATCCATGTGGTTCACAATACAATTATCATTATGCATAAGTAAATAAATAAACACACAAGCATGCTATTTCACACAATCATCACACAACAACAATGTGGTCATTGTTACCTTCGTATAAGTGGCCACACAACACAAACAATTGCCACTTATACTACTGACTCCGAACCACTTAGTTCTGATCTTTGAGATGATACGGAACGTCCTAATATATCGCCTAAACACCACAGTGTCTTAGGATAGCTTCTCTCTCACCTGAGATCCAGCAATTTGATGCGTACGTTCTCCTTGGATCCTTGTCTCTGCCAGCTGCCCCAATCCCTCATCTTTAAGATTCCTCGTACTAAATAAAATACGTTTGCCTCATTAACTTGTATTAAGAAAATATTTTCTTAACTCATTTCACATTTTATTCCCCATCGGAAGGCTTAAAAACGTAATTATTTTCCCAAAACAACTCTCATATTTTCTAGGACTTCCAATACTTCAAAATCATTTTGAAAACGTCTAGTAAGGTAGTTTAAACCATTTAGTTCGGTTGCTGGTCCGTTTTGGCCAGCACCTAAAACATGTTCGAAAATACCGAAAAATGCACTATTTTTAAATCCGGCTTTTTCTTGAATCAATTATCATTTGAAAACTATGCTTTAAATCACATGAACACCTTTTTAAATTTAAGGAACAATTTTAAACAACTTTGGACAGCAAAGAATCACTTTATAAAATCTCTTTAAATAAAAACTTGAAAACACTGTAAAAGTATTTTTCTCTTTAAATAAATCTTTAGCTTAAGACGATTACTTTAAGATTCAAGCTTTTGTTATAAAATAAGTTTAGGACAGCCATAAACACAATCCAACAATTTCAAATAAATTAAATTAAATCATTAATAAATTTCAAAATCAATTACACCCTCAAATATTTTCAAACATCTGTTAGCACACAACCACAACAACACTTAAATGGATTAAGGCATACAAGCAATTAATCAATCATTTAATTTAATCATAAATCAAACACTTATTCACTTAATTACTTCCTAAACATTTTCATTTTCATTTTATAAAACACAAACACTTAGTCACACATATACTCACAACCGAATTAAGCCAAGGATATAACTCAGTGCAATAATTCAATTGTAACACCCCGATCTGGCAACTTGAAAGCTTTCATCATTTTGAACGAAAATTAGGGCCATTTTTTTTTAAAAAAAGTGAGTAGGGCACAAAATGATAACACCTCTATTTTCCAAAACATAATTGTATAGAAAACCCATGTTCTCATGTTGAACCAACTCTCTCAAGTCCCAAACCGGAATGTCACGTGACACTACGCTTCGAAACTCGATTTCCAAAAAAAAAAACATTAGATACTTAAAATAGCCCCTATGATTTCTTGTCAAAGTACCAATACAAAGATTAATTTGTTGGGGTTACATCAGGACCATTAGGTTGCTAAGAACTCGTCGTGGGGATACATACTCAAAGGGGGAAATTACCTAAATATCTAGTCATAATCTCACTAGTCTAGCTTTGCAAGCTTGCGGTACCACTCGTCATCATCTGCCAGAAGATCTTCTGGAGTAATGATCCAACTCCCATCACTGTAGTATTCTTCTGGGTCATCTCTGTCGGACCAGAGGTCGGGATCTTCCTCCTCGTCCTCATCAGCAATCTCCTCCTCAGAATCATCATGTCCATCTTCTTCTTCTTCTTCTTCGGCTACCTCCTCCTCTTCCTCTAGTTCCACTCGTCGACACGGAATCTCATCAAAAATCATCCGGTAGACTGACGTAGTGCTATTATTACCTCTTCGGGGAGTCGCTCCAATCTCCCGCAGTTGCTGATATCGCACAATGTTGGCCATCTAGACTCCATACAAATTTTATACAAGAAAGGATAGATAGAGTAGAGAGAGTGAGCTACCCAAAACGGCAATGTCGAATATGTGGGATTACACTAGGTAAATATTAAGACAAAATAAATATAAAGGCAAACATAAATCCAACAATAGCATAAGCTAAATCAAGACCACATATATAACCATCAGGTTGAACACATACATAATCACCCGATTATTCATTCCAGCATTTGCAAGCTCAAGACAATCACATTCTCCACCATAATACTTTTCCTCCAATCTCTCTCATTCCTCAAACACATCAGATGTTTCAAGGGTATTCGTATCCACTTCCACTCTTGGTATTTTTCATTATCATTATTATTATGATCATCATCACACATATCTTTGAAGTATCTTGGTTCTTAAGTCTTATCAATTCGATTAGCATCAATGATGAGGGGGAAACATCATTGTGCTCACACACGTCTACATCTCCTCGGTTCACCACCCAACCTAGTCGGAAGCAAACAGGAGTACAGGACCTTTACCACGCGGGCATGACAGCTGAAACAATACATAATGGTCCCAGACCAGGAGGATCTCGTCCTCAAAACATATCAATATCATTAAGGCTCACTGTCTCACAGGCAAAACACAATGCCCCGTTCCAGTCCCTCTCACTGTTCTCGATTTGCAATCTAGGGGGCGACAGTACTTATTCTAGTTTCGAAAGCAGAACGTGCCACGGCATTAGACCCAGTCTCCACCACGTTAGTGCGCCACTTGTGGGATTGTTCCGCCTAGAAAAGTACTCTAGACTTCTTGATGTATCACCGTCATTGTCCTCCCCTAATGCAATCTCGTCCTATGTATCCGCAGATACTTATCGTTCCTTCCTCTCCACTACTTCGATTCGACAGTCATGCCTCACCGCCTTTTATCAATGTCTTTTAATAGTCTTTTAAAGAGTTTTAATTACGGCTTAGTCCTAATGATCGGTTCATCCTTAGTACAACCCTTCAATGAAACCCGATCGCTAATCGTTCGCATCTAATCCCCCTAAATCTCATATACTATCACGTGAATCATCACAACATCGTTGCATCATCTTTCTCTTTCTCAATTCACAACAACATTGGTTCTCATCAACATGAGCAACACAATCTCGGATCAATTTCTAATTCAGCACATCATCGTTGTCCTCTTCGTCAGCTGTGGATCAATAGCATCCCCCACAGCCCTTACTTCTACAACTCAGCAGCGTTGTTAGCATATTTTCTGCTCAGCTCGACCTCGCAGCATTGTTAGCTCCATTCCTCATCACCACGCTTCCGCTTGCTTACATTCCTCATAGTCATCTTAGCATCTTCTCCTCGACTAATCACGTCTTTCACATCTATCGTTTTCGTCTCTTATTTCTTTGATTACTATTTTATACTTTAGTCATTATTGCTTACTCACACGGTTCTCAACCATATCATCTTAAAATAACAATTAAACAATTCTCAGAATAATTAAATGGCACAATATGAACAATCATAAGACATATCATCATTTTCATAAACCAATCTCAGTCGTTCGGGTGGATAGCTAAACCAATCAAACAAGCGCTATCACATACACCACTACGCTAAATGAGATTGGAGTCCAATCTTTGAGATGATTGGATGCCTTAATATGTTACCTAATTACCACGGCGTCTTAAGGGAATGCCCCTCTCTCACCTCGATGACGAACATCCTAATGCGATCCACGATCTCTCGATCATCTCTCCTCGCCTCATGTCCTCGCATCCTTCGCTCAAACTAAGACATTTTCTCGTGCATTAGAAACGATTTCGATATGTTCTTTTAATTCGTTTTGAAAATAATTTCTCTTTTGAAAACTTGTTATCATGCTTTCAAATTCAGTTAAAAACGGTTCTTGGGAAAAACGTTTGGAAATAATTTAAAATAAATTTCCTTTCATTATTAAAATAAAATTGGAAACATTTATGTTATGAAAATACAATCCTTAAAATATTTTTCAGAATGTAAGGAGTAAAAGATAAAACTCTAGGATCACACGAATTAGTTCATCAAATTCCAAAACATTCATTATTCACTCACGACAATACACTCTTAGGCTAGAGAAAATAACCATTTAGATTAATACACCCTCATACAAATCCAATCATGCACAAGAAGAGAATTTAAACTTGATTTCTTAATTATAACAGGAACCGAATTGCATGTAATCATTTCTTAACTATTAACAGATTCTAAACCTTGAGATCATACTAGCAATATCATGAGAACCAATTCAATTAACCTCACTTACTCCTAATTCCCTAAACCGAAAAGAGCAAGAGAAATTAACACATCATGGCATTGAACATAATCATGGAATAAAGTCACTTCCATAAGTCATTTAAGAAGGAAAATCATTCTAAGCATCCAAACATGCACCAACCGAATCACTCAAACAAAATATTATAAAATATATCAAATCACCAAGATCACAAAACGATGAAATCATCCCATTTATTTTAAGACTAAACCGTAAGCATTATGGAATGAGGTAACAAGTTCCATTTCATTTTTCATGACTCAATTCAAGAAAACAAGTAAGACCACAAATCATCTTATGCATGTAGCTTTATGCTCCTAGATAAGGTCAATCCTAGTCTATATGTAATCTAAATGATGATTAGGCACACTCCCCTATACACTTATCTCAAGACCGAATATTTACATGCATAGGGCAAGAATCTTAGTCCTCTTTTCAATGCATTAAAGACAACTAAAGCAAATCACATTGCATCATCATGCATGAATCATCAAGAGATTTCCTTAGACCTTTTATTAAAACTTAAACTTATAATTTTTCTCAAATAGAAATATGCTTTATAGCTTGATCTTCTAAACAAGAATGGCATGCTTAAGACCACCATATCTTCCTTTAATGCCTACATGTACCTAGAAATCATGCACCAAAACAATTTTATCACTTATGGCCGAATGGCCTTCTTATCAACACAACAAACATAAAACAAATGTTTAAATCAAATCATGCTCATAAAAGAAAAATCAATTTAAAGACCATTACCCTATTATTTCTTCTAGGCCGAGACATACATAAAAGAGAAACATAGCCTTTTTCATTTGAAACTTAACATGCAAAGCCTCAAAATCCCTAATGTGTGAGAGATTAAATTGAGGAAACCGCAATTGGTGGTTTGAGAGACAAAGGAACCCTAGGAATACACCTAGAAGGGGGGTTGAATAGGTGTCTAAGCTACCTTTGAAAGATTTTCGAACGAAACAAATCGAAACAATCAAAACAAAATATTTTTCCAAAAACTCTCAGGTTTACTCGAGTAGATTTCAGAGTACTCGAGTAGTACTCGATTAAAGACTCGTTTACTCGAGTATATCTGACAGAAACCAGAAAAATCAAGTTTTCATTCGCATACGAAAATCAATCAATTCACATGAAAGATCAGAGATTCAACGGAGATGATTAACACCTATATTCTTATTGATTAACCTAGTTATGAAAATGATTTTCCCTTTACCAATTTGAACAATTAAAGATTCAATTCAATCAATTATGAAAATCATTCTTTTCTAGGTTTTCAACCAAGAATGCAAACCAATGACTTGAATATAAAGAGTAAGGGTTTAGAGATACGACACAGCGATTTATCCTGGTTCACTTTCACCCGCTTGAAAGCTACATCCAGTCCCCTCTTCAACCAAGAGAGATTCTTCACTATGAGGAATTAGAGTTCTCAAATTACAAGTGATTGCCTCACAAGACTTCCTTCTTGCTAGCCTACAAGAGATAACCGACACCCTTGCCTTGTAATCCTATTGATCTTCTCTCTAATCTAACCTCTACCCCTTGTTGATAATCGACACAACAAGTCTTCAATTGCTTGATGATAATCCACACACCAAGGCTTCTCCTTGCTTGATTCACAACCAAGACTTTCTTCAATTGCTTGAACTTTGCTTGATGATAATCGACACACCAAGGCTTCTTGTTTGTTGTAGTGGCTTGCCTTATTGCAAAGATTAAAACTCAATGAATACACATAACAATCCTAATGAATCTCAATCAATAGCTATGACAAATCACACAAGAGATTCAAAGGTTCTTGATCAAAGAATATGAAAATAGAAAAGCTTTGATCTTTGAAATTGAGAGAGAATAGAGTGGCTTGATTCTTTGTAAAATGAATATCAAAATGATGGGTATAATCACAAAGGTTAGGAAAAGGTTTATATAGAATACCCAAAAGTTATGGCACTTGAAAACTGATTTTGAGAAGTGAAAAACGTATTTTAAAAAACCAGTTCAGCAATGTTTACTCGAGTAAATTGCAGCATACTCGAGTACTACTCGATTAAATCTTGATTTACTCGAGTAGATTGATACTGCACTTGTTTAAAACTTGTTTTCTCAAAAACCAACCTTTCCTTTAAAACCATTAAGCCACCTATTGATTCTAGATTAAGTGAAAACTCAAATTATGATTAAAACATGACTTATGAATGAGATTCACTACCCTCTAAACAAACTACCCAAATGAAAACCTATGAAGCTTGAGAGGCAAAAGATAAAACAAAAAAAACAATTACACTCAAACTTAAGTCTTCATGAGCTTGTTCTCTCTTCTTCACTTGATGTTTGTTGTTGCTTGTTGAACTTGAACTTGATCATCACATGATAGCTTGTTCAAAACACTTTGTCATTATCAAAACATTCACCATGGAACTAACAATCTCCCCCTTTTTGAAAATGACAAACCATGTTTTGAAGTTCTCCAAAAGTTCTTTGAAGTTGTTGATGCTTTAACAATTTGATCACTTGGTGAGACTCTTGCTCCCCCTCAATAAATGCTTTTGACATTTGAATCCAATTGAGATAAGCTTGATTCTCCCCCTATCTTCAACAACTTTGCTCAACCTACATAAAAACAACAAAAACAACCTTTCTCCAAACAAACATCTAAAAATCATATTATTTCTCCAACAATCATTTCTCCACCTTTGAGAAACATTCCAATCAATTCAAAACATCATATTTCTCCCCCTTTGGCATTATCAAAAAGTAATATATACCAATTGAAATATAACATCTAAGCCAAGGTAAGAAATCAATGATCATTTCTTTACAACATTGATACCAAATGAACAAATACAATAGAACTATACTTTGAAATGTGATATCAATTGGCAAGAGAATATAACAATGAAATATGATACCAATTGAGAACTAAAATGTCATAATATCACTTAACAAAGAAGATATCAATTGTAAAGAAGTACATATATCAACAAATATTTGATACCAATTGTGATATTTCTTTAATAACAACCAAAGCATGTCACTATATCATGATAACCATCTATGAATCTACTCAATGATACCAAATGATTTAATTAAACATTTAGAAAAGTAATACCAATTGAGAAGATACCATATGAAGTTCACAAATCTAATAATATCACCTATACCAAATTGTAGGACTTCTTTTGAGACCAATTGAAGATGCAAATATGAATAACACTTGTAAGCTCTCTTTGCTCTTCAATCATACCTACAAAACAATCATGCTTTGCTTTTTGATATCCAAATGGTTTTGGATCCATTTTTGTTAGTGTAGGGACTTTCACCCTTTTTCATCCAAACAAAATCTCCTTTAGGTATACCATGCATTTTAACATAACACACATTTGAAGTATGTCCATGAGTACCACAATAGAAACATGTTGGTGCATTTGAAAAATCAACTTTAGAAAAAGCAACAACATTTCTATGAGATTTACTCTTAGCATTAGTATAACCCAAACCAAACTTGTTTGAATTTTCTCTTTGAAAATTTAACAATGTGCGCAATCTAATGTCACCATTTGTGAAACTTGCAAGCTTATTTTTCAAAATAGCATTTTCATCTTTAAGCAACTTGCAATTCTCACAATCAACCACAATATTCACTCTACTAGCACAATCACAAGAAGAACTAGCATATATAAGATCAAGAGTTTCATTTTCAAGATTAAGCTCATCAACTTGTTTTTGAAGATCTAAAATCTCTTTTTGATGTTTCAAAATGAGCTTCTTTCTTTCAATGTTTTTCAAAGCTAGTTTTTCAAGTTGTTCATGCATTTCTTCATAAGCATTATATAACAATTCATATTTAGAAGAAATTTCGGATTTAGTATGACTTACATCGCTTTCCTCGCTTTGATAACTTGATTCATCATTTGAACTTTGTTCTTCATCATCTACTAGAGTTATCAAGTTGAGACAAGCGGCTTCTTCATTATCCGATGAACTACTCGATGTGCTTTTCTTCTCTTCTACATCACTATCCCAAACTATGTATGCTCTTTTAGATTTAGAATTTTTCTTGTCTTTCTCATTTTTCTTGAGATACTTAGAGCACGAATACTTGAGATGTCCGGGTTTTCCGCATTCATGGCAAACTACTCCATCTTTTGAAGTCTTGGTCTTGTAGTGTGGAGAATCCTTCTCTTTACTTTTGTCCTTATTCAACCTTCCTTTTCTCCTTAGAAACTTGTCAAACTTCCTTAGCAAAAGTTTCATGTCTTTTTCATCAACATCCGAATCGGAATCTTCACTATCATCATCATCGGAACTCTCTTTCTTTTTGTATGATCTATTTGCTTTAAGAGCAAGTCCCTTTCTTTCTTTGTTCTTATCCGACTCTTCATTGATACTTAATCGTCCAAGCTCCATTTCATGTTCTTGAAGCTTTCCGAAGAGTGTTGCTAGATCCATAGCATCCAAATTCTTAGATTCAACAATAGCCGTTACTTTTGGTTGCCAATTCCTGTCTAAATATCTCAACACTTTGTTAGAAAGTTCACCTTGTAAGAAAGTCTTACCAAGAGCAAGTAAATGGTTAATAATATGAGTAAAACGCTTTTGCATATCATTTATAGATTCATTTGGAAGCATATGAAACAATTCATAATCACGCATTAAAGCATTCAATCTAGCTCTCCTAACCTCACTAGTTCCTTCATGAGTCACTTGTAAAGTGTCCCACATTTCCTTAGCACTAGAACATTGAGAAACTCTAAAGAACTCGTCATAGGATAAAGCGGAGGTAATAATATTCTTTGCTTTATAATCATATTGAACTTTCTTTCTATCATCATCCTTCCACTTATCCTCGGGAATCAATTGTTCTACACCTTCAACTAAACTAGAGGGGATATGAGGACCTTTTTCAACTACTTTCCAAATTTCACTATCTATGGCTTGGATAAAGATTTTCATTCTAACTTTCCAATATGCATAGCCTTCTCCGGCAAACAATGGAGGACGATTTATTGAATAACCTTCACCACCAAAGGGATTCGTAGAACCCATTGCGGTTACTTAACTAGGATCTTTACGAAAAAGCTCTTATGCTCGTGTCTTTCGACCGAGCTCTGATACCAATTGAGGAAACCACAATTGGTGGTTGGAGAGACAAAGGAACCCTAGGAATACACCTAGAAGGGGGGTTGAATAGGTGTCTAAGCTACCTTTGAAAGATTTTCGAACGAAACAAATCGAAACAATCAAAACAAAATATTTTTCCAAAAACTCTCAGGTTTACTCGAGTTGATTTCAGAGTACTCGAGTAGTACTCGATTAAAGACTCGTTTACTCGAGTATATCTGACAGAAACCAGAAAAATCAAGTTTTCATTCGCATACGAAAATCAATCAATTCACATGAAAGATCAGAGATTCAACGGAGATGATTAACACCTATATTCTTATTGATTAACCTAGTTACGAAAATGATTTTCCCTTTATCAATTTGAACAATTAAAGATTCAATTCAATCAATTATGAAAATCATTCTTTTCTAGGTTTTCAACCAAGAATGCAAACCAATGACTTGAATATAAAGAGTAAGGGTTTAGAGATACGACACAGCGATTTATCCTGGTTCACTTTCACCCGCTTGAAAGCTACATCCAGTCCCCTCTTCAACCAAGAGAGATTCTTCAATATGAGGAATTAGAGTTCTCAAATTACAAGTGATTGCCTCACAAGTCTTCCTTCTTGCTAGCCTACAAGAGATAACCGACACCCTTGCCTTTTAATCCTATTGATCTTCTCTCTAATCTAACCTCTACCCCTTGTTGATAATCGACACAACAAGTCTTCAATTGCTTGATGATAATCCACACACCAAGGCCTCTCCTTGCTTGATTCACAACCAAGACTTTCTTCAATTGCTTGAACTTTGCTTGATGATAATCGACACACCAAGGTTTCTTGTTTGTTGTAGTGGCTTGCCTTATTGCAAAGATTACAACTCAATGAATACACATAACAATCCTAATGAATCTCAATCAATAGCTATGACAAATCACACAAGAGATTCAAAGGTTCTTGATCAAAGAATATGAAAATAGAAAAGCTTTGATCTTTGAAATTGAGAGAGAATAGAGTGGCTTGATTCTTTGTAAAATGAATATCAAAATGATGGGTATAATCACAAAGGTTAGGAAAAGGTTTATATAGAATACCCAAAAGTTATGGCACTTGAAACTGATTTTGAGAAGTGAAAAACGTATTTTAAAAAACCAGTTCAGCAGTGTTTACTCGAGTAAATTGCAGCATACTCGAGTACTACTCGATTAAATCTTGATTTACTCGAGTAGATTGATACTGCACTTGTTTAAAACTTGTTTTCTCAAAAACCAACCATTCTTTAAAACCTTTAAGCCACCTATTGATTCTAGATTAAGTGAAAACTCAAATTATGATTAAATCATGACTTATGAATGAGATTCACTACCCTCTAAACAAACTACCCAAATGAAAACCTATGAAGCTTGAGAGGCAAAAGATAAAACAAAAAAACAATTACACTCAAACTTAAGTCTTCATGAGCTTGTTCTCTCTTCTTCACTTGATGTTTGTTGTTGCTTGTTGAACTTGAACTTGATCATCACATGATAGCTTGTTCAAAACACTTTGTCATTATCAAAACATTCACCATGGAACTAACATAAATTATAGATTAAAACATGCACACACAAAGATCAATCAAAATCTTCACAATATCAACATGCAAAGCTAAAAATCCTTATTTTCTTCTCAAATATACTTAGATCGTGAGATTGTGAAGCAAACATTCACATATATACACCTAGGTCACGGATTGGGCACAAAAGATCAACATGCAAGACACAAATTCTTCACCTTGTCACAAATCAACCTAGATCATAAATTATTTACTCAACCTTTTCATAAAAACCTCACGGTTTACGGTTTAAGAGGAAAGATCCAACATGCATGGGGTTTTAAATTTTAGTTTTCACAAAAATCCCAAGTAGTTATTTAGATCCATTAGAAATTTGTTTAGAAAATCATGATGATCTACCTGATGAAGCCATAACCGAAGCTTCAAGAGTCCATAAGTTCACATATTTACAAACCAATGTAAAAGTCCATAGTTGCACTCAACTCTCAAGCTATAAAAATGAACATGCAATGGAAAGAAAAGAAAGAAAAATTACAAGACCAAAAGAAAATTCTAACTCTCATGATTCTACCCTTTAATCTTCGAAGTAACCTACCAAAAGAGTTGATCTTCTACTTTAAGGTCCTTGATCTTCAAAGGAATTTCTAGTCTTGGTCTAAGTCTCCTTCTTCCTCCCTCTTGTCTCCCACGGCCACTCTCTATTTCTCTCTCTCTATTTCTTCTAAGGGTGTGTTGGTCCCTTAGAGAGTGTTTGAGTTGTAAGTGAAGGAAATAGAAGGAAAAGTGGAGAAAAGAACTAAGGCAATTGGGATTTAAGGGCACCGAATTGGTCTCTTTTGCCCTTGGTTAGAGGTTCGGCCAAGACACCATGTAGAAGGGCAAAATTGGGTTTCTCAAAGTTTGCATGGCAAGGGTTGAGTCAAGGGGACAAAATGCATAGTCTAGGGCTTAGGTCTCATCATCATAGTCATGCCAAGGCCACTATTTTCTTCTTGCATGGTACACTTGGTAACTTCTAAGCTTGCCAAGGATTTTCCTTACCCCATAATTCAAACACCTACCCCAAACACACACACATCACCACCGTAGCATCACACATGCACACACTTCATGCAATTTCATTTTTATTTTCCATGCTTTTACTTCTAAAATGCATTAAAATCATGAATTCAAAGATCATATGCACACACACATAGGACCGTAACATTATTGACACACACATACACATGTATTTATTTTCCAAGCAACATTCACATATTAAATCAAACATATATCATGTTGAGCATATAGCATAAATTGATTTCATGTCATGGTAGTTTATTTAATTTTCCTACAAGAACATATTATTTTCATTATTAATAAAACTTAGGCTATTTCAAAGTAAAACAATTATCTACACATAACACACACAAAATTAAAATATATATATATATATATATATATATATATATATATATATATAAATGACCTTTAAAAAAATCAAACTTTTTATACCATAAGGAGTTTCCCAAAAGACAATTGAAATCTCTTATTTTCAAAAAATCACATTTTCTTAAAATTAGTCCTCCCAAGATTTTCAAAAACAAGTATGTAAATAAATTCAGAAAATGCAAGGGTCACATTTTCAAAGTTCATGAATCCAAGTGCAAATTTATTTCATAAAGAAATCATCTCTTTAGAAAATCCTTTTTAGAGAATAAAATTTCAACGTTTATTTTTAGCGAATTCGTTTATGCACGCACGGGAAAATGCGGGGTGTTACATCAATCAATCACTATATAAATTTATTTTCATGCAACAACACTCCCTAGACTCATTTATACTACATGGCCGAATGAAATCCAAGAAAACAAGCCAAGGATTACAAATCTTAAACACATAAATTAACTTGATTTATTTCAAGCATCTAAACCCCATTTTCTTTTCCATGAAACAAAATCATTTACTCTTCATTTTGCTTTTTGGCCGAATATACCTATATATACATATTTAAACACAAAACTTTTCCAAATTAATTTAGTTCATTTGTTCCCTTTGTTTTTAATCCCAAAACCGAATAGAAAAATAATAATCACAACATTATTTCAAATAGTTTAACTTATCATAATCTCACAAACATACTCATTTCTTTTAGGTCACTTCATAAGAAAAGGAGTCTAGCCTACTAAATCTACCTAGGTCGAACATCATCATGACAAAAACATGGTTTTAGTTCACTTTTTGAACATGTAAACCTTAAAAGTCTCAAACCAAATCATGCACCCTAAAAATTTCTAAAGGATGAAGAAATTATCATGCATGTATCTTTTTCATGAAAACACAACATGATCTCTTGGCTTAATTTCAAATCTTCAACGTGTAAGGACATGGAACATGAATCAAGTTAAAATCATTTCCCAAAAACATGTTTTCCTTGGTTTCTTTGTAAAACCGTGATAGTTCTCAAGAAAAATCAAATCTTTTTAGTCAAGAATGTCATGCATGTACTTAGATCTTATAGATCAAGCCATAAAATTAATTAAAATAGCACAAATCAGAGATCAAAGCACTCTAACAATTCGAATCAATTTTTCTAATCACAAGGTTAACATGCAATGACTTTAAATAAATTAACAAGCATCAAGACTCATAGATCTAGTCAAGGCCGAATCATTTAGCTCTTGATCTAGGGTTTTATAAGTTTATTTATTCTTAAAAATTAATGATCAAGGTTTATTTAACACATGCATGAACTCAAATCATCAAGATCATCATCAAATCAACATGCAACACCGAAGATCTTAACTTTATTATTAACCAAGTTTTGATCTCACATTTATCTATCAAATCATCTCTTAAAAACATCATAGTTCACGGTTTTAAGAAAGAGAATTAAACATGTAAAGAGACTCACTTCAATCTTCACGAAAACCTCACCAAACCTTTAAATTTAGAAGATTTAGTTTGAAGAGCTTTAGGATTTCTTATGAAAAACTTTAAACAAGTTATGAAACCCTTTAATTAGACGTTTACAAGTTCTTTTAAGCTTTGAGAAATTTACATGCAAAGAGATACACTTTAAATTTTACAAAAATCTCAAAACTTTTTAGATCTTTAAGATTTGTGTTGAAACACTTTAAGATCTTTCATGAAGACCTTAAAAGAGTTATAGAATCCGTTAGTTAGAAGTTTACAAGTTGTTTTAAGTCTTAAAAATTCATGATCCAACATAGAATAAGACATATAAAGAAAGAAAAGAAAGGAAAATAATAAAATCAAAGGAGAAAGCCTAAACTATTACAATTTCTTCATGATCTTCGAAATACCCACCAAGGGAAAGTTGGTCTTCTAACTTCTAAGGTCTTGAATCTCCAAGGAAGGCTTAGGTTTTGGCTTAGTTTCTTCTTCTTCTTCTTCTCCCTAGCTCACGACCCTCTCTCTCTTTTCTCTATGTGTTGAGAGCTTGATTTTTGCTCTCAACCAAGTGTGTTTGGAAAGGAAATGGGAAGTGAAGGAAATGAAATGGAAAATGAAAGGAAATGAATTAAGGCCTCACTAATTTATAGGCCAAGTCACGAATTCCCTCTTTACCCTTAGTTGATGGTTTGGTCATACACAAGAGGGAGGGATTGGTTTACGAAAATTATTTTTCAGGACTGTAAAGGACGAATTTTCAAGGAATTAATCATGAAAAATAGTTTTTGACTTTTAATGAATTTTTCCTTTTGGGATTATCTTCAATATATTAAAGTATGATTTTAGAAAATGAAATAAGGGCTATAAGTGCAACAAATAAGTACAGTTTATTATTTAAAGGAAAAAGTGTTAATATGTATGTTTGACTAAGTTAATTATTTTGTGAATAAGTGTGTGATTGATTGATAAATGTGTGCCTATATGTGTATGTGTGATGGATTGATGAATGTGATTTTTAAAGTTAATTGTCGTATGTGTGTAAATGTGATTTCCTAAGTGATGTTTGCATCATTAGTAACTATAAGGTGATTAGAAAATAAAAATGTAGGACATGTGTAGGCATATGTGAGTGCCACGATTTTGGTGTGTGTGAGTGCATGTATGAAACATGTGTGATATGTGTATGTGTGACACTTGTATGCATGTGTGTGTATGTGTATGCTCATGAAGCCTTTACTTGATAACTAAGTAAAAAGAGGAAATAAAATAAAAAGAAAAGAAATGGAAAACTTGAGGACCAAGTAGCTAGTAATCCTAGAATGCCTAAATTACCCTTCCTAGATGCATGTGTGGTCGAATAGGTCAAAGGCCAAAGAGGGAATTGTGCTTCAACCTTAGTTTATTTCTTCTCATTCTTACATTCATTCTTTCATATTCATTCATTCCTTCGTTCCTTCATTCTTCATTTCCTCCTTCATTTCATTTCATTTCCTTCCACCCAAACACACTTGGTGTAGAGCATCATCAAGCTCAACACCCTTAAAAAAAAAGAGAGAGAACCATGAGAGAAAGAGAGAGAACCGTGAGGGAGAGGAAGAGAGAAAGAGCCATGATTCTTAGCCATTTCCATTCATTTTTCTTAGGTATTAACTTGATCCTTGATTGTCCTTCCTTTTTTATCATTTTATTTTTGGTTCTTGTTGTATAAATGTTGATTTGTGTAAAGTTTGTTCTTGCATGTTAATTTCTAAGATTGATCTACATTTTTCAAAGAATAATAATTAAATATTGAAGTTTTAAAACAAAAATTGAACATGCAAAGAGGTTTTGAAGATTGATTCGGTTTTTCTAAACATTTTGTGTAAATGACCCTTGTTTTCCTTGATGTATTTCGTTTTTGTGTATGTGTTTGGAAAAGAAATAAATTTTTGACATTATTCTTTGATGCATGTTGATTTTGTTAGCTAGACCTAGTGTTTCTATCTACATGCATGTGATTTTCTCAAATGGATCTTAATTTTTCTTACTTGCATGTAAAGATCTTGATTTAAAAATAAGAAATCTATTATGTTTTGGAACTTGATGTTCCATTCGTTTTTTTAAAAGAAATTTTTGTGCTCATGATTTTATTTTCTTGCTTGATTTGATTTTGTGAGCATGTAAAGGAAATTATTTTAGTAAGAGAGTTTAATCTAAAGCATGAAAATTTTTGATAAGATGAATTTATTTTTCTTATGCATGTTTCGGTTTTGGCTTAGAACTTTAGAAATAAAATTTTAATTGAAGTCTTTGATACATGCATGTATGATTTTCTTTAAGATCTATTAATTCTAAGTATGTGCATGTCCATATCTAGATTAGTTTAATTTGATTCTTGATTTCTAGTTTAAAAGGCTTGATTTCTATTTTGGATGATTGATGCATGTTGTACTTAAATTAAAGAAAATTATTTTCATAAAATATTAATTCGGTTTTCAAAAGGAAAAATAATTGATGGAATGATTTTGTAATTGATTTGTGTGTATGAGTGTATTTTTTATTTTCATGAAATTGGATGGACAAACTTGTTGATTAAAATGATGTTGTGCTGAAATTGTGAATATGTGTGTGTTGACCTTGATGAATGATATTTTTATATGTTCAATGATTCTGGAATTTTGTTACTGACTTAATTATATCAAAATGAACTTCTCTGAATTTTTAAATGATTTTTGGAATTTATTTTCTATTTCTATGTGAGCCAACTTTATGAAAACCATTTTAAGAAAATAAGTTTTTCAGGTTAAAGAGAAACATAATTTTCGAACTTGTGCAACTCTAAATTATTTTAAATTTTTATGGTAGCTTCCTGAACCCCTCTAGATGTTCTCTGTAAAATTTGAAGAGATTTGGAGTTGATTTGATATTTTTAATGAAGGCAAAGCAGTGAACCGTTTGGTTCAGATTTTCTGGACTTAGTGACAAATTTAATTGGAAAAATATTACTTTCACTACTCCAAATAATCTTAAAATTTTATGAGATAGTCTTAACTGTATAAGGAAGACTTATACCAATTTTTATGCAATTCGGAGTTGAATAACTATTTTTAATCATGCCATTTTGGTCTCAGACCCGTAACAGCTCTGACTTGCTTTTCATGTAAAATCTGATTTGAAACCTAGCTTAGGTTTGTTTAAATAACTTGAAAATTTTATATGATGAACTATATCATATATGTGTATGTTCTGGAAATTTTGAGAATTAAATAAATTGATTTGATATTGCCTTGAATTTTATCTTTTGTGTTTTACTTGTAGTCACACTAAGACTCTATTTGAATGTTTTTGATGAATGTGAACTTTTATGCTTGATATTATGACTTGGATGACTTGTATGATAATCATGATGTCTCGAATTGATTGAATAAGTGATTGTTTGATGATATGTTTAGGATATGCATAAATAAATTAATTAACCAAAGTGTTGTGTGTGTGATTTTGTAATTGGTTGCGGAAATTAATTGGTTTTTGAAATAGTTTAATCTTGGGTTAATTGAAAAACCATGAACTTAGTGGTTGCAGCCCTTAATTCATTTCACAATGTTAAGTTTTAAAAAATAAATCGTTTAAGTGTTTATTTTATAACAAAGTCTTACATGAACAAAAGTTAAGTTTTTCGGTGTTTTTGAGTTTTGGTTAATGGCTGTCCGGAACGGACCAGCAACCAAAACTAATGATTTTAAATTGTTTTGTCAATTGTTTTAAAAAGATTTTTGAGATGTTTAAAGTATTTTCAAAAGTCGAAGTTGATTTGAAAAAGTTTTAACGATTTACGATTTTCCGACGGAAAATAAAAAGAGTTTTCGAAAACGCGTCGTAATGTTGGACGATTATTTAAGATAGACTTGTAACGCTAGTATCCTTCATTTAGTACAAGGTGCGTATAAGTCGAGAAGCGGAACAGCCGACTTGTTGGAACGGACCCGCAACGATTTCAGATGCTGGAATGTGAGGTGAGAGATGCAGTAGGCCTAGGTCATCGTGACGCGTAGACTCAGTTCTAAACTGAGTACATCGAGTCCAATTAGAGTAATTGTAGTATGTTACATGCTGCATTATCATATGTGATACATATATGTGTTAGACGTTTTCCTGTTTTGTTAAATATGTTGCATGATTGAATTTATTATGGACTGGATATCTTTGTGATTGTTATATTCTGTCTGGAAAATCTAGAAGTGTGATGAATGATAATAAGGATCAGGAAAAAGAGTAAGACTCGAAGTTAATGGAAAAGTTGAATGTGATTATATATGGTAATGAGAGAGAGTAAGACTTGAGAAGTATGAGAAAGAAATAAGATGAGTAGTGTAAAAGATGTACAGAGTTGAGATTTGAAAGAGAACGTGGTTATGAGAGTGAGATGTGGTTTGATGGAGATGTGATTCCTCGTCCATGTTTTTGGAAAGAAGCCTAGTGTTGAGTTGAGCTTGCTCCTCCATTAGCATTCATCCAAAAATGTGATTTTTGAAAAAGATTTGTGAAAGGATTACGAAATGAGGTTTCTGAAAATGTTTTGGAGAAGCAAAAGTTTTGTGAAATCATGTTTTCGAAAAAGTGTTGCGAAAAGATATTTTGAGAAAGACGAGGAAAAGATGTTGATGATGTTGATGAGAAATATGCTGAGAATGAGTTTATGAGAATCATGATAGTGAGTTGAAAGTGATTTGGGGCATGATGCCGTTGAGATTTAGGGGGACGGATTGCGATTAGTGGTCGGGCTTCGTTGAAGGGATGCACCAAGGACGGGCCGACCGTTAGGATTAAGCCGCTAATTAAAACGTGAAATTTTAAAAGACTTTAAAAGACATTTACAAACGCGGTGAGGTATGAGTGTCGTATCGAAGTAGTGGAGAGGAAGATACCCCGGAGTATCTGCGGATATTCGGGTTGTGATTGCAATAGGGGAGGGTAAGGACGGTGATACGTCAAGAAGCCTTGAGTGCTATTCTAGGCAGAACGAATTCCATATGTGGTACGGGCAGATCGGTCCTATGCCATGGTAAGTTCTGCACTCGAGACTAGAACAGTACTGTCACCCCCTATGGCAATTCGAGAACAGTGAGAGGGACTGGAACGGGGCATTTGAGATTGCCGCTGAGAGCGTGCCTTGATATATATGTGAATTGATATGATATGATTTGAGGCTGAGTCCTCCTGGTCTGGGACCATTTTTTGTGAGACAGCTGTCGTGCCCGCGTGGTAAAGGTCATGTACTCCTGTTTGCTTCCGACTATGTTGGGTGGATGACCGAGGAGATGTAGACGTGTGTGCGAGTTCAATGATGTTTCCCCCTCATCATTGAGCGAACCGTTTGATAAGACTTAATAAAGATAAAAGATTACAAGAAAGAAAGCATAAAGAATTTATGAAAGATTGAGAAAGATTCAAAGAAGGAAAGTACAAGTGATTGTTGGAAGGATTGAGAAAGATGGTGTTGAGACTTGAATATTCGAAGGCTTGTGATGCCAAGTGTGATAATGTATATTGAATTGAATTATGATGTTGCTATATTTGATATGTTATGATGTGCTTTGTTTATAAGTGTTTCCTATATGCTTACGTGAATATATTTGTCATATGCATAGCATGAATAATTGTTGGTGCATGAGAATTAATAGATCATATGTTTTTATTATTTGCCTCTTGTCATTGTTACGTTCTGGTTAGTGATAGTTGTCTGTCAAGTCCTGCGATTTATTTACATAGTTTACTATGTTCCTTTTTATTTTATGTGAAGTCAGTATTCTATTGTCATGTCATGTTTGTACTTCTAGAATACTGACCATCTCTCCTATCATGTTGTCGTATCGGGTTACTCCGGTATTGCAACGGATAGATGGCCGACCTTGTAGTACAATCTGTAATGTCGTCTCAAAGTGGATTCGGCAATGGACTTCAGCGAGGAAGATTAGAGGTCAAGAATAGTAATAGGTAATTCCCTTGAGCACTGTACCCCTTGCAACTACTTGGTTACATTGTCGTATCATTCTGAACCCCGCTTGGAATTTTATTGAGAATGGTTTTAAGAAACACGATTTGAAAATGTTTCCTCAAATGAGATTTATGTAGCTAAGTTACAAAGCGCGATGTTAAGTAACATCTCAGTTTGGAACTTGACTTGTGAGGTGTGACATGAGAATGTTATTCTATTTCAATTAAGTTACTGAAATGTTTTTGAACCTTAAGCTTCTCATGTCCACGTCTCCTTGTAAAAAAAATTCCCAAATTTTTACTATAAAATGGTTAAAGAGATGATGTTTTCAAGTTGCTGAAATCGGGGTGTTACAACTTAGGCTTAAAACTAGTTAGGGTTTGGTTACACTTCTAACTTAGTTTGGTTTTGTCCTAACTTGGTTTCCTATTTGGTTCCTCACTTCTTAGCCCACAAGTTTCTAATCCTAACTCATACATTCACACACACACACACGTATATAAAAATATTCACATACACATACAAACCGTATCACATATACACGTATACACATATATACACACACACATACATATTTCAATCCCACTCAATCATACTTTTAATCATGAAATAATTTCTCCTTCTTGTTAAAGAAATCAATTATAAATATTAACACTTAAACACATTTCCTCTTTGGCTAATAAACTGTACCATTTGGCTATAATTATGACCCTCATTTCATTTTCAAAAATCATATGTTAATATATTAAAGATATTCTCAAAAGGAAAAATTCATTTGGAGTCCTCAACTATTTTTACTAAGTTATTCTCTCAAAATTCGTCCTTTATGTAACACCCCGTAAATTCCTCATATTAAATTAAAACACTAAAGAAACTTGTTCTTAAGAAAAATGTTTTGGAAGAGTATTTCCTTAAATGATTTCCTTAAAATTCACGTTTTCAAAGCTAATGAATGATTTTAAAGTAATGATTTTCTAAACTAATGTCCAACATTTAGAAATTTGATTTTTGAGAAAATCTATACACTTAATGATTTTATAAAAACGTTTGTGATCTATTTTGGTGATTGTGTGTATATACGGCTTTGGCATATATGAATACACTTAGGTTTTGAGGAATTTAATTATTGAAAGGATATAATGTACAAATACATGTGAATATATATATATGCATACATGTGTATGAGTGATGTGTGATGCTTGAATGTGTATATGTGTAGGAGTAGTGTATGATGCATGAATGTATATGTATATGTGACATACGTGTGTGTGTGGGTGTATGATGGATATGTATGCATGAGTCTATGCTATGTGATCAATATGAAAATGAATTGCATGAGCATATGTGTGTATGCTAGTATGTGTGGTTCGGCCATGACAGGAATAGAGAACCAAGTGGGTTTGAATTTCTTAAGCATTAAGAAATTAAAAAAAAAACTAAATAGAAAATAGGAGGTGTGAGTCATGAATACTAGGAGAGACTAGGAGAGATGAGTCATGAACCTAGTGAGGACTTTCTTCCCTCCATGTGTCCCACGACTTGACCCTCCCATGCAACAATTGAGTTGGCCCAAATTGTCCTTCCTTCCACCCAATGAACCGAGGCTAAAAAGGAAATTTCCCATCCCTTGCTTTGCCCTTAAGCCGTGGGTGTGTGTGTTGGCTTGGATTCCTATCTCCTTTCTTTCATTCCTCTTCCTTCTCACACCAACTCAAACACATTTCCTCTCAAGAGCACCATCAAGCTCTTGAAGACTTAGGGAGAAAAAGAGTGAACCCGTGAGGAGAAGAGAAGAAAGAAGAGTGAAAAATCTCAAAGCCTTAACCCAAACTCTTCTAATTCCTTTCTCAACCATCTTAGTCATCAAGGATCAAGGAGAAAACCCATCGACCCTAGAAGAAGAGGGAGAGGCCGAGGCAAACCCTTAAGGGAAGAGAAGAGAGGATTTGAGGATTTAAGTTAGGATTAAGGTAGAAAGAGTTTTGATTAAGTGATTTTCATGTTGTAAAGAACTTTTAATGGACTTTGTTTAAATTTTGTGATGCACGTACCTATTTTTGAATGATCTTGAGGTTTGAAGGTTATGCATGTTATTTTTATGTTTTGATCTTGAAGGTTGATGTGAAAAATCTTTGACCTCTTACTTGTAATTTTCTTCATCACGGTTTTGGGTCTAAAGTTGTGTTTAAGTTCATGGATTGCTTTGATTTCCTCATGCATGTTGAATTTGTGGCTTTATGATCCTTATCCTTCTTTGCATGTTGTAACATCCCTAAAATAATTCCAAGCCTAATTAATGAATTAATAAGTTTATAGTGTAAGGAATAGGTTGATTACCTGCTTAAAGAATTTTGGGAATAAGGTGATTAGTAATTTTAAGTACTAGGGGTTGCGTAGGGTGCATCGGTAACAAGAAGTAGAATTATAGAAGTGAGATCGGGAGTTAAATCGGAGTTTTAAGTGTTAGAAACCATCCGGTGCAAGAAAATTAGGAATAAAATATCCAAAGCTCTAAACCCAATTTCCACCGTTGGATGTGAAGTTTAGAATTTTAGGAAGCTTGTCTCAAAATTTGAGCAAGATCCAACGGTTATCGAAAAAGTTATGGCGTTTTGAAGTTAGGGCCCTCAAGACACGCCCAGGCGCACCAGGGCACGCCCAGGCGCGCCAGCCCCTCAAGTTGGTGCGCAACTCAGACAAAAATTCGCCCAGGCGCACCATTTTCACGCCCAGGCGCGCGACGGATTATGTAACACGCACCACCAGTGCGTGGAGCGCGCGCAGGCGCACCCAGCACCGCGCCCAGGCGCGCGGCGCGATTCTGGTCGCACCAGATCTATAAAAACGCGTGCCAGCCCCCCTTTCCTTCATTTTTGGCCGCACCATTCACCCTCTCCTCACCCCAAAACCACCTCCCACCACCACCAAACCTCCATAGCACAGCCCCCAACCCTCACCCATGACAAATCACCCTTTCCTCCTTGTTTTTCTTCTTCTCTTCCATTTCCATGAAGCTTCTCCTACTCTCTCCAATCTCCATGGCTCTCTCTCCTTTCTTCACCCCAATTTCCACCAACAACCATCAATACCCACAAAACCACCTTCCATTCTTCATTTATGAGGATTTATCTCCTTCCCCCATGTATTATCCTCTACCTCTTTCCTTTGGTGTCCCTCTCCCTCTCCTCTTGAAGCTTTCTCTCTCCTCTAGGGTTTGCTTTCTCTCTCCTTCAATTTTTGGAATCAAATTGGGAACCGGTGTAGATAGTTGGAAATCAAGTAGATCAGAGGTAGATTACGGGTCCTTAGAGCTTCAATCGAGCTCTCTCTCTCTCACCAAGGTAAGGGGAGTCTCTTTTCCACACTTTGAGTTAGGGATAGTTGGGGTTTATAATAGGATTTGAGTTTAATAGTTATGTTGGGTTGTGGGAGATGGATTAAGAGGTAATTAGAATTAAAGAAGGGAAATGGTGGTATATTGGGTAATGTTGTTATTTTGGAAATTGTCAATGATGAATCTTTTTATATTAATTAAGTAGGAAGTGAAGAACCCTAGGGAGAGGATTTATTTTAAAGCACTCTGATACATACCTGAGTATGTCGACTGATTTGTGGATATATGTGAATTTCTTTAAGTGTTATATATGTTATTTTGAATGAAGGCTGGGTAGTAGGTGGTGTAAATGACCAAATAAAATGGAAATGTATATAATGGAAGTAAAAGGTAATTATGAGGTGTAACTTAAGTGAAATTAAATGTTATGACATGATTAATTATTTAAGGGTGTTTATGCCTATTGGAAAATATGTGGAGCTAATTGTGAGTACTAAAGGGGTATTGATTTTGAAATGAGTTTATGAAATCCAAGTGGATAGATGGGACTATGTGATATAATTGTTATTCTGGGGTTGTGTTGTTATTTGGAAATAGGTGTTTTACATATATATATATATATATATATATATATATTGTTATTGGAATCCCGATTGAGAACTTGAATTTGTGAATGGTAACTAAATGGACTGGAAGTTAAGTGTGAAATTATATGTGAGGATTTATGATTTTTTTTGTGCTATAATGTTATGTGAATGCTTGGTAAATGGTTATAATTATTGATGATAAACTGATTATTTGTGATTATTTCGAAAGGACAATCTTTATGTATTTATTGGAATTGGAATGGATTACAATTATGCATACCTGTGAATATTAGTGGATTGGTGATTATGATTTATAGTTAATGGACTGGATTTTTGATTTATTGAAAATGGTAAAGGTAACTAAAGTGGAAACTGATCAGTGGGGCCCGGAACACTAGGTACCCGGCTAGGTGTTCCAATTACCTGTTAGGGCCAATTACCTGCCAGGCCAATTACCCATCAGGCCAAACCGCCCTGTAGGCGTCGGGTGACCCTCAGGATCAGTTTTCCACACCAATAATTTGATTAAATAATGGATTGGTAAAAGTACATAGTCCTACAGGTTATGGTCTGGATTGGTGTAAAGTCCTGGGCAGGTGTTCCAAGTCCCTAGACAGGTGTGCCAATTACCTAGCGGGTAATCCAAATCCTAGTGGTGTACGGTAAAAATGGAAGTGTTTGCAGATCGCTGTTTGTGGTTGCAAACACGGTGTGTGTAGATCTCTGTTTGGGGTTACACACATTAATGGAAAATAATAATGGAAAGGTAAAAAGTAAAAAGGAAGTTTATGTAGATCTCTGTTTGAGGTTACATAAACTAGATGGAGTGTATGCAGATCACTGTTTGTGGTTGCATACACAGTGTATGTAGATCACTGTTTGTGGTTGCATACACCGTGTGTAGATCTCTGTTTGGGGTTACACACGATGGTAAGGTGTAGATCTCTGCTTGTGGTTATACCCAATGGAAAAGGAATTAAAATAAAAGGAATTAATAAGGGAAAAAGGTAATGCAATGGTAATAGAAAGGATTAAGGAAATGAATAGGGTTAATGGAAAACGGATAAAAGGATTGTATAAGGAAATGGGAATGAAATGAATTTGTTGATCCCTGACTTGATTTGATTGTTATTCTTGAGTTTATATTATGAGCTTTGTATTATCCACTGATTCACTGTGTTGTGAAAAGGTCTCACCCTTATGTGGTTAACATTTTAGGTACTAAAGCAAGGAACTTGGAGATCAGAGTGTTCAGTGGATCAGTCGAAAGAAAGGAACTCAAGTGTATTATATCATATTGTAAATGAAAGCCCTAACGCTATTTGCGAACTCTGATTTATAAAAGAAAATTTAAAGTCCTATATTTATTTTCAAACGTTTATTGATTACTATTCATTATAAAATTGGGGTGTTACATTTATGGTATCAGAGCAGTTTCTTCCTTTCGACCTGAGGGAAAGTTGTTCCAATTTCGCTACGAACACTCTCATCTCGAGCTTCTCCTATAAAGGTGAGACCCTTTTATGTGGAAAATGGTAAATGAGAAATGTTACTGAGTAAGTTTATGTTTGCAAATGGGAAATAACAACAAGTGCTAAACTAAGAAATTTTATGAAAGCGAAAAGAGAATCGAATTCTTTGGAAACTAAGCAGGATCCCTTAGTGATTCAAAGAATTGGATATTCTGAGTATTCACCCAATTGCAAACAGGAAACCTAAGTGGTATGAACACAATTAGTCGAAAGTGTAAATGTTGAGTTTTTGGACTAGTCGAAAGTTAAAGTTTTATACAAAGGAAATCCAGGTAATTTCGAACAAGTAGTACAAGAACTCAATCGAATTGCGAGGGCTACTACCACCGATTAAATGTAGTGTTGGAAATGGCCAATCCGACATTATATCTATCGGGAGGTGAAGTCACCGAAATTCAAAAGTTTGTGCACTATTGCGAGTTTGTAAATGATTTCCTATGTATGAAACCTTAATGCCAATGATATGCTCCTCTTGTTTGTCAACTATTTTGGTATCAAAGTAATTGGACAGGGGTTAGAAATGGAGCCGCACAAATCAAAAAGATTACGATCTCGATGCTAATCTAACCAAGTGATTAAATTCACATTGATTAGGCTAGTATCTACGAGAGCGAAAAATAATGTTTAAAGTGAAGCAATAGTTGGTTCCATAGCTAATCTCGATTCGATTAACTGTGACACCAAATGTGAAACAAGCATTGAGTACTGACCAATTGAATTTGAACCGCACCAATTTGATTTACTAATATGAAAGGACATTTGCCTAACTTGGGGAAGCGGTTCGGATTCAATCGAAAGGTCCTCACAATGTGATCATATGCGGATTAGTTTAGCATTAAAGCAAGGGGACGGAAAATAGAGGTGGAATCAGGAAAATAAAAAATAACTTCTTGCCCGATTCTAATCTAAACGAGTGATTTAGTTCGCATCGCTTAAATTAGAATCCCTGAAGAACAATAACAACTTTTATATCAGGTTAGTAGTTGACTCCACTACTAATTTAGTTCTGATGACTTTAACACTAAACGGAAGATAAGTATGGAGTCCTATCGATTGAACTTAAACCCCAAGTGACAATAATTGGATTTTCGAATGACAAGAGATTTTCACTCATTCATAACCAAGGGTTTAAATTCAATCGGGAGGTCTTTGCATAAGTTTTGGATTAGGATCATAATAGTATATGTGCATATACTAAAAAGTTTATGTTATGATTGAGATGGATTCAAACTTTCGAAAATGCTATCAAACGATAATCTGGGACTAAGAACTTTTCAATTACCATCCCCATATTTAAAAGTCCCAAATCCATTTCAATCACAACAGCGACTAAAAGTATTATTTTCACGATTTGCTTTCAAAATAAAAACCTGACTATGTTAGTGTGTGTGCATATCAATATATGTACATGTATACATTTCATGTTTAATTTGGATGGTTTCAAATTTTGCAAACGTTTTCGAATGATTTCCAAATTATGAACTTTTGTGTTTTGTCCTAGGATTGGGAATCCTAGGTAACCCTTAGCGAGTAGCTAGGATTACGGGTCTAGTTAGTAGCTATGAAATCTGAGGATAGATGGAATTGTTGATTGTGCATAGTTGTGTCTGTCCGATTGACGCATGTACTTGATGTTTGTGAGTGAATAACATCATGATTGTTTGTTTGATAATATGAATGTTCAAAATGAGTTTCAAAATGGTGCACCGAACCACAATCATTCCAAATGGATTGTAAGGTTACACGACAAATTCTTAACAAAATAATGAAGGATGCGAGAATTTCTAAGTAACCGATCGGTGATTTAATTAACCAAGTCACTCGTCGATTAAATAGGAATTCTCCATATACAAACCCAAGTCCACTTGGAACAAAACTCAATTTTCAAACTTGAAGAAAAAGGGAATGTAATTGTTCTAAACTTTGAAAACTTACTAAACTAATTTTGTTTAAAGTAACAACATATCCCTTTTTCGTTGAGTCTAACGAATTGAAACAAGATTACACTTCCTCATCTAGATTCTTGTGAAACTAGATAGAGGTAGCTCTTTATGGTGACGTGCACAAATTCGCTGTTTCAGTGAATTTTCAAGTGAATTCCTTGTTCCTTCACTAGGGAGGAACCTGTTTCTAAAGGATTTTGTTTTATAAATGCAAAACTGTTTTTCTAAAAGCATCACTAGTATGGAATCTTTTTGCTAAATTATAAATCTCCATATCTAGTGGTTGTTTAAACCAATGCTTTAAAAGATTAGTGTTCCGGTTAGGTGATTGTCGGAAATCAAGGTTTTTACAGAAAATAGAAAACTAAATTTTTGGATTGGGTCACTTGATTGATTTGAAAATTTTTGCATAAGTGCCCATCAGTTGAACCAATGTTTCATGTAGTCTATCAAGCCAATTGGAGCAACGTCTGTGTTTTAAATAAAATGAATTTAACGTGCTCTGATCGGTTTGATAATTCTATTCAACCTTTGGTTACGATCCGGTGATGTCCCTTTAAATTTTGAGGCCATTGGAGTTTGCTTGCTATTTTTAAATGAACTTAAGGAACTCTGACTGACCTGAAAATTTATAATAATATTCTTCTTTATACAGGGACACCACTTGCGCAATTTTCAAAGCACTAGGGAATTGAATCGATGAAAATGTATTTATGATTGCCAATCGAACAAGTCCTTTTCCCCGAACCCCTTTCTGAACCGATTTTCAAATGTGTGGTGATTGTTATGTATATGTGTGTATAGGAAGGAGTTAGCCCTAAGATAAGTAAGGTAGACAAGAGCTGACTTAGGAGGAAGTAAGGTAGAGTCATGTCTTTGTTTAAAATTCATGTTGCTAGGAAGGTGGTATGTATGCTTGAACTTGGTATGAGGTTATACTTGAAGTATATGATATTGTGAGTTGCTGTGGTGTATGCTTTAATTTTTGAATGACGATTACATGACCTATGTTTACTTGAATAATGAATGTGGTTGTCTAGGGCCTAGGAATAGGATAAGTGTTAGATTTTAGAGCTAGAGTATAATCAATCATTGAGGGTAATAGTGTTTAGAGTGTAATAGTACCCTTTCTAACCTTCGATGTAGAATTCCGAAGAGAAACCCAGCTGATCATACAAAACCCGATAGGATCTTCGCTTTTGAGGCAGACCAAATTAAACCATTGTCGGTACTCCTCAATGAGTACAAGAGCTTAGGGGTATACTCATGCGGAACGGTATGCCAATTCTAAGTGGGGGAGTAGAATCAAAGTGAAGTAGGCCTCATAGCCTATAAACCTTTCTCCGGGATGGTTCTCCCATTAAGAATGTTGAGCGGAATTTCAGGGACGAAATTCCAATAAGAGGGGGAGAATTGTAACATCCCTAAATTAATTCCAAGCCTAATTAATGAATTAATAAGTTTATAGTGTAAGGAATAGGTTGATTACCTACTTAAAGAATTTTGGGAGTAAGGTGATTAGTAATTTTAAGTACTAGGGGTTGCGTAGGGTGCATCGGTAACAAGAAGTAGAATTATAGAAGTGAGATCGGGAGTTAAATCGGAGTTTTAAGTGTTAGAAACCATCCGGTGCAAGAAAATTAGGAATAAAATATCCAAAGCTCTAAACCCAATTTCCACCGTTGGATGTGAAGTTTAGGATTTTAGGAAGCTTGTCTCAAAATTTGAGCAAGATCCAACGGTTATCGAAAAAGTTATGGCATTTTGAAGTTAGGGCCCTCAAGACACGCCGAGGCGCACCAGGGCACGCCTAGGCGCACCAGGGCACGCCCAGGCGCGCCAGCCCCTCAAGTTGGTGCGCAACTCAGACAAAAATTCGCCCAGGCGCACCATTTTCACGCCCAGGCGCGCGGCGGATTATGTAACACGCACCAGCAGTGCGTGGAGCGCGCGCAGGCACACTCAACACCGCGCCCAAGCGCGCGGTGCGATTCTGGTCGCACCAGATCTATAAAAACGCGTGCCAGCCCCCCTTTCCTTCATTTTTGGCCGCACCATTCACCCTCTCCTCACCCCAAAACCACCTCCCACCACCACCAAACCTCCATAGCACAGCCCCCAACCCTCACCCATGACAAATCACCCTTTCCTCCTTGTTTTTCTTCTTCTCTTCCATTTCCATGAAGCTTCTCCTACTCTCTCCAATCTCCATGGCTCTCTCTCCTTTCTTCACCCCAATTTCCACCAACAACCATCAATACCCACAAAACCACCTTCCATTCTTCATTTATGAGGATTTATCTCCTTCCCCCATGTATTATCCTCTACCTCTTTCCTTTGGTGTCCCTCTCCCTCTCCTCTTGAAGCTTTCTCTCTCCTCTAGGGTTTGCTTTCTCTCTCCTTCAATTTTTGGAATCAAATTGGGAACCGGTGTAGATAGTTGGAAATCAAGTAGATCAGAGGTAGATTACGGGTCCTTGGAGCTTCAATCAAGCTCTCTCTCTCTCACCAAGGTAAGGGGAGTCTCTTTTCCACACTTTGAGTAAGGGATAGTTGGGGTTTATAATAGGATTTGAGTTTAATAGTTATGTTGGGTTGTGGGAGATGGATTAAGAGGTAATTAGAATTAAAGAAGGGAAATGGTGGTATATTGGGTAATGTGGTTATTTTGGAAATTGTCAATGATGAATCTTTTTATATTAATTAAGTAGGAAGTGAAGAACACTAGGGAGATGATTTATTTTAAAGCACTCTGAGACATACCTGAGTATGTCGACTGATTTGTGGATATATGTGAATTTCTTTAAGTGTTATATATGTTATTTTGAATGAAGGCTGGGTAGTAGGTGGTGTAAATGACCAAATAAAATGGAAATGTATATAATGGAAGTAAAAGGTAATTATGAGGTGTAACTTAAGTGGAATTAAATGTTATGACATGATTAATTATTTAAGGGTGTTTATGCCTATTGGAAAATATGTGGAGCTAATTGTGAGTACTAAAGGGGTATTGATTTTGAAATGAGTTTATGAAATCCAAGTGGATAGATGGGACTATGTGATATAATTGTTATTCTGGGGTTGTGTTGTTATTTGGAAATAGGTGATTTACATATATATATATATATATATATTGTTATTGGAATCCCGATTGAGAACTTGAATTTGTGAATGGTAACTAAATGGACTGGAAGTTAAGTGTGAAATTATATGTGAGGATTTATGATTTTTTTTTGTGCTATAATGTTATGTGAATGCTTGGTAAATGGTTATAATTATTGATGATAAACTGATTATTTGTGATTATTTCGAAAGGACAATCTTTATGTATTTATTGGAATTGGAATGGATTACAATTATGCATACCTGTGAATAATAGTGGATTGGTGATTATGATTTATAGTTAATGGACTGGATTTTTGATTTATTGAAAATGGTAAAGGTAACTAAAGTGGAAACTGATCAGTGGGGCCCGGAACACTAGGTACCCGGCTAGGTGTTCCAATTACCTGTTAGGGCCAATTACCTGCCAGGCCAATTACCCATCAGGCCAAACCGCCCTGTAGGCGCCGAGTGACCCTCAGGATCAGTTTTCCACACCAATAATTTGATTAAATAATGGATTGGTAAAAGTACATAGTCCTACAGGATATGGTCTGGATGGGTGTAAAGTCCTGGGCAGGTGTTCCAAGTCCCTAGACAGGTGTGCCAATTACCTAGCGGGTAATCCAAATCCTAGTGGTGTACGGTAAAAATGGAAGTGTTTGCAGATCGCTGTTTGTGGTTGCAAACACGATGTGTGTAGATCTTTGTTTGGGGTTACACACATTAATGGAAAATAATAATGGAAAGGTAAAAAGTAAAAAGGAAGTTTATGTAGATCTCTGTTTGAGGTTACATAAACTAGATGGAGTGTATGCAGATCACTGTTTGTGGTTGCATACACAGTGTATGCAGATCACTGTTTGTGGTTGCATACACCGTGTGTAGATCTCTGTTTGGGGTTACACACGATGGTAAGGTGTAGATCTCTGCTTGAGGTTACACCCAATGGAAAAGGAATTAAAATAAAAGGAATTAATAAGGGAAAAAGGTAATGCAATGGTAATAGAAAGGATTAAGGAAATGAATAGGGTTAATGGAAAACGGATAAAAGGATTGTATAAGGAAATGGGAATGAAATGAATTTGTTGATCCCTGACTTGATTTGATTGTTATTCTTGAGTTTATATTATGAGCTTTGTATTATCCACTGATTCACTGTGTTGTGAAAAGGTCTCACCCTTATGTGGTTAACATTTTAGGTACTAAAGCAAGGAACTTGGAGATCAGAGTGTTCAGTGGATCAGTCGAAAGAAAGGAACTCAAGTGTATTATATCATATTGTAAATGAAATCCCCAACGCTATTTGCGAACTCTGATTTATAAAAGAAAATTTAAAGTCCTATATTCATTTTCAAACGTTTATTGATTATTATTCATTATAAAATTGGGGTGTTACACATGTCCTCTTTATGTATTGATCTTGGATTTTTATGAATGAATGAACTTATAAATCACCAAATCCATGATTAAATGATTCGGCCATGAGTAGCAAATCTAGGTCATGTGCTTTTAATTTGATCAAAGTAATTTCATGCTACTTCTATGTTATTTTCTAGCTTATTTTCACGGTTTGTTTAAAAGATTTGAGTTCGAGCTTATGTTTTTGTTTTGATCCTTTTTTGCATGTCTTGATTTTTGGTTAATTTTCAAGAAAACATGAAGCTTGAATTTGTGTGTTTAATTTGAGTATAAGGCCTTGATTCCTCATATGTAAGTCACGGTTTTCAAAAGAAAATATACCTAACAAGCTTTAAAAATAATTTTGTATAAAAAGAATTTGAGTCAAGGTTTGTGTGTGTGATGATGATTCGGTTGATGTTTGGAAAAATAAACACTACAAAAAAGCCGGTAAAAAACGGTAGTTAAAATAGTATTAATATGGCGGTTTTAACTGCCATTTTTCGCTTCAATGGCGGGTCAGCGCCCGCCATATTTCTTTCCGCATTCGGTATAAAATGGCAGTTTTAAACCGACATTTTTTAAACCGCCGCAATCCTACAGTTTAAAACGGCGGTCTATTTAACTAATAAAGTGGCGGTCATAACTGCCGTAATTTTCTGAGATAAGCTTTGCTCGCTGAAAGTAATGGCAGTTCGAACTGCCATATTTTTCATCGATAATTTGTAAATAATGGCAGTTATGACTGCCATATTTTTCCTTCTATTATTTTTTTATATAATGGCAGTTTTCACTGCCATAGTTTGCTCAATTCTTTTCTGTATATAATGCCAATTGGGACTGCCATATTATTTTAAAATTATATTATTTTACTTTTAAAATATTATTTTATTTTTAAAATTAATATATTTTTAATATTGATTATTATTAATTTTAAAGGTATTACAAGTTGGCTAATGATTTTATACAATACATATAAATATAAAAAGTATGTAATTTTAAGAAGTAACAATATAAAAAGCATTCATTCGTTGCTTGTCTATACTATCTTGAACATATGAAATTAATTCAACTCCAAAATTAAAATATAAGGTCTCAAACATAAGTGCATCAAACTGATTCTAAATTCATATTACAAGTCTTTGAGACAATTCCAAAAAATAAAAGAAAACACCATTCTTGCTTCTTAAAATGACAAAGTCTCGTCTCAACAAAAAACCACATTCTAGATAAGGACTCTAGTGATCCATTGAATCATGAGTATTGCTAGCATCCCATGATCTTCCCGAAGCATTAGGAGATGGAGCCCTACTTCCTCCATTTGGTGCCTACAAGAGCAAATATTGCATTTCAATTTTGTGAAACCAAAGTAATACATGAAATCACACAACAAAGACATATTTTGAATTAATAATGAGTAAAAATATTAGCATTTCAGAAAGGAAAGAAACATGAATCTATTCAGTAATATATAGAACCATCAATTCCAAAATGGTAACCATGGGTGTCACTCTCAATCATACAACAAAGTCTAATTTCGCATTAATGAGTAAAAATAATAACTATGATCATGATGCTCTAATCGTCAAAATCAAAACCAAGAATTCTTCAAGGAAATGTACTTGTTTTGATGTGACAAACACATAATGCAAATTGATTGGCACTCTCGAATTGCCCATCCTTAAAATACAATCATTTCCATTAGTACCAAACCTGTCTGCTTTCCAGAACAAAAATATTTGGAAGAAGGCAGGTAATGGCAACTATAAATATCATTCAGAAACCAAAAAAACTCGAGTAACCAGTACCTGCACCATTTTCTGCCACATGCCTTTCACCGTTGTGCTACTTCCTTCAGACAGCCCAAAACTTGGCAAAACAGAAACACTAACATTCTGTGTTTCACATGTAGCTATTGCAAAAGTAACAGGAGGGTTGCCTTTAGTTGTCCTGCAGTAATGGAATAACCTTAAGAGTTAAGAGTATTACCACCATATTCATTATTTATATAGCATTTTTGTGGACATGTATGCACAATGTATACATGCATACAAATATGACAAGCCTGAATAATGGAAACTTTCTGCAGGGTAACTAAATAAAAACAATACCAAAAAAATAATTGCTTGTACAAATATTTTTAGGAATCTTATCTTTTTAAGATATTAATTATGCTCAAGGGATTTTCTCTGATCTATAGTAAGTTATTTGTTTCCCTATATAATTAGGATGAGGAGTCTAGTATTAGTATAAATAGGATTATTGAGTGTCTTACGGAACAAATAATCATCACATAAGATTAATATAAGTCTCACATTGTTCCAAGTTTATTCTCTTCCTCCTTACATACATAAAGCCCTCCAAGTCAATATATATCATAAAAGACTTACTTTAGTATTTTATTCCTTCCTCATGCTAGTAAATCCATACCTACTTTCATGAATGCAAAACAACTATTGATAATGAGAAAAAAAATTAACTTGTCCACCCAAAGAAAGAAAATAACTGGTGACTGCTTGCAAATAATTTTTTGATAAAACGAAATTTCAATAGCCAGGATGTGAACCCCACCCACTACTAGTTCTTAATTCTTCTTTTCTTTTGGAGATCAAATCTAAAGGCCATCAGACCACATCACATTAGCACGACATAATGTGTGAATTGTGATCCCATATGATTAAAAAAAACTGTTCCATCTTTCTTAATTAGAGTGCTTTCTCTATAATTATGAGGTATGAATGGGGATATCTGCTGGCATGACACTTTTAGTTCTGGGTCTGGCTCACCTACGAACAAAAAACTATTGGACAAGAATTCACAAGGATCACACACATTTAGAAAGGAAAGAACTGAAAAAAATTAAGATACCATCATAAACAGTCCAAGCTCTTGGAAACAAAGCATGGTAAGTTGAGTGCTGGCCGTTTAGATTCCATCCCCATGATGGTATACCCTAGTCATCGGCTTTCTAGCGAGATCTGCAAAAAATTAACATGAAAATGAGTCCATGGAGCACCCAACATTACCAAATAGTCTAATTGTCGGAAACAAGTAATGTCATGCTGGCTTGGTCACTTTGTGACTTCTGTCAATCTCCAAATAGAATGTAATATTCATGAAACACTGTTTTACCAACTTCCCATAAATTCTTACTTACCTTAAACCTTCATGCTGACCAGGAGCCAAAACTGACGCAAAACTTTTGTTTCCTCCATCTCTACTTATAAAAATCTGCTAGTGAATATAAGGCACAGTTCAAATGGGCATAAATAGTAAACAGAAAAAGGCCAAAGGATCCTCTTTAACAAGACAACACAACTAATGAAAGTAGAAACTAAGCTCAACACTTCCATTTTCTTCTTTTCTGGACAAAAAAGCTCAAGTCTGTCACACAGTAGAAAACCATTATTAACACTAATATAGTTAAGATCCTCAAATACAGAGTTACTTGGGGCTAACTTCTACATTTTTTTTTGCACAGCAACACTCTAACTCCTCACGTATCCTGTCTACACTCTAGATTTATACAAATTATGATGTAAACTTCTGCAACTTCCTTAAATCAAACCTTGCTAGTAATCTTTGGCTCTAACCCTCATTCAGTTTTGCTAGTAATCGGCTCTAACCTTGCTAGTATGCTATCTCTGTGTCTGTAGCTTTCCAATTCTCTAACCCTCATTCAGTTTGTGATTCAATCAAGAGTTGTAACAACAATGTAGGGGATGCAAAAATCAAAAACGATTGAGGCAAAAATACAAAAACCTAATCAATTTTTAACCCTTTTTAACCTTAATCCAATAAAACATGCAAAAAAAAGGACGCGGTGAGGGAGACTGAAAATGATTAGAGAACGATTAGAGAGAGATTGAAAATGATTCAAAGACATAAAACAAAAAAAGACGAACCTGTTGCAGTGAGAACCAATAATCGCAAACGAATCATCGAAGAGAGAAGACGCACCGGAGAAGAGAGGAGACGCGGCGGAAACCAAGCAGCGCGCCGCCGAATAGAGAACACGCGGTGAGGAGCCGACGAGACGCAGTGAGGAGCTTCCAGAGAAGAGAGAGACTGGCGTGGTGCTAAGCTTCTAGAGAAGGGATCGGAGGAGACGTGGTGAGGAGCTATCTGAGGGAAAGGAGAGAGTGGCCAAAACATTTAGAGGGAAATGGGCCAAAAATGTGAGGGAAAATATTGGGCTCAAATGGCAGTTCAACCGGCCATAATTTACACAAAACTTCCGTTTTATAAAGGTATAAAATGGCAGTTCTAAAACCGCCGTTTTTTAGCGAATAAAATGGCTGCCTTTATTTAACTGACGTATTAAAAGTGACATTTTTTACCTTTTTTTTGTAGTGAAATGATGCTTTTAGGTCTTGCATGATGTGATCTATGGCTTTAGCTAACTGCATGTGAAAATAAAATTATAGGACTTTGCCTTCTTGTATGACATCATTTGGTCGAGCTTAGGAAACTATGCTAGATTATCATTTTACTTATATGCATGTTGAAAATTTTTCATTTAGAAATTTTTAGGTGCATGCATGATGAATATTTGACCTTACTCTATCATGATGATACTCGGTCTATGCATACTAGCTAAACTAGGATGCATTTTTAATAAAATGACCTAAAAGGGATGAGTATATTTTAAGGAATTGTGCTAAAATGAATTATTTGAACTTGTGTTGTGGACATGTGTTTCCTATTCGGTTCTTCACCTAGGAATAAAAAGGATAAATAAATAAATTAAACTAATCTTGAAGGAATATGTGTTTATGTATGTTGTGTGCATTCGGTTAGGATTAGAAGAAAATGGAACTTAAATGCCAAAAATAAAATAAGTTAGTTCATGTAATTTAAATTGTGATGTTTGGTTTATTTTCATTGCTTTCATTCGGTCAAGTAGTCTAGAGAGGATTAGAGAGTTAATTTGCATGAATTAAAAGTGTATGAGGATTCTTGAGAAAAAGATAAGTTGTTTAAAGAATAAGAAAATAAATATTGATGTGTTTGGCTTGAAATTTTATAGTTGCATGCCTAGGTGCTGTTGCTGTAGTATGTGGTGTGATTTGTTTAGATGTCATGGCTGTCCCAAAGTTTGTTTTATGAATAAACCATGAGTTTTTAAAAGCGATAATATTAAATTAAAAAGCTATTTGAAATTAGGGACGTTTTTAAATATTTTCGGAGTTTTGATTAAAGTAACCCTGTAAAACCATGTTTGCTGTCCAGAATTACTTGGACGTGCTTTTCACGTTTAAAAGTGTTTTCATGTAATCAAAAACCAAGTTTTCAAGCGACAGATGATTCTAGTTACATTTTCAAAGTTTTCCCCAGCAAAAGAAAAGACAAGTCTTAGACTAAGAAGAGATTTTCTCAAATAAGTTAATAACGTAAAATGTTTTATTTAATATAAGGAATGATAAAGGAAAGAGGTTGGGGCAGTTGGCAGCACACGGATTCGAAGAGAGCACACATTCAATGGCCGGACCCCAAGTGAGAGAGAAGCTTTCCTAAGACACCGTGGTAGCTAGGTGATTTATTAGGACGTTCCGTATCATCTCAAAGATCAGAACTTAGTGGTTCTGAGTTAGTAGTATAGTGGCAATTGTTTGCTTTGTGTGGCCACTTATACGAAGGTGACGAATACCACAATGTTATTGTGTGAAGTTGTGTGTTGATAACATGCTTTAATTTATTTATTTACTTATCTATTGAATTATGTCTGATGATGCTTAATGCTGTTAAGTATGACGAGTGGGTGTCTGATGGACGTCTGTTACGTCTTGAATAAAAAAAAATAAAGTGAAACAAAAGAGTTGAGAAAGTGAGAGGAATTGAAAGTAATGATATAATGAGAAAAGAGTAAGAGATTATGTGAAAGAGAGATGAGAGTTGATTTGGAAAAGGAAGTTGATAATAATGTTGAGAACGAGCCAGAGCTGAGGAAAGTGATGTGAATTGTTGGAGTGAGAGGTGAATTGAGTGGAGCTAGGCTCCTTTGTTTTGGTTTTAGACTGGGAACTAGTGTTGAGTTGAGCTTGCTCCTCCACTAGCGCTCAGCACAAAATGTGTTTTGAAAAAGAGTTTTGAAAAAGGAATTTTCGAAAAGATTTATGAAAGAAATTTTGAATTGTGAAGACAACTTTTGAAAAAGGTTTGTGAAATGAAATTTTGAAAAGATTTTTGAAATGGGGTTTTGAAGAAGTTTTATGAAAGGATATTTTGTGGAAACAATGTTTTCGGGGAAGCCTCTTTGAAGCAAGATTTGAAGAAGGTTTATTTGAAATGGTATTCTGGTGAAAGATGATTTTGTGAAAATTTTGGAAATGATGTTTTTGGAAAATTGTGAAATTGATATTTTGAGAAGAATGGTAAATAGGAAGATTTGGAAGAATGAGAGTGTGGTTGAGAAGAAAGTTTGAGAAATGAGATATGAAACAAGTGAGGAACTCCCAGCTCTGATTTATGTGTGATTTTGATGAGAGAAAGATTGTGCACAGTTAGTGGTCGGGACTCACTGAAGGGATGTACGAAGGGTGAGCTGACCAATAGGTTAATTAAAAAGATAAAAGACTTTAAAAGACATTAACAACGAACGTAGTGAGATATGAGAGTTAACTCGAAGTAGTGGAGAGGAAAGAACGATAAGTATCTACGGATACTTAGGACGAGATTGCATTAGGGGAGGACGATGACGGTGAAACGTCAAGAAGTCTAGAGTATTGTTATAGGCAGAACGAACTCCACAAGTGGTGCACTAACGTGGTGGGGACTGGGTCTAATACCGTGGTAAGTTCTGCGCGCGCACTATAACAATACTATCACCCCCTATATTGCAAATCGAGAACAGTGAGAGGGACTGGAGTGGGGCATCTTGTTTGCCACTGCGAGGAAGTGTGCCATGTTATTATGTGAAATGATATTGAGGTTGAGCCTCCTGGTCTGGGACCATTTGTGTTGTGACAGCTGTCATGTCCGCACGGTAAAGGTCCTGTACTCCTGTTTGCTTTCGACTAGGTGGATGGTTGGCCGAGGAGATGTAGACTTGAGATGTGAGTGCTAACTACGAAAGAAACGCGTACCTCGATGATCCTTTAACTCCCCCGATCATCGATGGTTATAACTCGATAAGACACTTATTTTATTTATGAGAGTCAGAGTTCAATAAGTGCAAAGAATGAATAAGAGATTGAGAATGAACGATGTGGAAAAGATATTGAGATTTGTGAAAGGGATGAGGAACAAGAGAGGAGAAGTATGAAGGAAATGATGATAAGATGAAATAAATATGGATCGTGAACAATGAGGATAGTATGTTTGCTTGTTGTTATGTGTGTGTGATATGTGTGTGTGTCCTATTATCTTGCCTACCGTAATTCCACACCGTCGACGCTACACGTTCGGATCGCTTACTCTCTCCTGTTCGTTGGCGCATCGGTGT
Source organism: Crotalaria pallida (assembly GCA_037953625.1). Classification (NCBI taxonomy): domain Eukaryota; kingdom Viridiplantae; phylum Streptophyta; class Magnoliopsida; order Fabales; family Fabaceae; genus Crotalaria; species Crotalaria pallida. Next base: position 46,436,013 of record CM075650.1, on the reverse strand, counting down.
TGCTGGTATTCCAACGGGCAGATGGATCGGCGCTTGGAAATCTCTACATGGCTTCGTGAGGGAAATGGATGGAAAGCTACGCGCTATGGATGGGCATGGACTAGACATACTCAGCTGGTGATAGCGGATCCAGAGCATCAGTTAGGTAGTAGGACAGCGAGTTCAGGTTCGGGAAGTGCATCCTTTGTTGGATATAATTCCGAACCACCGCCTCGAGAAAGAAAGAAGGAGAATCCTGTGAAGCTGTTTGGAGTAGAGCTCAATCCGAGTTTCAAAGGAGAGTCAACAAGTGGAGTCGCATCATCCTCCGGTACGAAGGCACCTGCAAATAAGAAGAAGAAGTTGAATCCGATCATCGTTGATAGGAGAAAGGAACCAATAGTAGGGTTAGACTAAGTTGTGGTTGTATTGTGTATTCAGGATTACCCAAGCTATGAGCTATTACTGTACTTCAATTATTTTGGGGCATGCCCGACTTTTAAGAAACGTATGAACATTTTTTTTATGAAACATGTCCAAATCTTTTTGAGAAAATGAATGGAGTTGCTTAATGGGAAACCAAACAGTTTTCTTAATAAAACATTTTAGGGAAAAATAAAGTGAAGGCGTTTTGGTTTCGCGTAACAACTCGGTTTCCGAAAGAGAAGGTTGAAGGAGAGTAACAACTTTCCAAATATGTTTTCAAGTCCTTCAACAATGATAAAAAAAATTGGCCTCGTTTTTGTAACATTAAGAAACGAAAGTCAATTATTTCGGTTGTCGAAAATCGGGCTGTTACATAATGGTATCAGAGCTTATGGTAATCCTGAGTGGCCTTAAGCCCATGCTTACATGCTTTGTTTGTGTGACTCTGTGTGTTTGCTAGTATTTGAGTAGGAATAGGAGGATAAGCTTTTGTCTCTTAGGGCATGAGACTAGTTTGTAGTTTAGCATCGGTCGTGGTAGTTTAAGAAACCTTTTAGCCCTATGAGAATCGACCATGAATAGATTTTGAGGTTTAGACCCAATACCCCCGATGCTTCAATAGTGATTGTTCGACTTAAGTCTGATTAGCCTTAGCATACCTTCAGACAGAGATAGTTATCACATTTAAGGATGTAGGTTGCAATCTCTTAACTCCCGTGTTTGTTGAATTGCTTCAACAAAACGTTCTTGTTGTCCAGATTCGAACACTTTTCTTCATAAACTTCTACTACATTGTAGCCTTATTGATTCCATTTAAAACCCTTTAGTCCGAATCATGGAATTGAAAGTACCATAGCTACCCCAAATAAATTAGGCTTGAATGGTTGAGGAAGGAGAAATAGTTAAGTTAAGTAAGGCTGTAAGATCACCGTGGAATAGTTATAAGTTGAATCAAAGTTGGGGAGTCACAAGGAGAAGAAGGGCGTCTGTTACCAAATATTAGAGGAAAGTTTGGAGATTAGGATTACCTACCACCCTAATTAGAGAATGAGATAATCGAAGGAAGATGAGGTTTGCAAGAAAGCCTAAGTGATGATAGCACCCCCTCTAAGCTAAAAATGATAGACAAGAACCTTAGAATTAGAACGAGAATTATAGGGAGGGCGAGTCATGGTAAGGTAATAGGAATCCGAGTTGTAGAGAGTAGTGAATATCTAAGAATTTTAAGTGGAAATCCTTGCTTTTGGACATGTGTGTATGTTTGCTTGCTTGATTTCCCCTAAGTCCGTACCAATGGTTGGACTTTCTGTGACAATGACCGGTTAAGGAAGCGGCATCTTCTTCGGTTAGTCTGTTGGACTTAACCCTACTCGACACACAAGCGATGGTGCAAGTGGAATCTTCTCACTTGAAAGCGGTTAACGAGGAACCTCAGAATGACATGAGAATGTTGTTGCCCTGCTACCCGATCTACAGTGTATTTCTCGGGGACGAGAAATTCTTAAGTTGGGGAGAATGTAACACCCCGTAAATTCCTCATATTAAATTAAAACACTAAAGAAACTTGTTCTTAAGAAAAATGTTTTGGAAGAGTATTTCCTTAAATGATTTCCTTAAAATTCACGTTTTCAAAGCTAATGAATGATTTTAAAGTAATGATTTTCTAAACTAATGTCCAACATTTAGAAATTTGATTTTTGAGAAAATCTATACACTTAATGATTTTATAAAAACGTTTGTGATCTATTTTGGTGATTGTGTGTATATACGGCTTTGGCATATATGAATACACTTAGGTTTTGAGGAATTTAATTATTGAAAGGATATAATGTACAAATACATGTGAATATATATACATATGCATACATGTGTATGAGTGATGTGTGATGCTTGAATGTGTATATGTGTAGGAGTAGTTTATGATGCATGAATGTATATGTATATGTGACATACGTGTGTGTGTGGGTGTATGATGGATATGTATGCATGAGTCTATGCTATGTGATCAATATGAAAATGAATTGCATGAGCATATGTGTGTATGCTAGTATGTGTGGTTCGGCCATGAGAGGAATAGAGAACCAAGTGGGTTTGAATTTCTTAAGCATTAAGAAATTAAAAAAAAACTAAATAGAAAATAGGAGGTGTGAGTCATGAATACTAGGAGAGACAAGGAGAGATGAGTCATGAACCTAGTGAGGACTTTCTTCCCTCCATGTGTCCCACGACTTGACCCTCCCATGCAACAATTGAGTTGGCCCAAATTGTCCTTCCTTCCACCCATTGAACCGAGGCTAAAAAGGAAATTTCCCATCCCTTGCTTTGCCCTTAAGCCATGGGTGTGTGTGTTGGCTTGGATTCCTATCTCCTTTCTTTCATTCCTCTTCCTTCTCACACCAACTCAAACACATTTCCTCTCAAGAGCACCATCAAGCTCTTGAAGACTTAGGGAGAAAAAGAGTGAACCCGTGAGGAGAAGAGAAGAAAGAAGAGTGAAAAATCTCAAAGCCTTAACCCAAACTCTTCTAATTCCTTTCTCAACCATCTTAGTCATCAAGGATCAAGGAGAAAACCCATCGACCCTAGAAAAAGAGGGAGAGGCCGAGGCAAACCCTTAAGGGAAGAGAAGAGAGGATTTGAGGATTTAAGTTAGGATTAAGGTAGAAAGAGTTTTGATTAAGTGATTTTCATGTTGTAAAGAACTTTTAATGGACTTTGTTTAAATTTTGTGATGCACGTACCTATTTTTGAATGATCTTGAGGTTTGAAGGTTATGCATGTTATTTTTATGTTTTGATCTTGAAGGTTGATGTGAAAAAGCTTTGATCTCTTACTTGTAATTTTCTTCATCACGGTTTTGGGTCTAAAGTTGTGTTTAAGTTCATGGATTGCTTTGATTTCTTCATGCATGTTGAATTTGTGGCTTTATGATCCTTATCCTTCTTTGCATGTCCTCTTTATGTATTGATCTTGGGTTTTTATGAATGAATGAACTTATAAATCACCAAATCCATGATTAAATGATTCGGCCATGAGTAGCAAATCTAGGTCATGTGCTTTTAATTTGATCAAAGTAATTTCATGCTACTTCTATGTTATTTTCTAGCTTATTTTCACGGTTTGTTTAAAAGATTTGAATTCGAGCTTATGTTTTTGTTTTGATCCTCTTTTGCATGTCTTGATTTTTGATTAATTTTCAAGAAAACATGAAGCTTGAATTTGTGTGTTTAATTTGAGTATAAGGCCTTGATTCCTCATATGTAAGTCACGGTTTTCAAAAGAAAATATACCTAACAAGCTTTAAAAATAATTTTGTATAAAAAGAATTTGAGTCAAGGTTTTTGTGTGTGTGATGATGATTCGGTTGATGTTTGGAAAAATAAATTATGCTTTTAGGTCTTGCATGATGTGATCTATGGCTTTAGCTAACTGCATGTGAAAATAAAATTATAGGACTTTGCCTTCTTGTATGACATCATTTGGTCGAGCTTAGGAAACTATGCTAGATTATCATTTTACTTATATGCATGTTGAAAATTTTTCATTTAGAAATTTTTAGGTGCATGCATGATGAATATTTGACCTTACTCTATTATGATGATACTCGGTCTATGCATACTAGCTAAACTAGGATGCATTTTTAATAAAATGACCTAAAAGGGATGAGTATATTTTAAGGAATTGTGCTAAAATGAATTATTTGAACTTGTGTTGTGGACATGTGTTTCCTATTTGGTTCTTCACCTAGGAATAAAAAGGATAAATAAATAAATTAAACTAATCTTGAAGGAATATGTGTTTATGTATGTTGTGTGCATTCGGTTAGGATTAGAAGAAAATGGAACTTAAATGCCAAAAATAAAATAAGTTAGTTCATGTAATTTAAATTGTGATGTTTGGTTTATTTTCATTGCTTTCATTCGGTCAAGTAGTCTAGAGAGGATTAGAGAGTTAATTTGCATGAATTAAAAGTGTATGAGGATTCTTGAGAAAAAGATAAGTTGTTTAAAGAATAGGAAAATAAATATTGATGTGTTTGGCTTGAAATTTTAAAGTTGCATGCCTAGGTGCTGTTGCTGTTGTATGTGGTGTGATTTGTTTAGATGTCATGGCTGTCCCAAAGTTTGTTTTATGAATAAACCATGAGTTTTTAAAGCGATAATATTAAATTAAAAAGCTATTTGAAATTAGGGATGTTTTTAAATATTTTCGGAGTTTTAATTAAAGTAACCCTGTAAAACCATGTTTGCTGTCCAGAATTACTTGGACGTGCTTTTCCCGTTTAAAAGTGTTTTCATGTAATCAAAAACCAAGTTTTCAAGCGATAGATGATTCTAGTTACATTTTCAAAGTTTTCCCCAGCAAAAGAAAAGACAAGTCTTAGACTAAGAAGAGATTTTCTCAAATAAGTTAATAACGTAAAATGTTTTATTTAATATGAGGAATGATAAAGGAAAGAGGTTGGGGCAGTTGGCAGCACACGGATTCGAAGAGAGCACACATTCAATGGCCGGACCCCAGGTGAGAGAGAAGCTTTCCTAAGACACCGTGGTAGCTAGGTGATTTATTAGGACGTTCCGTATCATCTCAAAGATCGGAACTTAGTGGTTCTGAGTCAGTAGTATAGTGGCAATTGTTTGCTTTGTGTGGCCATTTATACGAAGGTGACGAAGACCACAATGTTATTGTGTGAAGTTGTGTGTTGATAACATGCTTTAATTTATTTATTTACTTATCTATTGAATTATGTCTGATGATGCTTAATGCTGTTAAGTATGACGAGTGGGTGTCTGATGGACGTCTGTTACGTCTTGAATAAAAAAAAATAAAGTGAAACAAAAGAGTTGAGAAAGTGAGAGGAATTGAAAGTAATGATATAATGAGAAAAGAGTAAGAGATTATGTGAAAGAGAGATGAGAGTTGATTTGGAAAAGGAAGTTGATAATAATGTTGAGAACGAGCCAGAGCTGAGGAAAGTGATGTGAATTGTTGGAGTGAGAGGTGAATTGAGTGGAGCTAGGCTCCTTTGTTTTGGTTTTAGACTGGGAACTAGTGTTAAGTTGAGCTTGCTCCTCCACTAGCGCTCAGCACAAAATGTGTTTTGAAAAAGAGTTTTGAAAAAGGAATTTTCGAAAAGATTTATGAAAGAAATTTTGAATTGTGAAGACAACTTTTGAAAAAGGTTTGTGAAATGAAATTTTGAAAAGATTTTTGAAATGGGGTTTTGAAGAAGTTTTATGAAAGGATATTTTGTGGAAACAATGTTTTCGGGGAAGCCTCTTTGAAGCAAGATTTGAAGAAGGTTTATTTGAAATGGTATTCTGGTGAAAGATGATTTTGTGAAAATTTTGGAAATGATGTTTTCGGAAAATTGTGAAATTGATATTTTGAGAAGAATGGTAAATAGGAAGATTTGGAAGAATGAGAGTGTGGTTGAGAAGAAAGTTTGAGAAATGAGATATGAAACAAGTGAGGAACTCCCAGCTCTGAGTTATGTGTGATTTTGATGAGAGAAAGATTGTGCACAGTTAGTGGTCGGGACTCACTGAAGGGATGTACGAAGGGTGAGCCGACCAATAGGTTAATTAAAAAGATAAAAGACATTAACAACGAACGTAGTGAGATATGAGAGTTAACTCGAAGTAGTGGAGAGGAAGGAACGATAAGTATCTACGGATACTTAGGACGAGATTGCATTAGGGGAGGACGATAACGGTGAAACGTCAAGAAGTCTAGAGTATTGTTATAGGCAGAACGAACTCCATAAGTGGTGCACTAACGTGGTGGGGATTGGGTCTAATACCGTGGTAAGTTCTGCGCGCGCACTATAACAATACTGTCGCCCCCTGGATTGCAAATCGAGAACAGTGAGAGGGACTGGAGTGGGGCTTCTTGTTTGCCACTGCGAGGCAGTGTGCCATGTTATTATGTGAAATGATATTGAGGCTGAGCCTCCTGGTCTGGGACCATTTGTGTTGTGACAGCTGTCGTGCCCGCACGGTAAAGGTCCTGTACTCCTGTTTGCTTCCGACTAGGTGGATGGTTGGCCGAGGAGATGTAGACTTGAGATGTGAGTGCTAACTACGAAAGAAACGCGTACCTCGATGATCCTTTAACTCCCCTGATCATCGATGGTTATAACTCGATAAGACACTTATTATATTTATGAGAGTCAGAGTTCAATAAGTGCAAAGAATGAATAAGAGATTGAGAATGAACGATGTGGAAAAGATATTGAGATTTGTGAAAGGGATGAGGAACAAGAGAGGAGAAGTATGAAGGAAATGATGATAAGATGAAATAAATATGGATCGTGAACAATGAGGATAGTATGTTTGCTTGTTGTTATGTGTGTGTGATATGTGTGTGTGTCCTATTATCTTGCCTACCGTAATTCCACACCGTCGACGCTACGCGTCCGGATCGCTTACTCTCTCCTGTTCGTTGGTGCATCGGTGTTGCTGGTATTCCAACGGGCAGATGGATCGGCACTTGGAAATCTCTACATGGCTTCGTGAGGGAAATGGATGGAAAGCTACGCGCTATAGATGGGCATGGACTGGACATACTCAGCTGGTGATAGCGGATCCAGAGCATCAGTTAGGTAGTAGGACAACGAGTTCAGGTTCGGGAAGTGCATCCTTTGTGGGATATAATTCCGAACCACCGCCTCGAGAAAGAAAGAAGGAGAATCCTGTGAAGCTGTTTGGAGTAGAGCTCAATCCGAGTTTCAAAGGAGAGTTAACAAGTGGAGTCGCATCATCCTCCGGTACGAAGGCACCTGCAAATAAGAAGAAGAAGTTGAATCTGATCATCGTTGATAGGAGAAAGGAACCAATAGTAGGGTTAGACTAAGTTGTGGTTGTATTGTGTATTCAGGATTACCCAAGCTATGAGCTATTACTGTACTTCAATTATTTTGGGGCATGCCCGACTTTTAAGAAAGGTATGAACATTTTTTTTATGAAACATGTCCAAATCTTTTTGAGAAAATGAATGGAGTTGCTTAATGGGAAACCAAACAGTTTTCTTAATAAAACATTTTTGGGAAAAATAAAGTGAAGGCGTTTTGGTTTCGCGTAACAACTCGGTTTCCGAAAGAGAAGGTTGAAGGAGAGTAACAACTTTCCAAATATGTTTTCAAGTCCTTCAACAATGATAAAAAAAATAAAAATTGGCCTCGTTTTTGTAACATTAAGAAACGAAAGTCAATTATTTCGGTTGTCGAAAATCGGGCTGTTACACTTTAAATACCTCAAAATAAATTTTTGCAAACCAACCCAGAAAATTATAAAAGTTACATTTTTTAAATCTACATTTTAATACGATCGTTTTCATATAAAGATCATAAAATTCGGAGTTACGGTTAAAAAGATACGAATTTTCAAAGTTTGGTAAATCTATTAAAGTTCAAGAAATTCACTTCTTATAAAAATTCCAAATAGTAAAATCTTCAACTGTAAATTCATGAAAACGCTCATCTTCACATTCATACATCCATTATTGATAAAATCTATTTCGAAAATTCGTTTAAAACGGACGAGGAATTTGCGGGGTGTTACAGATGAGGTAACCACTGAACTAAATTTTTCTTATGATGAATTACAAGAGGCCTTTGAAGAATTGCATGAGGAATCGATGAGGTTATCCTTATTGGTTTCTCTAGAAAAGAATAAAAACCTTATTAAAGAAACTGAACTTTTGAAAAATCAAAATAAGGAGCTGAATTTGACTTTAAAAAATTCTTCAAACACCTCGAGTAATGACATTAAATTTAAAGCTAGTTCTTTTTCTTGTAAATTCTGCAAGGACTTGGTTAAAGAAGTTGAGGATCTAAAAGAAACCCTTGCTAAATTTACAAAAGGTAGAAATACTTTAAATTTGATGCTAGGGAGACAAAAATGTTTCTTCAATAGAGCGGGTTTAGGATATCAACCCGGTAGGCATCAAAATAAATTAATTACCATTTTTGTCCCTGCTAGTAATCATAAGAAACCATTAATTATTTGTCATATTTGTGGTAAGAAGGTTCATGGTGCACATGAATGCATACACCGAAAAGTGAAGTTCGTTAAACCGAACAATGAAACTAGAAGGTGGCATGATTGAAACTATGGTTATACTAACGCTCAAGGACCCAAAAAGATATGGGTACCTAAAAAGAAACCTTGAACTCTTTGCTTGTAGGTTACTCCGGAAGAAAGGAAGTCGTGGTGGTACTTGAACAGCGGATGCTCAAAACATATGATTGGAGAAAAATCTAAATTTTTGCATCTCGTGCCAAAGGACCAAGGACATGTGACTTTCGGAGATAACAATCAAGGAAAGATTCTCGGAGTCGGTAAAATTGGTACACCTCCTAAGCCTTGTATTGAAAATGTCTTACATGTTGAGGGCCTAAAACACAATCTGCTAAGTATTAGTCAATTGTGTGATAAGGGAAATAGGGTTATTTTTTATTCTGATAGATGTATTATCGAGGGTAAAATTGATAATCTTATTAAGCTAATTGCTCGCAGGATAAACAATGTTTATGTTATTGATTTTAATTCAATACCCTCAAATGATGCGAAATGTTTATTATCTAAAGAGGATGAATCGTGGCTATGGCATCGTAGAATAGGTCACATCCACATGGCTCATTTAAATAAAATTTCTTCTAAAAACTTAGTAGTTGGTCTGCCAAAGCAAAATTTTTCTATTTCTGAAAAATGTGATCCTTGTTCTAAATCAAAACTCACAAGGGCATCTTTTCCTTCTAAAAACCTTGTTTCATCTCAAAGGCCCTTAGAACTTTTACATATGGATCTTTTTGGACCGTGTCAAACAAAAAGCTTTGGTGGCAACTATTATTGTTTAGTTGTGGTGGATGACTATTCTAGGTATACATGGATGCTTTTTATTACTCATAAAAATGACGCATTTCATGAATTAAAAAAAATAGCCAAGATTATTCAAAACCAATTGCATTTGAGCATTGCATCCATTAAAACTGATCATGGTGGAGAATTTGAAAATCATCTTTTTGAAGAATTTTGCGAAAAACATGGAATTAAGCATTATTTTTCAGCTCCAAGAACTCCTGAGCAAAACGAAGTTGTGGAGAAGAAAACTCGTTCATTAAAAGAGCTTTCTAGAACAATGCTTAATGACATGAATTTACCTGCATACTTTTGGGCCGATGCAGTGAGTACAGCTTGTTATGTTATGAACCGTGTTTTAATAAGGCCTAATTTAAAGAAAACCGTACCCCCTATGAGCTGTACAAGGGGAGAAAACCAAATATTTCCCATTTTCGTGTTTTTGGATGTAAATGTTATGTGCATAATAATGGTAGAGAAAATCTAGGAAGTTTTGAGGCTAAAGCTTATGAGGGCATATTCCTTGGATATTCTGTTTCGAGCAAAGCATATAGGATTTACAATAAATCTCGTAATACTATTGAAGAATCTATTCATGTATCATTTGACGAATCCGATCCCAGAAAGTTGGGAAAGGTATCTGTTAATGACATTTCAGGTATTCTTGGAGATTTATTCATTGATGAGGATGAGGAGCCAAATGCTAAAGGAAAGGAGCATTCCGAAAGCAAGGAAAAATCAGTTGAATCAGTTGAGGAGAAAAATCAAGAACAATCCATGGAGCTCAACGCTGATTTGCCTAAGGAATGGAGAACTTCGAGGCATCATCCCATTGATCAAATCATAGGTGACATCTCAAAAGGTGTAAGTACTCGCAATTCTATTAGAAATCTATGTAACTACTTCGCATTTGTTTCTCAAGTAGAGCAAAAGAATATTTCTGAGGCTATGCTTGATGAGCATTGGCTTTTGGCAAAGCAAGAGGAATTAAACCAGTTCGAAAGAAATCAGGTGTGGGAACTTGTTCCTAGGCCTGAGTCTCATCCGATTATTGGAACTAAGTGGATTTATAAAAATAAACTCGATGAGGCTGGTTTAATTGTTTGAAACAAATCTAGGTTAGTTGCACAAGGTTACAACCAGGAAGAGGGGATAGATTATGAGGAAATATTTGCCCATGTTGCTAGGTTGGAAGCCATTAGACTGCTGTTAGCTTTTGCATGCATTTTAGATTTTAAATTATATCAAATGGACGTAAAGAGTGCCTTTCTTAATGGTTTTATAAATGAAGAAGTTTATGTGTGTCAACCTCCTGGCTTTGAAAATTATGAACACCCGGATTATGTTTATAAACTGAAAAAGGCTTTGTACGGACTCAAACAAGCTCCTAGAGCATGGTATGACCGTCTTAGCAAATTTTTATTAGAAAATAATTTTGAAAGAGGGAAGGTTGTTAACACACTTTTTATTAAAAAGAAAGGAAAGGACATTCTTTTAGTTCAAATTTATGTTATTGATATTATTTTCGGTGCTACTAATGAAACCCTTTGCAAGGATTTTTCGAGTATGATGCAGGAAGAGTTCGAAATGTCTATGATGGGCGAGCTGAACTTTTTCTTGGGATTGCAAATAAGGCAAGCAAAGGATAGGATTTTCATTAGCCAAACAAAGTACTGCAAGGAGCTATTGAAGCGATTTGGCATGGATAAGGCCAAGGCAGTAGCAACACCTATAAGCACTTCTTGCTATTTGGATAAAGATGAAGGAGGTAAATCCATAGAAATTACAAAATATCGAGGTATAATCGGATCCCTTCTCTATTTAACGGCAAGTAGGCCGGATATAATGTTTAGTGTGTGTCTTTGTGCCCGTTTTCAGTCGAATCCAAAAGAAACGTACATGGTTGCTGCCAAGCGTATAATGAAATATTTGTCTGGCACAACTGACATGGGTTTATGGTACCCCAAAGGTTCATCGTGTAATCTTCTTGGGTATTCTGATTCTGACTTTGCTGGCTGCAAAGTAGATACAAAAAGCACTAGCGGCACTTGTCATCTTCTTGGCAAGGGCTAGCAAGAAACAATCTAGTGTGGCCCTATCTACAGCTGAGGCTTAATATGTCGCCGCAGGTAGTTGTTGTGCGCAAATCTTATGGTTAAAACAGCAACTCCTAGACTTCGGTGTAAGTCCTGATCACATTCCCATAAAATGTGATAATACCAGTGCTATTAGTATTACCAAAAACCCAGTGCAACATTCTCGCACTAAGCATATAGAGATTCGACACCATTTTATTCGTGATCATATTCAAAAGGGTGATTGCATTATTGAGTATGTTGATACTTCGCGGCAGTTGGCTGATATCTTTACGAAACCGCTTCCAAAAGAAAATTTCTTTTTTATTCGTAGAGAAATTGGTTTAACTTCTGCCTCTCACCTCTTTTGAGTATGTGACTATGTTTATCTCTCTTGTTATTATTGATGCATCTTCTTAGTGTTTTAGGGGGAGATAGCACAACTTTTTGATGATTACAAAAGGGGGGGAGATATTCTGATATTGTGATTGATTATTATTGATTCATACAAGAGGAGAGATACTCTGAAAGATGCAAATATTGTTCGAAGTGATATATTTTATGCATCTATACAGGGGGAGATGATATGATTTATTATATTTCCTGTGATTTTTGTTCTAAGGAAGGTTACTGTTATTATAGATATATGTTTTTTGCTTGTATAACACTTGTGATGCAGATAATAAAGAGCATATCAGAATGGTTGTTTGTCATCATCAAAAAGGGGGAGTGCTGGAAGTCAAGCTAGTTGGAAGACATGCTTCAAACTCTCTATGGACTTCAAGATTAATTCAAGATAGTGTTTTGATGATAACAAGCCAACTCAAATTCAAGCTCACAAGTGCAAGTGTCATTCAAGTTTGAAGACTCAAGCAAGGCATAGATTATTAGAAACCTTTTCCTTAGATCAATTGTAAGGTAATGGAGTTTTTATTTCTTTAAGAGTTACAAAAGCCAATAAGTTTTTCATTTTAGGAGAGAAGAAGAAAAACGTGTTTTTTGCATGAAAAATGTTTTCTGCATTGAATCTTAGTAAAGATACTTGATGTTACAAAACTCTGTATATTTGTATGTTTGCAAGAGAGAGTAATCGATTATCTCATAAAGTAATCGATTAACTTTGTTGCATCATAGAAAAATCAGAGAGGTTTTAATTGATTAATTGAATTTTGTTAATCAGTTACTTTCTTATGGAAGTAATCGATTACATGGGTCAAGTAATCGATTATAATGGTTGCATCATATATTTTTCAGAGGCTTAGTAATCAATTACAAGCTCTGTAGTAATCGATTACATGATGTTGCATCATATGCATAACATAGGCTCAGTAATCGATTAACTTACTAGTGTAATCGATTATTATGAGTTGCATCATACATTGAACAGGAGTGATGTAATCAATTAACTATTCTTGGTATAATCGATTACATGGTTTTCAAATGAATTTAAGAATTTCTATTTTTGAAGGAATAATCGATTACCTTCAGAAAGTAATCGATTACTTCATGTTTTATTGAAAAATGTAACACCCCTCAAAATCCTCGTGCTATTTTAAATTCTAAAAAGAATTATTTTGGAGCAAAGTATTTTTGAAAGGGTATTTTCATAAATAAATTTCTTAAATCGCATTTTCAAAGTAGTAAATGATTCTAAAGAATGATTTTTCAAGAAACAATGTTATGGTTTTTAAAGTTGATTTTTGGAAATGATTATATGACTGAAATTCTTCTAAAGAAATATTGAATTCTTCCATAAGAAATTATTTAATGAAATGGTGATTTGATTTCTAAAAATATGTGCTTGGTGTCTTGGTGTCCTTATAATTCTTATGCATGAATGATTTATTTTCTATGTGTGTGCATGAACATGTATATACGGTCTTATAAGTATGCATGCTTAGGATTGTGCAAAAATTTAATTAGTGAATGAATATGAGGATGAATGTGTAACACCCCTCAAAATCCTCGTACGGTTTTAATTTCTAAAAAGAATTATTTTTGAGAAAAGTATTTTTGAAAGGATATTTTCTTAAATAAATGTCTTAATTCACGTTTTCAAAGTGGTAAATGAATTTAAAGAAATGATTTTTCATGAAATAATGCCATGATTTTTTTTAAGTTAATTTTTGGAAATGATTATATGATAAGAATTATTTTATGAAAGTGTGTTTTGTGCTGGATGTTTTTGGTGCCATTATAATTTTGATGCATGAGTAATTTATTTTTCATGTGGGTATGCATATAAATATACGGTCTTATATGTATGTATGTGTATAACATGTATGTGTTGGCATGATGTATGTATGTGCATGAGTGTAGGTGTTAGGCGTGAGAATGAGTGAATATGTGCATGAATATGTGTGTGCAACGTGTACATGCATGAATGTGGGTGTGATTAAGGTGTATATGTGTGAGTCTATGAGTGTGCCGTGTGTATGTGAAGAAAAACCTAGAAATTTCCCTAAGTGGTGAGCAAGTAACCAAATGAACCAAGAACAAACCAAAACCCAAACTAAACCCTAACTAATAGTTGAAACCCTAATGGAGAACCCTTAAGTCAAAAGCCTAGCATGAACCCTAACCTCTCTTGTCCCCTACCTTGTCTCCTTGGAGATGATAACCTCCACCCATGCAATTTTGTGGAGCACCGAAATTACCCCTTTCTCTTTAGCTCATGACCGAAGCAACCCAAGGACAAAATAGGAAACCGTGAGTTGTTTTATAAGCTTGGCCTTTGGTGCATTTCACCCATTTCCCATCTCATTTCTTCACTTCCTTCGTCCCACACACCAACACCAACACAAGTTCTAAGAGCCTTCTTAAACTCTTAGACTAAGAAAAGAAAATATAGAAAGAGAGAAAAAAGAAGAGGAAACCGTGAGGTAGTAGAAGGAAGAAGAAGGAAGGAGAGCAAGCCTTAAACCTAAGAATTCTTGAAGATCAAGAGACTTGAAGACCTTACTCCTTTGGTATAAACCGAAGACCTAGAAGTTTTAGAATTAGTTGTGATTTGTGATCTTGTAATTTTACTTTCTTTTCTTCCCTTGCATGTTTATTTTATGGTTTGATCTAAGCTTGCATGTGATGCTTTTGCTTTGATCTTGATTTTTTAGACCTAAATGAATTTGTAATGAACTAAATGATGGACTTTATAATTCGGTTGATGTTGTTTATGTTGGATTTTGATGTTTTTCTTTTAGATCTAAAGCTTTATTTATGATCCTTGTGAATATAGAGTAGAACCCTCTTGCATGTTTGATTTTGATGATTAAAACCGTAGATCAAGAGGTGTTTAAGTGTTTGTTTTGTAAATAAATGTTTGATCTAAACTTGTTTTAATTTTTGGGTCTTGCATGTTGTTTGATTGTTGACCTTGAACCCTTGCATGTCTTGATTTTGGTTTAATCTTAAGAAAAGCTTTTATTCTTGACTTGATCTCTGATTCTTGATTTTGTTTTGATCTTGATTTTTGTTTTGAGTTTTATAAATGATTTTTTTTGAAACAAAAGCTTTCTTATTTTCTCAAAAGTATGTCACGGTTTTTGGTCTCTTTTTCATCTAAAGTAATTTTTGTCTTTGATTTGTGTCTTGATCTTTTATTTTGTTTTGACTACAAGTTTTGCATGTAATTTTTGAAACAACAAGCTTTAGTATTTTCTTTGTGTATGTCTGTTTTGGTCCCTTTTTCATTTAAATTGATCTTTGTCTTTGAAATGTGTTCTTATATTTAATTTCATGACTTGCTTTACATGATTTAGATGCACGCATGTGAGTGTTTGACTTTGGAAAGTTATTTTTATGATTCCCTTGAAAACAAATTGAAAGTGTAACGTTCCTTTATTATACTACTTTATTTAAAAGGATTTCTCTGTTATTGTTTATTTTAAATAGAATATATGGACTTGCTCGAGAAGAGATATAATAAAAGATCTCTTTTATAAAGCTCTTGTAAAATAACTTGGTATTCATTTGTGGTTATTAAAAATCTTCCCAGAAAATTTATGAAATCATTTTCTTTTTTTTTATTAAAGTGAAATACCGTAATTATCAGAGTAAGCGGAAAATAGAGACCTTGACTTGATAATTCACATGTACAACTATTTATAGAAAGAAAATAGATATATATATATATATCATCCATAAAAAGAGTCAACATACATCCAAGTCAAGTCGAGATAGCAGGTTTGTACAAAATACAAGTCCATAATATAAAACTAAAAGATAGGACCACGTCACTGAGATCTCCCAAAAATATGTACAATATATATAGAGCAAAAGATAAAATCCCAAAAGTGGTCCAGTGATCCTCCTCCATAGCATGATCTCCGGAGTCTCCAACAGCTGCTCCACCCGTCCCACATCCTAATCATCTATACTATGCATCACCTAGTGGATCCCCAACTCCCCACTGGCTCCCAGTGGAGTGCTCAACTGGCTCGTCCTCATCCTCACCCTCCTCAGGATCCTCCTCTACCTCCTCCGACTGAGTGGGTACCCTCCCACTGGGCACTGGGTCCGTTGAAGGTGTCCCATGAACCGGACTCATCGGACTAGGTATAGGAGTCTCTTCTCGAATCACTCGAGAAGCAGAGGGATGAGATTTAGTAGCAGCTCGAAAACGGAAAGAGTGAAAGCGACGAGCAGGTCGAGTCAGGGGTGGTCCATGATAAGTATAGAAAGGGGGTACGTGCAAAGTATAGATAATAGGGATGCGAAACCTACAAGGACGGACACGAGCCAAAGGGTTGGGGTGGTATAGAGTCACCTCCACCTCACCCTCGAACGTGGCTCTGTGGTCCTCGTAGTACCACACTCCACTAGGGAGCGGGCGCAACTCGATGCAAGCTAGATAGCATGCCATCACCTAACATGGGCAATAAGGGGTAAGCACATAATCCACATAATCGAATAAGAATAAATAAAGCATGTAACAATTTCCAGTTACAAACATCCAATGCAAATGCAGATGTAAATGAACATGTGTATTCCATTTATAATAATTCCATTAATTATGAGTAATGATGCATGTCTCCCAATTCCATTGTCCATTGAACGTTCATTCTAATAATTCGCATACATGACCAACATGTATTGTGGAACTGCTCGGATAGTGTGCACACAACGTCACCAAGACGTAACAGCATTCCCAAATGCTGCCCACATTACCAAAATGTGTCATCGAGCCAGTCACCACCGAATTATCCCCAACCTTTCACCATGCATGGATGCACATAAAATTATACACTAAGATTAACCAATAATCTTATTATGTGATTATACACTAAGATTAACCAATAATCTTATTTTGTGCATCAAATATTTTCCCTCAGTGAGTTAAACTGTTGTTAATACTTTCCCAATCCTTTTATTGGAACATGATACTTTTTCCCACAAGCATAATTGATCTTAATCGACATTCCATCAGGTATGTTAAAAAAAAGTTGTTTTTCTGTCTCTGGTCCCAAAATACTCGAGTAGATTCTCCTAGACTCGAGTGTTCCTCAGTTTTCCCAAAATACTCGAGTGTTTCTCATGGCACTCGAGTGTTCTTTGTTTCCAGAACTTGATTTTTAAAATTTCATCCATATACTCGAGTGCTCTTTATAAGACTCGAGTGTTCTTTTATTTTCCAGAAATACACTTAAAAATCACCAGGATACTCGAGTGTTCTTCATGAATACTCGAGTGTTCTTGAGTTTTCCAGAAAATCAATTTTCCCAAAACAGGCAAAATACTCGAGTATTACCCATAATACTCGAGTGTTTGCAGACAGACAACACTGAAATTTGAGTTTTAACATACCATTTTCGATTATAGTCCATTCCAGTCCAAACCAAAGATCAATATAGCTTACATTACACATTTTAAACATGTTCCAATACAGAATTAACAACATCTAACACTGAATAACAGATTATCAACAATATTGCATAAAATGCATTTTTCCACAACTTGGCATACCAAATTCAATTCTACACATAATAATCGCATTTCTAGCTTTGGTACACCTTGCATGTGACCAAATAAACATGTCCAAATCAACATTTAACCCAGAAAAGGCCTCCAAGCCTCAAACCTATTCCAACTATGCCCATAGAGTAATTTATTGACTCCCATCCTAATTTCACATAATTTAAACTTATTCTAGTGAATTAGAAGCTTCACCCTTACCTCTAATTCGTGAATCAACACTGAGTTTGCAGAGAGATTGGCTGGAAATATGAATCCTCAAAAATCCTTGCATGCAGCCATAGTTTGAGCAGAGTACCAAAACCAGAGAATTTCACATGAAAAATTGGTTTAAAAATTGGGGAAAATGATTAGGATTTATTCTCTACAACTTAAACTAGAGGTATAAACGAATTTGAGGGTCATAGGGTTCAGGAGCTTACCACAATCGAAGTTAAAAGTGAGCTCCAGACTTCAGCTTCCAACTTTGGCAGCAAAAACGCCCTTACTTTCCAACTTCGATTCTCCTTCCACACAGACACTCAGCTCACAATCTTTGTATCTTTGTAAAGCTCGTGATGTGAGCTTTACAATGGTGTTTCACTCTCAAATCCACTCTCAAACACGATCGAGTAATCAACGTTCGAAATCAGGAACCCTAACTCTATGTTTTCAGAGCAAAGCCAACCAAATCCTCCACCCTCATCAACCAAGCGCTTAAATAGACGTTGCTTATGATCATGCAGCTCGCCACGACATCCATCATCGTGTACTAAGGGTGTTTTCATGTCAAACCAGGAGAATCATCGTGTGTTGACTCATCAACCGCACTCACGAGTTCTCCACTGACTCGAATACTCGAGTATTTCCAGAAATACTCGAGTGTTTTTGGTCAAATTTCAAAAATATTTATTTTAATGCCCTTCCCTCCAAAGTCTTCCTAATATTGCTTTTAGGTCCTCATTCAGGGACTAATATGTAAAAATCTCATTTTCACATATTATTCTCTTGCTAAAATATTTTTCTATTTTCGCAAATACCAATACTAACTCATAATCATCCTAATTGATTTATGAAATATAATTATGATTAAGAAAATAATTATAAAATAATCTTCCATAAATCATAATTGTATTACATCGGGAAACAAAATTTGGGGTGTTACACTACTCCCCCACTTTAACAGGAATTTCGTCCCCGAAATTCAGCTTACAAAAATAACTCGGGATAATCCTTGCGCATTTGATCCTCTAATTCCCAAGTTGACTCGAATACATTCCCACTTTGCCACATAACTTTGACCAACGGAATCTCCTTTCCTCTAAGCTGCTTGGTCCTCCTATCTTCCACTTTTACTGGGCCAGCTTTAAAGGTTAGGTTTTCTCGTAAGGTTAAGTCATCTGGACGAATCTGAAGGATCGAGGTTGGATCATGCACAAACTTTTTCAATTGAGAGACATGAAAAACATTGTGCAGGTTGGCTAAAGATGGCGGGAGAGCTATTTGATAGGCTACAGGTCTTACTCGCTTAAGGATTTGGTAAGGACCTATAAACTTAGGTGACAGCTTCTGGGGTTTCAATGCTCTACTCACACCCTTTAGCGGCACAATCCTGAGAAATACATGATCACCTTCTGTGAACTCTAAAGGTCTTCTTCTTCGATCTGAATAACTCTGCTGACGACTAACCGCAGTCCTAATCTTTTCTTGAATCATTCGGATCTTTTCGGTCGTCTGTTGTACCACATCTGGACCAAGATGTAAATTCTCCCCCACTGGGAACCAACATAGCGGGGTTTGGCATTTTCTCCCATACAATGCCTCGAACGGTGCCATACCAATACTTGTATGGTATTCGTTGTTGTATGTGAATTCTGCGAGTGGTAATATCTGATCCCAACTTCCTCTTTCTTCCAACACACAAGCTCGCAAAATATCCTCCAAAGTTTGAATGGTCCTTTCGGTTTGTCCATCGGTCTGAGGGTGATAGGCTGAAATCATCTTAAGCTTTGTCCCCAGAGCTTGATGCAAACATGACCAGAATCTCGACATGAATCTCGGATCACGATCCGAAATAATACTGGATGGTACTCCATGCAATTGTACCACTTCCCGAATATAAATTTGGGTAAGTCTCTCCAAAGAGTAGTGCATATTCACCGGAATGAAATGCGCCGATTTAGTAAGATGGTCCACAATTACCCAGATTGCGTCATGGTTTGCAACTGTCCTTGGCAATCCAGTCACAAAATCCATGGAGATACTATCCCACTTCCATTGTGGAATATCTAGGGGCTGCAACATTCCTCCAGGTTTCTGATGTTCCAGTTTAACTTTTTGGCAGATTAAACACGATGCTACATAGTCCGCTACATCCTTTTAAGACCAGGCCAGCAGAACATGCTTTTTAAATCCCGGTACATCTTTGTCGATCCAGGGTGCATGCTCATCTGACTCTTATGTGTCTCATCCAAAATCATCCTCCTAATCTCCGAGTTCTTCGGTATGCAAATTCTCGTTTTAAAACGAAGAATTCCATCCGACCCTTCTGAAAAATCTGACTCTTTTCCTTCTTCCATTAACTTCTTCTTCTCTAGCAATTCCGGATCTTCACGTTGCAATTCTTGAATTCGAGCCAAGAATTCGCTAGAAATTTGCAACATACCCAACGTAATCTGACCTGGTTCCACTTGCATCACCAGGCTTAGATCCCGAAACTCTTCAATCAAAGTCGCTTCCTTGATCATCATGGAACTCGCATAAATTGCTTTACGGCTCAAAGCGTCCGCTACAACATTGGCCTTACCAGGATGGTAATGAAGCTCAAAGTCGTAGTCTTTCAAAAATTCCATCCATCGACGTTGTCTCATATTTAACTCCTTCTGGTCAAATAAGTACTTCAAACTCTTATGGTCACTAAACACCCGAAACGTAGTGCCATAGAGATAATGCCTCCATATCTTCTGTGCAAAGACTATTGCAGCAAGTTCCAAATCATGGGTGGGGTAGTTTACCTCGTGAACTTTCAGTTGACGAGATGCATACGCCACAACCTTCCCTTCTTGCATTAGGACACTCCCAAGTCCTTGTCCCGATGCATCACAGTACACTTCGTACTCCTTGTGAGGGTCAGGTAAGATTAACACTGGTGAGGATGTTAACCTTTCCTTAAGCATCAGAAAACTCCTTTCACACTTCTCATCCCATATGAATGGTTGATCCTTCCTAGTCAGCTTGGTGAGGGGTAATGCAATCTTCGAAAATCCCTCAATAAATCTTCTATAATATCCGGCCAACCCTACGAAACTTCTAACTTCCGTGACTGTCTTTGGTTGAACCCACTGCAAAACCGATTCCACCTTGGCTGGGTCAACAGCTATGCCACCTTCCGAGATCACGTGTCCCAAGAACTGAACTTCTTTTAACCAAAACTCACACTTAGAGATTTTGGCGTAGAGCTGCTTCTCCTTCAAAATCTTCAACACTACTCGGAGGTGTTCAGCATGTTCCTCCGGACTCTTAGAATATATCAGGATGTCATCAATGAAAACTACCACGAATGAATCCAGATACGGTCTAAAAATCCGATTCATGTAGTCCATGAAAATGGCTGGTGCATTCGTTAATCCGAACGGCATTACAACATATTCATAATGTCCGTATCGAGATCGAAATGCAGTCTTAGGGATATCTTCCTCCTTGATTCTGATCTGGTGATACCCAGATCTCAGATCGATCTTAGAAAACACCGCAGCTCCTCTCACTTGATCCATGAGATCATCTATCCTTGGCAAAGGATACTTGTTCTTTATGGTCACCTTATTCAACTGTCTATAATCCACGCACATCCTAAGGCTTCCATCTTTCTTCTTGACAAACAACACCGGAGAACCCCATGGGGATACACTTGGCCTAATAAGTTGTTTTTGCAACAACTCCTCAATCTGATTCTTTAATTCGACCATCTCAGGTGGTGCCATTCTATAAGGAGCAATAGAAATGGGACCAGTTCCTGGAATTAGCTCGATTCCAAACTCAATCTCCCTCTTGGGTGGTAATCCCGGCATTTCTTCGGAAAACACTTCCGGAAATTCCCGAACAATCGGAATCTCTTCCACAGACCTTTCTCCTTTCTCCGGCTCAACAGCAGAGACCAAGCAGAGATACTCCTCCGAGATCGAATCCTTGAATAAAAGCGTCTTCTTAGCACAATCAATAACCACATGATTGCTAGCCATCCAATCCATGCCCAAAATTACATCCAATTGGGACAAAGGAAGGCAGATCAAATCTAAATAAGAGACTCGGTCTACTATCCTAATTTTACAATTAGGACACACCTTTGAAGCGATTACAGGAGGGTTAGTAGGGGTATCTACCCTAAGACAATAGGGTGATTCAGACACAGGCAATTTCAATCGATTCACACATTCAAATGAAACAAATGAATGAGTGGCTCCTGAATCGAATAAAATTCTACAAGGTTGATCATTGAGCAGATAAGTACCTTGCATGAGTCCCGGAGCTTGGTTTGCCTCAGCACCACTAAGGGTGAAAACTCGACCTTGAGTCATTGGCTTGTCCATAGATCCTCTTGGAGTGTTCTTGGGTGGTTCCTTACAATCGCGAGAAAAATGACCAGGTTTCCCGCAGTTAAAACACCCACTGTGAGACCAACAGAATTTTCCAAAGTGATGACGCCTGCACTTCTCACAATAAGGAGCATTATTGTAAGAGGTATTTCGATCATCAGACATCTTGCCCTTCCCCCTACTCTTATGAGAATAAGGGCCTTTATTACGGTGGTCATGCCCCTTCCGCTTCTGCGGACCATACCCCAGATGTTCCTTCTTTCCTTCTACAATCTGAACTGTCTCCGCCTTTTTATCATCCTCATACATCCTACACATATCTACCAGCGTAGGGAAACTTTGAATCTTTTGATAACTGAACACCGACTTCAATTCGGGTCTCAGTCCTCCCTCAAACTTGATACATTTACTCCTCTCGTCTGGATTCATCTGATAGTAAGGGGAGTATTTCATTAGTTCTTCAAATTTCGCAGCATATTCACCTACACTCATGCTGCCTTGTCTAAGCTGTAGAAACTCAACCTCTTTCTTCCTCCTTAAATCTTCAGGAAAATATTTCTTGAGAAATTCTCCCATGAATACTTCCCAAGTTACCTCTCTTCCTTCATGAGCAAGTAATTGGGCAGTATGATTCCACCAATGTTCTGCTTCTCCCTCCAGCATGAACACAGCATAAGCTATCCTTTGGGCGTCGGAGCATTCTAAAGTTCTAAAGATCTTGTCCATATCCAAGATCCACTTGTTAGCTTCTTCTGGTTTAAACCCACCAGCAAACTTCGAGGGATTGCAACTCCTGAAATCCGACAAAGTTTTGGCTTCTGCAGCTATCGCACCTGCTGGAGGTGGATTAACGGGCTGAGGTTGATGTTGCTGATGTTGATTCTGCTGCAAATTCTCTAACACTGTAGCCATCCTTTCCAGCAGATCGTTCGTATGATTTCTATATCGCGATGCCATAGTGAGCCTGCACTATGGACCTATGTCGTTAAAGATCTATCTAGACTTTGAAATCTATTTAGTTCTATTCTAAACTATCACTAATAGAACTAAGCCATATGAAATAAATCAAATAGCTAAGAAAACTTTACCCAGCTGTAGCAACTTCTGGCAGATTATGCTTGAGAGGATCAAGAATCGGGACCATTATGCTCTGATACCATAAAAGTGTAACGTTCCTTTATTATACTACTTTATTTAAAAGGATTTCTCTGTTATTGTTTATTTTAAATAGAATATATGGACTTGCTCAAGAAGAGATATAATAAAAGATCTCTTTTATAAAGCTCTTGTAAAATAACTTGGTATTCATTTGTGGTTATTAAAAATCTTTCCAGAAAATTTATGAAATCATTTTCTTTTTTTTTACTAAAGTGAAATACCGTAATTATCAGAGTAAGCGGAAAATAGAGACCTTGACTTGATAATTCACATGTACAACTATTTATAGAAAGAAAATAGATATATATATATATATATATCATCCATAAAAAGAGTCAACATACATCCAAGTCAAGTCGAGATAGCAGGTTTGTACAAAATACAAGTCCATAATATAAAACTAAAAGATAGGACCACATCACTGAGATCTCCCAAAAATATGTACAATATATATAGAGCAAAAGATGAAATCCCAAAAGTGGTCCAGTGATCCTCCTCCATAGCATGATCTCCGGAGTCTCCAGCAGCTGCTCCACCCGTCCCACATCCTAATCATCTATACTATGCATCACCTGGTGGATCCCCAACTCCCCACTGGCTCCCAGTGGAGTGCTCGACTGGCTCGCCCTCATCCTCACCCTCCTCAGGATCCTCCTCTACCTCCTCCGACTGAGTGGGTACCCTCCCACTGGGCACTGGGTCCGCTGAAGGTGTCCCATGAACCGGACTCATCGGACTAGGTATAGGAGTCTCTTCTCGAATCACTCGAGAAGCAGAGGGGTGAGATCTAGTAGCAGCTCGAAAACGGAAAGAGTGAAAGCGATGAGCAGGTCGAGTCGGGGGTGGTCCATGATAAGTATAGAAAGGGGGTACATGCAAAGTATAGATAATAGGGATGCGAAACCTACGAGGACGGACACGAGCCAAAGGGTTGGGGTGGTATAGAGTCACCTCCACCTCACCCTCGAGCGTGGCTCTGTGGTCCTCGTAGTACCACACTCCACTAGGGAGCAAGCGCAACTCGATGCAAGCTAGATAGCGTGCCATCACCTAACATGGGCAATAAGGGGTAAGCACATAATCCACATAATCGAATAAGAATAAATAAAGCATGTAACAATTGCCAGTTACAAACATCCAATGCAAATGCAGATGTAAATGAACATGTGTATTCCATTTATAATAATTCCATTAATTATGAGTAATGATGCATGTCTCCCAATTCCATTGTCCATTGAACGTTCATTCTAATAATTCGCATACATGACCAACTTGTATTGTGGAACTGCTCGGATAGTGTGCACACAACGTCACCAAGACGTAACAGCATTCCCAAATGCTGCCCACATTACCAAAATGTGTCATCGAGCCAGTCACCACCGAATTATCCCCAACCATTCACCATGCATGGATGCACATAAAATTATACACTAAGATTAACCAATAATCTTATTATGTGATTATACACTAAGATTAACCAATAATCTTATTATGTGCATCCAATATTTTCCCTCAGTGAGTTAAACTGTTGTTAATACTTTCCCAATCCTTTTATTGGAACATGATACTTTTTCCCACAAGCATAATTGATCTTAATCGACATTCCATCAGGTATGTTAAAAAAAAGTTGTTTTTCTGTCTCTGGTCCCAAAATACTCGAGTAGATTCTCCTAGACTCGAGTGTTCCTCAGTTTTCCCAAAATACTCGAGTGTTTCTCATGGCACTCGAGTGTTCTTTGTTTCCAGAACTTGATTTTTAAAAATTCATCCATATACTCGAGTGCTCTTTATAAGACTCGAGTGTTCTTTTATTTTCCAGAAATACACTTAACAATCACCAGGATACTCGAGTGTTCTTCATGAATACTCGAGTGTTCTTGAGTTTTCCAGAAAATCAATTTTCCCAAAACAGGCAAAATACTCGAGTATTACCCATAATACTCGAGTGTTTGCAGACAGACAACACTAAAATTTGAGTTTTAACATACCATTTTCAATTATAGTCCATTCCAGTCCAAACCAAAGATCAATATAGCTTACATTACACATTTTAAACATGTTCCAATACAGAGTTAACAACATCTAACACTGAATCACATATTATCAACAATATTGCATAAAATGCATTTTTCCACAACTTGGCATACCAAATTCAATTCTACACATAATAATCGCATTTCTAGCTTTGGTACACCTTGCATGTGACCAAATACACATGTCCAAATCAACATTTAACCCAGAAAAGGCCTCCAAGCCTCAAACCTATTCCAACTATGCCCATAAAGTCATTTATTGACTCCCATCCTAATTTCACATAATTTAAACTTATTCTAGTGAATTAGAAGCTTCACCCTTACCTCTAATTTTCGTGAATCAACACTGAGTTTGCAGAGAGATTGGCTGGAAATATGAATCCTCAAAAATCCTTGCATGCAGCCATAGTTTGAGCAGAGTACCAAAACCAGAGAATTTCACATGAAAAATTGGTTTAAAAATTGGGGAAAATGATTAGGATTTATTCTCTACAACTTAAACTAGAGGTATAAACGAATTTGAGGGTCATAGGGTTCAGGAGCTTACCACAATCCAAGTTGAAAGTGAGCTCCAGACTTCAGCTTCCAACTTTGGCAGCAAAAACACCCTTACTTTCCAACTTCGATTCTCCTTCCACACAGACACTCAGCTCACAATCTTTGTATCTTTGTAAAGCTCGTGATGTGAGCTTTACAATGGTGTATCACTCTCAAATCCACTCTCAAACACGATCGAGTAATCAACGTTCGAAATCAGGAACCCTAACTTTATGTTTTCAGAGCAAAGCCAACCAAATCCTCCACCCACATCAACCAAGCGCTTAAATAGACGTTGCTTATGATCATGCAGCTCGCCACGACATCCATCATCGTGTACTAAGGGTGTTTTCGTGTCAAACCAGGAGAATCATCGTGTGTTGACTCATCAACCGCACTCACGAGTTCTCCACTGACTCGAATACTCGAGTATTTCCAGAAATACTCGAGTGTTTTTGGTCAAATTTCAAAAATATTTATTTTAATGCCCTTCCCTCCAAAGTCTTCTTAATATTGCTTTTAGGTCCTCATTCAGGGACTAATATGTAAAAATCTCATTTTCACATATTATTCTCTTGCTAAAATATTTTTCTATTTTCGCAAATACCAATACTAACTCATAATCATCCTAATTGATTTATGAAATATAATTATGATTAAGAAAATAATTATAAAATAATCTTCCATAAATCATAATTGTATTACATCGGGAAACAAAATTTGGGGTGTTACAGAAAGTATTTGTGTTGATCTATGATTTTTATTTATTTTGGTAGAAAAGTTTAAGATTTAAGCTTGCATGTTAAATTTAAAAAAAATATTATGATTTCTTGTAATGCATGCCTCGGTTTTGAGAAGAAAATTAGGAGAATAAGCTTTGAAATAATTTTCCTTGCATGAACATGATTTGATCTAAGTGTTGGTCTTGTGTATGATGCATTCGGCCATGTTTGCATTAAGATCTATGCTTTTTATTTTGTGAGAATTTGATATATGCTTTATGTTCTTGCATGATTTTGATGTGATTTAAGGAAATAAATTAAAGTTTGACGGGTTTTCTAATGATTGAGCTCACGATTTTGTTAAGGAGAAAGAAGAAATAATTTCATAAGTTTTGTGTGTTTGATGATGGCATGAATCTTGTTTTGATATGTGTGTAGATTCGGTTCATGCATGTGAATTAGGTTAGGAATTCTTTCTCATGAAGTAACCTAGGAATAATGAAGGTATTTTGTAAAATAATTGATTATGAATAGGTTTTGTGCTTGAATGATTATGTGTGTGCATTCGGTTTGTGTGCCTAAATGATTTTGTTTTACAAAAATGAAATATTTTTGAAATGAATTATGTGTTGAATAATTTGAATCAAGTGTTTGATGTGTATAATGTTTATTTGAGAATGAGTGTTTGTTCGTGGTTTAAGTGAATAATTGATTAATTGTTTATGTGCCTTGTTTGATCAAAGAGTGTTGCTAGTTGTATGTGTGGTTTTGAAATTTATTTGATTTGACTTGTTTGAGTTTGATTTGGTTTGATATTTAAGATTTATTTAATCATGAAACTTGAGTTTTCAAAGTATTAATATTGAATTAAAGAGTATTTGAAACAAAAAGAGTTTTTACGATGTTTTCGGATTTTATTAAATTGATTTTTGTAAAGTATTTCTTTTCTCTCCAAGTCTATTTAAAATTGTTTTCTTGATTTTTAAATTGAGTTCATGAGACTCAAAGTTTGGTTTTCAAAAGGTGATTGATTTGAGTAAAACCCGGATTGAAACCGGTGAATTTTTTGGTGTTTTTGAATAAGGTTAAGGTGCTGTCCAAGACGGACCAGCAACCAAACCAATTGATTTAAATTGTTTTATTCGATGTTTTCAAAGTGATTTCAACTGTTTAAAGAACTAAGAAAAGTTAAAGGTGTTTTGAGAAAACAATCATGTTTTAAGACTTCCGACGAGGAATGAAAAGTATTTTAAGTTAATAAAAATTTTCTTGATAAAAGTTAGTAATGAAAATGTGTTTTTAATTAATTCGAGGGACGTTACAGACGAGGGATTAAGGCAGTGGAAGCAACCAAGATCAGAGAAGACTGTGCACATCTAATCGCTGGACCTCAGGTGAGAGAGTAGCTTTCCTAAGACACCGTGGTAGTAGGTGTTGTATTAAGACGTTCCGTATCAGCTCAAAGATCGGAACTAAGTGGTTCTGCGTCAGTAGTATAGTGGCAATTGTGTGCTTTGTGTGGCCACTTATACGAATAGGACAAAGACCACATTGTTGTGTGTGATGTGTGATGATGAATTGTTTATGTTTGTTATCTATGTTTGCTGATATTATAT
This sequence comes from Crotalaria pallida, assembly GCA_037953625.1. Taxonomy (NCBI): domain Eukaryota; kingdom Viridiplantae; phylum Streptophyta; class Magnoliopsida; order Fabales; family Fabaceae; genus Crotalaria; species Crotalaria pallida. The sequence goes on along the minus strand of CM075650.1, from coordinate 46,408,065 downwards.
TTATAGTTGAGTACGTGATAATGAGAAATAATTGATAATGATAGCAAAAGAGATTAAATATAAAAGACATCAAGAAGAGATAACCCTTGTGTGGCTTAAGTCCTTGTGGAGCAAGGCAGCCTTACCTTGATAAGACACTAAGAGTGGACATAATGATAAGAGGAATGAGATAATAACTGAGAAGAGATGATGAGATGAGAGTGGTAAAGATGTAATGACGCGATGTGATCGAGCCAGAGCTGGGGAGAATGATGTTGTTTGTTGGATATGAGATGAGATTTAAATGGAGCTGGGCTCCTTTGTTTTGGTTTTAGTCTAGGACTAGTGTTGAGTTGAGCTTGCTCCTCCATTAGCGCTCAGCAAACTTTTTTTGGAAAAAGGTTTTTGAAAAGTAGTTTTTGGAAAGAACTTTTAAAAAGAGATTTTTGAAAAGATTTTCGAAAATGAGATGGTTGAAAAGGACTCATGAAAAGAGTTTTTGAAAAGAGTTTGCGAACTAATTTTTGGAAATAGGTGTTTGAAAATGTATTTTTGAAAGGGATTCCCAAAATGAGATTTTTGAAAATAGTTTACAAAACGTATTTGTGAATGGGGTTCCCAAAATGAGAAAAATTTTCCAAAATTGATTTTCTGAAAGTGATTGTGAAAAGAGGTTTTGAAAAGGATTCGAAAGGAGATTTTTGAAAAAGATTTACGAAAGGAAATTTTAGAAAAGGATTTATGATTTGAAGTTTTGAAAGAGTTTTTGAAGAGGATTTGTAAAGTGAGATTTTGGAAGTTTATGAAAAGAGATGTTAATAAAAGGTTGTCTGGGGAAAAGTTTTTGTGATGAGATTCGAATTGTGATTGTGATCCCTCTCTGTGCCAAGTTTGAGTTATGAAAAGTGATGCAAAGATAGCGGTCAGGACACATTCAAGGGATGCACGAAGGGTGAGCTGACCATTAGGTTAATAAAAGATAAAAGCTTTAAAAGGCATTAACAGCGAACGCAGTGAGGAATGAGAGTTAACCCGAAGTAGTGGAGAGGAAGGAACCATAGGTATCTACGGATACTTAGGAGGAGATTGCATTAGGGGAGGACAATGACGGTGAAACGTCAAGAAGTCTAGAGTACTTTTCTAGGAAGAACGAACTCCACAAGTGGCGCACTAACGTGGTGGGGACTGGGTCCAATGCCGTGGCAAGTTCTGCGTGCATACTAGAGTTGTACTGTCGCCCCCTAGATTGCAAATCGAGAATAGTGAGAGGAACTGAAGTGGGGCATCTTGTTTGCCACTGTAGTGAGACAGTGTGCCTTGTTATAAATTGATATGATTATGATTTGAGGCTGAGACCTCCTGGTTAGGGACCATTTGTTGTGTGACAGCTGTCGTGCCCGCACGGTAAAGGTTCTGTACTCCTGTTTGCTTCCGACTAGGTGGATGGTGGCCGAGGAGATGTAGGCATGAGACGTGAGTGCTAACTACGAACGGACGCGTACCTCGATGATTCTTTATTTCCCCTTAATCATCGATGGTTGTAATTTGATAAGACTTATTAAGAAAAGATTTATAATTAAGAAAAGAAAAGTTTGTGATTGGTTAAAGGTGGAAAGTGTGAAAGGGAAGGGAAGAAGTGAAGGATTGGAAGATGAGAATGAAACAGCAATGAGAGAAAGGAAGGTTATATAAGAATGATGATAAGTAATGAGTAAAGAATTATATAATAAGAATTGTGATGTTATGTATGAGTGCTGTATTGTGTGTGCTTGGTTTGTATTGTGTGCTGTCTTGATATTCCGCCTGCGGTAAATCCACAACGTCGACGACTTGTCGTTCGGTTCGCTAACTCTCTCCTGCTCGTTGGCATATCGGTGTTTCTGGTACTCCAACGTGCAGATGGATTATCGCATGGAGATTTCAACATGGACCAGACATGGATGCGGCTGGAAGCGTACCCCATCTGGTTGGGTATGGATTGGTGACTCTTAGATCGTGATACCGGATCCAGAGCATCGACTTTGCGGAGCTAACTTAGGACCGCTCTTGGGACAAGTTTCTGTCCGTGGCTACAAAGATTACGAGGAGAAGGTGCGATGTGAAGCTCAGAAGATTGCTTCTGCTCCAACTAGGATGCAGTGGGTGCCCAAGAATGGTGGGCCAGCAGCGACAGCAGTGACGTCTTCTTCTGGAGTTAAGAAAGAGTGCAAGGAGGATCGGGAGCTTCACCCGATAGTTTTCACTAGGAAGAGTCGTAGGTAGGGTAATTAGTTTAAGTTGTTGTAAGTGTGAGTCAAGGACTATCTCAGCAATGTATCACTCTTGTATCTATGCCCTACCTTATTTTGTGAACTGGCCGAATCTTTAAAACTGTTTTGAAAAATTTGGAAGTAAAGGTGCGGAATGGTTTTTAAGTAACGACCCGGTTTTCAGGTAAGAATGGGAGCATGCACCAACCGTCTTGCAAAAACGTTTTCACAAAAAAAAAATGGCCTCATTTTTAGCAACTTTTTGAATAAATGATGATTATTTTCGGAGGGTGAAAATCGGGGCGTTATAGAATGCATGGATATATGTGTAACGTGTATATGCATGAATATAGGTATGATTGATATGTGCATGTGAATGAGTATGTGAGTATATGTATTTATATGTGTGAGTGTCGTATGTGTGTATGTAAGCTTAGGATTTTCCTTAAGTATGGACCAAGTAACCAAAGGAACTAAGTCCCTAACTAAAACCTACCGATCCTATTTAAGACCCTTCAGTCCGAATTGCGGAGTTAGAAGTGCCATAGTTACCCAAGTAATTTAGGCTTGAACAACTAAGGAAGGATAAATGGTTTAAATTAAGCGAGAATATAAGATCATAGTGGATTTAGTTATAAGATTGATCAAAGTTGGGGAGTCACACGGAAGAAAAGAGGTGTATGTTACCAGTTATTAGAGGAACCTATGAGGGAAACTTGAGGATTAGAATTGCCATACACCCTAATCAGAGGTTTAGACGGTGAAGGTGATAAGTTTGGTCAATGTTTAGGATGAAACTAAGGAGGAACGTGAGGTTTATTTGAGGAGGTAAGTGAACCCAAGTTGTAATATAACCCCCTTAAGTTAGAGGAATGATAAACGAAAACCCTAGAGTTAGAAGGAGAGCTGAAGGAAGGAGTGATTATTGTGAGATAAGTATGGGCCTAAGTTGTAGAAAATAGCGAAGATCTAAGAGTTCTAGGCTAAACCCTATGCTTTTGGAGATGTGTGAATCTTTGTTTGCTTTATTTTCCCTAAGTCCGAACCTATGGTTGGGCTTTGTGACGACAATCAGCTAAAGGAGCGACATCTTCTTCGGTTAGTCTGTGTGACTTAACCCGGTTCGAACGTACATGGTTATGCCGTGGAGCTTCTTCATCCGAGAGCGACACACGAGGAGTGTTGTGAAGAGCATGTCGCCAGTAAAGGAATGGGCGACTATAAAGCAAAGATGAGAACGATGTGAGAGTTGTTGTGCCCTGCTGCCCAATCCGCAACGTATTTCTCGGGGACGAGAAATCTATAAGTTGGGGAGAATGTAACACCCCTCAAAATCCTCGTGCTATTTTAAATTCTAAAAAGAACTATTTTGGAGCAAAGTATTTTTGAAAGGGTATTTTCTTAAATAAATTTCTTAAATCGCATTTTCAAAGTAGTAAATGATTCTAAAGAATGATTTTTCAAGAAACAATGTTATGGTTTTTAAAGTTGATTTTTGGAAATGATTATATGACTGAAATTCTTCTAAAGAAATATTGAATTCTTCCATAAGAAATTATTTAATGAAATGGTGATTTGATTTCTAAAAATATGTGCTTGGTGTCTTGGTGTCCTTATAATTCTTATGCATGAATGATTTATTTTCTATGTGTGTGCATGAACATGTATATACGGTCTTATAAGTATGCATGCTTAGGATTGTGCAAAAATTTAATTAGTGAATGAATATGAGGATGAATGCATGGATATATGTGTAACGTGTGTATGCATGAATATAGGTATGATTGATATGTGCATGTGAATGAGTATGTGAGTATATGTATTTATATGTGTGAGTGTCGTATGTGTGTATGTAAGCTTAGGAATTTCCTTAAGTATGGACCAAGTAACCAAAGGAATTAAGTCCCTAACTAAATCCTAACCATGTCCTAACTAGATGAATGGAAACCTTAAAGATAATTTTCTCAAAATGTCAAAAGCCTAACTAACCCCTAATATTGTCCCCTTGGCTTTGTTAAACTTCACCCATGCAAAATTATAGAAGAACCGAATTTACCCCTCCCTCAAGAGCTCTTGACCGCATCACACAAGGGCAAAGTGGGAAGCCACGAATTTTTATATAAGCCTTGGCCCTTAGTTTCATTTCATTCACCCTTCATTTCATTTCTTCACTCCCTCATTTCCAACGTCCCAAACACCCACCAAACACAAGTCTAAGAGCTCATCAAACTCTTAGACTAAGAAATAGAAAATAGAGAGAAAGAATAGGAGGAACCGTGAGGTAGGGGAAGGAAGAGGAAGAGGAGATCAAGTCCTAAACCTAGGAAATCCTTGAAGATCAAGTGTTCAAGAGGACTAGAAGCCTTTCTCCTTGGTATAAACCGAAGACCTAGAAGTTTTAGAATTAGTTTGATTTGTGATTTTGTAATTTTTCTTTTCTTCTCTTGCATGTTCATTTTTATGTTTGGAAAGATGAATTTATGTGTTGATCTTTCTTAAACATGGACTTTTAAGGACTTAAATTAATTTGTAATAGGTGTAGTTTATGTGTGATAATTCGGTTAGTACTTTTCTTGATAGATATTAGTGCTTTCATGCTAGATCTTGATGTTTCTCCTCTAGATTTAAAGCTTTGTTCATGATCTTTGTGAATTTGAAGTAGATCTTCTTGCATGTTTAATTTTTATGCTTAGAACCGTAAACTATGAAATGTTTTAGTGTTTATTTGTTAAATCAATGTTTGATCTAAACTTGTTTTTAATTTTTGGTCTTGCAAGTTGATTAATGATGATTTATATGGTTTTGAACCCTTGCATGTTTCGGTTTTGATTTAATCTTGATAAAAGCTTTAATTTGTGTTTTGATTCTTAGTTTTGCTTTGATCTTAACCTTTGCATGTCTTAATTTGTATCTTGATTTTTGGTTCTTGTCTTGATCCTTGATCTTTGTTTTGACCTTGATTTTTGTTTTGCGTTTTGTAAATGATTTTTGAAACAAATGCTTTAGTATTTTCCTAGAATATGTCACGGTTTGCCTTTTTCTCACTCAAGATGATTTTTGTCTTTGATTTGTGCTCTTATGTCTAAATTCATGACTTGATCTACATGATTTAAGTGCATGCATGTTGATCTTGAACTTTGAAAATTATTTTTCTTTGAGAAAACAAATTGAAAGTGTTGTGTTGATCCATGATTTTACATGTTTTGTTAGACAAGCTTAAGATTTAATCTTGCATGTTGATTTTAAGTGATGAGACTATGTGTTCTTTTGTTGCATGCCTCGGTTTTTGGAGGGATATTAGGGAAATAAGCTTTAAAATAATTCTCCTTGCATGAACATGAATTAATTCAAGTGCTGATTTCATGCATGATGTATTCGGCCATGTCTAATGAAAATTAAATCCATGCTCTTATGTTGTGAGGACTTGATATATGTTTTATATTCTTGGATGATTTTGATTTGATTTAAGCTAAGAGAAATAAGTTAAAGTTTGACTATTTTTCCAAAGATGTAGCTCACGGTTTTGTCAAGAAAAAGGAATAAATAATTGCATGATTTTGTATGATTGATGATGCATGAATCTTGCTTTGATTTGTGAAGTGTGTCGGTCTATACATGCTAATTAGGTTAGAATTCTTCTCCATGAAGTAACATAGGAATAATGCATGTATGCTATGTTAAGCTAATTGATTAGGAATAAGTTTTGTGTTTAAGTTGATTTATGTGTATGTATTCGGTTTATGGGCTAGATATATGTGAGTGTTTTTGTTTTATGAAGATGAAATGATTTTAAATTAATTATGTGTTGAATGATTTACTTAAGTGATTGATCTGTGAAATATTTGCTTGAGAATGAATGTTTGTATGTGATTTAATTAAATAATTAAAGCAAGTGTCGATTTGTAATTGATTAATTGTTTATTTGATTTGAGTGACCAAGGTACATTGTGTATGTATGTGGTTTTGAGATCTATTTGATTTGATTTAATTTATTTGAGTGCGTGAGATTATGTTTGTGGTCATTTAAGATGTGTTTTACAACAAAACCTGAGTTTTCAAAGTATTTGAAACAAAAACGAGTTTTTACGATGTTTTCAGGTTTTATAAAATTGATTGTTGTGAAACTATTCCTTGCTGTCCAAGTTTATTTAAAATTGTTTTTTGGATTTCTAAATTGAGTTCATGAGACTCAAAGTTTGGTTTTCAAAAGGTAATGGATTTGAGCAAAACCCGGATTGAAACCGGCGAATTTTTCGGTGTTTTCGAACGTAATGGAGGTACTGTCCAAAATGGACCAGCAACCACATAAATTGATTTAAATCATTTTATAAATGTTTTCAAAATGGTTTTAAAACATTTAAAGTGTTAGAAAATATGGGAATTGTTTTGATAAAACCACAAGTGTTTTAAGTCTTTCAATTAGGAACGGGAAGTGTCACGGATTAAGAAAAGATTTTCTTAATACACGATCGTAAAGTAAGAGTGTTTTATTTAAATACGAGGAATGAGAAGTGTATAAGTTATGGAAAAAGGTTTTCATAATACAATTTAATAACCCAAGCGTATTTTATTCAGTACGTGGAATAATCTTAAAGACGAGGGATTGGGGCAGCCGGCAGCAAGAAAGATCTGAAGAGACGATACGCATTAAATCGCTGGACCTCAGGTGAGAGAGAAGCTTTCCTAAGACACCGTGGTAGTTAGGTGATATATTAGGACGTTCCGTATCATCTCAAAGATCGGAACTAAGTGGTTCGGAGTCAGTAGTATAGTGGCAATTGTTTGTGTTGTGTGGCCACTTATACGAAGGTGACAATGACCACATTGTGTTGTGTGATGTTTGTGTGAATAATAGCATGCTTTTACATATTTATTTAGTTATGCCTGATGGTATTTGTTGCTGTTAAATTAAAAGAGTAGCATGCTGATGGACGTCTGCTACGTCCTGAATAAGAAAATGAAAATGAGATAAGTAAGTTGAAGGAAATAAAGATGTAAAGAGAAAAGAATAATGAGTGAGAATAAGATATATGTTGGAAAGGGAAGAAAGAGTTGAGATTGGAGAAAGAATGAAATGATATTGCTGAGAACGAGCCAGAGCTGGGGAGAGTGATGTTGATATGAGATGTGATTTGAGCGGAGCTGGGCTCCTTTTGTTTTTGGTTTTAGTCTGGGACTAGTGCTGAGTTGAGCTTGCTCCTCCATTAGCACTCAGCAAAGTGGTAATTTCTGAAAAGGTTTTTGAAAAATGGTTTTTGAAAACGTTTATGAAAAGAGATTTTCGAAAAGATTTTTGAAAAGAAATTTCTAAAAAGGTTTTCAAAATGAGATTTTTGAAAAAGGTTATGAAATAATATTTCCAAAGGAGCTTCCCGAAAGAATCTTTCTGAAAAAGCTTTGTGAAACAATCTTTTGAAAAGTTTTGGGAAAACATATTTTTGAGAAAAGTTTTTGGGAAACAATCTTTTGATAAAATTCTTGAAAGGAGATTTTGAGAAGATGTAAAACTAGATTTTTGAGAAAAATTTACAAGAGGGAACTTCATGAAATAGTTTATGAAATAATATTTTGTGAAAGTTTATGAAAGGGGTGTCTTGAAATAGTTTTTGAAAAGATTATTTTGAGAAAAGATTTTGAAATGAGATGATTGCGGGGAATAGAGAATGTTGAGAAAGTATGGTAAAAGAAAATTGAGATATGAGATTGTGGATTGTCAAGAGAGATGGTGGAATGTATTTTGTGGAATGAGATATCAGTTGAGAATTCGTTGATGTGATCCCAGCTCTGTGCTATGTGAGAAATGATGAGAGAAAGGCTGTGCAAAGTTAGTGGTCGGGACTCGTTGATGGGTTGCACGAAGGACGGGCCGACCTTAGGATAATTAAAAAGATAAAAGACTTAAAAGACATACGCGGTGAGGTATGAGAGTGCGAAGTAGTGGAGAGGAAGATACCATAAGTATCTGCGGATACTTAGGAGGAGATTGCATTAGGGGAGGACGATGTTGGTGAAACGTCAAGAAGTCTAGAGTGTGTTTCTAGGCAGAACGAACTCCACATGTGGCGCACTAACGTGGTGGGGACTGGGTCTAATGTCGTGGCAAGTTCTGCGGGCCCACTAGAAACATACTGTCGCCCCCTAGATTGCAAATCGAGAACAGTGAGAGGGACTGGAGTGGGGCATCTTGTTTGCCACTGCGAGGCAGTGTGCCATGATTATTATGAATTGATATTATTGTTTGAGGCAGAGTCCTCCTGGTCTGGGACCATTTATGTGTTGAGACAGCTGTCGTGCCCGCACGGTAAAGGTCCTGTACTCCATTTTGCTTCCGATTAGGTTGAGTGGATGACCGAGGAGATGTAAACGTGTGTGATAGCCGAGAACGAGATAAATGCTTTGATGAGATCTTACAGTTCCCCAATTATTATTAAAGATTGTGAATTGGTAAGACTGGAAGGAAAGAGAAGTATAGTGGTAAAAAGGAAATGAGAGAAAAGGAAAAAGATATCCATAAGAAGTAAAAGTAAGTTGATAAGAGAATGAAAATGAGAGCAAGGATGATGGCAATGATGATAATAATAATAATACAAGATAATAATGATAATGTTATACTGGATTGTTGTGTGTTTGTGTGTTGTATTGTATGAATGTATGGTCCTACTATCTTGCCTATCGTAATCCCACACCGTCGACGATCCGTCGTTCGGAATGCTTACTCTATCCTGTTCGTTGGCATATCGCTGCTGCTGGTATCTCAACGGGCAGATGGAGTATCGGATGGAAGTCACCGTACCAGACTACAGGAATTACAAAGAGAAGATTCGGTGGGAGGCTCGAGGGAACTCCACCACCCTCAATGGAGCAGAGTCGAAATCTACTAGCAAGAAGGGAATCACAACAAGGATGGCGTCATCTTCGAGAGCAAAGAGAGGACACGGGAAGAAGAAGGAACTACACTCGATTGTTTTCGATAGGAAGGATTAGGTTGGCGTCTTTAGTTTAGGATTGTTGTAAGTGATTGGAGTTAAGGATTACCGAGCCATGAACCATTTATGTAATTGAGCCAAGTTTTTAATTTGACTTGTGGAGTACATCTTTTGCAAGGTTGACCTATATAAAGTTTTTAAGAACTGTCATGATGTTTTTCAATCAAGTTTTTTTTATGAAAACGAATGTTTTATGAAAAGAAAGACTTCAGTAACAACTCGGTTTTCAGAAAAGTGTGTTGAAGAATATAAAGGACTTTTCAATGATGTTTTCAAACACTTCAACAACGCTTTATAAAAAAATTGGCCTCATTTTTGGCACTTTAATAAGTAAAAGTTAATTATTTTTGGTTTACGAAAATCGGGCTGTTACAGAATGGTATCAGAGCTTATGGTAATCCTTAGTGGCCTTAAGCATGGGCTTACATGCTTTGTTTGTGTGAGTCTGTGTGTTTGCTAGTATAAGACTAGGAGCATAAGTTTAGGTTCTCATATTTTTCGGATGTGAGACTTTGATTGTAGTTTAGGGAACCTGCTCATCCTACAGTTTGAAGAAACATGGACTAAAGCAGACAGCGAATAGATTCTAAGACTGAGACCCCTACCCTTTGATGTTCTCTTAGTACTCGTAAGACCTACACTTGTTCACCTTAGCATACCTTTATGTAAGGATAGCTACTACCCTTAAAAGACATAGGATGTTACCCCTGAATCCCCATGTTTGTTGAATTGCTTCAACAAAACAATCAGTATTGTTAAGATTCGAACTTTTTCTTCATGAGCCCTACTATCCCCCCGTAGCCTTACCGATCCTATTTAAGACCCTTCAGTCCGAATTGCGGAGTTAGAAGTGCCATAGTTACCCAAGTAATTTAGGCTTGAACAACTAAGGAAGGATAAATGGTTTAAATTAAGCGAGAATATAAGATCATAGTGGATTTAGTTATAAGATTGATCAAAGTTGGGGAGTCACAAGGAAGAAAAGAGGTGTATGTTACCAGTTATTAGAGGAACCTATGAGGGAAACTTGAGGATTAGAATTTCCATACACCCTAATCAGAGGTTTAGACAGTGAAGGTGATAAGTTTGGTCAATGTTTAGGATGAACCTAAGGAGGAACGTGAGGTTTATTTGAGGAGGTAAGTGAACCCAAGTTGTAATATAACCCCCTTAAGTTAGAGGAGTGATAAATGAAAACCCTAGAGTTAGAAGGAGAGCTGAAGGAAGGAGTGATTATTGTGAGATAAGTAAGGGCCTAAGTTGTAGAAAATAGCAAAGATCTAAGAGTTCTAAGCTAAACCCTATGCTTTTCGAGATGTGTGAATCTTTGTTTGCTTTATTTTCCCTAAGTCCGAACCTATGGTTGGGCTTTGTGACGACAATCAGCTAAAGGAGCGACATCTACTTCGGTTAGTCTGTGTGACTTAACCCGGTTCGACACGTACATGGTTATGCCGTGGAGCTTCTTCATCCAAGAGCGACACACGAGGAGTGTTGTGAAGAGCATGTCGCCAGTAAAGGAATGGGCGACTATAAAGCAAAGATGAGAACGATGTGAGAGTTGTTGTGCCCTGCTGCCTAATCCGCAACGTATTTCTCGGGGACGAGAAATCTATAAGTTGGGGAGAATGTAACACCCCTCAAAATCCTCGTGCTACTTTAAATTCTAAAAAGAATTATTTTGGAGCAAAGTATTTTTGAAAGGGTATTTTCTAAAATAAATTTCTTAAATCGCATTTTCAAAGTAGTAAATGATTCTAAAGAATGATTTTTCAAGAAACAATGTTATGGTTTTTAAAGTTGATTTTTGGAAATGATTATATGACTGAAATTCTTCTAAAGAAATATTGAATTCTTCCATAAGAAATTATTTAATGAAATGGTGATTTGATTTCTAAAAATATGTGCTTGGTGTCTTGGTGTCCTTATAATTCTTATGCATGAATGATTTATTTTCTATGTGTGTGCATGAACATGTATATACGGTCTTATAAGTATGCATGCTTAGGATTGTGCAAAAATTTAATTAGTGAATGAATATGAGGATGAATGCATGGATATATGTGTAACGTGTGTATGCATGAATATAGGTATGATTGATATGTGCATGTGAATGAGTATGTGAGTATATGTATTTATATGTGTGAGTGTCGTATGTGTGTATGTAAGCTTAGGAATTTCCTTAAGTATGGACCAAGTAACCAAAGGAACTAAGTCCCTAACTAAATCCTTACCAAGTCCTAACTAGATGAATGGAAACCTTAAAGATAAACCAACAAGTCGAAAGCCTAACTAACCCCTAAGTGCCTAATGTTCCCTATATTGTCCCCTTGGCTTTGTTAAACTTCACCCATGCAAAATTATAGAAGAACCGAATTTACCCCTCCCTCAAGAGCTCTTGACCGCATCACACAAGGGCAAAGTGGGAAGCCACAAATTTTTATATAAGCCTTGGCCCTTAGTTTCATTTCATTCACCCTTCATTTCATTTCTTCACTCCCTCATTTCCAACGTCCCAAACACCCACCAAACACAAGTCTAAGAGCTCATCAAACTCTTAGACTAAGAAATAGAAAATAGATAGAAAGAATAGGAGGAACCGTGAGGTAGGGGAAGGAAGAGAAAGAGGAGATCAAGTCCTAAACCTAGGAAATCCTTGAAGATCAAGTGTTCAAGAGGACTAGAAGCCTTTCTCCTTGGTATAAACAGAAGACCTAGAAGTTTTAGAATTAGTTTGATTTGTGATTTTGTAATTTTTCTTTTCTTCTCTTGCATGTTCATTTTTATGTTTGGAAAGATGAATTTATGTGTTGATCTTTCTTAAACATGGACATTTAAGGACTTAAATTAATTTGTAATAGGTGTAGTTTATGTGTGATAATTCGGTTAGTACTTTTCTTGATAGATCTTAGTGTTTTCATGCTAGATCTTGATGTTTCTCCTCTAGATTTAAAGCTTTGTTCATGATCTTTGTGAATTTGAAGTAGATCTTCTTGCATGTTTAATTTTTATGCTTAGAACCGTAAACTATGAAATGTTTTAGTGTTGATTTGTTAAATCAATGTTTGATCTAAACTTGTTTTTAATTTTTGGTCTTGCAAGTTGATTAATGATGATTTATATGGTTTTGAACCCTTGCATGTTTCGGTTTTGATTTAATCTTGATAAAAGCTTTAATTTTTGTTTTGATTCTTAGTTTTGCTTTGATCTTAACCTTTGCATGTCTTAATTTGTATCTTGATTTTTGGTTCTTGTCTTGATCCTTGAACTTTGTTTTGACCTTGATTTTTGTTTTGAGTTTTGTAAATGATTTTTGAAACAAATGCTTTTGTATTTTCCTAGAATATGTCACGGTTTGCCTTTTTCTCACTCAAGATGATTTTTATCTTTGATTTGTGCTCTTATGTCTAAATTCATGACTTGATCTACATGATTTAAGTGCATGCATGTTGATCTTGAACTTTGAAAATTATTTTTCTTTTAGAAACAAATTGAAAGTGTTGTGTTGATCCATGATTTTACATGTTTTGTTAGACAAGCTTAAGATTTAATCTTGCATGTTGATTTTAAGTGATGAGACTATGTGTTCTTTTGTTGCATGCCTCGGTTTTTGGAGGGATATTAGGGAAATAAGCTTTAAAATAATTCTCCTTGCATGAACATGAATTAATTCAAGTGCTGATTTCATGCATGATGTATTCGGCCATGTCTAATGAAAATTAAATCCATGCTCTTATGTTGTGAGGACTTGATATATGTTTTATATTCTTGGATGATTTTGATTTGATTTAAGCTAAGAGAAATAAGTTAAAGTTTGACTATTTTTCCAAAGATGTAGCTCACGGTTTTGTCAAGAAAAAGGAATAAATAATTGCATGATTTTGTATGATTGATGATGCATGAATCTTGCTTTGATTTGTGAAGTGTGTCGGTCTATACATGCTAATTAGGTTAGAATTCTTCTCCATGAAGTAACATAGGAATAATGCATGTATGTTGTGTTAAGCTAATTGATTAGGAATAAGTTTTGTGTTTAAGTTGATTTATGTGTATGTATTCGGTTTATGGGCTAGATATATGTGAGTGTTTTTGTTTTATGAAGATGAAATGATTTTAAATTAATTATGTGTTGAATGATTTACTTAAGTGATTGATTTGTGAAATATTTGCTTGAGAATGAATGTTTGTATGTGATTTAATTAAATAATTGAAGTAAGTGTCGATTTGTAATTGATTAATTGTTTATATGATTTGAGTGACCAAGGTACATTGTGTATGTATGTGGTTTTGAGATCTATTTGATTTTATTTAATTTATTTGAGTGTGTGAGATTATGTTTGTGGTCATTTAAGATGTGTTTTACAACAAAACCTGAGTTTTAAAAGTATTTGAAACAAAAACGAGTTTTTACGATGTTTTCGGGTTTTATAAAATTGATTGTTGTGAAACTATTCCTTGCTGTCCAAGTTTATTTAAAATTGTTTTCTGGATTTCTAAATTGAGTTCATGAGACTCAAAGTTTGGTTTTCAAAAGGTAATGGATTTGAGCAAAACCCGGATTGAAACCGGCGAATTTTTCGGTGTTTTCGAACGTAATGGAGGTACTGTCCAAAATGGACCAGCAACCACATAAATTGATTTAAATCATTTTATAAATGTTTTCAAAATGGTTTTAAAACATTTAAAGTGTTACAAAATATGGGAATTTTTTTGATTAAACCACAAGTGTTTTAAGTCTTTCAATAAGGAACGGGAAGTGTCACGGATTAAGAAAATATTTTCTTAATACACGATCGTAAAGTAAGAGTGTTTTATTTAAATACGAGGAATGAGAAGTGTATAAGTTATGGAAAAAGGTTTTCATAATACAATTTAATAACCCAAGCGTATTTTATTCAGTACGAGGAATAATCTTAAAGACGAGGGATTGGGGCAGCCGGCAGCAAGAAAGATCCGAAGAGACGGTACGCATTAAATCGCTGGACCTCAGGTGAGAGAGAAGCTTTCCTAAGACACCGTGGTAGTTAGGTGAAATATTAGGACGTTCCGTATCATCTCAAAGATCGGAACTAAGTGGTTCGGAGTCAGTAGTATAGTGACAATTGTTTGTGTTGTGTGGCCACTTATACGAAGGTGACAATGACCACATTGTGTTGTGTGATGTTTGTGTGAATAATAGCATGCTTTTACATATTTATTTAGTTATGCCTGATGTTATTTGTTGCTGTTAAATTAAAAGAGTAGCATGTTGATGGACGTCTGCTACGTCCTGAATAAGAAAATGAAAATGAGATAAGTAAGTTGAAGGAAATAAAGATGTAAAGAGAAAAGAATAATGAGTGAGAATAAGATATATGTTGGAAAGGGAAGAAAGAGTTGAGAATGGAGAAAGAATGAAATGATATTGCTGAGAACGAGCCAGAGCTGGGGAGAGTGATGTTGATATGAGATGTGATTTGAGCGGAGCTGGGCTCCTTTTGTTTTTGGTTTTAGTCTGGGACTAGTGTTGAGTTGAGCTTGCTCCTCCATTAGCGCTCAGCAAAGTGGTAATTTCTGAAAAGGTTTTTGAAAAATGGTTTTTGAAAACATTTATGAAAAGAGATTTTTGAAAAGATTTTTGAAAAGAGATTTTTGAAAAGAAATTTCTAAAAAGGTTTTCAAAATGAGATTTTTGAAAAAGGTTATGAAATAATATTTCCAAAGGAGCTTCCCGAAAGAATCTTTCTGAAAAAGCTTTGTGAAACAATCTTTTGAAAAGTTTTGTGAAAACATATTTTTGAGAAAATTTTTTGGGAAACAATCTTTTGATAAAATTCTTGAAAGGAGATTTTGAGAAGATGTAAAACTAGATTTTTGAGAAAAATTTACAAGAGGGAACTTCATGAAATAGTTTATGAAATAATATTTTGTGAAAGTTTATGAAAGGGGTGTCTTGAAATAGTTTTTGAAAAGATTATTTTGAGAAAAGATTTTGAAATGAGATGATTGCGGGGAATAGAGAATGTTGAGAAAGTATGGTAAAAGAAAATTGAGATATGAGAATGTGGATTGTCAAGAGAGATGGTGGAATGTATTTTGTGGAATGAGATATCAGTTGAGAATTCGTTGATGTGATCCCAGCTCTGTGCTATGTGAGAAATGATGAGAGAAAGGCTATGCAAAGTTAGTGGTCGGGACTCGTTGATGGGTTGCACGAAGGACGGGCCGACCTTAGGATAATTAAAAAGATAAAAGACTTAAAAGACATACGCGGTGAGGTATGAGAGTGCGAAGTAGTGGAGAGGAAGATACCATAAGTATCTGCGGATACTTAGGAGGAGATTGCATTAGGGGAGGACGATGTTGGTGAAACGTCAAGAAGTCTAGAGTGTGTTTCTAGGCAGAACGAACTCCACATGTGGCGCACTAACGTGGTGGGGACTGGGTCTAATGTCGTGGCAAGTTCTGCGGGCCCACTAGAAACATACTGTCGCCCCCTAGAT
Source organism: Crotalaria pallida (assembly GCA_037953625.1). Classification (NCBI taxonomy): domain Eukaryota; kingdom Viridiplantae; phylum Streptophyta; class Magnoliopsida; order Fabales; family Fabaceae; genus Crotalaria; species Crotalaria pallida. The sequence continues at coordinate 46,392,369 of CM075650.1, read as the reverse complement.
TGCAAATCGAGAACAGTGAGAGGGACTGGAGTGGGGCATCTTGTTTGCCACTGCGAGGCAGTGTGCCATGATTATTATGAATTGATATTATTGTTTGAGGCAGAGTCCTCCTGGTCTGGGACCATTTATGTGTTGAGACAGCTGTCGTGCCCGCACGGTAAAGGTCCTGTACTCCATTTTGCTTCCGATTAGGTTGGGTGGATGACCGAGGAGATGTAAACGTGTGTGATAGCCGAGAACGAGATAAATGCTTTGATGAGATCTTAAAGTTCCCCAATTATTATTAAAGATTGTGAATTGGTAAGACTGGAAGGAAAGAGAAGTATAGTGGTAAAAAGGAAATGAGAGAAAAGGAAAAAGATATCCATAAGAAGTAAAAGTAAGTTGATAAGAGAATGAAAATGAGAGCAAGGATGATGGCAATGATGATAATAATAATAATACAAGATAATAATGATAATGTTATACTGGATTGTTGTGTGTTTGTGTGTTGTATTGTATGAATGTATGGTCCTACTATCTTGCCTATCGTAATCCCACACCATCGATGATCCGTCGTTCGGAATGCTTACTCTCTCCTGTTTGTTGGCATATCGATGCTGCTGGTATCTCAACGGGCAGATGGAGTATCGGATGGAAGTCACAGTACGAGACTATAGGAATTACAAAGAGAAGATTCGGTAGGAGGCTCGAGGGAACTCCACCACCCTCAATGGAGCAGAGTCGGAATCTACTAGCAAGAAGGGAATCACAACAAGGATGGCGTCATCTTCGAGAGCAAAGAGAGGACACGGGAAGAAGAAGGAACTACACTCGATTGTTTTCGATAGGAAGGATTAGGTTGGCGTCTTTAGTTTAGGATTGTTGTAAGTGATTGGAGTTAAGGATTACCGAGCCATGAACCATTTATGTAATTGAGCCATGTTTTTAATTTGACTTGTGGAGTACATCTTTTGCAAGGTTGACCTATATAAAGTTTTAAGAACTGTCATGATGTTTTTGAATCAAGTTTTTTTTATGAAAACAAATGTTTTATGAAAAGAAAGACTTCAGTAACAACTCGGTTTTCAGAAAAGTATGTTGAAGAATATAAAGGACTTTTCAATGATGTTTTCAAACACTTCAACAACGCTTTATAAAAAAAAATTTGGCCTCATTTTTGGCACTTTAATAAGTAAAAGTTAATTATTTTTTGTTTACGAAAATCGGGCTGTTACAAAAAACGTGTCAGAATCATTTTGATTATTTCCTGATTTGTTTTTATATAAAAGATTCTGATTTATTTTATAAAATTCGAAAATGATTTTAAGTTTGAATTATTTCCTTTTTGGTTTTAAGAATCAAATCTTTATTTTATTTCGTAAATCATTTTGATTTAGTTTTGATTTTAAAACTTATTTCAAATCTTATTTTATTTTATTTTGATTTTGTTTTACTTATTCAAAATCATTTTTGATTCTAAAAGGTTTTCTTTTTAAATAAAAAATCACTCCAACATTGAGGCTATTCCTTCATTCATTCATTCGATCAGATCATTCATTCATCTTTTTCTAAGCTTCACGTTTCTCTCTTCTTCTTCTACACAAGTCTTCTGCTTTCCACGTTCATATTTTTTGAAGAACATAAATCCTTATTGACTGAGTGACTTCTAGAGAAACAACTACTTCATTATCATAGTACTTGATTGTTGAATCTGTGTTTTTGAAGAACACATCAAACTATTGTAATCACTCTCATTGTATTTGTTCTAAACCTTAGTAATTAGGGAGAGAATCCCTTAGTGGACGTTTGATACGTCGTAGGGTGAGGAACCCTGCTGTGTGATTGAGGCCCCTAGCGAACGGAGGTTCCTAGTAGTGTGCGGGGTGCTCTTGGTTGTAATAGGGTGCGGCTCTATTGCTTGGTATAAGAACTCTCAGGCGGGTCGCTTGGGGACTGGACTAGGCCTTTCGACGGGTAGGCTGAACCAGTATAAAATTCATCGGTGCAAGCTTTTCTATCCCTATCTCTTTTAATTTCCGCATATTTCATTTTTACGTTTCCGCGCTACTCGTTTATTATTTTCTATCGTTTTCGCGATCCGTTTCAAACACTTAATCTCTCCATCTCAAATCAATTTTTTAATTTGTAACGGTTTTTTCACTACATTAATAAAACTCGATTCACCCCCCCCCCCCTCTCGAGATTTTGAGGCCAAAACCAACAATAACCATCTATACTATGCATCTCCCGGTGGATCTCCAACTCCCCACTGACTCCCAGTGGAGTGCTCGACTGGCTCGCCCTCACTCTCAGCCTCCTCAGGGTCCTCCTCTACCTCATCCGACTGAGTGGGTGCCCTACCACTGGGCACTGGGTCAGCTGAAGGAGTCCCATGAACCGGACTCATCGGACTAGGCACAGGAGTCTCCTCACGAATCACCCGGGAAGCAGAGGGATGAGATCTAGTGGCAGCTCTAAAACGGAAAGTATGAAATCGACGAGCTGGTCGAGTCGGGGGTGGTCCATGATAAGCATAAAAAGGGGGTACATGCAAGGTATAGATAATAGGGATGTGAAACCTACGAGGACGGACACGAGCCAGAGGGTTAGGGTGATAGAGAGTCACCTCTACCTCCCCCTCATAAGTGGCTCTATGGTCCTCGTAGTACCACACTCCACTAGGGAGTGGGCGCAACTCGATGCAAGCTAGATAGTGAGCCATCACCTATAATGGGCAAAAGGGGTAAGCAATATAATTGGAAATAATCAAATAAGTATAAATAAAGCAAGTAACATCCACAAGTACCAAGTATTTATGTGCATAACCAAATGAGTAAGCATGGTTCATTATAATTAGTCCCATCATATAAGTGTCATGATGCATGCTTCTCATTTCCATTATTTATTGAACGTTCAATCGATCAATTCGTATACATGTCCACCATGTATTGTGAAACTGCTCAGACAGTGTACACATAACGTCACCAACAGCATCCCACAATGCTGCACACATTACCAAAATGTGTCATCGAGCCAGTTACCACCGAATTAATTATCCATTTCCTTTTTCCATGTATGAATGCACATAAATTTATCCATTAAGATTAACCACAAATCTTATTATGTGCAATCAATAATATTTCATCAGTGTATTCCATGTTGTTCTTAATCATCCCATTCTTTTTATTGGAACATGATATTTTCCCCATAAGCATAGCTGATTCAAATGGAAATGACTTAGGTATGTTTTAAAAAAAAATATTTTTCTGTCCCTGGACAAAAGACTCGGGTGGAATTTTCTTAGACTCGAGTGAATCATACTTTTCATAAAAGTACTCGAGTAATTCATAAATACTCGAGTGTTCTTCACTTTCCAGAAATTCATTTTTCAAGTTTTACCGAAATACTCGAGTGTTCTTCATGGATACTCGAGTGTTCCTCAGATTTTATCAAAATACTCGAGTGTTCTTCATGAGTACTCGAGTGTTCTTTATTTTCCAGAAATTCATGTTTCAGGTTTGGTCGAAATACTCGAGTATTGACCCCCAATACTCGAGTGTTTTCAGACAGATAACAGTGTAAACTGCATTTTAACATACCATTTCCAATTCTAGTCAATTCCAGTTAAAACCAATGATCAACAAAGCTCACATTATACACATTAAACATGTTCCAATACAGAATTAACAACATATTACACTGAATCAAACAATAGCATCAATTATGCATAAAATCCACTTTTCCAACAACTCAACATACCAAATCCAATTCTAGGCACATTTAGCAGGAAAACAACTTTGGTACAGCTTGCATACAACATAAGCAACTTGTCCAAATCAACATTTGAACCCAGAGAGGCCTCCAAGCCTTGATCCTATTTCAAACTATGCCCATAGAGTCTCTTGTTGACTCTCAACCTAAATTCAATTGATTTAAACTTATTGTAGCGAATTAATAGCTTCACCCTTACCTCTAAGCCGTGAATCAGCACAGAGATTGTAGAGAAATTGACCAGAACTCTCTAACCCCCAAAATCCTTTGCATGCAGCAACATGTGAACAAAGCACCAAAACCAGAGGATTTGACATGCAAGATCGTTGTAAAAATTAGGGAAAGAGGTTAGGAATTATTCTCTACAACATAAACTAAAGGTATGAACGAATTTGAGGTTCGTAGGGTTTACAAGCTTACCAGAATCAGAGCTTAAAGTAAGCTCCAGAACTCAGGAACTTGGTTTGACAGCAAAAATCCCTCTCCTTTCGAGCTTCGATTCTCCTTTCACACAGCACCTCAACTCACGAATCCTATATCTTTGTAAAGCTCGAAACGTGAGCTTCACAATGGTGTATCACACTTAACTTAACTCTCAGCAACGATCGAGTATGCAAGGCACGAAATTAGAAACCCTAACTTGGTGTTTCAGAGCAAATCAACCAAAATGGTTGATCTTCGTCCACCATTGATCCTTTATACATGAACCAGGCCTTCATGCATGTCGACACATCATCAAGGAAGCTCGGTTGAGTGGGCTTCGTGTCAACGAAAGGGATTCGTCGTGGGTTGACTCATCAAACGCACTAACGAGTTCACCACTGACCAGAATACTCGAGTGTTTCCTGGAATACTCGAGTATTTTGGTCAAATTTTCAAAAATATTTATTTTAATGCCCTTCCCTTCAAAATCTTCCTAATATTGCTTCTAGGTCCTAATATGCAAAAACATTATTTTTACATATTGTATTTTATCAAAATATTTTTCCACTTAACACAGGCACAAATACCAATACATAATTAATCTAAATTAATTATGAAATATATAATTATGATTAAGGAAAATAATTATGAAATAACCTTTCATAATCAAAATTTTCATTACATCAGGGGATGAAAATTTGGGGTGTTACATTGTGTACAAAGTTTCTACACCCTATCACCCCCAAACCAATGGGCAAGCTGAGATTTCAAATAGAGAGATCAAGTGGATTTTGGAGAAGATGGTGAAGCCTAATAGAAAGGATTGGAGCACACGATTGGAGGATGTTCTTTGGGCCCATCGGACCGCTTACAAGGCACCCATAGGGATGTCACCTTATCGGGTTGTCTTTGGTAAGGCATGCCACCTGCCTGTGGAGATAGAGCACCGTGCATACTGGGCTGTGAAGCAATGTAACTTAGCTCTTGATCAAGCGGGTGAGGAGAGGAAGCTGCAATTGAGTGAGCTAGATGAGATCCGTTTGGAGGCCTATAAGAACTCCAAGTTCTATAAAGAGAAGACCAAGAAGCTCCATGATAGCTCAATTTCCAGAAAGGAGTTCTTGGTTGGTCAAAAAGTGTTGCTCTACAACTCTAGGCTTGGACTCATGAGTTGAAAGCTCCGCTCCAAGTGGATTTGACCATTTGTAGTCACCCAGGTGTTTCCTTATGGCACTATGGAGATCAAGAGTGAGTCCACAGACAACAGCTTTAAAGTCAATGGCCACCGACTCAAGCCTTTCCAAACCACTCCCACTTTGGATGATGTACCTGCGGAGGAAGCCTCTTTGGCCGAACCCACCTTTAACCCACCATGACTTAGGGAGTTTTCTTTTCTCCTTCTTTACTACTTTTATTACACTTGTCTATATCTGTCTAATTCTGTTGTTTCTGTTTCATTGAGGACAATGTGTGATTTAAGTGTGGGGGGAGAGTAGTTTAGGTTGCATATTTTTGCTTTGATTTTATAAGGTTTTGCTTAGTTTTGGGCATTTTCTTGCATGTTTTTAATTTATTTTAGTAGAGTTTTGGTATCTTGTGTCTGAATTCATGCATTTCTGTGTGCAAAGTTGCTTTTGATAATTAAGAGGTGGTCACACTGTGATAGAATTGTCCCTTTTGTGAGGATTTGAGCCTTAATTGTGGGTGGATTGCTATATATGCCACCTAATTTTCTTTCATGTGTGATTGCACTCTGGATTACTTGCACTCTAGAACTTGACTTGACTCTTGTTGGTACTTGATATTCCCATGCACATTTTGAAGTGATTTAGGCATTGTGTTTCTTGAATAAGCCACTAGCCATATGAGCCTACCTTGAATGAATTTATCCTTTGATAGCCCCTTTGAGCCTTTTTATCCCCTTTCTTTGTTCTTTAGCTCATTACAAGCCTATGACTGAAAAACCATGATTGTCCTAAAGTTAAGGGATTTTGGAGCTTTGGAATTGTTTTGGGAATGGGTATTAAGTAAGTGAGGGTGCTTTGTTCTTCATCTCTTGTGAGTTCTTGGTTTTTCCTCTATGGTTGGTGTTGTAATTATGGCTTTATCTCATTATGCCATTTATGTTGTTTCTTCTTTTCTTTCGTTCATGATGTTCTCCAATGCAAAAAAAAAAGAAATAGAAAGAAAAAACAGAAATAGAAAGAAGAAAAAAAAAGAAAAGAAAAAAAGGAATTGGAATTAGAGGTTGTTGTTATGTTCATCATTTCATTCTGGGGTGGATTGTGCTTACTTTTTACTTATTCCCCATTGCACCTCTATTCCCTTGGTTTTAGCTACATTTCCATATTTTATCCCACCTTGTCCTTGGCCCCATTACAACCCTGAAAAGACCTTTTGATCTTAATGTGCATGTGTGTTGATTGTTGATGTTAGAGGCTTGTCAAGCTTATGGTTGTGTTTGTTTTTTATGATGTGCCTTGAGTGTAAACACTGATTAACCCTAAACACTTGAGTGTAAACACTTTTGAGTGATCCTTGTGAGTTTCTATCATCTTTGTGACTACCCTCTTGATGTCATTGGTTTTCTTTGCATATTTGAAATAATTGGATGATGTTCATGGATGCCTTGATTCTTTGGTCTTTATTCTCTTCGTGTGCTCGATTTTGCCCATTTCTTTGCATTTCCTAGAATTCATTGTGAAATATGTAATCTCTTAGGTTTTGCATTTTCTTAGTTTTTGGTATTTTTTCTTACATGATTCACTTTGGTTCATATTAGTCTTCTTAGTCCTATATCTTAGTTTTTCCCAGGAGTGCAAAAGGATAAGTGTGGGGGTGTTTGATGAGCATTATATTTCCCATTATTCACAGCCTTATTTTGCTCTCATTGATGATTTTGGATGCCTGCTTGATATTGTATAGAATAATTTAGTATTTTAGACTTTATTAGACTATTATTCTGGATTTTAATTAATTTGGATTATTTAGCCTAATTTAATCTATTATTATTTTCAGGTCATATTTGGCACAAGGGCTTTTTGGGCATTTTGGGAGTGAAGATTTAATTTTGGAAGAGAAGATATATGATGAAGTGAAGATTGTAATCTATCATTAGGATTATTTGAGATTTAGTTTATATCTTTTAAGATTTAGATTTTATCTATAGGATATTTTTAGATTTAATTTAGAGATTAGCTTTCCTTAGGATTTGGCCCATGATTTAGGCCCGTTTAGAGATTTAAAAGCCAAAATTCGTGTAAACTAGCAGTCACACCTTCCATAATCACGTTTTTCACTTTCTCTCTCTAGAGAAGGCTTACTTTTGCTCTCCAAGCTTGTGGTGGCTGCTAGGGTTTCTCTCTCTTCCCTTTTCTACACGTTTTTGGTATTTTTCATCATGGAAGGCTAAACTCTTAGGTTAAATCCCTTTGGTAATGTATCACATACTCTTGAGGTTTTGTTCTTAATGCTATTTCATTTTTATTCACTGTTTTCGTGCTTGTTGATATGTTATGGTTCGCTTAGTTCCATTCTATAGAGATAATCCATGTGTATGAATGCTTAATTTATGCAAACTCGTAAAAATTCCATGCTTTGGATTTTAATGCTTAATTAGAGGTTAGGGTTTTGGGGTGAGAATTGAATTTTCGCTTAGTATTTAGTTCTCACAAGTTGGACAGTGAAGAGGGAAGAAATTGATCTTTTGTGACTAATGATAGAGTTGTGAACACGAGCCAAAGGGGTTTATCCGCTTTTCCTTATCTATTGCTTCGTTTTTATTTAATTCTGCTTTGATTTCAATTATTCAATATTCAATACAAAACCCTCCTGTTTTCTATGCATACTATGTTTTCGACCTTTTGCTTGATAAGATATTCCTTGGGAGACGACCTAGGAGTCACTTCCTAGTACTATATTTAAACTGTTTTTCTTTGTATCGGGTACGGCCTCGATCACCCTTGCTGCAGAAGTAAGCTCAGATCATTTTCAGTGCAAGCGTCATCAAGCTCAGATCTTCAGCCCGGTTCAAGCTCAATTCTGACTTAGCTCTCTGCTGCATAAAGTCACTCAAGTTCCCAAGCTCGAACAGTCGTCAAGCTCGGCAACATCTGTTCATCGTTTTCAACCTCAAGCTAAGATTTTCATCTCAGAGCGCTTACGTTTGAAATTAAAATTTGAGGTTTGAAAAGGACACATGTAACGCCCCAAAATTTTAATCCCTGATTAATGAAATGTTAATTATAAAATTTATTGTAATTAATTATTTCTAATTTAATCTTTGATTAAAAATCTGTGATTTTATTAGTGGTGGATGTGTGAATTTATTTTTGCAAGTATAATCATGCATGAAATAAATATTTTTGCATATTAGTCCCTGAGTTGGGACCTAGAGGTAATTATAGGAAAGGTTTTGGAGGGAAAGTAAATAAAATTATTATTTTTCAAAAACTGGTCAAAACACTCGAGTATTTCTGAAAATACTCGAGTATTCTGAACAGAGTTGCACGAGTTAGTGCGTTTGGTGAGTCACCATCAACGATTTCGTTGTGTTGACACGAAATCACTCTTCAACCACGTCTATGATCATCGTGTCGACTCGCATGAGCTCGTCCAATGTCTATAAAGGCCAATCAAACCCGAATTGAGAGGCATTTGGCCAATTTGTTGAAGGTTTGCATGTTCTATAGAAACCCGAAACCTTCAGGCTATATGTGCTTGTTCAACATTGAAGTGGAGGAGAAAGGCCCGAAGATTGAAGAGATCCCTGTTGTCAGAGATTTTCCGGAGGTATTCGCTGATGAGATACCTGCTTTGCCACCGAAGAGAGAAATTGAATTTGGAATTGATTTAGTTCTGGGAGCTGGTCCCATTTCTATCGCTCCTTATAGAATGGCACCACCGGAAATGGCCGAGATGAAGAAGCAGATTGAGGAATTGTTACAAAAGCAGATGATCCGACCAAGTGTATCACCATGGGGTGCATCGGTTTTGTTCGTCAAGAAGAAAGATGGTAGTATGAGGATGTGCATCGACTATCGGCAATTGAATAAGGTCACAATCAAGAACAAGTATCCTTTACCAAGGATATATGACCTTATGGATCAAGTTCGTGGGGCTTCAGTATTTTCCAAGATTGATCCGAGACCAGGGTATCATCAGATCAGGATTAGAGAAGAGGATATCTCCAAGACTGCATTTTGATCCCGATACGGGCATTATGAGTATGTTGTGATGCCGTTCGGATTGACCAATGCACCAGCTATTTTCATGGACTACATGAATCGAATCTTTAGACCCTATTTAGATTCATTCGTGGTTGTGTTCATTGACGATATCCTTATTTACTCTAAGAACCCGGAGGAGCATGCTGAACACTTGAGGATAGTGTTAAGTATTCTGAAAGAGAAGTAGTTGTACGCCAAACTTGCAAAGTGTGAGTTCTGGATGGAGGAGGTTAAGTTTTTGGGGCATGTGATTTCAAACAAGGGATGTTGTGGAGGAGATACTGTTGTTGCTGTTGATGATGAGGATGTTTACTTCTGCTACCTGGAGACTGCTACTACTATCACTACTACTACTGTTGCGACCAGATCTATGTGACCACCTCTAGAGTTCCTATTTTGATTTGTATATTTTGTAGATATGCTCTTGAGAGCTCTAGGGTTATGGTTATATTTTGATATAGATCTGTTATGGACTTGTATGGGAATCTTGGAGACATGACTACTGGGACTATGTATTCCATGACTTATATATATATATATATATATATATAACTTATGTTCATATTATAACTGTGCATAGTCCTACCATTTCTGCTCACTCTGATAAAGGTTAATTAACGGATTCGGTTATGTTATTTAAATGGTATCAGTTCCGCGAAAGAAAGAATGGATATGCATCGTTTAATTTTACTATGTCAATACGTTTTCAAAAGCACCGATGCTATCTGGATTATGAAAAGGTTTTTCTTAATTTAGCAAATGCCGAATCCAACACAATTATTAGAACGACATAAATTATATTCTCCAAGAATTCCATGTTTTGGTTTGTGCACCCGCCTTAAAAGAAAATTTTATTTCTATATTTTCCTAATACTTTCAAGTCCATATTTTATTCAATTAAGAGATAGTTATTATATGAATTATTATGGAAAAGAAAGAAGGGTGTCACACTGAGTGGTATCAGAGCAAAAGTCAGATCTTGTAGTAGTTGAAGTAGTTCCAGAAGGGTAGCCATCAACATCAAGCAGGTATCCATAGGGTATATTTATTGTTTTGAATGCTAGTATCTTGCTTGGTCTGAGCATTAGATACAATTGAATGTTTTGTTTGAGGTTTTGGTTAAGACCTTAGTATAGGTGGTGTGATGAATGTTTCTTTAGTTCAACATATGTGACCATAAGTCCATAGCGCAGGTCTATTATGGAAACTAGAAACCAAAATCACACCAATGCGATGTTAGAGAGGATTACCGCGGTGTTGGAGTCCATGCAACAACAACAATCTCAACGACCACCTCAACCGGTTAATCCCCCTCACCAGTGTAATGTGGGAAAAGCTGAGGCAAAGAGTCTGTCAGATTTTAGGAGTTGTAATCCACCCAAATTCGAAGGAGGATTTAAACCTGAGGAGGCCAATAAGTGGATTCACACCATGGACAAGATTTTGAGAACTTTGGATTGCACGGAAGCTCAGAAAGTAGCATATGCAGTCTACTTGCTAGAGGATGAAGCTGAGAACTGGTGGAATCACACGATTCAACTCCTACACTATGAAGGAAGGGATGTGAATTGGGGTGTATTTATGGACAGGTTTCTCAGTAAATACTTCCCTGAGGATTTGAAGAGAAAGAAGGAGGTGGAGTTCTTGCAGCTGAAACAAGGAAACATGAGTGTGGGCGAGTACGCGGCCAAGTTCGAGGAGTTGATGAAGTACTCTCCATACTATAAGAAAAACCCTGATGAAAGGAGCAAGTGTATCAAGTTTAAGGGAGGCTTAAGGCCCAAACTAAAGTCAATTTTCAGCTACCAACGGATCCAAAGCTTTCCTGCACTTGTGGACATGTGTAGGATGTATAAAGATGACAAGAAAGCTGAAGAGTTGCAAGCAACCGAGGGAAAAGATAGCCGAAATTATGGACCTCAGAGGCGCAAGGGTTTCAACAACCGAGGCAAGAGTCTGTATGATCGCCGAGGGAAAGGCAAAGGGAAGATTGGAGGTAATGATGGAAGGAACCTTCGGAGCGAGGCTCCATTCTGTGACAAGTGCAAGCGCCATCATTATGGCCGTTTTTGTTGGGGAACAAGTGGCTGTTTCAACTGTGGGAAATCGGGACACTTTGCGAGAGACTGCAAGGAACCGGCCAAAGCCAATGCAAGAGGGGCAGCTGATAGGCCCGTGGTTCAAGGAAGGGTTTTACACTTAGTGGTGTGGAGGCAAGCCGATCTTTTGATCTTGTGCAAGGTAACTACTTGCTAAATGGTCAGCTTTGTAATGTTTTGTTTGATTCTGGTGCAACGCATTTGTAACACCCCAAAATTTTAATCCCCGATTAATGAAATGTTAATTATAAAATTAATTATAATTAATAATTTCTATTTTAATCCTTGATCAAAATCTGTGTTTATGTAGTTAGGAAATGTGTGTGGATTTAGTTAATAAATATAATTATGCATGAAATAAGTATTTTGCATATAAGTCCCTGGGTTGGTGTAACACCCTCACAAATATTTAATTAAACTGAGTTTTATAAAAATATGGACTTGAAAATTTCTTTTTAAATCTTAACAAAAATCCGACAGAGTCTCCTCTGTTTATCGGACTTTCCCAAAAATAACTTTTATAAACCTGTCAACCAGTACAGTTCAGAAAATATTTATAAACATACTAATTTAATTTTCATGCCCTGCTAATCCAATAAAACATATTCAGGGCTTGCACGAATGAAATATAGCAAATCAAAAGAAAACTAAATTTTAAACATAATAAATAACTCTCTCTTCTAATTAATTTTACAACACTCCACGGGGTGGAGTGTAGTCCTGCTCGGCCAAAAGTATTGCAAGCTCAAACCTCAGTACCTGTGGAAATAGTAAGGAGTGAGCATTACTCATAAAATGGGGAAACAGTTTCCAAATATGACATAATGCTATACTAAGCCAAACACATTTCACAATTCAATAACAATATAATAAAACTCTGCATAACACAATTCATGGTCAACATATCCATTGGTTTTACAATTCAATTATTACCACTTTGTTCTTACTCATCACTTTTATCAAGTCTTTTAGTCTATGCTTTTCCAATATAATCACATCTCTTTTCATTTTGTCCCTGGTCACGACCTACTGCGTCCGTACTCATGCACGGTCACGTCTTACTGCGTCCAGGTATGTTTTTATTCTCCCCCGGTCACGACCTACAGCGTTCGCACCCATGTGCGATCACGTCTTACTGCGTCCAGGTACATTTTTATTCTCCCCCGGTCACGACCTACAGCGTTCGCACCCATGTGCGATCACGTCTTACTGCATCCAGGTACATTTTTATTCTCCCCCGGTCACGACCTACTGCGTCCGCACCCATGCACGGTCACGTCTTACTGCGTCCGGGTGTGTTACTATCATCTTATTCCCCTGGTCACGACCTACTGCGTCCGCACTCATGTGCAGTCACGTCTTACTGCGTCCAGGTACATTTTTATTCTCCCCCGGTCACGACCTACAGCGTCCGCACCCATGCGCGGTCACGTCTTACTGTGTCCGGGTGTATTTACATTCCTTTCCCTGGTCACGACCTACAGCGTTCGCACTCATGTGCGATCACATCTTACAGCGTCTAAGAACATTCTCATATTCATTTTCTATAATAACATCTCCTCTTATTCATATCAACCATTTCATTACTCCTTTCAACCACTTACACTTTATGACAAGTACATTACTCAACTCAATCACCACAGTTCACATTTACATTATCAACTCATCACAATCATATCTTATCGTTTAATTAGCACCAATCAACAGATTATTAAATTCATCACCATTACATCTCATAATTTATTTAGCACAATTCAACATTTTATCATTATCATCATCATTATCATTGATTCATAAATACTATTTATCAACTACCCTTCCTATATGATTTTCATTCTTTGCCTTGGTTTCTAATCATATCATAGCTCACTCATTCAACAAAATAAGCACTTAAATTATAAACATCACCAAGTCACAAGTTTATCTACCAAATATTAAAATGAAATATATCATCATCTAATTATTTTCCCTAAGTCATAAACTCTACTTATTGACTACCCTATGGTATAACCACCTAGACTAACACATAACTCTTAGTACCCATTATATACATATTGTAAACTAAACCCCAGAGTAAGGTAATACTCACTATAACCCACTCCTTACCTTGCATTTCCATAGACCTGATTCTTTTCGTGCAATGATGCCCAAACATAACGCGGTTCAATGTTCGCATCCCTGCTGATCCTAAAGTCTGTCGACATCTAACTATGTCATGCAAACAATAATAATTACTTTGAAATCACCCTAAAGTAAACACTTTAAAGCTTTGCACCCCGGAACTAAAATAAACTAAATATAAAATATTGAAACTTGATAAGTATTATATTTGATTCCAAATCATAACATTATTTGATCCAAGTTCATAAATCAAAACCAAATAAAATTTAAACTCAAGATCATGCCCTTTTTATTAAGAATAGTTAACTTCTTTGGAAAAATTCTCTTAACTTTCGAAACCATCAAAAATATCATAATGGGTTGAAGTCACGTACCTTTGGCTACTTAAAACTATAAATTCTGAATTAAAAAGAGGGTGATTTTTGTCCAAAATAAGCAAGTCACATTTCCAAATCCAATTAGCTACACTCTCCTTCAATTTAGAATTAAAGTTCAAAATAGGTTTAAACTCGGATTAATGCATGTCGATTATATTCGATTCCTAATTAACTGATGTATTGTTCAGCCTAGGGACAAGTCCACCAAGCTAAACAACAACTCACTTACTTAGGAACCCAACACGTTTAAATAAAATACTCTTTAAAACAATTCATTTGACATAACATTTAGTCCGGTACTATAACAATTACAAACAACTAATTAAAATCATTAAAATAATACTTTAAATAAATAAACACTAAATCATAATACAATTTACTTTCCACAATAATAATAGCATACTAAAACCATTTAACACCATATTATTATTTACAAATAACATTAAAATTAGTATTAGTTTTAAAATTAAAACACAACATAGAGCAGCTAAAAGGTATTAGAGATATACCCTCACATATGGTTTTTGAAGCAATAGAGGCAAGGTCGGTTCACAACTTCACAGCCCCGGCATTCCCGACCGGCGTCGATGACGTTAACGGCACGGTTCCGAACAAAGGAGGAAGAGAGAACGAGCTGAGCTCCAAAGCACCAACATCAACGTCGAACACCTCAACACCCCGGCGATGGCGACGGCGGCACAACCTCCATGGCAGCAGCGGCGAGGTACAACCATCTACAGCGACGGCGGTTTGTTCTTGACCATGAAGGAGTCGCGATTCAAACTTGAGGGAGAAGTGGCGTCGCGTGGCGGCTGGAGATCCGGGGCTCGCGGTTGATGGCTGCGAGCGGCGGTGGCGACGATTCTTTAGCTGCAGCGGAGAGAGAGACTGACGTGAGGTGAGAGAGAGGGAGCACGCGAGAGAGACGGGACTAGGGAGAGAAGCGGTTTTGGAAGGGAAAAATAAAAACATGAGAGGGAGCTTAGAGCTCATGGCTATGGAAGTGGAAAATTAGAGAAGAAGAGTGATTGGGGATTAGGGCCGGCGGCTCTTGGGAGTAAGAAGAGGGGTTAGGGTTCCCCCAAATGCATCACACACACACGTTTCTTTCTTTATTTCTTTTTTTTTTAACTCAAAGCACCAATGATCAATTTTGAACACTAAACATTAATACTAGAACAAAAATCATAAAGTAAGAAACTTATAGATATTTCAAATAAAATATTTTCATATAAAATATATCAAAAGTAAAGTAAAGCATATAAAATATATTTTTGATATAGGATAACTATTTTAAATGAATTTACTTTAGAACATAAAAGAAATGAAATATACTTTCGTAATTAACATATGCATTTTTATAAAAATACACGACAACTAAATAATTGATTTTTAAGAAACATATAATTAATTCAATAAAACTTATAATTATACTAGGGATTAAAATTAGGGATGTTACAATTCTCCCCCACTTAGGAGAATTTCGTCCCCGAAATTCCGTTCAATTCCTTCAAATGGAGAACCATCCCAGACAAAGGGTCTTTTAACTACGAAACTCACTTCTTTTTGGTTCTACTCCCCCACTTGGAATCGGCATACCATTTTGCATTAGTACGCTATTGGACTCTTGCACTCAATGAAGAATACAAGTTATGGTTCAATTTGGTTAGTTTTTTGACGCGAACTGTTCTAAGGTTTTCAAGGTTTTACACTATTGGCAGTCACTCATTTCAAGAGTCCTACTAACAAGACTCCTACTTGGTCTTGGGTTTCAAGAATCAGGTACGATTCTCCCGACGATTAGATATAGTTTTCTAAGGTCATCTGGATTTTCTCAAGGGATTTTACAATAAGGGTTGGGAATACGACTATTCAGGCGAATTCCTTCCTTCATTGCCTGTTTGGTTTTGTGCTAATTAAAGTTTCCCAATGATATCAGCGATTAATAACTAAAAAGATTGAGGTGCCCATCCCAATCTCTTATCCATCAATGGTGGCATCGTGGTCAGGTTCACTAACAGCACTGTCACTTAGCAACTACCGTACTTAGAACAATCCAAATCTACTTCTACACCCTATCTATCCGACAGCATCCACAGGGATTCGAGCCTACTCTACCCAAGTACATACAACTTATGTACTACTCTTAAGTCCTAATCAAACACATTCATTATTCAAGTAAGCATTTATTACATACACATCATTCAAAATTCAAACATGCTCAACAATATTTCAGATCAACACATGTTTACAACCATAAATCATGACTTAAACTCTAGCTCTTCCTAATCTAGCCATGATCTACCTGGACTAACCTCAGGTTAGGCTTACATCTACACACTTAAGCAAAGTTTCAAATAATCAAACCATTCAAATGCTATGCCAAAACTTTGATAAAAGTAATCACCGTGTATGGGGATTAAAGTTCAATAAATACAATCCCCATACTAAAAGAATACTTACACATTTTGAAAGTCGATGTGGTGTTCAAGAAGATCATTTATGCATTTATATATATATATATATATAAATCCAAAATAACATGCCAGGAAATATGTATGCGTTTGTTTAGGTTTAAGAATTAAAGTTGCATACAAGAAAGACATTTATATATACATATAGTAAAAGTAGCGTATTAGAAAAATATTGATGTGGTGGTATGAAGATAGAATCAAGGTTTTTGAAAAATCGAATTCTTTTCTTAATGGAAAAACATTTTGATTTGTTTTACGTACAATCCTTAGGAAAAGATTAAATCATGAAAATTTTATTTTACACTTTAAAACATTGATATGTTCATGCCAAATAACTCGGATGAAATTCCAAAAACAATCTTTGTAAATCGAAGCATATCTTTTCGAAACAAGTTACCTTCATCTAACTTCGGGGAAACTTGGATGAAGGAATATGAAATTACTCAAGATTAGCAAACTCAATGATAAAGGGAATATGTGGTTGATTAGAAAGTTTACTTTGATGCTTCTTCATAAATTAAAATAGTTCCATTCTCTTTGACTTTGAGTTTGGAAACTAAGCTTCATTCCGAATTGAGTAAAGTCACATGGAAGGAGTTCCTATCTAATCGGCGTGTGGCTTGTTTAAAAGGATGAATTCACCGCTCGATTACCTAGGAATCCCTTGTTTACTCACTAACTTTTCCAAAATTTCATGATACGGCTTAACACTCAATTTGGAAGGATTTCCGATTTTGTTAAAAACAGTGGAATTCATTTTGAATTCAATTTCAAAACATGGAAATTCACTTTGGTTACTATCACACTTAAATATCAAATGGTTCTTGATTTTAAAATTATTATACTTGGGAACCACTCGATCTTTTGATAGCAACACTATTTCATAAAGAAGTTTTCAAAAATGGTGTTATGCTCCAAACAGTTTCAACATTCACATGTTCGAACAATTGCAGGTATCATCCAAATGCACAATTTATAATTTAGACGAACACAATACATCACATAGCATCATACCCATATATATATATATACATATATATAACATACATCCTAGCTCTCCGCAATCGCCTAAGGTTTTCAAGCACTTAATTGTTTAGACCTAAACCAACACTATGTACTACTTGAGGGTTTCTTATTTTCTATTCTACGCACATAATTCTAGCAACTATTACAGCTAGCTAGACTTCTAATCCTCCTAAATTTGGGATCTTCCTGAATTCCCAGAATACTCGCCGAAACTTAAGGACAGGATGATGATATCTCCCAATATATGTATGCTTGAGGTGATCAGGCTCAAACATGCATCATATTAGTGATAAGACCATTCTCGTCTTACTTAAGTTCGAATCACTCAACCTATTAGTTTTAAAACGTTGAAACCTTGTTTTGCGTGTCACATTTAGAACTGGTTTACTTGGCGCGAAACTAAAGATCACTTTCTCCCGGTGGGGTAGCAACTTAATGCTCTAGCCCGTTGGGGTATTGCTTTCCTTAGTCTCGTCATTCATCCACTTCTAAATATGACTCGTTATTTTACACAAGATTTCAGGTTGGTTTAATAACTTTCAAGTTATTTTTAGCAAGCTAAAAAGGAACTTTCAAATACTAACCGCGTTCCTCAAATAACTCAAACAAACTTAAAAGAATCTAGAATACTCACTACACTACACTCCGCAACTATGCCTATTATCATGCTAGCCATGATACCTAACTAAATCAGAAAGCAGTTTTATTCCTAATAAGTTACTCGCTCGATGAGTAACTACAGGAGTAATAAATTACTCCAATAGGCCGAGGAAAACTGCTCTGATACCACAATGTAACACCCTCACAAATATTTAATTAAACTGAGTTTTATAAAAATATGGACTTGAAAATTTCTTTTTAAATCTTAACAAAAATCCGACAGAGTCTCCTCTGTTTATCGGACTTTCCCAAAAATAACTTTTATAAACCTGTCAACCAGTACAGTTCAGAAAATATTTATAAACATACTAATTTAATTTTCATGCCCTGCTAATCCAATAAAACATATTCAGGGCTTGCACGAATGAAATATAGCAAATCAAAAGAAAACTAAATTTTAAACATAATAAATAACTCTCTCTTCTAATTAATTTTACAACACTCCACGGGGTGGAGTGTAGTCCTGCTCGGCCAAAAGTATTGCAAGCTCAAACCTCAATACCTGTGGAAATAGTAAGGAGTGAGCATTACTCATAAAATGGGGAAACAGTTTCCAAATATGACATAATGCTATACTAAGCCAAACACATTTCACAATTCAATAACAATATAATAAAACTCTGCATAACACAATTCATGGTCAACATATCCATTGGTTTTACAATTCAATTATTACCACTTTGTTCTTACTCATCACTTTTATCAAGTTTTTTAGTCTATGCTTTTCCAATATAATCACATCTCTTTTCATTTTGTCCCTGGTCACGACCTACTGCGTCCGTACTCATGCACGGTCACGTCTTACTGCGTCCAGGTATGTTTTTATTCTCCCCCGGTCACGACCTACAGCGTTCGCACCCATGTGCGATCACGTCTTACTGCGTCCAGGTACATTTTTATTCTCCCCCGGTCACGACCTACAGCGTTCGCACCCATGTGCGATCACGTCTTACTACGTCCAGGTACATTTTTATTCTCCCCCGGTCACGACCTACTGCGTCCGCACCCATGCACGGTCACGTCTTACTGCGTCCGGGTGTGTTACTATCATCTTATTCCCCTGCTCACGACCTACTGCGTCCGCACTCATGTGCAGTCACGTCTTACTGCGTCCAGGTACATTTTTATTCTCCCCCGGTCACGACCTACAGCGTCCGCACCCATGCACGGTCACGTCTTACTGCGTCCGGGTGTATTTACATTCCTTTCCCTGGTCACGACCTACAGCGTTCGCACTCATGTGCGATCACGTCTTACAGCGTCCAAGAACATTCTCATATTCATTTTCTATAATAACATCTCCTCTTATTCATATCAACCATTTCATTACTCCTTTCAACCACTTACACTTTATGACAAGTACATTACTCAACTCAATCACCACAGTTCACATTTACATTATCAACTCATCACAATCATATCTTATCGTTTAATTAGCACCAATCAACAGATTATTAAATTCATCACCATTACATCTCATAATTTATTTAGCACAATTCAACATTTTATCATTATCATCATCATTATCATTGATTCATAAATACTATTTATCAACTACCCTTCCTATATGATTTTCATTCTTTGCCTTGGTTTCTAATCATATCATAGCTCACTCATTCAACAAAATAAGCACTTAAATTATAAACATCACCAAGTCACAAGTTTATCTACCAAATATTAAAATGAAATATATCATCATCTAATTATTTTCCCTAAGTCATAAACTCTACTTATTGACTACCCTATGGTATAACCACCTAGACTAACACATAACTCTTAGTACCCATTATATACATATTGTAAACTAAACCCCAGAGTAAGGTAATACTCACTATAACCCACTCCTTACCTTGCGTTTCCATAGACCTGATTCTTTTCGTGCAATGATGCCCAAACATAACGCGGTTCAATGTTCGCATCCCTGCTGATCCTAAAGTCCGTCGACATCTAACTATGTCATGCAAACAATAATAATTACTTTGAAATCACCCTAAAGTAAACACTTTAAAGCTTTGCACCCCGGAACTAAAATAAACTAAATATAAAATATTGAAACTTGATAAGTATTATATTTGATTCCAAATCATAACATTATTTGATCCAAGTTCATAAATCAAAACCAAATAAAATTTAAACTCAAGATCATGCCCTTTTTATTAAGAATAGTATAACTTCTTTGGAAAAATGCTCTTAACTTTCGAAACCATCAAAAATATCATAATGGGTTGAAGTCACGTACCTTTGGCTACTTAAAACTATAAATTCTGAATTAAAAAGAGGGTGATTTTTGTCCAAAATAAGCAAGTCACATTTCCAAATCCAATTAGCTACACTCTCCTTCAATTTAGAATTAAAGTTCAAAATAGGTTTAAACTCGGATTAATGCATGTCGATTATATTCGATTCCTAATTAACTGATGTATTGTTCAGCCTAGGGACAAGTCCACCAAGCTAAACAACAACTCACTTACTTAGGAACCCAACACGTTTAAATAAAATACTCTTTAAAACAATTCATTTGACATAAAATTTAGTCCGGTACTATAACAATTCCAAACAACTAATTAAAATCATTAAAATAATACTTTAAATAAATAAACACTAAATCATAATACAATTTACTTTCCACAATAATAATAGCATACTAAAACCATTTAACACCATATTATTATTTACAAATAACATTAAAATTAGTATTAGTTTTAAAATTAAAACACAACATAGAGCAGCTAAAAGGTATTAGAGATATACCCTCACATATGGTTTTTGAAGCAATAGAGGCAAGGTCGGTTCACAACTTCACAGCCCCGGCATTCCCGACCGGCGTCGATGACGTTAACGGCACGGTTCCTAACAAAGGAGGAAGAGAGAACGAGCTGAGCTCCAAAGCACCAACATCAACGTCGAACACCTCAACACCCCGGCGATGGCGACGGCGGCACAACCTCCATGGCAGCAGCGACGAGGTACAACCATCTACAGCGACGGCGGTTTGTTCTTGACCATGAAGGAGTCGCGATTCAAACTTGAGGGAGAAGTGGCGTCGCGTGGCGGCTGGAGATCCGGGGCTCGCGGTTGATGGCTGCGAGCGGCGGTGGCGGCGATTCTTTAGCTTCAGCGGAGAGAGAGACTGACGTGAGGTGAGAGAGAGGGAGCACGCGAGAGAGACGGGACTAGGGAGAGAAGCGGTTTTGGAAGGGAAAAATAAAAACATGAGAGGGAGCTTAGAGTTCATGGCTATGGAAGTGGAAAATTAGAGAAGAAGAGTGATTGGGGATTAGGGCCGGCGGCTCTTGGGAGTAAGAAGAGGGGTTAGGGTTCCCCAAATGCATCACACACACACGTTTCTTTCTTTATTTCTTTTTTTTTTTTAACTCAAAGCACCAATGATCAATTTTGAACACTAAACATTAATACTAGAACAAAAATCATAAAGTAAGAAACTTATAGATATTTCAAATAAAATATTTTCATATAAAATATATCAAAAGTAAAGTAAAGCATATAAAATATATTTTTGATATAGGATAACTATTTTAAATGAATTTACTTTAGAACATAAAAGAAATGAAATATACTTTCGTAATTAACATATGCATTTTTATAAAAATACACGACAACTAAATAATTGATTTTTAAGAAACATATATTTAATTCAATAAAACTTATAATTATACTAGGGATTAAAATTAGGGATGTTACAGTTGGGACCTAGAGGTAATTATAGGAAAGATTTTGGAGGGAAAGTAAATAAAATAATTATTTTTCAAAAATTGGGCAAAATACTCGAGTATTGTTCGGAAAACTCGAGTATTCTAGACAGAGTTGCACGAGTTAGTGGGTTTGGTGAGTCATCACCAACGATTCCCTCTCCACGACACGAATACTCCATCACCAACACCTCAATGCATTCGTGTCGGCGTGCATGAACTTGATTTGTGTCTATAAAAGCTGATGAAACCCGAATTGTTAAGACATTTGGTCAAATTCGGGTAAATTACTCAAGCTAGGGTTCTTGATTCGTTTCCTTCAATTCTCCTTCTCTGTGTTGAATTAAACCACAAATCATACACTAATACAAAGCTCACATCACGAGCTTTGTATAGATACCAAATTTGTGAGCTAAGAGTGAGTGTGGTGGAAGAATCAAGGCTTGGAAGTGGAAGCTGCTTTCTGTCAAGTGGTTCTGGGAGCTCATTTTAATTCCAATTTCTGGTAAGCTCACGAGTCTTTTGAGTCCCAAATTCGATTTCTCTAGTTAGTATGTGTTGCATAGAGTCTAGAAAAACTAAATTCCCCAATTCTTATCTCTGTTTCATGTGTGAACCAATTCAATCTTGGTGATGCACTCAAAACTGTCTTGCATGTGGTGCTCAAAGTCATTTCTGGTGTTGGAGAGCTTTTTCTTTGGAATCCTCTGTTGGTACACATCTGAGAGGTAAGGGGAAGTTGTTTTATGCACTAGATAGAGTTTAAATTCCATGATTTTCATTAGAGAGCCACCAAGAGGCTCTAAGGGCTTAGATTGAATAGGAACTTTGGTTTTGAGACCAATTCATGCTCCATGGTTGTTGTGAGCAAGTTTCATATGATGCATGCAAGCTGTAATGAACACAATTTCATGAGTTTGTTGATTAATTTGCAATTTGAGGTATTAAGTTGTTAAATGGTATGTTTTATGCATTAACAATCGATTCTCTGTCAAGTCTGTAATTTGATATGTGATAAGTGTTGTAACATGTTCAATATATGGTATATGAACTGTTTTGATCATTGGTTTGGGTTGGAAATGTTTAGAAATGAAAATGGTATGTAAAAACTAAGTTTTCAGTCTGTTTTGTCTGATAAAACTCGAGTAGATGGCTCGATACTCGAGTATTTCGTGATGCACCAGTGTGGATTTTGGCGCACGACTTGAGTATCTGGCTTGGGACTCGAGTATTAACAGATGCAACAAGAGTCAAGTTTGATGAACGACTCGAGTAATGCATGAACTACTCGAGTATTCTGGATTGGTGAATGACTCGAGTATCTCGTGAACTACTCGAGTATTTTCTTAAAAATCTGAAACCTAACTTTCTGAAAAGATATGAACAACTCGAGTATAATGATGAATTACTCGAGTAAAAACTGGAAACTGATGAACTACTAGAGTGTTATGAAGAATACTCGAGTATTTTAGTCAGAAACTTAAAAATACCATTTTCAATTCTAAGTCATTTTGTTAACACTTAAAGGATAATAAACCAAGTGGTCCTGGACTTAAAATAAATTGATTGACGTCATGATGTTTTCATTTGAGTAATGACACGTTGCTCGGGAGGCACATAAGGTATTAATAAAAGATTAAAACATCAATCAATTCCTTTTAAACTAAGTTAATGCATCCATCTTGGACTTTGGATGGTAGGTCGTTTATCATGTTTTGGTAACATGTGGAGGGCCTCTGGGAGTGCCAATACGCTTGCTTGATGACACGTTGAAGACGTGTCGGCTTAGTGGATGCCGATATGCTTACACCGTTTGGATGACGGGATGTGCTCGGGTGGCACGGGTTCCAAGCTTGTCGTGTACATTCTTGGTGAATGTATGAAATGTTGTATACCAAGGAATACAACACACTGATGAGTGCTGGGTTGTCAGGGATGGACGTCAGAGAGTGACATAGATTGATGGAGATAGGCTTGAGAGCTAGATTCATACATCATGCCACTCATTTAAATTAAGTGTGATAAATGAAACAAGTATGAGCATCCTACTTGCATTCAATAACTGCTAAGTGCTAAATGTGATGGTTGTTTATTGTTGCATGACTTTACATTCCTATTGTTCACATATTTATACTCTATTGATTATGTGTATAGAATTGCTTACCCCTATGCCCTTGTAGGTGATGTCTCGCTACATCGCTTGCATCGAGATCCGGCCACTTCCTAGTGGCATATGGATCTATGAGGACCATCACGCGGTGTTCGAGGGAGAGGTAGAGATTACCTTCTACCACCCGAACCCGTTGATTCGATTTCGTCCTCGTAGATTTAGAATTCCCATCATATACACTATGCATGTACCCCCGTTTTACACATATCATGGACCACCTCCCACACGGCCAGCTCGCTCTTATCATAGTTTTCGCTTCAGACCTACCCGCTCACACCCTTTTTCCTCGAGAGTCGTCCGCGAGGATACTCCCCCTTCTGATCCGAGGAGTCCAGTCAGGGTCACACCATCTTCTGACTCCATACCCAGTGGTAGGGTACACTCTCCATCGGATGAGATCGAGGAGGATCCCGTGGAGGATGAGAGCGGAGGCGAGCCTGTCGTTCATTCCACCGGGAGTCAATGGAGGGATGATGATCCCTAGGTATGTGTATAGGGTGTATGATGAGGATCAGGGGATCCGATGTGGAGATGCCATGGAGGAGATTCTACTACTGTTGTTGTTGATGGGGATGTTTCTTTTGCTACTTGGAGATTTCTGCTACTATCACTGCTACTACTGATGCTGCCAGATCTATGTGACCACCTCTAGAGTCTATATTTTGAGATGTACATATTGTAGATATACTATGAGTACTCTAGGGCTATGGTTTTATTTTGAGCATAGATCTGTTATGGACTTGTGTTATGGATCTTGGAGACATGACTTATGCTTGGACTATGTATCACCTGACTTTTTATTTATATATGTATATAAAGTCTATGTTATATTTCTATTAGTTGCATAGTCCTATAATTTCCGCTTACTCTGATTTAATCTTTTTAAAGAGCTCGGCTACGAAAAGGATAGCTCCATTTACTTTCTATCATATAAAGACGATTTCAAATACGAATGTTATCCCGCTTATGAAAAGGTTTTAGAGATCGCCGAACTCAATACAACTGATTTGAAATGATTTAGAATTTCTTCTCCAAGAATTCCAAGTTTTGGTTTGTGCACCCGCTTAAAGAAAGAAAATTTTATTTTACATTTTCTAAATACTTACAAGTCCATATATTATCTGATAAGATAGTTTAATTACTATATTAAACTTGAGGTAGTAAGAAGGGTGTCACAGCATTCATTCGTTTCATATGAATGTGTAGATCGTTTGAGTCTACCTATGTCTGAATTGTCATACACTTTGAAAGTAGAAACCCCTACTAATGCTCCTGTAAATGTTTCTAGAGCATGTCTTAACTGTTGTATAGAAGTGTTAGGGCAAACCTCTAGGGTAGATTTGATCTGTTTACCCTTATCACAATTGGATGTGATATTGGGAATGGACTGGTTAAGTCGAAACCAAGTGATCATCGATTGTGATAGAAAAGCCGTGATCTATAGAAACCCAAAACCTTCAAGCTATATGTGCTTGTTCAACATTGAAGTGGAGGAGAAAGGCCCAAAGATTGAAGAGATCCCTGTTGTCAGAGATTTTCCGGAGGTATTCGCTGATGAGATACCTGGTTTGCCACCGAAGAGAGAAATTGAATTCGGAATTGATTTAGTTCAGGGAGCTGGTCCCATTTCTATCGCTCCTTATAGAATGGCACCACCGGAAATGGCCGAGATGAAGAAGCAGATTGAGGAATTGTTACAAAAGCAGATGATCCGACCAAGTATATCACCATGGGGTGCTCCGGTTTTGTTCGTCAAGAAGAAAGATGGTAGTATGAGGATGTGCATCGACTATCGGCAATTGAATAAGGTCACAATCAAGAACAAGTATCCTTTACCAAGGATAGATGACCTTATGGATCAAGTTCGTGGGGCTTCAGTATTTTCCAAGATTGATCCGAGATCAGGGTATCATCAGATCAGGATTAGAGAAGAGGATATCTCCAAGACTGCATTTCGATCCCGATACGGGCATTATGAGTATGTTGTGATGCCGTTCGGATTGACCAATGCACCAGCTATTTTCATGGACTACATGAATCGAATCTTTAGACCCTATTTAGATTCATTCGTGGTTGTGTTCATTGACGATATCCTTATTTACTCTAAGAACCCGGAGGAGCATGCTGAACACTTGAGGATAGTGTTAAGTATTCTGAAAGAGAAGTAGTTGTACGCCAAACTTGCAAAGTGTGAGTTCTGGCTGGAGGAGGTTAAGTTTTTGGGGCATGTGATTTCAAACAAGGGAATAGCGGTTGATCCGACGAAGGTGAGCTCGGTTTTGCAATGGGAACAACCGAAGTCGGTCACGGAAGTGAGGAGCTTTCTTGGTCTGGCTGGTTACTACAGAAGATTTATAGAAGGTTTCTCGAAGTTAGCACTGCCCTTGACAAAGTTAACTCGGAAAGACCAACTCTTTATTTGGGATGAGAAGTGTGAAAGGAGTTTTCGAGAGCTGAAAGAAAGATTGACATCATCCCCTGTGTTGATTTTGCCTGATACACAGAAGAGTTTTGAGGTGTATTGTGATGCATCGAAACAAGGACTTGGGAGTGTTTTGATGCAAGATGGGAAGGTAGTCGCTTATGCCTCGAGACAGCTAAAAGTTCATGAAATGAACTACCCAACTCATGATCTAGAGCTGGCAGCGGTCGTCTTCGCTCTAAAGATTTGGAGGCACTATCTCTATGGCACTACGTTCCGGGTGTTTAGTGACCATAAGAGCTTAAAGTACCTCTTTGACCAGAAAGAGTTGAACATGAGGCAACGCCGATGGATGGAGTTCTTGAAGGATTATGAGTTCGAGCTTCATTACCATCCTTGGAAAGCAAACGTGGTGGCAGATGCATTGAGTCGAAAAGCAATGCATATCAGCGCAATGATGGTCAAAGAAGCAGCATTGATAGAGGAATTTAGAGATTTGAGCTTGACGATGCAAGTGGAATCGACAAGTGTCAAGATGGGAATGCTGCAAATTGTTAATGAATTCTTGCAAAGGATTCGTGAGTTGCAACAAGAAGATGAGGGGCTTAAGGAAAAGAGGAAGCTTATGGAGGAAGGCAAGGAGTTAGAGTTCCAAGAGGGAATGGATGGAATCCTTCGTTTTAGAACAAGGATTTGTGTACCTGATAATCTGGAGGTAAGGAGAATGATTCTGGATGAAGCGCATAAGAGCAAGATGAGTATGCATCCGGGAGCTACCAAAATGTATCAGGACCTAAAGAAGATGTTTTGGTGGCCTGGTTTAAAGAAAGATGTGGCTAGTTATGTAGCGTGTTGTTTGGTGTGTCAAAAGGCGAAGGTGGAACACCAAAGGCCAGGAGGAGAATTACTTCCCTTAGAAATTCCGTTATGGAAATGGGATAGTATCTCGATGGATTTCGTGTCGGGATTGCCAAGGACAGCTACTGGTCACGATGCAATCTGGGTGATCGTAGATCGCTTGACCAAGTCAGCGCATTTTATTCCAGTTAACATGCGCTACTCTTTGGAAAAGCTCACTCAGTTGTATATCAAGGGAGTTGTTCGCCTGCATGGAGTACCATTAAGTATCGTGTCAGATCGCGATCCGAGGTTCACGTCGAAGTTTTGGCAAGATCTGCATAGAGCTCTGGGTTCAAGACTGAAGTTGAGTTCTACATACCACCCTCAGACTGATGGACAAACGGAAAGGACTATTCAGTCACTGGAGGACATCTTAAGAGCTTGTGTTTTGGAAGGTCAAGGGAATTGGGAGCAAATGTTGCCGCTCGTGGAATTTACTTACAACAATAGTTTTCACGCGAGCATTGGAATGGCACCATTTGAAGCTTTGTATGGGAGAAGGTGTCAGACACCATTATGCTGGTTTCAAGTGGGGGAGAGTTCTCTGGTTGGACCAGAATTTGTACAAGGAACAAATGAGAAGATCAAGATGATACAAGAGAAGATGAGGACAGCTCAGAGTAGGCAGAAAAGCTATGCTGATAGGAGGAGGAAACCCTTAGAATTTGCTGCAGGTGACCATGTGTTCATTAGAATAGTACCTACCAAAGGTGTGAGTAGAGCCTTGAAAACCCAGAAACTATCACCTAAGTTTATTGGTCCCTACCAAATTCTTAAAAGAGTCGGCCCAATAGCCTATCAATTAGCCTTGCCCCCGTCACTAGCTAATCTTCACAATGTGTTTCACGTGTCTCAGTTAAAAAGGTATGTCCACGATCCCACCATCGTCCTTAGAATCCAACCTGATGACCTAGAAATCCATGAGAACCTAACCTTTGAAGCCATGCCTATTCGCATTGAAGATCGAAGAGTCAAGCAGCTTAGAGGGAAAGATATTTGTTTGGTCAAAGTTATTTGGGTTTGTGGTGATGTGATGGAAGCATCTTGGGAATTAGAGGATAAGATGCGTCGGGATTATCCTGAATTGTTTGTATAAGTTGAATTTCGGGGACGAAATTCCTTGTAAGTGGGGGAGTAGTGTAACGCCCCAAAATTTTAATCCCTGATTAATGAAATGTTAATTATAAAATTTATTATAATTAATTATTTCTAATTTAATCTATGATTAAAAATCTGTGATTTTATTAGTGGTGGATGTGTGAATTTATTTTTGCAAGTATAATCATGCATGAAATAAATATTTTTGCATATTAGTCCCTGAGTTGGGACCTAGAGGTAATTATAGGAAAGGTTTTGGAGGGAAAGTAAATAAAATTATTATTTTTCAAAAACTGGTCAAAACACTCGAGTATTTCTGAAAATACTCGAGTATTCTGGACAGAGTTGCACGAGTTAGTGCATTTGGTGAGTCACCATCAACGATTTCGTTGTGTTGACACGAAATCACTCTTCAACCACGTCTATGATCATCGTGTCTACTTGCATGAGCTCGTCCAATGTCTATAAAAGCCAATCAAACCCGAATTGAGAGGCATTTGGCCAATTTGTTGAAGGTTTGCATGTTCTAGGGTTTCTGAGCTCAATCCTTCGATTCTCCCTCTGTGTGTTGATTCGAGTAACAAATTATACACTAATACAAAGCTCACATCTCGAGCTTTGTATAGACACCAAATTCGTGAGCTGAGAGTGAGTGTGGTGGAAGATTTGAAGCTTGGAAGTTGGAGTTGTTGTTGTCAAACCTTTTTCGGAGCTTACTTGGAGCCTTGATTTTGGTAAGCTCACGAGTTCTCTGAGTCTCAAATTGATTTCTATAGTTAGTATAGGTTGCATAGAGTTTAGAAATACTAATTTCCCCAATTTCTATCTCTGTTTCATATGTCAACCAATTCCATTTTGGACCTCCACTCAAAACTGTCCTGCATGTGGTGCTTGAAGTGATTCTTGGGGTTGTGGAGCTATACCTTTCAATTTCCCTATTGATTCACGTCTGTAAGGTAAGGGGAAGTCTTTCTATTCACTAGATAGAGTTTAAATTGCATGATTTCAATTAGAGAGCCACCAAGAGGCTCTAAGGGCTTAGATTGAATAAGGAATATGGTTTGGAGACCAAATGATGCTCTATTGTTGTTTTGAGCAAGTTCCATATGATGCATGCAAGCTGTATTGAGCTTTATTTCACAAGTTTATTGAGTATTTTGCAATTTGATATGTTAAGTTGTGAAATTGTATGTTTTATGCATAAACTTGTGATTCTCTATCAAATCTGTTACTTGATGTGTTCTAAGTGTTTAGACATGTTCAATATGTGTTATATAAACTCTGTTGATCATTGGATTGGACTAGAAATGGTTAGAATTGAAAATGGTATGTTAAAACCAAGTTTCCAGTCTGTTCTGCAAGAAAAGACTCGAGTACTTGGCTTGATACTCGAGTAAATTTTTGGCAAAACAGTGTATTTTGTGTTAGAACACTCAAGTACCATGCCCAGAACTCGAGTATCGACTGATGTATGGGGACATTTTATGGTAAACCACTCGAGTAATGCAAGAGTCATTCGAGTGTTTTGGAGTTGATGAAGAACACTCGAGTACTCAGGAATCACTCAAGTATTTTTATGAATCTGAAACCCAAATCCTCAGAAAGGCATGAACAACTCGAGTAACTGAGAATTACTCGAGTAATCTGGAAATAACTGAAGAACACTCGAGTATTCTGAGGAACACTCGAGTATTCTGAGGAACACTCGAGTATTTTACCCAGAATATTAAAAATACCATTTTTAATTCTGAATCATTGATTAATACTTAAATGACAATAATCCAAGTGATCTAAGACTTAAAGGAAACTGATTGATGATATGGTAATTTTCGTTTGAATGATGAGACGCTGCTCGGGTGGCACGTCAGGTATTATTAAAAAGAAAAACACCAATCAATTCCTTTAAGCAAAAAATAATGCATTCATTTCGGAGTCTGGATGATAGATCGTTTATCATGTTTTGATAACATGAGGAGGGCCTCTGGGAGTGCCAATTGACGGCTCGCTTGATGACACGTTATGGTTGACGACGTGGTCGGCTTAGTGAGATGTCGATATGGTTATACCGTTTGGATGACGGGCCGTTTGGATGACGGGACGTGCTCAGGTGGCATGGATTCCAAGCTTGTCGTGTACCTTCTTGGTGAATGTACGAATGTTGTACACCTAGGAGTACAACGCACTGTTGAGTGCTGAACGAAGTAAAGGATGGACGTCAGAGAGTGACATAGAATGATGGAGATAGGCTTGAGAGCTAAGTTCATACATCATGCCACACATTTAAAATAAGGTTGATAAATAAAATAAGTATGAGCATCTTACTTGCATCCTATATATGCTAAAAGCTAAGTGTGATTGTTGTTTATCGTTGCATGTATATACCTTCACATTGTACATACATTTATGCTCTATTGATTATGTGTATAGAATTGCTTACCCCTATGCCCTTGTAGGTGATGTCACGTTACATCGCTTGCATCGAGATCCGGCCACTTCCTAGTGGCACATGGATCTACGAGGACCATCGCGCGGTGTTCGAGGGAGAGGTAGAGGTTACCTTCTACCACCCGAACCCGCTGATTCGATTTCGTCCTCGTAGGTTTAGGATTCCCATCATATACACTAATGCACGTACCACCTTTTTACACATATCATGGACCACCTCCCACACGACCAGCTCGCTCTTATCACAGCTTTCATTTTCGACCTACCCGCTCACACCCTTTTTCTTCTAGAGACGTCCGCGAGGAGACTCCCCCTTCTGATCCGAGGAGCCTAGTTAGGGTCTCACCCTCTCCTGACCCGGTACCCAGTGGTAGGGTACCTACGCCATCGGATGAGATCGAGGAGGACCCCGTGGAGGACGAGAGCGGAGGCGAGCCAGTCGTTCATTCTACCAGGAGTCAGTAGAGGGACGATGATCCCTAGGTATGTGCGTATGGTACATGATGAGGATCAGGGGATCCGATGTGGGGATGCTGTGGAGGAGATACTGTTGCTGCTGTTGATGATGAGGATGTTTACTTCTGCTACCTGGAGACTGCTACTACTATCACTACTACTAGTGTTGCGACCAGATCTATGTGACCACCTCTAGAGTTCCTATTTTGATTTGTATATTTTGTAGATATGCTCTTGAGAGCTCTAGGGTTATGGTTATATTTTGATATAGATCTGTTATGGATTTGTATGGGAATCTTGGAGACATGACTACTGGGACTATGTATTCCATGACTTATATATATATATATAACTTATGTTCATATTATAACTGTGCATAGTCCTACCATTTCCGCTCACTCTGATAAAGATTAATTAACGGATTCGGTTATGTTATTTAAATGGTATCAGTTCCGCGAAAGAAAGAATGGATATGCATCGTTTAATTTTACTATGTCAATACGTTTTCAAAAGCACCGATGCTATCTGGATTATGAAAAGGTTTTTCTTAATTTAGCAAATGTCGAATCCAACACAATGATTAGAACGACATAAATTATATTCTCCAAGAATTCTATGTTTTGGTTTGTGCACCCGCCTTAAAAGAAAATTTTATTTCTATATTTTCCTAATACTTACAAGTCCATATTTTATTCAATTAAGAGATAGTTATTATATGAATTATTATGGCAAAGAAAGAAGGGTGTCACAACACACGTATACCAAATTGCATTTGGCAAATTGGAAGCTTCTAAAAAGGACATACATGTAAAATCTGATCGTTGCTGAGAAATTGAAATATCTGGGTATATCCGTTGAAAGGACAAGACGTGTCCTAAGATATTTTTCCTCTTTCTGTACCTCCTCAGCGCTGCAACTCTCTATAAATAGGCTGTGTTTTCTTCTCAGAAAAAGAAGAAGAATAGAGAGCATACAATGAAGAAAACTTAGAGAAGAAAAGAAAAACACGCAAAGAACGATAAAGAGCTAGAAAGAGAAACTGTTACATTTGTTGCAAACCAAGCTCTAATCGATTCTTAGAAAATCCTTTCTCAGCCGATACTCATTTGTTCCTTAAACTTTCAGACTCACATACACTTGGGTTTTCGATTTGGAGCCGCCATCATCATTCTTCATCTCTACTGTTCTTCACGTCTTGAGGTGTTCTCAAGCAGTGAAAGTCTTGGAAGGTTTCCAAGCTCATCCAAGAGGTTCTTGGGTGATTGAAGTCTCGAGAGGTTCTTGAGCAACGGCGAAGAGGTTCTTTGGCCAGAAGTCCAAGGAGGTTCTTTGGCAAAAGTCCTTGAAGGTTTCAAGGCGGATTTGTAAAGTCCACGGACGTTCTTCGGCATTTGTATCAAATTAGGTAGAAGCCAAGAGTTTGGTACTATCTTGGTGGGTTAATTGATCCCTTGTAATTTCTATCAATTTGATTTTATTAAAAAGCTCCTTAAAAGTTTTAAGGGGGACTGGACGTAGCTCTCGGTGGTGAGAGTGAACCAGTATAAAATCTGTTGTCTCTATTTCTTTACCGCTTTCAGTTTTGTTTTTACCCGAGCATATTTATAACCGAGCATTTAATCGGCTTTGTTTAACATATATTTTGTGCTCGGATAGAGCTTGCAATATTTCCGCTGCAAACCTGATCTTTGAGTGTGCAGTTCGGATAATCGGAGGTCGGCCTAGACAACCGATTATCAGACTCTGCTCGGCCCAAAGTCAGCATTTTCATTAAACAGCAAGCATTATCCGACCGAACTCAATCACATCGCGAAAAATTAGTACTAGTGCTTCAAACTACTATTCACCCCCCCCCCTCCCTCTAGTAGATTGTTAGGTCGTTGCCTGGTTTCTAACAATCTATTGCTCGACTTAGACAATAGATTGTCAGCATCTGCTCAGCATTAACTCATCAATTTTCATAAAAACAGCAAGCATAAATTAACAACTTTCAATTAATCCGAAAAATTGGTATTAGTGTTTCAAACTACTATCCCCCCCTTAGTAGATTGTTAGGCCGCTTGTTGGTTTTCAACAAAGGATATTTTACTAACACCCACTTATCTATTACTCACACCCAATTTTTTAAAATATTCATCTTATGTTTACAAAAATATCCTTATTTTCAAATTTAATTTTTTTTTGTCTACAACAATACCAGTAACCTAAAAGTGATTTTGCTTTTTGGCAACAGTAATAGTACTTATGCATAACCTAAAAGCAAAATTAATAATCCAAATTCAAAATTAATAACTCATGTATGAAACACGGGCAAATTTAGCCATGAATCTTTTTTTTTCCTTTTGCAACTTTAGCCATGAATATAATCACAGCGAAAAAAGTATATTTTGATTATGTGTCGAACATGATTCACTGTAAAAGTATTAAAAAAATAAATAATACTCCCTCCGGTCCAAAATATAAGCACATTTTGACCAAAATTTTTTGGTCCAAAATATAAGCACATTTTCTAAAATTTTACTAAACTAACCCTATTTAATATTCCATTAACTATGTTTGTGGGAAAAAGTGTCATTTAAAAATGGGTGGGAAATAATTTTGGATTAAAAATTTAAAAATCAAAAGGATAGATTGGTAAATATACCCTTAAAATTTACAATTCCAATACAAATAACTAACTTAACCTACTTTTCTTAAAGGGAGAGCTTTTGGTCAAAAGGTGTTTATATTTTGGACCGGAGAGAGTATTAGGTTTTAAAAAAGTGCATATAAAAAAATGATGTGTGTGGGTGTTAGGTTTGAATAAGAGAAAGTTGAGAAGAGAGGTGGCATTTTCATGGTGTTGGGTGAGAGAAGTTGAAGATGATTATGTGGGTGTGAGTATAGATGGTGGGGGTGAGTAGTGATAATTGAGTAATTATTAGGTTTTCAGGATTATAGGTGCAAATAATAGGATTGAGGTGTGAGTATTAATTATATGAGTGTAAGTAGTAATATAAAAATATTGGTAAGTAAGTACAAAAAATTATAAAAGTGGGTGGGAATAGTAATGAAACAAGTGTTAATAACATCTCCCTTATGTTAAATACTCCCTCCATTTCATATTTTTTGGCCTTTTATGTTTCACATATTAAGAAAATGTTGATTATTGTAAGTTTTATATGTGTTTTGTCTAAAACCTATTTAATTATTATTGAAAATTGTAGTAGTATTTAATTTTATTAGGAACAGTGTCCATTAACTAATGTATAGTGATTTAAGGATGGGAGAAAAGATAAAAGTATGATTAATGAGGAATACGAGAAATGATTGAATCAAAAGTTAAAATTGAAAAAGATGTTTATCCATTGAAATTATAAAAGAATAAAAGTTATGGAACGAGGAAAGCCAAAAAAAAAAATGAAATGAAGGGGGAGAAAATTAAAAAATAAGGCAATCATCAAAAATATATTATATCTACCAACAAAGCCCAGCACAGTTGGTAGATAGCTGATTTCCTTAAGCATGATGTCAGGGGTTCGATCCCCGCCGTGAACATGGAAAAGGCTTTGTTGGTAGAGGCAAAACCCACTTCGGTGATCTCTACGCCTCGGAGGGGATTAGTCTTCGGCTGTCAGCTGGGGGATACCTTTGGTGTACACCAAAAAAAAATATATATTATATCTTTTACACAAAAATCTTTATTTTTTATGCACATTATGTTAGGGGTGTAAGTGATCTGGACCTAGACAACGAGATCGGTGATCCGGTTTGGTCTCAAATTTTTCAGGCCACTATTATGTGGTCCAGTTCACGGTCTCACTATTTTTTAGACCGTTAAGACCGGATCGAACTGATTAGTTAAAAACTAAAACCGAAACCTAGCTTCAACCTTCACTGCCTCACTTTCGAAAATTTCTAAACCTAGCACAACGACACATTTCTCTTCTCACTTCACAGCGTCGTTCTTCTTTTCTTCTCTTCGACGTTGTTCTTCTTTCCACTTCCCTGGCCACCATTGTTGTCGCCACTCGTCATCGAAGTCGCTGCTCGCCGTCGCCATTGAAACCTGAAAAAGCTAGTCGCCGTCGCCAATCGCCGTCGCTCTCAGCGTCCCAGCATCTCTCTTTTCCGATGTCCCAACGTCTCTCTCAGCATCTTTCTTAAGGTATTACTATTTCTACCTAAATCTTGAAATCAGATGGATTCCTATCCCGATCTTGTTCAGTATGTTATAATTTAAGACCTTACAGTATGTTCAGTATCTTTGGTAAATTCTTTTTAATTTTTTCCTGACTGCCAAGTAATTAATTATGTGCTAAATAGATCGGATTGGACCGAACCATTTATAAATGGTTCGATCCGTCCGATCTTTGTACATAAAAAATGTCTGGATCGAATTAGACCGGACCATGTTAATTTAATTGATATGATCCCTAATATCCATCAAATACCGGGTCTAACCGAATCGTTATACCCGTACTTTATATTGTTTATTTCTATTTCTATTTTACTTTTCATTTTAATTTATTTTCCGCGATTTTACCATGGCAATAGTGGCTGCCGCTGTAATTTGTATGCAAAAGCCAAAAACACAACAGCAGCAGTAGGCAGTAGCTACACAAGAATCGGAAAAGACTTCACAAGACGCAACCAAGTTTCTCAGCCATCAACCATGTCAGCCTCCGATCCCAACAAGTTGATGTCCAAAGCTGATAAGCTGTGTGTTCCTCTTCCCTTCCCCCCTCTCTCTCACTCTCTCCCATTGATTTTTTATTATGATGGACATCAATTTTTTTGATGCACCCAATTCATTTTTATAGTGAAATCTGAGACCCTATCCGGCAATTCAAATGGGTGTGTTAGATTTGAAGCAAGTTGTGATTTTTATTTAATTGCACTTTTGGAAAATTTAGTGCCCTATTTTTAATTTGGCAAATTTAGTCATTGAATTGTCAATTTGTGGCGATTTCAGTCCTTCCGTATCCATGGTGTTTTTGTGCTAGACACGGAAGAACTAAAATCGCTACAAATTGATAATTGAAGGAGTAAATTCACCAAATTAAAAGCAGGGGACTAGATTTGCCAAATTAACAAAATTAGTGCAATTAAGCCTTATTATATATTATTGTGGGTTTTCCATTTTTGATCTTGAGGAATACGTGATATATGGGTTTTGGCAAGCAAAAAATTGCAGGCTAAGATTTTGTTGAATACATAGGTTGATATATCCTGACGATGTGATACCCTTCTAAGGAATTGGGTTATTTTAATAATAGGCAAACATTTTTAATCTTTTTTCCCTTTTTCAGGGGAGGGGGAGAAAGCACAGGCCCCGGGTTTGAACATAAGCTCAGTAATACTTTATGTCCCATAGCTCTAGTGCTCTACCATTTGAGCTAGCTCTTAGGGACCCTTCTAAGGAATTTGAATTGATCAAAAATAAACTTCATGTATGTGACATGCTCTGAAATTGTCATCTGAATTGAGGCGTATAATATTGTGATTTTGGTAGTCTTTGCGCTCACATCGTAATTGCGGCTGTAGTATTGCTATTTTTGTAGTCTTTACAATCGCATTGTGAACAATATTTGATTGTCTACAATTGCAGTAAACGGCTAAACGCAATTTAAAGTCATGATGTGTGGCATAGTGAATTACAACTTGCAATTACAATTGAAAATAAAATGAGTTCACTTTGATATCATCTTCTCTCTCTTATTTTTGTAAGTAGTACGAGTAAATCAGGGTATTTACTTCTTATCCTCAATATGATTAACTTGTGGTGAAGTCTTTGGATACAAGGGCATATTAGTTGTGCTGTGACTCGTTTCTCTTTACTTGAATTATATATTTACCTTTTGTTTCCTTTTTTCTTTAGAACAAAACTGAGTTTCACAAGATGGAGTGCAGATTGGAAAGGTGCTACTGTTCTTTATGAGCAGGCTGGTAAAATATTCAAGCATTCTAAGTATTTGATTGTTTGTTCAAATAACCTCGTTGCAAGTCTATGAAATGAAATTTTAGAGAAACAAGAAGTACATTAGTGCATCTGTTTAACTCTTATTCTGCTGTAGCTAATGCTTTTAGAGTTGCCAAGGACTATGAGAAAGCCAAAACAGCATATGAGAAAGCTTCCAAAGGACAAGAGATGCTTTCATCGTATCCTTAACTTATTTTATTATAATCTCGTTCTTCATCTTTCCCTATTAAAGAAAATAAATGATCATACTCTTCTACAATGTTATTAACTTATTATATTCACCGTGTTAAATCATCTGTCTACGTAATCTTTCCTTGACAAGTAAACCAGACCTTGGGATGCAGCTAAGCACATGGAATCTGCTGCAACTCAGGCAAAAGAACTAAGCAACTTGAAAGAAGTTGGGGACTTCTATCGTAGGGCATCTGAATTGTACATGGAGTGTGGGAGACCACAGCCTGCGTCAGATGCTCTTGACAAGGGAGCCCGGTAAACAGACTGTTTACACTCTTGCTTTTAAGCTGCATTCTATGTTTGTTATTATGCTGAGTAACCAACTAACCATTGACATTTATTTAACTCCATGGTAATCAAGTTGCATCTATTCTTCGGTATCAAGGAGGCTAAAATCTTGTTTTAGTGTGTAGTTTATGAAGTCTTTTGGTTTATTTTGTTGGGGCATAGTGCTTGCTTCTTTGGGGAAGCCTCTTGGCTCTTGCATTGGACTGGCCGTTTTTTCCCAGCTAATTTTTACTACAAATGAAATAATTTGGCCTAATAGTAAATAGTAAAGAATTGTAAATCTACCATATCAGTCAGCTAAATGTAATACATCATGTTGGCCCTCGTATTTTATGTCATTTTAAGAACTTAGTAAACTAGCTTTATTATTATTACCATATGTATCATAACATTTGCCCTATGCAGTGCTTTGGCAGATACCATGCCCGATGAAGCTATTCAGCTATATACAGATGCTTGTGCAATTCTTGAAGATGATGAAAGAGAGCAAATGGCCTTTGATCTCTATCGTGCTGCTGCTAGTGTTTGCATAAAACTTGAGAAGTAAGTTCTGTGAAAATTAAGAAAATTAAATTTGATAGTATGCAGAGTATGAAGTGCATCCCATGTTTTCCCATTTTCTAATCATAAATTGATTGAAAAACTGAAAATAACACAAGATGAGTGACTTCACAAACTCTTCATCGTACATATCAATGCTTGAAGGAAAGCATCAAGATTCAAGAATTTTGGACTATTCTTAATCATATGAAAGTAGACTTCTCCTCATAGTAAATTCACAGTAATTTGGAAACCAAATAGGTTTTTCACAGGATAGATTCCACGTGTATCGTATTTTCAACTGAACAGGAATTCACCCATATTCATTGAATTAATGGCCAGCTGAAACTACTAAACCAATATCTTAGAAATTTAAAAGAATATCCATGATGCTGGAAATAAAGGAAAATAAAATGTAACTTCACTGGGCACATCCAACATACCGATGGCTACAATTAGTTTATCAAAGATTTGAAAAGTGATCTTATGTCAAAACCCGACCACAAAACAATTCCTGATATTTTCTTCCTCTTTAATACTTATGTTTCCTTAAATCCTCTTGCATCTCGTGCCAAACTGTGAGGCAAAAACTGATGCTTTTGGAAGCTCAGTTGATGTTGTTACCGAGATTTAAATACATGAGCTTTTTCATATGTGTAAATTCTTATATCTGAACATTTCATTTATTGTATGTTATTTATTTATTTGGTTATGGTTTCATAATAAACAGATATACAGATGCTGTATCTTTTCTGATGAGATTGGGCTTGGCAGCTGACAAGTCTAATGCTACCAATAGCCAGTGCAAGGTTTGGGGAATACTTAAATTTTGCATTCTGTATTTTAAATCAATTCCTGTAACTAGAGACTTGAAAATTAAAATAATATTTTATAGATCTGGCTTCTGAACAAATTTGCTGATATAATTTGTAAAGTGTTACAATGTGAGGAGAGAGAGAGAGAGAGAGAGGGAGAGAGAGAGAGAGAGAAGAGAGAAAGAGAGAATTGGAGGGAAAATGTAAACTGAATTCTATTGATGAATAAAGGGTAGTTACAATAAGTGGCACAGCTTCTATTTATAGAAGCTGCCAACAAAAGTAATAAGGTGACAGCTGTCACTACAGCTGTCACAACTAACTAACACTATATTACTACTCTGATATTCCCCCTAGAATCTGAGACCTATCTGAGACCTAGACAGATTCATAAGTAAACTACTCTAATATTCCCCCTAGAAGATCAGCCACCAGTGAGCAGTATGGAACATTCCTGTGAGCAGCTTGGAAAGAATCAGTGATATTGAGTTTGTCTCTCAGTATGCTGAATCTGAGGCTGGATAAAGGTTTGGTGAGAACATCAGCAACTTGATGATCACCAGGAGCATGCTCAACTATCAACTTTTTGGCAATTACTTTCTCTCTAACCCAAAACAGATCCAATTCAATGTGCTTGCTTCAAGAGTGAAGCACTGGATTTTTGGACACCATTACTGTGCTGAAATTATCACAGTATATGATAGGAGTAGTAGAACTGAAACCAGGTTCATTGAATTACTAGAGTTAGATTTCTTTGATCTGGAACTTATTTCTATAGAAAGGTGGAGCAGAGCGGTATTAAATTAACTTGTGTGTTACTAACAAAAACAATTAAAAATCCTTTGAACGGGTTTTTTTAAAAGGTATTTTAAAACTACATGGTGCTATATTGATGTAATTACTTATAACATTATTAATTAAAATGATATACGGTTAGGCTTCTGAGGGTTTACCTTTCTGTTTTCTTTCAGCTTTGTTTTCTCTTTAGCAGGATATCTTATCTTCTTCTCTTGTAATTTTTGCTTCCCTTCTGGTAATATAACATTTTTTTATTCAAAATAATATAGCATTATGTAATTATTAATTAGGGAACTCTTGTGGTCTTAAACAATAGATGGTGTTTGTGTTTTTACTCTTTATGTAGTCGTAGTATTATTAAAAATAGAACCATGAAGAGTAATTTGTGAGATATTGAAATAATTAATTGTGATGGTTTGTATTGTTTCGTTCCCCTTGGTGTTACTTAGTTTTCCTGATTAATTTGTCTGAAGTTAATCCTACTAAGATATAAGTATAAAATTAGCTTTGGGTGTAATTCCCAATGTTGTTAGTCTGTCTACTTGAAGATTATTCTCGACAATACTTGAAATGATTATCCATAATTGAAAATTATTCCAGCAATAAGATGTAAAGTGTTTTTTCTCTCTCCTTTTGTGATTTCTCTTATTCCTCTTTTCCTTCAGAGGTGCTACATGAAATTATTTCTTAGGTTCTTTCACTTTTGACTTCAATAGTAAATTAGAATGCAGTCATGTACATTGTATTGAGAAATCTAGGGTACCACCTACAGTACTTTATTGTGATGGTATCTGAAGTAATAGTCACAGCTTGTCCTCTTGCGTGATTTAGAAAAGATTCGACAAATCTACCTACAATGGGTATAAGGTTTCCTAAGTAAACAAATTAGGTTTAAGGATATAGGGTTCAGCTAAAGCATTAGAATTGGTAAGGCTTTGATGCCAAGATACTGATTGTTGATTCAAACAATTGTTAGTTGGAAATATTGTAGATTTGTCCTTCAGTATAGGATGCAATAAAGTTAACAAAATGGGGTTAGTGATGGGGAGAAAGGGAGAGCAAATTGTCTACACTTGGCTCTCTTAAACATTTAGTATTGTACCAGAAAATATAATTTGTTTATGTTGACTAGGTCTAGGCCTTTGCCTTTTCTTTTAAGATAGGGCAATTTTAATTCTTGTCCCGTTTTGACAAGAATAATTAATGTTGAAACAATCGCTAGTGTTAAATATCAGTTAACTAAAAAGTAAAACCCATTGACTTCAATAGCAACTCGAACACAACCTTACTCGCCGAAGCTAATAAACCATAGCAGCCATCAGTATTCTTCTGCATGGTTACATGATATAAAACTGACGAATAATATTTTCCAGTACAAGGCATCCCATAAGTTTAAATGATATTTGAAGGCAATAAATACGACTCTCGTGACATTAAAATTTTGTTGACTCATAATTATTTTACTTGAGATTGAGACAGTTGGCATTTCTTCAATTAGTCAATGGCTGTTGCATTGTTGTGATTTGTTATTCTAACACTGAAATTGAAAGAATGTTTTCATACATCTGACGATCATTTGCTAAATTTAAACTTTTATGGGATAAATTTTCTCTTACATACCTGCTCATAAATGCAGGCCTATCTTAGTGCAATTATTATATACCTTTATGCTCATGACTTTAAGCAAGCAGAAAAGTGCTACAATGACTGCTATCAGTAAGTTTCTGGTTCCTCTTTGTCGTGCTGTTCTGTACCTTAAAACTCAACCAACATGTGATATGGTTCTCTATTACAGTACTTTATGTCAACTAAACTCATTGTCATTGGTGTTGTTATTGGATCCGCCTCTTTGATTTCCTACTTTTCTCTATGCTCCTAAAACATTATAGCAAAAATCCTATATGTGAACTTTCTATTATTTTTAAGTTTGACTGATACTCGGTAATTTATCTTCCATGCAATTAATTATTGGAACTGATGAGTAAATGGTCGCAAATGCTTGTACTGTCTCTAGGGTTGATGCATTTGTCAAAAGTGATCAGAATCGTTGTGCTAGCAAGCTTCTTGCTGCCTACACGGATGGAGACATTGAAGAAATCAAACGTATTGCACAGTCCAGCACTATTTCAAATCTTGACCATGTGGTAATTGATTTAGTTTATATGCTATTTTTTTTTCTGGAATTTGTAGCAATTAAACATAATGACTAATAACTTCTAGCGTAAACTTCTGGGCTTTTGTCAAGACCCAATCTTCCTCTTCTTGAGTGCTTGAAAGTTTAAGCCATAATTAAATATATATGTAGTTTAGGTTAACCGAACTTTTTTTACCTTTCAAGATTTAGTCGCTACAGTGATTTGTTAATCATGTTAACTTGTGCTTTAGCTTTCCAGAAAATGTCCCATTTAAGCAGGTATAATTTTCGTTAATGATCTGTCATCAGACTTGGTTCTCAGCATAACCAGAGCCCAGAGCACCCTTAGTAAGCTTTTATCCTTGAGCTGCTGTAAGGGAAAAATTAAAAAGACAACTAGCTGTCTCATCACTGGGAATAACTTTACTTATACCGAGTGTGTGTGTGTGTGAGAGAGAGAGAGAGAGAGAGAGAAAACTTTCTTCTATGCTTGCTTGAAGTCACCTGATTTCAGTGCATATGTGAACATCATACTGTCGACACTCTGTATCGTCTTAAAATGAAAGGGGCACAATGTGGCTGTAAACTAGAAATGATGGGGAGATTTTATTCACAACCATACCCTTGTTACCCACACCCATCAAATGATCCATTCGACCATGTAAAATTGTGAAAAAAAAAACTCTGATAGCTTATCAGATTGTATTAATATAACGGTTGGATGGATCATCCGACAGGTGTGAGTATTAAAGCTTTGTTTCGTTGTACGAAAGAAAATGGGAAGAGAAAAATAGGGAGGAGAGATTATGGTGAGAAAATGAGTAGATTTTATGGTTGTATGGTATGAGAGAAAATGTGGAGAAATAGGGAAGAGAGAAAAGTTGAGTTTTCTTTTCTGTTTGGTAGGAGAGAAAAGTGAGAAGAGAGAAAACAAAAAATTTGTCAAAAGACAACTATACCCTTGTTTTACATAATACAAATAAGTATATATGTTGAAAAAATGGTTGAATCTCGTCTTAGGTGGTTTGGGCATGTGTGGAGGAGACCGGTGGAAGCCCCGATTAGGAGGGTAGACCAAATGGAGAGTACTACAAGGGCCAGAGGAAGAGGAAGACCTAGAAAAACTATAGGCGAAACAATTGAGAAGGATATGGCAATCAATGCCTTATCAAAAGACATGATTTATGATAGGCCTTTATGGCGTCGTTTGATCCATGTAGCCGACCCCACCTAGTGGGACAAAGGCTTAGTTGTTGTTGTTATTGTTGTATGAAAATTAAACATAGCCAAAGATTTTTTATTTACTTCAATTCTTTATTACATAATAAAAATTGAGTCAAAAATATAAATAAAACAATTTTTTTATTGAAATAATTTTTTTTTTCAATGAAAAAAAATTAAAAAAAAATGAAGTAAAGTGAATAAGTGAAGGACAGTTGGGAAATTTTGTATCTCAAATTAAGTTTTTTCCCCATTCTCTCTTCAATTGAGAAGAGAAATTTTTTTTGATGGAACCCACCAAGTTTTCTCTCTCCATTTTCTTTGATGATCCAAACACGAGAAAACAAAGTTTTCTCCTTGTTTTCTCTACTCCCCACTTCTCTCCCCCATTTTCTCTTGATCCAAAAAAAGTGTAAGGGTATAGGTGTGGATAAAATCTCCCATACGACTTAAAGCTCAGCATTGCATCTTTTACTGCTTCACACAATGTCAGTTCATTGGAAATCGTCCTCGGGCATCTTAACAAGAAACATAGTTCAAGGCTATTCAAGACTTCTCACAGAAAATCTCACATTCTGTATGATTAGTTTTCCTTTGAAACTTGAAAGCCTCCTACACCATGGTTCCAATAGTTGTTTCCTTATTTGCCATCACGAGCCTTTTCTTCAAACTGCTCCCTCTGATATCTTATTATTGCTGAGCAATGATTACCAACTGCTTGTCCAATTTTGTACAACATATATAATCTTTAATAAGTAATTACTTACTGTTACTATTATATTCATGTGAACTCAACTTTACGACAGTTTGTGGTAAATTGTATGCAGATTATTAGGCTTGCGAGGAAACTTCCCACAGGCGATGTGAGTGCACTGAAAGCAGACACTGTTGAAGATGGGGATGAGCCACTGGACGAAAATGACCTGACTTAAACCTCAAACAGTGTTTCTTCTATCAGTATATATTGGTGATTGTATACAAAAATTTGTTCTTTTTTTGGATGTTGAGCATATTGATTGCTTGTTAATGACCCTTTTTATTGGTGGTGGTGACGGGGGATGACCTTTAGGTGAAAATATTATCGGTCTTTGTAATTTGGAGTGATTTATAATAAGAATCGGAAAGAGTATTTGTAACTATTTTTTCAACTAGCAATTTGGGCAGACAATTTTTGAAAATAATTCTAATCATTTTTACGAATTAAATACTTCATTATAAAATTCACAATGAAATCTATTTTATTATAAAAATAATTTGTAATCATGGTATACCCTTTAAAATTTAAATCTTTATTTTCTAATGGGTCTCATCAGTTTCTTGATGTTTCTAAAATCATATTAATTCACTTTGTGGAACTAATGTCGATTTTATTTTTTGGATAGAGGAACTAATCCCTAGAGAAGCCGATTTTAATATCGAGGTTAATAGTAATCAAACAATTTTTCCTTTTTATCAACAAAAACTAATACATTTGACTTCCACAATAACTAATGTTCTTTTTAAAGATCAAACATTAATTTTTTCATGGAACTCCCATTGCTCCTGTGGGTAAGA
Source organism: Crotalaria pallida (assembly GCA_037953625.1). NCBI lineage: Eukaryota > Viridiplantae > Streptophyta > Magnoliopsida > Fabales > Fabaceae > Crotalaria > Crotalaria pallida. The sequence goes on along the minus strand of CM075650.1, from coordinate 46,347,461 downwards.
ATTCTTCTAGGGTAGACTAATTATAATGTTAATGGCAAGCAGCTTTGATTCTTCACATAAACCGAATCAGAATTCAAATGTGATTCAAAATTTTCATTATGCGCAATACGGATGAACTTGAAACAGACCAACTGAAGAATCAATTGGCCTCCCGAACTTACTTTCTTTCTATACATTTTCAATTACAGAGAAAATTAAAGCAAGAAGTGGAACCAACAAAAGCAATGAAATAGGAATAGGAATGATGCTTGTCTAAACCAATCATCACTGCTAAGTCTAACCCAAGAATCAATTAGAAAGAACAAAACTAGTTAAAACACAGCACAACTAAACTTTACAGTGCAAAATCAAAAAAACCAGTGTTCAAGAGCATGACTGGCGTCGAGAATGCTTCATCTTCTTCTTCCTCTTCTTCTTCTGGCAGTTGGCGGTAGTGATCAATTGTTCTCAGGAAGGCCACATAGTTGCTGGTTCCTGGTAAGGCTTCGGAGGTGACGAGAATGGAGGTGGCGGAGATGGTGATGAAGATAGCGAGGGTGGTGTTGGCGTTGGTGGTGACGTTGAAGGTGAGCATGACAGGGAGCGTGATGGGGCGCTTGTTAGCGAGATTGGTGGTATCGTCGCTATGGGTGCGAATCAATCCAAAGGATGGAAGTGATCGGTCTCGAATGGCAATGATGATGTCAGGCAAAGGAGTGAAGAGGACATTGATAGTGATGGAGTTGGTGTTGGTGTCAATGATGATTGGGGTGGGGAGGGCGAGGCGGCTGCCGAATGGGAGGGCGAGGCCAAGAATACCACGATGTGGGAGGCCATAATGTTGAAGTCCAAAAGTTCCATTGGTGTTGTTTGGAATGGGAGTGATGGAGATGAAGTTAGGTGTGATGATAAAGGTGATGGGGATGGGGATGTGGGTGGTGGGGGAAGCAATGGTGATGGTGATGGTGATGGGGAGGGAGGTGCAGAGGCTGAGATGGGTTGTTGGTTGGTGCCGGTGAGAAGAAGGAAGAGGAAAGTGTGTTGGTGGTGCATGTCTATTCTCCATGTCAGAGAAAGAAACATAGAAGGATCTTTTTTCTTTGTTCTTGGATTTCTTGCAGAATGGGGAGTTATTCAAGTTGGGAATTTTCGTGTTTGAAGAGGGCTTTTAACTCCTTTTTCCTTTCAGGTTATCTGTTTGGAAAGTCTAATGTTGCGTTTTCTTTGTAACAAACTTTTCCTTCCCGCCATATATCACTTTCATGCCATTGTCTTAAGGCTTATTTATGGTTTTAGTCCCTGTAAGTTGACCTCGTTTTGAATTTAGTCCTTAAATTTTTTTTGACCTTGAATGGTCCTTAAATCTTTTTAAATTTTGTTTTTAGTCCTTAAATCATTTTTTGACCTTGAATGGTCCTTAAATCTTTTTAAATTTTGTTTTTAGTCCTTCTGTTTGTCTTTTTCCGTCATCTGCTGACATGGCAAACGGTGTGCCATGTCAGCCCTTATATTGACTGCCAACGATGCATTTGATGTGGACCTCCCACTCATGTGAGCAGGAACCGAGCATGAGCCGAGCATTAACCGTGCATGAGATATCGACCAAGTACGATGCAATTGGTAATGACATAGCTTGGTTCGTGCTCAGTTCATCGTGCTCGGTCGATATCTCCCCTCGGTTTGGCAATTCATGCTCGGTTCGTGCTCGGTTAATGCTTGGTTCCTGCTCGGTTCATGCTCACATGAGTAGGAGGTCCACATCAGATGCATCGTTGGCAGTCAATGTAAGGGCTGACATGGTACACCGTTTTCCATGTCAGCAGATGACGGAAGAAGACAAACAGAAGGACTAAAAACAAAATTTAAAAAGATTTAAGGACCATTCAAGGTCAAAAAAAGATTTAAGGACTAAAAACAAAATTTAAAAAGATTTAAGGACCGTTCAAGGTCAAAAAAAGATTTAAGGACTAAATTCAAAACGAGGTCAACTTACAGGGACCAAAACCATAATTAAGCCTTGTCTTAAATATGTTAAACTTATGGTGGTACAAGGATGCACCACTTAACAGAACCATTGCTAAATTTCTAGTGGGAGAAACTAATCTCTAGTGAAGCCGATTTTAATATTGAGGTTAACAGTAATCAAAGAATTTTTCTTTTTATTATTTTACCAATGAAAACGACTAATCCATTGGACCTACATCTTAACTAGTGTGTGTGTGTGTTTTTTTTTTTTTTTTTGAAAGAATCAAACCTTAGTTTTTTCATAGAACTTCAGTATAATTGTATTACTGTGCTAATACTTTAATCAGTAAGAATTTTTCGTTTTAAAATAAAGAAAAAGGGTAGACTAATTGTAATGTTAATAGCACATTAAACAAGTAGCTTGGATTCTTAGCATACACTGAATCATAATTCAAATGTGACACAATAATTTTTGAAAAATAATTTTGTTCATTTTTATAAATTTAAATGAACTGAAATGAAAACTATTTTATTAAAAAAAAAAGGAAAATGTTAGATAATAGATAGTGCAAACTTTTTTTTTAATGAAATTTGACGAAGCATGTTAGTTGTTGGTTTCTAACATTACTTTGTGCATTTTCAAAAGCATAGCGGTTTAACAACTTGAATTTTAAAATTCTCAAGGCATTCGTTGCTTTCATGCAGCATAATTTTTCGAATCAGAATAATTCAATTGTGATTCATAACTAGGAATATGAGCAATATAGATGAACCCAAACACAGCAACCAAATCACATTATATATAGCAGCTCGATTGGCCTCTCTAACTTTCTTTCTATACCATAGTCACATGATTCTCCTATTTACCTTGCGTATTCCATACCAAATTCACTATACATTGAGTTCGTCTCGAAAAAAATCTTATGAAAAATACTTAAAAAGTGACAACCCGAGAAATGGAAGTGAACCAACAAAAGCAATGAAATAGGATATCATGATCACTGCTAAGTCTAACTAAATGATAAAAGAAATAACAAAACTAGTTAAAACACAGCAGAACGAATCGAATCTTGACTACCGTGCAAAATGATCAAGAAAAGCGGTGTTAGCGATGGTGAGAATGTTCACTGAACAGTAAGGCCACATAGTAGTCGGTTCCTGATAAGGTATCGGAGCTGATGAAAATGGAGGTGGCAGAGATGGTGATGCGGACAGCTATGGTGGTGTTGTTGTTGGCGTTGACGTTGAAAGTGAGCAAAATGGGGAGCGTTATGGGGTAACGGTCAGTGTTAATGTCGCTATGCGTTGGATCGGTGAGATTCGATCCGTAAGATGAGAGTGATCGTTCTGTAACGGCAACGGTGATGTTGGGAAACCGAGTGAAGAGGACAGTGATGGTGATGGACTTGGTTTCGGTGGCAATGGTGATGGTGGTGGGGAGGGTGAAGTGGCTGCCGATGGGGAGGACGAGGCCAAGAAGATCGTGTGCGAGTCCATAGACTCCAACTGTTCCATTGGCGTTGGTTGGAATGGGAGTGATGGAGATGAAATTGGGAGTGACGGTGAAGGTGATGGGGATGGGGATATGGGTGGTGGGGGAATCCACGGTGATGTTGATGGGGAGGGTGGTGAAGAGGGTGAGACCGGTTGTTGGTTGGTGCAGGTGAGGAAAAGGAACAGGAAAATGTGGTGGTGGTGGTGGCGGCGGTGGCAGTGCTTGTGTATTCTCCATGTCAAAGAAACAAAGAAAGAAACAGAGAAAGATCTTTTTTTTATGTTCTTGGATTTCTTGCAGAATGGGGAATTATTCAAGTTGGGACTTTTTGTGTTTGAATGGGGACAGAAGCACAAGGAGCTGCAGAAGGGGCTTTTATAAATCCTTTTTCCTTTCAAAATATCAAAATTGTCCTCCATTCAAAATCACTAACACACCCATCCAATTTTCTCTCATTCAACTCAACTCACACAAATAATTAAATCCATTGCTTGTGGTTTAAATGTTTCAATTGATAAAAGCATAGAATTAAATGAAGAATCCTTAACGTAGAATCCTTAACCAGTTACGCAATAATGTCAAGGGCAATGCTATATAATAGGTAAACTCATCAGCGTGGTGGTTGGTTCAAGTGATGCGATCGTATCAACTTAAGAATTTGGGAATGGAGTTTGAGACTAAGAAGTCCCAGGTTCGATTCCCGGTTAACATATCTCGCTGGAGAGGCATAGGAACGCGACCTCGTGCAGGATTAATCTCAAGGATTACCTGGTATTAAGGGTGCTCTTGGGAACACCTGTAGTACTAGCCAAAGAGTACGGACAAAAAAAAGCATAACCCTTAAATTTTTTCATTAATTATTTTTTTGGTTTTCGATTTGTTGCAGAAAGTGGTTTCAATAGAAAGTATTGTGAAAAAAAAATGCATTCAATTTGATAAAAAAAAAAAGGCTTAATTATGTCAAAGTCCCTGAAATTTGGGATACTTTTGACAAATACCCTTATTCCTTATTCCTTTTTTTCTCAATGTATGGCTTCCTGAAGTTACTTCTGGGTTTGTCATATACCCCTATTACCAATTCTGGTCAATTTTGCTGACATGTAACATCATAGTCCTAATCAAACGCAGGAGATTGATCATGTGGTGCTGCCTCATGTCACATGGGCGAAGACGACCTCTATCTTCAATCATTTCTTTTATTTTTTTTATTTAACTAAAAATTATAAAAATATTAAGTTTTTTTAGTTTTTTAATTTACAAAAAAAAGATCTTCACCCACGAGGCACCAGGTGCCTAACCTCTTGGCCCTCTAACCAGGATTTCGATGTTACTTGTCAGCAAACATGACCAGAATTGGTAGTAGGGTATATTACAAACTCAGAAATAACTTCGGGAAGTCAAACGTCGAAAAAAAAGAATAAGGGTATAATGACAAAAATACCCCAAACTTCAGGGACTTGTGACATAATTAAGAAAAAAAATGATATGAAAAGGTTCTGCCAGCTAATTGTATGACACTGGTTGTCCATGAACAAAATTTGAAGAGTCTGAGATATGAGGTTGTCCATGAAACAATATAAAAGCAGTGACTGGGCACTAAAGCACCGCAAGCCGGTAAAATTCAACATTATTGCAAAATGGTAATTAGTGCATGAATCGGGAAATATTTTTTTGGAGATTGGGGCTGCAAATCAATATATTAACTCTAGGATGAGATGAAATAGGAAACAGTCACTGCTTAAGGTAGCTAAATGTACAGCCATATTTTACCTTTCAAGAATTTTAATTTCATGGTAAATATTTTTAAATTTCAACCAGCCTTTGCCCCTATCATGTTGAACATTGAATGTGCCCAAAAAAAAAAACTAAAATGAAAATCCAATTTACCTGATGATAATCTACTAAGATCATTAACCAAATACAACCTTAATTAACTTGTGTCCTAAATCTTAATTTAGAGTGATTTTTTTTTTTTTAGAAACCAGTTTGAGACTCACAAAACCTGCTTAGAGAATCTGTTATAAAAATAAAAAGAATAGCACATATCATCTCAAGAACCTTGTAGTTAAGGCTAGCAATCCCAAGGCATATTTTCCTCTCCAAATATGCAAGGAAACAAGAAAACAAAGCATTAATTTTTTGGCAGAAGGGGTTCTTTTTATGCACACAATATAATTTGTTAATTACCTACCTGGTTATATATATTCTCATGTCAGCATGAATCATGAAACTGTTTTGGGGACAAATGTGCTCCAACTGAATTATTTAACTCTATATTCTGGGATGAGCAATTGGTTGCATTTTCAGATAAGTATACCCAGCTGAAAGCCTTTAGTTACTAAACTCAAGCTTAACTATCTTTGTTGCAGTTAATTTTGGATCCAACGCAGAACTAGTTGCAACAAGCATCAGCTTATGAATTGACATAAGATATATTAACCTGCTTGTCTTTATTTGCTCCTCCTAACACTGTCATAGTTCAATTTCCTTACCAAAAATGTCTCAAACAGATTCGCCTTCCTCCCTATTAGTAATTGAGATTGTCCTTCTTTTAAAGAATTTTTTCTTTTAACTGATGAAGACTAATGAGTATGACTTCCACAATAACTAGTGTTCTTTTTAAAGATCAAACCTTAATTTTTCCATGGAACTCCGGTGTATCTTTATTACTATGTGAATACTCTTATCAGTAAGAATTTTTCGTTTTAATATAAAGAATTGGGTAGACTAATCCTAATGTTAATGGCACATGAAACAAGCAGCTTGGATTCTTCACATAAACCAATTCAATCAGAATAATTCAAATGTGATTCATAACTAAGATTATGCGCAATATAGATGAACTGAAACACAGCAACCGAATCACATTATATATACATAGCAGCTCAATTGGCCTCTCAAACTTTCTTTCTATACATTTCAATTACAGACAAAGAAAACTAAAGCAAGAAGCAATGAAATAGGATGACTTGACGAAAGTCTAAACTAATTATCATGATCACTGCTATGTCTAACTAAAAGATAAAAGAAATAACAATGCTACTACAAAGAATCATGTAGAAAGATTAAAGAACAAAACTAGTTAAAACACAGCAGAACGAAACTTCACTGTACAAAATGATCTAACTCAGGAGCAGGGAGGCCACATAGTTTTTGGTTCCTGAAAAGGTATCGGAGGAGACGTGAATGGAGTCGGCGGAGATGGTGATGTAGACAGTGATGGTGGTGTTGGTGTTGGCGTCGACATTGAAGGAGAGCAAGATGGGGAGCGTGATGGGGCAAGTGTCAGTGTCAAAGTTGCCATGCGTTGGATTGGCGCGATTCAATGCAAAAGATGAAAGTGATCGTTCTCCAATGCCAATAGTGATGGTAGGCAACGGAGTGATGAAGAGGACGGACTGGACGGTGATGATGATGAACTTGGTTTCAGTCTCAATGGTGATGGTGGTGGGGAGGGTGAAGCGGCCGAAGGGGAGGAAGAGGCCAAGAAGACCATGTGAGAGTTCATAGACTCCAATTGTTCCTTTGGGGTTGTTTGGATTGGGAGTGATGGAGATGAAATTGGGAGTGACGGAGAAGGTGATGGGGTTGGGGACGTGGGTGGTGGGGGAATCCACGGTGATGTTGAAGGGGAGGGTGGTGAGGAGGGTGACATTGGTTGTCGGTTGGTGCAGGTGAGGAAAAGGAGTAGGAAAATGTGGTGGCGGAGGTGGTGGTGCTTGTGTATTCTCCATGTCAAAGAAAGAAAGAAAGAAACAGAGTTGGCTCTTTTCTGTGTTCTTGGATTTCTTGCAGAATGGGGAATTACTCAAGTTGGGACTTTTGGAGGGCTTTTATAAATCCTTTTTCCTTTCAGTTTGTCTGTTAAGGAAAGTCTTAATGTTACCGTTTTTTGTAACAAACTTTCCCTTCCCGCCAAATATCAGTTTCATGTCGTTATCTTGAACACTCTTAACTTACGTGGTACATGGATGCACAACTTAACAGAACCACTGCTAAATTATATTTTTGTTTGGCTTGTTTATGTCAGGGTTCCTGTACTTTTGCCCTATTTTGTCATATACCCCTAATATTTTTTTTATATGAAAATACTCCTGTATTTTTCTCCGATGAGTAATTTGTCCCTCCTCCCGATTCCGGCAAGTCGGTGCTGACGTGGACCGCCGGAGTCCTTGTCAGGGGTCCCTGTACTTTCACCCTATTTTGTCATATACCCCTAATCTTTTTTGGCTTTTTTAAGTGTCAGGTCCCTAAACTTAGGGGGTGTTTTGGATCCAGTCCCTAAACTTTTTTTTTGTTGGATCCAGTCCCTGAACTTTACACACTTTTGATTTCGGTCCTTCCCTCAACCATTCCCTCACGCCGTCAGTGTCTGCAAATAATATGGTGACACGTGGCACCACTTTAAATTTTTTTTTTTATAATCCGAATTTTTTTCTTTAAAAATTATTAAAAAAAAACATTAAACTCAGGCCATGAGACACATGGCAACATCTTCCTCAGGCCATGTCTCAGAAACTGAACTCACTGGTGACAACTCCATCATCATCAAACTCAGTTTACCTTTCTTCTTGTTTGGTGTTTCAAAGATTTTTCTGTTTCTTTTGGATCTTTTCCTTGTTGGGTTCTTTGACTCGGTCTCACTTTCTTTATCCTGAACCACAGAGCCAGTATCAGATGGAAAAGAGAACTTAGGATCTGCAAGTCTGAAACTTTTCTTTGGGTTTTCTCTCAGCTCATAAATCATACCCTTTTCTTCTGATGATGATGAAGAGTTAGACAAAGAAGCAGAGTCGTCACTGTGCATAGATACAACAGGTTGTGGTTCTGGTTCTGGCTTGGGAGGAAGAGGGAGAGTGGAGAAGTGACCCTTCATGTGACCACCCAATGCTCTGCCATTAACAAATGTTCTTGAACAAAGCTTGCATTTGTGCCTCTCCATTTAGCACCACACAAGCAGCAGAGAAAGAAAGAAAGGAACCAAGTAGAATAGAAAAGGTGAAGCACGTGGTTTTAAAACACTTTTTCACTTTATTTTAATGTTTTTTTTAATAATTTTTAAAGAAAAAAATTCGGATTATAAAAAAAAAAATTAAAGTGGTGCCACGTGTCACCATATTATTTGCAGACACTGACGGCGTGAGGGAATGGTTGACGGAAGGACCGAAATCAAAAGTGTGTAAAGTTCAGGGACTGGATCCAACAAAAAAAAAGTTTAGGGAGTGGATCCAAAACATCCCCTAAGTTTAGGGACCTGACACTTAAAAAAGCCATCTTTTTTTTATATGAAAATACCCCTGTACTTTTCTCCGGTGAGTAATTTGCCCCTCCTCCCGATTCCGGCAAGTCGGTGCTGAGGTGGACCACCGGAGTCCTTGTCAACTCCTTCCACCTCAGCCACGTGGTATAAAACCGGAGGTCCACGTGTCAGCTCCCTTAAATTATTTTTTTTATTTTTTTTAAATTTAAAAAAAAAACACCCACAACCCTAGACCCCTAACATTCAAAAAAAGCATCTTCATTTAAAAATCACAGAGCTCCCTGCCTCACACATCTCCACTGCCTGACCAGTAGGAGTGTCTTCCTCAGCGCCTGGGACAGAAATTCCCAACTCTTTAAGCTCCAACATAGTTAACCTTCTAATAACAGGTTCATCCCCTTCTACACTAAGAACCCCCAACTCCTTCCCCATCTTCCACAATTCTTTCGCATCCTCAACTGGATCGCCCTTCACCTATGCAATTTCAAGTTGTCGATTGGAACCACCCAACAAAACTGGACAAACATCACTTACCCGTAAGACATTGTTATCGTTATGCATACTCTTCTGCTTGGGCCTTTTTCTTTTATAAATTTTTGGAAGCAAGCTTTTCTTCTTCTTTTTCTTCTGGACATGATTCACTTTCACCACTGGACCACACACACCTCAAATGGTGAGGTGAAAGAAGATCCCGATCTGGAGCTATATGACTTCATGGTGCAAGGGTGAGCAGAAGAAGAGAAAAACGAACAACAAAATAGAGAAGAAGAAAGATGAGAGTTCGAGGGAAGGAAGGAGAAAGAATCAGAGAGATAATGGGAGAAATGAATGAGAGAGGAAGAAGAGAGGAGAAATATCGAGGGAAGTAAGGGAGAGAAATGAAGATGGCGGCTGGGGAGGGAAACAAATAGGGTTGTGGGTGGTTTTTTTTTTAATTTAAAAAAAAGATAATTTAAGGGAGCTGACACGTGGACCTCCGGTTTTATACCACGTGGCTGAGGTGGAAGGAGCTGATAAGGACTCCGGCGGTCCACCTCAGCACCGACTTGCCGGAATCGGGAGGAGGGGCAAATTACTCACCGGAGAAAAGTACATGGGTATTTTCATATAAAAGAAAAGATTAGGGGTATATGACAAAATAGGGTGAAAGTATAGGGACCCCTGACAAGGACTCCGGCGGTCCACGTCAGCACCGACTTGCCGGAATCGGGAGGAGGGGCAAATTACTCACCGGAGAAAAGTACAGGGGTATTTTCATATAAAAAAAATATTATGGGTATATGACAAAATAGAGTGAAAGTACAGGGACCCCTGACATAAATAAGCCTTTTTGTTTTTGAACAAAATAGTTAATGGCTGTCATAACCTATTAAGCTTCATAATGCCAATGTTCACAGAGAAAGTATACTCGACCATAAATCCCACTTTTCAACTAAATTTAGACTCATCACTCATGCATTATTTCTACAAATGATAACATTATCTAGGAACCTGAGAAAGTAATCTGAGAACCAACATAATATGCTGCCAAGAAATGCATGTCCAACTAGTCTAACCTGAGCAAAGATGCTGATGGTGATGACTTGATGATCAATGGATGCTTGTAACAGCTGAGTGATGCATCCTATGATAAATTATTTATTCCCACTAAAATTCTAATGGTTCATAATAATTCTGATGTTTCAGTTTTTTTTTTAAGAAAAAGGCAACAATCATAACTGGATCCATTGCTTGTCGTTTAAATGTTTTAATTTATAAAAGCATAGAATTAAATGAAAAATCCTCAATGTAGAATCATTGAATTTGGAATAATTATATAATTAAATGTTTCAATTGATAAAAACATAAACCATGATGATCAACAAATTCATGAAATATTCAGATCAAAATAAAAGGAATAAAAGGAGTAATATACAGAGATAGTGATGAAGAGGAGCATGAGCAACAATGGGTTGTAAGTTTTTATTAATTGGATGGGTGTGTATGAGCAAGAATGGTAATTTTTAACCAAGGGCAATTTTAAAAGTTTAATGTCAAAGTTTTTTTTTTTTTTTTTTTGAAATGGGTTTAATGTCAAAGTTTGTAAAACACTACTGGTACATAGTATCCTCAAGGTGTATTTAGAAATTCTCCTGGTTATTGTTGATCTATATTAATAGTTTGATACAGTAATTGAGTATGCCCATCTTTTCTAATTACGAATTCTGCTCTGGTATCCAAAAAAATTACGAATTCCTCTCATTCCCTTGTGATTGATATTATTATGTAACTGGTGAGTTTGGCTATTAAGTATAATACCTAAATTTTTTCATTAATTATTTTTTTGGTTTTTGATTTGTTGCAGAAAGTGGTATCAATAGAAAGTATTGTGACAAAAAAAAATGCATTCAATTTGATAAACAAAAAATATATGAAAAGGTTCTGCCAGTAAATTGTCTGACACTGGTTGTCATGAACAAAGGGTAAGTATGCAGTACTCATCAAAAGTTGATGAGTATTGAAAGGGCCTTAATAGCGAGATGGAAGATCAAGAGGACACACTTGATGACATTGGTGGATTATTGTATGACACATTTAGGGATGTGGTAGAAGCAGAGGATGGCAACGAGGGTCCTAATGAAGATGCAAGAAAATTCTATAATTTGGTTCAGGAGGCAAAACATGAATTATACCCAGGCTGCAAAAACTTCTCCATTTTGTCATTTACAATTCGAATGTACTTGTTAAAATGTCGCCATGGGTGTAGTAATGCGTCATTTAGTGCTCTTTTACAATTATTGAAAGCAGCCATGCCCGAGTTAAACATTCTCGAATCTTTTAACAAAACAAAGGCAATGATTAAAGACTTAGGCCTTGACTATGAAAAGATTCATGCTTGTCCAAATGATTGTATCTTATTTTGGGAAGAGCATGAGAAAGCCGATTCCTGCCCTGTTTGTGGGGCTTCACGGTGGAAGGAATTCCCTCAAATAGATTGTGAGTTTGAGGAATCAAAGAAAGAGCATAAAGTTCCTGAAAAAGTTTTGAGATACTTTCCTTTGATTCCTAGACTTCAAAGGCTGTATATGTGCTCAAGGACAGCGGAGTTAATGAGGTGGCATAAAGAAGAGCGTACAAAGGATGGGAAGTTGAGGCATCCGGCCTGCTGATGGTCAAGCATGGAAGGATTTTGATAGCCTTTATCCCGATTTTGCTTCTGACTGTCGTAATGTAAGACTAGGCTTGACTAGCGATGGATTCAATCCATTTAGGACTATGAGTATATCTCATAGTACATGGCCTGTCATGTTGATGGCATACAATCTTCCACCGTGGTTGTGCATGAAGTCCGAATATACTATGATGTCGTTGTTGATTCCAAGACCACAATCACCTGGAAATAACATCAACGTGTACCTTCAACCCTTGATCAAGGAGTTGAAACAGTTATGGGAACCGGGAGTAGAGACATATGATGTCTCTACAAATCAAACATTTCAAATGCGGGAAGCTTTGATGTGGACTATTAGTGACTACCCTGGGTACGCTATGCTGTCTGGTTGGAGTACCAAAGGGAAGTTTGCATGTGCATGTTGCAATCATGGCACTTCTTCGATTTATTTGAAACATAGTCATAAGATGTGCTATATGGATCATCGTGTCTTTTTGCCGATGGATCATCCTTGGAGATCTAACAAAAAATCATTCAATGGAAAACAAGAATTTGGAACTGCTCCACCTTTGTTAACAGGGACAGATATCTTACAAGAGTTACAATTTTGCATCAATGCTTTTGGGAAGAAGAGCAAGAAAAAAATTGATGGGCCATGGAAGAAGTTGTCAATTTTTTTTGAGTTGCCATATTGGGCATATATTACTTTACGTCATAATCTTGATGTAATGCACATAGAAAAGAACATATTGGACAATATTATTGGCACTCTTTTGGAAATCTTGGGGAAAACGAAATATGTTAGAAAAATGCATGATTACATACTATAATATCTTGCATATGAAATTTGGTAGATTTTTTGTAGCATTACTAGCCTTTGCCCAATTGTTTATATTGCTCATGAGAATGGTTTTGATCAGTCTGTATTGGACTCAGTTCACAACTTTCATGCTGATTCCATAACTAATGATACTGTAATAAGCAATTTGATTGGCTGGACATGCTAATTTTACTAGTAGTACATTTATGCTGATTCCATAACTACTGATACTGTAATAAGCAATTTGATTGGTTGGGCATGCTAATTTGGTAGTGATATTTCGTCCAAAACCAACCTTCCTTCATTTATGTGTTTATTGTTTATAATACTTTTTAAAAATAGGGGCAAGTAACAAAAGAACGCGAGGTCCAACCCAATGTTTAAAGACTCATGCAAGAGCTCCTGAAGATCGTCCAGAAGTTACATTAGACGATGCTGGAGAGCCAATTGGGCCCACTGATGAAATAGTAAATGACTTGAGCTCCTTTTAGGCACCATGGCGAGGAATTCAGACTTTTGTCCTTTAACTTTCACAAACTTTAAAGCCTTGCCTACTGATTACAGAGATCACATATGGGAATATGTTACAGTATGTGCAAATTATTAATATATTTTTTTACATGCTTATATATATATAGCAATATTTATGAAATGAAAACTGTTTGTAGAGTAAATTTATTATTCTCGAAGAAGGAAAGAAATCAGTGTTTTGTTGCATCAATGAAGCTTGGAGACGCTACAAGTGCAGAATCAAGAGTGAACATTTTCTTAAATACTCTAGCTTGCGAGAAAGGTTAAGACATCGTCCTACGATGATTCTGGAACCTCATTTTAGACAATTGATGTCTTATTGGTCAAATACTACTGTCCAAGTAAGATAATTATTTGGCTATTTGATTTCAATTCTAATTTTTATGCTATATCTACAACTTGTTCCTCTATAATGCAAGACATTAGCAAAAAAAATACTTTGAACAGGACTATGCAGAAATATATGCATCGCATGGGACCAAAAAAATTTGCTAGAGTTTGAAACGAATTGGTAGTATATTATTTATGTGTTTGTTCAGGGGTTATATATTTCTATACCCAATTTCAATAAGCTTTATCCTAATCAATATTTTTTGTGCTCAAACAACTACTGCAACGTGTACAAAAGGAGAATGAAGAGGATGTATGTCAAGCTGAAATGTTCATCGTCACTCGTCAAAGCCGAAAAGGAAAGAACGTGGATCCAGAAACAAACACTGTTGTTGTAAGTCAAACTTAAAACAAACATTGACTTTGATAAATCTGCTTTGTATTTGTCTCTTGTTTGTACTACTGGAGAGTTGTATCTTTTATTGATTGTTTCCTTGTATATCATGTGCTGATTTAGGCTTCATTATGATTAGTGCTGATTTAGGCTTCTTTTAGTGAATGTTTTTGTTCTTTATTATAGGATAAAAACAGAAACCCAAGTGAGTACAACCCAAGTGTAAGCAATTTTATAATTGAGTAATCCCTTTGTATTTGTCTGAATTGAAAGCATTTTTTTGTCATTTGAAAACCTATTTTTTATATACAGAGAGTTAATCGGTCAACTTTCACATATGAAATTATTTGTTAATCCAAATTCATACAGCCATTATTTTATTTTTTGTTTTTTTAAATCACAATATATCTTATATTATAAATGAGCCATGCAACACATGCTCTTGCTGAAGATCACCACCGCCGACTTCTCAGCAACCAACCTTGCCAGCAGCTAATCCATTGCTAGAATAATATTTGAGTAATTTGAAAGGTTTATTTAGTATGAAATCAATAGAAGGTTTTGCTCTGCTGAGCTTGAGCTCCATAGAAGGTTTATTTATATTAGCTGTAGCTGGTTTATTCTAGTAGATGAGATCAATTGGGATAAGTTGAAAGAATGTGCATATTTTGTAATATTTGGTAGAAGGTTTCCGATTTCACTTTTGTTTCATGATTCACTTCCCATAAACTCATGTTTTTGCTTATTAGGATAAGCTGAAAGATTCACTTCAAAACTCATCCGAAGCTGCTGGGCAAACTTTTCAATCAATATTTGGCAAAGAAAAGCCAGGTAGGGTGCGTTGTTTTGGAAGAACTATCACACCAACAATGTTAAAAAAATCAAGAAATTGCAGCCGTCAAGAAAGAATATGCTGGGAAGATTAATAGTTTGTCTAAGAAGGTCGAAGGATTAGAAGCACTCTTAAAATGTGTGTTAAAGCAAACAAACCCGGATTTGGATGATGAGGCTTTGAATAATATAATGGTTGGAGCCTTGGGTAGTGAAAACAGTGTGGCACATCCTTCTTCTACCTCAACCCATTTTCCAAATGAAGAGGTATAACCTATTATGTCTGTATGTGTGTGCATATTTTGTAATGATATTTAGATTCTCTATTCTTAACATATATATTTCTTTTTTCATATTGCAGCAAAATTTGAATGTTGAGGAAGACCAAGCTGAAGATGAATAAGAATGATGTCATTAGCAATGCAAGAATATATATATATATATGGATTATGTAACATCCTACTTTTAATTCCATTATAAATTATTAAATATTGAAAACTTTAGAAAAAAAAATTGGCGAAGTTTACTCTAAAATATTGGCTTTTCCCCCATTATAACTTTTGAAAGTTAACCTGTCAGATCCAGATACAGGAAAAGATATACATTTACAATAATTACTAAACAAAAGGAGGATATTTAGATATCCTTTCCGAGTGACATCCATGTATTAAACTTAGGAAAATAAACATTTTTAAAACATAACTGAATTTCATACATTTTCAAAAGTTACATTATAATAGCCTAGTGGTTGCATCAACTATGATGTACATAACCATAGTGTAAAGTACATTCCACAAGGAGGAGTGCATTTATCCTCAGCATTCGTGCCCTTAGGACTTCTCCGATGAAGGTACCTAAAATGTCCACTTAAGAGGGTGAGATATTAATTCAAAATCAAGGGAAACAATTAAAAACGATAATAAGACATAAGGAAAATGCATGCCTTTAAACAATTAAGAACTATAACAATATATAATTCATAACTATTTCTTCTTCCTTAACAATTTATTCATTTGGTTCATAATACGATGCAAATGCAATAACACTTTACTTCCCTTTTTCTTTCCACTTTATAACACTTTAACACTTTTTACTTTGCCCTTTAACAATTGTCTGTAACATCCTACTTTTTATACTTTTAGAAAATACTTTAATTAACCTTTATTTAAGAAATTATTCGGGGTTTAAAAAAATTTTAACAGAGTTTCCTTTGAAAATCGGACTTTCCCCGAATAGAATTAAACCTGTCAGTCCAGAACAATTTTCAAAATCAAATGAAAATATAACTTTCGGTTCAAACTATACAAACTTTCTAAAATACTTATATTTACCAAAGAGACGATATAATTATACATTAATAAAATACACTTGAATGAAAACATCATTATTAATTAAACAACATTTACAAAATCTATCCATTACAATATAAATCCTATGAACGGTTGCCCTACAAATGGGACCGTGAGATCACCCTAGACAATATACTCTCCAACAAGAGTATCACTTTCTCGGCCTTGATCTTCACATGTGCCTGTCTCCTTGGTGTACCTAATATGTCCACTGTAAGGGTGAATACTTTGAAATCTAGATCAAAGAAAACGTTTAAAAACAGTAATAAATTATAAATAGGCATATTCAAGCACAAACAATATCAATAACACAATTCAATTAACAATTAACAATTGAAACATTATAAACTTATTCAATACATAACTATGCATACTTAGAATATAATACTTTAATATAATACTATAATGCGCAATCACATGGTTATGCTCTGCTAACGTCACACTTAGGTGATTTAATCCTCGAATCCGATATTAAACATTTTATTTCACTTTAATAACTTTAACACTTTGGATCGGATTCGATGAATTAAAACACCTATACAATGCAATCACACTTCCCTTTCCACTTTCACACTTTTAACACTTTTAACACTTTTGCACTTTTAACAATCGGGTACATTGTGCTTCACATTCTCCCCGAAGGAGGGTTCCTCACACAATATACCTATAACACTTTTAACGATAACATTTAACACTTTCAACGATTGGGTACATTGTGCTTCACATTCTCCCCGAAGGAGGGTTCCTCACACAATGTACCTTAACACTTTTAAACTTTTTCCAATAACAACAAACCGCCTCCCAACCCCCCTCCACTCTGGGGAAAAACCGACCAGGAGGAAGCATTTCTCAACCCCTGTTTGGGTGCTTCACATCCTCTAGGAATGTCGCTCAACCGCTTGCACAATACGTCACACTCCTCTAGGGTAGTGTACAACGTACAATCTGGATTGATTCGCCCAGATTGGCTCTAGCAGAAATCACTATCACTAGCCACAAGGAGCCAAAGTAAATAGAATTACTATGGTTTGCGTCGGACCAATCCCCGACACGGGTGGCGAACCCATGTCCTTTGGAAGATCAAAGTCCTCCATAGTAATTCCTAACATTTACTCTTGTCCTCATCAATCGCAAAGCGACGTATGTTTTTCCCCTACTCCTAACGTCCACCTTTTCACCATGCATGATCCAATATTCTAAGTGTTTCTCAATTGAATTTAAGACCTTCTTTGTTCTTTAGAAAATGTCATTTAATTGGTTTAAACTCAATTGAGAAATACTTGGTCCTATTTGATGCATAACTATATGAATGTCATTTACAACTTACTTATATACACTTTGATAATAATAATACAAACAATATCAATCAACAATCAGTCGACATACTCAGGTATGTCTCAGGGACTGTAATTTAAGTCACTTTCCTAGAGTTCTTCACTTCCTACTTTAACAATTTATAAAATCAATTAATATAAACATACATCAATAACATCTCACTAAAACTTAGGGTTTCTAACTATACTCTACCCTCCTAACCCTCAACCTAACCAATCAATAAATACACCCAATTATAACTCTATTACTATAAATAAACCCTTCCTCTAATGATAAATGTAACACCCTCACAAATCATTGGTTAATTTAGGATTTTACAAAAATTGGTACTTGAAAATTTCGATAAAAATCCGGCAGAGTTCCCTCTGTATTTCGGACTTTACCAAAATTTCCAATCATGCACCTATCCAGACCAGAACATTTCAAAGCATATAATATTTACTCAAGACACATAATAAGTCCTAATGCCCAACATAAACCAAGCGAGGGCGGATAACTAATACATTCTTTTAAAATACAAAATATTCATCTTTAATTTAATTACTACATTAGTTCCCTCAAAATATACGACCCCTCCACGTGGTGGAGGGTAATCCTGCTCAGCCAAAAACTGTGCAAGCTCCAAGCTCAATACCTGAAAAATGTTTGTAAGGGTGAGCTTTACACATGAAGTAGAAAGTAGTGTCTAACTAGAGATAATGACCTACTAAGTCAAACACATTTAGCCATATATTGCACATATCCAATAAGCATTCTCAATCAACTCAATTATTTTCATTTCCATAATAAAATAGTCCTTTCATAGTTTTAATTTCATTATTTCTTACAATTCCAAAGTATACAAATTGACATATTTCTCAATCTCATATATAACATCACATTTCTTTCTTTGTACCATTCACTGATCTTTTACCACATGTATTTTTCATTTGATTCTCATATATGCATTTTTCATCAAATCTTTTGATTTTCCATGATTTCTTTTCTCTTTACATATACCTTGATTTTCTCATAACATTTGGAAATTTATTCACGTGGATCCATCATTGCGTACAGTCCCACAACCCGGACAACGTCTTACAGCTGCGCACTATGGCGTCTTACGCGATCTATGCGTACAGTCCCACAACCCGGACAACGCCTTACAAGATCTGGATCGCACAAGTCTATGCGTACAGTCCCACAACCCGGACAACATCTTACAAGACATTAAGTCAAATCAGTCGATGCGTACAGTCCCACAACCCGGACAACGTCTTACACGACCTCAAATCGAACCAGTCGATGCGTACAGTCCCACAACCCGGACAACGTCTTACACGACTTGATTCTCACCAGTCTAAGCGTACAGTCCCACAACCCGGACAACGTCTTACAAGACATGGTTCACACACTCTTTGTTCATTAATTCTTTGAATTTCATTTGTTGTCAAACTCATGAACTTCATCAATTTATGCATGCCATTATATTTTCACTTTCCAAAGAATCATTCATACCTATTCCAATCAACATATTCCTTATCATTCAAAGTTCCAGACTCAACATAAATTAGCACAATATCAACCACTTAATCAAATATCATATTTAAATACTTTATACAATATTATCTATTTTAGGGCTTTTAATCTAAATCTAGCACATACTCTATACTTTTTCTAACATACAAAACAACTATCATATAGAATCATTTCTAGTTACCAACCAAGTCTCCATATACTTCAGTTAGGCATAAATAATGACATTTAGCACTTAGCATACAAAATTTATCACATATCAATTTAACAACTATTTCATTTAATTTCATTCTTGATTGTTAAGCCTATAATAACTATCTAAATTTCAAACCAAACATATACATATACTCTTAGCAAGCACTATGAGCTAATTAGAAAATACTCCCTAAAGCAAGGTAAAGAACCCCTTACCTGTAATTGCTTTAACTCTTAGTTTTTCACAAACACATTCCTTTCCATACGCCGATACTCGCACATGTCGTGGCCCTTTGCTATCGCTTGTGTTGCCATAAAACTCCTTAGTAGTCTAACTATATTAGTAAATCGTATAAAAATCAATTTAAGGTGCCAAAAGCAACTCAATTTGAGATCTCATTATATACTTATCATATTTCAAAGTAGAGTATTTTCTTAAGTTTTCCAAATCAAGAAATCATTTAACTATAGTTTACAAACCAAAATAACATAGGATTTCAAATTAAGATCATTGTCTTTTTAATAAAATAGTATAACTTTTTATGGAAAATACACTAGCATTTTGAAACTAACATAATCACCAGAAATTCATTAAAGTTAATTAGTTTTAGTTTCAAACCACAAAATTCAAATGTCCTTACTTGACACTATTAATTCCGAACTAAAAGGAAGTGTTCTCGATTCAAAAATAAGTCCAAATCACCATTACAACATTAAAACAATTATACTTCCCTTCAGTTTGAAATTAATGTACAGCGCTTTAACCCGAATTTACGTTATGCGAGTATATCAGGTTTCTAATTAACTGAAGTATTGTTTAGCCTAGGGACAATTCCACCAAACTAAATGATAGCTCACTTACTTAGGAACCCATACATTTAACAAAAGTACTCTTTAAAACTCATCATTCGACATAATGCTTAATTCGACATTATTACAATCAGGTAAGCAATTAAATTCATCATCACTATTAATATAATTAAATCAACATAAACTATAATAGAAGTTTAATTTCCAAAACAGTTTAGTATTATATAATTATTACCAATAACATTAAAATTAGTATTAATATAAAAATTAAAACACAACATAGAGCAACTAGAAAAGCATTAGGGATTTACCCTCAAATCAACTTTTGAAGCAACAAAGGGGATTAGCTCGGTTCCCTTGCTCCACTCCAATCTGGTTCGAAGCACAGTCACGATAACGGTGACGGTAACTGCGATACCGGCGTCGGTTTGGTTCAGATCCGGTCCACAACAAACATAGCAGCAGCAACACCCTCATCACCGCACCCCATGGCTGAGACGGGGCGGATCCGTGACCGGAGGGAGGCAACGGCGCGGCGGTCTTCTCCATGATCCTGGTTGATTCGCGCGACAGTGAAGGGAAAGGAGAGAGGGAACGCGTGCGACAGAGAAGGCAAGGGTGAGGGAGAACGACGGTGGCTCGTGAGTTCACGATCGACGGCGCTTCGCAGCATCGCGATTGGCCCTGGCAAAGGTCACAGCTCGCGATTCGCGAGCAACAGCGACAGTCGTGGTGAGGCGGCAGCGGAGAGAGAGACCGAGGCAACACCGGTGTGCAAGGAAGAAGGGGAACGACCATGGAAGCTTAGGAGAGAGAGAAAACAGCGAGGATTGAGAGAGAGGGACCGTGGCTGAGGGAGAGAAAAACGAGAGAGGGAGACCTTGAAGGGGAGGAGGTCGACGGCTACCACACCAAGAAGAAGGGAAATGAGGGTTTCACCCTTCCCATTTACCATTTTAACCTCTACTTATGTAATTTAATTTTTAACAAAAACACATATTATTCCTATCATATTTATTATTATTACTTAAAGGAAAAGCCAACACTAAAAATAAATTCTCATACCAATACATATGGGGTAATTCATAAGGTTAGCAATTTGATATTACTCACAAAATAATTTAATATTGGTATATCTAAATCAAAGTAAAGTATAGAAAATATGTTCATCAAATAGGGTAATTACTTTAAATTAATCTACTTTAAGGTATATAAATAAAATAGTCCAATAGAAATAATATAAGGTACTTTATGAAAACAACCAGCACTTTAATAATTATATATAAGAATTAATCATTTAATTGATAAAACTCGAAATTTATGATACAAAAGAAAATCAGGATGTTACACTAAACCCAAAGTACACCCCTTACCTCTTGGAGAGAAGAGGAAAACTTGAGAAATTGAGAGAGCACCAACACCCACTCCAAGACAAGCTTCCTAAGTGCTTCCTCTCTTGATTCCTATGGCTCCTCAAGCTCCTTGGACTAATTTGAGGCACCACATGACCAATTGCACACTTTAGGGTTTAGGGTTCAATTTGGGGATTTTGTGAGAAAGAGAGGGAATTGAAAATTGAGAGAGAGAAATCCATGAGGGAGTAATGGGAAATTGATTTGGGGGTTTGATTTGTGGATTCATGCTGGTGGCTGTGTGAAATCACAAGCCCTAGGGGAGGAGAGGAAGAGAGAATTCGTGTGGAAGAGAGAAGAGAGAGGAAAGTTTGTGAAAAATGGTTCAAAAACGAGTTTATAAGGCTGATACAGCAGTGGTTAATCGATTAACTAGGGGGTTAATCGATTAACCAGTGTAATTTTGGCCAAAACCAACCTTCAGGCCTTAATCGATTAACCACATGCTTAATCGATTAAGTCGTGTGCATCATTCAGGTCTTAATCGATTAACTCAAGGCTTAATCAATTAACTGGTTCAACCCACCATTCCTTTGCACTTCAAAGTGTCATAACTTTTCCGTTAACTGTCGGATCTTGCTCAAATTTTGAGGCAAGCTTCCTAAGACACTTATCTTCACATCCAACGGTGGAATTTGGGTTTAAAGCTATGGATCATATATTTCTAACTTTCTAAAGTCCTATACTCTTAATCCTTAAATAACATTTCTAAATCACAATCTTAACCTAACATATTCCTTTCTCTTCACTCCAAACCTATCCTACTCTATTTCTATTTCATATAAACCTACCCTTAGCTAACTACCACATTCTAAACACTTAAGCACACACTAATTCTAATACCAATTATCGTTTCTAAACGAAATTGACACTTAAGGATACTACGACACTCATCGAAATCCTACTCACTAATGCACCTAGCCACTTAGTAAATTTGGGGATGTTACAATTGTCCACTTGATAACAATCATTGTACTTCACATTCTCCCCGAAGGAGGGTTCTTCGTACAATGTACACTTTATAACACTTTTGCCTCTTATCCCCTCCACACTTTGAGAAAGATAGACTAGGAGTAAATGTCCCTCTACCTTTGCTTGCATTGTACTTCACATTCTCCCCGTAGGAGGGTTCCTCATACAATGCAAGCCCCACTGTACTTCACGATTCGCGTACATCATATAGGGGAGGAACCACCCTCCGTAGCCACGAAGTAGGGAAGTGACTGATAGAATTACTATAGTGTGCACCGGACCAATCACCAATTCAATTAGTACTTCTCGATTGCGTACATCGTACTAGTCTCTGCTGGGGTGATCAAAATCCCCTATAATAACTCCCGTGATTGTTTCATAAACACAATCAAATCACTATCTACTCACGCCCACTAGTTCTATGAACCTTCACATTCTCCCCGTAGAAGGGTTCTTCAGTTCATAGAACCTGGAAATCGATTATCTTTCCCAATTTCCTAAGGTCCACCTTACTCCATAATGCACGTGTTTCTAGTTCGTTTTAAGGTGTTTATAATAATCAAACCCTTTTTATAATTATACCAATTTGGTTGGGTTCTCTAACTTAGAGTTTTGGCCATCACATTATAATAATCACCAATTATATATATATATATATATCAATACCCTTAAAAAGATCAATGACATTCAACCATTCCAATGATTAGCATTCAATCAACATTATCATCATTACCATGGTTAACATTTAAGTAACAATATCATTCCTATTAACATTCATTCATTCAATTGAAAACATTCAAGCATTCATCTCATCAATTCAAGGAGCATCATCATCATTAAACATAATCAACCCTAAGTTTAAACACTAATTAATTCCCCACTTTACACATAATCAAACATACAAATTAAACACACATATCATTATAAACTTACTATCATAATTAATCCCTTCCCCTAATTAAGAAAATACCTCCCCTCTTACCTTTGTAGAGAGAGAAAGATAGAAAGGAAATTGGGGGTTTGAGGAACCCACTTCACCACTTCAATCTACAAGCCCATAGCTCCTATTCTCCTTGCTCCCAAGCTCCTTCTATTCTTCTAATTTGATTATTGGGGCAAGAACACTTGATTTGGGGGTTTAGGGTTCATGAGGGATTGGAGGATTTGAGAGAGGAGAGAGAGATTTAGGGAGTTTCAATGGAGAAACAACATGAATTTGAGATGGGGAATGAATTTGGAATGATAATTTGTGGTGCCTTTGGGTTAATCTTTGATGATTGAAACCTAGGGTTTAAGTTGGGGAAAAATCGTGCAAGAGAGAAGAAGAGAAGGAATGATTGATTCAGTTGATTAAAAACACGTTTTTAAGCTTGTTCTGCAGTGGTTAATCGATTAACTGGGGTGGTTAATCGATTAACCAGTGTAATTGTTGGCCAAATCAGCTTTCAGGCATTAATCGATTAATCTCAGGCTTAATCGATTAAGTCATGTTCATGATTCAGGTCTTAATCGATTAACTCAAGGCTTAATCGATTAACTGGTTCAGTCCACCATTCCTTTGCACTTCAAAGTGTCATAACTTCTTCGTTAACCGTCGGATCTTGCTCAAATTTGAAAGCAAGCTTCCTAATAAGTCCAACTTCATATTCAACGGTGGAATTTGGGTTTAAAGCTATAGATCTCTTATATTTCTAATTTCCTAAATTCCTATGCTATTAATCCTTAAATAACCCTTCTAAATCATGAGTTTAACCTAACATATTCCTTTTTTTACACTCTAAACCTATAACCACTAAATAAGGAACATAGTTATTGTATAAAATCGGGGATGTTACAGATTATAAAAGCTGTTTTTTTCTTTTTTGAAATTTAGCAAATATTTATGTTAATTAGCAAGTACTTAATTTAGTCTTGTATGTACTCTTTGGATTATGGAACAATATAATCTTATGTATGTTATTTTGGTATGTATGGTGATGATTATAATTTAATTTCATTATGTTATTACTGCTCAATTGAATTTCTTATGTATGTTATTGCTCGATATAATTTTATTAAAAGTGTTGCATATAGAGCAAACCTAAAATAAGTGTTGTCTATGTGAAGTTGACAGTAGTTGTATAATTGTTGCTGAAACATAATGCAACGGTTTTATCACCGTTGCATGTGCTTAAAAGAAAAAAAAATCGTTGCTATTTAAAAGGAAAAGACAACGGTTTTATTAAAAAATTATTGCATATTCTAAACAAAAAACGGTTGCTGTTATAGTGAAATCGTTGCATATTTTGTAAGAAGAAACCGTTGTTGTTTATTGTAAAACCGTTGCGCATTATGTACCAAAAACCGTTGCTACTTTTAGCTAAACTGTTGCATATTATGTACCAAAAAACCGTTGTTGTTTTTATTGTAAAACCGTTGCGTATTATGTACCAAAAAACCGTTGCTGTTTATAGTAAAACCGTTGCATATTATTTAACAAGAAAATGTTGTTGTTTATAAGTCAAAGGGCAACGGTTCTCAAAAAACTATTGTCAAATACAAAAAACCGTTGCCTTTGACAATAGGCAACTCTCACCTAGAGAACAGTTAGAAAATTGTTGCCTATACTTTCAGCAACGGTTTTTGTGCTTTAAGCAACGGTTTTCTGCCGTTGCAGAAAATTAAAAATGTTGTAGTGTATGATGATAGAGGAATAACCCATGCATGACAATAGAAGATTAAATGTATTTAATGTCAATATTGATAGATGAGTTTAAAATAGTAATATTTTGCTTAAGGGATAATATTTGTATCGGAAAGGGGAAAAAAGATAAAGCATAAAAAAATTTTGGACTTATGACCAACATTTTATTTATTTAATCTTTTTGGGAGGGAAGCAACTATCCTTCACAATAGAACAAAACATTGGAGATAGTGTGATTAGGCGTTGAAGTTGCCAAATTAAAAGAAGGAAGGGAACTTACATGTATAAGGAGGTTGAAGTGATTGCCGAATAAAAAGTTGAAAGAGAAATTAATTAAGAAAAGAAAGTCTTAACCCGAAGGGAAAGGTGCTATCCTTCATAATATAAGTCAAGAAAGTGACATGAACAGAAAATTATTAGTATAAAAATAGGAAATATTAAATAGCTAAAAAGGAAGGAGGGAGAATCATGGCTCTACACTAAGCATTAGCCAAACAAGAGAAAGGGACATTTGCTTGGCAGTCTCTTTGGTTGCTCTTTAATTAATACAAAGAGGTGGATTTTCTCATTTAAGGAAATTTGGGAAGTTGTGAATTAAGAGGAAAAATAGACTATGATCAATGAAAGAAAAGATGCCTTCACACTTAGCAGATAAGGAGGTTGGATGTTTTGGTAAAAGTGCAAGGGTGTATTGACTAGGGGTCATTAACTAACAAATTAAAGAAAGCTTGGCTACAAAGCACATGGGACAAAAGAGCATGCTATCAGAGAAATACTAAGGGGAGTAACTTTTACCTTTTACTATAACAATTTATTAAATATAAATAAATATAATAATGACTTGTTTATCAATTATCGTTGCTTTATTAATTAATTATTGTTGCTTTTGCATATGTTAACAACTTGAGTATGTTCTATTGTATAGATTGTTGCTGGTTGAGCGTTGATTATTATTATCCTGTATATACTAGTATAATAAAATAGTTAAGAATTAAGTTATGTGTGTGAGAGGTAAATGCTTATGGTGAATACTTGTGTGTCATGCCATGAATATTTGATTATTTTATGAGTAGTAGAACTTAAATGTTAAATTAGTATAAGTTTATTGTAGAAGAAATTATTATGTCATGCTAAGATTAGAGCAAAATATTTGAACCTCAATAAAAAGGCATAGCGGTAGGAATGCCCTTCACAGCCTAAACGGGCAAGAATGCCCTTCGCGACCAGAGCGGGACGCTCGAGCAAGAGCGAAAGGTTACGCTCTCCATAACATTATAAGAAGGGTGTTCCTCTATACATAATTTTGGAGGATGTTAAGAAATAGTTTATAAATAATATCATGTTTTAATTGCTCGCTGTTTGATTCCTCCTTGATAGTTTTTAAGCAATAGCCCCCTAAATATTGAATTGATTGATTGATAAATTATTATGTTATTAGGTTCACAAAGCAAAATATTTGAGCATTATTTTATGTTGCAGAGATCGCCAAAGCGGAAAGGAACGCTCTTCATACCCAAAAGCGGGATGCCAAGAGGGAAAAGACACTCAAAGAGGGACGTCCACTTCCCTAGAAAGGACCAAACACTCGCTAAAAAGCAAGATAGCATAAAGTACGCTCAACATAAATGAACGCTCTGAAAAAAACAGCGGAAAACACGCTCTTGATGAAACAGAAATGCGTGTATTTTTTCTTCAAATGAATATCAGAAGCAAGAAATCAGGCATTTGTATGAAAACACCCAAAATCAAAAGGAAAGCTCTTTGCACTCAAGAGAAGGACGCTCGAGTAGGAAAGAACACCTGAAACCAAGATATCCAAAGGCAATAAAGAACGCCCTTCACGTCTAAAAGTGGACGCCCAGAGTGGGAAAACAACCAAGTGTCATTAGATAAATAACAACTCCATAAATTATGGCAAAAGAGAATTTCAATGGGACAAGACCAAGACGAAGGTGGAAGGGGTCTACCCCAGTAACAGAAAGGACGCTCCAACAAGAAACTCAATTACTTGCTAGGAAGTGAAATGGGAGAAGATATGCTTGGCGAAGAACGCACGCTCTGAAAAACAAAGAGGAAAGCACGCTCTCGAAGAATCAGCAAAGAAAGAATTCAGATGGTGCGTTCAAGAACCTTGAGAGTAGATGAAAGTTACTCCTTGGAAGGACCCTCTCAAAGAAAGGATAACATGCTTGACGAAAAAAAAAGAGGGAAGGTAGTAGAAAGCACACTCAGTGGAGAACGCACGCTTTGAACAATAGAACGGAAAGCAAGCCCTCAATAAAGCAGAAAGGTGTGCATTCTAAGAAAAATGAAGACAGGAAGCAAGGATTAAGTTATCTATAAGAAAACGCCCAAATCAAGAGAGTGCTCATCACACTCAAGAGCTGGATATCAAAAGTGGAAGTTACACTCCCTGTGACAAGACGCCCAAAGCTAGAGGAGCAGTCTAGTTGGACAAAGCGTCAGAATAAAGAACAAGACACCAAGTGGACGTGAAGCTAAGTATTATGTCTAGCCTAATTTTAATTTCATACATTGATTTGAAAAATTATCATCTCATTTGCCTAATTGCTAAGAAATAAATCATAGATATTTATCATGACAAATTGACTCTACAACAGTGCTTAGGCGTGATGGTTTACCGCCCCTAAGCATGCCCAACTAGATAAACATGAAAGAATGCATGAAATAAAATTATTGTTGACATTAGTGGACTTGATGTGTGATGGTCTTAACCTCCCTCAAGCAAACCCAATTAAAAAGACTTAAGCGGGCGCATTGGTATGAACCTCCTCCGAGAAAATGAAGATAAGAAAGATATGATCTTTGCATTATTCATTTGATTGAAATTTGATTATTGCATCTGGATGAGTATTTAAGATGTGGAAAACTAAGAATTTACGATACGGATAAACAAATAAGCAACGCTTGCATGACTAGTCCACATGAGCACTCCGCTTCAAGTAGATGCCTTTTTTCTTTCTGATGATGAAGTTCCAAAAACATGCAATGGTAAGAATTTTGTATAAACTCTGTAGACATATGTTTAGGGCGTGGCAGGATATACCCTCAACATATCATGGATACCATTTTTTGAGGATGAAAGTCTACACTGTTTATTTGGCCCATATCTTTGAATAAAAACATTAACTTAGTTTTCGTCCACCAAACTTTTGGCTCATTAATGTAATTGCATACTTCACACCAAACATAAATATAGAATTGTTGGAATGAGAACTTATGTTTACAAGAGACAAATAGAAGCTTGGACGTGTGATACCAAAAAAAAGGAAGAAGGGGAGAGACTCCACCACACGTTTCAAGCAAAACATGCACCCAAATGGTCGAGAGGGTCATAGTCCCCTCATTTGGAAGATCTAAGTGTCCTAAGTTGTTATCAAAACTGATCGAGGCCGTACCCGATCAAAATAAAAGGGGTTTTATTCTGTAGTACTAGGAAGATGATCCTAGGTCGTTTCCCAACGAATATCGGTTTAGGCAAAGTATCAAACACGTAGTATGCAGTAAAATGGGGCGGGGGGTTTGTATGTGTCAGATGTGAAGAACAAAACACAAAACAGAATATTAAAACTAAGAAAATCAGAAACAAAAGCGGGCAAACCCCTTTGGCTACGTACACTACTCAATCTTATCTCACTAAAGATCGATTCCTCTCCTCTCCTCTGTCCAACTCGTGACAACCAAATACTAAGCGAAAATTTAGTTATCACTTCAAACCCTAACTTCTAATTAAGCATCAAAAACCAGAATTGGAGTTTTTATGAGTTAGCATAAATTAAGCATTCACACTCATGGATTATCGCTAATAAATAGAACTAAGAGAACCATAAATAGAGATAAACCACGAAAACAATAGAGAGAAATTGAAATAGCATTAAGAACAAAAGCTCATGAGTAAGTGATACAATACCAAAGGGATTAACCCTTGAAGTTAGCCTTCCATGGTCATAAATCAACAAAAACGTGGAAGAAAATGATGAAGGGGAACCCTAGCAGCCACAAAATGCTATGGAGAGCAAACTAAGCTTCTCCTCCTCTAGAGAGAGAGAGTGAAAAGCATGAATGAGTGAGGGTCTCTGGGGGTTACACGAATTTCCCCTTCTTAAGTCACAAAATGGGCCTAAAACAAGGGCCCAAGTCCTAAGAAACACTATTCTGAAAATTACAACTAAAAAGGGACCTAAATGCAAATTACAATCTTCAAGGTAGGCTCATATGGCTAATAGCTTATTCAAGAAAGAAAGTGCCTAAATCATTTCAAAATGTGCATGAGCAATCAAGTATCAACAAGAGTCAAGTCAAGTTCTAGAGTGCAAGTAATCCAGAGTGCAATCACACACGAAGAAAAGAGTTAGATGGCATATAGCAATCCATCCACAAATATGGCACAAATCCTCACAAGCAACTTCGCACACAGAAATGCATGAATTCAGACAAAAGATGCCAAGACTCTACAAAAATGAAGCTAGCATACAAGAAAATTGCCCAAAAACTAAGCAAAACCCAAAAAAAATTCAAAGCAAAAGTATGCAACCTAAACTAGTCTCCCCCCACACTTAAATCACACATTGTCCTCAATGTAAAACAACCAGAAAATCCAGACAGATATACCAGCCAGCAGATATAGACAAGTGCAATAAAAGGAGTAAGGAAGGAGAAAAGAAGACTCCCTAAGTCATGGTGGGTCAAAACTGGGGTCGACCAATGAGTCCTCCTCCACAGGTGCATCATCCAAAGTAGGGGTGGTGAGGAAGGGCTTGAGTCGATGTCCATTAACTTTGAAGCTCTTGTCCGTGGACTCGCTTCTAATCTCCACAGTGCCATAAGGAAACACCTGGGTGACAATAAATGGTCCAATCCACTTGGAGCGGAGCTTTCCACTCATGAGACCAAGCCGAGAGTTGTAGAGCAACACTGTCTGGCCAACTGAGAACTCCTTTCTAGAAATTGAGCTATCATGGAGCATTTTGGTCTTCTCCTTGTAGAACTTAGAGTTCATAGGCCTTCAACCGGATCTCATCCAACTCATTCAACTGAAGCTTCCTTTGCTCACCGGCCAGATCAAGGTCCAAGTTTCACTGCTTCACTGCCCAGTATGCACGGTGCTCAATCTCCACAGGTAGGCGGCATGTCTTACCAAAGACAACCCGATAGGGTGACATCCCTATGGGTGCCTTGTAGGCGTTCCGATGTGCCCAAAGACCATCCTCCAGTCTTGTGCTTCAATCATTCCTATTCGGGCGCACCATCTTCTCCAAGATCCTCTTAATCTCTCTGTTTGAAATCTTAGCTTGCCCATTGGTTTGGGGGTGATATGGTGTGAAAACTTTGTGCACAACCCCATACTTCTTGAGCAAGGCTTGCATGGATCTTTTGCAGAAGTGGGTGCCGTGATCACTGACTATGGCTCTGGGTATGCCAAACCTGCAAAATATGTGAGACCTAACAAAATCCACAACAACCGTAGAGTCATTAGTCCGGGTGGCTTTAGCCTCCACCCATTTGGACACATAGTTCACAACAAGAAAAATATAATGAAAACCAAAAGAGACAGGAAAAGGGCCCATGAAGTCTATACCCCAGACATCAAACACCTCGCAGAACAACATAGGTTGTTGAGGCATCTGTTGTCTCCAGGAAAGTGTGTCTCCTGCTCTTTGACATTGCTCACATGAGCTGCAGATGTTGCTTACATCCTTGAAGATGGTAGGCCAATAAAATCCAGAATCTAGCACCTTTCGTGTTGTCCTTTGAGTCCGAAGGTGGCCTCCAACTAGTGAAGCATGGCAAAACTGGAGAACCGATTGGATCTCATGATCTGGAATGCACCTGCGAATGACCTGATCATTGCAAAAACGCCACAAATAGGGGTCATCCCATACATAATCCTTGGCATCGCTCTTTAATTTGTCTCTTTGAGCTTTGGATGCCAAGGTAGGAAAAACATAAGCAACCAGATAATTAACAATGTCAGCAAACCATGGAGTTTGGGGAAGGGGATGGGAAACATGTAAAGATAAAAGCTGCCCATCCGGGAAGTTATCCCAGATAGGAAATGCATCCTCCTCTCTCTCTATCCTGCTCAAGTGGTCTGCGACAAGGTTATGCGCACCACTCCGATCCTGAATCTCAAGATCAAACTCCTGGAGGAGCAACATCCACCTAATCAACCTAGGTTTGGAATTTGTCTTTTTCAAAAGATACTTCAGAGCAGCATGATCAGTGTACACTACAACCTTAGAACCAAGCAAATATGATCTAAACTTGTCAAGTGCAAAAACAATAGCCAAAAGTTCTTTTCAATTGTTGTGTAATTAACCTGTGTTGCATCTAAATTCCTAGAAGCATAATAAATCACATGCGACAGCTTACCAACCCTTTGGGAGAGAACTGCTCCCAAAGCATAATTTGAAGCATCAGTCATGAGCTCAAATGGGAGGGTCCAATTATATGGTTGGATGATGGGGGTGATGGTCAGTGCTTTCTTCAATTCATCAAATGCCCTCTTGCATTGGTCTTCAAATTCCCATGAGGCATCCTTTTGAAGCAGCTTGGATAGAGGAAGGGCAATGTTGCTGAAGTTTTGAATGAACCTGCGGTAAAATCCTGCATGGCCTAAAAAGGAACGAACCTCTCGCATACAAGAGGGGTAAGGGAGGTGTGAAATAACATGCAATTTAGCAGGATCTACTTCTACGCCCTTGTGCGAAACAATGTGCCCTAAGACTATGCCTTGTTCTATCATGAAGTGGCATTTTTAAAAATTCAAGACAAGGTTAGTCTCAATGCACCTATTAAGCACCTTAGTCAAATTATCAAGACATGCATCAAATGAGGAGCCATAAACACTAAAATCATCCATGAACACCTCTATGCAATGCTCGAGCAAGTCAGCAAAAATACTAATCATACATCTTTGAAATGTGGCAGGAGCATTGCATAGGCCAAAAGGCATCTTCCTATATGCAAATGTGTCAAAAGGACAGGTAAATTTGGTCTTATGTTAGTCCTCTGGTGCAATGCAAATTTGAAAATAACCAGAGAAACCATCTAAGAAGCAATAATGAGATTTACGTGTCAGACGCTCCAACATCTGATCAATGAAGGGGAGAGGGAAATGATCTTTGCAAGTTGCCTGGTTGAGCTTTCTGTAATCAATGCAGACTCTCCAACTGTTCTGCATTCTTGTTGGAATCAGGTCATCCTTCTCATTTTTGACAACTGTCACCCCAGACTTCTTGGGAACTACTTGAACCAGGCTTACCCAAGTGCTGTCTGAAATGGGGTAAATGATACCAGCTTGCAGCAACTTGGTGACCTCTTTCTTCACCATATCAAGAATCTGGGGGTTCAACCGTCTCTGGGGTTGTCTCACTGGCTTAGCCCCATCCTCCAATAAAACCCGGTGCATGCACATGGAGGGGCTAATACCAGGTATATCCACTAAAGTCCATCCAATTGCCCTCTTGTTCTTTCTTATCACATCCAGCAGTTTCTCCTCTTGATCAACAGAAAGTGAGGTAGAGATGATCACTGGGAGTTTCTGCTCATCCTCCAAGTTGTTAGATCCAATGAGAAGGTTTTGATAATGACAAAGGTTTTGAACAAGCTACAAATGTTTGTGATCAAGCTCAAGTATGAAGAAGCTCAACAAGCAAACAACACTCAACAAATGACGAAGAGAGAGCAAGCTCATGAAGACTTAGTTTGTATTTTATTGTAATATCTTTAGCCTCTCAAGTCTTTTATTTTAATGAGTTTGGGTAGAGTCCTATAGAGGGTAGTGAATCTCTATCAAGTGCACGATTATATTATATTTTGAGTATTCACTTAACCTAAAATCAATAGGTGGCTTAAAGGTTTGAAAGAAAAGGTTTAGTTTTGAGAAAACAAGTTTTTAATTGATTTTAGCAGTGGTTAATCGATTAAATGTTTTTGGTTAATCGATTAACAAGTTATTTTTAGTGCTTAATCGATTAAGGATTTTGTTAATCGATTAACACGTGCAGAATCAGTTTTTAAAATAAGCTTTTCAAGGCAAAATCAATTTCTATTGTTTCCTAACTTTTGGGTATTCTATATAAACTTTTTCCTAACCTTTGTGAATCATTATTACACTTTAGAACAAATCAATTTCTCAAAGCCACACTATTCTCTCTCACTTTCATAAGATCAAAGCTTTTAACTTTTACATTCTTTGATCAAGAATCTTTGAATCTCTCATGTTGATATTTTCATAGCTTTTGAAAGAGATTCATAGGATTGTTATTGTTTTTTCATTTTGAGTTGTAATCATTGCAAAGAAGGCAAGCTATCTACAACAAAGGAAGACTTGGTGGTTGTTCATCAAGCAAAAGAAGTCTTGGAAGTCTTGTTGTGTTAACAAGCAATTGGAAGTCTTGTTGTGTTAACAAGCAATTGGAAGTCTTGTTGTGATAACAAGCAAGTGGAAGTCTTGGTGTGAGGCATCATCAAGCAAGTGGAAGACTTGTTGTGGGGATATCGCCAAGCAAGAGAAGAGGTTAGATTAGATTCAATAGAATTGCAAGGCAAGGGTGTGGTATCTCTTGTAGGCTATCAAGAAGGGAGTCTTGAGAGGCATTTACTTGTAATTTGAGAACTCTAATTCCTCATAGTGAAGAATCTCTCTTAGTTTAAGAGGGGACTGGATGTAGCTTTCAAGTGGATGAAAGTGAACCAGGATAAATCTCTGTGTCGTATCTCTAAACTCTTAACTCTTTACATTCAAGTCATTTCAATATTGTTCTTGGTTGAAAACCTAGAAAAGATTGATTTTCATAATTGATTGAATTGAATCTCAATTGTGCAAATTGATTTGGGGAAAATCATTTTTATTACCTAGGTAATCAATAAGAATATTGGTGTTAATCAATTCCGCTTTATCTCTGATCATATGTGTTAATTGATTGATTTTCGTATTTGATTGAAAAGTGATTTTTCAGTTTAAACAGTGATTAATCGATTAAGTCGATTGTTAATCGATTAGTTTTTAAGCAGCTTTCGGCATTAATCGAGTAACGACTTAGTTAATCGATTAGCTCAAAAGTTAGCTTCGGCATTAATCGATTAGTACTGAAGTTAATCAATTAAGAAGCTTAAATTTTTGTAAAAATCATTTGCTTTAATCGTTTCGATTCGTTTCTTTCGAAAATCTTTCAAGGTTTCTCTAACACCTATTCAACCCCCCCTTCTAGGTGTTCTCCTAGTGTCTCCTAGTTATTTCACCCACCGATTGTAGTTCTTACACAAGTAAGCATATTTGAGATGAGGAGGGAGGGGCTTCATGTCCAATGAGGGTGCCTGTATAACAGATGGAACTAAAGGGACAACAGAAATGGATTCTGCTGCCTGCACCTGAACAAGTGAATCAGACTCATGCATAACATATATGGGGTTAGGGTTAGAATAATCTGAATCTATAACATATGAATCATCAGATGCAGTAGCAGAGTCTAGAAACTGAGCTATTTCAATGCATGCGGTGCACCATCCAGAATCAGTGCATGATGGACAAGTAAATGAATTAGTGAAAGATGGCAATTCAAAATCATGATGCAAGAAGTCAAGCATATGCTCATCTATCAACTCATCAAGCAAGTCCACATGGAAAACAGAGTGATCCTCAGGAAAATGTTTCATAGCATGGAAAATGTTGAATCGGATCACACTGCCATCAAACTCCATGGAAAGTGAACCTGCATGCACATCTATCTCGGTTCGGGCAGTTTTCAAAAATGCCCTCCCCAAAATAATAGGAACAGCATTACGGGGGGAGTCATCTTCCATATCAAGTATGTAAAAATCAGCAGGGAAGATCGGCTCTTCAACCTGAACCAAGACATCCTCTATCAAACCTGCGGGGTGGGCAGTACTTCTATTTTCCAATTGAATCACCACACCCGTAGGTTGAAGAGGTCCAAGAGAAAGAGACTTAAAAACAGACATAGGCATGACATTTACGGATGCTCCTAAATCTAGCATAGCATTTTCAAACTTAACATTGCCTATGATGCAAGGTATAGAGAAAGTTCCAGGATCCTTACATTTTTCAGGAATGTGAGGGATAGGTTTACCTATGAGAGCAGAGACATTCCTTCCCATGCTTATCCTCTCATTGCCCTTGAGTCTTCTCTTATGAGTGCACAACTCCTTAAGGAACTTTGCATACCTTGGAATTTGTTTTATTGCATCAAGAAGGGGTATGTTGATTTCCACCTTCCTGAATGTGTCAAGAATATCCTTGTCCACCTCTTCCACCCTTTTGTTTTGAGGCACTCTTGGTGGGAATGGAAGAGGAACGGGAAGAGATTGTAGGACAACAGCAGGGCTTGTGGTTGAAGTTGAGGAAGGTTGAGTTGGATGATTCTCCTTGGTGCTAGCATGCTTACCTTCATCTACCACTTGGATCTTCCCTTTAGAGGAAGCTAGAGCATCATTGTTGAGGTGAGGTTGTGGTTTGGGTGTGATAATCTGCTTTCCTGACCACAGGTTGATGGCACTCACATTCTGATTCTGAGGGTTGATCACTGTTTGGGATGAAAACTTGTCAGAATTTTGAGATTGCAAGTTGTTGAGAGAAGTTGCCATTTGACCCATCTGATTTGTCATAGTCTGAATGGATGCCTCTTGTCTCTGAATGGATGCTCTAGTCTCTTGTTGAAATTGGAGGTTTTGCATGGTCATTTGCCTCACCAACTCCCCCAAGGTAGGTTGGTTGGATGGAGGGGCTGATGGTGCAGGATGAACCACTTGCTGCTGGTGTTGTTGTTGCCTTTGCTGCTGGATTGGAGGAGGTACATATGGTGGTCTACTCGTTCCAGCGGTGTTCTGAAATAGAACATTAGGAGGAGGTTGTTGTTGTTGATCAGACCACTTCAGGTTAGGATGATTCCTACATCTAGGGTTGTATCTATTGGAAAAGAGGTCATGATTGTGCTGTTGTGGGCCTCTATTGTTGTATATGTTGGCCGCATAGACCTCGGGTTGGTCACCACTGGTCATTGGTTGTTGCTGCTAAAGGGAAGGGCATGCATCTGTGGGGTGCTCAATGGATGTGCATATGCCACACACTCTAGCAGGAAGTACCATCTTTTTCTGGTTGACAGCCAATTGTGTGACCAATGTTGTAAGAGAATCAATTTTCTGCTCAAGTTTCTCAACCTTGCCCGAGTTTGCACCAACATCATTTACATCCCTCACAATTATTGCATTACTATTGATTCTTGCATGGAATTGCTGACAGTTGGAAGCCATCTTCTCAATTTTGGTCCTGGCTTGTAAGGGTGTCATATCTCCCAATGTACCACCACTTGCAGCATCTGCCATGTTTCTCTCCATAAAGTTGAGGCCCTCATAAAAGTACTGGATGAGAAGCTGCTCTGATATCTGATGGTGGGGACAGGAAGCACACAACCTCTTGAATATCTCCCAATATTCATAGAGACTCTCTCCATGTTGTTGCCTGATACCAGAGATTTCCTTTCTGATTGCAGTGGTCCTGTTTGCATGGAAGAATTTTTCCAGAAATGTCCTCTTCAAGTCATTCCAGCTTGTGATGGAACCAGGGGCCAAGTCAGATAACCAATCCTGCGCCAGACCTTCTAAGGAATGTGGGAATGCTCTGAGACAGACATGATCCTCTTGCATATCATATGGTTTCATTTTGGTGCACACTATGTGGAATTTCTTGAGATGCTTATGAGGATCCTCACCTGCAAGACCATGAAACTTGGGCAACAAATGGATTAGTCCTGTTCTAAGCTCAAAAGAAACATCCTCATCAAGATACCGGATACACGAGTCTTCAATAGTGAAGTCAGGTGTAGCCAGCTCCCTAAGTGTTCTTTCCCTTTGTTGGGGTTGAGCCATGTTATCACAATTAACAAAAGCAGTATCAGATTGAACAGAAGCAGAAGGAATAGAAGAAACAGAAACATAATCAGAATTAGAAGGACTATAAGATGAATCTGACTAGCTATCTAATGACTTATTCCTATTTTGTCTAACTAATCTGTGATAAGTCCTATCAATTTCACGGTTGTAAGGATGCAAATAACATGGGTTGCCCCTAGTCATGTACTGAATAGAACACCATCAACCATAGCAGACTGTAACAGATATGCATGACCAAAATAGGCAACAAAATTTATTTTTTTTTTTAAATTGTTTTCTTTATTTTTTCAGCCCCCTAAAATCATGAAAACCAATCACAGAAAGTTTGAGGACAAAATTCAAAAGGGAACCAAGTCAAACAATTAATACAGGGACCAAAAACTATGAAAATAAAACTTGTAAAATAAAAAAGAAATAGTAAAAAGCCTTTTTCGGGATCCAAACGAGGGGAATTTACGACAAAGTCATAATATCATATTATTCATAAAATTTCGTTCGATTTGATAAAAAATTCGTCAAATTCCGAGTTACTGATCAAAAGTTACGCCTATTTATAGTAAGTGTTGCTGAAACTTGGAAAAATTTTTTGGAACTCACAACCAGTGCCTATCTGAGTGTCTGTGATGCATCAACACACTAATATATGATGAAACAAGTGTGGATACCAATTTTCGTGCAAAAATTCCACCCACAGCTATGTCGAATGACACTAACAGAAGCACTAAAATAGCATCAGTTATGCAGAACAGCAAAACAGAAAAACAGGGCAACTTTCAATCAGTTATCAGAATGCTTATTCACACACTAACTACTCTAACTAACTACTGTATGACCTTTGGCAAGAACCGATACTCCCCGGCAAAGGCGCCAAATTTTGATCGAGGTCGTACCCGATCAAAATAAAAGGGGTTTTATTCTGTAGTACTAGGAAGATGATCCTAGGTCATTTTCCAGCGAATATCGGTTTAGGCAAAGTATCAAACACGTAGTATGCATTAAAATTGGGGGGGGGGGGGGGTTTGTATGTGTCAGATGTGAAGAACAAAACACAAAACAGAATATTAAAACTAAGAAAATCATAAACAAAAGCGGGCAAACCCCTTTGGCTACGTACACTACTCATTCCTTGCTCACTAAAGATCAATTCCTCTCCTCTCCTCTGTCCAACTCGTGACAACCAAATACTAAGCGAAAATTTAGTTATCACTCCAAACCCTAACTTCTAATTAAGCATCAAAAACCAGAATTGGAGTTTTTACGAGTTAGCATAAATTAAGCATTCACACTCATGGATTATCGCTAATAAATAGAACTAAGCGAACCATAAATAGAGATAAACCACGAAAACAGTAGAGAGAAAGTGAAATAGCATTAAGAACAAAAGCTCATGAGTAAGTAATACAATATCAAAGGGATTAACCCTTGAAGTTAGCCTTCCATGGTCGTAAATCAACAAAAACGTGAAAGAAAATGATGAAGGGGAACCCTAGCAGCCACCAAATGCTATGGAGAGCAAACTAAGCTTCTCCTCCTCTAGAGAGAGAGTGAAAAACGTGAATGAGTGAGGGTCTCTGGGGGTTACACGAATTCCCCTTCTTAAGTCACAAAATGGGCCTAAAACATGGGCCCAAGTCCTAAGAAACACTATTCTGAAAATTACAACTAAAAAGGGACCTAAATGCAAATTACAATCTTCACTTCAATACTTCAATCTTCATTTCCAAAATGCCCAAAGTGTCCTTAAGCCAAATATGACCTGAAAATAGAAATAAAATTAATTAGGCTAAATAATCCCAAATTAAACAATATTCGAAATATTAGTCCAATAAACTCTAAATCACTAAATCAACCTAAACAATGTCAAATGGGCAACAAGTATCAATAATAGGAGTAAAATAATGCAAGGAATAATGAGAAATAAAATGCTCATCAAAAACCCAACACTTAAGATAGAGATAACAAATCGGATGGTCTAGCGGGTGTCGTTTCCCGCATCCACAATATGGATAAAAGTCTAGGTGAACACATGCCAAACACTTAGGCTCTCGTGAATACCTGAAATGGTCGCGCCCTGGGTATTTTCAAGGGTCAATCAAATTCGGACGTACTATGGGCAAAAGAGTTGTTAAAGCGTCTCGAATAAACCAAATATGAGTGATGTAGCTACCGGGTCGCGCCCCGGCGCTCGTATAAGAAAGAGAGAAACTTCATCAAAAAGTCGAATGAAAGATTTTATAAGAGCTCTTAAAATAAATCAAACTATATTTGTGTAAGGTGTGTGATCATTTGTTTGCAGCCATGTTGCATTTTCAAAACACCGCAATGTTGAAAAAGTGATCCATCATGAGTTTGCATCCAAATGGTAAACTTGGAATGAACATCGCATTGTCTAATTAATGAAAGACATACATAAGCCTACATGCCAAAAAGCATTTTAAGTGCAGATACATCAAGAGAAAATGGATACAGCCAAAGATGGAGAAAATAACTAGGCAAGCATGCCAACAACACAAGTAATCAAGAAAGAAGATACTAAAAGCGAAGAAGAAGACCAATGGAAAAGCACACATCATCACCCAAGTCCACATGATCAGCAGGACACCCACTAGAAACAACAGGGCGTAAGGATAACTAGCGAAACTATCTGTGACAAGGCAAAACAGGATCAACGGTGGTTGCACCCCCTTTGTGTTTTTTGGGAGGAGGGGCAAACACCTTCAAAGAAGAAGAGGATTTAGCATAACATTCGATCTTGCATAACATTCATACATAGAATTCATTCATTCGCGTCATTCATGCATACATGGCATTCATTCATTCATTACATCCAAGCGTACTAAGACTTATGAAGAGCATGACCCTAAGATCTAGAATTGCGATGACACAATGCATACTGGATGATTAGCAAAGCGGAATAAGAACTAGGGGGCATCCCCTTGAGGAGACAACATCACTCATGGACCAGTACAAAACAAAAGAGAATCATCAAGAAAGGGAAGTTTCAACTTTTATTACAATCGTCATTGAATTTGAGATAAATGCATTTTATTACTAACAAAATTTTATGCAGCATCACAATAAAGATTATGGCCTTTAAAAATATTGTGCACTTGAGAAAGAATAGATACTCCCTCAAGTGAAAGGGGGCTTATGTTCCAGACCTGTTTTTACCATGGGCCATAATACATATTTAGCAATCTAATCTTGCAGGAAAGACAAGATAAGTATGATCACAACAAAGACTACAAGAGATATGGTCAGATACTTAGTGGACCCACACCACCTTGGTGTAGGACGACACATCGACGGTACCACTAAGTTGGGAACTTCATGGACTACGTGGCTTGGAAGGCTTTGGATGGAGGAAAGTGCACAAGGCGTTCATGCATTGACAAAGCGCCTTCATGATAGATAAGGGACGGGGATGCTCTTACACCCATTACCCCCTAAGACCTAGGATGCCCTAACACCCATGACGCCCTAAGACCTAGGACACCCTAACACTCATGACGCCCTAAGACTTACGACACCCTAGAACATAGACGCTCGCCCACTGACCCACATATTGTGATAGCATAGGCTGACACCCCTTCTTCCAAGACTTGGTCACCAAGTTCTTATCATATTACCATTACAAATCTATTCAATTACAAATCTATGCAGAAAGAAAAAACCATAAAGGTTCATGATTAAATGCACTTATGCACCCAAGAATTAAGAAAGAACTAAACATACTAAAAACACAAACGAAAGAAACTTCACATTGCAATGACTTGTTGAAAAAAAAAAGAAGAATAAGACCACACGTGTGCAGCATGACAAAGTAGCACCCGCCCGTACCAGATCCCCTCCATTTCCGGAAAGAGAGTAGTGGAGGAAGTTAGTGATGACGTGGAAAGTAGAGGGCATGGTTAGTCGTCGTCGTTGTCACCATTTAATGTTGGTGATGGTTAAAGGCACGTTGTAGGTGGTGAGGTGGGGGTTGTTGGTCTCCGTTTTCCATGAGAAAGAGAATGAGAGATTGGAGTCAGTTTTGAGATCTTGGATTTCTTGGTGAGAGAATTTTAGAAGTTGAGTGTTTCTTGGTTCTTTGGGTGAATGAGTGTAAGACCCCGGGCTGACGAGGGCGGGGAGTGATGGCCGGTGCAAGAGGCACGAACAAGGAGCGGCTCCTGGCAGATTTCTAAGGGAGGGGTACATGAATGAACCAACACACCGGAATGAGAGGGTGATCTTGAGACTGTGTAGGAATGGGACTACACAGTATAGGAAGACTTAAATGAATTGATTAGTACTACCCATATCAACAAGATGCATCTTCTTTTCGGTAGCCCATCACATAAGAACTCCATGGTTAAGTGTGCTTGACTTGGGGTAATTCTGGGATGGGTGACCTCCTGGGAAGTTTTCCCGGGAAATGTGCGGACAAAGCACGCTAAAAAGACTCGTGTTGATTTGTGGGGACAGTTGCAATCCATTTGTCTACCAGGGATGTTACAAATGGTATCAGAGCGACTCCTCTCCCAGTACGGTGTGGTTCGGGGACGAACCAGGCGGAAGCTGGTGGGCATGTAAGACCCCGGGCTGACGAGGGTAGGGAGTGATCGCTGGTACAAGAGGCGCGAACAAGGAGCGGCTCCTGGTAGGCTTCTAAGGAAGGGGTACATGAATGAACCGACACACCGGAATTAGAGGGTGATCTGAGACTGTGTAGGAATGAGACTACACAGTATATGAAGGCTTAAATGAATTGATTAGTACTACCTATATCAACAAGATGCATCTTCTTTTCGGTAGCCCATCATAAGAACTCTATGGTTTAGTGTGCTTGACTTGGGGTAATTATGGGATGGGTGACCTCCTAGGAAGTTTTCCCGGGAAGTGTGCGAGTGAGGACAAAGCACGCTGAAAAGACTCGTGTTGGTATGTGGGGACAGTCACAATCCATTTGCCTGCCAGGGATGTTATAATGAGGACAGAAGCAGTAGCAGAAATAGAAATAGAATGAGGGCTTGTGAAAAAAAATTCTCCCTCCAATACCATATATAAACCCATTCGAAGATATTTTCACTTTGATACAAGGCACATTTTTAATTTTTAATGGTATTAATTATTTCTTTTTTATCATAAATATCTTTATTTATTTAACACTTTTTAAAATTTCAATAATAAATATAAGGCATATTGAAAAAAAATATACCAAATATTTATATTTTTAATACCACTAATTATGCTATTAACTAATTTTCTTAAAAGTTATGAAAATTAGTAAAAAAAGACCCGTAATAAGAGTAAGTGAGTGAAATTTAGTAGTTATTATGTGTCTATGTGGAACGTTTCTGTAGCAAAACCATTCCCGCCGATTCTCATTTTTCTCACTTCTCACTTAAAAAAAAAGTTTATTTATGGTTTTGGTTCCTAAAAGTTCAGCGTGTTTTGGTTTTAGTTCCTAAAAGTTATTTTGACCATGACCGGTCCTTAATTTTTCAAACATTTTGGTTGGTCCCATCCTTTAGAAAAAATCAATTATTTATTGACATGGTTAATGGAAACTCATACCAACAGCTACGTGGTGTGAGATAACGACAAATAAGTATTGTGACATGCATGATTCAGGTCCATAAACGCAAAATTCTGCGTATGGAACCATTTTGCATATGCGACCATTTTGTGTCCATGGATCTGTATCATCCACGTCATATCACTTATTTGGCGTCTTCTCACACTACGTGACTGCTGATATGGTGTTCCGCTAGCCATATCAGCAAATAACAGTTTTTTCATAATGGAGTGGATCAAAACCAAAATGTTTGAAAAATTAAAGTCCAGTCCCGGTCAAAATTATTTATAGAGACTAAAACCAAAACACGTTAAACTGATACCAAAAATATAAATAAGCCTAAAAAAAATTTCATTTACTTTTGGTTTTTTGGAGTGCCCTTTTATTGGAAGCCATATCTTCTGACCTACAGGCTGTCCCCAACTCTGTTCCACCAATAGGATAGCGCCATTTAAAAATTCAAATGACACTTAACACTTGAATTCACGGACTTGCTTTACTGTTAGGCATTCCGTTTGTATCTGAAACAAGAACTTTTTTCGTTGCCCAGGAGAAATACAAACCAAAATAAGGATTTGACTCCTTTCTACTTCTCCTGTGGCCATTCATTGAGGCTCATTGTACTGTGGCAGCTTCATACATAGGAAATAAGGATTTGACTACTTTTGAATTTGTCTTCTTGTGACATTTGTTAATTAATGTGAGTTTCTTCATGTTCTTGTACAAGTTGCAATTTACCACTTTGAATTTAATTTCTACGAATTTTTTAATGTCTATTTTAAGTGTTTTCTTTTTTAATTTGAACACAATGCTTTATTCCACCTTTGCAGTACAGTATATATAAACAGGTATGTGCATTACTTTTCAACATTATCCCAATTCAGGTATTTTATTTATGTTTTTAGTTGTTGTTATAATTTTTTTAATTACTTACTAAATAAATATTTTGCCTTTTATCGTGTACATATTATTTATAAAATTTGTTTAAGGGGTTTTATTTAAATTGAAGGTAATGGACAATAGAAAAACCATGTCGGAAGAAAATCAACCATTTGAAAAAGACATTAGTGATGGAATAGACAAAAGCAAGATTATCAAGATACATGAGAGGATTCGTACGGAAAGTATACCAAAACTTGGCTTGGAATTTGAAACTGAAGATGCAGCCTATGATTTTTACAATTCTTATGCTTATAGAGTGGGTTATAGCGTCAGGAAAAGCAAAGCACGCAACTAGGGGTGTAAAGGGTCGGGCTGGGTTGGATTTTGAGTAGATTTAGCATCGCACTCAACCCAACCAAAGTAAATTGGGTTGGGTTGGGTTAGGTTGTGCTCTATTTGACTGTCAAAATTGACCCAACCCAACCCATAAAAATGCGGGTTGGGTTGAGTTGGGTAATCGGGCATGTGTCCTAATTTTCATAAAATAAAATAAATAAAAAAATCTTAATAAATATCAAAATAAAATTAAAAAAAATCAGATAAACAATAATTAAATTTATTTTTTGATTGTGAACCAAATTACCCATAAACAAAGAGCATCAAAAAATAAAAAAATAAATAATATATATTTAAATATGAGGGTTGGGTCGGGTTAAGTTGAGTTTTAAATAATAAACTCATGACCCAACCCGTACTTGATTGGGTTGCCTTTTAAAAAACCGACCCAACCCATTGAATTAACCCAACCCGTCAAACATGGATTGGGTTGGGTCGGGTTAATCGGGTTCGCGGGTGAAAATTGACCCGCTTACACCCCTACACACAACAGCGCTGATGGCAAAAGTATACTTGATAGAGTATTTTGTTGTTCATGAGAAGGTCGTCGTGGAAAAGATAAATGAGGTGCCACCGTAAAAACATCTCGTGCTCAATCAAGGTTTGGTTGTTTGGCAAGAATGAAAGTAGATAGTCGTTTAACCGGAAAGTTTTGTGTTGTTGATTTTATTTCTCAATCAAGGTTTGATTTTATTGCCACATGTAACTTCAAGCCCTACTAAAAGTCATATGCTTAGATCCCAAAGGAAAATAACTCCTTCTAAAGCAACTGAGATTGATTTAGCTGAAAACTCTGGCATTGCTCCTAAAGCAAGTTGTGAATTAATGGCTAGAAAAGTTGGCGGACGTGAAAATCTTGGATTCATCCAAGACGACTACAAAAATTATCTACGTTCCAAGCGAACAATTCAAATGAAGACAGGAGATATACAGGTGGTGTGCTTGAGTATTTACAACAAATGAAAGTAGAAGAT
This sequence comes from Crotalaria pallida, assembly GCA_037953625.1. NCBI lineage: Eukaryota > Viridiplantae > Streptophyta > Magnoliopsida > Fabales > Fabaceae > Crotalaria > Crotalaria pallida. Next base: position 46,302,688 of record CM075650.1, on the reverse strand, counting down.
CCTAATTTTTTCTATGCTATTCAAGTTGATGAGGATGATTTAATAACTAATATATTTTGGGCAGATGCAAAGTTGATGGTAGACTATTCATATTTTGGTGATGTAGTTTGTTTTGATACTACGTATAGAAAAAATAAAGAAGGTCACCCATTTGCAATGTTTATTGGGGTGGATCATCATACACTTAGCATTATCTTTGGTGCAGCGTTGTTATATGATGAGACTGCTAAAACCTTTATATGGTTGTTTAATGTTTTTGCTAAAGCTATGACGAGAAAAGGCTTTAAGAAATGCATGGCCATAGACGTGTCACCACCTTTGTATTTGACACTTATACCATAACGCATTAAAGAAGCCAAGTGTTGTATTTGGAGAGTATAAAGACTTTAGCAAGGATTTTAGTAAGTGCAACTATGAGTATGAAGAAGAATTTATGGAAGCATGGAATAATATACTGGACAAGTATCATCTTCGCAGTAATAGTTGGATCGAGCAAACCATTGCTTTGAAGGAAAAATGGGCTTTGATTTATGGTCGACAAAATTTTTGTGGTGATATGATGTTAACACAACGTAATGAGAGCATGAATAATGCAATAAAAAAATATGTAAGTTATAAACATGATATGTTGAGATTTTTTCCCCACTTTTAAAGATTGGTTGAGGATCGTCGCTATGAGGAGTTAAAAGCGGATTTTAGAGAAACTTAAACAAGTTTGGCTTTGTCATTTAATGTCGAGATTGTGAGACATGCAGCAACAATTTATACTCCTGCAGGAAGTTCCAGTCAGAGGTATTAATGGCGTATGATAGTAGCATGCAAATTTTTTCTGAAGGAAATGTTGTAGAATATGAGGTTATCCCTTACGAAAAGAACTTTCAACATAATGTACATTATGACTTAGGTAATGGTGTTGTGATGTGTAGATGTAAGAAGTTCGAGTTTTCAGGAATTTTGTGCTCTCATTCTCTAAAGGTTCTTTCATCAAGAAATATTATGAAGATTCATGTGATGTATATGCTAAATAGATGGACAAAGCATGCAAAAACTGGTAGCAATAGAGTTGCAAGTCAAAATATTATCCATGAGGATCCAAGAGTCGGATTCAGATTTTGCTGTCAGAATTTGGGTAACCGGTTCACAGAATTAACAACAAAAGGTGCAACAACCGAAGAAACTTACAAAATAGCTTTAAATGCTTGGAATGAGGCTATGAAAGCTATAGATGCATTCCTTGGAGGTGGAGAAGAAGAGACAAACAAAAATGACACCATTAATATTGAAAGTGTTTTGCGTAGTGAGAATACCAACAAGAATGGGAAGGGAATAAAGATCAAAGAAAAATCTCGTAGAACATCTATAAGGCCAAAAGGTATTCTTGAAAAAACAAGAAAAAGGAAGAAAAATAGACAATATAAACGTTCTCCGCAAAACTTAGATCATGAATTGCATTATTTTCCATCTACTCAGATATACTATTTTTTTAAAACATTTGATTTATATTTTTATATTGCATGATGAGTTTAATTTATGTACAGTTGATATTTTTATTTATTAGCTTTTCACGTTTGATGAATATAACAATACTTCTAAGAAGCCAAGTTGCAACATGAGCATGATGATGGAATTGCTACAGGTACTTTTTCTATAGTACTATTTCTTTTATTATTTAGTCAAGAATATTTTTTTTATATGCTGATATTAAAAGGAAATAATTATATATATATATATATATTTGAGCAGACACAATTATCTGGCATAAGATATAATTCAACCGACCTGAATAAAATTTAGGATGTTACAACAAATCCCTTTGTGATGCCAGTTTTTGCTACCACGCTTGGCTGGTCACAGTTTTGGTCACAAAGTTTTAGTGACCGAAATTAGCTGTTTAGTGACGAAAATATATTATTACTAAAAAATCAATACAATGTTAAAAATATGCTAAATGTGTCCGCAACAGGTGTTGCCGCACCAGTTGTTGCCTCTCCTACCTTTATAATGCATTCACTCCTAATCCTCTTTTGTCTAATATTAACGTTATTAAAACATTAAAAAAAAAAAAAACCGTGTCCATATAGCAAGTGCAAGACAAGAAATGTCAGCATCATTAAATAAACTCATAGATGTGTTACTCTCTTGGTTTTGGCATCACATTTCACTCCTTTCCATTTACATGGGTCAGGATCCTCTGACCTCCATTGTAACAGGACACCAATTGAGCTAGCAACTGTTGTCCTGTAGCTGATAAGTATATCACCTACAAGCATGAGAGAATATAATATGCAATCAAATAAATTATGCAAGAGAGACGTCTCCCTCATAAATTGAGCACCGACGAGTGAGCACAGCGGACGGAGCACCGACGCAATGAGTGAGCATAGAGGACGGATGAGTGGACCGGTCGTGAACAACGATGTTCGTGAGCACAGAGAGAAGAGAATGCATCGGTGGCTTGAAGAGGAAGAGCAGGCGTCGAAGGAGCGAAGAGGAAGGAGCCAAATAGTGTTTCCTTTTCTTTCTTATCGCAAAACAAAGAGAGAGAGAGTATGTGTGAGAGGTTTTTCTTTCTCTTATTTTTGTCAAAAGAGAGTGTTTTTGCAACAATGAGAGTGAGTGAGTGACACTACTTGAGAGAGCAAAGTGAATTTTTTTTTTAAGAGTATAGTGACCAAAAAATACGGGTCACTAATTTTTGCAGTCACAAACTCGGTCACAAAATCTCTCCATAATTATGAAAAATTTCTGTTTTTATTTTTCAGTAATGAATTTGGTCATAAAATGGACAACGAATTTGACTAATATCAAAAACCTTTTTAGTGACCGCATTTGTTACGCCAATTTTGTGACTGAATATTTGGGTCACAAGTTCGGTCACTAAAAAAATTTAGAATCCCCATCTTTAGAAAAGGTTAATTGGTCACTAAATCCATCACTAATTGTGACTGCTGTCATTTAGATCACAAAATGCGGTTAATAAAAAACAGTTTTTTTAGTAGTGTTCATTGCCCAACTTTCATCTAAGCTTAAGAAAAAGGCAAAAAACCGCACGATTGATTTGTATGTATTCTTTCATTGTCATACATTCTCATTCCAGTAGGGTGTGCTACATAAATATATACATAATATATACAAGTAATGATTATATTTCAGCAAGATTTTGGACCCAAATCTGGTACCTAAATATCAGTATATGATCAGCAAGAGACAAATTAAAGTCCGTAGCTTTTGTTCTATTATATTCTTCTAGCAACAATATTTGAAGTACATTTTACGACGATACAGATCGATGAACCGAATCATAACAAAAAGACTAATCACATTTTGACTCCGTGAATTTACTTACTATACATTTATTTTCTGAATTATACAAAGAAATCAAGAATTTGAACAACCCATACCCAATCAAATTATTGCACCACTTTTATAAACTAACCAATCACCCAATCTAATTGCAGAAATAATCATTTCAGAAAATGAACATAAAAAAGTCTTCAAAGTGCAACGAGATTACAGAAAGAAAGAAAGAAAGAAAGAAAAGATCAAGAAAACCACCCGCACGTGCAGTTTTCCAAGAAAACGACGATGAGTGTCAACTCAATAGTGCGGAAGAGGATAGGGTGGGTGATTCAGTTGGATGATGGCCACAACGTCACCGATTCGGAACCCGGTGAGGGTGAGGGTGGTGATCATGATTATGTTTGCGAAGATGTGGATCCGGATGGCCAGGCAAGTGTTGTTGTTGGTGTCGGAGAGGATGAAGACAAGGACGATGGGGAGCATGACGGGTATGGTGATGGCCATGTTGTCAATGCTACCGAGAAGGCAAAGATGATGAGGTTGAGCTACTTGAGCTCCGCTCTGTGAGATGTTGAAGATCGTGTCAGAGGAGGTGCCGATGTCCACGGTGAGGGTGATGGTGTTTGTGGCGATGGTGATGGCGGCGGGGAGGGTGAGGGGGTTGCCGTTGCTGAATTGGAGTTGGTTATGTGTAATAGGTACTGACCATTCTCCAATGATGGCGATGGTGGAATTGGCGTTGACGGTTATGGGAACAAAGGTGGCACCATTGGAGGCGGTGATGGTGACGGGGAGGTGGATGGGAAGGTTCACACTGGTTCTGCTTTCCACAGACAGAGGAAAAGGATGAGCCGCCATGTGTCTTTATCTTGTGTTCTTGCGTTTCTTGGAAATTATATATACAAAGCTGGGAGTAGTAAGTTTCTGAGAGAATGAATGAAATGATACAAAGAAGAAATGAAGAGGGCCTTTTTGTAATTGCATCTGCACGTTTGTGTCTTTGGCTCTTTGCTTATCCCTGATTGGTGAGTCCTAACTCCTAAGTCTTAACGTATAGTTAGTTAACCAGCAGCAGTACACTATAAGGGAAGGGTATGATTACCTGATTGGAGAGCAGCCAGTGTTTCCATTTCATCGCCAGATATGGAATCGTCTCAGCATCGCGAAGCACAACTTTATTTTCTGGCTTCTGGTTCATGGGAGCTTGAAAACAAAGAATCGACTTCCATTTTTGCAAATCACGACTTTGTGCGAGCTTTGTGAAAGTGAAGAGGAGACATGCAACCACTTGTTCTTCTATTGTGAGTGGAGCAGGGAGCTGTTGCAATTAGCAGGGAACTGGATTGGGGTTGATGTTACTAACTACAGATATCCTACTTGGATCAGATGGCTTAAGCATGGGTTTAGAAACAAGAAAAGGAGGCGGTTGGTTACAGCAATGGTAGCCGCGTGTGTGTATGGTGTCTGGATGGAGCGGAATCGACGGATTTTCAGACAAAGGAAGCTTCAGCCAACTCAAGCTCTTGTCTTGCTACAAAGTGAACTGGCATTGAAATTAGTTAGCTCTCTTAGGAATTGGGCTGGTAATAATGGCCCACTTAGCTTTATTTTTGGTCGAATAAGGGCTGTCACTTAGGCCTTTTAATTTTTGTTGTTGATATGTTATTTTTTAGGGGTAGTTTAGAAGCCTAAAACCCTTCCTAGAAGGTGTGGCTAGGAACTAAGCTACAGCCTTGTGATATGTATTTTTTCACTTGTTCGTTGGTAATGTAATTTTTTCTTAAAAAAAAAAAAAAAAAACTCTTCCCGCCATTTTAATTTTGTTATGCGATGTGGATTAATGGTTTTGGGGCATTGTCATAATGAAAAAAACGGTTGTAGCTAGTATGAAATCACACGTGAAGACTACATGGGTAGCAAAGAAGAAAACTAGAGGACATAAACGAGGAGTTAAGGGAGGGAACTAATGAGGGGTCTAAGAGGAGACAACCTTCTTATGTGTGTAACATATAGGAAAATGTTTGTTTGACATCTGTATTTGACATCAGAGAGGGACACCTGTCTTCTTGGGTAAAAAGTGATGGATCCTGTAAGAAAGAGAAACTGCAGGACCCACCAGTTTTTGCCTGAAAAGCGAGGTGTCCCGTATAGATATCAAATACTGATGTTTATGTAACAGAGTTGGTAACATATATAATATTTCTTTATTAATTTGTATTTATTTTAATAAATAATTATGCATTTTATTATAATTTTAACATACATTTTATTTATATTTCACTTAGAAATATAAATAAAAATTGGAAACCACAACTAATAGGTGATTTTGTTTAACGAGAGTTCTTTTAACATTTTTTTTAAAGCAAAAAAAAAAAAAATATTGAAAAAAAACACAATTCATGTAACACCCTAAGAATAATTACCCTTAAGTACCCCATTTTAAAAATAGCGACTTAAAATTTCTTTTCAAAACTACTTGAGTTATAAAAATTCTTCTGTCAAGTCGGACAGAGTTTCCTTTGTTTATCGGATATTCCAAAAACTTAGTTTTCCTATAACCTGTGCAAATCAAATATATTCATTTCATCCAGAGCCGACAGGGCCAAAATAACAATTGTGTGATATCCAACTACATCATAAGCATAATTACATCAGAGATAGCAGCAATGAGCAAGTTGTGGAACTGTAAAAGTTTTCCCAAAAAATAATGTACTTCCTACCCATAGGAAGTGTCCTGGATGACCCAAGAAAATAAAGCTTTACAATCCGTTTTCAAAAACAACTATACCATATGCCAAAAATAACCAGGACTATACAAAAACCCCAAAAAAGAAACCCACTACTATCTACTCTCCCTGGGAGGGAGAGTGCACCTGCTCGGCCGGGGGCTGTGCAAGCTCAATCTCTGTACCTGTAAAGAATAGTAAGGGAGTGAGCATTGCACATGAAATAGGAAAGCAGTTTCTCATTAGACATAATTACCCACTAAGCCAAGCACAATTTTCAATTAGATCATATAGCACAATTTATCCACAGGCACATATCATGCATTCACAATTTAGCAATCCCTTTTAGATTTCATTTGTATTTCTCATTTTCATTACCTTCACTTACTCATATTATCAGTTCTCAGCTCATAGTTATAAGTCATACATTTTTTTGAAACCATACACCGTATGTCACCTCACAATCAGAGGCAAACATACCCAAATGACATCGTATGTCTCCTCACGGTCAGAGGACAACATACACACATCTCATCCTCTTTTAAATCATTTTATCTTTTCTTTACCATTAGGGATTAGCGCACCTGTTAGGCATTTCACACCCACTAGGACTTTCACCCAATCCAGGTAACTTTCCACCTATTAGGCCACGGTTGACACCCATTAGGACTAAAAACAACATCTCAACTCTTTTACTATCACATTCACATTTTCTATTTTCAAAACTTTTATTATTGTGCAGCATGATTGATCCATTGGATACCCCCGCCTAACGGGCATTTACGGGACCTAATAGGTAACTTGCACCTGGATTGGGTAACTTGTGTCTAATGGGTAACTTGTCACCTAACAGGGCACCTAATGGGTCGGTGTATCACAAGGATCAATCATAGCTGCAACTTCAATCATTTTTATGATTCCATTTATTTATATTCAAAACAATTATCACACTTAGAATCATTGGCAACATTACTTGCATTATCACATAAAAGAAACATCCACATATATTCCAAATAACTCACAAATTAGATCAATTGCTCACATTAACAGATATTCACCAATTCAATCAACATTTAATATATAGAGCATTTAGCATTATTACCTACCAATTTCTATGCATTCTCAAAGTTTACTTTTTATTTCTTTAATTAAATCAAACTACTCTATTCCTTCATAATCCTAGGGATTTAATAACACCAAAATAACATATAAATCCTAGCCAGCTCTTATGAACTAATTTGAACCTATTCCCTAGAACAAACCAATGTTCACTATATCCACTCCCTTACCTCAAACACTTAAGGGCAAAGAGATTCCAAGTGCCCTATGCTTGAGCCTTTCCCACCAAGGAGATACCAAACCAAAGGATAAGGATGGAACCTAATATAGAGTTATAAAAGAGAGGAAATCATCATTTATGTCATGAATCAAGTCAAGAACCAAAGAAAAATGGTGCCTCCAAAGCCTAGCATTGAAAAACCACCATTCATGGTAGAGAGAGAGAGAGAGAAAAAAAAAAACGAATTTGAAAGGGAAAGAGGGGAACCCACTCATGAACACTTACTTGGAGATGATAAAGACAAGCCTTGATGAGGGAATGAGTGTCACTCCCTTCAATCTTGATCAATTGAGTGAGAAAATCTTGAGCCCTAGAGGAGAGAGAGAGAGATTCGAAGTATAGAGAGAGAAAGGAGGATGGTGATTTGTGTGTGTATGTTATCTCTCTTTTTTTTAATGATTTCTGGCCACAAGAAGGCACCAATCGTGTGGCTGGGGTGCCAAATCTTGGCCCCCAAGATCTGATCGTGCGGCTGGAGACGCACCAGCTGCTGCGCGCGCGCCTGGGCGCGGTCGAGGTGCGCCTGAGCGCGGGAGAGGCACCAGCTCCCATTCTGGTGCGTGGTGCTGTGCCTGGTGCGGGACTGGTGGAACAAATGGCGCGCCAGATTGATGAGGATGCGTGACTGGTGCGTCCTAGGCGCGCCTGGGCGCATGGAGGGCGCGCCTGGGCGAAAAACTCACTGGGTTGGTGCATGAATTGCACCCTGGTGCGCCTGGGCGTGCACCTGTGCGCCTGGGCGTGCACCAGAAATTTCAAACTTCGATTCGTCGTAACTTTTTCGTTAACCGTCGGATCGGGCCCAAATTTTTAGACAAGCTTCTTACCCTCTTAAACTTCATATCCAACGGTGGAATTTAATTTCTTAGCATTCTATAATAAATTCCCAATTTTCTCTTTTCGGCTAATTTCTAACATTTAAAACGCCGACTTAACCCCCGATTCCGCTTAGATAATCTTGCCCAATGCTACAAATGTCTCCTACACAACCCCTAGTACTTATAATTACTACTCTCCTATCACCCAAAATTCTTTAAGCAATTTATTCAGTTATTTCTTGGGTATTAAACAATAATTTCACTTAATACCACTACTTCTTCTATTCTAAATTTATCACAACATAGATTAAACTAGGAACTGGATTTTTGGGATGTTACAATCCTCTCCCACTTACCAGAATTTCGTCCTCGAAATTCAGCTGTCCTGAAACAACTGAGGATAAGACTCCTTCATCTTGCTCTCCAGCTTCAAAGTAGCTTCCTCTACGTTGTTTCTACTCCAAATCACCTTCACGAATGGGATTTCCTTGCCCCGGAGCTGCTTAATCTGCCTATCTTCAATTCTGATTGGAAGAACCTCAAAAGTAAGATTCTCCTTCAAGGGCAAATCGTCAGCTGCTACCACATGAGAGGGATCATGAATGTACTCCTCAGCTGAGAAACATGAAATACACCATGAAGCCTAGACAAATGTGGAGGCAAAGCAATCCTGTACGCCAAAGGTCCAACTCTCTCCAGAATCTCATAAGGTCCAATAAACCTCGGAGTCAGCTTCTTTGACTTGATTGCCCGACCAATGCCAGTGGTAGGGGATACCCTCAGGAATACATGATCACCCACCTCAAACTCTAGGGGCCGCCTACGCTTATCTGCATAGCTTTTCTATCTATCTTGAGAAGTCTTCATCTTATTCTTTATCATAGTCATCTTCTCAGTGGTTTCTTGCACCAATTCCGGTCCCGTCAATAAGTTCTCTCCAATCTGGAACCAACAAAGAGGCGTTCTACACTTTCTACCATAGAGTGCCTCAAAAGGTGCCATGCCAATGCTAGAATGGAAGCTGTTATTATATGTGAACTCCATCAATGGCAACAACTGCTCCCAACTACCAGCCTGCTCTAGAACACAAGCCCTCAACAGATCCTCCAAAGTCTGAATGGTACGCTCAGACTGCCCATCAGTTTGAGGATGATAAGCTGTACTAAACTTCAATTTAGTACCCAAGGCCTGCTGAAGACTCTGCCAAAATCTGGATAGAAACCGTGGATCGCGATCAGACACAATACTAGAAGGCACGCCATGAAGCTTCACTATGTCCCGAATATACAACTGTGTCAGCTTCACAAGTGTGTACTTCTTATTGATCGGGATAAAGTGAGCACACTTCGTTAAACGGTCTACAACCACCCATACACCGTCACCACCTGCAGCAGTTCTAGGTAGACCCGTCACAAAGTCCATGGCTATGCTATCCCACTTCCATTCAGGGATGTCAAGTGATCGCAATGGACCACCTGGCTTTTGGTGCTCAATCTTCACCTTCTGACAAGTCAAGCAGTGAGACACGTGGTCGGCCACATCAGACTTCAACCCTGGCCACCAATAGATCCTCTTCAAATCCTGATACATCTTTGTTGTACCGGATATTCAAATCTTTCTGATCAAAGAGATAGCGGAGACTTTTGTGATCACTAAAGACTTCAAACTTCGTGCCATACAAATAATGTCTCCAAATTTTCAATGCAAATACAACAGCTGCTAACTCCAGATCGTGTGTTGGGTAATTCTGTTCATGCTGTCTCAACTATCTAGACGCATATGCTATGACCTTGCCCTGCTGCATGAGCACACAACCCAAACCTTGCTTTGAGGCATCACAATAAACATCAAAAGGTTGGGTCGGATCCGGTAAAACTAAAACAGGTGAGCTAGTCAGTCTCCTCTTCAACTCTTGGAAACTGTCTTCACATTGCTGGGACCACTGATATGGAACATCTTTTCTAGTCAGCATAGTCAATGGAAGAGCCAGTTTAGAGAATCCTTCAATGAATCTCCGATAATACCCTGCCATTCCAAGAAAACTCCTGATTTCTGTCACTGATGTGGGTCTCTCCCACTTCAACACTGCTTCCACCTTGGAGGGATCTACTGCAACTCCCTGAGCAGAAATAACATGACCAAGGAAATGAACTTCATCCAACCAAAAGCTACATTTGGAAAGCTTTGCATACAATTGCTTTTCTTTGAGAACCTGTAGCACAATCCTCAAATGTTCCTCATGCTCACTTGGACTCTTAGAATAGATGAGAATATCATCAATGAACACTATTACAAAAGAATCCAAATAAGGCATGAAGATTCTATTCATATAGTCCATAAACACTGCAGGAGCGTTAGTCAAACCAAATGGCATCACAACATATTCAAAATGCCCATACCGCGTCCTAAATGCAGTTTTAGGAACATCCTCTTCACGGATACGAATTTGATGGTATCCCGATCGGAGATCGATTTTAGAAAATACTGCTGCACCCCATAGCTGATCATGCAAATCATCAATGCGAGGGAGCGGATACTTATTCTTCACCGTCACTGCATTCAGCTGCCTGTAATCAGTGCACATCCGAAGGCTACCGTCCTTTTTCTTGACAAAAAGAATCGGAGCGCCCCAAGGTGATACACTTGGCCTAACCAACTTCTTGGCCAACAATTCCTCTAGCTGCTTTTTCAACTCCTCTAATTCAGGAGGTGCCATTCTATATGGTGCCATAGAAATTGGGCCGGCACCGGGCTTTATGTCAATACAAAACTCTACTTCTCTTTTCGAGGGTAATCCAGGAATCTCGGCAGGAAAGACTTCCGGAAATTTGCAGACAATTGGAATTTGACTAACATCAGAGACTTCCTCAACATCCATGGCAGATAAAGAAGGATCACCAAAAACAACGGCCTTCTGACGACAATTAATCAACACATGATGTTGAGTCATCCAATCCATCCCCAAGATGATATCTAACTTTTTGAGAGGCAAACAAATCAGATTCACCTTGAAATCCCGCTCTAAGACTCGGAGTGGACATTCTAAACACATCTGGTTAGTCTCAACAGACGCGTTAGTAGGCGTAGAGACTGACAACTTAAAAGGCATTTCTACTGTTGACATCCCTAGCCTATTCATGCAGCTAATAGAAATAAAAGAATGTGATGCTCCGCGGTCAAATAATACTCCACATGTGTTACCATGAACAAAACATGTACCTCTGATCAGCTCGTCCTCCTCTGTCACTTCTTCACCATCCAAAGTGTAAACCTTGCCCTTTTGCATGGGCAGACTTGCACCAGCTTGTTGTGCCTTAGCAACATTAACTTCTTTCTTCAAAGTGCTCTTGGGACAGCGAGAAGCAAAATGACCAGGCTGCCCACACTGGAAACAAAGCCCCTCTCCTCGACCTGGGCCAATATTCCAGCATACACCTCTGTGATACCTCCCACAATGCTGACAAAGAGGGGGAGGACCAATAGCAACTGCTGGCTGCCCACTACCTCTTGGTGCTGCAGTAGTAGGGTTGGAATAGGGAATAGATCTCTGAATAGGGCCCTTGCCTCTGATGGGACCAACCCGCTGAGCTGCCTTACTCTTCTTCTCTGCCCTTTTCTGTTTCAAAGCCTTTTCATATGCACTGGTCATATTCACTATCTGGGCCAAGTTTGCAATGCCCTGATAAGTGAATATGGTCCTAATATCGGCATCTAAACCTGCTTCAAACTTGATACACTTGGTCCGCTCGTCAGCATCCCTATAGCTTCCTGAGTATCTGATCAAGTCTTCAAACTGTGCGGCGTATTCCCCAACACTCATATTCCCCTGTTCTAGCTTCAGAAACGCCAATTCTTTCTCCCTCCGAACATCCTCCGGAAAATACTTATCCAAGAATCGAACCTTGAAAAGATCCCAAGTTATCACCTCATTCTCAGCCTCCAAACTCCTCCTCTGGTGTTCCCACCAGTGTTCCGCCTCACTCATCAGAACATACTCCACCAATCTGACTTGCTGATCTGCCGGTGACTGCAATGAACGAAGGATCTTCTCCATTTCTGAGCCCCATCTGGATTAAATCCTCCTTCAAAGCGAGGGGGATCATTCTTCCGGAATCTAGACATCCAATCTATATCCACACGAGCTGGTGGAGGGTTCAGTGCCGCCGCTGCTGCCGCTGCTGCTGCTGCAATGTTGTTAGCTTGGTTCTGTTGCAACTGCGCCATAGCTGCTGCATGATCCTGCTGCATCTGTGCCTGAGTTTGCTGCATTTGCACCTGATTCTGCTGCATTTGGGCCATGGAGACTGCCTGATCCTGATTCATTTTCATGAGATTCTCCAAAATATCAGCCATACGATCGTTATCTCCACGACGTCCCGCCATACTGATAAGTCATGGAGCAAATATCTCGTTAACTTGTTAATACTAACCATTACATAAAATCTGTTGGAAACCAACAAGCGGGCTAAGCAAATACTAGAGGGGGGGTGAATAGTATTTTGAAGCACTAATACCAAATATTTCGATTGGTAATTGAAGAATGGAGCTAAGACTGAATTTTCTGGAATCAGACACAAAAGACTCGAGTCTTTTGGGAAATACTCGAGTTTTTCAGTGATGAACAACTCGAGTCGTTTCTGAAATACTCGAGTTTTTCCTATCAGATAGCAGAAAAACCAGAAACGAAAATTCAGCAATTTTAACTCAAATCAATTCAATATTAAACAGGAACTTATCCAACAGAATAGCAAGCAATCTAAATAACTTTTAAACACAAAGATTCCTTGAACTTGCTACCTAATTGTATAAATCCTAATTGATTGAAATGACTTAAGTCTATTGAGCTAGAAAGTAGATTAAAAGCAATAAACCAACACTCAAGCAATTTTATCCTGGTTCACTCCAACAATGAGCTACATCCAGTCCTCCTAATCACTTAGGAGTTTCTACTAATAATCAAATTGTTAGAAATTACAAAGGATTGCTTGAGAATGGCCTCACTCAACCTAACCCTTTAAAGAGTTTACCAAACTCTTGATTTCTACCCCAATTTGATTCCGGTGATTGAAGAACTCTTCACAAAGCTTCCTTGAACTCCCTTCAAGAAACTCCACCGAGCTAGGAACCTCCTAGTCTTGTGCTTGAGAACCTCTCAAGACTTCCAACACCCTAAGCCACTTAGGGTTTGCTTGGGAACAATCCAAGACTTTGAATAATCAAGCTTTTTGTATGTGTATTACTAATCTCACAATGGATTAGCACAAATAAGCACAGCTCAATGTAAGAATTGAGGCCTAAAACTCAACTTGGAATAAAATGACAATATGAGTGAGAAGTTGAGCTTTTTGGGAATTAACACTTGAGAAGAGGAAATTAAGAAAGCTTGAATCAATATGATCTTGTTGTCTTGTTTGTTCTTGCACAAATTCAAAGAGAAATTTTACAATCAGGTTCTGAATTGCTCTCTTGGGGTTGGATGAGACTCAAATGCCCTCAATTGGGTTTTTGAGTCTCTCCAACGTTCATTTTTGCTGACTGGACAAAAATACTCGAGTCTTTTGGTAAATACTCGAGTCTTTTTGGTCGGTCACGAGTGAATTGGTGCACGAACCAGACTAACGATCATATTTGCTGACCTGGCACAAATACTCGAGTTTTTTCTATAAATACTCGAGTATATACTCGAGTCTTTATCAAAATACTCGAGTATTTTGATCAGATATGGGAAAAATTATTTTTCAATTTTATTTTTCCTCTCAAGTATTAATTTTTGGTCAATCTCAACTTAATAAACATATAAAAATTTATTCCTAGAAGAGACTAACTATTTCTACCCACTCTCAACATAAATTAGAAATTTACAATTAATATTTGATTGAGAATGATTGGGCACTTGTCTTCTTTTCTTGACTTCTTGTTGATGTTGATGTTGCAATATCTTCAAGGCATGATTTGTTAATTATTTTGTCATCATCAAAACATAATCCACCTAATTAGGAGCATTGAATTCACAATCTCCCCCTTTTTGGTGATGACAAAATAATTAACACTTGTACCATTTGTTGAGCTTGAATCCACTTGAAAATGCAACTCCCCCCCACTATATGATACTTTTCACCTATCTAAAAATTCAGCTTGTGCAAGATGTTATGACAATTTAATTTTAGCACCAAGCCTATGGTATTAGAGTATTTAACAATTATCAGAGTATATACCATAATTAGAGAATTTTAGGTGCAACAATATCAAGACAAGTGTATAATATCTCTCCCCCTTTTTGTCATACGCCAAAAAAGATGTAACAATTTAGGAAAAAGATCAAGGGAGGAGAGGTGCATAATCGGAAAACCCCATAACCAACTATGCAAATAAAACGGAGATATAATAACGATAATGAGCTCCCCCTGAAGCTTTGCACAAACATCATAATGAAGACCAAATTCATTAACATAAAAACATCATAAAAGGTCCAAATCAAAGGTGCAATAATAAACCCAAAGTCTCAAAACACCAAGTTCTCAAAATACAGAAAATGTAACAAAGACCAACATGATAAAAACAGAATGAAAACTAAGATAAAATCCAAAGGTCAACATCATCAAAACATCGAAGGAGCTGGAGCATCTGGAGGAGAATAAAACCGAGAGAAGAGTTTAGAGGATGAAAAAGTAGTAAGATTTGACAAAACTTTGAGGAAAATCTGAGTTTTGAGGAGAGAGATATGAGAAAACCGAGAGAGAAGAGGGTCGCAAAAAAAAACTCGAGTCTGAGAGTATATATAAACAGTTCAAAATACTCGAGTATATTCATAAATACTCGAGTTGTTCTTTAGGATATACTCGAGTTTTTGAAAATATACTCGAGTCGAACGTGACTCAGCCCAGATTTCCCCAGAAAACTCGAGTAAAAATTGAAAAACTCGAGTTTGGTCCGAAAGTTCAAATTTCAGGAAAACGCAAAATACTCGAGTTTTTGAAAAATACTCAAGTTTGGTCTGAAAGTTCAAAAATTGGGGGTTTCGAAAGACTCGAGTGTTTTGAAAAACACTCGAGTAATTTAATAAAGACTCGAGTTTTTTTGAGAAACACTCGAGTATTTTTCTCAGACCCTGATTAAAAACTTTTTCAATTTAAAACTGATTTAATTTTGAATTAAAATACTCGAGTGTTTTTGGAAAAACTCGAGTATTTTGACAGAACAGAGAGTAAAAACACAGTTTTAAAAGACCAAACAAAAATCAAACACAAATGCTTCACTACCAACTTGGAATACAGTACAGAATCACACACAATTAACACATACAATTTCAAATATCATCAAGAACAATTTAACTAAGAATCAATAACACATTAGAGTAAGACTAATATGGTGATTTTTCAAAAAATGACACACAATGCAATTAGCCTATATTAGCTTCATCTAAAATACCAAGTTCTCTCCTAATATGATAAAAGGTGTCCCTTGGTAGAGGTTTTGTAAAAATGTCAGCTGATTGATTTGTGGTACTGACAAATTCAATTGTGCAATCACCCTTTTGTACATGATCTCTTAAAAAAATGATGTCTTATTTCAATGTGTTTAGTTCTTGAGTGATACACCGGATTCTTAGTCAAATTGATTGCACTCGTGTTATCGCATCTAATCGGAATATTTTCAAGTTTCAAACCAAAATCTGATAATTGTTGTTTCATCCATAACAGTTGAGCACAACAACTACCGGTTGCGATATATTCCGCTTCGGCGGTAGAAAGAGCGACACAAGCTTGCTTTTTAGAAAACCATGACACCAATGAACTTCCCAAGAAATGGCAAGTACCACTGGTGCTTTTGCGATCAAGCTTGCATCCGGCGAAGTCGGAATCCGAGTAACCAACTAGACTAAGATTGGCATCAGCAGGATACCATAAACCAGTGTTAATTGTTCCTTTTAGATACTTAAATATATGTTTAACTGCGGATAGGTGAGATTCTTTAGGATTAGCTTGAAATCTAGCACACATGCATACACTAAACATAATATCCGGTCTAGATGCAGTGAGATATAGGAGACTACCTATCATACCCCTATACTTACTAACATCAACCGGTGTACCTTGTTCATCCTTGTCTAGGTAGCATGATGTGCTCATTGGAGTGTAGGCTTCCTTGCACTTGTCCAATCCGAATTTTTTCAAGGAGCTCTTTGCAATATTTCCCTTGATGCACAAATATCCCCTCCTTGACTTGCTTTATTTGTAAGCCTAGGAAGAACTTGAGTTCTCCCATCATTGACATTTCAAATTCCTTTTTCATCAAATTTGAAAACTTTCTACAAAGAGACACGTTAGTAGCACCGAAAATGATATCATCAACATAGATTTGTACTAACAAAATGTCATCCTTGGTTTTATAAATAAATAATGTATTATCAACCTTCCCTCTTTGAAACTTGTTTTCTAATAGAAAGGAACTCAATCGATCATACCAAGCTCTAGGAGCTTGTTTCAATCCATAGAGTGCCTTTTTCAATTTATAAACATGGTTTGGAAATTCACTATTTTCAAAACCGGGGGGTTGTTTGACATACACTTCTTCATTTATAAACCCATTCAAGAAAGCACTTTTAACATCCATTTGATATAAAGTGAATTTCATGATTGAAGCATAAGCAAGTAAAATTCGGATTGCTTCAAGACGTGCAACCGGAGCAAAGGTCTCATCATAATCGATACCTTCCTCTTGGTTGTACCCTTGAGCTACTAGTCTAGCTTTGTTTCTTATAATCAACCCGGATTCATCAAGTTTGTTTCTATAAATCCATTTAGTACCAATTATGGTATGATCATCGGGTTTAGGGACTAGATCCCAAACTTCATTTCTTTCAAATTGGTTTAATTCTTCTTGCATAGCAAGAACCCAATGATCATCCTCAATGGCCTTTTTAATTGAATCGGGTTCAATTTGAGAAACAAATGAGACATAGTGGCAAATGTTTTGAATAGACCTACGAGTAAGTACTCCCTTTGACATATCTCCTATGACTTTGTCTATAGGATGAGCCTTGACCGATTTCCAAGTTGGAGGAAGTTCTTCCCTTACTTCTCCTTCATCAACTTTTGAATTCTCTCTCTCTTTTTCTTCTTTTGAAAAGACAATGCCATCTTCACTAGCATTACATAAAACACTATCTTCTTTTGAAGACTCATTAAAAACCACATGAATTGATTCCTCAATAGTTAAAGTTCTTTTATTGAAAATTCTATAAGCTTTACTATGAGAAGAATAGCCTAAAAATATGCCTTCATTGGATTTGGAATCAAACTTGCCAATGTGTTCTTTTCCATTATTTAAAACAAAAACTTGGCATCCGAAGACATGAAAATGAGATATATTTGGCTTTCTTCCCTTGTAAAGTTCATAGGGGGTTTTATCCAAAGAGGGCCTTATCAAAATACGATTTAAAACATAACAAGCCGTATTGACGGCATCAGCCCAAAAATATTGAGGTACTTGAGAATCATTTAACATGGTTCTAGCAAGTTCCTCTAGCACCCTATTTTTCCGCTCTACCACTCCGTTTTGTTCCGGAGTCCTTGGTGCGGAGAATTGATGCTCAATACCATTTTTTTGCACAAAATCTATCAAATTTGTGGTTTTCGAATTCACCACCATGATCGGTACGAATAATAATTACTTTTTGATTTACTTGGTTTTGCAAAAGTTTGACATGATGTTTAAAAGATTTGTAGGTCTCACTCTTAGTAGTTAAAAATAAAGTCCAAGTAAACCTAGAGAAGTCATCAACAATCACCAATGCATAATAGTTGCCACCAAAGCTTTTTATTTGTGATGGTCCAAACAAGTCCATATGAAGCATTTCTAATGGCCTTTATGTGGACATAACCATTTTTGATCCAAAGGTGTTTTTAGTTTGTTTACATTTCTTGCAAGGGGAACAAACACCTTCAATAGAAAAATTTAGCTTTGGTAAACCAACTACTAGATCTTTAGATTGAATTTTCTTTAATTGGTTTACATTTATATGAGCGGTCCTACGATGCCATAACCAAGTGTCATTTTCTTTGCTCACTAAACAAGTAGAGACCAAAGAAGTGACTTTGTTCAAATCAACTAAGTAAGTATTATTTGACCTTCTACCAACAAATTTGATTGATTCATCTTTGTCACTTTTAATGAGGCAATGGGTAGAGGTAAAAACTACATGATTGCCAATATCACATAATTGGCTTATGCTCAAGAGATTATGTTCTAATCCTTGAACATAGAGCACATTACCAATAATCAAGTTTGAAGAGTTTCCGATTTTACCAATACCAAGGATTTTGCCTTTGTTGTTGTCCCCATAAGTGACATAACCCTTTTCCTTTGGAGTAAGCTCAATGAAGTGTCGCTTATCTCCCGTCATGTGCTTCGAACATCCACTATCTAGATACCACAATTGTTTTCCCGTTCGAAGACACACCTACAAAATGAAATCACTTGTTCACTTTGGGTACCCAAACAATGTTGGGTCCCTTAGGGTTAGTGTTGGGACTTTCTCCCTTCTTAATCCACATATAAGTGCCCTTATTCATTTCAAACTTCTTAATATGGCACTCAATGTTGATATGTCCAACTTTTCCACAATAAGTACAAGTTGGTCTCTTTGATGAGTTTTTCTTAGAAAATGTTCCAACCACCTTGTACTTTTTGTCCTTTTTATGAACATATCCTAAACCGGTTTTGTTGTGATTATGTCTTTGAGAGTTCAACAACCGGTTGAGGTTTCTATCACTATGTGAGATTGTGAGTTTGTTTTTCAACTCTTTCACTTCTTTTTCAAGTTCATCACATCTCTCACATGAAGTGATAATTTCCTCATGATTTGCACAATCACTTTGATGACTAGAATTAATAAGTTCCAAGGATTCATTTTGAAGTTTCAACTCATTTATAGATTTTTGCAATTCATCAATTTCATGTTGAAACTCCAAAATTTTCTTTCCTTTTTCCTTATTAATTTTAGCAAGCCTTTTAAATTGAATTAACATTTCATTGTAGGCTTCTTGCAAATCATCATATGAAATGGAGTTTGAAGATGAACAAGAAGAGCTAGAGGTTACCTCATCATCACTTTCACTCATGCCATGATTAGCTCTTGATGAGGACTCATGATTGTTCTTGGCCATGAGACAAAGGTTTGCATTTTCATCACCGGAGCTACTTGAAGACGATTCATTGCTCTTCTCCAGTGCATCCCAAACAATGTATGCACGCTTCCCTTTGGTCTCTTGGGTCTTCTTGTCATTCTTCTTGAAGAATGTGGCACATTCCATTCTTATGTGACCAACCCCACCACATTCATGACACTTAACTCCATCATTGGTACTCTTTTCTCTTTGTTTGGAGTCTTTGGTTCTCTTGAAATTGGATGAAGATCCACCTTTCTTCCCTTTGAAGAATTTGTTGAATCTTTTCACAAACATCCCAAATTCTTCTTGATTTGGTTCACCATCGGAATCTCCACTTGTAGAGCATTCTTCAACTTCTTTTGTAGCTTTGGTTGAAGCTTTGAGTGTTATGCTCTTTTTCTTTTTGTCCGATTCCTCATGCATCCCAAGTCTTGTAAGCTCCATCTCATGCTCTTGGAGTTTGCCAAACAAAGTGGCTAAGTCCATGCTATTTATGTCTCTTGATTCCTTGATGGCGGTTACCTTGGGTTGCCAACTCCTATCAAGACATCTTAGAATTTTGTTAGTAGTTTCACCATTGCGAAATACTTTTCCCAAGGAAATCAAATGATTAACAATGTGAGAGAATCGCTTTTGCAAGTCACTAATGGTTTCATTTGGCAACATGTGGAACAATTCATATTCGTGAGTTAGAGAATTCAATCTTGCATCTCTAACCTCACTTGTTCCCTCATGTGTGACTTGCAAAGTATCCCACATTTCTTTTGCCGATTTACATTGGGAAACTCTATAAAATTCATCATGAGATAGAGCCGAAAAGATGATGTTTTTAGCTTTTAAATCAAATGAGACTTTTCTCTTTTCATCATCATTCCAACTACTCCTTGGAATTTCAACAATTTCATCATTTATTTTATTTTTGGGAATGAAAGGACCATTTTCAATTGCATCCCAAATATCCATATCAATTGCTTCAATAAAAACTTTCATGCGAGTTTTCCAATAAACATATCCTTCACCATTAAATAGTGGAGGATGGTTTATTGAAGCTCCTTCTCCACCAAAGTTATTGCTAGAGCCCATTAAGTTTACAAAAGGATCTTTTTCGAAAAAGTTGTTACACTCGATCTTTCGACCGAGCTCTGATACCACTTGTTGGAAACCAACAAGCGGGCTAAGCAAATACTAGAGGGGGGTGAATAGTATTTTGAAGCACTAATACCAAATATTTCGATTGGTAATTGAAGAATGGAGCTAAGACTGAATTTTCTGGAATCAGACACAAAAGACTCGAGTCTTTTGTGAAATACTCGAGTTTTTCAGTGATGAACAACTCGAGTCGTTTTTGAAATACTCGAGTTTTTCCTATCAGATAGCAGAAAAACCAGAAACGAAAATTCAGAAATTTTAACTCAAATCAATTCAATATTAAACAGGAACTTATCCAACAGAATAGCAAGCAATCTAAATAACTTTTAAACACAAAGATTCCTTGAACTTGCTACCTAATTGTATAAATCCTAATTGATTGAAATGACTTAAGTCTATTGAGCTAGAAAGTAGATTAAAAGCAATAAACCAACGCTCAAGCAATTTTATCCTGGTTCACTCCAACAATGAGCTACATCCAGTCCTCCTAATCACTTAGGAGTTTCTACTAATAATCAAATTGTTAGAAATTACAAAGGATTGCTTGAGAATGGCCTCACTCAACCTAACCCTTTCAAGAGTGTACCAAACTCTTGATTTCTACCCCAATTTGATTCCGGTGATTGAAGAACTCTTCACAAAGCTTCCTTGAACTCCCTTCAAGAAACTCCACCGGGCTAGGAACCTCCTAGTCTTGTGCTCGAGAACCTCTCAAGACTTCCAACACCCTAAGACACTTAGGATTTGCTTGGGAACAATCCAAGACTTTGAATAATCAAGCTTTTTGTATGTGTATTACTAATCTCACAATGGATTAGCACAAATAAGCACAGCTCAATGTAAGAATTGAGGCCTAAAACTCAACTTGGAATAAAATGACAATATGAGTGAGAAGTTGAGCTTTTTGGGAATTAACACTTGAGAAGAGGAAATTAAGAAAGCTTGAATCAATATGATCTTGTTGTCTTGTTTGTTCTTGCACAAATTCAAAGAGAAATTTTACAATCAGGTTCTGAATTGCTCTCTTGGGGTTGGATGAGACTCAAATGCCCTCAATTGGGTTTTTGAGTCTCTCCAACGTTCATTTTTGCTGACTGGACAAAAATACTCGAGTCTTTTGGTAAATACTCGAGTCTTTTTGGTCGGTCACGAGTGAATTGGTGCACGAACCAGACTAACGGTCATATTTGCTGACCTGGCACAAATACTCGAGTTTTTCTATAAATACTCGAGTATATACTCGAGTCTTTATCAAAATACTCGAGTATTTTGATCAGATATGGGAAAAATTATTTTTCAATTTTATTTTTCCTCTCAAGTATTAATTTTTGGTCAATCTCAACTTAATAAACATATAAAAATTTATTCCTAGAAGAGACTAACTATTTCTACCCACTCTCAACCACTCTCAACATAAATTAGAAATTTACAATTAATATTTGATTGAGAATGATTGGGCACTTGTCTTCTTTTCTTGACTTCTTGTTGATGTTGATGTTGCAATATCTTCAAGGCATGATTTGTTAATTATTTTGTCATCATCAAAACATAACCCACCTAATTAGGAGCATTGAATTCACAAAATCCTTATTCCTGGGACCTAGACTCTTAACTAACACATTAGTTACTCGCTTGGTGAGTAACCATTGGAAATGTGAGTCCACACTCCAAAAGGCCGAGGGAAACTGCTCTGATACCATAAATGTAACACCCTAAGAATAATTACCCTTAAGTACCCCATTTTAAAAATAGCGACTTAAAATTTCTTTTCAAAACTACTTGAGTTATAAAAATTCTTCTGTCAAGTCGGACAGAGTTTCCTTTGTTTATTGGATATTCCAAAAACTTAGTTTTCCTATAACCTGTGCAAATCAAATATATTCATTTCATCCAGAGCCGACAGGGCCAAAATAACAATTGTGTGATATCCAACTACATCATAAGCATAATTACATCAGAGATAGCAGCAATGAGCAAGTTGTGGAACTGTAAAAGTTTTCCCAAAAAATAATGTACTTCCTACCCATAGGAAGTGTCCTGGATGACCCAAGAAAATAAAGCTTTACAATCCGTTTTCAAAAACAACTATACCATATGCCAAAAATAACCAGGACTATACAAAAACCCCAAAAAAGAAACCCACTACTATCTACTCTCCCTGGGAGGGAGAGTGCACCTGCTCGGCCGGGGGCTGTGCAAGCTCAATCTCTGTACCTGTAAAGAATAGTAAGGGAGTGAGCATTGCACATGAAATAGGAAAGCAGTTTCTCATTAGACATAATTACCCACTAAGCCAAGCACAATTTTCAATTAGATCATATAGCACAATTTATCCACAGGCACATATCATGCATTCACAATTTAGCAATCCCTTTTAGATTTCATTTGTATTTCTCATTTTCATTACCTTCACTTACTCATATTATCAGTTCTCAGCTCATAGTTATAAGTCATACATTTTTTTGAAACCATACACCGTATGTCACCTCACAATCAGAGGCAAACATACCCAAATGACATCGTATGTCTCCTCACGGTCAGAGGACAACATACACACATCTCATCCTCTTTTAAATCATTTTATCTTTTCTTTACCATTAGGGATTAGCGCACCTGTTAGGCATTTCACACCCACTAGGACTTTCACCCAATCCAGGTAACTTTCCACCTATTAGGCCACGGTTGACACCCATTAGGACTAAAAACAACATCTCAACTCTTTTACTATCACATTCACATTTTCTATTTTCAAAACTTTTATTATTGTGCAGCATGATTGATCCATTGGATACCCCCGCCTAACGGGCATTTACGGGACCTAATAGGTAACTTGCACCTGGATTGGGTAACTTGTGTCTAATGGGTAACTTGTCACCTAACAGGGCACCTAATGGGTCGGTGTATCACAAGGATCAATCATAGCTGCAACTTCAATCATTTTTATGATTCCATTTATTTATATTCAAAACAATTATCACACTTAGAATCATTGGCAACATTACTTGCATTATCACATAAAAGAAACATCCACATATATTCCAAATAACTCACAAATTAGATCAATTGCTCACATTAACAGATATTCACCAATTCAATCAACATTTAATATATAGAGCATTTAGCATTATTACCTACCAATTTCTATGCATTCTCAAAGTTTACTTTTTATTTCTTTAATTAAATCAAACTACTCTATTCCTTCATAATCCTAGGGATTTAATAACACCAAAATAACATATAAATCCTAGCAAGCTCTTATGAAATAATTTGAACCTATTCCCTAGAACAAACCAATGTTCACTATATCCACTCCCTTACCTCAAACACTTAAGGGCAAAGAGATTCCAAGTGCCCTATGCTTGAGCCTTTCCCACCAAGGAGATACCAAACCAAAGGATAAGGATGGAACCTAATATAGAGTTATAAAAGAGAGGAAATCATCATTTATGTCATGAATCAAGTCGAGAACCAAAGAAAAATGGTGCCTCCAAAGCCTAGCATTGAAAAACCACCATTCATGGTAGAGAGAGAGAGAGAGAGAGAAAAACGAATTTGAAAGGGAAAGAGGGGAACCCACTCATGAACACTTACTTGGAGATGACAAAGACAAGCCTTGATGAGGGAATGAGTGTCACTCCCTTCAATCTTGATCAATTGAGTGAGAAAATCTTGAGCCCTAGAGGAGAGAGAGAGAGATTCGAAGTATAGAGAGAGAAAGGAGGATGGTGATTTGTGTGTGTATGTTATCTCTCTTTTTTTTATGATTTCTGGCCACAAGAAGGCACCAATCGTGTGGCTGGGGTGCCAAATCTTGGCCCTCAAGATCTGATCGTGCGGCTGGAGACGCACCAGCTGCTGCGCGTGCGCCTGGGCGCGGTCGAGGTGCGCCTGAGCGCGGGAGAGGCACCAGCTCCCATTCTGGTGCGTGGTGCTGTGCCTGGTGCGGGACTGGTGGAACAAATGGCGCGCCAGATTGATGAGGATGTGTGAATGGTGCGTCCTAGGCGCGCCTGGGCGCATGGAGGGCGCGCCTGGGCGAAAAACTCACTGGGTTGGTGCATGAATTGCACCCTGGTGCGCCTGGGCGTGCACCAGAAATTTCAAACTTCGATTCGCCATAACATTTTCGTTAACCGTCGGATCGGGCCCAAATTTTTAGACAAGTTTCTTACCCCCTTAAACTTCATATCCAACGGTAGAATTTAATTTCTTAGCATTCTATAATAAATTCCCAATTTTCTCTTTTCGGCTAATTTCTAACATTTAAAACGCCGACTTAACCCCCGATTCCGCTTAGATAATCTTGCCCAATGCTACAAATGTCTCCTACACAACCCCTAGTACTTATAATTACTACTCTCCTATCACCCAAAATTCTTTAAGCAATTTATTCAGTTATTTCTTGGGTATTAAACAATAATTTCACTTAATACCACTACTTCTTCTATTCTAAATTTATCACAACATAGATTAAACTAGGAACTGGATTTTTGGGATGTTACAATCCTCTCCCACTTACCAGAATTTCGTCCTCGAAATTCAGCTGTCCTGAAACAACTGAGGATAAGACTCCTTCATCTTGCTCTCCAGCTTCAAAGTAGCTTCCTCTACGTTGTTTCTACTCCAAATCACCTTCACCAATGGGATTTCCTTGCCCCGGAGCTGCTTAATCTGCCTATCTTCAATTCTGATTGGAAGAACCTCAAAAGTAAGATTCTCCTTCAAGGGCAAATCGTCAGCTGCTACCACATGAGAGGGATCATGAATGTACTTCCTCAGCTGAGAAACATGAAATACACCATGAAGCCTAGACAAATGTGGAGGCAAAGCAATCCTGTACGCCAAAGGTCCAACTCTCTCCAGAATCTCATAAGGTCCAATAAACCTCGGAGTCAGCTTCTTTGACTTGATTGCCCGACCAATGCCAGTGGTAGGGGATACCCTCAGGAATACATGATCACCCACCTCAAACTCTAGGGGCCGCCTACGCTTATCTGCATAGCTTTTCTGTCTATCTTGAGAAGTCTTCATCTTATTCTTTATCATAGTGATCTTCTCAGTGGTTTCTTGCACCAATTCCGGTCCCGTCAATAAGTTCTCTCCAATCTGGAACCAACAAAGAGGCGTTCTACACTTTCTACCATAGAGTGCCTCAAAAGGTGCCATGCCAATGCTAGAATGGAAGCTGTTATTATACGTGAACTCCATCAATGGCAACAACTGCTCCCAGCTACCAGCCTGCTCTAGAACACAAGCCCTCAACAGATCCTCCAAAGTCTGAATGGTACGCTCAGACTGCCCATTAGTTTGAGGATGATAAGCTGTACTAAACTTCAATTTAGTACCCAAGGCCTGCTGAAGACTCTGCCAAAATCTGGATAGAAACCGTGGATCGCGATCAGACACAATACTAGAAGGCACGCCATGAAGCTTCACTATGTCC
Organism: Crotalaria pallida; assembly: GCA_037953625.1. NCBI lineage: Eukaryota > Viridiplantae > Streptophyta > Magnoliopsida > Fabales > Fabaceae > Crotalaria > Crotalaria pallida. Next base: position 46,276,742 of record CM075650.1, on the reverse strand, counting down.
CGAATATACAACTGTGTCAGCTTCACAAGTGTGTACTTCTTATTGATCGGGATAAAGTGAGCACACTTCGTTAAACGGTCTACAACCACCCATACACCGTCACCACCTGCAGCAGTTCTAGGTAGACCCGTCACAAAGTCCATGGCTATGCTATCCCACTTCCATTCAGGGATGTCAAGTGATCGCAATGGACCACCTGGCTTTTGGTGCTCAATCTTCACCTTCTGACAAGTCAAGCAGTGAGACACGTGGTCGGCCACATCAGACTTCAACCCTGGCCACCAATAGATCCTCTTCAAATCCTGATACATCTTTGTTGTAACGGGATGGAAACTCATTTTTGTTTGGTGAGCTTCCCACAATATGTCTCTTCGAATCTGGAAGTCCATTGGAACACATATTCTACCTCTAAATCTGATGATTCCATCTGCTCCTTTGATGAAATCAGGTTCCTCTTTACTTGTTGCTCCTTCTAGCAACTTATGGAGCTCTTCATCATCTGCTTGCCTTTCCTTAATCATGTCCATCAACTCACTAGTGACCTGCAACTTTTCCAGAACAATACTTTTCTCTTTCACCAGCATGTTCAAGTTGAGATCACTGAACTCCTGCATCAGCTGCATCTCTTTCACCATCATGTTGCTAACATGCAAAGTCTTGCGACTTAGCGCATCAGCTACCACATTAGCTTTGCCCGGATGGTATTGAAGATGGAAATCATAATCTTTCAGAAACTCCATCCATCTCCTCTGTCGCATATTCAAATCTTTCTGATCAAAGAGATAGCGGAGACTTTTGTGATCACTAAAGACTTCAAACTTCGTGCCATACAAATAATGTCTCCAAATTTTCAATGCAAATACAACAGCTGCTAACTCCAGATCGTGTGTTGGGTAATTCTGTTCATGCTGTCTCAACTATCTAGACGCATATGCTATGACCTTGCCCTGCTGCATGAGCACACAACCCAAACCTTGCTTTGAGGCATCACAATAAACATCAAAAGGTTGGGTCGGATCCGGTAAAACTAAAACAGGTGAGCTAGTCAGTCTCCTCTTCAACTCTTGGAAACTGTCTTCACATTGCTGGGACCACTGATATGGAACATCTTTTCTAGTCAGCATAGTCAATGGAAGAGCCAGTTTAGAGAATCCTTCAATGAATCTCCGATAATACCCTGCCATTCCAAGAAAACTCCTGATTTCTGTCACTGATGTGGGTCTCTCCCACTTCAACACTGCTTCCACCTTGGAGGGATCTACTGCAACTCCCTGAGCAGAAATAACATGACCAAGGAAATGAACTTCATCCAACCAAAAGCTACATTTGGAAAGCTTTGCATACAATTGCTTTTCTTTGAGAACCTGTAGCACAATCCTCAAATGTTCCTCATGCTCACTTGGACTCTTAGAATAGATGAGAATATCATCAATGAACACTATTACAAAAGAATCCAAATAAGGCATGAAGATTCTATTCATATAGTCCATAAACACTGCAGGAGCGTTAGTCAAACCAAATGGCATCACAACATATTCAAAATGCCCATACCGCGTCCTAAATGCAGTTTTAGGAACATCCTCTTCACGGATACGAATTTGATGGTATCCCGATCGGAGATCGATTTTAGAAAATACTGCTGCACCCCATAGCTGATCATGCAAATCATCAATGCGAGGGAGCGGATACTTATTCTTCACCGTCACTGCATTCAGCTGCCTGTAATCAGTGCACATCCGAAGGCTACCGTCCTTTTTCTTGACAAAAAGAATCGGAGCGCCCCAAGGTGATACACTTGGCCTAACCAACTTCTTGGCCAACAATTCCTCTAGCTGCTTTTTCAACTCCTCTAATTCAGGAGGTGCCATTCTATATGGTGCCATAGAAATTGGGCCGGCACCGGGCTTTATGTCAATACAAAACTCTACTTCTCTTTTCGAGGGTAATCCAGGAATCTCGGCAGGAAAGACTTCCGGAAATTTGCAGACAATTGGAATTTGACTAACATCAGAGACTTCCTCAACATCCATGGCAGATAAAGAAGGATCACCAAAAACAACGGCCTTCTGACGACAATTAATCAACACATGATGTTGAGTCATCCAATCCATCCCCAAGATGATATCTAACTTTTTGAGAGGCAAACAAATCAGATTCACCTTGAAATCCCGCTCTAAGACTCGGAGTGGACATTCTAAACACATCTGGTTAGTCTCAACAGACGCGTTAGTAGGCGTAGAGACTGACAACTTAAAAGGCATTTCTACTGTTGACATCCCTAGCCTATTCATGCAGCTAATAGAAATAAAAGAATGTGATGCTCCGCGGTCAAATAATACTCCACATGTGTTACCATGAACAAAACATGTACCTCTGATCAGCTCGTCCTCCTCTGTCACTTCTTCACCATCCAAAGTGTAAACCTTGCCCTTTTGCATGGGCAGACTTGCACCAGCTTGCTGTGCCTTAGCAACATTAACTTCTTTCTTCAAAGTGCTCTTGGGACAGCGAGAAGCAAAATGACCAGGCTGCCCACACTGGAAACAAAGCCCCTCTCCTCGACCTGGGCCAATATTCCAGCATACACCTCTGTGATACCTCCCACAATGCTGACAAAGAGGGGGAGGACCAATAGCAACTGCTGGCTGCCCACTACCTCTTGGTGCTGCAGTAGTAGGGTTGGAATAGGGAATAGATCTCTGAATAGGGCCCTTGCCTCTGATGGGACCAGCCCGCTGAGCTGCCTTACTCTTCTTCTCTGCCCTTTTCTGTTTCAAAGCCTTTTCATATGCACTGGTCATATTCACTAACTGGGCCAAGTTTGCAATGCCCTGATAAGTGAATATGGTCCTAATATCGGCATCCAAACCTGCTTCAAACTTGATACACTTGGTCCGCTCGTCAGCATCCCTATAGCTTCCTGAGTATCTGATCAAGTCTTCAAACTGTGCGGCGTATTCCCCAACACTCATATTCCCCCGTTCTAGCTTCAGAAACGCCAATTCTTTCTCCCTCCGAACATCCTCCGGAAAATACTTATCCAAGAATCGAACCTTGAAAAGATCCCAAGTTATCACCTCATTCTCAGCCTCCAAACTCCTCCTCTGGTGTTCCCACCAGTGTTCCGCCTCACTCATCAGAACATACTCCACCAATCTGACTTGCTGATCTGCCGGTGACTGCAATGAACGAAGGATCTTCTCCATTTCTGAGCCCCATCTAGATTAAATCCTCCTTCAAAGCGAGGGGGATCATTCTTCTGGAATCTAGACATCCAATCTATATCCACACGAGCTGGTGGAGGGTTCAGTGCCGCCGCTGCTGCCGCTGCTGCTGCTGCAATGTTGTTAGCTTGGTTCTGTTGCAACTGCTCCATAGCTGCTGCATGATCCTGCTGCATCTGTGCCTGAGTTTGCTGCATTTGCACCTGATTATGCTGCATTTGGGCCATGGAGACTGCCTGATCCTGATTCATTTTCATGAGATTCTCCAAAATAGCAGCCATACGATCGTTATCTCCACGACGTCCCACCATACTGATAAGTCATGGAGCAAATATCTCGTTAACTTGTTAATACTAACCATTAAATAAAATCCTTATTCCTGGGACCTAGACTCTTAACTAACACATTAGTTACTCGCTTGGTGAGTAACCATTGGAAATGTGAGTCCACACTCCAAAAGGCCGAGGGAAACTGCTCTGATACCATAAATGTAACACCCTAAGAATAATTACCCTTAAGTACCTCATTTTAAAAATAGCGACTTAAAATTTCTTTTCAAAACTACTTGAGTTATAAAAATTCTTCTGTCAAGTCGGACAAAGTTTCCTTTGTTTATCGGATATTCCAAAAACTTAGTTTTCCTATAACCTGTGCAAATCAAATATATTCATTTCATCCAGAGCCGACAGGGCCAAAATAACAATTGTGTGATATCCAACTACATCATAAGCATAATTACATCAGAGATAGCAGCAATGAGCAAGTTGTGGAACTGTAAAAGTTTTCCCAAAAAATAATGTACTTCCTACCCATAGGAAGTGTCCTGGATGACCCAAGAAAATAAAGCTTTACAATCCGTTTTCAAAAACAACTATACCATATGCCAAAAATAACCAGGACTATACAAAAACCCCAAAAAAGAAACCCACTACTATCTACTCTCCCTGGGAGGGAGAGTGCACCTGCTCGGCCGGGGGCTGTGCAAGCTCAATCTCTGTACCTGTAAAGAATAGTAAGGGAGTGAGCATTGAACATGAAATAGGAAAGCAGTTTCTCATTAGACATAATTACCCACTAAGCCAAGCACAATTTTCAATTAGATCATATAGCACAATTTATCCACAAGCACATATCATGCATTCACAATTTAGCAATCCCTTTTAGATTTCATTTGTATTTTCATTTTCATTACCTTCACTTACTCATATTATCAGTTCTCAGCTCATAGTTATAAGTCATACATTTTTTTGAAACCATACACCGTATGTCACCTCACAATCAGAGGCAAACATACCCAAATGACATCGTATGTCTCCTCACGGTCAGAGGACAACATACACACATCTCATCCTCTTTTAAATCATTTTATCTTTTCTTTACCATTAGGGATTAGCGCACCTGTTAGGCATTTCACACCCACTAGGACTTTCACCCAATCCAGGTAACTTTCCACCTATTAGGCCACGGTTGACACCCATTAGGACTAAAAACAACATCTCAACTCTTTTACTATCACATTCACATTTTCTATTTTCAAAACTTTTATTATTGTGCAGCATGATTGATCCATTGGATACCCCCGCCTAACGGGCATTTACGGGACCTAATAGGTAACTTGCACCTGGATTGGGTAACTTGTGCCTAATGGGTAACTTGTCACCTAACAGGGCACCTAATGGGTCGGTGTATCACAAGGATCAATCATAGCTGCAACTTCAATCATTTTTATGATTCCATTTATTTATATTCAAAACAATTATCACACTTAGAATCATTGGCAACATTACTTGCATTATCACATAAAAGTAACATCCACATATATTCCAAATAACTCACAAATTAGATCAATTGCTCACATTAACAGATATTCACCAATTCAATCAACATTTAATATATAGAGCATTTAGCATTATTACCTACCAATTTCTATGCATTCTCAAAGTTTACTTTTTATTTCTTTAATTAAATCAAACTACTCTATTCCTTCATAATCCTAGGGATTTAATAACACCAAAATAACATATAAATCCTAGCAAGCTCTTATGAACTAATTTGAACCTATTCCCTAGAACAAACCAATGTTCACTATATCCACTCCCTTACCTCAAACACTTAAGGGCAAAGAGATTCCAAGTGCCCTATGCTTGAGCCTTTCCCACCAAGGAGATACCAAACCAAAGGATAAGGATGGAACCTAATATAGAGTTATAAAAGAGAGGAAATCATCATTTATGTCATGAATCAAGTCGAGAACCAAAGAAAAATGGTGCCTCCAAAGCCTAGCATTGAAAAACCACCATTCATGGTAGAGAGAGAGAGAGAGAAAAACGAATTTGAAAGGGAAAGAGGGGAACCCACTCATGAACACTTACTTGGAGATGACAAAGACAAGCCTTGATGAGGGAATGAGTGTCACTCCCTTCAATCTTGATCAATTGAGTGAGAAAATCTTGAGCCCTAGAGGAGAGAGAGAGAGATTCGAAGTATAGAGAGAGAAAGGAGGATGGTGATTTGTGTGTGTATGTTATCTCTCTTTTTTTTATGATTTCTGGCCACAAGAAGGCACCAATCGTGTGGCTGGGGTGCCAAATCTTGGCCCCCAAGATCTGATCATGCGGCTGGAGACGTACCAGCTGCTGCGCGTGCGCCTGGGCGCGGTCGAGGTGCGCCTGAGCGCGGGAGAGGCACCAGCTCCCATTCTGGTGCGTGGTGCTGTGCCTGGTGCGGGACTGGTGGAACAAATGGCGCGCCAGATTGATGAGGATGCGTGAATGGTGCGTCCTAGGCGCGCCTGGGTGCATGGAGGGCGCGCCTGGGCGAAAAACTCACTGGGTTGGTGCATGAATTGCACCCTGGTGCGCCTGGGCGTGCACCAGAAATTTCAAACTTCGATTCGCCATAACTTTTTCGTTAACCGTCGGATCGGGCCCAAATTTTTAGACAAGTTTCTTACCCCCTTAAACTTCATATCCAACGGTAGAATTTAATTTCTTAGCATTCTATAATAAATTCCCAATTTTCTCTTTTCGGCTAATTTCTAACATTTAAAACGCCGACTTAACCCCCGATTCCACTTAGATAATCTTGCCCAATGCTACAAATGTCTCCTACACAACCCCTAGTACTTATAATTACTACTCTCCTATCACCCAAAATTCTTTAAGCAATTTATTCAGTTATTTCTTGGGTATTAAACAATAATTTCACTTAATACCACTACTTCTTCTATTCTAAATTTATCACAACATAGATTAAACTAGGAACTGGATTTTTGGGATGTTACAATTCACATGTGTTTTCTATATTTTAAGAAAATGGTTAAAAACAAATTAAAGAATATTGAAGATAATTCTCAACTTTTAATTAAACGAAAAAGCTAAAGAAAAGGAATGAAAGAAAAAAGTGTTACAATTAGTATATGGGAGATGTTATTTGCACCCTAAACATTGTTACTTACACCCAACTTTTATAATTTTTTACACCAACATTCCAATATTACCCTCCTTCTAAAAAACTAAACATTCTTTTCATTTTCATTTTTACTTACACCCATTACTCTTAAAACTACCTATTTTCGTATTTTTTTTCTTCTCCACTTACACCCATTCTATTCAAACACTCAACCTTAAAACCTTCTTCTTCTTCTTCTTCTTCTTCTTCTTTTCTTCTTCTTCTTCTTCTTCTTCTTCTTCTTCTTCTTCTTCTTCTTCTTCTTCTTCTTCTTCTTCTTCTTCTTCTTCTTCTTCTTCTTCTTCTTCTTCTTCTTCTTCTTCTTCTTCTTCTTCTTCTTCTTCTTCTTCTTCTTCTTCTTCTTCTTCTTCTTCTTCTTCTTCTTCTTCTTCTTCTTCTTCTTCTTCTTCTTCTTCTTCTTCTTCTTCTTCTTCTTCTTCTTCTTCTTCTTCTTCTTCTTCTTCTTCTTCTTCTTCTTCTTCTTCTTCTTCTTCTTCTTCTTCTTCTTCTTCTTCTTCTTCACAAAGATAGATTTGAAATTGAAACACATATAAGGTTTAACCATCCATTTTTTTCTTTACTTGTTTTCTATGTTCTTCCGGCCCGCAATATATTCATGATAATTTCTTTAAACATTTTGCAACGAACATTGCGTAAATTTGTGGTTTCAATATATAAACCAATGACACGCATAGGACCCTCAATAGCCAAGCATCTGTTTGGACTCTAATTTCACCTTCAAGGAATTTGGGACCATGCCCTAAAGGCTAAAAGTCTTATACTAAGGTCTTGGTCCTGGTAAATCCAAATTTCTGTTCAACAATTATCTCACATGCATCAACAAATATTCACAATAATGTTTTTAGTGATTAATGATAAAGAAGGTATGTATGGTTTTGGGTAAACAAAGTTTTAGTGAACAGAGTTTTTATGAAGAAGAAGATTTTTATGAAGAAGAAAGTGAGTGTGAGTAGTAATATATAATGTGTGAGTATTGATATATATAGTTTTTAGGATTAGGGGTGTAAATAATAAGAGCGGGTGTAAATAATAGATATATGAGTGTGAGTAATAGGATAAGGGTAATATTGAAAAGTTGGTGTAAAAAATTATAAAAGTTGGGTGTAAGTAGTATTGCTAAGGGTGCAAATAACATCTCCTTTAGTATATAGGGTGACTGATTAGAATGACTATCAAGGCTGGAAATGAGCTAAGCTGCTCGTAGCTTGTTTAAAACTCAACTAATTAACTAGCTCAATAAACTTGGTTATGAACCAAACAAGCTGAACTTGAGCTGAAAATTGAATTCGTAAAAAAAATGAGCTGAATTCGAGCCAAACCTAATTCGACTACTCGTTAAGGTCATGAACTGACTCAATTATATATCATATGTAAATATTTTATAGTTACATAATTATATATATATATATATATATATATATATATATATATGTGTGTGTACTTTTTATAATATTATGAATATATAACTATGTGTGTATTTATGTATCAATGATCATCACTTGAGTTAATGAGCTGCATACATTTGAGCTCATTAACTCATTCGAAAACTTGCGAACTTTAATTGAGTCGAGTTTAAACTAAAATATAGTTCGAATTGAACTCGACTCAAAACTCAGCTCATGATTTCCAACGAGGAAATCATGATGATATCCAGTAGCGGAGCTTTTAAGGAGCAGGTGCTCGGTGGGAGCACATGCTATATATATATATATATATATATATATATATTAGTAGCACCATTCAACGGCGTAATGGTAATGTGCTTGTTATTTAGCTTAGGATGTCCCTAGCTTGATTCCAGCCGTGGCCCATTTCTCTTTTTCGATTGCAATTTTTCATTTCATGAAGTTAAAAAATAAAATATGAAGAAATGATGGAGATTGGAATCGATCTAGGGTTCCTTAACAGATTTAAAAGACAACATACCACTACGCTAGAACATTTTTATTTGTTGCAGAAGTAATGTTTTAAATATAAATACCAACAAAGTTTGTTGCACCACCTAAATTTTTTTTTTCAAGCTCCACAACTGATGATATCCAGGATGATCAAGATACAAACTTGTGGTTTTTGGATTAAAAAAAAATACGGTGGAGGAGTTGCAAACTACAACAACAGCAAGGCTGAGAGGTGAAAAGGATGTAAATGGAACAATAGCGAATGAGTTTATTACATGAGTTTATCTAATAGAATGAGTTAGAACTTCTGTTGCTTAGGATTGACTAATTCAATTTGACCTCAATTATATGTAACTAATTTATTTTTATAGAAAAAGTTGTTATGATTTGACATGAATGTGTATTGTCAATGATCAAACTCAAGTGCTTGGTCTAAGTGAAAAATTAAAAAGGAAGGGTAGATTCAATAATATTAGTAGTTTTAGGTTTATATTGTCATATTGATAAACATCACGTGGAAGACATCTAATCATACAATTTCAACAACATAGAATGCTACAATCAAATTAACTGGCTCCCTAACTTTCCCCCCTTTCATTTGCACTACACTGTTGAGTTTCTCAAACCAGAATGCTATTTGTAATGCTATCAGCTTAGTAATTTAATACATCTTATCTTTGCCCTCACTAACTGATGATGGTGAAATACTTCTTACCCCTTTAATGAGGATTTCCATTGTGAAGTTAAAAGTCCTGCCGAGCTAATACAAAAGAAGATAGGAGAAGATACTAAAAGAAATACTACTAGCAGAGTGCCATCTGACTTGCATGTCCAGTTAATTATCATGTAGTTTGTCCTCCTTTGAAATGTATGTTAAATCTCACTAGTTTGTCGTCGTGAAGAGTTATTATCATGTAGTTATTGCTGTCCTGTATTACCAAGCTATATGATTTGTATAGTCAAAAAGAGATGATGTATAACAAATCTGACCAGATCAATCATTTTTAGAGTTAGCAATAAAATTGTCCAGAAAAATAAAAGGCCTTCCTGAAATAAAGAAACAAAATGGAAATATTTGCCCATACAAAATAGCTAGAGAATGATTAATCGCTACATACACACCAAACGAATAATCACCACTCAATTAATTAGTTTATACTTCCGCTCCTTTTCGATTAGCGTCTCTTGCTTTATAAACAACTTATAATTGATTGTTAAAAACCACTTTTTGAGAGAGCTTTTGAAAAATAAGGGATTGATCCTGATAATTTAAGTTGAATCAAACAAACACATAGAGGGAGCCTGCACACCAAGAATTAAGTATGCAATACAATCTTAGCTACATTTAATTTTACGCTTAGAAAGCTTTGTTTTTTCATGTTTTGAACTCAAGTCACTCTTTTGCAAGCAAGAAGCTGGGTTACTGTTTGCTAGGATTAGACTGCAATAGTTCTCACTTCTCACAAATTAACTGCTACAAATTTAAGTGAACATAAATGAAATCTACTTGTATCAAATTAGTAATTAGTGATGGTGATGTCTGATACTTATCTTAGCAATTCTTTTGTTATGAAACTAATCTAGTGGTGCTCCAAGGTATTCTTCCTTCAAAATACAGAATCAGAATTCAAATGTGTCGCAATATATCATATGCACAACATAGATGATGAATCGTATTGAAGCAGAACAAAGACAGTAATCACATTAATAGGTCAATTGGCTCCTCCAATTTTCTTTTTGTAATAACAAAGAAAGAAAGCAAGAACTGGAACCAACCAAACATAGCTAGCTAACATCTCCAATTAGGACTAAAGGTGATTACAGAATAAAATCACATAGAAAGAACTTAACTACATACAATGAATCTTTTCAATTCAGGGGGGAGATCCCTGGCTGTGGTGGGCTGTTGGGGGTTCTGAGGGCAGGTCTGGAGATGAAGATGGAGCGGGCGGAGACGTGGATTCGGGCGTTGATGAAGGTGATGGGGTTAACGGTAAGCTGGAAAGAAATGATGAGGGGGAGGGTGGTGGGGCGTGGAGGACGACCATGATCAGGCAGAGCAGCATCATTTCGCACCAAGGGCGTGATGAACAATGCCAAAGGTCGGCACAAGAAGAAGGTGCCGCAAGAGTCGATGAGGATGGTGGTGGTGGTGGTGTTGGTGGCAATGCTGATGATGGTGGGGAGAGTGAGGTGAATGAAGTGAATGCGGCGATCAATGCGGTTTACGAGGAGGAGGTGATGGCCGTTGTTGGGATTGGAACGAGGGTAAAGGAATCCGCGTGAGTTGAGCTGAGTGGTGGTAGGAGTGACGTTGATGATGATGGGGATGGGGATGGAGGGGGAAGTGATGGTGATGGTGATGGGGAAGTTGTTATTGATGGTGAGAAGTGATGGTGATGGAGGACGAGAAGGAGGAGGAGGTTGTTGTCTATTCGCCATGTCAAAGAAAGAAAGAAAGAAAGAAAGAAAAAGATTATGTGTTGTTGGATTTCTTGCAGATTGAGATTATACAACAGCAGAAGAAGGCTAAGGAGAAGAAGAAGGAGGCCTATTAATTCAAAAGTTATGTGTAACAAAGTCTTCCTCTCCGCCAAATATCAGTTCCATGCGGCTGTCTTGAATGCTCTAAACTGATGGTGGTCCATGGATGCACCACTTATCGGAACCACTGCAAAATTAATTTCTTAATTAATTTTATTTTATAAGTAGTTTCTTAATTAATTAAACGTATCAGAACCATTGCACTGTTATTCAATAAGCAAAATTAAATCAATATTGTTATTTTCATTTTTAACATTTATCGACATACAAGATTAACACCTGTTCCACCCCTCCGTTCCTTGTTATTTTTCGTTTTTTAGAGATTGTTTTTTTTTTTTTATTTGTCGTATTGAGAATTTCAAGAATGTAATAAATGTTATTTTTCATGTTTGTCTCTATTTAATGGGTCTTGTTTTATGTAAGTAGTGGAGAAAAATTAATGATTACAGAGAGAGAAATGGTACAATGGGAAGAAACATAATAAATGTGCTGGAAATCTAAGTAATCATTAGATTTCTTAAATGATGTGTTTTGTTTGAAATATAACATATATAAATAGGAATAGAGGGAGTATTATTTTAGGCAAGGAATACCCACCATTCTTTGCTCAAAAGATTAAGAGTTGGATTTGAATGTGAATAATATATACTCCCTCTGTTCTCTAATATAAGCATTTTTTGACCAAAATATCTTCCTTCAAGAAAAGTAGGTAAGTTAGTTATTTGTATTGGAATTGTAAATTTTAAGTATATATTTACCAATTTATTCTTTTGATCTTCTAGTCATTAATTGGCGTTTTTTTTTTTAAATTTTAATCCAAAATTATTTCCCACCCATTTTTAAAAAACATGGAACAATGAGCCTGACCCATCATCCTCTATTCGTTAATTAAAGTAGAAGTTTTGCATTCTTCTTGCTCTCTTGTTCTACTCATTTCTCTTCGTATTGCAAAAAGTAAACACTACAGTGCAGGACTATACTCAACAGTTTCATTTTCGTATATGTCCAAGGAATAAGGATAAATAGTCTGCCATTTTCAATTAATAATCCTTGGTCCATATTCAGATATCTAACGATTTAAAGGGAAAGCAATTGAAAAGAGCATGAGAGGATCCAACACTTCCAATTTGTTGGAACTTGGAAGGGTACAAAATCATTCAAATCTTTGAGTGTTGATGTCACAAGCTATTTTAAGCCCCTAGTATCTAGCATTGAGCTTCAAAAAAAAAAAAGAATTTAAAGATGCAACTACCACCTGAAGCTTATCTAATTGTCACGGTGTAAAAATAAATAAATTAAAAGAAAAAACCTTCTTAGTAGCTCAAAAACGGAGTATTATATGATGAGATTTCTCACTGTAGCAATAAGTAGAAGAAAAAAGTAAGTATAAAAGGAACAAGTACTGTAGTGGGTCTTTTAGAATTCTTCACGGTAAGAAAGTCTTTTAAAATTCTTGATAAATAGATTAAATCTCTTTTTCTTTTCCCCACAAACATAGTTAATGGAGTATTAAATAGAGTTAGTTTTGTAAAATTTTAGAAAAGGTTTTTATATTTGGGACCAAAAAATTTTGGTCAAAAAATGCTTATATTAAGGACAGGAAGGAGTATAAACAATTATAGTTGAAGACTCCTAGGATGCGACCAAATAGTTATGAAGTTAATTGGGAACTTTTTCCCATTAGTATGACTTATTCATGACCAAATAGTTATGAAGTTAATTGGGAACTTTTTCCCATTAGTATGACTTATTCATTACAATTTTGGTGTAACTTTTTAAAATAGGAAAACGTAATAAATGTTCGAAGAGCATTGTTTATACAAGCAAAAGAGGTATCTTTACATCGAAAAATAATGCATTTAATATATCAAAAGTGTTAAACTTAAGTTTCTAATATTACTTACTTGTTTTAAAATGTTTAAACAATATCATATATTCAGAACATTTGTTAGCATAATTTTTGGAAAATTCGTGGTGAAATACGATTTTTCCTTATTATTATTATTTTTTAATTTCTTATACATAAATCATGCTTTTCAGTTTTCATTGACTACTGCACTTTTTTTTTCAAAATTTTTTTATTGAAATCGTGTGACATATACACGATTTCTCATGTTATATTTTTTTAATTATCAATAAATTATAAAAATAAAAAAAATTTATGATTCATAATCAATGTTTGTATATTTTTATTTTTAAAATGATATTAAGGTATATAAAATCAATTTTTAAATTAGCATACACCATGCAATAAAATGTGTCATATGTCATGTAGAAAAATATCACTTTGTCACATCTCATTTTCTTGTAGTGTAGGTAGACCCGAGAGAAGACCGCCTAGGACCCAAGCCAAAGAGAATCCAAATTTTTTTAAAATATTACCTATTCTTTATTTTTACAAGTACCAACTTAGTCCCTGATATTTTTTCACAATACCAATTTAGTCCCTAAAAATTTATAAATACACATTTAGTCCTTCAAAATTTTCAGATGTAGCAATTTGGTGCTTCAAGTTTTTCGGGTGTAGCAATTTAGTCCTTAAAACATATGTGACGAAGCTGTACGTAAGAAAATCTTGAAGGACCAAATTGATACATTCAAAAACCCAAAGTACTAAATTTATAAATTTTTAGGACTAAATTGGTATAATGAAAAATCATCAGGGACTAAGTTGGTACTTCACCCAATTTTTAAATTAGTAACAATAATTGAATAATAAAATAAAGAGTAATATGTCAGATTGGTCCCTGACTTTGTAGGCATCAGTTAACTTCATCCCTGAGATTATCAAATTTACAAATTAGTCCTTGAGATAACAAGACATTAGTCAAGTTAGTCCCTGTCGTTAGTGATCCTTAACGATCAACCATGTTGACTAACGGGTGGCCAAAACCCATTTTTTTATAAAAAAAAAATCCTAATTTCAAGGATCAATTTGAATCATCTCATCCAACGGCTATAATTTCACACCCCTTCATTCAATGATAAAAACTTTGTTTTCAACCTCTAATCTCAGGGAGAATCTAACGTTTTCTTCTTTTTTTTTTCATCAACATCATAAACTTTATCCGGTTTATCCACATGGCTCTTTCTTTCGAATCTCTTCTTTTCGTAAAGTACAAGAGATACTCGCAAGAGCAGAACAAGGTTAAAGTTTTTGTTTCAATGTGGAATTAAGAAGCTCCTTTGATTTTGGATTGAGAACTTATATCTTTTGTTTGAGAAGAGCTCATTTCCAGTCAGATACTTGGGTCTGCCCCTTACTCCTACAAAATGGTCACACTAAGACTGTCAAGGCTTGATTAATAAGGTTGCTGCTAGAATTACATACTGCTCATCCAGGTATTTGTCTTATGCTGGGCGAATTCAACTCATCAACTCTGTTTTGATGTACATATAAACACATTGGTTTAGTATGTTTTTTCTAGTATGTTTTTTCTCTCTCAAAAGGTGATAAAGGAGATTGAAAGAATTTGTAGAGATTTTTTGTGGGGGATAAAATCACATGGTAGATCTTTTGCTTTGATAAGCTGGGACTGAGTCCACTATTTGAGAAAATATGGAGATCTGGATGTTTGTCATTTGAAAACATAGAATGAGGTTGCCCTTGTGAAGCAAAAATGGGATATAGCAAGGAAAGAGGACTCATTGTTCACGGTGTCTACCTCAAGCAATGTTGTCTTTGGGAGTACACTCCTAAAGTGGAAAATCAAGTGATAGGAAGAAAGTCCTATCAAGTATAGGGACCAGAATTCGAGATGGTCAATCTTTAGAAAAGAGGATAAAAAAATTAAACAAAAGACTTAATTCATTTCATTGCTTGATTTCTGTAGCCATCCAATTTTGTCAGGGGTCAAAATTATATTTTCATAAATATTTTGTTTGGGGTAAGATTTTTATCCTCAAGTTTTTATAATTGAATTTTATAAATAAAATAAAAAAAAGAGTTTGTTTGGACCCATTATTTTCTAATTTAGGTGTATAAAGTTATTTTTGGGATTTATTTAAAAAATAATAAACAAAATAAAAAGTGCATTGAAAATTTTTGAGAAGAAAAATTAATTGAAAAGATTGTGTCCAGAATTTTGACAAAATCAATTCAAAAGATTGAAAATCAATTATTTTTAAAAAAAGAGAAAGATTTTGATAATTAATTAAAAATCAATTTAGAAAATTTTGAGAATCATTTCAAAATCAATTAAAAATTTTGAAGATCAATTTGATAAATTGAGAATCAATTTAAAAAATTTTGAAAATCAATTTGAGAATTTGAGAATCAATTTGATTTAATTAAAGATTTGTTTTAATCATAAATATTTGAAAAAGATTACGATTGATTTTTGAAAAATTAAATTTTTTTGATTGAAATCAATTTGAATTTAGTTGATGATATGTTTTATTTGGAAGGAGTTATCAACTTCTTTTTTCTAAAAGATTGAAAATTAATTCAAAAAAATTGAGAATCAATTGAAAATCAAGTAAAATTTTTTGAATCAATTAAAGAGGATCGAGAATGAATTTGATTGAGTTGACATTTTTTTTTCGATTGCATTTTTTTCAAATCAAAAATTCTTTGGAAAGGATTATCCTCTTTTTGATATGATTAAAATCAATTCAAATTTTGACAATAAATTCAAAAGATTGAAAATCAATTATTTGTTATTTGAGAATCAATTTGATTTAATCGAGGATTTTCTTTTAAAATAAAAAATATTTGAAAAGATGCTATCATTATTTTGAAAAGATTTGAAATTGATTTTTAACGATTTTTTCTTAACTTTAACTTCTACTATAAATAGAGGTTTTCCCATCACTTTGGAGAAGAGGAAAATTTTGTGAAGGAGGAGGAGAAATTTTTTTGAAGAGAGGTGCACACAAAAATTCAAGAGGAATAATTTTACATTGAGTTTTGTGATAATTTTTCCTTTCGTTTTCCGTGCCCCCTTATTTTTATTCCAAGAACCGCATGCTGTTGTGCTGCATCCCTTCCTTGTCACATATTCTCTCCATAGCACTATAGCGTCATCTCCCATCATCATCAGGTGCTTTCCTTCTTTCTTTCATTTTTTTCCTTCCTTTTTTTTTAACTTCTAGATTTTTTAGTAATTGATCAAATAGTAAAAATTAAAATGTAATTTTTTTAATTTTTTTTATAATTTAATTATTAATTTTTAAGATTCTTTATCTTTTTTCGCAATAATAGAAATTGGTTGTGTTTTGATAAGCCAATTTTTCTCACCCAAATATATCATAGAGGTGGGATCTCTTGGACTTCCTCTCTGCACAAAAATACATATATAAAATAGTTTTCTTTAAAATAATAATAAATTAAAAATGTAGATTTTTCTAGTTGTCGTTTTAAAAATTTGCTGCGTTTTGGTAAGTCGATTTTTCTCTCCCAAATTCAATGGAGAGATCTCTCAAACTTCCTCTCCGCACAAAAATATGTACACATAAAAAATATTTTTTTTATATGAATAAATTATAAAAATTAGAAGAAAAACATTTTTTTTAAATAAAATTAAATAGATTTTATTAATTAAGTTTTAACAAAATGTGTTTTGGAAATCCACCTTTTCTTGCCTAAATGACAAGATCTTGTGCATATTTCCTCTCTGCATCAAACATTTTTGTAATAAAATTAAAAAAATTAAAAGTTAATTCAGAACTACGTAGCCTTGATTCCTCATTTTATGAGGGTACGTAGGACCAAGGGCAACCTTCTCAGGCACAACAATAAAAAACAAATATTTTTTGGCAAACCAATTATTTAGGTCTTTTAATTAAAATCAATCAAAGGTACCATTTTCGAATGGGCGAACGGGGTGCTAATACCTTCCCCGGCTCGTAACCGACTCCTGAACTCGGAATTTATCTAGTTCGAGACCAATGTTTTATCTCTTTTAATTAATTATTACTTTTCCGCGTTTTTGCAACAAAATGCGGTGGCGACTCCAAATTGGGTCAATCGACCCCCACTCGTAGGCGAGGCCCCGAGGGCGACCCGGGACCCCGGCCGCGACAGCTGGCGACTCCGCTGGGGACAAAACTAAATAAGAGAGTCAGGCCTAAATGATTGATTATTTTTAATAGACCTATTTTTTTTCTAATTGGTTTGCCTTTAATTAATTGTTTGTTGTTTATATCTGTGTAAATTTTTTACTTTATTTTATTTTATTTTTGCTAAATTATATATTTTTTCTTTACTGTAATCTCTTTTGTTTTTTTTTAATTAAAAAAAAAGTTTGTATGCCCCCGAAATAGGTTTTTTACACGGACCTTTGCACACACGGAAACCCTAAACCCGGGTACTATTATTTAAACCCTAAGTTTAGGGGTGCTTTTGCCCTACCTTTGACTTACCAAGTGTATGGTCTCTTGTAGTGTGTGAAAGTACCACTCGGACTAAAAACCATTTCTTGTAAACACGACTTTTGGAGGGTACGACTAACCTATTTTGGGAGGCGTAACCAACCTCTTGTCGATCGTTTGCGAAGTGGGTCATCACCTTAAAAAGTGAGGGCGATCCGAGGGCCTTTAGAGGTCTAGAGCCACCGTTGAGTACACTTTGTGTAGCATTCTATTTTGAAACTTGAATAAGTCAGTCATGGTTCCCCTTCATTCACTATCAAAGATTAAGAGGTGTCAAAACAGTTAATCTGTTACCTACTTATCCGTCGAAAAAGCTGTGGGGATTGTGTCAATAAAAAATTAAAAAAATATATATACTCTTTTTCAAGTTATCAAATTAGAGTGTTACACTTTAGTTATACCATAGAACAATGTCGTAGGACTATGGCCAATAGACATCCCAAAAACCATATAGGATTTACCATGAGGGGGCATATTCTTCCTTACCCTGCTAATATTATTTGTCGTAAGTCGGGGACTATCACCCCGCAAAAAAAAATAATAAACATAATTTTTTTTATAAGTCATTGCCATCCAAGCCAGAATGATGTAAGGGGCACCATTGCACTTTGGTAACCTTATGCCATGAGGAAGGCCTTTTCTTTGCATGCACATTAAACCCGTTATAGGGCCCACCGCCCTAAGGGTAAATTTCATTTTCATATCCATCATTTCACTTGGGATAATCCCTCATTGTTTCAAGTGGGCCCGAACTATATGGTTATTGTCAATTCATTATGACATCCCGTATTTTGTAATGAAGGCTTAATAGCCCCCAATTTGGGTCACTTACCCTAGGGGCATGCATTTGCATTTATATCATAACATTTCATTTCAAAAAGACAAATAAAAATTTTGGAGCGATCCACCGTCGTTCTGAAGTTGGCCAGAACTATATGAATGCTATCAATCCATCCTGATACCTCATATTGGTAATGAAGGCTTAATCGCTCCCAAATAGGATCTTTTGGATTCTAAGGGCACTGCATCATGCATTTTTGCATCTAGTGCATCATTCATAAAGCAAAATCTAAAAAATATATTTTTACAAGTCTAGGTTTTGTCACTATTGCTCATAAACACCGGTACCGAACCAGACTAAGAACCAAGATCATGGCTGCTGAAAATGAAAGTATAGAAGAGCTTCGAGCAGAAATGCTCCGAATGAAAGAGCAAATGGATACGATGGGTCAGTCAGTAGAGCAAATGACTAAGGTCGGTCAAATGCTAGAAAGATTGATGAGGGTGAATTTCGAGATGCCTGGTGACGATGAACAACCTGTCACAAATCTTGGAGATTCCTCTCAGCCTCCAAAAGATCCTCTGCCCAAAGTTATTCCTCATCTTAATCCCTCTACAGAATCACCATCTTACAAGCCCGATTCTATTGCAACCAGCAAAGTGAAAAAAACTTACTCTGACCCCGAGACTAAAGAACTGCTAGAGTCTCTGGCAGCCCGATTGGAAGCTGTGGAAGGAAATAAGCCATCTTGGATCAAAAGCACCATGGATATGTGTTTAGTCTCAGGGCTAGTGGTGCCCCCTGACTTTAAGGTGCCTGATTTTGAAAAGTACCGAGGAAACACTTGTCCTAGAGAGCACTTAACCATGTATGCAAGGAGAATGACCAATCATGCTGAAAATGATAAAATGATGATTCATTTTTTCCAAGACAGCCTTGCTGGAGCTGCATCAAGTTGGTACATGAGGTTGGAAAGAGACCAAGTTCGCACTTATGAAGATTTATCTGAAGCTTTCATCAATCAATACAAATTCAACATGGATATAGCACCTGATCGCACCCAACTGCAGAACATGGCTAGAAAGAATTCTGAAAGTTTCAGAGAGTATGCTTTAAGGTGGAGGGCTTTGGCTGCTCAAGTAGACCCTCCACTAACTAAGAGGGAGATGAACTCAATGTTTCTAGATACCTTGCCAAGCTCTTACTATGAGAAGATGGTTGGTCTCATAACTGCAGACTTCGTTGACATGATACTAGTGGGTGAAAAGATCGACGGAGGACTCAGACTTGGAATGATGTCTAATGGAGATCGAGGGGATCCTTCTTGTACAAAGAAGCCCGGTTTTATGATGAGGAATGGAGGAGAAACCAATGCGGTGATGATTGAAAGAAGATGCAAGCAAACTCACCAAGCCAAGCCCACAAATCAAAGAAACTCAGTCACCCCACAAGATCATTCTTCACCAGTCATTAACTTCAAACCATCTTATACTGGCCAAGAAAAGCCACGAAGACAGTTCGATCCAATACCTATGACCTACACTGAACTTTATCAGTATTTGCTGAAGCAAGGAGTAATTGAACCACAGTCTGGAAAAATCCCTTCACTTGACCCACCACCTCCATGGTATAAAGCTGATCAACGTTGTGATTACCACATGGGTGTTGCGGGACACTCTTCGGAAGGTTGTTTGAATTTGAAGCATCAAGTTCAGAATTTGATAGATTGTGGTTCATTGAACTTTCAAGTCAGCGCTCCTGATGTGAACAACGAACCTCTGCCTAATCACACAAGCTAATCAATTTTGCAGTGGGCACCAGATAGTGTGCATCCATGTTTTTCATTATGTCTTCAATAAGTGTAGGCCATTTTTGGCCATCTCAAAGTTATTCCTTAATGAAATTTTCATTTTCATTGCATTTATCTTTAACAATTATTTACTAATGTTTTGATCATGTGAATAAACCATCTCACCGCACTTCCAAAAAAAAAACAAAATTGATTCCTGCATTAATTTGAGATATTTGATTCAAATTTGAAATTAAAGGAAGGATGATGCAAATGTAAGACCCAAAATAGTGTGGACTCTCAAGCAAGTCCTTCCAGTGATACAAGGCTTTGTTGAATTCCCAAACACTGAGGAGATACCCCTAGCTAGTCACCCCATTGAGCCTAGACATTTTGAAGTGGAGATCATTTCTCTCAAACCAACAACATGTGATAAACCGGGATGGGTAGTTTTCAACAGTTTTTGCCAACATGCAAATATCAAGAAGGATTACTTTTTCTTTCATAAACCCAAACACATTTAATACATTGTTCACCCCATTGATCCCAAACAAAAAAAAAATTCTTCTTTTAAACCGACAATATTTTACCTGAGTATTAATGAGAATCAAACAAGGAAGACAATTTCCATGGTCAAGAGTGCCATCACAAAAAATCCAAAAATGGATGTAGGCAAGCACAAAAAAAAAAGCAAAAAGCAAGTGTGCCTGTCTAAATAAGGCAAAGTCCAATGATCTAGTATATGATGAAATAAAAAGGAACAATCTCAAACATTATGAAAGAAAGATTCTCATTTAAAACTCAACATAAATTTTGGGCCTTTATATCCATTCTTTCATTTGTCACAATATTACCCCCAGACCATGTTACAACCTTTTGGAAAATCCTCTTGATGATTTGAGTGTTGTGCAAAATCTGTTGAAAAATAGGGAATTGAAGAGAAAAGGAGTAAGGAGGGGAAGGGAAATAAAAATTTGAGCCTTGTACCTTTTATTGTCAACCCTTAATCATGCCACATTACAAGCTTTAAAAGACCTCGTTGAGGATTGGTTTGCTTGAATTACACACTAGGGCGGAGAAATGCTGACTTCATTAAACCTAATTGAAACTTTGATGAAATATATCTCATTTTTAATGCATGAATTAATTACTCCCATCATCCAAATATTTTCCATGTTCATATGACCATTACATTAGTATTTCTTGTTAAGAAGATATGTGAGGAAAAGAAGTTGAAAGGAACTTGATTGGTTGAGTACAGTTAAAGATCTTTTGTTATTAAGAACATGTTCTCTGAGAGAGTCCTAACCTTGAGTGGAATGAATGAAAAAGATTTGCAATTTCCAGTCAATTCAAAAGCAATTGAGAAATTATTGTGTTTGAGTAAAAAAGAATAAAAAAGAGCTCGCTAGGTTGAAAATCCTGAAAAAGGACGACCTAGGCAAAAGTTAGAGAGATCCGCTAAGTCGTAAAACTCGAAAGAGGCGGCTTCGGCAAAAATTAGGATCATAAGATAAAAACCCGCTAGGAACCTACATCGGGTTTTCTAGGCAAAATTTAGGGCAAAAAAAAATATCCTCAAACACCAACCAGTTTGTTCTTAGCAAAGAGATATTGGAAATTGCAAATAGAACCAGAAAAGAATCCCTGAAGGTTGCTCTGAGGCAATTTTGAAGATTCCATACCCTCAGTGATACATTTCCCAAACTGGGGCAGTTTTGAAAAGTTTTGTTGCTGGCCAAGTAAACTGGTGCAGTTTTGGAGATTTTTAACAAGCCCTAGAAGGAAATACTGGGGCAGTTTTGAAGAGAGGTCAAGCGGATTGTTCGTTTCTTTGCAAATATTGCTAATATAGTCAATTGGGGCAGTTCTGGAAAATTTTGTTGGAATAAATCCTTGAATGAGATACTGGGGCAGTTTTTGAAGAGAAAGTTATAAGCATTGATCATTCCCTTGCATTTGTTGGTCAGACAATAAACTGGGACAGTTTTTGAAGAGATTCATTGTTGAGCTCTAGATGAAAGATATTGGGGCATTATTTTGAAAAAAAATTTGATTCCCCAGTAAATATTCTAAGCACAATGCACTAGGGCAAATTTTGGACAACTTCAGGTTGTTTGAAGATGATTGATTATTGACAAATGTTTGATTGTTGAGTTGTCAAAAGATGTTGTTAAAGAAGAAAGTTGTTAAAGATTTGTCCGTGCCTGTCTTGATCAGATTTTGGTATGGTCCGGTATTGGTTTTCAAGAGCAATAGAGTTGAGACCAGTTTATCTGGTTGAAAAAAAAAACCAAAAAAAAAAAACTTTTTGCGTTTTAGACCCATTATTTCTTGATGGGTTTACATTAGAAAAAAGTTAGAGTTGCATTGTTGATTCCAAATCATATTCATTTCATTGTCATTCACATCATTTGTATTGAGTTCATCTTGCATTATACTTTTCTACATCATTTGCACCAGTTACATTATCCATTGCATTATACCAGTTGCAACATACCAGTTTTTCATTAACCATATCATTTGCATTGACTGCATTCTATTCATTACTATTTGCATTGTTTGCATCACCAGAACTTGATTATTCAAAAATAATAATTTCAAAAAAAAAAATCATTTAGTTGGGCTTTTCAGCCGCCTTTGCTTTGCCAAAAAATAATTAATGTTGATTGGGCTTTTTGATGCCCCGGCAGAAATGTCGAAAATCATTTTGGGTCTTTTGACGCCCAGCATAAACGCTAAAGTCATTTTGATGTTGATTGGGCTTTTTGATGCCCCGGCAGAAATGTCGAAAATCATTTTGGGTCTTTTGACGCCCGGCATAAACGCTAAAGTCATTTTGAGGTTGGTTAGGCTTTCGTGATATCCTGACAGAAATGTCGAAGAATCTCGTTGTTATTAGGCTTTCGTGATATCCTGACATAAATGTCGAAGAATCTCGTTGTTATTAGGCTTTATATGATATCCTAGCGGAAACGCTGAAGAATCATAGTTGTTATTGGGCTTTATGATGCCTTGGCAGAAATGTCAAAAATCATTTTGGGTCTTTTGACACCCGGCATAAACGCTGAAGAATCATAGTTGTTATTAGGCTTTCGTGATATCCTGACAAAAATGTCGAAGAATCTCGTTGTTATTAGGCTTTCGTGATATCCTGACATAAATGTCGAAGAATCTCGTTGTTATTAGGCTTTATATGATATCCTAGCGGAAACGCGGAAGAATCATAGTTGTTATTGGGCTTTTTGATGCCCTGGCAGAAATGTCAAAAATCATTTTGGGTCTTTTGACACCCGACATAAATGCTGAAGTCATTTTGATGTTGGTTAGGCTTTCGTGATATCCTGACAAAAATGTCGAAGAATCTCGTTGTTATTAGGCTTTCGTGATATCCTGACAGAAATGTCAAAGAATCTCGTTGTTATTAGGCTTTCGTGATATCCTGACAGAAATGTCGAAGAATCTCGTTGTTATTAGGCTTTTCATGATATCCTGGCAGGAATGCTAAAGAATCATCATCAACCAGTTCTGTTTCTATCAAACTTCCAGATCATGTATGTTTCTTGTTTCTTCCAGAACAAAATCGGTGTCTATTTCTTTACTCGTTCCTTACCATGATAGCATGCAAACCCTGGTTTGCCTGCTCTCTGTTAAGAAACAAGTAAAGAGGGGCAACTGTAGCCACCCAATTTTGTCCGGGGTCAAAATTATATTTTCATAAATATTTTGTTTGCGGTAAGATTTTTATCCTCAAGTTTTTATAATTGAATTTTATAAATAAAATTAAAAAAAGAGTTTGTTTGGACCCATTATTTTCTAATTTAGGTGTATAAAGTTATTTTTGGGATTTATTTAAAAAATAATAAACAAAATAAAAAGTGCATTGAAAATTTTTGAGAAGAAAAATTAATTGAAAAGATTGTGTCCAGAATTTTGACAAAATCAATTCAAAAGATTGAAAATCAATTATTTTTAAAAAAAGAGAAAGATTTTGATAATTAATTAAAAATCAATTTAGAAATTTTGAGAATCATTTCAAAATCAATTAAAAATTTTGAAGATCAATTTGATAAATTGAGAATCAATTTAAAAAATTTTGAAAATCAATTTGAGAATTTGAGAATCAATTTGATTTAATTGAAGATTTGTTTTAATCATAAATATTTGAAAAAGATTACGATTGATTTTTGACAAATTAAATTTTTTTGATTGAAATCAATTTGAATTTAGTTGATGATATGTTTTATTTGGAAAGAGTTATCAACTTCTTTTTTCTAAAAGATTGAAAATTAATTCAAAAAAATTGAGAATCAATTGAAAATCAAGTAAAATTTTTTGAATCAATTAAAGAGGATCGAGAATGAATTTGATTGAGTTGACAATTTTTTTTTTCGATTGCATTTTTTTAAATCAAAAATTCTTTGGAAAGGATTATCCTCTTTTTGATATGATTAAAATCAATTCAAATTTTGACAATCAATTCAAAAGATTGAAAATCAATTATTTGTTATTTGAGAATCAATTTGATTTAATCGAGGATTTTCTTTTAAAATATAAAATTTTTGAAAAGATGCTATCATTATTTTGAAAAGATTTGAAATTGATTTTTAACGATTTTTTCTTAACTTAACTTCTACTATAAATAGAGGTTTTCCCATCACTTTGGAGAAGAGGAAAATTTTGTGAAGGAGGAGGAGAAAATTTTTTGAAGAGAGGTGCACACAAAAATTCGAGAGGAATAATTTTACATTGAGTTTTGTGATAATTTTTCCTTTCGTTTTTCGTGCCCCCTTATTTTTATTCCAAGAACCGCATGTTGTTGTGCTGCAGCCCTTCCTTGTCACATATTCTCTCCATAGCACTATAGCGTCATCTCCCATCATCATCAGGTGCTTTCCTTCTTTCTTTCATTTTTTTTCCTTCCTTTTTTTTAACTTCTAGATTTTTTAGTAATTGATCAAATACTAAAAATTAAAATGTAATTTCTTTAATTTTTTTTTTTGATAATTTAATTATTAATTTTTAAGATTCTTTATCTTTTTTCGCAATAATAAAAATTGGTTGTGTTTTGGTAAGCCAATTTTTCTCACCCAAATTTATCATAGAGGTGGGATCTCTTGGACTTCCTCTCTGCACAAAAATACATATATAAAATAGTTTTCTTTAAAATAATAATAAATTAAAAATATAGATTTTTCTAGTTGTCGTTTTAAAAATTTGCTGCGTTTTGGTAAGTCGATATTTCTCTCCCAAATTCAATGGAGAGATCTCTCAAACTTCCTCTCCACACAAAAATATGTACACATAAAAAAATATTTTTTTATATGAATAAATTATAAAAATTAGAAGAAAAACGTTTTTTTTAAATAAAATTAAATAGATTTTATTAATTAAGTTTTAACAAAATGTGTTTTGGAAATCCACATTTTCTTGCCTAAATGACAAGATCTTATGCATATTTCCTCTCTGCATCAAACATTTTTGTAATAAAATTAAAAAACATTAAAAGTTAATTCAGAACTATGTAGTCTTGATTCCTCATTTTATGAGGGTACGTAGGACCAAGGGCAACCTTGTCAGGCACAACAATAAAAAACAAATATTTTTTGGCAAACCAATTATTTAGGTCTTTTAATTAAAATCAATCAAAGGTACCATTTTCGAATGGGCGAACGGGGTGCTAATACCTTCCCCGGCTCGTAACCGACTCCCGAACTCGGAATTTATCTAGTTCGAGACCAATGTTTTATCTCTTTTAATTAATTATTACTTTTCCGCGTTTTTGCAACAAAATGCGGTGGCGACTCCAAATTGGGTCATTCGACCCCCACTCGTAGGCGAGGCCCCGAGGGCGACCCAGGACCCCGGCAGCGACAATTTCTAACAAAGAGGGTACAATGCTTTATAGAAAATAAACCCTAATTTACTACTAAGATCAGTCGTACAAGTGGCATGATCTTACAACCTAAGAACATTTTATAATAATAATAATAATAATAATAATAAGACTTACTTAATTATTAAGTTAAATATTTATCCTACCCCTTTTCTCCAAATAGGCCTAAAAATCCTTTTAATCTTTGCTGGTCCTAACCTTCTATCATTACCGACCCCTTCAAAATCAACCTTGTCCTCAAGGTTGAAAAAAATAGTTAAGAGACTCATCGACCCGGTAATGCAGTTTGCGGAAAAATAATTGGACCCTTTCTTTGGAGCTGATGCGGGAGCCCAAGAAAGATTACAGAGTGGACATGCAATTGGGACATAAGAAGCCCATAACCTTTTAGGTACTGCAAGGGTTACTTTGAGTGCAACAAAAGATCATGCACCCAATTTAGCGGTGACTAAGGAGAAGTTGCGGTCCCACACAGCAAGGTAGATGAGGGCATAGGGTGTGTGATGGTAATCAACTCCTCCCTATTACCTTCTGCAAAAATATCAGCACCATCAAACAAATCTGAGTTACCAAAAATAACTTTTGGTAGCATTTTTGGCGGAGAGTTTCCCGATGACAGTGGAGAAATGTCCGACAACCTTGCTAACGGCGAGCGTTTTCCGGGGTCTCACTGTGGTTCTCTCCCTCCCTCTCATGTTGTAGATCTGATGTCACAGATTCAAGATCTTCCAAGGTTTTCTCTTCCTTAACTTCCCTATTTTTTTTCATCATAAGCATCAACTCTTTGATCTCAGCAAAGAGGTCTCTGTCTAGTGTTAGACCCATGACTGGGATCGGAGATGGTGGAGCTATTGAAGGCTCACGGTGAGGTTGAATGACGCGGTCATCTCTTTGTGGCTTCCATGGTGGCCAACGGCGGCGTTCCTCATTCTCTTTTTCGGGCTTGTACATTACGTCAGGGACAATTTCTGGTGACAACTTTGTTGGCGGCCACGGTGGTTCCCATGACGGAGATTGAGGCGGCTACCACGGTGGTTGTGGTTGAAGGGGCTGAAAGTGTGCATAAGAGGGTTGGGATGGAGGATAATATTGTGATGGTTGAAATGAGGAGTAATAGATCTGAGAAGTTGGGTAATTAGGCTTTGGTGATTGGGGTGGCGGCCGGAGTGGTTGAGAATGAAGGTGGTGGTGGTCGAGATAATATACCCTGTAATGATAATTGTTCATGAGGTCATCATGTGATATGTGAGGTGGAGGAGGGGAATGGGTATATATTGTGGCAGAGAGAATGCATAACAAATATGACATGGTCGCTGATGGTGAGAGTATGGTGGTTGTGGGTGATGATATCGCATGGTTGGTGGGGAGGTTGGGTAAAAGAATGAAAGCACCTTTTGATAGGAAGAAAATCCTACCAAGGATAGGGACCAGAATTCGAGATGGTAAATCTCCAGAAAAGAGGATAAAAAAACTAAACAAAGGACTTAATTCATTTCATTGCTTGGTTTCTAACAAAGAGGGTAAAATGCTTATATAGAAAATAAACCCTAATTTACTACTAAGATCAGCCGTACAAGTGGCATGATCTTACAACCTAAGTACATTCTATAATAATAATAATAATAATAATAATAATAATTAATTATTAAGTTAAATATTGACTTATTTATGGTTTTAATCCCTGAAAGTTGGGGGTGTTTTGATTTTGATCTCTAGAATTTTTTTTCACCTTGGCTCATCCTTAATTGCTTTAAAAATTTGGTTTTAGTTCATGTCGTTATGAAAAATCCGTTATTTGCGAATGTGGCTAACGAAATTCCACATCAACATACACGTGTGCAAGTATTGTGTGTCACCGGTACGATGACGTGGATGATCCGGATATATATAAGCAAAAGGGCCAAAGCCCAATCCACAAACACATTTGGGTTCAGCTTTGCCCCTTTTGCTCATGCGGATCCGGATCATCCACGTCGTCCTACTGGTGATACACAATACTTGCACACGTGTATGCTGATGTGGAATTTCGTTAGCCACCTTCGCAAATAACGGATTTTTCCTAACGGCATGGACTAAAACCAAATTTTTAAAACAACTAAGGATGAGTCAAGGTCAAAAAAATTTCTAGGGATCAAAATCAAAACACCCCTAACTTTCAGGTACAAAAGACATAAATAAGCCTTAAATATTTATCCTATTCCTTTTCTCCAAATAGGCCTAAAAATCCTTTTAATTTTTACTGTTCCTAACCTTCTATCATCAAAATGGCACCGGAGGAAGTTGATGAAAATTAAGGAGAAGTATAAGGCTGGATTTATTGGTGATAAGTGGAATTATGCTTAGGTTGGCCTCTATTTTGTTTCTGTAGGTTATGAATGGATAAAGAGGTTCATCAGAGATGAAGATTTTCAAAATTTGTCTGGGGGAAGTATAATATTCCTAAACTTTCCTTTATACGTTGGTTGTTTATACATGATTGGCTACTCGCCAAGCAAAAGTTAGCTCACCTGCATATACGGATTGCAGACGCTGCTACTGCTTATGCCAAGGACAAGATGAGGAAAGAAGCCATTCGTTCTTCCATTGCTCTTATTTTAGAGAAATGCCGAGTTGTTCCTGTTCATGGCTAGGAATACAGGACCTTAAAGGAGAAAGATTGAAATGGCTGAATAGATTAAGGTATGTATGGAAGACTAAGAAAGCAAGACAGAATGTGTTATATGTTGTGTTGGCAGCTGCTGCATATATGATTTGGAATGAGAGAAATGCACGAATTTTTACCGGAAAGGGCATGGATGTGAATAGATTGTTTTTGTTGATCAAGAGAGAGATTCGGTTAAGATTTCAAGTAGTCATTTTGGAGAAAGGGCTTTATTTAGATACCCTATGAAAATAGAGGGTTTATGTACCCTTTTAACGTGGCTCAATAAAGATTAGCCACGTGTTTTTTTTGCCACGTCATCGGAGCATATTTTTAATTTATAAATTTTATAATTAGGTCCTGTAGTGTCCTTGAACACTTTATGTCCTTAACCCTCTGAGCCCTCAAGATTATGGTAATCAGGAGTTCACCAGAAGGTCAAGTATCTATGTATGACCTTATGGTTTTTCTGCAATTCCAGTTGGGAAAGGCAGGATCTCCCCAGTCAACAAGTGTGTGTAGAGTGTCAACTTAGGGATGAGAGTACGTACCTGAAACCCTAGCTATTGTGAGCTATTTATAGGGTTTGGAGGAAGTTGATGTGGGCCGTATGGGCCTCGTATCAAGGTGAGCTGAACCGGGATTCTGTGAGAGAATATAGGAGATTTATTCCCTTAGAGTCCGGATAGGATCAGCTCACGATCCCATGTAGAGGCTGTTGCGAGATTCTAGGAGATATGGGTAGAAGTGATAGGAAGCCTTGGTGAGACTGAGTCAACCTACCAGCCGACGTTATGTCTCGGTTCTAGAATCCCGAGCCGATAAAGTGAAGACCGTTGTTGAGGCTCGGTCCCATAAAGTCCGAGCCTGGTCTTTTCGTACGCTCGGAATGAACGTGTCCGAGCGTGGGACGTTTAAGCAAACCGAGGGAAAGGTCCTTGGAAAATCCTTTATATAGGACTGTAATTTTTATACGGTCGGCATACCCTACAAGCCCCCAGCTCGTAAGACTTTGAAAAGTCTGTGACGAGGTAATGAGCGCTTAGGATAGACTTTCCCGCATGCCTCGTGACAACTGTAATTGTGCCGACCGCTTCGAGGTGATGTTTTGGGTTCTCGAGATACGGCGCGTTTCCTTGTAGGTTGTGCCAAATCATTGCGTTTTTGAAATTTGAAAAAGTACCTTTTAGAATTGCCACGTCTCTCCCTATGATTGGCTGCATGCGTCCATGGGCTTTTGGCCCAAATGGCTAAGACGGAGGGAAACTGAAAAGTTTTCTCTTTTAACTGAAACTTACCCTTTCTCTACCTCATTACTCACTCTCATTACTCACTCTACTCCCAAAATTTCTCAGAATCCCCTTATTCTCTCTTCGAGTTCCACTTTGCTGTCTCTGTTCCTAAATCGGGATTCCCAAATCCTTCTCCAGTTTTAACAACTTCACGCAGGTAACCCCTTCTACTCCTCTTATTTCCATTCCTGCAGTTTTCCTTATTCGTTTGGGGTTGTTTTTCTTTAGGAGTGAGTTTTTCTTTGTAAACGGGTTTTCTGGTTTCGGGATTTTACAGGGATTTCTGGGTAGTTTCTGGGTTTCTTTTGTTTTTAAGTGAGAGGAGTTTATACCTCAATTTGTTTGAATCATGAGAGGATGGAGAGGTTTTAGGGAAATTACCGTGAACTCTGTAGGAGATTAGGAGAAAATCCCTCTAGTGACAGTGAATCAAGTTCTTCATCCTTTCCTGGGGTTTCTGAAGATTCTGGGAACGAAAGGAGTCCATGCTCGGAAAGCTCTGCGCCTATCCCTGCTATTCCTCCCCTCAACTCGGGTTCTTCCGAGTTAAAACCATTAACAGTAGAACATCCATTGAATCCTGCCGACGAGGCTAAGTGGTTATTAGCCTATAGATTCGCTGAGCGTAGAGCCCAAGTTAGACTTAGCCCCGATCATGATATGGGGGATAAAGAACCTGTAGGAAATCCATCTGAGGTGGGTGGAAAAAGTTCGGGGCTCGGCATTAGATTTAAAGTAAAAACTCGTGCTGTAAAAAATCCTAACGCCGAGCCTTTTTCTTTTTTCCCAGAAATGGTGGAACGCAGGTGTGTAACCAATCCTGAAGAATATCCTCTGCCGCCTAATCATGCGCAGTACGATGGTGTTTTTGATCGGGAAGTACTGGGGATGAGACCTTCATTGCTAACAACAAATAGTCTTAATCATCTCCGGCCGATACTGACACCTCCGAGAGCCGACGGAAATACCTCATATTTCGTATTAAGACCTTTGGGAATCGACGATCGGATTTGCTTCGAGGTGCCGGAAAATCGTCAATATTTTTACTTCTATGAAGAAGTAGTAACTAAAGTCGGTATCCGCTTGCCCTTCTCCACCTTCGAGGTCGAGGTCCTCACTCATTTAGGAATAGCCCCAAGCCAATTGCATCCAAGTGGGTGGGCTTTCGTCCGAGCCTTTCAACAATTCTGCGATGTTGAAAACTTTGTCGCATCGGTACGGTCCTTCTTTTGGTTATATGCTCCCCAAGTAAATAAGTTTGGTGATTCCAAGGGTCTTTGGGTGTCCCTAAAGGCTCGGAGGGGGCATGCCCTTTTCGCCAAGGTGACAGACTCTTGGAAATCTTTCAAACCTCTCTTCTTCCAATACGAGTATACTGGGGCCGAAGTATGTTAGTTCATGGAACGGGTTGAAGAAGATGGAGTGATGAAGATCGTGCCTCGGTTTCCGTTGGGTTGGACGACGAACATTTATAACCGAGGATCCTCCTTGTATCAATTCGACTATAAGTCGGATTTAACAAAAGCCGGAAGGCGATTATGCGACCACGTTTGGGAGTACCTTCAAGCAAATGGTCAAATTGATTCAAAACGAATTCTGCTGAAAGATACGTGAGACGAAGTGAAGGCGGAGCTGGGTATTTTTTTTTTTTGACTAATCCATTTTTCTTGCAGAAGCGATAGGGAAGAAAGCAACCAAAGCCAAGAAGAGTGAAGCTCGGGCAGCTAGAGTGTCACAGCTAGCAGCACTCAAAGAGTCTGCGTCCGGTTCTCCAATCAAGGGTCAATCTTCTGAGCCGACCCATCCTGAAAGACCGACCGTTATCCCCAATACCACCCCCACTGTCAGGGTTACTGGTGTTGAACAGGTGATCAGAAAGGGCCGCATTGTAGATGCGGTGAATATCGAAGTAGAAGCTCATTCATCTCCCCAAGACGTTCCCGAGCGTCCCCTCAAGAAGACTCGGCTAGATAAAGGAAAAGGTCTCGCTGGAGACTGGTTCAATTTGAGCAAGTCCAACAAAGGGATTGAAATTCCTGAGGGTAAAGATGATGCAGCTGCCAAGACGGTGTGGGGTAGGAAGATGTCCGACTCATTCATTGCCACCGTTTTTCCTCCTGAAAATGCTGAGGTAATCGAGTCTTGGACCCCTGGGACTTGGGAAAATAATTGTAAAGCGTTGGTGAAAAGCTTCTTACGGGGCGCGAGCATTTTCCATCACCTTGGTCATCATGGTGATGATGCTTATGCTGGATTGGCCCCCGAGGAAAAGAAGAAAAGATATGAAGCCAACGAGCGGGAAGATTACTTGGAAATTCAGGTCTAAGGTTTGAATAAAAGGATACAAGAGATGGCGGCTGAAAATGAGAGGCTTCAAAAGGTTGCACAAGATTCAGAGGGGGCCAAAGTTCGGGCCGAGACAATACTTCAAGCTACCGAGGCACAGATAAAGAGGTCGGAAGAAATTCAGAAAAAAGCTGAGGAGGATGTTGCTGCTCTTCTGGTGACTACGGAGAAAGCTCGTTCGAACGAGCAAGCTGCTGCAGTGGCTCAGGAGCAACATGAGTATGCAAAGGACGAGATACTCAGGCTCCGAGCTTCCTTGGAGAAGATGAGCGCGAAAGCGCTCAAGCATAAGAAAACAGCAAAGGAGAATCTGTTCAATTGGGACCATGCAATTGAAGATTCTTTCTATAATACTGCCGAGCAACTCCGTATTCTGAATCCCGGGCTTGTGACCAAGGGCGCTGATCCTAATTTTGCTGTGAAAAAAGGTCAAATTGTCGGCCCGAGTGGAGTTCCCATAGATCTGAATAACTCCGACCTTCCAGACCATTTGGCCGAAGACTCTGAAGGGGAAGGAACCGAGGATGCCGAAGGTGAAGAAGAAGAAGAAGACACATTCAATGCTGACAGCATCGTATTGTCCGATTTAGAATAGTATGATCCTTTTTTTTTTTGATCGCCCCAGTATTGGGTTTTTGTAATCGCCCTAGTAATGGGTTTGAACTTTTTCTATGCTTCTTTGTTCGAAATATTATGAACGTTTATAGTATTCGTAGTCAACTGTTTGCTTCTTTTTATACTTTGTGTTAAGAATTCAAGTGTCAAGACCTCGGAACTCCAGCGCTTTAGCCAAGGTGGGTTCCTCTATCCGCGATGTAAAATGATTTTAATAAACCATGTTTGAATCGGGAGTCTTAGTAGAATACTTGACGAGTTATAAGCTCTTGTTTGAGCTGTTTATAATCGTTCGCGTCATACACGGTGGCTAATCGAATATGAGGAAAAGTACGTAATACAATGAATTCAGTAACAGTCTTTTTATTAATCAGAAGCAGAAAGTACAATGGGCTCGGAGTTCCACCGAGCGTACACCATCATTAAACAAAAATGGATAAAACTAACAATTCTAACAAGAATAAATGAAACTATGAAACTATAACGAAAGAAAGATTCTAACTGTAATATCCTTTGAGCTTCGCCACATTCCATGAGTTGTTGATAGGAGCTCCCGAGAGAGTTTCAAGTTTGTAGGCTCCTGTCCCGGTTTTGAATGTGACTCGGTATGGCCCTTCCCAGCTTTGGGCCAGTTTTCTGTCCTTCGCATTCTTAAGACCAATATCCGCCCTTCTCAAGACAAGGTCACCTACCTCGAACTCTCTGGGGTTAACCGAGCGATTATATCCCTTCGCCTGCATCCTTTTAGCGTGCTTTTCTCGCTCGGCAGCCAAGTCCTTGACCTCCTCCGACAAAACAAGATCCTCACACAGCAAAGTGTTGTTTAGAGGATTTGGCTGCTGCATAGCTCGGAAAGAAGGGATAATTTTTTCAATGGGGATGACTGCGTCGCAACCGTAAGTGAGCCGATAGGGCGTTTCCCCTGTTGAAGTTTGGATGGTGGTGCGATACGACCAAAGTACCTCGTGCAAGTTTTCCACCCAATTTCCTTTTGCTCCTTCAAGTCCCCTCTTGATTCCCTGAATGACGGACCTGTTCACTGATTCCACCTGACCGTTGGTTTGAGGGTGTTCCACCGAGGAGGAGTAGTGCTTAACCCCCAATGCACTGACCAAATCTTGGAATGCCCTTGCTGCAAACTGGGTTCCATTGTCGGTTACCAATATCTGTGGCACCCCAAATCGAGCCATAACTTGCCTCTCAAAAAACTTTTGCACCTTTGCCGAGGATATGGTTGCCAAAGGCTCGGCCTCAACCCACTTTTTAAAATAGTCTATGGCCACGATCACCCACTTCAACTGTCCTGGTGCGGTCGGGAACTGCCCAATCAAATCCATTCCCCATTGGTAAAAGGGATAGGGAGATGAAAGAGAATGAAGTTCCTCGGCTGGTTTTTGATAAACATCACTGTGAAATTGGCATTTATCACACCTTTTCACATGGTCTATCGCATCTTGTTGAAGGGTAGACCAGTAGTATCCTGCCCTTAGGACTTTTCTAGCCAGTGACTTCCCTCCAATGTGGTGGCTGCCTATTCCTCTATGAACTTCTTCTAGTGCCAGCTTTGCTTCGGCGGGGTCGAGACACCTGAGCATTGGATCGTTGACCCCTCGCCGAAAGAGTACTCCCTCGGCGAGTGCAAATTGAGATGCCTTCCTGACAAGTTTCCTAGCTTCCACCAAGTCGGTCGGCAAGGTCCCTTGTTCCAAATAGCTTGCAATTGGGCTAATCCAGCTTGAATCCAGTGATATGGAGAGGACAACGCTAGGTCCATGCACCATTTCCTGAATTAAACTCTTGTTGTTTTCAGAGTTTTTTGTTGAGGCGAGTTTGGAAAGAATATCCGCTCGGCTATTGCTTTCCCTCGGTATGTGACAGATTTCGACTTTCACAAATTCAGATGACAAGAATCTTACTTTTTCCAAGTATTTTTGAAGGATTGGCTCCTTCTCCTGATATTCACCCTTGACCTGTGATACCACCAATTGGGAGTCGCTGAGAATTTTCACCTCTCGGGCTCCCACTTCTTTTGCCATCCTCAATCCCGCCAAAACAGCTTCATACTCCGCCTGATTGTTGGATGTTGAAAATCCGAACTTCAAGGAGTATTCAAGGGTGACTCCCTCGGAGTTCTCCAGAATTATTCCTGCTCCTGCCCCCATCTTATTGCTCGATCCATCCACATAGATGTTCCAATCCAAGTTTGAGCTCGTCAATGGCTTAGTGAACTCGTTAAGGAAATCAGCCAAGGCCTGAGACTTCATCGCCTTTCTTGGTTCGAAAGTTATTTCAAACTCAGAAAGCTCGATAGCCCACGTCACCATCCTTCCAGCCAAATCAGGTTTCTGCAATATTTGTCGGATCGGTTGAGCCGTTCTGACCGTGATGCAGTGGCTGTGGAAATATTGGTGCAGTCGCATGGCAGTTATTACTAAACAGAAGGCTAATTTCTCCACTTTTTGATATCTGATTTCCGGTCCCTGGAGAGCTCGACTCACAAAATAAATCGGAGACTCTTTACCTGATTCCTCACGTACCAAAACCGAACTTACCACCGAATCTCCAACCGACAAATAAAGGAAAAGAGTTTCGCCATGGCTCGGACTAGACAAAATGGGAGGCGAAGCCAAATAATGTTTAAGGTCAGTAAAGGCCTTTTCACATTCTTCATCCCATTCAAACATCTCCTCCTTCTCTTTCCTCAGCAGCTTGTACCATGGAAGGGCCTTTCTAGCTGACTGAGACAGAAACCTTGAAAGAGTTGCGACCCGACCTGTTAGCTGCTGAACCCCTTTGATGTTCGAGGGACTTCTCATCTCCAAAATGGCTCTGCACTTGTCTGGATTAGCCTCTATTCCACGCTCTGTAAGCATAAACCCGAGGAACGATCCTGCCGGAACTCCGAATGTGCATTTTTCCGGGTTCAGCCTCATATCAAACTGTCTCACCCTTCCTAAGATTTCTTTCAAGTCTTTTGCATGATCTTCCTCTTTTAAACTTTTCGCAATCATATCGTCTATATAAACCTCCATCCTCGTTCCAATCAGAGAACCAAAAACCTTGTTCATCATGCGTTGGTAAGTTGCCCCAGCATTCTTCAATCCGAACGGCATAACATTATAGCAATAAGTAGCGTTTTCTGTGATAAACGAGGTTTTTACCTGGTCCGGGGGATACATTGGGATCTGATTGTATCCCGAGTAAGCATCCATAAAGGACAACCTTTGATAGCCAGCCGAACTATCCACCAATTTATCGATGCATGGTAGTGGGTACTGATCCTTCGGGCACATCTTGTTCAGATCTGTGTAGTCCACGCACATCCTCCATTTCCCATTGGACTTCTTGAATAGCACAGGATTGGCCAACCAATCAGTGTATACCACCTCTCTAATAAATCCAGCTTCTAAAAGCTCAGCTACCTTCTCATCAGTCGCTTACGCTTTCTCAGTTCCGACCCTTCTCTTCTTCTGACATACTGGCTTGGCGCCAGGATATACACTCAACTTGTGGCAGATGAAGTTAGGATCGATTCCCGGCATGTCTGCTGAGGTCCATGCAAACAAATCCTTGTTTTCAATTAGAAGTTCAGTAAGCTCTTTTTCTAGCTTTTTCGACAGGCCAACCCCTATCTTGACGTAGTGAGATGGCTCAGGGCCGAGGATTACTTTTTTAAAGTTCCCTTGCGGAGTTGGTCGAGTTTCATCCTCTTCTCTGACGTCAAGATCGGCCAAGTTGACGCTTCCTTTGTTCAATGGTTCCTTCATAATTTTCTCATCATCTAGTTTCAGCTTTGCCAAACTGATGTTATAGCATTTTCGGGCCAACTCCTGATCAGACCGTACTGTTACTACCTTGTCATCCGACCCTGGAAACTTCATGGCCAAATGCACTGTCGAAACGACGGCACCGAAAGATTGGAGTGTTGTTCTTCCGAAGATAGCGTTATAGGCCGAGGGAGCTTGGACAACGAGCCACTTTACCATTTCAGTTCGGGCAGAAGGTGGTTCACCCATTGTCACTGGGAGGTGGATATGGCCTAATGGAACGATTGAGTGTCCCGTGAAGCCGATCAAGCTTCCCTCGAATGGAGTAAGATCCGACCTTTTCAACTTCAATTTCTCAAACAGATCAAGGAACATGATGTCCGCTGAACTCCCTTGATCAACGAGAATTCTTCTGACTTCATAGTTGCCCATCCGAACTGTGACGACCATTGGATCATTATGGTCTTGCAGGATGTCTTCAAAGTCTTCATCACTAAAACTGATTACAACGTTCTTTTTTCTCGGTTTCTGAATCGGTCGGCTTGCCACCGAAAGAACTTGCCCCACGTATTTCTTGCGGTCACACTTCTTTTCCCCACCACCAGCAAATCCTCCAGCAATAGTACCGATAAGAAAGTCATTTGCTTTCTCGGATTGTTGTATTGGGGCTCCGCTTGCAGGTGGTGAAGGACTTTTATTCCTCTTCTGTTCGGTTTTGGGAGGCGAGGGGCTCTTCCTTCTAGATCGCTTGCGCAAGACTTCCCCGATGTAATGCTGAAGCTTGCCATCCCTTACCATCTCCTCAATTAGATCTTTCAGTTGGATACATTGGTCAGTGGTATGCCCCCATCCACCATGGTGATCGCAATACTTCGATTTATCCTTTTGGGCCGCCTTTCTTAAGGCTGGTGGCCGAGTAATATTGCGCATTTCAGTATGCATGGTCTCACGAAGGATTTGACTCCTCGGGACCGTTAATTGAGTGTATTCCTCATACTTGCCTTTGGGAGGCAGTTTATCACCTCTTTCTTGTTCCCTCTTGTCTTTCCTTCCTCTTTCCCGAAAACGATCATTCTGACGAGCCTCGTTTTGGCGAGGCCGTTGCTCCTGTCGTCCTTCAGTACCCCTTGCCGCAGTGCTTATCCTTCGGAACTCCTCTAGGTTGACATATTTCCTGGACCTTTCTCTAAGTTCTTCCATGTTATGAGGTGGTTCCCCGATCAAACAATCTTTGAAATCTCCGTCCAACAATCCCTGAGTAAGTAGGAGAACGGATACTCCCGACTGTAAACCAGATATGCCACTGGCCTCTTGTTGATACCGAGCCAGGTAGTCGCGTAAAGACTCGCCAGGTCTTTGTGCGACTCCAGCTAAAGAATGATCCGACTTGGGCTGTGACATGCTCGCTGTATATCGATTGAGGAAAACCCTCCGAAGCTCGGCCCAAGAACTGATGGAATTTGCCGGTAGGGAATTGAACCATCTCAGCGGCGCTGGGCCTAGCGTCATTGAGAAAGCTCGGCATTTCATTTCATCTTCTCCTCCATAAAACATCATGGAAGACTCATAAGATGCAATGTGATCCATCGGGTCAGTCGTCCCATTATAGCGAGAGACGTTCTGATGGCCCATGAAAGCTTGTGGAGTCCGAAATGCCATGATTGCGGCTGTGAACGGGTGTCCCGGATGCGGTTCAGCAACAGCAGGTTCGGCAGCCTCATTCGAAGTAAGGGGTGGAGGCAAGGGAAGGTTACTTGGGTTACCAAGGGCCATGAGAGTGCTTTGTTCGGCAAGCCTAGCCATGCTTTGCTGCTGTAAAGTCGCGATAGGATGGTTTTGCTTTTCGATTAATGAAGTTTGAGTCCTCAGAATTTCCATAATTGACTCTTCTCTTCTCCTAGCCGAGGAGGTCGTCATGTAAGATCTTCCCTGAGACTCGGAACGTTCACCACCTTGAAGTGTTCCGAAGCGTCCTCTAGTAAATTGCGGTACTCCCCTAAACAAGGGTATTTCTCTACCAGACCGCTCGGTTCGGGAGTTTTCTCGAACATGACGTTCAGCTCGTCGCTCCTCCCCAGTTCGGGATCCAGCAGGGGCTCTTCTAGACTGGTGTGGTCCAGAACTCGCAGTGTCACGCCATTCCGACACATGACCATCAGAAACACGACGTGGCTGAGATCGTCGTTCATGGCCCTCCATAGCCGGAATGACGGCGGCTTGCGGTTGGACCTGAGGAACAGGCGGATCAGCAGGGTGGTCCACTGGAGGAACTTGGGGGTTCTCAACCTGATTACCCTCAGGGGGAGCCAGTCTGTCCCTAACATTCCTGCCAGCAGCATTCCTAGGTCCGGCGTTCTTTGGTGGTCTTCCTCTAAGGCGACGGCGGAGATCACCTCCTCCTTGGTTGTCGTCGTCGTTGTTTGCCATTTCGTGCAGTGAGCGGTGGGAATACTGGTTATTAATTCCCACAGACGGCGCCAATGTAGTGTCCTTGAACACTTTATGTCCTTAACCCTCTGAGCCCTCAAGATTATGGTAATCAGGAGTTCACCAGAAGGTCAAGTATCTATGTATGACCTTATGGTTTTTCTGCAATTCCAGTTGGGAAAGGCAGGATCTCCCCAGTCAACAAGTGTGTGCAGAGTGTCAACTTAGGGATGAGAGTACGTACCTGAAACCCTAGCTATTGTGAGCTATTTATAGGGTTTGGAGGAAGTTGATGTGGGCCGTATGGGCCTCGTATCAAGGTGAGCTGAACCGGGATTCTGTGAGAGAATATAAGAGATTTATTCCCTTAGAGTCCGGATAGGATCAGCTCACGATCCCATGTAGAGGCTGTTGCGAGATTCTAGGAGATATGGGTAGAAGTGATAGGAAGCCTTGGTGAGACTGAGTCAACCTACCAGCCGACGTTATGTCTCGGTTCTAGAATCCCAAGCCGATAGAGTGAAGACCGTTGTTGAGGCTCGGTCCCATAAAGTCCGAGCCTGGTCTTTTCGTACGCTCGGAATGAACGTGTCCGAGCGTGGGACGTTTAAGCAAACCGAGGGAAAGGTCCTTGGAAAATCCTTTATATAGGACTGTAATTTTTATACGGTCGGCAGACCCTACAGGTCCCTAAAATATTTATTTAAAAATATTATTTTTATCCTTAATGTAATTTACCCAAAATACCATCATTCTAATATTATTTTTGATCTACCTAAAATACCCTTATTTTAATATTATTTTTCATCTACCCAAATTTTAATTTTATATTTCATCTACCCAAAATACCCTCATTTTAATATTATTTGTATTTACCCAAAAAAAAATCTTAAAAATTTATAATTTCTCATTTCACTACTCACTCACGTTATTCTTCTCCATCAATCTATCAGGCCCTTCTTCTTCTATCACTGCCAAGTACCAACATCATTACCTTCTTCTTTTTTATTCATAAATTCTTTATTGGAAAACTCAGAAGCAAACCCAGGAACATACCTTCTTCGTCATCACTTTTTTTTTATTCTTCACTCTCCAACCCGTTTTCATTTTCAAACCCAATCCAAATTTCGTCGCCACCACCACCATAGATAGTTCTCTTTCTTCCTCTTTTAGGAATTTCACTGCCTTAATATTTAATTAAATCAATTTCATTCATTCTGTTTTTGGTGGCTTCTAGTTATTAAGAGTTCAGGATTTATGGTAGACTCACATTGTTTGATATGCTAATGTTTTCTACTTCTTCTATCTCATTATCTTGGTAAAAAAAAATTTAGTTTTTTTTGTCCCAAATTAAAATAAAAATAATTAATGAAAAATCTTAAATATGGTATATTATATTAAAAATCTTAAAAATAATTAATGAAAAATCTTAAAGATCGTAAAAATAATATGAAAATTTGTGTGATAGAAATTTGTAATTGATGAATGAATCATAGAATCATGCATTGAATCAAAAATATATTCTCTCATTTTTATTTACTATTTTGACTTTTACTACCAAGATAATTGGACCAAGGGAGTGTCTCAAAATTTTTTCCTTATCTCCTACTCCATTAGAGGAGCGAAGTTTCTCTTATCTTATTTTATGTTCATATCATCTCATTTAATTCTCAATTTTTTTACCTTATCTCCTACTTTATATTAGAGAGGTGAAGTTTATCATATTTTATACTCATATCATCTCATTTAATTGTCTCTCATATACTCCATTTGTCCCATTATCTTGGTAAAAAAATGAATTTTTTTTTTTCACAAATCAAAGTAAAAATAATTAATGAAAAATCTTAAAGATTGTATATTATCTTAAAAATTGTATATTACATTAAATTTTTTTTAAAATAATTAATGAAAAATCTTAAAGATTGTAAAAATGATATGAAAATTTGTGTGATAAAAATTTGTAATTAATGAATGAATCATACATTATATTTTATTTTGAAAATAGAATCATGCATTATATCAAAAAGATATTTTCTTATTTTTGTTTACTACTTTGACTTTTATCAAGATAACGGGATCGAAGGAGAGTATCTCAAATTTTCTTTCCTTATCTTTTGCTTCATTAGAGGAGCAAAATTTTTCTTATCTTATTTTATGTTCATATCATCTCATTTAATTCTCAATTTTTTCTTACCTTATCTCCTATTCTATATTAGAGAAGTGAAATTTATTTTATTATACCCTCATATCATCTCAATTTATTGTCTCTCATATACTCCCTCCGTCCCACTATTTTGGTAAAAAATGAAGTTTTTTTTTGTCCCAATTCAAAGTAAAAATAATTAATGAAAAATCAATTAAAAATTGTATATTACATTAAAATTCTTTAAAACAATTAAAGAAAAATCTTAAAAATTGTAAAAATAATATGAAAATTCGTGTGATAGAAATTTGTAATTAATGAAGGAATCAAACATTATATTTCATTTGAAAACAAAATCAAGCATTATATCAAAAAGATATTCTCTTCTTTTTTGTTGACTACTTTGACTTTTTCCAAGATAATGAGACACGTTGCTTCTCACCACCACTCAACTATATTAAAAAAAAACATTATTGCTAAAAATTGATTTTTTTTAATGAACAATTTCAGACTTTTGTTAATGAAAATGTGAAAACTTTTATTTTCTTCATACATTTGGGGAATAAAAAAAATAATCACGTGTTATGAAGGATATGAACATCAACGTATACTGCTGACAGCAACCCACATAAATAAAATCTAAAGGATATGAACATCCCTAAAAGATGAAGAAAGAGAACCTAACTACGGTGGTGGTGGTGCCGGAATTGGGGTTGAGTTTGGAAATGAAAACGGGTTTGAAAGTCAGAGGGAATAATATAAAAGAAGGTGATGATAAAGAAGGTATGCTCTTGCGTTTGTTGTTGGGTTTTTTTTTTATGAAGAACGAAGGTATGAATAAAGAAGAAGAAGGTGATGACGTTGGTACTTGACAGTGATAGAAGAAGAAAGGTATGATAGATTGATGGGGAAGAATAACGTGGGAGGATAGTGAAATGAGAAATTATAAATTATTAAGAGTATTTTGTATAGATACAAATGGTATTAAAATGAGGGTACTTAGGGTAAATGAAATATAAAATTAAAATTAGGGTATTTTAGGTAGATGAAAAATAATATTAAAATGATGATATTTTGGGTAAATTACATTAAGGATAAAAAAAATATTTTTAAATAAATATTTTAGGGATCTAATTATAAAACTTATAAATCAAAAATATACCCCGCTGACAAGGCAAAGAACAACACATGACAAATATCTATTGGTGCATGTCAAAAGGGTACCAAAACCCTCTCATCTCATAGGGTTCCCAAGCA
The DNA here is from genome assembly GCA_037953625.1 of Crotalaria pallida. Lineage (NCBI taxonomy): Eukaryota > Viridiplantae > Streptophyta > Magnoliopsida > Fabales > Fabaceae > Crotalaria > Crotalaria pallida. The sequence continues at coordinate 46,234,279 of CM075650.1, read as the reverse complement.
AAGCCCTTAGAGAAAGTAAGAGTAAAGGAAAGAAGGTTTTTTTTTTTTTTTTTTTTAGATTGGAGTTGTAAATTCTGATGTTATAATAGTGTTTAATTGAGGTATAATCACTACTACAGAATTGCAAAAAAGTTCCCGGATATTAATCTCAGTTCCTTTCCGGAACTGGGATTAATAGACAAATGATAATTAAAAAATACCATTGATTTATTGATCCCAGTTATAGAAAACGCGGAACTGGGATCAATGTTATATCATAAATAATTTTGTATTTTTTTAAAAATTAAAAATCACACCAACCTTATTTATCTCATTGTTTTACTTCAACCGGAATGAATAATAAAAAACCAGAACCGGGATCAATATTGTAAAATAAATCATTTTTCGTTTCAGCATCCTCCCCAAACCCAGTAAACCCATACGCTTAGAGACTCAGTGTTTGAGACTTAGGGTTTGCAGCCACCATCTCCATTTCTGGCCATTGCAGACGGAGAAGAGCACCGAAGGGCAGAGGCATTGATTCGAACTTCGCCGCCGCCGCCGTCGTCGTGAACCCTTTGCAGGCTACCGATTCACGCTTCGCAGACCGCCATAGGAAACTCGCCGCCGCCGTCGCCGTGAACCCTTTGCAGGCTACCGATTCACGCTTCGCAGACCGCCATAGGAAACTCGCCGCCGCCGTTGTGAACGTTGTTCCTCTTCTCCGTCGACTGTTCCTCTTCTCCAGCGAGTCCTCTTCTCCGTCGAGTCCTTTTCTCCGTCGATTGTTCCTCTTCTTCAAGCTTCAAGATTTGTATGCATATAATGATGTAGTTGTTTCATTTGGTTGTTGTGAGATATTAAGTGGTTTTATAATGGTATGATGCTGGTTATATGCACCGGTTTGTTTAATAAAATTCTTAATTTTGTACAGTTGCTTATGTCAATGAAAAGATTAATATTTATATTTGAGATTGATTTTAGACTTTGAAAATGACATACATAAGTGTCTATGAATTGTGGATTTATTTGTTACGCAAGTTTATAGATGTGCTGATGTGGCTGGATTGATATCACATGTAATTGGATCTAAATTCCGATGCAGCTTGGCTCGTGGGGGTTCAAACCCTTTGCCAGACTCAGTTTAGATGTTTGCTTATTGGTTTGGTTTCTGAACTTAAAGAATCTAATTCCTTGTTTCTCTTTTCACTTTTATGATAATCCGTGTTTCTTATTATTTATTTGCAGGTATGGTAGTGCCAATGTTTGGAAGATCTTTACAGACCTTTTTGATTTTTTTCCGTTGACTGCATTGGTTAGTACTGTTTTTTCCCTCCATTTTTTTGTGATTTGAAGTGTATATTATTTGTGCCTATAAGTTATTACGTAAACTGAAAATTTGGAAGATTACCAGTGATTTGGTGTAAATTGCATTCTTTGTTTGCAATATTAATCAAAATGATCAATATATACCTTTTCTCTGAGAGATTCAATCAACTAAAGAGTAAATAACTCTTTTATGTTTGACATAATGAGTAAAGTGGAAATTGTTAGTTAAAGTTTTAGTTCCAGCCGTTATAGCATTCGGCCTCTAATGTAATATAGTCCCCTTACAGGTTGAATCAGAAATATTCTGTTTGCATGGTGGACTGTCCCCTTCAATTGAGACACTTGATGACATAAGGAACTTTGATCGTGTTCAAGAGGTTCCTCATGAAGGGCCCATGTGTGATCTGTTATGGTCTGATCCAGATGACAGATGTGGCTGGGGTATTTCTCCTCGTGGTGCTGGATACACTTTTTGGCCAGGTAACCATAACTTTAATTTCTCAACTGCCTACTTTGTTGATTTTGTTATTTTTAAAGCATTGATAGATCAATTATTGTCTTTATTATTTTAATTTTAATTCCAATTCACTTTCTTTCAGGATATATCTGAATAATTCAATCACACAAAAACAGCCTTAAGTTGATTGCTAGAGCTCATCAGCTGGTTATGGATGGATTTAACTGGGCTCATGTATTTTTCCTTCTCATGATATGATCTTCTTTTGCATTTGCTTGCTTTAGAGTTTTGGGGGGTAAAGTTTTAGATATGTTCATTACTTTATTGAAACAGGAACAAAAGGTGGTTACCATTTTTAGCGCACCTAACTATTGTTACCGATGTGGGAACATGGCTTCCATATTGGAGGTTGACGATTGCAAAGGCCACACATTTATCCAGGTCTCTTTCTCTGACATTCAACATAAATCTGCTCTTGTTCTGCTTGTAAATATATTGTTCACTTATCCCTTTGAATTTGAAATGTTTTTTGCAGTTTGAACCTGCTCCAAGGAGAGGAGAACCCAATGTCACGCGTAGAACGCCCGATATATTACTTCCTGTAATGTACCTGCTGAATGTTCTGGGTATCATTGTTGCTTGTACTTCTGCGCTAATTTTAAGGTAGTGGTGCATCCACATTGGTGAGGTTGTTGTAAGTATTTAAATCCATGGGTATACATGTCCTATGCTTTTATGGTTATCCAAAGACTGCTTTGATTGTTCACTTATCCTTTTAGAAATGCAAAATATTTGGTTTTTTATTCCTTTTTATGAGTATTTCTCTGTAAATATTTATTTGTAGTTACCACTGGTTGTCACTCCCCATGCTGGCAAAATTTTAATTGACGTATATAAGGAAACCATTTTCTGACCTGTGGCGTGCTGCTTTTCTTTTGATTACATCCATTTTTATTCCTTGCTATTGACATTTACCCTTGCATGATTCTTACATTTTAAGCCATCTCATTTTGGAAGACTTAATATTTGTTTGTTATTCAGGTAAGGGAACATGCTGCAGCAATTCTAACAGGCTTAATGAAGGGTGGAGATGAAAATCTCGCTAAAGATTTTCGTGATAGAGCTTACGAGGAGGCAAATATTGTACAAAATAGAAGAAAATTGAGGTTAATCTTTTCCTCATGTTTTGGGAAATTTACTTGTTTTTGTAGGAAAGGAAGACTAAAAGAACCTTGAAATATTTTATATTTGAAAGAACGTTGAAATACTGCTCCGTTGTATTTTTGAGTTCAATGTCATCTTTTTATTTTGTGGATGGTCTTGTGAAGTTATAAATGGTTATAATTCTAGGTTCTGTTTCGAGAATAGTCGTAAACTCAACTGTTTGTCATTTATGATAAAAGAAAATAAGTCATGGATTGATGGTTTTTGCAGCTATTTTCATTAATATTTTATGTATACTAGGAGAGATTTGCTAACAGATTTTTTAATTTGAAAATTAAAAAGCTCTTGATCAGCTTTTTTTATTTGAAATTTTTCTATATTAATACATGACCTGCAACCACATTGGGTGGGTTTTTTTTGCAGTTTGCACTAGTAATAACCAATTTGACTTGAAGGTTCGCTTTTCTCACTAGTAGGAAATTAGGAATCAAACCCATCTAGCTGTGACTATGCTACAATTATTTGTTTATTTTTTTTATATCAATGACTTTTTTAAAATACAATTGTTTGTCCATGTATATTTTCAGAAAGCCTTGATAAAATCCAAAACCTTGTGGAAGAAAGGTTCCAAGATATTAGAAACACTAAAAGTTGTTTCTACCCTCTTCATCAACCATGCAAATCAAAGCTTTTGTAGGTATACATGTCATATTTGTGACTAAGTGGTAAATTTTAATTAGATCCTTCAACATTGATTCTAATGTATGTTCTGATTTGGTTTTCTGTTTACATTCTCATCAGGACTGTCCCAATAAAAAAAAGTTCATTTCTGCTACTATTTTTGTTGTTCTGCTGCTATTTTTTGTTGTTTCTTGCTGCTGTTTTACTCTCATAAAGAGGAGGTTGGTGCTTTCCAAGTTGAGGACTGGTGAATATTGATGGGGTGGGCTGTTGCTGTTTCAATTGATTATTCTTCCCCTCAGGCAGATGAGGTTAAGGAGTATCTGAAGGTGTTGTCTCGTTCCTTTTCTCTCAAATATTGAACCATTATTTTATATTAAATGTTATTTTAAATGCAGGATTTAAGCAAGTTTGCTGCTCTAGTTGCTGCTGCTGCACCTATTGCTGATTCTGGAGCTGCTCCAGCTACTGCAGCCGTGGAAGAGAAGGAGGAAGAGGCTGAGTGGATTTAGTTTCAACATTAATTAAAATCATTCTTTTTCTATTCATACAATGCTTGCTTGAGAACATATTCAAAATGCTAGACTATAGTTCTACTTCTAACCGTTTGTCGGAGCTAATCTCAAATATTTCTTGTTTTTATTTATGTCTAGTATAGAGAAGGTGGTAGTCATTGCAACACCAAAGGAACCATCAGAGCAATGGAGATCCGCATGGTTTTTTTTTTTTTTTTGGAGATGAACTGATTTTACAATGGGGTCATCACTATCAATGGCAAGCCCTAACCTTTAGTTTGAGAAATGAAACATCTCCGAAATCAGTATATCTTCAACCTTGGTTACCTTAGCTAAGTTTTGAATATAGGGCATCATATATATTTTTGAATGTGACTATGTAGTATTTATATATCGAGCCTGTTTAGCCTTTTGTATGTATGGAACCATTTGCTTTTGATTTGGGAGTTGTCTATCTTAAATGTGTATTGACATTCACGTTTCTAATGTATATAATTATGACATTTATTTGTTGCAAAAAAAAAAATGTTGACAATTTATTTAAATATATGGATATAGTAAATATTATAAATTAATATATATATATATATATATATATATATATATATATATATACTAAAGATCACGGTTCATTTTAAAAAATTCAACACTGATCATATATACTAAAGATCCCGGTTCATTTTAAAAAACTTAACAGTGATCGTATATACTAAAGATCCCAGTTCATTGTTAAAAAATCAACAGTGATCATATATGTTATTGATTCCGGTTCCTTGTTTTTTATTGATCCCGGTTCCGTGTTTTTTAAAACACCTGGGATCAAAAGTATCGGATTTGTTATACCAGGGGATACAATCCCGGTTCTAAACCGAGATCACTATGCATGCGGAACCGGGATCTTTTAGCATTTCTGTTGTAGTGAATAATGTTTAATTAAGGTAGTGTTGGTAATTGTCTTTTTGAGGCTTGAACCCAATTTAGTTGGTGGCAAGTTTCATTAACGCTCCTCATCAACATATTATAAAATAGGAGAAGTTGAGGGGTAAATGTGATTTTCTTCCAAATTTCTCACTTTCTCTCCTAATTTTTCTTCTAATCTTAGCCATCCAATTGCAAATGTAATAATAAATCACATCCGTCCATATTCATCTAAAGTAAAATATTTTCATTTTCTTTCATTCTAGACATGAGATATGACATATAAAAATGAATGCATGTAACTGAACGAATGAAGTTAAATTATTTTTGTAATGAATGCACGTTATGTAAGTTATACAATTTATATTATTATGATGAAATGTTATCTATACACTATATTCATGGATCATATGCATGTAAAATATGTCATTCAATATATATACAATTGTTAACTCAAGGTACTATGTCTTATTTGCGTCATCTTCTTTTTATAGTGGTAATATCGTTTCAACTTTTTGAAGTTTTTCTTAGTTCATTTTCGTAAAATATTTTAAGATATTACTTTTTTTATCATGCTGGAGATTTTGAATGTGCAAGAAAATTGATAATAGTATATATAAATATAGGTTTCATCTCTATAATTTTTGCTCTTCTATTTATTCTATTGGAATTTTACTATTTATTTTTTTAATCATATTTTAATAGTAAGAAGTTCATGATGTCTAATATTGAATAACGCTAAGCATGCTATTCATTCCGGAGTAATAGAATAAGATTTGTATGTTATTCATTCCATTTTTCGCTAACTCTCTTATTTTATTTGATTAACATAAGCGAACTTCCATTTATTTGAATACAAGATTATTTGATAGCAAAGTGATTTCAAAGACATGATTTTTGAAGTCATTCTTCAAGTTTCGATTGGGTTTGCTTCTTTTAATCTTCTATTTTCTATTGTTTTTTTAATATCTTTAAATTTTAATGTTATATATATTATTGGATTTTCTATTATTGATCTCAATTCCCTTTATAATATGTTTCATTTTGTATATTGAAAGAGATGTGATTTTGTAGGTCTTTTGGGAATCAATTATTCACTTTTGAGGAGGGTTCAAAGATATGATTGGGCAAATATAAGCCAAATGTTCATGAATAACTCCACATATGACATCCTTTATTAAAATTTAAAAAACTTTTTAAATATTTACATTTGCTTAATATATAGACAGACGTTTGTGCATTATATATTATACCAATTTTATATTATATAATTATTGCCCCAAAAAAAACACAGAGAAAAATAATAACAGTTATTCATAATGTTTTTAAAGTATTCATAATTGTTTCACATGCCAACGTGGATATATAAAAATTTTCAAAATCTTTTTCACACTTTATCTAATTATAAATATTATATTCCGATTTGATTATATTAGTTTGTCTGATCATAAATATTTTTTTTCATTGTAAATTTGCAATAATTAAAATAAATACCATATAAAATATAATTAAAAAAATGATAAATTTATTGTCCTAAAAAAAATAGTCACATGTAAATTAAACATTGTTTAATGTTCGAACAAATTGAAAGAATAGCGAAATTTAAGACCCGTGCATCGCACGAGCAATTTTCATAGTTATACTCTAGTATGTATAGTTATGTTGGGTAATGAGAATTCTTTCTTGTTTGCCTAATAATAATAATAATAATAATAAATTTTGTAAAATATTTTTGTCTTCTATTTTTAAATTTATATTATAAGATTTTGAATTATGTAGAAAGAAGTGTTAATTAAATTATCATATTTTGAATTATGTTCTATTTTTTTCATGCACTTTATATGTAAATTGATTTGGGCTCAATAAATGATGTTTTTGGATGATAATTTACCCTCTTTCTTAGTGATTTTGGTTTGTTTCTCAAGTAATTGTAGGAAAAGATTGAGTTTTTATCTATTAACGAATTGGAATGAGATCCTTTAAGATTTTGTACCTTTTTGGTCTTAATTTCAGGTTTTGGAGCAATAATTTGGTGAATTGGAGCTGAAGAAAAAAGAAACAAGTCTTGAAACTATGAAATTGGAGCAAAGAAGGACAAAATGGTGAATTTAGCAGACGTGCGCCCAAGCACGAGTTACATGCGCTCAAGCGCGTGTGGTCAGCAGATCAATAATTGGGGTGCAAAGTGCTAATTCTCTCAGGTAGATGCACGCTCAAGCGCAAGTCAGGGCGCGCTCAAGCGTGCGTGGGGTCAGTCAGCTTAAAAAGGGGTCAAATATTCAATTCGTGTGCAGAATGAAGAGGCGCGCTGAAGCGCGAATCCGTGCGCTCAAGCGCGCGACATTAAATTGAAGATAATAATTTTATCTTTTCAGAATTAGATAGGGATTTGGTTGCTAAACGTTTTTAATAGGGATTTTTAGGTTTTCTAAGTTAGTTATCATAATTTTAGAGAGAGCAATAGTGAGAAAGCTTTTGGAGGCAAGTTGAAGGATTGCACTTTGTGATTGGAGATTGGGGTAATTTCATGTCTCTCATTATGATTTTCATTATTCTTCTTTCTTCTTCTCTAATTATGTGTAACTAAACTCCTTTTTGGGAACATGTGGATTTGTATGGAACCTATATAGTTTTTGTTTAATGAATTGATGTTTTTCCATTTAAGTATTGTGTTTGATTATGTCTTAATTGTTCATCATGAATTTGGTACCGTTTATGATTTGGTAATTCTAATTGAATAGGAATATTGAATTAGGATTTAGACCTTTAATCAAACAATTCAATTGCATAGGGATATATTTATGTCTATGAATTGGGTAACCGTTTAATAATTTTGCTTGAACATTAATTGGTAGATTAGGATTTAAGACTCTACTTAAGGAATTAAGAGAGATTAAATTACTAAGAAACAAAGTTGATCTAAGAAATTAGGTGGCTTTTACCTTGCAAAATTGGTTCAATACTTAGGAAATTCATTGATTTGTTAACAATTGCTTTTGGAACCTACACTGAAACATGTGCCCAAGCTTTCCCAAATTCTTTTCACAACTACTTTTAATTTGCGTTTTTATTTTATAATTTAATTTAGTTTCTAAGTTTTCAAGTCAATTGAATCGTCCTTTGAATTTCATTTAATAACTACATTTAGGTGAGAACTGTTTTAATCAATTTTAGTCCTCGTTGGGAACGATACTCTATTTATCATTATATTACTTGTACGATCTGGTATACTTGCCAGAAATGCAACATAAATATAAATATTAAATAATAAAATTGAACTTATAATTATTATCTAAAAATAAATATTTTATTTTTGAAATAAAAATTTTGAATTTATGAATAACAATGGAATAAAAAATAAAATTGAGTTTAAAAATAAGTTGATGTTGATGTAATACTCATACCAAAGTCTTATTAGAAGTCTCACAAATCTTAGAATCGTTGTGATAATATATATGAATAATTTGAAATTAAATCTTATACCAAAAAAATACATAATAATCGGATTAATTACAAAATTACATGGCGGGAAGAGTTTGTTAGGCTGAAACTTTCAGTTAAGACTCACATCCTCCAAGCATAGCATAGACACAAAACTCATTGGTATATATTGTTCTACTTCCCTTCCTCATTCTCACTCAAAACTCTTTAGCAAGAAATCCTTTCAAGAACACAAGAAAGAAAGAACTCACACACACACACACTCTCTCTCTCTCTGGTTATTCAGTTTGTGATGGAGAATAACAACAATGGAGAACAAGAAGCACCGCCACAACCACCCTCTCCTCCTAACAATGGTGACCCTCCCCATCAGCAGGAGCAGGAACCCATCGTATTAGCCCGCATCAACAGCCTCCAACCCTTCACCATCCCCATGACCCTCAACCTCGACCTCGAAATCACCGTCAACAACGACAACGTCCCCTTACCCATCACCATCACCGTCACCACCCACTCTGTTACCCTCACCCTCAACAACACCAACACCAATCCCCCTCACCCTCATGATCATGCTGATGACGATCATGGGAACGACGACTGATTTCAACACACCAATGCTATTATTGGCTTATTGCTTCCTTCCTCTCACAGCATGATGAAAGACTTTCGCTGCTACTTCTTCCTGATGCTCCTGCATTGTCAACGTGGCTCTCTTGATTTTTTTTGTTGCTGTTTCCTTCTTCAACAACTCGTGACGGCATTGTGAGAATTAATTGTTTCAATAAGTTTTCTTTTTCTTTTTTTTTTTGGGGAACAATGGTTTATAGTTAGACACTTCGTGCAATTTGATTGGTTTGGTTGATTTCATTCCTTGGTAATTCAAATTAATTTTTTTTTCCATTACACCACGCCTTTTCTTAATCATTGTAGAATCGTTATTAAAAATGTGATTCAATATTCAATAATGATCAAATTCCTGCGACAAGTTTTGCATTGGATTGCCATACTCTGACAAATTTAATTATCTCCTTAATTACTTAGTAGATTAGGTCTTAACTCTTGACTTTGATTTGTGTGACGAATGAAGTGATTTTTTCCATTCAATTACTAAGAGTTAAGATATCAGTAATTTATTCCATCTTCAAACGCTTTCCTTTGTCGCATGATGGCTTTCCATAACTGCAAGGGAATTTAGAGTAGATGAAACTGGTGTTAAGTGAAGAAATAAGGTAATGACAATGTTTCTTACCAGCATTTCATTCAAGTTTTTTTTAAGGCCAACTCAAAAACAGAATACTTAGGAGTTAGGAGAGAATTTTCGCTTTGTTGCAAATCCCATGGATATTTAGTAATTCGATATAAACATGCAAATCGAGATGTACAAGTCGAATATCTGGATGCTAGCCTCTTTTCAGGGTTCCAAAAACTGGCACAAAAATTTGATTGGTTTGGCTTATTAAGCTTACTATGAGATTAACATTCTTGGGAGATTAGGGATTTCCAGAACTTACAAACACAACGAAACCGGATGAGTAATTTGACTGGAACCCATGATTGGTAAAGTGCGAGCACTTTTCATGACTTAAGGCACTAAAGTGTGAGATTATCAAAAACAAAGGCTAAACAAAGTAACACGAACGAGATGCCACGCTGTTTATATAGACATGGTTAGGTCGGTGAGTCGGTCATCTTTTTGGCTAAGATGGGCTTTTTTTTTTTTTTTTTTTTTTTAATGAATATATAGTTTTGGGAAGCTTCCAATCCATACTATTGGAAAACAAAAATGTTATCTTGACACTTACTTATTGATTAACATCAAAACACAATATTTGCTATTTTAAGTACTCGTCTATTTTTTTACTTAAAATTACATGTGTTAGATTTAGATCTTAATTATTAATGTATGTTCAAATAACATAGTTGATTGAAAAATGACCTATTCCCTGTATAAAAATATGGGTACCATATTTTTTTGACATATATCTATCAATTATCTTTTATTTTTTAAAAATAATTTTGTAAAAATATATTCAGAATGGTTTTCCTGTACTTCTTTAATATATTCCTTATACATTTTTTATAAGATTAAAATATATATTTTGACTGTATTTTAAAGTTTTTAATACAATTATCTTATACTTTTGTTTTTCAAATTCCTTTTTATTAAAATAACCTATTTTTTTTTGTACAATATTTTAAAACGTAATCCATATATCTTGTATCTAACTCGTCCCTTATTAATTATTTTCGCAACCTCGGCCTCGTACTTTTCCCTTTTTCTGCCAAGTTCCATTTTTTATTTCCTTTTAAATTTTATGCATATACAATATTTGTAGCTCCATATTTGTATCGTATCTATAACGTACTAAATAATATCCTTGTTTCATAAACCTGACATCACTACTAGTGGCGAGCTTGAACCAAATAGTGGCTGCAACATACATATTTATATATATGATAGCTAATTTCAATTTGTTCAAAAACTTGTGGAAGACTAGTTCCTCAGCGAGGAAGCTTACAAAAGGAAATGTGATCATGTCATCAAAGCTTGCAAATGGAAATGGCACCCCTAATATAACTAAATATGGCTCTTACATTCTTCCAGATTTTTTTTAACACTTTATTTTTGCTTTTTATTTTTTCTTTCTATCACATCACACCATCAATCACTTCTTTCTCTTTTCTTCCTATATCTCTCTTCCTTACACAAAATACACCTAAAAAAGAGAAGTGCATAATTGCCATTTTTAAACTAAATAATGAACTAGACTACATAATTTTTACTAATTTTACACTTATTTGAAACAATTTTTTCAAGTGTGATAATGGACTACTTTTAAAATTGTGATTATCTATTGTAAAATTTTAATAATGTAGCCCATAATGGTAAATCGTAATAGTAATGCAGGACGGGTAGCTTCATGCATTGCCATTTTCTCGAGATTAAAATCCATATATACAAAATTCTTAGTGTGTTTTTGTTGGCAATATAAATAAATTGCTTAAGTAAAATAAATTTAAAAAAACACACACACAATACAAACGTTAGAGATTCGTTGAAGTTTTCCCTATTTTTATATTTCTTTCTCTGAATACTTGCAGTTACAAGTTATATATATATATATATATATATATATATATATATATATATATAACAATGAAGGAAGGAAGTAGGGTATTTATACAAAAAATAAGTTTGTTACTCTCCTAATATTAAGTAGCTTTTGTTACTAAGTTTAGTAACATGTCTTTATGTCTTTGACGCTTTATTTGCATGTAGCAACAACTATACGTCTTCTTTTTCTTTTGAATATGCCAAGTTTAGCTCGAGAATGTGTATGCCTTATAACAACTTGTTCAAACCATAGTTGTCTTATGGCCAAATTTAATTTCCAACATCCTCCCTTAAATTTGGCTTCATCATTCCGAGCATGTTTTTCAATTTCAAGAACAAATTAGTTTTGAGTGGCTTCGTGAAAATATCTGCTACTTGATTTTCGGAAGAGCAGTATTCTACCATGATTTCTTTGTCTCGGATCAAGTCTCGAATGAAATGATGTTTGATGTTAATATGCTTGCTACGTCCATGAAGCACTGGATTCTTTGATAAAGCAATTGTTGATTTATTATCACAAAATATCTTTGGCGGACCACCTTGTTGATGTTGCAGTTCACTCAATATTCTTCTCAACCAAACTGCTTGAGTAGCACAGTTAGTTGCGGCAATGTACTTTGCTTCTGCTGTCGAAAGTGCAACGACTTGTTGTTTCTTGGAGGACCAAGAAAATACACCTGAGCCTAGATGAAAAGCATAACCCGATGTGTTTTTTCGAGTTTCAGTTTCACTTGCCCAATCACTGTTTGTGTATCCAATTAACTCAGACTTATTATTGGAACTTGAGTAAAAAATACCTTCATTGATTGTGCCTTTGATATATCTCAGGATTCTCTTTGCAGCTTGCCAATGAGATTGGCTCGGTGATTCCATGAATCTGCTTATGAGTCCGACTCCATAAACTATGTCAGGTCTTGTTGCAGTCAAGTACCTTAGACTTCCGACTAACATTCGGAAATGAGTTGAGTTGACGAGATCACAATCGCTTTCTTTTGTTAGCTTCAGTCTCTCCTCAATTGGTGTGAGCATCGGCTTAGAAGCCTCCATCTTGAATTTCTTTAAAACATCTTTTGCATATTTATTTTGAGATATAAAAATCCCTTCATTCGTTTGTTTCACCTCAATGCCTAAAAAGTAAGACATTAGGCCCATATCTGTCATGTCAAATTGAGTTGACATGTTTTCCTTGAATTCAGCTAGCAATTTTGAATTAGTGCCAGTGAATATCAAGTCATCAACGTACAAACACACAATAATAAAATCTCCAGCTTTATTTGTTTTAACATATAAAGCATGTTCATATGGACTTCTGTGAAATCCATTATTAATAAAATATGTGTCAATACGTGTGTACCATGTGTAACACCCCAAAATTTTAATCCTGGATTAATAAGAGTTAATTATAAATAAATATAAATTTTATTTATAATTAATTGTTATTATAATAATCTTTGATTAAGATTACGTATTTAGTATGCGAGTAGGTGGAAAATAATCCCATAGTTATTTTCTATGCAAAAATTAGAATTTTGCATATTAGTCCCTGCTGTAGAGTTTTGATGTTTTGATGCTAACAACCTAAAGCCAAGCAACAACATTCAACAAGGAAGCACCACTCATGAAGATTAGAATTAGGTTTATTTTATTTCTAATCAATGTAATATTTTATTTTGCATATCATGAGAGTGGGTGGTAGCTTTAGGAATCTCAATTAGATTTATAATATTGTTTGATTAATAGTGAAGAAAGATTAATCTTGATAAAATAGCTCTAAATAAAGTATTTGTCAAAGTATATTTGAAAAGCTTTATTTTTAATCACTTTTTACAGTGGTTAATCGATTAGCACGTAAGGCTTAATCGATTAACTCAAATAACTGTACAACACTGATTGTGTTAATAAAGGTTAATCGAGTAGTGTGTTACACGTTAATCGATTAGCACGAATTAACACAGGTGAATCGATTAGTGTGTTTACCTTAATCGATTAATTGCTATTGTTTCTGAAAAATAATATTTTGTTTAAAAAGACTTCATTTCTACTTTGACAAGGTTACATACTCTTTCATAATTTTCATATAGAGAAACATACTTTCAGATTTTCAAGAGCTATTACTACTTTCCTTTTGTGATATCAAGATTCAACAACTTTCAATTTTCTTCACTCATGATCTTTCAATATTCTAAGTTCTATTGAGATTCAAGTTTTCTAGTTTTCTAGTTTTTAGTTTTGTGTTGAAACAATTCACAACAATAAGGTTGTCACATTCAAGCTTTCAACAAAGAAGTGAAGAATTCACAATTCAAGACTTTGAAGAATCTCAAAGCGATTGGAAAAGGAATTTGGTTGGAGAGCATCCTTCAACAAATTCAAGAGGACAAGATACGGATTCAATTGGGTAGATTATCAAAGAGATTGGTACTCTCTTTGAAGGGGTTAAGATAGGATAACTAGTGAGAGTTGCATCTTAACATTGTATTCTAACAATTGAAGTATCTAGTAGAAACTCTTTATCTTTTGATAAAGGGGACTGGAGTAGCTCTCAGTGGTAGAGAGTGAACCAGGATAAAATCTTGTCTTCCTTGCTTTTATTTCTTCTAGTTTTCATTAACCAAGAACAATTGAATTAGGTTTAATTTGGGGTTTTTCAATTCCTTGTTAATTAACCTAAATTGGCTTGGTAAATTTACTTGATATTGTTCAATCATTCATTCATCATTTGTTGGTGCATCAAGGCATTGCAATCTCCATTGAATTCCGATTAAAACTGAAATTGCATCAGATACTGTTCAGATTAATCGATTAAGTCGATTGTTAATCGATTAATTTTTAAGTTGCTTTCGGCATTAATCGAGTAACGTCTTAGTTAATCGATTAGTTTGAAAGTAAGCTTCGACATTAATCGATTAATATTGAAGTTAATCGATTAACCAGTTCATTTTTGTAAGAAAATTTATTTTCTCAAATCCATTCTCTTTGGTGATCGAAATATTTGTATTAAGGCTTCAAAATTCTATTCACCCCCCTCTAGACTATTTTGAGCCGCTTGTTGGTTTCCAACAAGTGGTATCAGAGCTCGGTCGAAAGAACCGAGCCTTAAAAAGCTTTTTCGAAAAGATCGTAATCTTTGGAAACAATGGGCTCAAATTTCAATCCTTTTGGTGGTGAAGGAGCTTCCATTAATCGTCCCCCACTATTCAACAGTGAGGGCTACGCTTATTGGAAGGTCCCAATGAAAATTTTTATAGAAGCTATTGATATGGAAATTTGGAATGCCATAGAGAATGGACCTTTTATTCCTCAAACAAAAGTTAATGATACTGTCTCTTTGAAACCAAAGGCAAGTTGGAATGATGATGATAAGAAGAAAGTTCAATATGATTTAAAAGCCAAAAACATCATCACTTCGGCATTGTCTTATGACGAATTCTTTAGAGTATCACAATGCACTGATGCAAAACAAATGTGGGACACTTTAAAAGTCACACATGAGGGCACAAATGAAGTTAGAAGGGCTAGGCTTAACACTCTCATGCATGAGTACGAGCTCTTTCGTATGTTGCCAAATGAAAACATAGGCGACATGCAAAAGCGCTTTACTCACATCATTAATCATCTTTCTGCTCTTGGAAAAAGACTAACTAATGGTGAAGTTGTTAATAAAGTTTTGAGATGTCTTAGCAGGGAATGGCAACCTAAAGTCACGGCCATTATGGAGTCTAAGGATCTTGACGAAATGGATTTAGCAACACTATTCGGGAAGCTTCGAGAGCATGAAATGGAGCTAGGAAGATTATCCATGAATGAGGATGCCGATAAAAAGAAGAAAGGGATTGCTCTTAAAACTAATTCAAAATCCTTAAAGGCACATGAAGAACACTCTTTAGTGGATGACTCCGACTCGGATATCGATGATGAGACACTTGGGTTGTTGGTCAAAAAACTTGGACGTTTCCTTAAGAAGAAGAATAATTTCAATAGAAATAGATCAAGAGACTCTAAGGACGCTCAACCAAGGAACAAGACCAATAAAGACAACATCATATGTCATGGGTGTGGGAAGCCGGGCCATTATAGATAAAATTGTCCAACAAATTCAAAGAAGGCCGAGAATGACAAATCGAAGCCCAATCAATCTAAAGGAAAAAGGGCGTACATAGTGTGGGATGAACCGGAAAATCAATCTTCAACTAGTTCGTCGGAAGATGAAGAACTTGCTAACCTTTGCTTGATGACTAAGTTTGATGAAGAAGCATCTTCAAGCATGAAATCAAGTGATAACACAAATGAGGTACATTATCTTTCCGATGCTAGTTCTAATTCTAATTCTCCCTCCTTCAATGAACTTTATAATGTGTATGTAGAAATGCATAAAGAGTTAAAGAAATTAGCAAAAATCAATGTTGAAAGAAAGAATTTCATTTTGAAGCAACAAGAGAAAATTTTGGAATTACAAAACTCCCTAGAGGAGCTAAAGCTTCAAAATGAAACCCTTGAACTCATTTATGCAAATTCTACATGCAATTGTGATTTGAAAATAAATGATATCTCCACTTGTGATAATTGCAAATCTCTTGAAAAAGAAGTTTTTAATTTGAATGATAGAATTGCAAGGCTCACAAGAGGAGACACATGCTTAGATCATTTGCTTTCTAATCAAAGGAATAATAGTAATAGAACCGGACTTGGGTATACCAAACCCAAAAATCGCAATTTTCGCAAAGTTGGTACATTCTCCAAAATTGATTTTTCAAAAACTCCAACTTGTCATTATTGTGGGATTTTTGGGCATACTACAAATAAATGCAATATTAAGAAGTTTGGTATACCAAGTGGAAAGTATGTTTGGATTGTTAAGGGGACTTCACCCCAAACTAACATCAAAGGACCCAAGATAACTTGGGTACCTAAGTCAAGTAAATGATATTGTTTTGTAGATGTGCCTTCAAACAAAGGAGCGTAGATGGTACTTGGATAGTGGATGTTCGAGGCATATGACGGGAGACAAAACGCACTTCATCGAACTTACTTCAAAAGGTGGTGGTCATGTGACATATGGAGACAACAACAAAGGCAAAATTCTAGGAGTGGGTAAGATTGGTAACGTATCTAACCTTATCATTGAAAATGTCCTATACGTAGAAGGCTTAGAACACAACTTGCTTAGTATAAGCCAACTATGCGATATGGGCAACAATGTGACCTTTACTTCGGAATTTTGTTTTATTAAGAGTTGTATAGATGATAGTGTTAAGTTCGTTGGTAGTCGTTCTAATAACACTTACTTAATTGATTTGGATGAGATAACTTCATTGTTTTCAACATGTTTTAAATATTTTGATGATGAAGTTCGTCTTTGGCATCGACGAATTGCACATGTCAATGTGAATCAATTAAATAAACTTTTACGAAAAGACTTAGTGATTGGTTTGCCTAAACTTAATTTCAAACTTGATAGCGTTTGCGACTCATGTCAAAAATGCAAGCAAGTTAAAAACACTTTTAAACCAAAAAATGTGGTAAGCACAACAAAGCCATTGGAGCTAATCCACATGGATTTGTTTGGCCCATCACAAGTTCGGATTTTAGGTGGCAATTACTACGGATTTGTTTTAGTAGATGATTTCACTCGATTCACATGGACTTTGTTTTTATCCGCAAAAAGTGAAACTTATAAAAGTTTTAAAAAGTTCGCCAAGCTCATTCAAAATCAATTAAGTTTGAAAATAGTGTCTATTAGAAGTGACCACGGAGGTGAGTTTGAAAATTCAAAGTTTGATGCGTTTTGTGAAAAGTTTGGTATAGATCATCAATTTTCAGCCCCTAGGACTCCGGAGCAAAACGGAGTTGTAGAAAGGAAAAATAGAGTTTTAGAGGAACTTGCTCGTACTATGCTTAAAGAATCTAGAGTTCCTTCTTACTTTTGGGCTGATGCGGTAAATACCGCTTGTTATGTCATAAATAGGGTTCTTATCCGTCCGCATTTGAATAAAATACCTTATGAGCTTTTAAAAGGGCGAAAGCCAAATATCTCTTATTTTCATGTATTCGGGTGTAAGGTGTTTGTTTTAAATAACGGTAAGAATCAGGTCGGCAAGTTTGATTCTAAAGCCGACGAAGGTATATTCATAGGTTATTCAACCCATAGCAAAGCATATCGTATTTTTTAACAAAAGGACCTTAACCATTGAGGAATCGGTGCATGTTGTGTTTGATGAATCTCCGAAAGGAGATTGTGTTGTTTCTTGTGATGATGATCTTGCAGGTACTTTTATGGATCATGAGAAGTCAACACAACAACAAATTGATGAGTGGCTTCTGCAATAATTCATGGAGGGGTAGCAGCAATGGAATTTATTCCATTAATTCAGGCTACAAGTGGTTACTTGGTCAGCAAGAAACTTTTTATATGCACAAGTTTATTTGGAATAATGCTTCAATTCCGAAACATTGTTTCATAGCTTGGTTAATGGCTCACAACAGATTGAAGACTAAGGACAGGATTGGCAATTATGCAGCAATTGATCAAACCTGTGTCTTGTGTAACTCTGATTTGGAATCAGCTCAGCACCTTTTCTTCGATTGTGTTTGGTCGAAAGAGTTGCTTGATCTGGTTTGCAATTGGCTTTGCATCCAGAATTATAGTTCAAGATATGGGAGATGGACTCACTGGATCAGATATGCCTTTAATAAATCTAAATCCAGACAGAAGATGATTTATGCAGCCTTCTCTGCTTTGGTCTACCGAATATGGCAAGAGAGGAATGCTCGCTGCTTTTCCAACCGCAAGCATCATGCTTTCCAAGTTTTTAAGCTTTTGAAATCAGAAATTGCTTTTAGAATTAATTATGTTTTTGACATTCATAAGGTTTTTGATAGGGCTATTGTAATTAGAATAATGGAGGAACTTTGATTTTTTCTTATCTAGTAAGGTGAACCCTTCATAGAAGGTGGCACTTTACTAGTTAAGTTGCTTGGCTAGGTCATTTCATTCATCTAGAACCCTTCCTAGAAGGTGGCTGGCTGAATGTCATTGACTTTGGATGTGTAATATTTTGATTCGTTGGTAATAATATTTTTTTTTATTTACCAAAAAAAACAACAAATAGTGGAGAATGAAGTTGAGCATGGAGAAGTGCAAGCACATTGTAAAGACTTAGCACAAGAGACACAACCTCAACTACCAATTGCTTGGAAGTCAAACAAATATCACCCGGTCTCGAATATCTTAGGTGACATTGCAAAGGGGGTGGTAACCCGAAGCACATTGAATAATTTTTGTTATTATGTTGCTTTTGTATCGCAAGTAGAACCTAAGAATATTAGTGAGGCTCTTCAAGATGAGCATTGGGTTATGTCCATGCAAGAGGAATTAAATCAATTTGAAAGAAATCAAGTTTGGGAGCTTGTGCCAAAACCCGATGATCGTCCTGAAATCGGCACTCGTTGGGTTTATAGGAGTAAACTAGATGAGTCGGGTATAATTGTTAGGAATAAAGCTAGGTTGGTAGCAAAGGGGTATAGCCAAGAAGAAGGGATAGATTATGATGAAACATATGCTCCCGTAGCTAGATTAGAAGCCATTAGAATTCTACTCGCTTTTGCATCTATAATGAACTTTAAATTGTATCAAATGGACGTAAAAAGTGCTTTTCTTAACGGATACATTCAAGAGGAAGTGTATGTCTCACAACCTCCCAGATTTGAAAGTTTTGAACATCCGGACTATGTTTTTAAATCGAAAAAGGCTTTGTATAGTCTTAAATAAGCTCCTAGAGCTTGGTATGATCGACTAAGCAACTTTTTATTAGAAAAGGGTTTTAAAAGAGGTGCTGTGGACACTACACTTTTTATTGAAAGATCCGGTAAGGATATACTTTTGGTTCAAATATATGTGGATGATATTATTTTTGGTGCAACTAACGAAAATTTGTGCAAGAAATTTTCTGAAATTATGCAGAGTGAGTTTGAAATGTCTATGATGGGAGAGCTCACTTTCTTCCTTGGGCTACAAATTAAGCAACTTGATGATGGGATCTACATTCATCAAGGCAAATATTGTAGAGAGCTTCTCAAACGGTTTGGCATGGAGTCATGCAAGGAAGCATCAACTCCTATGAGCGTCGCATGCTATTTAGACAAGGACGAAATTGGAAAGCCTGTTGAGGTAACAAAATATCGTGGCATGATAGGTAGTTTACTTTATTTAACTGCTTCTCGCCCTGATATTATGTTAGTGTCTGTATGTGTGCGCGTTTTCAAGCTAATCCGAAAGAGTCACACTTAACTGCTGTTAAAAGGATTATGAAATATTTAAAAGGTACAACCAATACCGGTTTATGGTATCCTAGAGATGCCCTTTTAAATCTAATAGGTTATTCGGATTCCGATTTTGCGGGTTGTAAAGTTGAAAGAAAGAGTACAAGCGGAACATGCCATTTGATTGGTAGTTCACTTGTATCGTGGTTTTCTAAAAAGCAAAATTGTGTAGCTTTATCAACCGCGGAAGCCGAATACATTGCGGCCGGAAGTTGTTGTGCTCAAATCCTTTGGATGAAGCAACAACTCTCGGATTTTGGTTTAATCTTGTCAAAAATTCCTATTAAATGTGACAATACATCCGCAATCAATTTAAATAAAAACCCGGTATTGCATTCAAGGACAAAACATATTGAGATTAGGCATCATTTTTTAAGAGATCATGTTCAAAAAGGTGATTGTGTTATTGAGTTTGTTCAAACCTCAGATCAATTAGCTGACATTTTTACAAAACCATTACCAAGAGATACTTTCTATCGTATTAGAAGGGAACTTGGTATTTTTGATGAATCTACTATTAGCTAATTGCATTTGAAATTTTTGTAATCAGCTTAAAGCCTATTTCATTATGCTTTGTGTTTTTGAGTTGTTGTATTTTTTTTTAAAAAAATATTTCATAGTTCTCTTGATAAGTAGTTGTGTGTGTATGTGTTTCTATGATATTATTAATTGCTTAATTTTGTGTGCTAAATGCTAAGTGTTAATATGTGTGTTTGTGTGCATGAAAAAACATGTTTTCAAAATTTCAAAAATTTGAGCTTTGTGCAACATTAATCGATTAATGGCTTTTTAACTCGATTAAATTTTAAACTGCTTGCGCACTTAATCGATTAATGACTTTTCAACTCGATTAATTTTTAAAATGCTTGCGCACTTAATCGATTAATGACCTTTTTAACTCGATTAAATTTTAAACTGCTTGCGCACTTAATCGATTAATGACTTTTCAACTCGATTAATTTTTAAAATGCTTGCGCACTTAATCGATTAATGACCTTTTAACTCGATTAAATTTTAAACTACTTTCACAAATAATCGATTAATGATCTTTTAACTCGATTAAGGTACTTTCTACTCGATTAAGGGTCAAACTAATCGATTAAGGGTCTCACTAATCGATTAATGCGTGAATTTATAAAAGGACGTTTTCAACACACTTGCTCATTTTTCTTCCTTCTTTTCTCTCTCTTCTCTGAATTCTCTCCTCTTCTCTCATGTTCGAAAATCGCATATGGAACACTAAGGGCTACTATAACTCCAAAATTAACCCATTTCTTCCCTAATTTCTTCCTCCCAACATCATTCTTACTAGAATCCCTCCTCAATTTCACCAAAAATTCACAAAAATCGAATTTCCCCCAAAAATCCGAAACCCTAACCCTAGAACGACCCTAACCCTCTTTTCCAGCAAAAATGGCCTCCTCCTCCTCCTCTGATCCTCCACGCAAGAAGAGCAAGCCACACAAGGATAGGAACAATCCGTGGTTTTCTCAGGCTGAACGTGATTCAAGGGCACCGAAGTTTGATAATCGGCTATTTGGGATCATAAGGTACATTAATTTTGCTTGGTTAAGAAGTAAAAGGTTTCGATTTCATGATGATCTCCTTGCTCAGAATGTTCAGAGATTCTTAGAATTTAATACACACTATTATCCTAAGTTGGTTAGGCGATTCTATCAAAATTTCACTAAGATAGATGGTGTGTACCAAAGTCAAGTTAGGGGTGTTCATTTTGTTGTTAAACCTGATGATTTACGATTGTTGTTTGGTTTGGAAGATAAGGGAACATATTTTGGGGATAATGATTCAGTTGAATTAGAGGTTGATCCTGCCACTGTATATCAGGATGCTGTAAGGGATGGTGAAGTATGGGATAAGGGTACTAAAATTGTAACTTTGTTGAATGCTGATGATAGAGTGTTATTATACATCATAGCATATTGTCTTCTTCCAAAAGGAAACCAAAATTATGCTCAAGTTCAAGAGGATGACTTGAGACTTTTTTATGGAATTAAGAAGCATGTTGAAATTAATTGGAATAAGATAGTATTAGCTAGGATGCATTCAGCTGCTCAATCTGCATCTACACAGTATCTTCCCTATCCCATGCATGTTACAAAGTTACTTAGGCATTATGGAGTTCAAATTCCTGATAGTGAACCATGTGAAACTGATCCTGAAAAGAAGTGGTGTTTGAATGCTCATCATATTAATTACATGTGGATTGGTTATCATAGACCTACAAGGACTTGGTTATGGAAGTCACAAATTAAGGCATTGGAGCAAGCTGCTCAAGCTACCCAAGCTGCTCCTGTTCCTCCTCCTGCTGCACAAGCAGCCCCTGCTGCTCCTCCTCCTGTTGTTGATCCTATGGACACGGATCAAGGGCCAAATATTGAGGATTTCATTGATTTTAATAATTTGGAAGCCCCATTTGATGCACAGGCTGCTCATGCTTCTCTTGTTCAGCATATTGATGAGCAACTTGAAGCCATGGAACAACGTATGGATATTAAAAATCTTGCAATGGAGCAAAGATTGATGGAGCCTTTCTCGAGCCTTTTCACCCACCATTCACTTCCTAACCCTTAGTCCTTCTGGTTTCTATGCTGATTTTCACATTTTATTACATTATGTTCACTGACTTTTTCTGCACTGTTTTTCACTGCTGGTTTATGATGTTTTGTTAACTGTTTTTGATGGTTTTATGGACTTAGTTCTTGCTGGACAGCTTTGTTTTAGCTATGGTTGATGTACTTAGGGCCTGTGTATGGCCTAGTTTACTTTCATGGTATATTTTGCTGCTATGTCTTGCTGCTGGACTGTTTTGAATGAACTCTGTTTATGGTGTTAACATTTGCAAATTTGGACTGTTCATGTATGTTTGGCACTATTATTGGTTTATGCACTCATGGATGAAAATGTGGTTTCATTATGGTCTTGGTTATGGCCAACTTTCTATGTTTTACTGCATTATTTTTTATTATCCTATTTAGTGCTTATTCATATATATATATATATGCAAATGTTCGCACTTACCTCCAACTTTTGGCAAAGAAATTTTCTTCTTAAATTCCATACTTTTTAATGATGCCAAAAGGGGGAGAAAATGTTTTCTAGGATAAGTTTTTTAGATATTATTCCTAAGTGTATTACATTTAGGGGGAGTATTTAAAAAACTTAGTGCTTAATTGTAAAGAAGGTTTGTCATCATCAAAAAGGGGGAGTTTGTAGAGTTTTGATGTTTTGATGCTAACAACCTAAAGCCAAGCAACAACATTCAACAAGGAAGCACCACTCATGAAGATTAGAATTAGGTTTATTTTATTTCTAATCAATGTAATATTTTATTTTGCATATCATGAGAGTGGGTGGTAGCTTTAGGAATCTCAATTAGATTTATAATATTGTTTGATTAATAGTGAAGAAAGATTAATCTTGATAAAATAGCTCTAAATAAAGTATTTGTCAAAGTATATTTGAAAAGCTTTATTTTTAATCACTTTTTACAATGGTTAATCGATTAGCACGTAAGGCTTAATCGATTAACTCAAATAATTGTACAACACTGATTGTGTTAATAAAGGTTAATCGAGTAGTGTGTTACACGTTAATCGATTAGCACGAATTAACACAGGTTAATCGATTAGTGTGTTTACCTTAATCGATTAATTGCTGTTGTTTTTGAAAAATAATATTTTGTTTAAAAAGACTTCATTTCTACTTTGACAAGGTTACACACTCTTTCATAATTTTCATATAGAGAAACATACTTTCAGATTTTCAAGAGCTATTACTACTTTCCTTTTGTGATATCAAGATTCAACAACTTTCAATTTTCTTCACTCATGATCTTTCAATATTCTAAGTTCTATTGAGATTCAAGTTTTCTAGTTTTCTAGTTTTTAGTTTTGTGTTGAAGCAATTCACAACAATAAGGTTGTCACATTCAAGCTTTCAACAAAGAAGTGAAGAATTCACAATTCAAGACTTTGAAGAATCTCAAAGCGATTGGAAAAGGAATTTGGTTGGAGAGCATCCTTCAACAAATTCAAGAGGACAAGATACGGATTCAATTGGGTAGATTATCAAAGAGATTGGTACTCTCTTTGAAGGGGTTAAGATAGGATAACTAGTGAGAGTTGCATCTTAACATTGTATTCTAACAATTGAAGTATCTAGTAGAAACTCTTTATCTTTTGATAAAGGGGACTGGAGTAGCTCTCAGTGGTAGAGAGTGAACCAGGATAAAATCTTGTCTTCCTTGCTTTTATTTCTTCTAGTTTTAATTAACCAAGAACAATTGAATTAGGTTTAATTTGGGGTTTTTCAATTTCTTGTTAATTAACCTAAATTGGCTTGGTAAATTTACTTGATATTGTTCAATCATTCATTCATCATTTGTTGGTGCATCAAGGCATTGCAATCTCCATTGAATTCCGATTAAAACTGAAATTGCATCAGATACTGTTCAGATTAATCGATTAAGTCGATTGTTAATCGATTAATTTTTAAGTTGCTTTCGGCATTAATCGAGTAACGTCTTAGTTAATCGATTAGTTTGAAAGTAAGCTTCGACATTAATCGATTAATACTGAAGTTAATCGATTAACCAGTTCATTTTTGTAAGAAAATTTATTTTCTCAAATCCATTCTCTTTAGTGATCGAAATATTTGTATTAAGGCTTCAAAATTCTATTCATCCCCCCCTCTAGACTATTTTGAGCCGCTTGTTGGTTTCCAACACCTGCTGTAGGACCTAAGAGCAATATTAGAAAGATTTTGGAGGGAAAAAGGAATGAAATAATTATTTTTAAAAAATTGAGTCGAAACACTCGAGTATTCTGGGCAGAGTTGTTGAAGATAGTGCGTTTGATGAGTCATCAATCCGCTATCCCCAGAAATCGACACGAATTCGTTCTGGCTACACCTCAAGGGTGTCGTGTCGACCTGCATGCGATTGAGAATCGATTATATAAGCTCATCAACCACGAATTCATGCTCTTGTTGATGAATTCGTGAGTTTAGGGTTCTGATTTCGTTTTCAACAATTCCTTTTCGACTTTGAGTGTTAGGTTGAGAGTAATACACCATTACGAAGCTTACATCCCGAGCTTCGTAAAGACTCTAAGCTTGTGAGTTGAGGATTCGTGTGCTAAGAGAATCGAAGCTCTAAAGATTGGAGCCTTTGTTGAAAAGTGGTTCGGGAAGCTTACTTGGATCTTTGATTTTCGTAAGCTCTTGAACTTTTGAGAATTCAATTTCGTTTCATTCTCTTATGCATGTTGCAGAGAACAAATTCTAATCATTTTCCCCAATTATTTTGCATGATTTAATGATCAAAATCATTGGTCTTATAACCTTACTAAAAACTGTATTGCTGTCAAATGGTTTTTGGGGAAACTAGCTTGGAGGTTGAGTCTCTATCAAATCTCAGTTCCTACATGAATTAGAGATAAGGGTGAAGCTATACATTCACTAGAATAAGGTTTAATTGCATGATTTTGTGTAGGAAGCCACCATGAGGCTTAAAGGGCTTAGTTTGAATTAGGTTACTGGCTTGGAGGCCATTCTGTGTTATGTAACCTATTAGAACATGTTTCTTATGTTGCATGTGTGCTTAATGCAAGTTATTTTCATGCCAAATATTCTTAGATTTGAATTTGGTATGTTGAGTTGTTAAAAAATGAGTTTTTATGTATAATTGATGCTTGGATATGATTCACTGTAATTTGATGTAATCTCTGTACTGCAACATGTTTATTTAACATAAATACCATTCTGTTGATCATTGGTTTTGGTTAAAACTTGTTAGAAATGAAAATGGTATGTTAAAACCAGTTTTTAAAGTTTACTGTTAGATAAGACTCGAGTCTTTGGTTCGAGACTCGAGTGTTACGTGGTGCATGCACCAGTGCATCTGATAACACCAACACTCGAGTATTTTAGCTGAGACTCGGGTATTATCTGATGCATCTTTTGAAAATACTGATGATCCACTCGAGTTGTGCATGAATCACTCGAGTCTCCTGGGTTGAATAACAACTCGAGTAATTCATGAACTACTTGAGTATTTCTGGAAAAATCTGAAATTTAACTGAAAACTAAGATCCACTCGAGTCTTGTCAAGAACCACTCGAGTCTTTTTAACCAGAATGTTGAAAATACCATTTTCAATTCAACTAAGTTATTTGAATCCAATTTTAATCATTGCAAGATGATTGAACATGTTTCAAAGGGATAATTATACTAATGGATTACATCAATTACATTGGAATTTGGTTAATGAATTATTCCATGTTGTGTAAGTTAGGATTAATGGGATTAATCTTAAATGGAATATGTTATTGCATCCATGCATGGTGAAAGGTGATGATGTTATCGTTTTGTCATGTTCGAGGAACATGAGGAGGGTCTCTGGGAGTGCCAAAGGTTACTACTTGCTCGACCCCACATTAAGGTTGACGATGTGGTTATTATGAGTTGCACTAAAGTGATAGTTTTACGTTTTGGCGACGTGACGATCATCAAACATGGTGACGTTGTTTATCACTTTTGAATGTGCGTAATGAAGTGATAGTTTACGTTTTGGCGACGTGACGATCACCAAATGTGGTGACGTTGTTTATCACTTTCGAGCAAGTACGCCATACATTTGATAACGTATTATTTGTATTCTGGGAATACATTGAAGTTATGGAAGGACGTCCATTTGAGTGTTTAGTTGGAGAATCACAGGAACGTGAGGATTCATGCATCATATCATACACCATGTTTAATGACTGAAAAGATAGATGGTATGATCATGTGAATACAGTGTTATTGTTATGCATTTACTGATTATCCTTATTTGATTATGTGTATGTATATGCTTACCCCTATGCCCTTGCTAGGTGATGGCTCGTTACCTAGCTTGCGTAGAGATCAGACCCATCCCTAGCGGGATCTGGACATATGAGGAGCACCGAGCGACTTTTGAGGGTGAGGTGGAGTTTACACTCTTCCATCCTAACCCCCTCGTTCGTGTGCGCCCTCGTAGGTTTAGGATACCTATTATATATACTATGCATATCCCATCTTTTTATGTTTATAGAGGACCACCACCACCAGCTTGACCTGTACGTAGGTTTCATAGTTTTTGTTTCCGTCCTGCTACTCGTTCACACCCCTCTGCTTATAGAGTTTTCACTGATGATGATGTTCCTTCATTCGATCCGGCTGGAGTCGGTAGGACTGCACCAGCTACTGGTTTTGGACCTATAGGTAGGCCTGCTACTCCATCGAATGGGATTGAAGAGGATCCCGTGGAGGGGGAGAGCGAGGAGGAGGAGTTACCAATCGAGCCGGTTCCCAGGCCTCGAGGAGGACTCAGTGGTTCCTAGTGTATTGCATAGTATAGATGATAGGGATCCCGGACCGACTTTTGCAGCTTCAGTGGACCAGATGGATGCACGGAGGACCAGTTGACCTGCTCTCAAACACTCTATTTTTGGAGTTGTTATATATTGTACATATCTTAGTGTTTTGAGAGTCCAGGTCTTATCTTTCAGATCTTATTATGTATTTTCAGTATTATGGACATAGTGTCTTGTATTACTTTTGCTGACGATGACTGATGTACTCATGGGTCTCTTTCTATGATATATATATATATATATATATATATATATATATATATATATATATATGATGTTATGATGTTGGTATCAACAATGATCCTTGAGCATTACTATTTTCCGCGCACTCTGATTTGGATAAAGTGAATTCGGCAAGTATAGTTCCATTGAACTCACAAGACAACGCTAAGTTTATAATATTAAAGTTTATGCTTCATTTCAAATATTCAATGTTGTCTTGAGAAAAGTTTCTACTACTGAGTTTACATTTTAAATGGTCAAGTCGAATTCGATATTTTAAACTATGATCTAATCTAATATTTATTTTTATTTTTTAAAAAAATGTCCATAAATCAAAGTACTTTAGTACTCAATAAATACTATATGGTTTTTCAAGTCTGAAGAAGGGTGTCACACCATGCTCGAGGCGCTTGCTTTAATCCATGTAGTGCTTTCTTTAATCGATATACCTTGTCTTCGTTTCCTTGTTTTTGATAAACTGGTGGCTGCTGAATATAAACTTCTTCTTCGAGTACACCATTTAAGAAAGCCGATTTCACGTCCATTTGGAATAATTTCCATTTATTTTGTGGGGCAAGAGAGAGAATCATACGTACCGTGTCCAATCGAGCAACTGGAGCGAATACTTCAAAATAATCATTGTCTGGTTTCTGTTTGTATCCTTTTGTAACATCCCAATTTTTATTTCTAAGTGTAACTAGCATTTTAAATGAATTTTGGTGGAAGAAAATAAAGGGTTAAGATAGAAATAGATAGTTAGAAGTGGTTAGGAATTAGACTCATCAGACTTTAGAAAATTTTAAATGTAAGTTTCGTAGCTCAAATCAGGAATTCCACCGTTGGATTTAAAGTGGGATGTATGTGTTAAATTGTCACAAAATTTGAGCACGATCCAACGGGTAGAAAAGAAGTTATAAAAGTTTGAAGTTGGCAAGTTCAGTCTTTTGGGTCCTCGCTCCAGCGAAAATGGGGTCGCTTGAGCGAGATAGTGCAATTCAGGACCCTGATTCCCTGAGTACTTTTCGCTCCAGCGAGACATGGCTCGCTCCAGCGAAAGTTCGGTTCGCCCAAGCGAAAAATCCTTGGCTCAAGCGAAAACGGCTCGAGCAAAACCCAAATCTACTGGGTGAAACTCGCTCCAGCGAGTAAACGGTCGCTCGAGCGAAAATGCTCAGATCTGTTGGTTTAAAAACGCGATCTAGTCCACATAAAGGGAATCTCCCCTTCCCTCTTTAATTTTCAGCCACATAAATCAATCTCCCCTATCAAATAACTCATATTCACACTCATTCTTCTTCATTTTTCTCTCAACAACAAAATCACCTCCTCCTTCTCTCCTGCCCCATTCGAGCTCTCTCTCCTTCTCACCAAGGTCAAGCTTTGATTTTTCCTCCTCCTTAAGCTTAGCAATCACTCTCCATCTCTATTGGTAAGTTTCAACTCTCTCTCTCTCTCTTCCTCTAAGCTCCCACGAATTTCTCTCTCCTCCCTCTCTTGGAGATTTCGAATTTCATGTTATGGATTTCACAAATTCATGACTCATTTGTGTTTTATTATCTCATGGAAACCAAGAATCTCTCTCTCCTTCCACTCAATCCTTGGAGCTTTTGATTGAGGGAACTAGGAGCTAGGGCTTGGAAGTTTTCCCCCATTTCTCTTGGATTGAGGTAAGGAGGTTTGTGTTACCATATTCTAGGGGGTAGGTTGTATTATGTATATAGTGGGTTGCTAAGAGTTATGTGCTAGATTAGATGAAAAACCCTAGGATAGATAATAATGTATAAAAGTATTTAGATGTGCTATTTTGTGCTTAAATGTGATTATTGCTACTTGAATTGTGTGAATTGTTATCTTGCTAAATTATATTGAAAACCTAGAATTTATAGATGATAAGGATTATGACATTGGTTATTGAAATGAATGTTTCCTTGGAAATTAAAAGTATAATGAGATGATGAAATTGTCAAGTTAATGAAACTGAATATAAAAGGAAATAAGTGAAATAAAATGCTAAAAGACTTAAAGGCAAAAGAGTGTGTGATTCCATATCTTGTAAGACGTTGTCCTTAGGAGACTGTACGCATAGATCGCGTAAGACGCACGCGATGCGCAGCTGTAAAACGTTGTCCTTAGGAGACTGTATGCAATAATGGACACACACACACACCATATATTAATAAAGGTATAATTGGATTGTGCTACTCCAGATCTTGTAAGACGTTGTCCTTAGGAGACTGTACGCATAGATCGCGTAAGACACACATTGTGTGCAGCTGTAAGACGTTGTCCTTAGGAGACTGTACGCAATGATGGACGCACCTTCTGATTTTGGGAATCCAGGTCTTGTAAGACGTTGTCCTTAGGAAGCTGTACGCATAGACCGCGTAAGACACACATTGTGTGCAGCTGTAAGACGTTGTCCTTAGGAGACTGTACGCAATGATGGATCCCCGTGATAAATTCTAAAAATCTATGTAAAACTCTATAGAGTATGAGAAAAGAAGATTGTGAAAATTAATAAGTTCATGTTTGGCTAAGTTGGAATAAAATGAAATTATGAGTCTTGGTATCTTAAAAATAACTAAATGCTTATGATATGATGATGTTTATTTGAATGGGAGTGTCTTATTGTGAATTGTGCATTATCTGGCTATATGTGTATGGCTTAGTGGTTCAGTATAGCATAATAGAAACTGCTTTCCCTATTTTATTGTGTAATGCTCACCTCTTTACCATTTTTCAGGTACTGAGCTGGAGCATACACCAGGATCGGCCGAGCAGGATTACTCTCCCTCACAGGGAGAGTAGGGTTGTTATGGGGGTCTAGCATTTTATGGACCTAAGCCTCATATATTCTTTTGATGTGGATTTATTGTATATATTTTTTATTGAGGCTTAGGGTGTTTTCTTTTGATAGAGTTTATGTGTTTTGATTATTGATACTTAAACTTTGTCTTTCCGCTGATACTCCGGATACTTGATGCATAGTTATATTTGGAGCCCATTGGGCCTTGCTATGATTTGCAAATACATGAAGTAAAGCCCTGCTGGCTACTGGATATTCATTGATAATGTTTTGCACAGGTGAAATTTTGGAATAGTCCGAAAAACAAACAAAACTTCGTCCGTTTGACGGGTGATTTTATTAAATTAAAAAAAAATTAAGTTCACTTTTTAATAATGGGGAATTTAAGGGTAATAATTATAGGGTGTTACACCTTTTGCCACTAATCTTGCTTTATAACGATCAACCTCGCCTTTTGGATTGTATTTTGTCTTATACACCCACTTGACTCCAATAGGATTCTTCCCTTCTAAAAGCATTGTTAACTCCCATGTGTCATTCTTCTCGATTGCTTGAATCTCCTCGTTCATTGCTTTAATCCAACGATCATCATTAGCTGCTTCTTTATATGCCACTGGATCACAATCTGCGAATAAGGCATAGTAATTTACCTCGTCCTCCCTGTCTTCTGGATCATCGTCTCTTCCAATTATAAAATCCTGCAAGTAATTTGGGCGTCGTGCCCTTTGTGGATACCTCGGAGGTGGTGCTTCAAATTTTGCTTCATCTTCCTTATAATATCTTCTGGATGTTTATCTCCATTATTATTTTGTTCAATCTCTTCATTTATTATTATCGGAATAGGTAGTGTCTCCTTTTCTTTCTCTAACCAATTCCATGCTCCATTTTCATCGAAAGTAACATCTCGACTGATAATTACTTTTTGAGTTTCTAGATTATACAACTTGTAGGCTTTTGTATCTTCACTATACCCTACAAAGATGCATTTCTCTGCCCTATATCATCTAACTTCTTCCTCAGTTGATTTGGAACATGTGCATAAGCAATACAACCGAATACCTTCAAGTGACTGAGATCTGGCTTTGTCCCACTCCAAGCTTCTTGTGGAGTTCGATCTCAAACACTTTTAATAGGACACTTATTCAGGATGTAGACAGCACAAGCTACAGCTTCTGCCCAGAAACTTTTGGGTAGTTTCTTGCAATGTGGCATACTTCGTACCATAACCATGATAGTTCTATTTTTTTCTTTCTGTCACTCCATTTTGCTGAGGAGTATATCTAGCAGTCATCTGGTGTTTAATACCATGTTTTCTCAAAAAATTATCACAAACAATATACTCGGTTCCTCTATCAGTTCTTAGGGTTTTTAGAGTGTGACCACTTCGTCTTTCAACATACGCCATAAAACTTTTGAGCGTATCACAAGCATCAGACTTATTTTTTACAAAATACACCCATGTCTTCCTACTATAGGCATCAATGAAAGTGATAAAATATTTATTACCTCCATTGGATTGAACCTCCAAATAGCATAAATCAGAGTGCACCAGCTCGAGTGGTTTTGTTGGCTCTCCATGCACGTCCTTTAGAAAAAGGGTCTCGATGCTTCTTTCCTGCTACACACACTTCACATAGCTGATCAGGAGCTTGGATAACAGGCAAAATAGTAACCCATTTTTTATTGGCAAGAAATTTGATGCTTTCAAAGTTGAAATGCCCTAACCTCATGTGTCAAAGCCAATTATCATCGACATTTCCCACTTTGTAACACAAATTAGCATCATACCTGATGTTCATCGGAAATAGACGATTACGGGACATGTTCGTCTTTGCTATCAGACCCATCTCAACATCATTTATTGTGCAACTTTCTTTGTTGAATTTCAAATCGTAGCCTTTCTCTGCTAGTTGGCCAACACTTAGAAGATTTTGACATATTCCAGGCGCATAAAATACATCAGAAATGTAATTTAAGGACCCGTCATTAAGTCGAATAACTATCTTTCCTTTCCCCAAGACATCAAGCTTTGAATTATCACCAAGCTTGACAGCACTGCAGAAGCTTTCATCTAAGGAGGAAAATATTTCTTTATTTCCCTTAGATGATTGCTACACCCTGTAACACCCCAAAAATTAATCCCCGATTATAAAATATAATTATATGTAATTACGTTAATTATTATAAAAATTATAATGTGATTATAATATAATTATGATGCTTAGTATATAATTATGTTATAAAAATAAATTAAGAAATAATTAAAGGAAATTATTTTATGAAGGTAATTATTTAATTTTTGTGAAAATAAAAGAAGAATTTAAAAGATATTAAGAAAAGAAAAGAAATAAAATATAATATCTTTAGATTTTTCCAGATCTGTGCCTCACTAACCGGTTAGTGATATGAGTAACCGGTTAGTGCTCTCAACAGAACCAAAGTTGAGACTGTTCTGGACACGAATTGGAATAGTGGAACACATTTTGGCCTTCAAA
The DNA here is from genome assembly GCA_037953625.1 of Crotalaria pallida. Classification (NCBI taxonomy): domain Eukaryota; kingdom Viridiplantae; phylum Streptophyta; class Magnoliopsida; order Fabales; family Fabaceae; genus Crotalaria; species Crotalaria pallida. The sequence goes on along the minus strand of CM075650.1, from coordinate 46,201,423 downwards.
TCAGCCACCTTGACTTGCAACACGTCTCATCTCTGCCAGGAAGGAGTGGTGGTGTGTGTGGGTGACTTAAACCCAATCTAAATCACTCAATTTCACTCTCAACACTTCATAAAAATCAATTTCAGAACCCCTTTCACTTGTGTTGCTTGGTTCTTACTCTCTGAAGCATCAACACACACAAACCTTATATCAAAACGAAGCTCTCTGAACCCTCTTGAAGTAGAAAAAGGTCCCACTCAATTTCGTGTACTCTAGAGGAAGTTATAAGCTCTGTAATCTGACCCTGTGTTGCTGAAAAAACAGAGCACGAATCTGTTCTTAGAGCTCTCTTTGTTGGATTCGTGTGGTAAGCTCAAGCTACCTTAGAGTCTCAAACTTGTTTCAATCTTGAGCTAGTGTATCTTAGTTTTGATTCTAATCCTTTCTTACACGTTTATCTCACTTATTTGAGTTGAAAATCTCTGATCAATACCCCCTGTTGAAATTGGAAACAGAGTTGCAGCTGAGGTGTGTTGAACCAAAAACGTGCCAACCTAATTTCTCTTGCTTTCCAATCAGTCTCTAAAGCTTCAATAGGTAAGGGAGAAGATATTCATTTGCTAGAATGATTATTAAATGGCTTGGAATGTAAAAGAGGTTTTGAATTGGGACTTTGGCTTGGAGGCCAAAATAGGTTTTAAAACTCATTCAAACATGTCTTATTAACTGAACACGAACTAAAGGAACTGTAAATTTGACTAGAGAGGCTCTGAAATTGATTTTGATATGTTGAATGCCAAATATGTGATTATATGCATACTTGATGATTTAGATATGGATCCCATGAAATTGGTGATTATGATTAGTTTGAACATGTTTAAATATGTCCATATATGTTCTGTGAATGGTTGATAAGGATTGAAAATGAAAGGTTTTTGAATTGGTGTTGAAAAGTGGCATTTCTGAACTAATGCTGCAGTGACTAACCGGTTATAAACCGGTTACTGCAACTTCTAACCGGTTAGTTACTGTAAAACTGGAAAAAAGAGGGAAATTTGAATGTGACCAACCGGTTACATGATTTTCTAACCGGTTAGACACTGTACAGAACCTGAAAAAAGGTATTTTATTTAATCCAATAATTCACTAATATTTTTAATTAATTCTTTTAAGATAAAAATTTTATTTTTACTAATAAAAAGAATATTTTTATGTCACTTTCTTTTAACAATCAATTCAATACCAAATAAATAAATTAAAGTCAATCCCAATAACTTGGTTGTGATTGAAGTCATGCATGGTGTTAAGGAGTTAAGATAGATAATAGGAAAAGACACATTCGATTTGATTAAATCGGTATGAGAATACACGGAGATTAGGTTTATGACGGTGATACGTCAAATAACCGTGGGAATTAATTATAGGTAAAATAGTCCTATGATGAGTGGGTTCTGCAGACTCGACTCGGGATAATTTTACAATGACTATAATTTTATTCTATCGATCTCTCGGAGTATTTCGTGATTGCGGAGGACGGTCTTTAGTATAATTTACACAGGAGTTGTAATTATATATTTGGTGGAAAGACGTTTACTCCCAATTGCTTTTCCTATTTAGTATGATCGTTGGTACGTTGTCGTCAAACGTACGTGGAGCATTTGAGCGTTTTCGTTAAAACGTAAAATTTGATCGTTTGAACGTTTTCGATAAAACGTAAATTTAATCGTTGAGGACATTATCGATAAATGTGAAATTGCCAAGTGCATGATATTTGTAAAATATCACAGAGGAGATTGCATCAAGTAATTGCATCGCATTGCATTGCACATGCATTAGAAACAAACATTATTGCTTGATATTTATTATTTAGTAATTATTAATTGATTATTTGAAATTGCTTACTTGCCTATGTGATTTTAATTGCTACTTGACTAATTGTGTTTGTTTATTCCTAGTTCATTTAATTATTCATTTGTACGTGAATGACACTGTCTTACTCCCTTTGCCCTATTTGTTTATTAGGTGATGTCTCGATTTTTGGCGTGCCTGGAGATGCGTCCCGTGAGAGGGACATGGGAGTATGAGGAGCGTAGAGCCACGTTTGAGGGGGAGGTGGAGCTGATCTTCCGCTACCCGAACCCCTTGGCCTATATGCGTACTCTTCGGTTCCGCATACCTATGATATATGCTCAGCATATACCTTCTGCTTTTACTTATAGACATGGTACTCCACCGCCCCAGCCTGCACGTCGTCGTTCTCATTTTCGTTTCCGACCAGCTGCTCCCGCTCGCACTCCTCCGGAGAGAGCTGCACTTGAGGATCCTTCCCATCCGGGTTCATCTCGGACTGTGAGATTTGCACCATCACCGGAACGTGTGCCTCTGGTGGTTCAGGTGGACTCCGAGGAGGAGGATCCCGAGGAGGGCGAGAGTGAGCCAGCTGGGGGCGACACTGTACAGACTGGAGGGGAGAGCCACCAGGTCATTCCATCGACTGGGAGCCAGTGGATGGTGGACGAGATGTGAGGTTATGTTCTAGGTATTTATCATGAGTATGTAGGCTGACTTTAGTATCTTATAGAGTTTTGTGGACTGCTCTGGGTTACACTTTATTATATATATGTATAGGCGCACTGACTGAGCTTAGTAACTCAGAGTTATGATGCAGTATCTTTTGACTAAAATAATGTAAAATGATGTAAATTAAAGCAAACTTTTTATATGAAATATAATGACGCAGTTTTATAGAAGTATCCAGTTTAAATTATTTCCTATTTTTATATACCATCATAAAAACATCAATATTATTTCCTTAAAATACATTAATAATATGCATTTATCATAACATAATTACCGTGACGACTTAGGTCGTTACACACCCTGTATCTAATAACCATTGGTAGTCATTTTTATCAACTCCTGCATGACTAGTTAATAGTATTGCTTTCATTGTATCTTCATTTTCAACGATGTGAGCATGTGTCTCTCTATTATTCAATGTTTTAGTACGACATTCTTGACTAAAATGCCCATACTTGTTACAATTATGGCATTGAATATGAGATTTGCATTCATATTGAAAATGTCAGTACTTGTTGCATTTATGACATTGAATAGTAAACCTTCATTCCCTCTAGTGGCTTGTGTCATAGAATATCTTCCTCTTCCTCTCCCTTTGAGATTTTGGCCTTTTTGATTGTACTCCACCTTCCTTGGAATAACTCAATCATTTCTTACATTTTCTTGAGCTTTTAATGCTTGCTCCATTGTGCCACTTGATTTCTCATTCATCCGCATCTCACATGATTCTAGAGATGCTTGCAAATCGTTTAAGGATACCGTGCCAAGGTCTCTTGATTCTTCTATCGCAGGTACCACAAAATCGAATCGACTTGTGAGCGTACGCATGATTTTCTCCACGATTTCTTTTTCTGCTATATTATCGCCATTGTTTTTCATCTCATTGACCAACTTATCAACTCATGAAAAATAGTCACGAATAGTTTCACTTTTGCCTTGCTTCATCATCTCAAATTGTCTTTTCAGACCTTGCAACTTCGTTCGTTTAATTGGATCACCACCTTCATAGGTTTTAGTTAAAATTTTCCATGCTTCTTTTGCTGTTTTTGCATGAAAAATTTTCTCTAAAACATGCAGCTCCACCAATTGATAAATTAAAAATAATGCTCTTTCATTTAGTACACGATCTTTTTCTATTTGTTGTTGATCTTCTTTGTCTGTTGTTGTGGTTTCAACAAAACTTTTCTGAATAATTTCTCCGTAGCCACTAGCCTTTAGACATAGCTCCATTAGTCGCTTCCACATGGAAAGATTTGATTTTCCATCAAACTTGAAAACTGAGGATTGCACATGTTGTTGTGTACTTGTACTTGAACTTGTTGCCATTTTAAATTAACTGGCTAACTGGCTCTCGATACCAGATGTTGGCAATATAAATAAATTGCCTAAGTAAAATAAACTTAAAGAAACACACACAATAAAAACTTTAGGGACTCGTTGGAATTTTCCCTATTTTTATATTTCTTTCTCTGAATACTTGCAGTTACAAGTTTTTTTTTATATATTTTCTTATATATATATATATATGGCTTAATTATGTTTGGGGTCCCTGTAGTTTGGACCTCTTTTGTGAGATACCCCTATGCTTTTTTTTTCAATGAATATACCCCTATAGTTTACTCCGGTTAGGTATTTGCTCCTAGCTCCTTTTCCGACGAGTTTTTGGGTGAGTTGGACAGCCGCCTAGAGCCACGTGTTATACACGTGGCAGTCACTTAAATTTTTTTAAAAAATTAAAAAAAATAAAAAAACAATAGAATAAACTAATAAACTAAAAAAAAAAACGTGGCTTATTATAATCCCTCCCATTTCTTTCCATTCGATCCATCTATCTCCCTTGTTCTTTTTCTCTCACTCACAACCAGCATCTCCCTTCGGCATTCTCACTCCATATCCCACGGTGGAGCTGTCATCTTCTCCTTCCCGCAGTCGTTCGGTTCTTCTTCTTCTTCTTCTTTTCAGTCATGAAGTCCTTCAGCTCCAGATCTGCAGCTTCTTCGAGGTCACCGTACCCGGTACACCTTGGGTGCCGGTACACGTACCGTACTCCTGGATACTTGCAACTAATATGTTAAGGTATATTTTAGGTGTGGATCAATATTTTTTAATGTTATAATCAATGTTTCGGACTTATATCTTGACTTATTTTGAGCATCAACCTATAATTTTACGATACTCATATGTTATTTCAATGTCAAAATCGTTTATTTTCACCTTGCTTATATATATTCATTTATAAAATTAGAATTATATTGTTGTACCCGTACCCTACTTTTTTATAAAATGTCGTATCCCGTACTCGGTACTGTACCCGTATCCGGTACCGTACCCGTATTGGTGCAACATAGTGTCACGTGTATAACACGTGGCTCCAAGTGGAGCTCCGGCGGTCCAGCTCACCCAAAAACTCGTCGGAAAAGGAGCTGGGGGCAAATACCTAACCGGAGTAAACTATAGGGGTATATTCATTGAAAAAAAAAGCATAGGGGTATCTCACAAAAGAGGTCCAAACTACAGGGATCTCAGACATAATTAAGCCTTATTTTTTTTAATTTAAAAAAAAAATTTAAGAGACTGCCACGTGTCAGCTCCAGGTGGAGCTCCGGCGGTCCAGCTCACCCAAAAACTCGCCAAAAAAGGAGCTGGGGGCAAATACCTAACCGGAATAAACTACAGGGGTATATTCATTGAAAAAAAATGCATCGGGGTATCTCACAAAAGAGGTCCAAACTACAGGGACCCCAGACATAATTAAGCCTATATATATATATATATATATATATATATATATATATATTACAATGAAGGAAGGAAGAAGGGTATTTATACAAAAATTAAGTTTAATTTGTTACTCTCCTAATCTTAAGTAGCTATTGTTGCTAAGTTTAGTAACATGTCTTTATGTCTTTGACGCTTTGCATATATGTAGCAACAACTATGCTTCTTCTTTTTCTTTTGAATATGCCAAGTTTAGCTCGAGAATGTGTATGCCTTATAACAACTTGTTCAAACCATAGTTGTCTCATGGCCAAATTTAATTTCCAACCGTTTTGAATATAAGATTTCACCATGTATTTTTCTTGGTTTATGATCTCTTATAATTGATGCATTTTTTTGCTGTTGTGGAATTTAGAAAGGAAGTAAAAGGGAGACATAGTGCACGAGGCTCTCAACTCGTGAGGTTTGGGGAGGGTAATGAACACAAACTTACCCCCCGCAAGTGAAGATGTTGTCTCTAGGATTTGAATCCGTGATGTATCTCTTAGCTTGACCACTAAGCAACAACTTTACCATTGCATAAAGGAAGTAAATTCCAAAAAAAAAATAAAAAAATAGAAAGGAAGTAAAACTGTAAATGTAAAACATAAATGCAGCAACAACTAAAAGCTAGACCTTAAAAAGAAAATATACTTTAGCAACGCAATTTTAAATTAGTTAATGGCATTATCCATCTATAATCAGGTCATTCATTGTGGGCAATGTAGCAAAATTTTACTTGGCTTCAGCCAGCAGCTACTTCAGTTTGATTGATCTATAAAAGAATGGACCCTAGCTAATAGCTAAACTCAAATATGGCATTCAAGTCAAACAGAATTGAGATCTTATTCTTATTTTATCTACAGTCTTTCTGATCTCCTCTGTCAGTGCTATAGATGCCATTCGCCGCTGAGTGCATTGTGCATCAGAGTTGAAAAACATGTATTATGTGTGCTTAACTCATCAGGATTTGCCTTCATTTAGGGATCCTTGTAGCATTGATTTCATCTCATGCGAATGACAACTTCCCCTTATGTTATCCTCTTCCTGCTTAATCAAATTGAAACCAAAAACTTTGGTATTTACATTACCAAAAGAGTTGCTTGAACCATGTGTAAACTTATAGTTATCAATGTCACTGCCCGAAGAAGCAGGGACAATTTTGTTGTTCCAGTACTCTACACACCGATGACTGGGGTCTTGAGATTCGATGGCCTGAAAAAGTTTATCAGAAAGTGATAGATAATCAGAGGTGAGAACATAATTCCAACGAAAAAAATCTAGCCGAGTCATTAAATGAAGGCTATGCTAATTTTGTTAATTGTATGTAGATTCGAACTAGAGACTTAATGCTCTTTTTTCTTTTTCTTGTGTGGAAACTACATGACTTAATTCTACATTAGAAAAGTATGTACCAGTGATATTAGTGTTATAGCCCAAGTCAGGCAAAAGTATATGTAAGATTCATGGGTTTACATTACCTGAATAAAGGATGGTAAAACGAAGCCAAACATTCTAAGACCATTGATGTTTTTCAGAAGCTCTAAAGGAGGGAGTTCTTGTTCACCTAGATTCTTTCGCCTATTGATTTCATGATGTAGTCTCTGTAGGACTGAGTCCCAGCACTTATCTGGTGAGGTATCAGTGAAAGTCTCGCTTGGACATTCCTCCATGGTAACCTGAAATATATTTTTATACGATGAGAAAGAAATACTTCAATAGAAAGATGAAAAGCATGTCAAAAACAACAAAATACCAAATGTGGACAAAAAAAAAATCGGATATAGTCAAACACTCAAATTATTTATGTATAGGTGTATCAGATTCAAAAATTTAAGACAATGGTACAGCTAGATAAGACATTAAACAATTAGCAGCAGGCACTGAGTTTCTCCAGAAGATCTTCAATAATATAGCACTGAATACAAGACAAGGAAAACATTCATCACACTAAAACAAAGATGACCTGACTCAACATCTAATGGTGTAATTCTATCTCTTTGTCTGCTTAATGTAGTGATGAAGATCTCTATTTCAATTTGACAAATGAATCGAATTGATCAGTATATATCGGTTTTTGTAACTACATTTTCTTTGTAGCAATACATGTGGGGTGCAGGTAAAGAGTGGACAGCTATTCTTTCATTAAAATAAGATTTGTTGGATCTGTCGGCAAGTAGTTAATGACCCTATTTTTCAGGTGATTCTACAAGTGATACAAACACCATTTTGCCATTTTCAATAATTTCAGACAATAAACTTCTGATCAATGAAAATTAGAAGCCACTGAGTTTCTCCAGAAAATTTCCAATGAGAAAAGGCATAGAAAACAGGGAGAACATATCAACAACTAGAACTAGGAATTTTAAGACAATAGAAAACTTTATCAAATAAAGAATACAATAGCTTAACCCGACAATGGAAGAACAGTACAGAATTTTAAAAGGGATCTTGCTAGATCAAATAAAGAATAATTTAAGAAAAACAAAGAATACAACAGCTTAACCCGACAATATCTAGATATGATTTCAAGCTTTAAAAAGAAAAAAAGGTCAGGAGTGATACCTTAAAAACAGGTCCAAGAAATCCAGCATCAACAATTTCAGAAATATAGCCACAGATTCTTGCAGGGTCAAGAATGTTGTAGAAATTAACTCGACTCTTGAATCCTTCAAAAGTTTACAAAAATTATAAATTAAAATCCCGAAAACAACCTAATCAAAATTATAATCTAAGGGCAAAAAATATCCAACTGTGGCATACCTTTTGGATATATCGTGTGCTTGCTACACCACAGCTTTCCATAAACAACTGATCCCAAACTTATAGGCTTGACAGAAGTACCAAATATTTGCATTAGGTAGCTTTCGCATGTTGAAGATATACTTGAGTTTGTGGCATCTACGACTTCCATTTTAAATAGATTGTTGGGCTGCTTTCCATAACTTGAATCCATTTGCAGATCCAGCCCAAATTTTCCACCATCAAACGTACAAGAATTGCGAACATCGCTGGAACATGATGAAAATTCTGTCTTTGAAACTGACAACGAATGTGATAAGTTACCCTCACTACCAAGTTCCATGTTGTCTTGTACCTTTACAGACTCTGAACAACACACTTTTTCGTTTTCACCAGACATAACGTTAAGATTCAAATCCAGACAACCAGCCTGGTCCACCTTATCTTCATTGTCTATTGGTAGTTTTTTATAGTTAATATTGTCATTGTGACAATCCTTGTTTCCTGCACAACGAGCTGAGCTTTCTCCTTCTTGACGACTCATGGTTTTGTATGTGTCTCTCTCCACATCTGGTTTATTCATGAAAACCTTATTGGCATCAGAACAAGCCATTCCCAGGTTTTTATTTGCCCAAACTTCAATAGCAGGTGATTGTCCTTCTAATGCTTCAACCAATTTATTTAGCTCATTTATAGTATAACGAAGCAGAACAAATCTTCTATCCATTCCACATGAGCAAAGCAAACTTGAATGCTTAAGACAAGAATATCTATCATGAGAGCATTCGCAACCTACGGCAGATAGGTGCAAGTCATAGAAGCAAGAGAAGCATTCTCTTTCCTTGTACAAATCAAAATCACTGTCCATCTTCAGAAACTTTACATGAGTGGGAAGACATACTAGTCTCTCTTCTTCCATCGTTATCCTTGTCTGTCCAAAAAATATGGTAACAATAAAATTGAGTAAAGAATCAGAAATCTAAAAAGTAACTTCAACTACATAATGAAGGAGATCTAAAATTTTATGGAGCTTTAAATTGCGTATGATCAAAGAGGAAAGGATAGGAGAATCATTACCTTAACTGCCTTGGTAAGAATTCCATCTTTCCCACAAACACTTCCCCATTTCAAAATTTTTGGAGTTTCCTTTCCAAGATGAGCTAGCTCTGCAAGGGATCGTACAGCTTCCTGTGCTGATCCAAATAACAGCTTGTCATGTGACAATGATGTCTTACGGCACTGCGAACTATAAAGCTCAACGGCATTCTGGCCATGCTTTAACCAATCAACAGGAGCCACATTTACTGCCTCAGCACAGTTGAAACCACAATTGAAGCCAGAATGGTATGCCCTTGGAAATGTAATAACAAATTCCCCAGAATGCTGAGCAGTGCGATATAAAGGCACTCCTTCAGATTTAAGAATTGAAGGAGACAACTGAGTAACCTGCTCAAAAGAGAAAATCGCCATTATTATAATCACAATACAGTTCCCAAACATAGAAGCTATGTAATATAAAGTACATGGAATTCTAAAATTTCTAGCACTTCTAACTGAATAGATGCACAAGGGAGTTCTGGTAATATTGTTATTGTTATAAGTAGAATATGATCATCAAAATTCATTGATATGAGCATCTGTGCATCACTGAAGCAACGTTAAAGCTGAACTCTTATAACAGTTATGTGGTATAAAGAATACATCAATAACATATGTTGTCTCACTCCCTCTGATTAGTAAAGAAAATAAAAATAAAAATTATCCAACAATTTAAAAAATTAATATTATATTGACCAAAAAGATGAAGTGACATAAGGATTGGGACAACAAATGTTATCCCGAATAGATCATGAGGGATATTTTTTAGGAGGAACCATTAAGTCACTGTTACAATGATTCCAAAACTCACCACTTTTTTCCAAACACACTAGTAGCTTACATGGTAGAATCGAAAGTGAACTTTCAGTTCTTAGTCAGACTAACTGATATCCTAACTCTCTCATTCATAATGTAATGCCTAATTAGTAATGTAGTATAGCATTCAATTTATATTTTTACACATAAGGGATTTTACATTAGATTGGTGCATGCCACACCTTTAACTGATAATAAACCAGAATTGATACTTAAAAAATTTATAAAATAAAAATAAAAATCATTATGATTATGATTATAGTTTTCTAAACTTGAGGCTTAAAAATTCCTTGCAAACTGAGCCCATAAAATATTATATTACTAAAATCTCATTGCATTCACGAAATATCCACATGGAAACAATAAATTAACACTAAAGCAACCAATAACAAAATTCTTGTCAACAACTGAAAGCAATAAGGAAAGTACAAGTTGTAGCGTTCTACCAGTTCATTGAGTAGATTTGGATTTTCCTCAAATAAATCAGGCATGTGCTTCCTCATTGCATGTTCCAAAGCAGAAGCATGGCTTCCAGGTACTCCATACCATACTTTTGGGTCACCCCAGTGCAGATAATTAAGTGAATAGAGGTGATGATCCTCGACATGCTATTACAAGAAACAGGAAATGAAGACAATGTGTTAGTCTTCCAGGAAAACTGTTAGGATTTGAACCAAAAGAACTGCAAAATTCAAGACATGTTACTAGTTTTAGAGGTCAACATTTCAAATATGCATAAAGAAGGGGAACCTAAAATATTTTGAAGTGCCACCGTATTGAAAATTCTATTGTGTGAGACATGATTTAACGACAATGCGGTACGTATCAGCCCCTCTACAATCTCTAATAGTTCTAGCAATTTATTTTGTCCCCAAAACCTTCAGCCAAATTAGTACTATACCAAATAATAATACTAGATAAAAGTTTCAACTCGTCTTTGATGATCTTTAAACTCTGGTAAGTTCGTGAACAGATGATACATACAGAGGCCAAAGTGAGATTTGCTATTATTTTTTGTTATGTCTTAAAATTTGACTCATTTATTGTACACAAGGAAAATAAGTAGTTATCACGCTTACCCAGCAAAATGATGAAAAGCACATGCCAACATACAGCCATGGCACTAGAACACCTGAGATGTCACTTCCTTCAAAACTTAGTACGGAACCTGGGAGTCGGGGGAAGTTATTCAGGTTCCAGCCAGACAGGGCATACCGGTCTGAATCTGTCTTGGTTAAGGATGATGCCTTTGGAAAACCACTTCCAAGTGCACCACTTTCCAAGTCAGCTCCATAATACACCTACAAAAAACAGAGTAACATATTTACCATATGCCTAATTATGTAACAGTAAAGACCAACACTGTCAAACTAAATGATGATTCATACCTCAACCTCATCAGTTGGTTGTTCGACTATTCGCCAGTATTCACCTTCAATTTCCTCCTCAGAGGGTTCCCATCTCTTCTGGTTGTTATTATCACTAAGTTTTCCATCTTCATCAGTGTCTCTCAACCTGAAGTAGCACTCCTTAAAAAAATTAGCATATTGTTGAAAGTCCTTAAGTGTGAAGTCCGACCCCGTTTGGAATCCAAACTTCTCATCTGGTTCAGAAGCATTATTAGCTTCAGAACCTGAATTAGCAGGTCTCCTACATGTGCCTGTTTTGGAGTTCCTTCTACGTTTTCGTTTCCTTCCCCTATTTTTCTTTCTCATTGGCTCCCTATTTTGAAGTAAATCAATTTGCTGAATTCGAGTAGGAAACTTAGTGTTTTCCCATATATCTTTCTCCTTAAGAGGGCAAGGAGGAGCCCATGAAGTTGGAGGTACAATCCTACATATGCCACAAGATTCAGCTAGGGGTCGTATCTTTGCTATGTAACCAAGTGTGTCTTCAAATTCCTAAATAAGAAGATTAAAAATAAGAAATAAAAATGATTCAAAAAACAAAATTACTACCGACAAAAACAACAATACAAGGATGGTATAAGAATTATAAGTACCTCAACAGTGGGATAAAACACAGGTGCTTCATCAATTATTGGCCGGCATGCTTCAACTGGATCCCATCTAGCTGATACCTGCAACATGGCAAAAACAAGCCGACTTATATAAAAGGAATATAGAAAACCAAATATCTTTCTCATAGTTTTGAACCCTCACACAAAACAAGCTTATCTAATCAATAAATAAAGGGGGAGAGGCAGCAATGAAAAATATAAACCAAAGAGCTCTAAAGAGTTTAATTCCATACAAATTTCAAACAAGTGGTTCCTATTTGTTCCAAAGAAGAGCAATAAAAATACAAAGTATACTGTCAAAGCATTACATATGCTCAAAAAAGTAGACATTCTCTTACCTTTCTACTTCTCGGACTACCAGAAGACTCAATTACATTATTACTTTTTGGTTTAAGCCTAAGAGGACAATCCTGCAAAATATTTAGGAGCATTACGTTTATTAAGAGTTGAAAACTAGAAGCCTTACTAAAAGTAGTCATGGAATAAACAATGAAGCAAACTATAATTAATGTTATTACAACCCAAACGTTGCCAAAGGATTTTGGTTCACCGATGTGTAAACAGCTTTTTTTTTTAATTTTTGATCAGCACCGATGTGTAAACAGCTTGATGTCAGAGATTGAGATGTAAGTAATAAAAAATAAGAATGCATGAAAAGTAAATTCAACAGCAAATCTATGTTACCCGAATCACTTTAGATCATAGTTACATGGTACGTGGTACGATTTGGCTCGCGGTACGGGTTCGGGTACATAATTCGATAGTTGATTAAATATGTGGTACGAATGGGGTAGACTTAATCGGTACGCTATTTCGGGACGTGGTACGTTTTAAGTTCATGTTTGGTTCGGGTACGCTATTTCGGGACATGGTGCATTTTAAGTTCACGTTTGGTTCATTCTTCGTAAAATTGTATACGTATTTCTTTGATAAAACAACCAACAAAATTTCATAATTTTAAAATTGAATTTAGAAAGAAAATTTGTATGAGTAACATGTTTTTACCATAAATACTCTCCATGGTTTTTAAATCGACTATTAATAACATTTTATTTCCAAAGCTGTAAACACATTTCTCTATCCCTCCCAACTTACACCTTTATTGCTTCCGATGCTCAATCAATGATATTACTAATGAGGAAAAAGCCTCATATTCACTTTCTTGTTATGGGTGGATTATGTGGGAAACCCAAACTTTTTATTGAACAAAACATATCAAAAGGCAGAAGGTCCAGATTAAACCTTTTATACCATTGAAACAGCCACCATAACCACTGTTAACAAGGTAGACACTCCATTAAGCATGATTCTTTTTCACTTTTTCTCCTCTCTGAATCTACCTCGCCCTAATATCTTTTTCTCCATAACATGTAAACTCAGCATAAGTATAGATTTTGGTTCATTGATTCTGACGAACCAGTTCGTGACCCACTCTGAACCGGGACGAAAATGACCTGCGAACCGGGACGGTTGAACCAATTCGTGGTTCAGAAGCAAATTTGTCGAACCGTGTAACTATGCTTTAGATTAGATGGAAATTCCACAAGATGAAACAATGAATGATGCCAAACATTACATTCACCAAATCTAGGCTAACTGGAATCCTATAGTAACTAAAACAAAAACACCAAAACATGACAGTTTAAAGAAAGCGATGACCAAATGATCGAGAGATACTAATGGCAGATGTAGGTTATCCCAAAAAGCCAATGCAAGAAGTTTTCTAGCCACCACCACCAAGATGAACAAATCCCGTGAAAGAAAGAACACATATAGCTTAAGCACAATATGTGTGAATTAAACAATTTAACATCAACCTTCTTGAAATTAGGAATTTGCTCAGCAACTAAACTAAGAATAGCTTAATAGTAATAGCTCTTAAAAGATAAAATACAATGCTAGAAGCACTACATGAAAAGAGAAAGAAAGAGTAAAGATAAAGCAACATTTTTTTTTCCAAATTCCATTAACAAGGATAATAAGATCAGCAATTCTGATCTGAAAAAACAGAGGGCAGAAGATTTGAACAGATGAGCAAGATATATATATATATATATATATATATATATTTCAGAATTCAGACATGCATAATGGATTCCAGAAACAAAGGCATATCATACATTAAAACATTAATAGGGTTTGAAAATCTAACCTCTTTGGCCTCAGATTCTGCAGCAATTTTCAACTGTTCCATTCAAAACAAATTTATAGGAAAAAGAAGGCTCTTGTTGAATGATGATTCCTGAAACAAAATCCAGAGACCCTTTTAAATAACAACATTAGAGTCCACAAATGATGAATGAAACAAAACAACCCAGAAACAGATTTCTACTTTATCTCTGAGGAAAAAGTTAACTGAACAGAAAAGAAACCATAAAAACTGCAAAAAGAAAGACAGACAAAACAAAAGAAAATGCAGAACATCATGGTACACACCCAATGCAGCAAAAGATAGTTCTGTTGTTGCCACGTTCTGATTGCGTGCAAACGAATTAACCACGAAAATTCCAACAGAAATCTACACGGTGAAGAGAAAACCTAAAGGCTAATGCAATTTGCATGTGTATGCAAAATTCTGTGAATGGAACCCTCTAATGATAATTCATTACCCCTCAATTTCAGAAAAGTGAAAAATCTAACGAATCTTCGAATCAAATGCTGAAAAATCAAATAGTTCCAAAATTAAAAAAATTAAAAAAGAATAGAAACAAGAATTGACTTGGTAAAAAAGTTTAATTTATTTTGACAGGTGGAAAATAAAATAGAAACTTAATGGGAAGGATATCAAGTTCCAGGTGAAATATATCTTTTTAAGAGATATTAATTTTATTCCATTTAATATTTAATATTTGTTTCTCGAAACGAATAATATTTTAAAAAAAAAAGATTTTATATGTGAGAAATTGAGAAAATATTATATGGGCCCAAAGCAAAAGAAGGAAAGTGTGACTAAGAAGAAGCTAAGATTCTACATTGAAAGACGTGTACTTGAAACGAAACCTTGGGCTCTTATGATTCTTATTGTTTTTTTTATTATAAATTATAAATAAATTAGTTAATTATTCTTTTCAAAAATTAGTTAATTATATTTTTAAAAAATTATTTGACTTGGAAATTCTAAAGCAAAAAATTAATAAAATAAATTTATTTTTGATACATTACATTTGCCTTTTTGAGTGGTAAATGTTATTCAAACAAAAAAAAATATACAAGACATTATTTACACTAATTTTTTTTTTTTTGGTCAAACATCTTTTTTTTTTTGGTGAAACTATTTACACTAATTTTATCATAAACATTGAAAATGAAAAAGTCATCTTAAAAAAAAAATATTATAAAAAAATAAAAAGATGAAATAAAAAAGAAAAGATAAAAAGAACCAAAAAATACGGATAAAGTTGGATGGGAGAGAGTCAAACGCGAACCCGCTCTTACGCACGCAGTATTAACGGAAAGCGGTGAAACAAACAAACTAACCAACCAAGCAAGTACCTCTACAAATTATACACAACTAGAAACGATAACCCACCAACTCAAATATGAAATTACTGTGGTGTTAAATATATGATGAGATTTATAATGACAGTAATAAAATTATTGTGGCTTTAATTATGGGTGATTAGTGTCTTAACAATGAGACAATGAAAAATATTTTTCAAGGAATATAAGCACCTTCAACCAATAGAAGAGAAAAAGTAATTGTGTAAAATATATGAAACTTTGTTATGAAAATAGCGTAAAGTTTTGAAGGGGTATATAAATGGTTCACATCTTATAAATTGTTCCTTGTTAAACTAATATCATGTTTTCAAGATTGTAGTGTCGAAACAAAATTTGAAATTTCATCGTTATATTTGAAATATGTTTTCTAAACGAAATAAGTATAAATATGTTACCATAAGCTATACAAAAATAAAAGAGTGATTTTATTTACTTTAATAAATATTTTAACAGGGAACTCAACTGGCAAGCCGTAGAGGCATTTTCATACATTGTTTTTTTAAAAACATATGTTTAATTTAATATTTGGAACGTTCCTGTCTATTTTCATAGCATTATGAGACTGTTTTATTTTTAGCTCCCGGACTGATTTTAATATATTACCGGTATAAGTTATAATCAATGACTTATTAAGTATAAATATGTTACCATAAGCTTTACAAAAATAAAAGAGTGCTTTTATTCACTTTAATTAATATTTTAACAGGGAGCTCAACTAGCAAGTCTTAGAGGCATTTTCATACATTGTTTCTTTAGAAACATATGTTTTGGAAAGTTCCTGTCTATTTTCATAGCATTCCGAGATTGTTTTATTTTTTGCTCCCGACTGATTTTAATATATTACCGGTATAAGTTATAATCAATGACTTATTAAGTATAAATATGTTACCATAAGCTTTACAAAAATAAAAGAGTGTTTTTATTTACTTTAATTAATATTTTAACATGGAGCTCAACTGGCTAACCGTAGAGGCATTTTCATACATTGTTTCTTTAGAAAGATATGTTTAATTTAATAATTGGAACGTTCCCGTCTATTTTCATAGCATTCCAAGACTGTTTTATTTTTAGCTCCCTGACTGATTTTAATATATTACCGGTATAAGTTATAATCAATGACTTATTAAGTATAAATACGTTACCATAAGCTTTACAAAAATAAAAGAGTGTTTTTTTTACTTTAATTAATATTTTAACATGAAGCTCAACTGACAAGCTTTACAGACATTTTCATATATTGTTTCTTTAGAAACATATGTTTTGGAACGTTCCCGTCTATTTTCATAGCATTCCGAGACTGTTTTATTTTTAGCTCCCAGACTTATTTTAATATATTACTGGTATAAGTTATAATCAATGACTTATTAAGTATAAATATGTTACCATAAGTTTTACAAAAATAAAAGAATGCTTTTATTTACTTTAATTAATATTTTAACATGGAGCTGGACTGGCTAGCCTTAGAAACATTTTCATACATTGTTGCTTTAGAAACATATGTTTTGGAACGTTCCCGTCTATTTTCATAGTATTTTGAGACTGTTTTATTTTTAGCACCCGAACTGATTTTAATATATTACTGATATAAGTTATATTCAATGACTTATTAAGTATAAATATGTTACCACAAGCTTTACAAAAATAAAAGAATGTTTTTATTTACTTTAATTAATATTTTAACAGAAAGCTCAACTGACAAACCTTAGAGGCATTTTGATACATTGTTTCTTTAGAAACATATGTTTAATTTAATATTTGGAACGTTGCTGTAAATTTTAATAGCATTATGAGACTGTTTTATTTTTAGCTCTCCGACTGATTTTAATATAATAATGGTATAAGTTATATTTAATGACTTATTATTATATTTCAAGATTTTGAATATTATATTTTATCAAGTTTGACATCAGGATTGAGAAAATGTATTTACATTTGAACTTTGATACTTTTTCTTACGCAATAGCTATCTGTAAGGACTGATAACTACTTTATTATTATTTCAAGATTTTGAATATTATATTTTATCAAGTTTGACATCAGGATTGAGAAAATGTATATTTACATTTGAATTTTAATACTTTTTCTTACGCAATAGCTATCTGTAAAGATCGGTAACTTTATTATTTTTCAATCAGTTTTGAGTAATTAGAAATACAATATTGATATATTTAAATGTATTTTATTTTTAATGACATTGGAAATGTGAAAATTTGATATATTTTTTCAAATCTATCAGAAAAAAGTGTTAATAAGAGTGAAGGTTATAAATTTGTTGCCGTGTAAAATTTATTTGTGGTAGCATAAGTACGCCATGTAAGTATATGTATTGTGCGGGAATAGTAAAATGGAGGGAAAGTTCCCACTTGGTAGCCAATGGGATATACCCATTTGCTTTTATAATAGTATAGACTAGATCTAACATCGTGCGATGCACGAGAGAAATACGAAATAAATAAATAAAACATTTCGTAAAGTTACAATTAATATTAATGTAATGTATTGGTAAAACATTTCAGAAAGTTACAATTGATATTAGTTTTAATTTATTATTGAATAATTATGAAGAATTTTAATATGAATAATGTTTAAGTGAAAATAAAGTATAATAATGTAAACATTCTTGTTAAAGAATTGTTTAGGAAGGAGTCAATTAATATTATTATTTATGAAATAGTCGATAAATTGGAGTTGATTAACGTTCTTGTATGTAATATTTTTAAACTAAAAAATTCGCTTTTAAAAAAATGAATAAAAGTGTTTTTGGAAAAAAAATAATTAATGACATTATAAATTAAAAATAAAATTTATATGAAAGACAAAAAAAATTGCTTTTTAGTAATTATTGCAACAATTCTGATTAGTAATTACCGATGCATGGTAGAAGCACTCTTGTTTTATATTTTACTTGTTTGGACCATTACTTATGTCAGAAAACATATAATAAAAATAATTCAAATCAAAATAACAAAAACATGTACATAAAAAGACACAGAAAATCCATATTTTTTTAATATATTATAATTATTAAAATTAAAAAAAACCGGAGCACAAAAATCGGTGCATAGTAGAAGTACCTTTTTTTTATATTTTACTTGTTTGGATCATTATCTGTGTCAGGAAGCATATAATAAAAAAAATTCAAAACCAAATAACAAAAACATGTACATAAAGAACACAGAAAACCCAAAGCATATTTTTTTAATATATTAGATATATGAAAATAAAAAAAAGAGCCGAAGCACCAAAAATCGGTGCATGGTAGAAGCACCCTTGTTTTATATTTTACTTGTTTGGACCATTACCTGTGTCAGGAAGCATATAATAAAAAAAATTCAAATCCAAATAACAAAAACATGTACATAAAAAGAACACAGAAAAGCCAAAACATATTTTTTTTAATATATTAGATTTATTTAAAACAAAAAGGCGAAGCACCAAAAACCAGTACATGGTAAAAGCAGTATTTTCCTTTAAAAAAAACACCACTTAGCAAGTGGGTGTTCCCACTTGTGGAATACCCATGAGCTATTATATAGTATAAATTAGGGGTGTAACGGTCCGGTCCGGTCCGGTCTTTGACGGACATTGGAGACCGGACCAACCAAATTAACATGGTCCGGTTCGGTCCGGTCCTGATGTGTTTTATGTATAAAGACCGGACCGGACCGCAACGGTCCGGACCGTTTCGGTTCGGTTCGGTCCGGTCTATTTAGACCATCAAAATTAAAATTCAAAATGTTGCAAATAAATCAAGGCAAATTCAATTAGGGCAAAATTAGGGCAAAATCAAATTCAATTAGAGCAAAATCAAATTCAATTTAGGGCAAAATCAATTAGGGCAAAATTAAAATCAACTAACAGCAGAGAGAGCAAGAGGAACGAGCGGCGGGAGCGGCGGCGGCGACGGATGGAGGGAGAGAGAGAGAACGAACCGGAGGACGGGAGGAGGGAGAGAGAGAACGAATCGGCGATGGAGGACGCGAACGGCGCGAGAAAAGAGGACGCGAACGGCGCAGGAGAAGAGGACGAATCGGAGGCGGCGCGGACGCGAACGGCGCGAACGCGAACGGCGCGGGAGAAGAGAGAAGGGGCTGTGAAATGATGAAGGAAGGAGAAGAGAGTGAGAGATGTGTGGAGATTGGAGAAGAGAGTGAGATCTGAGAGAGTGAGATCTGTGGAGAAGAGAGTGAGATCTGAGAGAGAGTTGTGAAACTATCCAGTGCAGTACCCCAGAAGCATATGTTGTGTATGTAGTTTAGGTTTTTTTTTTTTTTTAAAAAAAATTATTAACTCTATCGGTCCGGTCCGGTCTCAGCGGTCTAAGAATATCTGGGACCGTGGACCGGATCATTCAAGTATGGTTTGAACTTTTTGGGACAGGATCGGACCGTGAGACCGGACCAGACTGCATTTTTCGGTCCGGTCCGGTTCGGGCCGAGTGGTCTCGCGGTCTCGGACCGGATCACTTACAGGCCAGTATAAATCATGTAACAATATCTTTAGGAATACTCAAAATACAATATTACTTAACTAAATTAACACAGCTTTTCGCTGCTATATTTGATGATTACAATTTTTAAAATATTGTATGGTATTTATTTATTTAAAAATCATTTAATGTAATTCTTTTTTTTAGAAATTTAAGATAAGTGTATTTTTATATGAGAAAATGGGTAATGCATCGACAGTGTAAAGTTTTTTACACCATCAGTGCATCATCCATCATTTATCCAGAAAATGGGTAATGCACCGACAGTGTAAAGTGTAACACCCCAAGTCTTTTAAATAAAATATCACTTTAAAAGTTTAATAATTAAAACGAAGAACTTGAAAGTTTCTTTTCATGAATCAATGTTACATATGAAATTGGGTATTTCAATTACAATATGAGTAGCGCAACATATAAATTCCTTCTTTCCAAATCTTCCGCTGCGACACTCTGATCCTTAAGCTCCTTCAGCATTTACCTAAAATGTTAACCACTAAGGGTGAGACCTTTTCACAACACATTGAATTATAAGATAGTAAAAAAGCACATAATAAGAACTCAAGCATCATAATCAAACCAAGCCATAAATAACAAAATGCTTCTCGTTCTCCTTTCCAAAAACATTTTCATTTCCATAATAAATCATATAACGTGTGTCTTCTCACGGTCAGAGAACAACACACCCAACATAATATCGCATGTCTCCTCAAGGTTAGAGGACAACATACCAAACATAACATCGCATGTCTCCTCACAGTCAGAGGACAACATACCCATATTTCTTTCTTTTTTTCATTTCTTTTAATTTGTACCACTAGGAATTGGTTGCTCCTGCTAGGGCATTTGTACACTCAATAGGGACTATGACACCCATCAGGACTTTCACCCACTAGGCCTCACCCGTTAGGACTAACACACATAATCTTATTCTCATACTTATCACATTTCTTCGCATATTCAAATCACATACATTATTCTTTTTCACATTTTTCCAGTCTTTTAGTTTTTCGTTGAATTGATCATTTGGGTACATTGACTCCTAACGGGGCATTTTCACCTAATGGGGCATTTTAGCCTGATGGGGCATTTTGCCCTGATGGGGCATTTGTACACCTAGTGTCCCAATGTCCCAATGATCAATTCAACCGTCCATATTAACCCAAATACATTCACCATAATCACAAAATTCACATAGCCATTTATAACAGGTAGCAATCATCCACACTCATGCTCTTACATCATTCTAATTTTCCACATCACATAACAACAATAATCAAAACTACAAATACAATATTCACCACTATTTCACAAATCATTTAGCCATTGCTAACAAGTAGTACTTTTTCCACATACCTGCATATATAACACCCTTAATTTCCAACATAACAAAACAACAAAATACTTATTCATTGAGTACAAACTCCACCACAAATTACCAACATAATTCTGGGACTCCTTTATTTTTCTCAATAATCACTCATACCACTTATTCATACTTAGAGTCACTTTTATGCTTTTTCAATAAACATGCTCATCCTAAACTAGGCAATTGTAATACTCTTATCATTTAAGCCTTCATACAATATACTCGTGTTCATTAGTCATTTCATCACAAAGTGTACCTAACAACATTTCAATAAGCAACAGATATCACAAGTCAAACGACATACTCAGGTATGTCTCAGAGTGCTGTAAAATAAGTCATCTCCCTAAGGTTCTTCACTTCCTACTTTACAATATACATAAAGGATTTTTTTAGCAGTTTATGTCAATTAAAATTAAATAACTAAATTAAAACAAAATACTTTCCATCTCCCTAAACTAACTCTAAACAGGTGCTATTTTGCTACCCACAACTCAATTTAACTAATTAACCCAAATCCTATTATATACCCCAACTATCCCTAACTCAATGTGTGGAAAAGAGACTCCCCTTACCTTGGAGAGAAAAGAGACTCCATAGATGCTCCAAGGACCAAGAATCTACCTCCGATCTACTGGATTTCCAACTATCTAGATCGATTCCCAATTGATTCCAAGATTGGAGGAGGGAGAGAAAACCCTAGATGAGAGAGAAAGCTTCAAGAGGAGAGAGAACTTGAAATTAAGAGGGGGGATAGTGTTTAAGTATAGGATTTAGCCCAAAATCAAGGTTAAATCCATGGGTGAGGGTAGAAATTAAGGTTTGGGTGCTTAGGGTTTGGGTTTTGTTTGTGGGTATGTGAAGAGAGGGAGAGAGCCATGAGGAGAGAGAAAGGCTCCATGAAAGAGGAGAAGAAGAAGGAAACATGGAGGAGAAGAGATATGCCATGGGAGAAGGTTGGAGGTGAGCTATGGAGGTTTGGTGGGTGATTGGTGGTGTTTTGGGGTGAGAAGAAGGAGAATGGGGCGGAGAAGAATGAGGGGGAGGGAGGCTGGTGCGAGATTTATGCGTCTGGTGCTGCTGGTCTGCGCTCGCGTGCGGGGTTAGGTGCGCCTGCGCGCGCCACACGCGCAACTTATGCGCGATCGATTTCCTTCGCGCGCCTGGGCGCAAGTTGTGCCGCGCCTGGGCGAGAAAGCCACTGGACTGGTGCGTGAATCATGCACCTGGTGCGTCTGGGACGCACCGGTGCGTGCCTGGGCACACCGACAGCCACGAAAACCCGATTTTCGCCCTATTTGACCCGATTCTAAGGATCCTAACCGTTCCTAACACTAAAACAAATACCCAAAACATTAAAACACATATCAAATATTAAAATCATAAATTAATAATAATAACCACATAAAATACAAACACCCAAAATACCAACGAATTAAACACCGAACTCTAAACTTAACTCTTACCTAACACTCGATCTACACAGAATCCTAATTACACATTCACAACCACATAATTCTAAGGCAATAAAAATCTAATCCACTTACACCTCAACCTATTCACCGACTCTAACACTTCCCTACCCAATCCTAATACTACAATCACACGTTCATACACATACACATATACACAAGAATATGATTACAAATACCAACACCTACATAAGAAAGTACACACACACACACACACACACACACACATATATATATATATGTATATACTAGGAAAATAGTTGCAATTCATTTTTCACACTTCATTTTCGTGTACACAAAATATTCTTAAATAAGATTCTTAGGTTAATAAAACTAGATGTTACAATTCTCCCCCACTTATAGGAATTTCGTCCCCGAAATTCACTTTTAAAAAAACATAAAAAGAAGTGGAGGGAGGCTTCGTCAAATAGTTTTGCTTGAAACCCTTTAGAAAAAGCAAAATACTTGGAGTTTCTAGAAAAATCATTTAAGTTTCCATAGTAAAGTCATAATAATAAAGATAATGGTTTCTCAGAAATCTCCACAATCCCATATTCTGTCCTCAATGTGCTCCCCCACTTAGGCTTTTGCTACCCCTTTCTATCTTCAACCCATAGTTCTCCTCATTTGGAAAGAATGGTACTCTTTGGGACTGTGAAGTACATCACCGCCTATAGGGCATCTAAGTCCTCACTTATCCTTCCAACAATTAGGATAATGGGGAATTCGAGGAAAGGGATCATTTAAGTGTAGTGGACTTGTAGTAAACCGAGCGTTGACCGACCGAAGCCTCATTGCTACGAATGGTATGATACTACAACAAGGTAAACGGACGAACACTTACACCGAGCAAACTGGGTTGTTACGTGTAGGGTACGTACTGATGAGGTTACCACCGAGCACATGACTCTCAATCTGATCCTTATCGTTTACAGCCTCATCTAGCCGTAACTACTCCTAGATTCCCATGACTCTTGGTTAGATAAAACAGCATTGGATAAAGTTTATCACTTACAGGGTTTATGGATATTATCTTATCATATCCTATACAAATCCTAGTTGAATTCTTCCTCTTTAGAAGCCTTATCAAGACGGCCCACAGTACACAGGTAATCCCCTATAAGAACCACCAGGCTATAGGGGCTAAGGTACGTCTTCTCATCCCTAAGTTGACACTAGCACACACATTGTTGACTAGGGAGAACCTGATTATCCCAACTGGATATTCAGAAATCCTAAAGAGTCCTACATTAACATCTTGACTGAGATCATTCTTCAAGGCTCTTCCATAGCTTTAAGGTTGATCTTGGTTAAGGACACTACATTGGCGCCGTCTGTGGGGACTGAATAACATATCATTCCCACCACCACCATGGTCACTACCAGAAGTCAGGTCGGTGATCTCCGTGAACGCATCGCCCGCACCCGTGGCAGGCCCAGGAATGCTAATAATAATGAGCCACAGCCTCACTCTGCGGGCGATCTGCGTGACGTCCTCAACCATAATCGTGGAAATAATGGGCAACCACCACGAAGATCTCATTCTGGTCCAGGGAATAACCCCCAACCACAAAACCATTCGCAAGGCCAACCACCGCCAAACGAAAGCCAAAATCGTAGTGGAGCTCATGCTGTACACCCCTAAACACCACAATCTTCCCATCCTAGGGCTGCGAGCAATCCCCAACCCCTTCAGGTTTTACGTACCATACAGCCTCCACCACCGCCACCACCTCCTCCAACACAACCTCCCTCTACCCATGGTGATTCAAGTAGCACAGCCCCTACCACACGAAACACTTCCAGAACCACTGGAACCCGAGCACATCATGGGCGAAACACCCAACGTACCCCTCCTATCCCACATAATCCTGATCATATAAGTACAACACCTAGAACCAGACTGAATCCAAGTAGATCTGCTCCGGGAAACTCTCGTCATAGCCATTCCATCAGCAGATCCTATGCAACTACTGTCTCCGCTCGGGCTCGGGAGCAAGAGATGATCAATATTCTTAATAGGCAGACCACTTTAATCGAACAACAAGGACGTGCTATTGCCGACCTTCAACAACAAGCTATGGCGAGGATTGCTCAAAATCAATCAACCTCTATTCCACCACAAAACCAACCAACCATGGACCCACAACCAGCCCCGATAATGCAGCTTCCCCCACCAAATTTTCATGTTAACCCCCCCACAAATCAAGATCAGGTCGGTTTCCACCCTGGTCATCCCTTCACTCAATATATAATGGCATTTGAAACCCCTCAAGGATACTTGGGCCCCTCTAATGTGCCACATTATAACGGTCTAACTGACCCAGTGGACCATATTGTGTCTTATGAAGGGGCAATGAATTATTATGGGGGCGGTGAACAAATGAAATGCCGAGCATTTTCTATGACACTCGAACCCTCGATTCTAAGGTGGTATTCTTCCCTCCCTCCTAACTCCATTAATTCCTGGGAGGAGATGAAGCGTGTATTTCTTAACAGATATACTGCTAGCTGCATTCAACCCAAATCCGACCATACCTTGGCATCTATTACACAAAGGCCGGATGAACCACTGAAAGATTACTTATCACGCTTCCACGCGGAAGCAAGTTCCGTTCCACGGTTAGAGCCAGGAGTAGCAGTGCTACTATTCACACAAGGTTTGCAGTCTGGGGATTTCAGAAAATCTCTTATTGGTAAACCTCCAAGGGATATGGCCGAGTTGAGACAACGGTCAAATAAATTCATCAACTTGGAAGAATTTCACAAGGGACAGAAGTTCAGAGAAGATAAACAACGAGCCGATCCCCAAGGACAGAACAAATAAAAACGTGACGAACGTTTTGGTGGGAGACAAGACAGAGATAGGAATGATCGGGACCGACGGGTTCCCCCAAGGAATAAGTTTCAAGATTACACTCCTCTAACAGTTTCGAGGAGTCAGATTTTGAGGGAAACTATGCAGACTGACTTACGCTCTGCCCAAAGACCGCCGTCTTTACGAAAGGGCGCACAGCGTGATAGGTCGAAATATTGTGACTTCCACAGGGGTTATGGCCATACCACCGACGAATGCATCTGGCTGCGAGATCTGATCGAGGAGATGATCAGAGATGGCAAGTTACAGCAATACATCAGAGATGCAGCTGGCCGAAGAAGCAGAAACAGATCTCAATCCCCAATAAAATCTAAACGCCAGAGAAGTAGGTCACCAGATGATAGAAACGCAGGAAGACAGAAAACCGAATCCGCTCTAGTACCTGACGCAAACGCTAGCAAAAATGAATTCTTGGTCAACACTATTGCAGGAGGTTTTGCTGGAGGAGGGGAGAAGAAAGCTGACAGGAAGAAGTACATCAACCAAATCTTGGTAGTTAGCCAGAAACCGATTGCCAAAAGATCAACAAAAAACATTCCCATCATTTTTGACGACGAAGATTTGGATGGAATCCTTCCGGGCCATAATGACCCCATGGTGATAACTGCTCTGATTGGCAATTACGAGGTAAAACGAGTTTTTATTGATCAAGGTAGTTCGGCGGATATAATGTTCTTCCCATTATTCAAAGCTTTAAAACTCAGGGAGTGTAATCTCACTCCCTTTGAGGGAGAACTAATTGGTTTTACTGGAGACACCGTTGAGCCAAAGGGCTACATCCAACTTCCTGTAACTCTCGGACAACATCCTTCGGCTAGAACCGAGATAGTCAAGTTTTTGGTGGTTGATTGTCCAGCAGCATATAATGCCATACTTGGGAGAACCTCTTTGCAAGCATTTGGGGCAGTTGTATCAACAGTTCATTTGGCTATGAAGTTCGTCGGAACTGATGACAGAGTGGTAACGGTCAAAGCCGAACAGGATGCAGCAAGAAAATGTTACAATGCCAGCCTAGGGAAGGTGAAAATTAAGGATCCGAGCAATCTGGAAAGAGTTTCTTTGGGTAAGGGAAATGTTAACCTGGCAGACCTGGATATGCGAGACCAATCCGACAGAAATAGACCGACCCCAAAGGGACAATGGGAGTTCTTGACACTATCTGACGACCCCCTCAGGCAAGTGAAAATCGGTTCTGATTTGCCCGCATGCGTTAAAAAAGAATTGGCCGCACTATTAATCGCGAATAAAGATTTGTTCGCTTGGACATCAGCCGATATGCCAGGAATCGACCCCAATTTTATTTGTCACAAGTTAAGCATCATTCCGGGGTCGAAACCAGTGGCACAGCGTAAAAGGAAAGTTAGTGCAGAAAAGGCCATAGCAATTGAGGAAAAAGCCGCCGAACTACTCCGAGCGGGTTTCATTAGGGAGATTGACTATACAGACTGGTTAGCTAACACCGTCTTGGTCAAAAAGCCCAATGTAAAATGGAGAATGTGTGTTGACTACACAGACTTGAACAAAGTCTGTCCTAAAGATCAGTACCCACTCCCTGTTATTGACAAAGTCGTCGACAGTTCAGCTGGTTACAAACTCTTATCATTTATGGATGCTTACTTTGGTTACAACCAGATTCCAATGTTCCCTGCCGACCAGGACAAAACTGCATTTATCACCGATAGGGCAACGTACTGTTACAACGTTATGCCCTTTGGGTTGAAAAATGCGGGAGCTACTTATCAGAGGATGATGAACAAGATTTTTCAAGGTATGATCGGCTCGAACATGGAGGTGTACATAGATGACATCATTGCAAAAAGTAGACAGCAAGAAAATCATGCCAAGGACCTCACAATAATACTTGATCGAGTGAGAAAATACTCCATGAGGTTGAATCCGGAGAAGTGTGTATTCGGAGTCCCAGCCGGTTCTTTCCTCGATTTTATGTTAACCGAGAGAGGAATTGAGGCCAATCCTGATAAATGCAAAGCAATCCTTGACATGAGGAGCCCAGCTAATCTTAAAGAAGTTCAACAACTCACGGGCCGAGTGGCGACACTCTCCAGGTTCTTGTCCCAAGCCGCTCGGAAAGCCTTGTCGTGGTACCAGCTCCTTAGGAAAAACAAGGATTTCCTTTGAGACGAGCAATGTGAGCAAGCTTTTATTCATTTAAAAGAGTATCTTTCCAGCCCACCGGTCCTCCACAACCCTCTTCCTGGTGAGAACCTCATTCTATACATGTTAGTGGCTGAAGCGGCGGTCAGTTCGGTTTTGGTACGAGATAATTCAGGTACTGAAGCTCCAATTTATTTTGTTAGCCGAGCACTTCAAGGATCGAAATTGAGGTATCAGAAGCTGGAGAAACTTGCATATTGTTTGGTCACGTCAGCTCGGAGATTGAGACAATATTTTCAGGCACATAGAATATTGGTAAGAACCGCTCAACCTCTCAGACAAGTTCTTCACAAACCCGACCTAGCTGGCAGAATGGTCTCATGGTCTGTCGAACTTTCTGAATTCGACATTACCTACGAACCAAGGAAGGCAATGAAATCTCAAGCGCTTGCTGATTTTGTTACTGAGTTCACAGATATCCCTTCGGACAACTCTCAAAATCTTTGGTCAGTTTATGTGGACGGATCAAGTAATAGAAAAGGCACAGGGGCTGGAGTCATCATTGAGAACCCCGAGGGATTGTGCATGGAATACTCATTGAAATTTGAATTTCAAACATCGAACAATCAAGCAGAATACGAGGCAGTTCTTGCAGGCCTCAAGATGGTTCATGAGTTCGGAGCAGAGCAAGTGTCAGTTTTCAGCGATTCACAATTGGTAGTTTCTCAGATCAAAGATCAGTACTCGGCAAAGGAGCCCATTTTACAAAAATATCTTGAAGAGGTAAAGCGAATCATCTCAAACTTTTCCGAATTTAACATTTCACATGTGCCGAGAGATTCGAATTCCAGAGCCGACATTCTATCCAAATTGGCAAGTACAAAAGGGTCGGAAAATAACAAAACGCTGATACAAGAAACCATTCCCCGACCTAGTGTCATTCTGACGGTCTCATTATCTCAGTCATCGATGGACCCAATTCTTACTTATTTGCAACATGGGTTCATCCCCCAAGATCAGTCTGAGGCTCGGAAATTGGTTAAAAAGGCCGCTCTGTACACAGTTCTAAATGGAGTCCTGTACAAGAGAGGCTTTGGATCCCCATGCTCAGATGTGTCAACCCATCCCAAGCTGAGGAAATATTGGAGGAGATTCACGGTGGAATTTGTAGTCACCATATGGGAGGAAAGTCCTTGGCAAGAAAAGTAATCCGAGCGGGCTATTTTTGGCCTACACTACAGAAAGATGCTATGGAACATGTCAAGAAATGTACTCAGTGCCAATTTCATAGTGACATCTATCAAAAACCTGCTGAAGAGTTGCACTCTCTCGGTGCACCTTGGCCCTTTTACCAATGGGGCATGGACATCATCGGAAAATTCCCCACCGCACCAGGCCAGTTTAAGTTTGCAGTAGTGGCTATTGATTACTTCACCAAGTGGATCGAAGCAATGCCATTAGCAACAATCTCAACAGCTCAGATTCAGTCTTTCTTCGTCAAGGAGGTGATTTCTCGATTCGGAGTTCCACATGCCATAGTCACAGACAATGGATCATAGTTTGCAGCATCTCACTTCCAACAATTAGCAGCCGACCTAAACATCACTCACTATTTTAGCTCTGTTGAACATCCACAGACAAATGGTTTAGCCGAGGTGGCCAACAGAACCATCTTGGATGGGATCAAAAAGAAGCTCGGAAATGCTGCTGGCACTTGGGCAGATAAACTTCCGAGTGTCCTATGATCACACAGGACAACAATACACTCGTCCACAGGTGAAACTCCTTTTCGTTTGACATACGGCTGTGACGCAGTCATTCCAATCGAAAAGCGAATTCCTACCTTCAGGACACTTGAACGTCCTTAGGAGACAAATGACCATTTGATCAGTGAGGAGCTTGTTTTATTGGAAGAAGTTCGAAAAAATGCCGCAGCCCATGAAAGCAAAATGAAGGAGCGGTAGGCTCGGGAATACAACAAGAGGGTTCGTCCAAGAAGCTTTGAAGTTGGTGACTTAGTCCTTCGTCGAGCTGACATTGGCAAAGGAAATGCTGGAGTCGGAAAACTCCAACCAAAATGGGAAGGACCATATCGAGTGAAGGCTAAATCCGGATCTGGGGCATACAAATTGGAGTCTCTCTCGGGCACGGAAATCGGTAACACATGGAACGTTGCCAAACTCAGAGCTTATTACAGTTAAGCTCATACTTTGTTTTTTATAGATAGGTTAATTTATTGCTCAGTAATGTTTAGGTCGAATAAACGAAGGGTAACATCCTTCTTAGATTAGTGACAATTGTTAGGAATTAGATTGATAAGAATTTGTTAACAGATGAGCAACTTCATTTTTTGTTTTCGTTTATCAATAAATGCATCAATTTATTCGAAATCCTCGTTTGAACATTGTGAAGTAACACGCGACTCATTTGCTTCGGCTAGCCACCGAGCCAAATCGAAGTACAACTCCTAACAAGAGTTCAGCAACGTACTTATAGAACACCCGAATCCAGGAAACTACTTTCCTTATTTCGCGGTCCGAGGATCCCACTTCGGCTAAAGTTGGCGATCCAAGTTCTACTCACAATGAATTGTATATTTATAAATTCTCAAAACTTATCTTACAACTCGTTAATTGGCAAACACTGGAAGCGTGACGAACGAAACCAAAAGCAATGATAATACGTCAAATAAAGATGTCATTATCATAAATCGCAAGTTGATATAAACTGTTCAAAATGACGCTCGAATAGCACGAGCAATTGAAAGACATAGAAAATTGTTCGGCGTAGCAAAAGGTTAAAGACAAATTGTTGCAACATTAGTGTAAGAACCTACAATCGGTGGTTGAAACAACTAGGAAACACTAGGAGAACACCTAGAAGGGGGGGGGGGGTTGAATAGGTGTTAGAGAAACCTTAAAAGATTTTCGCAAGAAACAAATCAAAACGATTAAAAGAAATGATTTTCTTGAAATTTTCTTCTATTAATCGATTAACAAGTCAACTAATCAATTAATGCCGAATGATCAATTCAAACTAATCGATTAATGAAACCAATTACTCGATTAATCAATGTTAAAATTGAAAAATCACTTTTCAATCAAATATGAAAATCAATCAATTAACACATATGATCAGAGTTAAGCGGAATTGATTAACACCAATATTCTTATTGATTACCTAGGTTATGAAAATGATTTTCCCCAAATAAATTTTGCACAATTAAGATTCAATTCAATCAATTATGAAAAATCACTTTTTCTAGGTTTTCAACCAAGAACACAATTAATAACAAGAATTGTAAAGAGTAGAGAGTTTAGAGATACGACACAGTGATTTATCCTGGTTCACTTTCATCCACTTGAAAGCTACTCCAGTCCCCTCTTCAACCAAGAGAGATTCTTCACTATGAGGAATTAGAGTTTCTCAAATTACAAGTAAATGCCTCACAAGACTCCCTTCTTGCTAGCCTACAAGAGATACCACACCCTTGCCTTGTAACCCTATTGATATCTAATCTAACCTCTTCTCTTGCTTGCCGATATCCCACAACAAGACTTCCAATGCTTTGAGATTCTTCAAAGACTTCCACTTGCTTGCTTCACTACAAGACTTCCAAGTGCTTGATGATATGCCACACCAAGGCTTCCAAATAACTTTGCTTGATGAATAACTTCTTCAAGACTTCCTTTGTTGTAGAGTGTTTGCCTTCTTTGCAATGATTACAACTCAAATGAAAACAAAATAACAATCCTATGAATCTCTTTCAAAAGCTATGAAAATATCAACATGAGAGATTCAAGGTTCTTGATCAAAGAATGTAAAAATGAGAAATTTGATCTTGAGAAAGTGAGAGAGAATAGAATGGCTTGATTCTTTGTAAAATGAATATCAAAATGATGGAATATGATCACAAAGGTTAGAAATAGGTTTATATAGAATACCCAAAAGTTAGGAATGGTTAAAAGTGCTTTTGAGAAGTGAAAAACGCATTTTAAAAACCAGATCTGCACGTGTTAATCGATTAAATTAAGTTCTAATCGATTAACTATGCCTTAATCGAGTAAGTGCGCAAGGCTGAATAATTTTACTCGAGTTAAAGTGCAGATAATCGATTATCAAAAGTTGTTAATCGATTATGAGTTCAAAATATACTGTTAATCGATTGTCAAAACCTGTTAATAGATTATTTTGATTAAAAATCACTTAAAACTTGTTTTCTCAAAAACTAAACCTTTTCTTTCAAACCTTTAAGCCACCTATTGATTTTAGGCAAAGTGAATACTCAAAATATGATAAAATCATGCAATCAAAAGAGATTCACTACCCTCTAAGAGACTCTACCCAAACTCATAAACTAAGAGACTTGAGAGGCTAAAGATAAAACAATAAAACATAAACTACCAAACTAAGTCTTCATGAGTTGGCTCTCTCTTCATCACTTGATGTTTGTTGTTGCTTGTTGAGCTTGATCTTGATCAACACATTTGTAGCTTGTTCAAAACCTTTTGGCATTTATCAAAACATTCTTCATGGATCTTACAATTAGCAAGTTAAAAACGCTCAGAAAACAGCGAGCAAAAGGAAAATCAACAAAACAGCAAAGATTAAAAAGTTCAACATCACTCCTCAAGGTCAGATAAAGCTACGTTTGAATCATCAAAATTTGGCGCCTCAGTCAACTCCTCAAGGGGATTGGAAAGATCTTCTGCCTGCAGATCTACCTCGGCCCCGGTCTCAAGGTCGACCAACTTCCCATTTTGAACAGCATGAAATGGATGAGCCCCGACCACCCTGAACTCTAATTCAGGGTTCAGAAATTGAACTTTCTTGATGGCCGAGACAAAGGAGTCATCCACTGCTTTTCCCCAATTGTAGAAGTTAGTTGCTGCCTTCTTCTTGTGGAAAAGTGCTTTCTCCCTCAACTTCCGAGCAACTGCTGCAGACTTTTCAACCTCAGATTTTAGTTCATCCATCTTCTGCTGATGCACTTGGAGTTCTTTCTTCAGAGTAGGGATGGGCACGGGTGCGGGCGGGCACGGGTAGTGCATACCCACTACCCTATCCGCGGGTATTTGCGGGTATTTATACGGGTAACGGGTATTTACGGGTACCCACGGGTTTTGAACTTTTATTATTTTTTCCTTTAATTTAATGATCCACGTAATGATAAAAAAGCTCACGGGATCTTCAATTATACTACACGTCAGACATACATGAACTTCCACATAATAATAGGAGAAAGGTGGCCTCAAGTATCATAGTGCATCTCTGTAGCAAATAAATGTTTGAGATGATTGCTAAAATTACAGGGCATTTTATTATATATCTTTCTTCGTTCTAGAGTCATGGTCTTATGATAATTAATTAACTCCCCACTTCCCATAATATATATATAGCCGAAGACTATGAAGATTTTAATCAATATATAGATCAATAGATGTACCTCCAATTTTAATCACTACTAGTAAAATATTATTTATAATAATATATATAATATTTTATAAAATATTTTTTTATTTATACGGGTACCCGCGGGCGCGGGTACCATAATACCCATCCCCACCCATAAGGGAATAATGCAGGTACCCGTCACGGGTATATTTGCGGGTACCCGCGGGCATGGGTATTTTGCCCATCCTTACTTCAGAGTCTCCTCAGCTTCCTTCTTCTTAACTTCAGCTGCTTTTTGAGAAACCTTTAAGGAATCTCTCTCCTTAATCAATACCCCCTTGTCGGCCTTCAAGTTCTCCAGTTCATTCTTCACTCGGGTCAACTCATCCGAGAGACTAGCCTCTTGAGCAGCTGATACCTCACGAGCTTCCTTTTGCTCAACATTGTAACCAGAAAAGAGTCCCTCAGGGTGCTTAGCCAAAAAATAGGCGAGATTGACACCTCGAAGAAAATATTTTGCAAAGGTCATATTGCAACGAGACCACTCATCAATACTCAAATTTCCAAACTTAGAACAGTCAGTCTCAGATAAGATATATTTCTCAAACCTCTCATCAAACTGCTGATCCCATATGGATGTTTCTCGAGGGATCGCAGCAGAAGTTGGAGCAACATCAGAAGGAGTAGCAGTAGTTCGAACACTTGGTCCTTCAGCCCTTGGGTTGGCACCCTCCGACACTTTCTCTTTTCCCTTATCCAGTCGTCGGCGACGGATTAAAGGTTGGAGAGGAGAAGTAGCTTGAACTTGACCACTAGGGGCCACTAAGACAGTAGAAGCAACAGCAACCACGTTTGTGGCTTGGTGAGGATAAGCCTCGGGAGCCGAGGCAGAAGGAGTAGGGGTGGAAACGCTCAGGCTTGGAGTGCTCAGACTTGAAGATCCTGAAGTAGCAGGTGTCTTCCTCTTCTTGCCACCTTGAACAAGAGCTGCCATACGCTCAACCATTTTTTCTGCAAAGGAAACAAAGAAACATTAGAGCCGATCAAATCACAAATATAAAAGCAAAAAATAAAGCACTATACCAAGCTCGGTCTTAACGTCCGAAGATGGGATGTTCACGATATCCCTCGTCTCTATCATGCCATCTTTCTGCAAATACCTTTCAACCTCCCGACACACATCCTTTTCATACTCAGCAAGTTCTTTCCAGTCTGATGAGTATGAAGCAATCGATCGGTTAAAGAAGCTGGCACTCCATTGGAGAGGAAATCGGGGAAGTGGTCGTCTTTCCCCCGGCCGAGTGAACAAGCAGACGCCATTACCAGTAAAATTATACTTAAAGAAAAAAGGTTTAAAGCCCTTCCAAGATTCAGAGTATTTCGTGAAAAGAGCGTATCCCCTACGAGATTTCAGAGAAACCCAGGGTTTCTTTGCCGAACCTTTCTCGAAGGAATTGCACTGAGGAGCAAAAAGGTGAAAAAAGATATTAAGGTTGCAACTCCAATTCATTGCCGAGCAGACTTGTTCAAAGGCTTTTACAAACGCCCAAGCATTCAGATGTAGTTGAGAAGGAGCCACTCTTAAGAAATTCAAAACGCCCATCTCAAAATCGGTAAAAGGCATTCTTATCCCAAGCCGAGTAATCACTTCTTCGTAAAAATAGAAAGATGTACTACTGTCCGGAATTTTGGTACAAACTCTCTCGTTCTCACCCACTGGAGTAATGGAATACAAACTCCCAGTATTGTCTCCTGGACACGGCAAAATTATAGCTCGAGTTTGATCTAGTGATCGTTGTGTTGTAAGCTCAGATTGTGTACCAAGAACCTCTCGGTCTACCCAATCATACTCAGCCCAATCTGTCGGAAGTGGGTAGAGATCAGGATTAGTAACACACTTCCTCTTCATACCTGAGGAAAAGGGGGCACACTTGGAGTCAGAACCACAAAAACTTGATTATGTCTGATCAAATACTTACGGTCGGTTGGGAAACACCTCCCTTTCTGGGCAGAATTTCCCCAAACCAATTGAAATGTCTAATACCTCTATGCTGCCTCCTTAACTTCCGCTGTTCTACTCTCTCGGCGATCGTATAGTGAATTGCACCCTGTCTGAACTCTCTCAAAGTCTGAGGGAAATGCATGGATATTGGTTAACACAAATTTCTGGGTTCCCTCCTTTATATGTTCTTGGCACATCAGAGTTTACGGATTCCTCACTCATGGTAAATGACGCTCCAATACCAACCCTAAGAAGTTAAGTGCAGAAAAGTATAAAGCAAACCTAAGAAATACTACAACGATCACTCAATAGGTGATAAAGCGGATAAAGAATTGCGAAGGGCAAGTGGGGATCACAGCAACACCAACAACAGCAACGATTTGGGGTTTTCACTAAACCCAGAAAACAAACCCCAGAACAATCTCAACCCAGAAAAACAAACAGCACCCACAAAACCCAGAAAAGTGGACAAACTCAATAAACCTAGAAAAATAAATAAACCCAAAAATGGAGAACCCAAGAACGATCTTTTCAAAAAATCAGAGAAGAAGGGCTGGTAAAAATACTTGAAAAACAAAATTCTACATATACAAACACAGTAAGAAAGCAGAAGCAATCGCATGCAAGACATCACAGAAGGAAGAACATGCAAGACAACATTCAGAGAAGAAAAAAAAAGAAATTTAATCAAAAAAAGAAAGAGTACGGTACCTGCTAGCCAAAAATTATCAAGTGACAAGAAAAATACGAAATCAACACCGAGAAGTGCACTCAGTATGGTGAAGAGAATCGAAGCAGTGAATAAGAACGTCCTTGGAAGTTTCTGGCTTTGTTTGACAAAGATTTCAGAGAAATGAAGAAACAAGAAGAAAGAGAGTTCAAAAAATGCTTGAAGAAATGAGTAAGTGAGAAAACCACCCTTTGATATTCTTTCTAAAACTTCCCTCCACTATCTCAAAAGGTTTGGGCCTAAGGCGGAAAAATCCCGTTTAGCGTTGAAAATGGAGTACATGGCACCTCTGATGGATTTGAAATCATAACGTTACATTTTCCAATAAAGTTAAGGACACGTGTAAGCACAGGGAGAAGCGGAAGGTCACTCTAGGATCAATCAAACGACAGCCTTGATCAAAGTGCAAAAATGCTCGGACCTATCTTTCAATCATCAAAAGTTCAATCGGAAAAAGATCCGTTCGTCTCAGAAGCTCGGCAGGGCTCAAATCACCCAACCGAGCTTGGGGGGCTTATGTAGTGGACTTGTAGTAAACCGAGCATTGACCGACCGAAGCCTCATTTCTACGAATGGTATGATACTACAACAGGGTAAACGGACGGACACTTACACCGAGCAAACTGGGTTGTTACGTGTAGGGTACGTACTGATGAGGTTACCACCGAGCACAGGACTCTCAATCTGATCCTTATCGTTTATAGCCTCATCTAGCCGTAACTACTCCTAGATTCCCATGACTCTTGGTTAGATAAAACAACATTGGATAGAGTTTATCACTTACAGGGTTTATGGATATTATCTTATCATATCCTATACAAATCCTAGTTGAATTCTTCCTCTTTAGAAGCCTTATCAAGACGGCCCACAGTACACAGGTAATCCCCTATAAGAACCAACAGGCTATAGGGGCTAAGGTACGTCTTCTCATCCCTAAGTTGACACTAGCACACACATTGTTGACTAGGGAGAACCTGATTATCCCAACTGGATATTCAGAAATCCTAAAGAGTCCTACATTAACATCTTGGCTGAGATCATTCTTCAAGGCTCTTCCATAGCTTTAAGGTTGATCTTGGTTAAGGACACTACATTAAGACCCTAGGTTGGTCCTATCCAGCAGGTCTTTGTTTTGTTAGGGTCGCCCTAATAGGTACTGTACCTTCTTAAGTTTCATGAATTTCTAATATGGGTGGATTTTGCTCAGGTGGGGTGGTTCCTTAACAAAGTATTGTCTTAACTATTGTTTCCTCTTCTCAGAACTCTCATGAAAATTAGTCAGAAGCTCTCTGAAAATTTTATGCCCTGGCTAGGTTCTATCCTTAAGATACTTTCAAGTCTTGGTGCACTACTACAAAATTGCAAAAAAGTACCCGTATATTAATCCCGGTTCCGTTCCGGAACTGGGATTAATAGACAAATGATAGTTAAAAAATACCATGAATTTATTGATCCCGGGTATAAAAAACACGGAACCGGGATCAATGTTATAACATATATAATTTTTTATTTTTTAAAAACTAAAAATCACACAAACCTTATTTATCCGTTGTTTTGCTTTAACTGGGATGAATAATAAAAACATGGAACCGGGATCAATATTATAACATAAATAATTTTTTATTTTTTAAAAATTAAAAATCTGATAAACCTTATTTATCCCATTCAATTGGATGAGTAAATTGATTTTTGTTATAACGTTGAACCTTTATTTTGGTGCCAAATGCCTATATCTCCCTCGTGGTTTCGAGCTTGCCACAAAGGCACAAACACTGACCTGGGGCTGGGAAGAACCGAAGAAGGGCTAGGGTTTGCCGCCGTCGCCGACGCCAGTCGTCAAATCGTAGAGGAGAAGAGCTCCTGTTCGTGAACGCCGTCTTCGATTGTCGTAGAGGAGAACACTGCGTCGTCGCAGAGCCGTAGAGGAGAAGAGCACCGTCGCAGTTGAGCCGCACTTCGTCGTGAACGCCGTCGCAGGTCGTGAACGCACATCGATCGTCGCAGAGGAGAAGAGCTCCTGTTCGTGAACGCCGTCTTCTCTTCACCGATTCGAACTTCGCCGTCTTCTCTTCCTTCTTCGCCGATTCGAACGTCGTCTTCTCTTCGTCGCAGGTACTTTTTTTTTTAAATGAGGTACTCAACTACTCATTATTTATTATTATTGATTATTTTTGAAGTATTATTGATTTATATCTATTCTTTTTTAAATGGAAGAGATGTGAGTAAGAAAAATTGAAACTTCTATGCTATGTTAATTTGCTGGATATCTATAGCTTTTAACAAGTTGGTAATATATGAAATTTGCAGAGTTCAAATCCACCATTTACTTCTGTTGAATTGGATCATAGTGATTCTGGAAGGGAAGGGTGTACTGTGACCACTCTTACCATAACTGCAGAACCAAAGAATTGGCATAGTGTAATTAGAGTTGCTGTTCAAGAGGTTCGTTTCTTCTGTTGTGCTCCAGCTATCTTTGCAGTAGTGAAATTTTTATTTTTCTGTCCATTTATTATTTCAGTTAGTCATTTTTTGCTAGTATGCTCCACTTTATATTTCAATTGCTGGCTTGTTTCTAAGTTTAAGACAATGAATTGAACATGTTCAATGGCCAATATAATAACAAATGCTCCCTGCATCGTTTTGGTCTCAGGTTCATAGAACAAATAACATTTTTTTAGGATACTTCTTGTGGCTAGTTATAGAATTCTAGAAAGATTATGCAAATTTCAAAATTTGAATGTTTGAAATTTTTTTAATGTTATTCATCCGTGTCCCAGGTGAACCCGGACCCGTCCTAGTTTTAATGTTATTAGCATGTTTATGTTAAAAAACACTAGACTTTGTTGCTAAGTGTAACTGAAATATTGAATTACAAATATGTGAGATGATTTGTTGCTAAGTGAGATGATTCTTTGATGTAATTTTTGCTGGTTATTCTTTGCTGCTAAGTGAGATGATTCTTTGCTTGTTTGTCGCTGAGTTGCTGATTCTTGGTTGTAGTTTCTATTTTGTTGTGCTTGTAGCTTGGTTTGAGATTCATATTTTTTGTTTTAGGTGGACAAGGATTCAAGGACCAACTTGTTGTCTATCGCTGCTTATTCGTGCCTTTCTTCACTCACAAATCTCAGTTCATAAGATATTTACTTGTTTTCTATCGCTGCGTATTCGTGTCTTTTTTGGATCATGCACATGCTCAAATGCTAAATAGGTTTGGTAAAATTTTCATTCTCAAATGCTAAATTGTTAGTAAAATTTGTTGAGAATGATTCCTAGTTGCTCATTGGCCGATCTGCTTTAAGGAGTCTTTGTTGTCATATATTTGGGCAATCTTCCCGGATGTCCTTTCTTATAACCTATTCAATTTAAATTGATCAATTAAGAGAGTTCATATTTTCACTTTCAATTCTGATTCAATTTTTGTCATCTATACTGTTACTATAACATTAGTTACTGATGTATTTCATGTATCTGATGTATGACATGTTAAATGTACTTAGCCTTTATAGGAATTAGTGTCTAGGAAATAGCTTCCCCTTCATGGGCCTTATAAATTGTATCATGCAGCATATCTATGAATTTGGCAAGCCTAGGGTATGTTGTTGAATTAATTTGGAAAACTTTCCTGCCATGGTTCTGTTCTGGCTGTGTGCTTTTAAAGTTGTAGTTCTAAAACTATAAGACTGGTTAAAGTGTGAGGGTGGAAGCTTAAAGATTGAGAAATGAAATGGTGCCTTGTTAAAAGTTAAACTGCATTAGCAATTGGGGGATCACTGGTCCAGTGACTTTGATGGTTCACCCTCCTCCAAATGAAGCAAAAACCAATGTCTGTTATTTTTTTAATGGTTCAGTTTATTCTGGGCCTGCTATATGATAATCATGTTGCTAAGCTCTCAAATTATGTGAGGTCTATGGATGCTTCCATTATGGAATAATAGTATTAAAAGGCGCTGATGGTAAAGTGAAATAATTTGGTTCTAGAAGCCCCTTCAATAATTTCTATATTTAAGGAAGTTTTAGTTTGTGCATTTTTTTAGAGAGTTTAAGTGAAACTCGGGTTTTCCATCTGTGTAAATTTAATCCTGTGCATTTGCGCAGGTTTTGTTAAAAGTTAAAAATGACATATCACTCTTAGAGAGAGCTTAATAGATTAAGCCTCCCAATAGAATGTACTCTAATATGTTACATAGGAGTGGATTTAATACAATTTAAGTCCTTGCTTTCCTTGTTTACATGTAATGGATCTCAGTTAGCCATTTTGGCCATATTAATTACATGATGACCCTGCAACTTGTGCTACCAACATAAGATGAGTTTCTTGTTCACTATAACAAAAATATTCTTGTAAGTTCTGCAACTTGTGTTTCTTATAGAAGATGAATTCCACTTTGTTGTTCAACTTGTGTTCTGCAGTTTATTTCTATTTTGAGATTAAGCATGTTGATTTATGTTAATTAAAATATTTATTTTTTTCCTGCATTTTGTGCCCCTTCGCAGAATCATGGAACTCCAACCAGTCACAAGCCTAAGCTTGTGTTGAATAACTTCACAACACGTCTAGGACATCGAATTGGAAGGTCTGATTGAGATAATTTTGTGTTGGTAGGAGTTTTGATGATATAAATTTTAAGATTTTAGTGTTAGTTGAAAACTAAAATCTTTTGCCATTTGTGAAAGTGAGATGATAGAACAATTGCAAATTTAGTGATGTCGAGATATTGGTATTTTTTAATTTTTTTCCAAGTTTCATGTTTTTTCTATCTTATATATATCTTTTTGTTGTTACTGAATGCCATTATGCTCTTTTAATAATAAAACTTATTTGTAGATAAAATAAATAAATAACAGACATCAAGAACTTGTTGAAATATAAAAATTAATAGTGATTATAAGAATTATTGATCCCGGTTCCTTATAAAAAACTTAACAGTGATCATAAGAATTATTGATACCGGTTCTTTATAAAAAACTTAACAGTGATCATAAGAATTATTGATCCCGGTTCCTTTAAAAATTTCATCAGTGATTATTCAGTATTATTGATCCCGGTTCCTTATTTCTCTATAGATCCCGGTTCCGTGTTTTTGAAAATAACCGGGATCAATAGTGACATATTTGTTATACCAGTGGATACAATCCCGGTGCGGAACCGGGATCAATATGGGTGCGGAACCGGGATCTTTTTGCATATATGTTGTAGTGGTGGTCTACCACTACAGAGGTTATTCTTGTTCCTTAGTGCTTTATAAGCAGAGGGTAGGGTTCACAATTCTATGTTCTTCTGGTTGGGATCTCTGGTTTATCAATGTGTAGCCTATCATTCAACTTAGATTTTGTTTTTCTATCTTCCTTGGGGTACTCACTGGTCCAAGTTATTCTGGCATACTTCCTGGTGCTCGCACACAATTTTAATTCTAGTACAATTTGGTACTGGGACAATTTACTCCATTTGGTTTTGAGGTAAAAGGTTTAGCTAGTCCTTTGGTTTTGCAGTTACTAGATTAGTCAACCTTTTAGTTACTCTATGGTTCTCCTATGGATATCATGGGGAAAAGTCAACCATGCAGAGTTTCCGAGAAATTCACATTAAAACTGCACAAGGAAAACAACACTTTACATATACATATTTGAACATACATGTATATATACACAACCATGCAACTAATACTTATATATGCACTATTATGCCTATTCTCAAAATTTAGTTTTGAAAACCTTCTTAAAATAAATCAAGAAAACATTTAGTAAAATAGGTATACACGTATGCGAACATATGCAATTGTTTTGAACACCATTTTCAAAAACAGCAGTTTTAATCATTGATTAGTTCAAAATCGTTTGGAATCATTTTAGAAAATTTAAACCCATCCAAACATAATCATAGAATATATGGATGCATGTATATAGATATCCATAAACATATTTAATAATGATCTTAAATCGGAAAATAGAAGTTTCCACTTAGATTTTGGAAAGCTTTAAAAATTGGAATTAAAACTGAAACACAAATAGTTTGAAAATGGTTTTGGGATATTTTACAAGAGTGTTAAACAATTTTATAAAACCATAAACCACACATAATAACAATCATCACACATAACAACCAAACAACACCACCACTAAAAGACACAATCACCCTATGCACATATATATACATTTATACCAACCTCCCGATTAAATTTAAACCCCTTCTTTTGGTCAAGAAAACCTTTTTCCCATTATTAAATTCTATAGTTATGACCCGGGGTTCAAGTTCAATCGATAGGAGCTTCATACCCATATTTCGTTTAGTATTAAAGTGATCGGAATCAAATTAGTGATGGAATCAGCTACAAGTTCAACTTAAATGTTTTTGGTTGCTTTTCAGGGATTCTAGTCTAACCGATGTGAACTAAGTCACTTGGTTAGATTAGCATCGAGGCAATAAATTATTTCAATTCTCTTGGTTCCACCTCTAATTTTCGTCCACTTACTTTAACGCTAAACTATTTGCATATAAACATATTTTGAGAACACCTTTGATTGAATTCAAACCCAAATTGGGTAAAATTTTGTTTTTATTTCATAATTTGATTTGATATGATTCAGTGGTTTAAATCCAATCAATTAGTTCTCGATTTTTCCTATTTTTCTTTTGATGTCACAGTCACTTGAATCAAGTTTAGATACGGAACCACTTATTAATTTAATATAAACATTATTTTTCGTTCTCTTAGATACTAATCTAATCGAAGTGACTTTAATCACTTGGTTGGATTAGTAATCGAGATCATAATTTATTTATTCCAAGCAGTTCCATTTCTAATCCCTGTTCAATTACTTTGACACCAATTTACTCAACAAACATGCCTTAAAATCACACACAAAGCACATAGCAAAGCAACAAGACATAAAGAACTGACACAAAAAGTTTTATAGATGGGAAATCGGTTACTAATTCACGATGATGCACAAACTCCTAGATTTCGACGACGTCACCTCCCGATAAATGCAACATCGGATTGGCTAGTTCCGACACTACATTCCATCAGCGGTAATCGCCCTTGCCATCTAGTTTAAGTTTATGTACGTCATTTTGATTAGCAGGATTTCCTTTGTAAGAAACTTCAATCTTTTTGATTAACTCAAAGCTTAAATTTTTCATCCTCAAACAAAACTAGATTTGCACCATTTAAGTTTCCTGTTTGCAATTGGGTAACACTTACAATATGCGATTCCTTGAATCCCTAAGGGATCCGCTTAGGTTTCCAAGGAATCCACTTTC
Organism: Crotalaria pallida; assembly: GCA_037953625.1. NCBI lineage: Eukaryota > Viridiplantae > Streptophyta > Magnoliopsida > Fabales > Fabaceae > Crotalaria > Crotalaria pallida. The sequence goes on along the minus strand of CM075650.1, from coordinate 46,158,226 downwards.
CTTTTCGCTTCTATATACAATTTTTCTGAATTGTCAATTATTAGTATTCCCATTTGCAAACATAAACTCATTCCACTCATACAAAGCAGATTATTAAATCACAAATTTGCATTTAGTACCAAACATGTTCATCAATTACTTAACATTAAAGTTTCCACTTAAAAGGGTCTCACCTCTCGAAAAGATGCTTGAGATGAGAGTGTTCGCAGCGAGTTTGGGACCACTTTCCCTCAGGTCGGAAGGAAGGAACTGCTTTGATACCATAATGTAACACCCCAAGTTTTTTTATATAAAATATCACTTTAAAAGTTTAATAATTAAAACGAAGAACTTGAAAGTTTCTTCTCATATATCAATGTTACATATGAAATTGGGTATTTCAATTACAATATGAGTAGCGCAACATATAAATTCCTTCTTTCCAAATCTTCCGCTGCGACACTCTGATCCTTAAGCTCCTTCAGCATTTACCTAAAATGTTAACCACTAAGGGTGAGACCTTTTCACAACACATTGAATTATAAGATAGTAAAAAAGCACATAATAAGAACTCAAGCATCATAATCAAACCAAACCATGAATAACAAAATGCTTCTCGTTCTCCTTTACAAAAACATTTTCATTTCCATAATAAATTATATAACGCGTGTCTTCTCACGGTCAGAGAAAAACACACCCAACATAATATCGCATGTCTCCTCACGATCAGAGGACAACATACCAAACATAACATCGCATGTCTCCTCACGGTCAGAGGACAACATACCCATATTTCTTTCTTTTTTTCATTTCTTTTAATTTGTACCACTAGGAATTGGTTGCTACTGCTAGGACATTTGTACACCCATTAGGGACTATGACACCCATCAGGACTTTCACCCACTAGGTCTCACCCGTTAGGACTAATACACATAATCTTATTCTCATACTTATCACATTTCTTCGCATATTCAAATCACATACATTATTCTTTTTCACATTTTTCCAGTCTTTTAGTTTTTCGTTGAATTGATCATTTGGGTACATTGACTCCTAACGGGGCATTTTCACCTAATGGGGCATTTTAGCCTGATGGGGCATTTTGCCCTAATGGGGCATTTGTACACCTAGCAGGAACACCTAGTGTCCCAATGTCCCAATGATCAATTCAACCGTCCATATTAACCCAAATACGTTCACCATAATCACAAAATTCACATAGCCATTTATAACAGGTAGCAATCATCCACACTCATGCTTTTACATCATTCTAATTTTCCACATCACATAACAACAATAATCAAAACTCCAAATACAATATTCACCACTATTTCACAAATCATTTAGCCATTGCTAACAAGTAGTACTTTTTCCACATACCTGCATATATAACACCCTTAATTTCCAACATAACAAAACAACAAAATACTTATTCATTGCGTACAAACTCCACCACAAATTACCAACATAATTTTGGGACTCCTTTATTTTTCTCAATAATCACTCATACCACTTATTCATACTTAGAGTCACTTTTATGCTTTTTCAATAAACATGCTCATCCTAAACTAGGCAATTGTAATACTCTTATCATTTAAGGCCTTCATACAATATACTCGTGTTCATTAGTCATTTCATCACAAAGTGTACCTAACAACATTTCAATAAGCAACAGATATCACAAGTCAATCGACATACTCAGGTATGTCTCAGAGTGCTGTAAAATAAGTCATCTCCCTAAGGTTCTTCACTTCCTACTTTACAATATACATAAAGGATTTTTTTTAGCAGTTTATGTAAATTAAAAGTAAATAACTAAATTAAAAGAAAATACTTTCCATCTCCCTAAACTAACTCTAAAAGGTGCTATTTTGCTACCCACAACTCAATTTAACTAATTAACCCAAATCCTATTATATACCCCAACTATCCATAACTCAATGTGTGGAAAAGAGACTCCCCTTACCTTAGAGAGAAAAGAGACTCCCCTTACCTTGGAGAGAAAAGAGACTCCATAGATGCTCCAAGGACCAAGAATCTATCTCCGATCTACTGGATTTCCAACTATCTAGATCGATTCCCAATTGATTCCAAGATTGGAGGAGGGAGAGAAAACCCTAGATGAGAGAGAAAGCTTCAAGAGGAGAGAGAACTTGAAATTAAGAGGGGGGATAGTGTTTAAGTATAGGATTTAGCCCAAAATCAAGGTTAAATCCATGGGTGAGGGTAGAAATTAAGGTTTGGGTGCTTAGGGTTTGGGTTTTTTTTGTGGGTATGTGAAGAGAGGGAGAGAGCCATGAGGAGAGAGAAAGGCTCCATGAAAGAGGAGAAGAAGAAGGAAACATGGAGGAGAAGAGATATGCCATGGGAGAAGGTTGGAGGTGAGCTATGGAGGTTTGGTGGGTGATTGGTGGTGTTTTGGGGTGAAAAGAAGGAGAATGGGGCGGAGAAGAATGAGGGGGAGGGAGGCTGGTGCGAGATTTATGTGTCTGGTGCTGCTGGTCTGCGCCCGCGTGCGGGGTTAGGCGCGCCTGCGCGCGCCACACGCGCAACTGATGCGCGATCGATTTCCTTCGCGCGCCTGGGCGCAATTCGTGCCGCGCCTGGGTGCAATCGTGCCGCGCCTGGGCGAGAAAGCCACTAGACTGGTGCGTGAGTCATTCACCTGGTGCGTCTGGGATGCACCGGTGCGTGCCTGGGCGCACCGACAGCCCCGAAAACCCGATTTTCGCCCTATTTGACCCGATTCTAAGGATCCTAACCCTTCCTAACACTAAAACAAATACCCAAAACATTAAAACACATATCAAACATTAAAATCATAAATTAATAATAATAACCACATAAAATACAAACACCTAAAACACTAACGAATTAAACACCGAACTCTAAACTTAACTCTTACCTAACACTCTATCTACACAGAATCCTAATTACACATTCGCAACCACATAATTCTAAGGCATTAAAAATCTAATCCACTTACACCTCAACCTATTCACCGACTCTAACACTTCCCTACCCAATCCTAATACTACAATCACATGTACATACACATACACATATACACAAGAATATGATTACAAATACCAACACCTACATAAGAAAGTACATATATATATATATATGTATATATACTAGGAAAATAGTTGCAATTCATTTTTCACACTTCATTTTCGTGTACACAAAATATTCTTAAGTAAGATTCTTAGGATAATAAAACTAGGATGTTACATAAAGTTTTTTACACCATCAGTGCATCATCCATCATTTATCCATTTATGGTTGTTGACTTTTAAATTAAAGTAATACTAATGAGTGGTGGATGATGGACTGATGGTGTAAAAAACTTTACACCGTCAGTGCATACCCATTAATCTCTTTTTATATTTATATTTTTATCGGCACTCAAATCAATTTCAATAAGATCTTGACATCGTAATGAGATGATTGATTCTTCAAACATATTATTAGAGTATTCGATATTTGTTATATAAATGATTTGTTGATAGAGATATCATTTATTTTGATAATCTTTACCGTTTTTTTTTATTTTATAATCTTTACACTTTTACATGCTCTTTGATAAGAAAAAACAACAACATGTTATGAAACGTATGTAAATAAGGAAGAAGACAAGAAGAGAGGAAATAATATATTGTAATATATTCAGTGTACATTTTACATCATAGTTGAGTCATATTCATAGGGAGATAGGAAACCCTAATATGGAGTGGTATCAACTAAATATAAACACAATCCAATAGATAGTCATCCACTAATTAGATAGATATGAATTGTTTATAACACTCCCCCTTGGATGACTATTAAGAGAATATTGCCTCTTCATAAGAAAATCCCTTATAAAAAAAATTGCGTAGGAAAAAGAGTACACAATTCTTCTTACGCAATTGGATGCTGCCTCATTAAAAACCTTGCCAGGAAAACCCATCGGGAAAAAACCGTGACTAAGGGAAAAAGAGTGCAGTGCGTATTTATATCTCCCCCTGATGCGAACAATTATCTCTGAGATATTACACTATTACTTTCGCAGCATAGGTTTCATGATGTACCAAAATTTCATTAAATATTTCATTTGTAATTCAAAACAAAATTTTGTTCATTCCAAATCTTTCGTTTCAAATTCTTTCTTTAAGCAATATACAACATTTGGAAGCTCTTCAAGAATTCTAATAATATTCAATTTATCATACTAAAATGTGTGTTTAGCTTCATTCCAACATCTTCCTGTGAATGAATAACAATATCTTGCTAATAAATTAATATCAGATGACATATTAAGTCACGTATGATGTAACATCCGTAATTTAATTCCAATCACAATTAGTGAATTAATAAGTTTAAATTGTAGGGAATGGGTAGATTAATCGCTTAAAGGATTTTGGGAGTAAGGTGAGTAGTAATTATGAGTATTAGGGGTTGTGTAGGAGGCATCGGAAGCAAGGGGCAAAATTATCGAAGCGAAATCGGGAGTTAAATCGACGTTTTAAGTATTAGAGATCAGCCGGTACGAGAAAATTTGGAATTTATTATAGGATGCTAAGAAATTAGATTCCACCGTTGGATATGAAGTTTAAGGGGTTAAGAAGCTTGTCTAAAAATTTGGGCCCGATCCAACGGTTAACGAAAAAGTTACGGCGAATCGAAGTTGGGAATTTCTGGTGCACGCCCAGGCGCACCAGGGTGCATCAGATGCACCAACTCAGATAGAAATCCGCCCAGGCACAAGCATGACTCGCCCAGGCGCGCGCAGGATATCTGATCGCGCACCAGATGCGCGTGTGGCGCGCGCAGGCGCACCAAACCCCGCGCCCAGGCGCGCGGGCGCGACAGATCCGCACCAGCACCTTAAATTGGTGCGCCAGCCACCCTCCTCCTCACTCCATCCGCCCCAACTTCTCTCTCCCTCACCCAAATCAACCCCCACCACCTCCAGCCACCACAAGGGCCACCAAGGGCCACCACCCTTCTCCTTGGCCTTTCCTCTTCCTCATAGAACCACTCTCTTTCTCCTCCCTCTTGATCTCTTTCTCTCTCTTCTTGGATCTCCATCTCTCTCTCCACCACCATATCCTCCACCAACCACCACGAACCACCATGAGCCACCACCACCCACCACCACCACTATGAGCACCCCTTCCCCTCTCTTTCCCTATTGATTTGAGTTCCCTTTCTCTCTTCCTCCTCCCTTGATGTTTCTCTCTCCTCTAGGGCTTTCTCTCTCTCCTTCCACCGAATCTCACCGGTGTCGTTATCGATCGTGATTGCACCAGGCTCGTGTTGGGTACTCCGAGGCGTGAAGCTTTGGCCTTGATCCGGCCGCGATCGTTCTCACAAACGAGGAGCAACACCGACGCCAACATCGACATCGAGCCACAACCCAGGTTCTTTGTTTAAAAGAAAACCCGAGGTAAGAAGGGTTCGTATTACCTCTACTTAAGAAGTAAATTCTAGGATGCTATAGTGGTGACTAAGAATAGGGTAATTAAGGAATAAGTCAAGCAACCCTAGGGTAGTTCCTGCAAATATAAATGATTGATTTAAAATGACAATGGAATAAATTGGATATGTATAGAATGAGTTCCGGAGTGAATGAGTATGATAGGATATTAAAAGAGTTAAAATAGAATGAAAGTGTGGGAAAACATGAAATCAAACCAAGGGAAATTAGTTAAGGAAAAACTAACTAAAATTGGCAAGAAGAGTAGAACTAACAAACTAAAGGACAAAAAGTAAAATAGTAAGTGAAGATTTAAATGGGATAAAAAGAAAAGGGGATTAGAAAGTGGAACATGGAATATATGTGGAATCAAATATGGGAAGAGAAACAAAATAGTGAATTAGACATAAAAGGAAAATAGATAATCGGCAAGAGAAATTAATAAAAAGGATACTAAAACAAAAAGAGTGAATTGTTAGGGAAGTTAAATAAAATGTTGTAATAAGATATGGAAACTAAGCTAAGTTAAGAAGGGTATCTAATTAAAGTAGAGTAATGAAATAGGAATAATAAGTTAATAAAAGTGTGAGACAAAGGAATTAATGGAATAACTAAGAATTTGAAATGAGAGTTTAAGATATAACGACTATATCAAAGCTAAGTGGAGTTAGATGTAAACTAGAATAATTAATAAAAAGAACAAGGAAAAAGGAAAAGGAAGAGAAGAAGAAAAAGAAAAGAAAGAGTACAGGGAATTAAATAAGAGCTAGGAAACGAGAATTAGAATATAACGTATATGGCTTAATAAAGTAGAACTAGTTAAAAATGAGAAACATCTAAATATGAGAAGATAAAAGAAGGGTTAAGAAATTAAAAGAATTAAAGAGAACTAAGGAACTAAAAGTAAAGAGAAAAGACTAAGACGAATTAATGATGCGAAAGAAAATAAATGTTAATCGGCGCAGGATGGTCGTGGTGACCCTGTGGCCTAATAACTATATATGATAATTGCCGCAGGATGGTCGTGGTGACCCTGTGGCCCAATAAATATAAATGATAATCGGCGCAGGATGGTCGTGGTGACCCAGTGGCCCAATAAATATAAATGATAATCGGCGCAGGATGGTCGTGGTGACCCTGTGGCCCAATAAATATAAATGATAATCGGCACAGGATGGTCGTGGTGACCCTGTGGCCCAATAAATATAAATGATAATCGGCGCAGGATGGTCGTGGTGACCCTGTGGCCCAATAAATATAAATGATAATCGGCGCAGGATGGTCGTGGTGACCCTGTGGCCCAATAAATGTGAATGATAATCGTCGCAGGATGGTCGTGGTGACCCTGTGGCCTAATAAATATAAATGGAAATTGTCGCAGGATGGTCGTGGTGACCCTGTGGCCTAATAAATATAACAGATAATCGGCACAGGATGGTCGTGGTGACCCTGTGGCCCAATAAATATAAATGATAATCGGTGCAGGATGGTCGTGGTGACCCTGTGGCCTAATAAATATAACAGATAATCGGCACAGGATGGTCGTGACGACCCTGTGGCCAAAGAATAAAAGTGAAATGAATAAGAAAGAAAATGAAAAGATAAAGTAAAAGAAGAGAAAAAGAAAGGAAAGAGACCAAACAAATGAAAGGAAATCAAAGAATGAAAAGAAAGAAATCTGAGTAAATGAAAAAATAAGAAGAGAATGAGTTGCGAGCTAAGAGTTATAAAAATGTGAGAATAAGATAAGATATAAAAGAAAATTTAATATCCGGATGATGTATGGTAAGAATAATGTAGGCTTAGTTATTTACTATGTCTTCTTTTAGGATTTATCTTTTTAAGTTCTGTGTAATGCTACCCTTCTTGCTATATTTTTGCAGGTATTGAAGTGGAGCTTACATAGGACATGGCCGAGCAGGATTTTCATTCCACTACGTGGAATGTATATTATTTAATATGAGTGGACAACTAATTATGTAATTTTAGAATATGTAATAGTCGTGCCCTGAAGCTTATACAAATCGGGTGTTAGGATCTGTTATGACTGTTAAACTGTTGTTGTTTATCTTTTTAATTATTCCTGGACTGACAGGTTTTAAGAAGAAAAATTTTGGGAAGTCCGAAAAACAGAGGAAACTTTGCCGGATTTCCGTAAAAACTTTTAAAGAAATTAAGTTTTAAAAAGAATTTTCAAACTCTGATTTTGTTTAAAACCTATAAATTACTAATTAATGTGAGGGTGTTACATTTTGGTATCAGAGCAGTTTTTCCTCGGCCTTGGAGTTATATTACTCCAATGATTACTCACCCAGCGAGTAATTAGTGTACATAGTAAAGAGTCTAGAGGTATTAATAGGATATTCACACTAAGGTATCTATATATATATATGAGTATTAAGCCTTAAAGATCTGCTCTCCCTGGTTTAACAGAATGGCTAGAAGACGAACAGGTAATGATAGAATTGCTGCTATTCTGGAGCATCTGGTTCAGATGCAACAACAACAGGGTGAACAGATGGCAACAGCCGCAGCAGCAGCAACAACAGCCGCAATAGCAGCTTTGCAACCACCTCTGCCAGCTCCAGTTGAGATTGACTGGATGTCTCGTTTCCGAAAGAATGATCCGCCTCGCTTTGAAGGTGGAAATGATCCTGATGGGTCGCAAAGGTGGATACAGGAGATTGAAAAGATTCTCCGTTCTCTTCAACCACCAATGGAGCAGCATGTCCGACTAGCTGAATTCATGCTGACCAATGAGGCAGAACATTGGTGGGATAAGCAGAGGAGAGGATTGGTGGAAGCTAACTCGGTGATTTCTTGGGAGTTGTTCAAGGATCTTTTCTTGGAGAAGTATTTCCCTGAAGATGTTAGAAGGGAAAAGGAGATTGCTTTTCTCCAATTGACTCAAGGTTCTATGTCAGTTGGGGACTATGCAGCTCGGTTTGAAGATCTCATCCATTTTTCTGATTATCGGTATGTAAGTGACCGTGGCAAGTGTGTTAAGTTTGAAGCTGGGCTTAGGAGTGATCTTCGCCTCTCGTGCGAGTATCACAATATTGATAATTTGTCACGATTGGTCAATATGGCGAGCACTTATGAAAAAGGGCTCAAGAGGAAGGCGGATGCAGATCGGAACAAAGCAGCTCAGAGATCAGAGGGTTCCAGCAGAGACAGGGAACCGGCTCGGAAATCAGACCCATACGTTAACATTGGCGCCGATGCCGTGGCTATAGAAGCTGCAAACTTGAATGTGAATGCTCCGAGAGCTTGGCCACAATGTCCGTATTGTGGAGGATTCCACAATTGTATATGTTGGATGTTTAAGCAGCACAGAAAGGGAGGTCTCTGTTTCCGATGCGGGCAACCCGGACACCGCACTGCAGAATGTCCTATGAGCACGTAGAACGAGGGATAATGTACCCAATGGTGACTTAGGATGCTTTTGCATAAAGTAGGCATGTTGATTTAACTTAGAAGAAATCGAAAGCTGATAGTACCTTAGTTAAAGATCCGCCAAACAAAATGATGGTATTGCCACTGGTAGAAGGTAAGGTTAGAACTGATCACTCTGATTCTTACATCTACTAGGGGACGATAACATCAGCAATCATGACGATGATATCGCTATTGATGGATGTGGGATTGGGATTGATCGCCTCGATCTCCGCACCTATTAGTGATCGATGTCATTGTCACAATTCATCCAAAACCGAAATAATCAAATTAAATGATTTTAAAGTAGACCCCTAGTCGGAGCAGAACCAGCCCGAAAAGAATTCTTTCTAAATTCTTGTGTAGCATTAGGAAGGAGAGTAATAGAGTATAGAATCCTTGAAAGACTCGAGTGAATCTTGTAAACATCCTCTTACAACCAATCAAATTAGATAAGGGACAGCTTAAAACTCGCCCAAGAATTTAATTGAAGTACCCGAACGATTACTTTGAGAAAAAGCAAGTCTTATCTAACCACTGCGTCAGGTACCCTTATCGAGACCAATCAAACCAGTCGCAGGTCCATAGAGAATGCATCTTTCGATGACTCTCTGCTGAAAAATGCACACTTAAGGATAATCTCCATTGTCTTCTTGCGTGACATGTATCCAGTACATCCTGGGTCATCTTGCAAAAACCATGAGACTCACTCTTGAGTGCTTCATGTTTCTTCTTTTCATCTTCACTCTCTTCAAGCTTCAAGCATCTCAGATGCATAGGTGAGAATTTTCCAAGTCGTAGAAACCCAGCATAATTCAATGCCTACCGATAAATAGTCACCTACGTGTCCTCTTTTCAGCCTTGGATACTGGTCGGGAACCGGTGTACTCTATTCTGAGCAACGAATGAGCATACCCCCTAGCATGGATATAATCAAATATGTCAATGCTAAGTAGGGGAGGATTTCAATCCAAGGAATGAGAGATGGAACTTTAATAATAAGAAAACTGACGATCCTGTGTACATAGAGATAGTACATCGTGCCAGAAGACAGACGTTTAAATGGGCATGGCCCTAACCATATATGGAGCAGAAAGTAAAAATCGAAGGGAAGTGAAAACCGTAGTTAGAAGCTTACTATTGGGATGGTTCTCCATTGGAGGAAATTGAACGGAATTTCGGGGACGAAATTCTAATAAGTGGGGGAGAATTGTAACATCCCTAATTTAATTCCAATCACAATTAGTGAATTAATAAGTTTAAATTGTAGGGAATGGGTAGATTAATCGCTTAAAGGATTTTGGGAGCAAGGTGAGTAGTAATTATGAGTATTAGGGGTTGTGTAGGAGGCATCAGAAGCAAGGGGCAAAATTATCGAAGCGAAATCGGGAGTTAAATCGACGTTTTAAGTATTAGAGATCAGCCGATACGAGAAAATTTTGAATTTATTATAGGATGCTAAGAAATTAGATTCCACCGTTGGATATGAAGTTTAAGGGGTTAAGAAGCTTGTCTAAAAATTTGGGCCCGATCCGACGGTTAACAAAAAAGTTACGGCGAATCGAAGTTGGGAATTTCTGGTGCACGCCCAGGCGCACCGGTGCACGCCCAGGCGCACCAGGGTGCATCAGATGCACCAACTCAGATAGAAATCCGCCCAGGCGCAAGCATGACTCGCCCAGGCGCACGCAGGATATCTGGTCGCGCACCAGATGCGCGTGTGGCGCGCGCAGGCGCACCAAACCCCGCGCCCAGGCGCGCGGGCGCGACAGATCCGCACCAGCACCTTAAATTGGTGCGCCAGCCACCCTCCTCCTCACTCCATCCGCCCCAACTTCTCTCTCCCTCACCCAAATCAACCCCCACCACCTCCAGCCACCACAAGGGCCAAGGGCCACCACCCTTCTCCTTGGCCTTTCCTCTTCCTCATAGAACCACTCTCTTTCTCCTCCCTCTTGATCTCTTTCTCTCTCTTCTTGGATCTCCATCTCTCTCTCCACCACCATATCCTCCACCAACCACCACGAACAACCATGAGCCACCACCACCCACCACCACCACTATGAGCACCCCTTCCCCTCTCTTTCCCTATTGATTTGAGTTCCCTTTCTCTCTTCCTCCTCCCTTGATGTTTCTCTCTCCTCTAGGGCTTTCTCTCTCTCCTTCCACCGAATCTCATCGGCGTCGTTATCGATCGTGATCGCACCGGGCTCGTGTTGGGTACTCCGAGGCGTGAAGCTTTGGCCTCGATCCTGCCGCGATCGTTCTCACAAACGAGGAGCAACACCGACGCCAACATCGACATCGAGCCACAACCCAGGTTCTTTGTTTAAAAGAAAACCCGAGGTAAGAAGGGTTCGTATAACCTCTACTTAAGAAGTAAATTCTAGGATGCTATAGTGGTGACTAAGAATAGGGTAATTAAGGAATAAGTCAAGCAACCCTAGGGTAGTTCCCGCAAATATAAATGATTGATTTAAAATGACAATGGAATAAATTGGATATGTATAGAATGAGTTCCGGAGTGAATGAGTATGATAGGATATTAAAAGAGTTAAAATAGAATGAAAGTGTGGGAAAACATGAAATCAAACCAAGGGAAATTAGTTAAGGAAAAACTAACTAAAATTGGGGGTAAAAGAATAAAGGGAAAATGTGATAGGCAAGAAGAGTAGAACTAACAAACTAAAGGACAAAAAGTAAAATAGTAAGTGAAGATTTAAATGGGATAAAAAGAAAAGGGGATTAGAAAGTGGAACATGGAATATATGTGGAATCAAATATGGGAAGATAAACAAAATAGTGAATTAGACATAAAAGGAAAATAGATAATCGGCAAGAGAAATTAATAAAAAGGATACTAAAACAAAAAGAGTGAGTTGTTAGGGAAGTTAAATAAAATGTTGTAATAAGATATGGAAACTAAGCTAAGTTAAGAAGGGTATCTAATTAAAGTAGAGTAATGAAATAGGAATAATAAGTTAATAAAAGTGTGAGACAAAGGAATTAATGGAATAACTAAGAATTTGAAATGAGAGTTTAAGATATAACGACTATATCAAAGCTAAGTGGAGTTAGATGTAAACTAGAATAATTAACAAAAAGAACAAGGAAAAAGGAAAAGGAAGAGAAGAAGAAAAAGAAAAGAAAGAGTACAGGGAATTAAATAAGAGCTAGGAAACGAGAATTAGAATATAACGTATATGGCTTAATAAAGTAGAACTAGTTAAAAATGAGAAACATCTAAATATGAGAAGATAAAAGAAGGGTTAAGAAATTAAATGAATTAAAGAGAACTAAGGAACTAAAATTAAAGAGAAAAGACTACGACGAATTAATGATTTAAAAGAAAATAAATGTTAATCGGCGCAGGATGGTCATGGTGACCCTGTGGCCTAATAACTATATATGATAATCGGCGCAGGATGGTCGTGGTGACCCTGTGGCCCAATAAATATAAATGATAATCGGCGCAGGATGGTCGTGGTGACCCTGTGGCCCAATAAATATAAATGATAATCGGCGCAGGATGGTCGTGGTGACCCTGTGGCCCAATAAATATAAATGATAATCGGCACAGGATGGTCGTGGTGACCCTGTGGCCCAATAAATGTAAATGATAATCGGCGCAGGATGGTCGTGGTGACCCTGTGGCCCAATAAATATAAATGATAATTGTCGCAGGATGGTCGTGGCCCAATAAATATAAATGATAATCGGCACAGGATGGTCGTGGTGTCCCTGTGGCCCAATAAATGTGAATGATAATCGTCGCAGGATGGTCGTGGTGACCCTGTGGCCTAATAAATATAAATGGAAATTGTCGCAGGATGGTCGTGGTGACCCTGTGGCCTAATAAATATAACAGATAATCGGCACAGGATGGTCGTGACGACCCTGTGGCCAAAGAATAAAAGTGAAATGAATAAGAAAGAAAATGAAAAGATAAAGTAAAAGAAAAGAAAAAGAAAGGAAAGAGACCAAAGAAATGACAGGAAATCAAAGAATGAAAAGAAAGAAATCTGAGTAAATGAAAAACTAAGAAGAGAATGAGTTGCGAGCTAAGAGTTATAAGAATGTGAGAATAAGAGAAGATATAAAAGAAAATTTAATATCCGGATGATGTATGGTAAGAATAATGTAGGCTTAGTTATTTACTATGTCTTCTTTTAGGATTTATCTTTTTAAGTTCTGTGTAATGCTACCCTTCTTGCTATATTTTTGCAGGTATTGAAGTGGAGCTTACATAGGACATGGCCGAGCAGGATTTTCATTCCACTACGTGGAATGTATATTATTTAATATGAGTGGACAACTAATTATGTAATTTTAGAATATGTAATAGTCGTGCCCTGAAGCTTATACAAATCGGGCGTTAGGATCTGTTATGACTGTTAAACTGTTGTTGTTTATCTTTTTAATTATTCCTGGACTGACAGGTTTTAAGAAGAAAAATTTTGGGAAGTTCGAAAAACAGAGGAAAGTCTGCCGGATTTCCGTAAAAACTTTTAAAGAAATTAAGTTTTAAAAAGAATTTTCAAACTCTGATTTTGTTTAAAACCTATAAATTACTAATTAATGTGAGGGTGTTACATATGACATTTAACAATCTTACAGAGATTATCATATAAATTAGTTGTTATTTATCAAAGCAACTCACTTTAGAAGTTGTTTTCCCCAACTTGATAGGCACAAATTTAATTTACTAAATGCTCGATCTTCAGGCCGAGGTATTTCATTTTGAAATGTTTCCTTTAACTTTAGGTAATTCAAACAATATTAAAATAAAACTACATAAATACTAAAATAAATACATAACATGAACCATAATCATATAAGTATTCTTAAACAATTGCCATAAACATATCCATGATTGCATGACATGACATCATATATATAAGTCAAACAATATATAACTAAAAAACATAAATTATAAGCTAAATCTAAATATATATACATGTATATATCAATATCCTTAATTCTTTTGAAATTTCTCATATTGATATAATGATATCATTCTCGAATGAACCATGACAATGGCTGCAAACATATAATGCATTTTATGTTTGCTAGAATTATAACTTCGAGTCTATTAAAAATCTCTTGGAGTTTGAACTATAATTTCAAAATTATTGCATTTTGCAATTTAACTAATTAAAGTGCATGTGTCGACATATTACACTTTATGCTTCAAACATTTTAATTATCCATGGATATGGTTCAACCATATTAAATAGTTCAAGCATATGCTTCGAGCATATTGAGTCCTTAAGGGGTATTCATATATATGTTATTAATCAAGTTAGCCATAAAAATCTGCTATAAAATCATTTGACACAATTTGAATCCTTTATATATTGCCAGACTAATCAAGTATCGAAAAATACTTGCATCCACCACAGGGAAGTATTATTCCTCATAATCAATGTCAGATCTTTGTGAAATTCTTTGGGCTATCAATCTTACTTTATATCTCATAATTTCTTATTTCGCTTATGTACAAAACCACATTTGTATCCATCTGACTTTACACCTTTAGGTGTACGGACTATAGGTCCAAATACCTGTCGCTTTTCAAGCGAATTCAATTATGGCTCAATTGTGTCTTTCCATTTTGGCTAATCATTTCTTTGTCTATATTCCTTAATAGACTTTGATGCTTGATCATCATCTTATATCATTTAAGCGCTATATCATATGTAAAAGCATCGTCAACGTTGACTTCATTTCGGTTCCATTGTATTTCAGTGATGACATAATTTATTGATATCTCTTTGTTTTCACACTTTTCAGGTACCTGAGTTTCTTCTTGAACTGAACTATTAATTATGTCTAAGGACTCTTCAGGAGTCTCTACATCCTCGAATTGGCCATCTTATTTCTTTAATTTGCTCCTTTTCTTTTTTGAGGATTTTTTCTTATATATATATATATATATATATATATATATATTTTTTTTTTTTGAACCGATGGATCTATCACGCTTCAGGCGCGCCTCATACTCATTTGCAATTTTAATTTGTCCAAGAGGGACATCAATTTCATTGGAGCATTAGCAGCTGGAATATGTGACTTAGTCACTCTTTTTAGGTCAGTAAATGCGTCTGGCAATTGGTTATCTAAATTTTGCAAATGAATTATCTTTTGAACTTAAGTTCAAATCGTTTTGTTCGAGGATCAAAATAATATAATGATAACCCTTTCGAAATTATTTCTTTTTCCAACTGCTTATTTTCTCCCCCCAATGTTGGGAAACAAATTCATCAAAGCAATGATCGAAAATCGATCCATGAATGACTCTCTTATTGTTGGTTTGAGTTATTTTATCATGGATGAGGATTCATATCCAACATATATTCCCAACCTTCTTTGAGGTCCCATCTTAGTGCGTTGTGGTGGAAAATATACCGTACATCCAAAAGTTCTTAGATGTGAAATATTAGGTTTCTGACCAAAAACCATTTGTAAAAGAGGAAACTCATGATAATTTTAATGGCTTGATGCGAATCAGTGTCATACATGTTCCCAATTAGTAATGGCAATAGACATACAATAGTCAATAACTAGATTTTGATTGATACAATTGCACAAGTAATCTCGCAAACTTCTGGTTGCGAATTGCCAATGAAGAATCATGTGACATTCAGTTGATGCATCAATTAAAAATATAAAATACCTAAATGATTCACATGATGGAAGTAATGACACATAAATATCACCTTGTATTCATTCCAGATTCAATCCAAATTTTATGGTGATGACCGAATAAACTTTCTATGGGAACAATTATTAGCCATTGAGATAATCAGATTGAAGAAACTTCGGTTTCTTCATTGGATATCAACATAAATTTTAATTTTTTTTACCGCATCATATAGTTGATCTGGGATGGTCTAACCAGTCAAGCCAAACAAAACAAAAAAAAATTATATTATAATTTATAAACTTCTAGTTTATAAACTTTTGGTTTTACGATGAGGTATTCCAATTGTACTATATACGTGTAAGCTGAATAATTTTCCAATACCTCTGGATAACAACTCTTTTAGAGCTCTAAATTATCATCGTACTCGAATATAGTGTTAACAATTGCTTCTAGTAATACTAAATAGAAGAAAAATTTTGTATAACTAATAGAGTATAGAAGAAACATTTTGTAGAACATTTAAAATAAACTATTTCTACCATAAAAATACTCTATCAAAGTTAATATTTGTTATCATCAAGTTCATTTAACTTTTAAGATTGACCATGATATTTTCTTCCAAATAATAAATTTACTCACAATCATGAAATATAATCAATAACATCAAGAAGAAATTAAAACATGAAATAAATATTTGAACAATTTAATTTTGATAAAATATACTAAACTATTTTGAAAATAAAAATTTGGCATATACCTTTGAAACTTGGTATATTTATTCATGATCCACTACATTATAACACATTGTTAACCTCAATAAAAAAAATAGGATATGCTATTTTAAAATTTTTATATCCATAAACTTTTGTTATAAAAATATATATTATGTATACATGTTATCAATTATTTATGTGGTTCGTACAATCCAATCTAATTAAGCGGAGACTTAATTTTTTTTTTGGAAATATAAAAAAAAAATATTTATATTGAAAATAGAATTCAAAACAAGATCATACGAGATCTTGCATAGTTTTACTTGCTAAAACTAACAAGCATCAAATATCTCCAAAAAAACATATGTGATAAATACCATTCAATAATACCATATTCAAACAAGTATTGACGTCACTTAATGGTATAAATAAATGCGCAAGTATATTCATAATTATATTGGCAAATTTTTGTCTTTATCATAATGACAGTAATCATTTTCAATAAAAAAATATTAGAATTTTTCATCACTAATAGTTTTAAAACATGTCAATAAAGAAACACATAAATTTCATGTTGTGAGATTGTCGCATTCTTAAAATTTCATATTGAAAAACAAAACGACAAGACACATGTACTCATTTAAGATAAATTTCTCCACTTATTCATATTCTTAATATGACAATAGTTTAAAAATTTTATAACTAACCTCGAAAAAAGTACTACTCAACATGTGTGTAGAGCCAAGAAAAAAGAAGCCGACATAAGATATGAGTCAACTTGATGAAGCATAATCTTCCTTATATAACTTTCAAAACAACTCATAGGGAGATCATTAGGGAACAATAAAAAAATTATATCAAATAAAGCTCTACTTTAATGTTAAATTGTTAATGATAAAATATATAAATCATATTAATTTACTTCATGAAAAACATTGATATTTTCATGTTTCATGTAACATCCCTAATTTAATTCCAAGCCTAATTAGTGAGTTAATAGGTTTATAGTGTAGAGAATAGGTAGATTAGCTGCTTAAAGAATTTTGGGAGCAAGGTGATTAGTAATTTTAAGTACTAGGGGTTGCGTAGGGTGCATCGGTAGCAAGAAGTAGAATTATAGAAGTGAAATCGGGAGTTAAATCAAGGTTTTAAGTGTTAGAACTCGTCCGGTGCAAGAAAATAAGGAATAAAATATCCATAGCTCTAAACCCAAATTCCAGCATTGGATGTGAAGATTAGTATGTAGGGAAGCTTGCTTTCAAATTTGAGCAAGATCCGACGGTTAACGAAAAAGTTATGACGATTTGAAGTGCATAGGAAATAGTGGACTGAACCAGTTAATCGATTAAGCTGGAGCTTAATCGATTAAGCTGGAGATTAATCGATTAAGGCCAGAAAGTTGATTTTGGCCAAATTACATGGGTTAATCGATTAACCACCCAGTTAATCGATTAACCATTGCTGAATCAGACATAAAACACGAATTTTAAGTGTTGTTCTTCATTTTCCTCTTCTCCCATTCGAAGCTCTCTTCTTCTCTCTTCCCCAATCCTTCTCCAATGTCAAAGTAACACCAAATCAAACCAAATTAACACCCCATAATCATTCCCCACAAACTCCCCATGATTTTTTATCAACAAAAACCCCAATTTCATTCTCAATCCCTCAAATCCCCAATTCCCAATCCAAAACCCTAACTCTCTCAATCTTCTTCATTGGGTTGGATAATCATAAAGGGAACTAGGAATTGGTCATGGATCAAGGAACTAGGGGTTTAAGAGTTTGATTCCAAGAGCTCGGTGGAGTTCTCTCTCTCTATCTCTCTCTCTCTCCCCTTCTCCTCTTCTCTTCAAAAGGTAAGGGGAGTCTCTTTTCCACACTTTGAATTAGGGATATTTGGAGTTTATAATAGGATTTGAGTTTAATAGTTAAGTTAGGTTGTGGGTGATGGATTAAGATGTGATTAAAAGAGATTAGGGGTGATTACTGTGTATTCGGTTAATTTTGTTATATTTTTGGAACTGTGATGTTTAATCCTTTCGTATGTATTAAAGTAGGAAGTTAAGAACCCTAGGGAGGTGATTTATTTTAAAGCACCCTGAGACATACCTGAGTATTGTAAGTGCCATGGTGAATGTTTTGATAATGACAAAGTGTTTTGAACAAGCTACAAATGTTTTGATCAAGTTCAAGCTCAACAAGCAACAACAAACATCAAATGAAGAAGAGAGAAAACAAGCTCATGAAGACATAGTTTGAGTGTAATTGTAATTGTTTTATCTTTTGCCTCTCAAGCTTCTTAGGTCTTTTATTTGGTTAGAGTTTATTTAGAGGGTAGTGAATCTCTATCATAGTCATGATTAAATCATAATTTGAGTTTTCACTTAACCTAGAATCAATAGGTGGCTTAAAGGTTTTAAAGGAAAGGTTTAGTTTTGAGAAAACAAGTTTCTAAAATGTGCAGTATGGATTTAATCGATTAAGGATGAATTTAATCGATTAGTACTCGATTAAGGCAAGATTTAATCGATTAAGTACTACTGAACTGGTTTTTTAAAATACGATTTTCACTTTTCAAAATCAGTTTTCAAGTGCTACAACTTTTGGGTATTCTATATAAACCTTTTCCTAATCTTTGTGATTAATTAGAACACTTTCATAATCAATTTTACAAGAATCAAGCCATTCTATTCTCTCTCAATTTCAAAGATCAAAGCTTTCATATTTTCATATTCTTTGATCAAGAACCTTTGAATCTCTTATTGTGAATTGTCATAGCTATTGAATGAGATTCATAGGAGTGTCATGTGTATTCATTGAGTTGTAATCTTTGCAAGAAGGCAAGCCAACTACAACAACAAAGAAGCCTTGGTGTGTCGATTATCATCAAGCAAATCTCATTGGAAAAGAAGAAAGTCTTGATTGTGAATCAAGCAAAGTGAAGACTTGGTGTGTGGATTATCATCAAGCAAAGAAGACTTGTTGTGTCGATTATCAACAAGGGGTAGAGGTTAGATTAGAGAGAAGATCAATAGGATTACAAGGCAAGGGTGTGGTATCTCTTGTAGGCTAGCAAGAAGGGAGTCTTGCGAGGCATTTACTTGTAATTTGAGAACTCTAATTCCTCATAGTGAAGAATCTCTCTTGGTTGAAGAGGGGACTGGATGTAGCTTTCAAGCGGATGAAAGTGAACCAGGATAAATCACTGTGTTGTATCTCTAAACCCTTAACTCTTTACATTCAAGTCATTGATTGTGTTCTTGGTTGAAAACCTAGAAAGATTGATTTTTCATAATTGATTGAATTGAATCTTTATTGTTCAAATTGGTAAAGGGAAAATCATTTTCATAACTAGGATAATGAATAAGAATATAGGTGTTAATTGTTTCCGCTGAATCTCTGATCTTACGTGTTGATTGATTGATTTTCGTATTCGATTGAAAAGTGATTTTTCAGTTTCTGATAGATTTAATCGATTAAGTGTTCGTTTAATCGATTAAGGACTTTTGATCTTTCAGGTTTAATCGATTAAATTGCAGGTTAATCGATTAAATTTCAGTTTAATCGATTAAGTGCTGTAGAATTTGCAAAAATCATTTGTTTTGATTGTTTCGATTTATTTCTTTCGAAAATCTTTCAAGGTTTCTTTTACACCTATTCAACCCCCCCTTCTAGGTGTGTTCCTAGTGTTCCTTAGTTGTTTCAACCACCAATTGCTGTTTCTTCAATTGGTATCACAGCTCGGTCGAAAGACACGAGCATAAGAGCTTTTTCGTAAAGATCCTTTAAGAAAATCGCAATGGGTTCCATGAATCCCTTTGGTGGTGAAGGTGCTTCGATAAATCATCCTCCATTGTTTGCCGGAGAAGGCTATTCATATTGGAAAGTTAGAATGAAAATCTTTATCCAAGCCATAGATAGTGAAATTTGGAAAGTAGTTGAAAAAGGTCCTCATATCCCCTCTAGTTTAGTTGAAGGTGTAGAACAATTGATCCCCGAGGACAAGTGGAAGGATGATGATAGAAAGAAAGTACAATATGATTATAAAGCAAAGAATATCATTACCTCCGCCTTGTCCTATGACGAGTTCTTTAGGGTTTCCCAATGTTCTAGTGCTAAGGAAATGGGGGACACTTTACAAGTGACTCATGAAGGAACTAGTGAGGTTAGGAGAGCTAGATTGAATGCTTTAATGCGTGATTATGAATTGTTTCAAATGCTTCCAAATGAATCTATTAATGATATGCAAAAGCGTTTTACTCATATTATTAATCATTTACTTGCTCTTGGTAAGACTTTCTTACAAGGTGAACTTTCTAACAAAGTGTTGAGATGTTTAGACAGGAATTGGCAACCAAAAGTAACGGCTATTGTTGAATCTAAGAATTTGGATGCTATGGATCTAGCAACACTTTTCGGAAAGCTTCAAGAACATGAAATGGAGCTTGGACGATTATGTATCAATGAAGAGTCGGATAAGAACAAAGGAAGAAAGGGACTTGCTCTTGAAGTCAATAGATCGTACAAAAAGAAAGAGAGTTCCGATAATGATGATAGTGAAGATTCCGATTCGGATGTTGATGAAAAAGACATGAAACTTTTGCTAAGGAAGTTTGACAAGTTTCTAAGGAGAAAAGGAAGGTTGAACAAAGACAAAGGTAAAGAGAAGGATTCTCCACACTACAAGACCAAGACTACAAAAGATGGAGTAGTTTGCCATGAATGTGAAAAACCCGGTTATCTCAAGTACTCATGCTCTAGGTATCTCAAGAAGAAGGAGAAAGACAAGAAAAATTCTAAATCTAAAAGAGCATACATAGTTTGGGATAGTGATGAAGATAACAAGAAAAGCACATTGAATAGTTCTTCGGATGATGAAGAAGCCGCTTGTCTCAACTTGATAACTCTAGTAGATGATGAAGAACAAAGTTCAAATGATGAATCAAGTTATCAAAGCGAGGATAGCAATGTAAGTCATACTAAATCCGAAATTTCTTCTAAATATGAATTGTTATATAATGCTTATGAAGAAATGCATGAACAACTTGAAAAACTAGCTTTGAAAAACATTGAAAGAAAGAAGCTCATTTTGAAACATCAAAAAGAGATTTTAGAACTTCAAAAACAAGTTGATGAGCTTAATCTTGAAAATGAAACTCTTGATCTCATATATGCTAGTTCTTCTTGTGATTGTGCTAGTAGAGTGAATATTGTGGTTGATTGTGAGAATTGCAAGTTGCTTAAAGATGAAAATGCTATTTTGAAAAATAAGCTTGCAAGTTTCACAAATGGTGATATTAGATTGCGCACATTGTTAAATTTTCAAAGAGAAAATTCAAACAAGTTTGGTTTGGGTTATACTAATGCTAAGAGTAATTCTCATAGAAATGTTGTTGATTTTTCTAAGGTTGATTTTTCAAATGCACCAACATGTTTCTATTGTGGTACTTATGGACATACTTCAAATGTGTGTTATATTAAAGTGCATGGTATACCTAAAGGAGATTTTGTTTGGATGAAAAAGGGTGAAAGTCCCTACACTAACAAAAATGGATCCAAAACAATTTGGATACCAAAAAGCAAAGAATGATTGTTTTGTAGGTATGATTGAAGAGCAAAGGGCTTACAAGTGTTATTCATACTTTTGCATCTTCAATTGGTATTACTTTTGCATCTCAAAAGAAGTCCTACAAATTTGGTACAAGTGATATTGTTAGATATTGATGATTATAGTATCTTCTCAATTGGTATCTCCTCAATTTATTTTCTAAAGTTCAATTGATACTAATTTTGATGATTAGATGATTATCATGCTATTGTTGTTGTGATATTTCTTTACATTGATGATATCTCTATTGGTTCATTATTCATTGTTATATTTTCTTGCCAATTGGTATCACATTTCAAAGTTTAGTACTTGTTATATCTCAATTGGTATCAATGTTGTGAAGAAATGTTTGTTATAGAGAAATCATGATCATTTCTTTGTTTCTTCTATTTTGGCTTAGTATTTTATATTTCAATTGGTATATATATTACTTTTTGATAATGCCAAAGGGGGAGAAATGGTATGTTTTGAAAAATGAGAGAAATGATATGTTTTTGTGGAGAAAGGTTGTTTTTTTGTTTTTATGTAGGTTGAGATAAGTTGTTGAAGATAGGGGGAGAATCAAGCTTCTATCAATTGGATTTCAAATATCAAATGCATTGATTGAGGGGGAGCAAGTTTATCACCAAGTGATCAAATTGTTAAAGCATAAACAACTTCAATCAAATTCAAAACATGGTTTGTCATTTTCAAAAAGGGGGAGATTGTAAGTTCCATGGTGAATGTTTTGATAATGACAAAGTGTTTTGAACAAGCTACAAATGTTTTGATCAAGTTCAAGCTCAACAAGCAACAACAAACATCAAATGAAGAAGAGAGAAAACAAGCTCATGAAGACATAGTTTGAGTGTAATTGTAATTGTTTTATCTTTTGCCTTTCAAGCTTCTTAGGTCTTTTATTTGGTTAGAGTTTATTTAGAGGGTAGTGAATCTCTATCATAGTCATGATTAAATCATAATTTGAGTTTTCACTTAACCTAGAATCAATAGGTGGCTTAAAGGTTTTAAAGGAAAGGTTTAGTTTTGAGAAAACAAGTTTCTAAAATGTGCAGTATGGATTTAATCGATTAAGGATGAATTTAATCGATTAGTACTCGATTAAGGCAAGATTTAATCGATTAAGTACTGCTGAACTGGTTTTTTAAAATACGATTTTCACTTTTCAAAATCAGTTTTCAAGTGCTACAACTTTTGGGTATTCTATATAAACCTTTTCCTAATCTTTGTGATTAATTAGAACACTTTCATAATCAATTTTACAAGAATCAAGCCATTCTATTCTCTCTCAATTTCAAAGATCAAAGCTTTCATATTTTCATATTCTTTGATCAAGAACCTTTGAATCTCTTATTGTGAATTGTCATAGCTATTGAATGAGATTCATAGGAGTGTCATGTGTATTCATTGAGTTGTAATCTTTGCAAGAAGGCAAGCCAACTACAACAACAAAGAAGCCTTGGTGTGTCGATTATCATCAAGCAAATCTCATTGGAGAAGAAGAAAGTCTTGATTGTGAATCAAGCAAAGTGAAGACTTGGTGTGTGGATTATCATCAAGCAAAGAAGACTTGTTGTGTCGATTATCAACAAGGGGTAGAGGTTAGATTATAGAGAAGATCAATAGGATTACAAGGCAAGGGTGTGGTATCTCTTGTAGGCTAGCAAGAAGGGAGTCTTGTGAGGCATTTACTTGTAATTTGAGAACTCTAATTCCTCATAGTGAAGAATCTCTCTTGGTTGAAGAGGGGACTGAATGTAGCTTTCAAGCGGATGAAAGTGAACCAGGATAAATCACTGTGTTGTATCTCTAAACCCTTAACTCTTTACATTCAAGTCATTGATTGTGTTCTTGGTTGAAAACCTAGAAAGATTGATTTTTCATAATTGATTGAATTGAATCATTATTGTTCAAATTGGTAAAGGGAAAATCATTTTCATAACTAGGATAATCAATAAGAATATAGGTGTTAATTGTTTCCGCTGAATCTCTGATCTTACGTGTTGATTGATTGATTTTCGTATTCGATTGAAAAGTGATTTTTCAGTTTCTGATAGATTTAATCGATTAAGTGTTCGTTTAATCGATTAAGGACTTTTGATCTTTTAGGTTTAATCGATTAAATTGCAGGTTAATCGATTAAATTTCAGTTTAATCGATTAAGTGTTGTAGAATTTGCAAAAATCATTTGTTTTGATTGTTTCGATTTATTTCTTTCGAAAATCTTTCAAGGTTTCTTTTACACCTATTCAACCCCCCCTTCTAGGTGTGTTCCTAGTGTTCCTTAGTTGTTTCAACCACCAATTGCGGTTTCTTCAAGTATGTCGACTGATATATGTTGATTTTAAAGTGTATTCTTATCTGTTGACAAGTTGTTATGTTCACTAAGTATTATACGTGGGTTATTTTTAGTAGGATTGGAACTTTATGATCTGGATTAGGTGGTAATAAGGGACAAGGGTTATAAGGGCTAAATGCTAAGGGTGATAGAATAAGGTTATGGAAGTGAAAGGCTAATGGTGGAAATAAATGCGAATACTCGGTGATATAACTGTTATTCATAGATTTGTGAATGGTAACTAAATGGACTGAAATTCGAATGTGAGACTATGTGTAAAGGTTTATGCTTATTTGTGGTATAATGCTATGTGTTGTTGATTAGAAATGGTTGCTATATGCATATTTGTGAATGTTACTGGAATTTTGGATTATGTTTTATAATGAATGGAATGGATTGTTGTTTAACTGAAAATGGTAAAGGTAACTTAAGTGGAAACTGATCAGTGGGGCTCGGTGTAACGAACCAATTCTTACAACTCATTAATAGGTATGTATTAATTCAGTATTGGTGGGAACGGTGAGAACGAATCATTTATGAACACTTATATTATGTATGTCATTAAGAGATGCAAACATGGATAACAGGGATTAGAACGCGTCATAAATTTAGTCAAGTATTAGGAGGAGGGAATAACCCTTCCCCAAAGGTGCATATACTAAAGGAAGGAATTGGTAGATTACTTTGAACAATAAGGATAAATAGAGAAAGGTTCTAGTACGATCGGAGACTAGTCAGTAAGGATTTTCGGGGTTTTGTGCTCGAGTATTTAATAAAAGGGTAATATAGGAAATATGGTGGGGGACGTAAATTAATGTTACATTAGTTTGATTTAGTGTTAGGAAGGGCTAAAATCCATTAAAATAGGTTAAAAATGCAAAAATCGGCGTTCCAGGGCGAACCGGTGCGCCGGGGCCTGAGCCGGTGCGCCCAGGACGCACCGGTGCGGAAATCAGCAGCACCAGGATGCGCCCAGGCGTGCACCAGTTGCGCTCAGGCGCACCGACTCTGCAGCACCAGATTTTCTCGCGTGCACCAGATTTTCTCGCGTGCATCAGATTTTTCCAGAAACCTCGACACGGCTATTCATACATAAGAGTTATTTCATGAGTATACAACCCAAGACATGTTGACACGACTATATACAATTGATATTGATAAGATAATAAATATTGAATAAGTAGAACAACAACTATGAAAAGTATAAATACTAATAGGAAACTAATGAAGTTTAGTATTATACATGGGGTCCCAAAATGCCTACAAAACTATAAAGAGCAATATTACAAATTATGCAAGAACACATATAAATTAATATATTTACTTGAACTCTAGGACTATGATTCAAAGGAGCTATGTTTAGTAAACACATTATACAAGTAAAGAATGTAACTTACGAAAACCCAGAACTCAAGGAAATGTAACTAAAAGAGTACGCTGGCTTCCACTCGCACAATAAAGATAGGAAACACCAGTAAAATGATGGGAACTAAATAAATATACGAAGTTTAAATGAACTTACAAATCCCAACGTAATTTAAATACAGACAAAGATAAGGGTGCATAAAGTTAATAGCTTAATGAATTGATAATTAAATTCTTATCGGTGTTATTTGCTTATTTTCAATTCTTAATTTCTATTCTATTATGAAAAGTTGTTCACTCCCTTGTGGTTCAACATTTTAGGTAATGCTTGGAGGAGTTCAGAACCGGAGTTTCACAACGCAAACGACGAAGCACAGCCACTTTCCTTCAACTCTGTTCTAATATCAAGTTGTAAATCCCAACTTTTTGTAATCAAAACAATTTGTATTTTAATATTTTCATCAATAAAAGTTTATATTTCCTTATTCAAATTGGGATGTTACAATTTGGTATCATAGCAGTTCTTTCCTTTCGGCCTGGGGGACATGGTCCCGACTCCATTGTGAAACTCTAGTTCTATTCTCTTAATACACAAGGGAGTGAAATATATGATTATGTATAGCAAATTAAAGTAATAGATTGTTGGATTCAAGGAAGTCAAAAGGATATAGCACCATAAGAAAATGAAAACAATTTTCGGTTAATATTAAGGATTCAAAAAGAAAGAAATGAGGATACCACTAAAATATATGAAAGAAAATATATTGGCATCATGAGGGAAAGGAATGGAAGTTCTGATCTTTGTGTGGGCAATGGTCGGGTTTTTCCGCCACGGCGTAGTCGACTAGTGTGATATACACAGTCCGAGTCTGCTGTGAATGCGTAGCTGACCAATGCCAAATTGTTGTTGTTGTATGAGACAAATTGGAGTGAAATCTTGAAGGTAAATTAAATGTTGAATGGTGCATAATGACTATATTCAAGATTATTGGAAAGGAAAAGAACATCTTGTGATTTAATGTATTTTCAAACTTTTGCCTTATATAAATTTCAGTTTAGAAAACTAAATTGAAAAGTGAAAGAGTTTTGAAACTCATTCCTTTCCAATCGGTATGATATTGAAATTGTTTTAGAAATCATGACATATTCTCAATGGGACTTGAATATATAAATATATAAATAAAAAGAGTGATTTTGAAAAAGCAAAAGATTCTATTTTAAAGAAAAGACAAATGATTCAAGTCCTTTTGAGAATCAATTACATTATGCACCAGAACATGAGTGAATACCCTACTGAGGCCAGTGAAAAGGAAAATACTTATAAATTAATGTTTTGAATTAAATCACATGTTTCTTTACGGAAAATGAATTGTTTTTAAAATTTTAAGAATTTACATGTAATTTTCCTTTTCAATGACCCTGGTAAAATAATCTATGTAGACAGAGTATGTCATTTGATATTGATAAGAGTTATTTAAGAGTTATTTCATGAGTATACAACCCAAGACATGTTGACACGACTATATACATTTGATATTGATAAGATAATAAATATTGAATAAGTAGAACAACAACTATGAAAAGTATAAATACTAATAGGAAACTAATGAAGTTTAGTATTATACATGGGGTCCCAAAATGCCTACTAAACTATACAGAGCAATATTAAAAATTATGCAAGAACACATATAAATTAATATATTTACTTGAACTCTAGGACTATGATTCAAAGGAGCTATGTTTAGTAAACACATTATACAAGTAAAGAATGTAACTTACGAAAACCCAGAACTCAAGGAAATGTAACTAAAAGAGTACGCTGGCTTCCACTCAGACAATAAAGATAGGAAACACCAGTAAAATGATGGGAACTAAATAAATATACGAAGTTTAAATGAACTTACAAATCCCAACGTAATTTAAATACAGACAAAGATAAGGGTGCATAAAGTTAATAGCTTAATGAATTGATAATTAAATTCTTATCGGTGTTATTTGCTTATTTTCAATTCTTAATTTCTATTCTATTATGAAAAGTTGTTCACTCCCTTGTGGTTCAACATTTTAGGTAATGCTTGGAGGAGTTCAGAACCGGAGTTTCACAACGCAAACGACGAAGCACAACCACTTTCCTTCAACTCTGTTCTAATATCAAGTTGTAAATCCCAACTTTTTGTAATCAAAACAATTTGTATTTTAATATTTTCATCAATAAAAGTTTATATTTCCTTATTCAAATTGGGATGTTACAATTTGGTATCAGAGCAGTTCTTTCCTTTCGGCCTGGGGGACATGGTCCCGACTCCATTGTGAAACTCTAGTTCTATTCTCTTAATACACAAGGGAGTGAAATATATGATTATGTATAGCAAATTAAAGTAATAGATTGTTGGATTCAAGGAATTCAAAAGGATATAGCACCATAAGAAAATGAAAACAATTTTCGGTTAATATTAAGGATTCAAAAAGAAAGAAATGAGGATACCACTAAAATATATGAAAGAAAATATATTGGCATCATGAGGGAAAGGAATGGAAGTTCTGATCTTTGTGTGGGCAATGGTCGGGTTTTTCCGCCACGGCGTAGTCGACTAGTGTGATATACACAGTCCGAGTCTGCTGTGAATGCGTAGCTGACCAATGCCAAATTGTTGTTGTTGTATGAGACAAATTGGAGTGAAATCTTGAAGGTAAATTAAATGTTGAATAGTGCATAATGAATATATTCAAGATTATTGGAAAGGAAAAGAACATCTTGTGATTTAATGTATTTTCAAACTTTTGCCTTATATAAATTTTAGTTTAGAAAACTAAATTGAAAAGTGAAAGAGTTTTGAAACTCATTCCTTTCCAATCGGTATGATATTGAAATTGTTTTAGAAATCATGACATATTCTCAATGGGACTTGAATATATAAATATATAAAAAAAGAGTGATTTTGAAAAAGCAAAAGATTCAATTTTAAAGAAAAGACAAATGATTCAAGTCCTTTTGAGAATCAATTGCATTATGCACCACAACATGAGTGAATACCCTACTGAGGCCAGTGAAAAGGAAAATACTTATAAATTAATGTTTTGAATTAAATCACATGTTTCTTTACGGAAAATGAATTGTTTTCAAAATTTCAAGAATTTACATGTAATTTTCCTTTTCAATGACCCTGGTAAAATAATCTATGTAGACAGAGTACATTCTCAATTTAACATGTTGGGGAAAATGAAAGAATTTTTCAAAGAAAAATGATTTAGAAATTATTCAATTGATTTGGAAACTCATCCGATGATATACGATTTATGAAAATAATAAAGGTGGGATTCTAAATCAATTGAATCATTCGATTGGAAAAAAAATTATAAGTTGAATCTGAAATCAATTGAGAATGTAATCTACCGTACATAGAAGCGAATGTCAAGAGGTTATAAGGTGGACGGTGAGGAAGTTGGGAAAGACATACGCGGAGGCACGTGAATGATATGTGATTAGGAATTATCGTGGGTGGAACTTTGATCTCCTAGGAGGGCATAGACTGGCCACCTATGTCGGGGGATTGGTTCCGCGTTAACTATGGTAGTTCTATTGGTCACAGAGTCATTTCGGGACCGGTTGAGGGTGGTTCCCTGCTAAAGCCAACTTGGGCCTTCAACCCAAGTTGTACTGGACTGAAAATGGGTGTCCAGTACTGTGCAAGCAGTGGTAGAGGGACACTTACTCCCGGTTGGTCTTTCCCTGGAGTGGAGGGTGAAGTGAGGAAATTGAAGGAAATGATAAATGTCTCATACAACACTATTGATACTGAGCAGAATGTATGTGTGATATGAATTTCAAGATGTGAATTGGAAAGTACCAATTGAGAGAAACTGAGTTATATAATAATAAATATTATCACTAAGAGGATTTGAGGTTGGGACTGATCACCCCAATGCTTACATCAAGAGGCAATGCTATCAAAATCTATAAGCTTGAACATCTTAAATAAAGAAAAGTGATTTGCTTGTGGCTAAAGGTGCTAGTCCTTTTGACCCTCCATATTCTAGATATGCATAAAGGAAGTGCCGGAAAGTGGAATAACAAAAGTGATGTTACAATGATAGAAAAGAAAGTTAGCTATGGAACAAGGTAAGAGAAAAATGAAAAGTGGTGTTTATGGATATACATTTGAACAATGAGAGTGTGATAAGTGAAGTATAATAATGATGTATTAAATATACAAAAGGAAATGTTAAACCATATTCAATGAGAATGAGATGAGTCATGATAATGATAAGTAATGGAAGGTCCAAATAATATATCTAGAATGAAACATGCTTTTTACATTTATGGGATTCAATAAACTAAATTAATTATGTAAGTGGATTGAGTGTAAGTTTAATATACTATAACCCTGAACCTTATAAAAGATGAATTAGAATTATCGATATATATAAAATAAATGGATAAAAGGATAAGATGACTTGGATGCTAAAAAAAAAAAATAAAAAAAAAAATAAAAAAAAAAATAAAAAAAAAGAGTGTGAATTAAAGCAATCAATGTGCAACCGTTTTTAAGGAATGTAAGCTGCATTGAATATATATATGTAGTGACATATAATCATAATGCATAAATGAATAAAATGGTAATTGGAATTGAGAAAGGGACAAAGTAATAATGATAGGTGTCGAAAGGAGATAATATGATAACTTAAAAGTCTAATAAAGACATATGATAGTAAAAGATTCAGATAGGAAGAGAGTAAAGGAATCTAAAGAATATATATATAGTTATCAATTATGTTCCCAAATATTAGATAAATTATATGCAATAGGAAATTTTGTAATGTAAGAACAAAAGAGGAGCTAGTCAAATCATAAGTGGGGGAGTTAGAACCCTCACAACATAGTAGAAAGATTAGATTGACACCAAAGGGAAACCATGTTAAAATTTGGATTTATGATAACTTTAGTTAAAATTAAATTGCAGATTCCCAAGAAATGGCAGAAAGGAATGAAGACTTAATGGAGAAGATAACAACTATACTAGGAAACCTTGTGCAAGCTAACCAAAACCCTTAGACAACAAACTTCCAAAGACTTACTGAATTTTGCAAAGTAAATCCTCCTAAATTTGAAGGTGGCTCTGACCCGACCAAGGCACAAAAATGGATTCGAAACTTGGAAAAGATCTTCACAATAATGGATTGTTTCGACACACAAAAAGTTCTCTGTGCCACTTATGTATTAACTGACGAGGCTGAAAATTGGTGGGAAAATACTAAGCGACTGATAGAAAGAGAACCCAGAGAAATTACTTGGATACTATTCAAAGAAAAGTTCTTAGAAAGATATTCCCCAGAAGAAATTCGAAGTCAAAAAGAAATGGAATTCCTTGATCTAAAACAAGAAAACATGAGTGTGGAAGAATACGTGGCCCGATTCGAAGAACTTCTCCGATACTCCACATATTATGAATCCAACCCCGACGAGAAATTCAAATGTGCAAGATTTGTGAGTGGCCTTCGACCCGAAATCAGAGTAGCCTTTGGGTATCAAAACATCCGAAGCTTCCCAACATTAGTGAACATGTGCCTTACCTATGAAAAAGATTTAGAAATTCAAAAGAAACATGAAGAGAAAGGCAAGGAACCCTTGGTACAAGAAGAACATTACACCATAAATGAAAATGAGATTAGAAGCAAGAAGAAAACAGATAATGAAGAATCTGAACCAACAAACCCCTCCCGATGCTCAATTTGCCAAAAATGCCACTTAGGAAAATGTCAGAAGTTACGAGTAAAATGTAATCGTTGCAAGGAAACAGGGCATTATGGCAAACATTGTCCTAATAAAAGAAAGAGAGATCTATAGTTTGTTGAAGTTAGAGTAATCTTTTATAGTGTTATAACTATGACATATTAAGAAACTTTGTTATATAATCAAAAGAACCCTAGATGTACTATAAATGAATGTAATTATGTAGCTTGAACTTATTTATAAAATTTCTAAAAATTTTAAACCTTTATAAATAAACCATTGGGAAGATCTCACCCCACTACTCTTAACTGGAATTTCGAGGACGAAATTCCAATAAGTGGGGGAGTATTGTAACGAACCAATTCTTACAACTCATTAATAGGTATCTATTAATTCAGTATTCGTGGGAACGGTGAGAACGAATCATTAATGAACACTTAAATTATGTATGTCATTAAGAGATGCAAACATGAATAACAGGGATTAGAACGCGTCATAAATTTAGTCAAGTATTAGGAGGAGGGAATTGTCGTGTCCTTAACCAAGATCAACCTTAAAGCTATGGAAGAGCCTTGAAGAATGATCTCAATCAAGATATTAATGTAAGACTTTATAGGATTTCTGAATATCCAGTTGGGATAATCAGGTTCTCCCTAGTCAACAACGTGTGTGCTGGTGTCAACTTAGGGATGAGAAGACGTACCTTAGCCCCTATAGCATGGTGGTTCTTATAGGGGATTGCCTGTATGCCATGGGCCATTCTGATAAGGCTTCTGAAGAGGAAGAACTCAAATAGGATTCGTAGAGGATATGATAAGATCATATCCGTTAATCCTGTAAGCGATAGACTTCATCCAATACGGTTTTTATCTTACCAGGAGTCGTGGGAATCCAGGGGAAGCAGTTAAGCACGATGAGACTGTTAGTGATAAGGATAAGGATGAGAATCTTGTGCTCGGGGTTAATCTCATTGGCATGTAACTTCTCGTTAGGTACCCAATTTACTCGGTGTATGTTTTCGACCGAAAGCCCTGCTTCAGTGTCATATTAACTAGAGTAATGAGGATACGGTCGGTTACTCGCTCGGTTTACTACAGGTCCACTACATAAGCCCCCCAAGCTCGGTTGGATGATTCGAGTCCTGCCGAGCTTATGAGACGAACGAATTGTTTTTCGACTGAATTCTTCAATGATTTGAGGAGGAAATCTGAGCCTTACTGTGCTTCGATCAAGGCTGTCGCTTGACTGACCTTGGAGTGACCTTCCATTTTTTCCTGAGTGTACACGTGTCTTTAATTTTATCGGGAATCGTACCGTTATGATTTCAAATCCATCAGAGGTGCCACGTACTAGCTTTTCAAGCGCCAAATGGGCTTTTTTTTTATCTAAAGCCCAAACTTTTTGATATAGTGGAGGGAAGTTAAAGGAAAATCAAAGGGCGGTTTCTCACTTACTCATTTCTTCTCTTTCTTCATCGTACGTTCTCCTGAGAAATTGGAAACCAGAAACGAAACTGCACAAAATCTTCTTCCTTGCACCGCTTCTTGCCAGAGTCTTGATTGACGTTTCTTCTGCACTTCTTTTAGCCTTTCATATCTCAATCTTCGCTGTTCTTCCTGACCCTTTACTATCACCAGGTAACTGAACTTTTTCTTTCAAAGCATTTCTATTTTTGCTATTTTGATGTATTCCTTGTTCTTGCATGCGATCATTATTACTTGTTTACTGCACTCCTCTGGATTTTGCTTTTTATGCTTTATTGCTGTTTTTCCATACTCTGATTTTCGTGTAAGGCGTGTTATCGCCTTTGTATTTTCCTGGGTTTACTTACTTTTCTGGTTTTGAAAAACTTTACACATTTCTGGGTTTTTTGGGTTTTCTTGGTTTTGCGAGTGTTATTTTTTCTGGGTCTTGAGGATGTCATTCTTTCTGGGTTTTTAGGGTGTTATTTTTGGCTTTTCTGGATTGTGGGGTTTACTTTCCGAGTTCAGTGAAAGCCCCAAATCATTTTATTGTTGTTGCTATGATACCTCACTTGCCCCTCAAACTTCTTTATCCGCTTTACCGTCTATTGAGTGATCGCTGTAGAATTTCTTAGGTTTGCTTTACGCTTTTCTACACTTAACTTCTTAGGGTTGGTTCTGGAGCGCCGTTTGTCATGAGTGAGGAATCTGTAAACTCTGATGTGCCAAGAACACATAAGGGAGGGAACCCCGAGGTTTGTGTTAAACCGATAGCCATGCATTTCCCTCGGACTTTGAGGGAGTTCAGGCAAGGTGTGATTCAGTATAGGATCGCCGAAAGGGTAGAAAAAAGGAGGTTAAGGAGGCTTCATAGAGGTATTAGACATCTCAATCGGTTTTGGGAAATTCTGCCCAAAAAGGGAGGTGTTCCCAAAACGACCGTAAGTATTTGATCAAGTTTTTGTGGTTCTGACTCCAAGTGTGCCCCCTTTTCCTCAGGTATGAAGAGAAAGTGTGATACTAATCCCGACTTGTACCCTCTTCCACCAGATTCAGCTGAATACGACTGGGTGGACCGAGAGGTTCTTGGCACTCAATCAGAGCTTAAGACACATCAATCACTAGACCAAACACGAGCCATAATTTTGCCATGTCCAGGAGATAACACAGGGAATTTGTACTCCATTACTCCAGTAAGTGAGAATGAGAGAGTCTGCACCAAGATTCCTGAGGGTAGTACATGCTTTTATTTTTACGAAGAGGTGATCACTCGACTTGGTATAAGGCTGCCTTTTACTGATTTTGAGATGGGGGTTCTGAATTTCCTAAGGGTAGCCCCTACTCAGTTGCATCCGAACGCATGGGCGTTCGTGAAGGTTTTTGAACAGGTTTGCTCAGCCATGAATTGGGCTTGTAATCTTCGTATCTTTTTCCATCTTTTTGCTCCACAGTGTAATTCATTTGAGAAAGGTTCGGCTAAGAAACCCTGGGTTTCTTTGAAATCTCGCAGAGGATATGCTTTATTTACCAAATACTCTGAGTCCTGGAAGGGATTCAAACCTTTTTTCTTTAAGTATAACTTTAATGGTACTGGGGTCTGCTGGTTTACCCGACCTGGGGAAAGACGGCCACTTCCGCTGTTTCCTCTTCAATGGAGTGCCAGTTTCTTTAATCGATCAATCGCTTCCTACTCTTCTAACTGGAAGGAACTTGCCGAATTTGAAAAGGAGGTTTGTCGGTCGGTTGAAAGTTACTTGCAGAAGAATGGGATGATAGAGACGAGGGATATTGTGAACATCCCTTCTTCTGAAGTTAAAACGGAGCTTGGTATAGTGTATTTATTTTGCTTTTCAATTTTGTGGTTTGATCGGCTCTTATATCTATTGGTTTTGTTTTTCTTTGAATTTGTGGTTTCATCGGCTCTAACGTCTATATGTTTTGTTTGCAGAAAACATGGCGGCTCGCCTGGCAGCTCTGGTTGAAGGTCAAGGTGGTAAGAAGAGAAAAACTCCCGCCACTTCTGGATCCTCAAATCTGAGTACTCCAAGCTTGAGTACTTCTAGCCCAACTCCTTCTGCCTCGGCTGCCGGGGCTTCTCCTCGACCAGCCGCTGATACAGTTGCTGTCGCTTCTACTGTTTCTATGGCCCCTGGTGGTCAAGCTCAATCAACTACTCCTCATCAACCCCTTCAGCGACGCCGACGAGTGGACAAAGGAAAGGAAAAAGTAACCGAAGGCGTAAACCCAAGGACTTAGGGACCAAGTGCTCGACCAACTGCCGCTCCTACTGCTGGTACCACTGCTGCTGCTCCAACTTCTGCCGATAATCCTCCTGACACATCCATATGGGATGTGCAATTTGATGAAAGATTTGGGAGGTACATCTTCCCCGAATCGGATTGCACTCGTTTTGGAACGCTGAATACTGACGAGTGGTCACGTTGCAACATGACACTTGCTAAGTATCTCCTCAGGGGGGCCAACCTTGCTTATTTCTTGGCCAAAAATCCTGATGGTCTTTTCACTGGCTATAACGACAAACAAAGGGATGCTCGGGATCTTTCGGCTGCTCAAGAAGCCAGTCTCTCGGATGAGCTGATCCGAGTGAAAAACGAGCTGGAAAACCTGAAGGCTGATAAGGGGGAGTTGGTCAAAGAAAGAGATTCTTTGAAGGTTTTACTGAAGACTGCTGAGGTTAAGAAGAAAGAGGTTGAGGAAAACATGAAGAAAGAGGCTCAAATGTTTCAACAGAAGCTGAATGAATCAAAGTCTGAGGTTGAGAAGTCTGTCGTCATTGCTCAAAAGTGGAAGGAGAAAGCCCTTACTCATAAAAAGAAGGCAGAAACCAACTTTTACAATTGGAGCAAAGCGGTTGATGACGCCTTTGTTTCGGCCATTCAGCAAGTTCAATTTTTGAACCCTGAATTGGAATTTAGGGTGGTTGGGGCTCATCCATATCATACCGTTCAAAATGGGAAATTGATTGATATTGCTTCCATGGCGGAGGTGGATCTGCAAGCTGAGGATCTTTCTAATCCTCTTGAGGAGCTGACCGAGGCACCAGATTTTGATGATTCTCAAGTTGTTTTATCCGATGTTGAAGAATGATGTTCCATCCCATTGCTGTTCTATCACTCTGTTGTTTGCTCAATGTATTCCGAGCATTTTAACTTGACACTTTCCTTGCATTGCTGAACAATTTACTTTATCTTGCATTTATTTTTGCTGAACAAGCTATGTCCGTTTGTTTTTGCTCGTATTGAGCACTGTTTTGGACAAGTTAGCTTATTTTGCACCTTATGATAATGATATCATAGCTATTTCGTTCGTTACGCTTCGGTATTTAAATTGCATAATTCATTGTGAGTAGAACATGGATCGCCGACTTTAGCCAAAGCGGGACCCTCGGACCGCGAAGCAAGGAAAGTAGTCTCCTGGATTCGGGCGTTCTATGTGTACGTTGCTGAACTCTTGTAAAGAGTTGTGTCTCGATTTGGCTCGGTGGTTAGTCGTTCCAAATGAGTAGCGTGTCACATCACAATGTTCAAACAAAAGACTTTTCAAAAACTGATGCATTTATTGTTACGCGAATACAAAAATGAAGTTATTCATCGACTAACAAATCCCTAATATCTCGATTTCTAACAAACGTTTCTAAGCTGAGAAGGTTGTTACCCTTCGTTTTATTCAAACTTAAGAAATGAACTACCCTAATTGATGATAAACAAACTATCCTAGATTGTGAAAACAAAATAGAAGTTTAACTGTAATAAGCTTTGAGTTTGGACACGTTCCATGTGTTACCAATTTCCGTGCCCGAGAGAGTCTCCAACTTGTATGCTCCAGATCCAGATTTAGCCTTCACTCGGTATGGACCTTCCCAGTTTGGTTTCAGCTTTCCGACTCCTGCATTTCCTTTGCCAATATCTGCTCGGCGGAGGACTAAGTCACCCACTTCGAAACTTCTTGGGCGGACCTTTTTGTTGTATTCCCGAGCCTGCCGTTCCTTCATTTTTCTTTCATGGGCTGCGGCATTTTTCCGGACTTCTTCTAACAACACCAGCTCTTCACTGATCAAATGGTCGTTTGTTTCTAAGGGACGCTCAAGTGTCCTGAAGGTGGGGATATGCTTTTCGATCGGGATGATTGCGTCGCAGCCGTATGTCAAACGAAAAGGGGTTTCTCCTGTGGTCGAATGTACTGTAGTCCTGTGTGACCACAGGACGCTCGGAAGTTTATCTGCCCAAGTGCCAGCAGCATTTCCGAGCTTCTTTTTGATCCCATCTAAGATGGTTCTGTTGGCCGCCTCGGCTAACCCATTTGTTTGTAGGTGTTCAACAGAACTAAAATAGTGAGTAATATTTAAGTCGGATGCTAATTGTCGGAAGTGAGATGCTGCAAACTGAGATCCGTTGTCTGTGACTATGGCGTGTGGTACCCCAAACCGAGAAATTACCTCTTTGACAAAGAAGGATTGGATTCGAGCAGTTGAGATTGTTGCTAACGGCATTGCCTCGATCCATTTGGTGAAGTAATCAATTGCCACTACTGCAAATTTGAGTTGGCCTAGAGCAGTGGGAAACTTTCCTATGATGTCCATGCCCCATTGGTAAAAAGGCCAAGGCGCGCCGAGAGAGTGTAACTCTTCAGCAGGCTTTTGATGAACGTCACTGTGAAATTGGCATTGAGTACATTTCTTGACATGTTCCATAGCGTCTTTCTGTAGTGTAGGCCAAAAATAGCCTACTCTGATTATTTTTTTCGCCAAGGACTTCCCTCCCATGTGATGGCTACAAATGCCACCATGAATCTCCTCCAGGATTTCCTCAGCTTGGGATGGATTGACACATTTGAGCATGGGGGATCCAAAACCTCTTTTGTATAAGACTCCGTTTAAAACTGTGTATTGGGCAGCCTTTTTCACCAACTTCCGAGCTTCGGACTGATCTTGAGGGACAAACCCATGTTGCAAGTAAGTGAGAATTGGGTCCATCCATGACTGAGATATTGAGACCGCCAAAATGACACTAGGTCGGGGAACAGTTTCTTGTATCAGAGTTTTGTTGTTTTCCGACCCTTTTGTACTTGCTAACTTGGACAGAATATCCGCTTGGGAGTTTGAATCTCTCGGAACATGGGAAATATTAAACTCAGAAAAGTTGGAGATGATTCGCTTTACCTCTTCCAGATATTTCTGCAGAATGGGCTCCTTTGCCGAGTACTGGCCCTTGATTTGAGAAACTACCAGTTGTGAATCGCTGAAAACCGACACTTGTTCCGCTCCAATCTCACGCACCATCTTGAGGCCTGCCAGAACTGCCTCGTATTCTGCTTGATTATTTGACGTCTGGAATTCAAATTTCAGTGAGTACTCCATGGATAGTCCCTCGGGGTTTTCGATGATTACTCCAGCCCCCGCGCCTTTCCTATTACTTGATCCATCCACGTAGACTGACCACAGACTATGAGAGCTGTTAGAAGGAACATCCGTAAATTCGGAAACGAAATCCGCTAGTACTTGTGACTTCATTGCTTTTCTTGGTTCATAGGTAATGTCGAATTCGGAAAGTTGGATAGACCATGAAACCATTCTGCCAGCTAGGTCGGGTTTATGAAGAACCTGTCTAATAGGTTGAGCGGTTCTCACCAATATTTTATGTGCCTGAAAGTACTGTCTCAATCTCCGAGCTGATGTGACCAAGCAATACGCAAGTTTCTCAAGCCTTTGATACCTCAACTCTGATCCTTGAAGTGCTCGGCTAACATAATAGATCGGAGCCTCAGTGCCTGAATCATCTCGTACCAGAACTGAACTGACTGCTGTCTCGGCCACTGACATGTATAGGATGAGGTTCTCCCCAGGAAGAGGACTGTGGAGGACGGGTGGGCTTGAAAGATATTCTTTTAATTGAATAAAAGCTTGTTCACAGTGTTCATCCCACAGGAAATCCTTATTTTTCCTGAGGAGTTGGTACCATGGCAAGGCTTTTCGAGCGACTTGGGACAGGAACCTAGAGAGTGCTGCCACTCGACCCGTGAGTTGCTGAACTTCTTTCAAATTTGTTGGGCTCCTCATATCAAGGATTGCTTTACATTTATCAGGATTAGCCTCAATTCCTCTCTCGGTTAACATAAATCCGAGAAAAGAACCGGCCGGAACCCCAAATACACACTTCTCGGGATTCAACCTCATGGAATATTTCCTTACCCGATCGAGTATTGCTGTGAGGTCCTTGGCATGATTCTCTTGTTGTCTACTTTTGGCGATGATGTCATCTATGTATACCTCCATATTTGAACCGATCATACCCTGAAAAATTTTGTTCATCATCCTTTGATAAGTAGCTCCCGCATTCTTCAACCCAAATGGCATAACGTTGTAACAGTAAGTGGCCCTGTCAGTGATAAATGCAGTTTTGTCCTGGTCGGCTGGGAACATTGGAATCTGGTTGTAACCAGAGTAAGCATCCATAAACGATAAGAGTTTGTAACCAGCTGAACTATCGACGAGTTTGTCAATAACAGGGAGTGGGTATTGATCTTTAGGACAGACTTTGTTCAAGTCTGTGTAATCAACACACATTCTCCATTTTCCATTGGGTTTTTTGACTAAGACGGTGTTTGCCAACCAATCTGTGTAGTCAATTTCCCGAATGAAGCCTGCTTGGAGTAGTTCAGCAACCTTTTCTTCTATTGCCATGGCTTTTTCCGTGCTAACTTTCCTTTTGCGTTGCGCCACTGGTTTTGACCCTGGTACGATGCTCAACTTATGACAAATAAAATTGGGGTCGATTCCAGGCATATCAGTTGACGTCCAAGCGAACAAATCCTTATTTGCAATTAATAGAGCGGCCAATTCTTCTTTAACGCCCGTGGGCAAATCAACACCAATTTTTACTTGTCTGAGAGGGTCGTCAGATAGCGTCAAGAACTCCCACTGTCCCTTTGGGGTCGGTCTATTTCTGTCGGATTGGTCCAGCATATCCAAATCCGCCAAATTCACATTTCCCTTACCCAAAGAAACTCTTTCCAGATTGTTCGGATCCTTGCTCTTCACTTTTCCTAGGCTAGCATTATAACATTTTCTTGTTGCGTCCTGTTCGGCCTTCACCGTTACTACTCTATCATCAGTTCCGACGAACTTCATGGCCAAATGAACTGTTGACACAGCCGCTCCAAAAGCCTGCAGAGAAGTTCTTCCAAGAATTGCATTGTAGGCTGCCGGACAATCCACAACCAAAAACTTCACAATCTCGGTCCTAGCTGAAGGCTGTTGTCCAAGGGTTACAGGGAGCTGAATGTAACCTTTTGGCTCAATAGTGTCTCCAGTAAAACCGATCAGTTCACCTTCAAAGGGAGTGAGATTACATTCCCTGAGTCTCAAAGCTTTGAACAAAGGGAAAAACATTATATCCGCCGAACTACCTTGATCAATAAAAACCCGTTTTACCTCATAATTTCCGATCAGAGCAGTTATTACCTTGGGATCATTATGGCCTGGGAGTATTCCATCCAAATCCTCGTCGTCAAAAATAATGGGAATGTTTTTTGTTGATCTCTTGGCGATCGGTTTTTGACTGACTGCCAAGATCTGGTTGATGTACTTTTTCCTATCGGCTTTCTTCTCCCCTCCTTCGGCAAAACCTCCCGCAATAGTGTTAACCAGGAAATCATTTTTATTGGTGTTGGACTCGGGAACCGGGGTAGGGTCGGTTCTCTGTTTCCCGCTATTCCGATCGTCTGGCGACCTGCTTCTCTGGCGTTTAGGTTTTACTGGAGATTGAGATCTGTTCCTGTTCCTTCGGCCGGCTGCGTCCTTGATGTACTGCTGTAGCTTGCCATCTCTGATCATTTCCTCAATCAAATCACGTAGCCATATGTATTCGTCAGTAGTGTGGCCATAACCTCTGTGGAAGTCACAATATTTCGACCTATCACGCTGTGCGCCTTTTCTCAAAGACGGAGGTCTTTGAGCCGAGCGTAATTCGGTTTG
The DNA here is from genome assembly GCA_037953625.1 of Crotalaria pallida. Taxonomy (NCBI): domain Eukaryota; kingdom Viridiplantae; phylum Streptophyta; class Magnoliopsida; order Fabales; family Fabaceae; genus Crotalaria; species Crotalaria pallida. The sequence continues at coordinate 46,117,497 of CM075650.1, read as the reverse complement.
CATAGTTTCTCTTAAAATCTGACTCCTCGGAACAGTAAGAGGCGTGTAATCCTAAAACTTATTCCGGGGAGGAAGTCGTCGATCTCGATCGTTCCTTTCCTGTCTGCCACCAAAATGTTCGTCACGTTTTTGCTTATTTTGACCCTGTGGGTCGGCACGCTGCCTTTCCTCTCTTATTTTCTACCCTTTGTGGAATTCTTCCAGATTGATGAATTTATTCGATCGTTGTCTTAGCTCGGCCATATCCTTCGGAGGTTTGCCAATCAGGGATTTTCTAAAATCTCCGGGTTGTAGACCTTGAGTGAACAGTAATACCGCCACACCAGGTGCCAAGTGAGGGACTGAACTTGCCTCTGTATGGAACCGCGAAAGGTAATCTTTTAAGGATTCATCTTGCTTTTGGGTTACCGCTGCTAAAGTGTGGTCCGACCTAGGCTGAATACAACTAGCCGTGTATCTATTTAAAAATACACTTTTCATCTCCTCCCATGAATTAACAGAATTCCGAGGGAGAGATGAGTACCAGCGTAATACTGATGGTTCGAGGGTCATGGAAAAGGCCCGACACTTCATTTCATCCCCTCCGCTATAATAGTTCATTGCCCCTTCGAAAGAGACAATATGGTCCACCGGGTCGGTTAGGCCGTTATAATGTGGGACATTAGTAGGGCCCAAATAGCCTTGAGGGGTTTGAAACGCCATGATATGTGGGGTGAACGGATGACCAGGGTGAAAATCACTCTGATCTTCATTTGTGGTGGGGTTATCATGGGAATTCGGTGGCGGAAGCTAAATTATTGGTGTTGGTTGGGGGTCCATGGTTGGTTGGTTTTGAGCGATCCTTGCCATAGCCTGTTGTTGAAGGTCGGCAATAGCACGTCCTTGTTGCTCGATTAACGTGGTTTGCCTATTAAGAATATTAATCATCTCTATTTCCCTCGCTCTGGCGGAAGCTGTAGTTGCATATGTTCTGCTAATGGAATGGCTATGACGAGAATGTCCTGGGGCAGATCTACTTGGATTCAGTCTGGTTCTACGAGTTGTACTTATATGATCGGGGTTGTGTGGGTTAAGGTGAGTGCGTTGGGTGTTTCGCCCATGGTGTACTCGGGTTCCGGTGGTTCTAGACGTATTTCGTGTAGTAGGAGCTGTACTACTGGAGTCACCATGGGTAGAAGGTGGTGGTGTAGGTGGCGGTGGTGGTGGAGGTGGCATGGCACGTAATACCTGAAGGGGTTGGGGATTGCTCCCAGCCCTTGGATGGGAGGATAGTGGCGTTTGGGGGTGTAGAGCATGACCACCGCTATGATTCTGACTTTGGTTATGTGGCGGTTGGCTTTGTGAATGGTTTGGAGGCTGGGGGTTACTCCCTGGCCCAGATTGAGACCTTTGTGGTGGTTGCCCATTATTCCCACGATTGTGGTTGAGGACGTCACGCAGATCGCCTGCTGAGTGGGGCTGCGGTTCATTATTATTAGCGTTTCTGGGCCTGCCGCGGGTGCGAGCGATGCGTTCACGGAGGTCACCAACTTGACTTCTGGTAGTGACCATGGTGGTGGTGGGAATGATTTGTTATTCAGTTTCCCACAGACGGCGCCAATGTCGTGTCCTTAACCAAGATCAACCTTAAAGCTATGGAAGAGCCTTGAAGAATGATCTCAATCAAGATATTAATGTAGGACTTTATAGGATTTCTGAATATCCAGTTGGGATAATCAGGTTCTCCCTAGTCAACAACGTGTGTGCTGGTGTCAACTTAGGGATGAGAAGACGTACCTTAGCCCCTATAGCATGGTGGTTCTTATAGGGGATTGCCTGTATGCCATGGGCCGTTCTGATAAGGCTTCTGAAGAGGAAGAACTCAAATAGGATTCGTAGAGGATATGATAAGATCATATCCGTTAATCCTGTAAGCGATAGACTTCATCCAATACGGTTTTTATCTTACCAAGAGTCGTGAGAATCCAGGGGAAGCAGTTAAGCGCGATGAGACTGTTAGTGATAAGGATAAGGATGAGAATCCTATGCTCGGGGTTAATCTCATTGGCATGTAACTTCTCGTTAGGTACCCAATTTACTCGGTGTATGTTTCCGACCGAAAGCCCTGCTTCAGTGTCATATTAACTAGAGTAATGAGGATACGGTCGGTTACTCGCTCGGTTTACTACAGGTCCACTACAGGAATAACCCTTCCCCAAAGGTGCATATACTAAAGGAAGGAATTGGTAGGTTACTTTGAACCATAAGGGTAAATAGAGAAAGGTTCTAGTACGATCGGAGACTAGTCAGTAAGGATTTTCGGGGTTTTGTGCTCGAGTATTTAATAAAAGGGTAATATAGGAAATATGGTGGGGGACGTAAATTAATGTTACATTAGTTTGATTTAGTGTTAGGAAGGGCTAAAATCCATTAAAATAGGTTAAAAATGCAAAAATCGGCGTTCCGGGGCGAACCGGTGCGCCGGGGCCTGAGCCGGTGCGCCCAGGACGCACCGGTGCGGAAATCAGCAGCACCGGGATGCGCCCAGGCGCGCACCAGTTGCGCTCAGGCGCACCGACTCTGTAGCACCAGATTTTCTTGCGTGCACCAGATTTTTCCAGAAACCTCGGCGCGCCCAGGCGCGCAAGACCTGCGCCCAGGCGCGTGGTGCCTATATAAGGCACCAGGCACCAGATTTCGGCGCCATTTTCAGCCCCAGCCCGCACCAAACTCGTCCCTGACCGCACCAACCAGCTCCAGCACGCACCAGAACTCAGTTTTAAGCACCAGAACCCACTTTTCATGCACCCACTCAAATTTTCTTGCACCAATCATCTATAAAACCTCCAAGTACCACCTCTAAATCATAAATTAACATCCCTAAACACCTTCTTATCAATTATTACTCTTAATCTCATAATTTTCCAATCAAACCCTCTTTCTTTCTCATTCCAATGACTATAGTTCATGCATAACTTTGGGGTTTTCTTACATTCTAACCAAAGGAGAAGAGTTTTTGAAGTAAAATCATATCATTCAATAGCTTGGAGCCTGGATATTCTCCCCTTGAGGTAAGGGAGGAACTCTTTTCTCTTAGAATAGATTTTAAGTCTTGGAATTAGTAAATATCTACTGAATCTTGTAAATTAAACCCTAAGATAGTGGACTCAGTCATGCCATATGCCTGTGCATATGAAAGAATTATTCAAAGGCTTGATTTGATACATGAAACAATCCTCCTAGTCAACTAAATACTTAGTGCACTCTAGGTGTTCGATAAAATGCCAACCTTCCTAATTGAGCTCTTAATAGTAATTAAAACACACATTTAAGAGTTATTTCATGAGTATACAACCCAAGACATGTTGACACGACTATATACATTTGATATTGATAAGATAATAAATATTGAATAAGTAGAACAACAACTATGAAAAGTATAAATACTAATAGGAAACTAATGAAGTTTAGTATTATACATGGGGTCCCAAAATGCCTACTAAACTATACAGAGCAATATTACAAATTATGCAAGAACACATATAAATTAATATATTTACTTGAACTCTAGGACTATGATTCAAAGGAGCTATGTTTAGTAAACACATTATACAAGTAAAGAATGTAACTTATGAAAACCCAGAACTCAAGGAAATGTAACTAAAAGAGTACGCTGGCTTCCACTCGCACAATAAAGATAGGAAACACCAGTAAAATGATGGGAACTAAATAAATATACGAAGTTTAAATGAACTTACAAATCCCAACGTAATTTAAATACAGACAAAGATAAGGGTGCATAAAGTTAATAGCTTAATGAATTGATAATTAAATTCTTATCGGTGTTATTTGCTTATTTTCAATTCTTAATTTCTATTCTATTATGAAAAGTTGTTCACTCCCTTGTGGTTCAACATTTTAGGTAATGCTTGGAGGAGTTCAGAACCGGAGTTTCACAACGCAAACGACGAAGCATAGCCACTTTCCTTCAACTCTATTATAATATCAAGTTGTAAATCCCAACTTTTTGTAATCAAAACAATTTGTATTTTAATATTTTCATCAATAAAAGTTTATATTTCCTTATTCAAATTGGGATGTTACACTCGGAACACTAGGTACCCGGCTAGGTGTTCCAATTACCTGTTAGGGCCAATTACCTGCCAGACCAATTATCCATCAGGCCAAACGCCCTGTAGGCGCTGGGTGACCCACAGGATCAGTTTTCCACATCAATAATTTGATTAAATAAATGGAATGGTAAAAGTACATAGTCCTACAGGTTATGGTCTGGATGGGTGTAAAGTCCTGGGCAGGTGTTCCAAGTCCCTAGACAGGTGTTCCAATTACCTAGCGGGTAATCCAAATCCTAGTGATGTACGGTAAAAAGGGAAGTGTTTGCAGATCACTGTCTGTGGTTGCTTACACTGTGTGTAGATCTCTGCTTGGGGTTACACACATTAATGGAAAATGAATAATGGAAAGGTAAAAAGGAAAAAGGGAAGTTTATGTAGATCTCTGTTTGGGGTTACATAAATGAGATGGAGTGTTTGCAGATCACTGATTGTGGTTGCATACACTGTGAGTAGATCTCTGTTTTGGGGTTACACATAATTGTAAGGTGTAGATCTCTGATTTGAGGTTACACTTAATGGGAAAAGGAATTAAAGGAAAAGGTAATGAAAATGGATAAAGGAAATGAAAATGGAATTGATAAGGGAATTAAAGGGAGTAAATAACGAACATGGTAATGGAAGGATTTAGGAAAGGAAAAGGAATAATGGAAACAGATATGGATATGTATGTATTAATGGGAATGGAATAAAGTGGTTGATCCCTGACTTGACTTGATTGTTATGCTTAAGTTTATATTATGAACTTTATATTATCTGCTGATTCAATGTGTTGTGAAAATGTCTCACCCTTATGTGGTTAACATTTTAGGTACTTGAGCAAGGAGCTTGGAGATCACAGTGCTCAGCGGATCAGTTGAAAGAAAGGAACTCAAGTGTATTTTATTATATTGTAATTGAAAGCCCCCAACGCTATTTGTGAATTCTGATTTATAAAAGAAAATTTAAAGTCCTATGTTTCATTTTCAAACGTTTATTGTTTATTATTCATAATATTACGGGGTGTTACATTTCAACATAACGTTCAATAATAATTGACAATAAACACAATTAAATATATAAGGCAAAATAAAGAAAATTATTTTTCTCAAAGTAAAATCATACTTATTTGACTGTCTTTGCATCATAAAAATAAATGTGCTAACATTTAAAACTAATAATTTATGACACATGAGCAGTATCATTGATACATCAAATAATGATTACCACTACCAAAGAAATATTTGCATTAAAATTAGAACATGTCGATATAATAGTGAAATTATCCAATTTAATAAAATGATATCAAATATTGATTTCATCAATAAAGGCACAACAACTTGGTGCGATTGGAATGACCCGTGGGATCCCGAGTACAATACTCGGTGAAAACAAAAATTTTTTTTTTTAATAAAAATTTTATTAATTCAATAAGACAATCAGCCCAAATGGTTGGAGTTGCACAATGATAAGTGCTAATGTGTGTTCAAATTCCAATGATGAATTTACTCTTTAAGCTCTCCAGCAATACTTGAAATCCTTAGCACTAGACATGATTATGCACATCTTGGTTCGATGTGTATTATTCATTTTGTGGAATTTGCACACAGTTGAAGCAAGAGTTAGACATTACAAATTGGAGATGAAGAATGAATACAAGTCCCTCAATTGCTTTAAGAAATTGTCACCATTAATAGTAAGATATGGGCACTGAGATAGATTGAAACTCCCCATTGACATAGTATTAAATAGATTGTAACTCCTTGGACTGGTGGAACAAACCAAGTCCCACATCGGGTTCTATAGATTCCAATCTTAGAAAAATTTTGCTATTTTATTTTTTTTATCATTCTTTGGAAAATATATAAAATAGAATTCAAGGATCAGTCTTGAACCCATGACTTGCCATACTTGCAGTGATTATTGCTACCAATATGCCAACTGCTTGGCATGAAATGCAAACATAATATATATAAATACCACGGTTACTGCAGAGCTATAAATTGCTTCTACCTTGTTTGCATCGATGAGTTCTCCTTTTCAAATCAATTAGCACTTTTTCTGTTTGCATCTTTTCAAATCTGTTTCGATTTGCATCTTTCTTTCTTTGTTCTTTTTTTTATGATGGACATGATAAATGCTATAATTCTCAAGAACTTGTATCTCTTATAAAATGTTCATGTCCATATAATATTGACACTTTGGGATCAATATATAATATATCAAAAGAAAAAAATGAATAAATAAATAAAACATTAATAATATTAAAATTTACCTTGTTTCAATACTCTTTGATGTATAAGCTTCAACACACCTTTTGGTTAGAGTTTCGTGCTGATAACGTGTTATGAAACGTATGTAAATAAGGAAGAAGAGAAGAAGAGAGGAAACAATATGTTGTAATATATTCAGTGTATATTTTACATCATAGTTGAGTCCTATTTATAGGGAGATAGAAAACCCTAATATGGAGTGGTACCAACTAAATATAAACACAATCCAATAGATAGTCATCCACTAATTAGATAGATATGAATTGTTTATAACACAACATAAATAATTCAATTAATAGTGAACAAATTTTCGAAAACACAAAAAAAAAAATATAGCTTTTTTTTTTTGAGTTCTCCTAATGGTGATTTTTTTTATAAAAGCATATCCAATATTTATATTTTCAATGTTATTAATAAAAGCAAGTAGGAGTAACCTAAATGGGTTTGGCCTAGTGGAAGCATGTTAGGATCATAAGATATTGAGAATCCATAAGACCATAAGGTCAGAGGCTCGAATCCTTGTGGAGAACATCCCTTGGGGAGGCACCCCGCCCATGTTACTTCAGGTGCCGGAACTGTGAAATTTCCCTCCACAGTTTTATTAAAAAAAAAAAAAGCAAGTGGGAGTAGTAAAATCAAAATATTGGGAAATAATAGAAGCGATGCCATTACTTCGTTTTATGTGAATCTCAAGAGCATATTATCTTCGTTTATTTGTAACTCTGTATGAGGAGGATGTACTACGTATATTAAGATGTATATTTAATATGTTTTTTTAGTATTTCATCTAATTTTTATTATAGGCATATTTAACCGAATTATACATATCATGAAAATTAGTTAATTATATAAATTTTAATGAAATAACATTACAATTTTAGCATCCCAACTTTTCTTGAAAAATTTACACTCATTAATACAAAAAATACACATAAAGGCGAGGGACATTTTCAGAGAAAGTTACACAGTTCAGGATTGATAAGCAGCAACAGATGATATTTACACCGTTAAATCTGGTTATGAGTGGAAAAGAGGAACCCATGTGAAATAGAGATTGGCTGGATTTGTTTTGGGGAACTAGTTCAATATCCTAAAACATTCAGTGATATGTTGGCTTATGATTACTTGCAAAAGCAAGATTACGGCACCTGCATATAGACATTTCTGATACAGATTGTGTTTTGTGCTCTAATCACATGGAGGATATAACTCATTTTTTCTTTTCTTATCCATTCTCGAATCATATTTTTATGCATTGTACGCAGAGCCATCCCAGGCCCATGGTAAGAGCGGCAATTGTAGGGGCCCCATTTTTTTTCAAATAGTTGAAATTAAAAAAAAATCAAGTAAGAAAATAAATATAGAAAACACGTATAGGCAATATAGAAAAGTTACAAGGCCACAAAAATAGAAACTCAAAGTACTCAATAGCAACATTAAATTTAGAAAGGGAAAAGAAAAGAGTCGGAGAACAAAGACAAAGGGACATAGGGAGTTAAGGAGAATGAAAAGAAGAGAAGCTACTCAACTACTCAAATGACCAATGACAACGGCACAACTGTACAACAACGGCGGCATAACTGTACAGCGACGACGACACAATTGTACATCGAGTCAACGACGACGGTAGCATTATAAGAGAGGGCCCTATTTTTAATTTTGCTAGGACTCCAAAAATGTTAGGAACGGCTCTGATTGTACGGGATGGTTGGGATTACAATATTGGAATGGTAGATATCAAAATTGCACTAGGAGAATTTTATCTATATGGAGATTTAGTAATTATAGGAAGAGAGTAGTGTATTGTGTGCTTACTTCAATGATTTATCATATTTGGGGTGAAAAAAACTTAAGAATTTTTTAGATGAAAACCAAGAATGTGGATAGCATCATTTGTTTGATTAAAGAGGAACTAGTCAAGAGATTTCGGGGTCTGCATGCTGGAGATTTGAATCCTGCTGATAGGAAGCACATAAATAATTTGATACAAATATAGGAGAAATTTGACTTGTAATTATTCTAAATTTTGTGCGGCAACCTTTGTCTTTCTTTGGATTGTGAACCCATCCTAGATGACGACATAGTCTTTAGAGGTATTTTATGCTCTTGTTTGTAGTGTTTGTTTAGGTACTTATATATATCTTTATATGTTAAAAAAAAAACATATATAGTGAAAACATTTAATAATGACAAAAAAAGAAAAGGTAATAAATGATGCATACGACAAATAAAGTGACATATAATTAGAATCAAGAAAATCTTTCTAGGATGTGATCTATAATAAGGACCCAAGGAAGTATAAATAAATGTTTATTTACCTATTTTGTCTTTCATCTTTATACTAATTAGCTAGACGAAGAGTTGTAAAAATAATAGTTAATATTATATTGGCTTATTTAAAGAGGCAATTAAATATGAACGAAATTTATTTCTTAAGATGAGAATTAGTGTATGACTGTGTTGCATGTGTAGGGTACGGTACCGGTACTGGGTAATGTAACACCCTATTTGATTTTTTTTTATCCTTAACCCAAAAATTAGGACTAAAAGTTTTCTTATTGAAACAGTTATGATAATGGTCAAAATAATAATTCCTTTCATTAATACTGAATCGTCACAGTTTTAGCGGAAGACTTCTTTCAACAAAAGGTATAAAGTAAAACAACTTAGTACATCGAATTGGTTATACAAAACATGAAATACACCATTAGTGTTTTAGCTCGGCCAACTGGTCGAGGCCTATCTTAATTATCCGACTTAATGACTTACTCTCCCTGTGAGGGAGAGTGATCCTACTCGGCCGGGGATTGCGTCTGCTCGGGATCAGTACCTGAAAAATGGTAAGGAGGTGAGCATTACACAGAACTTAAGTAAGCAGTTTCTAATATGACATACCGAACTACCAAGCCAAACACAAGTAATCAACTAGCATGTTAACAGATAACCAAACAGATACATATCACATGCACGCAACCTCATTTTGCTCGGTCTATATTATTGTCCAGTATATTCCTTACCTACCAGTTTTACCCCTACTTATTCGATTGATTCCCCTTGTACTCCTTCCTCAATTCCTACACTTAGTTACTCGGCCATTGCTTCCCCTTCTCGGTGTTCCCTTTTTCCTCTCTTGGTTTCATTATTCATTATTTATCTTTTACATATTTTACAATCTTTTACTCTTCTCGGCTGCATACACCCAGTGCATGTCTTACACCATTTAGGGTCGGATTCCGGAGTGTCCATCACTGCGAGTACCCAGTACCCGTCTTACAGCTGCACATACCCAGTATGCGTCTGACGCGATCAATGCACGCACCCAGTACACATCTTCTATGACCAGGAGCACTACCGCTGATTCTTTTATGGAGTTAAGGAGTGTCCATAACTGCGAGCACCCAGTACCCGTCTTACAGCTGCGCCTCTCGGCGTCTTACGCGATCAATGCACGCACCCAGTACACGTCTTCTATGACCAGGAGCACATCCCACCGATTCCGTGCTAGGAACCTTGTGTGAGTCATAACTGCGAGTACCCAGTACCCGTCTTACAACTGCACATACCCAGTATGCGTCTGAAGCGATCAATGCACGCACCCAGTACGCGTCTTCTATGACCCGACCACACAACCATTTATCTTTAATTACTCTTTTATCCTTTTAACCATTTCTTTACTCGGCCTCTCTCGGTTCAGCCCCTTAGTTATTCCCTTTCCGCTCGTTTCTCTCATTATTTAATTCTTTAACTCATATTTTCTTCCTTTAACATCTACCCACATCTTTCATACCCATCTCGGCCTCTCGCGCTCGGTCACAAACAGGTTTAGACATGCAACATATGCAATGAATATCACACTCATAAGCATTGATACAGCAACACAATATGGTTAGAAGCACTTAGCAGGTAAACAAATATTTCATCTTATCTCAAGAGTACGTATTCCTAGTTCATTTATTAGTTTTCCTTACCCTTTTATCTTTTCTCCCTAATATTACCCTATGTCTCTTCCCTAATCTAACACCCACTCTCAGCACCCGTTATGAACACACTAGCAACCCAAACCTAAGAAAATGTAACACTCACTCCTTACCTCAATCCGTGAGAGATAAGAGTTTGAGAGCTTGAGTGCAGTTTGCTTGTTGTTTGACCTCGTGAGCTTAGAACCCCTTGAACCTTTTTGTGACACCCTCAATATAATCCAAGTAATTAATATAATAATTGTACTATTACTTGTATTAGTTATGGACTTGCGAGTAATTTTGAGAAAAATGTAGGAAATAAAATTTTCTTTTTATTTTCTATAGAGGCGGGTGCACAGACCAAAACATGGAACTCTTGGAGAATGTAAATTGTATCACTTTAATCATTGTACTGAATTCGGCATTTTCTAAGACAATAAAATCTTTTCATATAATCCAGATAGCATCGGTACTTCGAAATCGTATTTACATAGTAAAAATTAAATGATGCCATCCATTCTTTCGTTTCGCGAAACTAATACCATTTTCAAATAACGTAGCCGAATTCTTTGAATATTCGTTATCAGAGTAAGCGGAAATAATAGGACTATGCACAGTAGTAATATGAACATAAGATATATATATATATATAAGTCAGGTAAGACATAGTCCAAAGTCGTGTCTCCAAGAACCAGTACAAGTCCATAAAATAGATCATCACTCCAGAGTTCTCAAAACTATATACAATATCTACATCTCAAAATAAAGACTCTGAAGCTGATCATAGAACATAAGCAGCAGCAGCAGCAGCAGTAGTAGTAGTAGAAGTCTCCAAGAAGTAGTAGCAGTAGTCCTCATCCAACATCACAGCAGCAACATCATCATCTCCTCCACAACATCCCTTACACCGGATCCCCTGATCCTCATCATGTACCATATGCACATACCTAGGGATCATCATCCCTCCACTGACTCCCGGTAGAGTGTACAACAGGCTCGCCTCCGCTCTCGTCCTCCACAGGATCCTCCTCGATCTCATCCGATGGAGTGGGTACCCTACCACTGGGTACAGGGTCAGGTGATGGCGAGACCCTAACAGGGCTCCTCGGATCAGATAGGGGAGTCTCCTCGCGGACAAATCTCAAAGAAAAAGGGTGTGAGTGGGTAGGTCGAAAACGAAAACTGTGATATGAGCGAGCTTGTAACATCCCCGATTTTACCGAATCGCTAGGTGCCTTAATAAATAGAATTTTGGTAAGAGTAGTGTTGTTTCCAAGTCTTTGAGTATGTTTAGAATGTGTTTAGAATGTAGAATTTAGTAAGGGTAGGTTTGATGAAGTAGAATTAGTTTAGAAGTGAGTTTTAGAAGTGTAATTATAAGTTAAAGAGCATAGGACCTTAGGAAATTAGGAATTAAATATCCATAGCTCCAAACCCAAATTTCACCGTTGGATGTGAAGACGAGTGTCTTAGGATACTTGTCTCAAAATTTGAGCAAGATCCGACGGTTAACGAAGAAGTTAGGGCAAATCGAAGTACAAGGGATTAAGTGGGCTGAACGGGTTAATCGATTAACACTTGAGTTAATCGAATAAGGCCTGAATGATGCACACGACTTAAGTCGATTAAGCATGAGGTTAATCGATTAAGGCCTGAATGTTGGTTTTGGCCAAAATTACACTGGTTAATCGATTAACCGGGGGTTAATCGATTAACCACTGCTGAATCAGCTTAATAAACACGTTTTTGGGTCATTCTTCACAGAATTTTCTCTCTCCTCTCACACGAATTCTCTTCTTCTCTCAACCCAATCTTTGTCAATTCATCAAAATAACATGGAATCTCACCAAATTAACATCATAAATCATCTCCCCACCTCTTCCCAATCAATTTCCCTCTTTCAAATCTCTATTCCACCTCTTATTCTCAAAAACCCCAAATTCAAACCCAAACCCTAACTTCTCCAATCCTTCTCATAGAGTGAGGCAATATTCAAGGGATCTTAGGAAAGTGTTTGAGGAGCATGGAATTGGAGTCTAGATGCTAGCTTGGAGCTTGGTGAGGGTGCCTCAAGCTTTCCCCAATTTCTCCTCTTCTCTCCAAGAGGTAAGGGGGAGTACTTTGGTTTTAATTAGGGGAAGGACTTAATAATAGTAATAGGGTTATAATTAGATGTATTTTATATGTGTATGTTTGATTTGTATGTTGATATTGTTATGTTTGAAAATAAAGTGTGTATAATGAACTTAGGGTTTGTCTAGTAATTGACTATTAGATTGCTATAGGATTAAATGATAAAATGAATGATATAAATTATGATTATTGTTGTGGCATAATTGGTATGTTCCATAAGTGGACTATGAGTATATATGTTATGAACTTAGGATTTTGTTAGAAATGAATTGTTGTAATTGTTATGAAACAAAATGAATGAATGGCATGATTGTGATCCTTATTGTTGTTGATTGTGATTGTCTCTCTATATATATATTATGGCTGAAGCTTTAAGTTAGAAAACCCAACCAATTGGATATAAAGTATTAAAGGTTCGATTAAGGAAAGCCACATAAAAATGAATTAGAAACACGTGTATTATGGAGTAAGGTGGACCTTAGGTGTACGGGGAAAAACACACATCGTTTAACGATTGATGAGGGCAAGAGTGAATTATTGGGATTACCTTGGGGAACTTTGATCCTGCAAAGGATACGGGTTTGCTTCCCGTGTTGGGGGTTAGTTCCACTCAAACCGGGGTAATTCCATCACTTTGGCTCGTTTTGGCCAGTGAGGGTGATTTCTGCTAAAGCCCGATTTGGACAAATCAACCCAAATCGCATGAGGGACCTTCATAAGTGGAGGTGAAGTGTTGTGCAAGCGGGTGAGCGAGGGACCTTCCTAAGTGGAGGTGAAGCACCCAACTATAGGTTGAGAGATACTTACTCCTGGTCGGTTTTTCCCCAGAGTGGAGGGGGGGGGGTATGTGTAACATCTGCCTTTTGACTCACTTCTGCAAGTCCCAAATCAAGAAATTATTTTAACCTAAATAATTGAAGAATTGATTTAAAAGAGATTTGATTTCATGATGGGTTTTTATGCTTTGAAATTTAATTTACTTGTGTTGTGATTTTGTGTGTGTGATTGCTTGAGGTTCTAATTAAGATTTTGTATTCTTAGATTCATGCATATGATTTTAAGATGGAAAATTATTTCAAGTTTCAAAGAATCAAAGTCCAATCGTCTCTAGAAACCCTAATTAGCATCCGTGATCTTTGATTAAACCCTAATCGAGTTCTTAATCCTCGATTAAGTACTTAATCACTCTCCTAAACCCTAAACCCTCAAGGTTAATGAGCTAACCTAGAATTGATTTTCCTTAAGCCTATGATTAAGTTTTTGATTAGCATCTTAATCCTTGATTAAGCTCTTATCACTAAGGATTAGTGGACTAAACCTAGATTAATTTTCCTAATCCTACCCTAATCACGATTAGAACCTAATTAGTGCCTTAAACCTAATTAAGCTAATCTAATCCTACCCTAACCACCCTATGGCCGAATGGCCATGTGCCTTGCTTGGCCACCAAGTAGCTTTGCTTAGTCACCAAGTTGCATGCCTTATAGTCTAACTAGTGACATCATCAAGATGACCAAAGCATGACATAAGAAAGGAAAAAGAAGGAAGGAGAAAGGAAGGAGGCCGTGAGGGGCTTAGGAGCAAAACATGGCCTCCAAGTTTTGTGACTTAGTCCCAAAGTATTTGCAAAGAAGCCACCCATGCAAGCCCTTGATGGCAATTAGGAAAAAGTGAAGAAGAATAAAAGAAAAGGGGCCAAAACCGTGTGGGAGGAGTGAGTTCTTTTTCAACCTTTCATTCTTCATTCTTCCATCTTCACCATTCCTTCTTTCTCTTATCAACTCAAACAACACCAACAACACACACCAACAAACACCCTAAAACCGTGAGGGAGTGAGTGAATTCTTCTCCATTCCTTCATCAACACAAACTTTCTTTCACTTCTTTTCCAAAAGCCAAACACATAGCACTAAGAGAAAAATCAAACTCTTAGTAAAAGGGAGAGAGAGTGGCCGAACATTGAGAGAAAGGGAACCAAACTTTGAACACTTCATAACCTAAGCAAGATCAAGCCAAGATAGTGAAGAAGAAAAGGAGAAAACCATGGACCTTAGAGAGTGTGAGTGAGCCGTGAGGAAAGAGAGGAGAAACCTAAGATTTGGACTTGATTCTTTAAGACTTTTGATTAAGTAAGAACCTTGTTTTATGATCTTAAAAGTTTTAAACCTTTTTCTTTGATTCTTCTTCGTTTTTCATGATCTTCTTCTAAAGCTTGATTTTGTTTGAAAAAGTGTTGATGCATGTTTGTTCTATGATTAGATCTAGTGATTTCCTTCACATGCATGTTATTTTCTAAACATGATTCTAAAAGTTTTATTAAGAAAGTGTTTTCTCTCTCTTGATCTTGAGTTTTCTTCCTTGATTTCTTAAAAGTGTTCTTGAAAAGAACTTGGTTTTGAATTTTCATGAAGGATCTCCCAAAGATCTAATATTTTTGGTTGCATGCATGTTTAGATCCATGCCTAAACTATGATATGTTTGATTACTTGAATTATTTGAAATAATTGAACTTTTCCTTGATGATTTTCTTTATGATGACCACGGTTTGGTGTTGTTATGCATGAAAGCTTAATTTTCTTTTGATTAACCTTTTGCGTGTTACAATCTTGAGTTTAATGATGTCTTGAATGAATAGAAATTAGGTGATTCTCTATGATTAGTCACGGTTTGTGTGTATAAGTGATAAGGATTAAGATTTTCTTAAATTTAAGTGATGAATATGTGATTTCCATGAACTATGAGTTGATTTTATGTGTTTTAAGTGAAATAAAAATTGTCTAAAAACCTATGTGTGCTCACGGTTTCATAAAGAAAATACATGCTAGGATTATATTTTTATTTGCTTAATGAGTTATGTGAAATTGTTGTTGAATTTGGAGTTATTTTAGAAGTCTTGAATCTTTGAAAGTGTTTTTGAGAAAACCTAGTTAAGGTCACGGTTTAGACCTTAACTCTTGAGTAGAATTTCCTTGAATGAGTATATGTGTTCATGTCATGAAATTATGTGTTGACTTGTGAGGTTATAATGCATACGTTTTTAACATGTTTAGCATTTTAAGATGAAGTTTTGCTAAGATGGAAATTGATTAAGTGGAAGTTAAATGAAATTGTGTTTATGTGATGCATATTCGGTTTGTTTATGTTTAAGAATTTGATTTCTTTGATCGATTAAGTTATGTGTATGAATGAGTATGTAAACGTGTTATGTTGGCTTGATGACTTGTGATTATGTGATGCTTGAATTGAATGAATGTTTGTTTAGGATTCTTAAGTAAAGTAAGAGTGATTTCTAGAATGCATGGAAGTGTTTAAATGATTTGTTTTACTTGAATACCATGCTGTCCATGTGTGATTCTAAGTGTTTGAACTTGAGAAAGTGATGGGTTAAGTGTTTATTTGATTGTTCTTAAGATGCTTGATTTGGTTATGGATTTGAGTTGATTGTGAACAATGGAAAATGAATTTAAACTTATTTCCTGTTTTAAAAGTGTTTTAAAGTGTTTTAAAGTCGAGTTTTTATGAGTACTTGATCTAAGATAAAGTTGATTTTAAAAGTGCGATTTTTCGGTGTTTTTGGGATTGAACTCAATGCTGTCCAAGAAGGACCAGCAAAGAAACTTTTTATTTAAATAAATTTATTTGATTGTTTTCTCATGATTTTAAAGTGTAAAAGTTAGTGTTAACCTTGGGCAAGTTTGTGCAAAAGAATTAATGTTTTGGTCTAAATGAAGACGATGTTTGGATTTTTCTTAAGTTATCTTGAGAATAAAGTTAAGAGTAATACTAAATAAAGTTTTAATACTCATATGACTATCTTTTGGGACTTGAAAGAAGTTGGAGTCGGGCAGACAAGAAAGGAAGCGGATCGCTCGGGACTTGTAGTTTCGGTAACTGCGAATCCAGGTGAGAGAGAAGTTATCCTAAGACGCTTTGGTGTCTAGTGAGTATGCTAGGACACTCCGTACTCTCTCAAAGTCGGAGTAAAGGTCTATTGTAGCTAGTAGTATACCCGATAAATTGTGTGCTTGTTTGTATCGCGGTATACGAAGACTCAGACCTATACCATTACATGGTATTGATTGATTGCTATATTTGTTTATGTTGAGATATATTGTTGTTATATTGTCATTGTATGAGCATAATGCATCATCCCGCGATATAAGATAAGAATAGAAAAGACATAGAAAATTATAAGAAATTCCCCAACGAATAGAGTGAAACTCTAAGGGATGGATCACGCGGTGGAACCGGATGATGCTGATGCGCCGAGTATGTGGATCGAGCTGACGATGTGACTATGACGACGATGCTTTGAACGTGGACGCAATGACTGTGGAACATTGTTAAGAGTGTATCTACATGGTTGTAGCCATGTTTCGAATTGATTTCCATATGGTCGTAGCCATATGATGAGAGTGTATCTACATGGTTGTAGCCATGTGTTGAATTGATTTCCATATGGTCGTAGCCATATGATGAGAGTGTATCTACATGGTTGTAGCCATGTGTTGAATTGATTTCCATATGGTCCTATCCATATGATGAGAGTGTATCTACATGGTTGTAGCCATGTGTTGAATTGATTTCGATATGGTCGTAGCCATATGATGAGAGTGTATCTACATGGTTGTAGCCATGTGTTGAATTGATTTCCATATGGTCGTAGCCATATGATGAGAGTGTATCTACATGGTTGTAGCCATGTGTTGAATTGATTTCCATATGGTCGTAGCCATATGTTGAGAGTGTATCTACATGGTTGTAGCCATGTGTTGAGAATGTTTCCATATGGTCGTAGCCATATGTTGAGAATGATTCTGGATGGGTCGGAGCCCGCCAGACTTAGTAGTCGAGTCCCACAGAAGTAATCCGCATATGGTTGGTGCTGTATGGCGGAGATGACTTAGGATGGGTCGACGTTAGGACGAACGAGTATAACCCCACGACTTAAAACCCTTACCCGAAGTAGTGGAGAGGAAGATACGGTGTTTACCTGCGTGGTAATCACTTGATGATTAGGATAGGGGAAGGCAATGACGGTGACTCGTCAAGAAGCCTAAGAGGAGTCTGTCTAGGCGGGAAAAAGCTACAGTGACCTGGGTTGACCATCCGAGGTTGGGTAGGTAGTCTGGTGTCGTAGCTGAAGTACTGCATGATCACTAGACGGATGACTGACACCCCCTTGACTAAATCAGGATCAGAGGAGGGATACTTGAACACGGTGGAGGTAGACACCCCTTGTCATGACACTTTTCCCGGGCATTTTATATTATATTATATTATATTTTGGGTGTTGTCTCCAGGAGCCGGTGTGGTTAGAGATCCTGTACTTCTGATTGCTTCCGACTAGGTGGATGGAAACCGAGGAGATGTAGACGTGAACCTAAAACCATAATGCTTGAATCCCGATACTATGGACTCGAAATGTGTGGACAAAGAGACTTCGATTTGTGAGATGAGTTGTTAAAGAGATTCGACTTTGCGATCTGAAATGATTAAAAGGTTCCCTTAGGAGAAAGATAAAATGTTAGACAATGCGACGATTGCATTGCATTCTCATGCATTCTGCATAATTATATGTTGTATTGTTTGCTTGTATTGTTGTTATGTTCTGGTATACGTCGCTAGTGTAAACCCAAGAAGTCGATGGGAGTAATTCCATTCGGGTAACTTACTCTCTCAACTTCTTGTGCACATGTGACGGTGAACCTATGGTTCTAAAAGATGGCGGAGCTGGTGATGCTTCTCCTGGAAGAAGGACTTACTGATCGTGATGCGCTGACGAGAGGGCTACTGCTGGACGACGAAGATTGCTTTTGAAGACTTACCTTGCGGATCGAGAAGGGGACGCTGCTTAGTAGATTATAGTTAGGTTCTAATGGACCCTTGCATGATATGCATATCAAGTGTACCCTTTTTCTTTTGTAATGTTTTGGTAAGAACAATGTTATGTAAGAATGGCACCGCTGATCTATGGTTACCACTTTTTCAAAGAACCTCTATGATCTATTTTCAAATTGTCCTTCCGAAAGACGGTCATAACTATTTTAAGCACATCCAATATGTTTTCTAAAGAGACTAGAATGTTTTTACCTATAATTTGAAAATAAATTTTCCAACACCAATTGGTTTTCAGAAACTTCAGCAAACGTTTTTGAGCTAGAGGTTTTGAAAGTAATACCTTGTTTTGGGAAACTTGACCGATGAGTTTCATATTGTTTCAAAAAAAAAATCCCTATTTTTCATGAAAAGATTAATTAGTAGTTTAAAGTGTTGTTTTCGAGTTTTCCAAATCGGGGTGTTACACTTGGTGGTATTAGAGCAATGGTTGTCCATGTGACCTGAACATGGCCTTACATGTTCTCTGTTGTGTGATCTCTAGATATGTTAGGTTGTGTGATTAGATACGTTAGTAGGTGTATTAAACTATTAGTGCGTTAATGAATATAGCTTACGATGTCTGGAAGAGGAAGAGGTAGACATGCTCCTGAAGCAGCTCGGAACACCGAGGATATGCTACACGACCTGACTGCTGCTATTCTGGGTATGAGTGAGAATCTCAATACGATACATCAGCAGGCTCAGCAGAACAACCAGAACCAAAACTTAGGACCTCAGGAGTATAGGGGTTTAGATGAGTTTTGTAAGAGGAACCCGAAAGAATTCGCCGGTGGATATGCCTCGGAAAATGCTAATGAGTGGATTAGGGAGTTGGAAAAGATTTTCACTGCTATGCAGTGCACTGATGCTCAGAAGGTAACCTACGCGGTCTACATGCTAACCAAGGAGGCATCTGATTGGTGGGAGAATACTAGGCAAGTCATGGAGGTTCAGCAAGAGGCTATCACTTGGGACTCCTTTAGGCGAAGGTTCTTGGAGAAGTATTTTCCCATCGATATGAAGTTAAAGAAGGAAATTGAGTTCATGCACCTGACTAAAGCGAATATGTCGGTCGGCGAGTATGCTGCGAAATTTGAGGAGCTAGTGAAGTACGTGTCGCACTACAATCAACCCGGAAACGACCAGTCGAAGTGCGGGAAGTTCCTCGATGGACTTAAGACTGAGATTAAGATGGCTTTTATACATATGGGGATCGATAGCTTTCCGCTCTTAGTGAGCAGATGCAGAATCTATGAGGATGGACTCAAGGCGAAGAACATGGGAAATAAGACTAATGTACCCTCAAGTTCCCATGGACCAATGAGGAATACCTCCAATTACCAGAATGTGAGGCAAGGAACCCAGCATGGACGAGGACCCTACGATCGATTCGTAGGACGAAGGGACAATCGCTGCGGAGGGTCGAGATTCCAAAGGAACAACAATCGCAACAATAGCAACCAGGGTAATAGGAACGCCAACACTTGGAGCAACAATGGAGGCAGGAATTGTCCCAATTATACTGATAGGAACTCTGAAACATCACCTCCCTTCTGTACTCAGTGTCGCCGGCACCACTTCGGCCAATGTCGCTCCAAGGTGGTTTGCTTCAACTGCCAACAGACCGGCCACTATGCGAACCAGTGCACTAAGCCAAGGTAAGAGAGGAATGTTTCGACTGCTGCTAAGCCTCAGGAGAAGGGAAGAGTTTTCACAATGAGCGGTGTAGAGGCTTCAAACCACGATGGTCTTATCCAAGGTACGTGTCTTATACGTGAGAATTCCTTAAATGTGTTGTATGATTTGGGTGCTACACACTCTTTTATATCCGATGATGTTGTGAGTAAGTTGAACTTAATGGTAGCTTCCCTACCATATGATTTGATCGTGTTTACCCCTACGAGTGACCCAGTCACAGTTTCAACTTTTTGCCCTAAGTGTCCAATAGTGATAGACGATAGAACTTTTCCCACTGACCTGATAACATTACCCTTATCCCAAATTGATGTTATCTTAGGAATGGACTGGTTATCCGCTAACCATGTTCAGTTGAATTGTTTCACTAAAACCCTATCTTTTAAAAACCCTGACGAATCCTTCCCAAAGCACTTAACTGCCAATCAAATCATGGCTTCTCTGAGAGAGGGATCCCGTGTATACATGATCTCAACTTCTTTGGACGTCGATGTGGGCAATCATATTCAAGAACTGCCCGTAGTTCGAGATTTCCCAGAAGTATTCCTTGATGACATTCCTGGATTACCACCTGTTCGAGAGGTCGATTTTTCGATCGATGTGATACCGGGGACTGGACCAATTTCTAGAGCGCCCTATCGAATGGCACCAGTGGAGCTAGCTGAGTTGAAGAAGCAAATCGAGGAGTTGGCGGAAAAGCAACTTATCAGGCCTAGCGTGTCACCTTGGGGAGCTCCAGTTTTGCTAGTCAAGAAGAAGGATGGTAGTATGAGATTGTGTGTCGACTATCGCCAGCTGAATAAAGTGACAATCAAGAACAAGTATCCTCTGCCGCGGATAGACGACCTAATGGATCAGTTGAGAGGAGCTGCGGTGTTTTCGAAAATCGATCTTCGATCGGGCTATCACCAGATTCGAGTGAAGGAAGATGATATTCCGAAGACTGCATTTAGTACCCGATATGGACATTTTGAGTACTTAGTCATGCCTTTCAGAGTGACTAATGCTCCTGCAGTGTTTATGGAATACATAAACAGGATCTTTCAACCCTACTTAGATTCGTTCGTGGTAGTATTCATAGACGATATCCTCATCTATTCCAAGGACAAGGAGGAACATGAGGAACACTTGAGGATAGTTCTGCAGATTTTGAAGGAAAAGCAGTTGTACGCGAAGCTTTCGAAGTGCGAATTTTGGTTGGAGGAAGTGAATTTCTTGGGTCATGTGATCTCGAAGGAAGGAATAGCAGTAGATCCGGTCAAGGTAAAGGAGGTTTTGGACTGGAAAGTGCCAACGACGGTGACTGAGATCCGAAGTTTTCTCGGTTTGGCAGGATATTATAGGCGTTTTATCGAAGGTTTTTCAAGACTATCCTTGCCAATGACGAAGTTAACCAGGAAGGGACAACCGTTTGTGTGGACAACGAAGTGCGAAGAAAGTTTTCAAGAGTTAAAGAGGAGACTAACTATAGCCCCAATGCTTGTTTTGCCTGACCCAGAGAAGAGTTTCAGTGTTTATTGTGATGCGTCGAAGCAAGGTTTGGGATGTGTTCTGATGCAAGAGCGAAAAGTTGTAGCTTACGCCTCTAGACAATTGAAGGTTCACGAGCAAAATTATCCAACTCACGACTTGGAGTTAGCTGCGGTGGTTTTTGCTCTAAAGATATGGCGGCATTACCTCTATGGCGCAAGGATCGAGGTATTCAGTGATCATAAGAGTCTTAAGTACCTCTTTGATCAAAAGGAGTTAAACATGAGACAAAGGCGATGGATGGAATTTTTGAAGGACTATGACTTCGAGCTACAGTACCATCCGGGGAAAGCGAACGTGGTAGTAGACGCTTTAAGTAGAAAATCTCTTCATGTGCCTACAATGATGGTAAAGGAGATGGAGTTAATCGAGAAGTTCAGAGATATGAACTTGGAAGTCCGGATGAATCCACGAAGTATGACTTTGGGAATGTTGGTCGTATCGAGCGAGTTTATGGAACAAGTCAAAGAAGGTCAATCAAATGATCCGGAGTTACAAGCAAGGAAGCAGTTGATTTCGGAAGGGAAAGAGACTGAGTTTCAAGTAGGAATTGATGGAGTATTACGATACCAGGA
This sequence comes from Crotalaria pallida, assembly GCA_037953625.1. Taxonomy (NCBI): domain Eukaryota; kingdom Viridiplantae; phylum Streptophyta; class Magnoliopsida; order Fabales; family Fabaceae; genus Crotalaria; species Crotalaria pallida. The sequence continues at coordinate 46,095,361 of CM075650.1, read as the reverse complement.
TCGGATTTGTGTGCCACAAGACAAGAGAATAAGGGGAATGATTTTAGAAGAAGCTCATAAGAGTAAGCTGAGTATTCATCCCGGAGCAACCAAAATGTACCAGGACTTGAAGAAGGTGTTTTAGTGGCCTGGTATGAAAAGAGAAGTAGCGGAGTATGTGTCGAGATGTCTGGTATGTCATAAAGCTAAGATCGAACACAAGAAACCCAGTGGAGTGTTACAACCATTGGAAATTCCAAGTTGGAAATGGGACAGTATTTCCATGGATTTTGTAACACCCCAAATTTCGTCTTCCGAATAAATATGTTAGTAAAATGGTTTTATAAATAAATAATAATTTCATGTTTGATTTGGATATATATTCATTATAAGTATTATGTGAAAATATTTTATGATGAGGTTTTTTTTCCATAAAATATTAAATTTTGCAATTAAGTCCTTGGGAAGGACCTAAAAACAATAATGGAAGGTCTTTTGGAGTTAAAATTAATTAAACAAAGTTTTTAGTGAAAACTGGCCAAAATACTCGAGTATTTGGCTAAATACTCGAGTATTCTGGAGCAGACAGCCACAGTTAGTGCGCTGTAGCTGTCTTGCCATGGGGGGGAGCTCGGAATTTGCCACGAAATCATGGTGTTGACACGCAAACAACCTCCAGCCACGTCCATGGATGCGTGTCCTCCTTGTATGAAACTCCAATCTTCTTCAAGAAGGGAGAAGAATCTATATATAGCCAACAAATTCAAGTTTAGAAGCTTAGAAAACGAGTTTTAGGGTTCTTAAATTCCAATTCTTAATTCGTCTTCGTTTCTGAATCTCATAGAACAAACCATACACCATTTCGAAGCTCACATCAAGAGCTTTGAAAAGCACCAAAAATTGTGAGCTAAGGTGGAGTGTGTGAGGAGTAATGAACTCTGCAAGATAGAGATTCAAATCTGCCAAAAAACCAGAATGTTGTGCAGACCCGTCACCTTCTTTCCTTCGATTCTCTCTCGTTCTTGAGAGTTAGATCGTGAGTGAGATACCATTGGAAAGATCTTTCAACGAGCTTCGACTTGATACCAAGTTTGTGAGATTTGAGTTCCTGGATGAAAAGTTATGGGCTTGTGAAGTTAGGTGTTGAAATCTGCCAAACTAGAATTTCAGATTCAGAGAGCCGACTTTGAGCTTCAATTGTGGTAAGCTCAAGCTCTCTTTTGGTCTGAAACTTATTGGTTTTCAAAGTACATGTTATAGAGAACATAGTCTAACCAATTCCCCAATTTTTATGCATGATTTGAATGTCGATTGATGTGGTTTTGAACCTCTGCTGAATCTGTTATGCAAGTTCGGGTGGGAAGTGGTTAGAGCATTTGGTTGCTGTTCTCTGCGGAGTTTTTGTTCAAGAACAACCCTAAGGTATGGGGGAGGCTTACCATTTGCTAGAATAAGAGTAAATTGCATTAGAAAGTAGGAGCAGTCACCATGAGACTCTAAGGGCATAGATTGAAATAGGAATATGGCTTGGAGGCCAATTTGAGGCATGCTACATGTTAAGGCAAGTTTATTTGGTTGCATATGAGCTAAATCAATGCTGAAATTATGCCAAAAATGAGTAGAATTGAAATGGGTACCTTAAGTTGCATGATATGTGATTTTCATGCATAATTGATGAATCATTATGATTTTCTGTGAATTGATGCGATCTCTGTGTTGAGACAAGTTTTAAATGTATAAACAAAGTTCTGTTGATCATTGGTTTAAGTTAGAATTGATTAGAATTGAAAATGGTATGTTAAAACCAAGTTGTAGTGCATCTGCTGTCAAAAATACTCGAGTATTTGGTAAAACACTCGCGTATTTGGTAAAAAAACTCGAGTATTTGGTAAAACACTCGAGTATTTTCTGATGCAAGCTTCCCAGAAGATCACGAAATACTCTAGTATTTTGTAAAATACTCTAGTATTCTGGGCTGCAAAATACTCTAGTATTCTGTGAAATACTCTAGTATTTTGGGCTGGAAAATACTCTAGTATTTTGTGAAACACTCAAGTATTTTGGGGCTAAAAAAAATACTCTAGTATTTTGTGAAATACTCAAGTATTCTGAACTGTAAACTACTCGAGTATTTTGTGAAATACTCGAGTATTCTGGGCAGTCTGATACACAATTTCATGAAATTGAAGAACTACTCGAGTATTGAAGCTACTACTCGAGTCTTTTACTAAAATCTTGAGAAAACACCATTTTTAATCTAACCACTTCCATTTAAACCTAATGACACTTAAAGGGAATAATGTGATACTTCCTTTAGTAAATCTCATCATCCCAAGCCTGGAAATTGATTGATGAATTCATTACATATTGTATATAATGAGATTAATGAATAATCTTAAGGGAATACTTGTATGCATTCATGCACAATGAACGGTGATGAGTTATCGTTGTGTCATGTTCATGGAACATGAGGAGGGCCTCTGGGAGTGCCAAATGTTACTACTTGCTCGATGACACATTGAGGTGGACAATGTGGGCAGTATGTGGTATACTGTTGGTTTGATGGTTCAACGGTGTGTTGCACACAAGTGGTAAGGTTTACGTTTTGGCGACGTGACGTTCATCAGACATGGTGAGGTTGTTTACCACCTCTGTTGTGTTACACAAGTGATAAGGTTTACGTCCTTAGGCGACGTGACGTTCATCAGATGTGGTGACGTTTTTTATCACACCCGTTGTTTGTTGAGAAGGGTGTGGTGCACACAAGTGATAAGGTTTACGTCCTTAGGCGACGTGACGTTCATCAGACATGGTGACGTTATTTATCACCTCTGATGTGTATCACAAGTGATAAGGTTTAGGTCCTTAGGCGACGTGACGTTCATCAGATGTGGTGACGTTTTTTTATCACACCCAGTGCATATTGAAAAGTGATAGGTTTACGTCCTTGGGCGACGTGACGTTCACCAGATAGTGTGACGTTTTTATCACTTCCGAGCAAGTACGCCATACGTTTGATAATGTATTATTTGTAATCTGGGAATACAATGGTGTTATGGAAGAACGTTCATCTGAGTGATTAGTTGAAGAATCTCAGGAATCGAGAGATGGGAAGCATGCATCATTCCACCTATTTGGAAAGAGAAATAAATGAAATGGCGAGTGCTCATGGTTATGCATTTCTATCATGATGGTTGCTTACTTGTGGATGTTAGGACTTTACTCTTATTTGATAATGCGAATGTATAAGCTTACCCCCTGCCCTTAATAGGTTTTGACCAGGTACCTAGACTACCTAGAGATTAAAGGAAATGTGATGACTCTTAAGTTCATAAAGTGCCAAGTCATCATGGGATAGAGACTCTTTTGTACAACTCTGAGGACTCAACCAGATGAACGAATGGATGAAGAACCAGTGACCAGCTCTGGAACGTCTCTATTTTTGATAATGGAAACAATGTGTATATTTTGAGAGATGTATCCAAGAGAAAACCTAGTTTTCATACTTTAATATAACCGTGGTACACATCAAATTTATATACCTGATTTCATGAGTCAATGAACTATTTTAATATATTCCGCTCACTCTGATTTTATCGTTCGGCATGAAGGAAGTATTGTTAAAGTTGATTTCCTGGGATGACCTAATGACTAAGTTATTTTCGAAAGCTACTTTGTACTACAAAGGTTATCTCAAAATGATTCTAAAATGTTCAGCAAATAATTACTCCTTCTACCGAATTTAGTTCCAATACATGGTTTAAATTTGAGTACCACATTCATTTGAAAAATTTTCCTACTCAAACTTTTCCAACATTATTTTATATAATGAACTGTAATTCTTTTTAAGAAACGAGGGATGTTACATTTTATGGTATCAGAGCAATGGTCCTGACTCTTGGTCCTTGGGTGTGTGGTTCAATACGCTGGTCCTCAAGAATTGTAGAGTTTCTTGTGAAGTATGCTCTTACATACTTCTAATTGGAGTAAAAGGTTCTATCCCTTGACCCTGGGTATGTGACTAAGTACCTGTCTATAGTGTTTAAAGTAGCCTAAGTTGAAGTATGATAGTGATGTACTTCTTTTAGGTTAATTCCAACCTTAAGCTCATAGTGCTGATCTATTATGGCATCAAGGAATCAACAAGGGGTGATTCCAAAGGATCCAAAGACGAGCTAATATCCTCTAGGGAGGGTATTTTCTTCTAGAATGAAAACTAACAAACCCCTGAAGTTAGTACTAGGAGGTATTTTCCCTAGTGGTTTGCTTTGCAGAGTTGTAACTCTGAAGTTAATTAACCCTTGGTGAGGACGAGAATCAATTGCGTTTTCTTGTGTTTGATCCACCCTGCTACCTCAATATCGAACTCCTACAAGTTTTCTTGTAGTTGTTTCTCACGTATGTTTGAGCTATTCTATTGAGCTATCTCTTCAGAGTAAACTTGGTCTACTCATTTTTTCACAATTAGGTGTGATCTTGAACTTGGATTAGATACCCAAGAATCAAGTGATAACTAATTGTGATAGAGAGGCGAGAATCCGAAACCCAAGACGTTTGAGTGTTGTTCTCATAGTGGGGTAAAGGAAGAGGGGATTTAAAGAGATCATGGTTACGAAGAATCTCCCGGATATTCTCTCTTGAAGTGTTGAGTTCGTTAGAGCAAAGTCAGACCCTATGATAGCTAAAGTAGTTCTAGAAAGGTGGTTATCACCATCAAGCAAAGTATCCACAGGATGAGATTTATATTAGTATTCTACTTTGATCAAGAAATGGATACGAGTTGGATGTACCGTTGAAGCTACAGCTTTAGTATAAGTTGTGTGATGAGTGTTTCTTAAGTCCATCATATATGACCACACGTCCATAGTGCAGGTCTAATATGACGACAAGAAACCGGAATCATACTAATGCGATGCTGGAGAGGATCACGACTGTGTTAGAATCAATGCAGCAATGGCAACAGCAACAACATCAACAATCACCACAACCAGTTAATCCGCCACATCAATGTAATGTCGGTAATGTTAAGGCTAAGAGTTTAGCGGATTTTCGAAGTTCTAATCCACCTAAGTTTGAAGGAGGATTTAAGCCAGAGGAGGCTAACAAGTGGGTTCATACTATGGATAAGATTTTTAGAACATTAGACTGCACAGAAGCTCAAAAGGTGGCATATGCAGTTTATATGTTAGAAGGAGAGGCTGATAATTGGTGGAATCACACTGTTCAGCTTTTACACTATGAGGGAAAGGACGTCAATTGGGAGATGTTTATGGAAACGTTTCTCAATAAATATTTCCCAAAAGATTTGAGAAGGAAGAAGGAAGTTGAATTCCTACAATTAAAACAAGGAGATATGAGTGTGGGCGAGTACGCAGCTAAGTTTGAGGAATTGATGAAGTACTCTCCATACTATCAAAACAATCCGGATGAGAGAAGCAAATGCCTCAAATTTGAAGGTGGCCTGAGACCTGAATTGAAATCTGTTTTCAGTTATCAGAAGATCCAAAGTTTTCCTACGTTGGTTGACATGTGTCGGATGTATGAGGATGACAAGAAGGCTGAAGTAGCAGCTGATCAGGCAAAGAGTAACCAGCAGAGTTATGGACCACAAAGAAAGAAAGGATTTAATCATCGGAAAGCGGATCCATATTTCAACCAGAAACGAGGCAAAGGTAGAGTTGAAGACAGGAATCAGGTTAAGTCTCGCAGCAATGCCCCTTACTGTGAGAAGTGCAAACATCATCATTTTGGAAGAATCTGCTGGGCAACAAGTATTTGCTTCAACTGTGGGAAACAGGGTCATATTGCACGTTACTGCAGAGAATCTGTGAAGGGTAATCACACCGGAATTGCTAGCAAACCAAAGACTCAAAGGAAAAGTGTTTATCCTGAATAGAGTAGAAGTTAACCAATCTCCTGATCTCGTGCAAGGTAACCATTTATTTCAAAACCAACTTTGCATGATTGTGTTCGATTCGGGAGTTACCCATTCTTTTGTTTATTGTAAATGTCTGAATAGGTTGAAGTCGGATTCATCTAGTTGTTTTAGAATTAGAGACTCTATGAAATTTCCCAAATTAGTATCGAGGCATTCGATCATGACACTAAGTTAAAATAGATCCATTATTCTTTATCACATTTGGATGTGATTTCTAGGAAAGTTAGCATTTCCTCTTGTGTTACTTCCACTCGATTCATGCCAAAGTATTGGAGCATACTTTCATGTGTCGAGACCCGGACTTGGAAGGAGGAAGTTTTATGAAAAGAAGGCGAATGTGTATACATCAAGGTGATTGAATACACACAAGGTGATATAATTGACTCATTACTCGAGTCTTACAACGATCATGGTTGTTTGAGGATTTGAGGCCTTTCCTCGTGTCACTATGCTTTAAGTGTTAATGACCCTGGAAAGTCGAAATAGTTGAGCAATCCAGAGGAGTTAAACAAGGGGCAACGCCGAGGGACAGAATTTTAAAGGCTCATGATCGGAGACTCTATCGTCGTCATGACAAAGCAAAGGAGGTAGCAATTACAATTGGGCCGAAGGGTAGTTCATGTGAGCTCTATGGGGATTAAGGAAGTGATTTTAAGGAATCTGGTAGTTTCAAGATTGATGATACAAATAGACGACGGGAAGTAAGGAGGGAAGGTTTCTAATCACAATAGAACTCCTAACTCGAATTCGTGAATTGCAACAAAGAGCTGAAGAGCTAAGGACAAATAAGAAATTGATTTCAAAAGAGAAGAAACCTAAGTTCCATAGGGGATGTTTTAAGGACAAGAATTTGGATTCCGAACGATTTGGGAGTTGAAGGATTGTTTATGGAATCAAGTAAAATGGATGAGTAAAGGTTATACCACTTATATGATAAATGATGAAAATAAGACATAGTGGAACTATGTAAATTTGATATTGGAAGCAAAAGAATGGCATGTCACTTGAGAATTATTCAAGGATGAAATATTTGAAGATTAGAGAAAGGAGATTAAATTTTTGTAAATAAGGTAGGGTAATATGAATCTCGGGGAAAAACATTACCAAGTTTCAAAAGATTGAGGAATAAGTGAACTAACTATGGGGACCAGAATTTCATGCATAAGGGGTTAGAGAAACCTCAATTGCATGAAGGTAAATGAAAAGCAAATGGAAAGAAATCATTTGTCAATTTTAAGGTGGGAAGGTGAGGCGCATCACCATGGGCTGAGTGGTGATATCTGAAAAAAATATTCGTTTTCAGTCGCAAGAAAATTAAGTCTTATTCACTTGAGTAATTGAAGAAGAAATGCAAGACGGGAATGGTCAATCAGCAAATCATGAGGGAAGAGTTTTCCATCCTGCTAGGATGCGAGTTAGATTCGGATATAGGTAATATGAATTTATCCTTCCTCTGATCTGAATTAACGTGATCAATGATTTCGATTGCGTTAATTAAATCGTTCTGTGATCTAAAAATCTGAGCAAGTCTTTAACTTGGATTTCTGTGATCAAAACCTTTATCACAGTTGGATGTGATAAATGTCTTTGGACACTACAGAGAGAGAAAGATCAGTTAAGACTAGAGAGATTAACACCCACCGGGATAGGACAAGTATTTGTCTCCCCAACGGAAGTTTCTCTAGGACTTGGCTATCTGACTGAGTCTGATAGTGACAATAATGCTCTTTATCTTTAAGTTCATCTAACTTAAAGGTAAATCGTATAGTCTTTCTTAAGAAAGATTATATCTGAGAGGGATGATTCCATTACTTATAGTTTAAATATTAGGACTGATCACCCTAATGTTTACAACTATTAAGAAGTGAAGTCATACGAATATTTCCCTACTCGTGCCCGAGTGATCAGAGTGCGCAACGGGATGGGGTTTCTCCTCAAAAAGATTTTTTTTAAATGTTTTAATTGAGAAGTATATATATACATATATATATATATTTTAAGGATATTATTCGAAAAAGGTTTAGTCAAAAGATTTCATTTGAAGGAATTACAAGATAATTTTGAGGAAGTTTAAGAAAAACCCTTTTATGAGAAACAAGGATCTGTATATGCTTTGGAATGCAAAAGTTTTAATTGAGAAAAGTTCAATTGAAATATTTTGTGGAACGTTTTGAGTCAGAGAATTTGAAAAAGTATAAGAAAATCCCTTTTAAGTGGGGGAGAGTTCTCCCTAATTATGTTTTGAAAAATAATAACATCAAAACAATTTGTTATGGAAATGTGGAATTTTAAAAGAATGAATTTCGGGGACGAAATTCCTTTAAAGTGGGGGAGTAGTGTAACACCCCAAATTTCGTCTTCCGAATAAATATGTTAGTAAAATGGTTTTATAAATAAATAATAATTTCATGTTTGATTTGGATATATATTCATTATAAGTATTATGTGAAAATATTTTATGATGAGGTTTTTTTCCATAAAATATTAAATTTTGCAATTAAGTCCTTGGGAAGGACCTAAAAACAATAATGGAAGGTAATTTGGAGTTAAAATTAATTAAACAAAGTTTTTAGTGAAAACTGGCCAAAATACTCGAGTATTTAGGCTAAATACTCGAGTATTCTGGAGCAGACAGCCACAGTTAGTGCGCTGTAGCTGTCTTGCCATGGGGGGGAGCTCGGAATTTGCCACGAAATCATGGTGTTGACACGCAAACAACCTCCAGCCACGTCCATGGATGCGTGTCCTCCTTGTATGAAACTCCAATCTTCTTCAAGAAGGGAGAAGAATCTATATATAGCCAACAAATTCAAGTTTAGAAGCTTAGAAAACGAGTTTTAGGGTTCTTAAATTCCAATTCTTAATTCGTCTTCGTTTCTGAATCTCATAGAACAAACCATACACCATTTCGAAGCTCACATCAAGAGCTTTGAAAAGCACCAAAAATTGTGAGCTAAGGTGGAGTGTGTGAGGAGTAATGAACTCTGCAAGATAGAGATTCAAATTTGCCAAAAAACCAGAATGTTGTGCAGACCCGTCACCTTCTTTCCTTCGATTCTCTCTCGTGCTTGAGAGTTAGATCGTGAGTGAGATACCATTGGAAAGCTATTTCAACGAGCTTCGATTTGATACCAAGTTTGTGAGATTTGAGTTCCTGGATGAAAAGTTATGGGCTTGTGAAGTTAGGTGTTGAAATCTGCCAAACTAGAATTTCAAATTCAGAGAGCCGACTTTGAGCTTCAATTGTGGTAAGCTCAAGCTCTCTTTTGGTCTGAAACTTATTGGTTTTAAAAGTACATGTTATAGAGAACATAGTCTAACCAATTCCCCAATTTTTATGCATGATTCGAATGTCGATTGATGTTGTTTTGAACCTCTGCTGAATCTGTTATGCAAGTTCGGGTGGGAAGTGGTTAGAGCATTTGGTTGCTGTTCTCTGCGGAGTTTTTGTTCAAGAACAACCCTAAGGTATGGGGGAGGCTTACCATTTGCTAGAATAAGAGTAAATTGCATTAGAAAGTAGGAGGAGTCACCATGAGACTCTAAGGGCATAGATTGAAATAGGAATATGGCTTGGAGGCCAATTTGAGGCATGCTACATGTTAAGGCAAGTTTATTTGGTTGCATATGAGCTAAATCAATGCTGAAATTATGCCAAAAATGAGTAGAATTGAAATTGGTACCTTAAGTTGCATGATATGTGATTTTCATGCATAATTGATGAATGATTATGATTTTCTGTGAATTGATGCGATCTCTGTGTTGAGACAAGTTTTAAATGTATAAACAAAGTTCTGTTGATCATTGGTTTAAGTTAGAATTGATTAGAATTGAAAATGGTATGTTAAAACCAAGTTGTAGTGCATCTGCTGTCAAAAATACTCGAGTATTTGGTAAAACACTCGCGTATTTGGTAAAAAACTCGAGTATTTGGTAAAACACTCGAGTATTTTCTGATGCAAGCTTCCCAGAAGATCACGAAATACTCTAGTATTTTGCAAAATACTCTAGTATTCTGGGCTGCAAAATACTCTAGTATTCTGTGAAATACTCTAGTATTTTGGGCTGGAAAATACTCTAGTATTCTGTGAAATACTCTAGTATTTTGGGCTGGAAAATACTCTAGTATTTTGTGAAACACTCAAGTATTTTGGGGCTAAAAAAAATACTCTAGTATTTTGTGAAATACTCAAGTATTCTGAACTGTAAACTACTCGAGTATTTTGTGAAATACTCGAGTATTCTGGGCAGTCTGATACACAATTTCATGAAATTGAAGAACTACTCGAGTATTGAAGCTACTACTCGAGTCTTTTACTAAAATCTTGAGAAAACACCATTTTTAATCTAACCACTTCCATTTAAACCTAATGACACTTAAAGGGAATAATGTGATACTTCCTTTAGTAAATCTCATCATCCCAAGCATGGAAATTGATTGATGAATTCATTACATATTGTATATAATGAGATTAATGAATAATCATAAGGGAATACTTGCATGCATTCATGCACAATGAACGGTGATGAGTTATCGTTGTGTCATGTTCATGGAACATGAGGAGGGCCTCTGGGAGTGCCAAATGTTACTACTTGCTCGATGACACATTGAGGTGGACAATGTGGGCAGTATGTGGTATACTGTTGGTTTGATGGTTCAACGGTGTGTTGCACACAAGTGGTAAGGTTTACGTTTTGGCGACGTGACGTTCATCAGACATGGTGACGTTGTTTACCACCTCTGTTGTGTTACACAAGTGATAAGGTTTACGTCCTTAGGCGACGTGACGTTCATCAGATGTGGTGACGTTTTTTATCACACCCGTTGTTTGTTGAGAAGGGTGTGGTGCACACAAGTGATAAGGTTTACGTCCTTAGGCGACATGACGTTCATCAGACATGGTGACGTTATTTATCACCTCTGATGTGTATCACAAGTGATAAGGTTTAGGTCCTTAGGCGACGTGACGTTCATCAGATGTGGTGACGTTTTTTTTATCACACCCAGTGCATATTGAAAAGTGATAGGTTTACGTCCTTGGGCGACGTGACGTTCACCAGATAGTGTGACGTTTTTATCACTTCTGAGCAAGTACGCCATACGTTTGATAATGTATTATTTGTAATCTGGGAATACAATGGTGTTATGGAAGGACGTTCATCTGAGTGATTAGTTGAAGAATCTCAGGAATCGAGAGATGGGAAGCATGCATCATTCCACCTATTTGGAAAGAGAAATAAATGAAATGGCGAGTGCTCATGGTTATGCATTTCTATCATGATGGTTGCTTACTTGTGGATGTTAGGACTTTACTCTTATTTGATAATGCGAATGTATAAGCTTACCCCCTGCCCTTAATAGGTTTTGACCAGGTACATAGACTACCTAGAGATTAAAGGAAATGAGATGACTCTTAAGTTCATAAAGTGCCAAGTCATCATGGGATAGAGACTCTTTTGTACAACTCTGAGGACTCAACCAGATGAACGAATGGATGAAGAACCAGTGACCAGCTCTGGAACGTCTCTATTTTTGATAATGGAAACAATGTGTTTGAGAGATGTATCCAAGAGAAAACCTAGTTTTCATACTTTAATATAACCGTGGTACACATCAAATTTATATACCTGATTTCATGAGTCAATGAACTATTTTAATATATTCCGCTCACTCTGATTTTATCGTTCGGCATGAAGGAAGTATTGTTAAAGTTGATTTCCTGGGATGACCTAATGACTAAGTTATTTTCGAAAGCTACTTTGTACTACAAAGGTTATCTCAAAATGATTCTAAAATGTTCAACAAATAATTACTCCTTCTACCGAATTTAGTTCCAATACATGGTTTAAATTTGAGTACCACATTCATTTGAAAAATTTTCCTACTCAAACTTTTCCAACATTATTTTATATAATGAACTGTAATTCTTTTTAAGAAACGAGGGATGTTACAGATTTTGTAACTGCTTTGCCTAAGACCCGAAGGGGATTTGATGCTATTTGGGTAATTGTTGATCGATTAACCAAGAGCGCTCATTTCTTACCTGTCAATGTGAAGTATCCGTTGGAGAAACTGGCAACCATATATGTCAACGAGGTAGTGAGACGATATGGAGTGCCAACAAACATCATCTCAGACAGAGATCCAAGATTTGTTTCGAAGTTCCGGAATAGTCTACATGATGCACTTGGAACAAGACTCCAGTTGAGTTCAGCTTATCATCCTTAGACGGACGGACAATCGGAAAGAACCATTCAATCGCTAGAGGATCTTCTTAGAGCTTGCGTTCTGGAACAAGCAGGAGAATGGGATACTCTTTTGCCACCGATTGAGTTCACGTACAACAATAGCTATCACTCGAGCATAGGGATGGCTCCTTATGAGGCCTTGTATGGAAGGAAATGTAGAACGCCCTTATGTTGGTTTGAAACTGGAGAAAATCTTATTCTAGGTCCAGAAATTGTTCAACAAACGACAGAAAAGATTAAAATGATTCAGGAGAAGATGAGAAGTGCTCGAAGCTGGCAGAAAAGTTACTATGATCAGAGAAGGACTTCTATCGAGTTTAATGAAGGTGACCGTGTATTCATGCGAGTAGTACCCACTACTGGGATTGGCAGAGTGCTTAAAACCCGAAAACTCACCCCAAAATTCATAGGACCTTACCAAATCCTGAAACGTGTAGGACTAGTAGCTTATGAAATAGCCTTACCCCCAATGTTTTCCAACCTACACAATGTCTTTCATGTGTCACAACTTAGAAAATACATTGGTGATTCTTCTCACACCATCGAACCCGATTCTATACAACTCAAGGAAAATCTAACGTACGAGACTTTGCCCTTAAGGATAGACGGTCGGAGTGTAAAGACTCTTTGAGGAAAGGAAATTCCTCTAGTTAAGGTTATTTGGCATTCTGTGAATGGTGAAAATGCTACGTGGGAGCGCGAGAGTAGCATGAGGGATTCGTACCCTGATTTGTTTGAAACAGGTACGTGATTTCTCGAGGACGAGAAATTTCTAAGTCGGGGAGGATGTAACATCTGCCTTTTGACTCACTTCTGCAAGTCCCAAATCAAGAAATTATTTTAACCTAAATAATTGAAGAATTGATTTAAAAGAGATTTGATTTCATGATGGGTTTTTATGCTTTGAATTTTAATTTACTTGTGTTGTGATTTTGTGTGTGTGATTGCTTGAGGTTCTAATTAAGATTTTGTATTCTTAGATTCATGCATATGATTTTAAGATGGAAAATTATTTCAAGTTTCAAAGAATCAAAGTCCAATCGTCTCTAGAAACCCTAATTAGCATCCGTGATCTTTGATTAAACCCTAATCGAGTTCTTAATCCTCGATTAAGTACTTAATCACTCTCCTAAACCCTAAACCCTCAAGGTTAATGAGCTAACCTAGAATTGATTTTCCTTAAGCCTATGATTAAGTTTTTGATTAGCATCTTAATCCTTGATTAAGCTCTTATCACTAAGGATTAGTGGACTAAACCTAGATTAATTTTCCTAATCCTACCCTAATCACGATTAGAACCTAATTAGTGCCTTAAACCTAATTAAGCTAATCTAATCCTACCCTAACCACCCTATGGCCGAATGGCCATGTGCCTTGCTTGGCCACCAAGTAGCTTTGCTTAGTCACCAAGTTGCATGCCTTATAGTCTAACTAGTGACATCATCAAGATGACCAAAGCATGACATAAGAAAGGAAAAAGAAGGAAGGAGAAAGGAAGGAGGCCGTGAGGGGCTTAGGAGCAAAACATGGCCTCCAAGTTTTGTGACTTAGTCCCAAAGTATTTGCAAAGAAGCCACCCATGCAAGCCCTTGATGGCAATTAGGAAAAAGTGAAGAAGAATAAAAGAAAAGGGGCCAAAACCGTGTGGGAGGAGTGAGTTCTTTTTCAACCTTTCATTCTTCATTCTTCCATCTTCACCATTCCTTCTTTCTCTTATCAACTCAAACAACACCAACAACACACACCAACAAACACCCTAAAACCGTGAGGGAGTGAGTGAATTCTTCTCCATTCCTTCATCAACACAAACTTTCTTTCACTTCTTTTCCAAAAGCCAAACACATAGCACTAAGAGAAAAATCAAACTCTTAGTAAAAGGGAGAGAGAGTGGCCGAACATTGAGAGAAAGGGAACCAAACTTTGAACACTTCATAACCTAAGCAAGATCAAGCCAAGATAGTGAAGAAGAAAAGGAGAAAACCATGGACCTTAGAGAGTGTGAGTGAGCCGTGAGGAAAGAGAGGAGAAACCTAAGATTTGGACTTGATTCTTTAAGACTCTTGATTAAGTAAGAACCTTGTTTTATGATCTTAAAAGTTTTAAACCTTTTTCTTTGATTCTTCTTCGTTTTTCATGATCTTCTTCTAAAGCTTGATTTTGTTTGAAAAAGTGTTGATGCATGTTTGTTCTATGATTAGATCTAGTGATTTCCTTCACATGCATGTTATTTTCTAAACATGATTCTAAAAGTTTTATTAAGAAAGTGTTTTCTCTCTCTTGATCTTGAGTTTTCTTCCTTGATTTCTTAAAAGTGTTCTTGAAAAGAACTTGGTTTTGAATTTTCATGAAGGATCTCCCAAAGATCTAATATTTTTGGTTGCATGCATGTTTAGATCCATGCCTAAACTATGATATGTTTGATTACTTGAATTATTTGAAATAATTGAACTTTTCCTTGATGATTTTCTTTATGATGACCACGGTTTGGTGTTGTTATGCATGAAAGCTTAATTTTCTTTTGATTAACCTTTTACATGTTACAATCTTGAGTTTAATGATGTCTTGAATGAATATAAATTAGGTGATTCTCTATGATTAGTCACGGTTTGTGTGTATAAGTGATAAGGATTAAGATTTTCTTAAGTTTAAGTGATGAATATGTGATTTCCATGAACTATGAGTTGATTTTATGTGTTTTAAGTGAAATAAAAATTGTCTAAAAACCTATGTGTGCTCACGGTTTCATAAAGAAAATACATGCTAGGATTATATTTTTATTTGCTTAATGAGTTATGTGAAATTGTTGTTGAATTTGGAGTTATTTTAGAAGTCTTGAATCTTTGAAAGTGTTTTTGAGAAAACCTAGTTAAGGTCACGGTTTAGACCTTAACTCTTGAGTAGAATTTCCTTGAATGAGTATATGTGTTCATGTCATGAAATTATGTGTTGACTTGTGAGGTTATAATGCATACGGTTTTAACATGTTTAGGCATTTTAAGATGAAGTTTTGCTAAGATGGAAATTGATTAAGTGGAAGTTAAATGAAATTGTGTTTATGTGATGCATATTCGGTTTGTTTATGTTTAAGAATTTGATTTCTTTGATCGATTAAGTTATGTGTATGAATGAGTATGTAAACGTGTTATGTTGGCTTGATGACTTGTGATTATGTGATGCTTGAATTGAATGAATGTTTGTTTAGGATTCTTATGTAAAGTAAGAGTGATTTCTAGAATGCATGGAAGTGTTTAAATGATTTGTTTTACTTGAATACCATGATGTCCATGTGTGATTCTAAGTGTTTGAACTTGAGAAAGTGATGGGTTAAGTGTTTATTTGATTGTTCTTAAGATGCTTGATTTGGTTATGGATTTGAGTTGATTGTGAACAATGGAAAATGAATTGAAACTTAGGACATGATGCTGTCCAGAATTTTCTAAGTTATATTTCCTGTTTTAAAAGTGTTTTAAAGTCGATTATTTATGAGTACTTGATCTAAGATAAAGTTGATTTTAAAAGTGTGATTTTTCGGTGTTTTTGGGATTGAACTCAATGCTGTCCAAGAAGGACCAGCAAAGAAACTTTTTATTTAAATAAATTTATTTGATTGTTTTCTCATGATTTTAAAATGTAAAAGTTAGTGTTAACCTTGGGCAAGTTTGTGCAAAAGAATTAATGTTTTGGTCTAAATGAAGACGATGTTTGGATTTTTCTTAAGTTATCTTGAGAATAAAGTTAGGAGTAATACTAAATAAAGTTTGAATACTCATATGACTATCTTTTGGGAGTTGAAAGAAGTTGGAGTCGGGCAGACAAGAAAGGAAGCGGATCGCTCGGGACTTGTAGATTCGGTAACTGCGAATCCAGGTGAGAGAGAAGTTATCCTAAGACGCTTTGGTGTCTAGTGAGTATGCTAGGACACTCCGTACTCTCTCAAAGTCGTAGTAAAGGTCTATTGTAGCTAGTAGTATACCCGATAAATTGTGTGCTTGTTTGTATCGCGGTATACGAAGACTCAGACCTATACCATTACATGGTATTGATTGATTGCTATATTTGTTTATGTTGAGATATATTGTTGTTATAATGTCATTGCATGAGCATAATGCATCATTCCGCGATATAAGATAAGAATAGAAAAGACATAGAAAATTATAAGAAATTCCCCAACGAATATAGTGAAACTCTAAGGGATGGATCACGCGGTGGAACCGGATGATGCTGATGCGCCGAGTATGTGGATCGATCTGACGATGTGACTATGACGACGATGCTTTGAACGTGGACGCAATGACTGTGGAACATTGTAAAGAGTGTATCTACATGGTTGTAGCCATGTGTCGAATTGATTTCCATATGGTCGTAGCCATATGATGAGAGTGTATCTACATGGTTGTAGCCATGTGTTGAATTGATTTCCATATGGTCGTAGCCATATGATGAGAGTGTATCTACATGGTTGTAGCCATGTGTTGAATTGATTTCCATATGGTCGTAGCCATATGATGAGAGTGTATCTACATGGTTGTAGCCATGTGTTGAATTGATTTCCATATGGTCGTAGCCATATGTTGAGAGTGTATCTACATGGTTGTAGCCATGTGTTGAGAATGTTTCCATATGGTCGTAGCCATATGTTGAGAATGATTCTGGATGGGTCGGAGCCCGTCAGACTTAGTAGTCGAGTCCCACAGAAGTAATCCGCATATGGTTGGTGCTGTATGGCGGAGATAAGTTAGGATGGGTCGACGTTAGGATGAACGAGTATAACCCCACGACTTAAAACCTTTACCCGAAGTAGTGGAGAGGAAGATACGGTGTTTACCTGCGTGGTAATCACTTGATGATTAGGATAGGGGAAGGCAATGACAGTGACTCGTCAAGAAGCCTAAGAGGAGTCTGTCTAGGTGGGAAAAAGCTACAGTGACCTGGGTTGACCATCCGAGGTTAGGTAGGTAGTCTGGTGTCGTAGCTGAAGTACTGCATGATCACTAGACGGATGACTGACACCCCCTTGACTAAATCAGGATCAGAGGAGGGATACTTGAACACGGTGGAGGTAGACACCCCTTGTCATGACACTTTTCCTGGGCATTTTATATTATATTATATTATATTTTGGGTGTTGTCTCCAGGAGCCGGTGTGGTTAGAGATCCTGTACTTCTGATTGCTTCCAACTAGGTGGATGGAAACCGAGGAGATGTAGACCTGAACCTAAAACCATAATGCTTGAATCCCGATACTATGGACTCGAAATGTGTGGACAAAGAGACTTCGATTTGTGAGATGAGTTGTTAAAGAGATTCGACTTTGCGATCTGAAATGAATAAAAGGTTCCCTTAGGAGAAAGATAAAATGTTAGACAATGCGACGATTGCATTGCATTCTCATGCATTCTGCATAATTACGTGTTGTATTGTTTGCTTGTATTGTTGTTATGTTCTGGTATACGTCGCTAGTGTAAACCCAAGAAGTCGATGGGAGTAATTCCATTCGGGTAACTTACTCTCTCAACTTCTTGTGCACATGTGACGGTGAACCTATGGTTCTAAAAGATGGCGGAGCTGGTGATGCTTCTCCTAGAAGAAGGACTTACTGATCGTGATGCACTGACGAGAGGGCTACTATTGGACGACGAAGATTGCTTTTGAAGACTTACGTTGCGGATCGAGAAGGGGACGCTCGTTAGTAGATTATAGTTAGGTTCTAATGGACCCTTGCATGATATGCATATCAAGTGTACCCCTTTTCTTTTGTAATGTTTTGGTAAGAACAATGTTATGTAAGAATGGCACCGCTGATCTATGGTGACCACTTTTTCAAAGAACCTCTATGATCTATTTTCAAACTATCCTTCCGAAAGACGGTCATAACTATTTTAAGCACATCCAATATGTTTTCTAAAGAGACTATAATGTTTTTACCTATAATTTGAAAATAAATTTTCCAACACCAATTGGTTTTCATAAACTTCAGCAAACGTTTTTGAGCTAGAGGTTTTGAAAGTAATACCTTGTTTTGGGAAACTTGACCGATGAGTTTCATATTGTTTAAAAAAAATCCATGTTTTTCATGAAAATATTAATTAGTAGTTTAAAGTGTTGTTTTCGAGTATTTCAAATTGGGGTGTTACAGTATGTGAGGAGGTTGTGTTGATATTGGAAACGGAGAAGTGCATTCATTTTTGTGATGGGTTTAATTCACTGAATCCGATGAAAGTATTAACGTGTTAAAGTGAATAAAGTTAAAAAGTGCAGTGTACATCGGATTAAGGAATTAAACCATAGTGGGATATAGTGCATTTCATACTCATATGATTGAGCATAAAAGCATTGTTATATACATTGTTATTGGGGTAATAAAAGGTGTATTCATAGTGTAAAGGAATAGTTAAGTGTTAAGGTATATAATTAATAGGGTTGAATTGGATATATGAATATGTATATATGTGTGTGGGTATGTCTAGTTATACTTTATTACTGTTATTTTAAGTGTTTTCCTTGATTATTTCTCAAAATACTCACCCCTTAAGTTGACCATTTTATGTACCATTGGAGAAAGACATTCATGGCTCACGCACTGAGAAGGTATACTCTCACTTAAGGAGAGTATATAATTATGGTGACCTCTGTAAGATCCATGAAGAATGTTTTGATAAATGCCAAAAGGTTTTGAACAAGCTTCAAATGTGTTGATCAAGTTCAAGCTCAACAAGCAACAACAAATATCAAGTGAAGAAGAGAGAGCCAACTCATGAATGAAGACTTAGTTTGGTAGTTTATGTTTTATTGTTTTATCTTTTGCCTCACAAGTCTTTTAGTTTATGAGTTTGGGTAGAGTTTATTAGAGGGTAGTGAATCTCTTTTGATTGCATGATTATATCATATTTTGAGTATTCACTTTGCCTAAAATCAATAGGTGGCTTAAAGGTTTGAAAGAAAAGGTTTAGTTTTTGAGAAAACAAGTTTTAAGTGATTTTTAATGTTAATAATCGATTAACAGATTTTGATAATTGATTAACAGTCTATTTTGAACTGATAATCGGTTAACAAACTTTTGATAATCGATTATCTGAACTTTTACTCGAGTAAAACCTTTTTCACTCGAGTGAAATTTATGCAGCTTTCGTATTACTCGAGTAACACTCATTTCACTCGAGTAACTTGATCAGATATGGTTTTTTAAATACGTTTTTCACTTCTCAAAAGCCATTCTAAGTGCTCCAACTTTTGGGTATTCTATATAAACCTTTTCCTAATCATTTCTATCATCTAGAATCATTTTGATACACAATTTTACAAAGAATCAAAGCCACACTATTCTCTCTCACTCTCTCAAGATCAAAGCTCTCATTTTTATATTCTTTGATCAAGAACCTTGAATCTCTCATGTTGATATTTCATAGCTTTTGAAAAGAGATTCATAGGATTGTTTTTGTTTTCTATTGAGTTGTAATCATTGCAAGAGGCAAACATTCTACAACAAAGGAAGCCTTGATTTTGTGAATCAAGCAAGTTTAGTTGAAAGTCTTGAAGAAGCATTTCATCAAACATTTGGAAGGCACTTTGAAGAATCTCAAAGTACTTGGAAGTCTTGTGAGTGAAGCAAGCAAAGAAGACTTGTTGTGGGGTTATCGGCAAGCAAGTAGAGGTTAGATTAGATATCAATAGGGTTACAAGGCAAGGGTGTGGTATCTCTTGTAGGCTAGCAAGAAGGAAGTCTTGTGAGGCATTTACTTGTAATTTGAGAAACTCTAATTCCTCATAGTGAAGAATCTCTCTTGGTTGAAGAGGGGACTGGAGTAGCTTTCAAGTGGATGAAAGTGAACCAGGATAAATCACTGTGTCGTATCTCTAAACTCTCTACTCTTTACAATTCTTGTTATTAATTGTGTTCTTGATTGAAAACCTAGAAAAAGTGATTTTTCTATATTTGATTGAATTGAATCTTTATTGTTCAAATTAATTTGAGGAAAATCATTTTCATAACCTAGGTGAATCAATAAGAATATTGGTGTTGATTGTTTCCGCTTAATCTCTGATATAATATTTGTTAATTGATTGATTTTCATTGGTTTTAATCGTTTAGATTTGTTTCTTGCGAAAATCTTTCAAAGTTTCTATAACACCTATTCAACCCCCCCTTCTAGGTGTTCTCCTAGTGTTCCTAGTTATTTCACCCACCGAGTGTAGTTTTCCCAACAATTGGTATCAGAGCTCGGTCGAAAGACACGAGCATAGAGCTTTTTCGTTAAGATCCTTAAGGAAACTACAATGGGTTCTACGAATCCTTTTGGTGGTGAAGGTGCTTCAATTAATCGCCCTCCTATGTTTGGTGGAGAGGGTTATGGTTATTGGAAAATTAGGATGAGAATTGATCGAGGCTGTACCCGATACAAATAAAAACAGTTTAAGTATAGTACTAGGAAGTGACTCCTAGGTCGTCTCCCAAGGAATATCTTATCAAGCAAAAGGTCGAACACATAGTATGCATAGAAAACAGGGGGGGTTTTTTTTTGTATTGAATATTGAATAATTGAAATCAAAACAAAATTAAATCAAAACGAAGAAACGGATAAGGAAAAGCGGATAAACCCCTTTGGCTCGCGTTCACAACTCTATCATCGGTCACAAAAGATCAATTTCTTTCCTCTTCACTGTCCAACTCGTGAGAACTAAATACTAAGCGAAAATTCAATTCTCACCCCAAAACCCAAACCTCTAATTAAGCATTAAAAGCCAAAGCATGGAGTTTTTACGAGTTTGCATAAATTAAGCATTCATACACATGGATTATCTCTATAGAATGGAACTAAGCGAACCATAACATATCAATAAGCATGAAAACAGTGAATAAAAACGAAATAGCATTAAGAATAAAACCTCAAGAGTATGTGATACATTACCAAAGGGATTTAACCTAAGAGTTTAGCCTTCCATGAAGAAAAATACCAAAAACGTGTAGAAAAGGGAAGAGAGAGAAACCCTAGCAGCCACCACAAGCTTGGAGAGCAAAACTAAGCCTTCTCTATGAGAGAGAATGTAAAAAACGTGGAATGGAAGGTCTCTCCTCGGGTTTACACGAATTTGGCTTTTTAAATCACAAAACGGGCCTAAATCATGGGCCCAAATCCTAAGGAAAGCTTAATCTCTAAATTAAATCTAAAAAAAAATATCTTATAGATAAAATCTAAATCTTAAAAGATATAACTAAATCTCAACTAATCCTAAAGATAGATTACAATCTTCACTTCATCATATATCTTCTCTTCCAAAATTAAATCTTCATTCCCAAAATGTCCAAAAAGCCCTTGTGCCAAATATGACCTGAAAATAGAAATAGAATTAATTAGGCTAAATAATCCCAAATTAAACAATATTAAGAATAATAGTCCAATAAACTCTAAATCACTAAATCAAGCTAAACAATGTCAAATAGGCAACAAGTATCAATAATAGGAGTAAAATAATGCAAGGAAAAATGGGAAATAAAATGCTCATCAAATACCCCCACACTTATCCTTTTGCACTCCTGGGCAAAACTAAGAATTAGGACTGAGAAAATCAATATGCACCAAAGTGAATCATGTAACAAGATTACTAAAACTAATGAATGCAAACCTAAGAGATTACATACTTCACAATGAATTCTAGGAAATGCAAAGAAATGGGCAAAATCGAGCACACGAAGAAAATAAGGACCAAAGAATCAAGGCATTCATGAACATCATCCAATTATTTCAAATATGCAAAGAAAACCAATGACATCAAGAGGGTAGTCACAAAGATGATAGAAACTCACAAGGATCACTCAAT
Source organism: Crotalaria pallida (assembly GCA_037953625.1). Classification (NCBI taxonomy): domain Eukaryota; kingdom Viridiplantae; phylum Streptophyta; class Magnoliopsida; order Fabales; family Fabaceae; genus Crotalaria; species Crotalaria pallida. The sequence goes on along the minus strand of CM075650.1, from coordinate 46,073,379 downwards.
AGTGTTTACACTCAAGTGTTTAAGGTTAATCAGTGTTTACACTCAAGGCACATCATGAAAAACAAACACAACCATAGGCTTGACAAGCCTCTAACATCAACAATCAACACACATGCACATTAAGATCAAAAGGTCTTTTCAGGGTTGTAATGGGGCCAAGGACAAGGTAGGATAAAAATATGGGAAATGTAGCTAAAACCCAGGGAATAGAGGAGCAATGGGGAATAAGTAAAAAAAATAAGCATAATCCACCCCAAAATGAAATGATAAACATAACAACAACCTCTAATTCCAATCCTCTATGCCTCAATCAACCTTTTATTCTATTTTTTTCTTTCTTTTTTTTCTTTTTTTTTCTTCTTCCTCTTTTTTTTTCATCATTCATTTTTTCAATTTTTTTTTTCATTGCAGAACTTCATGAACGAAAGGGAAGAAGAAACAACAAAAATGGCATAATGAGATAAAGCCATAATTACTTCACCGACCATAGAGGCAAAACCCAGAACTCACAAGAGATGAAGAACAAAGCACCCTCGCTTACTTAATACCCATTCCCAAAACAATTCCAAAGCTCCAACATTCCCTAAGGTTAGGACAATCATGGTTTTTCAGTCATAGGCTTGTAATGAGCTAAAGAACAAAGAAAAGGGATATAAAGGCTCAAAGGGGCTATCAAAGGATAAATTCATTCAAGGTAGGCTCATATGGCTAGTGGCTTATTCAAGAAAAAAAACAATGCCTAAATCATTTCAAAATGTGCATGGGAATATCAAGTATCAACAAGAGTCAAGTCAAGTTCTAGAGTGCAAGTAATCCAGAGTGCAATCACACATGAAAGAAAAATTAGGTGGCATATATAGCAATCCACCCACAATTAAGGCTCAAATCCTCACAAAAGGGACAATTCTATCACAGTGTTACCACCTCTTAATTATCAAAAGCAACTTTACACACAGAAATGCATGAATTCAGACACAAGATACCAAGACTCTACTAAAATGAAGCAAAAACATGCAAGAAAATGCCCAAAACTTAGCAAAACCTAAAAAATCAAAGCAAAAATATGCAACCTAAACTACTCTCCCCCCCACACTTAAATCACACATTGTCCTCAATGTAAAACAAATAGCAGAATCAGACAGATATAGACAAGTGGAATAAAAGTAGTAAAGAAGGAGAAAAGAAGACTCCCTAAATCATGGTGGGTCAAAAATGGGGTCGACCAATGATGCTTCCTCCACAGGTGCATCATCCAAAGAAGGGGTAGTGAGGAAAGGCTTGAGTCGGTGGCCATTGACTTTGAAGCTCTTGTCTGTGGACTCACTCTTGATCTCCACAGTGCCATAAGGAAACACCTGGGTGACTACAAACGGTCCAATCCATTTAGAGCGGAGCTTTCCACTCATGAGTCCAAGCCTAGAGTTGTAGAGCAACACTTTTTGACCAACCAAGAACTCCTTTCTGCAAATTGAGCTATCATGGAGCTTCTTGGTCTTCTCTTTGTAGAACTTGGAATTCTCATAGGCCTCCAAACGGATCTCATCTAGCTCACTCAACTGCAGCTTCCTCTCCTCACCCGCTTGATCAAGAGCTAAGTTACATTGCTTCACAGCCCAATATGCATCAACCCTTGGGGAGAGAACTGCTCCCAAAGCATAATTCGAGGCATCGGTCATGAGCTCAAATGGGAGGGTCCAGTCAGGTGGTTGGATGATGGGAGTGGTGGTGAGTGCTCTCTTTAACTCATCAAATGCTTTCTTGCATTGGTCTCCAAACTCAAATGCGGTATCCTTTTGAAGCAAGTTGGATAGTGGAAGGGCTATCTTGCTAAAGTTCTGAATAAACCTTCGATAGAAACCTGCATGGCCAAGAAAAGAACGCACCTCTCGCACGCAAGAGGGGTAAGGCAAATGTGATATTACATGCAGCGTAGCAGGGTCAACCTCTATGCCCTTATGCGAAATAATGTGCCCTAAGACTATGCCTTGTTCTACCATAAAATGACATTTTTCAAAATTCAAGACAAGGTTAGTCTCAATGCACCTATTAAGCACCTGAGACAAACTATCAAGACATGCATCAAAAGAGGAACCATATACACTAAAATCATCCATGAAGACCTCTATGCAATGCTCAAGTAAGTCATTAAAAATACTCATCATACATCTTTGAAAAGTGCCAGGAGCATTGCATAGGCCAAAAGGCATCTTCCTATAAGCAAATGTACCAAAAGGACAGGTAAATGTAGTCTTATGTTGGTCCTCTGGTGCAATACAGATTTGGAAATAACCAGAGAAACCATCTAAGAAGCAATAGTGAGATTTACCTGCCAGGCGCTCCAACATCTGATCAATGAAGGGAAGAGGAAAGTGATCCTTGCGAGTCGCCTGGTTGAGCTTCCTATAATCAATGCAGACTCTCCAACTGTTCTGCACTCTAGTGGGAATCAGCTCATCCTTCTCATTTTTGACAACTGTCACCCCAGACTTCTTGGGAACTACTTGAACCGGGCTTACCCAAGTGCTGTCTGAAATGGGGTAGATAATGCCAACTTGCAGCAGCTTAGTGACCTCTTTCTTTACCACATCAAGAATCTGGGGGTTCAACCGTCTCTGGGGTTGTCTCACTAGTTTAGCCCCATCCTCCAATAAAATCCGATGCATGCACATGGAGGGGCTAATACCAGGTATGTCTGCCAAAGTCCATCCTATTGCCCTTTTGTTTGCTCTAATCACATCCAGCAGCTTCTTCTCTTGATCAACAGAAAGGGAGGTAGAGATGATCACTGGAAGTTTCTGCTCAGCCTCCAAGTAAGCATATTTGAGATGAGGAAGAAGGGGCTTCAGGTCCAATAAAGGTGCCTGCATCACAGATGGAACTAAAGGAGCAGCAGAATTGGATTCTGCCGCCTGCACCTGAACAAGTGAATTAGACTCATGCAAAACAGAAATGGGGTTAGCATGATCTGAATCTATATCATATGAATCAACAGATGCAGTAGCAGAATTTAAAAACTGGTCAATTTCAATGCATGCAGTGCACATTTCGGAATCAGAACATGCAGAACAAGTAAATGAGCTGGTGAAAGATGGCAAATCATAATCATGCAAAAAGTCTAGAACATGCTCATCAATCAGATCATCAATCAAGTCAACATGAAAAACAGAGTGGTCATCAGAAAAATGTTTCATAGCATAAAAAATATTGAATCGAACCACACTGTCATCAAATTCCATGGAAAGTGTACCTGCATGCACATCTATCTTGGTTCGGGCTGTTTTCAAAAATGGTCTCCCTAATATGATAGGGACAGCACTACGAGAGGTGTCCTCTTCCATATCAAGAATATAAAAATCAGCAGGAAAGATAAGCTCTTCAACCCGAACCGGGACATCCTCTATCAAACCTGCGGGGTAGGCAGTAGATCTATTTGCCAAATGAATAACCACACCCGTAGGTTGAAGAGGTCCAAGTGAAAGAGACTTGAAAACAGACATAGGCATAACATTAATAGATGCTCCTAAATCTAGCAAAGCATTCTCAAATTTAGTATTACCTATGATACAAGGCACAGAGAAAGTTCCAGGATCCTTACACTTTTCAGGAATATGAGGGACGGGTTTACCTATAAGAGCAGAGACATTTCTTCCCATGCTGATCCTCTCATTGCCCTTGAGCTTCCGTTTGTGTGTGCATAGATCCTTCAAGAACTTTGCATACCTTGGAATTTGCTTGATTGCATCAAGAAGGGGTATGTTGACTTCCACCTTCCTGAATGTGTCAAGTATCTCTTTGTCAATCTCTTCCATTTTCTTGCTTTGAGTCACCCCCCTTGATGGGAAAGGAAGAGGAATAGGGAGTGGTTGTTGGGCAGCAGCAGGTGTTGTGCTTGTGGAAGGCTGAGCTGGATGGGATTTTCTGGTACTTGTGTGCTCACTCTCCTCGACCATTTGGCTCTTCTTGTTGGTTGAAACTAGATCATCTTTGTTGAGGTCAGATTCTGGTGTGGGTGTGACAATCTGCTTCCCTGACCTTAGACTAATGGCATTCACATTCTGGTTTGGATTGATCACTGTTTGGGATGGCAACTTGTTAGAATTCTGAGATTGCATAGTGTTGATTGCTGTTGCCATCTGTCCCATCTGATTGGTCAAAGATTGAATGGAGGCCTCTTGTCTTTGAATGGATGCTCTAGTTTCCTGTTGGAATTGGAGATTTTGCATGGTCATCTGTTTCATCAGCTCTTCCAATGAAGGCTGCTGCTCAGTACTAGGAGCTGGTGGTGCAGAATTAGCCTGTTGTTGTCTCTGTTGCTGGACTGGAGGAGGTACATATGGTGGTCTAGAATTGTTCTGAAATTGAACCTGTGAAGGTTGCTGCTGATCAGACCATCTCAGGTTGGGATGGTTCCTCCAACCAGGGTTGTATCTATTGGTAGAGAGATCAAAGTTCTGTGGCTGCTGGTTTCTACTGTTGAAGATGTTGGCGGCATATGCCTCAGGTTGGTCAGCACCAGTCGTGGGCTGCTGCACAGAAGGGCATGCATCTGTGGGGTGCTCAGCGGATGTGCATATGCCACATAATCTAGCAGGCAGGGACAACTTCTTCTGGTTGATGGCCAATTGAGTGACCAAAGTTGTAAGTGAATCTATCTTCTGTTCAAGCTTCTCAACCTTACGAGAACTTGTGCCAACATCATTCACTCCTCTCACTATGATTGCATCGCTGTTGCCCCTTGCATGGAATTGTTGACAATTGGAAGCCATCTTCTCAATCTTGATTCTGGCTTCTAAAGGTGTCATGTCTCCTAGGGCACCACCACTGGCAGCATCAAGCATGTTTCTCTCCATGAGGTTGAGACCTTCATAGAAATATTGAATAAGCAACTGCTCTGAGATCTGATGGTGGGGGCAGCTCGCACACAGTCTCTTGAATCTCTCCCAATACTCATAGAGACTTTCTCCACTTTGTTGCCTGATGCCTGATATATCCTTTCGGATTGCTGTTGTTCTGCATGCAGGGAAGAATTTCTCCAAAAATACCCGCTTCAGGTCATCCCAGACTGTGATAGAACCAGGGGCCAGATCGTACAACCAATCCTTGGCTAGCCCCTCTAGGGAGTGTGGGAATGCCTTAAGACAAACATGATCCTCTTGCACATCATGTGGTTTCATAGTAGCATAGACAATATGGAACTGCTTGAGATGTTTATGAGGATCCTCACCTGCAAGACCATTAAACTTGGGCAACAAATGTATTAGTCCAGACCTTAGCTCATACGGGTCATCGGGATACTGGATGCACAAATCTTCAATAGTGAAATCAGGTGCAGCCAGCTCCCTCAATGTCCTCTCACGTGGTGGAGGTTGAGCCATATTTTCAGAATAAGAATCAGAATTTATAGGAATAGAAGAAAAAGAAGCAGACTCACTATGTAAAGACTCAATAGACTCACTACCTATGGACTGGTTCCTATTTTGTCTAACTAGTCTATGATAAGTTCTATCAATTTCAGGGTTATATGGATGAAAGTAGCTTGGGTTGCCCCTAGTCATGTACTGAACAGAACACCATTAAGCATAGCAAACTGTCACTAATATACATGACCAAAATAGGCAACAAAATTTTTTATTTTTTTAAAATTTTTTGTTTATTTTTTTCAGCACCCTAAAATCATGAAAACATACCACAAAAAGTTTGAGGACAAAATTCAAAAGGGAACCAAGTCAAACAATTAAATCAGAGACCAAAAACTAAGAAAATAAAACTTGTAAAATAAAAAAGAAATAGTAAAACGGCTTTTTCAGGATCCAGACGAAGGAGTTTTCTGACAAACTCAGAAAAATCAGATTATTCAGAAAATTCCCTTCGATTTGATATAAAATTCGTCAAATTCCGAGTTACGGGTCAAAAGTTGCGACGATTTGCAGACAGTGCTGCTAAAACTTGGAAAATTTTTCTGGAACTCACAACCAGTGATGATCTGAGTGATCGTGGTGCCTCAAAACCTTTTTATATGATAAAAGTAGTGTGGATATAAATTTTCGTGCAAAAATTCCACCCACAATTATGTGAACTAGCAACCACAGAATCAATCAAATACACTAATTGCAACAAAATAGCAAAACAGCAAACAGTGCAACTTCAACCGGTTATCAGAATTGACTACTAGACCCTAAATCAGACACGACACACTATAATAACTATACTAACTACGACACTAACTAACTACTAATGACCTTTAGCAAGAACCGATATTCCCCGGCAACGGCGCCAAATTTGATCGAGGCCGTACCCGATACAAATAAAAACAGTTTAAGTATAGTACTAGGAAGTGACTCCTAGGTCGTCTCCCAAGGAATATCTTATCAAGCAAAAGGTCGAACACATAGTATGCATAGAAAACAGGGGGGGTTTTTTTTGTATTGAATATTGAATAATTGAAATCAAAACAGAATTAAATCAAAACGAAGAAACAGATAAGGAAAAGCGGATAAACCCCTTTGGCTCGCGTTCACAACTCTATCATCGGTCACAAAAGATCAATTTCTTTCCTCTTCACTGTCCAACTCGTGAGAACTAAATACTAAGCGAAAATTCAATTCTCACCCCAAAACCCAAACCTCTAATTAAGCATTAAAAGCCAAAGCATGGAGTTTTTACGAGTTTGCATAAATTAAGCATTCATACACATGGATTATCTCTATAGAATGGAACTAAGCGAACCATAACATATCAATAAGCATGAAAACAGTGAATAAAAACGAAATAGCATTAAGAATAAAACCTCAAGAGTATGTGATACATTACCAAAGGGATTTAACCTAAGAGTTTAGCCTTCCATGAAGAAAAATACCAAAAACGTGTAGAAAAGGGAAGAGAGAGAAACCCTAGCAGCCACCACAAGCTTGGAGAGCAAAACTAAGCCTTCTCTATGAGAGAGAATGTAAAAAACGTGGAATGGAAGGTCTCTCCTCGGGTTTACACGAATTTGGCTTTTTAAATCACAAAACGGGCCTAAATCATGGGCCCAAATCCTAAGGAAAGCTTAATCTCTAAATTAAATCTAAAAAAAAATATCTTATAGATAAAATCTAAATCTTAAAAGATATAACTAAATCTCAACTAATCCTAAAGATAGATTACAATCTTCACTTCATCATATATCTTCTCTTCCAAAATTAAATCTTCATTCCCAAAATGTCCAAAAAGCCCTTGTGCCAAATATGACCTGAAAATAGAAATAGAATTAATTAGGCTAAATAATCCCAAATTAAACAATATTCAGAATAATAGTCCAATAAACTCTAAATCACTAAATCAAGCTAAACAATGTCAAATAGGCAACAAGTATCAATAATAGGAGTAAAATAATGCAAGGAAAAATGGGAAATAAAATGCTCATCAAGAATCTTTATAGAAGCTATAGATGTGAACATTTGGGAAGCCATTGAAATTGGTCCTTATATTCCCTCAAAAGATGTAGAAGGTGTGCTTACACTAACTCCCAAAGATAAGTGGACCGATGATGATAAAAGGAAAATTCAATATGATTTAAAAGCAAAGAATATCATCACCTCCGCTCTATCTTATGATGAGTTCTTTAGAGTCTCCCAATGTAAAGATGCCAAAGATATGTGGGACACCTTGCAAGTCACACATGAAGGCACTAGTGAAGTTAGGCGTGCTAGATTAAATTCTTTGATGCATGAATATGAATTGTTTCGTATGTTGCCTAATGAATCTATATGTTTTATGCAAAAACGTTTTACTCATATTGTTAATCATCTCATTGCTCTTGGTAAAACTTTCGTGAATTGTGAACTTGTTAACAAAGTTTTAAGATGTCTAAGTAGGGAATGGCAACCCAAGGTTACCGCAATTGTTGAATCAAAGGACTTGGACACCATGGACTTAGCAACACTTTTCGGAAAGTTACAAGAACATGAAATGGAGCTTGAACGTTTGCAAATGCATGAAGAGTCGGATAAGTACAAAGAGAGAAAAGGAATTGCTCTTAAAGCTCAAAGGTCATATAAAAAGGAAGAGAGTTCCGTTGATGATGATGATGTTGATAATGAAGATTCCGATTCGGATATTGATGAAGAGGAGATGAAGCTTCTACTAAGAAAGTTCAATAAAATTCTAAGAAGAAAAGGAAGGTTGAACAAGGACAAAAGTAAAGAGAAGGATCCCCCACACTACAAGACCAAGACTTCAAAAGAAGGTGTAGTTTGCCATGAATGTGGAAACCCGGTCATCTCAAGTACTCATGCTCTAAGTATCTCAAGAAGAAGGAGAAAGAGAAGAAAAATGCAAAACACAAAAGGGCATACACAGTTTGGAATAGTGATGATGAACAAGACAAGAAAAGCACAACTAGTAGTTCTTCGGATGATGAACATGCCGCTTGTCTCAACTTGATAGCTCTAGAAAATGAAGAAGAAAGTTCAAATGATGAATCAAGTTATCAAAGTGACGAAAGCGATGTAAGTCTTACTAAATTCAAAATTTCTTCCAAATATGAAATTTTATATAATGCTTATGAAGAAATGCATGAACAATTTAAGAAACTAGCTTTGAAAAACATTGAAAGAAAGAAGCTCATTTTGAAACATCAACAAGAGATTTTAGAACTTCAAAAACAAGTTGATGAGCTTAATCTTGAAAATGAAACCCTTGATCTTATATATGCTAGTTCTTCTTGTGATTGTGCTAGTAGATTGAATAATGTGGTTGATTGTGAGAATTGCAAGTTGCTTAAAGATGAAAATGCTATTTTAAAAAATAAGCTTGCAAGTTTCTCAAATGGTGATATTAGATTGCGCACATTGTTAAATTTTCAAAGAGAAAATTCAAACAAGTTTGGTTTGGGTTATACTAATGCTAAGAGTAAATCTCATAGAAATGTTGTTGATTTTTCTAAAGTTGATTTTTCAAATGCACCAACATGTTTCTATTGTGGTACTCATGGACATACTTCAAATGTGTGTTATATTAAAGTGCATGGTATACCTAAAGGAGATTTTGTTTGGATGAAAAAGGGTGAGAGTCCCTACACTAACAAAAATGGATCCAAAACCATTTGGATACCAAAAAGCAAAGCATGATTGTTTTTGTAGGTATGATTGAAGAGCAAAAGGACTTTCATGTGATATTCATTCATTTGCTACTTCAATTGGTATCAAGAAGAAAATCCTACAAATTGGTAACATTCGATATTATAAAATTGGTATCAATTTCTTACAATTGTGTTACAATTGGTATCATGTTATTGGTATACAATTTGTTTGATATTGATTACTCAATGATATTAATTTTAATCATTAGATGATTATCATGTTTTGGTTGTTATATCTCATTAATCTTTCTATTTTGGCTTAGATCTTATTTCAATTGGTATATATTTCTTTTTGATAATGCCAAAGGGGGAGAAATATGATGTTTTGAAACAAAGGGGAGAAATAAAATGGTATGTTTGGAGAAAGGTTGTTTTGTTGTTTTTATGTAGGTTGAGCAAAGTTGTTGAAGATAGGGGGAGAATCAAGCTTAACTCAATTGGATTCAAATGTCAAAAGCATTAATTGAGGGGGAGCAAGAGTCTCACCAAGTGATCAAATGGTTCAAGCATCAACAACTTCAGTGAACTTCAAACGATTTCAAAACATGTTTGTCATTTTCAAAAAGGGGGAGATTGTAAGATCCATGAAGAATGTTTTGATAAATGCCAAAAGGTTTTGAACAAGCTTCAAATGTGTTGATCAAGTTCAAGCTCAACAAGCAACAACAAATATCAAGTGAAGAAGAGAGAGCCAACTCATGAATGAAGACTTAGTTTGGTAGTTTATGTTTTATTGTTTTATCTTTTGCCTCACAAGTCTTTTAGTTTATGAGTTTGGGTAGAGTTTATTAGAGGGTAGTGAATCTCTTTTGATTGCATGATTATATCATATTTTGAGTATTCACTTTGCCTAAAATCAATAGGTGGCTTAGAGGTTTGAAAGAAAAGGTTTAGTTTTTGAGAAAACAAGTTTTAAGTGATTTTTAATGTTAATAATCGATTAACAGATTTTGATAATTGATTAACAGTGTATTTTGAACTGATAATCGGTTACAAACTTTTGATAATCGATTATCTGAACTTTTACTCGAGTAAAACCTTTTTCACTCGAGTGAAATTTATGCAGCTTTCGTATTACTCGAGTAACACTCATTTCACTCGAGTAACTTGATCAGATATGGTTTTTTAAATACGTTTTTCACTTCTCAAAAGCCATTCTAAGTGCTCCAACTTTTGGGTATTCTATATAAACCTTTTCCTAATCATTTCTATCATCTAGAATCATTTTGATACACAATTTTACAAAGAATCAAAGCCACACTATTCTCTCTCACTCTCTCAAGATCAAAGCTCTCATTTTTATATTCTTTGATCAAGAACCTTGAATCTCTCATGTTGATATTTCATAGCTTTTGAAAGAGATTCATAGGATTGTTTTTGTTTTCTATTGAGTTGTAATCATTGCAAGAGGCAAACATTCTAAAACAAAGGAAGCCTTGATTTTGTGAATCAAGCAAGTTTAGTTGAAAGTCTTGAAGAAGCATTTCATCAAGCATTTGGAAGGCACTTTGAAGAATCTCAAAGTACTTGGAAGTCTTGTGAGTGAAGCAAGCAAAGAAGACTTGTTGTGGGGTTATCGGCAAGCAAGTAGAGGTTAGATTAGATATCAATAGGGTTACAAGGCAAGGGTGTGGTATCTCTTGTAGGCTAGCATGAAGGAAGTCTTGTGAGGCATTTACTTGTAATTTGAGAAACTCTAATTCCTCATAGTGAAGAATCTCTCTTGGTTGAAGAGGGGACTAGAGTAGCTTTCAAGTGGATGAAAGTGAACCAGGATAAATCACTGTGTCGTATATCTAAACTCTCTACTCTTTACAATTCTTGTTATTAATTGTGCTCTTGATTGAAAACCTAGAAAAAGTGATTTCTCTATATTTGATTGAATTGAATCTTTATTGTTCAAATTAATTTGAGGAAAATCATTTTCATAACCTAGGTGAATCAATAAGAATATTGGTGTTGATTGTTTCCGCTTAATCTCTGATATAATATTTGTTAATTGATTGATTTTCATTGGTTTTAATCGTTTAGATTTGTTTCTTGCGAAAATCTTTCAAAGTTTCTATAACACCTATTCAACCCCCCCTTCTAGGTGTTCTCCTAGTGTTCCTAGTTATTTCACCCACCGAGTGTAGTTTTCCCAACAACCTCCTTGGTCACATTATAGTTGTTGCAACCATTCTAGGGTATCTTACTGTAAATATTTTATTACTTAAAGTTGTAATAAATGTTAACTGTTATTGTAAACTAAAAATACTTCTATTTTGTAAAACGGACTTTATAAAAGTATTCGTTTTGATTAAATGTGTTAAGGGTTGTGAAGGATTTAAAATATCCTTTTCTCAAATTGTTTCTAAGTAAGTCACAACCACTTATAATATAATTATAGTTTGTAATTGTTATAGACTGTTCTGGACTGACAGGTACAAAAACTTAACTTGGGGAAAGTCCATGTTTTAAAGTAAACTCTGCCAAAATTTTTACAAAACCCCAAGCATTTTAATATTAAATCCTATAAAAAGTAATATATTTTAAAGTATAAAAATTGAGGATGTTACAAAGCTGGTCGTGTGGGAGGTGGTCCATGGTAAGTGTAAAAGGGTGGTACGTGCATAGTGTATATGATGGGAATCCTAAATCTACGAGGACGGAACCGGATCAGCGGGTTGGGATGGTAGAAAGTAACCTCTACCTCTCCCTCAAATACCGCTTGGTGATCCTCGTAGATCCATATGCCACTAGGAAGTGGCCGGATCTCGATGCAAGCGATGTAGCGTGACATCACCTACAAGGGCACAGGGATAAGCAATTCTATACACATAATAAATAGAGCATAAATAAATGTGCAATTTATATATGTAAACATGCAGCAGTAATCAACAACCACATTTAGCACTTAGCAAATATTTAATGCGAGTAAGATGCTCATACATATTTCATTTATCAGTTTTAGGTTAAATGGGTGGCATGATGTGTGAATCTAGCTCTCAATCCTATCTCCATCAATCTCTATCACTCTCTGACGTCCATCCTTTACTCCATATCAACACTCAACAGTGCGTTGTACTCCTAGGTGTACAACATTCGTACATTCACCAAGAATGTACACGACAAGCTTGGAAATGGTACATAACGTGAAACTCGAGCAACGTCTCGTCATCCAAACGGAATAGCCATATCATCAGCATCTCACTATGCTGGCCACGTCGTCAACCATAACGTGTCATCAAGCGAGCTGTCGGTTGGCACTCCCAGAGGCCCTCCTTGTAACAACCCGATTTTTGTAACTCAAAACATTTAACTTCTAATTATTAAAGTTGCAAAAAAATGAGGCCAATTTTTTTTTAAAAAAATCATCGTTGAAGTGTTTGGAGACTTTAAACATTACTGTTTTATCCACACAATCAGCACACAATAACAATGTGGTCTTTGTCACCTTCGTATAAGTGGCCACTCAAACCAAACAATTGCCACTATACTACTGACTCCGAACCACTTAGTTCCGATCTTTGAGATGATACGGAACGTCCTAATAAATCACCTAACTACCACGGTGTCTTAGGAAAGCTTCTCTCTCACCTGAGGTCCATCGTTTTAATGCGTACCGTCTCCGCGGATCCTTGTCGCTGCCAGCTGCCCCAATCCCTCGTCTTTCAAATTCCTCGTACTAAATAAAATACGTTTTCGTTATTACTTGTGTTAGGAAAATCTTATTCTTATCCCAAAACACTTTTCATTCCCCATTGGGAGACTTTAAACATTACTGTTTTATCAAATAATTCTCATACTTCCTAGCACTTTAAATGTTTTAAAACCATTTGAAAAAATTCAATAAAATGATTTAAAACAATTCATTTGGTTGCTGGTCCATCTTGGACAGCACCTTAAACATGGTTCGAAAACACCGAAAAATTCACCGTTTTCGACTCGGCTTTTTTTCTTAAATCAATTATCCTTTGAAAAATTTATCTTAAACCACTTGAATACATTTTTGAGTTTAAGAAATTTCTTTAAATAATTATTGGACAGCAAGGGACTATTTTACAAAATCACTTTGATTAAAATCCTGAAAACATCGTAAAAACACTTTTTGTTTCTAAACAACTTCTTTATTCCTAAATAACACTTTTAAAACTCAAATCTTTATCACAAAACAACTTTGGACAGCCATTGAATACAGCCTAAAAATCTCAAATAAATCAAATCAATTTATTTTAAAGTTAATTAATTTCAAAGTCAATTATGCACTTAATTATTTCCAAACATTATTTTAACACACAACAACAAGTAACACTTCATAAATCAATTAGAGACATGTAATCCACTTAAAGTAATTATGCAGCTTACAAATAGTTCATTGTCACAACACAAGGACACTTAGGAGGCACATATTTACAAACCAAATTGAACTAAAGATATAAACCAAACGTGTTCGTTTTTCTTAAACAATTTAACTCCTTTCACAAACTACCATATACATTTTATTTCATGCAACTAAACTTCCTAGACTTATTTAAACTATACGACCGAATGGAACCCAAAAAAAAAACAAGTCAAACATCACACAAACCAACTTGATTTATTTTAAGCACTTAAATTCTACTTTCTTTTTCATGGAAAAAAATTATTTATTCTTCCTTTTACCTTCAACCGAATACACATACTAACACATATATTCATTCAAACACTTTCCATTTCCAAAATCAATTAATTTATTTATTTTCCTTATCTTTGATTAAAAACCAAATAGGATTTAGATACAACACAATTTAATTAAATTTTCTCAAAACAAAGTCACAAACATAATCATTTCAATGAGTCAATCACATGCAAAAAGAATCTAGCCTATCTAACCTAGTATAGGCCGAATCATCATCTTAGAGAAACAAGGTCTTTGATGCACTTTTCTTCATGCAAAAATTCTTAAAATATTAAATCAAAAACATGCACATAAAAACACATGGTTTAGAAAAATACCACTCTCTTTTCTTCATAAAACCGTGACCTATTAGTCACTTCAAACATGTTTTCATTTTTATTTCTCCTTTGCATGTGCTCTAGAAATCATGGAAATCAAAAAGAGAACACATGCAAGATGCTTTTTATGAAAAACAATCATGGTCTTTTGTTTTCAAAGCTTGACCGAAAACCAATCAATAAAATCAAGAGAAAGAAATTGAATCTTTAGCTTTGGAACACACATAGATTTAGATCAAAGTAAAAATCATTTTGAAAAAGTTGTTTTGCTTTGGTTTCTCCTCAAAACCGTGACATCCAAGCCAAGGAACAAAACTTTTTGTGTTCAAAAATCACATGCAAGACTTCAAGATCAAAGCTATGGAAAATCAAGGCAAGAATCAAATCTTTTTCAAGGTCAAAACAATAGATCAAGGTCTTTTTGAAAAGAAACTAAAGATCAAAGCTTAGAAAAGTCAAAGTTAAAATCAAAGCTTTCAAACCACTTAGATCATCTTTAACAAACATCAAACTAACATGCATGGACTCTAAACTAAATAAAAATCATCACAACCTAATTTTCTAGACATGGCCGAATGGTAGAGTCCAAGGTTTAAGGTTCTACAAATTTGTGTGGCTCTTGAAACTCAAGATCAAAGCTAAACAATTACTTATAGACATAGATCTACAAGAAAAATGGACATGCAACAACATAGAAACTTTACAAGGCTTGGAAAATTAAGAACTACTTCTACACTCTATGATCTTTGAGTACACCAAAGAAAAAGAGAAGATCTTCAACCTTCTTCACTTAATCTTCAAGAAATCCTAAGGCTTCTTGGCTTGATCTCCTTCTTCTCCTCCTCTTGAAGCTCTCGGTCTCACTCTCTCTCTACCTCTCTCTCTAAGAGTTTGAGGTTACTCTTAGAAAAGTGTTTTAGGAAATGAGTGGGAAATGTGAAGGAAGAGTTGGAAATGAACTATGGCTTTAGGCATAAATAGGCACCGAGTAATTCCTCTAGTGCCCTTGAAATAATTCGGCCAAGGTGCAAATGGGAGGGGCAATTTTGGCTCTTCATGATTTTGCATGGGGGATATTATCACTTCTAAGGGGACAATGAGGAGTGAATCTAGGGACTAGGTTCCTTTAGACTTAATGACCCATTAGTTTCTAGTTAGGGTTTTCTATCCATTTAGTTTGGTCATGGTTAGGATCTAGTCCCCCTCTTGGTTTCTATTTCAACACTTAGGGAAAATTCTAGTCCTGCATACATATGCATATACATACGGCACACACACACACACACACACATATATATACCCACATACACACATACTTGCACGTATTGTACACACATGCATACACACATCATTTTCACACATACATTCATACAAAGCCGTATATACACATACATGCATGCATAGGAAATAGAATTTCTTATTTATAAAATCCTTCATGCATAAAAATCAAAGTCTCCTTTTCAAAATAAATTTCAAAATTCATAACTTTTTCTAATGAAAATTATTTCTTTAAAATCATTTACCTCTTTAAAAAACCTGATTTAGGAAGTTCATTTAAAGAAAATATCCGTTCAAAACACTCTTCACAAAATAATTATCTTTAGTATTTTAAATTTAATACGAGGAATTTGCAGGGTGTTACATTCTCCCCAACTTTAAGATTTCTCGTCCCCGAGAAATACATTGTGGATTGGGCAGCGGGGCACAAAATTCTTATGTCACTTTGATCCCCATAAGAGTACTCTTCCTCTCACCCCGTGGTCGTAATCCATTTTGCGGGTCTAATTCACCTTGCCGTGCTCCTTGTCTGTTGCCTTCAAGCGAAGAAGTTCCACTCGTACCATTACTCGCGTGTCGAGTCGGGTTAAGTCCAACGGACTAACCGAAGATGATGTCGATCCCTTAGCTGATCGTTGTCACAGAAAGTCCAACCATAGGTACGGACTTAGGGAAAAATCAAACAAACAAATTTCAAACATCTACAAAAGCATGGGATTTTACCTAGAAATCCTCAAATACTCACTATTTTCTGCAATTTAGGTTCTTACTAACTCACAATAATCACTCCTCTTTTAATTCTCCTTCTAACTCTAGGGTCTTCGTCTATCGTTTCTCTAGCTTAAAGGGATTCTGTCACTACTTAGGCTTACGTACTTCCTCAAACAACCTCACTCTTCTCCTTAGGTTCATCCTAAATATTAATCAAACCTATCACCTTCACCGTTTAAACCCCGGATTAGGGTGTATGGCAATTCTAATCTTCAAACTTTCCTCAGGATTCCCTCTAGTAATGGGTAATATACACCTCTTCTCTTCCTTGTGACTCCCCAACTTTGAGCAATCTTATAACTAAATCCCCTATGATCTTATATCCTCGCTTAACTTAAACCATTTACCCTTCCTTAATCGTTCAAGCCTAAATTATCTGGGTAACCATGGCACTTCTGATTCCATAATTTGAACTTGAAGAGTCCTAGATAGGATTGGAAAGGCTACAGGTAAATAGGTAAGGCTCATGAAGAAAAGGTTTAAATTCTAACAATACTAACTGTTTGGTTGAAGCAATTCAACAAACATGAGGATTTAGAGATAATAAGCTACATTCCTAAGGGTAATAGCCATCCTTGTGTAAAGGGATGCTAAGGTTAACAAGCTTAAGTCTTACGGATACTATTGGAACATCAAAAGGGTAAGAGTCTCAGTCTTAGAATCTATTCACTGTCTACTTTTAGTCTACGTTTCTTCAAACTAGAGGATGAACAGGTTCCTTAAACTATAATCAAAGTCTTACATCCTAAAAATATGAGAACCTAAACTTATGCTCCTAGTCTTATACTAACAAACACACAGAGTCACACAAACAAAGCATGTAAGCCCATGCTTAAGGCCACTAAGGATTACCATAAGCTCTGATACCATTCTGTAACAGCCCGATTTTCGTAACTCAAAACATTTAACTTCTATTTATTAAAGTTGCCAAAAATGAGGCCAATTTTTTTTTAAAAAAAATCATCGTTGAAGTGTTTGAAGACATCATCGAAAACCTCTTTATGTTCTTCAATTCACTTCTCCGAAAACCGAGTTGTTACGAAAACCGTTCTTTTCATAAAACATTCGTCTTCATAAAAGAACTTGGTTCAAAATCATATTAACAGTTTTCAAAAACATTACATGAATTAACTTTACATAAAGATGTGCTTCCCGAGTTAGATTAAAAACATAGCTCAATTACATAATGGCTCATGGCATCGGTAATCCTTAACTCAACAATCATCACAACCTAATCTATCCACATTATCCTTAAACTTCCTATTAAAAAAAACAATTGGGTGAAGTTCCTTCTTCTTCCTACGTCCTCTCTTTGCCCTCGAAGTTGAAGCCCTCCTTCTTATGATTCTCTCCTTGCTAGTAGATCCCGACTTCGCTCAATTGAGAATGGTGGAGTTCCTCCGAGCCTCATATCGAATCTTCTCTTAATAGTTCCTGTAGCCTCGTATGGTGACTTCCATGCAATACTCCATCTTCCTGTTGAGATACCAGCAGCACCGATATGCCAACGAACAGGAGAGAGTAAGCGATCAGAACGACGTATCGTCGACGGTGTGGAATTACGATAGGCAAGATAGAAGGACCATACAAAATTACCATACAACATACAGCATACAAACACACAACAAATAAACATGATATCATCATTTTCAGTCTAATTATCTTTGTTATTATTCTTCAGTTTCTTTCCAAATTTTATTTCATTTCTCTCAATTATTATTTCTTTCACAATCCTTTTTCCTTTTATACACAGAACTTCTTCTTTCCCAATCTCATCAATTCATACCGTTCCTTTACTTAGGAATCACAAAATATTGTCGGGAATCCATTTCCTTCTCGGATATCACTCACGTCTACATCTCCTCGATCATCCACCCAACCTAGTCGGAAGCAAACAGTAGTACAGGACCTTTACCGTGCGGGCACGACAGCTGTCTCAACAAATAAATGGCCCCAGGCCAAGAGGTCTCAGCCTCAAATCATAATCATATCAATTCATATACATGGCACACTGTCTCACTACAGTGGCAAACAAGATGCCCCACTCCAGTCCCTCTCACTGTTCTCGATTTGCAATCTAGGGGGCAACAGTATATTTCTAGTGGGCCCGCAGAACTTACCACGACATTAGACCTAGTCCCCACCACGTTAGTGCGCCACATGTGGAGTTCGTTCTGCCTAGAAATACACTCTAGACTTCTTGACGTTTCACCGTCATCGTCCTCCCCTAATGCAATCTCCTCCTAAGTATCCGCAGATACTTATGGTATCTTCCTCTCCACTACTTCGCACTCTCATACCTCACCGCGTATGTCTTTTAAAGTCTTTTAATCTTTTTAATTATCCTAAGGTCGGCCCGTCCTTCGTGCAACCCTTCAACGAGTCCCGACCACTAACTTTGCACAAACTTTCTCTCATCCTTTCTCACATAGCACAGAGCTGGGATCACATCACAATTTCCAATCTCATTTCTCAAACTTTCTCAACATACTCCATTTCTCACAATTATCTTATATCGACATCTTTTCTCAAAACAATCTTTTCACAACTTCCTCAAATGCCATTTCATAAGCTTTCACAAAACCTTGTTTCATAAACATTTTCATAAAACTCCCTTTTGTACATTTTCTCAAAAATCTGATTTCACAACTGCTCAAATTCTCTTTTCAACACCTTACACAAACTTTTCCTTTCAAAAACTTTTCTGAAAATACTTTTTATAATGCACCTCTTTTCAAAAACATTTTCAAAAGAATTTCTTCCCACAAACCCTTTTCTAAAAATGTTATTTCATAACACTTTCTTAAAATATTATTTCAAAAGGACTTGTCTAAAATTTCCATTTTACAACTCTATACAAAATCTCTTTTACAGATCTTTTCAAAAATCACCTTTTAAAAATCCTTTCAAAAATCTTCTTTCACAATCTTTTCGAAATCGATTTTCAAAAATCTTTTCAACAAAATCTCTTTCTAAAAATCTTTTAAAAAAAAACCTTTTTCAAAAGAAATACAGCTTTGCTGAGCGCTAATGGAGGAGCAAGCTCAACTCGACACTGGTCCCAGACTAAAACCAAAAACAAAGGAGCCCTGCTCCACTCAATTCACACTTTGTTCCAACAGTCAACATCACTCTTCCTAGCTCTGGCTCGTTCTTAACATTATCATTCATTCATTCCTTCCCCAATCCCAATTCTTTCTTTCTTTTCCATCACATACTTTGTTTCCAATCATTATTCCTTTCTCTTTGTATCTTATCATTATTATTTTCTCATACTTCTAACTTTACTTTCTCTTCCATTAATTTCATTTCCTTATTCAGGACGTAACAGACGTCCATCAGTATATTACACATATCAAACAACAGCATTAAATTCCAACGGGTATAATCAAATAAATAGATATAAACATGTTATCCACACAATCAGCACACAATAACAATGTGGTCTTTGTCACCTTCGTATAAGTCGCCACACAAAGAAAACAATTGCCACTATACTACTGACTCCAGACCACTTAGTTCCGATCTTTGAGATGATACGGAACGTCCTAATAAATACCCTAACTACCACGGTGTCTTAGGAAAGCTTCTCTCTCACCTGAGGTCCAGCGTTTTAATGCGTACCGTCTCCGCGGATCCTTGTCGCTGCCAGCTGCCCCAATCCCTCGTCTTTCAAATTCCTCGTACTAAATAAAATACGTTTTCGTTATTACTTGTGTTAGGAAAATCTTATTCTTATCCCAAAACACTTTTCATTCCCCATTGGGAGACTTTAAACATTACTGTTTTATCAAATAATTCTCATACTTCCTAGCACTTTAAAATTTTTAAAACCATTTGAAAACATTCAATAAAATGATTTAAAACAATTCATTTGGTTGCTGGTCCATCTTGGACAGCACCTTAAACATGGTTCGAAAACACCGAAAAATTCACCATTTTCGACTCGGCTTTTTTTCTTAAATCAATTATCCTATGAAAACTTTATCTTAAACCACTTGAATACATTTTTGAGTTTAAGAAATCTCTTTAAATAATTATTGGACAGCAAGGGACTATTTTACAAAATCACTTTGATTAAAATCCTGAAAACATCGTAAAAACACTTTTTGTTTCTAAACAACTTCTTTATTCCTAAATAACACTTTTAAAACTCAAATCTTTATCACAAAACAACTTTGGACAGCCATTGAATACAGCCTAAAAACCTCAAATAAATCAAATCAATTTATTTTAAAGTTAATTAATTTCAAAGTCAATTATGCACTTAATTATTTCCAAACATTATTTTAACACTCAACAACAAGTAACACTACATAAATCAATTAGAGACATGTAATCCACTTAAAGTAATTATGCAGCTTACAAATAGTTCATTGTCACAACACAAGGACACTTAGGAGGCACATATTTACAAACCAAATTGAACTAAAGATATAAACCAAACGTGTTCGTTTTTCTTAAACAATTTAACTCCTTTCACAAACTACCATATACATTTTATTTCATGCAACTAAACTTCCTAGACTTATTTAAACTATATGACCGAATGGAACCCAAAAAAAAAACTAGTCAAACATCACACAAACCAACTTGATTTATTTTAAGCACTTAAATTCTACTTTCTTTTTCATGGAACAAAATTATTTATTCTTCCTTTTACCTTCAACCGAATACACATACTAACACATATATTCATTCAAACACTTTCCTTTTCCAAAATCAATTAATTTATTTATTTTCCTTATCTTTGATTAAAAACCAAATAGGATTTAGATACAACACAATTTAATTAAATTTTCTCAAAACAAAGTCACAAACATAATTATTTCAATGAGTCAATCACATGCAAAAAGAATCTAGCCTATCTAACCTAGTATAGGCCGAATCATCATCTTAGAGAAACAAGGTCTTTGATGCACTTTTCTTCATGCAAAAATTCTTAGAATATTAAATCAAAAACATGCACATAAAAACACACGGTTTAGAAAAATACCACTCTCTTTTCTTCATAAAACCGTGACCTATTAGTCACTTCAAACATGTTTTCATTTTTATTTCTCCTTTGCATGTGCTCTAGAAATCATGGAAATCAAAAAGAGAACACATGCAAGATGCTTTTTATGAAAAACAATCATGGTCTTTTGTTTTCAAAGCTTGACCGAAAACCAATCTATAAAATCAAGAGAAAGAAATTGAATCTTTAGCTTTTGAACACACATAGATTTAGATCAAAGTAAAAACCATTTTGAAAAAGTTGTTTTCCTTTGGTTTCTCCTCAAAACCGTGACATGCAAGCCAAGGAACAAAACTTTTTGTGTTCAAAAATCACATGCAAGACTTCAAGATCAAAGCTATGGAAAATCAAGGCAAGAATCAAATCTTTTTCAAGGTCAAAACAATAGATCAAGGTCTTTTTGAAAAGAAACTAAAGATCAAAGCTTAGAAAAGTCAAAGTTAAAATCAAAGCTTTCAAACCACTTAGATCATCTTTAACAAACATCAAACTAACATGCATGGACTCTAAACTAAATAAAAATCATCACAACCTAATTGTCTAGACATGGCCGAATGGTAGAGTCCAAGGTTTAAGGTTCAACAAATTTGTGTGGATCTTGAAACTCAAGATCAAAGCTAAACAATTACTTATAGACATAGATCTACAAGAAAAATGGACATGCAACAACATAGAAACTTTACAAGGCTTGGAAAATTAAGAACTACTTCTACACTCTATGATCTTCGAGTAAACCAAAGAAAAAGAGAAGATCTTCAACCTTCTTCACTTAATCTTCAAGAAATCCTAAGGCTTCTTGGCTTGATCTCCTTCTTCTCCTCCTCTTGAAGCTCTCGGTCTCACTCTCTCTCTAAGAGTTTGAGGTTACTCTTAGAAAAGTGTTTTAGGAAATGAGTGGGAAATGTGAAGGAAGAGTTGGAAATGAACTATGGCTTTAGGCATAAATAGGCACACGAGTAATTCCTCTAGTGCCCTTGAAATAATTCGGCCAAGGTGCAAATGGGAGGGGCAATTTTGGCTCTTCATGATTTTGCATGGGTGGATATTATCACTTCTAAGGGGACAATGAGGAATGAATCTAGGGACTAGGTTCCTTTAGACTTAATGACCCATTAGTTTCTAGTTAGGGTTTTCTATCCATTTAGTTTGGTCATGGTTAGGATCTAGTCCCCCTCTTGGTTTCTATTTCAACACTTAGGGAAAATTCTAGTTCTGCATACATATGCATATACATACGACACACACACACACACACACACACACATATATATACCCACATACACACATACTTGCACGTATTGTACACACATGCATACACACATCATTTTCACACATACATTCATACAAAGCCGTATATGCACATACATGCATGCATAGGAAATAGATTTTCTTATTTATAAAATCCTTCATGCATAAAAATCAAAGTCTCCTTTTCAAAATAAATTTCAAAATTCATAACTTTTTCTAATGAAAATTATTTCTTTAAAATAATTTACCTCTTTAAAAAACGTGATTTAGGAAGTTCATTTAAAGAAAATATCCGTTCAAAACACTCTTCACAAAATAATTATCTTTAGTATTTTAAATTTAATACGAGGAATTTGCGGGGTGTTACACTCCTCATGTTACCAAAACATGATAAACGATCTATCATTCGAACCCCAGAATGAATGCAATATCTTAACTTAAAAGAACTGATTGGTATATCTTAATTAACAATATCTCACATTATTAATTCCATAATTTCATACCATCATCAATCAATTTCTTTTAAGTATTAGATCACTTGGATTATGATCATTTAGGTACTAACAGAATGATTCAGAATTAAAAATGGTATTTTAAATTTTCTGCACAGAAATACTCGAGTGTTCTTCAGAATACTCGAGTAGTTCTTCAGCCTTTCCAGATTACTCGAGTGGTTCATGGTCACTCGAGTCGTTCATGCTTTTCAGAAAAGTTAGATTTCAGATCTTAAAAGTACTCGAGTAGTTCATGAATACTCGAGTGTTCTTCATCAATTCCAGAATACTCGAGTGATTCATGCATTACTCGAGTGATTCATCAGAAAGTACTTTTGTTGCATCAGTCAATACTCGAGTTCTGGACCTGATACTCGAGTGTTGGAACAAAAAGGCACACTGTTTTATTGCAAAATACTCGAGTACCAAGTCAATTACTCGAGTCTTTTCATACAGAATAGACTGAAAACTTGGTTTTATCATACCATTTTCAATTCTAACCATTTCCAATCCAATCCAATGATCAACAGAGTTCCTATAACATATAATAAACATGTTCAAACACTTAGAACACATCAAATTACAGATTTGACAGAGAATCACAAGATTATGCATGAAACTTGAAAATTCATAACTCAACATACTAAATTGCAATATATTCAATAATCTTGTGAATTTAAGTTCAAAACAGTTTGCATGCATCATATGGAACTTGCTCATAACAGCTTTAGAGCACAAGTTGGTCTCCAAATCAATCTCCCTATTCAAACTAAGCCCTTAGAGCCTCTTGGTGGCTCTCTAGTCAAATTCATGCAATTTAAACTCTATCTAGTGAATAGAAAGCTTTACCCTTACCTCACAGACATGTATCAACTGAAAATTCACAAGAAAAACTCCTCCAACACCAAAAACGACTTCAAGCACCAACATGCAGGACGGTTTGAGTGGAGGTCCAAAATGGAATTGGTTGACATAGAAGACAGAGATAACAATTAGGGAAATTAGTATTTCTAAACTCTATGCAACACGTACTAACTATAGAAATCATTTTGAGACTCAGAAGATGCATGAGCTTACCACAATCAGTGATCAAAGTAAGCTCCAGAACCAACTTGACAGCAACAAGCTCCAACTTCCAAGCTCCTATTCTTCCACCACACACACTCTCAGCTCACGATTTTAATGTCTATACAAAGCTCGTGATGTGAGCTTTGTATTGGTGTATAGTTTGTAACTTGAATCAAATAACATAGGGAGAATCGAAAGAAATGGTTAAGGAACCCTAACTCATGCAATACCCACGAAAATGGCCAATTGCTTCACAAATTCGGGTTTAATTGGTTTATATAGACTGGTTGGAGGCTCATGCAGCTCGACACGACTACCATGGACGTGTTGGGGTGGTGATTTCGTGTCAACGGTGGAGAATCGTTGGTGGTGACTCACCAAACGCACTAACTCGTGCAACTCTGACCAGAACACTCGAGTCTTTTCAGAAACACTCGAGTATTTTGGTCAGTTTTTGAAAAATATTAATTTTATTTTCTTTCCCTCCAAAACCTTTCCTATAATTACCTCTAGGTCCCAAATCAGGGACTAATATGCAAAATATTTATTTTATGTGTAACACCCCAAAAATTTAATTCTTGGTTAATGAAAATTAATTATAAAAGTTTATTTATAATTAATTATTTTTATTAATATCTTTGATTATGAAGTGATTTATTATGCATAAAAATATTAGATAATTTCTAATATGTGAAGATAGTGTTTTTGCTCATCAGTCCCTGTTTTGAGACCTAGAAATAATTTTAGAAAGGTTTTGGAGGGAAAGAAAATAAAATAAATATTTTTGAAAAACTGGCCAAAATACTCGAGTACTTCTGTGAATACTCGAGTATTCTGGTCAGAGTTGCACTCGTGAGTGCGTTGGCTGAGTCACCAACTCAGAAACCTCACGAGTTGACACGTTAGCGACTCAAGGACACGACCATGGCTTCGTGTCGACCTGCATGAGCGATGGATTCGAGTATACAAACCTATGGTGTTGAAGAATCAATCTATTTTGGCCAATTTGTTCTGGAATTCGAAGTTAGGGTTCTTGATTTCTCTGGTTCGATTCTCCTTCTCTGCTTAGAGTTAGGTCACAAATCATACACCAATACGAAGCTCACATCTAGAGCTTTGTATAGACACCAAAATTGTGAGCTGACAGTTTGAGTGTTGGAAGAATCGAAGCTCGAAAGTGGGGATTGTTTGCTGTCAACTGGTTCTGGGAGCTCACTTTGATCCTCGATTGTGGTAAGCTCGTGAACCCTCTTGATCTCAAATTGGTTTTAATCTCTCATGCATGTTGCAGAGAGTAGATTCTAACCTTTCCCCAATTTTTGTGCCCGATTACTCACTCAAACGATATGGTCTTTGGACTCTGCTCACAATGGTTCTGCTCTTTGGTGGTGGAAGTGGTGTGTGCTAGATTGGTGGCTGCTGTGTGGCTGCTGCTGTTCTTGGGTGTTTTTGAACTTGTCTAAGTGTTGTTCAAGGTATGGGAGAAGTCATTCATATTGCTAGTATTATAGATTGTGAATTTAGAATTATTGTGCTATGTGAATTGGACCAAGACATGCTTGCTGGACTTGGAGGTTCAGACAATCACTTGGTCATTTGATTTATAACATGGATAATGTCTGAAATGAATTAATGAAATTAAGCTATAGGAACTTATGAGTTTGGTTGAGTTATAATTGGCAAATGTGATAAATCATGACCTTGATGTGGTATTCTTATGGTAAGCCATTAATGGACATTGAATAAGTTTGGAGTAAGTTCTAAATACTGCATTTGTGCTGTACAAACTCAGTTTCTATGTTAATTGTGGGTAAATGTGATATTGTTATGTTGAGTTGCATAATATGTGGTTTTATGCATAAGTAGGAGCATGATAGGGTCCTCTGTGAATTGTTATGATCTCTGTGTTGAGACAAGTCCTAAATATGTAAATAAAGTTCATTTGATCATTATATGGAGTTAGAATTGCTCAGAGTTGAATTTGGCCTATCAAGTTGTTGAAAATGTGATTTAATGCATAATCGGTGCTCAAATTCAATTCTGTGTAATTTGTGGAGTTCTAAGTGTTTGAACATACTTGTTATATGTTATATGAACTTTATTGATCATTGGATTTGATTAGAAATGGTTAGAATCGAAAATGGTATGTTAAAACCAAGTTTCCAGTCTGTACTGTGATGAAAGACTCGAGTACTTGGCTTGATACTCGAGTAAAATTTTGGCAAAATAGTGTATTTGGTGTTGAAACACTCGAGTATCGGGTCCAGGACTCGAGTAATAACTGACTCAAGGGGATCTCTTAAGGTAAACAACTCGAGTAATGCAGGGGTCACTCGAGTGTTCTGGGATTGATGAAGAACACTCGAGTACTCATGCACCACTCGAGTATTTTCATGAATCTGAAACCCAAATCCCCAGAAAGGTATGAACACTCGAGTATTCTGAAGAACACTCGAGTAATCTGGAAATATATGAAGAACACTCGAGTATTATGAAGAATACTCGAGTAGTTCACCCAGAATATTGAAAATACCATTTTAAATTCTGAATCATTTGGTTAATAACTAAATAATGATAATCCAAGTGATCTAAGACTTAAGAGAACTTGATTTGTGGTAGTAGGAAAAGTGATGAATTAGTAATGTGGGATATTATGAATGATGATACACCAATCAATTCTTTAAGTTAAGGAATTGCATTCATTCTGGAGTTAGGATTGAGAGCTAGACTCATGCATCATGCTGATAACTTAAATTGAAAACTTGTAAATAAAATAGGTATGAGAATCTTACTTGCATTAGATGCTTGCCTAGTGCTAAATATGATGGTTGAAGATTGCATAAGGGGCATGAACAATTAGTTGAGTCTGACCTCTAGATAAGTTGATTCATACAGTATAAGTGGTGGAGTAATCATCATGTCCCCCTTAGATTAAAAATGATCAGGTCTACTTTGAAGACATAGAATGTGATTAGTAGTTCATGATCTGGGTAAGATATTGATAAAGGATTATTTAATAAGCATGATCATGTCTACTTGGTAGTCAATGTCCTAGAACATAAGAAGTTAATGGCTTAAAGGACATAAGAAGGAAATTATTACCTCATGATGATAAATGGAGTAAGTGCAATACCTTGGAACATAAATAGATAATGACTTAAGGAGTATTAATGATAATGCAAGAGTAGTGATGCTTGTTGAGTATGAGGATTCAATCCAAATGCGTTAGGGCTTGTTGCCTCGATTCGGTTATGTGAACGCTGGATAAGTAGGATCACCCTGATCTCCATATGTTATGGATTAACTCCTGCAAGAAGTCATTATGCTGAAAGGATTCCGTATAGTACGGTGTGGCCGCTATACGAAGACATGTGGAACAGTGTGGCCGCCATATGTGTGGTAATTGTGATGGGATTCCGTATAGTACGGTGTGGCCGCTATACGAAGACATGTGGAACGGTGTGGCCGCCATATGTGTGGTAATTGTGATGGGATTCCGTATAGAATGGTGTGGCCGCTATACGAAGACATGTGGAACGGTGTGGCCGCCATATGTGTGTGATTCCATATAGTACGGTGTGGCCGCTATATGAAGGCATGGAATGGTGTGGCCGCCATGTGTGTGATGTGATGATTAATATATGTGTGATGCATCTCATGCATGGTGTACAGGGAATCGTTCGGTGAGGTGCATGCGGGATTGGAAACCATGTAGTACGGTGTGGCCGCTACATGAGACGGTTGGAACGGTGTGGCCGCCACCGTAGAAATGACAAGGACCTAGAACTATTGGTGGACAATGGTTCAGGGATCATCCCCTTGTATCATTTTAGGATCGTGGTCGATGGGGTTCCAGTATAGAACGGTGTGGCCGCTATACAGGTGGTGGAAACATCGAGCGCACGATTGCTTATCCCAGAGTGTTGTTTCCTGGAAGAGTTGATTATGGAGAAATGATTTGAGAGACGTGCATGCATAACATGAAAGATTTATGATCATAGATTTTATGGTTGAACTAAACTCCCGAACATGCATTTTCCATATTGAACTGATATCTGTTATGATTGTGTTGGACCAGTCATATAATCTGCTTAAGCGATATGACAAGAGACTTACTCATATCTACCATGCTTGTGGTGGTAGGTTCTTTCAAAGGACAGGATTGAAGTCACTCTGGTAGGAGTGGAAGTGTCTAGAAGAAGCAGCCAGGATGATGTCTCGTCATCCGAAACCTTTTGCAGAAGGATCGAGTTGTGAAGACCAATGCTGTAACACCCCGCATTTTTCCCGTACGTGCGTGAACGGAATTTGTTAAAATAAACCCTGGAATCCGGTTTTATAAGGAATTTTCAGAAAGTATTTTATGGATTTTTATAAACAGAATGTTTTTGTAAATGAAAAGTGAACGATTTTGTTGAAATGAAATGCTTTGCTAAATAGTGATTTTATTAAAGATGATTTTTGAAAAGGATTTTTCCTTTTTGGATTGTAAACTTTGAAAATTTGTATCTTTTGAACCGTAATTCGGATTTTTACAAACTTTATATCAAATCGATCGTGGCGAAACGTAGATTTTGAAAAAATTTTTTTTGAATTTTCTGAGTTGTTTTATAAAAAGTTATTTTCAGAACTGTAGAACACGAATTTTGAGTTGTATGCTTGATGAAAAAGATGTGTATGTTTTTCTTTTATCTTTGGATTTTAATTTTAAATACATATATGTATACAAATGATTTAATTTAATTTTGTGGTGTTAAATCAATGACTTTTAGTCTTAAAATTTATTGGTGATTAACAAATAAGGACTATGTGTGATTCGGTTTTGGTTAAGAGAATTAAGAGACTAAACTAAACTATTTTCTTAAGCATAATTAAATTAAATTATTAAGATTAAGACTAAATTGAGTAAGTTTTGGATGAATGAAGCATGGTTTGTATTATGTGAGTTTGTATGTGTGTGTTGCTGCTGTGCTGAATTGAATTTGTTTTACCATTTGTGAATTGTGAAAGACCTATGTTGGTATTGAAATTGAAAATGCTTTATTTAAAATAGTAGTTTAAAATAACTCAAAATCATTTTGGAATTTCATTTTCCTGAATCTCCATATTTTGTTTTAAAGTATAAAGACACGAACTTTTATAAACAGGATTTTTTAAGAAGAAATGAATTGGTTTGATAAAAAGATTATCTTACCTGTTTTCCTGAAAGCCTTTTTACCACAAATCTAAATTGGATTTAGAAAGCTTTTTGGGCGTTAACAATGTGTTTTCGAGAAAAGAATTGTTTTAACAAGCTTTCAAAATGAAAATTTATAATCCTCGCAAACCGTTCTAACGCACGGGAAAAATGTTTAGTTCGGGTGTTGGACGCGACGGGAACGTGGCAAAGGATAGCAACAGGAAACCTTGGGTAGCTTACGGATGTTTCGTCATCCAGGTGAGAGAGAAGCTCCCCTTAAGACGCCGTGGTATTAGGCAACATATTAAGGCGTCCAATCATCTCAAAGGTTGGACCCGGTCTCGTTAAGGCGAGGAAGAGGGATAGTGAGTGATTGTTTGTTTGTTTGTGTGTCGTGGGCTATCCCTACAAGTCGCTGAGACCGAAGTGTTGTCTATAGTTATTATGTTTGTTGAAATGATATGATGTTTACTATGCGTGAACTGATGGTTAGTTTAGTATGTGAAGTGAATTAAGTAAGTTGTTAAAAGATGTTTGATTTTACCCTAAGACCTGAAATAATAATGAGATTGAGAGAGAAAAGAGAGGCGAATAAGAAATATGAGAAAGATTGAGAAAGAAATAAATGGTGCAGTATGAATAAAAAGAGAAAGTTATAAGAAACGAATGAGAAAGATGATAAGAGTGAAGGAAAAAGATAAAGAGTTGAAAGAGAACGTGATTATGGAAGTGAGAAGTGGTGGAGTAGAGATGTGATCCCTCATGCATGTTTTTGGGAAGAAGCTTAGTGTTGAGTTGAGCTTGCTCCTCCACTAACACTCACCCAAAAATATGATTTTTGAAAATAGTTTTTGAAAAGAATCTTTTGAAAAGAATTTTGTAAAGTCATCTTTTTGAAAAGGTTTTGCGAAAAGAGTTTTGAGAAGGAAGAGGGAATGAGTTTTGAGGAAGTTGGAAAGAATTATGCTGAGCATGAGATGACGAGAAAGTTGATATCGAGATGAGATTGATGTGTGGCTTGAGGCCATTGTGATTCTAGGGGGAACGGATTTACGTTTAGTGGTCGGGCTTCGTTGAAGGGATGCACCAAGGACGAGCCGACTGTTAGGATTCAGCTGATAATTAAAACTTGCTAAAAACCTTAAAAGAATTTAAAAGACATTTACAATTGCGGTGAGATATGAGTGTCGATCCGAAGTAGTGGAGAGGAAGGAACGATAAGTATCTGCGGATACTTAGGACGAGATTGCATGAGGGGAGGACGATGACGGTGAAACGTCAAGAAGTCTAGAGTATATTTCTAGGCGGAACGAATCCCACATGTGGTGCACTAACGTGGTGGGGACTGGGTCTAATACCGTGGTAAGTTCCGCATCGCGAACTAGAATTATACTGTCGCCCCCTTGATTGCAAATCGAGAACAGTGAGAGGGACTGGAACGGGGCATTTGTGTTTGCCGCCGAGGGCGTGCATTGATTAAATGATATGATTAAGATTTGAGGCAAGGCCTCCTGGTCTGGGACCATTTATGTGTTGGATAGCTGTCGTGCCCGCGTGGTAAAGGTCCTGTACTCCTGTTTGCTTTCGACTAGGTTGGGTGGATGACCGAGGAGATGTAGACGTGTGTGACTCCTTCAATGATGCTTTTCCCCCATCATTGAAGCGAACCGATACGCTAAAACTTAAAGAACTAAGATATTTCAAAGAGAAATATAAAGCGATATCTGTTATTGGAAAAGATTTAAAAGATAAATACAAGAAAGAATTATTGAGATGAGTGATGAGTTTGGAACTCCTGAAGGAAAAGGATTGAGTGGAAATTGTGAAAGATTACGAAGAGAATTTTAAGATGGTGATTATGAAAGGTTGAAGTTTGTGTTCAGTTATATGAGTATATGATAATGGTATTGTTGTTGTTTGTATGTTGTTCCTTAATATTTGCCTATTGTAATTCCACACAGTCGACATAACTGTTTGGGTAGCTTACTCTCTCCTCTTCTTTTGTTCTCCTCTTCTTCTTTACTTCTGCTTCCTTTGCTTCTTCTGGAAAATATCGTAATTCGATTAGAAGCCAAAGAGATTGAGGTTCCAGATCCAGCTTGATCGGGAGGTCAGAACATCTTCGTTGAAAGGAGACGATTCGGTGGAGACCTCTGGGGCAACATATGAGGACAACTCTACTGGCGGACTGAGAAGCGGGACCTACCAGGATTCAGAGTTAGATGAAGAGTATTAGGAAGTACGACTAGAAGCTAGGTATTCCCCTCAGAATATGGTACTCCACTGTAAGTTCTTGGTTACCTAGCTCTACTAAACTGTACCCCGGCAAATGATTTATTTAACACCGAGGTTTGAAATTAGAAAACGGGCAATGTTATAAATGACGTTTTGAAAACAAGTTTCAAAGTGCGATGTCTTGTGACATCTCGGTTTGGAACTTGAAAGGTATTACACAATGTGAGAACATGAGTTTTTAAAATGTAACCACGATTTGGAAATCTAATTGTTCTCATCTGGTGTAACACTTGTTTTTTTAAAAAAAAATGGCCCTAATTTTCACTATATTTAATCTAAGTTTTCAAGTTGCCAAATCGGGGTGTTACAAATGCTCTGGGTGTAAAAAGGGTTTTTGGGATCTTGTATTTTATAAGTGTTTTACACTCAGAATATTTTGTAGAAGAAATATTACTCTAAATGAAAAAGTACAATTTGGTTTTCACACTCCTTATAGAAAAAGTTTTTGTTAACCCGTATTTTTCAATGGGCTTGATTTTGGGATGTTACATTATGCATAAATATACTTACCAAATAAATTCACACATTACTTAATAACATAAACACAGATTTTTAATCAAAGATTAAAATAGAAATAATTAATTATAATAAATTTTATAATTAACATTTCATTAATCAGGGATTAAAATTTTGGGGTGTTACACTACTCCCCCACTTACAAGGAATTTCGTCCCCGAAATTAAACTTATACAAACAACTCAGGATAGTCCTAACGCATCTTATCCTCTAATTCCCAAGATGCTTCCATCACATCACCACAAATCCAGATAACCTTGACGAAAAGAATATCCTTCCCTCTAAGCTGCTTGACTCTTCGATCTTCAATGCGGATAGGCATAGCTTCAAAGGTTAGGTTTTCACCTATTTCTAGGTCATCAGGTTGAATCCTAAGGACAATGGTGGGGTCATGTATATACTTCTTCAACTGAGACACATGGAATACATTATGAAGGTTAGCTAATGACGGGGGTAGGGCTATTTGATAGGCTACTGGACCAACTCTTTTGAGAACTTGGTAAGGACCAATAAACTTAGGTGATAGTTTCTGGGTTTTCAAGGCTCTACTAACACCTTTGGTTGGTACTATTCTAATGAAAACACGGTCACCTTCAGCAAGTTCTAAGGGTTTCCTCCTCCTATCAGCATAGCTCTTCTGCCTGCTTTGAGCAGTCTTCATCTTCTCTTGTATCATCTTAATCTTCTCAGTTGTCTCTTGTACAAAATCCGGTCCTACAGGGGCACTCTCCCCCACTTGAAACCAGCATAATGGTTTTTGACACTTTCTCCCATACAAAGCTTCAAATGGTGCCATTCCAATGCTCGTATGATAACTATTGTTGTAAGTAAATTCCACGAGCGGCAACATTTGTTCCCAATTTCCTTGTCCTTCCAAAACACAAGCTCTTAAGATGTCCTCAAGTGACTGAATAGTCCTTTCCGTTTGACCATCAGTCTGAGGATGGTATGAAGAACTCAACTTCAATCTCGAACCCAAAGCTCTATGTAGATCTTGCCAAAACTTAGATGTAAACCTTGGATCGCGATCTGACACGATACATGATGGCACACCATGCAGGCGAACAACTTCCTTGATATACAACTGAGTGAGCTTTTCCAAAGAGTAGCGCATATTAATTGGAATAAAATGCGCTGACTTTGTCAAGCGATCTACAATCACCCAGATTGCATCATGACTAGTAGATGTCCTTGGCAACCCAGATACAAAATCCATTGAGATACTATCCCATTTCCATAACGGAATTTCTAAGGGAAGTAATTCTCCTCCTGGCCTTTGGTGTTCCACCTTCGCCTTCTGGCACACCAAACAACACGCTACATACCTTGCCACATCTTTCTTCAATCCAGGCCACCAAAATATCTCCTTCAAATCCTGATACATTTTGGTAGCTCCCGGATGCATACTCATCTTGCTTTTATGCGCTTCATCCAGAATCATTCTCCTTACCTCCAAATTATCGGGCACACAAATCCTTACTCTAAAGCGAAGGATTCCATCCTTCCCTTCTTGAAATTCTAACTCTTTGCCTTCCTCCATAAGCTTCCTCTTTTCCTTAAGCTCATCATCCTCTCGTTGCAACTCTCGAATCCTTTGCAAGAATTCGTTAGTAATCTGCAACATTCTCATCTTGATGCTTGTCGGCTCCACTTGCATCGTCATGCTCAAATCTCTGAATTCTTCTATCAACGCAGCTTCTTTGACCATCATCGTACTAATATGCATTGCCTTTCGACTCAATGCATCCGCCACAACGTTTGCTTTCCCAGGATGGTAATGAAGCTCAAACTCATAATCCTTCAGGAACTCCATCCATCGACGTTGCCTCATGTTCAACTCCTTCTGATAAAAAAGGTACTTTAAACTCTTATGGTCACTAAACACCCGAAACGTAGTGCGATAGAGATAGTGCCTCCAAATCTTTAGAGCGAAGACAACAGCTGCCAACTCTAAGTCATGAGTTGGATAGTTCATTTCATGAACTTTTAGCTGTCTCGAGGCGTAAGCGACTACCTTTCCATCTTGCATCAAAACACTTCCAAGTCCTTGTTTCGATGCGTCACAGTACACCTCAAAATTCTTCTGTGGATCAGGCAAAATCAACACAGGAGATGATGTCAATCTTTCCTTTAACTATCGGAAACTCCTTTCACACTTCTCATCCCATATAAATGGTTGATCTTTCCGAGTTAACTTTGTCAAGGGTAGTGCAATCCTTGAGAAACCTTCTATAAATCTTCTGCAGTAGCCAGCCAAACCAAGAAAACTTCTCACTTCCGTGACCGACTTTGGTTGTTCCCATTGTAGAACTGAGCTTACTTTCGCCGGGTCAACCGCTATCCCCTTGTTTGAGATCACATGCCCTAAAAATTTAACTTCCTCCAGCCAGAACTCACACTTTGCAAGTTTGGCGTACAACTGCTTCTCCTTCAGGACATTCAACACTATTCTCAAGTGTTCAGTATGCTCCTCCGGGTTCTTGGAATAAATAAGGATATCGTCAATGAACACAACCATGAATGAATCTAAATAAGGTCTAAAGAATCGATTCATGTAGTCCATGAAAATAGCTGGCGCATTAGTCAATCCGAACGGCATCACAACATACTCATAATGCCCGTATCGAGATCGAAATGCAGTCTTAGAGATATCCTCTTCTATAATCCTGATCTGATGATACCCCGATCTCAAATCAATCTTGGAAAATACTGAAGCCCCACGAACTTGATCCATAAGGTCATCTATCCTTGGTAAAGGATACTTGTTCTTGATTGTGACCTTATTCAACTGTCGGTAGTCGATGCACATCCTCATACTACCATCTTTCTTTTTGACGAACAAAACCGGAGCACCCCAAGGTGACACACCGGGTCGGATCATCTGCTTCTGCAA
This sequence comes from Crotalaria pallida, assembly GCA_037953625.1. NCBI lineage: Eukaryota > Viridiplantae > Streptophyta > Magnoliopsida > Fabales > Fabaceae > Crotalaria > Crotalaria pallida. Next base: position 46,038,522 of record CM075650.1, on the reverse strand, counting down.
CAACTCTTCAATCTGCTTCTTCATCTCAGCCATTTCCGGTGGTGCCATTCTGTAAGGAGCGATAGAAATGGGACCAGTTCCCGGAACTAAATCAATTCCAAATTCAATCTCTCTCTTCGGTGGCAAACCAGGTATCTCATCAGCGAATACCTCAGGAAAATCTTGGACAACGAAAATCTCTTCAATTCTTGGGCCATTCTCTTCCGCTTCAGTGTTGAACAAGCACATATAGCCTGAAGGTTTTGGGTTTCTATAGATCACTACTTTTCTATCACAATCAATGATCACTTGGTTTCGACTCAACCAATCCATCCCCAAGATCACATCTAATTGCGATAAGGGCAAACAGATCAAATCTACCCTAGAGGTTTGTCCTAACACTTCTATACAACAGTCAAGACATGCTCTAGAAGCAACTACAGGAGCATTAGTAGAGGTTTCTACTTTAAGAGTGTATGATAACTCAGATATGGGAAAACTCAAACGATTTACACATTCATGTGAAACAAATGAATGCGTTGCACCAGAATCAAACAACACATTACAGAGCTTACCATTTAGCAACTAATTACCTTGCACCAGATCAGAGGATTGGCTTGCTTCTACACCATTAAGCGTGAAAACCCTTCCTTGAACCACGGGCTTATTAGCTTTCCCTCTTGAGTTAGCCTTAGCTGGTTCCTTGCAGTCATTCGCAAAGTGTCCCGGTTTCCCACAGTTGAAACAACCACTTGTTCCCCAACAAAAACGGCCATGATGACGGCACTTGCACTTGTCACAGAAGGGAGCCTCGCTCCGGAAATTCCTTCCATCATTACCTCCAACTTTTCCTTTACCTTTCCCCCGACGATCATACGGACCCTTGCCTCGATTGTTGAAACCCTTGCGCCTATGAGGTCCATAGTTCTGGCTATCTTTCCTCTCTGGTGCTTGCAATCCTTCAGCTTTCTTGTCATCCTCATACATCCTACACATGTCCACAAGTGCAGGAAAGCTTTGAATCCGTTGATAGCTGAAAATAGATTTCAGCTTAGGCCGTAAGCCTCCCTCGAACTTGATACACTTGCTTCTTTCATCAGGGTTGTTCTGGTAGTATGGGGAGTACTTCATCAATTCCTCGAACTTGGCTGCGTACTCACCCACGCTCATGTCTCCTTGCTTCAGTTGCAAGAATTCCACTTCCTTCTTTCTCCTCAAATCCTCAGGGAAATATTTATTGAGAAACTTCTCCATAAATACACCCCAATTAACATCCCTTCCTTCATAATGCAAAAGTTGAACTGTATGGTTCCACCAGTTCTCAGCCTCATCTTCTAACATGTAGACTGCATATGCCACCTTCTGAGCTTCCATGCAATCTAATGTTCTGAAGATCTTATCCATGGTGTGAATCCACTTATTGGCCTCTTCAGGTTTAAATCCTCCTTCAAATTTGGGTGGATTACAACTCCTAAAATCCGCCAAACTCTTCGCCTCGGTATTACCCATATTACACTGGTGAGGTGGGTTAACCGGTTGAGGTGGTTGCAGTGATTGCTATTGCTGCATAGACTCCAGCACTGCGGTAATTCTCTCTAACATCGCGTTGGTGTGATTTTGATTTCTAGTTGCCATAATAGACCTGCGCTATGGACTTATGGTCACATATGATAAACTAAAGAAACATTCATCACACCACCTATACTAAGGCTATAACCATAACCTCAAACAAACATTCAATTGTATCTAGTGCTTAAAATAAGCAAGATACTAGCATTCAAAACAATAAATATACCCTGTGGATACCTGCTTGATGCTGATGACTACCTTTCTGGAACTACTTCAACTACTACAGGATCTAACCTGGCTCTGATACCACTCTGTGTGACACCCCCAATATAATCCAAGTAATTAATACAATAATTGTACTATTACTCGTATTAGTTATGGACTTGCGAGTAATTTTGAGAAAAATGTAGGAAATAAAATTTTCTTTTTATTTTCTCTAGAGGCGGGTGCACAGACCAAAACATGGAACTCTTGGAGAATGTAAATTGTATCACTTTAATCATTGTACTAAATTCGGCATTTTCTAAGACAATAAAATCTTTTCATATAATCCAGATAGCATCGGTACTTCGAAATCGTATTTACATAGTAAAAATTAAATGATGCCATCCATTCTTTCGTTTCGCGAAACTGATACCATTTTCAAATAACGTAGCCGAATTCTTTGAATATTCGTTATCAGAGTAAGCGGAAATAATAGGACTATGCACAGTAGTAATATGAACATAAGATATATATATATATATATAAGTCAGGTAATACATAGTCCAAAGTCGTGTCTCCAAGAACCAGTACAAGTCTATAAAATAGATCATCACTCCAGAGTTCTCAAAACTATATACAATATCTACATCTCAAAATAAAGACTCTGAAGCTGATCATAGAACATAAGCAGCAGTAGTAGTAGTAGTAGAAGTCTCCAAGAAGTAGTAGCAGTAGTCCTCATCCAACATCACAGCTGCAACATCATCATCTCCTCCACAACATCCCTCACACCGAATCCCCTGATCCTCATCATGTACCATATGCACATACCAAGGGATCATCATCCCTCCACTGACTCCCGGTAGAGTGTACAATAGGCTCGCCTCCGCTCTCGTCCTCCATAGGATCCTCCTCGATCTCATTCGATGGAGTGGGTACCCTACCACTGGGTACAGGGTCAGGTGATGGCGAGACCCTAACAGGGCTCCTCGGATCAGATAGGGGAGTCTCCTTGCGGACGACTCTCGAAGAAAAAGGGTGTGAGCGGGTAGGTCGAAAACGAAAACTGTGATATGAGCGAGCTGGTCGTGTGGGAGGTGGTCCATGGTAAGTGTAAAAGGGTGGTACGTGCATAGTGTATATGATGGGAATCCTAAATCTACGAGGACGGAACCGGATCAGCGGGTTGGGATGGTTGAAGGTAACCTCTACCTCTCCCTCAAATACCGCTCGGTGATCCTCGTAGATCCATAAGCCACTAGGAAGTGGCCGGATCTCGATGCAAGCGATGTAGCGTGACATCACCTACAAGGGCACAGGGATAAGCAATTCTATACAAATAATAAATAGAGCATAAATAAATGTGCAATTTATATATGTAAACATGCAGCAGTAATCAACAACCACATTTAGCACTTAGCAAATATTTAATGCGAGTAAGATGCTCATACTTATTTCATTTATCAGTTTTAGGTTAAATGGGTGGCATGATGTATGAATCTAGCTCTCAATCCTATCTCCATCAATCTCTATCACTCTCTGACGTCCACCCTTTACTCCATATCAGCACTCAACAGTGCGTTGTACTCCTAGGTGTACAACATTCATACTTTCACCAAGAATGTACATGACAAGCTTGGAAATGGTACATAACGTGCAACTCGAGCAACGTCCCGTCATCCAAACGGAATAACCATATCATCAGCATCTCACTATGCTGGCCACGTCGTCAACCATAACATGTCATCAAGAGAGCCGTCGTTTGGCACTCCCAGAGGCCCTCCTCATGTTACCAAAACATGATAAACGATCTATCATTCGAACCCCAGAATGAATGCAATATCTTAAATTAAAAGAACTGATTGGTATATCTTAATTAACAATATCTCACATTATTAATTCCATAATTTCATACCATCATCAATCAATTTCTTTTAAGTCTTAGATCACTTGGATTATGATCATTTAGGTACTAATAGAATGATTCAGAATTAAAAATGGTATTTTCAATTTTCTGGACAGAAATACTCGAGTGTTCTTCAGAATACTCGAGTAGTTCTTCAGCCTTTCCAGATTACTCGAGTGGTTCATGGTCATTCGAGTCGTTCATGCTTTTCAGAAAAGTTAGATTTCAGATCTTAAAAGTACTCGAGTAGTTCATGAATACTCGAGTGTTCTTCATCAATTCCAGAATACTCGAGTGATTCATGCATTACTCGAGTGATTCATCAGAAAGTACTTTTGTTGCATCAATCAATACTCGAGTTCTGGACCTGATACTCGAGTGTTGGAACAGAAAGGCACACTGTTTTATTGCAAAATACTTGAGTACCAAGTCAATTACTTGAGTCTTTTCATACAGAACAAACTGAAAACTTGGTTTTATCATACCATTTTCAATTCTAACCATTTCCAGTCCAATCCAATGATCAACAAAGTTCATATAACATATAATAAACATGTTCAAACTCTTAGAACACATCAAATTACAGATTTGACAGAGAATCACAAGATTATGCATGAAACTTGAAAATTCATAACTCAACATACTAAATTGCAATATATTCAATAATCTTGTGAATTTAAGTTCAAAACAGTTTGCATGCATCATATGGAACTTGCTCATAACAGCTTTAGAGCACAAGTTGGTCTCCAAACCAATCTCCCTTTTCAAACTAAGCCCTTAGAGCCTCTTAGTGGCTCTCTAATCAAATTCATGCAATTTAAACTCTATCTAGAGAATAGAAAGCTTTCCCCTTACCTCATAGACGTGTATCAACTGAAAATTCGCAAGAAAAACTCCTCCAACACCAAAAACGACTTCAAGCACCAACATGCAGGACGGTTTGAGTGGAGGACCAAAATGGAATTGGTTGACATAGAAGACAGAGATAACAATTAGGGAAATTAGTATTTCTAAACTCTATGCAACACGTACTAACTATAGAAATCAATTTGAGACTCAAAAGATGCATGAGCTTACCACAATCAGTGATCAAAGTAAGCTCCAGAACCAACTTGACAGCAAAAAGCTCCAACCTCCAAGCTCCAATTCTTCCACCACACACACTCTCAGCTCACGATTTTAATGTCTATACAAAGCTCGTGATGTGAGCTTTGTATTGGTGTATAGTTTGTAACTTGAATCAAATCACAGAGGGAGAATCGAAAGAAATGGTTCAGGAACCCTAACTCATGCAATACCCACGAAAATGGCCAATTGCTTCACAAATTCGGGTTTAATTGGTTTATATAGACTGGTTGGAGGCCCATGCAGCTCGACACGACTACCATGGACGTGTTGGGGTGGTGATTTCGTGTCAACGATGGAGAATCGTTGGTGGTGACTCACCAAACGCACTAACTCGTGCAACTCTGACCAGAACACTCGAGTCTTTTCATAAACACTCAAGTATTTTGGCCAATTTTTGAAAAATATTAATTTTATTTTATTTCCCTCCAAAACCTTTCCTATAATTACCTCTAGGTCCCAAATCAGGGACTACTATGCAAAATATTTATTTTATGCATAAATATACTTACCAAATAAATTCACACATTACTTAATAACATAAACACAGATTTTTAATCAAAGATTAAAATAGAAATAATTAATTATAATAAATTTTATAATTAACATTTCATTAATTAGGGATTAAAATTTTTGGGTGTTACACTATTCCTCCTAGTTGCACACCCAAACACCGAATGCTCCAAGGACGTCCAACACGGGGGAGGAACGGAGAGAAGAAGGGTTCCCAGTTGGTGAGTCTTGGTGGAGGAGAATGAGAGAGAGATATGCATGAGTGAGAAGAGAGTGTGTTGGATTTTGGGTGCTGGAGTTCCAGAGAAAATGAGAGAGACGAAAGAGAAATAGAATAGAAAGTGTTATTGTGTTGTTTGTGGCTTTTCTTTTATTCTTTTATGGGAATTATTTGTGTGGCTCTCATTGGAGGCTTCTTTGAGAAGCTTAGAATATGTGGACAGGGTTTATTGGCTTCTAAGGGAAGCCACCAATAGTGACTTGACAAAGACATAAAGTGATGGATATGACATTTGTACGGAAGGCGTGAAAACCAAGGAATTAGCAACTCAGTGTGAGTTGTCACGGAGAAGCAATAGCAGTCCGAGTCTCCTCTCGGTCAACAGTGCTACTTGTGGCGGTTGGCTTATCCGGTTTGGCATAATTACTAGACTTCGCGTTCGTTACTTATTCTGCTCGGCTGAGATCGGTCCGAGGTCCAGCCTTAACTCATCTGGTCGGTCTACACTTCCTATTTCGCTCTCGGCAGTATACCACTTCTATGACTTAATCCTATTCTTAAATAAATTTATATTTAAATCTATTATATTAAATATAAAATTTCGGGATGTTACATTCCTCTCCCACTTACAGGAATTTCATCCTCGAAATTCAGTCGGCGTTGAACAACTGCGGATAAGACAGCTTCATCTTCTCCTCGAGTTCCCAAGTAGCCTCTTCTACGTCATTCCGATTCCAGATAACTTTGACCAAAGAGATCTCTTTCCCTCTGAGCCGTCTGACCTGTTTGTCCTCGATTCTGACTGGAAGAACCTCGAAGGTCAAATTGTCTTTTAATGGTAACTCATCCACTTCTATCACATGCGAGGGGTCATGAATGTACTTCCTAAGTTGCGAAACGTGGAATACATTATGGAGTTTAGTCAGGTGCGGAGGTAAAGCAATTCTGTAGGCTACTGGTCCGACCTTCCCCAATATCTGATATGGTCCGACGAACCCAGGGGTCAACATTCTTGATTTGATAGCTCGGACAATACCCGTTACAGGGGACACCCGCAGGAATACATGATCTCCCGCATTGAATTCCAAGGGTTTTCTTATTTTGTCGGTGTAGCTCTTCTGTCGGTCCTGATCTGCTTTCATCTTTCCTTGTATCATTCGGATCTTCTTGGTTGTCTCATGTACAATGTCGGGACCAATCAATAAGTTTTCTCCTATCTGGAACTAGCACAACAGCGTTTGGCATTTCCGACCATACAACGCTTTGAAAGGAGCCATTCCGATGCTCGAGTGAAAGCTGTTGTTGTAGGTAAATTCGACCAATGGCAGAAGTGCTTCCCAACTTTCCGATTGTTCGAGTGTACATGTCCTCAGTAAGTCCTCCACGGTTTGAATGGTGCGCTCGGATTGTCTATCGGTCTGAGGATGATAAGTTGTGCTAAACTTCAACTTTGTACCCATGGCTTGCTGCAAACTCTGCCAGAATCGTGATAAGAAGCGAGGATCACGGTCCGACACAATACTGCTCGAAACACCGTGGAGCCTAACAATATCCTTTATGTACAGTTGTGTCAACTTCTCTAGGCTCTACTTCATGCTGATCGACAGGAAATGGGCACACTTTGTCAGTCGGTCCACCACAACCCAAATGGCTTCATGCCTTTATCTTGTTCTCGGTAGGCCTGACACAAAATCCATCGAGATGCTGTCCCACTTCCATTGTCGAATCTCCAAAGATCTGAGCTGTGACACCCTTTTCCCATACAAGTAAATATTACAATAAATATGTATTACTTGTAAAATATATGGACTTGTTATTGTATAGAAATGATGAAAATCAAAATTTCTCTTTTCAAGCGGGTGCACAAACCAAAACTTGGAATTCTTGGAGAAGAAATTCTAATTCGTTTCAAACAGTTGTATTGAATTCGGCAATATCTAAAACCTTTTCACGAGCGGGATAGCATTCGTATTTGAAATCGTATTTATATGATAGAAAGTAAATGAGGCTATCCTTTCTTTTGTTTTGTAAAACTGATACCACCTAATCCTTTTCGTAGCCGAGCTCTTTAAAATATTAAATCAGAGTAAGCGGAAATTAGAGGACTATGCAACTAATAGAAATATAACATAGATTTTATATACATATATATATATATATATATATATATATATATATATATATAAAGTCAGGTGATACATAGTCCCAGCATAAGTCTCCAAGGTCCATACACAAGTCCATAAAGATCTATGCTCATAATAAAACCATAGTCCCTAGAGTACTCAAAAGTATATCTACAATATACACATCTCAAAATATAGACTCTAGAGGTGGTCACATAGATCTGGCAGCATCATTAGTAGTGATAGTAGTAGCAGTCTCCAAGAAGCAAAAGTAACATCATCATCATCAGCAGCAGCAGCAGCAGTATCTCCTCCACAACATTCCTACACCGGATCCCCTAATCCTCATCATACACCTTATACACATACCTAGGGATCATCATCCCTCCACTGACTCCCGGTGGAATGAACGACAGGCTCGCCTCCGCTCTCATCCTCCACGGGATCCTCCTCGATCTCATCCGATGGAGAGTGTACCCTACCACTGGGTACGGGGTCAGAAGATGGTGTGACCCTGACTGGACTCCTCGGATCAGAAGGGGGAGTATCCTCGCGGACGACTCTCGAGGAAAAAGGGTGTGAGCGGGTAGGTCTGAAGCGAAAACTATGATAAGAGCGAGCTGGCCGTGTCGGAGGTGGTCCATGATATGTGTAAAACGGGGGTACGTGCATAGTGTATATGATGGGAATCCTAAATCTACGAGGACGAAATCGAATCAACGGGTTCGGGTGGTAGAAGGTAATCTCTACCTCTCCCTCGAACACCGCACGATGGTCCTCATAGATCCATGTGCCACTAGGAAGTGGCCGGATCTCGATGCAAGCGATGTAGCGAGACATCACCTACAAGGGCATAGGGGTAAGCAATTCTATACACATAATCAATAGAGTATAAATATGTGAACAATAGGAATATAAAGTCATGCAACAATAAACAACCATCACATTTAGCACTTAGCAGTTATTGAATGCATGTAGGATGCTCATACTTGTTTCATTTATCACGCTTAATTTAAATGAGTGGCATGATGTATGAATCTAGCTCTCAAGCCTATCTCCATCAATCTATGTCACTCTCTGACGTCCACCCCTGACAACCCAGCACTCATCAGTGCATTGTATTCCTAGGTATACAACATTTCGTACATTCACCAAGAATGTACACGACAAGCTTGGAACCCGTGCCACCCGAGCATATCCCGTCATCCAAACGGACCGTCATCCAAACGGTGTAATCATATCGGCATCCACTAAGCCAACCACGTCTTCAACGTGTCATCAAGCAAGCGTATTGGCACTCCCAGAGGCCCTCCACATGTTACCAAAACATGATAAACGACCTACCATCCAAACTCCAAGATGGATGCATTAACTTAGTTTAAAAGGAATTGATTGATGTTTTATTCTTTTATTAATACCTTACGTGCTTCCCGAGAAACGTGTCATTACTCAAATGAAAACATCATGACGTCAATCAATTTCTTTTAAGTCCAGGATCACTTGGTTTATTGTCCTTTAAGTGTTAACAAAATGACTTAGAATTGAAAATGGTATTTTTAAGTTTCTGACTAAAATACTCGAGTATTCTTCATAACACTCGAGTAGTTCATCAGTTTCCAGTTTTACTCGAGTAATTCATCATTATACTCGAGTTGTTCATATCTTTTTAGAAAGTTAGGTTTCAGATTTTTAAGAAAATACTTAAGTAGTTCACGAGATACTCGAGTCATTCACCAATCCAGAATACTCGAGTAGTTCATGCATTACTCGAGTCGTTCATCAAACTTGACTCTTGTTGCATCTGTTAATACTCGAGTCCCAAGCCAAACACTCGAGTCATGCGCCAAAATCCACACTGGTGCATCACGAAATACTCGAGTATCGAGCCATCTACTCGAGTTTTATCAGACAGAACAGACCGAAAACTTAGTTTTTACATACCATTTTCATTTCTAAACATTTCTAACCCAAACCAATGATCAAAACAGTTCATATACCTTATATTGAACATGTTACAACACTTATCACATATCAAATTACAGATTTGACAGAGAATCGATTGTTAATGCATAAAACATACCATTTAACAACTTAATACCTCAAATTGCAAATTAATCAACAAACTCATGAAATTGTGTTCATTACAGCTTGCATGCATCATATGAAACTTGCTCACAACACCCGTGGAGCATGAATTGGTCTCAAAACCAAAGTTCCTATTCAATCTAAGCCCTTAGAGCCTCTTGATGGCTCTCTAATGAAAATCATGGAATTTAAACTCTATCTAGTGCATAAAACAACTTCCCCTTACCCCTCAGACGTGTACCAACAGAGGATTCCAAAGAAAAAGCTCTCCAACACCAGAAATGACTTTGAGCACCACATGCAAGACAGTTTTGAGTGCATCACCAAGATTGAATTGGTTCACACATGAAACAGAGATAAGAATTGGGGAATTTAGTTTTGTTAGTTCCATGATGAACATGATGAATGTTTTGATAATGACAAAGTGTTTTTGAACAAGCTACAAGTGTTGATCAAGTTTCAAGCTCAACAAGCAACAACAAACATCAAATGAAGAAGAGAGAAAGCAAGCTCATGAAGACCTAAGTTTGAGTGTATTTGTATTTCTTTTATCTTTTGCCTCTCAAGCTTCATAGGTTTTTTATTTGGGTAGATTATTATAGAGGGTAGTGAATCTCATTCATAAGTCATGATTTAATCATAATTTGAGTTTTCACTTAACCTAGAATCAATAGGTGGCTTAAAGGTTTTAAAGGAAAGGTTGGATTTTGAGAAAACAAGTTTTGAACATGTACAGTACCAACTTAATCGATTAAGTGATAACTTAATCGAGTACTACTCGAGTACACGACTTGCTTAATCGATTAAGTACTGCTGAACTGATTTTTAAAATACGTTTTTCACTTCTCAAAATCAGTTTTCAAGTGCTACAACTTTTGGGTATTCTATATAAACCTTTTCCTATTATTTGTGATGAGTTAGAATCATTTCATACAAGTTTTACAAAGAATCAAGCCACTCTATTCTCTCTCATTTTCTAAAGATCAAAGTTCTCATATTTTCATATTCTTTGATCAAGAACCTTTGAATCTCTTATGGTGAATTGTCATAACTCTTGATTGAGATTCATAGGATTGTTTTGTGTTTTCTATTGTGTTGTAATCTTTGCAAGAAGGCAAGCCACTACAACAAACAAGAAGTCTTGGTGTGTCGATTTTATCATCAAGCAAGTGCATTCTTATTGAAGAAGAAGAAGAAGTCTTGGTTGTGAATCAAGCAAGTGAAGCCTTGGTGTGTGGTTTATCATCAAGCAATTGAAGACTTGTTGTGTCGATTATCAACAAGGGGTAGAGGTTAGATTAGAGAGAAGATCAATAGGATTACAAGGCAAGGGTGTCGGTTATCTCTTGTAGGCTAGCAAGAAGGGAGTCTTGTGAGGCAATCACTTGTAATTTGAGAACTCTAATTCCTCATAGTGAAGAATCTCTCTTGGTTGAAGAGGGGACTGGATGTAGCTTTCAAGTGGATGAAAGTGAACCAGGATAAATCACTGTGTCGTATCTCTAAACCCTTACTCTTTATATTCAAGTCATTTGATTGCGTTCTTGGTTGAAAACCTAGAAAGATTGATTTTCATAATTGATTGAATTGAATCTTTGATTGTTCAAATTGATAAAGGGAAAATCATTTTCATAACTAGGTTAATCAATAAGAATATAGGTGTTAATCATTTCCGCTGAATCTCTGATCTTGCATGTGAATTGATTGATTTTCGTATTCGAATGAAAAATTGATTTTTCTGTTTCTGTCATATTTAATCGATTAAGTTCAAGTTTAATCGAGTACTACTCGAGTAAATTGCAGGTTAATCGATTAAGTACTGTAGAATTTGCAAAAATCATTTGTTTTGATTGTTTCGATTTGTTTCGTTCGAAAATTTTTCAAGGTAGCTTCAACACCTATTCAACCCCCCCTTCTAGGTGTATTCCTAGGGTTCCTAAGTCTCTCCAACCACCAATTGCGATTTCCTCAAGTTTTTCTAGACTCTATGCAACACATACCAACTAAAGAAATCGAATTTGAGACCCAAAGACTCGTGAGCTTACCAGAAATCAGAATGAAAGTGAGCTCCCAGAACCACTTTGACAGGAATAGCCCCAACTTCCAAGCTCCAATTCTTCCAACACACTCACTCAAACCTCACGATTTTAGTGTCTATACAAAGCTCGTGATGTGAGCTTTGTACTAGTGTATGATTTATTACTCAATTTGACCCAGAGAAGGAGAATCGAACGCCTGAACTCAGAAACCCTAGCTTCAACACTCAGCTTCGAATTTGACCAAATACCCCAACAATTCAGTGTTGATTTGCTTTTATAGACCATGGAAACGCTCATGCAAGCCGACACGACCTCCTTGGACGTGGAATGGTGGTGATTTCGTGTCAACGACACGAAATCGTTGGTGGTGACTCATCAAACGCACTAACTCGTGCAACTCTGTCCAGAATACTAGAGTATTCCAGAAAATACTCGAGTGTTTTGCCCAGTTTTTGAAAAATAATTATTTTATTTACTTTCCCTCCAAAATCTTTCCTATAATTGCTTCTAGGTCCCAGCCCAGGGACTAGTATGCAAAATATCAATTTCATGCATAATTATATTTATTAAATAAATTCAAACACATCTCCTAAATACATAACGCAGAATTTTAATCAATGATTAAAATAGAAATCATTAATTATAATTAATTTTTATAATTAACATTTCATTAATCGGGGATTAAAATTTTGGGGTGTTACATGAGAAATCCTCCCGGTTTCTGGTGCTCGATCTTGGCTTTTTGACAAGTCAAACACCGAGACACATAATCCGCCACGTCGGTCTTCAATTTTGGCCACCAAAACAACCTCTTCAGATCCTGGTACATTTTTGTGGCTCCCGAGTGGAGACTCATCTTCGTTTTATGGGCCTCTTCCATTATATCTCGTCAAACTTCAAAGTCCATGGGGATGCAAAATCGGTCCCGAAACCGTATGAGACCGTCGGGTCCTTTAGTGAAGTCGGGTTCATCCTTGTCTCCTGCTCTTTCTAGCAATTTATGGAGTTCTAAGTCGGCGGCCTGTCTTTCCTTGATGAAGCCCACAAAGTCATTCGTTACTTGCAACATTTCAAGTACGACACTGTTTTCCCTTTTCTCTACCCCGAGATTGAGATCACTAAACTCCTGCATCAGCTGCATCTCTCGGACCATCATATTACTCAGATGAAGGCTTTTTCTGTTCAGTGCGTCGGCCACCACGTTGGCCTTTCCAGGATGATAGTGCAAGTTGAAGTCGTAGTCTTTTAAGAATTCCACCCATCTGCACTGCCTCATATTTAACTCCTTTTGGTCGAACAGATAGCCGAGACTCTTGTGGTCGCTAAACACTTCGAATTTCGTGCCGTACAGGTAATGCCTCCAAATTTTAAGAGCAAACACCACAGCTTCCAATTCGAGATCATGCTTGGGGTAATTCTGTTCGTGTTGCCGAAGCTGTCTAGAGGCATAAGCCACCACTTTTCCTTGTTGCATCAACACACAGCTGAGGCCCTGCTTCGAGGCATCACAAAACACATCAAACGCTTTGGTCGGCTCTAGCAAAATCAACACTGGTGAACTAGTCAATCTTTTCTTCAGCTCTTGGAAGCTCTGTTCACACTCCTCAGTCCACTGATAAGGCGTATTCTTTCTGGTCAGCGATGTCAACGGAAGGGCCAACTTAGAAAACCCTTCAACGAATCTTCTATAATACCCTGCAAGACCGAGAAAACTCCTGATCTCGGTTACCGAGTTGGGTCTCTCCCACTTGGGCACAGCTTCCACCTTAGAGGGATCGACTGCAACACCGTGCTCGGATATTACATGCATGACCGAGGAAGTGAACCTCTTTGAGCCAAAAAAATACATTTAGAAAGCTTGGCATAGAGTTCTTTGTCCTTCAAAATCTGCAACACCGTTCTCAAATGCTTCTCATGATCACTCGGACTTCGAGAGTAGATGAGGATATCGTCGATGAAGACTATCACAAACGAATCTAAGTAGGGCCGAAATATTCTATTCATGTAGTCCATAAAGATGGCAGGGGCGTTGGTAAGTCTGAAGGGCATAACCACATACTCAAAGTGCCAGTATCTTGTCCTGAAAGTTGTCTTCGGAATATCTTCCTCTCGGATACGGATCTGGTGGTATCCTGATCGGAGGTCTATCTTTGAAAACACCGACGCTCCCCTAAGCTGATCTAACAAGTCGTCAATCCGAGGGAGGGGATATTTATTCTTCACCGTTACTGTGTTGAGCTTCCTATAATCAGTGCACATTCTGAGGCTACCATCTTTCTTTTTAACGAACAAGATTGGAGCTCCCCAGGGTGACACGCTCGGTCTGATTAGCTTTTTGGCCAAAAGTTCCTCCAGTTGCTTCTTGAGCTCTTCTAACTCGGGAGGTGCCATTCGGTACAGAGCAATTGAAATTGGGCCAGTTCCCGGAACGAGGTCTATACTGAACTCTACTTCTCTTCTCGGCGGTAAGCCAGGCATTTCGTCCGAGAAGACCTCTGGGAACTCTCCGACTACAGGAATTTGGTCTATAGTTGATTCCTCTATCGCCTCTAACATTGCAACAGAAGAGTCACTAAAGATCACGGTCTTCTTAAGACAATCGAGCAGAACATGATGTTGGGACATCCAGTCCATGCCGAGGATGATATCTAGTCTGGTTAGGGGCAAACAAATTAGGTTGACCTTAAACTCTCGGCCTAATACTTGGATAGGGCACTCTAAACACATTTGGGAGGTGATCACAGAAGAATTGGTAGGGGTAGAAATGGACAACTTGTACGACATTTCTACTGGGGATAATTTTAGCTTGTTCATACAATCCAGGGAAATGAAAGAATGTGTGGCTCCATAATCAAATAACACGGCACAGGGAATGTTGTTTACTTGAAAAGTACCTCGGATTAGCTCATTGGCGTCAGTCACTTCCTCACCATCCATAGTGTAAACTTTGCCTCTCTGCATCGGTCAGTTAGCACCAGCCTGTTGAGCCCTTGTCACATTAACTTCTTCCTTTACCATATTCTCGGTACACCGAGCTGCAAAATGACCAGGCTTGCCACAGCGAAAACAAGATCCTCTTGCTCTGCTCGAATCCAGACTCCAGCATTCTCCCTTTTGTTTTTTTCCACAGTGTTGGCATATTGGGTAGGGGCCAGGGACAACCACCATCTGGTCATCGCTCCTTGATGCTGCTGGTACCTTGGAGCTCGAATTCACATAGGGGGCAGATCTCTGGACGACTCCTTTCCCCCTAATAGGACCCACTGCTTTCTGTGCCGACCTGTTTTGCTTTCCGTCGGCTTTCCTTTTGAGCCCCTTCTCATAAGTGCTAGCCATATTCACCAACTGCGAGAGGTTGGCCACATTCTGATACTCGAATGCAAGCCGAATATCATCACGGAGACTAGACTCAAACTTAATGCATTTGGTGCATTCATCAGCATCTCGGTAGCTCCCTGAGTAGCGGATCAAATCCTCGAACTGAGCGGCATATTCCCCGACACTTAGGTTCCTCTGCTCCGGTTTGAGAAAAGCGAGCTCCTTTTCCCTCCTAACATCCTCAGGAAAATACTTGCCGAGAAATCGAGTTCGGAACAAATCCCAAGTAATGGCTTGATTAGCCGCTTCCAGTCCTCGACTCTGCTGCTCCCAACAGTGCTCGGCTTCACCAGCCAGCACAAATTCAGCTAACCTCACCCTGGACTCATAGGGCGGTTGCAGGGATCAGAAAATCTTCTCAAGGTCTTGGAGCCATCTCTGAGCTCCGTTTGGATTGTAACCCCCTTCGAACCGAGGCTGTTCGTTCTTCCTAAATCGGCTCATCCAGTCGATCTCGACAGGGGCCGAAGGTGGAGGCTGAAGGGCTGCAGCTGCAGCCGCTGCGGCCGCGGCGATGTTCTGAGCAAGACTCTCAGCCTGATTCCGCTGAGCTTGCGCTTGGTTCTACTGCAGTTGAACCAGAGTTTCTGACACAGCAGCAATTCGGTCATTATCAGCTCTTCTCCCAGCCATACTGCTTGGTCATGGAGAGAAAGACGATTAACGATCGGATGATTAGATAAATATATATATATATATATATATATATACATCTATAATCTCTATTGACTATCCTAGACACTTGACTTTACTTATATTTTACTCTCTTGGTGAGTAACCCCTGGAGTCACTTGCAACTCCAATAGGCCGAGGAAAAACTGCTCTGATACCAAAAATGTAACACCCTATTTGAATTTTTTTTTACCCTTAACCCAAAAATTAGGACTAAAAATTTTCTTATTGAAACAGTTATGATAATGGTCAAAATAATAATTCCTTTCATTAATACTGAATCATCAGAGTTTTAGCGGAAGACTTCTTTCAACAAAAGGTATAAAGTAAAACAACTTAGTACATTGAATCGGTTATACAAAACATGAAATACACCATCAGTGTTTTAGCTTGGCCAACTGGCCGAGGCCTATCTTAATTATCCGACTTAATGACTGACTCTCCCTGTGAGGGAGAGTGATCCTGCTCAGCCGGGGACTACGTCTGCTCGAGCTCAGTACCTGAAAAATGGTAAGGAGGTAGAATTACAAAGAACTTAAGTAAGCAGTTTCTAATATGACATACCGAACTAACAAGCGAACAGATACATATCACATGCACGCAACCTCATTTTGCTCGGTCTATATTATTGTCCAGTATATTCCTTACCTACCAGTTTTACGCCTACTTATCCGATTGATTCCCCTTGTACTCCTTCCTCAATTCCTACACTTAGTTACTCGGCCATTCCTTTCCCTTCTCGATGTTCCCTTTTTCCTCTCTCGGTTTCATTATTCATTATTTATCTTTTACATATTTTACAATCTTTTACTCTTCTCGGCTGCATACACCCAGTGCATGTTTTACACCATTTAGGGTCGTATTCCGGAGTGTCCATCACTGCGAGTACCCAGTACCCGTCTTACAGCTGCACATACCCAGTATGCGTCTAACGCGATCAATGCACACACCCAGTACGCGTCTTCTATGACCAGGATCACTACCGTCGATTCTTCTATGGAGTTAAGGAGTGTCCATAACTGCGAGCACCCAGTACCCGTCTTACAGCTGCGCCTCTCGGCGTCTTACGCGATCAATGCACGCACCCAGTACGCGTCTTCTATGACCAGGAGAACATCCCACCGATTCCATGCTCGGAACCTTGTGTGAGTCATAACTGCGAGTACCCAGTACCCGTCTTACAGCTGCACATACCCAGTATGCGTCTGACGCGATCAATGCACGCACCCAGTACGCGTCTTCTATGACCCGACCACACAACAATTTCTCTTTAATTACTCTTTTATCCTTTTAACCATTTCTTTACTCGGCCTCTCTCGGTTCAGCCCCTTAGTTATTCCCTTTCCGCTCGTTTCTCTCATTATTTATTTCTTTAACTCATATTTTCTTCCTTTAACATCTACCCACATCTTTCATACCCATCTCGGCCTCTCGCGCTCGGTCACAAACAGGTTTAGACATGCAACATAAGCAATGAATATCACACTCATAAGCATTGATACAGCAACACAATATGGTTAGAAGTGTAACACCTTATCTTAATTAATACTCTAACTACCCCGATTTAATTAGTGACTTGAAAATTTCTTTTTAAAACCATTTAAACTTATAAAAATCTCTGTCAAATCGGACAGAGTTTCCTTTGTTTTACGGATATCCCAAAAATATGAGTTGCCTTGAAAACCTGTTTAACATTGTTATATAACCAGCAGTATGCCAACAGGGCAAAATACAAGTCAGTTCAATACATTCTAGTACATCGTTTCCAAAATAATAATAAACAAGTTTTAAGATAGTTTAATCTCCCAAAAGATAATACATCATATTTATTTACATCAAAAACCCAAAGTTTAACTTTGCGAATCCACCTACTATCACACCCCTAATATTCACACTCCACGTTGTGGAGTGTGTCCCTGCTCGGCCAAGGTTAGTGCATGCTCCGCTTCGGTACCTGTAAAAATATATCAAGAAGGGTAGCATTACACAGAACTTAGAAATATAGCTTCTACAAAAGCATAGTAATAAACCAAGGACCTACCCTACACCATACTAAACAATCACACACTACTTCACTTTCCTCTTATACGACTCAACATTTCCCTAAGTTTTCAGTTACATACTTTCCCTATGCTTCTCAAGTCTTTCTAATACTTTCCATTCATTCGCACACCTTTCGGCGGGTTATTATTTCCATTTATTCGCACACCACAAGGGCGGGTTCTAATCACATCCACTCACGCCATATAGGCGGGTCCATCATATACCTTATCACGCTCCCGAAGGGAGGGTCCATATCATGCATCTATCCACTCCTCTATGGAGGGTCCATAATCATATACATATCCACTCCTACATGGAGGGTCCATCAATCACGCTCCGTAATGGAGGGTCCATCATATACACGCTCCGCTATGGAGGGTCCATTATATTTATACACGCTCCGTTAAGGAGGGTCCATTATATTTATACACGCTCCGCTATGGAGGGTCCATTGTATACACGCTCCGCTATGGAGGGTCCATTATATACACGCTCCGCTATGGAAGGTCCATTATATACACGCTCCGTTAAGGAGGGTCCATTATATTTATACACGCTCCGTTAAGGAGGGTCCATTATAATTCCACACTCCACTTGGGGAGGGTCCATATAGATTATACATATTTCCACTTCCATAGGAAGGGTCCTTCATAAACATTATCATATTCTCACTCCCTTTGGGAGGGTCATTCGTATATAAATCATTATTCACATCATAAATTCACCCTTTCATATTCCTATATCCACACCTCAATAGGTGGGTTCTTCTCACATTAACCATATAATTTCATTGTTCAAGTATTCACTCGCTTTTAACTCATTCCCTATATGATTTCCATTCCATTTCATTTGCACATTTTAGCACTCGAAGTCCGTTTTAGCCATAAATGCCCTTTTGTGTTATTAATTCCCTTTGTTTACACATTTATCACTCACATTATTTACTTAGCATTAAATCAACATTTTACTTTAGTATTCGTTTATCGATTCCTCTTAACATACATTCTTCTATACTCTCCATACATTTTATCCGTCATCTTTCCGAATTAAAACCAATCCATCATTACTTTCCCTTTTATTTACCTATCTCATGGTTATCCCATCAACATAATGTTTCACTCCTTTCACCATCTCCAAATCTTTTCAAGCTTATCCCGAGTCTCTAATTATTTTCGCTCCATTATCCACTCTTAATTTCCTTTATTATTTTCCTTATGATTTGCCAACCAGTTATTCTCATTACTCTCAAATTATATATATATACTTGTCCACTATTCCCTTCCTATCCATTTTCGTTTATAGCTTTGTTCTCACAAATTACACTAATTACTCTTTCTATTCTCCATCAATTATTTCCTTGATTTTTATTGTCAAATACCCTAAGGTTTCATGCTATACTCCCTCTCTACCCCTAGCCATCACTATAACTAAAGAGAATCTACTTCCTAAGCTAAGGTAATACAAACCCTCTTACCTTCTTAAGAGGTGATGATGAATCTCAAGTCCTAGCTCTTGGATCCTTGGTGTGTGAGTTCCTTGTCCTTGACTTGGTTTGAGTTGGAAGGCATGGAACAAAATCCCCAATCAATGGTGGAAATTGAAAACCAAGAACAATAGAAGGAGGGGGGGTAAATCGTGTGAACCAAGGGAGGAGAAGAGATGAGCTTCAACCAACATTCATGGAGCAAGCTTGATGGGTTTTGTTTGATTTTGGGTTGAGGTGCCCAAAAATCAAGTGTGTATGGTGGATGGGTGGTGGAGGTGTTCTTGAAGTTGAGAGAAAAGGGGAGGAAGAGATGATGTTGATGATGGAGGAAATGTGGTGTTGTTGTTGTTTTAATTTGTTTTATGCCAAGAGAAAGAGAATCGGACGGCTAGGATTGAGCAACTTGGCCCCCAAGTTCAGATTCAACGCACCAGATCTGATCTAGGGTGCGTCACTCGCCTGGGCGAGCCTATTTCTCGCCTGGGCGGGTTTTGGCATCTGAACACGTGCTGCTGAAAATCAGGGACTCGCCTGGGCGAGCCTATTTCTCGCCTGGGCGAGTTTTTCACTGGATTTGAGCTCAAATGAATAGTGAACTCGCCTGGGCGAGTGGCTCATGCGCCTGGGCGAGTTTCACTTTTCAAATCTTCGATTAGCCGTAACTTTTTCGTTAACCGTCGGAACGAGTCCAAATTTTTAGACATGCTTCTTTACCCCATAAACTTCACATCCAACGGTGGAATTTATTTTCTTAGCTTCCTATGATAAATTTCTAATTTTCTCTTTTCGGTCGATTACTAACATCGAAAACGCCGATTTAACTCCCGATTTCGCTTATATGACTTTGCCCAAAGCCATAAATGCCTTCTATACAACTCCTAGGTCCTATAATCACCACTCGCATATCCACCAAAATTCATTAAGTCACTTTTCCAATTTTTTTAAGGTTTTAATTAATAATCCAATTTAAAATAACGTTTGGGATGTTACAATTCTCCCCCACTTACTAGAATTTCGTTCCCGAAATTCCGTTCAATTCCTTCAATTGGAGAACCATCCCATTATATTTCTTAATTCCATCGCTTCCGCTTGTATATACTTCGCTCTGTGGTTACCCCGACAAGGATCTTTTAAAGTTCCGGAATTAAGCTCTCCCCCACTTATCATAGGCATATTCCTTCGTACCCGTATACCCTTAAGTTCTTGTACTCAATGGGAGTACAAACTCGAATCAAGCTAACTGATTTTTTGTGTGGCTCCTTCACAGAATTATTAGGATTGGTTTCTCTTACGTTTGTTCGTTCAGGGATCTTGGTGAGATCCCGGGGGTTTTGTGTAGCTAAAAACTCTTATCCATAAGCTTCGTTGTGAGTCTAATACTCGATTAGGCGTAAGGAATTTTGGGAAGAACACCATTCAAGCTAGTGTTTATCCCACTAATGGATCTTTGTATTCGCAGAATTCCTATCGCAATTAATTTCTCACTTTAATAAGAAGTTTGCCATGACATCGTCCGTTAATAGATGCAAAGATCGAGGCGACCGACCCCAATCTTACGTCCGTTAACAGCACATCATCGGCGGTTTTGCTGATAGCATCATCATTTAACAGATGTAGGGTCAGAGTGGTCAGTTCTAACCTTACATTCTATTAAACAACGACATTATCACAAAGTTTGATTACTTTCCATTTGGCATTCAAAACTTAGCACTTTATTCTTTCTGATTTCTTACTAATAAGTGTAGTTGCCTCTACGCGTTTTTCATAAATTACATAACTCTTTATTCAAAGATTAGGGATCAAGGCTCTAAATAGCACATGCTTTTCTAAGTTTTCACTAAAGAGGTTTCTGATCATTAAAGATCAACACCTAAGACTCATAGGGGATTTCTAATTTGGAGCAACTTCATTTCCGTTCAAGTAATTAAGGGAAACATACAAGCATGTGACTCAGTCATTAAACATCGTCTCCTAGAGAGTGTTAAAGACTCAGCGTTTACCTCAGTTTGGTTTGTCTGCATTTCCCACTTCCTTCCCTTTCGAAGTGAGTACCTTTCCTCTCTGGATAGATCGTTTTGCACCTACTGGATGGGCTCTAGCTGTATTCACCTCTTTCTTCATAGTATTCTTGGGACAATTGGCAGCATAATGTCCGGGTTGTCCGCACACAAAACAACTAAAACTTCTTCTAGTTTGGTTCCAGAACCAGCACTCTCCACTATGTTGCTTTCCACAATGTGGACATGATGGAGGAGTGTCCACAACAGTCTCACCCTTGCCCATAATTCTTGGGACAGCTGCCTTGTTGTGGGGAACGACATAAGGGCTTGATTTTTGTGTTGGTCCATCATTTTTGATTGGACCTCCTGTCTTCTGCCCACTCTTAACTTTCTCTTTCGCCCTATGCTTCCTACTCTTTTCATAAGTACTGGTCATATTAATCAACTGAGACAAATTTGCAATGTTCTGATACTCAAAGGCCATCTTAATCTCCGAACGAAGTCCTGTCTCGAATTTGATGCATTTAGTCCTTTCATCAGCGTCCCTGTAGCTTCCGGCATATCGAATCAGATCTTCAAACTTAGCAGCATACTCCCCGACGCTCAGATCCCCTTGCACTAGCTGCAGAAAGGCGATCTCCTTTTCTCTGCGGACATCCTCAAGAAAATACTTTTCCAGAAATCGGATCTTAAAAAGATCCCAGGTAATTGCCTGATGTCCTGCTTCTAAACCCCTTCGCGTCTGTTGCCACCAGTGTTCTGCTTCACTAGCCAACATGTATTGTGCCAGCAGAACCTTTTGTTCCTCCGGTGGTGCCATAATATTCAAGATCTTTTCAATCTCTTGCAACCACAGCTGTGCCCCGTCGGGGTTGAATCCTCCTTCAAACTTTTGAGGCTCGTTCTTTCTGAATCGGGCCATCCAATCGATCGCGACCGGAGCTGGTTGTTGAGGATTCATTGCTGCCACTGCTGCTGTTGCTGCTGCTGCTGCAGCTGCTGCTATGTTCTCCCCCTGGTTATGGTGCATTTGCACCATATTAGCAGCCTGATCCTGTTGCATCTGTACCAGATGTTCCAGAATAGCGCGGATCCCGTCATTATCGACCCGTCTACCAGCCATTCTGTTTAGTCATGCATAAGGCCAACAGTTAATGCTTAATAGCATAATTACTAGTATAAACATCCTATCAATAGACTCTAGACTCTAAACTATAATTATCGATTACTCGCTCGGTGAGTAACCACTGGAGTAATGATTAACTCCAAGGGCCGAGGAAAAACTGCTCTGATACCATAAATGTAACACCCTATCTTAATTAATACTCTAACTACCCCGATTTAATTAGTGACTTGAAAATTTCTTTTTAAAACCATTTAAACTTATAAAAATCTCTGTCAAATCGGACAGAGTTTCCTTTGTTTTACGGATATCCCAAAAATATGAGTTGCCTTGAAAACCTGTTTAACATTGTTATATAACCAGCAGTATGCCAACAGGGCAAAATACAAGTCAGTTCAATACATTCTAGTACATCGTTTCCAAAATAATAATAAACAAGTTTTAAGATAGTTTAATCTCCCAAAAGATAATACATCATATTTATTTACATCAAAAACCCAAAGTTTAACTTTGCGAATCCACCTACTATCACACCCCTAATATTCACACTCCACGTTGTGGAGTGTGTCCCTGCTCGGCCAAGGTTAGTGCATGCTCCGCTTCGGTACCTGTAAAAATATATCAAGAAGGGTAGCATTACACAGAACTTAGAAATATAGCTTCTACAAAAGCATAGTAATAAACCAAGGACCTACCCTACACCATACTAAACAATCACACACTACTTCACTTTCCTCTTATACGACTCAACATTTCCCTAAGTTTTCAGTTACATACTTTCCCTATGCTTCTCAAGTCTTTCTAATACTTTCCATTCATTCGCACACCTTTCGGCGGGTTATTATTTCCATTTATTCGCACACCACAAGGGCGGGTTCTAATCACATCCACTCACGCCATATAGGCGGGTCCATCATATACCTTATCACGCTCCCGAAGGGAGGGTCCATATCATGCATCTATCCACTCCTCTATGGAGGGTCCATAATCATATACATATCCACTCCTACATGGAGGGTCCATCAATCACGCTCCGTAATGGAGGGTCCATCATATACACGCTCCGCTATGGAGGGTCCATTATATTTATACACGCTCCGTTAAGGAGGGTCCATTATATTTATACACGCTCCGCTATGGAGGGTCCATTGTATACACGCTCCGCTATGGAGGGTCCATTATATACACGCTCCGCTATGGAAGGTCCATTATATACACGCTCCGTTAAGGAGGGTCCATTATATTTATACACGCTCCGTTAAGGAGGGTCCATTATAATTCCACACTCCACTTGGGGAGGGTCCATATAGATTATACATATTTCCACTTCCATAGGAAGGGTCCTTCATAAACATTATCATATTCTCACTCCCTTTGGGAGGGTCATTCGTATATAAATCATTATTCACATCATAAATTCACCCTTTCATATTCCTATATCCACACCTCAATAGGTGGGTTCTTCTCACATTAACCATATAATTTCATTGTTCAAGTATTCACTCGCTTTTAACTCATTCCCTATATGATTTCCATTCCATTTCATTTGCACATTTTAGCACTCGAAGTCCGTTTTAGCCATAAATGCCCTTTTGTGTTATTAATTCCCTTTGTTTACACATTTATCACTCACATTATTTACTTAGCATTAAATCAACATTTTACTTTAGTATTCGTTTATCGATTCCTCTTAACATACATTCTTCTATACTCTCCATACATTTTATCCGTCATCTTTCCGAATTAAAACCAATCCATCATTACTTTCCCTTTTATTTACCTATCTCATGGTTATCCCATCAACATAATGTTTCACTCCTTTCACCATCTCCAAATCTTTTCAAGCTTATCCCGAGTCTCTAATTATTTTCGCTCCATTATCCACTCTTAATTTCCTTTATTATTTTCCTTATGATTTGCCAACCAGTTATTCTCATTACTCTCAAATTATATATATATACTTGTCCACTATTCCCTTCCTATCCATTTTCGTTTATAGCTTTGTTCTCACAAATTACACTAATTACTCTTTCTATTCTCCATCAATTATTTCCTTGATTTTTATTGTCAAATACCCTAAGGTTTCATGCTATACTCCCTCTCTACCCCTAGCCATCACTATAACTAAAGAGAATCTACTTCCTAAGCTAAGGTAATACAAACCCTCTTACCTTCTTAAGAGGTGATGATGAATCTCAAGTCCTAGCTCTTGGATCCTTGGTGTGTGAGTTCCTTGTCCTTGACTTGGTTTGAGTTGGAAGGCATGGAACAAAATCCCCAATCAATGGTGGAAATTGAAAACCAAGAACAATAGAAGGAGGGGGGGTAAATCGTGTGAACCAAGGGAGGAGAAGAGATGAGCTTCAACCAACATTCATGGAGCAAGCTTGATGGGTTTTGTTTGATTTTGGGTTGAGGTGCCCAAAAATCAAGTGTGTATGGTGGATGGGTGGTGGAGGTGTTCTTGAAGTTGAGAGAAAAGGGGAGGAAGAGATGATGTTGATGATGGAGGAAATGTGGTGTTGTTGTTGTTTTAATTTGTTTTATGCCAAGAGAAAGAGAATCGGACGGCTAGGATTGAGCAACTTGGCCCCCAAGTTCAGATTCAACGCACCAGATCTGATCTAGGGTGCGTCACTCGCCTGGGCGAGCCTATTTCTCGCCTGGGCGGGTTTTGGCATCTGAACACGTGCTGCTGAAAATCAGGGACTCGCCTGGGCGAGCCTATTTCTCGCCTGGGCGAGTTTTTCACTGGATTTGAGCTCAAATGAATAGTGAACTCGCCTGGGCGAGTGGCTCATGCGCCTGGGCGAGTTTCACTTTTCAAATCTTCGATTAGCCGTAACTTTTTCGTTAACCGTCGGAACGAGTCCAAATTTTTAGACATGCTTCTTTACCCCATAAACTTCACATCCAACGGTGGAATTTATTTTCTTAGCTTCCTATGATAAATTTCTAATTTTCTCTTTTCGGTTGATTACTAACATCGAAAACGCCGATTTAACTCCCGATTTCGCTTATATGACTTTGCCCAAAGCCATAAATGCCTTCTATACAACTCCTAGGTCCTATAATCACCACTCGCATATCCACCAAAATTCATTAAGTCACTTTTCCAATTTTTTTAAGGTTTTTAATTAATAATCCAATTTAAAATAACGTTTGGGATGTTATAAGAAGCACTTAGCAGGTAAACAAATATTTCATCTTATCTCAAGAGTACGTATTCCTAGTTCATTTATTAGTTTTCCTTACCCTTTTATCTTTTTTCCCTAATATTACCCTATGTCTCTTCCCTAATCTAACACCCACTCTCAGCACCCGTTATGAACACACTAGCAACCCAAACCTAAGCAAAGGTAACACTCACTCCTTACCGCAATCCGTGAGAGATAAGAGTTTGAGAGTTTGAGTGCAGTTTCCTTGTTGTTTGACCTCGTGAGCTTAGAACCCCTTGAACCTTTTCCTCCTAGCTGCACACCCAAACACCGAATGCTCCAAGGACGTCTGACACGGGGGAGGAACAGAGAGAAGAAGGGTTTACAGTTGGTGAGTCTTGGTGGAGGAGAATGAGAGAGAGATATGCGTGAGTGAGAAGACAGTGTGTTGGATTTTGGGTGCTGGAGTTCCATAGAAAATGAGAGAGACGAAAGAGAAATAGAATAGAAAGTGTTGTTGTGTTGTTTGTGGATTTTCTTTTATTCTTTTATGGGAATTATTTGTGTGGCTCTCATTGGAGGCTTCTTTGAGAATCTTAGAATATGTGGACAGGGTTTATTGGCTTCTAAGGGAAGCCACGAACAGTGACTTGACAAAGACATAAAGTGATGGATAGGACATTTGTACGGAAGGCGTGAAAACCAAGGAATTAGCATCTCAGTGTGAGCTGTCACGGAGAAGCAATAGCAGTCCGAGTCTCCTCTCGGTCAACAGTGCTACTTGTGGCGGTCAGCTTATCCGGTTCGGCATAATTACTAGACTTCGCGTTCGTTACTTATTCTGCTCGGCTGAGATCGGTCTGAGGTCCAGCCTTAACTCATCTGGTCGGTCTACACTTCCTATTTCGCTCTCGGCAGTATACCACTTCTATGACTTAATCCTATTATTAAATAAATTTATATTTAAATCTATTATATTAAATATTAAATTTCGGGATGTTACAGGTACCGGGTATGGGTACGGGGTACGACATTTTGCAAAAATTTAGGGTACTGGTACGTTTATATATATAATTAAATATAAATTTAAAAAATTGAAAATTGAAAAAATAATACAAAAATATAACTAATATCAAAGTATATAAAATAACACTTAATAACACCAAAACAAAATACACCTGCATTTCCCGATCAAATTCATCACAAAATAGTTCTTGACATCAAACTACATACTACATCACAAAATAAACTACATACTGCATCACAAAATAGTTCTTGTCTTCTTGACATCAAAAACAAGTTAAAGGCCCTAAAATTCATGTCATCAGTTCTAAAGGTAAAACTATACTCTAACAAATTCAATGTCATCATTTCCATTTCCATCATCAGCAAAAAGAATAGCCTCCAAATTTGGTTCATCTAGAGAAAGAGTAGCTACTTCAAGAAATCCCGCTCCAACCCCATAAAGCGATTATCATTCATCTCCAGCAATGTCCCATTGTTTTGATTCACCCTCATGGTAGCTTTTACTCTTTCTAGAGAGGAGACGAAGATTTGAATGCACAAAAATCAAGTCTTCAGCTCTTTTAGGCAGAAGTCTATTCCTTTTCAAAGAGTGAATAAAGGAGTAAGTACTCCAATTTCTCTCACAACAAGATGAAGAACACGATTGTGATAGGAGCTTTAGAGCAATGGATTGAAGTTTGGGGACAACTGACCCATACATGATCCACCATGCCTTTGGGTCCAAATTCCACCTATCACTAGTAGAAAATATGGATTTTATATCGCCTAATTAACATCAGTTTTAAAAAAACAAATGTAAAAACTAAACACGGTGGCAAACTTGTAAATAAGTTTAAGATAAAAAACTTTCCGCATCAGGTGTTTTTTATAACTGATGCGAAAAGTAAAAATTTGTTGAACTTTCCGCATCTATTATTTGATAACTGATGCGAAATGTCTTATTTTCCTACTTTTCGCATAAGGTTTTAGATAAATGATGCGGAATGTGTAGTGCGGTGGTAAACTTGTAAATATAATAAAATCAAGAAATAAACATTCCACATCAGTTTTGTATAACAGATGCGATAAGTTATACATTTCGCATCTTTTTTTTAACTGATGCGAAATGTCCTTGTTTCTACTATTTTTCGCATCATGTTGTAAATAAATGATATGGATTGTCTTACAAAATGACTAAAACCTAGTGTGCTCCTTCTTCTTCTCACACGCCGCTCGACTTCGATCTTCTCCCATGGCGCTCGGCGAGTTCGTCTTCTCACATAGCAAAGCCGCCACTGCCTCCGACAGCAAAGCACAAGTTCATCTTCTCACCGTTGCCGCTTCCGCCTTCGATAGGAAAGCCGCCGCCGCCGCCTCCGTCTCTGACAGCAGAGACGCCTCGGCCTCCGTCTCTTTTCCTCTTCCATTTTTAGTGAGAAAACCTTAACAAATACCCTTAATACCCTAATTCATTGCTCTCATTCCACTCTAACCCTAATTCATTGATCGACAAGGAAGGCTCATCCGCCCTCTCTCATGGTCGTCTCCATCACCCCTGTGATGGCAATATCCGTCGCGATGGCGCTCCTCCATGCTCTCTCATGGAGCGCCACGACGACAAGGATTCTGATCCTCCACCCTCCATCTACCCCTATACGATCCTGCTTCTGATCCTTCTCTTCTTCTTTCTGTTCTTTTCATGTTTTAATTATTATTTGAATTTTTTTGCCTTGAATTCTCCCTACATATGAAATTGATTTATGATTTATGTTAAATTCTGTGTCGGGTTAACTGATATTTTGAGTGTTTGGAGTATGTATATCTAGTGATTGGCGTATTAAGGGTGGGATCTTTCTTTCCTAGCAAACACTACAGTATGTTCTGTTTTTGATTTCACTGTTAAGCTGTTATTGTCATGGCCTTACATCTTTGGATTTCTATCAATGTGAAGTTGTGAAATTTGACTACATTCTTACTTATCTAGTTCAGGTCCAAATTGTAGAAAGATGGCTCTTCACATTTGGAAACACAACAAAGCAAGAAGTTTGCCATTTTGCAGGACGTATTTTTCATTCCCTTTGCTAGTAAATCCTCAATGAGCAAAAACCCTTGCACCTCTGAAGTGCTACTTGGTTACCTGATTTACATATCATGTTTTTCTTAAAATTTATCGGAATAAAGGAGTTTGGGTAACTTGGGTGATTTGCCTAACTTGCAATCCATGTATGTATTCATTTTTACTAGACTTATTATTATAAGGTTCAACTTTTCTATTTGTCTCTCTCTGTATATATATATATATATTTTGAAATGAATTATATATTGAATCTGAACTTTGTCTTTATGGAAATGACAGAGACCTTTCAGGGAACAAACTAACTGGTCAAATCCCTGATGAAATTGGAAACTGTGCTCAACTTATTCATCTGTATGAAAATAACTTCCTTACTCCAGTCCCTCTTTCCTTTCCATCATTCCCTATTTGCATGTTATCTTTGTCTTTACTTTGCTGAAGTTTTTTCCCCTATGACATAAGTGATGATCACATTACTCTTTCATGGAATTGTAGGCATTTGTCTGAAAATCAACTATTTGGTGATATACATTTCTCCATCTCAAAGCTAAAGCAACTTGAGCTTTTGTATGTTTTAAAACCTCTAGAATTTGTCATTCAATATGTATAGTTGTTTTTTTATTGCATATGATTCCTAACTTGAACTGTCCATTACAGGAATTTGAAGAGTAATCAGTTGATTTACTCTTGTCATTGTCAGTATTTGAGTTTCACTTGCCTTGTTGTAGTCTTGCATGTGACACTGAATTGTATTCAAATGTGATGAAGATTGTGGTTTTTAGGTTATGCATTAGTTTAATTTTCACAATTTCTTATGCTTTTAAGAAATAACTTCTAATTATTCAACTTTGTTGTTTATAGTGATCTGGCTCGAAATAGGTTCACAGGGGAGATACCAAGACTACTCTAATGGAATGAAGTCCTGCAGTACTTGTGTTTTTTCTAACTTTTCTTTCTTTAGTTTAATTTTTTTAAAGCATGGACTTTTCTCGACACTTTGCGATTTGATGTGTTGTTTAATTTGATTGTGCTATGATGCAGAGGATTGCGAGGAACATGTTGACCGGAACTTTGTCCCCTGATATGTGTCAATTAATTGGTTTGTGGTATTTGTGACTATTCCATCACTGATGTCTCTCTGATGTTCTTTGTTACAGACTTTGTGCTTAAAATTGTTTCTCTGTTACTGTTTTGCGATGTTGGGAAAGCTTATTTATACCCCTCATATTCATTTTCTTGTTAATTTATCTTAGTAGTTTCTTTCTTGTTCTGATCTATGGCTTTAAATTGTTTCAATCTGTTTTCAACTTTGCATTATGAATTTCGTTAAGTTGTTTGCAGAATCTTTGAATTTCACTTTTTTTTATTTGAGCAGCTGCATCCATATTTGCTGAAATCTAACAAAATAGTGTAATTTTATGGAATGATTTAGAGATCTTCAATTGAAATGTTGATTTTTCCGTTTGGGGGATTCGATCAACCCTATTAGTAATAGGGGGTTATAAGTTTGTTAGTTCTATGGCAATGATTGAATCAAGTTATTTGATAACAGGCTGCAAGTCATTTTAATATGTATGATTACTTTACTTTTCCATGGAAATTATAACCACGACCAATGATGATGAGGCAATATGAATATATATGGTGTTAGAGAGATTGGGATTATTTGGTTATATGTTGATTTCATGGGTCTGATAAATGATTCCTTTCTCCCAGCAAACATTAGCCAAGTTAACAGAGCAAGTGAATGGAAGGAACTACTAGTGTCAGGGTAGCTACTATGACGTGTATATGGTTTCATATGTTGTTTCTAGCAGTTATATGATTTAGTAGATGATCTTGAATGAGCTTGATCTTTATTCAGAGTAGCATGTGCTTGGTTTTTGGGTGATTTGTAAGTAAAGCTTCAAATACCAGTTGTATATCTTCCATACTTTATTAGTTAGTATGTTTAAACTTAAATAATATCAAAGAAACAATATTTGATTTGATGAATCAAAGTTAAGCCCCCCTTGCTTTTAAGAACTTGTTATCATATTACCCCTATATTGAGATGGTTTTCTTTTTGCATGAATCCCCAGTGATGTGAGAGGCAATAACTTGACGTGAGATGGTTTTGTTTTTGCATGAATTTTCAGATATTGTCCAAGGCTGATAACAACACTGTGATGGAGGCTGTGGATCCTGAAGTCTCAGTTACCTGCATTGATCTGGTTCATGTTAAGAATGATTTGGGTAGAATTTAATTAGTTTTGGTAGAATTTGTAGTTAGTGAATATAAGAGATTTGGGTAGCTTTGAATTAGTTTTGGTAAAATTTGTAGTTAGTGGATATAAGAGATTTGGGTAGCATTGAATTTGTTTTGGTAGAATTTGTATTGTATTTAAATTATTGGTTGTTATATTGAAATTATTAGATACATATATTTCGCCTTTTGGATTCATTTTTTTTAAAATTTTATTTTTGGTAGTCAAAGCAAAGAATGCAAGTCACTATACACTCCGGTCATGGACCAAAAAAAAGCAAAGAATGCAAGTCACTATATATGTATATAAATTGCAAAAAAAAAACTGAACTTTCCGCATCTGTTATTTATATATAATAGATGCGGAATGTGCACTTTCCACATCTGTTATTTATATATAACAGATGCAGAAAGTACCGCATCAGTTATTTAAATATAACAGATGCGGAAAGTGCACTTTCCGCATCAGTTGCGAACAAAAACAGATGCGGAAGGTATACTTTCCGCATCAGTTAGAAAGTAAAACAGATGCGGAAGGTATACTTTTCGCATCAGTTAACAAATAAAATAGATGCGAAAGGTATACTTTTCGCATCTGTTTTTTCTATAACAGATGCGGAAAGTATACTTTTCGCATCTGTTTTGGTTCTCAACGGATGCGAAAAGTCCGATGTGGAAAGTGAACTTTCCGCATCGGTTATGGAACATATCACATTAGTTAAAAAAAGTGATGCAGAAAGTCTACTCTTTCGCATCGGTTTTGAAAAGTGATGCGGAAAGTCATGACTTTTCGCATCTCCCACGTTTACATCAGTTCCGAAGCTAATGTGAAATGTGTTTTAAAACAGATGTTAAATGACCGATCTGCAGTAGTGTATCTTGCAAAGAATCAAATTGGCGATCTGACACGATGCTTGATGGCACACCATGCAGGCGAACAATTTCCTTGACATACAACTGAGTGAGCTTTTCCAAAGAGTAGCGCATATTAACGGGAATAAAATGCCCTGACTTGGTCAAACGATCCACGATCACCCAGATTGCATCATGACCAGTGGCTGTCCTTGGCAAACCTGACACGAAATCCATTGAGATACTATCCCATTTCCATAATGGAATTTCCAAAGGAAGTAACTCTCCTCCTGGCCTTTGATGTTCCACTTTCGCCTTCTGACACACCAAACAACATGCCACGTACCTAGCCACGTCTTTCTTTAAACCAGGCCACCAAAATACCATCTTCAGATTCTGATACATTTTGGTAGCTCCCGGATGCATACTCATTTTTCTCTTATGTGCCTCATCCAAAACCATCCTCTTTACTTCCAGGTCATCAGGCACACAAATCCTTGTTCGAAAGCGAAGGATTCCATCCTTCCCTTCTTGAAACTCCAACTCCTTGCCTTCTTCCATAAGCTTCTTCTTTTCTTTAAGTCCCTCATCTTTATGTTGCAATTCCCGAATTCTTTGCAGAAATTCATTAGTAATCTGCAACATTACTTGTCGGCTCCACTTGTATTGCCAAGCTCAGATCTCGAAATTCTTCTATCAACGCAGCTTCTCTGACCATCATTGCACTGATATGCATCGCCTTTCGACTCAACGCATCAGCCACCACGTTTGCCTTCCCAGGATGGTAATGAAGTTCGAACTCATAATCCTTCAAGAATTTCATCCATCGGCGCTGTCTCATGTTCAACTCTTTCTGGTCGAAGAGGTATTTTAAGCTTTTATGGTCACTGAACACCCGGAACGTAGTGCCATAGAGATAGTGCCTCCAAATCTTTAATGCAAAGACAACAGCTGCCAGCTCTAGGTCATGAGTGGGATAGTTCATTTCATGAACTTTTAGCTGTCTCGAGGCATAAGCGACGACTTTCCCTTCTTGCATCAAAACGCTTCCAAGACCTTGTTTCGATGCGTCACAATACACCTCAAAATTCTTCTGTGGGTCAGGCAAAACCAACACAGGAGATGATGTCAACCTTTCCTTCAACTCTCGGAAACTCCTTTCACACTTCTCGTCCCATATAAATGGTTGATCTTTCCGAGTCAACTTCGTTAAGGGTAACGCAATCTTTGAGAAACCTTCGATAAACCTTCTATAGTACCCAGCCAAACCAAGAAAGCTCCTCACCTCTGTGACCAACTTCGGCTGTTCCCATTGCAACACTGAACTTACTTTATCCGGGTCAACCGCTATTCCCTTGCTTGAAATCACATGCCCCAAAAACTTAACCTCCTCTAGCCAGAATTCACACTTTGTAAGTTTGGCATACAGTTGCTTCTCCTTTAGATTACTCAACACTATCCTCAAGTGTTCAGCATGCTCCTCCGGGATCTTGAAATAGATAAGGATATCGTCAATGAACACAACCACGAATGAATCTAAATAAGGTCTAAAGATTTGATTCATGTAGTCCATGAAGATAGCTGGTGCATTAGTTAATCCGAATGGCATCTCAACATACTCATAATGCCCGTATCGGGATCGAAATGCGGTCTTAGAAATATCCTCTTCTCTAATCCTGATCTGATGGTACCCTGACCTCAAATCAATCTTGGAAAATACTGATGCTCCACGAACTTGATCCATAAGGTCATCTATCCTTGGTAAAGGATACTTGTTCTTGATGGTGACCTTATTCAATTGCCGGTAGTCGATACACATCCTCACACTACCATCCTTCTTCTTGACAAACAGAACCGGAGCACCCCAAGGTGACACACTTGGTCGGATCATCTGTTTTTGCAACAGCTCCCCAATCTGCTTCTTCATCTCCGCCATTTCTGGTGGTGCCATTCTATAAGGAGCGATAGAAATGGGGCCGGCTCTCGGAACTAGGTCGATGCCAAATTCAATCTCTCTTCTTGGTGGCAAACCAGGGATCTCATCAGCAAATACCTCCGGGAAGTCTCTAACAACAGGAATCTCTTCCATCCTTGGACCATTCTCCTCTAATTCAGTGTTGAACAGACACATGTAGCCGGAGGGTTTTGGGTTTCTATAGGCCACTATCTTCTTATCACAATCGATGATCACTTGGTTTTGACTTAACCAGTCCATCCCCAAGATCACATCCAATTGTGCTAAGGGTAAACAGATTAAATCTACCCTAGAGGTTTGTCCTAACACTTCTATACAACAATTAAGACATGCTCTAGAAACAACTACAGGAGCATTAGTAGGGGTTTCTACTTTCAGAGTATATGGCAATTCAAACATAGATAAACCCAAACGATCTACACATTCATATGAAACAAATGAATGCGTTGCACCAGAATCAAACAAGACATTACAAAGCTGACCATTTAGCAAGTATTTACCTTGCACCAGATCAGAAGATCGACTTGCTTCCACACCACTAAGAGTGAAAACCCTTCCTTGAGCCATAGGCCTATCCGTAGTCTCTCTTGAATTAGCTTTGACCGGTTCTTTGCAGTCTCTCGCAAAGTGTCCCGGTTTCCCACAGTTGAAACAACCACTTGTCCCCCAACAAACACGGCCATAATGATGGCGCTTGCACTTGTCACAAAATGGAGCCTCGCTCCGAAAATTTCTTCCATCCGAACCACCAACCTTCCCCTTGCCTTTCCCTCGGCGATCATACGGACCCTTGCTTCGGTTGTTGAAACCTTTCCGCTTCTGAGGTCCATAATTCTGGTTGTCCTTTCTTTCTGAGACTTGCAACTCTTCAGATTTCTTGTCATCTTCATACATCCTACACATGTCCACGAGGGCAGGAAAGCTTTGAATCCGTTGATAGCTAAAGATGATCGACTTCAACTTGGACCTCAAACCTCCCTCAAACTTGATACACTTGCTCCTTTCATCGGGGTTGTTCTGATAGTAGGGAGAGTACTTCATCAATTCCTCGAACTTGGCCACGTACTCACCCACACTCATACTCCCTTGTTTCAGCTGTAAGAATTCCACTTCTTTCTTCCTCCTTAGATCTTCAGGGAAGTATTTATTGAGAAACTTCTCCATAAATACACCCCAATTCACATCCCTTCCTTCATAATGTAGAAGCTGAACCGTGTGATTCAACCAACTCTCAGCTTCGTCTTCTAGCATGTAGACAGCATATGCCACCTTCTGAGCTTCTGTGCAATCCAGGGTTCTCAGAATCTTGTCCATGGTATGAATCCACTTATTGGCCTCTTCCGGTTTAAATCCTCCTTCAAACTTAGGTGGGTTACAACTTCTGAAATCAGCCAGACTCTTCGCCTCGATGTTACCCACATTACACTGGTGAGGCGGGTTAACCGGTTGAGGTGGTTGCTGAGCTTGTTGTTGCATGGTCTCCAACACTGCGGTTATCCTTTCTAACATCGCATTAGTGTGATTTTGGTTTCTAGTTGCCATAATAGACCTGCGCTATATGCTCATGGTCACATATGTTGAACTAAAGAAACATTCCCCAAACCACCTATACTAAGGCTATAGCTTATAACTTTGAATCAACATTCAATTGTGTCTTGTGCTCAAAAGAGACAAGATACAAACATTCATCACAATAAATATGCCCTGCGGATACCTGCTTGACGTTGATGGCTACCTTTCTAGAGCTACTTCCACTACTACGGGATCTGACTTTTGCTCTGATACCACTCAGTGTGACACCCTTTTCCCATACAAGTAAATATTACAATAAATATGTATTACTTGTAAAATATATGGACTTGTTATTTTATAGAAATGATGAAAATCAAAATTTCTCTTTTCAAGCGGGTGCACAAACCAAAACTTGGAATTCTTGGAGAAGAAATTCTAATTCGTTTCAAACAGTTGTATTGAATTCGGCAATATCTAAAACCTTTTCACGAGCGGGATAGCATTCGTATTTGAAATCGTATTTATATGATAGAAAGTAAATGAGGCTATCCTTTCTTTTGTTTTGTAAAACTGATACCACCTAATCCTTTTCGTAGCCGAGCTCTTTAAAATATTAAATCAGAGTAAGCGGAAATTAGAGGGCTATGCAACTAATAAAAATATAACATAGATTTTATATACATATATATATATAAAAAGTCAGGTGATACATAGTCCCAGCATAAGTCTCCAAGGTCCATACACAAGTCCATAAAGATCTATGCTCATAATAAAACCATAGTCCCTAGAGTACTCAAAAGTATATCTACAATATACACATCTCAAAATATAGACTCTAGAGGTAGTCACATAGATCTGGCAGCATCAATAGTAGTGATAGTAGTAGCAGTCTCCAAGAAGCAAAAGTAACATCATCATCATCATCATCAGCAGCAGCAGTATCTCCTCCACAGCATTCCTACACCGGATCCCCTGATCCTCATCATACACCTTATACACATACCTAGGGATCATCATCCCTCCACTGACTCCCGGTGGAATGAACGACAGGCTCGCCTCCGCTCTCATCCTCCACGGGATCCTCCTCGATCTCATCCGATGGAGAGTGTACCTTACCACTGGGTACGGGGTCAGAAGATGGTATGACCCTGACTGGACTCCTCGGATCAGAAGGGGGAGTATCCTTGCGGACGACTCTCGAGGAAAAAGGGTGTGAGCGGGTAGGTCTGAAGCGAAAACTATGATAAGAGCGAGTTGGCCGTGTGGGAGGTGGTCCGTGATATGTGTAAAATGGGGGTACGTGCATAGTGTATATGATGGGAATCCTAAATCTACGAGGACGAAATCGAATCAATGGGTTCGGGTGGTAGAAGGTAATCTCTACCTCTCCCTCGAACACCGCGCGATGGTCCTCATAGATTCATGTGCCACTAGGAAGTGGCCGGATCTCGATGCAAGCGATATAGCGAGACATCACCTACAAGGGCATAGGGGTAAGCAATTCTATACACATAATCAATAGAGTATAAATATGTGAACAATAGGAATATAAAGTCATGCATTAATAAACAACCATCACATTTAGCACTTAGTAGTTATTGAATGCAAGTAGGATGCTCATACTTGTTTCATTTATCACGCTTAATTTAAATGAGTGGCATGATGTATGAATCTAGCTCTCAAGCCTATCTCCATCAATCTATGTCACTCTCTGACGTCCATCCCTGACAACCCGACACTCATCAGTGTGTTGTATTCCTAGGTATACAACATTTCGTACATTCACCAAGAATGTACACGACAAGCTTGGAACCCGTGCCACCCGAGCACATCCTGTCATCCAAACGGACCGTCATCCAAACGGTGTAATCATATCAGCATCCACTAAGCCGACCACGTCTTCAACGTGTCATCAAGCAAGCGTATTGGCACTCCCAGAGGCCCTCCACATGTTTCGAAAACATGATAAACGACCTACCATCCAAACTCCAAGATGGATGCATTAACTTAGTTTAAAAGGAATTGATTGATGTTTTATTCTTTTATTAATACCTTACGTGCTTCCCGAGCAACGTGTCATTACTCAAATGAAAACATCATGACGTCAATCAATTTCTTTTAAGTCCAGAATCACTTGGTTTATTGTCCTTTAAGTGTTAACAAAATGACTTAGAATTGAAAATGGTATTTTTAAGTTTCTGACTAAAATACTCGAGTATTCTTCATAACACTCGAGTAGTTCATCAGTTTCCAGTTTTACTCGAGTAATTCATCATTATACTCGAGTTGTTCATATCTTTTCAGAAAGTTAGGTTTCAGATTTTTAAGAAAATACTCGAGTAGTTCACGAGATACTCGAGTCATTCACCAATCCAGAATACTCGAGTAGTTCATGCATTACTCAAGTCGTTCATCAAACTTGACTCTCGTTGCATCTGTTAATACTCGAGTCCCAAGCCAGATACTTGAGTCGTGCGCCAAAATCCACACTGGTGCATCACGAAATACTCGAGTATCGAGCCATCTACTCGAGTTTTATCAGACAGAACAGACTGAAAACTTAGTTTTTACATACCATTTTCATTTCTAAACATTTCTAACCCAAACCAATGATCAAAACAGTTGATATACCTTATATTGAACATGTTACAACACTTATCACATATCAAGTTACAGATTTGACAGAGAATCGATTGTTAATGCATAAAACATACCATTTAACAACTTAATACCTCAAATTGCAAATTAATCAACAAACTCATGAAATTGTGTTCATTACAGCTTGCATGCATCATATGAAACTTGCTCACAACACCCATGGAGCATGAATTGGTCTCAAAACCAAAGTTCCTATTCAATCTAAGCCCTTAGAGCCTCTTGATGGCTCTCTAATGAAAATCATGGAATTTAAACTCTATCTAGTGCATAAAACAACTTCCCCTTACCCCTCAGACGTGTACCAACAGAGGATTCCAAAGAAAAAGCTCTCCAACACCAGAAATGACTTTGAGCACCACATGCAAGACAGTTTTGAGTGCATCACCAAGATTGAATTGGTTCACACATGAAACAGAGATAAGAATTGGGGAATTTAGTTTTTCTAGACTCTATGCAACACATACCAACTAAATAAATCGAATTTGAGATCCAAAGACTCGTGAGCTTACCAGAAATCAGAATCAAAGTGAGCTCCCAGAACCACTTTGACAGGAACAGCCCCAACTTCCAAGCTCCAATTCTTCCAACACACTCACTCAAACCTCACGATTTTAGTGTCTATACAAAGATCGTTATGTGAGCTTTGTATTAGTGTATGATTTGTTACTCAATTTGACTCAGAGAAGGAGAATCGAACGCCTGAACTCAGAAACCCTAGCTTCAACACTCAGCTTCGAATTTGACCAAATACCCCAACAATTCAATGTTGATTTGCTTTTATAGACCATGGAAACGCTCATGCAAGCCGACACGACCTCCTTGGACGTGGAATGGTGGTGATTTCGTGTCAACGACACGAAATCGTTGGTGGTGACTCATCAAACGCACTAACTCGTGCAACTCTGTCCAGAATACTCGAGTATTCCAGAAAATACTCGAGTGTTTTTCCCAGTTTTTGAAAAATAATTATTTTATTTACTTTCCCTCCAAAATCTTTCCTATAATTGCTTCTAGGTCCCAGCCCAGGGACTAGTATGCAAAATATCTATTTCATGCATAATTATATTTATTAAATAAATTTAAACACATCTCCTAAATACATAACGCAGAATTTTAATCAAGGATTAAAATAGAAATCATTAATTATAATTAATTTTTATAATTAACATTTCATTAATCGGGGATTAAAATTTTGGGGTGTTACATGAGCAATCCTCCCTGTTTCTGGTGCTCGATCTTGGCTTTTTGACAAGTCAAACATCGAGACACATAATCCGCCATGTCGGTCTTCAACTTTGGCCACCAAAACAACCTCTTCAGATCCTGGTACATTTTTGTGGCTCCCGAGTGGAGACTCATCTTCGTTTAATGGGCCTCTTCCATTATATCTCGTCAAACTTCAAAGTCCATGGGGATGCAAACTCGGTCCCGAAACCGTATGAGACCGTCGGGTCCTTTAGTGAAGTCGGGTTCATCCTTGTCTCCTGCTCTTTCTAGCAATTTCTGGAGTTCTAAGTCGGCGGCCTGTCTTTCCTTGATGAAGCCCACAAAGTCATTCGTTACTTGCAACATTTCAAGTACGACACTGTTTTCCCTTTTCTCTACCCGGAGATTGAGATCACTAAACTCCTGCATCAGCTGCATCTCTCGGACCATCATATTACTCAGATGAAGGCTTTTTCTGCTCAGCGCGTCGGCCACCACATTGGCCTTTCCAGGATGATAGTGCAAGTTGAAGTCGTAGTCTTTTAAGAATTTCACCCATCTGTGCTGCCTCATATTTAACTCCTTTTGGTCGAACAGATAGCCGAGACTCTTGTGGTCGCTGAACACTTCGAATGTCGTGCCGTACAGGTAATGCCTCCAAATTTTAAGAGCAAACACCACAGCTTCCAATTCGAGATCATGAGTGGGGTAATTCTGTTCGTGTTGCCGAAGCTGTCTAGAGGCATAAGCCACCACTTTTCCTTGTTGCATCAACACACAGCCGAGGCCCTGCTTCGAGGCATCACAAAACACATCAAAGACTTTGGTCGGCTCTGGCAAAATCAACACTGGTGAACTCGTCAATCTTTTCTTCAGCTCTTGGAAGCTCTGTTCACACTCCTCGGTCCACTGATAAGGCGTATCCTTTCTGGTCAGCGATGTCAACGGAAGGGCCAACTTAGAAAACCCTTCAATGAATCTTCTATAATACCCTGCAAGACCGAGAAAACTCCTGATCTCGGTTACCGAGTTGGGTCTCTCCCACTTGGGCACAGCTTCCACCTTAAAGGGATCGACTGCAGCACCGTGCTCGGATATTACATGCCCGAGGAAGTGAACCTCTTTGAGCCAAAAAATACATTTAGAAAGCTTGGCGTAGAGTTCTTTGTCCTTCAAAATATGCAACACCGTTCTCAAATGCTTCTCATGATCACTCGGACTTCGAGAGTAGATGAGGATATCGTCGATGAAGACTATCACAAACGAATCTAAGTAGGGCCGAAAGATTCTATTCATGTAGTCCATAAAGATGGTAGGGGCGTTGGTAAGTCCGAAGGGCATAACCACATACTCAAAGTGCCAGCTTCTTGTCCTGAAAGCTGTCTTCGGAATATCTTCCTCTCGGATACGGATCTGGTGGTATCCTTATCGGAGGTCTATCTTTGAAAACACCGACGCTCCCCTAAGTTGATCTAACAAGTCGTCAATCCGTGGGAGGGGATATTTATTCTTCACCGTTACTGCATTGAGCTT
This sequence comes from Crotalaria pallida, assembly GCA_037953625.1. NCBI lineage: Eukaryota > Viridiplantae > Streptophyta > Magnoliopsida > Fabales > Fabaceae > Crotalaria > Crotalaria pallida. The sequence continues at coordinate 45,997,839 of CM075650.1, read as the reverse complement.
CCTATAATCAGTGCACATTCTGAGGCTACCATCTTTCTTTTTAACGAACAAGATTGGAGCTCCCAAGGGTGACCCGCTCGGTCTGATTCGCTTTTTGGCCAAAAGTTCCTCCAGTTGCTTCTTGAGCTCTTCTAACTCGGGAGGTGCCATTCGGTACGGAGAAATTGAAATTGGGCCAGTTCCCGGAACGAGGTCTATACTGAACTCTACTTCTCTTCTCGGTGGTAAGCCAGGCATTTCGTCCGAGAAGACCTCTGGGAACTCTCCGACTACAGGAATTTGGTCTATAGTTGATTCCTCTGTCGCCTCTAACATTGCAACAGAAGAGTCACTAAAGATCACGGTCTTCTTACGACAATCGAGCAGAACATGATGTTGGGACATCCAGTCCATGCTGAGGATGATATCTAGTCTGGTTAGGGGCAAACAAATTAGGTTGACCTTAAACTCTCGGCCTAATACTTGGATAGGACACTCTAAACACATTTGGGAGGTGATCACAGAAGAATTGGTAGGGGTAGAAATGGACAACTTGTACGACATTTCTACTGGGGATAATTTTAGCTTGTTCATACAATCCAGGGAAATGAAAGAATGTGTGGCTCCACAATCAAATAACACGGCACAGGGAATGTTGTTTACTTGACAAGTACCTCGGATTAGCTCATTGGCGTCAGCCACTTCCTCACCATCCATAGTGTAAACTTTGACTCTCTGCATCGGTCGGTTAGCACCAGCCTGTTGAGCCCTTGTCACATTATCTTCTTCCTTCACCATATTCTCGGTACACCGAGCTGCAAAATGACCAGGCTTGCCACAGCGAAAACAGGATCCTCTTGCTCTGCTCGAATCCAGACTCCAGCATTCTCCCTTGTGTTTTTTTCCACAGTGTTGGCATATTGGGTAGGGGCCAGGGACAACCACCATCTGACCACCGCTCCTTGATGCTACTGGTACCTTGGAGCTCAAATTCACATAGGGGGCAGATCTCTGGACGACTCCTTTCCCCCTAATAGGACCCACTGCTTTCTGTGCTGACCTGTTTTGCTTTCCGTCGGCTTTCCTTTTTAGCCCCTTCTCATAAGTGCTAGCCATATTCACCAACTGCGAGAGGTTGGCCACATTCTGATACTCGAATGCAAGCCGAATATTATCACGGAGACCAGACTCAAACTTAATGCATTTGGCGCGTTCATCAGCATCTCGGTAGCTCCTTGTGTAGCGGATCAAATCCTCGAACTGAGCGGCATATTCCCCGACACTTAGGTTCCTCTGCTCCAGTTTGAGAAAAGCGAGCTCCTTTTCCCTCCTAATATCCTCAGGAAAATACTTGCCGAGAAATCGAGTTCGGAACAAATCCGAAGTAATGGCTTGATTAGCCGCTTCCAGTCCTCGACTCTGCTGCTCCCACCAGTGCTCGGCTTCACCAGCCAGCACAAATTCAGCTAACCTCACCCTGGACTCATAGGGCAGTTGCAGGGATCGAAAAATCTTCTCAAGGTCTTGGAGCCATCTCTGAGCTCCGTCTGGATTGTAACCCCCTTCGAACCGAGGCAGTTCTTTCTTCCTAAATCGGCTCATCCAGTCGATCTCGACAGGGGCCGAAGGTGGAGGCTGAAGGGCTGCAGCTGCAACTGCTGCGGCCGCGACGATGTTCTGAGCAAGATTATCAGCCTGATTCTGCTGAGCTTGCGCTTGGTTCTGTTGCAGTTGAACCAGAGTTTCCGACACATCATCAATTCAGTCATTATCAGCTCTTCTCCCAGCCATACTTCTTGGTCATGGAGAGAAAGCCGATTAACGATCGGATGATTAGATAAATATATATATATATATATATACACATCTATAATCTCTATTGACTATCCTAGACACTTGACTTTACTTATCTGTTACTTTCTTGGTGAGTAACCCCTGGAGTCACTTGCAACTCCAATAGGCCGAGGAAAAACTGCTCTGATACCAAAAATGTAACACCCTATTTGAATTTTTTTTACCCTTAACCCAAAAATTAGGACTAAAAATTTTCTTATTGAAACAGTTATGATAATGGTCAAAATAATAATTCCTTTCATTAATACTGAATCATCAGGGTTTTAGCGGAAGACTTCTTTCAACAAAAGGTATAAAGTAAAACAACTTAGTACATTGAATCGGTTATGCAAAACATGAAATACACCATCAGTGTTTTAGCTCGGCCAACTAGCCGAGGCCTATCTTAATTATCCGACTTAATGACTTAGGGAGAGTGATCCTGCTCAGCCGGGGACTGCGTCTGCTCGGGCTCAGTACCTAAAAAATGGTAAGGAGGTGAGCATTACACAGAACTTCAGTAAGCAGTTTCTAATATGACATACCGAACTACCAAGCGAAACACAAGTAATCAACTAGCATGTTAACAGATAACCAAACAGATACATATCACATGCACGCAACCTCATTTTGCTCGGTCTATATTATTGTCCAGTATATTCCTTACCTACCAGTTTTACCCCTACTTATCCGATTGATTCCCCTTGTACTCCTTCCTCAATTCCTACACTTAGTTACTCGGCCATTCCTTTCCCTTCTCGGTGTTCCCTTTTTCCTCTCTCGGTTTCATTATTCATTATTTATCTTTTACATATTTTACAATCTTTTACTCTTCTCGGCTGCATACACCCAGTGCATGTCTTACACCGTTTAGGGTCGGATTCCGGAGTGTCCATCACTGCGAGTACCCGGTACCCGTCTTACAGCTACACATACCCAGTATGCGTCTGATGCGATCAATGCACGCACCCAGTACGTGTCTTCTATGACCAGGAGCACTACCGCCGATTCTTCTATGGAGTTAAGGAGTGTCCATAACTGCGAGCACCCAGTACCCGTCTTACAGCTGCCCCTCTCGCCGTCTTACGCGATCAATGCATGCACCCAGTACGCGTCTTCTATGACCAGGAGCACATCCCACCGATTCCATGCTCGGAACCTTGTGTGAGTCATTACTGGGAGTACCCAGTACCCGTCTTACAGCTGCACATACCCAGTATGCGTCTGACGCGATCAATGCACGCACCCAGTACGCGTCTTCTATGACCCGACCACACAACCATTTCTCTTTAATTACTCTTTTATCCTTTTAACCATTTCTTTACTCGGCCTCTCTCGGTTTAGCCCCTTAGTTATTCCCTTTCTGCTCGTTTCTCTCATTATTTAATTCTTTAACTCATATTTTCTTCCTTTAACATCTACCCACATCTTTCATACCCATCTCGGCCTCTCGCGCTCGGTCACAAACAGGTTTAGACATGCAACATAAGCAATGAATATCACACTCATAAGCATTGATACAGCAACACAATATGGTTAGAAGCACTTAGCAGGAAAACAAATATTTCATCTTATCTCAAGAGTACGTATTCCTTGTTCATTTATTAGTTTTCCTTACCCTTTTATCTTTTCTCCCTAATATTACCCTATGTCTCTTCCCTAATCTAACACCAATTCTCAGCACCCGTTATGAACACACTAGCAACCCAAACCAAAGCAAAGGTAACACTCACTCCTTACCTCAATCCGTGAGAGATAAGAGTTTGAGAGTTTGAGTGCAGTTTCCTTGTTGTTTGACCTCGTGAGCTTAGAACCCCTTGAACCTTTTCCTCTTAGTTGCACACCCAAACACCAAATGCTCCAAGGACGTTCGACACGGGGGAGGAATGGAGAGAAGAAGGGTTTACAGTTGGTGAGTCTTGGTGGAGGAGAATGAGAGAGAGATATGCGTGAGTGAGAAGAGAGTGTGTTGGACTTTGGGTGCTGGAGTTCCAGAGAAAATGAGGGAGACGAAAGAGAAATAGAATAGAAAGTGTTGTTGTGTTGTTTGTGGATTTTCTTTTATTCTTTTATGGGAATTATTTGTGTGGCTCTCATTGGAGGCTTCTTTGAGAAGCTTAGAATATGTGGACAGGGTTTATTGGCTTCTAAGGGAAGCCACCAACAGTGACTTGACAAAGACATAAAGTGATGGATAGGACATTTGTACGGAAGGCGTGAAAACCAAGGAATTAGCATCTCAGTGTGAGCTGTCACGGAGAAGCAATAGCAGTCCGAGTCTCCTCTCGGTCAACAGTGCTACTTGTGGCGGTCAGCTTATCCGGTTCGGCATAATTACTAGACTTCGCGTTCGTTACTTATTCTGCTCGGTTGAGATCGGTCTGAGGTCCAGCCTTAACTCATCTGGTCGGTCTACACTTCCTATTTCGCTCTCGGCAGTATACCACTTCTATGACTTAATCCTATTATTAAATAAATTTATATTTAAATCTATTATATTAAATATTAAATTTTGGGATGTTACAGGTACCGAGTATGGGTACGGGGTACGACATTTTGCAAAAATTTAGGGTACTGGTACGTTTATATATATATATATATATAATTAAATATAAATTTAAAAAATTGAAAATTGAAAAAATAATACAAAAATATAACTAATATCAAAGTATATAAAATAACACTTAATAACACCAAAACAAAATACACCTGCATTTCCCGATCAAATTCATCACAAAATAGTTCTTGACATCAAACTACATACTACATCACAAAATAAACTACATACTGCATCACAAAATAGTTCTTGTCTTCTTGACATCATAAACAAGTTAAAGGCCCTAAAATTCATGTCATCAGTTCTAAAGGTAAAACTATACTCTAACAAATTCAATGTCATCATTTCCATTTCCATCATCAGCAAAAATAATAGCCTCCAAATTTGGTTCATCTGGAGAAAGAGTAGCTACTTCAAGAAATCCCACTCCAACCCCATAAAGCGATTATCATTCATCTCCAGCAATGTCCCATTGTTTTTATTCACCCTCATGGTAGCTTTTACTCTTTCTAGAGAGGAGACGAAGATTTGAATGCACAAAAACCAAGTCTTCAGCTCTTTTAGGCAGAAGTCTATTCCTTTTCAAAGAGTGAATAAAGGAGTAAGTACTCCAATTTCTCTCACAACATGATGAAGAACACGGTTGTGATAGGAGCTTTAGAGCAATGGATTGAAGTTTGGGGACAACTGACCCATACATGATCCACCATGCCTTTGGGTCCAAATTCCACCTATATATCTTGTAAAGAATCAAATTGGCTAAGTTCTTCAGTGGCATTAGAGAATTTAACAAACTCTGAAGTTACCTCTATCCTCTCCCTTGGTTTAGGAATGTAATTCCTAAGGCATTGGTTTCTTCCCATGCATATGGGATTGTCCTTGTGTGGAGCTATTCGATTTGGACTTTCTTCAAGCCATTGCCTACAATAGTACCTATCATGGAAAGTATGGTGTATAAATGTGAGCTACTAATTGAATTGAAAGTTGATGGAAAATTTCAAAACTAAATAATAACTTACAAATTAACACTTAACAAGTAAATTTACCTTGGATTAAGGGAGTGTGTCATGCAATGAAGTGGAGTATTATTTTTGCTCCATCTTGATATTGTAATGCCATGCACCACTTCAAAAAAAAAGGCGAGTGTTGAGTCAAAGCCTTACCCTCATATTTATAAATTTCTTCTTTAACTTCCTCAATCATGGAGTCCCATTTCGCATGAACTAGGTGAAGACATGGCTTGTCAGTGTCACAAGAACACAACATCTCATAAATTGGTTTTGTAAAACGTAGAAGATAATCAACTTGATCCCACAACACATCATTTAGAATTTTATTTTTCACAACATTAGCCTTGGCAGTGTCATCCTCTCTATAGGTGCTCCATTCTTCACTAATGACCATGGTTTGGAGATCATGCTTAATTTCTCTCATACTTTTAAGCATCACAATGATTGAAGCAAATCTAGTCTCAGCAACAGATAATATATTCAAATGCACAAATTTATGGAAGATGGCAAGCCTCATGCCATGATTCAAGATAAAATTCTTAATGAATAAAAAATCATCAGCAACCACAGGAATCCAACAACATTCATCATAAATAAGTGCATTGTTTTGTGTATTTTTTGGTGCACATGTATCTTTTAGAGCAAGATTTAATGTATGGGCTACACATGGTGTCCAAAAAATATGAGGATGCACACCCTCAGCAATTAAACCAGCAGCCTTGCACACAGGGGCATTATCAGTAATCACTTGAACAACATTTTTAGCACCAACCTCATTAATAGCCTCCAATATCTTACCTGCAATATAGTTTTTGTCCTTGTATTCGCCTGAAGCATCCACAACCTTCAAGAACATGGGAGAAGAATTGGTGGCTGCCATAAAGTTAATCAGCGGCCTCCTCTGTACATCAGTCCATCGATCTGTTACAATACTTACACCTTTTTAAGGCCAAGTGTCCTTAATAGGTTGAAGTAACCTTACTAAGTGTGCCTTCTCTTTTTGTAGTAATGTAGTTCTGATTGCATTGTAGCTAGGTGGAATATGTAACACTCCGATTTAGCAACTTGAATATATTTTTATTTAGTAAAAAATCTAGGAATTTTTTTTGCATAAGCATCGGTGACGTGGACATGTGTTCATTCTCTTGAAAACATTTTCCATTTAGAGAATCCTTTTATAAAAATAAATCATTCATGTCCACATCAACATCAAGTTCCAAATCGAGATGTTACCAACATCACGCTTTGAAACTCTTCCTCCCACTTTCATAAAATATTTCGTTTTACAAATAGTACTTTCAAATCCAGTCACATTTATCAGAGTAATAAAATTTCCAAAACATATTGTCCCATAAAACGGTTACATCAGGGTAGAGCCATTCCTTTCAAGTACATCTCAAGATAGTGCATTACATACTCAAAACATAATTAAAAACCTATACTACTGGACACCACCATCATCGGGCACTCCTGCCAGCTCGTAAAGCTCCTCTGCATCTTCAAATATTTCTTCGTCATCATCGGGAAACGTTGGATTCATCGTGAACTCTTGATCGGTCAACACGAGCCTACTCATCATGTCTTGCATGTCCAATCCCTCAAGCGTGAATAGTGGATCAGTGACCTCCACACTGATGGGTCCACTCCATCTCCAACCAACTGGAGTCAACTCCCAACTTCCATCGTCCAAAGGGCTCACAAGGATCTTGATGCTATATGCCATATGCGCTGCGTGGTATCGAATACCAGCAGAAGAAATGGGGTAGAAGAGAGAGTGAGCGATCCCGAACGATTTCTCGTCGACGGGTGAAATTACAAAAGGTACAATATTAAGACACACACACAACAATATAAATGTCAAATAATGAAATACACAACATAATCCACCTCAACATCATCATCAACATCAATGTCTTTACAGAGTTGTATTTTCAATCATGCAATTCTCTCTCTCTCCAACATAATCCACCTCAACATCATCATCAACATCAATGTCTTTCACAATGCCACAACACATCTCATAACCATAACCACGTCACATCCTTAGTCTTATCCATACTCTCTTGCCTCTTGCCTCTTGACCCTTTTTCTATTTTCCTTTCTCAACAATTCGCGCGGTATTTTAATCTCTTATTCTATCGATCCTTTTAATAATTTCATCTTACTTTATTAAGTCTTATCAAAGCGCATCCAGTGATGACATGGGAAATTAAAGAAATGTCATCGAGGAGTTAGTTAGCACACATACATCTCCTCCAATCCTCCCAAGCCTAGTCGGAAGCAAACAGGAGTACAGGAACCTTAACCCACGCCGGTCGAACAACCGAGAAATCCAACAACAAACGTATTTGTCAAAGCCACAACTGCACAGGCCGGCCATCATAACAATCAACATTTAATGCGACATCGCAAGGGCCCAACACCAATCAACTGCCCGCCTCGTTCAGGTTCCCTCTCACTGTTCCAAAGTTGATCAAGGGGGCGTTAGTACTTTCCTAGTTCCGGGTGCAGAACACGCTATGATCCTTTGGGCATTAATCTCCGATCACTTTTAGACTCGTTCTGCCTAGAAAAGCACTCTAGGTTACTTGACGTTTCACCGTCATCACCCTCCCCTATCACAATCACTCACCTGAGTATCCGTAGATAAACAAGGTATCTTCCTCTCCACTACTTCGCACTCAACTCGCCGCGTTATTCAATGTCTTTTAAAGTTTTATTAATATTTTATTATCCTAGGATCGGGCGAGTCATCCTTGTTCATCCCTTCGGTGAACCTCGACCTCTAATCGAATCTTTCACATCAACGCTTTCTTGATGTTCCGAAGTTGTCACGATCATTGCTCACGTCGGGGAGCTCCTTAACCCGACAAACACATCACGTCAATCGTACACCTTGAAGAGTTCCTCGAGCAGGTACACATTACGCTAGTTCTTTTGCTGCTCGTCATGTACACGTCTCGGATTCTGATAATACAGGTCTTATCATTTATTTTCTTGCACTTTCATTTCCACAATTTCCAAAACTTGTCAACACATCGCATCATTATTAAAAAACCTTTTCTTTCATCACTTAATTAAATATCATCGCCTTATTCTCATCAACATCATTATTATTGTTCATAATTTTCATTACCTCACTTAATTTCCATCAGGGATTAATCATTCATACATTTCACATGGTTCCAAGCATTAACATCATCATATATAAAATATTCATCATGCATAAGAATAAAAACAATTTGTATCATCATGGCATATTCACATTAATAATATCATGCATCATAAGGTGCGTGGTCCTAGTCCCCTTCGTATACGTGGTCACACACACAAACAATTTGCCATGATGCTACTGACCCAGAGACCACTAAGTTCTGATCTTTGAGATGATAAGGAACGTCTTAATATTTACCTAAATACTACAGTGTCTGGGGAAAGCCCCTCTCTCACCTTAATTTCAGCAAATATCCGTCAAAACCGTTGCGGGTCCTTCCGACTGACAGCAGCTCCAAAAATACCGACTCGCAATTCCTTTGCTTAAACAAAACACATCATTAATACAAGGTCACTCAACTAGCATTCATGCTTAGTATCAATTCACTTTTGAAAACGCGTTTTAAATCCTTATTGGGAAATCAAAAAAAGAAAACCTTTACTTTCTCAAATTAGATCCAACTTTTGGACATACTTTAAATAGTTCAAAATCATCTTAACACAAGGAATTAAACATTTTAAAACAAATCTTCGGCTTCTGGTTCATTCCAGACAGCCACGATTCAAAGCCCGAAAACATTGAAAACGTCACTTCTTCAATCCAACTTTCTCTCTAAATCAAATGCCTTTAAAACTCAACTTTAAATCAATTGCTAACACTTTTAGAAGTAATATTCAAATCAAATCAACGCTGCACAACAGAGAAATGAACTCGAAATCACTTTTCTCAAAATCCGGAAACACCGAAAAATCGTACTTTAAATCCCTTTAATATTTTGCTTAAAAATAACACTTAAAATGATTTCCTCTCAAACACAACACCATTCAATACATTGGGGCAGAAACCAAACAAGCTCACTATATTTCAATTAAACCAACTCTTTCAAAAATCAATCAACTTCAAAAGATAGCACGAAATCAAGCACAACACTTTATCTTGGCTAAATAATTCATTTATATCAAACCCAAACATTCCTTCAAACAATGGTCAAGTAATTATTTTAAAATATCAAAATCACCATACAAGGTCCAGCCAAGGTACGAAAGAAAGTACAAAAGTTCATGCATATCCAAAAAGTATCAATTAAGGCATTAGTTTGATTATGGGAAAACAAGAAAGGCACAACTAAAAATCGCGTCAAATCAATTTATTTAACTTCCAAAATTTGCAGAACACATATAAATATATCAAAGTTCATCACATAAAATTTTTAAGGCATTTGAACATTCTTAACTCAGGTTTCAAATCCGATTTTGCACAAAAATCCAAATGGTACTACTGCTGACCTGAGGCCATAACGCCACAATTAAAAATAGTGAATCAATTCCGGTTTGCATGAAAATTGGTACAAAACTTTATTATTCAGTGAAGACCATCTCATAAAAATTTCAGGTTATTTGGAGTTTCTTAAGTTATACTTTTTCAATTAAATTTGTCACTAAGTATGAAAATCCTGAACCAAGTGGTTCACTCTTTTGCCCCTAGAAAAATTATTAAATAAACTCCAAATCTCTTCAAATTTTACAGAGAACATCAAAACATGTTTAGGAAGCTACCATAATAATTTCACGTCATTTGAAATAGGTTAAGTTCAAAAACTCTGTTCACATTTTCTCTGAAAAGCTTATTTTTCCGAAATTGTTTTCACAAAAATGACTCCAATTCAATGAGCAAACCAACTCTAAAAATCTCTTAATAATTCAGAGACACTACCATTATCACTATCAAAACAGTAACCAAATTTCATAGTCATTGAACTTGAGGAAACATTTTTCACTTCAACCTTTTGCCATTAAAAACACAATTTTCTTAAACATTCATCATCAAACAAAAATTAATTTAAAATATCAAAACAATCCCAAATCCATTCCAATTTTCCAGAACTCATTTAAATCATGTCAAGAACAACATTTCAAATTTTCAAGACAATCGGATTAGCACAACTATCATTTAGAAAAATCTCCTACAAACTAAAGCAAAATCTTAAAATTTAATTTCAACATCAATGCATCATTTGATTTCCTAGATTATTTACAAACATGCAGCCCCTAAATGCTTCTATTCTTACCGCAAACATACATTAACATGCATTGAAATCACAAATAATGTCCAGCCACACACACAAAATTAGCTCATACAAGTAATTATTTTTCAAGCCAACTAAATTCATTTTCATACTCTTGTAAGATCCATGAAGAATGTTTTGATAAATGCCAAAAGGTTTTGAACAAGCTACAAGTGTGTTGATCAAGTTCAAGCTCAACAAGCAACAACAAACATCAAGTTATGAAGAGAGAGCCAACTCATGAAGACTTAGTTTGGTAGTTTGTGTTTTAATGTTTTATCTTTTGCCTCACAAGTCTTTTAGTTTATGAGTTTGGGTAGAATTTATTAGAGGGTAGTGAATCTCTTTTGAATGCATGATTATATCATATTTTGAGTATTCACTTTGCCTAAAATCAATAGGTGGCTTAAAGGTTTGAAAGAAAAGGTTTAGTTTTTGAGAAAACAAGTTTTAAGTGATTTTTAATGTTAATAATCGATTAACAGATTTTGATAATTGATTAACAGTGTATTTTGAACTGATAATCGATTAACAAACTTTTGATATTCGATTATCTGAACTTTTACTCGAGTAAAACCTTTTTCACTCGAGTGAAATTTATGCAGCTTTCGTATTACTCGAGTAACACTCATTTCACTCGAGTAACTTGATCAGATATGGTTTTTTAAATACGTTTTTCACTTCTCAAAAGCCATTCTAAGTGCTCCAACTTTTGGGTATTCTATATAAACCTTTTCCTAATCATTTCTATCAACTAGAATCATTTTGATACACAATTTTACAAAGAATCAAAGCCACACTATTCTCTCTCACTCTCTCAAGATCAAAGCTCTCATTTTCATATTCTTTGATCAAGAACCTTGAATCTCTCATGTTGATATTTCATAGCTTTTGAAAGAGATTCATAGGATTGTTTTTGTTTTCTATTGAGTTGTAATCATTGCAAGAGGCAAACATTCTACAACAAAGGAAGCCTTGATTTTGTGAATCAAGCAAGTTTAGTTGAAAGTCTTGAAGAAGCATTTCATCAAGCATTTGGAAGGCACTTTGAAGAATCTCAAAGTACTTGGAAGTCTTGTGAGTGAAGCAAGCAAAGAAGACTTGTTGTGGGGTTATCAACAAGCAAGTAGAGGTTAGATTAGATATCAATAGGATTACAAGGCAAGGGTGTGGTATCTCTTGTAGGCTAGCAAGAAGGAAGTCTTGTGAGGCATTTACTTGTAATTTGAGAAACTCTAATTCCTCATAGTGAAGAATCTCTCTTGGTTGAAGAGGGGACTGGAGTAGCTTTCAAGTGGATGAAAGTGAACCAGGATAAATCACTGTGTCGTATCTCTAAACTCTCTACTCTTTACAATTCTTGTTATTAATTGTGTTCTTGATTGAAAACCTAGAAAAAGTGATTTTTCTATATTTGATTGAATTGAATCTTTATTGTGCAAAATTGATAAAGGGAAAATCATTTTCATAACCTAGGTGAATCAATAAGGATATTGGTGTTGATTGTTTCCGCTTAATCTCTGATATAATATTTGTTAATTGATTGATTTTCATTGGTTTTAATCGTTTAGATTTGTTTCTTGCGAAAATCTTTCAAAGTTTCTATAACACCTATTCAACCCCCCCTTCTAGGTGTTCTCCTAGTGTTCCTAGTTATTTCACCCACCGAGTGTAGTTTTCCAACAATTGGTATCAGAGCTCGGTCGAAAGACACGAGCATAGAGCTTTTTCGTTAAAGATCCTAAGGAAACTACAATGGGTTCTACGAATCCTTTTGGTGGTGAAGGTGCTTCAATAAATCGCCCTCCTATGTTTGGTGGAGAGGGTTATGGTTATTGGAAAATTAGGATGAGAATATTTATAGAAGCTATAGATGTGAACATTTGGGAAGCCATTGAAAATGGTCCTTATATTCCCTCAAAAGATGTAGAAGGTGTGCTTACACTTACTCCCAAAGATAAGTGGACCGATGATGATAAAAGGAAAATTCAATATGATTTAAAAGCAAAAAATATCATCACCTCCGCTCTATCTTATCATGAGTTCTTTAGAGTCTCCCAATGTAAAGATGCCAAAGAAATGTGGGACACCTTGCGAGTCACACATGAAGGCACTAGTGAAGTTAGGCGTGCTAGATTAAATTCTTTGATGCATGAATATGAATTGTTTCGTATGTTGCCTAATGAATCTATATGTTTTATGCAAAAACGTTTTACTCATATTGTTAATCATCTCATTGTTCTTGGTAAAACTTTCGTGAATTGTGAACTTGTTAACAAAGTTTTAAGATGTCTAAGTAGGGAATGGCAACCTAAGGTTACCGCAATTGTTGAATCAAAGGACTTGGACACCATGGACTTAGCAACACTTTTCGGAAAGCTACAAGAACATGAAATGGAGCTTGAACGTTTGCAAATGCATGAAGAGTCGGATAAGTACAAAGAGATAAAAGGAATTGCTCTTAAAGCTCAAAGGTCATATAAAAAGGAAGAGAGTTCCGTTGATGATGATGATGTTGATAATGAAGATTCCGATTCGGATATTGATGAAGAGGAGATGAAGCTTCTACTAAGAAAGTTCAATAAAATTCTAAGGAGAAAAGGAAGGTTGAACAAGGACAAAAATAAAGAGAAGGATCCCCCACACTACAAGACCAAGACTTAAAAAGAAGGTGTAGTTTGCCATGAATGTGGAAAGCCCGGTCATCTCAAGTACTCATGCTCTAAGTATCTCAAGAAGAAGGAGAAAGAGAAGAAAAATGCAAAACACAAAAGGGCATACATAGTTTGGAATAGTGATGATGAACAAGACAAGAAAAGCACAACTAGTAGTTCTTCGGATGATGAACATGCCGCTTGTCTCAACTTGATAGATCTAGTAAATGAAGAAGAAAGTTCAAATGATGAATCAAGTGAACAAAGTGACGAAAGCGATGTAAGTCTTACTAAATCCGAAATTTCTTCAAATTATGAAATGTTATATAATGCTTATGAAGAAATGCATAAACAATTTAAGAAACTAGCTTTGAAAAACATTGAAAGGAAGAAGCTCATTTTGAAACATCAACAAGAGATTTTAGAACTTCAAAAACAAGTTGATGAGCTTAATCTTCAAAATGAAACTCTTGATCTTATATATGCTAGTTCTTCTTGTGATTGTGCTAGTAGATTGAATAATGTGGTTGATTGTGAGGATTGCAAGTTGCTTAAGGATGAAAATGCTATTTTGAAAAATAAGCTTGCAAGTTTCACAAATGGTGATATTAGATTGCGAACATTGTTAAATTTTCAAAGAGAAAATTCAAACAAGTTTGGTTTGGGTTATACTAATGCTAAGAGTAAATCTCATAGAAATGTTGTTGATTTTTCAAAGGTTTATTTTTCAAATGCACCAACATGTGTCTATTGTGGTACTCATGGACATACTTCAAATGTGTGTTATATTAAAGTGCATGGTATACCTAAAGGAGATTTTGTTTGGATGAAAAAGGGTGAGAGTCCCTACACTAACAAAAATGGATCCAAAACCATTTGGATACCAAAAAGCAAAGCATGATTGTTTTGTAGGTATGATTGAAGAGCAAAAGGACTTTCATGTGATATTCATTCATTTGCTACTTCAATTGGTATCAAGAAGAAAATCCTACAAATTGGTAACATTTGATATTTTACAATTGGTATCATGATATTGGTATACAATTTGTTATAATTGATATCATTGAGTAATCATTAGATGATTATCATGTTTTTGGTTGTTATATCTCCTAGTATTTCTCTATTTTGGCTTAGATCTTATTTCAATTGGTATATATTTCTTTTTGATAATGCCAAAGGGGGAGAAATATGATGTTTTGAAACAAAGGGGAGAAATAAAATGGTATGTTTGGAGAAAGGTTGTTTTGTTGTTTTTATGTAGGTTGAGAAAAGTTGTTGGAGATAGGGGGAGAATCAAGCTTAACTCAATTGGATTCAAATGTCAAAAGCATTAATTGAGGGGGAGCAAGAGTCTCACCAAGTGATCAAATGGTTCAAGCATCAACAACTTCAATGAACTTCAAACGATTTCAAAACATGTTTGTCATTTTCAAAAAGGGGGAGATTGTAAGATCCATGAAGAATGTTTTGATAAATGCCAAAAGGTTTTGAACAAGCTACAAGTGTGTTGATCAAGTTCAAGCTCAACAAGCAACAACAAACATCAAGTTATGAAGAGAGAGCCAACTCATGAAGACTTAGTTTGGTAGTTTGTGTTTTAATGTTTTATCTTTTGCCTCACAAGTCTTTTAGTTTATGAGTTTGGGTAGAATTTATTAGAGGGTAGTGAATCTCTTTTGAATGCATGATTATATCATATTTTGAGTATTCACTTTGCCTAAAATCAATAGGTGGCTTAAAGGTTTGAAAGAAAAGGTTTAGTTTTTGAGAAAACAAGTTTTAAGTGATTTTTAATGTTAATAATCGATTAACAGATTTTGATAATTGATTAACAGTGTATTTTGAACTGATAATCGATTAACAAACTTTTGATAATCGATTATCTGAACTTTTACTCGAGTAAAACCTTTTTCACTCGAGTGAAATTTATGCAGCTTTCGTATTACTCGAGTAACACTCATTTCACTCGAGTAACTTGATCAGATATGGTTTTTTAAATACGTTTTTCACTTCTCAAAAGCCATTCTAAGTGCTCCAACTTTTGGGTATTCTATATAAACCTTTTCCTAATCATTTCTATCAACTAGAATCATTTTGATACACAATTTTACAAAGAATCAAAGCCACACTATTCTCTCTCACTCTCTCAAGATCAAAGCTCTCATTTTCATATTCTTTGATCAAGAACCTTGAATCTCTCATGTTGATATTTCATAGCTTTTGAAAGAGATTCATAGGATTGTTTTTGTTTTCTATTGAGTTGTAATCATTGCAAGAGGCAAACATTCTACAACAAAGGAAGCCTTGATTTTGTGAATCAAGCAAGTTTAGTTGAAAGTCTTGAAGAAGCATTTCATCAAGCATTTGGAAGGCACTTTGAAGAATCTCAAAGTACTTGGAAGTCTTGTGAGTGAAGCAAGCAAAGAAGACTTGTTGTGGGGTTATCAACAAGCAAGTAGAGGTTAGATTAGATATCAATAGGATTACAAGGCAAGGGTGTGGTATCTCTTGTAGGCTAGCAAGAAGGAAGTCTTGTGAGGCATTTACTTGTAATTTGAGAAACTCTAATTCCTCATAGTGAAGAATCTCTCTTGGTTGAAGAGGGGACTGGAGTAGCTTTCAAGTGGATGAAAGTGAACCAGGATAAATCACTGTGTCGTATCTCTAAACTCTCTACTCTTTACAATTCTTGTTATTAATTGTGTTCTTGATTGAAAACCTAGAAAAAGTGATTTTTCTATATTTGATTGAATTGAATCTTTATTGTGCAAAATTGATAAAGGGAAAATCATTTTCATAACCTAGGTGAATCAATAAGGATATTGGTGTTGATTGTTTCCGCTTAATCTCTGATATAATATTTGTTAATTGATTGATTTTCATTGGTTTTAATCGTTTAGATTTGTTTCTTGCGAAAATCTTTCAAAGTTTCTATAACACCTATTCAACCCCCCCTTCTAGGTGTTCTCCTAGTGTTCCTAGTTATTTCACCCACCGAGTGTAGTTTTCCAACAATTGGTATCAGAGCTCGGTCGAAAGACACGAGCATAGAGCTTTTTCGTTAAAGATCCTAAGGAAACTACAATGGGTTCTACGAATCCTTTTGGTGGTGAAGGTGCTTCAATAAATCGCCCTCCTATGTTTGGTGGAGAGGGTTATGGTTATTGGAAAATTAGGATGAGAATATTTATAGAAGCTATAGATGTGAACATTTGGGAAGCCATTGAAAATGGTCCTTATATTCCCTCAAAAGATGTAGAAGGTGTGCTTACACTTACTCCCAAAGATAAGTGGACCGATGATGATAAAAGGAAAATTCAATATGATTTAAAAGCAAAAAATATCATCACCTCCGCTCTATCTTATCATGAGTTCTTTAGAGTCTCCCAATGTAAAGATGCCAAAGAAATGTGGGACACCTTGCGAGTCACACATGAAGGCACTAGTGAAGTTAGGCGTGCTAGATTAAATTCTTTGATGCATGAATATGAATTGTTTCGTATGTTGCCTAATGAATCTATATGTTTTATGCAAAAACGTTTTACTCATATTGTTAATCATCTCATTGTTCTTGGTAAAACTTTCGTGAATTGTGAACTTGTTAACAAAGTTTTAAGATGTCTAAGTAGGGAATGGCAACCTAAGGTTACCGCAATTGTTGAATCAAAGGACTTGGACACCATGGACTTAGCAACACTTTTCGGAAAGCTACAAGAACATGAAATGGAGCTTGAACGTTTGCAAATGCATGAAGAGTCGGATAAGTACAAAGAGATAAAAGGAATTGCTCTTAAAGCTCAAAGGTCATATAAAAAGGAAGAGAGTTCCGTTGATGATGATGATGTTGATAATGAAGATTCCGATTCGGATATTGATGAAGAGGAGATGAAGCTTCTACTAAGAAAGTTCAATAAAATTCTAAGGAGAAAAGGAAGGTTGAACAAGGACAAAAATAAAGAGAAGGATCCCCCACACTACAAGACCAAGACTTAAAAAGAAGGTGTAGTTTGCCATGAATGTGGAAAGCCCGGTCATCTCAAGTACTCATGCTCTAAGTATCTCAAGAAGAAGGAGAAAGAGAAGAAAAATGCAAAACACAAAAGGGCATACATAGTTTGGAATAGTGATGATGAACAAGACAAGAAAAGCACAACTAGTAGTTCTTCGGATGATGAACATGCCGCTTGTCTCAACTTGATAGATCTAGTAAATGAAGAAGAAAGTTCAAATGATGAATCAAGTGAACAAAGTGACGAAAGCGATGTAAGTCTTACTAAATCCGAAATTTCTTCAAATTATGAAATGTTATATAATGCTTATGAAGAAATGCATAAACAATTTAAGAAACTAGCTTTGAAAAACATTGAAAGGAAGAAGCTCATTTTGAAACATCAACAAGAGATTTTAGAACTTCAAAAACAAGTTGATGAGCTTAATCTTCAAAATGAAACTCTTGATCTTATATATGCTAGTTCTTCTTGTGATTGTGCTAGTAGATTGAATAATGTGGTTGATTGTGAGGATTGCAAGTTGCTTAAGGATGAAAATGCTATTTTGAAAAATAAGCTTGCAAGTTTCACAAATGGTGATATTAGATTGCGAACATTGTTAAATTTTCAA
Organism: Crotalaria pallida; assembly: GCA_037953625.1. Classification (NCBI taxonomy): domain Eukaryota; kingdom Viridiplantae; phylum Streptophyta; class Magnoliopsida; order Fabales; family Fabaceae; genus Crotalaria; species Crotalaria pallida. The sequence continues at coordinate 45,979,907 of CM075650.1, read as the reverse complement.
AGAGAAAATTCAAACAAGTTTGGTTTGGGTTATACTAATGCTAAGAGTAAATCTCATAGAAATGTTGTTGATTTTTCAAAGGTTTATTTTTCAAATGCACCAACATGTGTCTATTGTGGTACTCATGGACATACTTCAAATGTGTGTTATATTAAAGTGCATGGTATACCTAAAGGAGATTTTGTTTGGATGAAAAAGGGTGAGAGTCCCTACACTAACAAAAATGGATCCAAAACCATTTGGATACCAAAAAGCAAAGCATGATTGTTTTGTAGGTATGATTGAAGAGCAAAAGGACTTTCATGTGATATTCATTCATTTGCTACTTCAATTGGTATCAAGAAGAAAATCCTACAAATTGGTAACATTTGATATTTTACAATTGGTATCATGATATTGGTATACAATTTGTTATAATTGATATCATTGAGTAATCATTAGATGATTATCATGTTTTTGGTTGTTATATCTCCTAGTATTTCTCTATTTTGGCTTAGATCTTATTTCAATTGGTATATATTTCTTTTTGATAATGCCAAAGGGGGAGAAATATGATGTTTTGAAACAAAGGGGAGAAATAAAATGGTATGTTTGGAGAAAGGTTGTTTTGTTGTTTTTATGTAGGTTGAGAAAAGTTGTTGGAGATAGGGGGAGAATCAAGCTTAACTCAATTGGATTCAAATGTCAAAAGCATTAATTGAGGGGGAGCAAGAGTCTCACCAAGTGATCAAATGGTTCAAGCATCAACAACTTCAATGAACTTCAAACGATTTCAAAACATGTTTGTCATTTTCAAAAAGGGGGAGATTGTAAGATCCATGAAGAATGTTTTGATAAATGCCAAAAGGTTTTGAACAAGCTACAAGTGTGTTGATCAAGTTCAAGCTCAACAAGCAACAACAAACATCAAGTTATGAAGAGAGAGCCAACTCATGAAGACTTAGTTTGGTAGTTTGTGTTTTAATGTTTTATCTTTTGCCTCACAAGTCTTTTAGTTTATGAGTTTGGGTAGAATTTATTAGAGGGTAGTGAATCTCTTTTGAATGCATGATTATATCATATTTTGAGTATTCACTTTGCCTAAAATCAATAGGTGGCTTAAAGGTTTGAAAGAAAAGGTTTAGTTTTTGAGAAAACAAGTTTTAAGTGATTTTTAATGTTAATAATCGATTAACAGATTTTGATAATCGATTAACAGTGTATTTTGAACTGATAATCGATTAACAAACTTTTGATAATCGATTATCTGAACTTTTACTCGAGTAAAACCTTTTTCACTCGAGTGAAATTTATGCAGCTTTCGTATTACTCGAGTAACACTCATTTCACTCGAGTAACTTGATCAGATATGGTTTTTTAAATACGTTTTTCACTTCTCAAAAGCCATTCTAAGTGCTCCAACTTTTGGGTATTCTATATAAACCTTTTCCTAATCATTTCTATCAACTAGAATCATTTTGATACACAATTTTACAAAGAATCAAAGCCACACTATTCTCTCTCACTCTCTCAAGATCAAAGCTCTCATTTTCATATTCTTTGATCAAGAACCTTGAATCTCTCATGTTGATATTTCATAGCTTTTGAAAGAGATTCATAGGATTGTTTTTGTTTTCTATTGAGTTGTAATCATTGCAAGAGGCAAACATTCTACAACAAAGGAAGCCTTGATTTTGTGAATCAAGCAAGTTTAGTTGAAAGTCTTGAAGAAGCATTTCATCAAGCATTTGGAAGGCACTTTGAAGAATCTCAAAGTACTTGGAAGTCTTGTGAGTGAAGCAAGCAAAGAAGACTTGTTGTGGGGTTATCAACAAGCAAGTAGAGGTTAGATTAGATATCAATAGGATTACAAGGCAAGGGTGTGGTATCTCTTGTAGGCTAGCAAGAAGGAAGTCTTGTGAGGCATTTACTTGTAATTTGAGAAACTCTAATTCCTCATAGTGAAGAATCTCTCTTGGTTGAAGAGGGGACTGGAGTAGCTTTCAAGTGGATGAAAGTGAACCAGGATAAATCACTGTGTCGTATCTCTAAACTCTCTACTCTTTACAATTCTTGTTATTAATTGTGTTCTTGATTGAAAACCTAGAAAAAGTGATTTTTCTATATTTGATTGAATTGAATCTTTATTGTGCAAAATTGATAAAGGGAAAATCATTTTCATAACCTAGGTGAATCAATAAGGATATTGGTGTTGATTGTTTCCGCTTAATCTCTGATATAATATTTGTTAATTGATTGATTTTCATTGGTTTTAATCGTTTAGATTTGTTTCTTGCGAAAATCTTTCAAAGTTTCTATAACACCTATTCAACCCCCCCTTCTAGGTGTTCTCCTAGTGTTCCTAGTTATTTCACCCACCGAGTGTAGTTTTCCAACAATTGGTATCAGAGCTCGGTCGAAAGACACGAGCATAGAGCTTTTTCGTTAAAGATCCTAAGGAAACTACAATGGGTTCTACGAATCCTTTTGGTGGTGAAGGTGCTTCAATAAATCGCCCTCCTATGTTTGGTGGAGAGGGTTATGGTTATTGGAAAATTAGGATGAGAATATTTATAGAAGCTATAGATGTGAACATTTGGGAAGCCATTGAAAATGGTCCTTATATTCCCTCAAAAGATGTAGAAGGTGTGCTTACACTTACTCCCAAAGATAAGTGGACCGATGATGATAAAAGGAAAATTCAATATGATTTAAAAGCAAAAAATATCATCACCTCCGCTCTATCTTATCATGAGTTCTTTAGAGTCTCCCAATGTAAAGATGCCAAAGAAATGTGGGACACCTTGCGAGTCACACATGAAGGCACTAGTGAAGTTAGGCGTGCTAGATTAAATTCTTTGATGCATGAATATGAATTGTTTCGTATGTTGCCTAATGAATCTATATGTTTTATGCAAAAACGTTTTACTCATATTGTTAATCATCTCATTGTTCTTGGTAAAACTTTCGTGAATTGTGAACTTGTTAACAAAGTTTTAAGATGTCTAAGTAGGGAATGGCAACCTAAGGTTACCGCAATTGTTGAATCAAAGGACTTGGACACCATGGACTTAGCAACACTTTTCGGAAAGCTACAAGAACATGAAATGGAGCTTGAACGTTTGCAAATGCATGAAGAGTCGGATAAGTACAAAGAGATAAAAGGAATTGCTCTTAAAGCTCAAAGGTCATATAAAAAGGAAGAGAGTTCCGTTGATGATGATGATGTTGATAATGAAGATTCCGATTCGGATATTGATGAAGAGGAGATGAAGCTTCTACTAAGAAAGTTCAATAAAATTCTAAGGAGAAAAGGAAGGTTGAACAAGGACAAAAATAAAGAGAAGGATCCCCCACACTACAAGACCAAGACTTAAAAAGAAGGTGTAGTTTGCCATGAATGTGGAAAGCCCGGTCATCTCAAGTACTCATGCTCTAAGTATCTCAAGAAGAAGGAGAAAGAGAAGAAAAATGCAAAACACAAAAGGGCATACATAGTTTGGAATAGTGATGATGAACAAGACAAGAAAAGCACAACTAGTAGTTCTTCGGATGATGAACATGCCGCTTGTCTCAACTTGATAGATCTAGTAAATGAAGAAGAAAGTTCAAATGATGAATCAAGTGAACAAAGTGACGAAAGCGATGTAAGTCTTACTAAATCCGAAATTTCTTCAAATTATGAAATGTTATATAATGCTTATGAAGAAATGCATAAACAATTTAAGAAACTAGCTTTGAAAAACATTGAAAGGAAGAAGCTCATTTTGAAACATCAACAAGAGATTTTAGAACTTCAAAAACAAGTTGATGAGCTTAATCTTCAAAATGAAACTCTTGATCTTATATATGCTAGTTCTTCTTGTGATTGTGCTAGTAGATTGAATAATGTGGTTGATTGTGAGGATTGCAAGTTGCTTAAGGATGAAAATGCTATTTTGAAAAATAAGCTTGCAAGTTTCACAAATGGTGATATTAGATTGCGAACATTGTTAAATTTTCAAAGAGAAAATTCAAACAAGTTTGGTTTGGGTTATACTAATGCTAAGAGTAAATCTCATAGAAATGTTGTTGATTTTTCAAAGGTTTATTTTTCAAATGCACCAACATGTGTCTATTGTGGTACTCATGGACATACTTCAAATGTGTGTTATATTAAAGTGCATGGTATACCTAAAGGAGATTTTGTTTGGATGAAAAAGGGTGAGAGTCCCTACACTAACAAAAATGGATCCAAAACCATTTGGATACCAAAAAGCAAAGCATGATTGTTTTGTAGGTATGATTGAAGAGCAAAAGGACTTTCATGTGATATTCATTCATTTGCTACTTCAATTGGTATCAAGAAGAAAATCCTACAAATTGGTAACATTTGATATTTTACAATTGGTATCATGATATTGGTATACAATTTGTTATAATTGATATCATTGAGTAATCATTAGATGATTATCATGTTTTTGGTTGTTATATCTCCTAGTATTTCTCTATTTTGGCTTAGATCTTATTTCAATTGGTATATATTTCTTTTTGATAATGCCAAAGGGGGAGAAATATGATGTTTTGAAACAAAGGGGAGAAATAAAATGGTATGTTTGGAGAAAGGTTGTTTTGTTGTTTTTATGTAGGTTGAGAAAAGTTGTTGGAGATAGGGGGAGAATCAAGCTTAACTCAATTGGATTCAAATGTCAAAAGCATTAATTGAGGGGGAGCAAGAGTCTCACCAAGTGATCAAATGGTTCAAGCATCAACAACTTCAATGAACTTCAAACGATTTCAAAACATGTTTGTCATTTTCAAAAAGGGGGAGATTGTAAGATCCATGAAGAATGTTTTGATAAATGCCAAAAGGTTTTGAACAAGCTACAAGTGTGTTGATCAAGTTCAAGCTCAACAAGCAACAACAAACATCAAGTTATGAAGAGAGAGCCAACTCATGAAGACTTAGTTTGGTAGTTTGTGTTTTAATGTTTTATCTTTTGCCTCACAAGTCTTTTAGTTTATGAGTTTGGGTAGAATTTATTAGAGGGTAGTGAATCTCTTTTGAATGCATGATTATATCATATTTTGAGTATTCACTTTGCCTAAAATCAATAGGTGGCTTAAAGGTTTGAAAGAAAAGGTTTAGTTTTTGAGAAAACAAGTTTTAAGTGATTTTTAATGTTAATAATCGATTAACAGATTTTGATAATTGATTAACAGTGTATTTTGAACTGATAATCGATTAACAAACTTTTGATAATCGATTATCTGAACTTTTACTCGAGTAAAACCTTTTTCACTCGAGTGAAATTTATGCAGCTTTCGTATTACTCGAGTAACACTCATTTCACTCGAGTAACTTGATCAGATATGGTTTTTTAAATACGTTTTTCACTTCTCAAAAGCCATTCTAAGTGCTCCAACTTTTGGGTATTCTATATAAACCTTTTCCTAATCATTTCTATCAACTAGAATCATTTTGATACACAATTTTACAAAGAATCAAAGCCACACTATTCTCTCTCACTCTCTCAAGATCAAAGCTCTCATTTTCATATTCTTTGATCAAGAACCTTGAATCTCTCATGTTGATATTTCATAGCTTTTGAAAGAGATTCATAGGATTGTTTTTGTTTTCTATTGAGTTGTAATCATTGAAAGAGGCAAACATTCTACAACAAAGGAAGCCTTGATTTTGTGAATCAAGCAAGTTTAGTTGAAAGTCTTGAAGAAGCATTTCATCAAGCATTTGGAAGGCACTTTGAAGAATCTCAAAGTACTTGGAAGTCTTGTGAGTGAAGCAAGCAAAGAAGACTTGTTGTGGGGTTATCAACAAGCAAGTAGAGGTTAGATTAGATATCAATAGGATTACAAGGCAAGGGTGTGGTATCTCTTGTAGGCTAGCAAGAAGGAAGTCTTGTGAGGCATTTACTTGTAATTTGAGAAACTCTAATTCCTCATAGTGAAGAATCTCTCTTGGTTGAAGAGGGGACTGGAGTAGCTTTCAAGTGGATGAAAGTGAACCAGGATAAATCACTGTGTCGTATCTCTAAACTCTCTACTCTTTACAATTCTTGTTATTAATTGTGTTCTTGATTGAAAACCTAGAAAAAGTGATTTTTCTATATTTGATTGAATTGAATCTTTATTGTGCAAAATTGATAAAGGGAAAATCATTTTCATAACCTAGGTGAATCAATAAGGATATTGGTGTTGATTGTTTCCGCTTAATCTCTGATATAATATTTGTTAATTGATTGATTTTCATTGGTTTTAATCGTTTAGATTTGTTTCTTGCGAAAATCTTTCAAAGTTTCTATAACACCTATTCAACCCCCCCTTCTAGGTGTTCTCCTAGTGTTCCTAGTTATTTCACCCACCGAGTGTAGTTTTCCAACAACTCTTAGCTTTATTCGATTCCCTTTTCAACAAATCCCTCAAATCAACCTATTAGTTTTAATTGACCTATACCCAACACAATTCACCAATTAGTCCAAGAACACAAATCAATTTCTACACTTAAGTACTTTTATTCATAAAACCGTATAGCACACACATACACGTAATCAACACAAAATCAATTAATCACTTATCTTTCGTCACAAACCGAATTAATGAGTATGAAAACAATTTATTTTAACTCAAATACAATCATGCAAAAATCAAATCAATTTGCTTTCCTTATTATTTTATTTGGACCGAATTACACTTAAGAAAAATTCGGGGTTTTCACGCAAATTAAACAATACTCAAACATACACTAAAAATCCATTTTTCATTCCTTCATCCTAACATAAATCAAGTCATCAAAGTAAAACAAAATCATTTGGACAAGGTCAATTAGACAAGCCGTATAGACTCCAAATCTTCATGCATGTCCTTTTTGCTTATTTTAAACTTACATTCTAACATGCACATAATTAAAAATCAAAGATCAAAGCTCAAAATTAATCAAACGCTAAAAATCAATTTTTATTTCTCCCATTTTTCCTCTTGGCCAAATCATCAAGGAAGGAAAATGATGAACTTTTGCACCATGAAACAACTCATAAACATATTCTTTAAAATCAATAAAATCAAAGCTTAATCCTTTTATTCTAAACGTAAAACAAATATCCAATCAAAATCAAAATCACTTTGAGCACAAAGCTCATAAAAACCGTATGGTCCATGCATGTCCATTTAAACTCTAAAAACTTAAATATCTTTACATATTAGGGCTTTAAAATCGACGAGGAACACAAAAATATAACATGCATTAAAACAAAAATTCATTTCCCTTATGTTTTGCTTTGGCCGAATGGTATACATACATATATCTAGGAAAATCAAAATCTTTCATAAACAATTCAATATACTCATATTTATTTCAAGATCAAGAATCAAATATCCAAAAGAAAAACAAAAATCATTTGGGTACCCATCAAGAGCAAAACCGTGGTACCCTAAAAACAACAAATTAAAGCAAAAATTTATTCATCATGCATTTTCACTTAGAAACCGAGAATACAACAAACATATAACAAGAATCATCAATCAATTTCATGCATAAGAAAATAATCCCATTTCCCCCAATTCCAAACCCTAACCGTGACATGCAAGAGAGAAACAAGAAAAATTTGTGCAAATCAACAACTCATAGTCATGAACATACGATATCAACTCATAATCAGCAAGCATAAAACCATAAATCAAAGATCAAAAATTATTTTAAACAAAAGGGACCAAAAACCGTGAGCTCTATTAGACGTGGTGCATGTTTATTTTTTTGATTCCAAGCTCAAATACATATAGAATCAAGTTTAGAAAAGCATGAGAAACGATAAAAACCAACATGCAAGAAGCTTTAAGCTTGAACAACAAAAACCAACAAAATTTGTTCTTGGAAAAATTTGAAGAGAAACCGAGACAAGAATAAAAAGAACAAGAACATAGGCTAGAGATTCATTACCTAAGAGAAAGCAAAGAATTTGAGCAAGAAAATCAAGTTTCCACCTCATCTCCCTTCCTCTATGCCTCATCCTCCCCTTCTCTTCTCTCTTCTCTTTCTTTTTTTCTTTTTTTGTTCTAAGTGTTTCATGTGCAACAGCAAAATGGAGGTGTGTGTGGGTGCTTGGTATTTATAAAGAAATTAACGGTGGGGTGCAAGAACTTAAAATGGGGGTCAAGAAAAATCGAAAGTTCCCTCCTTCTTTCTCCTACTCCCCACGGCTCCAACCTTTATTTTAGGGGGTTTGGAACTTTGTATTTTTATTCTATGAGCATGCTTACTAATTAAATAGATATAGGTAGGTTTAGGTATATGTAGGGTAATTAAATAATGAGAGAAAGGGATAAAGAATACTTGCATGCATTGGTCGAATTTTTCACTCTTGGATAGGGTAGTTAATTACATGTCTCCTATATGGAACACTAGGGTGGCTATGCATTAACCATGGTAGGGTGTTGTGTGTTTAATTAGGTTACCCTAGGGTCTTGTGCACTCATAATTTTATGTCTTAACAATTTGAAATTCAAAATTCACAAAACTATATTAAAATCGTGCAGCACATCAACATGACAGAAAATAATATTTTTCTGATACAGTAATTTCCCTGTAAAAATCCTAATTTAATTTACTAAAACAAAACATTATAACTTTCTCAAAATAATAAAAATTTCATGAATGAGTAAAATAAATCCCAAACAGTACCAAAATAAATTCTACATTTTAATACGATTGTAACACCCCTAATTTTCGTCTCCCGGATAATAAGGAAATTAATAATAAAAGTTTTATTATTAATTTATATGAATTTCAAAGTTTATGTTTTGTATTTAATTAGCCTAAAATATAAAAATAAGTTGAAATATTTTTATATGGCAAATAAATGCAAAATATAAGGATATTGCATTTTAGTCCCTGGACTAGGACCTAAATGTAATATTGAAAAAGTTCTTGGAGGGAAAGATTTAAAAATATTAATTTTTAAATTTTGTACTGATGTAACCGGTTAGTAATGCCCTGTAACCGGTTAGACGATGAACACAGAAACTGGGTTAGTGGATTTTGATGAGTAATCACTTGATTAATTCAATTAATCGCTTGATTAATTCAATTAATCGCCACGAATACAGCCCAGATTAGTGGAAACCCACGTGTCAGTGTGCATGCAAGCTTAATCCCTCTATAAAAACCCACAATTCTGAAGAATTGGGTTGTTGTTGCTCTGAATTTGGGGGAAACTCTGTTTTAGGGTTTCGAAATCGTTTCCTTCAATTCTTGTTCTTTGTTGAGTGTTAGCCTTCGAGTGATACACGGTTGTAAAGCTCACATCAAGAGCTTTACAAAGATATAAACACTGTGAGTTGAGGGTGAAGGAGCTGGGAGAACGAAGCCTTTGAAGTGAAGGAGTTCAAAAACTGGTTCAGCAAAGACTGATTTTGGAGCTGAATTGAAGCTTCAATTTTGGTAAGTATAAGAACTCCTTTGACCTCAAATCACTTCTATCTCCTAGTGCATGTTACCTAGATTGAGTTCTAACTGTTTTCCCCAATTTCTTTGGCCAATTACTATGTCAAATTTGGTGGTTTTTGGACCCTGTTGCTGAAATCGTGGGAAAAGGGCAGAACTAGGAAGTTTGGTGGAATCTGGGATTTTTATTCAAGTTCAGTGTTAATCTTCATCAAACACTATCTTAAGGTATGGGAGAAGTCTACCTTATACTAGATTTAGACTAAAAATCAAGTGAATTAGGGTTTGAGTTAACAAAACTCAAAAAGGGCATTATGTGTGTGAAGAACAAAGGCTTGGAGGACAAATTTGAGCTCAATGTTATTTTGAGCAACTTTATATTGATGCATGCAAGTGATTTTAATGTTTAAATCAGAAGCTAAATGTATAATCTGTGATTTGAGGTATTGAATTGTGTTTGTATGGATTCTTATGCAATTTGATGCACTAAACCAAATGCATGCAAAATTATATGTGTTTCTATGATTAAACATATTTATTTAAGGTATATGAACTTTGTTAATGGTTGAAATTTGGTTAGATTTGAGTAGTGAAGAGAATGGTTTGTTAAAACTCATGTTTTAGTGTCTGACTGCATAATCTAACCGGTTACTCGATATTCGTAACCGGTTAGACACTGTAAAAATGCAAAAGAAAATAAGTTTACAAAATCAGTGTTGTGGTCTTATAAATCCTACTCAAATCTAGGCCCTAATTTCATGGAAAACAATCTGAAAATCAGTTGGTTTCACTGTTATATTTCAGATTGTAGTTAAAGAGTTAATACCTTAGTGTAATGGGATAATTTCAAGAGGAAATTATGCTCATTTGAGACTGAAATGTGATTTAGACTTTTGAATGATAAAAACAGTGGTTTTTGAGGTGTAAAACAATGTCAAACTTGTTTATGGATTGGGTAAAGAATTCAAGAAAAAGGGTTTTTTTGAATTTCAATGGTAAACAGTTCAGGTCTGTAATTCTAACCGGTTAGCCTGAAACTGTAACCGGTTAGTACCTGAATCTGAAAAATAAAAAGTTAAGTTTTTGAATACCATTGGTTATGTTTTTCCCAATCTAAGCTTAAGTGCATGTTTTTGAGATAATTCAAAGGAGAATTTTGTGCCAAAGATTATGCCTCAAATAAATCATTCAAAAGAGAAATTGGAATATTTCTAAATCACAGTAATTAATGAAAAGATAAAACCAATCCTGATAATTGTGCATCCATATAGAATGGAAGTTTGGTTGGTAGGAACGTTTATCATATTCTGGGAATATGAGGAGGGTACTCCGGGAGTACCAAATTGTAACCTACTTGATGACACATTCTGGGAATGTGGCCAGTGTCCGGGACCTGGTTTTATGCGTTCTGGGAACGTATGCGTTCTGGGAACGTGGTGCACACTCCGGGAGTGATGCTTATTATCCAAGTATGGTTTGGCATTACGTTCTGGGAACGAATGTCAGTGTTCCGGGAACACAAGGGTGTATTGGATGGACGTCCAAGATGGACTTTTAGAGGCCTCAGTTGTGGATAGAAAATCATACATCATGTCACTTGCATTATAAGAGATATAATGTTGAAAATTGGTGTGCTCATATGTACTTGCATTATTATCTGTCCATGACATACTTGTGGTTGTAATTTTAGTCTTTATCAATTATGTATATGTGTATACTTACTCCCTGTGCCTTGTTTAGGTGATGGCCAGATACCTAGCCTGCATCGAGATACGCCCTATCCCTAGTGGCATATGGACGTATGAGGAGCACCGTGCCACCTTTGAGGGGGAGGTGGAGATCACTCTCTACCACCCTAATCCTCTGGTGCGAGTGCGACCTCGTCGATTTAGGATCCCTTTAGTCTATACTATGCATGTTCCACCCTTTTATACATATAGAGGACCACCCCCGGCTCGACCTGTGCGTCGTTTTCATAGTTTTCGTTTCAGAGCTGCCACTCGTTCTCATCCTTCCTCCCATAGAGTTGTCACTGAGGAGACTCCTTCTCCTGGTCCGACTGATTTCGAGAGGACTGCTTCTGTAGATCCTAGACCCAGTGGTCGGGTATCTACACAGTCGGGCGAGGTCGAGGAGGACCCTATGGAGGATGAGAGCGAGGAGGAGGTGCATGTCGAGCCGACTGTTTCTGCTAGAGGTGGACCTGCTGGTTCATAGGAGCCTGCATAGCGTGGATGTTTTGGATCCTAGATCCGAGGGATAGAGCTGTGGAGGATCTGAGGAGCTGCTGAGGACACAGATGACCTGCTCTGGGACTTCTACTTTTGGGACTTTGTGATATATTGTATATATTTTGAGAGGTCTTAGAGTGAGGTTTTATTTTATGCAGCTGGTTTGTATATATTTTTATAAACTCTTGCTATCTCGACTTATGTTACTTGCTACTGATGATACTGGTGGGGTTTTATCTTGACATATATATATATATGCATATGATGTTTTATTTACCTCAGCAGTGCCCCACAAGTGTTACTTTTTACTTCCGCATACTCTGATTTTGACGTAAAAGGATTCGGCGATAAGTTCATATTCTATGCACTCGATCAAAATTCAAGAGACAATAATACTTTTATAGAAATGCTAAGAAAATGTTTTTATTATATTAGAACATTATTGTCTCGAGAGTCTTTTGTAATTAAAGTATTGTTAAGCCAAATTCAAATGTTTGTTCCGATTAAAAGTGTTCATGAATGAGCAAGTATTAATTAAAAAGGAAAAATTTTCTAGTCCTAATTTTGATAGCAAGTATTTCCAATAATTTGGAATTTATTATTTTTGAGATATAGAAATGAGAGTGTCACACCTTGGGTGGTATCAGAGCATTGGTCATGTCCCTCATGGCCCCGATGATGCAGCTAAGTATGGATTCAATGTAAATTGAATATGTTTTGAGTAAGTTAGTAGCATTTATGTTTAAAGACCTTTTTAGTGACCCAAAGCCCATAGTGCAGGTCTTTCTATGGCAACCAGAAATAGAAATATTACGAACGAAATGTTAGAACGAATCACGACCGTGCTGGAAGGCATGCAGCAGCAGCAGCAACAGCAGCCACCTCAAGGGCGAGCTGGTAACCCACCTGTTGGCAACATGGCGAATCATGATGCTAAGACTCTGTCCGAATTCAGAAAGTGCAATCCACCAAGGTTTGAAGGCGGATACAAACCTGATGAGGCAAACAAGTGGTTGTACGAGATCAACAAGATTTTCCGAACTCTAGAGTGTTCTGATGAACAGAAGGTAACCTATGCAGTTTACATGCTTCATGGAGAAGTTGAAAACTGGTGGGATCACACTGTCCAATTGCTGAATTTTGAAAGGAGGGCAATCAACTGGGAAGTGTTTATGGAGAAATTTCTTAATAAATACTTTCCAGAAGATTTAAGGAGGAAGAAGGAAGTAGAATTCATGCAATTGAAGCAGGGGGATATGAGTGTAGGAGAATATGCTGCCAGATTTGAGGAACTGATGAAATATTCTCCCTACTACTTGAATAACCCTGATGAAAGGAGTAAGTGTGTTAAGTTTGAAGGTGGACTGAGATCGGAGCTGAAGTCTATTTTCAATTATCAGAGGATTCAAAGTTTCCCTGCACTTGTGGATATGTGCAAAATGTATGAGGATGACAAGAAGGCTGAGTTGATTGGAAGTCAAGGGAAAGGGGTTGGACAGAACTATGGACCACAGAGGAAGAAGAGGTTTGATCATCGAAATAATGGTCCATATTCTCAGAAGAACAAAGGCAAGGGCAAAGCTGTGATTGATAACAAGAACAAGTCTCGTGATAATGCTCCTTATTGCGAGAAGTGTAGGCGTTATCATCATGGTCAATTTTGCTGGTCCACAGGAGGATGTTTCTGTTAGGAAATAGGATGCGACAAAACGCAGCGAAAAAAAAATAAAATATATCCTATTTCCATCCAGGATCCATGTGAAAACATGATTTGAGATAGGGAATAAAATTACCTTTTGCAGGGAAGAGGAGACCAACGAATCTTATCACGAACGCTTCGTCAATCACGAGCACATCAATGTGTTGTGCCTCTATTGGTATCCACACGAACAAATTCCTAATTGGAGTCACGTCTCTCTTCTCAATGCTAGCAGAAAAGAGAGAGTCTATGTATCACTCACTCTCTAATATGACGGCTAGGGTTACCGTTCTGTGTCTCACACATCTTTAAAAAAACTAAAGCTAATAATATTATTTATAATATTATCAGACCAACTGGTTGGGCTTTTTTTAAGGAGATAAATTCTAATTTCTATCTTATATGTAAAAGATAAAATCAAATTTATATCTTATACATAAAGATAAAACGAATCATATCTTAATCATATCAGAAAGATTTAATTTTATAAAAATACAACTATTGTATTTTTTTTATCAAATGTGATATCTCCAATTTTATCTGCTCTTAGTGTGTGACCCTATAGGTTCCTGTAACGTTGGCAGTAATGTTAAAATCACATTTTAACTTTACAAGCAATGAGCGGTATCTAGCAACACATCATGCTACCCAAGTGACAGGAATGTCTGTGATTTGACTAAACCTTTTACTGTGACCAATGAACATGTGTAAGTTTAATCCCTTTGTCCAAATATCATAGTTACACTCATGGCATGGAACGTGTCACCCATGAATAGTGTAACCTATTGTTTCTTGATCCTTGAGTAGACGCGTCTAAACAAGTCTCGTCAATATCTCATATTGACTGTCTTGAGTATGGCCATACATTTCACCGTCTCACTCAATCAAGGGGCCCAGAGATATAATTTCTATTGATAAGGAAGGACATGTTGGAAACCAACAAGCGGCTCAATATAGTCTAGAGGGGGGGTGAATAGAATATTGAAGCCTTATTACAGATTTTTCGTCCACCTAAGAGAATGGTTTTATGAAAATAAATTTTCTTAAAAATTCAAGTCAGATTACTCGAGTAACTCAAGACTTCACTCGAGTAATACGCAAGCAAAAATAATTTCACTCGAGTATTCAGCAAATCACTCGAGTATTACGAAAGCTATTTTTAAATCACTCGAGTAACAGAAAACCTACTCGAGTAATGTTCATAAACTGAAAGCAGATTACTCGAGGGACAAGAACTCTACTCGAGTAAACTGGGTAAAATTCAATTAAAACTCAGTTTTCAATGGAGTTCTTCAAGAATAACAATGCTATGATGATTCAACAAATTATGAATGATTAAAATGAACAATTTCAAGTAATATTAACATGCAATTTTAGATCAATTGAGTTGAATTAAGAAAACCCCAATTCTAACCTAAAAATGCAATTGTTAATGAATTAATGCAATACAAGGAATGAAAAATAAAAGAGACACAAGGATTTATCCTGGTTCACTTTCACCCACTTGAAAGCTACTCCAGTCCCCTCTTGAATCAAGAGAGATTCTTCACTAGAAATCTTCAAATGTAGATTTTACAATGTTTTAAGATGCAACTAGATTCTTAGTTCTCCTATCTTAAAATCCAACACAAAGTGTGTACCAAACACTTTGATCTAATCTACCCCTTTTGAGTATTCTAGATTTCCTTGCTAATTGATTGAAGATGCTTCCAACCAATCCTCTTTTCTTGCTTTGATTTGATCCTCAAAGTCTTCCTTGTGAGATTCTTCACTTGTGTTGAAACTTCAATGATGCAATCACAAATTGCAAATCTTCAACAATCACTAAGAACAAAAATTATGATCTCAAGAATATTTGAACATTGAAAGAAATAGAGTGAAGAATGAAAAGTTCTTTGTTGAATCTTGATAGCTCTTGAAAGATGTAAAATAGCTCTTGAATTGCTTTTCAAAGTGTATAGAAAATTGTAAGAATGAATGTATATCTTGTGTGAAAGAGAAAATTAAGTCCTTTTATAATTTTCCAAAAACTGATTGAATTACTCGAGTAAACCATATAACATTACTCGATTAAAACATGTCAGATTAAGTTACTCGAGTGATGTGTAAACCATTACTCGATTAACCTGTCATGACATAAATTACTCGAGTGAACCAATACTCATTACTCGAGTGAACTGATCAGAATCTGAATAAAAACAAGGTTTTTCTAAAAGGATTTTCACAAAACTTTTAATAGAGCTATTTAATCAAGATTTAAAGTATCTTCACTCTTAATCAAACATTATTTAAATATTCTTAAAATCACCTAAGCTACCCACACCAATGAGATGCATTGCATAAAAATAAAGATTACATTGAAATAGAATTAATAAAAATCCTAATTCTAATCTTCATGTGGTGTAGCTTGCTTGTTGCCAATGTTGTTGCTTGGAGAGAGATTGTTAGCATCAAAACATGAGAATCCTACAGGACAAATCCCATCTACGTCACTCACATCCCTCTACATGATTTGTCATATACCCGACTACAACCGTTTTGATCACCTGGTTAAAGATGATGTTTGATTGCGTGAAAGCATATAATTCCTCATGTTGGGAACCGTAGCGACTTCAGGTCGAAGGACCATGTACACCATTGTCACTATGAGAATCTCTTATGACACTCACTTAATAACCCATGTAGCATTCTCATGGCGGGTCAATCCAGTACACAATTGTCCCAATGTGTACTTATGTGAAGACTTGATATCCCATATCCATGACCGATGAGATACAGTCATCAGTCTGCCACATACTAGTCTCGATGTATTATAGTTGTCCTTATTAACTATAATACTCGACTAGGAAATCTTTAATGATAATTATCAATCAATAAGATCTCACTATCAAGTCACGTACTTGATATTCTTATGACATTGAACTTATAATCCTAAGGACTTTATTACATCTATTTTAATTAAACAATTAAAGCATAAATATAATAAATGAAATGCCTCATTATTATTAATAGTAATAATCCATAAAAATGAAATAAGTACAAGTAAAAGAGAAAATACGATTGCCACTAGGGCACTCTCCAACAATCTCCCACTTGCACTAGAGCCAATCGTTCATGTATCTAATACCATAAGCCCTAACATGTCCCTCATGCTTTTTTATGGCAAGAGGTTTAGTCAGTGGATCAGCAATATTATCATCTGTTGAAACTCTGCATATCTTCACATCTCCTCTGTCAATTATCTCTCGAATGATGTGAAAACGCCGAAGTATATGTTTGGATTTCTGGTGAGATCTCGGTTCCTTAGCTTGCGCAATGGCTCCATTGTTGTCACAATAGAGGTCCACTGGAAATTCAATACTAGGAACAACATCAAGTTCAGTTATGAACTTCTTAATCCAAACCGCTTCCTTTGCTCTTCTGATGCAGCTATATACTCAGCTTCTATTGTAGAATCAGCTACAGTCTCTTGCTTTGAATTCTTCCAACATATAGCCCCACCATTCAAACAAAATACAAATCCAGATTGTGATCTGAAATTGTCCTTATCAGTCTGGAAGCTAGTGTCGGTGTAACCCTTTACAATCAGCTCATCTTCACCTCCATATACCAAGAAAGCATCCTTAGTTCTTCTTAATTACTTTAGGATATTCTTGACTGCTGTCCAGTGACCTTCACCTGGATCTGACTGGTATCTGCTCGTCATGCTCAAAGCATACGAAACATCAAGTCGAGTACATATCATGGCATACATGATAGATCCAATTGCAGATGCATATGGAATTCTATCCATGCGTTCCCTTTCTTCCTTAGTGGAAGGACACTGTTCCTTTGACAAGGTTATACCATGTGACATTGGTAGAGATCCCCTTTTGGAATCCTGCATGTTGAACCGTTTCAACACTTTGTCTATGTACGAACTTTGACTTAGGCCAAGCAATCTCCTTGATCTATCTCTATAAATCTTGATGCCTAATATATAGGTTGCTTCACCCAAATCCTTCATAGAAAAGCAATTCCCTAACCAAGTCTTAACAGACTGTAAGGTAGGAATGTCATTCCCGATAAGTAGTATGTCATCCACATACAACACAAGAAAGACAATTGCGCTCCCACTAACCTTCTTATATACACAAGACTCTTCTTCGTTCTTGATGAAACCAAATTGTTTGATTGCATCATCGAATCGAATATTCCAACTCCTAGAAGCTTGTTTCAATCCATAAATGGATCGTTGCAGCTTACAAACCTTTACAGCATGCTTTGGATCAACAAAACCTTCAGGTTGTGTCATATACACATCCTCTAAAAGATTTTCATTAAGGAAAGCAGTTTTGACATCCATCTTCCAGATTTCATAATCATGAAATGCTGCAATAGCAAGCAAGATCCTAATGGATTTAAGCATGGCAACCGGTGAAAAAGTTTCATCATAGTCAATACCATGAACTTGTTTGAAACCTTTAGCAACCAATCGTCCTTTAAAGGTATGTACATTACCATCCATGTCAGTCTTCTTCTTGAAAACCCATTTGCACCCAATTGGTTTTACCCCATCAGGTAGATCAACCAAGATCCAAACTTGGTTGGTGTGCATGGACTCCATCTCAGATCTCATGGCTTGAAGCCATTTCTCAGAGTCAGGGCTGTTTATAGCCTCTTGGTAAGTAGTAGGTTCATCTTGATCAAAAATCATAATGTCATCCTCTTGAGTCAAGAGAAATCCATATCTCTCTAGCTGAAGAGGAATCCTACTTGACCTACGCAAAACTTGTGTAACTTGAGCAGGTTGTACATCCACAACATCTTGTGGAACTTGCTCAACATCCATCGCTTGTGTGGTAGACCGACCCTCGGTCTACCCTAAAACGCCCTCGGCCGACCAGAATACTCACTGGCCGACCAGAATTCTCATTCTGTCGGGTCACGCATCTTTGGGCCGAGCACATGCCATAGGACCCACCCTAACGACTCTGGACCGAGTACAGGGACCTCTTCCCTTAAAGAGTCCAAGCTAAGGGCGCGTGAGCCTAGCTCGCCAACCAGATAAGACTAACCGCTAACAGGATAAGGATGAATGACTCATCCCTTATCCTATAAAGGGACACGTCAGCCCTACTGGACCTCCGTACAGGCCCATAGGGTACAACACCGCTCCCCCTATAAATAGCTGTCTCCAGCTAGGGGCTCAGGTACGTTTTTTCTCCCTAATCATACACTAGCACACACTCGTGATTAGGGAAACCCTAGTTATCCCAACTGGATAGCTAGCATACCAACAAAATCACACAGTAACATCAGACCGTATTCTAGCTCTTAGGTCTTCCATACCCTTGAGCTAGGGTTATACTCTGAACATTGTGTCTAGGACATTACATTGGCGCCGTCTGTGGGGAACCGTAAACTGCTATTCCCACCCCAAAATGGTAGAGACGCGAGGAAACGCAACATCGCGTGGCGCAAACCGCCATGCAGGGCGAAACCATCAGAATTTGCAAGAAGGCAGTGGCGACAACGGCGGAGATCTCGATGGGAGAAACCCTCCACATCCCAGCATGCCATCAGTAAGACAAATTCCAGCCCGGAGCCACCACTCCGTTCCAGCTTGCACGCACAGTGGTCCTTACACCGTCCATTCCAGGCAAACAAACCCCCAGAACCAAAATTCTCTTAACCCCAATCATGCACAAAACCATGGATCAGGCCGATCCATCGACGCCCGTGTTTCTGGAGATGATAGGGATCACTCCCATGGTCAAAGGGAGAGCCAGTTGGAAGAAATCATTAAGCAACAAGCTAAGATCCTAGAACAACAGGGAAAGGCCATCGCCGATCTCCAACAGCTCCATATGCAGGCGGTGGCCGGAGGGGTGTTAGCAACTCAGCTGATCCCCCACCCAACCACCACTCTACCTCCACCACCCCCCATAAACCCAATCTTAGAGGACACATACGAAACCGACCACGCCGCTCATCCTGGCCATCCCTTCACTCCGAGAATCATGGCATACGAGACACCCTCAGCCTTTCTCGGCCCAACGAGTGTTTCCAAATATAACGGGTTAACCGACCCTTTGGAGCATATCTTGTCTTTTGAAGGAGCTATGAACTTTTACGACGGTGGAGACATGATGAAATGCAGAGCTTTTTCCATGACTCTCCAACCACCCGTCTTAAGGTGGTACTCAGCCTTGCCCAGGAACTCTATTAACTCCTGGGCAGAGATGAAGAGAGTTTTTCTGAACAGGTACACCGCTAGTTGCGTCCAGCCGAAGTCCGACCACACGCTAGCGGGCGTTATGCAGCAGACCGAAGAGCCGTTACGGGAATATCTCTCACGTTTCCATTCGGAGGCAGGGACCGTGCCTAACTTAGAACCAAGCTTTGCAGTCTTTCTCTTCACTCAGGGTCTCCGAAACGGAGATTTCAAAAATTCACTTGTGGGCAAACCGCCGAGGGATATGGCGGAGCTAAGACATCGTTCTACTAAGTTCATAAACTTAGAAGAATTCAGCAAATGGCAAAGAAACAGAGACAGAGGCGAGCGGGGAGAGCCATCCTCCCAGGGGAGATCAAGAAGAGACGAGAGAAGGGATGACCGAAGGGAAGATCAAAGGAGGGGACCCCGGGGGGAAAGGAGATTTGGACCTCCCCGAGGGAAATTCGAGCAATACACCCCTCTCACAGTCCCAAGAAGCCAAATTCTGCAGGAAACAATGCAGACTGACCTCCGAGCAATAGAAAGACCACCCCTCTTGAAGAGAAGCCAGCGGCAAGATCGCTCCAAATTTTGCTCGTATCATGGTGGGTATGGGCACACGACAGATGAATGCACTTGGCTCAGGGATGTGATCGAGCAGTTAATCAGGGACAGCAAGTTACAGCAGTATGTCCGGGAAGCACTTGACCGACATACTCGAAGAAGAACTCCATCCCCTGACAGGAATGGTCGGCCGTCAACCAGGCAAGCCGATCAAAACACCAACCAACAACAACCAACCAATCAGCAGCGAGTGGCCATGGTAGAGGTTGCCACGACGGATCAATCCCCGCAAAACCTACGAGTCAACACCATTGCTGGAGGTTTTGCGGGAGGAGGAGAGAAACGGTCCGACAGAAAGAAATATATCAATCAAGTCCTTGCAGTTCACAACCATCCAATCCGAAAGAGAACCACAAAAAGTATTCCCATTAGCTTTTCTGATGATGATCTTGAAGGGGTGATCCCGGGTCATAACGACCCTATGGTCATCACTGCTTTGATCGGTAATTACGAGGTTGCCAGGGTATTCGTCGATCAGGGTAGCTCGGCAGATATCATGTTCCTAAACCTTTTCGAAGCACTAAAATTAAAAAACTCGGACCTGATCCCCTTCGAGGGAAAGCTGATCAGCTTTACTGGGGATGCAGTGGTTCCCAAGGGACACATCCAGCTGCCAGTGACCCTCGGGAACCACCCTTCGGCGAGAACCGAGATTATCAAGTTTCTTGTCGTCGATTGCCCTTCAGCATACAATGCCATCCTCGGCAGGACATGCTTGCAGGCCTTCGGCGCGGTCGTGTCAACGGTCCATCTGGCTATGAAGTTTGAAGGTACTGACAGGACTGTAGTTACCATCCGAGCCGAGCAGGAGAAGGCTCGACTGTGTTACAATGCCAGTTTGGCAAAGATCAAGATTCCAGAACAAATCCAGCCAACGTTAAGTTTGAACAAGGGAAGTGTACTCTTGACGGATCTAGATGTTAGGTCCGATTTGGATGATTCAAGACCTACCCCTGAAGGAGAGTGGGAGTTCATTGTTTTGGATGAAAAACTACCAGACAGAAGAGTGAAACTAGGAACCAACCTTCCAGAAGAAATACGAGCAGAAATGCTCGAGCTTTTAAAGAAGAATAAAGATCTTTTCGCTTGGACCTCGGCAGACATGCCGGGGATTGATCCGAACTTGATCTGTCATCGGCTCAGTGTTTATCCGACCGCCAAACCGGTCGCCCAAAAGAAGAGAAGGGTTGGCATCGAATAGGCGGTAGTGATAGAGCAAAAGGTATCCGAGCTCCTTTCCGCCGGGTTCATAAGGGAGGTTAGCTACTCGGAATGGCTCTCCAACACCGTTCTGGTCAAGAAATCGAATGGGAAGTGGCGCATGTGCGTCGACTATACCGATTTGAACAAAGCATGCCCAAAGGACCAGTACCCCCTCCCCATCATTGACAAATTAGTGGACAACTCATCTGGCTACCAACTCTTATCTTTCATGGATGCATACTCAGGATATAATCAAATCCCGATGTACCCTCCTGATTAGGAGAAAACGGCCTTCATCACTGAAAGGGAAACTTACTGCTACACGGTAATGCCTTTCGGGTTGAAAAACGCTGGCGCAACCTACCAGCGTATGATGAACAAGGTCTTCTCGGGAATGATCGGACCTACTCTTGAGGTGTACATTGATGATATGATAGCTAAGAGTAAGAAGAAGGAGGACCATCCTCGGGACCTCGTGGCTATTTTTGATAGAATCAGAAAAGTTAACATGCGCCTGAACCCTGATAAGTGTACCTTTGGGGTCCCAGCCGGGACCTTTTTAGGTTTCATGCTCTCGGAGAGGGGGATCGAGGCCAACTCGGAGAAATGTCAAGCTATTCTGAACATGCACAGCCCATCTAATGTCAAAGAAGTTCAAAGGCTAACTGGTCGGATGGCAGCCCTCTCCAGATTTCTCCCTCAAGTAGCCAAGAAAGCTTTACCATGGTACCAGTTACTCAGAAAAAACAAGAACTTCCATTGGAACGACTCTTGCGAACAAGCGTTTACAGAGCTCAAGCAATACCTCTCGGCCCCTCCCGTCCTCACCAGTCCTCGGGAAGGGGAAACTTTGTTTTTGTATTTGTCCGTAAGTGAAACATCTGTTAGCTCGGTTTTGGTCAGAGACGACTCGGGAACCGAGCGTCCCATCTACTTTGTCAGCAAGGCCCTCCAGGGGCCTGAGATAAGATATTCCAGAATTGAAAAACTCGCCTTTGCTTTGGTGATTGCTGCTAGGAGACTCCGGCAGTACTTTCAGAACCACCCCGTAGTACTCAGAACAACTCAGCCAATCAGGCAGGTCCTCAACCGACCAGACTTGGCTGGAAGGATGGTGTCGTGGTCTGTTGAACTATCTGAGTTCGACATCACCTACGAGCCAAGAAAAACTCTCAAGTCCCAGATTTTAGCAGATTTTGTTTCAGAGCTATCAGATTCTACTTATTCCAACCCCTCCCAACCATGGAAAATTTATGTTGATGGCTCCAGCCACAATAAGGGGGCAGGAGCAGGGATAATCCTTGAAAACGCAGCTGGCATTTGTGTGGAGTACTCCCTCAAGTTCGACTTCCCCACCTCGAACAACCAAGTAGAGTACGAAGCGGTGATAGCCGGCTTGCGCATGGCCCATCAAATGGGGGCGTCAGAAATTGAAGTTTTCAGTGATTCCCAGCTAGTTGTATCTCAAATCAAAGGTGAATTCCAAGCCAAAGAACCAATCCTTCAGAGATATCTAGAACAAGTCAAAGCTCTCACAGATCTTTTTCCCCAATTCTCCATCACCCACATCCCTAGGTCTTCTAACAGCCGTGCAGATATCCTGTCAAAGCTCGCCAGTACTAAAGGACCAGAGAACAACAAAACCCTAATCCAAGAAACTGTTCACCAGCCGAGTGTTATCTTAGCTGTGTCTCTAACCACCAGCTGGATGGACCCCATTAAGCAGTATCTCCAGTTCCAAATCCTACCTACCGATTCCTCCCAAGGAAAGAAGATAGTAAGACAAGCGGCTCAATACACCATGGTCGGCAACATTTTGTACAAACGGGGAACAGACTCCCCAATGCTAAGGTGTCTGGACCGAGCGGAAGCTGATCTGGTACTGGCCGAGGTTCATGAAGGAATCTCGAGCCACCATGTGGGTGCCAAGGCATTGGCTCGCAAAGTGCTTCGAGCGGGCTACTACTGGCCTACACTCCTCAGCGACGCCTCGAAACATGTTAAAAAGTGCGATTCCTGTCAGTTCCATGGAAATATTTTTCAACGCCCCCCAACGGAGCTACATTCCATGATTGCACCATGGCCCTTCTATCAGTGGGGCATGGACATTATAGGAAAATTCAAAACAGCCCCGGGGCAGCTAAAATTTGTGGTGGTCGCAGTTGACTATTTCACAAAGTGGATTGAGGCCGAGGCGTTGGCTACAATCTCCTCCGCCAAAATTCAAAAGTTCTTTTTCAGACAAATCATCACCCGTTTCGGTGTCCCACACACCTTGGTCACCGACAATGGTACCCAATTCACTGCTAAGGTTTTCCAAGAACTTGTCAACCACTTCCATATCACCCATCACTTCTCATCCGTCGAGCATCCGCAAACCAATGGACAGGCTGAAGCTGCAAACAAAACCATCATCGACGGTTTGAAGAAAAGATTGTTGGATGCCGAGGGTTCATGGGCTGACCTCCTTCCCGAGGTATTATGGTCAATCATAACGACCATACACACCTCAACAGGAGAAACCCCGTTCCGACTAACCTACGGTTGTGACGCTTTGTTACCTATTGAAACTCGGATCCCTACCTTCCGTATATCCGAGCGACCAATAGAAGTAAACGAAGATTTGTTAAAGGAAGAGTTAACCCTCAGCGAGGAAATCCGATCCCTAGCCTCGGACTGAGAGAAAAAAGCTAAGGAAAGACAATCCCGAGAGTACAACAAATGGGTGGTTCCGCGGAGTTTTGCTGTGGGAGACCTGGTCCTTAGACGAGCTGACATTGGACTGAAAAATTCAAGAGAAGGGAAGTTGGCTAAGAACTGGGAAGGTCCCTACCGAGTGATCTCGAAGACAAGCTCGGGGACCTACAGACTTGAAACAATAACCAACCAACAGTTGAACAACTCCTGGAACGCCACCAAGCTCAAACCATACTATAGCTAAATGGGAGCCACAACACTGTCTGCAAAGATGAAATTTTATCATTTTAGCATGATCTTAATTATCCTTTTTTGTATTTGACTCCTGTTTACAAACGGATCAAGGAAATTCGATGAAGCTTTTAAATTCTCGTATTCTCTTACTGTTAACGTACTATCCATTTCCCCTCGGCTCGCCACCGAGGCGAACTTGGATGTTTATGCATGACCTTCTAACAAGGACATATAAACTAACAATTGCAAGTACTTTGATGAGATGCCCGGCCAAAAATTAAAAACAGTTTCGTAGTGCCGAGGACCGAGGATCCCACCTAGGCCATAGGTCGGAGATTCGAAATCTAAAACAACAGTTTATAACGAGATAAAACACAATACTAGATCATAAAGAACAGAATAAGATTCGCTTCTTACAAGAACAATGTTGCAAAATATAAAAAAAATACAGCAAAATACATCTCCAGGGAGTTAATCCTCGTCTTCGGACAAGGCAATGGATGACCCATCAAAATCTTCTTCACTTTCCTCCAACTCCAGGGGGTTCGGCAGGTTAGGTGCTGATAAATCCACTTCAGCATCATCACGATAATCGATCATTCGATCACCGTCAACCCCATAATATGGGCTAGTCCCAACCACTTGGATTCCAGGGTTCAAGAGCATTAACTGTTTGACAGCATTCACAAAAGAGTCGACAGCACCATGATCCCAGTTGAAGTGGTTCTTGCAAGCCAGTACCTTATGCTTCAAAGCCTTCCGACGAGTTTTGATCAACTCCCTCTGCACTTCGCCCAGTTCCCCTTGTAACCTAGTCACTTCCGCCTCCGACCTCGTCAAACGACCAGCAACACCTTCCAGCTCGTTAACCCTTTGACAAGCTTCAGTCAGCTTCGCCTGGGCCGCCTGCAGCAACCTTCCTTTCTCAGCATCCTTTCCAACCGTATCCTCTAGAGCCTTTAGAGCAGTCTCCCGAGCTCTCTCCGAAGCGTCAAATCTTCTTTGAAGCTCAGCGTTTGCCTCCGTTAGAGCTCGGAGATTTGCCTCACTTTCCCTCACTTGGCTTAGCAGATTTTTAGTTTCAGCAGCAGCAGCTCTTCTCTTCTCTTTCTCAGCCGACGAGAGAGTGGCACTGATGTCTTCCATATTTTTGCTTAAATGAAACATATAGCTGGCGGCCCTCAGCATGTTTCGGCCCAAAAGGTCACAATGGCACCTTAAGGTGTTTGCCGTCTGATCCGACAACCTTTTTTCATCGTTTGGCGTGTAAACCAAGCCGATGAATTTCTCATTTAGCTTCCTAGCCCAAACACTCTCCTCGTCCGGGTCAGACATATCGAACCACAGATTGGTCCTTTGAAGGTCGGCAACCTTCGTCTTCACCACCTCCACAGCCTTGCCTTTGCCTTTATCCAACTTGGCCCTTTTGGCAAGAGGCACCCGATCCTCTTCATCCTCCTTTCCTTCCACTTGCACCAGCGGGATTCCAGTAGCTATTTCCCCCCCCCCCTTTGTCGGTGAAGGACGAACAACCTGCACCACCTCGACCTCGGAGGGACAAGTTTCGGCGACAGTCACCGAGCGAGTGGCTTCCGAGGACATGTCTCCACTCCGAGAACCACTTGACCCAGCAGCCGCCTTTGCTTTAGCAAGTTCCTTTATACGAGCAACAGCCTTGTTTTCCTTAGCCATTTTTTCTGCAAAACCAAGAATCCAAATGTTAAAAAAAAATAAAAAAATAAAAAAATTTATATATGTACCAAGCTCGGCTTTTATAAGCTCCTGGGGAAAAAGAATGATCTTCTTGATATCTACTGGACCATTCCGTCTAAGATAGGAAAAGAAGGTATCACAAGTGATCCTCTCGGCTACAGATAGCTCGGACTCGTATTGATACTGATAAAGTTTGGGGTTGCGGTTAAAAAACTCGGGTGACCAAGACAACGGAAACCGAGGCTGATCACCCTCCATAAACCAACAGTCCCCGTTTCCGACGAATTGATACTTAAAGTATAAAGGCTTAAAAGTCTTCCATGAATCTGTGAATTTATCGAAGAGGGCATGTCCGTTGCGTGCTTTCAACGACACCCACAATCTTTGGCGCGACCCCTTCTCGAAGATGTTCACTTGCGGTATATACAACCATAGAAACGGTCGGAGCGAGCAAGTCAACTTTTTAGCTTCGCAAAACTTTTGAAAGGCTCGGATGAAGGCCCAACCGCTAGGATGTAGTTGAGTAGGAGCCAAGCGTAACCGACGCAACAGCTCTATTTCTATTTCAGTAAAGGGCAACTTCACCCCTAGCCGAATGACAACTTCTTCATACATGAAAAACTCTTTGCGATCCGCGGCGATCGCCGTACACACTCGGTCGTTGGCTGCCGGTGAGCTTATTGCATAAGATGTCCCAGTTTTATCCGTGGGGCAGGGGAGTATGTGGGCTCGGATATGACTTAGATTACTGTTGACCAAAGCCGACGGGGTTCCAAGCACCTCCAAGTCAACCCAGTCATAATCTACAAAGTTCGGAGGCACAAGGAACTCCTGAGGATGTGTGATGCACCTTCGAACCATACCTGGGGAAAGGGAATACTCGGCGTCAGAATCTATAAAATCAAGATTTTTAAACAACCTAGCCCTAGGTTTATTAGTCCTATAGCCGAGCCTGCTACACCTTCCCCTAACCCTAACAGCTTTTCCCCAGAAGGGTTTCTCCCAGGAACGGTTCGAAGGGCGGCGGGATAGTTGGGCCCGCTCTTCCGCCGCTTGATACAACAGTTTCCTACCTTCCTCCTCCTCGGGGTTCCGAGGGTAATCTACTGATAGTGGTACTTCGGCCATCGGATCTACCATGCGATGGCGGAAGGGTGAGGGCAGAAAGTCCAGCACCTCCAGATCGGAAGACGAAGAAGAAGAAGAAGAAGAGGAAGAATCCTCAAGATCACTCAAACCCAGAATCCTAGACCACTCCTCATACTGAAGCCAATTAATACTCATAATAAAATCTAAACTTACCCAGAAATAAGCCCAGAAAACTAAAACACAGGAACAAAATCTGCAACCAAAAACCCAGAACCTACGGAGAATATGATTCAGCAGAGAAGGAAAGAAAAGCGAAAAACAGGAACAGAAGAAGAAAATCAAAATACCTGAGAATTGGAGATGAGAACTGGCACGAACGAACTGGGGAATCAAGAACAGAAGAATAATGGCGTAGGGAAATTATAATCCAAAAGCCAATGAGACGAATTTCAGAGAGAAGAGGAGTGTCAGAAGTCTGAGTTTGAAGGAAAGTATGAAAAAAGGAGAAAAAGAGTAGTTGAAGGGGTTGTTTCCCCCCACGTTTGAAAATTTGGGCCTAATCACAAAAACCCAAAAGCCTACATCGCGCCACTAAAAGGACACGTGGCGCACAACTAATGGAAAGAAGCATCTCGAAAACCCAAAAGGCAGCATGCACCATCATGACCCCTCTGACACAAGGCAGCACGTGTCATAGAAGGACATCCAAACGTCCTTTCAGTCAGTCAATGGGACAGCGAGGCAGGGTGAGCTGTCCTGAACTCATTATCCCCTACCGAGCTTAACCCTCGACACCTTGAAGGTCACATACGAAGAACTCTCAGCTCGGCTCAAGACTCGAAAAGTCTTACCGAGCTAAGGGGCTTATGTGGTAGACCGACCCTCGGTCTACCCTAAAACGCCCTCGGCCGACCAGAATACTCACTGGCCGACCAGAATTCTCATTCTACCGGGTCACGTATCTTTGGGCCGAGCACATGCCATAGGACCCACCCTAACGACTCTGGACCGAGTACAGGGACCTCTTCCCTTAAAGAGTCCAAGCTAAGGGCGCGTGAGCCTAGCTCGCCAACCAGATAAGACAAACCGCTAACAGGATAAGGATGAATGACTCATCCCTTATCCTATAAAGGGACACGTCAGCCCTACTGGACCTCCGTACAGGCCCATAGGGTACAACACCGCTCCCCCTATAAATAGCTGTCTCCAGCTAGGGGCTCAGGTACGTTTTTTCTCCCTAATCATACACTAGCACACACTCGTGATTAGGGAAACCCTAGTTATCCCAACTGGATAGCTAGCATACCAACAAAATCACACAGTAACATCAGACCGTATTCTAGCTCTTAGGTCTTCCATACCCTTGAGCTAGGGTTATACTCTGAACATTGTGTCTAGGACATTACAGCTTGGTCTTGGCTACTTTGGGATTCTTGAATCTCATCAAGATCTATTTTCCTCCCACTATTTCCTTTAGAGAGAAATTCTCTTTCAAGAAATACGCCTGTGCGAGCGACAAACACTTTGCCTTCTGTGGGATTGTAGAAATAGTATCCCTTAGTTTCTTTGGGATATCCTACAAAGTAGCATTTGTCATATTTGGGACTGAGTTTATCAGAAAGTAGATGTTTCACATAAACATCACAACCCCAAATCATGAGAAAAGACATACTAGGACGCCTCCCAGTCCATATCTCATATGGTGTCTTTTCAACCGCTTTCGATGGGGATCGGTTAAGTGTAAAAGCAGCTGTAAGCAGAGCATGTCCCCAAAAAGAGATTGGAAGGTCCGATTGACTCATCATACACCTAACCATGTCCAACAAGGTTCGGTTTCTCCTTTCTGAAACACCATTCCACTGGGGCGTTCCAGGAGGAGTGAGTTGAGATACTATACCACACTCTTTTAGATAGTCATCGAACTCTTGGCTAAGGTATTCACCACCTCGATCAGATCGAAGGGCTTTAATACTTTTGCCAAGTTGATTTTGTACTTCATTCTTGAATTCCTTGAACTTTTCAAAGGTTTCATGCTTGTACTTCATTAGATATACATACCCATATCTACTAAAATCATCAGTAAATGTGACGAAGTACGGGTAACCTCCTCCAGCATTTGAACTCATAGGCCCACATACATCTGTATGTATGAGTCCCAAAAGTTCATTAGCCCGTTCACTGCTGCCAGTAAATGAGCCCTTTGTCATCTTGCCCAACAAACAAGACTCACATGTCTCATAAGATTCAAAATCAAATGAGTCTAAGAATCCATCTTTATGAAGCTTAGAAATGCGTTTCTCATTTATATGGCCCAAATGACAATGCCAAAGAAAAGTTTGGTTTGTATCATTTGATTTAAACCTTTTAGCATTAATGTTATAGACTGGATGATCAAGATCTAACAAATAAAGACCATTTATTAATTGTGCACTGCCATAAAACATCTCATTCAAATAAATGGAACAACACTTGTTCCTTATTGAAAACGAAAAACCTACTTTATCTAAACATGAAACTAAAATAATATTCCTACGAATAGCAGGTACACAATAAACATCCTCTAGTTCTAAAACTAATCCACTAGGTAAGGTTAAACTACAAGTTCCAACAGCAATGGCGGCAACTCTTGCTCCATTTCCAACTCGCAGTTCTACTTCACCTTTAGCTAATCTTCTACTCCTTTTTAGATCCTGCACATTAACACAAATGTGAGATCCACATCCAGTATCTAATACCCATGATGTTGAAGCAGAAAAATTAACTTCTATAACAAAAATACCTGAAGAAGAGGCTCCGCTTTTCTTCATTTCTTTCTCTTTAAGGTAATCTGGGCAATTCCTCTTCCAATGTCCCACCTTGTTACAATGGAAGCAATTTCCCTCCTTAGCCACCCCACCTTTAGGCTTAAGAGCCTTAGCTACTCTAGCTTTGCCCTTATCCTTAGGTTTTTGTGCTTTCCCTTTGGCCTTACCTTTGCCCTTTCCATTTTGAACCAACAATACAGTTTTTCCCTTGTTGATATCATGCTCAGCAGTTTTCAACTTCCCTAACAATTCAGTTAGAGTGCTGTCAATGTTGTTCATGTTGTAATTCATGACAAACTGAATAAAGCTCTGTGGTAAGGAATGCAAAACTAAGTCAACGGCCAACTCTTGAACTAGTGGGAAACCCATCCTCTCAATGTTCTCAATATAACCAATCATCTTGATTACATGATGACTAACTGGGCTTCCCTCTGTCATCTTACAAGTGAAAAGGGACCTTGTGACCTCAAAACGCTCATGCCTTGCTTGCCCTTGATAGAGCTCCTTAAGGTGTACGATCATATCGTACGCACTCATGTTCTCATGAACCTTCTAAAGGTCAGGGGTCATAGTGACAAGCATGAGAGTTGCAACTTCTAAGGCATCATCTTGATGTCTACGGAAAGCATTCCGCTCAGCAGCCGGTGCATTAGCGGGGGGTGCTTCAAGGAGCGGTTGCTCTAGCACATACATCTTTTTCTCATTCCTAAGGACAATCCTTAGGGTTCGATACCAATCCAGGAAATTAATTCCCGTCAACTTGTCCTTCTCAAGGACTGATCGCAGTGATAAGTTGTTCGAAGTGTTTGATGCCATGGTGATCTAACAACAAAATTAAAACAGAATTAAGATCATGTTTATTAAATAGTTAATAAGGACTTTTATTAAATATTACTCCCACTATTTTCCTCAAATCAATAACCCTCAATATTGACTCGGAAAATCTCAACGTAAGATTTTCTAGTGGGACCAAGATCCATATTTCATCTTATTATGAGTCAAACGTTAGCTGATCTCCCATAATTTGATTATTTAGGTAGGGAACCCACATTCAAAACGACATCAATCAAGATGAGTGTCAAGCATTGGAAGGCATATAACTTAATATTTCAGTTTGAGGGGTTTTATATTTAAGTGATCTCACCTATTTTATCTTACATTAACATACATTATAACGATAACATGCATCACATACATACTATAATTATAAACTACGTGATATGGTCATGGCCTAGAAAAACTAATTCACCCAAGCCAATGAGTGAATTAATACAAAGATCCTAAACGCATAGCTTCTTCTCCAAGAGCATTCCTTGAATGTATGCACCGGTCCTTCTCCAAGAGCCTTCCTTAAATCTCCTTTCATTTTCATCTTCAAGTCTTTCGCAATTTTTAATAAAAATATTACAAATAGAAACCTCGTTCATGAGGGGATTTAGATGAGAAAAGAAATACATATTGAATATGGAGAGAGGCACGACACGCAGACCGTATTTAAAAATAAACAAAAAGAAAATAAAACATACACAAGGCGCGAAACGATCTAAGAGACCATGACCATTCACCATACAACAAACAACATATTAAATAAAATACATTATTATTTTATTAAAATTATGTTTGTTACGAATTATAAAAAAAATTATATTTTATCAACTCTTGATAAAAAAATAACGTATCAACTCTTGATTAAAAAAAAATTACAATATGGCCAGCCAAGGAATCAAATTCCTATTTGCCTTGCCAAGGATTCAATCACGTGCATGATAAAATAAGCCAAAAGATTACTGAATAGCGCAACAAGACTTTGTGTTCATAGTTCATACGGCTCATCAATTTGCGGTGAATTCACATAATAAGTTCATGTGCATGGCATCATCAATTTGCGGTGAATTCAAAATCGTTATGAATTTTTTTTTTTAGCTTTCAATTCGTTATGGTTTTGCCTCGTGACATGATCTCATCATGTATCAAGCACCTTTCTTTTGCAGCGAAAAGTTTTCTTTCAATTTTTGATTAATCCCAACACATTATAATCATATTAAATCATGTTTAATCAAAATAATCAAATCATGGTTTCGCAAGTAGCTCTGATACCACTGTTAGGAAATAGGATGCGACAAAACGCAGCGAAAAAAAAAATAAATAAAATATATCCTATTTCCATCCAGGATCCATGTGAAAACATGATTTGAGATAGGAATAAAATTACCTTTTGCAGGGAAGAGGAGACCAACGAATCTTATCACGAACGCTTCGTCAATCACGATCACATCAATGTGTTGTGCCTCTATTGGTATCCACACGAAAAAATTCCTAATTGGAGTCACGTCTCTCTTCTCAATGCTAGCAGAAAAGAGAGAGTCTGTGTATCATTCACTCTCTGATATGACGGCTAGGGTTACCGTTCTGTGTCTCACACATCTTAAAAAAAACTAAAGCTAATAATATTATTTATAATATTATCAGACCAACTGGTTGGGTTTTTTTTAAGGAGATAAATTCTAATTTCTATCTTATATGTAAAAGATAAAATCAAATTTATATCTTATACATAAAGATAAAACGAATCATATCTTAATCATATCAGAAAGATTTAATTTTATAAAAATACAACTATTGTATTTTTTTATCAAATGTGATATCTCCAATTTTATCTGCTCTTAGTGTGTGACCCTATAGGTTCCTGTAACGTTGGCAGTAATGTTAAAATCACATTTTAACTTTACAAACAATGAGCGGTATCTAGCAACACATCATTGTTACCCAAGTGACAGGAATGTCTGTGATTTGACTAAACCTTTTACTGTGACCAATGAAAAGGTGTAAGTTTAATCCCTTTGTCCAAATATCATAGTTACACTCATGGCATGGAACGTGTCACCCATGAATAGTGTAACCTATGGTTTCTTGATCCCTGAGTAGACGCGTCTAAACAAGTCTCGTCAATATCTCATATTAACTGTCTTGAGTATGGCCATACATTTCACCGTCTCACTCAATCAAGGGGCCCAGAGATATAATTCCTATTGATAAGGAAGGACAAATCTCATCTACGTCACTCACATCCCTCTACATGATTTGTCATATACCCGACTACAACCGTTTTGATCACCTGGTTAAAGATGACGTTTGATTGCGTGAAAGCATATAATTCCTCATGTTGGGAACCGTAGCGACTTCAGGTCGAAGGACCATGTACACCATTGTCACTATGAGAATCGCTTATGACACTCACTTAATAACCCATGTAGCATTCTCATGGCGGGTAAATCCAGTACACAATTGTCCCAATGTGTACTTACGTGAAGACTTGATATCCCATATCCATGACCGGTGAGATACAGTCATCAGTCTGCCACATACTAGTCTCGATGTATTATAGTTGTCCTTATTAACTATAATACTCGACTAGGGAATCTTTAAAGATAATTATCAATCAATAAGATCTCACTATCAAGTCATGTACTTGATATTCTTATGACATTGAACTTATAATCCTAAGGACTTTATTACATCTATTTTAATTAAACAATTAAAGCATAAATATAATAAATGAAATGCCTCATTATTATTAATAGTAATAATCCATAAACATGAAATAAGTACAAGTAAAAGAGAAAATACGATTGCCACTAGGGCACTCTCCAACAGTTTCAAGTGTGGAAAGCAAGGTCACTTTGCTCGTGAATGCAAGGAGTCTGCAAAAGGTGATGCAAAGGGATCTGCTGGCAAGCCTGTGGTACCAGGAAGAGTGTTTACCCTGAGTGGTAATGAAGCAACCCAAACCCCGAATCTCGTGCATGGTAACTTTCTGCTTAATAATCAACCTTGCAAAATCATGTTTGATTCTGGAGCTACACATTCTTTTATTTCTCCTGAATGTGTAAATAGGCTGAATCTTGTTGTTTCCGATTCACCTTGCTATCTTAGTATAGATACCCCTACTGGAATACCGATTTTTACCGCTAAAGTCTGTTTAGGGTGTAATGTGGAAATTTTGGGTCGTCTTTCCAAAGTAGATTTGGTTTGTCTCCCTAAGTCACAATTGGATGTGATCTTGGGTATGGATTGGTTGATGAAGAACCAAGTGATCATCAATTGTGAGGAAAAGACAATTCAATATAGGACCCTTAAACCTGAAGGTTATATGTGTTTGTTCTCTGCTACTGGGGAAGAAGAGTCGATGCCGATAGAAGAGATTCCTGTGGTGAGGGAATTTCCGGAAGTATTTCCTGAGGAGATACCAGGATTACCTCCGAAGCGAGAGATAGAGTTTGGGATTGATTTAGTCCCTGGAGCTGGTCCCATCTCTATTGCTCCTTATAGGATGGCACCACCAGAAATGGCAGAAATGAAAAAGCAGATTGAGGAATTGTTGCAGAAGCAGATGATCAGGCCAAGCGTTTCGCCTTGGGGAGCTCCATTACTGTTTGTAAAGAAAAAGGATGGGAGTATGAGAATGTGTGTGGATTACAGGCAGTTGAATAAGGTCACCATTAAGAATAAGTACCCTTTGCCAAGGATTGATGACCTTATGGATCACGTTAGGGGAGCTGCAGTATTTTCCAAGATTGATCTGAGATCGGGTTATCATCAGATCAGGATAAAGGAGGAGGATATACCCAAGACTGCATTTCGATCTCGATACGGTCATTATGAGTATGTTGTGATGCCGTTCGGATTGACTAATGCACCTGCTATTTTCATGGATTATATGAACCGGATTTTTAGACCATACCTAGATTTATTTGTGGTGGTGTTTATTGATGACATTCTGGTCTATTCTAAGAGTCCGGAAGAGCATGAAGAGCATCTCAGGATTGTGTTAAAAATCCTGAAGGAGAAGCAATTATATGCCAAACTTACGAAATGTGAGTTTTGGTTGAACGAAGTGAAGTTCCTAGGGCATGTAATCTCTAAGGAAGGAATTGCAGTGGATCCAGCAAAAGTAAGTTCAGTGCTGAGCCGGGAACAGCCTAAGATTGTGACTGAGGTGAGAAGTTTCTTAGGGCTGGCTGGATACTATCGTCGGTTCATAGAAGGATTTTCCAAGATTGCATTGCCTTTGACCAAGTTGACTCGGAAAGATCAACCGTTCGTGTGGGACGATAGGTGTGAAGTTAGTTTTCGTGAGTTGAAGGAAAGGTTAACATCGTCTCCTGTGTTAATCTTACCTGATCCTCACAAAAGTTTTGAAGTGTACTGTAATGCATCTAAGAAAGGACTGAGTTGTGTATTGATGCAAGAAGGAAGAGTAGTGGCTTATGCATCGCGACAATTGAAGAATCATGAGGTGAATTACCCGACACATGATTTGGAATTGGCTGCGATCGTGTTTGCCTTAAAGATATGGAGACATCATCTCTATGGCACTACGTTCCAAGTATTTAGTGACCATAAGAGTTTGAAATATCTGTTCGATCAGAAAGAGTTGAATATGAGGCAAAGAAGGTGGATGGAGTTTTTAAAATATTATGACTTTAAACTCCACTATCATCCGGGTAAAGCCAATGTGGTTGCAGATGCTTTGAGTCGGAAAGCAATCCACATTAGTGCGATGATGGTTAAGGAAGCAGCGTTGATTGAGGAATTCAAATATTTGAGCCTGTTGACACAAGTGGAGCCAACAAGTATCAAGTTAGGGATGTTGCAGATCACAAATGAGTTTTTGGAAAGAATTCGTGAGTTGCAACAAGCGGATGGAGAATTGATGGAAAAGATGAGATTAGGTTCAGAAGGAAAGGAACCTGATTTCAAGATTGGGTTGGATGGAATCCTTCGTTTTAGGACAATGATTTGTATACCAAGAGATCAGGAGGTTAGAAGATTGGTTCTTGATGAAGCACATACGAGTCAGATGAGTATGCATCCCGGATAAACCAAAATGTATCAGGATCTGAAGAAGATGTTTTGGTGGTCTGGATTGAAAAAGGATGTTGCAGAATATGTGGCGGCATGCTTGATTTGCCAAAAAGCTAAGGTAGAACATCAGAAACCAGGAGGACAGTTGCAACCTTTGAGTATTCCCCAATGGAAGTGGGATAACATCTCAATGGATTTTGTGTCTGGTTTGCCAAGGACAGCAGCAAATCATGACGCAATCTGGGTGATTGTGGATAGGTTGACCAAGTCGGCGCATTTCGTTCCGATCAATATGCGCTATCCTTTGAACAAGCTTACCCAGATCTATATTAAGGAGGTAGTTCGTCTTCACGGAGTACCTTCAAGTATTGTGTCGGATCGAGATCCCAGATTTTCTTCGCAATTCTGGAAATGTTTACATGATGCTATGGGAACGAGATTGAAATTGAGTTCTGCGTATCATCCACAGACTGATGGCCAGATGGAGAGAACGATTCAGTCTTTGGAAGATGTGTTGCGGGCTTGTGCACTTGAAGAACAAGGAAGTTGGGATCAAGTGCTACCTCTTGCAGAATTCACATACAACAATAGCTACCATGCAAGTATTGGGATGGCACCGTTTGAGGCGTTGTATGGAAGGAAATGTCAAACCCCACTATGTTGGTTCCAAGTGGGGGAGAATTTAGTGGTTGGACCGGAAATGATACAGCAGACATTGAGAAGATTAAGATGGTTCAGGCAAAGATGAAAGCGGCTCAGAGTCGGAAGAAGAGTTATGTTGATAAGAGGAGAAAACCATTAGAGTTTTCGGAAGGCGATCATGTGTTTCTTCGGATAGTTCCAATGAAAGGAATTAGCAGAGCCTTGAGAACCCGAAAGCTTTCGCCTAAGTGTATAGGTCCATACCAAATCCTTAAGAGAGTTGGTCCTGTTGCTTACCAACTAGCTTTACCACCCTCTCTATCCAATTTTCACAACGTCTTTCACGTTTCGCAATTGAAGAAGTATGTGCATGACCCATCAGTTATTTTAAAACTCCAATCTGATGACCTAACTTTGAAGGAAAACCTTACCTTTGAGACCAGACCAGTTCAGATCGAAGATCGTGAAATTAAGCAACTCAGGGGAAAGGAGATACCTTTAGTTAAGGTCATATGGGAAAATGCTGACGTGTCTGAAGCTACGTGGGAATTAGAGGAAAAGATGCGCCAAGAGTATCCGGAGTTGTTTATGTAAGCTAGAATTTCGGGGACGAAATTCCTTTTAAGTGGGGGAGTAGTGTAACACCCCTAATTTTCGTCTTCCGGATAATAAGGAAATTAATAATAAAAGTTTTATTATTAATTTATATGAATTTCCAAGTTTATGTTTTGTATTTAATTAGCCTAAAATATAAAAATAAGTTGAAATATTTTTATATGGCAAATAAATGCAAAATATAAGGATATTGTATTTTAGTCCCTGGACTAGGACCTAAATGTAATATTGAAAAAGTTCTTGGAGGGAAAGATTTAAAAATATTAATTTTGAAATTTTGTACTGATGTAACCAGTTAGTAATGCCCTGTAACCGGTTAGACGATGAACACAGAAACCGGGTTAGTGGATTTTGATGAGTAATCACTTGATTAATTCAATTAAACGCCACGAATACAGCCCAGATTAGTGGAAACCCACGCGTCAGTGTGCATGCAAGCTTAATCCCTCTATAAAAACCCACAATTCTGAAGCATTGGGTTGTTGTTGCTCTGAATTTAGGGGAAACTCTGTTTTAGGGTTTCAAAATAGTTTCCTTCAATTCTTGTTCTTTGTTGAGTGTTAGCCTTCGAGTGATACACGGTTGTAAAGCTCACATCAAGAGCTTTACAAAGATATAAACACTGTGAGTTGAGGGTGAAGGAGTTGGGAGAACGAAGCCTTTGAAGTGAAGGAGTTCAAAAACTGGTTCAGCAAAGACTGATTTCTGGAGCTGAATTGAAGCTTCAATTTTGGTAAGTATAAGAACTCTTTTGACCTCAAATCACTTCTATCTCCTAGTGCATGTTACCTAGATTGAGTTCTAACTGTTTTCCCCAATTTCTTTGGCCAATTACTATGTCAAATTTGGTGGTTTTTGGACCCTGTTGCTGAAATCGTGGGAAAAGGGCAGAACTAGGAAGTTTGGTGGAATCTGGGATTTTTCTTCAAGTTCAGTGTTAATCTTCATCAAACACTATCTTAAGGTATGGGAGAAGTCTACCTTATATTAGATTTAGACTAAAAATCAAGTGAATTAGGATTTGTGTTAACAAAACTCAAAAAGGGCATTATGTGTGTGAAGCACAAAGGCTTGGAGGCCAAATTTGAGCTCAATGTTGTTTTGAGCAACTTTATATTGATGCATGCAAGTGATTTTAATGTTTAAATCATAAGCTAAATGTATAATCTGTGATTTGAGGTATTGAATTGTGTTTGTATGGATTCTTATGCAATTTGATGCACTAAACCAAATGCATGCAAAATTATATGTGTTTCTATGATTAAACATATTTATTTAAGGTATATGAACTCTGTTAAAGGTTGAAATTTGGTTAGATTTGAGTAGTGAAGAGAATGGTTTGTTAAAACTCATGTTTTAGTGTCTGACTGCATAATCTAACCGGTTACTCGATATTCGTAACCGGTTAGACACTGTAAAAATGCAAAAGAAAATAAGTTTACAAAATCAGTGTTGTGGTCTTATAAATCCTACTCAAATCTAAGCCTTAATTTCATGGAAAAAAATCTGAAAATCAGTTGGTTTCACTGTTATAGTTCAGATTGCAGTTAAAGAGTTAATACCTTAGTGTAATGGGATAATTTCAAGAGGAAATTATGCTCATTTGAGACTAAAATGTGATTTAGACTTTTGAATGATAAAAACAGTGGTTTTTGAGGTGTAAAACAATGTCAAACTTGTTTATGGATTGGGTAAAGAATTCAAGAAAAAGGGTTTTTCTGAATTTCAATGGTAAACAGTTCAGGTCTGTAATTCTAACCGGTTAGCCTGAAATTGTAACCGGTTAGTACCTGAATCTGAAAAATAAAAAGTTAAGTTTTTGAATACCATTGGTTATGTTTTTCCCAATCTAAGCTTAAGTGCATGTTTTTGAGATAATTCAAAGGAGAATTTTGTGCCAAAGATTATGCCTCAAATAAATCATTCAAAAGAGAAATTGGAATATTTCTAAATCACAGTAATTAATGAAAAGATAAAACCAATCCTGATAATTGTGCATCCATATAGAATGGAAGTTTGGTTGGTAGGAACGTTTATCATATTCTGGGAATATGAGGAGGGTACTCCGGGAGTACCAAATTGCAACCTACTTTATGACACATTCTGGGAATGTGGCCAGTGTCCGGGACCTGGTTTTATGCATTCTGGGAACGTATGCGTTCTGGGAACGTGGTGCACACTCCGGGAGTGATGCTTATTATCCAAGTATGGTTTGGCATTACGTTCTGGGAACGAATGTCAGTGTTCCGGGAACACAAGGGTGTATTGGATGGACGTCCAAGATGGACTTTTAGAGGCCTCAGTTGTGGATAGAAAATCATACATCATGCCACTTGCATTATAAGAGATATAATGTTGAAAATTGGTGTGCTCATATGTACTTGCATTATTATCTGTCCATGACATACTTGTGTTTGTAATTTTAGTCTTTATCAATTATGTATATGTGTATACTTACTCCCTGTGCCCTGTTTAGGTGATGGCCAGATACCTAGCCTGCATCGAGATACGACCTATCCCTAGTGGCATATGGACGTATGAGGAGCACCGTGCCACCTTTGAGGGGGAGGTGGAGATCACTCTTTACCACCCTAATCCTCTGGTGCGAGTGCGACCTCGTCGATTTAGGATCCCTTTAGTCTATACTATGCATGTTCCACCCTTTTATACATATAGAGGACCACCCCCGGCTCGACCTGTGGGTCGTTTTCATAGTTTTCGTTTCAGAGCTGCCACTCGTTCTCATCCTTCCTCCCATAGAGTTGTCACTGAGGAGACTCCTTCTCCTGGTCTGACTGATTTCGAGAGGACTGCTTCTATAGATCCTAGACCCAGTGGTCGGGTATCTACACAGTCGGGCGAGGTCGAGGAGGACCCTGTGGAGGATGAGAGCGAGGAGGAGGTGCATGTCGAGCCGACTATTTCTGCTAGAGGTGGACCTGCTGGTTCATAGGAGCCTGCATAGCGTGGATGTTTTGGATCCTAGATCCTAGGGATATAGCTGTGGAGGATCTGAGGAGCTGCTGAGGACACGGATGACCTGCTCTGGGACTTCTACTTTTGGGACTTTGTGATATATTGTATTTATTTTGAGAGGTCTTAGAGTGAGGTTTTATTTTATGCAGCTGGTTTGTATATATTTTTATAAACTCTTGCTATCTCGACTTATGTTACTTGCTACTGATGATACTGGTGGGGTTTTATCTTGACATATATATATATATATATATATGCATATGATGTTTTATTTACCTCAGCAGTGCCCCACAAGTGTTACTTTTTACTTCCGCATACTCTGATTTTGACGTAAAAGGATTCCGCGATAAGTTCATATTCTATGCACTCGATCAAAATTCAAGAGACAATAATAATTTTATAGAAATGCTAAGAAAATGTTTTTATTATATTAGAAAATTATTGTCTCGAGATTCTTTTGTAATTAAAGTATGTTTAAGCCGAATTCAAATGTTTGTTCCGATTAAAAGTGTTCATGAATGAGGAAGTATCAATTAAAAAGGAAAAATTTTCTAGTCCTAATTTTGATAGCAAGTATTTCCAATAATTTGGAATTTATTATTTTCGAGATATAGAAATGAGAGTGTCACAACGATCGTTTTGACTGTAAATTTATCAAATTCGGATTTACAGATAAAAAGTTATGAATTTTCAAAGTTACGTAATCAAAATAAATCAATAAATAATAATCCCTTCAAAACTCAAATTAAAATAAAATAATCCACAATTATAAAAAAAAATTCCAAATAATTATTTCCACTTGTAATTTAAATCAAACAACGAATTTATACGAATTTAAGAATAACTGACCAATCAGAAATTCCTGAAAATTAATTTATTAAAATGCTGAAAATTGCGGATGTTACAGAATAAAACCTTGGACATTGGTGCTTGCAGCATAAGTAAAGGCACTAACAACATTTGGATTCCGAGCAAGATTGAAAGGCAATCCAGAAGAATAAAACATCCTCGCTATCTCGGCATGCAAATGATCCCTTGCTTTTACATTGAATGCCTTTTACAGGGGTCCTCCTCCTCCAGCTCCCCTTCTTCTTTTGCTCCCTTCAACAGGTGGATTCAAACTTGTAGTTCCTGTTGGAAGAGAGACTTGCACCGGCTTTGCTTTTTCAATTGCCTCTCTTTCAATTCTCATCGTTTCCATAACATGTTCATATGAAACTTTGGGACAAAGCTTAACCCCTTTTGTCTTGTCTCTCAATAAGTGGGCCCTCACCCTATAGTAAGAACCATTATAGTTTTTAGGTTTATTTAAGTTTTTGGTCCCTAAACTTAGGGGGTGTTTTGGAATTAGTCCCTAATATTTTCTTCCGTTGGATTTGGTTCCTGAACTTTAACACAGTTTGATTTAGGTCCTTCCATCCAAACACCGTTAGTTACTGCTGACGTGTCACTAGCACAGCACAGACGACCAACTCATTTTTGACATGTGGCACCACTTGGATTTTTTTAAAATAAAATAAAAAAAAATAAAATCAAAAATTAAAAATTAAAAACGGAAGATTTATTATGAATTTATTCTGTTGAATTTATTATGAATTTATCGATAAATTTTGATTCCTATTACCATGTTCAACAACAAAGAACATCAAAAACTGATGAAGAACATCAAAAAATTTAACAAAATGCACAACCAGTTTCAGATCTCAGAAAAAATAGATGATACTTTTATGATTTTCTTGAATCTGAACTTGGAAACAAGCAACGTGTTCCAGGAGGGAGAAAAAGAAGGGTGTTCTCGACGGTGGCGGTGCGGCTGCGCGACAAGACAAGGGAAGCACCGCAACGGTGCCATCATCATACACCAACCGAACCGCATCGCGGTGGCTGCCGTGTTCTACAAGTTCTCAGAACAGAACTTTGCACGAATCCCATGTTCGAACCAGCCACCCAAATTCGCCACCGTACCACGACCGTCACTGCAAACATTCCATCTTCTCATTCCACCGCTGACCCACCATCATCGTCGCATGAAGAAGAGACCTCTGCTTCGATTCGAACCTTGCTGTGAGAGGATGGGTCCGCATCCATCGTTATGGTCGTCTTCAGATCTGTCGCCGCCACTGCCAAGGTGGCTTGTCCTCGTTTTGATTTGGTTTCGCCTTGTGGTTCCGTCATCGGAGATCTCAGCGGCAAGACCTGTGGCGAGCACGGTGCCCCTCCCGTTCTGTTTATGTGCTGTTACCATGGGGCAGCGAAGCTCACGGCTTCGAACTAGAGCAGAGGACGATGTGATGCTGCACCACGAGACTCCAGTCCCGTTCTGTTTTGTTTTTATTTTTTATTTTCTGTTTTTTTTTTTAAATTCCAAGTGGCGCCACGTGTCAAAAATGGGTTGGTCGTCATCTGTTCTGTGTTGGCGACATGTCAGCAGTAACTAATGGTGTTTGGATGGAAGGACCTAAACCAAACTGTGTTATAGTTCAGGGACCAAATCCAACGGAAAAAAAAAGGTTAGGGTGATGAGCATTTTATTTCCCATTTTTCCTTGCATTATTTTACTCCTATTATTGATACTTGTTGCCTATTTGACATTGTTTAGCTTGATTTAGTGATTTAGAGTTTATTGGACTATTATTCTGAATATTGTTTAATTTGGGATTATTTAGCCTAATTAATTCTATTTCTATTTTCAGGTCATATTTGGCACAAGGGCTTTTTGGACATTTTGGGAATGAAGATTTAATTTTGGAAGAGAAGATATATGATGAAGTGAAGATTGTAATCTATCTTTAGGATTAGTTGAGATTTAGTTATATCTTTTAAGATTTAGATTTTATCTATAAGATATTTTTTAGATTTAATTTAGAGATTAAGCTTTCCTTAGGATTTGGGCCCATGATTTAGGCCCTTTTTGTGATTTAAAAAGCCAAATTCGTGTAAACCCTTGGGGAGACCTTCCATTCACGTTTTTTACATTCTCTCTCATAGAGAAGGCTTAGTTTTGCTCTCCAAGCTTGTGGAGGCTGCTAGGGTTTCTCTCTCTTCTCTTTTCTACACGTTTTTGGTATTTTTCTTCATGGAAGGCTAAACTCTTAGGTTAAATCCCTTTGGTAATGTATCACATACTCTTGAGGTTTTGTTCTTAATGCTATTTCGTTTTTATTCACTGTTTTCATGCTTATTGATATGTTATGGTTCGCTTAGTTCCATTCTATAGCGATAATCCATGTGTATGAATGCTTAATTTATGCAAACTCGTAAAAACTCCATGCTTTGGCTTTTAATGCTTAATTAGAGGTTTGGGTTTTGGGGTGAGAATTGAATTTTCGCTTAGTATTTAATTCTCACGAGTTGGACAGTGAAGAGGAAAGAAATTGATCTTTTGTGACCGATGATAGAGTTGTGAACGCGAGCCAAAGGGGTTTATCCGCTTTTCCTTATCTGTTTCTTCGTTTTGATTTAATTCTGTTTTGATTTCAATTATTCAATATTCAATACAAAAAAAAAAACCCCCCTGTTTTCTATGCATACTATGTGTTTGACCTTTTGCTTGATAAGATATTCCTTGGGAGACGACCTAGGAGTCACTTCCTAGTACTATACTTAAACTGTTTTTATTTGTATCGGGTACGGCCTCGATCAAATTTGGCGCCGTTGCCGGGGTGTATCGGTTCTTGCCAAAGGTCATTAGTAGTTAGTTAGTGTCGTAGTTAGTATAGTTATTATAGTGTGTCGTGTCTGATTTAGGGTCTAGTAGTCAATTCTGATAACCGGTTGAAGTTGCACTGTTTGCTGTTTTGCTATTTTGTTGCAATTAATGTATTTGATTGATTCTGTGGTTGCTAGTTCACATAGTTGTGGGTGGAATTTTTGCACGAAAATTTATATCCACACTACTTTTATCATATAAAAAGGTTTTGAGGCACCACGATCACTCAAATCACCACTGGTTGTGAGTTCCAGAAAAATTTTCCAAGTTTTAGCAGCACTTTCTTCAAATTGTCGCAACTTTTGACCCGTAACTCGGAATTTGACGAATTTTATATCAAATCGAAGGGAATTTTCTGAATAATCTGATTTTTCTCACTTTGTCAGAAAACTCCTTCGTCTGGATCCTGAAAAAGCCGTTTTACTATTTCTTTTTTATTTTACAAGTTTTATTTTCTTAGTTTTTGGTCTCTGATTTAATTGTTTGCCTTGATTCCCTTTTGAATTTTGTCCTCAAACTTTTTGTGGTATGTTTTCATGATTTTAGGGTGCTGAAAAAAATAAAGAAAAAAATTTTAAAAAATAAAAAAATTTTGTTGCCTATTTTGGTCATGTATATTAGTGACAGTTTGCTATGCTACATGGTGTTCTGTTCAGTACATGACTAGGGGCAACCCAAGCTACTTGCATCCATATAACCCTGAAATTGATAGAACTTATCACAGACTAGTTAGACAAAATAGGAACCAGTCCATAGGTAGTGAGTCTATTGAGTCTTTACATAGTGAGTCTGCTTCTTTTTCTTCTATTCCTATAAATTCTGATTCTTATTCTGATTATTCTGAAAATATGGCTCAACCTCCACCACGTGAGAGGACATTGAGGGAGCTGGCTGCACCTGATTTCACTATTGAAGATTTGTGCATCCAGTATCCCGATGACCCGTATGCGCTAAGGTCTGGACTAATTCATTTGTTGCCCAAGTTTAATGGTCTTGCAGGTGAGGATCCTCATAAACATCTCAAGCAGTTCCATATTGTCTGTGCTACTATGAAACCACATG
This sequence comes from Crotalaria pallida, assembly GCA_037953625.1. Taxonomy (NCBI): domain Eukaryota; kingdom Viridiplantae; phylum Streptophyta; class Magnoliopsida; order Fabales; family Fabaceae; genus Crotalaria; species Crotalaria pallida. The sequence continues at coordinate 45,935,130 of CM075650.1, read as the reverse complement.
ATGTGCAAGAGGATCATGTTTGTCTTAAGGCATTCCCACACTCCCTAGAGGGGCTAGCCAAGGATTGGTTGTACGATCTGGCCCCTGGTTCTATCACAGTCTGGGATGACCTGAAGAGGGCATTTTTGGAGAAATTCTTCCCTGCATGCAGAACAACAGCAATCCGAAAGGATATATCAGGCATCAGGCAACAAAGTGGAGAAAGTCTCTATGAGTATTGGGAGAGATTCAAGAGACTGTGTGCGAGCTGCCCCCACCATCAGATCTCAGAGCAGTTGCTTATTCAATATTTCTATGAAGGTCTCAACCTCATGGAGAGAAACATGCTTGATGCTGCCAGTGGTGGTGCCCTAGGAGACATGACACCTTTAGAAGCCAGAGTCAAGATTGAGAAGATGGCTTCCAATTGTCAACAATTCCATGCAAGGGGCAACAGCGATGCAATCATAGTGAGAGGAGTGAATGATGTTGGCACAAGTTCTGGTAAGGTTGAGAAGCTTGAACAGAAGATAGATTCACTTACAACTTTGGTCACTCAATTGGCCATCAACCAGAAGAAGTTGTCTCTGCCTGCTAGATTATGTGGCATATGCACATCCGCTGAGCACCCAACAGATGCATGCCCTTCTGTGCAGCAGCAACCAACGACTGTTGCTACCAACCTGAGGCATATGCCGCCAACATCTTCAACAGTAGAAACCAGCAGCCAGAGAACTTTGATCTCTCTACCAATAGATACAACCCTGGTTGGAGGAACCATCCCAACCTGAGATGGTCTGATCAGCAACCTTCACAGGTTCAATTTCAGAACAATTCCAGACCACCATATGTACCTCCTCCAGTCCAGCAACAGAGACAACAACAGGCTAATTCTGCACCACCAGCTCCTAGTACTGAGCAGCAGCCTTCATTGGAAGAGCTGATGAAACAGATGACCATGCAAAATCTCCAATTCCAACAGGAAACTAGAGCATCCATTCAAAGACAAGAGGCCTCCATTCAATCTTTGACCAATCAGATGGGACAGATGGCAACAACAATCAACACTATGCAATCTCAGAATTCTAACAAGTTGCCATCCCAAACAGTGATCAATCCAAACCAGAATGTGAATGCCATTAGTCTAAGGTCAGGGAAGCAGATTGTCACACCCACGCCAGAATCTGACCTCAACAAAGATGATCTAGTTTCAACCAACAAGAAGAGCCAAATGGTCGAGAATAGTGAACACACAAGTACCAGAAAATCCAATCCAGCTCAGCCTTCCACAAGCACAACACCTGCTGCTGCCCAACAACCACCCCCCATTCCTCTTCCTTTCCCACCAAGGGGGGTGACTCAAAGCAAGAAAATGGAAGAGATTGACAAAGAGATACTTGACACATTCAGGAAGGTGGAAGTCAACATACCCCTTCTTGATGCAATCAAGCAGATTCCAAGGTATGCAAAGTTCTTGAAGGATCTATGCACACACAAACGGAAGCTCAAGGGCAATGAGAGGATCAGCATGGGAAGAAATGTCTCTGCTCTTATAGGTAAACCCGTCCCTCATATTCCTGAAAAGTGTAAGGATCCTGGAACTTTCTCTGTGCCTTGTATCATAGGTAATACTAAATTGGAGAATGCTTTGCTAGATTTAGGAGCATCTATTAATGTTATGCCTATGTCTGTTTTCAAGTCTCTTTCACTTGGACCCCTTCAACCTACGGGTGTGGTTATTCACTTGGCAAATAGATCTACTGCCTACCCCGCAGGTTTGATAGAGGATGTCCTGGTTCGGGTTGAAGAGCTTATCTTTCCTGCTGATTTTTATATTCTTGATATGGAAGAGGGCACCTCTCGTAGTGCTGTCCCTATCATATTAGGGAGACCATTTTTGAAAACAGCCCGAACCAAGATAGATGTGCATGCATGTACACTTTCCATGAAATTTGATGACAGTGTGGTTCGATTCAATATTTTTGATGCTATGAAACATTTTTCTGATGACCACTCTGTCTTTCATGTTGACTTGATTGATGATCTGATTGATGAGCATGTTCTAGACTTTTTGCATGATTATGATTTGCCATCTTTCACTAGCTCATTTACTTGTTCTGCATGTTCTGATTCCGAAATGTGCACTGCATGCATTGAAATTGACCAGTTTTTAAATTCTGCTACTGCATTTGTTGATTCATATGATATAGATTCAGATCATGCTAACCCTAACCCCATTTCTGTTATGCATGAGTGTAATCCATTTGTTCAGGTGCAGGCGGCAGAATCCAATTCTGCTGCTCCTTTAGTTCCATCTGTGATGCAGGCACCTTTATTGGACCTGAAGCCCCTTCCTCCGCATCTCAAATATGCTTACTTGGAGGCTGAGCAGAAACTTCCAATGATCATCTCTACCTCCCTTTCTATTGATCAAGAGAAGCAGCTGCTGGATGTGATTAGAGCAAACAAAAGGGCAATAGGATGGACTTTGGCAGACATACCTGGTATTAGCCCCTCCATGTGCATGCATCGGATTTTATTGGAGGATGGGGCTAAACCAGTGAGACAACCCCAGAGACGGTTGAACCCCCAGATTCTTGATGTGGTGAAGAAAGAGGTCACCAAGCTGCTGCAAGCTGGCATTATCTACCCCATTTCAGACAGCACTTGGGTAAGCCCGGTTCAAGTAGTTCCCAAGAAGTCTGGGGTGACAGTTGTCAAAAATGAGAAGGATGAGCTGATTCCCACTAGAGTGCAGAACAGTTGGAGAGTCTGCATTGATTATAGGAAGCTCAACCAGGCGACCCGCAAGGATCACTTTCCTCTTCCCTTCATTGATCAGATGTTGGAGCGCCTGGCAGGTAAATCTCACTATTGCTTCTTAGATGGTTTCTCTGGTTATTTCCAAATCTGTATTGCACCAGAGGACCAACATAAGACCACATTTACCTGTCCTTTTGGTACATTTGCTTATAGGAAGATGCCTTTTGGCCTATGCAATGCTCCTGGCACTTTTCAAAGATGTATGATGAGTATTTTTAATGACTTACTTGAGCATTGCATAGAGGTCTTCATGGATGATTTTAGTGTATATGGTTCCTCTTTTGATGCATGTCTTGATAGTTTGTCTAAGGTGCTTAATAGGTGCATTGAGACTAACCTTGTCTTGAATTTTGAAAAATGTCATTTTATGGTAGAACAAGGCATAGTCTTAGGGCACATTATTTCGCATAAGGGCATAGAGGTTGACCCTGCTAAGCTGCATGTAATATCACATTTGCCTTACCCCTCTTGCGTGCGAGAGGTGCGTTCTTTTCTTGGCCATGCAGGTTTCTATCGAAGGTTTATTCAGAACTTTAGCAAGATAGCCCTTCCACTATCCAACTTGCTTCAAAAGGATACCACATTTGAGTTTGGAGACCAATGCAAGAAGGCATTTGATGAGCTAAAGGGAGCACTCACCACCACTCCCATCATCCAACCACCTGACTGGACTCTCCCATCAGAGCACCGTGCATATTGGGCTGTGAAGCAATGTAACTTAGCTCTTGATCAAGCGGGTGAGGAGAGGAAGCTGCAGTTGAGTGAGCTAGATGAGATCCGTTTGGAGGCCTATGAGAACTCCAAGTTCTACAAAGAGAAGACCAAGAAGCTCCATGATAGCTCAATTTGCAGAAAGGAGTTCTTGGTTGGTCAAAAAGTGTTGCTCTACAACTCTAGGCTTGGACTCATGAGTGGAAAGCTCCGCTCTAAATGGATTGGACCGTTTGTAGTCACCCAGGTGTTTCCTTATGGCACTGTGGAGATCAAGAGTGAGTCCACAGACAAGAGCTTCAAAGTCAATGGTCACCGACTCAAGCCTTTCCTCACTACCCCTTCTTTGGATGATGCACCTGTGGAGGAAGCCTCATTGGTCGACCCCATTTTTGACCCACCATGATTTCGGGAGTCTTCTTTTCTCCTTCCTTACTCTTTTTATTGCACTTGTCTATATCTGTCTGATTCTGCTATTTGTTTTACATTGAGGACAATGTGTGATCTAAGTGTGGGGGGGGGGAGAGTAGTTTAGGTTGCATATTTTTGCTTTGATTTTTTAGGTTTTTCTAAGTTTTGGGCATTTTCTTGCATGTTTTTGCTTCATTTTAGTAGAGTCTTGGTATCTTGTGTCTGAATTCATGCATTTCTGTGTGTAAAGTTGCTTTTGATAATTAAGAGGTGGTAACACTGTGATAGAATTGTCCATTTTGTGAGGATTTGAGCCTTAATTGTGGGTGGATTGCTATATATGCCACCTAATTTTTCTTTCATGTGTGATTGCACTCTGGATTACTTGCACTCTAGAACTTGACTTGACTCTTGTTGATACTTGATATTCCCATGCACATTTTGAAATGATTTAGGCATTGTTTTTTTTTCTCTTGAATAAGCCACTAGCCATATGAGCCTACCTTGAATGAATTTATCCTTTGATAGCCCCTTTGAGCCTTTATATCCCTTTTCTTTGTTCTTTAGCTCATTACAAGCCTATGACTGAAAAAACCATGATTGTCCTAACCTTAGGGAATGTTGGAGCTTTGGAATTGTTTTGGGAATGGGTATTAAGTAAGCGAGGGTGCTTTGTTCTTCATCTCTTGTGAGTTCTGGGTTTTGCCTCTATGGTCGGTGAAGTAATTATGGCTTTATCTCATTATGCCATTTTTGTTGTTTCTTCTTCCCTTTCGTTCATGAAGTTCTGCAATGAAAAAAAAATAAAAAAATAAAAAAATTGAAAAAATGAATGATGAAAAAAAAGAGGAAGAAGAAGAAAAAAAAAAGAAAAAAGAAAGAAAAAAAAATAGAATAAAAGGTTGATTGAGGCATAGAGGATTGGAATTAGAGGTTGTTGTTATGTTTATCATTTCATTTTGGGGTGGATTGTGCTTATTTTTTTTACTTATTCCCCATTGCTCCTTTATTTCCTTGGGTTTTAGCTACATTTCCCATATTTTTATCCTACCTTGTCCTTGGCCCCATTACAACCCTGAAAAGACCTTTTGATCTTAATGTGCATGTGTATTGATTGTTGATGTTAGAGGCTTGTCAAGCTTATGGTTGTGTTTGTTTTTCATGATGCGCCTTGAGTGTAAACACTGATTAACCTTAAACACTTGAGTGTAAACACTGTTGAGTGATCCTTGTGAGTTTCTATCATCTTTGTGACTACCCTCTTGATGTCATTGGTTTTCTTTGCATATTTGAAATAATTGGATGATGTTCATGGATGCCTTGATTCTTTGGTCCTTATTTTCTTCGTGTGCTCGATTTTGCCCATTTCTTTGCATTTCCTAGAATTCATTGTGAAGTATGTAATCTCTTAGGTTTGCATTCATTAGTTTTAGTAATCTTGTTACATGATTCACTTTGGTGCATATTGATTTTCTCAGTCCTAATTCTTAGTTTTGCCCAGGAGTGCAAAAGGATAAGTGTGGGGGTATTTGATGAGCATTTTATTTCCCATTTTTCCTTGCATTATTTTACTCCTATTATTGATACTTGTTGCCTATTTGACATTGTTTAGCTTGATTTAGTGATTTAGAGTTTATTGGACTATTATTCTGAATATTGTTTAATTTGGGATTATTTAGCCTAATTAATTCTATTTCTATTTTCAGGTCATATTTGGCACAAGGGCTTTTTGGACATTTTGGGAATGAAGATTTAATTTTGGAAGAGAAGATATATGATGAAGTGAAGATTGTAATCTATCTTTAGGATTAGTTGAGATTTAGTTATATCTTTTAAGATTTAGATTTTATCTATAAGATATTTTTTAGATTTAATTTAGAGATTAAGCTTTCCTTAGGATTTGGGCCCATGATTTAGGCCCGTTTTGTGATTTAAAAAGCCAAATTCGTGTAAACCCTTGGGGAGACCTTCCATTCACGTTTTTTACATTCTCTCTCATAGAGAAGGCTTAGTTTTGCTCTCCAAGCTTGTGGAGGCTGCTAGGGTTTCTCTCTCTTCTCTTTTCTACACGTTTTTGGTATTTTTCTTCATGGAAGGCTAAACTCTTAGGTTAAATCCCTTTGGTAATGTATCACATACTCTTGAGGTTTTGTTCTTAATGCTATTTCGTTTTTATTCACTGTTTTCATGCTTATTGATATGTTATGGTTCGCTTAGTTCCATTCTATAGAGATAATCCATGTGTATGAATGCTTAATTTATGCAAACTCGTAAAAACTCCATGCTTTGGCTTTTAATGCTTAATTAGAGGTTTGGGTTTTGGGGTGAGAATTGAATTTTCGCTTAGTATTTAATTCTCACGAGTTGGACAGTGAAGAGGAAAGAAATTGATCTTTTGTGACCGATGATAGAGTTGTGAACGCGAGCCAAAGGGGTTTATCCGCTTTTCCTTATCTGTTTCTTCGTTTTGATTTAATTCTGTTTTGATTTCAATTATTCAATATTCAATACAAAACCCCCCCCTGTTTTCTATGCATACTATGTGTTCGACCTTTTGCTTGATAAGATATTCCTTGGGAGACGACCTAGGAGTCACTTCCTAGTACTATACTTAAACTGTTTTTATTTGTATCGGGTACGGCCTCGATCATAGGGACTAATTCCAAAACACCTTCTAAGTTCAGGGACCAAAAACTTAAATAAACCTAGTTTTTATGAGAAAAGTTGCAATTCCATTCTGCATTTCCATTCCCTTGTTTCCTTATCTTTCAATACTGTCACAAAAGCCCACAGAGGAGTACTACCCTCCATTAATATAAATAAGTTAATTTAGAGAATAAAAAGCAAGAATTGATGAATATGCCAATTCCTAAACTAGTTTAAAACTTAAAGAATTTCATCAAACATTTGGTGAGCAAAAACAATCATAACAAAATATGAATATCAATTGCTCTAAATCAACATAACAATTCATTATTCATTTATTCAACTTAATTGCTCCAGAGAAACAAAGTGTTAGCATCATATTTTAGAGAAAAAAAAACATGAGTAGCTGTACAGATGAGCAGCTTCAAAAAAATTTAAAAAAAAAAGAAAACACATAAAATGAGAAGCTTCAAAACGTGAGCAGTGAGCAGAAAACTCATGAGCAGAAAAAAAAAGAGAAGGAAAACGTGACCAAGCAAGCAAAGCAAGAGCATACTCGCAGAGAGAGAGAGAGGTTGTTACCGTGAGCAGAGAGAGGTTGTTACCGTGAGCAGAGAGAGGCAGCGATTCCATCAACCACAGTAGGAGCAGCGGCGGTGGAGTTCGACAGCGGCGATGGCAGGAGCAGCGGTTTGCTTTGAGAGATAGAGGAGGCGCTAGGTAGACAGAGAGGATTTCTTCAAAACTCAACCCTATGGAGATAAGATCAATGTGTAAGGCTTTGAATAAAAAAAAACGAATTTTTTCAATTAATTTATTTTGTCCCGTACCCGATTGATGGGTACCATACCCACCGAATATCCAGCGTACCCAAATACGTAGCCAAATTTATTTTATTTTTTTTGTTCGGGTGGGTACCAGGCGTACCCAAGCCATACCCGTACCCAAAAAGTACCCGGTACGTGTACGGCTCCTAAAACGGTATACCCATGCATCACAGGTGTATGACTATTGGTTGGATATATTCTTGCTATTTAAATGACAAATTAAGTCATCTTTATTGAAGGAAATTTTGGAAACATAATTTGCTTTATTTCAATGGTTGTTTTTTTTAGGTTTAAGAAACCATTGGTTTCGCCGATTATAAGAAGAAAAATATATTTCATTAGTGAAATACTTAGCTTCTTTCGTTTCTGTATATAAGATTCTTTTGATAAATTTCATGTCTATTATGAAAATTGGTTAATTTAGTTAATGGTATTGAAAATGTGAACATTTGAAATGTATTTTCTAAACTACTCCTATTAATAGTATTGAGAATGTAAAAGGTGTTAAGTAAACAAGGATGTTTGTGGAAAAAATGTTATTAATTATTACTCCCTCCGTCCCTAAATATAAAGCCCTCTTGACACTTTTATTTTGTCCCTATTTATAAAATTTCATACCAATTTTCAGTGATCATTAATTACTTTTTTCCACACACACTCCTATTTATTTAACACTTTTTAGATTCCCAGTAATATTAATAGGGGTAATTTTGAAATTACATATCAAAAGTTCACATTTCCAATACAATTAACTAAATTATTTCACTTTCTTAATGGACGTGAAATCTCCCAAAGAGGCTTTATATTTAGGGACGGAGGGAGTATTGAAAATTGACATAGGATCTTATAAATAGGGACAAAATAAAAGTTTCAAAGGAATCATATGTATAAGGACGAAGAGAGCATAAGCTATAATTAATTAACAATATATTATTCAATACTATTATAGAATTTCTTTATATAAATTGTTTATCTCAATTAACTTTTGTTTTATTCTCGATGGTATATTATTAAAACACTTTTTTTTATTTGAGAAAATAAAATGTATTCAATTAACATCTTTTTCTTTTTTTTTTATAGAAAATATTTACTCAACATCCTTAACAAGTGTAAAGTTAATTTTTTTTTAAAAAAAAAATTAAAACAGGAAAAAGTATTGACGTAAGTTTGGATTTGGAATTGTTGTTATTATTATGCTTCAGGATTAAGCAACAAAACAAATATATTATCTTCTTTTATTAATACTAGGTCCAAGCCCGTGCAATGCACGGGAAAAATACAAAACCGATAAATTTTTTTCACTAAGTTACAAATAATATTAGTTTTAGCAAAGTTACATGTTATAGCAAAGTTAATGTTAGATCAAAACATTCTCAATCAAATAAGATCAGAAAAAGTCATCTATTCAATACAATAATACTTTATGCGTCATTGAATAATATTAAGATAAATCATATACATCCTGAAACATAAACATATCATTTTTTAATGTAAATTATTACTATAACAAATTTTTACTATATCTTGCTTGCAAATTATATTGTAAAAAATCATGATGTAAAAAATAGTGAGCTTTGATGCAGCAACCTCCTCACCAAGAATAACCTGTGACGCTCTATTTTTAACTTGAAAATAATTAATATTTCCAAATAGTTGAATACTTGCTATCAAAATTAGGGCTAGAAAATTTTTCCTTTTTAATATTAGTACTTGCTCAATCAAAAACCCTCTTGGATATAAACTATTTCTTGAATTCGGCTTAGTAATAATTTAGTTTCGAAAGGACTCTCGAGATAACAGTTCCTAAATTTTCGAAAACATTATTTGTAGTTATTATTAAAACATATCACTTGTCTCTCGAGTGGTTTTGAATAAGTAAAAACATAACTTTATCACTGAATCCCTTTTAAATATAAATCAGAGTTCGCGGAAGTAAAAATAATACTTATGGGGCTCTGCTGAGGAAAATAAAACATCATATATACATATGTCATAGCATAAAATGAAACCCCATCAGTACAGTAAGTAGCAAGTAACATTAGTTGTGATAGCAAGAGTTTATAAAAACATATACATCCCAGCTGTATGAAATAAAACCTCACTCTAAGACCTCTCAAAATATATACAATATATCACATAATCTCAAAATAGAAGTCTCAGAGCGGGTCTTCAGTGTCCTCAGCAACTCCTCAGATCCTCCACAGCTCTATCCCTAGGATCTAGGATCCAAAACACCTATGCTATGCAGGCTCCTATGAACCAGCAGGTCCACCTCTAGCAGAAACAGTCGGCTCAACATGCACCTCCTCCTCGCTCTCATCCTCCACAGGGTCCTCCTCGACCTCGCCCGACTGTGTAGAGACCCCACCACTGGGTCTAGGATCTGCAGAAGCAGTCCTATCATAATCAGTCGGACCAGGAGAAAGAGTCTCCTCAGTGACAACTCTATGGGAAGAAGGATGGGAACGAGTGGCAGCTCTAAAACGAAAACTATGAAAACGACGCATAGGTCGAGCTGGGGGTGGTCCTCTATATGTGTAAAAAGGTGGAACATGCATAGTATAGACTAATGGGATCCTAAATCGACGAGGTCGCACACGCACCAGAGGGTTTGGGTGGTAGAGAGTGATCTCAACCTCCCCCTCAAAAGTGGCACGGTGCTCCTCATAGGTCCATATACCGCTAGGGATAGGGCGTATCTCGATGCAGGCTAGGTATCTGGCCATCACCTAAACAGGGCACAGGGAGTAAGTATACACAAATACATAATTGATAAAGACTAAAATTTACAATCACAAATATATCATGGACAGATCATAATGCAAATACATATGAGCACACCAGTTTTTCAACATTATAACTCTTATAATGCAAGTGGCATGATGTATGATTTTCTATCCACAACTGAGGCCTCTAAATGTCCATCTTGGACGTCCATCCAATACACCATTGTGTTCCCGGAACACCGACATTCGTTCCCAGAACGTAATGCCGAACCATACTTGGATAATAAGCATCACTCCCGAAATGTGCACCACGTTCCCAGAACGCATACGTTCCCAGAACGCATACAAACCAGGTCCCGGACACTGGCCACATATCTATAATGTGTCATCAAGTAGGTTATAATTTGGTACTCCCGGAGTACCCTCCTCATATTCCCAGAATATGATAACGTTCCTACCAACCAGACTTCCAGTCTATATGTATGCACAAATATCAGGGTTGGTTTTATCTTTACATTAATTAATGTGATATAGAAATATCCCATTTCTATTTTGAATGACTTATTTGAGGCAAGATTTTTGACATAAAAATTCTCCTTTGAATTTTTTTTCCAAACATGTCTTAAAACTTAGATGGGGAAAAATATAATCAATGGTATTTAAAAACTTAACTTTTTATTTTTCAGATTCAGGTACTAACCGTTTACAGTCTCAGGCTAACCGGTTAGAATTACAGACCTGAACTGTTTACCATTGCAATTCAGAAAAACCCTTTTTTCTTGAATTCTCTACCCAATCTATACACCATTTAAACCTTGTTTTATGCCTCAAAATCACTGTTTCCATCATTCAAAATTAAAATCACATTTGTTTCCAACAATACATAATTTTCTCTTGAAAATTATTTCATTGGATTAAGGTATAACCTCCTACCCTCAATCTGAACCATGACACTTCATATCCAGATTTCTCATAATGGAATTACAGCATAGATTTGAGCCAAATTTCCAAAGACTTAAGGACTGATTTGATAAATTAATTTTCTTTGAAATTCTGCAGTGTCTAACCGGTTACGAATATCGAGTAACCGGTTAGATTATGCAGTCAGTCCCTTAAATTAAGGGATTTGACACATCATTTTCTTTGTTTCTCAAATCTAACCAATTTCCAGCATTTACCAGGGTTCATATACCTTAACCAACCATGTTTCATCACAGAAACCAAATCAAAGTGCATGCCTTAAGCTTTTTGTATCAAATTGCATAAAAAATCACATAAACACAATTTTAATACATCAAACTCAACACAACCATTCAAACTCAGAATTCAGTGTTAACATACTTTGCATGCATCAAATTGAAGTTGCTCAAAACCACAATGAGCAAGGTTTTGGCCTCCAAGCCTTTGTGCCATATTGCACATAATGCCCTTTTTGAGTTTTGTGAACTCAAATCCTAATTCATTCGATTTTTAGTCTAAATCTAGTATAGTGTAGACTTCTCCCATACCTCTAAGTCGATTTTGATGAGTATAACCTATGAACTTGAAGAAAATCCACAATCTCCTCACACTTCCTAAGCTCTGCTCCCAGATTCGGTTTTCCAACAACAGGGTCCAGAAACCACCAAATTTGACATAGGAATTGACCAAAGAAATTGGGGAAAATGATTAGAACATAATCTAGGTAACATGCCCTAGGGAATCAAAGAGATTTGAGACTTTAAGATTGACTATACTTACCAAAATCAGCTCTAGAACTCAGCTTTCAGAACATGCACAACTGAAAACTCAGAATTTAGCTCCCAACTTCCCCAGTCGATTTCTCCTTCCACACAGACCCTCAACTCACAAATTTGGTGTTTTTACAAAGTTCAAGATGTAAGCTTTGCAATGGTGTATGGATCTCAAGCTCAATCTCAGAAACAGGGACGAATTTCTCCACACGAAAATGAAACCCTAACAGCTCTTCTTCAACCCAGAAATTCAGAATTCAACCCCAACACCTCAAGAATCCATCAATTTATAGGCAATTTGATCTTGCATGCAGGGCGACGCGTGTATTGCCACTAATCCCAGGAAGTAATCGTGGCGATTACGGAGTTAATCAAGTGATTACTCATCAAAATCCACTAACCCAGTTTCTGGGTTCATCGTCTAACCGGTTACAGGGCATTACTAATCGGTTAGATTAGTACAAAATTTAAAAATTATTATTTTTAAATCTTTCCCTCCAAGAACCTTTTTAATATTACTTTTAAGTCCTCATTCAGGGACCAAAATGCAATATCCTTATATTTTGCATTTATTTGCCACATAAAAATATTTCAACTTATTTTTATATTCATGGCTAATTTAAATACAAAACATAAACTTGGAAAATTTCTATAAATTAATAATAAAACTTTTTTATTATTAATTTCCTATTATTCGGGAGACGAAAATTAGGGGTGTTACACTACTCCCCCACTTAAAAGGAATTTCGTCCCCGAAATTCTAGATTACAAAAACAACTCCAGATACTCTTTACGCATCTTCTCCTCTAATTCCCATGTAGCTTCAGATACGTCAGCATTCTCCCAAATCACCTTGACCAAAGGTATTTCCTTTCCTCTGAGCTGTTTGACTTCACGATCTTCTATCTGAACTGGTCTGGTCTCAAAGGTCAGGTTTTCCTTCAGAGTTAAGTCGTCAGGTTGGAGTTTCAGAATAACAGATGGGTCATGCACATACTTCTTTAATTGCGAAACGTGAAAGACGTTGTGCAAATTGGATTAAGAGGGTGGTAGAGCCAATTGATAAGCAATAGGACCAACTGTCTTAAGGATTTGGTATGGGCCTATACACTTAGGCGAAAGCTTTCGGGTTCTCAAAGCTCTACTAATTCCTTTCATCGGGACTACCCGAAGGAACACATGATCGCCCTCAGAAAACTCTAATGGTTTTCTCCTCTTATCCGCATAAATCTTCTGCCGACTCTGAGCCGCTTTCATCTTTGCCTGAACCATCTTAATCTTCTCAGATGTCTGCTGTATCATTTCGGGTCCAACCATCAAGTTCTCCGCCACTTGGAACCAACATAGCGGGGTCTGACACTTCCTTCCATACAACGCTTCAAACGGGGCCATTCCAATGCTCACATGGTAGCTGTTGTTGTATGTGAATTCTGCAAGAGGTAACACTTGATCCCAACTTCCTTGTTCTTCAAGTGCACACGCTCGCAACACATCCTCCAAAGATTGAATTGTTCTCTCCGTCTGGCCATCCGTCTGTGGATGATACGCAGAACTCAATTTCAACCTTGTTCCCATAGCATCATGCAAACTTTTCCAGAATTGCGACGAAAATCTCGGGTCTCGGTCTGACACAATGCTCGAAGGCACTCCGTGAAGACGAACTACCTCCTTGATATAAATCTGGGTAAGCTTGTTCAAAGGATAGCGCATATTTATCGGAATAAAATGCGCCGACTTGGTTAACCTATCCACAATCACTCAGATTGCATCATGATTAGCTGTTGTCCTCGGTAAACCAGACACAAAGTCCATTGAAATGCTATCCCACTTCCACTGGGGAATCCTCAGAGGTTGCAACTGTCCTCCCGGTTTCTGATGTTCTACCTTCGCTTTCTGACAAATCAAGCACGCCGCCACATATTCTGCCACGTCCTTTTTCAATCCCGACCACCAAAACATCTTTTTCAAGTCTTGATACATTTTGGTTGATCCAGGATGCATACTCATCCGACTCTTATGGGCTTCGTCAAGAATCAGTCTTCTAACTTCCTTATCTTTTGGTATACAAATCCTTTCCCTGAAATGAAGGATTCCATCCTGCCCAATCTTGAAATCAGGTTCCCTTCCTTCTGAACCTAGTTTCATCTTTTCCATCAATTCTTCGTCTGTTCGTTGCAACTTTCGAATTCTTTCCAAGAACTCGTTTGTGATCTGCAACATTCCCAACTTGATGCTTGATGGCTCCACTTGTGTCAACAAGCTCAAGTCTCTGAATTCTTCAATCAACGCTGCCTCTTTAACCATCATCGCGCTTATGTGGATTGCTTTCCGACTCAACGCATCTGCAACCACATTCGCTTTACCCGGATGATAGTGGAGTTTAAAGTCGTAATCTTTCAAAAACTCCATCCATCTTCTTTGCCTCATGTTCAACTCTTTCTGGTCGAACAGATATTTCAAACTCTTTTGGTCACTAAATACATGGAATGTAGTACCATAGATATGATGTCTCCATATCTTTAAGGCAAACACGATCGCAGCCAATTCTAAATCGTGTGTCGGGTAATTCACTTCATGATTCTTCAATTGTCTCGATGTATACGCCACTACTCTTCCTTCTTGCATCAATACGCAACCCAGTCCTTGCTTAGATGCATCACAATACACTTCAAAGCTCTTATGAGGATCAGGTAGAATTAACACAGGAGACAATGTTAACCTTCCCTTCAACTCACGGAAACTAACTTCACACCGATCGTCCCACACGAACGGTTGATCCTTCCGAGTCAACTTAGTCAAAGGCAATGCAATCTTAGAAAATCCTTCTATGAACCGACGATAGTATCCAGCCAGTCCTAAGAAACTTCTCACCTCCGTCACCGTCTTAGGCTGTTCCCAACTTAGCACTGAACTTACTTTCGCTGGATCCACCGCAATTCCTTCTTTAGAGATCACATGCCCCAGAAACTTCACTTCATTCAACCAAAACTCACACTTCGTAAGCTTGGCATATAGTTGCTTCTCCTTCAGGACCTTTAACACAATCCTGAGATGCTCTTCATGCTCTTCCGGATTTTTAGAATAGACCAAAATATCGTCAATAAATACCACCACAAACAAATCCAAATATGGTCTAAAGATCCGGTTCATATAGTCCATGAAAATAGCAGGTGCATTAGTCAATCCGAACGGCATCACAACATACTCATAATGACCGTATCGAGATCGAAATGCAGTCTTGGGTATATCCTCCTCCTTTATCCTGATCAGATGATAACCCGATCTCAGATCAATCTTGGAGAATACTGCAGCTCCCCTCACTTGGTCCATAAGGTCATCAATCCTTGGCAAAGGATACTTATTCTTAATAGTGACCTTGTTCAACTGCCTGTAGTCCACGCACATCCTCATACTCCCATCTTTCTTCTTTACAAACAGTAATGGGGCTCCCCAAGGCGAAACGCTTGGCCTGATCATCTGTTTCTGCAACAATTCCTCGATTTGCTTCTTCATCTCTGCCATTTCTAGTGGTGCCATTCTATAAGGAGCAATAGAGATGGGACCAGCTCCAGGGACTAAGTCAATCCCAAACTCTATCTCTCGCTTCGGAGGTAATCCTGGTATCTCTTCAGGAAATACTTCCGGAAATTCCCTCACCACCGGAATCTCTTCGATCGGCATCGACTCTTCTTCTCCAGAAGCCGAGAATAAACACATATAACCTTCCGGTTTAAGGGTCCTATATTGAATTGTCTGTTCCATACAATTGATGATCATTAGGTTCTTCATCAACCAATCCATACCCAAGATCACATCCAATTGTAACTTAGGAAGACAAACCAAATCTACCTTGGAAAGACGACCCAAAATTTCTACATCACACCCTAAACAGACTTTAGCGGTGAAGATCGGTATTCCCGTAGGGGTATCTATACTAAGATAGCAGGGTGAATCAGAAACAATAAGATTCAGCCTACTCACACATTCAGGGGAAACAAAAGAATGTGTAGCTCCAGAATCAAACATGATTTTGCAAGGTTGATTATTAAGCAGAAAATTACCTTGCACGAGATTCGGGGTTTGGGTTGCTTCACTCCCACTCATGGTAAACACTCGTCCTTGTACCACAGGCTTTCCAGCAGATCCCTTTGCATCCCCCTTTGTAGATTCCTTGCATTCCCGAGCAAAGTGACCTTGCTTTCCACACTTGAAACATCCCCCTGTGGACCAGCAAAACTGACCATGATGATAACGTTTGCATTTCTCGCAATAAGGAGCATTATCGCGAGACTTGTTCTTGTTATCCATCACTGCCTTGCCCTTACCCTTGTTCTAAGAATATGGACCATTATTCCGATGATCAAACTTCTTCTTCCTTTGTGGTCCATAGTTTTGTCCAACCCCTTTCACTTGACATCCGATCAGCTCCACCTTCTTATCATCTTCATACATTCTGCACATGTCCACAAGTGCAGGAAAACTCTGAATCCTTTGATAACTGAAGATAGACTTCAGCTCTGGTCTAAGCCCACCTTCAAACTTCACACACTTACTCCTTTCATCAGGGTTATTCAAGTAATAGGGAGAGTACTTCATCAGCTCCTCGAATCTGGCAGCATACTCTCCTACACTCATATCCCCCTACTTCAATTGCATGAATTCCACTTCCTTCTTTCTTCGCAAATCTTTTGGAAAATATTTATTAAGAAACTTCTCCATAAATACTCCCCAGTTGATTGCCCTTCTTTCAAAATTCAGCAATTGAACCGTGTGATCCCACCAGTTTTCAGCTTCCCCATGAAGCATGTAAACCGCATAGGTCACCTTCTGTTCATCAGAACACTCCAGAGTTCGGAAAATCTTATTAATCTCATACAACCACTTGTTCGCCTCATCAGGTTTATATCCTCCCTCAAACCTTGGCGGGTTGCATTTCCTGAACTCCGACAGAGTCTTAGCTTCATGATTCGCCATGTTGCCAGCAGATGGGTTACCAACTCTCCCTTGAGATTATTGTTGTCTCTGCTGCTGCTGCATGCTTTCCAGCACGGTCGTGATTCGTTCTAACATTTCATTAGTAACATTTCTATTCCGGGTTGCCATAGAAAGACCTGCACTATGGGCTTTGGGTTACTAAAAAGGTCTTTTAAAAACATGAATACTACCACTAACTTACTCAAATCATATTCAATCAACATTGAATATCATACTTAGCTGCATCTTCGGGGCCATGAGGAACAGGACCAATGCTCTGATACCACCAAAGGTGTGACGCTCTCTTTTTAACTTGAAAATAATTAATATTTCCAAATAGTTGAATACTTGCTATCAAAATTAGGGCTAGAAAATTTTTCCTTTTTAATATTAGTACTTGCTCAATCAAAAACCATCTTGGATATAAACTATTTCTTGAATTCGGCATAGTAATAATTTAGTTTCGAAAGGACTCTCGAGATAACAGTTCCTAAATTTTCGAAAACATTATTTGTAGTTATTATTAAAACATATCACTTGTCTCTCGAGTGGTTTTGAATAAGTAAAAACATAACTTTATCACCGAATCCCTTTTAAATATAAATCAGAGTTCGCGGAAGTAAAAATAATACTTATGGGGCTCTGTTGAGGAAAATAAAACATCATATATACATATGTCATAGCATAAAATGAAACCCCATCAGTACAGTAAGTAGCAAGTAACATTAGTTGAGATAGCAAGAGTTTATAAAAACATATACATCCCAGCTGTATGAAATAAAACTTCACTCTAAGACCTCTCAAAATATATACAATATATCACATAATCTCAAAATAGAAGTCTCAGAGCAGGTCTTCAGTGTCCTCAGCAACTCCTCAGATCCTCCACAACTCTATCCCTAGGATCTAGGATCCAAAACACCTATGCTATGTAGGCTCCTATGAACCAGCAGGTCCACCTCTAGCAGAAACAGTCGGCTCAACATGCACCTCCTCCTCGCTCTCATCCTCCACAGGGTCCTCCTCGACCTCGCCCGACTGTGTAGAGACCCCACCACTGGGTCTAGGATCTGCAGAAGCAGTCCTATCATAATCAGTCGGACCAGGATAAAAAGTCTCCTCAGTGACAACTCTATGGGAAGAAGGATGGGAACGAGTGGCAGCTCTAAAATGAAAACTATGAAAACGACGCATAGGTTGAGCCAGGGGTGGTCCTCTATATGTGTAAAAAGGTGGAACATGCATAGTATAGACTAATGGGATCCTAAATCGACAAGGTCACACACGCACCAGAGGGTTACGGTGGTAGAGAGTGATCTCAACCTCCCCCTCAAAAGTGGCACGGTGCTCCTCATACGTCCATATACCGCTAGGGATAGGGCGTATCTCGATGCAGGCTAGGTATCTGGCCATCACCTAAACAGGGCACAGGGAGTAAGTATACACAAATACATAATTGATAAAGACTAAAATTTACAATCACAAATATATCATGGAAAGATCATAATGCAAATACATATGAGCACACCAGTTTTTCAACATTATAACTCTTATAATGCAAGTGGCATGATGTATGATTTTCTATCCACAACCGAGGCCTCTAAATGTCCATCTTGGACGTCCATCCAATACACCATTGTGTTCCCGGAACACCGACATTCGTTCCCAGAACGTAATACCAAACCATACTTGGATAATAAGCATCACTCCCAGAGTGTGCACCACGTTCCCAGAACGCATACGTTCCCAGAACGCATACGTTCCCAGAACGCATAAAAACCAGGTCCCGGACACTGGCCACATATCTATAACGTGTCATCAAGTAGGTTATAATTTGGTACTCCCGGAGTACCCTCCTCATATTCCCAGAATATGATAACGTTCCTACCAACCAGACTTCCAGTCTATATGTATGCACAAATATCAGGGTTGGTTTTATCTTTACATTAATTAATGTGATATAGAAATATCCCATTTCTATTTTGAATGACTTATTTGAGGCAAGATTTTTGACATAAAAATTCTCCTTTGAATTTTTTTTTCCAAACATGTCTTAAAACTTAGATGGGGAAAAATATAATCAATGGTATTTAAAAACTTAACTTTTTATTTTTCAGATTCAGGTACTAACCGGTTACAGTCTCAGGCTAACCGGTTAGAATTACAGACCTGAACTGTTTACCATTGCAATTCAGAAAAACCGTTTTTTCTTGAATTCTCTACCCAATCTATACACCATTTAAACCTTGTTTTATGCCTCAAAATCACAGTTTCCTTCATTCAAAATTAAAATCACATTTGTTTCCAACAATACATAATTTTCTCTTGAAAATTATTTCATTAGATTAAGGTATAACCTCCTACCCTCAATCTGAACCATGACACTTCATATCCAGATTTCTCATAATGGAATTACAGCATAGATTTGAGCCAAATTTCCAAAGACTTAAGGACTGATTTGATAAATTAATTTTCTTTGAAATTCTGCAGTGTCTAACCGGTTACGAATATCGAGTAACCGGTTAGATTATGTAGTCAGTCCCTTAAATTAAGGGTTTTGACACATCATTTTCTTTGTTTCTCAAATCTAACCAATTTCCAGCATTTACCAGGGTTCATATACCTTAACCAACCATGTTTCATCACAGAAACCAAATCAAAGTGCATGCCTTAAGCTTTTTGTATCAAATTGCATAAAAAATCACATAAACACAATTTTAATACATCAAACTCAACACAACCATTCAAACTCAGAATTCAGTGTTAACATACTTTGCATGCATCAAATTGAAGTTGCTCAAAACCACAATGAGCAAGGTTTTGGCCTCCAAGCCTTTGTGTCATATTGCACATAATGCCCTTTTTGAGTTTTGTGAACTCAAATCCTAATTCATTCGATTTTTAGTCTAAATCTAGTATAGTGTAGACTTCTCCCATACCTCTAAGTCGATTTTGATGAGTATAACCTCTGAACTTGAAGAAAATCCACAATCTCCTCACATTTCCTAAGCTCTGCTCCCAGATTCGGTTTTCCAGCAACAGGGTCCAGAAACCACCAAATTTGACATAGGAATTGACCAAAGAAATTGGGGAAAATGATTAGAACTTAATCTAGCTAACATGACCTAGGGAATCAAAGAGATTTGAGACTTTAAGATTGACTATACTTACCAAAATTAGCTCTAGAACTCAGCTTCCAGAACATGCACAACTGAAAACTCAGAATTTAGCTCCCAACTTCCCCAGTCGATTTCTCCTTCCACACAGACCCTCAACTCACAAATTTGGTGTTTTTACAAAGCTCAAGGTTTAAGCTTTGCAATGGTGTATGGATCTCAAGCTCACTCTCAGAAACAGGGACGAATTTCTCCACACGAAAATGAAACCCTAACAGCTCTTCTTCAACCCAGAAATTCAGAATTCAACCCTAACACCTCAAGAATCCATCAATTTATAGGCAATTTGATCTTGCATGCAGGGCGACGCGTGTATTGCCACTAATCCCAGGCAGTAATCGTGGCGATTACGGAGTTAATCAAGTGATTACTCATCAAAATCCACTAACCCAGTTTCTAGGTTCATCGTCTAACCGGTTACAGGGCATTACTAACCGGTTAGATTAGTACAAATTTAAAAATTATTATTTTTAAATCTTTCCCTCCAAGAACCTTTTTAATATTACTTTTAAGTCCTCATTCAGGGACCAAAATAAAATATCCTTATATTTTGCATTTATTTGCCACATAAAAATATTTCAACTTCTTTTTATTTTCATGGCTAATTTAAATACAAAACATAAACTTGGAAAATTTCTATAAATTAATAATAAAACTTTTTTATTATTAATTTCCTATTATTCGGGAGACGAAAATTAGGGGTGTTACATAACCTACATAGATCATATAAATAAAAGAAATAAAGATGGAGAAGCAATAGACTGAAGTAGAAGAGTTGTCAACATTCAATTGGGGAAGAAAGGTAAAAATTTGAGCATTTAGATGGGAGAGGATTAATATCATATTGTTTTCATACCTTTGTGTAGTCATGCCCATATATGTGTTTAACTCAAAAACGTTAGCTTCAGTTGAGGAATGCTCCTCTTGCTTAGGATTTCCAATACAAAAGCTTCATTTATAGCTCCTAAGCTTCCCTTCTAGTTTCATGGAGCCTTCTTACATCACAGTTCACTCTAGAGATATGATATGGCTGACATCTACTTGGTGAGGTTTATGTGATGTATCCAATGCCACAAGAATCTGCATAGTAAAAAATTATTAATACTCAAAATTATGAAACAATAATACCCTGGATTATAGAAAACAAATAATTAGGCCAATAAAGAAATAATAAAATGTCTTTACTGAAAAGTTGCTCCAACCATAAATGATAATATACACTGCAAAACAACAACAATCCCTAAACTAACTTAAGTAAATTAATGACACATAGTTTTCTTATTTCTATTGAAGCATGTTACTGCTAAATTGCAAAATAGTTGTAGCTAACATGTCCAAGTGCTCAATGCAAAGTAATAGCTAACAACATGTCTGTTGGAAACCAACAAGCGGCCTAACAATCTACTAAGGGGGGTGAATAGTAGTTGGAAGCAATAAAAGAAATTTTTCGGATAAGATTGAAATTGGTCGGATAATGCTTGCTGTTAAAAATAAAATTGCTGACTTTGGGCCGAGCAGATTCTGATAATCGTTTATCTAAACCGATAACTGATTATCCGAGTTGCGCCACACAAAGATCAGGTTTGCAGCGTAAATGAGTTAGCACTATCCGAGCAAAAATTGAGTTTAGCAAAGCAGATTAAGCGCTCGGAATAAAAACTGAAAGCAGTAAAGAAAGAAAGTGACAGCCAATTTTTATACCGGTTCACTCACCACCACGGTGAGCTACGTTCAGTCCCCCTTAAAACCTTTAAGGAGCCTTTAATAAAATCAAATAGATAGAGATTACACGGGATCAATTAACCCACCAAGAGTGTACCAAACTCTTGGCTTCTACCTAAAATGATACAACTGCCCAAGAATCTCTTCGAACTTAACAGATCTTGAAACCTTCAAGACACCTTGAAACCTTCAAGGATTTTCACCAAAGAACCTCCTTGGATTTTTGCTCAGGAACCTCCTAAGACTTCACAAACACCTAAGAACCTCCTAGGTGGCTTGGAAACCTTCCAAGACTTTCACTTGCTTGAGAACCTCTCAAGACTTGAAAACCAATTGAATGAATGAGATGGCTCCAACCCGAAACTCAAGTGTTTTTGATTTATAAAGATTGATGAACATATGAGTATTCAGTTTTGTGTTTGAGAAAGGATTTTTGTAGAGAACGATTTTGAAGTTTGGATTCTGAATATGATAGTTTTACTCTCTAACTTTATCGTTCTCTTTTCTGCGTTTTTGCTTCTTGTGTTTTTCAGAGAAGGATATGAAATTTTTGCTCTTGTGTTCTCTGTCTCTATCTTCTTGTCCATTTGATGAAGAGAACCCATGCCCTTTTATAATGATGCCAGCACACATGAGGCAGGAGAGAGAGTGGAAAAATATCTTGGGACACGTATGTCCTTTGCAACGGATATACCAGACAATTTTTGCACTGTACAAAGACATGTATGTCCTTTTTCCAGCCGTTTCCACTTCTTTGCAACGTTCCAAATCTATCTCTCTTCCACTGCTGATTTGAATTTCCAATTTTGAAATTTTAAAGATGATGACAGATGGGTGCTTTGAGATAAATACAAAATTTCCAGCCACACACAGTTCTGTAATACCAGTACAAATGAACAGTGATGCCGAGCTTGACGACTGTTCGAGCTTGGGAACTTGAATTACGAATTTGAGTCAAGTTGGTCGAGCTGATCTT
The DNA here is from genome assembly GCA_037953625.1 of Crotalaria pallida. NCBI lineage: Eukaryota > Viridiplantae > Streptophyta > Magnoliopsida > Fabales > Fabaceae > Crotalaria > Crotalaria pallida. The sequence goes on along the minus strand of CM075650.1, from coordinate 45,912,426 downwards.
TTAGCCGACTGATTTCGTGCTAAGACTGAGTTGCTCTATGGCCGACTGATTTGATCTGAGCGATAGCTCAGATTGATCACTTCCGAGTACGCCTGAGCCTTGACTTCTACATCATACTGGTCGGATCCAATTGTCTCCGTCGATGACCGAGATCAGAGATCAACATACTGAGCTGATTTGATTGCCTTGGCCGATATCCAAGATACTTCAGAGCTGATTCATTTGGCTTTATCAAACCTTGACCGAGAATCGAGCGCATGATATATTTGTCGTCATCAAAACCTTTGATTTAACAATGTCCTGCAGTAACGCAAAAGAGTTGTCATGAGAGTTGAGAGAAGAATCTTTAGAATGACAACATGCTTCATATTTCAAGTAGCTAATTGAAGAAGCAAACATCATGAATTCATTAGTTGCACTTATGCTTTCATTTCACGTTACTTGCAAGCCTGGCTGTTTGCATAGCAGCATCAACATATGTAGTTGCAAGAGTAGCCAGCAAAATTTCACATATAAGTTGTTGGTATTAAAAAATTGAGTAAAGAAATATAAGGTGCAACATAAAATTAAAATGAATTACGGCCAATATGCACATTCAAGTATTACATTTTAAGATAATTAGAGATGATAAAGATTTTGCTTCAGAAAAATTCAAGTTACTTAGAGATGATTTTCAAAATCTACTACCAAAATCAACGGTACTACACCACCAACCTTACATTTATTTATATGTGGAGAGTTAGATGGTTTTCAATTAGTTTTGGACTCCAAAATGCTGCCATAGGAATTCTTGAACAAATTTTAATGAGAGGATGAATATGGCATAAGAATTCTTTTTAAATCAATTTTTTTATACTAAAAATGTAACATATCCTTATAGTTACCTCGGAATATTTGCAACCATATAATTTGGCTCAGTGCAAGGTACAATATATAGGAACAACATTAAAACCATATATAATTTGATCTTAGCTTGGGTAGGATGTAGAAAATGGCAAAGAAGAAGAGATACTAAGCTACTAACCAATAAACCTTCCTTGCTAAAGTCAAGCTGCTTGATAAGTTCACGAGTGGGTCAGTGCCACCTCTTTGGATCCCAGAGTATTGTACTATTGAAGGTAAAACATGACATTTCAGCATGAAATCTTTTCGATATCCCATTTGATTCATTTATGTGTCATCCAAGTACTTGATTTCCATTATAAATGGGCCCTTCCAAGACAATGCTACTTTTATCCCTTGATAGTTTTGTTACAGTCCATGTTCCAAATCCCCTGCATATCAAAAAAAGGATATCTTCCAATTAGTTAAATGAAGAAACCTTTGCCAAAGCAAAAACTATGTAGGATATCTCCTTATCTTTGAGTATTTTAGTAAAACTTGCATAACATCAGAGTAGTTGTAGTGAAATTGAAAGAGAAACATGTGCAGCAAACAAAATTGATATCTCCGAATCTGAAATACCTTATTTCTTCCATTTCCTGAAAGAACTCCATAGATTATTACCTGAATGTTGCCTGCATTAGGAACTTATTTTTTCAAACTTCATCAAGAAGCTGAGCTTTAGAAATAAGGTATAATGCTAAATGGCATTGACCTGAATGTTGCTTGCATTATGTTGCTGTATAATGCTAAAATTGACAATAAATATAGGCACTATAACAACAAAATAAGTACCTTAAGGAGTTTTGGAGCACATATCTTTAAGTCATTATCATAATCAAATTTATTCAAAATTTGTTCAGCAAGCACATATCTTGGAGCCATATAGCTCTTGCACTATATGTACCATACCATAATCACCAAAATGAGCCTTATCAAGTAGCAAATCAAAGCAAAGGGACATGTTTCATTAATTAATGCTATACAATATATAAGAATGTAAGAATGCTTATGAAAATATCTGAATCTAAATGAAGATTTAATCATCAGCGCAACAGTAGCACTCACAACAACAACAACAAACACCAGCAGAAGCAACAAAAACCATTAGAATTAGAGAACAATAATTGAAAAGCGAAGTTGCTTAGGGAAAAACCAACAACCTTGTAACCCTTAGGGAAAAACCAAGTTGCTTTAATGATAATGGAAACATCATTATCATTTTAGAATCGAAATGTGCTCAATCAAATAACATTTCATGCAAGTAAATCAAACTTGTCAATACTAAATATATGGATCATGAAATATCACAAACCAAAATATGATATCTAACACAAACCACTTGATTAAACAAAACTATAACCATCATGACAACTTATCAGATATCCTCTTTATTAAGAGAGTAATCCAAAACACAAACCTCTTTATTTCCAATTAAGTGCAAACCTTTGTAGCTTCATGGCGGGGTATATATTGACCATCCAAAGGATTAATCTCCACAGAATTATGTTCAATTAAAAATAAAAATAAAGAGGGTAATAATTTGACATAATAAACAAACTCAACCTAAAGAGCCTAGAGAAAAACACAATATAAGTTTATTATATTACCTTAGCTTCATTATGACAATGCCTACAATCAAAAACTTCGTGGTGCCCTAATCTTGCATCTCGTCCCATAATGCATGCACCTAACACAAACAAATGTTTTTTTTAGATAAGATAACTCAAACAAAATTAGTTTTTTAAATAAGATAACTCAAACAAAATTAGTTTTTTTAGATAAGATAACACAAACAAATTGAATTTAAAATACAATAACTTTCTCTGCATCTCAATCTCCCCAGAAGTCCAAGAATATTTCAACCATACTAATTTTAAACATAATGAAAAAAAATTGTACAATGAAGAACAAAACTATTTGCATATAAATGCTATAATAATCTCTCATTGGACAAATATAACATCACTTTCATAAATTGAAACCTCTAACATCAAAAGCCCCAAGTAATAAATTCTTAAAACCCTTAAAATTCAAAGTTCACCAAAATCAAATTAAACAACACTTTAGTATACCCAAAGTATAAGGATTGCGAATATGTAATCAATTTTTTGAAAGGGCAAACCAAGTATCATCAATATGATATCTAAGAATTATAAGAACTTCAAACAAATGCGAAAACCAATGGATAGGAGTTAGGATCACCTCAAGGGGTAGTTGGAAAAAATAGAAAGGAGGATGGAATGAAGCTAATGGTGGCAGTACCGTCAAATTCCGACGACCTTGCGACGATGGCTTGTCAGTGGACAGTGGCGGTGGGGCTGTGGTTGATGGCGCTGCGTCCGGGAGAGTCGTGCGACCAATAGTGCATAAGTTATAACATTTTTATATGAGGTTTCTTTTTTTTAAACAATCACCTCAATAGTGCATATATATATATATATATATATATATATATATTCATAAAAGTTATGCCTTCAAGAATTTAAAAGTTTATAGTTTTAGTTGTATGAAAAAAATTATTTTTTTTATTTATTCTTTACCTTTGTTAAGAAAATTATTATTTTTTTAAACAAAATTATCAATTACTAATATAAGTAGAAAAAGTACCAAATCATTACAAAAGTCCTATACTATCTTTATATATATATATATATATATATATATATATATATATATATATATATATTAAGTCCTATACTATCCAATAATATTGAACGACAACAATCATTTCAAAAAAAAAATTGAAAGACAACAATAAATTATTTTTTTGGTGCAACAAAACAGTAAAAGTTCAAATAAAAAAGCATCCAACAAAATATTCATAAGTAAAAAAAAAAAGAACACAAATATTCATAATTTATTATTTTTTATTATTATATTATTTTTGTAAGTCAGTATTACGGGCCTATGGCATGGCCTATTAAGGGTCTGGACTGGCCTGACCCATTTAGAAAAGAGGCTAGTCATAAACTTTAATTTTTTTTATGGCCTGTTTAGTTTAAGAGGCCAAATTTTCTTTCATTAAAAAAGTCTTATAGCCTAATAGGCTGATCCATTAATAATATATAATATTTATATTTAATTTATTATTATTATTATTAAAATATTATTTTCATTATTATATTATTGTTGTTTCTAAAATCCTAAATCCTATTTGATGTCACTGTTTCACTATGTTTCCCTTTCTTTGTGACAATGTTATTAAAACCGTACCGGTCATCGAACCAGTCAAGACAGTGGTTCACTATTTTAGTGGTTTAATCAGTGGAACAGTACTTAAACCGCATATATACATATCAGTCAAACTAGTTAACTCGAGCACATATATATTTGTATATAAATAGAAGAATAATGAATAGATGTATAAATTTAAAAAAAAAAATACTCATTTAAAATCCATAATTAGTAGTGTACTTTTAATTCTCAAAATCAAACATTCATAACAATCACACTTCAACTTTGTAATAAGTTTATAGTTTAAACTTCAATTGTTTCTCCTTTGCAGCGTCGTTTTGTTTCTTTTTATTCTTCAGTGTTTGAGTTATCTTTGGCCTTTTGAGTTCCCTTCATGTAGAAGTTTGTATCTTTTTGAATCCTAATTTTTTTTTTTTTAAAAAAAAAAGCATTGCGATTATATTTTTTTAAAAAAAAAATTGCAAACCGCCCAATTCACATAATACCGGTCGGTTTGAAGGTTTTCCGATATACCGGCCGGTTTAAACTGGTTTTTTCCGGTTCGTTGCATGCCCGATATTTTAGCATACTGCACCGGTTAGGGGTTCGGTCACTGGTTTTCCGATTGAACCGGCCGATACGGTACTGTTTTGATAACATTGCTTTGTGACTGTCGGTCTCCTCTCCTTCTGTGCCTCTCACAAGTCACAACCAATCTCTACTCTGCTCGCAGGTTGTCTTCCGCTCCTCCCATAGGCGTTTTCTTGTTTGGTCCAACGTTTGTGTTAGTGATCAGAAGTTTATTTTGGTTTCAAATTATAATATGATTGTGGACATGAATTTTATATTGGTTTAAGCATTGTAATAGGTTTGGATACTTGCTTCATTTTGGTTTACATTTTGCTGTCATTTTGTTGAAATAATCGATGACAATAAATGAATGGAAACAACTACATATCAATTTTTCAGTAGGCTTTTTAATAGGCAAACATGCTAATAGGTTTTGAAATAGGCTAGGCCTGTGCCTAAAAAAAGGTCTGAAATAGGTAAATAGGCCAGGCTCAGGCTTAAAAACTAGACTCGTTAATGAACCAGGCCATACTTATTTTTAAACAGGCCTGGTCCCGCCTAGCCTATTTTCATCCCTATGTGTGAGTTTTCATAATTTAAAAGTATGACATAATTTTCATATTTTCAATGCTATAAAAAATAATAAATTTTTCTATATTTAATTAATGAAGTAAATATTTACCTTTACCCATTCGACACCCATATGATTTTTCATCTTCCTCTTAATGATGTTTATAGCTTAAAAAAGTTTGTCAATAATTGTGCTTACCATGTGTTATATCAAACCTAACTTTAAAAGCAAATATACCAACAAATAAATACTACATCCGTTTCATATGTATTGTGTTTTAAGGTTATGCACGGGTATTAAGAAATGGTTAAATGATGTAAGGATTTGTTGTATTTTGACTATAATGTCCTTATATAATCATTATTGAAGAGAGAGAAATGTATTGGAAGTGAAAAAGAGAGTGTAATAAATAGGGGTGTGTTTGGAAAAATAACATTAATTATGTATTTGGTTTATAAAAGAACAAGACTTATGAAACATGGTACAAATGATAAAACAACATTACATATGAAACGGAGGGAGTGATGTAATAACCTCACTTTTACCTTACAATCTTTCTATAAAAAATTTAATTTTTAAACATGGATATTTTATTCAAATTACTTTAATAGGTTTATTTAAGTTTTTAGTTCCTTAACTAAGATGTTTTTTTGAAAATGAATTTTGAATTATTTTTAATGATATTTTAGGTTCGAGAACTTTATTCACACATTTAGAAATGGTCCTTTCATCAGTTAAGTAATGACATAGCCAACAATATGTTACGTCACCTTCGCCACGTCAGTTGATTGGTAACCTGGCACGTTGCGACACCCTCTTTCATAAGACCGAGTAATTAAATATTAATAATTAGTATTACTCGAAAATAGTATGGACTTGTCAAATTTATAGAGTTATTATTGGAAATAAAGTTTTCCTTTCATTACTTTTAGAAATAGGGTGTACATTCAAAATTATTGGCCGCGATAATAAATTGATTATTCATTAATAACATTGAATTTGGCGTTTGGAAAATACGTTGAATTTTTACTTTTAAAATGTGATTCGAGATAACAATTTTCTTTATTGTAAATTAACGCATTTTCGTAAATAAAATAAATGATAATTGTACATCCCGATATTTCAAAACTTGAGTGATTAAACTATAATTGTTATGGCCGAATTCTTGTGACAGTTTATCAGAGTAAGCGAAAAATCATTGAATCATGTTTGAGTAGAAAATATAAACATAAATAAAATAAATATATACATAATATCAGCATCATGATAAAAGATACATGGTCCATGTGTCTGGTAAAGAAACCGAGTCCCAAAATACAAGTCCATAAAACTAAAAACATAAAGGAAAGACCGATGCTCCAAAGCTCTCTCAAAAGTATATACAATATATATAAACTCAAAATAAAAGTGCCTCCAAGCTAATTAGAAAACAAGTCCTCCACATGGCTAGTGGCATCATCCATCCATCCATCGGGTCCACAGCTGTTGTACACATGGTCCCTGACCTTCACTACCCATACTATGCAAATACCTATGGGTCTCCAAATCCCCATACTACGCAAATACCTATGGGTCTCCAAATCCCCACTGACTCCCAGTGGAATGCTCGACTGGCTCATCTCCACTCCCTGCCTCGATAGGATCCTCCTCGACCTCATTCGACGGGGTGGTAACCCTATTATCGGGCACGGGGTGAGTGGATGGAACATCCCTGACTGGACTCGTCAGGTCAGGAGTAGGAGTACCCTCTCGGACAATTCTAGAAGTAAAGGGGTGAGAATGGGTGGTGGATCGAAAGCGAAAACTATAAAAGTGACGAGCAGGTCGAGCTGGGGCTGGTCCATGATAAGTATAGAAAGGGGGTACATGCATAGTATAGATAATGGGAATCCGAAACCTACGAGGACAGACTCAGGCTAGAGGATTAGTGTACCATCCTTAATTTAATATCAAGATTTATTAGAATAATTCTAAGTGAAATTAATGGAAAATCGTGGGCGTAAGGTTGGGATTTGACAGGGAGAAGCGTGCTAGAGTTAGAAGACCGTACCAAGGCATAAGAGAGTTCTGGTATAGTTCGAACCGTTCTCATGCTGAGCTCTTGATATCCGAGCTCGTGGGAATCGTATAATTAGAATCGACCTCGTTTCGACCTAACCCATCCTAACCGAATCACTGAGCTGTTAGAACAGTGCATGTATAGAGCCGTGCTGCTCGAACCGAGCTAGAGCCGAACACGTATACTAAGTAAATGGCCCTCACGGCGAGTATCGCGCTCAGGCGCCCCATTCTTACGCCCAGGCGTATGTACATCAGACTCTGATTCCTGCTCAATCACCTTTACATCAAAATGTCTCTTTCAATCACTTTATGTTTCTCTCAAGTCCCTATTGGGGACTTCCCCAAAAAGCCAATGAATCCTATTCATTTGTTCCAAGCTTCTCAAGGAAGCCTCCAATCAGGACCACACGATCATTTTCAGAAAGGAGAAACAAAAAGGGCAAGACTCACACCAAATCACCCACATAACTGATACTTCTTCTTTTCATTTTCTCCACCTTCTCTCTAGAACCATAGAACTCCATACTTCTCTCACACTCTCATCTAATTCTCTCTCTCTCTCTCTTCTTTCATCATCTCCTTCTTTTCTTTCTCTTCGATACTTCAAGCTTTTCCTCATCATCTTGTGGGTCTCACGGTGGTAGCTAATAAAGAAGCAAGGAAATACGGTCAAGGATCCAGACGTAAGATCAAGGCAAAGCTCACCCGTTTTTCCTTATCTTTCACGGATTTGAGGTAAGGAGTGAGTGTTACCTTAGCTTAGGTTTGGGTTTTCTGGTGTGTTCATATGGAGTACTAAGGGTGGTTGCTAGTGTAGGATATTGAACCATAGGATAGAGGATGAAGATTATGAAAAGAGAATGAATGAACAGAGAATATAATACATTAAAATAATCATGAAATATGTGTATGTTTTGTTAAGAATGAATATGTGTATGTTTGTTGAACATGATTAAATGTGTTAAAGTAGATTTCATAAGTGATGGATATTAAAGTTGAATGACGAGTGAAATGGTATAACAAGGAATGAACTGATATAATACAATAATGGATGAGAAAGAATCAAAAGGAGTGAAGTGAATGATTAATGAATAATGAGAACTTGTGTTCGGCCACGGTCTTGTTAGTCATTTGTCCAGGTGGTGTAAGTCGCGCATGTGTGTTGCGTGCTATCGCAAGGGGGGCTGTTTGCTTAGACCGTGAGCTTGTGGGTCGGCCAGATCTTGAAAGGCATTTGTCCAGGTGGTGTAAGTCGTGCATGTGTGTTGCGTGCTATTGCAAGGGGGGTTGTTTTCTTAGATCATGAACTTGGTGTTCGACTAGGTCTTGTTAGTCATTTGTCCAGGTGGTGTAAGTCGCGCATGTGTGTTGCGTGTTATCGCAAGGGGGATTGTTTGCTTAGACCGAGTACCCAGTGTGATCCAGATCTTGTAAGACATTTGTCCAGGTGCTATAAGTTGCGCAATGTGTGTTGTGTGCAATAAGTCGTAAGGGGGACTATTTACCTAGACTGCGCTCGGTGCGCTGTAAGACGCATGGGAGGACCATGCGCAGTGATGGACACACGTAATATCTAAAAGATATGTGAAAAATGAATGAAACCTTGAAAGGTGTGAATGATCTCGGTGTGTGCCGAGCAAAATAATGTGTAAGACTTGATAAAAGAATGAATAGTGTGAATGGTCGTTTTGGCCGAGTAAAAATGAAAGACGAGGAATGCAAATGAAATTAACTGTAAGCCGAGCTAGTTAGCGATGTTTGTGCATGCTGCATGACCGGACCGAGTAAATGACTGTGTATTTTATGGCTAAATGTGTTTGACTTAGTAGGTCTGTATGTCATATTAGAAACTGCTTACTTAAGTTCTGTGTAATGCTCACCTCCTTACCATTTTTAGGTGCCGAGTCAGAGCAAGCACAATCCTCGGCCGAGAAGATTCATTCTCCCTCACAGGGAGAGTAAGTTCGTGTTAGTCGGACAATAGTCCAAGTCCTCGGACCTTTGGCCGAGCAAAACTCTGATGTTGTTATTTTGGGTTTATGTAATTAAAAAGGGTTGTAAATGCTACTATTGCACCTCGGTGTCTATGTAAAGACTTATGTTTTTGGTACGTTGAATGTTTATATGATAATGCAGTGATTATGGTGTTATTTCAAGAAAAAATTTTAAGTACTAAAATCAATAAAAGGGTAAAAATTTAATTAGGGTGTTAAAATTAGGGTGGTAGAAGGTAAGCTCTACATCACCCTCATACACTGCCTGGTGGTCCTCATATATCCACACTCCACTAGGGAGGGGACGAATCTCTATGTAGGCGAGATAACAAGACATCACCTACAAAGGGCACGTGAGTAAGCAATACATTCACATAATCAAAATGAGAATAAAGATGCATAATAATAATATTAACTAGATAACTATCAGATCATAGCCATATACATAATAAATCACCGTCAGATAAGTGACAGATAAAATGCATATTCACATGCTCAAAACTTGATTAACAATCAATTCTTTTTATTATGAGTGGCATGATGCATGATTTCTATCTCACAATTCCTGAAGTTTCAAATATTATTCAATCTCTCGAACATCCATCTTATAACTCCGGTGTACTTTTCGTAATACAATGATACATTCCCAGAATGTATGACGAACAAGCTCGGTAGTGATTCACAACGATGCATCTCCAACATGCGTCATGTTTCCAAAACGTAATAATCACATCATCGGTAATATTCCATTATTGGCCACATCTCCAAATGTGTCATCAAGCGAGTCGTTATCCATTGGCACTCCCAGAGGCCCTCCTCATGTTCCATGAACATGACAAGAATACTATCAACCAATCATCATGTATGAATGCAATAAAGTTCATCTTAATTGATTGGCCTTAATTGAATTCATAATTTCCAACATTATCACAACTTAAAAATGTGTAAAGTCTCAACTTAAAGAAAATGAATTACTGTCACATATATCAATTCAATATAGTGATTGTCCATAATTTGGTTAAGTTTAAAATTAAAGAAATAAAATCAAAAATGGCATTTTAAAGGAATTTTAACATTGGTAATCGATTATCGGAGGCTGGTAATCGATTACTACGTGTATTTCAAAATTCAGTATCAGATACAAGCTTGTAATCGATTATCAAATCGTGGTAATTGATTACCCATATCAGCAGAAACACAAATTTGAGGTTTTAACATACCATTTTCAATTTCACTCAGCTTTAACTTAAATCAACTATCAACAGACCTCATATACCATAAAATACACATGTTCATGCATTGAATTCATCAAATTAATCAAGGATTTCAATCTTTCACATAATTATGCATAAAACACCAAAATCAACAGCTTATAGTGTCAAAACTCAAAATACTCAATTAAATCATGATCTCATTTTTCAAACACTTAGCATGCATCAAATATAACTTTCTCAAATAAAAGATAGATCTCAAATTGGCCTCCAAGCCAAAAACCTATTTCAAAACTATGCCCTTGAGTCTCTTGATGACTCATTCCTAATTTTACCACAATTTATTCTCTTTCTAGAAAATAAACATCTTCTCCCTTACCTCTAGGTTGTATTAGAAGAGATTCTTTGGAGAAATTTGCAGCCAATAGCTAAAACCACTATAGACCCGAACATGCAGAGCAATTTCAGCAGGGGTACAAAACCAGAATTTTTGACATTCGAGTCAAGCATAAAAATTGGGGAAAACGTTAGATTGTGTTCTATGCAACATGCACTAGAGATTGAAACATGTTTGAGGTTTAGAGAGTGCATGTGCATACCGCAATTGAGCTTGAAGTCAGCTTCAAGGATCATAAACTTGGTTTGATAGATTCAAAACACGTACTTTCAGAGCTTAGAACTTTTGACACACTCACTCTTAGCTCACAATCTTTATCTCACCGTGAAGCTTGAAGATTAAGCTTCACAATGGTGTATGGTATGTGTATTGAGAATCAGAGACCAAGAAGAACGAAGGTGATGAAGTTGTGCTCAGAAAACAGAGCATCAACATGAACAAGAGCATAAACGGGTCGAATTCCGCCAAATTGATGCTATATGTAGGAAAATTAGAATATCATGCATGATGACACGCTTTTCCCATTGAGTTTAGGAACGAATTCGTGGCGATTAAGGGTTAATTTGGTTGATTACTCATCAAACGCACTGACCCTAAACTCTGTTGCACTATGGTAATCGATTACTGCATCATGGTAATCGATTACCACCAATGTTTTGAAAATCGGACCGGTTATTGAACCGGTCAAGATACTGGTTCAAGGTTCAATGGTTGGACCGTGATCGAACCGTGGTCCAACTGGTCTTAATGTACACGTGTGTATATAATCATATAATTTAGTACTTTTACCTTTTTGTGCCTTTTTGTTTTTTCTCTATTGATTATTGATGCTGCCCCTTCTTGTGCGTCACTCGCTGCTCTTTCTTCTTTCACTTCACTTCTTTGCCTTTTTGGCTTTTTGGCTTTTTGATTTTTGATTTTTCTTAGTTCTAAAATCTAAAGTTTTAATATTCTTTCTCATTGAGATGAGAGCAAACGCGTAATCAACTAGTGAGACTCATATTGGTGTCGTTTAATTTGAGTTTCTAGTGTAACGCCCCGATTTTCACCATCCGAAAATAATCATCATTTAATTAAAGGTTGTTAAAAATGAGGCCATTTTTTTTTATTTATTTAGGAAAAGAATTGTTGCAAAGCGGTTGGTGCATACTCTCATTCTTTCCTAAAAACTGGGTCGTTACTTAAAAACCATTCCCCACCTTCCCTTTTAAATCTTTCAAAACAGTTTTAAACATCTGGCCAATTCACAAAATAAAGTAGGGCATAGTTACAGAAGTGATACTTTGCTAAGATGGTCCTTGACACACACTTACAACAACTTAAACTAAGTACCCTACCTACGAATCTTCCTAATGAAAACTATCGGGTGAAGCTCCCGATCCTCTTTGCACTCTTTCTTAACTCCAGAAGAAGACGCCACGGCGGTCGCTGCTGGCCCACCATTTTTGGGCACCCACTGCATCCTAGTTGAAGCAGAAGCAATCTCACATCGCACCTTCTCCTCATAGTCTCTGTATCCTCGGATAGATACTTGTCCCAACAGTGGTCCTAGACTAGCTCCGCAAAGCCGATGCTCAGGATCCGGAATCACAATCTGAGTATCGCCAATCCACACCCAGCCAGATGGGGTACGCTTCCAGCCGCATCCGTGTCTGGTCCATGTTGAAATCTCCATGCGATGATCCATCTGTGCGTTGGAGTACCGGAAACACCGATATGCCAACGGACAGGAGAGAGTTAGCGAACCGAACGACAAGTCGTCGATGTTGTGGATTTACCGCAGGTGGAATATCAAGACAACACACACAATCCAAACCAAGCACACACAATACAGCACCCAAGCATAACATCACAAATATTTATTATATTAACTTATTGATGTGACACCCTTCCGAATAGATCAAGTATAATATAGTAATTAATTTATTATATTGGATAATATATGGACTTGTAAGTATTAGAAAATGTAAAGTAAAATTTTCTTTTGAAGCGGGTGCACAAACCAAAACTTGGAATTCTTGGAGAAGAACTTCTGACTCATTTCAGACAGTTGTATCGAATTCGGCAATTTCTATAACCTTTTCATGAATTGGGTAACATTCGTGTTTCGAAATCGTATTTATATAATAGAAAGAAAATGAAGCTACCCTTGCTTTGATTCGCGAAATTGATACCATGTAGCCGAACTCGTTTAATGATTAAATCAGCGTAAGCGGATAATTATAGGACTATACAATTAAATAAAAGATAAACATAGGTTTGATATATATATATATATACATAAGAAAAGAGTCATAAGTACATAGTCCCAACATAAGTCTCCAAGATCCATATACAAGTCCATAGAGATCTATGCTCAAGATAAAACCATAACCCTAGAGTGCTCAAAAGTATATCTACAATATATACATAACCAAAATATGAACTCTAGAGGTGGTCACATAGATCTGGCAACATCAGCAGTAGTAGTAGTAGTAGCAGTCTCCAAGCAGCAAAAGAGTAACATCATCATCAGCAGCACCAGCAAAATCTCCTCCACAGCAACGCCACATCGGATCCTCAGATCCACATCATACACCATATGCACGTATCTAGGGATCGTCATCCCTCCAGTCACTCCCAGTAGAATGCACGACAGGCTCACCTCCGTTCTCGTCCTCCACTGGATCCTCCTCGATCTCATCCGAAGGGGAGTGTACCCTACCACTGGGTACAGGGTCGGGAGATGGTGTGACCCTAATTGGGCTCCTCAGATCAGAAGGGGGAGTATCCTCGCGGACAACTCTAGAAGAAAATGGGTGTGAGCGGGTAGGTCTGAAACGAAAACTGTGATAAGAGCGAGCTCGTCGTGTGGGAGGTGGTCCATGATATGTGTAAAACGGGGGTACGTGCATAGTGTATATGATGAGAATCCTAAATATACGAGGACGAAATCGAACCAACGGGTTCGGATGGTAGAAGGTGATCTCCACCTCTCCCTCGAACACCGCGCGATGGTCCTCATAGATCCATATGCCACTAGGAAGTGGCCGGATCTCGATGCAAGCGATGTAACGAGACATCACCTACAAGGGCATAGGGGTAAGCATTTCTATACACATAATCAACAGAGTATAAATTTGTACAATATGAATATATAAGTATGCAACAATGAACAACAATCGCATTTAGCACTTAGCAGTTATTGAATGCACATAGGATGCTCATACTCATTTCATTTATTACACTTAATTTAAATGAGTGACATGATGCATGAATTTAGCTCTCAAGCCTATCTTCATCAAACTATATCACTCTCTGACGTCCATCCCTGACAACCCAGCACTCAACCGTGCGTTGTATTCCTAGGTATACAACAATTCGTACATTCACCTAGAATGTACACGACAAGCTTGGAATCCATGCCACCCGAGCATATCCCGTCATCCAAACGGACCGTCATCCAAACGGTTTAACCATATCGGCATCCACTACGCCGACCACGTCATCAACGTGTCATCAAGCAAGCATATTGGCACTCCCAGAGGCCCTCCACATGTTTACCAAAAACGTGACATACGACCTACCATCCAAACTCCAGAATGAATGCATTACTTGGTTAAAAACGAATTGATTGACGTTTTTTTCTTTTATTAATATCTTACGTGCCTCCCGAGCAACGTATCATTACCCAAATGAAAACATTCATAATGCCAATCAATTTCTCTTTAAGTCCCGGATCACTTGGTTTGTTGTCCTTTAAGTATTAACAAAATGACTTAGAATTGAAAATGGTATTTTTGAGTTTCTGACTAAAATACTCGAGTATTCTTCATAATACTCGAGTAGTTCATCAGTTTCCAGTTTTTACTCGAGTAATTCATCATTATACTCGAGTTGTTAACATATTTCCAGAAAGTTAGGTTTCAGATTTTCAAGAAAATACTCGAGCAGTTCATGAAATACTCGAGTCATTCATCAATCCAGAATACTCGAGTAGTTCATGCATTACTCGAGTCGTTCATCACACTTGACTCTTGTTGCATCTGTTAATACTCGAGTCTCAAGCCAGATACTCGAGTTGTGCGCCAAAATCCACACTGGTGCATTACGGAATACTCGAGTATCGAACCATACACTCGAGTTTTATCAGACAGAACAGACTGGAAACTTGGTTTTTACATACCATTTTCGTTTCTAGACATTTCTAACCCAAACCAATGATCAAAACAGTTCATATATCATATATTGAACATGTTATAACACTCATTTCATATCAAATTACAGATTTGACAAAGAATCAATCCTTAATGCATAAAATACACAATTTGACAACTCAACACCTCAAATTGCATAATAAGCACAATACTCATGAAATAGTGTTCATTTAAGTTCACATGCATGATTTAGAACTTGCTCAACACAATTTTAGAGCATGACTTGGTCTCCAAACCAAAGTTCCTATTCAATCTAAGCCCTTAGAGCCTCTTGGTGGCTCTCTAATGCATTTAATGGAATTTAAACTCTATCTAGTGTACGAAATTACTTCCCCTTACCTCTCAGACGTGAATCAACAAAGGATTTGCAAGAAAAAGCTCCTCAACACCCAGAACAGCTTTAAGCATCACATGCAGAGCAGTTTGAGTGCACCACCAAAATTGAATTGGTTCACACATGAAACAGAGAAAAGAATTGGGGATTTTAGATTTTCTAGACTCTATGCAACACATACTAACTATAGAAATCGAATTTGGAACTCAAGGACTCGTGAGCTTACCAAAAATCAAAATCGAAGTAAGCTCCAAACACAGCTTGACCAAGAACAGCTCCACTTCCAAGGCTTGAATCTTCCACCACACTCACTCAATCCTCACGATTTTGGTGTTTATACAAAGCTCGTGATGTGAGCTTTGTATTAGTGTTTGATTTGTGGTTCAATTTGACACAGAGAAAGAGAATTGAAGGAGATGAATCAAGAACCCTAGATGCTCCAACAACTTCGAATTTGACCAAGAATCTCCACAAATTGGTGTTGCTGAGCTTAAATAGAGTGAGGAAACACTCATGCAGGTCGACACGATTACTATGGTGGTGGCAAGGTGATGATTTCGTGTCAACGACACGGAATCGTTGATGGTGACTCACCAAACGCACTAACTCGTGCAACTCTGTCCAGAATACTCGAGTTTTCCGATAAATACTCGAGTATTTTGTCCCATTTTTGAAAAATAATTATTTTATTTACTTTCCCTCAAAATTCTTTCCTATAATTACCTCTAGGTCCCAACCCAGGGACTAATATGCAAAAATATTATTTCATGCACTATTATATTTATTAAATACTTTCACATACATTCTCTAACTACATAAACACATATTTTAATCAAGGATTAATAGAGAATTCATTAATTATAATTAATTTATAATTAACATCTCATTAATCGGGGATTAAAATTTTGGGGTGTTACACTACTCCCCCATTTACAAGGAATTTCGTCCCCGAAATTCAACTTATACAAACAATTCAGGATACTCCTGACGCATCTTCTCCTCTAATTCCCAAGATGCTTCTATCACATCACCACAAACCCAGACGACTTTGACCAGACAAATATCCTTCCCTCTAAGCTGCTTGATTCTTCGATCTTCAATGCGAACAGGCACGGCTTTAAAGGTTAGGTTCTCATGAATTTCTAAGTCATCATCAGGTTGGATTCTAAGGACAATGGTGGGGTCATGGACATATCTTTTCAGTTGAGACACATGGAATACATTGTGAAGGTTAGCTAACGACGGAGGCAGGGCTAATTGATAGGCTACTGGGCCGACTCTTTTTAGAATTTGATAGGGACCAATAAACTTAGGTGATAGTTTCTGGGTTTTCAAGGTTCTACTAACACCTTTGGTTGGTACTATTCTAATGAATACATGGTCTCCTTCGGCGAACTCTAAAGGTTTCCTTCTTCTATCAGCATAGCTTTTCTGCCTACTCTGAGCCGTCTTCATCTTTTCTTGTATCATCTTGATCTGTTCCGTGGTCTCTTGAACAAAGTCTGGTCCAACCAGAGAACTCTCCCCCACTTGAAACCAGCATAACGGTGTCTGACACTTTCTTCCATACAGGGCTTCAAATGGTGCCATTCCGATGCTCGTGTGGTAGCTGTTGTTGTAAGTAAATTCCACGAGCGGCAACATTTGTTCCCAGTTCCCTTGACCTTCCAACACACAGGCTCGTAAGATGTCCTCCAGCGACTGAATAGTCCTTTCCGTTTGACCATCAGTCTGAGGATGGTATGCAGAACTTAACTTCAATCTTGAACCCAAGGCTCTATGTAGATCTTGCCAAAACTTCGACGTAAATCTCGGGTCGCGATCTGACACAATGCTTGACGGTACCCCATGCAGACGAACAACTTCCTTGATATACAACTGGGTGAGCTTCTCCAAAGAGTAGCGCATGTTAACAGGAATAAAATGCGCCGACTTGGTTAGACGATCCACGGTCACCCAAATTGCATCATGACCAGTAGCTGTCCTCGGCAATCCCGACACAAAATCCATCGAGATACTATCCCATTTCCACAACGGAATCTCCAAAGGAAGTAATTCTCCTCCTGGCCTTTGGTGTTCCACTTTCGCCTTCTGACACACCAAGCAACAGGCCACATATTCTGCCACGTCCTTCTTCAAACCAGGCCACCAAAATATCCTCTTCAAGTCCTGATACATTTTGGTAGCTCCCGGATGCATACTCATCTTGCTCTTATGTGCTTCATCCAGAATCATCCTTCTTACTTCCAAATCATCAGGTACACATATCCTTGCCCTAAAACGAAGGATTCCGTCCTTCCCCTCTTGGAACTCCAACTCTTTACCTTCTTCCATCAGCTTCTTCTTTCCCATAAGTTTCTCATCTTTGTGCTGCAATTCCCGAATCCTTTGCAGAAACTCATTAGCAATCTGCAGCATCCCCATCTTAATACTTGTCGGCTCTACTTTCATTGTCAGGCTCAGATCCCGGAACTCCTCTATCAATGCAGCTTCTCTGACCATCATTGCACTGATGTGCATTGCCTTTCTACTTAATGCGTCCGCCACGACATTTGCCTTCCCAGGGTGGTAATGGAGCTCAAACTCATAATCCTTCAAGAACTCCATCCATCGACGTTGCCTCATATTCAACTCTTTCTGATCAAAGAGGTACTTTAAACTCTTATGGTCACTAAACACTCGAAACATAGTGCCATAGAGGTAATGCCTCCAAATTTTTAATGCAAACACAACAGCTGCCAACTCCAGATCATGAGTTGGATAGTTCATTTCATGAACTTTTAGCTGTCTCGAGGCGTAGGCCACAACTTGCCCCTCTTGCATCAAAACACTCCCAAGACCTTGTTTCGACGCATCGCAATACACCTCAAAACTCTTCTGTGTATCCGGCAGAACCAACACAGGAGATGATGTCAACCTTTCCTTCAATTCTCGGAAACTCCTCTCACACTTCTCATCCCATATAAATGGTTGATCTTTCCGAGTCAACTTCGTCAAGGGTAATGCAATCTTTGAGAAACCTTCGATAAATCTTCTATAATACCCAGCCAAACCAAGAAAGCTTCTCACCTCTGTGACCGACTTTGGTTGCTCCCATTGCAAAACCGAACTTACCTTCGTCGGATCTACTGCTATTCCTTTATTCGAAATCACATGGTCCAAAAACTTAACCTCCTCCAGCCAGAACTCACATTTTGTAAGTTTGGCATACAGCTGCTTCTCCTTTAGAATGCTCAACACTATCCTCAAGTGTTTAGCATGCTCCTCCAGGCTCTTGGAGTAAATGAGAATATCATCAATGAACACAACCACGAATGAATCTAAATAAGGTCTAAAGATTCGATTCATGTAGTCCATGAAGATAGCTGGTGCATTAGTCAATCCGAACGGCATCACAACATACTCATAATGCCCATATCGAGATCGAAACGCGGTTTTAGAGATATCCACTTCTCTAATTCTGATCTGATGGTATCCCGACCTCAAATTAATCTTGGAAAATACTGAAGCTCCACGAATTTGATCCATAAGGTCATCTATCCTTGGAAACGGATACTTGTTCTTGATGGTGACCTTATTCAGCCACCGGTAGTTGATGCACATCCTCATACTACCATCTTTCTTCTTGACGAACAAAACTGGAGCACCCCAAGGTGACACACTTGGTCGAATCATCTGTTTTTGCAACAGTTCCTCAATCTGCTTCTTCATTTCAGCCATTTTCGGTGGTGCCATTCTATAAGGAGCGATAGAAATGGGACCAGCTCCTGGAACTAGGTCGATACCAAATTCAATCTCTCTTCTTGGTGGCAGACCAGGGATTTCATCCGCAAACACCTCCGGAAAGTCTTTGACCACAGAAATCTCCTCTATCCTTGGACCATGTTCTTCTACTTCAGTGTTGAACAGGCACATATAGCCGAAAGGTATTGGGTTTCTATAGGTGACTATTTTCTTATCACAATCGATGATCACTTGGTTTCGACTTAACCAGTCCATCCCCAAGATCACGTCCAATTGTGATAAAGGTAAAAAGATTAGATCGACCTTAGAGGTTTGTCCTAATACTTCTATGTCACAGTTAAGACATGCTCTAGAAACAACTACAGGAGCATTAGTAGTGGTTTCTACTTTCAAAGCATAAGGTAATTCGGACACAGGTAAACTTAACCGATCTACACATTCATATGAAACAAATGAATGCGTTGCACCAGAATCAAACAAAACATGACAGAGCTGACCATTGAGATAGTATTTACCTTGCACCAGATCAGAGGATCGGTTTGCTTCCACACCACTAAGGGTGAAGACCCTTCCTTGAGCCATAGGTCTATCAGCAGCTCCTCTTGTGTTAGCCTTGACCGGTTCCTTGCAGTCTCTTGCAAAATGTCCCGGCTTCCCACAATTGAAACATCCACTGGTTCCCCAACAAACACGGCCATAATGATGGCGCTTGCACTTATCACAAAATGGAGCGTCACTCTGAAAATTCTTTCCATCCGATCCACCAACTTTCCCCTTGCCTTTCCCTCGACGATCATACGGACCCTTACCACGGTTGTTGAAAC
The DNA here is from genome assembly GCA_037953625.1 of Crotalaria pallida. Classification (NCBI taxonomy): domain Eukaryota; kingdom Viridiplantae; phylum Streptophyta; class Magnoliopsida; order Fabales; family Fabaceae; genus Crotalaria; species Crotalaria pallida. The sequence goes on along the minus strand of CM075650.1, from coordinate 45,892,465 downwards.
CTTTACGTTTCTGAGGTCCATAGTTCTGATTGTCCTTCTTTTCTGAGACTTGCAATTCTTCAGCTTTCTTGTCATCTTCATACATTCTACACATGTCCACCAGAGCAGGAAAGCTTTGAATCCGTTGGTAGCTGAAAATCGACTTCAACTTGGGCCTCAAGCCTCCTTCAAACTTTATGCACTTGCTCCTTTCATCAGGGTTGTTCTGATAGTATGGAGAGTACTTCATCAACTCCTCGAACTTGGCCGCGTACTCACCCACACTCATACTCCCTTGCTTCAGCTGTAAAAACTCCACCTCCTTCTTTCTCCTCAAATCTCCAGGGAAATATTTATGAAGAAACTTCTCCATGAATACACCCCAATTCACATCCTTTCCTTCATATTGCAAAAGCTGAACCGTGTGATTCCACCAATTCTCAGCTTCATCTTCTAACATGTAGACAGCATATGCCACCTTCTGAGCTTCTGTGCAATCCAAGGTTCTCAGAATCTTGTCCATAGTATGAATCCACTTATTTGCTTCTTCTGGTTTAAATCCTCCTTCAAACTTAGGCGGGTTGCAGCTTCTGAAATCAGCTAAACTCTTCGCCTCGGCATTTCCCATATTACACTGATGAGGCGGATTAACCGGTTGAGATGGTTGCTGAGATTGTCGCTACATTGCCTCCAACACCGTGGTGATCCTTTCTAATATCGCATTGGTGTGATTTTGGTTTCTAGTTGCCATAATAGACCTGCGCTATGGGCTTATGGTCACATATGTTGAACTACAGAAACTTCAATTACACCACCTATACTAAGGCTATAGCTTAAAATTCTAACTTCACATTCAATTGCGTCTTGTACTCAAAAGAGACAAGATACAAACAAGTCAATGGTATCTAAAGCTCAATAAACAAGATACCAGCAATTAAAGTAATAATCATGCCCTGGAGATACCTGCTTGATGTTGATGGTTACCTTTCTGAAACTATTTCCACCACTACAGGATCTGACTTTTGCTCTGATACCACTCAGTGTGACACCCTTCCGAATAGATCAAGTATAATATAGTAATTAATCTATTATATTGGATAATATATGGACTTGTAAGTATTAGAAAATGTAAAGTAAAATTTTCTTTTGAAGCGGGTGCACAAACCAAAACTTGGAATTCTTGGAGAAGAACTTCTAACTCATTTCAGACAGTTGTATCGAATTCGGCAATTTCTAAAACCTTTTCATGAATTGGGTAACATTCGTGTTTCGAAATCGTATTTATATAATAGAAAGTAAATGAAGCTACCCTTGCTTTGATTCGCGAAATTGATACCATGTAGCCGAACTCGTTTAATGATTAAATCAGAGTAAGCGGATAATTATAGGACTATACAATTAAATAAAAGATAAACATAGGTTTGATATATATATATATATACATAAGAAAAGAGTCATAAGTACATAGTCCCAACAAAAGTCTCCAAGATCCATATACAAGTCCATAGAGATCTATGCTCAAGATAAAACGATAACCCTAGAGTGCTCAAAAGTATATCTACAATATATACATAACCAAAATATGAACTCTAGAGGTGGTCACATAGATCTGGCAACATCAGCAGTAGTAGTAGTAGTAGCAGTCTCCAAGCAGCAAAAGAGTAACATCATCATCAGCAGCAGCAGCAAAATCTCCTCCACAGCAACGCCACATCGGATCCTCAGATCCACATCATACACCATATGCACGTATCTAGGGATCGTCATCCCTCCAGTCACTCCCAGTAGAATGCACGACAGGCTCACCTCTGCTCTCGTCCTCCACTGGATCCTCCTCGATCTCATCCGAAGGGGAGTGTACCCTACCACTGGGTACAGGGTCGGGAGATGGTGTGACCCTAATTGGGCTCCTCAGATCAGAAGGGGGAGTATCCTCGCGGACAACTCTAGAAGAAAATGGGTGTGAGCGGGTAGGTCTGAAATGAAAACTGTGATAAGAGCGAGCTGCTCGTGTGGGAGGTGGTCCATGATATGTGTAAAACGGGGGTACGTGCATAGTGTATATGATGGGAATCCTAAATCTACGAGGACGAAATCGAACCAACGGGTTCGGGTGGTAGAAGGTGATCTCCACCTCTCCCTCGAACACCGCGCGATGGTCCTCATAGATCCATATGCCACTAGGAAGTGGCCGGATCTCGATGCAAGCGATGTAACGAGACATCACCTACAAGGGCATAGGGGTAAGCATTTCTATACACATAATCAACAGAGTAAAACTTTGTACAATATGAATATATAAGTATGCAACAATGAACAACAATCGCATTTAGCACTTAGCAGTTATTGAATGCACATAGGATGCTCATACTCATTTCATTTATTACACTTAATTTAAATGAGTGACATGATGCATGAATTTAGCTCTCAAGCCTATCTTCATCAAACTATATCACTCTCTGACGTCCATCCCTGACAACCCAGCACTCAACCGTGCGTTGTATTCCTAGGTATACAACAATTCGTACATTCACCTAGAATGTACACGACAAGCTTGGAATCCATGCCACCCGAGCATATCCCGTCATCCAAACGGACCGTCATCCAAACGGTTTAACCATATCGGCATCCACTACGCCGACCACGTCATCAACGTGTCATCAAGCAAGCGTATTGGCACTCCCAGAGGCCCTCCACATGTTTACCAAAAACATGACATACGACCTACCATCCAAACTCCAGAATGAATGCATTACTTGGTTAAAAAGGAATTGATTGACGTTTTATTCTTTTATTAATATCTTACGTGCCTCCCGAGCAACGTATCATTACCCAAATGAAAACATTCATAATGCCAATCAATTTCTTTTTAAGTCCCGGATCACTTGGTTTGTTGTCCTTTAAGTATTAACAAAATGACTTAGAATTGAAAATGGTATTTTTGAGTTTCTGACTAAAATACTCGAGTATTCTTCATAATACTCGAGTAGTTCATCAGTTTCCAGTTTTTACTCGAGTAATTCATCATTATACTCGAGTTGTTAACATATTTCCAGAAAGTTAGGTTTCAGATTTTCAAGAAAATACTCGAGCAGTTCATGAAATACTCGAGTCATTCATCAATCCAGAATACTCGAGTAGTTCATGCATTACTCGAGTCGTTCATCACACTTGACTCTTGTTGCATCTGTTAATACTCGAGTCTCAAGCCAGATACTCGAGTTGTGCGCCAAAATCCACACTGGTGCATTACGGAATACTCGAGTATCGAACCATACACTCGAGTTTTATCAGACAGAACAGACTGGAAACTTGGTTTTTACATACCATTTTCGTTTCTAGACATTTCTAACCCAAACCAATGATCAAAACAGTTCATATATCATATATTGAACATGTTATAACACTCATTTCATATCAAATTACAGATTTGACAAAGAATCAATCCTTAATGAATAAAATACACAATTTGACAACTCAACACCTCAAATTGCATAATAAGCACAATACTCATGAAATAGTGTTCATTTAAGTTCACATGCATGATTTAGAACTTGCTCAACACAGTTTTAGAGCATGACTTGGTCTCCAAACCAAAGTTCCTATTCAATCTAAGCCCTTAGAGCTTCTTGGTGGCTCTCTAATGCATTTAATGGAATTTAAACTCTATCTAGTGTACGAAATTACTTCCCCTTACCTCTCAGACGTGAATCAACAAAGGATTTGCAAGAAAAGGCTCCTCAACACCCAGAACAGCTTTAAGCATCACATGCAGAGTAGTTTGAGTGCACCACCAAAATTGAATTGGTTCACACATGAAACAGAGATAAGAATTGGGGATTTTAGATTTTCTAGACTCTATGCAACACATACTAACTATAGAAATCGAATTTGGAACTCAAGGACTCGTGAGCTTACCAGAAATCAAAATCGAAGTAAGCTCCAAACACAGCTTGACCAAGAACAGCTCCACTTCCAAGGCTTGAATCTTCCACCACACTCACTCAATCCTCACGATTTTGGTGTTTATACAAAGCTCGTGATGTGATCTTTGTATTAGTGTTTGATTTGTGGTTCAATTTGACACAGAGAAAGAGAATTGAAGGAGATGAATCAAGAACCCTAGCTTCTCCAACAACTTCGAATTTGACCAAGAATCTCCACAAATTGGTGTTGCTGAGCTTAAATAGAGTGAGGAAACACTCATGCAGGTCGACACGATTACTATGGTGGTGGCAAGGTGATGATTTCGTGTCAACGACACGGAATCGTTGATGGTGACTCACCAAACGCACTAACTCGTGCAACTCTGTCCAGAATACTCGAGTTTTCCGATAAATACTCGAGTATTTTGTCCCATTTTTGAAAAATAATTATTTTATTTACTTTCCCTCCAAATTCTTTCCTATAATTACCTCTAGGTCCCAACCCAGGGACCAATATGCAAAAATATTATTTCATGCACTATTATATTTATTAAATACTTTCACATACATTCTCTAACTACATAAACACATATTTTAATCAAGGATTAATAGAAAATTCTATAATTATAATTAATTTATAATTAACATCTCATTAATCGGGGATTAAAATTTTGGGGTGTTACAATTGACATTCTTATATAATCATCTTTTAAATTCCAATCATTTCCTCAATCACTTTTTCATTCATCATTCTCAATCTTTCACTTATTCCTTTTCCCTCTTCAAGGGTTTCCATCACTTATTCCAACTTCATCAAAACTCCATAAACTTTACTTTTCTTAAACATAAAATCTTCTCTTAATAAGTCTTATTAAATTACAGCCATTGATGATTAAGGGGAATTAAAGAATCATCGAGGTACGCGTCTGTTCGTAGTTAGCACTCACGTCTCATGCCTCCATCTCCTCGGCCACCATCCACCTAGTCGGAAGCAAACAGGAGTACAGAACCTTTACCGTGCGGGCACGACAGCTGTCACACACAAATGGTCCCTGACCAGGAGGCCCAGCCTCAAATCATTTCTTATATAACATGGCACGCTCTCAGCGGCAAACAAAATGCCCCACTCCAGTTCCTCTCACTGTTCCCGATTTGCAATCTAGGGGGCGACAGTACTGTTCTTGTGTGCACGCAGAACTTACCACGGTATTAGACCCAGTCCCCACCACGTTAGTGCACCACTTATGGAGTTCGTTCTGCCTACAACAATACTCTAGACTTCTTGACGTTTCACCGTCATCGTCCTCCCCTAATGCAATCTCGTCCTAAGTATCCGCAGATACTTATCGTTCCTTCCTCTCCACTACTTCGGGTTAACACTCATATCTCACCGCATTCGCTGTTAATGTCTTTTAAAAGCTTTTATCTTTTAACCCTTCGTGCATCCCTTCAATGAGTCCTGACCGCTATCTTTGCATCACTTTTCATAACTCAAACTTGGCACAGAGCGGGATCACAATCACAACTTGAATCTCATCACAAAAACTTTTCCCAAACAACCATCTCTTTTCATAAACTTTCAAACGTCTCACTACACAATTCCTCTTCAAAACTCTTTCAAGCTTCAATCACAAATCCTTTTCTAAAATTTCATTTCATAAATCTTTTTCCAAAATCTCCTTTAGAAAACTCATTTCAAAAATTCTCCTTTCGAAATCCTTTTTCAAAACTTCTTTTCACAGTCACTTTCAGAAAATCAAAGTTGGAAAATTTCTCTCATTTTGGGAACCCCTTCAAAAATACATTTTATAAACTCTTTTCAAAAATCTCATTTTGGGAACCCCTTTCAAAAGTACATTTTCAAAAACTTATTTTCAAAAATTTCAGTTTGCAAACTCTTTTCAAAAATTCCTTTCATAAATCCTCTCAATATCTCATCTTTGAAAATCTTTTCAAAAATTTCTTTTCAAAATCCTTTCTCAAAAACTTTCCCTTCTTGAGAACTAGTGGAGGAGCAAGCTCAACTCAACGCTAGTGTCAATCCAAGAAACCAAAGCCAAAGAATCAAGCTTCCACTCTCATCAACTCTTAACTTTCAGTTTCACATCATCATTCCTTCCCAGCTCTGGCTCATTCACATCACATCATTACATCTTTACCACTCTCATCTCATCATCCCTTCTCAATCAGTATCCCAATCCTCTAATCATTATCTCCACTCTTAGTGTCTTATCAAGATAAGGCTGCCTTATTCCGTAAGGACTTAAGCCAACAAGGGATTATCTTTCTTGGTGTCTTTTATTTTCTAATCTCTTTGATTGATATCAATTATTTCACATTAACAATTCAATATCCACATTCACAAGTAAACAAATATAAACAACATAGCATCACACATCACACACAACAATGTGGTCTTTGTCCTATTCATATAAGTGGCCACACAAAGCACACAATTGCCACTATACTACTGACGCAGAACCACTAAGTTCCGATCTTTGAGCTGATACGGAACGTCTTAATACAACACCTACTACCACGGTGTCTTAGGAAAGCTACTCTCTCACCTGGGGTCCAGCAATTGAATGTGCACAATCTTCTCTGATCTTGGTTGCTGCCACTGTCTTAATCCCTCGTCTGTAACATTCCTCCAATTAATTAAAACGTATTTTTATTAAAAACTTTTCTTAACTTAAAACGTTCTTTCGTTCCTCGTCGGAAATCTTAAAAATAAAATTGCTTTCTCAAAATACTTCTTAACTTTCTTAATTCTTTAAACGCTTGAAATCACTTTGGAAAACATCGAATAAAACAATTTAAATCAATTGGTTTGGTTGCTGGTCCGTCTTGGACAGCACCTTAACCTTATTCTAAAACACTGAAAAATTCACCGGTTTCAATCCGGGTTTTGCTTAAATCAATTTCCTTTTGAAAACCAAACTTTGAGTTTCATGAACTCAATTTTTTGAAATCAAAAACAACTTTTAAACAACTTGGACAGCAAGGAATGGTTTCACAAAATCACTAAATAAAATTCCAAAACATTGTAAAAACACTCCCTAGTTTCAAATACTCTTTAGTTTAATATTAATTCTTTTGAAAACTCAAGTTTTCACTATAAAATAAATCTTAAAACACAATTTCACATACTCAAGCAAATTGAATTCAAAACCAAGCACTCACACGGTCAACCACACTCTTTGATTACTCGAATCACATAAACACTTAATCAATTATTCAACTTTAATCATAAAACAAACATTCATCCTCAAATAAACATGTTCACAATTCAACATTTAATTCAATTATTTCAACACATAACAAATTCAAAACCACTTCATTTCTATAAAACGAAAACATCTAAACACATTTAGACTTACAAACCGAATACACACACCCGATTTATTTAAACACAAAACTCTTTATTCTTAATCAATTATTTCACAAAACACATTAGTTATTCCATTTTATTTCATGGGAAAGAGTTCCTAACCTAATTAACATGCTTGGACCGAAACACTTCACAAATCAAAACAAAATTCATGCATTATCAACACACAAATCATGCAATTATTTTCTTCTTTTCTTAACAAAAACCGAGAGCTTAAACTTTGGAAAACAATCAATCTTTAATTTATTTTTCTTCACTTAAATTAAATCAAGAATCACATAAGAACATAGAACATAATTCAATTTAGAAAATCAATTTGCTCTCCCTAATTTCCTTTCAAGACCGAGGCATGCATAAAAGAAAACATGATCTTTTCATGTTGAAATCAACATACAAAACTAGATCCTAAACTTTTCTAACCAAAACATGTAGAAATCATAGATCAATACAAGCACTTTTAACTTATTTCTCAAAAGAACATAAAAATAACTTTTCAAGTCAAACACTCACATGCATGCACATAAATCATGTAGATCAAGTCATGAAATTAAACATGTTAGCACAAATCAAGACAAAAATCATTTTGGATAAAAAGGGACTCAAAACCGAGACACACTTGAAGAAAATATTGAAGCTTTTGTTTCAAAAATTACATGCAAGGCTTAAAATCAAAACAAAATCAAAGATCAAAACAAAATTAAAGATCACAACACAAATCAAAGTTTTCATCAAGATTAAACCAAAAATCAAGACATGCAAAGGTTCAAAGTCAACAATCAAACAACATGCAAGACCTAAGAATTAAAAATAAATTTAGATCAAACATAGATTTATCAAATAAACACATAAACATCTCATGACCCACGGTTTCTACCATCAAAACCACACATGCAAAGAGATCTACATCAAATTCACAAAGATCATAAACAAAACCTTAGATCCAAAAGAAAAACATCAAGAACCAATCATAACAATATCAACTGAAACATCAACATAAATAACACATATTACAAATTAATTTAAGTCTTAAAAATCAAGATCAAAGCAAAAGCATTACATGCAAGCTTAGATCAAACCATAAAATAATCATGCAAGAGAAGAAAAGAAATAAAATTACAAGATTACAAACAAAGCTAAGTCTAATTCTTCTAGGGTCTTCGGTTTATACCAAGAAATAGGTCTTCAACACTTGTTCTTCGAGAATTTCCTACGTTTGGGGTTGATCTCTTCTTCCTCTTCCTTCTAGTACCTCACGGTTTCCTCTTCTTTCTCTCTATCTTTCTATTTTCTATTTTTAGTCTAAGAGTTTTAAGGAGTTCTTAGACTTGTGTATTTTGGTTGTGTTTGGGCGAAAGAAATGAAGAAGTGGGATGGGAAATGAAGAAGTGAAGTGAGGAGTGAATGAAATGAAGCTAAGGCCAAGGCTTTTATAAAATCTTATGGCTTCCTACTTTGCCCTTTAAGTGATTCGGCCAAGGGCTAAAGAGAGAGGGGTAAATTCGGCTTCCCACAAAATTGCATGGGTGGAGTTTATCATCTCCAAGGAGACAAGGTAGGGGACAAGAGAGGTTAGGGTTCATGCTAGGCTTTTGACTTAAGGGCTTTCCAATAGGGTTTCAACTATTAGTTAGGGTTTAGTTTGGGTTTTGGTTTTGGTTGGGACTTGGTTACTTGGTTACTTAGTTTCCACTCTTAGAAAATTCTAGGCTTCTCACAACACACACACACGGCACTCTCTTGGGCTTACACATACACACCTTAGTCACACCCTCACTCATGCATGCACACGTTGCGCACACACACACATTCATGCATATATTCACTCATTCTCACGCCTATCACCTACACTCATGCACATATATATATCATGTCAACACACATGTTATACACATACATTCTTGCATATCTAATCGCATTCATTTTACTAATTAAATTCCATACAATACTAAGCACACACACACAAAACCGCACATATATACACATAGAAAAATAAATCATTCATGCATAGAAATTTTAATGGCACCAAAATACCAAACACAAAACACACTTTCATAAAATAATTCTTATCATATCCTCATTTCCAAAAATCACTTTAAAAATTATTTCATGAAAATCATTTCTTTGAATTCATTTACCACTTTGAAAACGTGAATCAAGACAATTATTTAGAAAAATATCCTTTCAAAAATACTTTTCTCAAAAACAATTCTTTTTATAAATAAAAACAGTTCGAGGATTTTGAGGGGTGTTACATCTAGCATATAGGATTTCGTTATTTAAAAAAAATTAAAAAAAATCCAATTTTTTGCTTAATTTTGACTTCGAAATTCAAACCGGGCCAAACCGGTTTTCCACCGGTTTTGGCGGTTTAATACCGGTTCAGCCGGTTCAATCTCGGTTTTTTTCAGAACGGTTTTTGGCTTATTTCGAACCGACACCTCCACCGGTTCATCGGTTTTCCGGTTGAACCGGCCGGTCCGATCCGGTTTTCAAAACCATGATTACCACAACTAAAATTTTCAAAAATTCATATTTTAATTCATTTCCCTCCTACAACCTTTCTAATATTGCATTTAGGTCCTAAACCAAGGACTAACATGCAAAACTCACATTTTCACACAAAAATAAATAGAAAATATATTTTTCATATAATTTCTTCATCAAGCACATACATAATACACAAAATTAAAGACTGATTAAAATGAAATTAATTAATTATAAAATAATTTTATAATCAACTTTCATTAATCAGGGATTAAAAATTTGGGGTGTTACACATGTAGCACCACGTGAATTATTTTAACTTAAAAATTTTGTATTTATTAAAAATAATTAAATTTGCATTTTTTTAAAGAAAATTGAACTTTTTACTTATTTTTTTCAAATGATTTTTTTTCAATTAAAAAAGCCATGTGGCATCACATGACGTCACTTAGCATGTCACACCTGTTAAAAACCAATTAAAATTTTGTAACACTTTATGATCATTCCCTTTTCCAATTCCTCTCTCATTTATAAGTTGCTCATTATGTTTTTGAGGAATTTGAAAGAAAATGTTTAACATTAATTGGCTCAAATGGTTAGCAAAAGTTACAATTCAATTTGTTTAATTTTTAGGCTAAAGTGGGCTTTATGAACAAATTCCTAAACTATTTCTTCACATGCATTAGATTCTTAGTGATTTTGAGGAGAACAATGGCAAGTTCCAGAGTAACTGAATTATAGTGAATATCCAACAAAAAATATCATTGTGGCATAAAGATGACCACCTATATAGGGATGAGACCGACATGGTAGGGAATATCACTAATCACATATCTAAAAGAACTTGTCTGACCAACTAATTTTAGAAAAATTCTAGCCAATCAGATTCAAATATATATAACAAAGTTATCCCTCCCTCCAAGTATTTACATCATCAAATGGTGGGGCATAGCAAAAAATATTGGGAGTTACTAACATGTAACCTAAAATTGGATGGTTGCTATGCAACCTTTTAGTAAACTAATAAAAAGTTGACACCTAAGACATGTGTGTCATGTCATTCCTTGAAGTAGTGATTTATAATTTTTACAATTTAGTCCAACATAAAAAGTAAATTAATTTAATTTAGTCTTTTGTACCTATTAGCAAATTATAACATAGATTAAAACAACAGGTGATTATAACAACAGGTGTTAATTTAATTTGCTAATAGGTACAAAGGACTAAATTAAATTAATTTTCTTTTTATGTTGGACTAAATTGTAAAAATTATAAATCACTACTTCAAGGAATGACATGACACACATGTCTTAGGTGTCAACTTCTTATTAGTTTACTAAAAGGTTCCATAGTAACTATCCAATTTTAGGTTGCATGTTAGAAATTTCCATAAATATTTGCATACAAAAGCTTTTATAAATGGGAGAGAAATTTCAGAAAAATCCCCATGATAAAATATTGCCACAAACTTATAAGATTGCTTATCCCTAAGCATTTTATAACAAATAAACACCCAATTACTCTAAACAAAAGCAATCAACGAACAAAAAACATAAATAAAAGATGAGTTAGGATTTCCCTTTGTTGACATTTGAATATGGTGGTTCGAAAATCCAACACTTGGTATGCTCCTCTAGTTTATTCACACATGTATTTCTTAAGAGCAAAACCAAAAATAGTGCTACAAGCATCACATCAATACTCCCCCCCCCCCTTTTTATCAAAAGCAAAACATAAATCCAAGATCAAAAAGGAAAATCACCATAGGTTGCCTACCAAGAAGTGCTTTTTTAATATCCCAAGCCTGACGGTGGAATCCTGCTCTAGGGTCTCAAGCATTCCCATAGGGAAGTTTCATGCTTTTTCTTACTACATCCAGCAGTCTCATCTCATGAGAGTTGGACGCAATTCAGCGGGGCAAAGAGATAAGAGGTGATTGATGAATTTTCAAATATTTTCATAGTGAATTGGTCACAAGTCACCCTCAAAATCAGTTTGCCCCCGGGTACATCAATAATAGATTAATAGCCTCAACATTGACCAAAGTTAACCTTACAAAAATGAGAGGAACATTGTAACATCCCGAATTTTAATTCCAAGAATAAATAAAATAATAATAGGATTATAAAAAATGATAATTATGTTCAAGAATAATTAAGGTGATGAATTAGGATCATTTTTAGTTCTATGAAGTAGCTAGATAGCCTTAGCAAAGAATAGAAGTTGAAAGATGGGAAAACGAGTGTTAGAAACAGTTTTTTCAGCGTTTTAAATACGTTATATTAGGAAATTAGAAATAAAAGATTGATAACTCTAAACACAAATTCCACCGTTGGATGCGAAGGGTAGTATGTAGGGAAGCTTGCTTTCAAATTTAAGCAAGATCCGATGGGTAACGAAGAAGTACGACATTCTGTAAGGCAAAGAAAAGTAAATAAATAAAAACTGACCAGACTAACACTAATTGATTAGCCCGAGCTAGCAGTGAAAAAAATAAAGGCCCGTGGAGCACTTCATTTGCTCAATTCTTCTTCATTAAATTAGAACCATGAGCTTCCTCAACAAGCCAAAACTCCATAGCTCATTTCCAAGGTTTTCATTCATTACCCAAGCTCACCATCATCATCTCCATCATCACCACCTCCATTATCACCATTAAAACTCAAGCTTTCTCTCACTAAAACAACACCCATGGAGTCTTTCTCTCTCTCATGCCTCAAGGAGCTTCTCAAGAGCAAGTGAACTATCTGCCTCCCTCAACCTCACCTTTGGACAAGATACCCACTCATTTATTGGTTGCTCTCATTCGGTGGCAAGTTAGGATCAAGCGATTCAAGTTCTAGGGTGCTAAGGCTAAGAGAAACACTAAGATTTTTGAGGTTCTCTCTCTCTCTCTCTCTTCGGTTGAGGTAAGGAGGGGGTATTACTTCTAATTAGGGAATAGGTTCTAGATTGTATATAGTGGGAGCTAAGGTAGATGAATAAATAGAATAATAAACCTTACGGTAGTTGATAACTCTAGACTTTGGAATAAGTAAATAAAATAAATGAACTTGTTTAAGCTTTTGAAAAATATAGGACCATGATAGATAGTGTTTATGGTGTTATATGAATATATGTGTTATGTTTTACGATCGGCCTCAAACCTCGAGAGGGGGGGGTGAATCGAGTTTTATTAAATTTATTGGAAAATACTCGAACGTTTAAAAAATAGTTTTGTGGATAGATTAAGATTTAGAACGTGAACGCGAAGCGATAGATAATAAAATAAATAGAGTTGCGTGGAAACGATTTAAACAAAAATAATGCGGAAAAATAAAGAGATAAGGGAAGAGGAACACGCAAACCAATTTTATATTGGTTCAGTCTTTCCAGCGAAAGACCTACGTCTAGTCCGCTTGAGCCTTTATAACCTTGAAAATTGAGCCGCACCTAATTACAACCAAGAGCGCCCCACACACTATTAGGAACCTCCGTTCGCTAGGGATCTCAAATAATCACACAAGGGTTCCTCACCCTAAGAACATGCCACACGTTCAACTAGGAGTTCCACTCCCTACAACTATAGTTGAATATGATGACTTTGTGAGTGATACAATTGATGTGTTCTTAATAACACAGATACAACAAGTAATGCTCTACTGATAATAAAGAATATTAATTCACAAGAACTAAGGCCAATAAAAGAATGTATCAACAATGAAGAATATGTTCTTGTTGAGGAAGAAGAAGAAGAACAAGCTTTTTTTTATCAAATAAGAAAAAGTGTAGAAAAATTAGGATTCTCTTGAATAGATTTAAGAAAACAAAATAAATAAATATTATATTTTGAATCAACAATAAATAAGAGATTTCAGATTTAAAATAGAATAGATTTTTAAATAGGATTTAAAATCAAAACAGGATAAAAAAAAGATTTAGAAAATAAATCCAAGATTTGATTCTTAAAACAAATAAGGAATATTTTCAAAAATAAAATCAATTTCGAATTTTGAAAATATATCAGAATCAATTATGTAAAAACAAATCTGGAAACATTTAAGATTGATTCTGACAAGGATTTCAAGAAAACTTAAAGGTAATCGATTACTTGAAGAAGGTAATTGATTATCTTATTTCTGTGAAAAATTTGAAATTAATTTTTTAAGAAAGTAATCTATTATTAAAACCAAGGTAATCGATTATCAACCTCCTGTATGAAAGGTAATCGATTATTAAAAAAAAGTAATAGATTATTTTCAATTAAAATTCCCAGGCCACAACTCAGAAACATAGTAATCGATTATCTAGGAGAGGCAATTGATTATTTCTGCTTATTTTTATAAAAATGATTTTCTAGTAACCATATGTTTTCAAAAACAATTTTAACTGAAAGTCTAACTTAAAAACAATTTCGCAAAAGTTCTTTTTCTTCTCCTTAAACAAAAACTCTTTGGCCTTATAAACTTGGAACAATTAACTCTTTGTTACCTTACAATATTTCCTATGGGCAAAGCTTAATCTACTATTTGCTTGAGCTTGAGCTTGAGCCTTGAACTTGATGGAGCTTATTTGTTATCATCAAAACAATCTTCTAGAAAACTTCTAGCATAACTCCTTATGTCCTTGGGAAGCTTGACTTCCAACACTCCCCCTTTTTGATGATGACAAACACTTCCTGACTTTCTGCATCACAAGAGTTATGCAAGCAAATATATAGCAATATAATCCAATAGCAAAAATACCAAACTAGGAAATTTAATTGAATTAACGGAGAATAAATGTAAAAGACATATGATAAACTCCCCCTGCAAAAATGGTTAAGATTTCATATATATGAGCCATAATCTCAGAATTCTTCTCCCCTTTTTGTCAACATCAAAAATGGAGGGAAGACAACTGCATCAATTTGGATATATAATGCACACTACTCCCCCTAAAACACTGAATAGATACATTAATAATAACAAGGGAATAAATATGCATGACATGCAATCACTCTACTAGTGATGCGCAAGTTAAGCCAAGTTTTCCACGAATATAAAAGAAGCTTTCTTTCGGAAGCGGTTTCGTGAAGATATCAGCTAACTGCCTAGATGTGTTCACATATTCAATCACGCAATCACCTTTAGCAATATGATCATGAATAAAATGATGACGAATCTCTATGTGCTTTGTACATGAATGTTGCACTGGGGTTTTTAGTAATGTTGATTGCAATAGTGTTATCACATTTAATGGGAATGTGATCTAGACTTACTCCAAAGTCTAGGAGTTGCTGTTTTAACCATAAGATTTGTGCACAACAGCTACCCGTAACGACATACTCAGCCTCAGCTGTAGTAGGGCTACACTAGATTGCTTCTTACTAGCCCATGACAGTAAAGAACTGCCTAAGAGATGACAAGTGTCGCTCATGCTTTTCCCATCTATTTTACACCCAGCAAAATTAGAATCGGAATACCCAACAAGGTTACAAGTGGAACTTTTGGGATACCATAAACCCATATCAGTTGTGCCAGATAAGTATTTCATTATCCTTTTGACAGCAACCAAGTGCATTTATTTTGGATTCGCTTGAAAATGCCTATACATACAAACACTAAACATGATATCTGGCCTACTTGCCGTTAAATAAAGAAGTGAACCGATCATACCTCTATACTTTATAAGTTTAACAGGTTTACCTCCGTCATCTTTATCTAGATATCATGTGGTGCTCATTGGTGTTGCAACTGCCTTGGCCTTGTCCATGCCAAATCTTTTCAATAGTTCCTTGCAGTATTTTGTTTGACTAATGAAGAACCCATCCTTTGCTTGTTTAATTTTTAATCCAAGGAAGAAATTCATTTCGCCCATCATAGACATCTCGAACTCTTCCTGCATTATACTTGAAAATTCCTTGCAAAGGGATTCATTAGTAGCACCAAATATAATATCATCAACATAAATTTGAACTAAAAGAATGTCCTTTCCTTTCTTTTTAATAAAAAGTGTGTTGTCAACCTTCCCTCTTTCAAAATCATTTTTTAATAAAAATTTGCTCAATCACTCATACCATGCTCTAGGAGCTTGTTTGAGACCATAAAGAGCCTTTTTTCAATTTATAAACATAATCAGGATGTTCAAAATTTTCAAAACCAGGAGGTTGACTAACATACACTTCTTCGTTTATAAAACCATTTAGAAAGGCACTCTTTAGGTCAATTTGATATAACTTAAAATTTAAAGTGCATGCAAAGGTTAATAGCAACCTAATAGCTTCCAACCTAGCAACAGGGTTAAAGTTTCATCATAATCTATCCCCTCTTGTTGTTTGTAGCCTTGAGCAACCAATCTAGCTTTGTTTCGAATAATTATACCAGTCTCATCAAGTTTTTTTTTAAAAATCCATTTTGTTCCAATAATTTGATGAGAATCAGGTCTAGGAACGAGTTCCCAAACCTAGTTTCTTTTCAATTGGTTTAATTCTTCTTGCATAGCTAGCAACCAATGTTCATCAACTGAAGCCTTAGAAATATCCTTAGGCTCCATTTGAGAAACGAAGGCCATATGGTTACATAGGTTACTAATAGAGTTTCGAGTACTTACACCTTTTGAGATATCACCTATTACTTGATCGATCGGATGATGTCGTGATGTCTTCCATTCCTTGGGTAAGTCTGAATTATGTTCATTTGAATTTCCATGAGGTTGCACTTGCTCCTCACTGATTTCATCTGACTTTTCATTTCTTTGAGATTCCAGCTTTTCTTCCTAGGATGGTTCGTGATCCTCATCAAGATATAGATTTCCAAGAATACCTGCAACATCATTAACAGATACCTTTCCCAGCTTTCTAGGATCGGATTCATCAAATATTACATAAATAGATTCTTCAATTGTATTACGAGCTTTATTGTAAATCCTATAAGATTTGCTTGATGCAGAATAACCAAGAAATATACCCTCATCAGCTCTAGCATCAAAACTCCCTATATTGTCTCTACCATTATTATGCACAAAACATTTACATCCAAAGACTCTCAAATGGGATATGTTTGGTTTTCTCCCCTTAAACAATTCATATGGGGTTTCTTTAAAATGGGCCGAATTAAAACACGGTTCATAAAATAGAAAGTAGAATTTACAGCATCATCCAAAATGTATACCGGTAAATTCATGTCATTAAGCACGGTTTGAGAAAGCTCTTTTAAAGATCTATTTTTCCTCTCTACAACCCCATTCTGCTATGGAGTTCTTGGAGCTGAAAAATAATGCTAAATTCCATGTTTTTCGCAAAACTTTTCGAAAAATCGATTTTCAAATTCACCACCATGATCAGTCTTACTGGATGAGATGCTCAAATGCATTTGGTTTTGAACAACCTTTGCTAGATTTTTAAATTCATGAAATGCATCATTTTTATGAGAAATAAAAATTGTCCATGTATACCTAGAATAGTCATCCACAATTACCAAACAATAATAATTGCCACCAAAGCTTTTTGTTTGACATGGTCCAAAAAGATCCATATGTAAAAGTTCCAAGGGCCTTTGAGTTGAAACAATATTTTTAGGAGGAAAAGATGCCCTTGTGAGTTTTGATTTTGAACAAGGATCACATTTTTCAGAAATTGAATTTTTTTGCTTTGGCAAACCAACTACTAAGTTTTTAGAAGATAATTTATTTAAATGGTTCATGTGGATGTGACCTATTCTACGATGCCACAGCCAAGATTCATCCTCTTTACTTATTAAACATTTCGCATCATTTGAGGGAATCGAATACAGATCAATTAAGTAAATATTGTTTACCTTGCGAGCAATTAGCTTAACAAGATTATCAACTTTTCCCTCGACAATAAAATTATTAGGATAAAAAATAACCATATTGCCCTTATCACATAACTGACTAATACTTAGCAAGTTATGCTTTAGGCCCTCAACATGTAATACATTTTCAATACAAGGGTTAGGAGGAGTACCTACTTTACCAATGTCAAGTATCCTTCCTTTGTTGTTGTCATCGAAGGTCACGTGTCCTTGGTCCTTGGGAGTGAGATATGAGAATTTGGATTTGTCTCCAGTCATGTGTTTAGAGCATCCACTATCCAAGTACCAGCAAGACTTCCTATCATCTGGATTGACCTACAAAACAAATTCAGGTTTTCTTTTTAGTTACCCATATCTTCTTGGGTCCTGGTGAGTTAGCGGTACCATAGTGCCCTTTGTGCCACCTTACAGCATCATCGTTCTTTTTAATGAACTTAACTTTTCAGTGTTTGCACTCATGTGCACCATGACCCTTTTTACCACAATAATGACAAATAATAAGAGGCTTCTTATAGGAGCTAGCAGGGACAAAAATGGTACTTAATTTCTTTTGATGTCTACCGGGTTGATAACCTATATCAGCTCTATTGAAAAAACATTTTTGTCTCCCTAGCATCAAATTTAAGTTATTTCTTCCTTTTGTAAATTTCACTAGTGTTTCTTTTAAATCTTCATTTTCTTTTACTAAATCCTTGCAAAAATTACAAGATGAACTAGCCTTAATTTTGATTTCATTACTAGAGGTGTTTGAGGAATTTTTCAAAGTAGAATTCAGCTCTTTATTTTTATTTTTCAAAACTTCATTTTCTTTAGAAAGTTCTTGAATCTTTTGTAAAAGTAAAGCTGAATTTTTATTTTCTAAAGCAACCAATAAGGATAACCTCTTTGATTCCTCATGTAATTCCTCAAATGCCTCTTGTATTTCACTATAAGAAGGCTCAAATTCTAGTTCAGATATTACCTCTTTTTCGTGTGCCATGAGACATAGGTTGGCTGATTCGTTTTGCTCGTCTGAATCATCATCCGAGCTCTCCTCATTGTCCAGCCATGCAATGTAAGCTTGTCTCCCTTTCCTTGAGCTTAATGCGTTTCTTTCGGAGCTTTCCTTCTTCTTCAGATATTGAATGCAATCCTCTCTAATGTGACCGGGCTTGACACATTCATGACATATGACAGAAGAACCTCCACTTTTGGTTGCATCTTTCCTCATGGGAGAATTGAAGTTATTTTTCTTTTAAGAAATTGTCCAAACCTTTTCACCAAGAGTTCCATGTGCTCATCACTGATAGATTCTTTGTCAGAATCTCCTTCTGATGTTGGTGTTTCAGCCTTGAACGCAAGACCTTTCACTTTTTCGTTCTCTTCTTCGTGTTGTGCCAATCTTTGAGTTCACTTTCATGTTCCTGAAGCTTTCCGAAGAGAGTCGCCAATGTCATAGTTGAAAGATTTCTTGACTCCATAATTGCCATCACTTTGGGTTGTCATTCTCTTCCTAAGCACCTCAGTACTTTGTTGATCAACTCCTCATTTTTAAATTTCTTCCCCAATGTTATGAGTTGATTAACTATCATTGTGAATCTGTTTTGAATATCTTGCAGTGATTCTCTGTCCTTCATTCTGAACAATTCATATTCTCCAGTCAAGGTGTTGATTTTCGACCTCTCGACCTCATTGGTACCTTAATGTGTGACTTCTAAAGTATCCCACATTTCCTGTGCTGTCTCACATGTAGATATCCTGAAAAACTCATCATAACGCAAAGCAGATGTTATTATGTTTTTCTCTTTCAAGTCATATTGGACTCTTCGTTCCTCCTCTTCCGTCCACTCACCAATAGGCTTGTTGACGGTGATTTCATTTACCACATAGGTAGGAATGTAGGGTCCATTTACGACCGCATCCCAAACTTTTAATCCTACTCCTTGAATAAAAATTTTCATTCTCGCTTTCCAATAAGCGTACCCCACACCATCAAACATGGGGGGCCTATTAATAGAACTCCCTTCACCACCAAACAGAGAGTTTGAAGCCATACTCTTGAGACGGTTAAGTCCTTTAACACAAGAGACTAGCTCTGATGCCAATTGTTAGGATCGGCCTCAAACCTCGAGAGGGGGAGGGGTGAATCGAGTTTTATTAAATTTATTGGAAAATACTCGAACGTTTAAAAAATAGTTTTGTGGAGAGATTAAGATTTAGAATGTGAAAGCGAAGCGATATATAATAGAATAAATAGAGTTGTGCGGAAACGATTTAAACAAAAATAATGTGGAAAAATAAAGAGATAAGGGAAGAGGAACACACAAACCAATTTTATACTGATTCAGTCTTTACAGCGAAAGACCTACGTCCAGTCCCCAAACGACCCGCTTAAGCCTTTATAACCTTGAAAATTGAGCCACACCCAATTACAACCAAGAGCGCCCCGCACACTACCAGGAACCTCCGTTCGCTAAGGACCTCAAATAATCACACAAGGGTTCCTCACCCTAAGAACGTGCCACACGTTCAACTAGGAGTTCCACTCCCTAAAACTATGGTTGAATATGATGACTTTGTGAGTGATACAATTGATGTGTTCTTAATAACACGGATACAACAAGTAATGCTCTACTGATAATGAAGAATATTAATTCACAAGAAATAAGGCCAATAAAAGAATGTATCAACAATGAAGAATATGTTCTTGTTGAGGAAGAAGAAGAAGAAGAACAAGCTTTTTTTATCAAATAAGAAAAAGTGTAGAAAAATTAGGGTTCTCTTGAATAGATTTAAGAAAACAAAATAAATAAATATTATATTTTGAATCAACAATAAATAAGAGATTTCAGATATAAAATAGAATAGATTTTTAAATCAGATTTAAAATCAAAACAGAATAAAAAAGATTTAGAAAATAAATCCAAGATTTGATTCTTAAAACAAATAAGGAATATTTTCAAAAATAAAATCAATTTCGAATTTTGAAAATATATCAGAATCAATTATGTAAAAACAAATCTGGAAACATTTAAGATTAATTCTGACAAGGATTTCAAGAAAACTTAAAGGTAATTGATTACCTTAAGAATGTAATCGATTATCTTCTTTCTGTGAAAACTTTGAAATTAATTTTTTAAGAAAGTAATCGATTATTAAAACCAAGGTAATCGATTATCAACCTCCTGTAAGAAAGGTAATCGATTATTAAAAATAAGTAATCGATTATTTTCAATTAAAATTCCCAGGCCACAACTCAGAAACATAGTAATCGATTATCCATGAGAGGTAATTGATTATTTCTGCTTATTTTCATAAAAATAATTTTCTAAAGCTGAGTAAGTAACCATATGTTTTCAAAAACAATTTTGACTGTAAATCTAACTTCAAAACAATTTCGCAAAAGTTCTTTTTCTTCTCCTTAAACAAAAACTCTTTGGTCTTATGAACTTGGAACAATTAACTCTTCATTACCTTACAATAATTCCTATGGTCAAAGCTTAATCAACTATTTGCTTGAGCTTGAGCCTTGAGCTTGATGGAGCTTGTTAGTTATCATCAAAACAATCTTCTAGAAGACTTCTAGCATAACTCCTTATGTCCTTGGGAAAGCTTGACTTCCAACATTATGTGAAATTAATATTTGTTGTTGATGATGAATTTTCTAGATATATGCCTGTTGCTTATTAATTGATTGTGAATGTTGCATGCCTTGTTTGTCAACCTTTGAATGAAAAAATGAGAATAATAACAAACTACAAATAAAAAGAAAGAAAGAAGAAATCAATTAATGAAAATGAAAGAATATTTAAGGATAATTAAGAACCCAACCCAGACGGTCCGTGTGACTCTGGGGATAATTAAGCACAACCCAGACGGTCCGTGTGACTCTGGGATAATTAAACGCTACACAGGCGATCCTTGTGACCCTGCGGATAATGGTCAAAACAAATTATTGGTCATAATAAATAAATTATTGGTCGTATTGAATAAATTAATGGTCAAAACAAATTATTGGTCATAATAAATAAATTATTGGTCATAATGAATAAATTAATGGTCAAAACAAACTATTGGTCATGCATAAATTATTGGTCAAAACAAACTAATGGTCATAACAAATAAATTATTGGTTAAAATAAATTAAATAATGTGTGGGTATGAAATTGTGTGATTGTGATGTGATGTTATATTTGCTAAATGTGATTGACTTAGTTATTAGCTATGTCCTTTTAGAATATATTTTCTAAGTATTGTGTAATATTCACTCCTTACTGTTTTTACACAGGTACCGAGCCCGAGTTTACACAGTCAGATGCCGAGCAGAAGTACTCTCTCCCTCGGGGAGAGTAAGTAGTAGTAGTTAGAACATGTCTCATGTCCTAGGCCCTCTTTTGGATGTCATGATGTAGTTTTTTATGTGTAAATATGTAAATATTATTTGGGGTACTAAGATGTAGCTTTGGGTTGGCCCAGGACTCCTCCTTTAGGGAAATGGGTGATTTTTTTAGGGAATTAACTAGCTAATTGCAAACTTGTTAATATTTTCTGGAAATGATGGCTATACTATATGATGCTAAATTCCCTGTTGGCTTATCTGTTTATATGAACATGTGTTTTGACAGGTTTAACAGGAAAAGAATTATTTTTGGAAAGTCACGAAAACAAAGGAAACCCTGTTCGATTTTCACGAAGAATTTTTATAAATTATTAAGTTTTAAAACAAAATTTTCAAGTCACCAATTGATTAATTAGGATAAAGTGGTTTTATTTCTAAGGGTGTCACATTTTTGGTATCAGAACAGTTTTTCCTCGGCCTTGGAGTGTGGACTCGCAACTTTTTTGGTTTACTCACCAAGCGAGTAACCGGTACATAGTTAAGTGTCTAGTCATAGTAATAAGGTACATAGGTAGCTACTTGGTTGTACATATATTAACTAGTTGTCTTCTCCAGGGCTAGGTAACTATTATTGGCTGGTAGACGTAATGATAGTGCTAGTATGGCTGCTATCCTAGAGAATCTGGTTCAGATGAACCAGAACTTGGCCCAGATGAACCAGAACCAAGCTGAAACAGGGAAACCGGGACATGTTGCTGCAAGCTGTCCCGAGCGCACTAGGAAGAAGGAAGTGAATGTATCAAGGGTACAACCGACAAGTGGGAGCCAACCTGCATAGAAAGGTGCGTATTATGTTAACCGATTTCCATGGGGGGGTACTATGTGATTGTAATGCCGCACAATCCCCTTTAACTAAATGAAAAGATTAGAACGTTCCAAAATAGAAATTTTGTAAACACCAGGTCTCCAACCCCACGAGTCTTTTAGTAAAAGTCTCACGAAGCATATTCTATTCATCCATCCTAGATGTTTAGCCAAGAGTTTCGAATCAAACCAATGTGCAAGCCCAACTAAACGAGGTCAAGTAACCAATACCTTTAGATCCTTTCGAAACCGGACTTTGCATGATTTTGCATCACGATAATTATTCTTGGATTCAACTTCTGAGAAAAGCATCTTCCTAGAAGCCAATAGCGATAGGAAAAGAATAAGGATCTCTGATCCTTCAAACAAAGGACTGTGAAACTTGAAGAATATGTAGACTTAGTCTAGCTTTTAGGAAATCATGAAAATCCTTAAGAAGAATTAATAAGTTGCATAGTATAGTTGAAAGTTAACCAAATCCTGTGATGGTGTTGTCGTCTAATAGAATGTAAGGTTAGAGCTGACCACTCTAATCCTACATCTGTTAAGTGATGATGCTATCAGTAAACCCGCCAATGATGTGTTGTTGATAGACGTGAGGTTGGGATTGGTCACCTCAATTCTTGCCTCTATTAACGGAGAGTATCATTGCAACCTTCCCAATGAAATCGAGACAACCGAAATAGGAATTCTCCAAGGAAATAGATCCTTTAGAAGAGAAGAAACCAACTCGAAAGGTGTTCCTTCCGAACTCTTGACACATAATCGGGAAGTAGACCTAGAACAAAGCTAAGGGATAAGAGCCTTAAGCTATCATATCCTCTAGAAATAGAATTCTCGAGAAAATCGAGCGAACTTTATAGGAATCACCTCTAGCTTTCGTGAAAAACCAAACCAGATCTCGGTAGTCCAAAATTTACTGGGAATCTTACCAAGGTTACCGAATGATCACCCACGAGAAAAGCAAATCTTGACAACTTCGTAAAGTCTCCAGAACGGGACCCACCAAGTTGAACAATTGACATGTACTCTTTGTGGAATACAAGATCTTAGATGTGTGCGGATGCGAGATTTCGCAAAACCTTAGGAATTCGTTCCAACCCATCGACCACCACTTGGTAATCAACTAAACATGCACAGCGTTCAATCTAGAAAATGGTCGAGAACTTACGTTTTCAATCCTTAGCATCAACCAAGCCTGCTTCTTGGTTTTAATTCAACCTTGGTGCAACAATTTCAAATCCTAACCGAATGTTTTCTCACTTAAACCAGCTATGGGTTGTGAACTCTCGATCTTTCTCTTTGTTTCTCATTTGTGAATATCAATCATTTCTAGAATTCTAGTCTTATCTATTCAATTCAGTTTCTCTTTGATTAGGAAAGTTAGAACCATAAGTTGTAGTATCCTATAAAAAGTCTTCGAATTGCATGATCTTAGGCTATTTTATTTAAGGCAAAGGCACAAACCCTTCTTGGACTCTAAGGATTATGAGTCTTTCCCTGTTAGATCCTTGCACTTTTGATTGGAGGATATCAGAAAGACGATTAAAAATTGACGCATTCAATTCCCTACTTCCTAGCATGGATATAACCAAGTATGTCGATGCCAAGTGTGGGAGGACTTGGTAACCCAACTAAGAACTTGTCCGACTAACCAGTGGAAGCGAGAAGGAAGGTCGTGCGAGAACAAGACGTAGAGTGTTCAAACATAAGCGTGAAAGTGTCAAGGAGTATGGACTTAGAAGTATTTTAAGTGGGAGAACGAAACCGAAGGGAAGTAAAAACCATAATCGAAAGCCTTGTCAATGGGATGGCTCTCCATTTACGAAAGCGAACGGAATTTCGGGGACCAATTCTAATAAGTGGGGGAGAATTGTATCATCCCGAATTTTAATTCCAAGAATAAATAAAATAATAATAGGATTAGAAAAAATGATAATTATGTTCAAGAATAATTAAGGTGATGAATTAGGATCAATTTTTAGTGCTATGAAGTAGTTAGATAGCCTTACCAAAGAATAAGAGGTTGAAAGATGGGAAAACGAGTGTTGGAAACGGCTTTTTCGGTGTTTTAAATACATTATATTAGGAAATTAGAAATAAGAGATTGACAACTTTAAACACAAATTCGACCGTTGGATGCGAAGGGTAGTATGTAGGAAAGCTTTCTTTCAAAATTGAGCAAGATCCGACGGGTAACGAAGAAGTACGGAATTCTGTAAGGCAAAG
Source organism: Crotalaria pallida (assembly GCA_037953625.1). NCBI lineage: Eukaryota > Viridiplantae > Streptophyta > Magnoliopsida > Fabales > Fabaceae > Crotalaria > Crotalaria pallida. The sequence goes on along the minus strand of CM075650.1, from coordinate 45,867,481 downwards.
AAAAGTAAATAAATAAAAACTGACCAGACTAACACTAATCAATTAGCCCAAGCCAGCAGTGAAAAAAAAAAGTAAAGGCGTGTGGAGCACTTCATTTGCTTTATTCTTCTTCGTTAAGTTAGAACCATGAGCTTCCTCAACATGCCAAAACTTCATAGCTCATTTCCAAGGTTTTCATTCATTATCCAAGCTCACCATCATCATCTCCATCATTACCACCTCCATTATCACCATTAAAACTCAAGCTTTCTCTCACTAAAACAACACCAATGGAGTCTTCCTCCCTCAACCTCACCTTTGGACAAGATACCCACTCATTTTATTGGTTGCTCTCATTCGCTGGCAAGCTAGGATCAAGCGGTTCAAGTTCTAGGGCACTAAGGCTAAGAGAAACACTAAGATTTTTGAGGTTCTCTCTCTCTCTCTCTTCGGTTGAGGTAAGGAGGGGATATTACCTCTACTTAGGGAATAGATTCTAGATTGTATATAGTGGGAGCTAAGGGTAGGTGAATAAATAGAATAATAAACCTTAGGGTAGTTGATAACTCTAGACTTTAGAATAAGTAAATAAAATAAATGATCTTGTTTAAGCTAGTGAAAAATATAGGACCATAATAGAGAGTGTTTATGGTGTTATATGAATATATGTGTTATGTGAAATTAATATTTGTTGTTGATGATGAATTTTCTGGATATAAGCCTATTGCTTATGAATTGATTGTGAATGTTGCATGCCTTGTTCGTCAACCTTTGATTGACAAAATGAGAATAATAACAAATTACAAATAAAAATAAAGAAAGAAGAAATCAATTAATGAAAATGAAGGAATATTTAAGGATAATTATGAACCCAACCCAGACGGTCCGTGTGACTCTGGGGATAATTAAACACAACCCAGACGGGGATAATTAATCACAGCCTAGAAGATCCGTGTGACTCTGGGGATAATTAAACGCTACACAGGTGGTCCTTGTGACCCTGCGGATAATGGTCAAAAAAAATATTGGTCATAATAAATAAATTATTGGTCATAATGAATAAATTAATGGTCAAAACAAATTATTGGTCGTAATGAATAAATTATTAGTCAAAACAAATTATTGGGAAAAAAATTATTGGTCATAATAAATAAATTATTGGTCATAATGAATAAATTAATGGTAAAAAAAATTATTGGTCATAATGAATAAATTATTGGTCAAAACAAACTAATGGTCATAACAAATAAATTATTGGTTAAAATAAATTAAATAATGTGTGGATATGAAATTGTGTGATTGTGATGTGATGTTATATTTTCTAAATGTGATTGACTTAGTTATTTGCTATGTCCTTTTAGAATATATTTTCTAAGTATTGTGTAATATTCACTCTTTATTGTTTTTACACAGGTACCAAGCCCGAGTTTACACAGTCAGAGGCCGAGCAGGAGTACTCTCCCCCTCGGGGAGAATAAGTAGTAGTAGTTAGGACATGTCTCATGTCCTAGGCCCTCTTTTGGATGTCATGATGTAGTTGTTTTATGTGTATGTAACACCCCTAATTTTCGTCTCCCAAATAACAAAGAAATTAGTTATAACAATTATTTTATAATTGATTTATATTAGTTTTGAAAGTTTTAGTTTTTGTACATTATGTGTTTTTATATATAAAAATATGAGATATATTTTTATATGGTTATTTTGTACAAAAATATGAATACTGTAATTTAGTCCTTGGGTTGGGACCTAATTGCAATATTAGAAAGGTTTTTGAAGAAAGAGTAATTAAATTATTAATTTTTGAAGTTTTATCAGTATGTAACCAGTTAGAAGGGCTCTGTAAGCGGTAACACGATGAACCCAGAAACTGAGATAGTGGAGTTTGATGAGTAATCCAGCTGTGGATCATGTTCTTGCCACGATTTCTTACTTCTTTGAGTGTAATTAGACGTGTCGCTCTGCATGAGAAGCTAATTGCACTATAAATAGCTTGGATTGAGATCAAAATCAGAGTTTGGTGAGTGTTGGTTTGGGAAATCTCTGTTCTAGGGATTTTGGTTCATTCTGTTCGATTCTTCTTCTGTGTGGGGAGTGAGACTTTGAGTGATACACGAACACGAAGCTTACATCCAGAGTTTCGTGTTGATATAAAATTTGTAAGCTAAAAGTGTGTGTGGAAGAAGAAATCAATCTCTGAAGTTGATGCTTGGAAACTGGTTCAGTGTTACTCTTGTTTCTGGAAGCTAGGTTTAAGCTCTGATTTTGGTAAGTACAGGTAACCTTTAAGCCTCAAATCACTTCGATCCTTTAGTGCATGTTGCCTAGAGTGAGTATTGATGGTTTTCCCCAATTTGTTTGTCCATTTCATGTGTCGAATCTTATAGTTTTTGGACCCTGTCAAACCTATTGTTGGCTGAAAATGGAGATTGTGGATTCTGGGAGATCTTGCAAATTTCAGTGATTAAATTCATCAAGCACAACCTAGAGGTAAGGATAAACATGTTTGGTAAATAGGATGAGTCACCAAGAGACTCTAAGGGCATAGTTTGAATTAGTTTTATGGCTTGGAGGCCAACTTAGCTCATTTCTGGTTTTTGAGCAATTATAATATGATGCATGCAAGCTATTGTGATGACAATTTCATGACTTATTTGGATATTATGTGAATTGATGCATTAAGTTGTGAAATATGTGATTTATGCACTTTTGGTGTATGATGATTTTGCATGCATGAATTTGTGATATGTTTAAGTGTTTAAACATGTGTACTTTAAGGTATTAAACCTTTGGTAATGATGAAAGTAGGTTAGATTTGAGTACAATTGAAAATGGTGCTTAAAAATTAGTTTTAGTATGTTGCGCTGCATAATCTAACCGGTTAGAGCCTATCCGTAACCGGTTAGTACCTGACAAAAATGAAAATATACAATTCTGTTTTTGTTAAGTAATTCTCACCATTTTTAATTGATACTTAAGGTCTATTATCACTGTTGTTACCCTTTGATTGTTGGATATGGATTCCAAACTTTATAAATGGGTAATACCATAAAGTGAATGACAAATTCAATTGAAAATTGCGAAGATATATGCAATTTGATGCTCCTAATGTTAATGGATGCAAGATGAATGTGATTCAGTGGGTAAACATATTAATATTAAGGTATTGTAACTCTGTGTATGGTTGAAATTGGTTAGACTTGAGTATTGGAAAGAATGGTATGCAAAACCTCATTTTTCAGTGTATTTTCTGCATAATCTAACCGGTTAGTTTGAAGCTGTAACTGGTTAGATACTGTCAGTTTTTAAAAGAAAAAGGTTTCTGAAATTGGCTAAGTGTTCATACCATTTGTACTCAAGTTTAAGCTAGAATTTCATATAAAAACCAATCTAAAGATATGTGATTGAGCACTGTTTGGTTTAGATTAGAGGTGATGAGTTAATACCTTAATATTTAATGATAATTTCAAGAGGAAATTATGCATAAATGAAATTGGATTATGACTTAGATCTTTTGAATGATAATATGTGTTGAACTTGAGGTATTCTATTATGCTAAGACCCTGTTATTGGATTGAGTAGAGAATTCAAGAAAAGATTCTTTGAAAATCAGTGGTTTCAAGTTCAGGTCTGTAATTCTAACCGGTTAGGTTGTGATGTAACCGGTTAGTACCTGAAACTTAAAAATAAAAGTTAAGTTTTTGAGTAAGGATTGTTAATACCAATGATTATATTCTCTCAATCCAGGTCTATGAGCATATGTTTAACTTAAATTCAAAGGTGAATTTTATGAGTAAAGTTATACCTCAAGATATCATTCAGAAGTTGTGTTTTTCTAAGTCATAATAATGGAATTAATGGAAAAACCAAACTTAATAATTATGTGTGCATCCGTGCATGGTGAAAGGTGATGAAATAGGTTGGCAAGGATTGTTTGTCATGTTCTGGGAACATATTGGTGTGCAACCTACTTGATGACACATTCTGGGAATGTGGCCAGTGTCTGGGACATGGTTTCTTTGATACGTTCTGGGAACGTGATGCACACTCTGGGAGTAGTGCTTGTTTATATTCCAAGTATGGTTTGCTATACGTTCTGGGAACGTATATTAGTGTTCTGGGAACATGAGGAGGGTACTCTGGGAGTACCATATTGATGCAACCTACTTGATGACACATTCTGGGAATTTGACCAGTGTCTAGGACATGGTTTCTTTGATACGTTCTGGGAACGTGATGCACACTCTGGGAGTGGTGCTTGTTTATATTCCAAGTATGGTTTGCTATACGTTCTGGGAACGTATGTTAATGTTCTGGGAACACACTGGTGTAATGGATGGACGTCCGAGATTGATTAGTATGGAGGCCTCAGGATTGTGAGATTGAAAGCATGCATCATGCCACCTGCATTGAAAGACTTATTATGATTAATCGGGTGTGCTCATATGGTTATGCATTCTGATTTGCTACATGATTACTTGTGTATGTTAGTTTTATTCTCATTTGATTATGCGAATATGTATAGCTAACCCCCATTCCCTTATTAGGTGTTGATTGTATATCTAGTTTGCACCAAAGTCAGTGTAGGGAGATGTCCCTTAGGTGCATGCAGAGTGCAGAAAGTATGGGTTGGGAACCCTTTATACAGATATCGAGGAGCCGGCCAAATGGATGTTTGGACAGAGGACCAGTGACCTGCTTTATAACATCTCTATTTTTAATAGTATTTATATGATACACATTTTGAAAGAGGTATCATAGAATGAATTTAATTTTATAATAATACTTATTCGGTATCCATGGACTTGTTACACTTGATATATTTTGAAAGTATAATAGAATTAATTTATTATGTTTCCGCAAACTCTGATTTTATTAGTCAAATTCATTATTAATCAAATTTTTGAAAAAGGAATTTGCAAATGAAGGAAAAATTTTTATTGTTAGATCTTTTCCCAACAATGACAAGTCCAAGAAATCATAAACTTATTACTTTTCTTATAAAGTAAGATGATATACAAGGAGTGTTACACTTTTATGGTATCAGAGCAATGATCCTGACTCTTGGTCCTTGGGTGTGTGGTCCAATACGCTGGTCATCAATATCTGTAATGTTTCCTGGGAAGTATGCTTTCATATACTTCCAAATTAGATCTTGTAACATCCCGCTATTTCTAATACCTTTAGCAAAATAATTAAATGATTTAATATGATGTTTTCAATATTTGAGTGTCGTAATAAAATTTTGATTTCATCATGATAATTGAAATATGTTTTCTAGTCAAAATAAGTATAAATTTGTTATAATACGTTTTTCAAAAATAAAATAGTACTTTTATTTAGTTTAATTAACATTTTGACAGGGAGATCAAGTGGAAAGCCTTAGAGGCATTTTTATAAATAGTTTCTTTAGAAAAATATGTTTATCTTAATATTTTGAGCGTCCCTGTAAATTTTCATAGCGTTCTGAGACTGTTTTATTTTTAGCCCTCGGACTGATTTTAATATATTACTGGTATATGTTATATATAATGACTTATTATTTCAAAATTTTGAATATTATATTTTATCAAGTTTTATATCATGATTGAGAAAATATATTTACATTTGAATTTTTATACTTTTTGTTATGCAATATATATCTTTAAGGATCGGTTAATTAAATTATCTATTTTCAAATTAGATCGGTAACTTTATTATTTTTAATCAGTTTTGAGTCATTAAAAATACAATATTATTCTACTTAAATGTATTTTGTTTTTTGATCATCAAACTTTTGGTTATAATTCAAAACACTTACACATATTGATCCACAAATGAGAACAAAACATAAAATAATATATATATTTATATAATTCCTAATCTACTACTAGTAACCCCAAAAAAAAAAAAAGAAACCTACGGCCCAGCCCAAACCAAAAGAGAAAGAGAGAGTACTAATTAAAACAAAACCAAATGCACCAGAGAAAGATGAAACATAAAGAAGAAGAAGCATCGGCGTGAGAAGAAGAGGGCGTGTGACACTCAGGAAACTTTGGGATTTTTCCCAACTTCTCGGTCCAATAACTCAAGATTCAACCGTCCAATCTCAAATTCTTCTTAGGTAAATAACCTTCTCAACTCCCTCTACCCATCCATATAATTTATTCGACGATCCATCAATATTTTTATTATCCCTATATTTTCAAATAAAGAGATGTTTTGAAGAAAAAATTATATATTTTTATTGTATAATGATATATATTTATTATTTTGACAAAAATGAATTTAGTTGATATTTATATATATATATATACACACTTTTGATGTTATAATTAGTTTTAATGTGTGTCCCTGTTTATATACAACACGTTATTGTTGTCCCTGACCCTCGAGTAAGGCGCGGACGCGAACGTTATATTGTTTCTATTGTTAGGATCCCAGGTAAGAGGGTTGTATTACCTTAATTTAGGGTATGATTTCTAGGTTGTTTATAGTGGTGGCTAGGAATAGAAAAGATTAATTAGAAAAATGAACAATAGGGTAGTTAATGTTGATAATAAGTCTGTTATTAAATTAAAGGAATGAACACGCTTATGTTTGATAAATTGATTAATTTTATTGATTATTTTTATTGATTATTGATTAATTGATTATTTGGTTAATTTTTGGTGAACTTAAAATTGGTTATGAATTGATTATTTGTATTGATTATTGGATGATATATGGTTGGTATTTAATTATGGAGTAAAAATTTGACTGCTGCATGTTATTGTGAATCAAATATGTTTGAATGAAACTGGACTGAATTGTCATTGGAATAAACGAATTAAATAAAAGGCAGTAGCTATTGATCGCGTGACGGGTATCCGTACCCATTAGGTGCCCTGTTAGGACAGAGTCTATTTTAAGGAATAGACTCGAATCCCCAATAGGTGAAGTCCTCACTCAGGTAAGTAAATCCCATAGATCCAAAGTCTCGTTAGGTGTTTGGGACCAGCGCGAGATCAATAGCTGCTTGGTAAATCAATAAAATAAATAATGAAACATGTAAGGAAGCACGAAATAAAAGAACAAAGAAAAGGCCCTAACGAGCTAATGGTCTATGCGGTAAGAAAATCCTAGGTGAAGGTAAGAAATCCTATTGGGTGAAGACACCATCCGAACAGGTGCATACAAAAATACTTAATGGTACTTCATAAGAAAAGACAAGAAAGAAAAGAAATGAGTAAATGAAAGAGGAAAGATGAGAAAAACTAAGAAAGCTAAAAAAGAAAGTTAAGAAAATAATTTTGAAGGAAATGTCACGTATTGTGATTGTGAATGATGCATGTCTGTGTTGTGAAATACTTGAAAATGATTATGATTATTACGATGTAAACATAAATGTTAGGCTTAGTTTATTATTATGACTTCTTAGAAATTATTTCCTAAGTTCTGTGTAATGCTACCCTTCTTGCTATATTTTTACAGGTACAGAAGTGGAGCTTACACAAGTCATGGCCGAATAGGAGTACACTCCACACCGTGGAGTGTAATTTAGTCGTGAGAGAACCTAAATTAATTTGGTGTAATTATTATGGTTTAATTTTTTTAGAAGCCCAGAAACTTATGTTATTTTTGAAAAGGGCACTAGTGCGAGGTAGCCGAAGTTAAATATAATTTTAGGTTTTGTAATATTCTGGACTGGCAGATTTAAAAGATGCAAATTTTTTTGTGAAGTCCGATAAACAGAGGAAGCTATGTCAGACTCTCGTCGAAATTTACAAGTACGAATTTTAGTAAAACCTAATTTTAACTAATTAAAAGTGAGGGTGTTATAGATCTAAGGTTATGTGGTTTAGTATGCTATTAAGAAGTGTTTTATGTAGTCTAAATAGAAGTATGATAGTTGTATGCTTCTCTTTAGACATGTTGTAAACCCAAAACCATAGTGTTGGTTTATTAGTTCTCATAGAACCAGTGATAAGGAAATCTTAAGGAGTTGTAGTTAAGTCCTTGACTCTGGGGAAGAGTGTTTACCCTCACTAGTGTAAAAGTTAATCAACTTCTCAGATCGAGTGCAGGGCAGTCATCTTCTTAAAGATCAACCTTGTTGAGTTTGTTAAACTCTAAAACTATCCTTTCTTTTGTTCCTTATGGATACGAGTATTGATCAAAGTTGCTCTATGCCTTATCCAATCTGCTATCTCAAAGTAGAGACTCCTACAAATCTTCTTGTAGTTGTTTCCAATGTATGTCTGAATTGTTTTAGTAAGGTATTAGACTTTGTCTATCTACCTGTGTCATGAATACATTTGATCTTAGACACGGTTTGGAAGCCGAGAGATCAAGTGATCATGATTATTTATGATAGAACAACCCTGTATTGGGATTCTCAAGCTTCGAATCTAGAATCCAATGGATCCATGTGTTTGCTTCTGGACAGTAGTGAAGGAAAGGAAGAAGGGGGTTAAAGAAATCTTGGTTACAAGAAATAATGTCAAGTTTACCCTTGAGTAAAGAGATAGAGTTTGGAATCAAGTTAATTCTTGAAATCGATTCTATCTCTACTACCCTTACAATATGGTATCATCGGGAATGGTCAAATAGAAGAAACACGTAGAGAAGTTTCTAAAAAGGTTATGGTTGGATTAGGTTAAAGGAGTCTAAGTGTTTTCTAAGATTGATTGGAGTTCGGATTAACCCCAAAACAGAATGTGGGACGAGGATGCACCTAAGACTGCATTTTGATCTCGATACGGACATTATGAGTAGGAAATAATGCCATTCGGATTGACTAATGCACCTGTTATTTTATGGATTATAAGAACTGGACCTTTAGATTATATTTGGATTCGTTTGTGGTTTACTCTAAGAATCCGGAGAAGCATGAGGAACATCTCAGGATTGTGTTGAGAATCCTGCAAGAGGAGTAGTTGTGTGCTAAGCTCACCAAAGATGAGTTTTGGTTGAGCGAAGTTAAATACGCAGGGCATGTGATCTTTAAAGAAGAAATTGTGGTGGATCCAGCGAAGGTGAATTCAGTGGTGTAATGTGAACAACTTCAGACTGTGGTTAAAGTAAGAAGTTCTTAGGGCTGGCTGGATACTATCGCCGGATTATTGAAGGATTTTCTAAGATCGCATGGCCTTTGACCAAGTTGACTTGGAAAGATCAACTATTTGTATGGAATGATAGGATGTTGTTGAATTATAGTGGGGTAGTGATGGATTATACCCTAATATAATCTGATTCGTCCAAGAGGAATTATGGAAAAAAATGTGAGTATATTATGATTTAAATCATTTCAGTGATGAATTCAGTTGGAATCAAGGTATTAGATTATGATTAAATCCTATTTTGAGTTGGATTGGATGATGTAAAGAAAAGGGTTTTGAAATTCTTTGACTGTACTTCATAACCGGTTAAAGTTTCTTGTAACCGGTTAGAAGCTGAAAGTTTAAAATAAAAATTTAAGTCATTTGTGAAGGAACTTATGGTATCAATAAACATCTTCCTCCAATCCAAACTCAATGTCAATCACCTAAGTAAAATTTAAGGAAGGATTTAATGTGGTAAAATAACTTAATGCCTTGATTCATCATTGAAATTGATTTAAGAGGATTGAATCATAATACTTATGGACTAATCAAGAGTTAAAATTAAGGAGCTGCTCCAATCGGAGAAGGTAGAGAATTGAGCTGGATGATGCAAAAAGAGACGATAAGTACTAAGATAAGAAGGTTGTGATTTATGAACAAGTTTGGAGTTCGAAAATGTGAATGACAATAAGAAGAAGAAGAGTTGAAGATTTGGAGACACTACCTTTATGGCACTACATTCCGAATGTTTAGTGACCATAAGAATTTAAAGTACCTGTTTAATCAAAAGGAGTTGAATATGAGACAAAGGCGATGGATGGAGTTTCTAAAAGATTATGACTTTGAGATCCATTATCATCATGGCAAAGCAAACGTAGTTGTAGACGTTTTGAGCAGAAAGGCTATTCATGTGAGCTCAATGATAGTCAAGGAGGCTATTCCGATCGAGGAGTTCAGAGTCCTAAGTCTGGTAACGCAAGAAGAACCATCTAGCATTAGACTGGGAATGTTGCAAATCACCAACGAATTCTTGAATCGGATTCGTGAATGACAACCAGAAGACGAGGAGAAAAAAAAAGAAGTTGGCTTTTGAGGGAAATGAGTTAGATTTCTATGAAGAAGCGAATGGGATTCTCTGTTTCGAGATGAGAATCTGCATTCTGAGCAACTGAAACTTATAAGGATGGGTAGGTACGAAGTGTGTAAGAGATGAATGATCAAAGATATGGTGAAAACTTGTAAGTCAGATGCTGGAAGCCGGTAACCGATAAAATCGTCGGAGGGATGGTTAAAGAAAAGCCTTTGAAAATATTCCCAGACGAGGTAAGGAGGAAGAATGAGATTTAATCTTTGGAATTAAAGCCAGGGATTAGGGATATTCAAAAATATATTACTGAAGGTAAGGGATTTAGGAAGTGTTTTCTGGAACAATCTAGATGAGAAATCCAAAGGCATGAACTTCAAGAATAGATTATGTTTGAACCCAAGTCAGTTATCAACTATCAAGGAATAAGGAATTTCTCGATGTTGGTAAGCATGTATGAGGACTATGGGAAAGCACATGAATTTCATGCGAGAAATGTCTGAGTTCAGAATAAGAGAAATATTGATGAAATAAAGGCCCAACTGGAGAAAGAGGAAAAGTAAATAGGAGAATATCAACCACGGAAATATCAAGGTTAAGGAATCCTCGACTGAAGAAAAGTGACTAAGGAGGAAATAGGGAAAGAAACATTTGTCCATCTCAAGGTGAAAAATGTGAGGCACATCACTTTGATTTTAGTTGTGATGTACCTAAGGGAATAGTCAATTCCGATTGCAGGAAGCTGGAGTATTATTCACCGAATTGTCTTGAAGGAAAAGGTGAGAAAGGAATGGACGAATCAAGCACGAGAAGAGTTCACCAGCTGAGATGTGAGTTAAGTCTACTTCTGACGTAGATAACCCCAAGTCTATCTTTTCCTTTGATATGAATTAACATAGTCAAATGTTTTTCGATTACGTTAATCTAATCGTTTGAAAATATCAATATTCTGTTGGAAGTTCAACTCCAATCATTCTGTGATCAAAACCTTTATCACAGTTGGATGTGATAAATATCTGTGGACACTATAGAAATAGAAAGATCAGTTAAGGCTAGAGAGAGATTAACAACCACCGGGCTAGGACAAATTTTTGTCTCCCCAACGGAAATGTCTCTAGAACTTGGCTATCTAACTAAGTCTAATAGTGATAATTACCCTATCTTTAAGTTCATTTAACTTAAAGACATGTTGTATGGTCTCTCTTGCGAAAGATTATATCTGAAAGGGATGATTTTGTTATTAATGGTTTGAATATTAGGACTGATCACCCTAATGTCTCAAGCTGTTAAGGAACGAAGTCATACAAATGTTTCTTTAATCGTGCTCGAGTGATCAGAGTGCGCAGCACAAAAAGTTTTCCCCAAAAAGTTTATTGAAAAGTGTTTTATTTGAAGAATGTTTATGTGAAGTGTATTACTTAAAGGAGTATTTCTTTTAAAAAAGAATTCTTTCACATAAGAGTTTTTATGTAAAGAATCTTTATTGTTAAATTGAAAGATTTTATTAGAAATGTTTCGAAATAAAAGAATTATATCGAAACTCTTTTAAGTGGGGGAGGACCCTAAAGAACAATTTTTGGGAATTAGATGAAGTTTCCTAGTATAAAAAAATTTTGAAAAAAAAATGGAAAATTTCAGAAGATGAATTTCGGGGACGAAATTCCTTTTAAGTGGGGGAGTAGTGTAACACCCCTAATTTTCGTCTCCCAAATAACAAAGAAATTAGTTATAACAATTATTTTATAATTGATTTATATTAGTTTTGAAAGTTTTAGTTTTTGTACATTATGTGTTTTTATATATAAAAATATGAGATATATTTTTATATGGTTATTTTGTACAAAAATATGAATACTGTAATTTAGTCCTTGGGTTGAGACCTAATTGCAATATTAGAAAGGTTTTTGAAGAAATAGTAATTAAATTATTAATTTTTGAAGTTTTATCAGTATGTAACCGATTAGAAGGGCTCTGTAAGCGGTTACACGATGAACCCAAAAACTGAGATAGTGGAGTTTGATGAGTAATCCAGCTGTGGATCATCTTCTTGCCACGATTTCTTCCTTCTTTGAGTGGAATTAGACGTGTCGCTCTGCGTGAGAAGCTAATTGCACTATAAATAGCTTGGATTGAGATCAAAATCAGAGTTTGGTGAGTGTTGGTTTGGGAAATCACTGTTCTAGGGTTTTTGCTTCATTCTATTCGATTCTTCTTCTGTGTGGGGAGTGAGACTTTGAGTGATACACGAACATGAAGCTTACATCTAGAGCTTCGTGTTGATATAAAATTTGTAAGCTAAAAGTGTGTGTGGAAGAAGAAATCAATCTCTGAAGTTGAAGCTTGGAAACTGGTTCAGTGTTACTCTTGTTTCTGGAAGCTAGGTTTAAGCTCTGATTTTGGTAAGTACAGGTAACCTTTAAGCCTCAAATCACTTCGATCCTTTAGTGCATGTTGCCTAGAGTGAGTATTGATGGTTTTCCCCAATTTGTTTGTCCATTTCATGTGTCGAATCTTATAGTTTTTGGACCCTGTCAAACCTGTTGTTGGCTGAAAATGGAGATTGTGGATTCTGGGAGATCTTGCAAATTTCAGTGATTAAATTCATCAAGCACAACCTAGAGGTAAGGGGGAAGCTAACTATTTGCTAGAGTGAGGATAAACATGTTTGGTAAATAGGATGAGTCACCAAGAGACTCTAAGGGCATAGTTTGAATTAGTTTTATGGCTTGGAGGCCAACTTAGCTCATTTCTGGTTTTTGAGCAATTATAATATGATGCATGCAAGCTATTTGTGATGACAATTTCATGACTTATTTGGATATTATGTGAATTGATGCATTAAGTTGTGAAATATGTGATTTATGCACTTTTGGTGTATGATGATTTTGCATGCATGAATTTGTGATATGTTTAAGTGTTTAAACATGTGTACTTTAAGGTATTAAACCTTGGGTAATGATGAAAGTAGGTTAGATTTGAGTACAATTGAAAATGGTGCTTAAAAATTAGTTTTAGTATGTTGCGCTGCATAATCTAACCGGTTAGAGCCTGTCCGTAACCGGTTAGTACCTGACAAAAATGAAAATATACAATTCTGGTTTTGTTAAGTAATTCTCACCATTTTTAATTGATACTTAAGGTCTATTATCACTGTTGTTACCCTCTTATTGTTGGATATGGATTAAAAACTTGATAAATGGGTTATACCTTAAAGTGAATGACAAATTCAATTGAAAATTGTGAAGATATATGCAATTTGATGCTCCTAATGTTAATGGATGCAAGATGAATGTGATTCAGTGGGTAAACATATTAATATTAAGGTATTGTAACTCTGTGTATGGTTGAAATTGGTTAGACTTGAGTATTGGAAAGAATGGTATGCAAAACCTCATTTTTCAATGTATTTTCTGCATAATCTAACCGGTTAGTTTGAAGCTGTAACCGGTTAGATACTCTCAGTTTTTAAAAGAAAAAGGTTTCTGAAATTGGCTAAGTGTTCATACAATTTGTACTCAAGTTTAAGCTAGAATTTCATATAAAAACCAATCTAAAGATATGTGATTGAGCACTGTTTGGTTTAGATTGGAGGTGATGAGTTAATACCTTAATATTTAATGATAATTTCAAGAGGAAATTATGCATAAATGAAATTGGATTATGACTTAGATCTTTTGAATGATAATATGTGTTGAACTTGAGGTATTATGTTATGCTAAGACCCTGTTATTGGATTGAGTAGAGAATTCAAGAAAAGATTCTTTGAAAATCAGTGGTTTCAAGTTCAGGTCTGTAATTCTAACCGGTTAGGTTGTGATGTAACCGGTTAGTACCTGAAACTTAAAAATAAAAGTTAAGTTTTTGAGTAAGGATTGTTAATACCAATGATTATATTCTCTCAATCCAAGTCTATGAGCATATGTTTAACTTAAATTCAAAGGTGAATTTTATGAGTAAAGTTATACCTCAAGATATCATTCAGAAGTTGTGTTTTTCTAAGTCATAATAATGGAATTAATTGAAAGACCAACCTTAATAATTATGTGTGCATCCGTGCATGGTGAAAGGTGATGAAATAGGTTGGCAAGGATTGCTTGTCATGTTCTGGGAACACATTGGTGTGCAACCTACTTGATGACACATTCTGGGAATGTGGCCAGTGTCTGGGACATGGTTTCTTTGATACGTTCTGGGAACGCGATGCACACTCTGGGAGTGGTGCTTGTTTATATTCCAAGTATGGTTTGCTATACGTTCTGAGAATGTATATTAGTGTTCTTTGAACATGAGGAGGGTACTCTGGGAGTACCATATTGATGCAACCTACTTGGTGACACATTCTGAGAATGTGGCCAGTGTCTGGGACATGGTTTCTTTGATGTGTTCTAGGAACACATTGGTGCGCAACCTACTTGATGACACATTCTGGGAATGTGGCCAGTGTCTGGGACATGGTTTCTTTGATACGTTCTGGGAACGTGATGCACACTCTGGTAGTGGTGCTTGTTTATATTCCAAGTATGGTTTGCTATACGTTATGGGAACGTATGTTAGTGTTCTGGGAACACACTGGTGTAATGGATGGACGTCCGAGATTGATTAGTATGGAGGCCTCAGGATTGTGAGAGGGAAAGCATGCATCATGTCACCTGCATTGAAAGAGTTATTATGATTAACCGGGTGTGCTCATATGGTTATGCATTCTAATTTGCTACATGATTACTTGTGTATGTTAGTTTTATTCTCATTTGATTATGCGAATATGTATAGCTAACCCCCATGCCCTTATTAGGTGTTGATTGTATATCTAGTTTGCACCAAAGTCAGTGAAGGGAGATGTCCCTTAGGTGCATGCAGTGTGCAGAAAGTGTGGGTTGGGAACCCTTTATACAGATATCAAGGATCCGGCTAGATGGATGTTTGGACAGAGGACCAGTGACCAGCTCTATAACATCTCTATTTTTAATAGTATTTATATGATACACATTTTGAAAGAGCTATCATAGAATGAATTTAGTTTTATAATAATAGTTATTCGGTATCCATGGACTTGTTACACTTGATATATTTTGAAAGTATAATAGAATTAATTTATTATGTTTTCGCAAACTCTGATTTTATTAGTCAAATTCACTATTAATCAAATTTTTGAAAAAGGAATTTTCAAATGAAGGGAAAATTTTTATTGTCAGATCTTTTCCCAACAATGACAAGTCCAAGAAATCATAAACTTATTACTTTTCTTATAAAGTAAGATGATATACAAGGAGTGTTACAGTGTAAATACGTAAATATTATTTTGGGTACTAAGATGTAGCTTTGGGTTGGCACAAGACTCCTCCTTTAGGGAAAGGAGTGATTTTTTTTGGGAATTAACTAATTCGCAAACTTGTTAATATTTTCTGCAAATGATGGCTATACTATATGATGCTAAATGTCTGGCTGGCTTATCTGTTTATATGAACAGGTGTTATGACAGGTTTAACAGGAAAATAATTATTTTGGGAAAGTCACGAAAACAAAGGAAACTCCGTCCGATTTTCACGGAGAATTTTATAAGTTATTACGTTTTAAAACGAAATTTTCAAGTCACCAATTGATTAATTAGGATAAAGGGGTTTTATTTCTAAGGGTGTCACAAACATGCTAATCCTCAACAATATTAACAACCGTAAAGTCCATGGACATAATGAATTTGCCTACTTTTACCAGGATATCCTCCACAACACCCCTTGTATGGAGTATGGATCGATCAACCAATTTCAGCGAAGCCATAGTTGGCTTCACTTTTCCAACACCCAATTTATTAAAAATTGACAGGGGCATTAAGTTGATGCTTGCCCCCAAGTCAAAGAGTGTCTTACCAATATCCTTACCTCCAATGTTGCATGGAAGAGTGAAACTCCTTGGATCTTTCAATTTTGAAGGAAGTTTCCTTTGGAGGATAACACTATACTCCTTTGTCAACATTACGGTTTCATCCTCATTGACTTTCCTTTTTTTAATCAATAGCTCCTTCATGAATTTGGCATAGGAGGAAATCTGTTATAAAATTTCAACAAATAGAATGTTGATATGAAACTTTTTGAATACTTCCAAAATCTCGAAGAACTTATCTCCCTTTTGTTGCTTCTTCAACCTTTGGAGAAATGAGACCTTAGATGTAGTATTTGCTCTTTGGTCCTTCTCATCAATATGCTTATTAGTTTCTCTAGATTTCACATTAGAGGCTAGTGGCGCCTCCTTCTCTTTGTCATATTCCTCATTGGTTAAAACTAATTTTAAAACTCTTTTACAATGAAAAACCAAACTTTCTCACAAAATTTCCTTTGCAGTCTCAATATTTGTTTTAACATAAAAAGATTACCATCCTTTTGAAATATGTGATGGACTTGACCTCGGGACCGACCAGAACCGACTCAAACCTTTAATATCATGTCTGGACCAATCAACTCACGATCGAAGCCTATAACCGAGCATCAACACTTGCGTGAATCCATACATATCAAACTTGGGCTATAACACCCCTCAAATAACAGCATCCCCGAGTACCGATGCTACATCTCTAAAAGTTTGATATTCTCTCCTATATTCCTGTAAGCCCTATCCACATGGGATAATCACGTGTAGAACTATACAGGTTCGTTCTAGAAGGCTTATCTAGCTACCACCTCTCCTAAACCTAGACAAAAACGTCAACCCTACATGTTCATGCAGGTCCATATCGCATCATTCATCCCCCTATAAGTATCACCACGCTGTCGGGGGCTAAGATACGTTCTCACATCCCTAAGTTAACACTTGCATATACTCTTTTTGACTAGAGAGATCCTGGTTATCTCAACTAGATAATCAGAAGCCCATAAAGTCCTACATTAATTACGTAACCACATAAAGGTATAAGGCTATTCCTTGGTCATAATACCCACCTGGTTAAGGACACTACAAAATCAACATTTTTCTTTCAAAATTTCATACCATACAAGAGATCAGAACACACCGCAATCACTTTTCTATACTCTAAAATTTGAACGAAATTTGACGGTTAATGAATCGCGAAACGCAGTTTGAATGAAGTTGCTATGTTGTGAAAAGCTAAAAATGGGTTTGCTCTTCTTTCTTTCTTTGGCCAAGTTTCTCTCTTGATGTTTTGCTCTCTCTAGTACCCTAAATCTTGTCTCAATCACTTAACAAGTGATACACCAATGGACTTTCACTTTTGAACTTTTCTCCACATAGGAAAGGAGCCCAAACCCCAACAATAAATTGTGTTATAATAAGATCTAATCTTTATGTTATTTGGTTAAAATAAATGAAAAAGTTTTACTCCGTAATTCATAACTCAAAACATGTGCCCTTTTTTTCCATGCAATTTTATAAATGAATACAAAATTTGATATCATATGACAGCTTCTTAAAAAAAAAAAATCAATAATCCAATATAATCGGCCAAAAGGACGTGGTTTTGAATCGATCTCTTTTTCTTTTTTTTTTTCTCAGTTTTTATTTTGATTGATTTGAATGTAATCCCTCATAACAATTTGTCTATCTACACTCTTTACACATTTTTTTTGCGTTTTTTTTTTCCTAATTTTTTGCAGAACCACCAGTATCCCCAAGAGCACCCTTAATACCAGAGAGTCCTTGACACCAATCTGGAACAAGCTGCGTGACTGGCTCTCCCAGCGGAACATTTTTAGTGGGAATCTAATCCGGGGCTACTAGCACCCTTATCCCATCCCACTTTCTTTTTTGTTTTTTATCTTTCAAAATTATGATTGGGAATTGTCGAGCCCCCTTTATTTAAGATTAGCTGGAAAAAATATCAAGTATAAATAAGTCAAACGGGTTACTTCACATGTATAGGAAGAAGTTGCATCATATGCAATTCACGTCTTTATTTTTTTCAGGTACAACTAATTACATGTATCAAACACCGGCAATAGAGGGAAAAATAACATAGAAAATAGTCTAGCCAAGAAAAAAAATTAAAATTAAAGCATAACATTTGTTGTATATGATGATACTGATGTATTCTTATAGGCTTAAATATGTCACAAGTCCCTGAAGTTTGAGGTACTTTTGTCAGATACCCTTATTCTTATTTTTTCAATGTCTGACTCCTCGAAGTTACTTCTGGGTTTATCATATACCCTTATTATCAATTCTGGCCAATTTTGCTGACATGTAACATCAGAATCCTGGTCAGACGCGGGAGGTTGGTCATGTGGTGCCGCGTGATGTCACATGGGCGAAGACGACCACTCTCTTCAATTTTTTTTATTTAACTAAAAATATAAAAATGTTGTTTTTATTTTTTTAACGTGCCTAACCTCCTGCTTCTGACCAGGATTTCGATGTTTCCATGTTACATGTTAGCAAAATTGGTCAAAATTGGAAGTAGGGGTATATAACAAACCCAGCAATAACTTCAGTGAGTCAAATATTGAAAAAATAAGAATAAGAGTATCTGGCAAAAATACCCCAAACTTCAAGGAAATTGTGACATAATTAAGTCATTCTTATATTAAGAAGCATTATTCTTATCAATGACAAGAAGCATGATTTATGCGATTTGGTTTAAGCAATTTGGTAATGGACATCCCTGTAATAATCAGGAGGAGAATGAAGCCTACGAAAGAGGCAATGAGAGCACCACCACCTTGGCGGCAGTAGGTTTCGAATTTGTCACATATTTTATTCCACCTTGCATGTGTATTACCATTCCTTCCCAATTCTGAAATGAATGTTGCTGCACCATCTCCAGCCGATACCAGAGCCATAACCATCTTCCACGCCAAAAGTATAACCAATTATTTTCATATTTGTTAGTAATTTAAATGAGAAACTATGGAAAAAATTCATAGTGATTAGAAAGGAAAAAAAAATGAATTCATGTAGTACCATGTCTAATATTGCAATCAGTGCTAGCCTGAGTCCTTTGTAGTCATATTGGGGTCCAAATATATCCACTGCTATCATCACCAAGTTATGGAGACTGGCATTTCCATTGGCTATCACAAAGAACCTTTATCACCAAAAATTACGCGATCATAAAAATGTCAAGCATTGCGATTCCTAGTCAGATATTAAAAAAGTGTTTAATTTTGATGCCATATCAATGTTAAATTTTATTACTCGATTAACCAATCATGACTTTTAAGATAGTTATTTATATTTTTAATGGCAAAATAATAATATATCAGTCTACAAAATCAACCTATATCTCAGTCTATATAAAAAAATGGCATGTATCTTAAAATAGTATTTTATTCATTAATCATTGATTAGCAATAGATGAATAAGTTTTTTATGGTGTAGGTTTTTATATAAGTTAACTTGTAGATTATTTTCGAAGTTAATATATCATTGTTCTTTTATGATGACATGACAATGCATGATTAGTTAACATCACTATAAAAAACCTCAAATATTATCGATATTTTCTGATTTATTCCTAAAAAAAAGAGGAACGTAATATTGATTAAGCTTAATTATATCATAAGTTCTTGAAATTTGGGGTATTTTGCTAGATACTTTTATTCTATTTTTTTTTTTCAATGTGTGACTCCCGAAGTTATTTTTTGGTTTGTCATATACTCCTACTACCAATTCTGATCAATTTTGATGACATGTAACATCAGAATCCTAGTCACACGTAGGAGGTTGGTCATGTGGTGCCGTGTGATATCACACGGGTGAAGATGAACTCTTTCAAATTGACCAGAATTGATAGTAGATATATATAACAAACCCAGAAGTAACTTCAGGGAGTCAGACATTGGAAAAAAAAATAAGGGTATTTGACAAAAGTATCCAAACTTCGGTGACTTATTACATAATTAAGACTATTGACTAATTGTGGTTGAGAACTTACACAAAAGCTGGACTTTGGTTAAACTTTGCAGTAAGAGTAGCTGTTATTGGGGTGCTACCAATGGTGGCTACAACTAAACTTTTTGTCTGCCTGTTTGTGGCCATCACAATTGTTGCAGATGCAGTGGCCAAAAAAGCAATCACCCTTAGGGACAAAAGGACCCAGTCCTTCCTAGGCTTTGTATCGGGAACAACATTTAAACCAAGCTCTACTTTCTCTCCATCTATTGTGACCATTGTGCAAGCACTTAATTATGAAAAAACTGATGGCTGGGTGATGCACGTACATAACTTTTTGGAGAGGGATGGGTTTATATAGATATAGAGGCATTGAAATTGATCAACCATATAATTGTTTAGTCTAAGAAGCCAAGTGTTGGCTCTATCTGTAAATTCCTCGGATGGTATAACTGAAAATTCAGGTTGTTGTTAGTTGGTGAGAATTGAGAAAATGTGCCAACTCAATCGTTTTGATTTAAATAAATAAATAACAATAATCTTAAAAAAAATAGTACTATATGTCTGAAATCATAAAGTATTTACGATTAATGTGTTTTAAGTGCCACGGGAATAACATTTCCGTACGTAAAGTTTTGAGTACGATTTGGGTTGAGTTAATAGATACGAATCACGAATACCACTACTGCTATGTGTCCCAATGTTTGATCAGGGCTGCTATATACTACGAATGCTTTTCGTTATAATTTAACGAATGATGTGGAAATTGTTTTTTTAATTAATTTATTAACTAAATTTTATAATAAAAAAAGAAAAGAGGTTTTAGAATTCTCCTTCAGAAGCATTTCATTGTCTCACTCACTCATCACGTCTCACCACCACACTTCATCGTCTCACCACCGTCGATCACCGTCGAACAACCGCACCTCATCTTCAGTCACCGTCTCACCGCCACACGTCATCGTCGATCACCGTCGAACAACCGCACCTCATCTTCAATCACCGTCTCACCGCCACACGTCACCGTTGATCACCGTCTCACCACCGCACCTCACCGTCTCACCACCGCACCTCTGCACTTGTGGGTCGCCTTCCTCCTCTGCACTATCGTCTTCCATCTCTGCTGGTTGTGCCTTCTTTTTCAAGCCTTGTTGTTTGTGTCTGTTCCTTGGTCCTGCACTGTGTTCAATCCAACTACAAGTAAGTAACTCATTATCAATTAAATGTTATTTCATTATTATTTGTTCTTATTTATTTGGTTAGTTAGTTGAAGTTTATTCTTTCAATTTTTGTTGCATAAGTGGAAGAACAATTTGCCTCTTGTGACAAAGAAGATATAAATGAAGAAAATCAAAATTCTAAAGATGGTTTAGAAGCAATTGTTTACTATGAAAATGAAGAACCAAAGTCTGGGATGAAATTTCGATCTGAAGATGAGGTTATTAACTACTACACAGATTATGCTAAGTGTAAGGGCTTTGGGATTGCAAAAATAAGTTCAAAGAATGGAGATGATGGAAAAAAATATTTCACACTAGCGTGTAGTCGTGCAGGAAAATATATGAGCACTAAAAAGAATATGTTCAAGCCTAATCCTATTACAAAAACACAATGCAAGGCAAGATGGTTCAGTTATAGTTTCAAGAGTTGTTGTTGAGCATAATCATGAATTGAGCCCAACCAAGGCACGTTACTTTAGATGCAACAAGAATTTGGGTCCTCACATAAAAAGGAGGTTAGAACTTAATGATCAAGCTGGGATTAACCTGAGTAAGAATTTACGTTCTATAGTTGTTGAAGCAAATGGTTACGAGAATCTCACATTTGGTGAAAAAGATTGCAGAAACTTTATAGACAAAGTAAGACGACTACGACTTGGAACAGGAGATGCTGAAGCAATTCAAAATTATTTTGCTAGAAAGCTAAAGCAAAATAGTCAATTTTATCATTTAATAGATGTGGATGATGAAGGTCGGTTGCAGAATGTCTTTTGGGCAGATGCGAGATGTAGAGCTGCGTATGAGTATTTTGGAGAAGTTGTAACTTTTGACACCACATACTTAACAAATAAGTATGACATGCCCTTTGCTCCTTTTGTTGGAGTAAATCATCATGGACAATCTGTGTTATTAGGTTGTGCTTTACTATCAAGAGAGGATACTAAAACCTTTACTTGGTTATTCACAACATGGTTGGAATGTATGTGTGGACGTGCTCCTATTGGCATAATTACTGATCAAGATAGAGCAATGAAAAACGCAATTGAGATTGTCTTCCCAAAATCTCGTCACCGATGGTGTTTGTGGCATTTAATGAAGAAAGTTCCTGAAAAGTTAGGTAGCTATTCTGATTATGAGTCTATCAAAGCACTTTTGCATGGTGCTGTATATGATTCTTTGGACAAAGACGAGTTTGAGAAGAGGTGGGGCAAAATGATTAAAGATTACAAGTTGGGCAATAATAAATGGTTGGAAGAGATATTTGATGAGCGACATCATTGGGTTCCTGTGTTTGTGAGAGACACATTTTGGGCTGGAATGTCAACAACACAACGAAGTGAAAGTATGAACTCATTCTTCGATGGGTATGTAAACTCAAAGACCACATTGAAGCAATTTGTTGAACAATATGACAATGCATTGAAAGATAAAATTGAAAAGGAGAGCATTGCTGATTTTGGCTCTTTCAATACAACAATTGCTTGTATAAGTCATTTTGGCTTTGAGTCTCAATTCCAAAAAACATTTACTAATGCGAAATTCAAAGAATTTCAACTTGAGGTTGCTTGTATGATGTATTGCAATACTAGCTTCGAGGGATCAGAAGGCTTGAAATCAATATTTTCTATTGCAGAAAGCACGAAGATATTTGACAAAATAAAAGATGTGAAGTTCAATGTTTCCTTCAATGTAGAAAGCTGTGAACTGCAATGTACATGTTGCTTGTTCGAGTTTAAAGGTATTTTATGTAGGCACATCCTTTGTGTGCTTAAGCTCACAGGTAAAACTGACTCAGTGCCACTTGATTACGTTTTGTCACATTGGAGGAAGGATATAAAGCGGAGGCATACATCTATTAGGTGTGGTTTTGATAATTTAGCTGGAAATGCTGAATTACGACTACTTAATAAAGCTTGTGATGCCTTTCATGAAGTTGCTTCTGAGGTGATAAATACTGATCATGATTTTTTGAAGGTAATGAATTGGATTAAGGACTTTAAGATTGCATTTACAAGCAAAGAAACGACACCCTTGACGAGTAAAGCATCATTTGTAGAGCAAGATAGTGCAGTTCCAAAGCAAACAACTACAATTCTTGATCCTATAACGGCTCGAAGTAAAGGGCGTCCTCCTCTGAAAAGAAAGGCTTCTAAAGTTGATCAAATCATAAAAAAGAAGCTAGCAACAAAAAGAACCCAAAAAATCAGCAAAAGAAGTGATCAGAACCAGGTAATTTTTAAATTTATTTGGACCAATATGTTGAGAGTAAAAACATACCTGTCTCATTTGTTATATTTGATGGCAGGATCATTGTTCAACCTCAGTCCAAGCAAATGTGAATGAAGGCTTTTTAGGATCTCAAGTTATTGATGAAAGTAGCACACAACGTAACACTGAAGTAAAGATAAATTATTACTCTTATTCTAGTTTTTTCTTTGATTGAAAGTGTTTGAAAACTTTGGTTTAAATAAATCATTATGACATTGCAGGAACCTGATACTTCACATTTAGCTCCCTTCAATCCAAATTATCAGCATATTGGTCATGTAAATCAATTGCAAGAACATGTTATCTCACA
Organism: Crotalaria pallida; assembly: GCA_037953625.1. Taxonomy (NCBI): domain Eukaryota; kingdom Viridiplantae; phylum Streptophyta; class Magnoliopsida; order Fabales; family Fabaceae; genus Crotalaria; species Crotalaria pallida. Next base: position 45,843,724 of record CM075650.1, on the reverse strand, counting down.
GTTATCTCCATTCAATCCAAATTATCAGCATAATGGTCATGTAAATCAATTTCAGGAACATGGTATTTCACAGTTATCTTCCTTCAATCCATTTTACTCCCAAACAATAAACCAGGGCTGTTTTGAGCTTCTACATGTACAGCTTCTTAATTTTTGTACTACTTGAGGAGTTTTAAATTTTAACTATATAATCACCATTATTTTTTCATGTGTTTTTTTTAGGCACAACATCAAATGTATAATCAATCAATATTCAAGAAGATTCCTGACAAGACTCAACTTAAAGATATAAATGATCAACCAGCATCATGAAGACATTAGGATTATGTTAGCAAATATTAGGCTTTAATTTGTTTTACCAATTTATTTGGAATGATTTTGTTCAATTTTGACCAATATTTGAATTGGTTATTTGTAAATATGCTTTTGCTATTGAACCAGAATGGTGAATGGTGTACACAATTGTTTTCATTAACTTTAACTTTCAAATGTTACAATAGTGTCAAACTATCAAATACAATAACACTGTGTGTATGACAAATGCACAAAAATCCTAGTGTATATACAATAGCACCTAGTCATTTTCCTTTCTCCTAATACAATTTAAGTTCTATAGCTTGAGCATTCTCATGATCTTTCAAGAGATGTGTGGCAATATGTAAGGTTAGCTCATGCAATTCCTCTTGACAGTGTGCTTTGCAATTCCTCACGCAATTCCTCTTCACAGTATGCTTTGCAATTCCTCATGCAATTCCTCACTGACCTTGGGAACTATGTCATCATGTAATTCAAGACCAGTGTCTCATTAACTTTGGGAACTATTGTTTGGGAACTTTGGGACCATACCATCAAGTTTCTTCAAAAAGATTAGCATAAAAAAACAAAACTCTTTCAGATTTCAGGGCAAAGCAGTACAACATCTATCTAGCCAAATTAGAGTACAGAGTAAAGCAGAGCAGAGCAGTTCAAATTATAAATCCAACAAGCCTAGAGTAAAGCAGAGCAGAGAAGTACAACATCTATCTAGCCAAGTAATAGTACAAAATTATGACAAGCAGTTGTAAGCAGTTCTGCAATTCGCCCCACTATAAACCAACATGATGATCAGGCAAACATAGTTGAACATAAACCAGAAATCTCCTTCACCAGACCAGAAAAAAAAATCCAAAAATTGCATGAGCAGATCCAATAATTGCATCTCCTTCAAGTGGTGTGTCATACTTTATCAACAACACAATCAGTAACTTAATTTGCACAAATAGTTCAAATAGACAAACAACAAATTAACTTGTTCAGTTAATCAGATGAAAGTCCATGTTCCTTTGTTAAATGTGCAGTCAAATTAGCAATTACATAATTCAAATATTCCTATTGCAATTAATAAATCAAATGCAAATGTAGAGACATGATTGACACAGGCTCAGAAAAGCATTGGGCAAATTAAACAGTAATTAAACATTACATGCTATGCTATGTCTCTTTTTTGGCGATACTAGTTCCTATTTTATTTTGTAACTATTGATATTTTATGTAGGTTACTGTGCTAGACTTTGATATTCACTTAGGTCTTTGCTTGTGAACTAGAAGGGTAATATAGGTAGGGGTGGAGTTTCTTAATGCCTTCCTGCGCTTTGCAAGTCCGAAAATCTGACTGCTGGCAGCTAGGTGACCTCTTGTTGTGTCATTGCCTGTGAAGCACACAGGGATTTCAACTTGTTTTATGTGATGCTAATTTTCCGCTCTAGCCCAATTAAATATGAAGCTCTGATGCAAATATACGTGTTGAACTGATCTTTTGCTCACTGAATTTTATTTCTTTTATTTGCTTTTACACTGTTTTCTATTCTTGGTTTGTCTATTATCAATGTCAATATTCATAACAACCCTTATGTTAGCCACTTTTTCTCTTACACTCTATCTCTACTCTTTCCATATCTCTCCTCCACCTTCAACAAAAAAAAAAAGAGTGCAGGAGTAACATTTTCCTATATATAAAGTTGTACACTAAGATCTCCTCCACCTTCAACAAAAAAAAAAGTGCAGGAGTAACGTTTTCCTATATATAAAGTTGTACACTAAGATCTCGCTTGTTACCAGGGTGGTCGATTTGAGTTTTTTCCTTCATTAACATTGATGCACGACTTCTACTCTGTTACTCATCTGTAATTTTTTTCTCCATTTTTCTTATTATACTCATACTTCTGTTACCCAGCTTTTGCTACTGTTGATTTTGTTTCTTAACTTGGCAGTCCAGATGACTGGGAGTGTTTACTTCATTATCTAGGCTGTTTGCTAGAAGATGGAAGCATTTGGTGTGATGAGGCAGTGAATGATCCAGTTCACCCCCCAAAATTTGTCAATTGCAAGGTCTCACACTTGACAGACGAACAGGTGAATGCGGAAAAAAGTTACATGTTTTATGGGAAACTCTCTAGCTTTTCAATCCAATTGAATACGAAACCAGTAATTAAACATTACATCTACAGTGATATAATTGAAAGCCTACATGCTATGCTAGTTCAAGTAATTCAGCATGCAGATAAGAGAGTTTGAATTGCCTAAGGTAAAATTACTGAAGTAATAAGCAATAAAACTCACTTGTAGAATGTCTCTACATCATCTCCTTGTAAAATGAAGCATATCCAAAGAATCTCCAAGGAACTGGTTTCAGACTTGAAAATGAGGAGATCATGGAAGAATGCATCTCCAAGGCATCCCCAATACAGAACCCCAACCCTATCTAGCCGCCATCACCAGCAATCCACTCCCCAGCCGGAGCGCTGCCCTTCTCCAATCAACCACCCTTTTCAACCAACATCACAAGCCCCCATCATCCCCACGTACTTCCAATACCACACCATGACCGACGACCACATCCACATCCACGCGAACCTGGTCATCTCCACCGTATCGAAGAAAAAAATGTAGGCACCGGTTCTAGCAGAGAGACAAGGCAAGAGAAAGAATAGATGCTGATTGAGAAAAGAGAAGAGAAAGAATGGAGGAATGGAGATGTCGTTTTGGGTAAATCCTCAGTGTTTAGGAGTAAAAGTTGGTTATAAGGATGGGGCAATTGGGAGTGCCACATCACTCGTGAGATTTCTACGAAAAATAATTCGTAGGAAGTAGCATTTTTCATGTTTGATATATATATGCTTCTTATATGGGAGACACTTCAAGTCAAACGTCACGATAAATTTCACTTTCATTACAAAATTATTAATTAAGTTAATTATATTGAAAATATGAATATTTATAATATATATTTTCGAATCTATTTTATTGATAGTATTAAGAATCTAAAAAATGCTAAGTAAATAAAAGTATTTGTGAAAAAAAAATAATTAATCGTCATTGAAAATTGGTATGCAATCTTATAAACAGAGACAAATTAAAAATCTAAAAAAGATCTTATAAATAAGAACGAAAGTAGTAATGATCCGCCACTTGTTTGACACCTACCCAACATTCCAAACTAGTTTAAGGTACTTTTGCCATATACCTTTATTCTTTTTTTTTCAATGTCTGACTTTCCGAAATTACTTCTGCGTTTGTCATATACCTCTGCTATCAATGCTATCAATTCTGGCCAATTTTGCTGACATGTAACATCAGAATCTGGTAAGACGCGAGAGGTTGGTCATGTGATGCCGTGTAATGTCATAGGGATGAAGACAACCTCTCTCTTCAATCCTTTTTTTTTATTTAACTAAAAATATAAAAATATTAAGATTTTTAGTTTTTTAATTTAAAGAAAAGCAAGATCTTCGCCCACGGGGAACCACGTGCCTTACCTCTTGCGTCTGACCAGCATTCTGTCGTTACATGTCAGCAAAATTGGTCAGAATTGGTAGTAGAGATATATGACAAACCCAGAAGTAACTTCGGGGAGTCAAACATTGAAAAATAAGAATGAGGGTATTTGGCAAAAATAACCCAAATTTCAGAGACTTGTGACATAATTAAGTCTTATATAATATATATATATATATATATAAGATAGTTTTATATTAAGGATATTAAGTTGATTTAAAATGAAAAATAGTTATATATGAAAATAGTTATTTTTTCTTGTGATTTTTTATTTTTTTTATGTTTTAAATGACAAAATGCTATGCTTTCATTGTAAAAGAGGCCTGTTGTAATTTTTTTTAGGCTCATTGACATATGAAAATATAAAACTACCATCTATTTTTCATAGTTAATTTTATTTGATATTCCTTCCCTATCTAAATATAAATATTTGAATTGTACTTTGACGGAGTTAGTTAATATTGTCAGTGATATTCAAATTATTATTATTTGATATTACATTTATAATTAACATTAAAACTCTAAATTTTTTTTAGTAAAAAAAAGTATTTATAAAATTAATTAATGTTATTAGAAATTAAAATAAGGACTTATAAAAAGGCTTAGACAATATATATATCCTTGATGCACACCAATATATATACACACACATATATATATTGGTTTAATATCCCGTGTCTTATATTTTAGATTTATTTAACATTTTAGTCCCTGAATTTAGGTGTTTTTTTTAGAATTGATATGATCCTGAAACTTTTTTTCGATGCTTTGGGATCCTGAACTTTGTTTAATTTTTGGAAATGATCATTTCATCACTTAAGTGATGATATAGCCGATAACATGACAATATCGATGAGTAACGTGTTATGTAGAGTCACATGACACTACATGATTTTTTTTAATTAAAAAAATAATTTCTTTTAAAATTTATAAAAAAAAATTCAATTTTTTTTTAAAAATACAATTTTTAATTATTTTTAATAAATTTGATTTTTTTTTAATTTAAAAAGTTCACGTGACATCATCTGGCATGTTACCTATCGATGTGGCGAATGTGACATGACATATCCAGGAACGGACCCACGTTGATGAAAGTGGGGGCTATAGCCCCCACTAAGTTTTTTTTTTAAATATATATTAATTCTTATGATTATATATTATGCTAAGCAAACACTTTCAATATGTAATTTTTAGCGTAATGGCTGGGTGATGTTCAGCTAACCATAGTTGCATGGGGTTGATTCCTGCTAACATAATTTTGTGATGTTTTTATACCCTTGTTTTTTTTTTCTTATTTTATGAGTTTTTTATTCAAAAAGTTGCAAGTGAGAATCCAACCGGAACCATGCACTGGCATGAGAAAAACCAATATGCTACAAAATTGTTAGAACAAGTTAATAAATAATTCATTTTCAAGAATTGTATAAATGCTTAATAAGTAGTTGTGTATCCAAATGGTTTAATTTAAGTACTTTTTAAAGTGTCCATCCAAACGCAAACAACTTATTAATCTTAAGTACTTATATCATAAGCTCTTATATGTTAATTAAGTTCTAATTTCAAAAGTGTTTTAATAAGCTGTTTACCCAAACGAGACCTTATTCTACATTAGAGCTTTAACAAACATATTTATCGTATACTTGAACTTTATGGCTCTTCAATACTATTTTTAAACCTAAGATCATATGTTAATCCTAGTGAATGCATAAATTATTGGTAAAAATATAAGAAAATAGTGTGGATGTCAATAGTGTAAAGGTTTTTATACATTATTTGCTCATCATCCATTATTTATGAACAATGGCTGATTCTTAATAAATAAAAGTAATACACGTGGATAATGAATAATGAACTGGCAATAGACAAAATTTCACACCATCAATGTGTATATATATATATCAATGTATATATATATATATATATATATTAAACTAAAAATATAATGCTCTAAAAGATAACATTTATAAAATTTGTATTTAAATGTTTTTCTATTTTGAATTTTATTGATGTGAATATATATGTAATAATGTTATAATTTTTTAATAAGGTCAGAGTATTTTTTATTCACACTAATTATTAATATTTTTTTATAACTATATTATATTTTTAATGTTATATATTTATGTATGAGCTGCCCCCACAATTAAAATTTTTTGGGTCCGTTTGTGGGCTTATCCTCGATCATATCACCACTTAAGTGATCTAAGTATCATTGTCAAAATTTGAGCAAAGTTTAGGGTCTCAAAGCATCGAAAAAAATTTAAGATCCAATTACAAAAGAATACCTAAATTCTGGGACTAAAAATTTAAATAAACCTATATTTTATTTGGATGTTATCCGGGTTCAAGTGCTAGAGTCCGTATCCTTGTCGTCTTTGGTGTAAGTTAGTGCTTCGTAAGTAGCAGTCTTTCATTAAGAGGTTTCTAACCACTTCTAATATTTTTCATTACTAATCTGGAACAACTTTCACTACTCCTGTTTTTTCACTAAAAAAATTCAACTTATAATGGGTTCGTTCGATTTGCAAAAGAGAAAGGGATAGGACAGAACATATTAAACAGTGTCGTGACCGGTCCCGGGTCGTCCTTGGGGCCTCGCCTACGAGTGGGGTCGACTGATCCAATATAGAGTCGTCACTATATTTTATTACAAAAACGCGGAAAAAAATAATTATTAATTAAAACGGATAAAGTTTGGTCTCGAACTAGAAAGATTATGAGTTCGAGAGTCGGTTACGAGCCGGGGAAGATATTAGCATCCCGTTCGCCCATTCGAAAATGGTACCTTTGATTGATTTTAATTAAAAGACCTAAATAATTGGTTTGCCAAAAAATATTTGTTTTTTATTGTTGTGCCTGACAAAGTTGCCCTGGTCCTACGTACCCTCATAAAAGGAGGAATCAAGGCTACGTAGTTCTAAATTATTTTTTAATGTTTTTTATATTTTTTAAAATGTTTGATGCGAGAAGAAATATGCAAGACCTCGACATTTAGCAAAGGAAAGGTGAATGTTCAAAACGCTGACGATTAAATATTTAATTAAAAAAATATTTAACTTTAATTAAAATAATATTTTTGTCTTTTAACGCTTTTTACAACTTATTTATATAAAAAAAATGATTTTTTATATGCATATTTTTTTTGGTGCGGAGAGACAACTCGAGAGATCTCTCGAGTGAATCTGGGAAAGAAAAATAGATTTACCAAAACACAACCAATTTTTAAAACAACAATTAAAAAAAATCAACATTTTTAATTATTATTATTCAATTATTTATTAATAAAAAGAAAGAAAATAAAAAGTAATAAATAAAATAAAGAAGTACCTAGCATACCAGAGAATTGAAGGGTGCAGCGGTAACGGAGGAAGTGAGGGGTTAGTGAATGCAAATTTCAATGAGCAAGAGATAATACCCGTGCGGCGCACGGGCTGGAGGGAGATGGATCTATGGCTGACGAAAGGTAAGTATATTGGGCACGGGAACCGAAGCAAAGTGTTCTCCCTTTTTATTTTTTAGATTCGGCAATAATTTTCAATAAAATTGTGTCAAAAAAAAACTGTCTTAAAAAAAAATTGTGTTTTCAAAATTGTGTGTAAAATTCTGTTTTTTTTTAAAGTGAGGAAGAGAACTTTATTTATAGGAAAAATTAGGTTAAGAAAAATAGGGTTTTTTTCAACAGGCTGTGAGAGCCCAGTGGAATATTCCCTGATTTATTCTACAATCAAATCTTTCAAATTTTGTTAAAGATAAACTCTCAATTTTTTTAAAAAAATTTGATAATAATCTTTTCATAAAAACAAATCCAAAAGACTTTTTTTATCCTTATCTTCGCAAAAATTAATCAAATCTTTCTCTTTAAAAAAACATTTTATCTTTTCTTTTGTAAATTTTTATTTCTTATTTTTTTATTTTTTTACAAAAAAATACTTTTTCAAAATCTTTTTATTTTTTATTTATTTTACTTTTTTTAAGTTTTTTTTTATTTCTTTTCATAAAATAAACCCCAAAAATAACTTAATACACATTAATTAGAAAATAATGGGTCCAAACAAACTCTTTTTATTTTATTGATAAAATTCAATTAAAAAACTTGAGGATAAAATCTTACCCAGACAATTTTTGTTTTTATGAAAATGTAATTTTGACCCCGGACAAAATGGGGTGTCTACAGCTGCCCCTCTTTACCTGTTTCTTATCAGAGAGCAAGAAAACCGGGGTTTGCATGCTATCATGGTAAGGAACGAGTAAAGAAATAGAAACCGATTTTGTTCGGAAAAGAAACGAGAAACGTACGTGTTAGGTCTGGAGGTTCCTATTGCAAAAGCATATAACAAATAATTCTCAAAATGACTTTCAGCGTTTGTGTCGGGCATCAAAAGACCCAAAATGATTTTCGACATTTCTGTCGGGGCATCAAAAAGCCCAACCAATATCAAAATGACTTTAGCGTTTGTGTCGGGCCGCAAAAGACCCAAAATGATTTTCGACATCTCTGTCGGGGCATCAAAAAGCCCAACCAATATCAAAATGACTTCAGCGTTTGTGTCGGGCGTCAAAAGACCCAAAATGATTTTCGACATCTCTGTCGGGGCATCAAAAAGCAGCCCAACCAATATCAAAATGACTTTAGTGTTTGTGCCGAGTATCAAAAGACCCAAAATGATTTTCGACATCTCTGTCGGGGCATCAAAAAGCCCAACCAACATCAAAATGACTTTAGCGTTTGTGTCGGGCGTCAAAAGACCCAAAATGATTGTCGACATCTCTGTCGGGGCATCAAAAAGCCCAATCAACATCAAAATGACTTTAGCGTTTGTGCCGGGTGTTAAAAGACCCAAAATGATTTTCGACATTTCTGTCGAGGCATCAAAAAGCCCAACCAACATCAAAATGACTTTAGCGTTTGTGCCGAGCGTCAAAAGACCCAAAATGATTTTCGACATCTCTGTCGGGGCATCAAAAAGCCCAACCAACATCAAAATGACTTTAGCGTTTGTGCCGGGTGTCAAAAGACCCAAAATGATTTTTGACATTTCTGTCGAGGCATCAAAAAGCCCAACCAACATCAAAATGACTTTAGCGTTTGTGTCGGGCGTCAAAAGACCCGAAATGATTTTCGACATCTCTGTCGGGGCATCAAAAAGCCCAACCAACATCAAAATGACTTTAGCGTTTGTGTCGGGCGTCAAAAGACCCAAAATGATTTTCGACATTTCTGTCGAGGCATCAAAAAGCTCAACCAACATCAAAATGATTGTAGTGTTTGTGCCGGGTGTCAAAAGACCCAAAATGATTTTCGACATCTTTGTCGGGGCATCAAACAACCCAACCAACATCAAAATGACTTTAGCGTTTGTGTCGGGTGTCAAAAGACCCAAAATGATTTTCGACATCTCTGTCAGGCATCAAAATGCCCAACCAACATAAAAATGACTTTTAGCAATCTAAAGACCACCAAAGAGTTTAACTAAAAAAAATTTATGGAATCCTTCAATCGACTTATTTTCGACAAACAGGCGTGTGTTGACGATTCGAACAAGAAAGTGGGTAATGATCATGAATGCAATACAATTTGTATGCAAATGATAATGAACAATTGATATGCAACTGGTGTAGGTAATGCCAAAATGCAATTAATGCAAATGAGGGAAATGCTAAGGCAATGGATTTGGAGTGCAGTTGGGAAATTACAATGCCACTCTAACTTCTTCTTTTTTCTTCTTTTTTATTTTTAACATAAACCCATCATGAATTAATTCGTCTAGAACACAAAAAGTTTTTTTTTTTAACAAGATAAACTGGTTTCAACTCTTTTGCTCTTGAACACCAATACCAGACAAGACCCAAAATAAGACAGGCACGTGCAAATCTTTGACAACCTTTCTCCTTAATAAAATCTTTTGAAAACTCAGCAATCTAACCTTTGTCAATAATCAATCACCATCAAACAACCTAAATTTGTTCAAAATCTGCCCTAGTGTATTGTGCTAAAAACAATTATTGGGGAATCAAAGTAATGCCCCAATATCTTTCATCTAGAGCTCAACAATGAACCTCTTCAAATACTGCCCCAGTTCAATATCTCAACGACAAATGCAATGGAATAATCAATACTTCTAATTTCTCTTCAAAAACTGCCCTAGTATCTCATTCTAGGGTTTATCAACAAGACTTTTCAAAATTGCCCCAATTGAGTATGATAGCAATATTTGCAAGGGGATGAACAATATGCTTGACCTCTCTTCAAAAATTGCCCCAGTATTTCTTTCTAAGGCTTGTTAAAAATTTCCAAAACTGACCCAATTTGCTTAGTGAGCAACAAAACTTTTCAAACCTACCCCAATTTGGGCAATATTTAACCGAGATAGGGTATCTTCAACATTGTCCCAGTGTCAACCTTCAGGACTCCTTTTCTGGTTTTATTTGCGATTTCCATCATCTTTTTGTTAAAAACAAGCTGGTTTACGTTTGAGGATATTTTTTCCCTAAATTTTGCCCAGGAAACCCAATGTAGGTTCCTAGCGGGTTTTTATCTTATGATCCTAATTTTTGCCTAAGCCGCCTCTTTCGAGTTTTACGACTTAGCGGATATCTCTAACTTTTGCCTAGGTCGTCCTTTTTCAGGATTTTCAACCTAGCCAGCTCTCTTTTTTTTCAACTTTTTCCTTTTCTTTTTCAAACACAACGTTTCTTAATTGGTTTTGAATTTAATAGAAATTGCAAATCTTCTTCATTCATCTTGCTCAAGGTCAGGACTCTCCAGAGAACATGTTCTCAATAACAAAAGATCGTTAACCATATTCAACCGATCAAGTTCCTTTCAATTTCTTTTTCTCACATATCTTCTTAACAAGAAACACTAATATCATATGAACATGAAAAATATTTGGATGATGAGAGTAATTAATTCTTGCATTAAAAATGAGATATATTTCATCAAAGTTTCAATTAGGTTTGTTTCGGACCGCTTTGTGAGATAAGTGAATAATTAGTAAAAAGATAATGGGTTCGTAAACTTGATGAAGATTTAGGATTTTATTACTTTGAAAAGGGGAATTCAGAGAGATAAATGTAAGAGTAGGGCTCCACACTTGTAGTGTTTTTACAGGGCGAGGGGTGAGCGCCTTCGCTTTTTACACCTTCCTCTATATTCTGAAACTTAAGTCGAAGCTTCTATTCTATTCCTCTCTCTTACACTCTCTGTGTATTTTGCTAGGGTTCTTTTTGTTTTTCTAGCTTCAATAGTGTTGGCTCTTTTTTAATTGTGTTGGGATCCCCTCTTTCTGTTCTTCTTCCCTTGTGTACGTTGGAGGAAGGTTCCTCTTATAGAGTCTTTTCTGCCCATCGGTCTTTGCCTTCCTGTTTCTTGGTCCATTGGTCTTCTCTCCTTTTCCTTCTTTGTGGCTGCCCTCTGCAAAGTCCGTTTTGTCTTCTTTACTTCTTTAAGCTCTTTCTTTGATTATCACAGTGGGAGGCTCACGAGACTTCCCTTTTTCGACTTTCCTCAAAGAAGGGGCTGCATGATGTAAGCCAAGATGCTCTGGCTTCTCTTGCACGCTCCTCATAGTCTGGGGAACCGGAATCTCTTGTCTGTACGCGTACGCCTTCCACAGGCTCCATTTCCTGTTCGCTCTCATTTATCATGACTTTCTCCCCAAGTTTCCGTATCACCCGAGGCGCTCTGAGAGGGTATGTTGTGCTCATTGACATCGGCGCACCTTGCTCTTCTTGTTGGTTGTGACGTCAGAATATGACGCCTTGAGGGCTGTCGCTCTGGGCGTAGCGCTTTAAGCAGCTCCTGGTGTTTCCACGCTTTCTCCTGATGCCCTCGTTGTGCGGTGATCTTGGGTTTGGTGATCTTGGACTTTCATATGGACTGGGCCTTGCGACTTTGGCTACCGAACAATGGGGTATACACAAGGTTTAATGAAGTCAGCATTTCTCTGCCCTAGTTTGTAACTCAAGCAAACCATGTTGGAACCTACAATCGGTGGGTGAAATAACTAGGAGACACTAGGAGAACACCTAGAAGGGGGGGTTGAATAGGTGTTAGATAAACCTTGAAAGATTTTCGAAAGAAACAAATCGAAACGATTAAAACAAATGATTTTCTTGAAATTTTCTTCTATTAATCGATTAACAAGTCAACTAATCGATTAATGCCGAATGATCAATTCAAACTAATCGATTAATGAAACCAATTACTCGATTAATCAATGTTAAAATTGAAAAATCACTTTTCAATCAAATACGAAAATCAATCAATTAACACATATGATCAGAGATAAACGCTGGTCCTATCCCATAAACGCTGGTCACCGCCGTTGGGCGACGGGGGTGAAGGCGACACTCCCTTTTGGTCCCTTCCCCGAATCCGGTGACCTACTCAACGGTCCTCCTACCAAAGCAATGGTGATTCCTGATGACACCGCCAAGCTCATTTCTTCTCCTTCTTACCACAGGGACCACCGCGAGTTGGGTCCTTCACTGCTTCGTTCTCGCCTTCGCCGTGCAGAGTTTCCCTGGGTGGACCTGAACTTTAATGTTCGTATCGGCGGGACTACCGGCTGGCAAGACTGGATCAATCAAGTGTTTGCAAGTGACCCTCCCTTCGTGGAGGTTCTTAAGAAAGTTGGAATAGCGGAAGCAATCAAGGTGTCTCCTCGTATTGGCGCTAATCGTAGGTCAGATGATTTGTTCGCTTTGATCCAGCGCTGGTGTTCTTCGACACATACATTTTTGACGTCCTGGGGCGAGTTCACTCCCACGCTGGAGGACGTAGTTGTCTTGTTAAAGCTTCCTTCTTTTGGGAGCGTTGATCTTGACATAACAAAAGTGGATGAGAGCCTTTCTGATTTGGCCCTGGAGTTGAAGGTGGCTTCCATTGCCAGCGCCAAGCACTCCCACGAGTTGCTACAGCAGTGGCGTGCTTCGCTTGCCGAAGGTTCTTCCTCTCAGAAAGTCAAAGGTACAGGGAATTTGGTCCCTAGAGAACAGAAGGCGAGTCAGCGTTCCTCGCTCAAATACACGTTTGCTAGCTGGGTTCGGTATTTCTATGGCGACCTCCATGATGGCAAATTTCATCCTGGCCCTGTGAAGGATCAGAGGCTTCGCCGTGCTGCTTTCGTGGCCTTCTGGTTGAGCAGGTATGTGTTTCCAGGCCCTCCATGAGAGTCTGTCAGTCCTTGTGTTTTCTTGTTGGCCTGTATTCTAGCTGAGGGAACACGTCTTCCCCTCTCTTCGTTTTATTTGGGTGGCTTGTATACTCGCCTCGATCAAGTTTCGAACAAATGCGAATTTCTCATGGTCGTTTTCCCATCAATTCTTTTGCTGATTTGGCTTTCCTTCAATACTTTTTATTTGAGCACTTTCCTGAATATGGTCCGGTTGGGCTTTCCCCTTCTGACGACGCCTCGGGCCTCGAGCCTCACGCCTGGTGTTGGACCAAAGGCTGTCCCAGAGAGCCTTTAGTTGCTGTCATTGATTTAGAGGAACAGTTCGTCTTTCGCCCTTATTTAGACCATATTTGGGAAGGGTGTGACCCCTTGCATCCCTTGTATATTGAGGAGCGTCTTACCTCCAGAAATAATGCTCAAAATTATACTGAGGGTATGTATGACCTATGGAAACTGATTCTGACCGCTCGTTGTCTTCCTGGTTTCGTTCCTTTGGATAACAAGAGCGCTAATGGGGGTGCTTTGTGGCCCTTTGCGTATCGTCCTGATCGTGTTGCGAGGCAATTTGGGCGCGATCAGGCTCAGTGTGTCCTTTTAATTGATCAAGTTTCCTTACATGAGACCATCCCATCTGTTCTTTTTGATGCTGATCCTGATGTTTCAAGTGCCCCTTTGGTTTATATCCCTCCCCTTCATGTCGGAGGCGTTCTGCGCAGTTGGGTGACATCCCATAAAGACATTTTACAGCATCTCCAGAGTTTTGAAGCTACTCCGAAGCGTACCATCCCTGCTCTTTTGTCTATTGTGTGTAATGATCCTTATTACTCCACCTCTGTGAAGAAAGGAAAAGGTAGTCTCTTCACTGGTCTCATTTGTTTTATTGATTACTGTTTCATCCATTTGGCTCCGTTTTCATACTTTGCCTTGTTTGTTTCAGCTGAAGCGGTTTCTTCCGTGCGCAAGCGTAAAGCCACTGCGTCCTCGCCTTCCACTGTTGTAATATCAAAACGAGGTAAGAAACAGGCTTCTTCTCCAGCTCCTTCTGCTCCTAAATCTTCTTCTCAAGGCGGGGGTAAAAATGCTGCACCCTCTCAGAAAGGGAAGAAAGCTGTTGCAGCTGTGCCTTCTCGACGGTCTTCTCGCTTGCAGCTTCACAATACTCCTCCTGCCCCTGCTTCTCCTACTCGTGTTGATTTAGTTGAAGCTGAGAGCGACAATGAAGATCAGTCGGGGGACGCTCTCTTGGCTTATTATGACACTTCAAAAGGAGATGGTGACTCCTCTGAGGGTGAGAGCGACGATGCTGATGAGGAAAACCCCCTAGGTTCCGCCTCTTGCTTCCCATTTTCTCCTTCGCCGTGACTCTTTTCTTTCCCCTTCGGCCTTTTTGCTTTTTACTGTTGTTGCATTTTTTCAGATTTTTAGTACTAATGCACATTTTCATTTTCCGTTATTCCGTTTGTTTGTTTCGCTGTAGGTGGTTCTGGCGGATGTGGTTCGGCTTCGCCTTCATCCCAGGCTTCTGAGAGCCTTCCAACTCCTATTAGCTCTTCTGTTAGCTCTCCAACAATTCCACCATTTGATCGTGCGGATGCTTAGGACTTTCGCCGTCAACCCACTGCTAGTGGAGGCGCTGCGCCCACCGGATTTGCCACTCATGTGCCTTTTGGTCGAGTCAGCAGCCCCTTGTTTGTGCAACCTTTGTCGGCCGTTTCCGCTCTGGAGGCCGTCGCCGTTAGTGTTCCTACTCATTCTGGTGTTGCTTCCGAACCTGTCGGTGATGTTGGTTCTGGTTTGGAAATCGTTGCAGTTGGTGATTTTTCCTTGCCCCCTATTGAGGTCCCAAAGAGCATTCCCATTGCTTCCAAGGACGCTCCTGCTGATGTTTCTTCAAGTGTTGCTGCTGCAAATGTTTCTGACATTGTCATAAGTGAGGGTATTCCTGTTGATACTGTTTTTGATAGTTTGGATGTTGAGGTAATGGATACCCCTGCCCCCAAGGAAAGCCAAGTTGATGCTGCCGCCGAAGTTCCATCTGAGGAACGCGTTGTTAATGAGGGCGATACCGGCCTCACTCCGAGCTCTGCTAATGTGGATGAAATTTCAAAAGGCGCTGCGAATTCCTCCGAGGGGCGCCCTGTGAGCGAGATTCCCTCGGTTCGGCTTGCCCCTGTCAAAGTCACTCAGGTTGCTGCGTCTCCGGCTTCCTCTTCGGTTTGTGAGTGTTCCTTTAACCATTCATCAAGTTGGGTTTCCTTTGCTATGTGTCCATGCTTTCATTGGATTTGCAAATACTGCTGCTTTTCTCATTCATTTCCGTTTTGTTTGTTGTTGTTGTTTTTTTTTGTTGTCTTGCAGCTGCATTTTCTGCCAAGTCCCGTGGTTCTCTTGATGCGGAGGAGCAATCTATGATTGAATCATTCCTCCTTGCTCATCCTGACTTGGTGCCACCAGGTGCTTCGTTTCCACGTTTTTTCAGAGAGTCTGCTGCGCGCACCATGGTACAAATGCTGGGCTTAGTGAGCTCTGTTGATGTTGATGCATTGCCATGGGAAGATAAGGTTGAGCTTTTGGATTGCCTTCATTCTTTGAAGATTCAGCACTACTCTGGTGTTTGGCTTGACGAGGCGATTGCTAAATTGGAGAAATTGCGCCCTCCTTTCGATGCTATTGGCTTGGTTGAAACCAAGCGCACCTTGCAGAAGCGTCGCACCATTTTGACCGTTCGTTCAAAGGAGCTTTCGGCCCAACTTGCGCAGGTGACTGCCGACTTGGAGAATGTTGACAAAGAACTCAATGATTTGGCTGCTCAGGAGCTCTCTTATGAGGAAGCCTGCAAACTTATCAGCCTGAACACTCTGTTTAACGTTTGATAGTTATCATTGCATTATGGTTTGCTGTTTCGAGCATGTACTTTGGGATTTATTTGTTGAACTTTGAAGTTGTGATTGTAGCCGTTTCTAATGGCTTCTTTTGTATGCTCTTCGAGCCTTAGACTTTGCTTTGTGTGTTTGTCATCACTTTGACAATGAACATTTTAATTCTGCTTCATACGCCTTTGTTTGCTTTGTTCCCTGGACTTGTACGCAGGTCTTATGCTTTTCGATTCTTGTGTGCCTTTGTTGACTTCGTCGCTTTACACTCTTGTGGCTTGCATCGTGTCTTTGCGTTTATTTGGTACTGCTTGTATTTGCTACCTCTCCGGCATGCTTTCCCTGACTTAAATGCTTTTCGCCCAGTATTTGACAGCGCACAATTCTTCTTTTCTTCTTTTTCTCCCTCGCACAGTATTTAACGCTTTCGAATTTTTCAACAAGTTTCAGAGGCCCCTCATGTCATTGGTGCCGAATTTTCTTCAAGGTGCACATTGGGCACGTTTTTTTTCGAACAGTTGCCCCTCATGTCATCGGTGGCAAATTTTCTTCAAGGTTCACATTGGGCACGTTTTTTTTGAACAGTGGCCCCTCATGTCATCGGTGCCAAATTTTCTTCAAGGTGCACATTGGGCACGTTTTTTTTTTTGAACAGTGGCCCCTCATGTCATCTATGCCAAATTTTCTTCAAGGTGCACATTGGGCACGCTTTAAAGATTTTGCCGCTTTGGGCTTTCTCCCTTTTTTTGGGGTTGTCACTTTGGACTTTTCAGTTCGCCACTTTTGGGCTTCATGAACTAACGGATCGCCTTGGATGTTGCGTTAGCCAACCACTTTTACAGATTTTTTCCCCCCGCGTTTAAGACTAGCGCCCTTGTTTCCCGGGACCTTTTCTAGTCTCGCGATATGGCGTACTTCGCCCGCGTCTGTCCCAGAAATTTTCTTTTCAGGAGGTCTATCCGGGTACCGCGATAAGGCGCTTGTGCCCGCATTACGGCCCAACACTTTATTTTCACCCTGTCAAATGCATATTCATGTGGATTCACCTCTTTTTCCTTTTTAGTGTTGGACCTTGCGTTCGGCATTTTGGCTCTTTACTTTGAGAGCGTTTTCTCTTTTTTTTTATTATTATTTTTTTTACTTGTCTGAACCGTGTTTATCTTCAGCATGCATATTTCATATTAACATATTTCTAGGGAGGTAGTTCAGGAGAGAATGTCTTCAGATTTTCATTCATTAGTTAGAGGCGTACAAAACAAGTTACTTCCTAGATTCCAACAAAAAGTGAAGACTACGGCTCTTTCATTATATTATACAGTGAGCTAGGCATAATATTTCTTAACATACTTAAAATTTAAAGGCCCTATTTTCCTTTGAGTGTCTGATTCGAGTAAGAAACAATACCCATTAGGATGCGCCTCTTGCACGATGTAGGGTCCTTCCCATTTTGGCATCCACTTGCTCGTATGCAGGTTCCTCATGACTGCGTCTGTCGCCTTCAGCACGAGCTCGCCTTCGACAAACATCCTTGGCCTCACCATCTTCTCATATGACAGCATTATACGCCTTTGGTGCTTGAGCAACTCTTCACGCGCTTTGTCTCTGGCGCCTTCCAGGGATAGCGCTCGCTCCTCCGGCCCGCCTTCATTTTGGGCAATCATTCTCGCCGAGGGGACCGCCACTTCTGCTGGCAGCGTCGCTTCCGCCCCATACACCAGGGAGAAAGGTGTTGCCTTGGTTGCGTTGTGCTTAGTCACGCGATATGCCCACAGGGCGAGTGGCAAGTATTCGCTCCAGTCCGTAGGCGTGTCTTCCACTGTCTTGGCCAAGATCTTGATCAGTGTTTTGTTTGTGGACTCAGCTTGGCCGTTGGACTGTGGGTAGTAGGGGGTGGACCTGTGGTGCGTGATCCCGTATTCTTCCAATACTTGCTCTACTTTCTTATTGATGAAGTGAGTGCCATTGTCAGATACTATCCTCTTGGGTAGCCCAAAGCGACAGATAATGTTCTCTTTGATGAATTGTGTGGTGGCGTCGGCGTCACCTTTCTTGAATGCTGCTGCTCCGACCCACTTGGTGGAGTGTTCTGTTGCCCCCAGGATCCATCTCTTCCCTTTAGAAGGTGGGTCAATTGGACCAATGAAGTCCATTGACCATGTGTGGAAAGGGTAGGGCGAGCTGAGGCCTTTCATAGAGAGAGAGGGTGCGTGGATTCTGTTATCATGCTTCGGGCATTGTTCACACCTTCTCACAAAATCGAGGGCGTCGCCTTTCATATTTGGCCAATAATAGCCGATTTTCAACAATTCGCTCCAGAGCGATCTACCCCCTTGGTGCCTTCCGCAAGATCCTCCGTGGACCTCCTCCATGACTTTGTTTCGTTCCTCTCTCCCGATGCATCTGAGAGCCTCTCCAGTGAAACTTCTTTTGAACAACTCCCCCTTTTCAATGAAATAATGTTCTGACTTTTTCCTGACCCTTTCCGCTTCCATGTGATTCTCTGGCAAGGCGCCGCTTTCCAAGTATGCCTGAATTGGCTTAGCCCAATCTTCATCTACCAGATGGACCTCCAGTTCTTCTTTGGCCTCCTGGCATTGACTGCACGCCTTCTGAAACGAATCGCAATGTGCCTTCATGTCTGGCCAATACACTCCTAGTCTTTGCATTCTCCTGTACAGGCCGGGGCCAACCTGCCCACATATGCTGTCGTGAAGGCTTGCCATCTTCCTTTCTCCCTCTTCCTCGGCAACACACTTCATGAGCAACCCCTCCGTACTTCTTTTGTACAATGCCCCCTTTAGAAGGCAAAAGTCTCTGGATGCCTTCGTCAATGCTTTGCTGTGGAGCTCCCACATGATCGGGACTCTCCAATCTTTCCTTGCTTGATCTGCTTGTGTATCTCTTTGGACCTTGGGTTGGTACGCCTTCCTGAAATGTACCAGATGTTTGCCTTCCGCTATGCATGCTTTGCTTCATAGGGTTGCGAGAGCGTCGGCCTTTCTGTTTTCGGCCCGTGGCACATGCTCGAGAGATTCTAATTTGAATTTTGCCAATGCTTGGTGCGCTCTCTCTCTGCATAGCGCCAAGGACATTTCCTTTACTCCATACTCCCCTTTTAGCTGTTTCACCACCAGGTTGGAATCTCCTTTCACAATGAGTCTTTGAACCCCGATTTCTTCAGCCATGTCAAGTCCCAGAAGGAGGGCCTCATATTCTGCTTCGTTGTTAGTGCATTGGAACTCGAGTTGGAAGGCGAAGGCTAGTTCCTCACCCTTCCCATTCGTTAGAGTAACTCCCGCTCCGCCTTTGGGTGCCGAGGGCGAGCCATCAAACATCAAAGTCCATACTTCGGGCTCTTCGCACGCGTTGACAGACTCTATTGCTTCTTCTTCTTCTTCTTGATTTGTACAGATGGCCATCAGATCAGCTAGGGCCTGACTTTTAAGCGCCGTGGGCGTCACCAAGGTTATTTCATACTTTGTCAACGTGAGCGCCCACTTACTTATTCGCCCTATGAGAACAGTGCCTTGCAATAAGTACTTGATTCCCTCAGCTTTAGTCATCACATGAATGACGTGCGTTTGAAAGTAGTGACGATACTTCTGGGCGGCGTACACCAAAGCAAGACATTGCCTTTCTTGGTTGGAATACCTAGATTCTACCTCTTTTAGCATTCTGCTCCAGTAGGCTACGGGGCGCTCTGAACCTTCAACTTCTTGTGCAAAGAGTCCACTGATTGCCGTTTGGGTAGTTGCCAGATACACTCTGAGTGGTACTCCTTTTTGAGGCGGAATCATCATTGGTGGTGTTGCTAAAGCCCTTTTCACTTTGTCGAAAGCGTCCTGATGCTCTTTTTCCCACTTGAAAATTTCCTTACCCTTGAGAAGTTTCCTCATAGGACCCAACAGTTCTCCCATGGCTGGTATGAATCTGCGGATATATCCTAATTTCCCCATCATTTGTTGCAATTCTTTCTTGTTGCGAGGCGCTTTCATTTCCCTGACTGCCTTGACTTTTCTCTCGTCGGCCGAGACACCTTCCTTATGAACTCTGAACCCCAGGAACTCACCAGAAGAGACCCCAAATTTACATTTGAGAGGGTTCATTCTGAGTTTGTACTTCTTGCATCTGGAAAAGACAGCTCTTAGATGTGTCAAGTGTTGCTCTTTCTTCCTTGATTTGACCACTATGTCATCAACATAGTCTTCTACTATATCATGCATCATGTCATGGAAGATCGCTGTCATCGCTCTTTGATATGTTGCTCCGACATTCTTAAGACCGAACGACATCACCAAGTAGTAGAAATTTCCCACCGGGGTTCTGAAAGCGGTTTTTTCCTCATCGCCCTCTGCCATCTTTATTTGATTGTAGCCGCTGAAGCCATCCATAAAGGAAAAGCGTTCATGCATGGCTGTTGCATCTACCATGCAGTCTATGTGTGGCAGCGGGAAATCATCCTTGGGGCACGCCTTGATTAAATCTCTGAAGTCCACGCAACATCTAATCTGGCCATTCTTTTTCTTTACAGGGACTATGTTGGCCAACCAAGTGGGGTGTTGTATAGGCTTGACGAAGCGCGCCTCCAGTAACTTCTCCACTTCGTCTTTTATTGCTTTCTCAATCTCAGGGCTAAACTTCCTGGGATGTTGTTTTATAGGTATTGCATCAGCTTTGACGGCCAAGTTATGAGTGACTAGCTTGGGGCTGAGTCCTGGCATCTCCTCATAGCTCCAGGCGAACACTTCTCTGAACTCTTTCAGCAAGGCGACCAAGTCCGCCTTTTCAGACGGGGTAAGTGAAGAGGCAATGAAGAGAGGCCTGTGCTCGCCTTCTCCTCCTACATTGACTTCTTCCAAACCTTCTGGACCATTAGCTTCATTCCCTTTTTGCTGGGCGTGCATAACATCCTCCGTCGAAGCAAACCATGCTTCCCCTTTTATGATGCCCATGAGTGTGGGGCTAGCCACGTCGCTCAACTTTGGCTTGGCTGGCCCCGCGAGTTCCTAGAGGATGGCCCATCTGGGCCCTCCTCCAGGAAGGCGTTGCTTTTGCAGCTTGTATCTTGGTTTGGTTGTCCGCTGCTGTGCGCTTTCCTCTTCTTCTGGTAAGCGGAGTCTCTTGAACACTGACTGCCTCTTCTCTGGCTCTTTCATTTTCTCTTTTCCTCTGATCGAGATCTTGGGTTCTCTTCCAATCCTGTTGGTCCTAGGGGGAGCTAGTTCATCGAACACTGTGGCATCAATCAAATGTAACTCCGAAGCATCAAATGGCGCCTCGTTACTGGGATCTCAATGTCTTGTCCCTTATACATTGACTTCACGCACTGGTGCAGCGTAGAGGGAACACACCCGTGTAGATGGATACAGGGGCGTCCCAGTAGGATATGATAACTAGGATCTCCGTCAACAATATGGAAAGTGTTCAGAGTTTTTATGGGCCCTACCTCCAAATTGAGTACTACGCACGCCCTTGCCGTGACTATTCCTCCGTTGAAAGTTCCCAGTGTTGCCTCCGCTTTCTTGAGCCTTTCTTTAGCAACTCCCAGCTTCACAAATATATGGGTTGGGATGATGTTTACTCCTGATCCGTTGTCCACGAGGGCGCGCCGGACGTGTACGCCTTCGATGGTTGCCTCCACAAATAGCGGCCTGTTGTGACAAAAGGCTGGATGTATTCGCTGCGGCTCTCTAAACATCACTGCCGAGGCGTGCGCCTTGGCTACCCTGGTTGCTGGTGCGTAGGCGGCACTGGTGTTCGCCCCTCTTCTAACTATCACATCAGCTAGAGCATGTGCCGCTTCTTCCCTGATGTCAGCTCCCAACCTTAATTGGTCAAATAGGGCTCTGAACCCTCTGGTCTTCACAAGTCCCCTTCTCAGTTCATTCTCCACCAGCTCTTCTTCTTCAATCTCCTCTAACAAGTTATCGCCGTGGGAAAGGATAACATTCACATTGTGTCTAGACAAGGGATGATCGCCTAGACTTTCTTCGCCTTCACCCTCTGGCAGCAATATCTTTCCCGCCGCGTATTGCTTCTGAAACACGCCTCTAATGACATAACAATCCATAGTACCATGACTTTTCTGTCTGTGCAGAATGCAATACTCTGGGTTATCGTACTCCTCACGCGTCAGAGGGGGTTTTGTCGCCCTTTTAGTGAGGATGCCTTCCTTTAGCCATTCCTCCACCAACTGATAAGTAAGTTCCCTAGAGATTGGGAGCTTTGGTGGGGGTTCTTTCCTTTCATAGCTCCTGGGAGACGGCATGGTTCTGTAGCTTTTCCTACTCTTGTCATCCATAGCGTTTACGTCAAAGGCGATTTGGTCTTTGGTTCTCTTTCCTTGTTTCTTCATGGCCTCGGTAACATCCATCGCTCTCCCAAGCAACTCAAAAAAAGTGGTGATCTTACTGAGTGCCAAGAATATTTGCGAGCCATCTTCAATACTTTTTATGCACCTGTAAACTAGGTCCGCTTCAGGGAGAGTCTCTTTGCAATGTAACGCTCTGTCCCTGTACCTTTTAATGAAGGCGGTCAGACTCTCTCCTGCTCGCTGCCTTACACGACCAAGGTCCATGATGTGGATAGCGCCTTGGTCTTCTAAGAACTTGTTACAAAACTCTATAGTCATTTCCTCCAAAGTCCAAATTGATGCTGGGCGCAACTTGGAATACCAAGTGAAGGCGCGCCCAACAAGAGACTTTGAGAACTCCCTTAACCTTAAACAGTGGTCTGCACTGTATACCCCAAGATCATCCACATACGTCATCAAGTGCTCGCGCGCGCTCCCGGTTCCGTCAAACTTTCGGAACATTGGGGGCGCATACCCTTGTGGGTAGCGATAGGCAGTTACATCAGCGGTAAAAGGAGGCTTTAGATTTATTACCATATTTTGTCCTTCCTTGTGCGCCTGCAGGATGCGTTTCAACTCTGCTTGTGTGACCAGAGCGTCTTCTGTACTTTCTCTCCTGCCACTTGTCTCGTGCTGAAATTCCTCCTCTGAGTTCGTTCTCGCTTTCGCCAACTCTGCCTCTCTGCGCGCCTCCTCTTCTTCTTTCAATCTTGCACTCAAGGCCTCCTTTTCTTCTCTTGCCTTGGCAGACTGGGCTTTGTATTCTGCCACTATTTCGGATAGTGCGCCTTGGTTCGCCACCAGAGAGTTGAGCAGCGCAGCTGATATCACGACTTGAGTGTTGGAGTCGCCTTCTATGTGGGGGATCTTGATGTGACTTAGCGTTTCCTTGTCGCTGCCGAGCTCTTCTTCTTGAGGCTCTTGGTCATCCTATGGAGTGTCTGAGGGAGAGCGAGTATTATCGCTTCCTTGGTTGGCTGGGCTGAAACTCAACCTTCTGGAGCCCTGTCCCGTCCCACGACTTGCGTGACTGGTCGTTGGGCTTTGAACGGTGCTCACAGGCACCACCTTCGGAGCTACGTCTCCTACAGATGCTTGTTGCACAACATGAGCCCCTTTTCCTTCGTGATTGGAAGCCATAGCTTCCCCAGCGGAGTCGCCAATTGTTTTGGACCGCTTTGTGCGATAAGTGAATAATTAGTAAAAAGATAATGGGTTCGTAAACTTGATAAAGCTTTAGGCTTTTATTACTTTGAAAAGGGGAATTCAGAGAGATAAATGTAAGAGTAGGGCT
Source organism: Crotalaria pallida (assembly GCA_037953625.1). Classification (NCBI taxonomy): domain Eukaryota; kingdom Viridiplantae; phylum Streptophyta; class Magnoliopsida; order Fabales; family Fabaceae; genus Crotalaria; species Crotalaria pallida. The sequence goes on along the minus strand of CM075650.1, from coordinate 45,820,213 downwards.
CCACACTTGTAGTGTTTTTACAGGGCGAGGGGTGAGCGCCTTCGCTTTTTACACCTTCCTCTATATTCTGAAACTTAAGTCGAAGCTCCTATTCTATTCCTCTCTCTTACACTCTCTGTGTATTTTTCTAGGGTTCTTTTTGTTTTTCTAGCTTCAGTAATGTTGGCTCTTTTTTAATTGTGTTGGGATCCCCTCTTTCTGTTCTTCTTCCCTTGTGTACGTTGGAGGAAGGTTCCTCTTATAGTGTCTTTTCTGCCCATCGGTCTTTGCCTTCCTGTTTCTTGGTCCATTGGTCTTCTCTCCTTTTCCTTCTTTGTGGCTGCCGTCTGCAAAGTCCGTTTTGTCTTCTTTACTTCTTTAAGCTCTTTCTTTGATTATCACAGTGGGAGGCTCACGAGACTTCCCTTTTTCGACTTTCCTCAAAGAAGGGGCTGCATGATGTAAGCCAAGATGCTCTGGCTTCTCTTGCACGCTCCTCATAGTTTGGGGAACCAAAATCTTTTGTCTGTACGCGTACGCCTTCCACAGGCTCCGTTTCCTGTTCGCTCTCATTTATCATGACTTTCTCCCCAAGTTTCCGTATCACCCGAGGCGCTCTGAGAGGGTATGTTGTGCTCATTGACATCGGCGCACCTTGCTCTTCTTGTTGGTTGTGACGTCAGAATATGACGCCTTGAGGGCTGTCGCTCTGGGCGTAGCGCTTTAAGCAGCTCCTGGTGTTTCCACGCTTTCTCCTGATGCCCTCGTTGTGCGGTGATCTTGGGTTTGGTGATCTTGGACTTTCATATGGACTGGGCCTTGCGACTTTGGCTACCGAACAACGGGGTATCAACAAGGTTTAATGAAGTCAGCATTTCTCCGCCCTAGTTTGTAACTCAAGCAAACCATGTTGGAACCTACAATCGGTGGGTGAAATAACTAGGAGACACTAGGAGAACACCTAGAAGGGGGGGTTGAATAGGTGTTAGATAAACCTTGAAAGATTTTCGAAAGAAACAAATCGAAACGATTAAAACAAATGATTTTCTTGAAATTTTCTTCTATTAATCGATTAACATGTCAACTAATCGATTAATGCCGAATGATCAATTCAAACTAATCGATTAATGAAACCAATTACTCGATTAATCAATGTTAAAATTGAAAAATCACTTTTCAATCAAATACGAAAATCAATCAATTAATACATATGATCAGAGATAAAGCGGAATTGATTAACACCAATATTCTTATTGATTACCTAGGTTATGAAAAAGATTTTCCCAAAATCAATTTTGCACAATTAAGATTCAATTCAATCAATTATGAAAATCACTTTTTCTAGGTTTTCAACCAAGAACACAATTAAAGACTTGAATTGCAAAGAGTAGAGAGTTTAGAGATACGACACAGTGATTTATCCTGGTTCACTTTCATCCACTTGAAAGCTACTCCAGTCCCCTCTTCAACCAAGAGAGATTCTTCACTACGAGGAATTAGAGTTCTCAAATTACAAGTAAATGCCTCACAAGACTCCCTTCTTGCTAGCCTACAAGAGATACCACACCCTTGCCTTGTAACCCCATTGATATCTAATCTAACCTCTTCTCTTGCTTGCCGATACCCCACAACAAGACTTCCAATGCTTTGAGATTCTTCAAAGACTTCCACTTGCTTTCTTCACTACAAGACTTCCAAGTGCTTGATGATATGCCACACCAAGGCTTCCAAATAACTTTGCTTGATGAATAACTTCTTCAAGACTTCCTTTGTTGTAGAGTGTTTGCCTTCTTTGCAATGATTACAACTCAAATGAAAACAAAATAACAATCCTATGTATCTCTTTCAAAAGCTATGAAAATATCAACATGAGAGATTCAAGGTTCTTGATCAAAGAATGTAAAAATGAGAACTTTGATCTTGAGAAAGTGAGAGAGAATAGAGTGGCTTGATTCTTTGTAAAATGAATATCAAAATGATGGAATATGATCACAAAGGTTAGAAATAGGTTTATATAGAATACCCAAAAGTTAGGAATGGTTAAAAGTGCTTTTGAGAAGTGAAAAACGCATTTTAAAAACCAGATCTGTGCGTGTTACTCGAGTAAAATAAGTGCTAATCGAGTAACCATGCCTTAATCGAGTAATGCCGCAAGCCTGTAAAAATTTACTCGAGTAAAAGTCAAGATAATCGATTATCAAAACCTGTTAATCGATTATTTTGATTAAAAATCACTTAAAACTTGTTTTCTCAAAAACTAAACCTTTTCTTTCAAACCTTTAAGCCACCTATTGATTTTAGGCAAAGTGAATACTCAAAATATGATATAATCATGACTATGATAGAGATTCACTACCCTCTAATGACTCTACCCAAACTCAAACTAAGAGACTTGAGAGGCTAAAGATAAAACAATAAAACATAAAATACCAAACTAAGTCTTCATGAGTTGGCTCTCTCTTTATCACTTGATGTTTGTTGTTGCTTGTTGAGCTTGAACTTGATCAACACATTTAAGCTTGTTCAAAACCTTTTGGCATTTATCAAAACATTCTTCATGGATCTTACAAACCAATCCTCAATGAGGTCTTTTAAAGCTTATAATGTGGTCTGGCTAAGGGTTGACAATAAAAGGTATAAGGCTCAAATTTTTATTTCCCTTCCCTTCCTTTATCCTTTCTCTTCCATTCCCTATTTTCTCAATAGATTTTTGCGCAACATTCAAATTATCAAGAGGATTTATGTTCACTCTCTAGCAAGTATACTAGATCGCAAAGTAATATAGTCAATAAGACCAGATATCGTTCCACTCGGGGATTGCAAATTGTTCAACTAATTTTCACCAAAGAGTAGTTAAAAGCAAAATCTATTGGTTTCTAATTAATTAATTATGATTGATTTGAAATAAAAATAGAAATTAAATTAAAAACAGAAAATAAATAAAAGTTGTGAGCAATTTGAGAAAGATGTTAGGAATATGGTTTCATTGTAGGCGTTGTTTATTTATCATGAATCTCTGTTTTTCCTAAATCATGAACAAATTCCTAAATTGGTAACTATTAGATCCCTCTTGCATAATTACCGTTTCTTATTCAATTCGATAATCCTTAATTCCTTAAGAGATTAAACCATTGAATAATCTTAATTAAGAATAGGGAATTAATCATGTTATATAATTACCCAATTGTATTCCTACTTGTTAAATAACTATATTGTTTGAAGGCATGGCCTATTCTAATTCCTAATCTCTCAATTGAAGAATTAGAGGTCCAAAACATAGATTAATTACTTCTATGCATAATAGTAAAAACACCATCAAACACATGATTTAGAATATGAAAAACATCAATTCATGAAATCAATAAACTAATCCATACAAATTCACCAATTCCTAAAAATGGGTTTTAGTTACACATCGTGAAAATAAGAACAAGAGAAATAGAAGAATGCATGATTACCATGGAAAAGCCTTGGATCTCCCAATCCTTGATCTTCTCCTCTTCTAAAACTCTCTAAAATTATGTAATCTCCCTCTCTCTCTCTCTCTCTAATGACTGATAATGGCTGCCTAACCTAATTCTAAAACTTATATTTAAAAGATAAAACTAATCCTAATTGAATTGGAGCAAAACTGATCCGGAAGTGGCCCAATTGGGCTTTCTCGTATCTGACAGAAACTTCGGCCCTGATTATGACCTAGAAGATGGACGAATTTGAGCAAGGCTATTTCTGGAAAAGTTATATATCTTTTCCTTAGCTTTAAAATGATACCAATATCGCCTTATTTGGATAAGTGTAGCTCAAGTTATGATCAAAATACCGAACATTGTCACTTTCACGCGGTGAGCGCGCCTGGGCGCCCAGGACTGCACGCCCAGGCGTGCCAGGTCTGTACTGGGTGCATTTTTTCGCTGCATGCGCGCCTTGGCGTAGGGGGCTCCACGCCTGGGCATGCTGGACTCATTCCGACTCCGTTTTGCTTCGTTCTTGCGCCATTTTCAAGGTCTTTTCATCCCCTTTCATGCTCCATATTTATTTTCTTCATTTAAGTTTCGAAAGTACCTGAAACATACCCAAAACGGCTCAAAACGTTCAAATGATTCTAAATTACCTAACTTTCTAAAAACTATACAAAAATTCCTAAATTTACAAGAGAAACAGGCCAAATCCATAGTAAAAGGGAGTCAAATTAAGCTCTAAAACATCATATGTTAGACCCAAATCACACCCCCAAACTTAGCATTTTGCATGTCCCGGGAAAAAGTAAAATAAAAAATTCTAAAACAAAAGACTACCATCCAAATCAAAATGTATAGCACCTAATTTAAGACTTCGACTCATCAACACAGCCACATATTTATACAAGCTATTCACATATTAAAATCTGGTTAAAGAAACAAAATCAATCAGAACTCAGAACTAGTGAACACTCTCAACCTCTCAGTGTATATCTCTCATGTGTATCAAGGGTATTAGCAATTTACTCAAGTTCATACAATAGTTAAATGTTACCATAAGCTTGACCATAGACCCAAATCTCCACTGCAATTATTGAAAACATGCACAAATCAAAAGGTCTTTATTTTGGTTGTAATGAGGTCATGGATAAAAGTGTCAGGTGGGATAAAAGAAAGAAGCGATGAAACTAAGGCTAACTTGCAAGACAAATTTCGCTCAAAAATTATGAATGAACAATGAATACTATGAGGACTCACACTCAAATCACAACTATTTAAAACTTCTTCTTTTTCAATTTTACTCTACTACTTCTTCCAAACAAAATTCTTTTTTTTTCTTATCATTCATCAATTTTCACTTTTTTCTCAATTTTTCTTTTCTTTTGGAAGAAGAGTAACTCAATAACACTTTTACAATTTTCACACTTTTGAAATGTCTCTCTCTCAATTGCTCATTCAAAATTCCTAATGTACTTCACAAAAATATACAATAAATGCAGGGTACCAAAGAAAAATCATTTTTATGTCATAAGGCTCAAAATGGGCAGCTAAGGTAAAACAAATCCAAAAAATCTCTGAAGGCTACAGAAACACCATCCTAAATGCCTTAATCATTTTTATGCATGTAATCAATTATCAATTTCAAAATGGTCACCGGTTAAGTTCTAGAACACCAAACTAAAGTGAACACACACATGAAAGAAATAGGGGTTTAAAATCAAAATAATCAATAAATCATATACCCCGTCAAATAGGCTCAAAATCTCACCAAGCTAAAGTCAGTTCACTAATCTCAAGTTCTGAAAAACTTTGTCAAAATAACCAAATTTCAAAAATATTTACAGCTCAACAAATAAATAAAATGAATCAATGAGTCTAATCCTAAACTAAGTATATACACCTATCATCAGAAAAATAATCCTAAGTCTAGAATAATTACAAAACCTCTACCTAAGACACAAACCAACACCAAAAATGGGAGAAAAAATTCAGATCTGATTTTTTTTATTTTGTCCACTCCCCCAAACTTAAAGGTTAGCTTGTCCTCAAGCAAACTAAACTAAAATTACCTAACTAAAAAATAAAAAATTGCATGGAATAAATTTGGAACACTTACTACTTGCATCTGAAAAATCAGCATTAACAAAAATAAGAAAACATTCCCCCAAACTTAATATGAGTCATGGAACACAAGTGCCCAAAAATAGCACCACTAGTTGGGAAAATATTAACTTATATTTATTACAAAATATATAACTTGATGCAAATAACAAATAATCCAAATAAATAACCAAACAATAAAACTAAAAAAAAATCCTAGAAAACAATTACATATTTTTGTTGCACAGATACAGGGACTGGCTGGTGGGGAAAAGGGTATAAAATAGATCAATAAATAAAAATTCCCCATTTTCTGGGTTTCTCCGCCCAGTGCGCGCCCAGGCGTGCAGAGCTGCGCGCCCAGGCGTTCCAGGTCTGTACCTGATGCTTTTTTTAAAAAAAAAATTAAAATGCAGAAAATAAAATAAAAAAATAACCTACACTAGTTTCCTAAAAACTACTAACTAGGGGAATGCTACCTAAACATTGGGTTACCTCCCAACTAGTGCTTGTTTAACGTCACGAGCCTCTTCTCAGAGGTTAGGGTGGTTGCCAAGATCCCTTCAAGGTGGCACCTTGCTTTTCAACTTCTTTCCAACACTCTCTCCATTCGAGTGCTGAATGCACATGAGAGGAGCAAAGTTCTCCGCGGTGATTGGTGGTTTTTCAAAAATTTTAATTATAGTTTGGTCACCATTCACTCAAAGAATTACTTCTCTCCTAGGCACATCAATCACTGCCCCTGCTGTGGCCAAGAATGGCCTTCCAAAAATTAGAGGAATATTTTCATCCTCTTCTATATCTAAAACCATGAAATCTAAGGGCAGAATAAAATCTTTCACCTTAACCAGAATATCTTCCACCACTCCATATGGGCGGAGGGTGGTTCTATCAGCTAACTGAAGTAATGTCGGGGTAGGCTTAATCTCTCCTAAGTTTAATGCTTCACAAATAGACAATGGCATAATATTAACACTAGCTCCTAAGTCACATAGAGCCTTATCTAAGTACTCCTTGCCTATGCTAATTGGAAGAGTGAAGCTACCTGGGTCCTTCAGCTTTGGTGGAAGGTTGGATTTGATGATTTTGCTGCACTTCTCTACTATCAGGAACATCTCGTCAGTGAGCATCCTCTTCTTCTTTGTCAGCAATTCCTTCATGAATCTCGCGTACATAGGCATTTGTGAGAGTGCCTCTGCAAACGGGATGTTGATCTCCACCTTCCGTAGCATCTCCAAGAACTTGTTGAATTGCTTCTGGTCATCCTCTTTCTTCAACCTCTGAGGATATGGAATCCTTGGAGGTAGTGGTGCTGGTGTGTGTGTGTGCCTTTCTCTTTCTCCTGATCCGCAGGTGGATCCTGCGTCTGTTGCCTTGCATTTGAGCCTCTTCCACTTGGTTGCTTTGGCCCCTCATCCTTCTTCTCATGCTCAGTTGCATCACCCTTCTTCCGTGGCTCCTCATATGACTTGCCACTTCGAAGGGTGACCGCCATGCATCGCTCCTTGTAGTTGGTTGCAATCTCTGATATCCGATTGTTTATTTGAGTCAATTGCACTTCCAAGTTGCGAATGCTGACTTCCTGATTGGCGAAATTCGCCCTTGATTCTTCCATGAATGTATTGGTTGTGGTCGCCATTGCTTCAAGTGCCTTCTCCCAGCCTTGCTTCTGTGGCGGTGATGGATTGGATGTTGAGCTGGACCATGAGGTGTGAGACTGATTTGTTGGCCTTGGACTGCAGATGTTGGGGTACGTATTTTTTTAAGTACTCCATCACCCACAAACTTGGCTTGTTTCTCAATGGTTGCTGGACCCTTACTGACTTCAAATACACAATCACCATTCCGGTGACTTCCTCCATAAAATTTGCACTTCAGAGTGCTCGTTGCAGCTGACATAGTGATCTGGCTTAATTGCTTTGTCAATGCAGCCATCTGCTGCTGCATTTGCTTGTTCTGCTCGATTAAGATCTTGACTTGACTTGAATTCATATCATTGCTCTTCGGGACGCTCTGCTCCACCTGGGTCCTAAATCCTTGACTACTGCTGAATGCCATATTTGCAATAACTTCCTTGGCTTCTTCAACAGTCTTCTTCATTAGCGATCCACTAGCTGCTGCATCAACCATACTCTGATTGAATCGGTTGAGCCCATTATAAAACAGTTGAATTTGCTGCCAGTCTTGGATATATATTGGGCATCTCCTCAATAGCTGGTTGTAACGCTGCCAAGCTTCATGCAACGGCTCATTGTCCTCTTGTATGAAAGAATGAACATCCTGCCTCAGCTTCGCTTGCTTCCCAGCTGGAAGAAACTTATCCATGAATTTGGAGACAAGTACTTTCCAGCTGGACAAACTCCCTGGTGCCTGGTTGTTCACCCAAGTTAGCGCCTCGCCCCTCAATGAGAGAGGGAACATCCTCATTCTGATGGCCTCGTCCGTAGCACCCTCGATCTTGAAGAAGTCGAGCATGCCCAAGAAGTTGGCGATATGGTCCCTGGGGTCTTGATTCGGCACACCACTGAACTGATCCTTCATGATGAGGTGGATATATTGTGGATCAATTGCGAATGCAGTTGCAGTGATGGCTGGCCGGACTATGCTGGAAGCAAAGAGGTCCGGGTCCACTGTTCCATACTCCGCCAAAGTCTTCATGGGAGGAGGAGGCGGAGAGGATCCGTGAGATCCTCCTCCTCCAGCCATCTTCAATGTTGGTCTTTTCCCTCTTCTAGTGCTGAATTTTTCTCCTCTTTGTACTTAAATTAATAAAAATTCCTGCACAAAACAAAAACAAGAGAAAAATTACGCAGCACCTATTGAGACAAGAAACTAACTAAAAATAATAAATTTCACCTAAAACTACTACTAAGTATCGAAAATTAATTGAAACGAATTTCAATCCCCGGCAACGCCGCCAAAAACTTGTTCACTCTCTAGCAAGTATACTAGATCGCAAAGTAATATAGTCAATAAGACCAGATATCGTTCCACTCGGGGATTGCAAATTGTTCAACTAATTTTCACCAAAGAGTAGTTAAAAGAAAAATCTATTGGTTTCTAATTAATTAATTATGATTGATTTGAAACAAAAATAGAAATTAAATTAAAAACAGAAAATAAATAAAAGTTGTGAGAAATTTGAGAAAGATGTTAGGAATATGGTTTCATTGTAGGCGTTGTTTATTTATCATGAATCTCTGTTTTTCCTAAATCATGAACAAATTCCTAAATTGGTAACTATTAGATCCCTCTTGCATAATTACCGTTTCTTATTCAATTCGATAATCCTTAATTCCTTAAGAGATTAAACCATTGAATAATCTTAATTAAGAACAGGGAATTATACATGTTATATAATTACCCAATTGTATTTCTATTTGTTGAATAACTATATTGTTTGAAGGCATGGCCTATTCTAATTCCTAATCTCTCAATTGAAGAATTAGAGGTCCAAAATATAGATTAATTACTTCTATGCATAACAGTAAAAACACCATCAAACACATGATTTAGAATATGAAAAACATCAATTCATGAAATCAATAAACTAATCCATACAAATTCACCAATTCCTAACAAAGGGTTTTAGTTACACATCGCGAAAATAAGAACAAGAGAAATAGAAGAATGCATGATTACCATGGAAAAGCCTTGGATCTCCCAATCCTTGATCTTCTCCTCTTCTAAAACTCTCTAAAATTATGTAATCTCCCTCTCTCTCTAATGACTGATAATGGCTGCCTAACCTAATTCTAAAACGTATATTTAAAAGATAAAACTAATCCTAATTGAATTGGAGCAAAACTGATCCGGAAGTGGCCCAATTGGGCTTTCTCGTATCTGACAGCAACTTCGGCCCTGATTTTGACCCAGAATATGGACGAATTTGAGCAAGGCTATTTCTGGCAAAGTTATAGATCTTTTCCTTAGCTTTAAAATGATACCAAGATTGCCTTATTTGAATAAGCGTAGCTCAAGTTATGATCAAAATACCAAACATTATTACTTTCACGCGGTGGGCGCGCCTGGGCGCCCAACAGGCGTGCCAGGTCTGTACTGGGTGCATTTTTTCGCTGCATGCGCGCCTGGGTGTGGGGGGCTCCACGCTTGGGCGTGCTGGACTCATTCCGGCTCCGTTTTGCTTCGTTCTTGCGCCATTTTCAAGGTCTTTTCATCCCCTTTCATGCTCCATATTTATTTTCTTCATTTAAGCTCCGAAATTTCCTGAAACATACCCAAAACGGCTCAAAACGTTCAAAGGATTCTAAATTACCTAACTTTCTAAAAACTATACAAAAATTCCTAAATTTACAAGAGAAACAAGCCAAATTCATAGTAAAAGGGAGTCAAATTAAGCTCTAAAACATCATATGTTAGACCCAAATCAATTTCCCAAAAGGTTGTAACATGGTCTGGGGGTATAATGTGGCTAATGAAAGAATGGATATCAAGGCCCAAAATTTATGTTGAGTTTTTAATGAGAATCTTACATTCAGAAGGATTGAAATTGTTCTTTTTCATCACACAATGGATTCATGGGCTTTGCCTTATTTAGACAAGCACTCTAACTTTTTGCAAATTTTTTTGTTAATTTTTTGTGCTTGCCTACATCCATTTTTGGATTTTTTTTGTGATTGCACTTTTGACTCCCTTGATTTGATTCTCATTAATACTCGGGTAAAATATTTTTGGTTTAAAAGAAGAAAAATTTTCTTGTTGGGCTCAATGGGATTAACAATGGATGGAATGTTCTTGGATTTGTGAAATGAAAAGTAATCCTCCTTGATATATGCATGCTGGCAAAAACTGTTGACAAACTACCCACCCCGGTTTAAACACATATGGTCGGTTTGAGAGAAATGATCTCCGCTTCAAAATATCTAGGCTCAATGGGGTGACTAGGGATATCTTCTCAGTGTTTGAGAATTCAACAAAGCCTTGTATCATTGGAAGGACTTGCTTGAGAGTCCACACTATTTTGGGTATTACATTTGCCTCATCATCCATTTAATTTCAAATTTGAATCAAATATCTCAAGTTAATGCAAAAATCAATTTTGTTTTTTTTGGAAGTGCGGTGAGATGGTTTATTCACATGATCAAAACATTAGTAGATAATTGTTAAAAAGATGTGCAGCAAAAAATGAAAATTTCATTAAGCAACAACATTGAGATGCCCACATTTATTGAAGAGAGAATGAAAAACATGGTTTCCCACTATTAAGTAACCCTATAGTCTTAGGCAAAACAATAAGGGTTAAACTTCCAAGAAATGTGATGGATCATTCACCCCCTTTCATTGTTATCCTTCATCATCAATTCTAGCATTTGACAGATCTTGTTCCTCTGGTTGAATGATTGGCTCATTTTGGTCACTCACATCTGCTATAGTCCTGGTTCTAAGTCTGGTCTGGTAAGGGTGCAGGAGAGCAATAGTGATAAAACGTTGGCTTGTTCAAAAATATTTTTTAGATTTTTTCTTTATGAATGATGCACATGAATATGAATATATGATTATGCAAAAATGTATGATGCAATGCCCTTAGAATCCAAAAGATCCTATTTGGGGGCGATTAAGCCTTCATTACCAATATGAGGTATCAGGATGGATTAATAGCATTCATATAGTTCTGGCCAACTTCGGAACGACGGTGGATTGCTCCAAAATTTTTATTTGTCTTATTAAAATGAAATATTATGATACAAATGAAAATGCATGCCCCTAGGGTAAGTGACCCTAATTGGGGGCTATTAAGCCTTCATTACAAAATATAGGATGTCATAACGAATTGACAATAACCATATAGTTCGGGCCCACTTGGAACAACGAAGGATTATCCCAAGTGAAATGATGGATATGAAACTGAAATTTACCCTTAGGGCGGTGGGCCCTATAGCGGGTTTAATGGCCTTCCTCATGGCATAAGGTTACCAAAGTGCAGTGGTGCCCCTTACATCATTCTGGCTTGGATGACAGTGGGTCACCCAATTTATGTGGGATGGTGATCCCGATTTATATTAAACAAAAATGCGATAAGAGAGAGAATATGCCCCCATTGTAGATCCTACAAGGTTTTTGGGATGTCTATTGGCCACAGTCCTACGACATTGTTCTATGGTATAACTAAAGTGTAACACTCTAATTTGATAACTTGAGAAATAGTATATATTTTTTGATTTTTGATTGACACAATCCCTACAACTTTTTTGAAGGTTAAGTAGGTAACAGATTAACTGTTTTGACACCTCTTAATCTTTGATAGAGAATAAAGGGGAACCATGACTGACTTATTCAAGTTTCAAAATAGAATGCTACACAAAGTGTACTCCATGGTGGCTCTAGACTTCTAAAGGCCCTCTGTATCATCCCAAACTTAATTTTTAGGGTAACTTATGTTGTGGTAGTCTTAGGGTTGAAGCAATGATGCTATAAGTTAGAAATTTGGCCAATTAGACATGTAAACCTTAGATTTAAAACATAGAACTTTGGGAATTTAGAATAACATGATTGGTAGCTCAAAATATAAATTCCACCGTTGGATATGAAGTAGGATGGGTGAGGAAGCTTGCTTTAAAATTTGGGGAAGATCCAACGGGTAACGAAGAAGTTATGGCGTTTCAAAGTACTGAGTAATGCATGATTTAGCAGGTTAATCGATTAACCTAGTGGTTAATCAATTAGTGCCTGAAGGTGGTGCAAAAATTAATCGATTAACCCATTGGTTAATCGATTAATGCTAGAAAGTGTGCAAAAAAATTAATCAAGAATGATTAGATGCTGATCTTTGGCCAAATTACAAGGGGTTAATCGATTAAATGAGCTGTTAATTGATTAACCTGGGTAGCTGATGAAAAAAATAAAAGATAATCACACGTTTTCTTTGCATGGTTCGACCCCTCTTTCTCTTTCTTATCTAGGGAACAAATTCTTCCCACTTCAATTAATCAAGGTTCATGTGTGTGGCACCCATTTCCATCATCTAATTTCCTTCCCTCTTGCTCCAAGTAAGTATTCAAGCCTTTGATTTCTTCTCTCTCTCACAAATTCGAATTCTCTCTCTTCCCTTTCATGGAGGTTTTCACTTCTAAGCCATAGAATCTTCACTTTCCCTTGGAGCTTTGCTTGAGATGCATGGCATAAGAAATAATCTTTCTTTTGTGGCTTTATAATAGGTTCTATCATCCTCTTGTGGATTTTAAGCTCTTTGGTGGGCAAACTCAAGCATAGGGCAATTGGAATCTCCTTATCCTTAAGTGTTTGAGGTAAGGGGGTGGGTATTAGCTTGTCATAGGGATGGGAATCCAATTAGTTATATTGATTTATTAGGAGTTATTTGGTTAGGAGAATAGTTAGAGAACCCTAGGGTAGAAATAAGAATATTAATGGGATTGTGCATAAACAAAATAAATTGGAACTCAAATTAACTGTTGAAAATGTGCTAGGTATCATAGATGCTATATGTGAATGTGTAACTAATTGTGTCCTATGTGTTAATTATGAACTTGTATGACATGTGAAAGTGTATGAAAATTTGTATTGTGAATCGATTGTTAATTATGAAAAGAGCAAATTAATGGTAAAGTTGAAGGAAAATGTATGTAGGCCTCTGGCCTGAGGATGCATACATTTTCAAATGGCATGTATGTAGGTCTCTGACCTGAGGATGCATACATGTTAAATAAAATGGGTATGTGGGCCTCTGACCTGAGGACGCATACATAGTAAAATGGGAAATAACAAGGAACAATGGAAAATAAAAGGAAAGTGGTTAAGGATGTATGCAGATCATCTGACCTGTGGTTGCATACATCGTAAATAAATTGTGGGTGCATGCAGATCATCTGACCTGTGGTTGCATACATCGTAAATAAATTGTGGGTGCATGCAGATCATCTGACCTGTGGTTGCATACATCGTAAATAAATTGTGGGTGCATGCAGATCATCTGACCTGTGGTTGCATACATCGTAAATTAATTGTGGCGTGTATGCAGATCATCTGACCTGTGGTTGCATACATTGCAAACTAATTTGATGTGTCTGCAGATCTCTGACCTGCGGTTGCATACACTGAATTGTGTAGACCTCTGCCTTGAGGTTACACATAATAGAAAATGTATAATGAAAGGGAAATAAAAATGGAAAGGGTAATGAATCGGATAATGAGATTTGAAAAGGGAAAGATGTAAATGGAATTGAAATTGATAAGAAAAAATATCTTGGAAAGTTTAAATGCAGGAAATTTGATAATGTGAAATGCGTGAATTATATGATATTTGTGTTTGGCCTAGTGGGTCGATATGTCTATTTGGAAACCGCATTTCTATTTCATGTGCAATGCTCACTCCCTTAACATTTTTCAGGTTTGGAGCTTGAGCTAGCACAGCCCTCGACCGAGCAGGAGTGCTCTCCCTCACAGGGAGAGTAGGGTTATTATTGGGACTAGAGTTTCATTGGACCTAAGCCTCCTTTATTCTTTTGATGTATATGAGATGTATATATATTTTGGGAGAGGCTTAGGATATTATCTGTGGCATAGATATATGTTGTGCTTCATGCTAGTTGTACTTAGTATATTCCGCTGATACTCTGCAAACTGGTACAGGTGGTTATATTTTGCGCCCATGGGGAATTTATATGATGCATATATGAGATGAAGCCCTGCTGGCTACTAGTTATGTATTTGATGATGTTGTCCACAGGTTAAACTTTCGAAAAGTCCGAAAAACAAACAAAACCCCGTTTGTTTGACGGGTGATTTTATTATCTTAAAAATGAATTTTTAAGTCCACATTTTTAATATTTGGGAATTAAGGGTAATTAATTATAGGGCGTTACACCCTCGGATCGCCTCCATTCTTTAAGGTGAGGACCCATTTCGCAAACGGTAGAAAAGAGGTTAGTTACGCCTCCAAAAATCGGTAAGACGCACCTCCAAAGGTCGTGCTCACGAGAAATGGTTCCCAATCCGAGTGGTACTTTCGTACACTACAAGAGACCATACATTTGGTAAGCCAAAGGTAGGACAAAAGCACCCCTAAACTTAGAATTTAAAAAATAGTACTCGGGTATAGGGTTTCCGTGTGTGCCAAGATCTGTGTAAAAAAACTTATTTTGGAGGCATAAAAACCCTTTTTTTTTTTAAAAAAAAGAAAAGATTACAATAAAGAATAAATATACAATTTAGCAACAAAAAAAAATTTAAACAAATATATACAATAAACAATTAATTAAAGGCAAACCAATTAGAAAAGAAAATAAGTCTATTAAAAATAATCAATCATTTAGGCCTGACTCTCTTAAATATATACAATAAATAATTAATTAAAGGCAAACCAATTAGAAAAGAAAATAGGTCTATTAAAAATAATCAATCATTTAGGCCTGACTCTCTTATTTAGTTTTATCCCCAGTGGAGTCGCCAGCTGTCGCGTCTGGGATCCCGGGTCACCCTTCGGGCCTCGCCTACGAGTGGGGGTCGACTGACCCAATATGGAGTCGCCACCGCATTTTGTTACAAAAACGAGGAAAAAAATAATTATTAATTAAAACGGATAAAGTTTAGTCTCGAAGTAGAAAGATTCCGAGTTCGGGAGTCGGTTACGAGCCGGGAAAGGTATTAGCACCCTGTTCGCCCATTCGAAAATGACACCTTTGATTGATTTTAATTAAAAGACCTAAATAATTGGTTTGCCAAAAAATATTTGTTTTTTATTGTTGTGCCTGACAAGGTTGCCCTTGGTCCTACGTACCCTCATAAAATGAGGAATCAAGACTACGTAGTTCTAAATTATTTTTTAAAATGTTTGATGCGAAGAAGAAATATGCACAAGACCTCGACATTTAGTGAAAGAAAGGTGAATTTCCAAAATGCTGGCGATTAAATATTTAATTAAAAAAAATATTTAACTTTAATTAAAATAATATTTTTGTCTTTTAACGCTTTTTACAACTTATTTATATAAAAAAATTATTTTTTATATGCATATTTTTTTTGGTGCGGAGAGACAATTCAAGAGATCTCTCCACTGAATCTAGGAAAGAAAAATAGATTTACCAAAACACAACCAATTTTTAAAACAACAATTAAAAAAAATCTACATTTTTAATTATTATTATTTAATTATTTATTAATAAAAAGAAAGAAAATAAAAAGTAATAAATAAAAGAAAGTACCTAGCAGACCAGAGAATTGAAGGGTGCAGCGGTAACGGAGGAAGTGAGGGGTAAGTGAATGCAAATTTCAATGAGCAAGAGACAATACCCGTGCGGCGCAAGGGCTGGAGGGAGATGGATCAATGGCTGACGGAAGGTAAGTATATTGGGCACGGGAACCGAAGCAAAGTGTTCTCCCTTTTTATTTTTTAGATTCGGCAATAATTTTCAATAAAATTGTCTAAAAAAAAAACTGTCTTAAAAAATATTGTGTTTTCAAAATTGTGTGTGTAAAATTCTGTAGAGCTCTATTTATAGGAAAAATTAGATTAAGAAAAATAGGGTTTTTTTCAACAGGCTTTAAGAGCCCAGTGGAATATTCTCTGATTTATTCTTCAATCAAATCTTTCAAACTTTGTTAAAGATAAACTCTCAATATTTTAAAACAAATTTGATAATAATCTTTTCATAAAAACAAATCCCAAAGACTTTTTTTTATCCTTATCCTCGCAAAAATTAACCAAATCTTTCTCATTAAAAAAACATTTTAACTTTTCTTTTTTTTTGTAAATTTTTATTTCGTTTTTTTTTAAAAAAAAATACTTTTTCAAAATCTTTTTATTTTTATTTATTTTACTTTTTTGAACTTTTTTTTAATTTTTCTTTCATAAAATAAACTCCAAAAATAACTTAATACACATTAATTAGAAAATAATGGGTCCAAACAAACTCTTTTTATTTTATTGATAAAATTCAATTAAAAAACTTGAGGATAAAATTTTACCCAGACAATTTTTGTTATGAAAATGTAATTTTGATCCCGGACAAAATGGGGTGTCTACAAACAGCATAGAACAAATGACAAAGTCAATTAAAAAGGCTTATTTATGGTTTTGGTCCCTAAAAGTTCAAAGTGTTTTGGTTTTAGTTCCTAGAAGTTATTTTGACTGGGACCGGTCCTTAATTTTTCAACCATTTTGTTTTGGTCCCATTCGTTACAAAAAATCAATTATTTGCTTACGTAGTTAGCGAAAATCCACACTAGCTGCCACGGGGTGTGAAGTAGCGCCAAATAGGTGTTGTGATATGCATGATTCAGGCCTATGAACTCAAAATTTTGCGTACAAGACCATTTTGCGTATCGGACCATTTTGTGTTCGTGGATCTGTATCATCCACGTTATATCACCTATTTGGCGTCAATTCAGACCACATGAACTGCCAATGTGATGTTCCGCTAGCTACACAAACAAATAACAGATTTTTACTAACGAAGGGGACCAAAACCAAAATGTTTGAAAATTTAAGTATTAGTCCCGATCAAAATAACTTTTAGTGACTAAAATCAAAACACGCTGAACTTTCAGGGACTAAAGACATAAATAAGCCATAATTTTTTGTCTGGTATGATGTTTGATGTTGAATGCTGTTTATAGTTCATTTCATGATTTTTTTTGGTGTTATTCCCTTTTAGCTTAGTTTTTGGTTGTGTTTCTTAAGTAACTTGTTGTTTTTAGTTAATTTATGAATGTTTAATTTGTGAATAAAGTTCATCGCTTAAAAGTTACTTAATTGTCATAACTTCAGGTGTTTCGAGGCCAAAATATGAGGATTAAGGATAAAGGAACATCAAAGATTGATTAGGGTCTCAAAAACGGAGCACAAAAGACGAAACAGGTCTTCCCTGATTCAGTTTGGGCGCCCAACCCTGGCTCCTGGGCGCGAAATCAGAAAAGAAAAAGTGGCAAACAGAGGAGATGGGCTCCTAGGCGCCCCGCATAAGAAAAAATCCGATTTTTGGCCAATTTTTAATTACTTTTGGTTTTCCTTCACCATATAAACTGATCTCCCTTCACTCTTGGAGCAAGGACTCAAAAATAAACATAGAAAACAAAGAGGAGGGCTTGGAGAACATCAAGGAGGGGGTCTTGATCCTCAACATAAGGGATTTCAACGAAGCTTTGGATCGTCGATAACACTCTATGTTATTCATAGAGTCTCCCTTGTACTTTTATTTCTCTTCCTTTGTAGTATGAATTTGTAAATAACACTTTTGATTATAAATGAGTTCTCTTTTCTATATTAATTGTTTGATAATGTGCTTGTTGAATTCATAGAATTGGCCTCTTTGTGATTTGGGACCAATTCTATAATTGTGAAATTGAGGATTGAATTTACCCTATAATCAAACTTTGTAATTTCACAGCTTATAGGAATACTTTTGAGAAATTATATAACATTTATAATTCCAATGTTATTAATCAATCGATTATTAGACTAAGACTCGCTTAAGGGATTTCAGGGATCAAGTATGTATTGCCTCTGGAATTGTTGTTGATATAGGAAGAGTTGAAATTCATAGTCATAGTGTTATAATCCCGCTACTGAAACTTTGTCCCTAGCCTTTTACGCATTTACACTTAAAACCAATTTTCGAACTTATTTCTTATGTGTTTGAACCTTCAACCAATACAAACTCTTAAATCAATTTTCATTGAGAAATTGCATTAAGGTGAGAGTTGTGTGAATTAACCAATCCCTACGGGTACGACACCCTATTTTACCACTCTATTACTTGTACGACCCGGTATACTTGCTGATGTTTCAACAAGTTTTGGCACCGTTGTTGGGGATTGGTTTTATTTGCATCATTTATCGAGGACGAAAAATTTTTAAGTTTAGGAGGAATGTAATACCCGCAATTTTTAGCATTTTGACAAATTAATTTTCGAGAATTTTTGATTGGGCAGTTATTTTTAAATTCGCATAAATTCGTTATTTGATTTAAATTACGAGTGGAAATAATTATTTGGAATTTTTTTTATAATGGTGGATTATTTTATTTTGGTTTGAGTTTTGAAGGAATTATTATTTATTGATTTATTTGAATATGTAACTTTGAAAATTCATAACTTTTGATCTGTAAATCTGAATTTGACAAATTTACAATCAAAACGATCGTACTAAACTGTAGAATTTATTTTGGTACCGTTTGGAATTTATTTTGCTGCACACGAAATTTTTATTATTTTGAGGAATATTATAATGTTTTATTTTAGTAAATTGAATTATGATTTTTGTAACATCTTGAAAATTAATATTAAATAATATAATCTTAGTATATAAATGTTTATTTAAGGATAGGATTAAGCCTTAGAAATTGTACAAGGTTAGAAGGGTAGTATGAGCATAGGCCGACCTAGGATGTAAGTATAGGACCTCGGTCCGATCCCGGCCGAGCTAGATGAGATTGTGCGCATATGAACCGAGCTGAATGGGAACCAAATGCGGAACCTGTTGTCCAGTCCGGATTAGCCGACCTCAGCGCACCTCACAGTACCATCCGAGAAGGAAGCTCAGACTACTGCTGTTCCTACAAACCGAGCCGACGTATCCTAGCCGACGTACCCGAGCCGACACGTCCTAGCTCCTCCGTGCCAGCTCATGCGGAGCTGTTAACCCTTTGGTTTTCGTACCGCCCGTACGGTACTATCCTTCACTTTATGTCAAATTCATTCACTTTATGTCACTATCATTTCTTTATGTCCCTTTCAATGTACTATTCATGGCTTCCTTTGGAAGCCAATGAATCCTGTCCACACATTCTAGCTTCCCCAAGAAGCCTCCAATGAGAGTCACACAAATATTTCCCCTAAATGAATAAAAGAAAATCCAATACACTACACACAACACTTCTAACTCTCATTCTCTCTTTCCCCTACGTCTCTCTCCCATTTTCTCTAAGGTTTCAGCAACCCACAAGCCCCAACATACTTTCTTTCTTTCCCTCTCTTCTCACGAATATTCCCCTCTCTTCCACCAAGTCCCACCCAACCGGAGACCTCCTTCCCGCCGTCTTCTCTTCCCGTCCCGGAGTCCCTGGACCGTCGTGGAGCTAGTGTGCAGCTTGGAGGAGCTCGTGGCAGCTTGGAGAAAAGGATTCAAGGGGGTAAGCTCAAGGTCAAGCATCAAGGAAGCCATTCTCAAGCTCTCAACTCTTATCTCACACGGTTTGAGGTAAGGAGTGAGTGTTACCTCTACTTGAGTTTGGGTTTCTAGGGTGTTCATAAAGGGTACTAAGAGTGGGTGTTAGATTAGGGAATGGATATAGGTTAATGTTAGAAAGAAAAGGTAAAAAGGGTAAAGGGAACTAATAAATGAACTAGAAACATGAGTTTGAAGTAGGGAGGAATATTATTTTATGCTATATGTTGGTATTTACATGATGGATTGGTTGAATGTTGTTATTCTTATTGTTGTTGTTGTATAGTTGTTTATGAGCTTTGATTTTTATTGTTTATATCTGTGGCCGAGCTGGGAGAGGTTGTGAATGGATATGAGAGAATGGTAAAGATGGAAAGTAGGAGAGATAGATTAATAAGTAGACAATGAGAAAGGTTAGTGGAAAGGATAAGAGGAGTTGAGCCGAGATAGGCCGAACTAGAAAGATGGTTAAAAAGATAAGTTAGAGATGTTGAGCCGAGAGAGGCCGAGCTAAATAATGGTTAAAAAGGTAAGAGGAATTAAAGAGAAATGGTTGTGTGATCGGGTCATAGCAGACGCGTACCGGGTGCGTGCATTGATCACGTCAGACGCATACTGGGTATGTGCAGCTGTAAGACGGGTACTGGGTACTCGCAGTTATGATTCACACAAGGTTCCGAGAACGGAATCGGTGGGATGTGTTCCTGGTCATAGAAGACGCGTACTGGGTGCGTGCATTGATCGTGTAAGTCGCCGAGATGCGCCGCTGTAAGACGAGTACTGGGTGCTCGCAGTTATGGACACTCCTTACTCCATAGAATGATCGGCGGTAGTGCTCCTGGTCATAGAAGACGCGTACTGGGTGCGTGCATTGATCGCGTCAGACGCATACCGGGTATGTGCAGCTGTAAGACGGGTACTGGGTACTCGCAGTTATGGACACTCCGACATCCGACTTTAAATGGTGTAAGACATGCACTGGGTGTATGCATCCGAGAAGAGTAAAAGATTGTAAACTATGTGAAAATGGAAGAATGAGTAATGAATCCGAGGTAGAGAGATGGTTACTGAGGTTAGAGGATAGTGGCCGAGATATAGCTAATAGGTAATGGATACTGGGTTATGATGTGAGCCGAGCTAGATAACATTGTGTGATGTGAGCCGAGCTAATTGATATTGTACGATGTGAACCGAGCTAAAGGATGATGTATGCATGTGGTTTGATTACTTGTTATTATATGCTAACTGTCTACTTGTGTTTGGCTTGGTAGTTCAGTATGGCATTTTAGAAACTGCTTATTTAAGTTCTGTGTAATGCTCACCTCCTTACCATTTTTCAGGTACTGAGCCCGAGCAGACGCAGTCCCAGGCCGAGCAGGATCACTCTCCCTCACAGGGAGAGTAAGTTATTGAGAGTCAGATAGGTGGTTGGGTCTCGGCCAATTGGGTCGAGCTAAAATATTGTTTTGCATTGGGTCTCGGTCAGTTGGGCCGAGCTAAAACACTTTTGTATATTTTGACTTCGGATTGCCTTGTTGGGCCGAGCTAAACTTTTATTGAACTTGTATTTTGAAATACGAACTCGGTGTACCAGTTATTGAACGTTTATGCTTTAATCGAATTTAAGCCTTCCGCTTTATATCTCTGATGTTTTTAAATTAAAGAAAAGAAAATTTTAAATCCTAAATTTCGGGTTTAAGGGTAATTATTGTTTAGGGTGTTACAATTTTCATAGTAAAATTTACTGATAATATCGTATTGATGTACTGTACGGTTTTAATATACTTCAGTGCATTTTGAATTTCAAATTGTTAGACATAAAATTTTGAGTACACAAGACCCTAGGGTAACCTAATTAAACACACCCTACCATGATTAATGCATAGCCACCCCAGTGTTCCCTATAGGAGACATGCAATTAATTACCCTATCCAATAGTGCAAAATTCGGCCAATGCATGCAGTTGTTCTTTATATCTTTGTCTTAATTAATTAAACCTAAAACCTAACCCTAAATCTATTTCATTATTACACACACCCATAAAATAAAAATGCAAAGTCCAACCCTACCCTAGAAGAATGTTGGAGCCGTGAGGGAGTATTGCTTCTAGAGGAAGCCTCCTCAATTTTTTGCACCCCAATTTTAATTAGTGCACCCCACCCATATTCTTTCCTATAAATACCCCTCCACCTAAATGCCTTCATTCTTGTTTTGCTTCTTAAAAACCAAGACAAAAAAAAAGAGAGGAGAAAGAGAGAGCGGAGGCCGAGAGCAAGGAAGAGGAAGAAGGAGGAGGGAAATCCATTTTTCTAGTTCATTTTCTTTGATTCCTCTTAGTTATGGTCTTGTTGCTTCTTGTTCTTGTTCTTTTCTTCTTTATTTTCGGTTTTCCTTCAAGTTCTCCAAGAAGGTTTTGTTGATTTTTGTTGTTCAATGACTTTGAGCTCTTGCATGTGAAATCTTCTTGTTTATTTATGCTTTTATTTAAGCTTGGAATCAAAAAATAAACATGCATCAACACCTATGATGCTCACAGTTTTGACCCCTTTTTGTTTAAAATAATTTTTGATCTTTGATTTGTATTTTTATACTTGATTATGAGTTGATTTATTATGTTCGTGAGCTATTAGTTGTTGATTTGCACAAATTTTTCTCTTTTCCCCTTTGCATGTCACGGCCAAGAACAAAAATAAAAGGAAATGATTTTTGTTTTTCATGCATGTTGGTTTTTTCTATTGATCTATGGTTTTCAAGTCTTTATATGCATTGGTTCAAGTTTAAAAATGAAAAAGGGACAAGCTTGAGCCATGGAGGATGCCTCAGTTTTGTTCTTGTTCCTACACAAGATGATTTTTGTTTTATTTTTAATATTTGATTCTTGATCTTGAAATAAATATGCGTATATTGATGTGTGTTGTAAGAAATTTTTGATTTTTCCTCCTTCGGCCATTCGACCAAAACAAAATAATAAAGGGAATAAGTTTTTTTAATGCATGTTAGATTTTTGTGTTTCTCTATGATTTTTATGTCCTAAGTATAAAGATTTAAGTTTTTGAGAGTTAAAATGAACATGCAAGAATCAATAAGGGTCATACGGTTTTATTGTAAATTTTACCCAAGTGTTTTGATTTTGTTTTAATGATTTGTGTTGTGTTTATAATAAGAGGCTAAGCCTTGATTTTTATTGGTTACAAAACATGAGTTTGTGTTGTTCCATTTCACAAAAGTTCCTCATTTTTCCTTAGAAATAATTCGGCCAAGATGAGAAAAGAGGAGAATGAAATTGATTTTTGATGTTTAATTAATTTTAAGCTTTGATCTTTAACTTTTTTTAGTGCATGCATGTGAGAATCTAAGTTTTTAATGAACAAACTGAACATACGTGATGGAGCTAAGACTATACGGTTTTTCTAGCATTTTTGTTCAAGTGGTTTGTTTTTATGTACATGTTTTGATTTATGTTTAAATGAAGGAATGAAAATAGGTTTTTGTGTATGTTTGGTGTGTTGATTGAACTGTGAAAAAATCCCTAAAATTTTCTAAGTGTAATTCGGTCAAGGCAAGCAAATAAAGAAAATGATGTGATTTTATTATGCATGTTGTAATTAAGTTAAAAATAGATTGTTTTCATGCTTATAATTCTCTACTTAAAGGACAAATAAATGATGATTTGATTTTTGTGTTGATTTGTGTATATATGTGCAATTCGGTTTTATATGAGAAAATGATTAAGTGTAGAAATTGTTTGTGCTCTATGATTATTTGGTTAAGTGCATTTGATTTGGGTTTAACTGAATTGATTGGTACTACCCATATCAACAAGATGCATCTTCTTTTCGGTAGCCCATCACTTAAGAACTCCATAGTTAAGCGTGCTTGACTTGGGGTAACTCTGGGAAGGGTGACCTCCAGGGAAGTTTCCCAGGAAGTGTGCGAGTGAGGACAAAACACGCTGAAAAGACCGATGTTGGTATGTCGGGATAGACGCAATCCATTTGCCTGCCAGGAATGTTACACCAAACACACTAACTCGTGCATCAATGTTCAGAATACTCGAGTCTTTGCAGAAAGACTCAAGTCTTTTGGTCAGTTTTTGAAAAATAATTATTTTATTTTCTTTTCCCTCCAAAACCTTCCTAATATTACTTCTAGGTCCTAAAACAGGGACTAATATGCAAAAACCTTACTTTTACAAGAAAGTAATTATCTAATCATTTCTACATATTTTCTCTTACCAAACACATGCATAATAAGCAACTTTTAATCAAGGAATAAAATAAAATTATTTAATTATAAATAAACTTTATAATTAAATTTCATTAATCAGGGATTAAAAATTTGGGGTGTTACATTTGACATTGGTTTATGAATAAAGTTAAGTTAAGTTTTTGATTCTTGCATGTGCTATGTGTATGTTTGTACGGCTGTAATATGGTGTTAAGGAATGATTTTTGCCTAAAAAGCTTTGATCTTTGCAAAGAATAAACCTTTTTTTATATGTTGTATGTACCTAATAAATTGATAAAAGTTGAAATTCCCTTTTTGCATGTATGATCTTGAGTATGCACCCAAATAAAAAGTAACGTTTTTGTGAAAATAAAATAGTGATGCATATGCATGTGGGTATACGATTTTCAAAAGTGTATAAGTGTTTATATATGAATTTTTACAAGTGAATAATAAGCTTTTTGGAACAAAAAGTGATATTTTTTAATAGAGGGGCCTTATCCGAATAGGCCATGATTGAAGAGAAAGAGCTTTGAAGTTTGTTTTAAGCCAAAATGATTTGTTTTGAATAAAAAGAAAGTATAGGGAAGCTTAGCCTTAATGTGCATGTTAGTGATTTTTGCCTAAATGACTTTTGGTTTTATAAGAACAAGTGATTTTAATTGATTTTATAAATTAGTGAAAAAGAATAATTTTTGGACTAATAGGGGCATTGGACGAATTATTTATGGAAAGAAAATAGATTTTTGAAAAATTGTTTTAATGCCTTATTTCTTTTGTTTGGAAAGATAAAGTTAATTAGTTTGGATTATGAAGATTTTTGGTCACAAAAGCTAACTTTTAATTGTGTTGTGAAAAGGATTTTTGTCTTTGATGTTCTATGTGTTGGCTGAATTGTTTGAGAAAAAGGAGAAGTCAAATTTTTATCAATTTTGCATTGTGGGACAATGATTTCTCACTTGGTTTAATTTGTTCCTTTTATGTTTTATTGACTTGAAACTAGATTGTGTTTAAAGCATTGAGTTTTGGCCTTGCATGTGTTATATAGATATATGTTGTGGCTGTGAAAATTTGTTTAAATGAGATTTTTGCCAAAAAGCCTTGATTTTCACAATCGACAAGTTTTAAGTGTTGTATGTTCATAATATTAATAGTAGAAGTAGAGATCTTTCGTTGCATGTATGATTTGAACAAGTATCAAAGCCTTAAAGATGATATTTTTGTGAAAATGAGTTATGATGTTCATACATGTGATAAATTGATTTGAATAAGTATAATTCCTTGTTTCATGAAATTATTAATAGCTAGAAATGTGTTTGTGAATCAAAAAGTAATTTTTCCCTTCTATAGGGATTTGGCCAAATAGGGCACAAGAAGTGGAAAGGGATTCTAAAAGTTGTTTTAAGCTTTAATTCTTTGTCTTAAATTAAAAGAACGTGTGTTGGGACTTTGATTTTGTCTTGCACGTTAATAATTTTGTTTGTAAGCTTTTTAGGTGTTAAGAACAAAGAATTTATATTTAGTTTTCATGAATTTTTGGTTTTATTGAAATAAAAAGTGTTAAGCGTTATGTAACACCTTACATTATCTACCCATAATTACCCTTTAATTAAACTAGTGAACTTAAAATTTCCTTTTTCAATTATAAAAATCCCCAATCCATTCGACGGAGTTTCCCCTGTTTATAGGACTTTCAAATATTTGATTTAACCTGTCACCTGATTTAAACAGCATTTCATATTTCATATCAAAAGCCAGCATGGCTCATACATAATCTGTGCATCATAGTGCATCCAATACCAGCCAGTTATCAGAGTATTTAGCAAAAATCTTTACAAGTTTTACTTTAATAAGTTATCCAAAATACCCCTTTTCTAAGAGGCTGTCCTGGGCCCCCCTGTAACATCCTCATTTTTATTAATCTAATAATTATAATTATAATTACTTTATTTAGAATTGAAAGATGATTTCCAACTATTTCTTATGTGTATATTATTATTATGTTGAATCTAAATACGTATACGCATAAGTGTTTGTAAACGTTTTCCTAGAATACGTGTATATTTGTATAAATATATCTTTGCGTAGATATTAGTATTTGTAACTATATTCTCGTGTATATGTATGTGTGTGTGTTTGTATGTGTATATTCATATGTACGTATGCATAGGTATATGTATTAGGTTATGTTAGGATATGTGTTTACATATATGTATATATATGTATAGGTGTGTGTGTGCGCTCGTGTGTATTTTTAGGTGTTAGTGATTGTGTTCATGCCCTTGTGTGTATTCATGTATTCGTGGTGTGATCGCATCGTCAGGTTAGATAGGGAAGTGTCCTAGGGTCGTTGATTACAATTGAAGAGTAGTCGGTTTAGATTCCGGTTTGGTGCGGTTGGGGTCGAGTAAGTAAGTTTGTGTGAGTTCGAGGCTTAAAGTGCTCCATAGCCCACGTAGGTGCTTTCAGTGCGTTGATTTCGATAGAGTGAGTGGACTAGGATCCTAGGATAGAGCCTCGAGTTAAAGGGTAGACTTTAAGGTCTATGTGCGGAGAATTCCCTCGAATACATGTTTCGATGGAGTTCCGGAACTTAGTGAATGTGTGAGGCAATCGGGATCGATTCGATCCTATTGATTGTTCCTCGAGAGTGGTTGGTTTTAGGGTTGAGTGGTTATAGAACATAACTTAGATCGATCGAGTTAGATCGAGTGTTTAAGAATAGGCTAAGTCTAGATTTCGGAGTGTTGATTCATTCGTCTTTTCGTGTATGTGAATTGTGTGTTTATTGTTGTGATTTATGATTGTGATGTTTTGTGTGTGTTAGGAGGTGTTTAGAAGGTGTTTAGATAGTGGTATTATGATAGGACAAGTTAGGGTGCATTAGGATCGGCTTAGAACTCTTAGGAGGCTTGAAAGAGAGGAAAAAGTAGTGCATTACTCGATTAATGGATCTATTAATCGAGTAAATTTTGAGCACCCTTCGGCATTAATCGAGTAAGGCATAGCTTAATCGAGTAGATCTTTGGGTACTTTCGGCATTACTCGATTAACACATGAGTTAATCGATTAGCCCTTTGTAAATTAAGCGAGTTAATCGATTAACCAAAGTGGTTAATCGATTAACCACTGCAGATCAGACTTAAAAACGCGATTTCTATGTGCTGTTCTTCATTTTCTTCTCTCCTCTTTCACGGCCCTTCTCTTTTCTCTCCTCCCAAACTCTTCCAATCTTCAAATTAACATCAAATAACTTCAATCCACCACCCCATAATCATTCCCCATCAACTCTCCATGATTTTCTACCAACAAATACCCCAATTTCATTCTCAATCCCTAAAATCCCCGATTCCCAATTCAAAACCCTAACTCCCTCAATCCTTCTCTTTTCTTTGGGCAATCATCAAGGGAGCTAGAAATTGATATTGGAGCAAGGAACTAGGAGCTTAGGAGTGTGTCCCTAGAGCTTGGTGGAGCTCTTTCTCTCTCTCTCTCTCTCTCTCCTTCTCCTCTACTCTTCAATCGGTAAGGGGGGACTCTTTCCTCACTTTGAATTAGGGGTAGTTAGAATTTATAATAGGATTTGGGATTAATAATTAAATTAGAGTGTAGGTAGCAATTAGTAATTAATTAGAGTTGTCCTTGTATTTTTCTTAACTTTGATATTTTTATAAATGTTTATATTAAGCGATTTCTCGATAAATTGGTAAAGTAGGAAGTGAAGAACCCTAGGGAGATGATTTATTTCACTGCACCCTGAGACATACCTGTGTATGTCGACTGGTTGTTGTTTCTCTGTTGATTTGTTGTTTGTTATTGATTATTAAACAACCTAAGTGCTATATGTTCTAATTGTGATTTAATGTTTAATTGTTAAATGGTGAGACTGAAAGTGGATTGTGGATTAACACACACACACACACATATATATATATATATAGTTAAGGGAATAAAGAGAATGAAAGGTGTAAATGGTTAAGAGATAAAGTGTTAGAACGAGCAGTGGATTAAAATGGATAATGGGGGTCTAAAATAATTATGAATAGAAAGAGAATTGTGTGTGTGATAGGATGTTGTTGCCGCTATCTTTAGTTTGATTATTACTCTTATGTCTTTATTATGAATTGTATACTATCCTTTTAATTCACTGTGCTGTGAAAGATCTCACCCTTAGTGGATAACAATTTAGGTACATATTCAAGATGCTTGGAGATCAGAGTGTGCAGCGGAACAAGTCGGAAGAAAGGAAACTGAGTTTTGTATATGTGCTCTATATTGTAATTAAGTGCCCCACCTTTTGTATAAATTAAATATGTAAACGAACTTTTAAAGTTATCCGCTTAAATTGCAAACTCTGATTCATGTATTTTATTTGAAGAAATTACTTTTAAGGTTTTCTTAATTACGTTCAAAATTTTTATTTCCGAGTATTTTTATAATAAGAAAATCGGGGTGTTACACCCCCAAAAATAACTATTTACATTTTTACAAATTAAAATAAATCACATCATCAGGATAAATGGGCCCAGGACATTTCCATGTCCCACTATACTATAATCTACTCTCCCTGTGAGGGAGAGTGCACCTGCTCGGCCGGGGGCTGTGCTTGTAACACCTCAATTTTCATAATATATAATATACAAAAATAAAAGTTTGGAGATAAACAGGGAACTTTAAAAGTTGTTTCATTAAATAAAATACATAATCAGAGTTCGAAAATAAAACGGAAAACTTTAAACTTTTCATTTACAAATGAAGTTTGTGCAAAAATGTGGGGCACCCAAATACAATATAGAATATTTATACAAAATTAATTTCCTTTCTTTCGACTTATTCCGCTACGCACTCTGATCTTCAAGCTCCTTGAACATGTACCTAAAATGTTAACCACTAAGGGTGAGATTTTTCATAGCACAGTGAATTAAAAGGACAATATAAGGCTCATAATAAAACTTGAGACTAATAACCAAATCAAAGATAGAGGCAACAAAATACAAGCACATTCACAATTCCATTTTCATTCATTTCATTCATATTCATTTTAACTTCCATTATTCATTTCGTTTCCATTTCCCTTTTTCAATCCCATTTCCATTTCCCTCTAAGAATTCCAATCTCTGCACACTTTAACAAAAATTGTGTATGTTTTCAATTGGAATAGTTCAGCGGTTTGAATCCGATCGATTAGTTCTCGATTTATATTTCACTCTTGGTGTCACAAATACTTGAATCAAGGTTAGCAATGGAATCGACCGTTAATTTAATTTAAACATTATTTTCCGTCCTCTTTGATACTAATCTTATCAATGTGAGTTTAATCACTTGGTTAGACTAGGATCACAGTCATGATTCATTCAAGCCGAACGATTCCATTCCTAATCACTATCCAACTACTTTGACACCACGTGATTCTACAAACATACATTCAAAACATACACAATACACATAGTCAAGCAAAGAAAGAACAACAAACAATTGGGCACTAAGGTTTCATACATAGAAAATCGTTTACTAATTCATAGTAATGCACTAACTCCTAGATTTCGACGACTTCACCTCCCGGTAAATATAATGTCGGATTGGCTAGTTCCAACACTACATTAAATTGGTGGTAGTAGCCCTCGCAATCCAATGAATTCTTGTACTACGGTTTCAATTGCCTTGGCATTATTCGGATTTCCTTTGCATTAGCCTAACACTTTAAAACACTCCTACTTCCCACCACTCACCTAATACCACTTAGATTTGTTGTTTGCAATGGGGAACACTTACGATATTCAAAATTTTCCAAATTTTCTTCTTTTATCACTTTCCAGTATTCCCTTTTGCAAATTTAAACCCATTCCTTTTTCTCTTAACATTAAACTCTCTATATATACACTTACTCCTCTAGTAACTATTCATATATATATACTCATCATCATAAATCATCAACTAATGTTGACGATGCACAACCAATATTCTAAATGTGATGCAATTGCAATGCGATGCAATAACTTTTCATTTCCTTTACTTTTCACTTTGTAACATTTTCACTTTTAATGTAATGAAATGTAATATAATGCAATCTCACTTCTCCCTCTTGTACATTGTGCTTCACATTCTCCCCGTAGGAGGGTTCTTCACACAATGTACCACTTTTTAACTTTTTAACTTTATAACTTTATTGACATTGTGCTTCACATTCTCCCGGCAGGAGGGTTCTTCACACAATGTCCACTTTTTAACAATTTCACTTTATGTACATTGCACTTCACGTTCTCCCCGCAGGAGGGTTCTTCATGCAATGTACCACTTTTAACAATTTCACTTCTTCCTCACATCCCCTCCACACTTTGGGAAAAACAAACTAGGAGTAAATGTCCCTATTCCTTCCTACATTGCACTTCACATTCTCCCCGCAGGAGGGTTCTTCATGCAATGTAGGCCCCTTTGCACTTCACGGTCTCCCCATAGGAGTGTTCTTCATGCTGGGGAGGAACCATCCTCCATAGTCACGAAATAGGTAAGTGACCGATAGAATTACTATAGTGTGCATCGGACCAATCACCAATTCAACTATTACTTCACATTCTCCCCGAAGGAGGGTTCCTCATACTAGTTTACTACTAGGGTGATCAAAGTCCTCTATAATAACTCCCGTGATTGTTTCATAAACACAATCAAATCACTATCTATTCACAGCCACTAGTTCTATGAACCTTCACATTCTCCCCGTAGGATGGTTCTTCAGTTCATCGAACCTGGATTCGATAATCTTTCCCAAAATACCTAAGGTCCACCTTTCTCCATGAATGCACGTGTTTCTAGTTCGTTTTAGGGGTATTAATAATTCATTCTTTATTTGTATAGATTCATTGGGAGGGTTTTCTAACCTAAGACATGTGGCCATAATGATGCAACAAGCACCTTTCAATTATGCACACACTTAATCACAAAACATTTAGCAACCAATATGCACATTCATTCCTAATTATGCTTAACAATAACATCAAATATAACAACAAACACTTGACATTAACATTTTCACTTAAATATATAAGTCTCACCTTTATTCAAGAAACTTGAGATAAGAGCGTTTGCAGCGGAATCGGGATTACTTTCCCTCAGGTCGAAAGGAAGAACTGCTCTGATACCATATTGTAACACCCCAATTTTCATAATATAAAATATACAGAAATAAAAGTTTGGAGATAAACAGGGAACTTTAAAAGTTGTTTCATTAAATAAAATACATAATCAGAGTTTGAAAATAAAACGGATAACTTTAAACTTTTCATTTACAAATGAAGTTTGTACAAAAATGTGGGGCACCCAAATACAATATAGAATATTTATACAAAATTAATTTCCTTTCTTTCGACTTATTCCGCTGCGCACTCTGATCTTCAAGCTCCTTGAACATGTACCTAAAATGTTAACCACTAAGGGTGAGATCTTTCACAGCACAGTGAATTAAAAGGACAGTATAAGGCTCATTGTAACATCCCAAATTTTAAACCTAAGTACAAATAAATTAATAACAGTTTGAGATAATTGAAATAATAATAATAAAACCATAAATAGGTACTAAAAATAAGTGTTCAAGCACTAGAAAAGATAAATAGTAATAATCTTTGTTTAGGAAAAAGAAAGGAGCATTAAATTAAAATTAGGAACAGGCCAGAAAAATAGATAATTCGGTACTAAAACATAACATAGGGTAGAAAATCAAAATAAAAGATTTTGGACTCAAAACAAAATTTCCACCGTTGGATATGAAGGTATGATTTTTAGGAAGTTGCTCGTCAAATTTGAGAAAGATCCAACGGTGAACGAAGAAGTTATGACTATTTGAAGTTGGGGAGAAAATAGCTTAAAAATAGAAAAATGAAGTAGCAGTACCTGTGAATTTCGCTTAAGCGAAAATGTCACAGATTCAACATATCAAGAGTTCGCTTAAGCGAAATGGTCACATTGCATCATTGAAGGCATTTCGCTTAAGCGAAAATCCTGCGATCTGCAACACCGAATACGCGTTTTTAAGGGCATTTTGGTATTTTCCCCACCCAAAACCCATTTTAACCCCCCAAACCCTCCATTCCCTTCTCCCATTCGAACCTCCTCCTCCTCCCCCATTCTCCATCTTCTTCTTCTTCAACCAAGGGCTAGGGTTCCACCTCCCAACCCTCCCTCTTTCCACTATCACCATTAATGCTTAAGATTAAGCTTCCAAGCTTCAAGGCACCCATCAATCTCTCTTTCCCCTCTTCCAATTAGAGCCACCATCACCACCTCAAGTTTCTCCATCATCATCCTCATCCTCAAGCTTTCCATGGCTTCCATGGTTTGAGCTTCAAGCTTCAATCTCCATAATCATCAAGGTTTCCTTTCCCCTCTTTCCTTTTCAATCTTTCCATTTCCTTTTGATTTGGGTATTCTCATAACCCTTATTTATTATTATTGTTTTTATTGTTCCTTGCCCCAATTTTACAAGAGTAATTTGGAGCCTCCCACACTCTAATAGGGAACTCATCAAGCTTGCTCTGCTTCATGGATTAGTGGGTACCGATACCTCTCCTACATTAGGGTGCTAAGCTCTCTCTTAAGGTTTAGTCTCCTTCAATTAAATTTAAGGTAAGAGGTTTATTTGCCGTCTCGATGGGTGAGATACTAGTACTGTATAATCTGGCTCAAGGTTAACTGCTTATGTGTGATTAGGGAATTTAGAATTTATTTTAATGAGAAAATATGCTTATATGAGATAAATGCTATTTGAAATGTGTTAAATGTTTAAATGATGAATTCTTTGAACTACATGTTAATTATATGTATGTAAGTGTCAGTACCTGAGTAAAATGCTATTTGATGTCAAGGATTATATGCGTGATAATTAAATAAGAATTGTAATTGTTAACTGAATATTTAATTTATGATTGTAATTTATATGTTTGATGTGTTCAAAGAGGTAAAGTGAGTTTGGTTTGTGTAGGTGCTAAGTTAGGAAGAGAATAGAATATATAGGAGAGTTTAGAAAAGAGGAAATATGAGAGTAGAAGAAAAAGGTGTTAGACGAGGGCGGACTAAAATTGAGAATGAGAGGATAAGGTGTGGTATGAGGGCGGAATAAAGTAAAAAGAAAAGACATAAAATAAAAGAGAAATAAAAAGAGAATAAAGAAAGCACTCGGGTATGCGAATATCGATCCTATAAGACATACGGCTGGTGTCATGACGATGACAGACGGACCGTATGCACGGGTTGAGCAAGACGTGCGGCCTTTGGGGATCCGTACGCATCGGTAAGTCGTATCCTCGGCAGACGGGGAACGCAGTGGGGTATTCGCATCATCCATTTCCATGTTAGTGGGTACTGGACCCTAGGAGACGTGTGGTATGTGGAATCCGCACGCATGGGTTGAGTAAGACGTGCGGCCTTTGGGGATCCGTACGCATCGGTAAGACGTATCCCTGGGAAGACGGTGGATACGCAGTGGCGGGAGCCCCACGACATTACGAAAGAAACAGAAAAGATAATGAAAGAGAATGAGTCGATGTGTACTGGACCCTAGAAGACGTGCGGTAGGTGGAATCCGCACGCATGGGTTGAGTAAGACGTCCGGCCTTTGGGGATCCGTACGCATCGGTAAGACGTATCCCCGGGGAGACGGTGGATACGCAGTGGCAGGAGCCCCACGATTCCGGGGTCAATGGGTACTGGACCTTAGAATACGTGCGGACCGCGGGATCCGTGCGCATTGGTTGAGTAAGACGACCAGACAGAGCCTGGCGCATCGGTAAGAAGTATCCCTGGGTAGACGGAGGTTACGTAGTGGTAGGAGCCCCATGATGCCCTAAAATATAAAGGAAAAATAATAAGGATAAATAAATATAAGGAAATAAGAGGAAGAACGGGGGAGTAAAGGACATGTGAGAGAAATGAGTAGAATAGGTGTGTGAGAGAAAGGATTAAAGAGGATCGGAGAGAAAATTAGAGACTTGAGGTAAAGTGTAGAGAGTGAGATTTTGGTGTAAATAGGTAAGTGGCGAAATAGATTAGGTAAGGACATGTGTTAGAAGGTGCTAATAATCGGAGACGATTGTGTTTGTAGTGAATAGGTGCTTGGGTGTGATTATGATGGTGTTATTTGTCTAAATTGCTAAATGTGTATGACTTGGCTCATATTATGCTTTACTAGTTGCGCAATTCTCACCCTTAAAACCACCACAGGTACAGGTCAGGAGCATAGCTGTTATTTGGGCCGAGCAGGAGCACACTTCCCCACGGGAAGTGTGAGTAATTTATTTTTATTTTGTGTTGAGTCGTACCGGGCCATGTTATGGATTACCATGTATTTTTAAGAATTTATTAATAAATGTATTTTAAATCTCAGTTGTATATTTGGTGGCCCGGGCTCTCTATTTGGTTCCTCGAAAATCTAAGCACTTTCATCTTAGTACTTTATCCCCGGATATTGGGAGAATATTTAAATTATATATGTATATTTATCCTGGATGTCTGGTTATTGTTGAAATTGTTTTGAACAGGTTACAGGTCAATTATAATTTTTGGGAATGTCCATAAAACAGAGGAAACTCTGTCCAATTTTCCGGAAAAATTATAATAAGTATTTTAATTAAAAAGAAATTTTCAAATCTATATTTTCAAAATAGGTAACATAAAATAGGTTGTTACACTCATAATAAAACTTGAGACTAATAACCAAATCAAAGATAGAGGCAACAAAATACAAGCACATTCACAATTCCATTTTCATTCATATTCATTTCAACTTCCATTATTCATTTCGTTTCCATTTCCCTTTTTCAATCCCATTTCCATTTCCCTCTAACAATTCCAATCTCTGCACACTTTAACAATTAAACCATTATAACACTTGGTCACAATTATAAACATTTAGCACTTAGGTTGTACAATAATTAATTAACAATCAATAACAAACAACAAATCAACAGATAACCAATAAATCAATCGACATACTCAGGTATGACTCAGGGTGCTGTAATGTAAGTCACCTCCCTAATGTTCTTCACTTCCTACTTTAACAATTTACAAAATAATTTAATATAAACATTTTCATTAACATTAAAATCAACTAAAAACTACACTAATCACAATTAATTAAACTCTAATCTACACTATTTTCTACCACACTCTAATTTAAGCTACTAACCTCAAATCCTATCATAAACCCTAACTATCCTTAATTCAAAGTGAGGAAAAGAGTCCCCTTACCTCTTGAAGACACAAAGGGAAAAATTGGGGTTTTTGTTGGAACAAAAGCACCAAGCTCCATTCTAGCTCCTTGGTCTTCCAATCCTTGTCCTTAAGAAATTCCTAGCTCCCCTTGGTGATTGCCCAACTCTATGTGAAGGATTGAGAGAGTTAGGGTTTTGAGTGGAAATTGGGGGTTTGAGAGAAAGAGAGGAATTGATGTTTTTGTTGATGGAGAACGATGAGGAGTTGATGGGGAATGATTTTAGGATGTTACTTTGGTGTTATTTGGTGAGGACATGAAGATTTACACACCCTAGGCTTGAGAGAGAAGGAAAGTCGTGAGGAAGGAGAAGAGAAAACAATGGCCAACACACTCATGAACTCGTGTTTTAAGTCTGAGTATCAGTGGTTAATCGATTAACCACTTTGGTTAATCGATTAGCACTCATTGTTTACAAAGGATTAATCGATTAATACATGAGTTAATCGAGTACTGCCTAAAGGTGCCACTTATTCTAATCGATTAAGCTAAGTCTTAATCGATTAGTGGCTGAAGGTGGCTCAAAAATTAATCGATTAAGGGACCTCTTAATCGATTAATGCCCTATATTTTCCTTTCTTTCAAACATTCTAAGGGTTCTAAGCCATTCCTAACACACCCTAACTTATCCTATCATAATTCCACTATCTAAGCACCTTCTAAACACCTCTAAACACACACCAACCATCACAATCATCAATTAATAATAACAAACACATAAATCACAAACACGGAAAGGCGAAACGAACTAACACCCGAATTCTAAACTTAACCTCCTCTGAAACACTCGATCTAACTCGACCGACTTAAGACAAACCCTATAACCACTTAACCCTAATACCAATCAAGCTCGAGGCATAACCAATAGGGTTGGATGAACTCAAATGCCTCGCACCTCTATTAAATTCTGGAACTTTGTCGAAACGTGAGTTCGAAGGAATTCTCCGAACATAGACGCTAAGGTCTATCCTTATACTCAAGGCTCTATCCAAGGATCCTTTAACCACTCACTCTATTGAGGTCAAACACTAAAAAGCGCTTATATGGGCTATGGAATACTCTAAGCCCCAAACCTACACAATGTCCTACATACACGATCACAATCACACCAATCTAAACCTAACCCAATTACCCTTCGACTATAACTACCGGCTCTAGAACACTTCCCTAAGAACACTTCCCTACGCAAACCTAACGATACGATCATGTAACAAATACACACATACACACATACACACAAAGAAACAAGTACAATTACTTACACCTAGGAATGCACACAAGCACACACACACACACACACATATATATATATATCCTAACTCAACCTATGCACATATATATGTATATACATATTCATACCCACATTCATATACACAAGGATATAATTACAAATACTAATACCTACATAGATAATGTGTTTATATAAATATACACATACACTAGGAAAAATGTTTACAAACACTTATGCATATACATAGATACTAAGAAAATAGTTGTAGATCAATTTAAACACGTCACTTCGATATACGCAAAATATTCTTAAATATAATTATTAGGTTAATAAAAACGAGGATGTTACAGTGCTAGCTCAATCTCAGAACCTGAAAAATGTTAAGGGTGTGAGCATTGCACATGAAATAGAAATGCAGTTTCCAAAAAGACATAACAACCCACAAAGCCAAACACAATAAGCAATTAACCAAATATAGCACATTTCAAACTTATTCACCTGTCAATCATTTTCCATGTTACAACTCATTATCAAAATTCCAATTTCCATTTATACATCACAATTTCCATAGCCATTTCATTTATTTATTTTCTTTATCCATTATCCTTTCCCTTTTCCATTTCCTTTATTCATTTTCCATTGTCCTTTCCATTATCCATTTTCCATTGTGTGTAACTCCAAAACAGAGATCTACACACACTCAGTTTTCAGTGTATGCAACCACAAGTCAGTGATCTGCATACACACCATATCATTTATGTAACCTCAAATCAGAGATCTACATAAAACTTCCCTTTTTCCTTTTTATTGTACACCACTAGGATTTTGAGTACCCGCTAGGTAATTGGAACACCTGTCTAGGGACTTTTGACACCTGTCCAGGACTTTACACCCATCCAGACCATAACCTGTAGGACTATGTACATTTTACCATTCCATTATTTATTCCAATTATTGGTGTGGAAACTGATCCTGTGGGTCACCCGGCGCCTACAGGACGGTTTGGCCTGATGGGTAATTGGCCTGGCAGGTAATTGGACCTAACAAGTAATTGGAACACCTAGCCGGGTACCTAGTGTTCCAGGCCCCACTGATCAGTTTCCACTTAAGTTTCCTTTACCATTTCCAATTAATTACCAATCAAGTCCATTCATTTATATTTCACAATCAAAATTCCAACATCATGCATATATATATATATATCAGCCTTTTCCATATAACAACCAATAGTCATATATAAACATTTATCCACAATAATCACAAACATTCTCCAAATAATCACATACATATACTCATAAATAACATTTTATCATCCACCATCATAAACATTTTCCAAATATTCACATTTAGGGTCACCTTCAACAATTAGCATTTATAACCATTCCCTAAGTAATCCTTTCAAGGCTCATTTTATTTATTTAATATCCTAATCATATTATCATCAAAGCTCACTACCTTAGGGTTTTCTATTTATCCTCCTAACCAAATAACTCCTAGCAAATCATTATAACTAAATGATACCCATTCCTATGACAAGCTAATACCCACCCCCTTATTTCAAGTGCGATGAGATAAGGATGTTTTTCTTTTTGCCCTAGCTTAGAACCTTGGAACTTTGAATCTCCTTAGCCTAGCTTGCCACCTCAAGAGAGTCAAAATCCAATGATGATGAACAACCCTATTATGAGTGTTGTACTTGGGAAGTGAGTGCTCTTTGTCTTGCTCTTAATTATTTTGCATGGGGATGATGATTCTCCATAGTGATAAGTTGAGAAACCAATGGAGACCTAGGGAGAGAGAGAGGCATGGAATGGAGGAGGTTTCTAGCTCATTTTATTTGCTTGATGATGATGATTATGGCCTTGATTCAAGGATTAGTGGAGGAAATGGTGTTGAATGTGTGGATGCCCTAGGAGAGAGAGGGACCAAATATTAGAGAGAAAGGGAGAAGATGGTGTTGTTTGTATGTGTTCATGTGTCTAAGGGTGTTTTTGTTGCATGGTGCCATTGATTTTGTGGCTGTGGTTTGTGGCTTCCTTTGGAAGCCACGATTTGAGTGGTCCACACGCTTTTATTTTTTTACTACTCTGATGTTTTTCGCTTGGGCGAGTAGATTTTCGCTGGAGCGAGTTTTACTCAATAGATTTGGGTTTTGCACGAATCGTTTTCGCTCGAGCCAGCAGAGATTCGCTGGAGATAACCGAATTTTCGTTGGAGCGAGCCGGTTCTCGCTAGAGCAAAAACTACTCAGGGAATCAGGGTCTGATTTATGCAGTTTCTCTTGAGCGAGCCCATTCTCGCTTGAGCGAAGGCCTAAAAGTTTGCACTTTTCCACTTCAAACTACTACAACTTCTTTTCTACCCGTTGGATCTTGCTCAAACTTTGAGACAATTTTCCACATATATCCTACTTCATATCCAACGGTGGAATTCATGATTTTAGCTATGAAACCTGTATTTTAAATTTCTTAAAGTTCTATGAGTCTAATTCCTAACTACCTTCTAATTACTGTTTTTAACTTAAACTCTTCACTTTCTTCACCCAAGGCTCATTCAAAATACTAATTACACTTGGAAATAAAAATTAGGATGTTACACGTTAAGTGTTAAGTTTGTTGGTGTTTTGGTTATTTACGAAACTAAAGGATTTGATGTTCTTAAATATATGTTATTAAGTTTGGTTTCAATGATATTGATAAGTTAAAACTTTGTCATTTTGGTGGAAATGAAAATTTGCATAAGGCCACCCTATTTTTGAAGGCATGGCCGAATTGATTGAGAAGAAACAAAAATGATTTGTTTCGATCTTTGATTTCAAGTATGCTAATTTATAAGTTTGGTTTGGTTTTGAGCTTTTGGTAATGTTAGAAAGAGATTAGAAATTATTTTGTAAGCTTTGACGTTTGGTTTCAAATGTCTTGGTGAATTTCATTTTGATTAAATTGGGTTGAAGTGATTTCCTAATGTCATTTGTTAATCTTGGTCTTTATGTTTGAGAAGGACTAATGGCTTCAAAGGTTTTAGTTTCGGGCTATACTTTGTTTTGTAAAAGGATATGACTTATTAAGTTGTTTTATGTCGTGTATGGATTTAGAACCTTGCACGAGAATTAGAGTTAAAGAAAAACTAAATTTTTGGGATAAAAATTAAAAGAGGTCGTGAGCCCATTTTTCAATTTAGAACCAAGCTTTGATTTTTGACGTTTAAATGTTGTGTTGATTTGTGCAAGAGTTTTAAAGTACCATGCTTGATTATTGTATTGGAATGCCATTGCATTGTTTTTGATTTTGAGTCGTTTGAAAGTGTTAAGGAATTAATGGTTAAATTGAAGTTGTATGGCCTTGGTTTTCTTGGGAAATTAGGTGTTGTTAAAATTTAATACTTTTTTTTATTGATCCGATTAAAGTTTGTAAATATAAGTGTTTAGAAAGTGAAATTTTTCAATGGAAAAGGAGGAACAACCGAATTGGCCTAATTAAAACAATTTAAATGGAATTTTTGCTCAAGTGTTTTAACTTGGTCTTAAAATGGTGTTTTGCAATAACTTGTGTTTTATTATTAGGAATTGATTCTTGACCGATATTTGAGAAATTGATATGTTCGGGCCAGCGTGAAACGATTTTTGACGAGTATATTTTAAGAAGGTACATGTTGTCCTGAAGGTGCACTTTCATGAATATTGGCTTAAGATAACAACTCTGTGTGAAAGATTCGCAAGTTTGAACAACGTAATTGTTTAAATAAAATTTAGTTTTGTGGTTTGAAAAGTATGTGGTGTTTGAACTTATTTGGGTTAGTTACTTAGGTGATTATTTCTTATGTTTTACACTACTCCAAGACTTTATATCGGAAACTTAGTATTTGAGATTGTTTTGTCATCATACAAATTGCCCGCAGGTTTTGGGACAAATTGTAAGAACTTGAATTTGTTTTGGTTTGATTTTAATTAAGTTTTGTTTACACATGTAATTAGAAAATTTAGCATACAGTATTTTTGGCGAAATAAGTTTTAAGAGATTTTCATGAAGTCTGAACTATTTAAAATGGTTTGAAGTATTTTAAAAAAGAAATGGACTAATAGCGTATTACTACCGTTTTAAAGGTATCTGCGTGCATGATTATGGGTGTGACATGTTTAAGTGTGTAATAATAATTTGGTATGATTTCTGTAGTTAAAGAAAAAGAAAGGAGGAGAACAAAGTAGTCAGTGGAGGCTTTGATTCTATGGAACGGAAAGGCTACAAACTGCAAAAGGTGAGAGAGAAGCTTTCCTTAAGACGCAGTGTTAATTAGGTAATATGTTTAAATTTTCCTGACCATCTCAAATGTCGGAACGTAGGGATCCGAGAGAGAGCCGATCGTATAGTGGCAATTGTTTGCATGTGTATGGCCACTTATACGAAAGGCTGGACCCCTTTTTGCGTTAACAGTTGATTGTCAAGTTGCAAATGATATATTATGTTGCTTTGATGATATTATTTGTTTATGCATATATGCCTGCTGAATTATTTTAAATTTAAATGCACTGAGAGACGTCTATTACGCCTTGAATGAAATAGTGTTACGATTTAAATGTTGATGTGGTGTGTGTATTAGCAAGAAAATAATTCATGATCATGTGACGAACTTCCTTGGAATATAACAATATAAAGGAATTTTTGAAAAAGTGAATCTCCCTGATATGCACCAAGGTGGATTTTGTGCTTTTCAGGTTGAGCTTGTGCTGACCACGTGTGCAGTATGCCCGTGGGTCCGAGCCCTGATGCGTTAATCAAAGTATTATTGGAAAAGATTAATGAGGAAAGTTTATTTAGAGGACGAGGTTCACCGAAGGGATGAACAAGGGTGACTCGACCAAATCATTGGGATAATAATAATATATTAAGATATTAATAAGGTATTAAGGAAAATGTTATTAAAATATTTAAAAGATATTGAATAACGCGGAGAGTTAAGTGTGAAGTAGTGGAGAGGAAGATACCCTGTGTATTTGCGGATACTCAGGCAAGTGATTGAGATAGGGGAGGGTGATGACGGTGAAACGTCAAGAAACCTATAGCACTATTCTAGGTGGAACTAGTCTATAAGTGATCGGGACTTAAGACCCAAGGGATCGTAGTATGTTCCACATTGCATACTAGAATAGATCTTTCACTCCCTTGATCAAATTCGAAACGGTGAGAGAGAAGCTGAACGAGGCGGGAAGTTGAATGGTTTTGGCCCTTGCGGTGTCACTTAAAATTAAAATGTTAATTGTCATGATGGCCGACCCGTACGGTTGTGGCCTTGACATATAGTGTTGGATTTTATCGATTGTTCGACCTGCGTGGGTTAAGGTTCCTGTATGTCTCGTTTGCTTCCGTTTAGGCTTGGAAGGATTGGAGGAGATGTAAGTGTGCTAACAAAATCCACAATGACAATTCCCTAATTTACCAGTCATTGATGGACGCGATATAATAAGATTTAATAAGAGAAAAATATTTAATAATATAACGAAGTGAGAACTCAGATATTTGAGGAAGGAGATAGTAAAATATTTAATAGGAAGAGATAATTCGAAAAGGAAAGAGGTGGAATAAAGTGTTGTGATTGGCCAGGGGGTGCCTATGAAATTAAGAGAGATTGATGATATTGATATAAATATAAAGTGAAAGATGAAAAGTGTGGGGGTATGAATGGAAAATATCTAAGAGAATGTGGAAATGAATTTCAGTATTATGCATTTTAAATTGTTGTGTTGTATCTGCTTAATTGTTTAATTGTCTAATATAAATCCACATAGTCGACATATCAATGTCTAGATTGCTTACTCTCTCTGTTCTTAAAAAAAAATTGGCTCATATTTTCTATATTGTTTTAAAACAAAGGAATAATTTAAGTTCTAAATCGGGGTGTTACATTTGGCATCATCAAAACATCAACACACTTCTACGTTGACTTCTAACAACCTTTACCCCACTCAGATGCGTTATTGTTTCATATTCCTTCATAGAGATTTTTTTTTAGGTCGTTCAACTATGTTGGAGGACATAGTTTACCTAATAGTATGGGATTGATTCCGTAGTGCTTGAAATCCTGATTAATGACTGTGGTGTTCCAATAATGGTGAAACACCACAATTTGTTTGGTGGTTGTTGTATATAACGAAGGTGACCTCGGTCCTACGTATCCCTAGAAATCAACGTGGAAGGACGTTGAAGCTTTGATGATGCAAAACAACAATCTATCAAAGAGCCAAGCAAGGATCTCAA
This sequence comes from Crotalaria pallida, assembly GCA_037953625.1. Lineage (NCBI taxonomy): Eukaryota > Viridiplantae > Streptophyta > Magnoliopsida > Fabales > Fabaceae > Crotalaria > Crotalaria pallida. The sequence continues at coordinate 45,777,570 of CM075650.1, read as the reverse complement.
GTAGAAACCTCTCCTCATTCATTAGGAAATCAATGTAAGGCTAGGTAATTGGTTTACTTTAGTAATAGGCCTTATTTAGAGTTCTTGGAGAAGAAGCTTTTTAAATCAAAAATATATAAACCAAAAATGTTTCTCAAAGCCTTTTTAAAAGTGTTTTCAACTTTGCATTTGAGAAAATATGTTTGTGAAAACCTCTGGTTACAATCTCTATTTAAGAAAATTACTTTTGTGAAAATAAGCAAAAGTAATCGATTACTTTGTGGGGGTAATCGATTACCGAGCTTCAGATATATAACCTGAGATTTTGTAATGGATTACCTGATCTTTGCTAATTGATTACTTCAGAAGGTTGTTGGCCTGAAAGTGTGTAATTGATTACATAAGATCAGATAATCGATTACCTAATGTTTGTGATTTTTGTCAGTTTTCCTGAAACCTTGTTATCAATTATTTGGGCTTTGATAATCGATTACCTTTCAATTTCTTTATCAGTGGTTTTATGTGAAGGTTTGTAATCAATTACTTGGGCTTTGATGATCGATTACTTTTTAAAAAAATTGAATTTCTTAAAATGCCTAAAAGCGTGTAATCAATTACCTTGGGTAAAGTAATCGATAACTTTTTAACTTTTTGAAATCCATGTAAGAATCAATCAGAGCCATTTCCATATTTGTTTTTACTTAATTAATTTTGATGTGTTTCAATTTTTAAAGTTCAGATTTGATTTTTGAATTTCATATCTTTTATTATTTGAAAATCAATCTTATTATATTTCTATATTTCCATATTTGAATTTGATTTGATTCTTTTTTTGAATTTGAATTATTTCTAAATCTGATTTGATTTGATTCTGCTTTTATTTTTCAAATTCAAAATTCAAATTCTTCAAATCAAATCTTTTTAAAAGGAAAATTGTCTCTTTCCTTTTTACAACACTCTGATCACATTTTGAAAAAACGTTTTTCACGTTCTGCTCTTCTTCTTCTCTAAATCTGAGTGTGTGGCTTAAGCTTTAGTGAAACACATCACCTTGCCATTAAAGCTTTATTGTTGTATCTGTGTTATTGAGAACACACTTATTGTTATCACTTGTACCAATCTCCATATCGTCACCATTGTTGTAAGGGGTGTGTAATCCATATTTGTTAGGGAGTGGCTCCCTAGTTCAAACATGTGGCACATTTGTAGTTATATAGGGTGAGGCACCCGTATTGTATTATGGGGTAGTGGTCCTAGACGAACGGTCGGGACCTAGTAGTTAGGCTACCTTAGAGTCTAGGAAGTGGCTTCTTAGTGTGAGTATTCGAGGTCCCTAGCGAAAGGTCGAGTCGAGTAGTGTGCGGGACGCTCTGGTTGTATTTGGGACTTGAGTCCTTTTGGTTAATTGACAAACTCTCAAGCGGGGCCCTTGGGGACTGGACGTAGGCCTTTTGATGGGAAGGCTGAACCGGTATAAAAACCATTGGTGCAATCTCTCTATCCTTACTCTTTTTTATTTACCGTTGTTATAGTTGCATATTCGTTGTTTTTATAATTATTCTCTTTGCAACATAAAAACTACTTTCTTAATACATTAATTTAAATAGTTTTAAATTAATTAACGCGATAACGGTTTCTTATTTATTCTTTTAATTGACTCCGCGCATATTATTATTATTCGCTTCCGCGCAATTGCTTTTCAACGTTATATTATTTTACGTTGCAAAGTTTATTTAAATTAGTTGAAAACGATTTAAATCGAATATTTGGTAACTTTTTTGTAAACACCCAATTCACCCTCCCCCCTCTTGGGTGACGGTTGCCAGTTCTAACAGCTAAGACCCAAGAGGAAAATCGACTTTCTGCACTTAAGCTTCAAGTTGAGAATCAAGGTAAGGAATTGGAGAAGCTGAGCAAAGATTTGGAAAGTTCTGAGAAGGCCAAGAATGACGTCGAGAAGGTGAGAGAGCAGCCGGAAAAGAATGCTGAAGAGAGGATTAAGGCAGTTGAGGATGAGGTGGCTCGTCTGACCTCTGACCTAAAAAAGGCTCATTCCTTGGCCGAGAAAAGGAAAGCTCATGCCTTGAAACACAAGGTCGAATTCGAGCGCACTTATTTCAACTGGCTGAAGGAGTCGGGAGAAATATTTTCCAATGCTGTGATGCATTTGATGGTGTTGAATCCGGGGACCAGTCTCAGGGTGATGGGTGCCAGCCCTAGTCATGAGGTGGTTGATGGTAAGCTGATCGACCATGAGAGAGATGGGGCCGAGGTTGATCTAGCTTCTGATGACCTTCCCAATCCTCTGACTCTAGTGGAAGAGGAGGAGTTCGAGCCGAGCAACGTGGAGCTGTCTGATGTCGAAGATGAAATGAAGGCATAAGTCCCTTATGCCGGGCAGCTTCTTATCATGTTAATGTAATTCTCTTTGTTTAACTTTGGATTTTAGTTGTCTATGTTTTGTAACTCCGAATTTAGAATGTTAATGCTATGAATTACTATTGTCGACTATGCTTCATTTCGCTTGTAACATCCCGAATTTCATTCCAAGCTTAGTTCAATTAAAATTCGAGTTAGATCTGGGGATGATTAGAAGAGTGAGGTGGGATTTAGTGAAGTAGTTAGGAAGCCTTAGCCAAGAATAAGAGGGTTGAGTGTAGTAGATCAGACCTCGGTCCGACCTATCCCATCTCGAATTTAAAGGAACTCTGGACAGAACAGTTAGCACCGAGCTCACCAGTTAGCACCGTTGGCAATTTGGCAAGTGTATCGATCGCACAAGTAATAAAGAGTAAGTAAATTATCGTTCCACTCGGGGATTGCAAATTGTTTCTAATTTCTTTCACCTAATTGCAATTACTATGTATAACTTGTATTGGTTTAGAGTTTTAGAGATAGGAATGTAGAATTAAAATTATGAAACAATTCAGAAACTAAATAGGATTTAGAAGCAAATATGGAAAAGGTTAGGAACTTGGTTTCATTGTAGGATCAGGTTATTAATTATGAAAATATGTTTTCTAATAATTCAAAAACCCCAGAAACAACAAAGCTAGATCCCTCCAACAATTACGTTTCTTACTAAACATTACCCCTTAATCCCTTAAGTGAGTTAGTTTATATGAGTTATACAATTACGCAAAAGTATTCCTACGAGTTGAATAATTATATTGTTTGGTTGAAAGGCCTAATCTTAATCCTAATTTTCCAATTAAGGTTCAGATTACCAAAGAAAAACATAAAGTGATAAATTCTATGAATTGCAATTAAAACACAACCAAACAATTGATTTAAAAGGAAAACATTAATTCATAAATAAATAGCCAAATTAAGATCCATACAAATCCACCCTATTCCTAACAAGAGGTTCAGTTACACATATTGGGAGAAGAAATACAAGGAATGGGAAAAAGAAATCATTATAGACAATAATCGGATTACCCCAAGAGATCTTCAATCTTCCAATCTTCAATCCTTGTGCCTTCCCTCCTTGCTCTCAATTGCAGAACAGCCTCTCTTCTCTAATCATAATTATATTCTAATCTCTAATTTGGTTCTGAAAAGTCTACCAAACCTAATGGAAAAACCTATATTTAAAGTCTAAAACTAATCACAATTGATATAATATGATAAGATCCTATTAGAATAAACTAATCTTTAAGAATCTTATTTACAAATAGAATTTATCATTAAAATCCTTCTAGAATCCCGTATTTGTGTCTGACAGCAACTTCGGCACTGATTTTGACCCCCAAGATGAACGAATTTGAGCAAGGCTATTTCTAGTAAAGCTGTAGATATTTTCCTTAGCTTTAAAATGATACCTAGATCGTCTCATTTAGATAAGAGTGTCTCAAGTTATGATCAAAACAGCGAATAGTGTCACTTTCTCGCATTTTGCGCGCCTGGGCGCCCAGGACCTGAGCTGTAGTCAACTGTTAAGTAACCGAGTAAAATTATTTTTAAGAATACAAGTCCTTTTCTACTTGTTGTATTCGGATTTAGTCGGATATGAAAAACACATGATAAAGAGAATTTTGTTGTCATTCGTTATAACTTAAAATAAATAATTGGGTCGTGCTCGGACGACTCAGTAAGTGCAGTAATCTTATAAGTTTTCCTCTGATAAAAGGTACTGTATATAAGTGCATGCGGTAGGGATCTCGGATTCAGCCACCATGGCCAAGGTGGGTATCCTCGTCCCCGATGTGAAAGAGGTTGCTGAGTGAAGTTATGTGAGAACATTTCACAGCAAGCTGTACTTTATCGGGTGTCCCTTGTACACTGTGCATATGAGCCGATCTCATTTAGGAGATGTTGACTGTACATAGCGCCATGCAACATTTAGGTGGCTAGTGCTAAATGAGAAGCTAGTACGTACGTATATAAAACTGTGGCACTTGAGTAAGGGCAAGTTTGTACTATTTCATTGATCACAAATATGAGTTCATTGCCATTTAGGGAATTTAAAAGTGAATATATAACAATGGAACAAGATGTAAATAAAGGAAGTAGATGTAAAGACTTTAACAAAAATTAAAATGAATTTAAACTTGAACTTGAGCTGAAGGTGCAGGTGATTGCTGATGATATCCGAGGTAATCCTAACTGAAATAGGTTCTCAACTTCGCAACGTTCCAGGAATTCTTGAGCTCGACTCCTTCGAGGGTTTCTAACTTGTATGCCCCAGAGTATGTCTTTGAAACGACTCTGTAGGGGCCCTCCCAATTCTGGGCAAACTTTCCATCCCTTCGATTTTTGAGCCCAATGTCTGCTATTCGGAGTACGAGGTCTCCGACCTCAAAGGACCTGGGTTGCACTGACTTGTTGTATTGTTTTGCCTGTTTTTCTTTCGCTTTCTGTTCTCTAACTGAAGCGGCTTCTCGGATCTCCTCGGCCAATACAAGGTCTTCTTTGATCAGATTCTCATTTTCTTCCTCGGGCCTGTCCCTCATTCGGAAGGTATGGATCCTTCGTTCGATGGGGATGACCGCGTCACAGCCATAAGTGAGTCTAAAAGGGGTCTCCCCAGTTGAGGTTTGCACTGTGGTCCTGATCGACCAGAGGACCTCAGGTAACAGGTCGGCCCATGCTCCTTTAGCTTGTACAATTCTCTTTTTGAGGCCATCAACAATGGCCCGATTGGCAGCTTCGGCTTGCCCATTAGTCTAGGGGTGTTCGATGGAGGAGAACCGATGAGAGATTCCGAGGTTTTCAGCCAGTATTTGGAAGCTGTTGGCAGCAAACTGGCTCCCATTGTCAGTAATCAGAGTGAGTGGAAGTCCGAAACGAGAAATGACTTGTTTTACAAAAAATTTTTGGATTCTTGCAGAAGTAGTCTACTGCTACCACAATGAACCTTAGCTGACCTGGAGCTGTTGGGAACTGTCCCACAATATCCATTCCCCACATACTGAAAGGCCAAGGGGAAGCAAGAGAATGGAGTTCCTCAGCAGGTTTCTGGTACACATCACTAAAAAATTGGCACTGAGGACATTTTCTGACATGATCAATGGAATCTGTTGTAACATCCCCAATTTTCGATATCCGTTTAGGATGGGTATTAGAGGCAAATTAGTGTGTGTTTAAGTGTTTAAAGTGTAGAGTTTAGCCAAGAGTAGAATTGTAGGAGGTAGAACTAGCTTAGAACGAGTTTTGAAAATATAAGAATGAGATTTTGGAGTAGTAATCCAAGCCAAGATGAAGGTGGGAGCCTAAGGAAGTGAATTGGAGTTAGAAAACCACCAAAATAGGGTTTTCAGCAAGGTAATCGATTACTTTGAAGGCTGTAATCGATTACTTGCTCCCTGGAAAATCACACAAAAGTTGCATTAAAAGTAATGGATTACTTGGGCAAAGTAATGAATTACTTGGGCAAAGTAATGGATTACTTGAAAAAATAATCGATTACTTCCAATCAGATCTGATTAAAAACACGCTTTTCCTTCATTTTTCCCATAAGTTTTCACTCTCCTCTACTCGACTCTCTCTCTTGTTCTTCGATCTCCCTCTTCTTCTCTCTACCCTCACGCTCCAATCTTCCAAAACAACAACAAATCACACCAACCAACATCAAATAAACATCATAAATCATCTCCCTATCACATATTTATATGTTTCATCTCTCAAATCTCATTGTTTCCTTCAATTTCATGAAAAGCCCCAAATTGGGAACCCAAAAACCCTAACTCCCAAATCCACTAAATAGGGTCTTCCAATCCTTCAAGGAAGCATAGATCGGGTATGAGGGCATGGAATAGGAGGCTTAAGAGCTTATTTGGAGCTTGGTGGATGTGTTGTAAGGAAAACCCCAATCTCTCTCTTTCTTTCTCTCTCTTAAAGGTAAGGGGGAGTACTTTGGTTTTAATTAGGGAAAGGATTTAATGATAGTAATAGAGTTATAATTAGATGTATTTTTATATGTGTATGTCTGATTTGTATGTTGATCTTGCTATGATTGAACATAAAAGTATATGTGATGAACTTAGGAATTATGTTAGTAATGGATTGTTATAATTGCTATAGACTAAATTGATGGACTGAATAATATGGCCATGGCTGTTATTGCTGTCATGTGTGATTGTTATTATATATATATATATAGTATGGCCATAACTCTTAAGTTAGAGAACTCCACCCAATTGGATATAAAGTCTTAAAGGTTTGATTAACAAAAGCACCATAAAATGAACTAGAAACACGTGCATTCAAGGAGTAAGGTGGACCTTAGGTGTAACGGGGAAAACTTACGTTTCTATTCGTGAAGGCAAAAGTAACTAGACTGTGCCATTAAAACAATCGCTGAGAATTGTTATGGAAAACTTTGATCTTCCAAAGGGCCGGGTTCGCAACCCGTGTCGGGGATTGGTTTTATGCAAAACATAATAATTCTGTCAGTTACTTTGGCTTTTCGTGGCCAGTGAGGGTGAATTCTGCTAGAGCCAATTTGGGCGAATCAATCCAAATTGTACGTTGTACACTACCCTAGAGGAGTGTGACGTATTGTGCAAGCGGATGAGCGATATTCCTAGAGGATATGAAGCATCCAAACAGGGGTTGGGAAATGCTTACTCCTGGTCGGTTTTCCCCAGAGTGGAGGGTGTAGTGTTGTGAGGAAATTGTTATTGTTATTGATATTGGAAATGGAGAAGTGCATTCATTGTTACAGTGGGTTTAATTCACTGAATACAATGAAAGTGTTAAAGTGTTATAGTGAATAAAGTTAAAGCGTACAGTGTTACATTGGATTTAGGAATTAAACCATAATGTTATAAAGTTGCATTCATACTCATATGATTGAGCATAAAAGCATTGCTATGTATGGATATTGGGTAAATGAAAGGTGTATGTATAGTGTAATGAAATGGATAAATGTTAAGGTATAGGAAAAGTATTGATGAATAGGATAATGTGAAGCATGAGTATATGTGTATGGGTATGTCTAGTTATGTCCTATTACTGCTATTTCAAGTGCTTTCCTTGATTATTATTCAAATTACTCACCCCTTAAGTCCATCATTTTAGGTACCATCGGAGAAAGACATTCATTGCTTCCGTGTCGAGAAAGGTATACTCACAATGAAAGAGTATATTAGTGATTAGGACCTGAAGGTCACAATAATCCTGCAACTACTCTTAGATTCTATGATGTAAATCATTTCATTATACATTGTAATTAAGTATTAAATTTTCATTTTTAAGTTAAAGATACTCTTATTTTGTAAAAGAGACTTTATAAGGATTTGTGAAAAAAAAAAGAAAAAGTGTTAGCGGTTGTGAAGGATATTGATATATCCTCTTTTAAATGAACTCGAAAGCATGCCACAACTACTACAATGTAATTATTGTTTTGTTTATTTAGAAACTGTTCTGGACTGACATGTATAACTTTTAAATTGGGGAAAGTCCATATTTTAAAGTAAATTCCGACAAATTTTTTATCAAACCCCAAGTATTTTCTAATGAAATCACCAACCTAAAGTTATATAATTTAAGTATAAAAGGTAGGATGTTACATTATGGTATCAGAGCAATGGTTGCAATTCTCGGTCGTGGAGTATGGATTTCCTACTCCCAAAGAGTTACTCCACATGAGAGTAACTAACCAATAGTTATCTAAGTAACTTATTTTCATAGTTTATGCATGCATATTTAGTTAAAGTTAACATAGTTTAGTTGTGTTAATGCATGCTAGTGCTAGTCTAGTAATCTTCAGTTCAAAGTGGGCTAAGTAAAATTTTCAATTGTAGCTTTGTTGTGTTTAGAAGCGGACTAAAAGTAAAGACTAAGGGAAGTGATAACTCCCAACGGGTCAGAGCATGAAATTGCTACCCCAACGGGATGGACTAAACCTTAGTTTTGAATTAAGTGAGTCAACTTCGGATATGACGAAGAATTGAAACTTTTATGTGAAATGAAATTTCAAAGCTTTCTTGTGAATGGAAGATGAGTCATTTCTTTTATTATTATTTGATTGGAATTCAGGTGGTACGAAAATGGTCATATGTCTTATGCAATGTAGAATCGAGATGGGCCCCTCGAGGTTTACATTTCATTTGAAGATGACATCATTAAGTCCTTGAATCCAATTAAATAATTGTTAAATTTCTTTTCTATGCATAGGAATAGGATAAGTATTAGGAATCATTGCATCATAGACACTCCGAGCATTCTTTATCAGAGTGCACAGCGGAAGTGAATAGGTGTCAACCTGATGTACTTGCCTTTAACTTTGATGACTGAGTGTCGTCTCTAATACGACCTAAGTACTTTCTACAATTTCACCTTGTGTTGTGTGATAAATACATTCCTATATTGATAAAGTGTAAATGTGTTTTTTTTTGCATTTAACTATTTTAAGACTTTATTTTGAAAAGTATTAGTAGTATGAATTCTAACGAATGTCAAGCATACAAGTATTCTATTATTTTCCAAGGTATAGAATTGATTCCAATTTTGATAATTGGTCGAATATCGCACCACCAACTTTTAAATATGTTTTGTTAACAAAGTGAATTCCTAAGTAATGGAATGATCGTGTAGTTTATCCTTGGATTATGCCAATTGTCGATTAAATAGGAATTCACCGAACGCGACATACGACAATTCGAAACACGATTTGAACTTCAAAGTTAGAATAAAAGGAAACACATTCATTAAGATTTGAAAATGCAGATGAAATCAAATTTCAACCGATACCCGCTTTCCTTTTATTTAAATTTGATGATCATAGAGGACCCTTATTTCCTTTGTTAAAGGAGTCCTCCAAAACTTTTGAATTAGTTCCAAAACCAATGTGAAACGATTTTTGGAAATCGTTATGAATACTTTGAACTTTCTGGATGCTTGATATGTTTCTTATCATCAACTGATTTTGCTAAAGTTTAAAGCAAAACTGATTTATACATTACAAAAAGTTTTCCCTTATTTTCGAAAGGATGTAATTTTTGAAAGTCCTTTATCACCAACTCTTTCCTTACAAATTTGAAACTTCATTATATTCTATGAGGAGGTGGAATTGAGAAATGCAAAGGAAGGTATCAACGTAGGTTAAAGACAATGTATCAATTATAGAGTGAGATTTAAGTCTAGAATCTCAACTAAGGTAATGGATGTTGATCTTTTCCTTGAAGTTCACATAGAACTCAAGGGAAATGCGGAGTTATTATTAAATAAGCTATATTCCATAACCACAAACAAAATTTTCAAACCAATGTTAACTATTTCATGGAATGTAGTTTGTTGGATATTAAAGTCCCAGTCCTAACATCCGTTATAAGAGTCTTGGCACCAGAGTTTAGATAGTGACCAGAGGGTTTCAACTAAGGTCTTAAGATAGAAAGTAATGATGCGAAATCCTAACCCAAGAAACCAAATAGAAAACCTTAAACCCTATGTGAGGAATCGACAAGCATAGGTAGTGGGAGTCTTAAGCTTATAGAGTTTTCATTTAGATTGAGTAGTAGGGCTTCAATAGTAAGATGATTAGATTGAGTGTCCGAAGCCAAATTCGTCTTAGTTGAGTGTTAGAGTTTAAACCTTAGGTATATAAGTAGATATAGATGGATATAGGAAATAGGCTTTGTTTGTTCTAGAGTTTCTAAATTGTGTGTTTGAATTGTATGTAAATATAATTGTAATTTCAAATTTTCTAAGATTATATAATACATCAAATTATTGTTGGAACTATTTAATTTGTATTCTTTCCTACTAGTTCCAACGCTAGTTATGTTTTACATACTTTGTGTATGATTTAACGTTAATTCTAGAAAAAAAATGTTTTCCACCCACCAGTAAAAATGATTTTGTAGATGTGCAACCATTCCTTATCAACTAAGTATTAAAACAAATTTTCAAAGACTAATTGCCTTATGTCCTCTGAATGGCAATTTTTAACTTTAACTCTTTTTCCTATTGCAATTATACTTTGCAATGAAATTTTCTCTTTAAAGAAAATATTTTGCTCATGATCAAACTTATCATTTTGATAAACTGAGTCCTTATATAAAGGACAACTCTTTTTCTATACATATATGTATATAATCGAAACATATCTTTTCATGGGATATTTTCAATCCAAACTATGAAGTTATATCAAATTCAATTTTCAAAAGACCATCAGCATCTTTACTCTTCATTATTAATCCCTATTGTCAATCGCATTTCCCGCATAATGTATTCTTTGATCTTGGTCCTTTGGCAAAGGAAATTTTTGAAAAGCATGAAGTGGTAACTTTTGAAAATGTTTTTAAGCAATCTACAACTTTCACCCAGCGTAGGCGTATTTTAAAATCGTATTTCTTTTATATGGAATGACTTTGGGTTGGAATTTAAACCCATTCTCTTCATGGGTAACCAACTCTATTTCGGGTGATTTTCCATATATGTAAATGTTGTTTACCCTTTGAATGGCAAGATGCATAATTTTTCATCAAATGAATATCAAAATCTTTTCAAGACTTTTACTCAATTCAATTCAATGCAAGACTATTTTAGCATGTATTGACCATTTTTACTAACTTGTGTTGAGTTGATGTTTTACTTTTCTTTTAAGTATACTCTTTGATAAAATTTCAAAATGATACTCCTTGTATTTGGGTTAAGTTTAATCTCATATAGAATTTTAAATAAATAATGCTTTAAGTTTTCGTGTATGTTAGTTATTTCTCTTGATTGTTCTTTTTGAATTATGCTTTGTCATGCTAATTTCTCTTATTGTTAAATGCTTTCTGTTTTCTCCTCTTTGAATATGTTATTTATGCTTGCTCTTTAAAATGTTTTCTGAGGTTGATGTCTGTTATTTTGTTAAATAATGAAATGCTATAGGAGAGTTTAGGACTTCTTGTTCTCTGATTAGTCAGAATCGATTAGTTTTTCCTATGATTGAAACCCCATAGGGTCGTAGAACTTCTTGCAAGAAGGAGTCTCATTAGCAGCAGAGTAACTAGGTTAATGAACCCACTCGAGTTATGTTCTAAGTGGGGGAGCGTATCCCCAAAGTCTTAACCCTTTTCATTGTCTAAGATAGGAGTCATCTTGTGATTAGAGCATATAGCTCTACATCTCTTTTATTTCTTAGAACTCAGCCGAATTTTGGGGACGAATTCCTATAAGTGGGGGAGTATTGTAACATCCCCAATTTTCGATATCCGTTTAGGATGGGTATTGGAGGCAAATTAGTGTGTGTTTAAGTGTTTAAAGTGTAGAGTTTAGCCAAGAGTAGAATTGTAGGAGGTAGAACTAGCTTAGAACGAGTTTTGATAATATAAGAATGAGATTTTGGAGTAGTAATCCAAGCCAAGATGAAGGTGGGAGCCTAAGGAAGTGAATTGGAGTTAGAAAACCACCAAAATAGGGTTTTCAGCAAGGTAATCGATTACTTTGAAGGCTGTAATCGATTACTTGCTCCCTGGAAAATCACACAAAAGTTGCATTAAAAGTAATGGATTACTTGGGCAAAGTAATGAATTACTTGGGCAAAGTAATGGATTACTTGAAAAAATAATCGATTACTTCCAATCAGATCTGATTAAAAACACGCTTTTCCTTCATTTTTCCCATAAGTTTTCACTCTCCTCTACTCGACTCTCTCTCTTGTTCTTCGATCTCCCTCTTCTTCTCTCTACCCTCACGCTCCAATCTTCCAAAACAACAACAAATCACACCAACCAACATCAAATAAACATCATAAATTATCTCCCTATCACATATTTATATGTTTCATCTCTCAAATCTCATTGTTTCCTTCAATTTCATGAAAAGCCCCAAATTGGGAACCCAAAAACCCTAACTCCCAAATCCACTAAATAGGGTCTTCCAATCCTTCAAGGAAGCATAGATCGGGTATGAGGGCATGGAATAGGAGGCTTAAGAGCTTATTTGGAGCTTGGTGGATGTGTTGTAAGGAAAACCCCAATCTCTCTCTTTCTTTCTCTCTCTTAAAGGTAAGGGGGAGTACTTTGGTTTTAATTAGGGAAAGGATTTAATGATAGTAATAGAGTTATAATTAGATGTATTTTTATATGTGTATGTCTGATTTGTATGTTGATCTTGCTATGATTGAACATAAAAGTATATGTGATGAACTTAGGAATTATGTTAGTAATGGATTGTTATAATTGCTATAGACTAAATTGATGGACTGAATAATATGGCCATGGCTGTTATTGCTGTCATGTGTGATTGTTATTATATATATATATATATAGTATGGCCATAACTCTTAAGTTAGAGAACCCCACCCAATTGGATATAAAGTCTTAAAGGTTTGATTAACAAAATCACCATAAAATGAACTAGAAACACGTGCATTCAAGGAGTAAGGTGGACCTTAGGTGTAACGGGGAAAACTTACGTTTCTATTCGTGAAGGCAAAAGTAACTAGACTGTGCCATTAAAACAATCGCTGAGAATTGTTATGGAAAACTTTGATCTTCCAAAGGGCCGGGTTCGCAACCCGTGTCGGGGATTGGTTTTATGCAAACCATAATAATTCTGTCAGTTACTTTGGCTTTTCGTGGCCAGTGAGGGTGAATTCTGCTAGAGCCAATTTGGGCGAATCAATCCAAATTGTACGTTGTACACTACCCTAGAGGAGTGTGACGTATTGTGCAAGCGGATGAGCGATATTCCTAGAGGATATGAAGCATCCAAACAGGGGTTGGGAAATGCTTACTCCTGGTCGGTTTTCCCCAGAGTGGAGGGTGTAGTGTTGTGAGGAAATTGTTATTGTTATTGATATTGGAAATGGAGAAGTGCATTCATTGTTACAGTGGGTTTAATTCACTGAATACATTGAAAGTGTTAAAGTGTTATAGTGAATAAAGTTAAAGCGTACAGTGTTACATTGGATTTAGGAATTAAACCATAATGTTATAAAGTTGCATTCATACTTATATGATTGAGCATAAAAGCATTGCTATGTATGGATATTGGGTAAATGAAAGGTGTATGTATAGTGTAATGAAATGGATAAATGTTAAGGTATAGGAAAAGTATTGATGAATAGGATAATGTGAAGCATGAGTATATGGGTATGGGTATGTCTAGTTATGTCCTATTACTGCTATTTCAAGTGCTTTCCTTGATTATTATTCAAATTACTCACCCCTTAAGTCCATCATTTTAGGTACCATCGGAGAAAGACATTCATTGCTTCCGTGTCGAGAAAGGTATACTCACAATGAAAGAGTATATTAGTGATTAGGACCTGAAGGTCACAATAATCCTGCAACTGCTCTTAGATTCTATGATGTAAATCATTTCATTATACATTGTAATTAAGTATTAAATTTTCATTTTTAAGTTAAAGATACTCTTATTTTGTAAAAGAGACTTTATAAGGATTTGTGAAAAAAAAAGAAAAAGTGTTAGCGGTTGTGAAGGATATTGATATATCCTCTTTTAAATGAACTCGAAAGCATGCCACAACTACTACAATGTAATTATTGTTTTGTTTATTTAGAAACTGTTCTGGACTGACATGTATAACTTTTAAATTGGGGAAAGTCCATATTTTAAAGTAAATTCCGACAAATTTTTTATCAAACCCCAAGTATTTTCTAATGAAATCACCAACCTAAAGTTATATAATTTAAGTATAAAAGGTAGGATGTTACATTATGGTATCAGAGCAATGGTTGCAATTCTCGGTCGTGGAGTATGGATTTCCTATTCCCAAAGAGTTACTCCACATGAGAGTAACTAACCAATAGTTATCTAAGTAACTTATTTTCATAGTTTATGCATGCATATTTAGTTAAAGTTAACATAGTTTAGTTGTGTTAATGCATGCTAGTGCTAGTCTAGTAATCTTCAGTTCAAAGTGGGCTAAGTAAAATTTTCAATTGTAGCTTTGTTGTGTTTAGAAGCGGACTAAAAGTAAAGACTAAGGGAAGTGATAACTCCCAACGGGTCAGAGCATGAAATTGCTACCCCAACGGGATGGACTAAACCTTAGTTTTGAATTAAGTGAGTCAACTTCGGATATGACGAAGAATTGAAACTTTTATGTGAAATGAAATTTCAAAGCTTTCTTGTGAATGGAAGATGAGTCATTTCTTTTATTATTATTTGATTGGAATTCAGGTGGTACGAAAATGGTCATATGTCTTATGCAATGTAGAATCGAGATGGGCCCCTCGAGGTTTACATTTCATTTGAAGATGACATCATTAAGTCCTTGAATCCAATTAAATAATTGTTAAATTTCTTTTCTATGCATAGGAATAGGATAAGTATTAGGAATCATTGCATCATAGACACTCCGAGCATTCTTTATCAGAGTGCACAGCGGAAGTGAATAGGTGTCAACCTGATGTACTTGCCTTTAACTTTGATGATTGAGTGTCGTCTCTAATACGACCTAAGTACTTTCTACAATTTCACCTTGTGTTGTGTGATAAATACATTCCTATATTGATAAAGTGTAAATGTGTTTTTTTTTGCATTTAACTATTTTAAGACTTTATTTTGAAAAGTATTAGTAGTATGAATTCTAACGAATGTCAAGCATACAAGTATTCTATTATTTTCCAAGGTATAGAATTGATTCCAATTTTGATAATTGGTCGAATATCGCACCACCAACTTTTAAATATGTTTTGTTAACAAAGTGAATTCCTAAGTAATGGAATGATCGTGTAGTTTATCCTTGGATTATGCCAATTGTCGATTAAATAGGAATTCACCGAACGCGACATACGACAATTCGAAACACGATTTGAACTTCAAAGTTAGAATAAAAGGAAACACATTCATTAAGATTTGAAAATGCAGATGAAATCAAATTTCAACCGATACCCGCTTTCCTTTTATTTAAATTTGATGATCATAGAGGACCCTTATTTCCTTTGTTAAAGGAGTCCTCCAAAACTTTTGAATTAGTTCCAAAACCAATGTGAAACGATTTTTTGGAAATCGTTATGAATACTTTGAACTTTCTGGATGCTTGATATGTTTCTTATCATCAACTGATTTTGCTAAAGTTTAAAGCAAAACTGATTTATACATTACAAAAAGTTTTCCCTTATTTTCGAAAGGATGTAATTTTTGAAAGTCCTTTATCACCAACTCTTTCCTTACAAATTTGAAACTTCATTATATTCTATGAGGAGGTGGAATTGAGAAATGCAAAGGAAGGTATCAACGTAGGTTAAAGACAATGTATCAATTATAGAGTGAGATTTAAGTCTAGAATCTCAACTAAGGTAATGGATGTTGATCTTTTCCTTGAAGTTCACATAGAACTCAAGGGAAATGCGGAGTTATTATTAAATAAGCTATATTCCATAACCACAAACAAAATTTTCAAACCAATGTTAACTATTTCATGGAATGTAGTTTGTTGGATATTAAAGTCCCAGTCCTAACATCCGTTATAAGAGTCTTGGCACCAGAGTTTAGATAGTGACCAGAGGGTTTCAACTAAGGTCTTAAGATAGAAAGTAATGATGCGAAATCCTAACCCAAGAAACCAAATAGAAAACCTTAAACCCTATGTGAGGAATCGACAAGCATAGGTAGTGGGAGTCTTAAGCTTATAGAGTTTTCATTTAGATTGAGTAGTAGGGCTTCAATAGTAAGATGATTAGATTGAGTGTCCGAAGCCAAATTCGTCTTAGTTGAGTGTTAGAGTTTAAACCTTAGGTATATAAGTAGATATAGATGGATATAGGAAATAGGCTTTGTTTGTTCTAGAGTTTCTAAATTGTGTGTTTGAATTGTATGTAAATATAATTGTAATTTCAAATTTTCTAAGATTATATAATACATCAAATTATTGTTGGAACTATTTAATTTGTATTCTTTCCTACTAGTTCCAACGCTAGTTATGTTTTACATACTTTGTGTATGATTTAATGTTAATTCTAGAAAAAAAAATGTTTTCCACCCACCAGTAAAAATGATTTTGTAGATGTGCAACCATTCCTTATCAACTAAGTATTAAAACAAATTTTCAAAGACTAATTGCCTTATGTCCTCTGAATGGCAATTTTTAACTTTAACTCTTTTTCCTATTGCAATTATACTTTGCAATGAAATTTTCTCTTTAAAGAAAATATTTTGCTCATGATCAAACTTATCATTTTGATAAACTGAGTCCTTATATAAAGGACAACTCTTTTTCTATACATATATGTATATAATCGAAACATATCTTTTCATGGGATATTTTCAATCCAAACTATGAAGTTATATCAAATTCAATTTTCAAAAGACCATCAGCATCTTTACTCTTCATTATTAATCCCTATTTTCAATCGCATTTCCCGCATAATGTATTCTTTGATCTTGGTCCTTTGGCAAAGGAAATTTTTGAAAAGCATGAAGTGGTAACTTTTGAAAATGTTTTTAAGCAATCTACAGCTTTCACCCAGCGTAGGCGTATTTTAAAATCATATTTCTTTTATATGGAATGACTTTGGGTTGGAATTTAAACCCATTCTCTTCATGGGTAACCAACTCTATTTCGGGTGATTTTCCATATATGTAAATGTTGTTTACCCTTTGAATGGCAAGATGCATAATTTTTCATCAAATGAATATCAAAATCTTTTCAAGACTTTTACTCAATTCAATTCAATGCAAGACTATTTTAGCATGTATTGACCATTTTTACTAACTTGTGTTGAGTTGATGTTTTACTTTTCTTTTAAGTATACTCTTTGATAAAATTTAAAAATGATACTCCTTGTATTTGGGTTAAGTTTAATCTCATATAGAATTTTAAATAAATAATGCTTTAAGTTTTCGTGTATGTTAGTTATTTCTCTTGATTGTTCTTTTTGAATTATGCTTTGTCATGCTAATTTCTCTTATTGTTAAATGCTTTCTGTTTTCTCCTCTTTGAATATGTTATTTATGCTTGCTCTTTAAAATGTTTTCTGAGGTTGATGTCTGTTATTTTGTTAAATAATGAAATGCTATAGGAGAGTTTAGGACTTCTTGTTCTCTGATTAGTCAGAATCGATTAGTTTTTCCTATGATTGAAACCCCATAGGGTCGTAGAACTTCTTGCAAGAAGGAGTCTCATTAGCAGCAGAGTAACTAGGTTAATGAACCCACTCGAGTTATGTTCTAAGTGGGGGAGCGTATCCCCAAAGTCTTAACCCTTTTCATTGTCTAAGATAGGAGTCATCTTGTGATTAGAGCATATAGCTCTACATCTCTTTTATTTCTTAGAACTCAGCCGAATTTCGGGGACGAATTCCTATAAGTGGGGGAGTATTGTAACATCCCCAATTTTCGATATCCATTTAGGATGGGTATTGGAGGCAAATTAGTGTGTGTTTAAGTGTGTAAAGTGTAGAGTTTAGCCAAGAGTAGAATTGTAGGAGGTAGAACTAGCTTAGAACGAGTTTTGATAATATAAGAATGAGATTTTGGAGTAGTAATCCAAGCCAAGATGAAGGTGGGAGCCTAAGGAAGTGAATTGGAGTTAGAAAACCACCAAAATAGGGTTTTCAGCAAGGTAATCGATTACTTTGAAGGCTGTAATCAATTACTTGCTCCCTGGAAAATCACACAAAAGTTGCATTAAAAGTAATGGATTACTTGGGCAAAGTAAAGGATTACTTGGGCAAAGTAATCGATTACTTGGGCAAAGTAATCGATTACTTGGGCAAAGTAATGGATTACCTGAAAAAAATAATCGATTACTTCCAATCAGATCTGATTAAAAACACGCTTTTCCTTCATTTTTCCCATAAGTTTTCTCTCTCCTCTACTCGACTCTCTCTCTCTTGTTCTTCGATCTCCCTCTTCTTCTCTCTACCCTCACGCTCCAATCTTCCAAAACAACAACAAATCACACCAACCAACATCAAATAAACATCATAAATCATCTCCCTATCACATATTTATATGTTTCATCTCTCAAATCTCATTGTTTCCTTCAATTTCATGAAAAGCCCCAAATTGGGAACGCAAAAATCCTAACTCCCAAATCCACTAAATAGGGTCTTCCAATCCTTCAAGGAAGCATAGATCGGGTATGAGGGCATGGAATAGGAGGCTTAAGAGCTTATTTGGAGCTTGGTGGATGTGTTGTAAGGAAAACCCCAATCTCTCTCTTTCTTTCTCTCTCTTAAAGGTAAGGGGGAGTACTTTGGTTTTAATTAGGGAAAGGATTTAATGATAGTAATAGAGTTATAATTAGATGTATTTTTATATGTGTATGTCTGATTTGTATGTTGATCTTGCTATGATTGAACATAAAAGTATATGTGATGAACTTAGGAATTATGTTAGTAATGGATTGTTATAATTGCTATAGACTAAATTGATGGACTGAATGATATGGCCATGGCTGTTATTGCTGTCATGTGTGATTGTTATTATATATATATATATAGTATGGCCATAACTCTTAAGTTAGAGAACCCCACCCAATTGGATATAAAGTCTTAAAGGTTTGATTAACAAAAGCACCATAAAATGAACTAGAAACACGTGCATTCAAGGAGTAAGGTGGACCTTAGGTGTAACGGGGAAAACTTACGTTTCTATTCGTGAAGGCAAAAGTAACTAGACTGTGCCATTAAAACAATCGCTGAGAATTGTTATGGAAAACTTTGATCTTCCAAAGGGCCGGGTTCGCAACCCGTGTCGGGGATTGGTTTTATGCAAACCATAATAATTCTGTCAGTTACTTTGGCTTTTCGTGGCCAGTGAGGGTGAATTCTGCTAGAGCCAATTTGGGCGAATCAATCCAAATTGTACGTTGTACACTACCCTAGAGGAGTGTGACGTATTGTGCAAGCGGATGAGCGATATTCCTAGAGGATATGAAGCATCCAAACAGGGGTTGGGAAATGCTTACTCCTGGTCGGTTTTCCCCAGAGTGGAGGGTGTAGTGTTGTGAGGAAATTGTTATTGTTATTGATATTGGAAATGGAGAAGTGCATTCATTGTTACAGTGGGTTTAATTCACTGAATACAATGAAAGTGTTAAAGTGTTATAGTGAATAAAGTTAAAGCGTACAGTGTTACATTGGATTCAGGAATTAAACCATAATGTTATAAAGTTTCATTCATACTCATATGATTGAGCATAAAAGCATTGCTATGTATGGATATTGGGTAAATGAAAGGTGTATGTATAGTGTAATGAAATGGATAAATGTTAAGGTATAGGAAAAGTATTGATGAATAGGATAATGTGAAGCATGAGTATATGTGTATGGCTATGTCTAGTTATGTCCTATTACTGCTATTTCAAGTGCTTTCCTTGATTATTATTCAAATTACTCACCCCTTAAGTTGATCATTTTAGGTACCATCGGAGAAAGACATTCATTGCTTCCGTGTCGAGAAAGGTATACTCACAATGGAAGAGTATATTAGTGATTAGGACCTGAAGGTCACAATAATCCTGCAACTGCTCATAGATTCTATGATGTAAATCATTTCATTATACATTGTAATTAAGTATTAATTTTAACTTTTCATTTTAAGTTAAAGATACTCTTATTTTGTAAAAGAGACTTTATAAGGATTTGTGAAAAAAAAAAGAAAAAGTGTTAGCGGTTGTGAAGGATATTGATATATCCTCTTTTAAATGAACTCGAAAGCATGCCACAACCACTACAATGTAATTATAGTTTTGTTTATTTAGAAACTGTTCTGGACTGACAGGTATAACTTTTAACTTGGGGAAAGTCCATATTTTAAAGTAAATTCCGACAAAATTTTTATCAAACCCCAAGTATTTTCTAATGAAATCACCAACCTAAAGTTATATAATTTAAGTATAAAAGGTAGGATGTTACATTTGTTACCAAGGTACCAGCCCTTAATACTTTCCTTGCTAAGGACTTGCCTCCCACATGGTGGCTTCCCATTCCTCCATGAACCTCGTTCAAGGTTTCTTGTGCTTCCTCGGAGGTGAGACATCGGAGGAGTGGGGAAGACATTCCTCTCCTGTAGAGGATTCCATCAACAATGACATACTCGGCCGCTTTTCTGGTCAGCTTCTTCGCTTCCTTCTGGTCGGCGGGGAGTATTTCATGCTCTAAATAGGCCCTGATCGAATGCATCCAGTTCGGTGATACAGCAATAGCCATTATTATGCTAGGAGCCGAAATCTGTTCTTGAATGAGGCTTCTGTTATTCCCTATTCCTTTTCTGCTCGCCAGCTTGGAAAGCACATCGGCGCTGGAATTTGAGCAACGTGGAATGTGGGTGGTGGAGAACTTGGCAAAGTCCTGAGCCAGAGTCTTCACTTTATCAAGGTACTTTTGCAGAATGGGCTCTTTCGCTTGGTAATCTCCGATGACCTGGGAAACCACCAACTGGGAGTCGCTTAGTATTTGAACTTCAACATCTCCGAGTTCTTTAGCCATACGGATGCCAGCGAGGACCGCTTCGTATTCAGCCTGATTATTCGAGGTTAAGAACTCGAATTTCAGGGAATATTCGATGCTGAGACCTTCCGCATTTTCCAAGATCACCCCAGCTCCTGCTCCCCTCTGATTACTTGAACCATCAACATATATTACCCAAGTGTCCGAGCTAGAGCTTTGGTGGGGCTCTGTGAACTCGGACACGAAATCTGCCAACGCTTGTGATTTAATTGCCCTCCTCGGTTCGTAGGAAATATCGAACTCGGAAAGTTCGATTGCCCACACCATCATTCTCCCGGCGAGGTCGGGCTTCTGAAGAACTTGCTTAATGGGCTGGGCGGCTCTTACGACAATGGGATGACTCTGAAAGTATTGTTGTAGCCGCCGTGCAGCGAGGATCAAACAAAATGCGAATTTTTCAACCTTGGAATACCGGAGCTCGGGACCTTGTAGAGCTCGGCTTATGAAGTAAATGGGAAACTCATTTCTGCCCTCATCTCGGACCAACACCGAGCTGAGGGCTAAATCACCAACAGATAAATAAATGAAAAGACTCTCTCCCTGCAAAGGACTGGAGAGGACTGGGGGAGAAGCTAGATACTCTTTAAGTGCCAAGAAAGATGCTTCACAGTTTTGATCCCAATTGAAAGTTTTTCCTTTTTTCAAAAGTTGGTACCAGGGTAAAGCCTTTTTTGCGGCTTGAGGGAGAAACCTTGACAGTGCTGCCATCCTGCCTGTTAACTGTTGCACTCCTTTAAGATCGGCAGGACTCCTTATCTCTAAGATAGCTCGACACTTGTCGGGGTTTGCTTCAATCCCCCTCTCGGATAGCATGAAGCCGAGGAAGGCACCCGCGGGGACCCCGAAGGTGCACTTTTCTGAATTCAACCTCATACTGTGTGCCCTTACCCTTTCCAGTACCATGGTCAGATCTCGGACGTGGTCCTCCTTTTTCCTGCTCTTTGTAATCATGTCATCAATGTAAACCTCCATGGTGGTGCCAATGATACCATCAAAGACCTTGTTCATCATTCTTTGATAAGTTGCTCCTTCATTCTTAAGACCAAAAGTCATAACAGTATAGCAATATGTCGCCTTTCCAGTTGTGAATGTGGTTTTATCTTGGTCAGGAGGATACATCGGGATCTGATTGTATCCTGAGTAGGCATCTGTAAATGACAACAGTTGGTAGCCTGCCAAACTATCAACAAGCTGATCTATGATCGGCAGCGGGTACTAATCCTTGGGGCAGGCTTTATTGAGGTCGGTGTAATCCACACACATCCTCCAACTGCCGTTTGCCTTCCTTACCAAGACTGTGTTTGCAACCCACTCAGCATATGGCAGCTCTCTGACGAATCCCGCTTCGAGTAACTCGAAGACCTTCTCCTGAATCACTCTTGCTTTTTCTGCTCCAACTCTTCTTTTCTTTTGTGCTACTGGCTTTGCTTTCGGATCCACGCTGAGCTTATGACAGATGAAGTTAGGATCAATCCCCGGCATGTCGGCCAAGGTCCAAGCAAATAAATCTCGGTTGGCCCTTAACAGGTTGTTGATATCGACTTGGATTTTTTGAGGGAGGTCGGCTCCCACCTTAACAGTTTTGTTGGGATCAGAAGGATCAATGGGAATTGCCAACCACTCCCCCTGAAGGGAAGGCCTAAGATCATCCTGTTCGGCCCGAACATCCAGCTCAGCTAATAAAACTCTTCCTTTGGCCAACGTCGGACCAGTCAGCTCTTCTTCTTGTTTCTTTTTTATTCCCCGTAGACTCGCGTTGTAGCAGAGTCGGGCTCTGACCTGGTCGGCTTTGACAGTGACGACCTTTTCGTCCGAACCAACGAATTTCATAGCTAAATGCACCGTTGAAACAACTGCCCCAAAGGCTTGCAGGCAATTTCTTCCCAGTATCACATTATAGGGGGATTCTGAATTGACAACGAGAAACTTAATGATCTCCGTTCGGGCCGAAGGCTATTTACCTAAGGTCAGCGGGAGGTGGATGGCTCCTAGGGGGCGAATCGCCTCACCCGTGAAGCTAATGAGATTGCCTTCAAATTCGATGAGGTCGGCTAACCTCAACTTTAGTGCTTGAAAGGTGTGGAGAAAAAGAATGTCGGCCAAGCTCCCTTGATCAATGAATACTCGGGCGACTTCAAAGTTACCAATCAACGCCGTGATCACCATTGGGTCATTGTGATCCGGGATGATGTCCTCCCAGGCGCACGCATCGGCCGTTGAGCTTTAAGCTCGGCCAAGCACACAGAGGATTTCCTAAAGGGTCATCAGGCCCTGAGTGAGGGTTTCGGGGAGCTTGGCTAAGCCGAGTCCACCACACTATGTATAACTTGTATTGGTTTAGAGTTTTAGAGATAGGAATGTAGAATTAAAATTATGAAACAATTCAGAAACTAAATAGGATTTAGAAGCAAATATGGAAAATGTTAGGAACTTGGTTTCATTGTAGGATCAGGTTATTAATTATGAAAATATGTTTTCTAATAATTCAAAAACCCCAGAAACAACAAAGCTAGATCCCTCCAACAATTACGTTTCTTACTAAACTTTACCCCTTAATCCCTTAAGTGAGTTAGTTTATAAGAGTTATACAATTACCCAAAAGTATTCCTACGAGTTGAATAATTATATTGTTTAGTTGAAAGGCCTAATCTTAATCCTAATTTTCCAATTAAGGTTCAGATTACCAAAGCAAAACATAAAGTGATAAATTCTATGAATTGCAATTAAAACACAACCAAACAATTGATTTAAAAGGAAAAACATTAATTCATAAATAAATAGCCAAATTAAGATCCATACAAATCCACCCTATTCCTAACAAGAGGTTCAGTTATACATATTGGGAGAAGAAATACAAGGATTGGGAAAAACAAATCATTATAGACAATAATCGGATTACCCCAAGAGATCTTCAATCCTTGTGCCTTGCCTCCTTGCTCTCAATTGCAGAACAGCCTTTCTTCTCTAATCCTAATTTTATTCTAATCTCTAATTTGGTTCTGAAAAGTCTACCAAACCTAATGGAAAAACCTATATTTAAAGTCTAAAACTAATCACAATTGATATAATATGATAAGATCCTATTAGAATAAACTAATCTTTAAGAATCTTATTTACAAATAAAATTTATCATTAAAATCCTTCTAGAATCCCGTATTTGTGTCTGACAGCAACTTCGGCACTGATTTTGACCCCCAAGATGAACGAATTTGAGCAAGGATATATCTACAAAAGTTGTAGATATTTTCCTTAGATTTAAAATGATACCTAGATCGTCTCATTTAGATAAGAGTATCTCAAGTTATGATCAAAACAGCGAACAGCGTCACTTTCTCGCATTTTGCACGCCTGGGCGCCCACAGCCTCACGCCTGGGCATGCCAGGTCTGTAAAATGGTGCGATTCTCTTGATGCGCGCGCCTGGGCGTGCGGGTCTGTGCGCCTGGGCGTGCATCACCTTCTCCGGCTCCGTTTCGCTCCGTTCTTGCGCCATTTTTAAGGTCTTTTCGTCCTCTTTCAGGCTCTATAATTATTTTCTTCAATTAAGCTCCGAAAGTACCTGAAACATACCCAAAACGGATCAAAACGTTCAAAGGATTCTAAATTACCTAACTTCCTAAATATTATACAAAAAGTCCTAAATTTACAAGAGAAACAAGCCAAAACCTTGGTAAAAGGGAGTCTAATTCATGCTCAAAACATCATATATTGGACCCAAATCACTCCCCCAAACTTAGTATTTTGCATGTCCCAGGCAAAAGTAAAATAAAAACTCTAGAACACAAAACCAATCTTCTAAGTTAATATGTAAACACCTCATCTAAGACTCCAGACTCATGACTCGTACACTTTTCTTCACAAGCAATAAATTAAATAAACAACTGGTTAAAATCACAAACTATCAAAGAACCAGGAACTAGTGAACACTCTCAACCTCATTGTATGTATCTCTCATGTGTATCAAAGGTTATAACAATTCACTCAAGTTCATACAATGAAAATGTGTTACCATATGCTTGTCCATAGACCAATATCTCCACTGAAATTATTGAATACATGCAAAAATCAAAAGATCTTAATTTTGGTTGTAACGTGGCCATGACTAAAGATGAAAGGTAGGATAAAAGAAAGATAGGATAAAACTAAGGGCTAAATACATGAAATCAAACAACATCCCTTAAAGGTTATGAATGGGCAATGAATACTAAAGAGGACTCATACTCAATTCACAACCAATTTCATACTTCTTTTCTTTTCACTTTTTTTTCTTTCTATTTTCTTGCAAATTTCTCTTTATTATTTTTTTTATTTTTCATTTTTTTCTTGGAAGAGAAATAGAACTCATAACACTTTTCACCAATTACTTTAACTTCTCTTGAGTCATTCCTCTCAATTGCTCATTCAAAATTTCCAGGGTACTCACGAAAATATTTCAATAGATGCAGGGTACCAAAGAAAAATCATAATATCTCATAAGGCTCAAAATGGGCAACTAAGGGAACATTATCAATGCAAAACAGTTGAAGGCCACAAAAACACAATCCTAGGTGCCTTAATCATCTTAATGCAAGCAATCAATTATCAATCTCAAAATGGTCACCGGTCAAGTTCTAGAACCCAAAGTCAAAATGAACACACTCATGAAAGAAATAGGGGTTTAAATCACAAAAATTAATATAAATCACATACCCCTCCAAGTGTATGGGCTCAAAAACTCACAAGCTAAACAGTCAGTTCACTAATAACTTGTTCCAAAACAGTTTATCAAAATAACCAGTTCTCAACAAAACTTAAACTCAATCCAATACAGTGTCATACAATCAATGAGTCATCATCTTAAATCAAGTATTTACATATATAATCAGAAAAATAGTCCTAAGCCTAGAATAATCATCTACTTCTACCCAAGACACAAACCAACACCAAATATGGGAGAATAATTCACATCTGAAAATTATTTATTTTGTCCACTCCCCCAAACTTAGAGGTTGGATTGTCCTAAAGCAAACAAATCTAACCTAAACTGCAAAATAAAAATTAAAAACAAAAAAACAAGGAGTTAGGAACTTCCCTTTGTAGCACAACATTCTCTCTTGTTGCACGGTGGAGATTCCCCAGCAACGGCGCCAAAAACTTGTTGGCAATTCGGCAAGTGTACCGATCGCACTAGTAATAAAGAGTAAGTAAAATTATCGTTCCACTCGGGGATTGCAAATTCTATGGGTTAAATCCCATGTGATGCAGCCATAACAAGTTATTACCACATCCCATGGGACAAACCTTGGATGATGGTGGAGTAAGGAGGTTTCAAAAATGAGTTCTATCCCACCAGGGTCAAAAGGTGCATTCCTTACTCCATGCATCATCTCAGACAAGTTATTTCTTTTCCCATTCATGAAAGTGTTAATTCCATGAATTAGGAAAACTACCTTTTCAGGTTCCCTATTGTTTAACAATGATTTAGATTGATTTTTAGAATTTTGTTGAAAGCACAGAGGTTGAATATAGTGGAAAAATTTGAATCATCCAAGCATGCAATAGATTTAACCAAATTTTTAAGTGCAAGAAATTCATCATGCAAGGGTGGATCAAATTTTTCTACCATATTCAAACCTTCTAAAGTTTTATTTTGATCCTCTTCCTCAAACTCATTATGCACATTTTTCTCAATTTGCTCCTCCATAGGAGTTTCATCATTGGTTACATCCATCACCACCACTTTTTCCTCTCTTTGAAGAGAGTCAAAAATTGTTGTTGATGCTTGTGACTCTTCATCTAATGGCTTTGAAATATGTTCAACTTTGATTTCAAGGTTCCTTGAATTGGAACCTTGAATCGGGTAATAGGTTCTGACTTCTTCAATAAAATCTTTAGTGTTTTGAGCACATTTCTCTAAAACTATTTCCCATGGAGCTTTCTCCACAAGAATTGGCTCTACAAAAAATGGTTTCTTAGCTGTAGCTTCTAATTTCTCTAAAGCTATTTCTAATGAAGTTTTCCTATTACTTATGTTTTGTGCATAATAGTATGGAGAATAGGGATCTAAAATAAATCTATCACAATCAGTATCATTATTAAAACTATAGTTATACATGAAAAGGGACAAGTTACACAAGTAATTACAAATAAGTACCGAAAAAAATTAGAATCGAATTTCAGTCCCCGGCAACGGCGCCAAAAACTTGTTGGCAATTCGGCAAGTGTACCGATCGCACAAGTAATAAAGAGTAAGTAAATTATCGTTCCACTCAGGGATTGCAAATTGTTTCTAATTTCTTTCACCTAATTGCAATTACTATGTATAACTTGTATTGGTTTAGAGTTTTAGAGATAGGAATGCAGAATTAAAATTATGAAACAATTCAGAAACTAAATAGGATTTAGAAGCAAATATGGAAAAGGTTAGGAACTTGGTTTCATTGTAGGATCAGGTTATTAATTATGAAAATATGTTTTCTAATAAATCAAAAACCCCAAAAACAACAAAAGCTAGATCCCTCCAACAATTATGTTTCTTACTAAACTTTACCCCTTAATCCCTTAAGTGAGTTAGTTTATAAGAGTTATACAATTACCCAAAAGTATTCGTACGAGTTGAATAATTATATTGTTTGGTTGAAAGGCCTAATCTTAATCCTAATTTTCCAATTAAGGTTCAGATTACCAAAGCAAAACATAAAGTGATCAATTCTAGCTATGAATTGTAATTAAAACACAACCAAACAATTGATTTAAAAGGAAAAACATTAATTCATAAATAAATAGCCAAATTAAGATCCATACAAATTCACCCTATTCCTAACAAGAGGTTCAGTTATACATATTGGGAGAAGAAATACAAGGAATGGGAAAAACAAATCATTATAGACAATAATCGGATTACCCCAAGAGATCTTCAATCTTCCAATCTTCAATCCTTGTGCCTTGCCTCCTTGCTCTCAATTGCAGAACAACCTCTCTTCTCTAATCCTAATTTTATTCTAATCTTTAATTTGGTTATGAAAAGTCTACCAAACCTAATGGAAAAACCTATATTTAAAGTCTAAAACTAATCACAATTGATATAATATGATAAGATCCTATTAGAATAAACTAATCTTTAAGAATCTTATTTACAAATAGAATTTATCATTAAAATCCTTCTAGAATCCCGTATTTGTGTCTGACAGCAACTTTGGCACTGATTTTGACCCCCAAGATGGACGAATTTGAGTAAGGTTGTTTCTGAAAAAGTTGTAGATATTTTCCTTAACTTTAAAATGATACCCAGATAAGCGTAGCTCAAGTTATGATCAAAACAGCGAATAGTGTCACTTTCTCGCATTTTGCGCGCCTGGGCGCCCAGGGCCTCACGCCTGGGCGTGTAAGGTCTGTAAAATGGTGCAATTCTCGTGGTGCGCGTGCCTGGGCGTGAGTCACCTGCTCCGGCTCCGTTTCGCTCCGTTCTTGCGCCATTTTCAAGGTCTTTTCATCCTCTTTCAGGCTCCATAATTATTTTCTTCAATTAAGCTCCGAAAGTACCTGGAACATATACAAAACTGATCAAAACGTTCAAAGGATTCTAAATTACCTAACTTCCTAAAAATTATACAAAAAGTCCTAAATTTACAAGAGAAACAAGCCAAAACCTTGGTAAAAGGGAGTCTAATTCATGCTCAAAACATCATATATTGGACCCAAATCAAGCACCGAGCTCATCAGCTAGTGCTGAGCTCATGAGAACCGACCTCGCATCGACGTCAAGGCATCTCGGCCTCCACGTGCCCACCGTCTCGTTAGAGTGGCTAAACCGATCACGCGCTGAGGTCAAGATATGTCGGCCTCCACACGCCGAGCATTTCGCTTTACCTGTCTCATTCCGAGTAGGTGCTTCCAAGGATCCGAGCACCGAGGTCCGGTCTTGACACAGTCCGCGTGACTCCACTTCGACCGATTCAACCGTATGCCGACCAGTTAGCACTCAATTTACGAGCACGACCACTGTCTGGTCGGATTCATAACACGCCGAGATGAGGACACTTAAGATCGGGGCCGAGCACGAGTTCCAGAACAAATGGCTCTCACAGTGTTTTCCATGCCCAGGCGCACCATTCTCCACGCCCAGATGCGTGCGTCAGACCTGGGTCCCTCTCATTGTGGCTTCCTCACGAAGCCATTAAATTATAACCACATATTTGCCAAGCTTCTAAGGGAAGCTTCTCACTAGGACCACATGTTTAACTTCAAATGCAAATAAAGTAGAACTTATAACCAGCAGTTCACCCATTTCCACCCTTCGTACTCCTCCTTCTTCTTCGACTCCCTTCTTGTAGTGGACCAAAAGAATATTACCACAAACTGACCAGTTAGACACTGGATAAAGACATACTGATTATTATATTCGCTAGGTAGCAAGGCCGAGCCTATGGACATTCAGAAAGCGTTATATGCTTACGAGATTAGGACTGAGCACAAGATATTCAACCTTATCCTAATCCCTAACAGTCTAGTCTAGCTTAACGACTTCCCCTATTGTCTCACGTAACTGGGATAGATGAACATGATAAAGATAAGGACTTACGAATCCAACTTGATTTCTTCCTCTTCACAAGCCTCATCAGAAAGGCCCACGCACACAGGTAACCCCCTATAAGAACCACCATGCTGTAGGGGCTAAGGTACGTCTTCTCATCCCTAAGTTGACAGTAGCACACACATTATTGACTAGGGAGAACCTATTTATCTCAACTGGATATACAGAAGTCCTAAAGAGTCCTACATTAACATCTTGGTTGAGATCATTCCTGAAGTTCTTCCATAGCTTCAAGGTTGATTTCGATTAAGGACGCGACATTGGCGCCATCTGTGGGAATCTAAATAATATATCATTCCCACCACCACCATGGTTTATACAAGGAGCCAAGATGGTGATCTCCGTGATCGCGTTGGTCGTACTCGTGGCAGGCCTAGGAATGTTAGAAATAATGATCAACAACCACAACCTGCTGGTGACCTGCGAGATATTCTTAATCAAAATCGTGAGACTAATTCGCAGCCACCACGTACATCCCATTCTGGAACGAGAAATAATCCGCAGCCTCCTAATAATTCGCAAAGTCAAAATCACGCCACCAACTCTCAACCGTTACAATCTTCTCAGCCTAGAACCGGGACGAATCCCCAGCCACTCCAAACCTTACGGAACTGACTTCCTCCACCACCTCCCTCACCTCCTCCAACACCACCTCCCTCCACTCAATGCGATTCAAGCAGCACTGCCCCAACTACCCGTAATACAGCCAGATCTACTAGAACCCGAGCACACCACGAGAGAAACACTCACCGAACCCCAACTCCGCAAGTCCAACCCAACCCTGACCATATAGGAGTAACCCCCGGTACTAGATTAAACCCAGGAAGAACAACCCAAAGTAACTCCCGACGACCCCAGTCCACTAGCAGATCCTATGCAACCTCCGTATCCGCTCGCGCTCGCGAGCAGGAGATGATTAACATACTGAACCGACAAACAACTTTAATTGAGCAGCAAGGACAGGCCATTGCCGATCTCCAACAACAGGCAATGGCAAGAATTGCTCAAAACCAACCTACTACCCAGCAAGCCCATAACCAAATGCCGCAACCTTTAGATCCTCAACCTATTCCCGTGATGCAACTCCCTCCACCCCCTAACCTTCACACCAATTCAGTCGCAGATCACGGTCAGGGTGATTTTCACCCTGGTCATCCTTTTACACCATATATCATGGAATTTGAAACTCCTCAAGGGTACTTAGGCCCATCCAACGTACCACATTACAATGGCCTGACCGACCCAGTTTACCACATAGTTTCTTACGAGGGGGCAATGAACCATTACGGAGGCAGTGATCGAATGAAGTGCCAAGCTTTTTCCATGACCCTTGAGCCCTCTGTGTTGCGTTGGTACTCATCTCTCCCTCGGAATTCTGTTAATTCGTGGGAGGAGATGAAACGAGTCTTTCTGAATAGATACACAGCCTGTTGCATCCAACCAAAGTCCGATCACACACTGGCTGCAGTTACCCAAAAGCAAGATGAACCCTTGAAAGATTATTTATCACATTTCCATACGGAGGCTAGTTCGGTCCCTCGGCTGGAATCGGGCGTCGCAGTGTAATTGTTTACACAAGGTTTGCAGCCGGGGGATTTCCGAAAATCGCTAATTGGAAAACCTCCAAAAGATATGGCCGAGCTCAGACAACGATCAAATAAATTCATCAATTTAGAGGAATTCCATAAAGGTCAGAAATTCAGGGACGATCGGCAGCGATCTGACCCTCAAGGTCAGAATAAGCAAAAACGTGACGAACGTTTTGTTGGTAGACAGGACAGAAATGATCGTGACCGAAGGCCACCTCCGAGGAACAAATATCAGGAGTACACTCCTCTAACTGTTCCTAGGAGTCAAATCCATCGGGAAACGATGCAGACCAACTTACGCTCGGCCCAAATACCTCCGTCTTTAAGAAAGGGCGCACAGCGTGATAGATCTAAATATTGCGATTTTCACAAAGGATATGGATGTAACAACCTATTTTATTTTACTTATTTTGAAAATATGGATTTAAAAATTTCTTTTTAATTAAAATACTTATTATAATTTTTCCGGAAAATTGGACAGAGTTTCCTCTGTTTTATGGACATTCCCAAAAATTCTCTTTGACCTGTAACCTGTTCAAAACAGTTTCAACAACAACCAGACACCCAGGATAAATATACATATATAATTTAAATCTTCTCCAATTATCCTGTGATAAAATACTAAGGCGAAAACACCTTGTTTTTCAAGAAATAACTAAAGGACCCGGGCCATCAAACATACACCTGAGATTAAAAATACAATTATTAAATAATTCTTAAAAATACATAGTAATCCATAATATGGCCCGGTATGACTCAACAATAATAAAAATAAATTACTCACACTTCCCGTGGGGAAGTGTGCTCCTGCTCGGCCCAAATAACAGCTATGCTCCTGACCTGTACCTGTGGTGGTTGTAAGGGTGAGAGAGAATTGCACAACTAGTAAAGCATAATACGAGCCAAGTCATACACATTTAGCAATTAGTCAAATAACACCATCATAATCACACCCAAGAACCTATTCACTACAAACACAATCGTCTCCGATTATTAGCACCTTCTGACACATGTCCTTACCTAATCTATTTTGCCACTTACCTATTTACACTAATATCTCACTCTCTACACTTTACCCCAAATCTCTAATTTTCTCTTCTATCCTCTTTATCCTTCTCACTCACACCTATTCTACTCATTTCTCTCACATCACCTTTACTCCCCCGTCCATCCTCTTGTTTCCTTATATTTATTTATTTATCCTTTTTATTATTTTTCCTTTATGTTTTAGGGCGTCATGGGGCTCCTACCACTGCGTATCCTCCGTCTACCCAGGGATACGTCTTACCGATGCGCCAGGCTCTGTCTGGTCGTCTTACTCAACCAATGCGTGCGGGTTCCAACTACCACACATCTTCTAAGGTCCAGTACCCATAGACCCCGGAGTCGTGGGGCTCCTGCCACTGCGTTTCCCGTCTGTCGAGGATACGACTTACCGATGTGTACGGATCCCCAAAGGTCGCATGTCTTACTCAACCCATGCGTGCGGGTTCCAACTACCACACGTCTTCTAGGGTCCAGTACCCACCAACCCCTTCTCTTTCATTATCTTTCCTGTTTCTTTTGTAGTGTCGTGGGGCTCCCGCCACTACGTATCCTCCGTCTCCCCGGGGATACGTCTTACCGATGCGTACGGATCCCCAAAGGCCGCACGTCTTACTCAACCCATGCGTGCGGGTTCCAACTACCACACGTCTTCTAGGGCCCAGTACCCACCGACATAGAAATGGGTGATGCGAATACCCCACTGCGTTCCCCGTCTGTCGAGGATACAACTTACCGATGCGTACGGATCCCCAAAGGCCGAACGTCTTACTCAATCCATGCATACGGCCCGCCTGTCATCGTCATGACACCAGCCATACGTCTAATAGGATCGATATTCGCATACCCGAGTGCTTTCTTTATTCTCTTTTCATTTCATCTTTTATTTTATGTCTTTTTCCTTTTTATCAATTTTAGTCCCCCTCGCCTAACACCTTTTTCTTCTACTATCATTTTTCCTCTTTTTCTCCCTAAACTTTCCTCTATGTTCTATTCTCTTCCTAACTTAGCACCTACGCAAACCAAACTCACTTTACCTCTTTGAACACAACAAACATATAAATTACAATCATAAATTAAATGTTCCGTTAACAATTACAATTCTTATTTAATTATCATGCATATAATCCTTAACATCAAATAGCACTTTACTCAGGTACTTATACATATATACATAAAATTAACATATAATTCAAAGAATTCATCACTTAAGCATTTAACACATTTCAAATAGCATTTATCTCATATAAGCATATTATCTCATTAAAATAAATTCTAAATTCCCTAATCACACATAAGCAATTAACCTTGATCCAGATTATACAGTACTAGTATCTCACCCAGCGAGACGGCAAATAAACCCCTTACCTTGGGGCTCTATCAGAACCTTTTTCGAGGCACGACGAGGAGATCCTGTTTCTACTCGCGGCATTACGCGGTTCGTTGCTCGCATATTAGCTGGTCCTAAAGTCCTTCATCGTCTGACTATATTTATTAAATCAAATAGAAATCAATTTATTGCGCCAAAAACGACTCAATTTAAAATCTCGGTATATACTTATCATATATCAAAGTAGAGTATTTTCGTAAGTTTTTCCAAATCAATAAATCATTTAACTATAATTTACAAACCAAAATAACATAGGATTTCAATTTAAAATCATTGCCTTTTTCATAAATTAGTATAGCTTTTATTGAAAATGCACTAACTTTCGAAACTAGCATAATCACCAAAAATTCATTAAGGTTAATTAGCTTTAGTTTTTAAGCCATAAAATCAAAAGTTGTTGTTACTTGACACTATTAATTCCGAAATAAAAGGAAGTGTTCTCGGTTCAAAAATAAATCCAAGTTACAATTATAACATTCAATTAATTACACTTCCCCTTAATTTGAAATTAATGTTCAACGCTTTAATTCGAATTAACGTTACGCCAAATATATCAGGTTCCTAATTAACTGAGGTATTGTTTAGCCTGGGGACATTTCCACTAAGCTAAACGACAGCTCACTTACTTAGGGACCCAACACGTTTAACTAAAGTACTCTTTAAAACAATTTATTTGGCATAACATTTAATTCGATATTATCCCAAATCAAAATAACTAATTAAAATCATTAGAAATAATACTTTAACTAAGATAAACACTAATTCGTAGTATAATTCATTTTTCAAAATAATAATCACGTACTAAAACAATTTAACACTATATTATCACCAATAACATTAAAATCAATATTAGTATTAAAATTAAAACACAACATAGAGCAAATAAAAAGGTATTAGAGATATACCCTCAACTATGATTTTGAAGCAATAGGGGCAAGATCGGTATGGTTCGGCACTGGTTCCATGCAACTCCGGCTAGCTCACAGCACTACCTCCAAGGGGAACGAACGGCCAAGCCAGTTCGGTTCACAGCTGCACAACCCCGACATCCCCGACCGGCGTCGGTGATGATAACGACATAGATCTGAACCGAGGAGAGAGAGAACGAGCTTAGCTTTGAGCTCCAAGCTCCATCCACGACATCACCCAACGCCACCACACCCAGGCAGCGGCGGCGGCGAATCTGCAGCACCTAGAGGGAGGAGGAGTGCTCGCGGTTGAAGCTAGAAGGGGAACATCAAGAGGCGGCGAACGGTGGGTCGTGGCTCGCGATTCGCAAGCCTCCTTCAACGACAACGGCGGCTGCAGCGTGACCGGAGGAGGGAGAACGCACATGGCGGCGGTCCAGAGAGAAGGAGAAGTCGCGAGGGAGAGAGAGAGAGAGCTTGGGACCGAGAGAGAAAGCAGCAACGGAGGGAGAGAGAGAGGCTAAGGGCGGTGGCGGCTGGGAGGGTGGTGGCCGGCGGAGGGAGAGAAGAAAGTGATGGTGGGAGGGAATGGGGTTAGGGCCGGCGCCCTTGAGGAAGAAGAGGGAGTTGGGGTTCTTCGTGAACCCCTTCTCTTTTTATTTTATTTACTTTCTTTTTTTTTTACTTTTTTTTATTACTTTTATTATTATTATTATTATTATTTTTATTATTATTATTTTAAAAGTACAAATAAACACATTTTTTTTTTAAAACATATATACTAATACACACTTTTATTTATTTATTTATTTTATTTTATTTATTCTTTTATTATAAAACTCAAAATACCAATAATCAATTTAAATAATAGAATAAAAATTATGAAGTGAGAAACTTATAAATATTTCCAATAAAATATTTTCATATGAAATATATCAAGATAAAGTAAAACACATAAAGTATATTTTTGATATAGGATAACTATTTTAAATGAATTTACTTTAGAACATAAAAGAAATGAAATATATTTTCGTAATTAACATAATGTATTTTTATAAAAATACACAACTAAATAATTGATTTTTAAGAAACATTTATTTAAGTCAATACAATTTATAAATATATTAGGAATTAAAATTACGGATGTTACAATGAACACACGACTGATGAATGCATTTGGCTGAGGGATCTAATTGAAGAGATGATCAGAGATGGGAAGCTGCAACAATACATTAGAGATGCAGCAGGACGAAGAGGCAGAAACAGATCCCATTCCCCAGTAAAGTCTAAGCGCCAAAGAAGCAGATCACCAGACGACAGGAATGCAGGAAGACAGAAAACCGAGTCCGCATCAGTTACTGACACAAATCCAACCACCAATGAATTTTTAGTAAACACTATAGCTGGAGGGTTTGCCGGGGGTGGAGAGAGAAAAGCCGACAGAAAGAGATACACTATCCAAATCTTAGCCGTAAGTCAAAAACCAATCTCCAAAAGGCCAACGAAAAATGTTCCGATCATTTTCAATGACGAGGATTTGGACGGGATCCTCCCAGGTTACAACGATCCCATGGTTATCACAGCCCTCATCGGTAATTATGAAGTAAAGCGCATCTTTATTGATCAAGGGAGCTCAGCTGATATCTTGTTCCTCCCCCTGTTTAAAGCCTCGAAACTTAGGGAGTGCAATCTCACTTCGTTTGAAGGCGAGTTGATCGGCTTCACTGGAGACACCATTGAGCCGAAGGGATACATCCAACTTCCGCTTACCCTCGGTCAACAAACTTCGACCCGAACTGAAATAATTAAGTTTCTGGTGATTGACTGCCCAGCCGGCCTACAACGCCATTCTCGGAAGAACTTTCTTACAAGCATTCGGCGTAGTAGTTTCAATAGTACATTTGGCTATGAAGTTCGTCGGAACAGATGACAAGGTGGTTACAGTCAAGGCCGAGCAGGAGGCAGCTCGAAAATGCTACAATGCAAGTTTGGGTAAGGTCAAGAACAAAGACCAGGATCGTCTGGAAAGGATTTCCCTCGGAAAAGGTAACATTAATTTGGCAGATCTTGATGTGCGCACTGAATCCGACAAAAACAGACCGACTCCAAAGGGGCAGTGGGAGTTTTTAACGTTGAAGGATGATCCTCTCAGACAAATAAAAATTGGTTCGGATCTCCCTGTGGATGTCAAGGCTGAACTTTCCGCTCTGCTGATCGCTAATAGGGACCTGTTTGCATGGACCTCGGCCGATATGCCGGGAATTGATCCTAATTTTATCTCCCACAAGTTGAGCATTCTTCCTGGAACAAAACCAGTGGCGCAACGCAAAAGAAAGGTTAGTGCTGAAAAGGCTGCTGCTATCGAAGAAAAAGTCTCCGAATTACTCCGAGCTGGCTTCATTCGGGAGATTGACTATACAGACTGGTTAGCAAACACCGTCTTATTAAGAAAATCCAACGGGAAGTGGAGGATGTGTGTCGATTACACGGACTTGAACAAAGTCTGTCCAAAAGATCAATATCTACTTCCCGTCATTGACAAGCTCGTCAACAATTCAGCCGGGTATAAGCTTCTGTCGTTCATGGACGCCTATTCAGGTTACAACCAAATACCCATGTACCCTGCCGACCAAGATAAAACCGCATTTATCACCGATAAGGCCACCTACTGTTACAATGTCATGCCTTTCGGACTCAAGAACGCGGGAGCCACATATCAGCAAATGATGAACAAGGTATTTCAAGGGATGATCGGCTTAAACATGGAGGTCTACTTTGATGACATCATTGCAAAAAGTAAACAGCAAGAGACCCATGCTCAAGACCTCAAAACAATATTGGACCGAGTGAGGAAATACAATATGAGATTAAATCCTGAAAAATGTGTGTTTGGAGTCCCAGTCGGGTCCTTTCTCGGTTTCATGCTAACCGAGAGGGGTATTGAAGCTAATCCAGAGATGTGGAAAGCAATCCTAGAAATGAGAAGTTCAACCAGTCTTAGAGAAGTCCAGCAGCTTACTGGTCGAGTGGCGGCACTTTCCAGGTTCCTATCTCAAGCCGCTCGGAAAGCTTTGCCGTGGTATCAACTCCTCAGAAAAAATAAAAACTTCCTTTGGGATGATCATTGTGAACAAGCTTTCGTTCAGTTGAAAAACTATCTCTCCAGCCCACCAGTCCTTCATAGCCCTCTTACCGAAGAAGACCTTATTCTTTACTTGTCAGTGGCAGATGCAGCAGTCAGTTCAGTGTTGGTACGAGAGGATTCTGGAGTTGAGGCACCCATTTATTTTTTCAGCCGAGCACTTCAGGGATCCGAACTGCGATACCAAAAACTTGAGAAACTTGCATATTGTTTGGTCATATCCGCTCGGAGGTTAAGACAGTATTTCCAAGCTCATAGAGTCATGGTCAGAACAGCTCAACCCCTCAGGCAGGTTCTTCATAAGCCTGACCTCACTGGCAGAATGGTTTCATGGTGTGTAGAGCTATCTGAGTTCGATATCGTCTATGAACTGAGGAAGGCAATGAAATCCCAAGTTCTTGCTGAATTCGTTATTGAGTTTACCGAGTCTCCCTCGGATACACCTCAGGACTCATGGTCAGTTTATGTGGATGGTTCGAGCAACAGGAAAGAAGCTGGCGCTGGCGTCATTATTGAAAATCCCGAAGGACTTTTCATGGAATACTCGTTGAAATTTGAATTCCAAACTTCAAATAATCAGGCAGAATACGAAGTAGTCCTTGCAGGCCTCAAAATGGTTCAGGAGTTTGGTGCGACTCGGGTGTCGGTATTCAGCGATTCACAGTTAGTGGTCTCTCAGATTAAGGGGCAGTATTCGGCTAAGGAGCCCATCTTGCAGAAGTATCTTGAAGAAGTAAAGCCAATAATCTCCAGTTTCTCGGAGTTTGATATCTCCCATGTTCCGAGAGATTCGAACTCCCGAGCTGATATCTTATATAAGCTTGCAAGCACGAAGGGATCGAAAAACAACAAGACTTTGATTCAAGAAACTATCCCAAAACCAAGTGTCATCCTTGCAGTATCTCTATGCCAATCATGGATGGATCCAATACTAACTTACTTGCAACACGGTTTCATCCCTAAAGATCAAGCAGAGGCTCGTAAGTTAATTCGACAGTCAGCCCAGTACACAGTTTTTAATGGAATCCTTTATAAGAGAGGGTTCGGTTCACCCATGCTCAGATGCGTCAATCCCTCTCAAGCTGAAGAAATCCTCGAGGAGATCCATGGTGGAGTCTGTAGCCATCACATGGGCGGAAAGTCTCTAGCTCGAAAAGTAATCCGAGCAGGATACTTTTGGCCCACATTGCAAAGAGACGCCATGGAACATGTCAAAAAATGCGCTCAATGTTAATTTCACAGTGACACTCACCAACGACCCGCTGAAGAGTTACATTCCCTCATAGCTCCCTGGCCTTTCTATCAATGGGGAATGGACATCATCAGAAAGTTTCCCACTGCACCTGGACAACTGAAGTATGCGGTTGTAGCCATCGACTACTTTACTAAGTGGATTGAAGCATCACCATTAGCAACAATTACTACAGCCCGAATTCAATCTTTCTTTGTAAAGGAAATAATCTCTCGGTTCGGAGTGCCCCATTCTATAGTCACTGATAATGGATCACAATTCGCAGCCTCTCACTTTCAGGAACTAGCAGCTGACCTCGGGATTATTCACTACTTCAGTTCTGTAGAACACCCGCAAACCAATGGACTGGCCGAAGCAGCAAACAAAACCATTTTGGACGGTATAAAGAAGAAACTTGGCAGCGCAGCTGGTACTTGGGCGGACAAGCTTCCGAGCGTTCTATGGTCACATAGGACAACCATACATTCCTCAACTGGGGAGACCCCTTTTCGATTGACATACGGCTGTGACGCAGTCATTCTGATTGAAAAGAGAATCCCCACCTTTAGGATGCTTGAACGTCCCTCGGAAACTAACAACACTTTGCTCGACGATGAACTCATACTGGTTGAGGAAATAAGAAAAGCTGCTGCAGCTCATGAAAGAAAGGTGAAAGAACGCCAAGCTCGGGAATACAACAAGAAGGTCCGACCGCGCAGTTTTGAAGTCGGTGACTTGGTCCTTCGCCGAGCAGATATTGGTAAAGGAAATGCTCGTGTCGTAAAGCTGAGCCCAAAGTGGGAAGGTCCATACAGAGTGAAGGCTAAGACTGGAACCGGCGCCTACAGGTTGGAAACTATCTCGGGCAAGGATATCAACAACAGTTGGAATGCTGCCAAGCTCAAAGCTTACTATAACTATGCTCTCATTTTATTTTCTTTGTTTTGAGAATAGTTTAGTCTATTTATAGATTGCTCAAGAATAGTTTGAAATGAATAACGAAGGATAACACCCTTCATACATTACAGTTCAAATTTTTAGGAATTTATTAGTCCTGAGCAGTTCAAGCTTTGTATTTTGTTATTAATAAAAGTTCAACTTTTCTTGGAAATTTCGTCATCTATGTACATTGTGAAACCACGTACGACTCATTTTATTCGGCTTGCCACCGAGCGAAATCGAGCTACAGCTCTTTCCGAGAGTTTAACAACGTACTCACAGAACACCCGAACCCAGGAATTACTTTCCTTACTTCGCGGCCCGAGGGTCCCGCTTCGGCTAAAGTCGGCGATCCGAGTTCTTCCTCACAATTTCTATTAACAAATTATCCATACAAATTTAAGAGTTTACGCTCGAAGAAACCGAACAAGAAAATTCAGACAGTGTTCACTAATATATTCTTTCCAAGAGTTTACGCTCGGAAAACTCGAGTTAAAACGTGACACTTACTTACGAAACAACAGGCAGTTTAAAAACACATTGAGCAACGATACCATTTGCTGAACAACAAAATTAGAACAAAAGCCAAATCCGAAGTAATAAAAGTTTGGATCAGAAAAACAAAGCATAACGCTCGGATACAACGAGCAAAACGAAGAAATGTCACATCCTACAACATGATATCACCAAGCAAAAAGTTAAGACAAGATCAACAATAAAATACTGGCCACCCAACATACCAAGTTCATGCCTCATCATCTGATAAAGTGATGCCTCTGTCATCAAAATCAGGAGCTTCAGTTAACTCCACCAAAGGATTGGGAAGATCCTCTGCTTGCAAATTTATCTCGGCATGGGTCTCAAGGTCGATTAATTTCCCATCTTGAACACTATGGAAAGGGTGGGCCCCAACCACTCTGAACTCAGTTTCAGGATTTAAAAATTGGATTTGCTTGATCGCTGAAACAAAAGAGTCGTCGACACCTTTCCTCCGGTTGTAAAAGTTAGTCGCCGCCTTTTTCTTAAAAGCAAGTGCTTTCTCTTTGAACTTCTCAGCAGTGGCAGCAGACTTCTTCACCTCAGAATTCAACTCCTCAATCTTCTATCGGCTCTCTTGCACTTCTTTACTAAGAGCCTCCTCAATCTCCTTCTTCTTATCCTCGGCAGCCTTTTGTGAAGCCTTAAGAGAATCTCGCTCCTTTATCAGTTCAGTTTGATCCACTTTTAAGTTTTGCAGCTCGGATCTAACACGCAGCAGCTCGTCCGACAAGCTGGCCTCTTGAGCGGCTTGCAGTGTTCGGGCCTCTTTCTGTTCAACATTTAATCCATGGAACAAATCTTCGGGATGCTTTGATAGATAATGAGTTAAACTTGCACCACAAAGCAGAAATTTAGTCAAAGATATTGTGTAACGAGACCATTTAGAAACACTGAGGTTGGGATACCGAACATGGTCGGATTCTGGGCATATAGACTCTGGAAATTTCTCATCTAGTTCACGATTCCACACCGAAACCACTTGTGGAGTTGGAGTGGGAGTAGGATCAGAGGCTACTCTAGTACTCGTTCCCTCTGCTCTGGTACTCACCCCTTCAGAAGCTTTTTCCTTTCCCTTATCAAGCCTTCAGCGCCGAGTTAATTGAATAGGTGGAGAGGGAGCCTGGCCACTTGAGGCTGGTGAGCTTGTAGTAGCAGTAACAACGACCAAGTTGGGAGCTGGCCGAGGAGACCCTTCAACAGGTGAGGCAGTAGGAGTCAGAGTGCTTAAGCTTGGAGTGCTTATACTTGATGACCCTGAAGTCGCACTAGAAGGAGGAGCTTTCCTTTTCTTTCCTCCTTGGAGCAGTGCAGCCATGCGTGAAGCCATTTTATCTGCAAAAGAGAACGAGAACCGTTAGATCTAAACAAGTTTACAAGTGAAGAGCAAAGAGAAATAGTTTACCGAGTTGAGCCTTGACATTTTGGGAGGGGATGTTCACTATGTCCCTCGTCTAAATCATCCCATTTTTGGCCAAGTAGTTTTCAAACTCTCGGCACACCTCCTTCTCATGTTCAAAAAGCTGCTTCCACTCCGACCCATATGAAGCAATCCTACGATTGAAGAAACTCGTGCTCCACTAAAGGGAAAATCGTGGAATCGGTCTCTCCTCACCAGCTTTAGTAAACCAGCAAACACCATTCCCAACAAAGTTGTACTTAAAATAGAAAGATTTAAACGTTTTCCAAGACTCAGAATACTTGGTTAACAAAGAGTACCCAGATCACGCTTTTAGTGAAACCTAGGGTCGTTTTGTGGACCCTTTCTCAAAGGCATTAGCCTGTGGTGCAAATAAGTAGAAGAAAGTCGGTATGGTACAGGACCATCCCATTGCCGAGCACAATTGTTGAAAGGCTCGAACGAAGGCCCATGCATTTGGATGTAATTGGGAAGGGGCAACTCTCAGCGTATTCAAAACTTCTATCTCAAAGTCTGTAAAGGGCATCCTAATTCCAAGGCGAGTTATCACTTCCTCATAGAAATAAAAACCAGTACTTCCCTCGGGGATTCGAGTGAAAATCCTTTCATTGGATCCCACCAGGCTTACTGAGTACAAATTCCCGTTACGATATCCAGGGCAAGGTAGTATAATGGCTCTGGTTTGTTCCAATGACTCGTTGGTCGAAAGCTCGAATTGGGTGCCTACTACTTCTCGATCAACCCAGTCATATTGATCAGCATATGGAGGAAGGGGATAAAGCTCAGGATTCGTAACACACTTTCGCTTCATACCTGAGGAAAAGGAGGCATACGCGGAGTTAGAAGCAGTAAAAACTTGATTATTTCTGATCAATTACTTATGCATACTATCGATTGGGGAACACCTCCCTTTCCTGGGTTGAGCTTCCCCAAATGAATTGAAATACTGAATACCTCTCTGTTTCCTCCTTAACCTCATTTGTTTTATCCTCTCAGTGTTCCTATAGGAAATAACACCTTGCCTGGCCTCTTTCAAGTTCCGTGGAAAATGGGTCGCAATTGGTTTATTCTGGCTTCTTTGATTTTCTTCCTCATGTATTCTTGGTATATCGGAATTTACAGAATCCGCACTCATTTTTATCCCCACTTCAGTTCAAACCCTAGGAAATTATGAACAGCGAAAGAACAACATTATCCTAAGGAACCCTACGACAATCGCCCAAATAATGTTAAAGATTTTCTGAAAAAAGGAGGGGTATCCAAGACGATCAGTGCAGGGTTTCAGAAAATCCTAAAATCGGTTCAAAGTCAAGAAAAGGGATGCATGGCTAATACTAAAACGTAATGAGGAAGATCCTAGGCACAATCCACACAGCAGATGATATGAACAGACGCATGCAGTATTTAGAAACTTGAAAAGATGAAAGCAACTTGAAAAGATGAAAGCAAAAAAGAGTCAAGGAGTGTTGGAAGAATGCATTCATTACCTGTTTGATTATGAGTGGGTAAGAAGTTGATGATGATGAAAGTACCAACGAACTTGGAATCTTCCTGATGTAATCGGTGCAAGAGCAGGAGAAACCGATGCAAGAACGTCTTCGATGATCTTCGAATATGCTATAGATTGTTGGCAAGCGAAACGATTCTTCAAGATAACAAGAAGAGAGAGAAAGAAGTTGATGAATTATGCCAAAAACGAATTTCGAAAACCGTTCCAATCTTTTCCTTCAGAAGTTTCCCTCCACTATCTGAGAGTTGGGCCAAATCAACAAAAGCCCACTTCACTTGCAACTGTATAGGTGGCGTTGTTTTGAAATCATAACGTTTCATTTCCCGATAATAGAAAGGACACATGGAAGTATAGGAGGAAATGGAAGGTCCTTTCCGTACAGATGAAAGGACAGGTCTACCAATATGCTAGACAGCTGGATCTCTCTTCTGGTCAGCATAGCATGTCTTATTAGAAAATCTTGATTCGAACGACTAGCTAACAGCTTACTAACCTCTTCAACTTGGCAGGGCTCAAATCACCCAACCGAGCTTGGGGGGCTTATGTAGTGGACCAAAAGAATATTACCACAAACTGACCAGTTAGACACTGGATAAAGACATACTGATTATTA
Source organism: Crotalaria pallida (assembly GCA_037953625.1). Lineage (NCBI taxonomy): Eukaryota > Viridiplantae > Streptophyta > Magnoliopsida > Fabales > Fabaceae > Crotalaria > Crotalaria pallida. The sequence goes on along the minus strand of CM075650.1, from coordinate 45,733,833 downwards.
TATTCGCTCGGTAGCAAGGCCGAGCCTATGGACATTCAGAAAGCGTTGTGAGAACCTACAATCGGTGAGTGAAACAACTAGGATACACTAGGAGAACACCTAGAAGGGGGGGTTGAATAGGTGTTAGAGAAACCTTGAAAGATTTTCGCAAGAAACAAATCAAAACGGTTAAAACAAATGATTTTCACAAAAATTCTTTAGCCTTAATCGATTAATGACATGAACTAATCGATTAATGCCTCTGTTAATGGATTAATCACTTTTCAAACAAATACGAAAATCAATCAATTAACACATATGACCAGAGATTCAGCGGAAACAATTAACACCTATATTCTTATTGATTACCTAGGTTATGAAAATGATTTTCCCCAAATCAATTTTGCACAATTAAGATTCAATTCAATCAATTATGAAAAATCACTTTTTCTAGGTTTTCAATCAAGAACACAATTAATAACAAGAATTGTAAAGAGTAGAGAGTTTAGAGATACGACACAGTGATTTATCCTGGTTCACTTTCATCCACTTGAAAGCTACTCCAGTCCCCTCTTCAACCAAGAGAGATTCTTCACTATGAGGAATTAGAGTTTCTCAAATTACAAGTAAATGCCTCACAAGACTCCCTTCTTGCTAGCCTACAAGAGATACCACACCCTTGCCTTGTAACCCTATTGATATCTAATCTAACCTCTTCTCTTGCTTGCCAATACCCACAACAAGACTTCCAATTGCTTTGAGATTCTTCAAAGACTTCCAATTGCTTGCTTCACAACAAGGCTTCCAAGTGCTTGATGAAATGTCACACCAAGGCTTCCAATATAAATTTGCTTGATTCACAACCAAGACTTCCAATTGTTGTAGATAGCTTGCCTCTTGCAAAGATTACAACACAAATAAAAACAAAATAACAATCCTATGAATGTCTTTCAAAATCTATGAAAAGATCAACATGAGAGATTCAAGGTTCTTGATCAAAGAATGTAAAAGTTAAAGCTTTGATCTTGAGAAAGTGAGAGAGAATAGAGTGGCTTTGATTCTTTGTAAAATTGATATAAAAAATGATAGGTAATTGTAATAATAATTCACAAAGGTTAGGAAAAGGTTTATATAGAATACCCAAAAGTTAGGAATGGTTAGAAGTGCTTTTGAGAAGTGAAAAACTCATTTAAAAACAGTAACAGCTCGTGTTACTCGAGTAGCCAAGTCATTACTCGAGTAACAAGTGTAATCAGTGTTCACTACTCGAGTAATCTGAGTTACTACTCGAGTATTTACGCAAGGCTTTAAAATTCTACTCGAGTAATCAGCCCCTTAATCGAGTATTTGCGCAAGACTGCAAAATTCTACTCGAGTAAACAAGTGGCTAATCGAGTATTCAGTTCAAAAAACACTTAAAAACTTGTTTTCTCAAAATCTAAACCTTTTCTTTCAAACCTTTAAGCCACCTATTGATTTTAAGCAAAGTGAATACTCAAAATATGATATAATCATGCAATCAAAAGAGATTCACTACCCTCTAATAAACTCTACCCAAACTCATAAACTAAAAGACTTGTGAGGCTAAAGATAAAACAATAAAACATAAACTACCAAACTAAGTCTTCATGAGCTGGCTCTCTATTTATCACTTGATGTTTGTTGTTTCTTGTTGAGCTTGAACTTGATGAACACATTTAAGCTTGTTCAAAACCTTTTGGCATTTATCAAAACATTCTTCATGGATCTTACAAGCGTTATATGCTTACGAGATTAGGACTGAGCACAGAATATTCAACCTTATCCTAATCCCTAACAGTCTCGTCTAGCTTAACGACTTCCCCTATTGTCTCACGTAACTGGGATAGATGAACATGATAAAGATAAGGACTTATCATATACTGGATTTACGAAGGCAATCTCATCCGGAGCTTTACGAATCCTACTTGAGTTCTTCCTCTTCACAAGCCTCATCAGAAAGGCCCATGACACACAGGTAACCCCCTATAAGAACCACCATGTTGTAGGGGCTAAGGTACGTCTTCTCATCCCTAAGTTGACACTAGCACACACATTGTTGACTAGGGAGAACCTGTTTATCCCAACTGGATATACATAAATCCTAAAGAGTCCTACATTAACATCTTGGTTGAGATCATTCCTGAAGTTCTTCCATAGCTTCAAGGTTGATTTTGATTAAGGACGCGACACTTCTCTCTCCCAAGCTCTGAGAAAACTCGAGAGCTTATCTCCCTCCACTTTCATTATCCACACTAGACCAAAGAACCATCATCATCATCACCAAGACCAAGTTTCATCCTTCTTCCCCTCCCAGTTCTAACAGCTCTCTCTCTTCCTCTCAAACCCTAAGAAACCGAGAGTGAACCACCATCTGCATCTCACCTCTTTCATCACAAATACAAGGGTTAGTGGAATCAGACTCTCCCCCTCTTCTCACTGCACACTCGGCGACTTCTTGGTTGAGGAATCAAGGAACTAGGGCAAAAGCTAAAACACTAGGGTTTGGAGGCTTAGTATATTTTCTCCAAGGTCGAGGTAAGAACGGGGGTGTTACCATTATTTAGGTCATGATTTATAGGGTGATTATAGTGGTGAGTAAGGGTAGGAAAGAGTAGTTATAACTATGAACATTAGGGTAGTTGATGTTAGTAATAAGTTAGGTGTAAAAATAATGAAATGAACTCAAATATGTATGTATGAAATTATGAATATTTGATACGTGTAATTGTAATACTTGAATATTTTGGTTGGTGTTGATGTGAATAAAATATTAGGGTTTAAGTATAATATATTTGAGCAAAACGACAATCTTGGATAGGGGAATAATTAATTATAAGCCATGAGTAAAAAGGAATGTGTTTGTGTATGTGATATATGTATGTGCTTGTGTTTCGTTGTGACATCTCGTATTTTCTTAACAACGATAAATAAGTTTTCACTAAAGAAGAGTTTTGAGATATTGTTTTACAAATGTTTTTCGATGAGTATTTTATTCGATTACGCAATTAATTTTCGATTTTATGGAATTTTAGTAAACAAAGATTTTTATAGAATTCAAGCAAGTGATTTTATTGAATTTGGAGTAATTTTATTATTTGTGATTTCATTTAAGAAATGAATCTCTTTGTGCATTTTTATAGATTTAACCTAATTGATTTGAAAATTGATTTAAAAGAGTTTTGATTTCATGATGGGTTTTTATGCTTTGAAATTTAATTTACTTGTGTGTGATTTTATGTGCTTGATTTTCTAAGGTTTTCAACGAATCATATTGCTTGAAGTTTTTTTTTATTTGAGACTTTGTCTTCTTAATTGATTTATATGATTTTATGGTTTTAAGAAGGAAAATTATTTTCACTCCAAGCTTCCAAGAAATCAAAGTCCAATTATCTTGATCTAGAATCATTTCTCAAAACCCTAATTGGTATCCTAATCTTTGATTAAACCCTAATCGAGTTCTTAATCCTTGATTAAGCACTTAATCACCCTCTAAAACCCTAAATCCTCAAAGTTAGTGAGCTAACCTAGAATTAATCTTCCTTAAACCCATGATTAAGTTTTGATTAGTGCCTTAATCCTTGATTAAGCCCTAATCGCTAAGGATTAGTGGACTAAACCTAAATTAATTTTCCTAATCCTACCCTAATCATAATTAGACCCTAATTAGTGCCTTAAACCTAATTAAGCTAATCTAACCTACCCTAACTACCTATGGTCGAATACTCATGTGCATAGCTTGGCCACCAAGCTCATTTCCTTAGTTACCAAGTGGCATACTCCAAAGTCAAACTAATGACCTCATCTCCATGACCTAAGCATGACTTAAGGATGGAAAAGTGAAGAAATAAGGAAGGAGAGAGGAAGGAGGCCGTGAGGGACTTGGGAGCAAAACTTGGTCTCCAAGTTTTGTGACTTAGTCCCCAAGTATTTGCAAAGAAGCCACCCATGCAAGCCCTTGATGGCAAATAAGGAGAAGCGAAGAAGAATAAAAGAAGAGGGCAAAACCGTGTGAGGGAGAGAGTGAGTTGTTTCATTCTTCATTCTTCACCATTTCTTCTCTCAACAACATCAACACACACACCAACAAACACCCTAAAACCGTGAGGGAGTGAGTGAATTCTTCTCCATTCCTTCATCAACACAAACTTTCTTTCACTTCTTTCCAAAAGCCAAACACATAGCACTAAGAGAAAATCAAACTCTTAGTGAGAAAGAGAGAGAGAGTGGCCGAATAAAGAAAGAGGAAGAACCAACCCAAACTCTTCATAACCTAAGCAAGATCAAGCCAAGATAGTGAAAAAGAAAAGGAGAAAACCATGGACCTTAGAGAGTGTGAGTGAGCCGTGAGGAAAGAGAGGAGAAACCAAAGATTTGGACTTGATTCCTTAAAGTTTTTGATTAAGTAAGAATTTTGCTTCATGATCTTAAAAGTTTTAAACCTTTTTCTTTGACTCATTTTCGTTTTCATGCTTTCTTTCTAAACTTTGATTTTACTTGAAAAAGTGTGATGCATGTTTGTTTTTTTATGTTAGATCTAAATATTTCACTAACATGCATGTTGATATTTGAACTTGATCTTGAAGTTTTACTAAGAAAGTATTTTCTTCCATGATCTTAAAGTTTTCCTTTTAAATTCTTAAACGGTTTATGAAAAAGAATTTGATTCTTGAAGTTCCATAAAGGATTTTTCAAGGATCTAGTGTTTTGACTTCAAGCATGTCAAGATCTACACTTTAACTATGCTATACTTGATGCTTGAATCTTAATGTGAAAAATCTTTGAAATTGGTTAAACTTTTCCTTATGTTGGTCACGGTTTTGATGATGATGTGGTTAAAAGCTTGATTTTCTTTTGTTTGACTTCTTGCATGTCATGATCTTGATATTTGATGATGCTTTAGATGAATGAATTTATGTGATGTTATGATCTTTATGTGCTAGCTAAGGCTTTGCATACTTGATTGAAAAGATTAGAATTTTCTTAGGTCTAAATATGATTTCCATGAACTTGTGTTGATCTTAAGTGTTTAATGTGAAATAAAAATTATTTAGAGGCTTGTGCATGCTCACGGTTTTATGTAGAAAATGCATGCTAGGTTTGTGTTTTTATTTGCTTGATGAGTCATGTGAAATTGTTGTTGGATTTGGAGTTGTTTTAGAAGTCTTGAATCTTTGAAAATGTTTTTGAAAAACCTAGCCAAGGTCACGGTTTGGACCTTAGCCTTTGAGTTAAATTTTCTTGAATGAATATGTGTTGAATTGTGTGTATGAGTGTATTTTTGATTCTCATAAAAATGAATGAATGAACAAATTTGTTGATTAAAGTTTATGCTGAAATTGTGAATATGTGTGAATTTAACCTTGGATAAATAACATGTGTGTATGTTCAATATTCTTGAAATTTTGTCAATGTCTTAAGTATGATAAAATGAACCTCTCCGAATTTTTAAATGATTTTCGGAATTGATTTTCTATTTTTATAAGAGTAAACTTTATGAAAACAATTTTAAGAAAATAAGTCTTTCAGTTTAAAGAGGAACAGAATTTTTGAACTTTTACTACTCTAAATTTCTTGAACTTTTTATGGTATCTCCTTAAACATGTCGTGTGACTCTCTGTAAAATTTGAGGTGATTTGGAGTTGGTTTGATATTTTTACCAATTGAGAAACCGTGAACCATTTGGTTCAGATTTTCCAGACTTAGTGACAATTTTAATTGAAAAAGTATGACTTTCACAACTCCAAATAATCTGAAATTTTTATGACATGGTCTTGACTGTATGAGGAAAGTATATATCAATTTTCATGCAATTCGGAGTTGAAACACTATTTTTAATTATGGCATTTTGGCCTGAGGTCAGCAACAGTTCTACCTTGCTTTTTATGCAAAATCTGATTTGAAACCTAGCTTAAGATTGTTAAAATAACTTGGAAATTTTATATGATGAACTTTAGCATATATGTGTATGTTCTGGAAATTTTGAGAACTAAACAAATTGATTTGATATAGTTTTAGATTTTATCTTTTGTGTTTTACGTAATTGAACAAAAGCTTTATTTAAATGTTTTCGACAAACATGAATTTTGTACTTTATTTCATGACTTGGCTGGATCTGTATAATAATTATAATGTCTTGAAATAATGGAATGAGTGATTGCTTGATGGTGTGTTTAGACTATGCATGAATGAATTTGCAAAGTAATTGTTTACGGTGTTTCGGTCTAGGCTACTGGTTTGAAGTTATGATTTGAGAATGTACTATGTGCTATGTGCCAAATGGTTTGTTTTAAGTGATGTATGTTAATTGAAATACCTTGTTTAGGTGTTTTGGAATTGTTTGTTAGATAAAAGAGGTAAAGGAAAATGAATTATTTAATAAGTTACGATGTTGATTGATCTTTGAAAAGAATTTGGTTATTTGAAAAAGTATTGGGCCTATTGGTTGCTGCCTCATTTTTTTTCATAATGTTATACTTGGAAATAAATTGTTTTAAGTATTTGAGTTTGAGAAATTGTTTGTTGAATTGTTTTCAAGATGCTTAATTTGTTATGGATTTAAATCGGTTTTGAACAACGGAAAGTGAACTTGGGACTTAGCATATGATGCTGTCCAGAGTTTTTCTAACTTGTATTTCTTATTTAAAAATGTTTTCAAAGTGCTTTGAAGTTGAGTTTTTATGAGTATTTAATATAAGATAAAATTGGTTTGAAAAATGCGATTTTACAATGTTTTCGGATTTTCAAATGAGTGGTTTATGGGCTAGCATCTTTGCTGTCCAGTTTTTATTTAAATTGTTTTTCATCTTGAAAATGTATTTGGTTAGTTTTAAAAGTTTAAGTTTTAAATGGTACGTGATTTAAGAAAAGTTGGATTTCAAAAGTGGCGTTATTTGATGTTTTCGGGATCGAGCGAGCTGCTGTCCAAGACGGACCAGCAACCGATCCATTTATATTAAATGATTTTATTGATTTATTATGATGATTTCAAAGTATTTAACGTACAATGAAAATTGGATTTTTATTTGAGAAGATCTTGATGTTTTACGATTTTCCGAAAGAAGTGAAATGAGTTTTCGAAAACACGTTTTGATTTCCGAGTATGGCGATCATTTAGATAGACTAGTAACGTTAGTGTCGTGTTCCAGTTTTGATGGAACACCACGATGTGTTTGATGGGTTGTTGTAGCTGGCGAGGGTGACCCCGGTCCTACGTATCCCCAATAAAAAGGGAATCAAGCCACACGTAGTTCTTGAGAGTAGGGAGAGAACATACCTTAGCCCCCATAGCCTGGTGTTCTTATAGGGGATTACCTGATGGGTGTGTCTCTGGGCTTGTCTGGTGAAGCCCGCAAAGAAGGAGAGTTCAATTGGGATTAGTCAAGGTTCTGATAAGCTAACCCTTGTAAATCCTGTAATGGATAAGCACTGATCTATATCCCGTAGTTTATCAAGCTACGCGGGAATATAGGAGTAGTTGTTAGACTGTTGGGACCGTAAAGAGTGAGGATAAGGATGATAATCCTGTGCTCGGTCCAGATCCCGTAAGCCTTTAAACCACTATGTCCCTAGCTCGGTGTGCTGTGAATCCGACCAGTTTATGGTCGGTGCTCATAAACTCAATGCTAACTGGTCGGCATAAGATCGAACCGGTTGGACAGGAGTTAGGTCCACTACATAAGCCCCCAAACTCGGTAAGGCGATTTGAGCCTGTGCCGAGGTAAAGGATTAGCCGAGCAGTTAACCAACCGATTATAGGAGGAAAACTAGGGCGATGGGACTGTAGCTAGTAAGATAAGGCTATTGGTAGCCTGTTTATAGCTGTAATCCAGTGGCCCGTAAAATGTCGAAGAGTTCGGCATACGGTCGGTTAAGATGGGGGTAGGTCGGACTGGAGCCCGGTACACGACATAATCCCCCCAGCTCGGGAAGAGTCATAGAGACTCTGTGCCGAGTTTAGAGCCCTTTTGGGTCGATCAGACGTTCTCTTCCGAGGCTTGGGGTGACGTAAAAGACTATTTGCAGCCGAGGTCTTTTACTCGGAAGACTATCGCGATTTGGAGATTCTTACACCTCTCTCATCGGGGTGTGTTAAAAGTAATATCATGAATTGGATCGTAACATCTACGGGGGATGCTGTCGGAATAACTGCCTTGGCCGAGGTGCATTCCTCGATCCTGCGACGTATTTGGCCGATGGCCAAGTTATCGAGGTAGCAATCCCCGTTTTCACTTGTAGCCACGCCGATCTGATCGGCCAACCGAGATCGTAGGCAAGTGCGTCGGGACGTGATCCAAAATGAGTGAATGTATTAAAGTAATACCTTGATGAGAGAGGCATATACCAAATCTAACAGCGATGGGTTGGAAACGTTGTTACATCTTGATCATCATATGGTGTCGTCTGCTACGTACATACTCTATCACATACCAGTCCCCCACTCGGTAGAGCCTGAAAAAGGCTTGTGCCAGGTCATAAGATCTATGAAGCTCTTGGGGCCAAAGCGAGTGAAGAAAAGTTGGAGTATTCAGATCAACTTTGTGCCCGCCTCCTTCACCTGAAAGAGGCCGTGATTGGGAAAGGTCATTGAGGCTTGTGTCGATTGTATGATAATTGTGAGACGCTAACTGTTGATGTTCGAGGCTTCCTCGAACTCGATCTAAGTCTGAAAGAATTCCTAAAGATATTGGTCGGCAACAATGATTGTCAAGGCATGGCGAGCATGGAAACTTCTTTGTTACAGTTCTTCCCAGATGACTCTAAGGATTTAGAGTACGTTGCTACTCCTGAACAGCGGACGATGTGGCAGAGTGTGGCTACTCGAGAGGGAGTCCTCAGACCCCAGCTGGATGGGATGCGCTCAATGTTGGAGAACAATGTTGTCGTGCTAGAGAAATAAGTCGATGTTGAAGCCGAGAAATTAAGCCGAGAGGGTGAAAAGTGAGATTATCTTCAACAAAGCCAAGAAAACAGTCTGAGAAAATTCCTTGTGGATAGAAAACAAGTAGCGCTGATTCTTCCGTCAATGTTGTTAATCAAATATAACTGCTGAACCCCTCGAAAATCGAAATAATTGGGGCCGATCCATGTTATGAGGTCGTCGAAGGCAAGGTGATAGATTATTCAAATAACGAATCTGAAGTAGACCTCTATTCCCTTGCATAACAAATTATAACCCGATAAAGCCTGAAGAGGCTAGCGCCGAGTTCGGAAGTCCTGTGATACGTAACAAAGTTCTTAGGTCGGCGCCTTATGAATCCGAGGGGAGATGGACGAAATCAGTCAAGCTCGTATGGATGCCGACTAATGAAACTGAGGGGAGATGACCGATGTGAGGTTCCTCGCCATCGCAAAAATAATTCTAGGAAGGAGGAACGAAACAAAGTGTTTGTTGTGCTTGCAGAACATGTTGTTTGTTGGGAGAATCTCGAAGTGACTTGCTTTTGGAGTTCTTTGAGCAGCTTGCGTGATCATACTTGTACCTTCTTTTTCTTTCATGGTGTTCAGAAACGATCCTATGAGCGGTTCGACCTAAAGATTGAGGCCACCATAAACCATGGTGGTCCGTGCTTGGCCAACGAGAGGAGTTAAGTGCCGAACTAATTTTGTGATGGCATAGGAAGAAGGGTCAGCATGATGTTTCACTTTCTAGGAAGGATGTCGATCGAGCAATAATGTAAATAGTCACAGTAAGCAAGTTCAACAAAGGAGACAGTGATGTCATCGTGAGATTTTGCCGAAATCATGTTGAAGATGATGTAATATTAGATGCCCAGAGTGACGTGCTGTAAGATTAGACACCAAGAATGACTAAGTTTGTATGACACCGATTGATTTGAGGATATCGTTGGCGATTGGAAGCTGACAAAAGAAGTCACCATCAGTCGGTTACTTCCTGGTAATTTGCTCGACCTTCGTAGTTGTGTTTATGGATGATGAGATCACGATATGATGACAACATGGCCTCCGGGGACATGCTCGACAGTGTTGAGAATCATTTCGGCATGACTTGGTTCTAATCTTCTGGGTCTAGTTTAGTATTTCAGAATTGCTGATCGCAACGTAGGTCGGTATGTTGATTGTCATTAGCTCAACTTTTGAACTATCGAGAGCCGTCAGGTATCCATCTGCTCAGGACGGATACCAGTACAATACTTAGAGAATGCATGTGGAAGCGTTGTGCGATAACTGCTTTGTGAGAATGATGGCGGGATTCTTTCGATCCTTCGTCCGGAACTCCGAGAGTGCCATTATCCCATGTGTCCTCAAGCTGTATTGGGAATAAAGGAGCGGAGGTTGGACTGTTGGGACCGTAACTGGTTTAAATAGGAACGAGGATCCTATGTTCGATCGTGATCCCGTAAGTCTCAATCCACTCGTGTCCCTAGCTCGGTAAGACATGGTTCCAACAAATTCGTGGTCGGTGCTCGTTGGTTCAATCTTTAACTGGTTGGCCTGAAGCAATATAGATCGGACTGAAGTCTGGTTCACTACATTTAATCCCAGACCGAGCGTGTTGGGAGCACATCACCAGATTGTCGAGATTTCTCGGTCTTCCATCAATAAGAACATCCCTCGTTAAGGATTTAACGACTACCGGTTCCCTTTTTCAGTCCTCGCCCGTTTTTGGAGAGGAGCCACAAGAGACAAAATGTTATCTCCATATCCTGGTGTTCAATCACAGGCGTAGGAGGCTAGTCGAAAACCGGTGGAAGAGTGGCGACAATCGTCTAACGACTTTGAAGGGAGAAGGCTCTTCTCTGGTTCCTGATGCTTCGAATTTATGGTTATGAAAAAAAAAGAGGGGTTGCCTGATGAGGGCCCACCGCGCTTGTCACATGCATCCAGAATTGTGAATCGAACATGAGCCCTTTTTGTTCAAGACACGAGCTCGAAGATTAATCGTGAAGCTTTGGCGAAGTTTTGGCACGTGGGTCCTTGCCACCTCATCCTCGCCGTCATCAGCTGGATTCCAAGCATGTCAAAGTGTTCCCAGTACTTGGAAAACCGTTTCCGCAATGACGAGGATCTCGAAATGGGCTGTTTAGAGAAAAAGGGCCATCATACATGTACCTCGCATATGTAATCACAATTAATAATTAGTGATCGTCGTTATATTGACAATGTATAACAATTAAATAACAATAATGACGATTATTGGCGAAGAGTTGATATATAATATCAGTATAGAAGTAGTATGATTTAACGATGTCACACGTAATAAACATAATAATGAGAGTTATCGGGGATTAATTACTCGTAAGTCATACAAGATTGTCTATAAAAGGATGTACGAAAATATATCATGCGTAGTAATAAGTAACACGAAAGAAAAATATGCCAGAGTAATTAAAGGTGTTGAACCAGATAAAAGCATTAATTTATGAATAATGACAATGTTCAATTGATGGGAACTACTTAGTGTTACTTAAAAGTTATGAACATCAAATATCATTATTCCATAATAACAGGACAGACAGACATTTAAGGATATTCAGCAGTAAGGAAGTTTGCGTCATATATCAACATGTATGAAAAATCATGAGTATAGTATAAGTGACATGTAATGAAATTAAAGGAATACATAAAAGCATTAGGAGCATATATCAAAAGCATTGCATCAAGTAATTTAATATTAGCATGTGTATGAAGTAATCACTTAAAATGCTAAGTAAATAGGGAAGTAATGTAGGAACGAGAATTTCTTCCCTGATTCAGTGTGGCGAGGAATGTCGGGTTGAAGACAATTAGATTGAAGTCTCTTGTCAATCCTTTCCAAGCGGGTTTCGTTGAGTGGTTAGAATGAAAGACTCTAGTAGGGAACATGGTGCAAGGTTTACGCAATCGTTTTATAAATCCGAGGAGAGAAGGGTAATGTGTGGTTCCCGATGTTCTGAATGTATGAGATACCAAAAGGGGGACGCTGTCGAGGGTCCGCGCACAATTGTCACATGCATCCAGAATTGTGAATCGAACATGAGCCCTTTTTGTTCATGCGTGGAACCGAGCACGAGGTTTTCTATACTCGGAGACGAGATCAAAGAAGGAAATTTGGCGGGGGGATCCTCGCCGTTATCACCATGTTCCGAATAGAGTGACATGATTGTATTCATGGAGCTCGGAAAATAATATGCCCATTGATGAAAATCTTGAAATGGGTGGTCCAGTAGCTTGGACCATGTACCTCGCATATGTGTACAGAAAAAATAATTTTAGCGGTTGTCGTTCAAATTGACAATTTATAATAAGGAAATTGCAATAATGAAAATTAGTGGCAGGTGAATATAAAATATCATAATAGAAGTAGTGTGATTTAAAAATATCGCACGTAATAAATAGGATAATGAAAATTATTGGAGAGTAAATGCTCGTAAATCCTGCAAGATTGTCTACATAAAGAAGCATGATACATTGTGAAGCAAGTGGAGACATTTATTGTGAAGAATATCATATCATTTATCAAGTGAATGAATGTAATTAAGTTGAGCAAATACATGTAGTGAAATAGCACAGTCATAATATGAATGATAATATAGCGACATAAATGATGAAAATAAAGAGACTACTTCCCTGGATTTGAGGAAGGTGTCAATCTTGTTTTGCTGATGAGGTAGCTCTTTATTTGATGGTGGAATATTGTTTGGGCCTGTGTCGCTGTTAAATGCGCATTTATTTTGACTTAATTGGTTTGGGCCTGTATTAATTAAGCCCGTTTTTTTTATCTGGGCTTGTTGGCCCGTTTCATTAAAATATTTTTTTTTATGATTGGGCTTGCAGCCCAATTTCCTTTCAAGCGATTTGGAAACCCTACAGCAGTTCTTGCAATTCAGCCTGAGCTCTCAACTGCGGCTGCTTCACTGAGGACTTGAGGCCATAATGAGGGCTTCACTGAGGAGTTCACTGCGGATGCCTGACCTCGATCTACGCCTTCACTTGATTGCTAACATGATCGGCTAGTGCTTTGTGACGGTGGCAGTTTCGAAATCACGCATCTCTTTCATCTTCTCGGAGGCAGATTAGGTGACGAAGGTTGCTGTAACCCGTTGAGAGTCGTGCAGTACGGCTTCATTTACCAGATTCGATGGTGTCGCCAATGGGATCGAGACCGTAAGGAGTGATGGTGACGGGGACCGAAGCGATATGATTTCGATGGTCTTCGATGGGATCTTCGTGATTGACTCGGCTTGTCATGAAGTTCTTTCCATATTGGTGGCCTAGGATCGCAGATCGGCGACATCTGCCATGGTGACGGAGGTCAACGACGGCGTTTGACCCGAGCGGTGGTGGATGGCGGCGCGAACACCGCGTTGGAAGGGGCTCAACCGCTAAGATGATGCTGCGGTGGCAGAACCTTGCTGGAGATCAAACCGTGATGGACAACCCTGTGATGATGGCGGCAAGGATGAGGACGTCGTGGGGGATTGCTTCGTTACTCCTTAGATTTTTCGAAGATGGCGAGACGTGAACAAAGTTCTCCGCCTGGCTCCTATTATATCCACTAGGCTCCTTCCGCCGTTTATGATCGCGTTGTGCGATGATGATGATATGTGAATTCGAAATTAACACACATTATCCAGCAATATCAACGATAACGATAATTATATAGATAATTTGAATAACGATTTCTTCCCTGTTCTTTGCGAGAAGATTTAATCCTTCAACTCTGAATGTTTTGAACAAAGTCAGTGCTCCTCCTTGGAGTTGCTCATAGTGCTCATCGTTGGATGTTCTTATTCGTCGTTACGATAGAGGTTGTTGGTGGGGCTCACTGTGACAAAAGCGGAGGAGCAGCACCGGTGTAACATCCCCATTTTTAATTCCAAACACAATAAGAGTAATAAAAAGAAAAGTAGCACTGACTAATCGATTATTGACATGGCTAAGTGATTAGTTCAATTAAAATGTTAAAAATAATTATACTAGTTGAAAAGCATACTTTCTATACTTTAATATATTTTGACATTTAAATGTTGAACTTGTTAAAAGGATTTTAAGATTTTTAACTTTATAATTTCATATAAGTACTTACTAAATGCTTACATTTTATTATTAGTATTTTTTGAGATTTACAATAAACAAATAAAGAAAAAGAATAATAATAGTAATAATAATAATAATAATAATAAATAAAAAGAAAAAGAAAAAGAAAAAGAATAATAGTAATAATAATAATAATGTAATAAAAAAAAAGAAAAAATAAATAAATAAAAGAGGAAGGGGGGGTTCGAAACCCTCCCCCAACTTCTTCTTCCTCTTAATGTCGCCGCCCCCATCCTCCAGTTTCTTTCTCCCTCGTTTTCCCTCTACCAGCCGTGGCCTCTCTCATTCTCTCCTCCCTGGACTACCGGCGCTGCCCACGCTCTCTTCTTCGTCACGAATCGCAAGCCACAAATCTCTGATTGCCATGGAGAAAACCGCCGCCGCCGCTGCTCCTTGAACCACAAACTCTCTCTGTTCCAGTCGCCACCATCGACCCATCTCCCTCCATGGCTCCATCGCGTTTTGTCTCTCTCTTCCCTCACAAAACCTAACCACCACCGGTTGTCACACCGCCATGTTCCTCCTCTCCTCCCAGCCGCAAACCGCAAGCCAACCGCCACGAGCAAGCAACCAGCCTTGTGCCGCCGCCCCTCGCAGTCTTCGCTGCTCCCTCTGTCGCGCCGCCACTGTTTGAGGTGAACCGGAGCTCGTGACTTTTTCTCTCTCAAGGCGTGGGGGGTCACGAACTATCCCCTTCTCTCTTAGCCACCAACAGCCACGCCGCCGCCGCTATTCCCTGTTGTTCAGCTACTCTCCTTCCGTGGTCCGTGCGAACCAAAGCCACCAACGCCGCCTTTGGTTCTTGCGGTGTCTTTAACCAAGGAGGATTCAAACCGAGCCGACGCCGTTATCGTCATCGGTCACGGTTGCGGGTTTGATTCAAACCGCCATCACCAACATAGTCGAGGAGTCAGACCGACGCCGGTTGTGTAAGCCGTAATTGCCGCTGGTGGATTTGGGCTAGTTTGAAGTAAACCGCAGCGACATCGCCTCACCGAGCCGTAAGCCAGGTTCTAATAGGACCCTGAGGTAAGGGGTTCTTTACCTTGCTTTAGAGGGTATTTTCTAATTAGTATATAAAACTTGCTAAGAATACGTGGGTGTGCTTATAACTGATCATTCGGTAATTAATTTAAATTAAATATAAAGTAAGAAAGTAAATGAAATTAACTATAAATTGATGCTGGTAATTGAATATGCAGGCTAAGTGTTATATGTTATCATGTATGTTTATTTGAAGAACAGGAACTCTGGTTATTAATTGTGAATGATTATAAATGATTATTGTTCTGTATGTCTTGCTGAATTGTGATGTTTGTATGCTAAATGTGTATCATATAATGAACTGAGTAATTGGATAATAAATAAAAGAAAGTAAGTATGTATGAGAGGTAAATTAGAATGAGAATTAAGGAATAGAAATAGTTAAAAATGTCATGGCATAAACTTTGGGAATTGAGAATGTAAAGTGTGAGAATTGGTGTGTATGCTTGTATGATGTGTGTTGAATGACGATTGGGATAACAAATTAATAAAAAAAGGCAAGAGAGAAAAGGTTAAATATAAAGAAATTGAAGAAGAGAAAAGATCATAAATAAAAAGAATAACTAAATAAGATAAACGAAATGAGGATGAGAATAATAAAAGGACACATGTCACAGGTTAGGTCGGGAGGACCTGGTCGTAAGACCCTGTGGCCAATTGATAAAAGAATTAATAAAAGAATGGGTCAACGCAGGTTAGATCGTGGGATCTGGTCGTAAGACCCTGTGGCCAATGCAGGTTAGATAGTATGATCTGGTCGTGAGACCCTATGGCGCAGGATAGGTCGAAAGATCTGGTCGTGAGACCCTGTGACATAGGTTAGGTCATATGAATCTGGTTGTTAGACCCTGTGGATAGATGATAAAGGAAATATTTGGTGCAGGTTAGGTCGGTGGGCCTGGTCGTGAGACCCTGTAGCCAAATTAATAAAAAGAAAGAAGTAAAGAAAGATTAAAAAGAAAGAAAGAGAAGTAAACGAGAAAAATTATAAAAGGAAGAAATAATGAATGAATGCAAGATTGAAAGATAATATGATGTGAGTGAGAGAAAAAAAAAAGAATCAATAGTGCATGAAAAAGCTAAAAGGGCAAAGGATATGGATTTAAGAGTGCTAAGAGAACTATTGTTTGTGTGTGATGCATGCTTGGCTTGATGATTGAAAATATGTGTTACGTGTTAAATGTGTTTGACTTAGTAGGTCATTATGTTTATTTAGGAACTACTTTCTACTTCATGTGTAAAGCTCACCCTTACAACCATTTTTCAGGTTTTGAGATTGGAGCTTACACAGTTTCTGGCCGAGCAGGTTGAACCTCCACTACGTGGAGTATCTGTTTATTATTTACGACTGGACTACAGTTTTAGATATGTTAAAAAACTACTATTTTGTAATTTAAAAATATGTATTAATTGTACACCCCTATTTGAGATATTCGGGGCATTAGGATCTGTTTCTGGAAAATATTTAAACGTTTTATGTTTTAAAAGTTTGCTGGACTGAACAGGTTAAGCAGGTACAAAATTGGAAACTTTGGGAAAGTCCGAAAAACAGAGGAAACTCTGTCCGTTTTTCCGGAAAAATATTCTTAAGTATTTTAATTTAAAAAGAAATTTTCAGTTACCATTTTTGTAAAATCCTAATTTAAGTAAATAATTGTGAGGGTGTTACATTATGGTATCAGAGCAGTTTTTCCTCGGCCTTGGAGTGTGGACTCACAACTCCTTTGGGTTACTCACCAAGCGAGTAGCCGATAGATAGTTAAGTCAAATGAATAGGATACATATATATATATATATATATATATATATATATATTTATATTTATAGGGAAACACATATAATAATAATAACTAAGTGATAAGATTTGGAAGCGTAGTGATAGCGTTAAGCTATGGAACACAGGTTTAATTTTAATTGAATTCGGCGATGGTGTTGTCTTTTGATGGAATGTGAGGTCAGAATTGATCATTTTGATCCTTGCATCTGTTAAGTGATAATATCATCAATAACCGCTCCAATGATGTTGCTACTGATAGATGGGAGATTGGGATTGATCACCTCGATCTTCGCACCTATTCATGGTCGATACCATTGGAAGCTCCTAACTAAAACAAAAACCGATCCAAAATAGAATTTCCCCAAGAAGTACCACCTTTAGGAGGAAGGAAGCCAACCAGATAGTGCCTTTCGAACCCTTCATGTAGCATCCTGAAGAAAACCAAGATGGCCTTAGGAACCCCTTCTAAATTGCATGAAGAACCAAATCAGATGTTGCTAGCCAAAAAAAAAAAAAGTTTTGACAATTCCATAAAGTCTCCTCGCTGAGACTAGATGATCTTAGCAATTGAGCACCAACAGGTAGTAAGCTTAACCTGACCCTTAGTCTTGGAAATGATGTAAACCCCCAAGAGTGTTGGCCTACCTCGATCCATGGGCACTAAGTGTCATTCAAGGCTTTATTCGTGTTTCGTTGAACTGTAAGTAATGATTCCATTCGTGCGAGTAAACCTCCATCTTCTTATTTTGATCTTCGTGGTTCTGAACCAAATTTGATGCAACGATTTCAATCCTACCCAAGTGCATTCGTGTTTCAACCAACTAAGGTTGGTGAACTATTGATTTTCCCTATGTTTGTTTTTGGTGAATATCAGACGTTCATGGGGTTCTAGTTTTGTCTATTCGATTCGGTTACCTCGTATGAATAAAGCTGGACCACTGCACGAGGTACCCTCACCGAGATCGATCAAGTCAATCATCGCTCTGTAGAAAGTACATCTATTAATGATTCCTTAATGAAAGTGCATTCTCTGGGATAATCTCCATTGTCTTCTTGCTTGACATGTACCCAGTCATGCTGCTAACCTCGATGTCTGTATGGGCATGCACCTTTCTCGACCTTGTCACCCAGCACATCCTTGATCACCTTGCAAAGATCGTTAATCTTCTCCTTGAGTGCTTCGTGTTTCTTCTTCACATCTTCACTCTTTTCGAGCCTCAAGCATCAAGTGGGAGAACTTAGAAGTAGACGCGAGAATTCGCCAAATCGTAGAAATTCAATATGACCCAATGCTCCTCAACAGGTGCCATCTTCAATCTCGAAGAACCGTCAAAAAGTTAGATAGACGATCTTAGAACTGACCAAGCCTATTATTTGACATTGACACAGCCAGGTATGTCAATGCCAAGTGGGGGAGTAAGGAACCATAGTCGGAATCCATTACTCCTAGCTGATTAAATCTGGACGCTTAGCCGAAAGAACCTTTCCCTAACAATCAAAGTTGGTACTCACAAGTGTCGGAGTATGGACGAAGTCAACCATTAGTCCGGAGGAAATGCCTTTTTCTATGAATATCTAGTAAAAATGCATTCTTTAGGATGATCTTCTTCATCTTCTTGCTTGACATGTATCTAATCATGTTATCGTCTCCAATGCCTGTATCTACCCGATTCTTGTCATGTTGGCAACCCTCTTGGACCCGCCAATCACCATACAGTATGGAGAAAACCATACGTGGTCAAACACCACAACCTTCTCAAACTTGTCAACCCAACACGACTCTCGATTTCGAAAGTAGTGCAAGTCTTAAGGTGATAGAAAGGTCAAATTTCATTAGCTTTCTTGTTCTGTATCAAATTCATTCAAGCTTTCCCTAAGGTCTAATGTGAAGAGGGTTGTAAGGGATTGCTGACATACACCCAAGGTATGTCTTGAGTGTCGTTGGTCTAAAATAGTGCTTAATAGAATGTTCAAACGTCAAGAATACTTGCCAACCTCCAACCTTTGACCATCAAAAAAATCGTTTAAGAATTTAATAGTAAATCTGAAAGCCTTAATTAGTACCCCAATTCGTGCAAGTAGATCCCTTCTTCCTCATTCTTCTTGGTTTGACAGGACCTCGAAGTGGCGACTTTTGATCATGGATCAAAGATTTCTCGCTCCAATCTACTAAACATTGCGAATTTACGATCTTCTCCTTGTTTCTTATCTTAGAATATCCATCGTTCCTGGAGTTCCAGTCTTATTTATTCGATCAGATTCTGGGAAATTTCTAGCCATAAGCTGCTACATTCTGCGAAAAGTCTTTGGATAGCATAGTCTTATGCTATTTTCTTAAAGCGAAGTCGCAAATTCCTCGTGAATTCCAAAGATTGTATTTTCTGTTGGTGTTAGATTCTTGAACTCCTTATTAAGAGTCGTATGAAAGGCAATCAGGAGCCGACACGTTCGATTTCCTGCTTCCTGGCATCGGAGTAAGCAGGTAAGTTGATGCTAAGTGGGGGAGGATTTCAACCCAATAAATGGAAAATGGAACTTTAATAATAAGGGAATGGTGAATCCTGTCGCGATAGAGGAGATACGTAGTGTCCGAGGACAGACATGGCAATACTAAGAAGAATAGACCTAAACACATTGGAAGCGGGAAAATAGAATCGACAGGAACCCCATTAGCTGGATGGTTCTCCGCGTTACGAAGTAACCCGAATTTCGGGGACGAAATTCTTATAAGTGGGGGAGAATTGTAACATCCCCATTTTTAATTCCAAACATAATAAGAGTAATAAAAAGAAAAGTAGCACTGACTAATCGATTATTGACATGGCTAAGTGATTAGTTCTATTAAAATGTTAAAAATAATTATACTAGTTGAAAAGCATACTTTCTATACTTTAATATATTTTGACATTTAAATGTTGAACTTGTTTTAAGGATTTTAAGATTTTTAACTTTATAATTTCATATAAGTACTTACTAAATGCTTACATTTTATTATTAGTATTTTTTGAGATTTACAATAAACAAATAAAGAAAAAGAATAATAATAGTAATAATAATAATAATAAATAAAAAGAAAAATAAAAAGAAAAAGAATAATAGTAATAATAATAATAATAATGTAATAAAAAAAAAGAAAAAAATAAATAAATAAAAGAGGAAGGGGGGGTTCGAAACCCTCCCCCAACTTCTTCTTCCTCTTAATGCCGCCGCCCCCATCCTCCAGTTTCTTTCTCCCTCGTTTTCCCTCTCCCAGCCGTGGCCTCTCTCATTCTCTCCTCCCTGGACTACCGGCGCTGCCCACGCTCTCTTCTTCCTCACGAATCGCAAGCCACAAATTTTCGATTGCCATGGAGAAAACCGCCGCCGCCGCTGCTCCTTGAACCACAAACTCTCTCTGTTCCAGTCGCCACCATCGACCCATCTCCCTCCATGGCTCCATCGCGTTTTGTCTCTCTCTTCCCTCACAAAACCTAACCACCACGAGAGCCACCACCACCGGTTGTCACACCGCCATGTTCCTCCTCTCCTCCCAGCCGCAAACCGCAAGCCAACCGCCACGAGCAAGCAACCAGCCTTGTGCCGCCGCCCCTCGCAGTCTTCGCTGCTCCCTCCGTCGCGCTGCCACTATTTGAGGTGAACCGGAGCTCGTGACTTTTTCTCTCTCAAGGCGTGGGGGGTCACGAACTATCCCCTTCTCTCTTAGCCACCAACAGCCACGTCGCCGCCGCTATTCCCTGTTGTTCAGCTACTCTCCTTCCGTGGTCCGTGCGAACCAAAGCCACCAACGCCGCCTTTGGTTCTTGCGGTGTCTTTAACCAAGGAGGATTCAAACCGAGCCGACGCCGTTATCGTCATCGGTCACGGTTGCGGGTTTGATTCAAACCGCCATCACCAACATAGTCAAGGAGTCAGACCGACGCCGGTTGTGTAAGCCGTAATTGCCGCTGGTGGATTTGGGCTAGTTCGAAGTAAACCGCAGCGACATCGCCTCACCGAGCCGTAAGCCAGGTTCTAATAGGACCCTGAGGTAAGGGGTTCTTTACCTTGCTTTAGTGGGTATTTTCTAATTAGTATATAATACTTGCTAAGAATACGTGGGTGTGCTTATAACTGATCATTCAGTAATTAATTTAAATTAAATATAAAGTAAGAAAGTAAATGAAATTAACTATAAATTGATGCTGGTAATTGAATATGCAGGCTAAGTGTTATATGTTATCATGTATGTTTATTTGAAGAACAGGAACTCTGGTTATTAATTGTGAATGATTATAAATGATTATTGTTCTGTATGTCTGGCTGAATTGTGATGTTTGTATGCTAAATGTGTATCGTATAATGAACTGAGTAATTGGATAATAAATAAAAGAAAGTAAGTATGTATGAGAGGTAAATTAGAATGAGAATTAAGGAATAGAAAAAGTTAAAAATGTCATGGCATAAACTTAGGGAATTGAGAATGTAAAGTGTGAGAATTGGTGTGTATGCTTGTATGATGTGTGTTGAATGACGATTGGGATAACAAATTAATAAAAAAAGGAAAGAGAGAAAAGGTTAAATATAAAGAAATTGAAGAAGAGAAAAGATCATAAATAAAAAGAATAACTAAATAAGATAAACGAAATGAGGATGAGAATAATAAAAGGACACATGTCACAGGTTAGGTCGGGAGGACCTGGTCGTAAGACCCTGTGGCCAATTGATAAAAGAATTAATAAAAGAATGGGTCAACGCAGGTTAGATCGTGGGATCTGGTCGTAAGACCCTGTGGCCAATGCAGGTTAGATAGTATGATCTGGTCGTGAGACCCTATGGCGCAGGTTAGGTCGAAAGATCTGGTCGTGAGACCCTGTGACATAGGTTAGGTTATATGAATCTGGTTGTTAGACCCTGTGGATAGATGATAAAGGAAATATTTGGTGCAGGTTAGGTCGGTGGGCCTGGTCGTGAGACCCTGTAGCCAAATTAATAAAAAGAAAGAAGTAAAGAAAGATTAAAAAGAAAGAAAGAGAAGTAAACGAGAAAAATTATAAAAGGAAGAAATAATGAATGAATGCAAGATTGAAAGATAATATGATGTGAGTGAGAGAAAAAAAAAAGAATCAATAGTGCATGAAAAAGCTAAAAGGGCAAAGGATATGGATTTAAGAGTGCTAAGAGAACTATTGTTTGTGTGTGATGCATGCTTGGCTTGATGATTGAAAATATGTGTTACGTGTTAAATGTGTTTGACTTAGTAGGTCATTATGTTTATTTAGGAACTACTTTCTACTTCATGTGTAAAGCTCACCCTTACAACCATTTTTCAGGTTTTGAGATTGGAGCTTACACAGTTTCTGGCCGAGCAGGTTAAACCTCCACTACGTGGAGTATCTGTTTATTATTTACGACTGGACTACAGTTTTAGATATGTTAAAAAACTACTATTTTGTAATTTAAAAATATGTATTAATTGTACACCCCTATTTGAGATATTCGGGGCATTAGGATCTGTTTCTGGAAAATATTTAAACATTTTATGTTTTAAAAGTTTGCTGGACTGAACAGGTTAAGCAGGTACAAAATTGGAAACTTTGGGAAAGTCCGAAAAACAGAGGAAACTCTGTCCGTTTTTCCGGAAAAATATTCTTAAGTATTTTAATTTAAAAAGAAATTTTCAGTTACCATTTTTGTAAAATCCTAATTTAAGTAAATAATTGTGAGGGTGTTACAACCGGCATCGTGACCGTATCGTGAACGACGCCGTGACAGCATCGTCAACAGCCACTAGCAGTAGCACGTTGCTTTTTTTTTTAATGTGGATGGGGATTGAAGTTTATCGTTCCCACAGACGTCGCCAATGTCGTGTTCCAGTTTTGATGGAACACCACGATGTGTTTGATGGGTTGTTGTAGCTGGCGAGGGTGACCCCGGTCCTATGTATCCCCAGTAAAAAGGGAATCAAGCCACACGTAGTTCTTGAGAGTAGGGAGAGAACATACCTTAGCCCCCATAGCCTGGTGTTCTTATAGGGGATTACCTGATGCGTGTGTCTCTGGGCTTGTCAGGTGAAGCCCGCAAAGAAGGAGAGTTCAATTGGGATTAGTCAAGGTTCTGATAAGCTAACCCTTGTAAATCCTGTAATGGATAAGCACTGATCTATATCCCGTAGTTTATCAAGCTACGCGGGAATATAGGAGTAGTTGTTAGACTGTTGGGACCGTAAAGAGTGAGGATAAGGATGATAATCCTGTGCTCGGTCCAGTTCCCGTAAGCCTTTAAACAACTATGTCCCTAGCTCGGTGTGTTGTGAATCCGACCAGTTTATGGTCGGTGCTCATAAACTCAATGCTAACTGGTCGGCATAAGATCGAACCGGTTGGACAGGAGTTAGGTCCACTAAAGTTAGTGTCTCTTATCTAGTATAAGGTGCGTATAAGTCAAGAACCTGGATGATCGAGGCCGTACCCGATACAAATAAAAACAGTTTAAATATAGTACTAGGAAGTGACTCCTAGGTCGTCTCCCAAGGAATATCTTATCAAGCAAATGGTCGAACACATAGTATGCATAGAAAACAGGGGGGGGGGGGGGTTTGTATTGAATGTTGAATAATTGAAATCAAAACAGAATTAAATCAAAACGAAGTAATAGATAAGGAAAAGCGGATAAACCCCTTTGGCTCGCGTTCACAACTCTATCATCGGTCACCAAAGATCAATTTCTTTCCTCTTCACTGTCCAACTCGTGAGAACTAAATACTAAGCGAAAATTCAGTTCTCACCCAAAAACCCAAACCTCTAATTAAGCATTAAAAGCCAAAGCATGGAGTTTTTACGAGTTTGCATAAATTAAGCATTCATACACATGGGTTATCTCTATAGAATGGAAATAAGCGAACCATAACATATCAATAAGCATGAAAACAGTGAATTAAAACGAAATAGCATTAAGAATAAAACCTCAAGAGTATGTGATACATTACCAAAGGGATTTAACCTAAGAGTTTAGAATTCCATGAAGAAAAATACCAAAAACGTGTAGAAAGGGAAGAGAGAGAAACCCTAGCAGCCACCACAAGCTTGGAGAGCAAAACTAAGCCTTCTCTATGAGAGAGAATGTAAAAAACGTGGAATGATTAGTGGCTGCTAGGGTTTACACGAATTTAGCTATTTAAATCTCAAAACGGGCCTAAATCATGGGCCCAAATCATAAGGAAAGCTTATCTCTAAATTAAATCTAAAAATATCCTATAGATAAAATCTAAATCTTAAAAGATATAACTAAATCTCAACTAATCCTAAAGATAGATTACAATCTTCACTTCATCATATATCTTCTCTTCCAAAATTAAATCTTCACTCCCAAAATTAAATCTTCACTCCCAAAATGTCCAAAAAGCCCTTGTGCCAAATATGACCTGAAAATAGAAATAGAATTAATTAGGCTAAATAATCCCAAATTAAACAATATTCGGAATATTAGTCCAATAAACTCTAAATCACTTAATCAAGCTAAACAATGTCAAATGGGCAACAAGTATCAATAATAGGAGTGAATTAATGCAAGGAATAATGGGAAATAAAATGCTCATCAAACACCCCCACACTTATCCTTTTGCACTCTTGGGCAAAACTAAGAATTAGGACTAAGAAGATCAATATGCACTAAAGTGAATCATGCAATGAGATTACTACAACTAATGAATGCAAACCTAAGAGATCACATACTTCACAATGAATTCTAGGAAATGCAAAGAAATGGGCAAAATCGAGCACACGAAGAGAATAAGGACCAAAGAATCAAGGCATCCATGAACATCATCCAATTATTTCAAATATGCAAAGAAAACCAATGACATCAAGAGGGTAGTCACAAAGATGATAGAAACTCACAAGGATCACTCAATAGTGTTTACACTCAAGTGTTTAAGGTTAATCAGTGTTTACACTCAAGGCACATCATGGAAAACAAACACAACCATAAGCTTGACAAGCCTCTAACATCAACAATCAACACACATGCACATTAAGATCAAAAGGTCTTTTCAGGGTTGTAATGGGGCCAAGGACAAGGTAGGATAAAAATATGGGAAATGTAGCTAAAACCCAAGGGAATAGAGGAGCAATGGGGAATAAGTAAAAAAAATAAGCACAATCCACCCCAGAATGAAATGATAAACATAACAACAACCTCTAATTCCAATCCTCTATGCCTCAATCAACCTTTTATTCCATTTTTTTTTCCTTTTCCTTTTTCTTTTTTTTTTTTTGCATTGGAGAACTTCATGAACGAAAGGGAAGAAGAAACAACAAAAATGGCATAATGAGATAAAGCCATAATTACATCACCGACCATAGAGGCAAAACCCAGAACTCACAAGAGATGAAGAACAAAGCACCCTCGCTTACTTAATACCCATTCCCAAAACAATTCCAAAGCTCCAACATTCCCTAAAGGTAGGACAATCATGGTTTTTCAGTCATAAGCTTGTAATGAGCTAAAGAACAAAGAAAAGGGATATAAAGGCTCAAAGGGGCTATCAAAGGATAAATTCATTCAAGGTAGGCTCATATGGCTAGTGGCTTATTCAAGAAAAAACAATGCCTAAATCATTTCAAAATGTGCATGGGAATATCAAGTATCAACAAGAGTCAAGTCAAGTTCTAGAGTGCAAGTAATCCAGAGTGCAATCACTCATGAAAGAAAATTAGGTGGCATATATAGCAATCCACCCACAATTAAGGCTCAAATCCTCACAAAAGGGACAATTCTATCACAGTGTTACCACCTCTTAATTATCAAAAGCAACTTTACACACAGAAATGCATGAATTCAGACACAAGATACCAAGACTCTACTAAAATGAAGCAAAAACATGCAAGAAAATGCCCAAAACTTAGCAAAACCAAAAAAATCAAACAAAAATATGCAACCTAAACTACTCTCCCCCCCACACTTAAATCACACATTGTCCTCAATGGAACACAAATAGCAGAATCAGATAGATATAGACAAGTGTAATAAAAGTAGTAAAGAAGGAGAAAAGAAGACTCCCTAAATCATGGTGGGTCAAAAGTGGGGTCGACCAATGAGGCCTCCTCCACAGGTGCATCATCCAAAGAAGGGGTGGTGAGAAAGGGCTTGAGTCGGTGGCCATTGACTTTGAAGCTCTTGTCTGTGGACTCACTCTTGATCTCCACAGTACCATAAGGAAACACCTGGGTGACTACAAACGGTCCAATCCACTTAGAGTGGAGCATTCCACTCATGAGTCCAAGCCTAGAGTTGTAGAGCAACACTTTTTGACCAACCAAGAACTCCTTTCTGGAAATTGAGCTATCATGGAGCTTCTTGGTCTTCTCTTTGTAGAACTTGGAGTTCTCATAAGCCTCCAAACGGATCTCATCTAGCTCACTCAACTGCAGCTTCCTCTCCTCACCCGCTTGATCAAGAGCTAAGTTACATTGCTTCACAGCCCAATATGCACGGTGCTCTATCTCCACAAGCAGGTGGCATGCCTTACCAAAGACAACCCGATAAGGTGACATCCCGATGGGTGCCTTGTAAGCAGTCCGATGGGCCCATAGAGCATCCTCCAATCGTGTGCTCCAATCCTTTCTATTAGGCTTCACCATCTTCTCCAAAATCCGCTTGATCTCTCTGTTTGAAATCTCAGCTTGCCCATTGGTTTGGGGGTGATATGGTGTAGAAACTTTGTGCAAAACCCCATACTTCTTGAGCAAAGCTTGCATGGATCTATTGCAGAAGTGTGTGCCTTGATCACTGACTATGGCTCTAGGTATGCCAAACCTGCAAAGGATATTAGACCTGACAAAATCTACAACAACCTGAGCATCATTAGTCCTGGTGGCCTTAGCTTCCACCCATTTGGATACATAATCCACAACAAGTAAGATATAATAAAAACCAAAAGAAACAGGAAAGGGGCCCATGAAATCTATACCCCAGACGTCAAACACCTCACAGAACAATATAGGTTGTTGCGGCATCTGTTGCCTCCAAGATAGGGCGCCTCCTGCTCTTTGACATTGCTCACATGAGCTGCAGATGTTGCTTGCATCCTTGAAGATGGTAGGCCAATAAAATCCAGAATCCAGCACCTTTCGTGCTGTCCTTTGAGTGCCAAGGTGGCCTCCAACTGGTGAAGCATGGCAAAACTGGAGAACCGATTGGATCTCATGATCTGGAATGCACCTGCGAATGACCTGATCACTGCAAAAGCGCCACAAGTAGGGGTCATCCCATACATAATACTTGGCATCGCCCTTCCACTATCCAACTTGCTTCAAAAGGATACCGCATTTGAGTTTGGAGACCAATGCAAGAAGGCATTTGATGAGCTAAAGAGAGCACTCACCACCACTCCCATCATCCAACCACCTGACTGGACCCTCCCATTTGAGCTCATGACCGATGCCTCGAATTATGCTTTGGGAGCAGTTCTCTCCCAAAGGGTTGGTAAGCTGTCTCATGTGATTTATTATGCATCTATGACTTTAGATTCAGCACATGTTAATTACACCACAACTGAAAAAGAGCTGTTAGCCATTGTCTTTGCACTTGATAAGTTTAGATCATATCTGTTAGGTTCTAAGGTTGTAGTGTATACTGATCATGCTGCTCTGAAGTATCTTTTGAAAAAGACAGATTCCAAACCTAGGTTGATTAGGTGGATGTTGCTCCTCCAGGAGTTTGATCTTGAGATTCAGGATCGAAGTGGTGCGCATAACCTTGTCGCAGACCACGTGAGCAGAATAGAGAGAGAGGAGGATGCATTTCCTATCCGGGATGACTTCCCGGATGAGCATCTTTTAGCTTTGCATGTTTCATATCCCCCTCCCCTTACTCCTTGGTTTGCTGATATTGTTAATTATCTGGTTGCTTCTGTTTTTCCACCCTTGGCATCCAAAGCTCAAGGTCATTCGCAGGTGCATTCCAGACCAGGAGATCCAATCGGTTCTCCAATTTTGCCATGCTTCACCAGTGGGAGGCCACCTTGGTACTCAAAGGACAGCACGAAAGGTGCTGGATTCTGGATTTTATTGGCCTACCATTTTCAAGGATGCGAGCAACATCTGCAGCTCGTGTGAGCAGTGTCAAAGAGAAGGAGGCGCCCTATCTTGGAGGCAACAGATGCCGCAACAACCTATGTTGTTTTGTGAGGTGTTTGACGTCTGGGGTATAGATTTCATGGGCCCATTTCCTGTTTCTTTTGGTTTTTATTATATCTTACTTGCTGTGGATTACGTATCCAAATGGGTGGAAGCTAAGGCCACCAGGACTAATGATGCTCAGGTTGTTGTAGATTTTGTCAGGTCTAATATCCTTTGCAGGTTTGGCATACCTAGAGCCATAGTCAGTGACCAAGGCACACACTTCTGCAATAGATCCATGCAAGCTTTGCTCAAGAAGTATGGGGTTGTGCACAAAGTTTCTACACCCTATCACCCCCAAACCAACGGGCAAGCTGAGATTTCAAATAGAGAGATCAAGCGGATTTTGGAGAAGATGGTGAAGCCTAATAGAAAGGATTGGAGCACACGATTGGAGGATGCTCTGTGGGCCCATCGGACCGCTTACAAGGCACCCATAGGGATGTCACCCTATCGGGTTGTCTTTGGTAAGGCGTGCCACCTGCCTGTGGAGATAGAGCACCGTGCATATTGGGCTGTGAAGCAATGTAACTTAGCTCTTGATCAAGCGGGTGAGGAGAGGAAGCTGCAGTTGAGTGAGCTAGATGAGATCCGCTTGGAGGCCTATGAGAACTCCAAATTCTACAAAGAGAAGACCAAGAAGCTTCATGATAACTCCATTTCCAGAAAGGAGTTCTTGGTTGGTCAAAAAGTTTTGCTCTACAACTCTAGGCTTGGACTCATGAGTGGAAAGCTCCGCTCTAAATGGATTGGACCGTTTGTAGTCACCCAAGTGTTTCCTTATGGCACTGTGGAGATCAAGAGTGAGTCCACGAACAAGAGCTTCAAAGTCAATGGCCACCGACTCAAGCCTTTCCTAACCACCCCTTCTTTGGATGATGCACCTGTGGAGGAGGCCTCATTGGTCGACCCCACTTTTGAACAACCATGACTTAGGGAGTCTCCTTTTCTCCTTCCTTACTCTTTTTATTACACTTGTCTATATCTGTCTGATTCTGCTATTTGTGTTCCATTGAGGACAATGTGTGATTTAAGTGTGGGGGGAGAGTAGTTTAGGTTGCATATTTTGCTTTGATTTTTTTTTAGGTTTTGCTTAGTTTTGGGCATTTTCTTGCATGTTTTTGCTTCATTTTAGTAGAGTTTTGGTATCTCGTGTCTGAATTCATGCATTTCTGTGTGTAAAGTTGCTTTTGATAATTAAGAGGTGGTAACACTGTGATAGAATTGTCCCTTTTGTGAGGATTTGAGCCTTAATTGTGGGTGGATTTCTATATATGCCACCTAATTTTCTTTCACATGTGATTGCACTCTGGATTACTTGCACTCTAGAACTTGACTTGACTCTTGTTGATACTTGATTGCTCATGCACATTTTGAAATGATTTAGGCACTTTCTTTCTTGAATAAGCTACTAGCCATATGAGCCTACCTTGAATGATTGTATCCTTTGCTAGCCCCTTTGAGCCTTTTTATCCCTTTCCTTGTTCTTTAGCTCATTACAAGCCTATGACTGAAAAACCATGATTGTCCTAACCTTAGGGGATTTTGGAGCTTTGGAATTGTTTTGGGAATGGGTATTAGGTAAGAATTATGCTTTATGCTTTAATTGGTTGAGTTCTTGGTTTTACCTCATTGGTTGTTATAGTTATGGCTTCATCTTCATGCCATTTGTGTTGTTTCTTCTTTTCTTTTTGTATATCTCTCAAAAACAAAAAAAAATGAAAAAATAAAAAAAAAAGAAAAAAAAGTGAATAAAAGGTTGTTGAGGCAAAGAGGATTGGAATTAGTGGTTGTTGATTTTGGGGTGGATTTTGCTTACTTTTTACTTATTCCCCATTGCTCCTCTATTCCCTTGGTTTTAGCTACATTCCCATATTTTTATCCTACCTTGTCCTTTGCCCCATTACAACCCTTAAAAGACCTTTTGATCATTTTGTGCATGTGTGTTGATGGTTGATGCTAGAGGCTTGTCAGGCTTATGGTTGTGTTTGTTTTTCATGATGTGCCTTGAGTGTAAATAATGATTAACCCCAAACACTTAGTGTAAACACTTTTGAGTAATCCTTGTGAGTTTCTATCATCTTTGTGACTATCCTCTTAATGTCATTGGTTTCTTTGCATACTTGAAGTAATTGGATGATGTTCGCGGATGCTTTGACTCTTTGATCCTTAACCATTTTGTGTGCTTGAGTTTGCCCATTTCTTTGCATTTCCTAGAATTCATTGTGAAGTATGTATACTCTTAGGTTTGCATTTCTTAGTTGTAGTCATCTTGTTGCATGATTCACTTTGGTGCATATTGATCTTCATAGCCCTATCTTTTGGTTTTGCCCAGGAGTGCAAAAGGATAAGTGTGGGGGTATTTGATGAGCATTTTATTTCCCATTATTCCTTGCATTATTTTACTCCTATTATTGATACTTGTTGCCCATTTGACATTGATTAGCTTGATTTATTGATTTAGAGTTTATTGGACTAATATTCCGAATATTGTTTAATTTGGAATTATTTAGCCTAATTAATTCTATTTCCATTTTCAGGTAATATTTGGCACAAGGACACTTTGGGAAGTTTGAAAATGAAGATTGAAGCATTGAAGTGAAGATTGTAATTTGCATTTAGGTCCCTTTTTAATTGTAATTTTCAGAATAGTGTTTCTTAGGACTTGGGCCCATGTTTTAGGCCCATTTTCATGACTAAAGAGGGGAAATTCGTGTAACCCCCAAGAACACACTCCCATTTTAGATTTCTCACTCTCTCTAGGTTAGAAATTCTCTCTTGGCTCTCCCAAGTGGTGGTGGCTGCTAGGGTTTTGTTCTTCCCCATTTCTACTCGTTTTTCTTCATTTATGGCCATGGAAGGCTAGACTTCAAGGGTTAATCCCTTTGGTATTGTATTATCTACTCTTGAGCTCTTGTTATTAATGCAATTTCGTTTTCTCTTCTCCGTTTTCATGTTTATCGATGTGTAGTGGTTTGCTTAATTCCATTTCGTAGAGATAATACATGAATATAAATGCTTAATTTGTATTAACTCGTAAAAACTCCAATTCTGGTTTCTGATGCTTAATTAGAAGTTAGGGTTTGGAGTGATAACTGAATTTTCGCTTAGTATTTGGTTATCACGAGTTGGACAGAGGAGAGGAGAGGAATCGATCTTTAGTGAGCTAGGATTGAGTAGTGTACGTAGCCAAAGGGGTTTGCCCGCTTTTGTTTCTGATTTTCCTAGTTTTTATATTCTGTTTATGTTTTGTTCTTCACATTTGTCACACACAAAACCCCCCCCCCCCATTTTACTGCACACTACGTGTTTGATACTTTGCCTAGACCGATATTCGCTGGGAAACGACCTAGGATCACCTTCCTAGTACTACAGAATAAACACCTTTTATTTTGATCGGGTACGGCCTCGATCAGAGGGGCTAATACCAGGTATGTCTGCTAAAGTTCATCCTATTGCCCTTTTGTTTGCTCTAATCACATCCAGCAGCTGCTTCTCTTGATCAACAGAAAGGGAGGTAGAGATGATCACTGGAAGTTTCTGCTCATCCTCCAAGTAAGCATATTTGAGATGAGGAGGAAGGGGCTTCAGGTCCAATAAAGGTGCCTGCATCACAGATGGAACTAAAGGAGTAGCAGAATTGGATTCTGCCGCCTGCACCTGAACAAATGGATTACACTCATGCATAACAGAAATGGGGTTAGGGTTGGCATGATCTGAATCTATATCATATGAATCAACAGATGCAGTAGCAGAATTTAAAAACTGGTCAATTTCAATGCATGCAGTGCACATTTCGGAATCAGAACATGCAGAACAAGTAAATGAGCTAGTGAAAGATGGCAAATCATAATCATGCAAAAAGTCTAGAACATGCTCATCAATCAGATCATCAAGCAAGTCAACATGAAAGACAGAGTGGTCATCAGAAAAATGTTTCATAGCATCAAAAATATTGAATCGAACCACACTGTCATCAAATTCCATGGAAAGTGTACCTGCATGCACATCTATCTTGGTTCGGGCTGTTTTCAAAAATGGTCTCCCTAATATGATAGGGACAGCACTACGAGAGGTGTTCTCTTCCATATCAAGAATATAAAAATCAGCAGGAAAGATAAGCTCTTCAACCCGAACCAAGACATCCTCTATCAAACCTGCGGGGTAGGCAGTAGATCTATTTGCCAAATGAATAACCACACCCGTAGGTTGAAGAGGTCCAAGTGAAAGAGACTTGAAAACAGACATAGGCATAACATTAATAGATGCTCCTAAATCTAGCAAAGTATTCTCAAATTTAGTATTACCTATGATACAAGGCACAGAGAAAGTTCCAGGATCCTTACACTTTTCAGGAATATGAGGGACGAGTTTACCTATAAGAGCAGAGACATTTCTTCCCATGTTGATCCTCTCATTGCCCTTGAGCTTCCGTTTGTGTGTGCATAGATCCTTCAAGAACTTTGCATACCTTGGAATCTGCTTGATTGCATCAAGAAGGGGTATGTTGACTTCCACCTTCCTGAATGTGTCAAGTATCTCTTTGTCAATCTCTTCCATTTTCTTGCTTTGAGTCACCCCCCTTGGTGGGAAAGGAAGAGGAATGGGGGGTGGTTGTTGGGCAACAGCAGGTGTTGTGCTTGTGGAAGGCTGAGCTGGATGGGATTTTCTGGTACTTGTGTGCTCACTCTCATCGACCATTTGGCTCTTCTTGTTGGTTGAAACTAGATCATCTTTGTTGAGGTCAGATTCTGGTGTGGGTGTGACAATCTGCTTACCTGACCTTAGACTAATGGCACTCACATTCTGGTTTGGATTGATCACTGTTTGGGATGGCAACTTGTTAGAATTCTGAGATTGCATAGTGTTGATGGCTGTTGCCATTTGTCCCATCTGATTGGTCAAAGATTGAATGGAGGCCTCTTGTCTTTGAATGGATGCTCTAGTTTCCTGTTGGAATTGGAGATTTTGCATGGTCATCTGTTTCATCAGCTCTTCCAATGAAGGCTGCTGCTCAGTATTAGGAGCTGGTGGTGCAGAATTAGCCTGTTGTTGTCTCTGTTGCTGGACTGGAGGAGGTACATATGGTGGTCTGGAATTGTTCTGAAATTGAACCTGTGAAGGTTGCTGCTGATCAGACCATCTCAGGTTGGGATGGTTCCTCCAACCAGGGTTGTATCTATTGGTAGAGAGATCAAAGTTCTGTGGCTGCTGGTTTCTACTGTTGAAGATGTTGGCGGCATATGCCTCAGGTTGGTCAGCACTAGTCGTTGGTTGCTACTGCACAGAAGGACATGCATCTGTGGGGTGCTCAGCGGATGTGCATATGCCACATAATCTAGCAGGCAGGGACAACTTCTTCTGGTTGATGGCCAATTGAGTGACCAAAGTTGTAAGTGAATCTATCTTCTGTTCAAGCTTCTCAACCTTACCAGAACTTGTGCCAACATCATTCACTCCTCTCACTACGATTGCATCGCTGTTGCCCCTTGCATGGAATTGTTGACAATTGGAAGCCATCTTCTCAATCTTGGCTCTGGCTTCTAAAGGTGTCATGTCTCCTAGGGCACCACTACTTGCAGCATCAAGCATGTTTCTCTCCATGAGGTTGAGACCTTCATAGAAATATTGAATAAGCAGCTGCTCTGAGATCTGATGGTGGGGGCAGCTCGCACACAGTCTCTTGAATCTCTCCCAATACTCGTAGAGACTTTCTCCACTTTGTTGCCTGATGCCTGATATACCCTTTCGGATTACTGTTGTTCTGCATGTAGGGAAGAATTTCTCCCAAAATGCCCTCTTCAGGTCATCCCAGCCTGTGATAGAACCAAGGGCCAGATCGTACAACCAGTCCTTGGCTAGCCCCTCTAGGGAGTTTGGGAATGCCCCTTGCACATCACGTGGTTTCATAGTACCACACACGATGTGGAACTGCTTGAGATGTTTATGAGGATCCTCACCTGCAAGACCATTAAACTTGGGCAACAAATGAATTAGTCCAGACCTTAGCTCATACGGGTCATCGGGATACTGGATGCACAAATCTTCAATAGTGAAATCAGGTGCAGCCAGCTCCCTCAATGTCCTCTCACGTGGTGGAGGTTGAGCCATATTTTCAGAATGATCAGAATAAGAATCAGAATAAGAATCAGAATTTATAGGGATAGAAGAAAAAGAAGCAGACTCACTATGTAAAGACTCAATAGACTCACTACCTATGGACTGGTTCCTATTTTGTCTAACTAGTCTGTGATAAGTTCTATCAATTTCAGGGTTGTATGGATGCAAGTAGCTTGGGTTGCCCCTAGTCATGTACTGAACAGAACACCATTAAGCATAGCAAACTGTCACTAATATGCATGACCAAAATAGGCAACAAAATTTTTTATTTTTTAAAATTTTTTTCTTTATTTTTTTCAGCACCCTAAAATCATGAAAACATATCACAGAAAGTTTGAGGACAAAATTCAAAAAGGAACCAAGTCAAACAATTAAATCAGAGACCAAAAACTAAGAAAATAAAACTTGTAAAATAAAAAGAAATAGTAAAACGGCTTTTTCAGGGTCTAGACGAAGTGAGAAAAATCAGATTATTCAAAAAATTCCCTTCGATTTGATATAAAATTCGTCAAATTCCGAGTTATGGGTCAAAAGTTGCGACGATTTGAAGAAAGTGCTGCTAAAACTCGGAAAATTTTTCTGGAACTCACAACCAGTGATGATCTGAGTGATCGTGGTGGCTCAAAACCTTTTTATATGATAAAAGTAGTGTGGATATAAATTTTCATGCAAAAATTCCACCCACAACTATGTGAACTAGCAACCACAGAATCAATCAAATACACTAATTGCAACAAAATAGCAAAACAGCAAACAGTGCAACTTCAACCAATTATCAGAATTGACTTCTAGACCCTAAATCAGACACAAAACACTATAATAACTATACTAACTATGACACTAACTAACTACTAATGACCTTTGGCAAGAACCGATAATCCCCGGCAACGACGCCAAATTTGATCGAGGCCGTACCCGATACAAATAAAAACAGTTTAAATATAGTACTAGGAAGTGACTCCTAGGTCGTCTCCCAAGGAATATCTTATCAAGCAAAAGGTCGAACACATAGTATGCATAGAAAACAGGGGGGGTTTTGTATTGAATGTTGAATAATTGAAATCAAAACAGAATTAAATCAAAACGAAGTAACAGATAAGGAAAAGCGGATAAACCCCTTTGGCTCGCGTTCACAACTCTATCATCGGTCACCAAAGATCAATTTCTTTCCTCTTCACTGTCCAACTCGTGAGAACTAAATACTAAGCGAAAATTCAATTCTCACCCCAAAACCCAAACCTCTAATTAAGCATTAAAAGCCAAAGCATGGAGTTTTTACGAGTTTGCATAAATTAAGCATTCATACACATGGATTATCTCTATAGAATGGAACTAAGCGAACCATAACATATCAATAAGCATGAAAACAGTGAATAAAAACGAAATAGCATTAAGAATAAAACCTCAAGAGTATGTGATACATTACCAAAGGGATTTAACCTAAGAGTTTAGCATTCCATGAAGAAAAATACCAAAAACGTGTAGAAAGGGAAGAGAGAGAAACCCTAGCAGCCACCACAAGCTTGGAGAGCAAAACTAAGCCTTCTCTATGAGAGAGAATGTAAAAAACGTGGCATGATTAGTGGCTGCTAGGGTTTACACGAATTTAGCTTTTTAAATCTCAAAACGGGCCTAAATCATGGGCCCAAATCCTAAGGAAAGCTTATCTCTAAATTAAATCTAAAAATATCCTATAGATAAAATCTAAATCTTAAAAGATATAACTAAATCTCAACTAATCCTAAAGATAGATTACAATCTTCACTTCATCATATATCTTCTCTTCCAAAATTAAATCTTCACTCCCAAAATTAAATCTTCACTCCCAAAATGTCCAAAAAGCCCTTGTGCCAAATATGACCTGAAAATAGAAATAGAATTAATTAGGCTAAATAATCCAAAATTAAACAATATTCAGAATATTAGTCCAATAAACTTTAAATCACTTAATCAAGCTAAACAATGTCAAATGGGCAACAAGTATCAATAATAGGAGTGAATTAATGCAAGGAATAATGGGAAATAAAATGCTCATCACTGAAGCAGCTGACAGTTGGAGGACCCGCAACGATTTCGGACGAGGTATTTGCTGGAGTTGAGGTGAGAGAGAAGCTTCCCTAAGACACCGTGGTATTTAGGTGATCTATTAGGACACTCCGTACTCTCTCAAAGTCGGAGTAGAGGTCTATCGTAGCTAGTAGTATACCCGATAAATTGTGTGATTGTTTGTATCGCGGTATACGAAGACTTAGACCTATACCATTACATGGTATTGATTGATTGATATATTTGCTTATGTTGAGATGTATTGCTGTTATATTGTCATTGCATATGCATGGTGCATCATCCCGCTATATAAGATAAGAATAGAAGAGACATAGAAAATTATAAGAAATTCCCCAACGACTAGAGCGAAACTTTAAGGGGTGGAACACGCAATGGAACTGGATGATGCTGATGCGCCAAGTACGTGGATCGAACTGATGATGTGAATGTGACGACGATGTTTTAAACATGGATGCAATGACTGTGGAATATGTTGACAATGTATCCACATGTTAGTAGCCATGTGTTGAGATGATTTCCATATGGTCGTAGCCATATGTTGAGAGTGTATCTACATGGTTGTAGCCATGTGTTGAGATGATTTCCATATGGTCGTAGCCATATGTTGAGAGTGTATCTACATGGTTGTAGCCATGTGTTGAGATGATTTCCATATGGTCGTAGCCATATGTTGAGAGTGTATCTACATGGTTGTAGCCATGTGTTGAGATGATTTCCATATGGTTGTAGCCATATGTTGAGAGTGTATCCACATGGTCGTAGCCATGTGTTGAGAATGTTGTTGAGAATGATTCTGGATGGGTCGGAGCCCGTCAGATATAGTAGTCGAGTCCCACAAGAACTAACCCGCATATGGTTGGTGCTATATGACGGAGGCGACTTAGGATGGGTCGACATTAAGACAAATCGAGTATAACCGTTACGACAAAAAAAAAACCCCTTACCCAAAGTAGTGGAGAGGAAGACACGGTGTTTACCTACGTGGTAATCACTTGTTGATTAGGATAGGGGAAGGTAATGACGGTGATTCGTCAAGAAGCCTAAGAGGAGTCTGTCTAGGCGGGAAAAAGCTACAGTGACCTGGGTTGACCATCCGAGGTTGGGTAGGTAGTCTGGTGTCGTAGCTGAAGTACTGCGTGTACACTAGATGGATGACTGACACCCCCTTGACTAAATCAGGATCAGAAGAGGGATGCTTGAACACGGTGGAGGTTGACACCTTTTGTCATGACATTTTTATTTCCCGGGCATTTTATAGTGTATCTTGGTGTAGTCTCCAGGAGCCAGTGTGGTAGAGATCCTGTACTTCTGATTGCTTCCGAATAGGTGGATGGATCCCGAGGAGATGTAGACTTGAAACCGAGACCACAAAGCCTAAATACCCGATAATATGGACTCCAGATATGTGGACAAAGAAACTTTGACTTTGCGAGACAAGGTGTTAAAGAGATTCGACTTTGCGAGATGAATCGATTAAGAGATTACCTTAAGATAAGGATAAAGTATTAGATAATGTGACAATTGCATCGCATCCTCATGCATCATGCATAATTATCTGTTGTATTGTTGTGTTGTGAATGTGTATCGTTGTGTGCTTGTATTGTCTTAATATTTTGCCTACCGTAAATCCACACCGTCGACGATGCGTCGTTCGGAATGCTTACTCTCTCTGTCTTTTCCCGTCCCTGTGGACTTCTGTGATGATGTCCACAGGCGACAGAGAAAATAGATTATATTGGGAGTCGGCGCATCACGTGATGGCCTACGAAGACACGACCGAGATGGAGTCTCGAAGGAGAAGATGGTCAAGCTCGGCTCGAGGACACGATGGCTGATGATTCGACCCTTCTGAGGAGAATGCGCTGGACGGAGGTCTACTGTCATAGTATCTATGATCAAGTATTGTACTCCCTTACCAGGTACTTAGACATCATTAGCTGCATCCACATGTACACCCGAAAGATGTTTTACAAAGCTGGATAATCATAATTAAGTTTTCTGGTTAAACATAAAAGATATGGGCTATTAAATGTGATTTGTGAAAGCGAGTTTCAAAGTGCGATGTTTCGTAACATCTCGGTTTGGAACTTGAAGTATAACGTGTGATATGAGAATCAAATTTATGTTGCAAATTATTTTGATAAAAGATTTTGGAGCTTGGAGATTCTCATGTCCATGTTATGTTATAAAAAAAAAAAAAATTGGCCCAAATTTTCACTACATTAATTAAAGAAATTATATTTTCAAGTTATCAAGTCGGGGTGTTACATTCGTGGCGCTGAATAATGATCCGGTTGGGTGACACGCCCCATTAGATGCAAATGTCCTGTTAGGTGCAAATGTCTCATTAGGTAAAAATGCCCCATTAGGTGAAAAAGGTCCCGTTAGGTGGAGAATGTGTCATCCCGGATCATTATGCGCAATTAAAAGAAGTTAGGAAACAAGAATGGCTAAAGGGCATGAGAGAATTAAGTGGCTAAAGGAATTAAAGAAAATGAAATGTCTTAACGGGTATGAAATGTACTAATGGGTGTGGAAATGTCCTGATGGGTGCCAAATGTCCTAACAGGTGAAAATGTCCTATTGCATGTAAATGTCCTAGCAGGTGTAAATGTCCTAATGGGATGAAATAAAAGAAAAGTAGAAAGTGAATAAAAAGGAAAGTCAGGTGAGTAAAAATGAATAAGTTAATAGAATGGAAAGTGAAAATGATGCATGGAATTGATTGTGATTAACGTGATTGATTTTTGTAAATAGACTTAGTTTATTACTATAGCTCTTTAGAGATTATTTCCTAAGTTATGTGTAATGCTGCCCTTCTTGCTGTTTTTATTACATGTACAGAGGAGGAGCATACACAGTCACCGGCCGAGCAGGAGTACACTCCCCTTCGGGGAGTGTAACTGGTGTAGTTAGGGCATGCTGCATGACCTGGACCCTTTTTGGCTTTGACTTTGTTATAAGTATATTTGGTTTGAAATGTAATTATTTGTTTTTGACGGGTCCAGGATTTCTCTGGTGAAAGGGGTTATATTTTATGAAACCTAAACTACTCTAAAGACTTGTAAATATTTCTGAACTGGTAGGAACTTACACATGCACCTGTGCACGTCGCCTTGTTGGCTTTTTCTGATTTATATAAATGTTGTTATAACAGGAGACTTTTACAATTAACAAGGTGTTCGAAAATAAATTTTTAAGTTGGCATTTCGTTTAGGGTCTAATTTGGATTTTATAATTTAGGGTGTCACATTGTGTTATAAAGCAGTTTCCCACGACCTATGGGAGTTATGAATTACTCCAGTGGCTGCTCACCAAGTGAGTAGTCGATGCGTATAGTTAAGTGTCTAAGCTAGTTAATAGGATGTATATCAGATTGGTTATTTATTCGATCTTTGACTGGCTGTCCCTCCATGACTAAATAGTATTGCTGGGAGACGTGCTGACAATGATCGAATTGCTGCTATCTTGGAAACTCTGGTTCAGATGCAACAGAACCAGGCACAAAACATAGACGCAGCCGCAGAAGCTGCAGTGACAGCCCTGCATCCTGCACCCCCGGCTCCGGCCGAGGTCGACTGGATGGGCCGATTTAGGAAGAGCGAACCACCTCGGTTCGAAGGAGGCTACAACCCAATGGAGCTCAAAGATGGCTCCAAGAAATTGAGAAGATCCTTCGATCTCTACAACCGCCTGCCGATCACAGGGTTCGATTGGCCGAGTATGTGCTGACCAGTGAGGCCGAGCACTGGTGGGAGCAACAACGGAGGGGCTTGGTGGCAGTGGACTAGGAGATTACTTGGGATCTATTCAAGATCCGTTTCCTCGGCAAGTACTTTCGCGAGGATGTAAGAAGGGAAAAGGAGATTGCTTTTCTCAAGTTGGAACAAGGAAATTTGAGTGTCGGGGAATATGCGGCACAGTTCGAGGACATGATCCATTATTCTGGCAGTTACCGAGATGCGGACGAGCGCACTAAATGCATCAAGTTCGAGTCCGGCCTCCGCGATGTTATCCGACTTGCTTTTGAGTATCAGAACGTTGCAAATCTCTCTCAGCTGGTGAATATGGCCAACACTTATGAAAAAGGGCTCAAGCGGAAGGCCGATGGAAAGCGGAGCAAGACGACACAGAAATCAGTCGGCCATATTAGGGGAAAGGGACAGATCCAAGAATCAAGTCCCTATTCTCGTCCCAGTGTCGTGGTGACAACTCCAATGGAGACCTCCCAGACGACAATTGTTCCAAGCACATCCCACAGTGCCCACAATGCGGAAGGTTTCATCGGGGCGTATGTTGGAGTGTAGTTCAAAGCGGGAGAAAGGGACTTTGCTTCCATTGTGGACAACCCGGCC
Source organism: Crotalaria pallida (assembly GCA_037953625.1). Lineage (NCBI taxonomy): Eukaryota > Viridiplantae > Streptophyta > Magnoliopsida > Fabales > Fabaceae > Crotalaria > Crotalaria pallida. The sequence continues at coordinate 45,693,277 of CM075650.1, read as the reverse complement.
ACTTCGCCGCAATCTGCCCTAAGAATGATCCAAAGCAGGAAGTTAATGCAACAAAGGTACAGGGAGTGGCTAGGTGCCAACCTGTTCGGGAAGGAAAAGTTTACACCTTGGATGGTGAAGAAGTTGATCCGGAAGAATTGATCGGAAGTACATACTGTTAATCAATTCCTTGTATAGTGCACTGCCGAACTATGGTACCGTTCCCCTCTACTGTTTAGCTAATTGAGAAGATTAGGATGTCTTAGGATAGGAAGCGACATAGAAAACTTTAAGCAGTTCCCTTCATTAATTCTCTAGTGGGAGAACATGGTAAAGTGTACCCTACTTAGGATCTTAACCCCCGATCTCGTGGACTAAGATTCGGACCAATTAAATAAGCAATCAAACCGTGCTCTTCATTGAGAACAATACTTTAGGGGCGTTCGAATACAATAAAGTATGTCAATGCCAAGTGGAGGAAGACTAGCAGCTAAGCATAGACTCGGCCTAGGGAGCCATAGAATAAGATATGTACGAACGAAACAGGTAGGAGTACGAGCTGTAAGCTCTGTCATTGGGATGGTTCTCCATTTAAGGGACTGAACAGAATTTCGGGGGCGAAATTCTAGTAAGTGGGGGAGAATTGTAACATCCCGAATTTCATTCCAAGCCTAGTTCAATTAAAATTCGAGTTAGATCTGAAGATGATCAGAAGAGTGAGGTGGGAATTAGTGAAGTAGTTAGGAAGCCTTAGCAAAGAATAAGAGAGTTGAGTGTATTAGATCAGACCTCGGTCCGACCTATCCCATCTAAGCTGACCAAAAGGCGACGACCAGTGTCATAAGCCGACCTCGTTTCGTGTTACAACCCTTGGCAGCGGTCAGCCGATCACATCGAGTCGCTTCGTGGCAACTGAACATGAGCAGTAACCACTTGACCATCGAACGACATTTAGTGTCGTAAGCCGACCTCATTCCGTCTCACACCCCTCGTCAGTAACCAGTCTTCTCGAATTTAAAGTAACTCTTGACTGACAAGTTAGCACCGAGCTCATTAGTAGCACCAAGCTCACTAGTTAGCACTGAGCTCATCAGCTAGTACCGAGCTCATGAGAACCGACCTTGCATCGACGTCTGTTAAAAATGGCCTATAAATCTCGAGAGGGGGGGGGGGGCTGAATCGAGTTTGATTAATTTATTGAGAAAGCACGTATTATTTAAAATAATTTTTGCGTTGGAGAGATTTAGAGTTTGAGATGGAGAACGATTGCGATAGATAATAAAATTAAGAGTAGCGCGGAAACGTAAATAATTGAAATTGTGGAAATTAAAAGAGATAGGGAAGAAGAACAAGCAAACCAATTTTATACTAGTTTGGTCAATCCAGCGAGAGACCTACTCCAGCCCCCAAGCGACCCGCTTGAGAGTTTCTATAAACCTTTGAATTGAGCCACACCCAATTACAACCAGAGCACCCCGCACACTACTAGGAACCTCCATTCGCTAGGGGCCTCAATATCATACAAGGGTTCCTCACCCTACAAAGGAATTCAATCCTTTACACCTAGGGAAACACTCCCTATGTTCTATGGTTTGAGTACAAGATGATGTGAGTGATTACAATAGTATGATGTGTTCTCAATAACACGAATACAACAAGTATAGCACTATAGCAATGAAGTCTTGTTTGAGTAGTTAAGAAGCCAACAAGGTTTTTTTTTTGTTCTTATAAAAAGTATGAACGTTAAAACCAGAGAATTGGAGAAGAAGAAGGAGAAGGTGATTCTTAGAAGAATGTAGGAGTGAGTTATTTTTAAAAGTGAAATCTGATTTTGAAATAAGAAGTAAAAGAATATTTTTGAAAATCACAAACAAATCAAAAGATTTAAAATTCAAATCAAAAAGGAGTATTATTTTAAAAAATAATATCAAATTCAAATTTCATAAAATAAATCAGAATCAATCAGGTAAAAAAAATCTGGAAATAAATAAAAATGATTCTGACACGTTTTTCAATAAAACTTAAGGTAATCAATTACTTCAAGGAAGGTAATCGATTATCCTCTTTAAAATGGAAACTATGAAATTATTTTGAAAAACAAGTAATCGATTACATCATACCAAGTAATCGATTACTTCACTCCTGTTTAATATATGATGCAACTCATATAATCGATTACTACTAATCTAATTATCGATTGCAGAGCCTCTGGAATGTGAGATGCAACATCAGGTAATCGATTACTCAGCCCCTAGAAACTGTATGATGCAACAATTATAATCGATTACTTGATCTAGGTAATCGATTACTCTCATTCAAAAAGTAATGGATTAGCCAGGTTCACATAATCTATTACACACTCTCTGGATTTTCTATGATGCAACAAAAGTAATCGATTACTTTGAGAAGATAATCGATTAACTCCTCCTGCACTTGTAAAAATAAATTTTCATGACTTAGTTAAAAGCATACAGAGTTGTTTCATCATGCATTTCCATAGAAACTAAGTTAAAACAGATTTTCACTAAAACTCTTTTTCTTCTCCTTTATTTGAAAAACTCATTGGCCTTTTAACTCATTGAGAACTTAGACTTCATTACCTTACAACATGTTCTAAGGGAAAGGGATTAAAAGCTTCTATTTGCTCGAGCCTTCAACATGAGCTTGAAAGGACTTTGTGATTGCACTTGAGACTCTTGAGTTTGTTTTCATCAAAACCTTAAACTTTAACTCTTGAAGTCCATGGGAAAGCTTGAATTCCAACACTCCCCCTTTTTGATGATGACAAACCTCTATTCTGAAATATCTACATCATAAGTGTTACACAAGAAAGTATATACAATACAAATATATAACCTTGTCCCTAGAACAAGAGCATATAACGGCTCCCCCTATATTGATGTATTAAGACATCAACATTTCTCTCACAATATCTCTCCCCCTTTTGTCTTCATAAAAAAAACAAATGGGAAGTCCATGTCTTTTGTAAGAGAAGCATGTATGATCATCTGAAAATATGCTAAACTCCCCCTGAAACACTCGATACTTTGTAATTTCAATGGGTTTACCTTCTTTATCCTTTTCTAGATAGCATGATGTACTCATAGGTGTTGCTACTGCTTTGGACTTATCCATGCCGAATCTTTTTAATAATTCCTTTCAGTACTTTGTTTGACCGATGAATATTCCATCCATTGCTTGTTTGATTTGTAATCCAAGAAAGAATTTGAGTTCGCCCATCAGAGACATTTTGAACTCTTCCTGCATTAGACTCGAAAATTCCTTGCAAAGGGTTTCATTAGTAGTATCGAATATAATGTCATCAACATATATTTGAACTAAAAGAATGTCCTTTCCTTTCTTTTTGATAAAGTGAGTGTTGTCAACTTTACCCCTTTCATAACCTTTTTCCAATAAAAATTTGCTCAATCGCTCATACCATGCTCTAGGAGCTTGTTTGAGACCATAAAGAGCCTTTTTCAGTTTAAAAACATGACCAGGAAACTCAAAATTTTCAAAACCAGGGGGTTGGCTAACATACACTTCTTCATTTATAAAACCTTTAAGAAAGGCATTTTTTACGTCCATTTGATACAATTTGAAATCTAAGGTGCATGCAAAAGCTAAAAGCAACCTAATTGCTTTCAACCTAGCAACAGGGGCAAACGCTTCCTCAAAGTCTATCCCCTCTTCCTGGTTGTAGCCTTTTGCAACCAATCTAGCTTTGTTTCGAACAATTATACCAGCCTCATCAAGTTTATTTCTAAAAACCCATTTTGCTCCAATGATTTGATGAGAACTAGGCCTAGGAACAAGTTCCCAAACCTCGTTTCTTTCGAACTGGTTTAATTCTTCTTGCATAGCTAGCTGTCAATGTTCATCAACTGAAGCTTCATAAATATTCTTAGGCTCCACTTGATAAACAAAAGCCATACGATTACAAAGGCTACTAAAAGAATTACGAGTACTTACACGTTTGGATATATCACCTATAACTTGGTCGATTGAATGGTGTCGTGATGTTTTCCGTTCCTTAGGAAGATCTGCATTAGGCTTGGTGGAATTCCCTTGAGTTTGCATTTGATTTTCATTTATTTCATTTGCCTTTTCGTTTCCTTGGGATTCCTTCTTTTCTTCCAGGATTGGTTCAAGATCCTCATCAAGATATAGTTTTCCTAGAATACCTGCAAGATCATCAACAGATACCTTTCCCAGCTTTCTGGGATTAGACTCATCAAAATATACATGAATAGATTCTTCAATAGTATTACGAGTCTTATTGAAAATTCTATAAGCTTTGCTAGACGCAGAATAACCAAGGAATATACCCTCATCAGCTCTAGCATCAAAACTCCCTAGATTGTCTCTACCATTATTATGCACAAAACATTTACATCCAAAGACTCTCAAATGGGATATGTTGGGTTTTATCCCCTTGTACAGCTCATTGGGGGTTTTCTTTAAAATAGGCCTTATTAAAACACGGTTCATAATATAACATGTTGTACTTACTGCATCTGCCCAAAAATATGCAGTCATGTTCATGTCACTAAGCATTGTCCGAGAAAGTTCTTTTAAATATCGATTTTTCCTCTCCACAACCCCGTTTTGTTCCGGAGTTCTTGGAGCTGAAAAATAATGCTTAATGCCATGTTTTTCGCAAAACTTTTTAAAAAGATAGTGTTCAAATTCACCGCCATGATCAGTCTTAATGGATGCAATGCTCAAATGCATTCGGTTTTGAACAACCTTTGCTAGCTTTTTGAATTCATGGAATGCATCATTTTTATGAGTAATGAATAAAGTCCATGTATACCTAGAATAGTCATCCACAATAACCAAGCAATAATAGTTGCCACCAAAGCTTTTAGTTTGACATGGTCCAAAAGATCCATATGTAAAAGTTCCAAGGGTCTTTGAGTAGAAACAATATTTTTAGGAGGAAAAGGTACCCTTGTGAGTTTTGATTTTTGACATGGATCACATTCTTCAGAAATAGAAAATTTTTGCTTTGGCAAACCAAATACTAAGTTTTTAAAAGATAGTTTGTTCAAATGATCCATGTGGATGTGACCTATCCTACGATGCCATAGCCAAGACTCATCCTCTTTACTAATTAAACATTTAGCATCATTTGAGGGAATTGAGTTAAGATCAATTAAGTACACATTGTTTACCCTGCGAGCAACAAGCTTAATAAGATTGTCAATTTTACCCTCAATAATACATTTAGCAGGATCAAAGATAACCCTATTGCCCTTATCACATAGCTGACTAATACTTAGCAAGTTATGCTTTAGGCCTTCAACATACAAAACATTTTCAATGCAAGGGTTAGGAGGAGAACCTACTTTACCAACTCCGAGTATCCTTCCTTTGTTGTTTTCTCCGAAAGTTACATGTCCTTGGTCCTTTGGAATGAGGTGAGAGAATTCTGATTTGTCTCTAGTCATGTGTTTAGAGAAACCGCTATCCAAGTACCACCATGTTTTCCTTTCTTCCGGAGTAACCTACAAGAGAATATTTCATGTTTTCCTTTTAGGTACCCATATCTTTTTGGGTCCTTGCATGTTAGTGTTACCATAGTTTGCATCGTGCCACCTTTTAGTTTCATTGTTCTTTTTAACGAACTTCACTTTTTGGTGTTTGCACTCATGTGCGCCATGGCCCTTTCTTCCACAAAAATGACATATTATAATAGGCTTCTTATGTGAGCTAGTAGGGACAAAAATGGTGCTTAACTGTTTTTGGTGCCTGCCGGGTTGATATCCTAAACCGACTCTATTGAAAAAACATTTTTGTCTCCTTAGCATTAAATTTAAAGTATTTCTTCCTTTTTAAACTTTACAATAGTTTCTTTTAAATCCTCATTTTCTTTTACTAAGTCCTTGCAAAACTTACAAGAAGATGAACTAGCTTTAAATTTAATTTCATTACTAGAGGTGATTGAGGATTTACTTAAGGTTGTATTCAACTCTTTGTTTTTATTTTTCAAAATTTCATTTTCCTTTTCAAGATCAGAATTCTTTTGTAAAATAAGAGCTAACTTTTTCTTTTCTAAACTAACGAATAAGGATAACCTCATTGATTCCTCATGTAACTCCTCAAATGCCTCTTGTAATTCAAGATAAGAAGGTTCAAGTTCAAGTTCGGAATTTACCTCATCTCCATGTGCCATTAAGCATAGGTTGGCTGTTTTTTCCTGTTTGTCCGAATCCTCATCCAAACTTTCATCATTGTCTAATGTAACAACCCAATTTTCAGAACATAAAATAACCATTTATCATTTATTAAGTTTCTAAAAATGAGACCAATTTTTTTTTTTAAAAAAATCATATAATGAATTAAGAATAGTTCCTCAAGACTCTGTTGAAAACTGAGTTGTTACTGAAACCATTATCATACTTATGAAAACATTCATCATCATAATAAAGCATTTCGTAAACCATAATGTTGTTCCACATCACCAGTTGTTTAGTACAATTCTTCAAAATAATACAACCCAAGTCTTTCAAAATGAAATCTAATCATGATAACATAAAAGTAGCTGAATTACAAAATGGTACTTTGCATTGGTAATCCTCCACTGAAGATATAGATCCTAGACATAAGAGAACAGCTCCACCACTAATATGCTCCGACACAATACTCCCCCTAATCAATCACCGTACTACCTTCATCGCTAGGCTCCGAGTCGGACAAGTCCTCTCACTCCATCATCACATCCTCCTCATCTAAGTCCATCGGGTCCTCCTCCTCTATACCCTAAAAAATATGCTGCATAAACTCCTCCTTTATAGGATCTAGCATCACAGCTGCTAGCGGTGCAGGCTATTCACCGTACTCGTACTTATCCCGAGGCCCACCGTCCTGATAATCGCGGAGTATAATGTGTCCTAAGTGCACATCCCTCGCTATACCTCTCAATGTGTGATCTGGATCCTCTATCTCAAGAAAATGAGGAAACCGAAATTGGTGGGTGAAACAACTAAGGAACCCTAGGAGAACACCTAGAAGGGGGGTTGAATAGGTGTTTAAGAAACCTTGAAAGATTTTCGAAAGAAACAAATCGAAACAATCAAAACGAATGATTTTTGCAAAAAGCTCAGCTCTTAATCGATTACACTGTGTCTTAATCGATTAAGACCAGAAAGTATACAAATGGTTAATCGATTAAAGCCTCTCTTAATGGATTAAGCTCTGTTAAAATCTGAAAAATCACTTTTCAATCGAATACGAAAATAAATCAATTAACACGTATGATCAGAGATTCAGCGGAAAAGATTAACACCAATATTCTTATTGATTACCTAGGTTATGAAAATGATTTTCTCAAATCAATTTTCACAATTAAGATTCAATTCAATCACTTTATGAAAAATCACTCTTTTCTAGGTTTTCAACCAAGAACATATGAAATGACAAGAATGTAAAGAGTTAAGGGTTTAGAGATATTGCACAGTGATTTATCCTGGTTCACTCTCATCCACTTGAGAGCTACATCCAGTCCCCTCTTCAACCAAGAGAGATTCTTCACTATGAGGAATTAGAGTAAAACATTTTTGCATATCATTAATCCGGAAGATTGGTCCTGTAAGTTATTTTTTGGTTGCGATTTCGTCCCTTAACTTTTTTTCATTTCAAATAAATCCGGAAGTTTGTAACTTGTTTCAAATAAATCCTTTCGTCCAATTCTGTCTTAACACCGTTAATGGGAGCCTCCTACGTGGCAACCAATGGTCTTACAAGGCTAAAAATCAACGTTACACCCCAAAACGATGTCATATGAGGCCAAAATAGAAGCTTATTGGGCTATCCCTAATTGTTTTGGTTTTCTATTTTGGCCTCATATGACATCATTTTGGGGGTGTAATGTTGAGTTTTAGCCACGTAAGACCAATGATTGCCACATATGAGGCTCCCATTAACAGTGTTAAGACAAAATTGGATGGAAGGATTTATTTTAAACAAGTTACAAACTTCCGGATTTATTTGAAACGAAAAAAAGTTAAGGGGCGAAATCGCAACCAAAAAATAACTTACAGGACCAATCTAGTAGTTTTGCCTTAATAGATTCATTTGGAAGCATTTGAAACAATTCATACTCACGCATCAAAACATTCAACCTAGCTCTCCTAAGCTCACTAGTTCCTTCATGAGTCACTTGAAGAGTGTCCCACATTTCCTTAGCACTAGCACATTGAGAAACTCTAAAGAATTCGTCATAAGATAAAGCGCAGGTGATGATAGTTTTTGCTTTAAAATCATATTGAACTTTCTTTCTATCATCATCTTTCCACTTATCTTCGGGGGTTAATTGTGCTACTCCATCAACTAAACTAGAGGGAATATGAGGACCTTTTTCAATTGCTTTCCAAATATCAATATCTATTGCTTGGATAAAAATTTTCATTCTAACTTTCCAATAAGCATATCCCTCACCATTAAATAGTGGAGGACGACTTATCGAAGCACCTTCACTACCAAAGGGATTCATGGAACCCATTGCGGTTACTTAAAAGGATCTTTACGAAAAAGCTCTTATGCTCGTGTCTTTCGACCGAGCTTTGATACCAATTGAGGAAACCGCAATTGGTGGGTGAAACAACTAAGGAACCCTAGGAGAACACCTAGAAGGGGGGGTTGAATAGGTGTTTAAGAAACCTTGAAAGATTTTCGAAAGAAACAAATCGAAACAATCAAAACGAATGATTTTTGCAAAAAGCTCAGCTCTTAATCGATTACACTGTGTCTTAATCGATTAAGACCAGAAAGTATACAAATGGTTAATCGATTAAAGCCTCTCTTAATCGATTAAGCTCTGTGAAAATCTGAAAAATCACTTTTCAATCGAATACGAAAATCAATCAATTAACACGTATGATTAGAGATTCAGCGGAAAAGATTAACACCAATATTCTTATTGATTACCTAGGTTATGAAAATGATTTTCTCAAATCAATTTGCACAATTAAGATTCAATTCAATCACTTTATGAAAAATCACTCTTTTCTAGTGTGGTAGACCGACCCTCGGTCTACCCTTATCATACTCGGCCGACCAGATTACCCTATCTGATAGGTCACGCCTACCCAGGCCGAGCGCTTGTCCTAGGACCCCTCCTGGCACCTCAGGACCGACCACATAGGGCTTACCCCTCAACGAGTTCGAGCTAGGGGCGCGTGAGCCTAACTTGCCAACAGGGATAAGATTCTCCACTACAGGATAAGGATGAATGACTCATCCTACATCCTAAATGGGACACGTCAGCTGCCTTGCTGGCCCTCCGTACAGACCCACAAGGTACAATGCCACCCCTTTAAATAGCTGTCTCCAGCAAGGGGCTCTGGTACGTTCTCTCTCTCCCTAATTGCACATCTGCACACACTATGATTAGGGAAACCCTAGTTGTCCCAACTGGACCTCTAGCATACCTAAACAATCATACACTAACCTCAGTCCATCCACTAGTTCTTGGGTCTCTCTATACCTTTGAGCTAGGGGTATATCTGATACACCGTGTCCTAGACATGACATTGGCGCTGTCTGTGGGGATCTGATAAACTGTTATCCCCACTCAAAAAATGGTAAACCCACATGGAAACGCCGCAAACAGCTCGCGCGGCGCAAACCACCAGACCGGAAAGAACCGCCAGAGACTGGAAGAAGGCAGTGCTGACAATGGAAGAGATCTTGAAGGAAGAAACCCTCCCCACCAGAGTATGCCATCGATAAGACTTGAAATCCCATCCCGCAGCCACCACTCAGTACCAGCCTGAACTCACAGCGGTCCATACACCGTTCATTCTAGGCAAACAAACCCCAACCCCCCCAATCGTGTACCAAACCACGGCTTCGGCCGCTCCATCGACGCCCGTGTCTCCGGAGAAGAAAGGGGACACTCCCAAGGCCGAAGGGAAACCCAGCTCGAAGAAATAATCAAACAACAAGCCCAAATGTTGGAGCAGTAGGGAAGGGCCATAGCAGAGCTCTAGCAGATCCACATGCAGGCGGTTGCTGCGCGGGCAGTAGAAACAACCCCGGTAACCGTACCAACCCAGGATCCTCAAGGCCCCATCGCCCTTCCCCCACCACCTCCAATAAATCCAGCCCTTGCAGCCAATTATGAGACTGACGACAGCGCTCACCCTGGCCACCCCTTTAATCCGCGAATCATGGCTTATGAGACACCCTCCGCATTCCTCGGCCCCACCAGTGTAGCTAAGTATAACGAGTTAACCGACCCCTTGGAACACATTTTATCTTTTGAAGGTGCTATGAACTCTGCAACCACCCGTTTTGAGGTGGTACTCGGCCCTGCCTAGGAACTCTGTTAACTCCTGGGCAGAAATGAAGAGAATTTTCCTGAATAGATACACTGCTAGCTGCATCCAGCCAAAGTCCGACCACGCACTAGCAGGTGTCATGCAACAACCCGAAGAACCCTTGAGAGAGTATCTATCCCGTTTCCATTCAGAGGCAGGATCCGTTCCAAACCTTGAACCGAGCTTCTCGGTCTTCCTTTTCACTCAGGGACTTCGGAATGGAGACTTCAAAAACTCATTAGTGGGAAAACCGCCGAGGGATATGGCGGAGTTAAGACATCGTTCCACCAAATTCATCAATTTGGAGGAATTCAGCAAATGGCAGAAAAATAAGGAAAGAGGTGAGCGAGGGGAACCTTCCTCTCAGGGAAAACCCAGAAGAGATGACAGAAGAGATGACAGAAGGGAGGAACAAAGAAGAGGACCCAGAGGGGACAGAAGGTTTGGCGTTCCCCGAGCAAAATTCGAGCAGTACACTCCTCTCACGATCCCAAGAAGTCAGATACTGCAGGAAACAATGCAAACCGACCTTCGAATGATAGAGAGACCTCCCCTCTTAAAAAGAAGTCAGCGCCAAGATCGTTCCAAGTTTTGCTCGTATCATGGAGGATACGGGCATACTACAGACGAGTGCACCTGGCTAAGGGATGTCATCGAGCAACTGATAAGAGATGGGAAATTAAAACAGTATGTCAGGGAGGCACTCAACCAACATGCTCGAAGAAGGACCCCCTCTCTGGACAGAAACATCCGACCTCCAACCAGAGAAACCAACCATAATACCAATCAGCAACCATCCGATCAACAGAGAGTAGCCATGGTAGAAGTAACTACAGATCAATCCCCGCAAAACCTTAGAGTGAACACCATAGCAGGAGGTTTCGCGGGGGGAGGAGAAAAGAGATCCGATAGAAAAAAATACATCAATCAAGTGCTCGCCGTCCATGACCATCCAATCAGAAAAAGAACCACAAAAAGTGTACCCATCTGTTTCTCTGATGAAGATCTTGAAGGGATCATCCTGGGTCACAACGACCCAATGGTCATTACTGCCCTGGTAGGCAACTATGAGGTTGCCAGGATATTTGTCAACCAAGGCAGTTCGGCAGACATCATGTTCTTGAACCTTTTTGAAGCCCTAAAGTTAAAGACCTCCGACCTAACCCCATTCGAGGGAAAGTTAATCAGCTTTACAGGAGACGCGGTGGTTCCCAAAGGACACATCCAACTACCGGTAACACTTGGAAACCACCCCTTGGCCAGGACAGAGATCATCAACTTTCTCGTGGTCGACTGCCCCTCAGCATATAATGCCATCCTCGGCAGAACATGCCTACAGGCTTTCGGTGCGGTCGTCTCGACCGTTCATCTGGCCATGAAATTCGAAGGCTCTGACGGAACTATTGTCGCTATCCGAGACGAGCAGGAAAAAGCTAGACTATGCTACATTGCTAGTTTAGCAAAGTTCAAAAGCCCTGAAGAAATTCAGCCAAATTTATGTTTGAACAAAGGAAATGTACTTTTGACAGACTTGGATGTCAGATCCGAGTTGGATGATACAAGACCGACCCCACAAGGTGAGTGGGAATTCATTGTGTTAGATGAAGAGCTCCCGAGCAGGAAAGTGAAGATAGGAACCAACCTTTCAGAAAAAGTACGAGCAGAGATGCTTGAACTTTTAAAGAAAAACAAGGACCTTTTTGCATGGACCTCGGCTGATATGCCGGGGATTGATCCAAACCTGATTTGTCATTGTCTCAGCGTTCACCCGACCGCCAAGCTGGTCGCCCAAAAAAAGAGAAGGGTAGGCACAGAGAAAGCTGCAGTAATTGAGGAGAAAGTGGCCGAGCTCCTCTCTGCCAGATTCATCCGAGAGGTCAACTACTCCGAGTGGCTTTCAAACACAGTATTGGTCAAAAAATCAAATGGGAAGTGGTGCATGTGCGTCGACTACACCGACTTGAACAAAGCTTGCCCAAAAGACCAGTATCCCCTCCCCATCATTGACAAACTAGTGGACAACTCAGCTGGCTACCAACTCCTCTCTTTTATGGATGCATACTCGGGGTACAACCAAATCCCGATGTACCCTCCTGATCAGGAGAAAACGGCCTTCATCACTAAAAGGGCTACTTACTGCTACACAGTAATGACTTTCGGATTGAAAAACGCTGGCGCAACCTACCAGCGGATGATGAACAAGGTCTTCTCGGGTTTGATTGGTCCTACTCTTGAGGTGTACATAGATGATATGATAGCCAAGAGCAAGAAAAAGGAAGATCATCCCCAGGATTTAGCAGCCATATTGGACAGAATCAGAAGGTACAACATGCGCCTGAACCCCGATAAGTGCACCTTCGGGGTTCCGGCTGGGGCCTTTTTAGGCTTCATGCTCACAGAGAGGGGTATCGAGGCCAACCCAGAGAAATGCCAAGCTATTCTGAACATGCATAGCCCGTCTAATGTGAAGGAGGTTTAGAGGCTGACTGGTCGGATGGCAGCCCTCTCAAGATTCCTCCCTCAAGCAAGCTAAAAAAGCCCTCCCGTGGTACCAACTTCTCAGGAAAAACAAAACTTTTCATTGGAATGACTCTTGCGAACAAGCGTTTGCTGAACTCAAGAAATACCTCTCGGCCTCTCCCGTCCTCACAAGTCCTCGGGAGGGAGAAATTCTGTTTTTATACTTGTCTGTTAGTGAAACATCTGTTAGCTCGGCCCTGGTCAAGGACGACTCAGGTACCGAGTGACCCATCTACTTTGTCAGCAAGGCCCACCAAGGACCCGAAATAAGATACTCCAAGATAGAGAAGCTCATTTTTGCTCTGGTAATTGCTGCTAGGAGACTCTGGCAGTACTTTCAGAACCACCCCATTGTGGTCAAAACAACTCAGCCGATAAGGCAGGTGCTTCACCGACCGGACTTGGCGGGAAGGATGGTCTCTTGGTCCGTTGAGCTATCAGAGTTCGACGTCACCTACGAGCCGCGGAGAACTCTCAAGTCCCAAGTCTTAGCGGACTTTGTTTCAGAATTGTCAGACTTTAACCATCCCAGCCAGCCCCAACCTTGGAAGATTTACGTTGATGGTTCCAGCCACAGTAAAGGGGCTGGGGCCGGAATAATCCTTGAAAACGCCGAGGGCCTCAGCGTAGAATATTCCCTCAAGTTTGAGTTTCCCACCTCAAACAACCAAACAGAGTATGAGGCGGTGATAGCCGACCTGCGGATGGCTCACCAAATGGGGGCTTCAGAAATCGAAGTTTTCAGCGATTCTCAGTTGGTTGTATCTCAAGTCAAAGGTGAGTTTCAAGCAAAAGAACCAATTCTCCAAAAATACCTAGAGCAAGTCAAAACCCTCTCAGATCTCTTCCCTCAATTTTCCATCACTCACATCCCTAGGTCCTCTAATGGGCGAGCTGACATTCTCTCCAAGCTCGCTAGCACTAAAGGTCCTGAAAACAACAAAAGCCTAGTCCAAGAAACTGTCCACCAGCCGAATGTTGTTCTGGCATTATCTCTGACCACCGATTGGATGGACCCCATCAAACAATATCTTAAATTCCGAGTCCTACCAACCGACCCCACTCAAGGAAAAAAGATAGTCAAGCAAGCTGCTCAGTATGCCATGATCGGTGACACTTTGTATAAACGGGGAATGGACTCCCCTATGCTGAAGTGACTGAACCCTGCTGAAGCCATCTCGTGCTGGCCGAGGTTCACGAAGGAATCTCGAGCCACCATGTAGGTGAAAAAGCTCTAGCCCGTAAAGTACTCCGAGCAGGCTATTACTGGCCTACACTTCTAAGCGATGCTTCAGAACATGTCAAAAGATGCAAGTCCTGTCAGCTTCACAGAAAGATTTTCCAACGCCCCCCGACGGAGCTCCACTCAATGATCGCACCATGGCCCTTCTATCAGTGGGGCATGGACATCATAGGGAAATTTAAAAAAGCTCTGGGGCAGCTAAAGTTTGTGGTGGTCGCAATTGATTATTTCACAAAATGGGTCGAAGCCGAGGCTTTGGCCACAATCTCTTCAGCTAAAATCCAAAAATTCTTTCTTAGACAAGTCATCGCTCGCTTCGGTGTCCCACACACTCTGGTGACCGACAATGGCACACAATTCACAGCCAAGGTTTTTCAAGAGCTGGTCGACCACTTCCACATCACCCACCATTTCTCACTGAATTGGGTGTTTATGAAAACATTGGAAAATATTCGAATTAAATCGTTTTCAAAAAACTTAAAGAGATTTTGCAGCAGAAAACAATATATTGATGAAAACGATTGCGCAGAAGCGAATAATAGTAATACTATTATGAAAAACTAATATGCGCGGATACGAATTTAAAATAAGAACAACGAAAACCGTTACCGCGCTTATTATTTTAAATTCGCTTAAAATAGATTATTATGAAAATAGATGTTATGATGCAATACGATAAATAACAACAACGGAAAATAAAGAGACAAGGGATAGAAGAGATTGCACCGGAGAAGTTCGGCAAACCCGGCCTACTCCAGTCCCCAAGTGACCCGCTTGAGCTTTTCACTAAACCAAGACGCCACGCGTCCCCAAGTACAACCAGAGCGCCCCGCAAGCTACTAGGAACCTCCTTTCGCCAGGGACCTCGAAACACAACTAGGAAAACCTTTCCTAGATTTTCTAGATAGCCTAACTACTAGGTGACCCACCGTTCGTCTAGCACTACCCACACAACAAAGGGTTCCTCACCCTACAACCACGAACGCAGCACGTCCACACTAGGAGATTCACTCCCTAGTCACTAAGGGTTACACACCCCTTACAACACTGGTTATGGTATGAGTGATCGGGTACCAGACCTATAGTGCACTCTCAATAGTGCTGATACAACAATAAAAGGTCACTCTAACAAATACATGTTCTAAGCAACACAGATACAACAATTAAGCCCTATAGTAATGAAGTCAAAAGAAGTGTTACAAGGCCAATACAAGGTTTATGATTTTCTTCAAAGAATGTATGAACGTGAAAACCAGAGAAGAAGAAGAAGAAGAAACATGATGATCAGATTATGTAGAAGTGTCGAAGTGATTTTGAAAAAAAAAACAAATAAATAGAGTTTGTTTTTGAAATCAAAATCAAATCAAAAGATAAAATAAAAGATTTAAGAATTAAAACCAAAGATTTCAAATTTGAATTTTGAATTTGAAAATAGAATCAGAATCAAATCAAAAACGATTTTGGAAATAAAATAATTTAAGTTTTAAAATCAAACCCAAATAAAAAAGATTTAGAAAATAAAACAAAGATTTGATTCTTAAAACAAATAAGGAATATTTTCAAAAATAAAATCAAATTCGAATTTTGAAAATAAATCAGAATCAATTAAGTAAAAACAAATTTGGAAATAAATCAAAATGATTCTGACACGTTTTTCAATAAAAGTTGAGGTAATCCATTACTTGAGGGAGGTAATCGATTATCCCTTTAAAAATAGAAACTTTGAAATTCATTTTAAAAACCAGTAATCGATTATCACATGCATGTAATCGATTACTTCACTTCTGTTTAATGTATGATGCAACACATATAATCGATTACCACTATTCTAATAATCGATTACAGAGCCTCTGATTTTTATATGATGCAACATCATGTAATCGATTATCTCAAAGCAATAATCGATTACTTTGTCTCAGGAAAATATATGATGCAACAATTATAATCGATTACTTGAGCCAGGTAATCGATTACTCTCATAAGAAAGTAATGGATTAGCAAAGTTCACTTAATCGATTACAAGCTCTCTGATTTTTCTATGATGCAACCAAGTTAATCGATTAACTTAGGCAAGTAATCGATTACTCTCTCTTGCATACATAAGAGTATTCAGAGTTTTGTAACATCAAGTATTTTCACCAAAACTAAGATAGAAAAACTGAATTTCACAAAACTTCTTTTTCTTCTCCTTTATTATGAAAAATATATTTAGAAAAACTTATATTGTCCTTTTAACATAATATAAACCTTGACTTCATTACCTTACACGATGTCCTAAGGGAAAGGCTAAAATTTTCATTTGCTTGAGCCTTCAACTTCATCTGCTTGATTCTTCAACTTGAAGCTTGGACTTGAAGGATGAAGAACTTGTGATTGCACTTGATATGAACTTGAGAATCTTGAGTTTGTTATCATCAAAACCATATAGAATATTTGCACTTGAAGTCCTTAGGAAAGCTTGACTTCCAACACTCCCCCTTTTTGATGATGACAAACCTGTATTCTGAATGATCTGCATCACAAGTGTTATACAAGCAAATGTATATATAATAAACACATCCTTATCCCTAGAACACAAATAATACAACAAGGATACAAAAAGTATATATAACAAATTAAATGCTTCGCATCCTTGCAACATTCAGCATCATTCAACATCATTCAGGAATTCTTCTCCCCCTTTTGTCAACAACAAAAAGTGGGTTAAGAATTCTTCACTTGTTGTTATGCTTGAATTTTTCTTCTCCCCTTTTGTTATCCATTAGATATGCTATGAAGTTCAGAATTCTTCTCCCCATGAGTAAGCTTGACTTCTCACTTTTCTTTCCATGGGAGTTATAACATGATCCCTTTTGATTTGACAACGACATTTGACTTTCTCCCCCTTTTGATCAAATAAACCAAATGCTAAACTCCCCCTGAAACACTGGGTAGAAGCATTAATAATAACAAGGAGATTTGTTACATACTTTACTCCCCCTATTTGACATCAGCATAAGGTGTAACAGCCTCACTTATTATTAGTAATTATTAGGTTTTATAAAAATCGGAGTTTGAAAATTTCGTTTTAACACCTAAATTTCTTAAAAAGGTTTTACGAAAATCTGGCAGAGTTTCCTCTGTTTTCCGGACTTCCCAAAATTTTTCTCCTAAAAACCTGTCAGTCCAGAAACTTTTAAAAACGTAAACAACAACAGTTTAATAGTTATATCAGATCCTAATGCCCGATGAATACAAAGTTCAGGGCGTACAACTATTACATATTTTATATCACAAAATAGTTGTCCACTCAAAATATAATATATGTATATATATGTTCGCTCCACGTGGTGGAATGAAGATCCTGCCCGGCCAACACTGGTGTATGCTCCACTTGTGTACCTGAAAAATAATAACAACACAGGGGAAGCATCACACAGCACTTAAAAAGGAGATTTCTAAGCAGATATATACGACACGCCAAAACTATTCAAGCCTATGCTATGCTACACAATTCATGTTCTTCTTTCCTCTTTACCTTCTAACTGTTTCCCAATTCTTTTTCTTTCTAATTGCTTTCTTTTAGATAATCGTCAACCTATAATTATTCTTGTTAGTCACTGCTTTCTTTATTTTCCTTTTTATTCTCATTCTCATTACCCTTTATCCATTTTCCATTCAAATTCTTCTTGATCGACACGCCCTCACAGGCTCGCGTCGATGCCGATACGCCCTCACAGGCTCGCATCGGACTTTCACTTTCCTTTCTAATCGACACGCCCTCACAGGCTCGCATCGGACTTTCACTTTCTTTTCTAATCGACACGCCCTCACAGGCTCGCATCGATGCCGATACGCCCTCACAGGCTCGCATCGGACTTTCACTTTCTTTTCTAATCGACACGCCCTCACAGGCTCGCATCGATGCCGATACGCCCTCACAGGCTCGCATCGGATTTTTGTCCTTTACCTTTCCTTCTCTTTTTCTGTTTCTCAGCCTTTTCTTTTCTGATTTACTATATTACTCTTTTTTTCTCTCATCCCGCTATTTAGGGACTTAACATCACATTATTTACTTTCCATTATTTTCAACAATTCACTTTACTAATTTATTCTTACCTTTAACTAACTCTATCTAACTTGGTCTTATGCCTGATATTTTAATTCTTGTTACTAGCACTTAGTTACTTCCATTCCTTCCCTTTTCTTTTTCGTCTTCTCTTCCTTTGTCTCTTTTTCCTACATCACTCATATTTGATAATACCTAGCTCATGCCTTTAGGACCATTTATATTATCTCTTTTCCCGTTAACTCTCCCTTTCTTATTTTCCGTTTATTTCATTCCTCTAATGGCTAATTACCCATTCACTCCATTTATTTCTATTAACTTTATTTTATCCTAATTTAGTTCTCAACTCATTCCTATACTTTCTTTATTTAAGTCTGACTCTCCATAGTTAATCTCTAATTTCTCCCTTTTCTCACTTACGCTACTCACTCGTTCTTATAATTCCGTTTATTTATTTATTTCTTATTATTCCGTTTATTTCGTTGCTGATTGTTTCAACTCTCCTTTAACTAAATTTTCTTTCCTAATTATCTTCCTTCATTATTAGCGGCTACTCTGAGGTTCATTAACAATTAACATTTCCCTCGGTCCTAGCGATAGATATAACTACCCAGAAATACACCCCTTAAGGACTGGTAATGAAACCCCTTACCTCAATCGATGACAGCGAGAGGGGTAACCTTAGTCTGACGCTTTACTCCCCAGCTTACGCTCTAGCTCGGCTCCAATTTGATCTTAAGCTTCCAAAATCTTTGATTCCAAGCACGGCGGGGACAATCGATCTCGATCGCGGTGACGGTGTTGCTCCTCGTTACTTGCGAACGATCGCGGCCGGATCGAGGCCCAAGCTTCAAGCCTCGGAGTACCCAACACAAGCCCGGTGCGAATCACGATCGGTGTCGGCGTCGGTGAGATCCGGTGAGGAGAGAGAAAACCCTAGAGGAGAGAGAAACACAAAGGGTGGAGGAAGAGAGTAAGGGAACTCAATCAATAGGGAAAGGGAGAGGAAGAAGAGCTCTTGATGGTGGTGGTGGTGGGTGGTGGTTCGTGGTGGTGGCCGGAAAGGAAGGAGGTGGATGGTGGAGGAAGGAAAGAGAGAAAGAGACTAAGAGGGAGGAGAGAGAGAGAGAGAGGCGCTCATGGTGGTGGCCTTGGTGGTGGCGGCTGGTGGTGGTGGCTGGTGTTGCTGGAGTGTTTGGGGGGGTTGCTGGACGGAGGTGGGTGAGGGAGTGTGAAGAGAGGGTTGGAAAATGAGGGAGGAGGGAGGCAGACGCACCATTTTATGGTGCTGGTGCTTGAAACACGCACCCGCGCGCCTGGGCGCGGAGAGGCGTGCGCCTGCGCGCTCGCGCTGCGAATCTGATGCGCGCTGGGGATCTGGTCGCGCGCCTGGGCGAGTCGTGCATGCGCCTGGGCGAATTTCTCACGGGTTTGGTGCACCTGATGCACACTGGTGCGCCTAGGCGTGCACGAGTGGTTCCTGACTTCGATTCGTCATAACTTTTTCGTTAACCGTCGGATCGGGTCCAAATTTTTAGGCAAGCTTCTTCACCCCATAAACTTCATATCCAACGGTGGAATTTATTTTCTTAGCATCCTATAATAAATTTCTAATTTTCTCTTTTCGGTCGATTTCTAGCATCGAAAACGCCGATTTAACTCCCGATCTCGCTTATATGACTTTGCCCAAAGCCATAAATGCCTTCTATACAACTCCTAGGTCCTATATTCACCACTCACATATCTAGAAAAATTCATTAAGTCACTTTTCCAATTTTTCTAAGGTTTTTAATAATTATTTCATTTAAATCAAAGTTTAGGATGTTACAATTCTCCCCCACTTATTAGAATTTCGTCCCCGAAATTCCGTTCAATTCCTTCAAATGGAGAACCATCCCATGGGTAAGCTTCTGATCACGGTTTTCACTTCCCTTCGATTTTTACTTTCCGCTCCGTATGCGGTTAGAGTCATGCTTATTCCAACGTCTGTCTTCTAGCACCACGTACCAACTCCATCAGGATCATCAATTTTTCTTATTATTAAAGTTCCATCTCCCATTCCTTGGATTGAAATCCTCCCCCACTTAGCTGCGACATAATTGATTATATCCATGCTAGAGGGTTATGCTTATCCGTTGCTCAGAATAGAGTACACCGGTTCCCGACCGGTATCCAAGGCTAAAAAGAGGACACGTGGGTGACAATCTATCAGTAGGCATAGAACTATGCCGGGTTTCTATGACTCGGCGAATTCTCACCAATGCATCTGAGATGCTTGGAACTTGAAGAGAGTGAAGATGAAAGGAAGAAACATGAAGCACTCAAGAGCGAGTCTCATGGTTTTTGCTAGATGATCCAGGATGTACTGGGTACGTGTCAAGCAAGAAGACAATGGAGATTATTCCCCAAAGTGTGCATTTTCAGCAGAGAGTCGCCGAAGGATGCGTTCCTACGGATCTGCGGTTAATTGATTGGTCTCGGTCAAAGTCTAGCTGTTGCTTCTCGATTCGGTGTCATTTTGGGAAGGTCTTGTTTTATTCTTTAGTTTAACCCAAATTCGGTTCTCTTCGAAGTGTTTGGAAGTATCTGTTTAGTAGTCCTATGGCTTACGGTATGCTTATGAGTTATTGTCGCTCGGATAGGATTCGAATCGAGTCGTCAAGTCTCCCCCACTTATTATCAACATACTTGAGTAAGTCGAAGGCAGGGAGGAAACTGGGTCAATTCCAAGAATCAATTAGCTAAGTTCTCACAAGTTGGAGAGGTGGTTCGATTACTGAGTTGAACGTTCTCGGTGGAAATACCGAATAAGAGTGTCTTAAATGGGATTGATTTGCGAATTACTGTTTACGAGTCTTAGGAAAGATCCTATAGGATTAGAGTTCAATCGGACGTTCGACGGAGATATAATTTCTAAATGGTTCGTTTGGATCTCCATTAGATGATTGCAATAATATAACATGTCGATAAACGCGAAGACCGAGGTGGTCAGTCCCAATCTCACATTTATCAACTGTACATCACTGCGTTATTGAATGATAGCTTTATCTTTTAACAGGTGCAAGGGAAAGGACGACCAATCCTGACCTCACACTCTATCAGAGGATGACACTATCATAACCGAGTTCGGTGGAATTTCTAACTAGGTTTTAACACTTATCGACTCCTTCTAGATTACACTTCTCACACTTACTCTAGGCAAAGACACTAAAGCAACTAGTTGATGCAGCATTAATATAAAAAGTACCTTGGATAAGTTCATTCCTCGTTCTACGTGTCCATAGGACAGTTTGTAGCACGGTGTCCGGGTTGCCCGCATTGGAAACAGAGACCTTCCTTTCTATGCTGCTCCAACATCCGACACATACGAGTATGGGATCCTCCACAATGTGGACATGGTGGCCTGGTCCTTGGAGCGGTCGCACTCTGACCCGCATTCTCTGGCACTACTGCTCTGGTGCGGTTAACAGCATACGAACCTGATCCTTGAGCCAGTCCCTTACCCTTGTTGAGACCTACTTCATTCGGTATATTCTTGCCCCTTTTCTCTGCTTTATGTCGATTCAAACTCTTCTCATAAGTACTAGCCATATTCACCAGCTGAGAGAGGTTAGCTATACCCTGATGCACAAAGACAGTCTGAATCCTGGCATTGAGACCTGCTTCAAATTTTAACACACTTGGTGCGTTAATCTACATCCCGGTAACTGCCAGAATAGCGAATCAGATCTTCAAATTGTGCCGCATATTCACCGACACTCATACTTCCTTGCTCCAGATGCAGAAAAGCGATCTCCTTTTCCCTACGAACATCCTCAGGAAAATACTTCCCCAGGAAGTGAGCCTTGAACAGGTCAAAAGTGATATCCTGATAAGCTGCCTCCAATTCTCTTCGCACACGTTCCCACCAATACTCTGCTTCGTCAGTCAACATATACTGTGCTAACAACACAGTTTGTTCAGCAGGTGGCGCCATGGTGCGAAGGATCTTCTCAATTTCCTTGAGCCATCGCTGAGCTCCATCAGGATTATACCCTCCTGCGAACCTAGGCGGTTTGCATTTCCTAAATCGAGCCATCCAGTCAATTTCGGCTTGGTTCTGTTGCATTCGGGCCTGATTCTGATTCATTTGAATCAGGTTCTCCAATATAGCGGCCATCCGCTCATTTTCGGCACGTCGCCCAGCCATACTGTTAGGTCATGAAGGGAATAGTCAGTTAAAGACTGAATACTTAATCACTAACCTAAATATCCTATTCCTAGACTTAGACTCTTACTAAACGAACCAGTTACTCGCTTGGTGAGTAACCATCGGAGATGTGAGTCCACACTCCAAAGGCCGAGGAAAAACTGCTCTGATACCAAAATGTAACAGCCTCACTTATTATTAGTAATTATTAGGTTTTATAAAAATGGAAGTTTGAAAATTTCGTTTTAACACCTAAATTTCTTAAAAAGGTTTTACGAAAATCCGGCAGAGTTTCCTCTGTTTTCCGGACTTCCCAAAATTTTTCTCCTAAAAACCTGTCAGTCCAGAAACTTTTAAAAACGTAAACAACAACAGTTTAATAGTTATATCAGATCCTAATGCCCGATGAATACAAAGTTCAGGGCGTACAACTATTACATATTTTAAATCACAAAATAGTTGTCCACTCAAAATATAATATATGTATATATATGTTCGCTCCACGTGGTGGAATGAAGATCCTGCCCGGCCAACACTGGTGTATGCTCCACTTGTGTACCTGAAAAATAATAACAACACAGGGGAAGCATCACACAGCACTTAAAAAGGAGATTTCTAAGCAGATATATACGACACGCCAAAACTATTCAAGCCTATGCTATGCTACACAACTCATGTTCTTCTTTCCTCTTTACCTTCTAACTGTTTCCCAATTCTTTTTCTTTCTAATTGCTTTCTTTTAAATAATCGTCAACCTATAATTATTCTTGTTATTCACTACTTTCTTTATTTTCCTTTTTATTCTCATTCTCATTACCCTTTATCCATTTTCCATTCAAATTCTTCTTGATCGACACGCCCTCACAGGCTCGCGTCGATGCCGATACGCCCTCACAGGCTCGCATCGGACTTTCACTTTCCTTTCTAATCGACACGCCCTCACAGGCTCGCATCGATGCCGATACGCCCTCACAGGCTCGCATCGGACTTTCACTTTCTTTTCTAATCGACACGCCCTCACAGGCTCGCATCGATGCCGATACGCCCTCACAGGCTCGCATCGGACTTTCACTTTCTTTTCTAATCGACACGCCCTCACAGGCTCGCATCGATGCCGATACGCCCTCACAGGCTCGCATTGGACTTTCACTTTCTTTTCTAATCGACACGCCCTCACAGGCTCGCATCGATGCCGATACGCCCTCACAGGCTCGCATCGATGCCGATACGCCCTCACAGGCTCGCATCGGATTTTTGTCCTTTACCTTTCCTTTTCTTTTTCTGTTTCTCAGCCTTTTCTTTTCTGATTTACTATATTACTCTTTTTTTCTCTCATCCCGCTATTTAGGGACTTAACATCACATTATTTACTTTCCATTATTTTCAAAATTTCACTTTACTAATTTATTCTTACCTTTAACTAACTCTATCTAACTTGGTCTTATGCCTGATATTTTAATTCTTGTTACTAGCACTTAGTTACTTCCATTCCTTCCCTTTTCTTTTTCGTCTTCTCTTCCTTTGTCTCTTTTTCCTACATCACTCATATTTGATAATACCTAGCTCATGCCTTTAGGACCATTTATATTATCTCTTTTCCCGTTAACTCTCCCTTTCTTATTTTCCGTTTATTTCATTCCTCTAATGGCTAATTACCCATTCACTCCATTTATTTCTATTAACCTTATTTTATCCTAATTTAGTTCTCAACTCATTCCTATACTTTCTTTATTTAAGTCTGACTCTCCATAGTTAATCTCTAATTTCTCCCTTTTCTCACTTACGCTACTCACTCGTTCTTATAATTCCGTTTATTTATTTATTTCTTATTATTCCGTTTATTTCGTTGCTGATTGTTTCAACTCTCCTTTAACTAAATTTTATTTCCTAATTATCTTCCTTCATTATTAGCGGCTACTCTAAGGTTCATTAACAATTAACATTTCCCCCGGTCCTAGCGATAGATATAACTACCCAGAAATACACCCCTTAAGGACTGGTAATGAAACCCCTTACCTCAATCGATGACAGCGAGAGGGGTAACCTTAGTCTGACGCTTTACTCCCCGGCTTACGCTCTAGCTCGGCTCCAATTTGATCCTAAGCTTCCAAAATCTTTGATTCCAAGCACGGCGGGGACAATCGATCTCGATCGCGGTGACGGTGTTGCTCCTCGTTACTTGCGAACGATCGCGGCCGGATCGAGGCCCAAGCTTCAAGCCTCGGAGTACCCAACACAAGCCCGGTGCGAATCACGATCGGTGTCGGCGTCGGTGAGATCCGGTGAGGAGAGAGAAAACCCTAGAGGAGAGAGAAACACAAAGGGAGGAGGAAGAGAGTAAGGGAACTCAATCAATAGGGAAAGGGAGAGGAAGAAGAGCTCTTGATGGTGGTGGTGGTGGGTGGTGGTTCGTGGTGGTGGCCGGAAAGGAAGGAGGTGGATGGTGGAGGAAGGAAAGAGAGAAAGAGACTAAGAGGGAGGAGAGAGAGAGAGAGAGGCGCTCATGGTGGTGGCCTTGGTGGTGGCGGCTGGTGGTGGTGGCTGGTGTTGCTGGAGTGTTTGGGGGGGTTGCTGGACGGAGGTGGGTGAGGGAGTGTGAAGAGAGGGTTGGAAAATGAGGGAGGAGGGAGGCAGACGCACCATTTTATGGTGCTGGTGCGTGAAACACGCACCCGCGCGCCTGGGCGCGGAGAGGCATGCGCCTGGGCGAGTCGTGCATGCGCCTGGGCGAATTTCTCACGGGTTTGGTGCACCTGATGCACACTGGTGCGCCTGGGCGTGCACCGGTGCGCCTGGGCGTGCACCAGTGGTTCCTGACTTCGATTCGTCATAACTTTTTCGTTAACCGTCGGATCGGGTCCAAATTTTTAGGAAAGCTTCTTCATCCCATAAAATTCATATTTAACGGTGGAATTTATTTTCTTAGCATCCTATAATAAATTTCTAATTTTCTCTTTTCGGTCGATTTCTAGCATCGAAAACGCCGATTTAACTCCCGATCTCGCTTATATGACTTTGCCCAAAGCCATAAATGCCTTCTATACAACTCCTAGGTCCTATATTCACCACTCACATATCTAGAAAAATTCATTAAGTCACTTTTCCAATTTTTCTAAGGTTTTTAATAATTATTTCATTTAAATCAAAGTTTAGGATGTTACATAAGGAGTTATGGGAAACAAAAAATTTGTCCCAATACATAGTTAAAGAGTTGCATGATGTCAAGATAGAGTGAAGTAGCAATCATGTTTTCATGCAAATTTGAAAAAGTTTTTCTCCCCCTTCCTAAAAGAATGATTCAACCAAGCAAGTTATAAAGGGAGATCAAATGCATCAATAAAACATGTTTATGCTTACTATATAAAGCAACATCAAAACTTTATGAGCCTATATGCCATGACAAAAAATATTTAATGCAATTCAATTCAGCAAACTTTGTCATCTAAGGCATATATCACATAAACAAGATGTATCACAAGAATGAAAAGTTTTAGGAGTAATGATACTTATCGAGATGAGATTTTTCAAGATTGTAAGCTTTCGTGTTCCTTCCATTCGGATATTCAAAATTCTTTAATTTAAGGAACTCTCCTCTTATTCAATGTGTTGCACTTCTTCCATTCCAAGAGATCGTCTTGATATTGCCGTATCACCTTCAAGTTTTTGTGTATTGCCCAGTTCTCTTTTCATTTTAATCCATTAACGACGTTGGTAGAGGACGTTGCATACTTATACTTGTAGGAATACCTGCAAAACTAATTAGCACGTTTCTCTTGGTATCCAAGTTAATTGGATCCTTAGGTATTAGTGACACATGAATATAGTGTATGCTGAAAAATAATTTATTCTTCAAAAAATTTTGTCCAACATATCGAAGAAGGAATAAATACAATTTCAGCACCATGATAAGCATATGTATCAAAAGGAAAAGTAACATAAAATAGTTAAGAAAAAATAAGAGTGGTGATACTTATCGTTTGTGACACTTTCTCAAGATATAATGTTTGTGCACTTGTGGAGTTCTTCCCTAAGGAGTTTCGCCATTCTTTATTTTTGAGGGAAGTCTTCACCTTTTTAACATGTTCCCCTTCTTTAGTATTTTTCCTCAAGCATCATGATGAAAGAGAGGTTTAATTCCTTCTTTGGAATTGTTTCATTTAATTTCAATGAGTATATCTTCAAATGAGCTTGAGGCATTACCTGTAAAAGTACTTAGGAACAATTCTTTTGGTATCCAAGGACTTGGATCCTCTATGATTAGTTACATTTCCTCACAAATATCAATGATATTGTGAAGGCAAAATGTGAATAAACAATTTAAACATATGCACTAATCATAAAAAGAAATAACACCATGCTTATGTTATAAGTCCATGTCGTACCAAACATGTCCTTACAAATACAAGCATGTTCTCATATATCAATGCAATATCATTACAGATAAAGTGTAATCATGTGATAGAAGATAATAACAAAATTTTAACCTCACATGATGTAACACATTATATGTAACAGGTATCTAGGACTATACCAGAAATAATCATGTGCTAAAAAGAATTTTCAAAAAAGATGTAACGCACACATGATTTAATTCAACCAAGGAGTGATCATGATAATTAAAAATATTTTTTTTAAAAAAATAATTTATCACCCATGATCCACCTTAGTATGAATAAAAATTAGAATAGTCCAAGTATACCTTTGTATACTCATTGACATAAGAGGAATAATAGATTGATACCTTAGGTTTGTTGACCAATGAAGTTCTTGCCTTTACCCATTGCTTCACCTTTTGATTTTTGAACATATCGGATCTTCCATTTTTCTCATGTGAAGCTTTGGTGTTGGTAGGCATCTTTCTCCTTTGATCGACCCATTTGGTTTTTATCCTCTTAGGTACCATCTTTGTTATTTTCCCTTTTTCTCCTCCACTTGGTTTATGCCATTGCTTTTTGTTTAAAGTCCTCAACCTTATGATTTCACCTTTTTACACGTGAGAGGCTTTGGTTGTGAACATCTTCTTCTTTCGACCACATTGCTTATTTTTGGACCATTGACCCTTTGAGTTCATTGACTTCCCCTTACGTTGTCCAATTGGTTCACCCTTTGATTTCATTTCCTGCACATTTATTACACAAGGAGAACCTTTTGGTACCCATTTCATCTTGGGTCCTTGGGGGTTAGTCATAGATTCCTTAGAGGCCTTTGGAACCCATTGCATATTATTTCTCATATTTAAATTTTTACGATAAAAGCATAAATGAGAAATATGTCCTAAACAACCACAATAATTACATGTAATGGGTTTGGACGATGATTTGATTATTTCAAACTTATTTTCATGAAACTTGGAATTTTTAACTTCACATTGAAAAATTTCATTGTCAAACACTTTGCTTGATTTTTGAATATCAACATCCTTTTCAATTTCACATTCAAGCAAGGAATTTGAACAAATGGATTTTTCAATGTTACTATATTCAAAGAGTGCATCCTCAACTTGCTTTTCAATATCAAAATATTTTTCAAAAATAGTTGAGGAGCTATTTTCTAAAAACATCTCTTTATCAAAAATATCTCCATTTTTCAAAAAATCAATTTCATTTTCAATTTGAGATAATTTTTGTAAAGAGTCCAAGTTTTTATTTTCCAAATGTGTCAAATCATCATGTAACTCATTAAATGAATATTGCAGAAATTTAGAATAGGGAATAATTGAAGTTACCTCATGGTCCTCATGAGCCAAGTGATCGGATGTTTCATGTTCATCTGCCATTGATTCCTCATCCGAAAACCTTGAATCCTCCATTGAGTCCATGAAGCTTTCAAATAGTCGCTCTGGTTCATCGTCGTCGCACATTGAACTACTCCCCACGCTTTCAGTATCATCATATTCTTCGTCTAGGGAGTTAGTTCTTTCATGCTCTACATCACTTTCTTCTTTCTCCTCCTTTTTCCTGTGGACACTAACACTTTCATGAAGATCATTAGTAGCATAGTGTGTATTCAAAGTGTCCCACATATCCTTAGCATTCAAACAATTTTCAATAATAGCATATGCATCAACATTCAAAGAATTTTTCAAAATATGCATAGCTTGAATATTGAGTGAAAAAGATTTTTCATCAAAATCATTTAAAACATGTTTTTGATCAAAACCATGAAGAACAATATGCCATAAACGAAAACTAATAGATTGTAAAAATATTTTCATTCTCGCACTCCAATAATGAAAATTATTTCCATCAAAAAATGGTGCTTCAACGAATGAAAATCCCTCCATATTAAAAACAATTAAAACTATCCCAACGCTGCCAATCTGCAACGGATCTTTAGCTCAGGCTGTTAGGCCTTTACCAGAGCACGAAGCTCTCATACCAATTGTTAGAATAATTGTTAGGATTGGCAGCCGTCACCCAAGAGGGGGGGGGGTGAATTGGGTGTTTATGAAAACATTGGAAAATATTCGAATTAAATCGTTTTCAAAAAACTTAAAGAGATTTTGCAGCGGAAAACAATATATTGATGAAAACGATTGCGCAGAAGCGAATAATATTAATACTATTATGAAAAACTAATATGCGCGGATACGAATTTAAAATAAGAACAACGAAAACCGTTACCGCGCTTATTATTTTAAATTCGCTTAAAATAGATTATTATGAAAATAGATGTTATAATGCAATACGATAAATAACAACAACGGAAAATAAAGAGATAAGGGATAGAAGAGATTGCACCGGAGAAGTTCGGCAAACCCGGCCTACTCCAGTCCCCAAGTGACCCGCTTGAGCTTTTCACTAAACCAAGACGCCACGCATCCCCAAGTACAACCAGAGCGCCCCGCAAGCTACTAGGAACCTCCTTTCGCCAGGGACCTCGAAACACAACTAGGAAAACCTTTCCTAGATTTTCTAGATAGCCTAACTACTAGGTGACCCACCGTTCGTCTAGCACTACCCACACAACAAAGGGTTCCTCACCCTACAACCACGAACGCAGCACGTCCGCACTAGGAGATTCACTCCCTAGTCACTATGGGTTACACACCCCTTACAACACTGGTTATGGTATGAGTGATCGGGTACCAGACCTATAGTGCACTCTCAATAGTGCTGATACAACAATAAAAGGTCACTCTAACAAATACATGTTCTAAGCAACACAGATACAACAATTAAGCCCTATAGTAATGAAGTCAAAAGAAGTGTTACAAGGCCAATATAAGGTTTATGATTTTCTTCAAAGAATGTATGAACGTGAAAACCAGAGAAGAAGAAGAAGAAGAAGAAGAAGAAACGTGATGATCAGATTATGTAGAAGTGTCGAAGTGATTTTGAAAAAAAAACAAATAAATAGAGTTTGTTTTTGAAATCAAAATCAAATCAAAAGATAAAATAAAATATTTAAGAATTAAAACCAAAGATTTGAAATTTGAATTTTGAATTTGAAAATAGAATCAGAATCAAATCAAAAACGATTTTGGAAATAAAATAATTTAAGTTTTAAAATCAAACCCAAATAAAAAAGATTTAGAAAATAAAACAAAGATTTGATTCTTAAAACAAATAAGGAATATTTTCAAAAATAAAATCAAATTCGAATTTTGAAAATAAATCAGAATCAATTAAGTAAAAACAAATTTGGAAATAAATCAAAATGATTCTGACACGTTTTTCAATAAAAGTTGAGGTAATCCATTACTTGAGGGAGGTAATCGATTATCCCTTTAAAAATAGAAACTTTGAAATTCATTTTAAAAACCAGTAATCGATTATCACATGCATGTAATCGATTACTTCACTTCTGTTTAATGTATGATGCAACACATATAATCGATTACCACTATTCTAATAATCGATTACAGAGCCTCTGATTTTTATATGATGCAACATCATGTAATCGATTATCTCAAAGAAATAATCGATTACTTTGTCTCAGGAAAATATATGATGCAACAATTATAATCGATTACTTGAGCCAGGTAATCGATTACTCTCATAAGAAAGTAATGGATTAGCAAAGTTCACTTAATCGATTACAAGCTCTCTGATTTTTCTATGATGCAACAAAGTTAATCGATTAACTTAGGCAAGTAATCGATTACTCTCTCTTGCATACATAAGAATATTCAGAGTTTTGTAACATCAAGTATTTTCACCAAAACTAAGATAGAAAAACTGATTTTCACAAAACTTCTTTTTCTTTTCCTTTATTATGAAAAATATATTTAGAAAAACTTATATTGGCCTTTTAACATAATATAAACCTTGACTTCATTACCTTACACGATGTCCTAAGGGAAAGGCTAAAATCTTCATTTGCTTGAGCCTTCAACTTCATCTGCTTGATTCTTCAACTTGAAGCTTGGACTTGAAGGATGAAGAACTTGTGATTGCACTTGATATGAACTTGAGAATCTTGAGTTTGTTATCATCAAAACCATATAGAATATTTGCACTTGAAGTCCTTGGGAAAGCTTGACTTCCAACATTAAGTGCGTACCATCACCTCGGATCCTTTCCGCCGCCGGCTGCCCCAACCCCTCGCCTTTCAAATTCCTCGTATTAAATAAAATATATTTACGTTATTGTCTGGTTCTAAGAAAATCTTTTCTTATTTCGTGACACTTTCCGTTCTTAATCGAAAGACTTAAAACACTATTGTTTTATCAAAACAATGCTCATATCTCTAACACTTTAATCAGTTTAAAATCATTTGAAATCATTTAGTAAAATGGTTTAAATCATTTGGTTTTGTCGCTGGCCCGATTTGGACAGCAGCATAACATGTTCGAAAACACCGAAAAATTTCACCGTTTTTAATCCGGGTTTTGCTCAAATCCATTATCTTTTGAAAACCAAACTTTGAGTCTCATGAACTCAATTTAGAAATCAAGAAAACAATTTTAAATAAACTTGGACAGCAAGGAATAGTTTCACAAAAAATCAATTTTATAAAACCCGAAAACATTGTAAAAACTCGTTTTTGTTTTCAAATACATTGAAAACTCAGGTATTGTTGTAAAACACATCTTAAATAAACACAAACATAATCTCACGCACTCAAATAAATTAAATAAAATCAAATAGATCTCAAAACCACATACATACAAAATGTACCTTGGTCACTCAAATCATATAAACAATTAATCAATTACAAATCGACACTTAATTCAATTATTTAATTAAATCACATACAAGTATTCATTCTCAAGCAAATATTTCACAAATCAATCACTTAAGTAAATCATTCAACACATAATTAATTTAAAATCATTTTCATTTTCGTAAAACAAAAATACTCACATATATCTAGCCCATAAGCCGAATACATACACATAATTCAACTTAAACACAAAACTTATTCCTAATCAATTAGCTTAACACAACATACATGCATTATTCCTATGTTACTTCATGGAGAAGAATTCTAACCTAATTAGCATGTATAGACCGAAACACTTCACAAATCAAAGCAAGATTCATGCATCATCAAACATACAAATCATGCAATTTTTTATTCCTTTTTCCTTGACAAAACCGTGAGCTACACCTTTGGAAAATAGTCAAACTTTAATTCATTTTTCTTAGCTTAAATCAAATCAAAAGTCATCCAAGAATATAAAACATATATCAAGTCCTCACAACATAAGAGCATGGATTTAATTTTCATTAGACTTGGCCGAATACATCATGCATGAAATCAACACTTAAATTAATTCATGTTCATGCAAAGAAAGTTATTTTAAAGCTTATTTTCCTAATTTCTTTCCAAAACCGAGGCATGCATCCAAGAAAACATGGTTTTTCATTTGAATTTATCATGCAAGAATTAAGTCCTTAAGCTTTCTTAGCAAATTATGCAAGAATCATATATTAACACAAACACTTTCAATTTATTTCTCAAAAGGATATGAAAATAACTTTTCAAGATTCAACACTCACATGCATGTATTTGAATCATGTAAATCAAGTCATCACATGAAACATAAGAACACAAATCAAGGACAAAAGTCATTTTAAATGAAAAGGGACCAAAACCGAGACATAGTCTAAGAAAATAAGAAAACTTGTGTTTCAAAATTTACATGCAAAGCTTAAAATCAAAACAAAATTAAGGATCAAAACACAAATCAAAGATCAAGAATCATTTTGAGTAAGAAAAAGATCATACCGTGACACATATTAAGAGAACACTAAAGCTTTGGTTTCAAGATCACATATAAAACTCAAGATCAAAACAAAAATCAAAGATCGAAGCAAGAGTCACAAATCAAGGCCAAAAATCAAGACATGCAAAGGTTAAGATCAAGGCAAAACCAAGAATCAAAGCACAAATTAGAGCCTTTATCAAGATTAAATCAAAACCGAAACATGCAAGGGTTCAAAACCATATAAATCATCATCAATCAACATGCAAGACCAAAAATTAAAAACAAGTTTAGATCACACATTGATGCACCAAATAAACACATAAACACCTCATAGTTCACAGTTTTAAACATCAAAACCACACATGCAAGAAGATCTATTCTAAATTCACAAAGATCATAAACAAAACTTTAGATCTAAAAGAAAAACATCAAGATCAAGCATAAACAACACCAACCGAATCATCAAACATAATCTACACATATTACAAATTAAATTGAGTCTTTAAAAGTCCATAGTTAAGAAAGATCAACACATAGAGTCATTTCTCAAAACATAAAATGAGCATGCAAAGAAAATAAACAAGGATTACAAGATTACAAAATAAAAACTAGTCCTAATACTCCTAGGATCTTCGATTATACCAAGAAGAAAGGTCTTCTAAGCACATGATCTTCAAGAATCTCTTAGGTTTTGGGCTTAATCTCCTCTCCTTCTTCCTCTCCTACTCACGGCCTCTTCCTTCTTTCTCTCTTTCTATTTTCTTTTTCTTAGTCTAAGAGTTTAAGAGGCTCTTAGAACTTGTGTTTTGGGTGGGTTTAGACGTGGGAGAGTGAAATGAAGAAATGAGGTGAGAAAAATGAATGGTAATGCATCTAAGGCCAAGACTTATATAGACAATTCATGGCTTCCTATTTTGTCCTTGGGTAATTCGGCCAAGAGCTTCTAGAGGGAGGGGTAAGTTCGGTTCTCTCTAAAATTGCATGGGTGGAGGTTAGTATTTCTTAAGGAGACAAGTAGGGTGACTTTAGGGTGTTTAGGGGTCACTTAGGTGCAAGACTTTTTGAAACTCCATCAGGGCTTCCACCATTTAGTTAGGTCTTGGTTAGGATTTGGTTTTGACTTTGGTTCACTTAGTTAGCACTTAGGAAATTTCTAGGTTTTCTCCACACACTCACACACACACACGGCACACATGTATATTTACATACATTCACGCATGCACATACTCATGCACACACGCACACAATCACACGTATTACACATACATATTCATCTTCATATATCATACATTCATGCATATATAACCATGTTTATTTACTAATTAAATTTTAAGCATACATACATACTTGTAACAACCGTACATACAGGTTTATGCACACATAAAAATAAATAAATTATTCATGCATCAAAATTATAATGACACCGAAAATATCAAACACATAGACTTTTCCAAGAGCTCAATTTCTAAACTCTTGACATTATTTCAGGAAATCATTTCTTTGAAGTCACTTACTATCTTAAAAACGTGAATTAGGGAATTTATTTAAGAAAATATTCTTTCAAAAACACTTTTCACAAAAATAAATCTTTTTAGTATCTTAATTCAATACGAGGAATTTGCGGGGTGTTACATTCTCCCCAACTTAAAGATTTCTCGTCCCCGAGAAATACGTTGTGGGTTGGGCAGCAGGGCATAAAATTCTCACGTTACCGTGATTCTCATAAGAACACTATCATTCACCTTTAGTGGTCGTATTCCCTTTTGTCGATATAATCCTTCTTGCAGTGTTCCTCAGTTGTTGCTCTCGGACGAAGAAGTCACACTCGTACCACTGCCTGTGTGTCGAATCGGGTTAACTCCAACGGACTAACCGAAGAAGATGTCGCTCCCTTAGTTAATCGTTGTCACAAAAATTCCAACCATAGGTACGGACTTAGGGGAAATCAAGCAAACAAAATTCACACATCTTCCAAAAGCATAGGTGATGAGCATTTTATTTCCCATTATTCCTTGCATTATTTTACTCCTATTATTGATACTTGTTGCCCATTTGACATTGATTAGCTTGATTTAGTGATTTTGAGTTTATTGGACTAATATTCCGAATATTGTTTAATTTGGGATTATTTAGCCTAATTAATTCTATTTCTATTTTCAGGTAATATTTGGCACAAGGACACTTTGGGATGTTTGGAAATGAAGATTGAAGCATTGAAGTGAAGATTGTAATTTGCATTTAGGTCCCTTTTTAATTGTAATTTTTAGAATAGTGTTTCTTAGGACTTGGGCCCATGTTTTAGGCCCATTTTCATGACTAAAGAGGGGAAATTCGTGTAACCCCCAAGACACACTCCCATTTCAGATTTCTCACTCTCTCTCTAGGTTAGAACTTCTCTCTTGGCTCTCCCAAGTGGTGGTGGCTGCTAGGGTTTTGTTCTTCCCCATTTCTACTCGTTTTTCTTCATTTATGGCCATGGAAGGCTAGACTTCAAGGGTTAATCCCTTTGGTATTGTATTATCTACTCTTGAGCTCTTGTTATTAATGCAATTTCATTTTCTCTTCTCTGTTTTCATGTTTATCGATGTGTAGTGGTTTGCTTAATTCCATTTCGTAGAGATAATACATGAATATAAATGCTTAATTTGTATTAACTCGTAAAAACTCCAATTCTGGTTTCTGATGCTTAATTAGAAGTTAGGGTTTGGAGTGATAACTGAATTTTCGCTTAGTATTTGGTTATCACGAGTTGGACAGAGGAGAGGAGAGGAATCGATCTTTAGTGAGCTAGGATTGAGTAGTGTACGTAGCCAAAGGGGTTTGCCCGCTTTTGTTTCTGATTTTCTTAGTTTTTATATTCTGTTTATGTTTTGTTCTTCACATTTGTCACACACAAAAACCCCCCCATTTTACTGCACACTACGTGTTTGATACTTTGCCTAGACCGATATTCGCTGGGAAACGACCTAGGATCACCTTCCTAGTACTACAGAATAAACACCTTTTATTTTGATCGGGTACGGCCTCGATCAATAGGGTTTAGCCTAGAACCCTTAGATCTTCGCTATTTTCTACAACTTAGGTCCTACTTACCTCACAATATTCACTCCTTCCTTCAGCTCTCCTTCTAACTCTAGGGTTTTCGTTTATCATTTTCTAGCTTAAGGGAAATCCCATTACCACTTAGACTTTACCTTTGATCATCTCATTTTCTAATTAGGGTATAAGGCAATCCTAATCCTCAAATTCTCCTCAAAATTCCCCTAATAACTGGTGACATACATCTCTTTTCTCCCTTGTAGCTCCCCAACTTTGATCAAACTTATTACCAGACTCACTATGGTCTTACACTCTTACTCGACTTCAACCATTTATCCAACCTTGATCATTCAAGCCTAAGCTATCTGGGTACTATGACACTTCAAGCTATTGAATCTTGGAAAGGGTGGGTAAGGTTATGGTTCAATGGTAAGGTTCATGAAGAAAAGTGTTCAAATTCTAATAATACTAACTGTTTTGTGGAAGCAATTCAACAAACAGGGGTGCCCAGAGTAGCATCCTATTTTCTCAAAGATACTGACGACTCCTTGGACAAGGGTACGTCTAGATCAACGAACTGAGGTTTTTCTTAACACTAATGAGACATCAAGGGTTAAGGGGTCTCAATCTATTCACCTTCTACTCGATCTACTTCCTTCCACATTATTGGGCCACCGGCTTCTTAACACAACCGACCCTAAACTACAAACAAAGTCTCATATACTATAAATTTGAGAACCTAAACTTATGCTCCTAGTCTTATACTAGCAAACACACAGAGTCACACAAACAAAGCATGTAAGCCCATGTTTAAGGCCACTAAGGATTACCATAAGCTCTGATACCATTCTGTAACAGCCCGATTTTCGTAAACCAAAATAATTAACTTTTATTCATCAAAGTTACAAAAATTAAGGCCAGAATTTTTTTTTTTGAAAACACTGTGAATGTGCTTTGAAAACATTATTGAAAAGTCCTTGGTGTTCTCAACACCCTTTTTGAAAACTGAGTTGTTACTAAAACTGTTCATTCCATACAACATTCGTTTCCATAAAGAGCTTGGTTCAAAATCATCTTAACAGTTTTCAAAAACTTTTCATGAATTAAAAGCACACGAAAATATACTCCACAAGTCAAATTGAAATTTGGCGCAATTACATAATGGCTCATGGCATTGGTAATCCTTAACTCAACACTCACAACCGCCTAAGCTAATTACACTATCCCTAAACTTTCCTATTGAAAGCAAGCGGGTGGAGCTCCTTGTCCTTCTTGCGTCCTCTTCTCGCCCTCGAAGACGATGCCGCTTGTGTGGTGGTGTCCTCATTGTTGTGAGACTTTTGTGCCACCCCATCGGCTACAATAGAACTTCTCTACTGCTCGCACCGGACCTTCTCCTCATAGCTCTGAAAACCTCGTACGTTGGCTTGCCCTAAGTGTGGCTCCAGATTAGCTCCGCTCAGTTGATGCTCCGGATCCGGAATCACGATCTCCGTGTAACCGGTCCATGCCCATCCGCTTGGAGTATGTTTCCAACCTCTCCCATGCTTATTCCACATGGAGATATCCATGCAATACTCCATCTGCCCGTTGAGATACCAGCAGCCCCGATATGCCAACGAACAGGAGAGAGTAAGCGATCCGAACGACGAATCGTCGACGGTGTGGAATTACGATAGGCAAGATAGAAGGACCATACAAACACACAATAAAACATACAAGCACACAATGATCAAGTATATTATCACATTATTATCAGTCTTATCATCGTTACTCTTATCTTTCATTATCTTTTCAAACTTAATTTCACTTCTCATAAACATTCTTTCTTTATCAATCCTTTTCCCTCTCATACTCATAATCTCTTCATACAAAATATCATCGGGGTACTCATTTCGTTCTCGGTTATCACTCACGTCTACATCTCCTCGGTCATCCACCCAACCTAGTCGGAAGCAAACAGGAGTACAGGACCTTTACCGTGCGGGCACGACAGCTGTCACACATCAAATGGTCCCAGACCAGGAGGACTCAGCCTCAAATCATAATCATATCAATTCATATACATGGCACACTGTCTCACTACAGTGGCGAACAAGATGCCCCACTCCATTCCTTCTCACTATTTTCGATTTGCAAACTAGGGGGCGACAATATGTTTCTAGTGGGCCCGCAGAACTTGCCACGGCATTAGACCCAGTGCCCACCACGTTAGTGCGCCACATGTAGAGTTCGTTCTGCCTAGAAACACACTCTAGACTTCTTGACGTTTCACCGTCATCGTCCTCCCCTAATGCAATCTCCTCCTAAGTATCCGCAGATACCTATGGTTTCTTCCTCTCCACTACTTCGCATTCTCATACCTCACCGCATGTGTCTTTTAAGTCTTTTATCTTTTACTTAACCTAAGGTCGGCCCATCCTTCGTGCAACCCTTCAACGATTCCCGACCATTAACTTTGCACAGTCTTTCTCTCATCAATTCTCACATAGCACAGAGCTGGGACCACATCAACAACTCGAATCTCATTTCTCGGACGTCCTCAGCATTCCCATTTCTCATACTCATCTCATTTCGAAATACTTTCTCAAAACCATCTTTTCAAAAACTATCTCAAAACACCATTTCATAACTTTCACAGAAACATAGTTTTCACCAATTTTCTCTCAAAAATGTTATTTCAAAAGACTCTCTTTAATTATCCTTCCAAATACTTTATCAAAAAGATTGTTTTTCAAACACTCCCTTCAAAATTCATCTTTTCACAAAACTCTTTCAGAAAGATTATTTCGCAAAGCTTTTCTCAAAGACATAACATTTCACGAAACCTTTAAAAGAAAATCTCTCTTGATAAGCCTTTTCCAAAAATCCCTCTTTTCAAACCTCCTTCCAAAAATTTCCTTTCATAACTTTTCTCAAATTTTTTTTACATAGTTCTTTCACAAAAATTGATTTTTCACAAATCTTTTCAAAATGTTCCTTTTTTTAAAAAAATCTTTTCAAGAACTGCTATTCGAAAACCTTTTCAAAAACCTCCTTTCAAAATCTTTTCGAAGGTCTCTTTTCAAAAACCTTTTCAAAAACCGCTATTCAAAAACCTTTTCAAAAGTTACAACCTTGCTAAGCGCTAATGGAGGAGCAAGCTCAACTCAACACTAGTCCCAGACTAAAACCAAGACAAAGGAGCCCAGCTCTACTCAATTCACATCTCACATCCACATTCACATTTCCTTTCCCAGCTCTGGCTCAACCTCATCACTATCATTAATTCTTTCCCCAATCTCAACTCTTATCTCTTTCTATTCCATCTTATATCTTTCATCATTCTTCCTTTCTCTTATCATGTCTTCACTTTCAATTTCATTACTTTCACCACTTATTTATTTCATTCTCATATTAATTAACAACATCCAATTTCAACATATGTAACACCCCATAAATTCCTCATATTAAATTAAAACACTGAAGGAATTTGTTTCTTTTTAGGGAAATGTTTTGGAAGAATATTTTCTTAAGCGATTTTCTTAGAATTCACGTTTTGAGATAATGAATGATTTTAAAGTAATGATTTTCTATACTGACGTTCCACATTTAGAAATTTGATTTTCGAAGAAATTATACACTTAATAATTTTATTAAAATGGTTGTGATTTATTTTGTAATTGAATGTGTATGTACGGTTTTGACATATATGAATGCACCTAGGATTGAGAAATTTAATTAATTGAAAAGAAAATAATGTATGTGAATGTGTGTATGATATGCATGTGCCGTGTGAACATGAAGCCATCAAGTGCTAA
Source organism: Crotalaria pallida (assembly GCA_037953625.1). Lineage (NCBI taxonomy): Eukaryota > Viridiplantae > Streptophyta > Magnoliopsida > Fabales > Fabaceae > Crotalaria > Crotalaria pallida. Next base: position 45,653,978 of record CM075650.1, on the reverse strand, counting down.
TTATGTGCATGCTTGTGTGTGTGATAAGTGTATACATGAATGTATGTTATATGTGATGAAATAAAATTATATGTGCATGTGTACATGTGTTTCGGCTATGATAAGGATAGAAAGGCCAAGAAGGGTATATTCCTTAAACATTAAGAGAGCCAAATTCAATTAGCAAAATAAGAGGGGGAGTAAGGGGCGTGAGTCATGCAGCCTAGGAGATATTAGGGAGAGTGACTCATGAAGGCTAGTGTGGACTTCCCTCCCCCATGTGTCCCTTGTTGACCCTATCCCATGCAACAATTCAATTAGCCCAAATTGCCCTTCCCTAAACCCATGGAACCGAGGCTAAGATAGGGAAATTTCATTTCTTGTATTTACCCTCAAAACCGTATGAGTGTGTGGGAGCTTGGTTGATTCTTTTCCTTCCTTTCCTTCACTCACTTCTATCCCCACACAAGTCCAAACACACAACTCTTCAAGAGCATCATCAAGCTCTTGAATACTTTGAAAGGAGAGAGTGATCCATGAGGGAGAAGAGAGGAGAAAGAGAGTGAAGACCTCAAAATTCTTAACCCAAACTTCTTTGATTCCTTTCCCAACTACCTCCTCCATCAAAGAGCAAGGAGGAAGCTACCCCTTAACCCTAGAGGAGAAAGACCGAGGCAACCTAAAGAGGAAGAGAAGAGAAGATTTAAAGACTTAAGTTAGATAATAAGGTAGATAGAGTTTTAATTAAATGATTTAGTGATTGTAAATGACTTTAATTTAATTTGGGTGGTGCATGTATTTAATCTTGAATGATTTTGAGGTTTAAAGGTCATATTTCTATACCTTGATCTTTAATCTTGATGTTGAAAAATTTTGATCTATTGCTTGTAATTTTCTTCATCACGATTTTAAGTCAAAATTGTGTATAAGTCCATACTTCGCTTTAATCTCCTCATGCATGTTGATTTCGTGGTTTGATGACCCTTATTTTCCTTTGCATGTTCTTCTTATGTTTGATCTTGAAATTGTTATGAGTGAATGAACTTATAAATCACCCAATCAATAACTGAGTGATTCGGTCATAAGTAGAAATTATAGGTCTTCATGTTTTAATTTGATCTAAGTGGATTCATGCTAAATTATGTTTAGAAAGGTTGATTTTTAGCCTATTCTCCATGGTTCAATTAAGGATTTGGGTTTATGTCTATGATTTTGTTTTGGTTGTCTTTTGCATGTCTTAATCCATGTGTAATTTTAAAGTATACATAAAGCTTGAATTTTGTGTGAATATAAAGTCTTAATTCCTCATATATATGTCGCAGCTTTCATAAATAAAATAAGCTTTAAAAATAATCTCTAGTATGAAAAAGAAATTAAATCAAGGTTTGTGTGTGATTATGATGATGATTCGGTCAAGACTAGGGAGGAATAGGAAATCATGTTTTTTTTTTATTACATGCATGTCTCACCTAGAAGTCGGTAGGTTCATGCATGTGATTTCTTAAAGGATGAAAACTTTGACATGATCCATGATTTTGTTGTGATAAGAAATTAAACTTTTGTTGTTAAAATTCTTGTGTGCTACTCACGGTTTTACCAAGAAAATAAGAAAACCAAGTTTTTGGAAAATTATCTTTGCATTAGTCTAAGTTCTATGTGCATACATGATGAATATCTAACCTTGTCCTACCATGATGTTATTCGGCCTAATCATTTAGTTAGCCTAGGATCCTTTTTCAATAAAATGACTTAAAAGGGCATAAGTATGTTCTTAAGGGATAGTGCTAGAATAGATTTGTGTTGTAGATATCTATTTTCAAATCGGTTCCTTAGGTAAAGTTAAAAAGGAATAAATAAATTTAATTAATCTTGGAAGAATATATGTTTGAATGAATATGTGTTTATGTGTGTTGTGTGTATTCGGTTGGGCTTAAAGGAAACTAGGACTTAAATACCTCCACTAAAATAAGTTGATTCATGTGATTTAAATTGTGTTATTTGATTTATTTTCCTTGCTCCACTCGATTATATGACCTAAATGAATTTAGGGAGTTAGATTGCATGAATAAGATGTGCATGGAAATAAATGTTGAAGTGTTTGGTTTGAAACTTGATTTGTTTGATTTATGAATTCTTGCATGGCTAAGTGTTCTATGAAGATGAATTATGCATGTGGATGCATAATTGCTTTGAGGATCAAACTATTCAATTGCTTCAAATAAATTCAGTGTTGATTGTTGATTGTTGTGTGTATACGGTTTTGAATTGAGTTGTTTAAGAAAATTTGATTTGATTTACTTATGATTTTTTTAATTATATTCGTGGCTGACCCAAAGGTGTTTTATGATTAAAAACTTGAGTTTTAAAGCGATGATTTTAAGTTAAGGAGCTACTTAAAGTAAAAGCTGTTTTTTAATGTTTTCGGGGTTTTATTAAAGTGATTTTGTAAAAATATGCTTGCTGTCCAAGGATTAATTGGACGTACTTTTGATGTTTAAAAATGTTTTCATATGAGTTGAAGCTAAGCTTTCAAATAACCCATGACTTTAGATCTATTTTCAAAAAAATTTCCACAAAGAAAAGGACGAGTATTAGTTTAAGAAAAGGTTTTCTCAAAACAAGTTAATAATGTAAAGTGTTCTATTTAATATGAGGAACGATAGAGAAAAGAGGTTGAGGCAGATGGCAGCACAAAGGACCAAAGAGAGCACACATTCACTGGCAGGACCTCAGGTGAGAGAGAAGCTTTCCCTAAGACACCGTCGTAGTTAGGTGATTTACTAGGACGTCCCGTATCATCTCAAAGGTCGGGACTAAGTGGTTGGAGTCAGTAGTATAAGTGGCAATTGTTTGATTGTGTGGCCACTTATACGAATGTGACAAAGACCACAATATTATTGTGTGATGTGGTGTGTGATAACATGTTGTTTATTTAATTATTCAAGTTATTTATAATGCTTATTGTATGCTGAATGACTGTGGGACATGGTGGTGTCCTTAATAAGAAATGAAATTGAAAGCAATGGAGTAATAGGAAAGAAGGATGATAACAGAAAAGAAATTGAAGGAAAGAGAGATGAGAACTGAGACCGAGAAAAGGAAATTGAGAGTGATAAAAAGAACGAGCCAGAGCTGGGAAGTGTGATGTGATTGTGAGATGAGAAATGGACTGAGTTGAGACGAGCTCCTCTGTTCTTGGTTTTAGTCTGGGGACTGGTGTTGAGCTGGGCTTGCTCCTCCACCAGTGCTCAGCACAAAATGTATTTTGAAAGGAGTTTTGGAAGAAGAATTTTTGAAAAGATTGGTGGAAGGGAATTTTGAGTGGAAAAAAAAAATTAATTTTTGAAAAAGGTTTTATGAAACAAAATTTTGAAAAGGTTTTCGAAAGGAGACCTTGGAGAAGTTGTGAAACAACATTTTCAAAGGAATTTTCAAGAAATGGTCTTTTGGGAAAATTTTATGATAGAATAAAGTTTTGGAGGAAGTTTGGTGAAACACTATTTTCTGATACAGTTTTGGGAATAATATTTTGGGGAGTGATTTTGGAAACCATGTTTTTTGTCTGTGGTGAAAGTAAAGTTTTGGGAAAGGTCTGGAGAGAGTATTTTTGAAAAGTTTGAGAAAAAGAGTCTTCAGATAAGGGATGAAATTGAGAGGGTTGATGAAAGGGAATATGAGTTTGTTGTAATCCCAGCTCTGTGCCATGAGAAAAGGTTGTGCAAAGTTAGTGGTCGGGCTCACCGAAGGGATGCACTAAGGGTTAGCCGACCGTTAGGTTAAGTGAATAATTAAAAGATTTTAAAAGACATTAACAGCGAACGCGGCGAGTCATGAGTGATAATCCGAAGTAGTGGAGAGGAAGATACTATGGGTATCTGCGGATACTCAGGTGGGGATTGCAGGAGGGGAGGACGATGACGGTGAAACGTCAAGAAGTCTAGAGTATTGTTGTAGACAGAACGAATCCCATAAGTGGTGCACTAACGTGGTGGGGACTGGGTCCAATACCGTGGTGAGTTCTGTGCGCGCACTACAACAATACCGTCGCCCCCTCGATGCAAGTCTACAACAGTGGAGAGGGACTGGAACGGGGCAATGTGTTTTGATTATATGATATGTTTTGAGGTTGAGACCTCCTGGCTTGGAGCCATTGTTGAGACAGCTGTCATGCCCGCGTGGTAAAGGTCCTGTACTCCTGTTGGCTTCCGACTAGGTTGGGTGGATGGCCGAGGAGATGTAGGCTTGAAATACGAGTGCTAACTACGAAAGGAAACGCGTACCTCGATGATCCTTTAACTCCCTTGGTCATCGATGGTTTTAATTCAATAAGACATTAAAAGAAAAGATTGTCCAAGAAAGAATGAGCGTTGAGAAGTGTAGGGGACGAGAAAGAGGTTGAGAGTAGAAATGTGGAAAAGAAAGTAAGACCCGTGAGTGGGAGTGAGAATCAAGAACGAATAAAAATATAGTGAGATAATGATGATGATAAAATGTTGCCTGTTGTTTTGTATGTGTTGTGTGCTATTTGTGTGTGTCCTATTATTTTGCCTACCGTAATTCCACACCGTCGACGCTACGCGTCTGGAATGCTTACTCTCTCCTGTTCGTTGGCGCATTGGTGTCGCTGGTGATTCCAACGGGCAGATGGAGTGTTGTATGGACGTCACTACGTGGACCAAATCTGGGAGAGGATGGAAGCGTACCGCCAGAGGCTGGGTATGGACCGGCCACACTCAGATTGTAATCCCCGACCCGGAACATCAATTGAGCGGGACAGACTTAGGACCGTGCTTGAGACAAGTTACGGTTCGCGGATATAAGAACTACAGAGAGAAGGTACGTTATGAGGAACGGTGGAACTATACTACCAGAGATGAAGCAACGATGGGATCCGACGACCCAGCAGAGACATCAACTCGTAAGGTAGCATTCCCGGGGAAGAAGAAAGGACACAAGAAGAAAGAGAACCTTCATCCGATTGCCTTTGATAGCGTAGTGTAAGAATAGTCTAGTTATTTTAGATCTTGATGCTCTGTTTGTACTCAGGATTACCAAAGTGATGAACTATTACTGTACTCTAACTATTTTGAAGCAAGCCCGACGTTTTATGACAACACTCTTTTATGAAATATACTTAAGATCTTTTCGGGCAATGAATGAAAGAGTCTAAGATGAAATCAAACTGTTTCCTGAATGAAACATTTTCGACAAATAAAGTAAAGGAGTTAAATCCAAGTAACAACTCGGTTTTCAAAAGAAACGGTTAAAGAACATCAACCACTTTTCAAGTATGTTCTCGATTCCCTTCAACAATAAGTTACAATAACGTTTTCAAAAAAAAAATGGCCTCAATTTTTGCAACCTTAATAAACAAAAGTCAATTATTTGGTTTTCGAAAACTGGGCTGTTACAGAATGGTATCAGAGCTTATGGTAATCCTTTATGGCCTTAAGCATGGGCTTACATGCTTTGCTTGTGTGTGACTCTGTGTGTTTGTTAGTATTTGAGCAGGAATAGGAGAATAAGCTTTTGTCCCTTAGGACCTGAGACTAGTTAGTGGCTTAGTGACGGTTGTGTTAGTTCAATAAACCTTTCAGCCCTGTCAGAGCAGACCATGAATAGATCCTACAATTAAGACCCTGTGCCCATGGTGTTCCATTAGTGATTGTTGGACTTAGATTTGTTAACCTTAGCCTATTCTTTTATAGAGGACAAATAGTGCCCTTTGAAACATAGTATGTCCTACCTGGATTTCCGTGTTTGTTGAATTGCTTCAACAAAACAGTTTTTGTTGTTAAGATTCGAACCCTTTTCTTCATAACACCTTATCACCTTTTGACCTTACTACTTCTATCTAAAACCTTTTTAGTTCGAATCATGGAGTGGGAAGTACCATAGCTACCCCAACTAAATTAGGCTTAAATGATTAAGGAGGAGAAGTAGTTTAAGTTAAGGAAGGCTCTAAGATCCTAGTTGAATAAGTTATAAGTTGAATCAAAGTTGGGGAGTCACAAGGAAGCGAAGGGAAATCATTTGAGGAACTAAGTAAGCCTAGGGCACACCGGAATCCTTTTAAGCTAGAGGATGAGGGATGAGTACCTTAGAATTAGAATGAGGATCGTAGAAAAGAACGGATCATGGTAAGGTAGCGGGAATCCGAGCTGTAGGAAGAAGCAATTATTTAAGGATTTTTGGGCAAAATCCTTGTTTTTGGAGATGTGTGTATGTTTGTTTGCTTGATTTTCCCCCAGGTCCGTACCTATGGTAGGACTTTTGCGACAACGACCCAATAAGAAGGTGATATCTTCTTCGGTTAGTCCGCTGGACTTAACCCGACTCGACATGCAAGCGCCAATACGAGTGGCATCTCTCCACCCGGAAGTGGACAAGGAGGAACATCAGAACGACGTGAGAATACTATTGCCCCGCTGCTCAATCTCCAATGTATTTCTCGGGGACGAGAAATCCTTAAGTTGGGGAGAATGTAACACCCCATAAATTCCTCATATTAAATTAAAACACTGAAGGAATTTGTTTCTTTTTAGGGAAATGTTTTGGAAGAATATTTTCTTAAGCGATTTTCTTAGAATTCACGTTTTGAGATAATGAATGATTTTAAAGTAATGATTTTCTAAACTGACGTTCCACATTTAGAAATTTGATTTTCGAAGAAATTATACACTTAATAATTTTATTAAAATGGTTGTGATTTATTTTGTAATTGAATGTGTATGTACGGTTTTGACATATATGAATGCACCTAGGATTGAGAAATTTAATTAATTGAAAAGAAAATAATGTATGTGAATGTGTGTATGATATGCATGTGCCGTGTGAACATGAAGCCATCAAGTGCTAATTATGTGCATGCTTGTGTGTGTGATAAGTGTATACATGAATGTATGTTATATGTGATGAAATAAAATTATATGTGCATGTGTACATGTGTTTCGGCTATGATAAGGATAGAAAGGCCAAGAAGGGTATATTCCTTAAACATTAAGAGAGCCAAATTCAATTAGCAAAATAAGAGGGGGAGTAAGGGGCGTGAGTCATGCAGCCTAGGAGAGATTAGGGAGAGTGACTCATGAAGGCTAGTGTGGACTTCCCTCCCCCATGTGTCCCTTGTTGACCCTCTCCCATGCAACAATTCAATTAGCCCAAATTGCCCTTCCCTAAACCCATGGAACCGAGGCTAAGATAGGGAAATTTCACCCCTTGTATTTACCCTCAAAACCGTATGAGTGTGTGGGAGCTTGGTTGATTCTTTTCCTTCCTTTCCTTCACTCACTTCTATCCCCACACAAGTCCAAACACACAACTCTTCAAGAGCATCATCAAGCTCTTGAATACTTAGAAAGGAGAGAGTGAGCCATGAGGGAGAAGAGAGGAGAAAGAGAGTGAAGACCTCAAAATTCTTAACCCAAACTTCTTTGATTCCTTTCCCAACTACCTCCTCCATCAAAGAGCAAGGAGGAAGCTACCCCTTAACCCTAGAGGAGAAAGACCGAGGCAACCTAAAGAGGAAGAGAAGAGAAGATTTAAAGACTTAAGTTAGATAATAAGGTAGATAGAGTTTTAATTAAATGATTTAGTGATTGTAAAGGACTTTAATTTAATTTGGGTGGTGCATGTATTTAATCTTGAATGATTTTGAGGTTTAAATGTCATATTTCTATACCTTGATCTTTAATCTTGATGTTGAAAAATTTTGATCTATTGCTTGTAATTTTCTTCATCACGGTTTTAAGTCAAAATTGTGTATAAGTCCATACTTCGCTTTAATCTCCTCATGCATGTTGATTTCGTGGTTTGATGACCCTTATTTTCCTTTGCATGTTCTTCTTATGTTTGATCTTGAAATTGTTATGAGTGAATGAACTTATAAATCACCCAATCAATAACTGAGTGATTCGGTCATAAGTAGAAATTATAGGTCTTCATGTTTTAATTTGATCTAAGTGGATTCATGCTAAATTATGTTTAGAAAGGTTGATTTTTAGCCTATTCTCCATGGTTCAATTAAGGATTTGGGTTTATGTCTATGATTTTGTTTTGATTGTCTTTTGCATGTCTTAATCCATGTGTAATTTTAAAGTATACATAAAGCTTGAATTTTGTGTGAATATAAAGTCTTAATTCCTCATATATATGTCGCAGCTTTCATAAATAAAATAAGCTTTAAAAATAATCTCTAGTATGAAAAAGAAATTAAATCAAGGTTTGTGTGTGATTATGATGATGATTCGGTCAAGACTAGGGAGGAATAGGAAATCATGTTTTTTTTTTATTACATGCATGTCTCACCTAGAAGTCGGTAGGTTCATGCATGTGATTTCTTAAAGGATGAAAACTTTGACATGATCCATGATTTTGTTGTGATAAGAAATTAAACTTTTGTTGTTAAAATTCTTGTGTGCTACTCACGGTTTTACCAAGAAAATAAGAAAACCAAGTTTTTGGAAAATTATCTTTGCATTAGTCTAAGTTCTATGTGCATACATGATGAATATCTAACCTTGTCCTACCATGATGTTATTCGGCCTAATCATTTAGTTAGCCTAGGATCCTTTTTCAATAAAATGACTTAAAAGGGCATAAGTATGTTCTTAAGGGATAGTGCTAGAATAGATTTGTGTTGTAGATATCTATTTTCAAATCGGTTCCTTAGGTAAAGTTAAAAAGGAATAAATAAATTTAATTAATCTTGGAAGAATATATGTTTGAATGAATATGTGTTTATGTGTGTTGTGTGTATTCGGTTGGGCTTAAAGGAAACTAGGACTTAAATACCTCCACTAAAATAAGTTGATTCATGTGATTTAAATTGTGTTATTTGATTTATTTTCCTTGCTCCACTCGATTATATGACCTAAATGAATTTAGGGAGTTAGATTGCATGAATAAGATGTGCATGGAAATAAATGTTGAAGTGTTTGGTTTGAAACTTGATTTGTTTGATTTATGAATTCTTGCATGGCTAAGTGTTCTATGAAGATGAATTATGCATGTGGATGCATAATTGCTTTGAGGATCAAACTATTCAATTGCTTCAAATAAATTCAGTGTTGATTGTTAATTGTTGTGTGTATACGGTTTTGAATTGAGTTGTTTAAGAAAATTTGATTTGATTTACTTATGATTTTTTTAATTATATTCGTGGCTGACCCAAAGGTGTTTTATGATTAAAAACTTGAGTTTTAAAGCGATGATTTTAAGTTAAGGAGCTACTTAAAGTAAAAGCTGTTTTTTAATGTTTTCGGGGTTTTATTAAAGTGATTTTGTAAAAATATGCTTGCTGTCCAAGGATTAATTGGACGTACTTTTGATGTTTAAAAATGTTTTCATATGAGTTGAAGCTAAGCTTTCAAATAACCCATGACTTTAGATCTATTTTCAAAAAAATTTCCACAAAGAAAAGGACGAGTATTAGTTTAAGAAAAGGTTTTCTCAAAACAAGTTAATAATGTAAAGTGTTCTATTTAATATGAGGAACGATAGAGAAAAGAGGTTGAGGCATATGGCAGCACAAAGGACCAAAGAGAGCACACATTCACTGGCAGGACCTGGTGAGAGAGAAGCTTTCCCTAAGACACCGTCGTAGTTAGGTGATTTACTAGGACGTCCCGTATCATCTCAAAGGTCGGGACTAAGTGGTTGGAGTCAGTAGTATAAGTGGCAATTGTTTGATTGTGTGGCCACTTATACGAATGTGACAAAGACAACAATATTATTGTGTGATGTGGTGTGTGATAACATGTTGTTTATTTAATTATTCAAGTTATTTATAATGCTTATTGTATGCTGAATGACTGTGGGACATGGTGGTGTCCTTAATAAGAAATGAAATTGAAAGCAATGGTGTAATAGGAAAGAAGGATGATAACAGAAAAGAAATTGAAGGAAAGAGAGATGAGAACTGAGACCGAGAAAAGGAAATTGAGAGTGATAAAAAGAACGAGCCAGAGCTGGGAAGTGTGATGTGATTGTGAGATGAGAAATGGACTGAGTTGAGCCGAGCTCCTCTATTCTTGGTTTTAGTCTGGGGACTGGTGTTGAGCTGGGCTTGCTCCTCCACCAGTGCTCAGCACAAAATGTATTTTGAAAGGAGTTTTGGAAGAAGGAATTTTTGAAAAGATTGGTGGAAGGGAATTTTGAGTGGAAAAAAAAATTAATTTTTGAAAAAGGTTTTATGAAACAAAATTTTGAAAAGGTTTTCGAAAGGAGACCTTGGAGAAGTTGTGAAACAACATTTTCAAAGGAATTTTCAAGAAATGGTCTTTTGGGAAAATTTTATGATAGAATAAAGTTTTGGAGGAAGTTTGGTGAAACACTATTTTCTGATACAGTTTTGGGAATAATATTTTGGGGAGTGATTTTGGAAACCATGTTTTGTGTCTGTGGTGAAAGTAAAGTTTTGGGAAAGGTCTGGAGAGAGTATTTTTGAAAAGTTTGAGAAAAAGAGTCTTCAGATAAGGGATGAAATTGAGAGGGTTGATGAAAGGGAATATGAGTTTGTTGTAATCCCAGCTCTGTGTCATGAGAAAAGGTTGTGCAAAGTTAGTGGTCGGGCTCACCGAAGGGATGCACTAAGGGTGAGCCGACTGTTAGGTTAAGTGAATAATTAAAAGATTTTAAAAGACATTAACAGCGAACGCGGCGAGTCATGAGTGTTAATCCAAAGTAGTGGAGAGGAAGATACTATGGGTATCTGCGGATACTCAGGTGGGGATTGCAGGAGGGGAGGACGATGACGGTGAAACGTCAAGAAGTCTAGAGTATTGTTGTAGACAGAACGAATCCCATAAGTGGTGCACTAACGTGGTGGGGACTGGGTCCAATACCGTGGTGAGTTCTGTGCGCGCACTACAACAATACTGTCGCCCCCTCGATGCAAGTCTACAACAGTGGAGAGGGACTGGAACGGGGAAATGTGTTTTGATTATATGATATGTTTTGAGGTTGAGACCTCCTGGCTTGGAGCCATTGTTAGACAGCTGTCATGCCCGCGTGGTAAACGTCCTGTACTCCTGTTGGCTTCCGACTAGGTTGGGTGGATGGCCGAGGAGATGTAGGCTTGAAATACGAGTGCTAACTACGAAAGGAAACGCGTACCTCGATGATCCTTTAACTCCCTTGGTCATCGATGGTTTTAATTCAATAAGACATTAAAAGAAAAGATTGTCCAAGAAAGAATGAGCGTTGAGAAGTGTAGGGGCGAGAAAGAGGTTGAGAGTAGAAATGTGGAAAAGAAAGTAAGACCCGTGAGGAGGAGTGAGAATCAAGAACGAATAAAAATAAAGTGAGATAATGATGATGATAAAATGTTGCCTGTTGTTTTGTATGTGTTGTGTGCTATTTGTGTGTGTCCTATTATTTTTCCTACCGTAATTCCACACCGTCGACGCTACGCGTCTGGAATGCTTACTCTCTCCTGTTCGTTGGCTACGTGATTCCAACGGGCAGATGGAGTGTTGTATGGACGTCACTACGTGGACCAAATCTGGGAGAGGATGGAAGCGTACCGCCAGAGGCTGGGTATGGACCGGCCACACTCAGATTGTAATCCCCGACCCGGAACATCAATTGAGCGGGACAGACTTAGGACCGTGCTTGAGACAAGTTACGGTTCGCGGATATAAGAACTACATAGAGAAGGTACGTTATGAGGAACGGTGGAACTATACTACCAGAGATGAAGCAACGATGGGATCCGACGACCCAGCAGAGACATCAACTCGTAAGGTAGCATTCCCGTTGAAGAAGAAAGGACACAAGAAGAAAGAGGACCTTCATCCGATTGCCTTTGATAGGGTAGTGTAAGAATAGTCTAGTTATTTTAGATCTTGATGCTCTGTTTGTACTCAGGATTACCAAAGTGATGAACTATTACTGTACTCTAACTATTTGAAGCAAGCCCGACGTTTTATGACAACACTCTTTTATGAAATATACTTAAGATCTTTTCGGCAATGAATGAAAGAGTCTAAGATGAAATCAAACTGTTTCTTGAATGAAACATTTTCCACAAATAAAGTAAAGGAGTTGGATCCAAGTAACAACTCGGTTTTCAAAAGAGACGGTTAAAGAACATCAACCACTTTTCAAGTATGTTCTCGATTCCCTTCAAAAATAAGTTACAATAACTTTTTCAAAAAAAAATGGCCTCAATTTTTGCAACCTTAATAAACAAAAGTCAATTATTTGGTTTCCGAAAACCGGGCTGTTACAACATACATAATTGAATAAAGGAATATAAACATGCTATACACACACAATCAACACGCAATACAATGTGGTCTTTGTCACCTTCGTATATGTAACACCCCAAAATTTTAATCCTGGATTAAGGAAATATTAATTATAAAGTTTATTATAATTAATTATTTCTATTTTTAATTTTTAATTAAGACCTTTGTTTATATTGCTAGAATTTATTTTGGTGAGTAAATTTGTGCATAAATAAGTATTTTGCATATTAGTCCCTGGGTTGGGACCTAGAAGTAAATATAGGAAAGGTTTTGGAGGGAAAGTAAATAAAATAATTATTTTTCAAAAACTGGGCAAAATACTCGAGTATTATTCCGAATACTCGAGTATTCTGGTCAGAGTTGCACGAGTTAGTGCGTTTGGTGAGTACGATTCCGCGTCGTTGACACGAAATCACCACCATTCCACGTTCATGGCTGTCATGTCAGCTTGCATGAACGTTCCCATTGTCTATTTAAGCTGTTCATCAACAGGATTGAAGGCTTTGTTGATGGAATTGTGAAATGTACTCAAGTTAGGGTTCCGAACTCATTTCCTTCGATTCTCCTTCTCTGTTCTGATTCAAATCACAAACTATACACTAATACAAAGCTCACATCACGAGCTTTGTATAGACAATAAAATCGTGAGGTTTGAGTGAGTGTGGTGGAAGAATTGAAGCTTGGAAGTTGGGGCTGTTTTCTGTTAAGTGGTTCTGGAAGCTTACTTTGATTCCAATTTCTGGTAAGCTCACGAGTCTCTGAGTTCCAAATTCGATTTCTCTAGTTAGTTCATGTTGCATAGAGTCTAGGAAAACTAAAATCCCCAATTTGTATCTCTGTTTCATGTGTGAACCAATTCAATCTTGGTGGTGCACTCAAACTGTCATGCATGTGAAGCTCAAAGTGATTTCTGGGGTTGGAGAGCTTTCTCTTGGAAATTCTTTGTTGGAACACGTCTGAGAGGTAAGGGGAAGTAATTTTGTACACTAGATAGAGTTTAAATTCTATTAATTGTATTAGAAAGCCACCAAGAGGCTTTAAGGGCTTAGTTTGAATAGGAACTTTGGTTTGGAGACCAATTCATGCTCTATGGTTGTTGTGAACAAGTTTCTCATGATGCATGCAAGCTATAATGAACATTAATTCATGAATTTGTTGCTTATTTTGCAATTTGAGGTGTTAAGTTGTCAAATTGTGTATTTTATGCATTAATGATTGATTCTCTGTCAAATCTGTAATTTGATATGAAATGAGTGTTGTAACATGTTCATTATATGGTATGTGAACACTGTTGATCCTTGGATTGGACTGAAAATGGTTAGAATTGAAAATGGTATATTAAAACCAAGATTTCAGTATGTTCTGTAATAAAAGACTCGAGTATTAGGCCGGTTACTCGAGTAAAATTTTGGTAAAACAATGTATTTTGAGGAAGAACACTCGAGTACCATGCCTAGAACTCGAGTAATCGAGTGTTGAATGGAATATGTTAAGGTAAACCACTCGAGTAAATCAGGCGTCACTCGAGTATTCTGGAAATGATGAAGAACACTCGAGTAACTCGTGAACTACTCGAGTATTTTGATGAATATGAAATCCAAATCCCCAGAAAGTCATGAACACTCGAGTATCCTGTAGAACACTCGAGTAATCTGGAAAAGTTGAAGAATACTCGAGTATGCTGAATTATACTCGAGTAATTTACCCAGAACCTGAGAAACACCATTTTCAATTCTAACTCAATTGGTTAAGGATTTCATAACCATAATCCAAGGGATCTGAACTTAAAAAAAATTGACTAATATGGATATACCGTTTGGATGATGGTCCGTTTGGATGACGGAATGTGCCTAGGTGGCATGTGATATATTAATCAATTTCTTTTAGGCTTAAAAGTAATGCACTCATTTTGGAGTTTGGATGGTAGGTCGTATATCATGCTTTTGGTAAACATGAGGAGGGCCTCTGGGAGTGCCAATACGCTTGCTTGATGACACGTTGAAGACGTGGTCGGCTTAGTGGATGCCGATATGGTTATACCGTTTGGATGACGGTCCGTGTGGATGACGGGATGTGCTCGGGTGGCACAGATTCCAAGCTTGTCGTGTACATTCTAGGTGAATGTACGAATTGTTGTATACCTAGGAATACAACGCACTGGTGAGTGCTGGGTTGTCAGGGATGGACGTCAGAGAGTGACATAGAATGATGGAGATAGGCTTGAGAGTTAGATTCATGCATCATGCCATTCATTTAAATTAAGTGTGATAAACGAAACAAGTATGAGCATCCTATTTGCATTCAATAACTGCTAAGTGCTAAATGTGATTGTTGTTCATTGTTACATATTTACAGATCCATATTGTACAAATTTATACTCTGTTGATTATGTGTATAGAAATGCTTACCCCTATGCCCTTGTAGGTGATGTCACGTTACATCGCTTGCATCGAGATTCGGCCACTTCCTAGTGGCACATGGATCTATGAAGACCATCGCGCGGTGTTCGAGGGGGAGGTAGAGATTACCTTCTACCACCCGAACCCGTTGATTCGATTTCGTCCTTGTAGATTTAGGATTCCCATCATATACACTATGCACGTACCCCCGTTTTACACATACCATGGACCACCTCCCACACGACCAGCTCGCTCTTATCACAGTTTCCATTTTCGACCTACCCTCTCACACCCTTTTTCTTCGAGAGTCGTCCGCGAGGAGACTTCCCCTTCTGATCCGAGGAGCCCAATTAGGGTCACACCATCTCCCGACCCTGTACCCAGTGGTAGGGCACACTCTCCATCGGATGAGATCGAGGAGGATCCAGTGGAGGACGAGAGCGGAGGCGAGCCTGTCGTGCATTCTACTGAGAGTGATTGGAGAGATGACGATCCCTAGGTATGTGCATATGGTACATGATGAGGATCAGGGGATCCGGTGTGGGGATGCTGTGGAGGAGATGCTGCTGCTGCTGCGGTTGATGTGGATGTTTCTTTTGCTACCTAGAGACTGCTACTACCATCACTACTACTACTACTGATGCTGCCAGATCTATGTGACCACCTCTAGAGCCTATATTTTGGGATGTATATATATTGTAGATATACTTTTGAGTATTCTAGGGTGATGGTTTTATTATGTACATAGATCTTTATGGACTTGTATATGGACCTTGGAAACTTATGCTGGGACTATGTATCACTTGACTTTTATGTATATGTATATAAAATCTATGTTCTGTTTCTACGAAGCTGCATAGTCCTATAATTTCCGCTCACTCTGATTTAATCTTTTAAAGAGTTCGGCCACAAAGGGGTTTAGATGGTATCAGTTTTACAAAACCAAAGCAAGGATAGCTTTACTTACTCTCTATCATATAAAATATGATACGAATGCTATTCAACTTATGAAACGGTTTTAGAAAATGCCGAATTCGATACAACTGTTTGAAATGATTTAGAATTTCTTCTCCAAGGGTTCCAAGTTTTGGTTTGTGCACCCGTTTTAAAAGAGAAATTTTACTTTCACATTTTCTATTCAATAACAAGTCCATAAATTTATCAAGTAATACATATTTATTGTAATATTTACTTGTAATGGGAAAAGGGTGTCACACTGAGTGGTATCAGAGCAAAAGTCAGATCCTGTAGTAGTGGAAGTAGTTTCAAAAAGGTAGCCATCAACATCAAGCAGGTATCTCCCAGGCATGTTCATTGCTTTGAATGCTAGTATCTTGCTTGTTGAGCTTTAGATACAATTGACTTGTTTGTATCTTGTCTCTTTTGAGCACAAGACACAATTAATTGTGGATTTAAAGGTATAAGCTATAGTCTTAGTATAGGTGGTGTGATGAAAGTTTCTTTAGTTCAACAAATGTGACCATAAGTCCATAGCGCAGGTCTATTATGGCAACTAGAAACCAAAATCACACAAATGCGATGTTAGAGAGAATTAGCGCGGTGTTGGAGGCTATGCAGCAACGACAATCTCAGCAACCACCGCAATCGGTTAACCCACCTCATCAGTGTAATGTGGGTAACATCGAGGCGAAGAGTTTGGCTGATTTTAGGAGTTGTAATCCACTTAAGTTTGAAGGAGGATTTAAACCTGATGAGGCCAATAAGTGGATTCACACCATGGATAAGATTCTGAGAACTTTGGATTGCACGGAAGCTCAAAAAGTAGCATATGCAGTCTACATGCTAGAAGACGAAGCTGAGAACTGGTGGAATCATACGGTTCAGCTCCTACGCTATGAAGGAAGGGATGTGAATTGGGGTGTATTTATGGAGAAATTTCTCAATAAATACTTCCCTGAGGATTTGAGGAGAAAGAAGGAAGTAGAGTTCTTGCAGCTGAAGCAAGGAGACATGAGTGTGGGTGAGTATGCGGCTAATTTCGAGGAACTGATGAAGTACTCTCCGTATTATCAGAATAACCCCGAAGAAAGGAGCAAGTGTATCAAGTTCGAAGGAGGCTTAAGGCCCAAGCTGAAGTCTATTTTCAGCTATCAACGGATCCAAAGCTTTCCTGCACTTGTGGACATGTGTAGGATGTATGAGGATGACAAGAAAGCTGAAAGATTGCAAGCAATAAAGAGAAAAGAAAGTTAGAATTATGGACCGCAGAGGTGTAACATTCTAGAATTTATTAAGTAATTATATGCTTAAGTGATTAAATTTAATTAAGTGATTTTAAAATTTAGTAATTATAAAATTAGTAAAATAAAAGCTTTAATAATTTAGTAGGTTTTTTTAATTTAAATAGGATTTGGAATAGGTTAAAAAAAATTAATAATAATAATAAAAAAAAATAGCAGCACCAGATGCACCGGTGCACCTGAGCGCACGCACCGGTGCAGGGAGTTGGCACCAGGGAGACGCACCAGTTGGTGCAGGGGAACCAGAATCCTGGTGCGTAGGAGCCAAAAATCTGGTGCGTGAATGAAGCACCATTATGGTGCGTCGGACCAGAAAACGCGCGCGCCCAAGCGCGCCCCGGCCGCGCCCAAGCGCGAGACAGCAGTACCCCAGCACCAGTCCGTACAAATTCAGCACCGACCCCAAATTCTCATCAGTTTTCCAGAACCTTCTTCTTTTCTCTCGACCCATACTTTCTCAAACACATAACACCACTTCATTATACCATCTAAAACCCATAGAGATCAACCAAAAAACTTTCACTAATCACCCATTTTCCTACATACATCATCATCATCCTCTCAAATTCAAGCACCACTCTTCCATCTTCATCAACCAACCAACCCTCTCTTCTCTTAAATTCGTAGCTCTCACTGTTTTGGGTACTCCTTCTAAATTAATTGAAGAAAAAGAACTTAGAAATGAAGAAGAAGAATTAGAAGCAAGGATTCTTGAGGGAGAAATAGTAGACGAACCAGAGAAAGGATTCTAGGATCATTTTGGCTTCAAGAAAGCTTTGTGTAATTAGAACACTTCATCTCCTCAAGGCAAGGTAAGAGAGGAGTAGTTTTCATAAATTAAGATTAAGAATTAGGGATGTAATACATAAAACCCTAGGAATTATGATGACTATACATGTTATTATGATTTTCATAACTTAGTATTAGAATATTTTGTATTGTTGAAAAGAGGTGAAAGTGCAGCACCTCATACTTTGATTTATTTTGTCTGCGCATCTATGATGCTAGCATTCCATCCAGATAGACTTTATGAATGAACAATCAAGCATGTGACTGAGATAGTCATGTTTATGAACCACATTTTCTTTGGACAGTTTCAATTGCATCTGTTGGCTATTTAAATGTAATGTTTGATTTCTTGATTTTCTTCATATATATTCAAGTATGAGACCATATAAACAGGGTTGAAAGGTTGTCCTGTTTGGATTGCTGTTACCTCTGAAGCTTAAAAAAATTAAAAATTGGTGGTGAATCTGGCTTATATAATTGCTTCTTGATAGGCACCATCGTCTTAACCTTATTGACTCTTATGGAATAACAGGGAAGAGATTAATATTTTCATTTGGTTTGCAGTATGTGATCAAAAATTGAAAGAACTCATTATACTTGAATATGCAGGAATTGTGATGTAAGAATAAGCTTTTAATACTTTGTGAATTGATGTTAATAATAATAATAATAATACCAAAGTAAGCACAACAAAAGTAAATGGAATTAATAATTTAATTTAAATTCTATGGTTTGAAATATTGCATATGATGTTGCATATCCATTGAAATTAGTTTATGCTTTCCAATTAAAATCATACTTATTTATGAAATACTTTCTAAATGTTACTTTTGATAAATGTGATTGTAATTGGAAAGTAATGAGGAACATGCATCATACATGGAGTATAAGGTGGACGGTGAGGAAGTTGGGAAAGACATACGCGGAGGCACGTGATTGATATGTGACTAGGTTGTGTTAATGAAACAACCGTGGGAATTGTTGTGGGTGGAACTTGGATCTCCTAGGAGGGCACGAACTGGCCACTCGTGTCGGGAGATTGGTTCTTCATTAACCACAATAATTCTATCGGTCACAGAGTCACATCATGACCGGTTGAGGGTGGTTCCCTGCTATAGCCAACACCCAAGTTGTACTGGACCGAGATAGATGGTCAGTATCGTGCAAGCACTGGTAGAGGGACACTTACTCCTGGTTGGTCTTTCCCTGGAGCGGAGGGTGAAGTGAGGTGGTTGAGTGGAATGTTGAGTAATGGAATGATGAAGCAAAGAAAAGTAGTGATGGAAAAAGAAGTAAATTAATTGAAAGAGAGTGAATTGGAGATTCTATTGTATAATCCTTAATTGGATCCAATGAATTGGAACTGAAAAAGAATTTGTGAAGAAATGAAATTTTTATGAACTCATTGGATTCGATTGTGGATTGAGAGCATCGAGCATACATTATTTCCAAAAATTTAGAACAGACTTCTCATGCATCGTTTTATTATTGACCTTCTGAGCATAATACTAAGGTATATTAACATTTCACTATAATGAATCAAATAAAGAAACTAATATTAATAACACTTCTTTGGTTTTTCTGTATTATTATTCTTAATTCTTTATTTTAATTTATGTTAAACCACTCACTCTCTTGTGTTGACCATTTTAGGTACCACCTCTGGTGATGTATTTTCTATTGCACCGGCTGAGGAGAGTCCTGCCCCACCACCAAGGGCACAGACTTAGTGATGTGGCGATGCCACCACACAATGCAACCATGCTCGATGCTATACATGAACCTTTTGGCCTTCTTAATATAAAAATCTTATATAAGTCTTGTTAAGTCTTTTGTTTTGATGATATAAAGTGAAGAAACAGAACTTTATTTTTTTGAAGTTTGTAAATAGTTCCACCACTAAGATGTGATATATGGTGGTGGCTACAAGTCTCTTTTGATGTGTAGTACTTTTTAAAGACTATATGTATTAACTGGTTCTGACAGGTACTCAAATGAAAATTTGGAATAGTCCTGAAAACAAAGTAAACTCTGTCGAATTTTTTTTAAAATTTCTTCATAAAAACAAGTGAAGTACTATTCTTAATCTTATAATTAAGAATTAAAAACTAGTGTTACAATTTATGGTATCAGAGCAATGGTTGCAGTCCTCGGCCGTGGAGTGTGGACTCCCATACTCCTAAAAGGTTACACCACATGAGAGTAACTATTAATTGGCATAATTTAGATAGTTGTAGGTTATTTTTCTTATTTTGTTGGTTCTATTTCAGAGTGGTAGATGGCTGGTAGAAATAAGCAATTCCTTGAACGTATCACTGCTGTTCTTAAGACTTTGGCCCATAATCAGAACAATCAGGCCAACCAAAATCAAAACCAAAACCAAAACCAGAATCAACCTCAAGGACAGGCAGAGATACATGGACTTACTGAGTTCAAGAAGTTGGACCCTCCTCAGTATGATGGAGAGTTCAACCCTGACAAAGCAAAGAGATGGGTTCAGGAGTTGGAGAAAATCTTCCGCTCGATGCAATGTACTAATGAACAACGTGTCAACTTCTCCACTTTCATGCTGACAGGAGAAGCGGAAGATTGGTGGGAGAATGCAAGAAGAGTATTGGAGGCTGAAGGTCAAGCTATCACATGGGATCTTTTCAAGGAGAAATTCCTTGAAAAGTTCTTTCCTGAAGATATTCAGCGCAGAAAAGAGATAGAATTTCTAGAATTGAAACAAGGATCTATGTCAGTGGGTGAGTATGCCTCTAAATTTGAGGAGCTCATCAAGTACTCTCCATACTTCCTCCATCACCCCGACGAAAGATCCAAATCTGTCAAATACAAGAGTGGCCTTCGCCCAGAAATCCGAGTTGCCTTCGGATATCAGGACATTCCTAACTTTGCCCAGCTGGTGAATATGTGCAGAACCTATGAAGAGGATTGGAAGGCAAAGGAAGCTGTTGAACGAAGTTTCCGACCCTCTCCGAAGAATTATGGACCCATCAGAAACAGGCCCAGGGAATCTTCTCGTCTTGGAGCTCCTTATCCGAACCCCCGACCAAAAGAAGAAAGGTTTAGGGGAGCGAGCTCTAAGGGGTCATCAATTCTATCTGCTCCCTCTGTTTCCAGTTCAGCTTCTGTGTGTCAACACTGTGGCAGACCACACCGAGGAATTTGTTGGAAACTTCAGGGTCAAGGGAAGGAGAGACACTGCTTCATCTGCCAACAGCCTGGCAACATAGCTGCCCAATGTCCAAAGAAAATCCCAAAGAAAGAAGAAGTAAGTACTGTGGAGACCCGAAAGATAAACGACAACCGACCTACCACCCGGGGTAGAGTATATACTCTCAGTGGTGCTGAGGCTGAGGATGCTGAAGGACTAATTAAAGGTACTTGTTGTATTAATAACCAACCTTGTGAAGTACTATTTGATTGTGGAGCCACCCACTCCTTCATTTCCTTTGATTGTGCTAAACGTTTAAATTTACCTATTGTCGAAACCCCTTATAAACTTTTAGTATCTACCCCTACTAACCCCACTGTTATAACTACAAAAATATGTCCCAACTGTATTCTGGAAGTTCTGAACCACACATTCTACATTGACCTTATCTGTATTCCTTTAAGTCAACTCGATGTGATTCTTGGAATGGATTGGATGTCCAATAATCATATTGTGATTGATTGTCACACAAAAACACTTACCCTAAACTCAAACATTCTCAACCCAAACCCAGAAGAAGACCTTTTACATGATGGCAACTTAATGTCAACCAAGATGGAAGTGGATCAAGAATCAGAGATTCAATCCATTCAAGTGATGAATGAATTTCCTGAAGTCTTTCCTGATAAGGTTCCTGGGTTGCCTCCGGTAAGGGAAGTTGAGTTCGCCATTGACCTAATGCCTAGAACAGGACCCATTTCTATAGCTCCATAAAGAATGGCTCCTGCTGAATTAGCAGAACTCAAGAAGCAATTAGAAGAGTTGCTGGAGAAGAAATTCATTCGACCTAGTGCGTCGCCTTGGGGAGCCCCAGTTCTCTTTGTAAAGAAGAAAGATGGAAGCCAGAGATTATGTGTGGATTACCGGCAATTAAACAAGGTGACGATTAAAAACAAATACCCTCTTCCTCGAATTGATGATTTGATGAATCAACTCCGCGGGGCAGCAGTCTTTTCCAAGATTGATCTCCGATCCGGATATCACCAAATTCGAGTCAAGGAAGAAGACATTTCCAAGACAGCTTTCAGGACGCGGTATGGTCATTATGAATATGTAGTGATGCCATTTGGTTTAACCAATGCTCCTGCTGTGTTCATGGATTACATGAACAGAATTTTCCGACCTTATCTGGACTCTTTTGTAGTAGTATTCATTGATGACATTCTCATCTACTCTAAGACTCCAGGTGAGCATCGGGAACACTTGAGAAAGGTGTTGGAGACTCTAAAAGCAAAACAATTGTATGCTAAGCTGTCTAAATGCGAGTTTTGGCTGGAGAAAGTGAATTTCTTAGGCCATTTAATTACTCAAGAGGGAATTGTTGTTGATCCTGCTAAGGTAGAGGCTGTATTGAAGTGGGAACAGCCAAGGAACGTGGCAGAAATAAGAAGCTTTCTGGGATTAGCAGGATACTATAGAAGATTTATCGAAGGATTCTCTAAAATTGCTTTGCCTCTGACTAAGTTGACTAGAAAGGAGATTCCTTTTTCATGGAATGAGAAGTGTGAACAAAGATTCCAAGAGCTGAAACACCGGTTGACTACATCCCCGGTGTTAGTGCTACCTGATCCCTCCCAGTCTTTTGATGTATATTGTGATGCATCTAGACAAGGATTGGGATGTGTACTAATGCAAAAAGGAAAAGTGGTTGCTTATGCTTCTCGGTAGTTAAGGCCACATGAAGGAAACTATCCTACACATGATCTGGAACTTGCTGCGATCGTCTTTGCCCTAAAAATTTGGAGGCATTATCTATATGGCACTCGATTTGAAGTATACAACGACCACAAAAGCCTTAAATACTTGTTTGATCAAAAGGAGTTAAACATGAGGCAACGGAGATGGATGGAATTTCTTAAAGATTAGGATTTTAATCTCCAGTACCATCCAGGCAAAGCAAACTGGTTGCAGATGCCCTAAGCCGGAAAGCTCTCCATATCAGTAGCATGATGGTGAAAGAGTTGGAACTAATTGAGGAATTTAATAACCTCAATTTAGGTATCCAATTCAAAGAAAAGAGTATTGTTCTGGGAATGCTTAGAATCACAAATGAATTCTTCGAACAAGTCCGGCAACAACAGTTGAATGATGTCGAACTGCAAGAGCAAAGGAAATCTGCTCAAGAAAGAAATGAATCAGATTTTTCTGAAGGATCTGATGGCGTCCTAAGATTCAGAAATAGAATTTGTATCCCTTCCAATCCAAAGCTGAAGAAGATAATCCTAGATGAAGCTCACAAAAGTAAATTGAGTTTACATCCAGGATCTACAAAAATGTATCAAGATTTGAAAAAGCTCTTTTGGTGGCCGAAGCTTAAACATGATGTAGTAGAATATGTAGCAAGATGTTTAACTTTCCAAAAGGCAAAAGTGAAACATAAGAAGCCCGGAGGTGAACTGCAACCATTAGAAATCCCAGTGTGGAAGTGGGATAGTATTGCTATGGATTTTGTCTCCGGATTACCAAGGACTACTGCAGGTCATGAAGCAGTATGGGTGATTGTGGATAGGCTGACCAAGTCTGCTCACTTCATCCCTATCAATATGCGGTATTCCATGGAAAAGCTAACCCAATTGTACATTAAGGAGATTATTCGGCTGCATGGAGTTCCTTCCAACATCATTTCTGATCGTGATCCTAGATTTTTATCTAGATTTTGGCAAAGTCTCCAGCAGGCATTAGGTACAAATCTAAAACTTAGTTCCGCTTACCATCCTCAAACTGATGGACAAACGGAACGAACCATCCAATCTTTAGAAGATTTGCTGAGGACTTGCACCATGGAGCAACAAAGGAACTGGGATCAACTTTTGCCTTTAGTGGAGTTTACCTATAATAATAGTTACCATGCTAGTATAGGTATTGCTCCATTCGAGGCACTATACGGAAGACGATGCAGAACTCCCCTATGCTGGTTCCAAGTGGGGGAGAGTCAACTTATTGGTCCCGACATCATCCAAGACACAACAGATAAAGTTAAAATGATTCAGGAGAAAATGAAGGCAGCACAGGATAGACAGAAGAGTTATGCGGATAAGCGTAGGCGCCCATTGGAATTTGAAGAAGGCGATCATGTGTTCCTAAGAGTGGTTCCAACCACTGGAGTTGGAAGAATGATGAAGCCTAAGAAGCTTACTCCAAATTTATTGGGCCTTATCAAATTCTTAAAAGGATTGGCTCTATGGCTTACCAGATTGCATTGCCTCCTCATCTTTCCAACATTCATAATGTATTTCATGTCTTTTAACTGCGCAAGTATATCCCTGATCCTTCTCACATTCTATCAACTGATGAAGTGCCACTTCGAGAAAACTTGACGGTTGAAGTGCAACCAATTAGGATCGAGGATCGGAGGATTAAACAGCTTCGTGGCAAGGAGATCTCACTAGTCAAAGTGATTTGGAATCGAAACGACATAGAAGAGGCCACTTGGGAATTGGAGGAAAAGATGAGGACTTCACACCCCCAACTCTTCGAGGCTAACTGAAATTCGGGGACGAAATTCCTGTAAGTGGGGAAGTATTGTAACATTCTAGAATTTATTATGTAATTATATGCTTAAGTGATTAAATTTAATTAAGTGATTTTAAAATTTAGTAATTATAAAATTAGTAAAATAAAAGCTTTAATATTTTAGTAGGTGATGAGCATTTTATTTCCCATTATTCCTTGCATTATTTTACTCCTATTATTGATACTTGTTGCCCATTTGACATTGATTAGCTTGATTTATTGATTTAGAGTTTATTGGACTAATATTCCGAATATTGTTTAATTTGGAATTATTTAGCCTAATTAATTCTATTTCTATTTTCAGGTAATATTTGGCACAAGGACACTTTGGGAAGTTTGGAAATGAAGATTGAAGTATTGAAGTGAAGATTGTAATTTGCATTTAGGTCCCTTTTTAATTGTAATGTTCAGAATAGTGTTTCTTAGGACTTGGGCCCATGTTTTAGGCCCATTTTCATGACTAAAGAGGGGAAATTCGTGTAACCCCCAAAAACACACTCCCATTTCAGATTTCTCACTCTCTCTCTAGGTTAGAACTTCTCTCTTGGCTCTCCCAAGTGGTGGTGGCTGCTAGGGTTTTGTTCTTCCCCATTTCTACTCGTTTTTCTTCATTTATGGTCATGGAAGGCTAGACTTCAAGGGTTAATCCCTTTGGTATTGTATTATCTACTCTTGAGCTCTTGTTATTAATGCAATTTCATTTTCTCTTCTCTGTTTTCATGTTTATCGATGTGTAGTGGTTTGCTTAATTCCATTTCGTAGAGATAATACATGAATATAAATGCTTAATTTGTATTAACTCGTAAAAACTCCAATTCTGGTTTCTGATGCTTAATTAGAAGTTAGGGTTTGGAGTGATAACTGAATTTTCGCTTAGTATTTGGTTATCACGAGTTGGACAGAGGAGAGGAGAGGAATCGATCTTTAGTGAGCTAGGATTGAGTAGTGTACGTAGCCAAAGGGGTTTGCCCGCTTTTGTTTCTGATTTTCTTAGTTTTTATATTCTGTTTATGTTTTGTTCTTCACATTTGTCACACACAAAAACCCCCCCATTTTACTGCACACTACGTGTTTGATACTTTGCCTAGACCGATATTCGCTGGGAAACGACCTAGGATCACCTTCCTAGTACTACAGAATAAACACCTTTTATTTTGATCGGGTACGGCCTCGATCAAAATTTGGCGCCGTTGCCGGGGATTATCGGTTCTTGCCAAAGATCATACAGTAGTTAATTAGATTAGTTAGTGTAGTTAGTGTGTGAATAAGCATTCTGATAACTGATTGAAAGTTGCCATGTTTGCTGATTTGCTGTTCTGCACAACTGATGCTATTCTAGTGATTCTGTGAGTGCCATTCAACATAGCTGCGGGTGGAATTTTTGCATGAAAATTGGTATCCACACTTGTTTCATCATATATTAGTGTTTTGATGCATCACAGACACTCAGATATGCACTGTTTGTGAGTTCCAGAAAAATTTTCCAAGTTTCAGCAGCACTTACTATAAATAGGCATAACTTTTGATCAGGTTGTCGGAATTGGACGAATTTTATATCAAATCGAAGGGAATTTTCTGAATAATCTGATTTTTCTCACTTCGTCAGAAAACCCCTTCGTTTGGATCCTGAAAAAGCCTGTTTACTGTTTCTTTTTTATTTTACAAGTTCTATTTTCTTAGTTTTTGGTCACTGTTTTAATTCTTTGACTTGGTTCCCTTTTGAATTTTGTCCTCAAACTTTCTGTGATATGTTTTCATGATTTTAGGGTGCTGAAAAAAATAAAGAAAAAAATTTTAAAAAATAATAAATTTTGTTGCCGATTTTGGTCATGCATATCTGTTACAGTATGCTATGGTTGATGCTGTTCTGTTCAGTACATGACTAGGGGCAACCCAAGTTATTTGCATCCTTATAACCCTGAAATTGATAGAACTTATCACAGATTAGTTAGACAAAATAGGAATCAGTCATTAGGTAGTGAGTCAGAGTCATCTTATAGTCCATCTAATTCTGATTCTGTTTCTATTTCTTCTATTCCTTCTACTTTTATTCAATCTGATTCTATACATTGTGATAACATGGCTCAACCCCCACCAAGGGAAAGGACACTTAGGGAGCTGGCTGCACCTGACTTCACTATTGAAGACTCGTGTATCCGGTATCCTGATGAGGATGTTCCTTTTGAGCTTAGAACAGGACTAATCCATTTGTTGCCCAAGTTTCATGGTCTTGCAGGTGAGGATCCTCATAAGCATCTCAAGAAATTCCATATAGTGTGCACCACAATGAAACCACATGATGTGCAAGAGGATCATGTCTGTCTCAGAGCATTTCCACATTCCTTAGAGGGTCTAGCACAAGATTGGTTATCTGACTTGGCCCCTGGTTCCATCACAAGCTGGGATGACTTGAAGAGGGCATTTCTGGAAAAATTCTTCCCTGCAAATAGGACCACTGCAATCAGAAAGGAAATTTCTGGTATCAGGCAACAACATGGAGAGAGTCTCTATGATTATTGGGAGAGATTCAAGAGGTTGTGTGCTTCCTGCCCTCACCATCAGATCTCAGAGCAGCTTCTCATCCAGTACTTTTATGAAGGTCTCAACTTCATGGAAAGAAACATGGTAGATGCTGCAAGTGGTGGTACATTGGGAGATATGACACCCTTACAAGCCAGGAGCAAAATTGAGAAGATGGCTTCCAATTGTCAACAATTCCATGCAAGAAGCAACAGTGATGCAATAGTTGTGAGGGATGTAAATGATGTTGGTGCAGACTCGGGCAAGGTTGAGAAGCTTGAGCAGAAAATTGATTCTCTCACAACATTGGTCACACAATTGGCTGTCAATCAGAAAAAGATGATACTTCCTGCTAGAGTGTGTGGCATATGCACATCCATTGAGCACCCCACAGATGCATGCCCTTCCCTTCAGCAGCAACAGCCGATGACAAGTGGTGACCAACCCGAGGCCTATGCAGCAGACATATACAACAATAGAGGCCCACAACAACATAATCATGACCTCTCTTCCAATAGATACAACCCTGGATGGAGGAACCATCCCAATCTGAAGTGGTCTGATCAACAACAACAACCTCCTCCTAATGTTCCATTTCAGAACACCGCTGGACCGAGCAGACCACCATATGTACCTCCTCCAATCCAGCAGCAAAGGCAACAACAACAGCAACAAGTGGTTCATCCTGCACCATCAGCCCCTCCATCCAACCAACCTACCTTGGAGGAGTTGGTGAGGCAAATGACCATGCAAAACCTCCAATTTCAACAAGAAACTAGAGCAGCCATTCAGAGACAAGAGGTATCCATTCAGACTTTGACAAATCAGATGGGTCAAATGGCAACTTCTCTCAACAACTTGCAATCTCAAAATTCTGACAAGTTACCTTCCCAAACAGTGATCAACCCTCAGAATCAGAATGTGAGTGCCATCAACCTGAGGTCAGGAAAGCAGATTGTCAGACCCACACCACAACCTCACCTCAACAATGATGCTCTAGCTTCCTCTAAAGGGAAGAGCCAAGTGATAGAGGAAGGTGAACACCCTAGCACCAAGGAGAGTCATCCAACTCAACCTTCCTCAAGCTCAACCACAAAACCTGCTGTTGTCCTGCAACCTCCTCCCATTCCTCTTCCATTCCCACCAAGAGTGCCTCAAAACAAAAGGGTGGAAGAGGTGGACAAGGATATTCTTGACACATTCAGGAAGGTGGAAGTCAACATACCCCTTCTTGATGTAATAAAACAAATTCCAAGGTACGCGAAGTTCCTTAAGGAGTTGTGCACTAATAAGAGAAGACTCAAGGGCAATGAGAGGATAAGCATGGGAAGGAATGTCTCCGCTCTCATAGGTAAACCTATCCCTCACATTCCTGAAAAATGTAAGGATCCTGGAACTTTCTCTATACCTTGCATCATAGGCAATGTGAAGTTTGAAAATGCTATGCTAGATTTAGGAGCATCCATAAATGTCATGCCTATGTCTGTTTTTAAGTCTCTTTCTCTTGGACCTCTTCAACCTACGGGTGTGGTGATTCAATTGGCAAATAGAAGTACTGCCCACCCTGCAGGTTTGATAGAGGATGTCTTGGTTCGGGTTGAAGAGCTGATCTTCCCTGCTGATTTTTACATACTTGATATGGAAGATGACTCCCCCCGTAATGCTGTTCCTATTATTTTGGGGAGGCCATTTTTGAAAACAGCCCGAACCAAGATAGATGTGCATTCAGGTTCACTTTCCATGGAGTTTGATGGCAGTGTGATCCGATTTGACATTTTCCATGCTATGAAACATTTTCCTGAGGATCACTCTGTCTTTCATATAGACTTTCTTGATGAGATTGATGAACATGTGCTTGATGTTTTGCATGATCCTGATTTGCCATCATTTACAGACTCATTTTCTTGTCCTGCATGTACTGATTCCGAAATGTGCATGTCATGCATTGATCAATTTCTAGCTTCTGACACTGCATCTGTTGATGACTCTCATATTATAGATTTTGCTAACCCCCTCTCTGTTATGCAAGAGTCTGATTCTTTTGTTCAGGTGCAGGCAGCAGAATCCATTTCTACTGTCCCTTTAGTTCCATCCATTATGCAGGCACCCTCATTGGACCTGGAGCCCCTCCCTCCTCATCTCAAATATGCTTACTTTGAGGATGAGCAGAAACTCCCAGTGATCATCTCTACCTCACTTTCTGTTGATCAAGAGGAGAAACTGCTAGATATGATTAGACAGAACAAGAGGGCAGTCGGATGGACTTTAGCATATCTACCTGGGGTGCCACTTGTGAACTTCAGAAACATAGTCCTTCGATTAGGAGACCAATGCAAGATGGCATTCGATCCGCTGAAGAGAGCACTCACCTTCTTCCCACCATGACTTCGGGAGTTTTCTTTTCTCCTTCTTCACTACTTTCATTGCACTTGTCTATATCTATCTGATTCTGCTGATTGTGTTACATTGAGGACAATGTGTGATTTAAGTGTGGGGGGGAGAGTAGTTTAGGTTGCATATTTTGCTTTGATTTTTTTTTTAGGTTTTGCTTAGTTTTGGGCATTTTCTTGCATGTTTTTGCTTCATTTTAGTAGAGTTTTGGTATCTTGTGTCTGAATTCATGCATTTCTGTGTGTAAAGTTGCTTTTGATAATTAAGAGGTGGTAACACTGTGATAGAATTGTCCCTTTTGTGAGGATTTGAGCCTTAATTGTGGGTGGATTGCTATATATGCCACCTAATTTTCTTTCATGTGTGATTGCACTCTGGATTACTTGCACTCTAGAACTTGACTTGACTCTTGTTGATACTTGATTGCTCATGCACATTTTGAAATGATTTAGGCACTTTCTTTCTTGAATAAACTACTAGCCATATGAGCCTACCTTGAATGAATGTATCCTTTGCTAGCCCCTTTGAGCCTTTTTATCCATTTCCTTGTTCTTTAGCTCATTACAAGCCTATGACTGAAAAACCATGATTGTCCTAACCTTAGGGAATTTTGGAGCTTTGGAATTGTTTTGGGAATGGGTATTAGGTAAGAAGTGTGCTCTATGCTTCAATTGGTTTAGTTCTTGGTTATGCCTCTTTGGTTGTTGTAACTATGGCTTCATCTTCATGCCATTTGTGTTGTTTCTTCTTTTCTTTTTGTATATCTCTCAAAAACAAAAAAAATAAAAAAAAAATGCAAAAATAAAAAGAAAAAAAAAAGAAGAAAAAAAAGAAGAGAAAAAAAAAAAGTGAATAAAAGGTTGTTGAGGCAAAGAGGATTGGAATTAGTGGTTGTTGATTTTGGGGTGGATTTTGCTTACTTTTTACTTATTCCCCATTGCTCCTCTATTCCCTTGGTTTTAGCTACATTCCCATATTTTTATCCTACCTTGTCCTTGGCCCCATTACAACCCTTAAAAGACCTTTTGATCATTTTGTGCATGTGTGTTGATGGTTGATGTTAGAGGCTTGTCAAGCTTATGGTTGTGTTTGTTTTTCATGATGTGCCTTGAGTGTAAATAATGATTAACCCCAAACACTTGAGTGTAAACACTTTTGAGTGATCCTTGTGAGTTTCTATCATCTTTGTGACTATCCTCTTGATGTCATTGGTTTCTTTGCATACTTGAAGTAATTGGATGATGTTCGCGGATGCTTTGACTCTTTGATCCTTAACCATTTTGTGTGCTTGAGTTTGCCCATTTCTTTGCATTTCCTAGAATTCATTGTGAAGTATGTAATCTCTTAGGTTTGCATTTCTTAGTTGTAGTCATCTTGTTGCATGATTCACTTTGGTGCATATTGATCTTCATAGTCCTATCTTTTGGTTTTGCCCAGGAGTGCAAAAGGATAAGTGTGGGGGTATTTGATGAGCATTTTATTTCCCATTATTCCTTGCATTATTTTACTCCTATTATTGATACTTGTTGCCCATTTGACATTGATTAGCTTGATTTATTGATTTAGAGTTTATTGGACTAATATTCCGAATATTGTTTAATTTGGAATTATTTAGCCTAATTAATTCTATTTCTATTTTCAGGTAATATTTGGCACAAGGACACTTTGGGAAGTTTGGAAATGAAGATTGAAGTATTGAAGTGAAGATTGTAATTTGCATTTAGGTCCCTTTTTAATTGTAATGTTCAGAATAGTGTTTCTTAGGACTTGGGCCCATGTTTTAGGCCCATTTTCATGACTAAAGAGGGGAAATTCGTGTAACCCCCAAAAACACACTCCCATTTCAGATTTCTCACTCTCTCTCTAGGTTAGAACTTCTCTCTTGGCTCTCCCAAGTGGTGGTGGCTGCTAGGGTTTTGTTCTTCCCCATTTCTACTCGTTTTTCTTCATTTATGGTCATGGAAGGCTAGACTTCAAGGGTTAATCCCTTTGGTATTGTATTATCTACTCTTGAGCTCTTGTTATTAATGCAATTTCATTTTCTCTTCTCTGTTTTCATGTTTATCGATGTGTAGTGGTTTGCTTAATTCCATTTCGTAGAGATAATACATGAATATAAATGCTTAATTTGTATTAACTCGTAAAAACTCCAATTCTGGTTTCTGATGCTTAATTAGAAGTTAGGGTTTGGAGTGATAACTGAATTTTCGCTTAGTATTTGGTTATCACGAGTTGGACAGAGGAGAGGAGAGGAATCGATCTTTAGTGAGCTAGGATTGAGTAGTGTACGTAGCCAAAGGGGTTTGCCCGCTTTTGTTTCTGATTTTCTTAGTTTTTATATTCTGTTTATGTTTTGTTCTTCACATTTGTCACACACAAAAACCCCCCCATTTTACTGCACACTACGTGTTTGATACTTTGCCTAGACCGATATTCGCTGGGAAACGACCTAGGATCACCTTCCTAGTACTACAGAATAAACACCTTTTATTTTGATCGGGTACGGCCTCGATCAGTAGGTTTTTTTTAATTTAAATAGGATTTGGAATAGGTTAAAAATAATAATAATAATAAAAAATAGCAGCACCAGATGCACCGGTGCACCTGAGCGCACGCACCGGTGCAGGGAGTTGGCACCAGGGAGACGCACCAGTTAGTGCAGGGGAACCAGAATCCTGGTGCGTAGTAGCCAAAAATCTGGTGCGTGAATGAAGCACCATTCTGGTGCGTCGGACCAGAAAACGCGCGCGCCCAAGCGCGCCCCGGCCCCGCCCAAGCGCGAGACAGCAGTACCCCAGCACCAGTCTGTACAAATTCAGCACCGACCCCAAATTCTCATTAGTTTTCCAGAACCTTCTTCTTTTCTCTCGACCCATACTTTCTCAAACACATACCACTACTTCATTATACCATCTAAAACCCATAGAGATCAACCAAAAAACTTTCACTAATCACCCATTTTCCTACATACATCATCATCATCCTCTCAAATTCAAGCACCACTCTTCCATCTTCATCAACCAACCAACCCTCTCTTCTCTTAAATTCGTAGCTCTCACTGTTTTCGGTACTCCTTCTAAATTAATTGAAGAAAAATAACTTAGAAATGAAGAAGGAGAATTAGAAGCAAGGATTCTTGAGGAAGAAAGAGTAGACGAACCAGAGAAAGGATTCTAGGATCATTTTGGCTTCAAGAAAGCTTTGTGTAACTAGAACACTTCATCTCCTCAAGGCAAGGTAAGAGAGGAGTAGTTTTCATAAATTAAAATTAAGAATTAGGGATGTAATACATAAAACCCTAGGAATTATGATGACTATACATGTTATTATGATTTTAATAACTTAGTATTAGAATATTTGGTATTGTTGAAAAGAGGTGAAAGTGCAGCACCTCATACTTTGATTTATTTTGTCTGCGCATCTATGATGCTAGCATTCCATCCAGATAGACTTTATGAATGAACAATCAAGCATGTGACTGAGATAGTCATGTTTATGAACCACGTTTTCTTTGGACAATTTCAATTGCATCTGTTGGCTATTTAAATGTAATGTTTGATTTCTTGATTTTCTTCATATATATTCAAGTATGAGACCATATAAACAGGGTTGAAAGGTTGTCCTGTTTGGATTGCTGTTACCTCTGAAGCTTAAAAAAATTAAAAATTGGTGGTGAATCTGGCTTATATAATTGCTTCTTGATAGGCACCATCGTCTTAACCTTATTGACTCTTATGGAATAACAGGGAAGAGATTAATATTTTCATTTGGTTTGCAGTATGTGATCAAAAATTGAAAGAACTCATTATACTTGAATATGCAGGAATTGTGATGTAAGAATAAGCTTTTAATACTTTGTGAATTGATGTTAATAATAATAATAATACCAAAGTAAGCACAACAAAAGTAAATGGAATTAATAATTTAATTTAAATTCTATGGTTTGAAATGTTTCATATGATGTTGCATATCCATTGAAATTAGTTTATGCTTTCCAATTAAAATCATACTTATTTATGAAATACTTTCTAAATGTTACTTTTGATAAATTTGATTTTAATTGGAAAGTAATGAGGAACATGCATCATACATGGAGTATAAGGTGGATGGTGAGGAAGTTGGGAAAGACATACGCGGAGGCACGTGAGTGATATGTGACTAGGTTGTGTTAATGAAACAACCGCGGGAATTGTTGTGGGTGGAACTTGGATCTCCTAGGAGGGCACGAACTGGCCACTCGTGTCGGGAGATTGGTTCTTCATTAACCACAATAATTCTATTGGTCACAGAGTCACATCATGACCGGTTGAGGGTGGTTCCCTGCTATAGCCAACACCCAAGTTGTACTGGACCGAGATAGATGGTCAGTACCGTGCAAGCACTGGTAGAGGGACACTTACTCCTGGTTGGTCTTTCCCTGGAGCGGAGGGTGAAGTGAGGTGGTTGAGTGGAATGTTGAGTAATGGAATGATGAAGCAAAGAAAAGTAGTGATGGAAAAAGAAGTAAATTAATGGAAAGAGAGTGAATTGGAGATTCTATTGTATAATCCTTAATTGGATCCAATGAATTGGAACTGAAAAAGAATTTGTGAAGAAATGAAATTTTTATGAACTCATTGGATTCGATTGTGGATTGAGAGCATCGAGCAGACATTATTTCCAAAAATTTAGAACAGACTTCTCATGCATCGTTTTATTATTGACCTTCTGAGCATAATACTAAGGTATATTAACATTTCACTATAATGAATCAAATAAAGAAACTAATATTAATAACACTTCTTTGGTTTTTCTGTATTATTATTCTTAATTCTTTATTTTAATTTATGTTAAACCACTCACTCTCTTGTGTTGACCATTTTAGGTACCACCTCTGGTGATGTATTTTCTATTGCACCGGCTGAGGAGAGTCCTGCCCCACCACCAAGGGCACAGATTTAGTGATGTGGCGATGCCACCACACAATGCAACCATGCTCGATGCTATACATGAACCTTTTGGCCTTCTTAATATAAAAATCTTATATAAGTCTTGTTAAGTCTTTTGTTTTGATGATATAAAGTGAAGAAACAGAACTTTATTTTTTTGAAGTTTGTAAATAGTTCCACCACTAAGATGTGATATATGGTCGTGGATACAAGTCTCTTTTGATGTGTAGTACTTTTTAAAGACTATATGTATTAACTGGTTCTGACAGGTACTCAAATGAAAATTTGGAATAGTCCTGAAAACAAAGTAAACTCTGTCGAATTTTTTTAAAAATTTCTTCATAAAAACTAGTGAAGTACTATTCTTAATCTTATAATTAAGAATTAAAAAATAGTGTTACAAGAGGCGCAAGGGTTTCAACAATCGAGGCAAGGATCCGTATGATCGCCGAGGGAAAGGCAAAGGAAAAGTTTGAAGTATGATGGAAGTAATTTCCGAAGCGAGGCTCCCTTCTGTGCGAAGTGTAAGCATCATCATCGTGGAAGAATTTGGTTGGGCAACAAGTACTTGCTTCAATTGTGGGAAGTAGGGTCATATTGCACGTTACTGTAGAGAATATGGGAAGAGTAACCCCAACGTACCTGCTAGCAAACCAATGACTCAAGGCAGAGTGTTTACCCTTAGCGGAGTAGAAGCTAATCGATCCTCCGATCTCGTGCAAGGTAACTATTTGCCGATGGTTAGTCTTGCAATGCGTTGTCTGATTCGGTATTATGCACCCTTATGAATGTGTGAATCGTTTGCTTTGTTTGTATTTGAGTTGTTCTATATTGGTATGATAGAAACTCTTACGAGCATTCCTATAGTTGTTTCTAAAGTAAGTCTTATCGGTTGTAAAGAAGTGTCAGGAGGAGTCTTTAGAATAGATTTGATTTGTCTACCTTTATCGCATTAGAATGCGATCATGGGAATCGACTGGTTGAGTGCTATTATAGGACCATTGATGGACTTCCTTAGGTCAAACTCCTATAACCAAGGTAACCCGAAGAATTAGCCTTTCATATGAAATAAGAATACATGAGGATTTTCAGTAATTGAAGGGGGAAGGCTAACAACCTCTCCTACATTGCTCTTACTCAATTCATGCGGAAGTATTAAAGAATAATTTCCTGTGTCGAGGTAAGGACTCAGAAGAGAGTAGTCTTAAGGAAGGAAGGTGGGGGTGTATGCATCAAAGTGATCGAATACACCCGGGGTGAGCTCTTGTTGTATGACTTGGAGCTTGCAACAAGTATGTTCACTCTAAAAGATCCGGAGGTTTTGTCTTTAGGGCTCTTTGTCTTGGGAATTCAGAGATCAAAGGAGTATGAAGAAATTAACTCGATTAAAAGAAGAGATTGAATTAGAGTTATCATCAATGGTTGGGTCTGAAAGTTTTGATTTCGAGCCTCAATACTTAATCAGTAAAATGAAAGGTAATGACAAATATTGAGTCGAAGAACGATTCATGGAAACTTTAAGGTGACTAAGAGGCTGTTTTAAGTAGGGAAGTTGAAAGGGAATAAGAGACTAACATATGGAAGAACTTCTTCTTTATACCAGAATTTGTATCTCGAATGATTCGTGAACTGGGAATGAAAATTTTGGAATTATGCACACAAGAGATGAGTGGATAAAAGGTCATGCCATTTCCATGTTAATTAATGTAGCGAGGAACTTGTGGGAACCGTGTAAGATAGATGTTGAAACAAAAGATTGATATATCACTTTATTAGCATTCGAAAAGACGACTTTGGGAACTGAAGAGAGTTCTCAAGAGGCATGACAAGGATATGAGGGGTTGAATTGCTAAACATAGAACGAGAAAGTGTTAGTCTCAGAAAAGGCTTTGCCAAGTTCAAAGGACCAAGGAAGTATGCTGCAATACGACCCGGACGGAAGGTTCAAATATGTGAAGTTTAGAATGGATTAGGTCCGAACCTCTAACCAGCTATCAAATATTAATGCATAAGGAATTTTCTCAATATTGGAAAACGTATGTGGAATTTATAAGTACAATGGATGGGCATAAGAAGATGGTAGAATGAGTGTCCAAAACCAGTATAAGAGAGACTTGGGCAAAAAGGAAGTGTTCAATTAGAAGAAAAGGAAAGGTAGTTAAGAAAATTAATTATGGAGGAATGGCAAAATTAAAGGAACCCCGATCGTGAGAATTATAGAGTATGTTAATTAGAAGTAAGAGTTTGCTCAATTCCATGTGTAGGAAATGAGGTGCGTCACTTTGGACTAAGTAGTGGTACACCTATAAGGACCTTCAATTGCAGCTGTTAGAGACTGAGATTTTAATTTGTCAGATTCAGTAAGAGTTAAGAGTAAGAAGGAAACGGACGTCAAGCGAGTGGAATTTTGATGGGTGCCCAACCTGTTAGGATGTTAGTTAGATCTATGTGTAGGTAATCTGAGTTATCCTTTCTCTTATCGGAATTAATGTAATCAATGTTTTCGATTGCGTTAATTAAATGTTTGTAATATGAAAACCTGAGCAGATTTTTAACTTGAATTTTGATGATCAAAACCCTTATCACAGTTGGATGTGATAAATATCTTTGGGCACTACAGAAAGAGGAAGATTAGTTAAGACTAGAGAGATTAATAACCACCGGGATAGGACAAGTATTTGTCTCCCTAACGGAAATAACTCTAGCACTTAGCTATCTAGCTAAATCTGATGGTGACAAGTACCCATCTTTAAGTTCATCTAACTTAAAGACGTGTCGTATGACTTTTCTTGCGAAAAGTTATATCTGAAAGGAATGATTTTATTATTAATGGTTTGAATGTTAGGACTGATCACCCTAATGTTTGTAACTATTACGAAATAAAGTCATATAAATGATTCGTTGATCGTGCGTGAGTAATCAGAGTGCGCAGCGAGAAAAGTTTTTCATCGAAAAATGTATTGCAAAATGTTTTAAAGTTAAGATATGTGGTTGAAATGCGTTTTTCAGAAAAGTTCTCCTCAAAAAGTTTATTAAGAAATGTTTTTTTAAAAGAATATGTATGTTATCCGGAAAGGTTTAGTCTAAGAATTTCCTTTGAACTGATTATGAAATAATTTTCGAGGAAATTTAAGAAAACTCTTTTATGAAAAATTGGGTTATGCTTTCAGACGCAAAGGTGTTATTCGAGAAAAGTTTTATTTTAAATGTTTAGTGAAACATTTTGAGACGGGGAAATTAAGGGAATATAAGAAATTCTTTTAAGTGGGGAAGGACTTTCCCTAAAGATATTTTGAGAAACGATAAAATAACCTTTTATTTAATTTTGAGAATGCGAAATTTTGAAGAATGAATTCCGGGGACGAAATTCCTTTTAAATGGGGAAGTAGTGTAACACCCCAAAATTTTAATCCTGGATTAAGGAAATATTAATTATAAAGTTTATTATAATTAATTATTTCTATTTTTAATTTTTAATTAAGACCTTTGTTTATATTGCTAGAATTTATTTTGGTGAGTAAATTTGTGCATAAATAAGTATTTTGCATATTAGTCCCTGGGTTGGGACCTAGAAGTAAATATAGGAAAGGTTTTGGAGGGAAAGTAAATAAAATAATTATTTTTCAAAAACTGGGCAAAATACTCGAGTATTATTCCGAATACTCGAGTATTCTGGTCAGAGTTGCACGAGTTAGTGCGTTTGGTGAGTCACCTCCAACGATTCCGCGTCGTTGACACGAAATCACCACCATTCCACGTTCATGGTCGTCGTGTCAGCTTGCATGAACGTTCCCATTGTCTATTTAAGCTGTTCATCAACAGGATTGAAGGCTTTGTTGATGGAATTGTGAAATGTACTCAAGTTAGGGTTCCGAACTCATTTCCTTCGATTCTCCTTCTCTGTTCTGATTCAAATCACAAACTATACACTAGTACAAAGCTCACATCACGAGCTTTGTATAGACACTAAAATCGTGAGGTTTGAGTGAGTGTGGTGGAAGAATTGAAGCTTGGAAGTTGGGGCTGTTTTCTGTTAACTGGTTCTGGAAGCTTACTTTGATTCCAATTTCTGGTAAGCTCACGAGTCTCTGAGTTCCAAATTCGATTTCTCTAGTTAGTTCATGTTGCATAGAGTCTAGGAAAACTAAAATCCCCAATTTGTATCTCTGTTTCATGTGTGAACCAATTCAATCTTGGTGGTGCACTCAAACTGTCATGCATGTGAAGCTCAAAGTGATTTCTGGGGTTGGAGAGCTTTCTCTTGGAAATTCTTTGTTGGAACACGTCTGAGAGGTAAGGGGAAGTAATTTTTTACACTAGATAGAGTTTAAATTCTATTAATTGTATTAGAAAGCCAGCAAGAGGCTTTAAGGGCTTAGTTTGAATAGGAACTTTGGTTTGGAGACCAATTCATGCTCTATGGTTGTTGTGAACAAGTTTCTCATGATGCATGCCAGCTATAATCAACATTAATTCATGAATTTGTTGCTTATTTTGCAATTTGAGGTGTTAAGTTGTCAAATTGTGTATTTTATGCATTAATGATTGATTCTCTGTCAAATCTGTAATTTGATATGAAATGAGTGTTGTAACATGTTCATTATATGGTATGTGAACACTGTTGATCCTTGGATTGGACTGAAAATGGTTAGAATTGAAAATGGTATACTAAAACCAAGATTTCAGTATGTTCTGCAATAAAAGACTCGAGTATTAGGCAGGTTACTCGAGTAAAATTTTGGTAAAACAATGTATTTTGAGGAAGAACACTCGAGTACCATGCCTAGAACTCGAGTAATCGAGTGTTGAATGGAATATGTTAAGGTAAACCACTCGAGTAATTCAGGGGTCACTCGAGTATTCTGGAAATGATGAAGAACACTCGAGTAACTCGTGAACTACTCGAGTATTTTGATGAATATGAAATCCAAATCCCCAGAAAGTCATGAACACTCGAGTATCCTGTAGAACACTCGAGTAATCTGGAAAAGTTGAAGAATACTCGAGTATGCTGAATTATACTCGAGTAATTTACCCAGAACCTGAGAAACACCATTTTCAATTCTAACTCAATTGGTTAAGGATTTCATAACCATAATCCAAGGGATCTGAACTTAAAAGAAATTGACTAATATGGATATACCGTTTGGATGACGGTCCGTTTGGATGACGGAATGTGCCTAGGTTGCATGTGATATATTAATCAATTTCTTTTAGGCTTAAAAGTAATGCACTCATTTTGGAGTTTGGATGGTAGGTCGTATATCATGTTTTTGGTAAACATGAGGAGGGCCTCTGGGAGTGCCAATACGCTTGCTTGATGACACGTTGAAGACGTGGTCGGCTTAGTGGATGCCGATATGGTTATACCGTTTGGATGACGGTCCGTTTGGATGACGGGATGTGCTCGGGTGTCACGGATTCCATGCTTGTCGTGTACATTCTAGGTGAATGTACGAATTGTTGTATACGTAGGAATACAACGCACTAGTGAGTGCTGGGTTGTCAGGGATGGACGTCAGAGAGTGACATAGAATGATGTAGATAGGCTTGAGAGTTAGATTCATGCATCATGCCATTCATTTAAATTAAGTGTGATGAACGAAACAAGTATGAGCATCCTATTTGCATTCAATAACTGCTATGTGCTAAATGTGATTGTTGTTCATTGTTACATATTTACATATCCATATTGTACAAATTTATACTCTGTTGATTATGTGTATAGAAATGCTTACCCCTATGCCCTTGTAGGTGATGTCACGTTACATCGCTTGCATCGAGATCCGGCCACTTCCTAGTAGATTTAGGATTCCCATCATATACACTATGCACGTACCCCCGTTTTACACATACCATGGACCACCTCCCACACGACCAGCTCGTTCTTATCACAGTTTCCATTTTCGACCTACCCGCTCACACCCTTTTTATTCGAGAGTCGTCTGCGAGGAGACTCCCCCTTTTGATTCGAGGAGCCCAGTTAGGGTCACACCATCTCCCGACCCTGTACCCAGTTGTAGGGTACACTCTCCATCGGATGAGATCGAGGAGGATCCAGTGGAGGACGAGAGCGGAGACGAGCCTGTCGTGCATTCTACTGGGAGTGATTGGAGGGATGACGATCCCTAGGTATGTGCATATGGTAAACGATGAGGATCAGGGGATCCGGTGTGGGGATGCTGTGGAGGAGATGCTGCTGCTGCTGTTGATGTGGATGTTTCTTTTGCTACCTAGAGACTGCTACTACCATCACTACTACTACTACTGATGCTGCCAAATCTATGTGACCACCTCTAGAGCCTATATTTTGGGATGTATATATATTGTAGATATACTTTTGAGTATTCTAGGGTGATGGTTTTATTATGTACATAGATCTTTATGGACTTGTATATGGACCTTGGAAACTTATGCTGGGACTATGTATCACTTGACTTTTATGTATATGTATATAAAATCTATGTTATGTTTCTACGAAGCTACATAGTCCTATAATTTCCGCTCACTCTGATTTAATCTTTTAAAGAGTTCGGCCACAAAGGGGTTTAGATGGTATCAGTTTTACAAAACCAAAGCAAGGATAGCTTTACTTACTCTCTATCATATAAAATACGATACAAATGCTATTCAACTTATGAAACGGTTTTAGAAAATGCCGAATTCGATACAACTGTTTGAAATGATTTAGAATTTCTTCTCCAAGGGTTCCAAGTTTTGGTTTGTGCACCCGTTTTAAAAGAGAAATTTTACTTTCACATTTTCTAATCAATAACAAGTCCATAAATTTATCAAGTAATACATATTTATTGTAATATTTACTTGTAATGGGAAAAGGGTGTCACAGTATAAGTGGTCACACAACACAAACAATTGCCACTATACTACTGACTCCGAACCACTTAGTTCCGATCTTTGAGATGATACAGAACGTCCTAATATATCACCTAACTACCACGGTGTCTTAGGAAAGCTTCTCTCTCACCTGAGGTCCAGCTATTAAGTGCGTACCGTCACCTCGGATCCTTTCCGCCACCGGCTGCCCCAATCCCTCGCCTTTCAAATTCCTCGTATTAAATAAAATATACTTACGTTATTGTCTGGTTCTAAGAAAATCTTTTCTTATTTCGTGACACTTTCCGTTCTTAATCGAAAGACTTAAAACACTATTGTTTTATCAAAACAATCCTCATATCTCTAACCCTTTAATCAGTTTAAAATCATTTGAAATCATTTAGTAAAATGGTTTAAATCATTTGGTTTGGTCGCTGGCCCGATTTGGACAGCACCATAACATGTTCGAAAACACCGAAAAATTTCACCGTTTTTAATCCGGGTTTTGCTCAAATCCTTATCTTTTGAATACCAAACTTTGAGTCTCATGAACTCAATTTAGAAATCAAGAAAACAATTTTAAATAAACTTGGACAGCAAGGAATAGTTTCACAAAAAATCAATTTTCTAAAACCCGAAAACATCGTAAAAACTCGTTTTTGTTTTCAAATACTTTGAAAACTCAGGTTTTGTTGTAAAACACATCTTAAATAACCACAAACATAATCTCACACACTGAAATAAATTAAATCAAATCAAATAGATCTCAAAACCACATACATACAAAATGTACCTTGGTCACTCAAATCATATAAACAATTAATCAATTACAAATCGACACTTAATTCAATTATTTAATTAAATCACATACAAGCATTCATTCTCAAGCAAATATTTCACAAATCAATCACTTAAGTAAATCATTCAACACATAATTAATTTAAAATCATTTTCATTTTCGTAAAACAAAAATACTCACATATATCTAGCCCATAAGCCGAATACATACACATAAATCAACTTAAACACAAAACTTATTCCTAATAAATTAGCTTAACACAACATACATGCATTATTCCTATGTTACTTCATGGAGAATAATTCTAACCTAATTAGCATGTATATACCGAAACACTTCACAAATCAAAGCAAGATTCATGCATCATCAAACATACAAATCATGCAATTTTTTATTCCTTTTTCCTTGACAAAACCGTGAGCTACACCTTTGGAAAATAGTCAAACTTTAATTCATTTTTCTTAGCTTAAATCAAATCAAAAGTCATCCAAGAATATAAAACATATATCAAGTCCTCACAACATAAGAGCATGGATTTAATTTTCATTAGACATGGCCGAATACATCATGCATGAAATCAACACTTAAATTAATCCATGTTCATGCAAAGAAAGTTATTTTAAAGCTTATTTTCCTAATTTCTTTCCAAAACCGAGGCATGCATCCAAGAAAACATGGTTTTTCATTTGAATTTATCATGCAAGAATTAAGTCCTTAAGCTTTTTTAGCAAATTATGCAAGAATCATATATTAACACAAACACTTTCAATTTATTTCTCAAAAGGATATGTGTAGAGTTTTGGTGTTTTGATGATAACAACATATGTCAAGCAACAACATTCAACAAAGCAAGCACCACTCATGAAGATTAGAATAGGTTTATTTTATTTTATTTCTAATCAATGTAATATTTTATTTTTGCATATCATGAGAGTGGGTGGTAACTTTAGGATTAGGAATCTCAATTAGATTTATAATATTGTTTGATTAATAGTGAAGAAAGTTTAATCTTGATAAAATACCTCTAAATAAAGTATTTGTCAAAGTATATTTGAAAAGCTTTATTTTTAATCACTTTTTACAGTGGTTAATCGATTAGCACGTAAAGGCTTAATCGATTAACTCAAATAACTGTACAACACTGACTGTGTTAATGAGGGTTAATCGAGTAGTGTGTTACACGTTAATCGATTAGCACGAATTAACACAGGTTAATCGATTAGTGTGTTTTACCTTAATCGATTAATTGCTGTTGTTTCTGAAAAATAATATTTTGTTTAAAAAGACTTTATTTCTACTTTGACAAGGTTACACACTCTTTCATAATTTTCATATAGAGAAACATACTTTCAGATTTTCAAGAGCTATTACTACTTTCCTATTGTGATATCAAGATTCAACAACTTTCAATTTTCTTCACTCATGATCTTTCAATATTCTAAGTCCTATTGAAATTCAAGTTTTCTAGTTTTCTAGTTTTTAGTTTTGTGTTGAAGCAATTCACAACAAAAAGGTTGTATTGTTCAAGCTTTCAACAAAGAAGTGAAGATTTCACAATTCAAGACTTTGAAGAATCTCAAAGCATTTGGAAAAGGAATTTGGTTGGAGAGCATCCTTCAACAAATTCAAGAGGACAAGATACGGATTCAATTGGGTAGAATATCAAAGAGATTGGTACACTCTTTGAAGGGGTTAAGATAGGTTAACTAGTGAGAGTTTCATCTTAACATTGTATTCTAACAATTGAAGTATCTAGTAGAAACTCTTTATCTTTTGATAAAGGGGACTGGAGTAGCTCTCAGTGGTAGAGAGTGAACCAGGATAAAATCTTGTCTTCCTTGCTTTTATTCTTTCTAGTTTTCATTAACCAAGAACAATTGAATTAGGTTTAATTTGGGGCTTTTCAATTCTTTGTTAATTAACCTAAATTGGCTTGGTAAATTTACTTGATATTGTTCAATCATTCATTCATCATTTGTTGGTGCATCAAGGCATTGTAATCTCCTTTGAATTTGGATTAAAACTAAAATTGCATCAGATATTGTTCTTATTAATCGATAAATCGATTGTTAATCGA
The DNA here is from genome assembly GCA_037953625.1 of Crotalaria pallida. Lineage (NCBI taxonomy): Eukaryota > Viridiplantae > Streptophyta > Magnoliopsida > Fabales > Fabaceae > Crotalaria > Crotalaria pallida. The sequence continues at coordinate 45,610,020 of CM075650.1, read as the reverse complement.
TTAATTTTTAAGTTGCTTTCGGCATTAATCGAGTAAAGCTTCAGTTAATCGATTAGTTTGAAAGTAAGCTTCGGCATTAATCGATTAATACTGGAATTAATCGATTAACCAGTACATTTTTGTAAGAAAATTTATTTTCTCAAATCCACTCTCTTTGGTAATCGAAATATTTGTATTAAGGCTTCAAAATTCTATTCACCCCCCCTCTAGACTATTTTGAGCCACTTGTTGGTTTCCAACAAGTGGTATCAGAGCTCGGTCGAAAGAACCGAGCCTTAAAAAGCTTTTTCGAAAAGATCCTAATCTTTGGAAACAATGGGCTCAAATTTCAATCCTTTTGGTGGTGAAGGAGCTTCCATTAATCGACCCCCACTATTCAATGGTGAGGGCTACGCTTATTGGAAAGTCCGAATGAAAATTTTTATAGAAGCTATTGATATGGAAATTTGGAATGCCATAGAGAATGGGCCTTTTATTCCTCAAACAAAAGTTAATGATACTGTCTCTTTGAAACCAAAGGCAAGTTGGAATGATGATGATAAGAAGAAAGTTCAATATGATTTAAAAGCCAAAAACATCATCACTTCGGCATTGTCTTATGACGAATTCTTTAGAGTATCACAATGCACTGATGCAAAACAAATGTGGGACACTTTAAAAGTCACACATGAGGGCACGAATGAAGTTAGAAGGGCTAGGCTTAACACTCTCATGCATGAGTACGAGCTCTTTCGTATGTTGCCAAATGAAAACATAGGTGACATGCAAAAGCGCTTTACTCAAATCATTAATCATCTTTCTGCTCTTGGAAAAAGTCTAACTAATGGTGAAGTTGTTAATAAAGTTTTGAGATGTCTTAGCAGGGAATGGCAACCTAAAGTCACGGCCATTATGGAGTCTAAGGATCTTGACGAAATGGATTTCTCAACACTATTCGGGAAGCTTCAAGAGCATGAAATGGAGCTAGGGAGATTATCCATGAATGAGGATGCCGATAAAAAGAAGAAAGGGATTGCTCTCAAAACTAATTCAAAATCCTTAAAGGCACATGAAGAACTCTCTTTAGTGGATGACTTCGACTCGGATATCGATGATGAGACACTTGGGTTGTTGGTCAAAAAACTTGGACGTTTCCTTAAGAAGAAGAATAATTTCAATAGAAATAGATCAAGAGACTCTAAGGACGCTCAACCAAGGAACAAGACCAATAAAGACAACATCATATGTCATGGCTGTGGGAAGCCGGGCCATTATAGATCAAATTGTCCAACAAATTCAAAGAAGGCCGAGAATGACTAATCGAAGCCCAATCAATCTAAAGGAAAAAGGGCGTACATAGTGTGGGATGAACCGGAAATTCAATCTTCATCTAGTTCATCGGAAGATGAAGAACTTGCTAACCTTTGCTTGATGACTAAGTTTGATGAAGAAGCATCTTCAAGCATGAAATCAAGTGATAACACAAATGAGGTAGATTATCTTTCCGATGCTAGTTCTAATTCTAACTCTCCCTCCTTCAATGAACTTTATAATGTGTATGTAGAAATGCATAAAGAGTTAAATAAATTAGCAAAAATCAATGTTGAAAGAAAGAATTTCATTTTGAAGCAACAAGAGAAAATTTTGGAATTACAAAACTCCCTAGAGGAGCTAAAGCTTCAAAATGAAACCCTTGAACTCATTTATGCAAATTCTACATGCAATTGTGATTTGAAAACAAATGATAACTCCACTTGTGATAATTGCAAATCTCTTGAAAAGGAAGTTTTTAATTTAAATGATAGAATTGCAAGGCTCACAAGAGGAGACACATGCTTAGATTATTTGCTTTCTAATCAAAGGAATAATAGTAATAGAACCGGACTTGGGTATACCAAACCCAAAAATCGCAATTTTCGCAAAGTTGGTACTTTCTCCAAAATTGACTTTTCAAAAACTCCAACTTGTCATTATTGTGGTATTTTTGGGCATACTACGAATAAATGCAATATTAAGAAGTTTGGTATACCAAGTGGAAAGTATGTTTGGATTGTTAAGGGGACTTCACCCCAAACTAACATCAAAGGACCCAAGATAACTTGGGTACCTAAGTCAAGTAAATGACATTGTTTTGTAGATGTGCCTTCGAACAAAGGAGCGTAGATGGTACTTGGATAGTGGATGTTCGAGGCATATGACTGGAGACAAAACACACTTCATAGAACTTACTTCAAAAGGTGGTGGTCATGTGACATATGGCAACAACAACAAAGGCAAAATTCTAGGAGTGGGTAAGATTGGTAACGTATCTAACCTTATCATTGAAAATGTCCTATTGGTAGAAGGCTTAGAACACAACTTGCTTAGTATAAGCCAACTATGCGATATGGGCAACAATGTGACCTTCACTTCGGAATTTTGTTTTATTAAGAGTTGTATAGATGATAGTGCCAAGTTCGTTGGTCGTCCTTCTAATAACACTTACTTAATTGACTTGGATGAGATAACTTCATTGTTTTCAACATGTTTTAAATCTTTTGATGATGAAGTTCGTCTTTGGCATCGACGAATTGCACATGTCAATGTGAATCAATTAAATAAACTTTTACGAAAAGACTTAGTGATTGGTTTGCCTAAACTTAATTTTAAAATTGATAGCGTTTGCGACTCATGTCAAAAATGTAAGCAAGTTAAAAACACTTTTAAACCAAAAAATGTGGTAAGCACAACAAAGCCATTGGAGCTAATCCACATGGATTTGTTTGGCCCATCACAAGTTCGAAGTTTAGGTGGCAATTACTATGGATTTGTTTTGGTAGATGACTTTACTCGATTCACATGGACTTTGTTTTTATCCGCAAAAAGTGAAACTTATAAAAGTTTTAAAAAGTTTGCCAAGCTCATCCAAAATCAACTAAGTTTGAAAATAGTGTCTAATAGATGTGACCACGGAGGTGAGTTTGAAAATTCAAAGTTTGATGCGTTTTGTGAAAAGTTTGGTATAGATCATCAATTTTCAGCCCCTAGGACTCCGGAGCAAAACGGAGTTGTAGAAAGGAAAACTAGAGTTTTAGAGGAACTTGCTCGTACTATGCTTAGAGAATCTAGAGTTCCTTCTTATTTTTGGGCTGATGCGGTAAATACCGCTTGTTATGTCATAAATAGGGTTCTTATTCGTCCGCATTTAAATAAAACACCTTATGAGCTTTTAAAAGGGCGAAAGCCAAATATCTCCTATTTTCATGTATTCGGATGTAAGGTGTTTGTTTTAAATAACGGTAAGAATTCGGTCGGCAAGTTTGATTCTAAAGCCGACGAAGGTATATTCATAGGTTATTCAACCCATAGTAAAGCATATCGTATCTTTAACAAAAGGACTTTAACCGTTGAGGAATCGGTGCATGTTGTATTTGATGAATCTCCGAAAGGAGATTGTGTTGTTTCTTGTGATGATGATCTTGCAGGTACTTCTATGGATCATGAGAAGTCAACACAACAACAAATAGTGGAGAATGAAGTTGAGCATGGAGAAGTGCAAACACATGATAAAGACTTAGCACAAGAGACACAACCTCAACTACCAATTGCTTGGAAGTCAAACAAAAATCACCCGGTCTCGAATATCTTAGGTGACATTGCTAAGGGGGTGGTAACCCGAAGCACATTGAACAATTTTTGTTATTATGTTTCTTTTGTATCGCAAGTAGAACCTAAGAATATTAGTGAGTCTCTTCAAGATGAGCATTGGGTTATGGCCATGCAAGATGAACTAAATCAATTTGAAAGAAATCAAGTTTGGGAGCTTGTGCCAAAACCCGATGATCGTCCTGAAATCGCCACTCGTTGGGTTTATAGGAATAAACTAGATGAGTCGGGTATAATTGTTAGGAATAAAGCTAGGTTGGTAGCAATGGGGTATAGCCAAGAAGAAGGGATAGATTATGATGAAACATATGCTCCCGTAGCTAGGTTAGAAGCCATTAGAATTCTACTCGCTTTTGCATCTATAATGAACTTTAAATTGTATCAAATGGACGTAAAAAGTGCTTTTCTTAACGGATACATTCAAGAGGAAGTGTATGTCTCACAACCTCCCGGATTTGAGAGTTTTGAACATCCGGACTATGTTTTTAAATTGAAAAAGGCTTTGTATGGTCTTAAACAAGCTCCTAGAGCTTGGTATGATCGACTAAGCAACTTTTTATTAGAAAAAGGTTTTAAAAGAGGTGCTGTGGACACTACACTTTTTATTGAAAGATCCGATAAGGATATACTTTTGGTTCAAATATATGTGGATGACATTATTTTTGGTGCAACTAACGAAATTTTGTGCAAGAAATTTTCTGACACTATGCAGAGTGAATTCGAAATGTCTATGATGGGGGAGCTCACTTTCTTCCTTGGGCTTCAAATTAAGCAACTTGATGATGGGATCTACATCCATCAAGGCAAGTATTGTAGAGAGCTTCTCAGACGGTTTGGCATGGAGTCATGCAAGCATGCATCAACTCCAATGAGCGTAGCATGCTATTTAGACAAGGATGAAGCCGGGAAACCGGTTGAGGTAACAAAATATCGAGGCATGATAGGTAGTTTACTTTATTTAACTGCTTCTCGCCCTGATATTATGTTCAGTGTCTGTATGTGTGCGCGTTTTCAAGCTAATCCGAAAGAGTCACACTTAACTGCTGTTAAAAGGATTATGAAATATTTAAAAGTTACAACTAATACCGGTTTATGGTATCCTTGAGATGCCCTTTTAAAACTTATTGGTTATTCGGATTCCGATTTTGCTGGTTGTAAAGTTGAAAGAAAGAGTACAAGCGGAACATGCCATATGATTGGTAGTTCACTTGTCTCGTGGTTTTCTAAAAAGCAAAATTGTGTCGCTTTATCAACCGCGGAAGCCGAATACATTGCGGCCAGAAGTTGTTGTGCTCAAATCCTTTGGATGAAGCAACAACTCTCGGATTTTGGTTTAATATTGTCAAAAATTCCTATTAAATGTGACAATACTTCCGCAATCAATTTAACTAAAAACCCGGTATTGCATTCAAGAACAAAACATATTGAGATTAGGCATCATTTTTTAAGAGATCATGTTCAAAAAGGTGATTGTGTTATTGAGTTTGTTCAAACCTCAGATCAATTAGCTGACATTTTTACAAAACCATTACCAAGAGATACTTTCTATCGTATTATAAGGGAGCTTGGTATTTTTGATGAATCTACTATTAGCTAATTGCATTTGAAATTTTTATAATCACCTTAAAGCCTATTTCATTATGTTTTGGGTTTTGAGTTGTTGAATTTTAAAAATTATTTCATAATTCTCTTGATAAGTAGTTGTGTGTGTATGTGTTTCTATGATATGTTTAATTGCTTAATTTTGTGTGCTAAATGCTAAGTGTTAATATGTGTGTTTGTGTGTATGAAAAACATTTTTACAAAATTTCAGAAATTTGAGTTTTTGTGCTTGTTACTCGATTAACAGTAGTCATTAATCCATTAAAATTTAAACCTCTTTCGGCATTACTCGATTAATGACACTGCTACTCGATTAAATTTTAAACTCCTTTCGCACTTACTCGATTAATGAAGTTGCTACTCGATTAAATTTTAAACTGCTTTCACACTTAATCGATTAAGGGTTTTCTACTCGATTAAGGGTCAAATTAATCGATTAATGGCTTCACTACTCGATTAACGCGTGAATTTTATAAAAACTAATTTTCAGCACACTTGCTCATTTTTCCTCTTTCTTTTCTCTCTCTTCTCTAAAATTCTCTCTTCCTCTCTCTGAAATCCGAAAATCACATATGACACCTAAGGGCTACTGAATCTTCAAATTACCCTAATTTCTTCTCTAATTACTTCTTCCCAACATCAATCTTACCTTTATCCATCACCAATTTCACCAATTTCCCACAAAATTGGATTTACCCCAATTTATCAAAACCCTAACCCTAAGCACGAACCCTAACCATTTTCTACAGCACTTATGGCCTCCTCCTCCTCTAATCCTCCACGAAAGAAGACCAAGCAACACAAGGACAGGAATGATCTGTGGTTTTCGCAGGCTGAACGTGATTCTCAGGCTCCCAATTTCGATAATCGTCTTTTTGGGATTCTCCGGTATGTTAATTATGCTTGGTTAAGAAGAGAACGTTTTAAATTTTATGATGATTTTGTTGCTCAGAATGTTCAAAGGTTTTTGGAGTTTAATACACATTACTATCCTCGTTTAGTAAGGCAATTTTATCAAAATTTCACTAAGATAGATGGTGTGTATCAAAGTCAAGTGAGGGGTGTGCATTTTGTTGTGAAACCTGATGATTTACGTTTGCTGTTTGGTTTGGAAGACAAGGGAACTTATTTGGTGATAATGATTCTGTTGAGTTAGAGGTTGATGTTGTCTCTGTGCATAAGGATGCTATTAGGACTGGTGAGGTTTGGGATAACAAAACTAAGATTGTCTCTTTATTGCATGCTGATGATAGGGTTCTGCTGCATATCATAGCTTATTGTCTGCTTCCTAAAGGAAATCAAAATTATGCTCAAGTCCAAGAGGACGATTTGAAACTTTTTTATGGGTTTAAGAAGCATGTTGAAATTAATTGGAACAAGATTGTCTTAGCTTTGATGCATACAGCTGCCCAATCTGTATCTACCCAGTATCTCCCTTATCCCATGCATGTCACCAAGTTACTTAGGCATTATGGAGTTCCTATTCCTGATAGTGAGCCTTGTGAAAAGGATCCTGAGAAAAAATGGTGTCTGAACACTCATCATGTCAACTACATGAAAATTGCATTTCATAGACCTACAAGGACTTGGTTATGGAAGTCACAAATTAAGGCATTGGAGCAAGCTGCTCAAGCTGCCCAAGCTGCTCCTGTTCCTCCTCCTGATGCTCAAGCAGCCCCTGCTGCTCCTCCTCCTATTGTTGATCCTATGGACATGGATCAAGGGCCAAATATTGAAGATTTTATTGATTTTAATAATTTGGAAGCCCCATTTGATGCCCAGGCTGCTCATGCTTCTTTGGTTCAGCATATTGATGAGCAACTTGAAGCCATGGAACAACGTATGGACATTAAGAATGTTGCAATGGAGCAAAGACTGATGGAGCATTTCTCAAGCCTTTTCACTCACCATTTCCCTCCTAACCCTTAGTCCTTCTGGTTTCTATGTTGATTTTCACATTTTATCACTTCACTGACTTTTGCTGCACTACTTTCACTGCTGATTATGATGTTTTGTTAACTGTATTTGCTGGTTTTTGATGGTTTATGGACTTAGTTATTGCTGGACAGCTTTGTTTTGGATATGGTTGATGTACCTAGGGCCTGTGTATGGCCTAGTTTACCTTCTTAGTATATTTTGCTGATCTGTTTTGCTGCTGGACTATATGAACTCTGATTATGGTGTTAATCTTTGCATATTTGGACTGTTTATGTATATTTGGCACTATTTTGGTTTATGCACTTATGATGAAAGTGTGGTATCATTATGGTCTTGGTTATGGCCAACTTTATATGTTTTAACAGCATTATTTTTATTATCCTCTTTAGTGCTTATTCATATATACATATATATATATATATATATATATGCAACTGTTAGCACTTACCTCCAACTTTTGGCAAGGAAAAATTCAATACTTTTTAATGATGCCAAAAGGGGGAGAAATGTTTGTTGCTGTTGTTTTTGTAGGATAAGTTTTTAGATATTATTCCTAAGTGTATTACATTTAGGGGGAGTATTTTAAAACTTAGTGCTTAATTGTAAAGAAGGTTTGTCATCATCAAAAAGGGGGAGTTTGTAGAGTTTTGGTGTTTTGATGATAACAACTTATGTCAAGCAACAACATTCAACAAAGCAAGCACCACTCATGAAGATTAGAATAGGTTTATTTTATTTTATTTCTAATCAATGTAATATTTTATTTTTGCATATCATGAGAGTGGGTGGTAGCTTTAGGATTAGGAATCTCAATTAGATTTATAATATTGTTTGATTTATAGTGAAGAAAGTTTAATCTTGATAAAATAGCTCTAAATAAAGTATTTGTCAAAGTATATTTGAAAAGCTTTATTTTTAATCACTTTTTACAGTGGTTAATCGATTAGCACGTAAAGGCTTAATCGATTAACTCAAATAATTGTACAACACTGACTGTGTTAATGAGGGTTAATCGAGTAGTGTGTTACACGTTAATCGATTAGCACGAATTAACACAGGTTAATCGATTAGTGTGTTTTACCTTAATCGATTAATTGCTGTTGTTTCTGAAAAATAATATTTTGTTTAAAAAGACTTTATTTCTACTTTAACAAGGTTACACACTCTTTCATAATTTTCATATAGAGAAACATACTTTTAGATTTTCAAGAGCTATTACTACTTTCCTATTGTGATATCAAGATTCAACAACTTTCAATTTTCTTCACTCATGATCTTTCAATATTCTAAGTCCTATTGAAATTCAAGTTTTCTAGTTTTCTAGTTTTTAGTTTTGTGTTGAAGCAATTCACAACAACAAGTTTGTATTGTTCAAGCTTTCAACAAAGTAGTGAAGATTTCACAATTCAAGACTTTGAAGAATCTCAAAGCATTTGGAAAAGGAATTTGGTTGGAGAGCATCCTTCAACAAATTCAAGAGGACAAGATACGGATTCAATTGGGTAGAATATAAAAGAGATTGGTACACTCTTTGAAGGGGTTAAGATAGGTTAACTAGTGAGAGTTGCATCTTAACATTGTATTCAAACAATTGAAGTATCTAGTAGAAACTCTTTATCTTTTGATAAAGGGGACTGGAGTAGCTCTCAGTGGTAGAGAGTGAACCAAAATAAAATCTTGTCTTCCTTGCTTTTATTCTTTCTAGTTTTCATTAACCAAGAACAATTGAATTAGGTTTAATTTGGGGTTTTTCAATTCGTTGTTAATTAACCTAAATTGGCTTGGTAAATTTACTTGATATAGTTCAATCATTCATTCATCATTTGTTGGTGCATCAAGGCATTGTAATCTCCTTTGAATTTGGATTAAAACTTAAATTGCATCAGATATTGTTCTTATTAATCGATTAAATCGATTGTTAATCGATTAATTTTTAAGTTGCTTTCGGCATTAATCGAGTAACGCTTCAGTTAATCGATTAGTTTGAAAGTAAGCTTCGGCATTAATCGATTAATACTGGAATTAATCGATTAACCAGTACATTTTTGTAAGAAATTTTTTTTTCTCAAATCCACTCTCTTTGGTAATCGAAATATTTGTATTAAGGCTTCAAAATTCTATTCACCCCCCCTCTAGACTATTTTGAGCCGCTTGTTGGTTTCCAACAATATGAAAATAACTTTTCAAGATTCAACACTCACATGCATGTATTTGAATCATGTAAATCAAGTCATCACATGAAACATAAGAACACAAATCAAGGACAAAAGTCATTTTAAATGAAAAGTGACCAAAACCGAGACATAGTCTAAGAAAATAAGAAAACTTGTGTTTCAAAATTTACATGCAATGCTTAAAATCAAAACAAAATTAAGGATCAAAACACAAATCAAAGATCAAGAATCATTTTGAGTAAGAAAAAGATCAAACCGTGACACATATTAAGAGAACACAAAAGCTTTGGTTTCAAGATCACATATAAAACTCAAGATCAAATCAAAAATCAAAGATCGAAGCAAGAGTCACAAATCAAGGCCAAAAATCAAGACATGCAAAGGTTAAGATCAAGGCAAAACCAAGAATCAAAGCACAAATTAAAGCCTTTATCAAGATTAAATCAAAACCGAAACATGCAAGGGTTCAAAACCATATAAATCATCATCAATCAACATGCAAGACCAAAAATTAAAAACAAGTTTAGATCAAACATTGATGCACCAAATAAACACATAAACACCTCATAGTTCACGATTTTAAACATCAAAAGCACACATGCAAGGAGATCTATTCTAATTCACAAAGATCATAAACAAAACTTTAGATCTAAAAGAAAAACCTCAAGATCAAGCATAAACAACACCAACCGAATCATCAAACATAATCTACACATATTACAAATTAAATTGAGTCTTTAAAAGTCCATAGTTAAGAAAGATCAACACATAGAGTCATTTCTCAAAACATAAAATGAGCATGCAAAGAAAATAAACAAGGATTACAAGATTACAAAATAAAAACTAGTCCTAATACTCCTAGGATCTTCGGTTATACCAAGAAGAAAGGTCTTCTAAGCACTTGATCTTCAAGAATCTCTTAGGTTTTGGGCTTAATCTCCTCTCCTTCTTCCTCTCCTACTCACGGCCTCTTCCTTCTTTCTCTCTTTCTATTTTCTTTTTCTTAGTCTAAGAGTTTAAGAGGCTCTTAGAACTTGTGTTTTGTGTGGGTTTAGACGTGGGAGAATGAAATGAAGAAATGAGGTGAGAAAAATGAATGGTAATGCAATTAAGGCCAAGACTTATATAGACAATTCATGGCTTCCTATTTTGTCCTTGGGGAATTCGGCCATGAGCTTCTAGAGGGAGGGGTAAGTTCGGTTCTCTCTAAAATTGCATGGGTGGAGGTTAGTATTTCTTAAGGAGACAAGTAGGGTGACTTTAGGGTGTTTAGGGGTCACTTAGGTGCAAGACTTTTTGACACTCCATTAGGGCTTCCACCATTTAGTTAGGTCTTGGTTAGGATTTGGTTATGACTTTGGTTCACTTAGTTAGCACTTAGGAAATTTCTAGGTTTTCTCCACACACTCACACACACACACGACACACATGTATATTTACATACATTCACGCATGCACATACTCATGCACACACGCACAAAATCACACGTATTACACATACATATTCACCTACATATATCATACATTCATGCATATATAACCATGTTTATTTACTAATTAAATTTTAAGCATACACACATACTTGTAACAACCCTACATACAGGTTTATGCACACATAAAAAAAACATAAATTATTCATGCATCAAAATTATAATGACACCGAAAATATCAAACACATAGACTTTTCCAAGAGCTCAATTTCTAAACTCTTGACATTATTTCAGGAAATCATTTCTTTGAAGTCACTTACTATCTTAAAAACGTGAATTAGGGAATTTATTTAAGAAAATATTCTTTCAAAAACACTTTTCACAAAAATAAATCTTTTTAGTATCTTAATTCAATGCGAGGAATTTGTGAGGTGTTACACTATACTACTGATTCAGAACCACTAAGTTCCGATCTTTGAGATGATCCGGAACGTCCTAATAAATCACCTAAATACCACGATGTCTTAGGAAAGCTTCTCTCTCACCTCTAGTCCAGCAAGTAAACGCACACGATCTCCGCGGATCCTTAACGTTGTCGGCTGCTCCAATCCCTCGTCTTAACATTCCTCGTATTAAACAAAATACGGTTGTGTTATTAACTTGTATCAAGAAAATCTTTTCTTCTTACTCAAACACAATTCATTTCTCGTCGGATAACTAGAACATAATTATTTTCCTCAAACAACTCTGACTTTTTCAGGTAGTTTAAGTACCTCAAAACCGTTTGAAAACATCTAGCAAAGTAATTCAAATCAATTGATTTGGTTGCTGGTCCGTCTTGGACAGCACCTTAATCACGTTCGAAAACACCGAAAAATTCGCCGTTTTTAATGTGGCTTTTTCTCAAATCAATTACCACTTGAAAACTATGCTTTAAACCACTTGAACACATTTTTAAAGTTAAGGAACAACTTTAAACAACTCTGGACAGCAAATAATTGCTTCACAAAATCACTTTAATAAAAATCCAAAAACATCGTAAAAACACTTTTGTTTCAAATAATTCTTTAGCTTTAAACTAACACTTTAAAATTCAAGATTTTTGTCATAAAACAAATCTTGGACAGCCATTAAATACAATCCAACAATCCCAAATAAATCAAATGGGTTTATCTTAAAATAAATTAATCTTAAAACCAATTACGTACTCAAATATTTTTCAAACATCAACTAGCACACAACCAACAACAACACTTAGATAAATCAAGTCATATAATCACTTAATCCAATGATAGACCAAACATTCATTTTTTTAAGTAACACTTTCACAATTAAACACTTATTCACTTATTCAACACATAGTTGCTCTCAAAACCATTTCATTTTCATATTTACCTACTTTATTAAAAGGGGACCGAATTGAATATGCCAAAGTAAATCAAAATTACAAGATCACATACTTTAGATTAATTCAAATGATTTCACTTTCAAAGGATAAAATCACTTAATCATTTATATATTCACAACCAAATTCAAATCAAAGAGATAGGCTAGGAATACAACTTTACATGCTTCAAACAACCTAATCATGTTCAAGCATTAACATGCAAATTTATTCTCAAGGAATCAAATTTATTTCATTACAATCACATGCATGGCCGAATGACCTTAAAGAGTAAATCAAGGCAAAGATTTGTTCAATATCAAAAACATAAAATAGTGAAATTATTTCTTCCTTTTATATTCAAAAACCGTGAGCTCCTCTTGGAAAAATTATCAAACTTTAATTTATTTTCTTAGCTTGAATCAAATCAAGGATCACACCAAAGTCTTATTCTTCAAATTAACATGCAAGGTAAAATCAATTTACTCCCTTTATCTTTTAACCAAAACCGAATAGAAACTAAATAACCACAACACCATTTCAAACACTTTAACTTAGCATTATTTTACAAAACACACTCATTACTTTTATGTCACTTCATGGAAAAGAATCCTAGTCTAATTAACATGCATTAGCCGAATCTCATCATGACAAAGACAAGGTTTTTGGTTCATTTTTCAACATGCAAGGCACAAGATTCTTAAACCAAATCATGCTCTTTCTTACTCAAAAATTATAAAATACCATTTCCTTTTTCAAGCATAAAACCGAATCATTATCACCACTTTAAACCAAGTTTTCATTTTTATTCTCTTGCATGCACTTTAGAAATCCTTAAATCAAGAAGAAATCAACATGCATGTGTCTTTTTCATGATAAACAAAACATGATCTCTTGGTTCTAAGCTTAGACCGAATGCACATCATTAAAAATCAAGATTTTATTTCCAATCTTTAACATGCAAGAACATAAGACATAGATCAAGACAAAGTCATTTTTCAAAAGCTTGTTTCCTTGGTTTCTTTGTAAAACCGTGAGGGTTATCAAGGAAAAATCAATCTTTTCACTCAAATAGAACATACAAGACTCAAGTCTTAAACTTTTCCACAAAACATGTAAGAATCATAGATCAACATAAACACTTCCAACTTATTTTTCAAAGGGACATAAAAATAACTTTTCAAGGTTAAACATTAACATGCATGTACTTAGATCTTGTAGATCAAGTCATAAAATCAATCATAAGAGTACAAATCAAAGTCCAAAATCATTTTGGGTAAAAAGAGGTCAAAACCGTGACATGCATTAAGAAAGATTAAAGCTTTTTGCTCAAAAATCACATGCAAAGCTCAAGATCAAAGCTTTTTCAAAGATCAAGACAAAATCAAAGCTTTATCAAGATCAAATCAAAATCAAGACATTTAAACAACTCAAATCAATTTTTCTAGGCATAAAGTTAACATGCAACTACTTGAATCAAATTAAAAAGCATCAAGACCTATTATACTAGTCATGGCCGAACCACATAGCTCGTGATCTAGTGTTTTACAAGTTCATTTAACTCTTAAAAATTCAAGATCAAGGTATAGTCTACACATGCAACCATTATTAAACTACAAAATCAAGCATGCAAGAAGAAGAGAAGGTTACAAAGCTTAGAAATCTAAAACTACTCTAAACTTCTTGGATCTTCGAGTCACCCACCAAAGAAAGGAAGATCTTCAAGCTTCCTACACTTGATCTTCAAAGGAAAAGCCTTGGATCTAGCTTGAACTTCTTCTTCTCCTTCTCTCTAACTCACGACCCTCTCTCTCTAAGTTTCTCACTAAGAGTTTATTTTGCTCTTAGTGTTGGTGTGTTTACAAATGAAGGGAAATGAAATGAATGAAGTGTTGGCAAAATGGACCAAGACTAAGCCTTATATAGGCAAAATCGTGACTCCCTCTTTTGCCCTTGAAGGAAATTCGGTCCAAGCACAAGTAGGAGGGATAATTTTGTCCTTCCTAAAGTTTGCATGGGTGGATTTTATCAAGGGGACAATGAGGAGTAAATTAGGGCTTTAGGTCACTTCATGCATGATTTATTCTACTACTTAAATTTTTCCACCCATTTAATTTCCTTATGGTTCTAACCTACCTCATATGCTTCTTGTCCTTGAAAAATAAAATCCTATCATGCACATACATGGCCAAACCGTACATACATACACATACACACATAGGAAATAAATTTTTCTCATGAAATTACTCATGTATAAAAAAAATCATATTCTCTTTAAAGCATAAAAACATTAAATACACAACCATTCCAAAAACTCAATTTCTAAAACTCATAATGTCATTCCATGAAAACCATGTCTTTAAAAATCATTCACCACTTAAAATCGTGAAATAAGAAATCCATTCAAAGAAATACTCTTTCAAGAACACTTTCTCAAAAATAAATCCCTTTAGGGTTTAAAATAATACGAGGAGTTTGCGGGTCATCACAAGATTAAATCCATAATTCTTATTATCATTAATTAATATCGTTTCTTTTTACTTAAGAAAAATAAATAAAACAAACCAAGCTTCCTAACTAAATCCTATAAACCGAATATCATTAAAAAAAACACAAACAACTAATTAAATTTTTATCATCACTTAAATAAAACCAAACACTAAAGATCTTAACATGCATGCAACAAAATCCATAGTTCTTAGCTTAATATCATTTTATCACTAACATGAATGACAAACTAATCATCATTCAAGTTCATTTCCTTAAACCTAATTCAAGACAACAACTTTAATGATCAAAACCTTTATGCATGTTCTTGGACTCTTAAGATCACTCCTAAACACAACATGCATGGCACTTTAAGTTACTAATCAACACTAAAAATTACTTTTTAGCATTTTAACTTCATGCATGTACTTAAAAATCCTAGATCAAGTTAAAATGAACATGCATGTAAGTGAAATGATGATCAAACATGAATCTCTACTCTTTCCTAAGCATGGCCGAATTATCATCATAAAAAGACAAGGTTTTTATTCAAAATTTTCACATGCAAAGGATCAAAGCACATAAACCATGTCATTTACATACTCAAAATACCAACGAGGCTTGGTTCAGTTGGTGTAAGGCCCCAACTGAAATCTTGGGAATGGGACACGGGTGCTAGTAGCCCCGGGTTCGATTCCCACTAAAAACATCTCGCTAGGAGAGCCAGCCACGCAGCTCGCTCCGGATTAGTCTCAAGGGCTCCCAGGTATTAAGGGTGCTTTTGGGGATACCGGTGGTTCCGCAAGGAATACGGACCAAAAAAAAAATTTACATACTCAAAATAATTTTTAAAGCATGATTTCCAACTCATATGATCATGGCCGAAACACGCATAAAGAGGAAAGGAAATATTTTGCTAAAAACTAACATGCAATAACACAAATTTTTCATTCTCTTACTTAGTCATAAAACCGAAAAATCAAATAAATAACAAATAAATTTAACTCACTTAGCACATCAAAATCAAAACATAAATTTTTAAGGCTTAAATCCTCATGCATGCACTCATCATCTCAAGATCAACTCAAAAATACAACATGCATGACACATACATATATTTTTAACACCAAAAATCACATTTTATACTTTTATCACATGCATGCAAGCCAAACACATATAAACTCAAACCATGTATCAAAGATCATCATCAACAATTTAGTTTCAAAAATTAAACATCCTAACCTACCTAAATCCACCTTGGCCGAATTATCTAAGAAGAAAAAACTAATTTTTTTCAAGTCTTTAACATGCAAAAATCAAGCCTACAACTTTTCTACTTAAATCTGCAAGACAAAAATATATATCAACACTTTTCTTTTTTATTTTCAACCAAACATTAAATCTTTAAGATCAAAGTCATATACAAATGCTTAAAACTCATAGATCTAGTACTAAAACTAACATGCATGGTTCAAGTTTCTTATTTCCACAAAGAACTCAAGATCATGCATCAAATAATCATATAATCACATGCATGCACTTGAAACTCACTAAACTAGCCATGAAACTTACATGCATCAACTCAAATAAAATTAAAAAGCATGAACTCCTAAGATCCTAGCTATGGCCGAATCATCTAGCCAAAAAAATAACATGCACAAGTTTTTTGATATCTAAGAATCATGATCAAGATATATAATCAAACTGCATCACAAGAACTCTTAAAAATTACAAAGCTTCAAAGGTCTCTAAAATGCTTCAAGAAGAAAATCTTCAAAAGTCTTCAACTACCACCAAGACAACAATCAACATGAAAGAGAAGATGAAGAAGAAGGAAGGGTTAACTACCTAAGTTCAAGGATCTTCAAGAAGCAACTATGTTTTTGGAATTTTTTCTCTCTTTTTCTTTTTTTTGTGTGTGTGTTTTGGCCCTCTCTCTCTATCTCTCTCTAATTCTCTATTTTTCTCTCAAGTTCAAGAGCTTGATGTTGCTCTTGAACTAAGTGTTTAGTGAAAATGAATGGTGAAAGTGAAGAATGAACTAAATGAGTTCTATTTATAAGAGAGCTAGGGCTATGGGTTTACTCACTAAAAATGGGGTTTGTTGACCACATGCAAGGGTAAAATTGTCCACACCAAAGTTTGCATGAAAATGAGTCATTTCAAGCATCAAATCACTCCTTAAAGATATGTTAATTTATTCATTGTATTTTTTATTCATTTCATGCACACATTTTTTTTTAATTTCATTTAGGAAATAATTGCCACAACTTGTCCTCCTTTTTGGGCCTATTGGGCCGTGAGACCCAACAAGAAGGAAAAAAAATTCCTTTTTACTTCTTGGAAAAAAAAATCAATTTCTTATTTAAAAAATAAATAATAAAATTAAATTATAAAATTTTGGTAAAACTAAAAACATAATGTTCAATCCAACTTTAAATACACTCTTTCACATATAAAACACTACTTAAAAAGAATTATTATTTTTAATAAAACTTAACACATAAAATCATGAAAACCAAACTCAAATCACAATTTAAATCCCATGGTTAAAATAATGTTGTATTCTTAGAGTACAACTTTGTCAATAAAAATATTTATTTATAAAATTTATCTAAAAAAAAAGAAATTTCATTATTTAAAATATACGAGGATTTTGGCGGATGTTACATCTAACCACGCCAAGTATGCTTGCTTTCCTTTCCTTGAGTTGGAGATGTTTCTTTCTGAATTCTCCTTCTTTTTCAAGTACTGGGAGCACTCCGCTCTGATGTGACCGGGCTTGCCACATTCATGACATGTGATAGCCGATCCTCCACCTTTGTTAGCGTCTCTTCTATTTTGAGTAGCAAAGTTGCTCTTCTTTCTCAGAAACTTCCCGAACTTTTTGACATGTAGTCCCATATGTTCATCACTGATTAGTTCCTTGTCAGAGTCACCTTCGGTGGATGGTGCTTCAGCTTTGAATGCGAGACTCTTCACCTTTTTGGTCTCCTCTTCATGTTGTGCTAATCTTTTCAATTCACTCTCGTGTTCCTGTAGTTTTCCGAATAATGTAGCGAGAGTCATGGTTGAGAGATTTCTTGATTCCATTATGGCCGTCACCTTTGGTTGCCATTCTCTCCCTAGGCACCTCAACACTTTGTTGATCAGTTCTTCGTTGGTGAATTTCTTCCCCAAGGTTACGAGCTAATTGACTGTCATTGTGAAGCACTTTTGGATCTCTTGTACTGATTCTCCATCCTTCATTCGGAAAAGTTCATATTCTCTCGTCAGGGTGTTGATTCTTGATCTTTTGACTTCATTGGTACCTTCATGTGTGACCTCTAAAGTATCCCACATTTGCTGTGCTATCTCACATGTAGATATCTTGAAAAACACATCATAACTCAAAGCAGATGTTATTATATTTTTCGCTTTCAGGTCGTATTGGACTCTACGTTCCTCCTCTTCCGTCCACTTAGCCATAGGCTTGTCGACGGTGTTACCATTAATCACTTGAGTCGGAATATACGGTCCATTAACGACTGCATCCCAAACCTTTAATCCTACTCCTTGAATAAAGATTTTCATCTGGGCTTTCCAATAAGCGTACCCTACCCCGTCAAACATGGGAGGACGATTAATAGAACTCCCTTCACCACCAAATGGAGAGTTTGAAGCCATGCTCTTGAGACGGTTAAGTCTTAACACAAGAGACTAGCTCTGATGCCAATTGTTAGAAACAAGCTCAAAATCTCAAGAGGGGGGGTGAATCGAGTTTTATTAATTTATTGAGAAAGCACGTATAATTTAAAATAATTTTTGCGTTGGAGAGATTTAGAGTTTAAGATGGAGAGCGATTGCGATAGATAATAAAATTAAGAGTAGCGCGAAAACGTAAAAAATTGAAATTGCGGAAATTAAAAGAGATAGGGAAGAAGAACAAGCAAACCAATTTTATACTGGTTCGGTCAATCCAGCGAGAGACCTACTCCAGTCCCTAAGCGACCCGCTTGAGAGTTTCTATAAACCTTTGAATTGAGCCGCACACTACTAGGAACCTCCATTCGTTAGGGGCCTCAATATCACACAAGGTTCCTCACCCTACATAGGAATTCAATCCTTCACACCTAGGGAAACACTCCCTATGTTCTACGGTTTGAGAAAAAGATGATGTGAGTGATTACAATAGTATGATGTGTTCTCACGGATACAACAAGTATAGCACTATAGCAATGAAGTCTTGTTTGAGTAGTTAAGAAGCCAATAAGGTTTTTTTTTGTTCTTAGAAAAAGTATGAACATTAAAACCAGAGAATTGGAGAAGAAGAAGGAGAACGTGATTCTTAGGAGAATGTAGGAGTGAGTTATTTTTAAAAGTGAAATCTGATTTTGAAATAAGAAGCAAAAGAATATTTTTGAAAATCACAAACAAATCAAAAGATTTAAAATTCAAATCAAAAAGGACTATCTTCAAAAATAATATCAAATTCGAATTTCATAAAATAAATCAGAATCAATCAGGTAAAAACAAATATGAAAATAAATCAAATTGATTCTGACACGATTTTCAATAAAACTTAAGGTAATCGATTACATCAGGGAAGGTAATTGATTATCCTCTTTAAAATGGAAGCTTTGAAATCCTTTTGAAAAACAAGTAATCGATTACATCATACCAAGTAATCGATTACTTCACTCCTGTTTAATATATGATGCAACTCATATAATCGATTACCACTAATCTAATAATCGATTACAGAGCCTATGGAATGTGAGATGCAACATCAGGTAATCGATTACTCAACCCCTGGAAACTGTATGATGCAACAATTATAATCGATTACTTGATCTAGGTAATCGATTACTCTCATTCAAAAAGTATTGGATTAGCCAGGTTCACATAATCGATTACACACTCTTTGGATTTTCTATGATGCAAAAAAAGTAATCGATTACATTGAGAAGGTAATCGATTATCTCCTCTTGCACTTGTAAAAATAGATTTTCATTACTTAGTTAAAAGCATCCAGAGTTGTTTCATCATGCATTTCCATAGAAACTAAGTTAAAAACTGATTTTCACTAAAACTCTTTTTCTTCTCCTTTATTTGAAAAACTCATTGGCCTTTTAACTCATTGAGAACTTAGACTTCATTACCTTACAACATGTCCTAAGGGAAAGGGATTAAAAGCTTCTATTTGCTTGAGCCTTCAACATGAGCTTGAAAGGACTTTGTGATTGCACTTGAGACTCTTGAGTTTGTTATCATCAAAACCTTAAACTTTAACTCTTGAAGTCCATGGGAAAGCTTGACTTCCAACAACGTCAAGGCATCTCAGCCTCCACGTGCCCAACGTCTCATTAGAGTGGCTAAACCGATCTCGCGCCGAGGTCAGGATATCTCGGCCTCCGCACGCTGAGCATTTCGCTTTACCTGTCTCATTCCGAGTAGGTGCTTCCAAGGATCCGAGCACCGAGGTCCGATCCTGACACAGTCCGTGTGACTCCACTTCGACCAATTCAACCGTATGCCGACCAGTTAACACTCAATTTAGGAGCACGACCACTATCTGGTCGGATTCATAACACGCCGAGATGGGGACATTCTCCACGCCCAGAACACGAGTGCCAGAACAAATGGCTTTCGGGATCGGGGCCGAGCACGAGTGCCAGAACAAATGGCTCTCACAGTGTTTTCCGTGCCCAGGAGCACCATTCTCCACGCCCAGATGCGTGCGTCAGACCTGGGTCCCTCTCAATCACTCATTTGTGGCTTCCTTAGGAAGCCCATTAAATTATAACCACATATTTGCCAAGCTTCTAAGGGAAGCTTCTCACTAGGACCACAGTTTATTTTCAAAGGCAAATAAAAGCAAAACTTACAACCAACAGTTCACCCATTTCCTCCCTTCATAATCCTTCTTCTTCTTCGACTCCCTTATCTCTCCCAAGCTCTGAGAAAACCCGAGAGCCTATCTTTCTCCACTTTCATCATCCACACTAGACCAAAGAACCATCATCATCATCACCAAGACCAAGTTTCATCCTTCTACTCCTCCCAGTTCTAAGAGCTCTCTCTTTCTCTTCCTCTCAAACCCTAAGAAATCGAGAGTGAACCACCATCACCATCTCACCTCTTTCATCTCAAATACAAGGGTTAGTGGAATCAGACTCTCCCCCTCTTTCTCACTGCACACTCGGGGGCTTCTTGGTTGAGGGCTCAAGGAACAAGGGCAAAAGATAAAAGGCTAGGGTTTGGAGGCTTAGTATATTTTCTCCAAGGTTGAGGTGAGAAGGGTGGTGTTACCATTATTTAGGGCATGATTTCTAGGGTGATTATAGTGGTGACTAAGGGAAGGAAAGAGTCGTTATAACTATGAACATTAGGGTAGTTGATGTTAGCAATAAGTTAGGTGTAAAAATAAAGAAATGAACTCAAATATGTATGTATGAAATTATGAATATTTGATATGTGTAATTGTAATACTTGAATGTTTTGGTTGGTGTTGATGTGAATAAATGATTATGGTTTAAGTATAATAGATTAGAGTAAAACGACAATCTTGGATAGGGGAATAATAAATTATAAGCTATGAGTAAAAAGGAATGTGTTTGTGTATGTGATGTATATATGTGCTTGTGTTTCGTGGCGCTGAATAATGATCCGGTTGGGTGACACGCCCCATTAGGTGAAAATGTCCTATTGGGTGCAAATGTCCTAGTAGGAGCAAATGTCATGTTAGGTGCAAATGTCCCATCATGTAAAAATGTCCCATTAGGTGAAAAAGGTCTCGTTAGGTGTAGAATGTGTCACCCCGGATCATTATGAGAAATTAAAAGAAGTTAGGAAACAAGAATGGCTAAAGGGCATGAGAGAATTAAGTGGCTAAAGGAATTAAAGAAAATGAAATGTCCTAACGGGTATGAAATGTCCTAATGGGTGTGGAAATCTCCTGATGGGTGCCAAATGTTCTAACAGGTGAAAATGTCCTATATATTGGGTGTAAATGTCCTAATGGGGTGAAATAAAAGAAAAGTAGAAAGTGAAAAAAGGAAAGTCTGGTGAGGAAAAATGAATAAGTTACTAGAATGGAAAGTGAAAATGATGCATGGAATTGATTGTGATTAACGTGATTGTTTTATGTAAATAGGCTTAGTTTATTACTATAGCTCTTTAGAGATTATTTCCTAAGTTATGTGCAATGATGCCCTTCTTGCTGTTTTTATTACAGGTACAGAGGAGGAGCATACACTGTCACCGGCTGAGTAGGAGTACACTCTCCTTCGGGGAGTGTAAGTAGTGTAGTTAGGGCTTGCTGCATGACCTGGACCCTTTTTGGATTTGACTTTGTTATAAGTATATTTTGTATGAAATGTAATTATTTGTTTTGGGCGGGTTCAGGATTTCTCTGGGGAAAGGGGTTATATTTTATGAAACCTAAACTACTTTAAAGACTTGTAAATATTTCTGAACTAGTAGGAACTTACACACGCACCTGTGCACGTCGCCCTGTTGGCTTTTTCTGAACTATATAAATGTTGTTATAATAAGAGATTTTTACAATTAACAAGGTGTTCAAAAAGAAATTTTTAAGTTGGCATTTCATTTGGGGTCTAATTAGGATTTTATAATTTAGAGTGTTACATCGCTCGTATCTTATTTTCTTTTTTTTTCATCGCATGGTTGTCACCTTACGATTTTTATGCTAGTGAGAACTCGGGCCTCCAACCTTTAGTCGAGGTGGGGTCTTCGGTCCGCGACTTTAAGAACCACTCTGTTTTGAGGTTCTATGGAAGTACGTGTCTTTGTACTTAGCAATTTATAAGCTCCCGTTGGAAGAGCTGTATATAAATTATCCAGTTCGACTCAGTGGCAAGCCGAGAAGAAAAGGGTAGTACATTAACATGTTAAAATAGATACAGTGGAGTCTTTAATGAGATTAGCGTTCTACAGAACAATTCATTAACTTTCGAACATAGTCAGTACACATAAACTCAAACATAAATACTGGATGACTGGAAATTAAAAAAGTAGGAAAATCTCGGCATCCCCCGGCTATCTCGGGGTTACCGATTAAAAACTGAATAAATATATCATGCTATTAATAAGTGGTGTGTTTGGGTCAGCAATGGTCCTCAGCTGAAGTAGGCTTTCAATTTTGCTGCATTCCAACTGTTGTTGATCTCAGCCCCAGAGAGAGTTTCCAATCTGTATCCTCCTGAGCTGGTTTTCGACTTCACTATGCATGGGCCTTCCCAGTTCCGAGCAAATTTCCCCTCCCAAGCATTCTTGAGACCGATGTTTGCTCGTCGAAGAACCAAGTCACCAATGTAACACCCTCACTTTAATTAGTTGATTTTAAGTTTTAATAAAAATTGGTGCTTGAAAAGTTATTTTGAAACTTAATGTCTTATAAAAGATTTTACGAAAATTCGGTAGAGTTTCCTCTGTTTTTCGGACTTCCCAAAAATTTCTTCTTTAAACCTGTCAGTCTAGAATTACCTTAACAACTTAAATCATAATAGTATTATAGCCAGATTAAATCCTAACGCCCGAGTAGTACAGTTTTAGGGCATGCAATTATTACATATTCTAAATTACAAAATCACGGTCCTCTCATATTAAATGTACATTCCACGTAGTGGAATGTGATCCTGCTCGGACATGACTCATGTGAGCTCCACTCGTGGATAATATTTATTAACTTTTTTTTGGTATAAGAAAAATTCTATTACCAATGATAAAAAAATATTAAACAAACCAACAACTAAAGTCCTACACTAGCCACCTTCTAAGAAGGGTTCTATAAGGACTTAGTTGTGAAAGTCATAGTTAAGAACAAATTCTATTAACTAAATAGAAATTTTTCCAATCCCTAAATCTAGGAAAACAAAAACTTGCTCTCCAAGCAATCTCCATTTTCACGGTTCTAAACACTTGGTTCATCGTTCTAGTGTTATTAGCAAAAATCCTGCCATTCCTTTCCTTCCATGTGTGGAAAACAGCTACAGCAAATACAGCTTGTATAAGTTTCTTCATATTCTTGTCCCATATGGCATGCCCAATCCATCTTGTCCAATTCTTGAATCTACACGACCATCTATCCAGACCAATCCACAAGCACAGACTATCAATTAAACCTCTGCTCCAAGTACAGTCAAAAAACAGGTGCTCTATTGTTTCATTAGCAGTCTTGCATAAGCAAGAATGCAATGGAACCTTTAGCTTCTGCATCAATCATGACATCTAATGTTAGCTATCTTCTTAATCAGTTGCTTCGCCTCTGTAGGAGTCTTACTCTCCAATGAACCATTAGCTTCTGCATCAATCATTCCGTTATTGGACATCTTCAAGCCGCCCTTAAACAATCGGATTTTCATGAAGTCAGGCAAGGAATGTGTTGGGGATCTCTTAAAAAATTACCTAAATCTCTTTCAGGCTTCATGTGTAACACCCTATGATTTATTACCCTTAATTCCCCTTAATTAAAAATGCGGACTTAAAAATTCCTTTTTATATTATAAAAATCATCCGTCAAACGGACGGAGTTTCGTTTGTATTTCGGACTTTTCCAAAATCTCAACCTGATTAACACATTCACATAATATCAACAGTAGCCAGCAGGGCTCTAATCATATATATATATATGCATCATATAGTTGCCCCATGGGCTCAAAGTAAGACAAAAGCATCAGTTTTCAGAGTGCCAGCAAAAGACCAAGTATGTGAATCGAATAAACACAACATAAACTATACCCAAAATAAAACATCCTAAGCCTCACTCAAAAAGTATGTACATCACATATACATCAAAATAATATGGAGGCTTAGGTCAATAAAATGTATCTAAATCCCCACAACCCTACTCTCCCTGTGAGGGAGAGCAATCCTGCTAGGCCGGTCCAGGTGCATACTCCAACTCAGTACCTGAAAAATGGTAAGGAGGTGAGTATTACACAATAAAATAGGGAAGGAGTTTCTATTATGCTATACTGAACCACTAAGCCAAACACATCTAGTAATAAGGTGCAAATAATCCAGTAAGCATTCCCAAAACAATTCAATTAATTTCATTTCCGTAGTAGGATATTTCTTTTGTAGTTTTAATCTCACTATTCCATATTTCTCCCCGATATACAAAACTCACACATTTCTCAATCTCATATATATAATGTCACAATTAATTCTTTGCACCTTTCACTAATCTTTCACCACATGTACTATTCATTTGATTCATACCTATGCATTTTTCATCAATCCTCTTGATTTCCATAATTTCTTTTCTCTTTACATATACCTTGAGTTTCTCATAACATTTAGAAATTTATTCACGTGGATCCATCATTGCGTACAGTCCCACAACCCGGACAACGTCTTACAGCTGCGCACTATGGCGTCTTACGCGATCTATGCGTACAGTCCCACCACCCGGACAACGTCTTACAAGATCTGGATCACACAAGTCTATGCGTACAGTCCCACAACCCGGACAACGTCTTACAAGACAATCAAGTCAAATCAGTCGATGCGTACAGTCCCACAACCCGAACAATGTCTTACATGACCTCAAACCGAACCAGTCGATGCGTACAGTCCCACAACCCGGACAACGTCTTACACGACTTGATTCACACCAGTCTAAGCGTACAGTCCCACAACCCAGACAACGTCTTACAAGACTGGCTCTTTTAATTAATTTACCTTTTGCCTTTTGAAAGTGCACCACAATATTTTAAAGTCTTGCATTCAATGTCCTAGAACCAATCTTTACTTTATCCAGTTATACTACTAAATTTCCATACAATTAGATCAATACATTATCACACACATCAGGTAACAACATCGCATTTTAGCACAAAATATCATATTTCAATACTTTATACAATATTATCTATCTTAGGGTTTTTATTCTAAATCTAGCACATAACTCTTAGCAACCCACTATAAACATAATACAACCTACCCCCTAGAATATGGTAACACAAACCTCCTTACCTCAAGTTCTTAGAGATAGAGAGACTTGTACTTGTCCTACACTTGAGAATTGGCCACAAATCAAGGAAGATGGAGGAACATAATACAATAGGGATAACAAAACGAATTATTATTCTTTGCCCATAAGCTTGAGGAAATCCATGAAACCTAATTAGAGTTCCCCAGGTTGAAGATTGAAAACTCCAAGGGAGCAAGAGAGAGAGATAATCGAACCATAAGGGAGAGAAAGAGGGAATTAAGAACTTGGACACTTACTTGGAGTTGAGAAGGAAAGAGATTTGATGATGGATTGGGATACAACAAGGCTTGAATCTTGATTAATGGGAGCAAATAGTTTTGTGCCGTAGAGCAAGAAGGAGAGAAGAGGTCGGATCTAAGAAAGAGAAACGTGTGGCCTTCTTTTATTTTTTTCTACAGCAGACTGAGTTAATCGATTAGCAACCCCAGCTAATCGATTAACCCCTTGAAATTTGGCCAAAGATCAGCAGCTAGCCTTACTCGATTAAATTTTTGCACACTTTCTGGCCCTAATCGATTATCCAGTAGGTTAATCGATTAATTTTTGCACCACATTTAGGCACTAATCGATTATTCCATAGGTTAATCGATTAATCTGCTGAATCATGCAATACTCAGCACTTTGAAACGCCATAACTTATTCGTTACCTGTTGGATCTTCCTCAAATTTTAAAGCAAGCTTCCTTACCTATTCTACTTCACATCCAACGGTGGAATTTATGTTTTGAGCTACCAATCTTGTTATTCTAAATTCCCTAAGATTCTATGTTTTAAACCTAGTTCTACATGTATTCTTGGCTAAATTCTAACTTATATCTTCATTTTCTCTACCCTAAGACCATCACAACATAGGTTACACTATAAATTAAGTTTGGGATGTTACAATCCTTTCCCACTTACCCGAATTTCGCCCTCGAAATTCAGTTGCTGTCGAACAAGTGTGGATTAGATTGTCTGGTCTTGCTTTCCAACTCCCAAGTAGCTTCCTCCACATTGTTCCTGCTCCATATAACTTTTACCAAGCTAATCTTTTTGCCTCTCAACTGTCTCACTTGCCTATCTTCAATCCTCATTGGCAACACCTCAAAAGTCAAATTCTCCTTCAAAGGCAAATCATCCAATATGACCACATGAGTAGGGGCATGAATGTATTTCCTTAGCTGTGAGACATGGAATACATCATGAAGCCTGGCTAAGTGAGGGGGCAAAGCAATCCTGTAAGCTACCGGGCCAACCTTCTCCAGAATCTCATAAGGTCCAACAAACCGAGGAGTTAGTTTCTTGGACTTAATTGCCCTACCAATCCCTGTAACCGTAGACACTCTTAGAAACACATGATCCCCAACATCAAATTCCAAAGGTCTCCTTCGCCTATCAGCATAATTCTTCTGGAGATCCTAGGAAGTTGTCATCTTGTTCTTGATCATTGTGATCTTCTCAGTTGTTTCTTTCACAATATCAGGACCTGTCAACAGATTCTCACCTATCTGGAACCAACACAGAGGCGTCCTACATTTTCTGCCGTAGAGAGCCTCAATTGGTGCCATACCAATACTGGAGTGGAAGCTGTTATTATAAGTAAACTCCATCAACAGTAGTAACTGCTCCCAACTGCCAGCCTGCTCCAGAACACATGCTCTCAACAAGTCCTTCAATGTCTGGATAGTACGCTCAGATTGTCCGTCTGTTTGCGGATGATAAGCCGTACTAAATTTCAGCTTAGTACCCAATGCCTGCTGAAGACTCTGCCAAAATCTAGACAGAAATCTCGGATCACGATAGGATACAATACTAGTAGGGACACCATGCAACTTCACTATGTCCCTGATATACAACTGAGTCAACTTCTCCAGAGTGTACTTCTTGTGAATAGGGATAAAATGAGCACACTTTGTTAGACGGTCCACAACCACCCAAACTGCATCACATCCTACAGCAGTCCTAGGTAGACCCGTCACAAAGTCCATGGCTTTGCTATCCCACTTCCGTTCCGGGATATCAAGTGATCGCAACGGACCACCAGGCTTTTGATGCTCAATCTCTACTTTCTGACAAGTAAGGCAATGAGATACATGATCTGCTACATCGGTTTTCAACTTTGGCCACCAATAAATCTTCTTCAAATCTTGGTACATCTATGTTGCACCGGGATGAAAATTCATCTTGGTTCGATGTGCTTCCCATAGGATATCCCTTCTGACTTCGAAATCCATAGGAACACATATCCGGCCCCTAAACCGAATAATGCCATCATAACCTTTTACAAAATCGGGCTCTTCATTTCCCAATGCCCCTTCCAACAACTTTTGTAGCTCCTCATCATCAGCTTGTCTTTCTCTGATAAGATCAATCAAATCATTGGTAACCTGCAACATTTCTAGAACAATGCTCTTCTCTTTTACTTGCATGTTCAAGTTGAGGTCACTGAATTCTTGGATTAGCTGCATCTCCTTCACCATCAAATTGCTGACATGCAATGTCTTGCGACTTAGTTCATCAGCCACTACATTGGCCTTGCCCGAATGATACTGGAGATTGAAATCATAGTCCTTCAGAAATTCCATCCACCTCCTCTGTCTCATATTCAATTCTTTCTGATCGAAGAGGTAGCGGAGACTTTTATGGTCACTAAAGACTTCAAACCTTGAACCATAAAGATAATGCCTCCAAATTTTCAAAGCAAAAACTACTGCCGCCAACTCAAGATCATGAGTGGGATAGTTCTGCTCATGCTGCCTCAACTGCCTGGATGCATAGGCTATGACTTGTCCTTGCTGCATCAACACACAACCCAACCCTTGTTTTGAAGCATCACAGTACACTACAAAGGATTGAGTCGGATCCGGCAAAATCAACATCGGGGAACTAGTCAATCGCCCCTTCAACTCCTGGAAACTATCTTCACATTCTGAGGACCATTCAAATGGAACACCTTTCCACGTAAGAGTAGTCAAAGGAAGAGCTAGTTTAGAAAACCCTTCAATAAACCTCCGATAATACCCAGCCATACCAAGGAAACTTCCGATCTCAGTAATGGACTTGGGTCTCTCCCACTTAAGCACCGCTTCCACCTTAGAAGGGTCAACTGCAACACCCTTCTCAGAAATCACATGCCCCAGAAAGTGCACCTCATTCAACCAAAACTACATTTAGAGAACTTTGCATAAAGGTGCTTGTCTTTGAGAACTTGGAGCACCGTTCTCAAATGTTCTTCATGCTCCTTCGGGCTCTTGGAGTAGATAAGAATGTCATCAATGAATACAATGACGAATGAGTCTAAGTACGGCCTGAAGATCCTGTTCATATAATCCATGAAGATGGCAGGAATATTCGTGAGACCAAAAGGCATCACCACATATTCGAAATGCCCATACCGGGTTCTAAAAGCAGTTTTGGGAATGTCCTCCTCTCGGATACGGATTTGATGGTATCCAGATCGGAGGTCAATTTTTGAGAAAACTTCAGCTCCCCTAAGTTGATCCAACAAATCATCAATGCGTGGGAGCGGATACTTATTCTTCACTGTCACCGCATTCTGTAACATCAAAAATTTAATTCCAAGTATAATCTATGTTGGGATGGTCTTAGGGTAGAAGAAATGGAGATATAAGTTAGAATCTAGCCAAAAATACATGTAGAACTAGGGTTAAAAACATAGAACCTTAGGAAATTCAAAATAAAATATTTACAACTCTAAACACAAATTCCACCGTTGGATGTGAAGATTAGTATGTGGGGAAGCTTGCTTTAAAATTTGAGGAAGATCCAACGGGTAACGAAGAAGTTATGGCCTTTCAAAGTTTGGATACTGCAAAATTGTGCAGCTTAATCGAGTCTTAATCGCCTCTTAATCGATTAAGCTGCAATTTAATCGATTAAATCGTGCTGCTGCTGAAAAAAGTAAAAGCAAAACACACACTCTTTCTTTCCCAAATTCGTTTCTCTCTTCCTCTCTCCCCTAGGGTTCTATTCACTATTCTCTATCATCAAATCCACCAAGAGCAAGTTGGATTTCTTCATTCCATCAACAAATCTCTTCCTTCTTCACTTCAAGTAAGTGTTTAATGCCATGAATTTCCTCTTTTCTCTCTCTTGTCTTCCATGGTGGTTTTCAACTCTAGGCCATGGAAGCTTCTCATTTTCTTGAGTTTTGGCAAGAGGCTATGGCATAAATGCTAACTCTTCTTGTTATGGCTATTATATTAGGTTCCTCACTTTTCTCTCGGGTCATAACTCAATTGGTGGCAAGACTCTCAAGCTTAAAGCAAGTGTAACCGCCTTATCTCTAAGTGTTGAGGTAAGGAGTGGGTATTAGTGAGTATTACCATACTCTGGGAAATAGTTTATAGTATGTATATAATGCTTGCTAAGAGTTAGGTGTTAGTATAAGGAATAGGAAACCTAAGTTAGAAAATAATGGTAATATTAGAAACGAACTTAGTGTAACTCTATGATGGGGAATAGGAAATATAATTTGATTAGGCAAACCAATAAATTGAACTAGCTAAATGCATGATCTTGCTACTATATGTTATTATAGGTGTTACTTGAGAATAATTGTTAAGTGCTAATGTGTAGGATATTTTAGGTGCTTATCTGAGCTGTTGCTAATTGTTATATATATTTAGTGTATTCTTGATAATTATTGTGAACTGTTCATTTGCTGCTCTAGGTGTTTAAGTGTTGTGAATTGTAATTGTGTTTATTTACTAGATGGTTTATGTGAGATTATTAGGAATGATGTGCTTCCTATTGTATATGGATATTTGTTACTTATTATGATTGTTTGGAAGTGGTGAGTATGTTGGCCTTTGACCTGAGGTGACATACTTTGTGAATATGGTAAGTATGTGGGCCTTTGACCTGAGGTGACATACTTATCATGTGTGTATAGAGTGAGTATGTTGGCCTTTGATCTGAGGTGACATACTTTGTGAATATGGTAAGTATGTGGGCCTTGGGCTTGAGGTGACATACTTATCATGTGTGTATAGGGTGAGTATGTTGGCCTTTGACCTGAGGTGACGTACTTTGTAAATTGGGGATGTATGTGGGCCTTTGACCTGAGGTGACATACATCATAAATGGGAATTGGAAAATAAAAGACATGAAAAGGGTAGGAAGAAAGGAATGAAGAATGAAAATGGAAAAGAAATACAAGAAACATAAGATAGGAAGGTTGGTAGAAGGATATAATAAGATAATTTGGGATTGTATTAGAAATGTACTAGTAATAATAGAACAACCGGGTATGTAAAACAAATTAAATAGTTAGGCAACTAATGCGTAAAAGGAAAAGGGAATAGGAGCATAGGTGGATTAGTCGGATAGGTAAAATGAACTATAACTTAGGAAAAATAATGGAATCGGAATATTGATGCATGTTGGTATGAATGGGGCTGTTGTGAAATTGATTGAACTATGTGGTGATTGTGTGTGACTTAGTCGGTTATTATGTCATATTGGAAACTGCTTTTCCCATTTTATGTGTAATGCTCACTCCTTACTATTTCCACAGGTACTGCGATTGAGCTAGCACAGCCCCCGGCCGAGCAGGTTCGCTCTCCCTCACAGGGAGAGTAAGTCATATTAGTTGAGTCGTGTGTCTCGTCCTGACTACTTTTGGGATTTTTGTATATGATGATGATTAGGTGTATATACTGAAAAACATCATTTTGGGGTATAGTCAGGACCACTCCTTGTGGGAAGGGAGTAATTTTGGAGAATTTTATGGAATTTAAATAACTGCTAAAACTTGTATTAGTTTATAATTTTCCGCCACACTAAAACTCTGATATAAATGCTTTAATATATGGTTTGGCCCTGATGGCTTTCTGATTTCTCTTGAATGATTAAATTAACAGGTTTACAGGAAAAGAACTCATTTTTGAAATGTCCATATTACAAAGCAAACTCTGCCCGTTTTGACAGAGATTTTCATAAGTTAAAATGGTATTAATCAGAAAAATTTAAATTCACTATTTTATTATGGGTATTTAAGGGTAATTATTTAGGGTGTTACACATTCAACTTCCGGTAATCAGTGCACATACGGACACTTCCATCCTTCTTTTTGACGAAGAGGATAGGAGCTCCCGACGGGGAAACACTTGGCCTTATGAACCCCTTAGCCAAAAGCTCCTCCAACTGCTTCTTCAACTCTTCAAACTCTGGAGGGGCCATTCTATATGGTGCTTTTGATATCGGGCCGGCACCAAGCATAAGATCAATGCCAAATTCTACATCTCTGGATGGGGGTAATCCGGGAATTTCAGCAGGAAAAACATCCAGAAACTCACTAACCACTGGAATTCTACTGATATCTGATGCTTCCTCCTCATCCATGGCCGACACCGAGACTTGACAGAAGATTACTAACTTTTGACTACAATCAAGAAGGACACGGTTTTGAGACATCCAGTCCATGCCTAGAATAATATCCAGCTTGGTTAAGGGCAAACATATTAAATTTACTTTGAATTCCCGCTCCAATACTCGAAGTGAGCAATCCAAGCACATTAAAGATGTAACCACAACTGAATTAGTAGGGGTAGACACAGACAACTTGAAAGGCATCTCAACTGCAGACAGTTTTAATCTTTCCATGCAATTGACAGAAATAAAGGAGTGTGTAGCTCCACAGTCAAAAAGAATACCACATGGAATGTCATTAATGTGGCCAATACCTCGAATCAACTCATCAGCATCAGTCACCTATTCTCCATCAAGAGTGTATACCTTTCCCTGTTGTAGTGGACGACCATCACCAACCCTCTGCGCCCTTGTTACATTGGCTTCTTTCTTGACCGCATTCTTCGAGCAATTAGAAACAATATGGCCTGGCTGCCCACACTTGAAGCATGTGACATTAGGTTGGTTCTGGCTCATATTCCAGCATACACTGTGGAAATAGTGATTTCCCCTATGCCTAGTGCATTGTGTTTTGATAATAACAAATCATGTTATTTGTGTTACCTTTATCCTGTCTATATACTTGATTGTGTGTATTTACATCGTCAATTATATATTCTTAATGTGTTAACTGACTTGGGCGTTGGAGATACCCTTTTGTAGGATATTGGAAACTCTAATTGATGCCTGGTGTAACACCCCGCATTTTTCCCGTACGTGCGTAAACGATATTTAACGAAAGAAACCTTGAAATGATGATTTTTCAGAAAAAGTGTTTTCATAAGAAAGAAATGAAGAGCTGATTTCCATGAATTTTTATAGAACAAATTATTTTCATGTGTGATTTTTGTGAAAAATGAAGATTTTGAATGTGTTGTCTTTAAAAATCCATAACTTTTAAACCGTAACTCGGAATTTGATGATCTTTATATGAAAACGATCGTTTTGAAATCTAGAATTTGAAAATGTAATTTTTAGAATTTTAGGGGCTGTTTTATAAAAATCTATTTTCAGAATAAGAGAAATACGAATTTTAAAGGAAATGTGTTTGTGATGATTGTTTTGGTATGAATTTTATATGATGTGTGCTTGATTGAATGTGTGTATTTGATTTTATGTAATACGTGATGCATATGAATGGTGTGCAACTAGGATTTCCTATAATTAATTAAATTGTAGTATGAATTAATAATTGTCGTGTCCTTAACCAGGATCAACCTTAAAGCTATGGAAGAGCCTTGAAGAATGATCCCAACCAAGATGCTAATGTAGGACTTTTTAGGATTTCTGAATATCCAGTTGGGATAATCAGGATCTCCCTAGTCAACAATGTGTGTGCTAGTGTCAACTTAGGGATGAGAAGACGTACCTTTGCCCCTATAGCATGGTGGTTCTTATAGGGGATTACCTGTGTGGGTTGTGCCGTCTTGATAAGCTTCCTGAAGAGTTAGAAGGCAAATAGGACTCGTTAAGGATACGATAAGATCATATCCATAAATCATCTAAATGATAAACATTATCCAAGGTTGTTTTATCTAGCCAAGAGTCGTGGGAATTTAGGAGTGGTTACGGCTTTGATGAGGCTGTAAACGATAAGGATCAAATTGAGAGTCCTGTGCTCGGTGTTAACCTCATCAGTACGTGACCTACATGTAGAAACCCAGTTTGCTCGGTATAAGGTCCGATCGTTGGGCCTGTATCAGTATCATACTTAGTAGGAGTCATGAGGCTTTCGGTCGGTCGACGCTTGGTCTACTGCAAGTCCACTACATAAGCCCCCCAAGCTCGGTTGGGTGATTGAGCCCTGCCGAGCTAATAAGATGAGCGAATTATCTTCCGACCAAGCTTCACTAGAACGAGATATGTATCCATCCGAGTAATTTTACTAGAGTTGACGTTTGATTGACCCGGACGTGACCCTTCACTTCTTCCTGCGCTTCCACGTGTCCTTTACTTCGAAGGGAAGGGGAACGTTATGATTTCAAACTCACCAGCGGTGCCACGTGTTTAGTTTTCAATACTAATGGGCTTTTTCTGACTTAGGCCCAAACCTTTTGAGATAGTGGAGGGAAGTTTTAAGGCGGATTTCAAAGGGTGGTTTCACCATTCGTTCTAAACATAACCTTTCAAATTCTCCTTCATCTTTGTTCATCATCTTCCTGAGTTTTTGGAACTCGAAGCCAGTGCTCCTCCAAGACATCCCCAGTGCACGCTTCTTGTTTCGTGGTCCTCGTTCTTCTCTAGTTTCTTGATCACTCATTGTTAGCAGGTAATGAAACTCTTCCTTTCTCTGACTAATTTTTCTTTTTTCTCTTTCTTCTTTGCTGTCTTGCATGCTCTTTCCTTTTTGTTGTCTTGCATGTGATTGCTTCTGGTATTTACTGTGTGTAAGTGCTTAGAATTTTCTTTTTATGCATTAACTCTGGCCTCTCTTCACTGGTTCCTTGAATAGATTTTTCTAGGGTTTGAACAAATCCCAATTTTGTTGGTTTGAACAAATCCCAAGTTTGTTGCTGTGATACCCCCACTGTCCCTTCGAAATTCTTTGTCCGCCTTTATCATTTACTGAGTGACCGCTGTAGCATTTCTTAGGTCTGTTTTACGTTTTGCTGCACTTAACTTATTAGGGTTGGTACTGAAGCGGCGTTTATCATGAGTGAGGAATCCGTAAACTCTGATGTTCCAAGAACACATAAAGGAGGAAACCCAGAAATTTGTGTTAAACCGATAGCCACGCATTTTCCTCAGACTTTGAAAGAGTTCAGGCAAGGTGTGATTCACTATAGGATTGCCGAGAGGGTAGAACAGAGGAGGTTAAGGAATCAACAGAGAGGTATTTAGACATTTCAATCGGTTTGGGAAATTTCTGCCCTGAAAGGGAGGTGTTCTCCAACCGATCGAAACCGTAAGTATTTGAACTGAAATAGTTAAGTTTTACTGCTTCTGACTCCAAGTGTTCCCCCCTTTTCCTCAGGTATAAAGAGGAAGTGTGTCTCTAATCCCGAACTTTATCCATTTCCATCAGACACAGATCAATATGATTGGGTGGATCGAGAAGTTCTTGGTACTCAATCTGAGCTCTCAACAGAAAACTCATTAGATCAAACACGGGCTATAATTCTGCCGTGTCCTCGTGATAATGCTGGGAACCAATACTCTATTAGTCTTGTGGATTTGAATGAACGGGTCTGCAGTCAAATTCCGGCGGGTAACCCGGGTTTTTATTTTTATGAAGAAGTCATTACTCGGTTAGGGGTTAGGATGCCTTTTACCGATTTTGAGATAGGTCTTTTGAACACTTTAAGAGTGGCCCCATCCCAGCTGCATCCTAACGCTTGGGCATTTGTGAGGGGTTTCCAGCAAGTGTGCACAGCCATGGAGTGGTCTTGCACTCTTCCAATTTTCTTCTACCTATTTGCTCCTCAATGCAACACTTTTGAGAAAGGATCGGTAAGACGACCCTGGGTCTCACTGAAATCCCGCAATGGCTATACCCTTTTCACCAAGTATTCTGAATCTTGGAAGGGTTTTAAACCTTTTTTCTTCAAATACAACTTTATTGGCAATGGAGTTTGCTGGTTCACCCGACCTGGCGAATCCCGACCAATTCCTCGGTTTCCTCTCCAGTGGACTGCGAGCTTCTTTAACCGATCGATAGCCTCATACTCTTCAGATTGGAAAGAACTGGCCGAACATGAGAAGGAGGTGTGTCGAGCAGTAGAAAGTTACATGAAATCTAATGGGAGGATAGAAACTAAGGATATTGTGAACATCCCATCATCGGATGTTAAAGCAGAACTTGGTAAAACTATTTTCTCTTGGTTGTTTGCATTTGCTAAGTTGATCCGTTCTAATTTTACTTTGTTTTTCTTTGTTCTTTGAAGAAAAAATGGCTTCTCGGCTGGCTTCTTTGGTTCAAGGGGGAAGGAAAAGGAAGACCCAGGCAACGAGCACGGCATCCGGGTCTTCAAGCTTGAGTACCCCGAGCCTGAGTATCTCTACTCCAACTGCATCACCAGCCGAGGCGTCCCCTCGGCCTACTTCAAACGTGGTAGCTGTCGGTGAACGAAGGGGCGAACCCTCGGGTTGAAGGCTCAAGTGCTAAGGCTGCTGCTGTTCCTTCTTCTGACAACGCTCCTTCTTTAGCTGCGACCCCTCCGGAAACATCTATATGGGACCAACAATTTGATGAAAGATTTGGTCAATACATCTGTTCTGAGTCTGACTGCACTCGTTTTGGAACTCTTTCTTCTGATCAATGGTCTCGTTGTAACATGACTCTTGCCAAATATCTGCTGCGGGGTGCCAACCTTGCGTATTTTTTGGCTAAGCAACCTGATGGACTTTTCGCTGGTTATAATGCCGAGCAGAGGGAGGCTCGCGAATTGTCTGCTGCTCAAAAAGCTAGCCTCTCAGAAGAACTGAATCGTGTAAAGAATGAGTTGGAAAACTTGAAAGCTGATAAAAATGAGCTGATTAAGGAGAGGGATGCTTTGAAGGTTTCCCAAAAGGTTGCTGAAGACAAGAAGAAGGAGGCCGAGGAAGCATTGAAGAGGGAATTAGAGGAGAGCCGACAGAGGATGAAAGAGCTGAGTGCAGAAGTTGAGAGGTCTGCTGTGGTTGCTCAAAAATTGAAGGAGAAAGCCCTTCTACACAAGAAAAAGGCAGCAACGAACTTCTATAACTGGAGTAAAACCGTCGATGATTCTTTTGTCTCAGCCATCAAGCAAATTCAGTTTTTGAACCCTGAGACTGAGTTCAGGGTGGTCGGAGCTCATCCACTTCATCTTCTCGAGAATGGAAAGCTAATTGATATCGAGACCAAGGCTGAAGTTGATCTACAAGGTGAGGATCTGCCAAATCCTCTTGTTGATCTGACCGAAGCCCCTGACTTCGATGATTCCAACGTTGTTCTGTCCGATATTGAGTAGTGATCATTTTTTGTTGCAATTCTGTATGGTTTAATATTTCATTGCTCGTTGTTACCGAGCGTCTTTTCTAGAACAATTTTTGCTTTAACTTGCAGCTCGTTGTAATCGAGCGTTAATCTTGTTGCTCGTTGTGATCGAGCATACTTCTTTATGACCATGAACAACTTTTTTACTTCTGTTTAAATTTTAATCCGCTTGCCTTTATATCAATTGTGTTTGGGTTCCGTTTGTCACGTGACCCTTGATTTTACTAATCAAACAGGCTAGGAATTGCGTTATTTGAATAAATTATTGTGAGTAGAACTCGGATCGCCGACTTTAGCCGAAGCGGGACCCTCGGACCGCGAAGTAGGAAAGTAATTTCCTGAATTCGGGCGTTCTATGAATACGTTGTCAAACTCTCATAAAGAGTTGTATCTCGATTCCGCTCGGTGGCTAGCCGAACAAAATGAGGAGTATGTCATATCACAATGTTCATAAAAAAGATTGAAGGAAACTGCTACGTTTTATTAATGAAAGAATACAAAAACGATGTTGCTCGTTTGTCAACTAACTCCTAACAATTGTTTCTAAGCTAAGAAGGATGTTATCCTTCGTTTATTCCACCTAAACATTTTCGAGCAGTAAACTAACCTATCTGTAAAAAGTGAAAAATAAAATAGGAGCTTAACTGTAATAAGCTCTGAGTTTGGCCACGTTCCAGCTGTTGTTGATTTCCATACCCGAGAGAGTCTCCAATTTGTAAGCACCAGATCCGGATTTAGCTTTCACTCGGTATGGGCCTTCCCACTTTGGCTTCAATTTTCCAACTCCCGCATTTCCTTTGCCGATATCCGCTCGGCGAAGGACTAAATCCCCTACTTCAAAGCTTCACGCACGAACCTTCTTGTTATATTCACGAGCTTGCCGCTCCTTCATTTTTCTTTCATGAGCGGCGGCGTTCTTTCGAATTTCCTCGAGAAGAATGAGCTCTTCGCTGACTAGATGGTCGTTAGTTTCTAAAGGACGTTCAAGAGTCCTAAAGGTAGGGATTCGCTTTTCGATCGAAATGACTGCGTCACAGCCGTATGTCAAACGAAAAGGAGTCTCTCCGGTAGATGAGTGTATAGTTGTCCTGTGTGACCATAAAACGCTCGGAAGTTTATCTGCCCAAGTTCCAGCTGCGTTACCGAGTTTCTTCTTAATTCCATCCAAGATGGTTCTGTTGGCAGCTTCGGCTAACCCATTTGTTTGTGGATGTTCAACAGAACTGAAGTAAGTGAGTGATTCCCAAGTCGGCTGCTAGTTGTTGAAAGTGAGAGGCTGCAAATTGTGATCCATTATCAGTAACTATAGCATGAGGCACCCCGAACCGAGAGATAATTTCCTTCACAAAGAAAGATTGAATACGGGCTGTGGAGATTGTTGCTAACGGAACCGCCTCAATCCACTTAGTGAAGTAGTCAACGGCCACTACCGCAAACTTGAGTTGCCCTGGTGCGGTGGGAAACTTCCCAATAATGTCCATACCCCATTGGAAAAAAGGGCCAAGGGGCACCGAGAGAGTGTAACTCTTCAGCCGGTCTCTGGTAAATGTCGCTGTGGAATTGGCATTGAGCACACTTCTTAACATGATCCATGGCGTCCTTTTGCAGTGTGGGCCAAAAGTAACCCGCTCGGATTACCTTTCTCGCAAGGGATTTTCCACCCATATGGTGGCTGCAAATTCCGCCGTGAATTTCCTCCAGTATCTCCTCAGCTTGGGATGGGTTGACACATCTGAGCATGGGGGAGCCAAAGCCTCTTTTGTAAAGAACACCATTCAGAATTGTGTATTGAGTTGCTTTCTTAATCAATTTCCGAGCTTCTGCCTGATCTTGGGGGACGAACCCATGTTGTAAATAAGTAAGAATCGGATCCATCCATGATTGGGATAATGAGATAGCCAAAATGACACTTGGTTGGGGAATAGTTTCTTGTATCAATGTTTTATTATTTTCCGACCCCTTTGTACTTGCCAATTTAGATAAAATGTCAGTTCGGGAATTTGAATCCCTCGGAACATGGGAAATGTCAAATTCTGAAAAGTTTGAGATGATTCGCTTTACCTCTTCAAGATAATTTTGTAGGATAGGCTCCTTTGCCGAGTACTGACCCTTGATCTGAGAAACTACTAGTTGTGAATCGCTGAAAACTGATACTCGCTCTGCTCCGAACTCATGAACCATTTTGAGGCCTGCAAGAACTGCCTCGTATCCTGCTTGGTTGTTCGATGTTTGGAACTCGAATTTTAAAGAGTATTCCATGCATAATCCTTCAGGGTTTTCAATGATGACCCCTGCTCCCGCTCCTTTCTTATTGCTTGACTCGTCAACGTATACTGACCATATGTTTTGAGAGACGTCCGAAGGGATATC
Organism: Crotalaria pallida; assembly: GCA_037953625.1. Lineage (NCBI taxonomy): Eukaryota > Viridiplantae > Streptophyta > Magnoliopsida > Fabales > Fabaceae > Crotalaria > Crotalaria pallida. Next base: position 45,570,645 of record CM075650.1, on the reverse strand, counting down.
TGTGAACTCAGTGACGAAATCGGCAAGAGCTTGATATTTCATCGCCTTCCTCGGTTCATAGGCAATGTCAAATTCGGATAGTTCGACAGACCACGAGACCATCCTACCTGCTAAGTCGGGTTTATGAAGCACTTGTCTGAGAGGTTGGGCTGTTCTTACCAATATTCTATGTGCCTGAAAATACTGTCTCAACCTTCGAGCTGACACGACCAAACAGTACGCAAGTTTCTCCAGTTTTTGATATCTCAGCTCCGGTCCTTGAAGTGCTCGGCTAACAAAATACACCGGGGCCTCAATACCTGACTCCTCTCTTACCAAAACCGAACTGACCGCCGTTTCTGCTACTGACATGTATAGAATGAGGTTTTCACCAGGAAGTGGGCTGTGGAGGACGGGTGGGCTGGAAAGATACTCCTTTAATTGGTCAAAAGCTTGCTCATAGTGCTCGTCCCAAAGGAATTCTTTGTTTTTCCTAAGGAGTTGGTACCATGGCAAGGCTTTCCGAGCGGCTTGGGACAAGAATCTGGAGAGTGCCGCCACTCGGCCCGTGAGTTGTTGAACTTCTTTAATATTAGCTGGGCTCCTCATTTCAAGGATTGCTTTGCATTTATCTGGATTGGCTTCAATCCCTCTCTCGGTTAACATAAAACCGAGGAAAGAACTGGCTGGGACTCCAAACACACACTTTTCCGGATTCAACCTCATGGAATATTTTCTCACTCGGTCTAATATTGTCGTGAGGTCCTGGGCATGGTTTTCTTGCTGTCTGCTCTTTGCAATAATATCATCGATGTATACTTCCATATTTGAACCGATCATTCCCTGAAAAACCTTGTTCATCATCCTCTGATAGGTGGCACCCGCATTCTTCAACCCAAAAGGCATGACATTATAACAATAAGTTGCCTTGTCGGTGATGAATGCGGTTTTATCTTGATCGTCCGGGATCATAGGGATCTGGTTGTAACCAGAGTAAGCATCCATAAAGGACAAGAGTTTGTAACCGGCTGAACTGTCGAGGAGTTTGTCAATGACGGGAAGAGGATACTGGTCTTTAGGACAGACTTTATTCAAGTCCGTGTAGTCGACACACATCCTCCACTTTCCATTGGGTTTTTTGACCAAGACGGTGTTAGCTAACCAGTCTGTGTAGTCAATTTCCCTAATGAAACCTGCTCGGAGTAATTCAGCAACCTTTTCTTCGATGGCAGCGGCCTTTTCAGCGCTAACCTTCCTTTTGCGTTGTGCCACCGGTTTCGACCCCGGAATGATACTAAACTTATGGCAGATAAAATTTGGGTCGATTCCTGGCATATCCGCTGATGTCCATGCAAACAGGTCTTTATTTCAAATCAACAGAGTGGTTAACTCCTCTCTAACATTTGCGGGTAGTTCAGATCCGATTTTTACTTGCCTAAGGGAGTCATTGGTCAATGTCAAGAATTCCCACTGTCCCTTCGGGGTTGGTCTATTTCTGTCGGATTGGTCCCTTAAGTCCAGATCTGCAAGATTAACGTTGCCCTTTCCCAAAGAGACTTTTTCCAAATTGCTCGGATCCTTGTTTTTAACCTTCCCTAAACTGGCGTTGTAACATTTCCTTGCTGCTTCTTGCTCAGCCTTGACAGTCACCACTTTATCATCAGTTCCGACAAATTTCATAGCCAAGTGAACTGTAGATACTACCGCCCCAAATGCCTGCAGAGAAGTCCTCCCAAGAATGGCGTTGTAGGCCGCTGGGCAATCAACCACCAAAAATTTGACTATCTCGGTTCTGGCCGAAGGCTGTTGTCCGAGGGTTACTGGAAGTTGAATGTACCCCTTTGGCCCAATGGTATCCCCCGTAAAACCAATTAATTCACCTTCAAAGGGAGTGAGATTACATTCCCTGAGTTTGAGGGCTTTGAACAGAGGGAAAAACATGATGTCCGCCGAGCTCCCTTGGTCAATGAAGACTCGTTTTACCTCGTAATTACCAATAAGGGCAGTAATCACCATGGGGTCATTATGTCCTGGAAGGATTCCATCCAAATCATCATCATCAAAAATAATAGGAACGTTTTTTGTTGATCTCTTGGCTATAGGCTTCTGACTGACTGCCAAAATTTGGTTAATGTATTTCTTCCTATCGGCTTTCTTCTCCCCACCCCCAGCGAAACCTCCCGCAATAGTATTAACCAAGAATTCGTTTTTATTGGCATTTGTATCAGGAGCTGGAGTGGGATCGGTCTTCTGTCTTCCGGTGTTTCTATCGTCTGGTGACCTACTTCTCTGTCGTTTGGACTTTGCTGGTGACTGAGATCTGTTCCTACTTCTTCGGCCGGCTGCATCCCTGATGTATTGTTGTAACTTGCCATCTCTGATCATCTCTTCAATCAGATCCCGCAACCAGATGCACTCGTCGGTTGTGTGGCCATATCCCCTGTGGAAGTCACAGTACTTTGACCTATCACGCTGTGCGCCCTTTCTCAAAGACGGAGGTCGTTGGGCCGAGCGCAAGTCAGTCTGCATTGTTTCCCTCAGGATTTGACTCCTTGGAACAGTTAAAGGAGTGTATTCCTGAAATTTTTTCCTCAGAGGGATCCTTCGGTCTCTATCATTCCTATCTTGTCTTCCACCAAAACGTTCATCACGTTTTTGTTTATTTTTGCCTTGAGGATCAGCTCGTTGCCTTTCTTCTCTGACCTTCTGCCCCTTATGGAATTCCTCCAAATTAATGAACTTATTTGACCTTTGTCTTAACTCGGCCATATCTTTTGGAGGTTTTCCAATCAAAGACTTTCTGAAGTCTCCCGACTGTAAACCCTGTGTGAACAACAGTACTGCCACACCAGGTTCTAATCGAGGAACCGAGCTAGCCTCTGCATGAAATCGCGAAAGGTAGTCTTTCAATGACTCATCTTGTTTTTGGGTGACTGCTGCTAAGGTGTGGTCGGATTTGGGCTGAATGCAACTAGCCGTGTATCTTTTTATAAACACTCTTTTCATCTCCTCCCAAGAATTAATTGAGTTCCGAGGGAGGGATGAGTACCATCGTAACACTGACGGCTCTAGGGTCATGGAAAAGGCTCGGCATTTCATCTCCTCCCCTCCTCCGTAGTAACTCATCGCTCCTTCATAAGAAACAATATGGTCCACTGGATCAGTAAGGCCGTTGTAGTGTGGTACATTAGAAGGGCCCAAGTATCCTTGAGGAGTTTGGAATTGCATAATATATGGAGTAAAGGGATGACCAGGGTGAAAATCACCCTGATCCTGGTTCATGGTAGGATTAGCATGGGTATTTTGTGGCGGGGGAAGCTGCATTACTGGGAGTTGTTGTGGGTCCATGGTTTGAGGCATTGTATTTTGGGGTAGTATGGTGGGTGGTTGACTCTGTGCAATCCTTGCCATGCAAAATTGTGATGACCAATTCGCCCTTCCTACTTGTATGCTAGCCGAACCATAAACCAAGGGCAAAGGAGGGATAACTCGTGGCTTATTTAGGTATGAAGCCTTGGTTCATTTCATTTTACCCATTCTCATTTTCACTCTTCCAACCTCAAACACCACTCTAAGGACTCATTCAACCCTTAGAGAGAAATAGAAAAGAAATAGAGGAAGAAAAAGAAGGAGGTGTCCGTATGGTGTAGGAGGAAAGAAGAAGGAGATCCACACTAAGACCAAGCCATTTCCTTTGAAGACTTAAGTGCTATAAGCCTAAAGAACCATAGGAGCTTTGAAGAACAAGAGGAAGAATGTAATAGCCAAGTTTTCCTTTTTAGTTTATAGAACCCTTTCCTTTTCTTTTGCATGTTTGTTTTTATGATTTGTAAAGTGAATTTATGTGTTATTCATTCTTGATCTAGGACTTTCATGGACAAAAAGTAATTTGTGATATTGGTAACTCTATGTTCGGTTTATGTTTTCTTTGTTAGATCTAATTATTTTCTAACTCAAACCTAAAGATCTAGAATTTTGTTTAAAATTTTGTGAAACCTAACATAGATCCTCCTTGCATGTATGTTTTTCTTGTTCTAAATCATGATCCATGCATGTTTATGTACTTGTTTGATAAATTAATTCATGATCTAAGTTAAAGTAAAATTATTTGGTCTTGCATGTTGAAAGTCCTTGATTAAACCGTGAGCTATGGTACTTTTAAGAAATGATTTGATAAATAAATTTGTGACTTGAACTTGATTTGAGATTTTAGTCTTGCATGGTAATCTTTCTTGTTTAAGTTGTGATCTATGTTGTGATTTCTTTGTGAATCAATAAATGATTTAAATTTGTTTGAAAAACAAAGTTGAGATCTTTGGTTTTTCATGATGGTTTGATGATGACCTTGTTGATCTATATGCATATATTTAATGATCCAAGTTTTTAGATCATGCATGTTAATTTCAAGTGGAAAAATTATGTTTTGGTTAATGCATTCATGGTTTTGTAAGAGAAAATTTAAAGGACAAGTTTTAAAATGATTCTTAATGTGTGAACATGATTTAGTTTTGGAAATTAATTTATGCATGTGCATGATAAGACTAGATCTAGAGATTTTAAGGGCATGCATGTCATTTCTTAAAGTTTAAGATGTAAACTTGATTTTATTTAAGAAAAAGTGAGGAACTTGAGTTATTTGTGTATGTGATATGCATAAATGATGAGGTGTGATGTTTGATTGATTTTGTGATTTTTGGTATGTTGAAAAGTGAATAAGACCTTGCATTCTTGAATGTGAACATTCGGCCATGAGAGATAGAAACAGGAAATCATATTATTGTGAAGTTAATCTAATTTAAAGGCTTAGAATGTGCATGCATGAATTAGTTGCATTTAAAAGAAAATATATGTGTGATTTTAAAATGATTTGTGATTTAACTTGTTGTTCGGTTTAAGTTAAGAAAATGAATTTAGATTGTTGAATTTTCCTTTCTATGTTCTCGGTTTTTAGTTCCAAAAAGAAGGAAAATGATTTCAATTATTTTATGTTTTTATGTGTGCATTAATTTTTGTAAAATTATACCTATGTGATTCGGCCTAAGCATGTTAGTGTAGTTAGGAAAATTATTTTCATAAAATGGCCTTTTTGAATGACTATGTTTTCATGTGCATGATGTTTTTGTGTGATAAAAGTGATGTGTGGATTGTTCTGATCTTTCTGGATTTTAGAAATAAAATAAATTAATTTACTAAATGATGTTTAATGATCTTTAATGTAAATGTTTTAATGATGTGTTGTTTGAATGTGTTCTCTATATTTGAATTTCCAAAGGATTGAAAATGTTTTACTGAAAGTATGATTTAAGAAACTTAAATTGATTTCCTTAAGTTCTGAATTTTGTTTAATAACTAAAGAATAATGATTTTTATAACCTAAACATTTTCAAGTGACTTCTCTTCAAGACAAATGAATTCTGTTTTAAAGAAATTAATTTAAAGTTGTTTCAAAGTTTTCTTGAAAATGTCTTATTCGGGTTTGAAAACTTTTAAAATAAGAACAATGTGTTTTCAAAGAGAAATGATTTCAAAGTGTCTTCTAAAACAAATTAAATGAATTCGTTAAAACGTTTTCTAACGCACGGGGAAAAATGCTATAGTTCGGACGACAGACGCAAAGGAAACGAGACGGGATAAGCGATCGGGAAATCTCGGAGAGCTTACGAAGGCCTTCGGTATTTGAGGTGAGAGAGGGGCTTCCCTTAAGACGTCGTGGTATTTAGGTAACTTATTAAGAGGTCAAATCATCTCAAAGGTTGGACTCCAATCTCATTTAGCGTAGTGGTGTATGTGATAGCAATTGTTTGATTGTTTGTTTGGCTATCCACCCGAACGGCTGAGATTGGTTTTTATCTATGATGTTATGCTTTCTGGATGATTATGTTTGAATTATTTAATGGTCTTATGATCTACTTACTGATTAAGTAATTATGTTGTTGTTTGAGAAATATTGTGTGCGGAATAACGTGTGGATAAGAAATAAATTGTGGAAGTAAGAAAGTGTAATTGAGAGAAAGAAGAGTGATGATAAAGATTGTGTATGTAAGGGATAAAGATGAGACTGAGATGAGTTACGGAAGTGAGATGAGTTATGGAATTGAGATGTGGTGTGGCCCTTGTTGTTTTTGGTTTTAGTCTGGGACTAGTGTTGAGTTGAGCTTGCTCCTCCACTAGCGCCCAGCAAAAATGTAATATCTTGTTTTTATTTTTGGAAAGAACCTAGTGTTGAGTTGAGCTTGCTCCTCCATTAGCACTCATCCAAAAATATGATTTTGAAAATGGTTTTCAAAGGAGACTTTTGGAAAAGATTTGTGAAAAGAAATTTTTGGAAAAAGGTTTTCAGAAAAACATCTTGAAGAGGTGTGAAACAATATTTTCAAAAGAGTTTTATGAAACAATCTTTTTGAAAAAGTTTTGAGAGAAGATATATTTTTGAGAAAAGTTTTCGGAATCAACCCTTTGATAAGTTTTTGAAATGATATTTGGAAAATTCTTTTTGAAACAACATTTTCGAGAAAGTTTTATGAAATGACCCTTTAGAGGGGAAGTTTGTGAAAGCAATATTTTCATGAGAGTTTGTGAAAGTTTTCAGAAACATTAGAAAAGTCTTGTGAAAGGATATTTTTGAAACACGTTTTGTGAAGTGAGATTTCAAGAAAGTTTTTGTGAAATTATATTTTCGGAAAGGTTTTGCGAAAAGTATTTTGGAGAGAGATAAGGAAGTGAGTTTGAGAAAGTGGATGAAAAGAGATTGAGAATGTTGATGGAATGAGTTTGAAAAAGTGAGAATTGATGAGATGAAATGAGAAAGAATGTGACATGAGATGTTGAGATGTTATGTGATGAATTGGGGAATAGCTTGAACGATTAGTGGTCGGGTTTCATTGAAGGGATGCACCAAGGGTGAACCGACCGTTAGGAGTAAGCCGTTAATTAAAAGCCTGAAAACTTTAAAAAGACTATTAAAAGACATGAATAACGTGGTGAGGTATGAGTGTGTGTCGAAGTAGTGGAGAGGAAGGAACGATAAGTATCTGTGGATACTTAGGACGAGATTGCATTAGGGGAGGACGATGACGGTGAAACGTCAAGAAGTCTAGAGTACTGTTCTAGGCAGAACGAACTCCATAAGTGGTGCACTAACGTGGTGGGGACTGGGTCTAATACCGTGGTAAGTTCTGCACTCGAGACTAGAACTGTACTGTCACCCCCTAGATTGCAAATCGAGAACAGTGAGAGGGACTGGAACGAGGAATTTGTGATTGCCGCTGAGAGCGTGCATTGTTGTTTATGATTATGATTTGAGGCAAGGCCTCCTGGTCTGGGACCATTTATGTGTTGTGACAGCTGTCGTGCCCGCGTGGTAAAGGTCCTGTACTCCTGTTTGCTTCCGACTAGGTGTGGATGGATGACCGAGGAGATGTAGACGTGAGTGCCGTTTTCCTCAATGATGGTTCCCCAAGTCATTGAGTGAACTGAGATGATAAAACTTAATAACTTAAAGATTTCAAAAGAAAGTACAGTTGTGATATTAAGTATTGGACGAGAATTGAGAAGTGAGAATGATATGGTGTTTATGTGATAATGATTATGAGGATGATGATTATGTTGTTTATATGTTTTGTATGCTATTTATTCTTTTATCTTAATAATTGCCTGTCGTAAATCCACATAGTCGACATTACATGTTTTGGGTAGCTCACTCTCTCGTACATCTGTTCGTATTGGGAAAATTTCTGTATGGTCATTAGAAAGGAAACATGGAGAGACTGCTAGCTCGTTATGAGGAGGAAAAGGAAACACGAGAAGCTGCTATGGAAAGTATCACTAAGGAGGCTGCTAAGGATGGCGCTGCTGATAACCCGAGAATTTGACAAGAATCAGAGTAGCGCAGCGGAAGCGTTAGTGTCGATGACTAGCAGCTAGGTAATTCCCTTTCAGAGTTTTGTAATTCCATTGCAGTCACTTATAAATCCTGGCTCTATAGTGCTGTAACCCCAACTAAAGTTTATTTTAGTACTAATGTTTTGAAATGAGTAACGGGCCGTGTTGTAAACAATGTTTTTGAAAACGAGTTTCAAAGTGCGGTGTCTTGTGACATCTCGGTTTGGAACTTGAAAGGTTTATGCAATGTGAGAACATGAGTTTTAAATTGTAACTGTGTTTTGAAAACCCAAGTGTTCTCATCTTGCATAACACTTGTTTAAAAAAAAAAATTGCCCTAGTTTTCACTAAATTTAATTATAAACAGTTGTTGTTTTCAAGTGGCCAAATCGGGGTGTTACACCTGGAGTTTAGTGTTTATCTTATTTTTCATGTGCATCAATTCAGGGGGAGACATTGTTATTCCTATGTGTGAGGGGGAGATATATTTTTATATTTGTATATGCTTTAACCCTTGTCTTGCAGAGAATAGGTTTGACATCAACAAAAAGGGGGAGTGTTAGAATTCAACGTGGAAGATCGTTGAAGAGTTTTTATGATGCCAAACAAGGACCTTTCAAAGTAAAGATGCAAGTCAAGTTTCAAGCAAGAGCTTCAAGATGCTATTTCTCCGGTCTTAGTAGGAAATCAATGTAAGGCTAGAATATTTGTCTCACTAATGTTTAGGCCCTTATTTAGAGTTATTGGAGAAGAACGTTTTTAAATCTAAAGAATGTTTTAATTGCAAAAAGAGTTTTTCTAAAAACATGTTTTTAATGTCTTAATTGATTCACTGTGAAAATATATCTAGGCAACCTCTAGCTGGATTTATCTAAGTTGTGAAAATCTGTTTTTACATGTTTTGACAGAGAAAATCGATTACTCTTTCAAGATAATCGATTATTTATGTTGCATCATAGAAAATCCAGAAAGTGTGTAATCGAGTATTTGGACCTGGCTAATCCATTACTTTTTGTATGAAAGTCATCGATTACTTGGCACAGATAATCGATTACTGAAGTTGCATCATATATTTTCCAGAGGCTGTGTAATCGATTATTTGACGAGTGATAATCGATTATATCAGTTGCATCATATATTAAACAGAAGTGAAGTAATCGATTACATGCATGTGATAATCGATTACTGGTTTTTCAAATGAATTTCAAAGTTTCCATTTTAAAGGGGATAATCGATTACCTTCCCTAAAGTAATCGATTACCTCAAGTTTTATTGAAAAACGTGTCAGAATCATTTTGATTTATTTCCAGATTTGTTTTTACTTAATTGATTCTGATTTATTTTCAAAATTCGATTTTGATTTTATTTTTGAAAATATTCCTTTTTGGTTTAAGGTTAAAATCTTTTATTTTATTCTTTAAATCTATTTGATTTGATTTTGACTTCGAAAATATTATTTTATTTATTTGATTTCAGAAAATCAATCTTTATATATTTCCTGATTTGTTTTTGATTTGTTTTTGAATTTTATTTATTTCCAAAATCGTTTTTGATTTGATTCTGATTTCAAATTCAAAATTCAAATATTTTTCAAATCTTTTTATAAGAAGGTTTTTCTCTCTTTTCAATTAGAACGCTCCGGATAATAATTTTGAGAAAATCTGTTTTCACGTTCTGCTCTTCTTCTTCTTCTCCAACTCTAACTTTTGGCCTATGCTATAGTGAAACTTTTATCCATAGCCATTAGAACCTTTATTGTTGTATCAGTGTAATTTAGAACACAATTTTGTTAGAAGCCTATTTTGTTGTATCCGCACTATCAAGAGTGCACTATAGGTCTTGTACCCAATCATTCATATCTATAACCATTTGTGTAAGGGGTGTGTAACCCTTAGTGACTAGGGAGCGAATCTCCTAGTGCGGACGTGCTGCGTTCGTGTTTGTAGGGTGAGGAACCCTTGTGTATTGGGTAGTGCTAGATGAATGGTGGGTCACCTAGTAGTTAGGCTATCTGGAAATCTAGGAAAGGTTTTCCTAGTTGTGTATCGAGGTCCCTGGCGAAAGGAGGTTCCTAGTAGCTTGCGGGGCGCTCTGGTTGTACTTGGGGACGCGAAGCGTCTTCGGTTTTTTAGTGAAAAGCTCAAGCGAGTCGCTTGGGGATTGGAGTAGGCTGCTTTGCCGAACCAGGATAAAATCTCCGGTGAAATCTCTTCTATCCCTCATCTCTTTATTTTCGTTATTGTTGTTGCATGTGCATTGTTGTTATAATTATTATTCTTGCATCATAACGATTATTTTCTTAATATTAATTTAATTGTTTTAAATTAATTAGCGCGGTAACGTTTCCATGTTGTTATCGTTTTAATTGTATCCACGCGTATTAGTTTTCTATTATTATTAGTATTATCAGCTTCAGGGCAATCGCTTTTCAACATTATATTGTTTTCCGCTGCAAAATCTCTTTAAATTTGTTGAAAACGATTTAAATCGATATTTTCCAATGTTTTCATAAACACCCAATTCACACCCCCCCCCCCTTTTGGGAGATGGCTGACAAACCTAACATACACCCCTATGTTGCTTGCCACAATGAGGACAAGGCAGAATAGGACCAGAAGAACCCCCTATAGGGCCTGCTCTAGGCTGTGGATAGGGGCCTGGTCGCTGCACCGCACCCTTGCCCCTTATGGGACCACCACTTCTTTGCATCGATCTACTTTTGTCTTCAACCATCTTTCTCTTAAGACCCTTCTCATAAGTGCTTGCCATGTTGACCAAGCGGGCCAAGTTGTCAATATTGTGATACTCACACGAGAGGCGAATATCAGTCCTGAGCACAGCTTCAAATTTAACACATTTGCCGCGCTCACTTGCATCCCGACAGTCAAAAAAACGGATGAGGTCTTCAAACTGAGCTGCATAATCCCCAACTGACATAGGGCCTTGAGTCAATTGGAGAAAAGCAATATCCTTCTCCCTCCTAATATCTTCAGGGAAATACTTCCCCAAGAATAGATCCTTGAATACATATCAAGAAATAACCTGATTGGCTGCCACCAATCCTCTCCTTTGCTGATCCCACAAATGTTCTGCCTCATTGGTCAGCATGAATTCAGCTAGTCGAACATGCTGCTCCATTGGTGGTTGAAGAGAACGAAGTATCTTCTCGATCTCCTGTATCCACCTCTGTGCTCCATCAAGGTCATTTCCACCTTCAAAGTGAGGCGGATCATTCTTTCGCAACCGAGCCATCCAGTCAATCTCAACTGGAGCTGGTTGCATAGCTGCTGCTGCTGCTGTAGCTGCTGCGGCTGCAGTAGCTGCCATCTGTTCCCCCTGCTGCTGCTGCATTTGAGATAGATGCTCCAAAATGGCTGCAAGTCCATCGTTACCAGCCCTTCTTCCAGCCATACTACTTAGCCAAAGAGAACAGACCAGTAAGACTCAACTACTAAGTATATACCTAGTACTATAATTATCCTATTAGATTCTAAACTATTGTTATGAGCATCAATTACTCGCTAGGTGAGTAATCATTTGGAGTTTGTATAACTCCGAGGCCGAGGAGAAACTACTCTGATACCATAAATGTAACACCCTATGATTTATTACCCTTAATTCCCCTTAATTAAAAATGCGGACTTAAAAATTCCTTTTTATATTATAAAAATCATCCGTCAAACGGACGGAGTTTTGTTTGTATTTCGGACGTTTCCAAAATATCAACCTGATTAACACATTCACATAATATCAACAGTAGCCAACAGGGCTCTAATCATATATATATGCATCATATTGTTGCCCCATGGGCTCAAAGTAAGACAAAAGCATCAGTTTTCAAAGTGCCAGCAAAAGACCAAGTATGTGAATCGAATAAACACAACATAAACTATACCCAAAATAAAACATCCTAAGCCTCACTCAAAAAGTATGTACATCACATATACATCGAAATAATATGGAGGCTTAGGTCAATAAAATGCATCTAAATCCCCACAACCCTACTCTCCCTGTGAGGGAGAGTAATCCTGCTCGGCCGGTCCAGGTGCATACTCCAACTCAGTACCTGAAAAATGGTAAGGAGGTGAGTATTACACAATAAAATAGGGAAGCAGTTTCTATTATGCTATACTGAACCACTAAGCCAAACACATCTAGTAATAAGGTGCAAATAATCCAGTAAGCATTCCCAAAACAATTCAATTAATTTCATTTCCGTAGTAGGATATTTCTTTTGTAGTTTTAATCTCACTATTCCATATTTCTCCCCGATATACAAAACTCACACATTTCTCAATCTCATATATATAATGTCACAATTCATTCTTCGCACCTTTCACTAATCTTTCACCACATGTACTATTCATTTGATTAATACATATGCATTTTTCATCAATTCTCTTGATTTCCATAATTTCTTTTCTCTTTACATATACCTTGAGTTTCTCATAACATTTAGAAATTTATTCACGTGGATCCATCATTGCGTACAGTCCCACAACCCGGACAACGTCTTACAGCTGCGCACTATGGTGTCTTACGCAATCTATGCGTACAGTCCCACCACCCGGACAACGTGTTACAAGATCTGGATCGCACAAGTCTATGCGTACAGTCCCACAACCCGGACAACGTCTTGCAAGACAATCAAGTCAAATCAGTCGATGCGTACAGTCCCACAACCCGGACAACGTCTTACACGACCTCAAACCGAACCAGTCGATGCGTACAGTCCCACAACCCGGACAACGTCTTACACGACTTGATTCACACCAGTCTAAGCGTACAGTCCCACAACCCGGACAACGTCTTACAAGACTGGCTTTTTTAATTAATTTACCTTTAGCCTTTTGAAAGTGCACCACAATATTTTAAAGTCTTGCATTCAATGTCCTAGAACCAATCTTTACTTTATCCAGTTATACTACTAAATTTCCATACAATTAGAGCAATACATTATCACTCACATCAAGTAACATCATCGCATTTTAGCACAAAATATCATATTTCAATACTTTATACAGTATTATCTATCTTAGGGTTTTTATTATAAATCTAGCACATAACTCTTAGCAACCCACTATAAACATAATACAACCTACCCCCTAGAATATGGTAACACAAACCTCCTTACCTCAAGTTCTTAGAGATAGAGAGATTTGTACTTGTCCTACACTTGAGAATTGGCCACAAATCAAGGAAGAGGGAGGAACCTAATACAATAGGGATAACAAAACGAATTATTATTCTTTGCCCATAAGCTTGAGGAAATCCAAGAAACCTAATTAGAGTTCCTCAGGTTGAAGATTGAAAACTCCAAGGGAGCAAGAGAGAGAGATAATCGAACCATAAGGGAGATAAAGAGGGAATTAAGAACTTGGACACTTACTTGGAGTTGAGAAGGAAAGAGATTTGATGATGGATTGGGATACAACAAGGCTTGAATCTTGATTAATGGGAGCAAATAGTTTTGTGCCCTAGAGCAAGAAGGAGAGAAGATGTCGGATCTAAGAAAGAGAAACATGTGGCCTTCTTTTATTTTTTTCTACAGCAGACTGAGTTAATTGATTAGCAGCCCCAGCTAATCGATTAACCCCTTGAAATTTGGCCAAAGATCAGCAGCTAGCCTTACTTGATTAAATTTTTGCACACTTTCTGGCCCTAATCGATTAGCCAGTAGGTTAATTGATTAATTTTTGCACCACATTCAGGCACTAATTGATTAATCCATAGGTTAATCGATTAATCTGCTGAATCATGCAATACTCAGGACTTTAAAACTCCATAACTTCTTCGTTACCCGTTGGATCTTCCTCAAATTTTAAAGCAAGCTTCCTCACCTATCCTACTTCACATCCAACGGTGGAATTCATGTTTTGAGCTGCGAATCTTGTTATTCTAAATTCCCTAATATTCTATGTTTTAAACCTAGTTCTACATGTATTCTTGGCTAAATTCGAACTTATATCTTCATTTCTTCTACCCTAAGACCATCACAACATAGATTACACTATAAATTAAGTTTGGGATGTTACATCATGTATGGACTCTACATCTTTTTGGATAAAGACATTAATTTCTTGCCTTAGCATGGCTTCCTTGGCTGGTGAGAAGTGCTTGTCTATGAATTTTCGGACAAGATCATCCCATGTTGTAGTACTCCCTTGAGGTTGAGATAGAAGCCAACACTTTGCTTTGTCTTCGAGGGAGAGTAGGAATAGCCTCAGTCAGATTGCTTCATTATTTGCACCCTGGATTTTGAAGAATTCCAGGATACTCATAAAGTTGTCGATATGGTCATTTGGATCCTCTTGTGGGTTTCCACTAAACTACTCCTGTTGGATCAAGGTTATACATGCAAGCTTGTTCTCAAAATTATGAGCTATTACAACAGGCCGAAGAATGCTAGTGGTTCATGTGTTCGATTTGATGATAGCTTAATCTGCAAGATTCTTCTCTAGTTCATTATCCGTCATTGCTTCTATTCTTCTTTCTTGTCGTGCTTGGTTCCTTAGTCTTGTTCCTGTGTGCTCAATCTCAGGATCAAACAGCAAAACATAAAAATTAGCTGCACTACGTAATTACATACACAAGAAAGAAGCTCTAAACAAATATTAGATCAAATAAAAATAAAATAAGTAAAATATTCATAGGAATGGATCAAAAAAATATCATCAATCACAAGTAACTGCGAATAAATACCGGAAAAAAGCCAAAACAAAATTTATTCGCGGCAGCGACCCCAAAAACATGTTACGGCATTGATAAGTACATCAGGTCGTACATGTAATATAGTGATAAAATAGGGAGTCGAACTGGTAGGGATTAAATTCTTATTGTTTAATATGATATATTTTGATATTTAATCATATGAATCACACTTATTTTTAGTTATTTTATAAATTTATGAACATGAGATATTTTGTATACCTTATACCTTGAAATTTAAATTTATCAGTCATCATCATCGTCATCATCATCATCATCATCATAATCATCATCATCATCATAATTATTATATTATTATTATCATTATCATCATCACATATCTACTTTTACTATATAAGTATTTGTTTTGTAAAATAATAAGGATGTTACATAACAAATTTTGAGAACTGTGCACGGGAATTATGAGGATGTTAACAAACTTTGACTATTGCGCATGACTGTTTAAAAGATAAACTGCAGGTGACAGATATGCCAATCTATTAACAACAAACAATGTACCTCATTTCTCTCTATAAAAGCGAAGTTCTTATAGAAGAAAAATATGGTAGAAAAACGAGAGAAGAGAAGAAACACATTGTAGAAAAATCCCAAGCTTTGTACACTCATCATCTACACTCACAGGAAGAAATGAATTCCTCAAAAGTTTCATGCTTTTTATTTACCCTTTCGATGATGCTCATTTTTCAGTGCCCTATGTCTGCATTAGGTGAGAGCTTGTATGAAAAAGTATGCAAAGAGACCAAGGATCCGTCATGCTTACAACTTTTGAAAGTCGACCCCCGAATCCCCTTTGCGAAAAGTTATCATGAACTATCCAAGTTCATCCTTGAGCTTGGAATAAAGAAGGGGAAAGAAGGCCAGAACTACATGAAGGAAATTGAGAAAAAAAATCCTATCGAAGGCATTAAGTTATGTGCTAATCAATTTTACAACCAGGTTATAACTTCATTCCAAAGTGCAATTATGGAATTGGAGGAGGATATTATGTCAGCAACCTATGATGCTAAAATTGCTGGTGATGGAGTTACATATTGTGTAGAACGTCTACAAGAATTAAAAATATCCAATCCTCTTATAAATAAAGAGGTGGGTTTGATTAGTGTGGCTGGATTTCTTGCTGTAACATCCCCGATTTTTCCCCAATTTCTAGGTGTCGTAATTAATAGAATTTTGATAAGAGTAGTGTTGTTTCCAAACCTTGAGTATGTCTAGAATGAGTTTAGAATGTAGGAATTTGTAAGAGTAGGTTTGATGAAGTAGAATTAGTTTGGGAGTGAGTTTTAGAAGTGTAATTATAAGTTAAAGAGCATAGGATCTTAGGAAATTAGGAATTAAATATCCATAGATCCAAACCCAAATTCCACCGTTGGATGTGAAGACGAGTGTCTTAGGATGCTTGTCTCAAAATTTGGGCAAGTTCCGACGGTTAACGAAGAAGTTATGGCACTTTGAAGTGCATGGGAATGATGGATTGAACCAGTTAATCGATTAAGCCTTGAGTTAATCGATTAAGACCTGAATGATGCCCACGACTTAATCGATTAAGCATGAAGTTAATCGATTAAGGCCTGAATGTTGGTTTTGGCCAAATTTACACTGGTTAATTGTAACATCCCTTATTTAATTTACAAGCCTAATTAGTGATTTAATATGTTTAGAGTGTAGAAAATGGGTAGATTAATCGCTTAAAGAATTTTGGGAGCAAGGCGACTAGTAATTATAAGTACTAGGGGTTGTGTAGGAGGCATTTGTAACAACGGGCAAAATTATCTAAGCGAAATCGGGGGTTAAATCGGAGTTTTAAGTGCTAGAATGCATTCGATGCAAGAAAATTAGGAATAAAATATCCATAGCTCTAAACCCAATTTCCACCGTTGGATGTGAAGTTTAGGATTTTAGGAAGCTTGTCTCAAAATTTGAGCAAGATCCAACGGTTATCGAAGAAGTTATGATGATTTGAAGTCGGGACCCCCCGGGGCACGCCCAGGCGCACCGGGGCACGCCCAGGCGCATCGGGGCATCAGTTGGTGCGAACTCAGGAAGAAACGCGGCCAGGCGCGCCATGACCCGCGCCCAGGCGCGCGGGGCTGTGTGCTGATGCGCGTGGAACTTGGCAGCCACGAAATTGTGGCTTAAAGGGGAAGCCAACCCCTTTTATTCAACACCACCTTTCCTTCTTATCTTAGTTGATCGTGTGGGCACCGAGCACCACTTTCCTTTCACCCTCCAAACTCCATCCGTCTCCCTCCCTCTCACCCAAGAACTCAACCACCATCACCATTCTTCTTCTTCTTGCTCAAACCCACACCAAGAAGCATCAAACCACCATCTCCTCTCTTACTCCCTCAACCATCTTTGCCCCTCTCCCTCACCCTTGGACCAAGCATCATCACCTTTTCTCTTCCTTAAAGCATGAAGCACACACCATGGCTTTTGCCTCCAAGTCATGGAATTGAGTGTGAATTCCTTCCCTATCTCCTTGCGGCGGCCATGACCACACCGGGGGAGAATTCGTTCTCGGCATGACCGGGGTAGTTGAATCATGGCTCTAGACCCTTCTTGATCAAATTCGAGCTTGTCGGGGTAGGAGGAAACCCAGCCACCGAGTTACCGACATTCACCGACACCGACCGAAACCGACTCGGTCTTGCTCTCGGTCATTAAAAATGCTTCTAGGATCACCGCCCCGTCTCGTCGGCGAACTTCGACATTAATCGGTTAAATGTTTGGAGCCTCGGGTCAAGGTTTTCTCTTTGGATTCGCCGGTTGAGGTAAGAGGGGTTTGTGTTACCTTTGCCAAGGAAATAGACTCTAGGTTGTTGTAATGATGACTAGGTGTAGATAATTGATTTAGAGAATACACCATAGAATATTTAAATTATAAAGTGCATGAAATGAACCTTAGGGTGTAATTGCTACTAAATGCGTAGAATATATGTAATTAAGTAGGAAGTGAAGAACCCTAGGGAGTTGACTTAATTTATAGTACTCTGAGACATACCTGAGTATGTCGACTATTTTGTTTACCAACTGTGGATTGTTATTTGTCATTGATGTATGTTCATATTGTTCTTGGTTTGGTGGCTCGTAAAGCAAATAATGGATTAAGTGTTAATGTAGTCGAGTCATGTAGAAAGGGCTAAGTAAGGTAGAAAGGATGGAAAATTACGAACGAGTAATTAATGAATGGATTGAGGACAAATGGCTTGATAAAAGGAAAGTGATGTTATTTATTAAATGAATCATAGGTTAGAGAATGGTGATTGAGTGACTAGGAATTTGATGGATGTTGTGCTTGGCTAAATTTTTTATGTGTAAATGTGACGATAACGGTTGTGTGATAATATGTGACATTGAAATGATGTTTGTTCTTGAATATTCATGACATGTGATTTGGTGACGTTTATAATATAGGTGCTTATTTTGTTAAATGATTGTGATGTGATGTTAAATAGAAACCAAGGCAAAGAATGGTAATCAAGTATAAATTAAATGATAATGGAAAGTGCAGTTGAATTGAGTATCGGTGCATTGATAGACTAGGTGCCCCTGCCGGGTGTACCAAATTCCCAAGGGCCAAATGCTCACCAGGCCAAAATTCCCATTAGGTCCAAATGCCCTGTTAGGCTTTAATGCACCAAGACTTAATTCACTGCCGAAATAAATGATATAAAATGTGTTGAGAATGTGAAAAAGTGAATGATTTCAAATAATTGGAATGTAAAATGATATGTGGAAAATGTGATAGCATAGCTTGACAGGGTGAAGCCTTTTGGGTGAGAAAGTCCTGGTTGAGCGAGAGACCCTTGGGTGTTCCAAATGCCTGGCAGGAGCATAAAATCCTAGTGATGCAAACCGGTTGTAACCGGGAGTATTGTACCCGGACGCAGTAAGACGTGATCGCGCATTGGGTGCGAAAGCAGTAGGTCGTGACCAGGGGAAAGAATGAAAATGAAATATACCCGGACGCAGTAAGACGTTATCGCGCATGGGTGCGAACGCAGTAGGTCGTGACCAGGGGAAAGATGAATGTGAAATGTGAAATTAATGAAAGAAAAGAGAATAAAAAGGGTTTATGAAAATAATGATATATGTACGTGAGTTGGTCATTTTATGAGTTTGGTATTTGGAATATGGAAATGTTAATGCAAGAGGAATTGAAAAGTAATTCAAGGTTGAATGTAGGATTACTAGGAAGGTAGTATGGACATAGGACTTATTTTATTGAAAATGAACTGGTATGTAATTACCTGAAAAGGAATATTAAGTTAATAGATAATTTCTATTGTAATAGGGCCTAGTTTGTCAGCTATGCTTCTTAGAAGCTATTTTCCTTAGTACTGTGTAATGCTACCCTTCTTGCTATATTTTTACAGGTACCAAAGGAGCATACACGTGTCTGGCCGAGGAGGAGTACATTCCACCACGTGGAATGTATATAGTTATTTAGAGACCACTTTCTGGTCAGGGATTCTTTTGGGAAGTGTTATTGTATTTTATCTATTTTGTCATTTGGAAAAAAACTAAGAGTTTGGGGAGTTATTTGTATCCCTTTTTAACTAATGTTCTAAGTGGACTGAACAATATTTTGGGCCCTGCTGGTCTCTGATGTTTTTAAATCTACTTCGGATAAATTTTACAGGTTAAAGTAATATTTTGGAAATGCCTTACAAACAAAGTGAACTCCGTTCGATTTTACGGAGAAGTTTTATAAATGAACAAATCATATGATTACGAGTTTTTCTCACAAAATTAAATTAATCAAGTGATTTTAAAAAGAAATTTTCAAGTCATTATTTTTAATATTATGGGTAATTATTCCAGGTGTTACATTTGGTATCAGAGCCAGGGCCGGGTCGGTGTGCCAACGGGGACGTTGGGCCTCCAAGGGGGGGTGGATGTAAGGTGAAGCCTTAGTCCCACATCGGCTGGTAAGGAGAACGAAGCATGCCTTATATAGGGTGTGGATACCTTACCTCACGTGGACGCGTTTTGGGGCTCGCTGTTAGTGTGAGACCAAGAGAAAAACCGTGAGGGTGAAGGATGCCCAAAGCGGACAATATCCACGTGGCGGTGCGCTGTGCCCCAGTGCCCAGTACCGTATGGCTGGCTGGGGCTGGGCTGTTACATTAATCGATTAACCACCTAGTTAATCGATTAACCACTGCTGAATCAGACTTAAAACACGTTGAATTGAGCCATTTTCACAGAATTTTTCTCTCTCCTCTTCCACGATTTTCCTTCTCCATCAACCCTAGATTTCTCAATTTAATGAATCCACCCAAAGTCTTATCAAATTGGTTCCATAAATCAATTCCCCACTCATTCTACATGGTTTCCCCTCTTTCAATTCTCAATTTCTTCTCTATTTCTCAAAACCCCAAATCCAACCCAAACCCTAACTTTCCCCAATCCTTCTCATGGAGTTGTGCAATCAACCAAGGGAGATTAGGAAGTGATTAAGGGCAAGCATTAAGGAGTCTAGGAAGCTTGGAGTGTAGGGGCGTTGATGCTCCGATCCCTCAAAATTGTCATGATCTCCTCTTCTCTTCAAGAGGCAAGGGGGAGTACTTTGGATTTAATTAGGGGGAGGACTTAATAATAGTAATAGGGTTATAATTAGAGGTATTTTATATGTGTATGTTTGATTTGTATGTTGGCATTGTTATATTTGAAAATAAAAGTGTGTATAATGAACTTAGGGTTGTTTAGTAATTGATTATTAGATTATAATAGGATTAAATGATAAAATGAATTATATAAATTATGATTATTGTTGTGGCATGATTGGTATGTTCTATATGTTGACTGTGAGTCTATATGTTATGAACTTAGGATTTTGTTAGAAACAAATTGTTATAATTGCTATGAAACTACATGAATGAATGGTTTGGTTATGGTTATTATTGTTGATTATGTGTGTGGTTTTTCTATATATATATATATATATATATATATATATAGTATGGCCACAAATCCTAAGTTAGAGACCCAACCAATTCGATATAAATTATTAAAGGTTCAACTAATGAAAACCACATAAAATGAATTAGAAACACATGCATTATGGAGTAAGGTGGACCTTAGGTGTACGGGGAAAAACACACGTCGTTTATCGATTGATGAGGGCAAGAGTGAATTATGGGATTATCTTGGGGAACTTTGATCCTGCAAAGGATACGGGTTTGCTTCCCGTGTTGGGGATTGGTTCCACGCAAACCGGGGTAATTCCATCACTTTGGCTCGTTTTGGCCAGTGAGGGTGATTTCTGCTAAAGCCCGATTTGGGCAAATCAATCCAAATCGCATGAGGGACCTTCCTAAGTGGAGGTGAAGTGTTGTGCAAGCGAGTGAGCGAGGGACCTTCCTAAGTGGAGGTGAAGCACCCAACTATAGGTTGAGAAATACTTACTCCTGGTCGGTTTTTCCCCAGAGTGGAGGGTGGGTATGTGAGAAGGTTGTGTTATTGTATAAAGTGTTAAAAGTGTTATTGTTATTGTAAATGGAGAAGTGCATTCATTGTTATATAATAGGTTTAATTCACTGAATCCAATGAAAGTGTTACAGTGTATAAAGTGTATAAAGTAAAGTGGAAAGTGTTACATTGGATTCAGGAGTTAAACCATAATAGTATAAAGTGCATTTCATACTCATATGATTGAGCATCAAAGCATTGTTATGTGATGAATTGTGTATATATATATATATATAGTATAAAGGAATAGTAAAATTGTTAAGGTCTAGAAATAGTAGAATTGAATAGGATAAATGAACATGAACATGTGTGTGGGTATGTCTAGTTATGCTGTATTACTGTTATTTTAAGTGTTTTCCTTGATTATTTCTCAAATTACTCACCCCTTAAGTTGACCATTTTAGGTACCATTGGAGAAAGTTATTCGCTGCTTCCCAGCCGAGAAGATATACTCTCACATAAGGAGAGTATATTAATTGTGAGACTTTAGTGGTCTCATTTCATTGTAACCATTCTAGGGTATTGTAATGTAAATTATTTTCATTGACTAAAGTTGTATTAAATTTTGAATTACTTATCTTCATTTAAAGATACTTCTATTTTTGTAAAAAGGACTTTATAAAAGCATTTATTTTAATAAGAAGTGTTAAAGGTTGTGAAGGATATACAAATATCCTTTTCTTCATTACTTCGAAATAAGTCACAACCTCTTGTAATTTATAAACTTTTCTTCATTGTTTATAAACTTTTCTGGACTGACAGGTGAAAAATTAACTTGGGTAAAGTCCATATTTTAGAGGAAACTCCGCCAAAATTTTTATAAAACCCCAAGTATTTTAATATTAAATCCTATAAAAGTAATATATTTTAATGTATAAAAATTGAGGATGTTACAGATGGTATCAGAGCAATGGTTGCAATTCTCGCCTGTGGAGTATGGATTTCCTACTCTCGAAGAGTTACTCCACATGAGAGTAACTAACCAATAGCTAGTTTAGTAGCTTATTTTCATAGTTTATGCATGCATACCTAGTTAAAGTTAGTATAATTTAGTAGTATTAATAGGATAGTACTAGTGATAGTAATCTTCAATTCAAAGTGGACTAAGTAGAATTTTCAATTGTAACTTGGTTGTATTTTGAAGTGGACCGAAAGTAAAGACTAAGGGAAGTAAAACTCCCAACGGGATAGAGCATGAAAGTGTTACCCCAACGGGATGGACTAAACCTTAGTTTTGAATTAAGTAAGTCAACTTCGAATATGACGAAGAATTGAAACTTTTACATAAAACAAAATTTCAAAGTCTTCTTTTGAGTGGAGGATGAGTCATTTCTTATTATTTGATTGGAATTCGGGTTGTACGAAAATGGTTTTATTTCTAATGCAATGTAGAATCGAGAAGGGCCCCTCGATGCGTACATTTTATTAGAAGATGAAATCATCGAGTCCTTGAAATCCAATGAAATAATTGTCGAATTTATTTTCTATGCATAGGAATAGGATAAGTATGAGGAACCATTGCATCATAGACACTCCGAGTATTCTTTATCAGAGTGCGCAGCGGAAGTGAATAGGTGTCAATCCGATGCACTTGCCTTTAACTTCGGTGACTGAGTATCGTCTCTAATAAGACCTAAGTACTTTCTACAATTCCACACTATGTTTGGTGATAAATATATTACTATATTGAAAGTGTAAATGTGTTTTGGCATCACACTATTTTCAGACTCTATTTTGGAAAAGTATTAGTAGTATAAATTCTAATGAATGTCAAGCATATAAGTATTATATTATTTTCTTAGTTATGGAATTGATTCCAACTTGGATAATTGGTCGAGTGTCACAACATCGATTTTTTAAACATATACTGTTAACAAAATGAATTCCTAAGTAATGGGAGAATGGTGTGGTTTATTATTGGATTACACCAATTACCGATTAAATAGGAATTCACCAAATGTGACATACGTCAATTTGGATCAAGATTTTAACTTCAAAGTTGAAATAAAAGGAAAGGCATTTATTAAGGTTTAAAAATGCGGATGAAATCAAATTTCAACTGATACATGCAATTCCTTTTATTCGAGTTTGATGATTATAGAGGATCCTTGCTTTCTTTGACAAAGGAGTCCTCAAAACTTTTGTATTAATTTTAAAACCAATGTGAAATGATTTTGAAAATCTTTGTGAATACTTTGAACTTTTGGATGCTTGACATGTTTTCCTATTATCAACTAATTTTGTTAAAGTTTGAAATGAAACTGATTTATGAATCATAAAGAGTTTTTCCTTATTTTCGGAAAGAGATAATTTTTGGGAAGTTCTTTATCACCAAAGACCAAATCTTTTTCTTATAAGTTAGAACTCCGTCATTTTCTAAAATGATGTGGAATTGTGAAATGCAATTGACGATAACAAGGTGGGTTAAAGGCAATGTATTTGGCCTAGAGTGATATTCTAGTTTAGAATCTCAACTAAAGTATGGGATGTTATGTTTCTTCCATGGAGTTCACATAGAACTCAAGCGAAGTATGGGACAATTATTGAACAAACTATGATCCGGAATTATAAATAATTTTCAAACCAATGTTGACTATTTCATGGAACGTAGTTTGTTGGGTATTAAAGTCCCAGTCCTAACATCCATTATAAGAGTTTTAGAACCAAAGTCTAGATAGTAATTAGAGAGTACAACTAGGATTCTAAGATAGGAAGCAGTTAGGCGAAACCCTAACCCACGAAACCAACTAGAAAACCTTGAACCCTATTTGAGGAATCGACAAGCATAGGTATAGTGAGAGTCCTAAGCTTGAAGAGTTTTCGTTTAGCGTGGGATGTAGAACTTAAATAGGGTGAGGATTTCACTAAGCGATAGAAGTTAAGTTCGTCTTCGTTGAGTGTTAGAGTTTAAACCTTAGGAATATGGATATAGATAGATGTATATAGGAAGTGAGTTTTGTTTGTTTTAGAATTATTGATTTGTGTGTGCTTGTGAATTGTATATAAATATATTTATATTCAAATTTTCTAAGAATATATATACTGAATTAAATTACTGCAGGAGCTATTTGGTTTTGCATTCTTTCATTCTAGTTCCAACTCTCGATATTTTTATAAACCTTGTATATTATTCAATGTTAATTTTAGATAAAGAATGTTTTTCTACCCACCATTGAAGGTGATTTTGTAAAAGTACTAAACCATTCTTTATCAACCAAGCATCAAAGTAAATTTTCAAAAGTAATGGCCTATATTTTTGGGCATTGCAATCTCTCACTTCAACACTTTTTCCTATTGCAATTATACCTTTCAATGAAATCTTCTCTTTAAAGAAAATACTTTGCTAATGACAAAACTTATAATTTTGATGAACTAAGTCCTTATATAAAGGACAACTCACAACTCATTTTCTATACATACATGTACATAATTAAAGTATATATTTCCATGTAATATTTTCAATCTAAATTATATAGATATATCAAACTAGATTTTCAAAAGACCATTCTCATGTGTGCCCTTCATTGTTGATCTCTATTTTCAATCGCACCCCTTCATAGTGCATTCTTTGACCTTAACTCTTTTACAAAGGAAATTCTAGAAAAAAACAGGAAACAGTAATTTTCGAAAATGTTTTTCAAGCAACCTATCGCTTCACCCAGCGTAGGCATATCTCGAAATCGTATTTCTTTTATACTGGATAACTTTGGATTGGAGTTTGAACTTATTATCTTCAATTGTAACCAACCCTATTGTGGGTGATTTTCTTAATGCATAAATATTGCTTATTTTTTTTATTATTACGATATACCTAATCTTTCATCAAATCAATATTACAATCTTTTCAAGATTTTTACTCAATTCAATGCAAGATTATTTTGGTATACCTTGATCATTTTTCTACTAACTGTGTTGAGTTAATGTTTTAATTTTCTTTTAAGAAGTTTACCCCTTGATAAAATTTCGAAATGATATTGTAACAGCCCGATTTTCATAACTCAAACTACCCAATTTTTATTTAATAAGTTACCAAAAATGAGGGAAATTTTTTTTTTTGAAATGTCATTGGTGCACTTAACGTTCATTACCGAAAACCGAGTTGTTACTAAAACACATATTTGCTTACATGAGTTTCTAAAACATTTATCATGGGAAAATAGTTTGGTTTCAAACTTAACATCGTTCGGATATTTCATCAGGAAAACTTATATAATTCTCAAAAGGTTCCATTTTTACACTTCTTCAAAAATAGGGAATAATCTAAAATAAACTGAATTACATCAATAGTTCATCACTTAGGTAATCCTTGACTCACAACAATACAACAAACTTAGGCCATAAGGAACTAATACTACCCACAAGAGAAACACTATTCTCTGATCTTTCTAATTAAGACGACTTGTCAAAGCTTCACTTTCATCTTGTGTCTTTTCCTTGCACTCAAAGTTGATGCCATCCATAGGGAGTAACCTCCCCACCATCTCCGTGCCTTTTCCAGGTGGTGACCTCCATGCGATGCTCCATCTGCCCGTTGAAATACCAGCAGCACCGATATACCAACGAACAGGAGAGAGTAAGCAATCCGAACGACGCATCGTCGACGGTGTGGGTTTACGATAGGCAAGATAGGCAAAACTATTAGATTGGTCCTGTAAGTTATTTTTTGGTTGCGATTTCGTCCCTTAACTTTTTTTCGTTTCAAATAAATCCGGAAGTTTGTAACTTGTTTCAAATAAATCCTTCCGTCCAATTATGTTTTAACAACGTTAATGGGTGCCTCCTACGTGGCAACCAATTTTCTTACAAGGCTAAAAATCAATGTTACATCCCAAAACGATGTCGTATGAGACCAAAATAGAAGCTTATTGGGCTATCCCTAACTGTTTTAGTTTTCTCTTTTGGCCTCATATGACATCATTTTGGGGGTGTAACGTTGAGTTTTAGCCATGTAAGACCAATGGTTGCCACATAGGAGGCTCTCATCAACCAAGATCACCATCAAACCAACATGCAAGACTAAAGACTTCAACTTTATCATTACTCAAGTTTAGATCACACATTTATTTATCAAATAAACTCTCAAACACATCATGGTTCACGGTTTTAAGTATTAAAGTTTAACATGCAAGGAAATTTATTTCAACTCATAAAAATCTCAAACAACTCTTTAGATCTTTTAAGATTTAGTTTGAAAAGCATCAAGATCCATTATATAAGTCTTAACCGAATCATAAAGTCCATTGTTTAACACATTACAAGTTTCTTTTAGTTTCAAAAGTCCATGATCATGCATAACAACACGTGCACTCATCATCAAGACTATGAAAATCAACATGCAAAGAAAGAAAAGAAGAAAGATTTACAAGATCAAAGAAAAACCTAAACTATTACAATTTCTTCTTAACTTTCAAACCACCCACCTAAAGAAGAGTTGATCTTCTAGCTTCCTAATTCTTGGATCTTCAAGGAACACTCTTGATCAAGCTTGAATCCTTCTTCCTATTCCTCTCTATCTCCCACGACCCTCTCTCTCCCTCTCTCTCTCTCTCTCTCTCTTTCTCTCTAAGAGTTTAAGGAGTCTCTTAGAGTTGTGTTTGGTTTAGGAAGTGAAAGAATGAAATGGAAAGGAGATGAGGAAAATGAACTAAGGCTCACCCTTTATATAGGCCAACTCGTGGTTCCCTATTTTGCCCTTGGTTTGGTTTCGGTTCATGTGTATTGAGGAGGGGCAATCTTGGCACTTCAATTTGTTGCATGGGTGGATTTTATCAAGGGAACAATGAGGAGTAATTTAAGGGCTTTAAGTCACTTCATGCATAATTATTTCTACTACTTCAAATTTTCCTACCAACTTAATTTCCTTATGGTTCTAATCTATCCCATTAGCTCCTTGTCCTAAAATGAAAAATCCTAGGCTTACATACATGCATACACATACACGTAGCACACATACACACACACATAGGAAATAAAATTTTTCTCATACAATTACTCATGTATAAAAATAACCATCTCTTTAAAGTATAAATATTAAATACTCAACAATTCCAAAAACTCAATTTAAAAACTCATTGTATTATTTCATGAAAATCATTCCTTTAAAATTCATTCATCACTTTGAAATCATGAAATAAGAAATTTGTAACATATGCCCATTTGACCCACTTCTACAAGTCCCTAATCAAGAAATTATTTTAACCTAATTAATTAAAGAATTAATTTAAAAGAGTTTTGATTTTTATAATGAATCCTTATGTTCAGAAATTTGATTTGTTATGTGTGTGACTTTTGTGCTTGACTGTTTAAGGTTTCGATTAAGATTTTGCTTTATTGATTTATATGAATTCATGGAAATTAAAATTATTTTCAAATAATCAAAGTCCAATTGCCTCTAGAAACCCTAATTGATGCCCTAATCGTGGATTAAACCCTAATCGAGCTCTTAAGCTTTGATTAAGTGCTTAATCACTCTCTTAAACCCTAAACTCTTTTGATTAGTGAGCTAATCCAAAATTAGTTTTCCTTAAACCTAAGATTAAGTTTTTGATTAGTGCCTGAATCCTTGATTAAGCCCTAATCACTAAGGATTAGTGGACTAAACCTAGATTAATTAGCCTAATCCTACCCTAATCACGGTTAGAACCCTAATTAGTGCCTTAAACCTAATTAAGCCAATCTAACCAACCCTAACTACCCATGGCCGAATGAGGGATGAATGACTTGGTCACCAAGTTGTTTCATTTAGCCTTCATGTAGCCTTGCTTAGTCACCAAGCTAGGATGCCCAAAAGTCAACACCATGACATCATCTCCATGACATAAGCATGACCTAGAAAGGAAGAAAAAGTGAAGAAAAGGAAGGAAAGAGGAAGGAGGTCGTGAGGGGCCTTATGGAAAAACTTGGTCTCCAAGTTTTGTGACTTAGTCCCCAAGTATTGCAACCTAACCCCCCATGCAAGCCCTTGATGGCAATTAAGTGAAAGTAGAAGAAGATACGAAAGAGAGGGCCAAAACCGTGAGAGATCAAGAGGAAGGCTCATTTCCATTTCTCATTCTTGTTCCTTCATCATTTCTTCTTTCTCTCAACACCAACACAAACAACTTCCACTCACACACTAACAACACCAAAACCGTGAGGGAGTGAAGGAATTTCTCTTCATTCCTCCATCAAACACAAACTCTCTTCCATTCTTCCATTTCCCTTCCTAAACCAAACACATTACACCAAGAGAATCATCAAACTCTTGGTGAAAAAAAGAAAAAGAAAGAGAGTGACCGAATTGTGAGGAAGAAGCAACCAACACCTTAGGCTCTTCATGATCTAAGCTAGATCAAGCTAAGAAAGTGAAAAGAGAAGGAGAAAGACCATGGACTAGGAAAATGAGGGAGAAACCGTGAGGAGAGAGAGAGGAGAAACCAAGGAAATTGGACTTGAATTCTTAAAATTTTTAATTAAGTAAGAACTTGTCTCATGAACTTAAAAGCTTCAAACCTTTTTCTTTGATTCTTGTTCTCTTTCTTTCTTAACTTTGATTTTGTTTGAAAAAGTGTGATGCATGTTATTTTTCTAAGCTTGATTCTAAAAGTTTTATTAAGAAAATGTTTTTCTTCAAGATCTTGAGTTTTCTCTTTGATTTCTTGAAAATATTTTGGAAGAGGACTTGATTTTAAGTTTCATGAAAGATTTTTCAAAGATCTAACATTCTTGTTTACATGCATGTTTAGATCTATGCCTAAGCCAAGATATGTGTGATTGCTTGGATCTTAATGTGAAAAATCTTTGAAATTGGTTGAACTTTTTCCTTATGTTGGCCACGGTTTTGTTATTATTGTGAGTATGAGCTTGTTTTCTTTTGATTGATCCTTTGCATGTTATGATCTTGAAATTTAATAATATGTGATGTTGTGATCCTTAGGTGTAGCCACGGTTTCATGAATAAAAATGTGCTAGGATTATGTTTTACTTCCTTGATGAATTATGTGTTGATTTGTGAAGTTGATCCTTGATGAAATGATTTTCTAAACAACCCATGATGCATACGGTTTTGACATGCTTGAGAATGATAAGATGAAGTTTTGCTAAGATGAAATTAATTAAGTGAAAGATAAATGAAAATGTGACTAAGTGTATGTGTGATACATGATTCGGTTTGTGTATGCTTAAGTGATAGATTTCCTCATTTGATTGGGCTATATGTATGGATAAGTTTGTGAACATGTTTATGTGTAACTTGATGGCTTGTGATTACGAAATATTTGGAATGAATGAATGTTTGTTTGATTTTTTATACTTGAGTACCTTTCTGCCCTCATGTAGATCTAAGTGTTTGAACATGATAAGTTATTGATTTAAGTGTTTATTTGATCGTTCTCAAGATGCTTGATTTATCTATGTGTTTGAATTGGTTTTTAAACATGGAAAATGAATTTGAAACTTAGGACATGATGCTGTCCAGAATTTTATAGACTATGTTTCTTATTTAA
Source organism: Crotalaria pallida (assembly GCA_037953625.1). Lineage (NCBI taxonomy): Eukaryota > Viridiplantae > Streptophyta > Magnoliopsida > Fabales > Fabaceae > Crotalaria > Crotalaria pallida. The sequence goes on along the minus strand of CM075650.1, from coordinate 45,541,099 downwards.
AAGTGTTTTAAAAGTGTTTTAAAAGTGTTTTAAAGTTTAGTTCTCATGGGCATTTAATCCAAGACAAAGTTGGTTTGAAAAGTACGATTTTTCGGAGTTTTTGGAATTGAACTCAATGCTGTCCAAGAAGGACCAGCAAAGAAACTCTTGTTCTAAATCAATTTAATTAATTGTTTTCTTGTGATTTTAAAGCATGAAAGTTAGTGTTTGATTTTGGACGAGTTGAGTGAAAGGAATTGATGTTTCAGTTTTTCAATGAAGTCGATGTTTGGATTTTCTTAAGTTGTCTTGAGAATAATTTTAAGAATAATAATTAAATAAAGCTTAATACTCATATATCTACTTTCTGGGACTTGAAAGAAGTTGGAGTCGGGCAGACGAGGAAGGAAGCGAATCACTCGGAACTTGTAGATTCGGTAGCTGCGAATCCAGGTGAGATAGAAGTTATCCTAAGACGCTTTGGTGTCTAGTGAGTATGCTAGGACACTCCGTACTCTCTCAAATTCGGAGTAAAGGTCTAGCGTAGCTAGTAGTATACCCGATAAATTGTGTGATTGTCTGTATCGCGGTATACGAAGACTCAGACCTATACTATTACATGGTATTGATTGATTGATATGTTTGTTTATGGTGAGATATATTGCTGCTTATTATCATTGCACATGCATAATGCATCATCCCGCATTATAGAATAAGAATAAAAGAGACATAGAAAACTATAAGAAATTCCCCCTGATGACTAGAGCGATACTCTAAAGGGTGAAACGCGTAATGGAACCGGATGATGCTGATGCGCCGAGTGCGTGGAACGAGCGGATGCTGTGACGATGACGATGTCTGAAGAGTGGATGCAATGATTGCTAAAATATGATGAAAGTGTATCTAAGTGGTCGTAGCCATAAATTGGAGGTGTATCTGTGCGGCCGTAGCCACAAATTGGAAGTGTATCTGAATGGCGGTTAGCCACATGTGAAAGTGCATCTGAATGGCGGTTAGCCATGTGTGAAAGTGTATCTATATGGCGGTTAGCCACATGTGAAAGTGTACCTGAATGGCGGTTAGCCACATGTTAAAAGCATATCTATATGGTTGTGGCTACGAGCTGAGCAGGACTTAGGATGGGTCGGAGCCCGTCAAATATAGTAGTCGAGTCCCACAAGAAGTAACCCGCATATGGTTGGTGCTATATGACGGAGGCGACTTAGGATGGGTCGACATTAGGATAATCGAATATAACCTTTACGACTTAAACCCTTACCCGAAGTAGTGGAGAGGAAGACACGGTGTTTACCTACGTGGTACTCACTTGATGATTAGGATAGGGGAAGGTAATGACGGTGATTCGTCAAGAAGCCTATGAGGAGTCTGTCTAGGCGGGAAGAGCTACAGTGACCTGGGTTGACCATCCGGGTAGGGTGAGTAGTCTGGTGTCGTAGCTAAAGTACTGCATGATCACTAGACAGATAACTGACGCCCCTTGACTAAATCAGGATCAGAAGAGGGATGCTTGAACACGGTGGAGGTCGACACCCCTTTGTCATGACATTTTATTCCCGGGCATTTTTATAGTGTATCTTGGTGTGGTCTCCTGAAGCCGGTGTGGTAGAGATCCTGTACTTCTGATTGCTTTCGACTAGGTGGATGGAATACGAGGAGATGTAGACCTGAACCCGAAACCCTAAAGTTTGAATTCCGATACGATGGACTCGAGATATGTGAACTAGACTTCGATTTTGAGAAACGAATTGCGAGATGACTAATTAAAAGGATTCCCTTACGTGAAAGACAAAATGTTAGTGAATACGACGATTGCATTGCATCCTCTTTCACTTTGCATAATTATCTATTTGTACTGTTGGTATTGTTTGTTATGTTCTGGTATTCGTCGCTAGTGTAATTCCAAGAAGTCGATGGGAGTAATTCCATTCGGATAACTTACTCTCTCAACTTCTTGTGCATATGTGACTATGAATCTTCGATTCTAAAAGACGGTGGAGCTGGTGATGCTACTCCCGGAGGGAGGACCTACTGATCGTGACGCGCCGACGAGAGGGCTACTGATGGACGACAAAGGTTGCTTTTGAAGACTTACGTTGTGGATCGAGAAAGAGCTTCTGCTAGTAGATACAACTAGGTTCCCGATGGACCCTTGCTGTTATGCTTATCAAGTGTACCCCTTTTCTTTTGAAATGTTTTGGTAAGAACAATGTTATGTAAGAATGGCACCGCTTATCTATGGTGACCACTTTTGAAAGAACCTTCATGATCTGTTTTCTAAACTGTTTTCGAAAGGCTGTCGTGGCCCGACAGACAAACTGTTTTAAGCAAATCAAACGTGTTTTCCAAGTAACCAAATGTTTTACTCTTTTATTCAAAGTGAGTTTTTAATATCAAACCGTTTTCAGAAACTTCCACAATGTTTTTGAGAAAAAGGATTTTTAAAAGTAATACCTTGTTTTGGGAAACTTGAATGATGAGTTTTATTTCTTGCTTTCAAAAAAAAAAAAATTTCCCCTAGTTTTCCTAAAAAGAATTAATCAGTATTTGATGAGTGTTTATTTCGAGTTTTCCAAATCGGGGTGTTACAAAATTCATTCAAGGAAATACCCTTTCAAAAACACTATCTCAAAAATTAAATCTTTTTACTACTCAAAACAATACGAGGAATTTGCGGGTCGTCACATTCTCCCCAACTTAAAGATTTCTCGTCCCCGAGAAATACGTTGCGGATTGGGCAGCAGGACACAAAATTTTCGCATTATGGCGATTCCCATGAGAAGACTCTCATTCTCACTTCGTGGTCATATTCCCTTTGCTGGCACAATTTACTTCACAATATTCCTCATTTGTCGCTTTCGGACGAAGAAGCTTCGCACGTACAATCACTTGCGGGTTGAATCGGGTCAGGGCCAACGGACTACCAGAGAGGATGTCGTCCCTTAACCAATCGTCGTTACAGAAAGCGCAACCTTAGGTGACATCAAACAAACATAAATTCACACATCTCTTAAGAACACAAGGTTTTACCCAAAATCCTTAAATACCCACTACTCTTGACGACTTTGGGTTCCCACTAATTCACAAACAACTACCCCTTCCTTCAGTTCTCCTTCTATCTCTAATACTTTCATCCATCATTTCTCCAACTTAGGGGGGTTCTATTGCAACTTTGGTTTTACTTCCTCAAAACAACCTCACTTTCCTCGTAAAATTCATCCTAAATATCAATCATGCCTATCACTTTCACCGTCTACACATCTAACTATATCACAAAGTGATTCTAATCATCCATATTCTCGTCATGATTTCCTCAAATTACCAACAATATACACCTCTTTTCTTTCTTGTAGCTCCCCAACTTTGATCAAACTTACTACTAGGTTCACCATTGGTCTTATACTCTTATTTAAATTCAACCATTGATCCATCCTTGATCGTTCAAGCCTAAGCTATCTGGGTGACTATAACACTTCCAATTTCATAAATCAGGCTAATGGATTTTGGAAAGGATCGGTAAGACTATGGTTTGATAGTAAGGCTCATGAAGGAGAAGTTGAAATTTCAGCAACAATGACTGTTTTTGTTGGAGCAATTCAACAAATATGGGGATCCAAGGATAACATCCTATATCCTTAAAGGTAATAACTACCCTTGTACTAAAAGGTGCGTCAAGGTCAACAAACTTAGGTCTATCAAGCAATGGTACAACATCAAAGGTCATGGGGTCTCGACTTTGAATCTATTCGCTTTCTACTTGGTCTACTTCCTTCAAACTATATAGCCAACAAGTACCTTAGACCAACACAGCAGATACTAGAGACAATGACAGAGTCTCACATCCATAAAGACGAGAACTTTAACCTTATACTCCTATTCTTACACTAGCAAGCACACATAGTCACACAAACAAAGCATGTAAGCCCATGCTTAAGGCCACTAAGGATTACCATAAGCTCTAATACCATTCTGTAACAGCCCGATTTTCATAACTCAAACTACCCAACTTTTATTTAACAAGTTACCAAAAATGAGGCCAAATTTTTTTTTTTGAAATGTCATTGGTGCACTTAACATTCATTACCGAAAACCGAGTTGTTACTAAAACACATATTTGCTTACATGAGTTTCTAAAACATTTATCATGGGAAAATAGTTTGGTTTCAAACTTAACATCGTTTGGATATTTCATCGGGAAAACTTATATTTTTTTCTCAAAAGGTTCCATTTTTACACTTCTTCAAAAATAGGGCATAATCTAAAATAAACTGAATTACATCAATAGTTCATCACTTAGGTAATCCTTGACTCACAACAATACAACAAACTTAGGCCATAAGGCACTAATACTTGTAGAGTTATGAGGTTTTGATGCTAACAAACTACAGGACAAGCTACAACATATTCAACAACATTTGAAGCATCACACCACTCTTGGAGATGTAGTTCTTAGGTTTATGCTTATTTGTAAATCAATGTAATTTTGCATTTCATATGAGAGTGGGTGGTAGTTTTAGAAATCTCAATAATAGGTTTTAATATTTTTTGATTATTATAAAAAGAAAGATTAATCTTGATAAAAATAGCTCGAATTAAAGTATTGACCAAAGTATTTTTGAAAAGCTTATTTTTAATCACTTTTTACAGTGGTTAATCGATTAGCTTGATAAGGTTAATCGATTAACAAGTTTAACTGTACAACACTGATTATGTTAATAAAGGTTAATCGATTAGTGTGTTAAACGTTAATCAATTAGCACGAATTAACATAGGTTAATCGATTAGTGAGTAATACGTTAATCGATTAATTACTGTTGTGACAGAAAAATAATATTTTGTTTAAAAGCTTTTCTTTTCTACTTTGTCAAGGTTACACACTTTCAAAATTTTCTATAGAAAAACATACTTTCAATATTCTTTCAAGAGCTATTACTATTTCCAATTGTGCTATCAAGATTCAAACATCTTTCAATCTTCTTCACTTACAATCAATTAAATATTCTAAGTTTCATTGAGATTCAAGTTTTCTAGTTTTAGTATTTTGTGTTGGAGCAATTCACAACAAAGGGGTTGTATCAATCAAGCTTTCAACAACAAGTGAAGATTCACAAATTTGAAGTCTTTGAAGAATATCAAAGCAAGTGGAAAAGAATTTGGTTGGAGAGCATCCTTCAACAAATTCAAGAGGACAAGATACGGATTCATTTGGGTAGATTAGCAAAGAGATTGGTACTCTCTTTGTAAGGGGTTAAGATAGGAGAGCTTAGAGTGAGCTGCATCTTAACATTGTAATCTAACATTTGAAGTATCTAGTAGAAACTCTCTATCTTTGATAGAGAGGACTGGATGTAGCTTTCAAGTGGGTGAAAGTGAACCAGGATAAAATCTTGTCTTCTTGCTTTTATTTCTTCTAGCTTTCTTTAACCAAGAACAAATTAATTAGGTTAATTTTGGGGGTTTTTCATTTCCTTGTTAATCAACATAATTTGGCTTGGTAATTTACTTAGCATTGATCAATTATTCATTCATCATTTGTTGGTGCATCACTGTATTGCAATCTCCATTGAATTCCAATCAAAACTGTTTTTCTGTCAGATTTTAAGCGTATTAATCGATTAAGTTGATAATTAATCGATTAGTTTTTAAGCTGCTTTCGGCATTAATCGAGTAACGACTTAGTTAATCGATTAGTTTTAAAGTTAGCTTCGGCATTAATCGATTAGTACCGAAGTTAATCGATTAAGAAAGTATATTTTTGTTAGAAGATTTGTTTCTCAAATCCATTCTCTTTAGTATTCGAAATATTTGTATTGAGGCTTCAAAATACTATTCACCCCCCTCTAGTCTATTTTGAGCCGCTTGTTGGTTTCCAACAAGTGGTATCAGAGCTCGGTCGAAAGATCCGAGCATTAAAACGCTTTTTCGCAAAGATCCAATTTTGGAAATCATGGGCTCAAATTTTAATCCTTTTGGTGGTGAAGGAGCTTCCATTAATCGTCCTCCACTATTCAATGGTGAGGGCTACGCTTACTGGAAGGTCCGAATGAAAATTTTTATAGAAGCTATTGATATGGAAATTTGGAATGCCATAAAGAATGGGCCTTTTATTCCTCAAACAAAAGTTAATGATACTGTCTCTTTGAAACCAAAGTCAAGCTGGAATGATGATGATAAGAAGAAGGTTCAATATGATTTAAAAGCCAAAAACATCATCACTTCGGCATTGTCTTATGACGAATTCTTTAGAGTATCACGATGCACTGATGCAAAACAAATGTGGGACACTTTACAAGTCACACATGAGGGCACGAATGAGGTTAGAAGGGCTAGGCTTAACACTCTCATGAATGAGTACGAGCTCTTTCGTATGTTGCCAAATGAAAATATAGGCGACATGCAAAAGCGCTTTACTCACATCATTAATCATCTTTCTGCTCTTGGAAAAAGACTAACTAATGGTGAAGTTGTTAATAAAGTTTTGAGATGTCTTAGCAGGGAATGGCAACCTAAAGTCACGGCCATTATGGAGTCTAAGGACCTAGAACAAATTGAGTTAGCAACACTATTCGGGAAGCTTCAAGAGCATGAAATGGAGCTAGGAAGATTATCCATGAATGAGGATGCCGATAAAAAGAAGAAAGGGATTGCTCTTAAAACTAATTCAAAATCCCTAAAGGCACATGAAGAACTCTCTTTAGTGGATGATTCCGACTAGGATATCGATGATGAGACACTTGGGTTGTTGGTCAAAAAACTTGGACGTTTCCTGAAGAAGAAGAATAATTTCAATAGAAATAGATCAAGAGACTCTAAGGACGCTCAACCAAGGAACAAGACCAATAAAGACAACATCATATGTCATGGGCGTGGGAAGCCGGGCCATTATAGATCAAATTGTCCAACAAATTCAAAGAAGGCCGAGAATGACAAAGGGAAGCCCAATCAATCTAAAGGAAAAAGGGCATATATAGTGTGGGATGAACCGGAAATTCAATCCTCAACTAGTTCGTCGGAAGATGAAGAACTCGCTAACCTTTGCTTGATGACCAAGCTAGATGAAGAAGCATATTCAAGCATGAAATCAAGTGATAACACAAATGAGGTAGATTATCTTTCCGATGCTACTTCTAATTCCAATTCTCCCTCCTTCAATGAACTTTATAATGTGTATGTAGAAATGCATAAAGAGTTGAAGAAATTAGCAAAAATTAATGTTGAAAGAAAGAATTTCATTTTGAAGCAACAAGAAAAAATTTTGGAATTACAAAACTCCCTAGAGGAGCTAAAGCTTCAAAATGAAACCCTTGAACTCATTTATGCAAATTCTACATGCAATTGTGATTTGAAAACAAATGATATCTCCACTTGTGATAATTGCAAATCTCTTGAAAAAGAAGTTTTTAATTTGAATGATAGAATTGCAAGGCTCACAAGAGGAGACACGTGCTTAGATCATTTGCTTTCTAATCAAAGGAATAATAGTAATAGAACCGGACTTGGGTATACCAAACCCAAAAATCGCAATTTTCGCAAAGTTGGTACATTCTCCAAAAATGATTTTTCAAAAACTCCAACTTGTCACTATTGTGGTATTTTTGGGCATACTACAAATAAATGCAATATTAAGAAATTTGGTATACCAAGCAAGGTTGTCAGAACCGAATAGGAGATCAAGCCGGAAGAAGCTCCGTATAGGGTTTAACCGTATTAATCGGTTAAGCCGGAAGGTTAGACCGGTATTTATTTATATAATAAAAAAATTAAAAAATACACTACAAATAGAGTATATTACTCTTTGTCACTTCCTCTCTCCTCTCTCTCTCTCTCTTCTCGTCATTTTCTATGTCTTCCTCCTTCATAACTTGTCATCTTTATAGATCTGAAGTCAAACCAAACAGCAGCGGCGGAGGTTTCGGCCTTACCACAACCGCCGGTTACCGCTTCCGTTCAACCTTGCCCCTTGGTTTCACACCTCTAGTAGTGACTGTTTAGAGTTTTCCGTTTTTGCCTTTTATTTTTTCAATTTTCAGCTTTTCTTTTTTTGGGTTTTCACCGGGGTTCTAACCGTCACCATCAAACCTCCTCCGATGCCATCCGGAAGCATAAACCAACAGCCACCATCGAATTACCCTGTGTTCCTTCTTGAAGTTGCGTGCATCTTTTCCTTTGTTTTTTTTCAAGAGTCTATCACCCACTCTCTGTTGTCTCTTCTTATCTTTTTTTTTAATCAGTGTTGGTTGAACCGGGTCCGGTTTTCCCGGTTCATCCCGGTTCAACCCGGTTTAAAAACTTTGAACACCGGTTTTTTCTGGTTTTAATTTAGAAGCGGTTTAGACAGGAACCAAAACCGCCATTGTCACCGGTCGACGGTCCGACCGGTCCGACCGCCCGGTTCGGTCCGGGTTTAACAACACTGATACCAAGTGGAAAGTATGTATGGATTGTGAAGGGGACTACACCCCAAACTAACATCAAAGGACCCAAGATAACTTGGGTACCTAAGTCAAGTAAATGACATTGTTTTGTAGATGTGCCTTCGAACAAAGGAGCGTAGATGGTGTAACATCCCGCATTTTCTGGACTCAAATAAATCAATGAAGTTTTATTTAAAATAAATTTTTCAGAATTTAAGAATGATTTTCAGTTAAAGTATTTTAGCAAATGATTTTCTTTGATTTTTGATATGGTTTCTTTCAAAATTAAGCCTATTTGGTAATTAAATTTATAAGATGGATTGATTTTCTTAAAAAGATTGTATTTGTGCATGCGTGTTTGTGCAATGTATTAGAAAATCTAATTAGGTTGCATGATGAATTTGGAATACATGAATGCATGATTTGAGTAAAGGTGAATGTATGTATGAATTGAATGAAACCTAATTAGAAAATTTAAATGAATGGATGCATGGACTAGGTGAATGAGGGTATGATGTATGTGTGATGTATTTTTGTGTGTGTGTGCCGTGTGTTGAAGTGGGAAACATGATATGTTGAAAGTGTGATGTGCATGACCAAGTATGTGTTAAGTATATGCATCATAATTCCATGCTATGTGTTTAGCATGATAACATGAAATAGAATCACATATGTTAAGTGCATGCATTACCCCATGATGATGACATGAAATGAAATGGTATGTGCATGTGTGTGTATGTTCGGCCGAGGATGAGAGAAGAGGAACCAAATAGGATGCATTTTTCTATTCATTAAGAAATTAGAAATTCAAATAGGAGCCAAGTAGAAGACTATGTTGGTGACTCATGATGCTTAAGGAAGACTTTCATCAACCTTGCCTCACCATTGACAAGACCCTTGCCATGCAAAATTTGGAGTGGTCCGAAATACCCCTCCACCAAGGCATGAACCAAGGCTAAAATAGCAAAATGACCCACCCTTGCTCTTGTTCTTAAAACCGTGTATGTGTGTGTTGGTTAGCCATTCTTCATCTTCAAACACTCCATTTCCAAACACTTAGTCCAAGAGTACATAAACTCTTGACACTTTAGAGAGAAAAGAGAGAGTAAGGCCGTGAGGGAGAAAAGAGGAAAAGAAGAGTGAGACCCCAAAATTCTTAACCCAAACCTCTCTAATTTCCTTCTCAACCACATTCTTCTTCAAGATTAAGAAGAAAAGCTACCCATCAACCCTAGAGAGGAGGAGGCCGAGGCAACCCTAAGAGGAGAAGAGGAGGATTTGAAGCTTAAAGATTAGGATTTTGTTTAAGGTAGTTATTTAAGATAGTTTAGTATAGTGATTTTGGTTTGTAAAGGACTTTATTATGGACATTATTTAAGTTAAGTTTTTGTGATGCATGCCTTTACTTTCTTGTGATCTTGAAGTTTTGTTGCCTTGCATGTCATTTTTATAAATTTTTGTTGCCTTGCATGTCATTTTTGTTCACGGTTTTGTTTAGGAGTTAAGTTTAGGTTATGTTCTTGTCTTGATCTTGTTTTGCATGTCTTGATCTATGCTTTATTCTTGAGAAAATGTGAAGTTTGAGTTTGTATGTTTGTTTGATGCAAAGTTTTGATTTTTCTTTGGTGCATGTTATGGTTTCCAAAAGAAAATAAGAATAACAAGCATTGAAAATAATTTTTGGAATCAAGATTTGGTTTATGTGTGATGATGATTCGGTTGGAGCATTATAAAAGAAAATGTTGTTTTAAAGGAATTCTTGGATGATGTGACTTTGAGTTTGATCTTTGTATGTGAAAACAATTTGTAATATCTTGCTTTTATGCTTGTCACCATTCGGTCAAGTCTAGGAAACCATATTAGGACATCTTTCCCTTTTCATGCATGTCGAAATTTGTCTCATCTAGAGATTGTAAGTGCATGCATGATGAGATTTACATGATCAATGAATTTTAAGTACATGCATGAACTTTCTTAGAAGTTAAAGACTTGGACATGTCCCTTGATTTTTATTGTGTTCGGAAATTAAAATTTTGTTTGCCAATTCCTTGAGAAGCTCACGGTTTTACATGTATAAATGTTTAAAGTTAATTTGTTTTATTTTGCATGTGTGTTTTATTGTAAGGATTAGGGATTTCTAAACCTATGGGACTTAAACCTTTTGATTTAAAACTTTAGAGTAAATTTTTCATGATCCCATTCGGTTTAGGAACAAACCCTAAGCCATTTTATTTTCCTATGTGACATAATTTGAATTAGACTTGAATAAATGGAATTGATTAGGTGTATGATTGTGTTTTTCCTTGAATTTCATTCGGTTTTGGAATAAATCCTTTCCAAATTATTTTTATGTTAACCTTGTATAAATGAAATTGGTTTGATAAGTGATTATATTGAGTGATTTTCCTTTTTGTTCCATTCGGTCTTATGATGAAAATAAAGGAAATAAATTGATTTCTCCTTTGTGTGTTGGTTTATGTGATGATTAGCATGATTTTGATTAAGTGTGTCCTTTTCTTTAATTAAATTCTAATGTTTAAATATAGGATAGAGTATTTGCCATATGTGCATGTGTTAATGATCATTAGACTTGAACATGAACTTTGTCTCATGTAGGATAGGATTCGGCCATGCATAGAATTTAGGTGCATGTGTTTGATTTTTGTCTTATATGCATGAATGATGAATGGTTTGTGATTTTACATCTACTTGTGTGTGTTTGAATGATTTAAGTGTTCAATGATTTCAAAAAGGTTTTTGATTAAATTCTTGGTGTTATTCCTTTTTGATTTAATTCGGTTTTGAGGAAAATAAAATGAACCAAATGATTTGATTAATTGAAAAGTATTGTTTTGAAAAGATTTTTCCATTGATTTATGAAGTCCATGGTTTCGATTTAACAAATGATTTTCATAAGAAAACCTTACGATAAATGTGACCTTTTTAAAGAGCCAAGAAATTATTGATGTTTTCAAACAAAAGTTTTTACTTAACCGTGAATTAAAATCAAAGTGATTTTCAAATAAGAGTTCGATAATGATGTCTTATTTTCTAAATAATTTTATAAGAACAATTTTTAATGAGAAAGAATTATTTGAGTTCCAATAACAATCGGGAAGCAGTTACGAGCATCACGTCGGGAACCAAGGAGAGTATTGTGAGTGTTGTCGTCAATCGAGGTGAGAGAGAAGTTTCCCCCAAACACCGTGGTTTTTAGGTAACATATTAAGTGTTTCGACCATCTCAAAAGTCGAAACTTAGTGTCTTGAGTCAGTATGAGTAAGTAATTAATTTATTTATGTCTGAGTGTTAGTATTTGCCTATTTAGCTATTGCTTATGATTAGTTGAACGTGGCACGTGGCAACGCTGTGAATAATGATAATAATAATAATAATCAAAGATATAATAGATAAGAGATGAGTGAGGAAAGATGTAAGATGTTATCGGAAAGGAATAAGTGATGAAAGCGATAAGTTGAGCTAGAGCTTGGGCAACATTGTTGATATGAAAACTTTCTGAGGTTGAGTCATGGGTGAAGGGAAATGAAATTGTGGAAAAAGAATGGAGTTCGGTCGGAGACGGGCCTTTTGTTTTGGTTTTAGTCTGGGGACTAGTGTTGAGTTGAGCATGCTCCTCCACTAGCGCTCAGCAAAAGGTTATTTTTCTTGAAAAAAAGATTTTGGAAAGGATTTTGAAGATAAATTTTTGAAAGGATCTTTTGAGAAAGGTTTGGAGAAAGAGTTTGTGAAATATTATTTTTGAAAAGGTTTGGAAAAGAAATTTTTGAAATGATTTTCTAAAAGAAGTTGTAAAATCTCATTTTTGAAAACTGTTTATGAAACATCATTTTTTAAAAGAGTTTATAAACCTTATTTCTGAAGTCTTTATTTTGAAACCTTATTTCTTTTGGAAACATTATTGTTGGAAAGGATTTTTGGAGAAAATCTATTTGAAAAGGGATTTGTGAAACTTTATTTTGGGGAGGTATTTGAGAAAGTTTTACATTTTAGCTTTTGAAAAGGAGTTTGTGATATTCTAGCTTTTGAAAAGTTGCTGAGAACATTATCTGGGGAGGATTTTGTGAAACCTTATTTTGGAAAGATATTTTCAAAGTGAGAAAGAAACAAGAGTTTTGAGGATGGATGATGAGATGAGAAGTTTGGCTTCAAGGAAAACCCAGCTCTGTGCGATGTTAAGAAAAGAGATGTTTTGAGAAAGATTAGAGGTCGGGACTCGTTGAAGGGATGTACGAAGGATGAGCCGACCAATAGGTTAAGCCTTTAATTAAAAAGACTTTTAAAAGACATGTATTAACGCGGTGAGTTATGAGAGTTAACCCGAAGTAGTGGAGAGGAAGAAACCATAGGTATCTGCGGATACTTAGGAGGAGATTGCATTAGGGGAGGACAATGACGGTGATACGTCAAGAAGTCTAGAGTACTCTTCTAGGCGGAACAACTCCACAAGTGGCGCACTAACGTGGTGGGGACTGGGTCCAATGGCGTGGCAAGTTCTGCTTTGCAAACTAGAAGTAGTACTGTCGCCCCCTAGATTGCAAATCGAGAGCAGTGAGAGGGACTGGAGAGGGGCATCTTGTTTGCCATTGCGAGGTAGTGAGCCATGATTATTATGAATTGATATTATTGAGGCTGAGACCTCCTGGTCTGGGACCATTTGTGTGTGACAGCTGTCGTGCCCGCACGGTAAAGGTCCTGTACTCCTGTTTGCTTCCGACTAGGTTGGGTGGATGACCGAGGAGATGTAGACGTGAGTGCTAACTTGAAAGCGATTTTCCTCAATGATGATTGAAAACCCCTGCATCATTGATGGACTTGAATTCATAAAACTTAAATAAGAAAAGAAATAATTACGTATGGATATGATAATAATATGTTGAGAATAATTCTTGATGGAAAGTATGGGAATAAGAACAAGTTGGTATGATGATGAGATCAGAGTACGCAGTGGAAGTCTTCTATGGAATGTGAGGTGAATAGGCATAAGGTAGTAAGGAAAGAATGGTAGTGGCATGAAGTAAGTATCCCCAAGAGTTTATGTGATTATATTTATATGTTGTCGGTTGTATGGTTTGTCTATCTTGATATTTTACCTATTGTAATTCCACACTGTTGGCATCACATGTCTGGGAATACTTACTCTCTCAAATTCTTCTGTTCTGCATATATGTTCGTTTCTATGTTCGTGTCCCTTAGTTCATGGATCCAGTTAAGTTCACATTCGATATTCGTGACGAAGGAAGATGGGAAGTGAATCATCGTGGTTGGGAATGGCGCGGAGTATCTGAAGTTCGTATCTTTGACCCTGACCATACCCTTAGAGGGACTGAACCCGATTCTTGTACATGCCGATTTGTGCTTTCGGATCTACAGGTTGGTGGACCGGCGGACTACCATGGTGGGTATCCAATGCCTTTTCCATCACGTATCGACCTGGAGGCGGAGGAACTAGAGGAACTGGATGAATCCTTGAATGAATTACCAGACGATGCGTTTGAGGCCATGGAGGAGAGTGAACCCGAGGAAGATCCCGAGGAGGACCCTAACGAAGAATTTCCAGATGCAGACGTGATCGACATCGACCCCAGTGAGGCACCTCCCGCAGATTCACCATCCTCAGCTTAGGAGATTCGTTGGTAGTTTCCTTTCTTGTCTTGAAGTATTAAGTTTCTTGTATTTTCCCAAAAGCTAAAGATCCGGAGTACCATGATGTAATTCCCCGAACTATGTTAATTAATGTTATTTCAGTTGGGCACCACTAACTCTGATTATGAACATGAAATGGGCTATGACCATTCGAGTGATAAGATTCAAGTTGCAAAGGGTGGTGTCACGTGACACATCGGTTTGGAACCTGAAACTTAGCATGATGTATGAGAACGCTATTTCATTTTAAAGAGAATTCGGGGAAAATTGTCCGGTTCTCATAATCATGCTACTCACTCACGTGTAAAAAAAAAATATGGCCCTGATTTTCACCTAAAATGATTATGGTTTCAAGTTGCCAAATCGGAGTGTTACAGATGGTACTTGGATAGTGGATGTTCAAGGCATATGACGGGAGACAAAACGCACTTCATCGAACTTACTTCAAAAGGTGGTGGTCATGTGACATATGGCGACAACAACAAAGGAAAAATTCTAGGAGTGGGTAAGATTGGTAACGTATCTAACCTTATCATTGAAAATGTCCTATTGGTAGAAGGCTTAGAACACAACTTGCTTAGTATAAGCCAACTATGTTATATGGGCAACAATGTGACCTTTACTTCGGAATTTTGTTTTATTAAGAGTTGTTTATATGATAGTGTTAAGTTCGTAGGTCGTCGTTCTAATAACACTTACTTAATTGACTTGGATGAGATAACTTCATTGTTTTCAACATGTTTAAATCTTTTGATGATGAAGTTCGTCTTTGGCATCGACGAATTGCACATGTCAATGTGAATCAATTAAATAAACTTTTACGAAAAGACTTAGTGATTGGTTTGCCTAAACTTAATTTTAAACTTGATAGCGTTTGTGACTCATGTCAAAAATGCAAGCAAGTTAAAAACACTTTTAAACCTAAAAATGTGGTAAGCACAACAAAGCCATTGGAGCTAATCCACATGGATTTGTTTGGCCCATCACAAGTTCGAAGTTTAGGTGCCAATTACTACGGATTTGTTTTGGTAGATGACTTTACTCGATTCACATGGACTTTGTTTTTATCCGCAAAAAGTGAAACTTACAAAAGTTTTAAAAAGTTTGCCAAGCTCATCCAAAATCAATTAAGTTTGAAAATAGTGTCTATTAGAAGTGATCACGGAGGTGAGTTTGAAAATTCAAAGTTTGATGCGTTTTGTGAAAAGTTTGGTATAAATCATCAATTTTCAGCCCCTAGGACTCCGGAGCAAAACGGAGTTGTAGAAAGGAAAAATCGAGTCTTAGAGGAACTTGCACGTACTATGCTTAAGGAATCTAGAGTTCCATCTTATTTTTGGGCTGATACGGTTAATACCGCTTGTTATGTCATTAATAGGGTTCTTATCCGTCCGCATTTGAGTAAAACACCTTATGAGCTTTTAAAAGGGTGAAAGCCAAATATCTCTTATTTTCATGTCTTTGGGTGTAAGGTGTTTATTTTAAATAACGGTAAGAATCTGGTCGGCAAATTTGATTCAAAAGCCGACGAAGGTATTTTCATTGGTTATTCAACTCATAGCAAGGCTTATCGTATTTTTAATAAAAGAACCTTAACCGTTGAAGAATCAGTTCATGTCGTGTTTGATGAATCTCCGAAAGGAGAGTGTGTTGTTTCTTGTGATGATGAGAATGTAGGTACATTTTTGGATCATGACAAGCAAATGCAACAACAAATAGTGGAGAATCAAGTTAAGAATGGAGAAATGCAAGCACAAGAGAAGGACTTAGCACAAGAGCCACATTCCGAACTACCAATTGCTTGGAAAACGAACAAAAATCACGCGGTCTCTAATATCTTAGGTGACATTGCTAAGGGGGTGGTAACCCGAAGCACTTTGAACAACTTTTGTTATTTTGTTGCTTTTGTTTCACAAATAGAGCCTAAGAATATTAGTGAGGCACTTCAAGATGAACATTGGGTTATGGCCATGCAAGAAGAATTAAATCAATTTGAAAGAAACCAAGTTTGGGAGCTTGTGCCAAAACCCGATGATCGTCCTGAAATTGGTACTCGTTGGGTTTATAGGAATAAACTAGATGAGTCGGGTATTATTGTTAGGAATAAGGCTAGATTGGTAGCTAAGGGTTATAGTCAAGAGGAAGGGATAGACTATGATGAAACGTATGCTCCCGTAGCTAGATTAGAAGCTATAAGAATTCTACTTGCTTATGCATCTATCATGAGCTTTAAGTTGTATCAAATGGACTTTAAAAGTGCATTTCTTAACGGATACATTCAAGAAGAAGTGTATGTTTCACAACCTCCCGGATTTGAAAGTTTTGAACATCCGGACTATGTTTTTAAATTGAAAAAGGCTTTGTATGGTCTTAAACAAGCACCTAGAGCTTGGTATGACCGTTTAAGCAATTTTTTAATTCAAAAAGGTTTTAAACGAGGTGCCGTGGACAATACGCTTTTTATTGAAAGATCCGGTAAGGATATACTTTAGTCCAAATATATGTTGATGACATTATTTTCGGTGCAACTAATGAAAAATTGTGCAAGATATTTTCTGAAATTATGCAGAGTGAGTTTGAAATGTCAATGATGGGAGAGCTCACCTTCTTCCTTGGACTACAAATCAAGCAACTTGATGATGGGATCTACATTCATCAAGGAAAGTATTGTAGAGAACTTCTTAAAAGGTTTGGCATGGAGTAATGCAAGGTAGCTTCTACTCCAATGAGCGTCATGTAACATCCCGAGTTTTAATCCCAAGTATAATTATAATTATAATTATTATAATAATAGATTGAAATAATAATAACACTAATCAAGTTTAGGAATAACTAGTTAAGGTTCCTTTTAGTTTTACTAAAGTGTTAGGAGGCATTGAGATTGAAACACTATGATTTCTTTAACGTTATAAATTACCAGTTTTATTGAATTAAATAATTGTTTCCTGGAATTTAGTACTTAGGTGTTGAGTAGTTTCATAAAAATATATTATGTTAATTGCGAAACTATATCTTATTTATATATATTAAAGTAGAATCATTAAAATAGTTACCCTAATTGAAAAATATACTTTCTATATTTTAATTTGCTTTTGTTATATTTAATATTAAACTTGTTTTAAGAACTTCAAAACTTTTAACTTTATGATTTTATACAGGTAATTAACTTGAGGTTTAAAATAAACAAATAAAGAAAAATGGTATTAGTGTTAATAATAATAATAATAATAATAATAATAATAATAATAAGAAAAAGAAAATAAAAATAAAATTTAAAATTTAAAAAAAAAATAATAATAATAAAAGAGGAAGGGGGGTTCGAACCCCCCCCAACTTCTTCTTCTTCAGCAGTAAGGGGCCGCTGGCCCTAACCCTCCTTCTCTCCCCACACAACGCTGCCGCCCTCCGTCCCGTGCTCTCCTCTAGCCCTTCCGCCGCCCCGAAGCAAGCCACCACTGTGCGTTCCTCCTTCTCTCCTAGCCTCCTCCATTGTAGCAATCTCTCTCCTGCGTGCTCGCGACTTCACTCTCTCGGCCTTGTCGCGAATCGCGACCCACCGGCCTCTGCCGCCATTGAACTGAAATGAGATCGTGGAGCTCACGAACCGTCGACGCCGCCATAGCCTTCACCCATGTTGTCCTCCTCTTCTCCTTCTCAGATCGCGATCCGCCGTGTTCGTGCTGCTGCCGGAGGTCGCGCCGCTGCCACTGTGAGAGGAAGCTAGAGCCGTCGCCGCTGCCATGGCTGGGGATCCACCTCCTGTGGCTGTGCGGTGCTCGTTGTTGGTGCCTCAGAGCTCAAAAATTGCTCCCTCTCCATGCCCGATTCGATCCGTTGCCGTTATCGCCATCGACGCCGGTATCACCATCACCATTACCGTGGCCAACCGCTCCATTGTGCTTTGAACCGGCTTGACCGAACCGGCTTTCAAAACCGTATTTGAGGGTAAATCCCTAACACTTTCCTAATTGTTCTATGTTGTGCTTTAATTTTTATATTAATACTAATTTTAATGTTACTGATAATAATTAGTTAATATTAAACTGTTTTGGAAATTAAACTTGTATTATAGTTTATATTGATTTTAATTATGTTGTTATTGGTAATGACCTTACTTGCTTACTTGATTTATAATAACGTCAAACTAAACGTATGCCAAATAATGAGTTTTAAAAGTATATTTTGTTAAATGTGTGGGTTCCTAAGTAAGTGAGCCGTCACTTAGCTTGGTTGAGTTGTCCCTGAGCTAAATGATATCTCGGTTAGTTAGGAAACTAATATAGTCGGCATGATGTTAATTCGAGTTAGGACGTTGAACATTAATTTCAAACTGAAGGGAAGTATAGTTATTTTAATGTTTTAATAGTGACTTGAACTTATTTTCGATTCGAGAACGCTCCCTTTTAGTTCGGAATTAATAGTGTCAAGTAACAATAGTTGATTTTGTGGCTTGAAACTAAAACTAATTAACTTTAATGAATTTTGGTGATTATGTTAGTTGCAAAATGTAAGTGTATTTTCAATAAAAAGCTATACTATTTTATTAAAAAGGTAATGATCTTAATTTGAAATCGTATGTTATTTTGGTTTGTAAACTATAGTTAACTGATTTCTTGATTTTAAAAACTTACGGGATACTCTACTTTGAAATATGATAAGTAAATATTGAGATTTTAAATTGAGTCGCGTTTGGTGCATTAAATTGATTATTATATAATTTATATAATATGGCTAGACGACGAAGAAGCTCTAGAACCTGTCACTGCGCATAGGCAACGGACTCTGGTATGATCGGACGTTATCGTGCAAAATTGAAGTGTCCAAGGAAAAGCAAGGTAAGGAGTGGGTATTAGTGAGTATTACCATACTCTGGGGAATAGTTTGTGGTATGTATATAATGATTGCTAGGAGTTATGTGTTAGTTAGGAAATTAGAAAACCTAGGGGAGAAACTAAATAAAATTGATAATAATGATCTTAATTAATGAGAGTGCCTTGGTTAAGTAATAAAATTGAATGTAACTCTAATAAATGTTTGTGATTAAGTATATGCTTAGTTGGTGCTAAATGTGATGATATATGTGTTTGGTGCTAATTGTTTATAAATAAATGTTAAATTGTTGTAAAGAATGTGAAGTTGTGGCTATTTGATTATATATGTGTTGATCATTGAGGCTTGGTTTGACTTTTGTGAAAATGGACTGGAATGATGGAAAATTTTGGTTTATATATATATCTTCTTGGAAAATGTATTTTCGATATGGAATAAAAGGGAATGCAGTGTGACTTGATCCTTGGGCAAGCCGGCACACTAGGTGCCCTGCTAGGTGGTGAATTGCCTGCTAGGGCCAAATTCCTGTCAGGCCAATTGCCCATTAGGTCCTAAATTCCCGTTAGGCGTCGGTGCACCAAAGGATCAATCCCACTGCATAACCACCTGAAAATGAATAATATGTGAATTGGAATTTATGGGAAATGAATGTTAATTAAATTAACCAGCATTGTCCTAACGGGTGATGCCTAATGGGTGTCTCAGTCCTGACAGGTTTAAAGTCCCTAGTAGGTGCCGAATTGCCTAGCAGGTGCATCAATTCCTAGTGGTGCAATGGTAATTGGAAATTAAGGAAAGGGAAATAGTGTATCTAATGAATAACGGAAATGAGCAATGGAATTAAGGAATTTGGAATTATTGTTTAATTGTGTGTTAAGGGGAATATGAATTAATTAAGGTATATGGAATGATTATAACTGGAATCTGATTTTGGTTGTTTAAAATTGTGTGCTATTTGATTTATTTGATATTTGTGATTGGCTTAGTTAGTTATTATGTCATATTCAGAAACTGCTTTCCCATTTTATGTGTATGCTCACTCCTTACTATCATTTCAGGTACTAAGCTTGAGCTAGCACAGCCCCTGGCCGAGCAGGAGTGCACTCCACACCGTGGAGTGTAATTTAGTTAAGGGTGTATTTTAGTCATTGTTTTATAATTAATCTAGTTTGGGTTTTTGAAATAATCGAATCACTATAAGCCCGAGTTTATTATATGTCGTAAATAGGGCTTTTAAAGTTAATTAATATATTTAGAAATGTTGAAATGTTTTCTGGATTGTTCTGGGTTGGCAGGTGAAAACTCTAAATTTTTGGGAAGTCCGACAAACAGAGGAAACTCTGTCGGATTTTCGTTAAGATTTAAACGAAATTTTCAAGTCCTATTTTAAAACCAACAAATTATTAGTAATTAAGCTATATAAATATTAGGGTGTTACACGTCACATGTTACTTAGACAAGGATGACATCGGAAAACCCGTAGAGGTAACAAAGTATCGTGGTATGATAGGTAGTTTACTATATTTAACTGCTTCTCGTCCTATTATTATGTTTAGTGTCTGCATGTGTGCTCGTTTTCAAGCCAATCCGAACGAGTCACATCTAACTGCTGTTAAGAGGATTATTAAATATTTGAAAGGTACAACTAATACCGGTTTATGGTATCCTAGAGATGCTCTTTTAAAACTTATTGGATATTCGAATTCTGATTTTGCGGGTTGTAAAGTTGAAAGAAAAATTACAAGCGGAACATGCCATTTAATTGGAAGTTCACTTGTATCATGGTTTTCAAAGAATCAAAATTGTGTCGCTTTATCAACCGCGGAAGCCGAATATATTGCGGCCGGAAGTTGTTGTGCTCAAATCCTTTGGATGAAGCAACAACTCTCGGATTTTGGTTTAAACTTGTCAAAAATTCCTATTAAATGTGACAATACATCCGCAATCAATTTAACTAAAAACCCGGTATTGCACTCAAGGACAAAACATATTGAAATTAGGCATCACTTTCTTAGAGATCATGTTCAAAAAGGTGATTGTGTTATTGAGTTTGTTCAAACTTCAGATCAATTAGCTGACATTTTTACAAAACCATTACCAAGAGATACTTTCTATCGTATTAGAAGGGAACTTGGCATTTTTGATGAGTCAACTATTAGCTAATTGAATTTGAAGTCATTTTTAGTAAATCACCTTGAGCCTATTTCATTATGCTTTGTTATTTGAGTAGTTGTAATTTGAAAATCTTTCATAATACTCTAAATTAGTAGTTATGTGTGTGTTTTTCTAAGATATGTTTGCTTGTTTAATTGTGTGTGCTAAATGCTAAGTGGTTATATGTGTTTGTGTGCATGAAAATATTTTTTTCAAAATTTCAAAAATTTGAGTTCTGTGCATATTAATCGATTAACAGCAGTCATTAATCGATTAAATTTTAAACCTCTTTCGGCTTTAATCGATTAATGCCCCTTTTACTCGATTAATTTTTAAACCTCTTTCGCACTTAATCGATTAACGAAGTTTTAACTCGATTAACTTTTAAAATGCTTTTGGTCTTAATCGATTAATGCATTTATTAATCGATTAAAGTCCTCGCTAATCGATTAAGGCGGTATTATAAAAACCCTTTTTCTGCACAGTTGCTCATTTTTTCTTCTTTCTTTTCTCTCTCCTCTCCGACTTCTCTCTTCTCTTCTCTCTTCTGAAAATCGCATTTCATCATTCATGGGCTATTGAATCACAAAATTTCACCAATTTCATCCCATATTTCTTCGATCTAACATCATTACTACCAGAAATCACCATCAATTTCACCAAAAACCCACAAAAATTCGTTTTTCCCCAATTTTCAAAACCCTAACCCTAGAAATCTGAATCCAACCTTCTCTCCTGCACAAATGGCCTCTTCCTCCTCCACTGATCCTACTCCTCCTCCACGCAAGAAGAGACCAGCACACAAGGACAGGAACAATCCTTGGTTTTCACAAGCAGAACGTGATTCCAGGGCTCTACAGTTTGATAATCGTCTTTTTGGAATCATTCGGTATGTAAATTTCGCTTGGCTCAGGAAAGAGAGGTTTGCTTTCCATGATCTTCTAGTTGCTCAGAATATTCAGAAATTTCTGGAATTTAACACGCATTATTATCCTAAATTGGTTCGGCAATTTTATCAGAATTTCACTAAGATAGATGATGTGTATCAAAGTCAAGTTAGGGGACATCATTTTGTTGTTAAACCTGATGATTTGAGATTGTTGTTTGGTTTGGAAAATGATGGTACTTTCTTTGGTGATGATGAGTCTGTAGAACTTGAGGTAGATCCTGCTAAAGTTTATCAAGATTCAATTAGACCTGGTGAAGTATGGGATAAGGGTACTAAAAATGTTAGTTTGTTGCATGCTGAAGATAGGATTTTGTTGTATATTATAGCTTACTGTCTTCTTCCAAAAGGTAATCAAAATTATGCTCAAGTCCAGGAGGATGACTTGGCCTTGTTTTATGGAATTAAGAAACATGTCAAGATTAATTGGAATAGAATAGTCTTAGCTAGGATGCATTCAGCTGCCCAATCTGCATCTACACAATATCTTCCATATCCGATGCATGTGACTAAACTATTAAGGCATTATGGAGTTCTGATTCCTGATAGTGAACCCTGTGATAAAGATCCAGAAAGGAAATGGTGCTTGAATAAACATCAAATTAACTATATGAGGATTGGGTTTCATAAGCCTACAAGGACATGGTTGTGGAAGTCTCAAATTGAGGCATTAGAGCAAGCTGCTCAACGAGTGCCTCCTGCTCTTCCTGCTGCACAGGCTGCCCCTGCTGCTCCTCCTCTTGTTGATCCTATGGACATGGATCAAGGGGCAAATCTTGAATACTTCATTGATTTTACCAATTTGGAACAACCTTTTGATGCCCAGGCTGTAACATCCCCAATTTTCGATATCCGTTTAGGATGGTTATTAGAGGCAAATTAGTGTGTGTTTAAGTGTTTAAAGTGTAGAGTTTAGCCAAGAGTAGAATTGTAGGAGGTAGAACTAGCTTAGAACGAGTTTCGATAGTATAAGAATGAGATTTTGGAGTAGTAATCCAAGCCAAGATGAAGGCGTGGGAGCCTAAGGAAGTGAATTGGAGTTAGAAAACCAGCAAAATAGGGTTTTCAGCAAGGTAATCGATTACTTTGAAGGGTGTAATCGATTACTTGCTCCCTGGAAAATCACACAAAAGTTGCATTAAAAGTAATGGATTACTTGGGCAAAGTAATGGATTACTTGGGCAAAGTAATCGATTACTTGGGCAAAGTAATGGATTACTTGGAAAACGTAATCGATTACTTCCAATCAGATCTGATTAAAAACACGTTTTTCCTTCACTTTTCCCATAAGTTTCTCTCTCCTCTACTCGACTCTCTCTCTCTTGTTCTTCGATCTCTCTCTTCTTCTCTCTACTCTCCTGCTTCAATCATCCAAACCAACAACAAATCACACCAACCAACATCAAATAAACATCATAAATCATCTCCCTATCACATATTTATGTGTTTCATCTCTCAAATCTCATTGTTTCCTTCAATTTTATGAAAAGCCCCAAATTGGGAACCCAAAACCCTAACTTCCCAATCCATCCTATAAAGCCTTCTAATCTTTCAAGGAGTCATATATCGGGTATGAGGGCAGGGAATAGGAGGCTAAGGAGCTAGGATTGAAGCTTGGTGAGTGGGTTTTGAGAAAAACCCCAATTTCTCTTTCTCTCTCTAAGAGGTAAGGGGGAGTACTTTGGTTTTAATTAGGGAAAGGATTTAATGATAGTAATAGAGTTATAATTAGATGTATTTTTATATGTGTATGTCTGATTTGTATGTTGATCTTGCTATGATTGAACATAAAAGTATATGTGATGAACTTAGGAATTATGTTAGTAATGGATTGTTATAATTGTTATAGACTAAATTGATGGACTGAATGATATGGCCATGGTTGTAATTGCTGTCATGTGTGATTGTTATTATATATATATAGCATGGCCATAACTCTTAAGTTAGAGAACCCCACCCAATTGGATATAAAGTCTTAAAGGTTTGACTAACAAAAGCTACATAAAATGAACTAGAAACACGTGCATTCAAGGAGTAAGGTGGACCTTAGGTGTAACGGGGAAAACTTACGTTTCTATTCGTGAAGGCAAAAGTAACTAGATTGTGCCACAAAAACAATCGCTGAGAATTGTTATGGAAAACCTTGATCTTCCAAAGGGCCGGGTTCGCAACCCGTGTCGGGGATTGGTTTAATGCAAACCATAATAATTCTGTCAGTGACTTTGGCTTTTCGTGGCCAGTGAGAGTGATTTCTGCTATAGCCAATTTGGGTGAATCAATCCAAATTGTACGTTGTACACTACCCTAGAGGAGTGTGACGTATTGTGCAAGCGGATGAGCGATATTCCTAGAGGATATGAAGCATCCAAACAGGGGTTGGGAAATGCTTACTCCTGGTCGGTTTTCCCCAGAGTGGAGGGTGTAGTGGGGTGAGGAAATTGTTATTGTTATAGTTATTGTTATTGGAAAATGGAGAAGTGCATTCATTGTTATAAAGATGGGTTTAATTAACTGAATCCAATGAATTGTTAAAGTGTTAAAGTGAATATAGTTAATGGTTACAGTGTTACATTGAATTCAGGAATTAAACCACAATGGTATAAAGTTACATGCATTGTTCATATGTTTGAGCATAAAAGCATCGTAAAGTATTGTTATTGTTATTGTTTAAGGAAATGTGAATAGTGTGAATTGGTTAAGTGATAAGATATAGGATTGTTATTGTTGAATAGGATAATATGAATATGATGATATGTGTTTGGGTATGTCTAGTTATGTCCTATTACTGCTATTTTAAGTGTTTTCCTTAATTACTATTCAAATTACTCACCCCTTAAGTTGACCATTTTAGGTACCATCGGAGAAAGATGTTCATAGCTTCCGCGCCGAGAAGGTATACTCTCACCTTAAGAGAGTATATTATTGTTGTGACCTCCATGGTCTCATTTTTATTATTGCAATCATTATAGGATTCTGTAATGTAAAACGTTTTCATTAACTAAAATTGTATTTAAGTCAGAATTGTTTATTACAAGTTAAGATTACATTTGTTTGTAATTGTAAAGGACTTAATAAGAATTGTTAATTTCATTGAATGAATAGTGGTTGTGAAGGATATACAAATATCCTCTTCTAAATGAATTCTATGGTGTGTCACAACCACTACATTATAATTGTAGTTTTGTGTAAAGAAACCGTTCTGGACTGACAGGTACAAACTTAACTTGGGGAAAGACCACACTTTAAAGTAAACTTCGCCAAAATTTTTATAAAACCCCAAGTATTTTCCTATGAAATCAATATTAAAAACCAATGAATTAAAGTATTAAAAGTTAGGATGTTACATTATGGTATCAGAGCAATGGTTGCAATTCTCGGTCGTGGAGTATGAATTTCCTACTCCCAAAGGGTTACTCCACATGAGAGTAACTAACGAATAGCTAGCTTAATAGCCTATGGTAATAGTACATACATGCATATTTAGTTAAAGTTAGCATAGTTTAGTAGTGTTAATGGAATAGTGTTAGTAATAGTTTAGTAACCTTTAGTTCAAAGTGGGCTAAGTAAAAATTTCAATTGTAGCTTTGTTGTGCTTTGAAGCGGACCAAAAGTAGAGACTAAGGGAAGTGAAAACTCCCAACGGGTCAGAGCACGAAATTGCTACCCTAACGGGATGGACTAAACCTTAGTTTTGAATTAAGTAAGTCAACTTCGGATATGACGAAGAATTGAAACTTTTACGTGAAATGAAATTTCAAAGTCTTATTTTGAATGGAAGATGAGTCTTTTCTTTTACTATTATTTGATTGGAACTCAGGTTATACGAGAAATGGTTTTATCTCTAATGCAATGTAGAATCGAGATGGGCCCCTCGAGGTTTACATTTCATTGGAAGATGACATCATTAAGTCCTTGAATCCAATTAAGTAATTGTCAGATTTCTTTTCTATGCATAGGAATAGGATAAGTATTAGGAATCATTGCATCATAGACACTCCGAGCATTCTTTATCAGAGTGCGCATCGGAAGTGAATAGGTGTCAACCTGATGTACTTGCCTTTAACTTTGATGACTGAGTGTCGTCTCTAATACGACCTAAGTACTTTCTACAATTTCACCTTGTGTTTGGTGATAAATACAATTCTATATTGATAAAGTGTAAATGTGTTTTTGCATCAAACTATTTTAAGACTTTATTTTGAAAAGTATTAGTAGTATGAATTCTAACGAATGTCAAGCATACAAGTATTCTATTATTTTCCAAGGTATGGAATTGATTCCAACTTTGATAATTGGTCGAATATCGCACCACCAACTTTTAAATCTGTTTTTTTAACAAAGTGAATTCCTAAGTAATGGAATGATGGTGTAGTTTATCCTTGGATTATGCCAATTGTCGATTAAATAGGAATTCACCGAACGCGACATACGACAATTCGAAACACGATTTGAACTTCAAAGTTAGAATAAAAGGAAACACATTCATTAAGATTTGAAAATGCAGATGAAATCAAATTTCAACCGATACCCGCTTTCCTTTTATTTAAATTTGATGATCATAGAGGACCCTTATTTCCTTTGTTAAAGGAGTCCTCCAAAACTTTTGAATTAGTTCCAAAACCAATGTGAAACGATTTTTGGAAATCGTTATGAATACTTTGAACTTTCTGGATGCTTGATATGTTTCTTATCATCAACTGATTTTGCTAAAGTTTAAAGCAAAACTGATTTATACATTACAAAAAGTTTTCCCTTATTTTCGAAAGGATGTAATTTTTGAAGGTCCTTTATCACCAACTCTTTCCTTACAAATTTGAAACTTCATTATTTTCTATGAGCAGGTGGAATTGAGAAATGCAAAGGAAGGTATCAACGTAGGTTAAAGGCAATGTATCTATTATAGAGTGAGATTCAAGTCTAGAATCTCAACTAAGGTAATGGATGTTGATCTTTTAATTTAAGTTCTCATAGAACTCAAGGGAAATGCGGAGTTATTATTAAATAAGCTATATTCCATAACCACAAACAAAATTTTCAAACCAATGTTAACTATTTCATGGAATGTAGTTTGTTGGATATTAAAGTCCCAGTCCTAACATCCCTTATAAGAGTCTTGGCACCAGAGTTTAGATAGTGACCAGAGGGTTTCAACTAAGGTCTTAAGATAGAAAGCAATGATGCGAAATCCTAACCCAAGAAACCAAATAGAAAACCTTAAACCCTATGTGAGGAATTGACAAGCATAGGTAGTGGGAGTCTTAAGCTTATAGAGTTTCCGTTTAGATTGAGTAGTAGGGCTTCAATAGTAAGATGATTAGATTGAGTGTCTGAAGCTAAATTCGTCTTAGTTGAGTGTTAGAGTTTAAACCTTAGGTATATAAGTAGATATAGATGGATATAGGAAATAGGCTTTGTTTGTTCTAGAGTTTCTAAATTGTGTGTTTGAATTGTATGTAAATATAATTGTAATTTCAAATTTTCTAAGATTATATAATACATCAAATTATTGTTGGAACTATTTGATTTGTATTCTTTCCTACTAGTTCCAACGCTAGTTATGTTTTACATACTTTGTGTATGATTTAATGTTAATTCTAGAAAAAAAAATGTTTTCCACCCACCAGTAAAAATGATTTTGTAGATGTGCAACCATTCCTTATCAACTAAGTATTAAAACAAATTTTCAAAGACTAATTGCCTTATGTCCTCTGAATGGCAATTTTTAACTTTAACTCTTTTTCCTATTGCAATTATACTTTGCAATGAAATTTTCTCTTTAAAGAAAATATTTTGCTCATGATCAAACTTATCATTTTGATAAACTGAGTCCTTATATAAAGGACAACTCTTTTTCTATACATATATGTACATAATCGAAACATATCTTTTCATGGGATATTTTCAATCCAAACTATGAACGTATATCAAATTCAATTTTCAAAAGACCATCAGCATCTTTACTCTTCATTATTAATCCCTATTTTCAATCGCATTCCCCGCATAATGTATTCTTTGATCTTGGTCCTTTGGCAAAGGAAATTTTTGAAAAGCATGAAGTGGTAACTTTTGAAAATGTTTTCTAGCAACCTATCGCTTTCACCCAGCGTAGGCGTATCTTAAAATCATATTTCTTTTATATGGAATGACTTTGGGTTGGAATTTAAACCCATTCTCTTCATGGGTAACCAACTCTATTTCGGGTGATTTTCCATATATGTAAATGTTGTTTACCCTTTGAATGAAAAGATGCATAATTTTTCATCAAATGAATATCAAAATCTTTTCAAGACTTTTACTCAATTCAATTCAATGCAAGACTATTTTAGCATGTATTGATCATTTTTACAAACTTGTGTTGAGTTGATGTTTTACTTTTCTTTTAAGAAGTATACTCTTTGATAAAATTTCAAAATGATATTCCTTGTATTTGGTTTAAGTTTAATCTTGTATAGAATTTCAAATAAATCATGGTTTAAGTTTTGTGTAGGTTAGTTATTCCTCTTGATTGTTCTTTTTGAATTATGCTTTGTCATGATAATTTCTCTTATTGTTAAATGCTTTCTGTTTGCTCCTCTTTGAATATGTTATTTATGCTTGCTCTTTAAAATGTTTTCTGAGGTTGATGTCTGTTATTTTGTTAAATAATGAAATGCTATAGGAGAGTTTAGGACTTCTTGTTCTCTGATTAGTCAGAATCGATTAGTTTTTCCTACGATCGAAACCCCATAGGGTCGTAGAACTTCTTGCAAGAAGGAGTCTCATTAGCAGCAGAGTAACTAGGTTAATGAACCCACCCGAGTTATGTTCTAAGTGGGGGAGCGTATCCCCAAAGTCTTAACCATTTTCATTGTCTAAGATAGGAGTCATCTTGTGATTAGAGCATATAGCTCTACATCTCTTTTATTTCTTAGAACTCAACCGAATTTCGGGGACGAAATTCCTATAAGTGGGGGAGTATTGTAACATCCCCAATTTTCGATATCCGTTTAGCATGGTTATTAGAGGCAAATTAGTGTGTGTTTAAGTGTTTAAAGTGTAGAGTTTAGCCAAGAGTAGAATTGTAGGAGATAGAACTAGCTTAGAACGAGTTTCGATAGTATAAGAATGAGATTTTGGAGT
Organism: Crotalaria pallida; assembly: GCA_037953625.1. Lineage (NCBI taxonomy): Eukaryota > Viridiplantae > Streptophyta > Magnoliopsida > Fabales > Fabaceae > Crotalaria > Crotalaria pallida. The sequence goes on along the minus strand of CM075650.1, from coordinate 45,511,975 downwards.
AGTAATCCAAGCCAAGATGAAGGTGGGAGCCTAAGGAAGTGAATTGGAGTTAGAAAACCACCAAAATAGGGTTTTCAGCAAGGTAATCGATTACTTTGAAGGGTGTAATCGATTACTTGCTCCCTGGAAAATCACACAAAAGTTGCATTAAAAGTAATGGATTACTTGGGCAAAGTAATGGATTACTTGGGCAAAGTAATGGATTACTTGGAAAAAGTAATCGATTACTTGGGCAAAGTAATGGATTACTTGGGCAAAGTAATGGATTACTTGGAAAATGTAATCGATTACTTCAAATCAGATCTGATTAAAAACACGTTTATCCTTCACTTTTCCCATAAGTTTCTCTCTCCTCTACTCGACTCTCTCTCTTGTTCTTCGATCTCTCTCTTCTTCTCTCTACTCTCCTGCTTCAATCTTCCAAACCAACAACAAATCACACCAACCAACATCAAATAAACATCATAAATCATCTCCCTATCACATATTTATGTGTTTCATCTCTCAAATCTCATTGTTTCTTTCAATTTCATGAAAAGCCCCAAATTGGGAACCCAAAACCCTAACTTCCCAATCCATCCTATAAAGCCTTCTAATCCTTAAAGGATTCATAGATCGGGTATGAGGGCAGGGAATAGGAGGCTAAGGAGCTAGGATTGAAGCTTGGTGAGTGGGTTTTGAGAAAAACCCCAATTTCTCTTTCTCTCTCTAAGAGGTAAGGGGGAGTACTTTGGTTTTAATTAGGGAAAGGATTTAATGATAGTAATAGAGTTATAATTAGATGTATTTTTATATGTGTATGTCTGATTTGTATGTTGATCTTGCTATGATTGAACATAAACGTATATGTGATGAACTTAGGAATTATGTTAGTAATGGATTGTTATAATTGTTATAGACTAAATTGATGGACTGAATGATATGGCCATGGTTGTTATTGCTGTCATGTGTGATTGTTATTATATATATATATATATAGCATGGCCATAACTCTTAAGTTAGAGAACCCCACCCAATTGGATATAAAGTCTTAAAGGTTTGACTAACAAAAGCTACATAAAATGAACTAGAAACACGTGCATTCAAGGAGTAAGGTGGACCTTAGGTGTAACGGGGAAAACTTACGTTTCTATTCGTGAAGGAAAAGGTAACTAGATTGTTCCACAAAAACACTCGCTGAGAATTGTTATGGAAAACCTTGATCTTCCAAAGGGTCGGGTTCGCAACCCGTGTCGGGGATTGGTTTTATGCAAACCATAATAATTCTGTCAGTTACTTTGGCTTTTCGTGGCCAGTGAGGGTGATTTCTGCTAGAGCCAATTTGGGCGAATCAATCCAAATTGTACGTTGTACACTACCCTAGAGGAGTGTGACGTATTGTGCAAGCGGATGAGCGATATTCCTAGAGGATATGAAGCATCCAAACAGGGGTTGGGAAATGCTTACTCCTGGTCAGTTTTCCCCGGAGTGAAGGGTGTAGTGGGGTGAGGAAATTGTTATTGTTATAGTTATTGTTATTGGAAAATGGAGAAGTGCATTCATTGTTATAAAGATGGGTTTAATTCACTGAATCCAATGAATTGTTAAAGTGTTAAAGTGAATATAGTTAATGGTTACAGTGTTACATTGGATTCAGGAATTAAACCACAATGGTATAAAGTTACATGCATTGTTCATATGTTTGAGCATAAAAGCATCGTAAAGTATTGTTATTGTTATTGTTTAAGGAAATGTGAATAGTGTGAATTGGTTAAGTGATAAGATATAGGATTGTTATTGTTGAATAGGATAATATGAATATGATGATATGTGTTTGGGTATGTCTAGTTATGTCCTATTACTGCTATTTTAAGTGTTTTCCTTAATTACTATTCAAATTACTCACCCCTTAAGTTGACCATTTTAGGTACCATCGGAGAAAGATGTTCATAGCTTCCGCGCCGAGAAGGTATACTCTCACCTTAAGAGAGTATATTATTGTTGTGACCTCCATGGCCTCATTTTTATTATTGCAATCATTCTAGGATTCTGTAATGTAAAACGTTTTCATTAACTAAAATTGTATTTAAGTCAGAATTGTTTATTACAAGTTAAGATTACATTTGTTTGTAATTGTAAAGGACTTAATAAGAATTGTTAATTTCATTGAATGAATAGTGGTTGTGAAGGATATACAAATATCCTCTTCTAAATGAATTCTATGGTGTGTCACAACCACTACATTATAATTGTAGTTTTGTGTAAAGAAACCGTTCTGGACTGACAGGTACAAACTTAACTTGGGGAAAGTCCACACTTTAAAGTAAACTCCGCCAAAATTTTTACAAAACCCCAAGTATTTTCCTATGAAATCAATATTAAAAACCAATGAATTAAAGTATTAAAAGTTAGGATGTTACATAGGCTGCTCATGACTTTCTCGTTCAGCATATTGATGATAGACTTGATGCTATGGAACAACGAATTGAGACTCAGAATCGGGCCATGAAACAAAGACTTATGGATCACTTCTCCCGCTTCTTTACCCTTCCTCCTCCTAACCCTTAGTCCATGGTGGTTTTATGCTGATTTTTGCTGTTTTTATGCTATTTTCACTGCTAGTTTCACTGGTTTTTGCTGCACATTTTAGTATTCTCTGATACTGACTTTTTCATGGTTCTTGGTACTTGGTTTATAGCTGGACTGTTTGCTTTTGCTATGATTGCACTAAGATAGGGTCTGTGTATGGCCTTAGATAGTTGCTGAATTTTATGTTTTGCTGCTGAATTATGATATTATGCTATGACATTTGCTGTATGCACTATTCTTATATGTTTTATGCACTAGTATGAACTATGCTATTATGGTTTTTAGTGTGGTTTATATTATGGTCTCGGTTATGGCCAATGTTTTTAGTGTTTATTCATATATATATATATATATATATATATACAAATGTTTAGTACTTACCCCTCACTTTTGGCAAAAGAAATTTTCAATATTCATTACTTTTTAATGATGCCAAAAGGGGGAGAAATGTTTGTTGATGTTGTGCTTTGTAGGTTAAGTTTTTAGATATTGTTCCTAAGTGTATTACATTTAGGGGGAGTATTTATAAACTTAGTGCTTCATTGTAAAGAAGGTTTGTCATCATCAAAAAGGGGGAGTTTGTAGAGTTTTGAGGTTTTGATGCTAACAAACTACAAGACAAGCTACAACATATTCAACAACATTTGAAGCATCACACCACTCTTGGAGATGTAGTTCTTAGGTTTATGCTTATTTGTAAATCAATGTAATTTTGCATTTCATATGAGAGTGGGTGGTAGTTTTAGAAATCTCAATAATAGGTTTTAATATTGTTTGATTATTAGTGAAGAAAGATTAATCTTGATAAAAATAGCTCGAATTAAAGTATTGATCAAAGCATTTTTGAAAAGCTTATTTTTAATCACTTTTTACAGTGGTTAATCGATTAGCTTGATAAGGTTAATCGATTAACAAGTTTAACTGTACAACACTGATTATGTTAATAAAGGTTAATCGATTAGTGTGTTAAACATTAATGAATTAGCACGAATTAACATAGGTTAATCGATTAGTGAGTAATTCGTTAATCGATTAATTACTGTTGTGACAGAAAAATAATATTTTGTTTAAAAACTTTTCTTTTCTACTTTGTCAAGGTTACACACTCTTTCAAAATTTTCTATAGAGAAACATACTTTCAATATTCTTTCAAGAGCTATTACTATTTCCAATTGTGCTATCAAGATTCAAACATCTTTCAATCTTCTTCACTTACAATCAATTCAATATTCTAAGTTTCATTGAGATTCAAGTTTTCTAGTTTTAGTATTTTGTGTTGGAGCAATTCACAACAAAGGGGTTGTATCAATCAAGCTTTCAACAACAAGTGAAGATTCACAAATTTGAAGTCTTTGAAGAATATCAAAGCAAGTGGAAAAGAATTTGGTTGAAGAGGATCCTTCAACAAATTCAAGAGGACAAGATACGGATTCATTTGGGTAGATTAGCAAAGAGATTGGTACTCTCTTTGTAAGGGGTTAAGATAGGAGAGCTTAGAGTGAGCTGCATCTTAACATTGAAATCTAACATTTGAAGTATCTAGTAGAAACTCTCTATCTTTGATAGAGAGGACTGGATGTAGCTTTCAAGTGGGTGAGAGTGAACCAGGATAAAGTCTTGTCTTCTTGCTTTTATTTCTTCTAGCTTTCTTTAACCAAGAACAAATTAATTAGGTTAATTTTGGGGGTTTTTCATTTTCTTGTTAATCAACATAATTTGGCTTGGTAAATTTACTTATCATTGATCAATCATTCATTCATCATTTATTGGTGCATCACTGTATTGCAATCTCCATTGAATTCCAATCAAAACTGATTTTCTGTCAGATTTTAAGCGTATTAATCGATTAAGTTGATAATTAATCGATTATTTTTTAAGCTGCTTTCGGCATTAATCGAGTAACGACTTAGTTAATCGATTAGTTTTAAAGTTAGCTTCGGCATTAATCGATTAGTACTGAAGTTAATCGATTAAGACAGTATGTTTTTGTTAGAAAATTTGTTTTCTCAAATCCATTCTCTTTAGTATTCGAAATATTTGTATTGAGGCTTCAAAATACTATTCACCCCCCTCTAGTCTATTTTGAGCCGCTTGTTGGTTTCCAACAATACTACCCATAAGAGAAACACTATTCTCCGATCTTTCTAATGAAGACGAGTTGTCGAAGCTTCACTTTCATCTTGCGTCTTTTCCTTGCACTCAAAGTTGATGCCATCCATAGGGAGTAACCTCCCCACCATCTCCGTGCCTTTTCTAGGTGGTGACCTCCATGCGATGCTCCATCTGCCCGTTGAAATACCAGCAGCACCGATATGCCAACGAACAGGAGAGAGTAAGCGATCCGAATGACACATCGTCGACGGTGTGGGTTTACGATAGGCAAGATATCAAGACAATACAAACATAACAAAGCAACATACACACAACACAGCATTCAAGCATATTATCATTATTATCATCAATAGCATTATCGTTATCTTGCCCAAGCTTATTTCCACTTCTCAGCATAACATTCTTTACTTCTCAATTCCTTCCTCATTCTCAACTGGCAAATCTTTGAATTCCTTTCCCTTTTCCACACTTTCTTCTCAACTCATTTCTCATTATCAATCTTTCGTAAGATCTCGCTTCTTATATAAGTCTTTTCATGCTCATAAACTTTTCTTAACAAGTCTTATCATATCACAACCATCGATGATCGGGGGAAGTTAAAATATCATCGAGGTACTCGTTTCTTTCGAGTTAGCACACACGTCTAAAGTCTACATCTCCTCAGTCATCCACCCAACCTAGTCGGAAGCAAACAGGAGTACATGACCTTTACCACGCGGGCACGACAGCTGTCTCAACATATGGCTCCAAGCCAGGAGAACTATAGAAAACTCGGGTACAATCTCAAATCAAATCATATCATATCAATCATGTCAAGGCACACTGTAGAAAAATCGGGTACAGTGGCAATTCAAAGATGCCCCGTTCCAGTCCCTCTCACTGTTCAAGATTTGAATTCTAGGGGGCGTCAATACTAGTTCTAGTTGCGCTGCAGAACTTACAACGACTTTGGCCCCCAGTCCCTACCACGTTCGTATGCCACATGTGGAGTTCGTTCTGCCTAGAAAGTACTCAAGACTTCTTGACGTTTCACCGTCATCGTCCCCCCCCTAATGCAATCTCCACCTGAGTATCCGCAGATACCCATGGTTCCTTCCTCTCCACTACTTCGATATCACACTCATAGCTCACCGCGTTCGCATTCGCAAAAATCTCATTTTGTAAACTTTCTCAAAAATCTTGTTTTGTAAATCTTTTCAAAAATCTCTTTTCATAAACTTTTGCAAAAATCTCATTTTGTAAACTTTCTCAAAAATCTCATTTCGTAAGCTTTTCTCAAAATCTCGTTTCATAAACTTCCTCAAAAATATCATCTCAGTGAGCATTAGTGGAGGAGCAAGCTCAACTTAACACCAATCTCATACCAATGAACAACAACAAAGGAGCCCAGCTCCACTCATATCACATTTCATCTCGTAACCTTTCTCATCATATCTCTTTTGGAACAACAGCTCTCTGGCTTCACTTTCACATCTCATGTCACATCTCATATCATTTCTCATTTCAACCAACAACAACGGCATCGCTTTTCCCAGCTCTGGCTCATCCGCATCAGCTCTTACTCAGTAACATTACCAGTCCTTTCTCAACATCATCACGATACTTTCATCCACATCTTATCTTATCTCTTTTCTTAATGTCTTATCAGGGCTGCCTTATTCGATAAGGACTTAGGCCAAACAGGGGTTACATCTTCCTCTTTGTGTCTTTTACTTTCGATCTCATTTCATTACTCTTACAAACTTATACGCATTATCTTAATTTCAAGACGTAACAGACGTCCATCAGCATGCTACTCTTATTATTCACCATTAAATATCATCATGCATAATTACACAAATAAATATAAGCATGCTATTTCACATCATCAACACACAAATTCATCACATAACAATATGTGGTCTTTGTCTCCTTCGTATAGGTGGCCACACAACACAAACAATTGCCACTATACTACTGACTCAGAACCACCAAGTTCCGATCTTTGAGATGATCCGAAACGTCCTAATAAATCACCTAAATACAACGGTGTCTTAGGAAAGCTTCTTTCTCACCTCAAGTCCAGCAATTTAATGTACACGATCTTCGCGAATCCTTGTCGCTGCCAGCTGCTCCAATCCCCCGTCTTAAGAATTCCTCAAATTAAATAGAACATGTTTACGTTATTAACTCGCATCAAGAAAATCTTCTCTTAACTCAAACACATTTTATTCCTCGTCAGAAGACTTAAAACATAATCGATTTCTCAAAACAACTCTAATATTTTCTAGTACTTTAAGTACTTCAAAATCATTTGAAAACATCAAACAAAATAATTTGAGCCAATTGATTTGGTTGCTGGTCCATCTTGGACAGCACCTTAATCATGTCCGAAAACACCGAAAAATTCACCATTTTTAATCCGGCTTTTTCTCAAATCAATTACCACTTGAAAATCATACTTTAAATCACATGAACACACTTTTAAAGTTAAGAAACAACCTTAAACAATTCTGGACAGCAAAGAATCGTTTCACAAAATCACTTTAATAAAAATCCGAAAACATCGTAAAAGCATTTTTGTTTCGAATAATTCTTTAGCTCAAAATTAACACTTTAAAACTCAAGCTTTTGTCATCAAACCAATCTTGGACAGCCATAAACACAATCCAACAATCTCAAATAAATCAAATCGAACTTATCCGAAATCAATTAATTTAGAAATCAATTACGTACTCAAATATTTTCCAAACGTTAACTTACACATAAGCAACAACAACACTTTAATAAATCAAGTCACATAATTACTCAATCACTTAACTTAATTATAGACCAAACATTCATTTTCACTTTCACAATCAAACACTTACTTATTCAATACATAATTGCTTTCAAAACCATTTCATTTTCATAAATCAAAAACACTTAGACATATTTATACTCACAAACCGAATTGAATCAAAGATGTAAACCATGTACATTTGTTTTTCTTACTTTAAACAACTTAATTCATTCATGGCCGAAAATATGTACATATCAAAACAAAGATTTGTTCACATCAAAGACACAAAATTATGAAATTATTTCTTCCTCTTTTGATCCTAAGACCGTGAGCCCTTCTTGAAAAATTAAACAAACTTCAATTCATCTTCTCAACTTAAATCAATTTATCAAATCAAGTATAGGTTCCTTTATCTTTTAACCAAAACCGAATAGAAAACAAATAATCACAACACAATTTCAAACACATTAACTTAGCATTATTTCACAAAATACACTCATTACTTTTATGTCACTTCATGGAAAAGAATCCTAGTCTAATTAACATGCATTGGCCGAATCTCATCATGGTCAAGACAAGGTTTTTGGTTCACTTTTCAACATGCAAAAATCATATAATCAAATCAAGGTATGTAGGTTTCCAAGACTACTTTTCAAAGCATCTCACTACATTACTTAATCTTAAACAAAAATCAAGATTATATTTTAAACTTCTAAAAAAGACATGCATGTACTTGAAATCATCAATCCTAACCTTAAGGCCAACATGCATCAAATCTTTATAAAATAAAAAACATGAATTTTTCTCTTATCAAGCATGGCCGAATCATACTTCACAAAAACACCTCATGCACAAGATCAATTACTTAGATTAAATCATGTTTATACTCAAAATAATTTTAAAGCTTGTTTCTTTAATTTATTTTTCAAAAACCGTGTCATGCACCAAGAAGAACATAATCTTTTCACTTAGGATTAACATGCAAGGGTCAAGTCTTAAGCTTTTCCACAAAACATGTAAAAATCAAAAATAATCCTAGATCAACATCAACACTTTCAACTTGTTTTTCAAAGGGATATAAAAATAACTTTTCAAGGTCAAACATCAACATGCATGTACTTAGATCTTGTAGATCAAGTCATAAAATCAATCATAATAGTACAAATCAAAGATCAAAATAATTTTGGGTAAAAAGAGGCCAAAACCGTGACATGCATTGAAGGAAGACCAAATATTTTTGTTCAAAAATCACATCCAAAGCTCAAGATCAAAACTTTCTCATGGATCAAGACAAGATCAAGGCTTTATCAAGATCAAATCAAAATCAAGACATGCAAGCACTTAAATCAACCAAGATCACCATCAAACCAACATGCAAGACTAAAGACTTCAACTTTATCATTACTCAAGTTTAGATCACAAATTTATTTATCAAATAAACTCTCAAACACATCATGGTTCATGGTTTTAAGTATTAAAGTTTAACATGCAAGGAAATTTATTTCAACTCATAAAAATCTCAAACAACTCTTTAGATCTTTTAAGATTTAGTTTGAAAAGCATCAAGATCCATTATATAAGTCTTAACCGAATCATAAAGTCCATTGTTTAACACATTACAAGTTTCTTTTAGTTTCAAAAGTCCATGATCATGCATAACAACACGTGCACTCATCATCAAGACTATGAAAATCAACATGCAAAGAAAGAAAAGAAGAAAGATTTACAAGATCAAAGAAAAACCTAAACTATTACAACTTCTTCTTAACTTTCGGACCACCCACCTAAAGAAGAGTTGATCTTCTAGCTTCCTAAGTCTTGGATCTTCAAGGAACACTCTTGATCAAGCTTGAATCCTTCTTCCTCTTCCTCTCTATCTCCCACGGCCCTCTCTCTTTCTCTCTCTCTCTCTCTCTCTAAGAGTTTAAGGAGTCTCTTAGAGTTGTGTTTGGTTTAGGAAGTGAAAGAATGAAATGGAAAGGAGATGAGGAAAATGAACTAAGGCTCACCCTTTATATAGGCCAACTCGTGGTTCTCTATTTTGCCCTTGGTTTGGTTTCGGTTCATGTGTATTGAGGAGGGGAAATCTTGGCACTTCAATTTGTTGCATGGGTGGATTTTATCAAGGGAACAATGAGGATTAATTTAAGGGCTTTAAGTCACTTCATGCATAATTATTTCTACTACTTCAAATTTTCCTACCAACTTAATTTCCTTATCGTTCTAATCTATCCCATTAGCTCCTTGTGCTAAAATGAAAAATCCTAGGCTTACATACATGCATACACATACACGTAGCACACATACACATACACATAGGAAATAAAATTTTTCTCATACAATTACTCATGTATAAAAATAACCATCTCTTTAAAGTATAAATATTAAATACTCAACCATTCCAAAAACTCAATTTAAAAAGTCATTGTATTATTTCATGAAAATCATTCCTTTAAAATTCATTCATCACTTTGAAATCATGAAATAAGAAATTCATTCAAGGAAATACCCTTTCAAAAACACTTTCTCAAAAATTAAATATCTTTAGTACTCAAAACAATACGAGGAATTTGCGGGTCGTCACAGATATTCCTTGTATTTGGATTAAGTTTAACTTTATAAGGAATTTTAAATAATGTTTTAAGTTTTGTGTATGTTGGTTATTTCTCTTAATTGTTCTTTTTAGAATTGTGCTTTGTTATGTTAATTCCTTTTATTGTTAAATGCTTTCTGTTTTGTTCCTCTTTGAGTATATTATTTGTGCTTGTTGTTTAAAATGTTTTTATGATGTTGATGTTTATGTTTTGTTAAGAATGATGTGCTATAGGGAAATTTAAGGCTTTTGTTTTCCTGAGTTGTGGGAACAAATTAGTTCTCTTAAGAATAAAATCTTAACCGTAGTTGTGTTCTAAGTGGGGGAGTGAATCCCCAATGGTCACAACCATCCTATTGCCCAAGATAGATCCATCCTGTTTCTAGAGCATATAGCTCTGCATCCCTTTTTCAATTCTTACGACTTAGCCGAATTTCGGGGACAAAATTCATATAAGTGGTGGAGATTGTAACATTCCCAATTTTTCCCCAATTGCTAGGTGCCGTAATTAATAGAATTTTGATAAGAGTAGTGTTGTTTCCAAGCCTTGAGTATGTCTAGAATGTGTTAAGAATGTAGGAATTTGTAAGAGTAGGTTTGATGAAGTAGAATTAGTTTAGAAGTGAGTTTTAGAAGTGTAATTATAAGTTAAAGAGCATAGGATCTTAGGAAATTAGGAATTAAATATCCATAGATCCATACCCAAATTCCACCATTGGATGTGAAGACGAGTGTCTTAGGATGCTTGTCTCAAATTTTGGGCAAGATCCGACGGTTAACGAAGAAGTTATGGCACTTTGAAGTGCATGGGAATGATGGATTGAACCAGTTAATCGATTAAGCCTTGAGTTAATCGATTAAGACTTGAATGATGCCCACGACTTAATCGATTAAGCATGAAGTTAATCGATTAAGGCCTGAATGTTGGTTTTGGCCAAATTTACACTGGTTAATCGATTAACCACTGCTGAATCAGACTTAAAACACGTTGAATTGAGCCATTTTCACAAAAAATTTCTCTCTCCTCTTCCACGATTTTCCTTCTCCAACAACCCTAGATTTCTCAATTGAATGAATCCACCCAAAGTCTTATCAAATTGGTTCCATAAATCAATTCCCCACTCATTCTACATGGTTTCCCCTCTTTCAATTCTCAATTTCTTCTCTATTTCTCAAAACCCCAAATCCAACCCAAACCCTAACTTTCCCCAATCCTTCTCATGGAGTTGTGCAATCAACCAAGGGAGCTTAGGAAGTGATTAAGGGCAAGCATTAAGGAGTCTAGGAAGCTTGGAGTGTAGGGGCGTTGATGCTCCCTCAAAATTGTCATGATCTCCTCTTCTCTTCAAGAGGTAAGGGGGAGTACTTTGGATTTAATTAGGGGGAGGACTTAATAATAGTAATAGGGTTATAATTAGAGGTATTTTATATGTGTATGTTTGATTTGTATGTTGACATTGTTATGTTTGAAAATAAAAGTGTGTATAATGAACTTAGGGTTGTTTAGTAATTGATTATTAGATTGTTATAGGATTAAATGATAAAATGAATTATATAAATTATGATTATTGTTGTGGCATGATTGGTATGTTCTATATGTTGACTGTGAGTCTATATGTTATGAACTTAGGATTTTGTTAGAAACAAATTGTTATAATTGCTATGAAACTACATGAATGAATGGTTTGGTTATGGTTATTATTGTTGATTATGTGCGTGGTTGTTCTATATATATATATATATATATATATATATATATATATAGTACGACCACAAATCCTAAGTTAGATACCCAACCAATTGGATATAAGTTATTAAAGGTTCAACTAATGAAAACCACATAAAATGAATTAGAAACACGTGCATTATGGAGTAAGGTGGACCTTAGGTGTACGGGGAAAAACACACGTCATTTATCGATTGATGAGAGCAAGAGTGAATTATGGGATTATCTTGGGGAACTTTGATCCTGCAAAGGATACGGGTTTGCTTCCCGTGTTGGGGATTGGTTCCACACAAACCGGGGTAATTCCATCACTTTGGCTCGTTTTGGCCAGTGAGGGTGATTTCTGCTAAAGCCCGATTTGGGAAAATCAATCCAAATCGCATGAGGGACCTTCCTAAGTGGAGGTGAAGTGTTGTTCAAGCGGGTGAGCGAGGGACCTTCCTAAGTGGAGGTGAAGCACCCAACTATAGGTTGAGAAATACTTACTCCTAGTCGGTTTTTCCCCAGAGTGGAGGGTGGGTATGTGAGAAGGTTGTGTTATTTTAAAAAGTGTTAAAAGTGTTATTGTTATTGTAAATCGAGAAGTGCATTCATTGTTATATAATAGGTTTAATTCACTGAATCCAATGAAAGTGTTAAAGTGTATAAAGTGTATAAAGTAAAGTGGAAAGTGTAACACCCCGCATTTTTCCCGTACGTGCTTAAACGAATTCGTTTAAAATAAACCTTGAGTTTTTCTTTCAAAAGGATTTTTCTAAAAACAATTATTTATTATTTTATTCAAGAATGATTTCTTTATGGAAAGAACTTGCATTTTGATTGATGAACCCTGAGAATGCAATTTTTAGAATTTTCTGGAATTATTTACAAACTGTGTTTCTGAAAACTTTGGAAGATGAATTTTTATGAAACCATGATTTCTGGGAAGCTGACGACTTTAAATAAATTATCTTTTGGAAATTTTCTATTTGTACAAAAAACTTGATTTTTAAGGATTTCTAATTATGTGTTTTGTGTAAATGATTGTTTCACTTTGAAAGAATTTAAGTTTTTCCTAGGATAATGATGTATTCTCGTGGGAGATTAAATCAATTGCCATGACATAGAATTAATTGATAATATGTGCTCATTGTGATGTGTGTTTGGTTTAATATGTAAATATTGTTTGAAAATAAACATGTGTGCATATGTGTGTAAATGTGTTACGGTTTTGGGCATATAGGTGTGTATGTGACTTTTGAAAATGTTGCATAAATCACATGAACTAATGACCATGATGCCTTGAATAATTAAGAATAGGGAATTAAAATGAAAATTCATGAGGTGTGGGCAGATGTGTGTGCCACGGTGATGGGTGTGTATGTGTATAGGTTAGAACTTTGACTCTTGGGTGGAAAAGAAAGGATTGGAGGTGACCATGCATGACGAAGTCTAGCCCTAGCCTAAGCACTTTGTCTCTTTGATTTAACCCTTGCCATGCAAATTTTTAGAAACCCAAAATTGCCCTTCCTTTTGGTGCCTTGGCCGAACCTCAACTTAAGGGCAAAGGAGGCAAATTCGGTGGCCCTTAAATTTACCTTGCTTTAGTTCATTTCTCACATTTCATTCCCATTTCCTTCACTCACATATCCAAACACTTTCTAAGGGAATATCCAACCCTTAGAAGAAATAGAGAGAGAGAAAAGAGAGAGTGTGGCCGTGGGGAACATCAAGAAGGAGAAAGGAGATTTGGACCAAGACTTTGAGTCTCTTTGAAGATCAAGTACCCTTGGAGTAGGAAACCAACTTTCCCTTGGTAGGTCATTCGAAGATCAAGAAAGAGGACCATGATGTTTAGGATTTTCTTTTGGTCTTGTAACTTTTCTTTCTTCTCTTTTCATTGCATGTTTGTTTTCATAGCTTGAGAGATGAGTGCAAGTATGATTTAGACTTTATCATGAACTTTTAAATTGATTTGTAATATGTAAACTCATGGACTCTTCATATGTGCTTCGGTTATGGTTTCCTTTAGGTAGATCTTGATGATTTTCTAAACAAATTTCTAATGGATCTAAATAACTACTTGAGATTTTTGAGAAAACTAAAATGAAAACTTCATGCATGTTGAATTTATCCTCTTAAACCGTGAACCGTGAGGTTTTTATGAAAAAGTTTAGTAAATAATTTATGATCTAGGTTTGATTTGTGACAAAGTGAAGAATTTGTGTCTTGCATGATGATTTCTTGTGCTTCAACCGTGACCTATGTGTATGTATGTGAATGTTTGATTAACAATTTCATGATCTAAGTTTATTTGAGAAGAAAATAGGGATTTTTAGCTTTGCATGTTGACTTTGTGATGATTTTGGTTGATCTTTGTATGTGTTATCAGTAATCCATGATTGTTGACTAAAAGCTAGGACTTTGAGGCTTTGCATGTCAAGTTTCAAATGAAAAAGGCTATGTTTTCCTTTCTGTATGTCTCGGCCTAGTAGAAATAAATAGGATAATGGACTTTAAAATGATTTCTCTTCTTATGAGCATGATTTGATTTAAAGACTTGTTTTATATTTGTGGTGTTGATATGAAGGCCATTCGGCCATGAGTGCTAAAAATGTGTTGGTGCATGATTTTTAGGTGCATGTATGAATTAGGAGTAGATTTAATAATTTTAAGTCCATGCATGCTATTCTTTTAGAAGATTAAGTTATAATCCAAATTTTCATTTTTAGAAAAACTATGAGTTTGAGCTTTGATAAGAAATTTAAGGAATCTCATGATGATTTATGCATGTTGGTATGGTTTCTTCAATTGTCTTTAGTGCATTAAAAAATGAACTAAGATTCTTGTCTTATGTGTGGTAACATTCGGCCTAGAGATAGGAAATAGGGAAGTGTGCTTGATAACCATTTGAATTGCATATAGACCGAGATTAACCTCATAAAAGTGTATACATGAAATGAATTGTAGCTTTAATTGTTGTTTGAATTGAAGTGAAGAAAATGAAGTTGAAGTTGTTAAATTTCTCTATGATGCTCACGGTTTCAATCTTTGAAGGCATGGATTGATTTTATTTTTGTCTTGGTTGTGTGTTATGTCATTGCAAGATCTCATTTAAATGTTCTGGTTAATACATGTTTAGATGATTAGAAGAATTTCTTTTAAATGAATAATGAGAGTGATTATATGCTATGTTTATACTATTATCTGTTTGATGAAATGATGTAATTTCTTTTCTTCTTTTCGGATTTTAGGACTAGAAATAAATAAATTGATTTCAAGGTCTGGAAATTATTTGTAGTTAGGAAATGTCAATCCTAGGTAATTCGGTTTTGTCATGATTTAGCTAAAGGGTTAAGCTTGAATTGTTTTCTCATGCATGATTAGTTTGTGTGTCAACTTTATAAATTAATTTAATGTAACTTTAGAATTTCATCTTTTAAATCTTGTTATTCTGTTGAATGTTTCCATACCCCAAACGTTTTAAAGCAAGTTTTAATGAGGAAAAGAAGGTTTATTTGAATAAAAGAGTATTTCCAAAATTGTTTTCAAAAAATTTTCTCAAAAACTGTCTTAATCATGAATCTTGAAATTGAATTTGAAAAACATTTGACAATGATAATAAGTTTTTAAAAGAAAAATTGTTTTCAAAACGAATTCACCAAATGTATCGAACTCGTTTCTAATGCACGGGAAAATGTCTTAGTTGAGCGGTGGACGAGAGGATAAGAGGCGAGGAGAGATGATCGGGAAACCTTGGAGAGCTATAGGACGTTCGTCATCGAGGTGAGAGAGGGGCTTTCCCTTAAGACGTCGTGGTAATTAGGTACATATTAAGGCGTCCAATCATCTCAAAGATTGGACCCCAATCTCATTTAGCGTGGTGGTGTATGTGATAGCGCTTGTTTGATTGGTTTAGCTATCCACCCGAACGACTGAGATTGGTTTATAAAAAAAATGATGATAATAATAATAATGATAATAGTGATGATGATACTAAGTGACAACGGAAACGGATGAAGTATTTGTGATATGGAACCTTGAGGTATACGTGGAGGGTGTGAATGAGAAATGAAAAGAAGTACTAAGATTGAGAAGGGATATTGAGGAAATTGTGAGAACATTATTGTTTAAGAATAATCAAATGTATGTTTATGTTTACACTCTGATGAGAATTATGTGTTGTTTTGATTATGCTTTATTGGTGGTTGGATTTACTTTGCTATATTTATTTTGTCCTAGTATTTACCTAATGTAATCCCACATAGTCGACATTGCCGTTTTGGGTTGCTCACTCTCTCTTTCCTCTACAATTCTATTACGTGTTGCATAAAAATGTGCGGATCCTAGATGGACAACATTGCAAGATATCAGCGGTTCAGGGAGATAGGAGCCTTACCAATGAGAGGAGATAACAACACTATGTCGGCCTACGTGGTATTCTTTCTAAGGATTCAGCGTAGAAGCGTAGAGTTAGCTGAAAGAGTTACTCCTTTGGAGATGGAGACTAAGAGTGCGCCGGATGACTCTATGGTAGAAATCACGAACGAGATAGAGGAGGAGGATCCCGACACTTGGACTGAGGTTGATACAGACGAGTGTCTGAGCGATGAGGATTGGAGCCCGAGTCCTGAGGATCTTTCGATAGAGGAGGAGGACGAGTGACAGAGCAATATTATGTGGCAAGTGTTAGTAGGATCCGACGACTAGAGATTGAGGTAATTCCCTTTTGAGTAGTGTATTCCACTTCAAGTTATTAGAGACCTGGCTCTAATATGTTGTAACCCCAAACAAGATTATGTTAAATACTGATGTTTTGAAATCAAATCAAATGGGGTAACTGTTAGAATTATTGATAGGATTGGCAGTCGTCACCCAAGAGGGGGGGTGAATTGGGTGTTTATGAAAACATTGGAAAATATTTTCTTTAAAACTTTTTCAACAAACTTAAAGAGATTTTTCAGCGGAAAAAAATATAATGTTGAAAACGGTTGCGCAGAAGCGAATAATATTAATAATAATAGAAAAACTAATATGCGCGGATACGAATTAAATAAGAACAACGAAAACTGTTATCGCGCTTATTATTTTAAATTCGCTTAAAATAGATTATTATGAAAATAGATGTTATGATGCGCAACAAACAAATATAACAGCGAAAATAAAGAGATGAGGGATAGAAGAAATTGCACCGGAGATTTTATCCTGGTTCGGCAAACCCGGCCTACATCCAGTCCCCAAGCGACCCGCTTGAGCTTTCACTATACCAAAGACGCCTCGCGTCCCCAAGTACAACCAGAGCGCCCCGCAAGCTACTAGGAACCTCCTTTCGCCAGGGACCTCGATACCCAACTAGATAGCCTAACTACTAGGTGCCCCACCGTTCGTCTAGCACTACCCAATACACAGCAGGGTTCCTCACCCTACAACCACGAACGCAGCACGTCCGCACTAGGAGATTCACTCCCTAGTCACTAAGGGTTACACACCCCTTACAACACAGGTTAAGGTATGATTGATCGGGTACAAGACCTATAGTGCACTCTCAATAGTGCTGATACAACAATAAAGGCCACTCTAACAATTATGTGTTCTAAGCAACACAGATACAACAATTAAGCTCTATGATAATGAAGTCGATATAAAGTGTTACAAGGCCAACACAAGGTTTTGTTTTCTTAAAAAAAAATATATGAACGTAAAGAACAGAGAATAGGAGAAGAAGAGAAAAAGTGTGAATGATCAGAGTTGTTCAAAATGTAGAAGTGTTGAAATGATTTTGAAAAACAAATAAATAGAGTTAGTTTTGAAATCAAAACAAATCAAAGAATAAAATAAAAAATTTAAGAATTAAAACCAAAGATTTGAAATTTGAATTTTGAATTTGAAAAAAGAATCAGAATCAAATCAAAAACGATTTTGGAAATAAAATAATTTAAGTTTTAAAATCAAAACCAAATAAAAAAGATTTAGAAAATAAATCAAGGATTTGATTCTTAAAACAAAAAAGGAATATTTTCAAAAATAAAATCAAATTCGAATTTTGAAAATAAATCAGAATCAATTAAGTAAAAACAAATCAGGAAATAAATCAAAATGATTCTGACACGTTTTTCAATAAAACTTGAGGTAATCGATTACTTCAGGGAGGTAATCGATTATCCCTTTAAAAATAGAAACTTTGAAATTCATTTTAAAAAACCAGTAATCGATTATCACATGCATGTAATCGATTACTTCACTTCTGTTTAATATATGATGCAACTCATATAATCAATTATCACTAATAAAATAATCGATTACAGAGCCTCTGATAATTGTATGATGCAACATCATGTAATCGATTACTACAAAGCAATAATCGATTACTTTGTCTCAGGAAAATATATGATGCAACAATTTTAATCGATTACTTGAGCCAGGTAATCGATTACTCTCATAAGAAAGTAATTGATTAACAAGATTCATTTAATCGATTACAACCTCTCTGATTTTTCTATGATGCAACAAAGTTAATCGATTAACTTAGGCAAGTAATCGATTACTCTCTCTTGCATACATAAAAATATTCAGAGTTTTGTAACATCAATTATTTTCACCAAAACTAAGATATAAAAACTGATTTTCACAAAACTTCTTTTTCTTCTCCTTAATTATGAAAAATATATTTAGAAAAACTTAGATTGGCCTTTTAACATAATATAAACCTTGACTTCATTACCTTACATGATGTCCTAAGGGAAAGGCTAAAATCTTCATTTGCTTGAGCCTTCAACTTCATCTGCTTGAGTCTTCAACTTGAAGCTTGGACTTGAAGGATGAAGATCTTGTGATTGCACTTGAAAAGAACTTGAGAATCTTGAGTTTGTTATCATCAAAACCATATAGAATATTTGCACTTGAAGTCCTTGAGAAAGCTTGATTTCCAACACTCCCCCTTTTTGATGATGACAAACCTGTATTCTGAATGATCTGCATCACAAGTGTTATACAAGCAAATGTATATATAATAAACATGTCCTTATCCCTAGAACACAAAGATTACAAGAAAGATACAAAAAGGATACTCTCCCCCTGTATAGATGCTATAGATGCATTAGATACAACAGATACACGCTACACATTCTTGCATCATTCAGGAATTCTTCTCCCCCTTTTGTCAACAGCAAAAAGTGGGTTAAGATATCTTCTCTTGTTGTTATGCTTTAACTTTTATTCTTCCCCTTTTGTTATTCATAAGATATGCTATGAAGCTCAGAATTCTTCTCCCCATGAGTAAGCTTGACTTCTCACTTTTCTTTCCATGGGAGTTATCACATGATCCTTTTTGTTTTCATCAAAGGAGCAAATGGTATGGCGTTCCGAGATCTCCCCTTTTTGTCCTTTTATATGAAAATATGAATATTTCTCCCCCTGAATGTGATAGATCTCCCCCTTTTGGTCAATTGAAAATACATGCTAAACTCCCCCTGAAACATCGGGTAGAAGCTTTAATAATAACAAGGAGATTGTTTCATACTTTACTCCCCCTATTTTGACATCAGCATAAGGAGTTATGGGAAACACAAAAAAAATTCATGCCATTACATAGTTAAAAGGACGCATGATGTCAAAATAGAGTGAGGTAGCAAACATGTTTTCATGTAGATTTGAAAAAGTTTTTCTCCCCCTTTCTAAAAGAATGATTCAACCAAGTAATTTATAAAGGAAGATCAAATGCATCATTAAAACATGTTTATTCTTACTATCATCACAAAAATTTGAGAGCCCTATATGCCATGACAATAAATATTCAATGCACTTCAGCACAAAATATCATGTAACACATATCACAAAATGATTAAAATAAATGAAGGATCAGAGATACTTATAGTGATGACTAAGATCTTTGGAGTTCCTTTTATTAATAATTTCATCATTTTGCAATTGAAGGAATTTTCCTCTTATTCAATGTGCTGCACTTCTTCCATTCCAAGTGATCATTTTGATGCCGCCGTATCACCTTCAAGTACTTGAGTATTGCTAAGTCCTCTCTTCAATTGACAACATTGATCATAGCATTCTAGAGAGTATTTCAAGGTTGATACTTGAAGTAATACCTTCAAGACTAATTAGCACGTGTATCTCTTGGTATCCAAGTTAATTGGATCCTTAGGAATTAGTAACACATGAATATGGTGTATGCTGAAAAAATAATTTATCCTTCAAAAAAGATTTTGTACCAACATATTGAAGAATGAATAAATACAATTTCAGCATCAAGATACACATATGTAACACGAAGATAAATATCACAAGATAATTAAAACAAAATAAGAGCAGTGATACTTATCATAGGAGTTGATTTTCCACATGTACTGGGGATTGTTTGTGCACTTGTGGAGTTCTTCCTTTAAGTCTCTCGTCCTTATAGAGTAAATTGATAAGAGCTCCACTTGTGTCTAATCATGTCACATTTCCCTTGATTCAATTCATATCCCTCTTTGATATTCTTTCGTTTAAGTCCATAGTGCATGAATCCTATCCTTAGGAAGAGGTAGCGAAAATCGTACTTTTTACATCACCTACAAAAACCACTTGAGAGCATTTCTTTTGGTATCCAAATAGAATTGGATCCTTAAGGATTAGTAGCATCTCCTCACAAATATCAAAGATATTGTGGAGGCACAATATGAATAAACAAATTAAGCATATGTACTGATCATAAAAAGAAATAACATCATGCTTATGTTATAAGTTCATGTCGTACCAAACATGTCCTTACAATTACAAGCATGTCCTCATATATCAATGCAATACCATTACATATAAAGTGTAATCATGTGATAGAAGATAACAAAATTTAGTCACACATGATATAACACACTATATGTAATAGGTATCTAGGACTATACCAAAAAAAAAATAATCATGTGCTAAAAAGAATTTTTTAAAAAAAAATGTAAAGCACATGATTTAATTTAACCAAGGAGTGATCATGATAATTAAAAATATTTTTTTAAAAAAAAATTTAGCACCCATGATCCACCTTAGTATGAATAAAAATTAGAGTAGTCCAAGTATACCTTTGTATAATCATTGATATAAGAGGAATAAGAGATTGATACCTTAGGTTTATTGACCAATGAAGTTCTTGCCTTTACCCATTGCTTCACCTTTTGATTTTTGAACATATTGGATCTTTCATTTTTCTCATGTGAAGCTTTGGTGTTGGTAGGCATCTTTCTCCTTTGATCGACCCATTTAGTTCTTGTCCTCTTAGGTGCCACCCTTGATAATTTCTCCTTTACTCTTCCACGTGGTTCATTCCATTGCCTCTTACTTGAGGTCCTTGACCTTATGATTTCACCTTTTTGCACGTTAGAAGCTTTGGTTGTGAACATCTTTCTCTTTTGACCATATTGTTTGTTTTTGGACCATTTACCCATAACTTTCATAGACTTCCCCTTTCCTTGTCCAATTGGTTCACCCTTTGATTTCATTTCCTGCACATTTATAACACAAGGAGAACCTTTTGGTACCCATTTCATCTTGGGTCCTTGGGGGTTAGTCATAGGTTCCTTAGAGGCCTTGGGAACCCATTGCATATTATTTCTCATATTTAAATTTTTACGATAAAAGCATAAATGAGAAATATGTCCTAAACAACCACAATAATTACATGTAATGGGTTTGGACGATGATTTGATTTTTTCAAACTTATTTTCATGAAACTTGGAATTTTTAACTTCACATTGAAAAATTTCATTGTCAAACACTTTGCTTGATTTTTGAATATCAACATCCTTTTCAATTTCACATTCAAGCAAGGAATTTGAACAAATGGATTTTTCAATGTTACTATATTCAAAGAGAGCATCCTCAACTTGCTTTTCAATATCAAAACAATTTTCAAAAATAGTTGAGGAGCTATTTTCTAAAAACATCTCTTTATCAAAAATATCTCCATTTTTCAAAAAATCAATTTCATTTTCAATTTGAGATAATTTTTTGTAAAGAGTCCAAGTTTCTATTTTCTAAAGATAACAAATCATCACTCAAATCATTATACGCAAATTGTAGAGATTTAGAACAAGGATTAATTGAAATTACCTCATGGTCCTCATGAGCCAAGTAGTCGGATGTTTTAATTTCATCTGCCATTGATTCCGCATCCGAGTCACTTGATTCCTCTAGTGAGTCCATAAAGGTTTCAAAAATCCTCTCTAAGTCGTCACAGTCGCTTGTTGAGTTACTCCCCACGCTTTCACTTTCATCATCAGAATCTTCGTCTAGGGAGTTGGTCCTTTCACGTTCTATAACAACTTCTTGTTGTTCCTTCTCCTCTTTCCTGTGGACACTTACACTTTCAACAAGATCATTAGTAGCATAGTGTAGATGCAGAGTGTCCCAAATATCCTTAGAATTTTCACAATTCTCAATAATAGCAAATGCATCATTGTTCAAAGCATTTTTCAAAACATGCATAGCTTGAAAATTCAAGGAAGAAGATTTTTCATCAAAACCATTAAGAACAACATGAAATAAACGAAGGCTAATAGATTGTAAAAATATTTTCATTCTCGCACTCCAATAATGAAAATTATTTCCATCAAAAAATGGTGCTTCATCGAATGAAAATCCGTCCATATTAAAAAAAAATATATCCCAACGCTGCCAATCTACAACGGATCTTTAACTCAGGCTGTTAGGCCTTTACCAGAGCACGAAGCTCTGATACCAATTGTTAGAATTATTGATAGGATTGGCAGTCGTCACCCAAGAGGGGGGGGGGGGGGGTGAATTGGGTGTTTATGAAAACATTGGAAAATATTTTCTTTAAAACTTTTTCAACAAACTTAAAGAGATTTTGCAGCGGAAAACAATATAATGTTGAAAACGGTTGCGCAGAAGCGAATAATATTAATAATAATAGAAAAACTAATATGCGCGGATACGAATTAAATAAGAACAACGAAAACCGTTATCGCGCTTATTATTTTAAATTCGCTTAAAATAGATTATTATGAAAATAGATGTTATGATGCGCAACAAATAAATATAACAGCGAAAATAAAGAGATGAGGGATAGAAGAGATTTCACCGGAGATTTTATCCTGGTTCGGCAAACCCGGCCTACATCCAGTCCCCAAGCGACCCGCTTGAGCTTTCACTATACCAAAGACGCCTCGCGTCCCCAAGTACAACCAGAGCGCCCCACAAGCTACTAGGAACCTCCTTTCGCCAGGGACCTCGATACCCAACTAGATAGCCTAACTACTAGGTGCCCCATCGTTCGTCTAGCACTACCCAATACACAGCAGGGTTCCTCACCCTACAACCACGAACGCAGTGTAACATCCCGAATTTTAATCCTAATAATAATTAGAATAATAGTAAGATTTGGAAGTAAGGATTATCCTAGAAGGGATTTAAAATGATGAATTAGGAGTTCTTTGAGTGCCATAGGGGAGTCAAGGAGCATTGGCATCGAAAAGCAAATTTAAAGAAGACCAAACGAGTGTTAAAAATCGATTTTTCGGTGTTATATACACCCGATGTTAGGAAATTCAAAATAAAAGATTTAAGACTCCAAACACAATTCCCACCGTTGGATATGAAGATATGATTTTAGGAAGTTACTCTTCAAATTTGAGCAAGATCCGACAGTGAACGAAGAAGTTATGGCTATTTGAAATTGGGAGAAAATAGCTGAAAAATAGAAAAATAAAGTAGCAGTATCTGCTCATTTCGCTTAAGCGAAAATATTTCGCTTAAGCGAAACTGTTCCAGTAGCAACACAGATGGAGTTCGCTTAAGCGAACAGATTTCGCTTAAGCGAAATTACTTCGATCTGCAACATTAAATTCGAGTTTTGGGGCTGAAACCCACCCCCAAACCCCCATTTCCGGTCCCAATCCTCTCTCCTTCCTCCTCCTTAACCTCCACCATCTCCGGCCACCTTCTTCACCTCCGGCCGCCACCTTCTACCACCCCCACCACCATCAAGACCCCTCCCTCTCTCTTCTCTCTTGGTTTCTCTCTCTCCCTCTCTCTCTCTCTCTCTCTCTCTCTCTCTTTCTCTCTCTCCACCTTCTCCACCGCCCTCCTCTTCCTCTCCGGCCACCAAGCCACCGCCACCACCACTACAACCGCCACCGCCAAGAACCCCCACCACCATCATAGATCTCTTTCCCTCACCACCGATTCCCAATCTCTCTCTTCCTCCTCTTTCTTCCGGCGGATTCACCACCCTCCGCCGGCCACCACCCACCCAGCCACCATCACCACCGCGTGTCTCCTCCTCTCTCGTTCACAAGCTCTCTCTCACACCCACGAGCTCTCTCTCTCTCTCCCCACGGATCTCACTGGCGCCGTTACCGACCCGTGATCGTGCCGGGCTCGTGTCGGGAACCTCGAAGCTCGAAGCTCTTGCCTCGGTCCAGCCGCGATCGTTCCCGCTAACGAGGAGCAACACCGACGCCGTCATCGTCGCCGAGCTAAAATCCAGGTTCTATTTAAAAAGCCCGAGGTAATAGGGTTCGTGTTACCTTTACTTGAGAAGTAAATTCTAGGATGCTATAGTGGTAGCTGAGAATAGGATAATTAAAAAGTATGTTAATGAACCTTAGGGTAGTCCTCGCTGACATAAATGAATAATTAGAATTGTTAATTGAAACCACACGTTAGGGAATAAAAGGAATGAGCGTAGAATAAGGCCCGGAACGAATGAGCGTGATTAGAATATTAAAATAGTTAGAATAAAACAAAAACGTGAGCAATCATAAAAATAAAACCATAGGGGAAGTAAAAGGACAAGAGGGTAAACGAAATAGGCAAAGAGAGAGTAGAATTAATGAATTAAAAGATAATAAGTATAATAGTACCCGAAGAGTAAATTGAGGTAAAAGAGGGATTAGTATAAGGAATAATAAATACGTGCAGGACCGATTAAAGCAATAGGCGCAAGATAATAACTTAGATTTAAAATAAATTAGGAAAGCGATAAGCGGATAAATAAAAAGATAATAAAACGAAGAAAGAGTACATTATGAGGGAAATTAGGTAGAATAATGTAATAAAGATTGAGAAGCTAGATTAAGTTAATAGAGCAATTAAATATAAATATAGTTAATGAAATAGGAACAATGAGTTAGGTAATTGACCGAGATAAGGAAATTAAGAAATAACTAAGAATAAGTAACGAGAACTAGAATACACTATACTTGACCGTATTAACTAGAGTTGGATAAAATCGAGGGGAAACTAACAAAAGAAAAAGAGTAAAGTAGAAAATGTAGAAAAATGTGATAAGTCATAAACGAAAATAAAGATCAAAAGATTGAGACAAGTACAAAAGAAATACTTAAATTATAAGAAGAGAAAAGGGAAATAATTAAGAAAGAATAAAAGAGAACGACTGATGGTCTGTTGGACTCAGTCATAATAAAAGATGAACGGCTGATGGTCTGTTTGGCTCAGTCATAATAAAAGATGAACGGCTGATGGTCTTTTGGACTCAGTCATAAAGGAAAAGAAAAATAAAATGGAAGTCCGGTGCGAGCCTGGTAAGGCGTATCGGCATCGATGCGAGCCTGGTAAGGCGTGTCGATTAAAAAGAAAATTAAAGTCCGGTGCGAGCCTGGTAAGGCGTATCGGCATCGATGCGAACCTGGTAAGGCGTGTCGATTAAAAAGAAAATGAAAGTCCGGTGCGAGCCTGGTAAGGCGTATAGGCATCGATGCGAGCCTGGTAAGGCGTGTCGATTAAAAAGAAAATGAAAGTCCGGTGCGAGCCTGGTAAGGCGTATCGGCATCGATGCGAGCCTGGTAAGGCGTGTCGATTAAAAAGAAAAATAAAAGAAAATGAATAATGAAAAAGGGGAACTCCTAGCGCTAAGTACTGTACGGCTGGCTGGGGCTGGACTACCTAATGAAAATGGAAAAAGAATAAAAGAATGGGAAAGGAAGAAAGAAAAGAGAATCAATGATTAAAGGAATGTGAGAATAAGTGAAGAACTAAAAGAGATCAATTATACGAATAATTATGAATAAAGTATATTAATAATTATATAGGCTTAGTTATTTGCTATGTCTTCTTTTAGGATTTATCTTTTTAAGTTCTGTGTAATGCTACCCTTCTTGATATAATTTTACAGGTACGGAAGCAGAGCTTACACTGTTGCGGGCTGAACTGGAAACTCTCCACCACGTGGAGTGCATTTATGATACTCTGAGTGTATTTTAATTATATTGAAAACTTTTATTTTTGTAATTTAATTTGCGTAGTAATTGTATGCCCTGAATTTATACCAATTGGGCTTTAGGATCTGATCTGGTTATTGAACTATTATGTTTTAAGTTTTTAAATATTCTGGACTGACAGGTTTTAAGAAGAGAATTTTTGGGAAGTCTGAAAAACAGAGGAAACTCTACCGGATTTTCGAAAAACCTTTTAAAAGAAATCAAATTCTAAAATGAATTTTCAAACTCTGATTTTATTAAAATTTAAAATTAACTAAATTAAAGTGAGGATGTTACATTTATGGTATCAAAGCAGTTTCCCTCGGCCTTGGAGTGTGAACTCACAACTCCTATGGTTTACTCACCAAGCGAGTAACCGATATGTATAGTGAAGTGTCTAAGTTAAGCGAATAGGACACATATATAACTACCTATTTATATATGTGTTCGTTTGCTAACTTCTCCAGGATTAGGTTGTGACAGCAATAGACTATAGGACGTTAGTTTAAACTCAACTGGATTCCTCGATGGTGTTGTCGTTTAATAGTGTAAGGGTAGGATTGGTCATCCTTACTCTTGCAGCTATTAAGTGATTATATCGTCAACAAACCTGACGATGATGTTGCTATTGATAAATGTGAGATTGAGACTGACCATCTCAATCTTCGCACTGGTCGATTGTCAATGTCGTTGAAAGCTTCGAAGTAGCACAAAAACCAATCCGACATAAGATTTCATGAGAAGTACCATCATTAGAAGAAAGTAAGTCGACTTGAACGGTACCTTCTTCGGATCCTTCACGTGAAGTTCTTGAGGGAATCAAGCTCACCCTAGAAACCATCTCCAGCTTCCTTGAAAAGCTAAACCAGACTTTGGCAGTCCGAAACCTACTGGGAGTCTTACCAACAAGATTCCTGGACGGTCGCCCACGAGAAAAGCAAGTCTTGAAAACCTAACCAAGTATCCATGCCGAGAGCAACCAAGATTGAACAACTGAACAATGGTCTTCGGTGAAAATAAGAACCCGACAATGGTGCGCTGTTGATAGATGTGAGGTTGAGATTGATCACCTCAATCTTTGCAACTATTAACGGATGATATCATTGCAATCCTCTTAATGAAATTGAAACAATAGAAATGGAAACTCTCCAAGGGAGTAGATCCTTTGGATGCAAAGAAACCAACCCAAATGATGTTCTTTCCAAGTTCCTTAAACGGAAGCGGATAGTAGGCCCAAAACAAAACCAAAGCATAAGAACCACCCCTAACCATCAAAAAGCCAAACTAGAACATAGGTAACCCAAGTTTTATCGGGAATCTTACCCAGGTTCTTGAATGGTCATCCATTAGAAAAGCTTAACTGGTAACCTCTTGAAGTCTCTACATAGAGACCAAACAAATTGAATGAATGACCACCAACGGGTAATCCGCCCAACACGAATCTCGATTTCGGGAGTAGTACAAGTCTTAAGGTGATAGCAAGGTCAGATTCCATTAGCTTTCTTGTTCTATATCAAATTCATTCAAGCTTTTCTTAAGATCCAACTCGAAATAGGTTGTAAGGGATTGCTGACATACACCCAAGGTATGTCTTGAGTGTCACTGATCTAAAATAGTGCTTAATAGAGCATTCAGAATTCAAGAATGTCTGTCAACCACAATTTGTGACCATCAAAAATCGTTTAAGACTTTAATAGTAATTCTGAAAAGCTTAGTTAGTACCTCAATTCGTGCAAGTAGATCTCTTCCTCCTCATTCTTCTTGGTTTGACTTTACCTTGAAGTAGCGACTTTTGATCACGGATCAAAGATTTCTCGCTCTAATCTACTGAACATTGTGAACTTACGATTTTCTCCTTGTTTCTTATCCTAGAATACCCATCGTTCCTGGAGTTCCAGTCTTATGTATTCGATCCGATTCCTCGTGGACGAGGAAATTTCTAGTCATAAGCTGCTACATTCTGCGAAAAGTCCTTGGATTGCATAATCTTAGGCTATTTTCCTTAAAGCGAAAGCGCAAATTCCTTGTGAATTCCAAAGATTACATTTCTTGTTGTTGTTAGATTACTACACTCTTCATTGAAAGTCGTATGAAAGACAATCAGAAGCCGACACGTTCGATTCCCTGCTTTCGGGCACCGGCGTAATCAGGTAAGTTGATACTAAGTGGGGGAGACTTAACGACTCAATTCGGATCCTATCCGAGCAACAACAACTAGTGATCATACCATAAGCAATAGGACTACTAAATAGATAATTGCAAATGCTTCACGGAGGATCGAATGAGATTTAAATTAGAGGTAAAACCATACCTCCCCAAAATAACACCGAATTGAGGAGTAACATCTAGGCCTTGACAGAAACCAATCAATTAGCCGCAGATTCATAGAAAACGCATCCTTTGACAGCTCTCTGCTGAAAATGCACACTTGAGGATAATCTCCATTGTCTTCTTGCTTGACATGTATCCAGTACATCATGGGTCGTCGTACGAAGAGTATGAAACCTATCTTTGAGTGTTTCGTGTTTCTTCTTTTCATATTCACTCCTTCAAGTTTCAAGCGTCTCAAATGTATACATGAGAATTCACCAAGACGTAGGAACCCAACATATTCTATGCCTACCGATGGATAACCATCCACGTATCCCTTCTAACCATGGATATCGGTCGAAAAGCGTATGTGCGAAATTCCGAATGACAAATGAGCATACCCCCAAGCATGGATATAATCAAGCATGTCAATGCTAAGTGGGGGAGGATTTCAATCCAAGGAATGGGAGAAGTAAATTTAATAATAAGAAAACCGATGTTCCTGTGCAGGCAGAGATAATACGTAGTATTAGAAGACAAGCCTTGAAATAGGCATGAACCTAGCCACACCTGGAGCGGGAAATAAAAATCGAAGGGAAGTGAAAACCGTAGTCAGGAGTTTACCAATGGGATGATTCTCCATTTAAGGAATTGAACGGAATTTCGGGGACGAAATTCTAATAAGTGGGGGAGAAATGTAACATCCCGAATTTTAATCCTAATAATAATTAGAATAATAGTAAGATTTGGAAGTAAGGATTATCCTAGAAGGGATTTAAAATGATGAATTAGGAGTTCTTTGAGTGCCATAGGGGAGTCAAGGAGCATTGGCATCGAAAAGCAAATTTAAAGAAGACCAAACGAGTGTTAAAAATCGATTTTTCGGTGTTATAAACACCCGATGTTAGAAAATTAAAAATAAAAGATTTAAGACTCGAAACACAATTCCCACCGTTGGATATGAAGATATGAATTTTAGGAAGTTACTCGTCAAATTTGAGCAAGATCCGACGGTGAACGAAGAAGTTATGGCTATTTGAAATTGAGAGAAAATAGCTGACAAATAGAAAAATAAAGTAGCAGTATCCGCTCATTTCGCTTAAGCGAAACTGTTCCAGTAGCAACACAGATGGAGTTCGCTTAAGCGAACAGATTTCGCTTAAGCGAAATTACTTCGATCTGCAACATTAAATTCGAGTTTTGGGGCTGAAACCCACCCCCAAACCCCCATTTCCGGTCCCAATCCTCTCTCCTTCCTCCTCCTTAACCTCCACCATCTCCGGCCACCTTCTTCACCTCTGGCCGCCACCTTCCACCACCCCCACCACCATCAAGACCCCTCCCTCTCTCTTCCCTCTTGGTTTCTCTCTCCCTCTCTCTCTCTTTCTCTCTCTCCACCTTCTCCACCGCCCTCCTCTTCCTCTCCGTCCACCAAGCCGCCGCCACCACCACTACAACCGCCACCGCCAAGAACCCCCACCACCATCATAGATCTCTTTCCCTCACCACCGGTTCCCAATCTCTCTCTTCCTCCTCTTTCTTCCGGCGGATTCACCACCCTCCGCCGGCCACCACCCACCCAGCCACCATCACCACCGCGTGTCTCCTCCTCTCTCGTTCACAAGCTCTCTCTCACACCCACGAGCTCTCTCTCTCTCTCCCCACGGATCTCACCGGCGCCGTTACCGACCCGTGATCGTGCCGGGCTCGTTTCGGGAACCTCGAAGCTTGAAGCTCTTGCCTCGGTCCAGCCGCGATCGTTCCCGCTAACGAGGAGCAACACTGACGTCGTCATCGTCGCCGAGCTAAAATCCAGGTTCTATTTAAAAAGCCCGAGGTAAGAGGGTTCGCGTTACCTTTACTTGAGAAGTAAATTCTAGGATGCTATAGTGGTAGCTGAGAATAGGATAATTAAAAAGTATGTTAATGAACCTTAGGGTAGTCCTCGCTGACATAAATGAATAATTAGAATTGTTAATTGAAACCACACGTTAGGGAATAAAAGGAATGAGCGTAGAATAAGGCCTGGAACGAATGAGCGTGATTAGAATATTAAAATAGTTAGAATAAAACAAAAACGTGAGCAATCATAAAAATAAAACCATAGGGGAAGTAAAAGGACAAGAGGGAAAACGAAATAGGCAAAGAGAGAGTAGAATTAATGAATTAAAAGATAATAAGTATAATAGTACCTGAAGAGTAAATTGAGGTAAAAGAGGGATTAGTATAAGGAATAATAAATACGTGCAGGACCGATTAAAGCAATAGGCGCAAGATAATAACTTAGATTTAAAAGAAATTAGGAAAGCGATAAGCGGATAAATAAAAAGATAATAAAACGAAGAAAGAGTACATTATGAGGGAAATTAGGTAGAATAATGAAATAAAGATTGAGAAGCTAGATTAAGTTAATAGAGCAATTAAATATAAATATAGTTAATGAAATAGGAACAATGAGTTAGGTAATTGACCGAGATAAGGAAATTAAGAAATAACTAAGAATAAGTAACGAGAACTAGAATACACTATACTTGACCGTATTAACTAGAGTTGGATAAAATCGAGGGGAAACTAACAAAAGAAAAAGAGTAAAGTAGAAAATGTAGAAAAATGTGATAAGTCATAAACGAAAATAAAGATCAAAAGATTGAGACAAGTACAAAAGAAATACTTAAATTATAAGAAGAGAAAAGGGAAATAATTAAGAAAGAATAAAAGAGAACGGCTGATGGTCTGTTGGACTCAGTCATAATAAAAGATGAACGACTGAAGGTCTGTTGGACTCAGTCATAATAAAAGATGAACGGCTGATGGTCTTTTGGACTCAGTCATAAAGGAAAGAAAAAGAAAATGGAAGTCCGGTGCGAGCCTGGTAAGGCGTATCGGCATCGATGCGAGTCTGGTAAGGCGTGTCGATTAAAAAGAAAATGAAAGTCTGGTGCGAGCCTGGTAAGGCGTATAGGCATCGATGCGAGCCTGGTAAGGCATGTCGATTAAAAAGAAAATGAAAGTCCTGTGCGAGCCTGGTAAGGCGTATCGGCATCGATGCGAGCCTGGTAAGGCGTGTCGATTAAAAAGAAAAATAAAAGAAAATGAATAATGAAAAAGGGGAACTCCCAACGCTCAGTACCGTACGGCTGGCTGGGGCTGGACTACCTAATGAAAATGGAAAAAGAATAAAAGAATGGGAAAGGAAGAAAGAAAAGAGAATCAATGATTAAAGGAATGTGAGAATAAGTGAAGAACTAAAAGTGATCAATTATACTAATAATTATGAATAAAGTATATTAATAATTATATAGGCTTAGTTATTTGCTATGTCTTCTTTTAGGATTTATCTTTTTAAGTTCTGTGTAATGCTACCCTTCTTGATATAATTTTACAGGTACGGAAGCGGAGCTTACACTGTTGCAGGCCGAACTGGAAACTCTCCACCACGTGGAGTGCATTTATGATACTCTGAGCGGATTTTAATTATATTGAAAACTGTTATTTTTGTAATTTAATTTGCGTAGTAATTGTATGCCCTGAATTTGTACCAATTGGGCTTTAGGATCTGATCTGGTTATTGAACTATTATGTTTTAAGTTTTTAAATATTCTGGACTGACAGGTTTTAAGAAGAGAATTTTTGGGAAGTCCGAAAAACAGAGAAAACTCTGCCGGATTTTCGAAAAACCTTTTAAAAGAAATCAAATTCTAAAATGAATTTTCAAACTCTGATTTTATTAAAATTTAAAATTAACTAAATTAAAGTGAGGATGTTACACGCAGCACGTCCGCACTAGGAGATTCACTCCCTAGTCACTAAGGGTTACACACCCCTTACAACACAGGTTAAGGTATGATTGATCGGGTACAAGACCTATAGTGCACTCTCAATAGTGCTGATACAACAATAAAGGCCACTCTAACAATTATGTGTTCTAAGCCACACAGATACAACAATTAATCTCTATGATAATGAAGTCGATATAAAGTGTTACAAGGCCAACACAAGGTTTTGTTTTTTTAAAAAAAAATATCTGAACGTGAAGAACAGAGAATAGGAGAAGAAGGAAAAAGTGTGAATGATCAGAGTTGTTCAAAATGTAGAAGTGTTGAAATGATTTTGAAAAACAAATAAATAGAGTTAGTTTTGAAATCAAAACAAATCAAAGAATAAAATAAAAGATTTAAGAATTAAAACCAAAGATTTGAAATTTGAATTTTGAATTTGAAAAAAGAATCAGAATCAAATCAAAAACGATTTTGGAAATAAAATAATTTAAGTTTTAAAATCAAAACCAAATAAAAAAGATTTAGAAAATAAATCAAGGATTTGATTCTTAAAACAAAAAAGGAATATTTTCAAAAATAAAATCAAATTCGAATTTTGAAAATAAGTCAGAATCAATTAAGTAAAAACAAATCAGGAAATAAATCAAAATGATTCTGACACGTTTTTCAATAAAACTTGAGGTAATCGATTACTTCAGGGAGGTAATCGATTATCCCTTTAAAAATAGAAACTTTGAAATTCATTTTAAAAAACCAGTAATCGATTATCACATGCATGTAATCGATTACTTCACTTCTGTTTAATATATGATGCAACTCATATAATCGATTATCACTAATCAAATAATCGATTACAGAGCCTCTGATAATTGTATGATGCAACATCATGTAATCGATTACTGCAAAGCAATAATCGATTACTTTGTCTCAGGAAAATATATGATGCAACGTAACAATTTTAATCGATTACTTGAGCCAGGTAATCGATTACTCTCATAAGAAAGTAATTGATTAACAAGATTCATTTAATCGATTACAACCTCTCTGATTTTTCTATGATGCAACAAAGTTAATCGATTAACTTAGGCAAGTAA
This sequence comes from Crotalaria pallida, assembly GCA_037953625.1. Classification (NCBI taxonomy): domain Eukaryota; kingdom Viridiplantae; phylum Streptophyta; class Magnoliopsida; order Fabales; family Fabaceae; genus Crotalaria; species Crotalaria pallida. The sequence goes on along the minus strand of CM075650.1, from coordinate 45,478,831 downwards.
TCGATTACTCTCTCTTGCATACATAAAAATAATAACATCAATTATTTTCACCAAAACTAAGATATAAAAACTGATTTTCACAAAACTTCTTTTTCTTCTCCTTAATTATGAAAAATATATTTAGCAAAACTTATATTGGCCTTTTAACATAATATAAACCTTGACTTCATTACCTTACATGATGTCCTAAGGGAAAGGCTAAAATCTTCATTTGCTTGAGCCTTCAACTTCATCTGCTTGAGTCTTCAACTTGAAGTTTGGACTTGAAGGATGAAGATCTTGTGATTGCACTTGAAAAGAACTTGAGAATCTTGAGTTTTTTATCATCAAAACCATATAGAATATTTGAACTTGAAGTCCTTGGGAAAGCTTGACTTCCAACAGTAACTTGTTTGAATGATGTTTTGGAAAACGAGTTTCAAAGTGCGATGTCCCGTGACATCTCTGTTTGGAACTTGAAGGGGTGGCATGCCTTTGAGAATGTAATGTTCCATGACTCGGTTTCAAAATGGAAATGTTCTCACGAGCATGTAACTCCTGTAAAAAAATAAAAAAAAAATGGCCCCTAATTTTCACTTAAAATGATTATGGCAGTTGCCAAATCGGGGTGTTACAGAAAGTGTTACATTGGATTCAGGAGTTAAACCATAGTAGTATAAAGTGCATTTCATACTCATATGATTGAGCATCAAAGCATTGTTATGTGATGAATTGTATATATATATATATATATATATATATAGTATAAAGGAATAGTAAAACTGTTAAGGTCTAGAAATAGTAAAATTGAATAGGATAAATGAACATGAACATATGTGTGTGGGTATGTCTAGTTATGCTGTATTATTGTTATTTTAAGTTTTTTCCATGATTATTTCTCAAATTACTCACCCCTTAAGTTGACCATTTTAGGTACCATTGGAGAAAGTTATTCACTGCTTTCGAGCCGAGAAGATATACTCTCACATAAGGAGAGCATATTAATTGTGAGACTTTAGTGGTCTCATTTCATTGTAACCATTCTAGGGTATTGTAATGTAAATTATTTTCATTGACTAAAGTTGTATTAAATTTTGAATTACTTATCTTCATTTAAAAATACTTCTATTTTTGTAAAAAGGACTTTATAAAAGCATTTATTTTAATAAGAAGTGTTAAAGGTTGTGAAGGATATACTATCCTTTTCTTCATTACTTCGAAATAAGTCACAACCTCTTGTAAATTAATTATAATTTTGTAATCGTTTATAAACTGTTCTGGACTGATAGGTGAAAAATTAACTTGGGTAAAGTCAATATTTTAGAGGAAACGCCGCCAAAATTTTTATAAAACCCCAAGTATTTTAATATTAAATCCTATAAAAGTAATATATTTTAATGTATAAAAATTGAGGATGTTACACTTGCCACAACCCACTTGGAAATGGGGGAGTAAGTGGGTCAGAATCGACCGGCGAACCCGATAAACCCAACTCATATTTGACGGGTCGGTTCGTTTTTTTTAAAGTAACCCAATCAAGTATGGGTTGTGTCAAGGGTTTATTTTCTTTAAAACCGATCAACACAACCCAATCCGTTGATTTAAATGTATTTTATTTATTTATTATTAATATATATTATGCTTAATTTTTCATTACTTAATGTAAATTGTATAATTGTATTGTTTATAGATAATTTGGTTCACAATTATGTAATTGGATTGATTTGGATAATATTTATTAACTTTTTTTGGTATAAGAAAAATTCTATTACCAACGATAAAAAATATTAAACAAACCAACAGCTAAAGTCCTACACTAGCCACCTTCTAGGAAGGGTTCTGTAAGGACTTAGTTGTGAAAGTCATAGTTCTGAACAAATTCTATTAACTAAAGAGACATTTTTCCAATCCCTAAATCTAGGAAAACAAAAACTTGCTCTCCAAGCAATCTCCATTTTCACGGTTCTAAACACACTTGTCCATCGTTCTAGTGCTATTAGCAAAAATCTTGCCATTCCTTTCCTTCCATGTGTGGTAAACAGCTACAGCAAATACACCTTGTATAAGTTTCTTCATATTCTTGTCGCATATTGCATGCCCAATCCATCTTGTCCAATTCCTGAATCTACACGACCATCTATCCAGACCAATCCACAAGCACAGGCTATCAATTAAACCTCTGCTCCAAGAACAGTAAAAAAACAGGTGCTCTATTATTTCATTAGCAGTATTGCATAAGCAAGAATGCAATGGAACCTTTAGCTTCTGCATCAATCATGACATCTAATGTTAGCCATCTTCTTAATCAGTTGCTTCGCCTCTGTAGGAGTCTTACTCTCCAATGAACCATTAGCTTTTGCATCAATCATTCCGTTATTGGTCATCTTCAAGCCGCCCTTAAACAATCGGATTTGCATGAAGTCAGGCAAGGAATGTCTTGGGCATCTCTTAAAAAATTACCTAAATCTCTTTCAGGCTTCATGTATGGACTCTACATCTTTCTGGATAAAGACATTGATTTCTTGCCTTAGTCTGGCTTCCTTGGCTTGTGAGAAGTGCTTGTCTATGAATTTTCGGACAAGATCATCCCATGTTGTAGTACTCCCTTGAGGTTGAGATAGAAGCCAACACTTTGCTTTGTCTTCGAGGGAGAGTAGGAATAGCCTCAGTCAGATTGCTTCATTATTTGCACCCTGGATTTTGAAGAATTCCAGGATACTCATAAAGTTGTCGATATGGTCATTTGGATCCTCTTGTGGGTTTCCACTAAACTACTCCTATTGGGTCAAGGTTATACATGCAAGCTTGTTCTCAAAATTCTGAGCTATTACAGCAGGCCGAAGAATGCTAGTTGTTCATGTGTTCGATTTGATGATAGATTAGTCTGCAAGATTCTTCTCTAGTTCATTATCCGCCATTGCTTCTATTCTTCTTTCTTGTCGTGCTTGGTTCCTTAGTCTTGTTGCTTTGCGCTCAATCACAGGATCAAACAGCAAAACTTAAAAATTAGCTGCACTAAGTAATTACATACAAAAGAAAGAAGCTCTAAACAAATATTAGATCAAATAAAAATAAAAGAAGTAAAATATTCATAGGAATAGATCAAACCAATATCATCGATCACAAGTAACTACGAATAAATACCGGAAAAAAGCCAAAACAAAATTTATTCGTGGCAGCGACCCCAAAAACTTGTTACGACATTGATAAGTACATCAGGTCGTACATGTAATATAGTGATAAAATAGGGAGTCGAACTGGTAGGGATTAAAATCTTCTTATTTAATATGATATATTTTGATATTTAATCATATGAATCACACTTATTTTCAGTTATTTTATAAATTTATGAATTTGAGATATTTTTATACCTTATACCTTGAAATTTAAATTTATCAGTTATCATCGTCGTCACCATCATCATCATCATCATCATCATAATTATTATATTATTATTATCATTATCATCATCACGTATCTACTTTTACTATATAAGTATATGTTTTGTAAAATAATAAGGATGTTACATAACAAATTTTGAGAACTGTGCACGAGAATTATGAGGATGTTAACAAACTTTGACTATTATGCATGACGCGTGCATATAAAAACTGTTTAAACCATAAACTGCAGGTGACAGATATGCCAATCTATTAACAACAAACAATGTACCTCAATTCTCTCTATAAAAGCGAAGTTCTTATAGAAGAAAAATAAGGTAGAAAAACGTGAGAAGAGAAGAAACACATTGTAGAAAAATCCCAAGCTTTGTACATTCATCATCTACACTCACAGGAAGAAATGAATTCCTCAAAAGTTTCATGCTTTTTATTTATCCTTTCGATTATGCTCGTTTTTCAGTGCCCTATGTCTGCATTAGGTGAGAGCTTGTATGAAAAAGTATGCAAAGAGACCAAGGATCCGTCATGCTTACAACTTTTGAAAGTCGACCCCTGAATCCCCTCTGCGAAAAGTTATCATGAACTATCCAAGTTCATCCTTGAGCTTGGAATAAAGAAGGGGAAAGAAGGCCAGAACTACATGAAGGAAATTGAGAAAAAAAAATCCTATTGAAGGCATTAAGTTATGTGCTAATCAATTTTACAACCAGGTTATAACTTCATTCCAAAGTGAAATTATGGAATTGGAGGAGGATATTATGTCAGCAACCTATGATGCTAAAATTGCTGGTGATGGAGTTACATATTGTGTAGAACGTCTACAAGAAGTAAAAATAGCCAATCCTCTTATAAATAAAGAGGTGGGTTTGATTAGTGTGGCTGGATTTCTTGCCACAACGCACTTGGAAATGGGGGAGTAAGTGGGTCAGAATCGACCGGCGAACCCAATAAACCCAACCCATATTTGACGGGTCGGGTCGTTTTTTTTTAAGTAACCCAATTAAGTATGAGTTGTGTCAAGGGTTTATTTTATTTAAAACCGATCAACACAACCCAATCCGTTGATTTAAATGTATTTTATTTATTTATTTATTATTAAAATATATTATGCTTAATTTTTCATTACTTAATGCTAAATTGTATAATTGTATTGTATATGGATAATTTTATTCACAATTATGTAATTGGATTGATTTGGATAATATTTATTAACTTTTTTTTGGTATAAGAAAAATTCTATTACCAACGATAAAAAATATTAAACAAACCAACAGCTAAAGTCCTACACTAGCCACCTTCTAGGAAGGGTTCTATAAGGACTTAGTTGTGAAAGTCATAGTTCTGAACAAATTCTATTAACTAAAGAGACATATTTCCAATCCTTAAATCTAGGAAAGCAAAAACTTGCTCTCCAAGCAATCTCCATTTTCACGGTTCTAAACACTTGGTTCATCGTTCTAGTGCTATTAGCAAAAATCCTGCCAATCCTTTCCTTCCATGTGTGGTAAACAGCTATAGCAAATACAGCTTGTATAAGTTTCTTCATATTCTTGTCCCATATTGCATGCCAAATCCATCTCGTCCAATTCCTGAATCTACACTACCATCTATCCAGACCAATCCACAAGCACAGGCTATCAATTAAACCTCTGCTCCAAGAACAGTAAAAAAACAGGTGCTCTATTGTTTCATTAGCAGTATTTCATAAGCAAGAATGCAATGGAACCTTTAGCTTCTGAATCAATCATGACATCTAATGTTAGCCATCTTCTTAATCAGTTGCTTCGCCTCTGTAGGAGTCTTACTCTCCAATGAACCATTAGCTTCTGCATCAATCATTCCGTTATTGGACATCTTCAAGCCGCCCTTAAACAATCGGATTTGCATGAAGTCAAGCAAGGAATGTGTTAGGCATCTCTTAAAAAATTACCTAAATCTCTTTCAGGCTTCATGTATGGACTCTACATATTTTTGGATAAAGACATTGATTTCTTGCCTTAGCCAGGCTTCCTTGGCTGGTGAGAAGTGCTTGTCTATGAATTTTTGGACAAGATCATCCCATGTTGTAGTACTCCCTTGAGGTTGAGATAGAAGCCAACACTTTGCTTTGTCTTCGAGGGAGAGTAGGAATAGCCTCAGTCAGATTGCGTCATTATTTGCACCCTGGATTTTGATGAATTCCAGGATACTCATAAAGTTGTCGATATGGTCATTTGGATTCTCTTGTGGGTTTCCACTAAACTACTCCTGTTGGATCAAGGTTATACATGCAAGCTTGTTCTCAAAATTCTGAGCTATTATACCAGGCCGAAGAATGCTAGTTGTTCATATGTTCGATTTGATGATAGATTAGTCTACAAGATTCTTCTCTAGTTCATTATCCGCCATTGCTTCTATTCTTCTTTCTTGTCGTGCTTGGTTCCTTAGTCTTGTTGTCGTGCGCTCAATCTCAGGATCAAACAGCAAAACCTAAAAATTAGCTGCACTACGTAATTACATACACAAGAAAGAATCTCTAAACAAATATTAGATAAAATAAAAATAAAATAAATAAAACATTCATAGGAATAGATCAAACCAATATCATCGATCACAAGTAACTGCGAATAAATACCGGAAAAAAGCCAAAACTAAATTTATTCGCGGCAGCGACCCCAAAAACTTGTTATGCAATTGATAAGTACATCAGGTCGTACATGTAATATAGTGATAAAATAGGGAGTTGATGTAACATCCCGGGTTTTTCCGACTAGGATAAATAAAATTTGATTAAAGAAAAGTGTTTATTTTATGGAGTTTTGATAAAAAAATATTTTTATGGAGTTAGTAAAAATGATTTTTAATGAGAAAAGGTTTTTATTGTTGGAGATTTGCAAAAATGAACTTCTTTATGGATTTTCTTAGATGTATTAACTTAGAAAATCCATAACTTTTTAACCGTAACTCCGATTTTTATGATCTTTATATCAAAACGATCGTATCAAAATGTAGTTTTCAAAAATGTATCTTTCATAATTTTCTGGGTTGGTTTGCGAAAATTGTTTTTCAGTGTGATAAAGGACGAATTTCCAAGGAATAAATCATGAAAAATAGTTTTTGATTTTTAATAAATTTTTCCTTTTGGGATTATCTTTAATATATTAAATTATGATTTTAGAAAATGAAATAAGGGCTATAAGTGCAACCAATAAGTACAGTTTATTATGTGAAAAGAAAATGTGTTTAATTGTTAATATTTGTGTTTGATTAATTAGTGAAAGAATAAATTATTGTGTGATCAAATGTATGATTGAATGTGTGCCTATGTGTGTATGTGTGATATATGTATGATATAGTATGTGTATGTGTGCATGACATATAGCTTTGCTTGGTGACCAAATAAAGAAGAAATGAAAAAAAAAATAAAAAAAAATAGTAGGACATGTGTGAATGCATATGTGTGCCACGGTTTTGGTGAGTTTGTGCATGCATGAGATATGTGTGAGGTGTGTGTAAGTGACAAGTGTGTGCATGGTGTATGTGTAAGCTTGTGAAGCTCTTGCTTGATGACTAGGTAGAAAAAGGAATTAAAATAAAAAGAAAAGAAAATAGAAACTTGGGGACCAAGTACATATTTTTGAGTTGCCAAAATTACCCTCCTAGAAGCATGTAGGTGGCCTTAGTTCATTTTGTAACACCCCTAATTTTCGTCTCCCGAATAATAGGAAATTAATAATAAAAGTTTTATTATTAATTTATAGAAATTTTCCAAGTTTATGTTTTGTATTTAATTAGCCTAAAATATAAAAATAAGTTGAAATATTTTTATATGGAAAATAAATGCAAAATATAAGGATATTGCATTTTGGTCCCTGAATGAGGACTTAAAGGTAATATTGAAAAGGTTCTTGGAGGGAAAGATTTAAAAATATTAATTTTTAAATTTTGAACTAATCTAACCGGTTAGTACTGCCCTGTAACTGGTTAGACGATGAACCCAGAAACTGGGTTAGTGGCTTTTGATGAGTAATCACTTGATTAATCCCGAATTCGCCACGATTACAGCCTAAATCTAGTGGAAAACCACGCGTCAACCTGCATGTTAATCTGAATTGCTTATAAATAGCTGAGTTCTGAAGGATTGAGGGTTGGTTTCTGCTGAATTGTGTTGAAGAAGGGCAATTAGGGTTCCAAATTCGTTCTGAGCAATTCGTCTCCTTCTTTGAGAGTTAGAGAGCGAAACACACCTTTCTGAAAAGCTTGAATCAAGGGCTTTTCAGTGATATACACCTTGTGAGTTAAGTGTTCGTGTGGGTGGAGGAATCAAGCTTGGAAGCTAAGAGTGGGAAACTGAGTCCTGTTTTCTTCCTGTTCTGGAAGTTGAATCTCAGCTTTGATTTTGGTAAGTACAGTCCACCATTGAGCCTCAAATCTCTTTGATTCTCTAGTGCATGTTACCTATATTGAGTCCTAATTGTTTTCCCCAATTTCTTTGGCCAATTGCTATGTCAAATCTTCTGGTCTTTGGACCCTGTTGATAAAAATCGTGGCTGAGAGCAGAACTGTGGATTTGTGGGAATCTGTGGATTGATCTTCAAGTTCAGTGGTAATACTCATCAAAATCGACTTAGAGGTATGGGAGAAGTCTACCTTATACTAGATTTAGACTAAAAATCAAGTATTTAGGATTTGAGTTAACAAAACTCATAAAGGGCATTATGTGTGAAAAGGCACAAAGGCTTGGAGGCCAAATTTTAGTTCAATGTTGCTTTGAGCAACTTGGTGTTGATGCATGCAATGGATAATGATACTGGAATTTGAATTTAAATGCTTATTTTAAGTTTTGTTGTGTTGAATTGTGGTTATATTGATTTTTATGCAATTTGATGCAAAAAGCTTATGCATGCACATTGAATCTGTTTCTGTGATGAAAAGGTATATTAACCCTGGTAAATGATGAAATTGGTTAGATTTGAGAAATGTAAAGAATGATATGTCAAAACTCTTGTTTTAATGGACTGACTGCATAATCTAACCGGTTACTCGATATTTGTAACCGGTTAGACACTACAAAATTTCAAAAGAAAATCAGTTTATAAAACAGTCCTGAAGTTTCACTAGTTTTACTCAAATCTATACATTAATTTCATTGGAAATAATCTGAAAAGGAATTGATAACACTGGCTTGGTTCAGATTTAAGGGTGAGGGTTATTACCTTAATTTAAGGAGATAATTTCAAGAAGAAATTATGTTCTTTTGGAAACAAAATGTGATTTGGACTTTTGAATGATGAAAACAGTGGTTTTTAAGGTATAAAACAATGTTAAACTTGTTTATGGATTGGGTAGAGAATTCAAGAAAAAGAGTTTTTCTGAATTACAATGGTAAACAGTTCAGGTCTGTAATTCTAACCAGTAAGCCTGAAACCGTAACCGGTTAGTACCTGAATCTGAAAAATAAAAAGTTAAGTTTTTGAATACCATTGGTTATGTTATCCCAATCTAAACATTAAGGGCATGTTTTTGAGAAAGTTCAAAGGAGAATTTTGTGCCAAAAATTATGCCTCAAATAAATCATTCAAAAGGAGAAATTGGAATATTTCCAAATCATATTAATTAATGCAAAGATAAAACCAACCCTGATAATTGTGCATCCATATAGAATGGAAGTTTGGTTGGTAGGAACGTTTATCATATTCTGGGAATATGAGGAGGGTACTCCGGGAGTACCAAATTATAACCTACTTGATGACACATTATAGATATGTGGCCAGTGTCCGGGACCTGGTTTTTATGCGTTCTGGGAACGTATGCGTTCTGGGAACGTGGTGCACACTCCGGGAGTGATGCTTATTATCCAAGTATGGTTCGACATTATGTTCTGGGAACAAATGTCGGTGTTCCGGGAACACAAGGGTGTATTGGATGGACGTCCAAGATGGACTTTAGAGACCTCAGTCGTGGATAGAAAATCATACATCATGCCACTTGCATTATAAGAGATATAATGTTGAAAAATTGGTGTGCTCATATGTAATTGCATTATTATCTGTCCATGATATACTTGTGTTTGTAATTTTAGTCTTTATCAATTATGTATATGTGTATACCTACTCCCTGTGCCCTGTTTAGGTGATGGCCAGATACCTAGCTTGCATCGAGATATGCCCTATCCTTAGTGGCATATGGACGTATGAGGAGCACCGTGCCACCTTTGAGGGTGAGGTGGAGATCACTCTCTACCACCCCAACCCTCTGGTGCGAGTGTGACCTCGTCGATTTAGGATCCCATTAGTCTATACTATGCATGTTCCACCCTTTTATACATATAGAGGACCACCCCCGGCTCGACCTATGCGTCGTTTTCATAGCGTTTCAGAGCTGCCACTCGTTCTCATCCTTCTTCCCATAGAGTTGTCACTGAGGAGACTCCTTCTCCTGGTCCGACTAACTTTGATAGGACTGCCTCTGCAGATCCTAGACCCGGTGGTGGGGTCTCTACACAGTCGGGCGAGGTCGAGAAGGACCCTGTGGAGGATGAGTGCGAGGAGGAGGTGCATGTTGAGCCGACTGTTTCAGCTAGAGGTGGACCCGCTGGTTCATAGGAGCCTGCATAGCGTAGATGTTTTGGATCCTAGATCCTAGGGATAGAGCTGTGGAGGATCTGAGGAGCTGCTGAGGACACGGATGACTTGCTCTGAGACTTCTACTTTTGGATTTTGTCTTATAATGTATATATTTGAGAGGTCTTAGAGTGAGATTTTATTTTATGCAGCTGGTCTGCATATGTTTCACCAAACTTGCTATCTCGACTTTTTACCACTTGCTACTGACTGTACTGATGGGGTTTTATGTTATGATATATACATATGTATGATGTTTTATTTACCTCAGCAGTGCCCCATAAGTATTATTTTTACTTCCGCGAACTCTGATTTCTATTTCAAAAGGATTCGGCAATAAGGTTATATTTTATATATTCAAATCCAACTCGAGAGACAAAGGATATGTTTTAATAAGAACTACGAATAATGTTTTCTAGAATTACAGAAATGTTCTCTCGAAAACCTTTTCGAACATAAGACATTATCAAGCCGAATTCATATGAGGGTTTATGATCAAGCAAGTACTAATTTAAAAAGGAAAAAAAATTTCTAGTCCTAATTTTGATAGCAAGTATTCCACTCTTTTGGAAATATTATTTATTTTCAAGATATAAAAGAGAGCGTCACACCTTTGGTGGTATCAGAGCATTGGTCATGTCCCTCATGGCCTGATGATGCAGCTAAGTATGGTATTCAATGTTGATTGAATATGTTTTGAGTAAGTTAGTAGCATTTATATTTCAAAGACCTTTTTAGTGACCCAAAGTCCATAGTGCAGGTCTTTCTATGGCAACCGGAAATAGAAATACTACTAACGAAATGTTAGAACGAATCACGACCGTGCTGGAAGGCTTGCAGCAGCAGCAGAGACAACAACCATCTCAAGGGCGAGCTGGTAAACCATCTACTGGCAACATGGCGAATAATGATTCTAAGACTCTGTCGGAGTTCAGAAAATGCAACCCACCAAGGTTTGAGGGAGGATATAAACCTGATGAGGCGAATAAGTGGTTGTATGAGATTAACAAGATTTTCGGAACTCTGGAGTGTTCTGATGAACAGAAGGTGACCTATGCAGTTTACATGCTTCATGGGGAACCTGAAAACTGGTGGGATAACACTGTCCAATTGCTGAATTTTGAAAGGAGAACAATCAACTGGGGAGTATTTATGGAGAAATTTCTTAATAAATATTTTCCAGAAGATTTAAGGAGAAAGAAGGAAGTGGAATTCATGCAATTGAAGCAGAGGGATATGAGTGTAGGAGAGTATGCTGCCAGATTCGAGGAGCTCATGAAATACTCTCCCTACTACTTAAATAACCCTGATGAAAGGAGTAAGTGTGTTAAGTTTGAAGGTGGGCTGAGGCCGGAGCTGAAGTCTATCTTCAGTTATCAAAGGATTCAGAGTTTTCCTGCACTCGTGGATATGTGCAGAATGTATGAGGATGACAAGAAAGCGGAGTTGATGGGAGGTCAAGTGAAAGGGGTTGGACAGAGTTATGGACCACAAAGGAAGAAGAAGTTTGATCATCGGAGTAATGGACCATATTCTAAGAACAAGGGTAAGGGCAAGGCAGTGATGGATAACAAGAACAAGTCTCGTGATAATGCTCCATGTTGCGAGAAGTGTAGGCGTTATCATCATGGTCAGTTCTGCTGGTCCACAGGAGGATGTTTCAAGTGTGGCAAGCAAGGTCACTTTTCTCGTGAGTGCAAAGAATTCGCAAAGGGTGAGGCAAAGGGATCTGCTGGCAAGCCTGTGGTGCAAGGACGAGTATTTGCCCTAAGTGGGAAGGAAGCAACCCAAACCCCAAATCTCGTGCAAGGTAACTTTCTGCTTAATAACCAACCTTGCAAAATCATGTTTGATTCTGGAGCTACACATTCTTTTGTTTCTCCTGAATGTGTAAATAGGTTGAATCTTGTTTTTTCTGATTCACCTTGCTATCTTAGTATAGCTACCCCTACGGGAATACCGATTTTCACCGCTAAAGTCTGTTTAGGGTGTAATGTAGAAATTTTGGGTCGTCTTTCTATGGTAGATTTGGTTTGTCTCCCTAAGTTACAGTTGGATGTGATCTTGGGTATGGATTGGTTGTTGAAGAACCAAGTGATCATCAATTGTGAGGAAAAGACAATTCAATATAGGACCCTTGAACCGGAAGGTTATATGTGTTTATTCTCGGCTTCTGGGGAAGAAGAGTCAATGCCGATAGAGGAGATTCCGGTAGTAAGGGAATTTCCGGAAGTATTTCCTGAAGAGATACCCGAATTACCTCCGAAGTGAGAAATAGAGTTTGGGATTGATTTAGTCCCTGGAGCTGGTCCCATCTCTATTGCTCCTTATAGGATGGCACCACCAGAAATGGCAGAAATGAAGAAGCAGATAGAAGAATTGCTGCAGAAACAGATGATCAGGCCAAGCGTTTCTCCTTGGGGAGCTCCATTACTGTTTGTGAAGAAGGAAGATGGGAGTATGAGAATGTGTGTGGATTACAGACAGTTGAATAAGGTCACTATTAAGAATAAGTATCCTTTGCCAAGGATTGATGACCTTATGGACCAAGTTAGGGGAGCTGCAGTATTTTCCAAGATTGATCTGAGATCGGGCTATCATCAGATCAGGATAAAGGAGGAGGATGTACCTAAGACTGCATTTCGATCTCGATACGGTCATTATGAGTATGTGGTGATGCCGTTCGGATTGACTAATTCACCTGCTATTTTCATGGATTACATGAACCGGATCTTTAGACCATATCTGGATTTGTTTGTGGTGGTGTTTATTGACGATATTCTGGTCTATTCTAAGAATCCGGAGGAGCACGAAGAGCATCTCAGGATTGTGTTGAAAGTCCTGAAGGAGAAGCAATTATATGCCAAACTTACGAAATGTGAGTTTTGGTTGAACGAAGTGAAGTTTTTGGGGCATGTAATCTCTAAAGAAGGAATTGCGGTGGATCCAGCAAAAGTAAGTTCAGTGCTAAGTTGGGAACAGCCTATGACTGTGACGGAGGTGAGAAGTTTCTTAGGGCTGGCTGGATACTATCGTCGATTCATAGAAGGATTTTCCAAGATTGCATTGCCTTTGACTAAGTTGACTCGGAAGGATCAATCGTTCGTGTGGGACGATCGGTGTGAAGTTAGTTTCCGTGAGTTGAAGGAAAGGTTAACATCATCTCCTGTGTTAATCTTACCTGATCCTCATAAAAGTTTTGAAGTGTACTGTGATGCATCTAAGCAAGGACTGAGTTGTGTATGGATGCAAGAAGGAAGGGTAGTGGCTTATGCATCGCGACAATTGAAGAATCATGAGGTGAATTACCTGACACACGATTTGGAATTGGCTGCGATCGTGTTTGCCTTAAAGATATGGAGACATCATCTCTATGGCACTACATTCCAAGTATTTAGTGACCATAAGAGTTTGAGATATCTGTTCGACCAGAAAGAGTTGAACATGTGGCAAAGAAGATGGATGGAGTTTTTGAAGGATTATGACTTTAAACTCCACTATCATCCGGGTAAAGCGAATGTGGTTGCAGATGCTTTGAGTCGGAAAGGAATCCACATAAGTGCAATGATGGTGAAGGAAGCAGCTTTGATTGAGGAATTCAGAGACTTGAGCTTGTTGACACAAGTGGAGCCATCAAGTATCAAGTTGGGGATGTTGCAGATCACAAATGAGTTCTTGGAAAGAATTCGGGAGTTGCAACGAGCAGACGAAGAATTAATGGAAAAGATGAGGCTAGGTTCAGAAGGAAAGGAACCTGATTTCGAGATTGGAACAGATGGAATCCTTCGTTTCAGGACAAGGATCTGTATACCAATAGATCAGGAAGTTAGAAGACTGATTCTTGACGAAGCTCATAAGAGTCGGATGAGTATGCATCCTGGATCGACCAAAATGTATCAGGATTTGAAGAAGATGTTTTGGTGGTCTGGACTGAAAAAGGATGTTGCAGAATATGTGGCGGCGTGCTTGATTTGCCAAAAAGCTAAAGTAGAACATCTGAAACCAGGAGGACAACTGCAACCTTTGAGGATTCCCCAGTGGAAGTGGGATAGCATCTCAATGGATTTTGTGTCTGGTTTGCCAAGGACAGCAGCAAATCATGATGCCATCTGGGTAATCGTGGATAGGTTAACTAAGTCGGTGCATTTTATTCCGATAAATATGCGCTACCCTTTGAACAAGCTTACCCAGATCTATATCAAGGAGGTAGTTCGTCTTCACGGAGTGCCTTCGAGTATTGTGTCGGACCGAGACTCCAGATTTTCGTCGCAGTTCTGGAAAAGTTTGCATGAGGCAATGGGAACAAGATTGAAATTGAGTTCTGCGTACCATCCACAGACTGATGGTCAGACGGAGAGAACGATTCAGTCGTTGGAGGATGTATTGAGGGCTTGTGCACTTAAAGAACAAGGAAGTTCGGATCAAGTGTTACCTCTTGCAGGATTCACGTACAACAACAGCTATCATGCGAGCATTGGAATGGCACCGTTCGAGGCGTTGTATGGAAGGAAATGTCAAACCCCGCTATGTTGGTTCCAAGTGGGGGAGAACTTAGTGGTTGGACCGGAAATAGTACAGCAGACATCCGAGACGATCAGAATGGTTCAGGCGAAGATGAAAGCGGCTCAGAGTCGACAGAAGAGTTATGCGGATAAGAGGAGAAAACCATTAGAGTTTTCAGAGGGCGATCATGTGTTCCTTCGGGTAGTTCCGATGAAAGGAATCAGTAGAGCTTTGAGAACCCGAAAGCTTTCGCCTAAGTGTATAGGTCCATACCAAATTCTTAAGAGAGTGGGTTCTGTTGCTTATCAACTAGCTTTACCACCCTCTCTATCCAATTTGCACAACGTCTTTCACATTTCGCAATTAAAGAAGTACGTGCATGACCCATCAGTTATTCTAAAACTCCAACCTGATGACCTAACTCTGAAGGAAAACCTGACCTTTGAGACCAGACCAGTTCAGATAGAAGATCGCGAAGTTAAGCAGCTCAGGGGAAAGGAAATACCTTTGGTTAAGGTCATATGGGAAAATGCAGACGTGTTTGAGGCAACATGGGAATTAGAGGAGAAGATGCGTCAAGAGTATCCGGAGTTATTTTTGTAAGATAGAATTTCGGGGACGAAATTCCTTTTAAGTGGGGGAGTAGTGTAACACCCCTAATTTTCGTCTCCCGAATAATAGGAAATTAATAATAAAAGTTTTATTATTAATTTATAGAAATTTTCCAAGTTTATTTTTTGTATTTAATTAGCCTAAAATATAAAAATAAGTTGAAATATTTTTATATGGCAAATAAATGCAAAATATAAGGATATTGCATTTTGGTCCCTGAATGAGGACTTAAAGGTAATATTGAAAAGGTTCTTGGAGGGAAAGAGTTAAAAATATTAATTTTTAAATTTTGAACTAATCTAACCGGTTAGTACTGCCCTGTAACCGGTTAGACGATGAACCCAGAAACTGGGTTAGTGGCTTTTGATGAGTAATCACTTGATTAATCCCGAATTCGCCACGATTACAGCCTAAATCTAGTGAAAAACCACGCGTCAACCTGCATGTTAATCCAAATTGCTTATAAATAGCTGAGTTCTGAAGGATTGAGGGTTGGTTTCTGCTGAATTGTGTTGAAGAAGGGCAATTAGGGTTCCAAATTCGTTCTGAGCAATTCGTCTCCTTCTTTGAGAGTTAGAGAGCGAAACACACCTTTCTGAAAAGCTTGAATCAAGGGCTTTTCAGTGATATACACCTTGTGAGTTGAGTGTTCGTGTGGGTGGAGGAATCAAGCTTGGAAGCTAAGAGTGGGAAACTGAGTCCTATTTTCTTCCTGTTCTGGAAGTTGAATCTCAGCTTTGATTTTGGTAAGTACAGTCCACCATTGAGCCTCAAATCTCTTTGATTCTCTAGTGCATGTTACCTATATTGAGTCCTAATTGTTTTCCCCAATTTCTTTGGCCAATTGCTATGTCAAATCTTCTGGTCATTGGACCCTGTTGATAAAAATCGTGGCTGAGAGCAGAACTGTGGATTTGTGGGAATCTGTGGATTGATCTTCAAGTTCAGTGGTAATACTCATCAAAATCGACTTAGAGGTATGGGAGAAGTCTACCTTATACTAGATTTAGACTAAAAATCAAGTATTTAGGATTTGAGTTAACAAAACTCAAAAAGGGCATTATGTGTGAAAAAGCACAAAGGCTTGGAGGCCAAATTTTAGTTCAATGTTGCTTTGAGAAACTTGGTGTTGATGCATGCAATGGATAATGATACTGGAATTTGCATTTAAATGCTTATTTTAAGTTTTGTTGTGTTGAATTGTGGTTATATTGATTTTTATGCAATTTGATGCAAAAAGCTTAATGCATGCACATTGAATCTGTTTCTGTGATGAAATATATTTGCTTAAGGTATATGAACCCTGGTAAATGATGAAATTGGTTAGATTTGAGAAATGGAAAGAATGATATGTCAAAACTCTTGTTTTAATGGACTGACTGCATAATCTAACCGGTTACTCGATATTTGTAACCGGTTAGACACTGCAAAATTTCAAAAGAAAATCAGTTTATAAAACAGTCCTGAAGTTTCACTAGTTTTACTCAAATCTATACTTTAATTTCATTGGAAATAATCTGAAAAGGAATTGATAACACTGACTTGGTTCAGATTTAAGGGTGAGGGTTATTACCTTAATTTAAGGAGATAATTTCAAGAGGAAATTATGTTCTTTTGGAAACAAAATGTGATTTGGACTTTTGAATGATGAAAATAGTGGTTTTTGAGGTATAAAACAATGTTAAACTTGTTTATGGATTGGGTAGAGAATTCAAGGAAAAGGGTTTTTCTGAATTACAATGGTAAACAGTTCAGGTCTGTAATTCTAACCGTTTAGCCTGAAACCGTAACCGGTTAGTACCTGAATCTGAAAAATAAAAAGTTAAGTTTTTGAATACCATTGGTTATGTTATCCCAATATAAACATTAAGGGCATGTTTTTGAAAAAGTTCAAAGGAGAATTTTGTGCCAAAAATTATGCCTCAAATAAATCATTCAAAAGGAGAAATTGGAATATTTCCAAATCATATTAATTAATGCAAAGATAAAACCAACCCTGATAATTGTGCATCCATATAGAATGGAAGTTTGGTTGGTAGGAACGTTTATCATATTCTGGGAATATGAGGAGGGTACTCCGGGAGTACCAAATTATAACCTACTTGATGACACATTATAGATATGTGGCTAGTGTCCGGGACCTGGTTTTTATGCGTTCTGGGAACGTGGTGCACACTCCGAGAGTGATGCTTATTATCCAAGTATGGTTCAGCATTATGTTCTGGGAACAAATGTCGGTGTTCCGGGAACACAAGGGTGTATTGGATGGACGTCCAAGATGGACTTTAGAGGCCTCACTCGTGGATAGAAAATCATACATCATGCCACTTGCATTATAAGAGATATAATGTTGAAAAATTGGTGTGCTCATATGTAATTGCATTATTATCTGTCCATGATATACTTGTGTTTGTAATTTTAGTCTTTATCAATTATGTATAGGTGTATACATACTCCCTGTTCCCTGTTTAGGTGATGGCCAGATACCTAGCTTGCATCGAGATACGCCCTATCCCTAGTGGCATATGGATGTATGAGGAGCACCGTGCCACCTTTGAGGGTGAGGTGGAGATCACTCTCTACCACCCCAACCCTCTGGTGCGAGTGCGACCTCGTCGATTTAGGATCCCATTAGTCTATACTATGCATGTTCCACCCTTTTATACATATAGAGGACCACCCCCGGCTCGACCTATGCGTCGATTTCATAGTTTTCGTTTCAGAGCTGCCACTCGTTCTCATCCTTCTTCCCATAGAGTTGTCACTGAGGAGACTCCTTCTCCTGGTCCGACTGACTATAATAGGACTGCCTCTGCAGATCCTAGACCCGGTGGTGGGGTCTCTACACAGTCGGGCGAGGTCGAGGAGGACCCTGTGGAGGATGAGAGCGAGGAGGAGGTGCATGTTGAGCCGACTGTTTCAGCTAGAGGTGGACCCGCTGGTTCATAGGAGCCTGCATAGCGTAGATGTTTTGGATCCTAGATCCTAGGGATAGAGCTGTGGAGGATCTGAGGAGCTGCTGAGGACACAGATGACTTGCTCTGAGACTTCTACTTTTGGATTTTGTCTTATAATGTATATATTTGAGAGGTCTTAGAGTGAGGTTTTATGCAGCTGGTCTGCATATGTTTCACCAAACTTGCTATCTCGACTTTTTACCACTTGCTACTGACTGTACTGATGGGGTTTTATGTTATGATATATACATACGTATGATGTTTTATTTACCTCAACAGTGCCCCATAAGTATTATTTTTACTTCCGCGAACTCTGATTTCTATTTCAAAAGGATTCGTCAATAAGGTTATATTTTATATATTCAAATCCAACTCGAGAGACAAAGGATATGTTTTAATAAGAACTACGAATAATGTTTTTTAGACTTACAGAAATGTTCTCTCGAAAACCTTTTCGAACTTAAGACATTATCAAGCCGAATTCATATGAGGGTTTATGATCAAGCAAGTACTAATTTAAAAAGGAAAAAAAATTTCTAGTCCTAATTTTGATAGCAAGTATTCCACTCTTTTGGAAATATTATTTATTTTCAAGATATAAAAGAGAGCGTCACACACTTCCTTATACTCCCATTCCTTTCCACCGTAGCCTTCATTCATTCATTTCATTCTTCCATTTCCTTTCTTTTCACACTTTTACCACAAACACTTAGTCTCAAGAGCAACATTATCTCTTGAGACATATATAAAAAAAAGAGAGAGAGAACCATGAGAGAAAGAGAAGAGAACAGTAAGGAGGAGAAGAGATTTGAAGCTTGAAGATTTGAGTTAGAGATTTTGTTTAAGGTAGTTGTTAAGGAAGAATTTAATGTAATAATTTTTGTGTTGTAAAAAACTCTATGATGGACTTGGTTTAAACTTTGATTTCGTGATGCATGCACTTATTTTCTCATGATCTTGAAGCTTGGATGCTTTGCATGTTATTTTTATGTGTTGGTCTTGAATATTTGTGTTTGAAAAATTTTGATCTTTAACTTGTAAAAGTTCTTTTTCACGGTTTGGTTGAGATTTGTGTTTAAGCTTATGTTCTTACCTTGATCTTCTCTTGCATGTCTTGATCTATGATTGATCTTCGCAAAAACATGAAGTTTGAACTTCGTATGTTTGTTTTGAGTAAAAAGCCTTAATTTTCTTTTGATGCATGTTGGTTTTTGAGCAAGATCTAGTCTTTTGATTTACAAACCTATTGATTTCTAAGCTTGATTTTAAAGATCTTGACTCAAAAATAAGTGATCTACTATTTTTAAGAACTTGATGTTCAAATCGGTTTTAAAAGAATTTTTGTGCTAATGATTTTGTTTCCTTGCTTGATTCGGTTTTTGGGAAATTATTTTTAGTAAAAGAGCTTAAACTAAAGCATGAGATTTTTGATAAAATGAATTCATTTTTCTTGTGCATGTTTCGGTTTTGCTTAGATCTTTAGAAAAGAATTTTTATTTGAAGTATGTGATTCATGCATGTAGTGATCTAGTGAAAAGGAGCATGCTTTGATGATAGTTTTTGATTTTCTCTTAAAGTCTTGATTTTGGTTCTTGAATGTTAATGCATGTATGACTTTCCTTGATATCTACCAAATTTTAATATGTGCATGTAAAGATCTAGGTTAGTTTAATTTAATTCTTGATTTTTAGTTTTAAAAGCGTGATTTTATGTGATGCATGTTTTATTTGAGTTAAAGAAAATTGTTTTCCTAAAATATGTTAATTCGGTTTTTGAAAGAAAAATAAGTGATGGATTGATTTTGTGTTGATTTGTATATGTGAGAGTATTTTTAATTTTCATGAAAAGAAATGGATAAAACAAATTTGCTGAATAAATGTTGTGCTGAATTTGTGATATGTGTGTATTTAACTTTGAAAAATGATGTTTTTGTATGTTCAACAATTCTGGAATTTTGTCAATGACCTAAGTATATTAAAATGAACCTCTCTGAATTTTTAAATGATTTTTGGAAGTAATTTCCTATTTTTATGAGAACCAACTTTGTGAAAGCAATTTTAAGAAAATAAGTTTTTCAGTTTAAAGAGAAATATAATTTTCGAACTTGTGCTGCTTGAAATTGTTTGAAATTTTTATGGTAGCTTCCTGAACATATCTAGATACTCTCTGTAAAATTTGAAGAGATTTGGAGTTGATTTGATAATTTTTCAAAAGGCAAAACAGTGAACCATTTGGTTCAGATTTTCTGGACTTAGCAACGAATTTAATTAGAAAAGTGTGACTTTCACAACTCCAAATAATCTGAAAATTTTATGAGATAGTCTTGACTGTATAAGGAAGACTTATACCAATTTTTATGCAATTTGGAATTGAACAACTATTTTTAATAATGTCGTTTTTGCCTCTGACCAGCAACAGTTCTGTTTTGTCTTTCATGAGAAATTTGATTTGAAACCTAGCTTAGGATTGTTCAAATGACTTGTGTAACACCCCGTAAATTCCTCATATTAATTTAAAACACTAAAGAAATTTATTTTTGAGAAAAGTGTTTTGAAAGAGTATTTTCTTAAATAATTTTCTAAACTTCCCGTTTTCAAAATAATGAGTGATTTTAAGGAAATGATTTCTTGAAGTAATTGAGTTTTTGAAAAAGTTTATATGCTTGATATTTTTGTATAAATAATTGTGATCTTGGTGTGAGTCCCTTTATGATGAAAAGAATTGTCTTCTAGACATGTGTGTATATACGGTTTGGATATATATAGGAATACTAGGAATACATGAAAAATTTAATTATTGAACAAGAAATAAAATGCATGTGTAAATGTATGTGCATATATATGTATGAGTAATGTGTGATGCATGAATATGTATGATGAATATGTGTGGGTATGCCGTAGGGACATGATACCCTAAAGATGTTACTTGTGATGCTTATATGTGTGTTAAGTATATGCATTACTCATGATGCCATGTTATGTGTTGTGATGATCAACATGAAAGTAATTGCATGTGTGTGTTAGTGTATGAGGTTCGGCCATGCAAGAGTAGAAAACCAAGTGGGATTGATTTCCTTAAGTATTAAGAAAAGAAAATTTTAAATAGAAAATAGGGAGAGAATAGGGTAGATGACTCATGTTAGCTAGTGAAGACTTTTGCTGCTCCTTGTCCCCCACGAATGACCCCTCCCATGCAACATTTGAGCTAGACCAAATTGCCCTTCATTCCACCCATTGAACCGAGGGCACAAAAGGAAATAATTCACCCCTTTCAATTGACCTTAAAGCCGTGTGAGGAGTATTGGCTAGGATTCATTTCATTTCTTTCATTCACTTCCTTTCCCACACAAACACCAACACCCCTAGTTTCAAGAGTGCATCAAACTCTTGAAACCCATAGAGAGAAAGAGAGTGAAAACCCCAAAGTTCTTAACCCAAAACTTCCTCTAATTTCTTTCTCAACCATCTTAGTCTTTAAAAATCAAGGAGGAAACTACCCCTAACCCTAGAAGGAGGAGGCCGAGGCAAACCATTAAGGGAAGAGAAGAGGAGATTGAAGATTTAAGATAGAAATTAAGGTAGAAGGAGTATTGATTAAGTGATTTTCATGATGTAAAGGACTTTAATGGACTTTTTTTAATTCTTTTTGGATGCATGTAATTATTTTTAAGTGATCTTGAGATCTAAGTGTGTTGCATCTCATTCTTATGCTTTGATCTTGAATGTTGATGTGAAAAAGTTTTTGATCTCTAACTTGTAAATGTTCTTCATCACGGTTTTTGTTTGAAATTGTGTTTAACATTTATATATTGAGTTGATTTTCTCATGCATGTTGATTTTGTGCCTTTATGACTCATATCTTTCTTTGCATGTCCTTTTGATGTCTTGATCTTGGATTTCTATGAATGAACGAACTCATAAATCACCAAATCAAGAGCTACATGATTCGGCCATAAGTAGAAGGAGTAGGTCTAAATGCTTTTGAATTGATCTAAGTAATTTTATGTTAATTTCTAGCTTATTTTTCACGGTTTGTTTGAAGGTTTGAGCTTAAGCTTATGTTTTTGCCTTGATTTTCTTTTGCATGTCTTGATCTAAGGTTGATTTTGGAGAAAATGTGAAGCTTGAATTGTGTATGTATAAATTAAGTGTAGAGCCTTGATTTATTGTATACATGTCACAGTTTTCAAAGGAAAATTAAGCTTAACAAACTTTGAAAATAATTTTAAGTTGAATCAAGATTTTTGTGTTTGGAAAAGTAAAATGATGCTTCTATGACTTGCATGAGATGATCCCTGAATTTAGGCATTTGCATGTAGAAACTAAAATTATATGATCTTGCCTCTTGCATGTCACCATTCGGCCAAGTTTAAGTAGAATAGGAAATCATACTAGATCATCATTTTGTTTACATGCATGTGTCCTTCTAAAAAGAATAAAGACCTTGACATGATTTTTTATTCTATTGTGTCAAGAAATCAAATTCTGTTGGTCAAGATTCTTGTGAAACTTACGGTTTTTATAAAGAAAATAAGAAAACAAGATTTTAGAAAATGATCTTTGCTTGACTCATGTTCTAGGTGCATGCCATGATGATATCCGGCCTATTCATGTTAGCTAGCCTAGGATCTCTTTTCCAATGAAATAACTTAAAAGAAATTAAATGAATATGTTTTAAGGAATGGTACTAAAGTGAATTGTTTAAGGTTATGATGTATTTTCAAATCGGTTCTTTGTGTAGAAATGAATGAATTGAATTAATTGATTGTTGTATTTGGATGAATATACTGGTGTGTGTGTGTGTGTGTTTATGTGTATTCGGTTAGGGTTAAAAAGAAAAGGGAATTTTAATGCTTAAAATGAACTAAGATGATTTATGTGATTTAGATTGTGATGTTTGATTTATTTTCTTTGCTTATATTCGGTTGAGTGATTTAAATAGGTTTAGGGAGTTTAATAGCATGAAAGAAAATGTTTATAGTAATATGTTGGCTTGAAACTTGATTTTGTTTGGTTTAGGAATACTTGCATGCTTAAAGTGTTTTATGAACATGAATTATGTGTGAATGCCTAATTGCCTTGACGTGATACTTCCAATAAATTAAGTTGTTGTTTGTATTTTGTATCCAGGATTACCTAAGTGATGATCTACTACTGTACTCTAATCATTTTGAAGCATACCCGACTTTTATGGAATGTATGTACACTTTCATGAAACATGTTTAAATCCTTTTGAGGAAATGAATGAAGTTACTTAAGTTAAAATCAAACTGTTTTCCTAATCAAACGTTTTCGGAAAACAAGGTAAGTGAGTTGTGGTTTCAAGTAACAACTCGGTTTTCGAAAGAGAAGGTTGAAAGATATTAATAACTTTTCCAGATTGTTCCAAACCCTTCAACAATGTTTTTCAAAAAAAAAAAAAATTCCAAAAATTTGGCCTCATTTTTGCAACATTAATAAATAAAAGTCAGATGTTTTGGTTTTCGAAAATCGGGCTGTTACAACTCGAAATTTTTATATGATGAACTTTATTATATATGTGTATGTTCTGGAAATTTTTAAGATTTATAAAATTAATTTGATATACTTTTGGATTTTATCTTTTGTGTTTCACCTTTAATCACACTAAGTTCCATTTGAATATTTTTGATGAATATGAATTTTTATGTCATATATTATGGCTTGGATGACTTGTTTGATAATCATGATGCTTTGAAATAATTGGATGAGTGATTGTTTGATGATGTGTTTAAGTTATGTATGAATGAACTATCTAATTAATCAAAGTGTTGTGTTTGATTTTGTAATTGGCTTTGAAATGGTTTAGTCTTGATTTAATTAAATGAAAAACCTTGGACTTAATGGTTGCCGCCCTTGTAACACTCCTTGTATATCATCTTACTTTATAAGAAAAGTAATAAGTTTACGAATACTTGGACTTGTTATTGTTGGAAAAAGATCTGAAAATAAGAATTATCCCTTCCCTTGAAAATTCCTTTTCACAAGCACTTGATTAATAATGAGGTTGACTAACAAAATCAGAGTTTGCGGAAACATAGTAAAGTAATCATATTATGCCCCCAAAATATATCAAGTTTAACAAGTCCATGGATACCAAGTAATTATTATTATGAAACCGAATTCATTTTATGATACCTCTTTCAAAATGTGTATCATATAAATACTATTAAAAATAGAGATGTTATAGAGCTGGTCACTGGTCCTCTGTCCAAATATTCATCTGGCCGGATCCTCGATATTTGCACAACGGGTTCCCAACCCACACTTTCTACACTCTGCATGCACCTAAGGGACATCTCCCTTCACTGACTTTTGTGCAAGCTAGATGCACGATCAACACCTAATAAGGGCATGGGGGTTAGCTATACATATTCGCATAATCAAATGAGAATAACACTAACATCCACAAGTCAACATGTAGCAAATCATGATGCATATTCACATGAGCACACCCGGTTAATCATAATAATTCTTTCAATGCAGGTGGCATGATGCATGATTTCCTTCCACAACTGAGGCCTCTAACAAAGTCCATCTTGGACGTCCATCCAATACACCGTTGTATTCCCGGAACACTAACATTCGTTCCCAGAACGTAATGCCAAACCATACTTGGATAAACAAGCATCACTCCCAGAGTGTGCATCACGTTCCCAGAACGTGTAGCAAACCATACTTGGAATAATAAGCATCACTCCCAGAGTGTGCATCACGTTCCCAGAACGCATACGTTCCCAGAACGCATAAAAACCAGGTCCCGGACACTGGCCACATTCCCAGAATGTGTCATCAAGTAGATTGCATATCAATGTGTTCCCAGAACACTAACATACGTTCCCAGAACGTATAAAAACCAGGTCCCAGACACTGGCCACATTCCCAGAATGTGTCATCAAGTAGGTTACAAATTTAGTACTCCCGGAGTACCCTCCTCATATTCCAGAATATGATAGACGTTCCTACCAACCCATCTTCCATTCTATATGCATGAATGCACAATCATTAAGGTTGGTTTTTATCTTTAATTCTATTATTATACCAATGTGTTCCCAGAACACTAACATACGTTCCCGGAACGTATCTCTGTGACACCCTAAGTTTTATAATAAAATTAAACAAATATTTTTGTGAGTTTTGCTTAATTATTTAGTTTTTAACTCCATTATCAGAGTGGGGAAGCCTAATTCATTACTAAAAATAGTGGTCTAAAATTTTCCTTTTCCTAACCTTTCAAAACATAGGGCTCACACGCCGAATTACCTAATTATACTTATTTAGAAAGTACATTTAGTAATATTTAGTTATAGGG
Source organism: Crotalaria pallida (assembly GCA_037953625.1). Classification (NCBI taxonomy): domain Eukaryota; kingdom Viridiplantae; phylum Streptophyta; class Magnoliopsida; order Fabales; family Fabaceae; genus Crotalaria; species Crotalaria pallida. The sequence continues at coordinate 45,453,448 of CM075650.1, read as the reverse complement.
AATTCTAGGAAAAATCCGACAGAGTCTCCTCTGTTTATTGGATATTTCCCATATTTCTTGAAAACCTGTTACCTGCTTGCAAGTTCATTTTATATTTTGCCAGTCCAGTTCATATAACCTCTATGCATCACTAGGGTGTTTCCCTAGTTCATTCTATGTACCTGCATGGCTTAGATTCACCAAAAAGATTAGGTATTACTTACAACAAAATATGCACGGAACATCCCCGTCATAACGGAGGAAATCCGGCCCAAAGGTGCCTACACATTGCACCACAAAAATAATAAGTTATAGAGAAAGTATCAAGGTGGTTTTATATATATACAATCTCAAAATAACCTAAGTTCCAAACTAGTAAAATGGCATGAAACACTACTCTCCCTAGTTGGGAGAGTGATCCTGCTCGGCTGGGACCTCGGAATCTAACTCTGAACCTGAAAAATGGGCGTAAGGGGTGAGAAATCCACGAACCCAGAAATGTCATTTTAAAGAGGCATAAGAACAACTAAGGCATGAAACAATCAATTCATTCACATACATAAATCATATTTCATTGCATACCTTATTGGTTCAAATTTAAAATCATATAACAATAGTAAATACTCTTGGTTTTTCTTAACTTCTAACCTTGTCTTTTACTTTCATATGCTTTTAACTTTTACCTTTTAACTTTGTCTTTTGCTTTGCTAGCAATATAAATTCCATTAGGTATTCTTGATTGCACAATTGGTTAGGATGGTATCTTCACCCAATAGGACTTCTTCTCACTCAGGACTTCTTGACCCATAACACCTTTCCCTCGTTAGGGCCTTTTCTTTATTTTCTTTTCTTCACTCTCTTTCATATATTCTCATTTATTCATATTTCATGATTATATTTGGTAATGCAGCTATTAATCATCGCGTAGGATCCACGTAACCTAACGAGCCTTTGATCTTATGGGGATTTTTCCTGAGCGAGCTTTGTACCTATTGGGGCTAATTCGGGCCTACTTTGCTAGTAGGACCCTGTCCTAACCGTGTGCACCTAATGGGTGTGGATCCCAAAACGCGATTAATAGCTGCAGACCTTCTTATTTTTCCTTACTTTGCATTACCGCTTTTTTCTTTCATTTCTCATACTCGATTTGCAAAGTAACACTTCTCATTTCCAATTCATATAAACTTTTCAAAACATCTCATTTTTTTTTCACTTGAAGTTACATAATTACATATTTACTAACATAAACAATTTCTTACTCCTTATTCTCATAAATTCCTTTTTCAACTTATTACTTACAATGTCCATAAATTCCTCAACTAATTGCAAGGTAAACAACTAATACAAAACAAACCACAAATACAACTAATAATCATGCTTATTTCATGTAGAAAATAGGGTCAAGCAATTTCATGAACAATAACATATATATTAAAGAGAGAAAATCATATTATCTAACCCTAAACTTAATCATAATTATACACACCCAAAATTCAACTCCCAAGCCCATGAATCAACCCCCTTACCTTGATTTTGAAGATTAAAAGAGAAAATACCAAGTTTAGCTAAGATCCTCTTGGCTGGATGAGAGAGAAAACGTGGAGAGAGAGAGATCCAAGAGCTTGATGATGATGAATAGTGCAAGAGGGATGCTTAATGATGATCCATGATGATTTATGATGATTAATTTGGGGAGATTTGTTTGATTTATGAATTGGGGTTGAAAACCCTAGAGAGAAGTCGGAGAAAAGAAGAGTGAGAAAGTGATATTTGGGGTTAAAATGACCCCAACTCGTGTTTTTATTTTTTGCTGATCTGATAAAAACACTCGAGTCTTTTCCAAATCACTCGAGTGAATTCATGAAAAATACTCGAGTCTTTTCTAAAAGACTCGAGTGAATCTGAGGGCTTTGCCTTTCCCTGATTCAGGATCTGTAAAACACTCGAGTCTTTTCACAAAGACTCCAGTCTTTTCCAAAACACTCGAGTCTTTTCCAAAAGACTCCAGTGTTTTGCCCAGTACCCCATTTATTCATTTTCCTATTTTCCTCCTATTTTCTTCCTGCTTCAATTCGAGATAACTTCTTCGTTCACCGTCGGATCTTGCTCAAATTTGACGAGTAACTTCCTAAAATCCTTAACTTCATATCCAACGGTGGAAATCTTGATTGGGGTTGTAATTATTTAATTACAATTTTCCAAGTTAGGGTTGTTGGAAAGGTGGTTTAACTTAGATAAACTTGCACTTTCTAACCCGATTCACTTCCAATTTCGATTCTACCCTTCATAACTCCTTTCTAGCACCTCACATACTCGTTGGATTATTTTTTCTTAGTTTTTCTTCATTAATTTTAATATATTTCCATAACAATTAATTAAATGCATTAACGGGAAATTAAATTGAGGACGTTACAATCCTCTCCCACTTACCAGAATTTCGTCCCCGAAATTCACTACGTGCTGAAAAGCTGTGGATAAGATTCCCTCATCTTTTCTTCTAGCTCCCAAGTAGCTTCTTCAACATTATTGCGGTGCCAAATAACTTTTATCAAGGGAATTTGCTTGCTTCGGAGTTGCTTAATCCGACGATCTTCAATCCGAATGGGATGGATTTCAAAAGTCAGATTTTCTTTCAAAGGTATATTATCCACATCAATTATATGCGAAGGGTCATGCACGTACTTCCGAAGTTGTGAGACATGGAATACGTCATGTAACTTAGCTAGATGAGGAGGCAATGCAATTCGATACGCTAAAGGTCCAACCTTCTCAATTATCTGATAGGGACCAATAAACCTGGGAGAGAGCTTCCGGTACTTGATTGCACGACCGACACCGGTGGTAGGACTTACCCTTAAGAACACGTGATCACCACCATCGAATTCCAAGGGTCGTCTACGTCTATCCGCATAGCTCTTTTGGCGATCCTGTGATGCCTTCATTTTTTGCTGAATCATTTTGATCTTTTCGGTGGTTTCTTGTACAATATCTGGACCAAGAAGTAAATTTTCACCGATTTGAAACCAGCACAATGGAGTCCGGCACTTTCTGCCATAGAGAGCCTCAAAAGGAGCCATCCCAATACTGGAACGGAAGCTGTTGTTATAAGTGAACTCAATTAGTGGCAAGAGACGTTCCCAACTACCCGATTGCTCAATAACACAAATCCTTAGTAAATCCTCCAACGATTGAATGGTGCGCTCTATTTTCCCATCAGTTTGGGGATGATATGCAGTGCTGAACTTGAGTTTTGTGCCCAAAGCCTGTTGAAGACTTTTCCAAAAACGAGAGAGGAATCTGGGATCACGGTCAGAGATGATACTTGAAGGAATTCCGTGTAGTCTCACAATATTTTGAATGTATAGTTGTGTCAACTTCTCCATACTATACTTCATATTCATCGGGATAAAGTGAGCACATTTAGTAAGCCGATCGACTACTACCCAGATAGCTTCATAGCCAGAAGGGGTCCTTGGAAGACTAGATACGAAATCCATAGAAATGCTATCCCATTTCCACTCGGGAATCTCCAAAGGCCTTAGCAAGCCTCCGGGACTTTGATGTTCAATCTTGGCTTTTTGGCATACTAGGCATCGTGATACAAAATCTGCGATAGCTTTCTTCATTCCAGGCCACCAAAATAATCTTTTAAGATCTTGGTACATCTTGGTGGTACCTGCAGATGGTGGTTAGATAGAATATGCTATGGGATATTATTGGAATCGAGGAAATATTTGGTCAAGTTTTATGGATTTGATAGGTTTTACCTGGGTGGAGGCTTAATTTAATTTTATGTGCCTCGTGAAGAATATCCCTTTGAACTTCAAAATCTTTAGGAACACATACCCTTCCTTGAAATCGAATGATTCCGTATGAACCCCTGATGAAATCGGGCTCTTCTCCGTCAGAGGCTCTTTCTAAGAGTTTTTGCAATTCTGGATCATCAACCTGCCTTTCTTTGATCAAGTCGATGAATTCATTATGCACCTGCAGCATTTCCAGAATAATACTCTTTTCCTGCACCTGCAAACCCAACATGAGATTACTAAACTCCTGCATCAATTGCATCTCCTTTATCATCATATTGCTAACATGAAGTGTCTTGCGGCTTAGAGCATCCGCCACTACATTTGCTTTGCCTGGATGATATTGGAGACTGAAGTCGTAATCTTTAATAAATTCTATCCACCTCCTTTGTCTCATGTTCAGCTCCTTCTGGTCAAATAAATACTTAAGGCTCTTATGATCGCTGAACACCTCGAATCGAGTGCCGTACAAGTAGTGCCTCCAAATTTTCAATGCAAATACCACGGCTGCTAATTCGAGATCATGTCTAGGATAGTTCTGTTCATGTGGGCGAAGTTGCCGAGAAGCATATGCAACGACTTTGCCTTGTTGCATCAGTACACATCCTAACCCTTGTTTAGATGCATGACAATAAACATCGAAGGGTTGAGATGGGTCTGGCAAAATTAGAACGGGTGAGCTAGTGAGTCGCTTCTTTAATTCTTCAAAACTATGCTCACACTCCACTGTCCACTGATAGGGTACCTCTTTGCGAGTCAATTTGGTTAGCGGAAGTGCTAACTTAGAAAAACCCTCAATGAATCTTCTATAATAACCGGCCATGCCTAAAAAGCTTCTGATCTCTGTGATTGTAGTGGGTCTCTCCCACTTGAGCACTACTTCTACCTTCGATGGGTCAACTGCCACTCCTTTTTCTGAAATGACATGACCCAGAAAGTACACTTCATTTAACCAGAAACTGCATTTGGCGAACTTAGCGTACAACTGTTTCTCCTTGAGGACCTGCAACACCGTCCTCAAATGCTCATTATGCTCACTTGGAGTTTTGGAATAGATAATAATATCGTCGATGAAGACAACGACGAAAGAGTCCAGAAAAGGACTGAAAATCCGATTCATGTAGTCCATGAAGATTGCTGGTGCATTAGTAAGGCCGAAGGGCATGACAACATACTCAAAATGCCCATAACGGGTGCGAAAAGCTGTTTTGGGGATGTCGGCCTCTTTAACTCGGATTTGATGATAGCCTGATCGAAGATCGATCTTAGAGAATATGGATGCTCCCTTCAGTTGATCTAACAAATCGTCAATTCGGGGAAGTGGATACTTGTTCTTAATTGTTACCCCATTCAGCTGGCGGTAGTCAGTACACATTCTCAAACTGCCATCCTTCTTTTTAACGAATAGTACTGGGGCTCCCCACGGAGACACACTAGGCCGAATGAATTGTTTAGCAAATAACTCTTCGATGTGCTTCTTTAGCTTGGCCAATTCTGGAGGGGCCATCCGATACGGTGCAATTGATATTGGTCCTGCACCGGGAACCAAATCAATGCTAAATTCTACTTCTCTGTGTGGCGGTAAACCAGGAATATCATCCGGGAATACCTCCGGAAACTCCTGCACCACTGGAATCTTGTTAACATCCAGATCGGTTCTGATTTCTAGATTTGACAAGGTTGCATTAGGGAATAGGATGGCCTTGCTATGGCAATCAATAAGAACTTTATTCTTCGCCATCCAATCCATGCCGAGGATGATATCAAGCCCCTTGAGAGGTAAACAAATAAGATTCAAGTTGAATTCTCTCTCAAGTACTCGCAAAGAACAGTTTAGACATGCGAGGGACGTAGTCACTACGGGGCTGGTAGGTGTCGACACCGAGAGCACATACGGCATCTCTATCGTAGACATTCCGATTCTCTTGACACATGATAATGAAATAAAGGAATGCGATGCACCACTATCAAACAATATTTTACAAGGGAGAGTATTTAAAGTACCAATACCTCGGATAAGTTCATCACCTTCCTCTACCTCCTCGCCATCCATAGTGTACACCTTACCCTTCTGGACGGGTTTCTTTCCCTTGGCGGGTTGCGCCCGAGTCACATTAACTTCCTGTTTCATATTCTTCTTTGGGCATTGATAATAGAAGTGACCAAGTTGACCACAAGTAAAACAAACCCTGGGTTTTGAGTCTTGATTTTTGAACCAGCACTCTCCAAGATGACGCTTTCCACAATGAGTGCATGTAGGATAGCTAGGAAAAGCAACTCCTGTGGGACCAGAATTGGACCGTGGAGGACCTCTGTTGGCACTAGCAGAATAGGGACCAGATTTATTCATAGGCACTTTACCCTTGATCGGGCCTCCAGATTTTTGCACATTTTTACCCCGATCAGTCCCTTGCATATTCTTCAAGCTCCTTTCATAAGCACTGGTCATATTAATCAGTTGGGCTAAGCTGGCAATATTCTGATATTCAAACAACACCTTGATCTCAGGGCGTAGGCCACTTTCAAATTTAATGCATTTTGCCCTCTCCTCAACATCTCTGTAACCAAGCGAGTAGCGCATCAACTCCCGGAACTTTGCAGCATATTCACCAATATTCATGTCACCTTGAACAAGATTCAGAAATTGCAGCTCTTTCTCTCTGCGTTCATTCTCCGGAAAATACTTGCCCAAAAAGTGAGTGCGGAAAAGTTCCCAAGTAATTTCCCGATTAGCCGCTTCAAGATCGCGACGTTCCTGTTGCCACCAATATTGGGCCTCACTGATCAGCATAAATTCTGCAAGACGAACCCATTGGTCCGGTGGAGGCTGAAGAGAAGCAAAGATTTTCTCAATGTCCTGGAGCCAATCTTGGGCTCCATCTGGATTGTGTCCTCCATCAAACCTTAGAGGATCCTGTTTCTTGAACCTTGAAAGCCAATCAATAACAGGAGGAGCAGGTTGAGGTGGTTGCATAGCAGCAACGGCAGCGGTAACAGCATTTGCAATATTCTGAGCATGATTCTGGTTAGCTTGAACCAGATTCTCCAGAATAGCTGTAAGACGATCATTATCGTTTGGTCGACGAGCCATAGAGGGTATTTACCTTGATTGAAGATCACCATTTAAATTAATATGTTAAAAAGAATCTAACGAAGAACTTAAAGAAAACTACATAAAATGTACTAAGAATAAACCTAAACATTGACATTTGATCAATTTCTCGCTTGATGAGAAATCAAGGAGTAATGAAACTCCATAGCCGAGGACAAAACTACTCTGATACCATAAATGTGACACCCTAAGTTTTATAATAAAATTAAACAAATATTTTTGTGAGTTTTGCTTAATTATTTAGTTTTTAACTCCATTATCAAAGTGGGGAAGCCTAATTCATTACTAGAAATAGTGGTCTAAAATTTTCCTTTTCCTAACCTTTCAAAACATAGGGCTCACACGCCGAATTACCTAATTATACTTATTTAGAAAGTACATTTAGTAATATTTAGTTATAGGGAATTCTAGGAAAAATCCGACAGAGTCTCCTCTGTTTATTGGATATTTCCCATATTTCTTGAAAACCTGTTACCTGCTTGCAAGTTCATTTTATATTTTGCCAGTCCAGTTCATATAACCTCTATGCATCACTAGGGTGTTTCCCTAGTTCATTCTATGTACCTGCATGGCTTAGATTCACCAAAAAGATTAGGTATTACTTACAACAAAATATGCACGGAACATCCCCGTCATAACGGAGGAAATCCGGCCCAAAGGTGCCTACACATTGCACCACAAAAATAATAAGTTATAGAGAAAGTATCAAGGTGGTTTCATATATATACAATCTCAAAATAACCTAAGTTCCAAACTAGTAAAATGGCATGAAACACTACTCTCCCTAGTTGGGAGAGTGATCCTGCTCGGCTGGGACCTCGGAATCTAACTCTGAACCTGAAAAATGGGCGTAAGGGGTGAGAAATCCACGAACCCAGAAATGTCATTTTAAAGAGGCATAAGAACAACTAAGGCATGCAACAATCAATTCATTCACATACATAAATCATATTTCATTGCATACCTTATTGGTTCAAATTTAAAATCATATAACAATAGTAAATACTCTTGGTTTTTCTTAACTTCTAACCTTGTCTTTTACTTTCATATGCTTTTAACTTTTACCTTTTAACTTTGTCTTTTGCTTTGCTAGCAATATAAATTCCATTAGGTATTCTTGATTGCACAATTGGTTAGGATGTTATCTTCACCCAATAGGACTTCTTCTCACTCAGGACTTCTTGACCCATAAGACCTTTCCCTCGTTAGGGCCTTTTCTTTATTTTCTTTTCTTCACTCTCTTTCATATATTCTCATTTATTCATATTTCATGATTATATTTGGTAATGCAGCTATTAATCATCGCGTATGATCCACGTAACCTAACGAGCCTTTGATCTTATGGGGATTTTTCCTGAGCGAGCTTTGTACCTATTGGGGCTAATTCGGGCCTACTTTGCTAGTAGGACCCTGTCCTAACCGTTTGCACCTAATGGGTGTGGATCCCAAAACGCGATTAATAGCTGCAGACCTTCTTATTTTTCCTTACTTTGCATTACCGCTTTATTTCTTTCATTTCTCATACTCGATTTGCAAAGTAACACTTCTCATTTCCAATTCATATAAACTTTTCAAAACATCTCATTTTTTTTTTTCACTTGAAGTTACATAATTACATATTTACTAACATAAACAATTTCTTACTCCTTATTCTCATAAATTCCTTTTTCAACTTATTACTTACAATGTCCATAATTATACACACCCAAAATTCAACTCCCAAGCCCATGAATCAACCCCCTTACCTTGATTTTGAAAATTAAAAGAGAAAATACCAAGTTTAGCTAAGATCCTCTTGGCTGGATGAGAGAGAAAACGTGGAGAGAGAGAGATCCAAGAGCTTGATGATGATGAATAGTGCAAGAGGGATGCTTAATGATGATCCATGATGATTAATTTGGGGAGATTTGTTTGATTTATGAATTGGGGTTGAAAACCCTAGAGAGAAGTCGGAAAAAAGAAGAGTGAGAAAGTGATATTTGGGGTTAAAATGACCCCAACTCGTGTTTTTATTTTTTGCTGATCTGATAAAAACACTCGAGTCTTTTCCAAATCACTCGAGTGAATTCATGAAAAATACTCGAGTCTTTTCTAAAAGACTCGAGTGAATCTGAGGGCTTTGCCTTTCCCTGATTCAGGATCTGTAAAACACTCGAGTCTTTTCACAAAGACTCCAGTCTTTTCCAAAACACTCGAGTCTTTTCCAAAAGACTCCAGTGTTTTTCCCAGTACCCCATTTATTCATTTTCCTATTTTCCTCCTATTTTCTTCCTGCTTCAATTCGAGATAACTTCTTCGTTCACCGTCGGATCTTGCTCAAATTTGACGAGTAACTTCCTAAAATCCTTAACTTCATATCCAACGGTGGAAATCTTGATTGGGGTTGTAATGATTTAATTACAATTTTCCAAGTTAGGGTTGTTGGAAAGGTGTTTTAACTTAGATAAACTTGCACTTTCTAACCCGATTCACTTCCAATTTCGATTCTACCCTTCATAACTCCTTTCTAGCACCTCACATACTCGTTGGATTATTTTTTCTTAGTTTTTCTTAATTAATTTTAATATATTTCCATAACAATTAATTAAATGCATTAACGGGAAATTAAATTGAGGACGTTACAATCTCAAACCATACTTGGAATATAATCAAGCACCACTCCCAGAGTGTGCATCACATTCCCAGAACGTGTCCAAGAAACCATGTCCCAGACAATGGCCACATTCCCAGAATGTGTCATCAAGTAGGTTGCATCAATTTGGTACTCCTAGAGTACAGGGTCATGTTCCCATTAATTCCATTATTATGACTTAGAAAACACATCTTCTGAATGATATCTTGAGGTATGGCTTTACTCATAAAATTCACCTTTGAATTTAAATTTAGCATATGCTCATAGACCTGGATTGAGAGAATGTAATCATTGGTGTTAAAAGTCCTTACTCAAAAACTTAATTTTTATTTTTAAGTTTCAGGTACTAACCGGTTACATCATCACCACCTGAGTATAAAACCATTGGTTTTCAAAGAACCTTTTCTTGAATTCTCTATTCAATCTAATAACAAGGTCTTAGCACAACAGAATACCTCAAATTTAACACATAATTTCATTCAAAAGATCTAAGTCATAATCCAATTTTATTTATACATAATTTCCTCTTGAAATTATCATTTGATATTAAGGTATTAACTCGTCACCTCCAATCTAAACCAAACAGTGCTCAATCACATAGTTTTAGATTGGTCTTTGTATGAAATTCTAGCTTAAACTTGAGTACAAATGGTATGGACACTTAGCCAATTTCAGAAATTCATTTTCTTTGAAAATTGACAGTATCTAACCGGTTACAAATTTCGACTAACCGGTTAGATTAGGCAGAAAATACACTGAAAAGTGAAATTTTGCATACCATTTTCTACCATACTCAAATCTAACCAATTTCATTCATAAATAGAGTTCACATACCTTAATACTAGTGTGTTCAACCACATAAACATATCTATCTTGCATGCATTCAATTTAGATCCTCAAATTGCACATAATTGCACATATTTCACAACTTAATACATCAATTCACATAATATCCAAGTAAGTCATGAATCCAACATCAATATAGCTTGCATGCATCTAGATAACATTGCTCATAACAACAATTGAGCTCAGTTTGGCCTCCAAGCCACTTAACCATTTTAACTTATGCCCTTTGAGTCTCTTGGTGACTCATACTATGTTCTACCACAATTTATTCTCATTCTAGCAAATAGTAATCTTCCCCCTTACCTCTAGATCAATTGAGAACAAAGACTTCCCAGAGAAATGATTTTGATCACCAAAATCCACTAATTCCCCTTCTCTGCTAGACATGCAACACAGCTTCGGTGGGTTCCCAAAATCAGAGAATTCAACATAGAAAACATGTATCAAAATTGGGGAAAATAGTTAGGACTTAATCTTTGCAACATTCTCAAGAGATTAAGAAAGATTTGGGACCAAGGGATAGCAGGAGCTTACCAAAATTGAAGCCAAACTTAGCTTCCCAGGACTGAAAAACTAGTGTTGACATACTCTAACTCCAACCTTCTCAGATTGATTTCTCCTTGCTTCAACACTCTTAACTCACAAACTTTATATCAATACAAAGCCCTTGATGTGAGCTTTGTAACAGTGTATCACTCATGTTCTAACTCTCAGAAACGAAGGAGAATTACAGGGACGAATCTCAGAACCCTAAAAACAGAGTTTCGGCACTTCAATCAGAAAATCAACCCAAATTCATCAACAATTCGTGTTTTTATAGAGAGATCAGGCTTGCATGCAAGGCGACACGCGTATCCCACTAAGTATGAAGGCTGATTCGTGGCAAATTTTTGTTAATTCCAGTGATTACGCGTCAAAATCCATTAACCTAGTTTCTAGGTTCATCATGTAACCGGTTACAAAGCCCTTCTAACCGGTTACATACTGATAAAATTCAAAAATTAATAATTTAATTACTTTTTCTTCAAAAACCTTTTTAATATTGCAATTAGATCCCCACCTAAGGACTAAATTACAATATTCACATTTTTGTACAAAATAACCATATAAAAATATATCTCATATTTTTATATAATAAAAACACATAATGTACAAAAACTAAAACCTTCAAAACTAATATAAATCAATTATAAAATAATTGTTATAATTAATTTCTTGGTTATTTGGGAGACGAAAATTAGGGGTGTTACACTACTCCCCCACTTAAAAGGAATTTCGTCCCCGAAATTCATCTTCTGAAATTTTCCACTTTTCCAAAGTGTTTTTATACTAGAAAACTTCATCTTGCTCCCAAAAATTTGTTCTTTGGGGTCCTCCCCCACTTAAAAGAGTTTCGATATAGTTCTTTTATTTCGAAACATTTCTAATTAAACCTTTCACTTTAAAAATTCTTTGCATAAAAACTCTTATGTGAAGGAATTCTTTTAAAAGGAATACTCTTTTGAGTAATACACTTCACATAAACATTCTTCAATAAAACACTTTTCATCAAACTTTTTGGAAAACTTTTTGGAAAAACTTTTTGGGCTGCACACTCTGATCCCTCGAGCACGATCAAAGAAACATTTGTATGACTTTATTCCTTAATAGTTTGAGACATTAGGATGATCAGTCCTAGTATTCAAACCATTAATAACAAAATCATCCCTTTCAGATATAATCTTTCAAAAGAAAGACCATACAACAGGTCTTTAAGTTAGATGAACTTAAAGATAGGGTAATTATCACTATCAGACTTAGTTAGATAGTCAAGTTCTAGAGACATTTCCGTTGGGGAGACAAAGATTTGTCCTATCCCGGTGGTTGTTAATCTCTCTAGCCATAACTGATCTTTCTATTTCTGTAGTGTCCATAGATATTATCACATCCAACTGTGATAAGGGTTTTGATCACAGAAGGATTGGAGTTGAACTTTCAACAGGATATTGATATTCTCAAACGATTAGATTAACGTAATCGAAAACATTTAACTACGTTAACTTGGATCAAAGGAAGAGATAGGCTTGGGTTGTCTACGTCAGGATTACACTCAACTCTCATCTCAGCCGGTGAATTCTTCTCGTGCTGGATTCGTCCATTCCTTTTTCACCTTTTCCTTCAAGACAATTCGGTGAATAATACTCCAGCTTCCTACAATCGGAATTGACTATTCCCTTAGGTACATCACAATTAAACTCAAAGTGATGTGCCTCACAGTTTTTACCTTGAGATGGACAAATGTTCCCTTCCCTATTTCCTCCTTAGTCACTTTTCTTCTATCGAGGATTCCTTAACCTTGATATTTCCGTGGTTGATATTCTCCCATTTACTTTTCCTCGTTCTCCGGTTGAGCCTTTATTTCATCAATCTTTCCCTTATTCTGAACTCTGATACTTCTCGCATGAAATTCATGTGCTTTACCATAATCCTCATATATGCTTACCAACATCGAGAAGTTCCTTATTCCTTGATAGTTGATAGCTGACTTGGGTCCGAACATAATCTATTCTTGAAGTTCATGCCTTTGGATTTCTCATCTAGGTTGTACCAGAAAACATTTCCTAAATCCCTTACTTCCATAATATATTTTCTAATATCCATAATCCCTGACTTTAATTTCAAAGATTAAATCTCATTCGTTTCTTCATAGAAATCTAACTCCTCATTTCTTGGTTGAAATTCACGAATCCGATTCAAGAATTCGTTGGTAATTTGCAACATTTCCAATCTAACGCTAGATGGTTCCTCTTGCGGTACAAGACTTAGGTTTCTGAATTCCTCGATCAGGATAACCTCCTTAACCATCATTGAGCTCACAAGAATAGCCTATCAGCTCAAATCTTCTGCAACTACGTTTGCTATGCCAGGATGATAATGGAGCTCAAAGCCATAATCTTGAAGAAACTCCATCCATCGCCTTTAGCTTACATTCAACTCTTTCTCTTCTTATTATCATTCATACCTTCGAACTCCAAACTTGTTCATGAATCACAACCTTCTTATCTTAGTACTTATTGTTTCTTTTGCATCCTCCAGCTCAATTCTCTACCTTCTCTAATTGGAGTAGCTCCTTAATTTTAACTCTTGATTAATCCATAAGTATTATAATTCAATCCTCTTAAATCAATTTCAATGATGAATCAAGGCATTAAGTTATTTTATTACATTAAATCCTTCCTTAAATTTTACTTAGGTAATTGACATTGAGTTTGAATTGGAGGAAGATGTTTATTGATGCCAAAAGTTACTTCACAATTGACTTAAATTTTTAATTTAAACTTTCAGCTTCTAACCGGTTACAAGAAACTCTAACCGGTTATGATGTATTGTTTTTAGAAATAAAACCAAAGAACTTTCAAAAACCATTTTCTTTATATCATCCAATCCAACTCAAAATAGGATTTAATCATACTCTAATATCTTGATTCCAACTGAATTCATCACTGAAATGATTTAAATCATAGTCTACTCACATTTTCCATAATTCCTCTTGGACTAATCATATTATATTGGGGTATAATCCGTTACTACCCCACCATAATTAAAAAAACATCCTATCATTTCATACAATCAGTTGATCTTTCCAAGTCAACTGGGTCAGAGGCCATGCGATCTTAGAAAATCCTTCAATAATCCGGTGGTAGAATCCAGCCAGCCCTATGAACTTCTTACTTTAAAGATCACATGCCCTGCGAACGTAACTTCGCTCAATCAAAACTCATCTTTGGTGAGCTTTGCACACAACTACTCCTCTTGCAAGATTATCAACACAATCCTAAGATGATCCTCATGCTCCTCCGGATTCTTAGAATAAACCACAAACGAATCCGAATATGGTCTAATGTCCCAGTTCTTATGATCCATAAAAGAACAGGTGCATTAGTCAATCCAAACGGCATTATTTCCTACCCATAATGTCCGTATCGAGATTAAAATGCAGTCTTAAGTGGATTCCTGTCCCGAATCCTTATTTGGGGCTAATTCAACCGCCAATCAATCTTAGAAAACACTTAGACTCCTTTAATCTGATCCGACCAAACCTTTTTTAGCAACTTCTCTACGTGTTTCTTCCATTTGACCATTCCCGATGGTACCATATTATAAGGGTAGTAGAGATAGAATTAGTTTCAATAATTAACTTGATTCCAAACTCTATCACTTTACTCAAAGGTAAACCTGACATCATTTCCTACAACCAAGATTTCTTTAACCCCCTTTCTCCTTCACTGCTGCCCAGAAGCAACACATGGATCCATTGGATTCCAGATTCAAAGCTTGGGAATCCCAATACAGGGTTGTTCTATCGTCATTATTCATGATCACATGATCTCTCGGCTTCCAAACCGTGCTTAAGATCAAAGGTAATCATGACACAGGTAGATAGACAAAGTCTAATAGCTTAATAGAACGATTCAGACATACCTTGGAAACAACTACAAGAAGATTTGTAGGATCCTCTGCTTTGAGATAGCAGATTGGATAAGGCATGGAGCAACTTTGATCAATACCCTTATCCATAAGGAACAAAAGAAAGGATAGCTTTAGATTTAACAAACTCAACAAGATTGATCTTTAAGGAGATGACTGCCCTGCACTCAGTCTAAAAAGTTGATTAACTTTAACACTAGTGAGGGTAAACACTCCTCCCAGAGTCAAAGACTTAATTACAACTCCTTGAGATTTCCTTATCACTGGTTCTATGAGAACTGATAAACCAACGCTATGGTTTTAGGTTTACCACATGTCTAAAGAGAAGCATACGACTATCATACTTCGACTTAGACTTCATAGAACACTTCTTAATAGCAGAATGAGCTACTTATCTAGAGCCATTACCCAAGCTCTAGTTTGGAAGTATATGAAAGCATACTTCCCGAGAAACATTGCAGATATCGATGACCAGCGTATTGGACCACACACCCAAGGACCAAGAGTCAGGACCATTGCTCTGATACCATAAAAGTGTAACACTCCTTGTATATCATCTTACTTTATAGGAAAAGTAATAAGTTTATGAATACTTGGACTTGTTATTGTTGGAAAAATATTTGAAAATAAGAATTATCCCTTCCCTTGAAAATTCCTTTTCACAAGCACTTGATTAATAATGAGGTTAACTAACAAAATCAGAGTTTGCGGAAACATAGTAAAGTAATCATATTATGCCCCCCAAAATATATCAAGTGTAACAAGTCCATGGATACCAAGTAATTATTATTATGAAACCGAATTCATTTTATGATACCTCTTTCAAAATGTGTATCATATAAATACTATTAAAAATAGAGATGTTATAGAGCTGGTCACTGGTCCTCTTTCCAAATATTCATCTGGCCGGATCCTCGATATCTGCACAACGGGTTCCCAACCCACACTTTCTACACTTTGCATGCACCTAAGGGACATCTCCCTTCACTGACTTTTGTGCAAGCTATATGCACGATCAACACCTAATAAGGGCATGGGGGTTAGCTATACATATTCGCATAATCAAATGAGAATAACACTAACATCCACAAGTCAACATGTAGCAAATTATGATGCATATTCATATGAGCACACCCGGTTAATCATAATAATTCTTTCAATGCAGGTGGCATGATGCATGATTTCCTTCCACAACTGAGGCCTCTAACAAAGTCCATCTTGGACGTCCATCCAATACACCGTTGTGTTCCCGGAACACTAACATTCGTTCCCAGAACGTAATGCCAAACCATACTTGGATAAATAAGCATCACTCCCAGAGTGTGCATCACGTTCCCAGAACGTGTAGCAAACCATACTTGGAATAATAAGCATCACTCCCAGAGTGTGCATCACGTTCCCAGAACGCATACGTTCCCAGAACGCATAAAAACCAGGTCCCGGACACTGGCCACATTCCCAGAATGTGTCATCAAGTAGGTTGCATATCAATGTGTTCCCAGAATACTAACATACGTTCCCAGAACGTATAAAAACCAGGTCCCAGACACTGACCACATTCCTAGAATGTGTCATCAAGTAGGTTACAAATTTGGTACTCCCGGAGTACCCTCCTCATATTCCCAGAATATGATAGACGTTCCTACCAACCCATCTTCCATTCGAAATGCATGAATGTACAATCATTAAGGTTGGTTTTTATCTTTAATTCTATTATTATACCAATGTGTTCCCAGAACACTAACATACGTTCCCGGAACGTATCTCAAACCATACTTGGAATATAATCAAGCACCACTCCCAGAGTGTGCATCACCTTCCCAGAACGTGTCCAAGAAACCATGTCCCAGACAATGGCCACATTCCCAGAATGTGTCATCAAGTAGGTTGCATCAATTTGGTACTCCTAGAGTACAGGGTCATGTTACCATTAATTCCATTATTATGACTTAGAAAACACAACTTCTGAATGATATCTTGAGGTATGGCTTTACTCATAAAATTCACCTTTGAATTTAAATTTAGCATGTGCTCATAGACCTGGATTGAGAGAATGTAATCATTGGTGTTAAAAGTCCTTACTCAAAAACTTAATTTTTATTTTTAATTTTTAGGTACTAATCGGTTATATCATCACCTAACCGGTTAGAATTACAGACCTGAGTATAAAACCATTGGTTTTCAAAGAACCTTTTCTTGAATTCTCTATTCAATCCAATAACAAGGTCTTAGCACAACATAATACCTCAAGTTCAACACATAATATCATTCAAAAGATCTAAGTCATAATCCAATTTTATTTATACATAATTTCCTCTTGAAATTATCATTTGATATTAAGGTATTAACTCGTCACCTCCAATCTAAACCAAACAGTGCTCAATCACATAGTTTTAGATTGGTCTTTGTATGAAATTCTAGCTTAAACTTGAGTACAAATGGTATGGACACTTAGCCAATTTCAGAAATTCATTTTCTTTGAAAATTGACAGTATCTAACCGGTTACAAATTTCGACTAACCGGTTAGATTAGGCAGAAAATACACTAAAAAGTGAGATTTTGCATACCATTTTCTACCATACTCAAATCTAACCAATTTCATTCATAAATAGAGTTCACATACCTTAATACTAGTGTGTTCAACCACATAAACATATCTATCTTGCATGCATTCAATTTAGATACTCAAATTGCACATAATTGCACATATTTCACAACTTAATACATCAATTCACATAATATCCAAGTAAGTCATGAATCCAACATCAATATAGCTTGCATGAATCTAGATAACATTGTTCATAACAACAATTGAGCTCAGTTTGGCCTCCAAGCCACTTAACCATTTTAACTTATTCCCTTTGAGTCTCTTGGTGACTCATACTATGTTCTACCACAATTTATTATCATTCTAGCAAATAGTAAGCTTCCCCCTTACCTCTAGATCGATTGAGAACAAAGACTTCCCAGAGAAATGAGTTTGATCACCAAAATCCACTAATTCCCCTTCTCTGCTTGACATGCAACACAGCTTCGGTGGGTTCCCAAAATCAGAGAATTCAACATAGAAAACATGTATCAAAATTGGGGAAAATAGTTATGACTTAATCTCTGCAACATGCTCAAGAGATTAAGAAAGATTTGGGGCCAAGGGATAGCAGGAGCTTACCAAAATCGAAGCCAAACTTAGCTTCCCAGGACTGAAAAACCAGTGTTGACATACTCTAACTCCAACCTTCTCAGATTGATTTCTCCTTGCTCCAACACTCTTAACTCACAAACTTTATATCAATACAAAGCCCTTGATGTGAGCTTTGTAACAGTGTATCACTCATGTTCTAACTCTCAGAAACGAAGGAGAATTACAGGGACGAATCTCAGAACCCTAAAAACAGAGTTTCAGCACTTCAATCAGAAAATCAACCCAAATTCATCAACAATTCGGGTTTTTATAGAGAGATCAGGCTTGCATGCAAGGCGACACGCGTATCCCACTAAGTATGAAGGCTGATTCGTGGCAAATTTTCATTAATTCCAGTGATTACTCATCAAAATCCATTAACCTAGTTTCTGGGTTCATCGTGTAACCGGTTACAAAGTCCTTCTAACCGGTTACATACTAATAAAATTCAAAAATTAATAATTTAATTACTCTTTCTTCAAAAACCTTTTTAATATTTCAATTAGATCCCAACCCAAGGACTAAATTACAATATTCACATTTTTGTACAAAATAACCATATAAAAATATATCTCATATTTTTATATAATAAAAAGATATAATGTACAAAAACTAAAACCTTCAAAACTAATATAAATCAATTATAAAATAATTGTTATAATTAATTTCTTGGTTATTTGGGAGACAAAAATTAGGGGTGTTACAGCCCTTAATTCATTTTACGGTATTAAGTTTGAAAAATAAATCATTTAAGTGTTTATTTTATAACAAAGTATGATATGAACTAAAGTTTGATTTTTCGGTGTTTCCGGGTTTTCTGAAAAATGGTTTATGGACTTGTATACTTGCTGTCCAGATTTTATTAAATTGTTTTTCAATCCTAAAAATTTATTTGATTGGTTTAAAGTTTAAGTTTTAAGTGGTAATTAAATTGAGAAAGGTTTGATTTGAAAAAGTTTTAACGATTTACGATTTTCCGACGAGAAATAAAAAGAGTTTTCGAAAACGCGTTCTGATTCTAAGTAGGCCAATTATTTAAGATAGACTTGTAACGTTAGTATCGTCTATTTAGTACGAGGTACGTATAAGTCGAGATGCGGAAGCGGCCGACTTGTTGGGAAGGACTCGCAATGATTTCAGAAGCTGGAGCGAGAGGTGAGAGATGCAGTAGGCCTAAGTCATCGTGACGCGTAGGCTCGGTTCTAAACTGAGTACACCGAGTCTAACCTGAGTAATTGTCATAGGTTATGTGCTGCATTGTCATACGTGATCTATATGTGCTAGATGTTTATCTGTTTTGTTAAATATGTTGCATGAATAATTTTGGTTATGTATTGAAATTCTCTGTGAGCGTATTGTTGAGTATATCCTGTTCTGTCTGAAAAGTTAAATGTGGTTATAAGGGATAATGCGAATTATGAGAAAGAGTGAGAAATTAAAGAGATACGATTGAGAAAGAGATAAAACATAACGCGAATAAGATTGTGAAATAAATGAGTTGATGAGATGAATGAGTTGTAAAAGTAAGAAAATGTGATTGAAAGAAAGAGGAATGATAATAAAGGTTGTATAAGTAATGAAATACAAAGAGTTGAGATTGGAGAAGAGCGATGTGGTATGGAAGTGAGATGTGGTTTGAATGGAGATGTGATTCCTCGTTCATGTTTTTGGGAAGAAGCTTAGTGTTGAGTTGAGCTTGCTCCTCCATTAACACTCACCCAAAAATGTGATTTTTGAAAAAGGTTTTTTTGAAAAGAGATTTTGAAAGAGCTTTTGTGAAAATAATATTTTGTGAAAGTTTTTGGAAACATTATTTTTGAAAAAGTGTTGTGAAAGGATTTTTGAAATGAGGTTTCTGAAAATGTTTTGTGAAGCAAAAGTTGTAACGCCCCGCATTTTCCCGAACGTGCGTAAACGAATTCGTCAAAAATAAACTTTGAATTTTGTTTTCCAAAAAGGATTTTCTAAAGAGGATTTCTGATTTTATTTAAAAAGTGAATTTCCTTATGGAATAATTTGCATTTTTGGATTTGTGAACTTTGAAAGTGTGATCTTTTAAATTTTTGATGTGATTTACAAAATTATTTTTGAAAATTGTGAAGGACGAAATTTTTGAGAAATAATAATTTTTGGAAGTTAATGACTTTAAAATAAATTTGTCTTTTTGGAATTTCTCATTGGCATAGAAGTTTGATTCTTAGAGATTTTAATTGTGTGTATTATATGTAGATAATTATTTTACTTTGGAAGAACTTAAGTTCTCTTTACAATAAAATGTGTCTTGTAGGAAATTAAACTAATTGTCATGATGTGAAATTGATTTATAATGTATATTCAATGTGATGTGTGTTTTTTTTAATGTGTGAATATTATTTGAAAAATAAATGTATGTGTACATATAATCCTTGAAAATACTTGCATATTTGTGTGAATTAGTGATTGTAAGTATCTTAAATAAACATGATTAGAAAAAAATATAGGATATGTGTGTGTGTGCATATGGTGCTACGGTTTTATTATGTGTGTGTATGCATGCATATGATCCTTGAGTTGATGATGCCTTAAAATGAAAATGAAAAATTGCATGATGTATGTGCATGTGTGTGGTGCTACGGTGATGAGTGTGTGTGTGTTGGGGTAGATTTTCAAGTTGGGAGGAGATACTTGGAAGGCTTAGAAGCTACCAAGTGGATTGCATGAGTAGAAAATAGGAACCTTGAAATGACCCTGCATGATGAGACCTAAGCTATAGCCTATTCACTTTGATCCCTTTGATTGAACCCCTCCCATGCAAACTTTGAGAAACCCAAAACTACCCTCCTAATTGATGCCTTGACCGAACCACAACCCAAGGGCAAAAGAGACCACTTCGGTTGCCCTTAAGTAAACCAAGCATTAGTTCATTTCTTCACTTTCTTCCTATTTCCTTTCACTCACAAACCAAACACTTTCTAAGGGACTATCCAACCCTTAGAAGAAAAAGAGAGAGAAGAAGAGAGAGTGTGGCCGTGAGGGACTCGAAGAAGGAGGAAGGAGATCTAGACCAAGTCCTTGAAATTTCTTTGAAGACCTAGAGCATTTGAAGTAGAAGACCCACTTTCTTGGTAGGTTATTCGAGGATCAAGAAGAAAACCATGAGAACTAGGATTTTCTTTTGGTCTTGTAATTTTTCTTTCTTCTCTTTTCATTGCATGTTTATTTTTATAGCTTGAGAGGTGAGTGCAACTATGGACTTTTACATTGGTTTGTAAATATGTGAACTCATGGACTCTTTAAGCTTCGGTTATGGCTTCATTAGGTAGATCATCATGATTTTCTAAACCAACTCTTAAAGAATCTAAATCACTACTTGATATCTTTATGAAAACTAAAATGAAACCCCTTGCATGTTGATTTCTTCTCCAAAACCGTGACCTATGAGGTTTTTATTGAAAGGATTTGATAAATAATTTATGATCTAGGTTTGATTGGTAACAAAGTGAGGAATTTATGCCTTGCATGTTGATCTCTTGTGCTCAAACCGTGACCTATGTGTATATGTGTGAATGTTTGATTAACAATTTCATGATCTAAGTTTATTTGAGAAGAAAATAGGGATTTTTAACTTTGCATGTTGATCTTGTGATGGTTTCGGTTGATCTTTGTGTGTGCATGTTTTAATCTATGCTCATTATCTTACAAGTTAAGGACTTTGAGGCTTTGCATGTTAAGTTTCAAATGAAAAAGGCTATGTTTCCCTTTATGTATGTCTCGGCCTAGTAGGAATAAATAGGGTAATGGACTTTAAAATGATTTTTCTTTTTATGACCATGATTTGATTTAAAGATTTGTTTCATCCATGATGTGTTGATGTGAAGGCCATTCGGCCATGAGTGCTAAAAATGTTTTGGTGCATGATTTTTAGGTGCATGTATGTATTAGGAATAGATTTAGTGGTCCTAAGTCCATGCATGCCATTCTTTTTAGAAGATCAAGCTATAAACCATGTTTCTATTCAAGAAAAATTATAAGTTTGAGCTTTGATAAAAGTCTAAGGAAATCTCATGAGGGTTCATGCATGTTGATGTAATGTGATTTACATTACTTGTCTTTAGTATATTGAAAAGTGAGCTATGATTCTTGTCTTGTGTGTGTGATGATATTCGGCCTTGAAGTAGGAGAATAAGGAAATGTGCTTAATCATTAGCTAGATGGCATGTAGACTAAGACTAGCCTCATTTAGGAGCATAAAGATGTATACATGAAGTGATTTGTGGTCTTGATTATTACTTTGAACTAAATTGAGAAAAATGAAATTGAATTTGTTGAATGCTCCTATAATGCTTACGGTTTTAGTCTTGAAAGAAGCAAAATGATTTTATTGTTTTATGTCTTTGATGGTGTGTTATATTTTGTAAGATTTTACTTGAAATAATTCGGTTAGTATATGTTTAGGTGCCTAGGAGGATTTTCTTTTGAAACAACTAATGAGAGTGATTAAATTCTATGTTTGTGTTATCTACAATGATGTGCTAATTTCTTTTCTTCTTTTCGGTTTTAGAGACTAGGAATAGGTAGAATTAATTGAATTAATTTTCATGATGTTAATCCTATAATTTCAAGGTTTAGAAATTATTAGTAATTAGGAAATTTTAATTATAAGCCATTCGGTTTTGCCATGATTTAATTAAGAAATTAAGTTTGAATTACCTTCCTGTGCATGATTGAATTTGTATGTGTTAGTGTTATAATTTAATTAGTTTTTTCCTTTAGCCTAAGAGTGTTTTATTATAAGTAAATGATGAATGTTTTAGATTTTGATGAACTAGAAGAGTGATTCTAGAGTTTTGTTTCTAATTTTTGCATTTGATAAACATTTTAAGAACTATGTTTGTTTGCAATTAAGTTTTCTTTTTTAAAAGGGGTAGTTTATTTGAATAAAAGAGTATTTCTAAAATTGTTTTCAAGATTTTTCTCAAGAACTGTTTTAATCATTGATTTGAATTGAAAAACATTGGACAATGATAACGAGTTTTTAAAAGAGAAATTGTTTTCAAAACGAATTCAAGGAATATATCGAACTTGTTTCTAATGCACGGGAAAATGTCTTAGTTGAGCGACGGACGAGAGGATAAGAGGCGAGGAAAGATGATCGGGAAACCTTGGAGAGCTATAGGACGTTCGTCATCGAGGTGAGAGAGGGGCTTTCCCTTAAGACTCCGTGGTAATTAGGTACATATTAAGGCGTCCAATCATCTCAAAGGTTGGACCCCAATCTCATTTAGCATAGTGGTGTATGTGATGGCACATGTGTGAATGCTTTGGCTATCCACCCGAACGGCTGAGATTGGTTGTTAAGCATGATATTATATTTTCTGTTTGTTTATGCTTGAGTTGTTAGTTATTTTCTTTTGCGAATGATATAATGATTATTTAAGTAATTATGATATTGTTGGGAATTATTTGGTTGTGCGTTAGTAATAAAGCTATGGAAGTAACAAGCTAAGAATGATAAGAAAGGAATAATGGATTTGAATAATGAGAATGAATAAGAGAAAGAGTCAAGTTCTGAGGAGACTAAATCATGAGATAGGTGGGTGGTAATTGGAAACTTGGGAGGAATGAGAGGAGTTGCTGATGTTGCTGAATCCGAATTGGCGAGAAAGGACACCAGTGATGCTGCTGAATCACAATTGGCAAAGAGGACAGTGTTGGCGTGCTGAGTGGCAGTTGATTTGAAAGAGTGATGCTCATGTTGATGAGAGCAATGCGGATGTGATATGAGAAAGAGAAAGATGATGCAATGATGTTGTGATGATTCAAGTGATTGGTATATGAGTTTTAGGGGGATTAGATGCGAACAATTAGCGATCGGGTCTCATTGAAAGGATGCACCAAGGATGAGCCGATCATTAGGATTAAGCCGTAATTAAAAACTTCTTAAAAGACTCTAAAAGACATTAACAATTGCGGTGAGGAATGAGTGTCGTATCGAAGTAGTGGAAAGGAAGGAACCATAGGTATCTACGGATACTTAGGAGGAGATTGCATTAGGGGAGGACAATGACGGTGATACGTCAAGAAGTCTGGAGTATTTTTCTAGGCGGAACAATTCCACAAGTGGCGCACTAACGTGGTGGGGACTGGGTCCAATGCCGTGGCAAGTTCTGCTTTCGAAACTAGAATAAGTACTGTCGCCCCCTAGATTGCAAATCGAGAACAGTGAGAGGGACTGGAACGGGGCATTGTGTTTTGCCACTGCGTGGACAGTGAGCCTTGTTATTATTGAAATGATTTGAGGACGAGATCCTCCTGGTCTGGGACCATTTATGTGTTGTGACAGTTGTCGTTCCCGCGTGGTAAAGGTCCTGTACTCCTGTTTGCTTCCGACTAGGTTGGGAGGTTGACCGAGGAGATGTAGACGTGTGTGAGCTCAATGATGTTTCCCCCTCATCATTGATGCTAATCGAATTGATAAGACTTAATAACCAAGATGTCCCAAAGATAAGTATAGCAATGATTATAATAATAATGATAATGATAATGCTAATACCAAGCGTTGGATAAGGTTTGAGAATGGAAGTGGATACGAATACTCTTGAAACATTTGATGAGTTTGAAAACGAGGAATGAGAGAGAATGAAAGAAAAGTATCAGGGTGAAGGATGTGATTGTATTGAGCTTACAAATATTAGAATGAATAATTGGGTGATTAAGTATGTGTACATCTTGATAGTTAGATGTGTTGTCCTGATTTACCTTATGCTAATGTTGGATTTATGTTTTCTTTTATATTTATTTGTCTTAATATTTACCTGGTGTAATCCCACATAGTCAACATTGCCGTTTTGGGTTGCTCACTCTCTCTACTCTATCTATTCTTTCTTGTATAAAATTGTATGGAGTCTAGATGGCCAATATGGTACGGTATCAGCTTATGCAGGAGATAGGAGCGACTCCTCGAAGAGGCGCCAACAGCATTATGTCTGTTTTTGAGATGTTTTACATAGCGATTCCGCGTAGAAGGGCTGAGTTACAGTTAGAAGAAGAAGAGGCTGCTGTAGAGGAGGAGACGGATGGTGAGGCTGATGATGCTGAGGTGGAGCTTCCTGAAGACGCCGAGGAGGAGGATCCTGACCTCTGGTCTGACGAGGATGTAGAGGAGTATTCTAGTGATGAGAGCTGGATCATTAGTCCTGAGGAGCTGCTGGCGGATGATGACGAGTGGTATAGTAGATTTAGAAAGCAAGATTAGGGAAGAATTATGAATATGACTAGGGAGCAGGTAATTTTCCTTTTGAGTATGTAATCCACTATGAGTTCTTAGCAATCTGGTGACGTCCTGCTGTAACCCCAACAAGTTAATCTTCGTATTGATATTTTGACATGAAATCAAATGGGCTATTCTATTTAACTAATGTTTTGGAAAATGAGTTACGAAGCGTGGTGTCTTGTGACATCCCGGTTTGGAACTTGAAAGAGTTGGTGCAATATGAGAACATGGATTTTACATGAAACTATGTTTTGCTAATATAAGTGTTCTCCTCTTGCGCATTATTCATTTAAAAAAAATGGCCCCTAATTTTCACTTAAAATGTTTATGGTTTCAAGTTGCCAAATCAGGGTGTTACAAAAGTTGTGTGAAATCAAGCTTTCGAAAAAGTTTTGCGGAAAGAGATTTTTGAGAAAGACAAGGAAAAGATGCTGATGATGTTGATGAGAGTATGCTTAGCATGAGTTATGTGAATTGTGATGATGAGATGAAAGTGATATGAGGCAAGAGGCCATTGAGATTTAGGGGGAACGAATTGCGATTAGTGGTCGGGCTTCGTTGAAGGGATGTACCAAGGACGAGCCGACTGTTAGGATTAAGCCGTTTAATAAAACTCTAAAACTTTAAAAAAACTTAAAAGACATTTATATACGCGGTGAGGCATGAGTTTCGTATCGAAGTAGTGGAGAGGAAGGAACCATAGGTATCTGCGGATACTTAGGAGGAGATTGCATGAGGGGAGGACGATGACGGTGAAACGTCAAGAAGTCTAGAGTATATTTCTAGGCGGAACGAATCCCACATGTGGTGCACTAACGTGGTGGGGACTGGGTCTAATACAGTGGTAAGTTCCGCATCGCGAACTAGAAATTATACTGTCGCCCCCTTGATTGCAAATCGAGAACAATGAGAGGGACTGGAACGGGGCATTTGTGATTGCCGCTGAGAGCGTGCATTGTTATTACGTGAATTATGATTATGATTTGAAGCAGGGCCTCCTGGTCTGGGACCATTTGATTGTGTGACAGCTGTCGTGCCCGCGTGGTAAAGGTCCTGTACTCCTGTTTGCTTCCGACTAGGTTGGGTGGATGACCGAGGAGATGTAGACGTGTGTGAGAGTTCAATGATGTTTTCCCCCTCATCATTGAGCGAACCGTTTGATAAGACTTAATAATGATAAAAGATTACAAGAAAGAAAGCATAAAGAATTTATGAAGAGTTGAGAAAGATGCAAAGAGGAAAAGTATAAGTATTGTTGAAAGGATTGAGAAAGATGATGATAAGATGTGAACATATGAAGGTTTGTGATGCCAAGTGAAGTGAGGTGTGTTGTGATGGTTTATGATTCTGTATGTTTCATTTATAAGTGTTTCCTATGTGCTTACGTGAGTATATTTGTCATATGCATAGCATGAGTAGTTGTTAATGCATGAGTCTTATATTTTTATTCTGAGTATTCTTTTTATACGAAGTCGTTAGTATTCTGTCTTGTCATGTTTGTACTTCTGGAATGCTGATCATCTCTCCTATCATGTTGTCGTATCGGGTTACTCCGGTATTGCAACGGGTAGATGGCCGACCCTGTAGGCTTCGGCAGTGCGCTTCAGCGAGAAAGATTAGAGGTCAAGAATAGTAATAGGTAATTCCCTTGAGCACTGTACCCTTTGCAACTACTTTGTTACATTGTCGTATCATTCTGAACCCCGCTTGGAATTTTATTGAGAATGGTTTTAAGAAACAAGATTTGAAAATGTTTTCTCCAAAGAGAGTTATGAAGCCAAGTCACAAAGCGCGATGTTAAGTAACATCTCGGTTTGGAACTTGATTTGTGATGTGTGACATGAGAATGTTATTATATCTCAATTAAGTTACTGAATGTTTTCGAACATAAAGGATCTCATGTCCATGTCACCTTGTAAAAAAAAATTCCCAAATTTTTACTACAAAATGGTTAAAGAGGTGATGTTTTCAAGTTGCCGAAATCGGGGTGTTACAGTCGAACTGGTAGGGATTAAAATCTTATTATTCAATATGATAGATTTTGATATTTAATCATATGAATCACACTTATTTTCAGTTATTTTATAAATTTATGAATTTGAGATATTTTTATACCTTATACCTTGAAATTTAAATTTATCAGTCATCATCGTCGTCACCATGATCATCATCATCATCCTTATCATAATTATTATATTATTATTATCATTATCATCATCACATATCTACTTTTACTATATAAGTAATTGTTTTGTAAAATAATAAGGATGTTACATAACAAATTTTGAGAACTGTGCACGAGAATTATGAGGATATTAACAAACTTTGACTATTGTGCATGACGCATGCATATAAAAACTGTTTAAACCATAAACTGCAGGTGACAGATATGCCAATCTATTAACAACAAACAATGTACCTCAATTCTCTCTATAAAAGCGAAGTTCTTATAGAAGAAAAATGTGGTAGAAAAACGTGAGAAGAGAAGAAACACATTGTAGAAAAATCCCAAGCTTTGTACACTCATCATCTACACTCACAGGAAGAAATGAATTCCTCAAAAGTTTCATGCTTTTTATTTACCCTTTCGATTATGCTCGTTTTTCAGTGCCCTATGTCTGCATTAGGTGAGAGCTTGTATGAAAAAGTATGCAAAGAGACCAAGGATTTGTCATGCTTACAACTTTTGAAAGTCGACCCCCGAATCCCCTCTGCGAAAAGTTATCATGAACTATCCAAGTTCATCCTTGAGCTTGGAATAAATAAGGGGAAAGAAGGCCAGAACTACATGAAGGAAATTGAGAAAAAAAATCCTATCGAAGGCATTAAGTTATGTGCTAATCAATTTTACAACCAGGTTATAACTTCATTCCAAAGTGCAATTATGGAATTGGAGGAGGATATTATGTCAGCAACCTATGATGCTAAAATTGCTGGTGATGGAGTTACATATTGTGTAGAACGTCTACAAGAAGTAAAAATAGCCAATCCTCTTATAAATAAAGAGGTGGGTTTGATTAGTGTGGCTGGATTTCTTGCCACAACGCACTTGGAAATGGGGGAGTAAGTGGGTCAGAATCAACCGGCGAACCCGATAAACCCAACCCATATTTGACTGGTCGGGTCGTTTTTTTTTAAGTAACCCAATCAAGTATGAGTTGTGTCAAGGGTTTATTTTCTTTAAAACCGATCAACACAACCCAATCCGTTGATTTAAATGTATTTTATTTATTTATTTATTATTAATATATATTATGCTTAATTTTTCATTACTTAATGCTAAATTGTATAATTGTATTGTATATGGATAATTTGGTTCACAATTATGTAATTGGATTGATTTGGATAATATTTATTAACTTTTTTTTTGGTATAAGAAAAATTCTATTACCAACGATAAAAAATATTAAAGAAACCAACAGCTAAAGTCCTAGCTACACTAGCCACCTTCTAGGAAGGGTTCTATAAGGACTTAGTTGTGAAAGTCATAGTTCTGAACAAATTCTATTAACTAAAGAGACATTTTTCCAATCCCTAAATCTAGGAAAACAAAAACTTGCTCTCCAAGCAATCTCCATTTTCACGGTTCTAAACACTTGGTTCATCGTTCTAGTGCTATTAGCAAAAATCCTGCCATTCCTTTCTTTCCATGTGTGGTAAACAGCTACAGCAAATACAGCTTGTATAAGTTTCTTCATATTCTTGTCCCATATTGCATGCCCAATCCATCTTATCCAATTCCTGAATCTACACGACCATCTATCCAGACCAATCCACATGCACAGGCTATCAATTAAACCTCTGCTCCAAGAACAGTCAAAAAAACAGGTGCTCTATTGTTTCATTAGCAGTATTGCATAAGCAAGAATGGAATGGAACCTTTAGCTTCTGCATCAATCATGACATCTAATGTTAGCCATCTTTTTAATCAGATGCTTTGCCTCTGTAGGAGTCCTACTCTCCAATGAACCATTAGCTTCTGCATCAATCATTATGTTATTGGACATCTTCAAGCCGCCCTTAAACAATCGGATTTGCATGAAGTCAGGCAAGGAATGTGTTGGGCATCTCTTAAAAAATTACCTAAATCTCTTTCAGGCTTCATGTATGGACTCTACATCTTTTTGGATAAAGACATTGATTTCTTGCCTTAGCCAGGCTTCCTTGGCTGGTGAGAAGTGCTTGTCTATGAATTTTCGGACAAGATCATCCCATGTTGTAGTACTCCCTTGAGGTTGAGATAGAAGCCAACACTTTGCTTTATCTTCGAGGGAGAGTAGGAATAGCCTCAGTCAGATTGCTTCATTATTTGCACCCTGGATTTTGAAGAATTCCAGGATACTCATAAAGTTATCGATATGGTCATTTGGATCCTCTTGTGGGTTTCCACTAAACTACTCCTGTTGGATCAAGGTTATGCATGCAAGCTTGTTCTCAAAAATCTGAGCTATTACAGCGGCCGAAGAATGCTAGTGGTTCATGTGTTCGATTTGATGATAGCTTAGTCTGCAATATTCTTCTCTAGTTCAATATCCGCCATTGCTTCTATTCGTCTATCTTGTCATGCTTGGTTCCTTAGTCTTGTTGCTGTGCTCAATCTCAGGATCAAACAGCAAAACTTAAAAATTAGCTGCACTACGTAATTACATACACAAGAAAGAAGCTCTAAACAAATATTAGATCAAATAAAAATAAAATAAGTAAAATATTCATAGGAATAGATCAAACCAATATCATCGATCACAAGTAACTGCGAATAAATACCGGAAAAAAGCCAAAACAAAATTTATTCGTGGCAGCGACCCCAAAAACTTGTTACGACATTGATAATTACATCAGGTCGTACATGTAATATAGTGATAAAATAGGGAGTCGAATTGGTAGGGATTAAAACCTTATTATTTAATATGATATATTTTGATATTTAATCATATGAATCACACTTATTTTCAGTTATTTTATAAATTTATGAATTTGAGATATTTTTATACCTTATACCTTGAAATTTAAATTTATCAGTCATCATCGTCGTCACCATCATCATCATCATCATCATTATCATAATTATTATATTATTATTATCATTAACATCATCACATATCTACTTTTACTATATAAGTATTTGTTTTGTAAAATAATAAGGATGTTACATAACAAATTTTGAGAACTGTGCACAAGAATTATGAGGATGTTAATAAACTTTGACTATTGTGCATGACGTGTGCATATAAAAACTGTTTAAACCATAAACTGCAGGTGACAGATATGCCAATCTATTAAAAAAAAACAATGTACCTCAATTCTCTCTATAAAAGCGAAGTTCTTATAGAAGAAAAATGTGGTAGAAAAACGTGAGACGAGAAGAAACACATTGTAGAAAAATCCCAAGCTTTGTACACTCATCATCTACACTCACAGGAAGAAATGAATTCCTCAAAAGTTTCATACTTTTTATTTATCCTTTCGATTATGCTCGTTTTTCAGTGCCCTATGTCTGCATTAGGTGAGAGCTTGTATGATAAAGTATGCAAAGAGACCAAGGATCTGTCATGCTTACAACTTTTGAAAGTCGACCCCCGAATCCCCTCTGCGAAAAGTTATCATGAACTATCCAAGTTCATCCTTGAGCTTGGAATAAAGAAGGGGAAAGAAGGCCAGAACTACATGAAGGAAATTGAGAAAAAAAATCCTATAGAAGGCATTAAGTTATGTGCTAATCAATTTTACAACCAGGTTATAACTTCTTTCCAAAGTGCAATTATGAATTGGAGGAGGATATTATGTCAGCAACCTATGATGCTAAAATTGCTGGTGATGGAGTTACATATTGTGTAGAACGTCTACAAGAAGTAAAAATAGCCAATCCTCTTATAAATAAAGAGGTGGGTTTGATTAGTGTGGCTGGATTTCTTGCCACAACGCACTAGGAAATGGGGGAGTAAGTGGGTCAGAATCGACCGGCGAACCCGATAAACCCAACCCATATTTGACGGGTCGGGTCGTTTTTTTTAAGTAACCCAATCAAGTATGAGTTGTGTCAAGGGTTTATTTTCTTTAAAACAGATCAACACAACCCAATCCGTTGATTTAAATGTATTTTATTTATTTATTTATTATTAATATATATTATGCTTAATTTTTCATTACATAATGCTAAATTGTATAATTGTATTGTTTATGGATAATTTGGTTCACAATTATGTAATTGGATTGATTTGGATAATATTTATGAACTTTTTTTTGGTATAAGAAAAATTCTATTACCAACGATAAAAAATATTAAACAAACCAACAACTAAAGTCCTACACTAGCCACCTTCTAGGTGTTAGAATTCAACGTGGAAGAACGTTGAAGAGTTTTGATGATGCCAAACAAGAACCTTTCAAAGTGAAGATGCAAGTCAAGTGTCAAGCAAGAAGCTTCAAGTGGTTTTCTCCCTTCCCTCATTAGGAATCAATGTTAGGCTAGAATAATTGTGTCACTTATGTTTTTGGCCTTATTTAGAGTTCTTGGAGAAGAAGCGTTTTAAATTTAAAGAATGTTTTAATTGCAAAAAGAGTTTTCTAAAAATATTATTTTAATGTCTTAATTGATTCACTGTGAAAATATATCTTGACAACCTCTAGCTGGATTTCTCTAAGTTGTGAAAATCTGTTAAGACAAGTTTTGACAGAGATAATCGATTGCTCTTTCAAGATAATCGATTATTTATGTTGCATCATAGAAAATCCAGAGAGTGTGTAATAGTATTTGAACCTGGCTAATCCATTACTTTTTGTATGAAAGTAATCGATTACTTGGCACAGATAATCGATTACTGGAGTTGCATCATATATTTTCCAGAGGCTGTGTAATCGATTATTTGACTAGTGATAATCGATTATATCAGTTGCATCATATATTAAACAGAAGTGAAGTAATCGATTAAATTATATGTTGTAATCGATTACTAGTTTTTCAAAAGAATTTAAAAGTTTCTATTTTTAAAAGGGATAATCGATTATCTCCCTGAAGTAATCGATTACCTCAAGTTTTATTGAAAAACGTATCAGAATCATTTTGATTTATTTCCAGATTTGTTTTTACCTAATTGATTCTGATTTATTTTCAAAATTCGAATTTGATTTTATTTTTGAAAATATTCCTTTTTGGTTTAAGATTCAAATCTTTTATTTTATTCTTTAAATATATTTGATTTGGTTTTGATTTTAAAACTTATTTTATTTTATTTCTAAAATTGTTTCTGATTTGTTTTCGATTTTGAATTTGAATTATTTCCAAAATTGTTTTTTTGATTTGATTCTGTTTTTAATTTTGAAATTCAAATTCAAATCTTCAAAAATCTCTTTATAAGGATGTTTTTATCTCTTTCAAAGTTAACGCTTCTGATAACAATTTTTGAGAAAAAACGTTTTCACGTTCTATTCTTCTTCTTCTCCAAATTCTCCTAGACTTGGCCTATGCTATAGTGAAACCTTTATCCATAGCCATTAGAACGTAATTGTTGTATCAATGTTATTTAGAACACAATTTTGTTAGAGGCCTATTATTGTTGTATCCGAACTATCAAGAGTGCATTATAGTGGTTGTACTCAATCAGTCATATCCGTAACCAGTGTTGTAAAGGGGTGTGTAACCCTTAGAGACTAGGGAGTGAATCTCCTAGTGCGGACGTGCGGCGTTCGTGTTTGTAGGGTGAGGAACCCTTGTGTATTAGGTAGTGCTAGACGAACGGTGGGGCACCTAGAAGTTAGGCTATCTGGTTGTTGTTGAGGTCCCTAGAGAAAGGATGTTCCTAGTAGCTTGTGGGGCGCTCTGGTTGTATTCGGGGACGCGGGGGCGTCTTTGGAATATTAGTGAAAAGCTCAAGCGGGTCGCTTGGGGACTAGAGTAGGCTGCTTTGCCGAACCAGGATAAAATCTACGGTGCAATCTCTTCTATCCCTTATCTCTTTATTTTCTATTGTTATTATCCTTCTTTCATCAAAGCGATTATTTTCATAATAATTAATTTAAAGGATTTTAAATTATTTAGCGCGGTAACATACGTTTTCGTTGTTCTTATTTTAATTCGTATCCGCGCATATTAGTTTTCATAATAGTATTAATATTATTCGCTTCCGCGCAATTGATTTTCAACATTATATTATTTTCCGCTACAAATCTCTTTAATTTTATTGAAAACGAATATTTTCCAATGTTTTCATAAAAACCCAATTCACCTTGGTATCATTTTCCTCTTGGGTGACGGTTGCCAAAACTAACAATTGGTATCATGTTCTCATTCCACCTATAACAACGACTACACAAAGGTATACCTGGACTACTCTATTTTTTGTGCATACCAAGGTGTATCATGAGTGCTGAAATCTTTTTGAAAATCTTTTATTTCTCATGATCACTCCTTGGATAAAATAAATCATGTGTGTCTTGCTTTATTTGAAAATCTTTTTAAGCACATGATTATATTTTTTGTGTGTACACTGCATTATTTTTTCACCATATATTGAGTTGTATCATGTGTGTTAAAATATTTTTTAAAAAATTCCTTTTATCACATGAATACACTCTTTATGTGTTGATACCATGTCATGACATACTAGATATATATATTGATATAAGACATGCATTTGTGTACATGAGCATATTTTTTAAGTGCATTTGACTATGTTGTCCTTCATGTGCTTCAATATTTGAAAAGTCAAAATGCCTATTTATGCTTGTGCTACTAATCCTTAACGATCCAATTATCTTCGATACCAAGAGAAACACGTGCTAATTAGTTTTGCAGGTATTACTACAAGTATCTGTATGCAACGTTCTCTACAAACTTATGGTTAATGCATTCAAATGACAAGAGAACTGGGCAATACTCAAGCACTTGATAGTGACTCTGCGATATGTGAATGATCTCTTGGAGTGGAAGAAGTGCAACATACTGAACAAGTGGAGTTTTCTACAAGATACGTAATGATACTCTATCAAAGGAAGAAACTCCACAAATGGAATGACTACATACATGGAAAGCGTCATCTCGATAAGTATCACTACTCTTATTTTTTTTTATCATATGATACTTGTTTATGTGATATATGCCTTATATGACAATATGTGCTATTATGAATTATATGTTATTATTGTCAATGCATATAGGATTTTAAAGTTTTGATGATAGTGAGCATTCACATGTTTTTATGATGCATTTTTCATCTCCCTTCAAGTTATGTTTATTTTTGGAAAAATTCTTTTAGAAAGGGGGAGAAAAATATTATTTGAATATTTGCATTGAAAACATGTTTTGTATTTCCACTCCGTTTTGACATCATGCGCTTTTTAAATTGTTTATTGAAAAAAAAATTCCCATAATTCGTTTTGTTGATGTCAAATAGGGGGAGAAATATTGTTATAGAAAATTATGAATATGTGCTTATATGTTTGTTTGCTATCTGATTCATAATTTCTCTATAATGATTTGTCATCATCAAAAAGGGGGAGAATTGTGGAAATATGGATTTCCCCTATGCCTAGTGCATTGTGTTTTGATGATAACAAATCATGTTTTTTGTTTTACCTATATCCTGCCTATACTTGATTATGTGTATTTACAATTGCCCATTATACATTATATTATGCTTTACTGAATTGGGCATTGGAGATACCCTCTTGAGGATATTGGAGTCCCTAGTTGATGCAAAGGTTAATTGTATTTTATTTATATCTTATGTGCATCAATTCAGGGGGAGACATTGATATTCCTATGTGTGAGGGGGAGATATATTTTTTATATATGCATACTGCTTTAACCCTTGTCTTGCAGAGAATAGGTTTGACATCAACAAAAAGGGGGAGTGTTAGAATTCAACGTGGAAGAACGTTGAAGAGTTTTGATGATGCCAAACAAGAACCTTTCAAAGTGAAGATGCAAGTCAAGTGTCAAGCAAGAAGCTTCAAGTGGTTTCCTCCCTTCCCTCATTAGGAATCAATGTAAGGCTAGAATAATTGTGTCACTTATGTTTAGGCCTTATTTAGAAAGAATGTTTTAATTGCAAAAAGAGTTTTCTAAAAATATTATTTTAATGTCTTAATTGATTCACTGTGAAAATATATCTTGACAACCTCTAGCTGGATTTCTCTAAGTTGTGAAAATCTGTTAAGACAAGTTTTGACAGAGATAATCGATTGCTGATAATCGATTATTTATGTTGCATCATAGAAAATCCAGAGAGTGTGTAATCGAGTATTTGAACCTGGCTAATCCATTACTTTTTGTATGAAAGTAATCGATTACTTGGCACAGATAATCGATTACTGGAGTTGCATCATATATTTTCTAGAGGCTGTGTAATCGATTATTTGACTAGTGATAATCGATTATATCAGTTGCATCATATATTAAACAGAAGTGAAGTAATCTGTAACACCTAAGTTTATTTACCCTTATATACCCTTAATTAAAAATAGCAACTTGAAAATTCCTTTTTCGACTCAAGAATTGATTAGGAAAAACTCTTAATTACTTTTCTTTCATATGAAAATCTCCCGTCAAACGGACGGAGTTTCGTTTGTTTATTGGACTTTTCCAAAAATTCCTGTTTTCCTGCAACCTGATAAACAATAATATTTTCACATAACAAAGCCTGCAGGGCTATTCACATATATATACCAGCTAGTGCATCTTCGTGCACGCATCAAAAACAGGTTTAAGACATCATAGTATCAGCATCAGAGTTAGCGGAATATAAACAAGTTTTAGGAAATAAGTTTTCCCCCAAAATAGACCCCTTTCCCAAAAGGAGTCGTCCTGGGCCCAAAAAGCTATTTACATTTATATACAACAAAATGATTCACATCATCGGGCCCAGGACATTCCCATGTCCTACATCACTAAAGGTAACCTACTCTCCCTGAGAGGGAGAGTACTCCTGCTCGGCCTGCTCAGGTGCAAACTCTTCCTCAGTACCTGTGATGATAGTAAGGAGTGAGTATTACACATAAAATGGGGAGGCAGTTTCCAATTAAGACATAATGCGACACTAAGCCATACACATATAACAATTCAATCATAACATCATAAATAAGAGTCAATTCATCACAATTCAATTTCGAGTATTCATTAGTTTCTCAAATCGATTTTGATTTAACATTTTCTTAAGTCTTTCGTTCCATGCATTTTAATCATATTTATATTCTTTTTATCTGTCCCTGGTCACGACCTACTGCGTCTGCACTCCTGTGCACTCACGACTTACTGCGCCCGGGTATGTGTCTCAATCCCCTGGTCACGACCTACTGCGTCTGCACTCCTGTGCACTCACGACTTACTGCGCCCGGGTGTGTGTCTCAATCCCCTGGTCACGACCTACTGCGTCTGCACTCCTGTGCACTCATGACTTACTGCGCCCGGGTAAATCCCCTGGTCACGACCTACTGCGCTCGCACCACCGCGCGATAGCGACTTACTGCGCCCGGGTATAATACAATCTCCCCTGGTCACGACCTACTGCGTTCGCACCCCCGTGCGATAACGACTTAATGCGCCCGGGTATAATACAATCTCCCCTGGTCACGACCTACTGCGTTCGCACCCCCGTGCGATAACGACTTACTGCGCCCGGCTATAATATAATCTCCCCTGGCTGAGCCTGGGTATAATATAATCTCCCCTGGCTGAGCCTGGGTATAATTTAGTTAGTTCTTTATCATTATCAATTCTTTAGCAAATTTCCATTATTCAAAATTAATTACCACAATACACATTTTCATTATCCAATGATCACAAATATATTTTGTAACTTAATTAGCACAATTTCACTTATTATCACAATTCAAATTATTAAACAACATAAGCATATAATTCATCAACATCACCAAACCACAAAATGCAATATATCAACATCAAAATAAATTCCCTAAGTCATAGATTCTATTCTAACAATTATTTTATATTATATCAACCTAAACTAACACAAAATCTTAGTACTCATTATATGCATAATGTAAACTAAACCCCAGAGTAAGGTAATACTCACTATAACCCACTCGTTACCTTAAATTAGTAAAGAGTAAATAGAACCTTAGTGAGCCCTAGCTCAAAATCTTGGAAACTTGAATTTCCTAATTCTAGCTTGCCACCTCAACAAGGAAATGATGAAATGTTGATATACCACCCTATTTGTGAGAGCACAAGAGGAACTATCTTTATCCTTGCCTTGGTTGGAGTTGGAAGGCATGAAACTCAATTCCTATATCATGAAGAGTGCAAGAATCCTAGGGTTTTAGAATAAAATCCATGAACTAAGAAGAGTTTGATTCATGAGGAAAATAACTTATGGCATGAAACTCACTTACCCAAATCAATGATGAGAAAATGAAAATCCAAGGAGAAGGAAGGAGGGTGCAATTCGTGAGCCTCAAGAAGAAAGAAGGGAAGAGCTTTAACCAAAATCCATGGTGCAAGGTTGTGTGGTCTTGATTGATTTTGGGTTTGGGGTGCCCAAGATCAAAGGTGTATGGTGGATTTGATGGTGGTGGTGTTCTTGATGTTGAGAGGAAATGGGTGAAGGTGATGAGTTGATGATGGTTTGAATGGTGGTGGAGGACTTTGTTTTCATTTCTTTTATTTTGCCTTGGCTGGTGCAGGAAATCCAAGGGCTGGTGGGCAAAACTAAGCCACCAAGCCAAAATTCAAGGGACCAGATCTGTCCAGATCTGCGCCACGCGCCTGGGCGCATGCCAGGCTCGCCTGGGCGCACGTCCTGCACCAGCACCAGACTGGTGCATGGCTCACACGGTCAGCTGGGAAATTGGTGCGCCACACGGATTCCTGGTGCGCTGCTGCGTGCATCCGCTTGCCTGGGCGAGTGGTGGGCTGGCCTGGGCGGGTTTTTCACTGAGTTGTGCACCAAATGAATAGTGACTCGCCTGGGCGAGTGGTTCATGCGCTTGGGCGAGTTTCAGGGTTTCAACCTTCGATTCGCCGTAACTTTTTCGTCGACCGTCGGATCGAGTTCAAATTTTTAGATATGCTTCTTTACCCCATAAACTTCACATCCAACGGTGGAATTTATTTTCTTAGCTTTCTATAATGAATTTCTAATTTTCTCTTTTCGGTTGATTTCTAACACTTAAAACGCCGATTCTACTCCCGATCTCGCTTATTTGACCCTGCCCAAAGCCATACATACCTTCTATACAACTCCTAGGACCTATATTCACCACCCACATATCTGGAAAAATTCATTAAATCATTTTTTCCAATTTTTCTAAGGTTTTTAGCATTTATTTCACTTAAAATCAAGGTTTAGGATGTTACAATTCTCTCCCACTTACCTGAATTTCGTCCTCGAAATTCGTCAAACAATTGTGGATGAGACTGCCTGATCTTGTCCTCCAGTTCCCATGTAGCCTCTTCCACATCGTTCCTGATCCATATAACCTTAACCAAAGAGATTTCCTTGCCTCTGAGCTGCTTCACCTGCCTGTCTTCAATTCTACCTGGCAGAACTTCAAAAGTCAAGTTCTCTTTCAAAGGCAAATCATCTAAGGTAACCACATGCGAAGGATCATGGACGTATTTCCTTAGTTGTGAAACATGAAACACGTTATGAAGCCTTGACAAGTGAGGGGGTAATGCAATCCTGTACGCCACTGGGCCAACCTTCTCCAGAATCTCATAAGGCCCAACAAACCGAGGAGTTAACTTCCTAGATTTGATTGCCCTACCAATTCCTGTGATCGGAGACACCCTTAGGAACACATGATTCCCAACATCGAACTCCAAAGGTCTCCTTCGCCTATCTGCATAACTCTTTTGGCGATCCTGTGAAGTTTTCATTTTGTTCTTGATCATTGTGACCTTCTCTGTTGTTTCCTTCACAATGTCAGGGCCTGTCAACAGATTTTCACCTATTTGGAACCAACACAAAGGCGTCCTACATTTTCTCCCGTAGAGAGCCTCGAATGGTGCCATACCGATACTGGAGTGAAAATTGTTGTTGTAAGTAAACTCCATCAAAGGTAGTAGCAGCTCCCAACTACCGGCTTGCTCCAGAACACATGCTCTCAGCAAATCCTCAAGTGTTTGGATAGTACGCTCAGATTGTCCGTCTGTCTGCGGATGGTAAGCCGTACTAAATTTCAACTTAGTACCCAATGCCTCCTGAAGACTCTGCCAAAATCTAGACAGAAATCTCGGATCGCGATCGGATACAATACTAGTAGGAACACCATGCAACTTCACTATGTCCCTGATGTACAACTGAGTCAACTTTTCAAGAGTATACTTCTTATGGGTAGGAATGAAATGAACACACTTTGTAAGACGGTCTACAACCACCCAAACTGAATCACATCCTCCAACAGTCCTCGGTAAACCCGTCACAAAGTCCATAGCTATACTGTCCCATTTCCATTCCGGAATCTCAAGTGATCGCAAAGGACCACCAGGCTTTTGATGCTCAATCTTAACCTTCTGACAAGTTAAGCAATGAGACACGTGATCGGCCACATCAAGTGAAAACGAATATTTTCCAATGTTTTCATAAAAACCCAATTCACCCCCCCTCTTGGGTGACGGCTGCCAAAACTAACACTAGGAAGGGTTCTATAAGGACTTAGTTGTGAAAGTCATAGTTCTGAACAAATTCTATTAACTAAAGAGACATTTTTCCAATCCTTAAATCTAGGAAAACAAAAACTTGCTCTCCAAGCATTCTCCATTTTCACGGTTCTAAACACTTGGTTCATCGTTCTAGTGCTATTAGCAAAAATCCTGCCATTCCTTTCCTTCCATGTGTGGTAAATAGCTACAACAAAAACAGCTTGTATAAGTTTCTTCATATTCTTGTCCCATATTGCATGCCCAATCCATCTTGTCCAATTCTTGAATCTACACGACCATCTATCCAGACCAATCCACAAGCACAGGCTATCAATTAAACCTCTGCTCCAAGTACAGTCAAAAAACAAGTGCTCTATTGTTTCATTAGCAGTATTGCATAAGCAAGAATGCAATGTAACCTGCATGAACAAGCTGAGCTTGTCTCTAGTCTTCAGTCTACCATAAGCAAGCAGCCAAGCAACAAATCTGTGTTTCGGAATTGATGTTGAATTCCATATAAATTTGTTCATTGGAAAATCATAATAATGACCAATCAAGAACCTGTACCCACTGCTAATTGTATAGATGCCATCAGATGTTGCAGTCCATTTATCATTGTGAAAGCCTTTTACCTTGACTAACTGCTTCCAGTGCCAGCCATCCTGCTGCTTAGCCTTATAATTCCAAAAATCATCATATTTTAAGTAAATGGTGCTTATCCATTTTACCCAAAGACAGTCCTTCTTTGCACCAATATTCCACACCTGTTTGCCAATAGCAGCATAATTCCACTTGACATTGTCCCTGAATCCTAAGCCACCAGCATACTTTGGTCTGCAAACAGTGTCCCAAGCCACAGCAGCCATGTAATGAGCTTGGTCATTTTGTCCCCACAGGAATTGTATGCACTTCCTATCTACCTCCTTGAGCACAGCTTTTGGAATTATAAAGATTGAAGCCTAGTAAACATGCATACTGAGAAGGACTACATTAATAAGGCATGCTCTCCCTTGGTATGACAGGTTCCTTGTCTTCCGTAACTGAATTCTCTTGCA
Organism: Crotalaria pallida; assembly: GCA_037953625.1. Classification (NCBI taxonomy): domain Eukaryota; kingdom Viridiplantae; phylum Streptophyta; class Magnoliopsida; order Fabales; family Fabaceae; genus Crotalaria; species Crotalaria pallida. The sequence goes on along the minus strand of CM075650.1, from coordinate 45,412,518 downwards.
GATTTTATCAACAAGAGTCTGGCATGTACTTGCATTCCACCTTTTAAATGATAAAGGCAATCCCAAGTATTTGAAATGGAAAGTCCCTCTTTGAAAACCAGTGATATGCAGTAGCTCCTCTTTTCTTTCAGTGGTTAAACCAGCCATGTAAGTACTTGATTTATCAGGATTAGCCTGCAAGCCTGAGCTTTTTCAGTGGTTATAAGAATATTATGAATAATACTCCTATTCTTTACAAAAGATGTTTGGTTCTCTTGAACAATGCTAGGAAGTACAACATTTAGCCTATTACATAGTAATTTGGAAATACATTTATATAAAGTGTTATAGCATGCAATAGGTCTATAATCAGCCATAGTAATAGGACAATTGGATTTAGCAATCAAAACCAGGTTTGTTTCATTTACTTTCCTGAGAATCTGATTATTTGTGAAGAATTCTTGGGCAGTACAATCACTGCCCACAATTTGCCAAGCATCTTTGAAAAATCCAGCTCCAAAGCCATCTGGTCCTGGAGCTTTGTCAATGTGAATATAAAAAAAAAGCTTATTTAATCTCCTCTACCGAGAAAGGCTTGATCATACTAAACTGCTGGTCGGAATTGAGCACAGGGCCCTCTTCCATAAAGTAGTCATTCCACTTATAAGAATGTTGTCTTTGGAAAATGTGTTTATAATACTGGCAGAAAGCATTTTAAATGTTAGCCTGACCAGACACCATCCTTCCATCTTCAGCTTTGATACTCAGAATTCTTTTTCTATACCTCCTTTGATTTACAGTAGAGTGGAATAGGCTTGTGCACGGTCTCCTGCACCAGGCTCTTGTTATTTTCGAAACCTTTGGTACTGGCCAGTTTTGACAAGATGTCCGCTTGGTTGTTAGACTCTCGGGGAATATGGGTGATGGATAATTATGAGAAAGTTGATGATAGTAACTTTACTTTTACTAAGTATTTCTGGAGGATTAGCTCTTTAGCCTGGTATTCTCCTTTTACCAGGGATACAACTAATTGGGAGTAGTTGAAAACCTGGACCTCTAAAGCTCCCAGTTCACTGGCCATTCTTGTCACATCCCTGATTTAATTCCAAGCATAATTAGAGTAAAACTAAGTTAGAATGAATGGAAGCAATAATAGCAAATGGTGTATAGGAGGTAAGACAGATGTCTTAGAGCTAGAAACACTTAATATATGAAAACCAAGCAAAGTAATCGATTACTTTGGGGAAGTAATCGATTATCAGCATTCTGTGAAGGAAGTAATCGATTACTTTTGGAGAAGTAATCGATTAGTTGCATTCTGTGAGGAACCAAATGATTAAGAAATTAAGGAGATAATCGATTACTTGGTGAGGTAATCGATTACCACCTAGTCAGACTTGAAAAGAAATAGAGTCTTGGGGACCACAAGTCTGTGGCTTCCTCAAGAAGCCAAAGCCTTACAACCACACACCCCCAAGCTTCTCCAAGAAGCCATTCAACAGCAACCACTCATTCTATTCCCTTCATACAAACAAAAACACAACAACACACATTAACATTCATTCATTTCCTTCACTTCATTTTGTAACATCCCGAATTTTATTCGAATAATAATTTGTATAATAATAAGATTAAGAGATAGTAATTATGCTAAAAGGATTTAATTTGATGGATTAGGATTCCTTCGAGTGCCAAAAGGAAGTTAAGAAGCATTGACACCGGATAAGAAATTTAAAGAAAACCAAACGGGTGTAAAGAACGGTGTTTTCGGTGTTAAAAACACCCTTCATTAGGGAATTAAAAATAAAATATCTACAACCTTAAACATAAATTCCACCATTGGATGTGAACATAAGTGTCTTAGGAAGCTTGTCTCAAAATTTGAGCAAGATCCGACGGTTAACGAAGAAGATATAGCAATTCGAGCGCAAGACCCACCAGGCCACGCCCAAGCGCGCCATCGCCCACGCCCAGGCGCGCACCTGGCGCACCACACACGCACGCACCAGCCATCAGACCCCACGCGCCCAGGCACACCAGGTCCCGCGCCCAGGCGTGCACCAGACATAAAGTCTGGTGTTGCAGCCCCATCAGCACCAAAACACGCACCACTTCTCTTCGCTCCCCCAAAACTGATCTTTCCCCTTTCCAAACCCTAAATCTTCCCACCCCAAAATCCATCTAAAAATTCAACAAATCATCCTCATATATTTGATTCCCATCACACGTAAACACCCAATCCTCCATCAATCTCTCAATTTCCCTCTCAAAAATCCAGATCAAGAGTTAGGGTTCAACACCCATTCTTGATTTTCCTCATTCCATGCCTCAAGTAAGTTGGATTCAAGCTTTCCTACTTCTTCCTTCGTGGTATACGAATTTCCTTCCATTATTTCTAACTATTTTCATTTATTTTTGCTTCATGGTTCATTTCTCTCTCCTCCATAACTTTGGAGCTTTCTCTCTCTACACGGTTGAGGTAAGAGGGTTGTATTACCTTAATTTAGGGTGTGATTTCTAGGTTGCTTATAGTGGTGGCTAAGTGTAGTTAAACAATTATGAGAATAAACCATAGGGTAAATGAAATAGAAAGAATAGGGATGAAAGAAATGAACCCACTAGGTAATTTTAGGATCTTAGTTAAAACGAAAATGTCGCTAAAAAGTAAAGTAGAAAAATAAAACGAATGAAGCCACTTGTGTGTTGGTGATGATATGTGCCTAGGAATTGTGTTTATATGTTTGAATGAATATGTGTGTGAATTGTATGAGGGGTGGGTTTTAAATTGAACTTAAAAATATATTGAGTTAATGGGTAATATAAATTAAGGGATGGATTGCAATGTTTGTGTATGTATATGAATAAATGTTAGAATGGACCTAGAACTAGTTGGGTAACCTTGGGTGGTAAAATAAACTATAAGGAGCAATGAACCCAAGAATATGTTTTGTTGGTGATGAGTGTATGTGGGAATTGGGTTTTGAAAATGAGCATAGGATAGAATAAATTAATAAGTACTACAAATAAATGGGTGAATTGGGTTGTTGTGCATGTAGGGAGAGAATGATTGAATGAACGCTTGGATGAATGGTGGGAATAACTTAGAGCTAGGAGTATAAACATAATTAGTGAAACGAAATTATAAGAAACAATGAGTAAAAGTAAGTGTTGTGAATTGACTTAGACTAGTTGGAAGACTTTAGGTAGTAAGAATAGATTATAATAAGTAAGGAATAAAAGGAAATGATTTCAATGGAAAAAAAATGGAAAAAAATGATGGTAAGATACTAAGGAAAGGAATGAGTGAAGTGAATAAATAATAGAGATTACGGAAGAGCCAAGAAATTAAAAGAACTAAAGAGAACTAAGAAACTAAAAGTGCAGAGAAAAGATTAAAACGAATTAATAATTTAGAAAGAAAATAACAGACCGGCACAGGTTGGTTGTGGCGACCCTGTGGCCTAATAAAAATAAAAGGTAACCGGCAGAGGTTGGTTGTGGTGACCATGTGGCCTAATAAAAATAAAAATAAAAGATAACCGACACAGGATGGTTGTGGTGACCCTGTGGCCTAATAAAAATAAAAGATAACCGGCATAGGTTGGTTGTGGTGACCCTGTGACCTCATAAAGGTGAAAGAAACCGGCGTAGGTTGGTTGTGGTGACCCTCTGGCCTATTTGCGGTTGTGCATTGGTTGCGTAAGCCGCACGATTTAATGGCTTGCGCTGCGGTAAGACGCCCAACTCGGGGAGTTGTGCGCAGTGGTGGGTTCGCAAAGCCGTGTAAAAGAAATGAAAAAGGAAAAGAAAGAGAAAAAGAAAAAGAAAGAGAAAAGAGTAAAAGAATGAGATAAATTACCAAAAGATATAGGAACGAAATGAGACGTAAAAGTAAGAGAAAGATTAAAAGAGAAATAAAAGTTGAATGCCAAGCAAGAAAAGTTAAATGAAATAAAAATTAAATGAAACAAAAAAAGGTATAAGAAATTATGGGAAAACAAATGTGACCGAATGCATTGAAAATGATATGTTTGCTATGTGATAGAGATAAGGTTAGGCTTAGTTATTACTATGACTTTTTAGAAGTTATTTCCTTAGTTCTGTGTAATGCTGCCCTTCTTGCTATATTTTTACAGGTACAGGAGCAAGATTACATTCCACCACGTGGGGTGTACATTTGTTATGAGTGGACCGTTATTTTGTAATTTAATTATGTAGTAGTTGTATGCCCTGAGTTTATGTTATGTGGTTAAGCGGGCATTAGGATTAAACCGGTAAAAGTTAAAGATAATTTTATGTTTCATAATGTTCTGGACTGACAGGTATAAAAGAAGAAATTTTTGGGAAGTCCGAAAAACAGAGGAAACTCTGCCGGATTTTTATAAGAACTTTTTATAAATGATTAGGATTTTAAAAGAAATTTTCAAATACCAATTTTATTAAATCTTAAAATTAACTAATTTAAAGTGAGGATGTTACACATTTCTTCTTCTCTCAAGAGCCAAGAACACTCATCATCCTCACTCATCAAGATTAGCACCCATCATCAACCCCCATTTTCATCATCATCACAAGAACAAGCTTCATCACCCCATCATCATCACCACCCACACGCCAACATCATCATCATCACCTTACATTGAAGCTTTCTCTCTAATCTCCATAATCATGGATTCCACTTCTCTCTCATGCCATCACCCACCTAAGTGAAAGAAAAGTCCATTCCTCCATCAAGCTCTCACTCACTTGTTGGTAGCTATTCTAAGGTGGCAAGCTAGGGTTAGGAGATTCAAGCTCTAAGGGAGTCACAAGGGCAAGGAGTAAGGCTAGGGTTTTGGGGTTTGCTCTCTCCCTCTTCATTCAAGGTAAGGAGGTGGTATTACCTTGATTTAGGGAGTAAGTTCTAGATTGACTATAGTGATAGCTAAGGTAGAGAAATATATATGATAATGAACCTTAGGGTAGCTAATCTTGATAAAATAGAATATTTCAATAAAGGAAGAAAACCCATTTTTATACTCATGAATATATGTGATATTTGATGATGTTTGTGATGTTGCATGATTGTTATGTAGATGGTAATGGGTAGATGTTGTGGTAGTGATCTTAGTAATGACCTAGGAGAAAGGAGGAGATTTTGCACATCATTGAAGTATTTTCAATTGCTTAGGAGAAAGGTATTTTTATTAACTTATAATCTATTGTTTTCTTTTTGTTTTAAGCTTTTCTTTGGGATTTTTTTTTAAAACAGTAAGCTTTTTGTTCTTGAATTCTTTTTCTATTTTATGAACCCTAACATGAAGTTTAAAAATTATTTTAAGTGTTTTGGGAATTTTTATTTATGGTCATGTGAATAAGGATTAAAAGGGACTTATAAAGAGGTTTAAAGAAACAAAGATTCCCCTTTTATTTTTCTTATGATGGCCGAATATTTGAGGATGAAATAAGGAATTGGAAAATTTTATTTGGTTCATATGAACTTGTTTAAGTGATTTTTGGAATTTTGAAGGATGAATGTTTGATGTTTTATAATGAATTCTTAAAAAGAACAATCATTTGATGGAATTAAAAATTCAGGAAATTTAGAATAATCTCTCTTCTCTCCCGTTCTCTCGTGGTGGTAACCTAGGGTTGCCATCGCAGCCGTCGTCATGGCAAAAAGGAGAGGGAGGCCGCCCAAAACTCCGCTCTCACAATCGAAGGAAGGTCATGATCGTAGCCCCGCCAGGAATGATGTTGCTACTATGGACTTGCAAAGCCTGGAGGATGCAGACATAGAAAACTTAAGCCCCAAGCAAGCCAGAAAACTTCTTGAGTGCATTGATGCACTATGTGAAAAACTCAAAGGGAAGGGTCCAGTGGAGTTCTCTAGAGATTTTGAGGAGGAACGTGTTGTGGAAACCCCTCAAAAATCAGAAACTGTGAAGGAACAAGTATTGCTACAACATCAAACATTTGGGACAACTTCGATTAAACCAAACTCAGAAACGCAGGAGAAAAATTGAAGTTTCATCAGCCAGGGTTGAAGGATGGAGTGGCCCTTGGAAAAATTGATGAGAGTGACATTGAAGATGAGGTTAAGTATTGGCAAAACGCAATAGTTTGTTATGTGCTTGGTTCCAACCCCCCTTTCCCAGTAACCAATGGGTATATAAAAAAGGTTTGGGGTCCATATGGTGTAGATAAAGTCTTGATGAATTCAGATGGAACTATTGTGTTAAGATTCAATACCATAGAAGATAGGAACAAAGTGCTTGAAATAGGTGTGTTTCATTTTGACAAAAAGCCTCTGATTCTTGCCCCTTGGACAGGAAGGCCTGTCACAAAGGACTTTCTGGATAGAGTATCTGTTTGGGTCCAATTGCCTAACTTGAATCTGAAATTTTGGGGAGCAACTGCTTTAGGAAAAATTGCGAGTCTTATTGGCACACCAATCATGGTGGATCAAGTGACAAAAGACAGAAATCACATCAACTTTTCTAGGATTTTAGTGGAAGTCAACCCAAAAATCAGTGCCGAAGTGACGTTCTCTTCCTTAGCTTTAAAATGATACCTTGATCGCCGCATTTGGATAAGCGTAGCTCAAGTTATGATCAAAATACCAAACAACGTCACTTTCACGCACTTTGCGCGCCTGGGCGTGCAGACCAGCACGCTTGGGCGCGCTATGTCTGATGCCCCATAAATTACCGCTGCAAGCGCGCCTGGGCGTGCGGAGCAATTTTCGACTCTGTTTCTCTCCGTTCTTTTGTCATTTTCAAGGTCTTGTTATGCTCTTCTTAGCTCCAATAATATTTTCTCCAAATAAAGCTCTGAAACACCTGAAACATACCCAAAACGGATCAAAACGTTCAAAGGATTCTAATAAACTAAAAATTCCTAAAACTAATACAAAATACCTATATTTACAAGAGAAACAAGCCAAAACCCAAGCAAAAGGAAGTGAAATTAAGCCTTAAAACATCATATATTAGACCTTCATCACACTCTGATTTCACGCAGATTGTGAAGGACATTTGGAATATTCAAATTGATGGTAGCACAATGTTTCAGATTTGTAGGAAATTGCAGTTTTTGAGGAAACCTCTTAGCACTCTAAACAAGCTTTATTTCTCTAACATTGATCAAAAAGAAGCTGGAATCAGAGATAGATTAGAGTTGATTCAACAAGAGCTTGATACAAATCCTCATGACATAAATCTTCATCTGGCAGGAAAGTATTTGACAAGACAATACAACAAAATTAAAACTGTAGCTTTAACTTTTCTGAGGCAGAAAGCTAAAGTCCTATGGCTGAAGGAGGGTGATGTAAACTCCAAGGTTTTCCACAGTTCTATCAAGAGCAGATAGTATCATAATAGAGTGCTTAGAATTTCTACTGATGCTAGGGAGGTTAAAATAGACCAGAAAGACATTGCAAAAGTATTCAAGGATTACTACTTTGATCTTTTCATGAGAAAACCTACTAGAGAAAGGCTGAATGATATGGTGATTGCTGAAGGGCCTTTTCTTAATATCAGTCAACAACTTGACTTAATCAAATCAATTACAAATGAGGAGATTAAGCAAGCTATGTTTGATATCCATAGAGACAAGGCTCCAGGACCTGATGGCTATGGCTCAGGAGGCATGGGACATAGTAGGATCTGACTGTTGCACTGCAATTCAACAATTCTTCAATACAGGTCATATGCTCAATGAAATCAACACTACTAATATTGTTATGATCCCTATAGTTGATTTCCCTATATGTGCATCAATTTAGGCCTATTTCATGTTGTAATTCTCTTTACAAATGCATATCTAAGATACTGTGCAATAGATTAAGTAATGTGTTACCTGACCTGATTTAGGATAACCAATCAGCCTTTGTAAGGGATAGAAGCATTCTTCCCAATATTCTAATCACTCAAGAACTTCTAAGACTGTATGGTAGAATAAAAATTTCACCAAGATCTCTACTGAAGATTGATCTTAGAAAAGCCTTTGATACTCTTGATTGGAATTTCATAGATGAACTGCTTCATGGGCTCAGATTTCCTGCTAAGTTCATAAATTGGATTATGTCTTGCATCAAAAGTGCTTCTTATGCTATTATCATAAATGGTGTGAAAGGGGACAGATTCAAAGGTACAAGAGGACTCAGGCAAGGAGATCCTCTTTCTCCTCTAATATTTGTTCTATCAATGGAATATCTCACAAGAAGTTTGCAGCTGGCAGAAAAGCATAGGAACTTCAAGTTCCATCCCCTATGCAAAGACCTTAGATTGGTGAATCTGGCTTTTGCTGATGACCTTATGGTTTTCAGAAAAGCTCATCCTGCAAGTGTCAGCATCTTAATGCAAATTTTGAAGGATTTTGCAAGCACATCAGGTTTAGAGGCCAATCCTCAAAAGTCTTCCATATACATAGCTGGTGCAAGACCAGAGGTCAAACAAAATCTGTTGCAAATCACAGGTTTTGATTCTAGTGCATTCCCTTGTAAATATCTAGGCATCCCTATCCTATCTAAAAAATGGAATGTTGCTACTTGTCAGCTGCTAACTAATAAAGTAACAAAGAGAATTGATAGCTGGAGATCCAGGAATCTTTCTTATCAAGGAAGAGTATGCCTGATTAATTCGGTTTTGCTAAACTTGCATGTATACTGGGCTTCAACTTTTATTATTCCTAAAACTGTAATTAGAGACATTGAAAAGAAATGTAGATCATTTGTGAGGGGAGTGAACGAAACTGGTAGATATAAGGCCAAAGTTTCTTGGTCTGGTATTTCCAGGCCTAGAAAAGCTGATGGGTTGAACATTAAAGACATCATAGTATGGAATTATGCAGCTTTAGGCAAGCAAGTCTGGAATCTAGCAGAGAAGAAAGATTGTCTCTGGGTGAAGTGGGTGCACTCAATCTATATAAAAGATCAATCTATCTGGAATTGTTATGCTAAAGTAGGTTCAAGTTGGCATTGGAAACAATTGATCCAAATCAGAGACATGTTGGCAGCAGGTTACAATGGCCACACCTAGACAAAAGCTGCAGATGGCAGATACACCATTCAATCAAGATATAAATTCCTTGCTGGATATCAGCCAGTTTTCCCTATGCATCAAATTGTTTGGAACAGGTTTGCAATCCAGAAACACTGTTTTATCTTCTGGCTTGTAGCACAAGGCAGATTGCATAAAAGAGACCGAATGGCTTGGATTTTATCTCCAAACCATTGTAGCCTTTGTCTTGCAGCTGAAGACACTCACAATCACCTTTTCTTTGAATGTCCATGGAGCAGAGACTTGCTAGGTGTAACATCCTCAATTGAAAATACTTAATAGGATGTGAAATATGAAAGTTATTGTATTAGATTGAGATGAATTTATGAGACTAATAAGAATAAGAGCTAGAATTTAGTATAGGAATCATAGACATATGGGTAGTGGAATTAAGGAAAATGTGTTGGAGTTAGAAGCTATGAAAAGATAGAAAAACATTAGAGTAATCGATTACTGGTGGCAAGCTAATCGATTACTAGCTCTCAGCTTAAAAGGCACTAAAATGTTGCATTGAAGGGTAATCAATTACTTTTGGGCAAGTAATCGATTACTGAGCCTCTGCTGAAAACACTAAAAATGTTGCATCAAGTTGTAATCGATTACTTTCTGGTCAAGTAATCGATTACAAGGCCTCAGGTTGGAACCCATAAAATGTTGCATTGAAGAGATAATCGATTACCTAGCTAGGGTAATCGATTACTATGGGGTCTGTACAAAAAGAAAGGGGGGGAACAATAGAGTGCACGTGCTGCACTCTCCACCACATAAAAGGAATCTCTTTTTAGGGCTTAAATTCTTAGCCACATGATTTCTCCCCAAACAAATAAAACAATCTCTCTCACTCTCATATTCATTCACTCTCACTCATCCTCTTCCACCTCCCTCCCTCTCATACGAGTTTCTTTCTTCAACCATAGGGCTCCATTTTCTTCTTCTCAAATCAAGCAAGAGCAAGTGATTTCACACCACCTCCATCATCAAATCTCTTCCTTTGTTAACTCTAAGTAAGTATTCAAGTTTTGGGTTCTCCTCTTTCTCTCTCTCAAACTCGTCCTCCCCCTTTCTCTCTCCTCCATCCATGGTGGTTTTCAATTCTAAGCCATGGGAACTCCACTTTTCTTGAGTTTTGCCATGATCCATGACTTTAATGTTAATATTTTCATGTTATGACTCTATATTAGGTTTTACCCTCTTCCTTTGGTTATAGCTCTTTGGTGGGAAAGGCTCAAGCTTAGAGCAAGCTAAAATCTCCCTATCTCTAAGAGTTTGAGGTAAGGAGGTTTGTGTTACCATATTCTAGGGGGTAGATTGTATTGTGTATATATTGGGTTACTAGGAGATATGTGTTAGTTAGGATAAAGAACCCTAGGGTAGTTAATAATATGTTAAAATGTGATTATGTATAAAAGTATTTTGATATGTTATGTTGTACTTAAATGTGACTATGATATTTGATTATGTTGTTGATATTTTGCTAAATTATATTGAGCCCTAGAATTTATGAATGGTAATGAATATGATGTTGGAATTAGTTTTAATGGCTCATTGGAAATTGGAAATATAATGACATGATTAAGTTGATGAATTCATAAGGATAACTACAAATGAAATAATTGAAAATGAAATTCAAAGACTTAAAGAACAGAGAGTGTGTGATCCAGATCTTGTAAGACGTTGTCCGTAGGAGACTGTACGCATTGATCGCGTAAGACGCACTTGATGCGCCACTGTAAGACGTTGTCCGAAGGAGACTGTACGCAATTATGGACACACACACCATATATTAATTAATGATATAATTGGATTGTGCCTCTCCAGATCTTGTAAGACGTTGTCCGTAGGAGACTGTACGCATTGATCGGGTAAGACGCACTTGATGCGCTGCTGTAAGACGTTGTCCGAAGGAGACTGTACGCAATGATGGATGCACCTTCCGATTGTGGAATCCAGGTCTTGTAAGACGTTGTCCGTAGGAGACTGTACGCATAGACTGCGTAAGACGCACTTTATGCACTGCTGTAAGATGTTGTCCGAAGGAGACTGTACGCAATGATGGAAATCCACGTAATAATTTCTAAAAGTCTTTATAAAAACACAAAGAGTATGTGAGTAAAAATGTATGGTAATCTTATACAAGAGTATGAATAGTATGTAATTTGGTATAACTTGAAAATGGTATGAAATATGGAAACTAAAACCATAATGAATTAATTTATTATTGAAAAGGAATCAATTGAATTGTTTTGGGAATGTTGTACTGACTTATGTGCATTATATGATTATTTGTGTTTGGCCTGGTGGTTCAGTATAGCATAATAGAAACTGCTTCCCTATTTTATTGTGTAATACTCACCTCCTTACCATTTTTCAGGTACTGAGTCGGAGTATACACCAGGACCGACCGAGCAGGATTACCCTCCCTCACAGGGAGAGTAGGGTTGTGGGGAATTTAGAACTTCTATATTGACCTAAGCCTCCTGCATTATTTTGATGTATATGTTTTGTATATACTTTTTGAGTGAGGCTTAGGATGTTTTATTTTGGGCATAGTTTATGTTGTGTTATCATGATTCACATACTTGGTCTTTTCCTGGCACTCTGAAAACTGATACTAATGTTTTACTTTTGAGCCCATGGGGCAACTATATGATGCATATATATATATATATATATATATATATATGATTAGAGCCCTGCTGGCTACTGTTGATATTATGTGATTGTGTTAATCAGGTTGAGAATTGAGAAAAGTCCGAAAAACAAACGAAACTCCGTCCGTTTGACGGTTGATTTTCATAAAATAAAAAGGAATTTTTTAAGTCCGCATTTTTAATATAAGGGGAATAAAGGGTAATTAATTATAGGGTGTTATATTTATGGTATCAGAGCAGTTTCTCCTCGGCCTTGGAGTTATACAAACTCCAAATGATTACTCACCTAGCGAGTAATTGATGCTCATAGTAGTAGTTTAGGATTTTGATAGGATACTTATAGTATTATGCCTATACTTAGTAATTGAGTCTTACTGGTCTGTTCTCTCTGGCTAAGCAGTATGGCTGGAAGAAGGGCTAGTAATGATGGGCTTGCAGCCATTCTGGAGCATCTATCTCAGATGCAGCAGCAGCAGGGAGAACAGATGGCAACTGCTGCAGCAGCAGCAGCTACCGTAATAGCAGGGAGAACAGATGGCAACTGCTGCAGCAGCAGCAGCTACCGCAGCAGCAGCAGCTCTGCAACCAGCTCCAGTTGAGGTTGATTGGATGGCTAGGTTCCGAAAGAATGATCCACCTTGATTTGAAGGTGGAAATGACCCTGATGGAGCATAGAGGTGGATACAAGAGATCGAGAAGATTCTCCGTTCTCTTCAACCACCAATGGAGCAGCATGTTCGACTAGCTGAATTCATGCTGACCAATGAGGCAGAACATTGGTGGGATCAGCAAAGGAGGGGATTGGTGGCAGCCAATCTGGTTGTTTCTTGGGAGGTGTTCAAGGATCTTTTCCTTGGGAAGTACTTCCCTGAAGATATTAGGAGGGAGAAGGAGATTGCTTTTCTCCAATTGACTCAAGGCTCTATGTCAGTTGGGGATTATGCAGCTCGGTTCGAAGATCTCATCCGTTTTTCTGACTATCGGGATGCAAGTGAGCACGGCAAATGCGTTAAGTTTGAATCTGGACTTAGGACTGATGTTCGCCTCTCGTGTGAGTATGACAATATTGACAACTTGGCCCGCTTGGTCAACATGGCAAGCACTTATGAGAAGGGTCTTAAGAGAAAGATGGCTGAAGATAAAAGCAGATCGGTGCAAAGAAGTGGTGGTCCTGTAAGGGGCAAGGGAGCCGTGCAGCGACCAGTCCCCTATTCTCAGCCTAGAGCAGGCCATATAGGGGGTTCCTCTGGTCCTATTCCGCCTTGTCCTCATTGTGGCTAGCAGCATAGAGGTGTATGCTGGAATCTGAATCAGAATCAACCAAATGTCACTTGTTTCAAATGTGGACAACCCGATCATGTTGTAACTAACTGCCCAAAGAATGCAGTTAAGAAAGAAGCCAATGTGACTAGGGCGCAGAGGGTTGGTGATGGCCGTCCACTTCAGCAGGGGAAGGTGTACACTCTTGATGGAGAAGAGGTGAGTGAGGCTGATGAGCTGATTCGAGGTATTGGCCATGTAAATGATATTGCATGTGGTATTCTTTTTGACTGTGGAGCTACACACTCTTTCATTTCTGTCAATTGCATGGAAAGATTAAAACTGTCTACAGTTGAGATGCCTTTCAAATTGTCTGTGTCTACCCCTACTAATTCAGTTGTAGTCACATCTTTGATGTGTTTGGATTGCCCACTTTGAGTATTGGAGCGGGAATTCAAAGTGAATTTAATATGTTTGCCCTTAACCAAGCTGGATATTATTCTAGGCATGGACTGGATGTCCCAGAACCGTGTCCTTCTGGATTGTAGTAAGAAGTCAGTAATCTTCTGTAAAGTCTCGGTGTCGGCCATGGATGATGCGGAAGCATCAGACATCAGTAAAATTCCAGTGGTTAGTGAGTTTCCGGATGTTTTTCCTGCTGAATTCCCGGATTACCTCCAGCCAGTGAAGTAGAATTTGGCATCGATCTTATGCCTGGTGACGGCCCGATATCTAAAGCGCCTTATAGAATGGCCTCTCCGGAGTTGGAAGAGTTAAAGAAGCAATTGGAGGAGCTTTTGGCTAAGGGGTTCATAAGGCCAAGTGTTTCCCCATGGGGAGCCCCCTATCCTCTTTGTTAAAAAGAAGGATGGAAGTGTCCGTATGTGCACTGATTATCGGAAACTAAATGCGGTGACAGTGAAGAATAAATATCCGCTCCCACGCATCGATGATTTATTGGATCAACTTAGGGGAGCTGCAGTTTTCTCAAGGATTGACCTCCGATCTGGATATCATCAAATCCGTATCCAAAAGGAGGACATTCCCAAGACTGCTTTTAGAACCCGGTATGGGCATTTCGAATATGTGGTGATGCCTTTTGGTCTCACGAATGCTCCGGCCATCTTCGTGGATTATATGAACAGGATCTTCAGGCCGTACTTAGACTCATTCATCATTGTATTCGTTGATGACATTCTTATCTACTCCAAGAGCCCGAAGGAGCATGAGGAGCATTTGAGAACAGTGCTCCAAGTTCTCAAAGACAAGCATCTTTACGCGAAGTTCTCTAAGTGTAGCTTTTGGTTGAATGAGGTGCACTTTCTGGGGCATGTGATCTCGGAGAAGGGTGTTGCAGTAGACCCTTCTAAGGTGGAAGCGGTACTTAAGTGGGAGAGACCCAAGTCCATTACTGAGATCAAAAGCTTTCTTGGTATGGCTGGGTATTATAGGAGGTTCATTGAAGGGTTTTCTATGTTAGCCCTTCCTTTGACTACTCTCACGCGGAAATGTGTTCCGTTTGAATGGTCCCCAGAATGTGAAGATAGTTTCCAGGAGTTGAAGAGGCGATTGACTAGTTCCCCGGTTTTAATTTTGCCGGATCCGACTCAATCCTTTGTAGTGTATTGTGATGCTTCAAAACAAGGGTTGGGTTGTGTGCTGATGCAGCAAGGACAAGTCATAGCCTATGCATCCAGGCAGTTGAGGTAGCATGAGTGTAGTGGACCTGTAGTAGACCGAACGGTATCCGACTAAAATCACCTTGGTCCGACCAGTCAGACGTTGGAACAAGGCCTACGGTCAGAATGTTACACCGAGCAAACTGGGCTTTATGGAGATGTTTCACGCTTATGAGTTTAACCCTGAGCACGGGATTTCAATCCTTATCTCTATCTCATACAGTCTCATTAAGCTTAACAAACTTCCCTTTGATTCCCACGACTCTTGGTTAGATAAATACGATATCGGATAAAGGTTTATCACTTACAGGATTTACAAAGGTAATCTTATCATAACCTTTACTAATCCTACTTGAATTCTTCCTCTTCAGAAGCCTTATCAGAAGGGCCCATGACACACAGGTAATCCCCTATAAGAACCACCATGCTATAGGGGCTAAGGTACGTCAGTTGACAATAGCACACACGTTGTTGACTAGGGAGAACCTGTTTATCCCAACTGGATATACAGAAATCCTAAGAGTCCTACATTAACCTCTTGGTTGAGATCATTCCTGAAGTTCTTCCATAGCTTCAAGGTTGATTTCGATTAAGGACACGACATTGGCGCCGTCTGTGGGGATTGAATAATATACCATTCCCACCACCACCATGGTCACCACAAGGAGCCAGGTTGGTGATCTCCGTGATCGCATTGGCCACACTCGTGGAAGACCCAGAAACGTCAGTAATAATGACCAACATCCACAGTCTGTTGGTGATCTGCGAGATATTCTTAACCAAAATCGTGAGACTAATTCACAGCCACCCCGTACATCTCACTCTGGAATTGGGAATAATTCGCATCCAACTCATAATTCGCAAGGCCAAAACCACCCTGCCAATCCCCAACCACCACCATCTTCTCAACATAGAACCGGGACGAATCCCCTACCAATCCAAACCTTACGGAGTTTACTTCCTCCGCCACCACCTCCACCTCCTCCTACACCACCTCCCTCCACCCATGGCGATTCAAGCAGCACTGCCCCAACTACCCGAAATACGGCCAGATCTACTGGAACCCGAGTGCACCAAGGGAGAAATGCTCACCGCACCCCGAATCCGCCAGTCCAACCCAATCCTGACTATATAAGCGTAAGCACCGGAACTAGATTAAAACCAGGAAGAACAGCCCACAATACCTCCCGTCGAACCCATTCCACTAGTAGATCCTATACAACTCTGCATCTGCTCGCGCTCGGGAGCAAGAAATGATTAATATACTCAACCGACAGACATCCTTAATTGAGAGGCAAGGGCAAGCCATTGCTGACCTCCAACAACAGGCGATGGCAAGAGTGGCTCAAAGCCAACCTGCTACCATACAACCTTTAGAACCACAACCTATTCCCGTAATGCAACTACCTCCACCCCAAAATTTTCAAAATAACCCAGTCTCAGACCAAGGTCAGGGTGATTTTCACCCTGGTCATCCTTTCACCCCGTACATCATAAATTTTGAAACCCCTCAAGGGTACTTAGGCCCATCTAACGTTCCACACTACAATGGCCTAACTGACCAGGTTGATCACATAGTCTCTTACGAGGGTGCGATGAATTATTACAGTGGCGGAGATCGAATGAAGTGCCGAGCCTTTTCCATGACCCTTGAGCCCTCGGTTTTACGCTGGTACTCATCACTTCCTCCCAATTCTATCAATTCGTGAGAAGAGATGAAACGAGTCTTTTTAAATAGATATACTGCCAGTTGTATCCAACCAAAATCCGATCACACGTTGGCGGAAGTTACCCAAAAACATGATGAACCCTTGAAAGATTATCTGTCACGATTTCATATTGAGGCTAGTTCAGTCCCTCGGCTGGAACCCGGCGTCGCGGTGCTATTATTCACGCAAGGTTTGCAGCCTGGAGATTTCATAAAATCGCTAATCGGAAAACCTCCAAAAGATATGGCCGATCTCAGACAAAGGTCAAATAAATTCATTAATTTGGAGGAATTCCACAAGGGACAGAAATTCAAAGAGGATCGACAGCGAACCGACCCCCAAAATCAGAACAAACAGAAACGTGACGAACGTTTCGTTGGAAGACAGGACAGAAGCGATCGGAACCGAAGGCCTCCTACAAAGAACAGGTATCAGGAGTAAACTCCTCTGACCGTTCCCAGGAGTCAAATCCTTCGAGAAACGATGCAGACCGACTTACGCTCGGCCCAAAGACCTCCGTCTTTAAGGAAGGGTGCACAGAGTGATAGGTCAAAATATTGCAATTTTCATAAGGGGTATGGACATACCACTGACGAATGCATCTGGTTGAGGGATCTAATTGAAGAGATGATCAGAGATGGAAAGCTGCAACAATACATAAGAGACGCAGCAGGACGAAGAGGCAGGAACATATCCCATTCACCGGTAAAGTCTAAGCGTCAAAGAAGCAGATCACCAGACGACAGGAATACAGGAAGACAAAAAACCGAACCCGCCCCAGTTACTAACACAAATCCATCAAACAATGAATTTCTGGTGAATACTATAGCTGGTGGGTTTGCTGGGGGGAGAGGAAAAAGCTGACAGAAAGAGGTACATCAATCAGATTTTAGCCGTAAGCCAAAAACCAATCTCCAAAAGATCAACGAAAAATGTTCCCATCATCTTCAATGATGACGATTTGGACGGGATCCTCCCGGGTCACAATGATCCCATGGTCATCACAGCCCTTATCGGTAATTACGAAGTAAAACGCGTCTTTATCGATCAAGGGAGCTCAGCCGACATCATGTTCTTCCCTTTGTTCAAAGCCTTAAAACTTAGGGAATGAAATCTCACCCCGTTCGAAGGAGAGTTGATCGGTTTCACTGGAGACACCATCGAACCAAAGGGATACATTCAACTTCCTGTCACCCTCGGTCAACAGCCGTCGGCCCGAACTGAAATAATTAAATTTTTGGTGGTCGGTTGCCCAGCTGCTTACAATGCCATCCTCGGAAGGACTTCTTTACAAGCATTTGGTGCAGTAGTTTCAACGGTCCATTTGGCTATGAAGTTCGTCGGAGCTGATGACAAGGTGGTTACAGTCATAGTCGAGCAGGAGGCAGCCCGAAAATGTTACAATGCAAGTCTGGGTAAAGTTAAGAACAAGGACCAGGACCGGTTAGAAAGAATTTCCCTCGGCAAAGGTAACATTAATTTGGCAGACCTTGATGTACGTGATGAATCTGACAGAAACAGACCGACCCCAAAGGGACAATGGGAGTTCTTAACATTGAATGGTGATCCTATTAGACAAGTTAAGATTGGTGTTGATCTCCCCTTAAATGGCAAAGATGAACTTTCCGCTCTGTTGATCGCCGATAAGGATCTGTTCGCATGGACCTCGGTCGATATGCCGGGAATAGATCCTAATTTCATCTGCCACAAATTGAGCATTCTTCCAGGGGAAAAACCAGTGGCACAACGCAAAAGGAAGGTTAGTGCAGAAAAGGCCGTAGCTATTGAGGAAAAAGTTGCCGAATTACTCCGAGCTGGCTTCATTCGGGAGATCGACTATACAGACTGGTTAGCTAACACCGTCTTGGTCAAAAATCCCAACGGGAAATGGAGGATTTGTGTGGATTATACGGACTTGAACAAAGTCTGTCCAAAAGATCAGTATCCACTTTCCGTCATTGACAAGCTCGTCGACAATTCGGCCGGATACAAACTCCTCTCATTCATGGACGCTTACTCCGGTTACAATCAGATACCTATGTACCCTGTCGATCAAGATAAAACCGCATTCATCATTGATAAGGCAACGTACTGTTACAATGTCATGCCCTTCGGTCTGAAAAATGCAGGAGCTACATATCAGCGAATTGATGAACAAAGTATTTCAAGGGATGATCGGCTCGAATATGGAGGTTTATATTGATGACATTATTGCAAAAAGCAGACAGCAAGAGACCCATGCCCAAGATCTCAAGACAATACTGGACCGAGTACGAAAGTATTCCATGAGATTGAATCCTGAAAAATGTGTGTTTGGAGTCCCAGCCGGGTCCTTTCTTGGTTTTATGTTAACCGAAAGGGGTATTGAAGCTAATCCAAACAAGTGCAAGGCAATTCTTGAAATGAGAAGTCCAACCAGTCTTAGAGAAGTCCAACAGCTCACGGGTCGAGTGGCGGCCCTTTCCAGGTTCCTGTCTCAAGCCGCTCGGAAAGCTTTACCGTGGTACCAACTCCTTAGGAAAAATAAAAATTTCCTCTGGGATGATCATTGCGAACAAGCTTTCGTCCAGTTGAAGAACTATCTCTCCAGCCCACCAGTCCTTCATAGTCCTATTCTTGGGGAGGACCTTATTCTCTACATGTCGGTGGCAGACACAGCAGTCAGTTCAGTATTAGTACGAGAGGATTCGGGAGTTGAGGCCCCCATTTATTTCGTTAGCCGAGCACTACAGGGATCAGAACTGCGATACCAAAAACTTGAGAAACTTGCATACTGCTTGGTAATATCTGCTCGGAGATTAAGACAGTACTTCCAGGCTCATTGAATCATGGTCAGGACAGCTCAACCCCTTAGGCAGGTCCTTCACAAACCCGACCTGGCCGGTAGAATGGTTTCATGGTCAGTGGAACTATCTGAATTCGATATCGTCTACGGACCCAGGAAGGCAATGAAGTCTCAAGTTCTTGCTGATTTTGTTACTGAATTCACCGAAATTCCCTCGGACACTCCTCAGGATTTGTGGTCAGTCTATGTGGATGGTTCAAGCAACAGGAAAGGAGCAGGTGCAGGCGTCATTATCGAAAATCCTGAAGGAATTTGTATGGAATACTCATTAAAATTTGAATTCCAAACTTCGAATAATCAAGCAGAATATGAAGCAGTCCTTGCAGGCCTCAAAATGGTTCATGAGTTTGGAGCGAATCGGGTGTCGGTATTCAGCGATTCACAATTAGTGGTCTCTCAGATTAAGGGGCAGTACTCGGCTAAGGAGCCCATCTTGGAGAAGTATCTTGAAGAGGTAAGGCGAATAATCTCCAATTTCTCAGAGTTTGATATCTCCCATATCCCGAGAGATTCGAACTCCCGAGCTGATATTTTATCTAAGCTGGCAAGCACGAAGGGGTCGGAAAACAACAAGACTTTGATACAGGAAACCATCCCAAGACCAAGCGTCAT
Source organism: Crotalaria pallida (assembly GCA_037953625.1). Lineage (NCBI taxonomy): Eukaryota > Viridiplantae > Streptophyta > Magnoliopsida > Fabales > Fabaceae > Crotalaria > Crotalaria pallida. The sequence goes on along the minus strand of CM075650.1, from coordinate 45,392,742 downwards.
CCTTACAGTTTCAATATCTCAATCCTGGATGGATCCGATATTAACTTACTTACAACATGGTTTCGTTCCACAAGATCAGATTGAGGCTCGTAAGTTAATTCGGAAAGCGGCCCAATACACGATTTTTAATGGTGTCCTTTATAAAAGAGGGTTCGGCTCACCCATGCTCAGATGCGTAAATCCATCTCAAGCTGAAGAAATCCTTAAGGAGATCCACGGAGGAATCTATAGCCACCATGTGGGTGGAAAATCTCTAGCTCAGAACAGGTTACTTCTGGCCCACACTGCAAAAAGATGCCATGGAACATGTCAAGAAGTGTGTTCAATGTCAATTTCACAGTGATACTTACCAAAAACTTGCGGAAGAGCTACATTCTCTCGGATCTCCTTGGCCCTTCTATCAATGGGGAATGGACATCATCGGAAAGTTTCCCACTGCACCTCGACAATTGAAGTTTGCGGTCGTAGCTGTTGATTACTTTACTAAGTGGATTGAAGCGGCACCATTAGCAACAATTACTACAGCTCGAATTCAGTCTTTCTTTGTAAAGGAAATAATCTCTCGGTTTGGAGTTCCACATTCTATAGTCACAGATAATGGGTCACAATTCGCAGCCTCGCACTTTCAAGAACTAGCTGCTGATTTGGGGATCACTCACTACTTAAGTTCTGTGGAACACCCACAAACCAATGGGTTAGCCGAAGCCGCCAATGAGACCATTTTGGACGGTATAAAAAAGAAACTTGGCAACGCAGCTGGTACATGGGCTGATAAGCTTCCGAGCGTTCTATGGTCACACAGGACAACTGTACACTCCTCAACTGGTGAGACCCCTTTTCGTTTGACATACGACTGCGACGCAGTTATTCCGATCGAAAAGAGAATCCCCACCTTCAGGATGCTTGAACGTCCCTCGGAAACTAACAACGGATTGCTTAACGATGAACTCATATTACTTGAGGAAATACGAAAGAATGCTGCGGCTCATGAAAGAAAGATGAAAGAACGCCAGGCACGAGAATATAACAAGAATGTCCGACCTCGAAGTTTTGAAGTCGGAGACTTGGTCCTTCGCCGAGCAGATATTGGCAAAGGAAATGCGGGTGTCGGAAAGCTGAATCCAAATTGGGAAGGTCCATACCGAGTGAAGGCTAAAACTGGAACTGGCGCATACAAGCTGGAAACTCTCTCGGGCACGGATATCAATAATAGTTGGAACGTTGCCAAGCTCGGAGCTTATTACAGCTAAGCTCTCATTTTATTTTCTTTGTTTGAGAATAGTTTAGTTATTTTTAGATTGCTCAAAAGAGTTTGTGATGAATAACGAAGGGTAACACCCTTCTTAGATTACAGTTAAATTGTTAGGAATTTCTTAGTTATGAGAAATTTCAGCTTTGTATACTCTTATCAATAAAGTACATCATTTCTTGGAAATTTTCTTATCTGTGTACATTGTGAAACCACATACGGCTCATTTTGGTCGGCTTGCCACCGATCAAAATCGAGATACAGCTCTTTTCAAGAGTTTAACAACATATTCATAGAACACCCGAACCTAGGAAATTACTTTCCTTACTTCGCGGTCCGAGGGTCCCACTTCGGCTAAAGTTGGCGATCCGAGTTCTTTCTCACAATTTCTATCATTAAACTATACATACAAATGCGATTCTACTACAAACCCCACCAAAGAGTTTTCACTCGGAAATTTCTGGTGGAAGCGTGACGAACAAAACCAAAAAGTAGTTAAAAACATATCAAATAGCGACACAATTTGCTAGACAGCAGGTAAATTAAAAGTCATATCCAAAGTAACAAGAGTTTTGAGTATGAACGCTCGGACACAACGAGCAGCAGAAAGAAATCCTAAATGTACTACCATCAAGTAGAAAAATAAAAACAGATAAAAGCTGACCACCAAGCACACCAAGATCATGCCTCATCATTCGACAAGACGATATCCTTATCATCAAATTCAGGGGCCTCAGTCAATTCAACCAGAGGATTGGGAAGATTCTCCGCCTGCAAATCTACTTCAGCTTTGGTTTCAATATCAATCAACTTCCCATCTTTACACAGTGGAAAGGGTGTGCTCCAACCACCCTGAACTCGGTCTCATCAGGATTCAAAAGCTGAATCTGTTTGATCGCTGAAACGAAAGAATCATCAACACCCTTGCCCCAATTATAGAAGTTGGTAGCAGCCTTCTTCTTAAAGACGAGAGCTTTCTCTTTGAACTTTTCAGCAATTGCAGCAGAGTTTTTTACCTCAGAATCCAACTCCTCGATCCTCTGTCGGCTAACTTGCAATTCCTCATTGAGAGTTCCCTCAATTTCCTTCTTCTTGTCCTTGGCAGCCTTTTGTGAAGCTTTCAAAGAATCCCGCTCCTTGATCAGTTCAGTTTTGTCAGCCCTTGATTTGGGTCTAATATATAGTGTTCAGAGCATTGATTTGACTCCCTTTTACTATGTGTTTTGCTTGTTTCTCAAGTATTTTGTAGGACTTTTTGTTAATTCTTAGAAATAGTTCTTAGTTTTGAACCCTTTGAACATTTTGATCCTTTTTGGGTATGTTTCAGGTACTTATGGAGCTTAAATGCGAAATATATTGATGGACTTGGATAGAGGATAAAAAGAGCTTCGAAACGGTCCAAGAACGGAGTAAAACAGAGTTCGGAGCAGTCCGTAGCGCCCAAAACAGTCCGGGGCGCGCGTGCTGAAATTGTGCAGTACCCGTGCGCGCCCCAGGCGTCAGGACGGATGCGCCCCAGGCGCGCGAACGCTGCACAGGTCCGAAACAGGCTCGTTTTGATGCAGTTTGATGGGGATTCAATTGGGACTCAATTAGGGTTTGTTTTAGGCATTAAATACTAGGTTTTTCAGCAGTTTTTGTAAGCTTTTAGAGAGGGGGAGATTACATAGTTTAGAGAGAGGTTTAGAAGAGGAGGAGATCCAAGGATTGAGAGATCAAGGCTTCTCGATGGTAATCATGTATTATCCTTCTATTTCTTCTCTTGTTCTTCATTATTTAACATGTAACTAAAACCCTTTGTTAGGAATTGGTGGATTTGTATGGATTAGTTTATGTAGTTATTGAATTAATGTTTTTCCGTTTCTAAATCATGTGTTTGATTGTGATTTAATTGTTATGCATGAATCTGGCCAATTTATGTTTTGGATTTCTAATCCCCAAATTGAGAGGTTTAGGGTTTAGATAGGCCTTTCCAATCAAACAATATAATTAATCCAGGGGTAGAGATACAATTGGGTAATTATATAACTTTTATGAAATTCATTGTTCTTAACTATTATTCAATGAATTAATCACTTGAGAGATTGAGGGTTATGAAATTGAATAAGAAAAGGTAACTAAACATGAGAGATCTGATAGTTACTAAATTAGGGATTTGTTCATGATTTAGGGGAAAACAATAATTCATAATTAGATAAACGAAACATACATTGAAATCACGTTCCTAACAATCCTTCTCTACCTGCTCACAACTCTCTTTAATTTTCAGCATTAGTTTTAGTTTTAGGCTTTAATTTCAATTCAAATCAATTTTTAATTAAATCTGAACTTTAGTTATAGGATTCGCTTCTAGTTGCACTAAGGTAAAAGTAGATTGAACATTCTCACAAACTTCCCGTGGGACGATATCTGGTCTTCCTGAGACTATATTACACGTTGACCCAGTACACTTGCTGGCATCTCAACAAGTTTTTGGCGCCGTTGCCGGGGAGTTTAGAATTGTCCAATTTATTTTTGGTACTTAGTGTAATTTTTAGTGAGTTCTATTTTTTTTTAGTTTTAGTTTTTTATTTTTATTTATTTATTTATTTAGTTTCTTGTCTCAACAGGTGCTGCGTAATCTTTTTGTTGTTTTTGTGCTCGCATGTATTTTATCTATTTGAGTGCGACATAAAAGAGAAGTAGCACAAGAGATGAGGACACTTTGAAGATGTCAGAAGGGGGAGGAACTATTCCGCCTCCTCCTTCCCGTATGACGTTAGGTGATTATGCTACCGTGCATATGTATGCCTCCAGCATAGTCCATCCACCGATTTCAGCACCCGCCTTCAAAATTGATCCCCACTATATGCACCTCATCAAACAGGATCAATTTGAGGGTGCGGCACATCAAGACCCGCGGGAGCATGTCGCCAACTTCCTGAGCCTCCTCGACTTATTCAAAATTGAGGGTGCTTCGGATGAGGCCATTCGGAGAGACTGTTTCCCTTCTCACTAAGGGGCGAGGCAAGGACATGGTTGCACAATCAGGCACCTGAGAGTCTTTCCAGTTGGAAAGTGCTTGTCTCCAAATTCATGGACAAGTTCCTTCCAGCTGGAGAGCAAGCAAAGCTGAGGCAGGATGTATACTCTTTCATGCAAGAAGAAGAAGAGCCGTTGTATGAGGCCTGGGAACGCTACAACCAGCTGTTGAGGAAAAACCCATACCGTATGCCAGAATACCAGGAGATTACTCTATTTTATAATGGGCTCAATGGGCATGACCAGACTATGATTGATGCAGCAGCAGGTGGAGCATTGAGGCAGAAAACTGTTGAAGAGGCCAGAGAAATCATCACCAATTTGGTATTCAGCAGTAGTCAGTCTGTCAGAGAGAAAAACATTCAGAATAATAAAGGTTCAGACTCTTCTTTAATCCAGGCCCTCATCCATCAAAATAAGGAGATGCAACAACAGCTAAAAGCATTGGTGAAGCAAGTTGCATCCCAGGCTCTCAAGTGCTATTTTTGTGGAGGAAGTCACCGGAATGGTGAGTGTGCTTATGAAATTGGAAAGGGTCCAGCCACCATTGAGGAACAAGCGAACCAAGTCAATTCCGCATGGTCCAAGCCGGCACTCAATCAACCTCAATCACAAAAGCAAAACTGGGAGAAGGTAATTGAAGCATTGGCTGCATCAACTCAGAGCTTCATGGAAAGAACTTCAAGCTACATGGCCAAAACTGACATAACTCTCAGTAATCAGCAAGCCAACATTCAGAACTTGGAGGTGCGAATGGACCAAATAGCAAATCAAATATCAAAGATAGTAACCCACACCAAGGAAAGATGCATGCCAGTCACCCTTCGATGTGGCAAGTCATATGAGGAGCCACTGAAAAAGGGTGATGCAACTGAGATGGAGTATGAAAAGAGGGAAGAGTTCAAGCCATCAGCTGAGCAAGAGGAGCCTGAAGCACCGAAAGCGCAGGGTCCACCTGCGGATCTCAATCAAGGCACACCCAAACCAGCACCACTACCTTTGAGGGTACCTTTTCCTCAGAGGTTGAAGAAGGATGAAGACCAAAAGCAGTTTTCCAAGTTCCTGGAGATGCTACGGAAGCTGCACATCAACATCCTGTTTGCTGAGGCACTTGCACAAATGCCTCAGTATGCGAGATTCATGAAGGAGTTGCTAACAAAGAAGAAGCGGATGCTCTTGACTGAGGAGACATTCCCAATAGCAGAGAAGTGCAGCAACATCATCAAGCGAAACCTTCCACCAAAGCTAAAGGACCCAGGTAGCTTTAACATTTCAGTTAGCATAGGCAAGGAGTATTCAGGTAAGGCTGTCTGTGACTTAGGAGCTAGTGTTAATGTTATGCCCTTGTCGGTGTTTGAAAAATTGAAAATAGAAAAGATTGAGCCTACCTGGGCGACACTTGAATTAGTTGATAAATCCATCCTCCGCCCTTATGGAGTGGTGGAAGACCTTCTGGTAAAGGTGAATGATTTTATCCTGCCCCTTGATTTTATGGTACTTGATATAGAAGAGGATAAGAACATTCCTCTAATTTTTGGAAGGCCATTCTTGGCCACAGCAGGGGCAGTGATTGATGTGCCTAGGGGAGAAGTGATTCTCCGAGTGAATGGTGAGCAATCCACTATAAAAAATTTTCCAAAACCACCAGTCACCGCGGAGACCTTTCCTCCTCTTAAATTTATTCAGCACTCTAATGGAGGGAGTGTTGGAAAAAGGTGGAGTGACCATGCAAAAGTGTTTCCATTGAAAGGGTCATGGCAACCACCTTGACCTCTAAAAAGAGGTAACCCGTCAGGCTCGTGACGTTAAACAAGCGCTTGTTGGGAGGCAACCCAATGCTAGGTAATTCCCTCTTAGGATAGTTTAGTTGTAGGTAGTTTTAAAAAAATAGAGGTACGGACCTCGTGCGCCCCAGGCGCATGCGATCGCGCGCCTGGGCTGTGAAAGACCCTGTTTGGGGGAAGTTCACTCCTACTTGATTCTCCTTAGTTTCCAACTTCCCATTCTAGCCCTTGTACCTCACAAAAAATATTGTCCAGCTTTCTTAGGTAGTTTTTTTTAATTTTTATTTTGTAGTGTAGGCTAGATTAGTTTGTTTGAGGACAAGCCAACATCTAAGTTTGGGGGAGTATATACAAAATAAAAATTTTGCAGATCTGAATTTTTCTCTCATACTTTTGGTATTGGTTTGTGTCCCTAGCAAGAGTAATTAATTTTTCTAACCTTAGGACTTTTTCTCTGATGATGCATGTATATACTTAGTTTAGGATGAGACTCATTGACTTTTGACTCTATTTGATTGAACTGTAAATACTGTTGTGAACTGGTTATTTTGACAAATGCTTTCAGAACTTGTGATTAGTGAACTGACTTTAGCCTGTGAGCTTTTGAGCCTATTGATGGGGTATGTGATTATTGATTTATTCTAATTTTGAGACCCCTATTCTTTCATGAGTGTGTTCACTTTGGTATTGTTGTTCTAGAACTTGACCTGTGACCATTTCAAGATTGATTTTTGTTTGCATGCATGAAGATGATTAAGGCACTTAGGATGTATTTTTGAGGCCTTCAGATGTTTTGCATTGATATCTTTTCCCTTAGTTGCCCACTTTGAGCCTAATGATATTATATGATTTTTCTTTGGTACCTTGCATTGATTGCATTGTTCTTTGTGAGTACCTTAGGAATTTTGGATGAGCAATTAAGTGGAATGTGATGCAAAAGAAAAGAAAAGAAAAGAAAAAGTAAAGTGTTATGTGCCTACTTCTCTTCCAATGCAAAAAAAAAAAGAAAATTGAAAAAGAACGAAAATTATGAAAAGGAAGAGAGTAGAGGAATTGAAAAGTGAAAAGTGAAAAGTGAAGAAGAATAAAAGTTGTGATTGAGTTGAGTTTCATTGTGATATACTTAGTGCTCATTCATGATTCTGGGGGAATTTTGCTTTGCATTTAGCCCTTAGTTTTATCCCTTCTTTCTTATATCTCACCTAACACTTTAGCCTGGCCCCATTACAACCAATATTAAGACCTTTTGATTTTTGTGTGCAATCGATAATTTCAGTGGAGATGTTGGTCTATGGTCAAGCATTTGGTAGCACTTTATCATTGATGAACTTGTGTGCTTAAATGAAATATTACCCTTATACACTTTTGAGAGAAACATTTGAGAGGTTGAGAGTGTTCACTAGTCCTGAGTTCTGATTGGGTTTGTTACTCTAACTAGTTTGTGATTGTGTAAATAGTTTGTGATAATATGTGTTGGAGTCATGAGTCGAAGTCTTAGATGAGGTGTATATATGTTGATTTAGGGAGTTTGTCTTTTGTTTAGAATTTTATTTTTCTTTTGCCTGGGACATGCGAAATGCTAGGTTTGGGGAGTGATTTGGGTCTAATATATAGTGTTTTGAGAATTGATTTGACTCCCTTTTACTATGTGTTTGGCTTGTTTCTCAAGTATTTTGTAGGACTTTTTGTTAATTCTTAGAAATAGTTCTTAGTTTTGAACCCTTTGAACGTTTTGATCCTTTTTGGGTATATTTCAGGTACTTATGGAGCTTAAATGCAAAATATATTGATGGACTTGGATAGAGGATGAAAAGAGCTTCGAAACGGTCCAAGAACGGAGTAAAACAGAGTCCGGAGCAGTCCGTAGCGCCCAAAACAGTCCGAGGCGTGCGTGCTGAAATTGTGCAGTACCCGTGCGCGCCCCAGGCGTGAGGACGGATGCGCCCCAGGCGCGCGAACGCTGCACAGGTCGGAAACAGGCCCGTTTTGATATAGTTTGATGGGGATTCAATTGGGACTCAATTAGGGTTTGTTTTAAGCATTAAATACTAGGTTTTTCAGCAGTTTTTGTAAGCTTTTAGAGAGGGGGAGATTACATAGTTTAGAGAGAGGTTTAGAAGAGGAGGAGATCCAAGGATTGAGAGATCAAGGCTTCTCCATGGTAATCATGTATTATCCTTCTATTTCTTCTCTTGTTCTTCATTATTTAACATGTAACTAAAACCCTTTGTTAGGAATTAGTGGATTTGTATGGATTAGTTTATGCAGTTATTGAATTAATGTTTTTCCGTTTCTAAATCATGTGTTTGATTGTGATTTAATTGTTATGCATGAATCTGGCCAATTTATGTTTTGGATTTCTAATCCCCAAATTGAGAGGTTTAGGGTTTAGATAGGTCTTTCCAATCAAACAATATAATTAATCCAGGGGTAGGGATACAATTGGGTAATTATATAACTTTTATGAAATCCATTGTTCTTAACTATTATTCAATGAATTAATCACTTGAGAGATTGAGGGTTATGAAATTGAATAAGAAAAGGTAACTAAACATGAGAGATCTGATAGTTACTAAATTAGGGATTTGTTCATGATTTAGGGGAAAACAATAATTCATAATTAGATAAACGAAACATACATTGAAACCACGCTCCTAACAATCCTTCTCTACCTGCTCACAACTCTCTTTAATTTTCAGCATTAGTTTTAGTTTTAGTTGTTAATTTCAATTCAAATCAATTTTTAATTAAATCTGAATTTTAGTTATAGGATTCGCTTCTAGTTGCACTAAGGTAAAAGTAGATTGAACATTCTCACAAACTCCCTGTGGGACGATATCTGGTCTTCCTGAGACTATATTACACGTTGACCCAGTACACTTGCTAGCATCTCAACAGCCCTCAAATTCTCCAGCTCATTCTTAACTCGAACCAGCTAATCCGACAAACTGGCTTCTTGAGCCGCTTGCATTTCACGAGTCTCTTTCTGCTCAACATTCAGGCCTTTAAACATGTCCTCCGAATGCTTGGAAAGATAATGGGTTAAACTGGCACCTCGAAGCAAAAATTTGGTCAAAGAAATAGTGTAACGGGACCATTCAGAAGCACTCAAATTCTCATACCGAGTATGATCAGATTCCGTGCAGATAAACTCTGGAAATTTTGCATCTAAATTATTATTCCATGCTGAAACCACTGGCGGAGTCGGAGTAGGAGTAGGATCAGCAGCCGCTCTAGTGCTTGTACCCTCGGCCCTGGCACTTGCTCCTTCAGAAACCTTTTCTTTCCCTTTGTCAAGCCTTCGACGCCGAGTCAATTGAGGTGGGGGAGAGGGTGCTTGAGCACTTGAGGCCGGTGAAGCTGTGGTAGTTGCAACAACTACCAAGTTGGGAGCTGGCCGAGGAGACACTTCAACTGGAGAGGCAGTAGGAGTCTGAGTGCTTAAATTGGGAGTGCTTACACTTGACGACCCCGAAGCCGCACTAGAAGGAGGAGCTTTCCTTTTCTTTCCACCTTGGAGCAGTGCAGCCATTCGTGAAGCCATTTTATCTGCAAAATAATTGGAAAACCATCAGATCTAAACAACTCAACAAGTGAACAACAAAGAAAATAGTTTACCAAGCTCAGCTTTGACTTCTTTAGAGGGGATGTTTACTATATCCCTCGTATTAATCATCCCGTTTTTTGCCAAGTAGCTTTCAAACTCTCGGCATACATCCTTTTCATGCTCAAATAGGAGTTTCCATTCAGATCCATAGGATGCAATCCGACGGTTAAAAAAGCTTTCAGACCATTGGAGCGGAAACCGAGGGATAGGTCGCTCTTCACCTGCTTTGGTGAACTAACAAGTACCATTCCCCAGAAAATTATACTTGGAATAGAAGGGTTTGAAGGTCTTCCAGGATTCGGAATACTTAGTAAATAATGCATATCCCGGTCGGGCTTTCAATGATATCCAGGGACGCTTTTCAGACCCCTTCTCAAAGGCGTTAGCTTGCGGGGCGAATAAGTAAAAAAATGTGGGGATAGTACACGGCCAATCCATTGCTGCACACAACTCTTGAAACGCTCGCACGAAGGCCCACGCATTTGGGTGTAACTGAGAAGGGGCAACCCTCAAAGTATTCAGGATTTCTATCTCGAAATCCGTAAAAGGCATCCTAACTCCAAGCCGAGTCACTACCTCTTCATAAAAATAAAAGCCAGTTTCTCCCTCAGGAATTTTGGGACAAATTCTCTCATTAGATCCTACAAGGCTCACAGAGTATAAGTTTTCAGTAGTGTCTCCAGGACAGGGTAATATGATAGCCCTGGTTTGTTCACATGAATCATCAGTTGAGAACTCGGGTGGGGTGCCTACTACTTCTCAGTCAACCCAGTTATATGTAGCTTCATCTGGAGGAAGGGGATAAAGTTCAGGATTGGTAACGCACTTTCACTTCATACCTGAGGAAAAGGAGGCACACGCGGAGTCAGAAGCAGTAAAAACTTGATTATTTCTGATCAAATACGTATGCTTACTATCGATTGGGGAACACCTCCCTTCCTGGGCAGAACTTCCCCAAACGAATTGAAACACTGAATACCTCTCCGTTGCCTCCTTAACCTCATTTGTTCTACTCTCTCAGCAATCCTATAGTAAATCACACCTTCCCTGACCTCTTTCAAATCCTGAGGAAAATGGGTTGCAATTGGTTTAATGCAACTTCTTGGGTTCTCTTCCTCATGTGTTCTTGGTATGTCAGAGTTTGCCGAATCCTCACTCATGTTTACCACCGCTTCAGTTCAGACCCTAAGAAATTAAGGAAACAGCCAAAAACAAAAATTATCATAAGAAACTCTACGATGATCGCTCAAAGAATGGCAAAGAATGACAGGGAATTTCAAGAAGTAGAAGGGTTTTCTGACAATCAATTCAGGACCTGCCGTAAACCCTAGAATTTGTTCGAAGTTGGGGAAAGGAGTGCATGGCTAATACTAAAACGCAACAATAAAGATTTAAAGAAGCAATACTCATAACAGACAACATCAACAGACACATGCAGTACTCTATAAGCTTGCAAGGAAGAAAGAAGAAGATAGTCAGAGTCGAAGAATATGTTCATTACCTGTTTGATGAGGTGTGATCAAAAATTAAAGAAAATACGAGTGTCAGCAAACTTGGAATACGCCTAGTATAAGGAAAAAAGTTGAAATCGGCACAAGAATCTCGTCGAAGATCTCTGAATCGGTTGTTCAAACGCTAGAAAAACGATTCTTCAGAAGGGCAAGAATGAGAGAAAAAAGAACTTGAAGAGTTTCTAATTTTGACAGTAGTGAATTTCGAAAACCGCTCCCTACTTTTCTTTCAGAAGTTTCCCTCCACTATCTAAAGGTTTGGGCCGAATCAACAAAAGCCCATTACTCTTGCAAATGCGTACGTGGCGTTCAAAAAAGTTTTGAAATCATAACGTTTCGTTTCCCGGTAATAGAAATAACACGTGGAAGCATGAGAAGAACTAAAAGGTCCTTTCCGTGTCAATGAAAGGACGACTCTGATAAACATACTAAGGCAATCGGATCTCTCTTCTCCTCAACAATGCCAGCCTTTGATCGGCCAATAGCTTATTTGTCTCTTCAACTCGGCAAGGCTCAAATCACCCAACCGAGCTTGGGGGGCTTATGTAGTGGACCTGTAGTAGGCCGAACGGTATCCGACTAAAATCACCTTGGTCCGACCAGTCAGACGCTGGAACAAGGCCTACGGTCGGAATGTTACACCGAGCAAACTGGGCTTTATGGAGATGTTACACGCTTATGAGATTAACCCTGAGCACGGGATTTCAATCCTTATCTCTATCTCATACAGTCTCATTAAGCTTAACAAACTTCTCTTTGGTTCCCATGACTCTTGGTTAGATAAATACGATATCGGATAAAGGTTTATCACTTACAGGATTTACAAAGGTAATCTTATCATAACCTTTACTAATCCTACTTGAATTCTTCCTCTTCAGAAGCCTTATCAGAAGGGCCCATGACACACAGGTAATCCCCTATAAGAACCACCATGCTATAGGGGCTAAGGTATGTCTTCTCATCCATAAGTTGACACTAGCACACGCGTTGTTGACTAGGGAGAACCTGTTTATCCCAACTGGATATACAGAAATCCTAAGAGTCCTACATTAACCTCTTGGTTGAGATCATTCCTGAAATTCTTCCATAGCTTCAAGGTTGATTTCGATTAAGGACACAACAATAATGCACCACCTATCAATAACAATATTGGTGAGGAAGAGGACCCCGAAGAGGATCCAGAAGAAGATCCAGAAGAAGATCCGGAGGAAGACCCAGCAGAGAATCCTGAAGACGATGAGTAGTGTTAGCTTGTAGTAGTGTATGGTTTTTGTTTATGAGTCAAGGATGGCGAAACCCTCTGATCACTATGTAACCCAATATGGGATTTATTTTTATCTTTTAATATTGCTATTTTGAGGATAATGGCTTTTATGCCGAAACAATTTATGTTGGATCAGTTTATGAATGAAGTTAATTTTCCGCAATTATACTATCGCATTTTTGGTGAATAAATTATGGTGATAACGTGGCACTTCAGTTTGGAGTTTAAGATAAGTGAAAATGTTTTCATGCAATCAAGTTAAGAAGGAAATGTTTTGGAATTGTTTTGAAAACTAAGTTAAAGTTTTGGAAACTAAGATAGTGTTAGAACAATATGCAAACCCTTTTCAAATAAAATAAAATGTGAGAAATGTTTTTATAAAAAAAATGGCGCAAATTTTTAGTGAAAATTGGGATTCCAAATTGGGGTGTTACATTTAGTGGTATCAGAGCGATGGTTGTCCTTAGTGGCCTTAAGCATAGCCTTATATGCTTTCCTTGTGTGACTCTGTTTTGGTAGTCTAGCGATGGTTGTCCTTAGTGGCCTTAAGCATAGCCTTATATGCTTTCCTTGTGTGACTCTGTGTGGTAGTTATGGTATGGTTACCCTTTCGGCTCGAGCATAGCCTGATATGCTTACCTGGTATGACCTTTTGCTTGGGCTAAGACTTCAATCCTACATATGTAACAGAAGCAAGATGGCACGCCGACAAGCGAATGAGGAACCAGCTGCTATCATAGCTCAAACAGCTGCGATTTTGGCCGGAGTAAGAGACAACATGAACCTTATACATCAACAACTTCAACAGAATCAGAATGCGAATGCTGGTGGACAAGGAATCAAAGGTCTTGATGAGTTCTGCCGCAGAAATCCAAAAGAGTTTGCTGGAGGATATGCATCGGAAGAGGCTGAGGCTTGGATAGCAAGTTTGGAAAGGATATTTGGAGGAATGGTACAGTGCACGGATGAACAGAAGGTTGCCTATGCTGGGTATATGATGGTAGGAGAAGCAGCCGACTGGTGGCGTAATGAGAGGCAAGCCTTAGCCGGAGAAGCTGGAGTGATAACTTGGAATCAATTCAAGGATAGGCTTTTGGTGAAGTATTTCCCGGAGCATCTAAAGACAGCCAAGGAATTGGAATTCCTACGATTAGAACAAGGTAGCATGAGTGTAGGTGAGTATGCTGCCAAATTTGAGAACTTGGCGAGGTTTATGCCCTACTATGGAGAAGCTGGAAACGAGAGGTCGAAGTGTGCGAAGTTCTTGGATGGTTTAAAGCCGGAGATTAAGCATGTCCTGGCGCCTTTGGAGATACATGTGTTTACAACTTTGGTGAATAAGGGAAGTATCGTGGAGAGGGGTCTGAAGTCAAGAAACTCGGCAGGAAAATCAGCTGCACAAGTTTCAAGTGGTGGTCCTATAAGACACTCTTCGGGAAGTGGGAACCAACACGGTGGAAATCGGCATCAAGGTCCTTATGGACATGGAAACAATAGGTCTGGAGGATCAAGGTTTCATGGAGGTTTCAACAGGAATCATCCTCGGAACAACAATCAAAACCGTAGCAACAACAAGAATCTTCACAACAATCGCAACAATCAGTCTAGAGGAAACAACAATCGTGGTGGGAATCGTGAGAACAACCACAAAAATAACAATGGAGGAATCAGGAACAATGGTGGAGGACAAGGGAATGCACCCCCGCTTTGCAACAAGTGCAACAAAAATTATTTTGGACCAAATTGCCCTTGGAACAATCCCAACTGTTTCAATTGCAACAAGCCAGGACACATAGCAAGGAGTTGCCCGGAACCCAAGCGAGAAGTCAATGCGGTGAATGTGGCTAGACCCCGTGGGCAAAGAAGAGTTTTCTCAATGAGTGGAGCTGAAGCTGCTAACAATGCTAATTTGATCCAAGGTAGGTGTTTCATTCGTAAGATACCTTTGAATGTGTTGTATGATTCGGGTGCTACACATTCGTTTATTGCTCGTGATGTGGTTGATAGGTTAAGTTTTCCAGTAAATATTATGCCTTTTGATTTAATTGTGTCTACCCCTACTAGTGATCCGGTCATGGTATCGACCTATGTTCCCAAATGTCTTGTAGGGATAGAAAATAAAGAGTACTTAATAGAGTTAATTGTTTTACCCCTTACCCAACTCGACATAATTTTGGGCATGGATTGGTTAACTGCTAATCATGTTCTCTTAAATTGTGCCGAAAAGACTCTTATTTTTTATAACTTAAGACCTAGTGTACCCCAAACCTTAGAACCCGAGCACGTAACTGCCAATCAAATCAAAGCTTCATGGGAAGATGGAGCCATGATATACATGTTTCTCGCTTCTTTGGACGTCAAGGAGGAAAGAAAGTTGGAGGAGCTACCTGTTGTCAAGGATTTTCCTGAAGTTTTCCCCGAGGAAATCCCTGGATTGCCTCCTGTGAGAGAAGTGGAGTTCGGAATCGACTTGATCCCTGGAACGGCACCGATTTCGAAAGCACCTTATCGTATGGCCCCGATGGATTTGGTAGAATTAAAGAAGCAATTTGAAGAGTTATTGGAGAAACAGTTCATTAGACCAAGCGTCTCACCGTGGGGAGCACCTGTTTTGTTCGTTAAAAAGAAGGACGGGAGTATGAGGTTGTGCACCGACTATCGTCAGTTGAATAAAGTGACAATCAAGAATAGGTACCCGTTTCCAAGAATTGATGATTTGATGGATCAACTAAGAGGAGCTACTGTGTTTTCAAAGATCGACTTGAGATCAGGTTACCATCAGATCAGAGTGAAGGAAGAAGACATTCTAAAGACGGATTTCAGAAAAAGATATGGGCATTATGAGTATCTAGTTATGCCTTTTGGAGTGACTAATGCGCCCGCAATATTCATGGATTACATGAATAGGATCTTTCACCCGTTTTTAGATTCTTTTGTCGTTGTGTTTATTGATGACATTTTAATCTATTCACGGAATAAGGAGGAGCATGCGGAGCATTTAGCAAAAGTATTGGGTGTGTTGAAGGAAAAGGAGTTGTTCGCAAAGTTGTCAAAGCGTGACTTTTGGCTGGAGTCAGTAAACATTCTTGGACATGTGATAACCAGAAATGGAATTGCAGTAGACCCTGCAAAGGTGGAAGCAGTGTTGGAGTGAAAGCACCAACGACAGTGACGGAAATTCGAAGCTTTTTTGGACTTGCTGGTTATTACCGAAGGTTCATAGAAGGATTTTCTCGATTGTCATTACCGTTGACTAAGTTGACAAGAAAAGGGCAAGCGTTTGTTTGGACGGAGAAGTGTGAGGAGTGCTTTCAAGAACTAAAAAGGAGATTGACATTTGCCCCGGTGTTAGTCTTACCCGATCTGACAAAGACTTTCTGCGTGTATTGCGAAGCGTCAAAGCAAGGGTTAGGATGTGTACTAATGCAAGATGGCCAAGTGGTGGCGTACGCTTCGAGACTGTTGAAGATCCATGAACAAAATTACCCTACTCACGATCTGGAACTAGCAGCCGTAGTGTTTGCGTTGAAGATTTGGAGGCATCATTTGTATGGAGTAAGGATAGAAGTGTTCAGCGATCACAAGAGCTTGAAGTACCTGTTCGAACAGAAGGAGCTGAATATGAGGCAAAGAAGGTGGATAGAGTTCTTAAAGGACTATGACTTCGAAGTACAATACCATCCTGGAAAGGCGAGCGTTGTAGCCGATGCGTTAAGTAGGAAATCCCTTCATGTATCTGTCTTGATGATAAAAGAACTGGAGCTAATTGAGAAGTTTAGGGATCTGAATATGGCAGTAGAGTTGAACCCAAGGAGTATGATACTGGGAACCTTAAAGGTAAACAATGAATTCATGGAGAAAATAAAGGCGTTACAGTTGATAGACCCAGAATGACAAGAAAAGAAGGAGCTATCGGATAAGGGAAAGGAAGTGGAGTTTCAGTTAGGAACAAATGGAATTTTAAGATTCAAGGAAAGAGTTTGTGTGCCGAACAACCGAGAAGTCAAGGAGATGATCTTGGAGGAAGCACATAAGAGTAAGTTAAGTTTTCATCCTGGAGCAACGAAAATGTATCAGGACTTGAAGAAGATTTTATGGTGGTCAGGAATGAAACGGGAAGTAGCAAAGTATGTGTCAAGATGTTTGGTGTGTCAGAAAGCCAAGATTGAGCACAAGAGGCCTGGAGGAGAGTTGCAACCGTTACCAGTAGTTTGGAAATGGGATAGCATATCCATGGACTTCGTGTCCGGTTTTCCAAAAACTCAGCAAGGGTATGATGCAATTTGGGTAGTGGTGGATCGTCTTACCAAGACAGCACGTTTTATCCCGATCAACATGAGGTATACTTTGGAAAAGTTGGCTAACTTGTACATCAGAGAAGTGGTGCGACTACATGGAGTACCTTCGAATATAGTATCAGATAGAGACCCGCATGTTGCTTCAAAGTTTTGGGAGAGTTTACAAGCTGCAATGGAAACAAGCCTGAGTATGAGTTCTGCTTATCACCCGCAAACGGATGGTCAGTCAGAACGAACTATTCAAACCTTGGAAGATCTACTAAGAGCATGCGTGTTGGAAGAAGCTGGAAGCTGGGATTCTTTCTTGCCATTGATTGAGTTCACTTACAACAACAGTTTCCATTCGAGTATAGGGATGGCACCTTACGAAGCCCTGTACGAAAGAAAGTGTAGAACTCCTTTATGTTGGTTCGAAACCGGAGAGCACTTACAGTTAGGGCCAGAGATAGTGCAACAAACAACAGAAAAGATCAAGCTAATTCAAGAGAAGATGAGAACTGCACAGAGCCGGCAGAAAAGCTATCATGACAAGAGGAGAACTCCGTTGGAATTCAAGGAAGGTGATCATGTCTTCATGAGGGTAGTGCCTACTACCGGTATTGGCAGAGTGCTCAAGACTAGGAAACTAACCCCTCGATTTATAGGACCTTATCAAATCCAAAAGCTTGTAGGACCTGTAGCATACCAAATAGCTTTACCCCCTATGTTTTCAAACCTACACAATGTCTTTCATGTTTCTCAACTGAGGAAGTATATTAGTGACCCATCCCACATTGTTGAGCCTGAATCTATACAACTAAAGGATAATCTTACGTATGAAACATTGCCCTTGAGGATCGATGGCCGCAGTGTTAAAAATTTGAGAGGTAAAGAGATTCCGTTGGTTAAGGTAGTGTGGAGTCAAGATCATGGGGAAAATGCTACTTGGGAACGTGAAAGTGTCTTGAGGGAGTCATACCCTCACTTGTTTGAATCAGGTACGTATTTCTCGGGGACGAGAAATCTCTAAGTTGGGGAGGATTGTGAGACCCACAATTTTACCCAATTTATTTGAGAATTTATATTTGAATTTAAAATATTATATTTGATTTTTGATAAATTGTGATACTTGGATTTAATTAAAATCGTATGAATTATATATATATATATACACGTAGTATATATACTATATGCATATGTATACCAATGTTTTCTCTAATGTATTTAAATTATATTCTTAGAATGAAATATTTTAAGGTAAAGTATTTGATTTAAATATCTTAGAAAATGAAATGCTTTTGGAAGGATTAAGGTGTTCTATATTCAGAAATTCATATCTTTTAAACCGTACGTAGAAAAATTACAAATGATATATCAAAATGATCGTATCAAAGTGTAGATTATGAAAATGTACAGCATTGATTTTTATTTTGGAGTTTTCAAAATTTTATCACTGCTACAGTACTGAACGAATTTTTGAGTTTTAAGTATAAAGGTGTGGTTTTAATGCATTTAATGACTCCTTGACCCAAAAATACTTTTATGTGAATAGAAAATACATTTTTAAAAATCCCTGACTGGCTACACCGTCCAAATAAAATATATTTTCGTATTTTTTAAATTATAAAATTTTTTGAAAGCTTATGAAGTACATTTTTGGAGGAAATGATCTTAGAACTTCAAAAATTCATAACTTTCAAACCGTAAGTCCAAAAATTATAAATTTTATATGAAAACGATCGTATCGAAATGTAGTATTTGAATATATAAAAAAAAACTTTTTATTTTGATATCTGCAAAAAAATTTCTGTACAGTAGGAGAAACGAATTTTGGTATTTTAAACTTAGGAAAAATTATTTTTGGAGCATAAAATAAATTATTAGACTATAAAATATTTTTATCTATACATTTAAGTAATTATCTGGATGCTCATTGGCTGCACCGTCCAGAGTTTATTATTTTTATAATTATTTCTGAATTTTTTTAAGAAAAGGCTTTATTATGATTGGTTGTTGAAGAGGTGAATTCAAAAATGAGCCAATGAAAATTTTTCTCCTCATTTTAGTCAAGGGTGCCGTCCAAAATAATGAATGAAAGAGGAAGATATTTTGTTCAGCAAATTACTAGAAGCATCTTGGAATTAAAGCTTTAGTTTTTAGGAAAATCATCATTAATGCAAGTGCATGTTCCAAAGGATGAATTTGAAAATTTTTGACCCATTTTTGGTGGAAAGGGGCTTGTACCAGACCTAGAGAGGGGGGGAAAAATATTTTCACTTCACCTATAAATAGATGCATAGCTTCATCATTTTTCACACACATGTTACAAGCATTTTGAGAAAAAAAAATTCAAGAGAGAGACTTTGAAAGAGAGAGGGGGGGCGTGGCACACTTGAGAGGAGGAAGGAAAATTTTTCATTCTCATTCTTGAAGATCACTTTGCTTAAGGAAGAAAGGCAACCCTAGAACCTATGTTTTACTTTATTGAAATCTCTTATTTCATTAATCTTTGTTAAATAAAAATCTCTCTTCTATGGATATGAATTATAAAACTCTAAATACTTTTGATATAGAATTTTGAATTATATGAATGGTGTTATTAGTCATATGAACAAAGAATGAAAAAGGACTCAAATAAGGTTTAAAGAAATGTTTCATTTCCCTTTTTTATTCAATGTGATGACCAACTTTTGATGATGATATGGGAAATAAGATTCTGGATTTTTATGTTCTTAAAACTATTTCTATTCTGCAAGTTTTTAAATTGTCTTAGGTATTTGTGAATTTTGTTCATGTTCATATGAATAAGGATTAAAAAGGAACTTATAAAGTGGTTTAAAGAAACAAAGTTTCCCCTTTTTATTTCCTTATGATGGACGAATTTTTGAGAAAGAAATAAGGGAGTGGAAAATGTTATTTGCAATCAGATAAAAATTTTTAAGTGATTTTTGAAATTTTTGATAATGATTGTTTGAGGTTTAGTCATGAATTTTTAAAGAGAAATAATCCTTTGATGAATAAACAAAACTTGATTTGGAAATTTTGAAAAAATTTATTTTACTCACTGTATAAACCGTGAGGAACATGGAAAAACAAAAAAAATAAAATTTGTATAATTACTGGATGTTTATGTGCATGAGTGATTCTTTGTTCTTAATAGTTAATAGCTGATTATAAGGATTAAATGATTGATTATGTGAAAAATAATTTTGGTTACTGTTTTATCATGATGATATGGCCGAAATTATTATTTATATAGGGTAGGTATGTTGTTGTAATTTTTCTAAGTATATATGTAATTATGTGGTGTTTATAACTTAAATTCTTAAAGTGATTCCATGAAATAACAATTGAAGAAATGATTTTTATAAAAGTTTATAACTCTGAGAATTTATTTATATTCTGGAAAATTTTATTGGCATGAGGATATGTGAATTAAAATGATATTTCTATGTGTAATTATAATGTGCTTATGTGCCTATGTGTTTAGTATAGTTTATTGTGTGAAAAGAAAATTTTTAAGTGAATGGAATTATTATTTTTCTGGAAAATCAAGTTGTTGTCCAGACTTGATATAAATTAGAAAATGTGACTATTTTTCTAAGTATGGATATATTTTTGAGTAATAGTTCTTAGTTCTTTGTATATAGGTGTTAGAACTTTAATTATGATGAAATTGTGAGTGTGATGTCCTAGACGATGAGGACCTCCAAGGGTAGGAGAAGACCTTCGAAGGAGCCTCTGTCTAGGGTTGATATGTGATGTTTGGTGGGAGTCCTCAAGTGGCCAAGGGAGAGAGCCAGGGAGTAATCCTAATCACTGGTGTGTGAGGGTGGCAATTAGGGTTAGAGGACGTACCTGAGCCCCATGTAGTACGGAGCTACTTATAGGGGGGAGCTGATTGCCCTAATGGGCTTGCTTTAGGCCCAAGTAGGGTCAGCCTGTACTGAGCTATGAGTGGATAGGCTATCCTTCCAGATAAGGTGGTGAGCTGTCCTTGTGGATAAGAAGGGAGACGTCATTAGGCCCTAGGTGTCGGAATTGGGAAGGTGTCGGACTTGGGAGGGTGTCGGACTTAGACATCGGTCCTGAGTTGGAGAGTGAGGTCGGCCCGTATCTGGCGTCTGTTTGGCCGTTGAGCATTGAGCTCAGCCAAGCGCTCAGAAGGCTTCCTGAAGGGTCCTTAGGACTTTTGGCGAGGTAGTCTAAGGACCTCGGCTAGGCCGAGTCCACCACATAAGCCCCCTAGCTCGGTCAAGGCCATCTGAGCCTTGTTCCGAGGTTCTGGTTTAGGTCCTTTTCCCCAATACACCTCATAAGGGTCGAGTTCACCACATAAGCCCCCCAGCTCGGTCAAGGCCATCTGAGCCTTGTTCCGAGGTTCTGGGGAGTTCGGACGATAAGTCTGCTGTAACCCCTTAGCTAATTTACCCATAATTTAAACCCTAATTAAAATAGTGAACTTAAAATTTCATTTTTAATTTATAAAAATCTACCGTCAGTCGGACGGAGTTTCCTTTGTTTTAAGGACTATCCATGAATAATTCATCTATGCACCTGATAAACATCATATATTTATATCATTTCCAAAAGCCAGCAGGGCTTGGAATAAGCAACATATCACATTGTTAACAGTCATCAGAGTTTTAGCGGAAATCACAAAAATACATCCAGCATGATGCACAATATATAACTATGGCCAAGATGCTACCCTAAGCCTCTCACAAAAATATTTACATCCCATATACATCAAAAGAATAGAAGAGGCTTAAGTCCTAAAAATCCTAGTACCCAAAATACCCTACTCTCCCTGTGAGGGAGAGCACACCTGCTCGGCCGGGGGCTGTGCGATCTCAAGCTCCGATCCTGTAAATGTAAGGGAGTGAGCATTGCACATGAAATAGAATTGCAGTTTCCATATAACCATAATAAATCCACCAGGCCAAACACAAATAGTAAAGTAACAACATATAACATTCACAAGTTTGTTCACAATCAACATCTTACCACCCTATTTCCTTCTTTATCACTATTGCATAATTACTTTTCTTTAACATGCACTTAGTCAATATACATGTTCAATTCCATTCCCTTTATCCTTTTTCATAACCATTTCCATGTCCTTTGTCCATTTTCCATTAGTGTGTAACCCCAAGCAGAGATCTACACACGAAGTATTTGCAACCACAATCAGTGATCTGCAAACACTTCCCCTTTTTCCTTTTAATTGTACACCACTAGGATTTTGGTTACCCACTAGGTAATTGGCACACCTGTCTAGGGACTTGAAAACACCTGCCCAGGACTTTACACCCATCCAGACCATAACCTGTAGGACTATGTACATTTTTACCATTCCATTATTTATTTCCATTTATTGGTGTGGAAAATTGATCCTGTGGGTCACCCGGCGCCTACAGGGCGGTTTGGCCTGATGGGTAATTGGCCTGGCAGGTAATTGGCCCTAACAGGTAATTGGAACACCTAGCTGGGTACCTAGTGTTCTGGGCCCCACTGATCAATTTCCACTTTAATTAACCGTTACCATATTTCATTATTCAACAATCCAGTCCATTAACTATACACATATTTACCATACCACCAATAATCATAAATATACATAATTATTATCCATTTCAATTCAAACAAGTACATAGAGTTTGCCATTTCCCAAATAATCACAAATAAGCATTGTATCATCAACAATCCCATTCATACACTTTTCCAATTTTAGTGGACACACATAATGCACATTAATCATATTTTCACTTACCATTCCAATCAATAACCATAATTTAGCCATGACCAAGTATACATATACATATTGCACAATAATTATTTCATCCCTTATTCAACATAAATTCTTATTCAAAGATCACATTACTCATTCCCTTCTAATTATATTTCCTAAGCTCATTTCTCTTATACATTCATCTCTCCTATATTCAACATGCCCTAAATCACTACCTATGCTTTTACCCTTAATTTTATAAGCACATAAGCACAAAACTCCTAGAAAATCACTATAACTATAGGGACACCCAATCCTAGATCAAACCAATGCTCACTAAAATCCACCCCCTTACCTTAAATCAAAGAGAGAGTGGGATGATCCTTAACCCAAAAAGATAATCTCCACCCTAAATCCTTTATGCTTCAAGAAGAGCTCCCAAGAGAGATGAGTGAAGGAAAATGAGGACTTGATCTCCTTCAAACCATGAAACAAGGTAGAACATAAGAACATGGGAACCCAAAGGAATGGGGGTTCGAAATTATGAGAGAGAAAGGGAGAGAAGGAAACCGTATGGGATACTTAGAAGGAGAAGAGGGGAGTAAGCTTTACCTATGAAGCTTGCTTTAGGACTTGGTGAGCTTGCAAGGGAAGAAGGAACAACCTAGGACCATGGAGGAAGAGGAGGAACTCGTGGGGGAGAGAGAGAAGGAAGAGAGAGAGTGTTGTTTGGAAGAATGAAGTGAGAAAGAGGAAGAGTTTTTGTTATTTTATTTGTTTGGGAGGAATGAAACATGTGGACCACAATTAAAGAGAAAAAGGGAAAATTCCCTTTGTGTGGTGGAGAGCCACACGTGCAACACCCTTTATTATTTTTTTTTTGTTCAGACCCAACAAGTAATCGATTACCTTAGCATGGTAATCGATTATTTCTTCAATGCAACATTTTCCTCACTTCCAACCTGCAGCCTTGTAATCGATTACTTGGCCAGAAGTAATCGATTACACTTTGATGCAACAATTTTAGTGTTTTCAGCAGAGGCTCAGTAATCGATTATTCTCCCAAGAGTAATCGATTACTCTTCAATGCAACAATTTTAGTGCATTTGGCTGAGAGCCAGTAATCGATTATTCACCAAGAGGTAATCGATTACCTTACTGCTTTTCCATCTTTTCACAATTTCTAACTCTTGAACATTTTCCTTAATTCCCATACCCCTTATGCTAGGTTTTCTACACTAATTCCTATCTCTTAATCTTATAAGTCTCACAAATCAAAGCCATCTTAATACAATAACTTAAATACTTCACATTTATTTTAGGCCTTTAAATTGAGGATGTTACAATCCTCTCCCACTTACCAGAATTTCGTCCTCGAAATTCAACTTTGGAGGGGAAACAAGTGTGGATGAGACTCCTTCATTTTGCTCTCCAATTCCCAAGTAGCTTCCTCCACATTGTTCCTACTCCAAATCACCTTTACCAAGGGAATTTCCTTGCCCCTGAGTTGCTTTACCTGCCTATCCTCAATTCTGATTGGGAGGACCTCAAATGTAAGATTCTCCCGCAAGGGCAAATCATCAATTGCCACCACATGTGAGGGATCATGAACATATTTCCGGAGTTGAGAAACGTGAAACACATTATGAAGCCTTGACAAATGTGGAGGCAGAGCAATTCGATACGCCAAAGGTCCAACTCTTTCTAGAATCTCATAGGGTCCCACAAACCTCGGAGTCAACTTCTTTGACTTGATTGCCCGACCAATGCCAGTGGTAGGGGACACCCTAAGAAACACATGGTCACCCACATTAAACTCTAGGGGTCTCCTTTGCTTATCTGCATAACTCTTTTGCCTATCTTGAGAAGTCTTCATCTTATTCTTAATCATGGTGATCTTCTCAGTGGTTTCTTGCACCAACTCTGGCCCAGTCAACAAGTTTTCACCAATCTGGAACCAACAAAGAGGCGTTCTACACTTCCTACCATAAAGTGCCTCAAAAGGTGCCATGCCGATGCTAGAATGGAAACTGTTGTTATAAGTGAATTCCATAAGCGGCAGAAGCTGCTCCCAGTTGCCAACCTGTTCCAACACACAAGCTCTGAGCAGGTCCTCCAATGTCTGGATAGTACGCTCAGACTGCCCATCAGTTTGAGGACGATAGGCTGTACTAAACCTCAACTTGGTACCCAATGCCTGCTGGAGACTTTGCCAAAATCTGGATAAGAACCTTGGGTCACGGTCCGATACTATGCTGGAAGGCACACCATGTAGCTTCACTATGTCCCGAATGTACAATTGAGTCAACTTTTCCGAACTGTACTTCATGTTCATTGGGATAAAGTGAGCACATTTTGTCAGACGATCAACCACAACCCAAACAGCGTCACACCCTGCAGTGGTTCTGGGCAACCCGGATACAAAGTCCATAGCAATACTATCCCATTTCCACTCGGGGATATCAAGTGATCGCAACGGACCACCTGGTTTTTGATGCTCAATCTTCACCTTTTGACAAGTTAAGCAGTGAGACACATGATCTGCCACGTCTGTTTTCAACCCTGGCCACCAATAAATCTTCTTCAAATCCTGATACATCTTCGTGGTGCCAGGATGGAAACTCATTTTTGTTTGATGAGCTTCCCACAAGATGTCTCTGCGTATCTGAAAATCCATCGGAACACATATTCTACCTCTGAACCTGATGATTCCATCTGCACCCTTGATGAAATCAGGCTCCTCTTTACTTGCGGCTACTTCCAACAACTTCTGGAGCTCTTCATCATCTGCTTGCCTTTCCTTTATCAAATCAACTAGCTCACTAGTGGCTTGCAACATTTCCAGAACAATGCTCTTCTCTTTCACCAGCATGTTCAGGTTGAGATCGCTAAACTCCTGAATTAGCTGCATTTCTTTCACCATCAAATTGCTTACATGGAGAGTTTTACGACTCAACGCATCAGCTACCACATTAGCTTTACCGGGGTGGTACTGAAGATGGAAATCATAATCTTTTAGGAATTCCATCCATCTCCTCTGTCTAATGTTCAACTCCTTTTGATCAAAGAGATACCGGAGACTCTTGTGGTCACTGAAGACCTCAAACTTCGTGCCATACAAATAGTGTCTCCAAATTTTCAGCGCGAACACCACAGCTGCTAATTCGTAGTCATGAGTCGGATAATTCTGCTCATGCTGTCGCAACTGTCTAGAGGCATAAGCCACCACCTTGCCTTGTTGCATAAGTACACAACCCAAGCCTTGTTTTGAAGCATCACAATACACATCGAAGGGTTGGGTTGGATCCGGTAAAATTAAAACCGGTGATCTCGTCAATCTCTTCTTCAACTCAAGGAAACTGTTCTCACATTGCTGTGACCATTGATAAGGAACATCTTTCCTCGTCAACATTGTCAATGGAAGGGCCAATTTGGAGAAACCTTCAATGAATCTCCTATAGTAACCTGCCAATCCTAGAAAGCTCCTGATTTCTGTAACTGATGTGGGCCTCTCCCACTTTATCACTGCTTCCACGTTAGAGGGATCCACAGCAACACCCTGAGAAGAAATCACATGCCCAAGAAAATGAACTTCATCCAACCAGAAGCTACACTTAGACAGCTTGGCATACAACTGCTTGTTCTTGAGGATTTGCATCACTATCCTCAAATGATTTTCATGGTCACTTGGAGTCTTCGAATAAATCAGGATATCATCAATGAACACGATGACAAAAGAATCCAAGTACGGCATGAAGATCCTATTCATGTAGTCCATGAATATGGCAGGAGCGTTGGTCAATCCGAAAGGCATCACCACATATTCAAAATGCCCATAACGCGTCCTGAAAGCAGTTTTTGGAATGTCCTCTTCACGGATACGAATCTGATGGTATCCCGATCGGAGGTCAATCTTAGAGAACACTGCTTCACCCCTCAACTGATCCAACAGATCATCAATTCGAGGGAGCGGATATTTGTTCTTTACTGTCACTCCGTTCAATTGCCTATAATCGGTGCACATTCGGAGGCTACCGTCCTTCTTCTTAACAAAAAGGATAGGAGCACCCCAGGGTGACACACTTGGCCTGATAAGCTTCTTTGCTAACAGCTCCTCCAATTGTTTCTTCAATTCTTCCAATTCCGGAGGCGCCATTCTGTAAGGTGCAATAGAAATCGGACCAGTACCAGGCTTTAACTCAATACTAAACTCAACTTCTCTTCTTGGAGGTATCCCGGGAATCTCTGTAGCAAAGACTTATGGAAACTCACAAACTACCGGAATCTGGCTGACATCAGACATCTCATCAACTTCCATGGTAGATAGAAAAGATTCACTAAAGACAACTGCTTTCTTACGGCAATCAATTAGAACATTATGTTGAGTCATCCAATCCATACCCAGAATAATATCTAATTTAATTAGGGGCAGACAAATGAGATTTACTCTGAATTCCCGCTCCAAAACTCGGAGTGGGCAATCCAAACATATTTGAGAAGTGACTACTGAAGAATTTGTGGGGGTAAAAACTGACAATTTATACGGCATATCCACAGTGGACAACCCTAGCCTCTTCATGCAGTCAATAGAAATGAATGAATGAGATGCACCACAATCAAACAAAACACCACAGGGCATGTCATTCACAAAACAAGTACCTCGGATCAGCTCATCCTCATCAGTCACCTCTTCTCCGTCCAGTGTATACACTTTGCCCCTCTGCAGTGATTGGCTGCCACCTGGCTTCTGCACCCTAGTATCATTAACTTCCTTCTTCATTGTGCTTTTGGGACAGTTGTTTGCAAAGTGTCCAGGCTGACCACACAAAAAGCAAAGCCCTTCATTCCTGGTATGAGCCCAGCATACACCCCTGTGCGGCTTCCCACAATGCTTGCAATTTGGGACTGGACCATAACCAAATGTTGCTTGTCCTGCACCCTTAGGAACTATCCCTTTCTGATTGGAATGTGGCCCTGATCTCTGCATAGGACCCTTGCCTCTGATCGGCCCAACAGATATCTGAGCTGACTTGCTTCTCTCCTCTGCCTGCTCCTGTTTGAGGGAATCCTCATAAGCACTGGTCATGTTCACCAGCTAAGAGAGATTAGAGATCCCTTGATAGACAAAAAGAGTTTTGATCTTGGAGTTGAGGCCGGACTCAAACTTGATACACTTAGTACGTTCATCTGCATCTCGGTAGCTCCCAGAATAGCGAATGAGATCCTCGAATCGAGTTGCATATTCCCCAACACTGAGATTCCCCTGCTTCAGCTCAAGGAAAGCCATCTCCTTCTCCCTTCTTACATTTTCTAGAAAGTACTTTCCTAGAAAACGGACCTTGAAAAGATCCCATGAGATAAGCTCATTAGCTGCTTCTAGTCCTCTCCTCTGTTGGTCCCACCAGTGTTCAGCCTCACCGGTTAGGACGTATTCCACTAGTCGCATATACTGATCACCTGGTGGCTGCAGCGAGCAAAGAACCTTTTCCATCTCCTAGAGCCATCTCTGAGCTCCATCAGGGTTGTAACCCCCTTCAAACCTCGGCGGATCGCTCTTTCTGAAACGGGCCATCTAGTCAATCTCGACTGGAGGAGGTTGTAGGGCTGCTGCTGCGGCGGCCACTGCTGCTGCTATGTTTTGAGCCTGATTATCCGCCTGGTTCTGTTGCATCTGGACCAGGGTCTCAAGAACAGCAGCAATTCGGTCATTATCGGCCCGCCTTCCTGCCATGCTGTTAAGTCATGGAGGAACAGCAAATTAAAGATTTAATAACTTAAGCAATCATATACATTACTATATGCAACCTATGCTAACTAACTTAGACATTAAACTCTTACTTTGGTTACTCGCTCGGTGAGTAACCCTTGGAGTAGTGAGTCCATACACCATGGCCGAGGGAAACTGCTCTGATACCATAAATGTAACCCCTTAGCTAATTTACCCATAATTTAAACCCTAATTAAAATAGTGAACTTAAAATTTTATTTTTAATTTATAAAAATCTACCATCAGTCGGACGGAGTTTCCTTTGTTTTAAGGACTATCCATGAATAATTCATCTATGCACCTGATAAACATCATATATTTATATCATTTCCAAAAGCCAGCAGGGCTTGGAATAAGAAACATATCACATTGTTAACAGTCATCAGAGTTTTAGCGGAAATCACAAAAATACATCCAGCATGATGCACAATATATAACTATGGCCAAGATGCTACCCTAAGCCTCTCACAAAAATATTTACATCCCATATACATCAAAAGAATAGAAGAGGCTTAAGTCCTACAAATCCTAGTACCCAAACAACCCTACTCTCCCTGTGAGGGAGAGCACACCTGCTCGGCTGGGGGCTGTGCGATCTCAAGCTCCGATCCTGTAAATGTAAGGGAGTGAGCATTGCACATGAAATAGAATTGCAGTTTCCATATAACCATAATAAATCCACCAGGCCAAACACAAATAGTAAAGTAACAACATATAACATTCACAAGTTTGTTCACAATCAACATCTTACCACCCTATTTCCTTCTTTATCACTATTGCATAATTACTTTTCTTTAACATGCACTTAGTCAATATACGTGTTCATTTCCATTCCCTTTATCCTTTTTCATAACCATTTCCATGTCCTTTGTCCATTTTCCATTAGTGTGTAACCCCAAGCAGAGATCTACACACGAAGTATTTGCAACCACAATCAGTGATCTGCAAACACTTCCCATTTTTCCTTTTAATTGTACACCACTAGGATTTTGGTTACCCACTAGGTAATTGGCACACCTGTCTAGGGACTTGAAAACACCTGCCCAGGACTTTACACCCATCCAGACCATAACCTGTAGGACTATGTACATTTTTACCATTCCATTATTTATTTCCATTTATTGGTGTGGAAAATTGATCCTGTGGGTCATCCGGCGCCTACAGGGCGGTTTGGCCTGATGGGTAATTGGCCTGGCAGGTAATTGGCCCTAACAGGTAATTGGAACACCTAGCTGGGTACCTAGTGTTCCGGGCCCCACTGATCAATTTCCACTTTAATTAACCGTTACCATATTTCATTATTCAACAATCCAGTCCATTAACTATACACATATTTACCATACCACCAATAATCATAAATATACATAATTATTATCCATTTCAATTCAAACAAGTACATAGAGTTTGCTATTTCCCAAATAATCACAAATAAGCATTGTATCATCAACAATCCCATTCATACACTTTTCCAATTTTAGTGGACACACATAATGCACATTAATCATATTTTCACTTACCATTCCAATCAATAACCATAATTTAGCCATGACCAAGTATACATATACATATTGCACAATAATTATTTCATCCCTTATTCAACATAAATTCTTATTCAAAGATCACATTACTCATTCCCTTCTAATTATATTTCCTAAGCTCATTTCTCTTATACATTCATCTCTCCTATATTCAACATGCCCTAAATCACTACCTATGCTTTTACCCTTAATTTTATAAGCACATAAGCACAAAATTCCTAGAAAATCACTATAACTATAGGGACACCCAATCCTAGATCAAACCAATGCTCACTAAAATCCACCCCCTTACCTTAAATCAAAGAGAGAGTGGGATGATCCTTAACCCAAAAAGCTAATCTCCACCCTAAATCCTTTATGCTTCAAGAAGAGCTCCCAAGAGAGATGAGTGAAGGAAAATGAGGACTTGATCTCCTTCAAACCATGAAACAAGGTAGAACATAAGAACATGGGAACCCAAAGGAATGGGGGTTCGAAATTATGAGAGAGAAAGGGAGAGAAGGAAACCGTATGGGATACTTAGAAGGAGAAGAGGGGAGTAAGCTTTACCTATGAAGCTTGCTTTAGGACTTGGTGAGCTTGCAAGGGAAGAAGGAACAACCTAGGACCATGGAGGAAGAGGAGGAACTCGTGGGGGAGAGAGAGAAGGAAGAGAGAGTGTTGTTTGGAAGAATGAAGTGAGAAAGAGGAAGAGTTTTTGTTATTTTATTTGTTTGGGAGGAATGAAACATGTGGACCACAATTAAAGAGAAAAAGGGAAAATTCCCTTTGTGTGGTGGAGAGCCACACGTGCAACACCCTTTATTATTATTTTTTTTTGTTCAGACCCAACAAGTAATCGATTACCATAGCATGGTAATCGATTATTTCTTCAATGCAACATTTTCCTCACTTCCAACCTGCAGCCTTGTAATCGATTACTTGGCCAGAAGTAATCGATTACACTTTGATGCAACAATTTTAGTGTTTTCAGCAGAGGCTCAGTAATCGATTATTCTCCCAAGAGTAATCGATTACTCTTCAATGCAACAATTTTAGTGCATTTGGCTGAGAGCCAGTAATCGATTATTCACCAAGAGGTAATCGATTACCTTACTGCTTTTCCATCTTTTCACAGTTTCTAACTCTTGAACATTTTCCTTAATTCCCATACCCCTTATGCTAGGTTTTCTACACTAATTCCTATCTCTTAATCTTATAAGTCTCACAAATCAAAGCCATCTTAATACAATAACTTAAATACTTCACATTTATTTTAGGCCTTTAAATTGAGGATGTTACATCTGCCAGGAGCTGGATCCAGCTGTCTCTGACGTCCTTTCATTATGACGGAGCAGGTTTGACAGCTGTCTAATCACCAGTACCGAAGTGACGTTTGCTTTTACCGGATCTGACACGTGTCAGAAATCGCGACCTACGAAGCGTCACCATTATTGTGACGTTGCTCGAGGTCCATTATTTCAGCTGCCGCGTGCCACGTGTCCCCATTGATATGGCTGCAAGTTGGGTTGGGCCTTTTGGGCCAAGCCCAAATTTCGAAAATGGGGGAAGGTGGTTCCCCTTCTCTTATTCTGCCAAAAACCGTTCCTCTTCTTTTCTCCACCACACAGGCTGCTCTTTCATTTACTCACATCAGTCCCATTCTCCTTCCTCCCTTCGAAACTGCATTCTGGAATTGTGCTTCTCTTACCTTCCTTCTCCGCAGAAAATTAACCACAAGTTACTCTCCTTCCCATTCAACCTTTTCGGTCGCATACTCAAGGTATTTTCTCACTCCTCTTTTCCTTTTGTTTTTGCCTTTTCTTCTTCACTTTTCTGGTTCGTCTGGGTAAGATTTATGATTCCAAAGGTTCTGCTTCTATAGGGGTGGTTTTTTCTGTCTGTCGGGTTTTGTGTTTTTCTTGGGGAATGAAATTGGTGGCTCATAATGTCTCTGGGTTTGGAGCGTTTTAGGACTTGTTGGAGAGTTTTTGCTTTCACTTTTCAAGAAGTCAAAGGGATATACTGGGTTTATTATGAGTAGGAAACAGGCTAGGGAATGGTCTTTCCCTATCCTGGACCAGTAACGAGGAGGAGGACGGTCCTCTCTGGGGTTCGACGAGGAAAATGCGGAACAGGTTCTAGAGGTCGATCCCGTTGAGGTAGTCTTTCCTCGGGATTGGGAGCAGAGGAGAGAGTGGGGAGGTGCCTATGGGAGAGGGGGTGTTGCTCGCCCCTCGGCGCAACTTCGAGGGGGGTTTTCTGGGGGGTTATTCTGTAACCCGTAGGACTAACATCGAGCTCCCCTGTTCTTCCACAGGTACCATGCCGCCAAGGAAATGCGTCAGCCGACCTGAGCTGTACCCTGCGCCCACCGATGCCGACCAATATCGATGGGTCGATGTGGAGCCAAAGGGAGTGCGATCCAGCTTAGATTCCGAGGATAAGCTCTCCGACGTGAAGAGAGCTATACTACCCTTTTCGGGAGATGTCGCTGGTATCTCGTATGAGGTTCTTCCTTGTTCGGCGAATGATCGAATATGCACCAAGACTGATGACAACTCCTTCTTTTTTTACGCCGACTTAATTCACAACCTCGGCATGACCTTCCCGTTTACCGACCTCGAGATGAGGGTTCTGAGAGAGCTCGGACTGGCCCCTTCGCAACTTCATCCCAACACCTGGTCGTTCTTGAGGGCGTTTCAAGAGTATTGCGGGGACAAAGGGCTGGTATGCACAGTTCGGCTCTTTCTGTGGATGTACAACCCGTTCGTTAGTAACAAAGACGGGGTTACTGGACGACTTTGGGTATCGGCCAAAGCCTGAGTTCGCTGTGGGCTGTTCGGAATGTTTACGGAATCTTGGAAGCACTTTAAGCCCAGATTCTTCAAGTACAAGTTCGTAGGCACTGGCCGACCTTGGTTCCGGGACGAGGCGGGTCTGAGGTTTCCCTTGAAGTGGACCCCAGAGTTCTTTGATCGCCACCTCGGCACGCCGCAAAGGTGGTCGAGCGCGACTCTTGATGCCGACGAGGCCGCCATCGTCCACCATTTCCAAAATTAATATCAAGCCCGAAAATTCCAACTTGACATTGGAGTTTTCATGAAGTGTTCTGACAATGACGTTTTAGCCAAAATTGGTAGTTAACCCCGCACATATACTCTTGTAAAATAATAATAATGATTTTTTTTTACTGATTTTTATTCGTCTTTTTGATCGCAGAGGAATATTGGTCAGCAATGTCGTCTAGGGCATTGAAGGCTGCGCTGAGCCGCAAAAGAAAGAAGTCGGAAAGTACTTCCAATGAGGCCGCAACTGCCGACACAACGTCGGCCGACTCCGCTCTTCCGCACTCTGCTCCGCCTGCGGTGATCACTACTCCGCCTCCTCCTCACTCTTCATCTCTAAGTACCGAGCACGCCAATGCCGCCAGTACCCCCAGGCCGACGACTCCCACTACAAGGGCCTCAGTCAAAGAGACACTTGTGAAGATGTCGGGAGCCGAATGGAAAAGATGGCCGAAGGGTTGGCCTACCACTTGAAAAGGTCAACAAATATTTTCAATGTGTTGGCCGATGTTTCTGACGACATTGCGGAAGGCGTGTCGCCAGCCGGGAAGAAGGCCCGATCTGATATGGCAGCCGAAGTGGCGGAGCTGAGGAATAGTAAAGGTTCTGCCGAGCAACAGTTGGCTGAGATAGGAGAGAAGCACCGTCGGGAGATGGAGGAGCTTCGGAAAAATCAAGAGGAGGCCCTGGCTCAGGCGACGGCGGAGGCAAAGGAGGCTGGTCGGCAGGAAGGACTGGCCGAGGTGGAGAAGGTGAGGACACTGCTGAAGAGAAGAGCCGCTCAGGCTCTTAAGCACAAGGTAGCCGCACATGAATCAGATTTCAATCTTGAGAGGGCGACAAGTAAAATTTTTACCAGTGCAATAGAGCAGATTCTTCACCTGAACCGAGGGCTCCGGATTCGGTACATCGGGGCCTCTGCTGGGTTCGGGGTGGAGGAAGGAAAGATGGTCGACTATGATAAGGATGGGCTTGAGGTTGACCTTGACCAGCCTGAGGAGAACCTGCCCAATCCTTTGGTGGAGAAACCGGATGAGGAGTTCAACCCAAACTCGGTTGTCCTGTCCGATGTTGAGGATGAAGCAGCATAAGTCCCTTATGCTGGGCAGCTTGCGATTTGTCAATGTTTTTTGTAACATGTTTGACAATGTTGGATTGTATTTTACTTTATTGTGTACAACATTTTATTCTTATGCAAGTTCTTTCCAGTTTTAACTTGTTGTATGCTGTCAGATCTATGCAAGTTTTTATTCTAACTTGTTGCATAAATGCGAGTTTTTGTTTTACCAACTCGTTGCACGTTTATTCGTCCGACCTCGGATCCGAATTACGTCCACTGAGGTGGCAACCTTAGAAGTTTATAAAAGGGATGCAAGTATTTGATACTTGTCGCATATTGTAATTTTTATGCAAGTTTTTGCTTTAACTTGTTGCATGTATACTGTGTCCGAAGTCATTTTTAAATAACTAAGTAAAACTACCTTTGAGAATACAAGTCTTTTACCAACTTGTTGTGTTTCGGCCCGATCGGATTTGAAATTTCGTATTAATAGTTCGGACGAACTCGGAAGACTCAGTGAGTGCAGTAATCTTATAAGTTTTCCTCTGAATAAAGGTACTGTATATAAGTGCATACGGTAGGGAACTCGGATCTACCCACCTTAGCCGAGGTCGGTGTCCTCGACCCCGATGTAAAAGAAAGTGGTGAGTGAAGCTATGTGAAAACATTTCACAGCAGTCTGTTCTTTATCGGGTGTCCCTTGTACACTGTGCATATGAGCCGATCTTATCTAGAAGACATTGGCTGTGCATAGCGCCATGCAACATTTAGGTGGCTAGTGCTAAATGAGAAGCTAGTACGTACGTATATAAAACTGTTGCACTTTAGTATGAGCAAGTTTGTACTTTTCATTAATTGTGGACATGAGTACATTGCCTATGAATTAAAAAGATGGAAATATCCCAAAGTGGAAAGTAAGAGCATGACTAAGGGAAGTAGGTGTAAACTGTTTATCAAAAATGAAGATAGAACTTAAACTTTTAGCCGGGGCAATCGATAACCTCTGAGGTAAACCTAGCTGAAGTAGGTTCTCAATTTTGCGACGTTCCAAGAATTTTTGAGCTCGGCCCCTTCAAGAGTTTCCAGTCTGTATGCCCCATAGTGTGTTTTTGAAATGACTCTGTAGGGGCCTTCCCAATTTTGAGCGAATTTCCCATCTCTTCGGTTTTTAAGACCGATGTCGGCTCTCCTGAGAACGAGATCACCGACCTCAAAAGACCTGGGTTGTACGGTTTTGTTATATTGTTTGGCTTGCCTTTCTTTTGCTTTCTTTTCCCGAGAAGATGCGGCGTCCCGGATCTCTTCGACCAGTATCAAATTTTCTTTGATCAAATTGTCGTTTTCCTCCTCGGGTCTGTCCCTCATTCGGAAGGTATGAATCCTTCGTTCGATGGGGATGACCGCATCACAACCATAGGT
Organism: Crotalaria pallida; assembly: GCA_037953625.1. Lineage (NCBI taxonomy): Eukaryota > Viridiplantae > Streptophyta > Magnoliopsida > Fabales > Fabaceae > Crotalaria > Crotalaria pallida. The sequence continues at coordinate 45,357,467 of CM075650.1, read as the reverse complement.
GAGTCTGAAGGGGGTTTCTCCGGTTGAGGACTAGACCGTGGTTCTGATTGACCAGAGGACCTCGGGAAGAAGATCGGCCCATGCTCCTTTGGCCTGCGTGATTCTCTTCTTGAGGCCGTCAACGATGACTCGGTTGGCGGCCTCAGCTTGACCGTTAGTCTGGGGGTGTTCTACCGAAGAAAACCGATGAGAGATCCCGAGACTCTCAGCTAATATCTGGAAGTTATTAGCAGTGAATTGGCTACCATTGTCGGTTATTAATGTGAGAGGAAGGCCGAAACGGGAGATGACTTGTTTCATAAAAAATTTCTGGATCCTTGCCGAAGTGATGGTTGCTAGGGGTTCAGCTTCGATCCATTTGGTGAAGTAGTCTATTGCTACCACGATGAATTTTAGCTGGCCTGGGGCCGTTGGGAACTGTCCCACAATGTCCATCCCCCATATACTGAAAGGCCAGGGGGAGGCTAAAGAGTGGAGCTCCTCGGATGGTTTCTGGTAAACATCGTTGAAGAATTGGCATTGAGGATATCGTCGAACATGGTCAATGGAGTCAATAACTAAGGTCGGCCAAAAATATCTGGCCTTAGTATCTTTCTTGCCAAGGATTTTCCTCCGACGTGGTGGCTCCTCATTCCTCCATGGACCTCGTTCAAGGTCTCTTGAGCTTCCTCGGAGGTAAGACATCGGAGGAGTGGGGATGACATTCCTCTTCTATAAAGGACTCCATCCATAACGACATACTCAGCTGTCTTTCTCTTAAGTTTCTTTCCTTCCTTTTGATCGGCAGGGAGTATTCCATGTTCGAGGTATGCCCTAATCGGATGTATCCAGTTCGGCGATACAGAAACGGCCATTACTACACTTGGAGTCGCGATTTGCTCTTGGATGAGGCTTTTATTATTCCCTCCGCTTTTTGTGCTGGCCAACTTGGAAAGCACATCGGCTCGGGAGTTTGAAGTGCGGGGGATATGAGTGATGGAAAATTTGGCAAAATCAAGAGCCAGGGATTTAACTTTGTCAAGGTATTTCTGCAGGATGGGATCTTTGGCTTGGTAGTCTCCAACAACTTGGGAAACCACCAACTGGGAATCGCTCATGACCTGGACTTCGGTTGCACCGAGCTCTTTGGCCATACGGAGGCCGGCAATGACCGCTTCGTACTCGGCCTGATTATTCGAAGTTAAAAACTCGAATTTCAGGGAGTATTCGATGCTGAGCCCTTCCGCATTTTCCAAAATAACACCAGCTCCTGCACCCTTTTGATTGCTCGACCCATCAACATATATTATCCAAATATCCGAGCTAGAGCTTTGGTGGGGCTCTGTAAACTCGGGCACAAAATCTGCTAATACTTGCGACTTGATCGCCTTCCTCGGTTCATAGGAGATGTCGAACTCGGACAATTCGATTGCCCAGGCCATCATTCTCCCCGCGAGTTCGGGCTTTTGCAAAACTTGTTTAATGGGCTAGGCCGTTCTTACGACAATAGGGTGGCTTTGGAAATATTGTCGTAGCCGCCGTGCAGCCAGGATGAGACAGAATGCGAATTTCTCAATCTTGGAATACCGGAGCTCGGGACCTTGGAGAGCTCGGCTTATGAAATAAACGGGGAACTCACTTCGGGCCTCGTCTCGAACCAAAACCGAGCTGAGGGCGGAATCCCCAACAGAAAGATAAATAAATAGGTTCTCCCCCTCTCGAGGGCTGGAGAGAACAGGAGGGGAAGAGAGATACTCCTTAAGCGCAAGGGAAAAGGCTTCACAGTCCTGATCCCAGTTAAAAGTTGTACCTTTTTTCAAAAGTTGGTACCACGGTAAGGCCTTTTTAGCAGCTTGAGGAAGGAATCTAGACAGTGCCGCCATCCTACCAGTTAATTGTTGCACCCCTCTGAGGTCGGCAGGGCTCTTCATTTCTAGTATAGCGCGGCATTTGTCGGGGTTTGCTTCGATTCCTCTCTCGAAGAGCATGAACCCGAGGAAAGCACCAGCGGGGACTCCAAAGGTACACTTCTCTGGATTCAACCTCATCCTATGTGCTCTTACCCTCTCCAGAACCATGGTGAGATCTTGGACATGGTCTTCTCTTTCCTTGCTCTTTGTAATCATGTCGTCGATATAGACCTCCATGGTGGTGCCAATAATCCCATCAAAAACTTTGTTCATCATCCTCTGATAGGTTGCACCAGCATTCTTCAGGCCGAAAGGCATGACAGTGTAAAAATAAGTTGCCTTTCCGGTCGTGAATGTGGTCTTGTCTTGATCAGGGGGATACATAGGGATCTGATTGTATCCCGAATATGCATCAGTGAATGACAATAATTGGTAGCCTGCCGAGTTGTCGACGAGCTGGTCGATAATCGGCAGCGGATATTGGTCCTTGGGGCAGGCTTTGTTGAGGTCGGTGTAATCCACACACATCCTCACTGCCGTTTGCCTTTTTAACCAGGACCGTGTTTGCCACCCATTCGGCGTATGGGACTTCTTTTATAAACCCGGCTTCGAGCAACTCGGACACCTTTTCCCGGATAACTCTTGCTTTCTCGGTCCCAACCCGTCTCATCTTCTGCGCTACTGGCCTTGCCTTCGGGTCTACACTGAGCTTGTGACAGATAAAGTTCGGGTCGATCCCCGGCATGTCGGCCGAGGTCCAGGCAAACAGATCCAAATTAGCTCGCAACAGTGCGATGATCTCATCCAGGATCTCCTTAGGGAGGTCGGCACCCACTTTGACCGTTCTACTGGGGTCAGCAGGATCGATAGGAATTACCAACCATTCTCCTTGAGGAGACGGTCTGAGATCATCCTGTTCAGATCGGACATCCAATTCGGCCAAAAGGACCTTCCCTTTGGCTAATGTCGGACCCGAGAGTTCTTCTTGCTTTTTCTTATTTTCCCATAAACTCGCGTTATAGCAGAGTCGGGCTTTGAGCTGGTCAGCTTTGACGGTGACAAGGTTGTCATCCGAACCGACGAATTTCATTGCTAAGTGAACTGTTGAGACGACTGCCCCAAAGGCTTGCAGACAAGTTCGTCCCAGTATCACATTGTATGGGGATTCAGAATCAACTACTAAAAACTTGATAATCTCCGTTCGGGCGGAAGGCAGTTTTCCCAAGGTTACCGGGAGGAGGATGGCTCCAAGGGGGCGTATTGCTCTGCCCGTGAAGCTGGTAAGATGCCCTTCAAAATATGCGAGGTCGGCGGACCTTAGTTTCAAAGCTTGAAATGTGTGAAGAAACAGAATGTCCGCCGAGCTTCCTTGGTCGACGAGAACTCGGGCGATTTCGAAGTTGCCGATCATCGCCGCGATTACCATCGGATCATTGTGATCCGGGATGATATCTCCTAGATCCGCATCAGAAAAACTGATGGGGATGTTCCGAGATGGTTTTTTACAAATAGGCTTGTGCCGGACAGCTAATACTTGTTGAACGTACTTTTTCCTTTCCACCTTCTTCTCGCCGCCACCGGCGAAACCTCCAGAGATGGTTTCCACCCGGAAATTTTCCCGCGTCTCAGCCAGATCTGGTACAATAAAATTTCTTGGTTGTTGTTGGGGTCCGTCGGGGGCTGAGGCCTGAACGGTGGCCCGTTCGGTGGGATGTCGCACGGGCAAACTCTGATGCGAAGATGGGTGAGGAGGGGGGGTGGTGGGGACCTTGCTGCCCAGTAATCCTCAAGGTGTGATCGCAGGTCTCCAGCTGGCGGGATTCTTCCTGGGCACTCCCTCCTCCTCTTCTGATCTGGTTGAGCTTCAGACATGGTAGGATCTTCTAGGTGGGGTTGAAGTTTACCTTCTACACAGACGGCGCCAATGTGATGTCCTAGACGATGAGGACCTCCAAGGGTAGGAGAAGACCTTCGAAGGAGCCTCTGTCTAGGGTTGATATGTGATGTTTGGTGGGAGTCCTCAAGTGGCCAAGGGAGAGAGCCAGGGAGTAACCCTAATCACTGGTGTGTGAGCGTGGCAATTAGGGTTAGAGGACATACCTGAGCCCCATGTAGTACGGAGCTACTTATAGGGGGGGAGCTGGTTGCCCTAATGGGCTTGCTTTAGGCCCAAGTAGGGCCAGCCTGTACTGAGCTATGAGTGGATAGGCTGTCCTTGCGGATAAGGTGGTGAGCTGTCCTTGTGGATAAGGTGGTGAGCTGTCCTTGTGGATAAGAAGGGAGACGTCATCAGGCCCTAGGTGTCGGACTTGGGAAGGTGTCGGACTTGGGAGGGTGTCGGACTTAGACGTCGGTCCTGAGTTGGAGAGTGAGGTCGGCCCATATCTGGCGTCTGTTTGGCCGTTGAGCATTGAGCTCGGCCAAGCGCTCATAAGGCTTCCTGAAGGGTCCTTAGGACTTTTGGCGAGGTAGTCTAAGGACCTCGGCTAGGCCGAGTCCACCACAGTGAGTAAATGCAACTTGTTTGTGTTGTGACGCTCTCTTTTGTATCTTGAAAATAATTAATATTTCCAAATAGTTGAATACTTGCTATCAGAATTAGGACTAGAAAATTTTTCCTTTTTAGGTTAGTACTTGCTCGTTCATAAACCCTTTTTAACATGAACTATTAATTGAATCCGGCTTAGTAATATCTTAATTTCAAAAAGGCTCTCGAGAGAACATTTCCTTGATCAAAGAAAATGTTACTTATGATTCTTATTAAAACATATCATTTGTCTCTCGAGTTGGATTTGAATATATAAACATCAACTTATTGCCGAATCCTTTTGAAATAGAAATCAGAGTTCGCGGAAGTAAAAATAATACTTATGGGGCACTGCTGAGGTAAATAAGGCAACATATATATATATATATATATGTCATAACATAAAACCCCATCAGTATAGTCAGTAGCAAATAGTAAAATGTCGAGATAGCAAGTTTGGTGAAACATATACAGACCAGCTGCATAAAATAAAACCTCACTCTAAGACCTTTCAAATATATCCAATATATGACAAAATCCAAAAGTAGAAGTCCCAGAGCAGGTAATCCATGTCCTCAGAAGCTCCTCAGATCCTCCACAGCTCTATCCCTAGGATCTAGGATCCAAAACATCTATGCTATGCAGGCTCCTATGAACCAGCGGGTCCACCTCTAGCAGAAACAGTCGGCTCAACATGCACCTCCTCCTCGCTCTCATCCTCTACAGGGTCCTCCTCGACCTCGCCCGACTGTGTGGAGACCCCACCACTGGGTCTAGGATCTGCAGAAGCAGTCCTATCATAGTCAGTCGGACCAGGAGAAGGAGTCTCCTCAGTGACAACTCTTTGGGAGGAAGGATGAGAACGAGTGGCAGCTCTGAAACGAAAACTATGAAAACGACGCATAGGTCGAGCCGGGGGTGGTCCTCTATATGTATAAAATGGTGGAACATGCATAGTATAGACTAAGGGGATCCTAAATCGACGAGGTCGCACTCGCACCAGAGGGTTAGGGTGGTAGAGAGTGATCTCAACCTCCCCCTCAAAAGTGGCAAGGTGCTCCTCATACGTCCATATGCCACTAGGGATAGGGCGTATCTCGATGCAAGCTAGGTATTTGGCCATCACCTAAACAGGGCACAGGGAGTAAGTATACACATATACATAATTGATAAAGACTAAAATTACAAACACAAGTATATCATGGACAGATCATAATGCAAGTACATATGAGCACACCAATTATTCAACATTATATCTCTTATAATGCAAGTGGCATGATGTATGATTTTCTATCCACAACTGAGGCCTCTAAAAGTCCATCTTGGACGTCCATGCAATACACCCTTGTGTTCCCAGAACACCGACATTCGTTCCCAGAACGTAATGCCAAACCATACTGGGATAATAAGCATCACTCCCGAAGTGTGCACCACGTTCCCAGAACGCATATGTTCCCAGAACGCATAAAAACCAGGTCCCGGACACTGGCCACATATCTATAATGTGTCATCAAGTAGGTTATAATTTGGTACTCCCGGAGTACCCTCCTCATATTCCCAGAATATGATAAACGTTCCTACCAACCAAGCTTCCAGTCTATATGGATGCACAAACATCAGGGTTGGTTTTATCTTTACATTAATTAATGTGATTTAGAAATATTCCAATTTCTCCTTTAGAATGATTTATTTGAGGCATAATCTTTGGCTCAAAAATTCTCCTTTGAATTATCTCAAAAACATGCCCTTAAGCTTAGATTGGGAAAAACATAACCAATGGTATTCAAAAACTTAACTTTTTATTTTTCAGATTCAGGTACTAACCGGTTACAGTTTCAGGCTAACCGGTTAAAATTACAGACCTGAACTGTTTACCATTGTAATTCAGAAAAACCCTTTTTCTTGAATTCTCTACCCAATCTATAAACAAGTTTAACATTGTTTTATGCCTCAAAAACCATTGTTTTCATCATTCAAAAGTCTAAATCACATGCTCTTTCCAAATGAGCATAGTTTCGCTTTTGAATCTATCTCATTGACTTAAGGCATTAACTCCATTTCCTCAATCTGAACCATGATATTATAAGCACTCATATTCAGATTATTTATAATGAAATTAAAGTATAGATTTGAGCCAAAATTACTAAGACTTCAGGACTGATTTAATAAACCGATTTTCTTTGAAATTTTAGAGTGTCTAACTGGTTACAATTATCGAGTAACCGGTTAGATTATGCAGTCAGTCCACTAAAACAAGAGTTTTGACAAATCATTCTTTTCATTTCTCAAATCTAATCCAATTTCAACATTCTCAGAGTTCATATGACTTAAGAGCAATATGTTCATACCCAGAAACACATTCAATTTGCATGCATCAAGATTATGGTATCAATTTGCATAGAAATCAATACAAACACCAATCAGTACGTCAAAACTCATAATCACCAATTAATTTCTGATTTTAAACCTTAAATCACTTGCATGCATCAATTTAAATTTGCTCACACAGAATTGAGCCAGAATTTTGGCCTCCAAGCCTTTGTGCTTTAAACACATAATGCCCTTTTGAGTTTTGTTAACTCAAATCCTAAATCACTTGATTTTTAGTCTAAATCTAGTATAAGGTAGACTTCTCCCATACCTCTAAGTCGATTTTGATGAAGATTAACACTGAACTTGAAGCAAAATCCATAGATTCCCACCAATCCTAGGTTCTGCCCTTCACACACGATTTCAGCAACAGGGTCCAAAGGACAGAAGGTTTGACATAGCAATTGGCCAAAGAAATTGGGGAAAACAATTAGGACTCAATATAGGTAACATGCACTAGAGAATCAAAGAGATTTGAGACTTAATGGTGGACTATACTTACCAAAATCAAAGCTTGAACTCAGCTTCCAGAATCAACAGAAAACAGAGTTCAGTCTCCAACTCTTAGCTTCCAAGATCGATTCCTCCTCCCACACAAACACTCAGCTCACAAGGTGTATATCAATGAAAAGCCCTTGATTCAAGCTTTTCAGAAAGGTGTGTTTCGCTCTCTAACTCTCAAGGATGAAGACGAATTGCCCATAACGAAATAGAAACCCTAATTGCCCTTCTTCAACACAGATCAGCAGAAATCAACCCCTTCACCTCAGAAATTCCTCAATTTATAGACAAATTAAGATAGCATGCATGTTGACGCGTGTGCTTCCACTAATCTAAGGCTGTAATCGTGGCGATTCCGTGATTAATCAAGTGATTACTCATCAAAATCCACTAACCCAGTTTCTGGGTTCATCGTCTAACCGGTTACAGGGCATTACTAACCGGTTAGATTAGTTTAAAAATTAATATTTTTAAATCTTTCCCTCCAAGAACCTTTTCAATATTACACTTAGGTCCTATTTCAGGGACTAAAATGCAATATTCTTATATTTTGCATTTATTTGCCATATAAAAATATTTCAATTTATTTTTATATTTCCGGCTAATTAAATACAAAACATAAAATTGGAAAACCATATAAATTAATAATAAAATTTTTATTATTAATTTCCTATTATCCGGGAGACGAAAATTAGGGGTGTTACACTACTCCCCCACTTAAAAGGAATTTCGTCCCCGAAATTCTAGCTTACAGAAACAACTCCGGATACTCTTGACGCATCTTTTCCTCTAATTCCCATGTAGCTTCAGATACGTCTGCGTTTTCCCATACAACCTTAACTAAAGGTATCTCCTTTCCCCTGAGCCGCTTAACTTCTCGATCTTCTATCTGAACTGGTCTGGTCTCAAAGGTCAGGTTTTCCTTCAGAGTTAGGTCGTCAGGTTGGAGTTTTAGAATAACTGATGGGTCATGCACATACTTCTTCAATTGTGAAACGTGAAAGATGTTTTGCAAATTGGATAAAGAGGGTGGTAAAGCTAGATGATAAGCAACAGGACCAACTCTCTTAAGGATCTGGTATGGACCTATACACTTAGGCGAAAGCTTTCGAGTTCTCAAGGCTCTACTGATTCCTTTCATCGGAACGATCTGAAGAAACACATGATCGCCTTCCGAAAACTCTAATGGTCTTCTCCTCTTATCCGCATAACGCTTCTGCTGACTCTGAGCCGCTTTCATCTTTTCCTGAACCATTCTGATCGTCTCAGACGTCTGCTGAATCATTTCCGGTCCAACCATTAAATTCTCCCCCACTTGGAACCAACATAGCGGGGTTTGACATTTCTTTCCATACAACGCCTCGAACGGTGCCATTCCAATGCTCGCATGATAGCTATTGTTGTATGTGAATTCTGCAAGAGGTAGCACTTGATCCCAACTTCCTTGTTCTTCAAGTGCACAAGCCCGCAACATATCTTCCAAAGACTGAATCGTTCTCTCCGTTTGGCCATCAGTCTGTGGATGATACGCAGAACTCAATTTCAATCTCGTTCCCATAGCATCATGTTAACTTTGCCAGAATTGCGAAGAAAATCTGGGATCTCGATCAGACACAATACTTGAAGGCACTCCGTGAAGACGAACTACCTCCTTGATATAGATCTGGGTAAGCTTGTTCAAAGGATAGCGCATATTTATCGGAATAAAATGCGCCGACTTGGTCAACCTATCCACAACCACCCAGATTGCATCATGTATTGCTGCTGTCCTTGGCAAACCAGTAACAAAATCCATTGAAATGCTATCCCACTTCCATTGGGGAATACTCAAAGGTTGCAACTGTCCTCCGGGTTTCTGATGCTCTACCTTAGCTTTTTGGCAAATCAAACACGCCGCCACATATTCTGCAACATCCTTTTTCAATCCAGACCACCAAAACATCTTCTTCAAATCCTGATACATTTTGGTTGATCCAGGATGCATACTCATCCGATTCTTATGGGCTTCGTCAAGAATCAGTCTTCTAACTTCCCGATCTCTTGGTATACAAATCCTTGTCCTGAAATGAAGGATTCCATCCTGTCCAATCTTGAAATCAGGTTCCTTTCCTTCTGAACCCAGTCTCATCTTTTCCATAAATTCTCCATCCGCTTGTTGCAACTCCCGAATTCTTTCCAAGAACTCATTTGTGATCTGCAACATCCCTAACTTGATACTTGTTGGCTCCACTTGTGTCAACAGGCTCAAGTCTCTAAATTCCTCAATCAACGCTGCTTCCTTAACCATCATCGCACTTATGTGGATTGCTTTCCGACTCAAAGCGTCTGCAACCACATTTGCTTTACCCGGATGATAGTGGAGTTTAAAGTCATAATCTTTCAAAAACTCCATCCATCTTCTTTGCCTCATATTCAACTCTTTCTGGTCGAACAGATATTTCAAACTCTTATGGTCACTAAATACTTGGAATGTAGTGCCATAGAGATGATGTCTCCATATCTTTAAGGCAAACACGATCGCAGCCAATTCCAAATCGTGTGTCGGGCCTCATGATTCTTCAATTGTCGCGATGCATAAGCCATTACTCTTCCTTCTTGCATCAATACACAACCCAGTCCTTGCTTAGATGCATCACAGTACACTTCAAAACTCTTGTGAGGATCAGGTAAGATTAACACAGGAGACGATGTTAACCTTTCCTTCAACTCACGAAAACTAACTTCACATCGATCGTCCCACACGAACGGTTGATCCTTCCGAATCAACTTAGTCAAAGGCAATGCAATCTTGGAAAATCCTTCTATGAATCGACGATAGTATCCAGCCAGCCCTAAGTTCTCACCTCCGTCACAGTCTTAGGCTGTTCCCAACTTAGCACTGAACTTACTTTTGCTGGATCCACCGCAATTCCTTCTTTAGAGATTACATGCCCTAATAACTTCACTTCATTCAACCAAAACTCACATTTCGTAAGTTTGGCATATAATTGCTTCTCCTTCAGGACTTTTAACACAATCCTGAGATGCTCTTCATGCTCTTCCGGATTCTTAGAATAGACCAGAATATCGTCAATAAACACCACCACAAATAAATCCAAATATGGTCTAAAGATCTGGTTCATATAATCCATGAAAATAGCAGGTGCATTTGTCAATCCGAACTGCATCACAACATACTCATAATGACCGTATCGAGATCGAAATGCAGTCTGGGGTATATCCTCCTCCTTTATCCTGATCTGATGATAACCCGATCTCAGATCAATCTTGGAGAATACTGCAGCACCCCTAACTTGATCCATAAGGTCATCAATCCTTGGCAAAGGATACTTATTCTTAATAGTGACCTTATTCAACTGTCTGTAATCCACGCACATTCTCATACTCCCATCTTTCTTCTTTACAAACAGTAATGGAGCTCCCCAAGGCGAAACGCTTGGCCTGATCATCTACTTCTGCAGCAATTCTTCTATCTGCTTCTTCATTTTTGCCATTTCTGGTGGTGCCATCCTATAAGGAGCAATAGAGATGGGACCAGCTCCCGGGACTAAATCAATTCCAAACTCTATCTCTCGCTTCGGAGGTAATCCTGGTATCTCCTCAGGAAATACTTCCGGAAATTCTCTCACAACCGGAATCTCCTCTATCGGCATCGACTCTTCTTCTCCAGTAGCAGAGAACAAACACATATAACCCTCAGGTTCAAGGGTCCTATATTGAATTGTCTTTTCCTCACAATTGATGATCACTTGGTTCTTCATCAACCAATCCATACCCAAGATCACATCCAATTGTAACTTAGGGAGACAAACCAAATCTACCTTGGAAAATCGACCCAAAATTTCTACGTTACACCCTAAACAGACTTTAGCGGTGAAAATCGGTATTCCAGTAGGGGTATCTATACTAAGATAGCAAGGTGAATCGGAAACAACAAGATTCAGCCTATTCACACATTCAGGAGAAACAAAAGAATGTGTAGCTCCAGAAGCAAACATGATTTTGCAAGGTTGGTTATTAAGCAGAAAGTTACCTTGCACGAGATTCGGGGTTTGGGTTGCTTCATTACCACTCAGGGTAACCACTCTTCCTTGTACCACAGGCTTGTCAGCAGATCCCTTTGCATCACCCTTTGCAAATTCTTTGCACTCACGAGCAAAGTGACCTTGCTTTCCACACTTGAAACATCCTCCTGTGGACCAGCAAAACTGACCATGATGATAATGTCTACACTTCTCGCAATAAGGAGCATTATCGCAAGGTTTGTGCTTATTATCCATCACAGCCTTACCCTTACCCTTGTTCTTTTGAGAATATGGACCATTACTCCGATGATCAAACTTCTTCTTTCGCTGTGGTCCATAATTCTATCCAACCCCTTTCACTTGCCTTCCAATCAACTCCGCTTTCTTGTCATTTTCATACATTCTGCACATATCTACAAGTGCAGGGAAACTCTGAATCCTCTGATAACTGAAGATAGACTTCAACTCCGGTCTCAGCCCACCTTCAAACTTTACACACTTACTCCTCTCATCAGGGTTATTCAAGTAGTAGGGAGAGTATTTCATCAGCTCCTCGAACCTGGTAGCATACTCTCCTACACTCATATCCCCCTGCTTCAATTGCATGAATTCCACTTCCTTCTTCCTCCTTAAATCTTCTGGAAAGTACTTATTAAGAAATTTCTCCATAAATACTCCCCAGTTGATTTCTCTTCTTTCAAAATTCAGCAATTGGACAGTGTGATCCCACCAGTTTTCAACTTCCCCATGAAGCATGTAAACTGCATAGGTCACCTTCTGTTCATCAGAACACTCCAAAGTTCGGAAAATATTATTGATCTCATACAACCACTTGTTCGCCTCATCAAGTTTGTATCCTCCTTCAAATCTTGGTGGATTACACTTCCTGAACTCCGACAGAGTCTTAGCATCATGATTCGCCATATTGCCAACGGGTGGATTACCAGCTCGCCCTTGAGATGGCTGTTGTCGTTGCTGCTGTTGCATGCCTTCCAGCACGGTCGTGATTCGTTCTAACATTTCGTTAGTAATATTTCTATTCCTGGTTGCCATAGAAAGACCTGCACTATGGGCTTTGGGTCACTAAAAGGTCTTTGAAACATAAATGATTCTAACTTACTCAAAACATAATCAATTACCATTGAATACCATACTTAGCTGCATCATCGAGGCTATGAGGAATAGGACCAATGCTCTGATACCACCCAAGGTGTGACGCTCTCTTTTGTATCTTGAAAATAATTAATATTTCCAAATAGTTGAATACATGTTATCAGAATTAGGACTAGAAAATTTTTCCTTTTTAGGTTAGTACTTGCTCGATCATAAACCCTTTTTAACATGAACTATTAATTGAATCTGGCTTAGTAATATCTTGATTTCAAAAAGGCTCTCGAGAGAACATTTCCTTAATCATAGAAAACATTACTTGTGATTCTTATTAAAACATATCATTTGTCTCTCGAGTTGGATTTGAATATATAAACATAAACTTATTGCCGAATCCTTTTGAAATAGAAATCAGAGTTCGCGGAAGTAAAAATAATACTTATGGGGCACTGCTGAGGTAAATAAGGCAACATATATATATATATATATATATATATATATATATATATATGTCATAACATAAAACCCCATCAGTATAGTCAGTAGCAAATAGTAAAAAGTCGAGATAGCATGTTTGGTGAAACATATATAGACCAGCTGCATAAAATAAAACCTCACTCTAAGACCTTTCAAATATATCCAATATATGACAAAATCCAAAAGTAGAAGTCCCAGAGCAGGTCATCCATGTCCTCAGCAGCTCCTCAGATCCTCCACAGCTCCATCCCTAGGATCTAGGATCCAAAACATCTACGCTATGCAGGCTCCTATGAACCAGCGGGTCCACCTCTAGCAGAAACAATCGGCTCAACATGCACCTCCTCCTCGCTCTCATCCTCTACAGGGTCCTCCTCGACCTCGCCCGACTGTGTGGAGACCCCACCACTGGGTCTAGGATCTGCAGAAGCAGTCCTATCATAGTCAGTCGGACCAAGAGAAGGAGTCTCCTCAGTGACAACTCTATGGGAGGAAGGATGAGAACGAGTGGCAGCTCTGAAACGAAAACTATGAAAATGACGCATAGGTCAAGCCGGGGGTGGTCCTCTATATGTATAAAAGGGTGGAACATGCATAGTATAGACTAAGGGGATCCTAAATCGACGAGGTCGCACTCGCACCAGAGGGTTAGGGTGGTAGAGAGTGATCTCAACCTCCCCATCAAAAGTGGCACGGTGCTCCTCATACGTCCATATGCCACTAGGGATAGGGCGTATCTCGATGCAAGCTAGGTATCTGGCCATCACCTAAACAGGGCACAGGGAGTAAGTATACACATATACATAATTGATAAAGACTAAAATTACAAACACAAGTATATCATGGACAAATCATAATGCAAGTACATATGAGCACACCAATTTTTCAACATTATATCTCTTATAATGCAAGTGGCATGATGTATGATTTTCTATCCACAACTGAGGCCTCTAAAAGTCCATCTTGGACGTCCATGCAATACACCTTTGTGTTCCCGGAACACCGACATTCGTTCCCAGAACGTAATGCCGAACCATATTTGGATAATAAGCATCACTCCCGGAGTGTGCACCACGTTCCCAGAACGCATACGTTCCCAGAACGCATAAACACCAGGTCCCGGGCACTGGCCACATATCTATAATGTGTCATCAAGTAGGTTATAATTTGGTACTCCCGGAGTACCCTCCTCATATTCCCAGAATATGATAAACGTTCCTACCAACCAAGCTTCCAGTCTATATGGATGCACAAACATCAGGGTTGGTTTTATCTTTACATTAATTAATGTGATTTAGAAATATTCCAATTTCTCCTTTTGAATGATTTATTTGAGGCATAATCTTTGGCACAAAAATTCTCCTTTGAATTATCTCAAAAACATGCCCTTAAGCTTAGATTGGGAAAAACATAACCAATGGTATTCAAAAACTTAACTTTTTATTTTTCAGATTCAGGTACTAACCGGTTACAGTTTCAGGCTAACCGGTTAGAATTACAGACCTGAACTGTTTACCATTGTAATTCAGAAAAACCCTTTTTCTTGAATTCTCTACCCAATCTATAAACAAGTATAACATTGTTTTATGCCTCAAAAACCACTGTTTTCATCATTCAAAAGTCTAAATCACATTCTCTTTCCAAATGAGCATAGTTTCCCTTTTGAATCTATCTCATTGACTTAAGGCATTAACTCCATTTCCTCAATCTGAACCATGATATTATAAGCACTCATATTCAGATTATTTATAATGAAATTAAAGTATAGATTTGAGCCAAAATTACTAAGACTTCAGGACTGATTTAATAAACCGATTTTCTTTGAAATTTTACAGTGTCTAACCGGTTATAATTATCGATTAACCGGTTAGATTATGCAGTCAGTTCACTAAAACAAGAGTTTTGACAAATCATTCTTTTCATTTCTCAAATCTAACCCAATTTCAACATTCTCAGAGGTCATATGACTTAAGAGCAATATGTTCATACCCAGAAACACATTCAATTTGCATGCATCAAGATTATGGTATCAATTTGCATAGAAATCAATACAAACACCAATCAGTACCTCAAAACTCATAATCACCAATTAATTTTTGATTTTAAACCTTAAATCACTTGCATGCATCAATTTAAATTTGCTCACACAGAATTGAGCCAGAATTTTGGCCTCCAAACCTTTGTGCTTTAAACACATAATGCCCTTTTGAGTTTTGTTAACTCAAATCCTAAATCACTTGATTTTTAGTCTAAATCTAGTATAAGGCAGACTTCTCCCATACCTCTAAGTTGATTTTGATGAAGATTAACACTGAACTTGAAGCAAAATCCACAGATTCCCACCAATCCTAGGTTCTGCCCTTCACACACGATTTCAGCTACAGGGTCCAAAGGACAGAAGGTTTGACATAGCAATTGGCCAAAGAAATTGGGGAAAACAATTAGGACTCAATATAGGTAACATGCCCTAGAGAATCAAAAATATTTGAGACTTAATGGTGTACTATACTTTCCAAAATCAAAGCTTGAACTCAGCTTCCAGAATCAACAAAAAACAGAGTTCAGTCTCCAACTCTTAGCTTCCAAGATCGATTCCTCCTCCCACACAAACACTCAGCTCACAAGGTGTATATCAATGAAAAGCCCTTGATTCAAGCTTTTCAGAAAGGTGTGTTTCGCTCTCTAACTCTCAAGGATGAAGACGAATTGCCCAGAACGAAATAGAAACCCTAATTGCCCTTCTTCAACACAGATCAGCAGAAATCAACCCCTTCACCTCAGAAATTCCTCAATTTATAGGCAAATTAAGATAGCATGCATGTTGACGCATGTGCTTCCACTAATCTAAGGCTGTAATCGTGGCGATTCCGTGATTAATCAAGTGATTACTCATCAAAATCCACTAACCCAGTTTCTGGGTTCATCGTCTAACCGGTTACAGGGCATTACTAACCGGTTAGATTAGTTTAAAAATTAATATTTTTAAATCTTTCCCTCCAAGAACCTTTTCAATATTACACTTAGGTCCTATTTCAGGGACTAAAATGCAATATTCTTATATTTTGCATTTATTTGCCATATAAAAATATTTCAATTTATTTTTATATTTCCGGCTAATTAAATACAAAACATAAAATTGGAAAACCATATAAATTAAAAATAAAACTTTTATTATTAATTTCCTATTATCCGGGAGACGAAAATTAGGGGTGTTACATGTGTGGCTGTCCAGCAAGTTTATTTTGTTTAGATAAGTCAAACTTTGGGATATTTTTATAGTAGAATGTGTATTTAAGCTATAGGAAAAAGTGGCATATTTTTCTGATTAACTATTTGGAAGAAAAGTAATTTTTGGGAATTAAAGTCTAAGTTGTTCAAAAATATATATTGTTTATGTAATTTGATTTAGTTTAAAAATTGTGATGACGTGATAAAAATAAGCGATTTTATGTAATAGGAGTTTAGATGCATAATATGTATGTACTGATGCTTAAAAGTGATTTTTTGTGTATTGTCTATAGTCTGTGATTTAATTACATTGACGATAGAGAAAAATTATTTTGAACATTGAAATACTTGAGTTTATATTCTAATTGAGTTATATGTGTTTATAGTATGATTATGCAAATTTTGTTACTGCTTGGATTGATTTAAATATTGCATCAAAGATAAGTACTCCGAATTCATGCTGTATGAATAGCCTGAAAGTGGTAGTTGTTATAAGGTGTCTAAAAGTGAAATTTTTAATAAATGAAAAATTGAGATTTATTTTTAAGATGTTATGATTATGTTTTAAAAGTTATATTACACTTGGAAAAGGTTTTCATGATTTAAAGGTTAAAGAGAAAAAGTGATTTTTCTGATACAGTAGTCTGTTTTTGACTTTCAAAAAGGTTTTGAGCTACTTATGCCATTTTTGTATTTTCAAGAGGTACCAAGTACTTTTTAAAATAAAGAAAAGTTGATTATTATGTTAAGTTTTAGTAAAGAGTTCTTTATTAAATTTAGAGTTGATTTGTTATCAAATTGTTTAAGGTTCTCGTGTGGAAGCAATTAAGGCAATTTCTAATCAAGCAGACACAAGTTCTGTAGCTGCATCTCAAGGTAAGAGAGTAGCCATCTTAAGACACAATGGCACCATGGTAACATTAGGACGATTTCGACCATCTCAAAAGTCGGAATCCGAGGTTATTTGTTCGTATGCGAGACGACAATTGATTGTGGGTGTTTAGTCGTCTACGCTACGACAGTAACTTTACCTTATTTGTCTGATTTATTGGATATGATATGTGATATGTGATCTTGTTTATTTATTTTGGAAATGATAAAAAGATTATGAGGAGAAAGGATCAAAATGGAATTATAAATGATTGAGAATATAATGGTTTATGTATGGATACTTATTGGGTATTTTTTTTTGGAATGGTTGTTCCTATGGAAAAGATTTGGTATATGTTGAGAACTGAACTATGTTAAGAAAATATGAGGAATGATTATTTGAATCTTGTGGAAATTTGTGAATCGTTGTTAGTGTACAGTGATGGTGCAAGCGGCACAATGACTTTGTTATATCCCCTTAAGTGACTGGCCACGTGAATGACTTTGTCGTGGTTTCATGTCTTGTGGAATCCACTGTACTATAGGGAGGTGTTTGCTGTGGTCCCTTAGCGGTCGAGGCCCGTTAGAAGCGCGGATTAGAATGGGTCGACCAACTTAGGATAATAAAGACTTAAAAGACTTAAAAGACTTAAAAGACTCTAAGCTTTAATCCTTTCTAACTACACGATGAGAGTGAAGTAGTGGAGAGGAAAGATACCGTATACTTGGAGGTCGGGCATCCCTCCAAGTGGTGATTGCGATAGGGGAGGGCAAGGACGGTGAAACGTCAAGAAGCCTAAGAGCGCTTCCCTAGGCGGGACGAGGTTACAATGATCAAGGTCCCTGACGGGCATTGATCGTAGCAAGAACTGCAAAGCGAACTAGGGATAGAGCTGTCGCCCCCTTGAGCAAATCTTAGATGGTGTAGAGGGAATCCGAATGGGACTAGAAGCCATTGTTTTTTTTTTTTGTGAATTGGGGAAATTATGAAATGATATTTTGTTTTGCTGGCCAACAAGGCTTGGTTCCAGCCGGTACGTACCCTTTGGCTTCGATGTCAGCATGGTTAGGATTCATGTGCATCCCATCTGCTTTCCGAACTAGGACGTGGTTGAATATTGAAGGAGGAGATGTATCGTGTGTGCTAATCTACCCCTTACCTCAATGATTTTCCTCCCTAAATCATTGATGGATGTGAAAGACTTAGTGGAAACGTTTTAAGAAAATGGAATCCTCAAGTAATGATGTTAAGTGGTTGTAATGATGAGTTATAAAGACATAAGTGATAATGGTATGTTATGGAACCCATGGTAATGTTATAATGAAAGGTTAATGTCATATTATAATTGTATGTGTTTGGTTCTAGTGCGATCCATGGCATAAGCCCATGCCGTCGACGACCTTGTTCGTTTGATCGCTAACTCTCTCTCTCTCTCTTCTCTTCTATGTACTTGTATCTATGGTAAACCTTAGATGGCGGACCGAGTGCTGCAATTGGTGATGTCCCCTTTGGCGGGAGGACAATGGGTTAGGACAGCTAATGGATGGATATGGGAGGGGTCGACGAGACTCAGTTTTGTGGACAGAGACCATGTGCTTCGTGGAGTAGCTACTGACCGTGTTGAAATTCGTTTTCTGCTGAGAGACTTTATGCCGGGTGGACCGAAGGATTTTCATCATAATGCACCACCTGTCAATAACAATATTGGTGAGGAAGGGGACCCCGAAGAGGATCCAGAAGAAGATCCAGAAGAAGATCCGGAGGAAGACCCAGCAGAGAATCCTGAAGACGATGAGTAGTGTTAGCTTGTAGTAGTGTATGGTTTTTGTTTATGAGTCAAGGACGGCGAAACCCTCTGATCACTATGTAACCCAATATGGGATTTATTTTTATCTTTTAATATTGCTATTTTGAGGATAATGGCTTTTATGCCGAAACAATTTATGTTGGATCAGTTTATGAATGAAGTTAATTTTCCGCAATTATACTATCTCATTTTTGGTGAATAAATTATGGTGATAACGTGGCACTTCAGTTTGGAGTTTAAGATAAGTGAAAATGTTTTCATGCAATCAAGTTAAGAAGGAAATGTTTTGGAATTGTTTTGAAAACTAAGTTAAAGTTTTGGAAACTAAGATAGTGTTAGAACAATATGCAAACCCTTTTCAAATAAAATAAAATGTGAGAAATGTTTTTATAAAAAAAGTGGCGCAAATTTTTAGTGAAAATTGGGATTCCAAATTGGGGTGTTACATAATTCACCTTCAAAGTAAATCTAATTTAATAAGAGATATATCTTTAATTGATTGTCAATGTTGATATGTGGTGAAACTAATCCTTAGAAGATTTAATTCTTATCTTATCTCATATCTTTAGATTTATTTTATTTTATTTTTTATCTCAATCCAATCTTTTATTTTATTTTTTCATATCTCTAATAGATTCGTTTAGCTAAACTTGTAATTTGTCGGTAATTAACAACAAAATCCCTGTGGAGACGATATCTTTTTATACTACTACTTGACATAACCCGTGCGCTTGCGGGGCGTATCAAGTTTTTGGCGCCGTTGCCGGGGATTTTGTTTTTGTTAATATTGACTGTTATTATAAGTTGATTAGACTAAACATTTTTTTAGTTTCTATTTTTTTTATAGATATAGTATGGGAGACAATGGACCAAGATGGACACCTGACATGAGTCTTGAACAATACCAGAAATCTTTTTGTGATTATTATCCTCCTGCACCATGTATTGCACGATCACCTCTTGATGAACCTCTCTTCAAGGAGTTAGCTCGGCAAGAATACATGCGAAAAAGGGAAGAATGGGAAAAAGAGCATAATTGGAATTCTCCTTGGGAATATCCTACACCACCATATCATGCACAGCCGGTTGTTGATGAGCTTTCATATGTGGATTCTTATTCATATTTTCCAACACCTCAGAAGTCCAATTTGGAAATCATGCTTGAGAATTTCATAATAAACCAAGAGAAGGCAAATAATGATTTTAGAGCCAGACTTGATTTTCAAGAGAAGCAATTTGAACAACAAGCAGCTTACAACAAGATGATAGAAAACCAAATTGCACAACTAGCGACTTCATTCACAGAAGATCTCAACACATTTCCAACTCACACCGAGACTAACGAGACAATTGAAGGTAGTGAGAATGAAGTGATTGAAGAGTTCCCAATGCAAAACATGAGTGATGAAGTATGCAAGGAGCAAATGATAGAGGAGCCTTGTCAAGCAGTCGCTGTGCATGATGTGAGTGAGGAGGTAATCCAAAAAGTGCATGATGTGAGGGAGGAGGTAATCCAAAAAGAAGAAGAATTTTTGTTGGAATTTGTGTTAGATCCAGTGAGAATGTTTTGATAATGACAAAGGTTTTGAACAAACTACAAGTGTTTGTGATCAAGCTCAAGTATGAAGAAGTTCATCAATCAACAACAAACAACAAATGATGAAGAGAGAGAAAGCTCATGAAGATTCAATTTGTGTTTTAAATTGTAATATCTTTAGTTTGAGTCTTTTATTTTGATGAGTTTGGGTAGAGTCATTAGAGGGTAGTGAATCTCTATCAAGGTCATGATAATATCATATTTTGAGTATTCACTTAACCTAAAATCAATAGGTCGCTTAAAGGTTTGAAAGAAAAGGTTTAGTTTTGAGAAAACAAGTTTTTAATTGACTTTAGCAGTGGATAATCGATTAAGAGGAGTGGTTAATCGATTAACATGTTTTTTAACAGTGTTTAATCGATTAACAAGATGAGTTAATCGATTAACACCTGCAGTGCTGGTTTTTAAAATACGCTTTTCCCTTCTCAAAATCAGTTTTTAATGATCCTAACTTTTGGGTATTCTATATAAACCTTTTCCTAATCATTGTGAATAACAAGTATCATTTTTACATCAATTTTACAAAGATCAAAGCCACATATTCTCCCTCACTTTCATAGATCAAAGCCTTCTATTTTTACATTCTTTGATCAAGAATCTTTGAATCTCTTATGTTGATATTTTCATAGCTATTGAAAGAGATTCATAGGATTGTTATTGTGTTTTCATTGAGTTGTAATCATTGCAAAGGAGGCAAACATTCTACAACATTGGAAGCCTTGGTGGTTGTTCATCAAGCAAAGTTATCATGGAAGTCTTGTTGTGTTAACAAGCAATTGGAAGTCTTGGTGTGAGGTATCATCAAGCAAGTGGAAGTCTTGTTGAGGGGATATTGATATCGGCAAGCAAGGGAAGAGGTTAGATTAGATTCAATAGGGTTGCAAGACAAGAGAGTGGTATCTCTTGGAGGCTATCAAGAAGTGAGTCTTGAGAGGCATTTACTTGTAATTTGAGAACTCTAATTCCTCATAGTGAAGAATCTCTCTTGGTTGAAGAGGGGACTGGATGTAGCTTTCAAGTGGATGAAAGTGAACCAGGATAAATCTCTGTGTCGTATCTCTATTCCCTTAACTCTTTACATTCAAGTCATTTCAATATTGTTCTTGGTTGAAAACCTAGAAAAGATTGATTTTCATAATTGATTGAATTGAATCTTAATTGTGCAAATTGATTTGGGGAAAATCATTTTCATAACCTAGGTAATCAATAAGAATATTGGTGTTAATCAATTCCGCTTTATCTCTGATCATACGTGTTAATTGATTGATTTTCGTATTCAATTGAAAAGTGATTTTTCAGTTTTAAAAGTGATTAATCGATTAACTAAAAGTGTTAATCGATTAACCAAAATCAATCTTTCGTAAATAATCGATTAACCTGTTTGATTAATCGATTAACTAAGTGTTTTTTAAAGGGTTAATCGATTAATAAGTTTTGTTAATCGATTAAGTGTTGAAAATCTTGTAAAAATCATTTGTTTTAATCGTTTCGATTCGTTTCTTTCGAAAATCTTTCAAGGTTTCTCTAACACCTATTCAACCCCCCCTTCTAGGTGTTCTCCTAGTGTCTCCTAGTTATTTCTCCCACCGATTGTAGTTCTTACAATTTGCTTATGTTAGCCTGTGTGTAGGGAAAGCCAAAAATTTGGAGTTAGACACATGTATTGGTTTCCATGCATGTTCCGACTTTTCAAAGTTGGCTTTTCCTAATTGTCTATCTTCCTCCTTTGTGAAGCAACTGATTTTGGAGTTCGGATCATTGCCTAAATACATTGATATTTCATCATTAGTGATGAAGGCTTCAAATATTGCTCGCAAAGTCAAGCTCCCTAGGCACCACAAGGATTCTACACATGTCAAAATTTTGGGTGGTGTCACTATTGTTTCCTTTGACCCAGGAGGAATTAAAGAAGAATTCATATCAATCCTCCAAGGTGGTTTATGCTTCAAACAATGGGACCCAGGAGGAATAAGTTGTAGTGCTAAATTTGTCACTTGGCCCTTGTGTCACAAGATATGGGATCCGGGTGGAAGCTTCATAGGTCAAGCTTATGACCTTAAATAAGCGCTTCTTGGGAGGCAACCCAAGTTTTAAATTGCTTTTGAATTTTATTTTGTAAATTTTTAGGATTAAAATAAGTTTTATTACGAGGTTTCATCTTTGTTTTGTAGGTTTATTGGTGGTTGCAACAAAAAAGGAGTTGATTTTGAGCATAAAAGTGTTGATTTGGGAAAAAAAAGGAATGAATTTGAAGAACCATGGGGAGGCCACGGTGCATACCATGGCCACGGGGCTCTGAAAAAAAAAAGTGGTTCAGAGTACCACGGGCTAGCTGTGGTATCTACCACGCCCGTGGAGCTTGGCACCCCGTCCTCGTGCTGATTTTCCAGGTTGCCACGGGCAAGCCGTGGCGTATGCCACGCCCGTGGCGGCGTTATCCTAGCTCGCAAAAAAATAGCTATCCTAGCTCGCAAAAAAAAAAATCAGACCCCTCCCCTCCCCCCCCCCCCAAATCACCTCCACCATACCTCCTTCCAGCCACCACGCTAGCCTCCACCCCTTCAACCGTCGTCCTTCCACCGGTGCCATCCCGCCGCCGTTGTTCACCCTTCTCCGTTCCACCATCCCTCCACCGCCGCCACACCCTTCTCTCTCTCTCTCTCCCTCTCCTCACCGCGCCGTCTCGACCCACTCTCCCTCCTTCCTCACCAAACCAGCGTCGCCACCCATAGAGACCGACGCAGCCAGCCACCCTTCCTCTCTCCTCCACCCTCAAGCCCCAACAGAACCACCGCCAACCCTTCAAATCGCCGCCACCCACTTTCCCTTCTTCTCACTCCCTCCGTTCTTTCTTCTCCTCAAGCTGTCGCCGGGCCACAGTCCCCACCACCGCTCCAAGCCGAACCGCCGTCAACCGTCCTAGCCACCGCCAGCTGCCACTTCTCTCCGATCGTCTCGCCATCGACCGCTTCCAGCCACCCATAGAAACCGTGACTCACCTCTCCACTCTCCTCTGCCCTCCTTTTTCCACCAAAAACAGCAATTGCCCAACCCATTCTCCGACCCCAAAAATTCACTTTCAGACCCCAGAAAAAAAATCGAATCTGTTTGGGGTACTTTTGGTCAATTCTTTTGGGTGCAAATTCCTCTACCATCATAGCTAGGTGAGCTCTTTCCATTTTTATTTTTATTTTTATTTTTTTTTCTCTTAAGTTTTTGTTTTACATTGGGGACAATGTAGAATTTAAGCTTGGGGGAGTGCATTGCATTTTGCATTTAGCTTAGGATCATATAGTATATTTTTCATTCATCATGCATTTTTAATTTTTTTCATATGCATTTTTAATTTTTTTCATATGCATATAAAAAAATGATTCATTTTTCATGCATTTAACTGATTCACCATCTAGGCAATTTGACTTATATCTGTTTTGCCTTGCACTGAATGTGTTTCCTTAAAAATATTAATTTTTGATAGTGATTTAGCCTGTGATGATCTACTTGTTTGGACTGATGGTTGCATGAATAATCATTAGAATACTGATAATTAGCTGAAACTTATTGTGATTCTTGCTCTTCATTAAATTAGCCAATAAATATGAGTTTTGAGCCTAATAGGGGTAACACATAATGAATATTTTTTAAACCCCTCTTCTTTCTTGATATTGAGTGATGTTCACTTCGATTGTGAATTCTAGAACTTGATCTGTGACCATCTTGATACTGATAATTGTTTGCATGCATGAATATGATAAAGGCACTTAGGACTGTTTTTCTGGCCTTCAACAATTTTGATAGACACATTCCCTTAGTTTTGAGCCTAATGAAATAATTGTTTTCCTTGGTACCCTCTCACAATGTTACATATTTTTGGTACCCTTTGGATTGTGAACGGTGCAATTGAGAGAGTAGTTCTTTGGATGAGATGTTATAGTGTTGATATTGAGCTTAAAGCATTATTCTCTTTATCTCTCTTCTGGAAAAAAAAGAAATAATTGAGTGTCAGATACCCCTTTTGAGAGCAGGTAATTGCTTATTAGGGAAATACTTGATATGTGAAAAAAAGAAAAAAATAAAGAAAGGAAGAGAATAGAAAGAAGTGAAAAAAAAATAAATTAAAAAAAAAAGGAATGAAAGATCACAAATTTTTGGAGTTGATGTGTAACTACAGTGATTATATGCTCCATTCATAATTCAAGGGGATATTGTGTTTATGGTTACATTATTATAGCCCTTTGCGTGATCCTTTGTTTCTTATACCCCACCTGACATCTTTAGCCATGGCCTCATTACAACCTAATTAAGACCTTTTGATTCTTGCATGCATTCAATAGTTTCAGTGGAGATTTTGGTCTATGGTCAAGCTTATGGTAATTCACTTTCATTTATGAGCTTGAGTGATATGTCTTTACCCTCTTATACACATTGAGAGAAGGTGAGTGGAGTGACCCCTTTTAGTGATGAGCAATGTTGTGATAAGTTTAAGGTTCTAATTGGGTAGACTTTTGATTATTTCATGATTGGTTAGTGGATGTTAGTTTGGGAGAATTACAGGTTATGTCATTTGATAGAATTTGTTTTGAGGAAGTTGTGTTTTTGTGCATGTTATTATTGGATTATGAGTTTTGTTGCCGGGATGATGAGTTAGTTTGCATTCATATATTCATTCATTGCATTACATGTTTTGCTTGAGGACAAGCAAAGATACAAGCTTGGGGGAATTTGATGTGTGCGTAGCATATATATTATTTCCTTATTAGTTTGTATTTATTTTAATAAATATTCATGCATTTTACTCTAATTTAGCATGCATTTAATTCATATTTCACTTGGAAATGTATCTTGTGCTTTTAATGTGTAGATTGATTATTTTGAGGCTTGGAGCATTGGAAAATAAAGAAATAAATCAAAGAAGATATGCTAAGAGATATTGTGAGCAGAAATCTAGAAAAAGATAGAGATAGAGGCACGTGAGAGGAAGGAGATTGCTTATGGATTTATTTTGCTATTTGGACCCAACACTTGGAGGAAGAAAAATCTATAAAAGGAGGAAGATAGAAACCCTGTAAAAAAACATTAATCATTAGTCATAACATGTAGTAGTAGAATTTTGTAATGGAATGAAATAACCATAGTAATATAATGGGAATGAGGTTTTGTACACTGTGCATTGCTGTTGATAATGTTTGAATTAATTAAAAAAAAGGGTCACATAAAGTATATTCACCAAAAATTAAATAGCTGGATCTTTATACTATGTATTTTTGGAAAACTCTTTTAGAAAGAGGAGAAAAATATTCATTTGAAAAATACGTAGTGTTAATATTTTTTCTGATGTCAAATAAGGGGAGAAGAATTTGCATAAAATATGCATACGTGCCAATTGTGATATATGATTGTATATTTTTCATTAATGATTTGTCATCACCAAAACAGGAAAGAATGTGAAAATATGGATTTCCTCTGTGCTTATTGCATTGTGTTATGATGATAACAAATCATGTTGTCATTGTTGTTGTTGTAATTTATGTATTATGCATAAAATAATTGTATGTCTTTGCCTTTCCCCTTATTATTACTCTTTGCTTACGTGGGCATTATATGTGAGGGGGAGCTATATTATATGCATTATTTAACCCTAGTTTTGCAAATAAGGTTTGCTATCATAAAAAAGGGGTGTTAGAAAGCATCATATCTTAAAGTAAAGTTAATGATGAAGTTTTGATGATAACAAACAATGAATAAACAATTTTAAAAAGTTTAAAAAAATTAATTCGAAATTTTAAAAATGATGTGCCACTCGTGTTAGGGTACGATTTGTATGATGTGGCATTCCATCAACTACATTAGCATTTAACTAACTGAAGAACTTATTTCAACAGAGGTTAAAATTTAAGGACTGAGAATAAAAAAAAGAAAATAACTAATTTCAAAAGACCTCCTAAGTTCATGGACTAAAAACTTGAATAAGTCAAAATTTTTTTAAAAAAAAATTATGTGCCACGTGTGAGGGCATGATTCGTGTGATATGATACCGCGTCAAGCACGTCAGCATTTAAGTGACGAAAGTTGACATAAAAACTTATTTTGACAGAGGTTAAAGTTTAAGGATTGAGAACGACAAAGAAAAAAATGACTAATTTCAAAAGACTTTCTAAGTTCAGAAACTAAAAACCTGAATAAGATGTGCCACTAAGCCACTTGTCATGGCATGATTAGTCTGATGTGACACTCAATCAACCACGTAAATATTTAACCCATGAAAGTTGATGGAATGATTTATTTTATCCTACCTTAAAATTTAAGGACTAAAAAAAAAAAAAAAAAAACTAATTTCAAAATATCTCCAAAATTAAGGGATGAAACTTGATAAGCCTAGTTAGGATTATTCTGGTAAGAGGGAACAAAATGTGTCATTTAAAAATGGTGACAGTGGAAAGGGGGGAAGAGTAAAAGAAAGTGGCTCAGAAGTTTCCTGATGCAGCGTGTGGAATGAAGTTAACGTAGAAAGAATAAACAAATGGATGACCTTTGAAGGGTAAAAATTCATAGCAACAGTGTGCTTTTCTTCTTTTGTTATCTTTGTTGAGTTGAGACATTTATTCATTCTCATTCACTACCAAATTAACAAACAATTCAACGCCTTCGTATCCTTCCCATTTTACCCCTCACATCGTTTTCTCCTTCTTTATTTTTTTTTTTTTAAGGTTCTTCTTCTCCTTCTTCGTTTTCTTTACCAAAAAAAAAAAAATTGATTTTCTGAATCGGTTGTATTGCGCTATTGTCAAAGACCCATAATAAAAGGTATTCTCAGATCCTTCAAATTAATACCCTTCTGGGTTTGTCCTTAATCCTAAATTTCTTATCTTCTCTAATTATTTTTAATTTATTTTAAAATATTTTGATTTGGGTTTTAGCTTTTTTTGTATTTAGAACATAATTTGGATGTGTTTGCCGTTGAAATTATGCAAAATGTTAATGTTAAAGTTTTCAGAGCATATATATACATCTTGTTACAAAGATTTCATGCTTTTGTTTCATTTTCTTTTTTTAATCTGAATTCTTTGCAAAGATTGATAATCTCATATTTGAATTGTTTTTTGTTATTATTATTAATTTTGAATTATTTTTTAACTTTGCAGCTATGCAGAGCCAACTTGTGTGTAATGGGTGTAGGAACATTTTGCTTTACCCTAGAGGTGCATCCAATGTCTGCTGTGCATTGTGCAACACAATCTCCTCTGTTCCTCCACCTGGTATGTTCCGTGCCGATCGCAGTCTCTCTTATTCAATTTTCGATACTAAAGAATGAAGTTACATACTTGCTCCATGCTTTGTAGGTTCACTAGACTGAATTGATTTGATACCTTACTTGGATTGAGTATTTAGTTTCTAGTTTTCATTTTAATGTAAGCCATCTTAGGCATATTTACTGAATTACTGAACGTGAATGCGTGAAATGGAAAGAAAAATGTGACTTGCATTTAGGTTTCTCAAAGTGGCCAATTTAGATTTGGATTGTTATATGATGAGAGAGATGAAGAATTACTGAGTTACTATTGCTTAAATGGTTTATGTTGGAAAAAAGTTTGTTAGGGAAAAATTAACTCGTTAATGTGATATCATGGGTTTGCTTACTAGTTACTACCATTGTTTTATACAAAGTTGGACTTGAGTTTGATAAAGTAATTCGATATTCTGGCTGTAACTCAGGTAGCAATCACATTGTTGAATCTGAGAACTTGGTTAAAGATTGGGTACTTTGGCTGTGAACTATCTTGAGCTCCATCTTTTATTTAAATTTTAAACGGATGTTTAACCGAATGTGCTGTTAACACAATGTAAAAAATTAGGGGTCTTATAAATAAAAAATAAAAGCTTGGGTGTATTTTGCATCACTTTTAAACTCATGGGTTACTCACAGAGTGGGTAGTTGATTTGTCTTTGTGTTTTGAATTTCAACCTATAATCAAAGTATAATGAGGATTTACAGCTTCAGCTGAAAGTATTACACGGATACTATAGGGATTAGGGGTATTCTAAACGATTTTTCCCTCGTCAATCAGCTTATAATCATGTTTGTTAGCGATAGGGTGACTGTTTTGGCATCCTTTCTGGGAAGCACCCACTGGTTTTTTAGGTCATTTTTATTTGGTAGACATGCAGAGGGATTGGCATGTTTTGTTCCCTGGGTAGCCAATAGCGGAGAATAGCCCTGCTATAGCAGCCAAGCGGAGGGGTTCTGCATTGTGTTTTTTAAGTTGCACAATAGTTTATCTAATATAAAAGGGTGTTGCTATGTATCTAATTATTTACAAGGGTGTTGCTTTCCAATAATTTACAAGGATGCTGCTATCCAATGTTACATTTTTTAATGCCATTAGTTTATTTTATGTATTTACAATATATAATATAAAACCAAACCAAAGTAATAATAATTAATAACATAGCATTATATTTATCTTAATTTCAACTAAACTAATAATTATAGAATTATAGAATCATAGAATAACATAATATTTCTCATAATTAATTATCAAAAATATTTATCGAAGTATCTAATATATACTGTAGTCGGTATCGCACGAATAGTACAATTCGTATCGCGATACGATTCGAATCCAGAGGAAAACGATATGAATCGGCGTTCGTATCGCAAAACGCTGTGTATCGTGCCTTGAATCACTATGTATCGTGGAATCGCGACGGAATTGCGATTCCCGGCTATTCGTGTGCGGCGCTGCAAGAAGCGGGTCGCGCGCAGGGTTTCGGGTCGGGTTTCCGGGTTTGCTCAAGGTTGAAGATGGCTAGGGTTTTTTTGGGCTTTTTTTTTCTGAAATTTCCGTGTGTTCTGAAATCCTATTAAGTACCGAATATTCCTTTTGACCTTTCCTTTCCTATTTTAAATTTTCATCAATATCTAAACATTAAAATTGATTGATCATTAAAATATTTTTATGATTCTTAAAATATTTTTATGATTCTCCACCTACTAAAATACTCTTTCACGTTCTTTCTTCTTCAGTTCTCTGAACACACTTCTTCTCCTTCTTCTGCTGCACAGTGCACACGTTTTTTTTTTCTTTCTTAATTTGGATTTATTTTGACTTGAATTTGGAGGTTTATATTTTAGTTTATTAGTTTTCAATGAATCTTTTGACTTGAAAATGCTTATATCTATTATATTTATATAAATATATTTTATTTTTTATTATTGGTTATGTATCTTACGATTCACGATTCGATTTGATTCACGATTCGGAAAATCAATCTTCCGATACGCGGTACGAATCTCAATTCGATAACCATGTATTAGTGACAACAAATTTTGATTATTAATTATGAATATGTTGTTTGTTTTGTGCATTTTTTATTTTATTTTTGAGCATTTATGTACGAATAGTATTTTATTATGTTGCCTTCCTAAAGTTCCCAATGGCTGCCATCCAGCTATCCACTATCTGCTAATCTGCTATCCTGAAATAGCGGTTTTGGTGTCAGTCGCTCTGCTCGGCTCCACTATCCACTATCCAGTACTGACTATTTAGTCAGTTGCATGGCTCTATTACCTAATTCTTAGTTGTTTCCTTTTGTTTTATGTTTAGATGACATCTCCTCTTCTTTTGTCCTTTTCCCTTCTCACCTAATAATATTTCTTTTATTACCTTTAATATCATTATGCCCCTGCAGGACTTGAAATGTCACAACTCTATTGTGGAGGCTGTAGGACATTACTAATGTATGCACGTGGAGCTTCAAGTGTTAGATGTTCCTGTTGTCACACTGTAAACCTTGTACCAGGTACAATATAGTTGTATGTTGCCAGATATGTGCAGCTTATTAGTTTAATGATAGTCATGTTGGATTACATGGTGATTTGCCAGATAAATATTTACTTTTCTATTTTATAACTGTAGTGGTGTCTTGTTGGTATGCTTGACCATTGAGTGTTCATAATTTGTTGATGGTGATCCCAAATCCTGGTGTATGGTCCAGCAGGGGATGTGGGAAGGGGATCCTTTTCTCCTTTCCTCTTTATCCTTGATGTATTTGTGACAAATTCAAGAATCCATCTGAACTGTTTGTACATTTTATTTTGACAAGTATTTCTTTGACTACAAAAGTGAACACAAAAATATCCATCAAACATGACATTTATTGTAGGAGGCAAATGAGCAAATTTTAATGCAAACCTCGTGCGTGTGTGTGTGTGTGTGTGTGTGTGTGTGGGTGTGTGTGTGGGTGTGTGTGTGGGTGCGTGGGTGTGTGTGTGTGTGTGAGTGTGTGTGTGTGAGTGTGGGTGCGTGCGTGTGTGTGTGTGTGTGTGTGTGTGTGTGTGTGTGTGTGCTGACAAGAAAGTTGTGTTTTCATAACTTTCTGTTAAATTCCCACCTAATTTATTTTATAACTTTTGATTATTCTGGAGTCAAAGCATTATTCTGGTCATAATTTTTTATTGTTAAATCACAAAACATTAACAAACTTCTGAAGCCTGCAACCACATATCTTAATAACGTGATGCTGGGTCTGAACCCTCGTATGTCTCGATGTTCACAGCTAACCCACCTTTCTCCATCCTCTAATCAGTTCTTATTTCCTAATTTTTAAACAATAAACAAATAAATCTGGTCAGTTACATATTTCCCAACTTTAGACTGGATCCTTGGTACTAGCAAAAGATTCAGATGGCTAGGCAAAATTGGTTTGTGTTTGCTTTGATATAGCTGAAGCTATCAAATAAAGATTCAACACTGCTACCCATCTTTATTTGATAGAAACCACTAATGTAACTTCACCTAATAACTAAAGCTTTTGGAAGAGTTGGTTCAGAGCCTCCATAGGTCTATGACGAAGTGGTCTACACTGAGTTCAATCCTCGCACCCCAAAGTCAAGGGATTTGTTAGAGATAATATAGACCATTCATGTGTCTTGATTACGTAAGCTTTTGGGAGAAACAACGTTCATATAGGTGAAGCACAAACAATGACATGCGACAGGACTTGAACATGGGCATATAACTCGCAGGCATATATATACATATGTATATCAATGAAAACAACAAAAACATGTAACATAACATTGAAGTAGCTCAGAACCTGGAAAGCAGAAGGCAATATTTAGATTCTTTTGGGTAGTAACAAAAACACAGAACCCAGATGTGTTAATTTGATTTTGAATTTTATCTCTGATGGCAATTTTTATTGGTCAGTGCATATCATTTTAGTGGGACGAACTCTACCATAAGGTTCTTATATGCATAATAGCCTATTGGCTATTGCTTAAGCAACAAGATGTTGGGTGTTTTTGAAGTTGGTCTGATGGGTTCCATTTTTTTCATCTTGGTCTTTCTTTCAGTATCCAAGGCTGAGAAAATCTGAGAAAGTGTAGGAATGCAAGAGAAAGAGAGAAGATCGAGGAATCAAAACTGAACTGTCTAACTGTCATTAACTGAACGAGTGATCTAAAATAGATCTCAGTATTTATACAGGGGTCCAGAACCATCTAGAAGCTAAGCTATCAGATTTTTCGCTAACTTATCTAACTGAATATAATAGTCCTATTGTCAATACAACAGAACCTTACTGACTTGACACATTAGCTATATATTACATTCCAATTATTAGTTCCTTGTTTCATTGCTATAATACTTGCTTATGTATGAACTATTTGTCTTAAATTTTGACATTTTGTACTGACTTGTTGATTTGCTTTGTGTCTGCATTGAGAAGCACCTAATCAAGTCAGCCATGTACATTGTGGGAATTGCCAGACAACACTCATGTACCCTTATGGAGCTCCCTCAGTTAAATGTGCACTTTGTCACTATATTACTAATGTCAGTGTAAGTTTACATTGATATGTGCATCCACTTTCTATCCTCACAAATGCTGGGTCTGGAGTTCATTCTATGCAGATATATGTTTTGGTAGTTTTTTGCAGTGATGTTCACTTTGTTGTTACATTTATATACTGCAATTGGTTTCTTCCACATAATTTTTTTCCTTTCACACGTAAGGGGGTATAAAAGTAAACTTTATTTTCCATTGTTGCTATGTTTTAAAAAAAAAGGGAAAGCAGAGATAGCATAAAATTCCCAACTTTTGTGTAATTTAAGTTGGATTTGCGGGGCCTACTTTTCACTTTTTATTTTTGTAAAAAAATGCTCAGACACAACAATACCTCATTTTGAATTAGCTAGCATGAACTTTGAAAGTTAAATGAAAGGCCCTTAACTTCTTTGAAACTTGCAAAAGGACCAACATTGGACACAACTGTAAAATGGTGATGACAGATATGCTGAATATGTGGTACATGAGATAGTTATTGTCTATATTTCTCTATGCCTGTTTCTAGTTATTGCCATGACATGAATTCTTGGAAATATGATATTGGAATCTTTTGCATTGTATGTAGTTCTTATTTGAGCTGATATTTTCTACCTTTTGTGGCTTCTGTTTCTCCTTCTTGTCTTTTGTAGACCACCAGTGGACAGCTTTCGAATCCTGCCCAAAGACCTAATGGAACTACCAATCCTGGAACAGTATCTTCTATGCCTACAGTATGCTTTTCACTTTTTCCATTTGGTTATTGATTATTCGTAGCAAGGATTTATTGGCAGATTTCTGTTTTGATATCTAATGAATATACGTACAATTCTATTTCATTGCCTGCAGTCAATGCCCCACTCTCAGAGCCAAACTGTTGTGGTAGAAAATCCCATGTCTGTTGACTCGAGTGGGAAACTGGTAAATTACTACTTCCTTTCTTTCGTGGTTAGTTATGTATGGACATGTATTTTTCTATTGCATTTTACTTATTCTTCTGTCATATTTTAGCAAAGCAAGATTTACTTATAAGAATTTTAAATGTAACAGGTGAGCAATGTTGTTGTGGGAGTTACAACAGAGAAGAAATGATGGTTATCATATTATGAACACTGTTTGAAGCAGTACCACAACTGCTGGCACATGAAGATATTGTATTTGTGTATATGGATGTTTGCCGCCTGCAATTGTTACATTGAAGTTATATAATCTTTCTTCCAATACAAGGTTTAGATTGATTTCATGTATGTATTGTCTGTATACAGAGGAGGACTAGTGGTGACAACTCATCATTTATTTGATTGCCAGAGTCCACTTTTTTGCCGCCACTGTATCTATATCCAAATCAGTTGGTTCTTTAAGATTATGCTTGTAATGTACATGTCCTAGCTATGTTTTTGCTCTCATTTCATTGGTGACTTGATAAGCATAATGTGATTTATCTTCTGCAATATTATTTTGCTGCTATTTCTTTTGTGACTTGCTGTTACACAAGCATCTATACCTATTTATAAAGCCTGAGGCTTTTTGGTGTCCATCTTAGAGAGAGTATATATTTGTTTCAAAATTGTTCAGTTTTTGTTAGTAAAAAAAAAAAAAAAACTGACTGAATAAAAAAAAACTAAAAAATTGTCTTAACTGCTTCTATTATCCCTCATTATTTATAAGTTATTTTCTTCTCCCTAATTGAACTGCTTTTATTCTCCCTCAAAACTGCATCATGTATCCAAACAAGAGCATCCCTCTCATCCCCCTTTTTTATCCCTTTGCATTAGATTTCTTCATCATTTTCTTCATTTTATTGCAACACCTAACATGATTTGACATATGTTTATCGCTAAGGTTAACAATAAGGTACCAACCCATTTTCATTTTCTTTTCAATTGCTATATGTTTACTCCATCTAAATGAAATCTATAGCACTAAGTTTCATATTTGCAACCCTTTTTTTTATGGGGTTGTTTCAAAGTGAAATCATATTCAAAGTAGAAAAAATGTTAATAACTATACTTACACATACAAATATACAAATATATTCGTCATGAAAAAAATACGAAAATAGAAAAACGGGTGAACAGGCAAGGGAATGCCTGTGGATATGCTAGTAGCCTTATAAAGTGGCTGAGAAGATATAGCTTTTTACCTATTATTTGGTGATTATGATGATAATCAGGCCTCTCTCCGGAAGAAATAATAACATATAACTTGTGCACATATTCAGTATCAATATACTTGTCAATGAAAATGGTCAATGAAGAGAATAAGTATATTTTCAAGGCTCAGTTTTTTTCATTCCCAATTCTGTAGAGAATGAGTGTGTGTGTCTATATGGTAATAGTCTATATGGTAATAGTCAATGCCTAGTCCCCCGAGGTCTAAACAGAAAACTTTCACTTATTATTACTTGTAGACGAATATCCTGCCTATGCCATAGACTTTTTGAATAATCCTACCAATAAAATATCGAACGGGTCATTCATTATCCAAGCACCTGATACTAGATTAATATAATGACGATGAGGTGGATTCGATAGGTTGTCTATTATTGTTGGAAAGATTTGCTAGACTCCATATTGTATCCTTTTGAAGCTGAGATGATCAAAATTATACTCCCTCCGGTCCTATATATAAGCACATTTTGAAGACTTTTTTTTATCCTTAATATAAGACTCATTTACAATTTCCAATAGCATTAATTACTTCTTTTCCACAAACTCCCCTGTTTACTCAACACTTTTTAGATTTCCAATAATAATTATAAGGGTACTTTTGAAAAAGTATACCAAATATTTACATTTTCAATATCACTAACAATATAAACTAACTTTCTTAAAAGAATGAATGAAATTGATCAAATGGTGCTTATAGTATGGACCGGAGGGAGTACTTAAGTTGGTTGATTCAAGAAGATCAAATCATTTGGAATGAGACTCTAGATTGCCAAGTCACTCTTATGTATGGATATAACTAGATAAGGCATTTGAATCTATCATATCCCAAGGCTCCTCACATGACAATTGTTCTGTTCATAGTTACATTGTCCACTTATTTTCTCTATGTACTAAGTATTTGTCATTAAAAAAAAAAATCTTATAATTCATTAAAAAAAAAAATCTTAAAATAGTAACTAAGTGTTAAACCACATGCAAATCACGTACTGTGTTGTTGCCGCTTACGATGTAAACGTATGCAAATCTGTCATTTGAAGCCACATGCAGAAACTGTTCCAAATTAAGATTTAAAAAACTTGATCTAGTGATTCATTGATCCCGATTTATTCGAAGGTAGCTCAATTTAGTAAGAAGAAACTTTGTTGTAGTCAGTATTGGTTTTTTTTTAGTGAAAGTTTGATCAATACCTAATTAATTATGTTTCTGCTAGTAATACATCCCAGTCCAAATACATACTAGAATTCTTCATACAGAGATAACACATTACACATAAAATCAGTAACAATATAAAATTATTTTTTGACCAATAATCTCGCCATTGCTATACCATACGTAAAGATTTGTACATGAAGAAACATCTATAAGCTGCGTTGCCAGGAGATCTTTATATTCTTCGAAGAGAAGCCAATCTCTTCTCAAGTTCTTCAACATCTTGGGATTCTGACCTGCATTCACAGCAAGAAATTTTCTTAAAATGTTAGCACGAAATCCTTTAAAAGTTAACAGGTAATCAATCAGTTTAAAGGATAATCTCTAGTACAAAATAAAGATGAAGTTGTAGATGATAAAAGGTGCTGAAAAGAAAACACCCCGATTAATGTATTTTCCAAGAATAGTGGTAGATTAAAGGTTCTTAAAACAACCTCCTTGCACGAAATGAGATTTGATAGCATACCTTGGAGCAACATTTTCAGTAACCCTTGAACCAATCCGACCTTTCGGAGCTGAAGACAACTGCCATCAGAAAAGACCGATATCAGGTCCAAAAAATTCAGAAAAATAGTTTGAAGTGTACAAATGTGCAAAGATAATAGATTCAACGTGTCCAAAACCAACCTGGGATGCAATATCCACTCCAATCTCATCAAGAACCTGTCATGAATAAATGAAAATTTAGACATCATCACAAAGGAAATATTTAGTTATACTAGCAAGCTATATAATTAAGTCGGTTATGTATGATATATGATTCACCTGGTTAGTGAGCTCTTCTGTTTCTTCCTCAGCTTCATCTTTGTCTAGAGTTTCATCAATAGATTCTGACATCATCTCAATCTGCATTTAAACCAGCATTATAATTGTATGTAGAAAAAGAAATTGTTGTCAATCGCTTAGGGTAGGGTTGACCATAGCTGCTTTCCTTATTGGATTTAAGCTTCGATTTTATAAAATTTACATGTATCTCTAATTGACTTTTAGCATTGGTTTTGCAAACATGATGGGCATTCTTTAACAATGTCTACAAATATTGACATATTGATCAGGGGTTTTTATTTAATGCCTTCAATTTTACAAAATTTACATGAATCTCTTTAACAATGTCTACGAATATTGACATATTTATCAGGGGTTTTAATTTAATGCTGCTCCTTAAAAGGAAAAACTGGATCACAGTCCAAAAGCAGCAGCTACTAGTTGAAATTGGTGATATATTCAGTTTGTCAAGAACAGATATATTGAGCAAACTTGAATGAGATATCAGAAATATGCTTTAAAGGATGAATTACCGTCATGTCCATTTGTGCTGATTGCTTTTGGAACTCTTTAATCACTTTAGCCTGTTTTGCTGGTGCCATTTGCTGAAAAGAAAAGCAAAGAAATGGTTACTTTGTCATCTTAGTCATAGAACATAATTATGGCAAACTTCTATCAATGTCACAATCATCTGTTACATATTATGAACAACTTTTGATTCAGTGCTAGCAGGTTTGCACTTTTTTTGTATGAAACAATAAACCATGGTTGGAAATCAGAAATGCACAGCCATTTTTCAATATATTCAGTGGAAACCGGTTATGTTAAATATATAGGGCTTTGTGCACTGTATGCCTTCCTCAGCAATGGTATAATCAAGACATTTGGACCTTTAGGTGTTTAGGCACGTGCAGGCTTGTGGTGGATGCTACATTAAGATTTTGTCAATGCCTAGGAAAGAAATAATTATAGACTGATTGCACACCATTGTAAACAAAAATCATTGGGTTTAACACTTTTAAATTATGCAAAACATGATCAATACGAAAAACATACTTTGTTCATTGCAACCATCGCTTTAGTTGCACCCTTCATCCCTGTAGAGATTGAAGTGCTTGCATATAATGCCTGCAAAAGAAATTCGAGAATTATAAATACTGATATCCAGTTATCATCTATAAAAATAAAAATAACATTCATCTTGCATACTTGTGTGTGAGTTGCTACACCCCTTATCTGAGCACGACTTCCCTGCAAATTGGTTATCTGTTGGCGTAACCTAACAAGTTGACGAGCCAAGATTTTTGTGGCAGCCTGTAACCAGACACCTCTCATTCAGTATTGTTATATACTCCCTCCGGTCTCATATATAAGCCAAAAAAACTAACTTCACACTTATTAAGAAAATTAGTTGAGTGTATTTAATTTTCATGAGTTCATAAAAAAATAGACTACTTTAGGAAATATGCATTGGGAATGAAACAAAAATTAAATGATACAACCACTTTTTTGAGATATTTTAGGAATGATTGTATTGGAAATAGAGAGTTGATTCAATTTTGTTTATATTTGAGACCATTAATAAGATGTTTTTATTTGCTTATATTTGAGACCGGAGGGAGTACTTGTTAGGACTTAGGATACAAAATGAGGGAATATAGCTGTAAAGTAATGGCAGCATTTGTTTCCAAAACAAGCACAACAGTTAATAAATGCAAAAATCAATATCTTACCTTGGAAGTTAAAGATTGTTAGAATTTGCATTATTAATTGTGCATGTTTTGTTAAGATGAAAATTATTATTTTAGCTTTTTTTTTTCGAAAAAAAAAATCATATTAACGTGTTTGTTTACAATGCAAATTAAAATATTAGCTTATATTTTTGGAAAAATAATAAAAATCTATAAGCTCCCTCAGCTGGAGATTATTTTTTGAAAGATTATTTTTTTAAACCCATGTATTTTTCCTATTCTACCCTTATCACTCCATCACATTAACTACCCACTTGTCACATCATACCCTTTCTAGTAATTTACTCACTAAAAATAATCTTCTTTACACTATCCAAAAAAAGCAGATTAGCTTAAATTTATTTTTCAACTAAGATACACAGACATAAACAGATTATAATTTTAACATATTATAATCTGGTATCTTACAGAGTAAATAATCACAGAAAAAATAATCATAATTTCATTTTACCAGCTATACCAAACACGCACTTATGGGCTTATTATGTTAACTGAATGAGCCTCAGCCCGCAGCACAACGGTAAGGTTTTTTTGCCTTGGGGCCTAGATGGCACCAAGGTTGTCAAAATCTATAGATCTTAAACAAGCTCGGGGGAAGGAAAACAAATTGTAAATCATGAAATCGTAACACGGATCGTAAGATCCTACCAAAAACACACACACACACATATACTTAAGATATTTATCCATATAAATAACCATAAGACAATACATACCATCACCATGTTAAGACCATAGCTTATAAGTCAATGTCATAAACTCATAGTGCATAATGCAGATCCTAGTTAAGACTTTATGTCATATGTCAAAATACATCCAAAATAAGCCAAAATACAAACAAAATAAGCCAAAATACATACAAAATAAGGCAAATTCATTGTACAGGCAGCAACTATAATTAAACCAATATCCTAAATTTTTAGCCAAAAGGAGCATTAACACTAGATGAAGACATCTTTCACTAGCAAATAAGAAGAAAATAAAACAGGGATTAGAAGAACACAGAAAAAAAATGAAACCGGGATTAGAAGAACACAGGGATTAGAAGAAGAACACGAAAAAGAAATGTAGCTAGGCATTCATGCTCTAAACATTCATGCTCTATACAATGCCCACATTGAAGCTAGGCATTGTTCAACCACATATTATTCAGAAAATAACACATCTATAGTTACATTTTTATCTGGAAAGTTTCTGGGATGTTCATGGGGGCTTGTTTAACTCCATTACACCTTGGGAGCTAGGTACTAACTTCATTAATTAAACATGTGATATAACAAGTGTGATGTAAGCAGACAGATATAATCTGATTACTGTTATCAATATGGCATTGTCAATAATAATCCATACCATGTATAAATACTGAACTGAATTCACACCAAATAATTCTATGGATCATTAACGATAAGGAAAAGGATGAGGTACACCTAAATGAGAAACAAACCTCATTTCCAGTTTTGGCTTCTTTCTTAATCTCTGCCACCAATTTTTTCTCCTGCAGTTTAGAAGAGAGTGAAACTCTCAAAAGAAATATCAAACAGAAAGGAGATTACTAAGAAGGTCACTGTTAGCTTCATGTACCTCCATCTGAAGAGATGATATCTCTCTTTCAATACCTACAAGAAAGAAAGAAAGAGTAAATGAAAGAAAAATAAATGCCCGCTTTAATAAAAATAAATGATGATATAAAATGTTGAGCCTTGCAAATTCCTACTGATGCCTTTTAATGTACGGCCGCAAATAAGTATACTCCACCAAGGACGCTGGTAGAAAAACCATTAAAGTAATATAGATTAACATAGCTGAAGCTAACTAAATTTTGAGTTCAATTAAGACATTGCCAAGTGACTAGAAACCATTGGAGCAAAGACTGAACACAAGTATACAAAGTACAGCCTACGTGGACAAGGTAAGGCTTTAAGGTAAAATACCATATAAAGCCATCTATTTTAACAATTCATCACAAATGTAAAAAATCCCAATTATGCAGCAAAGTACATTCACGAGTTATACAAGAAGATAGTCTATAGTATAACTTCTGAATAAGCGTAAGAATTCATTCAAGTAATTTACCTCTTGTTGCAACAGACATTTCTCTCTTGCTTGTCCTCAGAGCCTCTGTTACAACAAAAAAGCAGAAAAATTAGATACTCGAAATCCTAGAATTTTCTTTCCTATTTTCATCAACACCAACTATATCCATAACACAAAATTAAGCAGCAAACAACACAAAAACCCATAATTCCCAGTTTCATTGACAAGTTACCAAATTAAGAATTTGAAAGCAAAAAAAAATTAAAAAAAAAAAAAAAATCTGTTCTTCTGAATGAAAACTAGATTTCACCATTTCTCTCATTAAAAGTTCCCATTTTGCAAGCAACCAAACACTAAAAACAACCACCACCACAATAAACCCATAATTGTCACTTTCACCAACGAGTAAACAATGTAAGAAGGATTTTAAAGAAATGAATAAAGTGTTTCTCTGATTGAAAGTTAAAATAGAAAGTCCAAATTTTTCCCATCAACCAACACTAGCTAAACGAGTGTTAAAATAGAAAGTCCAAATTTTGAATGCAAATCCCAAGATTTTTAAACAAAGGGTAACTAGTAAAAATGATGAAAAAGAAAATGTGGGAAATTTGTGAGAGGATAACCAAAAAAGGAGCTACCTTTGGGTGAAGTCTTCTTCTTGAAGATGTTCATGGTTGATTTGCACTAGAAGATTGGAACAATGAAGAAGACAAAAAGCCCCAACTGAAGCTAAGAGAGAGAGAGAGAGAGAGAGAGAGAGAGAGAGAGAGAGAGAGAAGCAGGTGTAGTGTGTGTGCTTTTGGTGTGATTATGAAAGTGGGAAGAAGAAAGGGAGGGAGATGGGAAAGGAAGCTTTGGGGAGCGTGCTGGGATTCCACGTGTGTGTATATCAACGGTACTAGTCATTCAAGTAGCCGTTACACATCTCTTTTGTTTACTCCCTCCGGTCCTATATATAGGACATACTTAACCATATTCCTCGGACAAAGAAAAATAGTTAGTTTTATGAATTCTATGAGAATATATTGTAACATTACAATTTTACCCTCTCAACTTTTCTTGAAAAATTCACACTCATTAATGAACAACAAAAAACACATGCATTTAATAAGGGCAAAAAAGAAAAAAAGCAATAAATGATGCATAGAAAATACAAAATGTCTTATATATAGGACCAAAGATTGCTTCTAGAATATGTCCTATATATAGGACCGGAGGGAGTATTATTTACTCAAAAGGCCTGTTTCAATTTTTTTTTATTATGGATTATGGATTATGGATAAATTAATTATTTAGAGAAAAAACTAAAAACATAAGTGGTAGTAAATAAAGTTTGATATTGTTTATACTCCATCTTTCTCTTATTATTATAATTCACTTTTATCTAATTCACTTAGATTAAAAAAATAATTATTACTCTTAAATTTATAAAAAAAAAATATGTTATCAATCTAAAGTTACTCCTATTTAAAATTTTACGACTTTATTTATTTATCTTTTTATTATAATTATTACTCAATCACCCCTATAAAACTGTGAGGGTGTATTTGAAATAAACTTTTTAATGTCTGTAACATCCTTAATTTAATTTCCAAGTTTAATTATTATGGCATTAAGGTTAGGGCGAAGAGAAAGATAAATGTTAGGTTAAAAACTATGTTGAAACTGGTAGAATTAAGATAGTCATTTAATAGTTAAAGATATAAATGTTGGGGAGAAATTAGAAATAAAAGATTTATTACTCCAAAAGAAAATTCCACTGTTGGATATGAATATACGGATTTTCGAAAGCATGCTTTCAAATTTGAGCAAGATCCGACGGGTAATGAAAAAGTTATGGTGTTTTGAAGGCAGAAAAATTACAAAAAAAAAATGCATCAGATACGTGCGCCGCCCAAGCACGAGACTGCCTCGTTGGCGCGCGTTGGCTCGTAATTGAGGCATGTGCTGGCTCGTAATTGCCAGACAGTGAGAGGTGCAAAATGGGGCTATCAACGCCTAGGCGCGCCCAAGCGCGCTTGACGCACCAATCACCCCCTAAACGCACCAGGTTGACGCGCCAAAGATCAAGGATGCACCACGAACGCGCGCCT
The DNA here is from genome assembly GCA_037953625.1 of Crotalaria pallida. Lineage (NCBI taxonomy): Eukaryota > Viridiplantae > Streptophyta > Magnoliopsida > Fabales > Fabaceae > Crotalaria > Crotalaria pallida. Next base: position 45,315,216 of record CM075650.1, on the reverse strand, counting down.
GAGCGTGTGTGTCAGACCTATTCTCTCTCAACCACACAAAATTTGGCTTCTTGAGCAAGCCATTGGATTTTAGCCACATATTTCGACCCTTCATGCAAGAAAACCGAAAATGAGGCAACAAAAATAAAACACACAACAACAAACAACAACATTTCACTCTCTTCTCCATTTTCCTCTCCTTGGTCCAAGAACCATCATCATCATCATTTAATAAAACCCTAAAATCAAGCACTCACTATCACATTCATCATCTCCATCAAATTCTATACAAGGAAATAGGCTCATAAACCACCTCATCACTCCCTCTAAAAGTCAACCCCCTCCTCCCCATATCACCATTGATTTTCTAACTCCATAACTATGGAGACTCACTCATGTGCGAGTCTCCACATCAAGACCAAGTAAAGAACAAAACACCTCCCTCATACAACTCTCATTCTAGGATCATACACACTCATTGGATTATAACTCTTCTAAGGGGGCAATCAAGGCTTAAGAGGTTCAAATTCTAAGTTCACAAAGCTAAGGTTTCCAAGGTTTTCCTTACCTCACTCATCACATTTGAGGTAAAGGGGTGGGTGTTGGCTTGTTCTAGAAAAGGGTCTCTAATTAGTTATAATGATTTGCTAGGATTTATATGTTTAGTATAGTGATTAGGAAACCCTAAGATAGAGAATAATGATAATATTTTGATTAGGTAAATAAATGAAATGAACCCTAGGTAATGCTAGTGATTATATATATAGGTTAAGTGTCAAATGTGGATATAAATGCTTGAAATGATGACTATGAACTTGTGATGATATTTTTAGATATTTGAGTGTTTGATAATTGATAATTGCTATGTTGGTATATAATAATGGCCATGTATGTGAATATGTTTAATAGTGACATAGGCTAAAATTAGAGGGAAGTGCAGTGGAATTGATCATTGGGGACACCGGCACACTAGGTGCCCTGCTAGGTATACCAAACGCCCCATTAGGGCTAAACGCCCCGTCAGGCTAAACGTCCCATTAGGTCCAAACGCCCCGTTAGGTGTCGGTGTACCCAATGGATCAATTCGCTGCTAAATAAAATGAAATAGAGTATGAAATAGAACAAAGGAAAATGAATGGAATAAAGTAATAAGCATAGTCCTAACGGGTGATGCCCAATGAGTGCAAAAGTCCTGATGGGTGCAAAGTCCCTAATGGGTGTACCAAAAGCCCTAGCAGGTGCAATCAAAATCCTAGTGGTGCAATTAAAGGAAAGGGAATTGAAAGAGGAAAAATGGAATCACTATTGAATAATGAGATAGGAAATGGAATCAAGAATTGGATACAACTGAATGTGATAATGGTATATGATTGTGATGAATGTGCATTATGTGAATTAGTTGATAATTGTGCTTGGCTTAGTAGGTTATTATGTCTGATTAGAAATTGCTTTTCTATTTCATTGCAATGCTCACCTCCTTACTATTTTTCACAGGTACTGAGATTGAGCTAGCACAGCCCCCGACCGAGCAGGTGCACTCTCCCTTACAAGGAGAGTAGATTGTAGTTGATTAGGACATGGTTATGTCCTGGGCCTTTTGATGTCATGATGTGATTCATTTTTGTTGTATATAATGTAAATATAACTTTTGGGTGGGCCCAGGATAACTTCTTCTAAGAAAGGAGTCTTTTTGGGAAAATATTGTTTCCACAACTTGTTAAATATGTTGCTAACTCTGACTATGATGTGATATATGCGATGTGAATAATGCATGGTGATGCACAAAGTTATGTTTTAGCTCTGCTGGCTTCTGAATGATCTGAATATTCTATTTTGAAACAGGTAGCAGGGCAAACTAAATTTTGGGAAAGCTAAATAATCAAAGGAAACTCCGTCCGTTTATTCGGAGATTTTTATAAATTATTTAAGCTAAAAAGAAAATTTTAAGTCACTGTTTCTATTAAGGGTATTAAGGGTAATTATAAATAGGGTGTTACAATGTTACCTAAATATTCTAAAACGACTTATAAAAAGGGACAAAAAATCTACCAAAATGGTGCCTTATAATAAAAAACGGAGGGAGTACTTTTTAATCCTATCATTATTTCAATTTTTTTTTACAATCACATTATTAATAACTTTTTTCATGTCACTCAGAGATGGATCTTTGTTGGAGCAGGTGTCCCCCTCAACTTTTGAAAAATATTTATATATAGATATAGACATATATAGGCTAATAGTCACTATGGCGTGATGGTTCTATTTAATTGAAAAATGGTTTAATTGTCGAGATCATGTGTTCACATCTTAAAGCTTCAAAAGAGGCGGTCATGATAAGTTTCTGTGATAATCTTGTTTTCCACGTTAATTGAAACAATGTTTAAAAGGAAAAAAAACTGGAATTTAAGTACAGAAAAACGCAGGAAAATTAAAGTGCAAGGTAATGTAAGATTGCAAAGAGATTAGAAACAGGAAATGGTAAATTTCTTTGAAATGTAAAGGGAAGTTACAAGGTGTTCTTCGTTAATCTTCTCAATGATGAGAGGTTTATGAATAATCAAATTCCAACATAAATTTCAGAAATGATTCTTCTATTTATAGGCAAAACTAAAATAACTATCTAAGTAATTTACTAACAAGTGGGTGGTTGATGTGCCTTACATTTGAATTCAAAAATAAACAAAATAACTATCTATCATAATTTGACGTCTAGTTTAGTATCTAATCTCAATCTTGTCTTCGATGGGTATTCAACATAACCTTTGACATCAATGTTCTCAATCAACTCGTCACACTTCCCATTTTCACATTGTTCCTTTTTTTACACTTGATCAAATTCATTCGAAGAGATCATTGACTGCCTCAACTTTACATACTTAGTCTTTGAAAACTAATTAGTTTATCTAAGATTTTGTTCTGTCTACTATCTCCAACCTTTGCTCTAATTCCTCCGTGAAGAGGACTTCCGACATACTAAATAATGGCTCATTTTGCCACTTTCAAGCAACCTACGTCGGGTTACACACTCCATTTTTCCCAATTGAAGTCAATCTTAGTACTTAGTTGTTTCACATCTTCATCTATACTTATAAGGGAAATTCATGTGGCTTTTTAAGTTGTAAACCCCATTTATTAGGACTTCCATAGTTACATGCTTATCGGGGACACCATAGCTTGTTTGACAATAAGCTCCAACCTTTCTAGAACTTCCATGGTAATTGTTGGAACTCATCACCAAAGAAATGGCGTTTTTACTTTTTAGCAATTCCCTTTACAAGGAAAGTAATGCCTTATACATAGACTTTGACTTCTAGGAGGTGAATGGAGTACCTCTTTTAAAGGATTGTGATTTAACCTTAATCCCCTAGAGGATTTCTTAATTCCACATACCTTGACTCCAAACTATCATTCTAAACACACTGAGAACCATTGAGTCTCTTTTGACATAGAATTTAACTCTCTTTGCTTTCTAAAACCTATACCAATAAGGGACTCATTAACTGTAACAGTATCATGTTTTGTTTCTCCATCCAAATATGAAGATATAAAGAACCATTGAGTCGTCCTGCTTTTTATAGCAAACTTTGTGCATGGTTTTTGGAATTAGCTTTAATTTCGCCTTAACGACACCAGATTAAGTAACTCCTTCATTTAATGTCTCAATTTCTTTCATCAACCTTGGAATTTATGCATGTAACTTCTTTTGTCGAAGTTTCCTATCGACAACGATTTATATTTATCTGGTACATATCCGTTGAGATCACCTTTGTGTTTAAGTGTTTCCTAACACAAGTACATCCACAATCGACATCACTTCTGCTTATCATTCTTTTCCCAATCCTTGTCTATTTGAATTTTTGTCTTAACGAAATGCCCTCCATAATTTTGGCATTCGACGTGTTTTTTCGGAGAATGGCAAATTTTAACAAGGATCGACCGTTCCTTTAATTGCACCTTCAATTGTCATTCAACGTTTCGAATTATATTAATTGACAATATTGCCTTGGCATCTTTTCACTACAAATTCATTGTATCAATCCAAAGCCCATTATTACCATTACCACACGTTTCCCAAAACCCAAGATAGTGAGATTTCAGACTCTTAGTCTTTCTCTCACTCTTTTAAATTCTTGATTTTCTTCCTCATTCATCTCTTTTCTCGGAATTTCTTAACACTTTCTTAGTTCAACCTCTTTCTTCTTTCTCAATCCTCCGATGAATCAAATATGGCTGTTGAAAGAATCAATGACCTTGAAATTGATGAATCAATTCATTACTATGAAAGAAAGACAATGACCCCTGCCACTTCCTTCGTTCCTCGTTATAAGGAACCTTCTAACCTTACTCCTATTTTCTGGGTCCTTTTCTTTCTTCTCATGAAATTGTCGATCCAAAAATGGCAGAAACAATTCATCTTCGCAATATTGAGGAAACTAGAACCTTATCATCCCTTGACCCAATTATGACTTGTCTTTTCTAAAAGAAAAACCCTAATAGGGTATTTAGGAATGTCACTAACCTTACTGACCTTGATTACTGGTTTTCACGATTAGAGAAAGCCAAAAAACCTTTATGGCAAAGGGTTGGGATTGTTGACCTGATGCTCTTTACAATTGTAAGTTGAGGCATATGATAAAAGAACGATTGGAGTTGCTACTTATTTTAGGTGTTGTAATACCAACCGCTTCCACTTCTGATATTGCATGATGACACATGCTCTCTTCGACGTTGCAACCCTTGTTGGTCTTCATCTTGACAGGGAGCTTATTACCATCAAAAGCAAGACTACTTGGAACCATGGTATTGGTCCTAGTCCTTATACCTTTAATAGTTTTGTTTCATCTAGGTATAAAAAAAATATAAAGACGAACATGAAAATTAGTGATGTAGAGCATGTAGAATCCCGAACTTTTTGGCATAATTACTTCGTCTTCTATACTAAAGTTCGATAAGTTAACAAATACTTAGTGGTACTTGCCAATGTATTATATGAAGAGAGAAAGGTAGCCCTTGGCCAACTATTATTGTTAAAGATTTATGCTATGATGGGAAACATAGAAGACATCATTTGGAATGAGAAACAACTTCTAAGTAACATAGGTGGTCCTAACTGGTTGCTGCAATTATGGCTTAATGTAATTCTTAAAAAACACCTTCATCTGCCAAACATATTTAGCCCTGAAAAATGAACTTATGGCTTCATTGTGGCTAACTACACTATTCCTTACCTTTTTAACATTACTACCTTTTTTGCTCTTTTTTTTCTTCTCATTTTCCACTTCATTTCTCTTACTTCAATAGATATAGATTTTGCTTCCTTTTCTAAAAGAGCTCATCGTCCCAAATGGTTCAAAGAGCCTCTCCCTAGGTCAAATGCTGGGACTATGTCTGACAATGAATTTATTTAGTGTCATTACCTTACCCAAAGAATCCATTTTTTTCAGGCTTTCCTGATGTTACAATTACCGAGGAAAAAGAAATTTATATTTATTTTTAAAACATGGTAACCAGGCAATTTGGCCTTTGCCAAGGTCTTCTAGCACCATGCCTAAAAAGAGTTTCTCACCAATTTCATCATGGCAATCTGGAGGATTATGTTGATTCCTAGAAGGACTTTCTCAACTGTTTCATTGCAAGAAATGAACATTTCTTGCCGAGGTTTAACATGGTTTCATTTACCCATTGCTTTTTGCCCAATGTTAATTTTGTCACTTGGTTGTCAAAATATTATGACAAATACCACGTCGACCTGAAAACCTATCTCAGACGAATGAATGCAAACATTCCTAAAACCATTTGTGATGAACTTTAGAGGAAAAAATTAGGTTTATTTAACTCAAATCCTTTTTCTTTAAACTTTGTATTATGATCTTCCATTAATTTTCGTTTTTCAACAGTTGAAGCGAAAGAAATGAAAAGAAAGGTGAGGCAAAAACTAGTGTCTCGCTTTCGAAAACAAGTCCGTCGAAGAATCTAGGCATTCTGGGAAAAGAAAGAGAAAAGAAACTGTTGACAGTGAAAGAGGCCTAGCCTTGTCACTAAGGTCAAAGACAAATCTATGGCCCCTTCGTCAAAGAAACGACCTTGTGAACAAGACTCTGAAGACAACGACAGCTTACAAGAGGTTGTTGGAAACCAACAAGCGGGCTTAGCAATTACTAGAGGGGGGGTGAATAGTAATATGGAAGCAACAGTGACTAATTTTCGGTGCAATTAAAAGATAATTGATCAAAAGCTTGTTTTTCTGAAACTGGGCAATTTACTCGAGTGAATTTACGAAACACTCGAGTGTTTTTATCAGATATGCAGAAAAACTCAGTTTTGAAACACAAAAGCACAAAATCAAACACATTTAATGAAACCAATAGATAGGAGACATGATCACACACAATTAAAGACACAAATTTATAACATCTTCAAGGTAATTACAAACAAGTATCACCACACACTAAAGTTAGACACACTTGGTGATTTTCAAATGGCACAAATCAATTAGTTTATACTTGACTCCTTTAAAATACCAAGTTCCCTTCTTATATGATAGAAGGTATCCCTTGGCAAAGGTTTTGTAAAAATGTCCGCTAATTGATTTGTGGTACTTACAAATTCAATTGTGCAATCACCCTTTTGAACATGATCCCTTAGGAAATGATGTCTAATTTCAATGTGTTTAGTCCTTGAGTGATATACCGGATTCTTAGTTAGATTAATGGCACTCGTGTTATCGCATTTTAATGGAACACTTTCTAATTTTAAACCAAAATCCGATAATTGTTGTTTCATCCACAAGAGTTGAGCACAACAACTACCGGCGGCGTTATATTCCGCTTCGGCGGTGGAAAGAGAAACACAAGCTTGCTTTTTAGAAAACCATGACACTAATGAACTTCCCAATAAATGGCAAGTACCACTAGTGCTTTTGCGATCAAGCTTGCATTCCGCAAAGTCGGAATCCGAATAGCCAACTAAACTAAGACTAGCATCCCTAGGATACCATAATCCGATGTTAATTGTCCCTTTAAGATATTTAGAAATATGTTTAACTGCGGATAGGTGTGATTCTTTAGGATTTGCTTGAAAACGGGCACACATGCATACACTAAACATAATATTCGGTCTAGATGCTGTAAGATTTAGAAGACTACCTATCATGCCCCTATATTTACTAACATCAACCGGTTTACCTATGTCATCCTTGTCTAGGTAGCATGTTGTGCTCATGGGAGTGTATGCTTCTTTGCATTTGTCCATTCCGAATTTTCCAAGGAGCTCCTTGCAATATTTTCCTTGATGCACAAAAATCCCCTCCTTGACTTGCTTGATTTGAAGTCCTAGGAAGAACTTGAGCTCCCCCATCATGGACATTTCAAATTCTTTTTTCATCAAATTAGAGAACTTTCTACACAAGGACATGTTAGTGGCACCAAAGATAATATCATCTACATATATTTGCACTAAAAAAATGTCCTCTTTGGTTTTGTAGATGAATAGTGTATTATCAACCTTTCCCCTTTGAAAGCCATTTTCTAATAGAAAGGTACTTAATCGATCATACCAAGCTCTAGGAGCTTGTTTTAATCCATAAAGTGCCTTTTTCAACTTGTAAACATGGTTTGGAAACTCATGACTTTCAAAACCGGGTGGTTGCTTAACATACACTTCTTCATTTATGAAACCATTCAAGAAAGCACTCTTGACATCCATTTGATAAAGAGTAAAATTCATGATTGATGCAAAGGCAAGCAAGATTCGGATTGCCTCAAGACGTGCAACCGGAGCAAAGGTCTCATCATAATCAACACCTTCCTCTTGGTTGTACCCTTGGGCAACAAGTCTCGCTTTGTTTCTTATAATCAAACCGGATTCATCAAGTTTATTTCTATAAATCCATTTTAAACCAATTATGGTATGATCATCTGGTATAGGCACTAATTCCCAAACATCATTTCTAATAAATTGATTTAGTTCTTCTTGCATGACCATAACCCAATGTTCATCCATAATTGCTTCCTTAATTGAATTTGGTTCGATTTGAGGAACAAAGGAAACAAAATGACAAATGTTTTGAATTGACCTACGAGTTAATACTCCCTTTGAAAGATCTCCTATGACATTGTCAATAGGGTGAGCTTTCACCGTTTTCCAAGCCGGATCAAGTTCATCTTTGACTTCTCCTTCATCCTTTGATTTTTCCATCTCTTTGTCAACATTTGAAATCTCAAGTCCATCATCACTACCATCACATAAAACACTATCTTCTTTCGAAGACTCATTAAAAACAATGTGAATAGATTCTTCAATAGTCATAGTTCGTTTATTATAAAATCTAAAAGCTTTGCTATGAGAAGAGTAACCCAAAAATATTCCCTCATCCGATTTAGAATCAAATTTTCCAAGTTGATCTTTTCCATTGTTTAAAATGTACACTTTGCATCCAAAAACATGGAAATGGGATATATTGGGTTTTCTACCTTTGTAAAGCTCATAGGGGGTTTTCTTTATCATGGGCCTAATTAAAATTCTATTCATTACATAACAAGCCGTATTAACGGCATCGGCCCAAAAGTATTGAGGTACTTGAGAATCATTTAACATGGTTCTAGCAAGTTCCTCTAGCACCCTATTTTTCCTCTCAACAACTCCATTTTGTTGTGGAGTTCTAGGTGCCGAATATTGGTGCTCAATTCCATGCTTATCACAAAATCTATCAAATTTATAGTTTTCAAATTCACCTCCATGGTCGGTTCGAATTATAATCACTTTTTGGTTTACTTGGTTTTGTGCAAGCTTAATATGGCGTTTAAAAGACTTGTAGGCCTCACTCTTAGCACTTAAAAATAATGTCCATGTAAATATTGAAAAATCATCAACAATCACCAAGGCATAGTAGTTGCCACCAAAGCTTTTTACTTGAGAAGGTCCAAACAAGTCCATATGAAGCATTTCCAATGGTCTTGTTGTGGACACATCATTTTTGGAACCAAAATGATTTTTAGTTTGTTTGCACTTCTTGCAAGGAGTGCAATCACCTTTAATTTGAAAATTGAGCTTTGGTAAACCAACTACTAAGTCTTTGGATTGAAGTTTCTTAAGTTGATTTATATTAATGTGAGCGGTCCTACGATGCCATAACCAAGTATCACTTTCTTTGGTAATTAAACATTTTGAAACTAAAGAAGTGATATTATTCAATTCAACCATGTAAGTGTTATTAGACCTTTTTCCAACAAATTTGATAGATTCATCTTTGTCACTTTTTATGAGACAATGAATAGAGGTAAATAATACATGGTTACCAATATCACATAATTGACTAATGCTCAAAAGATTATGTTCTAATCCTTGAACATAAAGTACATTATCAATAACCAAGTTGGAAGAATTACCAATTTTACCTATACCAAGTATTTTGCCTTTGTTGTTGTCCCCATATGTGACATATCCCTTTTCCTTAGGAGTAAGCTCAATGAAGTGTCGCTTATCTCCCGTCACGTGCCTAGAACATCCACTATCAAGTATCCAAAGTTGCTTTCCGGTTCTTAGGCACACCTACAAGACACAATCACTTGCTCATTTTGGGTACCCAAATTATGTTGGGTCCCTTTTTGTTAGTCTTGGATGATTCTTCCTTCTTAATCCAAACATAAGTACCATTTTGAATTCCAAAATTTTTGATATGGCACTTATTGTTTGTATGTCCAAATTTTTCACAATAAAAGCAAGTTGGTTTCTTTGTAAAATCAATTTTTGAGAATGAACCAACCTCTTTATTTTTCTTTTTCTTGTGGACATATCCTAGACCGGTTTTGTTTGAATTGTGTCTAAGAGAACCAATTAACCGATCTAGGTTTCTATCACTTTTGTTAAAAGTGTTGAGTTTGATTTTCAAATCATTAACTTCATTTTCAAGCACACAACACTTTTCACAATGAGTGATGGTATATGATTGATTTGCATTCTCACAAACATGACTAGAGTTAGCAAGTTCCAAGGATGCATTTTGGAGTTTCAAATCATTAATAGATTTTTATAATTCATTGATTTCCTTTTGATACTCCAAAAGCTTCTTTCCTTTTTCTTTGTTAACTTTAGCAAGTCTTTCAAATTGAGTTAACATTTCATTATACTCATTTAGCAAATCATCATAAGAAATAGTATGAGAGGAGGTGTAAGAATAGTTAGATGATACCTCATCCTCACTCTCATTGTCATTTCTTTCACTACTTGAGGAGGCTTCATTGTCATTCTTGGCCATGAGGCATAGCTTGGCTTCCTCATCATCCGAACTACTTGAGGATGACTTGGAATCCTTTTCCGGTTCATCCCAAACAATGTAAGCTCTTTTCCCCTTGCCATCTTGAGTCTTCTTCTCATTCTTTCTCAAGTAGGTGGGACATTCCATTCTTATGTGTCCTATCCCACCACACTCATGACATTTCACAATTTCACTTGAGCTTTTGTTTCTTGGCTTTCTATCCTTGATTCTTTTGTCTTGAGGTCTCTTGTCCTTAGAGAATGATGAACTACCCTTTTTGCCCTTGAGGAATTTGTTGAACCTCTTGGCAAATAAATTAATGTCTTCCTCATTTAGAGCACGATCGGAGCCTTCACTTGAAGATTCATCTTCATCCTCTTTTGACATTTTGGTTGAGGCTTTTAGAGAGATGCTCTTCTTTTTCTTGTCCGAATCTTCATTTAAGTGAAGTCTTGATAGTTCCATCTCATGTTCTTGGAGCTTCCCAAACAAGGTGGTCAAGTCCATAGATTTTACATCCTTAGCTTCCTTGATGGCGGTCACCTTAGGTTGCCATCTCCTATCAAGACATCTCAAGACTTTGTTAGTAGTTTCACCATCTCTAAATTCCTTTCCTAAGCCAATCAATTGGTTAACGATATGTGTGAACCTTGTTTGCATATCATTGATAGACTCATTAGGGAACATATGAAAGAGCTCATATTCATGAGTTAAAGCATTTAATCTTGAGTCTCTAACTTCACTAGTTCCCTCATGAGTGATTTGCAAGGTATCCCACATTTCTTTAGCCGATTGACATTGTGAAATCCTATGAAATTCATTTTTGGACAAAGCGGAGAAGATGATAATTTTAGCTTTTAAATCATATGAAACTTTCTTTTTATCATCTTCATTCCAACTTGTCCTAGGAATAACAATGACTTCACCATTAATCACTCTTCTAGGAATATAAGGACCTTTTTCAATTGCATCCCAAATATCGGTGTCTATTGCTTCTACAAACACTCTCATCCTAACCTTCCAATAAGAATAATCTTCACCATTGAAGAATGGAGGTCGGTTAAGAGACATAGACCCTTCTTGTTGATTGCTAGAGCCCATTTGTTTCCAAAAGGATCTTTTTCGAAAAAGCTTTTACGCTCGATCTTTCGACCGAGCTCTGATACCACTTGTTGGAAACCAACAAGCGGGCTTAGCAATTACTAGAGGGGGGGGGGGGTGAATAGTAATATGGAAGCAACAGTGACTAATTTTCGGTGCAATTAAAAGATAATTGATCGAAAGCTTGTTTTTCTGAAACTGGGCAATTTACTCGAGTGAATTTAAAAACACTCGCGTGTTTTTCAGAAAACCTGAAAAACACTCGCGTGAAAATGAAGAACACTCGAGTGAAATGCTACGAAATACTCGAGTGAATTGAAAAACACTCGAGTGTTTTATGCAGAACAGAAAGGAGCAGTTTCAGAGAAATTTAGCAAGATGATTCAATTTCTTAAAGACTAATCCAGGGCAGATATAAATCAAAGTAGAAGGCAATTAAACTAAGTTAAAACAAGTTGAAAACAAGTTAATTGCAACCAATTGCTACTAGAATTATAAAAGCCCCTTTCTAGAGAACTTAGGGTTTGGTTTTACTTGAAAACTAAGAAAGCTATAAAAGAGAGAGACAACACCAATTTTATCCTGGTTCACACTCAATCTAGAGTGCTAATCCAGTCCCCCTAATCAACTTAGGAGTTTCTACTAGTGATCAAATTGTTAGAAATTACAAGGATAAATTGAGATTCCTCACTCAATCCTAACCCTTTTCAAGAGTGTACCAAACTCTTGAACTTTCTACCCCAACTTGATTTGGTGATGAAGAGTCCCTTCTTCTTAAGCTCCTTGGAACCTCCAAGAGCCCACCAAGCTAAGAATCCTCTTAGTCTTTGTGCTTGAGAACCTCCCAAGGCTTGAGAACTTGGATACCTCACCAAGTACTTGGATACCTCACCAAGATTTTCTAAACAAGCTAAAGTGTTTGAGAATTTTACAACAAATAATTCTCTTACAAATGAAGCACACTCTCTTAACTCACTAAGACAAATAATAAAGATGAATGCTTGGTTGAGTTTAGAGAGAGAAAATGATTTTAACACTTGAGAGAGAGAGAATCAATGAAAGAGTGTAAGCTTCTTCCCTTGGATAATGGCCACTATTCAGAATATAAGTGAGGGGACAAAAAGGAAGGAAAAACCAAGTTATTCTCCCTTTTTGTCCTCTTCTAACGTTTAAAAAATTTGCTGACAGACCTAAATCACTCGAGTCTTTTTGAAAACACTCGAGTGTTTTAGTCAACTCTGATAGTGTTGCCTTTTTACTTTATCCAACGGCTATATTACTGAAAATTCATAAATCACTCGAGTGAATTGAGAATCACTCGAGTGAATTGCTCAATGTTGGAAAAATTAAGTTTTTCTAACATTGTTTTCAATTCTCTTCTCAAGTCTGATTGGTTTTAATCTCAACCTTTCATGCATGAATATCATTTGACCTTATGTGAGAATAAAAACCTAAACTACCCACTCTCATAAATAAAATAAAATACAATAAGAATAAATGAGAATGAATAATTAAACTAAGCATTTGATCTTCTTTATTGTTGGGCTTGCATTCTTCAAATTAAGTCCATAATTTAATTACATTGTCATCATCAAAATTAATCCACCTTAATCGGAGACTTGACTTGATTTTACAGAGGTAACCTTTCTTTATTTCTAGTCTTCTTTACGCCTTTTAAGTTAATTCTTACCAAAATGCTTCTTTTCTATTTTAGGCTCTCATTCCTCGTTCTCGTAAGCTTAAAGTGTCAACACCGACTTCTATAGTTTCTTCTTCTCCCTTCCATGTCCTAGTTGATCATCTTCAAGTTCCTAGTCCTCAAAGAAATTTATATAATGAAAATGCAGAAGATGACAGAGCCATTGAAGTCGTAAATAATTTGTTTGTGAACAATGAAGTTCCTCCAACTCCTGACATTGATCGTCCTACACAAGATCAAGTAAAACAAGTTTTTAATGTCGATGAACCTGTTCAATATCAGATTGAATGAATTCCTGATGTCGACGAGTCTATCCCAAAACAAGAAGAACAAGGTCACATGTCTCTTAAGGATGTCGTCTAAGCGGTTCTCTTACAAGAAGATGTGGATAAAGAAGATGGCAACGGTCTTAACGATGAAGCACAAAGCTCAAGTGATTCTTCTCCTTTTATCGTGATGGAAGATGACATTTTTCCTTGCATTAATAGTTGACGACTTGAGGTAACAATTTTACTTAACTCTTTGTGTAACAATTTCTTTGTCGATACAATCTTTTTCAACTCTTCTTGTATCTTGACAGGCTGAAAGTAATTAAAAACATCAATCACAAAGCCCTCCAGATTAGTTGAAATCTTCTTCTGACATCCAAATTGAAGGCTTCAACGAGAGTTTTTCTGCTCTTGATGTTGCCTTACCTTGTGATCCTACAAATACTAAAGCTCTTCCTTTATTACCAAAAGATCAAGAAAACATGGTTCCCAAAAAACCAAATATCTTGCATCTCTTTCAACAATTATGGTCATGGGTTCGGTTCTGAACCCAACATATCAGGGTTCCAAGATTGACACCAAATCTCAAGGTCCTGTGGTTCAAGCCATCAATACTTTGAAAGAATTCATGGCTTAGAGGGATTCTTGCTCATTTAATCTTGAGGATCCCCCTTTTGATGTCAATTATGAAGTTGATAAGTCTTGAAAAGTTGATAAATCAAGTACCGGGTCTGTGAAGTTCACAACACTGAAGACTTGGTATAAGCAATACGTGGAAAGTGATTGTCGTGACCTTGTTGCTATTTCCTACCTACTACCTATTACAGACTACATTATAGATAAGAGTAATAACTCAGTAGGTGTACAATATGTTAGAGTCGGCTTCAAACCTCGAGAGGGGGGGTGAATCAAGTTTTATTAATTTATTGGAAATTACTCGAACGTTTGAAAAAAATTGTTTTATGGAGAGATTAATTATTTGAGCTTGAAGGCGAAGCGAAAGATATTAAAATAAATAGAGTAGCGCAGAAACGAATTTAACGAAAATAATGCGGAAAAATAAAAGAGATAAGGAAGAGGAACACACAAACCAATTTTATACTGGTTCAGTCTTTCCAGCGAAAGACCTATGTCCAGTCCCCAAGCGACCCGCTTGAGCTTTTTATATCCTTGAAATTGAGTCGCGCCCAATTACAACCAAGAGCGTCCCGCACACTACTAGGAACCTCCGTTCGCTAGGGACCTCAAAAATCACACAAGGGTTCCTCACCCTAAAAATACGCCACACGTTCCTCTAGGAGATTCACTCCCTACAACTATTGTTTGAATATACTGAATATGAGAGTGATACAATTGTTTGTGTTCTTAATAACACGGATACAACAAGTAAGCTCTATGATAATGAAGATTTAATTCAAAAACTTAAAGGCCAAAGGGTTTTCTCTTTAGAAAATAGTATGAACGATGAAGAACTGGTTCAAGGAGAAGAAGAAGAGAAGAAGAAGAAGAACATGAATTTTTTGTGAATTTTTTCAGAAGAGAATAATAGAATTCTAGGATTAGTCAAATGCTTTTTGAAAAAACAAATAAATAAATATAGTTATTTTGAAAATCAAAAAACAAATCAAAAAGAATTTCAGGAATAAATTAAAATAAGTTTTAAAATCAAAACCATATCAAAGAGATTTAAAAAATAAATCAAAGATTTGATTCTTAAAGCAAATAAGGAAATATTTCAAAATAATATTTAAATTCAAATTTTGAAAGTAAATCAAAATCAATTATATAAAAACAAATATGGAAACATTTAAGATTGATTCTGACACGAATTTTAATAAAACTTAAAAGTAATCGATTACTTTGCAAATGTAATTGATTATCTTCTTTCTGTGAAAACAGTGAAATTAATTTTTAATAAAGTAATCGATTATTTAAAACAAAGTAATCGATTAACAACTTCTTGTGAGAAAGGTAATCGATTATGAAAACAGGTAATCGATTATTTTTAATTAAAATTCCCAGGTCACAACTCAGAATCATAGTAATCGATTATCCAGGAGAGGTAATCGATTACTTCTGCTTATTTTCATAAAGTTGATTTTCTAAAGCAGAGTATGTAACCATAGGTTTTCAAAAACATTTTAACAGAAAAACTAACTTAAAACTATTTCACAAAAGTTCTTTTCTTCTCCTTAATTTTGAAAAACATTTTGGCCTTATGAACTTGTGAAACTATAACTTCATTATCTTACACAGATTCCTATGGGAGTATGCCACGTCTCTTCCGTTTTTGCCAATACGCCCCTAAGTGGCATAATTTTTTTCCCATTACATGCCTACAGTGGCATACATTTTATTTCCAATATGCCCGGGTATTGACAATCGTCTCAAAATTTCAAAATTTGTATCATATGCTTTGAACGAGGTGTAACGCATAAAAATACCATATGTCGTGTCCTAGACGTACTAGGTCTATCCAATACGCTTCGACAGCAGTGTGGGGCTTGTTTCACATAAAAAAAATTAAAAACAATGGAAGAAACCGTACCATGACAATCACGTAGTTTTGTACGTATTGACACAAGACTCACAACATTATCATCAAATTCTAAACTCCAATGTGTTACATTGGGTAGAGGTGACAGTGGATGAGGAGATGAGGAAATGGAGAGAAAGATGAATGGCATTGATGAAGAGAGGATTGAGTGGGTGTGAGTAGGAGAGAGTTGATTAGAGGTGAGAGTGAGTGGGGAGATAAGAAATGAAAAAAAAAGGAATGGCAATGATGAAGAAAGGATTCAATGGGTTTCGAAGTAATAGTGAGTGGGAGAGAGAAGCAAGGATGAAGAAAGGATGGTGTCGAGAAGAAGAAGAAAGAAAGGGTGGTTAAGTGAGTTTTGGAGGGAGGTTTTTTATTTTAAAAAGGTTATTTGGGTATAATAAAAAAATAAGGGTGTAGGGTAAAAAAAAATAAAGGGGGTATAAAATAAATTCCTTAGTTTTAGTGAGATCTTATGCTATTATGTTTGATAATTGATAATTTAGAAGGATGAAAATAAACAAAACGTAATGAAATAAAGAGGGAAAAGGATGAAATGGTAGAAGAATAATCATTTTATTTGTTGAAAAAAAAAATATCTCTAACATTAATTTATCTTTTATATGTTCCATTCCTCTCTGTTTATTTCATCCATTGATATATGTTATTTGCAGTGCACGACAACATCCATAATTGAAAAAAAAAAATTCAAATCCAGGGTTTTTCAGCACAATCCATACCCCTGTTGCACAAATAAATACGTTTTTATTTTTTTAATATATACCTCTAATTTATTAGATTAGTGTTGTAGTGTCCTTGACCGGTTGAGCAGTAAGAACAAGTGAAGGTCTTAAACCCTAACACAGTCAAGAGTTTGATGTAGGACATTTAGGTTTTCAGAATATCCAATTGGAGTATCCTAAATCTTCCTAGTCAACTATGTGTGCAAAGTTTCAACTTAGGGATTAGGGAACGTACCTTAGCCCCCAACACGTAGAGCTACTTATAGGAGGGAGGCAGCGCGTGAATGGGTTTTCATGTGTTTGTAGGACTGGGATTGTGTTTCCTAAAATTTGGGAGAGAATAATATCGTGAAATGTTCCCCTAGTTCCTGAGTGGATCTACATGTTGCCAGCTCTTGCGGTCATGCGAGATTGTAGGAGAGAATCTCGGTAGGACATGAGCGCTTAATGGAGTATTGGGTCCTCGGCTAGGTTGGCATGATTCTGTGCAAGGTGCTATGTTGAAGCAAATGCACAAGTATCAAGGGTTGGCCGTAGGCCCGAGTGATTTGGATCAGTCTTGACTACATGGTATGCCAAATACTTGGACTCTGGTTGACATGGGGTCAAGTCCTTTAACACTACCATCCTAACTAACACTTTTCGGAAAATGCTTACTCCACATTACCTTTTCAAATGTAGGTGATTTAATTGATATTAAATATATTATCTAATAAGAGAATTTTCATCTCCACTTTTTCCTCCCAAAAACAACACATCAATGATTTTCCACCATTCTTTCCACCATTGACTTTCCAAACCTCATCTATCACCACTCATTTAATCAATACACATAACATTCATACAACTTGCATAACTAATCACTGCCCCAATAAATTTCTTCAATTCAAAATAAGAAATTCCAAATTCCAAAAACATAGTCAACGAGTAGTTTTTAGTTGATGTATATTTCGTATCTTTCTTTTGTGCTCTGTTATTTGAACTTACCAATAACAAAAATTCCTTATACTTGCTTTCTCTTTTAATCAAGAGTAAAGTTCCATTTTGGTCCCTCATGTTTTTTAGATGAGACACTTTAGCCCTCAAAATGTGAAAATTCACTTTTAGTCCCTAAAGATTTTTTTTATGTGACACTTAAATCCCCAGTTGAGAAAGTTGGCGGAGTGGACAAAAGGACTTAAGTGTCCCATAAAAAAAAATCTTCAGGGACTAAAAGTAAATTTCACCATTTTAAAGAACTAAAATAAAAAACATGAGGGGACCAAAGTGGTACTTCACTCTTTCATCAGTTTGTCATCCAAAAACAATATTATAGTATTCTAATTTTATTAAGAAAATCCTTGTTTCTCATTTTCATATTTCAAATCCATACATTTATAATTAAGAATGAATTATAAATTTAACATAAAATCATAAAGATTATACACTATTTTTTATTCTTTCGATCATGCTGTATTATTGTTATAATAAATTTTTTTTATTAATTTTTCCTTTTACAAAACAATAAAATATCAAAACCTTTACTTGAAATAACAAAAAAGTAAAATATTTATTACCGTACAAGAAAACACATAACCAAAATTTATTTTCAAATTAGCACAAAGTAAAATGCAAAATTAAATGTTGTGCATCGCATGGGCCAACTTCCTAGTTAAGAGAAAAATAAGAAATGATTGACATATGATTGGTGATGAGTACAAGTCCCCAAACCCCACATTTTAGTCCCCAACCCCTATTTTTTCCGTTGGGGTTTAGTCGGAATATTTTTTGAGACCCGAGTTGAAAAAAAAAAGCATTTTTCAACTTTAAAAATGCATTTTTCAAATAGGAACATAATTGAAACAATGCATTTTCTGACTCGGGGGTGTCGGAAAACATTCCGACTAAACCCCAAAAAAAAAAATAGGGGTTGGGGGACTAAAATATAGGACTCGGACTAATTCTCATTGGTGATATGATGTAACAAAGATGGAAGAGACCAAGGAAGATTAAATATACAAGGAAGTGTTGGGAAAAGAAGTATGGGAATCTTTCCAATGTGTGCGTTTGGTTATTCCATTGCAAGGGCTGTTTTTATGAGAACCCAAAAAACATGCACTTAACATAACACACAGATCGGTAATCTCACTATATATTTCTCGAATTGTCTACATTTTGATGCATTGGTCTCCGTTGCCATAATGAAGAAGATATAACGAAAAAACCTCAAATCATTAACTAAATCATAGTATCTATTTTCAGCTTAACATTACAATTATGGGGAGAAACCAAAAATTGAATATCAACAGTGACTACTACAAAACTTCTGTCAATAAAAAACCAATCACGGCTGCACAATGCTCAGAAATGATACAGTACCTTGTATATCTACCACAGACCGACCAATGGCCTGAAAGAAACCATGGAAGAAAATGGCATTCTTAGTATTACAAAATAAGGAACACTTTTTTATATAATTACTAATACTTATCACAATTCATAAATCAGATATAATAAATAACTTAAATT
This sequence comes from Crotalaria pallida, assembly GCA_037953625.1. NCBI lineage: Eukaryota > Viridiplantae > Streptophyta > Magnoliopsida > Fabales > Fabaceae > Crotalaria > Crotalaria pallida. Next base: position 45,296,123 of record CM075650.1, on the reverse strand, counting down.
GATAAGAAGATTCAACTAATTTCCCAGTCCACTTTTCATATTTACAAATGGCCAATTCTATTTGCACCCCCGTTAATGTTGCTCACACTCCCCCAATTCAAAAAACCTTACCCCCAAACTCCCCAAGATACCCCACCATTCATCTTCAACCTCCATCCACCATATTCTCCATCTCCATCAAGCGTGCCATGGCCATGAAGTGACGGTTTAGAGCTCCGTAATTGTTGGAATGAGGACAAGAATGTGTAGCCACATGCAGGACATAAACGGAGTCCTTCAATAAAAATAACAAAACAAATTCATCCCATCTCAAACAAATTCATCACATGAATTAATTTCTACGTTAATCAACCAGCAACAGTCTTCTCATGCTGTAACTTCTAACTAGTTAGCTGAGGGATGACCGGATGAATCAATGTTTCATTACTGTTGTGATCGGATTTCCAATCAGTCAGTTCAGTCACACCCTCCTCCATCTGCTACCATATATTGATTTCCAATCCATCAGTTCTCTTCCACATACGGAATTCAAATCCGTCAGTTCCTAATTTCAGCATCAGGGAGACAGATTGACAATCCCTCAGTTATATTTTTTTCAAACCAAATTTAGGAGATGGATTGCCAATCTGTTAGTGGTACCACACAAGCTTCATTGCGATAGCAGAGGCGGCGAGGGTGGTTCTGTGTATGGCAGTTTTGTGAGAGAGGGAATATAATAGTGTTTCCAATGAAGCTTAGGCAGAGTGTCTGAACCAGACGGATTGTGAATCCTTCTCCTTCAACTATAGGCATGTGAAGTGAGGAAGGGGATGCGAGTTTACTGCTGGGCAGGATAAAGGTAAGGGTAACTGGAGGGGTGTGACCAACATAGAGAGGGACAGGGGGGAATAGAATTAGCCTTTACAAATACCAATCTACTTCAAGTTTACAGTCAGGTCTCTTTCTATATGCCACGACAAACAACAAAAACCAGTTAAAACTTAAAAGTTTCTCACTAAAAACAACCAAGGGAAGAGGTAAAAGTAATCATTTATTTACTACCTACAAGGAAGCACCGACACAACACGGGATACGGATACGACACGATACGAGACACAGCGATACAACAAAAAAATATAAAATGTTAAATTTAAATGGTTAAAAGTGTCTAAAATGGATACGTGTCTGACACAGGACACAATACGGCGACAAATATGAAGTATCGGTGCTTCCATGACTACCTACCACAAACAGAAAACCACCAAATTTAAAACTTCAGCGCTTTATACAAACATCATTAATATATTCGACTGTCAAACTACCTACAAGCAAAATATTAGACTACCCTGTGGGGATATCCCATAATTTTCCATTTTTTATGAGTTATCTATTCATTTTTTTAAGCATACTATCTATAAAAAGATAATATTATTTACCATAGCAATAGAGCTGAACTATTTCATTTCAAAGTGAAACAACAGGATCCCAAGCATGCCATTGAAGCTTACTCTAAGTTCAAATGATGAAAAAGATAACAAGGATCAATCTACACAAGTTTCAGTAAGATAATAAAATTTAGCAACAGCATTACCTCAACATAGTGTTACACCAAAATGCAAAGTGAAGAAGGTTAAAATCACTCCCACATTCTTCAAAGTAGGCTAGCCTTCGCACTTAAGCAATTGAGTTACTACTTTACACAACGGATTACTGAGCAGCGTCACTCCCGAATCTTTGCACCAAGAATTCATCCAGCTGACCCCAGTTAGAGGTTTCAGATTTACTAAAATCACCCGTTGGCAATGACCGTATGCATAGAAGAATGTGTTTGATGTCCCGATATAGCCTGGCAAGTTGGGGAAAAATTAAGAAACAAACAAAATCAACAGTTTTAACTGAGTAAAAAAATTTAGTTCCACATAATATAACTTCGGAAAAGTATATACCTATTTTGTGCTTGAGAAGTGTTTATATCGAATCTTGAAAATGCTTCTGAAATTTGTGAATGAAATATAACAACCACTTGCCTGAAAAATAGCAAATTTCAGGAATGAGTTGTGGGAATTCGTAAGATGTTTGTAAGCATGCATTATAGAATCAATTTTCTTTCTAAGCGGAGAATGCAGCAACCTTTTTTTTCCATTAAAATGGAACAAATTAAAAAATTAATTCATAATTTGTTATAGAAAATAATACAAATCCAAGATATGTATCAGCACAAGTAGTGCAGCCTAGAGCCTTCTGAGGACAATAAAAAGATTTATCCAATGAGCAGGAAATTTTCGATCTTACTAAAGCATAACAGTGCTACCAAAGTATAATGCACATGATAACTTAATCTTCATGTTCTATTCAATATTTAATTGAAAAAAAAATTGAGAAAAGAAAGTCGGAGTATTAAATGTTATTTGTCTGCTACATCCTACGGGGGGGCAATTATCTGAAACAAAGCAAACAGGTACCCGTACTTTGTTCTGTACTCCGTATTATAACCTTTCCACAATAAAACAAGAACCAAGAGAACAGAGAGATAGAGATTCTTACCTGAAAATCGCTTGAACATCATCTTCATTTAAAGTTCGAGATAGAACCCGTTGAAGGTATCCAACTTCCTAATAAAAGAAAACAAAATAAATAAATTCAAATGCTGAGGTTGCTTGGGGACAGGTGGGGCATAAGGGTGGAGCTCAAATATGATAATTTCAAACTGCTTGTGATAACTTTTATAGTTTCAGGACTGAATGGTATAAATTTTATTGTTCAAGTGCCTGATTGCATATCGATCAAAGTTTAAGGGGCCTTAATGCCCAAGTTAGAAGGGCAACATTCTTGATAAAGGAAGTTGGTTGCTTGATTCTCTGAGTGTTTTCTCCCATAACTCTTATTTTTATTTTTTTGACTCATTCTCTTAATATAGATAGATTCCTTCCCAATAAAATTATCTAGCTCCTTCTTAAGGTCAAATATTTTGTTTTGAATGGTTATTCTAAATAGGATAAAAATAATGATTTGCTTCAGAAGCACATATATCTCACTGCTTTGTCACCCGATATGTGTATGTTGTGTGAATTCAACTCAGATACTGGAGCTCATCTCTTTTTGCACTGTATTGTAGCAAGTTTCCTTTTATTAGAGTAAATGTAAGTTATGAATGTTAGCATAGGAATAAGACCTGTCAGCGCAGGAGTAGATGCTGACAGGTGACTTCCCTTTACTATTTTCCTATAAATAGGAGATATCATTATTGTAATGATTGCCTGCTTTCTGTAATTGAAAGTTAAGTTTCCCTCCAATTCTCTCTCTCTCTTCTCTCTGTTTCTTCTCTCTCATTATTAGTTTCTAAGAACTTTGGAGTAAATTATTTAGGAATTTTAGAGAATACTGGGTCTGCCCTAGGCATTTGCATCATTTTCTCCATGGAAGTTTAGAGGGTTTAGCTCTCAGAAAGAAGCTAAGGGATGTCTGTTCTGTTTTCTGTGTTCATTTGCAGTTGACATGTTTTCATTAACAGTTAAAGAAAATGCCACCATGTTTTTACTTTCTCTCCTTGTTTTGAAGTTTTAAGACAATTTTGAAAACAGAAAACAAAGTGAAAACAAGGAAGCATTTTCACAAATATTGGTGAAAACATATTAACCGAAAATAAAAACAGAAGCCAAACCAAACACTCCATAAGATACTGTGAGGTATTCCGTTTTTGCAGTTGCAGTTCTCCGGTGATAATGGCAGGAAGGGAATCTTATGCTGGCATACTCAAGGGTCCTTTTTCAAGTCTGGACTTCATATGGAATAGTTTTTCAAGAATCACTTTGGTGTGATGCAACTTATGCTCATGGCATCTTTAGAGGTATGGCTTTTCTAGATATGCACAGAGATTGACCTGCTATGTTACATGATTCAATCTCAGTTTTTTTTTTTGTTTTTGTTGTTTCGTGAAGATCCCTTATCCTCTGTATTTATACTATTACCTTTAATATATTTTTTTATTAAAAAAAATAAAGATGAGTTACTAAAAGTGAGGCCTTAGGAGGCGGGAGTGTTAACTGTTATGGGTAAGGATTATTTCAATAAAAAAAAAAGCTAGTCCTTACAAGTTTTAAAAGCAGGTAACATGATAAAAAGACTGATGTAAAAACCAAAGAACTTGACAGAGAACTAACTTCAATAGATGCACATATGCCAGTTAACATTAACAATCAGAAACTAGGTAAATAGAACTGCAAATACAAGATCTAAAGGGAATTGACACAAAGTATGAAATATGAAAGCTTCAGGTATGAGGAGTAACTGAAAGTTATATGATGATAAAGACAAACAGAAAGGAAATGAGGACAATGAGCCAGTAGAAAACTGAGACACAGAAAGCATGCTCACTAATAAAAAAAATGAGTCATTGAATGCATGCACACTAATCATTTCCATGTCATTATTTACCTTTGTAAGGGACCGGGCAAATTGACTAGGCTGGGAGTCAGCATCCTCAGGTCTATTCCAACTCTCAACAATTTGTGGCAATCCACGTAAATGGACTAGTAACCTTTCTCGCATTATCTGAACTAATTTAGTATGTATTTCATCTCTGTGGACTTTATAATCCTGGAAGGGAAAAAAATGCAATGATAAATCAATGTTACATGAGAACTAAACAAAACTATGAAGATATAAAAGGTATCCTCATAAATATAGAAACTAAAAAGGATAGCAAGCCCAAGAGATTATCACCTAAAGCTAGCCCTAAGCAACAGTTTTATCCAAAATGTTTGGACTCGAGGAAAAATAAAACCCCTCTTCACTCTCGCAATTCCACAAAAAAGCATCCACAACACAAAGTTTTGGATCAGAGAGACGAATTGCAGACTACTTAACAAAGAAATCTTACAGATGAGGCAGATATAAAGCTAATGATAACAAGAAGCAGAATAACAATAAGGAGAAAGAAAAGGAATTAATTTAGCAAAAATCAGAATAAGAAAACTAAGAAACAACATTAGGTGCAAATGTGCAGAAACAATTAAAATTCATCACAATCAACAGCAGACTTCAAATTTTATGGATGAAACTGAACAAATGCATGAAATCAGTGGAAAAAAAATAAGCGAAAAATTGATGAACTTTGTTGGAAATGTGCACTTATTATGCATAATTCTCCAAATTCATTGCATAGGCTAACCAAATCATGCAATTGCGATATTAAGGGCAACTATAATCTCCGTATTTATCACACTATATATATAGTACCGTCCTCTTTGTATTGGAGACATGAATTTCATAATGTCTCTCTAATCTCTTAACTTGCAACAGAATCAAGCATGCAAAAAATCAATGAGCAACATATTCAGGATTTCTTACTTCTTGTTCCTGCTCCTATACATTTTGTTAAATACAATATATGGACAAAGGCTGCAAGTTGTTATAAACATAATTTCTTCTGTAGGTTTTCACTTTTTGTTCTCTCAGCTCCGTGGTGTCATTTAGAGGATTGCTTATCCTCTCTAGGACTTTTTCCCTCCCTCCAAAGAAAAGAACTGTATATAAATTATAAAGGAAAATCTCTTTTCACTGAATCAACTATTTAAATTTTCACCTTACATGAGGAATTGCTTTGTCATGAACTTTCATCAACAATAAGCATCAATGGAAAAAAAAAACTGTCATACTTGCAACAAATTAAACGCATTCAAAAATGAAATATACGGGGGAAAAAATCTGAATAAGTCTCCCTCCAATAAAAGGAGGATACCTTTAGTACCAATAAACTAAAGCAATTACCTGAGCTACTCGATCAATCTCAGCCAGCAATAACATTTTTCTAGTCTCTGGTACTTTTAGAAAAAGAATCTGCCGAATTTCTTATACCAGAAATGAAGAACAAAGTTAAAGTCAGACTACATAAAGATGATATAATATACTCTTAAAACCAACAGACTATAAGTTTCCTTTTACTACAACATTAAAAGCTTTATAAAGTGAAAGCATTTGTACCAGGGATAATAACATGTATAAAACTAATGACTTGACTTGCCAACGCCAGGTGTTTAGAAGTGATGGACTTCAAACCAGACACCTACACAGAACATAGGAGAAATTAGAAACCCCGACAACAAAAAAGATCTAAACATAATGAAATGGAATCAAGATAGTGCATCAAAATGGAAGAAAGAAAAACGATGGAGGGGAGAGACAGAGGAGGTTGGGAAGCAAAATAAAATTGTGAGTCTGTTCTTTCTTTAAATTAATTGTTTTGGCCCATGGTTTCTAGCATTCCATTAGATGAAAAAATAACCAAAATGAGAACCCAAAAAATTCTAAAACCCAGCATAATCTTGTGGTTATTCAATTATGCAGCACAGAGCAGAAGCTAAAATTATTGAGCTACATTCTCCCCTAGTTAAGCTTGAATCAAAATTAATAGATAAGACGAATTTTTAATGGCAAGTACATCAAGTTTTATATCTAAATAAAGCGAGTTATTTGGAGAGGGGCATCAAGTTTAAAAGATTAAGGTCACAAAAATGAGGATGCTGCAATGGTTAATTGGGTATACCGAGATGAATCATGGTAGTAATGAGATCACCATGAAGGTCACTTAAGATGGTTTGGGCACATAAGACAACCTGCAACCTAAGAAAGGCCTCCCCAAAGTGAAATTACAGATGCCCCTCAAGCAGGGGGAGACAGACCAAAAAAGACATGGCACAAGACTATTGATAAGGATCTAAGGTACATTAGGCTTCATGAATCTTTTAAGGATCAAGTGCAAGGCCTAACAGAATCCATGTAGCTCAGACCATTCGATGAGAATAAGGCTTGGCCAATGCCATCGAATTGATGTCCTTTTACAACCTATATTATTAATGTTAAGACCCATTTTGGTATGTCAAAATTTTCGCGTGTACCATTTTGGTAGTAGAGGGTGAGCCTTGGCACAACGTAAGGTTATTGCTTAGTGGCCAAAAGGTCATGGGTTCGAATCTTGGAAACAGCTTCTCCACTTGCGAGGATAAGGCTATATACATTTACCTTCCCCAGACCGCAGTAGGTGGGAGCCTCATGCACTAGGCCATCCATTTTTTACCATTTTGGTCCTGAAAATTGAAAAAACTCAAATCGGTTCTCAAGGATCTCAAACGAGGATCAACATAGTCCATTTTAATATCTTTCAGGACAGCCTTTTGAGACACTTTAGTCTCTATCAGTGACTACTTTGACCCGTGTTTGAGATCTTTGAGGACCAATTTGGGTTTTTCTATTTTTCAAGGACCAAATTGGTACACAGAAAATTTTTGAGGGACCAAAATGAGTCTTCAACTCATTTTTATAATATAATATGTGAAATCATTTGACCTGTAAAAGACCAATGATGCACTGTTGTACTGATAGGCAGTGAAGTGCCAACAGGAGCAAAAATGTATCAGAAAAGAAAAAATTTTGGTGGATGAGAGAACATACATTAAAGGCTGCAGTGAGAAAAAGTTGATTATATAGAGGATAGACAAGACAAGAGAGGCAGATAAAGACCTTAAAACTTTAGGAAAAATATTAAGAAAAGGACATTGCTCAATATATAGTATGAGGATTACTTGTGATAGAGTAGTGTACGAAAGTATTGCTAGAATGCTAGTTTAGCATCAATTGATGTACATGTGGCACTGTTATCAAGTATCACATACCTATGCTATATAGATAGCATATATGTAACTGTAATCATTATCAATAACAGAATTCAGTTTCTCAAAATATCTTCTCCCTCTTTCTCACTTTTGCTCCTTTCTTTCCAAGACTTGCCAATAAATGAGATTAGAGGGAAAGTAAAATTGTCGAGTACAGCCACATAAAAATAGTTTTTACATCCAAAAGCTACTAACAGCCAGAGAACACTAGTAGTACCTGCATAGCTCCAGCACCAAGCACAAGTTGACAAGTTCTTGTGTTGAAAAATTTCAAGATTTCTACTACACGGTGAACAACTTCTGATGATAGTGCCGGCAAAAGGTTGTTCATATCAATGTACTCTGACAACATCTTCAGCAATATTAAACCACTGGAAGCATACAAAAGAAATCAAGGAACTTTAAATGCATTGACAAGCTTACAGCCTAAACAAAAAGAGGATAAAACGCAATATTGAGCCACTGGAAGCAAACAAAAGAAATCAAGGAACTTTAAATGCATTGACAAGCTTACAGCATAAACAAAAAGAGGATAAAATAAAATCATTAAAATACAATTGAACCTCACAGATAGGCAACTATAAATTAAGAATAACAAAAGCATTATATTTTAAGTAGATGATCCCAGAGCGTGAGTGGAGCGGCTATCCCCAAAAATACTATATCAGAGTAGCAGAATGTGGTGCCACCACTACATGGAAAATAGTGGACAAAATAAAAATAGTTTCTAGTACAGAAATAATATATTCAAAATCAAAAAGTACTCAATCAAAGAAGCTGTTAAACAGAGGTGGGCATGGACAGAAAAGGGTGAAACAGAAGCTAAGAACCCTGGAATGCAGAGGCCGAAACAGAGAAAGAAGCTGCTGTGAACTGGAAAAAATAGGTGTGGCTACTGGAAGTGGAAGTTGCCAAAGATAAGTGCACTGCAAGCTCATGGAAACAGGGTGGGCTTTGAAACTATGAGTTTGAGGACAGAAGGCTCTGGAAACACTTTGGCTCTATTTGTGCAGTGAGTTTGTGCGAGAGAGAACAGGGGAAAAATAGAGATTTCAATATCCATGGAGAATAGTGGCCGCTCCTCCCACTACTCAGGCCACAACACAGCAACTTAGAAGATGCTATTGCTGCAACAGTGAAAATTGACATGACTACTTGATTCTGCTAGCAGTAAGGACCCACTGTATGCCATTGCAGCAAGATAGTGCTGCTATTGATAACCGAGTATATTGTAATATTATTATAAAATAAAAGTGTACCTACACGCATTCTTATTTGGGGAGAGAGCATTGACAGGAAAACAGAGGTGCACAAAATGGAAAAATGAAAAAAGTTGATTCCAGATTACTAACCAGTTTACCATGTGATAACCAACACCTTTGCAGAAAAGAGCCTGAGAAACAGATTTTTTATTGTCTTTCGTGTCAGTATGGTTACTCTGAGCTGATGAGATCCTAATGTGAGCTCTATTTCGTTCAGTTGACTCAGCCAGGGGTTTGGATCTATCTGATGCAGCATTACTAGTAGATGCTTCAGTGGAATTATTCTGTTCAACTAGCTGTTCATCATTGGAGTGTCCAGCGTCCGCCATTGGCTGAACATCATTGTTAGTAGCCACATCATTGTAACTGGTTGAATTATGATCCCCAGAACCATTAGGGTTCTCAGAAGTTAACGCATCATTTGAAAAAAGTAAATTGATGATAGATTGAAATTCATCAGGAACATCTATTTCCACCCATGTTTCTTGGTCAAGCACAGCCTTAATTTTTGCCATCTAAATGCAAAGAAGCAGTTATTAATAAAGATGTACGGTTATTCCACAGGAAAGAAGCACCAAAATTAAAACTAACCCGAGATTCATGCTGAAAATCAACAAAAGCCTTGGCCTGTGACTGCAATGTTCCACGGATGCTGTATCCCAATCTCCCACCAATCTGTTAATTTGATCATGGGAATTACATTATGGTGCCAAAAATGCAAATTTGTAAACTTAAGCTTTGAATCAATATGAAAATATGTACTTTTTCTGTAGCGGAAATGAACTCCTGTGTGATATTGTATATGTTTAAAAACTCCTGCAATTTCAACCTAGGATGGAGAACAGCACGGACTCCAAGAAGTTTTGCCCATCTTCCATGAGCAGAATCACATGCTGCGAAGACAGCTTCTGCGTTTTCCCGCAATACATCAGCTCTGTTTAGGACCAGATACTTTGAGAACATCAAACAAATAAGACAGCAACTACAATTCAAAATTTATGACACAAAGCAAATAAGATCTTAAACACGTTCTATCTTAGTTCTTCTGTCTAGAATTTTTATAAGTAGGTAGAGGATTCCAAACCACGTTCTCAACCACCATTGTTCTCATTTTTAACAAGATGAAATATAAGAGCCATTTGTTTCCAGCAAATATGTAATATAATACTTGAAATGGGTCCTGACAGCCTCGGAGGCAGAAATATTGACTACTCAAGGACTAAATAAGAAGAAAATACAAAACATGAGGTGATAAAAGCTATTGTCCTAGCCATGTAAAATTAATTGCTCAATATCAAATGTAGTAAAAAAATTCTAATGCCACTGCAAACTAGTGAAGTAAAAAAATTAATTACTTTCCTTTGTGATCAGGAAATTTGCGAATCATCTATCACAATTTCACAAGTAAATAGAGGGAGCTAACCTACTACAAAAATGTTGGCTACAATCTTTTTATTAGAAAGTGAAAATGTACAAACAAGTTTCATTTGATAGCTATAAAGGTAATTTTACGCTATCCATAAAAGAGATTCTTCGTAATTTTGTATTTCTCTTGTGCCATAGCCACAAGTAATAACCAATTCTGTATTTAAGACATTTTCAGATGACAGGATAGTTCTACACATGATATTTAGATTATCGAAAAGAATTCCTTCAAAATTGGACTCTGGAGAGGAATAGTTCTCATCCCAATTTATCTTGTCACCGTTAAAATGATAATCAAACTTCAAGGGGAAAAGAAGATTTGTTTGCAGAAATGAAGGCAAGATTTCTCATCACAGTATACATGTTTATCAATTCTAGAAAATCATCACCACATGAACCTACCAATTTATAAATAGCTAAAAATCACAAATCCAACCCCATTGACACAACAATATCTTTGGACTAATACTTTTATTTCCACGCTGAATTATTTAGGTGCTTCCGAATTTCACAACAGCAATTAATATTTAATGAGGACCAAAAAAGAAAATTGCAAGAAAAAAATAGGTCTAGTCATGAATTGTTTGCTTTTTTTAATCTAAAAAACAAATAAAATTTGAAAAAAGTTTTCCACAAAGACTTAACCTGAAATTTTTTGACATGTTTGAGGAGCTCATGGCATCAATTCCTTTTCCCGGATAAGAAGGACTCTTGACAACACTCTTCTGAGGTGAATATGGTAAAAATGCAGTACCATGAACCTCACTTTCTTGGGATATTTCTGCCGCCGCAGCACCATGAGCAATTGCTGCAGCAACTGAATCGGCAGCATAATGGCCATCACAGTTGCTCAAAATCCATTCAATGGCCTTTTTCACTTCAGCAGCCCGCACTAAATGTGCCTGCAATCACTAAAAGGAAAACAATCTTATTACATCACTCTTTGTTAGAATCTCAAGAGAGAGAGAAGAGAGAGAGAGAGAGAGAGAGAGAGAGAGAGAGAGAGAGAATCTGAAAGTAATTCTATTATTATTAGAATCAGTCAACTACAAAAGAACTCAATACTTCTATTTATAGAAGTGTTGGTTGAAAGGAAACTAACTAACTTAAGGTGCCAGCTGTCATTTAAGTTGACAGCTGGACACAATACATTAAGTTACACTAAAGCTAACTAAGCTATATACACTAATACTCTTTGAACGACTGATGGAAGTTACAAACCAAAGCATAAATTTCAGTAACCTGGAAGTAACCCATAATGCATAATACCCATGCAAAGACATGAAGTGAAGACAATAAATAGGTTTAATTACTCTATTGGTCCCTAATTTTTTTGGGAAAATTTAGATAGGTTTCAGAACTTCAAAAGTTTGTGACTGAATCCCTTAAATTATAAAAAATTATAATTGTAATTTAGTCCCTCATGCACAACTTCGTTAGGGTTATTCAAATAGGTCCGTATAACTTTTGGGAACATTGATGGAAATGTGCACGAAGGAGTCAATTACAATTTTTTAAAAGTTTCAGGACCCTATTACAAACTTTTAAAGTTCAGGGACCTATTTGTTATTCCCAAAAAGTTCAGGAACCAATTCGTACTAACACATTACTAATAAGTTGACATAACAGGCAATTATTCTTTTCTAGGGGCAAAAACTATGAAGTAAGGTGCAATAGAACAGAGACAAAATCATGTTGTAGAAAGTAAAGAACATGCAATATGATCTGATGCTATTAAATATAGTAACATACAGAAAAGTTTAAGCCCTGTGAATTGCAGCACTCACTTATGATGCAAACCATGTCACGACTCATGAAACACCACAAGATTATCAAGAAAAAGACAAGATACATCTTCTTTTATCTGTTAAAAAGAAAAAAGAAAAATACAAGAACTACCATGCCAGGGAGCACTTCGGTTCACGTTGATCTCAACTCAAGATTTCATATTCAACACAAACACAAAAAAGTACACACTTATTGTGGTTTTAAATTAACATAACTATCACTTTAAATATGACTTACAAGAAATGATTGGGATGTCAATACAGCAACCCAAGCATCTCTTTTATTCCATCGATACATTACAATTATGTCTTGCGCAAATTTAGGAAGGACATTCAGGTAGGAAGCTTCTCTTTTGGAGATGTTTCCCATGTCTGCATCATCTGTCTTCCACATATATCATCACTCCTATCCACAATTTCTATGGAGTACAAGACTCCATTTTTCCCCTCTGAATTTATGTGTTTTGTTACTTAAATATTAAAGGGTAAAGCAGACATGCAAACCTGCTAATGTATGTTGGTCTTAACTTCAAAACATACTGAGAAATTCATAATTTTATTCAGTTCCTCATCCTACAAGTTTTGTATTTAATGATATATACAGAAATTCAGAGCATTAAATCACTTTTAACCATATATAAATATTTGCACATTCAAGAAAAATAGTCAAGTAATTAAGCAAACATGGAAAGAGCACAATTTGGGGAGACAGAGATATGCAATTTCTCTATCAGGTGATGAAACTATTAAATGATCGAGCTTTGATAGACAACAGCATTAAAACCTCTAAGTAGCTAAGGTTAAGATCACTTATGAAAGCTTTAGTAAGCAGTATCAGTTTTAACAGGAAAAGAATGACTTTCAGAGTATACATGTATTCGTTATTGAACAGATGGCAGGTTACTGCATAGCCTAACTTCTACTTATACAAAACACATTTTACAAAATGTAACCCGTACTATACATAATTTCAATCACCAAGCTATGAACTTCTAGATCTTAAACAAATATATTTTTATAATAAAAAAAGAATAATAGAAAGAAAGAAAGAAAGAAAGAAAAGAGGGGAAATACAACTGTATGAAGGATAAGAATCCTCCAAAACACGAAGAACGAAGTACCTTAGCCGGCCAAAAAGTAAAACATGTAACAAAACAGTGAAGTCTCTATACAAGTTTTAAATGGTCTACTGAAACAACCATTAGGTGATCACAGAGAGGCCATAAAAATTACCCTATCCTAAAGTAAGCTGAAAGCACATTACCACAGCATATTTGCCTCCTTTTGACAAATACTTTAAATGTAACAAAAAGAAGCTATTATAAAGTAGGAGCCTAGGAGGACACACCCAATGCTCACTAAGGGGTCAAGGGGACCAACCCCCTTCTCTCAAAATATGTCCCTCCATAACTGACAGGACACTTTAACAAGTATGTGGGTACTTAAAGTTTTGTTACCTTGTCCCATATGCTTTTCAGCTAATAGAAGTAGATAACTTTATGTAATTGTTAGTTAGGTTATGTAAAGAGTAGTTAGTCTTACCCAGCTGTAAGTCGGCAGCTGCCCTAACTTAATGTAAAGGCTGTTACCAACAGTTCTCTTCACCTTTCTAATAAAAGAATTTCAGTTTTCCATTTCTCTCTCTCTCTCTCTCATCTTCTCTAATTCTCATATGGCATTAGAGCTTGGATAAAATGGAATGCGAAAACGTAACTGGAAAGAAGGAAGAATTTAGAGGTTGCAGTGGCGGTGGCGGTGAAGGTGGCAGTGGAACATGGTGCTCTCGCAAGTGATGAACAGAGTGCATGGGAGAGTCAGAAGCCATCAGTGAAGAAAATCACAGTACAAATAGAGATGACGAAGAGAAGATCGAAGGTGAAATGCGGAAGGATCGAAAAATCGCTCTGGCTACCATATGAGAAAGTCATTGTTGAACATGTTCCTGTTGAACATGTTCCTGTTGAACATGTTCCTGGTGAACAGCAAGTTGCAGACATCTTAACCAAAGCACTAACTAGCTCAAGTTTCAATATTCTAAAAGGCAAACTCAATGTCATTGATAAGTTTCAAGTAGCAGCTCAACAAAGACCTATTCTTAGCTTTCTGCCTCAAACCTGCCCTGAATTCAAGGGGGACTATAACTATACTGAGCCTCCAGGCTGAGCTAGGAGCCTAGGATTCAAGGGGGAATATTAGATGTAGATAACTTTATGTAATTGTTAGTTAGGTTATGTAAAGAGTAGTTAGTCTTACTCAGCTGTCAGCTTATAAGCTGTCCTAACTTAATGTAAAGGTTGTTACTATAAATAGCTAACAGCCAACAGTTCTCTACACCTTTCTAATAACACAATTTCAGTTTTCTGTTTCTCTCTCTCTCTCTCATTTTCTCTAATTCTCATATCAGCAATAAAGGCAAGAAATCATGATGTGCATCATCTACGTTACTAAAACTAAAAACATTTAAAAGATGCAAGAATTAAGTCTAGATGGGCACAAAAATGGTCAAGTACAAATTACCTGTACTATCATAAAAATAGCACTCAGAAGATGCACAAAGCAATCAGATGACAGGCTCCTCAACTTGCTAGCAAGTGATGCACCTCCACCTGCATCGTTATTTAGCATTAGTGCATTACAAAGTTCAAAGTAGAGCAGAGCAAATAAGAACACAGTGGTAGAAAAATATGCAAGAATCTATGTCAACTCTTAATAGTCAGACATGCTCAATTATGTTAAAGTACCATCTGCATCTACAGCTTTGTCTCCAGAAAAGAACTCTGAATCTGAACCTCGAGCAGCAAGAACCGGAAGCAACGCAGCCACAGCGGTCTTAATGGCACTCTTCATATCAGCAGTAAGTGTATCCCGGTAGATCCTTAGAACAGAAGGAAGTTTAGCCTGAAAACAAAAGAAAATTAACTAAATTAGGTTAAATTCCAGAACCAATTTTCAGATGAAGGTACCTTTTTTTCTTAGAAAAGCATGCCTCTTATTCCCAAGTCAAGGAGGTACAGATGTCACCATACTAAGATTAGTTTCTTGACCAGATTTTATTGAGTCAATAAGAATACTCTTGCTTTTATTTTTTGATAGGCAAAGATTTTGATAGGGAGGGGGGAGGGGGAAAATTGTGCAGCTGCCATGGATTGAACCCAGGCGCTTGCACTTTACGTCCCACAGCTCTACCAACTTAGCTACCTACTGGGGACTCTTGTTTTCTTTTATTATTCAGATAAGAAAGAAGTGAAAAGTGAAGACACCCACGTGCCTTCAAAATTCAAAGATAAAGAAGACTGTAACCATGAAAACACTGCAGGTATCTTGAAAAGACATGCTGCTCTGTTGCAACATCTGAAAAGTATTTAATTATCTTAATAAACAAGGTGTCAATTATGTCCAATTGGAAAATATGTGGTGTCTTGAAAATAACTTGACTTATTACGCCTTCGAGGTGAACCTTGGCAGCAATCCAACGCACCAAAAAATTTAATTACAAAGATGAAAGTGTGCATGGTATAAGGAAACAACAAACATTTGTTGCATAAATAACCTACTGCAATCGTGCTGTGGTATTTTATTTTCAACTCTGCATATATGAAATGACCAACAGCCAAAACTCCCTCAGCCACTTGGAGGTTCTCAGATTTCTTGGATGATGTGAAGTTCTGCTTAAGACATCTTATTTTCTTGGAAAAGAAAGTAGTTCTTGCAGATTGGAATCACAAGGGAAGCATTAAGGTTGAATTTCAAGAAATTGTTTGTGTACTCTAGTTTAGTTTTTCATTTCTTTTTCTCTTTTACCTATTTTCTAACATTTACCTTTCCAAATACCTAGTGTCTACAAATCTTGGTGAAGGGAGAAGGGATAAAATATCCTTAAAAATACAAAAAAGGAAAAAGTCACGGCAGTGATCTGACTAAAGATTACTCATCAATCGTGGATAATAAAGACCATTATACCCAAACTTCCACAACACTCAAGAAATTTAACTAATAAACAATAGTTTTCTGAAGAGTAAATACAGACAAATACTCACTGTTCTAAGCAATCCAATTACAGTAGGAAGAAGACGATCTTTGAATTTGATGGTTTCTTCTTCTTCCAACTTTACCTGGTCATGAATCAGATCCAGAGGTTAGATCACAAACTGCATCCACAAAACTTCGAAATATCACAATGCACACATAATTTAAAAAATAAATAAATAAATATCAAGCATGTGGAAGCAAAAGTAATGTCAAAGTAAGAACACAAAAGGATAATTAAGAATCATACAACTTTATGATTTGAGACTTTGAGATGCTCGAACCTTAGACTATATGTCAAAACAAAGAATTCAAAAGATTCCGCAATGTTACAAAAGAAGGCATTAAGGAGCTTAACTTACCCTTTAGTCCTCAACCCCCACTTTTTAGCCCCAACCCCCATTTTAAATACAAAATAACTAAAATACCCTTTTCTTTTTTTTTTTTTCCCTCTAAATCCCAAACCCCATACCCACCTTTCATCTTCTTCCTTGTCCTCCACCACCCCCAAACCCCATAACCACCGGGCAACAAGATCTGTGTGGATTGCACCAAGAAGAAACCTCAATGGGCCTCCGTCTACAGGGTAGGGTTTTGTTACTGGGGTT
Source organism: Crotalaria pallida (assembly GCA_037953625.1). NCBI lineage: Eukaryota > Viridiplantae > Streptophyta > Magnoliopsida > Fabales > Fabaceae > Crotalaria > Crotalaria pallida. The sequence goes on along the minus strand of CM075650.1, from coordinate 45,279,366 downwards.
GCAGGGGTGAGGTTTGGCGTGACGCGGAGGGGTTGGGGGAAGGAGAACCAGTGGCGGCCGGAGGGTGGGTTGGCGATGGCGAAAGATGCAGGAAAGAGAAGGGCGAAGAGGGATAGGGGCTGTTGCAGAGGTGGGTTGCTGGCTCGTGGGGGAGGCGTTTGTGGCGGCGATGGAAGTTATTGTGGGTTGTGGGTGTCGCTAGGGCTGTCGCAGGGTGGGTCGCGATGGGGAAGATGAGGGGCTGGCGGTGGCAGCGCTGTTATCGCAATTCGAACAGAGGAAGGAGGGAGGTCGAGTCGTGGCGGCTGGTTGAGGACGAAGGAGGGTGGTTTGGTGTGCCTCGAGTGCTCCGGGAAGCACCGCGGCCTCGGCGTCCACATCTCCTTCGTCCGATCTGTAACCATGGACTCTTGGTTCGATATCCAGATCAAGAAAATGGAAGCTGGCGGCGGTGGAGGAAGCCACCGCTGGGTTCCGCCTCTAGCGGCGGTGGAGTAAGCCACTGCTGGCGCGGCGGAAAAAGCGAGGAAAGGAAGGGGTGAGGTCGGCGGCGGAGGAAGCACGACAACAGAAGGCAGAAGGGGTGGCGGTGAAGAGAAGGGAGCTAGCGTTGGTGGTTGATGGTGGTTGCAGACTTGCAGTAGAAAAATAAAGATGAGAAAGAGGGTTGGGGAAGAAGGAGGATATTCTTGGAATTAAATTTTTTTTTGGGGTTTGAGAAAGTGGGATTTCAGAGGATTTTCCCATCTCGATAGGTCTACACCAAGGGTCAAGTTTGAGCCCCTACCTCTTTACATTGGTCTTGGATGTGCTTACGGAACATGTCCAAGAACCAGTGCCCAAATGCATGCTCTTTGCGGATGATATTGTGCTTATTGGGGATACTAGAGAGGAAATAAATGGGAAGATTGAAATGTGGAGACAAGCTTTAGAAGGGTCTGGATTCCGGATAAGTCGAAGCAAGACAGAGTATATGGAGTGTAATTTTAGCAAGAGGCACGTGGGCCTTACTCGGGAGGTGAAGGTTGGAGAGCATGTCTTAGCACAAGTCCCGAAGTTTAAGTATCTTGGTTCTATCTTACAGCAGGATGCAGAAATAGAAGGGGATGTAAATCATAGGATTCAAGCAGGGTGGATGAAATGGAGGAGTGCCTCGGGCGTGTTATGTGATAAAAAGGTACCACTTAAACTTAAAGGAAGGTTCTACCGCACTGCTGTAAGACCGGCGATGTTATATGGGACAGAGTGTTGGGCGGCAAAGGGCACACAAGAGAATAAACTTCATGTTGCAGAGATGAGGATGTTGCAGTGGATGAGTGGGCATACCAGACAAGATCGGATTAGAAATGAGTATATTCGAGAAAAAGTTGGGGTTGCTCCTATTGTTGAAAAAATGGTTGAATCTCGTCTTAGGTGGTTTGGGCATGTGTGGAGGAGACCGGTGGAAGCCCCGGTTAGGAGGGTAGACCAAATGGAGGGTACTACAAGGGCTAGAGGAAGAGGAAGACCTAGAAAAACTATAGGCGAAACAATTGAGAAGGATATGACAATCAATGCCTTATCAAAAGACATGATTTATGATAGGCCTTTATGGCGTCGTTTGATCCATGTAGCCGACCCCACCTAGTGGGACAAAGGCTTAGTTGTTGTTGTTGTTGTTGTTTGGGGTCTAAAAGAGGGGGTTTGAGAACTAGTACTATTCTAATTTTGCTTCATTCTTTTTCTTTTGTCCAATATTTTTACTTGATTCTACTTATCTACATTTCAACCCATATAGAAGATTTTGGACTTTGGAATTTGGATTTCTTCTCTTGTGCTTAATTACAGAACTATAAAACTAAAACCAAAGTATATTTTATAATACATACTTCAGGTAAAGTGGTAAACCTACAAATTTGGTCCCTACATGTAAAGCATATCTTTCATTAAGTCCTCAAAAAGAAAAAATTAAAACTTTCATCACATTTGCAATCATTAGCAAATGAGCCCTTGTAGTCAATCCCGGATACCGCAGCAAAGCGGCTTTTAAGGTTCCTTCTCAAAACCAATTGGCAATGAGAGGAGTAGCCCAACAAATAATTAAACCATACTTCAGAAAATGAAGCAGGTAATGGGGGCTTTTGTTCCCAAAGTTAATACCTCGAAAGTACGAGGTGCGATCCCTTGAGCAAAATCTTGGACAATTCCCGAGGGATCCATTCATCCCACAGAAAAAAGGGGTAAGACTTTTAGAAATCAAAGATAGCTGGAGCAAGGTAGGGCGAAGCACAGGATCATACATGCCTAAACCGCCTAAACCACCTGACATGGGCAAAAGGCATATTCCCTAGACACGTGGCAGGCACGGACCGGAGGAGCAATTAGGGCAGGGTCACGTACCTGCTCGGATTCCATACTCTATATAGAGGTGATATCACCCATTTCAGGTAGGTTACTTTCCTTTTAGTACATTCCAATATTCCATAGCTTAGTACACACTAAATGCACATAAATACTTGATTTGTGCATAGAATCTGGGTATCTAAGCTACCTTATTAGCTGGTCTAGACACCATTGGATCCACAACAACTCGGAGATCTCTTTCCTTCGACATCATCATTACCTAGGGATACCCCGAGGGTTTTGCCGGAACAACTTCCAACACACCCTCCAACGAAGCCTGCCAAATCAGACGAGGGGTTGCTTTTGATCCATAACGAAAGGTCAACATATGGTCCAACCAAAAATAAGTTTGATTTTGGCTCTGATACCATGTTAAGGTTCCATCTCAAAACCAAATAGAAATGAGAGGAGTAGCCCAACAGGTATTTAAACCATACCACAAAGAATGAGGTAGGCGATGTGAGACAAAAATTAAGGACATAAGTCAAATCCAAGTGGGTGAAGACAATTGTGAGTAAAGATTTAAGACTTCAGAACAGTCACAGAGAAGACAGCAAATTTCTATTGAAATAGTTTTACATTGGCAAAAATAGTCCCACGAGAGAAGGAGAAGACATGTTTCGCCAAAAATAATCGTAGAAAATAGAACCTAGAACTCCACTTTGCCAGAAATGGATCAACTTTGCCAAAATAGTACCGAGTCACCCAAGAAGTCAAAGAGAAGGGTAGAGAGCTATGCTTTGGTCAAATGGAGCAAGAGTTGCTCATCCAAGATCTTTTTGTTTGAATTAAGGTATGTGTTAGAATCTGAATAGTGAGAGAAGATGAGAGAGAAAAGAGAGAGAAGAGAAATGAATCTGAAAATTCTGTTATTGAATAAGAATTGAGTTAGTTACAAAGAGAGCACAACACTTCTATTTATACAAGTGTTTGCAGGTACATTAACTTACTGCCAGCTGTCAGCTAGCTTATAAGCTGACAGCATACACTTTAACATTAACCTACACTACTATATAGAATATACTCTAATAGTCCCCCTTAGAAGACCAACTAGGCTAGTATAGAATATACTCTAATAGTATGGGATGAAGGCAAAATGACAAATGGTTTAATAAAAGGAAAGAAAGTGACTAAAAAGGGAGGACGAAACAGGGCTTTTCACTTAGTCGTCCTGTCAGGAAGGGTTGCTGCCAGCCAAAAATTGTGTTGTGACTATTAGTGATATTTATGTAATAGCTTAGCTTAGTCTAGTTAGCCTAGCTGTCAGCTTTTAAGCTGACAGCTCATCACTTAACTTAAGCTGTTGAGCCTCTTCTATAAATAGAAGTGAGCCTTCATTATTGTAACCAACTATTCATTTCAATGAAAATAGAATTTCTGTTTTCTCTCTCTCTCTCTCTCTCTCTCTTTCTCTCTCTATCTGATTCTTATAGTGACACATGCTTGTCTGAAACGAGAAGCACATGTGAAAAGCATGGCAAAGAGCAGGAGATGCTCTGATCCATTCTACAAAAACGATATTGCCACTATAGCAGCATGATCAACTACATAGCTTGTATATTCTCCTACAAATCTTTTTCTCAAATTCCAAATCCAGTTATCAATCCCCTATTTACAAGTTTGTCCTTGACTGTTTTGTATATAATCAAGTCATACATGTCCCATCACCTAAAAGCTTAAGCTTTTGAGAGAGTTGATTCATGAATCATGACATGGTATCATAGTCCCTATTTACAAGTTTGTCCTTGACTGGTCATGTTTATAATCAAGTCATACATGTCCCATCACCTATAAGCTTAAGCTTTTGAGAGAGTTGGTTCATGACATGGTATCATAGTCTCTATGACCAAATGGTCTAGTGTCCGATCCTCATTCTTCTAAATAAAATGTTGAATTTCAGCATAAGGCAAAGATGGACCTCTACAATGTACACACTACAATCTACAAGCCCAAAGGACTATTTTATCAAGGGGTGTGTCAGAGAAATAATAAAGCCATTTGTGCGCCTTCACCTAACAACTTAACATATGGGAAAGTTGATTTGTGACATTACAAACTCATTTCAAATTACCACTCCTCTAGACACAAGTCTTTCATCAAGACCAAGGTACTTAATGGGATTAATTCATATACTAAGAGGTTTTCACCTGACATTTGTTGTGTGCAGTGCAGGTCTAATCTGATACAGTGGCCTAATTCTGCTCTGCTTTCTACGAAATAATCTGTTAGGGGTTCTTGATCAACACAGGATGTTTCATTTAACCTTGCAGAATCTTTTTATCATATGCTTTGGAGTTTGGAGAGTATTATACTTGGGTAGCAGGGCCTTAAACCACCAGGCTAATGGTCAAAGGTTAGATTCCTGGGAATGACACTTGCTGGGAGAGGCAACCACGCACCGCAACACGGATTAGTTCCTTACCCATAAGGTGAGGGGATACCCTTTGGTTAACACACAAAAAAATATATTTCGGAGAATGTGACAAGGAGGAGGCTACAATAGGATGGCAATGTCCTGCCTATACAATTTTCCTATGGTATGTGGTAAGAGAGAAATGTTCATAATTTCCAGGGTCTGTTTTTCCTTAAATTTGTCACATGGTAGATAAGTTGACATGCAAATTGATTGCTAAGTTTTGTTGCATTTTTTAACAATTTCTTACCCCATTACATGTACATCTCCCTTTCCTAATAATATTGTACCTCTTATGAATAAAAAGAAAGAGATAAAAAAGTATCTCCTTAAAAAACAACAACGCATTGGTCGGGAAATGTTTATGAAGGTTACTACTAGAGCCTATTGGCCCAGTGACAATAAAAAACAGCTCATTTGGTCACATATTGACCACAACAGACACAAAGAACAGTAGCACCCCTAAAACTTAAAGTGATAAAAAATTGAAATATTTCATGCACAAGATTCATATAAAATGAAAGAAAACCAAAGAGAAGTGTTAAAGATAAAAGCGATTGAGGATATAATCTTACTTCATCATCCTTTCCATTCATGGGAAGGGAAGCCCTTGCTTTAGCTTTGGATAAAATTATCACATCTGTTTCTGCAGCATCATGTATGGATGCTTGGATAAACTCTGCTGAAAGAATGCTACAAAAATAATACAATACATTACTAAAAATCCATTAAGCAATATAACTTCAGTCTTTTCTTTGAAAAGTGTACAATCCATAATTAGCAATATTTCATTACAAAAATCAAACTTAAGAGTTAAAATGTAAAAATGAACAATAGAACATGCTTGAAATAAGCAAGAGTTTAAAATATTTTTAAAACAAAAGAAAATGTGAATGGAATTAGTTCAGAAGAAAAATTATCATTAGGTTGGAAGAGGATTGAATAAAGTTTTCAAAAATAAAAGGGAAAGAATAAATAAAGTAATTCACACAACGACAAATAAAAAATGAATTAAGATCAACCTTGAAACAAAATTTAATGCTTTAAAGGTGAGAGCACAAAATATGGACATCAACTCCTAGATTTGCTTCTTTCTTGATAATTTCTTTTCCCCAGCTACAAGAAATCATATTATCTACCTTCTTTCATTATAATCAGAAACCAAAAAAAAAGGACCAATTAAATCAGCGGATTCTATCACTCTGACTCTATCAAACTCAACAATCGTTGTCACACTGCAAACAACCATTTCAGTTCCCTAAGAACGAAGGATAAGGAACCCAAAGAAGGATACGTTTTTGGGGAAATGATGCAATGAAGAAACCAAAAAATTTATGTATTTAGTTTTGCACTTTTGGTTCCTTATCCTAAGGACCTCAGCCAACAAAATCCTGTTTTGTATAGTAACAAATCAGCTTAAATATAAAGTATATACTACCGCAACCTTGAATCAAGTGTCTCGCATATTCTTATAATATTATTATCATGTTAGCTATTGAAGAATCAAGGCTTTGACATTTAATAATCCTTACTCTTCTTCAACCAAAAATTTCCCATGAGTACAAAACAGATAAAAAACCACAGACCCATAAAAAACCAACTATACTGAACAGAGGATCTTGATTTAAGTTTAAATTTGAATGGTTCGATTAAAAAATTTATTTATTTTCATTCTAAAAATATCAGCTTTTTTTTGTGATGTTCATTTGGTAGATTTGCACAGAGATTGGCATGCTGTACAACGTGACCCCTTTGTGTAGTTTTAACATTTTCTTTTGTTCGTTTGAGGATTTCTTATCCTCTACTTGTAATATTCTCCTTTGTTCTTTTTTTTGGTAAGCATGGTAATTTTTTTGTAAGCATTCTCCCTTCTTCTAATAATATTTCTTTTTTTAATCAAAAGAAAAATCAGCTGTTTTGGTTGGTTCGGGTCACATGTTTAAAAACCAACTAAACCAGAAATTGACCAACCAACAAAAATCATTTATTATTTATAAGTTTTAAGTACCCCAACGGCCCAACCGCGCTTGCTCAGTCAAATGCTACAACTACCCGTTATTTATTCCTCACCAAGTCCCAGTGCATCAAGCCTTAGGATGTGCCTTTCATAAATCCAGCTTCACAGAGCATCTCTCCCTCTTCCTAATGTGATATTTTTTAATCCTAATGTGATTAATCTCATCAGGCAGTCCACTTTTCTCTCAGTTTCAGAATCTTACTAAAAAAATGTTTTTATCATTCTACATTTTTACACTTTTCCCGAAATCTTTCATGTCCTATTTCCTTCTTACCACCATTTTGTCTTTTACATCCAAATAACCATTTAACAGCTCTAGCTTCAGGATAAAACAACAGAAGGATGGTTTCGTGGTGACTTTTAATGGATATCATCAAAACTCAAATAATATTGCCTTGCCCCATTTGTTGATTTACGTCACGTGGATAGATCAGGACAATACTAAATGTGTACCTGTTTATGGATTCAATAAAGCCTATCACATGATCTCTAAGATGACGAAAGCAATGCAGACCGGTGAGCTCATCTCCATTCTACAAAACAGAAATGCATTGCTATTAAATCAGGACAAATCATGCTATGTTGGAAACAGGCTTCAAAGGAAGCAACCAATGTTCAACGTAGGAATTGATATAAGCTACGCATAAACCTCATAAAACATGTGAGTAAAAAGAGTGGGGTGTGTGGTTGGCATGGGAACAAGTAGTGTTCTAATACAAAAGGCTAAATGTGTGTCAAGAAAATAAGCATTAAGGATGATATTCATGAGATTTCATATAATGATTAGAAGATACCAGTAAATGTTGCAAATCATCAGTTACATCCAGTGCTCCAGCACAATCTGCAGATGCAACAAGCTGTATCACAGCAAAATATATCAACTTAAACAGGGTTTCCAGTCATCCATTACAGCAATTCATAAATATGATTGACAACTTCAGGCTAATAATTATCAGATAAAGGAAACACAAAACTAAACAAAATGACCAACTGTGAATCATTAAGACATAATACATCCCAGATGAGCCATAGCTCAATTACAGTTATATTCAAGTTCAAATTCACAAACTGACAAAACTAATAATAGATAACACCATAGAAATATAATCTAAATCTTCATAATCCTATAGTAAAACTTTTAAAACTCCATCCTTCACAGGACCAACATGCCTTATATGGAACTCTACTCTAACTCTAACAAGACTATCTTCTTTATTTCATAAATCACAGGAAGCCTTTAATCACCAATCCCCACAATAATAACAAATCGCAGCAAAAATACGAGGACTTTCTCAAAGGGGTATACTTGCTAAATCTAAAGAGAGAATGGCAATCCTTGTTTAGTTTATTTGTCTTTTCTCAATCACACTACTCTGGTATTTTCTTTTCCGAATAAAATTCCGTTTTAAAAAAATGATATTATGCAAACCAAATGCATGCCCTAAACATTGTTTCTCAACCCTAAAGGAAGCATAGCTACACAACACAAATACGTCAAAATGGAAAACACACATAAAATAATTAAATGATATACAGATGAAAAATATCTAAGAGTATTGAAGTGTTGGATGCTGATATAGCAACGATTTTTATGTATGGTGTGTTACATAGCTTCCTATGTATGCCAGAGAAGGCACTCAACTCTGACTCTAACAACAGTATCTTCTTAATCTAACAGCTAAAGCAACACAATCCCTGTAATAATAACAAATCACCACAAAAACTAGAGCATATTCAGAATCAAAAATCAAAATCAAACCACAAAACCAAAAAAAGTACCAATTTAAGAGCAGATACAGCTTGGTTAACATATAAAATAAGCCTCAATTTCTGCTGAAGCGCCAAGAGGTTAGTCCTAGTCCCATTCAGCTCCTGAATCTGCCGCGCATCCTCGACCAAATCCGAATCCAAGAGCCGGATCGTCTCCTTCAGTTCGCGAATCCTGCTACAACCTTCAACGATCTTCGTGTTCAAATCCTGCAACTGCCCCTGCGCCTCGAAGAACGAGCTCGACCGGAGCGAGATCTCCTTCACCAAATGCAATTCCACCACATCCAAGTAGTGCGAGAGCTTCTCCTGCAGCGCGAGGTTCTCGGAAACGCTCGAGAACGGGCACGCCGCACGGAACGTCGCTCCCTCCTCCAGCCTGAAATCTTCTTTAAAATAAAGCGACGGAACCTCGCGGAGGCACGCGACTAATGCATCTCCCTGCCCCGAAACGACGCCGTTTGGATCACTATCGCTGATCTCCTTCGTTTCGTGGTTCCGGATGTCTTCGAATCGGTGGTAGGGTTCGGAGATTGGGGAAATGTAGGAATTGAAGTCGGATCGGTTGATCTCGGAGATTTGTTTGGTGGTTATGGGATTGAATTCGGGAGGAGCGACGGCGGCCGAGGAGGACCACCAGGCGACCCAGGAGGCGGAGGCATCGGCGGCGTGGGGGTTGTTGAGGATAGAAGAGAGGCTTTGGATTGCGTCGGAGTTAGATTTGGAGAGAGAAGAGGTTCGGTTGTGGTGTGAGGAGAAAGAAGGTGATGATGAAGAAGATGATGATGATTCGGTCCTTCCCCAGTTTTGGGAAGGTGGTGAATCCATTGCGTTGGGGTGGGTTCAGAAACTTGGGTGCATTACAATTACAATTACACTAACAATTATTATTATAATCAGAATTGCAATTGCAGGTCTGGTTTTGGTTAAAGAGTGAAGATGGATCAGATGAGTGAGTGAGAAAGTGTGTGTGATGAGTGGGTTTCAATTTAGGAAGGGTTTTCAGTATTTTCAGGTTGGGAAGGAAATTTGAGGTTTGGTGTTTTGGGAAATGTGAGTAATGGAAATGGAGGTTGGGATCTGAGAGAGGGAAGAGAGAGCGCAAGTGGAGGAGGGTGTTGGCTTTAGAACAATGGGATGGAGAAATAGATTTTTTTTTATTTTTTTTTTTTGGAACAAATAGATTTTTTATTTTTAATTATTACGGAGTATTATTTTTTATTTTTATGGGATGATGGAAAAACCGCTGGTTCAACCGGGTAGATATTGCTTTTCGACAGGCACATCTATGTTACATCAATACGGATATCGTACCGGATACGGGTATAGTATCGGATACGGGATACGATATTTTCTAAAATACTAGGATACAAGTAAGATCAAATTTTATAAATAAATATATATAGAGAAGGTACAAATAAATGATTTTGTATTCAAATAGCATATGAATATCATAAATTAGAGGTTGATGCTCAAAATAAGTCAAGATATAAATTTTAAGGCAAAAAGTACATTATTGGTACGATTCACACCTAAAATATACATTAACATACCAGTTACGAGTACCCAGGAGTATGGTACGTGTATCAATACCCAAGGTGTACCGGGTACATGTACGAGGACGTCACCAGTTTAGGAGTACGTTTTAGAGCGGCACACTAAAGTGAAGGTGAGGAAGGATAAATAAAATTATGAGTAAAAAAAGATATAATTCACTATATTAAAACGATTGCCCATCGAGTAAAAAAATTATGAGTCGAGATTGTATATGGTAATTTACAAAGAAAATATATTTCCAATAATAAAGTAGAGTTATCTCGAGCTCACATATATAGCTCAATATGATTACTTAAAAATAACTTTTTCATCAGAGTATGCGGAAGAGTAAAAATATGAACCATGAGCTGATAGTCATCAAACAAGTATATATATATATATATATATATATATATATATATATATATATGAATATAAAAGTAGCCAAGGTACATCAAGGTCTACGTTGAGATAGCAAAGGTTTAAAATGTACAAGTCCATAGAATATAAAACTAACATAAGAAAAGACAACCCCTCCGAGATCTCTCAAAATATATACAACATAAATACAGAACAAAATATGAAATCCTAGAGTGGTAGTCTGATGATCCTCCTCCATAGCATGATCCTCCTCCATAAGTCTCCAGCAAAAGCTCCACACGTCTCACATATCAACCATCTATACTATGCATCACCCGGTGGATCCCCAACTCCCCACTGGCTCCCAGTGGAGTGCTCAACTGGCTCCCCCTCGCTCTCTGCCTCCTCAGGGTCCTCCTCTACCTCGTCCGACTGAGTCGGTGCCCTACCACTGGGCACTGGGTCAACTGAAGGAGTCCCATGAACCGGACTCATCGGACTAGCTAAAGGGGTCTCCTCCCGAATCACTCGGGAAGCAAAGGGGTGGGATCTAGTAGCTGCTCTAAAACGAAAAGAATGAAATCGACGAGCTGGTCGAGCTGGGGGTGGTCCATGATAAGCATAAAACGGGGGTACATGCAAGGTATAGATAATAGGTATGCGGAACCTACGAGGACGAACACGAGCCAAGGGGTTGGGGTGATAGAGGGTCACCTCTACCTCCCCCTCATAGGTGGCTCGATGGTCCTCGTAGTACCACACTCCACTAGGGAGCGGGCGCAACTCGATGCAAGCTAGATAGCGAGCCATCACCTACAATGGGCATAAGGGGCAAGCAATATAGTTCACATAATCGAATAAACATAAATTTAAGCAGGTAACCAAACATATATACCAATAGCCAAGAGGTATGCACAACATGTGAGCAAGCCAGTTCAGTTACTAATCAAACTCATTGATGATATGTCATGATGCTTGCACACAACCTCTCAAATCCTGAGATTCTTCAACTAATGCTCTCATGCATGACAATCCAAACAACCCGTATACGTGCCTCAGACATATAGTGAACCTGCTCGGAATATAATCCATAACGGCACTACCAAAGTGTACGTTGCGTCACCAAGACGTAACAGCATTCCACTATGCTGCCCACATTCCCAAAATGTATCACCGAGCAAGCCACACGACTATGCTTGGAACGTGGTCCAAAATACCAATATCAATATCGATGTGCGCATGTCGTCACCATGACGAATACCCAACGTTCGCAGCAACCAATGTTGGCCACATTACCAAAATGTGACTACAGGCAAGTCGTAACCAAATTGGTACTTCCATAGTACCCTCCTCATGTTCCTCGAACATGACCAAATGATATGCTATCTCCACATCACCATGCATGAATGCACACAAACATCCCTTTTAGGGTTATTTATTACTCTCATAATGCGCAGCATGCAATATATTCGATAATGCAATTACCAACGCAATTGAGCATATCATATCTTCTTTTTGGAACATGATTTATTCTTTACAATCATCATTGAGTTTAATTAAACTTGACCTAGTTGAAAATGGTATTATTCTAACATTCTATTCAAAGAGATCGAGTAATTTTCCAAAAGACTCGAGTAGAGTTCCAAACTATACTAAAATACTCGAGTGGTTCTTAGTAAGACTCGAGTGGATCTCAAGTAATATGAAAAGTTTAAGTCTCAGTTTTTCTAAAAATACTCGAGTAGTTCTTGAAATACTCGAGTCTTCATCAATCCAGAAGACTCGAGTGGATCATGCAATACTCGAGTGGTTCATCAGAAAGTTCATTGATAGCATCAGTCAAAACCCAAGTCTTGGGTCAGAGACTCGAGTGTTGGTGCCACCAGACGCACTGGTGCGTCAAAAATACTCGAGTCTCGAGCCAAAGACTCGAATCTTAATAGATAAATAACACTAAAACTTGGGTTTTATCATACCATTTTCAATTCTAGTCCAATTTAATTGCAACCAGTGATCAACAGAGCTAAAATCATGCATAACAAACATGTTCCAATACAGAAATAACATCATATTACACTGAATTGAATTTGAGCACCAATTATGCATAAAATCACATTTTCAACAACTTAACATACCATATTCAATTATTTGATACAGCTTGCATGCAACATATAGAACTTGCTCCAAACAACTTTTAAACTCAAATAGGTCTCCAAGCCATAAATCTAACTCAAGCTATGCCCATAGAGTCTCATGGTGACTCTACACTTAAAATTTAACAAATTAAACTTATTCTAGTGAACAAATAGCTTCACTCTTACCTCTAAGCCGTGAATCAACAAAGAGATTGCAGAGAAATTGGCTGGAACACTCCAACCCACAAAACCCTTTGCATGAAGCCACATTTGAACAGGGTCCAAATATCAGGGATTTTAACATGCAAATACAGTTTGACAATTGGGGAATTTGGTTAGGAACTAATCTTTGCAACATAAACTAAAGGTAGGAATGAATTTGAGGGTTGTAGGACTCATATACTTACCAAAATCCGAGCTCCAAATAAGCTCCAGACTTCAGTTTCTGAACTTGACAGCAAACAACACCCAACTTTTGAGCTTCGATTCTTCCTCTACACGAACTCTTAGCTCTCAATTTTTATGTCTTTGTAAAGATCGTGATGTGAGCTTTACAATGGTGTATAATACTCACTCTAACACTCAGAATCTAAAGAGAACGCCAAGAACGAAATTGAGAACCCTAACCTCAAATTTTTGGAGCAATTCGACCAAATGGTCGATTTTCGTCAACAATCATGCTTATATAGCATGAATCGTTGATCATGCATGGCGACACGAAGGCCACTATCGAGTCCTTGAGTTGATTTCGTGTCAACGTTTGGAAATTGTTGAGTGTTGACTCATCAAACGCACTAACGAGTGCAACACTGACCAGAATACTCGAGTCTTTCCTAAAAGACTCGAGTCTTTTGGTCAAAATTTGAAAAATAATTATTTTAATTCCTTTCCCTCCAACACCTTTCTAATATTGCTTCTAGGTCCTAAATCAGGGACTAATATGTAAAAACCCCATTTTTACATATTAGTAATTATTAAAATATTTCCCATGCCATTACACTTATCATAAGCATAGACATAATTACTCTAACTTAATTATAAAAGAAATATTTATAATTTAAGAAAATAATTTTGAATAACTTTCATAATTGTCATTTCATTACATCAGGAATTGAAAATTTGGGGTGTTACACCTTATCTCACAAGACACACCATACCGGGATATCAATATAGATATACTGCTTACAGATAGCATCTTACCTACAACAAGTCTTTTCCCACAAGACACAGTATGTTAGGATCTATGGCTATACTGCTTACGAATAGCATCCAACCTGCAACAGGTCTCTTCCCACAAGACATAGTATAACCGAGATTCATTGAACTATCTCTTACACATAGCGTCCAACTTGTTACAGGTCTCTTCCTACAAGACACATTAAAATTGGGACTCTTATGATATAATGTTCACATCTTCCAGGAAATATTTTTCCAAAAACTTCTCTTTAATATCTCTTAGGTGATGAGTAATTCTCAGTCTTCAATAGCTGTCTTGCATGATCCCACCAAGTCTCCGCTTCACCATTCAAGATGTAGGTAGCATACACCACTTTTTTCTCATATGTGTACCCCATTGTCTGAAAGATCTTTTGAATTTCTTGCAACCATTTTTGAGCTCCTTCCGAATTATATCCTCCTCAAACTTCGGTGGATCGTTCTTCCGAAATTCTGATAAGCCATAGAATTCAGTAGGACCTTGACGATTGGGTTGAGTAACATTCTCCAAAATTGTAGCAATCTTTTCTAGAAGTTGATTCATAGCTCTATTTGCCATTGAATATCTGCACTCATAGAAACTTAGGTCAGAGTCACACAACCCATTGAATATGGGAATGACCATACTCCACAGCCGAGAGTTGGAACCATTGCTCTGATACCATAAATGTAATGCCCCAAAATATTAAGGTAATTAAAAATGTGGATTAACAAAAACTTTTTTTCTTCTGAAGAGTGTGAAAACCAAAAGCACTTTTCATTAGAATAACATCCGTTTTACAAAATAGCTTGAGTGTAATATATATAATTACAAAATCCCAAAACCCTTTTTACACCCAGAGTATGGTCTTCACAACTCTATCCTTCTGTAAAAGGATTCAGACGACATAATGTCATCCTGACTGTTCCTTCTATCGTACTCTCACTCCAACAGGAGTGGCTTCAGTCCTGTCCTTCGAAAAGACCTACCACACAGACATAGTAGATGGGAGTAAGTCACTTGTCATATCACCTAAGCAGATTATATGATTGGTTCAAGCACAATCATATAAGTGATTTTGGAAATAAGTGATTTTTGCAAACTACGAAAAGGTTTAAAAAGAAAATTTTAAGTTGTTGTATATGTTGTCCAAAACCACTATTGTAACACCTAAACTTAATTCATTTTATTTTAATACAAATAGGGAAATTTTAGAAAAATTTTCGCAAGGTTTTATTTAAAATATGGACTTTCCCCAATTTAGAAAACCTGAAACCTGTCAGAACCAGAACAATCCAGGTATAACATTTACATACATACATATATTCGCAAGCATTTAAGTACAATATCATTCCAATCCATTTTGAGTCAAAGTCCATAAAGAGTTTAGTTACATTCCAATTATTGGTTGTGGTTTAAGTGAGGTTTATCAAAAGAGAGGATATTAAGATATCCTTCACAACCATAGGCATAATTTAGAAATTTACATCAAAAGAGAAAGTAACATATGCAAATGTAGTATACTATGATTATAATGCAACTACTACACTCCATCAGGGGAAGTGTAGTGATCCTCGGCAGAGGGAACAGTGGAAAGCACCTCGTAATGTGTACCTAAAATATTAACCACAAAGAGGTGAGTAATTTGAATTTAAATCAAAGAAAACACTTAATAACAATAATAAAGAATAATTAAATGCATTTACACACACAACATTCGTTATACATTTCCATCATCATATAAATGACGCAACATAAACATTATAAAAATATATGCTTAAGCAATCACATGGGATGCAATGCAACGTCGCTCACTTTGATTTAATCCCTGAATTCAATAGTATACTTTTTCATTGCATTTCATTTCCTTTATCCTTTTTATTGGATTAAGTGAATTAAATCATATGGATGCATATGCATGCACTTTTCACCTTTTCTTTTCCTTACTTTTCAATTCTTTGGCTTTGCTTTGCTTTCTTTACAACACACATTTCCTCACATCGCCCTCCACTCTGGGGAAAAACCGACCGGGAGTAAGCATCCTTCAACCTATAACTTACTTGCACAGTACTTCACGCCATTTTTGGGGTTCCTCATACAACTTGGGTTGATTCGTCCAAGTTGGCTGTAGTAAGGATCACCCTCGACCGGCCAAAATAAGCCAAAGTAACTGGCAAAATTGTTATAGTTTGCATAAAACCAATCCCTAACACGGGAATCAAACCCATGTCCTTGGGAAGATCAAAGTTTTTCACAACAATTTTCGGCGATTGTTTCAATAGCACAATCTAGTTACTCTTGCCTTCACGTTTTACGAATGTTTTTCCCCTACTCCTAACGTCCACCTTTTCTCCATGCATGATGCAATTTCTTAGACTCTTTCTAATTAAATTTGAACCCTTTGTTCTTTAGAACATTGCATTTGTTTAGCTCAAATCTAATTAGAAAGCACTTTATGCTAGTTTATGCCTAACAATCAATAATCAAAGTTAATAATTATTAAGCACAAATAAACATATGTTTGCATCATTTATACTACAAGAGCATCAATTCACGTAATCTCATACATTGAACATACCAATCATAACACATAAAGAAAACATTCAATAAGACATAAACTCATAAATCATGAAAATTTAATTCTAATGTCTACAAACAATTTAATACGCCTAATTATATAATTATTATCATTAAAACTTTTCCCTAATTTAAACCAAAGTACCCCCTCTTTACCTTTTGGAGAGAGAAAGAGAAAATGAGGGATTGATGAGCACCACCTCTAATCCTTGAATCCAAGCTCCTTAGCCTCTTGATTTTCGTTCTCTACCCCTTTTTAGGCTTCCTTTCTTGATTCTATGGCCAAACTAATTGATTTGGGAATTTATGGTTCATGGGTGTGTGAGAAGATTTAAGAGGAGAGGGAGTGAAAGTGAAGGTTTAGTGAGAGAATAATGATGAATTATTGATGGGAAATGGATTTATGATGGAATTCTTACTTGATTTTGGCTTGATTTTGAGTTGGGAAAACCTAGGGTTTATGAGGGGAAAAATCGCATGAGGAAGAAGGGAAAGAGAGTGGTGCGCGAAATGGCAAAATTCAGCAACACCAGTTTTTAATTGGTGCGCTCGCTTGGGCGCACCGTGGCGCACGCTTGGGCGCGCGGGTGCTGCTGCTGCTGATCTGGTTTGGTGCGTGGGGCTGGTGTACGTCTTGTGCACCTGGTGCGGCTGGCTGGTGCGTCCCTGCGCACCGGTGCGGGATTTCTGGTGCGCACGAGATCTGGTGCATGTCTGGTGCATCTGGCTAGAAAACTAGCGCACCAGATTTGGCTAGCCAGTGTGCACCGGTGCATGGCCGGTGCTAAATTTTTTTTAAAACACAATTTAACATATTCCAAAACTTTTCTAAAAATAAAATACACACTAAAACATTAAAATTCTTTTTCTTAAAATTATGTAACTATTAAATTTCTTAATTACTCAAAACAAACTAAAACTTCTAACTACTTAAACTATTGAACTATTAACATAACCTTAACTACTTAACACATATAGCTATTTAATAAAATTGGGGATGTTACAACTATGACCCAAAGAAATGATTAGTAAAATTGATTTTTAAAGGAAAAGTGACTTTTAGAAAATTGTTTGATGCATGAATGAGTAAGAAATTAAATATTATACATGTTGTGCAAAACCTCCTCAGTCTTAACCTCAGCAGGCGGTGTAGGCTGAGCACGCCGTGTGTAGTAAGTCCGAGGGCCACCATTCATGTAGTCTCTCAAGGTAATGCTACCAATGTGCAAATCGATCCTTGCTCCTTTCAGCCTATGCTCCCGGTCACTGATCCCCAACTGAGTCAAGCCTCTCCAGATCCAGCCATCAAGGGTAGCTTCAAACACTCCCCCCGCTAGGGGCCACATTTGGATCGCGATGTTGTACGCCATCTGCCCGTTGCGTTGCCACGAAGAACGAAGAGAAACAACGAACAGGAGAAAGAATAAGCTTTTCTGGACGTATGACTCGTCGGCAAGAGAAACATACCACCAACGTATCTCAAGACAAAAAATAAATAATAATACAGATGCACATGAATATGCATGAATGCATGATCGTCATCATCATTAGATATATAATTCATTGATCTTGCATCATCCTGCTTATCACAAATTCATTGCCATCACTTACATCACCACACTTTCATTCTTATAAACAATTAGCTTTCTTAGTGTATTTTATTAAGTCTTATTGAGGTTTGCTTCACCAATGATGTCAGGGAAAAATAAAGCATCACTGGGAAATTTATCTAATTAGCACACACGTCTATATCTCCTCCACATCCTCCCAATCCTAGTCGGAAGCAAACAGGATGGACAGGAACCTTAACCCACGTCGGTCGAACAGTTGAGAAAACCAATAGCATATAAATATGTATGTCAAGGCCACAACCGTACGGGCCGACCATTATGACAATTAATATTTTACGCGATACTGCAAGGGCCCAACAACAAATCAATCTGCCCGCCTCGTTCAAGTTTCCTCTCACCGTTTCGAATTTGATCAAGGGGGCGACAGTACTTTTTTAGTTCGCGGTGCAGAACATGCTACGATCCCTTGGGTCTTAAGTCCTGATCACATATAGTCTAGTTCTGCCTAGAAAAACACCCTAGGCTACTTGATGAGTCATCGTCATCACCCTCCCCTATCATAATCACCCACCTGAATATCCGTAGATAAGTAGGGTATCTTCCTCTCAGCTACTTCTCGCTCATCTCACTGCATTATAATTAATGTCTTTTAAATATTTTATTAAGGTTTATTAACCTAATTGCGGACGAGTCACCCTCATCCATCCTTCGGTGATCCTCGACCTCTAATTAATCAATCTTTTACCACATCCATTCTTTTCCGTTAATACTTGATAATTAAAGGCTCGGACTCACGGAGCATCACTCTCGTGGCCAGCATAACTCAACCTAGAGAGCATAAAATCCATCTTGGTGCTCATCAGGGAGATTCACTTTCAATCATTAATTTCTCAAACTCATAACATTCATTCATCACTTTTTAATTTCATTTTTCAATGTCATGCGTTGTGACACCCTTTTTTATTAATCCAAGTATAATATAGTAATTAAACTATTATATTGGATAATATATGGACTTGTAAGTATTAGAAAATGTGAAAGGAAAATTTTCTTTTAAAGCGGGTGCACAAACTAAAGCTTGGAATTCTTGGAGAAGAAATTCTAACTCGTTTCAAACAGTTGTATCGAATCCGGCAATTTTTAAAACCTTTTCATGAATTGGGTAACATTCGTGTTTCGAAATCGTATTTATATAATAGAAAGTAAATGAAGCTACCCGTGCTTTGGTTCGCGAAATTAATACCATGTAGCCGAACTCGTTTAATGATTAAATCAGAGTAAGCGGAATTTATAGGACTATACAATTAAATAAAAGATAAACGTAGGTTTGATATATATATATATATATATATATGAAAAGAGTCATAAGTACATAGTCCCAACATAAGTCTCCAAGATCCATATACAAGTCCATAACAGATCTACATCATCATATAACCATAGCCCTAGAGTACTCAAAAGTATATCTACAAAATATATACATAACAAAATATGGACTCTAGAGGTGGTCACGTAGATCGAGCAGCATCATCAGTAGTAGTAGTGTTAGTAGTAGTTTCCAAGTAGCAAAAGGTAACAGCATCATCATCAACACAGCAGCAGCAGCAAAATCTCCTCCACAACAACGCCACATCGGATCCTCAAGTCCACATCATACACATATGCACGTACCTAGGGATCATCATCCCTCCAGTCACTCCCAGTAGAATGCACGACAGGCTCGCCTCTGCTCTCATCCTCCACTGGATCCTCCTCGATCTCATCCGAAGGGGAGTGTACCCTACCACTGGGTACAGGGTCGGGAGATGGTGTGACCCTAATGGGGCTCCTCGGATCAGAAAGGGGAGTCTCCTCGCGGACGACTCTAGAAGAAAAAGGGTGTGAGCGGGTAGGTCGAAAACGAAAACTGTGATAAGAGCGAGCTGGTCGTGTGGGAGGTGGTCCATGGTATGTGTAAAACAGGGGTACGTGCATAGTGTATATGATTGGAATCCTAAATCTACGAGGACGAAATCGAATCAACGGGTTCGGATGGTAGAAGGTAATCTCTACCTCCCCTCGAACACCGCGCGATGGTCCTCATAGATCCATATGCCACTAGGAAGTGGCCGGATCTCGATGCAAGCGATGTAACGAGACATCACCTACAAGGGCATAGGGGTAAGCATTTCTATACACATAATCAACAGAGTATAAATTTGTACAATATGAGTATGTAAATATGCAACAATGATCAACAATCACATTTAGCACTTAGCAGTTATTGAATGCAAATAGGATGCTCATACTTGTTTCACTTATAGCGCTTAATTTAAATGAGTGACATGATGCATGAGTTTAGCTCTCAGGCCTATCTCCATCAAACTATATCACTCTCTGACGTCCATCCCTGACAACCCAGCACTCAACCGTGCGTTGTATTCCTAGGTATACAACAATTCGTACATTCACCTAGAATGTACACGACAAGCTTGGAATCCATGCCACCCGAGCATATCCCGTCATCCAAACGGACCGTCATCCAAACGGTATAACCATATCGGCATCCACTAAGCCGACCACGTCAACAACGTGTCATCAAGCAAGCGTATTGGCACTCCCAGAGGCCCTCCACATGTTTACCAAAAACATGATATACGTCCTACCATCCAACTCCAGAATGAATGCATCACTTTCTAAGCTTAAATGAAATTGATTAATACATTACTGGCCACCTAGGCATATTTTATCTTTAAAAGAACCGTCACCAAACGGTACACTTATATTAATCAATCTCTTTTAAGTTCAGATCCTTTGGATTATTATAGTTAAATTCTTAACCAACTAAGTCAGAATTGAAAATAGTGTTTCTCAGGTTCTGGTAAATTACTCGAGTATAATTCAGCATACTCGAGTGTTTTTCAACTTTTCCAGATTACTCGAGTGTTCTTAGGGTTACTCGAGTGTTCATGACTTTCTGGGGATTTGGGTTTCAAATTCATTAAATTACTCGAGTAGTTCATGGGTTACTCGAGTGTTCATCATGATTTCCAGAATACTCGAGTGGTTTGCCTTAACATGTCCTCAGGTCTTACTCGATACTCGAGTACTAGACATAATACTCGAGTGTTCTTGCTCAGATTACATTGTTTTACAAACATTTTACTCGAGTACCCTGTCCAATACTCGAGTGTTTCACAGCAGAACATACTGAAATCTTAGTTTTAACACACCATTTTCAGTTTCTACTCAATTCTAGTCCAATCCAGGGATCCACAAAGTTCATATATCTTAAATAGAACATGTTACAACACTCATTTCATATCAAATAACAAATTTGACAGAGAATCAATCCTTAATGCATAAAATACACAATTTGACAATTTAATACCTCAAATTGCATAATAAGCACAATACTCATGAAATAGTGTTCACTTAAGTTCACATGCATGATTTAAAACTTGATCAACACAGTTTTAGAGCATGACTTAGTCTCCAAACCAAAGTTCCTATTCAATCTAAGCCCTTAGAGCCTCTTGATGGATCTCTAATGCATATAATGGAATTTAAACTCTATCTAGTGTACGAAATTACTTCCCCTTACCTCTCAGACGTGAATCAATCAGAGAATCCCCAAGAAAAAGCTCTCCAACCCCAAAAATCCTTTTGAGCATGACATGCAGAACAGTTTGAGTGCACCACCAAAATTGAATTGGTTCACACATGAAACAGAGATACAAATTAGGGATTTTAGATTTTCTAGACTCTTTGCAACATATTCTAACTAGAGGAATCAAATTTGGAACTCAAGGACTCGTGAGCTTACCAGAAATCAAGATCGAAGTAAGCTCCAGACAACAGCTCAACCAAAGTACAACTCCACTTCCAAGCCTTGAATCTTCCGCCACACTCACTCAATCCTCACGATTTTGGTGTTTATACAAAGCTCGTGATGTGAGCTTTGTATTCGTGTTTGATTTGTGGTTCAATTTGACACAGAGAAAGAGAATTGAAGGAAATGAATCAAGAACCCTAGCTGCTCCAACAACTTCGAAATTGGCCAAGAATCTCCACAAATTGGTGTTGCTGAGCTTAAATAGAGTGGGGAAACACTCATGCAAGTCGACACGTCAAGAAGAAAGATGATTCGACCAAGCGTGTCACCTTGGGGTGCTCCTGTCTTGTTCGTCAAGAAGAAAGATGGTAGCATGAGGATGTGCATCGACTACCGGCAGTTGAATAAGGTCACCATCAAGAACAAGTACCCGTTTCCACGGATAGATGACCTTATGGATCAAGTACGTGGGGCTTCAATATTTTCCAAGATTGATTTGAGGTCGGGGTACCATCAGATCAGGATTAGAGAGGAGGACATCTCTAAGACTGCATTTCGATCTCGATACGGACATTATGAGTATGTCGTAATGCCGTTCGGATTGACTAATGCACCAGCTATCTTCATGGACTACATGAATCGAATCTTTAGACCTTATTTAGATTCATTCGTGGTTGTGTTCATTGATGATATTCTGATTTACTCTAAGAGCCCGGAAGAGCATGCTGAACACTTGAAGATAGTGTTAAGCATCTTGAAGGAGAAGCAGCTGTACGCCAAACTTACAAAGTGTGAGTTCTGGCTGAAGGAGGTTAAATTTTTGGGGCATGTGATTTCAGATAAAGGGATAGCAGTTGATCCAACGAAAGTAAGTTCGGTTTTGCAATGGGAGCAACCGAAGTCGGTTACGGAGGTTAGAAGCTTTCTCGGTTTGGCTGGGTATTATAGAAGGTTCATCGAAGGTTTCTCGAAGATTGCACTGCCTCTGACGAAGTTCACTAGGAAAGATCAACCATTTCTGTGGGATGAGAAATGTGAAAGTAGTTTTCAAGAGCTGAAGGAAATGTTGACATCGTCTCCTGTATTGGTGTTACCCGATACACAGAAGAGTTTTGATGTGTACTGTGACGCGTCGAAACAAGGTCTTGGGTGTGTCTTGATGCAAGATGGACAAGTCGTCGCTTACGCTTCGAGACAGTTAAAGGTGCATGAGATGAACTATCCAACTCATGATCTGGAGTTGGCAGCTGTGGTGTTTGCCTTAAAGATTTGGAGGCACTATCTCTATGGCACTACGTTCCGGGTGTTTAGTGACCATAAGAGTTTAAAATACCTCTTTGATCAAAAGGAGTTGAATATGAGGCAACGCCGATGGCTGGAGTTTTTGAAGGATTATGAGTTTGAGCTCCATTATCATCCTGGGAAGGCAAACGTTGTGGCGGATGCATTGAGTAGAAAGGCAATGCACATCAGTGCGATGATGGTCAGAGAAGCTGCACTGATAGAGGAATTTCGAGATTTGAGTCTGACGATGCAAGTGGAGCCGACAAGTATCAAGTTGGGGATGCTGCAGATTGCTAACGAGTTTCTGCAAAGGATACGGGAATTGCAACACAAGGATGGGAAACTCAAGGAAAAGAGGAAGTTGATGTAAGAAGGTAAGGAGTTGGAATTTCAAGAAGGGAAGGATGGAATCCTTCGCTTTAAAACGAGGATTTGTGTGCCTGATGATTTGGGAGTAAGAAGGATGATTTTGGATGAAGCGCATAAGAGTAAGATGAGTATGCATCCGGGAGCTACTAAAATGTACCAGGACTTAAAGAAGCTATTTTGGTGGCCTGGTTTGAAGAGAGATGTAGCTGAATATGTGGCATGTTGTTTGGTATGTCAAAAGGCCAAGGTGGAACATCAAAGGCCAGGAGGAGAGTTACTTCCTTTAGAGATCCCGTTGTGGAAATGGGATAGCATCTCGATGGATTTTGTGTCGGGATTGCCAAAGACATCTACTGGTCATGATGCAATCTGGGTGATCGTGGACCGTTTGACCAAGTCAGCGCATTTCATTCCCGTGAATATGCGCTACTCATTGGAAAAGCTCACTCAGTTGTACATCAAGGAAGTTGTTCGTCTGCACGGAGTACCATCAAGCATTGTGTCTGATCGCGATCCGAGGTTTACATCAAAGTTTTGGGAAGATCTGCATAGAGCCTTGGGTTCAAAATTGAAGCTAAGTTCTGCATACCATCCTCAGACCGATGGTCAAACAGAAAGGACTATTCAGTCGTTGGAAGACATCTTAAGAGCTTGTGCATTGGAAGGACAAAGAAATTGGGAGCAAATGTTGCCACTCGTGGAGTTCACTTACAACAACAGCTATCACACGAGCATTGGAATGGAACCATTTGAAGCTTTGTATGGGAGAAAGTGTCAGACGCCGTTATGCTGGTTTCAAGTGGGGGAGAGTTCTCTGATTGGACCAGATATTGTGCAAGAGACCACAGAGCAGATCAAGATGATACAAGAGAAGATGAGGGCAGCTTAGAGTAGGCAGAAAAGCTATGCTGATAGAAGGAGAAAACCCTTAGAGTTTGCTGAAGGAGACCACGTGTTCATTAGAATAGTACCAACCAAAGGTGTTAGTAGAGCCTTGAAAACCCAGAAACTATCACCTAAGTTTATTGGTCCCTATCAAATTCTCAAAAGGATCGGCCCAGTAGCCTATCAATTAGCTTTGCCTCCGTCATTAGCTAACCTCCATAATGTATACCATGTGTCTCAATTAAAGAAATATGTTCATGACCCCACCATTGTTCTTAGCATCCAACCTGATGACTTAGAAATTCATAAAAACCTAACCTTCAAAGCTGTGCCAGTTCGTATTGAAGATCGAAGAATCAAGCAGCTTAGAGGGAAGGACATCCATCTGGTCAAAGTTGTTTGGGTTTGTGGAGATGTAATAGAAGCATCTTGGGAGTTAGATGATAAGATGCGTCAGGATTATCCTGACTTATTTGTATGAGTTGAATTTCGGGGACGAAATTCCTTGTAAGTGGGGGAGTAGTGTAACACCCCAAAATTTTAATCCCCGATTAATGAAATGTTAATTATAATTTAATTATAATTAATAGTTTCTAAATTAATCCTTGATTAAAATATGTGTTCATGTGACTAGTTGATGTGTGGAAATTATTTAATAAATAATTTAAATGCATTAAATGAGTATTTTGCATATTAGTCCCTGGGTTGGGACCTAGAAGCAATTATAGGAAAGGTTTTGGAGGGAAAATAAATAAAATAATTATTTTTCAAAATCTGGGCAACATACTCGAGTATTATTCAGAATACTCGAGTATTCTGGGTCAAACTGCACGAGTTAGTGCGTTTGGTGAGTCACAGCCAACGATTCCCCTCCGTTGACACGAATACTCCGCCATCAACAGCTCAATGCCTTCGTGTCGACCTGCATGAGTGTTCTCACTTCCTATTTAAGCTCATCTTTGACCCTCAGCTGAGAATTTTGGATCAAAGTAGCTTGGTTGATGAAATTAGGGTTCCGAGTTTATACTCTTCGATTCTCCTTCTCTGTGTCGATTTGAAACACAAACCAAACACGAATACAAAGCTCACATCTTGAGCTTTGTATAGAGAGTAATACTGTGAGGATTGAGTGTGCGTGCTGGGAGAATTGAAGATTTGAAGTAGAAGCTATTTCTGTTGAACCTTGGTCTGGAGCTTACTTTGATCACTGATTCTGGTAAGCTCACGAATTCTTGAGTCTCAAACTCAATTCCTTTAGTTAGAACATGTTGTATAGAGTTTAGAAATCTAATTTTCCCCAATTCTTATCTCTATTTCATGGGTGAACCAATTCGGTTTTGGTGGTGCACTCAAAACTGTCATGCATGTGAAGCTCAAAGTGATTTCTGGGGTTGGAGCACTTTCCTTGGATTTCTTTCTGTTGATTCACGTCTGAGAGGTAAGGGGAAGCAATTACATTCACTAGATAGAGTTTAAATTCCATTAATTGTGTTAGAGAGCCACCAAGAGGCTCTAAGGGCTTAGATTGAATAGGAACTTTGGTTTGGAGACCAATCCATGCTCTAAAACTGTGTTGAGCAAGTTATGTATCATGCATGCAAGCTTAAATAAACTTTAATTCATGAGTATTGAGCTTATTCTGCAAATTGAGGTATTGAGTTGTGAAAATGTGTTTTAATGCATGATTACTGAATTCTCTGTCAAATCTGTGTTTTGATATGGAATGAATGTTGTAACATGTTCAAATTATGTTGTATGAACTCTGTGGATCCCTGGAATGGACTGGAATTAAGTAGAAATGAAAATGTTATGTTAAAACCAGGTTTCAGTGTTATCTGCTACGAAACACTCGAGTAAAAGGCAGGGTACTTGAGTAAAATGCTTTCAAAACAATGTAAAATGAACAAGAACACTCGAGTATTTTGTCTGGTACTCGAGTATCGAGCATGACCTGAGGGCCATTATAGGCCAAACACTCGAGTCAGTCAAGGTCACTCGAGTATTCTGGAAATGTTCAAGAACACTCGAGTAACCCATGAACTACTCGAGTAAATTGTTGAATTGAACACCCAAATCCTCAGAAAGTCATGAACACTCGAGTAGTCTTAAGAACACTCGAGTAATCTGGAAAAGTTGAGTAACACTCGAGTGTCCTGAAGTTTACTCGAGTAAATTGCCCAGAACCTGAAAACATCATTTTCAATTCTAAGCCAAATAATTAATGAATTATTGAGAATAGTCCAAGGGATTAAGACTTAAAGAAATTGATTAATACAAAAAGATCGTTTGGTGACGGTCCTTTTTGATAAAGAAAATAAGCCTAGGTGGCCTGTAAAGTATTAATCAACTTCCCTTAAGTCTAAAAGATAAATTGCATTCATCCTGGAGTTTGGATGGTAGGACGTATTTCATGTTTGTTAAACATGTGGAGGGCCTCTGGGAGTGCCAATATTCTTGCTTGATGACACGTCGTTGACGTGGTCGGCTTAGTGGATGCCGATATGGATATATCGTTTGGATGACGATCCGTTTGGATGACGGGATATGCTCGGGTGGCATGGATACCAAGCTTGTCGTGTACATTCTAGGTGAATGTCTGAATGGTTGTATACCTAGGAATACAACGCACTGTTGAGTGCTGGGTTGTCAGGGATGGACGTCAGAGAGTGACATAGTATTATGATGGAGATAGGCTTGAGAGCTAAAATCATGCATCATGTCCTTCATTTAATGTAATTGATATACCTGAATTAAGTGTGAGCATCCTATGTGCATAACCTACTTGCTAAGTGTTAAGTGTGATTGATATTAATTGATGCATGTTACATATTTATGTTGCATAATTTATTTTCTATTGATTATGTGTATAGAATTGCTTACCCCTATGCCCTTGTAGGTGATGTCTCGCTACATTGCTTGCATCGAGATCCGACCACTTCCTAGTGGCATATGGATCTATGAGGACCATCGCGCGGTGTTCGAGGGGGAGGTAGAGATTACCTTCTACCACCCGAACCCGCTGATGCGATTCCGTCCTCGTAGGTTTAGGATTCCCATCATATACACTATGCATGTACCCCCGTTTTACATTTACCATGGACCACCTCTCACGCGACCAGCTCGCTCTTACCATAGTTTTCGTTTTCGACCTACCCGCTCTCACCCTTTTACTTCGAGAGTCGTCCGCGAGGAGACTCCCCTATCTGATCCGAGGAGCCCAGTCAGGGTTTCACCATCACCTGACCCGGTACCCAGTGATAGGGTACACTCTCCCTCGGATGAGATCGAGGAGGATCCTGTGGAGGACGAGAGTGGGAGCGAGCCTGTCGTGCATTCTACTGGGAGTGACTGGAGGGACGACGATCCCTAGGTACATGTATATGGTGTATGGTGTGGATCTGAGGATCCGGTGTGTGGAGGAGATTTGCTGCTGCTGCTGTGATGACGATGCTACTACCTTACTCACTTTACTTTTGGGAGATTACTACTGCTACTACTACTGCATCTGATGCTGATGGATCTACGTGACTATCCCTGGAGTTGTATTTTGGTTATGTATATATAGTAGATATACTTTTGTAGTACTCTAGGGTTGGGGTTACACGACTATGTAGATCTACTATGGACTTGTATATTCGGAAACTTGGAGACATGATGATGGACTATGTACTTATCACTTTTATTATCTATATATATAAATACAAATCTTATGTTCAAACTATTGCATAGTCCAACACTTTCCGCTTACTCTGATTTCGATTACTTAAGGGTTCGGATATACCCATTAACTCAATGGTATCAGCTTTATTAAGAAAAGCAAGGGTAACTACAACTACTTTCAATAATGTATGTACAATTTCAAAAAGACGAAGATTACCCTATTTGTGAAAAGGTTTTAGTACAACACCGAACTCGATACAAAAGTTTTGAAATAAATATAGTTTATTCTCCAAGAACTTCATCTGTCGATTCGTGCACCCGCTTTAAAAGAAAATTTTATTTACCATATTTTCTTAACACTCACAAGTCCATATATATTATCCAATATGATATAAAAGCTTATTTATTAGTTTATATTTGGGTAATCCGAGAAGGGTGTCACACATTATTATATTTATTAACTCAATTCACACACATATACTAACTACATGAACACATATTTTAATCAAGGATTAATATTGAAATCATTAATTATAATTCATTTATAATTAACATTTCATTAATCGGGGATTAAAATTTTGGGGTGTTACATGCGTCATGCTAAACATAATAAAACAGAATGAATCATCTATTGGAAAACAAGCGGGTAGTACGAATCCCTAGAAGGGGCGTGAATAAGTGAAGAGTACGAATCTTCACCAATTAAAAATTATCGCTTACTAAGGCCTTTAAAACAATCAGAGTAAAAACATATAAAACACATATACTTGAATATATGAAAATTAAGCGCGCGGAATTGTAAAGAGATAATGAAAGAGAAGCGAAGCCAAGGATTTTATCGTGGTTCACATTAGTGTGTTAACGAACACTAATGCTACATCCAGTCCTCCCTCTCTAAGATAGGAGATTTGCTTCACAATGAACAAGAATTGTAAGTACAAGTAATGTATAAGAGAAAACCTGTCCCTTAGACTCGTCCCTCCAAAGAACCTCTTTGGAACTTGTGTCTCCCCAAACAATTCCTCGAACCACAGCGAACCTTGTGCTTGAAGAAACCTTCTTCAATTCCACTTGAAACCTTCAAGTGTTTGGCTTGATGAAAACCTTTCACCAAGTGCGTTTGTCAACGTCTTTTGTTGTTGGAACTTTGCACTTCGTTGTGCGGATGAACAACTCCAATGAAGAGCAATGGTCTTTGCACCTTTTTGTGCGGATAAACAACTTACTTAAGAACACTAACTATTGAATCAGAATCTAGAAGAATAAGAATGAATGCAAGTGTAATAAAAGTGGGGTATTTGAAAGTTTAAGATCAACACTTGAATAGTTTTTCAATTATGTGTGAAAATGTTGTTTAATCTTGAAGAACACTCAATGATTCTAGAAAATATGTTTTTTAGAAAGTTTAGAGCAGATAGAGAAGTATTGGAATGTTGTCTTCTATTTTGAAAACATTTGGACATGTATATATAAAGGTTTGGACAACAAACGACTAGTTTTAAACAGTTTTTAACGACAGTATCCGGATATCCTGGGGAGGTATCCTGTAACATCCCTAATTTCAATCTAAGTATAATATGATTTATGTCAAGTATTTAAGGGAATTACCAAGTTTAGGGACAAGATTTTAGGTAGTAATCTAAGCCTAGATGAGTATGGAAGTCTAAGGGAATGAATTGGAGCTAGAAAACCACCAAAATAGGATTTTTCATGGAAGTAATCGATTACCTTGTAAGGTGGTAATCGATTACAAGCCCTCTAGTGGAATCACTTCAAAGTTGTAGCAATTGTAATCGATTACCTCATGGAAGTAATCGATTACCTTGTGTTTTTGTGAAGTAATCGATTACTTTGCAGTGGAGTAA
The DNA here is from genome assembly GCA_037953625.1 of Crotalaria pallida. Classification (NCBI taxonomy): domain Eukaryota; kingdom Viridiplantae; phylum Streptophyta; class Magnoliopsida; order Fabales; family Fabaceae; genus Crotalaria; species Crotalaria pallida. The sequence continues at coordinate 45,249,536 of CM075650.1, read as the reverse complement.
TCGATTACTTGTCCTTTGCTGATTATACTGAAAATGTTGCATCAAGGGTGGTAATCGATTACTTTAGGTCAGTAATCGATTACCCTTGTAAAAATCTGGAAAAAAATAAACGATTGTGAACCACATGTTTTAACTTCCTCATTAAGCAAAGCCACATAGCCACACGATTTTTCCTACTCATGCAAGTTGATAAGAGGCAAAATTTAAGCAAAAACCCACACCAACACATATCATTCTTTCTCATATCTTCATTCCTTCTACTTCTTCTCTCGTCATCTCCATAGTTCTCTCTCAAGTTCCAAGACCAAAGCTCTATCATCAACCCTTAAACCTTTAACAATCAAGTCTCATCATCAAGCTCTTCAACATCTTCAATCAAGACTAAGTAAGGAAGCAACCACCAACTTCCTTCTTCTTCTTCCTTAAATTTGTGAGCATCATCCTTCCATGCCACCATCAACTTCTCAATTTTCAAGCTAAGGAATCATCAATAGGACCTCTCTCACCACAAGGACACAAGGGGATCAAAGCTTCTACTTTCTCTCACAACTATCCCTCAAAAGTTGGTTGATCTCAAACCCTAGGTTCCATACTAAGAGCAAGGATTACTTATATCTCTTGGTTTGAGATAAGAAGGGAGGTATTACCTCTACTTAGGGGGTATAAGCTAGATAATATATAGTGGGAACCAAGTTTAGGGGCATGAATAGAAAAGAAAACCCTAAGGTAAAGTGATAAACAAATGATGTTTAGTATAGGTAATTAGAAGAGGATATAGAATGTAAGATTGTTGCTTGCTATTATTGTGAAGAAATATAATTGTTGTGTGTCTTGATCGGGTTAAGGTTTAGTTGTGAATATTGATGAGGGGATAATGTCGTTAATAAAAATGGGAAGGGGCTAAATGAATGATGATTAACTAAGATAATTGATAAATGGATGAATAATAGGGTAAATAAATAATGTATGAATAAAGGATAATCACATGGTATGGCACGACCCTCCCTAAGAGGAGTGTGTATATTATCAGGACCCTCCCTATGTGGAGCGAGTAATTATATTTTCATGACCCTCCCTATGTGGAGCGAGTAATTATATTATCATGACCCTCCCTATGTGGAGAGAGTAATTCTATTATCATGACCCTCCCTTGATGAGCGAGAATAAAGTACTCATGACCCTCCGTTAGGAGTGTGCAAACAAATGGGAATAAATGAGAAGATATGGGCAAGGGAAATATAAGTAATGTAATAGTTAGAGAGCAAGGATTTAAGAAAAAGAAGGAATAATAGTGAAGGTTGGATCGTCAGGGTAGTTACTTGGTTATTCTCTATGTTTGTATAGATTGTATTTTCTAAGTACTGTGTAATGCTACCCTTCTTGCCATTTTAACAGGTACTGAGGCGGAGCTAGCACAGGATGTGGCCGAGCAGGAGCACTTTCCACTTCGTGGAATGTGAAGTATAGTAGGAGACCATATGATGGTCAAGGGTTCTATTTTTGGGGAAAAAACTTGTTTATCAATGTAACCAACTCTAGTTGGGTCTTTTGTAAATACTAAAATGTTCCAAAACTTGTGTATACTTCCTAAATATGATGTAATGACAACTGCTGGCTAGCTGAATGAAATGAATATTTTGGTTTTAACAGGTTGCAGGATAAATTTATTTTGGGAAAGCTATGAAAACAAAGGAAACTCCGTCCATTTGACGGAAGACTTTTATAAGCTAATCAAGTTTGAAGGAAAATTTTAAGTAACCAAATTAATAAATGGGTTTAAGGGTAAAATTATTTAGGGCGTTACATATCCGGATACTGCAAATTTAAATTCAAAAATCTAACTGTTGTAACACGAGGTATCCGGATACTTTCCAAAGTATCCGGATACTTCGGTACAAAATATCCAAATACTTTATTTTTACTTATAAAAACTTATGTTTATATTTTTCAAACATTTTCTTCACTTACAAAACACTTTAATTTATTAGAAAAATATTTTCAAATTATTTTCTCAATATTTTTCTTATATTTATAAGATCACATATTTTTCTTTTAATTTTGAAAAGCACCCACTTTGATTTTACTTAGCATGCAAACCATTTTCTTTTAGATTATGATTAGTTTCATTCTAACTTAGACTCTATAATGATATGCACATAGGAGACTTAATAAAGAATAAATAATACATTACATTACAATAAGAACCCTTTGTTGACTTTGTTGAGCCTTAAGTTGAGTTGTGGACTTTTCCCTTGACTTGCACTTTGTAATCATCATAACTACCCATGCTTAGGCATTTTATCAACATCATCATGCATGAGCAGGCATAATACTTGCATATTCTCATGTGCAAATAAATCAATCAAGCAACAACGCATAGATATAATAGTGATCTTAGTCTTTCGTGCGAGGAGCCATACAATCAAACAGACCAATTGCCCTCACACTACTTAACCTTTATCCGATCACTGTTCCGATTTAAACAATTGAAACTAAAATCATTTAATCAAGGCATACATTCCATACAAGCTATTATTCTCACCTTGATTGCAAACAAAAATTCTCTGAGGATCCACGAAACTCTGATTCCCACGATCACGCTCGAGAGCGGTACCTTTATTTCCTCAAATTAAACATAACATATTAATATAAAATTCCAAATAACATATTCGTTCTTCATCACTTGCATAAAACTCTAAAACTTAATATAAATCCTTTCGGGTAAAACGAAAACACATTTCTTTTTTCTTAAATCATTCCCAAGTAAAGCGACAACTCACATACTTTAAAATACATTGAAAATAATCCATAAATAAATTTAAAAAAAGCAAATAGTGGCTGCTGGTCCGCCTTGGATAGCACCCTAATCAAGTCCGAAAACATCGAAAAATTCACGTTTTCACTTCCGGCTTTTTCCTAAATCAAATACCACTTGAAAGCTATACTTTACATCACTTGAACACACTTTTAAAGTTGGAAAACAAACCAAACCAATTCTGGGCAGCAAAGAATTTATTCACAAAATCATTTATAGAAAATCCAAAAACAACATAAAAGTACTTTTTGCTTCAAGACATGTTTCAACACAAGGCAAACACTTAAACACTTTAAAGTTCAAGCTTTTTAACATCAAACAAACCTTAGGACAGCCACCAAACATGCCTCACGATTTCAATTAAATCAAATCAATCAAACTTAAAATCAATTAATTTTCAAAGCTAATTATGTACCCAAACATTTTCAAATCATCAACTAACACACAAACAATAAACGATACATTAATAAATCAATTCACATAGTCACATAGCACATATTCTTTTATGACTTTAATCATTTAAGCATACATACATATACATCAATCAACCAACATGCTTAACATCTTAACTTGATTATAAACCCATCTTTCACGTTTAAAGAAGCAGCTTTAACAACAAACACTTAGTTTTCACTTTCACATAGGTTATAAACTTTTCAAATATCAATTTGCATTTAACAAAATAAATTCCTATCCTCCTAAATACATCATGGCCGAATCACGCATCAAAGCCAAACAACAATTATAAATTTTCTAACATTCCTTAAAACATCAAAACAACACTTTTTCAATTAAACATAAACATATACTCACTTAAATAACACTAAATCACTTATTCAACACATAATCACTTTGAAAACAATTTCATTTTCATATCTACCTACTTATACACAAAGAGGCCGAATTGCACAAGCAAAACAAATCAAGTTCTACAAGTTTTAAACACTCTAAATCAACTTAATCTCTTCAAGGCATCAACATGTAAGTTCATTTTCAAGGAATAAATTTCACTTTAATATATACACATGCAAAACTGAATATAATCAAAGAATTAGGCCAAAAATACAAGCTTTAAATGCTTTAAGCAACATAATCAACTTCAAGAACCAACATGCAAATTTATTTTCATAAAATAAAATTTCCTAAGTACACTTACAATGCATGGCCGAATTAATCAAGAAGGAATAAGCTAAAAAATTATAAATTTCCAACACATAAATCAAACAAACTTATTCAAAGCTTTTAAACAAAAATTTACTCTCATGAAACAAAATCATTTCATTTCTATTTCTCCCTTGGCCGAATATACATACACATATGAACAAGGGCACAAAATCTTATCAAACAACAATCATTCATTCATTTTTCCATGCTAGGCCGAATGCACACATAGATAAACAAGAGTTTACACACATTTTTTTTATCAAATAAATACATGCATACACTCAAGGCCAAAACCGTATAGCCCTAAAAGTAACAAATCAAAGAAAAATTCCATTTAATCATGCATTTCCATTTAGAAACCGAAAATACACCCAACATACATCAAAGATCAACAATCAATTTCATGCATTGAAGAACAAAATCATTTTCCCCGATTTCCAAACCCTAACTGTGGCATGCAAGAGGGAAATAAGAAAAAATTGTCCAAATCAAATATACAAAGTTCATAACAACACTAATATACTCATATTCAAGCATATAAATATAAATCAAAGATAAAAAATTATTTACACCAAAGGGACCATAAAACTGTGAGCATCAATAGGTTGATGCATGTCCATTTATTGCTTTCAATCTTCAATCCATATAGAATCAAGCATCGAAAATCATAAAGGAAGCTTAAAAACATACATGCATAAGCTTAAAGTTAAGAAACAACAAAGCCCTTCTTGACAGAGCTTGAAGAAACCAAAAAAAAGAAGAAAAAGAAAGAACACAAGCTAAGGGATCATTACCTAAGAAGATGAGTGAAAATGAGCAAGAAAATTGAATCTCTTCTTCCTCCCTTCTTCCTTTCCCTACGGCCTCCTCCTTCTTCTCACCTCTTCTTTCTTTTTTTGTTCTGTGTGTTATGAAGCAAATGGAGGTCTGGAGGGCATGGGGTAGTATATATAGGGAAATTAGGTTGGGGTCAATGGCTTAAAATGGGGTGTCGAAACATGCTAAGGGTATTCGGGGGTTGATTTTCAATTTTAATTAGTTTAGGATTTATGACAAATATCTTAGAGGGAGACATAATTAATAGGGTAATAAGTGTAAAACCCCTAATTTCGTTTTCAGAATAAATATGTTAATGGAATTGTTTATTAAATAAATAACAATTTCATGTTTGATTTTTGGCTTGCACTGTATATACATATATATATATATTATGTGAAAATATTATTATGTTGGGGTTTTTGCATAAAATATTAGACTTCTGCAATTAAGTCTTTCGGGAGGACCTAAAAGCAATAATTGAAAGTCTTTTGGAGTTAAAATTAATTAAACAAAGTTTTTAGTGAAAACTGGCCAAAATACTCGAGTATTTGGCTGAATACTCGAGTATTCTGGGGCAGACAACTCAAGTTGGTGCACGATTAAAAAATTCAGCCATGGAAACTCTGGTGTTGACACAAATACAACCCCCAGCCACGTCCTATGATTCGTGGCACCCTGCATGCAAACATTTCCATTGTTTATTCATCCTTCTAAGAGAAGGATTTGGCCAATGTAAAATCAAGTCTCCGATTAAGGCGGATTAATTTTGATGATGACAATGTAATTAAATTATGGACTTAAAGTGAAGAATGCAAGCCCAACATTAAAGAAGATCAAGTGCTTAGTTATTTATTCATTCTCATTTAATTTTAATGTATTTTATTTTATTTATGAGAGTGGGTAGTTTAGGTTTTTATTCTCACATAAGGTCACATGATAATTATGCATGAAAGGTTGAGATTAAAACCAATTAGGCTTGAAGAGAGAATTGAAAACAATGTTAGAAAAACTTAATTTTTCCAACATTAAGCAATTCACTCGAGTGATTCTAAAAACACTCGAGTGATTTATGAATTTTCAGTAATATAGCTGTTGGATAAAGTAAAAAAGGCAACCCTATCAGAGTTGACCAAAACACTCGAGTGTTTTCAAAAAGACTCGAGTGTTTTGGGTCTGACAGTAATTTTTCTAAACGTTAGAAGAGGACAAAAAGGGAGAATAACTTGATTTTTCCTTCCCTTTTGTCCCCTCACTTATATTCTGAAGTGTTGACCTCATTTACTACAACAAGCCAATACTCTTTCATTGAATTCCATCTCTCTTAAGTGTTAAAATCTTTTCTCTCTCTAAACTCAACCAAGCATTCATCTTTATTATTGTCTTAGTGAGTTAAGAGAGTGTGCTTTAATTGTAAGAGAATTATTTGTTGTAAAATTCTCAAACACTCATACACTTCTTGTTCTAAAAATCTTGGTTGGTAACCAAGTGTACCTAAGTGGGTCTTAGGTTCATTCAAGACTTGAGAGGTTCTCAAGCAAGGGCTAAGAGGTTCTTAGCTTTGGTGGAGCTCTTGGAGGTTCCAAGGAGCAAAAGAAGAAGGGACTCTTCATCACCAAATCAAGTTGGGGTAGAAATTTCAAGAGTTTGGTACACTCTTGAAAAGGGTTAGGATTGAGTGAGGAATCTCAATTTAGCCTTGTAATTTATAACAATTTGATTACTAGTAGAAACTCCTAAGTTGATTAGGGGGACTGGATTAGCACTCTAGATTGAGTGTGAACCAGGATAAATTGGTGTTGTCTCTCTCTTTATAGCTTTCCTAGATTTCAAGAAAAACCAAACCCTAAGTTCTCTAGAAAGGGGCTTTTACAATTCAAGTAGAAATTGGTAGCAATTAAATTGTTTTCAACTTGTTATACCTTCATTTAATTGCCCTCTACTTTGATTAATATCAGCTCTTGCCTAGTCTTTAAGATATTGAATCATTTGGCTAAATTTCTCTGAAACTGAATTTTTCTGTTCTGCATAAAACACTCGAGTGTTTTCCAAATCACTCGAGTATTTAGTAGGTTTTCACTCGAGTGTTCTTAAAATCACTCGAGTAAATTGCCCAGTTTCAGAAAATCAAGCTTTTGATCAATTATCTTTTAATTGCACCGAAAATTAGTCACTGTTGCTTTCATATTACTATTCACCCCCCTCTAGTAATTGCTAAGCCCGCTTGTTGGTTTCCAACAAGTGGTATCAGAGCTCGGTCGAAAGATCGAGCGTAAAAGCTTTTTCGAAAAGATCCTTTGGAAACTATGGGCTCTAGCAATTATCAAGAAGGATCCTCTTCAATAAACCGCCCTCCATTCTTTAATGGTGAAGGGTATGCTTATTGGAAGGTTCGGATGAGAGTTTTTATTGAAGCAATAGACACCGATATTTGGGATGCAATAGAGGATGGTCCATATATTCCTAGACATATGATAAATGGGGAAGTCGTTGAAATTCCTAGGAAAAGTTGGAGTGATGATGATAAAAAGAAAGTATCCTATGATTTAAAAGCTAAGAACATCATCTTCTCCGCTTTATCCCATGATGAATTTTATCGAGTTTCTCAATGCAAGTCGGCTAAGGAAATGTGGGACACTTTGGAAGTCACACATGAAGGAACAAGTGAAGTAAGAAATGCTAGATTAAATTCTTTAACACATGAATATGAATTATTTCACATGTTCCCGAATGAATCTATTGATGACTTACAAAAGAGGTTTTCGCATATCGTTAGTCACTTGATTTCTCTAGGAAAGCAATTTCGTGATGGTGAAACTACTCACAAAATTTTGAGATGCCTTGATAGAAAATGGCAACCAAAGGTCACCGCCATCAAGGAGTCCAAGGATTTGAACACTATGGACTTGGCAACCTTGTTTGGGAAGCTCAAGGAACATGAGATTGATCTATCAAGACTTAGCTCACATGAGGAGTTGGACAAAAAGAAGAAGAGCATCTCTCTCAAGGCCTCAACCAAAGTTGTAAAAGAGGTTGAAGATGACTCTACAAGTGAGAACTCTGATCATGCACTCAATGAGGAGGAAATTGGATTATTTGCGAAAAGATTCAATAAATTTCTCAAGGGTAAGAAGAGTGGCTCATCATCAAGAGATAGAAGACCCAAGGAACAAAAATCAAAGAACAAGACTTCAAGTGATGTAGTGAAGTGTCATGAATGTGGAGGCATTGGACATATAAGGATGGAATGTCCTACACACTTGAGAAAGAGTGAAAAGAAGACCCAAGAGGGGAAAGGCAAGAGAGCTTACATTGTGTGGGATGCACCGGAGAAGGAAGCAAACTCATCATCAAGTAGCTCGGATGATGAAGTTGCAAATCTATGTCTCATGGCTAGAAGCAACAATGAAGCCTCAAGTGCCAAGAGTGAAAATGAGGATGAGGTATCATCTCAAATTTCTAGCTTTTCCTTTTCCTCTATTCCTTATGATGATTTGCTCAATGAGTATAATGAAATGTTGACACAATTTGAAAAAATAGCTAAGGTTAACAAGGAAAAAGGAAAGAAAATTTTGGAGTATCAAAAAGAAATCAATGAATTGGAAAAATACATAAATGATTTGAAACTCCAAAATGCATCCTTAGAACTTGCTAGCTCTAGTCATGTTTGTGATTGTGCAAATCCTAAGGAAACTATCACTCATTGTGAGAAATGTGACTTTCTTGAAAATGAAATAAAAGATTTGAAACACAAACTCACGATATCAAATAGTGATAGAAACCTAGACCGGATAATTAATTCTCAAAGAAATTATTCAAACAAAACCGGTTTAGGATATGTCCATAAGAAAAAGGACAATAAAAAGGTTGGTTCATTTTCTAAAATTGATTATACAAAGAAACCAACTTGCTTTTATTGTGGAAAGTTTGGACATACAAACAATAGGTGCCACATAAAACATTTTGAAATTCAAAAGGGCACTTATGTTTGGATTAAAAAGGAAGAAGCACCAAAAGCTAACCCAAAGGGACCCAACATAATTTGGGTACCCAAAATGAGAAAATGATTGTGTCTTGTAGGTGTGCCTTAGAACCGAAAAGAAACCGTGGTATCTTGATAGTGGATGTTCAAGGCACATGACGGGAGATAAGCGGAACTTCATAGAGCTTACTCCTCAAGAAGATGGATATGTCACTTATGGAGACAACAACAAAGGCAAAATTCTTGGGATTGGTAAAGTCGGTAATTCTTCCAACTTGGTTATTGATAATGTACTTTATGTTCAAGGATTAGAACACAATCTTTTGAGCATTAGTCAAGTTTGTGATATTGGTAACCATGTATTATTTACCTCTACCCAATGTCTCATAAAAAGTGACAAAGATGAATCTATCAAATTTGTTGGCAAAAGGTCTAATAATACTTACTTGGTTGAATTAAACAATATCACCTCTTTGGTTTCTACTTGTCTAGTTAGCAAAGAGAGTGACACTTGGTTATGGCACCGTAGGACCGCTCACATTAATGTAAATCAATTAAAGAAACTACAATCAAAAGACTTAGTAGTTGGATTACCAAAGCTAGATTTTAAAATTGAAGGTGATTGTACTCCTTGTAAGAAGTGCAAGCACACCGAAAACCATTTTGGTTCTAAAAATGATGTGTCCACAACAAGACCATTAGAAATGCTTCATATGGACTTGTTTGGACCTTCTCAAGTAAAAAGCTTTGGTGGCAACTACTATGGTTTGGTGATTGTTGATGACTTTTCTAGATTTACATGGACATTATTTTTAAGTGCAAAGAGTGAGACCTACAAATCTTTTAAACGCCATGTTAAACTTGTGCAAAACCAAGTAAACCAAAAAGTAATTACTATTAGAACCGACCATGGTGGTGAATTTGAAAACTACAAGTTTGATAGATTTTGTAATAAACATGGTATTGAACACCAATATTCCGCACCAAGAACTCCGGAACAAAATGGAGTGGTAGAGCGGAAAAATAGGGTGTTAGAGGAACTTGCAAGAACCATGCTAAATGATTCTCAAGTACCTCATTATTTTTGGGCCGATGCCGTCAATACGGCTTGCTATGTCATGAATAGAATTCTAATTAGGCTCATGCTCAAGAAAACCCCCTATGAGCTTTACAAAGGAAGAAAACCAAATATATCCTACTTTCATGTTTTTGGATGCAAAGTTTATGTGCTAAATAATGGAAAAGATCATCTTGGAAAATTTGACTCCAAATCCGATGAGGGAATATTTTTGGGTTATTCTTCACATAGTAAAGCTTATAGAATTTTTAAAAAAAGAACTATGACTATTGAAGAATCTATTCATGTGGTTTTTAATGAGTCTTCGAAAGAAGATGGTGTTTTAAGTGATGGTTGTGATGAAGGTTTTGAGTTTTCAAAAGAGGAAAAAGGGAAGGAGATTTTAAAGGATGAAGGAGAAGTCAAAAATGACCTTGATCCGGCTTGGAAAACGGTGAAAGCTCACCCTATTGACAATGTCATAGAAGACCTTTCAAAGGGAGTATTAACTCGTAGGAGAATTCAAAACATTTGTCATTTTGTTTCCTTTGTTTCCTTTGTTTCTCAAATCGAACCAAATTCAATTAAGGAAGCAATTTTGGATGAACATTGGGTTATGGCCATGCAAGAAGAACTAAATCAATTTGTTAGAAATGATGTTTGGGAATTAGTGCCTATACCCGATGATCATACCATAATTGGTTTAAAATGGATTTATAGAAATAAACTTGATGAATCAGGTTTGATTATAAGAAACAAAGCTAGACTTGTTGCCCAAGGGTACAACCAAGAGGAAGGTGTTGATTATGATGAGACCTTTGCTCCGGTTGCACGCCTTGAGGCAATCCGAATCTTGCTTGCCTTTGCATCAATTATGAAATTTACTCTTTATCAAATGGATGTGAAGAGTGCTTTCTTGAATGGTTTCATAAATGAAGAAGTGTATGTTAAGCAACCACCCGGTTTTGAAAGTCATGAATTTCCAAACCATGTTTATAAATTGAAAAAGGCTCTTTATGGATTAAAACAAGCTCCTAGAGCTTGGTATGATCGATTAAGTACCTTTTTATTAGAAAATGACTTTCAAAGAGGAAAGGTTGATAATACCCTATTCATCTATAAAACCAAAAAGGACATTTTGTTAGTGCAAATATATGTAGATGATATTATCTTTGGTGCCACTAACGTGTCCTTGTGTAGCAAGTTCTCTAATTTGATGAAAAAGGAATTTGAGATGTCCATGATGGGGGAGCTCAAGTTCTTCCTAGGACTTCAAATCAAGCAAGTCAAGGAGGGGATTTTTGTGCATCAAGGAAAATATTGCAAGGAGCTCCTTGGAAAATTCGGAATGGACAAATGCAAAGAAGCCTACACTCCCATGAGCACATCATGCTACCTAGACAAGGATGAACAAGGTACACCGATTGATGTTAGTAAATATAGAGGCATGATAGGTAGTCTTCTATATCTTACCGCATCTAGACCGGATATTATGTTTAGTGTATGCATGTGTGCCCGTTTTCAAGCTAATCCTAAGGAATCACACCTATCCGCGGTCAAACATATTTTTAAATATCTTAAAGGAACAATTAACATCGGATTATGGTATCTAGTGATACTAGTCTTAGTTTGGTTGGTTATTCGGATTCCGACTTTGCGGGATGCAAGCTTGATCGCAAAAGCACTAGTGGTACTTGCCATTTATTGGGAAGTTCATTAGTGTCATGGTTTTCTAAAAAGCAAGCTTGTGTTGCTCTTTCCACCGCCGAAGCGGAATATTTCGCCGCCGGTAGTTGTTGTGCTCAACTCTTGTGGATGAAACAACAACTATTGGATTTTGGTTTGAAACTTGAAAATATTCCTATTAAGTGCGATAACACGAGTGCAATCAACTTAACTAAGAATCCGGTGTATCACTCAAGGACTAAACACATTGAAATTAGACATCATTTTCTAAGGGATCATGTTCAAAAGGGTGATTGCACAATTGAATTTGTAAGTACCACAAATCAATTAGCGGACATTTTTACAAAACCATTGCCAAGAGATACCTTTTATCATATAAGAGGGGAACTTGGAATTTTAGATGAGTCAAGCATTAGCTAATTGATTTGTGTTTGTGAAAAATCACCTAGCATGTCTCATTTCATGTGCATTGGTGTTTGATGAACAATTGGACCTTGAGATGTTATAAATCTATGTTTTAACTGTGTGTGATTATGTTTCCTATCTATTGTCTTCATTATTTGTGGTGGATTTTGTGTTTTGTGTTTTAAAAAAAAAAACTGTGTTTTAAGCTTAACTGATAAAAAGACTCGAGTGTTCCTAAAATCACTCGAGTAATTTTCATTTAAAATTAAATCAGTTTTAATTGAAAAAGTTTTTGAGCAGGTCTGATGGAAAATACTCGAGTGTTTCGTAAAACACTCGAGTGAATCCCATTTCACTCGAGTGAATCTCAGTTTTCTGAAAATCAAACTTTCGGGCAGCACGCGAGTGAATTTCAATTCACGTGAGTGTTTTTCAGGTTTTCTGAAAAACACGCGAGTGTTTTAAAAATCACTCGAGTGATTTCATCAGATTTAGTCTGATGCTGCTGCAATTTTGCCCAGTTTTGCACGAATCTCTCTCTCTTCTCACTCGAGTTTTCTCTGCTCTCTCACCTCTTTCATCACATATTTCACCCAAAATCAATGTTTCTTTCATTTTTCAACAAGATTTCATCTTCTAAACTCATTCCCATCCTTTATTTCACATCAAATCCACATTTTTAACCCCCAAATTCATCATTCCCTTTCCAAACCCTAACTTTCAAAAACCCCAATTTTCTCAAAATTTCTTCTAGTTTTCAATTATAAGTGCAAATGGCTTCATCATCGGATAGAAGAAAAGGGAAGAAGCCTAGAATGGAGGAACCAATTGAAGAGGAGGATGATTTCTACCATAGAGAAAATTGCATTGAGAGGGAGAGAAAGTTTGCTTCCAATGATTATGCTACTCAAACATGGGTAAGTGAAGCTTATCTCAATAGTAGAGGATTCCCTTTTGTAGATGCCCTCAAAACTCAAAAGCTTATGGGTTTCATATCGTTTAATGGCCCTATTTACATTAGGCTAGTTAGACAATTTTATGCTAACTTTAGGCCGGTTGGGAATTCTTATGAGACCTCCGTGTTAGGAAAACGTTTTGAGGTTACCCCCAAGGCTTTATTCCAAGTCTTTGGGATTTCACGATCGGGCGAAGGTACATCAAAAGGGGAGGTTGACCCTATTTTCCGAAAACTACTCCGCCCCGATCGTGCATATCTCAAGGGCGAGAAGAGAGCGAACCAAATGACCGCCGACAATAGAGTCCTTCACTATATTGTTAGCCATATTTTGTTGCCCCAAACTTCTCCAAATTACTCCCGCCCTATTCAAATTGAACTTAGAGCTATGGATGCCATTTTAAATGGTAATGTTTTGAATTGGGCTTCCATTATCCTTGCCAAGATGAACCAAGCCTCCGACTCTAAACCCAAGCAACACCTCCCTTACCCAATGCATGTGTGCAGACTCCTTCAACATTTTGATGTTCAAATTCCTGAAATCGAGTCTGTTGTTCGTCTACCTGAGAAGACTCATGCCTTTTCTGACATTTCTTTGGGGAAGATGGACATCGAATACTACGGTAATCGATGTTTCTATTTTGATGAGGCGGCTATTCTGAAGGCTCAGGGGAACGTTCAGCAGGCTGCGGATCAGCTGGGTGTTGATTCTCAGCAGCTAGAGGAGGAGCAGGCTGCTTTTGACCAGCAGGCCGGAGGGAGTGGGAGTGTGCCCCATGATGACCCTACTGATGGAATTAATTTTGATATGCCGGAGTCCTGGAACTCCCAATTTGCACAGCACAGGGTCTATATGGATGAGAGGCTGGATATCTTTGATGGGAAGTTTGCCTCCATGGGCCATCAGGCTGAGGAGTTTAGGCACATTATGACTGGTCGGGCTGATAGGATTGATGGACGCTTGGATGCTTTGGAAATCCAAGCTCAAGAGCAAAGGGCAACCTTATTCGACATGAGAGCTCAGATGGACCTCCAGCATTCTGCTCTTCATGGTAGACTTGACGCACATTCCGATCGTATGGATGCTAGCTTTGGCCATGTGCGCTCCGACCTCGGTCAGATTCTGTCAGCTCTTGGGCGATTTCAGCCATATCCTCGCGATGATGATCAGCAGCCACCCTCTGTCTGAGTCCGGATGTTCCTTTGCACTTCTTGTTTTTTTATGACTATGTCTTTATTTTAGCTATGTTGAACTTTTTGAGTATTTTGTTGTTTTTGGAGTTGGGTGTACTTTGATTCAAACTCTAGTTTTATGGTCTATTTATGGTTTGTTGGAATGATGAATTTATGACATCTATGCATTACTCATGTTTTCTTCATAATTTTCATGTTCTTCAAAGTTTCTTTATTGCTTCATAGTCATATTTTTCTTATTATTTACTCTTCCGGGGTAAGTTTTCTTATTGGTATCCCTCATTCTCCACCTTGTTTCCAAATTGTATCTTTTTTTATCATGACAAAAAGGGGGAGAAAGGAGATTAAAGAGAAAGAGCACATTTTTTTTCTCCGCTTTCTTGCTTATACTCTGATGACTTATGCTCTTGCTCTGATACCAATGAGCACTTGATTATGTTTATTATTGTATTACGTTGTGCTTGGCATTTTCTGGATTGTACAGGTTAAAAAGGTTCCTAGATTGAGGGGGAGCTCTCAAGTGCTAGAGGTTTAATTATTTTGTCATCATCAAAAAGGGGGAGATTGTAAAATCAAGTCTCCGATTAAGGCGGATTAATTTTGATGATGACAATGTAATTAAATTATGGACTTAAAGTGAAGAATGCAAGCCCAACATTAAAGAAGATCAAGTGCTTAGTTATTTATTCATTCTCATTTAATTTTAATGTATTTTATTTTATTTATGAGAGTGGGTAGTTTAGGTTTTTATTCTCACATAAGGTCACATGATAATTATGCATGAAAGGTTGAGATTAAAACCAATTAGGCTTGAAGAGAGAATTGAAAACAATGTTAGAAAAACTTAATTTTTCCAACATTAAGCAATTCACTCGAGTGATTCTAAAAACACTCGAGTGATTTATGAATTTTCAGTAATATAGCTGTTGGATAAAGTAAAAAAGGCAACCCTATCAGAGTTGACCAAAACACTCGAGTGTTTTCAAAAAGACTCGAGTGTTTTGGGTCTGACAGTAATTTTTCTAAACGTTAGAAGAGGACAAAAAGGGAGAATAACTTGATTTTTCCTTCCCTTTTGTCCCCTCACTTATATTCTGAAGTGTTGACCTCATTTACTACAACAAGCCAATACTCTTTCATTGAATTCCATCTCTCTTAAGTGTTAAAATCTTTTCTCTCTCTAAACTCAACCAAGCATTCATCTTTATTATTGTCTTAGTGAGTTAAGAGAGTGTGCTTTAATTGTAAGAGAATTATTTGTTGTACAATTCTCAAACACTCATACACTTCTTGTTCTAAAAATCTTGGTTGGTAACCAAGTGTACCTAAGTGGGTCTTAGGTTCATTCAAGACTTGAGAGGTTCTCAAGCAAGGGCTAAGAGGTTCTTAGCTTTGGTGGAGCTCTTGGAGGTTCCAAGGAGCAAAAGAAGAAGGGACTCTTCATCACCAAATCAAGTTGGGGTAGAAATTTCAAGAGTTTGGTACACTCTTCAAAAAGGTTAGGATTGAGTGAGGAATCTCAATTTAGCCTTGTAATTTCTAACAATTTGATTACTAGTAGAAACTCCTAAGTTGATTAGTGGGACTGGATTAGCACTCTAGATTGAGTGTGAACCAGGATAAATTGGTGTTGTCTCTCTCTTTATAGCTTTCTTAGATTTCAAGAAAAACCAAACCCTAAGTTCTCTAGAAAGGGGCTTTTACAATTCAAGTAGAAATTGGTAGCAATTAAATTGTTTTCAACTTGTTATACCTTCATTTAATTGCCCTCTACTTTGATTAATATTAGCTCTTGCCTAGTCTTTAAGATATTGAATCATTTGGCTAAATTTCTCTGAAACTGAATTTTTCTGTTCTGCATAAAACACTCGAGTGTTT
This sequence comes from Crotalaria pallida, assembly GCA_037953625.1. Classification (NCBI taxonomy): domain Eukaryota; kingdom Viridiplantae; phylum Streptophyta; class Magnoliopsida; order Fabales; family Fabaceae; genus Crotalaria; species Crotalaria pallida. The sequence continues at coordinate 45,233,584 of CM075650.1, read as the reverse complement.
TCCAAATCACTCGAGTATTTAGTAGGTTTTCACTCGAGCGTTCTTAAAATCACTTGAGTAAATTGCCCAGTTTCAGAAAATCAAGCTTTTGATCAATTATCTTTTAAATGCACCGAAAATTAGTCACTGTTGCTTTCATATTACTATTCACCCCCCCTCTAGTAATTGCTAAGCCCGCTTGTTGGTTTCCAACAGCCAATTCCTCAACTCCTTGGTATAAAACTCAATCCTTGAAGTGCAGAAACCATGTTAGGGTTCTTGAATTCTAGCTCTGCGTTCGTTTTCGTTCTTGAGTTATACACCACAAATAATACACCGTTTCGAAGCTCACATCCAGATCTTTGAAAAGAGTCATAATTCGTGAGCTAAGTTGGAGTGTGGAGAGAGTAATGAGCTCTGCAAAAGAGAGTTCGAAATCTGCCAAGAACTAGAATGTTGTTCAGACCCGTCAGCTTCTTGTCTTCGATTCTCTCTCGTGCTTGAGAGTTGGATCGTGAATAAGATACCATTGGAAAGCTCTTTCAACAAGCTTCGATTTGATACCAAGTTTGTTAGATTTGAGTCCCTGGTCAAAAAGTTATGCTCCTGCGTAGTTAGGTGATGAAATCTGCCAAAACCAGATTTCAGATTTAGAGAGCTGATTTTGAGCTTCGTTGTGGTAAGCTCAAGCTCCCTTTTTGGTCTGAAACTTTTTGGTTTTCAAAGTTCATGTTACAGAGAACATAATCTAACCAATTTCCCCAATTTTTATGCATGATTCGAATGTCAATTAATGTGGTTTTGAACCCCTACGGAAACTGTCATGCAAGCTCGGGTTGGAAGTGGTTAGAGCCTTTGGTTCCTGTTCTCTATGGAGTTTTTGTTCAAGCACGACCCTAAGGTATGGGGGAAGCTTACCATTTGCTAGAATGAGAATAAAATGTATTAGAAATTAGGATAAGCCACCATGAGGCTTAAGGGCATAGCTTTGAATTAGAGAAATGGCATGGAGGCCAATCTAAGACATGCTATATGTTTGAACAAGTTTCTTTAGCTGCATGTGAACTTAATCAATACTGAAATCATGCCAAATATGAGTATAATTGATTTTGGTAACTCAAGTTTCATAAAGTATGGTTTTATGCATAATTGGTGATTGGTTTTGATTATGTGAGATTTGATATGATTTCTATGTTGAGACATGTTTAATTTGTGTATGTAAAGCTTTGTTGATCATTGGTTTAAGTTAGAATTGAAAATGGTATGTTAATTCCAAGTTGTGGTGCATCTGCTGTCAAAAATACTCGAGTATTTGGTAAAACACTCGAGTATTTTATGATGCAAGTTTCCCAGAAGATCACGAAATACTCTAGTATTTTGTAAAATACTCTAGTATTCTGGGCTGCAAAATACTCTAGTATTTTGTGAAATACTCAAGTATTTTGGGCTGAGAAATACTCTAGTATTTTGTGAAACACTCGAGTATTTTGGGCTGAAAAATACTCTAGTATTTTGTGAAATACTCAAGTATTCTGGGCTGTAAAATACTCTAGTGTTTTGCGAAACACTCAAGTATTTTGGGCTGTTTGGTACAAAATTTCATGAAATTGATGAACTACTCGAGTATTGAAGCTACCACTCGAGTCTTTTTATTATAATGTTGAGAAAATACCATTTTTTATTTAATCACTCTTATTTAAACCTAATGACACTTAAAGTGAATGATGTGATACTTTGTTTGATAAATCTTGTCGTCATGGAAGTTGAAATGCCTCATTGATACATTTATCGCATGTTGCACATAATAAGATTAATGGATAGTCTTAAATGGAGAATTTGTGTGCATTCATACATGATGATAAGACGATAGGATACCGTTTGTCATGTTCGCAGAACATGAAGAAGGTACTCTAGGAGTACCAAATGCACACGATAAGTTTGATGACTTATTCTAGGAATGTGGGCAATATTCGAGGAATGTTGTTGATTTCGTTCTGGGAACGTGGATGTACATTCGGATTGGGACGTATGATACCAAGCTTGATTGTTAATGTTATTCGTTCGGGGAACATGAAAATGTACTCTAAGAGTACCAAAGGTTGTATGACAAGCTTGATAACACATTTTGAGAATATGGGCAACATTCAAAGAATGTTGTTGAGATTGAGGAGAATGCGTTTTGAAAACGTGCACGTACAATCCGAATGGGACGTTTTGTTTATGAGCCAAACTTGTCGTTACCTTGGTAAATTTATTGCATGTTGCACATATGGAGATTAAGGAATAACCTTAAATGGAATGTTGGTATGTATTTATGCATGGTGATGTGTAACATATCATTTGTTCATGTTCAAGGAACATGAGGAGGGTACTCTGGGAGTACCAAGTTGGTTACGACTTGCCTGTAGTCACATTTTGGTAATGTGGCCAGCATTGGTTGCTGCGAACGTTGGATATTCGTCTTGGTGACGAAATGATTATTGTAGTCACATTTTGGTAATGTGGCCAGCATTGGTTGCTACGAACGTTGGATATTCGTCTTGGTGACGAAATGATTATTGTAGTCACATTTTGGTAATGTGGCCAGCATTGGTTGCTGCGAACGTTGGATATTCGTCTTGGTGATGAAATGGTTATTGTAGTCACATTTTGGTAATGTGGCCAGCATTGGTTGCTGCGAACGTTGGATATTCGTCTTGGTGACGAGATGTGCACATTGATATTGGTATTATGGACTACGTTCCAGGAAAAGTCGTGTGGCTTGCTCGATGACACATTTTGGTAATGTGGGCAGCATAGGAGATGCTGTTACGTCTTGGTGACGCGACGTACACTTTGGTAGTGTCGTTATGGATTATGGTCCGAGCAGGTTTACTATACGTCCGAGGCACGTATACGGGTTGTTTGGATGGTCATGCATGAGAGCATTGATTAGAGAATCTCATGACTTGAGAAATAGTAAGCAAGCATCTGAACATATCATTAATGGGTTTGATTATACTCTAAATTGGCTTGCTCATAAGCTGTGCATATTACTTGACTATTTTGTACACGTGTATATGCATTGAGATCATGATGAATTGCTTACTTGTGCATGTTAGTACTTTATTCTCATTTGATTATGCGAATGAGTATAGCTTACCTCCCTGCCCTTATTAGGTGTGGACCAGGTACCTAGATTTTCTAGAGATCAGTGATCATGGATGACCCTTAGGTTCATGAAGTACATAGTCATCATGGGATAGAGACTCCTTGTACAACTCTTGAGGATTCGACCAGGTGGATGAACGAATAAAGGACCAGTGACCAGCTCAGGAACGTCTCGGTTTTTGATAAGGAATACACTGTACATATTTTGAGAAATGTATCAGAGAAAGAACTCTGTTTTCATACTTTAAGATAATGGTGGTACCCATAGAGTTTGTACACCTGATTTTATGAATCAATGACCTTCCTCATAATTTATAAACTCTAAGAACATATAAATAAACCATTTTAATATATTCCACTGACTCTGATTTTATCATTTGAGTTCGGTTATGAAGGAAGTATTGTTAAAGTCAATTTCCTAGGATAACCTTATAACTAAGCTATTTTCGAAAGCTATTTCGTGCTATAATGGTTATCTCAAAATGATTTTAAGATGTCGAGAAATTAATTACTCCTTCCACCGAATTCACTTATAAATGCATGGTTTAAACTTGAGTACCACATTCAAGGAAAAATTTTCATACTCCGATTTTTCCAACATAGTCAATAAGAAAACAAAATTCTTTTGATTAAACGATGGACGTTACATTTTATGGTATTAGAGCAATGGTCCTGACTCTTGGTCCTTGGGTGTGTGGTCCAATACGCTGGTCATCAAGATTTGTGGAGTTTTCCTGTGAAGTATGCTCCTACATACTTCTAATTGGAGTAAAGATTCTATCATTTGGCCCTTGGTTTGTGGCCTAGTGTTTATCTGGTAGTGTTTGATGTAGCCTAAGTCAAAGTATGATAGTAATGTACTTCTTTTAGGTCTGATCCAACCTTAAGTTCATAATGCTGATCCATTATGACACCAAGGAATCAATGAAGGGTGATTCCAAAGGATCTAAAAGATAGCTAATATCCTCTAGGGAGGGTATTTTCCTCAGTAGTATGAAAGATTATCAAATCCTTAGATTTAGTGCTAGGTGGTTACCTCCTTAGTATTGGCTTTGCAGAGTTTGTAACTCTGAAACTGATTAATTTTTTGTGAGGACGTGAAATGATTGCGTTTTCTTGTGTTTGATCCACTCTGCTACTTCAAGATCGAACTCCTACAAGTTTTCTTGTAGTTGTATCCCTCGTCTGTTTGAACTATTTTATTGAGCTATCTCTTCGGAGTAGACATGGTCTCCCCATCCTTTTAACAATTAAGTGTAATCTTGGACTTGGGTTGGACGCCCAAGAACCAAGTAATACTTAATTGTGATAGAGAGGCAAGAATCCGAAATCCAAAAGGTATGTGTGTTGTTTCATAAGTGGAATTAAGGAAGAGGGAAATTGAAGAGATCTTGGTTTCAAAGAATTTTCCAGATATTCTCTATTGAAGTATCGGGTTTCGTCATCAAAGCACGGGGATCAAATTTGGCATCGATTTGGTTCTAGAGGATGGTTTCATCTTTATTGTTTTTCATAGGATAGTGCCATCGGAAATAGCCGGATCGAAGAAACAAGCAAAGGTATTACTGAATTGGCAGCCGGTCGGATCAAGTGTGTTTCAATGCGGAACTTCAATAGTGTTCGATAAGAACAGGAGTGGAAGTATTGTGCATATGAGATGTTTATTTGAGAATGGAATAAGAGCGCCATCAAGGATGAGTATTCCTTACCAAGAAAAGAGAATTGAATATGGAATAAATAGTGAAGCCTCGACAGTTTATAAGAATGACCTCAGGTCGAGGCATCATCAAATTGGAAACTGGAAGGAAGACATTCCCAAAGAAATATTTCAATTCCGATATGGACACTATGTGAAAGTAGTAATGCCATTTGAATTGGCTTATGCCTTGTTATCTTCATGGGCTACATGAGCGGAATTTTCAGATCTTATCTGAAATTGTTTGTGTTGATGCCCGTTGTTAATATCCTAAATCATTAGAAGAATCTCAAAGAGCACATGGACTATCCTGAGAATGTGTTATGGGTCCTGAACGAGAGGTAGTTGTAACCCTTTAAATGCAAGTCTGGCTGATGAAGTTAAGCTTTGAAAGCTCGTAATCTCTGAGGGAGGAATGGCAGCGGATTGAACAGCGAAGGATGCAGCTCTACAAGGGTAGCAACCAAAGTCAGTCATTGAAGTTGAAGTCTCTTAGGACTCTTTGGGTGCTATTGTAAATTCACAAGTGAACCCTTTAAGACAAGATACCTCTAACCAGGATAAATCGGAAGGACTAGAATTTCATATGAAATGCGAAGAAAGTTTTCAGTAACCAAAGGGAAGGCTGATATCCTCTCCTGTGTTATTCTTGCTCGATTAACGCAAAGGTATTGGAATGAATAGTCGTGTATTGAGGTTAGAACTGGGAATAGTGTAAACTCAATAAAGGAAAGTGGGCGTGTATGCATTAAGTGATTAAAGATACACAAGGTGGATTACTTGACGCATGACTTGAACCACAATTATGGTTGCTCTGAGGGCTTGAAGCAATTCTCTATGACACTACGCTTTAAGTGTTAGTGACCATGGAGAGTAGAAGTAATTATTCCATCAGAAAAAGTTGTACAAGAGGCAACGTCGACGGACGAAGTTTTAAAGGCTCATGATTGGAGACTTTGTCGTTGTTGTGACAAAACAACAGTGGAAGCAATTGCAATGGGCCGAAAGGCAATTCATGGAAGCTCTATGGGGATTAAGGAAGTTGTTTTAAGGAGTTTAGTAGATTCGAGTTTGATGATGCAAGTGTTTGTTTTGGCCTCAAAATCTCGAGAGGGGGGGTGAATCGAGTTTTATTAATGTATTGTAAAAACCGTTATAAATTAAAAATTGATTTGAGATGGAGAGATTAAGCGTTTGAAACAGATTGCGAAAATGATAGAATATAATAATCGAGTAGCGCGGAAACGTAAAAATAGAAATATCCGGAAATTAAAAGAGATAGGGATAGAAAAGCTTGCACCGGTGAATTTTATACTGGTTCAGCCTTCCCGTCGAAAGGCCTAGTCCAGTCCCCAAGCGACCCGCCTGAGAGTTCTTATACCAAGCAATAGAGCCGCACCCTATTACAACCAAGAGCACCCCGCACACTACTAGGAACCTCCGTTCGCTAGGGGCCTCAATCACACAGCAGGGTTCCTCGCCCTACGACGTATCACACGTCCACTAAGGGATTCTCTCCCTAACCACTAAGGTTTCAAATATAAGAATGTGATAGTGATTACAATAGCTTTGTGTGTTCTCAAAACACAGATACAACAATATGCTCTATGATAGTGAAGTAGAAGTTTCTCTAGAAGTCACTCAGCCAATAATAGTTTATGTTCTTCAGAAAATATGAACGATGAAAAGCAGAAGACTTGAGAAGAAGAAGAGAGAAACGTGAAGAAGAATGAATGAATGAAAAAAGAGTTCTGATCGAATGAATAATTCCACTCAATGTTGGAGTGATTTTGATTTAAAAAGAAAAACCATTTAGAATCAAAAAGATTTTTAATAAGTAAAACAAAATCAAAATAAAATAAAATAAGATTTGAAATAAGTTTTAAAATCAAAACTAAATCAAAATGATTTACGAAATAAAATAAAGATTTGATTCTTAAAACCAAAAAGGAAATAATTCAAACTTAAAATCATTTTCGAATTTTATAAAATAAATCAGAATCTTTTATATAAAAACAAATCAGGAAATAATCAAAATGATTCTGACACGTTTTTCAATAAAACATGAAGTAATCGATTACTTTATGAAGGTAATCGATTATTCCTTCAAAAATAGAAATTCTTAAATTCATTTGAAAACCATGTAATCGATTATACCAAGAATAGTTAATCGATTACACCACTCTTGTTCATTGTATGATGCAACTCATAATAATCGATTACACTAAGGAATTAATCGATTACTGAGCCTCTGGTATGCATATGATGCAACATCATGTAATCGATTACTACAAAGCTTGTAATCGATTACTAAGCCTCTGAAAAATATATGATGCAACAATTATAATCGATTACTTGACCTATGTAATCGATTACTTTCATAAGAAAGTAATTGATTAACAAAATTCAATTAATCGATTACAGCCTCTCTGATTTTTCTATGATGCAACAAGGTTAATCGATTACTTGAGCAAATAATCGATTACTCTCTCTTGCAAACATACAAATATATAGAGTTTTGTAACATCAAGTATCTTACTAAGGTTAAATGCAGAAAACACTTTTTCATGCAAAAACACGTTTTTCTTCTTCTCTCTAAAATGAAAAACTTATTGGCTTTGTAACTCTTAAAGAAATAAAAACTTCATTACCTTACATTTGATCTAAGGAGAAGGTTTCTAATCTATGCTTGCTTGAGTCTTCAATCTTGAATGACACTTGCACTTGTGAGCTTGAACTTGAGTTGGCTTGTTATCATCAAAACATATACTTGATTTAAACTTGAAGTCCATAGAGAGTTTGAAGCATGCCTTCCAACTAGCTTGACTTCCAACACTCCCCCTTTATGATGATGACAAACAACCATTCTGATATGCTCTATATTATCTGCATCACAAGTGTTATACAAGCAAAATATATATATATATATATATATATATATAATAAAAAAATCCGGGTGTTCTTAATTTTCAAAGCCGGGAGGTTGACACACATAAACTTCTTCATTTATAAAACCATTAAGAAAGGCACTCTTTACGTCCATTTGATATAATTTAAAATCTAAAATGCATGCAAAAGCTAAAAGCAGTCTAATGGCTTCCAACCTAGCAATAGGGGCAAATGTTTCTTCATAATCTATCCCCTCTTCCTGGTTGTAACCTTGTGCAACTAACCTAGCTTTGTTTCGAACAATTAAACCAGCCTCATCAAGTTTATTTTTATAAATCCACTTAGTTCCAATAATCGGATGAGACTCAGGCCTAGGAACAAGTTCCCACACCTGATTTCTTTCGAACTGGTTTAATTCCTCTTGCATTGCAAAAAGCCAATGCTCATCAAGCGTAGCCTCAGAAATATTCTTTGGCTCCACTTGAGAAACAAACGCAAAGAAGTTACACAGATTGCTAATAGAATTACGAGTACTTACACCTTATGTGATGTCACCTATGATTTGATCAATGGGATGGTGCCTCGATGTTCTCCTTTCCTTAGGCAAATCAGCGTTGAGTTCCATGGATTGTTCTTAAGTTTTCTCCTCAGCTGATTCATCTGATTTTCCATTGCTTTCGGAATGCTCCTTTCCTTTTGCATTTGGCTCCTCATCCTCATCAATGAATAAATCTCCAAGAATACCAATTTTACCGACTCCGAGAATCTTTCCTTGATTGTTATCTCCGAAAGTCACATGACCTTGGTCCTTTGGCATGAGATGCGAAAATTTAGATTTATCTCCAGTCATATGTTTTAAGCATCCGCTGTCCAAGTGTAACATCATGAATTTTAATTCTAATAATAATTAGAACAATAGTAAGATTTGGAAGTAAGGATTATCCTAAAAGGAATTTAAAATGATGGATTAGGAATTCTTTGAGTGCCATAAAGGAGTCAAGGAGCATTGACATCGAAAAGCGAATTTAAAGAAGACCAAACGAGTGTTAAAATCAGTGTTTTCAGTGTTTTAAATACGCTATATTAGGAAATTCAAAATAAAAGATTTACATCTCTAAACATGAATTCCACCGTTGGATATGAAGATAATGATTTTAGGAAGCTTGCTTTCAAATTTGAGCAAGATCCGACGGTTAACGAAGAAGTTATGTCGATTTGAAGCAGGAAGAAAATAAAAGGAAAATAGAAAAATGAATTAATGGGGAACTGGGTAAAATACTCGTGTATTCTGAGGAATACTCGAGTACTTCGTGCTGACAGCGAAAAAAATATATACGGGGATCAACCCCATTTCACCCCAAACCCCCATTTCCAACCCCTCATTCTCTCTCTCCTCCTCCGGCCACCACGAACCGCCACCGCCGGAGCCGCCCTAAGCCGCCACCTCCTTGGCCCTTCCTCCCTCCCCATAGATCCGCTCTCTTTCTCTCTCTTCACTCTTGGTTTCTCTCTCTCTATCCCTCACAATCGGTTCCCTCATCTCTTCCTCCTCCCTCTCCGGCCGCCGCCGCCCTTGAGCCACCACCACCACCAGCATAGATCTCTCTCTCCCTTTCTCCCTTCCCCTTTGGCCATGCTCTCTCTCTCCTTCAGGAACCATCTCTCAATCTCTCTCTCCTCGGATCTCACCGGCGTCGTTACCGACCGTGATCGCACCGGGCTTGTGTTGGGAACCCCGAGGCTTCAAGCTTTTGCCTGGATCCAGCCGCGATCGTTCTCGCTAACGAGGAGCAACACCGACGCCGTCATCGTCGCCGAGCCACAACCCAGGTTCTTTTTAAAAAGAAAGCCCGAGGTAAGAAGGGTTCGTATTACCTCTACTTAAGAAGTAAATTCTAAGATGCTATAGTGGTGAATAAGAATAGGGTAATTAAGGAATAAGTCAAGGAACCCTAGGGTAGTTCCCGCAAATATAAATGATTGATTTAAAATGACAATGGAATAAATTGGATATGTATAGAATGAGTTCCGTAGTGAATGAGTATGATAGGATATTAAAAGAGTTAAAATAGAATGAAAGTGTGTGAAAACATGAAATAAAACCAAGGGAAATTAGTTAAGGAAAACCTAACTAAAATTGGGGGTAGAAGAATAAAGGGAAAATGTAATAGGCAAGAGGAGTAGAACTAACAAACTAAAAGACAAAAAGTAAAATAGTAAGTGAAGATTTAAATGGGATAAAAAGAAAGGGGGATTAGAAAGTGGAACACAGAATATATGTGGAATCAAATATGGGAAGAGAAACAAAATAGTGAATTAGATATAAAAGAAAAATAGATAATCGGCAAAAGATATTAACAAAAAGGATACTAAAACAAAAAGAGTGAGTTGTTAGGGAAGTTAAATAAAATGTTGTAATAAGATATGGAAGCTAAGCTAAGTTAAGAAGGGTATCTAATTAAAGTAGAGTAATGAAATAGGAATAATAAGTAAATAAAAGTGTGAGACAAAGGAATTAATGGAATAACTAAGAATTTGAAAAGGAGAGTTTAAGATATAATGAATATATCAAAGCTAAGTGGATTTAGGTGTAAACTAGAATAATTAATAAAAAGAACAAGAAAAAAAAAGAAAAGGAAGAGAAGAAGAAAAAGAAAAGAAAGAGTACAGGGAATTAAACAAGAGCTAGGAAACGAGAATTAGAATATAACGTATATGGCGTAATCAGGCAGAACTAGTTAAAAAAGAGAAACATTTAAATATAAGAAAATAAAAGAAGGGTTAAGAAATTAAAAGAATTAAAGAGAACTAAGGAAACTAAAAGTAAAGAGTAAAGACTAAGACGAATTAATGATGAGAAAGAAAATAAATGTTAATTGCCGCAGGATGGTCGTGGTGACCCTGCGGCCTAATAAATATAAATGATAATTGTCGCAGGATGGTCGTGGTGACCCTGTGGCCTAATAAATTTAATTGATAATTGTCGCAGGATGGTCGTGGTGACCCTGTGGCCTAATAAAAATAAATGTTAATCGGCGCAGGATGGTCGTGGTGACCCTGTGGCCTAATAAATATAAATTATAATCGTCGCAGGATGGTCGTGGTGACCCTGTGGCCTAATAAATATAAATGATAATTGTCCCAGGATGGTCGTGGTGACCTTGTGGCCTAATAAATTTAAATGATAATTGTCGCAGGATGGTCGTGGTGACCCTGTGACCTAATAAAAATAAATGTTAATCGGCGCAGGATGGTCGTGGTGACCCTGTGGCCTAATAAATATAAATTATAATCGTCGCAGGATGGTCGTGGTGACCCTGTGGCCTAATAAATATAAATGATAATCGTCGCAGGATGGTCGTGGTGACCCTCTGGCCTAATAAATATAAATAATAATCGTCGCAGGATGGTCGTGGTGACCCTGTGGCCTAATAAAATAAATGATAATCGTCGCAGGATGGTCGTGGTGACCCTGTGGCTTAATAACTATAAATTATAATCGTCGCAGGATGGTCGTGGCGACCCTGTGGCCAATTGATAAATGTAAAAGAAAATGAAAAGACAATGTAAAAGAAAAAGAATGGAAACGAAAGAATGAAAAGGGAAATGATATATATAAATGAATGTCGGGTTAAAAGTGGAATAAAATGTGGAAAAGTGATAAGAGAATTAAAAGTTAAAAGAAAGTGAGAATAAGTGGATAACTAAAAGAAAATTAATTATATGGACATTTATGAGTAACAAATATTAATAATAGGGTAGGCTTAGTTTATTGCTATGTTTCTTTTAGGATTTATCTTTTTAAGTTCTGTGTAATGCTACCCTTCTTGCTATATTTTTGCAGGTATTGAAGTGGAGCTTACATGGAATATGGCCGAGCAGGATTTGCATTCCACTACGTGGAATGTTTATTGAATATTATGAGTGAACGATTGTTTTTGTAATTTATAATATGAAATAGTCGTCGCCCTGAAACTTGTACTAATTGGGCGTTAGGATCTGTTATGACTATTAAACTGTTGTGGTTTATCTTTTTAAATATTTCTGGACTGACAGGTTTTAAGAAGAAATTTTTTGGGAAGTCCGAAAAACAAAGGAAATTCTGCCGGATTTCCGTAAAACCTTTTAAAGAAATTAAGTTTTAAAAAGAATTTTTAAACTCTAATTATGTTTAGAACCTATAAATTAACTAATTAATGTGAGGGTGTTACATTTTGGTATCAGAGCAGTTTTTCCTCGGCCTTGGAGTTATATTACTCCAATGATTACTCACCCAGCGAGTAATTGGTGTACCTAGTAAGAGTCTAGAGGTATTAATAGGATATTCATACTAAGGAATATATATATATATATATATATATATATATATATATATATATATGAGTATTAAGCCTTAATGATCTGCTCTCCCTGGTTAAACAATATGGCTGGAAGAAGGGCTGGTAACGAGGGACTTGCTGCCATTCTGGAGCATCTATCTCAGATGCAGCAGCAGCAGCAGCAGCAGCTACAGCAGCAGCAGCAGCTCTGCAACCAGCTCCAGTTGAGATTGACTGGATGTCTCGATTCCGAAAGAATAATCCGCCTCGCTTTGAAGGTGGAAATGATCCTGATGGAGCGCTGAGATGGATTCAGGAGATTGAAAAGATTCTCCGCTCTCTTCAACCACCAATGGAGCAGCATGTCCGATTAGCTGAATTCATGCTGACCAATGAAGCAGAACATTGGTGGGATCAGCAGAGGAGAGGATTGGTGGAAGCTAATCCTGTAATTCCTTGGGAGATGTTCAAGGATCTATTCCTGGGGAAGTATTTCCCTGAAGATGTTCGGAGGGAAAAGGAGATTGCTTTTCTCCAATTGACTCAAGGTTCTATGTCAGTTGGGGACTATGCAGCTCGGTTTGAGGATCTCATCCGCTTTTCTGATTATCGGAATGCAAGTGACCGCGGCAAATGTGTTAAGTTTGAAGCTGGACTTAGGGATGATATTCGCCTCTCTTGCGAGTATCACAATATTGTTAATTTTTCACGATTGGTCAATATGGCGAGCACTTATGAAAAAGGGCTCAAGAGGAAGGCTGATGCAGATCGGAACGAAGCAGCTCAGAGGTCAGAAGGTTCCAGCAGAGGCAGGGAACCGGCTCAGAGATTTGATCCGTACACTGACACTAGCATTAGAACAGTAGTGTCGAATGAGGCAGCCCCGAATGTGAATGCTCCGAGAACTAGGCCACCATGTCCGCATTGTTGAGGATTCCATAATCGTATATGCTGGATGTTTAAGCAGCGCAGGAAGGAAGGTCTCTGTTTTCGATGCGGGCAACCCGGACACCATACTGCAGAATGTCCTATGAGCACGTAGAACGAGGAATAAATTTATCTGAGGTACTTTAGCGATTGATCATGTACCCAATGGTTACTTAGGATGTTTTTGCAAAAAGTATACATGTTGATTTAACTTAGAAGAAATCGATAATTGATAGTACGTTAGTTAAAGTTCCGCCGAACAGAATGATGGTATTGCCACTGGTAGAAGGTAAGGTTAGAACTGATCACTCTGATTCTTACATATACTAGGGGACGATAACATCAACAAACCTGACAATGATATTGCCATTGATAGATGTGAGATTGGGATAGATGTGACACATTTCATCTAAAACCGAAATAATCGAATTAGTAAGTTTTTAAAGTAGACCCCCTAGACGAAACAGAGCTAAGCCAAAAAGAATTCCTTCTAAATTCTTTGCGTAGCATTAGAGAGTAGAGTAATAGAGTATAGAATCCCTGAGAGACTTGAGCGAATATTGTAGACATTCTTTTACAACCAATTGAATTAGATAGTAGACAGCTTAAAACTCGCCTAAGGATCTAATCAAAGTTCCCGAACGATTCCCTCGAAGGAAGCAAGTCTTAACCACTGCGTCAGGTACCTTTATCGAGACCAATCAAATCAGCTGCAGGCCCATAGAAAGTACATCTTTCGATGACTCTCTGCTGGAAATGCACACTTTGGGGATAACCTCCATTGTCTTCTTGCTTGACATGTATCCAGTACATCCTGGGTCGTCTTGCAAAGACCATGAGACTCATTCTTGAGTGCTTCATGTTTCTTCCTTTCATCTTCACTCTCATCAAGTTTCAAACATCCCAGACGTATATATGAGAGTTCTCCAAGCTGTAAGAACCCGGCATAGTTCTACGCCTACCGATAGATAGCCACCCATGTGCCCCTTTCCAACCTTGGACACCGGTCGGGAACCTATGTACTCGATTCTGGATAACGAATGAGCATACCCCCAAGCATGGATATAACCAAGTATGTCGATGCCAAGTGGGGGAGGATTTCAATCCAAGAAATGGAAGATGGAACTTTAATAATAAGAAAACTGACGATCCTGTCCAGATAGAGAGAATACGTAATAGTAGAAGACAAGCATTGAAAAAGGTATGACCCTAACCACACCTGGGGCGGGAAATAAAAACCGAAGGGAAGTGAAGACCATAGTCAGGAGTTTACCAATGGGATGATTCTCCATTTAAGGAACCGAACGGAATTTCGGGGACGAAATTCTAATAAGTGGGGGAGAAATGTAACATCCCGAATTTTAATTCTAATAATAATTAGAACAATAGTAAGATTTGGAAGTAAGGATTATCATAAAAGGGATTTAAAATGATGGATTAGGAATTCTTTGAGTGCCATAAAGGAGTCAAGGAGCATTGGCATCGAAAAGCGAATTTAAAGAAGACCAAACGAGTGTTAAAATCGGTGTTTTCAGTGTTTTAAATACGCTATATTAGGAAATTCAAAATAAAAGATTTACATCTCTAAACATGAATTATACCGTTGGATATGAAGATAATGATTTTAGGAAGCTTGCTTTCAAATTTGAGCAAGATCCGACGGTTAACGAAGAAGTTATGTCGATTTGAAGCAGGAAGAAAATAAAAGGAAAATAGAAAAATGAATTAATGGGGAACTGGGTAAAATACTCGAGTATTCTGAGGAATATTCGAGTATTTCATGCTGACAGCGAAAAAAATATATACGGGGATCAACCCCATTTCACCCCAAATCCCCATTTCCAACCCCTCCTTCTCTCTCTCCTCCTCCGGCCACCACGAACCGCCACCGCCGGAGCAGCCCTAAGCCGCCACCTCCTTGGCCCTTCCTCCCTCCCCATAGATCCGCTCTCTTTCTCTCTCTTCCCTCTTGGTTTCTCTCTCTCTCTATCCCTCACAATCGGTTCCCTCATCTCTTCCTCCTCCCTCTCCGGCCGCCGCCGCCCTTGAGCCATCACCACCACCAGCATAGACCTCTCTCTCCCTTTCTCCCTTCCCCTTTGGCCTTGCTCTCTCTCTCTCTCTCTCCTCTTCAGGAACCATCTCTCAATCTCTCTCTCTCCTCAGATCTCACCGGCGTCGTTACCGACCGTGATCGCACCGGGCTTGTGTTGGGAACCCCGAGGCTTCAAGCTTTTGCCTGGATCCAGCCGCAATCGTTCTCGCTAACGAGGAGCAACACCGACGCCGTCATCGTCGCCGAGCCACAACCCAGGTTCTTTTTAAAAAGAAAGCCCGAGGTAAGAAGGGTTCGTATTACCTCTACTTAAGAAGTAAATTCTAAGATGCTATAGTGGTGACTAAGAATAGGGTAATTAAGGAATAAGTCAAGGAACCCTAGGGTAGTTCCCGCAAATATAAATGATTGATTTAAAATGACAATGGAATAAATTGGATATGTATAGAATGAGTTCCGTAGTGAATGAGTATGATAGGATATTAAAAGAGTTAAAATAGAATGAAAGTGTGGGAAAACATGAAATAAAACCAAGGGAAATTAGTTAAGGAAAAACTAACTAAAATTGGGGGTAGAAGAATAAAGGGAAAATGTAATAGGCAAGAGGAGTAGAACTAACAAACTAAACGACAAAAAGTAAAATAGTAAGTGAAGATTTAAATGGGATAAAAAGAAAGGGGGATTAGAAAGTGGAACACGGAATATATGTGGAATCAAATATGGGAAGAGAAGCAAAATAGTGAATTAGATATAAAAGAAAAATAGATAATCGGCAAAAGATATTAACAAAAAGGATACTAAAACAAAAAGAGTGAGTTGTTAGGGAAGTTAAATAAAATGTTGTAATAAGATATGGAAGCTAAGCTAAGTTAAGAAGGGTATCTAATTAAAGTAGAGTAATGAAATAGGAATAATAAGTAAATAAAAGTGTGAGACAAAGGAATTAATGGAATAACTAAGAATTTGAAAAGGAGAGTTTAAGATATAATGAATATATCAAAGCTAAGTGGAGTTAGGTGTAAACTAGAATAATTAATAAAAAGAACAAGAAAAAAAAAAGAAAAGGAAGAGAAGAAGAAAAAGAAAAGAAAGAGTACAGGGAATTAAACAAGAGCTAGGAAACGAGAATTAGAATATAACGTATATGGCGTAATCAGGCAGAACTAGTTAAAAAAGAGAAACATTTAAATATAAGAAGATAAAAGAAGGGTTAAGAAATTAAAAGAATTAAAGAGAACTAAGGAAACTAAAAGTAAAGAGTAAAGACTAAGACGAATTAATGATGAGAAAGAAAATAAATGTTAATCGGCGCAGGATGGTCGTGGTGACCCTGTGGCCTAATAAATATAAATGATAATTGTCGCAGGATGGTCGTGGTGACCTTGTGGCCTAATAAATTTAAATGATAATTGTCGCAGGATGGTCGTGGTGACCCTGTGGCCTAATAAAAATAAATGTTAACCGGCGCAGGATGGTCGTGGTGACCCTGTGGCCTAATAAATATAAATTATAATCGTCGCAGGATGGTCGTGGTGACCCTGTGGCCTAATAAAGATAAATGACCCTGTGGCCTAATAAATATAAATTATAATTGTCGCAGGATGGTCGTGGTGACCCTGTGGCCTAATAAATTTAAATGATAATTGTCGCAGGATGGTCGTGGTGACCCTGTGGCCTAATAAAAATAAATGTTAATCGGCGCAGGATGGTCGTGGTGACCCTGTGGCCTAATAAATATAAATGATAATCGTCGCAGGATGGTCGTGGTGACCCTGTGGCCTAATAAATTTAAATGATAATTGTCGCAGGATGGTCGTGGTGACCCTGTGGCCTAATGAAAATAAATGTTAATCGGCGCAGGATGGTCGTGGTGACCCTGTGGCCTAATAAATATAAATGATAATCGTCGCAGGATGGTCGTGGTGACCCTGTGGCCTAATAAATATAAATAATAATCGTCGCAGGATGGTCGTGGTGACCCTGTGGCCTAATAAAAATAAATGATAATCGTCGCAGGATGGTCGTGGTGACCCTGTGGCTTAATAACTATAAATTATAATCGTCGCAGGATGGTCGTGGCGACCCTGTGGCCAATTGATAAATGTAAAATAAAAAGAAAAGACAATGTAAAAGAAAAAGAATGGAAACGAAAGAATGAAAAGGGAAATGATATATATAAATGAATGTCGGGTTAAAAGTGGAATAAAATGTGGAAAAGTGATAAGAGAATTAAAAGTTAAAAGAAAGTGAGAATAAGTGGATAACTAAAAGAAAAATAATTATATGGACATTTATGAGTAACAAATATTAATAATATGGTAGGCTTAGTTTATTGCTATGTTTCTTTTAGGATTTATCTTTTTAAGTTCTGTGTAATGCTACCCTTCTTGCTATATTTTTGCAGGTATTGAAGTGGAGCTTACATGGAATATGGCCGAGCAGGATTTGCATTCCACTACGTGGAATGTTTATTGAATATTATGAGTGAACGATTGTTTTTGTAATTTATAATATGAAATAGTCGTCGCCCTGAAACTTGTACTAATTGGGCGTTAGGATCTGTTATGACTATTAAACTGTTGTGGTTTATCTTTTTAAATATTTCTGGACTAACAGGTTTTAAGAAGAAAATTTTTGGGAAGTCCGAAAAACAGAGGAAACTGTCCGTTTTTCCGGAAACATATTTTGAAGTATTTTAATTTAATTAAAAAGAAATTTTCAATTACCATTTTTATAAAATCCTAAATTAACAAATAAAAGTAAGAGTGTTACACCAAGTACCGCCACGACTTCCTTTCTTCCGGAGTAACCTATAAGCAAAGAATTCAAGGTTTCTTTTTAGGTACCCATATCTTTTTGGGTCCTTGAGCGTTACTATAGCCATAGTTTAAATCATGCCACCTTCTAGTTTCATTGTTCGGTTTAACGAACTTCACTTTTCGGTGTATGCATTCATGTGCACCATGACCCTTCTTACCACAAATATGACAAATAATAAGAGGTTTCTTATGATTACTAGCAGGGACAAAAATGGTACTTAACTTCTTTTGATGCCTACCGGGTTGATATCCTAAACCCGCTCTATTGAAGAAACATTTTTGTCTCCCTAGCATCAAATTTAAAGTATTTCTACCTTTTGTAAATTTAGCAAGGGTTTCTTTTAAATCCTCCACTTCTTTAACCAAGTCCTTACAGAATTTACAAGAAGAAGAATTAGCTTTAAATTTAATGTCATTACTCAAGGTGTTTGAAGAATTTTTCAAAGTCAAATTCAGCTCCTTATTTTGATTTTTCAAAAATTCATTTTCTTTCATAAGATTTTTATTCTTTTCTAAAAGAGAAGCTGAATTTTTCTTTTCTAGAGAAACCAATAAGGATAACCTCATCGATTCCTCATGCAATTCTTCAAAAGCCTCTTGTAGTTCATCATAAGAAAAATTCAGTTCAGTGGTTACCTCTTCTCCATGAGCCATTAAGCATATGTTGGCGGTCTCCTCTTGTTCGTCTGAATCCTCATCCGAACTTCCTTCATTGTCCAGCCATGCCAAGTATGCTTGCTTTCCCTTCTTTGAGTTCGAGGTGCCTTTTTCTGAATTTTCTTTCTTTTTCAACTGGTAGCAGTCTGCTCTGATGTGACCAGGCTTGCCACACTCATGACATGTAATGGTTGAGCCTCCACTCTTGTTGTTGTCTCTTTTGTTGAAATTCTTCTTCCTCAGAAATTTCCCGAACTTTTTGACCAATAGACCCATGTGTTCATCATTTAGCAATTCTTTGTCCGAGTCACTTTCAGCTACAGGTGCTTCAGCCTTGAATGCCAAGCTTTTAACCTTTTTGTTTTCTTCTTCATGCTGAGCCAACCTTTTTAATTCACTTTCATGTTCTTGTAACTTGCCGAAGAGAGTTGCCAGCGTCATAGTTGATAAATTTCTTGATTCAGCAATCGCCGTCACTTTGGGTTGCCATTCTCTTCCCAAACACCTTAGGACTTTGTTAATGAGATCCTCATTGGTGAATTTCTTCCCCAATGTCGTCAGTTGATTTACAATCATTGTGAAGCATTTTTGGATCTCTTGAATTGATTCTCCATCTTTCATTCTGAATAGCTCATATTCACCAGTCAGCGTATTGATTCTTGAACTCTTTACTTTAGTCGTACCTTCATGCGTGACTTCCAGCGTATCCCACATTTGTTGTGCTGTCTCGCATGTTGATATCCTGAAAAACTCATCATAGCTCAAAGCAGATGTTATAATATTTTTCGCTTTCAAATCGTACTGGACTCTATGTTCCTCCTCCTCCGTCCATTCAGCCATAGGCTTATCGACGGTGTTACCATTAACCACATAGGTGGGAACATAGGGACCATTTACGACTGCATCCCAAACTTTTAATCCTACTCCTTGAATAAAAATTTTCATACGGGCTTTCCAATACGCGTACCCTACCCCATCAAACATGGGAGGACGGTTAATAGAACTCCCTTCACCTCCCAACAGAGAGTTTGAAGCCATACTCTTGAGACGGTTAAGTCTTAACACAAGAGACTAGCTCTGATGCCAATTGTTGGTTTTGGCCTCAAAATCTCGAGAGGGGGGGTGAATCGAGTTTTATTAATGTATTGTAAAAACCGTTATAAATTAAAAATTGATTTGAGATGGAGAGATTAAGCGTTTGAAACAGATCGCGAAAACGATAGAATATAATAATCGAGTAGCGCGGAAACGTAAAAATAGAAGTATGCGGAAATTAAAAGAGATAGGGATAGAAAAGCTTGCACCGGTGAATTTTATACTGGTTCAGCCTTCCCGTCGAAAGGCCTAGTCCAGTCCCCAAGTGACCCGCCTGAGAGTTCTTATACCAAGCAATAAAGCCGCACCCTATTACAACCAAGAGCACCCCGCACACTACTAGGAACCTCCGTTCGCTAGGGACCTCAATCACACAGCAAGATTCCTCGCCCTATGACGTATCACACGTCCACTAAGGGATTCTCTCCCTAACCACTAAGGTTTCAAATATAAGAATGTGATAGTGATTACAATAGCTTTGTGTGTTCTCAAAACACAGATACAACAATATGCTCTATGATAGTGAAGTAGAAGTTTCTCTAGAAGTCACTCAGCCAATAATAGTTTATGTTCTTTAGAAAATATGAACGATGAAAAGCAGAAGACTTGAGAAGAAGAAGAGAGAAACGTGAAGAAGAATGAATGAATGAAAAAAGAGTTCTGATCGAATGAATAATTCCACTCAACGTTGGAGTGATTTTGATTTAAAAAGAAAAACCATTTAGAATCAAAAAGATTTTTAATAAGTAAAACAAAATCAAAATAAAATAAAATAAGATTTGAAATAAGTTTTAAAATCAAAAATAAATCAAAATGATTTACGAAATAAAATAAAGATTTGATTCTTAAAACCAAAAAGGAAATAATTCATACTTAAAATCTTTTTCGAATTTTATAAAATAAATCAGAATCTTTTATATAAAAACAAATCAGGAAATAATCAAAATGATTCTGACACGTTTTTCAATAAAACATGAAGTAATCGATTACTTTATGAAGGTAATCGATTATTCCTTCAAAAATAGAAATTCTTAAATTCATTTGAAAACCATGTAATCGATTATACCAAGAATAGTTAATCGATTACACCACTCCTGTTCATTGTATGATGCAACTCATAATAATCGATTACACTAAGGAATTAATCGATTACTGAGCCTCTGGTATGCATATGATGCAACATCATGTAATCGATTACTACAAAGCTTGTAATCGATTACTAAGCCTCTGAAAAATATATGATGCAACAATTATAATCGATTACCTGACCTATGTAATCGATTACTTTCATAAGAAAGTAACTGATTAACAAAATTCAATTAATCGATTACAGCCTCTCTGATTTTTCTATGATGCAACAAGGTTAATCGATTACTTGAGCAAATAATCGATTACTCTCTCTTGCAAACATACAAATATACAGAGTTTTGTAACATCAAGTATTTTACTAAGGTTAAATGCAGAAAACACTTTTTCATGCAAAAACACGTTTTTCTTCTTCTCTCTAAAATGAAAAACTTATTGGCTTTGTAACTCTTAAAGAAACAAAAACTTCATTACCTTACATTTGATCTAAGGAGAAGGTTTCTAATCTATGCTTGCTTGAGTCTTCAATCTTGAATGACACTTGCACTTGTGAGCTTGAACTTGAGTTGGCTTGTTATCATCAAAACATATACTTAAGTTAAACTTGAAGTCCATAGAGAGTTTGAAGCACGCCTTGCAACTAGCTTGACTTCCAACAGCAAGTAGACCGACGAGAAGTAAGAAAGGAAGGGTGCAAATCACAAGAGAATTCCTGATTTGTATTCGTGAATTGCAACAAAGAGCTGAAGAGTGAAGGAAAAACAAGAGATTGGGAAGTTAATTATGGTATTAAGTAAGGAGGGATGAGCAAAAAAAAAAGGTTTTACATGTTATCGATAAAACGAAGACACGGTGGAACCAGGTAAGAAAGATGTTGGAAGCAGAGAATTGACACATCACCTGGGAGTTGCTCAAGGAAAGAGGTTGAATTGTTTGAAATAAAATAAGGAAGTGTGAACCTCGGAGAAGGCATTGTTAAGTTCGGAAGATTGAGGAAATACTCAACTAGAAGAAGAGGAAAAGTGGATAGGTGAACTAATTATGGGAGAATGACCAGAATTTCATGCATAAGGAGTTAAGGAAACCTCAACTGCATGAAAATAACTGAAAAATCGATGGAAAGGAATCATGTATCCACCTTAATGTGGAAAGTGTGAGGTATCTAACTCTGGATCAAGACACGATGTACCCAAGAGGATACTGAAGTTTCATTTGTCGGAACTATTATTCAAGGGATAAAGGCAAGTAGGAGTGATCTACAAAAGGATCAACCTCGGAAAGATGTTCATTCCGTTCGAATGGGAGTTAGATCCGGGAATCGATAACCTGAGTTTGTCTTCTCCCCTTATCGGAATTAACGTAGTCAAATGTCTTTCGATTGCGTTAATTAGATCGTTTGATAATCTGGAAACCTAATCAAGTCTTGGCTTAAAATTTCTGTGATCAAAACCCTTATCACAGTTGGATGTGATAAACTCCTTGGACACTACAGAATGGGAAGTTCAGTTAAGGCTAGAGAGATTAACAACCACCGGGATAGGACAAGTATTTGTCTCCCCAACGGAAATCTCTTTAGAACTTGACTATCTGACCAAGTCTGATGGTGACGATAATGTTCCTTATCTTTGAGTTCATCTTACTTAAAGGTAAATCGTATAGTCTTTCTTGAGAAAGATTATATCTGAGAGGGATGATTTTATTACTAATAGTTTAAATATTAGGACTGATCACCCTAATGTTTACAACTATTAAGGAATGAAGTCATACAAATATTACTTTTTTCGTGCTCGAGTGATTAGAGTGCGCAGCGGAAAAAGTTTTCCTTGAAAAGTTTATTTGTAAAATGTTTCTATTTGTGGAAAGTGTGTATTTGAAATGTGCTATTCAAAAAGCTCCTTTTGAAATAATATTTTGCGAAATATTTTGAGACGGAAAATTTGGTGGATGTATAAGGAAAATCTTTTTAAGTGGGGGAGGAATTTCCAAAAATTATAAGGAAAAATGATAAAAGAACCGTCTTTTATATAACTTTCGCAAAAGTTTTTAAGAATGAATTTCGGGGACGAAATTCTTTTTAAGTGGGGGAGTAGTGTAACTCCCCTAATTTCGTTTTTAGAATAAATATGTTAATAGAATTGTTTATTAAATAAATAACAATTTCATGTTTGATTTTTGGCTTGCACTGTATATATACATATATATATATATATTATGTGAAAATATTATTATGTTGGGGTTTTTGCATAAAATATTAGACTTCTGCAATTAAGTCTTTCGGGAAGACCTAAAAGCAATAATTGAAAGTCTTTTGGAGTTAAAATTAATTAAACAAAGTTTTTAGTGAAAACTGGCCAAAATACTCGAGTATTTGGCTGAATACTCGAGTATTCTGGGGCAGACAGCTAAAGTTGGTGCGCGATTAAAAAATTCAGCCATGGAAACTCCGGTGTTGACACGAATACAACCCCCAGCCACATCCTATGATTCGTGGTGCCCTGCATGCAAAAATTTCCATTGTTTATTCATCCTTCTAAGAGAAGGATTTGGCCAATTCCTCAACTCCTTGGTATAAATCTCAATCCTTGAAGTGCAGAAACCAAGTTAGGGTTCTTGAATTCTAGCTCTGCGTTCGTTTTCGTTCTTGAGTTATACACCACAAATCATACACCGTTTCGAAGCTCACATCCAGAGCTTTGAAAAGAGTCATAATTCGTGAGCTAAGTTGGAGTGTGGAGAGAGTAATGAGCTCTGCAAAAGAGAGTTCGAAATTTGCCAAGAACTAGAATGTTGTTCAGACCCGTCAGCTTCTTGTCTTATATTCTCTCTCGTGCTTGAGAGTTGTATCGTGAGTAAGATACCATTGGAAAGCTCTTTCAACAAGCTTCGATTTGATACCAAGTTTGTTAGATTTGAGTCCCTGGTCGAAAAGTTATGCTCCTGCGAAGTTAGGTGCTGAAATATGCCAAAACCAGATTTCAGATTTAGAGAGCTGACTTTGAGCTTCGATTGTGGTAAGCTCAAGCTCCCTTTTTGGTCTGAAACTTTTTGGTTTTCAAAGTTCATGTTACAGAGAACATAATCTAACCAATTTACCCAATTTTTATGCATGACTCGAATGTCAATTAATGTGGTTTTGAACCCCTGCTGAAACTATCATGCAAGCTCGGGTTGGAAGTGGTTAGAGCCTTTGGTTGCTGTTCTCTATGGAGTTTTTGTTCAAGCACGACCCTAAGGTATGGGGGAAGCTTACCATTTGCTAGAATGAGAATAAAATGTATTAGAAATTAGGATAAGCCACCATGAGGCTTAAGGGCATAGCTTTGAATTAGAGAAATGGCATGGAGGCCAATCTAAGACATGCTATATGTTTGAACAAGTTTCTTTAGCTGCATGTGAACTTAATCAATACTGAAATCATGCCAAATATGAGTATAATTGATTTTGGTAACTCAAGTTTCATAAAGTATGGTTTTATGCATAATTGGTGATTGGTTTTGATTATCTGAGGTTTGATATGATTTCTATGTTGAGACATGTTTAATTTGTGTATGTAAAGCTTTGTTGATCATTGGTTTAAGTTAGAATTGAAAATGGCATGTTAAAACCAAATTGTGGTGCATCTGCTATAAAAAATACTCGAGTTTTGGTAAAACACTCGAGTATTTTATGATGCAAGTTTCCCAGAAGATCACGAAATACTCTAGTATTTTGTAAAATACTCTAGTATTCTGGGCTGAAAAATATTCTAGTATTTTGTGAAATACTCAAGTATTTTGGGCTGAAAAATACTCTAGTATTTTGTGAAACACTCGAGTATTTTGGGCTGAAAAATACTCTAGTATTTTGTGAAATACTCAAGTATTCTGGGCTGTAAAATACTCTAGTGTTTTGTGAAACACTCAAGTATTTTGGGCTGTTTGGTACACAATTTCATGAAATTGATGAACTACTCGAGTATTGAAGCTACCACTCGAGTCTTTTTATTATAATGTTGAGAAAATACCACTTTTTATTTAATCACTCTTATTTAAACCTAATGACACTTAAAGTGAATGATGTGATACTTTGTTTGATAAATCTTGTCGTCATGGAAGTTGAAATGCCTCATTGATATATTTATCGCATGTTGCACATAATAAGATTAATGGATAGTCTTAAATGGAGAATTTGTGTGCATTCATACATGATGATAAGACGATATGATACCATTTGTCATGTTCGCAGAACATGAAGAAGGTACTCTGGGAGTACCAAATGTACACGATAAG
Source organism: Crotalaria pallida (assembly GCA_037953625.1). Classification (NCBI taxonomy): domain Eukaryota; kingdom Viridiplantae; phylum Streptophyta; class Magnoliopsida; order Fabales; family Fabaceae; genus Crotalaria; species Crotalaria pallida. The sequence continues at coordinate 45,208,643 of CM075650.1, read as the reverse complement.
TTTGATGACACATTCTAGGAATGTGGGCAATATTCGAGGAATGTTGTTGATTTCGTTCTGGGAACGTGGATGTACATTCGGATTGGGACGTATGATACCAAGCTTGATTATTAATGTTATTCGTTCGGGGAATGTGAAAATGTACTCTAAGAGTACCAAAGGTTGTATGGCAAGCTTGATAACACATTTTGAGAATATGGGCAACATTCAAAGAATGTTGTTGAGATTGAGGAGAATGCGTTTTGAAAACGTGCACGTACAATCCGAATGGGACGTTTTGTTTATGAGCCAAACTTGTCGTTACGTTGGTAAATTTATTGCATGTTGCACATATGGAGATTAAGGAATAACCTTAAATGGAATGTTGGTATGTATTTATGCATGGTGATGTGTAACATATCATTTGTTCATGTTCGAGGAACATGAGGAGGGTACTCTGGGAGTACCAAGTTGGTTACGACTTGCCCGTAGTCACATTTTGGTAATGTGGCCAGCATTGGTTGCTGCGAACATTGGATATTCGTCTTGGTGACGAAATGATTATTGTAGTCACATTTTGGTAATGTGGCCAGCATTGGTTGCTGCGAACGTTGGATATTCGTCTTGGTGACGAAATGGTTATTGTTGTCACATTTTGGTAATGTGGCCAGCATTGGTTGCTACGAACGTTGGATATTCGTCTTGGTGACGAGATGTGCACATCGATATTGGTATTATGGACTACGTTCCAGGCAAAGTCATGTGGCTTGCTCGATGACACATTTTGGTAATGTGGGCAGCATAGGAGATGCTGTTACGTCTTGGTGACGCGACGTACACTTTGGTAGTGTCATTATGGATTATGGTCCGAGCAGGTTCATTATACGTCCGAGGCACGTATACGGTTTGTTTGGATGGTCATGCATGAGAGTATTGATTAGAGAATCTCATGACTTGAGAAATAGTAAGCAAGCATCTGAACATATCATTAATGGGTTTGATTATCAACTAAATTGGCTTGCTTATAAGTTGTCCATATCGCTTGACTATTTTGTACACGTGTATATGCATTGAGATCATGATGAATTGCTTACTTGTGCATGTTAGTACTTTATTCTCATTTGATTATGCGAATGAGTATAGCTTACCTCCCTGCTCTTATTAGGTGTGGACCAGGTACCTAGATTTTCTAGTGATCAGTGATCATGGATGACCCTTAGGTTCATGAAGTACATAGTCATCATGGGATAGAGACTCCTTGTACAACTCTTGAGGATTCGACCAGGTGGATGAACGAATAAAGGACCAGTGACCAGCTCTGGAACGTCTTGGTTTTTGATAAGGAATACACTGTACATATTTTGAGAAATGTATCAGAGAAAGAACTCTGTTTTCATACTTTAAGATAATGGTGGTACCCATAGAGTTTGTACACCTGATTTTATGAATCAATGACCTTCCTCATAATTTATAAACTCTAAGAAAATATAAATAAACCATTTTAATATATTCCGCTGACTCTGATTTTATCATTTGAGTTCGGTTATGAAGGAAGTATTGTTAAAGTCAATTTCCTGGGATAACCTTATAACTAAGCTATTTTCGAAAGCTATTTCGTGCTATAAAGGTTATCTCAAAATGATTTTAAGATGTCCAAAAATTAATTACTCCTTCCACCGAATTCACTTTTAAATGCATGGTTTAAACTTGAGTACCACATTCAAGGAAAAATTTTCATACTCCGATTTTTCCAACATAGTCAATAAGAAAACAAAATTCTTTTGATTAAACGATGGACGTTACAATAAATGTTTTGTCTCTAAAGATGCTCTATGGAGAAGACAAATAGTTAAGGCTCTTTTGAATTTGAATTTTGGCTCTAAATACATCTCCTCACTTAACTTATAGGGTAAGCTTCCTCCTCTAGGTCATGACTGTGGTACACATGGGAGAGGGAACCTGAACGAGGCAAGCTGTCCGATGGTTTTTGGGGCCCTTCAATATTGTGGTTTAATATTTTGATATCGTAATTTGGCTCACCCGTGTTGTGGTTACAACATTGTTCTCGGCTTCTAGACCGATGTGGGTTAAAGTTCCTGTACATCCCATTTGCTTCCGACTTAGGTTTTGGGAGGATATTAGAGGAGATGTAGCCGTGTATGCTAACTACCCCTTTTTGTCGATGTAAAGATTTAAAGCGTGAGTTTATGAATAAAATGTTGAAATGATTATGTTTTGGAATTTGGATGATGATGATGATAATGTTATGCATGATATATATATATATATATATATATGATGTTTATTAGATGTCAACAGGAAATGCGTTGAAGTTTGATGATGTCAAACAAGGATCAAATTAAGTCAAGTTGCAAGTCAAGTTTCAAGAAAATGAAGTGCTCAAGCTGAAGCTGAAGTTGTTGTTCTCAAGCCTGTCTTTCCCTTATCCCCTAGGAAATCATGTAAGGTAATGGATATAGTTCTTTGAGTATAAGGCCAAAACTTAAATTCATGGAGAAGGATGTTTTTCAAAGATTTAGAAACTTGTTTTCTGAACTCTTTTTGAAGAAAATCTTTTGTGAAAATCTCTGGTTACAACCTTTGTTTATGAAAATTACTTTTGTGAAAATAAGGAAAAATAATCGATTACTTCAAAATCTTTGCATCATGAATTTTCCTGAAACATTGTAATCGATTACTTGGGCTTAGGTAATCAATTACTTTCTCAAAATATTACATCAGTTGTTTTTCCTAAAGCTCGGTAATCGATTACCTCTTTAAAGTAATCGATTACTTGTTTTGAATTTTTGAAGTTCGTGCCAGAATCAATCAGAGCCTTTCTAGATTTGTTTTTATGTGATTGATTCTGATTTAGTTCGAATTTTAAAGGTTTGATTTGTTTTTGAATTTTATATATGTTATTATTTGAAAATCAATTCTTGTGTTTATGTTTTTCAATCAAAAGGATTTCATTGAGCTTTTAAAAATAAAGTTTTCTATCTTTTTGAAAATAACACTTCTCCTTCTACAAGATTAGAAAACACGTTTCTACTTGTCCTTCTCTAAACTTCATCTTTTTCTCTCTCCATTGAAGGAAAAGTCTTGGCCTATACTTTTGTGTTTTATCCATTGCCATATGAGCTTTATTGTTATATCCGTGTTTTTGAAAACAAAACATTGTTATTACTACCACCTATCCAATTGTTTTAAGGGCGTGAGAAATCATAGTTGTTAGGGTGTGACTCCCTAGTTCGAAGGTGTGGCACCTTCGTGGTTGTATAGGGTGAGGCACTCATTTTGTATTCTGGGGTAGTGGTCCTAGACGAACGATGGGGCACCTAGTAGTTAGTATACCATAGAGTCTATGAAGTGGCTTCTTAGTGTGAGGGTGTGGCATCCTCTAAGTGTTAGGGGTGAGGAACCGTTGTGCGAATATTGAGGTCCGTAACAAAAGGTCGAACCGAGTAGTGTACGGGACACTCTGGGTGTAATTGGGGTCGAACTTCAATTTACGCAATAACAAATACCGAGGCATGTTGCCAAGGGACTGGACGTAGGCCTTTTGCTGGAAAGGTTGAACCAGTATAAAAACCACTGGTGCAATCTCTCTATTCCTACTCTCTTTTAATTATTGTTTTTATAATTGCATATGTTGGTTTTGTTATAATTATTCTCTTTGCAACAAAACAACTACTTTCTTAATACATTAATTTAATTGTGTTAAATTTATTAGCTCGGTAACGTTTTCATATTTATTCTTTTAATTGATTCTCTGCATATTAGTTTTTATATTATTATTATTATCCGCTTCTGCACAATCGCTTTTCAACATTTTATTGTTTTCCGCTGCAAAGTTTATTTATATTAGTTGAAAACGATTTAAAACCGATATTTGACAATGATTTTGTAAACACCCAATTCACCCCCTCTTGGGTGATAGCCAGTTCCAACAATGTTTTGTTTATGATATGTTTTATCTTAATATATCATCTATTGTGAGACCACACCGTCGACGTTATCCTACGTTCAGATTTCTTACTCTCTCGTTGGTTGGTTTTCGACGTTGCAACTTGTAGATGGTCTACCGAGTAGAGATTCTCATGTGGCCCCTAACAGAGGTAATGTGGGAAGTCACCCCGATGGATGGATTTGGCGAGGCAACACTCGGTTGGAGATCACTGACCCACAACGCATTCTTAGAGGAGCGGCTGAAGATGAGCGTATCGGCAAGATCACGTTGAGGGATTACATGGATGGCCGTCCACATGAGTATCACGAGCAAGTGCTGGCACTTGTGCCTCTTGCTGTTGTGAGGATCGAAGTAAAGTCTGAGGAGGACTCTGAAGAGGAATCTGAGGAGTATGACCCTGAGGAAGAATCCGACGATGACTCTGAAGAGGATCGCGAGGACTGATGATGTGCCGTAGCCGATGCCTGCTATAGCTGTGTTTCTTAGAGTGGTTTAGTGATGTGATTTTCATGTTGAGGATAATTATTGTCTCTGATGAATGTTGTACCCATGTTTCTTTACTTTAAGTTTATTTCTTGTCAGTTGAACAAGTTCCTTCCGTTAAAACTTATGTGGTTATGGTACTTTGATGAACACATTTTGATAATATTTTTTCGAATGATTGTGATGAATGAAATGCTGAACTTTTGGTATGAAAGGAATTGTGCGGTGGGAATTTGTAACCCTCGATTTTGAAGGGATGGAGTTACGAGCATGGTGAATACGAAATTGAATTACTTTCAAAACGAAAAACCTTTTTGTAATAAAGTTGGGCAGCTTGATTTTGAAACTACAGTTATATATATATATATTAAAAAAATTACTCTCCTTTTTATGAACTTTAATGAGGAATAAAAAGAATTTTTGAAGTCTCGAAATCGGGGTATTACATTAGAAACCATGAAGACCAATCTTTTGTACTAGTTGTTGGGATGTTTTAGTTGGTAACGACATCGTAAAAAGATTTGCTAGATTCTTACTTGGATGAACTTGTTGAACGCTTATGTCACCATTTTTGTGGAAGTCATGACCATAAAAGAATTTTGGTGAAATATATTTTGTTCTATCTCCTTTAATATATCCTTCTATCAATTGGGCAATACATGCAGTATAGGTCTTGATGTACCAAAATTCCATTAAATATTCCACTTGTAATCCAAGACAAAACATTGTTTTTCGAAAAATCCTTCATCTCAAACTCTTTACAGCCTTTAGCTCTTCAGGAGTTCCAATAATATTCAAATCATCAACGTAAACAACAATTATAGCAAAATCCTTACTACACCTTTTCATAAAAATACATGGACAAATGCGATCATTTTAACATCATTCCTTGATTAAATATTCACTTAGACGATTACACCACATGCTTCCAAATTGCTTCAATCCTTAAAGACTTTTATTCAATTTATCATACTAAAGTAGGTGTTTAACTTCATTTCAACATCTTCTTGTAAATGAATAACAATATCTTTAGGACCATGATATTCATCATCTTCATTTGACAATCTAACAACGAGTAGCATATAAATTAGTTGTTATTTATCAAAGCAAATAACTTTAGAAATTGTTTTCCACAACTTGATAGGCAAAAATTCAATTTGCTAAATGCTTAATCTTCAGGCCGAGCTGAGGTATTTCATTTTGAAATGTTTCCTTTAACTTTAGGTAATTCAAACAATATTTAAAAAAATACATAGATACTAAAATAAACACTCAACATGAATTTCATATAATCATATAAGTATTCTCAAACAATTGCAATAAACTTATCCGTAATTGTATGACATGACACCATATATATAAGTCAAACAATGTATAACTAAAGAACATAAAATATTAGCTAAATCTAAATAGATATATACATGTATATATCAATATCCTAAATTCTTCAGCGATTTTTCATGTTAATCTAATGATATCATTCTCAAGTGAACCATAATAATGGCTATAAACATATAACGCATTTTATGTTTGCTAGAATTAAGACTTCAAGTTTATTAACAACCTCTCGGGGGTTTGAACTACAGGTTCAAAATTCTTGCATTTTTCAATTTAACAAATAAAAGAGCACATGTCGACATTTTACACTTTATGCTTCAAACATTTTAATGATCCATAGATACGGTTCAACCATATTAAATTGTTCAAGGATATGTTTCGAGAATATTGAATCCTTGAGGGGTATTCATATATATATATATATATATATATTATTAATCAAGTTAGCCATAAAAATAGGCTATAACATCATATGACACACATTGAGTCCTTTATATATTGCCAGACTAATTAAGTATCGAAAAATACTTGCATCCACCATAGGAGAGTATTATTCCTCACAATCAATGCTAGGTCTTTGTGAAAACCTTTGGGCAATCAAACTTGCTTTATATCTCATAATTTCTCATTTCTCATTTCACTTCTGCACAAAGACACATTTTTATCCACTTGGCTTTACACTTTTATGTATACGGACCACAGGTCCAAACACCTATTGTGACACACTCTCTTTAGGGAAATCTTTATAGTTAAATAAAGATATAATATAAAGAATATGGACTTGTGTTGTATACAAAAGATGGTAAATAAAAATTTCCAATGAACCATAGAGTTTAATATTCCCAATTTATAAAATGATTGTCCTTTGAGACGAAAAGACTAAGAGTTGAGACTATATGTCGTGGTACAAAAAATATATCTTTCGTATAAAGGTATTGATATCTCGAACCCATAAAGTAATGTTCTTTTGAAATTAATCTTAATATCAGAGTATGCGGAAGTAAAATATGAACCTTGAGTTTATATCATCATACAGGTAGATAACCATATATATAAGATAGATAACATAAGTGTAGCCAAAGTACATCAAGGTCCAAGTCGTGATAGCAAAGATCCAAAAGGTACAAGTCCATAAGAGTTGAATAATAAAATAGACTATCTCGCTGAAATCTCTCAAAAATATATACAATATAAATACAAATCAAAATATGAAAATCCCAGCGATGGTCTGATGATCCTCCTCCTAAGCCATGATCCTCCTCAGGTCTCCAGCTGCTGCTCCACATGTCCCACATGTAACATCCTTGATTTTAAACTTCAGTTTAATTAGGAAAAACCTAAGTTAGAATTCATGAGGAAAACCATAGGAAACCATGGGTAGGGGTTAAGAGTAGTGTTTTAGAGTTAGAATTTGTCAACATTTGAGTTTTGGACAGGTTAATCGATTACCTTGAGGGGAAGTAATCAATTACATGCCCTCTGGTAGAATCACTCTAATGTTGCATCAATAATAATCGATTACCTCATGGAAGTAATCGATTACTTTGTGATGAAGCAATCGATTACTTGGGGTGGAATAATCGATTATTTCAGGTGATAATCGATTACTTGGGGGTAAAGTAATCGATTATCAATGCTCTGGTCAAACCTGTTTAGATGTTGCATCACAGTGATAATCGATTACTTGGATGGAGTAATCGATTACTAGCTGAAAAAAGTTAAAAAAAACGCGTAAGGACCACATGTTCGAAGCTTCTCTTAGAAGCTTTTGTTTCTAGCCACACATTATTTCCTTGACATAAATAAAAGAACAAACACTCTCTCTCTCTCTTTCTCATTCTTTCTTCCTCCTTCACCCACATCTCCCTCCCTCTCATCTCACACGGTCTCCCTCCTCCTCCCATCAAGTCCATTTGTTACTCTTCTTCCTCTTCAAGCTTCTAAGGTTTTGTTACCCACCATCATCGAGCTCACTTGGTAAACTTCATCTCTCTCTCTTCCTCTTCATTTTCGGCTATCCCTCTCTCCCACACAAACCACCACCCAACCACCATAAACCACTCAAAATCCTTCCTTTCAAGCCTTTATTCTTAAGACCCATCTCCTCCCTCATGTCTTCATCCTCATCTCCTTCCTTGGTGGCTCTCTCTCACTCATGAAGCTCTTTCTCTCTCCTAGGGCTTCTCTTTCTCCTTCAACCTTAAAGAACGGAGTGGAGATCGGTCAAGAGAGTTGGAATCAAGGTAGATCGGGGGTAGATTCAAGGTTCTTGGAGCTTCAAGTTAGCTCTCTCTTCCTCTAGGGTAAGGGGGTCACTTTTCCACACTTTGAGTTAGGGATAGTTGGGGTTTATAATAGGACCGGGGTTTGGTAGTTAAATTGGGTTGTGGGTAGCAAAATAGCACCTGTTTAGAGTTGGTTTAGGGATGATGAATATATTTTTTATTAATTTAATATTTAATTTATATGGTTATGCTAAAACCCCTTATGTATGTTGTTAAATGTAGGAAGTGAAGAACCCTAGGGAGTTAACTTATATTAAAGTACTCTGAGACATACCTGAGTATGTTGACTAACTTGTGATATCCGTTGTTTATTGAAAAATTGTTAGGTCCACTTTGTGAATAAAATGATAATACAGACTATTAGGTGATGAAAATGACTAATGAACATGAGTATATTCCGTGAATGCTTGAATGATAAGAGTATTATAATTGCTTAGTTAAGGATGAACATGTTTATTAAAAATGCATAAAAGTGATTCTAAGTGTTAATAAATAGTATGAGTGTTAGTTGGGAAAAATATATGAGCCCATGATTTTGCATTGGTGATTAGTGGTAGAATTTGTAATTGATGATTGATCATTTGTTATTTTGTGATGTGGAAATTAAGAATGATATAAATGCTTGAATGGTTAATGGTGAAATATGCCTGAATGTGGATGATTGTTACTTGAAATAAATGGCTATTTGAATTGTGTGCATTATGATGAATATGTTTGGCTTGATATGTTTGATTGAGTAGAATAAAAGGCTAAATGGAAATGAATAATTTAAATGAATTAAAAGGGAATGGATGGTTGAATTGATCATTGGGACATTGGCACACTAGGTGCCCCTGCTAGGTGTATCAAATGCCCCATTAGGGCTAAATGCCCCATCAGGCCAAATGCCCCATTAGGTCCAAACGCCTCGTTAGGCGTCGATGTACCCAATTGATCAATTCAACGATAATTAATAAAATTGGAAAATGTGAAAAAGTATTAAGTGCAAGAGATTGAAAATGTTATGAGAAGTGATAAGAAATGAGTAAAAGATTATATGTATCGTCCTAACGAGTGAAGCCTAATGGGTGACAAAAAGTCCTGATGGGTGTAAAAGTCTCTGATGGGTGTACAAACAACCTAGTAGGAGCAACCAATTCATGGTGGTACAAAACAAAAGAAAAGAGTAAAAGAAAGATGTTGGTATGTTGTCCTCTGACCATGAGGAGACATACAGTGTTATGATATATGAAAGGATAATGATTATGGAAATGTGTTTGAAAATTGATAATATGTGAATGTGAAGCATTTTGATAGTCATAGCTTGGTTTATTTATTATGCTTGAGTTTCTATTATGTACTTTTTACTATCTTATAATTCACGGTGTTGTGAAGAGGTCTCACCCTTAGTGGTTAACATTTTAGGTGAATGCTAAGGAGCTTGGAGATCAGAGTGTCGCAGCGGAAGAATGGAAAGAAGGAAATTGTATGCTGTGCTACTCATATTGTGATGGGAATAACCAAAATCATTTGTAAACATGTTTTATGAAAAGAAAATTTTAAGTTCCTTGTTTTAATTACAAACTTTTAAGTTGTTATTTTAAATAAAACTATTGGGTGTTACACCACATTCTAACTATCTTTATCATGCATCGCCCGGTGGATCCTGTGACACCCTATTTTTATTTACTATCTATTTCATTAAATTATATCTTTTTACTAAGTTAGTTTCAAATTTAATTCGTATATCAGAGTTATACCGCTAACAAATTTAACTTTTATATATATAATAAATTAATTATCTTTTTATTTACTTTTCCGGAAAATAGAGTGCACATGACATTTTTTTTTAAAAAATTATTTACTTAATTATGTTCGAGACCGATTTTAATTCATTTAGAGTTTTGGAAAATCCGACAGAGTTTCCTCTATTTTCGAGACTTTCCACACTTTCCTAACACCTGCAAATGACAAATAAATAATCCAGGCAGCCAGAATAATAATAATAATGACTTTTCCTAGGTCTAAATAGACATATAATCAAAACGTGCCACCTTAGTTTGTTTGTCTAGTTATGGTTACCGTTTTAATTCCAAAACATACGTCTATCATCAAATACCCTTAATTACGTAACAAGCTAGGAAAATAAACATAGGCATAAGTCTTAAAACCGACTCTAGATAATTCCAAGTTTTTTTTTAACCAAAATGATCATAACAACTACTCTCCCCGTGGGGGAGAGCTTTCCTGCTCGGCCGGCACCACATCTAACTCGGTACCTGTAAAAAAATGCTAAAGGGTGAGTATACCAAATACTCAGGAACTACATTTTTAATAGGCATACATACGATCAAGTCATGCACAATCATAATCATATTCAAGTATTTCACAACACAGACATGCATCATTCACAATCATAATATGTGGCATTCCCTTCAAAATTATTTTCTTACCTTTTTTTTTCTTCAGCTTTCTTAGTTTTTTCTCATCTTTCCTCTTTCCTTTATTCTTTTCTTTTCTTTCTTGTCTTTTCTTATAAAGTACCATTAGGTATTTTTGTATGCACCTGTTAGGATGGTGTCTTCACCCAATAGGATTTATTACCTTCACCCAGGATTTTCTTACTGCATAGACCTTTATTAGCTCGTTAGGGCCTTTTCTTTGTTCTTTTCTTTCGCGCTTCCTTACATGTTTCATTATTTATTTTATCGATTTACCAGGCAGCTATTGATCTCGCGCGGGTCCCAAACACCTAATGAGACTTTGGATCTATGAGATTTACTTATCTGAGTGAGGACTTCACCTATTGGGAATTCGAGTCTATTCCTTAAAATAGACTCTGTCCTAACAGGGCACCTAATGGGTACGGATATCCGTCACGCGATCAATAGCTGCTGCCTTTTGTTTAATTCGTTTATTCCAACGACAATCCAGTCCAGTTTAATTCAAACATATTTGATTCACACTAACATGCAGCAGTCAAATTTTTACTCCATAATTAAATACCAACCACATATAATCCAATAATCAATAAAAATAATCAATACAATTAATCAATTCATAACCAATTTTAAGTTCACCAAAAATTAACCAAATAACCAATTAAACAATAATCAATAAAAATATTCAATTCATAACTATTTTATTATTTTTTTTTCTGACCAACAAACCCTCTTATACAGGTAACGTGATTTATATATAAATATTCATCAAATAATCAACAACCTACCTAATTCATATTCATCAAAGCAATTAACAAATAACATACCCAATTCATATTCATCAAAGAAATTAACCAAATAATCAATTTATCTCAATAACAATTACCCTACGGGTTATTAATCTAACACTACCCTAACTTTAACCATACTTATACTCTATTAAAAACCTAATTCCCAAATAGAAGGGATACCCCCCTTTTATCTTGATTACGTAGAGGAGAAAAGAATTCCCAATTCCTAAGTCCAAAAGCTTGCTTGTGATGATGATTTTCCAAAAATTTTCTGTTTTCCCCTTATTTTTTCCTTCTCTGCCACGCCCCTCCTGTTCTTCTTTTTATTTTTCGTTTCCTCCTCCCTGCTGTTTGGTTTCCTTTCTTCTTTTATTTTCTATTCATCTCCTCCTTGTCCTTCTTTCAATTTTTCGTCTCCTGTTGTTTCGTTTCTTTTTTTTTTCTTTTGATGTGGTTTCTTTTTTTTTTTCTTTTATATGGGCTGGGCTTAGGGTAGTTAATTAGGAAAAAAATATTATTTTATGTTTTGTTCCTTTTTGTTGATTAATGTGTGCATGTGTTTTAGACTCTAAATAAAAATTTGATGACTCTAATAATAACCTACATTTACATGGAATAATATTGTATTTTTTTTATTCATAACGAGTTAAAAATAATAAAATTACCGGTCCCTACAGACATCTATTGATAAATAAAGAGTACCCAAATTCAACTTTAAATACATCTTCTAAATCCTGAAATTAAGCTTGATAAAATATAATAAGTAAAATATTATTATTATTATTTTAATTACTATAATTTTATTAAAGGCCAAAGTTTGGGACGTTACAATTCTCTCCCACTTACCAGAATTTCGTCCTCGAAATTCAGTCGGTACTGAACAACTATGGATGCGACTCCCTCATCTTGTCTTCCAGTTCCCATGTCGCCTCTTCCACATTGTTTCTATGCCATATTACCTTCACCAATGGAATTCCCTTGCCCCTAAGCTGTTTAATCTGACGATCTTCAATTCGGACAGGTTGCACCTCAAACGTCAGATTCTCCTTCACTGGCACATCATCCAATTCAATCACATGTGAGGGGTCATGAACGTATTTTCGAAGCTGAGAAACGTGGAATACGTCATGAAGATTCGCCAAATGCGGAGGTAGTGCAATGCGGTAGGCTAGTGGTCGAACTTTCTCCAATATCTGGTAAGGACCAATGAATCTGGGAGTCAATTTTCTTGACTTGAGTGCCTGGCCAATGCCCTTGCTAGGTGTTACCCTTAGGAAAACATCAGAACCCTCTTCAAACTCCAAGGGTCTCCTACGCTTATCTGCATAGCTTTTCTGGCGATCTTGTGAGGCTCTCAATTTGTTCTTGATCATAGTGATCTTCTCTGTGGTCTCTCGGACAATATCAGGACCAAGTAACAGATTCTCACCTATCTGAAACCAACAAAGTGGAGTTCGGCATTTTCTACCATAGAGTGCCTCATATGGTGCCATCCCGATGCTAGAATGGAAGCTGTTGTTGTAGGTAAATTCAATTAGTGGTAAGAGTTGCTCCCAACTACCTGCCTGCTCAAGTACACACGTCCTCAACAGATCTTCCAAAGATTGGATAGTACGCTCTGTCTGCCCATCTGTCTGTGGGTGATAGGCTGTACTAAATCTCAACTTAGTACCTAGGGCCTGCTAGAGACTCTGCCAAAATCGGGATAGGAACCTTGGATCACGGTCAGATACAATGCTGGTAGGAATTCCATGTAATATGACTATGTCACAGATGTACAGCTGTGTTAGCTTCTCCATGTTGTATTTCATGTTCACAGGAATAAAATGAGCACACTTCGTGAGTCGATCTACTACAACCCATATAGCTTCACAACCTATCGCAGTTCTTGGTAAACCGAAAATGAAATCCATAGATATGCTGTCCCATTTCCATTTCGGTATCTCCAAAGATCTCAACAAACCTCCCGGCTTCTGGTGCTTGATCTTAGCCTTTTGACAAACTAAGCACCGAGACACGTAGTCGGCTACGTCCACAGTCTTTTCAAATCTTGGTACATCTTAGTTGTACCTGTATAGATTGGTTGACTTATTGATTAAATTTCTATAATTGTGTATAGGAATATTATTATTTTTTGGATTAATTGATATATAATTTATATGGTTTACCTGGATGGAGACTTAGCTTAGTTTCGTGGGCTTCCTCTAGGACCATTCTCCTTACTTCGAAGTCCATAGGAATGCACACCCGATTTCTGAAGCGAATAATGCCATCAACGCCTTTCTTGAATTCAGGCTCTACTTCATCAATCATTCTTTCCAAGTTCTTTTGCAACACTTCGTCGTCTGCTTGTCTTTCCCTAATCAATCCGACGAACTCATTTGTCACTTGCAACATTTCCAGGACAATGCTGTTTTCTTTCATTTGAACACCCAAGTTGAGATTGCTAAACTCTTGCATCAGTTGCATCTCCTTGACCATTAGATTGCTCACATGCAAAGTCTTACGACTTAGAGCATCGACCACTACATTAGCCTTGCCTGGATGATATTGAAGATGGAAGTCATAGTCCTTTAAAAACTCCATCCACCTTCGTTGCCTCATGTTCAGCTCTTTCTGATCAAAAAGATATTTAAGGCTCTTATGATTGCTGAAAACCTCGAATTGAGTGCCGTATAGATAATGCCTCCAGATCTTCAATGCAAATCCTACAACCGCTAATTCGAGATCATGTGTAGGATAGTTTTGTTCGTGTTGCCGGAGTTTTCTAGATGCATAGGCCACAACTTTCCCTTGTTGCATTAAGACACAACCTAGTCCTTGTTTCGAAGCATCATAATACACGTTGAAAGACTGAGTCGGATCCGGCAAAATCAGAACAGGTGAGCTAGTCAGTCTCTTCTTCAATTCCTCGAAACTTTGCTCACACTGGGGTATCCACTGATAGGGTGCATCCTTTCTAGTCAGCTTAGTTAGCGGAAGTGCTAACTTGGAGAATCCTTCTATGAATCACCGATAGTAACCAACCATGCCTAAGAAGCTGCGGATTTCGGTCACCGTTGTGGGTCTCTCCCACTTAAGCACTGCTTCCACCTTAGAAGGGTCAACGGCCACTCCTTGTTCAGAAATCACATGGCCCAAGAAATAAACTTCACTCAACCAGAAACTGCACTTTGAAAGTTTGGCATAAAGCTGCTTTTCTTTGAGAATCTGCAACACTGTTCTCAAATGTTCGACGTGCTCACTATGGCTCTTGGAATAGATTAGAATGCCGTCAATGAAAACCACGATGAATGAATCCAAATATGGTCGGAAAATGCGATTCATGTAATCCATGAATATTGCAGGTGCATTCGTCAGGCCGAAGGGCATAACAACATACTCAAAGTGCCCATAGCGGGTGAGGAATGCTGTCTTGGGAACGTCGGCCTCTCGGAGGCGGATCTGGTGATAGCCGTATCAGAGGTCGATCTTAGAGAATATAGAGGCTCCCCTCAATTGATCCAACAAATCGTCGATTCTAGGAAGTGGATATTTGTTCTTGATCGTCACTCCATTCAACTGCCTGTAGTCGATGCTCATACGAAAACTCCCGTCCTTCTTTTTCACAAATAGCACCGGCGCTCCCCGTGGTGACACACTCGGTCGAATGAACTTTTTCTCAAGTAACTCTTCTAGCTGCTTCTTCAGTTCGGCTAATTCTGTTGTCGCCATCCGATAAGATGCAATGGATATTGGTCCTGCACCGGGAACCAAATCTATGCCGAATTCTACTTTCCGATGTGGTGGTAATCCAGGAATATAATCAGGGAACACTTCAAGGAATTCCTGAACCACCGGAATGTTTTTCACATCCTGCTCTGTTTCAATCTCCATGGCTGCTAGGTTCGGGGTGTGAAATATAACTGCCTTTTTATGACAGTCAATTATCACCCTGTTGCTCGCCATCCAATCCATGCCGAGGATAACATCCAATCCTTTCAGTGGCAAGCTTATTAGGTTAATGACAAACTCTCGCCCAAGTAATTTCAAGGAACAATCCATGCACACTAGAGATGTGGTCACTGAAGTGCTTGTAGGCTTCGATACCGCAAGTTTGTATGACATCTCCACCGGTGCCAACCCTATCCTTTTCATACAAGCTAAGGAGATAAATGAGTGGGTTGCCCCACAATCAAATAAGATATGACAATGAACATTATTTAAAGTGCCTGTACCTCGAATGAGCTCATCTGCTTCCTCAACCTCTTCGCCATCCATAGTGTAAACTTTGCCCTTCTGAACTGGCTGCTTTCCCTTGGCCGGTTGTGCTCTAGCAGTATTGACTTACTTCTTCACATTCCTCTGAGGGCACTGGTAGAAGAAATGTCCAGTCTGTCCGCAAGAGAAGCAAGCATTTGGTTTCCTTTCCTGATCCTTGAACCAACACTCCCGAAATGCCTCCTGCCACAATGTTGGCACTAAGAGATGGGACCTGATATGTTGCCTATCGAACTGACCTTGGAAGGAGTAATCATCCTTTTGTTACCACCTGAGTAAGGACTGAATCTAGTCTGTGTCTCCTTGCCCTTGCTAGGACCCCCTGATCTCTGCACTGCCTTGCTCTTATCATCAGCTAGCTTATGCTTCAGACTCTTCTCAAAGGTACCTGACATATTCACCAATTGTTCCAAGTTTGCTATATTCTGATACTCAAACATCATCTTAATCTCTGGACAGAGGCCGGACTCAAACTTGATGCATTTGGTTCTCTCATCAGCGTCTCGGTAACTGCCCGAGTATCGGATCAAGTCCTCGAACAGCGCCGCATACTCCCCGACGCTAAGGTTTCCTTGTGCCAATTGAAGGAATGCAATCTCCTTCTCTCGTCGCACATCCTTGGGAAAATACTTCCCCAAGAAGCGAGTTCTAAACATTCCCCAATTCACATCCTCGTTTCGTGCTTCGAATCCCCGACGTTGTTGTTCCCACCAATATTCAGCTTCGCCTACTAACATGAACTCTGCTAAACGGACCCGATCCCCCTGTGGTGGTTGTAAAGAGTGGAAGATTTTCTCCACTTCCTGAAGCCATTTCTGTGCTCCATCAGGGTTATGACCCCCCTCGAACTTCGGTGGGTCATTCTTTCTGAATCTAGCTAAACAATCCACTTCAGCTGGGGCTAGCGCCTGGGGGTGTATAGCTGCCACGGCAGCTGCAACAGCAGCAGCAATCTGCGCTCCTTGATTCTGGTTTGCTTGAACAAGACTCTCGAGGATCGCAGCAAGACGGTCGTTGTCGTTTTGTCGACGAGCCATCCTGAATAAACATTTAGTCATTATATAAGATAATTAAAAAAATCCTACAGTTATCCTAGAAATAATAACTATAAACTGACACTTAAGGGTTTCTCGCTTGGTGAGAAACCAAAGGAGTCATTCGAAACTCCTTGGCCGAGAACAACTGCTCTAATACCATAAATGTGACACCCTATTTTTATTTACTATATATTTCATTAAATGATATCTTTTTACTAAGTTAGTTTCAAATTTAATTCGTATATCAGAGTTATAGTGCTAACAAATTTAACTTTTATATATATAATAAATTAATTATCTTTTTATTTACTTTTCCGGAAAATAGAGTGCACTTGACATTTTTTTAAAAAAAATTATTTACTTAATTATGTTCAAGATCGATTTTAATTCATTTAGAGTTTTGGAAAATCCGACAGAGTTTCCTCTATTTTCGGGACTTTCCACACTTTCCTAACACCTGCAAATGACAAATAAATAATCCAGGCAGACAGAATAATAATAATAATGACTTTTCCTAGGTCTAAATAGACATATAATCAAAACGTGCCACCTTAGTCTGTTTGTCTAGTTATGGTTACCGTTTTAATTCCAAAACATACGTCTATCATCAAATACCCTTAGTTACGTAACAAGCTAGGAAAATAAACATAGGCATAAGTCTTAAAACCGACTCTAGATAATTCCAAGTTTTTTTTAACCAAAATGATCATAACAACTACTCTCCCCGTGGGGAGAGGTTTCCTGCTCGGCCGGCACCACATCTAACTCGGTACATGTAAAAAAATGCTAAAGGGTGAGTATACCAAATACTCAGGAACTACATCTGTAATAGGCATACATACGATCAAGTCATGCACAATCATAATTGTAACACCCTATATAATAATTACCCTTAAAACCCGAAAAGTAGGATTTAAAATTTTCTTTTAAAACGAATATGATAATTGCCAAAGTAATATTTCCTTTCATTAATACAAAACATCAGAGTTATAAGCGAAAGACTTCATACATCATTAAACAAAAGTTAAGAAACATAGTTACACCAAGTTCATTAATCCAAAAATACAAAATAGTGTTTTAGCTCGGCCAACTGGCCGAGACTCATCTAGACTGTCCGACTCTAATGACTTACTCTCCCTGTGAGGGAGAGTGAACCTGCTCGGCCAGGGACTGCGTCTGCTCGGACTCAGTACCTGAAAAATGGTAAGGAGGTGAGCATTACACAGAACTTAAATAAGCAGTTTCTAACATGACATACCGAACTACCAAGCCAAACACAAGTAGTCAATTAGCATTTAAATAACAAGTAATCAAACCATATATCACATGCATACATCATCATTCAGCTCGGTTCACATGCATACAATCTCATTTAGCTCGGCTCACATCATACAATCTCATTTAGCTCGGCTCACATTAGTTATACCTCAGTTCATCCGATTAATTCCCCTTATACCCTTTCCTTTATTCTTACACTCAGTTTCTCGGCCACTACTCTCTTACCTCGGCAAACCATCTCTATCTCAGATTCATTACTCATTATTCCACTTTTACATAGCTTGCAATCTTTTACTCTTCTCGGATGCATACACCCAGTGCATGTCTTACACCATTTAAGGTCGGATATCGGAGTGTCCATAACTGCGAGTACCCAGTACCCGTCTTACAGCTGCACATACCCAGTATGCGTCTGACGCGATCAATGCACACACCCAGTACGCGTCTGATATGACCAGGAGCACTACCGCCGATCATTCTATGGAGTAAGGAGTGTCCATAACTGCGAGCACCCAGTACTCGTCTTACAACGACACATCTCGGCGTCTTACGCGATCAATGCACGCACCCAGTACGCATCTGCTATGACCAGGAACACATCCCACCGATTCCGTGCTCGGAACCTTGTGTGAATCATAACTGCGAGCACCCAGTACCCGTCTTACAGCTGCGCATACCCAGTATGCGTCTGACGCGATCAATGCACGCACCCAGTACGCGTCTGCTATGACCCGATCACACAACCATTTCTCTTTAATTTCTCTTACCTTTTTAACCATTTCTATTTAGCTCGGCCTCTCTCGGCTCAACATCTTTTTAACTCCTCTTAGTCTTTTTAATCATCTCTTTAGCTCGGCCTCTCTCGGCTCAACATCTCTTTAACTCCTCTTATATTTTCCATTAACCTCTCTCATTACCTATCTTATTTAATTTATCTCTTCATTTCTCCCTAGTTACCATTTTCTCACTTCCCATTCTCACCCTCTCTTAGCTCGGCCACAGATACAAATAGTGAATATCAAAGCTCATAAACACCTATACCACAACAACAATATGAATAAAGCATTTAACCAATCCATCATGTAAAATATAGCATATAACCGAAAATACTGTTCCCTCTTCACCTAAAATCCATGTTTCTAGTTCATTCATTAGTTCCCTTTACCCTTTTTACCATTTCCTTTCTAACATTAACCTATATCCATTCCCTAATATAACACCCACTCTTAGTACCCTTTATGAACACCCTAGAAACCCAAACTCAAGTAGAGGTAACACTCACTCCTTACCTCAAACCGTGAGAGATAAGAGTTGAGAGTTTGAGAATGGCTTTCCTTGATGCTTGACCTTGTGAGATTCACACCTCTTGAACCCCTTTCCTCTTTGCTGCCACCACCACACCGCCACGGACCAGGGAGGCGTCCGAAACGGGAAGAAGAAGAGAAGGAAGGAGGGTCTCCAACCGGTGAACCTTGGTGGAAGAGAGGGATGTGCGTGAGTGAGAAGAGAGAGGGGAAATATGTTGGGTTGGTTGTTGCTGGAATCTTCAGAGAAGATGAGAGAGTATGGGAGTTGTGCGTGTTAGAGCTTGAGAGAGAAAATGAGAGAGAGAGAGAGACGAAGGAGAAAAGAGTGAAAATGTTATGTGTTGTGTTTGGGTTTTCTTTTATTCTTTTAGGGGAATTATTTGTGTGGTTCTCATTGTAGGCTTCTTTGAGAAGTCAAATTGTGTGGATAGGATTCATTGGCTTCTAGAGGAAGCCATGAATAATGACTTGAAAAGGACATAAAGCAATGATAGTGACATAAAGTGAATAATAGTGACATAGTACGGATGGTGCGAAACCCAATGGGCCAACAGCTCAACATGAGCTGTCACGGAGGAGCTAGGACATGTCGGCTCGGTATAGAGGAACAGCATTAGTCCGAGCTTCCTTCTCGGATGATAAGGTGAGGTGCGTTGAGGTCGGCTAATCCGATTTTGACAACAGGTTCCGCGTCTGACCCCATTTAGCTCGACCGGGATCGGTCCGAGATCCAATACTTACATACTAGGTCAGCCTAAGCTCCCTATTACCTCACTACCCTTATACAATTTCTAAGGCTTAATCCTATCCTTAAATAAATATTTATATATATTATTTTATAAATTTATTATTTTAATATTAATTTCTAGGATGTTACAATAATCATATTCAAGTATTTCACAACACAGACATGCATCATTCACAATCATAATATGTGGCATTCCCTTCAAAATTATTTTCTTAACTTTTTTTTTCAGCTTTCTTAGTTTTTCTCATCTTTCCTCTTTCCTTTATTCTTTTCTTTTCTTTCTTGTCTTTTCTTATGAAGTACCATTAGGTATTTTTGTATGCACCTGTTAGGATGGTGTCTTCACCCAATAGGATTTCTTATCTTCACCCAGGATTTTCTTACTGCATAGACCTTTATTAGCTCGTTAGGGCCTTTTCTTTATTCTTTTCTTTCGTGCTTCCTTACATGTTTCATTATTTATTTTATCGATTTACCAGGCAGTTATTGATCTCGCGCGGGTCCCAAACACCTAACGAGACTTTGGATCTATGGGATTTACTTATCTGAGTGAGGACTTCACCTATTGGGAATTCGAGTCTATTCCTTAAAATAGACTCTGTCCTAACAGGGCACCTAATGGGTATGGATACCCGTCACGCGATCAATAGCTGCTGCCTTTTATTTAATTCGTTTATTCCAACGACAATCCAGTGCAGTTTAATTCAAACATATTTGATTCACACTAACATGCAGCAGTCAAATTTTTACTCCATAATTAAATACCAACCACATATAATCCAATAATCAATAAAAATAATCAATACAATTAATCAATTCATAACCAATTTTAAGTTCACCAAAAATTAACCAAATAACCAATTAAACAATAATCAATAAAAATATTCAATTCATAACTATTTTATTATTTTTTTTTACCAACAAACCCACTTATACTGGTAACGTGATTTATATATAAATATTCATCAAATAATCAACAACCTACCCAATTCATATTCATCAAAGCAATTAACAAATAACATACCCAATTCATATTCATCAAAGAAATTAACAAATAATCAATTTATCTCAATAACAATTACCCTAAGGGTTATTAATCTAACACTACCCTAACCTTAACCATACCTATACTCTATTAAAAACCTAATTCCCGAATATAAGGGATACCCCCTTTATCTTGATTACGTAGTGGAGAAGAGAATTCCCAATTCCTAAGTCCAAAAGCTTGCTTGTGATGATGATTTCCAAAAGTTTTCTATTTTCCCCTTATTTTCCTAAGTCTTCTTTTTATTTTTCGTTTCCTCCTCCCTGCTGTTTGGTTTCCTTCTTTTATTTTCTACTCATCTCCTCCTTGTCCTTCTTTCAATTTTCCGTCTCCAGTTGTTTCGTTTCTTTTTTTTTCTTTTGATGTGGTTTCTTTTTTTTATTTATTTTATATGAGTTGGGCTGGGCTTAGGGTAGTTAATTAGGAAAAAAAATATTATTTTTTTCCTTTTTTGGATTAATGTGTGCATGTGTTTTAGACTCTAAATAAAAATGTGATGACTCTAATAATAACCTACATTTACATGGAATAATATTGTATATTTTTTTATTCATAACGAGTTAAAAATAATAAAATTACCGGTCCCTACAGACATCTATTGATAAATAAAAAGTACCCAAATTCAACTTTAAATACATATTCTAAATCCTGAAATTAAGCTTGATAAAATATAATAAGTAAAATATTATTATTATTATTTTAATTACTATAATTTTACTAAAGGCCAGAATTCGGGACGTTACAGATCCCCAACTCCCCACTGGCTCCCAGTGGAGTGCTATACTGGCTCTCCCTCACTCTCTGCCTCCTCGGGGTCCTCCTCGACCTCGTCCGACTGGGTTGGTACCCAACCACTGGGCACTGGGTCAGCTAATGGAGTCCCATGAACCGACTCATCGGACTAGGAACAGGAGTCTCCTCACGAATCACTCGGGAACCAGAGGGATGGGATCGGGTAGCTGCTCTAAATCGAAAAGTGTGAAAACGACGAGTTGGTCGAGCCGGGGGTAGTCCATGGTAAGTATAAAAAGGGGGCATGTAACACCTGCCTTCTGACTCACTTCTTCTACAAGTCCCTAATCAAGAAATTGTGTTAACCTAATTGATTTAAGAATTGATTAAAAGAGTTTTGATTTTATGATGGATTTTTACACTTAGAAATTTAATTTACATGGGTTATGATTTTATGTGTTTGATTTTCTAAGGTTTTCAATGAATTTTATTACTTATGGTTTTAATTAAGATTTTACCTTCTTAATTGAATTCACATGATTTTATGGTTTTAAGATGGAAAATTATTTTACTTTAAGTTTCAAAAATCAAAGTCCAATTATCTTGATCTAGAATTATCTCTAGAAACCCTAATTAGTATCCTAATCTTTGATTAAACCTTAATCGAGCTCTTAATCCTTGATTAAGTGCTTAATCACTTTCCTAAACCCTAAACCATCAAGGTTAGTGAACTAATCTAGAATTAGTTTTCCCTAAACTTATGCTAGTATGGATTAAGTTTTTGATTAGTACCTTAATCCTTAATTAAGCCCTAATCTCTAAGGATTAGTGGACTAAACCTAAATTAGTTTTCCTAATCCTACCCTAATCGTGATTAGACCCTAATTAGCACCTTAAACCTAAATTAGCCAACCTAATCTACCCTAAACCCCTAAGGCCAAATGCTAAGTGCATTACTTGGCCACCAAGTTGGTTTACTTGGTCTCCAAGTTGCTTTGCTTCATGGCTAAGCATATGACATCATCCTAGTGACCTAAGCATGACATAAGGAGGAAAAAGAAAAGAAAAAGAAAAGGAAAAAGAAGGAGCCGTGGGGAGGAGGAAAGAAACCAAAGCCAAGCCAAAAAAAAACCAAGTATACAAACACCAACACACACACTTCTCTTGGTTTCCATTTCCTTCACTTCTCATTCCAAACCAAACACAACAGTAAGAGCAAAATCAAGCTCTTAGTGAGAGAAAGAGAGAGAGAGAGAGAGAGGTAGAGAGAGAAGAGGCCGAAGCCTTAAGGAGGAGAAGAAGGAGGATTCTTAGCTTCTCTAATGGATTTCTAAGCTTGATCTAGGTAGATCCTTAAGTTCCTAACCTTCTTTCTTCAATTCATTTTCTGTTTTTCATGAATTCTTTCTAAAGCTTTGATTTGGTTTGAAAAATGTTAGTGCATGTTGGTTTTTATGTTAGATCTAGAGTTTTTACTCACATGCATGGTGGTTTCAAAACCTTATCTTGAAGTTTTTGTTAAGAAAGTGTTTTCTCTCATGATCTTGAGTTTTCTTCTTGATTTCTTAAATGGTTTTTGAAAAGAATTTGATTCTTGAGTTTTCATAAAGGATTTTTCAAAGATCTAGTGTTTTTGTTTGCATGCATGTCAAGATCTAAGTTTGAACTATGATATACTTGATGCTTGAGTTTTACTGTAAAGATCCTTGAAAACGATTGAACTTTTCTTGATGATTTTCTTTATCATGGCCACGGTTTTGATGATTGTTATGGATAAAAGCTTGCTTTTCTTTTGTTTGATCTCTTGCATGTTATGATCTTGAAATTTAATGATGTTTTAGATGAATAGAAATTTGTCTGATGTTGTGATTTTAAATGTTAGTCACGGTTTGTATGTGTAAATGAAAAGGATTAAGATTTTCTTAAGTTTAATTGATGAATATGTGATTTCCATGAACTTTATGTTGATCTTAAGTGTTTGATGTGAAATAAAAATTGTTTAGAGATTTGTTTGATGTTCACGGTTTCATATAGGAAAAATATGCTAGGATTATATTTTTACTTGTTTGATAAATCATGTGAAATTGTTGTTAAACTTGGAGTTGTTTTTAGAAGTCTCGAATCCTTGAAAATGTTTTTGAAAAAACCTAGCCAAGGTCACGGTTTGGACCTTAGCTTTTGAGTTAAATTTTCTTGAATGTATGTGTGTTGATATCATGAAACTATGTGTTGATTTGTGAAACTATTCTTTGAAGAAATAATTCTTAAAGGACTAATGATGCATACGGTTTTGATGTGATTAAGTGTAAGTTAAATGAAAATTTGTCTAAATGTTTATGTGAAACATGATTCAGTTTGTATGTGCTTAAGAGTTTGATTCCTTTATTTGATTAAGATATAGCATGAATAAGTATGTGAACATGTTTATGTTTGACTTGATTTGATGACTTGTGATCATGTAATGTTTGAGATGAATGAATGATTGTTTAAGGTTCTTAAGTAAAGTAGGAATGATTTTTAGAATGCATGAAGGTGTTTAAATGGTTTAATTTGTTTAAGTATTATGCTGTCCACATTTGGTTTTAAGTGTTTGAACTTGAGAAAGTATTGATCAAACTGTTTATTTGATTGTTTTCAAGATGCTTGGTTTACCTATGTGTTTAAATTGGTTTTGAACAATGGAAAATGAATTTAAAGCTTAGGATATGATGCTGTCCAGAATTTTCTAAGTTTTATTTCTTGTTTTAAAAATGTTTTCAAAGTGTTTTAAAGTTTAGTTTTTATGAGTGTTTAACATAAGATAAAATTGGTTTGAAAAGTGCAATTTTTCGGTGTTTTCGAAGTTGAGTTCATTGCTGTCCAAGAGAGACCAGCAAAGAAACTTTTGATTTAAATTAATTTATTTGATTATTTTCTCATGGTTTTAAAGTATAAAAGTTAGTGTTTGATTTTGGACAAGTTTGAGCAAAAAGAATTGATGTTTTGGTTTTAAATGGAGACAAAGTTTGGATTTTCCTAAGTTATTTTAGAAATGATTTTAAGAGTAATATTTGAATAAAGTTTAATACTCACGTATCTATCTTATGGGACTTGAAAGAAGTTGGAGTCAGGCAGACTAGGAAGGAAGCGAATCGTTCGGAACCGGTGGAATCTGTAATTGCAAACCCAGGTGAGAGAGAAGTTATCCTAAGACACTTTGGTGTCTAGTGAGTATGCTAGGACACTCCGTACTCTCTCAAAGTCGGAGTAAAGGTCTATTGTAGCTAGTAGTATACCCGATAAATTGTGTGCCTTGTTTGTATCGCGGTATACGAAGACTTAGACCTATACCATCACATGGTATGAATTGATTGATATATTTGTTATGTTGAGATATATTGTTGTTTATATTGTCATTGCATGAGCATAATGCATCATCCCGCGATATAAGATAAGAATAGCAAAGACATTAGAAAACTATAAGAAATCCCCCAAAGAATAGAGCGAGACTCTAAGGGAGTAGATGCGCGATGGGACCGGATGATGCTGATGCGCCGAGTACGTGGATCGAGCTGACGATATGACGACGACGACGATGCCTTTGGACGCGGACACAATGATTGCCGAAGTCTACAGAGATAGTTTCCATATGGTCGTAGCCATATGGTGGGATAGTTTCCATATGGTCGTAGCCATATAATTGAGATAGTTTCCATATGGTTGCAGCCATATGTTGAGAATGATTTAAGATAGGTCGGAGCCTATCTATCACAGATTGATGGAATCCCGCATATAGTCGTAGCTATATACCAGAGGTAATTCTAAGTGGGTCGGAGCCCGTCAGAATGATGATTGATATTCCACATATAGTCGAAGCTATATGCCGAGGTTGGTTCTGAATGGGTCGTAGCCCGTCAGAAAGATTATGGATATCCCGCATATGGTCGGAGCCATATGCCGAAAATGATTTAGGATGGGTCGGAGCCCGTCAGACATATTAGTCGAGTCCCACATAAGCATTCCGCATATGGTCGGAGCTGTATGGCGGAGATGACTTAGGATGGGTCGACGTTAGAATAACTGAGTATAACCTCATGACTTTAAAACCCAAACTCGAAGTAGTGGAGAGGAAGATACACCTAAATTACCCTCGTGGTGTTCAGCTGGATGATTGAGATAGGGGACGACAATGACGGTGATTCGTCAAGAAGCCTTGAGAAGTCTGTCTAGGTGGGAAAAACCATAGGGGCCCTGGCTGAACCGGTCGGAGCTGGTCACTCAGTGGTGTGGACGAAGTACCACATGATCACTAGACAGAGGACTGACACCCCCTTGACCAAATCTTGTTCAGTGAGAGGGATGCTCGAACACGGCCGAATGTGCTTATTTCCCGGGACATTTTATATATTCATTTGTTTTGCCATCCAGTAAAAGCCGATGTGGTTCGAGATCCTGTACTCCTTATTGCTTCCGAATTAGGTGGATGGATTCTGAGGAGATGTAGACCCAAAACCATAAAGCCTGAATTTCCGATATTGTGGACTCGAGAAATGCGAAAAGAGAGACTTTGATCCCACGAGATGAGTTGATTCAAGAGATTCCCTTAAGTGAGAGATAAGACGTTAGATAACGCGATGATTGCATTGCATCCTCATGCATCTTGCATAATTATCTGCTGTATTGTATTGTTTGTATTATTTGTTATGTTCTGGTATACGTCGCTAGTGTAAATCCAAGAAGTCGATGGGAGTAATTCCATTCAGATAACTTACTCTCTCAACTTCTTGTGCACATGTGACGATGAACCTCTGGTTCTAAAAGTTGGCGGAGCTGGTGATGCTTCTCCTGGAAGGAATACTTACTGATCGTGATGCGCTGACGAGAGGGCTACTGCTGGATGACGGAGACTGCATTTTGGGAACTTACGTTCTGGATCGAGAAGGGGACGCTGCTTAGTAGTTTATAGTTAGGTTCTAATGGACCCTTGCTGATATGTATATCAAGTGTACCCCTGCCTTTTTAAATGTTTTTGCTAAGGTAAATGTTTATGTATGAATGGCACCGATGAACTATGGTGACTGCTTTTGAAAGAACCTTTATGACCTATTTCCAAACTGTTTTCTAAGGATTGTCTTAATCAGACAGATAAACTATTTTAAGCAGATCAAATATGTTTCCTACGCGTAAAATATTTATTTAATGAAGTCACCAATATCAAATTGTTTTTAGAAAATTCAGTAAACGTTTTTAAGAGAAAGGATTTAAAAGTAATACCTTGTTTTGGAAAGCTTGACCGATGAGTTTTTGCTCTTGAAAAAAAAAATTCACCCTATTTTCATAAAAGAATTAATTAGTAATTGATGTTGTTTATTTTCGAGTTTTCCAAATCGGGGTGTTACACTTGGTGGTATCAGAGCAATGGTTGTCCATGTGGCCTGAACATGGCCTTACATGTTCTCTGTTGTGTGATCTCTAGATATGTTTAGGTTGTGTGATTAGATGCGTTAGTAGGTATATTAAGCTGTTAGTGCATTAATGAATATAGTTTACGATGTCTGGAAGAGGAAGAGGTAGACATGCTCTTTAAGCGGCTCGGAACACCGAGGATATGCTACACGATCTGACTGCTGCAGTTTTGGGCATGAGTTAGAATCTCAACGCGATGCATCAACAAGCCCAAATGAACAACCAAAACCAAAACTTAGGACCTTAGGAATATAGGGGATTAGATGAGTTTTGTAAGAGGAACCCTAAGGAACTCGCTGGTGGATATGCTTCGGATAACGCTAACGAATGGATCAGGGAGTTGGAAAAGATCTTCACCGCTATGCAATGCACCGATGCTCAGAAGGTAACCTACGCGGTCTACATGCTAACCAAGGAGGCATCTGACTGGTGGGAAAACACTAGGCAAGTTATGGAGATTCAACAGCAAGCTGTCACTTGGGACTCCTTCAAGCAAAGATTCCTGGAGAAGTATTTTCCTATCGATATGAAGTTGAAGAAGGAAATAGAGTTCATGCACCTTACTCAAGGAGATATGTCGGTCGGCGAGTATGCTGCGAAATTTGAGGAACTGGTGAAGTACGTGCCGCACTACAATCAACCCGGAAACGACCAGTCGAAGTACGCAAAGTTCCTAGATGGACTTAAGACTGAGATTAAGATGGCTTTCATACACATGGGGATCGATAGCTTCCCGCTCTTAGTGAGCAGATGCAGAATCTATGAGGATGGACTCAAGGCGAAAAACATAGGCAATAAGACTGCTGTACCCTCGAGTTCCCATGGACCAATGAGGAACAACCCTAATTTTCTGAATGTGAGGCAAGGAACCCAGCATGGGCGAGGACCCTACGATCGATTCGGAGGAAGAAGGGACAATGAGTATAGAGGATCGAAGTTCCAAAGGAATAACAATCGCAACAATGGCAACCGGGGTAATAGGAGCGCCAACACTTGGAGCCACAACGGGAGTAGGAATCGCTACAACAATAACCCTACTGATAGGAACTTTGAAACATCACCACCCTTCTGTACTCGATGCGGTAGACGCCATTTCGGCAATGAGTGTAATCCCAAGCCAGTTTGTTTCATCTTTCAAGAACCTGGCCACTTTGCAAGGCTATGCCCCAAACAAAGAAAAGGGAATGGTGCTGGAAATGCTGCAAGGCCACAAACTAAGGGAAAGGTGTTTACGATGAGCGGTGTAGAGGCTTCAAACCACGATGGTCTCATCCAAGGTACATGTCTTATATGCGAGAATTCCTTAAATGTGTTGTATGATTCGGGTGCCACACACTCTTTTATATCGAACGATGTTGTGAGTAGGTTGCACTTAATGGTAGCTTCTCTACCATATGATCTCATTGTATTTACCCCTACTAGTGACCCGGTCACAGTTTCAACATTTTGCCCTAAGTGTCCTGTAGTGATAGATAATAGGACTTTTTCCACTGATCTGATAACATTACCCTTATCCCAAATTGATGTTATCTTTGGAATGGACTGGTTATCCGCTAACCATGTTCAATTGAATTGTTTCACTAAAACCCTGTCTTTTGGAAACCCTGACGATACCTTACCAAAGCACATAACTGCCAATCAAGTCATGGCTTCTCTGAGAGAGGGAGCCCATGTATACATGATCTCAACTTCTTTGGACGTCGATGTGGACAATCACATTCAAGAACTGCCTGTAGTTCGAGACTTCCCAGAAGTTTTCCTTGACGACATTCCTGGATTACCACCTGTTCGAGAGGTCGAGTTCTCAATCGATGTGATACCGGGGACTGGACCAATCTCTAGAGCGCCCTACCGAATGGAACCAGTAGAGCTAGCTGAGCTGAAAAAGCAAATCGAGGAGTTGGCAGAAAAGAAACTCATCAGGCCCAGTGTGTCGCCGTGGGGAGCTCCAGTTTTGCTAGTGAAGAAGAAGGACGGCAGTATGAGGTTGTGTGTCGACTATCGCCAGCTAAATAAGGTAACGATCAAGAACAAATATCCTCTGCCTAGGATATACGACCTGATGGATCAGTTGAGGGGAGCAACGGTATTTTTGAAAGTCGATCTTCGATCGGGCTATCACCAGATTCGGGTAAAGGAAGATGATATTCCGAAGACTGCATTTAGGACCCGATATGGACATTTCGAGTATTTAGTCATGCCTTTTGGAGTGACTAACGCTCCTATAGTGTTTATGGACTACATGAACAGAATCTTTCAACCCTACTTAGATTCGTTCGTGGTAGTATTCATAGACGATATCCTCATTTATTCCAAGGACAAGGAGGAACATGAGGAACATTTGAGGATAGTTCTGCAGATTTTGAAGGAAAAGCAATTGTATGCGAAGCTCTCGAAGTGTGAATTTTGGTTGGAAGAAGTTAATTTCTTGGGTCACATGATTTCGAAGGAAGGAATAGCGGTAGACCCAGTCAAAGTAAAGGCGGTATTGGACTGGAAAGTGCCAACGACGATGACGGAAATTCGAAGTTTTCTCGATTTGGCAGGATATTATAGGCGTTTTATCGAAGGATTCTCAAGATTATCCTTGCCAATGACGACGTTAACGAGGAAGGGACAACCGTTCGTGTGGACAACGAAGTGCGAGGAGAGTTTTCAAGAGCTTAAGAGGAGGTTAACTACAACACCAGTGCTTATTCTACCTGACCCCGAGAAGAGTTTTAGTGTCTACTGCGATGCGTCGAAGCAAGGTTTAGGTTGTGTCCTGATGCAAGAGCGAAGAGTAGTAGCTTATGCCTCTAGACAACTGAAGGTTCACGAGCAAAATTATCCAACTCATGATTTGGAGTTAGCTGCGGTGGTTTTTGCTCTAAAGATATGGCGACATCACCTCTACGGAGCAAGGATCGAGGTATTCAGTGATCATAAGAGTCTTAAGTACCTCTTTGATCAAAAGGAGTTAAACATGAGACAAAGGCGATGGATGGAATTTTTGAAGGATTACGACTTCGAGCTACAGTACCATCCGGGGAAAGCGAATGTGGTCGCAGACGCTTTGAGTAGGAAATCTCTTCATGTGTCTGCAATGATGGTGAAAGAAATGGAGTTTGTAACACCTTATGATTAATTACCCTTATTTCCCCTTATATTAAAACATGAGCTGAAAAATTTCTTTTTAATTTATGAAAATCAACCGTCAAACGGACGGAGTTTCGTTTTTTTTTTGGACTTTTCTAAATCTTCAACCTGATAAACACATTTAAATAGTATCAACAGGCACCAACAGGGCTCAAATATAAATGTATATGCATCACATAGTTTCCCCATGGGCTCCAGTGTAAAACATCCGCATCAGTTTGTCGGAGTGTCAGCAAAAATGCTAAGTATGTAAATCAAGAGGCCATAACAACAACTATGCCCAAAAAAAAACTCATGAACCATGCACAAAAGAAACTATCCTAAGCCTCACTCAAAAAGAAACATATACAGCTCATACACATCCAATGATACGGAGGCTTAGGTCAAATATAAGTATCTAATCCCCATAACCCTACTCTCCCTGGGAAGGAGAGTGAACCTGCTCGGCCGGGGGCTGTGCAACCTCAATCTCTGTACCTGTAAGGAATAGTAAGGGAGTGAGCATTGCACATGAAATAGGAAAGCAGTTTCTCATTAGACATAATTACCCACTAAGCCAAGCACAATTATCAATTAGAACATATAGCACAATTTATCCACAGGCACATATCACGCATTCACAATTTGGCAATCCCTTTCAATTTTCATTTACATTTCTCATTTCTTATTATTTTGTTTCACCTTTCATCTTTTTACTTCCATTTTCATTATCTTCACTTACTCATATTATCAGTTTTCAACTCATAACCATAAGTCATACACTCTTTCGAAATCATACACCGTATGTCACCTCACAATCAGAGGCTAACATACCCAAATAACATCGTATGTCTCCTCACGGTCAGAGGACAACATACACACATCTCTTCATTTTTCAAATCATTTTATCTTTTCTTTACCATTAGGGATTAGCGCAACTGTTAGGGCATTTCACACCCACTAGGACTTTCACCCAATCCAGGTAACTTGCCACCTATTAGGCCACGGTTGACACCCATTAGGACTAAAAGCAACATCTCAACTCTTTTACCATCACATTCACATTTTCTCTTTTCAAAACTTTTATTATTGTGCAGCATGATTGATCCATTGGATACACCCGCCTAATGGGGCATTTACGGGACCTAATAGGTAACTTGCACCTGGATTGGGTAACTTGTGTCTAATGGGTAACTTGTCACCTAACAGGGCACCTAATGGGTCGATGTATCCCAAGGATCAATCATAGCTGCAACTTTAACCATTTTTATAATTCCATTTATTTATATTCAAAAACAATATCACACTTAGAATCGTTGGCAACATTATTTGCATTATCACATAAAAGTAAAATCCACACATATTCCAAATAACTCACAAATTAGATCAATTACTCACATCAATAGATATTCACCAATTCAATCAACATTTAATATAAAGATCATTTAGCATTAATACATACCAATTTCTATGTATTCTCAAAGTTTACTTTTTATGTCTTTAATTAAATTAAACTACTCTATTCCTTCATAATCCTAGGGATTTAATAACACCAAAATAACATATAAATCCTAGCAAGCTCTTATGAACTAATTTGAACCTATTCCCTAGAACAAACTAATGCTCACTATAAGCACTCCCTTACCTCACCCTTGTAGAGAGAGAGAGAGAGTTCCAAAGCTATGGGAGAGAGAGAATGAGCTAGAAACCAAAGAAAGGAAAATTAGTTAGAGATTGGGGAGGGGAATTCGAAATCTATGAAGGAAAGGAGGAATAGAGCTTGTATTCCACTTACCTTGAGCTTGAGAGATGAGAACCAAGAATGGGTGTTGGCCCTAACTCATACCCATGAATTGAGAGAGGAAGAACTTGAGAGATTGAAGGGAGATTAAGTGTTTAAATGTGTTGGGGATTGATTCTCAATGCTTATTTGTGGATTGAAATGGTGATTTGAGGTGAAATCTAGAGAGAGAATGGGGAGCTGTTCGTGACCTAGGAGAGAGAGTGGAGTTGAGTCATGAATGAGATTGTTGGCTGAAACACGTTTTTAAGACTGTCTGCACAAAACACTCGAGTGTTTTCCAAAAGACTCGAGTATACCTGAGAGTTAAAATTCTAAATCTGTAAAACACTCGAGTCTTTTCACAAAGACTCGAGTAGTGCCTGAAAGAGTCATTTTCCAACTAGCCAGAACACTCGAGTCTTTTCCAAAAGACTCGAGTATTTTGCCCAGTACCCTATTTATTCATTTTCCTATTTTCCTCCTATTTTCTTCCTGCTTCAAATCGAGATAACTTCTTCGTTACCCGTTGGATCTTGCTCAAATTTGGAAGCAAGCTTCCTAAAATACTTATTTTCATATCCAACGGTAGAATTTGCATTCTAAACTACCAATCTTGTTATTCTATTTCTCCAAAGTCCTATGTTTTAAACTTGAGTTTGCATGTCTAATTGGCCAAATTTCTAACTTATATCATAATTACATCTATCCTAAGACTATCAAACATGATTTACACTAAGAATTTAAATTTAGGATGTTACAATCCTCTCCCACTTACCAGAATTTCGTCCTCGAAATTCAGCTGCTCTGAAACAACTGAGGATAAGACTCCTTCATCTTGCTCTCCAGCCCCCAAGTAGCTTCTTCTATGTTGTTTCTGTTCCATATAACTTTCACCAATGGAATTTCCTTGCCCCGGAGCTGCTTAATCTGTCTGTCCTCTATTCTGATCGGGAGGATCTCAAAAGTAAGATTCTCCTTCAAAGGCAAATCGTCAGCTGCTACCACATGGGAGGGATCATGAATGTACTTCCTCAACTGGGAAACGTGGAATACACCATGAAGTCTAGACAAGTGTGGAGGCAAAGCAATCCTGTACGCCAAAGGTCCAACTCTCTCTAGAATCTCATAAGGTCCAACAAACCTCGGAGTCAGCTTCCTTGACTTGATTGCTCGACCAATGCCAGTGGTAGGGGACACCTTGAGGAACACATGGTTACCCACATCAAACTCTAGGGGTCTCCTACGCTTATCTGCATAGCTCTTTTGCCTATCCTGAGAAGTCTTCATCTTATCCTTAATCATCGCGATCTTCTCTGTGGTTTCTTGCACCAATTCTGGTCCAGTCAACAAATTCTCACCAATCTGAAACCAGCAAAGAGGCGTTCTACACTTCCTGCCATAAAGTGCCTCAAAAGGTGCCATGCCGATGCTAGAATGGAAGCTGTTGTTATAAGTGAATTCCATAAGCGGCAGAAGTTGTTCCCAGTTGCCCACCTGCTCCAACACACAAGCTTTGAGCAGATCCTCCAATGTCTGAATAGTACGCTCAGACTGTCCATCAGTTTGAGGATGATAGGCTGTACTAAACTTCAGCTTAGTACCCAAAGCCTGCTGAAGACTCTGCCAAAATCTGGATAGAAATCGTGGATCGCGATCAGACACAATGCTAGAAGGCACACCATGAAGCTTCACTATGTCCCGAATATACAACTGTGTCAGCTTCTCAAGTGTGTACTTCTTATTGGTCGGGATAAAGTGAGCACACTTTGTTAAACGGTCTACAACCACCCATACACCGTCACAACCTGCGGCAGTTTTAGGTAGACCCGTCACAAAGTCCATGGCTATGCTATCCCACTTCCATTCAGGGATGTCAAGTGATCGCAACGGACCACCTGGCTTTTGGTGCTCAATCTTCACCGTCTGACAAGTCAAGCAGTGAGACACATGGTCGGCCACATCAGTCTTCAACCCTGGCCACCAATAGATCCTCTTCAAATCCTGATACATCTTTGTGGTACCGGGATGGAAACTCATTTTTGTTTGGTGAGCTTCCCACAATATGTCTCTTCGAATCTGGAAGTCCATTGGAACACATATTCTACCTCTGAATCTGATGATTCCATCAGCACCCTTGATGAAATCAGGTTCCTCTTTACTTGCTGCTCCTTCTAACAACTTCTGGAGTTCTTCATCATCTACTTGCCTTTCCTTTATCAAATCCATCAACTCATTAGTGACCTGTAACATTTCCAGAACAATACTCTTCTCTTTCACCAGCACGTTCATATTGAGATCACTAAACTCCTGAATCAGCTGCATCTCTTTCACCATCATGTTGCTAACATGCAGAGTCTTGCGACTTAGCGCATCAGCTACCACATTAGCTTTACCCGGATGGTATTGAAGATGGAAATCATAATCTTTCAGAAACTCCATCCATCTCCTCTGTCGCATATTCAAATCTTTCTGATCGAAGAGATAGCGGAGACTTTTGTGATCGCTGAAGACTTCAAACTTCGTGCCATACAAATAATGTCTCCAAATTTTCAATGCAAAGACAACAGCTGCTAACTCCAGATCGTGTGTCGGGTAATTCTGTTCATGCTGTCTCAACTGTCTAGATGCATACGCTATGACTTTGCCCTGCTGCATGAGCACACAACCCAAACCTTGCTTTGAGGCATCACAATAAACATCAAAAGGTTGGGCCGGATCCGGTAAAACTAAAACAGGCGAGCTAGTCAGTCTCCTCTTCAACTCCTGGAAACTGTCTTCACATTGCTGGGTCCACTGGTAGGGAACATCTTTTCTAGTCAGCATAGTCAGTGGAAGAGCCAGCTTGGAGAATCCTTCAATGAATCTCCGATAATACCCTGCCATACCAAGAAAACTCCTGATTTCTG
Source organism: Crotalaria pallida (assembly GCA_037953625.1). NCBI lineage: Eukaryota > Viridiplantae > Streptophyta > Magnoliopsida > Fabales > Fabaceae > Crotalaria > Crotalaria pallida. The sequence continues at coordinate 45,173,719 of CM075650.1, read as the reverse complement.
TCACTGTTGCGGGTCTCTCCCACTTCAACACTGCTTCCACCTTGGAGGGATCGACTGCAACTCCCTGAGCAGAAATAGCATGACCAAGAAAATGAACCTCATTCAACCAAAAGCTACACTTGGAAAGCTTTGCATACAATTGTTTTTCCTTGAGAACCTGTAGCACGATCCTCAAATGCTCCTCATGCTCACCTGGACTCTTAGAATAGATGAGAATGTCATCAATGAACACTATTACAAAAGAATCCAAATAAGGCATGAAGATTCTGTTCATATAATCCATAAACACTGCAGGAGCGTTAGTCAGACCAAATGGCATCACAACATATTCAAAATGCCCATACCGCGTCCTAAATGCAGTTTTAGGAATATCCTCCTCACGAATACGAATTTGGTGGTATCCCGATCGGAGATCAATTTTAGAAAATACTGCTGCACCCCGTAGCTGGTCAAGCAAATCATCAATGCGAGGAAGCGGATACTTATTCTTCACCGTCACTGCATTCAGCTGCCTGTAATCCGTGCACATCCGGAGGCTACCGTCCTTTTTCTTAACAAAAAGAATCGGAGCGCCCCAAGGTGATACACTTGGCCTAACCAACTTCTTGGCCAACATTTCCTCTAGCTGCTTCTTCAACTCTTCTAATTCAGGAGGTGCCATTCTATATGGTGCTATAGAAATCGGGCCGGCACCGGGCTTTATATCAATACCAAACTCTACTTCTCTTTTAGGGGGCAATCCAGGAATCTCTGCAGGAAAGACTTCCGGGAATTTGCAGACAATTGGAATTTGACTAACATCGGAAACTTCCTCAACATCCATGGAAGATAAAGAAGGGTCACCAAAAACAACGGCCTTCTGTCGACAATTAATCAACACATGATGTTGAGTCATCCAATCCATCCCCAAGATGATGTCTAACTTTTTCAGAGGCAAACAAATCAGGTTCACCTTGAAATCCCGCTCTAAGACTCGGAGTGGACATGCTAAACACATCTGGTTAGTCTCAACAGACGAGTTAGTAGGCGTAGAGACTGACAACTTAAAAGGCATTTCTACTGTTGACATCCCTAGCCTCTTCATGCAGCTAATAGAAATAAAAGAATGTGATGCTCCGCAATCAAATAATACTCCACAGTTGTTACCATGAATAGAACAAGTACCTCTGATCAGCTCGTCCTCCTCTGTCACTTCTTCACCATCCAGAGTGTAAACCTTGCCCTTTTGCATGGGCAGACTTGCACCAGCTTGCAGTGCCTTAGCAACATTAACTTCCTTCTTCAAAGTGCTCTTGGGACAGCGAGAAGCAAAATGACCCAACTGTCCACAATGGAAACAAAGCCCCTCTCCCCGACCTGAGCTAATATTCCAGCATACTCCTCTGTGATACCTCCCACAATGCTGACTAAGAGGGGGAGGACCAATAGTATCTGCTGGCTGCCCAATACCTCTTGGTGCTGCAGTAGTAGGATTGGGATAAGGACTAGATCTCTGAATAGGGCCCTTGCCTTTGATGGGACCAACCCGCTGAGCTGCCTTACTCTTCTTCTCTGCCCTTTTCTGTTTCAATGCCTTTTCATATGCACTGGTCATATTCACTAACTGGGCCAAATTTGCAATGCTCTGGTAAGTGAATATGGTCCGAATATCGGCATCCAAACCTGCTTCAAACTTGATACACTTGGTCCGCTCGTCGGCATCCCTATAGCTTCCTGAGTATCTGATCAAGTCTTCAAACTGTGCGGCGTATTCCCCAACACTCATATTCCCCTGCTCTAGCTTCAGAAACGCCGATTCTTTCTCCCTCCGAACATCCTCCGGAAAATACTTATCCAAGAATCGAACCTTGAAAAGATCCCAAGTTATCACCTCATTCTCAGCCTCCAAACTCCTCCTTTGGTGCTCCCACCAGTGTTCCGCCTCACTCATCAGAACATACTCCACCAATCTGACTTGCTGATCTGTCGGTGGCTGCAATGAACGAAGGATCTTCTCCATTTCTTGGAGCCATTTCTGAGCCCCATCTGGATTAAATCCTCCTTCAAAGAGAGGGGGATCATTCTTCCGGAATCTAGACATCCAATCTACATCCACAGGAGCTGGTGGAGGGTTCAGTGCCGCCGCTGCTGCCGCTGCTGCTTCGGCAATGTTGTTAGCTTGATTCTGTTGCAACTGCGCCATAGCTGCTGCATGATCTTGCTGCATCTGTGCCTGAGTTTGCTGCATTTGCACCTGATTTTGCTGCATTTGGGCCATAGAGGCGGCCTGATCCTGGTTCATCTTCATGAGATTCTCCAAAATAGCAGCCATACGATCATTATCTCCACGACGTCCCGCCATACTGCTAAGTCATGGAGCAAATATTCCGTTAAGTTGCTAGTACTAACAGTTAAATAAACTCCTTATTCCTGGGACCTAGACTCTTGACTAACACATTAGTTACTCGCTTGGTGAGTAACCATTGGAGATGTGAGTCCACACTCCAAAAGGCCGAGGGAAACTGCTCTGATACCATAAATGTAACACCTTATGATTAATTACCCTTATTTCCCCTTATATTAAAACATGAGTTGAAAAATTTCTTTTTAATTTATGAAAATCAACCGTCAAACGGACGGAGTTTCGTTTGTTTTTCGGACTTTTCTAAATCTTCAACCTGATAAACACATTTAAATAGTATCAACAGGCACCAACAGGGCTCAAATATAAATGTATATGCATCACATAGTTGCCCCATGGGCTCCAGTGTAAAACATCCGCATCAGTTTGTCGGAGTGTCAGCAAAAATGCTAAGTATGTAAATCAAGAGGCCATAACAACAACTATGCCCAAAAAAAAACTCATGAACCATGCACAAAATAAACTATCCTAAGCCTCACTCAAAAAGAAACATATACAGCTCATACAGATCCAATGATACGGAGGCTTAGGTCAAAATATAAGTATCTAATCCCCATAACCCTACTCTCCCTGGGAGGGAGAGTGAACCTGCTCGGCCGGGGGCTGTGCAACCTCAGTCTCTGTACCTTTAAGGAATAGTAAGGGAGTGAGCATTGCACATGAAATAGGAAAGCAGTTTCTCATTAGACATAATTACCCACTAAGCCAAGCACAATTATCAATTAGAACATATAGCACAATTTATCCACAGGCACATATCACGCATTCACAATTTGGCAATCCCTTTCAATTTTCATTTACATTTCTCATTTCTTATCATTTTTTTTCACCTTTCATCTTTTTAATTCCATTTTCATTATCTTCACTTACTCATATTATCAGTTTTCAACTCATAACCATAAGTCATACACTCTTTCGAAATCATACACCGTATGTCACCTCACAATCAGAGGCTAACATACCCAAATAACATCGTATGTCTCCTCACGGTCAGAGGACAACATACACACATCTCTTCATTTTTCAAATCATTTTATCTTTTCTTTACCATTAGGGATTAGCGCACCTATTAGGGCATTTCACACCCACTAGGACTTTCACCCAATCCTGGTAACTTGCCACCTATTAGGCCACGGTTGACACCCATTAGGACTAAAAGCAACATCTCAACTCTTTTACCATCACATTCACATTTTCTCTTTTCAAAACTTTTATTATTGTGCAGCATGATTGATCCATTGGATACACCCGCCTAATGGGGCATTTACGGGACCTAATAGGTAACTTGCACCTGGATTGGGTAACTTGTGCCTAATGGGTAACTTGTCACCGAACAGGGCACCTAATGGGTCGATGTATCCCAAGGATCAATCATAGCTGCAACTTTAACCATTTTTATAATTCCATTTATTTATATTCAAAAACAATATCACACTTAGAATCGTTGGCAACATTATTTGCATTATCACATAAAAGTAAAATCCACACATATTCCAAATAACTCACAAATTAGATCAATTACTCACATCAATAGATATTCACCAATTCAATCAACATTTAATATAAAGAGCATTTAGCATTAATACATACCAATTTCTATGTATTCTCAAAGTTTACTTTTTATGTCTTTAATTAAATTAAACTACTATATTCCTTCATAATCCTAGGGATTTAATAACACCAAAATAACATATAAATTCTAGCAAGCTCTTATGAACTAATTTGAACCTATTCCCTAGAACAAACCAATGCTCACTATAACCACTCCCTTACCTCACCCTTGTAGAGAGAGAGAGAGAGTTCCAAAGCTATGAGAGAGAGAGAGAATGAGCTAGAAACCAAAGAAAGGAAAATTAGTTAGAGATTGGGGAGGGGAATTCGAAATCTATGAAGGAAAGGAGGAATAGAGCTTGTATTCCACTTACCTTGAGCTTGAGAGATGAGAACCAAGAATGGGTGTTGGCCCTAACTCATACCCATGAATTGAGAGAGGAAGAACTTGAGAGATTGAAGGGAGATTAAGTGTTTAAATGTGTTGGGGATTGATTCTCAATGCTTATTTGTGGATTGAAATGGTTATTTGAGGTGAAATCTAGAGAGAGAATGGGGAGCTGTTCGTGACCTAGGAGAGAGAGTGGAGTTGAGTCATGAATGAGATTGTTGGCTGAAACACGTTTTTAAGACTGTCTGCACAAAACACTCGAGTGTTTTCCAAAAGACTCGAGTGTTGCCTTTAAAAATACTCGAGTCTTTTCCAAAAGACTCGTGTTTTTTTGGGACGCTTTTTCATTCATCTTGGGGTGGGACCCCCCGTCGAAGCTGGAAGGGGTGCTTTCTTTTCTTAATGAGAATGTTTACTCTTTCTTATCGCATTCCCCCACCCTTTGGTTGAAAGGGAAAGTGACATCTAATCTAATAAGGAATATGGCATCGTCCAAATGAAACTTACTTCCTTTGTATTCATCCCATCTGAGATCGAATTAGGGTCATTTTTGATAGATTGATAGATCAGATCTGCCGCGCAAGCAACGGCTGAAGAATGAAAAAGAAGAGAGATCTTCTGAGTAGATTCCTCTCCTTCCCCCGCAAGCAAAGAGGTTTCAAGATACCAGGCGACCAAGGGGAGACTTCGATGGTTGGTGGCTTTCTGGGCTTTTACCAATGCTTGTGATGCTCACGGTTTCATATAGGAAAAATATGCTAGGATTATATTTTTACTTGTTTGATAAATCATGTGAAATTGTTGTTAAACACTGATTTGTTTTTAGAAGTCTCGAATCCTTGAAAATGTTTTTGAGAAAACCTAGCCAAGGTCACGGTTTGGACATTAGCTTTTGAGTTAAATTTTCTTGAATGTATGTGTGTTGATATCATGAAACTATGTGTTGATTTGTGAAACTATTCTTTGAAGAAATAATTCTTAAAGGACTAATGATGCATACGTTTTGATGTGATTAAGTGTAAGTTAAATGAAAATTTGTCTAAATGTTTATGTGAAACATGATTCGGTTTGTATGTGCTTAAGAGTTTGATTCCTTTATTTGATTAAGATATATGCATGAATAAGTATGTGAACATGTTTATGTTTGACTTGATTTGATGACTTGTGATCATGTAATGTTTGAGATGAATGAATGATTGTTTAAGGTTCTTAAGTAAAGTAGGAATGATTTTTAGAATGCATGAAGGTGTTTAAATGGTTTAATTTGTTTAAGTATTATGCTGTCCACATTTGGTTTTAAGTGTTTGAACTTGAGAAAGTATTGATCAAAGTGTTTATTTGATTGTTTTCAAGATGCTTGGTTTACCTATGTGTTTAAAATGGTTTTGAACAATGGAAAATGAATTTAAAGCTTAGGATATGATGCTGTCCAGAATTTTCTAAGTTGTATTTCTTGTTTTAAAAATGTTTTCAAAGTGTTTTAAAGTTTAGTTTTTATGAGTGTTTAACATAAGATAAAATTGGTTTGAAAAGTGCAATTTTTCGGTGTTTCCGAAGTTGAGTTCATTGCTGTCCAAGAGAGACCAGCAAAGAAACTTTTGATTTAAATTAATTTATTTGATTATTTTCTCATGGTTTTAAAGTATAAAAGTTAGTGTTTGATTTTGGACAAGTTTGAGCAAAAAGAATTGATGTTTTTGTTTTAAATGGAGACAAAGTTTGGATTTTCCTAAGTTATTTTGGAAATGATTTTAAGAGTAATATTTGAATAAAGTTTAATACTCACGTATCTATTTTATGGGACTTGAAAGAAGTTGGAGTCGGGCAGACTAGGAAGGAAGCGAATCGTTCGGAACCGGTGGAATCGGTAACTGCAAACCCAGGTGAGAGAGAAGTTATCCTACGACACTTTGGTGTCTAGTGAGTATGCTAGGACACTCCGTACTCTCTCAAAGTCGGAGTAAAGGTCTATTGTAGCTAGTAGTATACCCGATAAATTGTGTGCCTTGTTTGTATCGCGGTATACGAAGACTCAGACCTATACCATCACATGGTATGAATTGATTGATATATTTTTTATGTTGAGATATATTGTTGTTTATATTGTCATTGCATGAGCATAATGCATCATCCCGCGATATAAGATAAGAATAGCAAAGACATTAGAAAACTATAAGAAATTCCCCAAAGAATAGAGCGAGACTCTAAGGTAGTAGATGCGCGATGGGACCGGATGATGCTGATGCGCCGAGTACGTGGATCGAGCTGACGATATGACGACGACGACGATGCCTTTGGACGCGGACACAATGATTGCCGAAGTCTACAGAGATAGTTTCCATATGGTCGTAGCCATATGTTGGGATAGTTTCCATATGGTCGTAGCCATATGTTGGGATAGTTTCCATATGGTCGTAGCCATATGATTGCGATAGTTTCCATATGGTCGCAGCCATATGTTGTGAATGATTTAAGATAGATCGGAGCCTATCTATCACACATTGATGGATATCCCGCGTATAGTCGTAGCTATATGCCAGAGGTGATTCTGAGTGGGTCGGAGCCCGTCAGAATGATGATTGATATTCCGCATATAGTCGGAGCTATATGCCGAGGTTGGTTCTGAATGGGTCGTAGCCCGTCAGAAAGATTATTTATATCCCACATATGGTCGGAGCCGTATGCCGAAAATGATTTAGGATGGGTCGGATCCCGTCAGACATAGTAGTCGAGTCCCACAGAAGCATTCCGCATATGGTCGAAGCTGTATGGCAGAGATGACTTAGGATGGGTCGACGTTAGAGTAACTGAGTATAACCTCATGACTTTAAAACCCAAACCCGAAGTAGTGGAGAGGAAGATACACCTAAATTACCCTCGTGGTGTTCAACTGGATGATTGAGATAGGGGACGGCAATGACGGTGATTCGTCAAGAAGCCTTGAGAAGTCTGTCTAGGTGGGAAAAACCATAAGGGCCCTGGCTGAACCGGTCGGAGCTGGTCACTCAGTGGTGTGGACGAAGTACCACATGATCACTAGACAGAGGACTGACACCCCCTTGACCAAATCTTGTTCAGTGAGAGGGATGCTCGAACACAGCTGGATGTGCTTATTTCCCGGGACATTTTATATATACATTTGTTTTGCCATCCAGTAAAAGCCGGTGTGGTTAGAGATCCTGTACTCCTGATTGCTTCCGAATTAGGTGGATGGATTCCGAGGAGATGTAGACCCAAAACCATAAAGCCTGAATTTTCGATATTGTGGACTCGAGAAATGCGAAAAGAGAGACTTTGATCCCACGAGATGAGTTGATTCAAGAGATTCCCTTAAGTGAGAGATAAGACGTTAGATAATGCGATGATTGCATTGCATCCTCATGCATCTTGCATAATTATCCGCTGTATTGTATTGTTTGTATTATTTGTTATGTTATGGTATACGTTGCTAGTGTAAATCCAAGAAGTCGATGGGAGTAATTCCATTCGGATAACTTACTCTCTCAACTTCTTGTGCACATGTGACGATGAACCTCTGGTTCTAAAAGATGGCGGAGCTGGTGATGCTTCTCCTGGAAGGAATACTTACTGATCGTGATGCGCTGACGAGAGGGCTACTGCTGGACGACGGAGACTGCATTTTGGGAACTTACGTTATGGATCGAGAAGGGGACGCTGCTTAGTAGTTTATAGTTAGGTTCTAATGGACCCTTGCTGATATGTATATCAAGTGTACCCCTGCCTTTTTGAAATGTTTTTGCTAAGGTAAATGTTTATGTATGAATGGCACCGATGAACTATGGTGACTGCTTTTGAAAGAACTTTTATGACCTATTTCCAAACTATTTTCTAAGGACTGTCTTAATCAGACAGATAAACTATTTTAAGCAGATAAAATATGTTTCCTACGCGTAAAATATTTATTTAATGAAGTCACCAATATCAAATTGTTTTTAGAAAATTCAGTAAACGTTTTTAAGAGAAAGGATTTAAAAGTAATACCTTGTTTTGGAAAGCTTGACCGATGAGTTTTTGCTCTTGGAAAAAAAATTCACCCTATTTTCATAAAAGAATTAATTAGTAATTGATGTTGTTTATTTTCGAGTTTTCCAAATCGGGGTGTTACAGGGCACATGCAAGGTATAGATAATAGGGATGCGAAACCTACGAGGACGAACACGAGCTAAGGGATTGGGGTGATAGAGGGTCACCTTTACCTCCCCCTCGAAGGTGGCTCTGTGGTCTCCTCGTAGTACCACACTTTACTAGGCAGTGGGCGAAACTCTATGCAAGCTAGATAGCGAACCATCACCTACAATGGGCATAAGGGGTAAGCAATACAGTCCACATAATTGAATAAGAATAATTAAAGCCAGTAAACATACACATATACCAAGTAGTCAAGTGATATGCATATACATATGAGCAAGCCAGTTTCATTTATAATTAAACTCTTTAATTATATGACATGGTGCATGCTCATTATCTCAAATTCCTGAGATTCTCCATATATCACTGTTCTGGACGTCCAACCAAACAACCCAAATATGCTCCAAGAGCACAATATACGTTCTCATAACGTATAGCAAACTTGCTCGGCACGTGGTACATAACATCACCCTCCAAGTGCATGTCACGTCGCGAAGACGTAATAACCACATCAACAGCATCCCACAATGCTGGCCACATTACCAAAATGTGTCATCAAGCAGTTGCAAACAATTTGGTACTCCCAAAGTACCCTCCTCATGTTCCTCGAACATGACAAACTATATCCTATTGTCATATCATCATGTATGAATGCACATAAATATTCCATTTAAGATTATCCTTTAATCTCATTATGTGCAACATGTAATAAATTCATCAATGTAATTATCAATGTAATTAATCACATCATAACTTCTTTGGAACATGATTTACTCCTTATAAGTGTCATATAGGCTTTAGATAATCTTGTTATAATTGAAAATGGCATTTTTCAGCATTCTGACCAGAAAGACTCGAGTCTTTTCCAAAATACTCGTGTAGTTCATCATTCTGTCCAGAATACTCGAGTGGTTCATCTAAGAATCGAGTGGATCATAAGATTTTTGAAAAGTTTAAGTTTCAGATTTTCCAAAAATACTCGAGTATTTTATGAAATACTCGAGTCGTTCATCAACCCAGAATACTCGAGTGGTTCATGCAAGACTCGAGTAGTTCATCAGAAAGGTTTATTTAATTTGTTGCATCAGTCAATACTCGAGTCTCGACTCAAGTACTCGAGTGTTGGTGCTATCAGACACACTGGTGCATCAGACAATACTCGAGTCTCGAGTCAAATACTCGAGTCTTGACTGACAGTAAACACTGAAAATTGGGTTTTAGCATACCATTTTCAATTCTAACCAAAACTAATCAAAACCAATGATCAACAGAGTTATATTCATGCATAATAAACATGTTTCAACACATAAATTACATCAAATTACAGTGAATCAAAACTGAGCATCAATTATGCATAAAATCACATTTTGAGCAACTTAACATACCAAATTCAATTCTATGCACTTTAATTTTGGCATGAAAACAACTTGCATACAGCTCACATGCAACATAATAAACTTGCTCGAAACAAAGTTTTAGCCCAGAGAGGCCTCCAAGCCTTAAACCTATTTCAATCTATGCCCATAAAGTCTCATGGTAACTCTACACAGACAATTCAACAAATTAAACTTATTCTAGTGAGTGTATAGCTTCACCCTTACCTCTAGGATGTGAATCAACAAGAGAATTGCAGAGAAATTGACTGGAACTCCAAAACCGACAAAATCCTTTGCATGCAGACAGAGTTAAACAGGGTATAAAGACCAGAGGATTTGACATGCACAATCGTTTTAGAAATTGGGTAAAATGATTAGGATTAATTCTCTGCAACATAGACTAAAAGTAGGAATGGATTTTAGGTTCATAGGATTCACGAACTTACCAAAATCAGAGCTTGAAGTAAGCTCCAGACTTCAGTTTTCAAGTTTGACAACAAACAACACCAAACTTTCGAGCTTCGATTCTTCTTCTACACAGAACCTCAACTCATAATTTTTATGTATTTGTAAAGCTCGTGATGTGATCTTTACAATGGTGTATAACTCTCACTACAAATCTCAGAAACGAAAGAGAACGAAGAGGACGAACTTAGGAACCCTAAACTTAGAATTTTCATAGCAAATCAACAAAATGGTTGATTTTCGTCAACAATCATGCTTATATACATGGAGTCGTTGATCATGGAAAACGACATGACATCAGGGAGCCTAGGTTGAGTGGGCTTCGTGTCAACTCGAGGGATTCGTTGAGTGATGACTCACCAAACGCACTAACTCGTGCAACACTGACCAGAATACTCGAGTCTTGGCTGAAATACTTGAGTATTTTGGCCAATTTTTGAAAAATAATTATTTTAATTCCTTTCCCTCCAAAATCTTTCTAATATTGCTTCTAGGTCATAAAACAGGGACTAATATGCAAAAACCCTATTTTTACATATTATTAAATATCAAAATAATTTTTCATATCTTTTCATTTAACATAAGCACACACAATAACATATATTTAATCAAAATTAAATATAAAATAAATAAATTTAAAATAAAAGAAATCATTGAGAATAAACTTTCATAATTAAAAATTTTATTAATTAGGGACTAGAAATTTGGGATGTTACACCTGTCACTTTTCAAACGAGTTCAATTATGCCTTAATAGACTTTCCATTTTGACCAATCATTTCTTTGTCTATATTCCTTAATAGACTTTGATTCATGATCGTCATATTATATCATATAAGCGCTATATCATATGTAAAAGCATCGTCAATATTGACTTCATACCAGTTCCATTTTCAGTCATGACATAATTTATTGGGATATCATTGTTTTCACAATTTTCAGGTACCTGGGTTTCTTCCTGAATTGAACTATTAATTATGAATGAGGTCTTTTCAGGAGTCCCTACATCCTCGAATTGATCATTTTTATTTTTTTTCTTGGCTCCTTTTCTTTTTCGAAAATTTTATTTTTTATTTTTGGAACCGATGGGTCTGCCATGCTTTAGGCATGCCTCAAACTCATTTGCAATTTTAATTTGTCGAACAAGGACATCAATTTTATTGGAGCATTAGCAGTTGGAATATGTGACTTAGTCACTCTTTTTAGGTTAGTAAATGCGTCTGACAATTGGTTATCTAAATTTTGCAAATGAATTATCTTTTGAACTTCAAGTTCAAACTGTTTTGTACGATGATCAAGATAAGATAATGATAAAACTTTGTAAATAATTTCTTTTTCCAACTACTTATTTTCTCCCCCTAATGTCTGGAAAAAAATTCATCAAAACAACAATCGAAAAATCTAGTCGTGAATGACACTTTTGCTGTTGGTTTGAGGTATTTTATTATGGATGAAGATTCATATCCAATATTTTTTCCCAACCTTTTTTGAGGTCCCATCTTAGTGCGTTGTGGTTGAGTAACGGAAACAAATACTAAACATACGAAAGTTCTTAGATGAGAAATATTAGGTTTCTGACCAAAAACGATTTGTAAAGGGGAAATTCATAATAATTTAATGGCTTGATGCGAATTAGTGCAACCTATGTGTGAAGTCAAGAGATTTTGATGACAACAAGCATCTCCAAGAATGAACAAACATACAACACAAGAAGAAGATTACTAATTAGATTTATTACTCCATAATAGGTTAATTGTATTATTTACATCATTTATTATGTTTCTTAGTATTAGGATGTATGGGGTAGTGGTCTATTAGGTTGCATTGAATCTCATAAGTTTTAAGGTAAATATGCTTGAGAAAAATGCATGATTAATCTTGGAAAATAATGCATAAAAGAAAAATATTTTAAAATAGAAAAATGCATTATTGAATGACTTTGGGAATGGTATTTTGTAAAAAGAAAAAGTTGGGTGCAAAACTGATTTTTTGATTTAATCTTTTAAGTAAATAAAACAGTATGTATCTGACTGCTATCTGACTGCTATTTGACCTATACTCAGATACATAGCTGTGCAGTTTTTTATAACAGAAAAGACAAACAGATTTTTTATATGTGCAGCCCATCTTTTATGAAATTAGCTCTTTCCTTTTCAGAAGATAAAAAACGCCATTTTTGTTTTCACACAGAGGCACGAATACTCATTCCAAAAGTCATCATTTTTCACATTTTTGATACTGATACAAAATCATATTTCCAAATCGTTTTTGGCTTGCAAAAATTCATAACTGTGAAAAACACGTCTTCTCTAGTTTCTTCCAAAATTCATCTTCTTCTTCATTTTCTTTACAAACAAAATTAAATCTCTCAAGTATATTCATCTTAAATCTAAGAGGTTCAATTAGTTGTGTTCTTATTAGTGTTGTAAATTCGCACATTAAGAGGTGCAATCTCTCTACAACAACAACCACGTTTTTCATTCAAATTGGTAAAGGTTTTACTGAAGAGGTTCCTTGAAGGTTTCAAGGGAATTGGACTTTGAAGGTTTCAAAGGTTCAAAGCTAGGTGAAGGTTTCACCTCAAGTGATGAAGGTTTCATCGTGTTCTTGAAGGTTTCAAGAAAGAATTGAAGAGTGTTGAAGGTTTCAACATATTCACAGCGATTGAAGAAAGGTTTGAGGTTTTGAGTACAATTAGAGTAAGGTTTACTTGGTGGGGTTTTTATCAAAAGTTTTGTATTAAAACTCATTGTACTAATCTACCTTTTTCATAGTGAAACAACTCTCCCGAATCAGAAAGGGAGGACTGGATGTAGCCTTGAGTTCAAGGTGAACCGATATAAATCACTGTGTCTTGTTTTTCTTCTTTTCTTTTTATCTTGATTAATTTCATTAATTTTGATAAGTGATAATCTAACAAGAACTAATCAATAATTGTGTTAAATCAACGTGTTGTTGGTGGTTATCATATTTTAGCATCTGCTACATCTGATTTGAGTATTGGTATTATTTTGATTGTTAGTTTTCTGGTTAGATCTGTATAATTTTGGAAAATTCTGGTTTCTGTTATCTGACTGATATCTGACCCATATCTGACTCATATCTGTCTGACTGTTAACTGATATTTTAATTGTTACTAGATTTCTGTTAGATATCAGTTAGATACATAGTAGATATTTGATATAATTTTTGAAGAATCTTTGAAAATTTTCAGAGGTTCACATTCACACCTATTCACCCCCCTCTAGGTGTTTATTCACCCACTTGTATTCCAACACTATGTTCTCAATTAGTAATGTCAATAGACATACAGTAGTTAATAACTAGATTTTGTTTGATTCAATTGCACAAGTAATCTGACAAACTTTTGGTTGCGAATTGCCAATGAACAAACATGTGATCATATAGTTGATGCATCAATTAAAAGTATAAAATATCTAAATGGTCTATATGACGACAAATAAATATCACCTTGTATTTATTCCATATTCAATCCAAATTTTTATGGGTGGTGATGGCCGAATAAACGTTCTTTTGGAACAGTTATTAGCACATGTGAGATTATCAGATTGAAGAAACTTCAAGTTCTTCATTGGATGTCAATGGGAATTTACATTTTTTTCGGCATCATATAGTTGATCTAGGATGGTCTAACCAATCAAGCTAAACAAAAAATTTATTATGATCTATAAACTTCTAGTTTACGATATGATGTATTTCAATTGTACTATATAGGAGGTATAGTATAAACCGAAGGCTTTTCCAATATCTCCACATAACAACTCTTCTAGAGCTTTTAATTATCATTGTACTCAAATATAGTGTTAACATTGGCTTATAGCAACATTAAATAGAAGAAATTTTTTTAGAACTAGTAGAGTATAAGAGAAACATTTTGTAGAATATTTCATGTATGTAAACCATTTCCATTATAAAATTACTCAAATAAAGATATAATAAATAAATGTAAACACACACACACATGACAAGGCTAGATTAAAAAAAATGTTTAACTTTTTTTCATTTTTGATTAAGTCTACTATATACACATACTTGTATAAAAGATTAAAAGATAATGCACTAAAAGTTGTTCTCCTCAAGTTCATTGAACTTTCAAGATTGACCATGTTAATTTTCTTGCAAATGGAAAATTTACTCCCAATCACAAAATATAATCAATAATATCAATAAAAAATTTAAACATAAAATAAATATGGAACAATTAATTTAAAGATACTAAACAATTTTGAAAAATAAAATCTAGCATATACTTTTGAAACTTAGAAGATTTTATTTGTGATACACTACATTATAACACACCGTTAACCCCGATTAAAAAAATTTCAATGTGCTATTTGAAAACCTTCAATCATATTCGTAATTTTTTTTGTTATAAAAATATATTATGTATGCATGAGATCAATCATGTGTCTTGTAACACCTCGCTATTTTTAATACTTTTAGTAAAATAATTAAATGATTTAATATGATGTTTTCAAGATTTGAGTGTCGTAATAAAATTTTGATTTTATCATTATATTTGAAATATGTTTCCTAATCGAAATAAGTATAAATTTGTTCTCATACGCTTTAAAAAAAATAAAAGAGTGCTTTTATTTAGTTTAATTGATATTTTGACAAGGAGCTCAACTGGCAAGCCTTAGAGGAATTTTCATAAATAGTTTCTTTAGAAAGATATATTCAATTTAATATTTTAAACATTTCTGTAAATTTTCATAGGATAAAGCACTTCTTAATTGATATTGAACCCAAACAATTGTAAATTTCTAAAGAATAAGGGGTACGGTTTAAATTCAATTAAGAAGGGCTTAAGAACTTGCATCATGCATGAAGAAAAGGTGGACGTTAGGAGTAGGGGAAAAACATTCGTATAAAGTGAGGACAAAAGTCGTTAAATTAAAGGTTTTGATGACTTCAAATATTTCATGCGCTCGGTTCTCGGCCAAGGTTTTGATGAAGACAAATGTTTAAGCTCGTTGCTCTGATAATGCTCGGTTCTCGGCAAGGGCTATTGTCAAATCAGCTCGGTATGCTATGAAGTATCTCGAATCTCGGCCAAGTCATTCAAATCAGTTGTGCATGTTGATCTCTGATCTCGGCCATCGACGGAGACAAAGGAATCCTATCACTGGGATGAAAAGAGTCAAAATTCCGAGATGAGCTCGGTGTTCGCAGTGTTCTCAACATAATTGCTCGGCGTGTTCACATTGGTCTCGACACCTTGCTCGGAAGGCTAAAGATCGGATTGATGTGTTGATGAAGTCGGAGTAAATCAGCGTAAGCTCAGGCGTGTTCGAGAGTGATCAATCCGAGCTATCGCTTAGAGCAAATCAGTCGGCCATAGATCAGCTCGGTCTCAATGAAAAGTTGTCGGCCAAAAGATCATCTCGGCCAGCTCATCTCAGAACAGCTATCGCTCAGAGCAAATCAGTCGGCCATAGATCAGCTCGGTCTCAATGCAAAGTTGTCAGCCAAAAGAACATCTCAGCCACCTCATCTCAGATCAGCTATCGCTCAGAGCAAAGTAGTCGGCCAACAGATCAGCTCGGCCAGCTCATTTCAGATCCGCTATCGCTCAGTGCAAGGCAGTCGGCGAAAGATCAGCTCGGCCAACCAAGATCAGATCCGTCACTCAAGTCCCCAAGCTCGAATAGATCCCAAGCTCGAATAGTCGTCAAGCTCAGCAACACTATTCATCTTCTTCAACTATCAGCAGTACGGCTCCGCTCGCACCTCTTCGTTTCTGTACTGGTTTTACAGTACTGTGCGTGGCTGGCAAATTTGTTTTTATCTCACAGCGCCTATCTGTCATCAAGTTTGAATTTCAAATTGGAAAGCGACAGATTTGGAACGTTGCTGTGAAGTGGAAGCGGCTGGTACTATTCTCTGAAAGAGGAACATATCTGAACGTTGCAATAAATTGCCGAAATTGTCTGATATATCCGTTGGAAAGGACAAGGCGTGTCCCAAGATATTTTTCCTCTCTCTCATACCTCTTGTATGCTGGAATAAATATAAAAGGCGAGGCTTTTTCTTCTCCAAATGATATAGAATAACAAGAGTAGAATTTCAAATCATTCTTTGATAAACACAAGAAGAAAAATGCAGCAAAGAGAACGATAGAGCTAGAGAGAGAAACTGTCATATTTTGAATCCAAGCTTCAAATCGTTCTCTACAAAATCCTTTCTCAAAACATACAACCGTACACTCATTTGTTCATCAAACTTTCAGAATCATACACACTTGAGTTTCGGGTTGGAGCCATCTTATTCATTCTATCTGTTTTCCAGTCTTGATAGGTTCTCAAGCGGTGAAAGTCTTGGAAGGTTTCCAAGCTCGCCTAAGAGGTTCTTAGATGATTGTGAAGTCTTAGGAGGTTCCTTTGCAGAAATCCAAAGAGGTTCTTCGGTGAAAGTCCTTGAAGGTTTCAAGGCATCTTGAAGAATCTGTGAGGTTCTTTGGCAGTCAGTTCAAGTCGGCGTTAGGTTTAGAGAGGTTCTCTTGTAAATCCGTGTGTAACCGATTGGATTGATTTTTATTAAAGGCTCCCTAAAGGTTTTAGGGGGGACTGGAAGTAGCTCACCGTGGTAGTGATTGAACCAGTATAAAAATCGGCTGTCTCTCTCTTCTTTACTGCTTTCAGTTTTTATTCCGAGCATTTAATCGGCTTTGCTATACTCTACATTTTGATCGGATAGTGCTAGCTCTTTTCCGCTGCAAATCTGATCTTTGTGTGGCGCAGCTCGGATAATCGGTTATCGGCCTAGATAAACGATTATCAGAATCTGCTCGGCCCAAAGTCTGCATTTTTATTTTAACAGCAAGCATTATCCGAACGACTTCATTTTTATCCGAAAAATTGGTACTATCGCTTCCTGATTTGGGTCTAATATATGATGTTTTGAGTATGATTTAGACTCCCTTTTACTTTGGATTTAGCTTGTTTCTCTTGTAAATTTAGGAATTTTTGTATAGTTTTTAGGAAGTTAGGTAATTTAGAATTCTTTGAACATTTTGATTCGTTTTGTGTATGTTTCAGGTACTTTCGGAGCTTAATTGAAGAAAATAATTATGGAGCTGAAAAGAGAATGAAAGGATATTGAAAATGGCGCAAGAACGGAGCGAAACAGAGTCGGAAGTGGGCTGGCACGCCCAGGCGTGGAATCTGCATGCCCAGGCGTGCGACCCCCGGTCAGCAGGCACAGAATCAGTCCTGTGCGCACAGGCGTGTGGTCCTGGGCGCCCAGGCGCTCGAGCTACGCAGAAGCCCAATTGGGCTGATTTCTGATCAGTTTTGCTTCCTATTAATTGGGATTAGTTTTAGACTTTAAATATATGTTTTTCCTTTAGGTTTTGTAGACTTTTCATAGCCAAATAAGAGATTAGAATAGAATTAGGATTAGAGAAGAGAGGTTGTTCTGCAATTGAGAGCAAGGAGGCAAGGAGCAAGGATATAAGATTGGAAGATTGAAGATCTCTTGGGGGTAAATTAATTATTGTCTATGATTATTAGTTTTTCCCATTCCTTTCTCTTCTTTTCCCAATATGCATAATTGAACCTCTCATTAGGAATAAGGTGAATTTGTATGGATCTCAATTTGGCTGCTTATTTATAAATTAATGTTTTTCCTTTTAAATCAATTGCTTCGTTGTGTTTTAATTACAATTCATAAAATTGATCACTTTATGTTTTGCTTTGGTAATCTGAACCTTAATCGGAAAATTAGGATCAAGATTAGGCCTTTCAACCAAACAATATAATTATTCAATTCGTCGGAATACTTTTGGGTAATTGTATAACTCTTCTAAACTAGAACTCACTTAAGGGATTAAGGGGTAAGAAACGTAATAGCCATGAGGGATCTAACTTTTATTGTTTCTGGAGTTTTTGATTTATTGGAAAACATATTTTCATAAGTAATAACCTAATCCTGCAATGAAACCAAGTTCCTAACCTTTTCCATATTTGCTTCTAAATCCTTTTTAGTTTCTGATTTGTTTCATTCTACCTTTTCTCCATTCCTTTCTAAACTCAAAACCCATACAAGTTATACATAGTAATCGCAATTAGGTGAAAGAAATTAGAAACAATTTGCAATCCCTTGTGGAACGATAATTTACTTACTCTTTATTATTTGTGCGATCGGTACACTTGCCGAATTGCCAACACTTCCAACTACTATTCACCCCCCTCTAGTATATTGTTAGGCCGATTGTTGGTTTCCAACAATTGGTATCAGAGCTCGGTCGAAAGATCGAGCATAAAAGCTTTTTCGAAAAGATCCTAGGAAACATGGGCTCTAACAATCCATTCGGAGGTGAAGGCTCTTCAATAAACCGCCCACCACTGTTTAACGGTGATGGATATGCTTATTGGAAAGCTCGAATGAAATTTTTTATAGAAGCTATAGATATTGATATTTGGGATGCAATTGAAAATGACCTATTTATTCCGAGAAGGAGAATCAGAGAGGATGTTGTAGAAATCCCGAAGGCAAGCTGGGATGATGATGATAAAAAGAAAGTGTCTTACGATTTAAAAGCCAAAAACATCATCACCTCGGCCTTGTCCTATGATGAATTTTCCGAGTATCACACTGTAAAAATGCCAAGCAAATGTGGGATATTCTACAACTTACTCACGAAGGGACAAATGAGGTTAGACAAGCAAGATTAAATACTTTAATGCATGATTATGAGTTATTTCGTATGCTGCCGAGCGAATCTATAAATGACATGCAGAAACGATTTACTCATATCATAAACCATCTTATTGCTCTAGGCAAAACTTTTCAAAATGTCGAGGTTATTAACAAGGTGTTGAGATGTCTTAGCAGGGAATGGCAGCCGAAGGTCACTGCCATTATGGAATCAAAAGATCTAAACACCATGGACATAGCAACACTGTTCGGCAAACTACAGGAGCATGAGATGGAGCTCAGATGTTTGACCATGCTTGAAGAATCCGACAAGAAGAAGAAAGGGATCTCACTCAAGGCCTCAACTAAGTCGACAAAAGTCTCCTCGGACAGCGACTCTAGTTCAGACATGGATGAGGAAACCCTCGGTCTTGTGGTCAGAAAGTTCGGAAAATTCTTCAAAAATAGAAGAAATTTTAAAAACCAAGGCACAAGCTCAAAAGACAAAATCAGGTTCCATGAATGTGGTGAATCGGGACATATCAAACCGTACTGTCCCAAGCTGCAGAAGAGAAGTAGTGCTGAGAAGAAGAAAGGCAAGGACCCCAAACCAAAGAGAGCTTACATCGTCTGGGATGCACCCGAAGCGAGTGATAACTCAGAATCCAGTTCGTCAGACGATGAAGAGAAGGCGAACCTGTGCTTAATGGGTAAATATGTCGATGAAGCCTCAACAAGCTCGGACCTCGGCTCCACTGAGAAAGGAATTGAAAATCTGTGTTTAATGGGAAGACATCATGACTCTTCAATCTCGGTTTTCGGCTCAACTGTGCATGAAAACGAGGTACTCTCGGATACTGAATCTGATACTGAGTTTGACCTCGATGATTATGAGGAATTATATACTGCTTATACTGAAATGCAATCCGAGTTTGAGAAACTAGCTAAGAGCTATACTAAGTTAAAAAGAAATATTTTAAATCATAAAGAGCAAGTTCTCGAATTGGAAAAATGAATTGAAAATTTAAAAAGCAGCAATGATTCCTTAGAACAAACTATCACTTATCTGAAAAACCAAAACTGTGAAAGTTGCATTAAGTATGAAAAAGAAATTCAAAATTTGAAAACTACTAATGCAACATACTCAAAAAGTGATAGAATGCTAAACCGATTACTTGTTGAACAAAGAAGCAATTCGAACAAAACAGGCCTCGACTACACACATGCCAAAAAGAAAACATTTCGGAAAGTCGGCTCATTTTCAAATATAAATCTTTCTAAAAGGCCGACCTATTCTTACTGTGGCTTGCTCGGCCGTAACAGCCCGATTTTCGACAACCGAAATAATTTACTTTCATTTATTAATGTTGTAAAAATGAGGCAAATTTTTTTTTTGTAAAACATTGTTGAAGGGTTTGAAAGCATTCTTGAAAAGTTATCCATGTCCTTCAACCTTCTCTCTCGAAAACCGAGTTGTTACGTGAAACCACAACTCACAATCTCACATCTCATATCTCAAACTTTCTCAACAATTCCCATTCTCACAATCATCTCATTTCAAAATCTTTTCTCAAACAATCTGTTCAAGACTATCTCAAAGTACCATTTTATAAACTTTCACTTAAAGCCTCATTTCATAAATACTTTCAAAAGAATTTCTCTTCACAAAACCTTTTCTAAAATTCTCTTCTCACCATTCTTTACAAAATCTCTTTTCACAACCTTACTCAAAATTTTCCTTTCAAAAACTTTTCTAAAAACACTTTTTATACTACACCTCCTTCCAAAACATTTCCAAAAGGCTTCCTTTTCACCAACTTCTTTCTAAAAATTTCTTTTCAAAAAAATCTTTTCATGAAGCTCTTCTCAAAAACCTTTTCAAAAACTACTTTTCGAAAACCTTCTTCAAAAACCATTTCTTAAAAACCTTTTCAGAATTTTTCCACTTTGCTGAGCGCTAATGGAGGAGCTGTAGGATTCTCATGTTTTGATGCTAACAATCTCTCTCCAAGCAACAACATTGGCAACAAGCAAGCTACACCACATGAAGATTAGAATTAGGATTTTTATTAATTCTATTTCAATGTAATCTTTATTTTTATGCAATGCATCTCATTGGTGTGGGTAGCTTAGGTGATTTTAAGAATATTTAAATAATGTTTGATTAAGAGTGAAGATACTTTAAATCTTGATTAAATAGCTCTATTAAAAGTTTTGTGAAAATCCTTTTAGAAAAACCTTGTTTTTATTCAGATTCTGATCAGTTTACACGAGTAATGAGTATTGGGTCACTCGAGTAATTTATGTCATGACAGGTTAATCGAGTAATGGTTTACACATCACTCGAGTAACTTAATCTGACATGTTTTAATCGAGTGAAGTTATATGGTTTACTCGAGTAATTCAATCAGTGTTTGAAAATTTTAAAAGGACTTAATTTTCTCTTTCACAATAGATACACATTCATTCTTACAATTTTCTACACACTTTCAAAAGCAATTCAAGAGCTATTTTACATCTTTCAAGAGCTATCAAGATTCAACAAGAAACTTTTCATTCTTCACTCTATTTCTCTCATTGTCCAAATATTCTTGAGATCATAATTTTGTTCTTAGTGGTTGTTGAAGATTTGCAATTTGTGATTGCATCATTGAAGTTTCAACACAAGTGAAGAATCTCACAAGGAAGACTTTGAGGATCAAATCAAAGCAAGAAAAGAGGATTGGTTGGAAGCATCTTCAATCAATTTGCAAGGAAATCTAGAATTCTCAAAAGGGGTAGATTAGATCAAAGTGTTTGGTACACACTTTGAGTTGGGTTTTAAGATAGGAGAACTAAGAATCTAGTTGCATCTTAAAACATTGTAAAATCTATATTTGAAGATTTCTAGTGAAGAATCTCTCTTGATTCAAGAGGGGACTGGAGTAGCTTTCAAGTGGGTGAAAGTGAACCAGGATAAATCCTTGTGTCTCTTTTATTTTCTTTCCCTGTATTGCTTTAATTCATTAACAATTGCATTTTTAGGTTAGAATTGGGGTTATTTTAATTCTACTCAATTGATCTAAAATTGTATGTTAATATTACTTGAAATTGTTCATATTAATCATTCATAATTTGTTGAATCATCATAGCATTGTAATTCTTGAAGAACTCCATTGAAAACTGAGTTTTAATTGAATTTTACCCAGTTTCCTCGAGTAAAGTTCTTGTCACTCGAGTAATCTGCTTTCAGTTTATGAACAATACTCGAGTAGGTTTTCTGTTACTCGAGTGATTTAAAAATAGCTTTCGTAATACTCGAGTGATTTGCTGAATACTCGAGTGAAATTATTTTTGCTTGCGTATTACTCGAGTGAAGTCTTGAGTTACTCGAGTAATCTGACTTTAATTTTTAAGAAATTTTATTTTCATAAAACCATTCTCTTAGGTGGACGAAAAATCTGTAATAAGGCTTCAATATTCTATTCACCCCCCCTCTAGACTATATTGAGCCGCTTGTTGGTTTCCAACAAGTGGTATCAGAGCTCGGACGAAAAATCCGAGCCTTAAAAAGCTTTTTCGAAAAGATCCTTTTACTTGGAAACAATGGGCTCAATTTCAAATCCTTTTGGTGGTGAAGGAACTTCCATTAATCGTCCTCCACTATTCAATGGTGAGGGTTACGCTTATTGGAAGGTCCGCATGAAAATTTTTATTCAAGCCATAGATATGGAAATTTGGAACGCCATAGAGAATGGACCTTTTGTTCCTCAAACGAAAGTAAATGATGTTGTTTCAGTCAAACCACAATCGAGTTGGGACAATGATGATAAGAAAAAAGTTGCATTTGATTTAAAAGCTAAAAATATCATCACGTCCGCTCTTTCTTATGATGAGTTCTTTCGAGTATCTCAATGTGTTGATGCTAAACAAATGTGGGACACATTACAAGTCACACATGAGGGCACTTCGGAGGTTAGAAGGGCTAGGCTAAATACACTCATGCATGAATATGAACTCTTTCGTATGTTACCTAATGAAAATATAGGTGACATGCAAAAGCGGTTCACTCATATCATAAATCATCTTTCTGCACTTGGAAAAGTTATAACTAATGGTGAAGTTGTTAATAAGATTTTGAGATGTCTTAGCAGGGAATGGCAACCTAAGGTGACGGCCATTATGGAAGCTAGAGACGTGGATCAAATTGACTTAGCAACTTTATTCGGAAAGCTTCAAGAGCATGAAATGGAGCTTGGGCGGTTATCCATGAATGAAGATGCCGATAGAAAGAAAAAGGGGATAGCTCTTAAATCAACTTCAAAATCCCTTAAGGCACAAGAGGAAAACTCTCAAGTGGATGACTCGGACTCCGATATAGATGATGAGACCCTTGGCTTGCTAGTTAAAAAGCTTGGTAGGTTCCTTAAGAAAAAGGGGAACTTTAATAGAAATAGACAAAGAGATTCTAAGGACTCACAACCAAGAAGTAAGACTAACAAGGATCACATCAAGTGTCATGGGTGTGGAAAGCTTGGTCACTATCGATCGAATTGCCCAACTCATTCTAAGAAGTCGGAAGGTGACAACTCAAAGTTCAACTCATCTAAAGGAAAAAGGGCTTACATAGTATGGGATGAAGTGGAGAGTCAATCAACATCTAGCTCATCGGATGATGAAGAACTTGCAAATCTATGTTTGATGACGAAGCTTGATGAAGAGGAATCTTCGAGCATTAAATCAAGTGAGAACGTCAATGAGGTAGATTATCTTTCCGATGCTAGCTCTAGTTCTAATTCTCCTTCATTCAATGAATTGTACAATGTGTATGTAGAGATGCATAAAGAGTTGAAAAAACTTGCTAAAATAAATGTTGAAAGAAAGAATTTCATAATGAAGCAACATGAAAAGATAATTGAACTTCAAAAAGATTTAGAAGAACTTAAGCTTCAAAATGAAACTCTTGAACTCATTTATGCAAACTCTACATGCAATTGTGAATTGAAATCAAATGAGACTCCATCTTGTGAAAATTGCAAGTCTTTGGAAAAAGAAGTTTTTAATTTGAATGATCGACTTGCAAGGCTCATGAAAGGAGATACTTCATTAGATCATTTGCTTTCAACTCAAAGGAAAAATAGCAATAGATCCGGTCTTGGCTATACCAAACCTAAGAAATGCAATTATCGCAAAGTTGGTGGATTTTCAAAGAATAAGATTTCTAAAAACCCAACTTGCCATTATTGTGGGATCTTTGGGCATACCACGAATAAATGTTATATAATGAAATTTGGTATACCAAGCGGAGAATATATTTGGATTGTTAAGGGGACTTCTCTCCATGCTAACAACAAAGGACCCAAGACCACTTGGGTACCTAAGTCAACCAAATGATATCTTTCTTGTAGGTGTGTCTTCGAACCAAAGAGCGCAAATGGTACTTGGATAGTGGTTGTTCGAGACACATGACGGGAGAAAAAACGCACTTCATGGAACTTACTCCGAAAAGTGGTGGATTTGTGACATACGGCGACAACAACAAGGGCAAAATTCTAGGAGTCGGGAAGATCGGTAACGTATTTAACCTTGTCATAGAAAATGTCCTATACGTAGAAGGCTTAGAACACAACTTGCTTAGTATAAGTCAACTATGCGATATGGGCAATTATGTGACTTTTACTCCGGAATTATGCTTCATTAAGTCTTCTATAGATGATAGTGTTAAGTTTGTTGGTCGTCGCTCTAATAACACTTACTTAATTGATTTGGATGAGATAACTTCACTATTTTCAAAATGTTTCAAATCTTTTGATGATAAAATTCGTCTTTGGCATAGACGAATTGCTCATGTGAATGTGAATCAATTAAACAAACTTTTACGAAAAGATTTAGTGATTGGTTTGCCTAAACTAAATTTTAAGCTTGATGGCATTTGTGACTCTTGTCAAAAGTGCAAGCAAGTTAAAAGTTCTTTTAAACCTAAAAATGTGATAAGCACAACAAAGCCTTTGGAGCTCATCCATATGGATTTGTTTGGCCCTTCACAAATTAAAAGTTTAGGTGGCAATTACTATGGATTTGTTTTAGTAGACGATTTTACTAGATTCACATGGACTTTATTTTTATCCGCAAAAAGTGAAGTTTATAAATGTTTTAAAAAGTTTGCCAAACTCATCCAAAATCAACTAAGTTTGAAAATTGTGTCTATTAGAAGTGACCACGGAGGTGAGTTTGAAAACACTAGGATTGATGCGTTTTGTGATAAGTTTGGTATTGATCATCAATTTTCGGCCCCTAGGACTCCGGAGCAAAACGGAGTTGTAGAAAGGAAAAATAGAATATTAGTGGAACTTGCTCGTACTATGTTGAAAGAATCAATTGTTCCTAAATATTTTTGGGCCGATGCGGTAAACACCGCTTGTTACGTTCTTAATAGGGTTCTTATTCGTCCGCATTTAAATAAAACACCTTATGAACTTTTAAAAGGGCGAAAGCCAAACATTTCACATTTTCATGTTTTTGGGTGTAAGGTGTTTGTTTTAAATAACGGAAAGGAACCGGTCGGCAAGTTTGACTCCAAAGCCGACGAAGGCATATTCATAGGTTATTCAACCCATAGCAAAGCATATAGAGTCTACAATAAAAGAACATTAACCGTTGAGGAATCCGTGCATGTTGTATTTGATAAATCTTCGAAAGGAGATTGTGTTGTTTCTTGTGATGATGATAATATAGGTACATATTTGGATCATGAGAAGTCAACACCACAACAAATGGAAGAGAATCAAATTGAAGATGGAGAGGTGCAAGCACAAGATAAGGACTTAGCACAAGAGATTCAACCTCAATTACCAATAGCTTGGAAGTCCAACAAAAATCATCCGATTTCTAACATCTTAGGTGACATTGCGAAGGGAGTGGTAACCCGACGCACTTTAAATAATTTTTGTTATTATGTTGCCTTTGTATCTCAAATAGAACCTAAGAGTATCAAAGAGGCTCTTCAAGATGATCATTGGATTATGGCCATGCAAGAAGAATTAAATCAATTTGAAAGAAACCAAGTTTGGGAGCTTGTGCCAAAACCCGATGATCGTCCTGTAATTGGTACTCGGTGGATCTATAGGAATAAGTTAGATGAATCGGGTATTATTGTTAGGAATAAAGCTAGGTTGGTAGCACAAGGTTATAGTCAAGAAGAAGGAATCGATTACGATGAGACATATGCTCCTGTTGCTAGACTAGAAGCTATTCGTATTCTTCTCGCTTTTGCTTCAATAATGAATTTTAAATTGTTTCAAATGGATGTTAAGAGCGCCTTTCTTAACGGATACATTCAAGAGGAAGTTTACGTGTCACAACCTCCCGGATTCGAGAGTTTTGAGCATCCGGACTACGTTTTCAAACTGAAAAAGGCTTTGTACGGTTTGAAACAAGCTCCTAGAGCTTGGTACGACCGACTAAGCAATTTTTTATTACAAAAAGGTTTTAAACGAGGCACTGTTGACACTACTCTTTTTATTGAACGTTCCGGTAAGGATATTTTATTGGTTCAAATATATGTTGACGATATTATATTTGGTGCTACTAACGATAACTTGTGTAAGAAGTTTTCAGACTTGATGCAAAGCGAATTCGAAATGTCGATGATGGGAGAGCTTACATTCTTTCTTGGCCTTCAAATAAAGCAGCTTAATGATGGCATTTATATTCATCAAAGTAAATATTGTAGAGAGCTTCTCAAACGTTTTGGGATGGATTCGTGCAAATCCGCTTCTACACCAATGAGCGTTGCATGCTACCTAGATCAAGATGAGGCTGGAAAAGCGGTAGAGGTAACGAAGTATCGTGGTATAATTGGTAGTTTGTTATACTTAACTGCATCTAGGCCTGACATCATGTTTAGTGTATGTATGTGTGCACGTTTTCAAGCAAAACCGAAAGAGTCGCATCTAACTGCTGTCAAAAGAATAATGAAATACTTAAAGGGTACAACGAATACTGGACTTTATTATCCTAGGGATGCTTTTCTAAAACTTATAGGTTATTCGGACTCTGACTTTGCCGGTTGTAAAGTTGAGAGAAAAAGTACAAGCAGAACTTGCCACTTGATTGGTAGTTCACTTGTATCGTGGTTTTCTAAAAAGCAAAATTGTGTTGCTTTATCAACCGCGGAGGCCGAATACATAGCTGCAGGTAGTTGTTGTGCTCAAATTTTATGGATGAAACAACAATTATCTGATTTTGGATTAAATTTGACAAAAATCCCTATAAAGTGTGATAACACTTCGGCAATTAATTTGACTAAAAATCCAGTATTACACTCAAGGACAAAGCATATTGAAATTAGGCATCACTTTTTGAGAGATCATGTTCAAAAAGGTGATTGTGTTATTGAGTTTGTACAAACTTCGGATCAATTAGCTGATATCTTTACAAAACCATTACCAAGGGAAACATTTTATAAGATTCGAAGAGAACTTGGTATTTTTGATGAATCAACTATTAGCTAATTGTATTTGATGCTTTTCGAAATCACCTTCAAGCCTATTTAAATGTGATTTGTATTTTGAGTTGTTGTATCTTATTAAAGTGTTTCTTATTTTTTGTGATATGTAGTTATGTGTGTATGTTTTCTATAATATGTTAATTGCTTTATTTGTATGTGTGTTACTTGCTAAATGCTAAGTGTTTCTATGTGGTTGTGCATGAAAAATGTTTCTATCTGATCAGTTTACTCGAGTAATGAGTATTGGGTCACTCGAGTAATTTATGTCATGACAGGTTAATCGAGTAATGGTTTACACATCACTCGAGTAACTTAATCTGACATGTTTTAATCGAGTGAAGTTATATGGTTTACTCGAGTAATTCAATCAGTGTTTGAAAATTTTAAAAGGACTTAATTTTCTCTTTCACAATAGATACACATTCATTCTTACAATTTTCTACACACTTTCAAAAGCAATTCAAGAGCTATTTTACATCTTTCAAGAGCTATCAAGATTCAACAAGAAACTTTTCATTCTTCACTCTATTTCTCTCATTGTCCAAATATTCTTGAGATCATAATTTTGTTCTTAGTGGTTGTTGAAGATTTGCAATTTGTGATTGCATCATTGAAGTTTCAACACAAGTGAAGAATCTCACAAGGAAGACTTTGAGGATCAAATCAAAGCAAGAAAAGAGGATTGGTTGGAAGCATCTTCAATCAATTTGCAAGGAAATCTAGAATTCTCAAAAGGGGTAGATTAGATCAAAGTGTTTGGTACACACTTTGAGTCTGGTTTTAAGATAGGAGAACTAAGAATCTAGTTGCATCTTAAAACATTGTAAAATCTACATTTGAAGATTTCTAGTGAAGAATCTCTCTTGATTCAAGAGGGGACTGGAGTAGCTTTCAAGTGGGTGAAAGTGAACCAGGATAAATCCTTGTGTCTCTTTTATTTTCTTTCCTTGTATTGCTTTAATTCATTAACAATTGCATTTTTAGGTTAGAATTGGGGTTATTTTAATTCTACTCAATTGATCTAAAATTGTATGTTAATATTACTTGAAATTGTTCATATTAATCATTCATAATTTGTTGAATCATCATAGCATTGTAATTCTTGAAGAACTCCATTGAAAACTGAGTTTTAATTGAATTTTACCCAGTTTGCTCGAGTAAAGTTCTTGTCACTCGAGTAATCTGCTTTCAGTTTATGAACAATACTCGAGTAGGTTTTCTGTTACTCGAGTGATTTAAAAATAGCTTTCGTAATACTCGAGTGATTTGCTGAATACTCGAGTGAAATTATTTTTGCTTGCGTATTACTCGAGTGAAGTCTTGAGTTACTCGAGTAATCTGACTTTAATTTTTAAGAAATTTTATTTTCATAAAACCATTCTCTTAGGTGGACGAAAAATCTGTAATAAGACTTCAATATTCTATTCACCCCCCCTCTAGACTATATTGAGCCGCTTGTTGGTTTCCAACAGGAGCAAGCTCAACTCAACACTAGTCCCAGACTAAAACCAAAACCAAGGAGCCCAGCTCCACTCAATCACTCCTCATATCAACATCACTCTTCCCAGCTCTGGCTCGATTCCTCATCATTATCATTCAACTCTTTCTCCACTCTCAACTCTTATCTCTCTTTTCCAACACAATCTCCTATCTTTTATAGTCATTCATTTCTTATTATACCATCACTTTCAACTTCATTTTCATTTCTCATTAAGAGCATAACCACGTCCAACAGCCGTCCACTCAGCATAACAATAAGCATCATTACACATAAATAAATAAATAACAAAGCATGCTATCCACACAACATCACACAATAGCATTGTGGTCTTTGTCACCTTCGTATAAGTGGCCACACAAGGCAAACAATTGCCACTTATACTACTGACACCAACCATTTCGTTCCGATCTTTGAGATGATGCGGAACGTCCTAATAAATCACCTAGCTACCACGGTGTCTTAGGAAGGCTTCTCTCTCACCTGAGGTCCAGCTATTGAAGGTGTGCTCTCCTTGGAACCTTGTGATGCCATCTGCCCCAACCTCTTTCCTTTATCATTCCTCATATTAAATAAATTATTTTACGTCATTAACTTATTTGAGAAAATCTTTTCTTAGATTAATACTTGTCCTTTCTTTGTTGAGAAAACTTTGAGAATATAATCAAAATCAAATACCACTTGAAAACATGATTTTAGATCATATGAAAACATTTTCAAACATAGAAAGCACGTCCAAATAATTCTGGACAGCAAAATGGTTTTACAAAATTACTTTAATAAAACCCCGAAAGTATTATAAAAATGTCTCTAACTTTAATTATCTTTTTAATTTAATATTATCACTTTAAAACTCATGGTTTAATCCTAAAACAACTTTGGGACAGCCATGACATTTAAACAAATCACACCACCAACAATTTGCAAATACACTTAGGCATGCAAGTACCAATTTAAATCAAGCTTCAAACCAACACATTTAAACGCTTTATATTCTTATCATATACATTTTATTTCATGCAATTAAACTCCCTAAACCTACTTAAATTACTTGACCGAATAGAAGTAGAGAAAATAAATCAATCACCACAACTCAAATCACATGAATCAATCTATTTCATTTTAGGTACTTAGATCCTAGTTTCTTTTAATTCTCAACCGAATACACATAGCACCCTCATAAGCACCTATTCATGCAAACACATATTCTTCCAAGATTAATTTAATTTATTCATTTATCCCTTTTTATTTCTAAGCAAAGAACCGAATAGAGAACACATGTCCACAACACAAGTTCAAACAATTTATTTTAACACAATTCCTTAAAACAAAATTATTCCTTTTAAATCTCTTCATTGAAAAAGGTTCCTAGGTTAGCTAACATGATTAAGCCGAATAGTATTATGGTAAAACAAGGTCAAATAGTCATCATTCATGCAAGGATCATTTTCTAAAAATTGGTTTTCTTATTTTCTTGGTACCAACCGTGAGTTGCACAAAAGTTTAGCAAATGAAAATTCGATTTCTTAACACAATAAAATTAAGAATTATGTCAAAGTCTTTGACTTCCAAGAAAACACATGCATGCACTTAAATATCTCTAGGTAAGGCAATCTTTAACATGTAAGTAAACATAATGATGATCTAGTATGATTCCCTATTCTACTTTAGACTTGGCCGAATGGTGATATGCAAGAAAACAAAGTTTTATCATTTATTTTCTACATGCAAACATCTAAATTCATGAATCACATCATGCAAGACTTAAAAAGCATTATTTTGTTTTTCAAACTATCAACCGAATCATCATCATCACACATAAAAACCTTGATTCAAATTCTTTTCATACTAAAAATCATTTTTAAGCTTGTTAAGCTTGTTTTCTTGTGAAAACTGTGGCTTACATATAAGAAATCAAGACTTTTCATTCAAATAAGACACACAAAATTTAAGCTTTATGTTTCCCAAAATCAATCATAGATCAAGACATGCAAAAGAAAATTAAAGCAAAGACATAAACTTAAACTCAAATCTTCAAGCAAACCATGAGAAATAAGCTTAGAAAATAACATAAAAATAGCATGAAATCACATAGATCAAATTAAAACATCAAGACCTAAAATTTCTACCCATGACCGAATCACTTAGATTTTGATTTGATGATTTATGAATTCATTAATTCACAAAAGTCCAAGATCAAAACAAAAAGAGAACATGCAAAGAAGAATAAGGATTACAAAGCCACAAAATCATCATGCATGTGAAAATCAAAGTAATTTATGGACTCTAAACACAACCTCAACAAAAATCGTGATGAAGAACATTTACAAGCAAGAGATCAAAACTTTTCACATCCACATTCAAGATCAAAACATAAAAATAACATGCATGACCTTTAAACCTCAAGATCATTCACAAATAATTACATGCATCACAAAATTTAATCAAAGTCCAAAATAAATTCTTTACAACATAAAATCATTCAATCAAAACTCTTTCTACCTTAAATTCTAACTTAGGTCTTCTAATCTCTTCTTCTTCTTTTCTTGGTTTTGCCTCGGTTTCTCTCTTCTTCTAGGGTTGATGGGGTTTTCTCCTTGATCTTTGAAGAAAGTGGGTGGAAGAAAGAAATCAATGGTGTTTAGGTTAAGAGTTTGGGTTTTCACTCTTCTTTCTTCTCTTCTCCTCACGGTTCACTCTTTTTCTCTATGAGTCTCAAGAGTTTGATGTTACTCTTGGACTTGGTGTGTTTGTGTTGGAAGAATGTGAAATGAAGAAGGAATTGAATTAGCCTAACACACACTCATTCACACGGGTTTAAGGGCAAGGGTAAGGGGTGGACAATTCCCTTTCTAACCTTGGTTCATGGTGTGGAAGGAAGGGCAATTTGGGCCAACCCATTTGTTGCATGGGAGAGGGTCAAACCGTGGGACACATGGAGGGAGGAAAGTCCTCCTAGGCTTCATGAGTCACTCACCCTACTTCTTCTCCCAATTTCTATTTAAATTTCACTTTCTTAAGGCTTAAGGAAAAGGGTTCCTAGTTGGTCTTTCTAGTCCTATGTTGGCCGAAACACATGCACACACATATATACTCATACACGTAAGGCACATACAATACATGCATTCATGCATCATACACATTTATTTAATCCTTCCATTATCCTAAACATATACACGTATCATACATATATATATTCATGCATCATATTCTTTTTCAATAATTTAAGTACTCATATGATCCTAGGCACACTTTTACATACCAAAAACCGTATGTATATATATATATATATATATATATGTACACACAATCACAAGGTAAATCACAAACATTTAAATTTTTTCCCAAAACTTAATTTCTAAACCTTGGACATTACTTTAGGAAATTATTTCTCTAAAAATCATTCATTATCTTGAAAATATACATTTTAAGAAAAATCATTTAAGAAAATATTCTTTCAAAACTCTTTTCTCAAAATAAATTTCTTTAGTTCTTTAAATTAATATGAGGAATTTGTGGGGTGTTACATTCTCCCCAACTTAAGGATTTCTCGTCCCTGAGAAATACATTGTAGATTGGGCAGCAGAGCACCGACATTCTCATGTCATTTTGATGTTCCTCGTTAACCTCTTCCATGTGAGAAGATTCCACTTGCACCATCGCTTGTGTGTCGAGTCGGGTTAAGTCCAACAGACTAACCGAAGAAGATGCCGCTTCCTTAGCCAGTCGTCGTCACAGGAAGTCCACACCTATGGTTGGACTTAGGGGAAAATCAAGCAAACAATCATTCATACATCTCGAAAGGCAAGAATTTTCCCTATAAATCCTTAATCATTAACTATTCTCTATGACTCGGATTCCTATTACCTCACAACGATCTCTCCTTCCTTCAACTTTCTATCTAATTCTAGGGTTTTCATCAATTATTCTTCGAGCTTAAGGGATCCTATTACCATTTAGTCTTACTTACTCCTCCTAACCTCCTTACCTTTCTTCCTAAGCTCATCCGAAACATTAATCAAACTTAACACCTTGGTCATCTAAACTTCTACTTAGGGTATAAGGTAACTCTAATCCTTAAATTTTCTTCAAAGTTTCCTCTAAAGACCGATAAGATATGCCTCTCTTCCTCCTTGTGGCTCCCCAACTTTGATTTAACTTATAACTATCTCACGGGAATCTTACGACTTCACCAACTTAGACTATTTCTCCTTCCCCAATCACTCAAACCTTGAACTATTTGGGGTAACTATGGCACTTCCAACTCTACAATTCGGACTAAAAGTCTCAAATAGGTTTGGTAAGGCTACAATCTGATAGAGGCTCATGAAGGAAAAGGTTCGAATAACAAAACTGTTTTGTTGAAACAATTCAACAAACACGGAATTTCAGGGAAGATACACTACATCCTCAAGGGTACCAACTATCTCTATACGAAGGTATACTAAGGTTAATCAGATCTGAGTCTAACAATCACTGATGAGACATCAGGGGTATAGGGTCCTAATTGCAGGATCCGTTTATAGTCTATTCTTGTAAAGCCAAAAGGTTCCTTAAACTAACACGGTCAGTGCTAAGCTACTAACTAATCCATATCCTAAGAGGCAAAAGCTTATCTCCTATTCCTACTCGAATAACAACAAACACACAGAGTCACACAAGCAAAGCATGAAGCCCATGCTTAAGGCTACAAAGGATTACCATAAGCTCTGATACCATTCTGTAACAGCCCGATTTTCGACAACCGAAATAATTTACTTTCATTTATTAATGTTGTAAAAATGAGGCAAATTTTTTTTTTTGTAAAACATTGTTGAAGGGTTTGAAAGCATTCTTGAAAAGTTATCCATGTCCTTCAACCTTCTCTCTCGAAAACCGAGTTGTTACGTGAAACCACAACTCACTTACTTTATTTTCAGAAAACATGTTATCAAGAAAACGGTTTGTTTCAAATTGAATAACTTCATTCATTTCTTCAAAAGAGCTTAAACATGTTCATAAAAAGTATTCTCACGTTTCATAAAAGTCGGGCATGCTTTAGAATAATTGAAGTACAGCGATAGTTCATCACTTAGGTAATCCTGAATACACAATACAAGTAACAACTTAGTCTAATTCTACTACTGGCTCCCTCTTCCTCTCGAAGATGGTCGGTTCCAACTTTCTCTTCTTCTTTGCTGGTGCCTTTGTGCCGGAGGATGATGCGATCGCGTTCTTGGGCTCTCCGGCGGAAATCGGTTTAAGTTCCACTCCGAATAGCTTCACTAAGTTCTCCTTCCCATGATTTCGAGACGGCGGTTCGGAGCCGTGACACATGTAGGATATACTTCCCAAACACAAACTAGGCGTAGATCCACCCAACTTATGTTCTGGGTCTTCGATCACCATCTGAGCGCATCCCGACCATGCCCATCCTCGACGTATAGCTTTCCATCCGCATCCCTTATGAGGCCAAGTAACGATCTCCAAACAACGATCCATCTGCCCGTTGGAATACCAGAGACACCGATGCGCCAACGAACAGGAGAGAGTAAGCGATCCGGACGCGTAGCGTCGATAGTGTGGAATTACGGTAGGCAAGATAATAGGACACACACACGTAACACACAACATACACACATAACGACAAGCAAACATACTATCCTCATTAATCACGATCCGTATTTATTTCCTCTTATCATCATTTCCTTCATATTTCTCTTCTCTTGTTCCTCCTCCCTTTCACAAATCTCAATATTTTTTTCCACATCGTCCATTTTCAATCTCTTATTCATTCTTTGCACTTATTGAACTCTTACTCTCATAGATATAATTAACGTCTTATCGAGTTATAGCCATCGATGATCGGGGGAGTTAAAGGATCATCGAGGTACGCGTTTCTTTCGTAGTTAGCACTCTATACTCAAGTCTACATCTCCTCGGCCAACCATCCACCTAGTCGGAAGCAAACAAGAGTACAGGACCTTTACCACGCGGGCACGATAGCTGTCACAACACATAAATGGTCCCTGACCAGGAGGCCCAGCCTCAATAATATCAATTCGTAATAATCATGGCACACTGCCTCGCAGTGGCAAACACAATGCCCCGTTCCAGTCCCTCTCACTGTTCTCGATTTGCAATCTAGGGGGCGACAGTATTGTTATAGTGCGCGAGCAGAACTTACCACGGTATTAGACCCAGTCCCCACCACGTTAGTGCACCACTTATGGAGTTCGTTCTGCCTACAACAATACTCTAGACTTCTTGACGTTTCACCGTCATCGTCCTCCCCGCAATCTCGTCCTAAGTATCCGCAGATACTTATCGTTCCTTCCTCTCCACTACTTCGGGTTAACTCTCAGATCTCACCACGTTCGTTGTTAATATCTTTTAAAGTCTTTTATCTTTTTAATTAACCTATTGGTCGGCTCACCCTTCGTACATCCCTTCAGTGAGTCCCGACCGCTAACTTTGCACAATCTTTCTCTTTATCAAAACTCACGTAGCACAGAGCTGGGATCACATCACAATCTCACATCTCATATCTCAAACTTTCTCAACAATTCCCATTCTCACAATCATCTCATTTCAAAATCTTTTCTCAAACAATCTATTCAAGACTATCTCAAAGTACCATTTTATAAACTTTCACATAAAGCCTCATTTCATAAATACTTTCAAAAGAATTTCTCTTCACAAAACCTTTTCTAAAATTCTCTTCTCACCATTCTATACAAAATCTCTTTTCACAACCTTACTCAAAATTTTCCTTTCAAAAACTTTTCTAAAAACACTTTTTATACTACACCTCCTTCCAAAACATTTCCAAAAGGCTTCCTTTTCACCAACTTCTTTCTAAAAATTTCTTTTCAAAAAACTCTTTTCAAGAAGCTCTTCTCAAAAACCTTTTCAAAAACTGCTTTTCGAAAACCTTCTTCAAAAACCATTTCTTAAAAACCTTTTCAGAATTTTTCCACTTTGCTGAGCGCTAATGGAGGAGCAAGCTCAACTCAACACTAGTCCCAGACTAAAACCAAAACCAAGGAGCCCAGCTCCACTCAATCACTCCTCATATCAACATCACTCTTCCCAGCTCTGGCTCGATTCCTCATCATTATCATTCAACTCTTTCTCCACTCTCAACTCTTATCTCTCTTTTCCAACACAATCTCCTATCTTTTATCGTCATTCATTTCTTATTATACCATCACTTTCAACTTCATTTTCATTTCTCATTAAGAGCATAACCACGTCCAACAGTCGTCCACTCAGCATAACAATAAGCATCATTACACATAAATAAATAAATAACAAAGCATGCTATCCACACAACATCACACAATAGCATTGTGGTCTTTGTCACCTTCGTATAAGTGGCCACACAAGGCAAACAATTGCCACTTATACTACTGGCGCCAACCACTTCGTTCCGATCTTTGAGATGATGCGGAACGTCCTAATAAATCACCTAGCTACCACGGTGTCTTAGGAAGGCTTCTCTCTCACCTGAGGTCCAGCTATTGAAGGTGTGCTCTCCTTGGAACCTTGTGCTGCCATCTGCCCCAACCTCTTTCCTTTATCATTCCTCATATTAAATAAAACATTTTACGTCATTAACTTATTTGAGAAAATATTTTCTTAGATTAATACTTGTCCTTTCTTTGTTGAGAAAACTTTGAGAATATAATCAAAATCAACTACCACTTGAAAACTTGATTTTAGATCATATGAAAACATTTTCAAACATAGAAAGCACGTCCAAATAATTCTGGACAGCAAAATGGTTTTACAAAATTACTTTAATAAAACCCCGAAAGTATTATAAAAATGTCTCTAACTTTAATTAGCTTTTTAATTTAATATTATCACTTTAAAACTCATGGTTTAATCCTAAAACAACTTTGGGACAGCCATGACATTTAAACAAATCACACCACCAACAATTTGCAAATACACTTAGGCATGCAAGTACCAATTTAAATCAAGCTTCAAACCAACACATTTAAACGCTTTATATTCTTATCATGTACATTTTATTTCATGCAATTAAACTCCCTAAACCTACTTAAATTACTTGACCGAATAGAAGTAGAGAAAATAAATCAATCACCACAACTCAAATCACATGAATCAATCTATTTCATTTTAGGTACTTAGATCCTAGTTTCTTTTAATTCTCAACCGAATACACATAGCACCCTCATAAGCACCTATTCATGCAAACACATATTCTTCCAAGATTAATTTAATTTATTCATTTATCCCTTTTTATTTCTAAGCAAAGAACCGAATAGAGAACACATGTCCACAACACAAGTTCAAACAATTTATTTTAACACAATTCCTTAAAACACAATTATTCCTTTTAAATCTCTTCATTGAAAAAGGTTCCTAGGTTAGCTAACATGATTAGGCCGAATAGTATCATGGTAAAACAAGGTCAAATAGTCATCATTCATGCAAGGATCATTTTCTAAAAACTAGTTTTCTTATTTTCTTGGTACCAACCGTGAGTTGCACAAAAGTTTAGCAAATGAAAATTCGATTTCTTAACACAATAAAATTAAGAATTATGTCAAAGTCTTTGACTTCCAAGAAAACACATGCATGCACTTAAATATCTCTAGGTAAGGCAATCTTTAACATGTAAGTAAACATAATGATGATCTAGTATGATTCCCTATTCTACTTTAGACTTGGCCGAATGGTGATATGCAAGAAAACAAAGTTTTATCATTTATTTTCTACATGCAAACATCTAAATTCATGAATCACATCATGCAAGACTTAAAAAGCATTATTTTGTTTTTCAAACTATCAACCGAATCATCATCATCACACATAAAAACCTTGATTCAAATTCTTTTCATACTAAAAATCATTTTTAAGCTTGTTAAGCTTGTTTTCTTGTGAAAACCGTGGCTTACATATAAGAAGTCAAGACTTTTCATTCAAATAAGACACACAAAATTTAAGCTTCATGTTTCCCAAAATCAATCATAGATCAAGACATGCAAAAGAAAATTAAAGCAAAGACATAAACTTAAACTCAAATCTTCAAGCAAACCGTGAGAAATAAGCTTAGAAAATAACATAAAAATAGCATGAAATCACTTAGATTAAATTAAAACATCAAGACCTAAAATTTCTACCCATGACCGAATCACTTAGCTTTTGATTTGATGATTTATGAATTCATTAATTCACAAAAGTCCAAGATCAAAACATAAAGAGAACATGCAAAGAAGAATAAGGATTACAAAGCCACAAAATCATCATGCATGTGAAAATCAAAGTAATTTATGGACTCTAAACACAACCTCAACAAAAACCGTGATGAAGAACATTTACAAGCAAGAGATCAAAACTTTTCACATCCACATTCAAGATCAAAACATAAAAATAACATGCATGACCTTTAAACCTCAAGATCATTCACAAATAATTACATGCATCACAAAATTTAATCAAAGTCCAAAATAAATTCTTTACAACATAAAATCATTCAATCAAAACTCTTTCTACCTTAAATCCTAACTTAGGTCTTCTAATCTCTTCTTCTTCTTTTCTTTGTTTTGCCTCGGTTTCTCTCTTCTTCTAGGGTTGATGGGGTTTTCTCCTTGATCTTTGAAGAAAGTGGGTGGAAGAAAGAAATCAATGGTGTTTAGGTTAAGAGTTTGGGTTTTCACTCTTCTTTCTTCTCTT
Source organism: Crotalaria pallida (assembly GCA_037953625.1). Lineage (NCBI taxonomy): Eukaryota > Viridiplantae > Streptophyta > Magnoliopsida > Fabales > Fabaceae > Crotalaria > Crotalaria pallida. The sequence goes on along the minus strand of CM075650.1, from coordinate 45,135,053 downwards.
CTCCTCACGGTTCACTCTTTTTCTCTATGAGTCTCAAGAGTTTGATGTTACTCTTGGACTTGGTGTGTTTGTGTTGGAAGAATGTGAAATGAAGAAGGAAATGAATTAGCCTAACACACACTCATTCACACGGGTTTAAGGGCAAGGGTAAGGGGTGGACAATTCCCTTTCTAACCTTGGTTCATGGTGTGGAAGGAAGGGCAATTTGGGCCAACCCATTTGTTGCATGGGAGAGGGTCAAACCGTGGGACACATGGAGGGAGGAAAGTCCTCCTAGGCTTCATGAGTCACTCACCCTACTTCTTCTCCCAATTTCTATTTAAATTTCACTTTCTTAAGGCTTAAGGAAAAGGGTTCCTAGTTGGTCTTTCTAGTCCTATGTTGGCCGAAACACATGCACACACATATATACTCATACACGTAAGGCACATACAATACATGCATTCATGCATCATACACATTTATTTAATCCTTCCATTATCCTAAGCATATACACGTATCATACATATATATATTCATGCATCATATTCTTTTTCAATAATTTAAGTACTCATATGATCCTAGGCACACTTTTACATACCAAAAACCGTATGTATATATATATATATATATATATGTACACACAATCACAAGGTAAATCACAAACATTTAAATTTTTTCCCAAAACTTAATTTCTAAACCTTGGACATTACTTTAGGAAATTATTCCTCTAAAAATCATTCATTATCTTGAAAATATACATTTTAAGAAAAATCATTTAAGAAAATATTCTTTCAAAACTCTTTTCTCAAAATAAATTTCTTTAGTGCTTTAAATTAATATGAGGAATTTGTGGGGTGTTACATCGGCCATACGCCGAATGAATGTAAAATCAGGCGATATGGTGTGGTCGATGGCTCATTTGTTTGGATTGTCAAGGGAGAAGACCCCTATACTAACTGACCGGGACCCAAAACTGTTTGGATACCCAAGATGAACAAGTAATATGTTTTGCAGGTGTGCTTTCGAACATAGGAAAATCAGTGGTATATAGACAATGGATGTTCGAAGCGCATGAGTGGAGATAAGCAGCACTTTACCGAGCTTACTCCAAAATAAAAAGGCTATGTCACTTATGGAGATAACAATCAAGGTAAAATCTTGGGTGAAGGTAAAATCGGAAATTCGTCTGACCTGATTATCGAAATTGTTTTATACGTTCAAGGATTGGAACACAATCTCTTGAGCATTAGCCAACTTTGTGGTATCGGTAATCATGTCGTTTTTACCTCCACTCATTGCTTTATTAAAAGTGACAAAGTCAATTTGATCAAATTTGTGGGAAAAAGATCAAACAATACTTATTTGGTAGATTTAAATGAAATTTCTTCACTGGTTTCTACCTGCCGAGAAAATGATACTTGGTTATAGCATCGTTGGACTGCTCACATAAACGTAAATCAGTTAAAGAAACTTCAATCCAAAGACTTAGTGGTCGGCCTACCAAAGCTGAAATTTGATATGGAAGGTGTTTGCACTTCATGTAAAAAGTGTAAACAAACGAAAAATAAATTTTCATCTAAAACGATGGTTTCAACAACTCGGCCATTAGAAATACTTCATATGGACTTGTTCGGACCATCGCAAGTAAAAAGCTTTGGTGGAAACTACTATGCCTTAGTGATTGTTGATGACTTTTCTAGATTTACTTGGACTTTATTTTTAGCTGCAAAAAGTGACACTTTTCAAAGTTTCAAAGAACTAGTCAAACGAATCCAAAACCGAGCAAACCAAAAAGTAATTGTTATCCGAACAGACCATGGTGGCGAGTTCGAGAATCACAAATTTGATAAGTTTTGTTCTAAGTTCGGCATCGAGCATCAATTTTCAGCTCCACGAACTCTCGAGCAAAACGGAGTTATGGAACGGAAAAAACGAGTTCTTGAGGAACTTGCTCGGACTATGCTGAATGAATCTCAAGTGCCTCATTATTTCTGGGCGGACGCGGTTAATACTACTTGTCATGTATTAAACCGAGTTCTTACTCGGCCTATCTTAAAGAAAATGCCCTATGAACTTTACAAAGGAAGAAAGCCGAACATATCTTATTTTCATGCTTTTGGATGCAAAGTTTTCATTTTAAACAATGGAAAAGATCATCTCGGAAAATTTGATTCAAAAGCTGATGAAGGTATATTTTTAGGCTATTTTTCTCGAAGCAAAGCTTACCGAATGTTCAATAAACGAACTTCCACTATGGAAGAATCTATGTAACACCCCAATTCTTATTTATAAATTAGCAAGTAAAAGTCTATAATTAAAATAATGTACTTTAAAACTTCTTTTCACAAATCAAGTTTACAATAACTTTGGGCATCCATTTACAATATAGTAGCACCCAAAAATAAGGTTTCCTTCTTTCCAGTCTTCCGCTGCGACACTCTGATCCACAAGCTCCTTAGCATGCACCTAAAATGTTAACCACTAAGGGTGAGACCTTTTCACAACACAGTGGATTATAAGATAGTAAAAAGGTACATAATAGAAACTCAAGAATAATAATTAAACCAAGCCATGAGATAACAAAACGCGTGACATTCACATATTAACAAGTTCCAAATACATTTCCATAAATCATTCTCTTTTCATGTTTCATAATATTGTATGTCACCACACGGTTAGAGGCCAACATACCAACATTTACATTGCATGTCTCCTCCCGGTCAGAGGACGACATACAAACCATATTCACTTTTCATTCTCTTTTACTTTTTCCTTATTTCTCTTTCTCTTTTTATTTTTGCACCACTAGGACTTTGTGCACCTGTTAGGCAATTCACCACCTACTAGGGACTTTACACCTGTCAGGACTGAGACACCCATTAGGCATCACCCTTTAGGACTATGCATTTCTTACATTTCCATTAATATTCATTTCTCTCAATTCCATTCCACATTTTATTATCTTTTTCAGGTGGTTATGTAGTGTATTGATCCATTGGCGCACCGACGCCTAACGGGAATTTAGGACCTAATGGGCAATTAGCCTGACAGGCAATTGGCCCTAGCAGGCAATTCACCACCTGGCAGGGCACCTAGTGTGCCGGTGCTTCCAAGGATCAATCACACTACATTCCTTTTATTCAACTCAGAACTCATTTATTTTTTCAGGATTTTAGATTTTGGTCAAATAGGACTTTAGTTGATAGAATTCTTTCTGAAATCTAATTTGGTTTTGATGTTTTTTTTGTACTCTTCTCCCTTAGGTTTGTGAACCCTTCCTAGAAGGTGGCATGATCCTAAGGGTAGGTTTTGTTTCATATTTTGCTTGTGGGTAATAAAATTTTTTTGTTTACCTAAAAAAAACTCAGAATTCATTCACAAAAGTCCAGCACAACATACACACCATTCATCAAATACTCAGATAATTGCAAGTAATATCCTATATTCACTTTCTTCATTTTCAGCAGACATAACCATTCGTTTAATTCACAAATCAACCATAATTTACCACGTATTTCACAAATCACATATTCCCAAACATTCTTCACACTCAAACATTTTCAAGTTATATATATATATATATATATATATATATATATATATATTATCATTTCAAATTCCAATTATTATTTCTTTTTACATAACATTCCCATTTTCAATATTTATACACATACGCCGTCAATTACTCACATATAGGGTCACCTTCCGAATAATCACATATAAAACTCTTAGTGGACATATCAATTTATCAACCATCAACCAATATCACAAATCAGTCGACATACTCAGTTATGTCTCAGGGTACATTTAATGTAAGTCAACTCCCTAGGGTTCTTCACTTCCTACTTTAATATTATACAAAAAGGAACTTATCATAAACAATTAAATTAACCATAAATATACTAATCACCCCTAAACCCACTCTAAAACAAAATCATTTTGCTACCCATAACCCGGTCTAAATATTAAACCCAAATACTATTATAAACCCTAACTATCCCTAACCCAAAGTGTGGAAAAGAGACTCCCCTTACCTTAGAGGAGGAGAGAGCTCACACAAAGCTCCAAGAACCTCGGATCTACCCCGGATCTGCCTTGATTCCAACTTGTAACATCCCTAATTTAATTCCAAGTATAATTAGTAAAATACTAGGTTTAAAGTGTAGGGATTGGGTAGATTAATTGCTTAAAGAATTTTGGGAGCAAGGTGAGTAGTAATTATGATTATAAGGGGTTGTGTAGGAGATATTGGTAGCAAGGGGCAAAATTATCTAAGCGGAATCGGGGGTTAAATCGGCGTTTTAAGTATTAGAAATCAGCTCGTACGAGAAAATTTGGAATTTATTATAGGATGCTAAGAAATTAAATTCCAACGTTGGATGTGAAGTTTAAGGGATTAAGAAGCTTGTCTAAAATTTGGGCCCGATCTGACGGTTAACGAAAAAGTTATGGCGAACGAAGTTTGGAATTACTGGTGCACGCCCAGGCACACCGGGGCACGCCCTGGCGCACCAGGGTGCATCAGATGCACCAACTCAGTCAGTTTCTCACCCAGGCGCGCCACACCTTCGCCCAGGCGCGCGCGGAGAATCAACACGCGCATCAGATGCGCAGCGTGCACGCTTAGGCGCACGCGTTTCCGGCCACCCCCAAACCCCCATTTCTCCCTTCCCTTCTCCATCAAGTCCTCCTCTCCTCCCCTCCCTCTCTCTCTCCACCAACCGCCACCACCGGAGCCACCCAAGGCCGTCGCCCCCTCCTTGGCCCTTCCTCCCTCCCCATAGATCTACTCTCTCTCTCTCTCTTCCCTCTTGGTTTCTTTCTCTCTCTTTCCCTCATCTCTTCCTTCTCTCTCCTCCGACCACCACGAACCACCGCCCTTGAGCCACCACCACCACCACCATCAAAGACCTTTCTCTCTCCCTGTCTCCCTTCCCCTTTGGCCTTGCTTTCTCTCCCTCCCTCCCGAACCACTTCTCAATCTCTCTCTCCACCGGATCTCACCGGTGTCGTTACCGACCGTGATCGCACCGGGCTTGTGTTGGGTACCCCGAGGCTCGAAGCTTTTGCCTTGATCCAGCCGTGATCGTTCTCGCTAACGAGGAGCAACACCGACGCCGTCATCGTCGCCGAGCCACAGCCCAGGTTCTTTTTAAAATAAAGCCCGTGGTAAGAAGGGTCGTATTACCTCTACTTGAGAAGTAAATTCTAGGATGCTATAGTGATGACTAAGAATAGGGTAATATGTTAATGAACCTTAGGGTAGTCCCCGCTGACATAAATGAAGTATTTAGAATTATTAATGGAAACCACACCTTAGGGAATAGAATATGTACGTGTAGGACAAGGTTCGGAACGAATGAGTATATTTAGGATACTAATAGGTTAATATTGCACGAAAATGTAGAGAAGTATACACTGTAACACAAGGGAGAATTTAAGGATAAACGAACTAAACTTGGGAGTAAAAGAATAAAAGGGTAAACGTAATAGGTAAAAAGAGTAGAACTAATAAGTTGAAAGATAATAAGTAAATTAGTAAGTGAAGATTTAAATGGAATAAAATAGGGATTAGAATGTGGAACAAGGAATATGTGCGGAGTCGAATATGGGAATGGAAACAAAATAGTGAATTAGATGTAAAAGAAAATAGATAACCGGAAAAAGGAATTAATAAAAAGATACTAAAGCAAAGAGAGAGTACGTTGTTAGGAAAGTTAAATAAAATGTTGTAATAAGATATGGAAACTAAGCTAAGTTTAAAAGGGCAGCTAATTAAAATAGAGTAATGAAATAGGAATAATAAGTAAATAAAAATGTGAGATAAGTGAAACAAGGAGATAACTAATGGCTAGTAATGAGAGTTAAAATATAGAGCATATGACCAAGTTAAGAGTTAATTAAAAGTAAGAATAACATTAGTAAAGAGGAACACTTAAATAGAAAAAGATAAAAGGAAAAGGGGCTAATGGTGTATGCAGATCATCTGCTTGTGGTTGCATACATCGTAAATAAATGGTGGGTGTATGCAGATCATCTGACTTGTGGTTGCATACGTCGTATATAAAATTGTGGGTGCATGCAGATCATCTGACCTGTGGTTGCATGCATCGTAAATAAAATTGTGGGTGTATGCAGATCATCTGACCTGTGGTTGCATACATCGTAAATAAAATTGTGGGTGCATCCAGATCATCTGACCTGTGGTTGCATGCATCGTAAATAAAATTATGGGTGTATGCAGATCATCTGACCTATGGTTGCATACATCGTAAATAAATTGTGGTGTGTATGCAGATCATCTGACTTGTGGTTGCATACATTGCAAACTAATGTGGTGTGTATGCAGATCTCTGACCTGCGGTTGCATACACTGAAAGGTGTAGATCTCTGATTGAGGTTACACATAATGGAAAAAGGAATAAAGGGAAAAAAGAAAAAGAAAAAGGAAAAGATAAAGAAAAGAAAAAGAAAGAGAAAAAGAAAAAGAAAAGAAAGAGAAAAAGAAAAAGAAAATTAAGGAAGAGAAGAAGAAAAAGAAAAGAAAAGAGAATGTGGAAATAAATCAGAGAACTAAGAATGGTAATAAATGAATGAATGAGGTAAACTGAATAGTAAATTAAGAATTGATAGAATTGACTAGCGGATCAAAAGTGTAATGAAATGCGAGAATTAAAAAGGGAATTAAAAATTAAAAGAGTGAGATAACAAGAGAATAACTAAAGGAAATTAAATATATGGAAATTTATGAGTAACGTATGTTAATAATAATGTAGGCTTAGTTTATTGCTATGTCTTCTTTTAGGATTTATCTTTTTAAGTTCTGTGTAATGCTACCCTTCTTGCTATATTTTGCAGGTACTAAAGTGGAGCTTACATGGAACATGGTCGAGCAGGGTTTTCATTCCACTACGTGGAATGTATATTTATTATTATGAGTGGACAATTAATTTGATAATTTTAGAATATGTAATAGTCGTATGCCCTGAAACTTGTACTAATCGGCCGTTAGGATCTGTTATGACTATTAATCTGTTGTGGTTTATGTTTTTAAATATTTCTGGATTGACAGGTTTTAAGAAAAAAATTTTTGGGAAGTCCGGAAAACAGAGGAAACTCTGCCGGATTTTTGTAAAAGTTTTTATAAGAAATCAAGTTTAAAAAGGAATTTTCTAACACAAATTTTAATAAAATCTAAAATTAACTAATAAATGTGAGGGTGTTACATTTTGGTATCAGAGCAGTTTTTCCTCGGCCTTTGGAGTTTGAACTCATAACTCCTGTGGTTTACTCAGCAAGCGAGTAACCAATAGATAGTGTCAAGTTCTATAGTAGTTACTTAGGTTTATAGTTATAAAACCCTATGTAGTTATGTACTAAATTATATACATGTCTGCATCAACAGAATCCTTTGTTGCCACATTATAGCAACATGGAGAATCAGCTCATTCATTCTCCTGCTAGCAGTTCGGCTACTGATCGTAGGATCAATTCCCCAGCTGATTCTTTGAAATCCAAGCCGTATGACATCTGTTTTCAAGAAGGGAAAACTTCTACAATAGGCAAGCTTAGATCGACTATTGAAGACAAGGAGCAACACGTGGGGGTACAAGTTGGTGAGAAGAAGAGTATAATTTTGAGACCGGGAATGGTTCTCCTGAAGCAATACTTGGCTCATGAAGAACAGGTGTGCGTAGTAAAGAACTGTCGTGAGATGGGATTAGGTCCTGGAGGTTTTTATCAACCAGGCTTTACAAGTGGAGCCAGATTCCAACTGAAAATGATGTGCCTCGGCTTAGACTGGAATCCTCAAACCCGAGTATATGGACACAAAAGGGTAATTGATGGAAGCGAACCACCCAATATTCCTGATCATTTCACTCAGCTGGTTATGGGAGCGATGCAAGAAGCGCAATCTTTGATTGAGAAGGAATGTGGTGTAAGTGAAGTGGAGGACATACTCCCTTCCATGTCCCCTGATGTCTGCATTGTCAATTTCTATGAAGAAAGTGGAAAGCTTGGTCTTCATCAGGACCGTGAGGAAAGTGTTGGAAGCCTGCAAAGAGGGATACCAGTAGTATCATTCTGCATTGGTGACTCGGCTGAGTTTCTCTATGGAGACCAGAGAGACCCAAGGAGAGCAGAAAGAATTATCTTGGGATCGGGTGATGTATTAATATTCGGTGGCGAGTCTCATCACATCTTTCATGGAGTGTCGGCGATCATACCAGACACAGCTCCAGAGGGATTACTCAATGACACAGGACTTCGTCTTGGACGTCTTAACCTTACATTCCGACAATATCAGTTTCCTGGTCCACACCCTTGAGGTTTGCGGTCCAGCTACTTAAGGAGGTCAAGGCCAAACCAACAAAAGGTACGAGACGATTCAAAAATTTAGATAAACGTTTTAGGTGCTTTCAATCTGCATCTCTATTAAGTTTCAGTGTATAACATCCTAAATCAATTCTCTTGGAATTTTAAATTCCTAATCCTGTATTTCTAGAAGTTGTGAAACCTAAGAAAGACTCATCTTCAATCCAATCATGAGTACCATCCAAAGGAAAACGTAGGAAAAACCTTACTTAGTTATAAGACCGTAACAAGAGACCTAACCAAAAACCTTGTGATAGTGTCGTCCTCTAATAGAGTGTAAGGTCAGGATTGGTCATCCTTTCTCTTGCATATGTTAAAAGATAATTCTATCATTCAATAACGCAGTGATGTACCGTTGATAAATGTGAGATTGGGACTGACCTCCTCGGTCTTCGCGTTTATTGACATGCTATATTATTGCAATCATCTAGTTGAGATCCGAATAAACCATCTAGGAATTCTATCTCTGTCGAAAGCCCGATTGAACTTTAATCCTATAGGATCTTTACTAAAACTCATAAACAATGATTCGCAAACCAACCTCATTTAAGACACTCTTATTCTATATTTCCACCGAGAACATTAAATTAAATGATCGAACCACCCCTCTAACTCGTATGAGAACTTAGCCGTACGCGTAGGTATGAAGAGCCATCATGTCATAGAAAATTCGAAACCACACCGATAAGACCAATTAGCGGTCAACTTAATTCCATGTACCACCTCGCCAACCAATTAATAACCCAGCTAATCAATTCTTGGAATCAGCTCAGTTTCCTCCCTGCCTTCGACTTACTCAGGTATGTTGATACTAAGTGGGGGAGACTGGACGACTCAATTCGGATCCTATCCAAGCGACAATAACTAATAATCACACCGTAAGCCATAGGACTACTAAACAGATAATTCCAAGCGCTTCGCGGAGGATCGAATGAGAGTTAAACTAGAGATAAAGCAAGACCTTCTCCAAAATAACACCAAATTGAGAAATAACAACTAGACCTTGACCGAGACCCCTCAATCAGCCGCAGATCCATAGGAAACGCATCCTTCAACGGCTCTCTGCTGAAAATGCACACTTTGGGGATAACCTCCATTGTCTTCTTGCTTGACATGTATCCAGTACATCCTGGGTCGTCTTGTAAAAACCATGAGACACACTCTTGAGTGCTTCATGTTTCTTATTTTCATCTTCACTCTCTTCAAGTTTCAACCATCTCAGATGTATATGTGAGAGTTCGCCAAGTCGTAGAAACCCGGCATAGTTCTATGCCTACCGATAGATAGTCACCCACGTGCCCTCTTTTCAGCCTTGGATACCGGTCGGGAACCTGTGTGCTTTATTCTGAGCAACGAAGGAGCATACCCCCCTAGCATAGATATAATCAAGTATGTCGATGCTAAGTGGGAGAGGATTTCAATCCAAGGAATGGGAGATGGAACTTTAATAATAAGAAAGATGACGATCCTGTGTAGATAGAGATAGTACATAGTGCTATAAGACAGACGTTGAAATGGGCATGGCCCTAACCACATATGGAGCGGAAAGTAAAAACCGAAGGGAAGTGAAAACCGCGGACAGAAGCTTACTAATGAGATGGTTCTCCATTTGAAGGAATTGAACGGAATTTCGGGGACGAAATTCTAATAAGTGGGGGAGAATTGTAACATCCCTAATTTAATTCCAAGTATAATTAGTAAATTACTAGGTTTAAAGTGTAGGGAATGGGTAGATTAATTGATTAAAGAATTTTGGGAGAAAGGTGAGTAGTAATTATGAGTATAAGGGGTTGTGTAGGAGATATTGGTAGCAAGGGGCAAAATTATCTAAGCGGAATCGGGGGTTAAATCGGCGTTTTAAGTATTAGAAATCAGCTGGTACGAGAAAATTTGGAATTTATTATAGGATTCTAAGAAATTAAATTCCACCGTTGGATATGAAGTTTAAGGGATTAAGAAGATTGTCTAAATATTTGGGCCCGATCCGACGGTTAACGAAGAAGTTATGGCGAATCGAAGTTTGGAATTACTGGTGCACGCCCAGGCGCACCGGGGCACGCCCAGGCGCACCAGGGTGCATCAGATGCACCAAATTAGTCAGTTTCTCGCCCAGGTGTGCCACACCATCGCCCAGGCACACCACACCTTCGCCCAGGCGTGCGCGGAGAACCAACACACGCATAAGATGCGCAGCGTGCACGCGCAGGCGCACGCGTTTCCGCGCCCAGGCGCGCGGGTGCGTGATTCACGCACCAGCCCCTTAAATTGCCGCGCCAGCCACCCCAAACCCCCATTTCTCCCTTCTCTTCTCCATCAAGTCCTCCTCTCCTCCCCTCCCTCTCTCTCTCCACCAACCGCCACCACCGGAGCCACCCAAGGCCGTCGCCCCCTCCTTGGCCCTTCCTCCCTCCCCATAGATCTACTTTCTCTCTCTTTCCCTCATCTCTTCCTCCTCTCTCCTACGGCCACCACGAACCACCGCCCTTGAGCCACCATCACCACCACCACCATCAAAGACCTCTCTCTCTCTCCCTATCTCCCTTCCCCTTTGGCCTTGCTTTCTCTCCCTCCCTCCCGAACCACCTCTCAATCTCTCTCTCCACCGGATCTCACCGGCGTCGTTACCGATCGTGATCGCACCGAGCTTGTGTTGGGTACCCTGAGGCTCGAAGCTTTTGCCTTGATCCAGCCGCGATCGTTCTCGCTAACGAGGAGCAACACCGACGCCGTCATCGTCGCCGAGCCACAACCCAGGTTCTTTTTAAAAGAAAGCCCGAGGTAAGAAGGGTCGTATTATCTCTACTTGAGAAGTAAATTCTAGGATGCTATAGTGATGACTAAGAATAGGGTAATATGTTAATGAACCTTAGGGTAGTCCCCGCTGACATAAATGAAGTATTTAGAATTATTAATGGAAACCACACCTTAGGGAATAGAATATGTACGTGTAGGAAAAGGTTCGGAACGAATGAGTATATTTAGGATACTAATTGGTTAATATTGCACGAAAATGTAGAGAAGTATAAACTGTAACACAAGGGAGAATTTAAGGATAAACGAACTAAACTTGGGAGTAAAAGAATAAAAGGGTAAACGTAATAGGTAAAAAGAGTAGAACTAATAAGCTGAAAGATAATAAGTAAATTAGTAAGTGAAGATTTAAATGGAATAAAAGAGGGATTAGAATGTGGAACAAGGAATATGTGCGGAGTCGAATATGGGAATGGAAACAAAATGGTGAATTAGATGTAAAAGAAAATAGATAACCGGAAAAAGGAATTAATAAAAAGATACTAAAGCAAAGAGAGAGTACGTTGTTAGGAAAGTTAAATAAAATGTTGTAATAAGATATGGAAACTAAGCTAAGTTTAAAAGGGCAGCTAATTAAAATAGAATAATGAAATAGGAATAATAAGTAAATAAAAATGTGAGATAAGGGAAACAAGGAGATAACTAATGGCTAGTAATGAGAGTTAAAATATAGCGCATATGACCAAGTTAAGATTTAATTAAAAGTAAGAATAACATTAGTAAAGAGGAACACTTAAATAGAAAAAGATAAAAGGAAAAGGGGCTAATGGTGTATGTAGATCATCTGCTTGTGGTTGCATACATCGTAAATAAATGGTGGGTGTATGCAGATCATCTGACCTGTGGTTGCATACATCGTATATAAAATTGTGGGTGCATGCAGATCATCTGACCTGTGGTTGCATACATCGTAAATAAAATTGTGGGTGCATGCAGATCATCTGACCTGTGGTTGCATGCATCGTAAATAAAATTGTGGGTGTGTGCAGATCATCTGACCTGTGGTTGCATACATCGTAAATAAATTGTGGTGTGTATGCAGATCATCTGACCTGTGGTTGCATACATTGCAAACTAATGTGGTGTGTATGCAAATCTCTGACCTGCGGTTGCATACACTGAACGGTGTAGATCTCTGATTGAGGTTACACATAATGGAAAAAGGAATAAAGGGAAAAAAGAAAAAGAAAAAGGAAAAGATAAAGAAAAGAAAAAGAAAGAGAAAAAGAAAAAGAAAAGAAAGAGAAAAAGAAAAAGAAAAGAGAATGTGGAAATAAATCAGAGAACTAAGAATGGTAATAAATGAATGAATGAGGTAAACTGAATAGTAACTTAAGAATTGATAGAATTGACTAGCGGATCAAAAGTGTAATGAAATGCGAGAATTAAAAAGGGAATTAAAAATTAAAAGAGTGTGAGAACAAGAGAATAACTAAAGGAAATTAAATATATGGAAATTTATGAGTAACGTATGTTAATAATAATGTAGGCTTAGTTTATTTCTATGTCTTCTTTTAGGATTTATCTTTTTAAGTTCTGTGTAATGCTACCCTTCTTGCTATATTTTGCAGGTACTAAAGTGGAGCTTACATGGAACATGGCCGAGCAGGGTTTTCTTTCCACTACGTGGAATGTATATTTATTATTATGAGTGGACAATTAATTTGATAATTTTAGAATATGTAATAGTCGTATGCCCTGAAACTTGTACTAATCGGGCGTTAGGATCTGTTATGACTATTAATCTGTTGTGGTTTATGTTTTTAAATATTTCTGGATTGACAGGTTTTAAGAAGAAAATTTTTGGGAAGTCCGGAAAACAGAGGAAACTCTGCCGGATTTTCGTAAAAGTTTTTATAAGAAATCAAGTTTAAAAAGGAATTTTCTAACACAAATTTTAATAAAATCTAAAATTAACTAATAAATGTGAGGGCGTTACATTTTGGTATCAGAGCAGTTTTTCCTCGGCCTTTGGAGTTTGAACTCATAACTCCTGTGGTTTACTCAGCAAGCGAGTAACCAATAGATAGTGTCAAGTTCTATAGTAGTTACTTAGGTTTATAGTTATAAAACCCTATGTAGTTATGTACTAAATTATATACATGTCTGCATCAACAGAATCCTTTGTTGCCACATTATAGCTTTGGTTCTACCCCCTCACTTAGAATCGGTATATCAGTCAGCATGACAAGCCACTAGACTCTTGCACTCATTGAAGAGTACCGACTATGGTTTGATTCGGTCTGACTCGAGGTGGAGGCTCTAATAGATCTACTAAGGTTTACTCTTCCCTCTAATAGATATTTCTGGAGTTCTACTAATACGACTCCCACAGGGTTCGAAAAGGATGCTACCACACACTAGACACTAATACTTGCTTGGGTTGATTATATTCTAGCTCCAAATTCTACCACTTAATTCCTATATCTAGGCCCTAATCAACCACATACACCAATCAAACAGACATAAATCATATAATCCTCATACAAGGTTCATTCATTCTTAATAACAATCCACAAAATCACACACTTCAAACAGATACAAGACTCAAACCTACTTCTTCCTAAGCTAATCCTTGTCTAACTTAGGACCAAAACTTACCTCTATAAACACATTCATCACAATCATCACATATTTGAAAATCGGTTCAAAATCGGGTTCGGGGAATAGGACTCATGGTTTTCAACCAAAATCACCTTTCATCAACTCAATTCCCTAATGTTTTGAAAAATTTGAAAATAGTGTCCCTAAACGTAAAAGAACATCATAGTAAATTTTCAAGTCAATCAGAGTTCATTAGGTTTGTTTTTGACCCTACAACCACTTAGTCAAAATTTTGCAACGGTCGAGGGTGAACCTACGTCAAATTCACTTAAAAATAATAGACAAACTCCAATTGGCCTCAAAATTTAATGGGACAACACCTAAACTTAGCCCAAGGTTGCGTAAAATTGTCAAACCGATTAGAGCACGTTAAATTCATTTCAGTTGAAATACTAGCTTGCTCCAATTGGCTTAAAATGTTACACGAAACAAAGATTCAACCTTAGGGTGTTCAGGCCAAATTTTCCAAGTCAAAAGAATATCCTAAACCCAAAAACTTAGTTTTCCACTGTATATAAAAACCCTGATTTTCCCAACAGTCACCTAACCACGAACACATACATCTTTAAAAATCCTTGCTTGGAACAATCACTAGGTATGGGGATTTAAAATTTAAAAAGAAGATCCCATACTAGTAAAACACTTAGAGAAACAGTTTTACATTTACAGAAATCAAAATTCTTTGGAAATTCAGTTCCTCTCTTGATAAGGAACAATTAGTTTCATTTGAAAATTTAGTAAAACTTTTAAACATGCACCTTACCATGAAGAGCTACCTCCATCTAATTTCATAAGAACTTAGATGAAGGAGTGAAAGATCACTCAAGATTGGTAAACTCAAAGAAAAAGGGAATATGCCTTGGGCTTGGAAAAATTTAGTTTAGTTCACCTTCCAAAAGTTGAAAAAATTAGATTCCCTTTTGCTTCAAGTTTGAAATTTGAGTTTTCATTCCGAATTGATTTGAGTTGCATAGAAAGGGTTCCTATTTAATCGAAGTGTGACTTGGTTAAAAACAATTGAGTTAACTAACTCCTCGATTACATAAGAATCCTTGCTTTTCTTACTATTTCCTGAAAATTTGTCGTGCGACTTCACGATCCATTTGGAATGATTGTGGTTCGGTGCACTTTTTGAAGTTTTTTTAAACACTCACATTGTCAAATGAACATAAATCATATCCTCCATTCACAAGCATCATACAAAAATCATTTTTCATATATTAATATCAAACACTGATATCAATCAAACACACACAAACATAATCAATTTTTATCCTGAACACAATTTCCAAAAACAACACTCTCAGTCAATGCTTAATGGAAAATAGTTTGGAACTTTCAAGCATAGGGATGAAAATCGAAAAATTCTTAGTTTCACAATTGTTTGAAAACATTTTCAAAAGTTTAAACTCATTCTCCCCCTAAGCATAGACTTTATATGTGCATAACTACTAACATCAATCAAACTGAAGCGATGCAAGAACCTTTAGACTGAATTCCAACCCCTTTCTTAATTAAAGAAACTTCTTTTCATTTATAAAATCTTATAGTTATACTCGGGGTTCAAGTCCAATCGATAGGAACTCCATCCTTAACTTTCGTTTAATATTAAAGTCATCGGAATTAAATTAGCTATGGAATCAGCTACCAATTTAATACAAATGTTTTTATTGTTTTTCATGGATCCTAATCTAGTCGATGTGAATTAAATCACTCGGTTAGATTAGTATCGAGTCAGTAAATTATTTTGATTTTTATGGTTCCACTTCTAATTTATTTCCGCCTACTATAACGCTAAACTATTCCACGTATAAACATATTTCGAGGACCTTTTGACGAAATTCAAACCGCTTCCCCAACTTGGACAAAAGTTACTTTTATGATTGCAATTCAAATTAATATAGTTCAGCGGTTCAAATTCGATCGATCAGTACTCGTTTTCTTGTTTCCCGATTGGTATCACAGTTACTTGAATTGAGATTAGCTATGGAATTCAACCCTTAATTTAATTTAAACATTGTTTTTGGTTCTCTTAGATACTAGTCAAATCGACCTGAATTTAGTCGCTCGATTGGATTAGTATCCGAGATCATAACTTCTTTATTCCATGCGGTTCCATTTCTAATCCTTGTTCAATTACTTTGACACCAATTTATTAAACAAACATGCATTGAAATCACACACAAATGCACCAAGCAAAACAATCAGTTACTAATTCACGAGGGTGCATAAGCTTCTAGATTTCGACGACATCACCTCTCGATAAATGCAACATCCAATTGGCCAGTTCCGCACTACATTCCATCTGTGGTAATAGCCCTCGCCATCCAGTTAAAGTTTATGTACTTCGTTTCGATTAGCAGGATTTCCTTTGCAAGAAACTTCAAGGTTTGATTAACTCAAATTTTAAAATTTTCATCCTTAGACAAGAATCATTTTGCACCCTTTTAAGTTTCCTGTTTGCAAATGGATAAACTCTTACAATATATGATTCATTGAATTCCTAAAGGATCCGCTTAGGTTCCAAAGAATTCACTTCCCTTTTCACCTTTTTACACAATTTTCTTAATTTGACAGTTATTAGTTTTCCCATTTGCAAACATAAACTCATTCCGCTCAAACAAGGCACATTGTTCAATCACAACTTAGCATTTAGTACCAAACATAATCATCACCACTTGACGTTAAAATTTCCACTTAAAAGGGTCTCACCTCTAGAGAAGAAGCTTAAGATGAGAGTGTTCGCAGCGAGATTAGGACCACTTTCCCTCAGGTCGGAAGGAAGGAACTGCTCTGATACCATAAATGTAACACCCCAATTCTTATTTATAAATTAGCAAGTAAAAGTCTATAATTAAAATAATGTATTTGAAAATTTCTTTTCACAAATCAAGTTTACAATAACTTTGGGCATCCATTTACAATATAGTAGCACCCAAAAATAAGGTTTCCTTCTTTCCAGTCTTCCGCTGCGACACTCTGATCCACAAGCTCCTTAACATTCACCTAAAATGTTAACCACTAAGGGTGAGACCTTTTCACAACACAGTGGATTATAAGATAGTAAAAATGTACTTAATAGAAACTCAAGAATAATAATTAAACCAAGCCATTAGATAACAAATCGCGTCACATTCACATATTAACAGGTTCCAAATACATTTCCATAAATCATTCTCTTTTCATGTTTCATAATATTGTATGTCACCTCACGGTCAGAGGCCAACATACCAACAATTACATTGTATGTCTCCTCACGGTTAGAGGACGACATACAAACCATATTCTCTTTTCATTCTCTTTTCCTTTTTCCTTATTTCTCTTTCTCTTTTTATTTTTTCACCACTAGGACTTTGTGCACCTGCTAGGCAATTCACCACCTACTAGGGACTTTACACCTGTCAGGACTGAGACACCCATTAGGTATCACCCGTTAGGACTATGCATTTCTTACATTTCCATTAATATTCATTTCTCTCAATTCCAGTCCACATTTTATTATCTTTTTCAGGTGGTTATGTAGTGTATTGATCCATTGGCGCACCGACGCCTAACGGGAATTTAGGACCTAATGGGCAATTAGCCTGACAGGCAATTGGCCCTAGCAGGCAATTCACCACCTGGCAGGGCACCTAGTGTGCCGGTGCTTCCAAGGATCAATCACACTACATTCCTTTTATTCAACTCAGAACTCATTTATTTTTTCAGGATTTTAGATTTTGGTCAAATAGGACTTTAGTTGATAGAATTCTATCTGAAATCTAATTTGGTTTTGTTGTTTTTTTTGTACTCTCCTCCCTTAGGTTTGTGAACCCTTCCTAGAAGGTGGCATGATCCTAAGGGTAGGTTTTGTTTCATATTTTGCTTGTGGGTAATAAAAATTTTTTGTTTACCTAAAAAAACTCAGAATTCATTCACAAAAGTCCAGCACAACATACACACCATTCATCAAATACTCAGATAATTGCAAGTAATATCCAATATTCCCTTTCTTCATTTTCAGCAGACATAACCATTCCTTTAATTCACAAATCAACCATAATTTACCAAGTATTTCACAAATCACATATTCCCAAGCATTCTTCACACTCAAACATTTTCAAGTTATATATATACATATATATTATCATTTCAAATTCCAATTATTATTTCTTTTTACATCACATTCCCATTTTCAATATTTATACACATACACCGTCAATTACTCACATATAGGGTCACATTCCGAATAATCACATATAAAACTCTTAGTGGACATATCAATTTATCAACCATCAACCAATATCACAAATCAGTCGACATACTCAGGTATGTCTCAGGGTACATTTAATGTAAGTCAACTCCCTAGGGTTCTTCACTTCCTACTTTAATATTATACAAAAAGGAACTTATCATAAACAATTAAATTAACCATAAATATACTAATCACCCCTAAACCCACTCTAAAACAAAATCATTTTGCTACCCATAACCCGGTCTAAATATTAAACCCAAATACTATTATAAACCCTAACTATCCCTAACCCAAAGGGTGGAAAAAAGACTCCTCTTACCTTAGAGGAGGAGAGAGCTCACACAAAGCTCCAAGAACCTCGGATCTACCCCGGATCAGCCTTGATTCCAACTCCCTTGCCCGATCTCCACTCCATTCTTCAAGATTGGAGGAGAGAGAGAAGCTCCAGGAGAGAGAGACCACGAGTGAGAGAAATAAGACTTGAGGTTGCTCTAGATACATGCTCGAATGGTGGAGGTTTGAGGTGATGATGAGCAAGGTTGATGATGAATGGTTTGGAACCCTAGGAGAGAGAAGGAAGGGGAAAACCGAATGGATTAAGGAGTTAGAGAGGTTTTCTAACTCATTCCCTTGCTCTAATGTGTAGATGATGATTGGTAGTTATTAGCTAAGAATCAAGAGCCAAAATGCTGAGAAAATCTAAGCCTTAATAGAGAGAGAAAGACGAGTTCTTGAGAGTGAGAGACAAAGAAGAAGAATATATGTTGGGTGGCTTTGCTACTTGTGTTGCTGCATGAATAATAGAGTGTGTGGCTGAAACTTGTGGCTTCTCGTGGAAGCCACTGAAACATGTGGTCCACATCACTTTTTTTTTTCCAAATTTTGTAAGGGTAATCGATTATTTTCCCTCGGTAATCGATTACTCCTTTGATGCAACACTTTTAGTACATTCAGCAGAGAATAAGTAATCGATTAATCCACTGAAAGTAATCGATTAATTCACAAGATAATCGATTAGTTCCATGAGTTAATCGATTATCCATGCTGCAACATTTAAGTGTTTTCACCAGAGACCTTGTAATCGATTAATCTCCTACAAAGTAATCAATTACTCTAAGAAAACTCCTATTTTGGCAAATTCTAACTCTAAGACACTACTATTAACTCCTACCCATGGCTTACTATTGGTTATCTTCAGAATTTCTAACTTAGGTTTTTTCCTAATTAAACCTGGGACTAAAATTAGGGATGTTACAATCTATACATGTGGTATTTGATGAATCCCCGAAAGGAGATACTTTGAGTTGTGTGAAAAGTGCAGGAATCAAAGAAAACTCAATGGACGAGCAAAATGATGATGAACCGATCATAATTGGAAAAGAAGCTCAACAAGATGACGCTGTAATAACTGATATCGAAGCTCCGAGGGACGACCTCCCTCCTGCTTGGAAAACAAACAAAAATCATTTGATCGAGAATGTGCTCGACGATATTTCAAAGGGTGTTTTAACTCGTCGGTCAATTCAAAATTTTTGCAATTTCGTCTCTTTTGTTTCTCAAATTGAACCTGATTCTGTTAGTAAAGCGATTGAGGATGAACATTGGGCTATTGCTATGCAAGACGAACTAAATCAATTCATCAGAAATGATGTTTGGGAATTAGTTCCTCGGCCTGATGATCATTCTATAATCGACACAAAATGGATTTTCAGAAATAAAATGGACGAATCAGGGGTAATTATCCAAAAAAAAGCGAGACTCGTTGCTCAAGGCTACAACCAAGGGGAAGGGATCGGTTATGACGAGACCTTTGCTTCGGTTGCTCGGCTTGAAGCAATCCGAATACTTCTTGCTTTTGCATCTATCATGAAATTCACCCTACATCAAATGGATGTCAAGAGTGCTTTCTTAAACGGATTTATAAATGAAGAAGTCTATGTGAAACAACCTCCTGGTTTTGAAATCCGTGAATTTCCGAATCATGTTTACAAACTTAAAAAGGCTCTGTATGGTCTGAAACAAGCTCCGAGAGCTTGGTATGATCGGCTGAGTTCTTTTCTTTTAGAACAAGGCTTTGAAAGAGGGAAGGTTGACACTACTTTATTCATTTTTAAATCTAAAAAGGACATTTTATTAGTACAAATTTATGTTGATGATATAATTTTCGGTGCTACTAATATGTCTTTGTGTAAGAAATTCTCAGCACTAATGAAAGGTGAATTCGAGATGTCGAGGACGGGAGAACTCACATTCTTCCTCGGACTTCAAGTTAAGCAAGCCAACGGAGGCATCTTTGTGCATCAAGGAAAATATTGCAAAGAGCTCCTGAGGAAGTTCGACATGGAAAATTGCAAGCATGCAGCCACATCGATGAGTACCTCCTGCTATCTCGACAAGGATGAGTCAGGTAAGTCGGTAGATGTAAGTAAATATAGAGGCATGATAGGAAGTCTTCTGTATTTAACTACATCTCGGCCTGATATAATGTTTAGCGTCTGTTTGTGTGCTCGGTTTCAAGCTAATCCAAAAGAATCACACTTATCTGCTATTAAACGAATATTTAAATATTTAAAAGGAACCGAGAACACTGGTCTGTTTTATCCGAGTGATACTAGTCTTAGTTTGGTCGAATATTCTGATTCTGATTTTGCGGGATGCAAGCTTGACCGAAAAAGCACTAGTGGAACTTGTCATCTTTTGGGAAGTTCTCTAGTGTCATGGTTTTCTAAAAAGCAAGCTTGTGTTTCTCTTTCCACTGCAGAAGCAGAATACATTGTAGCCGGCAGCTGCTATGCTCAAATCCTTTGGATGAAGCAACAACTGTCGGACTTCGGCTTGAAACTGGATCACATTCCTATCAAATGTGACAATACAAGTGCAATCAACCTCACTAAGAATCCTGTGTATCACTCTCGGACAAAACATATTGAAATAAGACCATTTTCTGCGAGATCATGTTCAAAAAGGTGATTGTGTTATCGAATTTGTAAGCACTAAAAATCAGTTAGCCGACATTTTTACAAAACCTCTACCAAGAGAAACTCACTTTCATATCATAAGGGAACTCGACATACTAGATGAATCTAGTGTATGCTAATAGTTGGTCAGTGTTTTCAATCACCCGAAACAAAGTCTTATGTCAATGTACAAATTGCTCGGATTTCTTTTATTCATTCAAATATTTGCTTATCATTTTAAAAAGCTTGTCAATTCTCCTCGTTACTCTTTCGCTATTTTTTCTAGGGGAGAAAGGTTGTATTTTCCGAGCATACTATCTTCAGGGGGAGTAAGGTGAGAGTATACATTTTTTTAGCAGTTTTTCAACAATTGGTATACTCATGTTTTAAAAAATCATTGTTTTCAACTTTCAAAAATTGGTCCTTTGTTTTCAACAATTGGTATCTGTTATGCTTGCTCTCTGTTTTAATCTCGGAATTTACGTCCTACCTGTAACACCCCAATTCTTATTTATAAATTATTTAAAATACTAGTTTATAGTTAAAATAAGGAACTCCAAAAATTTCTTTTCATAAAACAAATTTACAAATGATTTTGGGCATCCAATCACAATATAAATAGCATAAAATAGAGTTTCCTTCTTTCCACTCTTCCGCTGCGACACTCTGATCTTCAAGCTCCTTAGCATTCACCTAAATGCTAACCACTAATGGTGAGACCTTTTCACAACACAGTGAATTACAAGATAGTAAATAATTCTTAATAGAAACTCAAGAATAATAATCAAATCAAGCAATGAACTAACAAAATACATCACATTCGATTCCCGGTTCCAGATTCCCAATATTCATTTTCACGATTTATCTCTCCTCAGGTCAGAGGCCCACATACATCCCTTATTTTCATTGTATGCATCCTCAGGTCAGAGGCCTACATACTGTCACGCTCCTTCTTATTCTAGTACTTTATTATAAAGAAATACTCTCTCTTTGATATTTGAATAGGGTATATGGACTTGCTCGAGTAGAGATATAATTAAAAAATTCTTTTGTAAAGCTCTTATAGAATAACTTGGTGGTTATTAAAAATCTTTCCAGGATCATTTATGAAAACATTTCTTATTATAGCAAAATACCGTAATTATCAGAGTAAGCGGAAATAGTGACCTTGACTTGATAATTCACATTCATAAACTAATTTATAGGAAAAGAGTAGGTATATATATATCATCATCCATAAAAGTCACATACAACCAAGTCAAAGTCGAGATAGCAGGTGTTACGAAAATACAAGTCCATAATATAAACTAAAGATAAGACCACCTCACTGAGATCTCTCAAAAATATGTACAATATATATATAGAGCAAAATGTGAAATCTCCAATGGTGGTCCAGTGATCCTTCTCCATAACATGATCTCCAAAGTCTCCAGCAGCTGCTCCACCCGTCCCACATCCTAATTATCTATACTATGCATCACCTGGTGGATCCCCAACTCCCCACTGGCTCCCAGTGGAGTGCTCGACTGGCTCGTCCTCATCATCGCCCTCCTCCGGGTCCTCCTCTACCTCCTCCGACTGAGTGGGTATCCCACCACTGGGCACTGGGTCCGCTGAGGGTGTCCCATGAACCGGACTCATCGGACTAGGTATAGGAGTCTCCTCTCGAATCACTCGAGAAGCAGAGGGGTGAGATCTAGTAGCAGCTCGAAAACGGAAAGAGTGGAAGCGACGAGCAGGTCGAGTCGGGGGTGGTCCATGGTAAGTATAGAAAGGGGGTACATGCAAAGTATAGACAATAGGGATGCGAAACCTACGAGGACGAACACGAGCCAAAGGGTTGGGGTGATACAGAGTCACCTCCACCTCACCCTCAAATATGGCTCGATGGTCCTCGTAGTACCACACTCCGCTAGGGAGCGGGCGCAACTCGATGCAAGCTAGATAGCGTGCCATCACCTAACATGGGCAATAAGGGGTAAGCACATAATTCACATAATCGAATAAGAATAAATAAAACATGTAACAATAGCCAGTTACAAATACCCAATGCAAAGGTAAATGCAGATGAATGTATTCCATTTATATTAATACCATTAATTATGAGTAATGATGCATGTCTCCCAATTCCATTGTCCATTGAACGTTCATTCCAATAATTCGCATACATGACCAACATGTATTGTGGAACTGCTCGGATATTGTGCATACAACGTCACCAAGACGTAACAGCATTCCCAAATGCTGCCCATATTACCAAAATGTGTCATCGAGCCAGTTACCACCGAATTATCCCCAACCTTACACCATGCATGTATGCACATAAAAATTATACACCAAGATTAACCAATAATCTTATTATGTGCATCCAATATTATTCCTTCAGTAGGTTAAACTGTTGTTAATAATTTCCCAGTCCTTTTATTGGAACATGACACTTTTTTCCATAAGCATAATTGATCTTAATCGATATCCCATTAGGTATGTTAAAAGTAAAATTGCATTTCTGTCCTGATCCAAAAATACTCGAGTAAACTTCTCCAGACTCGAGTGTTTCCTTAATTTATCAAAGTACTCGAGTGTTCCTCCTGGTACTCGAGTGTTCTTTGTTTCCAAAATTAAATTTTCAAAGATTCAACCATATACTCGAGTGTTCCAGGCAAGATTCGAGTGTTCTTTCATTTCCAGAAATATACTTTAAAAATTTCCAGAATACTCGAGTGTTCTCTATGAATACTCGAGTGTTCTTGAGTTTTCCAGAAAATTGATTTCCCAAAACAGGCAAAATACTCGAGTATTACCCATAATACTCGAGTGTTTGCAGACAGACAGCACTAAAATAAAGTTTTAACATACCAATTTCGATTATAGTCCATTCCAGTCCAAACCAAAGATCAATATAGCTTACATTACACATTTTAAACATGTTCCAACATAGAATTAACAACATTTAACACTGAATCACAGATTATCAATAATTATGCATAAAAATGCATTTTTCCACAACTTAACATACCAATTCCAATTCTACATATATCCATTCCATTCTCAGCATTGGTACACCTTGCATGTGACCAAATAAACATGTCCAAACCTTCAGTTAAGTCTAGAAGGGCCTCCAAGCCTCAATCCTATTTCAACCTATGCCCATAGAATCATTCATTGACTCCCATCCTAATTCCACACAATATACCCTTATTCTAGTGAATTAAAAGCTTCACCCTTACCTCAAATTCATGACTCAACTCTGAAATTGCAGAGAAATTGGCTGGAGATGCTCAAACCCAAAAATCCTTTGCATGCAGCCACAGTTTGAACAGAGCACCAAAACCAGAGAATTTAACATGCCAAATCGTTTTAAAAATTGGGGAAAATGATTAGAATCAATTCTCTGCAACTTAAACTAGAGGTATAAACGAATTTGAGGGTCATAGGGTCCAGGAGCTTACCAAAATCCAAACTAGAAGTGAGCTCCAAGCTTCAAGTTTCTGAACTTGGTCACAGAAAACGCCTCACTTTCGAGCTTCGATTCCCCTTCCTCAGGCAACCACAACTCTCAAATCTTAGGTCTTTGTAAAGCTCGTGATGTGAGCTTTACAATGATGTGTATCACTCAACTCAACTCTCAGAATCAGAGGAGAACGTGGAAGAAGAAATTGAAAACCCTAACTCAACGTTTTCAGAGAAATCCACCAAAAATCCTCCAACATCTTCAACTCAGGGCTTAAATAGATGTTTCCCATGATCATGCAGCTCGACACGAAGGTCCTTAACGTGTACTCATGGTGTTTTCGTGTCAAACTCGGGGATCGTCGTGTGTTGACTCATCAACCGCACTAACGAGTCCTCCACTGACTCGATTACTCGAGTATTTCCAGGAATACTCGAGTGTTTTGGTCAAATTTTCAAAAATATTTATTTTAATGCCCTTCCCTCCAAAGTCTTCCTAATATTGCTTCTAGGTCCTCTTCCAGGGACTAATATGTAAAAACCTTATTTTTACATATTATTCTCTTGCTCCAATATTTTTCTACTTTCGCAATTACTAATACTAACTCATACTAAACTTAATTTATTTATGAAATATAATTATGATTAAGAAAGTAATTATAAATTAATCTTTCAATAATCACAATTGTATTACATCAGGAAGCGAAAATTTGGGGTGTTACACATACAAACCATATTCCTTTTTACATTCATCCCTTTTCCTTATTTCCCTTTTTCCTTTGCACCACTAGGATTTTTATGCACCTGCTAGGCAATTCACCACCTACTAGGGACTTTACACCTGTCAGGACTTTACACCCATTAAGCATCACCCGTTAGGACTATGCATAATTATTTCCTCAATTCATTTCTCTTAATTCCAGTCCACATTTTATTCTTTTTCAGGTGGTTACGCAGTGAATTGATCCATTGGCGCACCGACGCCTAATGGGAATTTGGACCTAATGGGCAATTGGCCTGACAGGCAATTGGCCCTAGTAGGCAATTCACCACCTAGCAGGGCACCTAGTGTGCCGGTGCTTCCAAGGATCAATCACACTGCATTCCTTTTTAATTAGATTTGTGTCTCATATTCTCAGTTTCCAACATACGTTACCTTTACATAATCAATAGTTAATTTCCAATTATTAAGCAGCACATATCAAATTCAACACACATCATCTATCAAGAACACCATTATTTGCACATATTATCACAAATTCATGTCCATCATTGTCAAGCATTCATATTCACAAATAATCATAAATATACATTTTAGCACTCAAAATCAACTTCACACATTTTCAATGAACATGCACACCCTTAAATAACCAATCATATTACATGTTGAGATGCCAGCAAGTGTACTGGGTCAACGTGTAATATAGTCTCAGGAAGACCAGATATCGTCCCACAGGGAGTTTGTGAGAATGTTCAATCTACTTTTACCTTAATGCAACTAAAAGTAAATCCTATAATTAAAATTCAGATTTGATTAAAATAGATTTGAGATTAAAAGCTAAAACTAATTAAATGCTGAAAATTAAAAGAAGTTGTGAGCAGGTAGAGAAGGATTGTTAGGAACGTGGTTTCAATGTATGTTTCGTCTATCTAATTATGAATATTGTTTTCCCCTAAATCATGAACAAATCCCTAAATTAGTAACTATCAGATCTCTCATGTTTAGTTACCTTTTCTTATTCAATTTCATAACCCTCAATCTCTCAAGTAATTAATTCATTGAATAATAGTTAAGAACAATGGATTTCATAAAAGTTATATAATTACCCAATTGTATCTCTACCCCTGGATCAATTATATTGTTTGATTGGAAAGGCCTATCTAAACCCTAAACCTCTCAATTTGGGGATTAGAAATCCAAAACATAAATTGGCAAGATTCATGCATAACAATTAAATCACAATCAAACACATGATTTAGAAACGGAAAAACACTAATTCAATAACTACATAAACTAATCCATACAAATCCACCAATTCCTAACAAAGGGTTTTAGTTACATGATAAACAATGAAGAACAAGAGAAGAAATAGAAGAATAATACAAGATTATCATGGAGAAGCCTTGATCTCTCAATCCTTGGATCTCCTCCTCTTCTAAACCTCTCTCTAAACTATGTAATCTCCATCTCTAAAAGCTTACAAAAACTGCTGAAAAACCTAGTATTTAATGACTAAAACAAACCCTCATTGAGTCCCAATTGAATCCCCATCAAAATGCATCAAAACGGGCCTGTTTCGGCCCTGTACAGCTTCCGCGCGCCTGGGGCGCACCCGTCCTCACGCCGGGGGCGCGCATTGGGTCTGCATAATTTCAGCACGCGCGCCCCGGACTGTTTTGGGCGCTATGGACTCATCTGGACTCCGTTTTACTCCGTTCTTGGACCGTTTCGAAGCTCTTTTCATCATCTATCCAAGTCCATCAATATATTTTGCATTTAAGCTCCATAAGTAACTGAAACATACCCAAAAATGATCAAAACGTTCAAAGGGTTCAAAACTAAGAACTATTTCTAAGAATTAACAAAAAGTCCTACAAAATACTTGAGAAACAAGCTAAACACATAGTAAAAGGAAGTCAAATCAATGCTCAAAACACTATATATTAGACCCGAATCACTCCCCCAAACTTAGCATTTTGCATGTCCCAGGCAAAAGTAAAATAAAATTCTACAAAAGACAAACTCCCTAAATCAACATATATACACCTCATCTAAGACTTTGACTCATTACTCCAACACATATTATCACAAACTATTTACACAATCACAAACAAGTTAGGGTAACAAACCCAATCAGAACTCAGGACTAATGAACACTCTCAACCTCTCAAATGTTTCTCTCTCAAGTGTATCAGGGTCATATTTCATTTAAGCACACAAGTTCATCAATGATAAAGTGCTACCATATGCTTGACCATAGAACAAAATCGCCACTGAAATTATTGAAAGTATGCACAAATCAAAAGGTCTTATTTTTTGTTGTAATGGGTCCAGGCTAAAGTGTTAGGTGAGATATAAGAAAGAAGAGATAAAACTAAGGGCTAAAATGCAAAAACAAAATTCCCTCAGAATTTATGAATGAGCAACTAGTAGTATATCACAATGAAACTCAACTCAATCACAACTTTTATTCTTCTTCACTTTTCACTTTTCAATTCCTCTACTCTCTTCCTTTTCATAATTTTCATTCTTTTTCAATTTTTTTTTCATTGGAAGAGAAGTAGGCACATAACACTTTACCTTCTTTTTTTCTTTTCTTTTCTTTTGCATCACATTCCACTTAATTGCTCATTCACAAATTCCTAAGGTACTCACAAAGAACAATGCAATCAATGCAGGGTACCAAAGAAAAATCATATAATATCATTAGGCTGAAAGTGGGCAACTAAGGGAAAAGGTATCAATGCAAAACATCTGAAGGCCTCAAAAACACATCCTAAGTGCCTTAATCATCTTCATGCATGCAAACAAAAATCAATCTTGAAATGGTCACAGGTCAAGTTCTAGAACAACAATACCAAAGTGAACACACTCATGAAAGAATATGGGTCTCAAAATTAGAATAAATCAATAATCACATACCCCATCAATAGGCTCAAAAGCTCACAGGCTAAAGTTAGTTCACTAATCACAAGTTCTGAAAGCATTTGTCAAAATAACCAGTTCACAACCATAATTACAACTCAATCAAATAGAGTCAAAAGCCAATGAGTCTAAGTCCTAAACTAAGTATGTACATGCATCATCAGAGAAAAAGTCCTAAGGTTAGAAAAATTACCTACTCTTGCTAGGGACACAAACCAATACCAAAAATATGAGAGAAAAATTCAGATCTGAAAAATTTTTATTTTGTATATCCTCCCCCAAACTTAGATGTTGGCTTGTCCTCAAGCAAACTAATCTATCCTAAAACTACAAAATAAAAATTAAAACTACCTAAGAAAGCAGGACAATATTTTTGGTGAGGTACAAGGGCTGGAATGGGAAGTGGGAAACTAAGGAGAATCAAGTAGGAGTGAAATTTCCCCAAACAGGGTCTTTCACAGTCCGCCGCGCCTGAGGCGCGCGACCGCATGCGCCTGGGGCGCACGAGGTCTGTACCTCTATTTTATTTTTTTTATTTTTTTTAATAAACTACCTACAACTAAACTATCCTAAGAGGGAATTACCTAACATTGGGTTGCCTCCCAACAAGCGTTTGTTTAACGTCACGAGCCTGACGGGTCACCTCTTTTTAGAGGTCAAGGTGGTTGCCATGACCCTTTCAATGGAAACACTTTTGCGTGGTCACTCCACCTTTTTCCAACACTCCCTTCATTAGAGTCCTGAATAAATTAAAGAGGAGCAAAGGCCTCCGCGGTGACTGATGGTTTTGGTAAAAAAAATTTATAGTGGATTGCTCACCATTCACTTCGGAGAATCACTTCTCCCCTAGACACATCAATCACTGCCCCTGCTGTGGCCAAGAATGGCCTTCCAAAAATTAGAGGAATGTTCTTATCATCTTCTATATCAAGTACCATAAAGTCAAGGGCAGGATAAAATCATTCACCTTTACCAGAAGGTCTTCCACCACTCCATAAGGGCGGAGGATGGATTTATCAACTAATTCAAGTGTCGCCCAGGTAGGCTCAATCTTTTCTATTTTCAATTTTTCAAACACCGACAAGGGCATAACATTAACACTAGCTCCTAAGTCACAGAGAGCCTTACCTGAATACTCCTTGCCTATGCTAACTAAAATGTTAAAGCTACTTGGGTCCTTTAGCATTGGTGGAAGGTTTCGCTTGATGATGTTGCTGCACTTCTCTGCTATTGGGAATGTCTCCTCAGTCAAGAGCATCCGCTTCTTCTTTGTTAGCAACTCCTTCATGAATCTCGCGTACTGAGGCATTTGTGCAAGTGCCTCAGCAAACGGGATGTTGATGTGCAACTTCCGTAGCATCTCCAGGAACTTGGAAAACTGCTTCTGGTCTTCATCCTTCTTCAACCTCTGAGGAAAAGGTACCCTCAAAGGTAGTGGTGCTGGTTTGGGTGTGCCTTGATTGAGACTCGCAGGTGGACCCTGCGCTTTCGGTGCTTCAGGCTCCTCTTGCTCAGCTGATGGCTTGGGCTCTTCCCTCTTTTCAGGCTCCCTCTCAGTTGCATCACCCTTTTTCTGTGGCTCCTCATATGACTTGCCACTTCGAAGGGTGACTGCCATGCATCTTTCCTTGGTGTGGGTTGCTATCTCTGATATTTGATTTGTTATTTGGTCCATTCGCACCTCCAAGTTCTGAATGCTGGCTTGCTGATTACTGAGAGTTATGTCAGTTTTGGCCATGTAGCTTGAAGCTCTTTCCATGAAGCTCTGAGTTGATGTAGCCAATGCTTCAATTACCTTCTCCCAGTTTTGCTTTTGTGATTGAGGTTGATTGAGTGCCGGCTTGGACCATGAGGAATTGACTTGGTTCGCTTGTTCCTCAATGGTGGCTGGACCCTTTTTTAATTTCATAAGCACACTCACCATTCCGGTGACTTCCTCCACAAAAATTGCACTTGAGAGCCTGGGATGCAACTTGCTTCACCAATGCTTTTAGCTGTTGTTGCATCTCCTTATTTTGCTGGATGAGGTCCTGGATTAAAGAAGACACTACAACAGAAATGCTAAAAGATCCCGGTTCCGCATGCATATTGATCCCGGTTCCGAACCGGGATTGTATCCCCTGGTATAACAAGTATGATACTTGTGATCCCAGGTGTTTTAGAAAACACGGAACCGGGATCAATAAGAAACAAGGAACCGGGATCAATAGTATATATCATCACTGATGGTTTTTAATAATGAACCGGGATCTTTAATATATATGATCACTATTGAATTTTTTAAAATGAACCGGGATCTTTAGTATGTATGATCACTGTTGAGTTTTTTAAAATGAACCGGGATCTTTAGTGAATATATATATATATATATTTAAATTTATAATATTTGCTATTTAGTATATATATATATATATATTTTAATTTATAATATTTGCTATATCCATATATTTAAATAAATTGTCAACATTTTTTTTGCCACAAATAAATGTCATAATTATATACATTAGAAACGTGAATGTCAATACACATTTAAGATAGATAACTCCCAAAACAAAACAAATGGCTCCATACATATAAAAGGCTAAACAAGTTCGATCATATAGATGCTACATAGTCACATTCAAAAATATATATGGTGCCCTAAATTCGAAACTAAGCTAAGATAACTCGTCAAGAACATATGTTTGTCCATTCATTCTTGACTTCATTCAGCAACTAACACTAAAATCTTAAAATTTACATAGTCAAAACTCCTACCAACACACTAACCACATCAACAACAACAACGATAATCTAGAATCATATGCATTATCCTTAGTACCTAAGGAGAAACACTGATTCACCACTGTTGTATACTCTCCTTCACCGATCTCATTTTTCAACCCTTTTCATCATCATCTTTTATGACTTCCTGAAATGAAAAAATTGAGGAGAAAGCCATGCATTATAAACTCATCCAAAGCCAAAAGTCCTTAGGTCTAAGGACACGAAGAAATGAATTCATATAACATTAAGGAGAAACAATAATGCATAACTTGATCAGGACTAGCAGGAATCTCTATGGAAGGCGAGCAAAAAATTTCCAACTTAAATGAAATTCATGAGAGATCAATGCAAGTTGACAACCCGTATATACATCATAATAGTAAGGTACCATATTTCAAATGCAATAAATAGAAGTAGTTTCATTAGCTACAACTTTAGAATGTCTATATATTAGACTTTTTTGGGAAGATTGAGCAAAGAAAGTATTTGAAAAATCTAATTAAGAAGTTGTATTTAATTTAAGACATTAAATAAAATTTCTGAGGTGTGACTCATTGACAAAGAGACACACCAAATCTTAGCTAATAAAAGGATACACAACACACAAACTCACAAGCACAGACACATATATGTTAGTAAGTATATTAAAGGAACAACAACAACAACACCGAGCCTTAGTCCAACTAGGTGGGGTATATTACATCAAAAACGGTATTAGCTGCATCACATATGCTTCCTGAAACATGCACATGCAGAATCATAAACTCTTATGCACAAATTGAGCAAACCATACATGCTGGTGCAGCATTGTCAACCTCTGGCCTAGCAGCAGGAACATTTTGAAACCTGGGTGCAGGTCTTGGTGGACGAGGAGGTGCTGCTGCTCTCTGCATGGCTTCTGAAAGTTGTTAAATAATTGGTGTCAAAGTTCCAGTTTGGTATCTGTAAGACATCAAACTTGGTAAGTAAATATACTCTACCTTCCATTTTCACAGCCCAATCACCACATAAGTCAGTAATGATACAAGACACGAAATAGTGAAACACATGCACACTCACACAGCGATACAACCAATTTAGATTGAGGAGATTAGATTCCCTGATTAATTCCTGCCAAATTTAGATCAATGGAATAGAAGTTGTCGAATTCTCCACCTCTCAAGTGTTAGAATACGCACGCCAAACGTAAGAGTTGGAACAGAGATATCATCGAGAGTATCCTCATCAGTCATGATAACACAACCCCATCAAATGCAAACATAGTTTCAAAAATGAAGATAGTAACCATGCCAAAGTTATATGTGCCTAGTTGCTCATTAAATCAAATACAGGGAAGCAGATTCACTGACCAGATTCTAGTAACTAAAATGATTACAGGTAGCAGGTAAATTAACAGGGTTTCGTACATAAGAGTTAAGTCAAATATCAGAACTCAATGCAGTTATGTAGAATTTCAGTTTGTAATTCATTCACTATAGGAAAACCATGCACCTGATTTCAAGTGCGAATAACAACAAATTTCATTTCTATCACTACTTCCACAAATCTAGAAAGTTAAACAGCAGCAGTCACTAGATACTTTATTTATCTCAAAGAAACTCAACACATTACATTACACACAATTTTATCATAATAATTATAACAAAAGTAAAGATACAACCAATTTTCTTTTGGTTCAACAACTTCTATGGACCATAACATACCCTCTTTAAATCTCATGTCCTATTATGTTTTATAAAATAGACCAAACATAGAATCTAAGTATATAACTCAGAATTTATGTTCCATCCGTGGTTGAAACTTACGAGAATTCCTTCGAGATCTTTGGAAGAATATCCGAAGACGAGCTTCCCCCTCTCTCTTCTCTTGTATCTAAAAACAAATCAAACCAAACAAATCACATATAGTTAATTAAACAGTTTAAGGGAAGAAAAAAATCCTAATAGAAAGTACAACACAGACCTTCCTTGTGGTCTAGTAGATTTTGGAACAGATAAAATTTCAAGAAACAACCATCAAGCAATGCCTAAATCCTCAACCTGCACTTCAGTTTCAGTTGCCACTAACCATGTTAAGAATGCAGCAAGTAAGCATTTTTTAAAATGACTAAAAGAGTGCATGGCCAATCAAAGAAGAATCAAAGAATTAGCTACTTTTATCGGTTGACCTTTATTTTGCCACTACCAAGTGACAAACTTAAATAAGAAGACAAATTTGTGCATTTTAAAATGATGAAACCACTTCAAGCATTAGATTCATCCTTTTTAGTAAACAAAATTTGGTCTTATCATGTTGATTCTTTTCTCACTATAAATCTAATAATGCTTGTGGTAAAACTAAACATGATGCACAAAGATTATGGTGAAGCAAAGGGACTGGATCCTAACAAAAAATAACATACTTAGACTAGACATTTAATCAAATAGTTTATAAGCAATCAACTAAATGTTGAAAAAAGTAACACTTACAAATTGAGTCATTCATGCAACAAAGTCAATCATTTCATTATTCATAGCAAATTAGAAATTGTAATATGAAAATTACCTTTGTGAATAGCAAATACGGTTCTAGTTCCAGATTCTTTCTCAGCAACTCTTCCTTTCAATCCCAACAACAACAAATTTAATAAACCCTATAAAATTAGGAGAACAAGTTTATAATTACAAAATTAAAAAAATAAAATAAAAATTGAAATCGGGAAGAGAAGAAGAGAGAGAACCTTGATGATGCGTATCGTGCTATGGAGAAAACAAGATGCTTTGACGATGACGTAGGTGGTCATCTTCGAACTCACCAAATGGAAAACGAAGATGAAAGAGAATCTGATAGGAATCAAGCATTGAAAGATGAAGTAGACGAAGGTCGAAGAGGTTGGGGAGGCGAATTTGTAAGAGGATCTGAGTTTACGGTTCGAAGAGAGATATTGGGGTTAGGTTTCAATTAGGGCTTTTAGGTTTTGGGATTTCAAAAATTCGGAAAGGAAGAGTGATGGTTGTGGTTTCGGTATTAGATTTATGCTATTATGTGATTCTGAGATTAGAATCGTGTTGTGGTCTCTCAGTCTCTCTCAACGCCGACGGGAGAATGAA
Source organism: Crotalaria pallida (assembly GCA_037953625.1). Lineage (NCBI taxonomy): Eukaryota > Viridiplantae > Streptophyta > Magnoliopsida > Fabales > Fabaceae > Crotalaria > Crotalaria pallida. The sequence continues at coordinate 45,101,138 of CM075650.1, read as the reverse complement.
GCACCGCAACCAAAGCCGACGGGAGAGCACAATCGACGGGAGAATGAAGAAATTGAAGAACTGGCGGTACTGGAGAAGAACTGGAGATGCGGTATCGGAGAAACTGAAAAAGAAGGGCCCACGCGGTTCTCGACGCCGCCAACGCTGCCATGAGCCAAGGGAGATGGGGGCGGTTCTCGATCGTGAGTGGTGATGGTACCTGTGTGAGCAGTGGAAGGGAAGAAGAAAGTGATAATATTGATCCGGTTGTGTTTTTATTTTTCATCCCAGTTGAAGTAAAATAATGGAATAAATAAGGTTTGTGAGATTTTTAATTTTTAAAAACTAAAAAATTATTTATGTTATAACATTGATCCCGGTTCCGTGTTTGTATTATTCATCCCAGTTGAAGTAAATCAACGGGATAAATAAGGTTTGTGTGATTTTTAATTTTTAAAAAATAAAAAATTATATATGTTATAACATTGATCCCGGTTCCGTGTTTTTTATAACCGGGATCAATAGATTCATGGTATTTTTTAACTATTATTTGTCTATTAATCCCAGTTCCGGAACGGAACCGGAATTAATATCTAGCTACTTTTTTGCAATTCTGTAGTAGTGAGAGTCTGAACCTTTATTATTCTGAATGCTTTTCCCTCTAACAGCCTGACTACTGCTGAATACCAAATTGGTGATGATTTCTCTAGCCTCTTCAACAGTTTTCTTCCTCAATGCTCCACCTGCTGCTGCATCAATCATAGTCTGGTCATGCCCATTGAGCCCATTGTAAAATAGAGTAATCTCCTGGTATTCTGGCATACGGTATGGGTTCTTCCTCAACAGCTGGTTGTAGCGTTCCCAGGCCTCATGTAGTGGCTCATCTTCTTCTTGCTTGAAGGAATTGATGTCTTGCCTCAGCTTTGCTTGCTCTCCAGCTGGAAGGAACTTGTCAATGAATTTGGAGACAAGCACTTTCCAACTGGAAAGACTCTCAGGTGCCTGATTGTGCAACCATGTCATTGCCTCGCCTCTCAAAGAGAAGTGGAACAATCTCATCCGAATGGCCTCATCCGAAGCACCCTCAATTTTGAATAAGTCGAGGAGGCTCAGGAAATTGGCGATATGCTCCCGCGGGTCTTGATATGCCGCACCCTCAAATTGATCCTGTTTGATGAGGTTTATGTAATTGGGATCAATTATGAAGGCGGGTGCTGAGATTGGTGGATGGACCATGCTTGAGGCAAACATGTCCATACTCACGGTTGCATAGTCGCTCAGAGTCATACGGGAAGGAGGAGGCGGAATGGATCCGTCGGATCCTCCCCCTTCAGTCATCTTCTAAGTGTCCTCTTCCCTTGTGCTACTTATCTTTTGTTGCATTCAAATAGATAAAATTACCTGCGAGCACAAAAACAACAAAAAGATTATGCAGCACCTGTTGAGACAAGAAACTAACTAAAATAAAAAGAAAAATAAAACTAAAAACTAACTAAATAAAATAGAACTCAATAAAAATTACACTAAGTACCAAAAATAAATTGAACAATTCTAAACTCCCCGGCAACGGCGCCAAAAACTTGTTGAGATGCCAGCAAGTGTACTGGGTCAACGTGTAATATAGTCTCAGGAAGACCAGATATCGTCCCACAGGGAGTTTGTGAGAATGTTCAATCTACTTTTACCTTAATGCAACTAAAAGTAAATCCTATAATTAAAATTCAGATTTGATTAAAATAGATTTGAGATTAAAAACTAAAACTAATTAAATGCTGAAAATTAAAAGAAGTTGTGAGCAGGTAGAGAAGGATTGTTAGGAACGTGGTTTCAATGTATGTTTCGTCTATCTAATTATGAATTATTGTTTTCCCCTAAATCATGAACAAATCCCTAAATTAGTATCTATCAGATCTCTCATGTTTAGTTACCTTTTCTTATTCAATTTCATAACCCTCAATCTCTCAAGTAATTAATTCATTGAATAATAGTTAAGAACAATGGATTTCATAAAAGTTATATAATTACCCAATTGTATCTCTACCCCTGGATCAATTATATTGTTTGATTGGAAAGGCCTATCTAAACCCTGAACCTCTCAATTTGGGGATTAGGAATCCAAAACATAAATTGGCCAGATTCATGCATAACAATTAAATCACAATCAAACACATGATTTAGAAACGGAAAAACACTAATTCAATAACTACATAAACTAATCCATACAAATCCATCAATTCCTAACAAAGGGTTTTAGTTACATGATAAACAATGAAGAACAAGAGAAGAAATAGAAGAATAATACATGATTACCATGGAGAAGCCTTGATCTCTCAATCCTTGGATCTCCTCCTCTTCTAAACCTCTCTCTAAACTATGTAATCTCCCTCTCTAAAAGCTTACAAAAGCTGCTGAAAAACCTAGTATTTAATGCCTAAAACAAACCCTCATTGAGTCCCAATTGAATCCCCATCAAAATGCATCAAAACGGGCCTGTTTCGGCCCTGTACAGCTTCCGCGCGCCTGGGGCACACCCGTCCTCACGCCTGGGGCGCGCACTGGGTCTGCACAATTTCAGCACGCGCGCCCCGGACTGTTTTGGGCGCTACGGACTCATCCGGACTCCGTTTTACTCCGTTCTTGGACCGTTTCGAAGCTCTTTTCATCCTCTATCCAAGTCCATCAATATATTTTGCATTTAAGCTCCATAAGTACCTGAAACATACCCAAAAAGGATCAAAACGTTCAAAGGGTTCAAAACTAAGAACTATTTCTAAGAATTAACAAAAAGTCCTACAAAATACTTGAGAAACAAGCTAAACACATAGTAAAAGGAAGTCAAATCAATGCTCAAAACACTATATATTAGACCCAAATCATTACACTTACTCATGAAATTGCACAATTAACACTTAAGCTTTCATACAATATCTTTCACAATTACTTAGCCATTTTCACCACCTACTATCCAATATAAATCTTTATATCACACATTTAACACTTAGTCTCCAATATACACATTTAGCACTTAGTTGACATAATAACCCACAATTAACAGATATCCACAAATTAGTCAACATGTTCAGGTATGTCTCAGAGTACTTTAATATAAGTCAACTCCCTAAGGTTCTTCACTTCCTACTTTAGTAACATACAAAAGGGGATTTATCATGACTATTGCAATGAATATAAAAACAACCAAAAATACACTAATCAACCCTAAACCAACTCAAACCAGAACTATTTTGTTATCCACAACCTGGTTTAACTATTAAACTCAAATCCTATTATAAACCCTAACTATCCCTAACCCAAAGTGTGGAAAAGTGTCTCCCCTTACCTTAGAGGAAGAGAGAACTCGATTGAAGCTCCATGGACCAAGAATGTACCTCTGATCTACTCGGATTCCAACTCCTTAGTCAGATCTCCACTTGGTTCTTGAGATTGGAGGAGAGAGAAAAGCCCTAGGAGAGATAAAGAGGGAGAGCTTGAAGAGAGGGAGATAGAGAACAGTGGAGGAGAGAGGGAAAAAAGGAGAAGTTATGAAGGAAGAGGTGGTTTGCCATGGGTGAAGGGTTGGTGGGGAGTTTTGGGTGAGAAGAGGGTGTTGAGGGTGGTTTTGGGGGAAGAAGAGAGAGAGAGAGTGGGGCGGAGAAAAATGAGAGGGAGGGAAGATGGTGCGAGTTTTAAAGGACCTGATGCGTGGCTGCAGCACCCGTGCGCCTGGGCACGGGATCGTGCGCGCCACGAACTGATGCGCGTTTTGCTTCCCCGTGCGCGCCTGGGCAAGAGTCGTGCCTCGCCTGGGCACAAAACTCCCTGAGTTGGTGCATTTGATGCACCCTGGTGTGCTTCGGCGCACCGGCTTGCGCCCACCAGAAGCCCTGAAACACCGATTTCGCCCTTTTTGACCCGATCCCAAGGTTCCTAACCCTTCCTAACACTAAACAAAGACAAATAACATTAAAACACATTCCAAACATCAAAATTATAAATTCATAACATTAAACACAGAATTCACAAACACAGAAAATCAAACAAACTAAACCCCGAACCCAAGGCTTAGCTCAATTCTAACACTTGATCTACCCCGACCGACTCAAGGCCACTCTCTTACCACATAAATCTAAGACTAAACACACTCGAGGCATAACCGAAAAGGTCGGGTCGAAACCCAAAACCTTTCAAAACCTAAATCTTTCCGAAACTCCGACAAGACACCACTCCAAAAGAAAACATTTTCCTACCCAAACCTTATCATGCAATCATACATATAATTATACACATATACACAAGAGAATTAATTACAACTACTTACACATACGAATGCACACACAAATACCCAAAGAATCTAATTACATATACTAATACATACACACATATCTATGCACACATTCACTAAGAAAATAATTACAAATACTTTTACATATATATACATATTAGCTCAACATAACTATATACATATAGGCATTTACTAAGAAATAGTTGTAAATCATTTTTCATACTTCATTTCTAATAAAACATACATAAAATATAATTATTAGATTAATAAAAATCAAATCGTTACACTACCACTCTTTTGGCAATGTGCTTAATTCTTCGGCTCCTTTTTGATCATGCCAAAAGGGGGAGAAAGGAGAAAACTGTAATTCAGGGGGAGTGATCTTCAAGCATACATTCAGAAGAACCGCACAAAATCAACAAGCATTTGTCATCATCAAAAAGGGGGAGATTGTTAAATCAAAGGTTTTGATGACGACAAATATTTCATGCGCTCGGTTCTCGGCCAAGGTTTTGATGAAGACAAATGTTTAAGCTCGTTGGTCTGATAATGCTCGGTTCTCGGCAAGGGCTATTGTCAAATCAGCTTGGTATGCTATGAAGTATCTCGGATCTCGGCCGAGTCAATCAAATCAGTAGTGCATGTTGATCTTTGATCTCGGCCATCGACGGAGACAAAGGAATCTGATTACTGGGATGAAAAGAGTCAAAATTCTGAGATGAGCTCGGTGTTCGCAGTGTTCTCAGCATAATTTCTCGGCATGTTCACATTGGTCTCGACACCTTGCTCGGAAGGCTAAAGATCGGATTGATGTGTTGATGAAGTCGGAGTAAATCAGCATAAGCTCAGGCGTATTCGGAAGTGATCAATCCGAGCTATCGCTCAGAGCAAATCAATCGGCCATAGATCAGCTCGGTCTCAATGCAAAGTTGTCGGCCAAAAGATCATCTCGGCCAGCTCATCTCAGATCAGCTATCGCTCAGAGCAAATCAGTCGGCCATAGATCAGCTCGGTCTCAATGCAAAGTTGTCGGCCAAAAGATCATCTCGGCCAGCTCATCTCAGATCAGCTATCGCTCAGAGCAAATCAGTCGGCCATAGATCAGCTCGGTCTCAATGCAAAGTTGTCGGCCAAAAGATCATCTCGGCCAGCTCATCTCAGATCAGCTATCACTCAGAACAAAGCAGTCGGCCAAAAGATCAGCTCGGCCAGCTCATTTCAGATCCACTACGCTCAATGCAAGGTAGACGGCGAAAGATCAGCTCGGCCAACCAAGATCAGATCCGTCACTCAAGTCCCCAAGCTCGAATAGATGCTAAGCTCAAATAGTCGTCAAGATCGACAACACTATTCATATTCTTCAACAATTAGCAGTACGGCGTCGCTCACACCTTTTCGTTTCTGTACTGGTTTTACAGTACTGTGCTGGCTGGCAATTTTGTTTTTATCTCACAGCGCCTATTTGTCATCAAGTTTGAATTTCAAATTGGAAAGCGACAGATTAGGAACGTTGCTGAGAAGTGGAAGCGGCTGGTACTGTTCTCTGAAAGAGGAACAGATCTGAACATTGCAGTAAATTGCAGAAATTGTCTGATATATCCGTTGGAAAGGATAAGGCGTGTCCCAAGAAATTTTTCCTCTCTCTCATACCTCATAGATGCTGGAATTAATATAAAAGGCATGGCTTTTTCTTCTCCAAATGATATAGAATAACAAGAGCAGAATTTCAAATCATTCTCTGATAAACACAAGAAGAAAAACTCAGCAAAGAGAACGATAGAGCAAGAGAGAGAAACTGTCATATTTTGAATCAAAGCTTCAAATTGTTCTCTACAAAATCCTTTCTCTAAACATACAACTGCACACTCATTTGTTCATCAAACTTTCAGAATCATACACACTTGAGTTTCGGGTTGGAGCCATCTTATTCATTCTATCTATTTTCCAGTCTTGAGAGGTTCTCAAGCAGTGAAAGTCTTGGAAGGTTTCGAAGCTCGCGTAAGAGGTTCTTAGGTGATTGTGAAGTCTTAGGAGGATCCTGAGAAGAAATCCAAAGAGGTTCTTTGGTGAAATTCCTTGAAGGTTTCAAGGCATCTTGAAGGTTTCAAGATCTGTGAAGTCCAAAGAGGTTCTTTGGCAATCAGTTCAAGTTGGCGTTAGGTTTAGAGAGGTTCTCTTGTAAATCCGTGTGTAACCGATTGGATTGGTTTTTATTAAAGGCTCACTAAAGGTTTTAGGGGGGACTAGACGTAGCTCACCGTGGTAGTGAGTGAACCAGTATAAAAATCGGTTGTCTCTCTCTTCTTTACTGCTTTCAGTTTTTATTCCGAGCATTTAATCGGCTTTGCTATACTCTATATTTTGATCGGATAGTGCTAGCTCTTTTCCGCTGCAAATCTGATCTTTGTGTGGCGCAGCTCGGATAATTGATTGTCAGCTTAGATAAACGATTATCAGAATCTGCTCGGCCCAAAGTCAGCATTTTTATTTTAACATCAAGCATTATCCGACCGACTTCAGTTTTATCCGAAAAATTGGTACTATCGCTTCCAACTACTATTCACCCCCTATAGTAGATTGTTAGGTCGATTGTTGGTTTCTAACAAGAGGAACTAGATTGTGCTATTGAAACAATCGCTGAGAATTGCTATGGAAAACTTTGATCTCTTAAAGGACCGGGTTTGCTCCCAGTGTTGGGGATTGGTTTTATGTAAACCATAGAGATTCTGTCAGTTACTTTGGCTCTTTGGGCCAATCGAGGATGATTCTTGCTATAGCCAATTTGGACAAATCACACCAAATTGTACGAAGAACGATTCATGAAGTACTGTGCAAGCAAAGGTTGAGGGATACTTACTCTGGTCGGTTTTTCCTCGGAGCGGAGGGTGATGTGAGGAAAAATGTGTGATGTAAAGCAAAGCAAAGCAAAGTAAAAGTGAAATAAAAGAAAGAAGAAGATCATGCATAAAAAGAGCATGCATATCCATATGCGATTTAATTAATTGAGTCCAATAGAGAAAGAATCAATGTAAAGAAATGAACATGAAAGAATATGATATTGGACTCAATGATTAAGTCGAAGTGAGCGACGTTGCATTCATCCCAAAGTGAATGATTGATTATGTATTCTTATATTTCTATGTTATTTTGCATTCTATGATGCAAATGTGAAATTGGAATAATAAGTGTGAATGCATTTAATTATATCTTATTATTGTTATTAAGTGTTTTCTTTAATTTAAATTCAAATGACTCACCTCTTAACTTGTCATTTTTAGGTGTCATGGAGAAGGAGTTTCATATCCTATATGCCGAGAGGAGTATACTCTCATTGAAAGAGAGTATACTAACGATTGTGACCTCGATATTGCAACCATTCTAAGATTCTGTGATGTAAAGAATTTAGTATATAAAGACTTATTTAATTTTAAATGTTTTTCTTACTTAGGTACCCTTTTAATTGTAAAAGGACTTTATAATGATTTCTAATAAAAGTATTAGTGGTTGTGAATGATATTCATATATCCTCTCTTTGATGAACTCAATTTATGTCACAACCACCTAAAGCATATTAATTGATCCCTATCTTTTGTATAAATTTATCTGGCTGTGACAGGTACAAAATTTAATTTGGGGAAAAGTCCATATTTTAATGTAAACTTTGTCAAATTTTTCTTAAAATTTTCACCTATTTAAATTTGATAAAGGAAATGAAAAAGTAGGATGTTACATGTCTTCTAGCCATAAAGATCTAAATCGACTCACATTTTATTATTATTTTTTTCACCTCTCATATCCAAAATTATAATATGAAGCATTCACTCCAAGGAATGTAGTCAATCTATTGGGTAACATTTGGTGTTTTTTCATTCATCTCGTGTTGAGCAAGAGAACGTAAACGTATTTCTTGAAATAATTTTCACGTATTGCCGCCATTGTTTTCTAGTTTTGCTACTTTGAGAGCATGATTGAGAGATATAAAATGAATGATTTTTCTCTAATTTTTCTTTATTTCAATAATTGTGTTAAGATTAAAGGATCTTTAAGATTCAATTGTGAGTTATATGTTAATGGATAATTCTGCAGGAATTATACCATAAATCTTCATATAAATAATGGTTGTAGATTTTCACAATCCTTCAGGGACATTTGAATAATAATTCATTTTTTTAATATATATGTTATGAAGATCAGAAAATCCAATAAAAAAAATATGAATCGTAACAAATTATATGTATTGATATGAGATAAAAATGTTTGATTATACTATCAAAAACCACATAATCATATTTATTGTAGTATATCATGATACAAAATATGTAATAAATTTCAATATAGGAAAAAGATATTTTCAACATCAATTTGAGATATAATTAGATAATATTTTATTTTTATTTTAATATTGGGAATATAAAAAAATAATTAAAGAAAATAAATGCTCAAGATAAAATAATCATAGAATTAATTTAGAGTGGATAATATTTAGACAATTTTTCATTATCAATAATTATATTATTTTATAAATTGTTAATGAATATATTTACTAGAAAGAGATTAAAAAATAATTCATTAATACATTACTTAAGATTATGTTAATAAGTATGAAAGAAAATCTAAACTAGTATAATGAACCTGGTAAAAAGAAATATTTCTATAACATATCAAAATATATAATATGATCAGAACACCAATCTAATTATTCAGGAACTAATCATAGCTAAATAAATAGTGATATAATTATTTAGTAATTAACCATGTTAATGAACATGTCTTCACATAATAATATGTTGATGTCTAGGGCTAGTTCTTTGGGAACTAACCATGCTTATATGAATTATTCATTGTATTGAACACGATAAAATGGTATAGCACTTCAAGAACTAGATTCATTAACTATGGTGATGATTTCTTGGGATCAAACCATCTTATAGAATATGTGCAACAATAAAACAATCATAAATATTAAATATTGAATAAGATATTATATATTATTATTATATTAAATTATATTATATTATATTATATTATATTATATTAAAGGTTTAATTAATATATATATAAATAATAAATAAATAAATATAAAGATCAAGTTCTTCAGGGACCCTTTTATTATTATTATTATTGTTGTTGTTGTTGTTGTTGACAGTTATTCGGGAACTATTCTTACCAATGGAAGTAGTATGGTTTAGTTCTTCAGGAACTAGTCTCTCTTATAAAATGTTCATGTTAATATAATGATGATGATACTTCGGAATAAATACATCTTATATTAAAAAAAATAGTTAAACACTAACAAAATTAAAAGATTACTACTCTTCAACACTCTTTGATGAATTAGAAGAGAAAAATAAGAAGAAATGAGAGAGTGAGAGAGAAGATAGAAGAAACAAGAATTTCCAATATACTTCTTAGCATGTAATTTACATCACAAGTGAATCCTATTTATAGGATTATATGAAACCCTAATACAGACAATCATCCACTAAATAGGTAATTACAATTACAAATTGTTTATAACACTTTTCACCATATTTGATTTATTAACAAGTGTCAAGGCACTTGTTATCATTTGCATATAATATATTTAAAAATAAATTTAATAACGCTTAATGAAAATCCAACGAAAATATTTACTCCCTTCAATTTGAAATATAAGCAAAAATAACTAATTTATCACTTTAGTTGATATATTGTATTTAATTTTCTCAAATTTATAAAAAAAAGGAGGTATTTTAGGAAAATATCATTGAGAATAAAACAAATATTAAATGCGATAACAATTTTCTAGGGATCTTTTAGGAAAGTAAAATTGGGAATGAAACAAAATTTTAGAAGATTAGTTACTTTAACTAATATTTTAAATCAAGAGAAATGTGTTTTTTTCCTTATATTAAGGAAGTACTCCCTCCGTTCATATTTATCTATCTTATTTCAAACAAAACACACCTTTTAAGAAATGCAATCATTAGTTAGATTTTCAATACAGTAATTATGTTTTTTTTTTCCACTATACCTTTCTCTCTCTACATTCATTACTTTTTTTTCCACTACTTACAAAAACCAATACCCTATTAAATTGGGGTAAACATGAAAAGTAACATTTATTACACTCTTGAAATCATCAAAATGACTGATAAAAAGAAGCTAAAAACTTCTCCAAAAAAGGATAGTTAAATAAGAACGGAGGGAGTCATAAATAAACTCATTAATTTTTATATTTAATAATGATTTAATGTCATTAATGATTTATCTATTATTGATTTAATGTCATTAATGATTTAAATTCAATGAGATTTAATACTCCCAGCGTTCCTATTTAACTGTCCTTTTTTGAGAAGTTTTTTTGTTTCTTTTATGTGTCCTTTTGATGATTTCAAGAGTGTAATAAATGTTATTTTCCATGTTTACCCCTATTTAATAGAATATTAGTTTTCGTTGATAGTGTAGAAAAAGTAATGATTACGGAGAGAGAAAGGTTATAGTGGGAAAAACATAATTAATGAATTGGTAATCTATGTAATGATTATATTTCTTAAATGGTATGTTTTGTTTGAAATATGACAGATAAATATGAACGAAGTGAGTCATTGCCTATGTTCCTTTATAATTGTTGTTTAAGGATTTAGCGCGTTAAATAATAAGTATATATTTAATATGTATTTTTGTAGTAAATCAATGTTTATTTTATCATTTTTGTCCTTTATCTCTTTGTTATAATTGGTCATTTTTCTCCATTTATTATCTCTCTTATTAATTAGCTGGGGTAGAGTGGTAAAAATAGTAATAAATATTGCATTGAGTTTTTAAAGTGATAGTTAAATGGATACAAAACTTTTTACTTTAAATATCAATTATTTAGGAAACTTTTAATTTAAATAAATTTTTTTTTACTTTAAGTATTAATTTTCAAGTATATTTTAATAAATTTAGCATGATTTTAAAAATGTGTGCCCAATGATATATTTTACCCTTTTTTGGTAACTAAAATTGTAAAGGTCGGTGCTCTAGTTTCAAAGCTTACAATTAATTTTAAAGATTATGTTGAAAAAAAAATGTTAAATGAATATTAATTTAGTTTTAAGGTATACACTCCATGATTCTCCCTATTTCCCTTTTATATATAATGCAAACTAACTTGACTCATTTTACATCATTCACCTTCTAGTTTTAGTTTACTACATACTAAGAAATATGATTTCCAAAGGATGTTTATCTATTACATGCCTTTTGGCCTTGATTTTTCTTTTCTCCTTAGAGGTGGTAGCTAAGGATCTCCATAGTGATGGTGTCGTTCAGCCCAATTGCTTCATACCTTGTTTGCCTTGTTTGCCTGGTTTTCCTGGTTACCCTGGTGTTCCCTGTCCTATTCCTGGATTTCCTGGTGGTACTCCTGGTATCCCTGGTTTACCTGGTATCCCCGGTTTGCCTGGTACACCTGGCATCCCTGATATGCCGGGTACACCAACTACACCTGGTATGCCTGGCGTCCCTGGTATGCCAGGTACACCGACTACACCTGGTACGCCCGGTGGTGGTGGTTACTTTGGTGAAGCGCATTAAGCCTGTGCTTGTCTCGTTGTTTGTAATAAAAACTAAATTAATTATGTAAAATCATGATTCCAATATTCAAGCAATAAAAATATCCTAAATGGGCAATAAGCCTGTGCTTGTGGTTACTTTGGTAAAGCGCATTAAGCCTGTGCTTGTCTCGTTGTTTGATATACTTAACCCTTAGGACTGAGTTTAAGCAATAAAAAAGATTCCAAAATCGTTAAAAAATATCCTAAATAAAAATATCTTTTTTTTATTTTTTTATTAACTCCTACCAAACTCAATTTTTAACATTGTTGTATTACCCAATAGCTATACTACGACTTCTCTGTTCAATGATGTAAGATCATGCTATAATAACCAATAACAACCAAATTTTATAATCAAAATGAAAATCAAGAAAACATACGGATTTCGTCCAAAGTAATCATAAGTATTAGAATGTGAAAACTTTCACTTTCACTATCCCTATCCATTTTCCTTATTATTTTAGTGGAGAGAGAAATAGAGCGAGGAGAAAGAGAGAGAAGCGCACCAAGAGAAGTCGTAGTATAACTAATGGGCAATACGTAGATGTTAATAATTGAGTTTGTCAAGAGTTAATTAACACATAAAAATAAGATATTGCATCATTAAAAATACTAAATGAGTATTGATTAATTATGATATTTTTATGATTTTGGAATTTTATTTATTGCTTAAACTCATCCTTTAAGGATGAGTATATCAAACATGTTTTTTTTTAAATTATAATCAATGATCTTTGTTGCCTTCCTTGTTATTTAGAAGGCCAAGATAATCATATTGGTAAGTACTTCCCCGTTCTAATTTAACTTTCGTTTTAGAAATTTCACACAGATTAAGAAAATAACTCAATACTTCAATTTTCAAGAGAATTATTAGATAACTTTACTATAATATCCTCATAGTATATTAATTATCACTCATTTAACATACTTCAACATATTAAATGCAAGGTTAAAGTTGAAAAAAATCAATTAATACACCATCGAATTCCTAAAGCGACAAATAGTTTGGAATAAGTTAAAAATGTTAAAGTGACAGATAAAGTGGAACAGAGAGACCATAGTTTAAAAAGGGTTAAAAAGTGAAATTCATGTGTTAATGTTTTTTTAAAACATTAATTACAACCAATTCAAAACTCATTTTCATAAAAGTCTTATTTGCCAAAATATTTTCTTTCATGGAAATTTCCTCATATCACACATCATATAACAAGCTCCCAAACCAAGCTGTCACAACACTCTTTCTTTCTCAAACTCATTTAATAAATTATTTCTTAAAATAACACAATGGTTGATTTGTGAAAAAAAGGTTTTTCATTAATTCATTGGACTTTATTCAAAAATCTTATGATGCCATTACAATATTCAAGTCCGCCCACAAACTCGCCCGGCCCGCCGAAATTGCCAATGCTACGTGCAACTAACTTGCCTTTGCTTACTGCATATATTCTATTGAGAGCTTATGGCTTGTGGTCTATGCATATATTATACTTATAGTTAATAATATTTTGCTTCCCGAAAGATATATTAGTCACCAATTTAGTTTCCAAAAAATTCTTTTTCATCAATTTAGTCTCCCAAAAATCAATATGGCGCCACATTGCTCCTTTTAGGAACTTATTTGATAACCATACAAATTCTTCGGGGACCAAAATTTACACTACTTGATGCTATATATGTAACACCTTACTTTTAGCTACCCTTTAATACCAATTAGGAATTTGTGAACTTAAAATTTCTTTTTAATCCTCTTTTGAAGCCATTTCTTTTATCAAAATCTCCGTGAAAATTTGACGGAGTTTCCGTTGTTTATTTAACTTTCCAAAAATTTAGGTTTTTCCTGCAACCTGATAAAAACATTCATTCACAATGTCAGAAGCCAGCAGGGATAATATCAACACATATCATAACTTAGTGCATCATTGTGCGCATATCACAGCACCAGAATATCAACATAAAAGTTAGCAGCCATATAGACAAGTTTTGGAAATAGTATTTTCGCAAAATGACTCATTTCCCCAAAGGAGTGGTCCTGGGCTCACCTAAAAGATATATTTACATATTTACATCAAAATAAGTCACATCATAAAATCATAGGCCCAGGACATAACTGTAACATCTCGAATTTTAATTCTAATAAAATTAGAATAATAATAAGATTTGGAAGTAACGATTATCCTAAAAGGGATTAAAAGTGATGGATTAGGAATTCTCGGAGTGCCATAAAGGAATCAAGGAGCATTTGCATCGGAAAAGAAATTTAAAGAAGACCAAATGAGTGTTAAAAGTCGATGTTTTCGGTGTTATAAACACCCTAAATTAGGAAATTCAAAATAAAAGATCTACATCTCTAAGCACGAATTCCACCGTTGGATATGAAGCTAAGTGTCTTAGGATGCTTGTCTCCAAATTTGGGCAAGATCCGACGATTAACAAAGAAGTTATAACACAGTCAACCCAAAGTCAACCATCTCGCGCTCAAGCACGCCAACCTCGCGCCCAGGCGCGCGACTTGCATCAGACCTGAGCCAAAGTGACACTCGCGCTCAAGTGCGGAGGGCCGCGCTCAAGCGCGGATCTGTTTGAAAGTCGTTTTTTGGGGAGGGTCGAAACCCCATTTCATCCCTCTCCTTCTTCAACAACGATCTTATCTCTCCCTCCTTCCTCCTTCCCCCACAACCCATTCTCTCTCTTCTCTCTCTTGGCTCTTTCTCCCTCCTTGCTCTCTTTCTTCCTCTCTTCCTCTCCCTTCACCAGAGCCGCCGCCACCGTGGCCGCCGATCGCACCATCACGACCCACCGCTCGATGCCACCATCATAAACCCCTTACTCTCTCTCTCTTTCCCCTCTGGACGAACTTTCTCTCTCTCCCTCTCTTCCCTCTCTTTGATCTCCCTCTTTTCTCTCTCTTGTCGGCCGAACCTCCCTTGGACCACCGCCACCACAACCCAACACCATAGCCACAGCTTCTCCCTCATTTCCTTCCTCTCTCATCCACGAGCTTTCTCTCTCTCTCTCTCTCTCTCTCTCTCTCTCCACGGATCTCACCGGCGTCGTTACCGATCCGTGATCGTGCCAGGTTTGTGTCGGGTGCCCCGAAGCTCGAAGCTCTTACCTTGGTCCAGACCGTGATCGTTCTCGCTGTAACACCCCTAATTTTTGTCTCCCGAATAATAGGAGTTTTATTATTAATTTATATGGATTTCTAATTTTATGCTTTGTATTTAATTAGCCGGAAATATAAAAATAAGTTGAAATATTTTTATATGGCAAATAAATGCAAAATATAAGAATATTGCATTTTAGTCCCTGGATTAGGACCTAAATGTAATATTGAAAAGGTTCTTGGAGGGAAAGATTTAAAAATATTAATTTTTAAATTTTGAACTAATCTAACCGGTTAGTAATGCCCTGTAACCGGTTAGACGATGAACCCAGAAACTGGGTTAATGGATTTTGATGAGTAATCACTTGATTAATCACGGAATCGCCACGATTACAGCCTAAACCCAGTGGAAAAACACGCGTCAACGTGCATGTAATTCTTGTTGGTCTATAAATAGCTGAATTTCTGATGATTTGGGGGTTGATTCAACTGGCTTTGTGTTGAGAGGTTGAATTAGGGTTTTGATTTCGTTTGAAGCGATTTTCCTTCTTCTCTGAGTGTTAGAAAGTGAGAGATACACTTTTGGAAAGCTTAAATCAAGAGCTTTCCATTGATATAAAGATTGTGAGTCAAAAGTGTGTGTGTGAGGAGGAATCAACCAACAAAGCTAAGTGTTGAAAACTGGACTCTGTCTCTTCTTAGTTCAGGAAGCTGTATTTGGACTTTGATTTTGATCAGTTCAGGTAACCTCTAGGTCCCAAATCACTTTCATTCATTAGTGCATGTTACCTAGAGCAATCTCTAACTGTTTTCCCCAATTTTCTTGGCCAATTGTTTTGTCAAACCTTATGTTCTTTGGACCCTGTTGATGGAAAACGTGGCTGAGAGCAGAATCTTGGTTTGTGAGAAATCTGTGGAGTTTTCTTCAAGATCAGTATTAATAGTCATCAAAATCAACTTAGAGGTATGGGAGAAGTCTACCTTATACTAGATTTAGACTAAAAATCAAGTGATTTAGGATTTGAGTTAACAAAACTCAAAATGGGCATTATGTGTTTAAAGCACAAACGCTTGGAGGCCAAATTTTGGCTCAATTCTGTGTTGAGCAAATTTAAATTGATGCATGCAAGTGATTTAAGGTTTAAAATCAGAAATTAATTGTTGATTATGAGTTTTGTGGTATTGATTGGTGTTTGTATTGATTTTTATGCAAATTGATGCCATAAGCTTGATGGATGCAAACTGAATGTGTTTCTGGGTATAAACATATTGCTCTTAAGGCATATGAACTCTGAGAATGTTGAAATTGGGTTAGATTTGAGAAATGAAAAGAATGATTTGTCAAAACTCTTGTTTTGGTGGACTGACTGTAACACCCCTAATTTTCGTCTCCCGAATAATAGGAAATTAATAATAAAAGCTTTATTATTAATTTATAGAAATTTTGCAAGTTTATATTTTGTATTTAATTAGCCTTAAATATAAAAATAAGTTTGAAATATTTTTATAGGGCAAATAAATGCAAAATATAAGGATATTGCATTTTGGTCCCTAGATGAGGACTAAAAGGTAATATTGAAAACGTTCTTGGAGGGAAAGATTTAAAAATATTAATTTTTAAATTTTGTACTAATCTAACCGGTTAGTAATGCCCTGTAACCGGTTAGACGATGAACCCAGAAACTGGGTTAGTGGATTTTGATGAGTAATCACTTGATTAATCCCGAATTCGCCACGATTACAGCCTTGGATTAGTGGAGAACCATGCGTCAACCTGCATGTTCATTCAATTTGCTTATAAATAGATGAAATTCTGATCAAATTGGGTTGTTGATGCTCTGGTTTGAGGTGAATCTCTGTTTAGGGTTTCAAAATCGTCCCTTCCAATTCTCTCTTGTTGTTGAGAGTTAGCTTTCGAGTGATACACAGTTGTAAAGATTACATCAAGAGCTTTACAAAGATATAAACATTGTGAGTTGAGGGTTAGGGAGTTAGGAGAACAGAGTCTTTGAAGTGGAGGAGTTTAAAACTGTTTCTGCAACCAACTGATTCTTGGAGCTTAGTTGGAACTTCAATTTGGGTAAGTGTATGAGCTCCTTTGACCTCAAATCACTTCGAATCTCTAGTGCATGTTACCTAAATCCAATCCTAATCATTTTCCCTAATTTGTTTGGCCAAAATCTATGATGAAATCTTTGGTGATTGGACCCTGTTGCTGAAATCGTGGGTAAAAGAGCAGACTAGGGATTTTGGTGGAATCTGTGAGTTCTCTTCAAACTCAGTGTCATTACTCATCAAACACTATCCTAAGGTATGGGAGAAGTCTACCTTATACTAGATTTAGACTAAAATTCAAGTGATTTAGGATTTGAGTTAACAAAACTCAAAAAGGGCATTATGTGCAATATGGCACAAAGGCTTGGAGGCCAAAGTTTTGCTCACTGTGGTTTTGAGCAACTTTATATTGATGCATGCAAAGTATATGGAGGCTGAAGTCTGAGTTTGAATGCCTATTATAAGTTTTGTTGTATTAAATTGTGTTTATGTGAATTTTCATGCAATTTGATATCATAAACTTGATGCATGCAATTTGAATGTGTTTCTGGGTATAAACACGTTTATCTTAAGGCATATGAACTCTGTGAATATTGAGATTTGGTTAGATTTGAGAAAAGAAGAAAATGAATTGTTAAAACTCTTGTTTTAAAGGACTGACTGCATAATCTAACCGGTTACTCGATATTCGTAACCGGTTAGACACTGCAGAACTTCAAAGAAAAATCAGTTCATTAATCAGTCCTGAAATTTTAGTGGTTTCTGCTCAAATCTATGCTTTAATCTCATTATCTATGATCTGAACATGAGTTGTTATAATGTCAAGGTTCAGATTTGAAAGATTAAAATTAATGCCTTAAGTGGATGAAATAATTTCAAGAGGAAATTATGTTCATTGGAAAATGAAAAGTGATTTAGACCTTTTGAATGATAAAACTGTAATTTTGAGGCATAAAACAATGTTTAACTTGTTTATGGATTGGGTATTAAATTCAAGAAAGAGGGTTTTTCTGAATTTTTAATGGTAAACAGTTCAAGTCTGTAATTCTAACCGGTTAGCCTGAGACTGTAACCGGTTAGTACCTGAATCTGAAAAATAAAAAGTTAAGTTTTTGAATACCATTGACATTATTTTACCTAATCTAAGTTTAAGGGCATGTTTTGAGAAAATTCAAAGGAGAATTTCATGCCAAAGTGTATGTCTCAAATAAATCATTCAAAAAGGGAAATTGGAATATTTCTAAATCACATTAATTAATGTAAAGATAAAACCAACCCTGATATTTGTGCATCCATATAGACTGGAAGTCTGGTTGGTAGGAACGTTTATCATATTCTGGGAATATGAGGAGGGTACTCTGGGAGTACCAAATTATAACCTACTTGATGACACATTATAGATATGTGGCCAGTGTCCGGGACCTGGTTTTTATGCGTTCTGGGAACGTATGCGTTCTGGGAACGTGGTGCACACTCCGGGAGTGATGCTTATTATCCAAGTATGGTTCGGCATTATGTTCTGGGAACAAATGTCGGTGTTCCGGGAACACAAGGGTGTATTGGATGGACGTCCAAGATGGACTTTTAGAGGCCTCAGTTGTGGATAGAAAATCATACATCATGCCACTTGCATTATAAGAGTTATAATGTTGAAAACTGGTGTGCTCATATGTATTTGCATTATGATCTGTCCATGATATACTTGTGATTGTAATTTTAGTAGCATTTATGTTTTAAAGACCTTTTTAGTAACCCAAAGCCCATAGTGCAGGTCTTTCTATGGCAATCAGGAATAGAAATATTACTAATGAAATGTTAGAACGAATCACGACCGTGCTGGAAGGCATGCAGCAGCAGCAGAGACAACAACCTTCTCAAGGGCGAGGTGGTAACCCATCTGCTGGCAACATGGCGAATCATGATGCTAAGACTCTGTCGGAGTTCAGAAAGTGAAACCCACCAAGGTTTGAGGGAGGATATAGACCTGATGAGGCGAACAAGTGGTTGCATGAGATTAATAAGATTTTCCGAACTTTGGAGTGCTCGGATGAGCAGAAGGTGACCTATGCAGTTTACATGCTCCATGGGGAAGCTGAAAACTGGTGGGATCACACTGTCCAATTGCTGAATTTTGAAAGGAGGGCAATCAACTGGGGAGTATTTATGGAGAAGTTTCTTAATAAATATTTTCCAGAAGATTTGCGGAGAAAGAAGGAAGTGGAATTCATGCAATTGAAGCAGGGGGATATGAGTGTAGGGGAGTATGCTGCTAGATTCGAGGAGCTGATGAAGTACTCTCCCTACTACTTAAATAACCCTGATGAAAGGAGTAAGTGTGTTAAGTTTGAAGGTGGACTAAGGCCGGAGCTAAAGTCTATCTTCAGTTATCAAAGGATTCAGAGTTTCCCTGCACTAGTGGATATGTGCAGAATGTATGAAGATGATAAGAAGGCTGAATTGATGGGAAGTCAAGTGAAAGGGGTTGGACAGAACTATGGACCCCAGAGGAAGAAGAAGTTTGATCATCGGAGTACTGGTTCATATTCTAAGAACAAGGGTAAGGGCAAAGCGGTGATGGATAACAAGAACAAGTCTCGCGATAATGCTCCTTATTGCGAGAAGTCCAAGCGTTATCATCATGGTCAGTTTTGCTGGTCCACAGGAGGATGTTTCAAGTGTGGAAAGCAAGGTCACTTTGCTCGTGAATGCAAAGAATCTGCAAAGGGAGATGCAAAGGGATCTGCTGGCAAGCCTGTGGTGCAAGGAAGAGTATTTACTCTGAGTGGTAATGAAGCAACCCAAACCCCGAATCTCGTGCAAGGTAACTTTCTGCTTAATAACCAACCTTGCAAAATCATGTTTGATTCTGGAGCTACACATTCTTTTGTTTCTCCTGAATGTGTGAATAGGCTGAATCTTGTTTTTCTGATTCACCCTGCTATCTTAGTATAGATACTCCTACGGGAATACCGATCTTCACCGCTAAAGTCTGTTTAGGGTGTAATGTAGAAATTCTGGGTCATCTTTCCAAGGTAGATTTGGTTTGTCTTCCTAAGTTACAATTGGATGTGATCTTGGGTATGGACTGGTTGATGAAGAACCCAGTGATCATCAATTGTGAGGAAAATACAATTCAATATAGGACCCTTGAACCGGAAGGTTATATGTGTTTATTCTCGGCTTCTGGAGAAGAAGAGTCGACGTCGATCGAGGAGATTCCGGTGGTGAGGGAATTTCCGGAAGTATTTCCTGAAGAGATACCAGGATTACCTCCGAAGCGAGAGATAGAGTTTGGGATTGATTTAGTCCCTGGAGCTGGTCCCATCTCTATTGCTCCTTATAGGATGGCACCACCAGAAATGGTAGAAATGAAGAAGCAGATAGAGGAATTGTTGTAGAAACAGATGATCAGGCCAAGCGTTTCGCCTTGGGGAGCTCCATTACTGTTTGTAAAGAAGAAAGATGGGAGTATGAGGATGTGTGTGGATTACAGGCAGTTGAATAAGGTCACTATTAAGAACAAGTATCCTTTGCCAAGGATTGATGACCTTATGGACCAGGTTAGAGGAGCTGCAGTATTCTCCAAGATTGATCTGAGATCGGGTTATCATTAGATCAGGATAAAGGAGGAGGATATACCCAAGACTGCATTTCGATCTCAATACGGTCATTATGAGTATGTTGTGATGCCGTTTGGGTTGACTAATGCACCTGCTATTTTCATGGACTATATGAACCGGATCTTTAGACCATATTTGGATTTATTTGTGGTGGTATTCATTGATGATATTCTGGTCTATTCTAAAAATCCGGAAGAGCATGAAGAGCATCTCAGGATTGTGTTGAAAGTCCTGAAGGAGAAGCAATTATATGCCAAACTTACGAAGTGTGAGTTTTGGTTGAACGAAGTGAAGTTTTTGGGGCATGTAATCTCTAAAGAAGGAATTGTCGTGTCCTTAACCAAGATCAACCTTAAAGCTATGGAAGAGCCTTGAAGAATGATCCCAGCTAAGATGTTAATATAGGACTTTTTAGGATTTCTGAATATCCAGTTGGGATAATCAGGTTCTCCCTAGTCAACAATGTGTGTGCTAGTGTCAACTTAGGGATGAGAAGACGTACCTTTGCCCCTATAGCATGGTGGTTCTTATAGGGGATTACCTGTGTATTGTGGGCCGTTCTGATGAGCCTTTTGTAGAGGTAGAATTCAAGTAGGATTTGTAGAGGTTATGATAAGATCACGCCCATAAATCCTATAAATGATAGACCTTATCCAATGCTGTTTTATCTAACCAAGAGTTGTGGGAATCTAGGAGTAGTTACGGTTTGATGAGGCTGTAAACGATAAGGATCATATTGAAAGTCCTGTGCTCGGTGTTAACCTCATCGGCACGTGACTCTCATGTAGAAACCCAGTTTGCTCGGTGAAAGTATCCGATCGTTGGCCCTGCATCAGTATCATACTAGTAAGGGTAATGAGGCTCTCGGTCGGTCGACGCTCGGTTCTACTACAAGTCCACTACATAAGCCCCCCAAGCTCGGTTGGGTGATTTGAGCCTTGCCGAGTTAATGAGACAAGCGAGCCGTCTTCCGACTGAACTTTGCTGATTGAAAGAGGTACCTGAGCATTTTCGTGCTTTTATCAGAGTTGTCGTTTGATTGACCCCAAGATGACCTTTCACTTCTTCTTGTGTTTACACGTGTCCCTTACTTTACAGGGAAATGGAACGTTATGATTTCAAACTTACCGGAGGTGCCACGTATTTAGTTTTCAATACTAATGGGCTTTTTCTGACTCAGGCCCAATCCTTTTGAGATAGTGGAGGGATGTTTTTAAGACGAATTCCAAAGGGCGGTTTCACACAATTCATTCTAACAAACTTCAGAAACCTTTCAGACTCTCTCACCTCTGTTCATCGTTTTCTTGTAGCTTTGATCGTTGAAGCCAGAGTTCTTCAGAGGAGTTCTTGCCAAGTTTCTCTTCTCTACATCAAGTGCATTTCCATCTCTGTGGTCTTTGATCGAGGCCGTACCCGATACAAATAAAAACAGTTTAAGTATAGTACTAGGAAGTGACTCCTAGGTCGTCTCCCAAGGAATATCTTATCAAGCAAAAGGTCGAACACATAGTATGCATAGAAAACAGGGGGGGTTTTTTTTTGTATTGAATATTGAATAATTGAAATCAAAACAGAATTAAATCAAAACGAAGAAACAGATAAGGAAAAGTGGATAAACCCCTTTGGCTCGCGTTCACAACTCTATCATCGGTCACAAAAGATCAATTTCTTTCCTCTTCACTGTCCAACTCGTGAGAATTAAATACTAAGCGAAAATTCAATTCTCACCCCAAAACCCAAACCTCTAATTAAGCATTAAAAGCCAAAGCATGGAGTTTTTACGAGTTTGCATAAATTAAGCATTCATACACATGGATTATCTCTATAGAATGGAACTAAGCGAACCACAACATATCAATAAGCATGAAAACAGTGAATAAAAACGAAATAGCATTAAGAACAGAACCTCAAGAGTATGTGATACATTACCAAAGGGATTTAACCTAAGAGTTTAGCCTTCCATGATGAAATAAGTCAAAAACGTGTAGAAAAAAAGGGAAGAGAGAGAAACCCTAGCAGCCACCACAAGCTTGGAGAGCAAAACTAAGCCTTCTATATGAGAGAGAATGTAAAAAACGTGAATGGAAGCTCTCTCAAGGGTTTACACGAATTTGGCTTTTTAAATCACAAAACGGGCCTAAATCATGGGCCCAAATCCTAAGGAAAGCTTATCTCTAAATTAAATCTAAAAATATCTTATAGATAAAATCTAAATCTTAAAAGATATAACTAAATCTCAACTAATCCTAAAGATAGATTACAATCTTCACTTCATCATATATCTTCTCTTCCAAAATTAAATCTTCATTCCCAAAATGTCCAAAAAGCCCTTGTGCCAAATATGACCTGAAAATAGAAATAGAATTAATTAGGCTAAATAATCCCAAATTAAACAATATTCAGAATATTAGTCCAATAAACTCTAAATCACTAAATCAAGCTAAACAATGTCAAATAGGCAACAAGTATCAATAATAGGAGTAAAATAATGCAAGGAAAAATGGAAAATAAAATGCTCATCAGTCTTGATTTCTCTTTGGTTTCTTGGTCATTCGTCACTGACAGGTAACGAACCTTTCTTCTCTTCTCTGGCGATTTTCTCTTTCTTCTTTGATGTTTAAGATTCTTTGCATGCGACTGCTTCTGCCATCTGCTGTGTATATGTGTTTAGAACTTTCTTTTTAATGCATTGGCTCTGGTCCTTCTTCCCTGATTTTGAAAAGATTTTTCTAGGGTTTGAACAAACCCTCATATCATTGTTGCTCCAAATCACTGTTTCGAACAAAACCCCAAATCATTGTTGCTCCAAATCACTGTTATAGTGTACCCCATTTGCCCTTCGAAGTCCTTTATCCCCCTTTAATGTTTACTGAGTGATCGTCGTAGCGTTTCTTAGGTCTGTTTTACGTTTTGCTGCACTTAACTTCTTAGGGTTGGTACTGAAGCGGAGTTTACCATGAGTGAGGAATCTGTAAACTCTGATGTTCCAAGAACACATAAAGGAGGAAACCCAGAAATTTGTGTTAAACCGATAGCCACGCGTTTTCCTCAGACTTTGAAAGAGTTCAGGCAGGGTGTGATTCACTATAGGATTGCCGAGAGGGTAGAACAGAAGAGGTTAAGGAAGCAACAGAGAGGTATTAGACATTTCAGTCGGTTTGGGAAAATTTTGCCCTGAAAGGGAGGTGTTCTCCAACCGACCGTAGCCGTAAGTATTTGAACTGAAATAGTTAAGTTTTTCTGCTTCTGACTCCAAGTGTGCCCCCTTTTCCTAAGGTATGAAGAGGAAATGTGTCTCTAATCCTGAACTTTATCCATTTCCGCCGGACGCAGATCAATGTGATTGGGTGGACAGAGAAGTTCTTGGTACTCAATCTGAGCTCTCAATAGAAAATTCACTAGATCAAACACGGGCTATAATTCTGCCGTGTCCTGATGATAATGCTGGGAACCAATACTCCATTAGTCCTGTGGGTTTGAATGAACGGGTCTGTAGTCATATTCCGGCGGGTAGTCCTGGTTTTTATTTTTATGAAGAAGTTGTTACTCGGTTAGGGATTAGGATACCTTTTACCGATTTTGAGATAGGTGTTTTGAGTACTTTGAGAGTGGCCCCTTCCCAGCTGCATCCCAATGCTTGGGCATTTGTGAGGGGCTTCCAGCAAGTGTGTTCAGCCATGGAGTGGTCCTACACTCTTCCGATTTTTTTCTACCTATTTGACCCTCAATGCAACACCTTTGAGAAAGGATCAGTAAGACGACCTTCGGTCTCTCTGAAGTCCCGCAATGGCTATACTCTTTTCACCAAGTATTCTGAATCTTGGAAGGGTTTTAAACCTTTTTTCTTTAAATATAATTTTATCGGCAATGGAGTTTGCTGGTTCACCCGTCCTGGTGAATCCCGACCAATTCCACGGTTTCCTCTCTAGTGGACTGCGAGCTTCTTTAACCGATCGATTGCCTCGTACTCCTCAGATTGGAAATAACTGGCTGAACATGAGAATGAGGTGTGTCGAGCAGTTGAGAGTTACATGAAATCTAATGGGAGGATAGAAACAAAGGACATTGTGAACATCCCTTCATCGGATGTTAAAGCAGAACTTGGTAAAACTGTTTTCTTTTGGTTGTTGCATTTGTTAAGTTGATCCGTTCTAATGTTACTTCGTTTTTCTTGTTCTTTGCAGAAAAAATGGCTTCCCGGATGGCTTCTTTAGTTCAAGGGGGAAAGAAGAGGAAGACCCATGCAACGAGCACGGCATCCGGGTCTTCAAGCTTGAGTACCCCGAGCTTGAGTACCTCCACTCCAACTGCTTCTCCATCCGAGGCATCCCCTCGGCCAACTTCAAACGTGGTGGCTGTCGGCGCTACGGTTTCATTGGGCCCTAGCGGCCAAGTCCAAACCATTTCTCCCCTTCAACCACAAATTCGCCGCCGACGGATTGATAAAGGAAAAGAGAAAGTGACCAAAGGGGTGAATCCACGGGTTGAAGGTTCAAGTGCTAATGCTGCTGTTGTTCCCTCTTCTGACAACGCTCCCTCTTCTGCTGCGACCCCACCAGAAACATCTATATGGGACCAACAATTTGATGAAAGATTTGGCCAATATATCTGTTCTGAATCTGACTGTACTCGTTTTGGAACTCTTTCTACCGACCAATGGTCTCGTTGCAACATGACTCTTGCCAAATATCTGCTGCGGGGTGCCAACCTTGCATATTTTTTGGCCAAGCAACCTGATGGACTTTTCGCTGGTTATAATGCCGAGCAGAGGGAGGCTCGTGAATTGTCTGCTGCTCAAGAGGCTAGCCTCTCGGATGAGCTGAACCGTATAAAGAATGAGTTGGAAAACTTAAAGGCTGACAAAAATGAACTGATTAAAGAGAGGGACTCTTTGAAGGTTTCCCAAAAGGTTGCTGAGGATAAGAAGAAAGAGGCCGAGGAAGCACTGAAGAAGGAATTGCAGGAGAGTCGGCAGAAGATGGACGAGCTGAGGGCAGAAGTTGAGAAGTCTGCTGCGGTTGCTCAGAAATTGAAGGAGAAAGCTCTTTCTCACAAGAAAAAGGCGGCAACCAACTTCTATAACTAGAGTAAAAGCGTCGATGATTCTTTTGTCTCGGCCATCAAGCAAATTCAATTTCTGAATCCTGAGACCGAATTCAGGGTGGTCGGAGCTCATCCATTTCATATTGTCGAGAATGGGAAGCTGATTGATATTGAGACCAAGGCCGAAGTCGATCTACAAGGTGAGGATCTGCCAAATCCTCTCGTTGATCTGACTGAAGCCCCTGACTTTGATGATTCCAACGTTGTTCTATCTGATATTGAGTAGTGATCTGTTTTTGTTGCTTTTCTGTAGGGTTTAACATTTTGTTGCTCGCTGTTACCGAGCGTCTTTACTGAACAATTTTTGCTTTAACCTGTTGCTCGTTGTATTCGAGCGTACTTCTTTATAACCATGAACAATTTATTTTTTCTCCTGCTAAATTTTAATCAGTTTGCCTTTTACACAAATTGTGTTGTGTAAATTACTTTTGTTATTTTTTGGGCTTCGTTTGTCACGTGACCCCAGATTTTACTGCTATTCTCGAACAAAAAAGGCTAATTTAGGAATTGCTTCAATTGAACAAATTATTGTGAGTAGAACTCGGATCGCCGACTTTAGCCGAAGTGGGACCCTCGGACCGCGAAATTAGGAAAGTAATTTCCCGAATTCGGGCATTCTATGAATACGTTGTTCAACTCTCATAAAGAGTTGTATCTCGATTATGCTCGGTGGCTAGCCGAACGAAATGAGGCGTATGTCACATCACAATGTTCGCAAAAGAGTTTGAAGGAAATTGATGCGTTTTATTGATAAAAGAATACAAAAATGATGTTGCTCGTTTGTCAACTAATTCCTAACAATTGTCTCTAAGCTAAGAAGGATGTTACCCTTCGTTTATTTGACCTAAAACATTTTTGAGCAATAGACTATCCTATTTGTAAAAAAGTGAAAAATAAAATAGGAGCTTAACTGTAATAAGCTCTGAGTTTGGCCACGTTCCAGCTGTTATTGATTTCCATGCCCGAGAGATTCTCCAATTTGTAAGCACCAGATCCAGATTTAGCCTTCACTCGGTATGGGCCTTCCCACTTTGGCTTCAATTTTCCAACTCCAGCATTTCCTTTGCCGATATCCGCTTGGCGAAGGACTAAATCTCCTACTTCAAAACTTCGCGGACGAACCTTCTTGTTGTATTCCCAAGCTTTCCGCTCCTTCACTTTTCTTTCATGAGCGGCGGCGTTCTTTCGAATTTCCTCAAGTAAAATGAGCTCTTCGCTGATCAAATGGTCGTTAGTTTCTAAAGGACGTTCAAGCGTCCTAAAGGTAGGGATTCACTTTTCGATCGGAATGACTGCGTCGCAGCCGTATGTCAAACGAAAAGGATTCTCTCCTGTAGATGAGTGTACAGTTGTCCTGTGTGACCATAAGACGCTCGGAAGTTTATCCGCCCAAGTGCCGGTTGCGTTACCGAGTTTCCTCTTAATTCCATCCAAAATTGTTCTGTTGGCCGCTTCGGCTAACCCATTTGTTTGTGGGTGCTCAACAGAACTGAAATAGTGAGTGATTCCCAGGTCGGCTGCTAATTGTTGAAAGTGAGAGGCTGCAAATTGTGATCCATTATCAGTAACTATGGCATGAGGCACTCCAAACCGAGAGATAATTTCCTTCACAAAGAAAGATTGAATACGGGCGGTGGAAATTGTTGCTAACGGAACCGCCTCAATCCACTTAGTGAAGTAGTCGATAGCCACTACCGCAAATTTGAGTTGCCCTGGTGCGGTGGGAAACTTCCCAATGATGTCCATGCCCCATTGATAAAAGGGCCAAGGGGCACCGAGAGAGTGTAACTCTTCAGCAGGTCTTTGGTAGATGTCGCTGTGAAACTGGCACTGAACACACTTCTTAACATGTTCCATGGCGTCTTTTTGCAGTGTAGGCCAAAAGTAGCCCGCTCGGATTACTTTTCTCGCCAGGGACTTTCCACCCATATGGTGGCTACAAATTCCACCGTGAATCTCCTCCAGTACCTCCTCAGCTTGAGACGGGTTGACACATCTGAGCATGGGGGAACCAAAGCCTCTTTTGTACAGAACTCCATTCAGAACTGTGTATTGAACTGCTTTCTTAACCAACTTCCGAGCCTCTGCCTGGTCTTGGGGGACGAACCCATGTTGCAAATAAGTAAGAAGCGGATCCATCCATGATTGAGATAATGAGACAGCCAAAATGACACTCGGTCGGGGAATAGTTTCTTGTATCAATGTTTTATTGTTTTCCGACCCCTTTGTACTTGCCAATTTGGATAAAATGTCGGCTCGGGAATTTGAATCTCTCGGGACATGGGAAATGTCAAATTCCGAAATGTTTGAGATGATTCGCTTTACCTCTTCAAGATACTTTTGTAGGATGGGCTCCTTTGCCTTGTATTGACCCTTGATCTGAGAAACCACTAGTTGTGAATCGCTGAAAACTGACAGTCGCTCTGCTCCGAACTCATGAACCATCTTGAGGCCTGCAAGAACTGCCTCGTATTCTGCTTGGTTGTTCGACGTTTGGAACTCGAACTTCGATGAGTATTCCATGCATAATCCTTCGGGGTTTTCAATGATGACCCCCGCTCCAGCTCCTTTCTTATTGCTTGATCCATCAACATATACTGACCATAAGTTTTGAGAGACGTCCGAAGGGATATCTGTGAATTCGGTGACAAAATCGACAAGAGCTTGAGATTTCATCGCCTTCCTCGGTTCATAGGCAATATCGAATTCGGATAGTTCGACAGACCACGAAACCATCCTACCTGCTAGGTCAGGTTTATGAAGCACTTGTCTGAGAGGTTGAGCTGTTCTTACCAATATTCTATTTGCCTGAAAATACTGTCTTAATCTCCGAGCCGACACGACCAAACAGTACGCAAGTTTCTCCAGCTTTTGATATCTCAACTCCGGTCCTTGAAGCGCTCAGCTAACGAAATACACTGGGGCCTCAATACCTGAATCCTCTCTTACCAAAACCGAACTGACCGCCGCTTCTTCCACTGACATGTATAGAATGAGGTTTTCACCATGAAGTGGGCTGTGGAGTACGGGTGGGCTGGAAAGATACTCCTTTAACTGAACAAAAGCTTGCTCACAGTGCTCGTTCCAAAGGAATTCTTTGTTTTTCCTAAGGAGCTGGTACCATGGCAAGGCTTTCCGAGCAGCTTGGGATAAATATCTGGAGAGTGCCGCCACTCGGCCCGTGAGTTGTTGAACTTCTTTAAGATTAGCTGGGCTCCTCATTTCAAGGATTGCTTTGCATTTATCTGGATTGGCTTCAATCCCTCTCTCGGTTAACATAAAACCGAGGAAAGAACCGGCTGGGACTCCGAACACACACTTTTCTGGATTCAACCTCATGGAGTACTTTCTCACTCGATCCAGTATTGTCGCGAGGTCCTGGGCATGGTTTTCTTGCTGTCTGCTCTTTGCAATAATATCATCGATGTATACTTCCATGCTTGAGCCAATCATGCCTTGAAAAACCTTGTTCATCATCCTCTGATAGGTAGCACCCGCATTCTTCAACCCAAAAGGCATGACATTGTAACAATAAGTTGCCTTGTCGGTGATGAATGCGGTTTTATCTTGATCGGCAGGAAACATAGGGATCTGGTTGTAACCAGAGTAAGCATCCATAAAGGACAAGAGTTTGTAACCAGCTGAACTGTCGATGAGTTTGTCAATAACGGGGAGTGGATACTGGTCTTTAGGACAAACTTTATTCAAGTCCGTGTAATCGACACACATCCTCCACTTTCCATTGGGTTTTTTGACCAAGACGGTGTTAGCTAACCAGTGTGTATAGTCAATTTTCCTAATGAAACCTGCTCGGAGTAATTCAGCAACCTTTTCTTCAATGACAGCGGCCTTTTCAGCACTAACCTTCCTTTTGCGTTGTGCCACCGGTCTCGACCCCGGAATGATACTCAACTTATGGAAGATAAAATTTGGGTCGATTCCCGGCATATCAGCTGATGTCCACGCGAACAGATCTTTATTTGAAATCAACAGAGTGGTTAACTCCTCTCTTACACTTGCGGGTAGTTCAGAACCGATTTTTACTTGCCTAAGGGGATCATTGGTCAATGTCAAGAATTCCCACTGTCCCTTCGGGGTTGGTCTATTTCTGTCGGATTGGTCTCTCATATCCAGATCTGCGAGGTTAATATTGCCCTTTCCCAAAGAGACTCTTTCCAAATTGCTCGGATCCTTGTTTTTAACCTTCCCTAAACTGGCGTTGTAACATTTCCTTGCTGCTTCTTGCTCGGCCTTGACAGTTACCACTCTATCATCAGTTCCGACGAATTTCATAGCCAAGTGAACTGTAGATACTACCGCCCCAAATGCTTGCAAAGAAGTTCTCCCAAGAATGGCATTGTAGGCCGTTGGACAATTAACCACCAAAAATTTGACTATCTCGGTTCTGGCCGAAGGCTGTTGTCCGAGAGTTACGGGAAGTTGGATGTACCCCTTTGGCTCAATGGTGTCCCCCGTGAAACCAATTAATTCACCCTCAAAGGGAGTGAGATTGCACTCCCTGAGTTTAAGGGCTTTGAACAGAGGGAAAAACATGATGTCCGCCGAGCTCCCTTGGTCGATGAAGACTCGTTTTACCTCGTAATTACCAATAAGGGCAGTGATCACCATGGGGTCATTATGTCCTGGAAGGATTCCATCCAAATCGCTGTCATCAAAAATAATGGGAACGTTTTTTGTTGATCTCTTGGCTATAGGCTTCCGACTGACTGCCAAAATTTGGTTGATGTACTTTTTTCTGTCGGCTTTCTTCTCTCCACCTCCAGCAAAACCTCCCGCAATAGTGTTAACCAAGAATTCATTTTTATTAGCGTTTGTATCAGGAGCTGGAGTGGGATCGGTTCTCTGCCTCCCGGTGTTTCTATCGTCTGGTGACCTACTTCTCCGGCTTTTGGATTTTGCTGGTGACTGAGATCTGTTCCTACTTCTTCGGCCGGCTGCATCCCTGATGTATTGTTGTAGCTTGCCATCCCTGATCATCTCTTCGATCAAATCCCGCAACCAGATGCACTCGTCGGTCGTATGGCCGTATCCCCTGTGGAAGTCACAATATTTTGACCTATCACGTTGTGCGCCCTTTCTTAAAGACGGAGGTCTTTGGGCAGAGCGTAAGTCAGTCTGCATTGTTTCCCTCAGGATTTGACTCCTTGGAACAGTTAAAGGAGTGTATTCCTGAAATTTATTCCTCGGAGGAATCCTTCGGTCTCGATCATTCCTATCTTGTCTTCCACCAAAACATTCGTCACGTTTTTGTTTATTTTGACCTTGAGGATCAGCTCGTTGCCTTTCTTCTCTGACTTTCTGCCCCTTATGGAATTCCTCCAAATTAATGAACTTATTAGACCTCTGTCTCAGCTCGGCCATATCTTTTGGAGGTTTTCCAATCAAGGACTTTCTGAAATCCCCCGACTGTAAACCCTGCGTGAAAAATAGTACTGCCACACCAGGTTCTAATCGAGGAACCGAGCTAGCCTCTGCATGGAATCGCGAAAGGTAATCTTTCAATGACTCATCTTGTTTTTGGGTGACTGCCGCTAAGGTGTGGTCGGATTTAGGCTGGATGCAACTAGCCGTGTATCTATTTAAAAACACTCTTTTCATCTCCTCCCAAGAATTTATTGAGTTCCGAGGGAGGGATGAGTACCAACGTAACATTGACGGCTCTAGGGCCATGGAAAAGGCTCGGCATTTCATCTCCTCTCCTCCACCGTAATAATTCATCGCACCTTCGTAAGAGACAATATGGTCTACTGGATCGGTTAGGCCGTTATAATGTGGCACATTAGAAGGGCCCAAGTAACCTTGAGGAGTTTGGAATGCCATAATATATGGAGTAAAGGGATGACCAGGGTGAAAATCACCTTGATCCTGGTTCATGGTAGGGTTAGTATGGGTATTTTGTGGCGGGGGGAGTTGCATTACTGGGAGTGGTTGTGGGTCCATGGTTTGAGGCATTGTATTTTGGGGTAGTATGGTGGTCGGTTGACTCTGTGCAATCCTTGCCATAGCTTACTGTTGAAGGTCGGCAATATCCCGACCTTGTTTTTCAATTAGAGCCGTTTGTCTGTTTAGGATGTTAATCATCTCTTGCTCCCGAGCCCGAGCAGATGCAGATGTTCCATAGGACCTGCCGATGGAATGGCTATGATGAGAATTTCCAAGAGCAGTTCTTCCTGGATTCAGTCTGGTCCTAGGTGTTGAACTTATGTGGTCGGGATGGGGTGGGATAGGAGGGGTACGTTGGGTATTTCGGCCATGATGTGCTCGGGTTCCAGTGGTCCTGGATGTGTTTCGAGTGGTTGGGGCTGTGCTGCTCGAATAACCATGGGTGGAGGGAGGTGGTGTAGGAGGGGGTGGTGGTGGTGGAGGCAGTATGGTACGTAGAACTTGGAGTGGTTGGGGGTTGCTTCTCGTCCTAGGATGGGAAGATTGTGGTGTTTGGGAGTGAGTAGCGTGATTATTACCACGATTATGGCTGCGATGAGGGGGTGGATGACTTTGTGAATGGTTTGGTGGCTGGGAATTATTCCCTGCCCCAGAATGGGAGGTTCGTGGCGGTTGCCCATTATCTACACGATTATGGTTGAGAACATCGCGCAGATCACCTGCAGAATGAGGTTGCGGGTTGTTGTTGTCAGCGTTTCTGGGCCTGCCACGGTTGCGGGTGATGCGGTCATGGAGGTCACCAACTTGACTTCTGGTGGTAACCATGGTGGTGGTGGGAATGATATGTTATTCGGTTCCCACAGACGGCGCCAATGTCGTGTCCTTAACCAAGATCAACCTTAAAGCTATGGAAGAGCCTTGAAGAATTATCCCAGCTAAGATGTTAATATAGGACTTTTTAGGATTTCTGAATATCCAGTTGGGATAACCAGGTTCTCCCTAGTCAACAATGTGTGTGCTAGTGTCAACTTAGGGATGAGAAGACGTATCTTTGCCCCTATAGCATGGTGGTTCTTATAGGGGATTACCTGTGTATTGTGGGTCGTTCTGATGAGCCTTCTGTAGAGGTAGAATTCAAGTAGGATTTGTAGAGGTTATGATAAGATCACGCCCATAAATCCTATAAATGATAGACCTTATCCAATGCTGTTTTATCTAACCAAGAGTCGTGGGAATCTAGGAGTAGTTACGGTTTGATGAGGCTGTAAACGATAAGGATCAGATTGAAAGTCCTGTGCTCGGTGTTAACCTCATCGACACGTGACTGTCATGTAGAAACCCAGTTTGCTCGGTGTAAGTATCCGATTGTTGGCCCTGCATCAGTATCATACTAGTAAGGGTAATGAGGCTCTCGGTCGGTCGACGCTCGGTTCTACTACAAGTCCACTACAGGAATTGCGGTGGATCCAGCAAAAGTAAGTTCAGTGCTAAGTTGGGAACAGCCTAAGACCGTGACGGAGTTGAGAAGTTTCTTAGGGCTAGCTGGATACTATCGTCATTCGTCGGTTTATAGAATGATTTTCTAAGATTGCACTGCCTTTGACTAAGTTGACTCGGAAAGATCAACCGTTTGTGTGGGACGATCGGTGCGAAGTTAGCTTCCGTGAGTTGAAGGAAAGGTTAACATCGTCTCCTGTGTTAATCTTACCTGATCCTCACAAGAGTTTTGAGGTGTACTGTGATGCATCTAAGCAAGGACTGGGTTGTGTATTGATGCAAGAAGGAAGAGTAGTGGCTTATGCATCGTGACAATTGAAGAATCATGAAGTGAATTACCCGACACACGATTTAGAATTGGCTGCGATCGTGTTTGCCTTAAAGATATGGAGACATCATCTCTATGGCACTACATTCCAAGTATTTAGTGACCATAAGAGTTTGAAATATCTGTTCGACCAGAAAGAGTTGAACATGAGGCAAAGAAGATGGATGGAGTTTTTGAAAGATTATGACTTTAAACTCCACTATCATCCGGGTAAAGCAAATGTGGTTGCAGATGCTTTGAGTCGGAAAGCAATCCACGTAAGTGCGATGATGGTTAAGGAGGCAGAGTTGATTGAGGAATTCAGAGACTTGAGCTTGTTGACACAAGTGGAGCCATCAAGTATCAAGTTGGGGATGTTGCAGATTACAAACAAGTTCTTGGAAAGAATTCGGGAGTTGCAACGAGCAGACGAAGAGTTGTTGGAAAAGATGAAACTAGGTTCAGAGGGAAGGGAACCTGATTTCAAGATTGGGCAGGATGGAATCCTTCGTTTTAGGACAAGGATTTGTATACCAAGAGATCAGGAAGTTAGAAGACTGATTCTCAATGAAGCCCATAAGAGTCGGATGAGTATGCATCCTGGATCAACCAAAATGTATCAAGATTTGAAGAAGATGTTTTGGTGGCCTGGATTGAAAAAGGATGTGGCAGAATATGTGGCGGCGTGCTTGATTTGCCAGAAAGCTAAGGTAGAACATCAGAAACCGGGAGGACAGTTGCAACCTTTGAGGATTCCCCAGTGGAAGTGGGATAGCATCTCAATGGATTTTGTGTCTGGTTTGCCAAGGAGAGCAGCAAATCATGATGCAATTTGGGTAGTTGTAGATAGGTTAACCAAATCGGCGCATTTTATTCTGATAAACATGCGTTATCCTTTGAACAAGCTTACCCAGATCTATATCAAGGAGGTAGTTCGTCTTCACGGAGTGCCTTCGAGTATTGTGTCGGACCGAGATCCCAGATTTTCGTCGCAATTCTGGAAAAGTTTGCATGAGGCTATGGGAACAGGATTGAAACTGAGTTCTGCGTATCATCCACAGACGGATGGCCAGACGGAAAGAACGATTCAATTTTGGAAGATGTGTTGAGAGCTTGTGCACTTGAAGAACAAGGAAGTTGGGATCAAGTGTTACCTCTTGCCGAATTCACATACAACAACAGCTATCATGCGAGCATTGGAATGGCACCGTTCGAAGTGTTGTATGGAAGGAAGTGTCAAACCCCGCTATGTTGGTTCCAAGTGGGGGAGAACTTGATGGTTGGACCAGAAATGATACAGCAGACATCTGAGAAGATTAAGATGGTCCAGGCAAAGATGAAAGCGGCTCAGAGTCGGCAGAAGAGTTATGCGGATAAGAGGAGAAAACCATTAGAGTTTTCCGAAGGCGATCATGTGTTTCTTCGGGTAGTTCCGATGAAAGGAATCAGTAGAGTCTTGAGAACCCGAAAGCTGTCGCCTAAGTGTATAGGTCCATACCAAATTCTTAAGAGAGTTGGTCCTGTTGCTTACCAACTAGCTTTACCACCCTCTTTATCCAACTTGCACAACGTCTTTCACGTTTCGCAATTAAAGAAGTACACGCATGATCCATCAGTTATTCTAAAACTCCAACCTGATGATTTGACTTTGAAGGAAAACCTGACCTTTGAGACCAGACCAGTTCAGATAGAAGATCGTGAAGTTAAGCAGCTCAGGGGTAAGGAGATACCTTTAGTAAAATCATATGGGAAAATGCTGACGTATCAGAAGCTACGTGGGAATTAGAGGAAAAGATGCGTCAAGGGTATCCGGAGTTGTTTTTGTAAATTAGAATTTCGGGGACGAAATTCCTTTTAAGTGGGGGAGTAGTGTAACACCCCTAATTTTCGTCTCCCGAATAATAGGAAATTAATAATAAAAGCTTTATTATTAATTTATAGAAATTTTCCAAGTTTATATTTTGTATTTAATTAGCCTTAAATATAAAAATAAGTTGAAATTTTTTTATAGGGCAAATAAATGCAAAATATAAGGATATTGCATTTTGGTCCCTGGATGAGGACTAAAAGGTAATATTGAAAAGGTTCTTGGAGGGAAAGATTTAAAAATATTAATTTTTAAATTTTGTATTAATCTAACCGGTTAGTAATGCCCTGTAACCGGTTAGACGATGAACCCAGAAACTGGGTTAGTGGATTTTGATGAGTAATCACTTGATTAATCCCGAATTCGCCACGATTACAGCCTTGGATTAGTGGAGAACCACGCGTCAACCTGCATGTTCATTCAATTTGCTTATAAATAGATGAAATTCTGATCAAATTGGGTTGTTGATGCTCTGGTTTGAGGTGAATCTCTGTTTAGGGTTTCAAAATCGTCCCTTCCAATTCTCTCTTTTTGTTGAGAGTTAGCTTTCGAGTGATACACAGTTGTAAAGCTTACATCAAGAGCTTTACAAAGATATAAACATTGTGAGTTGAGGGTTAGGGAGCTAGGAGAACGGAGTCTTTGAAATGGAGGAGTTTAAAACTGTTTCTGCAACCAACTGATTCTTGGAGCTTAGTTGGAACTTCAATTTGGGTAAGTGTATGAGCTCCTTTGACCTCAAATCACTTCGAATCTCTAGTGCATGTTACCTAAATCCAATCCTAATCATTTTCCCTAATTTGTTTGGCCAAAATCTATGTTGAAATCTTTGGTGATTGGACCCTGTTGCTGAAATCGTGGGTAAAAGAGCAGACTAGGGATTTTGGTGGAATCTGTGAGTTCTCTTCAAACTCAGTGTCATTACTCATCAAACACTATCCTAAGGTATGGGAGAAGTCTACCTTATACTAGATTTAGACTAAAATTCAAGTGATTTAGGATTTGAGTTAACAAAACTCAAAAAGGGCATTATGTGCAATATGGCACAAAGGCTTGGAGGCCAAAGTTTTGCTCACTGTGGTTTTGAGCAACTTTATATTGATGCATGCAAAGTATATGGAGGCTGAAGTCTGAGTTTGAATGCCTATTATAAGTTTTGTTGTATTAAATTGTGTTTATGTGAATTTTCATGCAATTTGATATCATAAACTTGATGCATGCAATTTGAATGTGTTTCTGGGTATAAACACGTTTATCTTAAGGCATATGAACTCTGTGAATATTGAGATTTGGTTAGATTTGAGAAAAGAAGAAAATGAATTGTTAAAACTCTTGTTTTAAAGGACTGACTGCATAATCTAACCGGTTACTCGATATTCGTAACCGGTTAGACACTGCAGAACTTCAAAGAAAAATCAGTTCATTAATCAGTCCTGAAAATTTAGTGGTTTCTGCTCAAATCTATGCTTTAATCTCATTATCTATGATCTGAACATGAGTTGTTATAATGTCAAGGTTCAGATTTGAAAGATTAAAATTAATGCCTTAAGTGGATGAAATAATTTCAAGAGGAAATTATGTTCATTGGAAAATGAAAAGTGATTTAGACCTTTTGAATGATAAAACTGTAATTTTGAGGCACAAAACAATGTTTAACTTGTTTATGGATTGGGTATTAAATTCAAGAAAGAGGGTTTTTCTGAATTTCAATGGTAAACAGTTCAGGTCTGTAATTCTAACCGGTTAGCCTGAGACTGTAACCGGTTAGTACCTGAATCTGAAAAATAAAAAGTTAAGTTTTTGAATACCATTGACTTTGTTTTACCTAATCTAAGTTTAAGGGCATGTTTTGAGAAAATTCAAAGGAGAATTTCATGCCAAAGTGTATGCCTCAAATAAATCATTCAAAAAGGGAAATTGGAATATTTCTAAATCACATTAATTAATATAAAGATAAAACCAACCCTGATATTTGTGCATCCATATAGACTGGAAGTCTGGTTGGTAGGAACGTTTATCATATTCTGGGAATATGAGGAGGGTACTCCGGGAGTACCAAATTATAACCTACTTGATGACACATTATAGATATGTGGCCAGTGTCCGGGACCTGGTTTTTATGCGTTCTGGGAACGTATGCGTTCTGGGAACGTGGTGCACACTCCGGGAGTGATGCTTATTATCCAAGTATGGTTCGACATTATGTTCTGGGAACAAATGTCGGTGTTCCGGGAACACAAGGGTGTATTGGATGGACGTCCAAGATGGACTTTTAGAGGCCTCAGTTGTGGATAGAAAATCATACATCATGCCACTTGCATTATAAGAGTTATAATGTTGAAAACTGGTGTGCTCATATGTATTTGCATTATGATCTGTCCATGATATACTTGTGATTGTAATTTTAGTCTTTATCAATTATGTATATGTGTATACTTTCTCCCTGTGTCCTGTTTAGGTGATGGCCAGATACCTAGCTTGCATCGAGATACGCCCTATCCCTAGCGGTATATGGACGTATGAGGAGCAACGTGCCACTTTTGAGGGGGAGGTTGAGATTACTCTCTACCACCCTAACCCTCTGGTGCGAGTGCGACCTCGTCGATTTAGGATTCCCTTACTCTACACTATGCATGTTCCACCTTTTTATACATATAAAGGACCACCCCCAGCTCGACCTATGCGTCGTTTTCATAGTTTTCGTTTTAGAGCTGTCACTCGTTCCCATCCTTCCTCCCATAGAGTTGTTACTGAGGAGACTCTTTCTCCTGGTCCGACTGACTTGGATAGGACTGCTTCTGCAGACCTTAGACCCAGTGGTGGGGTCTCTACACAGTCGGGTGAGGTCGAGGAGGACCCTGAGGAGGATGAGAGCGAGGAGGAGATGCATGTTGAGCCGACTGTTTCTGCTAGAGGTGGACCCGCTGGTTCATAGGAGCTTGCATAGCGTAGATGTTTTGGATCCTAGATCCTAGGGATAGAGCTGTGGAGGATCTGAGGAGCTGTTGAGGACACGGATGACTTGCTCTGGGACTTCTATTTTGGATTTTGTTATATATATTGTATATATCTGAGAGGTCTTAGAGTGAGCTTTTATTTTATGCAGCTGGTCTGTATATGTTTTATCAAAACTTGCTATCTCGACTTTTTATCACTTGCTACTGACTGTACTGATGGGGTTATGTTACGACTATTATATATATATGATGTTTTTCTTTACCTCAGCAGTGCCCCATAAGTATTATTTTTACTTCCGCGAACTCTGATTTCTATTAAGAAAGGATTCGGCGATAAGTTTATGCTTTATATATTCAAATTCAACTCGAGAGGCAAATAGTTTGTTTTAATATTAACTATGAAGAGTATTTTCTATAGTTAAGGAAATGTTATCTCGAGAGCCTTTTCGAAACTAAGATATTGTTAAGCCGAACTTTCAAAAATGGTTGATGTTTAAAAGGGTTTATGAACGAGCAAGTACTAGTTCTAAAAGATAAAAATTTTCTAGCCCGAATTTTGATAGCAAGTATTCAAATATTTGGAAATATTAATTATTTTCAAGTTAAAAAGAGAGCATCACACTGACTGCATAATCTAACCGGTTACTCGATAATTGTTACCGGTTAGACACTGTAAAATTTCAAAGAAAATTAGTTTATTAAATCAGTCCTGAAGTCTTAGTGATTTTGGCTCAAATCTATACTTTAATTTCATTATAAATAATATGAAGATGAGTGCTTATAATATCATGGTTCAGATTGAGGGAATGGAGTTAATGCCTTAAGTCAATGAGATAGATTCAAGAGGAAACTATGCTCATTTGAGAAGAGAATGTGATTTAGACTTTTGAATGATGAAAACAGTGGTTTCTGAGGTATAAAACAAGGTTAAACTTGTTTATAGATTGGGTAGAGAATTCAAGAAAAAGGGTTTTCTGAATTACAATGGTAAATAGTTCAGGTCTGTAATTCTAACCGGTTAGCCTGAAACTGTAACCGGTTAGTACCTGAATCTGAAAAATAAAAAGTTAAGTTTTTGAATACCATTGGTTATGTATTTCCCAATCTAAGCTTAAGGGCATGTTTTTGAGATAATTCAAAGGAGAATTTTTGTGCCAAAGATTATACCTCAAATAAATCATTCAAAAGGAGAAATTGGAATATTTCTAAATCACATTAATTAATGTAAAGATAAAACCAACCCTGATAATTGTGCATCCATATAGTCTGGAAGTTTGGTTGGTAGGTACGTTTATCATATTCTAGGAATATGAGGAGGGTACTCCAGGAGTACCAAATTATAACCTACTTGATGACACATTATAGATAAGTGGCCAGTGTCCGGGACCTGGTTTTTATGCATTCTGGGAACGTATGCGTTCTGGGAACGTGGTGCACACTCCAGGAGTGATGCTTATTATCCAAGTATGGTTCGGCATTACGTTTTGGGAACGAATGTCGGTGTTCCGGGAACACAAGGATGTATTGGATGGACGTCCAAGATGGACTTTTAGAGGCCTCAGTTGTGGATAGAAAATCATACATCATGCCACTTGCATTATAAGAGATATAATGTTGAAAAATTGGTGTGCTCATATGTACTTGCATCATTATCTGTCCATGACGTATTTGTGTTTGTAATTTTAGTCTTTATCGATTATGTATATGTGTATACTTACTCCCCGTGCCCTGTTTAGGTGATGGCCAGATACCTAGCTTGCATCGAGATACGCCCTATCCCTAGTGGTATATGGACGTAAGAGGAGCACCGTGCCACCTTTGAGGGGGAGGTTGAGATTACTCTCTACCACCCTAACCCTCTGGTGCGAGTGCGACCTCGTCGATTTAGGATCCCATTAGTCTATACTATGCATGTTCCACCCTTTTATACATATAGAGGACCACCCCCGGCTCGACCTATGCGTCGTTTTCATAGTTTTCGTTTCAGAGCTGCCACTCGTTCTCATCCTTCCTCCCATAGAGTTGTCACTGAGGAGACTCCTTCTCCTGGTCCGACTGACTATGATAGGACTGCTTCTACCGATCCTAGACCCAGTGGTGGGGTCTCCACACAGTCGGGCAAGGTCGAGGAGGACCCTGTGGAGGATGAGAGCGAGGAGGAGGTGCATGTCGAGCCGACTGTTTCTGCTAGAGGTGGACCCGCTGGTTCATAGGAGCCTGCATAGCGTAGATGTTTTGGATCCTAGATCCTAGGGATAGAGCTGTGGAGGATCTGAGGAGCTGCTGAGGACACGGATGACCTGCTCTAGGACTTCTACTTTTGGATTTTGTCATATATTGTATATATTTGAGAGGTCTAAGAGTGAGGTTTTATTTTATGCAGTTGGTCTGTATATGTTTCACGAAACTTGCTATCTCGACTTTTTACTACTTGCTACTGACTATACTGATGGGGTTTTTATGTTATGACATATATATATATATATATATGATGTCTTATTTACCTCAGCAGTGCCCCATAAGTATTATTTTTACTTCCGCGAACTCTGATTTCTATTTCAAAAGGAATCGGCAATAAGTTTATGTTTTATATATTCA
The DNA here is from genome assembly GCA_037953625.1 of Crotalaria pallida. Classification (NCBI taxonomy): domain Eukaryota; kingdom Viridiplantae; phylum Streptophyta; class Magnoliopsida; order Fabales; family Fabaceae; genus Crotalaria; species Crotalaria pallida. The sequence continues at coordinate 45,060,289 of CM075650.1, read as the reverse complement.
AATCCAACTCGAGAGACAAATGATATGTTTTAATAAGAACCACAAATAACGTTTTCTATGATTAAGGAAATGTTCTCTCGAGAGCCTTTTTGAAATTAAGATATTACTAAGCCGAATTCAATTAATAGTTCATTTTAAAAAGGGTTTATGATCGAGCAAGTACTAATCTAAAAAGGAAAAAAATTTTCTAGTCCTAATTCTGATAGCAAGTATTCAACTATTTGGAAATATTAATTATTTTCAAGATACAAAAGAGAGCGTCACACTCGCCACCGGCGTCGATCGCCGTCGACCCGTTCATCACCGCGGGTCACTAAAGCTTCACGGGTCGCTGCTCCCTCCCCGGAGTTGTGGTTATCTCTTTACTTTCGTCAACCGAGGTAAGACGGGTTGCGTTACCTTTACTTAGAGAGTAAATTCTAGGATGCTATAGTGGTAAATAAGAATAGGGTAATTAAGAAATATGTTAATGAACCTTAGGGTAGTCCCCGCTGACGTAAAGGAAGTATTTAAAATGGTTAATGGAAACCACACCCTAGGGAATAAAATGCATGTGCGTAGAATAAAGTTCGAAATGAGTGAGTGTATTTAGGATATTAAATTAGTTAATATAGAATGAAAATGTAGAAAAACATAAAATAAAACCAAGGGAAATTAGTTAAGGAAAACCAATGAAAAAGTGAGTAAAAGAATAAAGAATAATTGTAATAGGCAAGGAGAGTAGAATGATTAAACTAAAAGTGAGGTAAAAGAGGAGTTAAAATGCGAGAACAATAAGTATGTGCGGAGTGGACTTAGGTAAGAGATTGTCGGGTATTAATGAAATAGAAAGAAATAATAAACTAAATTTCAAATACAAGTAGGTAATCGGCAAAAGAATTTAGTGAAAAGATAATAAGACAATGGGAGAGGATGTAATAGTAGCAGTTAAGTAGAATGACGTAATATAATAGGGAAAATAAATTAAGTTAATATGGTAGTGAAATTGAATGGAGTAATAATATAAAGAAAATAAGTAAATAATAGTGAGATAGAGGAATAATAGAAATAAACTAAAATTAGAAACGAGATTTTAAAATATAACGAAAATACTAAAGCTAAGTAGAGTTAGATATAAATTAGGGTAATTAATAAATAGAAGAAGAAAAAGAAAAGAAAGAGAAATACTTAAATATAGAAAATAAATAAAATGAAAATAAGTACGGCTGGCTGGGGCTGGGCGGTTACATTTGGTATCAGAGCCAAGGCCGGGTCGGTGTGCCAACGAGGACGTGGTGGATGTAAGGTGAAGCCTTAGTCCCACATCGGCTGGTAAGGAGAACGAAGCATGCCTTATATAGGGTGTGGATACCTTACCTCACATGGACGCGTTTTGCGACTCACTGTTAGTGTGAGACCAAGAACAAAACCGTGAGGGTGAGCGTAACCCAAAGCGGACAATATCCACGTGGCGGTGCGTTGGGCCCCAGTGCCCAGTACCGTACGGCTGGTTGGGGCTGGGCTGTTGCAGTTCGCTCGAGTCTCTCAGGGATTCCATACTCTATTACTCTACTCTATAATGCTATGAAAAGAATTTAGAAAGAATTCTTTTCGGGTTGGTTCTGCTCCGTCTAGGGGATCTACTTTAAAAATTGTTAATTCGATTATTTCGGTTTTAGATGAAATGTGCCAATGACATCGATCACTAATAGGTGCGAAGATCCAGGTGATCAGTCCCAATCTCACATCTATTAATGGCAATATAATTGTCAGGTTTGTTGATGGTATCATCCTCTAACAGATGTAAGAGTTAGAGTGATCGGTTCTAACCTTACTCTCTACTAGAGACTATACCACAATTGAGCTTGGTGGAACTTCTAACTAAGGTATTAACACCTATCGATTCCTTCTAGATTATACTACCCACACTTAATCTAGGCAAAAACATTGAAGTAAACAGTTGTCGCATTATTAATATGAAAAGTACCTTGGGCTAGTTTATTCGCTCCCTTCGTCGATATGTCTAGGACAGTTCGCCCCAATGTGTCCCGGTTGTCTGCATATATAGCAGAGACCCTGTTTTTTGTGATGTTTCAATATTGGATACAGTTTCCGATGGAATCTCCCACATAGTGGGCATGGTGGCCTGGTTTGCAACAGCCCAGCCCCAACCAGCCGTACGGTACTGGGCACTGGGGCCTAGCGCACCGCCACATGGATATTGTCCACTTTGGGCATTCTTCACCCTCACGGTTTTGCTCTTGGTCTCACACTAACAATGAGCCCCAAAACTCATCCACGTGAGGTAAGATATCCACACCCTATATAAGGCATGCTTCGTTCACCTTACCAGCCGATGTGGGACTAAGGCTTGCCCTTACATCCACCCCCCTTGGAGGCCCCACGTCCCCGTTGGCACACCGACCCGGCCCGGGCATAAGATCAATGCCAAATTCTACTTCTCTGGCTGGAGGTAATCTGGGAATTTCAGCAGGAAATACATCCGGAAACTCACAAACAACTGGGATTCTACTAATATCTGATGCTTCCCGGTGCAACGAAGATGTACCAAGATTTGAAGAAGATTTATTGGTGGCCAAAGTTGAAAACCGATGTAGCAGATCATGTATCTCATTGTCTAACTTGTCAAAAAGTTAAGATTGAGCATCAAAATCCTGGTGGTCCGTTGCGATCACTTGATATCCCGAAGTGGAAGTGGGATAGCATAGCCATGGACTTTGTGACGGGTCTACCTAGGACTGCTGCAGGATGTGATGCAGTTTGGGTGGTTGTGGACCGTCTTACAAAGTGTGCTCATTTTATCCCTATTCAAAAGAAATATACTCTGGAGAAGTTGACTCAGTTGTATATCAGGGACATAGTGAAGCTGCATGGTGTTCCCACCAGTATAGTATCCGATCGTGATCCGAGATTTCTGTCTCGATTTTGGCAGAGTCTCCAGCAGGCATTGGGTACTAAGCTGAAGTTTAGGATGTAAGGTGCAACCTTAGTCCCACATCGGCTGGTAAGGAGAACGAAGCATGCCTTATATAGGGTGTGGATACCTTACCTCACGTGGACGTGTTTTGCGACTCATTGTTAGTGTGAGACCAAGAGCAAAACCGTGAGGGTGAAGGATACCCAAAGCGGACAATATCCACGTTGCGGTGCGTTGGACCCCAGTGCCCAGTACCGTACGACTGGCTGGGGCTGGGCTATTACATTTGGTATCAGAGCCAAGGTCGGGTCGGTGTGCCAACGGGGACGTTGGGCCTCCAAGGGGGGGCTGGATGTAAGGTGAAGCCTTATTCCCACATTGGCTGGTAAGGAGAATGAAGCATGCCTTATATAGGGTGTGGATACCTTACCTCATGTGGACGCGTTTTGGGGCTCACGAAAGGTGAGACCAGGAGCAAAACCGTGAGGGTGAAGGATGCCCAAAGCGGACAATATCCACGTGGCGGTACGCTGGGCCCCAGTTCCCAGTACCGTACGGCTCGCTGGGGCTGGGCTGTTAAATTTGGTATCAGAGCCAAGGCCGGGTCGGTGTGCCAACGAGGACGTTGGGCCTCCAAGGTGGGGTGGATGTAAGGTGAAGCCTTAGTCCCACATTGGCTGGTAAGGAGAACGAAGCATGCCTTATATAGGGTGTGGATACCTTACCTCACGTGGACGCGTTTTGCGACTCACTGTTAGTGTGAGACCAAGAGCAAAACCATGAGGGTGAAGGATGCCCAAAGCGGACAATATCCACGTGGCGGTGCGTTGGGCCCCAGTGCCCAGTACCGTACGGCTGGCTGGGGCTGGGCTGTTACATTTGGTATCAGAGCCAAGGCCGGGTCGGTGTGCCAACGGGGACGTTGGGCCTCCAAGGGGGGGTGGATGTAAGGTGAAGCCTTAGTCTCACATTGGCTGGTAAGGTGAACGAAGCATGCCTTATATAGGGTGTGGATACCTTACCTCATGTGGACGCGTTTTGGGGCTCACGGAAGGTGAGACCAGGAGCAAAACCGTGAGGGTGAAGGATGCCCAAAGCGAACAATATCCACGTGACGGTACGCTGGGCCCTAGTTCCCAGTACCGCACAGCTGGCTGGGGCTGGGTTGTTACACGAACCTGTAGACATCCTCTTACAACCAATCGAATTAGATAGTAGATAGCTTAAAATTCACCTAAGAATCTAATCAAAGTTCCCTAACGACTCCCTTGAAGGAAGCAGGTCTTAACCACTGCGTCAGGTACCCTTACCGAGACCAATCAAATTAGCCACAGGTCCATAGAAAATGCATTTTTCGAGGACTTTCTGCTGAAAATGCACACCTTGGGATAACCTCCATTGTGTTCTTGCTTGACATGTACCCAGTACATCCTGGGTCGTCTTACAAAGACAATGAAACTCATCCTTGAGTGCTTCATGTCTCTTCTTTTCATCTTCACTCTCTTCAAGTTTCGAGCATCTCATATGTATATGTGAGAATTCGCCAATCCGTAGGAACCCGACATAGTTCTATGCCTACCGATAGATAGTCACCCACGTGCCCCTTTCCGGCCTTGGATACCGGTCGGGAACCTATGTGCTCTATTCTGAGCAACGAATGAGCATACCCCCGAGCATGGATATAATCAAGTATGTCAATGCCAAGTGGGAGAGGATTTCAATCCAAGGAATGGGAGATGGAACTTTAATAGTAAGAAAAATGACGATCCTATGCAGATAGAGATAATACGTAGTATTAGAAGACAAGCATTGAAATAGGCATGACCCAAACCACACCTGGAGCGGGAAGTAAAAACCGAAGGGAAGTGAAAACCGTAGTTAGAAGCTTACCAATGGGATGGTTCTCCATTTAAGGAACCGAACAGAATTTCGGGGACGAAATTCTAATAAGTGGGGGAGAAATGTAACATCCCGAATTTTAATTCTAATAATAATTAGAATAATAATAAGATTTGGAACTAAGGATTATCCTAAAAGGGATTAAAAGTGATGGATTAGGAATTCTCGGAGTGCCATAACGGAATCAAGGAGCATTGGCATCGGAAAAGAAATTTAAAGAAGACCAAACGAGTGTTAAAGGTCGATATTTTTGGTGTTATAAAAACCCTAAATTAGGAAATTCAAAATAAACGATCTACATCTCTAAACACGAATTCCACCGTTGGATATGGAGATAAGTGTCTTAGGAAGCTTGTCTCCAAATTTGGGCAAGATCTGACGATTAACGAAGAAGTTATAACACGGTCAACCCAAAGTCAACCGTCTCACGTTCAAGTGCGCAAGCCTAGCGCCCAGGCGCGTGACTTGCATCATACCTGAGCCAAAGTGACAATCGCGCTCAAGCGCGGAGAGCCGCGCTCAAGCCCGGATCTGTTTTAAAGTCGTGTTTTGGGGAGGGTCGAAACCCCATTCCCTCCCCCTCCTTCTTCAACAATGATCTTCTCTCTCCCTCCTTCCTCCTTCCCCCACGACCCATTCTCTCTATCCTCTCTCTTGGCTCTTTCTCCCTCCTTGCTCTTTTTCTCCCTCTCTTCCTCTCCCTCCACCGAAGCCGTCGCCACCGTGGCTGCCGATCACACCATCACGACCCACCGCTCGCCGCCACCATCATAAACCCCTTACTCTCTATCTCTTTCCCCTTTGGCCGAACTTTCTCTCTCTCACTCTCTTCCATCTCTTTTATCTCCCTCTTTTCTCTCTCTTGTCGGCCGAACCGCCGCCGCCTTGGACCACCGCCACTACAACCGAACACCATAGCCACAACTTCTCCCTCATTTCCTTCCTCTCTCATCCACGAGCTTTCTCTCTCTCTCCACGGATCTCATCGGTGCCGTTACCGACCCGTGATCGTGCCGGGCTTGTGTCGGGTGCCCCGAAGCTCGAAGCTCTTGCTTTGGTCCAGCCTGTGATCATTCTCGCCACCGGCGGCGATCTCCGTCGACCCGTTCATCACCCCGGGTCACTAAAGCTTCACGAATCGCCGTTCCCTCCCTGGAGTTGAGGTTATCTCTTTACTTTCGTCAACCGAGGTAAGACGGGTTGCGTTACCTTTACTTAGAAAGTAAATTCTAGGATGCTATAGTGGTAACTAAGAATAGGGTAATTAAGAAATATGTTAATGAACCTTAGGGTAGTCCCCGCTGACATAAAGGAAGTATTTAAAATGGTTAATGGAAACCACACCCTAGGGAATAAAATGTATGTGCGTAGAATAAAGTTCGGAATGAATGAGTGTATTTAGGATATTAAAATAGTTAATATAGAATGAATATGTAGAAAAACATAAAATAAAACCAAGGGAAATTAGTTAAGGAAAACCAACGAAAAAGTGAGTGAAAGAATAAAGAATAATTGTAATAGGCAAGGAGAGTAGAATGATTAAACTAAAAGTGAGGTAAAAGAGGAGTTAAAGTGCGAGAACAATAAGTATGTGTGGAGTGGACTTAGTTAAGAGATTGTAGGGTATTAATGAAATAGAAACGAAATAATAAACTAAATTTCAAATACAAGTAGGTAATCGGTAAAAGAATTTAGTGAAAAGATAATAAGAGAATGAGAGAGGATGTAATAGTGGCAGTTAAGTAGAATGGAGTAATATAATAGGGAAAATAAATTAATTAAATATTATAGTGAAATTGAATGGAGTAATAATATAAGGAAATAAGTAAATAATAGTGAGATAGAGGAATCATAGAAATAAACTAAGAATTAGAAACAGGAATTTAAAATATAACGACAATACTAAAGCTAAGTAGAGTTAGATATAAATTAGGGTAATTAATAAATAGAAGAAGAAAAAGAAAATAAAGAGAAATACTTAAATATAGGAAAATAAATAAAATGAAAATAAGTCACTAAGGAAAGAAATGAGAGAAAAGAGAATAATACTGGAAACCAAAAGAAGAGAAAAGATATATGATTAAGAAAAAGAAAAAGAAAGAGAAGAAGAAAAGGAAAAGTAAAAAGAAAGAAAGGTAAAAGAAGACCGATGCAAGCCTGTCGAGGTGTCTCGGCACCGATGCGAGCCTCTCGAGGCGTGTCGGCATTAAAAGAATAAATCGGCGCGAGCCTGTCGAGGCGTGTCGAAAATAAAAGAGAAAAGAAGACCGATGCGAGCCTTTCGAGGCGTGTCGGCACCGATGCGAGCCTGTCGAGGCATGTCGGTATTAAAAGAACACAGCGGCGCGAGCCTGGCGAGGCGTGTCGATAATAAATGATGGAAGACCGATGCGAGCCTGTCGAGGCGTGTCGACAATAAAAGGAAAAAGAATGGAAATGAAAGAATGAAATGAGAAATGTGATATAAATGAATAGCGGACTAAAAGTGGAATGAAATGTGGGAAATGAAAAGAGAATTGAGAATTAAAAGAATGTGAGAATAAGTGAAGAACTAGAAGAAATTAATTAGATGGATATTTATGAATAACGTATGTTAATAATAGTGTAGGCTTAGTTTATTACTATGTCTCTTATAGAATTTAACTTTTTATGTTATGTGTAATGCTACCCTTCTTACTATATTTTTGCAGGTGCAGAAGTGGAGCTTACATGGGTCATGGCCAAGCAGGATTACGTTCCACTACGTGGAATGCATATTTATTTTGAGTGGACCGTTATTTTGTAAAGTAGAATATGAAATAGTTGTATGCCCTGAGACTTGTACTAATCGGGCGTTAGGATCTGTCTTGGCTATTAAATCATTGTGTTTTATAATTTTAAATAATTCTGGTCTGACAGGTTTTAAGAAGAAAATTTTTGGGAAGTCCGAAAAACAGAGGAAACTCTGCCGGATTTTCGAAAAACCTTTTTAAGAAATCAAGTTTTAAAAGGAAATTTTCAAGCACCACTTTTTATTAAAACATAAAATCATCTAATTAAAGTGAGGGTGTCACAATAACCATGTCCTACTAAACTAAAACCTACTCTCTCTGTGAGGGAGAGTACTCCTGCTCAGCCGGACTATGTGCTAGCTCGAGCTCAGTACCTGTAGAAAAACAGTAAGGAGTGAGCATTAAAACTAAATTAGGAAAGCAGTTTCTGATAAGACATACTAATCGACTAAGTCAAACACAAATATTTCAGATTGCCATATACTCATTCATATCTTGTTCATACTGTAGTTTTCTAGATTGAGAACGGCCTTGTGGTTATGGAGAAAACCGATGGTCTGATCCCAATCCAGTTTTGATGTAGGACTTCACAGGATTTCTGTATATCCAGTTGGGATAAACAGGGTCTCCCTAGTCAACAATGTGTGTGATTGTGTCAACTTAGAGATGGAGAGAATGTACCTTAGCCCCTATAGCATGGTGGTTCTCATAGGGGATTACCTGATACGTGTATCCTGTGGGCTTTCTGATAAGGCCCGTGGGAAGGAAGTGTTTGAATAGGATTTGTGAAGGTGCTGATAAGATAACCCTTGTAAATCCTGTAACGGATAAACACTAGCTTTTATCCCATGTTTTATCGAGCTGTGCGGGAATATGGGAGTGGTAGTTGTAACACCCTAGTTATTATTACCCTTAATTTAGCCATTTATAAAATTGTGGACCAGAAAATTTCTTTTTAAACATATACTTACTATAAAAATCTTCGGAAAAACGAACTGAGTTTCCTTTGTTTTAGGGACATTCCCAAAAATATTAGTTTTCCTGAAAAACCTGTGGTAATACATTTTTAATATCAACAGAATGCCAACAGGGCAAAACATACTATAGTTCATTTATTACATCCTTTCCAAAATAAAAATAAGCCCTTGGAGTTCATTAGCTCCCAACAGATAAATTAAATATATACACATACTGTTCTCAAAATAAAACCCCGGACAAACAAGTGGTCAAACCCTGAATACCCACACTCCACGGAGTGGAGTGTGCTCCTGCTCGACCATGACTCGCTCCTTCTGTACCTGTAATAAAATTGCAAGAAGGGTATCATTACACAAAATTTAGGAAATAACTTCTAAAAAGTCATAGTAATAAACTAAGCCTAACCTTATTATTAGCACATAACAACCACAATCATTTTCATACCATCATTCTCGCTGCATTTCACTTAGCTCATTTACTTTTCTTTTCTATTCTTATACTTAATTTATCTTATTTAGATTCCAGCACTTAATTCTCTTTACTTTTTCTCTTATTCTTACTTTCTTTATCATTCTTAATTCTCTTTTCATTTTACCTCATTCTTATACCTGCTTTCTTATCCTTGGAGCACATGGGTCGTCCAGGATATGTTTTCTCTTTTCTTTTAGTCATACATTTCTTTTGTTTCTTTCCTTTTCCATGCTTGGAGCACATGGGCCGTCCAGGTTGAGATTAATTATTCCTGGAGCACATGGGTCGTCCGAGTTGTGTTTTATTATAACTAGAGAACATGGGCCATCCAGGGTGGTTTAATTATTCTCGGAGCACATGGGCCGTCGGAGTTGTGCTGTTAATCCCTAGAGCAAATGGGCCATCCGGGTTGCGCTTCGATAGAGTCACACGAACCGTCTGTCGATATTCATTTTAATTATCCTCGGAGCACTTGGGTCGTCCGAGTTGCGCTAGTAATCCCTAGAGTACATGGGCTGTCTAGGTTGTGCTTCGACAGAGTCACACGGACCGTCTGCCGATATTACTCTTTCTTTTATCTTCAAGTCTTATTTCTGTTTCTTTGTTCTTTTTCTGTTATTACTTTATCCCCCGAGCACATGTGCCGTCAGGGTTGTATTTCTTTATCCTCGGAGCACATGGGCCGTCCGAGTTGTGTTTTATTATCCCTGGAGCACATGGGCCATCCAGGGTCGTTTAATTATTCTCGGAGCACATGGGCCGTCCGAGTTGGGTTTTCTTCCTTTTTCTCATTTAGTCTTTTCTTTCTCTTCTCATTTAAATCTTTTCTTTCTTTTCTCATTTAGTTCTTTTCTTTCTTTTTCTTTACTTACTTATTCACTTTCTCACTTTTAATTTCTTAGTTCTCTTTCCTTGCATTATTAGCTTATTATCATCCTCATATTATCCCCTATGAATTTACAAACAATTAAACATTCACAATTAACACACATTCTTAATCATTTCCATATTACTGTTGGAAACCAACAATCGGCCTAACAATCTACAAGAGGGGGGTTGAATAGTAGTTGGAAGCGATAATACCAATTTTTCGGATAAAACTGAAGTCGGTCGGATAATGCTTGCTGTTAAAATAGAAATGCTTACTTTGGGCCGAGCAGATTATGATAATCGTTTGTCTAAGCCGACAACCGATTATCCGAGCTGCGCCACACAAAGATCAGATTTGCAGCAAAAAAGAGCTAGCACTATCCGAGCAAAAATAAGCGTTAAAGCAAAGCCGATTAAATGCTCGGAATAAAAACTAAAAGCAGTAAAGAAGAGAGAGACAGCCGATTTTTATACCGATTCACTCACAACCACGGTGAACTACGTCCAGTCCCCCCCTAAAACCTTTAGTGAGCCTTTAAAAAAAATCAATCCAATCGGTTACACACGGATTTACAAGAGAACCTCTCTAAACCTAACGCCAACTTGAACTGACTGCCGAAGAACCTCTTCGGACTTCACAGAACTTGAAACCTTCAAGATGCCTTGAAACCTTCAAGGACTTTCACCAAAGAACCTCTTTGGATTTCTGCTTAGGAACCTCCTAAGACTTCACAATCACCCAAGAACCTGTTAGGCGAGCTTGGAAACCTTCCAAGACTTTCACCGCTTCAGAACCTCTCAAGACTTGAAAACAGATTGAATGAATGAGGTGGCTCCAACCCGAAACTCAAATGTGTATGATTTTGAAAGTTTGATGAAAAAATGAGTGTACGGTTGTGTGTTTGAGGAAGGATTTTGCAGAGAACGATTTGAAGCTTGGATTCAAAATGTGACAGTTTCTCTCTCTAGCTCTATCGTTCTCTTTTCTACCTTTTTCTTCTTGTGTTTATTAGTGAATGATTTGAAATTCTGCTCTTATTGTTCTTTTCATTTTGGAGAAGAAAAGCCAGCCTTTTATACTGATAGCCAGCACATAGGAGGTATGAGAGAGAGGAAAAATATCTTGGGACACGCCTTGTCCTTTCCAACAGATATATCAGACAATTTCTGCAATTTACTGCAATGTTTAGATCTGTTCCTCTTTCAGAGATCAGTACCAGCCGCTTCCACTTCTCAACAACGTTCCAAATCCGTCGCTTTCAAATTTGAAATTCAAACTTGATGACAGATAGGCGCTGTGAGATAAAAACAAAATTGCCAGCAACGCACAGTACTGTAAAACCAGTACAGAAACGAAGAGGTGCGAGCGGCGCCGTACTGCTGATTGTTGAAGAAGATGAATAGGGTTGCCGAGCATGACGACTGTTTGAGCTTGGCATCTGATCGAGTTTGGGGACTAGAGTGACAGATCTGATCTTGGTTGGCCGAGCTGATCTTTTGCCGACTGCCTTGCAATGAGCCATAGCGGATCTGAAATGAGCTAGCCGCGCTGATCTTTTGGCCGACTTATTTGCTCTGAGTGATAGTTGATCTGAGATGAGCTGGCCGAAATGATATTTTGGCCAACAACTTTGCATTGAGACCGAGTTGATCTTTGGCTGACTGATTTGATCTGAGCGATAGTTCAGATTTATCACTTCCTTGTACGCTTGAGCTTACACTGATTTACTCCGACTTCATCAACACATCAATCCGATCTTTAGTCTTCCATGCAAGGTGTCGAGACCAATGTGAACACACTGAGCTCATCTTGGAATTTTGACTCTTTTCATTCCAGTGATCGGATCCAATTGTTTTCGTCGATGGCCAAGATCAGAGATCAACATACACAACTGATTGACTTGGCTGAGATCCGAGATACTTCATAGCATACCGAGCTGATTTGCCAATAGCATCATTGAGCTGACTCATTCGGTTTCATAAACGTCCTTATTCATTTGTCTTCATCAATACCTTGGCCGAGAACCGAGCGCATGAAATATTTGTCGTCATCAAAACCTTTGATTTAGCAATCTCCCCCTTTTTGATGATGACAAATGCTTGTTGATTTTGTGCGGTTCTCTGAATGTATGCTTGAAGATCATTCCCCCTGAATCACAGTTTTCTCCTTTAACAGTAACTTTCTCCTTTCTCCCCATGTAGCGCCAAGACAACAAAAACACAAAACAACACCTTTCTCCCCCTTTTGGCATGACCAAAAAGGAGCCGAAGAATCAAGCATATTGCCAAAAGAGTGGTAGGAAGTAAAATCCGAGAATAAAACAGAGAGCAAGCATGACAGATACCAATTGTTGAAAACCAAGGTTGGAAACATATTTTTGTAAACATGAGTATACGAATTTTCGAAAAACAGCTTAAAAAAAAGGTATACTCTCGCTGATGAGCATTTTATTTCCCATTATTCCTTGCATTATTTTACTCCTATTATTGATACTTGTTGCCCATTTGACATTGATTAGCTTGATTTATTGATTTAGAGTTTATTGGACTAATATTCCGAATATTGTTTAATTTGGAATTATTTAGCCTAATTAATTCTATTTCTATTTTCAGGTAATATTTGGCACAAGGACACTTTGGGAAGTTTGGAAATGAAGATTGAAGTATTGAAGTGAAGATTGTAATTTGCATTTAGGTCCCTTTTTAATTGTAATGTTCAGAATAGTGTTTCTTAGGATTTGGGCCCATGTTTTAGGCCCATTTTGTGTCTAAAGAGGGGAAATTCGTGTAACCCCCAAAAACACACTCCCATTTTCAGATTTCTCACTCTCTCTCTAGGTTAGAACTTCTCTCTTGGCTCTCCCAAGTGGTGGTGGCTGCTAGGGTTTTGTTCTTCCCCATTTCTACTCGTTTTTCTTCATTTATGGTCATGGAAGGCTAGACTTCAAGGGTTAATCCCTTTGGTATTGTATTATCTACTCTTGAGCTCTTGTTATTAATGCAATTTCATTTTCTCTTCTCTGTTTTCATGTTTATCGATGTGTAGTGGTTTGCTTAATTCCATTTCGTAGAGATAATACATGAATATAAATGCTTAATTTGTATTAACTCGTAAAAACTCCAATTCTGGTTTCTGATGCTTAATTAGAAGTTAGGGTTTGGAGTGATAACTGAATTTTCGCTTAGTATTTGGTTATCACGAGTTGGACAGAGGAGAGGAGAGGAATCGATCTTTAGTGAGCTAGGATTGAGTAGTGTACGTAGCCAAAGGGGTTTGCCCGCTTTTGTTTCTGATTTTCTTAGTTTTTATATTCTGTTTATGTTTTGTTCTTCACATTTGTCACACACAAAAACCCCCCCATTTTACTGCACACTACGTGTTTGATACTTTGCCTAGACCGATATTCGCTGGGAAACGACCTAGGATCACCTTCCTAGTACTACAGAATAAACACCTTTTATTTTGATCGGGTACGGCCTCGATCAAAATTTGGCGCCGTTGCCGGGGACTATCGGTTCTTGCCAAAGATCATACAGTAGTTAATTAGATTAGTTAGTGTAGTTAGTGTGTGAATAAGCATTCTGATAACTGATTGAAAGTTGCCATGTTTGCTGATTTGCTGTTCTGCACAACTGATGCTATTCTAGTGATTCTGTGAGTGCCATTCAACATAGCTGCGGGTGGAATTTTTGCAAGAAAATTGGTATCCACACTTGTTTCATCATATATTAGTGTTTTGATGCATCACAGACACTCAGATATGCACTGGTTGTGAGTTCCAGAAAAATTTTCCAAGTTTCAGCAGCACTTACTATAAATAGGCATAACTTTTGATCAGTAACTCGGAATTTGACGAATTTTATATCAAATCGAAGGGAATTTTCTGAATAATCTGATTTTTCTCACTTCGTCAGAAAACCCCTTCATTTGGATCCTGAAAAAGCCTGTTTACTGTTTCTTTTTTATTTTACAAGTTCTATTTTCTTAGTTTTTGGTCACTGTTTTAATTCTTTGACTTGGTTCCCTTTTGAATTTTGTTCTCAAACTTTCTGTGATATGTTTTCATGATTTTAGGGTGCTGAAAAAAATAAAGAAAAAAATTTTAAAAAATAATAAATTTTGTTGCCGATTTTGGTCATGCATATCTGTTACAGTATGCTATGGTTGATGCTGTTCTGTTCAGTACATGACTAGGGGCAACCCAAGTTATTTGCATCCTTATAACCCTGAAATTGATAGAACTTATCACAGATTAGTTAGACAAAATAGGAATCAGTCATTAGGTAGTGAGTCAGAGTCATCTTATAGTCCATCTAATTCTGATTCTGTTTCTATTTCTTCTATTCCTTCTACTTTTATTCAATCTGATTCTATACATTGTGATAACATGGCTCAACCCCCACCAAGGGAAAGGACACTTAGGGAGCTGGCTGCACCTGACTTCACTATTGAAGACTCGTGTATCCGGTATCCTGATGAGGATGTTCCTTTTGAGCTTAGAACAGGACTAATCCATTTGTTGCCCAAGTTTCATGGTCTTGCAGGTGAGGATCCTCATAAGCATCTCAAGAAATTCCATATAGTGTGCACCACAATGAAACCACATGATGTGCAAGAGGATCATGTCTGTCTCAGAGCATTTCCACATTCCTTAGAGGGTCTAGCACAAGATTGGTTATCTGACTTGGCCCCTGGTTCCATCACAAGCTGGGATGACTTGAAGAGGGCATTTCTGGAAAAATTCTTCCCTGCAAATAGGACCACTGCAATCAGAAAGGAAATTTCTGGTATCAGGCAACAACATGGAGAGAGTCTCTATGATTATTGGGAGAGATTCAAGAGGTTGTGTGCTTCCTGCCCTCACCATCAGATCTCAGAGCAGCTTCTCATCCAGTACTTTTATGAAGGTCTCAACTTCATGGAAAGAAACATGGTAGATGCTGCAAGTGGTGGTACATTGGGAGATATGACACCCTTACAAGCCAGGAGCAAAATTGAGAAGATGGCTTCCAATTGTCAACAATTCCATGCAAGAAGCAACAGTGATGCAATAGTTGTGAGGGATGTAAATGATGTTGGTGCAGACTCGGGCAAGGTTGAGAAGCTTGAGCAGAAAATTGATTCTCTCACAACATTGGTCACACAATTGGCTGTCAATCAGAAAAAGATGATACTTCCTGCTAGAGTGTGTGGCATATGCACATCCATTGAGCACCCCACAGATGCATGCCCTTCCCTTCAGCAGCAACAGCCGATGACAAGTGGTGACCAACCCGAGGCCTATGCAGCAAACATATACAACAATAGAGGCCCACAACAACATAATCATGACCTCTCTTCCAATAGATACAACCCTGGATGGAGGAACCATCCCAATCTGAAGTGGTCTGATCAACAACAACAACCTCCTCCTAATGTTCCATTTCAGAACACCGCTGGACCGAGCAGACCACCATATGTACCTCCTCCAATCCAGCAGCAAAGGCAACAACAACAGCAACAAGTGGTTCATCCTGCACCATCAGCCCCTCCATCCAACCAACCTACCTTGGAGGAGTTGGTGAGGCAAATGACCATGCAAAACCTCCAATTTCAACAAGAAACTAGAGCAGCCATTCAGAGACAAGAGGTATCCATTCAGACTTTGACAAATCAGATGGGTCAAATGGCAACTTCTCTCAACAACTTGCAATCTCAAAATTCTGACAAGTTACCTTCCCAAACAGTGATCAACCCTCAGAATCAGAATGTGAGTGCCATCAACCTGAGGTCAGGAAAGCAGATTGTCAGACCCACACCACAACCTCACCTCAACAATGATGCTCTAGCTTCCTCTAAAGGGAAGAGCCAAGTGATAGAGGAAGGTGAACACCCTAGCACCAAGGAGAGTCATCCAACTCAACCTTCCTCAAGCTCAACCACAAAACCTGCTGTTGTCCTGCAACCTCCTCCCATTCCTCTTCCATTCCCACCAAGAGTGCCTCAAAACAAAAGGGTGGAAGAGGTGGACAAGGATATTCTTGACACATTCAGGAAGGTGGAAGTCAACATACCCCTTCTTGATGTAATAAAACAAATTCCAAGGTACGCGAAGTTCCTTAAGGAGTTGTGCACTAATAAGAGAAGACTCAAGGGCAATGAGAGGATAAGCATGGGAAGGAATGTCTCCGCTCTCATAGGTAAACCTATCCCTCACATTCCTGAAAAATGTAAGGATCCTGGAACTTTCTCTATACCTTGCATCATAGGCAATGTGAAGTTTGAAAATGCTATGCTAGATTTAGGAGCATCCATAAATGTCATGCCTATGTCTGTTTTTAAGTCTCTTTCTCTTGGACCTCTTCAACCTACGGGTGTGGTGATTCAATTGGCAAATAGAAGTACTGCCCACCCTGCAGGTTTGATAGAGGATGTCTTGGTTCGGGTTGAAGAGCTGATCTTCCCTGCTGATTTTTACATACTTGATATGGAAGATGACTCCCCCCGTAATGCTGTTCCTATTATTTTGGGGAGGCCATTTTTGAAAACAGCCCGAACCAAGATAGATGTGCATTCAGGTTCACTTTCCATGGAGTTTGATGGCAGTGTGATCCGATTTGACATTTTCCATGCTATGAAACATTTTCCTGAGGATCACTCTGTCTTTCATATAGACTTTCTTGATGAGATTGATGAACATGTGCTTGATGTTTTGCATGATCCTGATTTGCCATCATTTACAGACTCATTTTCTTGTCCTGCATGTACTGATTCCGAAATGTGCATGTCATGCATTGATCAATTTCTAGCTTCTGACACTGCATCTGTTGATGACTCTCATATTATAGATTTTGCTAACCCCCTCTCTGTTATGCAAGAGTCTGATTCTTTTGTTCAGGTGCAGGCAGCAGAATCCATTTCTACTGTCCCTTTAGTTCCATCCATTATGCAGGCACCCTCATTGGACCTGGAGCCCCTCCCTCCTCATCTCAAATATGCTTACTTTGAGGATGAGCAGAAACTCCCAGTGATCATCTCTACCTCACTTTCTGTTGATCAAGAGGAGAAACTGCTAGATATGATTAGACAGAACAAGAGGGCAGTCGGATGGACTTTAGCATATCTACCTGGGGTGCCACTTGTGAACTTCAGAAACATAGTCCTTCGATTAGGAGACCAATGCAAGATGGCATTCGATCCGCTGAAGAGAGCACTCACCTTCTTCCCACCATGACTTCGGGAGTTTTCTTTTCTCCTTCTTCACTACTTTCATTGCACTTGTCTATATCTATCTGATTCTGCTGATTGTGTTACATTGAGGACAATGTGTGATTTAAGTGTGGGGGGGAGAGTAGTTTAGGTTGCATATTTTGCTTTGATTTTTTTTTTAGGTTTTGCTTAGTTTTGGGCATTTTCTTGCATGTTTTTGCTTCATTTTAGTAGAGTTTTGGTATCTTGTGTCTGAATTCATGCATTTCTGTGTGTAAAGTTGCTTTTGATAATTAAGAGGTGGTAACACTGTGATAGAATTGTCCCTTTTGTGAGGATTTGAGCCTTAATTGTGGGTGGATTGCTATATATGCCACCTAATTTTCTTTCATGTGTGATTGCACTCTGGATTACTTGCACTCTAGAACTTGACTTGACTCTTGTTGATACTTGATTGCTCATGCACATTTTGAAATGATTTAGGCACTTTCTTTCTTGAATAAACTACTAGCCATATGAGCCTACCTTGAATGAATGTATCCTTTGCTAGCCCCTTTGAGCCTTTTTATCCATTTCCTTGTTCTTTAGCTCATTACAAGCCTATGACTGAAAAACCATGATTGTCCTAACCTTAGGGAATTTTGGAGCTTTGGAATTGTTTTGGGAATGGGTATTAGGTAAGAAGTGTGCTCTATGCTTCAATTGGTTTAGTTCTTGGTTATGCCTCTTTGGTTGTTGTAACTATGGCTTCATCTTCATGCCATTTGTGTTGTTTCTTCTTTTCTTTTTGTATATCTCTCAAAAACAAAAAAAATAAAAAAAAAATGCAAAAATAAAAAGAAAAAAAAAAGAAGAAAAAAAAGAAGAGAAAAAAAAAAAGTGAATAAAAGGTTGTTGAGGCAAAGAGGATTGGAATTAGTGGTTGTTGATTTTGGGGTGGATTTTGCTTACTTTTTACTTATTCCCCATTGCTCCTCTATTCCCTTGGTTTTAGCTACATTCCCATATTTTTATCCTACCTTGTCCTTGGCCCCATTACAACCCTTAAAAGACCTTTTGATCATTTTGTGCATGTGTGTTGATGGTTGATGTTAGAGGCTTGTCAAGCTTATGGTTGTGTTTGTTTTTCATGATGTGCCTTGAGTGTAAATAATGATTAACCCCAAACACTTGAGTGTAAACACTTTTGAGTGATCCTTGTGAGTTTCTATCATCTTTGTGACTATCCTCTTGATGTCATTGGTTTCTTTGCATACTTGAAGTAATTGGATGATGTTCGCGGATGCTTTGACTCTTTGATCCTTAACCATTTTGTGTGCTTGAGTTTGCCCATTTCTTTGCATTTCCTAGAATTCATTGTGAAGTATGTAATCTCTTAGGTTTGCATTTCTTAGTTGTAGTCATCTTGTTGCATGATTCACTTTGGTGCATATTGATCTTCATAGTCCTATCTTTTGGTTTTGCCCAGGAGTGCAAAAGGATAAGTGTGGGGGTATTTGATGAGCATTTTATTTCCCATTATTCCTTGCATTATTTTACTCCTATTATTGATACTTGTTGCCCATTTGACATTGATTAGCTTGATTTATTGATTTAGAGTTTATTGGACTAATATTCCGAATATTGTTTAATTTGGAATTATTTAGCCTAATTAATTCTATTTCTATTTTCAGGTAATATTTGGCACAAGGACACTTTGGGAAGTTTGGAAATGAAGATTGAAGTATTGAAGTGAAGATTGTAATTTGCATTTAGGTCCCTTTTTAATTGTAATGTTCAGAATAGTGTTTCTTAGGATTTGGGCCCATGTTTTAGGCCCATTTTGTGTCTAAAGAGGGGAAATTCGTGTAACCCCCAAAAACACACTCCCATTTTCAGATTTCTCACTCTCTCTCTAGGTTAGAACTTCTCTCTTGGCTCTCCCAAGTGGTGGTGGCTGCTAGGGTTTTGTTCTTCCCCATTTCTACTCGTTTTTCTTCATTTATGGTCATGGAAGGCTAGACTTCAAGGGTTAATCCCTTTGGTATTGTATTATCTACTCTTGAGCTCTTGTTATTAATGCAATTTCATTTTCTCTTCTCTGTTTTCATGTTTATCGATGTGTAGTGGTTTGCTTAATTCCATTTCGTAGAGATAATACATGAATATAAATGCTTAATTTGTATTAACTCGTAAAAACTCCAATTCTGGTTTCTGATGCTTAATTAGAAGTTAGGGTTTGGAGTGATAACTGAATTTTCGCTTAGTATTTGGTTATCACGAGTTGGACAGAGGAGAGGAGAGGAATCGATCTTTAGTGAGCTAGGATTGAGTAGTGTACGTAGCCAAAGGGGTTTGCCCGCTTTTGTTTCTGATTTTCTTAGTTTTTATATTCTGTTTATGTTTTGTTCTTCACATTTGTCACACACAAAAACCCCCCCATTTTACTGCACACTACGTGTTTGATACTTTGCCTAGACCGATATTCGCTGGGAAACGACCTAGGATCACCTTCCTAGTACTACAGAATAAACACCTTTTATTTTGATCGGGTACGGCCTCGATCACTCGCCTTACTCCCCTTGACGATAATATGCTCGAAAAAAACCAACCTTTCTCCCCCAGAAAATATAGCGAAAGTGTAACGAGGAGAATTGACAAGCGTTTTTTTTAAATGATAAGTAAATATTTTAATGAATAAAAGAAATCCAAGCAATTTGTACATTAACATAAGACTTTGTTTCGGGTGATTGAAAAACACTGATCGACCATTAGCTTATGTAACACCCCAATTTGGACATAGAATTTTTCATTAAAATTTGCGCCATTTTTTTTATAACCTTTCTGAAACATTTCCTTTTAATTTATTTTGACAAGATTAACTTTAACCAATACACATTACTTAGCTTTGTTTACAAAATATCCGAGATGTTATTCTATTCCAAACTGAGACATTACCATTACACATTCCAAAACTCCTTTCCTTAAAATATTATTTCCTCTAAGGATTGATTGCGGAAAACATTTGATTACCTTTTAAAAATTCGACAAAAGACTTCAATTGATAAGTAAAAGAATTTATTCTCATAATCGAGTAATTACATCAATTCAATTGTTTTAAAAAAAGGTCATGACCCCTAAGGTCATGACATTTGATACAATAAAATACTGAATAAAAGTTCAATGCTAATACTAAAGATTACATCAGTCCTATCAGAGCAGACGGACTCAATCTAAGACAAACATAAAACTTCTCATTGTCGCTGCTCTCCATTACTAATGCCGCATCTAGGTCGAACTCCCACCGACGATCAGCTCCGGATCAAAGTCTCAAACACATGCCATCCGATCAGCTTCACTTTAAAATAATCCCAATGCACTATCCACTACTTGAAACTTCCACACGACAATGACTTGATTTGCCATCTGTAGACATCATTCCCAATGTCCACAGAAAAAGGGAAAGCAGAGAGAGTAAGCGATCCGAACGAATTAATCGTCGACGACATAGACTTACTCTAAGGGATCGCATTAAGATTCACACACATACATATACAATCATCTAATGAAATAAGCAAATAATGGTCATTCTCAAAAGACCTCAGGATCATAAGTATCACCATCATCATTTCATAAAATCTCCTCATCATATTATCAATAATAATCTCACTTGCTTCTTAATGGATTTTCAATAAAAATATTAATAATCTTCTTCAATTTTCTTCTTTCAACTCAAACATAGCCGTCAATGATTTAGGGAGGGAAATCATTGAGGCAGGGGAATAAGTCAGCACACACGATACATCTACTCCTCAATATCCAACCACGACCTAGTTCGGAAAGCAGGTGGGACGCACAAGAATCCTAACCACGCAGGCATCGATAGTCAAAGGGTACGCACCAGCTGAAACCACTATAGAGGGCTAGCAAAAGAAATAGTAAATGGACCACGCTCAGTGGGTCAGTAAATAAAAATGATGACCTTTAGCCTCGATTAGGATTCCCTCTCACCATCTCCGATTTGCTCAAGGGGGCGACAACTCTTTCCCTAGTTGATCGTGCAGTCCTTGCTACGATCGAGGCCTATCAGGGACCTCGGACCATTGTAACATTTTTCCGTCTAGGGAAGCGCTCCAGGCTTCTTGACTTTTCACCGTCCTTGCCTTCCCCTATCACAATCACCACTCGAAGAGTACAAACCTCCAAGTATTCAGTATCTTTCCTCTCCACTACTTCTCTCTCAACGCAGGGTTAGGAAAGATTAAGCTTTTAAAGTCTTTAAGTCTTTTAAGTCTTTTAGAAAAAGATTTAGCTTTATTAACCTATCATTGGTCGACCCATTCTATGCCACGCTTCTAACAGGCCTCGACCTATAAAAAGAAGACGAACAAACACCTCCCTAAGTACAGTGGAATCCACAAAGCTTACAACCATGACACTTCATTCACGTGGCCAGCTACTTAAAATCAAGCACGTCCGAAGACAATGCGATTGGGGATATACATCACAAGGTTATCTGTGCTACGTTGCACCATCACTGTATACTATTACTTTAGACGATACGAGCAAAGCTTACTTTTCAATCTTTACACTTTCAAGATAACAATTCTCTTTTCCAGAATCAATCGGATATTACATGATATTCAGCATAATAATCATTTCATCAATTCTCTCCAAGATATATCATTAATCAAAGCAGATAAACAAAACTGCTCAGGATATAACATAAAGCAGATAAATATAATACTCATGAAATATAATACAAATAAATCATAAACAGAGAATCAGACAAACAAGAGTTATTGTCTCAACGTCGTCCGGCCAAACACACACAAATAATTGCCGTCACGTATATTGACAAATAACTACGGAAACATCCCAAACTTTTTGACCAGAAGTCCCATGTGTTCATCATTTATCAGTTCCTTGTCCGAGTCACTTTCAGTTGCTGGTGCTTCAGACTTGAACGCCAGACTTTTGACCTTTTTGCTCTCCTCTTCGTGTTGTTCTAATCTTTTCAGTTCACTTTCATGCTCTTGTAGCTTTCCGAAGAGAGTCGCCGGCGTCATAGTTGAAAGGTTTCTTGACTCTGTAATTGCCGTCACTTTAGGTTGCCATTCTCTTCCCAAACATCTTAGAACTTTGTTGATAAGATCCTCATTTGTGAATTTCTTCCCCAGTGTTGTTAATTGGTTGACAATCATCGTGATGCGTTTTTGGATCTCCTGGATTGATTCTCCATCCTTCATTGTGAATAATTCATATTCACCCGTCAGAGTGTTGATTCTCGACCTTTTCACTTCATTTGTACCTTCATGTGTGACTTCTAATGTATCCCACATTTGTTGCGCAGTCACACGTAGATATCCTAAAAAACTCACCATAGCTCAAAGAAGATGTTATAATATTTTTCGCTTTCAAATCGTACTGGACTCTACGTTCCTCCTCCTCCGTCCACTCAGCCATAGGCTTTTCGACGGTGTTACCATTAACTACATAGGTAGGAACATAAGGACCATTTACGACCACATCCCAAACCTTTAATCCAACTCCTTGAATAAAAATTTTCATACGGGCTTTCCAATACGCGTACCCTACCCCATCAAACATGGGAGGACGATTAATAGAACTCCCTTCACCACCAAACAGAGAGTTTGAAGCCATACTCTTAAGACGGTTAAGTTTTAACACAAGAGACTAACTCTGATGCCAATTGTTGGGTTTGGCCTCAATATCTCGAGAGGGGGGTGAATCGAGTTTTATTAAATTATTGCAAAAACCATTATAAATTAAAAATTGTTTTGCGTTGGAGAGATTAGACGTTTGAGAAGGAAACCGAAATCTATTTATTGAAGAATAAGAGTAGCGCAGAATCGTAAATAAATAAAAGTGCGGAAATTAAAAGAGATAGGGATGGAAAAGCTTGCACCGAAAATTTTATACTGGTTCAGCCTTCCCATCGAAAGGCCTAGTCCAGTCCCCAAGCGACCCGCTTGAGAGTTCTATAACCAGCAATTGAGCCGCACCCAATTACAACCAAGAGCACCCTGCACACTACTAGGAACCTCCATTCTCTAGGGGCCTCAATATCACACAGCAGGGTTCCTCACCCTACGAATGCCTCAACGTTCAAATACGGGATTCTCTCCCTAACCACTAAGGTTGAGTACAATTGAATGAGAGTGATTACAACAAGTTTCACGTGTTCTCAAAACACAGATACAACAATTAAAGCTCTATGATAATGAAGTTTTCTTTTGAAGTCTAAAAGGCCAACAAGAGTTCTTAGAAAAAGTATGAACGTGATTTTCAGAGAGAAGAGTATCAAAAGAAGAATACGTGAATGATCAGATGAAAAGAATGAATGAATAATCTCTTTCAAAATGTTGGAGTGATTTGAATTTAAAAGAATAAAAATTTTATGAATCAAAAAGATTTAAACCAACAAATTAAAATCAATATTAAATCAAAATAAAATAAAATATGATTTTGTAATAAGTTTTAAAATCAAAACTAAATCAAAATGATTTAAGAAATAAAATAAAGATTTGATTCTTAAAACAAATATGGAAATAATTCAAACTTAAAATCAATTTCGAATTTTTGAAAATAAATCAGAATCATTTATATAAAAACAAATCTGGAAATAAATCAAAACGATTCTGTCACGTTTTTCAATAAAAGTTGAAGTAATCGATTACTTCGTGAAGGTAATCAATTATCCCTTCAAAAATAGAAACTTTTAAATTCTTTTGAAAACTGGTAATCGATTAGAACAAGAATATTTAATCGATTACATCATCCCTGTTCATTGTATGATGCAACTCATATAATCGATTATAACTAATCAAATAATCGATTACTGAGCCTCTATTTTGCATATGATGCAACATCATGTAATCGATTACTACAAGACATGTAATCGATTACTTTGTCTCAGGAAAATATGTAACATCCAAAATTTAATTCCTAGTGTAATCTATATTGTGATAAAACTTAGAGTAGAAGAAATGGTGATATTAAGTTAGAAATTGGTTAAGTAGGAGTGTAAATTGAAGTTTTAAGCATAGAGCTTTAGGAAATTTAAAGTACAAGATTCGTAGCTCAAAACATGAATTCCACCGTGTAAGTTCCATGATGAATGTTTAGATAATGACAAAGTGTTTTGAACAAGCTACAAAGATGTTGATCAAGTTTCAAGTTCAACAAGCAACAACAAACATCAAATGAAGAAGAGAGAAAGCAAGCTCATGAAGACTTAGTTTGAGTGTAATTGTAATTGTTTTATCTTTTGCCTCTCAAGCTTCTTAGGTCTTTTATTTGGGTAGATTATTTAGAGGGTAGTGAATCTCTATCATAGTCATGATTAAATCATAATTTGAGTTTTCACTTAACCTAGAATCAATAGGTGGCTTAAAGGTTTGAAAGGAAAGGTTTAGTTTTGAGAAAACAAGTTTCTAAAATGTGCAGTATGGATTTAATTGATTAAGGATGAATTTAATCGATTACTACTCGATTAACTGAAGATTTAATCGATTAAACACTGCTGAACTGGTTTTTTAAAATACGATTTTCACTTCTCAAAATCAGTTTTCAAGTGCTACAACTTTTGGGTATTCTATATAAACCTATTCCTAACCTTTGTGATTAATATACATCATTTTCATAATCAATTTTACAAGAATCAAGTCACTCTATTCTCTCTCAATTTCAAAGATCAAAGCTTTCATATTTTCATATTCTTTGATCAAGAACCTTTGAATCTCTTGTGTGATTTGTCATAGCTATTGAATGAGATTCATAGGAGTGTCATGTGTTTTCAATTGTGTTGTAATCTTTGCAAAAGGCAAGCCATCTACAACAACAAAGAAGACTTGGTGTGTCGTTTATCATCAAGCAAGTTCATTCAAGCAATTGAAGAAGAAGAAAGTCTTGGTTGTGAATCAAGCAAAGTGAAGCCTTGGTGTGTGGATTATTATCAAGAAAAGAAGACTTGTTGTGTGGATTATCAACAAGGGGTAGAGGTTAGATTAGAGAGAAGATCAATAGGATTACAAGGCAAGGGTGTGGAGTATCTCTTGTAGGCTAGCAAGAAGGGAGTCTTGTGAGGCACTTACTTGTAATTTGAGAACTCTAATTCCTCATAGTGAAGAATCTCTCTTGGTTGAAGAGGGGACTGGATGTAGCTTTCAAGCGGATGAAAGTGAACCAGGATAAATCACTGTGTCGTATCTCTAAACCCTTACTCTTTACATTCTTGTTGTTCATTGTGTTCTTGGTTGAAAACCTAGAGAAAGATTGATTTTTCATAATTGATTGAATTGAATCTTTATTGTTCAAATTGATAAAGGGAAAATCATTTTCATAACTAGGGTAATCAATAAGAATATAGGTGTTAATTGTTTTCGCTGAATCTCTGATCTTACGTGTTAATTGATTGATTTTCGTATGCGATTGAAAAGTGATTTTTCAGTTTCTGATAGATTTAATCGATTAAGCACATTCTTAATCGATTAAGGACTTTTGAACTTTCAGGCTTAATCGATTAAATTTCAGAATAATCGATTAAGACAGTACAAATTTGCAAAAATCATTTGTTTTGATTGTTTCGATTTG
This sequence comes from Crotalaria pallida, assembly GCA_037953625.1. Classification (NCBI taxonomy): domain Eukaryota; kingdom Viridiplantae; phylum Streptophyta; class Magnoliopsida; order Fabales; family Fabaceae; genus Crotalaria; species Crotalaria pallida. Next base: position 45,034,599 of record CM075650.1, on the reverse strand, counting down.
TTTCTTTCGAAAATCTTTCAAGGTTTCTTTTACACCTATTCAACCCCCCCTTCTAGGTGTTCTCCTAGGGTTCCTTAGTTGTTTCAACCACCAATTGCGGTTTCCTCACACCGTTGGATATGAAGTAGGGTATATGGGGAAGTTTGCTTTAAAGTTTGAGCAAGATGCAACGGGTAACGAAGAAGTTATGGCGTTTTAAAGTGCTATGTAATGAAAAACTAAGCAGGTTAATCGATTAACCAGGTGGTTAATCGATTAAGAACTGATGCATGAAAAAGATGAAATACACAACTTAATCGATTAACCTGGGGGTTAATCGATTAAGGGCTGATAAGCTGATTTTGCCATTTTACAAAGGTTAATCGATTAACCACTAGGTTAATCGATTAACACGACCCCAGAACTGGAAAAAAATAAAAGAGAGTTGAACACCCTCTCTCCTCCATTTCTCTTAGTTAGGGCTCAAGGAGTTCATTCTTCTTCTTCTTAATCTTCATCATCAACAACAATAAACCATGGATTAGGAGCTAAAATCATCATCCCATCTTCACAAGGGCAAGTTTCTCCCTCTCCTTTTTCTCTCTCTCATGGATTTCTCTCTCCCTCTCCAAGAACAAGTGTTGTTCTTCCTTCTCTTCAAGGATTTAGGGCTCCAATCTCAATTATTTTCAAGAACCATCATCAATCTCACTTTCACTCCCTCAAATACAAGGTAAATTCCATTTTCCTCTCCTCCTCCTTGGTCACACGAATTTCCCCTCTTGTTCCCCATCAAATTTGAGCTCCATATTATGTAGTGCCACTTTCTCATGTTCTTTTTCATTCACATGGCTTAAAGGAACTCAAGACCACTCTCCTTCCTCTCATTTCCTTCCGGAGCTCTTTGGTTGCGGTGCTAAGTGTTAGGGCTTGGAGGTTCACCCTTACTTTTCTCGGTTAAGGTAAGGGGGTGGGTATTGGCTTGTCATAGGGATGGGCATCCAATTATTTATATTGGTTTGTTAGGAGTTAATTGGTTAGGAGAATAGTTAGAGAACCCTAGGGTAGAAATAAAGGATATTAATGGGGTTATACATAAACAAAATAAAATGGGACTATAATTAACTATTGAAAATGTGATAGGTATGTTAAATGCTAAATGTGAATGTGTAACTAATTGTGCCCTAAGTGTTTAACAATGAGCTTGTATGACATTTGAATGTGTATGGAAATTTGTATTGGATAATTGATTGTTAATCGTGATAAGAGCTAAATAATGGTACAAGTTGAAATGAAAATGTATTTAAGGATATAAATGTATGTAAGCCTATGACCTGAGGATGCATACATTAATAAATGGCATGTATGTAGGCCTCTGACCTGAGGATGCATACAAGTTAAATATAGGGGGTATGTAGGCCTCTGACCTGAGGATGCATACATTATAAAAATGATAAAATGGATAAGTATGTAGGCCTATGACCTAAAGATGCATATAGAGTAAAATGGCATGTATATAGGTCTCTGACCTGAGGATGCATACATGTTAAATAAGATGGGTATGTGGGCCTCTGACCTGAGGACGCATACACAGTAAAAAGGAAAATGTAAAGGGAAAAAGGATAAAGAGAAAAGAGAGTAACCATGAGAAAAGGAAAAATGGATAATGGGAATTGGAAAGGGAAAATGGCAATGGAATTGAGAATGATAAAAACGAATAACTTGGAATGATTAAATGCATGAAATGTGATAATGTGAAATGTGTGAATTATATGGTGATTGTATTTGGCCTAGTGGGTCGATATGTCTATTTGGAAACTACATTTCTATTTCATGTGCAATGCTCACTCCCTTAACTTTTTTTCAAGTTCTGAGCTTGAGCTAGCATAGCCCCTGGCCGAGCAGGAGTGCTCTCCCTCACAGGGAGAGTAGGTCATAGATGTTAGGCGTGTGTCTAGCCCTGGACCCCTTTTTGTTTATGCTGATGGTTCATTATTTTGGATATTTGTATATGTTGTATATGTCATTTTTGTGATGGGTCCAGGACAATTTCCTAAGGGTTTTAGGAAATTTATTTTTGGGAAAACATGCACAATATCACAACTCTTTTATGTTTTTTTGCTAACTCTGATGTATTTAGTCTATGACGTGGATGCATTTTGTAACACCCCAAAATTATAATCCCTGATTAATGAAATGTTAATTATAAAGTTTATTATAATTAATTATTTCTATTTTAATCTTTGATTAAAATCTGTGTTTATGTTATTAATGAATGTGTGAATTTAATTTGGTAAGTATATTTATGCATAAATAAATATTTTGCATATTAGTCCCTGATTTGGGACCTGGAAGTAATTATAGGAAAGGTTTTGGAGGGAAATAAAAAAAAATATTTTTCAAAAACTGGCCAAAATACTCGAGTATTTCTGAGAGTACTCGAGTATTCTGGTCAGAGTTGCACGAGTTAGTGCGTTTTGGTGAGTCACCACCAACGATTCTGCCGTGTTGACACGAAAACACCCTCCAACCACATTCCCAGTTGTCGTGTCGACTTGCATGGACTTGTCCTTTGTCTATACAAGCCGATTGAACCCGGATTGAGAGGCATTTGGCCAATTGTTGAAGGTTTGCATGTGTTTAGGGTTCCTGAGTTCTTCACTTCGATTCTCTTTCCTTGAGTTGAATTAAGTTACAAATTATACACCAATACAAAGCTCACATCATGAGCTTTGTATAGACACCAAAATCGTGAGTTGAGATTGTGTGAGTTGGGAGATTTGGATCTCAAAAGTTGGAGCTTGGGTGCTGTCAAGTTGGTTCTGGAGCTTACTTTGATCTCTGATTTTGGTAAGCTCACATATTCTCTGAGCCTCAAATTTGTTTCTTTAGTTAGAATAGGTTGCAGAGAGTTTAGAAATACTAATTTCCCCAATTTTTATTGTTGATTCATGTGTGAACCAATTCGGTTTTGGTACTCCACTCAAACTGTCTTGCATGTTGGTGCTTGAAGTCGTTTTTGGTGTTGGAGGAGTTTTTCTTGCGAATTTTCTGTTGATTCACGACTGTGAGGTAAGGGAAAGCTTTCTATTCACTAGATAGAGTTTAAATTTCATGAATTTGATTAGAGAGCCACCAAGAGGCTCTAAGGGCTTAGATTGAATAGGGTAATTGGTTTGGAGACCAACTTGTGCTCTAAAGTTGTTTTGAGCAAGTCCCATATGATGCATGCAAACTGTTTTGAACTTAAATTCACAAGTTTATTGAATATATTGCAATTTAGTATGTTGAATTGTGAATTTTCAAGTTTATGCATAATCTTGTGAATCTCTGTCAATTCTGTAATTTGATGTGTTCTAAGTGCTTGAACATGTTTAATATATGGTATATGAACTCTGTTGATCATTGGATTGGATTAGAAATGGTTAGAATTGAAAATGGTATGTAAAAACCAAGTTTTCTGTCTGTTCTGTCTGATAATACTCGAGTAGATGGCTCGATACTCGAGTATTTCGTGATGCACCAGTGTGTCTTTTGGCACCACGACTCGAGTATCAGGTTTAGGACTCGAGAATTAACAAATGCAGCAAGAAAGTTTACTGATGAACCACTCGAGTAATGCATGAACTACACAAGTATTCTGGGTTGATGAACGACTCGAGTATTTCATGAACTGCTCGAGTATTTTTAGAAAAACCCGAAACTTGACTTTCTGAAAAAGTGAGAACGATTCGAGTAAAATTAAGGACTACTAGAGTAAAACTGGAAACTGTCGAACTACTTGAGTACTATAGAGAATACTCGAGTATTTTAGCCAGAAAGTTAAAAATACCATTTTTAATTCTGAATCATTCTGTTAATACTTAAATGATAATAATCCAAGTGATCTGAGACTTAAAAGAAATTGATTGATGATGGTATGAAATTATTGAATTAATAATGTGAGATATTATTAATTGAGATATACCAATCAATTCTTTTAAGTTAAGAAATTGCATTCATTCTGGAGTTCGGATGATAGATCATTTATCATGTTTTGGTAACATGAGGAGGGCCTCTGGGAGTGCCAACTGTAACACCCCAATTTGGAAATAGAATTTTCACTAAAAAATTGCGCCATTTTTTTTTATAAAACCTTTACATGATATCATTAAAAGGTGAGTTTGCGTATAAACTTAGTTTCCAAAATATTTTTCAACTTAGTTTTTGAAAAGGTTTTCTCAACTTAACTTCTATCGTAACTTGATTCATCAAAAGATTTTCCTTAGTCCTTCAACTCTATTCTATTTTCCAAAGTGAAGTGCCACTATACCTATCATTCCAAAACTCAATATTTAAAAATGCGGAATAAAATTATCCTTAGATTAATTCCAAAATAAACGTTATAGAAATTGTTTAGGCTTAATAGCCATTATCCGAAATTACCAAATAACAAAAGATAAAACTTCCACTGGGGTGACATAATGATAAACAAAGGGTCTGTTATCCAAGACTACCAAACAAACAGAGATCAATATTACTAAGGAATAAACTAATCGTCATCATGCACATCCTCGTCCGGGTCTTCCTCTGGGTCTTCTTCCTCCTCGATGTTCTGATCAGCAGGCGGGGCATTATCGAAAGCTCGAGGTCCATCTGCCATAAGATCCCTGAGACGATATCGCACTTCTTCACGATCGGTGGCTACTCCTCTTAGTGTGTGATCTCGATCAGTAATGGTGAGTCTTGTTGGTCCCTCCCAGATCCATCCGTGTGCGGTTCTAAGCCAATGTCCCCCCACCAAAGGAGACATTTCCACTTGAATTACTCGGTCCGCCATCTAATATATTTATCATGAACAAAGACAAGAACATACAAAAGAATATAGAGAGTTAGCTACCAGACGGGCAAAGCGTCGACGGCATGGGCTTAATCCAGGGGTCACATTAGAACTAACACAAACATAATATCCTTATCACATCATTATTATCATTGAGTCTTATATCTTTATCATACTTATCATTCCTCAAGAATTCCATCTACAACTTCCATAAGTCTATCATCATTGAAACATTAGGGATGGAAACTATCGGTTAAAGGTAAATTAGCCCACACGCTACATCTCCTCCTTCAATATCCAACCTCGTCCTAGTTCGGAAAGCAGATGGGATGCACAGGAGTCCTAACCATGCTGACATCAAAGCCAAAGGGTACGTACCAGCTGAAACCACGCCAGTCGGCCAGCAAAAATAAAATAAATTATCAATTCATAAGTTCATCAAAAATAATCGATGGCTTCTAGTCCCATTCGGATTCCCTCTACACCATAGTTCGCGTTGTAGTCCTCGCCACGACCAACGACCAGCAGCTGCCCTTGATCACTGTAGCATCGTTCCACCTAGGGTAGTGCTCTTAGGCTTCTTGACGAATCACCATCATTGCCCTCCCCTATCGCAATCACCACTTGGAGGAATGCCCGACCTCCAAGTATACGGTATCTTTCCTCTCCACTACTTCACTCTCAACGTAGTTAGAAAGGGTTGGGTCCTAAAGTCTTTTAAGTCATTTTAATCTTTTAAAGTCTTTTATTAATCCTAAGTTTGGTCGACCCATTCTAAGCCGCGCTTCTAACGGGCCTCGACCTCTAAGGGACCACAGAAAAACTTCCATCATCGTACAGTGGGATCCACAAGACGTAATCACGGCATACTCATTCACGTGATTAGTCACTCAAAGGGAAATAATTTCAATGTTATTGTGCCATGATGCACCATCACTGTACATAAACATCATTTTCGCATATTATCAAAACTTAATCATTTCGTACTTCCTTCAAACGCATTACAACTTGCTCCAAGGGTTCTTTCACATACCCATAACTATCATTTCTCATCAATTCCAACATTTCTAAATCATACATTTCTTTCAGAATATTTACAACATAACCATCAACATTCTCCAAATCATTTAACAACATTTCTTATATACTCATGCAATCATAATATAATATAACCACAATAAATCAAATAGTAAAATAGAGTCACTGTCTCAACGAAGGACGACTAAACACATTCTACACTCAATCGTCGTCTCGTATATTGACTTGTAACCCGGATTCCGACTTTTGAGATGGTCGAAATCGTTCTAACTATTACCATGGTGCCATTGTGTCTAAAGGTTGCTACTCTCTCACCTTGATGCGAAGAACTAATGTGAGCTTGATTTCCGGTCTCGCTATTCGTTCCCAATTGCAAACCTTTTAAACCGATTGTTTTCACAAAATAACCTTTATAAATATTCATACTATCTTGAAAGAAATAAATCAATATAACATTTGAAAACTTTACTTTCTCAAAGCCTTTGAAGTTTTGAAAACATGTAAATACTTAGAAAATAAATCATTTTTAAAACAAACACTAACACAACTTTAAAATTAAATATCAAATCAATATTTCTTTTTTTTCAAGAATATCTTTCAATCATTCTTTACATTTTATACAAGTACAAACAATATTTCATTCAACACATGTACAACCTTACTTATATTTATTAAAAATTACTTTAAAAATTCATTTTCTAATCCTTAGCACTTATACTTTAAAATCAACATAAAATCTACATATCTAATAATCCAAGAACAAATCATAACATAAATACTACACATTCCTCATTTTTGGACAGCATACATATACAAACTTAAAAATTCAATTTCTCTTAAACAGAACATCGAAAACATATGCCGATTCTTCCTAAATTCTTATTATAACTTCTACTATAATAAAATAACTAAAATTAAACAATATAAAATAGTTGCATCTGCTGTACAGCCACAGAAAAGTTGCATCAAATCAATACGTTTAAGTAAACAATCAAAAACAATCATATACAATTCTAACTTATGCCGAAAACTTATAACTTCAATTATTTCTAATAAAATATTACTTTTTCATAAATTCTAAATTCTGGACAGCAACTTAATATTTTATATCTAAGTTACTCTAATCACTCAAAAATACGTATTTCTATTGATTTCTATATCACCTTTGCACATATAAACAAGGTATCACTAACATTCTCAAAAATAATCATTTGGGGTCTTAAATAAATAAATTTTTCAGATTTAAAAATAAATTTCCAGAATAAAAATGAAATTTTTCAAAATTAATCTTTTCCATATAAACATGTAATATATTCCCTAAACATACTAAAGTAATCATCAAATCAATTAGAAAAAATTCAAAAAATTTAATTTCTTTTACTCCTTCTAAAATTCGACTAGCATATAGAAAAGTGAAAAAAAAATATTTTCAATTCCTAAAGCATCTATATAATATAATTACATCATTTGGTATACTAAAAAGAAAACAATATAATAGATTTAATCATTAACAAAATATAAAATAGATTTCTAAAAAAAATTTCACTTTTTCCAGCAACTAACATATACAAATACATCAACCACATACTCATATAATTAATTACAAATGCATGCTCTTATAGGTTTATAACAACTACCATTTTTCCTATTTCTTTTAAACAATTTAATATAATTTAACTACAAACCATGCAACAAACAAATTACAAAAATAATTTAAAAATAATACCATAGACCTCACGGTCTATTATTTTTATTTTTCCAGAAAATTTATTTTTATTTATTTACTCATTGTTCTTTATTTAACTTAAATCAAACAAAAGGAAATCAAATACAAACAAACAATAACAATTACATAAAAATTTCATAACATATAATTCCATATACTTCAAGAACATCAAAAATTTCCAGAGTTAATTTTATTCTTAAAAATCATTATTTTTTTGTTCCTTAAAATCATTTTCATTTCATTTCTACTTTAAAGAAAATACCTATTTGTTTTCATTCTTAACTATAACTCAAATACACATGAAATAACAACAATTATCATACAATATAATTATAATTATATATATATATATATATTACACGTCCAGAATAAAAGAAAATAAAATAAAAATCCTTTTTAATTCTTTTATTTATTTCTATTCCCTTTTTATTTTATTAAACAACAATACAATCCATATATCAAAATTACACAAATCAACCATCAATTTCTTATTATGTGACACGGCCTATATATATATATACATATACCAGAAATTAAATTTTTTTTCCATTGTTATTTACTTATTGATTCTTATTCCTTATTATAAAGAAACAAAAACAATTAAAAGATAAAGAATAAAAACTTATTTAACCATACAAAATTTTTTATACTTCATATGATCTTAGAAATAAAATAAACCCAGAAAATAAATTGATCAAACTCATCAAAAACATTTAGTCATCTTAAGAATTAAAGAAAAGGGGAGATAAATCCCTTTAAACACCCTTTTTGTGTCCCTTTTCTCATTCTTAATTCATATGACTCAAGAACAATATCACTTATTCAAAAATAACTTTAAAATGAAAATAAAAATTTAGAACTTGACTATAGAAAAAATTTTAGAAGATTTAAACAAAATATAAACAAAACAATTTAAAAACAACTTAAATAAATAAGTGATTTTGGGTTACCTCTACTCCTTAAGCTTTTTAGAAAACTTCAAGCAACAAGAAATTCCTCCCTCCTTCCTTAGCTTACTCGTCCCTCTCTCCCTCTATTCTTCTTAGAATTTTATTTTTTTCTCTTGTAAAACTATCAAAGTTATGTGTGTGAAAAATGTAGGAACTAAGGCTATCTATTTATAGGTGTTGAGGATGCATTTCCCCTCCATTTTTCAGAGCAATATTCGGCCCCCCTTCATCAAGTCTTAGTCAAAAATTTTCAAACACTACTTGGAACATGAACTAGCATTAAATGGGATTTTGTTGATTCCTAAAGCATTTTAAATTCATGGTTTATTCTCACAAACTTCAGAACTATTCTTCCCCTCTTTCCACCTTATTTTGGAAGGTTAATATATATTAAAATAGGAGAGAAAATTTTTCATTGGTTCATTGTGGAGGTGCCTACATAATTATCCAATCATATCAACTATCAAAATTTGATTTTCTACCTACTGTACAAAAATTTTCGTAACTATTAAAATACAAAATTTATTTTTATATATTAAGATTCTACATTTTAATACGATCATTTTCATATAAAGTTTGTAATTTTTGGACTTACGGTTTGAAAGTTATGAATTTTTGAAATTCTAAGGTCATTTCTTCAAAAATACACTTTCTAAGCTTTTCAAATATTTTAAAACAAGAAAAATACGAAAATACATTTTATTTAAATGATAATATATTATACAACTTCAGAAATGTATTTTTATTCTCAAAATAAAATATACTTGGGTCAAAAGGTTATTAAATGCATTAAAACCATACTTTGATTCTTAAAACTCAAAAATTCGTTCACCATTGCAGAAGGGAAAATTGTTTACCGTCGAGGGTGACGAGGTGGACCCAGCTGATATGGCCGCAGGTAACTAATGTTTGCCAAGTCCATGCGTAATGTTTCTAAGTTCAATTGATGTGGAGTTAGTTTTCTCCTTAGTTAGCTAAATAGTGAGCTAGTAATGTCTTAGGGTAGAATTGTTTAAAACATGTTGGACATCTGCCTCTCCAAATGCAATCCTGTTCTTATAGATAACATATGAAAGACCTTAGAAAGAATTCTTAAGTTTGAGAATTCTAGTACCAAGTGACCAATACTATGCTGTGATGTTGTTATTTGATGTAATGTGAGGTTAGAATTGATCACTCTAATCCTTGCATTTGTTAAATGATGACATCATTGACAGAACCTGACAGTGATGTGTTGTTGGTAGACGTGAGGTTGGGATTGATCACCTCAATTCTTGCATCTATCAATAAATGCTATCATTGTAACCTTTAAAGTGAAAGTAGACAACCAAAGTAGTGACTTACAAGGAAAGAATTCTTAGTGAAGCCAACCTAACCAAGAAGTATTCGTTCAAAAGCTTCTTATAGAGTTAGAGAGTAGATAGAAAATAGTACGAAAGAAGTGAAGTCTTGGTGTATGCTACTTGTTCCAAAGTAGTGTAGCTAAATGCTAAACCCAAGGATGAGTTACAGAAGTTATTCTTAATCATTATATCCACCAAACCGATCTTGAGCAACTTGACATTTTCTTCGAATCTTTTCCCTGTTCTTAGATAATCATTCGTAAAAGAAGTTGATTGTTGAGCATTTAGTAGGAATTGTGTCTGCTCTAATCAAATAAGCAATTGGGGAAGCTCTTAGGCTTTGGTGTGCTTCTTATTCAGGAATGCCTGTGTTTTTGAAAAGCTTTAAATCCTATCGGTGCTAGTCAATCCTTATGAGAGACAAACTTTAAGGCATCATACTTTATACAAATCTTCGTATGCCATGATTTCAGGACACCTCTTCAAGAAAAGATTCTAAAACTATTCAGGAAATGCTAAATATTTCGAGTTTTCCCGTATCTAGCTAATGCGACTCCTATCTTACATCTATCCGAAGGACGATCAGAAGCGGATTCACCCGATCCCACATCCTTTAGCATAGCGGTAGTTGGATATGTCGATGCCAAGTGGGGGAGCACATCCTACCCTAATTTAAATTCTGTCAAGGTAAGGGCAAATCGAAAGACCGACGGAAGAAACCAAAGGGAATTAAAGATAGGAATCACAAGTCCTACCACCGGGGTGATTCTCCATTTACCGAACCTAACGGAATTTCGGGGGCGAAATTCCAATAAGTGGGGGAGAATTGTAACATCCCAAATTTAATTCCTAGTATAATTGATGATGGTCAAGCTTAGAGTGAAGGAAATAACGATATTGAGTTAAAAATAGTGGATTGAAGGCTTGATTTAGGGTTAACAACATAGGATATTAGGAAATTCAAAATAAGAGATTTACAACTCTAAACACAAATTCCACCGTTGGATGTGAAGATTGGTATGTAGGGAAGCTCGCTTTAAAATTTGAGGAAGATCCAACGGGTAACGAAGAAGTTACGGCCTCTCAAAGTCTGGGTACTGCAAAACTGAACAGCTTAATCGATTAAACTGCAGCTTAATCGATTAAACTGCAGCTTAATCGATTAAGGTCAGAAAATGGGAAATGGCATAATCGATTAATAATCGATTAACTGCTGTAGATGCAGAAAAAAATAAAGGTGCAGTACACGTTCATTCCAATCCCAAATTCGTTTCTCCCTTTCTCTCTCCCCTAGGGTTCCATTCTCCATCATCAAATCCTCCAAGAACAAGTGGGATTTCTTCATTTCATCAACACATCTCTTCCTCCTTGCTCCAAGTAAGTCTTCAAGCCTTTGAATTCCTTCCCTTTCTCTCTCTAATTCGAGTTTTCTCTCTCCTCCCTCTCATGGAGGTTTTCGTTTCTAAGCATAGAACCTTCAAGTTTTCCATGGGGTTTAGTTTGAGAATCATGGAATGAGCAATAACCCTCATTTTTTGTGGCTTTATAATAGGTTCTATCACTCTCTTGTGGATTTTGAGCTCTTGGTGGGCAAACTCAAGTATAGGACACTTGGACTCTCCTCATCCTTAAGTGTTTGAGGTAAGGGAGTGGATATAGTGAGCTTTGCCTTGTTCTAGGGAGTAGGTTCTAGTTAGTATATAATACTTGTTAGGGTTATGTGTTAGGGGAGAAAATTAGATTATAAATCCCTAGGTTATTAAATATGAAATTCTAATTAATTAAATATACATGATGATTGGATGTTAAGACTAGTAAAAGGAAACCCAATAATATGGCAATGAATTATTTGATAAATGAAACTTGGATAAGGATTAAATTTAATTACATGAGGAATTGGGTAATGTGATAATGAAGTTGACATAAATGAATTCTATGATTATTGATCTTAGTTGTAAAGTTGTGAATTAAATGATAATTAATTACTATAGCAAATATATGTTTGTGTTGTGGAATAAATGGATATAGGAAGAAAATGGAATGAAAACGATTAAATGTGATGAAAGTGCATAATTGTATCTAATTGTTAAATGAGTAAAAATGTTAAGCATTATCAATTGTGAATAAAGGATCATGGCTTAGGAATTGAACTAATGAATATGGGAAACGGGAGTAAAACGATTATGTGCAAACCAAAGTAAAAGATGATTTATGTAAAAATTAAAATGAAGGGCAAAACTAAATGTTGGGCTATAAAAGAGAACACTATTTGGTATGATTGTGATAACTGAGAAAGGAAATAAATAAGGAAATTGCATGAATGATTAGATGTTGAATGTGTGTTGTTGATTTTAAATGTGCTAAGTTGTTTGTGTAAGATGGTGAAAGTATGATTTGGCCTCTGATGTGAGGTAATGTGAAATGAAAATGTAATAAGTGCGTTGGCCTCTGTTTTGAGGTGACGATTAATGGAAAGTGATGATTTGGCTGACCTCTGATATAAGGGGCACAAAATAAATGAAAGTAATAGTGTGTTGACCTCTGACCTGAGGGACACAGAATGAAATAAAGTGTTGACCTCTGACCTGAGGGACACAAGATGAAATGAATGTTATTGGGTGTTGACCTCTGACCTGAGGGACACCGGATGAATTAAAGAACTGAGTGTTGACCTCTGACCTGAGGGACACATAATTTAAATATGGAAGAGTATAAGAGCCTCTGTTTTGAGGTGATAAATGTGTTGAATGAAAATTGTTCATTGGCCTCTGATTTGAGGTGATGTACTGAAATGAAACGAGTATGTGAAATGAATGAATTAATAATGAAAATGGATGTTGAAATGGAATAATGAAAATGGAAATGTGAAATAAATAATGAGTATGGAAATGATGAAATGAGTATGGTGTACAATATGTGAATATATGCTTATTTGCTAATTGTGTTTGACCTAGTGGGTTGTTATGTCTAGTTAGAAACTGCCTTCTATTTCATGTGCAATGCTCACTCCCTTACATTTTCAGGTACGGAGATTGAGTTGGCACAGCCCCCGGCCGAGCAGGAGTACTTTCGCTTAAAGGGAGAGTAGGGTTATTATGGGTTTTGGAGGATATTATGAACTTAAGCCTCCTACACTATTTTGATGTAAAATTTGTTATTCATATTTTAAGTGAGGCTTAGGATGTTTTATTTTGACACAGTTATATGTTTCGGTTATGACCCTCAAACTTAGTATTTTCCGCTATTACTCTGATATATTTGGAGCCATGGGGCCTTGATATGATTTAGAAATATAATCTGAAGCCCTGCTGGCTATTAGTTGTTTATTTGAAAATTGTTTATCACAGGTTAAATTTTGGATTAGTCCGAAAAACAAACCAAACTCTGTCCGTTTGACGGTTGATTTTAATGAAATAAAAATGAATTTTTAAGTCCGTATTTTAGTATAAGGGGGAATTAAGGGTAAAAATCCTAGGTGTTACATTTATGGTATCAGAGCAGTTTCTCCTCGGCCATGGAGTTGTACAAACTCCAACTGATTACTCACCTAGCGGGTAATTGATGCTCATAGTAATAGTCTAAGATTATAATAGGATAATTACAGTATTATGTATCTACTTAGTAATTGAGTCTTACTGGTCTATTCTTCCTGGCTAAGTAGTATGGCTGGAAGAAGGGCTGGTAACGATGGACTTGCTGCTATTTTAGAGCATCTATCTCAGATGCAGCAGCAGGGGGAACAAATGGCAGCTGCCGCAGCGGCAGCAGCTACCGCAGCGGCAGCAGCTACCGCAGCAGCAGATCTGCAACCAGCTCCAGTTGAGATTGACTGGATGTCTCGTTTCCGAAAGAATGATCCGCCTCGCTTCGAAGGTGGAAATGACCCGGATGGAGCGCAGAGGTGGATACAGGAGATAGAGAAGATTCTCCGTTCTCTTCAACCACCAATGGAGCAGTATGTTCGACTAGCTGAATTCATGCTGACCAATGAGGCAGAACATTGCTGGGACCATCAGAGGAGAGGATTGGCGGCAGCTAATCCTGTGATTCCTTGGGAGATGTTCAAGGATCTATTCCTGGGGAAGTATTTCCCTGAAGATGTTAGGAGGGAGAAGGAGGTTGCTTTTCTCCAATTGACTCAAGGGTCTATGTCTGTAGGGGACTACACAGCTCGATTTGAAGATCTCATCCGAATTTCTGATTATTGGTATGCAAGTGACCTGGGCAAGTGTGTTAAGTTTGAAGCTGGACTTAGGAGTGATCTTCGTCTCTCGTGTGAGTATCACAACATTGATAACTTTGCTCGCTTGGTCAACATGGCAAGCACCTATGAGAAGGGTCTCCAACGAAAGCTATCTGATGAGAGATCTCGGGCAAACCAAAGAATCGGAGGTCAAAGTAAGGACAAGGGACCGATTCAGAAGTCAGGACCATACTCTCATTCTGGGGTCACGTTTCCTCTGGAATCCGGACCAAAAGTGAATGTTTATGGTCCCATACCAACTTGTCGGCACTGTGGCAGGATGCATAGGGGAGTGTGCTGGACATTGGGTCGAAAGGAGGGGTTATGCTTTCACTGTGGACAACCCGGACATTTTGCTTCAAATTGTCCTAAGAACACAATGAAGAAGGAGATTAATGCTACTAAGGCACAGAAGGCCCGTGGTGGTCCATCATTGCAGAAGGGAAAATTGTTTACCGTCGAGGGTGACGAGGTGGACCCAGCTGATATGGCCGCAGGTAACTAATGTTTGCCAAGTCCATGCGTAATGTTTCTAAGTTCAATTGATGTGGAGTTAGTTTTCTCCTTAGTTAGCTAAATAGTGAGCTAGTAATGTCTTAGGGTAGAATTGTTTAAAACATGTTGGACATCTGCCTCTCCAAATGCAATCCTGTTCTTATAGATAACATATGAAAGACCTTAGAAAGAATTCTTAAGTTTGAGAATTCTAGTACCAAGTGACCAATACTATGCTGTGATGTTGTTATTTGATGTAATGTGAGGTTAGAACTGATCACTCTAATCCTTGCATTTGTTAAATGATGACATCATTGACAGAACCTGACAGTGATGTGTTGTTGGTAGACGTGAGGTTGGGATTGATCACCTCAATTCTTGCATCTATCAATAAATGCTATCATTGTAACCTTTAAAGTGAAAGTAGACAACCAAAGTAGTGACTTACAAGGAAAGAATTCTTAGTGAAGCCAACCTAACCAAGAAGTATTCGTTCAAAAGCTTCTTATAGAGTTAGAGAGTAGATAGAAAATAGTACGAAAGAAGTGAAGTCTTGGTGTATGCTACTTGTTCCAAAGTAGTGTAGCTAAATGCTAAACCCAAGGATGAGTTACAGAAGTTATTCTTAATCATTATATCCACCAAACCGATCTTGAGCAACTTGACATTTTCTTCGAATCTTTTCCCTGTTCTTAGATAATCATTCGTAAAAGAAGTTGATTGTTGAGCATTTAGTAGGAATTGTGTCTGCTCTAATCAAATAAGCAATTGGGGAAGCTCTTAGGCTTTGGTGTGCTTCTTATTCAGGAATGCCTGTGTTTTTGAAAAGCTTTAAATCCTATCGGTGCTAGTCAATCCTTATGAGAGACAAACTTTAAGGCATCATACTTTATACGAATCTTCGTATGCCATGATTTCAGGACACCTCTTCAAGAAAAGATTCTAAAACTATTCAGGAAATGCTAAATATTTTGAGTTTTCCCGTATCTAGCTAATGCGACTCCTATCTTACATCTATCCGAAGGACGATCGGAAGCGGATTCACCCGATCCCACATCCTTTAGCATAGCGGTAGTTGGATATGTCGATGCCAAGTGGGGGAGCACATCCTACCCTAATTTAAATTCTGTCAAGGTAAGGGCAAATCGAAAGACCGACGGAAGAAACCAAAGGGAATTAAAGATAGGAATCACAAGTCCTACCACCGGGGTGATTCTCCATTTACCGAACCTAACGGAATTTCGGGGGCGAAATTCCAATAAGTGGGGGAGAATTGTAACATCCCAAATTTAATTCCTAGTATAATTGATGATGGTCAAGCTTAGAGTGAAGGAAATAACGATATTGAGTTAAAAATAGTGGATTGAAGGCTTGATTTAGGGTTAACAACATAGGATATTAGGAAATTCAAAATAAGAGATTTACAACTCTAAACACAAATTCCACCGTTGGATGTGAAGATTGGTATGTAGGGAAGCTCGCTTTAAAATTTGAGGAAGATCCAACGGGTAACGAAGAAGTTACGGCCTCTCAAAGTCTGGGTACTGCAAAACTGAACAGCTTAATCGATTAAACTGCAGCTTAATCGATTAAACTGCAGCTTAATCGATTAAGGTCAGAAAATGGGAAACGGCATAATCGATTAATAATCGATTAACTGCTGTAGATGCAGAAAAAAATAAAGGTGCAGTACACGTTCATTCCAATCCCAAATTCGTTTCTCCCTTTCTCTCTCCCCTAGGGTTCCATTCTCCATCATCAAATCCTCCAAGAACAAGTGGGATTTCTTAATTTCATCAACACATCTCTTCCTCCTTGCTCCAAGTAAGTCTTCAAGCCTTTGAATTCCTTCCCTTTCTCTCTCTAATTCGAGTTTTCTCTCTCCTCCCTCTCATGGAGGTTTTCGTTTCTAAGCATAGAACCTTCAAGTTTTCCATGGGGTTTAGTTTGAGAATCATGGAATGAGCAATAACCCTCATTTTTTGTGGCTTTATAATAGGTTCTATCACTCTCTTGTGGATTTTGAGCTCTTGGTGGGCAAACTCAAGTATAGGACACTTGGACTCTCCTCATCCTTAAGTGTTTGAGGTAAGGGAGTGGATATAGTGAGCTTTGCCTTGTTCTAGGGAGTAGGTTCTAGTTAGTATATAATACTTGTTAGGGTTATGTGTTAGGGGAGAAAATTAGATTATAAATCCCTAGGTTATTAAATATGAAATTCTAATTAATTAAATATACATGATGATTGGATGTTAAGACTAGTAAAAGGAAACCCAATAATATGGCAATGAATTATTTGATAAATGAAACTTGGATAAGGATTAAATTTAATTACATGAGGAATTTGGTAATGTGATAATGAAGTTGACATAAATGAATTCTATGATTATTGATCTTAGTTGTAAAGTTGTGAATTAAATGATAATTAATTACTGTAGCAAATATATGTTTGTGTTGTGGAATAAATGGATATAGGAAGAAAATGGAATGAAAACGATTAAATGTGATGAAAGTGCATAATTGTATCTTATTGTTAAATGAGTAAAAATGTTAAGCATTATCAATTGTGAACAAAGGATCATGGCTTAGGAATTGAACTAATGAATATGGGAAACGGGAGTAAAACGATTATGTGCAAACCAAAGTAAAAGATGATTTATGTAAAAATTAAAATGAAGGGCAAAACTAAATGTTGGGCTATAAAAGAGAACACTATTTGGTATGATTGTGATAACTGAGAAAGGAAATAAATAAGGAAATTGCATGAATGATTAGATGTTGAATGTGTGTTGTTGATTTTAAATGTGCTAAGTTGTTTGTGTAAGATGGTGAAAGTATGATTTGGCCTCTGATGTGAGGTAATGTGAAATGAAAATGTAATAAGTGCGTTGGCCTCTGTTTTGAGGTGACGATTAATGGAAAGTGATGATTTGGCTGACCTCTGATATAAGGGGCACAAAATAAATGAAAGTAATAGTGTGTTGACCTCTAACCTGAGGGACACAGAATGAAATAAAGTGTTGACCTCTGACCTGAGGGACACAAGATGAAATGAATGTTATTGGGTGTTGACCTCTGACCTGAGGGACACCGGATGAATTAAAGAACTGAGTGTTGACCTCTGACCTGAGGGACACATAATTTAAATATGGAAGAGTATAAGAGCCTCTGTTTTGAGGTGATAAATGTGTTGAATGAAAATTGTTCATTGGCCTCTGATTTGAGGTGATGTACTGAAATGAAACGAGTATGTGAAATGAATGAATTAATAATGAAAATGGATGTTGAAATGGAATAACGAAAATGGAAATGTGAAATAAATAATGAGTATGGAAATGATGAAATGAGTATGGTGTACAATATGTGAATATATGCTTATTTGCTAATTGTGTTTGACCTAGTGGGTTGTTATGTCTAGTTAGAAACTGCCTTCTATTTCATGTGCAATGCTCACTCCCTTACATTTTCAGGTACGGAGATTGAGTTGGCACAGCCCCCGGCCGAGCAGGAGTACTTTCCCTTACAGGGAGAGTAGGGTTATTATGGGATTTGGAGGATATTATGAACTTAAGCCTCCTACACTATTTTGATGTAAAATTTGTTATTCATATTTTAAGTGAGGCTTAGGATGTTTTATTTTGACACAGTTATATGTTTCGGTTATGACCCTCAAACTTAGTATTTTCCGCTATTACTCTGATATATTTGGAGCCATGGGGCCTTGATATGATTTAGAAATATAATCTGAAGCCCTGCTGGCTATTAGTTGTTTATTTGAAAATTGTTTATCACAGGTTAAATTTTGGATTAGTCCGAAAAACAAACTAAACTCCGTCCGTTTGACGGTTGATTTTAATGAAATAAAAATGAATTTTTAAGTCCGTATTTTAGTATAAGGGGGAATTAAGGGTAAAAATCCTAGGTGTTACATTTATGGTATCAGAGCAGTTTCTCCTCGGCCATGGAGTTGTACAAACTCCAACTGATTACTCACCTAGCGGGTAATTGATGCTCATAGTAATAGTCTAAGATTATAATAGGATAATTATAGTATTATGTATTTACTTAGTAATTGAGTCTTACTGGTCTATTCTTCCTGGCTAAGCAGTATGGCTGGAAGAAGGGCTGGTAACGATGGACTTGCTGCTATTTTAGAGCATCTATCTCAGATGCAGCAGTAGGGGGAACAAATGGCAGCTGCCGCAGCGGCAGCAGCTCTGCAACCAGCTCCAGTTGAGATTGACTGGATGTCTCGTTTCCGAAAGAATGATCCGCCTCGCTTCGAAGGTGGAAATGACCCGGATGGAGCGCAGAGGTGGATACAGGAGATAGAGAAGATTCTCCGTTCTCTTCAACCACCAATGGAGCAGTATGTTCGACTAGCTGAATTCATGCTGACCAATGAGGCAGAACATTGGTGGGACCATCAGAGGAGAGGATTGGCGGCAGCTAATCCTGTGATTCCTTGGGAGATGTTCAAGGATCTATTCCTGGGGAAGTATTTCCCTGAAGATGTTAGGAGGGAGAAGGAGGTTGCTTTTCTCCAATTGACTCAAGGGTCTATGTCTGTAGGGGACTACGCAGCTCGGTTTGAAGATCTCATCCGATTTTCTGATTATCGGTATGCAAGTGACCTGGGCAAGTGTGTTAAGTTTGAAGCTGGACTTAGGAGTGATCTTCGTCTCTCGTGTGAGTATCACAACATTGATAACTTTGCTCGCTTGGTCAACATGGCAAGCACCTATGAGAAGGGTCTCCAACGAAAGCTATCTGATGAGAGATCTCGGGCAAACCAAAGAATCGGAGGTCAAAGTAAGGACAAGGGACCGATTCAGAAGTCAGGACCATACTCTCATTCTGGGGTCACGTTTCCTCTGGAATCCGGACCAAAAGTGAATGTTTATGGTCCCATACCAACTTGTCGGCACTGTGGCAGGATGCATAGGGGAGTGTGCTGGACATTGGGTCGAAAGGAGGGGTTATGCTTTCACTGTGGACAACCCGGACATTTTGCTTCAAATTGTCCTAAGAACACAATGAAGAAGGAGATTAATGCTACTAAGGCACAGAAGGCCCGTGGTGGTCCATCATTGCAGAAGGGAAAATTGTTTACCGTCGAGGGTGACGAGGTGGACCCAGCTGATATGGCCGCAGGTAACTAATGTTTGCCAAGTCCATGCGTAATGTTTCTAAGTTCAATTGATGTGGAGTTAGTTTTCTCCTTAGTTAGCTAAATAGTGAGCTAGTAATGTCTTAGGGTAGAATTGTTTAAAACATGTTGGACATCTGCCTCTCCAAATGCAATCCTGTTCTTATAGATAGCATATGAAAGACCTTAGAAAGAATTCTTAAGTTTGAGAATTCTAGTACCAAGTGACCAATACTATGCTGTGATGTTGTTATTTGATGTAATGTGAGGTTAGAACTGATCACTCTAATCCTTGCATTTGTTAAATGATGACATCATTGACAGAACCTGACAGTGATGTGTTGTTGGTAGACGTGAGGTTGGGATTGATCACCTCAATTCTTGCATCTATCAATAAATGCTATCATTGTAACCTTTAAAGTGAAAGTAGACAACCAAAGTAGTGACTTACAAGGAAAGAATTCTTAGTGAAGCCAACCTAACCAAGAAGTATTCGTTCAAAAGCTTCTTATAGAGTTAGAGAGTAGATAGAAAATAGTACGAAAGAAGTGAAGTCTTGGTGTATGCTACTTGTTCCAAAGTAGTGTAGCTAAATGCTAAACCCAAGGATGAGTTACAGAAGTTATTCTTAATCATTATATCCACCAAACCGATCTTGAGAAACTTGACATTTTCTTCGAATCTTTTCCCTGTTCTTAGATAATCATTCGTAAAAGAAGTTGATTGTTGAGCATTTAGTAGGAATTGTGTCTGCTCTAATCAAATAAGCAATTGGGGAAGCTCTTAGGCTTTGGTGTGCTTCTTATTCAGGAATGCCTGTGTTTTTGAAAAGCTTTAAATCCTATCGGTGCTAGTCAACCCTTATGAGAGACAAACTTTAAGGCATCATACTTTATACGAATCTTCGTATGCCATGATTTCAGGACACCTCTTCAAGAAAAGATTCTAAAACTATTCAGGAAATGCTAAATATTTCGAGTTTTCCCGTATCTAGCTAATGCGACTCCTGTCTTACATCTATCCGAAGGACGATCGGAAGCGGATTCACCCGATCCCACATCCTTTAGCATAGCGGTAGTTGGATATGTCGATGCCAAGTGGGGGAGCACATCCTACCCTAATTTAAATTCTGTCAAGGTAAGGGCAAATCGAAAGACCGACGGAAGAAACCAAAGGGAATTAAAGATAGGAATCACAAGTCCTACCACCGGGGTGATTCTCCATTTATCGAACCTAACGGAATTTCGGGGGCGAAATTCCAATAAGTGGGGGAGAATTGTAACATCCCAAATTTAATTCCTAGTATAATTGATGATGGTCAAGCTTAGAGTGAAGGAAATAACGATATTGAGTTAAAAATAGTGGATTGAAGGCTTGATTTAGGGTTAACAACATAGGATATTAGGAAATTCAAAATAAGAGATTTACAACTCTAAACACAAATTCCACCGTTGGATGTGAAGATTGGTATGTAGGAAGCTTGCTTTAAAATTTGAGGAAGATCCAACGGGTAACGAAGAAGTTACGGCCTCTCAAAGTCTGGGTACTGCAAAACTGAACAGCTTAATCGATTAAACTGCAGCTTAATCGATTAAACTGCAGCTTAATCGATTAAGGTCAGAAAATGGGAAATGGCATAATCAATTAATAATCGATTAACTGCTGTAGATGCAGAAAAAAATAAAGGTGCAGTACACGTTCATTCCAATCCCAAATTCGTTTCTCCCTTTCTCTCTCCCCTAGGGTTCCATTCTCCATCATCAAATCCTCCAAGAACAAGTGGGATTTCTTCATTTCATCAACACATCTCTTCCTCCTTGCTCCAAGTAAGTCTTCAAGCCTTTGAATTCCTTCCCTTTCTCTCTCTAATTCGAGTTTTCTCTCTCCTCCCTCTCATGGAGGTTTTCGTTTCTAAGCATAGAACCTTCAAGTTTTCCATGGGGTTTAGTTTGAGAATCATGGAATGAGCAATAACCCTCATTTTTTGTGGCTTTATAATAGGTTCTATCACTCTCTTGTGGATTTTGAGCTCTTGGTGGGCAAACTCAAGTATAGGACACTTGGACTCTCCTCATCCTTAAGTGTTTGAGGTAAGGGAGTGGATATAGTGAGCTTTTCCTTGTTCTAGGGAGTAGGTTCTAGTTAGTATATAATACTTGTTAGGGTTATGTGTTAGGGGAGAAAATTAGATTATAAATCCCTAGGTTATTAAATATGAAATTCTAATTAATTAAATATACATGATGATTGGATGTTAAGACTAGTAAAAGGAAACCCAATAATATGGCAATGAATTATTTGATAAATGAAACTTGGATAAGGATTAAATTTAATTACATGATGAATTGGGTAATGTGATAATGAAGTTGACATAAATGAATTCTATGATTATTGATCTTAGTTGTAAAGTTGTGAATTAAATGATAATTAATTATTGTAGCAAATATATGTTTGTGTTGTGGAATAAATGGATATAGGAAGAAAATGGAATGAAAACGATTAAATGTGATGAAAGTGCATAATTGTATCTAATTGTTAAATGAGTAAAAATGTTAAGCATTATCAATTGTGAACAAAGGATCATGGCTTAGGAATTGAACTAATGAATATGGGAAACGAGAGTAAAACGATTATGTGCAAACCAAAGTAAAAGATGATTTATGTAAAAATTAAAATGAAGGGCAAAACTAAATGTTGGGCTATAAAAGAGAACACTATTTGGTATGATTGTGATAACTGAGAAAGGAAATAAATAAGGAAATTGCATGAATGATTTGATGTTGAATGTGTGTTGTTGATTTTAAATGTGCTAAGTTGTTTGTGTAAGATGGTGAAAGTATGATTTGGCCTCTGATGTGAGGTAATGTGAAATGAAAATGTAATAAGTGCGTTGGCCTCTGTTTTGAGGTGACGATTAATGGAAAGTGATGATTTGGCTGACCTCTGATATGAGGGGCACAAAATAAATGAAAGTAATAGTGTGTTGACCTCTGACCTGAGGGACACAGAATGAAATAAAGTGTTGACCTCTGACCGGAAGGACACAAGATGAAATGAATGTTATTGGGTGTTGAACTCTGACCTGAGGGACTCCAGATGAATTAAAGAACTGAGTGTTGACCTCTGACCTGAGGGACACATAATTTAAATATGGAAGAGTATAAGAGCCTCTATTTTGAGGTGATAAATGTGTTGAATGAAAATTGTTCATTGGCCTCTGATTTGAGGTGATGTACTGAAATGAAACGAGTATGTGAAATGAATGAATTAATAATGAAAGTGGATGTTGAAATGGAATAAGAAAATGGAAATGTGAAATAAATAATGAGTATGGTGTGCAATATGTGAATATATGCTTATTTGCTAATTGTGTTTACCTAGTGGGTTGTTATGTCTAGTTAGAAACTGCCTTCTATTTCATGTGCAATGCTCACTCCCTTACATTTTCAGGTACGGAGATTGAGTTGGCACAGCCCCCGGCCGAGCAGGAGTACTTTCCCTTACAGGGAGAGTAGGGTTATTATGGGATTTGGAGGATATTATGAACTTAAGCCTCCTATACTATTTTGATGTAAAATTTGTTATTCATATTCTAAGTGAGGCTTAGGATGTTTTATTTTGACACAGTTATATGTTTCGGTTATGACCCTCAAACTTAGTATTTTCCGCTATTACTCTGATATATTTGTAGCCATGGGGCCTTGATATGATTTAGAAATATAATCTGAAGCCCTGCTGGCTATTAGTTGTTTATTTGAAAATTGTTTATCACAGGTTAAATTTTGGATTAGTCCGAAAAACAAACCAAACTCCGTCCGTTTGACGGTTGATTTTAATGAAATAAAAATGAATTTTTAAGTCCGTATTTTAGTATAAGGGGGAATTAAGGGTAAAAATCCTAGGTGTTACAGTGATAAAATTTAGAAAACTCAAAAATAAAAATCAAAGCTTTACATTTTCATAATCTATATTTCGATTCGATCGTTTTGACATATCATTTATAATTTTTCGACGTACGGTTGAAAAGATATGAATTTTTGAAGTTCTAGCTCTATAACCCAAAATTCATTTTTTTGCCAAAACCTTAGTAAAATTTATTTTAATATAAATAAAATATTTATTAAATATCCAGAAATAAAATCTCACACTTAAATTTATAATTACTATATATATATATATAGTATTATTGCAGATATATAAAATAAATCAACCAAAGACAATTAGTATTAAATTATTCTAAAATAATTGTAACTTAAATTAAATAAAATATTAAAATAAATTGGGAAAAATTGCGGGTCTCACAATCCTCCCCAACTTAGAGATTTCTCGTCCCCGAGAAATACGCACCTGATTCAAACAAGTGAGGGTACGATTCCCTCATGCTACTTTCGCGTTCCCAGGTAGCATCTTCCCCATGATCTTGGCTCCAAATGACTTTGACCAACGGAATCTCTTTTCCTCTCAACGTCTTAATACTACGGCCATCGATCCGCAGGGGTAATGTTTCATACGTAAGATTATCCTTGAGTTGTATCGAGTCAGGTTCGACAATGTGGGTTGGGTCACTAATATACTTTCTTAGCTGAGATACGTGAAAAACATTGTGTAGGTTGGAAAACATAGGGGGTAAGGCTATCTGGTAAGCTACCGGTCCTACACGTTTTTGGATTTGATAGGGTCCTATAAATCTAGGGGTTAATTTTCTGGTTTTGAGCACTCTGCCAATGCCGGTAGTAGGCACTACCCGCATGAATACATGATCACCTTCCTTAAACTCCAACGGAGTCCTCCTTTTGTCATGATAACTCTTCTGCCTACTTTGCGCGGTTCTCATCTTTTCTTGAATTGCTTTGATTTTGTCTGTAGTTTGTTGCACCACCTCTGGTCCTACCTGTAATTGCTCTCCGGTCTCAAACCAGCACATAGGAGTCCTACACTTCCTTCCGTACAGTGCTTCATAAGGTGCCATTCCTATGCTTGAATGGAAACTATTGTTGTATGTGAATTCAATCAATGGAAAGAAAGAATCCCAGCTTCCAGCTTCCTCCAGTACATAGGCTCTTAGTAGATCTTCCAAAGTCTGAATCGTCTGTTCTGATTGACCATCCGTCTAGGGATGATATGCAGAACTCATACTTAGGCTTGTTTCCATTGCAGTTTGTAAACTCTCCCAAAACTTCGAAGTAAAACGCGGATCTCTATCTGACACTATATTCGAAGGTACTCCATGTAGTCTCACTATTTCCTTGATGTACAACTCATCCAGCTTCTCCAAAGGATATCTCATGTTGATCGGAATAAATCGTGCTGTCTTTGTAAGACGATCCACTACTACCCAAATAGCATCACACCCTCTCTGAGTTCTTGGAAAACCAGACACGAAGTCCATGGATATACTATCCCATTTCCAGACAGGTATAGGTAACGGTTGCAATTCTCCTCGAGGCTTTTTGTGTTCGATCTTTGCTTTCTGACATGTTAGGCATCTCGATACATATTCCGCCACTTCTCGTTTCATTCCTGACCACCAGAAAATCTTCTTTAAATCTTGGTACATTTTTGTCGCTCCGGGGTGAAAACTCAATTTGCTCTTATGTGCTTCCTCCAAAATAATTTCCTTAACTTCTCGGTTGTTCGGCACACAAACTCTTTCCTTGAATCGTAGAATTCCATCTGTTCCTAGCTGAAATTCCACTTCCTTTCCTTTATCTGACAGTTCCTTCTTATCTTGTAACTCCGGATCTGTTGCTTGTAATGCCTTCACTCGCTTCATGAATTCATTGTTCACCTTCAAAGTTCCCAGTACCATACTCCTTGAGTTAAACTCCACTGCCATATTCAGATCTCTAAACTTTTCTATCAGCTCCAACTCCTTTATCATTAAAGCAGACACATGCAGAGATTTTCTACTTAGTGCATCAGCTACAACGTTTGCCTTTCCCGGATGATACTGCACTTCAAAATCATAGTCCTTCAGGAATTCTATCCACCTTCTTTGCCTCATATTCAGCTCTTTCTGCTCGAATAGATACTTCAAGCTCTTGTGATCGCTGAATACCTCGATCCTTACACCATACAAATGATGCCTCCAAATCTTCAATGCAAATACTACGGCTTCCAGCTCCAGGTCGTGAGTAGGATAATTTTGTTCGTGAATCTTCAGTTGTAATCGATTACAACCTCTCTGATTTTTCTATGATGCAACAAAGTTAATCGATTACTTTAGCAAATAATCGATTACTCCCTCTTGCACACATATAAATATACAGAGTTTTGTAACATCAATTATTTTACTAAGGTTAAATGCAGAAAATACATTTTTCATGCAAAAACACGTTTTTCTTCTTCTCTCTAAAATGAAAAACTTATTGGCTTTGTAACTACTTAAAGAAACAGAACTTCATTACCTTACATTTGATCTAAAGATAAGGCTTCTATTCTATGCTTGCTTGAGTCTTCAATCTTCTAGGCTTGCACTTGTGAGCTTGAACTTGAGTTGGTTTGTTATCATCAAAACATATAATTGTATTCCTTTGAAGTCCATAGAGAGTTTGAAACATGCCTTCCAACCAGCTTAACTTCCAACACTCCCCCTTTTTGATGATGACAAACACCCATTCTGATATGCTCTTTACTATCTACATCACAAGTGTTATACAAGCAGAAATAGATATATAATAATGAAACCTTCCTTAGAATCATAAAATACAGGAAAAATAATGGATTATTTCATCTCCCCCTGTATGAATGCTTCAAAAATATATCATTTCGATTCAAGCATCCTTCCAGAATAATGGATTATATCTTCTCCCCCTGAATGTATTAGCCAATAAAAATTAGCCAATAATATCATATAATATCAGAATCTCTCTCCCCCTTTTGTAATCATCAAAAAGATGTGCAATCTCCCCCTGAAACACTAAGAAGATGCATCAATAATAACATGAGAGATAAAAGATTCACATATTCAAAAGAGGTGAGAGGCAGAAGCTAGACCAATTTCTCTACGAATAAAAAAGAAATTTTCTTTTGGAAGCGGTTTCGTAAAGATATCAGCCAACTGCCGCGAAGTATCAACATACTCAATAATGCAATCACCTTTCTGAATATGATCACGAATAAAATGGTGTCGAATCTCGATATGCTTCGTTCGAGAATGTTGCACTGGGTTTTTGGTAATAGAAATAGCACTGGTATTATCACATTTAATAGGAATGTGATCTAGACTTACACCAAAGTCTAAGAGTTCATGTTTTAACCATAAAATCTAAGCGCAACAACTACCCGCGGCTACATATTCAGCCTCAGCTGTAGATAGGGCAACACTAGACTGTTTCTTACTAGCCCATGATACCAATGAATTGCCAAGAAGATGACAAGTGTCGCTTGTGCTTTTTCTATCTACTTTGCAACCAGCAAAGTCAGAATCAGAATACCCAACAAGATTACAAGATGAACCTTTGGGGTACCACAAACCCATATCAGTTGTGCCAAACAGATATTTCATTATACGCTTGGCAGCAACCATGTGCGTTTCTTTTGGATTCGACTGGAACCGAGCACAAAGACACACACTAAACATGATATCCGGCCTACTTGCCGTCAAATATAGAAGGGATCCGATAATACCTCTATACTTTGTAATTTCTACGGATTTACCTCCTTCGTCTTTGTCCAAGTAGCATGATGTACTTATCGGTGTTGCAACTGCCTTGGCTTTATCCATGCCAAATCTTTTCAATAATTCCTTGCAGTATTTAGTTTGACTAATAAAGATTCCATCCTTTGCTTGCTTTATTTGTAAACCCAGGAAAAAGTTCAGCTCGCCCATCATAGACATTTCGAACTCTTCCTGCATCATACTAGAAAACTCCTTGCAAAGGATTTCATTAGTAGCACCGAATATAATATCATCTACATAAATCTGAACTAAAAGAATGTTCTTTCCTTTCTTTTTAATAAAAAGTGTGTTATCAACCTTCCCTCTTTCAAAGTTATTTTTTAATAAAAACTTGCTAAGACGGTCATACCACGCTCTAGGAGCTTGTTTTAAACCGTACAAAGCCTTTTTCAACTTATAAACATAATCAGGGTGTTCATAACTTTCAAAGCCAGGAGGTTGACACACATAAACTTCCTCATTTATAAAACCATTAAGAAAGGCACTCTTTACGTCCATCTGATATAATTTAAAATCTAAAATGCATGCAAATGCTAATAGCAGTCTAATGGCTTCCAACCTAGCAACAGGGGCAAATGTTTCCTCATAATCTATCCCCTCTTCCTGGTTGTAACCTTGTGCAACTAGCCTAGATTTTTTTCGAACAATTAAACCAGCCTCATCAAGTTTATTTTTATAAATCCACTTAAGTCCAATTATAGGATGAGACTCAGGCCTAGGAACAAGTTCCCATACCTGATTTCTTTCGAACTGGTTTAATTCTTCTAGAATTGCCAAAAGCCAATGCTCATCAAGTATTGCCTCAAAATAATTCTTTGGCTCTACTTGAGAAACAAATGCAAAGAAGTTACATAGATTGCTAATAGAGTTGCGAGTACTTACACCTTTAGAAATGTCTCCGATGATTTGATCAATAGGATGATGCCTTGATGTTTTCCACTCCTTAGGCAAATCAGTGTTGAGTTCCATTGATTGTTCTTGATTTTTCTCCTCAACATTTTCAACTAAAATTTCATTGCTTCCGGATTGATCCTTTGATTTATCATTTTGCTCCTCATCCTCATCAATGAATAATTCTCCAAGAATACCTGAAAAATCATTAACAGATACCTTTCCCAACCTTCTGGGATCGGATTCGTCAAATGATACATGAATAGATTCTTCAATAGTATTACGAGATTTATTGTACATCCTATAGGCTTTGCTAGAAGCAGAATAACCAAGAAATATACCCTCATCAGCTCTAGCCTCAAAAGATCCTAGATTTTCTCTACCATTATTATGCACAAAACATTTACATCCAAAAACTCGAAGATGGGAAATATTAGGTTTTCTCCCCTTGTACAGCTCATAGGGGGTTTTCTTTAAAATAGGCCTAATCAAAACACGGTTCATAACATAACATGCTGTACTCACTGCATCGGCCCAAAAATATGCAGGCAAATTCATGTCATTAAGCATTGTTCTAGAAAGCTCTTTTAATGAACGATTTTTCCTCTCCATAACCCCATTTTGTTCTGGAGTCCTTGGAGCTGAAAAATAATGCTTGATTCCATGTTTTTTGCAAAACTTTTCAAAACTATGATTTTCAAATTCTCCACCATGATCAGTTCTAATGGATGCAATGCTCAAATGCAATAGGTTTTGAATAATCTTGGCTAGCTTTTTGAATTCATGAAATGCGTCATTTTTATGAGTAATAAAAAGCGTCCATGTATACCTAGAATAGTCATCCACAATAACCAAACAATAATAGTTGCCACCAAAGCTTTTAGATTGACACGGTCCAAAAAGATCCATATGTAAAAGTTCCAAAGGCCTTTGAGTTGAAACAAGATTTTTAGAAGGAAAATTGGCCCTTGTGAGTTTTGATTTTGAACAAGGATCACATTTTTCAGAAAAGGAAAAATTTTGCTTTGGCAAACCAACTACTAAGTTTTTAGAAGAAATTTTATTTAAATGAGCCATGTGGATGTGACCTATTCTACGATGCCACAGCCACGATTCATCCTCTTTAGATAATAAACATTTAGCATCATTTGAGGGAATTGAATCGAAATCAATAATATATACATTGTTTATCCTGCGAGCAATTAGCTTAATAAGATTATCAATTTTTTCCTCGATAATACATCTATCAGAATCAAATATAACCCTATTGCCCTTATCACACAATTGACTAATGCTTAGCAAATTGTGCTTTAGGCCCTCAACATGTAATACATTTTCAATGCAAGGGTTAGGAGGTGTACCAATTTTACCGATTCCAATGATCTTTCCTTGATTGTTATCTCCGAAGGTCACATATCCTTGGTCCTTAGGCACGAGATGAGAGAATTTGGATTTATCTCCAGTCATATGTTTTGAACATCCGCTGTCCAAGTACCACCATGATTTTCTTCCTTCCGGAGTAACCTACAAGCAAAGATTCAAGGTTTCTTTTTAGGTACCCATATCTTTTTGGGTCCTTGAGTGTTAGTATAGCCATAGTTTAAGTCATGCCACCTTTTAGCTTCATTGTTCGGTTTAACGAACTTCACTTTTCGGTGTATGCATTCATGTGCACCATGGCCCTTTTTACCACAAATATGACATATAATAAGAGGTTTCTTATGATTACTGGCAGGGACAAAAATGGTACTAAGCTTCTTTTGATGCCTACCGGGTTGATATCCTAAACCCGCTCTATTAAAGAAACATTTTTGCCTACCTAACATTAAATTTAAAGTATTTCTACCTTTTGTAAACTTAGCAAGGGTTTCTTTTAAATCTTCAATTTCTTTAACCAGATCCTTGCAGAATTTACACGAAGAAGAACTAGCTTTAAGTTTAATGTCATTACTAGAAGTGTTTGAGGAATTTTTTAAAGTCAAATTCAGCTCCTTATTTTGATTTTTAAAAAATTCATTTTCCTTTGAAAGCTCTTTATTCTTTTCTAAAAGAGAGGCTGAATTTTTCTTTTCTAGAGAAACCAATAAGGATATCCTCATTGATTCCTCATGTAATTCTTCAAAAGCTTCAAGTAATTCATCATAAGAAAAATTTGGTTCAGAAGTTACCTCATTTTCGTGAGCCATCAAGCACAGGTTGGCGGTTTCTTCTTGTTCGTCTGAATCCTCATCCGAACTTCCATCATTGTCCAGCCACGCCAAGTATGCTAGCTTTCCCTTCTTTGAACTTGAGGTGCCTTTTTCTAAATTCTCTTTCTTTTTCAATTGATAGCAATCTGCTCGAATATGACCAGGCTTGCCACACTCATGACATGTGATGGTTGAGCCTCCACTTTTGTTGTTGTCTCTTCGGTTGAAATTCTTCTTCCTCAGAAATTTTCCGAACTTCTTCACCAATAGACCCATGTGTTCATCATTGATCAGTTCTTTGTCCGAGTCACTATCTGGTGCAGGTGCTTCAGCCTTGAAAGCCAAACTTTTGACTTTCTTGTTCTCTTCTTCATGTTGAGCTAACCTCTTCAGTTCACTTTCATGTTCTTGTAATTTTCCAAACAGAGTTGCCAGCGTCATTGTTGAGAGATTTCTTGATTCAGGGATTGCTGTCACTTTAGGTTGCCAATCTCATCCCAAACATCTTAGCACTTTGTTGATGAGATCCTCATTGGTGAATTTCTTCCCCAATGTTGTCAGTTGATTTACTATCATTGTGAAGCGTTTTTGGATCTCTTGAATTGATTCTCCATCTTTCATTCTGAACAGTTCATATTCACCAGTTAATGTATTGATTCTTGACCTTTTTACTTCCGTTGTTCCTTCATCCGTGACTTCCAGTGTATCCCACATTTGTTGTGCTGTCTCGCATGTTGAAATCCTGAAAAACTCATCATAGCTCAAAGCAGATGTTATAATATTTTTCGCTTTCAAGTCGTATTGGACTCTACGTTCCTCCTCCTCCGTCCACTCAGCCATAGGCTTTTCGACGGTGTTACCATTAACCACATAGGTAGGAACATAGGGACCATTTGCGACGGCATCCCAAACTTTTAATCCTACTCCTTGAATAAAAATTTTCATACGGGCTTTCCAATACGCATACCCTACCCCATCAAACATGGGAGGACGATTAATAGAACTCCCTTCACCTCCAAACAGAGAGTTTGAAGCCATACTCTTGAGACGGTTAAGTCTTAACACAAGAGACTAGCTCTGATGCCAATTGTTGGTTTTGGCCTCAAAATCTCGAGAGGGGGGGTGAATCGAGTTTTATTATGTACTGAAAAATTCGTACCAAAATAAAAAATAGTTTTAAGACGGAGAGATTAAGCGTTGTTATGGATCGCGAAAACGTTAGAAAAATATAATCGAGTAGCGCGGAAACGTAAATAAAGTAAATATGCGGAAAGTAAAAGATAAGGGTTAGAAAAGCTTGCACCGGTGATTTTATATTGGTCCAGCCTTCCCATCGAAAGGCCTAGTCCAGTCCCCAAGCGACCCGCCTGAGATTTCTTATAACCAAGCAATAGAGCCGCACCCTATTACAACCAAGAGCACCCCGCACACTACTAGGAACCTCCGTTCGCTAGGGGCCTCAATCACACAGCAGGGTTCCTCGCCCTACGACGTATAACAACGTCCACTAAGGGATACTCTCCCTAATCACTAAGGTTTAGAATGAATGCGATTGCGATTACAATAGCTTTGTGTGTTCTCAAAACACATATACAACAATAAGCTCTATGATAGTGAAGTAGTGGTTCTCTAGATGTTACTCAGCCAATAAGAGTTTGTTCTTCAAAAAGTATAAACAATGAAAAGCACAAGTCTAGAGAAGAAGATGAAGAAGAAACGTGCAACGTGAATGAAAAAATGTTCTGCTCAAAAAAATTCTTCTTTAACGTGTTGGAGTGAACCTCTTTTAAAAAGAAAAGGAATTTTGAATTAAGTAAAACAAATCAAATCAGAATAATAAAAGATTTGTAATAAGTTTTAAAATCAAAATAAAATCAAAACGATTTTCGAAATAATAAAAAGATTTGATTCTTAAAACCAAAAAGGAAATAATTCAAATATAAATTCATTTTCGAAATAAAATAAAATATATCAGAATCTTTTATATAAAAACAAATCAGGAAATAATAAAAATGATTCTGACACGATTTTCAATAAATCAAGAAATAATCGATTACATAGAAGCAATAATCGATTACTTCTACAAAAATAGAAATTCTTAAAACATTTGAAAAACATGTAATCGATTAGGCTAAGAATAGTTAATTGATTACATCACTCCTGTTCATTATGTGATGCAACTATAATAATCAATTACACTGAGGAGTTAATCGATTACTAATCCTCTAGTTTGCATATGATGCAACATCATGTAATCGATTACTACAAACCTTGTAATCGATTACAAAGCCTCTGAAGAATATATGATGCAACAATTATAATCGATTACCTGACCAATGTAATCAATTACTTCCATAAGAAAGTAACTGATTAACACAAATCACTTAATCGATTACAACCTCTCTGATTTTTCTATGATGCAACAAAGTTAATCGATTACTTTAGCAAATAATCGATTACTCCCTCTTGCACACATATAAATATACAGAGTTTTGTAACATCAATTATTTTACTAAGGTTAAATGCAGAAAATACATTTTTCATGCAAAAACACGTTTTTCTTCTTCTCTCTAAAATGAAAAACTTATTGGCTTTGTAACTACTTAAAGAAACAGAACTTCATTACCTTACATTTGATCTAAAGATAAGGCTTCTATTCTATGCTTTCTTGAGTCTTCAATCTTCTAGGCTTGCACTTGTGAGCTTGAACTTGAGTTGGTTTGTTATCATCAAAACATATAATTGTATTCCTTTGAAGTCCATAGAGAGTTTGAAACATGCCTTCCAACTAGCTTGACTTCCAACATCCTACCCTTACTCAACAACGAGAAGGTCATAATGTGGATCCCTAACCTACAAGGGCACGGGAGTAAGCATTTCCGTTTGCATAATCAAATGAGATAGATATAAGAACAATAATGTTAACGATCACAGTTATTCAAGTATCACACAAAATGCAAGTACATATGAGCACGCTCCTTTTTAATACTTTTAATCTTGTAATGCAAATGGCATGATGCATGGTTCCATCCACAACCGAGGCCTCCAATCATGTTGGATATCTGGCAAATGATATCCTAGTGTTCCCAGAACACCCCAAACGTTCCTAGAACGAATGGCAAACCGTACTTGGAAAAAAACAAACACAACTCCCAGAGTGTGTATCACGTTCCCAGAACGTCTACGTTCCCAGAAGGTATTAAACCAGGTCCCGGACACTGGCCACATATCTATAATGTGTCATCAAGTCGGTTAAAATCCTCGTACTCCCAGAGTACCCTTCTCATATTCCCGGAATATGAGAATTATTCCTTGCCAACCTATCCTCCATTCCTCTACAAATGAATGCATCACTTACATGATAGCTTTTATCTTTGATTTATCCATTTGTGATTTAGGTGAATCTCGTAATTCCCTTGGAATGATAGGTTTGAGGTATCAACCTTGGCATAATGAAATACACTTCAGTTTGTTTTAGTCATACAAGTCATCTTGAATTGAGTAAACTTAGCCATGGTAATCCCTCCCTTTTTAAAAGACTAAATTCTCATTCTGCAAATACAGACACTAACCGGTTACAGTCCCAGACTAACCGGTTATAGTCACATGTCTGAATTGTTTTACCATGGAAATTCAAGAAATCTCCTTTGTCTTGAGCTCTCTACTCAGCTCACAGACCACTCTTATCCTGACCTTGTACCTCAAACCTGTTGTGCTTATCATTCCCAGGCCTAAATCCACAAATTTATGGATAACTTAACTTTTAAGTTATCACATACTTTAAGATAATGATTCGTCTCCCACAAGCCAAATCCAACAGGGATTTTATCATCTACTTTATAGGCTAGTATCTATTGAAATTAGAGTTAAATTTGAGTAAGGACAATAGAAACTTTTA
Source organism: Crotalaria pallida (assembly GCA_037953625.1). Taxonomy (NCBI): domain Eukaryota; kingdom Viridiplantae; phylum Streptophyta; class Magnoliopsida; order Fabales; family Fabaceae; genus Crotalaria; species Crotalaria pallida. The sequence continues at coordinate 45,000,198 of CM075650.1, read as the reverse complement.
CCAACTTTAACAACACATTCTTCTTTTAAAATTACACAGTATCTAACCGGTTACGAAAATCGTCTAACCGGTTAGATTAGACAATCTGTGTATTACAAATAGGTTTTTGGAAAACATTTTCTTCCAATACTCAATTCTAACTCCATTCAATAGTCATATAAGCCCTTATACTTTGAGAAATTTCTGCTCAACCACAACACAACCTCAAATCTTGCATACATGACCTTTAAAGCATCAATTTTTCACCTATACTACATTTATGCACACATAACAGAAAATGCCAACACATAACTCTTATTCATCAATGTAATTTTCAAATTAATGCATTCATATCATTTGCAGTAAGTTCATAGACCCTTGGTAAATAGAGTTTACTATTTTAATGGCCTCCAAGCCTTTAACTATTATACACTATGCCCTTTTGTGAGTCTCATGGTGACTCCACCTATTAACTCATGAAATCCATTCTCATTCTAGCAAAGAAAGCTTCTCCCTTACCTTAAGGTTGATTTTGATGAAGCTCAACACTGAAACTTGAAGAGAATTCACCATTCCTTCACAAATCCTATGCTCTGTTTCAGTCACGATTTTTTCTCAATCATGTTCAAAGACCAGAAGATTGAACCTATCCTTGGACCAAAGAAATTAGGGAAAACTATCAAAATTCAAACTAGGTAACATGCACTAGCTTTGGAAACTGGTTTGAGGCTTGGAGAGTGCATGTGCTTACCAGGATCATGCCCTAAACAGAGCCTCACGAAATGATTTCTGATTCTGGACAGACCTCCCCCTCAATCTTTTAAGGCTCATAACTTCTTCAATACTCACTCTCAAGTCACTCTCTATACCTTAATGTAAAGCTGGAAGACTCAGCTTTAACATAGTGTATCTCACTTAGTCTTACTCTCAAAGATTGGAGAGAAATTAACAGAGCAATTTAGAAACCCTAATTCAGTCTCACACTAACACTTTATCAGCAAAAACCCTCAATTTGCCTCACAATTCACATATTTATAGAGAAATTGGTGAGCATGCAGCTCGACACGTATCCCTCACTAGAAACACGAGTGGATTTCGTGGCAATTCCTGGTAAATTGGTGGATTACTCATCAAATTCCACTATCTGGGTTTTCTGAGTTCATCGTGTAACCGGTTACAAGGTCTTCCTAACCGGTTACCTACTGATGAATTTCAGAAAATTATTAGTTTAATAATTCTTTTCCTATAAGTCCCTTTTAATATTATATTTAGGTACTGGCTTTGGGACTAAAATGCAATACCTATATATTTTGATTATACCCTTGCCAACGATCATCTTTACCCCTATTTAAATATCATTATAGAATTAAGTTGAAATATAAATTTAAAAGAGCTCAATATCAAACTTTGTGATAAATTCTTGCAGTATCCAGAGGACGAAAATTTGGGGTGTTACACCATCACCTGACCCTGTACCCAGTGGTAGGGTACCTACTCCTTCAGATGAGATAGAGGAGGACCCTCTGGAGGACGAGAGCAGAGGCGAGCCTGTCGTTCATTCTACCGGGAGTCAGTGGAGGGACGATGATCCCTACGTTTGTGCATAAGGTAGATGATGAGGATCAGGGATCCGGTGTGACGGATGCTGTGGAGAAGATTTGCTGCTGATGATGTTGGATGATGACTGCTGCTACTTGGAGACTTCTACTACTACTACTACTGCTGCTTGATCTATGTGACCAGTTCTGGAGCTTTATATTTTGAGATGTATATATTGTAGATATACTTTTGAGGGCTCCAGAGATATGGTTTACTTTGGATATAGATCTATGTTTATGGACTTGTACTAGTTCTTGGAGACACGACCTATGGACTATGTATTTCTTGACTTATATATATATATATATATATAAATATATCCCTTATGTTCATATTACAACCTGTGCATAGTCCTACTATTTCCGCTTACTCTGATAAAATTATTTCAAGAATTCGGCTACGATATTGGAAAATGGTATCAGTTACGCGAAACGAAAGCATGGATAGCATCACTTAATTTTTACTATGTAAATACAATTTTCGAAGTACCGATGATATTTGGGTTGTGAAAAGATTTTCTTGTCTTAGAGAATGCCGAATTCAGTATAAAGTTTAAAATGATATAAAATATAATCTCCAAGGATTTCGTATTTTGGTTTGTGCACCCGCCTCTATAGAAAATAAAAAGAAAATTTTATTTCCTACATTTTCTAAATACTAACAAGTCCATAACTATATGAGTAATAGTATATTTAATACTCTAATTTTAAGTATTTTCTTGAGGGTGTCACACTGAGTGGTATCAGAGCAAAAGCCAGATCCTGTAGTAGTTGAAGTAGTCCCAGAAAGGTAGTCATCAACATCAAACAAGTATCCACAGGGCATATTTATTGTTGTGAATGCTGGTATCTTGCTTGTTTTGAGCATTAGATACAATTGAATGTTTTGTTTGAGGTTATGGTTATAGCCTTAGTATAGGTGGTGTGATAAATGTTTCTTTAGTTCATCATATGTGACCATAAGTCCATAGCGCAGGTCTATTATGGCAACTAGAAACCAAAATCATACTAACGCGATGTTAGAGAGAATTACCGCGGTGCTGGAGTCTATGCAGCAACAGCAATCTCAGCAACCACCTCAATTGGTTAATCCACCTCATCAGTGTAATGTGGGTAATACTGAGGCTAAGAGTTTGGCGGATTTTAGGAGTTGTAATCCACCCAAGTTTGAAGGAGGCTTAAGGCCTAAACTGAAATCTATTTTCAGTTATCAACGGATTCAGAGCTTTCCTGCACTGGTGGACATGTGTAGGATGTATGAAGATGAAAGGAAGGAAGAAGGATTGCAAGGGTTTCAACAATCGAGGCAAAGGACCATATGATCGCCGAGGAAAGGGCAAAGGAAAAGTTGGAGGTAGTGATGGAAGAAATTTCCGGAGTGAGGCTCCATATTGTGACAATTGCAAGCGTCGCCATTATGGTCGTATCTGTTGGGCGACAAGTGGCTGTTTCAATTATGGAAAATCGGGACACTTTGCGAAGGACTGCAAGGAACCGGCCAAGACTAATTCGAGAGGGGCAGCTGACAAGTCCGTGGTTCAAGGAAGGGTTTTCACGCTTAGTGGTGTGGAGGCAAGTCAATCCTCTGATCTTGTGCAAGGTAATTACTTGCTAAATGGTCAGCTCTGTAATGTGTTGTTTGATTCCGGTGCAACGCATTCATTTGTTTCATATGAATGTGTAAATCGTTTGAATTTACCCATATCTGAGTTATCATACACTCTTAAAGTGGAAACCCTACTAATGCTCCTGTAGTTATTTCTAGAGCATGTCTTAACTGTTGTATAGAGGTGTTAGGACAAACCTCTAGGGTAGATTTGATCTGTTTACCCTTATCGCAATTGGATGTGATCTTGGGAATGGATTGGTTAAGCCGAAACCAAGTGATCATTGATTGTGATAGAAAAGTAGTGATCTATAGAAACCCAAAACCTTCAGGCTATATGTGTCTGTTCAACACTGAAGTGGAGGAGAATGGCCCAAGGATTGAAGAGATTTTCGTTGTCAGAGATTTTCCTGAGGTATTCGCTGACGAGATACCGGGTTTACCACCAAAAAGAGAGATTGAATTTGGGATTGATTTGATTCCGGGAGCTGGTCCCATTTCTATCACTCCTTATAGAATGGCACCACCGGAGATGGCTGAGATGAAGAAACAGATTGAAGAGTTGTTGCAGAAGCAGATGATTCGACCAAGTGTATCGCCTTGGGGTGCTCCGATTTTGTTCGTTAAAAAGAAAGATGGTAGTATGAGGATGTGTATCGACTACCGGCAGTTGAATAAGGTCACAATCAAGAACAAGTATCCTTTACCAAGGATAGATGACCTAATGGATCAAGTTCGTGGGGCTTCAGTATTTTCCAAGATTGATCTGAGATCGGGGAATCATCAGATCAGGATTAGAGAAGAGGATATCTCTAAGACTGCATTTCGATCCCGATACGGGTATTATGAGTATGTTGTGATGCCGTTCGAATTGACTAATGCACCAACTATTTTCATGGACTACATGAATCGAATCTTTAGACCCTATTTAGATTCGTTCGTGGTTGTGTTCATTGATGATACCCTTATTTATTCCAAGAGTCCGGAGGAACATGCTGAATGTAACATCCCGAATTCTAATCCCTAGTATAATCATAAGTTTTATTAAATTAAATAATTGTTTTCTGAAATCAATCATTTAGGAGTTGGTCATTTTCTTAAAATATCATATGGTATTTACGGAACTATATTTTATCTATATATATATATAGCTTAAGGTAAATTCATTTAAAATAATTACCCTATATCAAAAATACACTTTATATGTTTTACTTTATTTTTGATATATTTCATATGGAAATATTTTATTGGAAATATTTATAAGTTCTTACTTTATGATTTTTTATTCCAATATTATTGTCTAGTGTTTAAAATTGATTATTAGTATTTTGAGTTTTAAAATAATAATAATAATAATAATAATAATAATAATAATGTTGTGTGTATGAGTTGAGCAAGGAAAAGAGAAAAAAAAAAAAGATAAAGTAGTGCACGTGTGTGCTGTGTGTGTGCAAATAAAGGAGCCCTAAATCCCTTTCCACCAAAACCTTCAGCCGCCACCCAAAGCAACCGCCATCGCCGCCCATTCTCTCTCTATCTCCCTCGTGTACTCCCTCCGTCGTTCTCTCTCATGCATCTCTCTCTCTCCATCGGACTCTCTTCCTCTCCCCGAACCGCCGCCATCAGGACCAGAAGCTAGCACCGAATCGCCGCCGCCGAGCCCGTGGCGCTGCCACTCGCGATCTTCGTTGTCCCTCTGTCGCGCGCCCGTGCGTGCGTTCTTTCCCGTGGTCGCGAACCACCGCTGCCACCATTGGACCGTGTGTAGCCGTCCATCACCGCGCCACCCACTGGACCAACCACCACCTCCGTCGCCGTTGGTCCCTTCATCCCTCTCTCCTTCGATTTGATGCTGCTCCTTGCATTCCTCCGCCGCTGGTTGCCTCTGCTGCCGCCGCCATGGAGGGTGGATGCTGTTGCTGCCAAGGTAAAGCTTGAAGCTGTGACTAAGGTTTGGGTGTGGACCGAACCGGTTCGACCGTGAGCCGGGTCGGATCGGCGTAGCTTTTTGGTTGAGAAACGAGCGCAAATCTTCCCTGCTGAGGATGATGAAAGAAGTTCAGGACCAGCTGCAGCGTGAAAATCAATGGACGTCATCATGCGGAATGAGTAGGTATTTGACGAAACTAAGGGTTAAAGCGTCTAAAGGTAAGGGGTGTTTTACCTTGCTTTAGAGAGTACTTTCTAGTTAGTTATAATACCTGCTAAGAATATATGGGTATGTTTGTGATTGAATCGTAGGGTAATTAATTGGGACTAAAAGTAAAGGAGGAAAATAAACAAAAGAAAATCTAATTGGATAGTGTGATTTGAAATATGTGTTAAATTGTGATATTGAAGCATAGGACAGTTAATAATGATAATAAGTTGAACATAAAAATGAATAAAGTGAATCCATGTTGAGAGTTGTGAATGCTTGTTGTTGAGAAATGTTGATGATTTAAAATATGATGATGTGCAATGTAGTTAACTATGGATATATGTTGATTGGGATATATTATTCATTGGTATGTATATTTATTTGTGAGGGTCTGTTTTTGCCTTTGAAGTCATAATATTTCTCGCAGAAAGCTCAAAGATGGTGTGGCTTATTTATGCACCAATATTCAGATTTTTTTTCTTCCACATGGTTATACCTGCCAAACTATTTTTGATTAAGAAAATGAATTTTTTTTTACAAAAAATATGGGATTCATTTAGAAAAAAAAAGTGAAAATCGGTTCTCATCTATCAATGACCAAAAAAATAAATTATTATGCAGCTATGTTTTTATTGCTTCTTGTTTCTTTTGTTCATCACCGGATTTGCAAAGTATTGGTTGTATCACTTGTGTTTATGTGCACAGCTGAAGCTTAAGTTAAGCAGGTGATGTAAATATTTTGCAGAACTCGGCTTTACGTTAGACTAGTTATATATTATTCCCTAGATATCACATCTTCAGACCTGCATTAAGATATGTGGGATAAATATATATTCTCATGTAGTGGCGAAGTGCATGTTATCTTAGTAAAGAAAATGAACATGGTCAATGTGTAGCATGTGTTTATGATTTTCCATGTGAATGCCTTATTGGTCAGTTGGTTAATGATTCTTAATCTATATGAAATTTCATAATGCTATAGGTAATACAGGTTATCTGTATTGCAGTTAGTTTTTAATGGTACTTAATTGAAGAATATGAAATCTTGGTTGATATTGGTGAATTATTGTATGTTATAGTTGTTATGTATGTGTTGAACGACGAACGAGATAACAAGTTACTAATGAAAGGCAAGAGGGAAAAGGGATAATTATAAAGAAACTAAAGAAGAGAAAAGATAATCAATGAAAAGAATAACTAAATAAGATAAACGAAATGAGGATGAGAATAGTAAATTGATCTGGCTCAGGTTGGTTGTGATGACCCTGTGGCCTAATAAAAATAAATTGATCCGGCGCAGGTTGGTTGTGATGACCCTGTGGCCTAATAAAAATAGATGATAAACGACACAGGTTGGTTGTGATGACCCCGTGGCCTAATAAAAATAAATTGATCCGGCACAGGTTGGTTGTGATGACCTTGTGGCCTAATGAAAATAGATGATAAACGACACAGGTTGGTTGTGATGACCCTGTGGCCTAATAAAAATAAATTGATCCGGCACAGGTTGGTTGTGATGACCATGTGGCCTAATAAAAATAAATGGAAAACGGCACAGGTTGGTTGTGATGACCCTGTGGCCTAATAAATATAAATTGAAAACGACACAGGTTGGTTGTGATGACCCTGTGACCTAATAAAAATGAATGGTAAACGGCACAGGTTGGTTGTGATGACCCTGTGGCTTAAAAAAAATAAATGGTAAGCGGCACAGGTTGGTTGTGATGACCCTGTGGCCAAATGACAAAAGTGAATGAGAAAAAGAAAAAGAAAAGAAAGAGATAAAGAAAGAAAACAAGAAAGAAAAGTAAATGGAAAGACTAGAATGAAAAGAAGTGGAATGAGTAATTGTGTTTGAATATTGAAATTGTGTCTATGTGCTAAATGATATATTTACATGAGTTGGTAATTTATGAGAATGTAAATGGAAAAAAAAATGGGACTTTACGAAGTTATTGGAAAGGTAATATGAATGGAACAAACGAATGAAGACTATCGGTTGTGTATGATGCATGCTGGGTTTGCCTAAATGAAAATATATGTGCTACGTGCTAATTGTGTTTGACTTGGTAGGTCATTATGTCTAGTTAGAAACTACTTCTCTACTTCATGTGTAAAGCTCACCCTTGCAACCATTTTTACAGGTTTAAAGTTTGAGCAGACACAATTTCAGGCCGAGTAGGAATAACACTCCACCACGTGGAGTGCTCGTTCATTATTTTATGAGTGGGCTGTAGTTTAATTATGTGATAAACTGTTATTTTTGTAATTTAAAATATGTAATAGTTATGCGCCCTAAACTTGTATTAGTAAGGGCATTAGGATATAATAGAATGTAAATGTGCCTGTTTTATGTTTTAAAATGTTCTGGTCTGAACAGGTACAAACAAGAAATTTTGGGAAAGTCCGAAAAACAGAGGAAACTCTGTCGGATTTTCGTCGAAATTTTCAAGTCCATATTTTCATAAATCTTAATTTAACTAAATTATTGTGAGGGTGTTACATTATGGTATCAGAGCAGTTTTTCCTCGGCCTTGGAGTAATTCATTACTCGTGAAGTTTACTCACCAAGCAAGTAACTTGTGGTTAGTAACAGAGTAGTTTAGGACTTAGTTGAGTCTTGCTAGCATTGTAATAAGAATGATTGCGAATTATAGCATAGTGAACATTTGAGATTTATATAATTTCTTCTAATTTTGTTTAAGGTGTTTGAGACTTACGAAACAAAACCCGGAATCTTGTAAAAAAAAACAAAAAAATGTGTCATATTTAGAAGTGGACGAATGACGAGACTAAGGAAAATGAAATATCCCAACGGGCTAGAGCACTAAGTTGCTACCCCACCGGGAGAAAGTAATCTTTAGTCTCGGACCAAGTGAGCAAATTCTAAACGTGACAACACAAATCAAGACTTCGGTATTTTTGAACTTGAATTGAAATCCGGAAAATTTTCTAAGAGACATCTAACCAAAACTTAGGCGACATGAGAATGGTCTTATCACCGATGTGTGTATACTTGAGACTGATCACCTCAAATATACATCTACTGGGAGATATAATCATCTAGTCCTTAAGTTTCGATAAACATTTTGAAATTTTGTAAAAGTCTAAAGGAAATGGATAATGAGTACGAATATATGAATTATTATGATTATTAAACTCGTTTAGGATAGCTTAGATGCTGGACTTTGATGATTGATATGATATTTGATAATATGAATGAAGGTTAATGTTGTAGAACTTAGTAATTTTTACTTGTAGGTGGTTTTAGTAAATGAAAGTTGCACTACTCCGTTGACTCTAGAATTTTGATATGCTGCTACTATATATATGTATGTGTTCTGGCAATTATGAGCTTGTTATAACTTCGGTTGGTATTTTTAGAAAAATATAAGTTGTTAGTTGTCGAGTTCGGAGAATGTAGTTTCGGGTTGTCAAGAGGTGTCTACAGTAGTACCTTCACACACTCCGTTCGCCTTGATATTTAGTAGAGTGCTTATTTATGTTATGATATTTGATTCTGGAAGGTTGCACATGATTTGAAAATGAATTGCTATTTATTTGGATTTTTGGGTCATAAAGTGTTTGTCAAGAAATCAGGGTTTTTAATATAATGGAAAACTGAGTTTTCGGGCTTAGGATGCTCAAATTGACATGGAATTTTTATGTAAGCTTCCTAAGGTTGAATCCATGTTGTGTGTAAAATTTCAAGCTGTTTGGGGCAAGTTAATATTTTAAATAAATGTGTTTTCACTATCAGACCCAACAGTTCCGGTGTCTCCGACACTGCGAACTCAGGGGAAAAATCGAGTCTAACGTATTCCGATTGGTTTGAAATCTTTACACAACCTTTGGCTAAGTATGTATGATGTTCCTGTAAATTTTAAGGTCATTTGGAGTTTGTTTACTATTTTAAATAAATCTGATTTAGGTTCAGCCCCCGATATTTATGGTGTTTTTGACAAAGTGTTTGCAGGGTTAAAACTGAACCTAACGGACTCTGATCGACCTGAAAATTTACTACGATGTTATTTTATATGTAGGGACACTACCTGTAAATTTTCATAACATTTGGAATTGAATTGGTATTTTTAAAAAATGCATCTTTGTTACAGTTATGTAGTTTTTTTTTTTTGGTTTTCGGACTTTTGGGCAAGCAATGAAAACCATACCTCCCGAACTCCTTTTGAACTAATTTTTGAATATGTTACCTTTGAATACTTGCATGTGAAGTAGGCCAAATTTCAAATAAATATGAGTTGATATGACATGAGTTTTATATACGTCCTAAATGTGTTATGTGTAAGTTCTCAGTTACTTGGCTGTCCGAATCATTCTCTTGAAGCTCATCCTCTTCATCATAAATGATCCGCTTGCCCCGAAATGACCCGTCCCAATAGGGAAATCCCAATTCATTGGGCCTTTCGATACAATCAAATAGAAAAAAGCCCCAAGGGCGCCATATTCTAGGAGCCTTGTGATATTATTATGTTGCCTCTGGATGTGAAAGTTGTGAACATGCAAGATGTTAGGTAGGGGTGATGTGACATGCTTTATTTTCCTTTTATGTCCTAAATGCATAACCATATGCATATGCTAGTTTGTTTGTCTAGTAATGATGAACTCTATGCTTGGATATGTTTGAACACATGGCAACACATTATGAATCAACTTGTGATGTGGTAAGATGGACTTGGTATGTTTAAGAATGTGATGTCCGATTATGTCTAAGTGTGTTATGCATTTCATAGGAGCAATTGTCATACAATTTGCATAGACATACGTATTAGGCCTTTCTCGCTTGAAGTTGAAGGTGTGGAGAAATATTTTATAAAGGTAAACAAACTCAAGGTCAAATGAGAATGGGTCACCCTAAGCACGAGGAAGAGATAAGGGAGTAAAGGGAAAGACGTTAGGAACGAATTAGAGCTTAGCATGGAAACCCTTAGAGTTGACATAGAAAGACCCGAAGTAAAGGAGTTAAGTATATTTATATTCACCTAAAGTTTCATTCCTTGTCCATGCCTATCTACCTATCCAACTATCTAAATTCTTGAATTAGCAAATCATGATCTTCCCGTAGTAGGATTCCTGTATTGTTTTCTATCGGTTCGACTTAGATGAAAATTTGTGGCTGATGGGTCGGAAATAGATTTGAGAAACACCAAAAAGTATTGACCTAGGAGCATCATAAGTAGGGGAGTGAACCCGGAAAAAAGTTAGATGTAATAGTTAGAGGCCTTTTTTTAAGTGATGGCTCTTCATTTACTTGAACCAATCGGAATTTCGGGGATGAAATTCTCCTAAGTAGGGGAGAATTGTAACATCCCGAATTCTAATCCCTAGTATAATCATAAGTTTTATTAAATTAAATAATTGTTTTCTGAAATCAATCATTTAGGTGTTGGTCATTTTCTTAAAATATCATATGGTATTTATGGAACTATATTTTATCTATATATATATATATATAGCTTAAGGTAAATTCATTTAAAATAATTACCCTATATTAAAAATACACTTTATATGTTTTACTTTATTTTTGATATATTTCATATGGAAATATTTTATTGGAAATATTTATAAGTTCTTACTTTATGATTTTTTATTCCAGTATTAATGTCTAGTGTTTAAAATTGGTTATTAGAATTTTGAGTTTTAAAATAATAATAATAATAATAATAATAATAATAATAATAATAATAATGTTGTGTGTATGAGTTGAGCAAGGAAAAGAGAAAAAAAAAGATAAAGTAGTGCACGTGTGTGCTGTGTGTGTGCAAAAGAAGGAGCCCTAAATCCCTTTCCACCAAAACCTTCAGCCGCCACCCAAAGCAACAGCCATCGCCGCCCATTCTCTCTCTATCTCCCTCGTGTACTCCCTCCGTCGTTCTCTCTCATGCATCTCTCTCTCTCCATCGGACTCTCTTCCTCTCCCCGAACCGCCGCCATCAGGACCAGAAGCTAGCACCAAATCGCCGCCGCCGAGCCCGTGGCGCTGCCACTCGCGATCTTCGTTGTCCCTCTGTCGCGCGCCCGTGCGTGCGTTCTTTCCCGTGGTCGCGAACCACCGCTGCCACCATTGGACCGTGTGTAGCCGTCCATCACCGCGCCACCCACTGGACCAACCACCACCTCCGTCGCCGTTGGTCCCTTCGCCCCTCTCTCCTTCGATTTGATGTTGCTCCTTGCATTCCTCCGCCGCTGGTTGCCTCTGCTGCCGCCGCCATGGACGGTGGATGCTGTTGCTGCCAAGGAAAAGCTTGAAGCTGTGACTAAGGTTTGGGTGTGGACCGAACCGGTTCGACCGTGAGCCGGGTCGGATCGGTGTACCTTTTTGGTTGAGAAACGAGCGCAAATCTTCCCTGCTGAGGATGATGAAAGAAGTTCAGGACCAGCTGCAGCGTGAAAATCAATGGACGTCATCATGCGGAATGAGTAGGTATTTGACGAAACTAAGGGTTAAAGCGTCTAAAGGTAAGGGGTGTTTTACCTTGCTTTAGAGAGTACTTTCTAGTTAGTTATAATACCTGCTAAAAATATATGGGTATGTTTGTGATTGAATCTTAGGGTAATTAATTGGGACTAAAAGTAAAGGAGGAAAATAAACAAAAGAAAATCTAATTGGATAGTGTGATTTGAAATATATGTTAAATTGTGATATTGAAGCATAGGACAGTTAATAATGATAATAAGTTGAATATAAAAATGAATAAAGTGAATCCATGTTGAGAGTTGTGAATGCTTGTTGTTGAGAAATGTTGATGATTTAAAATATGATGATGTGCAATGTAGTTAACTATGGATATATGTTGATTGGGATATATTATTCATTGGTATGTATATTTATTTGTGAGGGTCTGTTTTTGCCTTTAAAGTCATAATATTTCTCGCAGAAAGCTCAAAGATGGTGTGGCTTATTTATGCACTAATATTCAGATTTTTTTTCTTCCACATGGTTATACCTGCCAAACTATTTTTGATTAAGAAAATGATTTTTTTTTTTAAAAATATGGGATTCATTTAGAAAAAAAAAAGTGAAAATCGGTTCTTATCTATCAATGACCAAAAAAAAAAAATTATTATGCAGCTATGTTTTTATTGCTTCTTATTTCTTTTGTTCATCACCGGATTTGCAAAGTATTGGTTGTATCACTTGTGTTTATGTTCAAAGCTGAAGCTTAAGTTAAGCAGGTGATGTAAATATTTTGCAGAACTCGGCTTTACGTTAGACTAGTTATATATTATTCCCTAGATATCACATCTTCAGACCTGCATTAAGATATGTGGGATAAATATATATTCTCATGTAGTGGCGAAGTGCATGTTATCTCAGTAAAGAAAATGAACATGGTCCATGTGTAGCATGTGTTTATGATTTTCCTTGTGAATGCCTTATTGGTCAGTTGGTTAATGATTCTTAATCTATATGAAATTTGTAACGTCCCTCGTTTAACCAAAATGATTAAATATTCTCATATTTAATATATTGGAAAAGTGGGAGTATGAAAATTTTTCCTTGAATGTGGTACTCAAGTTTAAACCATGCACTTGGAGGGAATTCGGTGGAAGGAGTAATTAATTTCTGAACATCTTAAAAATCATTTTGAGATAACCCTTATGACATGAAATAGCTTTCGAAAATAATTTAGTGATAAGGTTATCCCAAGAAATCGGCTTTAACAATACTTCCTTCACCACCAAACTCAAATGGTAAAATCAGAGTCAGCGGATTATATATATAAAAAAAATGGTTTATTTATGTTTCCTTAGAGTTCATAAATCAAGAAGTAGATTATTGATTTATAGAATCAGGTGTAAAAACTTTATGAGTACCGTTACTATAATCAAATGGTCAAATCTATGTTTTACTCTGATACATCTCTCAAATCATAAAGTTACGATTTCTATCAAAGGTTGGAGACGTTCAGAGCTAGTCAATGGTCCTTCGTCCAATCATCCTCTTTGGCTGGGCCTTCAAGAGTTGCACAAGGAGTCTCTATCTCATGATCACTGATCCTTAAAAAGTCTAGGTACCTGGCCAACACCTATTAAGGGCAGGGAGGTAAGCTACACTCATTCGCATAATCAAATGAGAACAAATTACTAACATGCACAAGTAAGCAATTCATCATGATCCCAATGCATATAGTCAAGTGATATGCACCGCTTATGAGCAAGCGAATTTAGTTGATAATTAAACCCATTAATAATATGTCCATATGCTTGCTTACTATTTCTCAAGTTATGAGATTCTCTAATCAATGCTCTCATGCATGACCATCCAAACAACCCGTATACGTGCCTCGGACGTATAGTGAACCTGCTCGGAGAAAAATCCATAACGACACTACCAAAGTGTTCGTCGCGTCACCAAGACGTAACAGCGTCTCCTATGCTGCCCACATTACCAAAATGTGTCATCGAGCAAGCCACACGACTTTGCCTGGAACGTGGTCCATAAGACTGATATCGATGTGCACATCTCGTCACCAAGACGAATATCCAACGTTGGCAGCAACCAATGCTGGCCACATTACCAAAATGTGACTACAATAATCCTTTCGTCACCAAGACGAATATCCAACGTTCGCAGCAACCAATGCTGGTCACATTACCAAAATGTGACTATAATAGTCCTTTCGTCACCAAGACGAATATCCAACGTTCACAGCAACCAATGCCGACCACATTACCAAAATGTGACTACAAGCAAGTCGTAACCAAATTGGTACTCCCAGAGTACCCTCCTCATGTTTCTCGAACATGAACAAATGATATGCTACACATCACCATGCATCAATACATACCAACATTCCATTTAAGGTTATTCCTTAATTCCCATATGTGCAACATGCAATAAATGTATCAATGTAACGACAAGTTTGGCTCCTAACCCATACGTCCCATTCGGATTGTACGTGCACGTTTTCAAAACGCATTCTCCTCAATCTCAAGAACATTCTTCGAATGTCGCTCATGTTCTCAAAATGTGTTATCAAGCTTGTCATACCACCTTTGGTACTCTTAAAGTACATTTTCACGTTCCCCGAACGAATAACATTAAATAATCAAGCTTGGTATCATACGTCCCAATCCGAATGTACGTCCACGTTCCCAGAACGAAATCAACAATATTCCTCGAATATTGCCCACATTCCTAGAATGTGTCATCAAACTTATCGTGTACATTTGGTACTCCCAGAGTACCCTCTTCATGACAAGTGGTACCTTATCGTCTTATCCTTATGCATGAATGCACACAAATTTATACACTAAGATTAACCAATAATCTTATTATGTGCATCCAATATTATTCTTTCAGTGGGTTAAATTGTTGTTAATAATTTCCCAATCCTTTTATTGGAACATGACACTTTTCCCCTAAGCATAATTGATCTTAATCGATATCCCATTAGGTATGTTAAAAGTAAAATTGTATTTCTGTCCTGATCCAAAAATACTCGAGTAAACTTCTCCAGACTCGAGTGTTTTCTTAATTTATCAAAGTACTCGAGTGTTCCTCCTGGTACTCGAGTGTTCTTTGTTTCCAGAACTACATTTTCAAAGATTCAACCATATACTCGAGTGTTCCAGGCAAGACTCGAGTGTTCTTTTATTTCCAGAAATACACTTTAAAAATTTCCAGAATACTCGAGTGTTCTATATGAATACTCGAGTGTTCTTGAGTTTTCCAGAAAATTAATCTCCCAAAACAGGCAAAATACTCGAGTATTACCCATAATACTCGAGTGTTTGCAGACAAACAGCACTAAAATCAAGTTTTAACATACCAATTTCGATTGTAGTCCATTCCAGTCCAAACCAAAGATCAATATAGCTTACATTACACATTTTAAACATGCTCCAACACAGGATTAACAACATTTAACACTGAATCACAGGATTTCACCAATTATGCATAAAAACCACATTTTGAGCAACTTGCCATACCAAATTCCATTCTAATCATTTTTGGCATGAAAATAACTTTCATACAACACACATGCAGCATAACCAACTTGCTCAAACATATAGCATGTCTTAGATTGGCCTCCATGCCATTTCTCTAATTCAAAACTATGCCCTTAAGCCTCATGGTGGCTCATCCTACTTTCTAATACATTTTATTCTCATTCTAGCAAATGGTAAGCTTCCCCCATACCTCTTAGATGTGAATCAACAGAGACTTGACCCCAAACTTAGCTTCCAAGCTGAATTCCCCAAAATCCACACTGAAACAGAGCAGTTTCAGCAGAGCACCAAGATTGAATTGGTTGATGCATGAAACAGCCATAAAAATTGGGGAAATTAGTCTCTATATAATCTCTACAATTCGCACTCGCTAAAGAAACAAGATTCACATGAGGAGGTTACCTGAGCTTACCAAAAATCAAACCCAAAGTAAGCTCCACAAACAGAACTTGACAGAAACAACTTCACTTCCAAGCTCCAATTCTCCCAATATATTCACTCAATCCTCACGATTTTGGTGTTTATACAAAGCTCGAGACGTGAGCTTTGTATTCGTGTATCACTCGAATCCTAACGCTCAGAATTGAAGAGGAATTGAAGACAACAACTTCAGAACCCTAACTTCATCAACAAACCCAAACTTAGCCAAAAATCCCCACGAATTCGGTGTTGCTTGGCTTAAATAGGGTGGGGAAACACTCATGCAGGTCGACACGACCTCCATGGACGTGGAAGAGTCCTGATTTCGTGTCAACGAGACGAACTCGTTGATGGTGACTCAGCAAACGCACTCACGAGTGCAACTCTGATCAAAATACTTGAGTATTCCCAGAAACACTCGAGTGTTTTGACCAGTTTTTCAAAAATAATGATTTTATTTTCTTTCCCACCCAAAACTTTTCTAAAATTACTTCAAGGTCCCCAGACAGGGACTAATGTGAAAATATTTATTTTCTCATATTAAAATTCTCTAATATCTTCTTTCATAATAAATTTCATGAAATCGAGACTAAAAATAATCAATTATAAATAAACTTTATAATTAATATTCTATTAATCAGGGGTTAAAAATCAGGGATGTTACACTCTTCCCCACTTAAAAGGAATTTCGTCCCCGAAATTCTTCTTTAAAAATTCTTTAATTTCCAAAGTTGCACAAAAAGTTGTTCTGGTGTTATATGTTTTCAAAATATAATTTGGGAACATTCTTCCCCACTTAAAAGGAATTTTCTTATACTTTTTCAAACTTTCTGGCCGAAAACGTTTCACAAAATATTTCAATTGAGCTTTTTCTCAAATAAAGCTTTTGCATTTCCAAAACATATACCAATTTTTTTTTCTCATAAAAGGGTTTGCTTGAACTTCCTCAAAAATTTTCTCATAATTCCTTCAAATGAGATCTTTTGACTAAAAACTTCTTCGAATAATACTCTTAAAATATATATTCCTCAATTAAAACGTTTTCCAAAGATCTTTTTGAGGAAAAACCCCATTCCGTTGCGCACTCTGATCACTCGAGCACGAGTAATGAGATATTTGTATGACTTTATTCCTTAACAGTTGTAAACATTAGGGTGATCAGTCCTAATATTTAAACTATTAGCAATAAAATCATTCCTCTCAGATATAATCTTTCTCAGAAAGACTATACGATTTACCTTTAAGTTAGATGAACTCAAAGATAGGGAACATTATCGTCACTATCAGACTTAGTTAGATAGTTAAGTTTGAGAGAGATTTCCGTTGGGGAGACAAATGCTTGTCCTATCCCGGTGGTTGTTAATCTCTCTTAGCCTTAACTGAACTTCCCATTCTGTAGTGTCCAAAGAGTTTATCACATCCAACTGTGATAAAGGTTTTGATCACAGAAATTTTCAAGCCAAGACTTGATTAGGTTTCCAGATTATCAAACGATCTAATCAACGCAATCGAAAGACATTTAACTACGTTAATTCAGATCGGAAGAAGATCACTCGGGTTACCCTTAACCAAATCTAACTCACGCCGAACCGACTGAACCTTCTTCGAGCTTGATTCGCTTACTGATCTTTCCACCAGCCTTTATCCTTGAAACAACTATTCCCTTGGTTATACCGTGTCTTGAATCTGAGTTAAGTGCCCCACACTTCTCACATTGAGGTGGACATGTGATTCTTTGCTCTTTTTCCCTTTGTCCTCATAAATTTCACATATGCTTCCCAACATCGAGAACTTCCTCATTTCCTGATAGCTGATAGCTAGCTTGAGATTCGGGCTTAAGCCGTCTTTGAGCTTTTCATCCTTGAATCTCTCCTCTGGATCATTGGAGAGGATCCTCCTTCAACCCTTCGATCTTGATATCACATTCTCCAAGATCCATATCAACTTGTCTTATTTCCAACAATTCAATCTTCTCCTTTCTCCAATTTTTCCACAACTTCTCCTTGAGTATTTCCCCGGTGATGTGTCAGTCCTCAGCTTCCAACATCTATCTTGCATGGTTCCTCCATATCTTAGCTTCACCCTTAGCACTAAAACTTTTGGTTTAGCCCTCCTTTGCTTTCTTAATTCCAGAATCAACTTCCAAATTTCCAAATCATTCGGAACTCAAACTCCTGTTTAAAAGACAAGAATTTTTATCCATTTCCTCATGGAAGTCAGATTTCCTCCCTTCAAAAGCCGATCTCTTCTGTCCTTTCAACCCTTCATCGCTTTGGTTAAAACCCACGAGTTCGAATCAGGAATTTTTTTTTCTTGTGATTTGCAACCTTCCCTTCTTACTTTTCGTCGGTCTACTTGCATCACCAAGCTCAAGTCTACTAGAATCCTTACTCACTTCAAACAACTTCTTTAATTCCCATAGAACTCGAATGAATTACCTCTCGGCCCATTGCAAGTGCTTCCATATTTGCTTTATCCTGATGACGACGGGGTCTCCGATCATTAGCCTTCAAAACTTTGTACGTTGACATTGTTTCTTGTTCAATTCCCTTTAGTTTAACAAATCACTTCAACTCTCCATGGTCACTAACACTTTAAGCGTAGTGCCATAATGATTGACTTTAAGCCCTCGAAGCTTCCATGATCATTGCAAGGCTCAAGTTCTGCGTCGAACGATTCACCTTGGGTGTCTTCCATCACTTGATGCACACACATACCCAACTTTCTTTTACTCTTCCAGGTCCTTGCCTTGACCCACGACAGTACCCTTCAATACCTTTGCACGAATCGAGCAAGGGTTACATAGGACAGGATGTTAGTCTTCCATTCCGTTACTGACAATTTTCTTTGCACTTCACATTCCATAGGAAAGACTAGTCCCTCCGATTTATCTTGGTTAGAGGTATCTTGATTTAAGAAGGTTCTCTTGTAAACTTACCGTAGCACGCAAAGAGTCACAAAAGATTTCAACTTCAGCGACTGACTTTGGTTGTTCCCCTTTGTAGAACTGCATTCTTCGCTGTTCAGTCCGCTGCCCTTCCTTCCTCAAAGATTACGAGCTTTCAAAGCTTAACTTCATCAACCAACTTGCATTGAAAAGGGTTACAGCTACCCCTCGCTCAGGACCTATAACACGTTCTCAGGATAGTCCATGTGCTCTTTGAGTTTCCCCTAATAATTTAGGATATTAACAATGGGCATCAGCACAAACGATTTCAGATAAAATCTGAAAATTCCGCTTATGTAGCCCATGAAGATAACAAAGCATAAGCCAATTCAAACGGCATTACTATTTTCACATAGTGCCCGTATCGGAATTGAAATATTGCTTTGGGAATGTCTTCCTTCCAGTTTCCAATTTTTTGATGCCTCGGCCTGAGGTCTTTCTTATAAACTATCGAGGCTTCACCATTTATTCCATATTCGATTCTCTTTTCTTGGTAAGGAATAATCATCCCTGATGGTGCTCTTATTCCATTCTCAAATAAACATCGCCTATGCGCAATACTTCCACTCCTGTTCTTATCGAACACTATTGAAACACACTTGATCCGACCGACTGCCAATTCGGTAATACCTTTGCTTGTTTCTTCGATCCGGCTATTTCTGATGGTACTATCCCATGAGAAACAATAAAGATAAAACCATCCTCTAGGACCAAATCAATACCAAACTTGTTCTCCATGCTTTGATGACGACACCCGATACTTCAACAGAGAATATCTGAAAAATTCTTCGAAACCAAAATTTCTTCCATCTCCCTCTTTCTTAAATCCACTATGAAGCAACACACACATACCTTATGGATTTCGGATCCTTGCCTCGCTATCACAATTAAGTATGGCTTGGTTCTTGGATATCCAATCCAAGTCGAAGATTACACTTAATTGTTAAAAGGATGGGGAGACCATGTCTACTCCGAAGAGATAGCTCAATAGAATAGTCCAAACAGACGAGAGAGACAACTACAAGAAAACACAATCATTCCATGTCCTTACAAAATTTAATCAGCTTCAGAGTTACAGACTCTGCAAAGCCAGTTGCTAGGGAGGTAACCACCTAGCATCAAATCTAGGGATTTGATAATCTTTCATTCTACTGAGGAAAAATACCCTCTCTAGAGGATATTAGTTATCTTTTAGATCCTTTGGAATCACCCCTCATTAATTCCTTGGTGTCATAATGGATCAGCATTGTGAACTTAAGGTTTTGATCCTTTTGAGTAAATGAAGATCAAAACCGTGATGGACATTTAAAGAAAATCAAATCCTTTTTGTTTCAAACAACATGCATGGTTTCAAGAGCATAACTTTTCATAAATCAAAACGAGATCAAAGCATGTTATTCTTTAATCTCATGCAAAGTTTTAAGAACAACACTTTTTCAAAGGATCAAGGTAAGATCAAAGCCTTTTTCAAGATCCAATTCAAGACCAAACATCTCAACACTTCAAATCAATTTTTCTAAGCATGAGATTAACATGCAACCACTTGGATTAAATCAAAAAGCATCAAGGTTTATTCTTTAGGTCATGGTCGAATCTCCTAGTTTAGGATCTGGTATTTTATTAGTTTATTTAGTCTTAAAAATTCAAGATTCAAGTAGAATCAACCCATGTATAAACTCAAATCATCAAAATCATCATCAACTCGACATGCAACACCAAAGACTTTACTTTATTACCAATCAAGTTTATATCACCAATTTATTCATCCAATAAACTCTTAAACACATCACAAATCACGGTCCTAAGAAAGAAAATTCAACATGCAAAGAGGTTTTTACCTTAGATTCACAAAAATCTCAACAAATCTTTAGATCTAGAGGATTCAACTTGAAAAACGTTGAGATCTTTAAGAGTTATGTTAGAAAACTTTAAGATCTTTATTGAAAAATTTAATTGAGTTATGAAGTCCGCTGATTAGAGGTTTACAAGACACCTTCAATCTTAAAAGTCCAAGATCAACATAAACAAAACTTAGAAAATTAACATGCAAAGAAAAGAAGAAGAAAAATTATAAGATTAAAAGAAAAATCTAACTATTACAATTTCCTTCACTTTCGTCCGAATTACCCACCAAGGAAAAAGGTTGGTCTCCTAGCGTTTTTGGGCCTTGGTTCTTCAAGAAAAATTATAAGTTTTGGTGTTGATCTCCTCTTCTTCTTCTCTATTCTAACTCACGGCCTCCCTCTTTTCTTGGGGGTGTTGAGAGATTGATTCTTGCTCTCAACACATGTGTATAAGAAACGAAGGGAAGTGGAAGAAATGAATGAGAAAAATGGGTGAAAGAACTAAGGGTGATGGCTTATATAAGAAATTGGTGTACTTCCTCTTTTACCCTCATGAAAATTCGGTCATGAAGGAGTGTGGAGGGTAGTTTTGGTTCTTCAAAAAGTTGCATGGGTGGATGTTATCAAAGCTTAGGGGAACATGGTGGAGGAATTCAAGGAACTAGGTCTCTTTGGTTTGGTTACTCCTTGGTTTCTAGTTAGGGTTTTCTACCCATTTAGTTCCTCATGGTCCAAATCTTAGCCCTTAAGCTTCTTATTTTCAAAATGAATAAATCATGGCATGCACACATATGCCTACACGTATCACATACAAACACACACAACATGCATCATCATATTGTTCTACTAATTACATTCTCATTTAATCCTAAGCATATTTTTATGCACCCATACACACATAGCATACGCACACATACATGTTCATACACGTAGCACATATACATACATGCATGCACACGTATATACGTACCATACATATATACATACACATGGAAAATAGATCTTTTCTCATAAAATGACTCACACATAAAAGTCATAATTTCCTTTAAATCATAAAAATATCAAGTACATAAATCTTTTCTAAAAACTCAATTTCTCATCTCTTAACATTTGTTCATAAGAATCCTTTCTTTGAAATTACTCATCATTTTAAAACGTGAATTAGGAAAATCAGTTAAGGAAATACCCTTTCAAAACACTTTTCTCAAAAATAATTATCTTTAGTATTTTAAATTAATACGAGGAATTTGCGGGGTGTTACACGAATCATCAACATAAACCACACGTATTACAAATTAAATTGAGTCTTTAAAAGTCCATAGTTAAGAAAGATCAACACATAAAGTGCATAAAAAGGAACATGCAAGAGAAGAAAAGAAAAATTACAAGATTACAAACAAAACTAATTCTAATTCTTCTAGGATCTTCGGTTTATACCAATGAAAAAGGGTCTTCTAGCACTTGATCTTTAAAAGGGCTCCTAAGTTTAGGGCTTGATCTCCTCTCCTTCTTCCTTCTCCTACTCACGGCCTCCTCTTCTTTCTCTCTTTCTCTATTTCTATTTTCTTAGTCTAAGAGTTTCAAGGAGCTCTTAGACTTGTGTTTGGTTTGGTGTATGGGACGGAAGAGTGAAATGAGAATGGGTGAAGAATGAATGAAATGAAGCTAAGGGCCAAGGTTTATATAAGCAATTCGGGCTTCCCATTTTGCCCTCATGAAATTCGGTCATGAGCTTTGGAGGGAGGGGTAAATTCGGCTCTCTATAAGATTGCATGGGTGGAGTTTATCATCTCCAAGGGAACATGTAGGGGACATTAGGTGCTTAGGAGTCAATCTAGGTTTAATGGCTTGTTGGCTCTCCATTAGGTGCTTAGGAGTCAATCTATTTGGTTAAGGTTTGGTTCTCTTGGTTACTTGTCTAGCACTTAAGGAAAATTCTAGGCTTCTCCCTACACTCACACACCTACGGCACACACATATTCACACACATACACACACATTTATATACACATGCATACATACACATTCACACGTATTACTCACACACATACTTACACGTTACCCACATACATACATGCATGTAAAAACCGTACATACATCTTCATGCACACATAGACAAATACTTCATTCATGCATAATAATACACCAAAATATCAAACATACATTTTTAGAAAACACATCACCATTTCCTTAAAAGAATTCTAATCATATAATCATTTCCAAAAACTCAACTTTGAAAATCATAACATTATTTCATGAAAAATTATTTCTTTAAAATCACTTAACACTTTGAAAACGTGAATTATGACATTTATTTAAGAAAATAGCCTTTCAAAAATACTTTTCTCAAAAATAATTCTTTTTAGAATTTAAAACAGGATGAGGATTTTGAGGGGTGTTACATTCTCCCCAACTTAATGATTTCTCGTCCCCGAGAAATACGTTGCACATTGGGCAGCAGGGCACAACAACTCTCATATCATCCTCAATTTCGCTTTAAGGTCGTCCTTTCTCTTTCTAACAGTAGGCTCTGCACATTACTCCTTGTGTCGCTTTCAGATGAAAAAGCTCCATAGCATACCCATTTACGTGTCGAACCGGGTTAAGTTAAACAAACTAACCGAAGATGATGTCTCTCCTTTCGCTGATCGTTGTTGCAGATAGCATAAACTTGGGTATAGATCCAGAGAAAATCAAACAAACAAAATTCACACATCTCCAAAAGCATCGCGTTTAGCCTAAAATACTCACTACCTCCTACACTTTAGGCCCTCACTAACCTACAAACAATCACTCCTTCCTCTAATTCCCTTTCTAATTCTAAAGTTTCCATCCACCATGCTTCTATCTTAAGGGGATTTCTATGACAACTTGGGTTCTATTACCTCAAAATAACTTCACCTATCCTTCTAAACATCAATCAAATCTACCACTTTCTCCGTCTAAACATCTAACTATAGAACAAAGGGGGTCTAATCTTCCTCACTATTTCCTCAAATTACACCTTTTTCCTTCCTTGTGGCTCCCCAACTTTGCTCAAACCTACTACTAGACTCATCATTGTCCTATATTTTATTCAATAACCATCATTTATCCACCCACAATCATTCAAACCTAAACTATTTGGGTACTATGACACTTCTAATACCACAAATCAAGTCAACAAGGCTCGGAAAAGATTGGTAAGGCTAAGGTTTAATAGGAAGGCTAAAAAAAGAATTTGGATTCTGACTGACTGCCGTTGTTGAAACAATTCAACAAACACGGGGTCTCAAGAATAACATCCTACTTCCTTAAGGGTAATACCAAAAAGGTACATCGGGGGAACAAGCTTAAGTTTGTCAAACAAAAATACTATATCAAAGGTCAGGGGGAATTCAACATAAGAATCTATCCGCTTCTACTTAATCTACAAACAAAGTCCTAACACAACAGACACTAGAGACAAACCAAGTCTTTCACCTTAGAAAGACAAGAACCTAATCTCATTCCCCTATCCTTATACTAGCAAGCACACTCAGTCATACAACAACCAAGCAAGCAAACAAACAAACAAAGCATGTAAGCATGGGCTTAAGGCCACAAAGGATTAACATTTCTCTGATACCACTCTGTAACAGCCCGATTTTCACCACCCAAAAATAATCATTGTTTATTTAAAAAGTTGCTAAAAATGAGGCCAAATTTTATTTTTTTTTAAAAGTTTTGGAAAAGCCGTTGGTGCATGTTCACGTCCTTTCTTGAAAACTGGGTTGTTACTTAAAAACCTTTCCACACCTTCACTTTCAAATCTTTCAAAAACAACTTCATATTCTTTTTAAAACAAAGTCCACAAAATAGAAGTAGGGCATAACTACAGAAGTGGTACGTTGCTCGGATAATCCTTGACTTCACACTTACAACAACTCAAACTAAGTTACCCTACCTCGGACTCTTCCTAATGAACACTATGGGATGAAGATCCCGATCCTCCTTCTTATGTCCTTGCTTAACGCCAGAAGATGAAACCATCTCCGCTGCTGCTGGTCCGCCATTCTTTGGCACCCACTGCATCCTAGTTGGAATAGCAGAAGAAATCCTCTGAGCTTCACATCGCACCTTCTCTTCGTAGTCTCGGTATCCACGGACAGAAACTTGTCCCAAGAGCGGTCCTAGGTTAGCTCCGCAAAGTCGATGTTCTGGATCCGGAATCATGATCTGCGTGTCGCCAATCCATACCCAACCAGATGGGGTACGCTTCCAGCCACATCCGTGTCGAGTCCGAGTAGCAATCTCCATGCGATACTCCATCTGTCCGTTGAAGTACCAGAAGCGCTGATATGCCAACGAACAGGAGAGAGTTAGCGAACCGAACGACAAGTCGTCGACGTTGTGGATTTACCGCAGGTGGGATATCAAGACAGCACACACAATACAAACAATACACACCACACAACACTCAAGCATATTATCACAATTCTTTATTATTACCTTAATTATTATCAACATTCTTATTATCATTAACCTTCCTTCTCTTCACTGCCTTTCTCCACTTTTACTTCTCAATTCCTTTCTCATCCACAATATCCAAACCTTCACTTCTTTTCTTTCCCTTCCCAAGGGTCTCATCATTCCTTTCACACTTTTCACAGTCATCCTCAATCATTCACAAACTTTACTTTTCTTAATTATAAATCTTCTCTTAATCATGTCTTATTGAATTATAACCATCGATGATCAGGGGAATTTAAGAATCATCGAGGTACGCGTCTATTCGTAGTTAGCACTCACGTCTCAAGTCTACATCTCCTCGGCCATCCATCCACCTAGTCGGAAGCAAACAGGAGTACAGGACCTTTACCGTGCGGGCACGACAGCTGTCTCACAAACAAATGGTCCCAGACCAGGAGGTCTCAGCCTCAAATCATATCATATCAATTCAATTCATAATCATGGCACACTGTCTCACTCACAGTGGCAAACAAGATGCCCCACTCCAGTCCCTCTTGTAACACCCTAAATAATTACCCTTAAATACCCATAATAAAATAGTGAATTTAAATTTTTTCTGATTAATACCATTTTAACTTATGAAAATCTCTGTCAAAATGGACAGAGTTTGCTTTGTAATATGGACATTTCAAAAATGAGTTCTTTTCCTGTAAACCTGTTAATTTAATAATTCAAGTGAAATCAGAAAGCCATCAGGGCCAAACCATATATTAAAGCATTTATATCAGAGTTTCAGTGCGGCGGAAAATTATAAACTAATACAAGTTTTAGCAGTTATTTAAATTCCATAAAATTTTCCAAAATTACTCCCTTCCCACAGGGAGTGGTCCTGACTATACCCCAAAATGATGTTTTTCAGTACATACACCTAATCATCATCATATACAAAAATCCCAAAAGTAGTCGGGACGAGACACACGACTCAACTAATATGACTTACTCTCCCTGTGAGGGAGAGCGAACCTGCTCGGCCGGGGGCTGTGCTAGCTCAATCGCAGTACCTGTGGAAATAGTAAGGAGTGAGCATTACACATAAAATGGGAAAAGCAGTTTCCAATATGACATAATAACCGACTAAGTCACACACAATTACCACATAGTTCAATCAATTTCACAACAGCCACATTCATACCAACATGCATCAATATTCTTATTCCATTATTTTTTCTAAGTTATAGTTCACTTTACCTATCCGACTAATCCACCTATGCTCTTATTTTCGTTTCCTTTTTACCTATTAATTACCTAACTCTTTAATTCGTTTTACATACCCTGTTGTCCTATTATTACTAGTACACTTCTAATACAATCCCAAATTATCTTGTTATGTCCTTCTACCAACCTTCCTATCTTATGTTTCTTGTATTTTTTTCATTTTCATTCTTCATTCCTTTCTTCCTACCCTTTTCATGTCCTTTATTTTCCAATTCCCATTTACGATGTATGTTACCTCAGGTCAAAGGCCCACATACATCCCCAGTTTACAAAGTATGTCACCTCAGGTCAAAGGCCAACATACTCACCCTATACACACATGATAAGTATGTCACCTCAGGTCAAAGGCCCACATACTTACCATATTCACAAAGTATGTCACCTCAGGTCAAAGGCCAACATACTCACTCTATACACACATGATAAGTATGTCACCTCAGGTCAAAGGCCCACATACTTACCATATTCACAAATTATGTCACCTCAGGTCAAAGGCCAACATACTCACTCTATACACACATGATAAGTATGTCACCTCAGGTCAAAGGCCCACATACTTACCATATTTACAAAGTATGTCACCTCAGGTCAAAGGCCAACATACTCACCACTTCCAAACAATCATAATAAGCAACAAAAATCAATATACAATAATAAGCACACCATTCCTAATAATATCATATAAACCATCTAGTAAATAAACACAATTACAATTCACAACACTTAAACACTTAGAGCAACAAATGAATAGTTCACAATAATTATCAAGAATACACCAAATATATATAACAATTAGCAACAACTCAGATAAGCACCTAAAATATCCTACACATTAGCACTTAACAATTATTCTCAAGTAACACCTATAATAACATATAGTAGCAAGATCATGCATTTAGCTAGTTCAGTTTATTGGTTTGCATAATCAAATTATATTTCCTATTCCTCATCATAGAGTTGCACTAAGTTCGTTTCTAATATTACCATTATTCTCTAACTTAGGTTTCCTAATCCTTATACTAACACCTAACTCTTAGCAAGCATTATATACATACTATAAACTATTCCCCAGAGTATGGTAATACTCACTAATACCCACTCCTTACCTCAACACTTAGATATAAGGCGGTTACACTTGCTTTAAGCTTGAGAGTCTTGCCACCAATTGAGTTATGACCCAAGGGAAAAGTGAGGAACCAAGCACAAGTGCCATAAAAAGAGAAGATTAACATTCATGTCATAGGTTCATGCCAAAACTTCAAGAAAAGTGGAGCTTCCATGGCTTAGAACCAAAAACCACCATGGATGGAGGAGAGAGAAAGGGGAGGACGAATTAGAGAGAGAAAAAGGAAATTCATGGCATTAAACACTTACTTGGAGTGAAGAAGGAAGGGATTTGTTGATGGGATGAAGAAATCCTACTTGCTCTTGGTGAATTTGATGATAGAGAATGGAACCCTAGGGGAGAGAGGAAGAGAGAAACGAATTTGGGAAAGAAAGAGTGTGTGTTTTTCTTTTATTTTTTTCAGCAGCAGCACGATTTAATCGATTTAATTGCAGCTTAATCGATTAAGAGGCGATTAAGCTTCACAATTTTGCAGTATCCAAACTTTGAAAGGCCATAACTTCTTCGTTACCCGTTGGATCTTCTTCAAATTTTAAAGCAAGCTTCCCCACATACTAATCTTCACATCCAACGGTGGAATTTGTGTTTAGAGTTGTAAATCTTTTATTTTGAATTTCCTAAGGTTCTATGTTTTTAACCCTAGTTCTACATGTATTTTTGGCTAGATTCTAACTTATATCTCCATTTCTTCTACCCTAAGACCATCCCAACATAGATTATACTTGGAATTAAATTTGGGATGTTACAATTCTCCCCCACTTATTGGAATTTAGTCCCTGAAATTCCGTTAGGTTCTGTAAATGGAGAATCACCCCGGTGATAGGAATCGCGATTCCTATCTTTAATCCCCATTGGTTTCTTCCGTCAGTCCTTCGATTTGCCCTTACCTAGACAGAATTTAAATTAGGGTAGGGAGTGCTCCCCCACTTGGAATCAACATACCCAATTACCTCTATGATAAAGGATGTGGGATCGGGTGAATCCGTTTCCGATCGTCCTTCGGATAGATATAAGGCAGGAGTTGCATTAGCTCGATATGGGAAAACTTGAAATATTTAGCGTTCCAGAATAGTTTTAGAATCTTTCCCAAAATAGATACCCAGGGATCGTGGCATGCAAATATTTTTGTAGGATAGAACGCCTTAGAGTTTATCTCCTTACAAGGTTTGACTAGCATCAGTAAGATTTAGAACCTTTCAAAAACATACACAAGCGTTCATGAACAAGAAGCACCCCAATGTTTTAGTTAATTAGAGCAGGCACAATTCCTATTAAATGCTCCACATTCAAATTCTTCCATGAATCGATTAAAAGAATAGGAAGGAAGGAGTCCACATTAGTTCCAAGATTTACCCAACTACCAAAGGTGAAGGGTACGACAAGCTTGCCGTTGGCTGGTTCACTTGTCAAGATTGTTTGGTCTTAACACAAGGATTTACAAATTTGGCACAACTGGCTATTCTTACGAATGGTTATCTAAGAACCGGGAAAAGATTCGAAGTAAGTGTCAAATTGCTCAAGATCGGTTTAGTTGATATGATGGTTAAGAATAACTTCTGGAGAGCTGTCTTAACTCATCCAAGGGATTAGCACTTAGCTATACTACTTTGGAACAAGTAGCATATACCAAGACTTCCTTTTCTTTAGAACTATTTTCTATCTACTCTCTAACTCTATATGAAGCTTTCGAACGAATGTTTCGGGGTAAGGTTAGCTTCACTTACAAGAATTATTTTCCTTGGATGTCACTTCTTTGGTTGTCTACTTTCACTTTAAAGGTTACAATGATAGCATTTATTGATAGATGCAAGAATTGAGGTGATCAATCCCATCCTCACATCTACCAACAACACATCATTGTCGGGTTCTATCAGTAATGTCATCATTTAACAAATGCAAGGATTAGAGTGATCAATTCTAACCTTACATTACATCAAATAACAACATCACAACATAATATTGGTTACTTGATACTAGAATTCTCAAACTGAAGAATTTCTTATAAGGTCTTTCATACGTTCTCTATAAGAACAGGATTGTATTTGGAAAGGCAAATCCAAAGTGTTTTAAACACTTCTATCCTAAAACATTACTAGTTCAATATTTAGCTAACAGAAGAGCAATCTAACTTCACAACTTCGAATTTAAAAGCACTTCGTATGGACTTGCCAAACGTTAGTTACCTGCAACCATATCAACTGCTTAGCCAGAGTGAACAGACCAATAAGACTCAAATACTAAGTAAATACATAGTACTATAATTATCTTATTATAATCCTAAACTATTACTATGAGCATCAATTACTCGCTAGGTGAGTAATCATTTGGAGTTTGTACAACTCCATGGCCGAGGAGAAACTGCTCTGAAACCAAAATGTAACACCCTAAATAATTACCCTTAAATACACATAATAAAATAGTGAATTTAAATTTTTTCTGATTAATACCATTTTAACTTATGAAAATCTCTGTCAAAATGGACAGAGTTTGCTTTGTAATATGGACATTTCAAAAATGAGTTCTTTTCCTGTAAACCTGTTAATTTAATAATTCAAGTGAAATCAGAAAGCCATCAGGGCCAAACCATATATTAAAGCATTTATATCAGAGTTTCAGTGCGGCGGAAAATTATAAACTAATACAAGTTTTAGCAGTTATTTAAATTCTATAAAATTCTCCAAAATTACTCCCTTCCCACAGGGAGTGGTCCTGACTATACCCCAAAATGATGTTTTTCAGTACATACACCTAATCATCATCATATACAAAAATCCCAAAAGTAGTCAGGACGAGACACACGACTCAACTAATATGACTTACTCTCCCTGTGAAGGAGAGCGAACCTGCTCGGTCGGGGGCTGTGCTAGCTCAATCGTAGTACCTGTAGAAATAGTAAGGAGTGAGCATTACACATAAAATGGGAAAAGCAGTTTCCAATATGACATAATAACCGACTAAGTCACACACAATTACCACATAGTTCAATCAATTTCACAACAGCCACATTCATACCAACATGCATCAATATTCTGATTCCATTATTTTTCCTAAGTTATAGTTCACTTTACCTATCCGACTAATCCACCTATGCTCCTATTTCCGTTTCCTTTTTACCCATTAATTACCTAACTCTTTAATTCATTTTACATACCCTGTTGTCCTATTATTACTAGTACACTTCTAATACAATCCCAAATTATCTTGTTATGTCCTTCTACCAACCTTCCTATCTTATGTTTCTTGTATTTTTTTCATTTTCATTCTTCATTCCTTTCTTCCTACCCTTTTCATGTCCTTTATTTTCCAATTCCCATTTACGATGTATGTCACCTCAGGTCAAAGGCCCACATACATCCCCAGTTTACAAAGTACGTCACCTCAGGTCAAAGGCCAACATACTCACCCTATACACACATGATAAGTATGTCACCTCAGGTCAAAGGCCCACATACTTACCATATTCACAAAGTATGTCACCTCAGGTCAAAGGCCAACATACTCACTCTATACACACATGATAAGTATGTCACCTCAGGTCAAAGGCCCACATACTTACCATATTCACAAAGTATGTCACCTCAGGTCAAAGGCCAACATACTCACTCTATACACACATGATAAGTATGTCACCTCAGGTCAAAGGCCCACATACTTACCATATTTACAAAGTATGTCACCTCAGGTCAAAGGCCAACATACTCACCACTTCCAAACAATCATAATAAGCAACAAAAATCAATATACAATAATAAGCACACCATTCCTAATAATCTCATATAAACCATCTAGTAAATAAACACAATTACAATTCACAACACTTAAACACTTAGAGCAGCAAATGAACAGTTCACAATAATTATCAAGAATACACCAAATATATATAACAATTAGCAACAACTCAGATAAGCACCTAGAATATCCTACACATTAGCACTTAACAATTATTCTCAAGTAACACCTATAATAACATATAGTAGCAAGATCATGCATTTAGCTAGTTCAATTTATTGGTTTGCATAATCAAATTATATTTCCTATTCCCCATCATAGAGTTGCACTAAGTTCGTTTCTAATATTACCATTATTCTCTAACTTAGGTTTCCTAATCCTTATACTAACACCTAACTCTTAGCAAGCATTATATACATACTATAAACTATTCCCTAGAGTATGGTAATACTCACTAATACCCACTCCTTACCTCAACACTTAGATATAAGGCGGTTACACTTGCTTTAAGCTTGAGAGTCTTGCCACCAATTGAGTTATGACCCAAGGGAAAAGTGAGGAACCTAGCACAAGTGCCATAAAAAGAGAAGATTAACATTCATGTCATAGGTTCATGCCAAAACTTCAAGAAAAGTGGAGCTTCCATGGCTTAGAACCAAAAACCACCATGGATGGAGGAGAGAGAAAGGGGAGGACGAATTAGAAAGAGAAAAAGGAAATTCATGACATTAAACACTTACTTGGAGTGAAGAAGGAAGGGATTTGTTGATGGGATGAAGAAATCCCACTTGCTCTTGGTGGATTTGATGATAGAGAATGGAACCCTAGGGGAGAGAGGAAGAGAGAAACGAATTTGGGAAAGAAAGAGTGTGTGTTTTGCTTTTATTTTTTTCAGCAGCAGCACGATTTAATCGATTAAGAGGCGATTAAGCTGCACAATTTTGCAGTATCCAAACTTTGAAAGGCCATAACTTCTTCGTTACCCGTTGGATCTTCCTCAAATTTTAAAGCAAGCTTCCCTACATACTAGTCTTCACATCCAACGGTGGAATTTGTGTTTAGAGTTGTAAATCTTTTATTTTGAATTTCCTAAGGTTCTATGTTTTTAACCCTAGTTCTACATGTATTTTTGGCTAGATTCTAACTTATATCTCCATTTCTTCTACCCTAAGACCATCCCAACTTAGATTATACTTGGAATTAAATTTGGGATGTTACACCTCTCACTGTTCTAGACTTGCAATCTAGGGGGCGACAGTACAATTTCTAGCTGATCATGCAGAACTTGCCACGGCATTGGACCCAGTCCCTACCACGTTAGTACGCCACTTATGGAGTTCATTCTGCCTAGAAAAGTACTCTAGACTTCTTGACGTTTCACCGTCATTGTCCTCCCCTAATGCAATCTCCACCTGAGTATCCGTAGATACCCATAATATCTTCCTCTCCACTACTTCGGGTTATTTCTCATACCTCACCGTGTTCGCTGTTAATGTCTTTTAAAAGCTTTTATCTTTTTAATTAACCTAATGGTCGGCTCACCCTTCGTACAACCCTTCATTGAGTCCCGACCACTATCGTTGCATCACTTTTCCTTTCCCTTCACAAACTTGGCACAGAGCGGGATCACATGCACAGCTTGAATCTCATCACAAAACTTTTCTCAAAAACAACCTTTTATAAACATCTCTCTTTTATTTTCATTACCAATTATTTCACATTATCTCATACTTAACAAATGATAATACCAGCATGCATAGATAAACAATTGTAAACATCACACCATTAACATACAAACATCACACACAACAAGGTGGTCTTTGTCCTCTTCGTATAAGTGGCCACACAAAGCAAACAATTGCCACTATACTACTGACTCAGAACCACTGAGTTCCGATCTTTGAGCTGATACGGAACGTCTTAATATAACACCTACTACCACGGTGTCTTAGGAAAACTACTCTCTCACCTGAAGTCCAGCGATTAAATGCGTGCAGTCGTCTCTTGATCTTGGTTGCTGCCACTGCCTTAATCCCTCGTCTGTAACGTCCCTCGAATTAATTAAAACACATTTCCATTATCATCTTTTATTAAGAAAATCTTTTCTTAGCTTAAAACGTTTTTCATTCCTCGTCGGAAATCTTAAAACATAATTGTCTTCTCAAAAACATTTTTAACTTTTCTTAGTTCTTTAAACACTTAATGTAACACCCTTACCTATATTTAGTTAATTTAAGATTTATAAAAATATGGACTTGAAAATTTCGACGAAAATCCGGCGGAGTTTCCTCTGTTTTTCGGACTTTCCCCAAAATTTCCTGTCTATACCTGTCAGACCAGTACAGTTTAGAAAATATTTACAATTATACTAATTTGATTTTCATGCCCTGCTAACAAAGTATAACAAAACTCAGGGCTTACAACGAATTGTTTCACAATCAAATTAAATCAATTATAATGAAAAGAATATAATTCCCTCTTAACTAAATTACACTCCACGGTGTGGAGTGTAATTACACTCCACGGTGTGGAGTGTACCCCTGCTCGGCCGGAAACTGTGTCTGCTCAAACTTTGAACCTGTAAAAATGGTTGCAAGGGTGAGATTTACACATGAAATAGAGAAGTAGTTTCTAACTAGGCATAATGACCTACCAAGTCAAACACAATTAGCACGTAGCACATATAATTTCATTTAGGCAACCCAACATGCGTCATACACAACCAACAGTCTTATTAGTATCCATTCGTTTATTCCATTCATATTACCTTTCCAATATCTTCGTTAAGTCTCATCTGTTCCATTTCCATTCTCATAAATTACCAACTCATATAAATATATCATTTAGCACATAGACACAATTTCAATATTCAAACACAAATACTCATATTATCAGTTTTCAACTCATAACCATAAATCATACTCTTTTTTTTTCGAAATCATACACCGTATGTCACCTCAGAGGCTAACACACCCAAATAACATCGTATGTCTCCTCACGGTCAGAGGACAACATACACACATCTCATCATCTTTCAAATCATTTTATCTTTTCTTTACCATTAGGGATTAGCGCACCTGTTAGGCATTTCACACCCACTAGGACTTTCACCCAATCCAGGTAACTTTTCACCTATTAGGCCACGGTTGACACCCATTAGGACTAAAAACAACATCTCAACTCTTTTACCATCACATTCACTTTTTCTCTTTTCAAAACTATTATTATTGTGCAGCATGATTGATCCATTTGATACACCCACCTAACGGGGCATTTATGGGACCTAATAGGTAACTTTCAC
This sequence comes from Crotalaria pallida, assembly GCA_037953625.1. Classification (NCBI taxonomy): domain Eukaryota; kingdom Viridiplantae; phylum Streptophyta; class Magnoliopsida; order Fabales; family Fabaceae; genus Crotalaria; species Crotalaria pallida. The sequence continues at coordinate 44,965,827 of CM075650.1, read as the reverse complement.
CTGGATTGGGTAACTTTCACCTGGATTGGGTAACTTGTGCCTAATAGGTAACTTGTCACCTAACAGGGCACCTAATGGGTCGGTGTATCACAGGGATCAATCATAGCTGCAACTCGGTCGCTCTTTTAATTTAAATCAAAATCATTCACAACCAAATCTACCAATACCTTCAAATACTCACACCATTAGATTCCAAACATCACAATTCAACCATTCAATTTACCAAGTTCCTACTCTTACTTTTAGTTGTTCTATTCCTCAATTACCACTTATATGATACACATATATCTCCTTAAATCAACCAGGTATACGAACAATAATCACTTATAATCATTCACAATTAACAACCAGAGTTCACGTTCTTCAATAAACCTACATGATAACATATAGCATTTAGCATGCATATTCATTCACAAGTGTCAATTTATGGCTCATTTCATTTATTTTCTTACTTTATTTTTAATCTAAATTAATTACCCGAATAATCAGTCGCAAGCACACCCACGTATTCTTAGCAAGTATTATAAACTAATCAGAAAATACCCTCTAAAGCAAGGTAAAACACCCCTTACTTGCGTTTCCTTAGACCTGATTCTCTTCGTGCAACCCTGCCCAACATAACGCGGTTCAATGTTCGCATCCCTGCTGATCCTAAAGTCCTTCGTCGTCTAACCGGGTCATACAAAACAATGACAATATACGTTGAAATCACGCTAAAACGGACACTTTAAAGTTGTGCACACCGGACTAAAATAAACCAATATGAAATATCGAAACTTGACAAGCAATGTATTTGATTCCAAATCATAAAAAAAAATGCATTAACTTATTGTATTTTGGTTTAAAGCATTGTATCTTGAATATGTTTCCAAACCACGTAATTACTTGATTCAAATTCGTAGATTAAAAATCGTGCCCCTTTTCATTTAAAATAGTATAGCTTCTTTTGAAAAATATGTTAACTTTCGAAATCAACAAAAGAATCATAATAGATTGAAATCACATGTTTTTAGCTACTTAAAACTAGTAATTCTGAATTAGAAAGAGAGTGTTCTTTGTTCAAAATAAGCAAATCACATTCCCCAAACCAATTAACTATACTCTCCTTCAATTTAGAATTAAAAGTGCAAGATAGGTTTAAACTCGAATTAATGTATGTCGGATATGTCCGGTTCCTAATTAACTAGTGTATTGTTCAGCCTAGGGATAAGCCCACCAAGCTAAACAACAGTTCAATTACTTAGGAACTCAGCACATTTAACTAAAATACTCTTTAAAACGATTCATTTGACATACGTCTAATTCGATGTTGTTACACATTAAAGTGACCCCTTAAAATCATCATCAATAACAGTATCATTAAAATCAATATAAATTATAATACAATTTAATTTCTAAAACAATTTCATACTAAATAATTATTACCAATAATATTAAATTAGCATTAGTACTAAAAATTAAAACACAACATAGAGCAATTAGAAAGGGTATTAGGGATTTACCCTCAAATGTGATTTTTGAAGTAGCAGGGAGGACAAAAACGGCATCGGTTCACAGCCTCACCTCTTCACAGCATCCACGACCGGCGTCGGTTTGACTCTAAAGCTCCATGAGTCTCCGGTTCAAGGCACAACAAGCTGGTTTAGGCCCGGTTCACAGCAACCCAGTCAAACGGCGGCACCACCACCCGTGGCGACACACAACAACGACGACGGTCCAAGGGAAGAAAGAGAGAGACGCGAGCACGGGGGAGAGAGAGGAGCGCTGCAACACGGTGGTGGCTGTCTTCACGTCACGGTGACGTTTTGGTTCGGTTCGAACCCGCAGGGGACACCAGCGACTAGAGGAATCAGAGATCGTGGTCCTGGGTCACAACGGTGGCTGGACCGTGAGTGGCGTCCGATCTGGAGGGAGTCGTTGCTCGCGACTTGGTGGAGAGGGAAAGCACAAGCAGCGGCGGCGTTCAGCTCCTGCTCACGGAGGCGACTGCGAGATCGACGGCCCAGGGACGAGAGAGAGAGAGAGCGATGGGAGCTGCGATGGCTGGCCTCTTAGGTGAGACTGGGTGGCGGCGGTTTAGGCGGCACCGGCGGTGGTTGGCAGCTTGGCGGTGGTGAGAGAAATGGGGGTTAGGGCCGGCGGCCTCTTCACTGAGGAGAGGAAGAAGAAGGAGTTGGGGGGAGGGTTCGAAACCCCCCCTTCCTCTTATTATTTTATTTTTTTTTCTTTTTATTTATTATTATTATTATTATTATTATTTTTATTTTTATTATTATCACTACTACTTGTGTTAGTATGGTTTTAAAACACTAATAGCATTTTTTTTATTTGTTTATTTTAAATCTCAAGAAATACTAAAATAACATGTAAGCATCAAAGAATTACCTTTATAAAATCATAAAGTTAAAAGTCTCGAAGTTCTTAGAACAAGTTTAATATTAAATATAACAAAACAAATTAAAATATAGAAAGTATATTTTTCAATTAGGGTAACTATTTTAATGATTCTACTTTAATATGTATAAATAAGATATAGTTTCGTAATTGACATAATATATTTTTATGAAACTACCAAACACCTAAGTACTAAATTCCAGGAAACAATTATTTAATTCAATAAAACTTGTAATTTATAACGTTAAAGAAATCATTGTGTTTTAATCCCGATGTCTCCTAACACTTTAGTAAGACTAAAAGGGACCTTAATTAGTTATTCCTAAACTTGATTAGTGTTATTATTATTTCAATCTATTATTATAATAATTATAATTGTAATTACACTTGGGATTAAAACTCGGGATGTTACAATTCTCCCCCACTTAGGAGAATTTCGTCCCCGAAATTCCGACCAATTCCATAAATGGAGAACCATCCCTAGACGTGGTTTTCGACCACACTGTTTATCTCCCCATCAGTTCCGTTCTTCTACTTTAAGATACTTCGCATCCATCCTTCTTGGCATCTTCGTGTTCACCTTTGAACACTATATGCCTCATTCGCGCTCGACTTTCCTTCTTGTTCCCTTTTATCATCCCCTCCTTTCATGGTTACCTGGACTAGATTCCTGTTGGGTTACTAAGTTCTCCCCCACTTGGCATCGACATACCTGTTGAGATGCATTGGGTTATACTGAACTTCTACGATTTGGCGAATTCTCGTGTTTACTTCTAAATTCTCCCACTTATTGTCTGAGGCTCGAAAAGAGTGAAGATGAGAAGAAGAAACACAAAGCACTCAAGGAGGAGTTTAATGATATTTGCAAGGTGATCAAGGATGTGCTGGGTGACAAGGTTGAGAAGGTCCATGCTATCTATTGACTAACGAGTATGGGTAGACCGCCAACATGGAAGGATCATGGAACCACAGGCGTTGAGAGACAGCAGCATGGTTAGGTACACGTAAAGCAAGATGACAATGGAAATTATCCCGGAGAGTGCATTTTCAATAGGGAATTATCGAAAGATGCATTTTCTAAGGAGTGATGGTTGACTTGATTAGTCTTGGTAATGGTACATGATGGCTTGCCGACATCTAATGCAGCTCGATCTCCCGAGGATCCTAATACCTATTACTCTACTCCTAACGAGTACGGGGCTTAGGATCCTTTATTTAGACAATAGCACAACAATATGGGATAACAGTTGATGATATCCAGACTTCTTTAATGTCAACTTTATTTCGGATAGGATAGGAGATTCAGCTGCCTACTCATTAGAGAGACATGACATAATAAACTCGTGAAAGTGCCAATCAAATCCAAGGATAAGACAAGCCAAGAGGTTGAAAAAAAAGAATTGTTTTCGGTTTCTAACAAGAAGTAAGGATAGAGTCTCAGGAGTTGCTTCTTTGAAAATATTAGGAGGCATGATCAAAATAAATATGATCATCCAATCATGGGTCACATGAAAATTATTCCATGCTATTTGGAATGTTTCAACTTAGCAAGCATGTGTTTAGACTTTGCAAGAGACCATTCGAGTCTACAACGGTCACAAGGCAAACAGAATCGAAAAGAATGACCAGTTGATCAAACTTGTTGGCGTGCAAGAGATTGTAAGAATTATGAGCCAAAGACAGATTCTGGCATTGACTTATCAAGTCCTAACTGTATGTTGCCTTCAGGAACATATACGTGATTAAAGGAAGAATTGATAACTCTCTAGTTATATTTGAAACACACGAAGTCAAGGTTGTTCAAAATACAATTCCATTGTCAAGGACAATAGAGAAATCCGATTTGATATCGGAAGGCCAAGGGGGTATGTAGGATCCAACCCATGCAAAATAAGAAGAGGCAAACTTTTGGTTTGTATTCAAGCGTTCAATTGGATTGGAAATGAAGGGTATAATGTACTTAAGAAGTTGTACATTAACGAGTGTATCATGAATTAATAAAATTCATTCACAATCAATCGATATGCGCAAAAGAAAGAAATCTAGATTCAACAATTTATATCTAAGATGTCAAGATTTAGACGAAGAAATAAAGGTTCAAGACGTTAAGAAAACATTAAAGTTCTGCACAGCCGAATCAACGCTCCAAATTCGGGACACTGTCTGTAGATTTGATACATGAAGGGGAACAAAAAAAAACTATAGAATGAGTGGCACGACTTCAATCACGGTTTTTGATGCTTAGAAATGCTATTGGAATTATTTTGTCTAAAGTGTCATATTTGGAATTCGTGCTTTTGGTTCAATCTCAAGGGTTAATCCTTCCCGTTGGGGTGGCAGCTAGCATGCCCTAGCCCGTTGGGGTCTTTCACTGCCCTTAGTCTTGACAATTACACGTTTTCCAAATATGACAATACCACAAATGGGGAAATTGGATTTGAACACTTTATGAAGTTTGAAACACACACCAAGAATTCAACTACGAATTAAGGGATATTATTCTAAGTCCACTAAATTCTAATTCCTAAGGTTTCGTCATGCAATATTCCGACGTAACGCTTTTCACGAGTACAGAGAGAATCGTATCACCATACAACCACACCCTAGGATTTCTCTCCTCACAACATTTCCTCGCAATTTATAAGAGCATCCATACCTATCGCCAAAGCACTCAAACATAACCACGAAAGATTTTTCCTCCGAGTTTTAACAAAGATCACTAAGATCGTTGATGTGACACACTCAGTCAGTCATAACCCTCTCTGCCACAACTCTTTACTCGTCTTTTTCACCCGGCTCACTAGTCCGCAGCAATTCTATAAGAAGACTTACTCACAAGGGTTTGGTCAAATGGTTACTCCTTCTAAACATTGATACATGCAAAAACTAATTTTTGGTTCTGAGGGAAAGTTCCCTTAGCTAAGAGCCAGATAAGGTAGTAGTCACGATAAACCACCAGTTAGAGATTAACATCTCATAAGGGAATTTACTCATCTCACTCTATGGGTGACAACTATATACTCAGGTAGACAACCACTTATGCCAACAAACTTATACTTCTAAGTCACGCAACACATATAGAGCAAGCAGAACGTATCTATCCAATTGATAAGAACTCTTAATTTTCAGTATAAAATTACTAAACTTACACACATATAATACAATCTCACCAATAAGCATATACATATATATACCCTATCAAACTAATTTAAACATTTCAATATCTATCGGTTACTCGCTTGGTGAGTAAACCATAGGAGTTGTGAGTCCAAACTCCAAAGGCCGAGGGAAACTGCTCTGATACCATAATGTAACACCCTTACCTATATTTAGTTAATTTAAGATTTATAAAAATATGGACTTGAAAATTTCGACGAAAATCCGGCAGAGTTTCCTCTGTTTTTCGGACTTTCCCCAAAATTTCCTGTCTATACCTGTCAGACCAGTACAGTTTAGAAAATATTTACAATTATACTAATTTGATTTTCATGCCCTGCTAACAAAGTATAACAAAACTCAGGGCTTACAACGAATTGTTTCACAATCAAATTAAATCAATTATAATGAAAAGAATATAATTCTCTCTTAACTAAATTACACTCCACGGTGTGGAGTGTACCCCTGCTCGGCCGGAAACTGTGTCTGCTCAAACTTTGAACCTGTAAAAATGATTGCAAGGGTGAGATTTACACATGAAATAGAGAAGTAGTTTCTAACTAGGCATAATGACCTACCAAGTCAAACACAATTAGCACGTAGCACATATAATTTCATTTAGGCAACCCAACATGCGTCATACACAACCAACAGTCTTATTAGTATCCATTCGTTTATTCCATTCATATTACCTTTCCAATATCTTCGTTAAGTCTCATCTGTTCCATTTCCATTCTCATAAATTACCAACTCATATAAATATATCATTTAGCACATAGACACAATTTCAATATTCAAACACAAATACTCATATTATCAGTTTTCAACTCATAACCATAAATCATACTCTTTTTTTTTTCGAAATCATACACCGTATGTCACCTCACAATCAGAGGCTAACACACCCAAATAACATCGTATGTCTCCTCACGGTCAGAGGACAACATACACACATCTCATCATCTTTCAAATCATTTTATCTTTTCTTTACCATTAGGGATTAGCGCACCTGTTAGGCATTTCACACCCACTAGGACTTTCACCCAATCCAGGTAACTTTCCACCTATTAGGCCACGGTTGACACCCATTAGGACTAAAAACAACATCTCAACTCTTTTACCATCACATTCACTTTTTCTCTTTTCAAAACTATTATTATTGTGCAGCATGATTGATCCATTTGATACACCCACCTAACGGGGCATTTACGGGACCTAATAGGTAACTTTCACCTGGATTGGGTAACTTTCACCTGGATTGGGTAACTTGTGCCTAATAGGTAACTTGTCACCTAACAGGGCACCTAATGGGTCGGTGTATCACAGGGATCAATCATAGCTGCAACTCGGTCGCTCTTTTAATTTAAATCAAAATCATTCACAACCAAATCTACCAATACCTTCAAATACTCACACCATTAGATTCCAAACATCACAATTCAACCATTCAATTTACCAAGTTCCTACTCTTACTTTTAGTTGTTCTATTCCTCAATTACCACTTATATGATACACATATATCTCCTTAAATCAACCAGGTATACGAACAATAATCACTTATAATCATTCACAATTAACAACCAGAGTTCACGTTCTTCAATAAACCTACATGATAACATATAACATTTAGCATGCATATTCATTCACAAGTGTCAATTTATGGCTCATTTCATTTATTTTCTTACTTTATTTTTAATCTAAATTAATTACCCGAATAATCAGTCGCAAGCACACCCACGTATTCTTAGCAAGTATTATAAACTAATCAGAAAATACCCTCTAAAGCAAGGTAAAACACCCCTTACTTGCATTTCCTTAGACCTGATTCTCTTCGTGCAACGCTGCCCAACATAACGCGGTTCAATGTTCGCATCCCTGCTGATCCTAAAGTCCTTCGTCGTCTAACCGGGTCATACAAAACAATGACAATATACTTTGAAATCACGCTAAAACGGACACTTTAAAGTTGTGCACACCGGACTAAAATAAACCAATATGAAATATCGAAACTTGACAAGCAATGTATTTGATTCCAAATCATAAATTAAAATGCATTAACTTATTGTATTTTGGTTTAAAGCATTGTATCTTGAATATGTTTCCAAACCACGTAATTACTTGATTCAAATTCGTAGATTCAAAATCGTGCCCCTTTTCATTTAAAATAGTATAGCTTCTTTTGAAAAATATGCTAACTTTCGAAATCAACAAAAGAATCATAATAGATTGAAATCACATGTTTTTAGCTACTTAAAACTAGTAATTCTGAATTAGAAAGAGAGTGTTCTTTGTTCAAAATAAGCAAATCACATTCCCCAAACCAATTAACTATACTCTCCTTCAATTTAGAATTAAAAGTTCAAGATAGGTTTAAACTCGAATTAATGTATGTCGGATATGTCCGATTCCTAATTAACTGGTGTATTTTTCAGCCTAGGGATAAGCCCACCAAGCTAAACAACAGTTCAATTACTTAGGAACTCAGCACATTTAACTAAAATACTCTTTAAAACGATTCATTTGACATACGTCTAATTCGATGTTGTTACACATTAAAGTGACCCCTTAAAATCATCATCAATAACAGTATCATTAAAATCAATATAAATTATAATACAATTTAATTTCTAAAACAATTTCATACTAAATAATTATTACCAATAATATTAAATTAGCATTAGTACTAAAAATTAAAACACAACATAGAGCAATTAGAAAGGGTATTAGGGATTTACCCTCAAATGTGATTTTTGAAGTAGCAGGGAGGACAAAAACGGCATCGGTTCACAGCCTCACCTCTTCACAGCATCCACGACCGGCGTCGGTTTGACTCTAAAGCTCCATGAGTCTCCGGTTCAAGGCAAAACAAGCTGGTTTAGGCCCGGTTCACAGCAACCCAGTCAAACGGCTGCACCACCACCCGTGGCGGCACACAACAACGACGACGGTCCAAGGGAAGAAAGAGAGAGACGCGAGCACGGGGGAGAGAGAGGAGCGCTGCAACACGGTGGTGGCTGTCTTCGCGTCACGGTGACGTTTTGGTTCGGTTCGAACCCGCAGGGGACACCAGCGACTAGAGGAATCAGAGATCGTGGTCCTGGGTCACAACGGTGGCTGGACCGCGAGTGGCGTCCGATCTGGAGGGAGTCGTTCCTCGCGACTTGGTGGAGAGGGAAAGCACAAGCAGCGGCGGCGTTCAGCTCCTGCTCACGGAGGCGACTGCGAGATCGACGGCCCAGGGAGGAGAGAGAGCGATGGGAGCTGCGATGGCTGGCCTCTTAGGCGAGAGTGGGTGGCGGCGGTGGTTGGCAGCTTGGCGGTGGTGAGAGAAATGGGGGTTAGGGCCGGCGGCCTCTTCACTGAGGAGAGGAAGAAGAAGGAGTTGGGGGGAGGGTTCGAAACCCCCCCTTCCTCTTATTATTTTTTTTTCTTTTTATTTATTATTATTATTATTATTATTATTATTATCACTACTACTTGTGTTAGTATGGTTTTAAAACACAAATAGCATTTTTTTTTATTTGTTTATTTTAAATCTCAAGAAATACTAAAATAACATGTAAGCATCAAAGAATTACCTTTATAAAATCATAAAGTTAAAAGTCTCGAAGTTCTTAGAACAAGTTTAATATTAAATATAACAAAACAAATTAAAATATAGAAAGTATATTTTTCAATTAGGGTAACTATTTTAATGATTCTACTTTAATGTGTATAAATAAGATATAGTTTCGTAATTGACATAATATATTTTTATGAACTACCCAACACCTAAGTACTAAATTCCTGGAAACAATTATTTAATTCAATAAAACTTGTAATTTATAACGTTAAAGAAATCATTGTGTTTTAATCCCGATGTCTCCTAACACTTTAGTAAGACTAAAAGGGACCTTAATTAGTTATTCCTAAACTTGATTAGTGTTATTATTATTTCAATCTATTATTATAATAATTATAATTGTAATTATACTTGGGATTAAAACTCGGGATGTTACACTTAAAACCATTTTGAAAACATCAAATAAAACAATTTAAATCAATTGGTTAGGTTGTTGGTCCGTCTTGGACAGCACCTTAACCTCATTCAAAAACACCGAAAAATTCATCGGTTTCAATACGGGTTTTTTTTTTCTAAAATCAATTACCCTTTGAAAACCAAACTTTGAGTCTCATGAACTCAATTTTAGAGATCAAAAACAACTTTAAAATACACTTGGACAGCAAGGGAATGTTTTACAAAAATTAATTTAATAAAATCCAAAAACATTGTAAAAACTCTTTTTGTTTCAAATACTCTTTAATTCAACATTAATACTTTGAAAACTTAAGTTTTTGTCATAAAAGAAGTTTTAGAAAATCATAAGCATAATCTCACAAACTCAAATAAATCAAACCAAATAAATTCAAAACCAACTTCATTCATCATCTAACACACAAACAACAACACACTTGATCATTCAAGGCACATAAACAATTAATCAATTATTCACTTTAACTACAAAACAAACATTCATTTTTAAGCATATATTTCACAAATCAAACACTTAATTAAACTATTCAACACATAATTATCTTCAAAAGCATTTCATTTTTATAAAACAAAATCATTTAGGCATACTTAAACTCATAAACCGAATACATGCACACATAGTCATTCAAACACATAAACTTTTCTTAAACTTAATTAGCTTAGCATTATTTCACAAAATACATGCATTATTCCTAGGTTAATACATGGAAAAGAATTCTAACCTAATTAATATGCATAGACCGAATCTCTCACACAAATCAAAACAAGATTCATTTATCATCAAACACACAAAATCATGCAATTATTTTCTTCTTTTTCCTAACAAAACCGTAAGCTAAAACTTGGAAAATAATCAAACTTTAATCAAAGATCATGCAAAAACATAGAGCATATATCAAGTTCTCTCCAAATAAAAATCATGGATCTTAAATTAATCATGGCCGAATGCATAATGCACAAGATTAGCACTTAGATTAAATCATACTCTTAATCAAAAATCATTTTAAAACTTACTTCCCTAATTTTCTTCCAAAAACCATGACATGCAACAAGAGAACACATAGTCTTTTCTTTAAAAATAACATGCAAGGTTAAATCTTAAGCTTTTCTAGCAAATCATGCAAGAATCATATATTAACACAACACTTTCAATTTATTTCTCAAAAGGACATGAAAATAACTTTTTCAAAGCTCTACGTCAACATGCATGCACTTAAATCATGTAGATCAAGTCATAAAATCAACATATTAGCACAAATCAAAGTCAAAAATCATTTTAAATGAAAAAGGGGCTAAGACCGAGACACACTTAAATAAAATAAGAAAGCTTTTGTTCAAAAATCATTTATAAAATCCAAAACAAAAGTCAAGATTAAAACCAAAAATCAAAGATCAAGACACCATCAAAGCTTTTCTTAAGATTAACCCAAAATTAAGACATGCAATGGTTTAAGGCCATATAAATTATCATCAAACAACATGCAAGGCTAAAAATTAAAAACAAGTTTAGATCACACAAGCATTTACCAAATAAACACTTAAACATCTCATGATCCACGGTTTTAAACATTAAAATCAAACATGCAAGAAGATCTACTCTAAATTCACAAAGATCATAAACAAAACTTTAGATCTAAAAGAAAAACATCAAGATCTACCATGAAAACATCACGATCTACCATGAAAAGTACTAACCGAATCATCAACATAAACCACACATATTACAAATTAAATTGAGTCTTTAAAAGTCCATAGTTAAGAAAGATCAAAACATAAAGTGCATAAAAAGGAACATGCAAGAGAAGAAAAGAAAAATTACAAGATTACAAACAAAACTAATTCTAATTCTTCTAGGATCTTCGGTTTATACCAATGAAAAAGGGTCTTCTAGCACTTGATCTTTAAAAGGGCTCCTAAGTTTAGGGCTTGATCTCCTCTCCTTCTTCCTTCTCCTACTCACGGCCTCCTCTTCTTTCTCTCTTTTTCTATTTCTATTTTCTTAGTCTAAGAGTTTCAAGGAGCTCTTAGACTTGTGTTTGGTTTGGTGTATGGGACGGAAGAGTGAAATGAGAATGGGTGAAGAATGAATGAAATGAAGCTAAGGGCCAAGGTTTATATAAGCAATTCGGGCTTCCCATTTTGCCCTCATGAAATTCGGTCATGAGCTTTGGAGGGAGGGGTAAATTCGGCTCTCTATAAGATTGCATGGGTGGAGTTTATCATCTCCAAGGGAACATGTAGGGGACATTAGGTGCTTAGGAGTCAATCTAGGTTTAATGGCTTGTTGGCTCTCCATTAGGGTTTCTACTATTTAGTTAGGTTTTGGTTAGGGTTTGGTTCTCTTGGTTACTTGTCTAGCACTTAAGGAAAATTCTAGGCTTCTCCCTACACTCACACACCTACGGCACACACATATTCACACACATACACACACATTTATATACACATGCATACATACACATTCACACGTATTACTCACACACATACTTACACATTACCCACATACATACATGCATGTAAAAACCGTACATACATCTTCATGCACACATAGACAAATAATTCATTCATGCATAATAATACACCAAAATATCAAACATAAATTTTTAGAAAACACATCACCATTTCCTTAAAAGAATTCTAATCATATAATCATTTCCAAAAACTCAACTTTGAAAATCATAACATTATTTCATGAAAAATTATTTCTTTAAAATCACATAACACTTTGAAAACGTGAATTATGACATTTATTTAAGAAAATATCCTTTCAAAAATACTTTTCTCAAAAATAATTCTTTTTAGAATTTAAAACAGGATGAGGATTTTGAGGGGTGTTACAGGGTGCACCAAACGCAGCAGACCAGTCAGTTTTGTGCCGAGACGCGGCCCAACTCGCGCTCAGGCGCGCGCAGAAAGTCAAAACGCGCATCAGATGCATGTCTCGCGCTTAAGCGCGCGATTTCGCGCTCAGGCATAAGGGTGCATATTTCACGCACCAGGACCCTTAAAATGCCGCACCAGCCTTCTCAATCTCATTTTTCTCCGCCTCTCCCTCTCTCTACCACCACCCAAACCACCCTCAACACCCTCCAATCACCCAAAACCTTCCATCCAACCTTCTCCCATGGCAACCCACTTCCTCCCTTATACTTCCTCCTTCTTTCTCTCTCACCTCCATGGCTCTTCCTCTCTCCTCCACCCCAATCTCCATCAACAACCACCAATCACCCACCCAAACAGCTAATCCTTCCCTCTAATCCTCCCCCCATGAAGATCCACCCCTTTTTCCATGTGTTCTTCTTTCTTTCCCCTTTCCATGGTGACTCTCTCTCTCTGAAGCTCTCTCTCTCTTAGGGCTTTGCTCTCTCTCCTCCAATCTCAAGAACGGAGCAGAGATCGGTCAAGGGAGCGGGAATCCGAGTAGATCGGGGGTAGAATCCAAGTCCTTGGAGCTTCAATCGAGCTCTCTCTCCCTCTAAGGTAAGGGGAGTCTCTTTTCCACACCTTGGGTTAGGGATAGTTAGGGTTTATAATAGTATTTGGGTATAATAATTAGACCGGGTTGTGGGTAGCAAAATGGTTTTTGATTTAGTGTCGGGTTAGGAGAAATTAGTATATTTATGATTAATTTTATTGTTTATGTTAAGTTCCTTTTGGTATAATGTTAAATTAGGAAGTGAAGAACCCTAGGGAGTTGACTTACATTATATGTACTCTGAGACATACCTGAGTATGTCGACTGATTTGTGATATTGGTTGATGGTTGATAAATTGATATGTCCACTAAGAGTTTTATATGTGATTATTCGAAATGTGACCCTACATGTGAGTAATTGATGGTAGAGGTGTATAAAGATTAAAAATGGAAATGTGGTGTAAAAAGAAATAATAAATTGGAATTTGAAATGAATTTATATTTAGATATAACTTGAAAATGTTTGTGTGCGAATAATGTTTGGAAATATGTGATTTGTGATATACTTGGTAAATTATGGTTTGATTTATAAATTAAAGGAATGATTATGTCTGTTGAAAATGATTAAAGTGAATATTGGATACTACTTGCAACTATCTGAATACTTGATGAATGGTGTGTTTGTGTACTTGACTTTTTGTGAATGAGTTTTGATATAGAATAAAAAGGGAATGCTTGCATGATTAGGAAATAGTGTAGTTTCGAGTACCAAGGAATATCTGGATAGAGCCTCCTAGGATTTAGTCTCGAGCGTCAGTATAAGTCGAGTGTTAGAATTTAGCTAAGCCGTTTGTTCGGGGTTTAGTTCGTTTGATTTTTTTTGTGTTCGTGATTTATGTCTTTATTATTATGAATTTATGATTTTGATGTTTTGTATGTGATTTAATGTTGTAGGAGTTCTATTTAGTATTAGGAAGGGTTAGGATATTTGAAATCGGGTCAAAAAGGGCAAAAACCGGTGTTTCGGGCCTTCTGGTGCGCCAAGACACGAATTGGTGCCCCCAGGCGCACCAGGGTGCACCAAACGCAGCAGACCAGTCAGTTTTGCGCCCAGATGCGGCCCAACTCGCGCTCAGACGCGCGCGGAAAGTCAAAACGCGCATCAGATGCGTGTCTCGCGCTTAAGCTCGCGATTTCGCACTCAGGCGCGAGGGTGCAGATTTCACGCACCAGGTCCCTTAAAACAGGATGAGGATTTTGAGGGGTGTTACAGGGTGCACCAAACGCAGTAGACCAGTCAGTTTTGCGCCCAGACGCGGCCCAACTCGCGCTCAGGCGCGCGCGGAAAGTCAAAACGCGCATCAGATGCGTGTCTCGCGCTTAAGCGCGCGATTTCGCGCTCAGGCATAAGGGTGCAGATTTCACGCACCAGGACCCTTAAAATGCCGCACCAGCCTTCTCAATCTCATTTTTCTCCGCCTCTCCCTCTCTCTACCACCACCCAAACCACCCTCAACACCCTCCAATCACCCAAAACCTTCCATCCAACCTTCTCCCATGGCAACCCACTTCCTCCCTTATACTTCCTCCTTCTTTCTCTCTCACCTCCACGGCTCTTCCCCTCTCCTCCACCCCAATCTCCATCAACAACCACCAATCACCCACCCAAACACCAAATCCTTCCCTCTAATCCTCCCCCCATGAAGATCCACCCCTTTTTCCATGTGTTCTTCTTTATTTCCTCTTTCCATGGTGACTCTCTCTCTGAAGCTCTCTCACTCTTAGGGCTTTGCTCTCTCTCCTCCAATCTCAAGAACGGAGCGGAGATCGGTCAAGGGAGCGGGAATCCGAGTAGATCGGGGGTAGAATCCAAGTCCTTGGAGCTTCAATCGAGCTCTCTCTCCCTCTAAGGTAAGGGGAGTCTCTTTTCCACACCTTGGGTTTGGGATAGTTAGGGTTTATAATAGTATTTGGGTATAATAATTAGACCGGGTTGTGGGTAGCAAAATGGTTTTTGATTTAGTGTCAGTTTAGGAGAAATTAGTATATTTATGATTAATTTTATTGTTTATGTTAAGTTCCTTTTTGTATAATGTTAAAGTAGGAAGTGAAGAATCCTAGGGAGTTGACTTACATTAAATGTACTCTGAGACATACCTGAGTATGTCCACTGATTTGTGATATTGGTTGATGGTTGATAAATTGATATGTCCACTAAGAGTTTTATATGTGATTATTCGAAATGTGACCCTACATGTGAGTAATTGATGGTGGAGGTGTATAAACATTAAAAATGGAAATGTGGTGTAAAAAGAAATAATAAATTGGAATTTGAAATGAATTTATATTTAGATATAACTTGAAAATGTTTGTGTGCGAATAATGTTTGGAAATATGTGATTTTTGAAATACTTGGTAAATTATGGTTTGATTTATAAATTAAAGGAATGATTATGTCTGTTGAAAATGATGAAAGTGAATATTGGATACTACCACTACTACAGAATTGCTAAAAAGTAGCTAGATTTAATCCCGGTTCCGTTCTGGAATGTGGATTAATAGACAAATGTTAATTAAAAAATACCATGAATTTATTGATCCCGGTTATAAAAAACACGGAACTGGGATCAATGTTATAACATATATAACTTTTTTTAAAAAAAAATTAAAAATCACACAAACTTTATTTATCCCGTTGTTTTACTTCAACTGGGATCAATAATAAAAACACAGAACCGGGATCAATGTTATAACATAATTAATTTTTTATTTTTTAAAATTTAAAAATCCCAGAAACCCTATTTATCCCATTATTCTACTTCAACTGGGATGAATAAATTGATTTTTGTTTCCCACAAACCCTAGCTATCTGATAGTAGACTACTGATGATACTTGCCATAAACACTGACCTGGGAAGAACAGAAGAGGGGCTAGGGTTTGCACCGTCCGCCACCATCTAGCCGTCGCCGACGCCGACGTCGCCGCCAGATCGTAGAGGAGAAGAGCTCCTGTTCATGAAAGCCCTCTTCTCTTCTCCGATTCGAAGAGACTGTCAATTTTCAAAGAAAATGAATTTCTGAAATTGGCTAAATGTCCATACCATTGGTACTCAAGTTTAAGCTAGAATTTCATACAAAGACCAATCTAAAACTATGTGATTGAGCACTGTATGGTTTAGATTGGAGGTGATGAGTTAATACCTTAATATCAAAGGATAATTTCAAGAAGAAATTATGCACAAATGAAATGGGATTATGACTTAGATCTTTTGAATGATATTATGTGTTGAACTTGAGGTATTCTGATATGCTAAGGCCTTGTGATTGGATTGAGTAGAGTATTCAAGAAAAGATTCTTTGAAAATCAGTGGTTTTATAATCAGGTCTGTAATTCTAACCGGTTAGGTGATGATGTAACCGGTTAGTACCTGAAACTTAAAAATAAAAGTTAAGTTTTTGAGTAAGGATTTGTTAATACCAATGATTAATTCTCTCAATCCAGGTCTATGAGCATATGTTAAATTTAAATTCAAAGGTGAATTTTATGAGTAAAGCCATACGTCAAGATATCATTCCGAAGTTGTGTCTTCTAAGTCATAATAATGGAATTAAGGGGAACAGGACCCTGTACTCTGGGAATATGAGGAGGGTACTCCGGGAGTACCAAATTGTAACCTACTTGATGACACATTATAGATATGTGGCCAGTGTCTGGGACCTGGTTTTATACGTTCTGGGAACGCATGTTAGTGCTCTGGGAACACATTGATATGCAACCTACTTGATGACACATTCCGGGAATGTGGCCAGTGTCCGGGACCTGGTTTTTATGCGTTCTGGGAACGTGATGCACACTCTGGGAGTGATGTTTATTTATCCAAGTACGGTTTGCTACACGTTCTGGGAACGTGATGCACACTCTGGGAGTGATGCTATTTATCCAAGTATGGTTTGGCATTACGTTCTGGGAAAGAATGTCAGTGTTCTGGGAACACAACGGTGTATTGGATGGACGTCCAAGATGGACTTTTAGAGGCCTCAGTTGTGGAAGGAAATCATGCATCATGCCACCTGCATTGAAAGAATTATTATGATTAACCGGGTGTGCTCATATGATTATGCATCATGAATTGTTACATGTTGACTTGTGGATGTTAGTTTTATTCTCATTTGATTATGCGAATATGTATAGTTGACCCCCATGCCCTTATTAGGTATTGATCGTGCATCTAGCTTGCACAAGAATCAGTAAAGGGAGATGTCCCTTAGGTGCATGCAGAGTATAGAAAGTGTGGGTTGGAAACCCGTTGTGCAGATATCAAGGATCCGACCAGAAGGATGTTTGGACAAAGAACCAGTGACCAGCTCTATAACAATTCTATTTTAATAAAATTTATATGATACATATTTTGGAAAGAGGTATCATAAGAGGAATTCAGTTTCATAATAATACTTATTTGGTATTAATGGACTTGTTACACTTGATATATTTTGGGAATGTAATATGATGATTTTACTATGTTTCCGCAAACTCTGATTTTACTAGTCACCTTCATCATTAATCAAGTGTTTGTGAAAATAAATTTTCAAGGGAAGGGATAATTCTTATTTTCAGATCTTTTTCCAACAATAACAAGTCCAAGTAATCATAAACTTATTACTTTTCTTATAAAGTAAGATGATATACAAAGGAGTGTTACACTTTTATGGTATCAGAGCAATGGTCCTGACTCTTGGTCCTTGGTTGTGTGTTCCAATACGCTGGTCATCGATATTTGCAATGTTTCCTGGGAAGTATGCTTTCACATACTTCCAAACTAGAGCTAAGGTTATGGGTAATGGCTCTAGATAAGTAGCTTATCCTGCTATTAAGAAGTGTTCTATGTAGTCTAAGTAGAAGTATGATAGATGTATGCTTCTCGTTAGACATGTTGTAAACCTAAAACCATAGTGTTGGTTTATTCCGTTCTCATAGAACCAGTGATAAGGAAATCTTAATGGAATTGCAGTTAAGTCCTTGACTCTGGAGAAGAGTATTTACCCTCACTAGTGTTAAAGTTAATAAACTACTCAGATCGAGTGCAGGGCAGTCATCTTCTTAAGGACTAACCTTGTTGAGTTTGTTAAACTCTAAAGCTATCCTTTCTTTTGTTCCTTATGGATAAGGGTATTGATCAAAGTTGCTCTATGCCTTATCCAATCTGCTATCTCAAAGCAGAGGATCCTACAAATCTTTTTGTAGTTGTTTCCAAGGTATGTCGGAATCGTTCTATTAAGGTATTAGACTTTGTCTATCTACCTGTGTCATGATTTCATTTGATCTTAAGCACGGTTTGGGAGCCGAGGGATCAAGTGATCATGATTAATGACGATAGAACAACTCTGTATTAGGATTTCCAAGCTTCGAATCTGGAATCCAATGGACCCATGTGTCTGCTTCGGAGCAGCAGTGAAGGAAATAGGGGGTTAAAGAAATCTGGGTTTCAAGAAATGATGTTAGGTTCACCCTTGAGCAAAGAGATAGAGTTTGGAATCAAGTTAATTCTTGAAGCTGATTCCCTCTCTACTACCCTTACGATATAGTATCATCGGCAATGGGTCAAACGGGAGGAACACGTAGAGAAGTTGCTAAAAGAATTGGTTGGATCAGGTTAAAGGAGTCTAAGTGTTTTCTAAAATTGATTGGCGGTTGGATTAACCCCAAATCAGGATTCGGGACAGGGTTACACTTAAGACTGCATTTTGATCTCGATGCGAACATTATGAGTAGAAAATAATGTCGTTCGGATTGACTAATGCACCTGTTCTTTTATGGATTATAAGAACGGGACCTTTAGATTATATTTGGATTCGTTTGTGGTTTATCCTGAGAATCCGGAGGAGCACGAGAAACATCTCAGGATGGTGTTGAGAATCCAGCAAGAGGAGTAGTTGTGTGCTAAGCTCACCAAAGATGAGTTTTGGTTGAGCGAAGCTAAGTTCGCAAGGCATGTGATCTTTAAAGTAAGAAGTTCTTAGGGCTGGCTGGGTACTATCGCCGGAGTATTTAAGGATTTTCTATGATCGCATGGCCTTTGATCAAGTTGACTTGGAAAGATCAACTGATGGTATTGAATGAAAGGATGTTGTTTAATTATGGTGGGGTGGTGATGGATTATACCCTAACATAATATGATTAGTCCAAGAGGAATTATGGAAAATGTGAGTAGATTATGATTTAAATCATTTCAGTGATGGATTCAGTTGGAATCAAGGTATTAGATTATGAATAAATATTATTTTGAGTTGGAGTGGATGATGTAAAGAAAATGGTTTTGAAATTCTTTGGTTTTATTTCTAAAACTATACTTCATAACCGGTTAGAGTTTCTTGTAACCGGTTAGAAACTGAAAAGTTTAAAATAAAATTTAAGTCCTTTGTGAAGGAAATTTTGGTATCAGTAGACATCTTCCTCCAATCCAAACTCAATGTCAATTACCTAAGTAAAATTTAAGGAAAGGATTTAATGTGGTAAAATAACTTAATGCCTTGATTCATCATTGAAATTGATTTAAGAGGATTGAATCATAATATTTATGGACTAATCGAGAGTTGAAATTAAGGAGCTATTCCAATTGGATAAGGTAGAGGATTTAGTTGGACGATGCAAAAGAGACGATGAGCATTAAGATAAGGAGGTTATCCTGATCGAGGAATTCAGAGACCTAAGTCTGGTAACCCAAGAGGAACCCTCTAAGTATTAGATTGGGAATGTTGCCAATCACCAACGAATTCCTGAATCGGATTCGTGAATTACCATCAGAAGATGAAGAGAAGAAAGAGAAGTTGACTTCTGAGGAAAAGGAGTTAGATCTCTATGAAGAAACGAATGAGATTTAATCTTTAGAGTTAAAGTTTGTGATTATGGATATTAGAAAATATATTATGGAAGTAAGGGATTTAGGAAGTGTTGTCTAGGACAACCTAGATGAGAAATCCAAAGGCATGAACTTCCAGAATAGATTATGTTCGAATCCAAGTTAGCTATCAACTATCAAGGAATAATGAATTTCTCGATGTTGGTAAGCATGTATGAGGACTATGGGAAAGCACATGAATTTCATGTGAGAAATGTCTGAGTTCAGAATAAGAGAAAGATTGATGAAATAAAGGCCCAATTGGAGAAAGTGGAAAAGTAAATGGGAGAATATCAACCACGGAAATATCAAGGTTAAGGAATCCTCGATTGAAGAAAAGTGACTAAGGAGGAAATAGGGAAGGGAACATTTGTCCATCTCAAGGTGAAAACTGTGAGGCACATCACTTTGAGTTTAGTTGTGATGTACCTAAGGGAATAGTCAATTCCGATTGTAGGAAGCTGGAGTATTATTCACCAAATTGTTTTGAAGGAAAAGGTGAGAAAGGAATGGACGAATCCAGCACGAGAAGAATTCACCGGCTGAGATGAGAGTTGAGTGTAATCCTGACATAGATAACCCAAGCCAATCTCTTCCTTTGATCTGAGTTAACGTAGTTAAATGTTTTTGATTTCGTTAATCTAATCGTTTGAGAATATCAATACCCTGTTGGAAGTTCAACTCCAATCTTTCTGTGATCAAAACCCTTATCACAGTTGGATGTGATAATATCGGTGGACACTACAGAAATAGAAAGATTAGTTATGGCTAGAGAGATTAATAACCACCGGGATAGGACAAATCTTTGTCTCCCCAATGGAAATGTCTCTAGAACTTGACTATCTAACTAAGTCTGATAGTGATAATTACCCTATCTTTAAGTTCGTCTAACTTAAAGACCTGTCGTATGGTCTTTCTTGCGAAAGACTATATCTGAAAGGGATGATTTTGTTATTAATGGTTTGAATATTGGGACTGATCACCCTAATGTCTCAAACTATTAAGGAATAAAATCATACAAATGTTTCTTTGATCGTGCTCGAGAGATCAGAGTGCGCAACCCAAAAAGTTTTTCCCAAAAGGTTTATTGAAAAGTGTTTTAGTTAAAGAAAGTTTATGTGAAATGTATTGCTCAAAAGCATATTTATTTTAAAAGAAATTCTTTCACATGAAGAGTTTTATGCAAAGAATCTTTATTGTTAAATTGAAATATTTGATTCAAAATGTTTAAAAATAAAAGAATTATATGGAAACTCTTTTAAGTGGGGGAGGACCCTAAAGAACAAATTTTTGGGGAATTAGATGAAGTTTTCTAGTATAAAAACACTTTGGAAAAGTGGAAAATTTCAGAAGATGAATTTCGGGGACGAAATTCCTTTTAAGTGGGGGAGTAGTGTAACACCCCTAATTTTCGTCTCCCAAATAACCAAGAAATTAATTATATCAATTATTTTATAATTGATTTATATTAGTTTTGAAGGTTTTAGTTTTTGTACATTATGTGTTTTCATATATAAAAAATATGAGATATATTTTTATATGGTTATTTTGTACAAAAATGTGAATATTGTAATTTAGTCCTTGGGTTGGGACCTAATTGCAATATTAAAATTTTTTTTGAAGAAAGAGTAATTAAATTATTAATTTTAGAATTTTATCAGTATGTAACCGGTTAGAAGGGCTCTGTAACCGGTTACACGATGAACTCAGAAAACTGGGTTAGTGCGTTCGATGAGTAATCACACGTTTAAACCCAGAATTCGCCACGAAATCACCTTAATCTTAGTGGGGAAGGACGTGTCAACATGCATGGAGCTCTGATTTTGCTATATATAGCCTTGT
Source organism: Crotalaria pallida (assembly GCA_037953625.1). NCBI lineage: Eukaryota > Viridiplantae > Streptophyta > Magnoliopsida > Fabales > Fabaceae > Crotalaria > Crotalaria pallida. Next base: position 44,944,091 of record CM075650.1, on the reverse strand, counting down.
GTTGATGAATTGAAACCCATTTTTGCTCTTGAATTGCTGAAGCTCTGTTTTAGGGTTCCGTAGTTCTTCCATTCGATTCTCAGTCTGTGTTGAGAGTTAGAACACGAGTGATACACTGTTACAAAGCTCACATCAAGGGCTTTATATTGATATAAAGTTTGTGAGTTGAGAGTCCCTGAATCAAGAGAACGAAGCTTGCAAAGTAAGGGTGTTGGTGCTGTCAAACCTCAGCTTCTGGTTTCTGGAGCTGACTTTGAAGCTCGATTTTGGTAAGCACACAAACCCTTTTGGTTTCAAATCTGTTCCCACCTCTAGTGCATGTTGCAGATAATTCAATTTGACCATTTTCCCCAATTCTTAATTTGGTTTTGCATGTCAATTTCCCTAGTTTTGGTACCCTGTCCAGCTCTAGCTGTATGTAGTGTATTTGGTGGAAATCTGTGTTGGAGCCTTTCTCTCTGCAATGTTTTGGATCAAGCACAACTTAGAGGTAAGGGGGAAGCTTAATATTTGCTAGAATGAGAATAAATTGTGGTAGAATATAGGATGAGTCACCAAGAGACTCAAAGGGCATAAGTTAAAACGGTTAAGTGGCTTGGAGGCCAATCTGAGCTCAATTGTTGTTATGAGCAATGTTATCTAGATGCATGCAAGCTATGTTGATGTTGGATTCATGACTTAGTTAGCTATTATGTTAATTGATGCATTAAGTTGTGAAAGATGTGCAATTATGTGCAATTTGAGTATCCATATTGAATGCATGCAATATAGATATGTTTCTGTGGTTGAACACACTAGTATTAAGGTATGTGAACTCTATTTATGAATGAAATTGGTTAAATTTGAGTATGGTAGAAAATGGTATACAAAACCTCACTTTTCAGTGTATTTTCTGCCTAATCTAACCGGTTAGTCGAAATCTGTAACCGGTTAGAGACTGTCAATTTTCAAAGAAAATGAATTTCTGAAATTGGCTAAATGTCCATACCATTGGTACTCAAGTTTAAGCTAGAATTTCATACAAAGACCAATCTAAAACTATGTGATTGAGCACTACTGTTTGGTTTAGATTGGAGGTGATGAGTTAATACCTTAATATCAAATGATAATTTCAAGAAGAAATTATGCACAAATGAAATGGGATTATGACCTAGATCTTTTGAATGATATTATGTGTTGAACTTGAGGTATTCTGATATGCTAAGGCCTTGTGATTGGATTGAGTAGAGTATTCAAGAAAAGATTCTTTGAAAATCAGTAGTACCTGAAACTTAAAAATAAAAGTTAAGTTTTTGAGTAAGGATTTGTTAATACCAATGAGTAATTCTCTCAATCCAGGTCTATGAGCATATGTTAAATTTAAATTCAAAGGTGAATTTTATGAGTAAAGCCATACGTCATGATATCATTCCGAAGTTGTGTCTTCTAAGTCATAATAATGGATTTAAGGGGAACAGGACCCTGTACTCTGGGAATATGAGGAGGGTACTCCGAGAGTACCAAATTGTAACCTACTTGATGACACATTATAGATATGTGGCCAGTGTCTGGGACCTGGTTTTATACGTTCTGGGAACGTATGTTAGTGCTCTGGGAACACATTGATATGCAACCTACTTGATGACACATTCCGGGAATGTGGCCAGTGTCCGGGACCTGGTTTTTATGCGTTCTGGGAACGTATGCGTTCTGGGAACGTGATGCACACTCTGGGAGTGATGTTTATTTATCCAAGTACGGTTTGCTACACGTTCTGGGAACGTGATGCACACTCTGGGAGTGATGCTATTTATCCAAGTATGGTTTGGCATTAAGTTATGGGAACGAATGTCAGTGTTCCGGGAACACAACGGTGTATTGGATGGACGTCCAAGATGGACTTTTAGAGGCCTCAGTTGTGGAAGGAAATCATGCATCATGCCACCTGCATTGAAAGAATTATTATGATTAACGAGGTGTGCTCATATGATTATGCATCATGATTTGTTACATGTTGACTTGTGGATGTTAGTTTTATTCTCATTTGATTAAGCGAATATGTATAGCTGACCCCCATGCCCTTATTAGGTATTGATCGTGCATCTAGCTTGCACAAGAATCAGTAAAGGGAGATGTCCCTTAGGTGCATGCAGAGTATAGAAAGTGTGGGTTGGAAAGCCATTGTGCAGATATCAAGGATCCGACCAGAGGATGTTTGGACAAAGGACCAGTGACCAGCTCTATAACAATTCTATTTTAATAAAATTTATATGATACATATTTTGGAAAGAGGTATCATAAGAGGAATTCAGTTTCATAATAATACTTATTTGGTATTAATGGACTTGTTACACTTGATATATTTTGGGAATGTAATATGATGATTTTACTATGTTTCCGCAAACTCTGATTTTACTAGTCACCTTCATCATTAATCAAGTGTTTGTGAAAATAAATTTTCAAGGGAAGGGATAATTCTTATTTTCAGATCTTTTTCCAACAATAACAAGTCCAAGTAATCATAAACTTATTACTTTTCTTATAAAGTAAGATGATATACAAAGGAGTGTTACACTTATAATAGTATTTGGGTATAATAATTAGACCGGGTTGTGGGTAGGAAAATGGTTTTTGATTTAGTGTCGGTATAGGAGAAATTAGTATATTTATGATTAATTTTATTGTTTATGTTAAGTTCCTTTTGGTATAATGTTAAAGTAGGAAGTGAAGAACCCTAGGGAGTTGACTTACATTAAATGTACTCTGAGACATACCTGAGTTTGTCGACTGATTTGTGATATTGGTTGATGGTTGATAAATTGATATGTCCACTAAGAGTTTTATATGTGATTATTCGAAATGTGACCCTACATGTGAGTAATTGATGGTGCAGGTGTATAAACATTAAAAATGGAAATGTGGTGTAAAAAGAAATAATAAATTGGAATTTGAAATGAATTTATATTTAGATATAACTTGAAAATGTTTGTGTGCGAATAATGTTTGGAAATATGTGATTTGTGAAATACTTGGTAAATTATGGTTTGATTTATAAATTAAAGGAATGATTATGTCTGTTGAAAATGATGATAGTGAATATTGTATACTACTTGCAACTATCTGAATACTTGATGAATGGTGTGTTTGTGTACTTGACTTTTTGTGAATGAGTTTTGATATGGAATAAAAAGGGAATGCTTGCATGATTAGGAAATAGTGTTGTTTCGAGTACCAAGGAATATCTGGATAGAGCCTCCTAGGATTTAGTCTCGAGCATCAGTATAAGTCGAGTGTTAGAATTTAGCTAAGCCGTTTGTTCGGCGTTTAGTTCGTTTGATTTTTTGTGTTCGTGATTTATGTGTTTATTATTATGAATTTATGATTTAGATGTTTTGTATGTGATTTAATGTTGTAGGAGTTCGATTTAGTATTAGGAAGGGTTAGGATCTTTGGAATCGGGTCAAAAAGCGCAAAAACCGGTGTTTCGGGCCTTCTGGTGCGCCCAGGCACGAGTCGGTGCGCCCAGGCGCACCAGGGTGCACCAAACGCAGCAGACCAGACAGTTATGCGCCCAGACGCGGCCCATCTCGCGCTCAGGGGCGCGCGGAAAGTCAAAACGCGCATCAGATGCGTGTCTCGCACTTAAGCGCGCGATTTCGCGCTCAGGCGCGAGGGTGCAGATTTCACGCACCAGGTCCCTTAAAATGCCGCACCAGCCTTCTCAATCTCATTTTTCACCGCCTCTCCCTCTCTCTACCACCACCCAAACCACCCTCAACACTGTCCAATCACCCAAAACCTTCCATCCAACCTTCTCTCATGGCAACCCACTTCCTCCCTTAAACTTCCTTCTTCTTTCTCTCTCACCTCCATGGCTCTTCCTCTCTCCTCCACCCCAATCTCCATCAACAACCACCAATCACCCACCCAAACACCAAATCCTTCCCTCTAATCCTCCCCACATGAAGATCCACCCCTTTTTCCATGTGTTCTTCTTTCTTTCCCCTTTCCATGGTGACTCTCTCTTTGAAGCTCTCACTCTCTTAGGGCTTTGCTCTCTCTCCTCCAATCTCAAGAACGGAGCGGAGATCGGTCAAGGGAGCGGGAATCCGAGTAGATCGGGGGTAGAATCCAAGTCCTTGGAGCTTCAATCGAGCTCTCTCTCCCTCTAAGGTAAGGGGAGTCTCTTTTCCACACCTTGGGTTAGGGATAGTAAGGGTTTATAATAGTATTTGGGTATAATAATTAGACCGGGTAGTGGGTAGGAAAATGGTTTTTGATTTAGTGTCGGTTTAGGAGAAATTAGTATATTTATGATTAATTTTATTGTTTATGTTAAGTTCCATTTTGTATAATGTTAAAGTAGGAAGTGAAGAACCCTAGGGAGTTGACTTACATTAAATGTACTCTGAGACATACCTGAGTATGTCGACTGATTTGTGATATTGGTTGATGGTTGATAAATTGATATGTCCACTAAGAGTTTTATATGGGATTATTCGAAATGTGACCCTACATGTGAGTAATTGATGGTGGAGGTGTATAAACATTAAAAATGGAAATGTGGTGTAAAAAGAAATAATAAATTGGAATTTGAAATGAATTTATATTTAGATATAACTTGAAAATGTTTGTGTGCGAATAATGTTTGGAAATATGTGATTTGTGAAATACTTGGTAAATTATGGTTTGATTTATAAATTAAAGGAATGATTATGTCTGTTGAAAATGATTAAAGTGAATATTGGATACTACTTGCAACTATCTGAATACTTGATGAATGGTGTGTTTGTGTACTTGACTTTTTGTGAATGAGTTTTGATATGGAATAAAAAGGGAATGCTTGCATGATTAGGAAATAGTGTTGTTTCGAGTACCAAGGAATCTCTGGATAGAGCCTCCTAGGATTTAGTCTTGAGCGTCAGTATGAGTCGAGTGTTAGAATTTAGCTAAGCCGTTTGTTCGGGGTTTAGTTCGTTTGATTTTTTTGTGTTCGTTATTTATGTGTTTATTATTATGAATTTATGATTTTGATGTTTTGTATGTGATTTAATGTTGTAGGAGTTCGATTTAGTATTAGGAAGGGTTAGGATCTTTGAAATCGGGTCAAAAAGGGCAAAAACCGGTGTTTCGGGCCTTCTGGTGCGCCCAGGCACGAGTCGGTGCGCCCAGGCGCACCAGGGTGCACCAAACGCAGCAGACCAGACAGTTTTGCGCCCAGACGCGGCCCAACTAGTGCTCAGGCGCGCGCGGAAAGTCAAAACGCGCATCAGATGCGTGTCTTGCGCTTAAGCGCGCGATTTCGCGCTCAGGCGCAAGGGTGCATATTTCATGCACCAGGTCCCTTAAAATGCCGCACTAGGCTTCTCAATCTCATTTTTCTCCGCCTCTCCCTCTCTCTACCACCACCCAAACCCCCCTCAACACCCTCCAATCACCCAAAACCTTCCATCCAACCTTCTCCCATGGCAACCCACTTCCTCCCTTATACTTCCTCCTTCTTTCTCTCTCACCTCCATGGCTCTTCCTCTCTCCTCCAACCCAATATCCATCAACAACCACCAATCACCCACCCAAAAACCAAATCCTTCCCTCTAATCCTTCCCCCATGAAGATCCACCCCTTTTTCCATGTGTTCTTCTTTCTTTCCCCTTTCCATGGTGACTCTCTCTGTGAAGCTCTCTCTCTCTTAGGGCTTTGCTCTCTCTCCTCGAATATCAAGAACGAAGCGGAGATCGGTCAGGGAGCGGGAATCCGAGTAGATCGGGGGTAGAATCCAAGTCCTTGGAGCTTCAATCGAGCTCTCTCTCCCTCTAAGGTAAGGGGAGTCTCTTTTCCACACCTTGGGTTAGGGATAGTAAGGGTTTATAATAGTATTTGGGTATAATAATTAGACCGGGTAGTGGGTAGCAAAATGGTTTTTGATTTAGTGTCGGTTTAGGAGAAATTAGTATAGTTATGATTAATTTTATTGTTTATGTTAAGTTCCTTTTGGTATAATATTAAAGTAGGAAGTGAAGAACCCTAGGGAGTTGACTTACATTAAATGTACTCTGAGACATTCCTGAGTATGTCGACTGATTTGTGATATTGGTTGATGGTTGATAAATTGATATGTCCACTAAGAGTTTTATATGTGATTATTCGAAATGTGACCCTACATGTGAGTAATTGATGGTGGAGGTGTATAAACATTAAAAATGGAAATGTGGTGTAAAAAGAAATAATAAATTGGAATTTGAAATGAATTTATATTTAGATATAACTTGAAAATGTTTGTGTGCGAATAATGTTTGGAAATATGTGATTTGTGAAATACTTGGTAAATTATGGTTTGATTTATAAATTAAAGGAATGATTATGTATGTTGAAAATGATTAAATTGAATATTGGATACTACTTGCAACTATCTGAATACTTGATGAATGGTGTGTTTGTGTACTTGACTTTTTGTGAATGAGTTTTGATATGGAATAAAAAGGGAATGCTTGCATGATTAGGAAATAGTGTTGTGTCGAGTACCAAGGAATATCTGGATAGAGCCTCCTAGGATTTAGTCTTGAGCGTCAGTATAAGTCGAGTGTTAGAATTTAGCTAAGCCGTTTGTTCGGGGTTTAGTTCGTTTGATTTTTTTGTGTTCGTGATTTATGTGTTTATTATTATGAATTTATGATATTTATGTTTTGTATGTGATTTAATGTTGTAGGAGTTCGATTTAGTATTAGGAAGGGTTAGGATCTTTGAAATCGGGTCAAAAAGGGCAAACATCGGTGTTTCGGGCCTTCTAGTGCGCCCAGGCGCACCAGGGTGCACCAAACGCAGCAGACCAGTAAGTTTTGCGCCCAGACGCGGCCCAACTCGCGCTCAGGCGCGCGCGGAAAGTCAAAACGCGCATCAGATGCGTGTCTTGCACTTAAGCGCGCGATTTCGCGCTCAGGCGCGAGGGTGCAGATTTCACGCACCAGGTCCCTTAAAATGCCGCACCAGCCTTCTCAATCTCATTTTTCTCCGCCTCTCCCTCTCTCTACCACCACCCAAACCACCCACAACACCCTCCAATCACCCAAAACCTTCCATCCAACCTTCTCCCATGGCAACCCACTTCCTCCCTTATACTTCCTCCTTTCTCTCTCACCTCTATGGCTCTTCCTCTCTCCTCCACCCCAATCTCCATCATAAACGACCAATCACCCACCCAAACACCAAATCCTTCCCTCTAATCCTCCCCCCATGAAGATTCACCCCTTTTTCCTTGTGTTCTTCTTTCTTTCCCCTTTCCACGGTGACTCTCTCTCTGAAGCTCTCTCTCTGTTAGGGCTTTGCTCTCTCTCCTCTAATCTCAAGAACGGAGCGGAGATCGGTCAAGGGAGCGGGAATCCGAGTAGATCGGGGGTAGAATCTAAGTCCTTGGAGCTTCAATCGAGCTCTCTCTCTCCCTCTAAGGTAAGGGGAGTCTCTTTTCCACACCTTGGGTTAGGGATAGTTAGGGTTTATAATAGTATTTGGGTATAATAATTAGACCAGGTTGTGGGTAGCAAAATGGTTTTTGATTTGGTGTCGGTTTAGGAGAAATTAGTATATTTATGATTAATTTTATTGTTTATGTTAAGTTCCTTTTGGTATAATGTTAAAGTAGGAAGTGAAGAACCCTAGGGAGTTGACTTACATTAAATGTACTCTGAGACATGCCTGAGTATGTCGACTGATTTGTGATATTGGTTGATGGTTGATAAATTGATATGTCCACTAAGAGTTTTATATGTGTGATTTGGGTCAAATATATAGTGTTTTAAGCATTGATTTTGACTCCCTTTTACTATGTGTTTAACTTGTTTCTCAAGTATTTTGTAGGACTTTTTGTTAATTCTTAGAAATAGTTCTTTGTTTTGAACCTTTGAAACGTTTTGATCCTTTTTGGGTATGTTTCAGGTACTTATGGAGTTTAAATGCAAAATATATTGATGAACTTGGATAGAGGATGAAAAGAGCTTCGAAACGGTCCAAGAACGGAGTTAAACGGAGTCCGGATGAGTCCGGGGCGGCCAAAACGGTCCGGGACGCGCGTGCTGAAATTGTGCAGTACCGTGCGCGTCCCAGGCGTGAGGACGGATGCGCCCCAGGCGCGCAAACCACGTGAAAGTGACGCTGCTCGGTATTTTGACCATAACTTGAGCTACGCTTATCCAAATAAGGCGATCGTGGTATCATTTTAAAGCTAAGGAAAAGATCTACAACTTGCTTAGAAATAGCCTTGCTCAAATTCATCCATATTCAGGGTCAAAATCAGGGCAGAAGTTGAGTGTCAGACATGAGAAAGCCCAATTGGGCCACTTCCGTATCAATTTTGCTCCAATTCAATTAGGATTAGTTTTATCTTTTAAATATGCATATTTAGAACTAGGTTAGGCAGCCAACTGGAGGAGAAAACAGAAATTAGAATTGAGGAGGGAGATTACCAATACTTTGGAGCAATTGAAGATTGAAGAATTTGGGGTAATTTGTCTATGAATATCCCTATTATGTCTTTCATTCTTCTTATTTCTATGTGTAACTAAAACCCTCGTGTTAGGAACACGGTGAATTTGTATGGTGTAGCTTATTTCAATTTATGATTTAGAGTTTTCCTGTTTTTAATTCATGCGATAATTGAGTTTTTATTGCATACGTAAAACTGATCACTTTATGTTTTGGATTTCTTAATTCTTAACGAGAGTTAGGATTTTGAATAGGCCTTGCAATTAACGGTATAATCAGTTTAGTTATAGAGATATGATTAAATGATTATTGACTTGGTAATTCCCTTGTGCTGAATATGATATTTTCTAATATTGTAATTTGTTGAGAGATAAAGGATTAAGTATTTAGAGAATAAGGGTAATGTTAGAGAGATCTAACTATTTCCATTTGAGAGGAATTGTCCATGAATTAAAGGAAAATCTAAATTATAATTGAATAAGTGAAACCTACAATGCAATCAACGTTCCTAACCACTTTCTCCCATAGTTTCTCAAGTTTCTATTTAATTTCAGCAATTAATTAGTTTAGTTAATTCATAGTTTCAAATCTGAATTTTAATTTAAACCAACTTTTTAGTTATAGGATTTAGTTTTAATTACATTAAGGTGAAAATATACTAAAAACACAACTCCCTGTGGGACGATATTTTGTCTTCCATAGACTATATTACTCGTTGACCCAGTCCACTTGCTGGCACATCAACAAGTTTTTGGCGCCGTTTTCGGGGAGTAGTTTTCTTTAGTGTATTTTTGGTACTTAGTGTAGTTATTAGTAAATTCTATTTTTCTTTTTCTTTTTATTTTTCTTTTGATCTTAATTGAAATGTATAATAATGCCTCGTGTAGAGTTAAATTTCTTTAATTTTGTTTTGAATTCATCTCCTCTTACTTATGATGCAAACACCTCGATTTTTGAGATTGAGAAATTGAATTTCAATGCGTATAAGAAATCTATCATAGGGGTGGTACAAAAGTATGAGATTGAAAAATTATATAAGAAAGCTTCCATAGAAAAGTTGGTACAAGAGTTCTTCATTAAGGAAGACTCAAGTACCAACTTCTCTGAAAATTTTGAAGAAGAAAAAGAAATTGAGGTGCATCATGAGGTAGAAGAGGTGAAACAAAACAAAACAGATGGGGATAGAATAATAGTAGAAAAATTTGACTCATCCTTGCGTGCTGAATTTTCTGAACTTAAAAATTGTGTTAAATCCTTAGCATGTGTGGATGATTCAAAATTTTTCAATTATGTTCGACCCTTGAATTTGTATGATGTGTTTCCAAAACATCAACATGAGTCATTGTTGTACACATGGATGAATAAAGATCCTAAAAATTTTGTTTCCCTTGTTCATGAACTTTACACCTTCATGAATGGGGAAAAAGACAAATTCTCTATGATGATGCATGATGTAAGGAATGTACCTTTTGACCCTGGTGGGTTTAAATTCCTTTTCAAAATTTCCTTATTTCATCATCGTCCCTGCTCATTCCCATGGGACATGGGAGTAACTTGTTATTCCTATATCACATGGGAGTTGAGCCATAAAATTTGGGATCCTGGTGGATTTTTTGTAATTATGTAGTAGTGTAATCTTTGTTTATTTTTTTTAAGTGAATAAGGAGTTGGAATTTTCTATAAGTAACTACTAATGAGGTGCTTTCTAGCACTACTTTTAGTTGTTCATGTGACACAGGTAAATAAGTTTGGGGGAGTTCCACCATGTGCATCAATAGAAAAAGCTGTGTAAAAAAGGTAAGTTCCTAACTCCATTTATTAGTTGATTTTAGTTTAATGAATAGTTTTTAGTGTTCGTTTCTAAAAAAAAAAAAAACTGAAGTCAAGGTGTAACACCCCGCATTTTTCCCGTACGTGCGTGAACGAAATTTGTTAAAATAAACCCTTGAATTCGGTTTTATAAGGAATTTTCAGAAAGTATTTTATGAATTTTTATAAACGGAGCGTTTTTATAAATGAAAAGTGAATGATTTTGTTGAAATGAAATGCTTTGCTAAATGGTGATTTTATTAAAAATGATCTTTGAAAATAATTTTTCCTTTTTGGATTGTAAACTTTGAAAATATGTATCTTTTGAACCATAATTCGGATTTTTACAAACTTTATATCAAATCAAACGTGGTGAAACGTAGATTTTGAAAATATAATTTTTGGAATTTTCTGGGTTGTTTTATAAAAAGTTATTTTCAGAATTAAGAAATACGAATTTTGGAAATTTGTGTCTTAATGAAATGAATTTAATAATTTGACTTGAAGATTTATGTGATGAGTGCTTGATTTAATATGTGTGTGCTGTGTGTTGCATGAATTTAATTGTGTGAATGAAATGTGTGACTTAATTACATTATTATGTGAATTAATGATTTTACGTAAATATGGTTAGAACATAAAGATATAAGGTACGCATGTATGGGTATGTATGTATGCATATATCTGTGTGTGTGTGTGTGTGATACGGTTTGGAAGTAGGAATGTATGTATATGTGTGTTTGACTGTGTGATGCATGAGAATGAGTAAGAAAAGGTGATTGGAAAATAAAAATAAAGGACATGTGTGTGTGTGAGAAGGTGCCACGGTTGGTGCATGTGTTTGTGTGTGTGTGCATGGATGTGCTACGTGTGTGTGTGCGCATGAAGGAGGGTGTAATATATGTGTGCTACGTGTGTGTGTGCATCAATTTAAAATTCTAAGACTTAAGGGGTAAGGAACCAAGCCAACCAAGTGCTAACTAAGTGGGAAAATCCTAACTAAGAGCCAACTATTATTTAAGCCTAAGTGACCTCTAAACTCCTAGACTAGCTTACTTTGTTCCCTTGACTTTCCTGACCTCCACCCATGCAAAATTGAGAGGACTAAATCGCCCTTCTTGGTTGCTCATGGCCGAATTACTCCTAAGGTTAGAAAAGGAAAATCTCAAGCCCTTGATTTTGCCTACATAAGTCGTGTGTGTGTAATGGCTTTGGTTCACATTTCATTTCCTTCATTCATTTCTTTCCACCCAAACATAAACACTTTTGGGTCTAAGAGCAACACAAAGCTCTTGAGACCCTTAGCAAAGATAGAATTGCCGATAAGAGAAAAGATAAAACAAGGGTGAAAACCCACACTTCCCAACCCAAACACTTTTGATTTCCTTCTTCAAAACACATTCTTCTTCAAAGATCAAGAAGAAGAAAACCAACCCTTAACCCTAAAAGAGAGAAGAAACCGTGAACATAGGGGAGAAGAAGGAGAGAATTAGGAGCTTGGTCAACCCCTCATCTTTGAAGATCTAAGTGTTAGGAGATTAGAAGACCAACCTTCTTCATGGTAGGACTTGAAGATTATGATGAAGATTGTAATAGTTTAATTTTTCTAGTTTGTAGATCTACCTTATTTTCTTCTTGCATGTTCATTTTTATGTGAACTTGTATGTTGATCTCTTTGATTTTTGGACTCTATAGACTTAAAATTAGTTTGTAATATGTTAAGATTGTGTTTGATGTTTCGGTTGAAACTCTTTTGTTAGATCTTGAAATTCTTCTAACTAAACTCTTAAAGATCTAAAGGAAATTAGGATTTTTGTGAAAGCTAAAATAAATCCTCTTGCATGTCTACTTTTCTTTCTAAACCAAGATGTATATGAGTTTTAAGCCTATAATCTAAGTTTGATTAGTAATAAAGTGAAATTAAATGACTTGCATGTTATGTGTGTTGATCTTGAGTATTTGTGCTTAAAAAAAAAGCTTTAATCTTTAAATTGCACATTTTCTTCTTCACGGTTTTGCCTTTATAAGGATCAAGTTGATTTATGTGCATATTTTGTTTTTAGGATCATTCGGCCATATCCAATAAAGAATGAAATCTATGCTTTTTATTTGATAAAAAGGTTCATGCATGTTATTCCATGAAGTAAAATTAAATCTTTGCTTTGTTTTGAGAAGAAGGATGAACTTGAATTGGTTTATGTGTGAAAGGTGGTGTGTTGTTTTGAAACATAGCCTTGAAACCCTTACATGATGTGCTTTGACTTTTTGTGATCCATGCATGTTGAAAAATGTATGAAAACCTTGTTTCCTTGCATCATTAGATTCGGCCCTTCTAGGAGGAATAGGAAGCTAGGTTTTGTTCCCCATGTAGGATATATGCATTATGAGATTCATTGTATGTGAGGATGTTAGAAGGTGTTTGCATGCCATGATTTAGGTTTTAAAAAGGAATTAAAATTGATAATTACCCTATTGTATGCTCCCGGTTCATAGGTAAAATAAGGAAGTTGATTTTATGATTTTATGATTTTATGTTTTTAAGTGTGCATTTGATTCTTGCAAAATTAGATGTGCATAATTCGGCCAAAGCATATGTATGAAGTTGGAAAATTATTTTCATGAAATGACCTTTGGTTATAGCTATGTCCTAGGTGCATGATGTTGTATGCTTGATGAAAATGATGTGGGTGCCTTTCTTTTATCTTTTGGCTTTAACATATAGAACCGATTTAATTTGACTATGTGGAGAGAATTTTATGATGCTAACTAAATGATTTTTTTTGTCTCTATGCATGATTCGGTTTTGTTAGGATAATTAAGAAACTAATTTTAAATCATTTTCTAAAATATAACCTAGTTAATTTATTAAGATTAAAATCTAATTGATTGGTTTTAAATGATTGCAGTGTGGTTTGCCTTATGTGAGTTTGTATGTGTGCTTAGAAAATCGTGTGTACTGCTGTGGTGTTGAATTGAACGTGTGAACTGCATTTGTGAAAATTGTATGTTTAAATTCTAATGAAATTGAAATTGTTTGATTTAAAAATGTAGGGTCTGCCGACCCAATAAGGACTAAGTCTTATATAAGGGATTCTTCAAGGACCCCTCCTTCGGTTTACACAGCATAAACGTTCCTCACTCGGACTCGCTGGTTCCGAGTACAATAAAAGACCAGGCTCGGACTTGATGGGGCCGAGCCTCGCCAATGGTCTTCAGCCCATCGGCTCGGGACTCCAGGGCCGAGATATAACGTCGGCTGGTAGATAGACTCAGTTATCACAGCTTCCTATCCCTTCCGCAAATCTCTCCTGGAATCTCGCAACAGCCTAGACATGGGATTGTAAGTTGACCCTATCCAGATTCTAAGAGCATAAACCTCCGATATTATCTCACAGAATCCAGGTTCAGCTTAACTCTGGTACAAGGCCCATACGGCCCATATCAACCTCCTCTAAACCCTATAAATGGCTCATAACAGCTAGGGTTTCAGGTACGTACTCTCATCCCTAAGTTGACACTCTGCACACACTTGTTGACTAGGGAAACCCTGCTTTTCCCAACTGGAACTCCAGAAAAACCATAAGGTCACACAGAAACACTTGATCCTCTCTTGAACTCCTGATTAACATAATCTTGAGGGCTTAGAGGGTTAAGAACATAGTGTTCTAGGACACTACATTGGCGTCGTCTGTGGGGATCGAATAATCAGTATCCCCACCACTCACCGCACTAATGGCGAATGATAATGACAGCAACCAAGGAGACCTTCGCCGTCACCTTAGGGGAAGGCCACCAAAGAACGCTGGACCAAAGAGTGTTGTTGGAAGGAATGTAAGGGACAGACTTGCCCCTGGAGGACCCCCTGGGGGCAACCAGGTTGAAAATCCCCAGGATCCTCCAGTTGTCCAGCCTACTTATCCAGTTGTTCCGGAGGTCCAAGCGCCAGCCACCGTCCCTCCGGTTGTTAAAGGCCACGAACGACGATCTCAGCCGCGTCGCGTTTCAGATGGCCATGTGTTGGAATGGCGTGACACAGCGGATTCTGGGCCACATCAATCTAGGAGGGCCCCTGCTGGATCAAGAACTGGGGAGGACCGACGAGTCGAACGTCACGCTCGCGATAACTCCCGAGCCGAGCGATCTGATAGGGGAGTACCACAGTTTGCTAGAGGCCGCTTTGGAACGCTTCAGGGTGGCGAACGTTCCAGATCTCAAGGAAGATCCTATATGACAACCTCTTCGGCCAGGAGGAGAGAGGAGTCAATTATGGAAATACTGAGAACCCAAACTTCATTGATTGAAAAGCAAAACCAGGCTATTGCTACTCTACAGCAGCAAAGCATGGCTAGACTTGCCGAGCAAGGCCCTCGCGCGGCTCTCGGCAACCAAATTAACCTTCCCCCACCACCACCCCTCAATTTGAATGTGACTCCCGAACCAGCAGTTACAGAGCCCCACCCTAGACACCCCTTTACAGCAGCAATTATGGCATTTCGGACTCCACAAACCTACATGGGCCATCAGAATGTCTCCCGGTACAATGGGACGACCGATCCGATGGATCACATTGCATCTTACGAGTCTTCCATGATGTTTTATGGAGGAGAGGATGAAATGAAATGCCGAGCTTTCTCAATGACGTTAGGCCCGGCGCCGTTGAGATGGTTCAACTCCCTACCAGCTAACTCCATTAGTTCTTGGGCTGAGCTTAGAAGAGTTTTCCTGAATCGATATACAGCCAGCATGTCTCAGCCCAAATCTGACCATTCATTAGCTGGAGTTGCACAAAGACCTGGCGAGTCTTTACGCGACTATCTGGCTCGGTATCAGCAAGAGGCCAGTGACATATCTGGTTTGCAGTCGGGGGTATCCGTTCTTCTGCTTACCCAAGGACTGCAAGATGGAGATTTCAAGGATTGTCTGATCGGGGAACCACCTAGTAACATGGAGGAACTGAGAGAAAGATCCAGGAAATATGTTAATCTAGAGGAGTTCCAAAGGATTAGCACTGCAGCAAGGAGTGCCGAAGGACGACATGAGCAACGTCCTCGCCAAAACGAGGCTCATCAGAATGATCGTTTCCGAGATAAGGGAAGGAAAGATAAGAGAGAACAGGAGAGAGGAGAAAAACTGCCTCCCAAAGGCAAATATGATGAATATACCCAGTTAACAGTCCCGAGGAGTCAAATCCTTCGTGAGACTATGCATACAGAGATGCATAACATCACTCGGCCACCAGCCTTGAGAAAGGCGGCCCAAAAGGATAGGACGAAGTATTGCGATCATCATGGTGGATGGGGGCATACCACCGACCAATGTATCCAGCTGAAGGATTTAATCGAAGAGATGGTAAGGGATGGTAAGCTTCAACACTATATTGGAGAAGCGTTGCGCAAGCGTTCCAGAAGGAAAAGCCCCTCGCCTCCCAGAACTGAACAGAAGAGGAATAAAAGCCCTTCACCACCAGCGGGCGGAGCCCCTATCCAGCAATCCAAGAAAGGCAACGATTTTCTCATTGGCACCATTGTTGGAGGATTTGCTGGTGGTGGGGAAAAGAAGTGCGATCGCAAGAAGTATGTGGGACAAGTTCTCTCGGTGGCAAGCCGACCGATACAAAAACCCAGAAAGAAAAGTGTGGTCATCAGTTTTAGCGATGAGGATTTTGAAGACATCCTACAGGACCACAATGACCCAATGGTCGTCACGGCAAGGATTAGCAACTACGAAGTAAGAAGGATTCTCGTCGATCAAGGGAGTTCGGCGGACATCATGTTTTTGGATTTGTTCGAAAAATTGAAGTTGAGAAGGTCCGATCTCACCCCATTCGAAGGAAGCTTGATCGGCTTCACGGGACATTCAATTGTTCCTTTAGGCCATATCCACCTCCCAGTGACCATGGGGGAACCACCTTTTGCTCGGACTGAAATGGTGAAATGGTTAGTTGTCCAGGCTCCCTCGGCGTACAACGCTATCTTTGGCCGAACGACACTCCAGTCTTTCGGCGCTGTTGTTTCGATGGTCCACTTGGCCATGAAATTCCCAGGGTCGGATGACAAGGTAGTAACAGTACGGTCCGAACAGGAGTTGGCTCGGAAGTGCTACAACATCAGTTTGAGGAAGCTAAAGCTGGATGATGAGAAAATTATGCAGGAACCATTGAACAAAGGAAGTGTCAACCTGGCTGATCTCGACGTAAGAGAGCAGGATGACACTAGACCGACCCCTCAGGGGGACTTCAAAAAGGTAATCCTAGGCCCCGAGCCATCTCGTTGCGTCAAGATCGGAGTTGACCTATCTGAGGAACTAGAAAAGGAGCTTGCTGAATTACTAATGGAAAATAAGGACTTGTTTGCCTGGACTTCGGCAGACATGCCAGGAATCGATCCTAACTTCATCTCCCACAAGCTAAGTGTGTATCCTGGCGCTAAGCCAGTATGTCAAAAAAAGAGAAGGGTCGGAATCGAGAAAGCACACGCAACGGATGAGAAAGTAGCCGAGCTATTGGAAGCAGGATTTATCAGAGAGGTAGTGTATACTGATTGGTTGGCCAATCCCGTGTTAGTCAAGAAATCCAATGGGAAATGGAGGATGTGTGTGGACTACACAGATTTGAACAAGGTTTGCCCAAAGGACCAGTACTCACTTCCTTGCATTGATAAACTGGTGGATAGCTCGGCAGGTTATCAAAGGCTATCCTTCATGGATGCTTACTCAGGGTACAATCAGATCCCAATGTACCCCCCGGATCAGGTAAAAACCTCGTTTATCACAGAAAACGCCACATATTGTTACAATGTGATGCCGTTCGGGTTGAAGAACGCTGGGGCAACTTACCAGCGGATGATGAACAAGGTGTTTGGTCCTCTGATTGGGCCGAGGATGGAGGTTTATATAGACGATATGATTGCAAAAAGCTTAAAGGAGGAAGATCATGCTAAAGATTTAAAGGAAATCCTAGGAAGGATCCGGCAATTTAATATGAGATTGAACCCGGAAAAATGCACATTCGGAGTTCCGGCGGGGTCCTTCCTTGGATTCATGCTTACTGAGCGCGGAATCGAGGAAAATCCAGAAAAGTGTCGAGCTATTCTGGAAATGAAGAGTCCGTCGGATATCAAGGGTGTACAGCAACTGACGGGTCGGGTTGCAGCTCTCTCAAGATTTCTATCTCAATCAGCTAGGAAGGCCCTTCCCTGGTACAAGCTGTTGAGGAAGGAGAAGGAAAAGGCGTTTGAATGGGATGAAGCATGCGAAAAGGCCTTTACTGATCTTAAGCATTATTTGGCATCACCTCCAATTTTTTCTAGTCCGAACAATGGTGAAACTCTTTTCTTGTACTTATCAGTGGGAGACTCGGTGATCAGTTCGGTTTTGGTTCGGGAGGAATCTGGTAAAGAGCTGCCCATCTATTTTGTTAGCCGAGCTCTCCAGGGACCAGAGTTGAGATATCAAAAAGTGGAGAAATTAGCTTTCTGCTTGATTGTTACTGCCAGACGACTGCGCCAATATTTCCAAAGCCACCATATCACGGTCAGAACCGCCCAGCCGATCCGTCAAATATTGCAGAAACCTGATTTGTCTGGAAGGATGGTAACCTGGGCAATTGAGCTTTCCGAGTTTGAAATCACTTTCGAACCAAGAAAGGCGGTGAAGTCTGAGGCTTTGGCTGATTTCCTCACCGAGTTTACTGAGCCATTGACGAGCTCAACCTTGGATTGGAACATTTATGTGGACGGATCAAGTAACAAACTTGGAGCGGGGGCAGGAATAATTTTGGAAAACTCCGAGGGGGTCACCCTCGAGTACTCTTTGAAGTTCGAATTTTCAACGTCGAACAATCAAGCGGAGTATGAAGCCGTTTTGGCAGGATTGAGGATGGCAAAAGACGTGGGGGCCCGAGAGGTAAAAATTTTTAGTGATTCTCAGTTGGTGGTTTCATAGGTCAAAGGCGAGTTTCAGGCTAAGGAACCTATCCTTCAAAAATACTTGGA
Organism: Crotalaria pallida; assembly: GCA_037953625.1. Lineage (NCBI taxonomy): Eukaryota > Viridiplantae > Streptophyta > Magnoliopsida > Fabales > Fabaceae > Crotalaria > Crotalaria pallida. Next base: position 44,925,837 of record CM075650.1, on the reverse strand, counting down.
AAAGGTAAAGTTCCTATCCTCCGAATTTATGAAGGTCGAAATCTGCCACATTCCGAGGGAAAGTAATAGCCGAGCGGATATTCTTTCCAAACTCGCATCAACAAAAAAGTCTGAAAACAACAAAACTCTGATTCAAGAAATGGTGCATGGACCTAGCGTTGTCCTCTCCATTTCAGTGGATCCGAGCTGGATCACTCCAATCGTAGGTTACTTGGAACAAGGGATTGTGCCAACTGATCCAGTCGAGGCCAAGAAACTCGTCAGAAAAGCATCGCAGTTTGCCCTTGTAAGTGGAGTCCTGTTTCGCCGAGGGGTTAGCGGCCCAATGCTCAGATGTTTGGACCCTGCCGAAGCAAAACAAACGCTGGAGGAAGTTCACGGGGGGGTTGGAAGTCATCATGTTGGGGGGAAATCACTGGCTAAAAAGATCCTAAGGGCAGGATACTACTGGCCGACCCTTCAACAAGATGCAATCCACCGTGTCAAGAAATGTGAGAAATGTCAGTTCCACAGTGATGTATATCAGAAACCCCCTGAGGAACTCCATTCACTTTCATCTCCATATCCCTTCTATCAGTGGGGAATGGATTTAATCGGACCGTTCCCCACCGCACCAGGACAGATCAAGTGGGTAATAGTGGCCATTGATTATTTCACAAAGTGGGTTGAAGCTGAGCCGCTTGCCACCATTTCATCAGCAAAGGTTCAGAAGTTCTTCGAGAGACAGGTCATAGCTCGATTCGGAGTTCCGCAAGTGGTAGTAACAGACAATGGAACCCAATTTGCGGCAAAGGCATTCAAGGATTTGGTCAACGCTCTGAGCATTAAGCACTATTTTTCCTCAGTCGAGCATCCCCAGACTAACGGACAAGTAGAATCCGTTAACCGATCCATCATTCAGGGAATCAAAAGAAGACTCGAAGGTGCGAAGGGGAATTGGCTAGAAAACTTGTATGAGGTACTTTGGTCGTATCGCACAACCATACAAACCTCAACAGGAGAAACACCTTATCGGCTCACTTATGGGTCGGACGCAGTCATCCCCATTGAAACAATCATCCCTTCATTCCAAGTTATGCAACAGCCGAATCCCCTCAACAGCACTATATTGTGTGAGGATCTGATTTTGTCGGAGGAAGTCAGGGATTTAGCCGCCGAACGGGAGAAGCATGCCAAGACGATGCAAGCGAAAGGATATAATCGTACGGTTGTGCCTAGAGAGTTCGAGCTAGGCGACCTTGTCTTAAGAAGAGCTGATATTGGTCTCAAAAATGCAAAGGACGAAAAATTGGCCCAAAGCTGGGAAGGACCATACCGAGTAGCCTCTAAGACCGGAACAGGAGCCTACAAGCTCGAAACTCTCTCGGGAGCCCTCATCAACAACACTTGGAATGCGGCAAAGCTCAGAGCATACTATAGTTAGAATTTTTCTTTCATTTCAATTTTAGTGACAATTGTTTTTATTATATTGTTTATTTCTTTTTAATAATGGTGTACGCTCGGTGGAATTCCGAGCCCATTGTACTTTCTGCTTCTGGTTAATAAAAAGACTTGTTATTGAATTCATTGTATTACGTACTTTTCCTCATATTCGATTAGCCACCGTTTATGACGCGAACAATTATAAATAGCTCTAACAAGAGCTTATAACTCGTCAAGTACTTTTAATAAGATTCCCGATTAAATCATGATTTTTTTTCGAATCGTTTTATATCGCAGATAGAGGAACCCACCTTGGCTAAAGTGTCGGAGTTCCGAGGTCTTAACACTTGAATTCTTAACAAAAATCGTAAAAAGAAGCATAACATGATTACGGATATTATAAAATATTCCAAATGAAACAGTAATACAAGTTTAAACCCATCTACTGGGGCAATTACAAAAAAGAGCAGAATAATCAAACTATTCTAAATCGGACAATACAATGTTGTCAGCATTGAATGTGTCCTCTTCTTCTTCTTCACCTTCAGCATCCTCGGTTCCTTCCCCTTCGGAATCTTCGGCCAAGTGGTCAGGAAGGTCGGTGTTGTTCAGATCTATGGGAACTCCACTCGGGCTGACAATTCGACCTTCTTTCATAGCAAAATTAGGGTCAGCGCCCTTGGTCACGAGCCCAGGATTCAGAACACGGAGTTGCTCGGCAGTATTGTAGAAAGAATCTTCAATTGCATGGTCCCAATTGAACAGATTCTCCTTAGCTGCTTTCTTATGCTTGAGAGCTTTCGCACTCATCTTCTCCAAGGAAGCTCGGAGCCTGAGTATCTCATCCTTAGCATACTCATGTTGCTCCTGAGCCACTGCAGCAGCTTGCTCGGCCGAACGAGCTTTCTCCGTAGCCACCAGAAGAGCAGCAGCATCCTCCTCAGCCTTTTTCTGGATTTCTTCCGACCTCTTTATCTGTGCCTCGGCAGCCTGAAGTGTTTTCTCAGCTCGAACTTTGGCCCCCTCAGAATCTTGAGCAGTCTTTTGAAGCCGCTCGTTTTCAGCTGCCATTTCTTGTATCCTTTTATTCAGACCTTGGACCTGAATTTCCAAGTAGTCTTCCCGCTCGTTGGCTTCATATCTTTTCTTCTTTTCCTCGGGGGCCAATCCAGCATAGGCGTCATCACCATGATGACCAAGGTGATGGAAAATGCTCGCACCCCGTAAAAAGCTCCTCACCAACGATTTTCAGTTATTTTCCCAAGTCCCAGGGGTCTAAGACTCGATTACTTCAGCATTTTCAGGAGGGAAGACGGTGGCAATGAATGAGTCGGACATTTTCCTACCCCACACCGTCTTGGCAGCTGCATCTTCCTTACCCTCGGGAATTTCAATCCCTTTGTTAGACCTGCTCAAGTTGAACCAATCTCCAGCGAGATCTTTTCCTTTGTCCTGCCGAGTCCTCTTGAGGGGGCGCTCGGGAATGTCTTGGGGAGATGAACGAGCTTCCACTTCAATATTCACCGCGTCGACAACACGGCCCTTTTTGATCACCTGTTCGACACCCGTAACCCTTACAGTGGGGGTGGTATTGGGGATAACGATCGGGCCTTCAGAATGGGTCGGCTCAGAAGACTGACCCTTGATTGGGGATCCGGATGCAGTCTCTTTGAGTGCAGCCAGCTGCGACACTCTAGCTGCCCGAGCTTCGCTTTTTTTGGCCTTGGTCACTTTCTTTCCCATGGCTTCTGCAAGAAAAGTAGGTTAGCACCAAAAATAAAAAATAAAAAATAAAAAATTAAAATAAATAAATACCCAGCTCGGCTTTCACTTCATCCCATGTTCCTTTTAACAAGATTCGCTTAGTATCTATTTGCCCATGGGTTTGAAGATAAGTCCAAGCATCATCACACACCCCACGTTCGGATCTTGTAAGCTCTGTTTTAAAGTTAAATTGGTATAGAGAAGGTCCTCGGCTATAAATATCGGTGGTCCAACTCAAAGGGAACCGAGGTACAGACTTAATTACTCCGTCTTCAACGACTTGCTCCATAAACCAACATTCTCCAGTTCCCGTATGTTCATATTTAAAAAAAAAGGGTTTAAAAGATTTCCACGAGTCGGTTACCTTGGCAAATAGGGCGTGCTCCTTCCGAGCCTTTAGCGATACCCAAAGCCCCTTCGAATCTCCGAATTTGTTGACTTGTGGGGCATACAACCAAAATAAAGATCGTAAAGTCGCCGTCAACCCCTGGGCGTCACAAAATTGCTGAAAGGCTCGGACGAAAGCCCATCCGCTCGGATGAAGTTGGCTCGGAGCAATGCCCAAGTGTTTCAGGACTTCAATTTCAAGAGTGGAAAAAGGCATGCGAATACCAATTTTGGTGGCTACTTCTTCGTAAAAGTAAAAAAATCGAGAATTCTCTGGAATTTGAAAGCATATCCGATCGTCAATGCCCAGAGGTCTCAATACGTATTCCGAGGCGTTTCCGTCAGCGCTTGAAGGAGTTAAAACTGGTCGAAGGTGGGTAAGACTATCTTCTGTCAGCAAGGAAGGTCTTGTCCCCAATACCTCCCGATCAAAAATGGCACTGTACTGCGCGTGATTCGGCGGCAACGGGTACTCTTCAGGATTTGTCACGCACCTGCGTTCCACCATATCTGGGGAAAAAGTAAAAGGCTCGGCGTTAGGATTTTTTACAGCACGCGTTTTCGTTTTAAATTTAAGGCTGAGCCTTGGACTTTTTCCCCCCTCTCTAGTTGAGCTTCCTAAAATTTCTCCCTCGGTATCACGGTCAGGACTGATTCTAATTTGAGCTCGACGCTCGGCAAACCTATAAGCTACCAACCACTTATTCTTGTCGGCGAAATTCAAGGGGTATTCTACAGCTAACGGTTTTAACTCAGTGAATCCCTGGTTTAAAGGGGGAGTAGAAGTGGGTATAGAATCATCAATTTCATCTCCATCATTTCCAGAAAACTCAGAGTCTCCCTCATTCCCAGAAAACTCGGAAGAACTTAAAGTCCCCAAATCACTATCGCTGGAGGGTTCTTCTCCTAATCTTCTGCAAAGTTCACGGTAAATCCTTCTTAAACCTCTCCATCCCCTCATGATTTAAATGAAAAGAAGCCTAAACACTACTCACTTAGAACAAAACCCAGAGACAACCCAGAACCTCTAAAATCAAAGCTCACTGGGAAACCCAAAACAAAAAACCCCATTCACGAAAATTGAAAAACCGCAGAAGTTATAAGAAAAGTTGGAAAAAATACCTGCTTTTTGTTTGCTGAAAGAGATGAGAAAACTGGGTTTGAAGTTGTTTTGAGAAAGTTAGGATAGCAGGAGAAGAGTTCGGGATCAAATGCGGAGAAATTGGGAAGAAGATTAGAGGAGAGGGAAATGGGGGATTCTGGTTGAGAAGATTCTGGAGGAGGCAAAGAAATGAGAAATGTTAGTAAAGATATGAAGGAGTGATTTGGAGTAATGACGGAAACTTCTCAGTTTCCCCCCGTATCGCATATACGGGCCGAAAGCCCATAAACGCATGCAACCACTCGTTAGAAGAGACGTGGCAGTTTCAGGAGGCACTTTTTCAAAATTCAAAATTTGTAATGATTTGGCACAACTTACGAGAGAGCGCGTCGTAACTAGAGAAACCAAAACGTCAACTCGGACAGCTGTCACACATTCGAACTGAGACATCTAGGGGTTCTAACCCTAAGCACATGCTACCTCGTCACAGACTTTATAAAGTCTTACGAGCTGGGGGGCTTGTAGGGTCTGCCGACCCAATAAGGACTAAGTCTTATATAAGGGATTCTTCAAGGACCCCTCCCTCGGTTTACACAGCATAAACGTTCCTCGCTCGGACTCGCTGGTTCCGAGTACAATAAAATACCAGGCTCGGACTTGATGGGGCCGAGCCTCGCCAATGGTCTTCAGCCCATCGGCTCGGGACTCCAGGGCCGAGATATAACGTCGGCTGGTAGATAGACTCAGTTACCACAACTTCCTATCCCTTCCGCAAATCTCTCCTGGAATCTCGCAACAGCCTAGACATGGGATTGTAAGTTGACCCTATCCAGATTCTAAGAGCATAAACCTCCGATATTATCTCACAGAATCCAGGTTCAGCTTAACTCTGGTACAAGGCCCATACGGCCCATATCAACCTCCTCTAAACCTTATAAATGGCTCATAACAGCTAGGGTTTCAGGTATGTACTCTCATCCCTAAGTTGACACTCTGCACACACTTGTTGACTAGGGAAACCCTGCTTTTCCCAACTGGAACTGCTGAAAAACCATAAGGTCACACAGAAACACTTGATCCTCTCTTGAACTCCTGATTACGATAATCTTGAGGGCTTAGAGGGTTAAGAACATAGTGTTCTAGGACACTACAAAAAATATGATTTAAAATAACTCAAATTAATTTGGAAATTTTATCTCTTTTGGTCTTGTGTCTTAAAAGATTTTCAAAGTGCGGTTTTGAAATCTTATTTTCTTGTATTTTTGGTGTTCTGCTTTAAAGTATAAAAAAAAACAATAATTTGATAATCAGAATGTCTTAAATTAAGAAGAGTAAAATTCAGCTTTTTATAAAAGACTATCGAAATTGTTCTCGAAAACCTTTTTCATTTGATTCGGATCTAAAACCCTAAGGATGATTGGTAATGTGTTTTCGAAAAAGGGAAAATGTTTCAAATGTTTTAAAATAAAATTAAGAATCTATCGAAACGTTCTAACGCGCGGGAAAAATGTTTAGTTCGGGTGTCGGACGCGAAGGGAACGATACAAAGCTCGCAATGGGAAGTCCTGGAAAGCTTTCGGATGTGTCGTCATCCAGGTGAGAGAGAAGCTCCCCTTAAGACGCCGTGGTAGTAGGCAACATATTAAGGCGTCCAATCATCTCAAAGGTTGGACCAGGTCTCGTTATGCGACGAAGAGGGATAATGAGTGTTTATTTGTTATTGTTGTTGGTTAAGTGTGATTTATCCCTACGAATCGCTGAGACCGAAGTGTTGTCTCCAGTTAATATGTTTGTTAAGATGATATGATGTTTGTTTTTGTTAATTTTGCATGAGTACTTGACTTAGTTTAGTACGTGAGATGATTTAGCTGTCTGTCTGGAAAGATGTTTGATCTTACCTTGGGATATGAAATGATAATGAGGAAGTGAGACTGAAAGAGAAAGGAAGTGAAAATAAGGATGATGGGAAATTGTGAAAATATTGAGAGAAAGATAAATTATGAATACGAAAGAGATAAAGGTGATGCGAGTAAAGGAAAAAGATAAAGAGTTAAAAGAGAATGTGATTATGGATGTGAGAAGTGGTGGAGTAAAGATGTGATCCCTCATCCATATTTTGGGAAGAAGCTTAATGTTGAGTTGAGCTTGCTCCTCCATTAACACTCACCCAAAAATATGATTTTTGAAAACAGTTTTTGAAAAGAAACTTTTGAAAAGATTTTATGAAGTCAACTTTTTGAAAAGGTTTTGCGAAAAGAGTTTTGAGAAAGAAGAGGGAATGAGTCTTGAGGAAGTTGGAAAGAATTATGTTGAGTATGAGCTGACGAGAATGTTGATAAGATTGATGTGTGGCTTGAGGCCAGTATGATTTTAGGGGGAACGGATTTGCGTTTAGTGGTCGGGCTTCGTTGAAGAGATGCACCAAGGACGAGCCGACTGTTAGGATTCAGCCGATAATTAAAACTTGCTAAAAACCTTAAAAGAATCTAAAAGACATTTACAAACGCGGTGAGGTATGAGTGTCGTATCGAAGTAGTGGAGAGGAAGATACTATGGGTATCTGTGTAACATCCCAAATTTAATTCTTAGTGTAAATCATGTTTTGATAGTCTTAGGATAGAAGTAATTATGATTTATGTTAGAAAATTGGCCAATTAGACATGCAAATTCAAGTTTAAAACATAGGACTTTGGGGAATAAGAATAACAATATTGGTAGCTTAGAATACAAATTCCACCGTTGGATGTGAAGTAGGATAGGTGAGGAAGCTTGTGTCAAAATTTGGGGAAGATCCAACGGGTAACGAAGAAGTTATGGCCTTCCAAAGTATGAATGCTGCAAAACTGAGCAGCTTAATCGATTAAGCTGTAGAGTAATCGATTAAGGTCAGAAAGTTTGAAAGTGCTTAATCGATTACTAATCGATTAAAGGCTGTACTGTGAGAAAAAAATAAAAGCGATTCACACGTTCATTCTTGACAAAATTCAAACTCTCTCTCTCTAGGGCACAAAATCTCTCATTCTAAATCCATTAAACCTCAAGGGAATCACTCCAAGGTCCATCATCAAGTCCCTCTTGGTCTCTCCAAGTAAGTACTCATGATTCTTGAAGTTCCTCTCTCTAATTTGGATTTTTCTCTCTCTTTCCCCTCTTTGGGAAATCCGAATTCTCTATGGAAATGGGGCAATAATCTCATTATCATTCCATTCCTTTGGCTTAGGGAAGATTATTATCACTACCTCCATCTTCGTGCGTTCGGAGCTCTTGGTTTTGGGAGCGCTGGGAGCTACGGCTTGGGTTCTTCCACTTTCCCTCTCTTTGGTTAAGGTAAGGGGGTGGATATAGTGAGCATTGGCTTGTTCTAGGAAAGGGTTTGTATTTAGATATAATGGTTGGCTAGGAGTTTATGTGTTAGGGTAGGAAATTAGAAACCCCAATTGAGAAACTAAGGAAAGTGTTGAAATTAGGCTTAATTAGTAATTATGGAACTATAAGAATTAGAGAATAAGGTTAGGTTTTTATGGAGGAAAATTAAATGGCATGAACCCCTAATTTAGGATTTTAAATCAATGATTTGGACAAGTGCAAAAGAAATGTGGGTGTTGCATGACTACATGAAAGGTGATGTTTGTTATTATTTGTACTCTAATTGTTTATGTGAAAAGTGAATTGTGGTTATTTGATTATAAATATGATGGTGCTTGTGATTGGAATAATTTTGTAAATACTAAATGGAATTGGTAGACAAATTAATGGCATACAATATGGACAATGAACATTGGATAAGTATGGTGATGTATCGTAGGCCTTCGATTTGGGGGAGACGATACATCGTGAAATGGTGTTGTATTGTAGGCCTTCGATTTGGGGGAGACAATACAACGTAAACGGGGCGATGTATGTAGGCCTTCAATTTGGTGGAGACATACATCGTCGGTGGTGTATGTATGTAGGCCTTCGATATGGTGGAGACATACATACACCCTAAATAAAAAGGGAAAAGGAAAGGACAATGGATAAAATAAGGTAAAGGTAATGGAAACGCGATGTATGTAGGCCTTCGATTTGGTGGAGACATACATCGTGATTGGTGTATGTATGTAGGCCTTCGATTTGGTGGAGACATACATACACCGTAAAAATAAGGAAAAAGGTAAGGGGATAAAATTGGACAAGGTAATGGTAATGGAAACGCGATGTATGTAGGCCTTCGATTTGGTGGAGACATACATCGTGATTGGTGTATGTATGTAGGCCTTCGATTTGGTGGAAACATACATACACCGGAAAAATAAGTAAAAGATAAGGGTTTTAAAAAGGGATTTCTTTGGGAACGGAGAAAATGAATAAAAGGGAATCAAATGGTGGAAACGAACTAACTAAAAAGGGAACCGGCATTTATAAAATAATGGAATTGGAAAATATGGTATGCTTGTGATGAATTTGTATTTATGTGAATAAATTGCTAATTGTGTTTGGCCTGGTTAGTTGTTATGTCTATCTAGAAACTGCTATTCTATTTCATGTGCAATGCTCACTCCCTTACTATACTTACAGGTACAGAGATTGAGATTGCACAGCCCCCGGCCGAGCAGGTGTGCTCTCCCACCCAGGGAGAGTAGGGTTTTGGGGATTAGATATTTTTATTTTGACTTCAGCCTCCGTATATTTGGATGTGTATGAGCTATATATGTTTCTTTTTGAGTGAGGCTTAGAATAGTTTCTTTTGTGCAGGGTTTATGATTTATTTTGAGCATAGTTGTTGTTATGGTCTTTTGATTTACATACTTAATATTTTGCTGGCACTCTGACACACTGATGGTTTACACTTGAGCCCAAGGGGAAACTATGCGATACATATATATTTATATTTGAGCCCTGCTGGCTTCTGTTGATTTTATACAAATGTGTTTATCAGGTTGAAGATTTAGAAAAGTCCGAAAAACAAACGAAACTCCGTCCGTTTGACGGTTGATTTTCATAAGTTAAAAAGGAATTTTTAAGTACACATTTTTAATACTAGGGAATTAAGGGTAGAATTTATTAGGGTGTTTACAATTTGCGGATACTTAGGTGGAGATTGCAGGAGGGGAGGGCAAGGACGGTTAAACGTCAAGAAGCCTAGAGTATATTTCTAGGCGGAACGAATCCCACATGTGGTGCACTAACGTGGTGGGGACTGGGTCTAATACCGTGGTAAGTTCCGCATCGCGAACTAGAAATTATACTGTCGCCCCCTCGATGCAAGTCTAGAACAGTGAGAGGGACTGGAACGAGGCATTTGTGTTGCCGCCGAGGGCGTGCATTGATTATGTGATTAAATGATATGATGAAAAAAATTATTTTCTATGCATGTGTGTATGTATGCACGGTTTGGTATGCATGTGTATGCTTAGGATTATATGGAATTAAATTAGTAAAAAAAAATGATAATGCATGAAGGTATGTGTAGGTGTATGTGTGTGCAACGTGTGTGAGTATGTATATGTATATATGTGTGTGTGTGCCGTGTATGCATGAGTGTGTAAAGGGAAGCCTAGAATTTTCCTAAGTGTTGGCCAAGTAACTATGTGAACCAAGTTTCTAACTAAGACCTAACCAAGTTGGTCGAAACCCTAAAGATAAGCTAACTAGTCTTTGAACCTAAAATGACCCCTAAGCACCTAAGCCACCCTACCTTGTCTCCTTAGTCTTGCTAACCTCCACCCATGCAAATTTTTGAACAACCAAAATTGCCCTCCCATTTACACCCTTGGCCGAATTCCGTTGAGGACAAAAGAGGAAAATTTCATGTCTTTGCTTTGTCTATATAAGTCGCCACCCATAGTTCATTCCCATTACTTTTCTTTCATTTCCATTTCCTTTCCAAACACACTTAGTTGAGAGCACAAAATCAAGCTCTCAACACACACATAGAAAAAGGAGGAAGCCGTGAGTGAGAAAGAGAAGAAGAAGAGGACATCAACCCCAAAACCTAGAATTTTCCTTGAAGATCCAAGACCCTAGAAGCTTGAAGATCAACCCTTTCTTGGTGGGTAGTTCGAAAATTATGAAGAAAGTTCTAATAGTTTAGATTTTTCCTTTTGATCTTGTGATTTTTCTTTCTTTTCTTCTTTGCATGTTAATTCCTAAAGCTTAAATGATGAGTACAAGTGTGTTTGTACTTGATCATGGATTTTAAAGTTTAAAGCAACTTATAAACTTCTAACTAACGGACTTCATAACTCCATTAAGGTCTTCATGAAAGATCTTAAAGTTTTTCAACATAAATCTTAAAGATCTAAATAGTTTTGGAGATTTTTGTAAAGTTTAAAGTGTATCTCTTTACATATTAATTTCTCAAAGCTTGAAGAAATTTGTAAACATCTAATCAACGGATTTCCTAACTTGTTTAAAGTTTTCATAAGAGATCCTAAAGCTTTTCAAACTAAATCTTCTAAATCTAAAGGTTTGATGAGATTTTTGTGAAGAATGAAGTGGATCTCTTTGCATGTTTAATTTTCTTTCTTAAACCGTGATTTAAAGATGTGTTTAAGGGTTTATTTGATGAATAAAATGAATGACCTAAATTTGCTTAATAATAATGTTGAGATCTTTGATGTTGCATGTTGGTTAATGTTGATCTTGGTGCTTTTCTAATTTGATCTAAGTCTTTGCATGTTAGCTTTATGCCTTTACAAGTTGGTTTGAGTTGTTGAAGTGTTTTGGTTTGATTTGATGTGATGAAGCTTTGAATTTCACTTTGACCTTTGAAAAATGTCTTGATCCTTGCTTCAATCTTTGAAAAAAAAAAAAAAAATTTTTGCTATAAAGCCATACATGTTGTTTTGAATCACAAAGACTTAATTTTCTTCAACATTCATCACGTTTTTGACTTCTTCTTACTCAAAGTGATTTTCATCTTTAATTTGTGTTACTATACTTGATTGCATGACTTGATTTTCAAGATCTAGGTGCATGCATGCGGTTTTGAGAAAAGAGATTCTATTTTTCTTAATGATCCTCACGGTTTTATAAAGAAACTAAGAAAACAAGTTTTTAGAAAAATGCTTTTTAACTTGATTCATGTTGTGTGATCTTGCATGTTGATTTCTATTTGATTCAAAGACTTTTAAGAAAGACATGATTAAAATGAAAACTTGATTTAAGGAAATGATATTCTTAGAGTTGTGTGTGTGTGAAAAGGGTTCATGGTTTGATTCATAATTTTCATGTTGCATGTTGAAAAAGGTGAACTAAAAATCTTGTTTTTGTCAAAATGAGGTTCGGCCTACACAAGCTAGATAGACTAGGGTTCTTTTTCTCATGAATTGACTTATGACAATGAGTATGTCTTGAAAAATATTGTTAAATTTATGTGTTTGGAATTGTGCTATGAATAGGTGATTTTTAAATTAAAGGTAAGGGGAAATAAGTAAATAATTTTGTTGCATGAAAAAGAAAATAGAAATTAAGTGCTTAAAATAAACTAAATTGATTTGTGTGTTTTATATTTGTAATTTTTGACTTATTTTTCTTGATTATATTCGGTCATGTAATATAAGTGAGTCTAGGAAATTTAGTTACATGAAAGTAAATTTATATAATAAATTTTGAAAAGGATTTAAGTTGTTTAAAGTGAGAAAAGTAAAGGTGCTTGATATAAATCTTTAGTTTAATGTGGTTTGTGAATTTATGCATGCCTAAGTATTTTGTGTTATGAATTATTTGTGAATGGTATGAATTGCTTATGTGACTTAATTCGTCTAAGTGTTGTTGTTGTTTGAGTGATAATTGATGTTTGGAAAATACTTGCATACGTAATTGGTTTGAAACACAAGTGTTTTACGACGTTTTTGGATGTTTATAAAAGAGGATTTTTTCAAAACGATTCCTTGCTGTCCAATAATGATTTAAAGTGGTTTCTTAAACTTTGAAAATGTGGTTAAGTGATTAAAAGTAAAGTTTTCAAGTGACATTTGATTTAAGAAAAGGCCGGATTGAAAACGGTGAATTTTTCGGTGTTTTAGAACATGTTTATGGTGCTGTCCAAACCGGACCAGCAACCAAACCAAATGATTTAAACCATTTTACTAAATGTTTTTGAATGGTTTTAAAATAATTAAGGTGCTAGAAGATATGAGAATTGTTTTGATAAAACAATAGTGTTTTAAGTTTTTCGATTAGGAACGGAAAATGTCACGAACTAAGAAAAGATTTTCTTAACACACGTTAGTAATGTAAGAGTGTTTTATTTAATACGAGGAATGAGAAGTGTCTATGTTATGGAAAAGATTTTCATAATACAAGTTAATAACGTGAGCGTATTTTATTTAGTATGAGGGATCTAAAGGACAAGGGATTGGGGCAGCGGCAGCACAAAGGATCTGAGGTGACGGTACGCACTTAATAGCTGAACCTCAGGTGAGAGAGAAGCTTTTCTAAGACACCGTGGTAGTTAGGTGATTTATTAGGACGTTCCGTATCATCTCAAAGATCGGAACTAAGTGGTTCGGAGTCAGTAGTATAGTGGCAATTGTTTGCGTTGTGTGGCCACTTATACGAAGGTGACAAAGACCACAATGTTATTGTGTGATGTTGTGTGCATGCTTTTATTTATTTCTTTAATTATGTCTGATGATACTTATTGCTGCTGATTGTAATGAGTGAATGGCTGATGGACGTTTGTTACGTCCTGAATAAGAAAATGAAAATGAGATAAGAAAGTTAAGGAAAGTAAAGACATGAGAGAAAGGAATAATGATGAAAGGATATAAGATGGAATAGAAAGAGATAAAGAATTGAGATTGGGGAGAGGACAAATGATGATGTTGAGAACGAGCCAGAGCTTGGGGGAAAGTGATGTTGATTATGAGAATGAGATGTGATTTGAGCGGAGCTGGGCTCCTTTCGTTTTTGGTTTTAGTCTGGGACTAATGTTGAGTTGAGCTTGCTCCTCCATTAGCGCTCAGCAAAGTTGTAATTTTTGGAAAAAGGTTTTTGAAAAGCAGTTTTTGAAAAGGTTTTGAGAAGAGCTTTTTGAAAGATTTTTGAAAAGAGATTTTGTGGAGAATGGTGAAAATAAATTTTTAGGAAAGAGTTTGTGAAAAGAAATTCTTTTGAAAATGTTTCTGAAAAGAGATTTTCATAAACTTCGAGAATATATTTTGTAAAGACGATTTAAAGAAAATCTTTTTTAAATAATAATTCTGAGAAAATTTTATGAAATGATATTTTTGGAGAATAGTTTCTGAAACCAATGTTTTGTGAACGAAGGTGAAAAGATTTTTGTGAAAATTTTCGAAAGGATATTTTATGAAAGCTTATGATATGAGATTTTCCAAAAAGTTATGAAGATGTGTTTGAGGAAAGTAAGATTGTTCTTGAAAAAGATTGAGAATGTTGTGAAGGATTGGGAAGTGAGATGAGAGTTCAGTGATGTGATCCCAGCTCTGTGCTATGTGAGAAATGATGAGAGAAAGGTTGTGCCAAGTTAGCGGTCGGGACTCATTGAAGGGATGCACGAAGGATGGGCCGACCATTAGGATAATGAAAGAGATAAAAGACTTTAAAAGACACACGCGGTGAGGTATGAGAGTGCGATGTAGTGGAGAGGAAGAAACCATAAGTATCTGCGGATACTTAGGAGGAGATTGCATTAGGGGAGGACGATGACGGTGAAACATCAAGAAGTCTAGGGTATGTTTCTAGGAAGAACAAAATCCACATGTGGTGTACTAACGTGGTAGGGACTGGGTCTAATGCCGTGGTAAGTTCTGTGGGCCCACTAGAAACATACTGTCACCCCTAGATTGCAAATCTAGAACAGTGAGAGGGACTGGAGTGGGGCATCTTGATTGCCACTGTGAGACAGTGTGCCTTGTTGTATATGAATCGAATGAATTGAATTGATTTGAGGCTGAGTCCTCCTGGTCTGGGACCATTTGATGTGTGACAGCTGTCGTGCCCGCACGGTAAAGGTCCTGTACTCCTGTTTGCTTCCGACTAGGTTGGGTGGATGACCGAGGAGATGTAGACGTGAGTGATCGCCGAGATTGAAATGAATACTTTGATGATATTTTAACACTCCCCAATAACCAGAGGTTATGAATTGATAAGGATGAAGGAAAAGAGATTACAGTGATGAAATGGAAGTGAATGAGAAAAGGAAAGAATGTTCATAAGATGTGGAAGTAAAGAAGAAATTAGAAAGGATAACAATAACGCTAATAATGTAAGATAATAATGATGATGATGTCAATAATCTGTTTGGTTGTTGTGTGCTTGTATATTGTATTGTGTGTTTGTTTGGTCCTATTATCTTGCCTACCGTAATTCCACACCGTCGACGATCCGTCGTTCAGAACGCTTACTCTCTCCTGTTCGTTGGCATATCGGTGTCGTTGGTATTTCAATGGGCAGATGGAGTACTGCATGGATATTACCACATGGAGTAAGTATGGAAGAGGTTGGAAGCGTACCCCAAGCGACTGGGTATGGGTCGGCCATACTCAGATTGTGATTCCCGACCCGGAGCATCAACTGAGCGGAGCTAACTTGGGGCCGCGCTTGGGACAAGTCACTGTGTGAGGATATCGAAACTACAAGGAGAAGGTGCAATATGAGAAACAGTGGAAGTCTACCACCAAAGAAGGAGTGAAGTTGGAGCCCAACGATAATACAGAGACAGCTACATGGACAGCTTCATCTTCGAACGAGAAGAGAGGACCCAAAAAGAAGGAGGACCTTCACCCAATTGCTTTCAATAGAGTATTTTAAGGATAGTGTGATTAGTTTAGGTTGTGATGTTTGTGGTGAGTTAAGGATTACCTAAGTGAATGAACTATCGCTGTAACTTAACTTATTCTGAAGCATGCCCTACTTTTTATTCAACTTCGTAAGAAATGTTTAATGCCCTTTTGTCGAAATAAAAGGAACTAATTTGAATTGGAACCAAATTTTTTTCCTGATAAATGTTTTTGAAAACCCAGATGAATAAGAGTTAGCCTTAGTAGCAACCCGGTTTTCGAGAGAAAGCGTTGGAGTACATTAAGAACTTTTCCATAACGTTTTCAAACAATACAACAATGTTTTAGAAAAAAAATTTGGCCTCATTTTTGGGCAAATTTAATAAAAAAAAGTTAATTGTTTTGAGTACGAAAATCGGGCTGTTACATTAGGTCCTAAATTCCCGTTAGGCGTCGGTGCGCCAAAGGATCAATCCCACTGAATAACCACTGAAATAATAATAATATGTGAATTGGAAATTTATGGGAAATGAATATTTATTAAATTAAGCAGCATTTTCCTAACGGGTGATGCCTAATGGGTGTCTCAGTCCAGACAGGTTTAAGCCCTGCTAGGTGGTGAATTGCCTGCTAGGGCCAAATTCCTGTCAGGCTAATTGCCCATTAGGCCCTAAATTCTCGTTAGGCGTTGGTGCGCCAAAGGACCAATCCCACTGCATAACCACCTAAATAATAATAATATGTGAATTGGAAATTTATGGGAAATGAATATTAATTAAATTAACCAGCATTGTCCTAACGGGTGATGCCTAATGGGTGTCTCAGTCCTGACAGGTTTAAAGGCCAAAGGATCAATCCCACTGCATAAACACCTAAGTAATAATAATATGTGACTTGGAAATTTATGGGAAATGAATATTAATTAAATTAACCAGCATTGTCCTAACGGGTGATGCCTAATGGGTGTCTCAGTCCTGACAGGTTTAAAGTCCCTAGTAGGTGCCGAATTGCCTAGCTGGTGCATCAATTCCTAATGGTGCAATGGTAAATGGAAATTAAGGAAAGGTTTAATGAGTAACGGAAATGAGCAATGGAATTATGGAATTAATAGAATTTTATGTGTGTTGAATTATGAACTGAATGTGTTGTATTTTGGTTACTCCATTGCCTGATTTAGTTATTATTCTCGAATTTCTATAGAACAATGGTAAACCTAGTAGTAAGTTTGATCAAAGTTGGGGAGTTGCAAGGAAGGAAAGAGGTGTATATTGTCAATAATTTGAGGAGATTATGGTGAAAATCTGGATGATTGAGATCGCCTTGTGTTAAAAGTAGATGTCTAGACGGTGCAAGTGATGGATATGATTGATGTCTAGGATGAGCTTAATGAGAAAAGTGAAATTGTTTTGAGGAAGTAAAACCAAAGTTGCAATAGAATCCCTCTAAGAAATTATGGATGAAAGCATTAGAGTTAGAAGGAGAACTGAAGGAAGGAGTAGTCACTTATGAATTTTTGGGAATTCAAAGTTGTCGAGAGTAGTGAGTATTTAAGGATTTTGGGTAAAACGTTGTGTTCCTAGAGATGTGTGAAATTATGTTTGCTTGATATTCCCTAAGTTTGTACCTAAGGTTGAGACTTCTGTAACCACGATTGGCTAAGGGACGGTATCCTCTTGGTTTAGTCCGTTGGACTTGACTCGATTCGACACGCAAGTGGAAGTACGTGTAAAGCTTCTTCATCAGAAAGCGACAAACGAGGAGTACTGTAAAGTGAATTATGCCAGCAAGGATAATACGACCACGAAGTGAGAACAAGAGTGTTCTCATGAACCTCACCGTAATGCGAGAATTTTGTGTCCTGCTGCCCAATCCGTAACGTATTTCTCGGGGACGAGAAATCTTTAAGTTGGGGAGTGTAACAGCCCGATTTTCACTTCCCAAAACTTAACATGCATTATGATTACTTTCTCACAAAAATGAGGCCATTTTTTTTTAAAAAAAAAAATATGTATAAGTTTGTTAATACGTAATCCACCCTTTTGAAAATCGAGTTGTCACTTTCGAAACTCCCCACTCAACATCATTATTGAAAAATAAAACTGAAATAAAAGCATGAGCCAAAGTGCTGGAGTCACACTCCAAAGGTTTCCAAAAGTAGGCCATCATTACAAAGAACTTACAAACCAGAATAAAAGATAACTGATTACATCATTAGTTCATTACAAGATAATCCTCGACTGAAACTCGGATCCTAGACACAAGACATCCTCTAGACACAGATTTCAAGACGTCACTCATCAGCAGAACTAGCTTCCGTCTCCATATCCTCGCTTTCATCCGACTGCGCTGCATGATCGGATTCGCTAGCGCTCTCCTCTTCCATAGGTTCAAGAACCACTGCTGCCAAGGGCGCAGGATCACCGTCTAGCTCA
Source organism: Crotalaria pallida (assembly GCA_037953625.1). Taxonomy (NCBI): domain Eukaryota; kingdom Viridiplantae; phylum Streptophyta; class Magnoliopsida; order Fabales; family Fabaceae; genus Crotalaria; species Crotalaria pallida. Next base: position 44,908,003 of record CM075650.1, on the reverse strand, counting down.
TGGTGTTCCCGTGGTCCACCGTCTTGATAATCTCGCAGAGTGACTTGCCCAACATGCACGTCCATGCCTGCTCCCCGCAGAATGTGCCTCGGATCGTCGATCTCCAGACGAGTATCTCCTCTCCAGATCCATCCATCAGGTACCACCTCCCATGCACCTCCCTGAAGAGGCCACATGTGGATCGCTACATGATACGCCATCTACCCGTTGCAATACCGGCAAATGGCAATACGACAACTAGGTAGGAGAGAGTCAGCGCGCCATACGTAACAGGTTGACCGCAAGGTCGTAGAATAGACACGATAGAAAGACGCACAGTACCAAGGACACTCGAAGAATATATATATACACAGAACAAGGCACAAGAACCAGAATACATCGAGCACTTGAAGGATAAAACGCTTTTCCCAAATCAAACTCAATATCATAAATAAAGGTATTCAGGATATAAAACAAACCACACGTAAAAACTATACTCGCCAACCTTTACCACAATATATCTCAACTGAACATCATCATACTTTGCCCATCTTTTCAAATATTCAGCATTTCTTTATTCTTTTGTTACTAAGTTTTATCATACTTAACTCACTCAATGAGGTAGGGGAAATCACCATCACTGAGGAACGCGTACTCTACATCTCCTCGGTCTCCATCCACCTAGTCAGAAGCCAACAGGAGTACAGGACCTTTACCACGCGGACACGACAGCTGTCTCAAAACAGATGGTCCCAGACCAGGAGGATCTCGTCCTCAAAACATATAATCAAGGCTCACTGTCCTCGCAGTGGCAAAACACATTGCTCCGTTCCAGTCCCTCTCAACTGTTGTAGACTTGCATTCAAGGGGGTGACAGTATCATTTCTAGTTAGCTATGCGGTCCTTACCACGGCATTAGACCCAGTCCCCACCACGTTAGTGCGCCACTTATGGGATTTGTCCCGCCTAGAAATGTACTCGAGGCTTCTTGACGAGTCACCGTCATTGCCCTCCCCTCATGCAATCTCCACCTGAGTATCCGCAGATACCCATAGTATATTCCTCTCCACTACTTCACACTCTCATATCTCACCGCGAATATTGATGTCTTTTAATGTCTTTTAATATTCTTTAAAGTCTTTTAGTTAACCTATAGTCGGCTTGCCCTTAGTCCATCCCTTTGACAAGACCCGACCACTAAAGCATCTTTTTCCCACTTTCACAAATACATTCACATTCCAAGCCCCTCAGGCACAATCTCATCTCATCTCTTTCTCATAAATCACATTGCTCCTTGCACTATCACAACATATTTTCTAACACGATCTCAACTTCACAAGCACCATGTCATTATCCAATACATTAACATCTCATCACATTCCTCATATCACATCACATACCATTCTTTCACTCATCCTCATACGTTTACTCTTTCATTACCATTCGTGAATCACTTAAACTTATCAAACGGGAAAAATCGCCATCTCATCACAGAGTAATAAGGAAATGACTTAAGATAATAAATAACGTGCATAAGAACATAACGTAAATAAGCATTACATAAACACATTGCACCACCATCCGGCAACAATGTTACGGGCTCACCGCAATCTCACTCACTCACCTCTTATTCCAGCAAGAGAAATACTTTGCCCTTGAAGGTCTCTAACTTCCCTTTGAGAATTGTCACCACCGTCCACTGAATAACCTCAAATACATAATACACTTTTATTAAAAACTATTTCAATTAGAAATCACCACTTGATTCTTATATCAAAACCCTTTACTTTTATTAAAATATTGAATTTATCAAAACAACTCTCAATCTTTTCTATTACTTAAAGCCTTTTGAAAATCATTTGAAAACTCATATTAAGATAAATAAAACAATAGTTTACGTGGTTGTATGGAAAAGTCCAGCCACTTGTTTCAAGTTGGAAAACCTCGAAAATCCATCATTTTTCACTCCAAATTTTCATAAATCAATAACACTTGAAATCCATGTCTTTCCACAATTCAAAAACATCTTTAAACTTGAAATACTTGGAAATAAAATCTTGTACAGCAAGGAATAAAAGAAATTAAATCAAGAAATTACTTTAAGAAAATAATCAAATTCATTTACTCATTTCCTTTATCAAACCGAATGGAATCGAAAACAAAACAACACAATTCAAACAAATTTTTCTTAAAACAAGGTCATGAAACATAATCATTTCAAAGAGACAAATACATGCAAAAGAATCTAGCCTCTTCAACCTAGAGTAGGCCGAATCATGATCATGGAAAAACAAGGCTTTTGATGCATCTTTTCTTCACAAAATCTTGAAAATATTAAATCAACAACAAGCATTTGTAAAGCACATGGTTTTAGAAAAACCTCAACTCTTTTCTTCTTCAAAACCGTGACTTATAGGTCACTTCAAACACATTTTTATTTTCATTTTCCTTTGCATGCACTTTTAAATTTATGGGAATCAAAAAGAAATTACATGCAAGAAACTCTTTCATGAAAATCATTATGTTTCTTTGTTTTCAAAGCTTGACCGAATGGTGCTTTAACAAAATCAAGAGGAAAGCTTAAGTCCTTGACTTTGAAATACACATGAATTAGATCAAAACATAAATCATTTGAAAAAGAATTGTTTTTCCTTGGTTTCTCATCAAAACCGTAACATGCATGTCATGGAACAAAACTTTTTGAGTTCAAAAATCATAAATCAAACTTCAAGACCAAAAGCTTTGAAAATCAAAACAAGAAAACAAGCCTTTTTTCAAGATCAATGCAATAATCAAAGTCTTTTGAAATAGAAATCAAAGATCAAAGCTTTAGAGAAATCAAAGCATGAAAATCTTTTAGATCACCTCCATCAAGCATCAAACTAACATGCATGAACTTGAAATGGAATAGACATCATCATGACCTAATTTTCTAAGCAAGACCGAATAGGAATGTCCATGGATTAGGGTTTTACAAGTTTGTAGAGTTCTTGAAACTCAAGATCAAGGCTTAACAAACACTTACAAACATAGATCTATAAAGAACTTAAACATGCAACAACAAAGAACTTCGCAAGACTTGGAAAATTAAAAACCACTTAGAACAACCTAGGATCTTCGAATAAACTAGAGAAATAAGAGAGATCATCAACCTTCTTCAAGAATCCTAAGGCTTTTGAGCTTGGTCTTCCTCTTCCTCTTCTCCTTGGTTCACGGGTTCTCCCTCTCTCTAAGTTTCTCTAAGAGCTTGTTGAAGACTCTTAGGGATTGTGTTTTGGTTTGGAAATGAAAATGAGAAGCAAAGTGAATGGGTGTGCTACGGTTTTGGGGTTATAAGGAGCAACTCACAATTCCTTTCTTACCCTTGAGTCAATTCGGTCAAGAGTGCAACTAGGAAGGGAAATTTCGACCACATCAAGGCTTGCATGGCTCAAGCCAAGCCATTGGACAAATAGAGAAGAATTAGGGCTAAGCTTGCTTCCTATTGGTTGGTCAAACTATTAACCATGCTTAACACTAATTAAACCTAGGGTTCACTAGTCCACTAACCTAGGGTGCAAAGAAAGTCAACAAATTGCATGATACATGCCACTCATACACACCACACGGCGACACCTACACACACATGCACCATTATCATTTTCATTTTCTTTTTCACAAAACCACATTTTCTTTAAAATTCAAAATACCAAATGTAAATTACTTAAATACTTTAATCAAAATTCAATTCCAAACCCAATCCAAAAATGCAAAAATCCGAACTCTTAAAGTTTGTCTCAAAATAAAATCATTTGCTTAAAAATCCAAAATCATTTGAAAACACAAAATAAACTTAATTCAAGAAATACTTTTTCAAAATACCCTTTTGAAAACATTTTCTCAAATCGATTTCTTTACCAATCAAAACAAATGTGAGGTATTCGGACGGGGTGTTACATTCTCCCCAACTTAGAGATTTCTCGTCCCCGAGAAATACAGTACCTGAATCAAACAGGTGCGGAAAAGAACTTCTCATCTTTCTCTCAAGCTCCCATGTCGCATCCTCCCCATTATTCCGACTCCATACTACCTTAACTAAGGGAATATCCTTCCCTCTCAACCTCTTAACACTACTACCATCTATCCTTAGAGGTAAGGTCTCAAATGTGAGATTCCCTTTTAGTTGTACCGAATCGGGTTCAATGATGTGTGAGGGATCATGAACATATTTTTTCAATTGAGATACATGAAAGACATTGTGAAAGTTTGAAAGAAAAGGAGGTAAGGCAATTTGATAGGCTAAGGGTCCTATTCATTTGAGAATTGGGTAAGGTCCAATAAAACGAGGTGTAAGTTTTCGGGTTTTGAGCATTCTACCAATTCCAGTAGTTGGCACTACCTTCATGAAAACAAAGTCTCCTTCATTGAATTCTAGCGGACTTCTTCTCTTGTCCTGGTAACTCTTTTGTCTACTTTGAGCAGTCCTCATCCTGTCTTGAATTAACCTCACCTTTTCAGTCGTCTGCTGAACTACGTCTGGCCCCATTATCAAATGCACACCAGTCTCGAACCAACACAACGGCGTTCTGCACTTCCTACCATACAGAGCTTCATACGGTGCCATTCCGATGCTTGAATGGAAACTGTTGTTGTATGTAAACTCAATCAGATGCAGAAAAGAATCCCAATCACCACTACTCTCAATCACGCAGGCTCTCAACAAATCCTCCAATGTCTGGATAGTTCGCTCTGACTGTCCATCTGTCTGTGGGTGATACGCGGAACTTAAATCCAACTTGGTTCCGACTGCTGTTTGCAAACTGACCCAAAATTTCGAAGTAAAACGTGGATCTCTATCACAGACGTCGGTGTCTTCCACTCCAATATAGCATTTACTTTCTCAGGGTCTACTGAGATTCCATCCTTCGAGATCACGTGCCCCAAGAAATGCACTGAGTCTAACCAGAAATCGCACTTCGACAACTTGGCGTACAACTGCTTGTCCTTTAGCATTGTCAAGACTACTCTCAAATGCTCAGTATGTTCCTCCTTAGACTTGGAATAAATCAAAATATCATCGATAAAAACGACAACAAATGAATCCAAGTAAGGGTGAAATATTCTATTCATGTAGTCCATGAATATCGCAGGAGCATTTGTTACACCAAAAGGCATAACCAGATACTCGTAATGACCATAACGAGTTCTGGAAGCACTCTTGGGAATATCTTCCTCCTTCACTCTTATCTGATGATACCCCAATCTGAGGTCGATCTTAGAAAATATAGTCGCTCCCTTTAATTGATCCAACAAATCGTCGATTCTGGGTAGAGGGTACTTGTTTTTGATTGTCACCTTGTTCAATTGCCGATAATCCGTGCACAAACACATACTACCATCCTTCTTCTTGACGAACAAAACCGGTGCTCCCCAGGGTGAAACACTAGGTCTTATCATCTTCTTCTCCAGCATCTCTTCTAATTGCTTCTTTAGTTCAGCTAACTCCGCCGATGCCATCCTATAGGGTGCTTTTGAAATCGGTCTAGTTCCAGGGATCACGTCAATTGAGAATTCCACTTCTCGAATTGGCGGTAAATCAGGTATCTCTTCCGGGAAAACTTCGGGAAAATCCCGAACTACGGGTAACTCATGCAGTTCCTTGTCCTTCTTGACATCCAGTGAGGCCAAAAACATATAAGCTACCGCGCCGTCCTTCAATGAAGTTTGAATTTTCTTGGCAGATAAATGCTCAAGGTCATCGGGTTTAGGCAAAGAAGATTGGGTTTCACTAAAGACTAACGACTTTTCGGAACAGTTCAGAAGAACATGATTCCTAGTAAGCCAGTCCATCCCTAATATAACGTCTATTTGAGAAAGGGGTAGTTGAATCAAATCAACAAGATAGGTGTTACTTTCTATCTCTAAGGGACAATTGGGACAATAAGTCGACACTATCACGGGTTTGTCAGTAGGGGTAGAAACAATTAAGTTGTAAGGTAAAACGTCTACTTTCAAATTTAATCTACTCACCACATCATGAGAAATAAAAGAATGAGTTGCACCCAAATCATACAATACTAATAAAGAATTCTTATAGATGAGACATTCACCTTCGATAAGATTAGCAGCATTTGCAGCTTCAATTCCACTCATCGTGAACACTCTTCCTGGCATATTAGGACGATTAGCATTCCCCGAATTAGCCGATCGCTTAGGCTCCCGCCAATCTCTCGGAATGTGACCAGGCTTATCACAGTTGAAACAATTCACACTCCTTGATGGACATATCGGACCAAAATGATTCCGACCACACTTGTTGCAATGAGGAGGTACACTCCCTGATCTAGCTCCACCGAAATTGCTGCGATCACCACGATCCATGCGATTCCCTCAAGAATTGCTGCCCCCACGGGTTCCACCGTGATTACCGTTGCCTCCGAAGCCTCCACCTTGTCCACTTCCTCCAAAACGTAAGTCTCTCCTTCCACCAGAATATGGGTGCGGAGCCCTATACCTTCCACCAACGTCTCTGTGAAAAGGACAATTACGAACCGGTCCATGGGATGAAGAAAGGTTCACAGTCGTTCCCCTCGCTTTCAGACCTCCTTCGTACATACGACAGCGGTTCACCAGACTAGCAAAATCATCTATCTCTAAATGGGAAAAAGCTAACTTAATCTCAGGCTTAAGACCATCCCTAAACTTAGCACACTTAGATCGCTCGTTCTCTCCTCCAGCATACTGGGGTACATACTTAACTAACTCCTCAAATTTCGAAGCATACTCATCGATCGACAAAGTCCCTTGAGTAAGCCTCAGAAATTCCATCTCCTTCTCAGTTCTCAAATACAACGGGAAATACTTCTCAAGAAATCTCTGCTTAAAAGCTTCCCAGGTCATGGCTTCTCCCAGATTTACCATCACCTGCTTAGTAACTCGCCACCATGCTGCAGCCTCCCTTGTTAACATATACCTAGCATAAGCCAACTTCTGCTCATCATTACACTGAACCATACCCCCGAAAATATGCTCTAGGTCCTCAATCCACTCTACGGCCGCATCTGGAGCAAAGCCCCTCGCAAATTCCTTCGGATTTCGACGACAAAACTCATCCAATCCCTTATAACCTTGGGCTTCCAGATTTTGAGCTTGCTGCTGAGTGTTGAAATTCTGTTGCGCCTGACGATGCAACGCTTGGAGATTATCGTTGACTCCCGTCATCATGGCTGCCATCCGAGTCATGAAGTCTGCCGCACCCGAGTGATCAGCATCCTCACCAGGGTTTCGCGAACTTGATCCGGAAGGTCTTCCACACGTACGACTCATCTTAAAATAAACAAGATAGAGATTCAACACACAATAACACGGGATCCTAGACTCTAGACACACAGAGTAGACACGCAAGACTGGGCTTAAGGCCACTGAGGATTAAACTTGCCCTGATACCAACTCTGTAACAGCCCGATTTTCACTTCCCAAAACATAACATGCATTATGATTACTTTCTCACAAAAATGAGGCCATTTTTTTTAAAATATATGTATAAGTTTGTTAATACGTAATCCACCCTTTTGAAAATCGAGTTGTCACTTTCGAAACTCCCCACTCAACATCATTATTGAAAAATAAAACTGAAATAAAAGCATGAGCCAAAGTGCTGGAGTCACACTCCAAAGGTTTCCAAAAGTAGGCCATCATTACAAAGAACTTACAAACCAGAATAAAAGATAACTGATTACATCATTAGTTCATTACAAGATAATCCTCGACTGAAACTCGGATCCTAGACACAAGACATCCTCTAGACACAGATTTCAAGACGTCACTCGTCAGCAGAACTAGCTTCCGTCTCCATATCCTCGCTTTCATCCGACTCCGCTGCATGATCGGATTCGCTAGCGCTCTCCTCTTCCATAGGTTCAGGAACCACTGCTGCCAAGGGCGCAGGATCACCGTCTAGCTCATGGTGTTCCCGTGGTCCACCGTCTTGATAATCTCGCAGAGTGACTTGCCCAACATGCACGTCCATGCCTGCTCCCCGCAGAATGTGCCTCGGATCGTCGATCTCCAGACGAGTATCTCCTCTCCAGATCCATCCATCAGGTACCACCTCCCATGCACCTCCCTGAAGAGGCCACATGTGGATCGCTACATGATACGCCGTCTACCCGTTGCAATACCGGCAAATGGCAATACGACAACCAGGTAGGAGAGAGTCAGCGCGCCATACGTAACAGGTTGACCGCAAGGTCGTAGAATAGACACGATAGAAAGACGCACAGTACCAAGGACACTCGAAGAATATATATATACACAGAACAAGGCACAAGAACCAAAATACATCGAGCACTTGAAGGATAAAACGCTTTTCCCAAATCAAACTCAATATCATAAATAAAGGTATTCAGGATATAAAACAAACCACACGTAAAAACAATACTCGCCAACCTTTACCACAATATATCTCAACTGAACATCATCATACTTTGCCCATCTTTTCAAATATTCAGCATTTCTTTATTCTTTTGTTACTAAGTTTTATCATACTTAACTCACTCAATGAGGTAGGGGAAATCACCATCACTGAGGAACGCGTACTCTACATCTCCTCGGTCTCCATCCACCTAGTCAGAAGCCAACAGGAGTACAGGACCTTTACCACGCGGACACGACAGCTGTCTCAAAACAGATGGTCCCAGACCAGGAGGATCTCGTCCTCAAAACATATAATCAAGGCTCACTGTCCTCGCAGTGGCAAAACACATTGCTCCGTTCCAGTCCCTCTCAACTGTTGTAGACTTGCATTCAAGGGGGTGACAGTATCATTTCTAGTTAGCTATGCGGTCCTTACCACGGCATTAGACCCAGTCCCCACCACGTTAGTGCGCCACTTATGGCATTTGTCCCGCCTAGAAATGTACTCGAGGCTTCTTGACGAGTCACCGTCATTGCCCTCCCCTCATGCAATCTCCACCTGAGTATCCGCAGATGCCCATAGTATCTTCCTCTCCACTACTTCACACTCTCAAATCTCACCGCGAATATTGATGTCTTTTAATGTCTTTTAATATTCTTTAAAGTCTTTTAGTTAACCTATAGTCGGCTTGCCCTTAGTCCATCCCTTCGACAAGACCCGAGCACTAAAGCATCTTTTTCCCACTTTCACAAATACATTCACATTCCAAGCCCCTCAGGCACAATCTCATCTCATCTCTTTCTCATAAATCACATTGCTCCTTGCACTATCACAACATATTTTCTAACAGGATCTCAACTTCACAAGCACCATGTCATTATCCAATACATTAACATCTCATCACATTCCTCATATCACATCACATACCATTCTTTCACTCATCCTCATACGTTTACTCTTTCATTACCATTCATGAATCACTTAAACTTATCAAACGGGAAAAATCGCCATCTCATCACAGAGTAATAAGGAAATGACTTAAGATAATAAATAACGTGCATAAGAACATAACGTAAATAAGCATTACATAAACACATTGCACCACCATCCGGCAACAATGTTACGGGCTCACCGCAATCTCACTCACTCACCTCTTATTCCAGCAAGAGAAATACTTTGCCCTTGAAGGTCTCTAACTTCCCTTTGAGAATTGTCACCACCGTCCACTGAATAACCTCAAATACATAATACACTTTTATTAAAAACTATTTCAATTAGAAATCACCACTTGATTCTTATATCAAAACCCTTTACTTTTATTAAAATATTGAATTTATCAAAACAACTCTCAATCTTTTCTATTACTTAAAGCCTTTTGAAAATCATTTGAAAACTCATATTAAGATAAATAAAACAATAGTTTACGTGGTTGTATGGAAAAGTCCAGCCACTTGTTTCAAGTTGGAAAATCTCGAAAATCCATCATAAATCAATAACACTTGAAATCCATGTCATTCCACAATTCAAAAACATCTTTAAACTTGAAATACTTGGAAATAAAATCTTGTACAGCAAGGAATAAAAGAAATTAAATCATGAAATTACTTTAAGAAAATAATCAAATTCATTTACTCATTTCCTTTATCAAACCGAATGGAATCGAAAACAAAACAACACAATTCAAACAAATTTTTCTTAAAACAAGGTCATGAAACATAATCATTTCAAAGAGACAAATACATGCAAAAGAATCTAGCCTCTTCAACCTAGAGTAGGCCGAATCATGATCATGGAAAAACAAGGCTTTTGATGCATCTTTTCTTCACAAAATCTTGAAAATATTAAATCAACAACATGCATTTGTAAAGCACATGGTTTTAGAAAAACCTCAACTCTTTTCTTCTTCAAAACCGTGACTTATAGGTAACTTCAAACACATTTTTATTTTCATTTTCCTTTGCATGCACTTTTAAAATCATGGGAATCAAAAAGAAATTACATGCAAGAAACTCTTTCATGAAAATCATTATGTTTCTTTGTTTTCAAAGCTTGACCGAATGGTGCTTTAACAAAATCAAGAGGAAAGCTTAAGTCCTTGACTTTGAAATACACATGAATTAGATCAAAACATAAATCATTTGAAATAGAATTGTTTTTCCTTGGTTTCTCATCAAAACCGTAACATGCATGTCATGGAACAAAACTTTTTGAGTTCAAAAATCATAAATCAAACTTCAAGATCAAAAGCTTTGAAAATCAAAACAAGAAAACAAGCCTTTTTTCAAGATCAATGCAATAATCAAAGTCTTTTGAAATAGAAATCAAAGATCAAAGCTTTAGAGAAATCAAAGCATGAAAATCTTTTAGATCACCTCCATCAAGCATCAAACTAACATGCATGAACTTGAAATGGAATAGACATCATCATGACCTAATTTTCTAAGCAAGACCGAATAGGAATGTCCATGGATTAGGGTTTTACAAGTTTGTAGAGTTCTTGAAACTCAAGATCAAGGCTTAACAAACACATACAAACATAGATCTATAAAGAACTTAAACATGCAACAACAAAGAACTTCACAAGACTTGGAAAATTAAAAACCCCTTAGAACAACCTAGGATCTTCGAATAAACTAGAGAAATAAGAGAGATCTTCAACCTTCTTCAAGAATCCTAAGGCTTTTGAGCTTGGTCTTCCTCTTCCTCTTCTCCTTGGTTCACGGGTTCTCCCTCTCTCTAAGTTTCTCTAAGAGCTTGTTGAAGACTCTTAGGGATTGTGTTTTGGTTTGGAAATGAAAATGAGAAGCAAAGTGAATGGGTGTGCTACGGTTTTGGGGTTATAAGGAGCAACTCACAATTCCTTTCTTACCCTTGAGTCAATTCGGTCAAGAGTGCAACTAGGAAGGGTAATTTCGACCACATCAAGGCTTGGATGGCTCAAGCCAAGCCATTGGACAAATAGAGAAGAATTAGGGCTAAGCTTGCTTCCTATTGGTTGGTCAAACTATTAACCATGCTTAACACTAATTAAACCTAGGGTTCACTAGTCCACTAACCTAGGGTGCAAAGAAAGTCAACAAATTGCATGATACATGCCACTCATACACACCACACGGCGACACCTACACACACATGCACCATTATCAATTTCATTTTCTTTTTCACAAAACCACATTTTCTTTAAAATTCAAAATACCAAATGTAAATCACTTAAATACTTTAATCAAAATTCAATTCCAAACCCAATCCAAAAATGCAAAAATCCGAACTCATAAAGTTTGTCTCAAAATAAAATCATTTGCTTAAAAATCCAAAATCATTTGAAAACACAAAATAAACTTAATTCAAGAAATACTTTTTCAAAATACCCTTTTGAAAAAATTTTCTCAAATCGATTTCTTTACCAATTAAAACAAATGTGAGGTATTCGGACGGGGTGTTACAGGGAGAATGTGACGACCCGCAAATTCCTCGTCTGTTTTAAATGAATTTTTGAAATATGTTTTATCAACAATAGATGTGTTTGTGTGAAAATAATTATTTTCATGGACTCAAAGCCAGTGGTTTTATTACTTGAGATTCCTTTAAAGAAGTGAAATTCCTTGTGAACTCTAATAAATTGAATGACTTTGAAAATTCATATCTTTTTAACCGTAACTCTGAATTTTATGATCTTTATATGAAAACGATCGTCTTGAAATGTAGGATTTGAAAATATAATTCTTATATTTTTATGGGTTGATTTACGAGAATTTATTTCCTGAGTGCATTGTAAACGAATTTTGAGTATTTAAATTGGTAAAAATAGTTAAGGACTTCAAATGAACTTTTCCTTTTGAGAATTTCTTTTATATATGAAAGTATGATTTTTGAAAAGGAAATGAGGGCTATATTTATTGCCAAGTAGTGCAGTTAATTGTTTTATTTAAAGTGTGTATTTTGAAGTTTATTCACTATAGTTAATGATTGTCATGTTATAAAGGGAAAATTATTTTATGTGATCTTATAAAGTGAGTTTGAAATAAAATGAGTATTTAATATGAGGTGTATATGAATGTTTGTGTGATGGGTGAATTCTTTGCATTCTACTATTTTTCATTAAGGTGACATAACATTTTAATATTTGAATGATGTGTGTGATTAGAAAATGAAAATGCAAAATGTGAATAAGTGTAACATCCTACTTTTATTTACCTTATTTTAAATTTAGTGACTTGAAAATTTCTTTTTAAACTTATGACTTATTATGAAAATCTCCGGAAAATTTGGCGGAATTTACTCTGTTTTTCTGACTTTCCAAAAATGTCAAATTGTTCACCTGCTCAAACCAGCACATACCAGACAATATTTAAATAAATACTACTAAGTTTCCTATGCCCTTGTGACAAATTATACCAAAGCTCAGGGCTCGCTACGATTCATTTAACTTAACAATATTTCAAAACAAAAATACACTTTAATTGTGAGAAAAAGCTTAAAACTTCAACTCTTAGACTAAACTACACTCCACTCCTGCTCGACCAGACACTGTGTAAGCTCCAAGTTCGAACTTGAAAGGGGGGTTGTAAGGGTGAGCTTTACACAAGTAGAAAGCAGTCTCCAGACTAGACATAATACCCGACTAAGTCAAACACAGTTAGCACATAGCACATAAGTTTCATTTAGGCAAACCCATCATGCATCATACACAAACAATAGTCCTGTTAATTAATTCTTATCCCCATTTATTTCTTTCTCATATTCTTTGTTCTCTTTTCTCTTTTATACTTTATTCATTCTCTCTTCTTTCTCTTACTGTCTCTTATTCCACACTGTTGTTTTCTCTCTTTTCTTTTCTTCTTACTTTTATTTCGTTCTCTTCCCTTTATTTTTAATCTTTCTTTTACATTTCCACCTGTTCATTAGTTTTCCTGTTTCTTTATCACTCAACCGATGCACCACACAACATTCATTCCATTTAACTTTCAAGCATACATAACAATTAACACATACAATAATTCACAAGCAACATATAAGAACTCATAACCACACTTATCACTTAACATGCAGATATTCAATAACTAGTATTCATTTAGGTTTCCTTTCTTTTCCCCATTCAACATACGTTTATCATACAAGTTCCATTCATCTTAGTTTTGCCAACAATTTCATTAAATCTCATTCTCTTGTTTACATTCCTTTACTTGTTCTGTTTGCACAATTCAATTCTCATTTCTTTCTCATAATCAATTCTCTTTTCAAAAACTCATTTCCTTACTTTCCTCTTTTTCCATTGTTCCCTTTTTCTCATATTTACATTCCTTTACTCTCTCCCTTTTCTTTCCATTGGTCCACTTTCTTTTATTCTTGCACCACTAGGAATTGTATGCACATGCTAAGGCATTTGTAACACCCGATTAGGGACTTTAACACCCACCAGGACTTTGCACCCAAAAGGCATCACCCGCTAGGACTATGCATTATCACTTAAATTCACTTTTACCTTACTCTTTTCCATGTCTCATTTTCATTTTCCTTTTCTTACACTTTATAGTTATATTCCTTTTATTTATCTCCTAATTGATTCATTGGGGACACCAACGCCTAACGGGGCATTTGGTCCTAATGGGGCATTTTAGCCTGGTGGGGCATTTAGCCCTATCGGAGCATTTGGAACACCTAGCAGGTACACCTAGCGTGCCGGTGTGTCCCAATGAATCAATTCGACGGCCTTTCTTTTAATTTATTTTATCAATTTGTTTCATAGCTCAACATATCAGTTTCACACACAATTCGCACAAAATACCATTCATAATTGAAAATACTTTAAGTGGTCATTCATAATTCATAAAGGCACCTTAGCACTTATCAACTAAAATCAAATAGCAAACATATGTCATTTAGCATTTATAACTGAATAGCAATCATGTCTCATCTAGTATCTATAATCACATAGAGAACATACCTCATTTAGCATCTATACTTGAAGAACAAACATACACCATTTATCATTTGAAATTAAATAGCAACCAACATCACAACCTATAATACAAAATATTTCACATTCCACCATTCATTATCATACACGCCACAATTCATATTTATGACATGAAAGAATTAATACCCACATTTAACATTTAAAATGCATATTTCTCAATTTACAAGCAAACTATCACAATTTGGACATACAACCATTCATATCCACAATTAGCATTTAAAATACATGTTCATTAAACATACAAGCAATATATCTCAATTATCACCTATAATCATTCACAAATATCAATCAGAGGGCATATTCTCCAAACAAACATATATGGTAACATATAGCACTTAGCACTTAGCATGCATATCCAATCACAAATATCAATTTATGGTTCATTTAATTTATATTCTTACTTTTATTTTTTTAGCCTAAATTAATTACCCTAATGATCAATCACAAGCATACCCATATACTCTTAGCAAGTATTATAACCGGCTAGAAAATACTCCCTACAAGCTGACGTAAAACACCCCTTACCTCAAGGGTTCTACCAAAACCTGTTTCGAGGCACGACGGGGCTATCCTGTTCCAGCTCACGACGCTACGCGGTTTGTTGTTCGCATCACAGCGGTTCCTAAAATCCTTCGTCATCTAACCATGTCATACGAATTAAATATCATCAATATAATGCGTTTTACGAAAAGGGGCTTTAACTTGAAAATCAAACAAGTTAATGTCGAAAACCTTTTATTAAAATTCATGAATCAAAGTCAAATAAAATTAGAACCATAGTCCCTTAAATAAAGCTTTTTCTTGAAAATATATTAACTTTCAATACCAACATAATAGTCAAAAATACATTAAAGTTAAGTAGTTTTAGCTTCAAGTCACAAAATCAAATGTCGTGACTTGACACCATTAATTTCGGATTGAAAGAGAGCGTTCTTTGTTCAAAAATAAGTCTAAACAGATCTCAAAAGTCCCAATAATACACTCCCCTTCAATTTGAAATTAATGCTCAACGTTTTGACTCGAATTAACGTTATGTTGTATATATCAGATTCCTAATTAACTGAGATATCATTTAGTTCAGGGACAACTCAACCAAACTAAATGACAGCTCACTTACTTAGGAACCCAACACCTTTCACAAAAATACTCTTTAAAATTCATCATTCGACATAACAGTTAATCCAATATTATCCCAAGTCAGAGTAACTAATTAAAATCATTATAAATAACTATGTAACTGAAAATCAATACTAAAATGCATATTACTTTTTTTTCCAAAAATCATTTAACACTAAATCATTGTTATTAATGCTCATACCGTTAGTATAATCAAATTATTATTAACATATAACGAAGATCAATTAAAAAGGTGATAGGGATTTACCCTTGAATCTGATTTTTGAAGCAGTAGAGTCAATCAAGCCGTTTAAAATCCGAGACTCCACCCGCATCCGGTTTGAAGCGCATCAACGGAGTCGGTCACGGTGACGGTGGAAAGTGCACGAACCAGCAGTTCAGTCCTAGGCTAGGTGGTTCTTAGCTTTCATCCATGGTGGTGGCGCTAGAAACCCAAGGAGAGAGAGAGAGAAGATCGTGGCTGCTCCAATTAACAGCGGCGGTTGTTGGCTCACGGTCTTCTCAACATGGTGATGGTATGCGCCTATGGCGGCAACAAGCACGATCTGGTCCGCAACTAACGAAAGACCACCCACGAGCTTCGATCTCGTGACGACGGCGCGAGTGTGGGACAATAGAGAGAGAGAACGCGACAGAGGAGAGAGGGGAGTGGCTTCTTTCTATGGTTGTAGCTGTCACCGGCGCAGGGACCAGCGGCGGCGAAGATGGGTGGGTCGCGATGAAGAGACAGGGGAGAAAGAGAGAGGGCGCGTGATGAGAGATAGGTGGCGGTGGTGACAAAAAGAGTGAGAGACCATGGCGAGGAGAGAGAGATCGAACGGAGGAGAGGTGTGGCGGTGATGGTGAGCAAGCTAGGGAGAGAGGTGGTGCCACCCAAATGAAGAAGGAAGGGAGTATAGAGATGGGGGTGGCGGCCAAACCCCTGCAGCGAACAAGAAAAGGGTTTCATGCCCCCAACACACCCTTCAAACTTTATTTTTATAATATAATTATTATTATTATTATTAGGATTATTATTATTATTATTATTTTTTAAACAAAGAAATACCAATAATCAATCTTATACCTCAATATTAAAATAAAATCATAAGAAACTTATAAACATCAAACATGAAATATTTCAATATGGAATATATCCAAAATAAGAATAAAAATAAGAAATAGAAAGTGTATTTTTCAAATAGGGTAACCACTTTAAGTTACTTTATTTTATAATCTAAAAATAAAATATACTTCCGTAATTATTATAGGATATTTTATGAAAATGTCCAACACTATAATTATTATTTAAAAGAATCAATTACGTAATTCAATAAAGACTCAAAATTTATAATACGAAAAATCAGGATGTTACAAAAAGAAATTTCGTCCTGGAAATTTGATTAGTGTAAATCGTAGAGTAAGGATCCGAGGATTCTTGACGATTGCTCCAACAATCTTAGACGAACATGTCTATAAACAAGCACGACATGTAGTACGGGGGTCTTAGTTAACTTGCAAGCTGAGAGGTACACTTCATGCCGATGTCGAACTCCACGAGTTTGCTAAACTTCTCGCAAGGCTTAGAATAGCTACTCAGAAAAAAGGAATTTGAACTGAGCCATAAACAGACCAAGTAATTGATTGGCTCAAGGATCATCAATTAGACAACAGCACCGTAATATGGGATAACGATTAGCGAAAATCCAGATTTTCTTGGATGACAACCTTATTCTTAATAGGATAAGAGATTTTGCTGGATACATACCAGAGAGACTAATATAATAGATTGATGAAAGTGTCGATTGATTCTAAGGATAAGATAAATTGAGAGATAGTCAAAAATCATTTTCAGCTCCTATCGAAGAATAAATAAGGATAAGATCTCAAGAGTTACCATTATCAAAAGCATTAGAGTCTTGGCCGAGATAGACGTGATCATACCATCATAAATCACAAGAAATGATTTCACGTTACATGGAATGTCTCAAACTAACAAGCACGTATCTAAACACTGTAAGAGATAACTCGGGTCTATGATCGTCATAATGCAGTTGGAAGTTGGAAATGAAAGGAATAACTAAACAGCCAAACTTTTTAGCTAAAAGAAGTTGCAAGAATTGTGAAACAAAGAGAACTTTAGGGTCCAGCTTGTCAGACTGAAACTGCATTTCCGTCCTCACAAGATATAACATGACCAAAGAAAGAGTTGATAACTCTCTAGTTATACTCAGGCTACAAGAAATCAAGCCCATTTAGAATAAAAATTCTATTGTCAATGACAATAAGGGAGTCTTCTTTGATAAAAGCCATGGGTGTCTGCATAATCCAACCCAAAAGTAAGAGGAGGTAAACTTTTGATTTGAATTCAAGCATTCGTATTAAACTGAAGATGAGAAGTATAATGTACTTAAGAGGTTGTACATTAAACCGCGCATCACAAGTTAGAAAAAGAAAATACACTCACAAGTCAATGAATATATAGAGAAGAATGAAATCTAGATTCAATAATTACTATCTAAGATGTCAAGAATTGAATGAGGGAAATAAAGAGTCAAGCTGTCAAGCAAATATCGAGGTTCTACACAAATAGAATCAGCATACCAGATTCAGGACACAGAACATAAATTGGATACATGAAAAGGGAAGGAAAGATCTATAAGAATTTCTAAGATTGTCTTCTAGTTATTCCGCGCGAACTGAGCCTTGTCATACGGCATACAACCTTTTATTCCTCAAGTAGACAACAACTCATGCCAACAAACCTATACTTCTAAGTCACATAACACATGTAGAGGAAGTACAAAGTATGTATCCAATTGCTAAGAACTCTTAATATTCAATGTAAAGTTACTAAAAGTACAAACATAAGATACAATCTCACAAACAAGCATATACATACATATACCCTATCAAACTAACTTAAACATTTCAATTTCTATCGGTTACTCGCTTGGTGAGTAAACCATAGGAGTTGTGAGTCCACACTCCAAAGGCCGAGGGAAACTGCTTTGATACCATAATGTAACAGCGCAGCATGTAACAACCCAGCCCCAGCCAGCCGTACGGTACTGGGCACTAGGGCCCAGCGCACCGCCACGTGGATATTGTCCGCTTTGGGCATCCTTCACCCTCACGGTTTTGCTCTTGGTCTCACACTTACAGTGAGCCCCAAAACGCGTCCACGTGAGGTAAGGTATCCACACCCTATATAAGGCATGCTTCGTTCACCTTACCAGCCGATGTGGGACGAAGGCTTCCCCTTACATCCACCCCCCTTGGAGGCCCAGCGTCCCCGTTGGCACACCGACCCGGCCCTGGCTCTGATACCACATCGGCTGGTAAGGAGAACGAAGCATGCCTTATATAGGGTGTGGATACCTTACCTCACGTGGACGTGTTTTGGGGCTCATTGTTAGTGTGAGACCAAGAGCAAAACTGTGAGGGTGAAGGATGCTCAAAGCAGACAATATCCACGTGGCGATGCGCTGGGTCCCAGTGCCCAGTACCTCACGTGGACGTGTTTTGGGGCTCATTGTTAGTGTGAGACCAAGAGCAAAACTGTGAGGGTGAAGGATGCTCAAAGCAGACAATATCCACGTGGCGATGCGCTGGGCCCCAGTGCCCAGTACCGTACGGCTGGCTGAGGCTGGGCTGTTACATTTGGTATCAGAGCCAGGGCCGGGTCGGTGTGCCAACGGGGACGCTGGGCCTCTAAGGGGGGTGGATGTAAGGGGAAGCCTTAGTCCCACATCGGCTGGTAAGGTGAACGAAGCATGCCTTATATAGGGTGTGGATACCTTACCTCACGTGGACGTGTTTTGGGGCTCACTGTAAGTGTGAGACCAAGAGCAAAACCGTGAGGGTGAAGAATGCCCAAAGCGGACAATATCCATGTGGCGGTGCGCTGGGCCCCAGGGCCCAGTACCGTACGGCTGGCTGGGGCTGGGCTGTTACAATAAGTGTGTATAGGTGTCAAACATGCATGAAGGGAGAGTAGGAAGATTTATTTTCTTCTAGGTTAAGGAAATTAAAAGTGAAATTTAATCCATGGAAAAGTGATTAGGAGATGTGATGTAGGAAATAAAATGATGAGTGATTAGACGTAATGCCTAAAATTACTCCTAGATGTATCCTTGATAAAATCCACCCATGCAAATTTTAAGAAGGACAAAATTGCCCCTCACACTCCTACATGAACCGAAAATTGTTAAGGGAAAAAAAGGAAGTCATGAGTTTGCCTATAAATATAAGGAACCTTAGTTCATTCCCTTCCAAACCAAACCCATTTCTTTCATTTGCACCCAAACACATTTCTAAGGGCTCATCAAACCCTTAGAGACAAAAAGAAATAGAAAGAGAGAGAGAGAGAGAGGGCCGTGGGAGAAGAAGGAAGAAGAGGAAGGATTCAAGGTTATTTCCTTTGAAGATTCAAGTGTTAGGAAACTAGAAGATTAATCTCTCTTGGTAGGTGATTCGAAGACCATGAAGGAGTGGTGTTAGTTTAGGTTTTCTTTTGATCTTGTGATCTCTCTTCTTTTATTTCTTTGCATGTTGATTTTTATGGCTTAAATGAAGAGTGCATGTGTTGTTTATACTTTGATCTTGAATTTTTAAGAGTTGAAGAAACTTGTAAATTACTAAACCATGAGCTAGAGGATTCGGCCATGGCTAGAAAATCATGTCTTGATGCTTTTTAATTAGATCTAAGTAATTGCATGTTTGTTTTATGTTTAGAAAAGCTTTGATCTTTAGTCATGCATGTTGTTTTTGAGCAAAAAGATATAATCTTTCTTAAATGCATGTCACAGTTTTGAAGGAAATAATTGAAAGCAAGCTTTTGAAAATGATTTTGATGTAAAAAAAAGAACTTGATCTATATATTTCATTCTTTGCATGTTAAAGATCTAGTAAAATCTATGCTTGATGGCGATTGCATGTTGATTTTAAGATTTTTTGGTTGATTTAAATACATGCATGTGGTTCTTTAGTTGGAAAATGCATGATCTAAACTTGGTTAATAATAATAAAGTTGAGATCTTGAGTTTTGCATGTGAGTTCTAACAAAATATTTTCTTAAAACTTGATGCATGTTTCAGTTTTGGAAGAAAGATGAAGTTTTCATGCTTTAAAAATTATTTTTGGCTTAAGTATGATTTGATCTAAGAATTAGGACCTTATGCATGCAAAAAGATTGGAATGAAACTTGTTGATAACGATGATGCTTCGGTTTGATACTTAAGGAAAGAAAATGTTGTTTTAAAAATTTGTGTAAGTTAGTACATGATTTGATTCATGAACCTTGATCCTTGCATGTTGAAAAATGAAACAAAAATCTTGTCTTTGATATAATGATGAATCGGCCAACCAAAAAGAAATGAGAAATTATGTCTTGATCTTCATTTCAAGCACATGCATGTCAATATTAGTTTAATCTAAGAACTTTGAATGTTTGCATGAAATTTCTAAGGCTGAAAAATGAGGCTTTGATGTAGCATTGAATTAATATGTTGATTTAAGTTAAGAAAATAAATTTAAAGTTTGATAATTTTTCCAAGTTGAGCTCACGGTTTTTGGATTAAGAAAAAGAAGAAATAATTTCATGATTTTATGTCTTAAAGCTTTGAACAAATCTTTGCTTTGAATTATGCTTATATTCGGCCAATGCATGTTTAACTAGGTTAAAGAATCTTCCTCATGAAATGACATATGATAATGAGTGTGTTTCATGTGTTGATTTAAAACATATGAACTTGTGGTCTTGATTTATTTTG
Organism: Crotalaria pallida; assembly: GCA_037953625.1. Taxonomy (NCBI): domain Eukaryota; kingdom Viridiplantae; phylum Streptophyta; class Magnoliopsida; order Fabales; family Fabaceae; genus Crotalaria; species Crotalaria pallida. The sequence goes on along the minus strand of CM075650.1, from coordinate 44,886,762 downwards.
ACTTATCCATTTCGGCCTTGAAGGATTTAGTAGGATAGGGAATTATTTTGTTAAATAATAATTGATATGCGAAAAGTGTATGACCTATATGGAAAGTAAAAGCTAAGTGTTTGATTGTAAAAGTGTTTATTTGAAAATGAATGTTTAAATTATAATTAAGTTAAGTTAGTGAGTATATGGCTTGATTAAGTATATGTATATACGTTTGAAACTATTAAGGTCATGAAAGAATATATGCTATGTGACTATGTGAGTGGATTTATCAAAGTGTTGTTTGTTGTTTGTGTGTTACTTGATGTTTGGAAAATGTTTGAATACGTAATTGATATTTAATTAAGTAACCTTGACTTTAGTTGGCTTGATTTATTTGGAAACATGGGACATGTTTAGTGGCTGTCCTAAGTTCGTACTTATTGATAAAGCTTGAATTTTAAAGTGTTGATTTTGAGCTAAAAAATTATTTGAAACAAAAGTGCATTTACAGTGTTTTCGGATTTTTTAAAGTGATTTTGTGAAACAACCCTTTGCTGTCTAGGATCATTTGGACTCGTTTCTTAATTTTAAAAATGTGTTCAATTGATTTAAAGTGTGGATTTCAAGTGGAATTTGATTTAGGAAAAAGTTGGATTGAAAACGGTGAATTTTTCGGTGTTTTTGGACATGATTAAGGTGCTGTCCAAGACGGACCAGCAACCAAATCAATTGGTTTAAATTACTTTATTAGATATTTTCAAATGGTTTTTAAGTACTTAAAGTACTATGAAAAGTTGGAGTTGTTTTGAGAAAACAATTATGTTTTAAGTCTTCCGACGAGGAACGAAATGTGTTCGAGTTAAGAGAAGATTTTCTTGATATAAGTTAATAATGTAAATGTGTTCTATATAATACGAGGAATCTTAAAGACGGGGGATTGGAGCATCTGATAGCGGTCAGGACCCGCGGAGATCGTGTGCATTTATTTCTGGACTTGAGGTGAGAGAAAAGCTTTCCTAAGACACCGTGGTATTTAGGTGATTTATTAGGACGCTCCGGATCATCTCAAAGATCGGAACTTGGTGGTTCCGAGTCAGTAGTATAGTGGCAATTGTTTGTGTTGTGTGGCCACTTATACGAAGGAGACAAAGACCACATGTTGTTATGTGATGAATTTATATGATGATGATTTGAAATAGCATGCTTATGTTTATCTATTTAAATGCTTAATTATGCATGATGACATTTGAGTTGTTGAATAATAAGAGTAGCTTGCTGATGGACGTCTGTTACGTCTTGAAATTGAGATAATGCGAATAAGTTTGTAAAAGTGATGAAATGAGATCGAAAGTAAAAGACACAAAGAGAATATATAACACCCTGTTTGGCCTAAGTCCTTATGGAGTAAGGTAGCCTTGATAAGACATTAAGAAAAGAAATAATGATAAGAGGTATGAGAATGATCATAAAAGAGATACGAATTGAGCTTGAGAAAGAGTTATGAAAAGATTTTAAGATGTCATGAAAGTTGTGAGAATATGATAAGAGTTAAGTCTTTATGTGAACGAAAAGTATTGTAATGATGTTGAGCAAGAGCTGATGGTAATGATGCTGATGAGCCAGAGCTGAGGAAAGCAATGTTGTTGTTGTTTATTGAAATGAGAAATGATATGAGTTGAGCTATATGAAGCCAGAAGGCTGATGTTCCAAAAAGAGATATGTTGTTATTTTGAAAAAGTTTATGAAACGAGATTTTGAGAAAGTTTATGAAATGAGATTTTGAAAAAGTTTATGAAACGAGATTTTGAGAAAGTTTATGAAATGAGGTTTTGAGAAAGTTTATGATATGAGGTGTTAAGAAAGGTTATGAAGTGAGATGCAAGTATGTTGATGCGATCCCAGCTCTGTGCTCTGTTGAGAAAAGAGATGTTGTAAATAGTGGTTAGGACTCGTTGAAGGGATGCACCAAGGATGAGCCGACCTTAGGTTAATAATTAAACACTAAAATCCTTTAAAAGACATTGACGAATGCGGTGAGTAACGAGTGCGAAGTAGTGGAGAGGAAGATACCATGGGTATCAGGGATACTCAGGAGGAGATTGCATTAGGGGGAGGCAATGACGGTGAAACGTCAAGAAGCCTTGAGTACTTTCTAGGCAGACAAACTCCACATGTGGTATACCAGACGTGGTAGGGACTGGGTCCAAAGCCGTGGTAAGTAGTGCAGCGCAACTAGAACTAGTACTGACGCCCTCTAGATTGCAAATCTTGAACAGTGAGAGGGACTGGAACGGGGCTCTTTGATTTTGCCACTGTACCCGATTTTTCTACAGTGTGCCTTAATACATGATTTGATTTGAGACTGTACCCGATTTTCTACAGTTCTCCTGGCTTGGAGCCATTTGTTGAGACAGCTGTCAAGCCCGCGTGGTAAAGGTCCTGTACTACTGTTTGCTTCCGACTAGGCTGGGTGGATGACCGAGGAGATGTATACGTGTGTTCTAACTGCGAAAGAAACGAGTACCTCGATGATATTATAATTTTCCCCAATCATCGATGGACATGATCTGATAAGACTTGATAAGAAAAGTTTAAGAGTTATGAAAAGACTTGTAATTATAAGAGCGAAATCTTATGAAAGATGGATGATGAGAAATGAACTGAGAATGAAAGTGTGAAAAGTGAATGGAATCATATGAAAATGGAAATGAATATGAGAAAGGAATTGAGAAAGAAAGAATGTTATGTGGAGAAGTGAAAATAAGTCTGGCAAGATAATGAATATTGATAATGATGATAATGATGATGACGATATACTTGAATGCTATGTTGTATGTATGTTGTATTGTTATGTTTGTATTGTCTTGATATCTTGCCTATTGTAAACCCACACAGTCGACGATGCGTCGCTCGGATTGCTTACTCTCTCCTGTTCGTTGGCATATCGGTGTTGCTGGTATCTCAACGGGCAGATGGAGCATTGTATGGAGATCACCACCTGGAAAAGGCACGGAAATGGTTGGAAGCTTACTCCCTATGGCTGGGTATGGACTGGCTACACTCGGATAGTGATTCCGGACCCGGAACACAGACTGAGCGGAGTCAACTTGGAACCGTATTTGGGGCAGGTCACCGTTTTGAGGATACGGGAGCTATGAAGAAAAGGTATGGAGTGAGACTCAGGACAAACCCACCACTCTAGATGGAGTGGAGATGGAGTCAAGTGGTAATGGGAAAGCGGTGGCGGAGATGGCATCACCTTCTGGAGTGAAGAAAGGGCGTAAGAAGAAAGGGAAACTTTATCCGGTTGTTTTCGACAGGAAGATTTAAGGATAGTGTTATGAGTCCAAGTCTGTTGTTAGTGCTTTGAGTCAAGGATTACCTAAGTGATGAGCTATTTATGTAATTCAGTTTTTTTTAGATTACGCCCTACCTTTGAAGAAGTGAAAAAAAAAAAGAAAATGAAATTTTGTGAGAACGGTATAAGTTCTTTTGATGTAATGCAAAGAGCTATATTGAGTTTGAAACCAAACCATTTTTCCATGATAAATATTTTTGGAGACTCAAGTAAGTAAGTATACGTTTTAGTAACAACTCGGTTTTCAGTAAAGAGTGTTAAATGTAAGAATGACATTTCAATAATGTGTTTACAAAAAAAAAAAAAAATTGGCCTCATTTTTTTGCAACTTAATAACTAAAAGTTGAGTATTTTGAGTTACGAAAATCGGGTTGTTACAGAGTGTGCAGCGAGCAATCGAAAGAAGGGAATTCCAGTTGAAACTATGTATATTGTGAATGAATTCCCCAATGTGTATTGTGAACTAGTTTTGTAAAAAGAAATTTTCAATTCACCATGTTATTTTAAACTTAAATTTGTTAAACTTTTAAATATAAAATTAGGGTGTTACACTTTCCATTGAATACCTTTTCACATTTTACATCATTCCCATCATCATCATCGTTTCACTTAAGCATTTAAACATGACCATCGTTCTGCTTAATATGTTTGTTTCCCATACTTCTCATATAGTTTCCACATTCTCACATTATTTTATCAATGTCACTGATCAACAGAGCAACATAATAATATAACATGACTACTTCTCAATTTCAGATAAAAGTTCAACAAGCATAGAGCAGCATATCATCACATTTCATCATCATAAATAAATAGCAGCATGTCATAACATTATAACAGAAAAGGGATGTCTTAGTCCTGTGTATCAGTGGCCAAACATAGACACTCAACTGCCACTATACAACTGACTCTTAAACCCCACGTTCCGGCTTTTGAGATGGCCAGGAACATCTCAACGTATTACCTACAGACCACGGTGCCTTAGGAAAGCTGCTCTCTCACCTCGAATCCAGCAAGTATACGTTAGAACTGATGCGGGCTCTCCCGGCTGACAGTAGCTCCAAATTCTCGATTTGTAGATCCCTCACTTAAAACAAGACACATAATTATTACAAGGCTATTCAACTAACACTCATGCTTAATATCAAGTCATTTTGAAAACTCGTCTTAATTCTTATAGGGTAATCGTAAAAGAAAACCTTCACTCTTCAAAAGTAAATCCAACTTTTGAACATACTTTAAATACCTCAAAATCATTTTAAAACGATTGACAAAACACTTTAAAATAATTCCTCTTGGTGGCTGGTCCGTTCCGGACAGCCATGAATCCAAAGCCCAAAAACATCGAAAAACTTAACTTTTTCAATCCAACTCTTTCACAATTCAAATATCACTTAAAACTTAAAATTTAAATCAATTAAACACACTTTTAGAGTTGAAAAACAAGTTGAATAAATCTGGGACAGAAAGATTAAATCCATAAATCACTTTTTTAACAAATCCGAAAACACCGTAAAGTTGCAATTTTATTCACATAGCAGTCCAACTCAAAACCAACGCTTAAACGCTTTATTTTCAAAACTTTAACTCCAAAATCAAAGCTTGGGCAGCCACTATACATACCCATGAAATTCAATTAACTTAAACTAAATTAATCCAAAAATAATCAATTAATTTCTTAAAAGCTAGTTACGTAATCCAAACACTTTTCAACCATTAGTTAAAATGCAAACGACATACCACACTTTAGCAATCAAATCATACTATCAACTACTTCTATTTATTCATGCATTCAATCGAACTAAGAAAGTGAGAACAAAAACCATTAGTCATTCAAGCAATACTTGGAATAAAATCAAGTTGGTCCTAAACTAAACACTTGACCAAAGATAAACAACAACACTAAATTTTCAATTTTATTTTCACACACACTAAACAAACTTCAAATAATACTTTCCATTTAAAAAAAAATAACTTTCGCATCCTCATGAATATACATTGGCTGAATTCTACACTCCAAGCAAACCAAAATCCCTTAATTCCCTAACCCTTTCTAAAAGCACTCATTCACACCCTTTTCATCCAAACTTTAACATAAAATCAATGGACTAACTCGGAATCAAACATATAACACGTAGTCAATTAAAAAACAAGTTAGCTTTTATGTCAATATACTTTAAATAATTTATACATTGTCCAATAAGCAATCATTTCAAATTCTTAAACTTATCCAAACCGGATCGTGCATTCATTTGGTTCTAGGAATTCAATTAGCATGCAACACTTAGGACTAACCGAATTCAAGTTCACATTTAGTAAAAACAGAATCTTACAGATAAATGGAATCAAGACAATGGCGCAAGAACGGAGCGAAACGAAGCCGGAATCAGTGCCACACGCCTAGGCGTGGAGCTCCTCACGCCCAGGCGTGTCTGCTACGAGAATTGCACCATTTTACAGACCTGGCACGCCCAGGCGTGAGGCCTTGGGCGCCTAGGCGAGCAAAATGCGAGAAAGTGACATTGTTCGCTGTTTTGACCATAACTTGAGCTACGTTTATCGAAATGAGGCAATCTTGGTATGATTATAAATCTAAGGAAAATATCTACAAGTTTTCCAGAAATAGCCTTGCTCAAATTCGTCCATCTTTGGGGTCAAAATCAGTGCCGAAGTTGCTGTCAGATACGAGAAAGCCCAATTAGGCCACTTCCTGATTAGTTTTGCTCCAATTCAATTAGGATTAGTTTTATCTTTTAAATATATGTTTTAGAATTAGGTCAGCAATCATTAGAGAGATTAGAGAGAGAGAGAGAGATTACATAATTTAAGGAGTTTTAGAAGAGAAGATCAAGGATTGGAAGATCCAAGGCTTTTCCATGGTAATCATGTATTCTTCTACTGCTTTTTTTCTTATTTTCTCAATGTGTAACTAAAACCCTCGTGTTAGGAATTGGTGAACTTGTATGGATTAGTTTATTGATTTCATGAATTGATGCTTTTCCGTTTCTAAATCAAGTGTTTGATTGTATTTCTACTGTTATGCATAGAAGTAATTAATCTATGTTTTGGATCTCTAATTCTTCAATTGAGAGATTAGGAATTAGAATAGGTCATGCCTTCAAACAATATAATTATTCAACTTGTAGGGGTACTTTTGGGTAATTATATAACTTGTTATAAATTCGACTGTCTTTAATTAATGGTTATTCAATGGTTTAATTACTTAAGGGATTAAGTGTTATCAAATTAAATAATAAACAGCAATTGCAAGAGGAATCTAGTAATAACTACCTTTGATCGAGACCGTACCCGATACAAATAAAAACAGTTTAAGTATAGTACTAGGAAGTGACTCCTAGGTCATCTCCCAAGGAATATCTTATCAAGCAAAAGGTCGAACACATAGTATGCATAGAAAACAAGGGGGGTTTTGTATTGAATGTTGAAATCTAGAATCAAAACGGAATTAAAATAAAAACGAAGTAACAGATAAGGAAAAGCGGATAAACCCCTTTGGCTCCCATTCACAACTCTATCATCGGTCACAAAAGATCAATTTCTTCCCTCTTCACTGTCCAACTCGTGAGAACTAAATACTAAGCGAAAATTCAATTCTCACCCCAAAACCCTAACCTCTAATTAAGCATTAAAAGCCAAAGCATGGAGATTTTACGAGTTTGCATAAATTAAGCATTCATACACATGGATTATCTCTATAGAATGGAACTAAGTGAACCATAACATATCAATAAGCATGAAAACAGTGAATAAAAACGAAATAGCATTAAGAACAAAACCTCAAGAGTATGTGATACATTACCAAAGGGATTTAACCTAAGAGTTTAGCCTTCCATGATGAAGTAAGTCAAAAACGTGTAGAAAAAGAAGAGAGAGAAACCCTAGCAGCCACCACAAGCTTGGAGAGCAAAACTAAGCCTTCTCTTAGAGAGAGATTGAGAAAAACATGGAATGATAGATGGCTGCTAGGTCTACACGAATTTGGCTTTTTAAATCACAAAACGGGCCTAAATGGGCCAAATCCTAAGGAAAGCTAATCTCTAAATTAAATATAAAAATATCCTATAGATAAAATCTAAATCTTAAAAGATATAAACTAAATCTCAAATAATCCTAAAGATAGATTACAATCTTCACTTCATCATATATCTTCTCTTCCAAAATTAAATCTTCACTCCCAAAATGTCCAAAAAGCCCTTGTGCCAAATATGACCTTAAAATAATAATAGATTAAATTAGGCTAAATAGTCCAAATTAATTAAAATCCGGAATAATAGTCAAATAAAGTCTAAAATACTAAATCATTCTAAGCAATGTCAAGTAGGCACCAAAAATCATCAATGAGAGCAAAATAAGGCTATGAATGATGGGAAATATAATGCTCATCAACCTTAGGAATTTGTTCTTGATTTAGGGAAAAACAGAGATTCATGATAAATAAACAACGCCTACAATGAAACCATGTTCCTAACATCTTTCTCAAATCGCTCACAACTTCTATTTATTTTCTATTTTTAATTTATTTTCTATTTTTATTTCAATTCAATCTTGATTAATTAGTTAGAAACTTATAGATTTTGCTTTTAACTACTCTTTGGTAAGAATTAATTGAACAATTTGCAATCCATGTGGGAAGATATATGGTCTTAACCGACTATATTACTTTGCGATCTAGTATACTTGCTAGAGAGTGAACAAGTTTTTGGCGCCGTTGTCGGAGATTGAAATTCGTTTCAATTAGTTTTTTGTACTTAGTAGTAGTTTTAGGTGAAATTTATTTTTTTAGTTAGTTTTTTGTCTCAACAGGTGCTGCGTAATTTTTCTTTTGTTTCTGTGTTGTGCAGGAATTTGTAGCAATTTAAGTGCAAAGAGGAGAAAAATTCAGCACTAGAAGAGGGAAAAGAACAACTTTGAAGATGGCTGGAGGAGGAGGATCTCATGGATCCTCTCTGCCTCCTCCTCCCAGGAAGACTTTGGCGGAATATGCAACCGTGGACCCAGACTTCCTTGCTTCTAGCATAGTCCGGCCAGCCATCACTGCAACTGCATTCGCAATTGATCCACAATACATCCACCTCATCATGCAGGATCATTTCAGTGGTGCGCCGCATCAAGACCCCAGGGACCATATCGCCAACTTCCTGGGCATGCTCGGATTCTTCAAGATTAAGGGTGCTACGGACGAGGCCATCAGAATGAGGATGTTCCCTCTCTCACTGAGGGGCGAGGTGCTAACATGGGTGAACAACCAGGCACCAGGGAGTCTTTCCAGCTGGAAAGTACTTGTCTCCAAATTCATGGATAAGTTCTTTCCAACTGGGATGCAAGCGAAGCTGAGGCAAGATGTTCACTCATTCATGCAAGAGGACAACGAGCCGTTGCATGAAGCTTGGCAGCGTTACAACCAGCTACTGAGGAAGTTCTCAACATACATGCAAGACTGACAACAGATTCAAACGTTCTATAATGGGCTCAACCGATTCAATCAAAGTATGATTGATGCAGCAGATGGTGGATCGCTGATGAAGAAGACTGTTGAAGAGGCCAAGGAAGTCATTGCAAACATGGCACTCAGCAGCAGTCAGGGACTACGGTCCCAGGTGGAACAAAGCGTCCAGGATAGTTATGATCTGGATTCTAGTCAAGCCGAGATCTTAATCGAGCAGAACAAGCAGATGCAGCAGTAGATTGCTGCATTGACGAAGCAGATAAGCCAGATCACTATGTTAGTTGCATCGAGCACTCTGAAGTGCGACTTTTGTAGGGGAGGTCACCGAAATGGTGATTGTGCTTTTGAAGTCAATAAGGGTCCAACCACCATTGAGGACCAGGCCAATTTTGTGGGTAGTTGAGTACCTAAAAATAACATGTACTCCAATATCCATAATCCGGGGCAAATCAGTCAGTCTCACACCTCATGGTCTAGCCCAGCACCCAATCCATCGCCGCCACAAAAGTAGGGCTGGGAGAAAGCACTTGAAGCAATGGCTACCACAACTAATACATTCATGGCAGAAGCCAGGGCGAATTTCGCCAATCAGGAAGTCAGCATTTGCAACTTGGAGGTGCAAGTGGCTCAAATAAACAATCATATATAAGAGATTGCAACCAACTACAAGGAGCGATGCATGACGGTCACCCTTCGAAGTGGCAAGTCGTATGAGGATCCACAGAAGAAGGGTGATGCAACTGAGCATGAGAAGAAGGATGAGGGGCCAAAGCAACCAAATGAAGGAGGCTCAAATGCAAGGCAACAGACGCAGGATCCACCTGCGGACCAAGAGAAAGAGAAAGGCACACCTAAACCAGCACCACTACCTCCAAGGATTCCATATCCTCAGAGGTTGAAGAAAGAGGAAGACTAGAAGCAATTCAGCAAATTTTTGGAGATGCTATGGAAGGTGCAGATTAACATCCCGTTTGCTGAGGCACTCTCACAAATGCCTCTGTACGCGAGATTCATGAAGGAGTTGCTGACAAAGAAGAAGCGGATGCTCACTGACGAGACGTTCCCGATAGCAGAGAAGTGCAGCAGCATCATCAAATCTAACCTTCCACCCAAGCTGAAGGACCCAGGTAGCTTCACTCTCCCAATTAGCAGAGGCAAGGAGTACTCAGGTAAGGCTCTCTATGACATAGGAGCGAGTGTAAACATTATGCCTTTGTCTATTTGTAATGCATTGAACTTAGGAGAGATTAAGCCTACCCCGACATTACTTCAGTTAGTTGATAGAACTACCCTCCGCCCATATGGAATGGTGGAAGATATTCTGGTTAAGGTGAAAGATTATATCCTGCCCTTGGATTTCATGATCTTAGATGTAGATGAGGATGAAAATATTCCTCTAATTTTTGGACGGCCATTCTTGGCCACAGCAGGGGCAGTGATTGATGTGTCTAGGGGAGAAGTAATTCTCCGAGTGAATGGTGAGCAAACTACAACTAAAATTTTTGAAAAACCACCAGTCACCGCGGAAATCTTCGCCCTACTAATGTGTATTCAACACTCCAATAGAGAGAGTGTTGAGAAGAGGCTGAATAGCAAGGTGCCACCCTTGAAGGGATCCAGGCTCGTGACGTTAAACAAGCGCTAGTTTGGAGGAAACCCAATGTTAATTAATTCCCTTAGGTTTAAAAAAAACTGACGTACATGTCCAGCCACGCCCAGGCGTGGCACGCTTCACGCCCAGGCGTGGAGTGGGTGCAGCATCTCAGTTTGGGGGTGTGACCCCATTTGTTCCCAGTAGTTCCCAATATGTCACCCCAGACCTTGTACTTCGCAAAAATAATATCCTGTTTTTCTAGGTAGTTTTAATTTTTATTTTGTGGTTTTAGTTTAGTTTAGTTTGCTTGAGGACAAGTCAATCTCTAAGTTTGGGGGAGTGGACAAAATAAAAATTAATTTTTCAGACTTGAATTGTTCTCTCATATTTTTGGTGTTGGTTTGTGTTCTTGGTATGGACAGGTAATTATTCTAGACTTAGGACTGTTTTTCTGATGATAGGTGTAAATACTTAGTTTAGGATTAGACTCATTGATTTTGACATTGATTGAGCTGTAAATATTTTTGAGATCTGGTTATTTTGACAAACTTTTTGAGAAGTTGTGATTAGTGAACTGACTATTTAGTCTGTAAGATTTTGGGCCTAAACACTGAAGGGGTATGATTTATTGAATTATTTGATTTGAAACCCCTATTTCTTTTATGAGTGTGTTCACTTTGATTTTGTGTTCCAGAACTTGACCGGTGACCATTTTGAAATTGATAATTGTTTGCATTCATTAAAATGATTAAGGCACTTAGGATTGTATTTTTTTTGCCTTCAACAGATTTTTGATAAACATTGTCCCTTAGTTGCCCATTTTGAGACTAATGACATTATGATTTTTCTTTGGTACCCTGCATTCATTGCATATTCTTTGTTAGTACCTTAAGAATTTTAAATGAGCAATTGAGCGAATGACTCATAAGAAAAAGTGAAAGTAATTGGTGAAAAATGTATGAGTTCTATTTTTCTTCCGTGTGAAAAAAAAAGAAACTGAAAAAAAAATAAATGTGAAAGGAAGAGAATAGAAGGGAAAAAAAGTGAAAATAAAAGAAGTATGAAATTGATTGTGAGTTGAGTTGTGCCTCTTTGGTATTTATAGATCATTCATAATTGTTGAGGGAAAATTGTTTTTGCATTTAGCCCTTAGTTTTGTCCTTTCTTTCTTTTATCCCACCTAACACTTGTAGCCATGGCCTCATTACAACCAAATATAAGACCTTTTGATTTTTGTGTGCATTCAATAATTTCAGTGGAGATTTGGGTCTATGGTCAAGCATATGGTAACATATTGTCATTGTATGAACTTGAGTGAATTGTTATAACCATTGATACACATGAGAGATACACACTGTGAGGTTGAGAGTGTTCACTAGTCTTGAGTTCTTATTTTGTTTGTTTCTCTAACCAGGTTTCAATTGTATGAATTGCTTGTGAAAATAAGTGTCTGAGTCTGTGAGTCGAAGTCTTAGATTAGGTGTGTACATTTTGACTTAGGAGGTAGTCTTGTGTTCTAGAGTTTTTATTTTACTTTTGCCTGGGACATGCAAAATACTATGTTTGGGGAGTGATTTGGGTCTAATATATGATATTATGGGTATGATTTAGACTCCTTTTTACTATGGTTTTGGCTTGTTTCTCTTGAAAATATAGGTTGTTTTTGTTAGTTTTTAGGAAGTTAGGTAATTTGGAATCCTTTGAATGTTTTGATCCTTTTTGGGTTTGTTTCAGGAACTTTCGGAGCTTAAATGAAGAAAATAAATATGGAGCATGAAAGAGGATGAAAAGACCTTGAAAATGGCGCAAGAATGGAGCGAAACGGATCCGGAATCAGTGCCACACGCGCAGACATGGAGCTCCCCACACCCCGGCGTGTCTGCTATGAGAATTGCACCATTTTACAGACCTGGCATGCCCAGACATGAGACCCTGGGCACCCAGGCTCGCAAAATGTGAGAAAGTGACACTGTTCATTGTTTTGACCATAACTTGAGCAACGCTTATCCAAATGAGGCGATCTTGGTATCATTTTAAAGCTAAGGAAAAGATATACAACTTTGAGCAAACTAGCAGAACCAAGCGCAGGCTCAACAGAACCAGGCTGAGAACCTTGCCCGGAACATCGCCGCAGCCGCAGCCGCAGCTGCTGCAGCTGCAGCCCTTCAGCCGCAACCTCCGGCTCCGGTCGAGATCGACTGGATGAGCCGATTTCGGAAGAACGAACTACCTCGGTTCGAAGGAGGTTACAATCCTGATGGAGCTCAGAGATGGCTCCAGGACATTGAGAAGATTTTCCGATCTCTGCAACCTCCCTACGAGTACAGGGTGAGGTTGGCTGAATTTGTGCTGGTGAGTGAAGCCGAGCACTGGTGGGAGCAGCAGATCCGTGGACTGGAAGCGGGTAATGAAGCCATTACCTGGGATTTGTTCCGAGCTCGATTCCTCGGAAAGTACTTTCCTGAAGATGTCAGGAGAGAGAAGGAGCTCGCCTTTCTCAAGCTGGAATAGAGGAACTTGAGTGTCGGAGAATATGCTGCTCAGTTCGAGGATTTGATCCGCTACTCAGGCAGCTACAGAGATGCTGATGAACGTACCAAGTGCATCAAGTTTGAATCTGGTCTCCGTGACGATATTCGGCTCGTATTCGAATATCAGAACGTGGCCAACCTCTCGCAATTGGTGAACATGGCTAGCACCTATGAGAAGGGGCTCAAGAGGAAAGCTGACGGAAAGAGGAGCAGGTCGGCACAGAAAGCAGTGGGGCCGATCAGAGGGAAGGGAGCGGTTCAGAGATCTGCTCCCTAGGTGAATCCGAGCTCAAGATTGTCAACGACTCCGAGGAGCGGTGGTCAGATGGTGGTTGTCCCTGGTCCCTATCCGATATGCCAACACTGCGGGAGGCAACACAGGAGAGAATGCTGGAGTCTGGATCCGAACAGAGCAAGAGGATCCTGTTTCCAATGTGGCAAGCCTGGTCATTTTGCAGCTCGGTGTACTGAGAACGTTGTCAAAGAAGAGGTCAATGTGGCAAAGGCACAACAGGCTGGTGTTAATCGACCTATGCAGAGAGGCAAAGTTTATACCATGGATGGTGAAGAGGTGACTGATGCTGACGAGCTGATCCGAGGTACTTGTCAAGTAGACAACATTACATGTGCTGTGTTATTTGATTGTGGAGCCACACATTCTTTCATTTCCCTTGACTGTATGAACAGACTAAAACTATCCCCAGTAGAAATGCCTTACAAACTATCCATTTCTACCCCAACCAATTTTTCTGTAATCACTTCTAAAATGTGTCTAGAGTGTCCTATCCAAGTATTAGTTAGAGAGTTTAAAGTCAATTTGATTTGCCTACCCTTAACCAAGCTAGATATTATCCTCGGCATGGACTGGATGTCTCAACACCATGTCCTGCTCGATTGCCGAGAAAAGACCGTAATCTTTAGTGGCCCTTCTGTCGCGAAGTTAGAGACAACAGAGGAACCGATCTTAGACCAAATTCCTGTGGTAGGAGAATTCCCAGAGGTTTTCTCGGACGAAATGCCTGGCTTACCGCCGAGAAGAGAAGTAGAGTTCAGTATAGACCTTATTTCGGGAACTGGCCCGATCTCAATTGCTCCGTACCGAATGGCACCTCCCGAGCTAGAAGAGCTCAATAAACAGTTAGAAGAACTTTTGGCCAAGAAGTTAATCCGACCAAGTGTATCCCCTTGGGGAGCTCCGATCCTGTTCATTAAAAAGAAAGATGGTAGCCTCAGAATGTGTACTGATTATCGAAAACTCAATGCGGTAACGGTGAAGAACAAATATCCCCTCCCTCGGATTGATGACTTGTTAGACCAACTTAAGGGAGCGTCGGTATTCTCTAAGATTGATCTCCGATCAGGATACCACCGATCCGTATCCGAGATGAAGATATTCCGAAGACAGCTTTCAGGACGAGATATGGGCATTTTGAGTATGTGGTTTGTAACACCCTCACAATTATATAGTTTAATTACTAATAATTAAGTTGATGTTTACTTAGGACTTGAAAATTTCGTTTTAAAACTTAATGAAAATCCGACAGAGTTTCCTCTGTGTATCGGACTTCCCAAAAATTTAGAATTTTCACCTGTCAAACCAGTACAATTCAGAAAAACATTTCAACTTCTAAATATAATAATTAACTTTACCAGCCCTAACAACGACATATAACAAACTCGGGCTTACAGTGATTAGATTATTTCAAAAACCCAAAATAGATTAATTTTAATAAAATGACCATAATACACTCTAAACTAAATTACACTCCACGGTGTGGAGTGCACTCCTGCTCGGCCAGTAATAGTGCAATCTCAATCTCTATACTTGTAAGTATAGTAAGGGTGTGAGCATTGCACATGAAATAAAATTGCAGTTTCCATATAATCATAATAAATCCACTAGGCCAAACACAAGTAGTAAAGCAACAACATATATCATTTGCAAACTTAGTCACACTCAACATTGTTCCAACATGTTCATTCCTTACCACAATTACATATTTACGTTCTAATTACATGACCTTGACCAATATAAATGTTCTTTTCCTTTTCCTTTATCACTTTTTATATTCATTTCCGTTGCTTTTAACCATTTTCCGTATTTATTTCCATTGCCTTTATCCATTTTCCGTTAGTGTGTGTAACCCCAAACAGAGATCTACACACACTTCCCTTACCTTTTATTATTTGGCTACAGGGTCAATACAACCACCTGCGCCGTGCCACAGGGTCAATACAACCACCTACGACATGTTCCATTTTATTTAGGCAACAGGGTCAATACAACCACCTGTGCCGTGCCACAGGGTCAATACAACCGCCTGCGACATGTACCATTTTATTATGGCCACAGGGTCAATACAACCACCTGCACTGTGCCACAGGGTCAATACAACCGCCTGTGACATTTACCCTTTACCATTTAAATTAACCAACCATCCAATTCATTAATATAGTCAGTAACATAATTTCCATTAATACTCAACAACATACATGAGCTTAATTCATTCTAGCTTATCACATATCATTTCCCATGAATACTTATAAATAGCCACTTCCAAATAATCAAGCATATAATTCCAACACACATTTTCAATTACTCCCCTTTAAGGTCACATTCCACAATTAGCATTTACCACCGTTTTCTTTTATTTTCCCATAATATAATATACCCATATATATATTCATTTCACAACAATTTCCCCTTTAATTAACCACAACTTAGTCCATTAGTTGTACACATAATCATCATACTCCAAATAGTTACAAGTAAACATAATTGCAATTCACTCCAATTCAATTACATACATAAAGCTTACCCTTTTCAAATAATTACCAAAAAGCATTATATCACCCATAATCACAATTATAGTCCATTTCAAATTTCCACAAAACACACATAATGCACAATAATCATATTTACTATATAATCATATTCAATCTACAAATTATTCAATATAAATTCATATTTAAAGTTCACACTACCTATCACCTCCCAATTATATCTCTTTTTCTTTTATGCCTTCTTTTTCTTATATTCATTATGTCTTAAATTTTATTCTTGATTTTTCCTTACAAACACATAACTCCTAGAAAATCATTATAACCATAGGGATACCCAATCCTAGATCAAACCAATGCTCACTATAACCACCCCCTTACCTTGCTTTCCCAAAGACACGCTCCTTTTTGTGCGACACTGTCAAAAAGTATCCTAGCCCATTGCTTACACGTGGCGACAAGTTCTCAAGCTCCTTTGTCGTCTAATCATATTATATAAAATAAATAATAATCAATATAATGCGCCAAGGCCTACTCATAGACGATAGATAAACAACGACACAGACGCTTTTATTTACTAAACCAATATCGGCATTGATTTGTGGTTTGATTTAATACGTTATAAAAAATACACATTTCCTTACACGTTACACGTGAAGTAGATTAACAAAAAGGGGGCCCTTTGATGTTCTCAAAAACAGATTTTAATATCAATTAGTAAGCTATTCTCAAGGTGAAAATATGTCAAAAACATATTTAAAACAAATACTTTCAAACTTTACGTGATAGGGAGTTTATATCTGGAAATCAAAACAAACTTCTTCGAAATCACCAAACTGATAAATATCAACATATCATATATTGAGAGATTATCAAATCAAAAGATTGTTTGAACGTAATTCATAAACCCAAGTCAAATGGAAATTAAACTTAAAATCATTGTGTCTCGATAAAATAGTACGATTCTTTATTAAAAAGACCTTAACTTTCGGAACTTGTATAATCCTTCAAAACGAACCAAAATCACGTAACTTTGATAATAACTCACAAAATCAAATGTTAATTTTACTTGACACTATTAATTCCGAATTAAAAGGAAATGCCTCGATTTAAAATAAGTCCAAATTACATTTCTAACGTTCAGGCAATTATACTTCCTTTCAATTCGAAATCAAAGTTAAAGCCTTTAACCCGAATTAATGTATGTCAAACATATATCGAATTCCTATTTAATTGGTGTATTGTTAGTTCAAGGACAATCCAGCCCAACTAACCTACAACTCAATTACTTAGGAACCCAACGCATTTAACCAAAAATACTTTTAAAACTAATCGTTCGACATAACCATTAAACCGGTTTTACAGCAAGTCAAAGCAACTAACTGAGTTATTATCAACAACGATATATTAAACTTAATATGAAATCATACTACCATCAAATTTCCCAAAACAATAATGAAGCTCCAAAACACTAACTTTCCAAAACCATTTAACACTTTATAATTATTACCAATTAAGATTACGATTATTGTTGAATTACTATCATTAAAATGCATCATAGAGCAATTAAGAAAGTGTTAGAGATTTACCCACAAATCAACTTTTCAAGCATCAAAGGGGATTAGCTCGATTCCATAGCTCCACTCCAATCCGGTTTGCAGCCAAACGGGTTGAAACCGGTTCAGTCAACCCCAAACCCGTACGGTTCATGCCAAAACCGCTCCAATCAGTTGCTCGCAGCATCATCTTCATGGAAGGACCAGCAACCACGGCGGTTGATCTAGTAGCAGGGTCGCCGGCGCAAAGAGGCGGTGAAGGCAAGGGTGGAGATCGCGACGTTTGTCCATGGAGATGGCGGCTCGGTCCTGGGTGGTGGCGGCTAAACCAGTCGCAGAAGTGGTTATGGCGATTTGGACCATGGCAGTCGCGATTCGTGCGACAGAGGCGGCTTGCAACAGCGGCTGGCTTCACAAGAATGCGGGTTCGGCGAACGAGAGAGAGTGCGTGAACCGGATAAGGAGAGAGAGGCGAAGGGACCATATGAAAGGGAAGGAGAAAGGGTGGCCATGGGTGAGGTAGCGGTGGCTGTGGTGGTGCTCGGCGCCGACGTGAGAGAGAAAGACGAGAGAGAGAGAGCACGGGGTGGGGCGGCGGAAGCCCCCTTGTTGAAGAAGAATTAGGGCTTTTGCCCTCACTCACAGCACACACACACACGTATAGTCTTTTTTTTTTCTTTACCTTTACTTTTATTTATTTATTATTTACACTAAATAAAAATCAATATATTTTTTTTTGAGTATCCAAAAATAGAACTTAGTCATCAAATCAATTAAGCAAATATATTACTTTTTTTTAAATGTTCTAGAGTCGAATATTTAA
Source organism: Crotalaria pallida (assembly GCA_037953625.1). Taxonomy (NCBI): domain Eukaryota; kingdom Viridiplantae; phylum Streptophyta; class Magnoliopsida; order Fabales; family Fabaceae; genus Crotalaria; species Crotalaria pallida. The sequence continues at coordinate 44,868,679 of CM075650.1, read as the reverse complement.
AACACTAACATAATTCATTATTTAATATATAAGATTTAAGTAAAATATCTCAAACTGTTTAGTATTACTTTAATATGATAATTTTCTTTTTAAAAGAGTTCACTTTAAAATATAATTAAATATGTCTTTGCAATTAACATAATCCATTTTAGGAAAATAGCCAACACTGAAATGATAAATTCTAGGGAAAAATTATTTAATTCAATCAAACTTATAATTTATAACGTTAAAGAAATCACGGTGTTCCAATTCTGATATTTCCTAACACTTTTATAATATTAAAAGAGACCTTAATTTGTTATTCTCAAACTATATTATTGTTATTATTATTTCAACATATTATTTATCATAATTATACTACGGGTTACAATTCGGGATGTTACAATTCTCCCCCACTTAGGAGAATTTCGTCCCCGAAATTCCGGTTGGTTCAAGTGAATGGAGGACCATCACTTAAACAGGGCATCTAACTATGATATCTAACTCTTTCCAGGTTCACTCCCCCACTTATGATGCTCCTAGAGCAATACGCTTTGGTGTTTTTCTCAAATCTATTTCCGACTGCATTGGCCCAAAATCGTTTCATGCTAATACCTTCTTTCCTTAACACCAATGAGTACGGTTGAATTCCTGTTTAGGATTTCTAAAGTAGGACCAAGGTTCACTAATCCAAGAATTCTTGACGTTTGTTCCAACAAACCAAGACAAACGTAACTGTAAACAAGCACTACGTGTAGCACGAGGGTCTTAGTCAACTTGCAAGCTGTGATATACATTTCATGCCGATATCAAACTCCGCGAGTTTGTTAAACTCTTCGCAAGGCACAGAACAACTATTCTAGCAAGGAAGAACGTAGGGTAAATCATCACTGACAATTTGATTGACTCGTGGGTTGTCAATTTGACAATAGCACGATAACATTGGATAACAATGAGCGAAATTAAGATTCTCTTGGTTGTCAACACTATTCCAGGTAGGATAGGGGACTTTTCTGACTACACATTAGAGAGGCACGATATAATAGACTCATGAAAAATATCAATTGAATCCAAGGATAAGACAAGCCAAGAGGTTATAAAAAGAGTCGTTTTCAGTTTCTAACGAGAAGTAAGGATAGAGTCTCAAGAGTTACCTCTTTGAAAATATTAAGCGACATGATCAAAACAAACATGATTATCCCATCATGGATCACATGAAAATGATTTCATGTTACTTGGAATATTTCAAACTAGCAAGCATGTTTTTAAACTTAGCAAGAGACAAATCGAGTCTATGGCGATCACGATTTAATTGGAATTGAAAGAATTACCAAATAATCAGGATTTTGACCTATAAGAGGTGATAAGGATTATGAACCAAAGATAGATTCAGGGATGGACTTGTCAAGTCATAACCGTATGTTGCCTTCGGGAACTGATACACGACTAGAGGAAGGGTAAACTATTCTCTTAATTATGCTTACCACACGGAATCCTACTCATCCAGAAAGATTTAAGATGCCATGCAATTATCAAGGTTTTACACAAACAGAGTCAACTCTCCAGATTTGAGACACCGAACATAATTTGGAAATGTGAAAAAGGAAAAGGAAGATCTATAAGTTTCTTTTTTTTTTTGGGATTGTCTTCTAGTCATTCCGTCGCACACTCTGATTTTAGAGCATTCCAAATCAATATGGTATTAACTACCACGAATTGTTTTAAGTAAACTATTGGATATTACTAATTGTCAACTTATACTCTTGAACTCGAAACCTTTAATGATATCACCTTCCAATAAATGCAAGCATTGGGATGATCAAGCCCAACCTTACATTCCATTGGGGGTAAAATCATTCCCGCATTAACTGAATTTTTGTCATACTACGAACAAATTGATATTGCTCTTGTCCAAAAATTTTATTTGAATTATTTGGTGTGAATTGTCACATTCGAAATTCGTGCACTTGATGCAATCCTAAGGGTTGATCCTTCCCGTTGGGGTGGCAACTAGTATGCCCTAGCCCGTTGGGGTCTCTCATTTCCCTTAGTGTTGACAATTACACGTTTTCCAAGTGCCACAATACAATAGTTAAGGATATCGGATTCGAACACTTTACGAAGTCCGGAACAAACACTAAGAATTCAACTATAAGCTAAGAGATGTTATACTAAGTCCGCTAAATTCTAATTCCTAATCTAACTAACTTAGACATATAACTATCTATTGGTTACTCGCTTGTTGAGTAAACCATAGGAGTTGTGAATCCAAACTCCAAGGCCGAGGAAAAACTGCTCTGATACCATAATGTAACACCCTCACAATTATATAGTTTAATTACTAATAATTAAGTTGATGTTTACTTAGGACTTGAAAATTTTGTTTTAAAACTTAATGAAAATCCGACAGAGTTTCCTCTGTTTATCGGACTTCCTAAAAATTTAGAATTTTCACCTGTCAAACCAGTACAATTCAGAAAAACATTTCAACTTCTAAATATAATAATTAACTTTACCAGCCCTAACAACGACATATAACAAACTCGGGCTTACAGTGATTAGATTATTTCAAAAACCCAAAATAGATTAATTATAATAAAATGACCATAATACACTCTAAACTAAATTACACTCCACGGTGTGGAGTGCACTCCTGCTCGGCCAGTAATAGTGCAATCTCAATCTCTGTACCTGTAAGTATAGTAAGGGTGTGAGCATTGCACATGAAATAAAATTGCAGTTTCCATATAATCATAGTAAATCCACTAGGCCAAACACAAGTAGTAAAGCAACAACATATATCATTTGCAAACTTAGTCACACTCAACATTGTTCCAACATGTTCATTCCTTACCACAATTACATATTTACGTTCTAATTACATGACCTTGACCAATATAAATGTTCTTTTCCTTTTCCTTTATCCCTTTTTATATTCATTTCCGTTGCTTTTAACCATTTTCCGTATTTATTTCCATTGCCTTTATCCATTTTCCGTTAGTGTGTGTAACCCCAAACAGAGATCTACACACACTTCCCTTACCTTTTATTATTTGGCTACAGGGTCAATACAACCACCTGCGCCGTGCCACAGGGTCAATACAACCACCTGCGACATGTTCCATTTTATTTAGGCAACAGGGTCAATACAACCACCTGTGCCGTGCCACAGGGTCAATACAACCGCCTGCGACATGTACCATTTTATTTTGGCCACAGGGTCAATACAACCACCTGCGCCGTGCCACAGGGTCAATACAACCGCCTGTGACATTTACCCTTTACCATTTAAATTAACCAACCATCCAATTCATTAATATAGCCATAAACATAATTTCCTTTAATACTCAACAACATACATGAGCTTAATTCATTCTAGCTTATCACATATCATTTCCCATGAATACTTATAAATAGCCACTTCCAAATAATCAAGCATATAATTCCAACACACATTTTCAATTACTCCCCTTTAAGGTCACATTCCACAATTAGCATTTACCACTGTTTTCTTTTATTTTCCCATAATATAATATACCCATATATATATTCATTTCACAACAATTTCCCCTTTAATTAACCACAACTTAGTCCATTAGTTGTACACATAATCATCATACTCCAAATAGTTACAAGTAAACATAATTGCAATTCACTCCAATTCAATTACGTACATAAAGCTTACCCTTTTCAAATAATTACCAAAAAGCATTATATCACCCATAATCACAATTATAGTCCATTTCAAATTTCCACAAAACACACATAATGCACAATAATCATATTTACTATATAATCATATTCAATCTACAAATTATTCAATATAAATTCATACTTAAAGTTCACACTACCTATCACCTCCCAATTATATCTCTTTTTCTTTTATGCCTTCTTTTTCTTATATTCATTATGTCTTAAATTTTATTCTTGATTTTTCCTTATAAACACATAACTCCTAGAAAATCATTATAACCATAGGGATACCCAATCCTAGATCAAACCAATGCTCACTATAACCACCCCCTTACCTTGTTTTCCCAAAGACACGCTCCTTTTTGTGCGACACTGTCGAAAAGTATCCTAGCCCATTGCTTACACGTGGCGACAAGTTCTCAAGCTCCTTTGTCGTCTAATCATATTATATAAAATAAATAATAATCAATATAATGCGCCAAGGCCTACTCAGAGACGATAGATAAACAACGACACAGACACTTTTATTTACTAAACCAATATCGGCATTGATTTGTGGTTTGATTTAATACGTTATAAAAAATACACATTTCCTTACACGTTACACGTGAAGTAGATTAACAAAAAGGGGGCCCTTTGATGTTCTCAAAAACAGATTTTAATATCAATTAGTAAGCTAATCTCAAGGTGAAAATATGTCAAAAACATATTTAAAACAAATACTTTCAAACTTTACGTGATAGGGAGTTTATATCTGGAAATCAAAACAAACTTCTTCGAAATCACCAAACTGATAAATATCAACATATCATATATTGACAGATTATCAAATCAAAAGATTGTTTGAACGTAATTCATAAACCCAAGTCAAATGGAAATTAAACTTAAAATCATTGTGTCTCGATAAAATAGTACGATTCTTTATTAAAAAGACCTTAACTTTCGGAACTTGAATAATCTTTCAAAACGAACCAAAATCACGTAACTTTGATAATAACTCACAAAATCAAATGTTAATTTTACTTGACACTATTAATTCCGAATTAAAAGGAAATGCCTCGATTTATAATAAGTCCAAATTACATTTCTAACGTTCAGGCAATTATACTTCCTTTCAATTCGAAATCAAAGTTAAAGCCTTTAACCCGAATTAATGTATGTCAAACATATATCGAATTCCTATTTAATTGGTGTATTGTTAGTTCAAGGACAATCCATCCCAACTAACCTACAACTCAATTACTTAGGAACCCAACGCATTTAACCAAAAATACTTTTAAAACTAATCGTTCGACATAACCATTAAACCGGTTTTACAGCAAGTCAAAGCAACTAACTGAGTTATTATCAACAACGATATATTAAACTTAATATGAAATCATACTACCATCAAATTTCCCAAAACAATAATGAAGCTCCAAAACACTAACTTTCCAAAACCATTTAACACTTTATAATTATTACCAATTAAGATTACGATTATTGTTAAATTACTATCATTAAAATGCATCATAGAGCAATTAAGAAAGTGTTAGAGATTTACCCACAAATCAACTTTTCAAGCATCAAAGGGGATTAGCTCGATTCCATAGCTCCACTCCAATCCGGTTTGCAGCCAAACGGGTTGAAACCGGTTCAGTCAACCCCAAACCCGTACGGTTCATGCCAAAACCGCTCTGATCAGTTGCTCGCAGCATCATCTTCATGGAAGGACCAGCAACCACGGCGGTTGATCTAGTAGCAGGGTCACCGGCGCAAAGAGGCGGTGAAGGCAAGGGTGGAGATCGCGACGTTTGTCCATGGAGATGGCGGCTCGGTCCTGGGTGGTGGCGGCTCAACCAGTTGCAGAAGTGGTTATGGCGATTTGGACCATCGCAGTCGCGATTCGTGCGACAGAGGCGGCTTGCAGCAGCGGCTGGCTCCACAACAATGCGGGTTCGGCGAACGAGAGAGAGTGCGTGAACCGGATAAGGAGAGAGAGGCGAAGGGACCATATGAAAGGGAAGGAGAAAGGGTGGCCATGGGTGAGGTAGCGGCGGCTGTGGTGTTGCTCGGCGCCGACGTGAGAGAGAAAGACGAGAGAGAGAGAGAGCACGGGGTGGGGCGGCGGAAGCCCCCTTGTTGAAGAAGAATTAGGGCTTTTGCCCTCACTCACAGCACACACACACACACGTATAGTCTTTTTTTTTCTTTACCTTTACTTTTATTTATTTATTATTTACACTAAATAAAAATCAATATATTTTTTTTTGAGTATCCAAAAATAGAACTTAGTCATCAAATCAAATAAGCAAATATGTTACTTTTTTTTTTAAATGTTCTAGAGTCGAATATTTAAAACACTAACATAATTCATTATTTAATATATAAGATTTAAGTAAAATATCTCAAACTGTTTAGTATTACTTTAATATGATAATTTTGTTTTTAAAAGAGTTCACTTTAAAATATAATTAAATATGTCTTTGAAATTAACATAATCCATTTTAGGAAAATACTCAACACTTAAATGATAAATTCTAGGGAAAAATTATTTAATTCAATCAAACTTATAATTTATAACGTTAAAGTAATCACGGTGTTCCAATTCTGATATTTCCTAACACTTTTATAATATTAAAAGAGACCTTAATTTGTTATTCTCAAACTATATTATTGTTATTATTATTTCAACATATTATTTATCATAATTATACTACGGGTTACAATTCGGGATGTTACATGGTTATGCCTTCGGACTTACCAACGCCCCTGCCATCTTTATGGACTACATGAATAGGATCTTCCGACCTTATCTAGACTCGTTTGTGATAGTCTTCATCGACGATATCCTTATTTACTCCAGAAGTCCGAGTGAACATGAGCAGCACTTGAGAACAGTGTTGCAGGTTTTGAAGGACAAGGAACTCTACGCCAAGCTTTCTAAATGCAGTTTTTGGCTCAAAGAAGTTCATTTCCTCAGACATGTGATATCCGAGCACGGTGTTGGGGTTGATCCCTCCAAGGTAGAAGCTGTACTCAAGTGGGAGAGGCCCAACTCAGTAACCGAGATAAGGAGTTTCCTCGTTCTTGCGGGGTACTACAGGAGATTCATTGAAGGATTTTCCAAACTGGCTTTTCCGTTGACCTCGTTAACCCGAAAGGATGCACCTTACCAGTGGTCCGAACTGTGCGAACAAAGCTTCCAAGAGCTAAAGAAAAGGTTGACGAGCTCGCCCATATTGATCTTGCCAGATCTGACCAAAGCCTTTGACGTATTTTGTGACGCCTCGAAGCAGGGTCTCGGCTGTGTGTTGATGCAACAGGGAAAAGTGGTGGCTTATGCCTCTCGGAAACTTCGGTAACACGAGCAGAATTATCCCACGCATGATCTCGAATTGGCAGCTGTGGTTTTCGCCCTTAAGATTTGGAGACACTACCTGTATGGCACGAAGTTTGAAGTATTCGATGACCACAAGAGTCTCGGCTACCTGTTCGACCAGAAGGAGCTGAACATGAGGCAGCGCAAATGGGTAGAATTCTTGAAAGATTACGATTTCAACTTGCATTATCACCCTGGAAAAGCCAACGTTGTGGCCGATGCCCTAAGCAGGAAAAACCTTCATCTGAGCAACATGATGGTCCGAGAGATGCAGTTGATGCAGGAGTTCAGTGATCTTAACCTCGGCATACAGAAGAAGGAAAATAGTGTTGTGCTGGAGATGTTGCAAGTAACAAATGAGTTTGTGGGATTTATCAAGGAAAGACAGGCTGTCGACCTAGAACTCCAGAAGCTACTAGAAAGAGCAGGAGACAAGGATGAACCCGACTTCACTAAAGGACCCGATGGTCTCGTACGATTTTGGGGTCGAGTTTGCGTTCCTATGGACTTTGAAGTCCGAAGAGAGTTAATGGAAGAAGCCCACAAGACGAAGATGAGTCTTCACCCAGGAGCCACAAAGATGTGCCAGGATCTGAAGAGGTTATTTTGGTGGCCGAAGTTGAAGACCGATGTGGCAGATTATGTGTCTCGGTGTTTGACATGTCAAAAAGCCAAGATCGAGCATCAGAAACCAGGAGGATTACTCAAATCCTTGGAGATTCCGCAATGGAAGTGGGACAGCATCTCGATGGATTTTGTGTCGGGTCTACCAAGAACGAGATCAGGGCAGGAAGCCATTTGGGTTGTGGTGGACCGACTAAAAAAGTGTGCCCATTTCCTGCCGATTAGTATGAAGTACAACCTAGAGAAGCTGACGCAACTGTACATAAAGGACATTGTTCGGCTTCATGGTGTTCCGAGCAGCATAGTGTCGGACCGTGATCCTCGCTTCTTATCTCAATTCTGGCAGAGTTTGCAAGAAGCCATTGGTACAAAGTTGAGGTTTAGCACAGCTTATCATCCTCAAACCGATGGACAATCCGAGCGCACCATTCAGACCCTTGAGGACTTGTTGAGAACATGTGTGCTTGAACAGTCGGAACGTTGGGAAGCACTTCTGCCCTTGGTCGAATTTACCTACAACAACAGCTTCCATTCAAGCATTGGAATGGCTCCTTTCGAAGCATTGTATGGTCGGAAATTTCAGACGCCGTTATGCTGGTTCCAGATAGGAGAAAACTTGTTGATTGGTCCCGACATTGTACATGAGACAACCGAGAAGATCCGAATGATACAAGGAAAGATGAAAGCAGCCCAAGACCGACAGAAGAGCTATGCCGACAAGAGAAGAAAACCCTTGAACTTCATTGAAGGAGACCATGTATTCCTTCGGGTATCCCCTGTAACAGGTATCGGCCGAGCTATCAAATCAAAGAAGTTGACCCCTAGGTTTATCGGACCGTACCGGATATCAGAGAAGGTCGGACCAGTAGCTTACAGAATTGCTCTACCTCCGCACTTGTCTAAACTCCATGATGTATTTCACGTCTCGCAACTTCGGAGATACATTCACGATCCCTCACATGTGATAGCAGTGGACGAGCTGCCGCTAAAAGACAACCTGACCTTCGAAGTTCTTCCAGTCCGAGTGGAAGACAAGCAAGTCAGACGGCTCAGAGGGAAGGAAATCTCTTTGGTCAAGGTCGTCTGGAATCAGAATGATATGGAGGAAGCTACTTGGGAACTCGAGGAGAAGATGAAGCAGTCATATCCGCAACTGTTCAATGCCGACTAAATTTCGAGGACAAAATTCCTGTAAGTGGGAGAGGAATGTAACATCCTGAAAATTAATATTAAATATAATAACTCTAGATATATATATATATATATATATATAAAGTATATAATGATTTATTTAGGGATAGGATTAAGCCGTAGGAATTGTATAAGGGTAGTGTGGTAATAGGAAGCATAGGCCGACCTAGAATGTAGGTATTGGACCTCGGACCGATCCCGGCCGAGCTAAATGGGGTCATAGTTAGATCCAGTGAAAATGTTTTGATAATGACAAAGGTTTTGAACAAGCTACAAATGGTTTGATCAAGCTCAAGGTTTGAAGAAGTTCAACAAGAAAACAAAACACAACAAATGATGAAGAGAGAGCAAGCTCATGAAGATTCAATTTGTGTATTGTATTGTAATATCTTTGTTTTGAGTCTTTTAGTTTATGAGTTTGGGTAGAGTCTTTAGAGGATAGTGAATCTCTATCAAGGTCATGATCATATCATAATTTGAGTTTTCACTTAACCTAAAATTAATAGGTGGCTTAAAGGTTTGAAAGAAAAGGTTTAGTTTTGAGAAAACAAGTTTTTAATTGATTTTAGCAGTGGTCAATCGATTAAATGTTTGGTTAATCGATTAACAAGTTATTTTTATCAGTGGCTAATCGATTAATGAGAATGGCTAATCGATTAACACAACTGTAACAGTGCTTAATCGATTAAGGCATTGTGTTAATCGATTAACACGTGCAGAATCAGTTTTTTAAATAAGCTTTTCAAGGCAAAATCAATTTCTATTGTTTTACTAAATTTTGGGTATTCTATATAAACCTTTTCCTAATCATTGTGATTAACAAGTATCATTTTTACATCAATTTTACAAAGATCAAAGCCACACTATTCTCTCTCACTTTCATAGATCAAAGCTTTTCACTTTTACATTCTTTGATCAAGAATCTTTGAATCTCTTATGTTGATATTTTCATAGTTCTTGAAAGAGATTCATAGGATTGTCATTGTTTTCAATTTGGTTGTAATCATTTCAAAGGAGGCAAACAATCTACAACAAAGGAAGCCTTGGTGGTTGTTCATTAAGCAAAGTTATCTTGGAAGTCTTGTTGTGTTAACAAGCAATTGGAAGTCTTGGTGTGAGGCATCATCAAGCAAGTGGAAGTCTTTGAAGCATCTCAAAGCAATTGGAAGACTTGTTGTGAGGATATCGGCAAGCAAGGGGAGAGGTTAGATTAGATTCAATAGGGTTGCAAGACAAGAGTGTGGTATCTCTTGGAGGCTATCAAGTGGGGTATCTTGAGAGGCATTTGCTTGTAATTTGAGAACTCTAATTCCTCATAGTGAAGAATCTCTCTTGGTTGAAGAGGGGACTGGATGTAGCTTTCAAGTGGATGAAAGTGAACCAGGATAAATCTCTGTGTCGTATCTCTAAACTCTTAACTCTTTACATTCAAGTCATTTCAATATTGTTCTTGGTTGAAAACCTAGAAAAGAGTGCTTTTCATAATTGATTGAATTGAATCTTAATTGTGCAAATTGATTTGGGAAAATCATTTTCATAACCTAGGTAATCAATAAGAATATTGGTGTTAATCAATTCCGCTTTATCTCTGATCTTACGTGTTAATTGATTGATTTTCGTATTCAATTGAAAAGTGATTTTTCAGTTTTAACAGTGATTAATCGATTAACTGAAGCTGTTAATCGATTAACCAAAATCAAGCTTTTGTAAATAATCGATTAGTTGCATTTTTAATCGATTAATCTTTTGAAGCCTTTCGGTATTAATCGATTAATTGAAGGCTTAATCGATTAAGTGCTGAAAATCTTGTAAAAATCATTTATTTTAATCGTTTCGATTCGTTTCTTTCGAAAATATTTCAAGGTTTATTTAACACCTATTCAACCCCCCCTTCTAGGTGTTCTCCTAGTGTCTCCTAGTTATTTCACCCACCGATTGTAGTTCTTACAATTGGTATCAAAGCTCGGGCGAAAGACACGAGCATAGAGCTTTTTTGTTAAGATCCTTGAGGAAACTACAATGGGTTCTACGAATCCCTTTTGTGGTGAAGGTGCTTCGATAAGTCGCCCTCCTATGTTTGGTGGAGAGCGTTATGCTTATTGGAAAGTTAGAATGAGAATTTTTATAGAAGCCATAGACATGAACATTTGGGAAGCCATTGAGAATCGTCCTCATATTCCCTCAAAAGAAGTAGAAGGTGTATCTCAATTAGATCCCAAAGATTAGTGGACTGATGATGATAAAAGGAAAATTCAATATGATTTAAAAGCTAAGAATATCATCACCTCCGCTCTATCTTATGATGAGTTCTTTAGAGTCTCCCAATGTCATAATGCCAAACAAATGTGGGACACCTTGCAAGTCACACATGAAGGCACTAGTGAAGTTAGGCGTGCTAGATTAAATTCTTTGATGCATGAATATGAATTGTTTCGTATGTTGCCTAATGAATCTATATGTTTTATGCAAAAACGTTTTACTCATATTATGAATCATCTCATTGCTCTTGGAAAAACTTTCTTGAATTGTGAACTTGTTAACAAAGTTTTAAGATGTCTAAGTAGGGAATGGCAATCTAAGGTTACCGCAATTGTTGAATCAAAGGACTTGGACACCATGGACTTAGCTACACTTTTCAGAAAGCTTCAAGAACATTAAATGGAGCTTGGACGTTTGCATATGCATGAAGAGTCGGATAAGTACAAGGAAAGAAAAGGAATTGCTCTTAAAGCCAAAAGGTCATACAGAAAAGAAGAGAGTTCCGATGATAATGATGATAATGAAGATTCCGATTCAGACATTGATGAAGAAGAGATGAAACTTCTACTAAGAAATTTTAGCAAGCTTCTAAGGAGAAAAGGAAGGTTGAACAAAGTCAAAAGTAAAGAGAAGAATTCCCCACACTACAAGACCAAGACAACAAAAGAAGGAGTAGTTTGCCATGAATGTGGAAAGCCCGGTCATCTCAAGTATTGGTGCTCTAAGTATCTCAAGAAGAAGGAAAAAGAGAAGAAAAATGCAAAACACAAAAGAGCATACATAGTTTGGAATAGTGATGATGAAGAAGACAAGAAAAGCACATCAAATAGTTCTTCGGATGATGAAGAAGCCGCTTGTCTCAACTTGATAGCTCTAGTAGATGAAGAGGAAAGTTCAAATGATGAATCAAGTGAACATAGCGACGAAAGCGATGTAAGTGAAACTAAATTCGAAATTTCTTCCAAGTATGAAATTTTATATAATGCTTATGAAGAAATGCATGAACATCTTAAGAAACTAGCTTTCAAAAACATTGAAAGGAAGAAGCTCATTTTGAAACATCAACAAGAGATTTTAGAACTTCAAAAACAAGTTGATGAGCTTAATCTTCAAAATGAAACTCTTGATCTTATATATGCTAGTTCTTCTTGTGATTGTGCTAGTAGATTGAATATTGTGGTTGATTGTGAGAATTGCAAGTTGCTTAAAGATGAAAATGCTATTTTGAAAAATAAGCTTGCAAGTTTCACAAGTGGTGATATTAAATTGTGCACATTGTTAAATTTTCAAAGAGAAAATTCAAACAAGTTTGGTTTGGGTTATACTAATGCTAAGAGTAAGTCTCATAGAAATGTTGTTGATTTTTCTAAAGTTGATTTTTCAAATGCACCAACATGTTTCTATTGTGGCACTCATGGACATACTTCAAATGTCTGTTATATTAAAGTGCATGGTATACCTAAAGGAAATTTTGTTTGGGTTAAGAAGGGTGAGTCCCTTAACTAACAAAAATGGATCCAAAACCATTTGGATACCAAAAGGCAAAGCATGATTGTTTTGTAGGTGTGATGGAAGAGCAAAAGGCTTACAAGTGTTATTCATTATTTGCTTCTTCAAATCTCAAGTGAAACTCCTACATTTTGGTACAATTGATATTGTTGGATATTCACAATTGGTATCAAGTGAATTTCTTACACGACATAGCAAGCATTCACAATTGGACTTACATTTGATATATTCTAATCTTGCTATTAGTCTTTTACAATTGATATTACTTCTACAAAATTCATAATTAGTATCATTGTGTGATCATTAGATGTTTATCATGCTATTGTGATTATTGTGATATTTCTTTACAATTGATATCTTACTTTGTTAAGTGATATGATGACTTTTTAGTTACAATTGGTATATTTCATTGTCATTTTTCTCTCCAATTGGTATCACATTTCAAAGTATAGTTCATTAGTTTTACATTTGGTATCATGGATTTTTTGGTATCAATGTTGTGAAGAAATGAATGATGATTTTCTCTTATTTTGGCTTAGAATTTTATATTTCAATTGGTATATATTACTTTTTGATAATGCCAAAAGGGGGAGAAGAGGTTGTTTTGTTATTTTTATATAGGTTGAGCAAAGTTGTTGAACATAGGGGGAGAATCAAGCTTATCTCAATTGGATTTCAAATGTCAAAAGCATTTATTGATGGGGAGCAAGAGTCTCACCAAGTGATCAAATGATTCAAGCATCAACAACTTCAAACAAATTCAAAACGTGTTTGTCATTTTCAAAAAGGGGGAGATTGTTAGATCCAGTGAGAATGTTTTGATAATGACAAAGGTTTTGAACAAGCTACAAATGGTTTGATCAAGCTCAAGGTTTGAAGAAGTTCAACAAGCAAACAACACACAACAAATGATGAAGAGAGAGCAAGCTCATGAAGATTCAATTTGTGTATTGTATTGTAATATCTTTGTTTTGAGTCTTTTAGTTTGAGTTTGGGTAGAGTCTTTTTTAGAGGGTAGTGAATCTCTATCAAGGTCATGATCATATCATAATTTGAGTTTTCACTTAACCTAAAATTAATAGGTGGCTTAAAGGTTTGAAAGAAAAGATTTAGTTTTGAGAAAACAAGTTTTTAATTGATTTTAGTAGTGGTCAATCGATTAAATGTTTGGTTAATCGATTAACAAGTTATTTTTATCAGTGGCTAATCAATTAATGAGAATGGCTAATCAATTAACACAACTGTAACAGTGCTTAATCGATTAAGGCATTGTGTTAATCGATTAAGGCATTGTGTTAATCGATTAAGGCATTGTGTTAATCGATTAACACGTGCAGAATCAGTTTTTTAAATAAGCTTTTCAAGGCAAAATCAATTTCTATTGTTTTACTAAATTTTGGGTATTCTATATAAACCTTTTCCTAATCATTGTGATTAACAAGTATCATTTTTACATCAATTTTACAAAGATCAAAGCCACACTATTCTCTCTCACTTTCATAGATCAAAGCTTTTCACTTTTACATTCTTTGATCAAGAATCTTTGAATCTCTTATGTTGATATTTTCATAGTTCTTGAAAGAGATTCATAGGATTGTCATTGTTTTCAATTTGGTTGTAATCATTTCAAAGGAGGCAAACAATCTACAACAAAGGAAGCCTTGGTGGTTGTTCATCAAGCAAAGTTATCTTGGAAGTCTTGTTGTGTTAACAAGCAATTGGAAGTCTTGGTGTGAGGCATCATCAAGCAAGTGGAAGTCTTTGAAGCATCTCAAAGCAATTGGAAGACTTGTTGTGAGGATATCGGCAAGCAAGGGAAGAGGTTAGATTAGATTCAATAGGGTTGCAAGACAAGAGTGTGGTATCTCTTGAAGGCTATCAAGTGGGGTATCTTGAGAGGCATTTGCTTGTAATTTGAGAACTCTAATTCCTCATAGTGAAGAATCTCTCTTGGTTGAAGAGGGGACTGGATGTAGCTTTCAAGTGGATGAAAGTGAACTAGGATAAATCTCCGTGTCGTATCTCTAAACTCTTAACTCTTTACATTCAAGTCATTTCAATATTGTTCTTGGTTGAAAACCTAGAAAAGAGTGCTTTTCATAATTGATTGAATTGAATCTTAATTGTGCAAATTGATTTGGGAAAATCATTTTCATAACCTAGGTAATCAATAAGAATATTGGTGTTAATCAATTCCGCTTTATCTCTGATCTTACGTGTTAATTGATTGATTTTCGTATTCAATTGAAAAGTGATTTTTCAGTTTTAACAGTGATTAATCGATTAACTGAAGCTGTTAATCGATTAACCAAAATCAAGCTTTCGTAAATAATCGATTAGTTGCATTTTTAATCGATTAATCTTTTGAAGCCTTTCGGTATTAATCGATTAATTGAAGGCTTAATCGATTAAGTGCTGAAAATCTTGTAAAAATCATTTGTTTTAATCGTTTCGATTCGTTTCTTTCGAAAATCTTTCAAGGTTTCTTTAACACCTATTCAACCCACCCTTCTAGGTGTTCTCCTAGTGTCTCCTAGTTATTTCACCCACCGATTGTAGTTCTTACAGTCACACGCGGAATCTGTTCTCAAGCTCGGATTAGCCGACCTCAGCGCACCTCACGTCAGTATCCGAGAAGGAAGCTCGGACTACTACTGTTCCGAACTGGATACCGAGCCGACATATCCTAGCTCCTCCGTGACAGCTCATGCTGAGCTGTTGGCCCATTGGGTTTCGCACCATCCGTACGATGTACTATCATTCACTTTATGTCACTATCATTGCTTTATGTCCTTTTCAAATCACTATTCATGGCTTCCTCTAGAAGCCAATGAATCCTGTCCACATATTCTAGCTTCTCAAAGAAGCCTCCAATGAGAACCACACAAATATCTCCCCTAAATGAATAAAAGAAAATCCAATACACAACACATAACATTTCTCCAACTCTCATTCTCTTTCTCCTACATCTCTCTCTCTTTCTCTCTGAAAGTTACAGCAAACCCCAACCCACTTTCTTCCTCCCTCTCTTCCACCAACCGGAGACCCTCCTTTCCGCCGTCTCCTCCTCCGTCCCGGACGTCCTTGGACCGTCGTAGAGTTCGTGTGTAGCTTGGAGGCATTCGTGTGCAGCTTGGAGGAAAGGGATTCAAGAGGTGTGAATCTCACAAGGTCAAGCATCAAGGAAAGCCATTCTCAACTCTCAACTCCTATCTCACACGGTTTGAGGTAAGGAGTGTGTAACACCCCGCATTTTTCCCGTACGTGCGTAAACAATTTTTGACGAAAGAAACCTTGAAATTGTGATTTTTAGAAAAAGTATTTTTTCATAAGACAGAAATAAAGAACTAATTTCCATAGATTTTTATAAACAAAATATTTTCTATAAGAAAAGTGAATGATTTTGTTGAAATAGAAAAGAATGGCTAAATTGTGATTTTTGTTAAAAAGATGATTTTGTTAGAAATGAAATTTTTGGGTCTGTTATCTTTGAAAATTTGTATCTTTTGAACCGTAACTCAGAATTTGATGATCTTTATATGAAAACGATCGTTTTGAAACCTAGAATTTGAAAATGTAATTTTTAGAATTTTCTGGGTTGATTTATAAAAATTTATTTTCAGAGTTTAAGGAATACGAATTTTAAGAAAAATGTGTTTTGTGAAGGTGTCTTGGCATGAATTTTGTGTGATGTGTGCTTGATTTAATATGTGTAATATGTGTGTGCAATAAGTTCTGTATGAAAATGGTTGAGAAAATATGATTTCCTAGAATTAATTGAATTGTTGTATGAATTAGTAATTTTAAATACTAATGGTAAATTTGATTAGAAAATGAAAGTATAAGACATGTGTGTGTATGTGAGAGTGCCACGGTTTGTGTATTTGCATGAAGGTGTGTATGTGTGCTACGGTTGTGTGTATGTGCATGTGCATGTAGGTGTGTGTGTATATGTGTGTATACCCGTGTGTGTGTGTGCATGAACCTAAGATTTGTACTTGATAGGCAAGGAACCAAATAGAACCAAGGGACTAGATGGAAACTAAGGAGTAACTAAGTAGCAAAAACCCTAACTAGAACCCAACTAATACTTAAACCTAAGTGACCCCTAGAGAGCTAGCCCACTCCACTTTGTCCCCTTGACTTTGTTAACCTCCACCCATGCAAATAATTGTAGTGACCAAACCGCCCCTCCTTAGTGTGCATGAACCGAAAATAAACCAAGGGCAAAAAGGAGACAACTCGTGGCTTATATATGTGTAAAGCCTTAGTTCATTTCCTTTCACCCATTATCATTTTCACCTTTCCAACACAAACACTCTAAGAACCCATTCACTTCTTAGAGAGAAATAAAAAAAGAAATAGAGAAAGAGAGAAAGAGAAGTGGTCGTGAGCCTTAGGGAGAAGAAGAAGGAGATCCACCTTAGATCAAGCCATTCCCTTTGAAGATCTAAGTGCTAGGAGCCTAAAGAACCAACCTTCTTAATAGGAGATTCGAAGAACAAGAGAAAGAAATGTAATAGTTTAGCTTTCCCTTTTTAGTTTGTAGATCCCTTTTTATTTTCTTCTTGCATGTTTATTCTTATGGTTTGTAAAGTGAATTTATGTTTTATTCTTTCTTGATCTTGGACTTTTTAAGGACTTAACATAATTTGTAATAAGTGTAACTCTATGTGTGTGATTCGGTTTATGTTTTCTTGTTAGATCTAAATATTTTTCTAACTCAAACTTAAAGATCTAAAGTTTTGTTTAAGGTTTTGTGAAGCTTAACCTAGATCTTTCTTGCATGTGTATTTTTCTTGTTCTAAACCATGATCTAGGTGTGTGCATGTGATTATTTGACAAGTAAATGCATGATCCAAGCTTATTTAAGATAAAGTAAAATTATTTGGCCTTGCATGTCTATTTTCTTGATAAAACCGTGAGCTATGGAGTTTCTAAGAAATGATTTGAAAAACAAATTTGTGCTTTAAACTTGCTTTAAGATATTTGGTCTTGCATGCTAAATTTTCTTGTTTAAGTTGTGATCTATGTTGTGTTTGTGTGATTTCTTTATGAATCAATAAATGATTTAAATTTGTTTGAAAAATAAAGTTAAAGATCTTTTACTTTACATGTTATTTGATGATGACCTTGTTTATTTATATGCATGTATTTTGTGATCCATGTTTAAGGAGTAAAAAGTTAGGATCTTAAAACGTGCATGTTAATTTTAAAAAGAAAAATCATGTTTTATTTAAATGCATGTCACGGTTTTGTAAGAGGAAATTTAAGAGACAAGTTTCAGAATGATTTTTGAATTATGAGCATGATTTAACTTAAGTAATTGATTTTATGTATGTTATATTTTGTAAGAGGCCATTCGGCCATATTTAACAAAAATGGATCTCATGCTTTTATTGTATGAAAAGTTGATGCATGTGTATTGTAACACCCCAAAAATTAATCCCCGATTAGAAAATATAATTATATGTAATTACGTTAATTATTATAAAAAATTATAATGTGATTATAATATAATTATGATGATTAGAATATAATTATGTTTTAAAAATAAATTAAGGAATAAATAAAGGAAATTATTGTATTAAGGTAAATATTTCTTTTTGTGGAAATAAAAGAAGTATTTAATAAGTATTTGATAAGAGAAAAGAAAATAGAATAAAATATAATATTTTGTGATTTTTGTGTCTCACTAACCGGTTAGTGAGATGAGTAACCGGTTAGTGCTCTCAGACACCTAGAACTGAGATTGTTCTGGACACAAATTGAAAAAGGGGAACACGTTTTTGGCCTTCCAACCAGCCACCTTAGCCTGAAAACGCGTCAATCTCTGCTGGGAATGAGTGGTGGTGAAATTGGTGACTTAAACCAAATCAAAACCACACAATCCACTCTTAACATTTCATAAAACTAAGTTCAGATTTCATTTTTCTGTTGTGGCTGTCTTTGAGTTCGTTCTCTTCCTCTAAAGCACCAACACACATAAACCTTATATCAAAACAAAGCTCTCTGAACCTTCTTGAATTAGAAACAAACCCCACTTGATTTGATAAACTGTAGAGAAAGTTATAAGCTCTACAATTTGACTCTGTGTTGCTGGAAAAACAGAGCACGAATCTATTCTTGGAGCTCTCTTTCTTGATTTCGTTTGGTAAGCTCCAGTTACCTTTGAGTCTCGAATTTGTTTCAATCTCAAGTTCATGTATCCTAGTTTGAATTCCAATCTTTACTCACGAATTTATTTAGCTTTTTCTTGTTGAAAATCTCTGATCAATACCCCCTGTTGAAACTGAAAACAGAGTTGCAGTTGAGGTGGGTTTTGCCTCAAAATCGTGTTGAACCTTTTCCTTTGCTTTCCAATCAGTCTCAAAAGCTTCAATAGGTAAGGGAGAAGATATTCATTTGCTAGAATGATTATTAAATGGCTTGGAATGTAAAGGAGCTTTACAAGCTCAAGGGCCATAGGTTTTGAATTGGGACTTTGGCTTGGAGGCCAAAATAGGACATAAAACTCATTCAAGCATGTCATATTAACTGAATACGAGCTAAAGGAACTATAAATTTGACTTGAGAAGCTGTGAAATTGATTTTGACATATTAAGTGCTAAATATGTGGTTTTATGCATACTTGAGGAATTATATATGAATCTCATGAAATTGATGTGTATAATTGATTTGAACATGTTTAAATATGTCCATATATGTTCTGTGAATGATTGATAAGGATTGAAAATGAAAGGTTTTTGAGTTGGTGTTAAAAAGTGACATTTTTGGACTGCTGCTGCAGTGACTAACCGGTTACTGAAACTACTAACCGGTTAGTTACTGTAAAAAAATTGGAAAAGAGGGAAATTTGAATGTGAATAACCGGTTACACGACTTCCTAACTGGTTAGACACTGTTCAGAACCTGAAAAATGTATTTTTTCTTTAATCCAATATTTCCCTAATATTTTTAATTAATTCTTTTAAAATGAAAACTATTTTTTTATTATTTAAAAGAATGTTTGGATGTTAATTCCTTTTTAACATCAATTCAATGCCAATTAAATAATTTGAATTCAATCCTAATAACTTGGTTGTGATTGAAATCATGCATGGTGTTATGGAGCTAAGATAAGATAATAGGAAAAGACACATTCGATTTAATTAAATCGGTATGAGAATACGCGGAGATTAGGTTTATGACGGTGATACGTCAAATAACCGTGGGAATTAATTATAGGTAAAATAGTCCTATGATGAGTGGGTTCTGCAGACTCGACTCGGGATAATTTTACAATGACTATAATTTTATTCTATCGATCTCTCGGAGTATTTCGTGATTGCGGAGGACGGTCTTTAGTATCATTTACACATGGGTTGTAATTGTATACTTGGTGGAAAGACGTTCACTCCCAATTGTTTTTCCTATTTAGTATGAATCGTTGGTACGTTGTCGTCAAACGTACGTGGAGCGTTTGAACGTTTTCGTTAAAACGTAATTTGGATCGTTTGAACGTTTTCGATAAAACGTAAATTGAATCGTTGAGGACGTTATCGATAAACGTGAAATTTGCCAAGTGCATGGTATTTCTTAGAATATCACAGAGGAGATTGCATTAAACATTGCATCGCATTGCATTGCACATGCATTAGAGTCATACATTATTTCTTGATATTTATTGTTTAATATTTATCGATTGATTATCTGAGTTTGCTTACTTGCTTATGTGATCCTAATTGCCACTTGACTAATTGTGTTTGTTTACTCCTAGTTCATTTAATTATTCATTTGTACGTGAATGACACTGTCTTACTCCCTTTGCCCTATTTGTTTATTAGGTGATGTCTCGATTTCTGGCATGCCTGGAGATGCGTCCCGTGAGAGGGACATGGGAGTATGAGGAGCGTAGGGCCACGTTCGAGGGGGAGGTGGAGCTGATCTTCCGCCACCCGAACCCCTTGGCGTATATGCGTCCTCGTCGGTTTCGCATACCTATGATATATGCCCAGCATGTACCTCCTGCTTTTACTTACAGACATGGTACTCCACCGCCCCAGCCTGCACGTCGTCGTTCTCACTTCCGTTTTCGACCAGCTGCTCCCACTCGCACTCCTCCTGAGAGAGCTGCACCGGAGGATCCTTCCCGTCCGAGTCCATCTCGGACTGTGAGATTTGCACCATCACTGGAACGTGCGCCTCCGGTGGTTCAGGTGGACTCTGAGGAGGAGGATCCCGAGGAGGGCGAGAGTGAGCCAGCTGGGGGCGACGCTGTACAGACTGGAGGGGAGAGTGACCAGGTCGTTCCATCGACTGGGAGCCAGTGGATGGTGGATGATATGTGAGGTGATATGCTAGGTATTTATCATTAGTATGTAGGCTGACTTTAGTATCTTATAGAGTTTTGTGGACTGCTCTGGGTTACACCTTATTATATATATGCATATGTGCACTGACTGAGTTTAGTAACTCAGAGTTATGATACAGTATCTTTTGATCTAAAACAATGTGACATGATGTAAATTAAATCAAACTTTTTATGTGAAATATGATGACGCAGTTTCATGAAAGTATTTCTTTTAAATTATTTCCTATTTTTATGTACCATCATAAGAACATTAATATCATTTCCTTAAATCGCATTAATAATATGCATTTAGCATAACATAATTCCCGTGACGACTCCGGTCGTTACACTTATGGTATCAGAGCAATGGTCCCGACTCTTGGCTTTGGAGTATGGCCTTACATACTAACCATTAGAGTATGTTAGTATTAGAGTGTATGTTTAGTCTTAAGATCGATTATTGATTCAGTTCATAGTGCAGGTTACTATGGCTGCTAGAAACAATAATCAACTTGCTGAAGCATTAGATCGAATCTCGAGAGTATTCGAGAATATGCAACAGCACCCTGCAGGACAGCAACCACCTAGGAACCCTGTTCCACCTGAATTTCAAGGCATCTCGGAATTTCGTCAGTGTGATCCGCCAAAGTTTGGAGGAGGACATCACCCAGATGAGGCTCAAAAGTGGATTCGTGATTTGGAAAAGATTTTCCGAACCATGAATTGCACTGATAATCAGAGGGTGACTTTTGCCACCTATGTGCTGACAAATGAAGCTGAGGATTGGTGGAATCATACTACTCAACTTTTAGCTGCTGAAGGTAGAGCTGTGACTTGGAATACTTTCGTGGAGAAATTCTTCGAAAGGTATTTCCCTGAGGATATAAGAAGGAAGAAGGAAATTGAATTCCTTAAGCTGGCTCAAGGGGACATGACAGTGGGAGAGTATGCTGCGAAGTTTGAGGAACTGAGCAAGTATTCTCCATACTACCATCATAACCCTGATGAGCGTTCGAAGTGCATCAAGTTTGAAGACGGACTGCGACCGGATTTGAAGTCTACTTTCGGATATCAGAATATTCGGAGTTTTCCAGCCTTGGTGAATCAATGCAGAATATATGAAGAAGACAAGAAAGTCGAAGAAGAGTTTATGCGAGCTAAAAGGAATCAGCAAGGATATGGACCGCAGCGCCATAAGGGTAGGAATCAGCATGGTAAAGGAGGACCTTACCATCAGAAGAATAAGGGTAAAGCTGATTCAGGAGTCAAGAACCCAGCCCCTCTGTGTGACAAGTGCAAGAAGCACCATTTTGGAACAATTTGCTGGACTCCTACTTGTTTCAATTGTGGAAAGCCTGGCCATATTTCTCGTTACTGCAAGGAACCAAGGAAGGTCGAATCTGGAAATGCTGATAGGAAACCAACCAGTTTTGGGAGAGTCTTTACTCTCAGTGGTGTTGAAGCTAGCCAATCTGAAAACCTTGTCCAAGGTAACTTTCTTCTAAATGGCCAACCTTGTAACTTTTTGTTTGATTCTGGAGCCACACATTCATTTGTTTCATATAATTGTGCTAATCGCTTAAACTTAACCATAATCAATACACCCTATAAGCTTGAAGTGTCTACTCCTACCAATCCGGTAGTTGTTACCTCTAAAGCCTGTTTGGGTTGTACCGTTCAGGTGTTAGACCGAATAACCCAAGTAGACCTTATTTGTTTGCCTCTGTCACAATTAGATGTTATCTTGGGAATGGATTGGATGTCCAAGAACCAAGTGCTCATTGACTGTGATAGAAAAACCATTACCTATCGTGATGTGATAACCAAAGGATGCATCCAGTTAGCTTGTGCAAAGGTTGAGAAGGAAGTGAAGATCGAAGATGTCCCTGTGATAAGGGATTTTCCTGAAATCTTTCCAGAAGAAGTCCCTGGACTGCCGCCTAAGCGTGAAATTGAGTTTAGCATCGAGTTAATTCCTGGAACTGGTCCTATCTCAATTGCACCTTATCGAATGGCGCCACCGGAAATGGCTGAGCTAAAGAAGCAAATCGACGAGTTGTTGCAGAAGCAATTTATCAGACCGAGTGTTTCCCCTTGGGGTGCACCGGTATTGTTTGTTAAGAAGAAAGATGGAAGCATGAGAATGTGTGTGGATTATCGGCAATTAAATAAAGTCACAGTTAAGAATAAGTATCCATTGCCAAGAATCGACGATTTAATGGATCAAGTTCGAGGAGCTGCAATCTTCTCTAAAATCGATCTGAGGTCGGGGTACCATCAGATTCGAGTTCGAGAAGAGGATATTCCAAAGACGGCATTCCGATCTCGATATGGTCATTACGAGTATGTAGTGATGCCGTTTGGATTAACGAATGCCCCTGCAGTATTTATGGATTATATGAATAGAGTCTTCCGACCTTATCTTGATTCTTTTGTAGTGGTATTCATTGATGATATACTAATCTACTCGAAGAATCCGGAAGAGCATGCAGTTCACCTTCAATTGGTGTTAGAAGTGTTGAAGGAAAATCAGTTATATGCCAAATTCTCGAAGTGTGAATTTTGGTTGGAGAAGATTAATTTCTTAGGGCATGTGATTTCGAAAGACGGAATAGCAGTGGATCCAGCGAAAGTTGATGCTGATTGAAATGGGAAAGACCCCAGTCAGTTACAGAAGTGCGTAGTTTCTTGGGATTAGCTGGATACTATAGAAGATTTATTGAAGGATTTTCAAAGATTGCTCTTCCTATGACGCGTCTGACTCGTAAAGAGAAACCTTTCGTTTGGGACGAGAAGTGTGAGGATAGTTTTCAGACTTTGAAGGAAAGGTTAACATCATCTCCTGTATTAATATTGCCTGATCCGCATAAAAGTTTTGAGGTATTTTGCGATGCGTCAAAACAAGGATTAGGATGTGTATTGATGCAGGAAGGTAAAGTTGTTGCTTACGCGTCAAGACAGTTGAAGACCCATGAAGAAAATTATCCTACTCATGACTTGGAATTGGCAGCAATAGTGTTTTCATTGAAGATTTGGAGACACTATCTTTATGGAACCACATTCCAAGTGTTTAGTGATCACAAGAGTTTGAAATATCTCTTTGATCAGAAGGAGCTTAACATGAGGCAACGTCGTTGGATGGAATTTTTAAAGGATTATGATTTTGAGCTTCAGTACCATCCCGGAAAAGCCAACGTGGTAGCGGATGCGTTAAGCCGAAAGACCTTTCATTTGAGTGCTATGATGATTAAGGAGTTAGCACTAATCGAAAAATTCAGGGATCTAAGTTTAGTAATGCAACTAGAAGAAGACAACATTAAGTTGGGAATGTTGCAGATTACTAATGAGTTTTTAACTCAAATATGTGAAATGCAACAAAGGGATGTAGATCTCCAAGAAAAGAAGAAGTTATCAGCCGAAGGAAAAGAACCTGACTTTCAAGTTGGATCAGATGGAATCCTTCGATTCAAAGGACGAATTTGCATTCCAAATGACCATCAACTAAGGAGAATGATCTTAGAGGAGGCACATAAAAGCAAGATGAGTATCCATCCAGGATCAACCAAGATGTATCAAGATTTGAAGAAGATATTTTGGTGGTCAGGATTAAAGAAAGATGTAGCTTCTTATGTCACATCTTGTCTGATTTGTCAAAAGGCAAAGATCGAGCATAAGAAACCTGGTGGAGAATTAAAACCTTTGGAGATTCCCCTATGGAAATGGGATAGCATCTCTATGGATTTTGTATCTGGATTGCCTAGAACTTCGTTGGGTCATGAGGCTATTTGGGTAGTCGTAGATAGATTATCCAAATCGGCTCATTTTATACCAATGAACATGCATTATTCCTTAGAGAAGTTAACTCAACTCTATATAAAGGAGATTGTCCGTTTGCATGGTATACCTTCCAACATTGTTTCTGATCGAGATCCAAGGTTTACTTCAAGATTCTGGCAAAGTTTGCATCAGGCTTTGGGAACGAAGCTGAGCATGAGTTCTGCATACCATCCGCAAACAGATGGGCAGTCAGAAAGGACTATTCAGACATTAGAAGATCTCCTAAGAGCTTGTGTTCTGGAATATCAAGAAAACTGGGAACAGTTGTTGCCGTTAGTGGAATTCACTTACAACAACAGCTATCATGCAAGTATTGGTATGGCACCATTTGAAGTGTTATATGGTAGAAAATGTCAAACCCCACTATGCTGGTTCCAAGTGGGGGAGAATTCGATTATCGGTCCCGATATTGTGCTAGAGACCACCGAGAAGATCAAGATGATTCAAGATAAGATGAAGACAGCTCAGAGTCACCAGAAAAGCTATGCTGACCGGAGAAGAAATTCTTTGGAATTTAACGAAGGTGATCATGTATTTCTGAGAGTGGTACCGACAAAAGGAATTGGTCGTGCCCTTAAGCCGAAGAAGCTATCGCCAAAATTTGTTGGGCCATATCAAATCCTGAAGAGAGTAGGTCCAGTCGCCTACCAGATTGCCTTACCCCCTTCTCTTGCAAACCTCCATGATGTTTTTCATGTCTCGCAACTTCGGAAGTATGTGCATGATCCTGAAGCTGTAATTCAGATTCAACCGGATATTTTGCCAATCAAGGAGAATCTCACGCTCGAAGCTGGTCCAGTGCGAATCGAAGATCGAAGAATGAAGCAGCTTAGAGGGAAAGAGATTCCATTAGTTAGGGTTTTGTGGAATCGAGGCGATGTGTCTGAATCAACCTGGGAATTAGTAGAGCGTATGCGTAAGGAGTATCCTGAGTTATTTCAGTAAGTTGAATTTCGGGGACGAAATTTCTTTAAGTGGGGGAGAAGTGTAACACCCCAAAAATTAATCCCCGATTAGAAAATATAATTATATGTAATTACGTTAATTATTATAAAAAATTATAATGTGATTATAATATAATTATGATGATTAGAATATAATTATGTTTTAAAAATAAATTAAGGAATAAATAAAGGAAATTATTGTATTAAGGTAAATATTTCTTTTTGTGGAAATAAAAGAAGTATTTAATAAGTATTTGATAAGAGAAAAGAAAATAGAATAAAATATAATATTTTGTGATTTTTGTGTCTCACTAACCGGTTAGTGAGATGAGTAACCGGTTAGTGCTCTCAGACACCTAGAACTGAGATTGTTCTGGACACAAATTGAAAAAGGGAACACGTTTTTGGCCTTCCAACCAGCCACCTTAGCCTGAAAACGCGTCAATCTCTGCTGGGAATGAGTGGTGGTGAAATTGGTGACTTAAACCAAATCAAAACCACACAATCCACTCTTAACATTTCATAAAACTAAGTTCAGATTTCATTTTTCTGTTGTGGCTGTCTTTGAGTTCGTTCTCTTCCTCTGAAGCACCAACACACATAAACCTTATATCAAAACGAAGCTCTCTGAACCTTCTTGAATTAGAAACAAACCCCACTTGATTTGATAAACTGTAGAGAAAGTTATAAGCTCTACAATTTGACTCTGTGTTGCTGGAAAAACAGAGCACGAATCTATTCTTGGAGCTCTCTTTCTTGATTTCGTTTGGTAAGCTCCAGTTACCTTTGAGTCTCGAATTTGTTTCAATCTCAAGTTCATGTATCCTAGTTTGAATTCCAATCTTTACTCACGAATTTATTTAGCTTTTTCTTGTTGAAAATCTCTGATCAATACCCCCTGTTGAAACTGAAAACAGAGTTGCAGCTGAGGTGGGTTTTGCCTCAAAATCGTGTTGAACCTTTTCCTTTGCTTTCCAATCAGTCTCAAAAGCTTCAATGGGTAAGGGAGAAGATATTCATTTGCTAGAATGATTATTAAATGGCTTGGAATGTAAAGGAGCTTTACAAGCTCAAGGGCCATAGGTTTTGAATTGGGACTTTGGCTTGGAGGCCAAAATAGGACATAAAATTCATTCAAGCATGTCATATTAACTGAATACGAGCTAAAGGAACTATAAATTTGACTTGAGAAGCTGTGAAATTGATTTTGACATATTAAGTGCTAAATATGTGGTTTTATGCATACTTGAGGAATTATATATGAATCTCATGAAATTGATGTGTATAATTGATTTGAACATGTTTAAATATGTCCATATATGTTCTGTGAATGATTGATAAGGATTGAAAATGAATGGTTTTTGAGTTGGTGTTAAAAAGTGACATTTTTGGACTGCTGCTGCAGTGACTAACCGGTTACTGAAACTACTAACCGGTTAGTTACTGTAAAAAAATTGGAAAAGAGGGAAATTTGAATGTGAATAACCGGTTACACGACTTCCTAACCGGTTAGACACTGTTCAGAACCTGAAAAATGTATTTTTTCTTTAATCCAATATTTCCCTAATATTTTTAATTAATTCTTTTAAAATGAAAACTATTTTTTTATTATTTAAAAGAATGTTTGGATGTTAATTCCTTTTTAACATCAATTCAATGCCAATTAAATAATTTGAATTCAATCCTAATAACTTGGTTGTGATTGAAATCATGCATGGTGTTATGGAGCTAAGATAAGATAATAGGAAAAGACACATTCGATTTAATTAAATCGGTATGAGAATACGCGGAGATTAGGTTTATGACGGTGATACGTCAAATAACCGTGGGAATTAATTATAGGTAAAATAGTCCTATGATGAGTGGGTTCTGCAGACTCGACTCGGGATAATTTTACAATGACTATAATTTTATTCTATCGATCTCTCGGAGTATTTCGTGATTGCGGAGGACGGTCTTTAGTATCATTTACACATGGGTTGTAATTGTATACTTGGTGGAAAGACGTTCACTCCCAATTGTTTTTCCTATTTAGTATGAATCGTTGGTACGTTGTCGTCAAACGTACGTGGAGCGTTTGAACGTTTTCGTTAAAACGTAATTTGGATCGTTTGAACGTTTTCGATAAAACGTAAATTGAATCGTTGAGGACGTTATCGATAAACGTGAAATTTGCCAAGTGCATGGTATTTCTTAGAATATCACAGAGGAGATTGCATTAAACATTGCATCGCATTGCATTGCACATGCATTAGAGTCATACATTATTTCTTGATATTTATTGTTTAATATTTATCGATTGATTATCTGAGTTTGCTTACTTGCTTATGTGATCCTAATTGCCACTTGACTAATTGTGTTTGTTTACTCCTAGTTCATTTAATTATTCATTTGTACGTGAATGACACTGTCTTACTCCCTTTGCCCTATTTGTTTATTAGGTGATGTCTCGATTTCTGGCATGCCTAGAGATGCGTCCCGTGAGAGGGACATGGGAGTATGAGGAGCGTAGGGCCACGTTCGAGGGGGAGGTGGAGCTGATCTTCCGCCACCCGAACCCCTTGGCGTATATGCGTCCTCGTCGGTTTCGCATACCTATGATATATGCCCAGCATGTACCTCCTGCTTTTACTTACAGACATGGTACTCCACCGCCCCAGCCTGCACGTCGTCGTTCTCACTTCCGTTTTCGACCAGCTGCTCCCACTCGCACTCCTCCTGAGAGAGCTGCACCGGAGGATCCTTCCCGTCCGAGTCCATCTCGGACTGTGAGATTTGCACCATCACTGGAACGTGCGCCTCCGGTGGTTCAGGTGGACTCTGAGGAGGAGGATCCCGAGGAGGGCGAGAGTGAGCCAGCTGGGGGCGACGCTGTACAGACTGGAGGGGAGAGTGACCAGGTCGTTCCATCGACTGGGAGCCAGTGGATGGGGGATGATATGTGAGGTGATATGCTAGGTATTTATCATTAGTATGTAGGCTGACTTTAGTATCTTATAGAGTTTTGTGGACTGCTCTGGGTTACACCTTATTATATATATGCATATGCGCACTGACTGAGTTTAGTAACTCAGAGTTATGATACAGTATCTTTTGATCTAAAACAATGTGACATGATGTAAATTAAATCAAACTTTTTATGTGAAATATGATGACGCAGTTTCATGAAAGTATTTCTTTTAAATTATTTCCTATTTTTATGTACCATCATAAGAACATTAATATCATTTCCTTAAATCGCATTAATAATATGCATTTAGCATAACATAATTCCCGTGACGACTCCGGTCGTTACATGTATGATAGGACTAGATCTAATAACTCTAAATGCATGCATGTTATTTTTAGAAGTTTAAATTGTAATATTGATTTTTTTTAAGGCTAAGTAATGAACCTAAGTTTTATTAGGATTCTTTAATAAAAATCTTGCTTTAATGCATGTTGATATGATGTGGTGTGATGCCTTGAAAAGTTTGTTTTGAATTCTTACATGCCTTGATTTAATTTTGTGACTTTTGTATGATGAAACTTGAACCAAGAACCTTGCATTCTTGCATGCTAGCATTCGGCCATGAAGGATGAAAATAGGAAATTGTATTTGATCCTTGTATAGGTTGCATCTAGGATGAGATTCACTTAATTTAAAGAACCTAGGAATACATGCATGAAGCAATTGAATGTGTGTATGAATCTTGAAGTGGTTTGTGATTCTAGTTTGTTGATTCGGTTTAAGTTTGTGAATTTTATGTTAATGCCTCGGTTTCAATCCAAAAAGGAAAAGAAAATGATTTCATTGTTTGTGCTTGAATGTGTGCATTAACCTTTGTGAAATTCGGCCTAGGCATGCTAGTATAGTTAGTAAAATTGTCCCCATGGAATGATCTTTGTGAATGATTATGTTTTTATGTGTATGATGCTATGTGTGATGTGTTGTTTGTTTTAACCTCTTTCGGTTTATAAAGATAAAAATAAACCAATTGATTTAATAATTGAAAAGGAATTTTGTTGAAAATCCAATGATTTTTAATGTGACTAATATTATGTGAAGTTGTGAATGTTTTAATGATGTGTTGTTTGAATGTGTTTTTCTATATTTGAATTTCCAAAGGATTGAAAAAAAAATGTTTTACTGAAAGGTATGATTTAAGAAACTCAATTTGATTTAATGTGGTTTTGGAACTTTATTTTATTAAGTTTTGAATTTTGTTTAATAACTAAGAATAATGATTTTTATAACGTGAACGTTTTAAAGAAAGTTTATATCCGGAGAAATGAATTCTGTTTTGATAAGAAAATCATTTTTTAAAGTTTTCTTGAAAACGTTTTTATTTAGTTTGGATTTGAAAACTTTTGGAATGTAAACAATGAGTTTTCAAAAAGGAATGATTTCAAAGTGTTTTCTAAAGCAAACTAATGAATTCGTTAAGAACGTTTCTAACGCACGGGAAAAATGCTATGGTTCGAACGACAGTCGCGAAGGAAACGAGACGGAATTAGCGATCGACAAATCTTGGAAAGCTTGCGGAGGCCTACGTCAATTGAGGTGAGAGAGGGGCTTCCCTTAAGACGTCGTGGTATTTAGGTAACTTATTAAGAGGTCCAATCACCTCAAAGGTTGGACTCCAATCTCATTTGGCG
The DNA here is from genome assembly GCA_037953625.1 of Crotalaria pallida. NCBI lineage: Eukaryota > Viridiplantae > Streptophyta > Magnoliopsida > Fabales > Fabaceae > Crotalaria > Crotalaria pallida. The sequence continues at coordinate 44,838,312 of CM075650.1, read as the reverse complement.
TAGTGGTGTATGTGATAGCGATTGTTTGGTTGATTGTTTGGCTATCCACCCGAACGGCTGAGATTGGTTTATTAATTATGATATTATGTTTTCTTGTTGATTATGTTTGAGTTATTTAATTATCTTATAATCTGTTTATCTGTTTAAATAATTATGTTGTTGTTTGAGAAACATTGGTGTGCTGAATAATGGGTCGATAAGAATAAATTTGTTAAAGTAAGGAAGTGTAATTGAAAGGATGATAAGTAATAACAAGGTGATGTAAGTGAAGGAAACATTCAGATCAAGAGTTGAGAGTTTGAAGGAAAAGAGATAAAGAGATGAGACTGAGGAAGAGTTATGGAAGTAAGATGAGTTATGGAAGTGAGATGTGACTTGGCTCCCTTGTTTTGTTTTAGACTGGGACTAGTGTTGAGTTGAGCTTGCTCCTCCATTAGCGCTCAGCAAAAATGTGATTTTTTTTTAAAGAAGTTTTTGAAAAAAAAAAGACTTTTGAAAAGCTTTTTGTTAAAAGATATATTTTTGAAAAGGTTTTGATGAACTAATCTTTTTGGAAAAAGTTTTGCGAAAAGATATATTTTTGAGAAAATTTTTGGAACTAATCTTTTGATAAAGTTTTTGGAATGAGATTCTATAAGAGTCTTTTTTTTAAATGATAGTTTGAGAAATTCTTTTTGAAATCATATTTTTGAAGAATTCTCTTTGAAACAATGTTTTGAGAAAGTTTTATGAAATGATATTTTTGAGAAAAAGTTTGTGAAAACAATATTTTATGAACGTCGGTGAACATAGATTTTTTTGTGAAAGTTTTTGGAAATAGTAATTTGGAGAAAGTTTTGTGGAAGGACGTTTTTGAGAAAATTTATGAAATGATGTTTTTGAAAAGTTTTGGTGAATTGAAGGTTTTGTGAAATTATATTTTCGAAAAGTTTTGCGAAGAGATATTGGAGAAAGAGGAGGAAATGAGCTTTGAGAAAGTGGATGAGATGAGATGAGAAAGAGTGTGATATGAGATGTGGAAATGTGATGTGATGAATTGGGGAACAGTTTGAAAGATTAGTGGTCGGGACTCGTTGAAGGGATGCACTAAGGATGAGCCGACCGTTAGGAGTAAGCTTTTAAGTAAAACATTAAAATCTTTAAAATCTTTAAAGGACTATTAAAAGACATGAATAACGCGGCGAGGTATGAGAGTGTGTGTCGAAGTAGTGGAGAGGAAGGAACCATAAGTATCTGCGGATACTTAGGAGGAGATTGCATGAGGGGAGGACGATGACGGTGAAACGTCAAGAAATCTAGAGTACTTTTCTAGGCGGAACAACTCCACATGTGGCGTATTAACGTGGTAGGGACTGGGTCTAATGCCGTGGTAAGTTCTGCACTTGAGACTAGAACTGTACTGTCGCCCCCTTGATTGCAAATCTAGAACAGTGAGAGGGACTGGAGTGGGGCATTTGTGATTGCCACTGTAGTGAGACAGTGTGCCTTGATTATGTATATGAATTAAATTGAATTGATTTGAGGCTGAGTCCTCCTGGTCTGGGACCATTTGTTTGTGAGACAGCTGTCGTGCCCGCACGGTAAAGGTCTTGTACTCCTGTTTGCTTCCGACTAGGTTTGGATGGATGACCGAGGAGATGTAGACGTGTGAGCCGTTTTCCTCAATGATGTTTGTTCCCCTAATCATTGAGTGGTCTGAGATGATAAGACTTAATAACTTTAAAGATTTGAGAAGAATGGTTCAGTAATGGTATTGAATATTGAATGAGATTGAGAAGCAAGAATAAGATGTTGTTTACATGATAATGATAATTATGTTTGTTTATATGTTTTGTATGTTGTTTATTGTTTTATCTTAATAATTGCCTATCGTAAATCCACATAGTCGACATTACATGTTTTTGGTAGCTCACTCTCTCCTATATCTCTGCTTGGTATTGGAAAATTTCTGTACGGTCTTTAGATGGAAAACATAGCGAAGTTCCAGCTCATTCGGGAGATAGGAGCATCTCCTTTAAAGGAGACAATATAACTATGACTGGCCGTGTCATAGTTTATATTGAGATGAAACGGAATGAAAAGGAAATCATGGAAAGACTGCTAGCTCGGTATGAGGAAGAGAAGAAAGCACGGAAAGCAGCCATGGAAAGTATTTCTAAGGATGCTGATTGCGATTAGAGTGCTTGATCTACAAGACTCAGAGTTCGATGGCAAGCGCTAGTATAGATGACTAGAGGTTAGGTAATTCCCTCTCAGAGTTTTGTAATTCAATTGCAGTTACTTAGAATCCTGGCTCTAACATGTTGTAACCCCAACTAAATTCATTTTCAGTAATTATATTTTGGAATTAAATTAAACTGAAAAGATGTTTTTGAAAACAAGTTTCAAGGTGCGATGTCTTGTGACATCTCGGTTTGGAACTTGAAGGGACTTATGCAATGTGAGAACATGAGTTTTAAATTGTAACTATGTTTTGAAAACCTAAGTGTCCTCATCTTGTGTAACCCTTGTAAAAAAAAAAATTGGCCCAAATTTTCACTATAAACAGTTGTGGTTTTCAAGTTGCCAAATCAGGGTGTTACAGAGTGAGTGTTACCTCTACTTGAGTTTGGGTTTCTAGGGTGTTCATAACGGGTACTAAGAGTGGGTGTTAGATTAGGGAATGGATATAGGTTAATGTTATAAAGAAAAGGTAAAGAGGGTAAAGGGAGCCAATGAATGAACTAGAAACCTGGATTTTAGGTGAAGAAGAACATTATTTTCGGTTATATGCTTATATTTACATACTGGACTGGTTAAATGCTTTATTCATATTGTTGTTGTGGTATCAGTGTTTTGATGTTTTGATATTCACTATTTATATCTGTGGCCGAGCTAAGAGAGGTTGAGAATGGGTATGAGAAAATGGTAAATATGGAAAGTAGGAGAGATAGAGTAACAGGTCAGATAATGAGAAAGGTTAATGAAAAAAGGGAATGGTTAAAGGGGTGAGCCGAGAGAGGCCGAGTTAAAGAGATGAATAACGGGGTGAGCCGAGAGAGGCCGAGCTAAATGAAATAGTTAAAAAGGTAAGAGGAATTAAAGAGAAATGGTTGCGTGATCGGGTCATAGCAGACGCGTACTGGGTGCGTGCATTGATCGCGTCAGACGCATACTGGGTATGCGCAGCTGTAAGACGGGTACTGGGTACTCGCAGTTATGATTCACACAAGGTTCCGAGCACGAAATTGGTGGGATGTGTTCCTGGTCATAGCAGACGCGTACTGGGTGCGTGCATTGATCGCGTAAGACGCCGAGATGCGCCGCTGTAAGACGAGTACTGGGTGCTCGCAGTTATGGACACTCTTAACTCCATAAAATGATCGGCAGTAGTGCTCCTCTTCATAGAAGATGCGGACAGGGTGCGTGCATTGATCGCGTCAGACGCATACTGGGTATGTGCAGTTGTAAGACGGGTACTGGGTACTCGCAGTTATGGACACACTGATATCCGACCTTAAATGGTGTAAGACATGCACTGGGTGTATGCATCCAAGAAGAGTAAAAGATTGTAAGTTATGTAAAAGTGGAATAATGAGTAATGAATCCGAGGTAGAGAAGGTTTACCGAGATAAGAGAGTAGTGGTCGAGAACTGAGTGTAGGAATTAAGGAAAGGGTATAAGGGGAATTAGTCAGTTGTGCTGAGGTGTAATTAATAGGAAATGGGCGAACTGGGGTATGATGTGAGCCGAGCTAAAATTAAATCGTACGAGGTGAGCCGAGCTAAATGATGATGTATGCATGTGACATATGGTTTGATTTACTTGTTATTTATGTGCTAATTGACTACTTGTGTTTGATTTACTTGTTAGAAACTGCTTATTTAAGTTCTTTGTAATGCTCACCTCCTTACTATTTTTCAGGTACTGAGCCCGAGCAGACGCAGTCCCCGGCCGAGCAGGTTAAACACTATCCTCCTGCGAAAAGGGCTAACCATTTCATCAATCAAAAGTCAAGCATCAAGTAGTAGAGCGAAAAGGGCTAAACACTATCCTCCTGCGGCCGGCTGCAATTTTACGCGAACCGGGGCCGACTGCGATTTTATGCGAATCGGTTAGTACGCGAAGAGGATAGCTTCACAGAAACTTAATAAATATAAATGAGACAACTTAAAGAGAGGAAAATATTATCAAGACACCAATAGTATACAAGAAAAAGATTTTAAAAGACTAAGCTTTGAGGGGAGGTAGAATTTATGAATGACAAATGTAGAAAATGGCTTTATTTGTAGGTGAGCATGATATGGATGATTAGGTGATTATGTGATTGTGATGTATTTTGGTTAGACCATTGCTTGATTTGATTATTATTCTTGAATTTTATTATGAACTATTAACTGTCCTATAATTCACTGTGTTGTGAAAAGGTCTCACCCTTAGTGGTTAACATTTTAGGTGAATGCTAAGGAGCTTAAAGATCAGAGTGTCGCAACGGAAGAGTTGAAAGAAGGAAACTCTAATGCATGCTATGTATATTGTAAATGAATCCCCCAGCATTTTGTGTAAATCTTGAGTTGTAAAAAGGAAATTTTTGAGTCCCATATTTCAATTACAAACTTTTATATGCTAATTTATGATTAAGAACTGGGATGTTACATTTATGGTATCAAAGCAGTTCCTTCCTTTCGACCTGAGGGAAAGTGGTCCCGATCTCACTGCGAACACTCTCATTTCAAGCTTCTTCTCTAAAGGTGAGACTCATATAAGTGGAAATTTTATTGTTAAGCGATAATTGAGTAAGTTTATGTTTGCAAATGGGAAATACCAAAAAGTGACAAACTAAGAAATTTGATATGACAATGAAAAGAGAATGGAATTCTTTGTAACCTAAGTGGATCCCTTAAGGATTCAAGGAATCACATATTGTAAGTGTTTACCCAATTACAAACAGGAAACTTAAGTGGTGCAATTGATTTTGTTTGAGAGTGAAAATTTTAAGTTTTGGGCTATTTGAAAGTCAAAGTTTCTTACACAGGAAATCTTGCTAATGCTAAGGCTTTCCAAAACGAAATACAGAAACTTGAACTGGATGGCGAAGGCTACTACCACTGATGGAATGTAGTGTCGGAACTGGCCAATCCGATATTGCATTTATCGGGAGGTGAAGTCGTCGAAATCTAGGAGTTTGTGCACTATCGTGAATTAGTGAACGATTTCCTATGTATGAAACCTTAGTGTCAACTATATGCTTTTCTTTGTTTTGTTATGTTTAATTGTATGATTTGAATGTGTGTCTGATGAGTGGTTTGGTGTTAAAGTAATTGGACGAGGATTAAAAGTGGAACCGCATGGATTAAACAAGTATGACCTCGATACTAATCCAACCGAGTGATTAAATTCACGTCGATTAGACTAGTATCTAAGAGAAAGGAAAAATAATGATTAAATTAAATTAATGATCGGTTCCATAGCTAATCGGGATTCAAGTGACTGTGACACCAAATGGGAAGAATCGAGTGTCGATCGATCGGATTCAAACCGCTGAACTATACCTATTTGATTTACAAACATAAAAGAAACTTTTTGCCCAATTTGGGAAGCGGTTCGAACTCAACCGAAAGGTCCTCGAAATATGTTGATGTGGGGAATAGTTTAGTGTTCAAGTAAGCGAACATAAATTAGAAGTGGAGCCAGGAGAATTTAAATAAATTATTATCTCGATACAAATCTAACCGAGTGATTTAGTTTGCATCGGTTAGACTAGAATCCACAAAAAACAAGAACATTTTTATGGGATTTATAGTTGGTTCCACTACTAAATTTTATTCCGGTAACTTTGATACTAAACGAAAGATAAGTATGGAGTTCCTATCGATTGAACTTGAACCCCGAGTTCTAACAATAATATTTATAAATGAAAAGAGGTTTACTTAGTCGAGAAGGGGCTTTAAATTCAATCGGGAGGTTCTCGAACCGAATTCTGAATAGACCTATAATAGTATAGATGTGCATATGTATGTATAAGTATATATAGGTGCATTCATATGAGTGAGTAGTTGTAATTAGTTTCTTTGGTATATGTATATATGTATATATGTGCATTGTTCCATCGTAGTTAGTCGTGTTTCTTAGTTGTTGTTATGTGTTGTTGTGGTATTGGTGTGTTTGCTATTTTTGACGAACCGAACTGTTTTACGTTTTTGCGAAATGATTTACAACCTTTTTCAAACTCATTTGTGTTTAGTTTCAATTCAAATTTCTTTTAAGGAGCTTTCCGATATGAGTGGAAACTCTATTTTAAGATTTGAAATGATTATTGAAAATGCGATTAGATCCTCTACAGTTATATGTACGTATATAAAGAATATGTTTATATTGGGATGAGTTTAAACTTTTGAAGATGTTTCCAACAATATTTGAACCAAGAGTTTTTCGATCCCCATCGCCATTTTTGGAAGTTGCAAACAATTTTAAATTGAGAAATGACTAAAGATACTATTTTTGGTAATTACCTTTGAACAAAAAATTTAACATGTTTGTATGCGTATATATATGAAACGTTTTTCCTGAATTGTTTTAAGAAAATTTTTAAACTAAATTCTAGGAATATGAACCACATTAGCTTTACCAGGATGGTACTGAAGATGGAAATCATAATCTTTCAAGAATTCCATCCATCTCCTCTGTCTCATATTCAACTCCTTCTGATCGAAGAGATAGCGAAGACTCTTGTGATCACTGAACACCTCAAACTTCGTGCCATACAAGTAATGTCTCCAAATTTTCAGTGCAAACACAACAGCTGCTAACTCCAGATCATGAGTCGGATAATTCTGCTCATGTTGTCGCAACTGTCTAGATGCATAAGCCACAACCTTGCCCTGCTGCATCAGCACACAACCCAAACCTTGTTTTGAAGCATCACAATAAACATCAAAGGGTTAGGTCGGATCCTGCAAGATCAAAACTGGTGAACTAGTCAACCTCTTCTTCAACTCCAGAAAGCTGCTCTCACACTGCTGTGACCACTGATAGGGAACATCTTTCCTAGTCAGCATAGTGAATGGAAGAGCCAATTTGGAGAATCCTTCAATGAATCTCCAATAATAACCTGCCATTCCCAGAAAACTTCTGATTTCTGTGACTGTTGTGGGCCTCTCCCACTTTAACACTGCTTCCACCTTAGAGGGATCCACAGCAACTCCCTGTGCAGAAATCACATGCCCAGAAAATGGACTTCATCCAACCAAAAGCTACATTTAGAAAGGTTGGCATACAACTGCTTTTCTTTGAGGATTTGCTGCACTAACCTCAAATGCTCCTCATGCTCACTTGGACTCTTAGAATAAATCAGGATGTCATCAATGAACACTATGACAAAAGAATCCAAATAAGGCATGAAGATCCTATTCATATAATCCATGAATATTGCAGGAGCGTTGGTCAACCCAAAAGGCATCACCACATACTCAAAATGCCCATACCGCGTCCTGAAAGCAGTTTTTGGAATGTCCTCTTCATGGATACGGATTTGATGGTATCCCGATCGGAGGTCAATCTTAGAAAACACCGCTGCACCCCTCAACTGATCCAACAAATCATCAATGCGAGGGAGCGAATATTTATTCTTTATTGTCACAGCATTCAACTGCCTGTAATCGGTGCACATCCGGAGGCTACCATCCTTCTTCTTGACAAAAAGAATAGGAGCACCCGAGGGTGATACACTCGGCCTGATGAGTTTCTTTGCTAATAGGTCCTCCAACTGCTTCTTTAATTCTTCCAATTCAGGAGGCGCCATTCTGTAAGGTGCAATAGAAATTGGGCCAGTACCAGGCTTCAGATCAATACTAAACTCAACTTCTCTTTTTGGAGGCAATCCAGGAATCTCTGTAGAAAAGACTTCCGGAAACTCACAAACTACTGGAATTTGGCTGACATCAGATATCTCATCAACTTCCATGGCAGATAGGGAGGAATCACTAAAGATGACCGCTTTCTTACGGCAGTCAATTAGAACATTATGCTGAGTCATCCAATCCATACCCAGAATAATATCCAATCTAGTCAGAGGCAGACAAATAAGATTAACTCTGAATTCCCGCTCCAAGACTCGGAGTGGGCAATCCAAACACATTTGAGAAGTGACTACTGAAGAATTTGTAGGGGTAGAAACTGACAACATATAAGGTATATCTACTGTGGACAACCCTAATCACTTCATGCAATCTAGAGAAATGAATGAATGAGTTGCACCACAATCAAATAGAACACCACAAGAAATGCCATTGACATGGCAAGTACCTCTGATCAGCTCATCCTCATCTGTCACCTCCTCCCCATCCAGTGTATATGTAACACTAATTTTTATTTCTTGAATTATAAGATTATCTCAGTGTGGTTAAACTTTAATTAATTATAACGAAATTTTGACAGAGTTTACTTTGTCTTTCTGACTTTCCCAAATTATTCATTTAAGTACCTGTCAGAACCAGAGGATACATACAGTCTTATAAAGTATTACATATAAAAAGAGACTTGTATCCACCCTAATATGTCATATCCTAATGGTGGAAATATTTACAACTCAAAACAAAGTTTGCTTTTTTCCTTTTCACGCTCCAAAGAGTAGAATTTTAAAGGATTTTATACTATATTTTTATACTAAAAGGCCAAAAAGTGTAAGATACATCATCAAGCACGGTTGCAAAGGGAGTGGTGATAACCACAAAGAGGAGTCTAAACTCCTTTAGAAGGAGTATGACTCTCCTCGGCAACAAGCAGGGGCCAAACAGAGCTTGGGGAAGTACCTAAAAATGTCAACACAAGGGAGTGAGTAGTTTAACATAATTCAAAATAAAGAATTAAACAACAATAATATAAAACCAATAATTACTACTTCCATTCATTATTATATTTCATTTATGTTTAGTAATAAGAATATTCTTCTTATTCAAATAATCGAGTCGGGGTCAAGTATATAAGTTCTACTCATTTGCACTATAATAAAGGCACACTCACGTACAGAAGGATGCCATGATGCATGAATGCTATATGCGTTGCGTTGTAAGAGTGATGCATGCTCATCTCTCGGGATCCATTAATTGAATCCAATGATTATTAATCACGTCACCATTTTATGCTTTTATCCACATGTTCTTGCATTATGGGGCACATTGGATCCAATCAAGGAGTGATTTGTAATATGATATCCACCTCAATCATTTCTTCTTTTTCACTCATGTAATCTCAAATTCACCGTTCACCCAATAGTCCAGCATTACACTCAAATTTTCTCACTTCACCCTCCGCTCCAGGGAAAGACCAACCGGGAGTAAGTGTCCCTCCACCAGTGCTTGCACAGTACTGGTCATCACTCACGGTCGAGTACAACTTGGGTTGAAGGCCCAAGTTGGCTATAGCATGGAACCACCCTCAACCGGTCCCGAAATGACTCTGTGACCAATAGAATTACCGTAGTTAACGCGGAACCAATCTCCCGACATGGTTGGCCAGTCCATGCCCTCCTCGGAGATCAAAGTTCCACCCACGATAACTCCTAATCACATATCATTCACGTGCCTCCGCGTATGTCTTTCCCAACTTCCTCACCGTCCCCTTATTACTCCATGTATGATGCATGATACTAATTACTTATCAATTGAATTCATATTCCATAAAAAGTTAGAAAATAATTTGTATTTGAATATGAGTTCAATTGAGAAGCTTACTTGATATTCTAATTTTAAAAAAATCAATAAAACATTTACAGTAATTAGTTTATGTCTCACACTCAATTGTTCAAATTTACATAATCAACTACAATACAATTGAATTTCACATATTCATTGTCACAACAAAGTATTAAGTTTTCACTTTTAAACTAAAGTTCCAGTATTCTATTTCCAATCATGCCAATGTCAATCATTACAATAGCTATTCCTAATTTCACAATCAATAAGTCAAGCATACACCATATCACACAAGGTAATCTTTTCTTATAATGTCTTGTTCAGCAAATTATTAACATTTTCATCATGAGAATCAAGTTATTCCTAGCTAAGGTTATGGCAAATTTGGCTTTAAGCAGGGGATAAAATAAGAAATTCCATAAAATGGAAAGAAATAACAAAGTATTAAATTTAGTACAATTTTTGTAGACCAAGACTAATATGTTGGTTAGCTGGTTCATGAAAATGATAGAATAACACTGCATTCTAAGATGTTAGCCAATGGACTATCGTGCAACTGTTTTCAAAGTTCTTATTTTTCTTTAAACTTGGCCATAATCAGTTTGAGACCAGTTATCTCAATGCTGTTCATTTTTAATTTTCCTTTGGATTAATAATTCCCTTAATTAAGTATGGAAGTAATGTTAGAGCAGAATCAGCTGAAGCATAAATTATAATCACATCTAAGATCTCTTACATGCGTTACTGTAAACTGAAATTTGTGCTTTACACAATAGGCATTCCAAGTAGAATTTTATAGAGATACATGTTGGGATAAAAAAAACAAACCAATCAAGAGCCTTTGCCTAAAAGCTAAGCCTGAACATTTACGAAAGTTTGTCCTTTGACACTAGATTAATCCTATTTATTCTTCTTAAACCTAAGGTATCATATTATTATTACTCAATCCTTTATTCCAAATTTATGTAAACTAAACCTCCCTTACCTTTGGTGAGGAGATGAAGCAGTTGAAGAGGAAGGAGTAAATTAGGAGGAGACAAGCTTTCCTTGAGGCTTAGAACCACTAGTCACCAATTCCCTCCTTGATTCTTGACATTTCTTATGTTCCTCAACTCCTAGCTCTTAGCTTTTCACTCTCTTGGAAGCAAGGCAAGACTAGAAAAAGATAAGGTCTCTGATGTGTGTGGGTGTCAAGGAATAAAAGGGTTTGTAGAAATAATGATGATAAAGAGATGATGGGAAGAAAGAAGAATCAAGGAAACCTTCTAGTTCCTCTTCCTCACCCTTACGTTCTTTTTCTTTAATGGTTTTAGGAAGAGCACCAAGACCATGAAGGCTGAGAATCTAAGAAGAGGTTGAGGGCTTGAAGGTTGATGGAATTAAAAGAGTGATGATTGGGTTTGAGAGGATGATGATGATATGTGTAGGAAGATCGATGATTAGTGGAGGTTTTTCATTGATTTCTATGAGTCTTTTTTTTTTATATAATAGAGTAGTATTATGGTTTAAAGGAAGGAAAGGTCGAAATATGAAGAAAATTCTAGAAACTTATGGAGAATTCGTGACTTAAGCTGGTACTGTTGGCGGTGCGCGCCTGGGCGCACCATCGCCCACGCCTGGGCGCACCAGCCACTGATCTGGCGCATCAGATTCCCAGCACCATGCACGCGCCAGTTTCCTTCCTGCACCAGTTGGTGCATGCGTCTGGTGCCAATTCCACACGCACCGGTGCATCTGGTGCTGCTATATATATATATATTTTCTTTTTTTCTTTTTTTTTATAACCTATTCCAAATCCTTATTTAAAAAAATACCTACTAAAATATTAAAGTCTTCATTTTCATAATTATATGATTGTTAAATTTTTATAATTGCTTAAATAAATTCAATTATCCAATGCATACTATCTAATAAATCTAACCACTTAAGAACATAATTACTTGATAAAATTTTAGAATGTTACAATACTCCCCCACTTACAGGAATTTCGTCCCCGAAATTCGGTTCGTTTCGAAGGACTGGGGAGATAAAGTTTTTATTTTGTTGGTTAATTCCCACGAGGTTTCTGTTACATTGTTTTAACTTCTATCTACTTTAACACTTGACTTTATTTTATCACGCAGTTGTTTGATTCTCTTATCTTTGACTCTAATCGATTGGATTTCTATTGTAAGGTTCTAGTGAAGAAGTATATCATCAGATGAAACGATAAGAGTAGAAGAAGGATTATAGATGTATTTATTTAGCTAAGACTTACAGAACATCTTAGATGTATTGTATTGGTGATTAGGTGATGTAATTTGATAGGCTTTCCTTTCAATTCTTCCAAAATCAGATATGGTCTCTTGTTTATTGAAGTATCCTCTCTAACTTTGCTACCCTTTTCTAATTCCGCTTTTGGTTATTCCCTCGTAAGGACACATGGTCACTATGAGGAGTTTTAAGGGGTGTTTATGTTTGTTGGCTCAATTTCCTATCCATTCAACGCGGTTTTTCATCTTTTCCTGGATTGTTCTGACCTAATTTGTAATACCTGGGATAACGTAGGGATTCGGTAATTGATTCTCCCCCACTTAGAATCCACATAGGAGAGTCTTGTATTACTTTCCATAGAAGTTTCGAACGAAGACTATTTTAATAACAACGTAATAACTATGGTTGTAGGTGTGTTTCTCCAATATGATGGTTAGTCTCAAGTTCTTTCCGATTCCTTATTTTCTATGGGGTAACTCTCAAGTTGTAGGTTACTATCCTAAGGTTAGTTACCATTTTCTTTAGGTGATTGGTTATTATTGACTATCTATCCTAATAGCCTTAGAAGGCTTTATTCTATGTAGCTTGGTATGTTTTCTGATGGTGGGTTTATCTTCATTTGTGCCTCTTAATTTCTCTATGTTCGTTGGGCACAACGGGAGAAACATTGGTCCTCTAAGGTTTCTAAGAAATTCTACTAAAAAAAGAAATCTACATTCGCCTTCACACTTATACACCTATAGGTCTGTATCCTTACAAAATTTCTTATACCATGTCTTAACACGATTTTATTCATTTTCAAGTTAATATACTAAAGCTTTTAGGAAAACTTCAAGTACAAAACTCAATATTTGTTTTAATCAACTGGAAATATTCGTTATTTAGCGATAATGCGGTATTAAAATCATATTTTGAAAATCACACACTAAAGGTAACTATATATATAGATTGAATGAGAGAACACTAATGTGAATGACTTCTATAAAATTTCATCTTACGCATTCTCAATTTAGAGTAACAATTTGGAGTTAGGTTTCAACATTTAAATAGTTTACAGTTACTTAGAAAGTAGATTCAGAATTAACAATTTCAATTAATGGTCAGTTTGATAAAATTACGATTAAGTCAATATAAAGGGTTATAATATTAAGTTCTTAAAGCAAAAATTGAATCCTAGATTATTTTGATAATCTATGTTTGTTACACTTGTCTTTTTTACAATCGTTTAAAGCATACATAATATAGTTAGGGAGGTATTAGGATGTACTCTTAATTTAGGCTTCGAATTCTACAGTTTTACCAATTAATTTATTTGGGTATACTCTGTCTATATTTAAATTTTAGTTCGCTTAGAACCTAGAGGATTATTTTTCAAGGTTTCAGTTTGTACTGGGTTCTAATGACTCTTATCATTTAAATGTCCCTTGAGGGTTTCCGTTTCTTTCCGCTGCGTCACTCTGATTTTCTTAGAATCGGCAAACTATTGCTATTTGGCTTCTTTTCTAGTTTTGGGTTAGAAGAGAATGAATTTAGTGTAAGTGTTTTGGTGTATTAGCCAGTTACGATGTGATTGTTGGACATCCCCTCTATTCCAAGAATCACATCGAGTTGACTTAAGGAAAGACATGTGAGGTGAATACCACAGATAAGGTTTTGGACAGTCAAGACACAACTAGGGATATTCATCATAGTAGAATTAATGGGGTGAACGCTAAAAGTTTGCAAGATATGAAGACTATAAAACCTATTTATGTAAACATAGTCAAGGGATATAAAAGAAGGGTTACTTCACAATTAAACAATACTTAACAAGTATTACTATTAACTTAATGTGTACCTTTAAATAGTCCCTTGGTATGGTTGGCTTCGGTACTATTAAGAAGAGGGGCCACCCTATGAGTGGTAGGTTTGTTTTCATCTTCCTTTCTTTGCTTAGGGCATTCTCTCCCATAATGCCCTACTTTCTTGCAACGATTACATCATACTCTTAGTTTTCGGCATCTGTTGAAATGGTACTTTAGGCAAACTTGGCATCGGGGAGGATTCGCTGTCTCTCGCATCAGTATCTTATATGGACAGTAAAGAGCTATATGGCCCGGTTTTTGGCAAAGAAACAGAGTCGCTCATTCCCTTGATCCCACAGTTTCCAGCATACACCCCGATGGAATTGGCCACAACACTGGCAAAGAGGTTGATAGTTGAAGATGGGTGAAATAGGTCCCTTTGAACAAGTTTCCTTAAATTGTTTTCTTTTGGGTCGGAGTATGGAGAAAGGTTCTGCTAATTGAAGGGGTTTCTTACCCATATCCCTACTCGGCCCCGGGTTCTCCTGAACTAGCTTTGAATCTATTTCTTTGACTTCCTTTGCTTTCAAGTCGCTTCCACAAGTTGGACAAACATTTCCCAGTTGGGGAGAGTTAGAGCTACTCTGACTTTGAGAAGCTACTACTTCTACCACTTGAACATGAGTGGTTCTTGGGAAGGATCGGACATATCTACCAGCCATCTATCAAGTCTGAAATAGAGCCAACATAATAAGAATAATAACAACCTCCAACTACTTAAACTGTACTACTTTGGAGTTACTCTTATGTGGAGTAACCCTTTAGGAGTATGGGAGTCCACACTTCACAGCCGAGGATTGCAACCATTTCTCTGATACCATAAATTGTAACACTAGTTTTTATTTCTTGAATTATAAGATTATCTTAGTGTGGTTAAACTTTAATTAATTATAACGAAATTTTGACAGAGTTTACTTTGTCTTTCTGACTTTCCCAAATTATTCATTTAAGTACCTGTCAGAACCAGAGGATACATACAGTCTTATAAAGTATTACATATCAAAAGAGACTTGTATCCACCCTAATATGTCATATCCTAATGGTGGAAATATTTACAACTCAAAACAAAGTTTGCTTTTTTCCTTTTCATGCTCCAAAGAGTAGAATTTTAAAGGATTTTATACTATATTTTTATACTAAAAGGCCAAAAAGTGTAAGATACAGCATCAAGCACGGTTGCAAAGGGAGTGGTCATAACAACAAAGAGGAGTCTAAACTCCTTTAGAAGGAGTATGACTCTCCTCGGCAGCAAGCAGGGGCCAAACAGGGCTTGGGGAAGTACCTAAAAATGTCAACACAAGGGAGTGAGTAGTTTGACATAATTCAAAATAAAGAATTAAACAAAAATAATATAAAAACAATAATTACTACTTCCATTCATTATTATATTTCATTTATGTTTAGTAATAAGAATATTCTTCTTATTCAAATAATCGAGTCGGGGTCAAGTATATAAGTTCTACTCATTTGCACTATAATAAAGGCACACTCACGTACAGAAGGATGCCATGATGCATGAATGCTATATGCGTTGCGTTGTAAGAGTGATGCATGCTCGTCTCTCGGGATCCATTAATTGAATCCAATGATTATTAATCACGTCACCATTTTATGCTTTTATCCACATGTTCTTGCATTATGGGGCACATTGGATCCAATCAAGGAGTGATTTGTAATATGATATCCACCTCAATCATTTCTTCTTTTTCACTCATGTAATCTCAAATTCACCGTTCACCCAATAGTCCAGCATTACACTCAAATTTTCTCACTTCACCCTCCGCTCCAGGGAAAGACCAACCGGGAGTAAGTGTCCCTCCACCAGTGCTTGCACAGTACTGGTCATCACTCACGGTCCAGTACAACTTGGGTTGAAGGCCCAAGTTGGCTATAGCATGGAACCACCCTCAACCGGTCCCGAAATGACTCTGTGACCAATAGAATTACCGTAGTTAACGCGGAACCAATCTCCCGACATGGTTGGCCAGTCCATGCCCTCCTAGGAGATCAAAGTTCCACCCACGATAACTCCTAATCACATATCATTCACGTGCCTCCGCGTATGTCTTTCCCAACTTCCTCACCGTCCCCTTATTACTCCATGTATGATGCATGATACTAATTACTTATCAATTGAATTCATATTCCATAAAAAGTTAGAAAATAATTTGTATTTGAATATGAGTTCAATTGAGAAGCTTACTTGATATTCTAATTTAAAAAAAATCAATAAAACATTTACAGTAATTAGTTTATGTCTCACACTCAATTGTTCAAATTTACATAATCAACTACAATACAATTGAATTTCACGTATTCATTGTCACAACAAAGTATTAAGTTTTCACTTTTAAACTAAAGTTCCAGTATTCTATTTCCAAGCATGCCAATGTCAATCATTACAATAGCTATTCCTAATTTCACAATCAATAAGTCAAGCATACACCATATCACACAAGGTAATCTTTTCTTATAATGTCTTGTTCAGCAAATTATTAAGATTTTCATCATGAGAATCAAGTTATTCCTAGCTAAGGTTATGGCAAATTTGGCTTTAAGCAGGGGATAAAATAAGAAATTCCATAAAATGGAAAGAAATAACAAAGTATTAAATTTAGTACAATTTTTGTAGACCAAGACTAATATGTTGGTTAGCTGGTTCATGAAAATGATAGAATAGCACTGCATTCTAAGATGTTAGCCAATGGACTATCGTGCAACTGTTTTCAAAGTTCTTATTTTTCTTTAAACTTGGCCATAATCAGTTTGAGACCAGTTATCTCAATGCTGTTCATTTTTAATTTTCCTTTGGATTAATAATTCCCTTAATTAAGTATGGAAGTAATGCTAGAGCAGAATCAGCTGAAGCATAAATTATAATCACATCTAAGATCTCTTACATGCTTACTGTAAACTGAAATTTGTGCTTTACACAATAGGCATTCCAAGTAGAATTTTACAGAGATACATGTTGGGATAAAAAAAACAAACCAATCAAGAGCCTTTGCCTAAAAGCTAAGCCTGAACATTTACGAAAGTTTGTCCTTTGACACTAGATTAATCCTATTTATTCTTCTTAAACCTAAGGTATCATATTATTATCACTCAATCCTTTATTCCAAATTTATGTAAACTGAACCTCCCTTACCTTTGGTGAGGAGATGAAGCAGTTGAAGAGGAAGGAGTAAATTAGGAGG
Source organism: Crotalaria pallida (assembly GCA_037953625.1). Taxonomy (NCBI): domain Eukaryota; kingdom Viridiplantae; phylum Streptophyta; class Magnoliopsida; order Fabales; family Fabaceae; genus Crotalaria; species Crotalaria pallida. The sequence goes on along the minus strand of CM075650.1, from coordinate 44,821,347 downwards.
AGACAAGCTTTCCTTGTGGCTTAGAACCACTAGTCACCAATTCCCTCCTTGATTCTTGACATTTCTTATGTTCCTCAACTCCTAGCTCTTAGCTTTTCACTCTCTTGGAAGCAAGGCAAGACTAGAAAAAGATAAGGTCTTTGATGTGTGTGGGTGTCAAGGAATAAAAGGGTTTGTAGAAATAATGCTGATAAAGAGATGATGGGTAGAAAGAAGAATCAAGGAAACCTTATAGTTCCTCTTCCTCACCCTTACGTTCTTTTTCTTTAATGGTTTTAGGAAGAGCACCAAGACCATGAAGGCTGAGAATCTAAGAAGAGGTTGAGGGCTTGAAGGTTGATGGAATTAAAAGAGTGATGATTGGGTTTGAGAGGATGATGATGATATGTGTAGGAAGATCGATGATTAGTGGAGGTTTTTCATTGATTTCTATGAGTCTTTTTTTTTTATATAATAGAGTAGTATAATGGTTTAAAGGAAGGAAAGGTCGAAATATGAAGAAAATTCTAGAAACTTATGGAGAATTTGTGACTTAAGCTGGTACTGTTGGCGGTGCGCGCCTGGGCGCACCATTGCCCACGCCTGGGCGCACCAGCCACTGATCTGGCGCATCAGATTCCCAGCACCATGCGCGCGCCAGTTTCCTTCCTGCACCAGTTGGTGCATGCATCTGGTGCCAATTCCCTGCACCGGTGCGTGTGCAACGGTGCATCTGGTGCTGCTATATATATTTATATTTTCTTTTTTTCTTTTTTTTTTTATAACCTATTCCAAATCCTTATTTAAAAAAATACCTACTAAAATATTAAAGTCTTCATTTTCATAATTATATGATTGTTAAATTTTTATAATTGCTTAAATAAATTCAATTATCCAATGCATACTATCTAATAAATCTAACCACTTAAGAACATAATTACTTGATAAAATTTTAGAATGTTACAGTATACACTTTTCCCCTCTGCAGTGGTTGACTGCCACCTGCTTTCTACACCCTAGTATCATTAGTTTCCTTCTTCATTGTGCTTTTGGGACAGTTGCTTGCAAAGTGTCCAGGCTGACCACATACAAAGCAAAGCCCTTCATTTCTGCTAAAGGCCCAACACACTCCCCTATGCGACTTCCCACAATGCTTGCAATTCGGGACTGGACCATAACCAATTGCTGCTTGTCCTGTCCCCCTTGGAGCTACCTCCTTCTGATTAGAATATGGCCCTGATCTCTGCATAGGACCCTTGCCTCTGGTAGGTCCAACAAATTTCTGAGTTGCCTTGTTCCGATCTGCATCAGCTTTCCTCTTGAGCCCTTTCTCATAAGTGCTTGCTACATTGACCAAATGAGAGAGATCAGAAATATTCTGATATTCGAAAGAAAGTCGAATATCCTCCCAAAGCCCAGACTCAAACTTGATACATTTATCTCTCTCATCTGCATCTCTTAGCCACTAGAGTACCGAATCAGATCCTCAAATTGTGCTACATACTCACCAACACTTAGACTCTCTTGCTCCAACTTGAGAAACAACAGATCCTTCTCCCTTCTGACATCCTCAGGAAAGTATTTCCCAAGAAAGCGGATTTTGAATAAATCCCATGTGAGCATCTGATTTGCTGCTTCTAAAGTCCTTCTTTGGTACTCCCACCAGTGCTCAGCTTCACCCGTCAACATATACTCAACCAATCGGACTATCTGATCGGCGGGTGGTTGCAGGGAACGGAGAACCTTCTCAATTTCTTGGAGCCATTTTTGAGCCCCATCCTAATTGAATCCTCCTTTGAACCTAGGCGGTTCGCTCTTCCGGAATCTAGCCATCCAATCAATCTCCACAGGAGGTGGTGGTGGGGGTTGCATTAATGCTGTTGCGGCTGTCACTGTTGCTGCTATGTTCTGAGCTTGATTACCAGCCTGGTTCTATTGCATCTGAACCAGAGTATCAAGAATCGCAGCAATTCGGTCATTGTCGACCCGCCTTCCTTCCATGTTGTTAATCATGGAGGGACAGCCAGTTAAAGATTTAATAACTAAACAATTAGATAGATATAACTGTATATACACCTAATGCTAACTAAATTAGACACTAAACTCTTTACTTTGGTTACTCGCTCGGTGAGTAACCCTTGGAGTAGTGAGTCCGCACTCCATGGCCGAGGGAAACTGCTCTGATACCATAAATGTAACACCTTAGCTAAATTACCCATAATCACCCAGAATAATAAAATAGTGGATTTAAAAATTCTTTTTTAATTAATTACAATCCACCGTCAAACGGACGGAGTTTCCTTTGTTTTTAAGACTTTCCAAAAATTAATTTAAACCTGCACCTGATAAAACATCATTCATAATTCATTTCCAAAAGCCAGCAGGGCTTAATATAAACAGTGCATCATACTGCAATAAGTATCCAACAATCATCAGAGTAGTAAGCGGAAGCATATATACAAGTTTATATGTAACAAATCCATCAAAACACCCCTTATATCTAAGAGGCTGTCCTGGGCCCTACAAAAGAAACTATTTACATTTTTACAAACGAAAAGATATCACATCATTATCATGATGAATGGGCCCAGGACATTTCCATGTCCTAAGATACCTGCTCGGTCGGGGGCTGTGCTAGCTCGATCTCAGAACCTGAAAAATGTTAAGGGAGTGAGCACTACACATGAAATAGAAATGCAGTTTCCATATAGACATAACAAATCCACTAGGCCAAACACAAATAGCAAAGTATCAATTATAGAACAATTCACCTTAACACAAAATCAGAATACCATTTCTAAGGCTTAGCACTTCCATTATTATTCACATCACTTACTTCCCTTTTAAATTCCATTAAATAATCCCTTTTCCTTTTCTTTTATCCATTTTCCTTTTTTATCCTTTCCTTTATCCATTTTCCATTTATGTATGTAACCCCAAACAGAGATCTACACACACAGTGTATGCAACCACAAATCAGTGATCTGCATACACTTCCCTTTTTCCTTTTTAATTATTGTACGCCACTAGGATTTGGTTTACCCGCTAGGTAATTGGAACACCTGTCTAGGGACTTGGAACACCTGCCCAGGACTTTACACCCATCCAGACCATAACCTGTAGGACTATGTACTTTTACCATTCCATTTATTTAATCAAATTATTGGTGTGGAAAACTGATCCTGTGGGTCACCCGACGCCTACAGGGCGGTTTGGCTTATGGGTAATTGGCCTGGCAGGTAATTGGCCCTAACAGGTAATAGGAACACCTAGCCGGGTACCTAGTGTTCCGGGCCCCACTGATCAGTTTCCACTTTAGTTACCTTTACCACTTTTAATTATCAACAATTCCGGTCCATTAATTATAACAAAATCACCATCCCATCAATAATCACAACATACATAATTATAATCTATTCCAATTCCAATAAACACATATAATTCACTATATCCAGATTATCACCTTTCATTTCCAATAAATAAATATAACTAGCCATTTCCATGTAAATCAAACGTATATTTCACAATAAGCATTTTATTATCATAAGTCATAACCATTCACCAAATATTCAAATATAAACTCATATTCAATATCCCATACTACATACCCATTTTCTAAATATATTTTCTAGGATCATTTTTATGCATTATTTTTCTAATACTAACAATGCCCTAGCTCACTACTTAGGGTTTTCTCCTTAATTTTTCTAACCACATAGCTCCTAGAAAATCATTATAACAATAGGGATACCCATTTCTAAATAAAACCAACACCCACCCCCTTACCTCAAATGTAGTGAGATAAGTGCCTTTCCTCCTTGCCCTAGTCTAGAACCTTGGGACCTTGAATCTCCTTAGTCTAGGTTGCCACCTCAATAGAGCTAAAATCCAATGGTGGTAGACCACCCTATTGTGAGTATTATACTTGGGTAGAGAGTTCTCCTTGTCTTGTTCTTGATCACTTGGCATCGGGGCTTTGATTCTCCATAATAATGAGTTGATAAAATGATAATACCTAGAGAGAGAGAGAGGGAGGCGTGTATGAAGGGGGAATGATAGGGAGAGTTCCTAACTCATTTTCTTTCCACCAAGAGGATGATTTCAAGCTTAGTCAAGGATCAATGGGGTGGAAAGTGATGATCAACTTGGAACCCTAGAAGAGAGAGAGAAGGTCGAATATGCGGGGAGGGAGTAATATTGTTGCTATGCTATTTTTGCTTTGTGAGTTGATGGAATGATTTTGGTTTGTTTTTGATGCATGGCTGAACATATGTGTGGCCATGGTTTGTGGCTTCCCTTGGAAGCCACGAATGAGTGGTCCACACGCGTTTTATTTTTTTCAACTCTGACGGTTTTCGCTCGGGCGAACCAAAACTCGCTGGAGCGAGTTTTCGTCAGTAAGCTTTGGGTTTTACACAAATCGGTTTTCGCTCGAGCCAGCAGAAATTCGCTGGAGCGAACCCAGTTTTTCCTGGAGCAAACCGGTATTCGCTGGAGCGAAAAATACTCAGGAACTCAGGTTTCAAATTACACTACGTCACTTGAGCGAGCTCATTCTCGCTTGAGCGAGAGCCCAAAAGTCTGCACTTTTCAACTTTAAACTTCAATAACTTCTTTTCTACCCGTTAGATCGTGCTCAAACTTTGAGACAATTTAAAGTATACATCCTACTTCATATCCAACGGTGGAATTCTTGATTTGAGTTATGGAACTTACATTAAAATTCCCTAAAGTCTTATGAGTCTAATTCCCAAACACCCTCTACATACTATTTTAACATAAACTTTTCATTTTCTTCACCCAAAACTCATTCTAATTACTAATTACACTTGGAAATAAAATTTAGGATGTTACAGTAACGATCCGATTTTTATTAATCCAAAAATTATATTTTATTTGTATGGAAACGAAGTATGAAAAATGATTTACAACTATTTTCTTAGTAAAACCATAAATGTATATAATTATGTTGAGGTAAGATATATATATTTTTATACATATGTATAAGTGTTTGTGATTATCTTCCTAGTGTATGTGTATATATATGTGTGTATGTGTATTTGTGATTATATTCTAAAGGTATATGTGTGTGTGTATATATATATATATAGTTGAGTTGAGTTAGAATGAATATGTGTGCATTCATAAAGGTATATGTGTATGTGTGTGTGTATTTGTGATTATATTCTAAAGGTATATGTGTGTGTGTATTTGTGATTATATTCTAAAGGTATATGTGTATAGTTATATATATGTATGTGATCGTAGTATAAGGTTTGGATAGGAGATGTGTTTAGGGTTGGTGGATGAATTTGAGGTGTATGTGAAGTAGAATTTGAGTGTTTTGAGTTTGTGTAGGTTCGAGTGCTGAGGGTTTCCCAGAGTCCGAATAGGCATTCTTATTACCTTAACCTTGATAGAGTAATTGGATAGAGAACCCTAAGTTTGAGCTTCTAGTGTTAGAAAAGAGTTAAGTTTAGAGTTCGGGGTTTAGTTCGTTCGATTTTCTGTGCTTGTGAATTATATGACTTATATGTTTAATATTATGAATTTATAATTTTGATGTTTGGAATGTATTTTAATGTTATTTCTGTTTGGTTTAGTGTTAGAATGGGTTAGAAGCCTTGGATTCGAGTCAAAAAGGACGAAAATCGGCGTTTCGGGGCTTTTGGTGCGCCCAGGCACGAGCCGGTGCGTCCGGGCACACCAGGGTGCATCAAATGCACCAGATCAGGAGCTCCTGCGCCCAGGCGTGGCGCGTCTCGCGCCCAGACGCGCGCGGGACTCTTATTCGCGTGGTGCGCGCGCAGGCACACGGGTGCTACTGATCCGCACCAACCTCTTTAAATCACGCACCAGCCACCCTCCTTCTCATTTCCTCCGTCCCTCTTCTCTCTCCCTCACCCCAAATCACCCTCCAACACTCCCCAAACACCAAATCCTCCCCACCAACCCTTCACCCATGGCAAACCACCTTCTCCTTCTTTCCCTCTCTCCTCCATGGTTCTCTCTCTCTCCCTCTCTTCAAGCTTTCCCTCTTTCTCTCTCCTAGGGCTTTTTCTCTCTCCTCCAATCTCAAGAACGGAGTGGAGATCAGTCAAGAGCAGGAATTCGAGTAGATCGGGGGTAGAATCAAAGTCATTGGAGCTTCAATCGAGCTCTATCTTCCTCTAAGGTAAGGGGAGACACTTTTCCACACTTTGGGTTAAGGATAGTTAGAGTTTATAATAGGATTTGGGGTTGATAGTGAAATTGAGTTTTGGGTAATGTAATACTCCTTGTATATCATCTTACTTTATAAGAAAAGTAATAAGTTTCTGATTACTTGGAGTTGTTATTGTTGGAAAAAGATCTGAAAATAAGAATTTTCCCTTCCCTTGAAAATTTATTTTCACAAACACTTGATTAGAAATGAGGTTGACTAACCAAAATCAGAGTTTGCGGAAACATAGTAAAATCATCATATTACACTCCCAAAATTTATCAAGTGTAACAAGTCTATTAATACCAAATAAGTATTATTATGAAACTGAATTCCTCTTATGATACCTCTTTCCAAAATATGTATCATACAAACTCTATTAAAAATAGAAACGTTATAGAGCTGGTCACTGGTCCTTTGTCCAAACATCCTTCTGGTCGGATCCTCGATATCTGCACAACGGGTTCCCAACCCACACTTTCTACACTCTGCATGCACCTAAGGGACATCTCCCTTTACTGATTATTGTGCAAGCTAGATGCACGATCAACACCTAATAAGGGCATGGTGGTTAGCTATACATATTCGCATAATCAAATGGGAATAAAACTAACATTCACAAGTCAACATGTAGCAAATCATGATGCATAACCATATGAGCACACCCGGTTAATCATAATAATTCTTTCAATGCAGGTGGCATGATGCATGATTTCCTTCCACAAGTGAGGTCTCTAACAAAGTCCATCTTGGACGTCCATCCAATACACCGTTGTGTTCCCGGAACACTGACATTCGTTCCCAAAACGTAATGCCAAACCATACTTGGATAAATACGCATCACTCCCAGAGTGTGCACCACGTTCCCAGAACGTGTAGCAAACCATACTTGGAATAATAAGCATCACTCCCAGAGTGTGCATCACGTTCCCAGAACGCATACGTTCCCAGAACGCATAAAAACCAGGTCCCGGACACTGGCCACATTCCCAGAATGTGTCATCAAGTAGGTTGCAAATCAATGTGTTTGCAGAACACTAACATACGTTCCCAGAACATATAAAAACCAGGTCCCAGACACTGGCCACATATCTATAATGTGTCATCAAGTAGGTTATAATTTGGTACTCCCGGAGTACCCTCCTCATATTCCCAGAATATGATAAACGTTCCTACCAACCAAACTTCCATTCTATATGGATGCACAAATATCAGGGTTGGTTTTATCTTTATATTAATTAATGTGATTTAGAGATATTCTATTTCCCCTTTTGAATGATTTATCTGAGGCATAATCTTTGGCACAAAATTCTTCTTTGAATTATCTCTAAAGCATGCCCTTAAACTTGGATTGGGAAAAACATAACCAATGGGATTCAAAAACTTAACTTTTTATTTTTCAGATTCAGGTACTAACCGGTTACAGTTTCAGGCTAACCGGTTAGAATTACAGACCTGAACTGTTTACCATTGAAATTCAGAAAAACCCTTTTTTCTTGAATTCTCTACCCAATCCATAAACAAGTTTAACATTGTTTTATGCCTCAAAAACCACTGTTTTTATCATTCAAAGGTCTAAATCACATCTCATTCTCCAATGAGCCTAATTTCCTCTTGAAATTATCTCATTACACTAAGGTATTAACTCTTTGATTGCAATCTGAACTATAACAGTGAAATCAACTTGTTTTTCAGATTGTTTTCCATGAAATTGAGGCCTAGATTTGAGTAGGATTTATAAGACCACAATACTGATTTTGTATGCTTATTTTCCTTTACATTTTTATAGTGTCTAACCGGTTACGAATATCGAGTAACCGGTTAGATTATGTAGTCAGCCACTAAAACATGAGTTTTAACAAACCATTCTCTTCACTACTTAAATCTCACCAAATTTCAACCTTTAACAGAGTTCATATACCTTAATTAAATATGTTTAAGCACAGAAACATATATAACTTGCATGCATTTTGTTTAGTGCATCAAATTGCATAAAAACCCATAAAAACACAATTCAATACCTCAAATAACATATTATCCAAATAAGTCATGAAATTGTCATCACAACAGCTTGCATGCATCATAATATGATTGCTCAAAATCAGAAATGAGCTTAAATTGGCCTCCAAGCCATAAAACTAATTCCAACTATGCCCTTAGAGTCTCTTGGTGACTCACCCTATTTACCAACATGTTTTTCCTCATTCTAGCAAATAGTAAGCTTCCCCCTTACCTTAGGTTCGTGCTTGATCCAAAACATTGCAGAGAGAAAGGCTCAACATAGATTTCCATTAAATCCACTACATGCAGATAGAGTTGGACAGGGTACCGAAACTAGGGAAATTGACATGCAAAACCCAATTAAGAATTGGGGAAAATAGTCAAATTGAGTTCTCTGCAACATGCACTAGAAGTAGGAATAGATTTGAAACCAGAAGGGTTTGTGTGCTTACCAAAATCGAGCTTCAAGGTCAGCTCCAAAAATCAGAAGCTGAGGTTTGACAGCATCAACACCTCAACTTGGCAAGCTTCGTTCTCTTGATTCAGGGACTCTCAACTCACAAAATTTATATCAATACAAAGCCCTTGATTCAAGCTTTGTAATGGTGTATCACTCATGTTCTAACTCTCAGAAACGAAGGAGAATTTCAGAGACGAATCTTAGAACCCTAAAAACAGAGTTTCAGCACTTCAATCAGAAAATCAACCCAAATTCATCAACAATTCTGGTTTTTATAGAGATTTCAGGCTTGCATGCAAGGCGACACGCGTATCCCACTAAGTATGAAGGCTGATTCGTGGCAAATTTCTGGGTTTTGGCTTGATTACTCATCAAACGCACTAATCCCAAATTCTGAGTTCATCGTGTAACCGGTTACACAGCCCTTCTAACTGGTTACATACTGATAAAATTCAAAAATTAATAATTTAATTACTCTTTCTTCAAAAACCTTTTTAATATTGCAATTAGGTCCCAACCCAAGGACTAATTTACAATATTCACATTTTTGTACAAAATAACCATATAAAAATATATCTCATATTTATATATAACAACACATAATGTACAAAAACTAAAACTTTCAAAACTAATATAAATCAATTATAAAATAATTGTTATAATTAATTTCTTGGTTATTTGGGAGACGAAAATTAGGGGTGTTACACTACTCCCTCACTTAAAAGGAATTTCGTCCCCGAAATTCATCTTCTGAAATTGTCCACTTTTCCAAAGTATTTTTATACTAGAAAACTTCATCTAGCTCCCAAAAATTTGTTCTTTAGGGTCCTCCCCCACTTAAAAGAGTTTCCATATAATTCTTTTGTTTCGAAACATTTCTAATAAAACATTTCACTTCAAACAAAGATTCTGTGCATAAAAACTCTTATGTGAAAGAATTTATTTTAAAAGAAATATTCTTTTGAATAATACACTTCTCATAAATATTCTTCAATTAAAACACTTTCCAATAAACCTTTAAAAAAAACTTTTTGGGCTGCGCACTCTGATCCCTCGAGCACGATCAAAAAAACCTTTGTATGACTTTATTCCTTAATAGCCTGAGACATTAGGGTGATCAGTCCTAATATTCAAACCATTAATAACAAAATCATCCCTTTCAGATATAATCTTTCGCAAGAAAGACCATACGAAAGGTCTTTAAGTTAGATGAACTTAAAGATAGGGTAATTATCACTATCAGACTTAGTTAGATAGTCAATTTCTAGAGACATTTCCGTTGGGGAGACAAAGATTTGTCCTATCCCGGTGGTTGTTAATCTCTCTAGACATAGCTGATCTTTCTATTTCTGTAGTGTCCATAGATATTTATCACATCCAACTGTGATAAAGGTTTTGATCACAGAAAGATTGGAGTTGAACTTCCAATAGGATATTGATATTCTCAAACGATTAGATTAACGTAATCGAAAACATTTAACTACGTTAATTCATATCAAAGGAAGAGATAGGCTTGGGTTGTCTACGTCAGGATTACACTCAACTCTCATCTCGGCCGGTGAATTCTTCTTGTGCTGGATTCGTCCATTCCTTTCTCACCTTTTCCTTCAAGACATTTCGGTGAATAATACTCCAGCTTCCTACAATCGGAATTCACTATTCCCTTAGGTACATCACAATTAAACTCAAAGTGATGTGCCTCCCAGTTTTCACCTTGAGATGGACAAATGTTCCCTTCCCTATTTCCTCCTTAGTCATTTTTCTCCAATCGAGGATTCCTTAACCTTGATATTCCCGTGGTTGATATTCTCCCATTTACTTTTCCTCTTTCTCCAGTTGGGTCTGTATTTCCTCATTCTTTCTCTTATTCTGAACTCAGACATTTCTCGCATGAATTTCCTGTACTTTCCCATAGTCCTCATACATGCTTACCAACATCAAGAAATTCCTTATTCCTTGATAGTTGATAGCTAACTTGGGTTCGAACATAATCTATTATTGAAGTTCATGCTTTTGGATCTCTCCTCTCGGTTGTCCTAGACAACACTTCCTAAATCCCTTACTTCCATAATATATTTTCTAATATCCATAATCCCTGACTTTAACTTCAAAGATTAAATCTCATTTGTTTCTTCATAGAGATCTAACTCCTTTTCCTCAAAAGTCAACTTCTCTTTCTTCTCTTTATCTTATGGTGGTAATTCACGAATCCGATTCAGGAATTCGTTGGTGATTGACAACATTCCCAATCTAATACTAGAGGGTTCCTCTTGGGTTACCAGACTTAGGTCTGTGAATTCCTCGATCAGGATAACCTCCTTAACCATCATTGAGCTCACAAGAATAGCCAATCAAATCAATCGTCTGCAACTACGTTTGCTATGCCAGGATGATAATGGAGCTCAAATTCATAATCTTTTAAAAAATCCATCCATCGCCTTTATCTTACATTCAACTCTTCCTCTTCTTATTGTCGTTCATACTTTCGAACTCCAAACTTGTTCATGAATCACAACCTTCTTATCTTAGTACCTAATGTTTCTTTTGCATCATCCAGCTCAATTCTCTACCTTCTCTAATTGGAGTAGCTCCTCAATTTCAACTCTCGATTAGTCCATAAATATTTTGATTCAATCCTCTTAAATAAATTTCAATGATGAATCAAGGCATTAAGTTATTTTACCACATTAAATCCTTTCCTTAAATTTGACTTAGGTAATTGGTATTGAGTTTGGATTGGAGGAAGATGTCTACTGATACCAAAAGTTTCTTCACAAATGACTTAAATTTTTAGTTGAAGCTTTCAGCTTCTAACCGGTTACATGAAACTCTAACCGGTTTATGAAGTATAGTTTTAGAAATTAAACCAAAGAATTTCAAAACCATTTTCTTTACATCATCCAATCCAACTCAAAATAGGATTTAATCATACTCTAATACCTTGATTCCAACTGAATTCATCACTGAAATGATTTAAATCATAGTCTACTCACATTTTCCATAATTCCTCTTGGACTAATCATATTATATTGGGGTATACTCCATCACTACCCTACCATAATTAAACAACATCCTTAAATACTCCGGCGATAGTATCCGGCCAGCCCTAAGAAACCTCTCACCTCAGTCACAGTCTTAGGTTGTTCCCATTTCAACACTAAACTTACCTTTGCTGGATCCATCGCAATTTCTTCTTTAAAAATCACATGCCCTGCGAACGTAACTTTGCTCAACCAAAACTCATCTTTGGCGAGCTTAACACACAACTACTCCTCTTGCAGGATTCTCAACACAATCCCGAGATGTTCCTCATGCTCCTCCGGATTCTCAGGATAAACCACAAACGAATCCACATATAATCTAAAGGTCCCGTTCTTATAATCCATAAAAGAACAGGTGCATTAGTCAATCCGAACGGCATTATTTTCTAATCATAATGTCCGTATCGAGATCAAAATGCAGTCTTAAGTGTATCCCAGCCACCAATCCTGATTTGGGGTTAATCCAACTGCCAATCATTCTTAGAAAACACTTAGACTCCTTTAACCTGGTCCAACCAACTCTTTTAGCAACTTCTCTACGTGTTTCTCCCATTTGACCATTCCCGATGATTCCATTTCGTAAGGGTAGTAGAGAGAGAATCTGCTTCAAGAATTAACTTGATTCCAAACTCTATCTCTTTGCTCAAGGGTTAACCTAACATCATTTCTTGAAACCCAAATTTCTTTAACCCCCTATTTCCTTCACTGCTGCCCAGAAGCAGACACATGGGTCCATTGGATTCCAAATTCGAAGCTTGGAAATCCAAATACAGGGTTGTTCTATTGTCATTAATCATGATTACTTGATTCCCCGGCTCCCAAACCGTGCTTAAGATCAAATATAATCATGATACAGGTAGTTAGACAGAGTCTAATACCTTAATAGAACGATCCAGACGTACCTTGGAAACAACTACAAGAAGATTTGTAGGAGTCTCCACTTTGAGATAGCAGATTGGATAAGGCATAGAGCAACTTTTGATCAATACCCTTATCCATAAGGAACAACTGAAGGAATAGCTTTAGAGTTTAACAAACTCAACAAGGTTGATCTTTCAAAAGATAACTGCCCTGCACTCGGTCGGAGAAATTGATTAACTTTAACACTGGTGAGGTTAAATTCTCTTCTACAGAGTCAGGGACCTTACTACAATTCCTTTAAGATTTCCTTATCACTGGTTCTATGAGAACGAAATAAACCAACACTATGGTTTTAGGGTTAACACATGTCTAAAGAGAAGCATACATCTATCATACTTCTATTTAGACTACATAGAACACTTCTTAATAGCAGAATGAGCTACTTATGTTGAGAAAATGCCTAAGCATGGGTAGTTTTGATGATTACAAAGTGCAAGTCAAGGCAAAAGTCCACAACATTGAAGCTTAGACTCAAGTTAGTCAAAAAGGGATTATTATAAACTTGTAATGTTAAATTTACTTTTCTTAGAGTTCCTTAGGTGCTTAATGGTTAAGTCTAAGTTAGAATGAAGCTAAATCATAATCTAAAGAAAAATAGTATGCATGTTAAGTTACATCAAAAGTGGGTGATTTTCAAAAAATAAAAGAGTATTTTTTCAAAATGAAAATGAAAAGAAAGTGTTTTTCGAAATTAAAAGAAAGTGATTTTCAAAAATAAAAATAGAAAGTGTTTTTCGAAATTAAAAGAAAGTGATTTTCAAAAATAAAAATAAAAATTATTAAGAAATTTTTTTTTAAATGTTTTTGTCAAGAAAGTATTTTCAAAAAAAAAAAAAGTGTATCTGATCAAATGTATCCGGATACATCCAAAAGTATCCGGATACTTTTTTAAAACAACAGTCAAATTTTTTAAATCAAACACGATGTATCCGAATACTTTCAAAAGGGATACAAACAGTTAAAACTGTCATAAACATAGCCGTTTTCTGTCCTAACTGATATATATATGTTCCAAACGATTTCAAAACATGAGACAACGTTCTTACAACCTTCTAACACTTCTGGACATTCTCTTAAACACAGAATTCTCAAGTGTTCTTCATGAATCAATTGCATTTTCACATATGATCAAGAAGAACATTCAAGTGTTGCATTGAATTTTCACAAATACCCACTTTGATATACACTTGCATTCATTCTCATTGATCTAGATTTTGATTCAGTACTAAAAGTGTTCTTAAGTAAGTTGCTAATCCACACAAGAAAGGTGCAAGTACCATTGATCTTCATTGGAGTTGTTCATCCACACAACGAGGTGTAAAGTGCCAACAACAAGACATTGACAAACGCAAATTGGTGAAAGGTTTTCATCAAGTATACTTGAAGGTTTCAAGTGGAATTGAAGAAGGTTTCTTCAAGCACAAGGTTCGCTGTGATTCGAGGAATTGTTTGCGAAGACACAAGTTCCAAAGAGGTTCTTTGGATGGACTAGTCTAAGGGAAAGGTTTTCTCTTACACTACTTGTACTTACAATTCTTGTTCATAGTGAAGCAAATCTCCCATCTCAGAGAGGGAGGACTGGATTAGCATTAGTGTTCGTTAACACACTAATGTGAACCAGGATAAAATCCTTGTGTTCGCTTCTCTTTCATTATCTCTTTACAATTCCGTGTGCTTAATTTTCATATATTTAAGTATATGCGTTTTATATGGTTTTACTCTGATTATTTTAAAGGCCTTAGTAAGCGATAAATTTTTAATTGGTGAAGATTCGTACTCTTCGCCTATTCACCTCCTTTATAGGGAATATTACTACCCGCTTGTTTTCCAACAAGTGGTATCAGAGCTCGGTCGGAAACGATCGAGCATAACTGCTTTTCCGTACGATCCTTAGTTTGGTAAACAATGGGTTCTAGTAATCCCTTCTGTGGTGAAGGTTCTTCCATTAATCGCCCCCTATGTTTTCGGGCGAAGGTTACACCTATTGGAAGGTGAGGATGAAAATCTTCATTGAAGCAATAGATGTAGAAATTTGGAATGCTATAGAAAATGGCCCTTTTATACCACAACATAAAGTTAATGACTCCGTTCTTGATAAGCCCAATGGGAGTTGGAATGATGATGATAAGAAAAAAGTAAGTTATGATTTAAAAGGAAAAAATATCATTACATCCGCTCTCTCATATGACGAATTCTTTAGGGTCTCTCAATGTACTAGTGCCAAACAGATGTGGGACACTTTACAAGTGACCCATGAAGGTACTAGTGAAATCAAAAGGGCTAGATTAAATGCCCTCATGCATGAATATGAACTGTTTAGAATGTTTCCCAATGAACCAATTTCAAATATGCAAAAACGGTTTACACATATTATAAATCATTTACTTGCTCTTGGCAAAACTTTTATTGATGGTGAAATTATTAACAAAGTTTTGAGATGTTTAGACAGACAGTGGCAGCCAAAGGTTACAGCAATAATGGAGTCAAAAGATCTAAGTGATATGGACCTAGCCACTTTGTTCGGAAAACTGCAAGAGCACGAAATGGAATTGGGAAGGCTAAAAATGCATGAAGATTCGGACATGTGCAAAAAGGATAAGGTTTCATTCAAGATGCTGCAGACTCTTGAAGAATTATCCAATGATGAAAATTCAGATTCCGATATCGACGATGAGACCATGGAGCTTTTAGTTAGTAAATTCAGCAAGTTCCTTAAGAATAGACAACAAAGAAGTCAAAATGAAGGAACTTCAAAAAGAAAGTCTCCAAAGGACAAAATTCAATGTCACAAATGTGGTAATATAGGTCATGTGAAAATTGAATGTGCTGCATATCTCAAGAGAAAAGAGAATGACAAAAAGGAAATCAAAGGATTCAAATCCAAGAAGGCTTATATTGTATGGGATTTGCCTGAAAATTCAGAGAAGCAAGATGCTAGCAGTTCGGATGAGGAGGAATTGGTTAATCACTTGTGCTTATTGGGAAAGTTTGATGAAGAAACTTCATCAATCATAGAATCATCTGAGCCAATGAACTCCAAACGGGTAACATATTCTGATTCCAACTCTGATTCTGAAAATTCAACTTATAATGAACTATATGAATCTTATGTAGAAATGTATAAGGAATTAAGGAAGCTAGCTAAAATAAACATTGAAAGCAAGAGGATTATCTTGGAGCATGAAGCAAAAATTTTAGAAATGCAAAAATTTATTGATGAACTTCAACTCCAAAATGAGACTCTTGATCTTATTTATTCAAATGCTTTCTGTAATTGTGAACTAAAGGATAATCCCATCGCTGAATGTGTAAGTTGCAAGCAATTTGAAAAGGAAGTACACGATTTAAAAGCTAAACTTGCAAGTTTCACTAAAGGTGATATGAACTTAAATAATTTAATTTCCAATCAAAGAGAAAATGCAAATAAGACTGGTTTAGGATATCGAAAACCCAAAAATTGCAATTACAACAAGTTGGTATCATTTTCAAATGTCAATTACTCTAAAACACCAACTTGCCATTATTGTGGAATTTTTGGGCATACTTCAAATACTTGTAATATTAAACTTAAAGGAATTCCAAATGGCTTATTTGTATGGATTAAGAAAGGGTTTGATCCTAATGCTAATCAATTAGGTACCCAAGTTACCTAAAACATGCAAGGTATTTTTGGCTTAACATTAAGGGGGAGTGAGATCAAATGTTAAGGGGGAGAAGGTTTATAATTTTCTTGCCTATTTATATAACTCTCTTTTTGATTATGCCAAAAGGGGGAGAAGGTATGTTGTTGACTTTTGCAGGTTGATTGAAGCTTCTTATTATTATCCAATTATCTAATGCACATACTAAGGGGGAGCACAAATCAACAAAGTTTGTCATCATCAAATCATGGGTAGTTTTGATGATTACAAAGTGCAAGTCAAGGCAAAAGTCCACAACATTGAAGCTTAGACTCAAGTTAGTCAAAAAGGGATTCTTATAAACTTGTAATGTTAAATTTACTTTTCTTAGAGTTCCTTAGGTGCTTAATGGTTAAGTCTAAGTTAGAATGAAGCTAAATCATAATCTAAAGAAAAATAGTATGCATGTTAAGTTACATCAAAAGTGGGTGATTTTCAAAAAATAAAAGAAAGTATTTTTTCAAAATGAAAATGAAAAGAAAGTGTTTTTCGAAATTAAAAGAAAGTGATTTTCAAAAATAAAAATAGAAAGTGTTTTTCGAAATTAAAAGAAAGTGATTTTCAAAAATAAAAATAAAAATTATTAAGAAATTTTTTTTTAAATGTTTTTGAAGTCAAGAAAGTATTTTCAAAAAAAAAAAAGTGTATCTGATCAAATGTATCCGGATACATCCAAAAGTATCCGGATACTTTTTTAAAACAACAGTCAAATTTTTTAAATCAAACACGATGTATCCGAATACTTTCAAAAGTATCCGGATACAAACAGTTAAAACTGTCATAAACATAGTCGTTTTCTGTCCTAACTGATATATATATATGTTCCAAACGATTTCAAAACATGAGACAACGTTCTTACAACCTTCTAACACTTCTGGACATTCTCTTAAACACAGAATTCTCAAGTGTTCTTCATGAATCAATTGCATTTTCACATATGATCAAGAAGAACATTCAAGTGTGTTCTTCATGAATCAATTGCATTTTCACATATGATCAAGAAGAACATTCAAGTGTTGCATTGAATTTTCACAAATACCCACTTTGATATACACTTGCATTCATTCTCATTGATCTAGATTTTGATTCAGTACTAAAAGTGTTCTTAAGTAAGTTGCTAATCCACACAAGAAAGGTGCAAGTACCATTGATCTTCATTGGAG
This sequence comes from Crotalaria pallida, assembly GCA_037953625.1. Classification (NCBI taxonomy): domain Eukaryota; kingdom Viridiplantae; phylum Streptophyta; class Magnoliopsida; order Fabales; family Fabaceae; genus Crotalaria; species Crotalaria pallida. The sequence continues at coordinate 44,803,900 of CM075650.1, read as the reverse complement.
TTGTTCATCCACACAACGAGGTGTAAAGTGCCAACAACAAGACATTGACAAACGCAAATTGGTGAAAGGTTTTCATCAAGTATACTTGAAGGTTTCAAGTGGAATTGAAGAAGGTTTCTTCAAGCACAAGGTTCGCTGTGATTCGAGGAATTGTTTGCGAAGACACAAGTTCCAAAGAGGTTCTTTGGATGGACTAGTCTAAGGGAAAGGTTTTCTCTTACACTACTTGTACTTACAATTCTTGTTCATAGTGAAGCAAATCTCCCATCTCAGAGAGGGAGGACTGGATTAGCATTAGTGTTCGTTAACACACTAATGTGAACCAGGATAAAATCCTTGTGTTCGCTTCTCTTTCATTATCTCTTTACAATTCCGCGTGCTTAATTTTCATATATTTAAGTATATGTGTTTTATATGGTTTTATTCTGATTATTTTAAAGGCCTTAGTAAGCGATAAATTTTTAATTGGTGAAGATTCGTACTCTTCGCCTATTCACCTCCTTTATAGGGAATATTACTACCCGCTTGTTTTCCAACAACTTATCTAGAGAATTACCCATAACCTTAGCTCTAGTTTGGAAGTATATGAAAGCATACTTCCCAGGAAACATTGCAGATATCGATGACCAGCGTATTCGACCACACACCCAAGGACCAAGAGTCAGGACCATCGCTCTGATACCATAAAAGTGTAATACTCCTTGTATATCATCTTACTTTATAAGAAAAGTAATAAGTTTGTGATTACTTGGACTTGTTATAGTTGGAAAAAGATCTGAAAATAAGAATTTTCCCTTCCCTTGAAAATTTATTTTCACAAACACTTGATTAGAAATGAGGTTGACTAACCAAAATTAGAGTTTGCGGAAACATAGTAAAATCATCATATTACACTCCCAAAATTTATCAAGTGTAACAAGTCTATTAATACCAAATAAGTCTATTAAAAATAGAAACGTTATAGAGCTGGTCACTGGTCCTTTGTCCAAACATCCTTCTGGTCGGATCCTCGATATCTGCACAACGGGTTCCCAACCCACACTTTCTACACTCTGCATGCACCTAAGGGACATCTCCCTTTACTGATTCTTGTGCAATCTAGATGCACGATCAACACCTAATAAGGGCATGGGGGTTAGCTATACATATTCGCATAATCAAATGGGAATAAAACTAACATTCACAAGTCAACATGTAGCAAATCATGATGCATAACCATATGAGCACACCCGGTTAATCATAATAATTCTTTCAATGCAGGTGGCATGATGCATGATTTCCTTCCACAAGTGAGGCCTCTAACAAAGTCCATCTTGGACGTCCATCCAATACACCGTTGTGTTCCCGGAACACTGACATTCGTTCCCAGAACGTAATGTCAAACCATACTTGGATAAATACGCATCACTCCCAGAGTGTGCACCACGTTCCCAGAACGTGTAGCAAACCATACTTGGAATAATAAGCATCAGTCCCAAAGTGTGCATCACGTTCCGAGAACGCATACATTCCCAGAACGCATAAAAACCAGGTCCCGGACACTGGCCACATTCCCAGAATGTGTCATCAAGTAGGTTGCAAATCAATGTGTTCCCAGAACACTAACATACGTTCCCAGAACGTATAAAAACCAGGTCCCAGACACTGGCCACATATCTATAATGTGTCATCAAGTTGGTTATAATTTGGTACTCCTGGAGTACCCTCCTCATATTCCCAGAATATGATAAATGTTCCTACCAACCAAACTTCCATTCTATATGGATGCACAAATATCAGGGTTGGTTTTATCTTTATATTAATTAATGTGATTTAGAGATATTCTATTTCCCCTTTTGAATGATTTATCTGAGGCATAATCTTTGGCACAAAATTCTTCTTTGAATTATCTCTAAAGCATGCCCTTAAACTTGGATTGGGAAAAACATAACCAATGGGATTCAAAAACTTAACTTTTTATTTTTCAGATTCAGGTACTAGCCGGTTACAGTTTCAGGCTAACCGGTTAGAATTACAGACCTGAACTGTTTACCATTGAAATTCAGAAAAACCCTTTTTTCTTGAATTCTCTACCCAATCCATAAACAAGTTTAACATTGTTTTATGCCTCAAAAACCACTGTTTTTATCATTCAAAAGTCTAAATCACATCTAATTCTCCAATGAGCCTAATTTCCTCTTGAAATTATCTCATTACACTAAGGTATTAACTCTTTGATTGCAATCTGAACTGTAACAGTGAAATCAACTTGTTTTTCATATTGTTTTCCATGAAATTGAGGCCTAGATTTGAGTAGGATTTATAAGACCACAATACTGATTTTGTAAGCTTATTTTCCTTTACATTTTGACAGTGTCTAACCGGTTACGAATATCGAGTAACCGGTTAGATTATGCAGTCAGCCACTAAAACATGAGTTTTAACAAACCATTCTCTTCACTACTTAAATCTAACCAAATTTCAACCTTTAACAGAGTTCATATACCTTAATTAAATATGTTTAAGCACAGAAACATATATAACTTGCATGCATTTGGTTTAGTGCATCAAATTGCATAAAAACCCATACAAACACAATTCAATACCTCAAATCACATATTATCCAAATAAGTCATGAAATTGTCATCACAACAGCTTGCATGCATCATATTATGATTGCTCAAAATCAGAAATGAGCTTAAATTGGCCTCCAAGCCATAAAACTAATTCCAACTATGCCCTTAGAGTCTCTTGGTGACTCACCCTATTTACCAACATGTTTTTCCTCATTCTAGCAAATAGTAAGCTTCCCCCTTACCTTAGGTTCATGCTTGATCCAAAACATTGCAGAGAGAAAGGCTCCAACATAGATTTCCATTAAATCCACTACATGCAGATAGAGTTAGACAGGGTACCGAAACCAGGGAAATTGACATGCAAAACCCAATTAAGAATTGGGGAAAATAGTCAAATTGAGTTCTCTGCAACATGCACTAGAAGTAGGAATAGATTTGAAACCAGAAGGGTTTGTGTGCTTACCAAAATCGAGCTTCAAAGTCAGCTCCAGAAATCAGAAGCTGAGGTTTGACAGCATCAACACCTCAACTTGGCAAGCTTCGTTCTCTTGATTCAGGGACTCTCAACTCACAAACTTTATATCAATACAAAGCCCTTGATTCAAGCTTTGTAATGGTGTATCACTCATGTTCTAACTCTCAGAAACGAAGGAGAATTTCAGAGACGAATCTCAGAACCCTAAAAACAGAGTTTCAGCACTTCAATCAGAAAATCAACCCAAATTCATCAACAATTCGGGTTTTTATAGAGATTTCAGGCTTGCATGCAAGGCGACACGCGTATCCCACTAAGTATGAAGGCTGATTTGTGGCAAATTTCTGGGTTTTGGCTTGATTACTCATCAAACGCACTAATCCCAAATTCTGAGTTCATCGTGTAACCGGTTACACAGCCCTTCTAACCGGTTACATACTGATAAAATTCAAAAATTAATAATTTAATTACTCTTTCTTCAAAAACCTTTTTAATATTGCAATTAGGTCCCAACCCAAGGACTAATTTACAATATTCACATTTTTGAAAAAAATAACCATATAAAAATATATCTCATATTTTTATATAACAACACATAATGTACAAAAACTACAACTTTCAAAACTAATATAAATCAATTATAAAATAATTGTTATAATTAATTTCTTGGTTATTTGGGAGACGAAAATTGGGGGTGTTACAGGTAACAAGTTAGTGGTTGTTTAAAGTTGGATTAAGGGTGAATAGAGTTTAATTGGTTGATTTTTATATAAGTTGAAATGTTTTGATAAATCTTCTTTATGTATGTTATAATAATAGGAAGTGAAGAACCCTAGGGAGCTAAATTATATTTTGTTGCTCTGAGACATACCTGAGTATGTCGATTGTCACGTTGCTATTTGTTGATTGTTAACCATTATTGATATCTGTTGAGTTTTAATTACGCAAACTATGTGTTAAACAGGTATGTTTGTATTTAAGTGTTAAATGTATAGTTGCGAATTTGTGTGCTATAAATGTTTAATTACAAATGTGTGCTTTTTTCTAAAAATATGTGATATTTATCTTGATGCTTGACTTTTGATTGATGAAATGGTTATATAGGTTTGAAATGGGTATGTTTGTGACGGAGTGCTAGATGTGTGTCTTATATAGATTTTTATGCTGGTTATTTGGATGGTGAAAATGGATAGTTTAATAGAGGAAGAAAATAATAGAATAATTCGAGTTAAGGAGAGAAGTAAATTATAATGAAAGAACATATATAATTTCCCCACTTGCGAATAGGGGCCGACTGCGATTTTACGCGAATCGGACTAAACACTAATCCTCCTACGGTCGGCTGCGATTTTACGCGAACCGGGGCCGACTGCGATTTTACGCGAATCGGTTAGTACGCGAAGAGGAAACTCAAACAAAAAATTTTATTCCCTTGCGGCCGGATGCGATTTTACGCGAACCGGGGCCGACTGCGATTTTACGCGAATCGGTTAGTAGGCGAAAGAGACTAAACATTTAATCCTCCTGCGGCCGGATGCGATTTTACGCGAACCGGGGCCGACTGCGATTTTACGCGAATCGGTTATTACGCGAAGAGGAACTCACATAAGACATCTAATCCCCTTGCAGCCGGATGCGATTTTACACGAACCGGGGCCGACTGCGATTTTACTCGAATCGGTTAGTACGCGAAGAGGATAGCTACACAAAAACTTAACAAATATAGATGAGACAACTTAAAGAGAGAAAAATATTATCAAGACATCAATAGTATACAAGAAAAAGATTTTAAAAGACTAAGCTTTGAGGGGAGGTAGAATTTATGAATGACAAATGTAGAAAATGGCTTTATTTGTAGGTGAGCATGATATGGATGATTAGGTGATTATGTGATTGTGATCTATTTTGGTTAGACCATTTTTTGATTTGATTATTATTCTTGATTTTTATTATGAACTGTTAACTGTCCTATAATTCACTGTGTTGTGAAAAGGTCTCACCATTAGTGGTTAACATTTTAGGTGAATGCTAAGGAGCTTGAAGATCAGAGTGTCGCAGCGAAAGAGTTGAAAGAAGGAAACTCTAATTCATGCTATGTATATTGTAAATGAATCCCCCAGCATTTTGTGTAAATCTTGAGTTGTAAAAAGGAAATTTTTGAGTCCCATATTTCAATTATAAACTTTTATATGCTAATTTATGATTAAGAACTGGGATGTTACATTTACCGCATTAATTAGTAAGTATATTTAACATGTCTTTTTTTTTAATAAATCAATGCTTATTTTATTATTTTTGTCTTTTTTTTAATAAATTAAATTAATAAACTAAACATTTCACCCAAAAGCACAGAACCACCATAAAAGCAATGTTTAAGAAAATATTTAAATAATTTTCAATGGTTCACGGATCCGATTAATTAAATATGTATTTTCTTAACATTATTTTTAAGGGAAGAAAATAAAAATCTTAAAAGATGATTTTCGTGTTGGAAAAAATAAATTTAAAGTTAAAAAACAAGTTGACTTGGTTTTTAATACATATTTAAGGTACTTTAGCTTTTTATTCTCAATTTTAAGAGTTAAGATTAAGTAAACTCATTAAAAATAAGTAATGTTAAGAGAAATATTTAAATAATCTAAAATAATTCAGGACGTGAAGCTCAATTTAAAATGTCATTAATTGTTTAAATTTATAATAGTATATATAATGTCATTTTAATAGTCACTTTGATATTCCGAAGATACATTAGTCATTAAAAGATATTTTTTTTTTATGAATTTAGTCCCAAAAATCAATATCCTGCCACACTAATCCTTTTAGGTACTTAGTTGATGAATATACGAATCTTTCGGGGGCCAAAATTTACACTACTTGACGTCATGTTGATATTTGAGAGACTAAATTGGTTAAAAAATATATTTTAGGTACTTAATTGGTTACTAATGTATCTTTCTGAGACCAAAATGACTATTAACTTTTACTAGTTTTAATTTAAGAGTTTTTTTAATATGTTCCCGATCACATTTTAAGAAATTGATTTTTAGTAAAAAAGGATATGCAAGCTTACAAAATCAACTTAAACTACAAAGAAAATGATGACATGTGTAAAAAAGTGGTATTTGGCTAACTACTAATTGATTAGTAAGTGACACATACATATCACTTTCTTTTGGTGTAGACAAATAAAAAAATGATACATTCGTAAAATCTATTTATTAATAACATCAATTCTTAATGAAGACTTATTAACTATTATGAGTTTATTAAGATGTGCACTTGGGCACACATTAAAATACAATTAATTATATTATAAAGTGTTGCTAACAAGTGCTCTTGGTAAGTCCATGTTATTTCTTTTTTCACAGAAAAAAATGCATTTTCCCATAACTTTTTACCATATTTAGTTATTTAACAAATGTTAAAGCAATTGTTAACATTTACCTAAAATATATTTAAAAAATAAATATAATATCACTTAAAGAAAAGTCAATGAAAATATCTAATAAAATTGTTATATTTAATAATGATTTAATTTCATTAGGGATTTATTAATGCTATCTATTTTTTTTTATAATTGTCATTTAAAGTTGTACTGCATTAATTAATAATAAGTATATTTAATATCTCTTTTTTTAATAAATCAATACTTATTTTATTACTTTTGTCAATTTTTTAATAAATTAAATTGATAAACTAAACACTTCACCGAAAAGCACAGAGCCACCATAAATGTAAAGTTTAAGAAAATATGTAAATAATTTCCAATGGCGGCTTACGAATCCAATTTATTAAATATAGATTTTTTTAACATTATTCTTAAAGGAAGAAAATAAAAATCTTAAAAGCTGACTTTCGTATCGGAAAAAATGAATTTAAAACTAAAAAAAGGTTGACTTGGCTTTTGAATACATATTTAAGGTCCTTTAACTTCTTATCCTCAGTTTTAAGAGTTATATTAAGTAAAATCATTAAAAATAAGTAATGTTGAGGAAAATATTTAAATTATCCAAAATAATTCAGGATGTGAAGCTTAATTTAATTTAATTAAATTCAAATTTTCATTAATTGTTTAAATTTATAATAGGATAATGTCATTTTAATAGTCACTTTGATTCTCGAACCATATACCGGTCATCAATTTAATCACCAAAAGATATTTTACATCATTTTAGTCCCTAAAGATCAATATGGCGTTACAGTCTTTTTAGGGACTTATTTGATGACTATACGAATCTTCCGGGGAACAAAATTTACATTACTTAATGTCATGTTGATCTTTGGTGCATTAAATTAGTGTAAAAAAATCTTTTAGGGACCAAATTGATGATCAGTGTATCTTTCGGGGATCAAAGTGACTATTAACTCTTACTAGTTTTAATTTAAGAGTTTTTTTAATGTGTTCCAAATTAAAGCACATTCTAAGAAATTGATTTTTAGTAAAAAAAAAAAAGGAATATATACGTTTACAAAATCAACTTACACTACAAAGAAAATAACATGTGTCAAAAAGTGTTATTTGATTACTCGTGATTTATTAGCAAGGGACCTATATCACTTTTTACGGTGTAAATTCATATTTGTAGGTCTATATATATATCATTACTTTATTTAGTAAATTTACATAAGAAATGATACATTCTTAAAATCTACGAGTATTAGTAATATTAATTTTTAATGAAAGCTTTGCTATTATGTGTTTCTTAAGATTTGCACTTGGACACACATTAAAAAAACACTTAGTTATAATATAGAGTCTTGGTAACAATTGCTCTTGGTAAGTTCATGTTATTTCTTCTTTCGTGATAAAAAAAATCTTATAATGTTTCACCACATATAGTTATTTAACAAGTGTCAAAGCAATTGTTAGCATTTGCCTATAATATATTTAAAAAATATAAAAAAATAAATGAAAATATCTAATAAAGTAAAATCATTAAATTTTATATTTAACAATGATTTAATTTCATGAATGATTTATTAATACTATTTTCATTTGAAGATTTACCGCTTTAATTAATAAGTATGTTTAATATTTTTTTTAAATAAATTAATGCTTGTTTTTATCACTTTTGTCCTTTATATGTTTGTTTTAATTGATCATTTTTTTTCACTTATTATCTCTCTTATTAATTAGATGGAAAGAGTTATAAAAATAGTTATAAATGTTTTTTTGAGTTTCTAAAGTGACAGTTAAATGGGTACAAAACATTTTACTTTAAATGACAATTATTAACGAACAGAAGTGGTAATTATCATGTAAATTTTATTAAATTTAGCATGATTTTAAAAATGTGTGTTAAACGTTATATTTTACTTTTTTTGGTAAGTATATATTTCGAAGTGATGCAATTGATGCACATGAATTTTTTTTATTATTATTTCCAATGTAAATTTACTTATTTTTATACGATAGTAATTTTAAGAGTTAATAGTCACTTTGGTTATCGAAAGATACACTGGTTATTAATTTCGTCGCCAAACGATTTTTTACATCAATTTAATCCCGAAAGATCAACATGACATCAAGTAGTATAAAGTTTGGTCCTTGAAAGATTCATATGGTCATCAAATAAATCCCTAAAAGGACCAATGTAATGCCTTGTTGATCTTTGTAAGACTAAATTCATATAAAAAAATATTTTGGAAACTAAATTGATGATCAATGTATCTTTCCAAGACCAAACTGACTATAAACTCTAATTTTAAAAATTAATTTTATTTTTGAGAAATTATTATTTTATCAAGTATTAATTTATAAAAAGGTTAAATTATTCTTTCATTATCCAAATAGAGCCAAATGATACAAACTAAAATTGTGAAGGTTGATGCTTTAGTTTCAAAGCTTACAATTAATTTGAAAGACTATATTGCAAAAAAAAAATATATATTAGATGGATATTAATAATTTATTTTTATGGTCGGGTTCACAACACTTCATGATTCTTCCTCTTTCCCTTCTATATATAATGCACACTATCTTGACTCATTTTACATCATTCACCTTCTAGTTTTAGTTTACTACTAAGAAACATGGCTTCCAAAGGATGTTTATCCATTACATGCCTCTTAGCCTTGATTTTTCTTATCTCCTCAAAGGTGATAGCTAAGAATCTCGATAGCGATGGTGTCATTCAGCCGAATTGTTTCATACCTTGTTTGCCTTGTTTGCCTGGTTCTCCTGGTTTTCCTGGTGCTCCTTGTCCTATTCCTGGATTTCCTGGTGGCACCCCTGGTGGCATCCCCGGTTTGCCAGGTATCCCCGGTTTGCCTGGTATCCCGGGTTTGCCCGGTATCCCTGGTTTGCCTGGTATTCCTGGTTTACCGGGTATACCCCATGTCCCTAGTACGTCGGGTACATCGTCGGATACACCGACTACACCTGGTAAGCCCGGTGGTGGTGGTTATAAACTCAAGGTTCCTAATATGCGTAACACAGCAAGTACGCTCAATGGTGGTGGCGACTTTGGAAAAAGTCGTTAAGCCTATACTTGTCTCGTTGTTTGTAATAAAAACTAAATTAATTTTGTCAAATCGAGATTCTTAAGAAATCTTAGTGGAAGCATATCCATCATATACATGGTTCTTACATCATAAATAAAAAATAGTGAATATTTTTTTATTGTTATGCCTTGTTTCTTTCTTATAATCGATGATCTTTGTTACCTTGCCTATTATTTAGAAAGCCAAGATAATCATATTGATAAGTATTTTTTTTGGTTCTATTTATAAAACCCTTTTGAAGTTTTTATTTTGGTCCTATTTATAAGACCTCATTTCAATTTTCAATAGCATTTAATTACTTCTTTCCACAAACATCCCTATTAAGAAACACTTTTTAGATTTCCAATAATAATTATAGGGGTAGTTTTGAAAAATTTAAATATATCAAATTTTCAAATTTCCAATGTCACTAACAAATTTAATCATTTTCCTTGATGACAGTGTAAAACCCCAAAATAATCTTATATATAGGACTAGAGGGAGCATATTTTAACAAGGGTTAGAAAGTGAAATTCATGTCTTAAGTTGATCTCTTCATGAAAAAGTTAAATACATAAATTCAATGTCTAAGGTGTAATAAATAATTTCTTCATTTAACAAGTATGAGGATTTGGCGTAATTCATAAATAAAGATAGACTTGATCGTATTTTTTATTCCTTGATTTTATTAATTTGTCGAATTTAATCTCTTAATTGCCAATTTGTAGCCAATCAATTTCGTCATTTCGTTAAAATCCATGGTAACGGTGCTGACGTGACTACCACTAAAACACGTGTCAACACAGGGTTGTCCTATATGGAATTTCTTTCAATTAAAAATGTAAATATATTCAAAAATAAAAATTAATTAAAAAATAAGGCTTAAATGCACTTTTGGTTCCCCAATTTTATCAATTTCGCGAATTTTGTCAATCTTCTATTTATTTGACCAATTTAGTCTCCCAGTTTTCAGTTTCTGATCAATTTCGTCCTTTCGTCCAAATGTCCACTATGGTGCTGACATGGCTAACCTTTGGACACGTATTGGTCTAGTTAAAATTGGCTCTTTATCTTCTAATAAAATAACAATAGCAATCTCCAATTTGCATACAGTAAACTTGAAATCATTTCGTTTTAAAATTAAACAAGCTTTCACACGGATTGGCTAAAAGAAAAAGAAACTCAATAAAACCTTAATAATGATTTTAATTTGGAAGTATTAAATGTAATTACATTATTATTATTAATTAAGCAAATAATAAATAAAAAACTATATCCATTACAAAAGTAGCAATATTTTATTTTCCAAATTAGAATTTTTTATAGTATTTAATAGATATCATATCGTTCAAGCTAAATAAAAAATTACTTAAAGATAATTAAGTATGTGATACTTTACAAATCTTATCCCAAAAGACATTCTTATTTTGAAGAGAAATGATATTGAGGCAAAAAGAAAGGCAAAAAAATTTTATTCTTTTGTATAAAAAAAACTTACTTTTATGTGTGTGTATATATACATAAAGATTTTAAAGTTTATAACAATAGTTCTAAAAATTAATATTTTTGCTACTTATTATTTATGTGTTTAAACCATTTACCCTTCAACCAACGAGTTGTTGGTGTAGTGGTGCCAGGGGCTGCATTTGGTAATGTAACACCCTACATTAACTACCCTTAAATATCCATTAATTATTTAAAATAGTAAATTTAAAATTTCCTTTTTAACTTGTAAAAATCTCCCGTCAAACAGACGGAGTTTCCTTTATTTATCGGACTTTCCAAATTTTAGTTTTTGTCCTGAAACCTATTTAACACATTTATATTCATAAAACCAGGAGCCAACAGGGCTATCAACCACATATATCATATAACAGTGCAACATCGTGCACACCATCATAGCATCAGGATATAAATATCAGAGTAAGGCAGTATATATGAACAAGTTTTGGAATTATACATTCCCAAAAATACTCCTTTCCCCAAAGGAGTTATCCTAGGCCCACCAAAACTATTTACATACATACATCAAAAATAGGTCACATCATCAAATCAAAAGGGCCCAGGACATATCCATGTCCTACTATATAAACCCTACTCTCCCTGTAAGGGAGAGACAGGGAGAGTACTCCTGCTCTGCCGGACTATGTGCTAGCTCGGGCTCCGTACCTGAGGAAAAATGGTAAGGAGGTGAGCATTACACATAAAGTAGGAATAGCAGTTTCTAATATGACATAATAACCGACTAAGCCACACACATAGTTCAAATAATCCACATAATCATCTACTCATTCATAACATGCTCGCTGACACATCATAAACAGATTATCATTTCTCAAATTATATTCACTTACACTTTGCATGTTTTTCATAATCCTTTCCTCTCTTATTTCTCATGTTTTATCATATTTTTCAGATTTTTTTAGATTATTGTAAGCTTTTCATCTTTTCGTGGACTATCCGATTCGCGCCACATCGCAGTCGGATTCCACACATTTCATCTTTTCGTGGACTATCCTATTCCTGTCACATCGCAGTCGGATTCCACACATCTCTGTTCACACGGTCCGATTCGCTCCACATTGCAGTCGGCCGCGCATATGATCCGATTCGCGCCTCATCATAGTCGGAGCGTACGATCTGATTCGCGCCACATCGCAGTCGGATTGCACAAGTGAGGGGGGTAACTCCTTTGACGTGGACTCATCCGATTCGCGCCACATCGCAGTCGGACACCGATTCGCGTACTATCGCAGTCGGCCGCAAGGGAGCACCTGGTAATCCTTTGATGCGGACTCATCTTATTCGTGCCACATCGCAGTCGGATACTGGTTCGCGCACAATCGCAGCCGGCCGCAAGGGATTACCATATAATCTTTTCGTGGACCATATGTTGGTCTGAGGTTCTTAAATGGACTTTTGACGTGTATATATATCCACGCTATGTATAATCTTTTTGGGATCAAACTATTTTGTATCTTTTTTATTATTTTGGAAATGAAGTATTTGAATACAATGTATTATATTTTGCCCTGCTGGCATACTGTTGATTATATGAATGTGTTAATACAGGTTTTCAGGGTAAACACATACTTTTGGAAAGTCCCTAAAACAAAGTAAACTCTGTCCGATTTTACGGAGATTTTTATAAGGTAATATGCGTTTTAAAAGAAATTTTCAAGTCACTAAATCTATTCGGGGTAATTAGTATATTAATTAAGATAGGGTGTTACATTTTGGTATCAGAGCAGTTTTTCCTCGGCCTTGGAGTTTGGACCCACAACTCTTGGCCTGCCGTTTACTCACCAAGCGAGTAACCGATATGTATAGTCAATTGTCTAAGTTAGGCGAATAGGATACATATATAACTACCTATTTATATATGTGTTCCCTTGCTATCTTCTCCAAGATTAGGTTGTGGCAGCAGTAGACTATAGGACGTTAGTTTAAACTCAACTGGATCCCTCGATGGTGTTGTCGTTTAATAGATTGTAAGGGTAGGATTGGTCATCCTTACTCTTGAAACTATTAAGTGATGATATCGTCAACAAACCTGACGATGATGTTGCTATTGATAAATGTGAGATTGAGACTGACCATCTCGATCTTCGCGCTTGTCGATGGTCAATGTCATTGAAAGCTTCGAAGTAGCACAAAAACCAATCCGACATAAGATTTCATGAGAAGTACCACCTTTAGAAGAAAGGAAGTCGACCTGAACGGTACCTTCTTCGGATCCTTCATGCGAAGTTATTGAGGGAATCAATCTCACCCTAGAAACCATCTCCAGCTTCCTTGAAAAGCTAAACCAGACTTTGGCAGTCCGAAACCTACTGGGAGTTGTAATGTCCATCGTTTGATAAAAAGATTTTCAATCATTTCACTATGTTGGAAAAAGTCTGAATATGAAAATTTCTTTTTGTGTGGTACTTCAAGTTTAAGTCGTGTATTTGGAACTGAATTCGGTGGAAGGAGTAATCATGTTCTAAACATTTCCAAAAATCATTTTGAGATAACTCTAGTAGCCCAAAATAGTTTTCGAAAATAACTCAAATATAAGGTTATCTCAGGAAATCAATTTTAACAATAACTTTTCATACCGAACTCAGTTGATAAAATAAGAGTCAGCGGAATATATTAAAGTAGTTCATTTACATTCTTGGAATTTATAAAACAAGAGTTAAGACACCGATTTATAAATCCAGGTATAATCATTCCATGAGTACCACATTTATAATCAAATTATGAAAATTAAGTTTTACTCTGATACATCTCTTAAATCATGAACAATATAGTTTTTATCAAAAATTAGAGACGTCCAGAGTAATCAAAGGTCCTTCGTCCAATCATCCTATTGGCCGGATCTTCAAGAGTTGCACAAGAAGTTCCTATCCCAATATATCTATGCTCTGCATTGACCTAAGGGTCATCCATGATCACTAATCTCTAGAAAATCTAGGTACCTGGCCGACACCTAATAAGGGCATGGAGGTAAGCTATACTCATTCGCATAATCAAATGAGAATAAAGTTCTAACATCCACAAATAAGTAATTCATCATGATCGAAATGCATATACACATGTACCAAATAGTCAAGTGATATGCACAACTTATGAGCAAGCCAATTTAGTTAATAATCAATCTCATTAATGATATGTCATGATGCTTGCACACTATCTCTCAAGTCCTGAGATTCTCCAACTAATGCTCTTATGCATGACCATCCAAACAACCCATATACGTGCCTCGGACGTATAGTGAACCTGCTCGGAATATAATCCATACCGACACTACCAAAGGGTACGTCGCGTCACCAAGATGTAACAGCATCCCACCATGCTGCCCACATTACCAAAATGTGCCATCGAGCAAGCCACACGACTATGCCTGGAACGTGGTCCATTATATCAAATCAATATCGATGTGCACATCTCGTCACCAAGACGAATACCCAACGTTCGCTGCAACCAATGCTGGCCACATTACCAAAATGTGACTACAGACAAGTCATAACCAAATTGGTACTCCTAGAGTATCCTCATCATGTTCCTCGAACATGACCAAATGATATGCTATCACCACATCACCATGCATGAATGCACACAAACATTCCATTTAAGGTTATTCAATAATCTCATTATATGCAACATGCAATTAATATATCAATTGTAACATCCGCCAAAATCCTCGTATATTTTAAATAGCAAAATTTCTTTTTAAGATGAATTTTATAAATAAATATTTATTGGCAGAATTGCATTTTAAAAATACAACGTTATTTTTTATCATGAGATTTAAATTGTGAGTTGAATTTGATTTTCGTGATTTTATGAAATACATTTTATAATTCTTTTTAAGAAGAATTTTATATGCAAAAAGAATATATGCAAAAGTTGGATTGAATTTTTATGTTTCTAGTCTTTCCAAATAAATTTTAGTATTTAATTTTATTAATTATTTTATAAACAAGAAATTTTTTTTTTTAGAAGAGAAGGAAAAGAAAATTTTACTGTTGGCCCAATAGGCCCAAAAAGGAGGACAAATAGTAAAAGTGTTAAAAAAATGAAAAAGAAGTGTAGAAGTGGATTAATAATATTTTATATTTTTTTATATATTACTTGGTGAGGAAGGAAATGGATCCTTCTTTCCTAAGTAAGAAAAAAATTGTATTCTTGTGTATGTGTGTGTATGTGCTACGGTATACATATAAATACATATACATAATATTAAATTTTTTTAGTTGATTATCCTTCTTGAATAAGTTAGAGAAAAATAAATATAATGAATAAATTAATTTGACTCTTCCATGCAATTTTTAGGATGACCGAACTACCCTTGTTCTCAACCCTAAGACCCAAATATTTTTGTAATTTTACTCCAAGGATTTGTGCCTATAAATACCTATTGTTTTGTGTGTGATTGTTTTGCTTCTTCTTCATTTCTTCAAAATTTAAACACTTAGTTCTAGAGCCCATCAAACTCTAGAACAAAAATTTAAAAAAAAAAGAAAAAAGAGAAGAAAACCGTGGGAGAAGAGAAGGAGAAAAGGAAGAAATTTTGTTGAAGATTCAAGTGTGTTTCAAGTGATTTTTGCATGTAGAAGCCTTGGTCCTTCTTCTTCTTCTTCTTTTTCTTTTCTTCTTGATATTCTATTTGAAATTTTAAAAAAATATTTTGTTAAGGTTGTAATGCTTGAATAAAGATTTAACTTAGAATATGTGAAATAAGAGCATGCATGTATTTTATATGTAACTGATCATGAATTTGTGTTGTAAAAATTTGTATGGATCTTCATTTTTGTAGTTGGTGATTCGGCCTAGGTTAGAAAAAATAGAGTTTAATTTATGCTTTGATAAATTATTTGAGCACATGCATGTTGGTTTTAAGACTAGATCTATGAGTTTTAAGTGTTTGCATATTAATATGTGACTTTGATTTTTAGAGATCTAAGGTTTTGGTTGAAAGTGAATGAAAAGTGTTGATGCATATTTGATTTGTTTTAGTCTTGCATGTTTTAAGTGGAAAAGTGAGAAATTGATTTTTGCATGTTAAAGATTTGACAAAAATTATTACTCTTTTCTCTTCAATAATTCGGCCAAGGTAGATTTAAATAGGTTAGAGTGTTTGATTTTTGAAACTAAATTGTTGATGATGTTTCTTGATGCATGGTTTGAATTTATAAGTGTTAAGTTTTGCATGCATGTGAAAAGAATATAAAATTGTGATTTTTAGTGATAAAAATATATGTTAGTGTCATGCATGTTGTATTTTTGAGTGGATCTTGAGAAAATGAATGCATGCATGAAGATTTGATTTTGGGTGTTAAGTGTGTTAGATCTAAGTGTTATTTATTTATTTTTATTTTTCGGTTTTGTGACTAAATAAGAAGATGAAAATTTGAGATTTTGCATGTTAGAATTTTAAGTTAGTAATGACCCTTTTCTTTAATGATAATTCGGCCATGATATGTAAATTAAGATAGAATGATGGATTGTGTTAAATGAACTTGATTAGTGATGAATTTATCATGTATGTTAGTAATCAATTAATATTAAGCTGAAAATTATGGATTTTGTTGCATGCATGTTAAGATCTTTAGTGTTTGATTTTATTTAAGTGATTTATAAAAAAAATATTAGTTGCTGTCCAACTATTTATTTCATGGCACTAAGTTTTTAAGATTGAACAATAAAGTGTCTTACTTTGAGGATTTAAATATAAGATCTATAGATAATTTCTTTTAAAGAATTAAAATGTAAAAAGTGATTTTTGGTTTTTCTTCAATGCTGTCCAGAATTTTTAATTAAAGTGTTTTCATTTAAAAAGTGTTTTCAAACGTTTAAAAGTTTAAGTTTTGAGTACCTTTTTCTATAATGAAAGCTAGATCAAAAATTATGATTTTTCGGTGTTTTTCGGGCTTTAAACGGTGGCTGTCCAAGACTGGACCAGCAACCAAATCAATTAGTTAAATTATTTTATTGGTTGTTTTCAAATGATTTTGGAGAACCTAATGTGTTAGAAAAAGTTAGAATGATTTTGAGAAAGTGATTATATTTTATGACGTTTAACAAGAACCGAAAAGGAATTTTTCAAAAGAAAAATGAAAAGAAAAAAATTTTATCGAGTTTGAGAACCTAATTTGATCCGAATAAATTAGTAATGCAAATGTATTTTTTTAATACGAGGTACTTTAAAGACGGTGGATTGGAGCGTCAATCTGTAGCGAGTACCCGCGGAAATCCTGTGCAAGTAACTGCTGGAACAAGAGGTGAGAGAGCAGTGATCCTAAGACAATGTGGCATTTAGATCTTTTGCTAAGATGTTTCAATCATCTCAAATATTGAAACCATGATTTGTTTTATTGCTAAAAGTTTATATGCTAATATGTTAAATGATGCCATGTGATTTAATTACGATACATGATTTAATCTGTTGATTTATATTGAATTATGTGCCTGAGATATATCTGTTGATAAGTATGGTTAAATTTTTTGATAGATGTCTGCTACGTCTTGATTTTGGAATTTAATTAAGTGAGACAATGCAAAATTATGAAAATATCATGAGCCTAAAAGTATCCCGAAAGTAAGAGAAATGATGAAGTAATTAATATGTGATATAAGAGAAAAGAATTATGTGATTCAGATGAGAATAATGCTGATGAGAATAATGAGCAAGGATGTAAGACCTGAGTTATGAATCAGATTGTAAAAGTTCAAGACAAGTATTGCTGATCTAAGAATGTACTTATGGAATCCTGTTGTACACAAGCAAATTTTGAGGAACAATGCTTGTACAAGTAACTTCCAAGTGCCATGCTGTGCGGCTAGGACTTCGAGTCAGCCATGTGCGCCGTTCTATGGCTGCGGTAGGCCAACCGTGTGAGCTGTATTATAACCGTGGTGCCGCACAAGTACTGAGACTAGAAGCTTTGTACAATGCTATTGTTGGGGAAACAATTCAAGATCTATTAGTGGTCGAGGCTCATTGAAGGGATGCACCAAGGATGAGTTGACCATAGGATTAAAAGAGTAATTAAGTAATGAAAGTGTAATAAGACTATAAAAGACATGTACTAATTCGGGGAGTATGAGTGCGAAGTAGTGGAGAGGAAGATACCCTGATTGTCTAAGGATACTCAGGTGATGATTGCAATAAGGGAGGTTAAGGACGGTGATACGTCAAGAAGCCTTGAGTGCTATTCTAGGCGGAATGAATTCCATATGTGGTACGGACTGATAGGTCCTATGTCGTGGTAAGTTCTACACGATCAACTAGAATTAGTACTGTCGCCCCCTATGGCAATTCGAAGGATAGTGAGAGGGACTGAAACGAGGCATTATGTATTGAACCAGTGCTGCACTTACTTTTGTTATGATGATTCTTAAGCCTGCATGGTAAAGGTCCTGTACTCCTGTTTGCTTCCGGCTTAGGTATGGGTGGTTATGAGGAGATGTAGCCGTGTGTGCTAACCAACCTCCTTGATGATGGTTATTTCCCCACATCATCAATGGACTCGAATTGATAAGACTTAATGATAAGGAAGGAATATGCTTAATAAGATATAACCTTGGAATCTGTTGTAATAATGATAACTGAAAAGCTTATGAGATGAGTAATCAAAGAATGAACATGATGTGATATCAAGTTTATTGAGACATGGAGTGATATGTGTTATTGGTATTGATGAATTGTGTTCCTTGTTGAAGATAATTGCTATGTTACCATTATGTTGTTATTATTTGCTACATGATTACTGTTATTGTATACTGTTTTGTTTGTATGTTATTATGTTATGCTTTTATCTTGGCATTGGGCCTATTGTGAGCCCACACCGTCGACGTCAGTGTACGTTCGGAATGCTGACTCTCTCCTATCTCGTTGTCATATCGGTAAATGCCGATATTGCAACGATTAGATGGCCTATCGTGTAGCAATCCACATGTGGCCCCTGCAGGGGGAAGTGTGGGAAGTCACGCCTGATGGATGGATATGGAGAGGTGATACTCGACTAGTGTTCGATAATCCGAGACATGTTTTGAGAGGGATTGTGATGGATGTGCACGTGGGACAAATCACACTCCAAGATTATCAAGATGGTGGACCAAGAGAGCATTACGAGAACGGTGGTCAACTTGCACCTTTGGTAGCTAGTTCGCCCGAACCCGTGGAAGAGGATCAGATATCAAAACCTGTGGTAGCACTGGAGGAGGAGGAGTGATGTGTCCAGAGCTTAATCGCGGTGGTGTGCTGTCTCTAGAGTCTAGGATCTGTGTTTTGTTGTCGAGGATTACCTGAGTAATGAAACTGTTTATGTAATTCAGCTTATTTTAATTTTGTCTTATGTAGTACTTTATATTTTGAAGAACTTGATGATGGACCCTTGTTGAAGTTGTAAGAATATTTTTGATGTACTATCTTGAACAGTAATGAACTCAAGTGAAGTCATTTTATAATGATGAATGTTTCCGCAATTCAGTTAAGTGAGTAAGTAACTTAGTGACAACTCGATTTTCAGTTAAAGGTAAAGTTATGCATCAACAACGTTTACATAATTATGTTTCAAAAAAAATTTGGCCTCATTTTTAGCAATTTAATAAGAAATAAATGGGAATTTTTCGGAAGTGAAAATTGGGCTATTACAGAATGGTATCAGAGCGAAGGTTAATCCTCAGTGGACTTAAGCATAGCCTTATATGCTTACTTTGTGTGACTCTGTCTGTGTCGATATTGTCTGTCTATGTAATGTTGAAGTCTTCTTGTTCTTTCTTTTCGAGAATAGCGATGACTCGTGGAAGACCTCGTGGTTCTGGATCGGGTAACTCTGGGGGAAGCGCTGAGATGCCAGACCCTACGGCTCTCATGGCTCAGATGACTGCGGTAATGACGGGCGTCAACGACAATCTGCAAGTGTTGCACCAGCAAGCTCAACAGAATTATTGCAATAATAATAATCAAGCCCAGACTGTGGAGGCACAAGGGTATAAGGGATTGGATGAGTTTTGTCGTCTGAATCCTAAGGAATTTGCTGGAGGAATTGCCCCAGATGAAGCTCTAAGTTGGATAGAAAGCTTGGAAAGAATATTTGAAGGGATGGTGCAGTGCAGTGATGAGCAGAAAATAGCATATGCTGGATACATGATGACTAAAGAGGCTTCAACATTGTGGAGGACAGTTAAGAAGGTGATGTTGAATGGTGGAGAAGGAATTACTTGGGAGTCTTTCAGAGGGAAATTCATGGAGAAGTATTTTCCGATGTATATGAGGATTGAGAAGGAAATGGAATTCCTGAAGTTGGTGCAAGGGAACTTATCAGTTGGGGAGTATGCTTCGAGATTCGAAGAGTTGGCTAAGTATGTGCCACAGTATGTTGGAGGAGAGAATGAAAGATCGAAGTGTGCTAAATTTAGGGATGGTCTCAAGGAAGAAATTAAGTTGGCTTTCTCTCATATGGAGATAAAGGATTTTGCTGCTCTGGTGAATCGATGTTGCATGTATGAAGGAGGCTTGAAGGCGAGGAGTGCAGCGGAGAAGGTGACAGGATCGTCTACTTCTCATGGACCGATTCGCAATTTTCCTTTTCATCAAGGCTCTGGTGGGAAGTATCGGACCCCAAATTCGTACTCTGGTTATGGTGGAAGGAGAGATCAACGCTTTGGAGGAGGTGGACATAGTGGAAACATAGGAGGGAATGTGAATAGAGGTGGTAATCGTGGAGGCAACAGTCATAGAGGCAATAGCGTGGGATATAGTGGAGGAAATCGCAACAACCCTGGTGGAGTAAGGCAAGGAACTATACCTCCTCGTTGCAACAAGTGTAATCAGAATCATTTTGGATTGATGTGTCCATCAAGGAATCTGAACTGTTTCAACTGCAACAAGCCGAGACATCTAGCTAAGGACTGCAGAGAACCAAAGAGAATGCTAAGCTCGGGGACTGCAAATCGGCCAAATGCCCTAGGAAGAGTGTTCACAATGAGCAGAGCTGAAGTCGCAAATGCTGCTAATCTAATTCAAGGTGAATGTTTCAGTTTTAAGAATTCCTTGTTAGTGTTGTATGATTCGGGTGCTACTCACTCGTTTATTGCTCATGATGTGGTGGATAGATTAAAGTTAAGAGTAGATACTTTACCTTATGACCTAATTGTTTCCACCCCTACTGGTAATCCAGTTGTAGTATCAACTTATTGTCCCGAATGTCCTGTAGAGATAGAAGGTAAAACTTATCTTGTTGACTTGATTCAACTACCCCTTTTTCAAATAGATGTTATCCTAGGAATGGACTGGCCTATGAGGAATCACGTTCTCTTGAACTGTTCCGAAAAGTCATTAGTCTTTAGTGAAACTAAAACTTCTGCTTCAAATCCTAAAGACCTTGAGCACTTTTCTGCCAAGCAAATCCAAGCTTCATTAAAGGATGGAACCATAGCATACATGTTCTTAGCCTCATTGGATGTCAACGGAGACAAGGAGCTCGGTAGTTTGCCAATAGTTAAGGATTTTCCTGAGGTGTTTCCTGAAGAAAACCCTGTTTTGCCGCCAATTCGGGAAGTTGAGTTCTCAATCGATGTGATCCCTGGAACTAGACCTATTTCTAAAGCACCGTATAGGATGGCGCTGGTGGAGTTAGATGAACTGAAGAAGCAACTCGAGGATTTATTGGAGAAGAAAATGATTCGGCCTAGTGTATCTCCGTGGGGTGCACCTGTGTTATTTGTCAAGAAAAAGGATGGTAGCATGCGTTTATGCACGGACTATCGTCAATTGAATAAGGTGACAATCAAGAACAAGCACCCTCTACCCAGAATCGATGACTTGTTAGAACTATTGAAGGGAGCAGCAGTATTTTCTAAGATAGATCTTCGATCGGGATATCATCAGATCAGAGTAAAGGAAGAAGATATTCCCAAGACTGCGTTTAGAACTCGTTATGGGCACTACGAGTACCTGGTTATGCCTTTTGGTGTGACGAATGCTCCTGCAGTATTCATGGATTACATGAATAGGATTTTTCATCCTTACCTGGATTCATTTTTTGTCGTGTTCATTGATGATATTTTGATTTATTCCAAGACTAAGGAGGAACATGCAAAGCAATTAAGGATAATTTTGGAGGTGTTAAAGGAGAAGCAACTCTACGCCAAGCTAGCAAAGTGTGATTTTTGGCTAGACTCGGTGCATTTCTTAGGGCATGTGATCACAAAGGACGAAATTTCGGTGGATCCAGCTAAGGTAGAAGCGGTGTTGGAGTGGAAAACACCAACCACAGTGACATAAATTCGGAGTTTCTTGGGTTTAGCTGGTTATTACAGGAGGTTTATTGAAGGATTTTCTCGGTTATCTTTACCTTTGACGAAGTTAACGAGGAAAGGGCAACCATTCGTGTGGTCAGCAAAGTGTGAGGAAAGTTTCCAAGAGCTGAAAAAGAGGTTAACAACAGCACCAGTGTTGGTTTTACCCGACACAACGAAGTTATTTTGTGTATATTGTGACGCATCGAAGCAAGGGTTAGGATGCGTGCTCATGCAAGAAAGGAGAGTAGTATCCTATGCTTCGTGACAACTGAAGACTCATGAGCTCAATTATCCGACTCATGATCTCGAGTTAGCTGCGGTGGTGTTTGCCTTAAAGGTTTGGAGGCATTATTTATACGGAGTAAGGATCAAAGTTTTCAGTGATCACAAGAGTTTGAAGTACCTGTTTGAGCAAAAAGAGCTGAATATGCGCCAAAGACGATGGATGGAATTTTTGAAAGACTACGACCTTGAACTACAGTATCACTCTGGGAAGGCGAACGTGGTAGCGGATGCCTTCAGTAGGAAGTCGTTGCACGTCTCAGCAATGATGGTAAGGGAATTGAGGTTGATTGAAGAATTCCGAGACTTGAATTTAGGAGTGAAGCTCAAGCCTAGGAGCATGGTATTGGGAAGATTAACTGTGTCAAGTGGATTTATGGAAAGGATTAAGGAACTTCAAGTGCATGATGAGGAACTTCAAGCAAAGAAGGAGCTTTCTGAAAAAGGAAAAGAAGTGGAATTTCTAGTTGGAAATGATGGAGTAATAAGATATAAGGATCAAGTTTGTGTACCTAATGATGTTGAATTGAAAGAGATGATATTAGAAGAATCCCATAAAAGCAAGCTGAGTTTTCACCCTGGTTCTCTAAAGATGTATCAGGATCTCAAGAAAGTATTTTGGTGGTCTGGAATGAAGAAAGAAGTAGCAGAGTATGTCTCTCGGTGTTTGACCTGTCAGAAGGCGAAAATAGAGCATAAGAAGCCCGGAGGAGGGCTACAGTCGTTGTCAGTGCCAGTATGGAAGTGGGATTGTATCACCATGGACTTTGTTTCTGGTTTTCCAAAGACTAAGAAGGGATATGATGCTATCTGGGTAATAGTTGATCGACTGACGAAGACTGCACGATTCATTCCGATCAGTATGAAGTATTCTTTGGACAAGTTGGCTGAATTGTATCTAAAGGAAGTAGTGAAATTACACGGAATACCATCAAGCATAGTGTCTGACAGAGATCCGTTTCACTTCCAAGTTTTGGACTAGTCTGCAGACAGCAATGGGAACTAGAATTGACTTAAGTTCAGCCTATCATCCGCAAACTGATGGTCAATCAGAACGGACTATTCAGACATTGGAAGATTTGCTGAGAGCTTGTGTCATGGAAAATGCTGGAAGTTGGGATTCATTTTTGCATCTGATAGAATTCGCCTACAACAACAGTTTCCATTCGAGCATTGGGATGGCACCGTAAGAAGCCTTGTATGGTAGGAAATGTAGAACGCCTCTGTGCTGGTTTGAGACTGGAGAGAATCTAATGTTAGGACCTGATTTGGTGCAGCAAACAAATGAGAAGGTGAAGCTGATTCAAGAAAATATGAGGGCAGCGCAAAGCCGGCAAAAGAGCTACCAAGATAAAAGGAGGAGTCCTCTAGAATTCAATGAGGGAGATCACGTATTTATGCGGGTAGTGCCAACTACCGGGATTTGTAGAATGCTCAAAACCAAAAAGCTCACACCTCGTTTCGTTGGACCTTACCCAATTCTCAAAAGAATAGGACCTGTAGCCTATCAAATTTCCCTACCCCCTATGCTTTCTAATCTTCATGATGTCTTTCATGTATCTCAACTTAGAAAATATGTTCATGACCCCACACACATCATTGAGTCTAACTCGATACAACTCAAGGAAAATCTTACGTATGAGACTTTGCCCTTGAGGATAGATGGTAGTAGTGTGAAAAGGCTAAGAGGGAAAGAGATTCCTCTAGTTAAGGTCATTTGGAGTCAAACAAATGGGGAGGATGCAACCAGGGAGCTCGAGAGTAGTATGAGGAATTCGTATCCGCATCTGTTCGTGGCAGGTACGACATTTCTCGGGAACGAGAAATTTTCAAGTTGGGGAGAATGTAACATCCGCCAAAATCCTCGTATATTTTAAATAACAAAATTTCTTTTTAAGATGAATTTTATAAATAAATATTTATTGGCAGAATTGCATTTTAAAAATACAACGTTATTTTTGATCATGAGATTTAAATTGTGAGTTGAATTTGATTTTCGTGATTTTATGAAATACATTTTATAATTCTTTTAAAGAAGAGTTTTATATGTAAAAAGAATATATGCAAAAGTTGGATTGAATTTTTATGTTTCTAGTCTTTCCAAATAAATTTTAGTATTTAATTTTATTAATTATTTTATAAACAAGAAATGCTTTTTTTTTAGAAGAGAAGGAAAAGAAAATTTTACTGTTGGGCCTCACGGCCCAATAGGCCCAAAAAGGAGGACAAATAGTAGAAGTGTTAAAAAAATGAAAGAGAACTGTAGAAGTGGATTAATAATATTTTATATTTTTTTTACATATTACTTGGTGAGGAAGGAAATGGATCCTTCTTTCCTAAGTAAGAAAAAATTGTATTCTTGTGTATGTGTGTGTATGTGCTACGGTATACATATATATATATATATATACATATACCTAATGTTAAATTTTATTAGTTGATTATCCTTCTTGAATAAGTTAGAGAAAAATAAATATAATGAATAAATTAATTTGACTCTTCCATGCAATTTTTAGGATGACCGAACTACCCTTGTTCTCAACCCTAAGACCCAAATATTTTTGTAATTTTACTCCAAGGATTTGTGCCTATAAATACCTATTGTTTTGTGTGTGATTTTTTTGCTTCTTCTTCATTTCTTCAAAATTTAAACACTTAGTTCTAGAGCCCATCAAACTCTAGAACAAAAATAAAAAAAAAGAAAAAAAGAGAAGAAAAGCGTGGGAGAAGAGAAGGACAAAAGGAAGAAATTTTGTTGAAGATTCAAGTGTGTTTCAAGTGATTTTTGCATGTAATAGCCTTGGTCTTTCTTCTCCTTCTTCTTTTTCTTTTCTTCTTGATATTCTATTTGAAATTTTAAAAAAAATATTTCGTTAAGGTTGTAATGCTTGAATAAAGATTTAACTTAGAATATGTGTAATAAGAGCATGCATGTATTTTATATGTAACTGATCATGAATTTGTGTTGTAAAAATTTGTATGGATCTTATTTTTGTAGTTGGTGATTCGGCCTAGGTTAGAAAAAAAATAGAGTTTAATTTATGCTTTGATAAATTATTTGAGCACATGCATGTTGGTTTTAAGACTAGATCTATGAGTTTTAAGTGTTTGCATATTAATATGTGACTTTGATTTTTAGAGATCTAAGGTTTTGGTTGAAAGTGAATGAAAAGTGTTGATGCATATTTGATTTGTTTTAGTCTTGTATGTTTTAAGTGGAAAAGTGAGAAATTGATTTTTGCATGTTAAAGATTTGACAAAAATTATTAATCTTTTCTCTTCAATAATTCGGCCAAGGTAGATTTAAATAGGTTAGAGTGTTTGATTTTTGAAACTAAATTGTTGATGATGTTTCTTGATGCATGGTTTGAATTTATAAGTGTTAAGTTTTGCATGCATGTGAAAAGAATATAAAATTGTGATTTTTAGAGATAAAAATATATGTTAGTGTCATGCATGTTGTATTTTTGAGTGAATCTTGAGAAAATAAGTGCATGCATGAAGATTTGAACCTTGTAAATTTATGTCTTGATTTTGGGTGTTAAGTGAGTTAGATCTAAGTGTTATTTATTTATTTTTATTTTTCGGTATTGTGACTAAAAAAGATGTAAATTTGTGATTTTGCATGTTAGAATTTTAAGTTAGTAATGACCCTTTTCTTTAAGGATAATTCGGCCATGATATGTAAATTAAGATAGAATGATAGATTGTGTTAAATGAACTTGATTAGTGATGAAATTATCATGTATGTTAGTAATAAATTAATATTAAGCTGAAAATTATGGATTTTGTTGCATGCATGTTAAGATCTTTAGTGTTTGATCTTATTTAAGTGATTTTATAAAAAAATATTAGTTGCCGTCCAACTATTTATTTCATGGCACTAAGTTTTTAAGATTGGAGAATAAAGTGTTTTACTTTGAGGATTTAAATATAAAATCTATATATAATTTCTTTTAAAGAATTAAAATGTAAAAAGTGATTTTTGGTTTTTATTCAATGCTGTCCAGAATTTTTAATTAAAGTGTTTTCATTTAAAAAGTGTTTTCAAACGTTTAAAAGTTTAAGTTTTGAGTACCTTTGTCTATAATGAAAGCTAGATCAAAAATTGTGATTTTTCGGTGTTTTTCGGACTTTAAACGGTGGTTGTCCAAGACCGGACCAGCAACTAAATCAATTAGTTAAATTATTTTATTGGTTGTTTTCAAATGATTTTGGAGAACCTAAAGTGTTAGAAAAAGTTAGAATGATTTTGAGAAAGTGATTATATTTTATGACGTTTAACCAGAACCGAAAAGGAATTTTTCAAAAGAAAAATGAAAAGAAAAAAAATTTATCGAGTTTGAGAACCTAATTTGATGCGAATCAATTAGTAATGCAAATGTATTTTTTTAATACGAGGTACTTTAAAGACGGTGGATTGGAGCGTCAATCTGTAGCGAGTACCCGCGGAAATCCTGTGCAAGTAACTGCTGGAACAAGAAGTGAGAGAGCAGTGATCCTAAGACAATGTGGCATTTAGATCTATTGCTAAGATATTTCAATCATCTCAAAGATTGAAACCATGATTTGTTTTATTGCTAAATGTTTATATGCTTATATGTTAAATGATGCCATGTGATTTAATTACGATACATGATTTAATCTGTTGATTTATATTGAATTATGTGCCTGAGATATATCTGTCGATAAGTATGGTTAAATTTTCTGATAGACATTTGCTACGTCTTGATTTTGGAATTTAATTAAGTGAGGCAATGGAAAATTATGAAAATATCATGAGGCTAAAAGTATCCCGAAAGTAAGAGAAATGATGAAGTAATTAATATGTGATATAAGAGAAAAGAATTAGGTGATTCAGATGAGAATAATGAGCAAGGATGTAAGACCTGAGTTATGAATCGGATTGTGAAAGTTAAAGACAATTATTGTTGATCTAAGAATGTGCTTATGGAATCCTGTTGTACACAAGTAAATTTTGAGGAACAATGCTTGTACAAGTAACTTCCAAGTGTCATGCTGTGCGGCTAGGACTTCGAGTCAGCCATGTGCGCCGTTCTATGGCCGCGGTAGGCCAACCGTGTGAGCTGTATTATAACCGTGGTGCCGCACAAGTACTGAGACTAGAAGCCTTGTACAATGCTATTGTTGGGGAAACAATTCAAGATCTGTTAGTGGTCGAGGCTCATTGAAGGGATGCACCAAGGATGAGTCGACCATAGGATTAAAAGAGTAATTAAGTAATGAAAGTGTAATAACACTATAAAAGACATGTACTAATGCGAGGAGTATGAGTGCGAAGTAGTGGAGAGGAAGATACCCTGATTGTCTAAGGATACTCAGGTGATGATTGCAATAGGGGAGGGTAAGGACGGTGATACGTCAAGAAGCCTTGAGTGTTATTCTAGGCGGAATGAATTCCATATGTGGTACGGACTGATAGGTCCTATGCCGTGGTAAGTTCTGCACGATCAACCAAAATTAGTTTTGTCGCCCCCTATGGCAATTCGAAGGACAGTGAGAGGGACTGGAACGAGGCATTATGTATTGAACCAGTGCTCCACTTACTTTTGTTATGATGATTATTAAGCCTGCATGGTAAAGGTCCTGTACTCCTGTTTGCTTCCGGCTTAGGTATGGGTGGTTATGAGGAGATGTAGCCGTGTGTGCTAACCAACCTCCTTGATGATGGTTATTTCTCCACATCATCAATGGACTCGAATTGATAAGACTTAATGATAAGGAAGGAATATGCTTAATAAGATATAACCTTGGAATCTGTTGTAATAATGATAACTGAAAAGCTTATGAGATGAGTAATCAAAGAATGAACATGATGTGATATCAAGTTTATTGAGACATGGAGTGATATGTGTTATTGGTATTGATGAATTGTGTTCCTTGTTGAAGATAATTGCTATGTTACCATTATGTTGTTATTATTTGCTATATGATTACTGTTATTGTATACTGTTTTGTTTGTATGTTATTATGTTATGCTTTTATCTTGGCATTGGGCCTATTGTGAGCCCACACCGTCGACGTAAGTGTACGTTCGGAATGTTGACTCTCTCCTATCTCGTTGTCGTATCGGTAAATGCCGATATTGCAACGGTTAGATGGCCTATCGTGTAGCAATCCACATGTGGCCCCTGCAGGGGGAAGTGTGGGAAGTCACGCCTGATGGATAGATATGGAGAGGTGATACTCGACTAGAGTTCGATGATCCGAGACATGTTTTGAGAGGGATTGCGATGGATGTGCACGTGGGACAAATCACACTCCAAGATTATCAAGATGGTGGACCAAGAGAGCATTACGAGAACGGTGGTCAACCCGTACCTTTGGTGTAACAGCCCAGCCCCAGCCAGCCGTACGATACTGGGCACTGGGGCCCAGCGCACCGCCATGTGGATATTGTCCGCTTTGGGCATCCTTCACCCTCACGGTTTTGCTCTAGGTCTCACCTTCCGTGAGCCCAAAAACGCGTCCACATGAGGTAAGGTATCCACGCCCTATATAAGGCACGCTTTGTTCACCTTACCAGCCGATGTGGGACTAAGGCTTCACCTTACATCCACCCCCCTTGGAGGCCCAACGTCCCCGTTGGCACACCGACCCGGCCCTGGCTTTGAGACCAAATGTA
The DNA here is from genome assembly GCA_037953625.1 of Crotalaria pallida. Lineage (NCBI taxonomy): Eukaryota > Viridiplantae > Streptophyta > Magnoliopsida > Fabales > Fabaceae > Crotalaria > Crotalaria pallida. Next base: position 44,774,664 of record CM075650.1, on the reverse strand, counting down.
ACAGCCCAACCCCAGCCAGCCGTACGATACTGGGCACTGGGGCCCAGCGCACCGTCATGTGGATATTGTCCGCTTTGGGCATCCTTCACCCTCACGGTTTTGCTCTTGGTCTCACCTTCCGTGAGCCCCAAAACGCGTCCACATGAGGTAAGGTATCCACGCCCTATATAAGGCACGCTTCGTTCACCTTACCAGCCGATGTGGGACTAAGGCTTCACCTTACATGAATGTAACATCCCGAAAATTAATATTAAATAATATAATTTTAGTGTATAAATATCTATTTAAAGGATGGGATTAAGCCATAGAAATCGTACAAGGTTGGAAAGGTAGTATGAGCATAAGCCGACCTAGGATGTGAGATTAGGGCCTCGGCCCGACCCTGGCCGAGCTAGATAAGATTGTGTGCTTATGAATCGAGCTGAAAGGGAACCCAACGTGAAACCCATTGTCCAGTCTGGATTAGCCGATCTCAGTGTCCTGTCCGAGAGGGAAACTCGGACTACTGCTGTTCCTACAAACCGAGCCAACGTATCCTAGCCGACGTACCCGAGCCAACACGCCCTAGCTCCTCCATGCCAGCTCATGTGGAGCTGTTAACCCTTTGGTTTTCGTACCGTCCGTACGGTACTGTCCTTCACTTTATGTCACTATCACTACTTTATGTCCTTTTCAATGTACTGCTCATGGCTTCCTCAAGAAGCCAATGAATCCTATCCACATATTGAAGCTTCCCCAAGAAGCCAATGAATCTTAGCCACACAAATATTTCCCCTAAATGAATAAAAGAGAGCCAACATACACAACATAACATTTCTCATTTTTCATTCTTCTTCTCCCTACGCCTCACTCTCTTTCTCTCTCATTTTCTTCTCTGAAATCCAGCAACAACAAAACCCCCAAACATATTTTCTTTCTCCCTTACAAATCTCCCTCCTCCTCTCCGTCCCCGTTTTGATCTAGAGTCCCTGGGCCGCCGTGAAGTTCGTGTGTAGCGTGGCGTGGTGGTGGCAGCAAAGAGGAAAAGGATTCAAAGGTGTGAAGCTCCAAGACCAAGCATCAAGGAAAAACCATTCTCAAACCCTCAACTCTTATCTCTCACGGTTTGAGGTAAGGAGTGAGTGATACCTCTACTTGAGTTTGGGTTTCTAGGGTGTTCATAAAGGGTACTAAGAGTGGGTGTTAGATTAGGGAATGGATCTAGGTTAACATGAGAAAGAAAAGGTAAAAAGGGTAAAGGGAACTAATAAATGAACTAGAGGCATGGATGTTAGGTAAGTATGGAATATCTTGTTATATGCTATATGATGGTATTTACATGAAGGATTGGCCGAATGCTTTATTACTATTATTGATGTTGTATAAGTGTTTATGAGCTTTGATACTTGTTATTTATATCTGTGGCCGAGCTGGGCTGAGCTGAGTGACGATAGGAATGGGTATGAGAAGATGGTAGAGATGGAATACAGGAGAGATAGAGTGATAAGTCAGATAATGAGTATGGTTAATGGAAAGAGGAATAAATTAATGAGGTGAACTGAGGTGGGCCGAACTAAAAGTAAGGGTTAATAAGATAAGGGGAAATTAAAGAGAAATGGTTGTGTGGTCGAGTCATAGCAGACGCGTACTGGGTGCGTGCATTGATCGCATAAGCCGAGCATTGTGGTGCTCGCAGCTGTAAGACGAGCATTGTGGTGCTCGCAGTTATGACTCACACAAGGTTCCGAGAACGGAATCGGTGGGATGTGTTCCTGGTCATAGCAGACGCGTACTGGGTGCATGCATTGATCGCGTAAGCCGAGCATTGTGGTGCTCGCAGCTGTAAGACGAGTATTGTGGTACTCGCAGTTATGGACACTCCAATATCCGACTTAAATGGTGTAAGACATGCACTGGGTGTATGCATCCGAGAAGAATAAAAGATTTTAAACCATGTGAAAATGGAATAATGTGTAATGCATTAGAGGGAGAAGTGGTAACCCGGGGTAAGAGAGGATAACCGAAGTATAGCTAAAAGGTAATAGAGTAATTGGATAGTAATGTGAACCGAGCTAGTGAGATGGGGTGTGTGTCAATCGAGTTAAATATTAATATATGCATGAGATACATGGGTTTGATTACTTGTGATTTATATGCTATTTGACTATTTGTGTTTGGCTTGGTAGTTCGGTATGTCATTTTAGAAACTGCTTTTTTAAGTTCTGTGTAATGCTCACCTCCTTACCATTTTTTAGGTACTGAGCCCGAGCAGACACAGTCCCCGGCCGAGCAGGATCACTCCCCCTCACAGGGAGAGTAAGTTATTTAGAGTCAGATAGGTAGATGGGTCTCGGCCAGTTGGGCCGAGCTAAAACACTGATTGTATTTTGAATGTCCGGGTTGAATGTATCTAAACTTATACTTTATGTATTTGATGCACTTAAGTCTTCCGCTTTATTAAGTCTGATGTTTTGTTATTAATGAAAGGAAATATTATTTTTGGCAAATATCATATTCATCTTAAAAGAAATTTTAAAATCCTAATTTTGGGGTAAGTAAGGGTAACTATTATATAGGGTGTTACATTTTTGGTATCAGAGCAGTTTCTCCTCGGCCTATTGGAGTTGCAAAGGACTCCAGTGATTACTCACCAAGAGAGTGACAAATAAGTAAAGTCTAGAAGTCTAAGTTAGAAAATAGAGCTTATAGGTATACATGTCTAAATATATATATATATATATATTTACTGGATTATTCGGAAGTTAATTGGCTTTCTCTCCATGACCGAGCAGCATGGCTGGGAGACGAGCTGATAACGACCGAATTGCTGCTGTGTTGGAAACTCTGGTTCAACTACAGCAGAACCAAGCGCAGGCTCAGCAAAATCAGGCTGAGAACCTCGCTCAAAACATCGCCGCGGCCGCAGCAGCTGCAGCTGCATCCCTTCAGCCTCAACCTCCGGCTCCGGTCGAGATAGACTGGATGAGCCGATTTCGGAAGAACGAACCACCTCGGTTCGAAGGAGGATATAACCCAGATGGAGCTCAGAGATGGCTCCAGGATATTGAGAAGATCTTCCGATCTCTGCAACCTCCCTATGAGTACAGGGTAAGGTTAGCTGAGTTTGTGCTGACTAGTGAAGCCGAGCACTGGTGGGATCAACAAAGCCGAGGATTGGAAGCGGCAAATGAGGTCCTCACTTGGGAATTGTTCCGAGCCCGCTTCCTCGGAAAGTACTTTCCCGAAGATGTCAGGAGAGAGAAGGAGCTCGCTTTTCTCAAGCTAGAACAGAGGAACTTGAGCGTTGGGGAGTATGCCGCTCAGTTCGAAGATTTGATCCGCTATTCAGGAAGCTACAGAGATGCTGACGAACGTACCAAGTGAATCAAGTTTGAGTTTGGTCTCCGTGACGATATTCGGCTCACATTTGAATATCAGAACGTGGCTAATCTCTCGCAATTGATAAACATGGCTAGCACTTATGAAAAGGGGCTCAAAAGGAAAGCTGATGGAAAGAGGAGCAGGTCGGCACAGAAAGGAGTAGGTCCGATCAGAGGAAAGGGAGCTGTCCAGAGATCTGCTCCCTATGTGAATCTGAACTCCAGAATGTCAACAGCTCCGAGGAGCAGTGGTCAGATGGTGGTTGTTCCTGGTCCGTATCCAATCTGCCAACATTGTGGAAGACAGCACAGGGGAGAATGCTGGAATCTGGATCCGAGCAAAACCAGAGGATCCTATTTCCGATGTGGCAAGCCTGGCCATTTTGCAGCTCGGTGTACCGAGAATATTGTGAAGGAAGAGGTCAATGTGACCAAGGCTCATCAGACTGGTATTAACAGACCTATGCAGAGAGGCAAAGTTTACACTATGGATGGAGAAGAAGTGACTGATGCTGACGAACTGATCCGAGGTACTTGTCAAGTAAAAAGTATTCCTTGTGCCGTACTATTTGACTGTGGAGCCACACATTCTTTCATTTCCCTTGACTGTATGAATAGACTAAAACTATCCCCAGTAGAAATGCCTTACAAACTATCCATTTCTACCCCAACCAATTCTTCTGTAATCACTTCTAAAATGTGTCTAGAGTGTCCTATCCAAGTATTAGGCAAAGAGTTTAAAGTCAACTTGATTTGTCTACCCTTAACCAAGCTAGATATTATCCTTGGCATGGACTGGATGTCTCAACACCATGTCTTACTTGATTGCCGAGAAAAGACCGTAATCTTTAGTGGCCCTTCTGTTGCAAAGTTAGAGACAACAGAGGAACCAACCTTAGACCAAATTCCTGTGGTTGGAGAATTCCCTGAGGTTTTCTCGGACGAAATGCCTGGCTTACCGTCGAATAGAGAAGTAGAGTTCAGTATAGACCTCCTTCCGGGAACTGGCCCGATCTCAATTGCTCCGTACAGAATGGCACCTCCCGAGCTAGAAGAGCTTAAGAAACAACTGGAAGAACTTTTGGCCAAAAAGCTAATCCGACCAAGCGTATCTCCGTGGGGAGCCCCAATCCTGTTTGTGAAAAAGAAAGATGGTAGTCTCAGAATGTGCACTGACTATAGGAAGCTCAACGCGGTAACGGTGAAAAACAAATATCCCCTCCCTCGGATTGATGATTTATTGGACCAACTCAAGGTAGCGTCGGTATTCTCAAAGATAGATCTCCGATCTGGATATCACCAAATCCGAGTCCAAGAAGAAGACATTCCGAAGACAGCCTTCCGATCAAGGTATGGGCATTTTGAGTACGTGGTTATGCCCTTCGGACTTACCAACGCCCCAGCCATCTTCATGGATTACATGAATAGGATCTTCCGACCTTACCTGGATTCGTTTGTAATAGTTTTCATCGACGACATCCTCATCTACTCCCGAAATTCGAGTGAACACGAGCAGCACTTGAGAACGGTGTTGCAAGTTTTGAAGGATAAGAATCTCTACGCTAAGCTCTCTAAGTGCAGCTTTTGGCTCAACGAGGTTCATTTCCTCGGATATGTGATATCCGAGCAAGGTGTAGCAGTTGATCCTTCCAAGGTGGAAGCGGTGCTTAAGTGGGAGAGACCCAACTCGGTGACCGAGATCAGGAGTTTCCTCGGTCTTGCAGGGTACTACAGGAGATTCATTGAAGGATTCTCTAAACTGGCTCTACCGTTGAATTCGTTAACCAGAAAGGATGCCCTGTACCAATGGTCCGAGGTGTGTGAACAGAGCTTTCAAGAGCTAAAGAAAAGGTTGACGAGCTCGCCCGTGTTGATCTTGCCCGATCCGACCAAAACCTTTGACGTATTTTGTGACGCCTCAAAGCAGGGCCTTGGCTGTGTGCTGATGCAGCAAGGAAAAGTGGTGGCGTATGCCTCTCGGCAACTTCGGCAACACGAGCATAACTACCCTACGCATGACCTCGAATTGGCAGCCGTGGTGTTTGCCCTTAAGATTTGGAGACACTACCTGTATGGCACGAAATTCGAGGTGAGGAAATCGCAATTGGTGGTTGGAGAGACTTAGGAACCCTAGGAATACACCTAGAAGGGGGGGTTGAATAGGTGTTGAAGCTACCTTGAAAGATTTTCTAACGAAACAAATCTAAACAATCAAAACAAATGATTTTTACAAATTCTACAGTACTTAATCGATTAAGCAAGTCGTGTACTCGAGTAGTACTCGATTAAGCTTGAACTTAATCGATTAAATATGACAGAAAACAGAAAAATCAATTTTCATTCGAATACGAAAATCAATCAATTCACATGCAAGATCAGAGATTCAGCGGAAATGATTAACACCTATATTCTTATTGATTAACCTAGTTATGAAAATGATTTTCCCTTTATCAATTTGAACAATCAAAGATTCAATTCAATCAATTATGAAAATCAATCTTTCTAGGTTTTCAATCAAGAACGCAATCAAATGACTTGAATATAAAGAGTAAGAGTTTAGAGATACGACACAGTGATTTATCCTGGTTCACTTTCATCCACTTGAAAGCTACATCCAGTCCCCTCTTCAACCAAGAGAGATTCTTCACTATGAGGAATTAGAGTTCTCAAATTACAAGTGATTGCCTCACAAGACTTCCTTCTTGCTAGCCTACAAGAGATAACCGACACCCTTGCCTTGTAATCCTATTGATCTTCTCTCTAATCTAACCTCTACCCTTTGTTGATAATCGACACAACAAGTCTTCAATTGCTTGATGATAATCCACACACCAAGGCTTCACTTGCTTGATTCACAACCAAGACTTCTTCTTCTTCTTCAATAAGAATGCACTTGCTTGATGATAAAATCGACACACCAAGACTTCTTGTTTGTTGTAGTGGCTTGCCTTCTTGCAAAGATTACAACACAATAGAAAACACAAAATAATCCTATGAATCTCAATCAAGAGTTATGACAATTCACCATAAGAGATTCAAAGGTTCTTGATCAAAGAATATGAAAATATAAAAGCTTTGATCTTTGAAAATGAGAGAGAATAGAGTGGCTTGATTCTTTGTAAAACTTGTATGAAATGATTCTAATTAATCACAAATAATAGGAAAAGGTTTATATAGAATACCCAAAAGTTGTAGCACTTAAAAACTGATTTTGAGAAGTGAAAAACGTATTTTAAAAATCAGTTCAGCAGTACTTAATCGATTAAGCAAGTCTTGTACTCGAGTAGTACTCGATTAAGTTATCACTTAATCGATTAAGTTGGTACTGTACATGTTCAAAACTTGTTTTCTCAAAATCCAACCTTTCCTTTAAAACCTTTAAGCCACCTATTGATTCTAGGTTAAGTGAAAACTCAAATTATGATTAAACCATGACTTATGAATGAGATTCACTACCCTCTATAATAATCTACCCAAATAAAAAACCTATGAAGCTTGAGAGGCAAAAGATAAAAGAAATACAAATACACTCAAACTTAGGTCTTCATGAGCTTGCTTTCTCTCTTCTTCATTTGATGTTTGTTGTTGCTTGTTGAGCTTGAAACTTGATCAACACTTGTAGCTTGTTCAAAAACACTTTGTCATTATCAAAACATTCATCATGTTCATCATGGAACTAACAATCTCCCCCTTTTTGAAAATGACAATCCATGTTTTGAAATCATTTGAAGTTGTTGATGCTTGAAACATTTGATCACTTGAGAAGACTCTTTCTCCCTCTCAATCAATGCTATAACACTTGAATCCAATTGAGATAGAAGCTTGATTCTCCCCCTATCTTCAACAACTTAGCTCAACCTACATAAAAACAACAAAACAACCTTTCTCCAAAAAATATAATATCATATTTCTCCCATTTGTTAAAAACATACCATTTCTCCCTCTTTGAGAAACATTTCATTCAATTCAAAACATAATATTTCTCCCCCTTTGGCATTATCAAAAAGTAATATATACCAATTGAAATATAACATCTAAGCCAAGGTAAGAAATCAATGATCATTTCTTCACAACATTGATACCAATTGAACAAATACAATAGAGCTATACTTTGAAATGTGATATCAATTGGTAAGAGAATATAACAATGAAATATAATACCAATTGAGAACTAAAAAGATCATAATATCACTTAACAAAGAAGATATCAATTGTAAAGAAGAATCAATAATCACAAAAGCATGATAATCAACTAATAATCTCTCAATGATACAAATTGAATTAACTAAACATTTAGAAAAGTAATATCAATTGAGAAGATACCAATTGAGATAATATATCAATATCAAATATTACCACTTTGTAGGACATTCACTTAAGATGCAAGTGTGATACCAATTGAAGATGTGAATATAGACATTCATAGTTGAGACCAATTGAGAACATGTGTCATTCATTTGCATCTTCAATCAAACCTACAAAACAATCATGCTTTGCTTTTTGGTATCCAAATGGTTTTGGATCCATTTTTGTTAGTGTAGGGACTTTCACCCTTTTTCATCCAAACAAAATTTCCTTTAGGTATACCATGCACTTTAACATAACACACATTTGAAGTATGTCCATGAGTACCACAATAGAAACATGTTGGAGGATTTGAAAAATCAACTTTAGAAAAATCAACAACATTTCTATGAGATTTACTCTTAGCATTAGTATAACCCAAACCAAACTTGTTTGAATTTTCTCTTTGAAAATTTAACAATGTGCGCAATCTAATATCACAAATGGTGAAACTTGCAAGCTTATTTTTCAAAATATCATTTTCATCCTTGAGCAACTTGCAACTCTCACAATCAACCACAACATTCAATCTACTAGCACAATCACAAGAAGAACTAGCATATATAAGATCAAGAGTTTCATTTTCAAGATTAAGCTCATCAACTTGTTTTTGAAGTTCTAAAATCTCTTTTTGATGTTTCAAAATGAGCTTCTTTCTTTCAATGTTTTTCAAAGCTAGTTTTTCAAGTTGTTCATACATTTCTTCATAAGCATTATGTAACAATTCATATTTAGAAGAAATTTCGGATTTAGATTCACTTACATTGCTATCCTCGCTTTGATAACTTGATTCATCATTTGAACTTTGTTCTTCATCATCTACTAGAGTTATCAAGTTGAGACAAGCGGCTTCTTCATCATCCGATGAACTACTCGATGTGCTTTTCTTGTTATCTTCATCACTATCCCAAACTATGTATGCTCTTTTAGATTTAGAATTTTTCTTGTCTTTCTCCTTCTTCTTGAGATACCTAGAGCATGAGTACTTGAGATGACCGGGTTTTCCACATTCATGGCAAACTACACCTTCTTTTGATGTCTTGGTCTTGTAGTGTGGGGAATCCTTCTCTTTACTTTTGTCCTTGTTCAACCTTCCTTTTCTCCTTAGAAACTTGTCAAACTCTTTTAACAAAAGTTTCATGTCTTTTTCATCAACATCGGAATCGGAATCTTCACTATCATCATCATCGGAACTATCTTTCTTTTTATATGCACTTTTGACTCTAAGAGCAAGTCCTTTCCTTGATTTGTTCTTATCCGACTCTTCATTGATACTTAATCGTCCAAGCTCCATTTCATGTTCTTGAAGCTTTCCGAAAAGTGTTGCTAGATCCATAGCATCCAAATTTTTAGATTCAACAATAGCCGTTACTTTTGGTTGCCAATTCCTGTCTAAACATCTCAACACTTTGTTAGAAAGTTCACCTTGTAGAAAAGTTTTACCAAGAGCAAGTAAATGATTTATAATATGAGTAAAACGCTTTTGCATATCATTTATAGATTCATTTGGAAGCATATGAAACAATTCATAATCACGCATTAAAGCATTCAATCTAGCTCTCCTAACCTCACTAGTTCCTTCATGAGTCACTTGTAAAGTGTCCCACATTTCCTTAGCACTAGAACATTGAGAAACTCTAAAGAACTCGTCATAGGATAAAGCGGATGTAATGATATTCTTTGCTTTATAATCATATTGTACTTTCTTTCTATCATCATCCTTCCACTTATCCTCGGGGATCAATTGTTCTACACCTTCAACTAAACTAGAGGGGATATGAGGACCTTTTTCAACTACTTTCCAAATTTCACTATCTATGGCTTGGATAAAGATTTTCATTCTAACTTTCCAATATGCATAGCCTTCTCCGGCAAACAATGGAGGACGACTTATTGAAGCACCTTCACCACCAAAGGAATTCGTAGAACCCATTGCGATTTTCTTAAAGGATCTTTACGAAAAAGCTCTTATGCTCGTGTCTTTCGACCGAGCTCTGATACCAATTGAGGAAATCGCAATTGGTGGTTGGAGAGACTTAGGAACCCTAGGAATACACCTAGAAGGGGGGGTTGAATAGGTGTTGAAGCTACCTTGAAAGATTTTCTAACGAAACAAATCTAAACAATCAAAACAAATGATTTTTACAAATTCTACAGTACTTAATCGATTAAGCAAGTCGTGTACTCGAGTAGTACTCGATTAAGCTTGAACTTAATCGATTAAATATGACAGAAAACAGAAAAATCAATTTTCATTCGAATACGAAAATCAATCAATTCACATGCAAGATCAGAGATTCAGCGGAAATGATTAACACCTATATTCTTATTGATTAACCTAGTTATGAAAATGATTTTCCCTTTATCAATTTGAACAATCAAAGATTCAATTCAATCAATTATGAAAATCAATCTTTCTAGGTTTTCAATCAAGAACGCAATCAAATGACTTGAATATAAAGAGTAAGAGTTTAGAGATACGACACAGTGATTTATCCTGGTTCACTTTCATCCACTTGAAAGCTACATCCAGTCCCCTCTTCAACCAAGAGAGATTCTTCACTATGAGGAATTAGAGTTCTCAAATTACAAGTGATTGCCTCACAAGACTTCCTTCTTGCTAGCCTACAAGAGATAACCGACACCCTTGCCTTGTAATCCTATTGATCTTCTCTCTAATCTAACCTCTACCCTTTGTTGATAATCGACACAACAAGTCTTCAATTGCTTGATGATAATCCACACACCAAGGCTTCACTTGCTTGATTCACAACCAAGACTTCTTCTTCTTCTTCAATAAGAATGCACTTGCTTGATGATAAAATCGACACACCAAGACTTCTTGTTTGTTGTAGTGGCTTGCCTTCTTGCAAAGATTACAACACAATAGAAAACACAAAATAATCCTATGAATCTCAATCAAGAGTTATGACAATTCACCATAAGAGATTCAAAGGTTCTTGATCAAAGAATATGAAAATATAAAAGCTTTGATCTTTGAAAATGAGAGAGAATAGAGTGGCTTGATTCTTTGTAAAACTTGTATGAAATGATTCTAATTAATCACAAATAATAGGAAAAGGTTTATATAGAATACCCAAAAGTTGTAGCACTTAAAAACTGATTTTGAGAAGTGAAAAACGTATTTTAAAAATCAGTTCAGCAGTACTTAATCGATTAAGCAAGTCTTGTACTCGAGTAGTACTCGATTAAGTTATCACTTAATCGATTAAGTTGGTACTGTACATGTTCAAAACTTGTTTTCTCAAAATCCAACCTTTCCTTTAAAACCTTTAAGCCACCTATTGATTCTAGGTTAAGTGAAAACTCAAATTATGATTAAACCATGACTTATGAATGAGATTCACTACCCTCTATAATAATCTACCCAAATAAAAAACCTATGAAGCTTGAGAGGCAAAAGATAAAAGAAATACAAATACACTCAAACTTAGGTCTTCATGAGCTTGCTTTCTCTCTTCTTCATTTGATGTTTGTTGTTGCTTGTTGAGCTTGAAACTTGATCAACACTTGTAGCTTGTTTAAAAACACTTTGTCATTATCAAAACATTCATCATGTTCATCATGGAACTAACACGAGGTGTTCAGTGACCACAAGAGTCTCGGCTATCTGTTCGACCAGAAGGAACTCAATATGAGACAGCGCAGATGGGTGGAATTTTTGAAAGATTATGATTTCAACTTGCACTATCATCCTGGAAAAGCCAACGTGGTGGCCGATGCACTGAGCAGGAAGAGTCTTCACTTGAGCAACATGATGGTCCGAGAGATGCAACTGATGCAAGAGTTCAGTGATCTTAACCTCGGCATACAGAAGAAGGAAAACAGTGTTGTCTTGGAAATGCTGCAAGTAACCAATGATTTTGTGGGTTTCATTAAAGAAAGACAGGTTGCCGACCTAGAACTCCAAAAGCTATTAGAAAGAGCCGGAGACAAGGATGAACCTGACTTCACTAAAGGACCTGATGGTCTTGTACGATTTTGAGACAGAGTTTGCATTCCCATGGACTTTGAAGTCCTTATAGAGTTGATGGAACAAGCCCACAAGACAAAGATGAGTCTTCATCCAGGTGCCACAAAGATGTACCAAGATTTGAAGAGGTTATTCTGGTGGCTAAAGTTGAAGACCGACGTGGCCGATTATGTGTCCCGGTGCTTGACATGTCAGAAAGCCAAGATCGAGCATCAGAAACCAGGAGGATTACTCAAGTCATTGGAGGTCCCTCAATGGAAGTGGGACAACATTTCGATGGATTTTGTATCAGGTCTACCGAGGACGAGAGCAGGGCAGGAAGCCATTTGGGTTGTGGTGGACCGACTTACAAAGTGTGCTCATTTCTTGCCGATTAACATGAAGTATAGCTTGGAGAAGCTGACGCAACTGTACATAAAGGACATCGTCAGACTCCATGGGGTTCCGAGCAGCATAGTATCGGACCGTGATCCTCGCTTCTTATCTCGATTCTGGCAGAGTCTGCAAGAAGCCATGGGTACAAAGTTGAGGTTTAGCACTGCTTATCACCCCCAAACTGATGGACAATCTGAGCGCACCATTCAGACTCTTGAGGACCTGCTGAGAACATGTGTGCTTGAACAGTCAGAAATCTGGGAAACACTATTGCCATTGGTCGAATTCACCTACAACAACAGCTTCCATTCAAGTATAGGAATGGCTCCTTTCGAAGCCTTGTACGGTCGGAAATGTCGAAAGCCGTTATGCTGGTTCCAGATAGGTGAAAACTTGTTGATTGGTCCCGACATTGTTCATGAGACAACTGAGAAGATCCGAATGATACAAGGGAAGATGAAAGCCGCTCAAGACCGACAGAAGAGCTATGCCGACAAGAGAAGGAAACCCTTGAACTTCATCGAGGGAGACCATGTATTTCTTCGGGTGTCCCCTGTAACTGGGATTGGCCGAGCTATCAAATCGAAGAAGTTGACCCCTAGGTTTATCGGACCGTACCAGATATCGGAAAAAGTCGGACCAGTAGCTTACAGAATTGCTCTACCTCCGCACTTGTCTAAGCTCCATGATGTGTTCCATGTCTCGCAACTCAGGAGGTACATTCATGACCCCTCGCATGTGATAGCAGTGGACGAGCTGCCACTAAAAGACAACCTGACCTTCGAGGTTCTACCGGTCCGAGTTGAGGACAAACAAGTCAGACGACTCAGAGGGAAGGAAATCTCTTTAGTCAAGGTCGTCTGGAATCGGAATGACATGGAGGAAGCCACGTGGGAACTCGAGGACAAGATGAAGCAGTCGTATCCGCAACTGTTCAATGCCGACTAAATTTCGAGGACGAAATTCCTGTAAGTGGGAGAGGAATGTAACATCCCGAAAATTAATATTAAATAATATAATTTTAGTGTATAAATATCTATTTAAAGGATGAGATTAAGCCTTAGAAATTGTACAAGGTTGGAAGGGTAGTATGAGCATAGGCCGACCTAAGATGTGAGATTAGGGCCTCGGCCCGACCCTGGCCGAGCTAGATAAGATTGTGTGCTTATGAACCGAGCTGAAAGGGAACCCAACATGAAACCCATTGTCCAGTCTGGATTAGCCGATCTCAGTGTCCTATCCGAGAGGGAAACTCGGACTACTGCTGTTCCTACAAACCGAGCCAACGTATCCTAGCCGACGTACCCGAGCCAACACGCCCTAGCTCCTCCATGCCAGCTCATGTGGAGCTGTTAACCCTTTGGTTTTCGTACCGTCCGTACGGTACTGTCCTTCACTTTATGTCACTATCACTGCTTTATGTCCTTTTCAATGTACTGCTCATGGCTTCCTCAAGAAGCCAATGAATCCTATCCACATATTCAAGCTTCCCCAAGAAGCCAATGAATCTTAGCCACACAAATATTTCCCCTAAATGAATAAAAGAGAGCCAACATACACAACATAACATTTCTCATTTTTCATTCTTCTTCTCCCTACGCTTCAGTCTCTTTCTCTCTCATTTTCTTCTCTGAAATCCAGCAACAACAAAACCCCCAAACATATTTTCTTTCTCCCTTACAAATCTCCCTCCTCCTCTCCGTCCCCGTTTTGATCTAGAGTCCCTGGGCCGCCGTGAAGTTCGTGTGTAGCGTGGCGTGGTGGTGGCAGCAAGGAGGAAAAGGATTCAAAGGTGTGAAGCTCCAAGACCAAGCATCAAGGAAAAACCATTCTCAAACCCTCAACTCTTATCTCTCACGGTTTGAGGTAAGGAGTGAGTGTTACCTCTACTTGAGTTTGGGTTTCTAGGGTGTTCATAAAGGGTACTAAGAGTGGGTGTTAGATTAGGGAATGGATCTAGGTTAACATGAGAAAGAAAAGGTAAAAAGGGTAAAGGGAACTAATAAATGAACTAGAGGCATGGATGTTAGGTAAGTATGGAATATTGTTATATGCTATATGATGGCATTTACATGAAGGATTGGCCGAATGCTTTATTACTATTATAGATGTTGTATAAGTGTTTATGAGCTTTGATACTTGTTATTTATATCTGTGGCCGAGCTGGGCCGAGCTGAGTGACGATAGGAATGGGTATGAGAAGATGGTAGAGATGGAATACAGGAGAGATAGAGTGATAAGTCAGATAATGAGTATGGTTAATGGAAAGAGGAATAAATTAACGAGGTGAACTAAGGTGGGCCGAACTAACCGAACTAAAAGTAAGGGTTAATAAGATAAGGGGAAATTAAAGAGAAATGGTTGTGTGGTCGGGTCATAGCAGACGCGTACTGGGTGCATGCATTGATCGCATAAGCCGAGCATTGTGGTGCTCGCAGCTGTAAGACGAGCATTGTGGTGCTCGCAGTTATGACTCACACAAGGTTCCAAGAACGGAATCGGTGGGATGTGTTCCTGGTCATAGCAGACGCGTACTGGGTGCGTGCATTGATCGCGTAAGCCGAGCATTGTGGTGCTCGCAGCTGTAAGACGAGTATTGTGGTACTCGCAGTTATGGACACTCCTTACTCCATAGAATGATCGGCGATAGTGTTCCTGGTCATAGCAGACGCGTACTGGGTGCGTGCATTGATCGCGTAAGCCGAGCATTGTGGTGCTCGCAGCTGTAAGACGAGTATTGTGGTACTCGCAGTTATGGACACTCCAATATCCGACTTAAATGGTGTAAGACATGCACTGGGTGTATGCATCCGAGAAGAATAAAAGATTGTAAACCATGTGAAAATGGAATAATGTGTAATGCATTAGAGGGAGAAGTGGTAACCCGGGGTAAGAGAGGATAACCGAAGTATAGCTAAAAGGTAATAGAGTAATTGGATAGTAATGTGAACCAAGCTAGTGAGATGGGGTGTGTGTCAATCGAGTTAAGTATTAATATATGCATGAGATACATGGGTTTGATTACTTTTAATTTATTTGCTATTTGACTATTTGTGTTTGGCTTGGTAGTTCGGTATGTCATTTTAGAAACTGCTTATTTAAGTTCTGTGTAATGCTCACCTCCTTACCATTTTTCAGGTACTGATCCCGAGCAGACACAGTCCCCGGCCGAGCAGGATCACTCCCCCTCACAGGGAGAGTAAGTTATTTAGAGTCAGATAGGTAGATGGGTCTCGGCCAGTTGGGCCGAGCTAAAACACTGATTGTATTTTGAATGTCCGGGCTGAATGTATCTAAACTTATACTTTATGTATTTGATGCACTTAAGTCTTCCGCTTTATTAAGTCTGATGTTTTGTTATTAATGAAAGGAAATATTATTTTTGGCAAATATCATATTCATCTTAAAAGAAATTTTAAAATCCTAATTTTGGGGTAAGTAAGGGTAACTATTATATAGGGTGTTACATTTGGTAGCTAGTTCTCCCGAACCTGTGGAAGAGGATCAGATACCGAACCCTGTGGTAGCACTGGAGGAGGAGGAGTGATGTGTCCGGAGCTTAATCGCGGTGGTGTGATGTCTCTAGAGTCTAGGATCTGTGTTTTGTTGTCGAGGATTACCTGAGTAATGAAACTATTTATGTAATTCAGCTTATTTTAATTCTGTCTTATGTAGTACTTTATATTTTGAAGAACTTGATGATGGACCCTTGTTGAAGTTGTAAGAATCTTTTTGATGTACTATCTTGAACAGTAATGAACTCAAGTGAAGTCATTTTATAATGATGAATGTTTCCGCAATTCAGTTAAGTGAGTAAGTAACTTAGTGACAACTCGATTTTCAGTTAAAGGTAAAGTTATGCATCAACAACGTTTTCATAATTATGTTTAAAAAAAAAATTGGCCTAATTTTTAGCAATTTAATAAGAAATAAATGGGAATTTTTCGAAAGTGAAAATCGGGTTGTTATATCAATGAAGTATTTCACCTTCCATGTTTATCATGATAACAAAGTTTATCAAACGAAATATCACATCATTCCCCTTCAGTGTCATTAGGTTTAAATAAGAGTGATTAGATTAAAAATGGTATTTTCTCAACATTATAGTAAAAAGACTCGAGTGGTAGCTTCAATACTCGAGTAGTTCATCAATTTCATGAAACTGTGCACCAAATTGCCCAGAATACTTGAGTATTTCACAAAATACTTGAGTATTTTACAGCCCAGAATACTGGAGTATTTCACAAAATACTCGAGTATTTCACGATCATCTGGGAAACTTGCATCAGACAATACTCGAGTATTTTACCAAATACTCGAGTATTTCTGACAGCAGATACACTACAACTTGGTTTTAACATACCATTTTCAATTCCAACCAATTCTAACTTAAACCAATGATCAAAAGAACTTTGTTTACATATTTGAAGCTTGTCTCAACATAGAGATCACATCAATTCACAGTAAATCAAATCATGCTTTCATTTATGCATAAAATCTACATATTATGCAACTCAACATAGCATTATCAAATTTACTCACATATAGCATGAAAACAGTGTTTGTACAACACAAATGCAACATATTAAACTTGCTCAAAATGAATTTTAAGCACAAAGGGGCCTCTAAGCCATATTCCTATTTCAATCTATGCCCTTAGAGTCTCATGGTGACTCTCCCTACTTTCTAATGCATTTAATCCTCACTCTAGCAAATGGTAAGCTTCCCCCATACCTTAAGGTCGCGATTGAACAAAACTTGAGCAGAGATTTTCAAGGGAACACCATGCACCATTGCTCCTCCTCAAAACAGAACCACTTTGACAGGGTGCAAAAACCAGAGAAATTGGAGCATGAAATGGACAAACAAATTGAGGAAAAAGGTTAATAACTTATCTATGCAACACTAACTTTGAAATCCAACAAGTTTCAGACCAATAGAAAGCTTGAGCTTACCAAAATCGAAGCTCAAAGTCAGCTCTCTGAATCTGGAAATTTGGTTTGGCAAATTCCAGCACCTAACGTCGTAGGTTCATAACTTCTCAACCAGAGATCCTCACCACACGAATTTGGTATCAAATCGAAGCTCGTCGAAAGAGATTTCCAATGGTATAACACTCATGAGCTAACTCTCAAAGATGATAGAGAATCGAAGGCACGAAGTTGGCGGCTCCAAATAGAATTCTGGTTTTTGGCAGTTTTTAAGCTCTATCTTGCAAAGCTCACTACTCCTACACACTCAACCTTAGCTCACATTTTTGATTCTTTTCAAAGCTCTGGATGTGAGCTTTGAAATGGTATATGATTTGTTCTAGGAGACTCAGGGATGAAGATGAATTGAGTGCTCGAAGTTTAGAACCCTAACTGAATTTCAAACTCGATTTTAATGTATAAAAGTTGAAGAATTGGTCAATTCTTCTTCCCTAAGGGTCAATTACAAACGAGGAAGGGCTCATGCGAGGCACCACGAGTCATAGGAGGTGTTGTTGAGTCGCTAACGTGTCAACTCATGAGGTATTCGAGTGGGTGACTCACCAAACGCACTAACTCGTGCAACACTGTGCAAAATACTCGAGCCTTTTCAGAAAGACTCGAGTCTTTCTGAAAAGGGGTGACAACACTATTCCAGTTGGCTGTGCAGGACTTACCACGGTTATTTGGGACCGGCTTACCCTTACCGCATAAGGAATTCGTCCTGCCCAGAATAGTACTCAAGGCATCATGACGTTTTACCGCCCTAGCCTACCCTAACGAAATCATCTCCTGAGTATCCGCAGATAACCCAGGGTATCTTCCTCTCCACTAATTCACACTCGTACTTGCCACGTTAGTCAATGTCTTTTAAAGTTTTATAATTAACTTTCAGGCTTATTAACTTGGTCGACTCATTCTTGGTGCATCCCTTCAATGAGCGTCGACCTCTAACAGGTTCCTTTCTTTTCCCTAACAATAGCATTGTATAAGGCTTCTAGTTCCAGCAACTGTTTGGCACCACGGCCATCGCATAGCTCACATGGTTGACTTAGAGTCCTAGCCTCACGAAGATTCCGTTAGACACGACGGCCAACACGTAGCTCGCATGGCTGACATGGAGTCCTAGCCTTACAGGTGTTCCTCAGAAAGTTACTTTCGTACAAGTATCATTCCATAATCACATTCTCATATTATAAACATTTCCACTTAAACCTTCTCAATCTTTGGAACTGAACTTATCTCTTACATCACATTACTTCTTTGTTCATTATCCGGGCCATCACAACTTGGCTCATATCTCGTAATACAATCTCTTTGAATCATCATTCGTTTCATTCTCATAACAACAACAATTCATTTTTTCTTTCTCAACTTTGGGAATTCAACTTGTTAAATTCAACACATTATTCTTTGATCAACATCTTTTCCTCATAACACTTAGAAACATTCCATATACTCTTTCTTATCATTCTTATCTTAAGCAACATGATTCTTCTCTTTATATCTAATCTTGATTCTTGATATTATTCTCACCCTTTTAGAGTATCATTGATCTCATCATAATCTCATAAGTTCCATTGTCTCACTTAATTACCAAACAGAATCAAGACGTAGCAGACGTCTCTCAGTATATTCTTCAGGGTCAACAACAGATATACATATTCATCATGCATAAATAAATAAATGAAAGCATGCTATTATCAAAACATTATCATATTAAACACATCACAACATAATATGTGGTCTTTGTCTCCTTCGTATAAGTGGCCACATAATCACAATCAATTGCCATTATACTACTGACTCAGAACCACGAAGTTCTGATCTTTGAGATGATCGAGAACATCCTAATAAATCACCTAAATACCACGATGTCTTAAGGAAGCTTCTCTCTCACCTCAAAAGATGTGTAGGCCTCCAAGCGTCCTCCTCGAATTGCCGAGCCACTATTCTTTTCCCCGCTCTCTTCCCGGAAATCGAAGCTAAAACATTTTATCCTTACGTTAAAATCATTTCAATAAATTCATTTCGAAAATATGTTTAACAATTATAAAACATTTCTTGCTTTGAAGAATAGTTATAATACTTATTTTTCATTAAATAATTTTTTTAAGACTCATTTCAAATAACTTTAAGCCCAAAACAAGTCTATAAATTTTAGTTGAAACCAAAAACATTTCAAGAAAATCAAAAAGAATTCCAAAAACAACTTTTTATTATCATTAATTTTATCCGAACTCTTCGGAAGTTAACATCTTGAAAATTATTAAGTTCCCGTTTCAAAAGGTCATTTTTCTTTATTAGATCATTCTAGACAGCACATTTATATGCAAATAACTTTTTACTTTATACCCAAAATATTTAAAGTCCTTGTTATCCTTTGTTACTCAAAATTCATGAACTTTAATTTCAAGAAATCAATATTATAACTAGTATCATTCTCATACAATGTTGGACAGTATGCACACATTACATAAACACTTTTGCACTCAATTAAGTTATCACACAACATACTGTAACGCCCCAAAAACTAGACCATTAAAAATACGGGTTAACAAAAACTTTTTCCATAAAGAGTGTGAAAACCAAAGGTACTTTTCATTAGAGTAATACTTCCTTTACAAAATAGTCTGAGGGTAAAGCATATATAATACAGAATCCAAAAAACCCCTTTTTACACCTTGAGCATTGGTCTTCACAACTCGATCCTTTAACGAAAGGATTCGGATGACGAGACATCATCCTGGCTGTTTCTTCTAGACAACTTTCACTCTTACAGGAGTGACTTCAGTTCTGTCCTTTGAAAGAACCTACCACCACAAACATGGTAGATGGGAGTAAGTCACTTGTCATATCGCCTAAGCAGATTATATGATTGGTCAAACACAATCATCACATATATCATTTCAATATAGTAAATTCATGCTCAAGTGTCTTATTAAACAATGATAGATATAACCATTAATCTTTCATGCCATGCATGCACGTCTCTCAAATCATTTCTCCATAATCAACTCTTCCAGAAAAACAACACTCTGGGATAAGCAATCGTGCACTCGATGTTTCCACCACCTGTATAGCGGCCACACCGTTCTATAATGGAACCCCATCGACCACGATCCTAAAATGATACAAGGGGATGATCCCTGAACCATTGTCCACCAATAGTTCTAGGTCCTTGTCATTTCTACGGTGGCGGCCACACCGTTCCAACCGTCTCATGTAGCGGCCACACCGTACTACATGGTTTCCAATCCCGCATGCACCTCACTCGTTTTACTATTCCCTGTACACCATGCATGAGATGCATAACACAAATATTAATCATCACATTATACACATGGCGGCCACACCGTTCCATGCCTTCATATAGCGGCCACATCGTACTATATGGAGTCACACACATATGGCGGCCACACCGTTCCACATGTCTTCGTATAGCGGCCACACCGTTCTATACAGAATCCTATCACATTTATCACACATATGGCGGTCACACCGTTCCACATGTCTTCGTATAGCGGCCACACCGTTCTATACGGAATCCTTTAAGTATAATGACTTCTTGTAGGAGTTAACCTCAACATATGTGAATCGGAGCGATTCCAATTATCCAACTTTAACTTATCCAAATCGGAGCAACAGCCCTAGCGCATTTGGATTGGAGCCTCATAATCAGCAAGCATCATCAAACTCGCATTATCATTAAGACTCCTTTAAGTCATTATCCTCTTATGTTCCAAAACATTAATTACCAAGTAAGCTCAATCATTTATTGTCAATTACAAAATCCTTAGATTGAGACATTAGGCTTGCTTCACTTATTATCATGAAGTACTAACTTCTACCTAATGTCCTTTATCCGGAACTAAGCCCTTTTTAGCTGACAGGATTATACTATTAATAAACAATAATCAATTTCCTTATCAGCTCATTATAACCAATCATAATTCATTACTCATCATCAATGTTAAGCCAACAAAAACATTATCAATTCCATTAGAACATAACCAAAGTTCCAATTAAAAGATAATTCTTAATAAATTAGATGAATAATGATTTACCCCTTTCTAACTTGCTAACATCATGCTTAACTCTTTTAGAAACTAGGATAATAGTTAAGTAAAACCTTTAAGGATTATAAGAAAACTAAATTAATTATTCTCTTGTTTCAGGTCCTAACCGGATACAGAACCTACTAACTGGTTAGAGACAATAGTACCTGAGAGCAAACCATTAATTCTTAAACTTAATCACTTTCAATCTCAAGCTATTGTCTTTCTAATCCTTATGCAACATTTAGGACATTACTAAATTACGATTTAATTAAATTAACAATAAACTTTAATTCTAATATCTTAAGTTCAAGACAACTTCAAAACCTTGGAACCAAAATAAAGACAAGGTCTAATTAAACATCTAGGCATTTCCTATTGTGTAAATAACTAATTCCAGGATATCAAATGCAGCAATTAAGACATGCTTCTAGTGTTATGACAAGGCTTACTTTGCAAGTTCTAAGTCCATCAACATAAACCTCAAAATAAAATCTCATTATCAAACCATAACATAATCCATCATTCATTAACTTATTTACTCCCAATTACTAGTTAAATTATTAGCCCATACCTATTTCATATCCACCCTTAGTGATTGCTATTCTAAACTTGAATAACTAGTGTATGCTGTCAGGCACTAACCGGTTACCAATATCCACTAACCGGTTAGTCTAAGCAGTCTGAGAGTAAAACAGGCTTCCTTCATGCTTCAAATCAATTCCAAATGCATTTCTTTCCCTTATGACAACTTAAGGTATATGCCTAAATAAAATCATATTAAGTTCCAATCCCAAATCATTTCCTTTAGCATTCTTAATCCCTTGATTCCTTCATGTAGCATAGTTCTTGTCATGCACTTGTAACTTAAACTTATACCGAATCTTCTCCAAATCCAATTATCAACTTAAGCAAACATTATACAGAGCTTTCCAAATTTGTACAAGAGAGTATTCTAATTCAATTTGGATGTGTATTGTTAAGACAATGAACACTACATGATTTATGATTAACTTATTAATCAATTCAATAATACCATTAAAGTATCATCACAAATCATATTCAACATGTTCACATGATCATAGAGTGATTCCAAGTTATGGAAGTTAATCATAATAAACTTAATTAGCTATTTTTCCCCTTTTTCTCAGGTTCTAATGGTTAGAATTGTCCACTAACCGATTAGATTATGCAGGTCCTGAGAACAAACTGCACTTTAACATGTGCAAACTCATTCCATACTCATAATTAACTTTCAACCAGATTTGAGTATCAACTAACACATCTTTCTTCACTTTTTACAAGACTTATTTCACTTGCTAACACAATTCATATGCATCAATTCAATTTATTAAGTGATCAATCAAGCATACATCATCCAAACATAACCAATCTTACTTAGGCATGTTCTTTACTTTAATTTTTGCAGTAAACTCACAACCATATTTTGGCACAATCTTCATTAAGAGTTACAACTTAATACTCATTCAATTTAGTACCAATTCAGATTTATATCATAGTGGCCAAGTGGTTGTCTTGACCTCCATGTCAAGCAACCATGTCTTGGTCCAATTCACAAACATACACACACAAATCTCCATAATCAATAATCCTAGCAATATGAACGACTTCTCCCAAACCTTGGACGATTGGGACAGCACCTAGACAAGCTTTAAGATGCCTAAAACAACAGCTACAGAGCTCACAGAAGCAGCCACACAGCAGCCACACCAGAACAGCAAAAGAACAGCACCAATCACCTTCAAAAGCAAGCTCACACACTCACAACTCACAAGCTTATATGTGCAGCAACTAAGAGCAAGTCACTTGCACGAATTTCAGATGATTTTGGC
Organism: Crotalaria pallida; assembly: GCA_037953625.1. Lineage (NCBI taxonomy): Eukaryota > Viridiplantae > Streptophyta > Magnoliopsida > Fabales > Fabaceae > Crotalaria > Crotalaria pallida. Next base: position 44,751,711 of record CM075650.1, on the reverse strand, counting down.
AGAGTTTCAGCACAACAAAACGCAGAGAAAATTGATCAAACAGAAACACAAGGCTAAGTTATTTATAGAGCCAAGATTTGGGTTGGAAGAGTGGATGAATCATCAACCAAGGACACCCATCCAAATCAAACGCCTTACGTCCTGGGAAGGCTTAAGGAAGAAGAGTCATCGTGATTTCCAGCTCAAACTGCCTTAATTTTATGCAGATGAAGTCGCACTAACCGGTTACTGGTTTTTCTAACCGGTTAGCCACTGCTAAAATTCAGAAATTCACTGTTTTGCTGAAAAATTAATATAAAAGGATTTACTTCTCAAAATACAATTTCCACCGTTGGATGTCAAGATAAAATCATTAGAAACCTTGTCTAAAAATTTGAGCATGATCCAACGGTTAATAAAAGAGATACAGTCCAATCTTTACATGATATTTTACTAAAATCTCATTTTCTTAAATGATAATTCATTTTCCAATAAAGTATTTTCATAAAATACTCTTATTTATGAAATTTCTTTATTAAAATAAATATTTTATTTATATTTCCTCTTTATAAAAATGAGGGATGTTACACATACAGTATTTCTTCTACACAAAATCTAATGTCAATGCAAGTTTATACTTTAGTTTACACACTTAAATGCATGCAAGATTTTTGGACAGCACCATTATGTTATTTTAAACAACATAGAAATCACTTCAAATTAACATACAATTTTTATCATATCATTTCTATATCCTACACCATTCACTTATCAAAAGAAATAGCTTTTCCTCAAAATACATTTCTTGGACAACATTAATCAATTAATTTAAAACATTCATGACGTCCATTAAAATTTACAAGGATTATTTCTTCTAAACATCAAACGATATTCTTCAAGCATCGCTTAAAATTTTCAAACGCCAACATGAAAACACCAAATCAAGAATCTATTATTTTTCTTGGTTAATTCGGTCAACTTATTTTTTTTTAAAAAAAAAACTACTTCATGAACATTATTATAAAGCCTTTCTTAGTTGAAAATAAAATATTTTCTTCTTCAAAATAAATTGAAACCAACTAAACTTTTATCCTTAGTTTAAACCATGAACAAACATAGTCTATTAAGCTTTATTAAATAATCACACCTAATATTTTAAAACTTGTAATTTATCATAACCACAACTTGATCCAAAGTGATGTGCCCCACATTTTCCACATTGAGGTGGATAAGTGATTCCTTTCCCATTTCCTCTCTGATTACCATTTTTCGATTGAGATTTTCCTAATCCCAATCTATACAACTCCGGCTCCTCAGATTGTTCTTTTTCCATGGTTGATTCTCTTAATTGTTTTTCTTCCTCCTCCAGTTGAGCTCTCATTTCCTCAATCTTTGGTTTCTTCTGAATTCGGACATTCTTTTCTTAAACCTCCTTTGCTTTCATATCATCTTCGTAGATTCTGCACATGTTTACCAACATCGGGAAATTCCTTATTCCCTGATAACTGATTCCTGGCTTCAGATCTGGGCGTAGTCCATTCTCGAATTTTATGCACTTTGATCTTTCATCTGGATGATTCTGGTAATAGGGAGAATACTTCATCAATTCTTCAAACTTCGCAGCGTATTCTCCAACATCCATCTCTCCTTGTTTCAGTTCCAAAAATTCAACTTCTTTCTTTCTCCTTATATCCTCCGGGAAGTACTTTTCTAAGAACTTTTCATTAAACACCTCCCAGGTGATGTGCCGATCCTCGGCTTCCAATAACTTCTTGGCGTGGTCCCACCAAGTTTCCGCTTTATCATTCAGCATATAAGTGGCATACGTTACCATCTGTGCATATGTACAACCCATAGACCGAAAGATTTTCTCAATTTCTTGCAACCATTTCTGAGATCCTTCTGGATTATACCCTCCTTTGAACTGAGGGGGTTTGCAACTTCGGAACTCTTTGAGTCCCCTAAACTCAGTAGGTTCAACATTGCGTTGGTGCGGTTGATTCACTTGTTGTTGATGTTGCTGCATATTCTCTAATACAGCAGTGATCCTCTCTAACATTTCATTCGTATGGTTTCGGTTTCTCGTTGCCATAGTAGACCTGCACTCATAGAAACTTTGGCCAGAGTCACACAACTTATTGAGTATGGGAAGGACCATACTCCACAGCCGAGAGTTGGAACCATTGCTCTGAAACCATAAAAGTGTAACACCCCAAAAACTAGACCATTAAAAATACGGGTTAACAAAAACTTTTTCCATAAAGCGTGTGAAAACCAAAAGTAATTTTCATTAGAGTAATACTTCCTTTACAAAATAGTCTGAGTGTAAAGCATATATAATACAGAGCCCCAAAAACCCCTTTTTACACCCAGAGCATTGGTCTTCACAACTCGATCCTTTAGCGAAAGGATTTGGATGACGAGACATCATCCTGGCTGTTTCTTCTAGACAACTTTCACTCTTACAGGAGTAACTTCAGTTCTATCCTTTGAAAGAACCTACCACCACAAACATGGTAGATGGGAGTAAGTCACTTGTCATATCGCCTAAGCAGATTATATGATTGGTCAAACACAAACATCACATATATCATTTCAATATAGTAAATGCATGCTCAAGTGTATTATTAAACAATGATAGATATAACCATTAATCTTTCATGCCATGCATGCACGTCTCTCAAATCATTTCTCCATAATCAACTCTTCCAGAAAAACAACACTCTGGGATAAGCAATCGTGCACTCGATGTTTCCACCACCTGTATAGCGGCCACACCGTTCTATACTGGAACCCCATCGACCACGATCCTAAAATGATACAAGGGGATGATCCCTGAACCATTGTCCACCAATAGTTCTAGGTCCTTGTTATTTCTACGATGGCGGCCACACCGTTCCAACCGTCTCATGTAGCGGCCACAGCGTACTACATGGTTTCCAATCTCGCATGCACCTCACTCGTTTTACTATTCCCTGTACACCATGCATGAGATGCATAACACAAATATTAATCATCACATTATACACATGGCGGCCACACCGTTTCATACCTTCATATAGCGGCCACACCGTACTATATGGAGTCACACACATATGGCGGCCACACCGTTCCACATGTCTTCGTATAGCGGCCACACCGTTCTATACGGAATCCTATCACACTTATCACACATATGGCGGCCACACCGTTCCACATGTCTTCGTGTGGGATGATAGGTGTGAAAGTAGTTTCCGAGAGTTAAAGGAAAGGTTAACATCGTCTCCTGTGTTAATGTTACCTGATCCTCACAAGAGCTTTGAAGTGTACTGTGATGCATCTAAGCAAGGACTGGGGTGTGTGTTGATGCAAGAAGGAAGAGTAGTGGCTTATGCATCGCGACAGTTGAAGAATCATGAGGTGAATTACCCGACACACGATTTGGAATTGGCTGCAATTGTGTTTTCCTTAAAGATATGGAGACATCATCTCTATGGCACTACTTTCACAGTATTTAGTGACCATAAGAGTTTGAAATATCTGTTTGACCAAAAAGAGTTGAACATGAGGCAAAGAAGGTGGATGGAGTTTTTGAAGGATTATGACTTTAAACTCCATTATCATCCGGGTAAAGCAAATGTGGTTGCGGATGCTTTGACTCGGAAAGCAATCCATATGAGTGTGATGATGGTGAAGGAAGCAGCGTTAATCGAGGAATTCAGAGACTTGAGCTTGTTGACGCAAGTGGAGCCATCAAGTATCAAGTTAGGAATGTTGCAGATTACAAATGAATTCTTGGAAAGAATTCGGGAGTTGCAACAAGTAGATGAGGAGTTGATTGAAAAGATGAGATTGGGTTCAGAAGGGAAGGAACATGATTTCAAGATTGGGTTGGATGGAATCCTTCGTTTCAGAGCAAGGATTTGCATACCAAGAGATCAGGAAGTTAGGAGACTGATTCTTGATGAAGCACATAAGATTTGGATGAGTATGCATCCTGGATCAACCAAAATGTATCAGGATCTGAAGAAAATGTTTTGGTGGTCTGGTTTTAAAAAGGATGTTGCGGAGTATGTGGCTTCATGTTTAATTTGCCAAAAAGCTAAGGTAGAACACAGAAACCAGGAGGACAGTTACAACCTTTAAGTATCCCTCAATGGAAGTGAGATAGTATTTCGATGGATTTTGTGTCTGGTTTGCCAAGGACGACAGCAAATCATGATGCAATCTGGGTGATTGTGGATAGGTTGACTAAGTCGGCACACTTTATTCCGATAAATATGCGCTACCCTTTGAATAAGCTTACCCAAGTCTATATTAAGGAGGTAGTTCGTCTACACGGAGTGCCTTCAAGTATTGTGTCGGATAGAGATCTCAGATATTCTTCGCAGTTCTGGAAGAGTTTGCATAATGCTATGGGAACAAGATTAAAATTGAGTTCTGCATATCATCCACAAACGGATGGTCAGACGGAGAGAACTATTCAGTCTTTGGAAGATGTGTTAAGGGCTTGTGCACTTGAAGAGCAAGGAAGTTGGGATCAAGTGTTACCCCTTGCAGAATTCACATACAACAACAGTTACCATGCAAGCATCGGAATGGAACCGTTTGAGGCTTTGTATGGAAGGAAGTGTCAAACCCCGCTATGCTGGTTTCAAGTGGGGGAGAACTTAGTGGTTGGACCGGAAATGGTACATCAGACAACTGAGAGGATCAAGATGGTTCAAGCAAAGATGAAAGCGGCTCAGAGTCGGCAGAAGAGTTATGCTGATAGACGGAGAAAACTAATAGAGTTTTCGGAGGGCGACCATGTGTTTCTTCGGATAGTTCCGATGAAAGGGATCAGTAGAGCCTTGAGAACCCGAAAGCTTTCACCTAAGTGTATAGGTCCATACCAAATCCTTAAGAGAGTTGGTCCTGTTGCTTATCAACTAGCTTTACCACCCTCTCTGTCCAATTTGCACAACGTCTTTCATGTTTCTCAGTTGAAGAAATATGTGCATGACCCATCGGTTGTTTTGAAAATCCAACCTGATGATCTAACTTTGAAGGAGAACCTTACCTTTGAAGCCAGACCGGTCCGGATAGAAGATCGTGAAGTTAAGCAGCTCAGGGGAAAGGAGATACCTTTAGTTAAGGTTATATGGGAAAATGCTGACGTGTCTGAAGCTACCTGGGAATTAGAAGAGAAGATGCGTCAAGAGCATCCGGAGTTGTTTATGTAAGCTAGAATTTCGGGGACGAAATTCCTTTTAAGTGGGGGAGTAGTGTAACACCCCTAATTTTCGTCTCCCGGATAATAAGGAAATTAATAATAAAGTTTTATTATTAATATATATAAATTTTCCAAGTTTATATTTTGTATTTAATTAGCCTTGAAATATAAAAATAAGTGAAAATATTTTTATATGGCAAATAAATGAAAAAATATAGATATTGCATTTTAGTCCTTTGTTTAGGACCTAAATGTAATATTGAAAAGGTTCTTGGAGGGAAATATTTAAAAAGTGTTAATTTTTAAATTTTGTACTGACCTAACCGGTTAGACGATAAACCCAGAAACTGGGTTAGTGCGTTTTGATGAGTAATCACTTGATTAATCCATGGAATTGCCACGAAAACAGCTCTAATCTAGTGGATAACACGCGTCATCATGCATGTTACTCCAATTCCTCTATAAATTGTTGGATTTCTGAAGGTTTGGGGTTGATTCTTGTGTTTGGTGTTGAAGAAGTGCTGTTAGGGTTCCAAAATCGTGCAGAGAAATTCTCTTCTTCTCTGAGTAATAGAGAGCGAGTGATACACTTCTGAAAAGCTTGAATCAAGGGCTTTTCATTGATATAGAGCTTGTGAGTTGAGAGTTCTTGTGTGGGGAGAAATCAACCTTAGAAGTTGGAGTTGGAAAGCTGAACTCTATTCTCTCTTGATTCTGGAAGCTGAGTTTGAGCTTTGATTCTGGTAAGCACAGATGACGTTGAAGCTTCAAACCACTTTTATTTCTTAGTGCATGTTACCTAGATCGAGTTCTAATTGTTTTCCCCAATTTCTTTGGTCAATTTCTATGTCAAATTCTTTGGTTTTTGGACCCTGTTGCTGGAAAACGTGGCTGAGAGCAGAACATAGGATTTTTGGGGAGTTTGTGGATTTTCTTCAAGTTTCAGTGCTAATACTCATCAAACACAACTTTGAGGTATGGGAGAAGTTTACCTTATACTAGATTAAGACTAAATCAAGTGATTTAGGATTTGAGTCAACAAAGACTCAAAAGGGCATTATGTGTTTAAGGGTGAAAGGCTTGGAGGCCAATCTTTAGCTCAATTCTGTTTTGAGCAATTTTGTTTTTATGCATGCAAGTGATTTTGATGCTTGAATCATAATCTAAATGTTTATTATGAGTTTTGTGGTATTAAATTGTGTTTATGTGGGTTTTTATGCAATTTGATGCTATGAACTTAATGCATGCAAATGGAGTTGGTTGATGTGGTTAAACCTGTACATATTAAGGTATATGAACTTTGTTGAGAGTTGAAATTGGTTAGATTTGAGTAATGAAAAGAATGGTATGCAAAACCTCATTTTTTAGTGTACAGACTGCATAATCTAACCGGTTATTCGATATTTGTAACCGGTTAGATACTGTAATTTTCAAAGCAAATGAATTTCTGCAACGGGTCATGTACTCATACCATTTTGCTCCAATCTATACTCTAATTTCACTTGGAATTAAGTTTGAAAACAGGTGAATAATACTGTTTGTTCAGATTAAATTTGAGAAGTTGATACCTTAGTATTTTGAGATAATTTCAAGAGGAAATTATGCTCCAATGAGAAGGAATGGTGATTTAGACTTTGAATGATTAATTCATTGAATTTGAGGTATAAAACAATGTTGAAAACTTGTTTATGGATTGGGTAAAGAATTCAAGAAAAAGGGTTTTCTGAATTACAATGGTTGGTAAGTTCAGGTCTGTAATTCTAACCGGTTAGCCTGAAATTGTAACCGGTAAGTACCTGAAACGAAAAAAAAAATAAAAGTTAAGTCTTTTAAGTGAAAAGTGAATACCATTGGTCAAGTTTTCCCAATATAAGTTTAATGGCATGTTTTTGTGTTAATTCAAGAGTGAATTATTGTGCCAAGGGTTATTCCTCAAATTAATCATTCAAAGGAGAAATTGAAATATTTCTAAATCACAATAATTAAAGTAAAGATAAAACCAACCTTAATACTTGTGCATTCATGCATAGAGAATGGAAGATTGGTTGGTAGGAACGTTTATCATATTCTGGGAATATGAGGAGGGTACTCCGGGAGTACCAAATTGTAACCTACTTGATGACACATTCTGGGAATGTGGCCAGTGTCTGGGACATGGTTTTTATGCGTTCTGGGAACGTATGCGTTCTGGGAACGTGATGCACACTCTAGGAGTGATGCTTATTATCCAAGTATGGTTTGGCATTACGTTATGGGAACGAATGTCAGTGTTCCGGGAACACAACGGTGTATTGGATGGACATCCAAGATGGACTTTTATTAGAGGCCTCAGTTGTGGATAGAAATCATGCATCATGTCACTTGCATTATAAGAGATATAATGTTGAAAACTGGTATGCTCATATGTACTTGCATTATTGTCTGTCCATGACATACTTGTGTTTGAAATTTTAGTCTTTATCAATTATGTATATGTGTATACTTACTCCCTATGCCCTGATTAGGTGATGGCCAGATACCTAGCCTGCATCAAGATACGCCCTATCCCTAGTGGTATATGGACGTACGAGGAGCACCGTGCCACCTTTGAGGGGGAGGTGGAGATCACTCTCTACCACCCTAACCCTCTGGTTCGGGTGCGACCTCGTAGATTTAGGATCCCTCTAGTCTATACTATGCATGTTCCACCCTTTTACTCATATAGAGGACCACCCCCGGCTCGACCAGTGTGTCGATTTCATAGCTTTCGTTTTAGAGCCGCCACTCGTACTCACCCTTCTTCCCATAGAGTTGTTACTAAGGAGACTCTTTCTCCTGGTCTGACTGATTTTGAGAGGACTGCTTCTGCAGATCCTAGACCTAGTGGTGGGGTCTCTGCACAGTCAGGCGAGGTCGAGGAGGACCCTGTGGAGGATGAGGACGAGGAGGAGGTGCATGTCGAGCCTACTGTTTCTGCTAGAGGTGGACCTGCTGGTTCATAGGAGCCTGCATAGCATAGATGTTTTGGATCCTAGGTCCTAGGGATAGAGCTGCGGAGGATCAGAGGAGCTGCTGAGGACATGGATGACCTGCTCTGGGACTTCTATTTTGATATTGTGTTATATTATATATATTTTGAGAGGTCTTCGAGTGAGGTTTATTTTGAGCAGCTGGTTTGTACATGTTTCATCAAAACTTGCTATCTCGACTTTGGTTACTTGCTACCGATATCATGTGGGGATGTTTTATGTTATGTTACATATATGTATATATATATATATATGTTGCTTTCTTTACCTCAGCAGTAACCCACAAATATCATTTTACTTCCGCATACTCTGATTTTGATTCAAAAGGATTCTGCAATAAGTTTATATCCTGTACATTCGATCAAACTCAAGAGACAAATAATATGTTTTTAATAAGGGCTACGAATATGTTTCATCATGTTATAAAGATATTGTCTCAAGAGCCTTTTTGTAATTAAGGTATTATTAAGTCGAATTCAAATTATTCGTCCAAATTAAAGATGTTTATAATTGAGCAAGTACCAAATAAAAAGGAAAAATTTTCTAGTCCCAATTTTGATAGCATGTATTCTATATTTGGGAATATTTATTATTTTCAAGATATTAAACGAGGGTGTCACACCTTGGGTGCTCTAAGAACATATTTCTCAGAAAAAACAGCACAGCTATCGGAAATTAGCGTATGGGACCACACCTCCAGGGATCAAGAATCAGGACCATTGCTCTGATACCATAAAATGTAACCCTCTTTGGATAATCATTTTAATTTTAAGTAAATTGAATATATGTATGATAAATACTTGTTGGTGTTATTAAAAAAAATTCTAATACCAAAATTTCCATTTTATTGAAACTTGACTATGCTTTTGGGGCTAAATCTGAGTTCGTAATAAAATTGGAAGTCATCATCATAACTTGAAGAAAAGTAGAGGTTTCTAAATTGGAAGGTACTTGATAAAATCAGAGTTGGCGGAAAACATCATATCAGCTCATGGCATTATATTTTTCTCTGAAAGAGTTACGATCAATATTTCTGTTAATATCAAATAAGATATTAGTGTAAAGAAACTTGACATTTCCTCTTTGATCACCTTTCTCAAAAATATAATATAAGCTTTATTATTAGAGAAATATTTCAGAGCTGATCCAGGTTCTTTGTCCCACTGTCCGTTCCGATGGATTCCCGATAGCTGTGCACGAAGATGATAATTCTCCTTTTTCTGTTCCCTGAGTACACTTAAGGGTCTCCTACCCTTACTACTCTTTTGAGATATTGGGATGTTGAATCATAACCTAATAAGGGCATGGGAGTAAGCATATACATTCGCATAATCAAATGAGAAAGATATAAGAAAAGGTTTCGACAATCACAACTATTCAATTATCAAGCAAGAATGCAAGTACATATGAGCACACCCATTTTCAATATTCCAATTCTTGTAATGCAGGTAGTATGATGCATGATTTCCATCCACAACTGAGGCCTCCATCTTCTTTTGATATCTGGCAATAGATATCTCAGTGTTCCCAGAACACCACCATACATTCCCAGAACGTATGGCAAACCATACTTGGAAGAATAAGCATCATTCCCAAAGTGAGCATCACGTTCCCAGAACGCATACGTTCCCAGAACGCATAAAACCATGTCCCAGACACTGGCCACATTCCCAGAATGTGTCATCAAGTAGGTTACAAATTTGGTACTCCCGGAGTACCCTCCTCATATTCCCAGAATAGGAGAATCATTTCTTGCAAACCTATTCCCATTCTCTATGAATGAATGCACAATTACCAAGGTTGGTTTTTATCTTTGAATTAATCATTGTGATTTAGAATTATCTCAAACTCTCCTTTGAATGATTGATTTGAGGTATAAATCTTTGGCATGAAAATTCATCCTTGCAGTAGCTTAAAACATGCAAATTAATTTGGATTGAGTAAACTTAACCAATGGTAGCCACTCTTCATTTAAAAGACTTCACTTTTATTTTTCAGTTTCAGGTACTAACCGGTTACAGTCTCATGTTAACCGGTTAGAATTACATACCTGAACTTATTAACCATTGTAATTCAGAAAACCCTTTTTCTTGAATTCTTTACCCAATCCATAAACAAATTTTTAACATTTTTTTGTACCTCAAATTCCATTGAATTCATCATTCAAAGTCTAAATCACAATTTATTTCCAATGGAGCATAATTTCCTTTTGAAATTATCTCAAAATATTAAGGTATTAACTCCTCAATCACAATCTAAAACAAACAGTATTTATTCACATGCTTAAGTGAAATTAGAGTATAGACTTGAGTAAGAATGGTAAGAAAACAAGACCAATTTCAGAAACTCATTTTCTTTGAAATTATACAGTATCTAACCGGTTACAATTATCGAATAACCGGTTAGATTATACAGTATGTACACTGAAAAATAAGGTTTTGCATACCATTCCTTTTAATACTCAAATCTAACCAATTCCAACAATCATTAGAGTTTACATACCTTAATTTAGACCTGCTCAACCACAGAGACTTATTCAATTTGCATGCATATCATTTAGAACATCAATTTACATAGAATTCCACATAACACAACTTGACATCACACAACACATAATAATACATTTAAGTTATGATAAATTCCTCAATATCACTTGCATGCAAATTGTTAAATCTGTTCCAAGCAGGATTGAGTTGTAAATTGGCCTCCAAGCCTTTATTTGTTATAATATATGCCCTTTATGAGTCTCATGGTGACTCAACCATTGGTTCCACATAATCTATTCCCATTCTAGCAAATGAAAGCTTCTCCCTTACCTCTAGATTGCACTTGTTGAGTATAAGCACTAGTTCCTTAAGGAAGGACACAGATCCCTTAAGCTCTGCCTTCATGCATAACTGTTTCAACAGGGTTCCAAAATCACCATTTTTGACATACCAAATGGACAAACAAATTGGGGAAAATGATTAGACTCTACCCTATGAAACATGCACAAACTTTAGGAATAGTGTGAGACTCAGAGAGTGCATGTACTCACCAAAATCAAACCCTAAAGAGAGCCTCACGAACTCGGTTCTGTTTCTTGGCAAACTTGATCCTCAACTTTCAAGGCTCAAAACTTCTTCAATACTCACTCTCAATTCACACTCTATAGCTCAATACAAAGCTGGAAAACTCAGCTTTAATATGGTGTATCTCACTTGGTTTAATTATCAAAGATCAGAGAGAATTGAGCAGATGAACAAAGGAACCCTTGTAACACCCCGTAAATTCCTCATATTAAATTAAAACACTAAAGGGATTTATTTTGAGAAAAGTATTCTGAAAGGTTATTTTCTTGGATGATTTTCTTAAAAGTAACGTTTTAAGCTAATGAATGACTTTAAAGTAATGATTTTCTAAACTAATGTTCAACATTTAGAAATTTGGTTTGAGAAAGTCTATATGGTTATTAAAAATGTTGTGATGAAAATTATTTTCTAGACATGTATGTATGTGTACGGTTTTATATGTATAATACGTGTATGTACATGGTTTTGAATGTGCATGTGTTTGAGACACTAGGAGGATGAAATAAATATGTATGATGCATGAATATGTATGGTGAATATATGTGTGTATGTCGTGTGAATGCTACTTGTGTGATACTTATGTGTGTGTAAAGTATATGCATTACCCATGATGCCATGTTATGTGTTGTTATGATCCACATGAAAATAAATTAAGTGTGTGTACATGCATATATGGTTCGGCCCTATCAAGACTAGAAGGAACCAAGAAGAGTACACTTCCTTATGCACTAAGAAAATGAAAATTAAAAAGAAAATAGGAGGAGAGTAGGAGAGTAGGAGAGATGAGTCATGAAGCCTAGGAGGCCTTACTCACCACTCTTGTCTCCCACGACAAGACCTCCTCCATGCCACAAATAGATTGGACCGAATTACCCTTAGGTTTTCACATTGAACCAAGGCTAAAAAGGAAAAATTTCCACACCCTTGCCTTTGCTCTAAAAACCGTATGAGTTAGTATGTGTTGGTTAGTTCCTCTTCATTTCCTTCATTTCTTTCCAACACCCACACAAACACCAACACACAAAGTCTCAAGAGCACCATCAAGCTCTTGAGACATATAGAGAGAAGGAAAGTGAAAACCGAGAGGAGAGAAAGAAGAGTGAAAACCCCAAAATCTCTAGCCCAAACTTCTTCAATCCTTTTTCTCAACCACCTTCTTCATCAAAGATCAAGAAGAAAACCCTATCCAACCTAGGAGAAGAGGGAGACCGAGACAAACCACTAAGGAAGAGAAGAGGAGATTTGAAGATCTAAGTTAGGAGTTGTGTTCTAAGGTAGAGAGAGTTTTGATTTAATGATTTTGTGTTGTAAAGGACTTTTAATGGACTTTGTCTAATTCTTTTGTGATGCATGTAATTATTTTTAAGTGATCTTGAGATCTAAATGTTTTGCATGTTATTTTTATGCCTTGATCTTGAATATTGATGTGAAAAAGTTTTTGATCTAATGCTTGTAATTTTCTTCATCACGGTTTTAGTTTGAAGTTGTGTTTTAAATTCCTATTTTTGCTTTGATTTTCTCATGCATGTTGATTTTGTGGCTTGATGATCCTTGTCCTTCTTTGCATGTTCTTCTTATGTTTTGATCTTGGATTTTTGTGAATAAATGAACTTGTAAATCACCAAATCAAAGACTAAATGATTCGGCCATGAGTAGAAATTTTAGGCCTTGTTGTTCTACTTTGATCTAAATGATTTCATGCTACTTCTATGTTACTTTCTAGCTTACTTTCACGGTTTGTTTAAAGACTTGAGTTTAAGTCTATGTTTTTGTCTTGATCTTCTTGTGCATGTCTTGATCTATGGTTGATCTTAAAGAAAACATGAAACTTGAATCTTGTATGTTTAACTTGAGTGTAAAGTCTTGATTCCTTGAGTGCATATCACGGTTTTTCAAAGAAAATAAGTTTAGCAAGCTTTAAAAATATTTTTTGTACAAAAAGAATTTGAACCAAGGTTTGTATATGTATGACAATGATTCGGTTGATGATTAAAAAGGGTAAAATGATGTTTTACATGACATGATTCATGAGTTAGGCACTTGCATGTAGAAAATAAATTATAAGACTTTGTTTCCTTGCATGACATCATTCGGTCTAGCCTAGGAAACAATACTAGATTATCATTTTACTCGCATGCATGTTGAAAATTGCTTCACCTAGGAATCTTAAGTGCATGCATGTGTTTTCCTTAAAGGATAAAAGACCTTGACATAATCTTTGACTTTATTATGTTAAGAAACTAAATTTTTGTTTGCTAAACTTTCTTGTGAAGCTCACAGATTTCATAAAGAAAATAAGAAAGCAAGACTTTTGGAAAAATGATCTATGCCTCGATACATGATCTATGTGCATATTTGATTTTGCCTTGCCATGACACTATTCGGCCTATGCATGTTAGCTAAACTAGGATGCATTTTTCAATAAAATGACTTAGAGGAAATAGGTGTATTTTGAGGAATTATGCTAAAACAAATTGTTTGAACTTGTGTTGTGATCTTTTATTTTCTAATAGGTTCTTTTCTTAGAAATAAAGGAAATAAATAAATCTAATTGATCATGGAAGGGTGTTGTGTTTAAATACCTATTGGAATGAATGTGTGCCTATGCGTGCTGTGAGTATTTGGGTTGAGGTTAAAAGAAAATGAAATGCCTTGAGTGAATAAGTTGATTCATGTGATTTAAGCTGTGAGGTTTGATTTATTTCATTTGCTTTATTCGGTTATGTGGTCTGGATAGGTTTAGGAAGCTTAATTACTTAAATAAGATGTGCATGGAAATAAATGTTGATGTATTTGGTTTGGAATCTGATTTTTTTTGTTTGGTTTATGAATACTTACATTCCTAAATGTTATTTGCAATTGTATGTGGTGTGATTTATTTGGATGTCATGTTGTGTTCATGGCTGTCCCAAAGCTTGTTTTATGATTAAAACATGGATTTTTAAAGTGATGTTTTTTTTAATTAAAAAGTTATTTAAAGTAAAGAGTGTTTTTACCATATTTTCAGAGTTTTATTAAAGTAATTTTATAAAACCGTTTTGCTGTCCAAAATTACTTGGACTTGCCTTTTTACAGTTAAAAATATTTTCATATGATTTAGAGTAAAGTTTTAAGTGGAAATTGATTCAAGAAAAAGTCGGATCGAAAATAGTTATATTTTCAAAGTTTTCCCAACGAAAGAAAAAGACAAGTATCAAACTAGAGAAAAGGTTTCTCAAATAAGTTAATAACGTAAAGTGTTTTATTTAATGTGAGGAATGCTATAGAAAAGGGGTTGGGTGCAGCTGGCAGTGGCAACACATGGATTCGAAGAAGAACACACAATCAACAGCTGGACCTCAGGTGAGAGAGAAGCCTTCCTAAGACATCGTGGTAGCTAGGTGATTTATTAGGACGTTCTGTATCATCTCAAAGATCGGAACTTTGTGGTTGGCGTTAGTAGTATAAGTGGCAATTGTTTGCTTTGTGTGGCCACTTATACGAAGGTGACAAAGACCACACTATTATTGTGTGATGTGGTGTGTGATAGCATGCTTTGTTGTGTACTTATTTATTTAATAAATTATGTTGCTTATTATCATGATGAGTGGACGGGTGTTGGACGTTGTTGTGTCCCTAATAAAAGAACGATAGTAAAATGAAAGAGTTGAGAAAGTGTTGAGGTTGGAGGTGATAGTACAATAAGGAATAAGAATGATAATAAGAGATATGAGGTTGAGTGAAAAAGCAATAAGAGTTGATTGGAAAAGAAATTGATGATGATAAGAACGAGCCAGAGCTGGGGAGAGTAACGTGAATTGTTGGAATGAGAGGTGAAGTAAGTGGAGCTGGGCTCCTTTGTTTTCAGTTTTAGTCTGGGGACTAGTGTTGAGTTGAGCTTGCTCCTCCACTAGCGCTCAGAACAAAATGTGTTTTGAAAAAGAATTTTGAAAAAGGAATTTTCGAAAGGATTTATGAAAGAAATCTTTGAGTTGTGAAGACAACCTTTGAAAAAGGTTTGTGAAATGAAATTTTTGAAAAGATTTTGAAATGGGGTTTTGAACAAGTTTGTGAAACCATATTTTAAAGGAGTTTTATGACACTATCTTTTGAAGAAATTTTATGAAAGGATATTTTGTGGAAATAATGTTTTCGAGGAAGCCTCTTTTAAACAAGATTTGAAGAATGTTTATTTGAACTGTAGTCTGGTGAAAGATGATTTTGTGAAAATTTGGAAATGGAGTTTTGGAAATTGTGAAAAAGATATTTTGAGAAGGATGGTAAAAAGGAAGATTTGGAAGAATGAGAGTGTGGTTGAGAAGAAAGTTTGAGAAATGAGATATGAAACAAATGAGAAACTCCCAGCTCTGAGCTATGTGTGATTTTGAGAAAGAGAAAGATCGTGCAAATATAGCGGTCGGGACTCACTGAAGGGATGCACGAAGGGTGAGCCGACCAATAGGTTAATTAAAAAGATAAAAGACTCTAAAAGACATTAACAACGAACGTGGTGAGGTATGAGAGTTAACCCGAAGTAGTGGAGAGGAAGGAACGATAAGTATCTGCGGATACTTAGGACGAGATTGCATTGGGGGAGGACGATGACGGTGAAACGTCAAGAAGTCTAGAGTATTGTTATAGGCAGAACGAATTCCATAAGTGGTGCACTAACGTGGTGGGGACTGGGTCTAATACCGTGGTAAGTTCTGCGCGCGCACTATAACAATACTGTCGCCCCCTAGATTGCAAATCGAGAACAGTGAGAGGGGCTGGAGTGGGGCATCTTGTTTGCCACTGCGAGGCAGTGTGCCATGTTATTATGTGAATTCATATTGAGGCTGAGCCTCCTAGTCTAGGACCATTTGTGTTGTGACAGCTGTCGTGCCCGCACGGTAAAGGTCATGTACTCCTGTTTGCTTCCGACTAGGTGGATGAATGGCCGAGGAGATGTAGGCTTGAGGTGTGAGTGCTAACTACGAAAGAAATGCGTACCTCGATGATCCTCTAACTTCCCCGATCATCGCTGGTTATAATTCGATAAGACACTAATTATATTTATGAGAGAAAGAGTTCAATAAGTGCAAAGAATGAATAAGCGATTGAGAATGGACGATGTGGATATTGAGAATGTGAAAGGGATGAGGAACAAGAGAGGAGAAGTATGAAGGAAATGAGGATAAAGATGAAATAAATAGGGATCGTGAATAATGAGGATAGTATGTTTGCTTGTTGTTATGTGTGTATGTTGTGTGTTATATGTGTGTGTCCTATTATCTTGCCTACCGTAATTCCACACTGTCGACGCTACGCGTCCGGATAGCTTACTCTCTCCTGTTCGTTGGTACATCGGTGTCGCTGATATCCCAACGGGCAGATGGATCGTCGTTTGGAGATCGTTACTTGGCCTCATAAGGGACGCGGATGGAAAGCTATACGTCGAGGATGGGCATGGTCGGGATGTGCTCAGTTGGTGGTCGAAGATCCGGAACATAAGTTGGGTGGATCTACACCTAGTCTGTGTTTGGGAAGTATATCCTACCTGTGTCACGGCTCCGAACCGCCACCTCGGAATCAAGGAAAGGAGAACTCAGTGAAGCTATTCGGAGTGGAACTCAAACCGATCTCCGAAGGAGAGCCCAAGAACGCGGTTGCATCATTCACTGGAATAAAGGCACCTGCAAAAAAAAAGAAGAAGAAGCTGGAACCAATCATCTTCGATAGGAAGAGGGAGCCAGTAGTAGAATTAGATTAAGATGTTGTTTGTGTTGTGTAATCAGGATTACCTAAGTGATGAACCAATGTTGTACTTCAACTGTTTTGAAGCATGCCCGACTTTATTGAATGAGAGGACACTTTTTATGAAATATGCTTAAGTTCTTTTGATGAAGCAAATGAAGTTACATAAGTTGAAAATCAAATTGTTTTCTTGATAAAATGTTTTTGGAAAATGTGGTAAGCGAGTTGTGGTCTCAAGTAACAACTCGGTTTTCGAAAGAGAAGGTTGAAGGAGAGTAATCACTTTCCAAATATGTCTTCAAGTTCTTCAACAATGTTTTTAAAAAAAAAATTTGGCCTCATTTTTACAACATTAATGGATGAAAGTAAATTATTTCGGTTGTCGAAAATCGGGCTGTTACAGAATGGTATCAGAGCTGATGGTAATCCTTTGTAGCCTTAAGCATGCACTTCATGCTTTGCTTGTGTGACTCTGTGTGCTTGTTAGCATTTGAAGTAGGAATAGGAGGATAGGCTTTTGTCTCTTAGGACATGGGACATGTTTGTAGCTAGCATCGACCGTACTAATTTAAGAAACCCTTTAACCCTATAAGAGTAGACCATGAATAGATCCTGCAAGTAAGATCCTATACCCCTGATGTTTCACTAGAGAATGCTAGACTTAGGTTTGATTAAACTTAGTATACCTTTAAACAGGGATAGTTATCACCTCTGAGGGTGTAGGTTACTATCTCTTAACTCCCGTGTTTGTTGAATTACTTCAACAAACCAATTCTCGCTGTTAAGATTCGAGCTTTTTCCTCGTGAACCCTATCACATTGTGGCCTTAGCCATCCTATATAAGACTCTTTAGTTCGAATTGAAAATACCATAGCTACCCCAAATAATTTAGGTTGAGTGATTGAGGAAGGAGAATTAGTTTAAGTTAAGTGAGGGTGTAAGATCACCGTGAGATAGTTATAAGTTGAATCAAAGTTGGGGAGTCACAAGGAGGGAAGGGAGGCGTATGTTTTCAGTTCTTAGGGGAAATGTTGGAGAAGTCCGAGGATTGGAATTACCTTATGCCCCAACTAGGAGATTGATTGATCAAGGTGTCGAGTTTGATTGATGTTTCGGATGGGTTTGGGAAGAAGGGTAAGGATGTTAGAAGGAGTAAGTAAGTCTAAGTGGTAATAGGATCCTTTGAGCTAGAAAAATAATTGATGAAAATCCTAGAATTAGATAGAGAATTGAAGGAAGGAGGGATCGTTATGAGGTAGTGGGAATCCGAGTTGTAGGAAGTAGTAAGTATTTAAGGATTTTTAGGCAAAATCCTTGTTTTTGGAGATATGTGTATGTTTGCTTGCTTGATTTCCCTTAAGTCCATACCTATGGGTGGACTTTCTGTGACAACGACCGGCTGAGGGAGCGGCATCTTCTTCGGTTAGTCCGTTGGACTTAACCCGACTCGACACGCAAGTGACGGTATGAGTGGAATCTCTCCACCTGGGAGAAGTAACGAAGAACATCAGAGTGACATGAGAATGTTGTTGCCCTGCCGCCCAATCCGCAATGTATTTCTCGGGGACGAGAAATTCTTAAGTTGGGGAGAATGTAACACCCCGTAAATTCCTCATATTAAATTAAAACACTAAAGGGATTTATTTTGAGAAAAGTATTCTGAAAGGTTATTTTCTTGGATGATTTTCTTAAAAGTAACGTTTTAAGCTAATGAATGACTTTAAAGTAATGATTTTATAAACTAATGTTCAACATTTAGAAATTTGGTTTGAGAAAGTCTATATGCTTATTAAAAATGTTGTGATGAAAATTATTTTCTAGACATGTATGTATGTGTACGGTTTTATATGTATAATACGTGTATGTACATGGTTTTGAATGTGCATGTGTTTGAGACACTAGGAGGATTAAATAAATATGTATGATGCGTGAATATGTATGGTGAATATATGTGTGTATGTCGTGTGAATGCTACTTGTGTGATACTTATGTGTGTGTAAAGTATATGCATTACCCATGATGCCATGTTATGTGTTGTTATGATCCACATGAAAATAAATTGTGTGTACATGCATATATGGTTCGGCCCTATCAAGACTAGAAGGAACCAAGAAGAGTACACTTCCTTATGCACTAAGAAAATGAAAATTAAATAGAAAATAGGAGGAGAGTAGGAGAGATGAGTCATGAAGCCTAGGAGGCCTTACTCACCACTCTTGTCTCCCACGACAAGACCTCCTCCATGCCACAAATAGATTGGACCGAATTACCCTTAGGTTTTCACATTGAACCAAGGCTAAAAAGGAAAAATTTCCACACCCTTGCCTTTGCTCTAAAAACCGTATGAGTTAGTATGTGTTGGTTAGTTCCTCTTCATTTCCTTCATTTCTTTCCAACACTCACACAAACACCAACACAGAAAGTCTCAAGAGCACCATCAAGCTCTTGAGACATATAGAGAGAAGGAAAGTGAAAACCGAGAGGAGAGAAAGAAGAGTGAAAACCCCAAAATCTCTAGCCCAAATTTCTTCAATCCTTTTTCTCAACCACCTTCTTCATCAAAGATCAAGAAGAAAACCCTATCCAACCTAGGAGAAGAGGGAGACCGAGACAAACCACTAAGGAAGAGAAGAGGAGATTTGAAGATCTAAGTTAGGAGTTGTGTTCTAAGGTAGAGAGAGTTTTGATTTAATGATTTTGTGTTGTAAAGGACTTTTAATGGACTTTGTCTAATTCTTTTGTGATGCATGTAATTATTTTTAAGTGATCTTGAGATCTAAATGTTTTGCATGTTATTTTTATGCCTTGATCTTGAATATTGATGTGAAAAAGTTTTTGATCTCTTGCTTGTAATTTTCTTCATCACGGTTTTAGTTTGAGGTTGTGTTTTAAATTCCTATTTTTGCTTTGATTTTATCATGCATGTTGATTTTGTGGCTTAATGATCCTTGTCCTTCTTTGCATGTTCTTCTTATGTTTTGATCTTGGATTTTTGTGAATAAATGAACTTGTAAATCACCAAATCAAAGACTAAATGATTCGGCCATGAGTAGAAATTTTAGGCCTTGTTGTTCTACTTTGATCTAAATGATTTCATGCTACTTCTATGTTACTTTCTAGCTTACTTTCACGGTTTGTTTGAAGACTTGAGTTTAAGTCTATGTTTTTGTCTTGATCTTCTTGTGCATGTCTTGATCTATGGTTGATCTTAAAGAAAACATGAAACTTGAATCTTGTATGTTTAACTTGAGTGTAAAGTCTTGATTCCTTGAGTGCATATCACGGTTTTTCAAAGAAATTAAGTTTAGCAAGCTTTAAAAATAATTTTTGTACAAAAAGAATTTGAACCAAGGTTTGTGTATGTATGACAATGATTCGGTTGATGATTAAAAAGGGTAAAATGATGTTTTACATGACATGATTCATGAGTTAGGCACTTGCATGTAGAAAATAAATTATAAGACTTTGTTTCCTTGCATGACATCATTCGGTCTAGCCTAGGAAACTATACTAGATTATCATTTTACTCGCATGCATATTGAAAATTGCTTCACCTAGGAATCTTAAGTGCATGCATGTGTTTTCCTTAAAGGATAAAAGACCTTGACATAATCTTTGACTTTATTATGTTAAGAAACTAAATTTTTGTTTGCTAAACTTTCTTGTGAAGCTCACGGATTTCATAAAGAAAATAAGAAAGCAAGACTTTTGGAAAAATGATCTATGCCTCGATTCATGATCTATGTGCATATTCTATTTTGCCTTGCCATGACACTATTCGGCCTATGCATGTTAGCTAAACTAGGATGCATTTTTCAATAAAATGACTTAGAGGAAATAGGTGTATTTTGAGGAATTATGCTAAAACAAATTGTTTGAACTTGTGTTGTGAACTTTTATTTTCTAATAGGTTCTTTTCTTAGAAATAAAGGAAATAACTAAATGTAATTGATCATGGAAGGGTGTTGTGTTTAAATACCTATTGGAATGAATGTGTGCCTATGCGTGCTGTGAGTATTTGGGTTGAGGTTAAAAGAAAATGAAATGGCTTGAGTGAATAAGTTGATTCATGTGATTTAAGCTATGAGGTTTGATTTATTTCCTTTGCTTTATTCGGTTATGTGGTCTGGATAGGTTTAGGAAGCTTAATTACTGAAATAAGATGTGCATGGAAATAAATGTTGATGTATTTGGTTTGGAATCTGATTTTTTTTGTTTGGTTTATGAATACTTACATTCTTAAATGTTATTTGCAATTGTATGTGGTGTGATTTATTTGGATGTCATGTTGTGTTCATGGCTGTCCCAAAGCTTGTTTTATGATTAAAACATGGATTTTTAAAGTGATGTTTTTTTTAATTAAAAAGTTATTTAAAGTAAAGAGTGTTTTTACCATATTTTCAGAGTTTTATTAAAGTAATTTTATAAAACCGTTTTGCTGTCCAAAATTACTTGGACTTGCCTTTTTACAGTTAAAAATATTTTCATATGATTTAGAGTAAAGTTTTAAGTGGAAATTGATTCAAGAAAAAGTCGGATCGAAAATAGTTATATTTTCAAAGTTTTCCCAACGAAAGAAAAAGACAAGTATCAAACTAGAGAAAAGGTTTCTCAAATAAGTTAATAACGTAAAGTGTTTTATTTAATGTGAGGAATGCTATAGAAAAGGGGTTGGGTGCAGCTGGCAGTGGCAACACATGGATTCGAAGAAGAACACACAATCAACAGCTGGACCTCAGGTGAGAGAGAAGCCTTCCTAAGACATCGTGGTAGCTAGGTGATTTATTAGGACGTTCCGTATCATCTCAAAGATCGGAACTTTGTGGTTGGCGTTAGTAGTATAAGTGACAATTGTTTGCTTTGTGTGGCCACTTATACGAAGGTGACAAAGACCACACTATTATTGTGTGATGTGGTGTGTGATAGCATGCTTTGTTGTGTACTTATTTATTTAATAAATTATGATGCTTATTATCATGATGAGTGGACGGGTGTTGGACGTTGTTGTGTCCCTAATAAAAGAACGAAAGTAAAATGAAAGAGTTGAGAAAGTGTTGAGGTTGGAGGTGATAGTACAATAAGGAATAAGAATGATAATAAGAGATATGAGGTTGAGTGAAAAAGAAATAAGAGTTGATTGGAAAAGAAATTGATGATGATAAGAACGAGCCAGAGCTGGGGAGAGTAACGTGAATTGTTGGAATGAGAGGTGAAGTAAGTGGAGTTGGGCTCCTTTGTTTTCAGTTTTAGTCTGGCGACTAGTGTTGAGTTGAGCTTGCTCCTCCACTAGTGCTCAGCACAAAATGTGTTTTGAAAAAGAATTTTGAAAAAGGAATTTTCGAAAGGATTTATGAAAGAAATCTTTGAGTTGTGAAGACAACCTTTGAAAAAGGTTTGTGAAATGAAATTTTTGAAAAGATTTTGAAATGGGGTTTTGAACAAGTTTGTGAGACCATATTTTAAAGGAGTTTTATGACACTATCTTTTGAAGAAATTTTATGAAAGGATATTTTGTGGAAATAATGTTTTCGAGGAAGCCTCTTTGAAACAAGATTTGAAGAAGGTTTATTTGAAATGGTAGTCTGGTGAAAGATGATTTTGTGAAAATTTGGAAATGGTGTTTTGGAAATTGTGAAAAAGATATTTTGAGAAGGATGGTAAAAAGGAAGATTTGGAAGAATGAGAGTGTGGTTGAGAAGAAAGTTTGAGAAATGAGATATGAAACAAATGAGAAACTCTCAGCTCTGAGCTATGTGTGATTTTGAGAAAGAGAAAGATCGTGCAAATATAGCGGTCGGGACTCACTAAAGGGATGCACGAAGGGTGAGCCGGCCAATAGGTTAATTAAAAAGATAAAAGACTCTAAAAGACATTAACAACGAACGTGGTGAGGTATGAGAGTTAACCCGAAGTAGTGGAGAGGAAGGAACGATAAGTATCTGCGGATACTTAGGACGAGATTGCATTAGGGGAGGACGATGACGGTGAAACGTCAAGAAGTCTAGAGTATTGTTATAGGCAGAATGAATTCCATAAGTGGTGCACTAACGTGGTGGGGACTGGGTCTAATACCGTGGTAAGTTCTGCGCGCGCACTATAACAATACTGTCGCCCCCTAGATTGCAAATCGAGAACAGTGAGAGGGACTGGAGTGGGGCATCTTGTTTGCCACTGCGAGGCAATGTACCATGTTATTATGTGAATTGATATTGAGGCTGAGCCTCCTGGTATGGGACCATTTGTGTTGTGATAGCTGTCGTTCCCGCACGGTAAATGTCCTGTACTCCTGTTTGCTTCCGACTAGGTGGATGGATGGCCGAGGAGATGTAGGCTTGAGGTGTGAGTGCTAACTACGAAAGAAATGCGTACCTCGATGATCCTCTAACTTCCCCGATCATCGCTGGTTATAATTCGATAAGACACTAATTATATTTATGAGAGAAAGAGTTCAATAAGTGCAAAGAATGAATAAGCGATTGAGAATGGACGATGTGGATATTGAGATTGTGAAAGGGATGAGGAACAAGAGAGGAGAAGTATGAAGAAAATGAGGATAAAGATTAAATAAATAGGTATCGTGAATAATGAGGATAGTATGTTTGCTTGTTGTTATGTGTGTATGCTGTGTGTTATACGTGTGTGTCCTATTATCTTGCCTACCGTAATTCCACACTGTCGACGCTACGCGTCCGGATAGCTTACTCTCTCCTGTTCGTTGGTACATCGGTGTCGCTAATATCCCAACGGGCAGATGGATCGTCGTTTGGAGATCGTTACTTGGCCTCATAAGGGACGCGGATGGAAAGCTATACGTCGAGGATGGGCATGGTTGGGATGTGCTCAGTTGGTGGTCGAAGACCTGGAACATAAGTTGGGTGGATCTACACCTAGTCTGTGTTTGGGAAGTATATCCTACCTGTTTCACGGCTCCGAACCGCCGCCTCGGAATCAAGGAAAGGAGAACTCAGTGAAGCTATTCGGAGTGGAACTCAAACCGATCTCCGAAGGAGAGCCCAAGAACGCGGTTGCATCATCCACTGGAATAAAGGCACCTGCAAAAAAAAAAGAAGAAGAAGCTGGAACCAATCATCTTCGATAGGAAGAGGGAGCCAGTAGTAGAATTAGATTAAGATGTTGTTTGTGTTGTGTAATCAAGATTACCTAAGTGATGAACCAATGCTGTACTTCAACTGTTTTGAAGCATGCCCGACTTTATTGAATGAGAGAACACTTTTTATGAAATATTCTTAAGTTCTTTTGATGAAGCAAATGAAGTTACATAAGTTGAAAATCGAATTGTTTTCTTGATAAAATGTTTTTGGAAAATGTGGTAAGCGGGTTGTGGTCTCAAGTAACAACTCGGTTTTCGAAAGAGAAGGTTGAAGGAGAGTAATCACTTTCCAAATATGTCTTCAAGTTCTTCAACAATGTTTTTAAAAAAAAAATTTGGCCTCATTTTTACAACATTAATGGATGAAAGTAAATTATTTCGGTTGTCGAAAATCGGGCTGTTACAGAATGGTATCAGAGCTGATGGTAATCCTTTGTAGCCTTAAGCATGCACTTCATGCTTTGCTTGTGTGACTCTGTGTGCTTGTTAGCATTTGAAGTAGGAATAGGAGGATAGGCTTTTGTCTCTTAGGACATGGGACATGTTTGTAGCTAGCATCGACCGTACTAATTTAAGAAACCCTTTAACCCTATAAGAGTAGACCATGAATAGATCCTGCAAGTAAGATCCTATACCCCTGATGTTTCACTAGAGAATGCTAGACTTAGGTTTGATTAAACTTAGTATACCTTTAAACAGGGATAGTTATCACCTCTGAGGGTGTAGGTTACTATCTCTTAACTCCCGTGTTTGTTGAATTACTTCAACAAACCAATTCTCGCTGTTAAGATTCGAGCTTTTTCCTCGTGAACCCTATCACATTGTGGCCTTAGCCATCCTATATAAGACTCTTTAGTTCGAATTGAAAATACCATAGCTACCCCAAATAATTTAGGTTGAGTGATTGAGGAAGGAGAATTAGTTTAAGTTAAGTGAGGGTGTAAGATCACCGTGAGATAGTTATAAGTTGAATCAAAGTTGGGGAGTCACAAGGAGGGAAGGGAGGCGTATGTTTTCAGTTCTTAGGGGAAATGTTGGAGAAGTCCGAGGATTGGAATTACCTTATGCCCCAACTAGGAGATTGATTGATCAAGGTGTCGAGTTTGATTGATGTTTCGGATGGGTTTGGGAAGAAGGGTAAGGATGTTAGAAGGAGTAAGTAAGTCTAAGTGGTAATAGGATCCTTTGAGCTAGAAAAATAATTGATGAAAATCCTAGAATTAGATAGAGAATTGAAGGAAGGAGGGATCGTTATGAGGTAGTGGGAATCCGAGTTGTAGGAAGTAGTAAGTATTTAAGGATTTTTAGGCAAAATCCTTGTTTTTGGAGATATGTGTATGTTTGCTTGCTTGATTTCCCTTAAGTCCATACCTATGGGTGGACTTTCTGTGACAACGACCGGCTGAGGGAGCGGCATCTTCTTCGGTTAGTCCGTTGGACTTAACCCGACTCGACACGCAAGTGACGGTATGAGTGGAATCTCTCCACCTGGGAGAAGTAACGAAGAACATCAGAGTGACATGAGAATGCTGTTGCCCTGCCGCCCAATCCGCAATGTATTTCTCGGGGACGAGAAATTCTTAAGTTGGGGAGAATGTAACACCCCGTAAATTCCTCATATTAAATTAAAACACTAAAGGGATTTATTTTGAGAAAAGTATTCTGAAAGGTTATTTTCTTGGATGATTTTCTTAAAAGTAACGTTTTAAGCTAATGAATGACTTTAAAGTAATGATTTTATAAACTAATGTTCAACATTTAGAAATTTGGTTTGAGAAAGTCTATATGCTTATTAAAAATGTTGTGATGAAAATTATTTTCTAGACATGTATGTATGTGTACGGTTTTATATGTATAATACGTGTATGTACATGGTTTTGAATGTGCATGTGTTTGAGACACTAGGAGGATTAAATAAATATGTATGATGCGTGAATATGTATGGTGAATATATGTGTGTATGTCGTGTGAATGCTACTTGTGTGATACTTATGTGTGTGTAAAGTATATGCATTACCCATGATGCCATGTTATGTGTTGTTATGATCCACATGAAAATAAATTGTGTGTACATGCATATATGGTTCGGCCCTATCAAGACTAGAAGGAACCAAGAAGAGTACACTTCCTTATGCACTAAGAAAATGAAAATTAAATAGAAAATAGGAGGAGAGTAGGAGAGATGAGTCATGAAGCCTAGGAGGCCTTACTCACCACTCTTGTCTCCCACGACAAGACCTCCTCCATGCCACAAATAGATTGGACCGAATTACCCTTAGGTTTTCACATTGAACCAAGGCTAAAAAGGAAAAATTTCCACACCCTTGCCTTTGCTCTAAAAACCGTATGAGTTAGTATGTGTTGGTTAGTTCCTCTTCATTTCCTTCATTTCTTTCCAACACTCACACAAACACCAACACAGAAAGTCTCAAGAGCACCATCAAGCTCTTGAGACATATAGAGAGAAGGAAAGTGAAAACCGAGAGGAGAGAAAGAAGAGTGAAAACCCCAAAATCTCTAGCCCAAATTTCTTCAATCCTTTTTCTCAACCACCTTCTTCATCAAAGATCAAGAAGAAAACCCTATCCAACCTAGGAGAAGAGGGAGACCGAGACAAACCACTAAGGAAGAGAAGAGGAGATTTGAAGATCTAAGTTAGGAGTTGTGTTCTAAGGTAGAGAGAGTTTTGATTTAATGATTTTGTGTTGTAAAGGACTTTTAATGGACTTTGTCTAATTCTTTTGTGATGCATGTAATTATTTTTAAGTGATCTTGAGATCTA
This sequence comes from Crotalaria pallida, assembly GCA_037953625.1. NCBI lineage: Eukaryota > Viridiplantae > Streptophyta > Magnoliopsida > Fabales > Fabaceae > Crotalaria > Crotalaria pallida. The sequence goes on along the minus strand of CM075650.1, from coordinate 44,724,851 downwards.
AATGTTTTGCATGTTATTTTTATGCCTTGATCTTGAATATTGATGTGAAAAAGTTTTTGATCTCTTGCTTGTAATTTTCTTCATCACGGTTTTAGTTTGAGGTTGTGTTTTAAATTCCTATTTTTGCTTTGATTTTATCATGCATGTTGATTTTGTGGCTTAATGATCCTTGTCCTTCTTTGCATGTTCTTCTTATGTTTTGATCTTGGATTTTTGTGAATAAATGAACTTGTAAATCACCAAATCAAAGACTAAATGATTCGGCCATGAGTAGAAATTTTAGGCCTTGTTGTTTTACTTTGATCTAAATGATTTCATGCTACTTCTATGTTACTTTCTAGCTTACTTTCACGGTTTGTTTGAAGACTTGAGTTTAAGTCTATGTTTTTGTCTTGATCTTCTTGTGCATGTCTTGATCTATGGTTGATCTTAAAGAAAACATGAAACTTGAATCTTGTATGTTTAACTTGAGTGTAAAGTCTTGATTCCTTGAGTGCATATCACGGTTTTTCAAAGAAATTAAGTTTAGCAAGCTTTAAAAATAATTTTTGTACAAAAAGAATTTGAACCAAGGTTTGTGTATGTATGACAATGATTCGGTTGATGATTAAAAAGGGTAAAATGATGTTTTACATGACATGATTCATGAGTTAGGCACTTGCATGTAGAAAATAAATTATAAGACTTTGTTTCCTTGCATGACATCATTCGGTCTAGCCTAGGAAACTATACTAGATTATCATTTTACTCGCATGCATATTGAAAATTGCTTCACCTAGGAATCTTAAGTGCATGCATGTGTTTTCCTTAAAGGATAAAAGACCTTGACATAATCTTTGACTTTATTATGTTAAGAAACTAAATTTTTGTTTGCTAAACTTTCTTGTGAAGCTCACGGATTTCATAAAGAAAATAAGAAAGCAAGACTTTTGGAAAAATGATCTATGCCTCGATTCATGATCTATGTGCATATTCTATTTTGCCTTGCCATGACACTATTCGGCCTATGCATGTTAGCTAAACTAGGATGCATTTTTCAATAAAATGACTTAGAGGAAATAGGTGTATTTTGAGGAATTATGCTAAAACAAATTGTTTGAACTTGTGTTGTGAACTTTTATTTTCTAATAGGTTCTTTTCTTAGAAATAAAGGAAATAACTAAATGTAATTGATCATGGAAGGGTGTTGTGTTTAAATACCTATTGGAATGAATGTGTGCCTATGCGTGCTGTGAGTATTTGGGTTGAGGTTAAAAGAAAATGAAATGGCTTGAGTGAATAAGTTGATTCATGTGATTTAAGCTGTGAGGTTTGATTTATTTCCTTTGCTTTATTCGGTTATGTGGTCTGGATAGGTTTAGGAAGCTTAATTACTGAAATAAGATGTGCATGGAAATAAATGTTGATGTATTTGGTTTGGAATCTGATTTTTTTTGTTTGGTTTATGAATACTTACATTCTTAAATGTTATTTGCAATTGTATGTGGTGTGATTTATTTGGATGTCATGTTGTGTTCATGGCTGTCCCAAAGCTTGTTTTATGATTAAAACATGGATTTTTAAAGTGATGTTTTTTTAATTAAAAAGTTATTTAAAGTAAAGAGTGTTTTTACCATATTTTCAGAGTTTTATTAAAGTAATTTTATAAAACCGTTTTGCTGTCCAAAATTACTTGGACTTGCCTTTTTACAGTTAAAAATATTTTCATATGATTTAGAGTAAAGTTTTAAGTGGAAATTGATTCAAGAAAAAGTCGGATCGAAAATAGTTATATTTTCAAAGTTTTCCCAACGAAAGAAAAAGACAAGTATCAAACTAGAGAAAAGGTTTCTCAAATAAGTTAATAACGTAAAGTGTTTTATTTAATGTGAGGAATGCTATAGAAAAGGGGTTGGGTGCAGCTGGCAGTGGCAACACATGGATTCGAAGAAGAACACACAATCAACAGCTGGACCTCAGGTGAGAGAGAAGCCTTCCTAAGACATCGTGGTAGCTAGGTGATTTATTAGGACGTTCCGTATCATCTCAAAGATCGGAACTTTGTGGTTGGCGTTAGTAGTATAAGTGACAATTGTTTGCTTTGTGTGGCCACTTATACGAAGGTGACAAAGACCACACTATTATTGTGTGATGTGGTGTGTGATAGCATGCTTTGTTGTGTACTTATTTATTTAATAAATTATGATGCTTATTATCATGATGAGTGGACGGGTGTTGGACGTTGTTGTGTCCCTAATAAAAGAACGAAAGTAAAATGAAAGAGTTGAGAAAGTGTTGAGGTTGGAGGTGATAGTACAATAAGGAATAAGAATGATAATAAGAGATATGAGGTTGAGTGAAAAAGAAATAAGAGTTGATTGGAAAAGAAATTGATGATGATAAGAACGAGCCAGAGCTGGGGAGAGTAACGTGAATTGTTGGAATGAGAGGTGAAGTAAGTGGAGTTGGGCTCCTTTGTTTTCAGTTTTAGTCTGGCGACTAGTGTTGAGTTGAGCTTGCTCCTCCACTAGTGCTCAGCACAAAATGTGTTTTGAAAAAGAATTTTGAAAAAGGAATTTTCGAAAGGATTTATGAAAGAAATCTTTGAGTTGTGAAGACAACCTTTGAAAAAGGTTTGTGAAATGAAATTTTTGAAAAGATTTTGAAATGGGGTTTTGAACAAGTTTGTGAGACCATATTTTAAAGGAGTTTTATGACACTATCTTTTGAAGAAATTTTATGAAAGGATATTTTGTGGAAATAATGTTTTCGAGGAAGCCTCTTTGAAACAAGATTTGAAGAAGGTTTATTTGAAATGGTAGTCTGGTGAAAGATGATTTTGTGAAAATTTGGAAATGGTGTTTTGGAAATTGTGAAAAAGATATTTTGAGAAGGATGGTAAAAAGGAAGATTTGGAAGAATGAGAGTGTGGTTGAGAAGAAAGTTTGAGAAATGAGATATGAAACAAATGAGAAACTCTCAGCTCTGAGCTATGTGTGATTTTGAGAAAGAGAAAGATCGTGCAAATATAGCGGTCGGGACTCACTGAAGGGATGCACGAAGGGTGAGCCGGCCAATAGGTTAATTAAAAAGATAAAAGACTCTAAAAGACATTAACAACGAACGTGGTGAGGTATGAGAGTTAACCCGAAGTAGTGGAGAGGAAGGAACGATAAGTATCTGCGGATACTTAGGACGAGATTGCATTAGGGGAGGACGATGACGGTGAAACGTCAAGAAGTCTAGAGTATTGTTATAGGCAGAATGAATTCCATAAGTGGTGCACTAACGTGGTGGGGACTGGGTCTAATACCGTGGTAAGTTCTGCGCGCGCACTATAACAATACTGTCTCCCCCTAGATTGCAAATCGAGAACAGTGAGAGGGACTGGAGTGGGGCATCTTGTTTGCCACTGCGAGGCAATGTACCATGTTATTATGTGAATTGATATTGAGGCTGAGCCTCCTGGTCTGGGACCATTTGTGTTGTGATAGCTGTCGTTCCCGCACGGTAAATGTCCTGTACTCCTGTTTGCTTCCGACTAGGTGGATGGATGGCCGAGGAGATGTAGGCTTGAGGTGTGAGTGCTAACTACGAAAGAAATGCGTACCTCGATGATCCTCTAACTTCCCCGATCATCGCTGGTTATAATTCGATAAGACACTAATTATATTTATGAGAGAAAGAGTTCAATAAGTGCAAAGAATGAATAAGCGATTGAGAATGGACGATGTGGATATTGAGATTGTGAAAGGGATGAGGAACAAGAGAGGAGAAGTATGAAGAAAATGAGGATAAAGATGAAATAAATAGGTATCGTGAATAATGAGGATAGTATGTTTGCTTGTTGTTATGTGTGTATGCTGTGTGTTATACGTGTGTGTCCTATTATCTTGCCTACCGTAATTCCACACTGTCGACGCTACGCGTCCGGATAGCTTACTCTCTCCTGTTCGTTGGTACATCGGTGTCGCTAATATCCCAACGGGCAGATGGATCGTCGTTTGGAGATCGTTACTTGGTCTCATAAGGGACGCGGATGGAAAGCTATACGTCGAGGATGGGCATGGTTGGGATGTGCTCAGTTGGTGGTCGAAGACCCGGAACATAAGTTGGGTGGATCTACACCTAGTCTGTGTTTGGGAAGTATATCCTACCTGTTTCACGGCTCCGAACCGCCGCCTCGGAATCAAGGAAAGGAGAACTCAGTGAAGCTATTCGGAGTGGAACTCAAACCGATCTCCGAAGGAGAGCCCAAGAACGCGGTTGCATCATCCACTGGAATAAAGGCACCTGCAAAAAAAAAAGAAGAAGAAGCTGGAACCAATCATCTTCGATAGGAAGAGGGAGCCAGTAGTAGAATTAGATTAAGATGTTGTTTGTGTTGTGTAATCAAGATTACCTAAGTGATGAACCAATGCTGTACTTCAACTGTTTTGAAGCATGCCCGACTTTATTGAATGAGAGGACACTTTTTATGAAATATTCTTAAGTTCTTTTGATGAAGCAAATGAAGTTACATAAGTTGAAAATCGAATTGTTTTCTTGATAAAATGTTTTTTGAAAATGTGGTAAGCGAGTTGTGGTCTCAAGTAACAACTCGGTTTTCGAAAGGGAAGGTTGAAGGAGAGTAATCACTTTCCAAATATGTTTTCAAGTTCTTCAACAATGTTTTTTTAAAAAAAAAAAAATTTGGCCTCATTTTTACAACATTAATGGATGAAATTAAATTATTTCGGTTGTCGAAAATCGGGCTGTTACAACCCTAATTTGATTACAGCATCTACACTCCACCAGAAAACCCTCAATTTGATCTTCAATTCCAGTATTTATAGGGAAATTTGATAAGCATGCAAGGCGACACGTATTCCCCACTGAAATTCGAATGGTTTTCATGGCAATTCATGTTGAATCAGCTGGTTACTCATCAAAATCCACTAACCATGTTTTTTCTGAGTTCATCGTGTAACCGGTAAATGTAGCGCCCCAAAAACTAGACCATTAAAAATACGGGTTAACAAAAACTTTTTCCATAAAGAGTGTGAAAACCAAAAGTACTTTTCATTAGAGTAATACTTCCTTTACAAAATAGTCTGAGTGTAAAGCATATATAATACAGAACCCCAAAAACCCCTTTTTACACCCAGAGCATTGGTCTTCACAACTCGATCCTTTAGCGAAAGGATTCGGATGACGAGACATCATCCTGGCTGCTTCTTCTAGACAACTTTCACTCTTACAGGAGTGACTTCAGTTCTGTCCTTTGAAAGAACCTACCACCACAAACATGGTAGATGGGAGTAAGTCACTTGTCATATCGCCTAAGCAGATTATATGATTGGTCAAACACAATCATCACATATATCATTTCAATATAGTAAATGCATGCTCAAGTGTCTTATTAAACAATGATAGATATAACCATTAATCTTTCATGCCATGCATGCACGTCTCTCAAATCATTTCTCCATAATCAACTCTTCCAGAAAAACAACACTCTGGGATAAGCAATCGTGCACTCGATGTTTTCACCACCTGTATAGCGGCCACACCGTTCTATACTGGAACCCCATCGACCACGATCCTAAAATGATACAAGAGGATGATCCCTGAACCATTGTCCACCAATAGTTCTAGGTCCTTGTCATTTCTACGGTGGCGGCCACACCGTTCCAACCGTCTCATGTAGCGGCCACACCGTACTACATGGTTTCCAATCCCGCAAGCACCTCACTCGTTTTACTATTCCCTGTACACCATGCATGAGATGCATAACACAAATATTAATCATCACATTATACACATGGCGGCCACACCGTTCCATGCCTTCATATAGCGGCCACATCGTACTATATGGAGTCACACACATATGGCGGCCATACGGTTCCTCATGTCTTCGTATAGCGGCCACACCGTTCTATACGGAATCCTATCACACTTATCACACATATGGCGGCCACACCGTTCCACATGTCTTCGTATAGCGGCCACACCGTTCTATACGGAATCCTTTAAGTATAATGACTTCTTGTAGGAGTTAACCTCAACATATGTGAATCGGAGCGATTCCAATTATCCAACTTTAACTTATCCAAATCGGAGCAACAGCCCTAGCGCATTTGGATTGGAGCCTCATAATCAGCAAGCATCATCAAACTCGCATTATCCTTAACACTCCTTTAAGTCATTATCCTCTTATGTTCCAAAACATTAATTACCAAGTAAGCTCAATCATTTATTGTCAATTACAAAATCCTTAGATTGAGACATTAGGCTTGCTGCACTTATTATCATGAAGTACTAACTTCTACCTAATGTCCTTTATCCGGAACTAAGCCCTTTTTAGCTGACAGGATTATACTATTAATAAACAATAATCAATTGCCTTATCAGCTCATTATAACCAATCATAATTCATTACTCATCATCAATGTTAAGCCAACAAAAACATTATCAATTCGATTAGAACAGAACCAAAGTTCCAATTAAAAGATAATTCTTAATAAATTAGATGAATAATGATTTACCCCTTTCTAACTTGTTAACATCATGCTTAACTCTTTTAGAAACTAGGATAATAGTTAAGTAAAACCTTTAAGGATTATAAGAAAACTAAATTAATTATTCTCTTGTTTCAGGTCCTAACCGGTTAGAGACAACAGTACCTGAGAGCAAACCATTAATTCTTAAACTTAATCACTTTCAATCTCAAGCTATTGTCTCTCTAATCCTTATGCAGCATTTAGGACATTACTAAATTATGATTTAATTAAATTAACAATAAACTTTAATTCTAATATCTTAAGTTCAAGACAACTTCAAAACCTTGGAACCAAAATAAAGACAAGGTCTAATTAAACATCTAGGCATTTCCTATCGTGTCAATAACTAATTCCAAGATATCAAATGCAGCAATTAAGACATGCTTCTAGTGTTATGACAAGGCTTACTTTGCAAGTTCTAAGTCCATCAACATAAACCTCAAAATAAAATCTCATTATCAAACCATAACATAATCAATCATTCATTAACTTATTTACTCCCAATTACTAGTTAAATTATTAGCCCAGACCTATTTCATATCCACCCTTAGTGATTGCTATTCTAAACTTGAATAACTAGTGTATGCTGTCAGGCACTAACCGGTTACCAATATCCACTAACCGGTTAGTCTAAGCAGTCTGAGAGTAAAACAGGCTTCCTTCATGCTTCAAATCAATTCCAAATGCATTTCTTTCCCTTATGACAACTTAAGGTATATTCCTAAATAAAATCATATTAAGTTCCAATCCCAAATCATTGCCCTTAGCATTCTTAATCCCTTGATTCCTGCATGTAGCATAGTTCTTGTCATGCACTTGTAACTTAAACTTATACCGAATCTTCTCCAAATCCAATTATCAACTTAAGCAAACATTATACAGAGCTTTCCAAATTTGTACAAGAGAGTATTCTAATTCAATTTGGATGTGTATTGTTAAGACAATGAACACTACATGATTTATGATTAACTTATTAATCAATTCAATAATACCATTAAAGTATCATCATAAATCATATTCAACATGTTCACATGATCATAGAGTGATTCCAAGTTATGGAATTTAATCATAATAAACTTAATTAGCTATTTTTCCCCTTTTTCTCAGGTTCTAACTGGTTAGAATTGCCCACTAACCGGTTAGATTATGCAGGTCCTGAGAACAAACTGCACTTTAACATGTGCAAACTCATTCCATACTCATAATTAACTTTCAACCAGATTTGAGTATCAACTAACACATCTTTCTTCACTTGTTACAAGACTTATTTCACTTGCTAACACAATTCATATGCATCAATTCAATTTATTAAGTGATCAATCAAGCATACATCATCCAAACATAACCAATCTTACTTAGGCATGTTCTTTACTTTAATTTTTGCAGTAAACTCACAACCATATTTTGGCACAATCTTCATTAAGAGTTACAACTTAATACTCATTCAATTTAGTACCAATTCAGATTTATATCATAGTGGCCAAGTGGTTGTCTTGACCTCCATGTCAAGCAACCATGTCTTGGTCCAATTCACAAACATACACACACAAATCTCCACAATCAATAATCCTAGCAATATGAACGACTTCTCCCATACCTTGGACGATTTGGACAGCACCTAGACAAGCTTTAAGATGCCTAAAACAACAGCTACAGAGCTCATAGAAGCAGCCACACCAGAACAACAAAAGAACAGCACCAATCACCTTCAAAAGCAAGCTCACACACTCACAACTCACAAGCTTATATGTGCAGCAACTAAGAGCAAGTCACTTGCACGAATTTGAGTTGATTTTGGCAGAGTTTCAGCACAACAAAAAGCAGGGAAAATTGATCAAACAGAAACACAAGGCTAAGCTATTTATAGAGCCAAGATTTGGGTTGGAAGAGTGGATGAATCATCAACCAAGGACACCCATCCAAATCAAACGCCTTACACCTGTCCCAGATCTCCCATTAGGGTTCCACGCGTCCTGGGAAGGCTTAAGGAAGAAGAATCATCGTGATTTCCAGCTCAAACCGCCTTAATTTTATGCAGATGCAGTCGCACTAACCGGTTACTGGTTTTTCTAACCGGTTAGCCACTGCTAAAATTCAGAAATTCACTATTTTGTTGAAAAATAAATATAAAAAGATTTACTTCTCAAAATACAATTTCCACCATTGGATGCCAAGATAAAATCATTAGAAACCTTGTCTAAATATTTGAGCATGATCCAACGGTTAATAAAAGAGATACAGTCCAATCTTTACATGATATTTTACTAAAATCTCATTTTCTTAAATGATAATTCATTTTCCAATAAACTATTTTCATAAAATACTCTTATTTATGAAATTTATTTATTAAAATAAATATTTTATTTATATTTCCTCTTTAAAAAAATGAGGGATGTTGTAACATCCCGCGTTTTTCCGACTAGGATAAATAAAATTTGATTAAAGAAAAGTTTTGAGAAATTGTTTTACAAAAGGTTTTCAATGAATATTTTATTCGATTTCGAAGTAAAGAATTGATTTTACGGAGTTTTGATGAATAATTATTTTTATGAAGTTAGTAAAAATGATTTTTAATGAGAAATGATTTTGTTTTGGTGATTTATTGAACTTCTTTATGGACTTTCTTAAGTTTATCAACTTCAGAAATCCATAACTTTTTAACGGTAACTCCGATTTTTATGATCTTTATATCAAAACGATCGTATCGAAATGTAGTTTTCAAAAATTTATTTTTCATAATTTTCTGGGTTGGTTTGCGAAAATTGTTTTTCAGTGTGAAAAAGGACGAATTTTCAAAGAATAAATCATGAAAAATGGTTTTTGATTTTTAATGAATTTTTTATTTTGGGATTTTCTTTAATATATTAAATTATGATTTTAGATAATGAAATAAGGGCAATAAGTGCAACCAATAAGTACAGTTTATTATTTAAAGGAAAGATGTGTTTAATTGTTAATGTGTATGTTTGATTAGTTAATAAAATAAGAAATTACTATATGATCAAATGTGTGATTAAATATGAATGTGTGTATGTATGTGTGCCAATATGTGTATGTGTGCTTGAATCATGAATGTGTTTATGTGCCAATGTGTGTATGTGTATGATATGGAATGTGTATGTGTGCATGTTCATGATACATTTGTGACTAAATAAAGAAGAAATAAAAATTTCAAGATATGTGTATGCATGGAGGAAGTGACACGTTTTTTTTGGTGAGTGCATGCATAATATTTGTGTGTGTGTGTGACTAAGCTAGCTTAAGGAATTAAAATAAAAAGAAAAGAAAATGAAAGTCAAAGAAACTTGGGGACCAAGTACATAGGTTGCCTCATTTCCTTATACTCCCACCGTAGCCTTCATCCATTCTTTTCATTCCTCCATTTCATTTCTTTTCACACCACCAACATAAACACTTAGTCTCAAGAGCAACATTAGCTCTTGAGACATGCAAAAAAAAAAAAAGAGACCCATGGAGAAGAAGAGAGAGAGCACCGTGAGGAAGAAGAGGAGGAGACCCACCCAAAACCTAGGAGTTCCTTTGAAGATCAAGAAAGAAGAATTGTAATAGTTTAAGCCTTTTCTTTTAGTTTGTAGATCTTTGTTATTTTTCTTCTTGCATGTTAAATTTTATGACGCTAAAGATGAACTTATGTGTTGATCATGGACTCTAAGGACTTAAAATAATTTGTAATATATTAAAGCTTTATGTTTGATGTTATTTCTTATTCACCATTTTATTTTTGGTTCTATGTGTTGATTTGTTCTTGCATGTTGATTTTTGAGCTAGATTTAGTATTTTCTTTACATGCATGTGATTTTCTCAAGTGGATCTTAATTTTTCTTACGTGTATGTGAAAGATCTTGACTTAAAAATAATGGATCAAAAATGTTCAAGAGCTTGATGTTCATTCGGTCTTAAAAAGATTTTTGTGCTTATGATCTTGTTTCCTTACTTGATTTGGTTTTTATGTGCATGTCATGAAAATTATTTTTGATAAAATGAACTTATTTTCTTATGCATGTTTCGGTGTTGGGCTTAGATCTTTAAAAATAAAATTTTGATGGAAGTCTTTGCTACATGCATGTGAAGACTTAGTGAAAGGAATAAGTTTTGATGTTTGTTTTGATTTCCTCTTAAATTCTTGATTTTGGTTGTTAAATGTTAATGCATGTGTAATTTTCCTTGAGATCTATTAATTTTAAGTATGTGCATGTTAAGGTCTAGATTAGTTTAAAGTTGATTCTTGATTTTAGTTAAAAGGCTTAAAATTTTATTTGTAAGTGTGATGCATGTTGTGTTTGAAAATTATTTTCATAATAAATTAATTCGTTTTTGAAGGAAATAATAACTAATGGATTGATTCTATAATTGACTTGTATGTATGTGTGTGTTTTTAATTTTCATGAAAAGACATGGATAAAATAAATTGTTGGATAAAGTGATGTGCTGAAATTGTGAATATATGTGTGTTTGACCTTGCTAAACAATATTTATGTGTGTTTATTAATTCTGAAATTTTGTCACTGCCTTAAGTATGTTAAAATAAGCTTCTCTGAATTTTTAAATGATTTTTGGAATTGATTTTCTATTTTTATAAGAGCAAACTTTATGAAAACCATTTTGAGAAAATCAGTTTTTCAGTTTAAAGATAAAAATAATTTTCGAACTTGTGCTGCTCCAAATGGTTTGAAAATTTTATAGTAGCTTCCTGAACCTCTCTAGATGTTCTCTGTAAAATTTGAAGAGATTTGGAGTTGATTTGGTATTGTTACTAAAGGCAAAAACAGTGAATCACTTGGTTCAGATTTTCTGGACTTAGTGACAATTTTAATTGGAAAATATAACTTGCGCAACTCCAAATATTCTGAAAATTTTATGAGATAGCCTTGACTGTATAAGGAAGAGTTATACAAATTTTTATGCAATTAGGAGTTGAAAAACTATTTTTAATCATGCCATTTTGATCTCAGACCAGCAACAGCTCCGACTTGCTTTTCATGCAAAATGTGATTTGAAACCTAGCTTAGGATTGTTTAAATGACTTGGAATTTTTATATGATTAACCTTGGCATGTATGTGTATGTTCTGGAAATTTTTAAGATTAAATGAATTTATTTGATTTAGTTTTGGATTTTATCTTGTGTGTTTTACTTGTAATCGCACTAAGTGTTTATTTGAATGTTTTTGATGAATATGAGTTTTGTACTTGATATTATGACTTTCCTGGCTTGTATGATAATTATGATGTCTTGAATGAGTGATTGTTTGATAATATGTTTAGGCTTTGCATGAATAAATCTGTAGGTTAAGTGTTGTGTTTGATTTTGTAATCGGTTTTGAAAAATAATTGGTTTTGAAATAATTTAGTCTTGCTTTAATTGAATAACCTTGGACTTAGTGGTTGCTTCCCTTAATTCATTTCATGGTTTTAAGTTTTAAAAAAATAAATTATTTAAGTGTTTATTTTATAACAAAGTATTATATGAACTCAAGAATGATTTTTCGGTGTTTTCGGGTTTTTTGAAAAATGGTTTATGGACTAGTATACTTGCTGTCCAGATTTTATTTAAGTTGTTTTTCAATATTAAAAAGTTATTTGGTTGGTTTAAAGTTTAATTTTTAAGTGGTAATTAAGTTAAGAAAGAATTGAATTGAAAAGTTTTAACGATTTACGATTTTCCGACGAGAAATAAAAAAAGTTTTCGAAAACGCTCGATCCTAAGTAGGATGATTATTTAAGATAGACCAGTAACAATTAGTATCGTCTATGTAGTACAAGGTGCGTATGAGTCGAGTAACGGAACGGCTGACTTATCGGAAAGGACCCACAACGATTTCAGATGCTGGAGATGAGGTGAGAGATGCAGTAGGCCTAGGTCATCATGACGTGTAAACTCAGTTCTAAACTGAGCACATCGAGTCTAAATTGAGTAATTGTTATAGGTCATGTTTTGCATGAGCATATGTTATATATGTGTGCTAAATGTTTATCTGTTTGCTAAATACGTTGCATGAGTAATTTTATTATGCATTGAATTCCTCTGTGAGTATGCTGTTGAGAATGTCTTGTTCTGTTTGGAAAGGTTGTATGTGGTAATGAGAAAGAGTAAGACTTGGGAAGTATGAGAAAAGATTAAGATGAAAGAATTGTAAAAGATATAAAGAGTTGAGATTCGAAAGACGTGATTGAAAGAAAGAAGAATGATAATAAAGGTTGTATAAGTAATGGAGTACAAAGAGTTGTGATTGGAGAGGAGAAATGCTGTTATGAGATTGAGATGTGGTTTGAATGGAGATGTGATTCCTCGTACACGTTTTTGGGAAGAAGCTTAGTGTTGAGTTGAGCTTGCTCCTCCATTAACACTCACCCAAAAATGTGATTTTTGAAAAAGGTTTTGAAAAGATATTTTTGAAAAGCTTTTGTGAAAATAATATTTTTGTGAAAGTGTTTGGAAACGTTATTTTTGGAAAAGTTTCGGGAAAGGATTTATGAAATGAGGTTTCAAAAAATGTTTTGAAAAGTAAAAGTTTTTGTGAAATCATGTTTTCGAAGAAGTTTTGGCGAAAAGATATTTGAGAAAGACGAGGAAAGATGATGGTGATGTTGATGAGAATTACGCTGAGCATGAGTTTATGTGGATTGTGATATGAGATGAGATGAGAAAGAGTGTATCATGATGATGAGATGAAAGTGATTGAGGCCTGAGGCCCTTGAGAATTTAGGGGGAAATAGTTGCGTTTAGTGGTCGGGCTTCGTTGAAGGGATGCACCAAGGACGAGCCGACTATTAGGATTAAGCCGATAATTAAAACGTAAAACTTTAAAAGAATTAAAAGACATTTATATACGCGGTAAGGTATGAGTGTCGTATCGAAGTAGTGGAGAGGAAGATACCCCGGAGTATCTGCGGATATTCAGGTTGTGATTGCAATAGGGGAGGGTAAAGACGATGATACGTCAAGAAGTCTTGAGTGCTATTCTAGGCGGAATGAATTCCATATGTGGTACGAGCAGATCGGTCCTATGCCGTGGTAAGTTCTGCACGATCAACTAGAATTAGTACTGTCGCCCCCTATGGCAATTCGAGAATAGTGAGAGGGACTGGAACGGGGCATTTGTGATTGCCGCTGAGAGCGTGCATTGTATTATGTGAATTTGATTATGAATTGAGGCAAGGCCTCCTGGTCTGGGACCATTTGTTGTGTGACAGCTGTCGTGCCCGCGTGGTAAAGGTCCTGTACTCCTGTTAGCTTCCGACTAGGTTGGGTGGATGATTGAGGAGATGTAGACGTGAGTGCGAGTTCAATGATGTGTCCCCCTCATCATTGAGCGAACCGTTTGATAAGACTTAATAATGATAAAAGATTACAAGAAAGAAAGTATAAAGAATTTATGAAGAGATGTGGAAAAGATTCAAGAGGAAAAGTATAAGTGTTTGTGGGGAATACTGAGAAAGATGATGATAAGACTTTAGTAATTGGAGGCCAGTGGTGCCAAGTGCGGTGAGTGTGTTGTGACGAATTATGATTTTGTTTATAAGTGTTTCCTACGTGCTTATGTGAAAATATTTGTCATGTGCATAACATGAGTAGTGGTTATTGCATTTTTACTTTGAGCATTCTTTTATACGAAGTCGGTGGTATTCTGTCTGGTCATGTTGTACTTCTGGATTACTGACCATCTCTCCTACCATGTTGTCGTGTCGGGTTACTCCGATATTGCAACGGGTAGATGGTCGTCCCTGTAGTAGAGTCTGTACCTTCGTCTCGATGCGGATTCGGCAGTGGACTTCAGCGAGGCAGATTAGGAATCAAGATTAGCAATAGGTAATCCCCTTCGAGTACTGTATTCCCTTGCAACTATTTGGTTACATTGTCATATCATTCTGAACCCCACTTGGTATTTTATTGAATATGGTTTTTAAGGAAAAAGTTTTTATGAAACAAGCTGTGAAAATGTTTTCCCAAAAGAGATTAGTCGAGCTAAGTTACAAAGCCTGATGTTAAGTAACATCTCGGTTTGGAACTTGACTTGTGATATGTGACATGAGAAAGTATTTTATTACATTTAAGTTACCGAAATGTTTTGAACACAAAGGTTCTCATGCACATGTCACCTTTAAAAAAAAAATTTCCCAAATTTTTACTAAAGAGATGATGTTTTCAAGTTGCCGAAATCGGGGTGTTACAGATGTTACACATACAGTATTTCTTCTACACAAAATCTAATGTCAATGCAAGTTTATACTTTAGTTTACACACTTAAATGCATGCAAGATTTTTGGACAGCACCATTATATTATTTTAAACAACATAGAAATCACTTCAAATTAACATACAATTTTTATCATATCATTTCTCTATCCTACACCATTCACTTATCAAAAGAAATAGCTTTTCCTCAAAATAAATTTCTTGGACAGCATTAATCAATTAATTTAAAACATTCATGACGTCCATTAAAATTTACAAGGATTATTTCTTCTAAACATCAAACGATATTCTTCAAGCATCGCTTAAAATTTTCAAACGCCAACATGAAAACACCAAATCAAGAATCTATTATTTTTCTTGGTTAATTCGGTCAACTTATTTTTTTTTTTTAAAAAAAACTACTTCTTTCATGAACATTATTATAAAGCCTTTCTTAGTTGAAAATAAAATATTTTCTTCAAAATAAATTGAAACCACCTAAACTTTTATCCTTAGTTTAAACCATGAACAAACATAGTCTATTAAGCTTAATTAAATAACCACACCTAAGATTTTAAAACTTGTAATTTATCATAAACAAATTAGTCATGATTCTTTCGAACAACATTATTTCATTCTTATAAAAATATACTTAAACCAAACATCATAAAAGTATCATAAACATTTTTACTCTTTGAAAATGATAATTTTTCATTCAATTTAAGTTAATTTTTTTTAATACTATGGAACCAAATATCACATTAACATAAAACAACCCAAAGTTTTAATTATTTTCTTCTAAAAAACCAAAAATACAAAGAAAAGGTAAAGTCCTCATCAATTTATTTTTCAATCTCAAAGTCAACAAATCATACAATATTATATACATGCCTGCACAAACAATTTCATTCCCAACATTATTTCATTACACATATAAACTAATCTCTCAAAATTTTACTCACTCATAGTTACTTTTCAAAAATGACCATTGTCATTTAATAAAATCAATCTCCCCATTACATACTTCATAAAACCAAACCAATCTAATAAAATAAAACAAACCCTTTTTTCTACTTTTAGTTACATGCACCGAAGAAAAAAGAAAAATATAGATTCACATCAATTTTTATACCTCCACCGAATTTGAATACAAAATCTCAAAAATTTTCTTAACACTTAAAGCAAATAATTTTCATTCTAATCTTATCATGCATACAATAGGAAAATCATTTCAAGCCTAATCTACCTTAAACACCAATATGCATGGAATTTTAAACACATCATCAACAAATCAACTAACATATAATCATTCCCCTAATTAAATCCTTAGCGCATTTCACTACTATTGCATATAAACATTAACCTCCTTAAAATACTTACATGTATCATCATAACAAGTTTATTTCCATCAAACTAAGCATCTAACCCACTCATACAAGACTTGACCGAATATACTAAGCAAGAAAACATTATCATTTTGTTAAACTTTAACATGCAATAAATCAAAAATTTATCTCCTTAATTAAGCATGCAAACCGAAAAACATTAAGAGACCAAAACAAATATTTATAACTCATTTTTCAAAGAAAAATCAAAATAACATCTCAAGGTCAAATATTAACATGCATGCACTTAAATCTTTAAGATCTAGCTTAAGAACTAACATGCATGTACTTGAAACAATTAACAAAATTCATTTCCCTAATATTTAGACTTAAAACCGAAAAGAAATGAGGAAGATAATTAGATCAAGCCACAATTTTAATACTAGACCAAATTTAATCATCATCTAACATGAAAACATTGACATGCAAACATCATCAACCTTAGATTTCACTAAATCTTTAACATGCAAACCAAATCTTGATTCAATTTCTCAAAGTAAACAAAAGCTAATAAAAATCATAAACAATCAAGAAAAAGATGAGGAGGATCACTCACAACCTCGGATCAAAGTTAAAACACTAAAAATTTAAAGAATCTTCCTTCTTCTCCTCCTATGTTGGCTTCAGCCTCCTCCTCTCTTGGTGGGGTGATTTTTCTTCTCTTGGTTTGTGAATGAGTATGAAATTAGGAAGAAGGATCAAAGGTTTGGTTGAATAGAGATTTGAATAAACTCACTCTCTTCCTCTCTCTACCTACGGCCTCTCTCTTTCTCTCTAAGGTATGAAGGTTGATTTTCCTTCATACTCAATTGTGTTTAAAGAGGACAATGAAGTGTGTAAAAATGATTCAAGGTGAGCCTAAGTGCATGTATATATAGGCATATAAATGGGCTTGGGCTTTAAGGATTAATTGGGTTAAAAACCCAAAAGTTAAGGGTAGTTTAGGAATTTCAAATCCAAAGCTAGGGGTAGTTTAGTTATTCTAAATTGTTGCATGTAATAGTAACTTTGGGGTGGGTTTCTTATTGATTAAGGGAATTCATTTTCCAAGGAAACAATGATGATATTGTTTGCCTAAATTAAGGGATGTGACTAATGCATAGTATTTCCTATGCTTTTATATTTAATTGAATTATATATATGCATTGTATTCTTTGCCTAACATTGATATAACAAGGAAACAATGATGATATTCTTTACCTAAATTAAGGGATGTGACTAATGCATAGTATTTCAGTCACCACCAGAAGTAAGACTCAGAAAAGAATTATAGATATGCAGAGGGGGGAGTCTTCGAAACCTCCAAATGGATAGAATTGGAGCTTGGAATATTCGAGGTCTGAACCATCCTCGAAAACAAAAACAGGTTCTCAATATATATAAAAATAATAATATAGGTTTGTTTGCTGTCCTTGAAAATAAGCTGAGACATAATAGTTTTCAGTAGATCCAAAATAATATTGCTATTGGATGGGGTTCTTTTATAAATTTAGATGTTTGTGATATTGGGAGAATTTGGGTGATGTGGAGGAAGGATATGTTTGATGTTCAGGTGATAGCCAAATCTCCTCAGTATGTTCACTGTTATGTTGTGAGTAAACAATCTTTAAAGCAGATGTTTGTGACTTTTATTTATGCTGATAATGATGTAAATGTGAGAAAGGAGCTGTGGCAGGTGTTGAGTGGTGCTAATAGTTTTATTAATATCCCTTGGTTAGTTTTAGGGGATTTTAATACTTGTCTGAAGCAGAATGAGAAGTTAGGAGGGAGCCCTATTGACTCAGGCAGTAGTTCTGATTTTCAGAACTGGGTTGATGGTTGTGGTCTTGTTGATATGCATCACTCTGGCTGTTTTTACACTTGGTGTAATAATCAAGAGGGGGATGACAGGATTGTGTCCAAACTAGAGAGAGTTATGATTAATCTTCATTAGTGTAGAGAGTGGCCAAATGCTACAACCACCTTTACTACTCCAGGGCCATCAGATCATTCAGCTATCATAGTTGACTGGGGTATCCAGGAGGTGAAAAGGAAGAGGGCTTTTAAGTTCTTTAATATGTGGATTAATCATCAAGACTATTCCAGTATTGTTGAGAAGTGTTGGCAGAGAAGCTATGATGGCAGTAGGATGCATAATGTCTACAGGAAGCTAAAAGATTTGAAGGGTCCCTTATCTAGGCTGAATAGAGAGCATTTCTCAAATATAGATGCCAGAGAGATGGATCTTAAACAGAGATTGGAAGCTATTCAGAATGAACTGATAGTAAGGCCTATGGATAAAGATCTACATGCTGCTGAGAAGGTTATCTCTAGTCAGTATAGGAAGGTGCAAAAGGATGCTATATCGTTTCTTAATCACAAAGAAAAAATTGATTGGTTGAGGGAAGGGGATAGTAATACTAAACTTTTCCATGAGTCTATCAGGAAGAGGAATTACCAAAACAAAGTCCTCAGACTTATGAATGACAGAGGTGAACCAGTGACAGGGCAAGATCAGATTCAGAAGCTCTTTGAAGATTTTTATCAGGATTTGTTTCTCAGCAAGTATAGAGGTTTGACTTACAGCCAACAAGTGATTGATCAAGGGTGTACTCTTTCTCTGGCTCAGCAACTATCTCTTATTCAACCTATAGCAAATGAGGAAATAAAACAGGCCTTTTTTCTATTCATCAGAACAAGGCTCCTGGGCCTGATGGGTTTGGGTCAAGTTTCTTTCAGGCTTCTTGGGATAGAATTGGGGAAGACATATGTCTGGCTGTAAGAGATTTCTTTGAATCGGGCACTTACTTAGAGAAATTAACCATACCAATTTGGTAATGATTCCTAAAATTGATTCCCCTTCTAAAGTTTCTCAATTTAGACCTATTGCCTGTTGCTCTACTGTGTACAAGTGCATATCTAAAATTATTAGTAGCAGATTGGCTGAAGTTCTTCCTAGTTTGGTGCATGACAATCAGACCGCATTTGTTAGAGATAGAAGTATCCTTCACAATATTTTGTTGTCTCAGGAGTTGGTCAGGTTTTATGGCAAGAGGAGGATATCCCCTAGATGTATAATGAAATTAGACATTAAAAAAGCCTATGATACTCTTGAATGGAACTTTATAGAGCGTATGTTAATTGATTTAAAGTTTCCATCAAAGTTTTTTTCCTGGATTATGTGTTGTATCAAGTCTGTTTCCTATTCTATTGTCCTTAATGGTCATCAGGGTTACAGATTTTGGGTTTCTAGGGGTATAAGGTAGGGGGATCCTATGTCCCCACTTATTTTTGTTCTATCTATGGAGATTCTTACCAGGAGCTTGATGTTGGCCACTACTCAGAGGAACTTTAGGTTTCATCCAGCTTGTAAGGAGGAAAAGCTGGTTAGCTTGGCCTTTGCAGATGATCTTATGATTTTCTGCAAAGGCCACCCAGCCAGTGTCAGTATAGTGCATGACGCCCTAAAGAAGTTTGCTACTTGGTCAGGACTTGAGGTGAGTCCTGAAAAATCCCACATTTTTATGACAGGTATACCTGTGCAAACTCAAAATCTCCTTATAACTATCACAAATTTTCAAAAGGGATGTTTCCCTTGCAAATACTTAGGCATTCCTCTTTCCTTTAGGAAGTGGAATGTAAATACTTGTCAGACATTGATTGATAAATTTTGGAAGAATGTTAATTACTGGAGAACAAGGAATTTGTCCTATCAAGCAGGGGTGTGTCTAATTAATGATGTTCTAATGAGCTTTCATGTTTATTGGGCATCAATATTCATTATTCATGCTGCTGTCATTAAGGACATTCAGAAGCACTGTCGAAGTTTCCTTTGGAATGCAAAAGAGGATGGTTCTTATAAAGCAAAAGTGGCTTGGGCAAATGTTTGTTGTGATAAGAAGTTTGGTGGCCTGAGAGTTCAAAATTGTGGTAAGTGGAATAGGGCTGCTCTTGGGAAACAGATTTGGATTATAGCTGCTAAAAAGGATTGTTTGCGGGTGCGCTGGATCAGTTCGTACTACATTAAAGAACTTTCATTCTGGGATTGTGAATGGGTTCAGGGGCAAAACTGGCATTGGAAACAATTGCTGAAGGTTAGAGATGAGCTCAGATTGGGGTTTGTGAATGATCGTTGGATTGCAAATTCAGATGGTGTCTATACCATTCGCTCGGGGTATCGATTCCTAATTGGCGCTCTACCCTTATTCCCTATGTGTAAATTTGTGTGGAATCATGTCTCTGTTCCTAAACATAATTTTATCTCCTGGTTAACTATGCATGCAAAGATTCAGACGAGAGATCAAATGAGATGGAGCTACATACCAAATTACTGTAGTCTCTGTGTTGAAGAAGGCGAATCGATTCCTCATCTCTTCTTTGCTTGTCCCTGGAGTCGAGAGTTGGTGGAGCTGTGTGCGAACTGGGTAGCTTGTGCTGCTCGAAGGAAGTGGAATAGGAAGCTGATCTGGGCAGTGATTGGAGCTGCTCTCTATCATACTTGGTAGGAGCGAAATGCAAGAACATTTAACAACATATCTTCTTCTCCTTATCACAGATTTTGTCTTATTAAGAAAGAGATAGCTATTAGAGTTAATTCTTGTATTAAGGATTTTAAGAATTGGCCAAATAAGTTGGTTGTTGAGAGAATTTGTAATGAGATTTAATTGGTTGTTGGAACCCTTCCTAGAAGGTGGCTTTCAATCAATGAACTTTTTCTCACACTCTCCATTATGTTGAACCCTTCCTAAAAGGTGGCAACCTAGTGGGTTTGTGTTTTCATGCTGTACTTATTTTGGCTTGTGGTAATAAGATTTTTTCTTCGGTAACATCCCGCATTTTCTGGACTCAAATAAATCAATAAGATTTCATTTAACAATAATTTTCAAAATTTAAGAAAGATTTTTCAGTTAATGTGTTTTATCAAATGATTTTCATTCGAGTTTGATTTCATGAAACCCAGCTATGATTTTGTTATTTGAGATTTCTTTTCAAAATGAATTTGATTTTTCTGGAAATGCATATCTTTTCACCCATTTTTCAAAAAATTATAATCCTTGTGTGAAAATGATTTGAGGTTTTAAATAAATTTATTCTTTTTGAAGATTTTTAAGGTATGAGAAAATGTAATTTTATAAAATCAAGTGAGGCTTATTTTGTAGTGAATTGATACGGTTTCTTAGTTTTCTTAAGGATTATATTTTTTTTATTGTGAATGTTTGTGATGAATTATATATGAAATCTAATTCGTTAATTTAAATGAATGAATGCATGGATTGTGTGAATGTGAATGCATGTATGAAGTATGTATATATATATGTGTGTGTGTGTGTCGTGTGTGTGAGTGGGAAGCATGATGTGTTAAGTGTTATATGTATGTGTGCATTCTTTCATGGTTCCATGCTATGTGTTTAGGTGAAATGAAATTATATGTGCATGTGTGCATGTGTTGATCGGCCATTTAGGACTAGGAAGACCAAGAAAGATGCATTTTCTTAAGTGATAAGAAATTAGAAAACCAAATAGAAATTAGGAGAGACTAGGTTGCATGACTCATGATACCTAGGAAGACCTTTCTTCCACCTTGTCTCCTTGATGACATGACCTCTCCCATGCAAACTTTGGAGTGGACCAAATTGCCCATGAACCAAGCCTTGAACCGTGGCTAGAAGAGGAATTTTACCCACCCTTGTGTTGCTCTTAAAACCGTATGAAGGAGTGAGTGTTGGATAACTCATTCCATTATCCTTCACCAACACAAAACACTTAGTCCAAGAGTACATCAAGCTCTTGAGACTTTAGAGAGAAAAGAGAGAGGTCGTAAGGGAGAAGGAAGAAATCAAGAATGCAAACCTAAGGTCCTTAACCCAAACATCCTTAATTTCTTTTTCAACCTTGCTCTTCTTCAAGGATCAAGAAGAAAAGCTAACCCCTAACCCTAAGAGGAAGAGGCCGAAGCAAAGCTCTAGGAGGAGAAGAAGAGGATTTGAAGATTTAAGTTAGAATCTTGATTTAAGGTAGTTGTTCAAGGGATTTTAATGTAATAATTTTGGTTGTGTAGAGGACTTTAATATGGACATTTCTTGGGTCTAATTTGGTGATGCATGTCTCTATTTTCTTATGATCTTAAAGTTTTGTTGCCTTGCATGTCATTTTTATAACTTGATCTTGAATGTTTGTGTTTGAGAACTTTGATCTCCAACTTGTTCTTCACGGTTTGTCTAGGATTTAAGTTAAGTATATGTTTTTGCCTTGATCTTGTCTTACATGTCTTGATCTATGTTTGATCCTTGAGAAATGGTGAAACTTGAGTTTTGCATGTGTTTTTGAGTGCAAGTCTTGATTTTTTTTTTAATGCAAGTCACGGTTTTCAAAGGAAAATGAGCATAACAAGCTTTAGAAATAATTTTGGGTAAAGAGAATTTGAAACCACGGTTTTGTGTATGATGATGATGATTCGGTTGATGCTTTGAAAAATAAAATGATGTTATAAAAGTTGTGCACGATTTAATTTTGGGTGTGATCCTTGCATGTGAAAATAAATTTATAAGATTTTGCCTTTATGCATGTGATCAATCGGTCAAGTGTAGGAAGGATAGAAAACCATGTTAGATCATCATTTCATTTACATGCACGATGAAATTTGTTTCATCTAGAGATTTTAAGTACATACATGGATTTTCCTAGAAGTTAAAGATTTTGATATGCTTCTTGATTTTTGGTGTATTAAGAAATTAAAATTTTGGTATGCTAAATCTCTTTGAAGCTCACGGTTTTGGTGCTTGTGAATGTCTAAGATAGTTCGCTTTATTTTGCATGTATGTTTATTGTTAGGATTAAGGATTTCTAGATCTATGGAGCTTAAATTTTGATTAAAAACTTAAAAGTAATTTTTATGTTCCATTCGGTTTTGGAACAAATTTTATGAAAGCCATTTTTATTTTATTTTCTTATATGTCCTTGTTTGAGTTAGTCTTGAATAAATGAAATTGATTTGATAAATAATTGTATCGAGTAATTTTCCTTTGTGCTCTATTCGGTCTTAGTATGAAAATGAAAGAAATAAATTGGTTTCTCTTTTACATGCTGATTTAAATAATGTTAGTATTAATCTAAGTCAGTGTGCTCTTTTTCCTTAATTATTAGTTAGAAGGTGATGTTTAGAAATAGGATAAAGTATTTCTCATATGTGCATATGTTGGTCATCATTAGATTTGAACATAAAACCTTGTCTCATGTAGGATGAGATTCGGCCATGCATAGGAATTAGGTGCATGTGTCTAATTTTGTTTTATGTGCATGAATGATGAATGATTTGCGATATCATATTTGTTTGTGTATGTTGGAATGATTTGAATGCTTAATATTTCTACAAGGTTTTGATTTAATTCTTATGTTGTTTTCTTTTAATTCAATTCGGTTTTAAAGAAAGTAAAGTAAGTCAAACGATTTAATTAATTGAAAAATATTGTTTTGAGGAGGTTTTACCATGATTTCTGAAAAATCATGGCTTTAATTTAACAACTGATTTTTTTAAGAAAAACCTTAAGATAAATGTGGCCTTTTAAGAAGTCAAGAAACTATTCATGTTTTATCAAGCAAGTATTTGAAATGAACGTTACGAGTTTTAAATTCCTAATTATATGGTTAAAGAAATGTTTCTACTTAGTTGTGAACTAAAATCAAAGTGATTTTCAAATAAGGGTGTTTTGTTTTCCAAATAATTATGTGAGATCAAATTTTAATAAGAGAAATTATTTGAGTTCCAGTAACAATCGGGGAGCAGTTACGAGCGTCGCAGTGGAAACCAAGGAGCGTATCGTGTGGATTATCGTCAGTCCAGGTGAGAGAGAAGCTTTCCTAAGACACCGTGGTAGCTAGGTGATATATTAGGACGTTCCGCATCGTCTCAAAGATCGGAACTTAGTGGTTCGGAGTCAGTAGTATATGTGGCAATTGTCTGTGTTGTGTGGCCACTTATACGAAGGTGAAAATGGCCACAATGTTATTGTGTGATGAGTGTGTGATTGATAGTATGTTTTTATATTTTTATTTCATTATGCCTGATGATATTTATTACTGCTGATTGTGATGAGTGACTGGCTGATAGACGTCTGGTACGTCCTGAGTAAGAAAATGAAAATAAAGAAGATTGAATAAGAAGTAAAGAGATAAGATGGATTAGAGAAGAGAAAGAGTTGAGATTGGGGGAAGAATGAAATGATAATGCTGAGAATGAGCCAGAGCTGGGGAGAGTGATGTTGATATGAGATGTGAGTTGAGTGGAGCTGGGCTCCTTTGTTTTCGGTTTTAGACTGGGAACTAGTGATGAGTTGAGCTTGCTCCTCCATTAGCGCCCAGCAAAGTTATACTTTTTGAAAAGGTTTTTGAAAAACAGTTTTGAAAAGGTTTTTGACAAAAGATTTTCGAAAAGACTTTTGAAAAGAGATTTAAAAAAAAAAATATTTGTAAAAGGAGAGTTCTGAAAAGGTTTTGTGCAATGATCTTTTGGAAGAGTTTTGTGAAAAGATGTATTTTGAGGGAGTTTTGGGGGAAACAATCTTTTGATAAAATATTTGAAATGCTATTTACAGAAAGTCTTTTTGGAAATGATACTTTGGGGTAAGTCTTCTTGAAATAATATTTTGCGAAATTTTACAAGAGAGTATTTTTGAGAGGAATTTTGTGAAATAACACTTTTTGAGAAAAGTTTGTGGAAACTATGTTTTGAAAGCATACGAAAGGAGATTTTGTGAGGGTGTCTTTTGTCACACCCTCTTTTGTATATTATGAAAATTTGTTTCTCTATTGTTTATTGAATAGAGTATATGGACTTGCGTAAGTATAGAAGTAATAAAAAAATTTTATCATAAAATAATTGGTGAAAATAATCCTTTCTTTCATAAGTTGGGTTTTCATTACGACTATTAAAAACTTCCCAACTCAGTACTAAAATCACAATTATCAGAGTAAGCAGAAAATAGGGACCTTGACTTGATAATTCACGTTTCATGCCATTCATATAAAGAGATATATATATATATATATATATATATATAAACATAACCATACATATCATAATGTAGTAGTACCAACATACATCAAAGTCAAGTCGAGGTAGCAAGAGTTTATAAAATACAAGTCCATAATATAAAGCCAAAAGAAAAGACCACCACACTGAGATCTCTAAAAAATATGTACAATATATATATATAGAGCAAAACATGAAAATCCCAGCAGTGGTCCAGTGATCCTCCTCCATAGCATCATCTCCAGAGTCTCCAGCAGCTGCTCCACCTGTCCCACATCCTAATCATCTATGCTATGCATCACCTGGTGGATCCCCAACTCCCCACTAGCTCCCAGTGGAGTGCTCGACTGGCTCGCCCTCACTCTCAGCCTCCTCAGGATCCTCCTCTACCTCGTCCGATTGAGTGGGTGCCCTACCACTGGGTACTGGGTCGGCTGAAGGAGTCCCATGAACCGGACTCATCGGACTAGGTATAGGAGTCTCATCACGGATCACTCGAGAAGCAGAGGGGTGAGATCTAGTAGCAGCTCTAAAACGAAAAGAATGAAAACGACGAGCTGGTCGAGTCGGGGGTGGTCCATGATAGGTATAAAAAGGGGGTACATGCAAAGTATAGATAATAGGGATGCGAAACCTACGTGGACGGACACGAGCCAAAGGGTTAGGGTGATATAGAGTCACCTTTACCTCACCCTCAAATGTGGCTCTATGGTCCTCGTAGTACCACACTCCGCTAGGGAGTGAGCGCAACTCGATGCAAGCTAGATAGCGTGCCATCACCTAAAATGGGCAAAAGGGGTAAGCAATATAATCCACATAATCGAATAAGAATAAATAAAGCAAGTAACAATCGCAAGTTCCAAGTATCCAATATGCAAATGAACAAACATGATTCAATTATGTGAGTACCATTATTTATGTGTCATGATGCATGTCTCCCATTTCCATTGTCCATTGAATGTTCAATCCAGTAATTCGCATACATGACCAACATGTATTGTGGAACTGCTTGGATAGTGTGCACACAACGTCACCAAGACGTAACAGCATTCCCAAATGCTGCCCACATTACCAAAATGTGTCATCGAGCCAGTATCCACCGAATTAATTGTCCATCTCCTTTCTCCATGCATGTATGCACATATAACTCATCCATTAAGATTAACCAATAATCTTATCATGTGAAGATTAACCAATAATCTTATCATGTGCATCCAATATTATTCCATCAGTGGATTATAATGTTGTTAATAATTTCCCCGTTCTTTTATTGGAACATGATTCCTTCCCATAAGCATAGTTGATCTTAATTGACATTACATTAGGTATGTTAAAAGAAAATTACTTTTCTGTCCTTGGTCCAAAAGACTCGAGTGAATTTTCCAGGACTCGAGTGTTTCACAGATTCATCAAAATACTCGAGTGTACTTCATGAGACTCGAGTGTTATTTATTTTCCAGAAATATATATTTTTTTTTTGAATTCATCAAAATACTCGAGTGTTCTTCATGAGTACTCGAGTGTTCTTGAGTTTCCAGAAATTCAATTTTTCCAAAATCATCGAAATACTCGAGTATTATCCCAAATACTCGAGTATCTGCTGACAGACAACACTGCAAATTGAGTTTTAACATACCATTTCCAACTATAGTCAATTCTAACCCAAACCAATGATCAACAGAGCTTATATTACATATTTTAAACATGTTCCAATGTAGAATTAGAAACATTTAACACTGAATCACGGAATTTCATCAATTATGCATAAAATCCATTTTTCCACAACTGAACATACCAAATTCAATTCTAGGCACATTTAGCTCAATTACAGCTTTGGTACAGCTTGCATGTAACCTAATAAACTTGTCCAAACCAATGTTTGAATCCAAAAAGGCCTCCAAGCCTCAAACCTAATTCCAACTATGCCCATAGAGTCTTTTGTTGACTCTCAACCTAAATTCACATGATTTAAACTTATTCTAGTGTATTAAAAGCTTCACCCTTACCTCTAAGTCGTGAATCAACAGGGAATTTGCAGAGAAATTGGCTGGAACACTCTAACCCCCAAAACCCTTTGCATGCAACCACAGTTGAACTGAGCACCAAGACCAGAGAATTTGACATGCAAAAACGTTTTAGAAATTGGGGAAAATGGTTAAGATTGGTTCTATGCAACATAAACTAGAGGTATGAACGAGTTTGAGGTTCATAGGGTTCGTGAGCTTACCAAAATTCAAGCTTGAAGTCAGCTCCAGACCTCAGCTTTAGAGTTTTGACAGCAAAACCTCCAATCTTTCGAGCTCCAATTCTTCCTCTACACGAACTCTCAGCTCTCACTCTATATATCTTTGTAAAGCTCGAGATGTGAACTTTACAATGGTGTATTACTCTCAATTCAAATCTCAACAACGCTCGAGAAATCAAGACCCGAAATTAGGAACCCTAAGTTGATGTTTCCAGAGGAATTCGACCAAAATCTTCCATTCCCTTCAACCATGAGCTTATATAGACACTTCTAATGATCATGCAGCTCGCCACGATACTCCATAACGTGTTCTGGGTGTGTTTTCGTGTCAACGAAAGGGAATCGTCGCGTGTTGACTCATCAAACGCACTAACGAGTTCTCCACTGACTCGATTACTCGAGTGTTTCCAGGAATACTCGAGTATTTTTGCCAATTTTTCAAAAATATTTATTTTTATGCCCTTCCCTCCAAGTCTTTTCTAATATTGTTTCTAGGTCCTCATTTAGGGTTAATATGTAAAAACTTTATTTTTATAAAAAAAAAATTTTTTTATCAAAATATTTTCCACTTCCTATGAGCACCCATACTAACACATAATTAATCTAAATTAATTATAAAGTAATTAGAAAATAATTATGAAATAACCTTTCATAATCAAAATTTTCATTACATCAGGGGATGAAAGTTTGGGGTGTTACACCTTTGAAATAGTATTTTGGGAAGTATGGTGAAAGGAAATTGAGATCTGAGATTGTGGAAGAAATTGAGAAATGAGGTTTCAATGGAGAGTTCAGTGATGTGATCCTAGCTCTGTGCTATGTGAGAATTGATGAGAGAAAGATTGTGCCAAGTTAGTGGTCAGGACTCGTTGAAGGGTTGCACGAAGGACGGGCCGACCTTAGGATAATTAAAAAGATAAAAGACTTAAAAGACTTACGCGGTGAGTTATGAGAGTGCGAAGTAGTGGAGAGGAAGGAACCATAAGTATCTGCGGATACTTAGGAGGAGATTGCATTAGGGGAGGACGATGACGGTGAAACGTCAAGAAGTCTAGAGGATTTTTCTAGGCAGAACGAACTCCACATGTGGCGCACTAACGTGGTGGGGACTGGGTCTAATGTCGTGGTAAGTTCTGCGGGCCCACTAGAAATATATTGTCGCCCCCTAGATTGCAAATCGAGAACAGTGAGAGGGACTAGAGTGGGGCATCTTGTTTGCCACTGCGAGGCAGTGTGCCATGATTATTATGAATTGATATTATTGATTGAGGCAGAGTCCTCCTGGTCTGGGACCATTTATGTGTTGAGACAGCTGTCGTGCCCGCACGGTAAAGGTCCTGTACTCCTGTTTGCTTCCGGCTAGGTTGGGTGGATGACCGAGGAGATGTAGACGTGAGTGATAGCCGAGAACGGATGAAATGTTGTGATGATATTTTGTAATTCCCCAAATTAAGAGAAAGATGTGAACTGATAAGACTGAGTAAGAAGAAAGTAAGAGTACAAGTGAAAGAGAAAGAAAAAGTGTCTTATAAGAATAAAAGTAAGATGGCAAAAGGATGAAAAGCGATAACAAGAATGATGATAATAATACTGGATGATAATGGTAATACTATGCTTGATGTGTTGTGTGTTTGTATGATGTATGTTGTATGGTATGTTTGTATGGTCCTTCTATCTTGCCTATCGTAATACCACACCGTCGACGATGCGTCGTTCGAATCGCTTACTCTCTCCTGTTCGTTGGCATATCGGTGTTGCTGATATCTCAACGGGCAGATGGAGTATCGGATGGACGTCACTACATGGAGTAAGTATGGGAGAGGATGGAAGCACACCCCCTACGGTTGGATATGGACTGGTCACACCCAGATTGTGATCCCTGATCCGGAGCATCAACTTAGTGGAGCTAACTTGGAACCACATCTGGGACAAGTCACCGTACGAGGGTATAGGAATTATGCAGAGAAGTTTCGGTACGATACCCGGAGGAATTCTTCCCTTCCCAATGTAGCGGAGCTGGAATCTATTAGCAACGAGGAGACAACAACAAGGAGGGCGTCATCTTCGAGAGCAAGGGAAGTACGCAAGAGGAAGGAGGACCTTCACCCCATGGTTTTCAATAGGATAGTTTAAGATTAGTGTGGCTAGTTTAGATTGTGGTGATAGTTTTGATTTAAGGATTACCGAAGCCATGAGCCATTTATGTAATCGAGCTAAGTTTTAATTTGACTTGTGGAGCCTACCTTTATTCAAAGTTAATTCAGGAAATGTTTTTTTGAGAATTGTCAAGATGATTTTGAACCAAGTTCTTTTATGAAAGCGAATGTTTTATGAAAAGAACAGTTTTAGTAACAACTCGGTTTTCGAAAGAAAGTGTGGAAGAACATCAAGACCTTTTCAATGACGGTTTCAAACTCTTCCACAATGTTTTATATATAAAAAAAATTTCGGCCTCATTTTTGCAACATAAATGGATAAAAGCTGGCTACTTTTGAGTTACGAAAATCGGGCTGTTACATCTTCTACCAAAAAAAAGGAATTTCAGTACTTAAAAGAATTAAAAAAATAAAACCACCACTATTCCTCTATCAACTATAAACATTCCATGCTTAATAAAATCATTTACTTCAAATCTTTATAAATTATTTATTTATAAAACTTTCTATAAAATTTATGACTTCTTACTTGAGCAAGTAAAATATTCACTTTAAATCCTTTTATAAAATAAAATCTCAAAATTTATATTTATGAAAATTAATTTATACGGGTAGGAAAATGCTGGATGTTACACTACTCGAGTAGTTGGCGAAAAAGAAAAATATCAATTTCTCTGTCTGCTCAAACTAATCAAGTAGTGCCTCAACTACTCCAATAGCACGATTCATCTTCATTAGCTAATCTGATCCAAATATGACTGTTGGAGAGGTAATCATGGGAAAAATCTTTTCTATTAAGCTCCCTTTGGCTCCTCCCTGATTCTTGGGGATTTTAGGAGAATATATATGATTGCCTTTTCCAACTCTCTAGGAGAACGAATTTTCACAAAACAAAAAAAACCTAATTCGTGAAAATGCTAGCTTTCATCCCTTTCAAAGTCATAATCTCAATTGGTATTCACTCTTTCATATTCATATTCAATTGAGTTTGTATTGGAGCCACAACCTTGTTATTATCATTCATCATTGAAGGAAAAGAAGTAGCTCTTGAAGGTTTCAAGGAAGCTCTATCTGTGGAAGCGTTAAAGAGGTTCTTCAACCATCAAGATCAATAGAAATTGGGGTAGATTTCAAGAGTTTGGTACACTCTTGAAAGGGTTAGGATTTATTGAGTGAGGTTCACTAGTAATTCCTTTTGTAATCAATTTATTTGATTTTGAGTAAAAAGCTCCCTAAGGTTTAGGGGGGACTGGACGTAGCTCTCAAGGGTTGAGACTGAACCAGAATAAAACTCTGTGTGTCTTCTCTTTATCGCTTTCATTTAATTGCACATTTTTTTAGTCTTTCCTTTTGAACCTTAAGTTAGCCAATTTACTTGCTGCTGTTAGTATTTTTCTTGGCTTTGTGAGAAGCTCCCTGAAAATCTGTTCTCTATCTGAAATAGCTCGTACTACTCGAGTAGTTGGAGTACTAATCGGATAGTTCAACAGTTTTGGACAGAAACTTAATTTTGATCAAAAAAACAGTAAGTTTGTGCATTGCTAATATCAATTAAATTCAAAAAATTAATATTGCTGCTTCCATTTACTATTTCCCCCCAGTAAATTGTAAGGCCGCTTGTTGGTTTCCAACAAGTGGTATCAGAGCTCGGTCGAAAAATCGAGTGTAAAATTTTTTTCGAAAAGATCTTAAGGAAACAATGGGCTCTAACAATCCATTTGGAGGGGAAGGCTCTTCAATAAACCGTCCACCACTATTTAATGGTGATGGATATGCTTATTGGAAAGCTAGGATGAAAATATTTATTGAAGCAATAGATATTGATATTTGGGATGCAATTGAGAATGATACTTACATTCCTAGAAGAAAAATAGGATGAAAATATTTATTGAAGCAATAGATATTGATATATGGGAATGCAAATTGTTTCTAATTTCTTTCACCTAATTGCGATTACTATGTGAAACTAGTATTGGTTTAGAGTTTTGAGATAGGAGTGTAGAATTAAAAGAATGAAACAATTCAGAAAACAAAAAGTAATTAGAATCAAATATGGGAAAGGTTAGGAATTTGGTTTCATTGTAGGATCAGGTTATTAATTATGAAAATCGGTTTTCCAATAAATCAAAAACTCCTGAAACAATAAAAGCTAGGAGCCTCTTTGATTCCTTGCTCTGGAAACTGATTTTTATATTTTAAAACAATAAAACAATAAATCTTGCTTGATTCCACTGTTCTGAAAAAAGTGTTCTCAAAACAGGATATATTTTTTGTTTGTTTTCAAAAACAGTAAATAGAGAACAATCTATAGATGTTTTGGTCTTGTTCCGGGAATGTTGAAAACACGGAGAATAGGCAATTTTCATTAATGGCATTTTTGTAAATATAGTGAAACTCTCAATCTATTGTGCCTTTCAGCTTTTTGTCTCTTTCCCATACTATTATTTCTTTTTTCTTTTTACATTGTTCGCTATTTATTCTTTTTAAGTTAGAAATCCATTTTGGTTTTTAAAGTTTTTGTATTATATCATTCAATACAATTAATTACTTCTTTTCATAAACACCCCTATTTATTTAATGCATGTTTTCTTAATTAACCTGTAACACCCCTAATTTTTGTCTCCCCATTTAACCAAGAAATTAATTATAACAATTATTTTATAATTGATTTATATTGATTTTGAAAGTTTTAGTTTTTGTATATTATGTGTTTTTATATATAAAAATATGAGATATATTTTTATATGGTTATTTTGTACAAAAATATGAATATTGTAATTTAGTCCTTGGGTTGGGACCTAATTGCAATATTAAAAAAAAGTTTTTGAAGAAAGAGTAATTAAAATATTAATTTTTGAATTTTATCAGTATGTAACCGGTTAGAAGGGCTCTGTAACCGGTTACACGATGAACTCAGAAATTGGGATTAGTGCGTTTGATGAGTAATCACCCAATTAATCCAGAAATCGCCACGAAACCAGCCTCAGATTAATGGAGAACACGCGTCGGTGTGCATGTTACTCCAATTCGTCTATAAAATGCTGAATTTCTGAGGATTTGGGGTTGATTTCTGCATTTGGTGTTGAAAAGAGGATGATTAGGGTTTCTGATTCGTGTGGGTAAATTCTTCTTCTTCTCTGAGTAATGATAAGCGAGTGATAATCCATTACAAAGCTTGAATCAAGGGCTTTGTATTGATATAAGGTTTGTGAGTTGAGAGTTCCTGAGCTAGGAGAAATCGATTCACGAAGTTGGAGGTTCAAAGCTGTCACAGATCTGTATTGGGTTTCTGGAACTGACTTTGAGCTTCGATTTTGGTAAGCTCAAGCCTTCTCTTGTTCTAGACTTGACTTCCTTTCAAAGTTCATGTTGCATGGTTTTGATAATGACCATTTTCCCTAATTTCCATGTCCATTTCATGTTCCAAATCCCTTGATCAATCTACTCTGTCAAAACGGTTCTGGTTTGAGGAGGAGCTTTGGGTGTTTGGTGTTCTACCTCAAATCTCTGCTCAAATCTTGTTCAAGCACGAACCTGAGGTAAGGGGGAAGCTTAATATTTGCTAGAATGAGAATAAATTGGGTAGAATATAGGATGAGTCACCAAGAGACTCAAAGGGCATAAGTTAAAATGGTTAAGTGGCTTGGAGGCCAATCTGAACTCAATTGTTGTTATGAACAATGTTATCTAGATGCATGCAAGCTGTATTGATGTTGGATTCATGACTTATTTGGATATTATGTGAATTGATGCATTAAGTTGTGAAATATGTGCAATTTGAGTATCTAAATTGAATGCATGCAAGATAGATATGTTTTTGTGTATGAACATGTTTTTCTTAAGGTATATGAACTCTGTGGATGTTGAAATTTGGTTAGATTTGAGAAATGAAAAGAATGATTTGTCAAACCTCTTGTTTTAGTGGATTGACTGCATAATCTAACCGGTTACTCGATATTTGTAACCGGTTAGACACTGCAAAATTTCAAATGAGAATAAGTTTATAAAAATCAGTCATGTGGTTTTATTAATTCTACTCAAATCTGAACTTTAATTTCATTGGAAACAATCTGAAAATGAGTTGATTATACTGTCATGGTTCAGATTAAAAGGTAAGAGTTAATACCTTAATTTAATGAGATAATTTCAAGAGGAAATTATGTTCTTTTGGAAATAGAATGTGATTTAGACTTTTGAATGAGAAAAACAGTGGTTTTGAGGTATAAAACACTGTTAAACTTGTTTATGGATTGGGTAGAGAATTCAACAAAAAGGGTTTTTCTGAATACAATGGTAAAACAGTTCAGGTCTGTAATTCTAACCGGTTAGCCTGAAACTGTAACCGGTTAGTACGTGAATCTGAAAAATAAAAAGTTAAGTTTTGAATACCATTGGTTATGTTTTCCCAATCTAAGTTTAAGGGCATGTTTTTGAGATAATTCAAAGGAGAATTTTGTGCCAAAGATTATGCCTCAAATAAATCATTCAAAAGAGAAATTGGAATATTTCTAAATCACAGTAATTAATGTAAAGATAAAACCAACCTTGATGATTGCGCATCCATATAGAATGGAAGTTTGGTTGGTAGGAACGTTTATCATATTCTGGGAATATGAGGAGGGTACTCCGGGAGTACCAAATTGTAACCTACTTGATGACACATTATAGATATGTGGCCAGTGTCCGGGACCTGGTTTTTATGCGTTCTGGGAACGTATGTTAGTGTTCTGGGAACATATTGATATGCAACCTACTTGATGACACATTCTGGGAATGTGGCCAGTGTCCGGGACCTGGTTTTTATGCGTTTTGGGAACGTATGCGTTCTGGGAACGTGATGCACACTCTGGGAGTGATGCTTATTTATCCAAGTATGGTTTGCTACACGTTCTGGGAACGTGATGCACACTCTGGGAGTGATGCTATTTATCCAAGTATGGTTTGGCATTACGTTCTGGGAACGAATGTCAATGTTCCGAGAACACAACGGTGTATTGGATGGACGTCCAAGATGGACTTTGTTAGAGGCCTCAGTTGTGGAAGGAAATCATGCATCATGCCACCGGCATTGAAAGAATTATTATGATTAACCGGGTGTGCTCATATGATTATGCATCATGGTTTGCTACATGTTGACTTGTGGATGTTAGTTTTATTCTCATTTGATTATGTGAATATGTATAGCTAACCCCCATGCCCTTATTAGGTGTTGATCGTGCATCTAGCTTGCACAAGAATCAGTAAGGGGAGATGTCCCTTAGGTGAATGCAGAGTGTAGAGAGTGTGGGTTGGGAACCCGTTGTGCAGATATCGAGGATCCGACCAGAAGGATGTTTGGACAAGGGAGCAGTGACCAGCTCTATAACATTTCTATTTTTAATAGAATTTATATGATACATATTTTGGAAAAAGGTATCATAAAAGGAATTCAGTTTCATCATAATACTTATTTGATAATAATGGACTTGTTACACTTGATATATTTTGGGAGTGTAATATGATGATTTTACTATGTTTCCGCAAACTCTGATTTTACTAGTCACCTTCATTATTAATCAAGTGTTTGTGAAAATAAATTTTCAAGGGAAGGGATAATTTCTTATTTTCAGATCTTTTTCCAACGATAACAAGTCCAAGTATTATTAAACTTATTACTTTTCTTATAAAGTAAGATGATATACAAGGAGTGTTACATAACCAATCACAGAATATATAATGCAATTTTAATTTTTTTTATTCACCATTTTAACTTCAATTTGGGACAAAAAATTTTCCATGTTTTTTACTAACTTTATGGGACGGAGGGAGTAATACTTTTTATATTTTCAATACTATTAATAGGAGTATTTTTGAAAAATACATATCAAATATTCATATTTCTAATACTATTAACTAAATTAACTGACTTTCTTAATGAACGTGAAATCTACCAAAATGGTCTTATATATAGGGACGGAGAGAGTAGTAATAAATGTTACATTGATTTTTTTAAAATAACAATTTTTTAGTAACAAATTCATTATGATAAATTGATAAAGTGACAATTATTTAAAAATGGACAGAGTATTTTGTTAGATTTCTAGGGCTAAGTTCTCTCCTGCTTCCCTAAAAAAGAAAAATATTCGATTATAAAAAATACATATCTTCCAAGAAAATTAGTTATATTTGGACTCTAAATAAATATTAAGTAAAAAAAATATTTGCGAAAATAAGTAAGTAAATATAATTAAAACTTAGAATGGAGATCTTACAAACATAAAAAATCCCTAAAGATTCTTATTAAGAACATGAAAGACTAAAAATTAAACAATTTTTTTATTCCGCAAAAATTAAACATAAAAAAAAATTAATGATAACAAAAAAAATATACTCTTGAGTTGCTTTGGTTTATTATCCATTTTATCTCTTTAAAATATATCTAAATTTTTTTCTTCAGATAAATAAAAAAATTATAAAAAAAGGTTTGGAAAGGTACCGACTATTCAGCATGTGGTGGCATCCTAAGACGGGATGATGGTAGTATGGCTCGTTCTTTCCAGTGTAATCTAGGAGTGTGTAGTAGTGTGCAAGCTGAACTTTGTGGTCTCTTTCATAGTTTATCTATGGCTGTGGATTGTAATATGTCCAAAATTTTGGTTGAGATGGATAGCAAAGCTGCAGTGTCACTGGTTCATGGTCATTGCCCTTCTTCTCATCATTGTTTCCCTCTTGTCAAGTGGATACGTTCACTGATCTGTAGAGATTGAACAAACTGGTGCATATTATGCAGAAAAAACTGGTGCTGTTGTAGCAAAAAGACTCAAGTAGTTTAAGGAAGACTCGAGTATTCTGGAAACTGGAAGAACACTCGAGTGGATCTTTAAAGACTCGAGTATTTTTGCATGAACAATTTGAGTAGTCAAGAACTACTCGAGTAGTTTGAACAATTTTTTCAGAAAACACTTACTTTCTAAAATTTTATTATAATTAACTCGTTTAATACTATAATATCTTAATCCCGTTGGTTGATGGCTATCCTGGAGGTGTCCTACTGGAATTTTATTCTGTGGTTGATTATTTCCCTATAGGAGTCCCAACGGAAGTGCGTACACCCATTTGGTTGATATGATCCCTAGATGTCCCAGTGAAAGTTTTATTCACTTGGTTGATATTTTTCTATGGGAGTCCCAATGGGGTCGTTGCAATAAAAATCCGCCAATAGGAGGCTATGCCCCGACGGATTATTAAATAAATAATTATACGCTATTCCTAAAACCATCATAAAGTGGTTGGGCCGCTCATGGATTTTCTAAAAAGAGAATTGAAATTAAGTAAACCCATCATAAGGTGGCTATGCCTCTGATGGTCTTTTTCGGAAAGCACCAGCACCAGCTAAAAGAAAGATTAAAGGAAATGGAATGAAAGAATGAAATGTGAAGCATGGACTATGTCCTAAATGGAAATAAGATGAACGATGATGATGAATTAAAAGATAATGATTGGTAATAGATTTTGTTTGCATTCATGCATTGATTGCTCCAGTTTGTGAGGGTTTTTCCCTTTTATACTATTAACGCTGGGTGGAGGAAGCCTGTAAGTCGTGAGTGCAGGGCTATGCCCGTAAGTCCTACAACACCGGGAGATGGGAACCCGTAAGTCGTGAGTGGAGGGCTAAGCCCGTAAGTCCTATGCAGAGCGAAGCTCGTAAGTCATGAGTGCAAAGCGAAGCTCGTAAGTCCTACCACCTCCAAACTGTGATGCCCCGGGAAATTGTGGAGATCAGCATGCATCATGCCATTGATAATAAGATTAATTACTTGAATAAAAAGGGTTTGACATATGTACTTGCATTTGTAATTTGTTATTACTTGTGTTTTTCATTTTTAGCCAATGTTCTTTATCATTCGCTTTAACGTGATTAGCTATGACTTACTCCATGTTGCCCTTGTAGGTAATGAAGGTTCTGTTTTCACAGAAGGGGAGTGGGAACGGCAAGGGATATGAGATTCCCTTCCCGACCATTGGAGTTGAGAACCATGCTCTGGGTTACGAGTAGTGTCTTAAGTAACTCAGAGTCTATTTTCTATTAAAACAAATTGGTTTGA
Source organism: Crotalaria pallida (assembly GCA_037953625.1). Classification (NCBI taxonomy): domain Eukaryota; kingdom Viridiplantae; phylum Streptophyta; class Magnoliopsida; order Fabales; family Fabaceae; genus Crotalaria; species Crotalaria pallida. The sequence goes on along the minus strand of CM075650.1, from coordinate 44,687,258 downwards.
ACTATTGTGTTTGATTATCTGAATTAGGTCTTGCTATTTTGCTTCTGCAATTGATGATACTTGAAGCGTTGCTTCCGCAATTGAATAATAAAGTTTTGAAATTATTTGCGAAAAATTATTCTCTATTTTCATTATAATATATAAATCAAGGTTAGAGAGTCGGGATGTTACAGGGGTAATTCTGGGATGGGTGACCTCCTGGGATGTTTTCCTGGGAAGTGTGCGAGTGAGGACAAAGCACGCTGAAAAGACTTGTCTTGGTATGTGGGGACAGTCGCAATCCATTTGACTGACAGGGATGTTACAAATGGTATCTGAGCGGCTCCTCTCCCAGTACGGTGTGGTTCGAGGACGAACCAGGTAGAACCTGGTGGGCATGTAAGACCCGGGCTGACGAGGGCGGGGAGTGATCGCCGGTGCAAGAGGCACGGACAAGGAGCGGCTCCTGGCAGGCTTCTAAGGGAGGGGTACATGAATGAACCGACACACCGAAATGAGAGGGTGATCCTGAGACTGTGTAGGAATGGGACTACATAGTACAAGAAGGCTTAAATGAATTGATTGGTACTACCCATATCAACAAGATGCATCTTCTTTTCGGTAGACCATCACATAAGAACTCCATGGTTAAGCGTGCTTGAGTTTGGGTAATTCTGGGATGGGTGACCTCCTGGGAAGTGTGCGAGTGAGGACAAAGCACGCTGAAAAGACTCGTGATGGTATGTGGGGACAGTCGCAATCCATTTTCCTACCAGGGATATTACAAAACTTCCCTTTGTAGCACAGCATTCTCTCTTGATGCACCATGGAGGAGACTCATGAACAACTAAAAATAGTGCTAGAAGCACCTCATTAGTAGTCACATAAAGAAAGCTCCAAACTCTTTATTCAACTAACTAACTAAAAATAAAAGCAAAACCTACACTACTACATAATTACAAAGAATCCACCAGGATCCCAAATTCTATAGGTCAAATCCCATGTGATGCAACAATAACAAGTTATTCCCACATCCCATGGGACAAGCCCTGGATGATGGTGGAGTAAGGAGGTTTTAAAAATAAGTTCAATACCACTAGGTCAAAAGGTGCATTCCTTACTCCATGCATCGTCTCAGACAAGTTATTTCTTTTCTCATTCATGAAAGTGTTAATTCCATGAATTAGGAAAACTACCTTTCCAGGCTCCTTATTATTCAACAATGACTTAGATTGGTTTTTAGATTTTTCATGAAAGCACAGAGGTTGAATATAATAGAAAAATTTTGAGTCATCCAAGCATGCAATAGATTTAACCAAATTTTTTATTGCAAGAAATTCATCATGCAAGGGTGGATCAAATTTTTCTACCATATTCACACCTTCTATTGTTGTATTCTGGTCCACTTCCTCAAACTTATTATGCACATTCTCATTTACTTGCTCCTCCATATGAGTTTCATCATTGGTCACATCCATCACCACCAGTTTTTCCTCTCTTTGAAGAGAGTTAAAAATTGTTGGTGATGCTTGTGACTCTTCATCTAACTGCTTTGAAATGTGTTCAACTTTTATTTCAAGGTTCTTTGAACTGGGACCTTGAATTAGATAATTGGTTCTAACTTCTTCAACAAAATCTTTAGTGGTTTGAGCACATTTCTCTAAAGCTATTTCCCATGGAGCTTTCTCCATAGGAATTGGCTCCACATGAGACTCCTCTGATAACTGTTTTGAAATTTGCTCAATTTTAATTTGAAGATTACTTAAACAATCTCTTTGGATTTGAAAATTAATTTTAGTTTCTTCAACAAATATATTAAAATTTTGAGCAAATTTCTCTACAGCTTCTTCCCATGGGGCTTTCCGATTACTTATGGTATGTGCATAATAAAATGAAGAAGGTGAATCCAGAATATATCTCATACAATCTAATTCATCATTAAAATAATAGTTATACATGAAAAGGTACAAGTTACACAAGTAATTACAAATAAGTACCAAAAAAATTAGAATCGAATTTCAATCCTCGGCAGCGGCGCCAAAAACTTGTTGGGTCACCGGCAAGTATACCGGATTGACAAGTAATATAGTCAGTAAGACCAGTAAGTTCCCACGAGGATTGCAAATTGTTTCTTATTTCTTTCACCTAATTGCGATTACTATGTGAAACTTGTATTGGTTTAGAGTTTTGAGATAGGAGTGTAGAATTAAAAGAATGAAACAATTCAGAAAACAAAAAGTAATTAGAAGCAAATATGCGAAAGGTTAGGAATTTCGTTTCATTGTAGGATCAGGTTATTAATTATGAAAATCTGTTTTCCAATAAATCAAAAACTCCAGAAACAATAAAAGTTAGATCTCTCATGTCTTTTACGTTTCTTACTAAATTACCCCTTAATCCCTTAAGTGAGTTTTAGTTCGTAAAAGTTATACAATTACCCAAAAGTATTCCTACGATTGAATAATTAAATTGTTTGTTTGAAAGGCCTAATCTAAATCCTAATTTTCCAATTAAGTTCAGATTACCAAAGCAAAACATAAAGTGATCAATTCTATGAATTGTAATTAAAACGCAACCAAACAATTGATTTAAAAGGAAAACATTAATTCATTCATAAATAAACAGCCAAATTAAGATCCATACAAATCCACCCTATTCCTAACAAGAGGTTCAGTTATACATATTGGAAGAAGAAGAATAAGAAGGAATGGGAAAAACAAATCATCATAGACAATAATCGATTTACCCCCAAGAGATCTTCAATATTCAAGTGGATTCCTCCAACAATGTTGATCTTCAATCCTTGTGCCTTGCCTTCTTGCTCTCAATTGCAGAACAGCCTCTCTTCTCTAATCCTAATTCTATTCTAATCTCTAATTTGCTCTGAAAAGTCTACAAAACCTAATGGAAAAACCTATATTTACAGTCTAAAACTAATCCCAATTGATTGGAAGCAAAACTGATCAGAAATTGGCTCAATTGGGCTTTCTCGAAGTTTGCGCGCCTGGGCGCCCAGGACCTCACGCCTGGGCGCACCAAGTCTAATGGTGGTGATTCTCGAAGCAGACACGCCTGGGCGTGGGGAGCTCCATGCCTGGGCGTGTGTGTAACATTTCCAATTTCCGATGTCCGTTTAGAATAGTTATTAGACGTAGATTGGGATGTGATTAAGTGTTTAGAGTGTAGTACTTAGCTAAGAGTGGGTTTGTAAAAGGTAGTAATAGGTTAGAATAGGTTTGGGGTTGTAACACCCCTCAAAATCCTCGTACTGTTTCAATCCCTAAAAAGAATTATTTTTGAGAAAAGAATTTTATCTTCTTAAATAAATTTCTTTATTCACGATTTCAAGGTGCTAAATGATTTTAAAGAATGATTTTCTTCATGAAATAATGTTATAAGTCTTGAAATTTATTTTGGAAAGGCGATTTATTTTCTATGAATGTGTGTTTGATTTTTGGTATTTTAAAGGAAATTTATTTTCTACGTGTGTGTATGTGTATATATGTACGGTTTTTATATGTATGTGTACTTGGACTTGGTGGAAATTTAATTAGTGAATGAATGTGATTATATGTGCAAGTATGTATGTATGCTTAAAATTTAACTAGTAAATAAACATGGTTATATATGCATGAATGTATGATATATGTATGTGTAATACGTGTGATTGTGTGTGTGTGCATGAGTATGTGCATGTGTGATATGTGTGCCGTGTATTATGGAGTGTGAAACATGATATGCCAGAGTGTTACATGCATGCTTAAATATGTGTAAAATGTATGCATCATTCCATGACCTAATGTTATGTGTTGCTATGATAACTTGAAAGGAAAATTATGTGCATATGTGTGTGTGCATATGGTTCGGCCATGAGAGGATAAGAGAAGCAAGTAGGAGAGCATTTTCTTACTCATTAAGAAAGTTGAAATTAAATAGAAAATTTGAATGGGAAACAAGTGGAAACCTAGGTGGTGTGAGTCATGGTGCCTAGGAGTGACTTTCCTTCCTCCTTGTCCCCCATGAAAAGATCCCTCCATGCAACTATTTGGTTGGACCGAATTACCCTTAAACTCATAGCCTAAACCGAGGGTAGAAAAGGAAAACTCCATTCCCTTGCCTTTGCCCATATAGAACCGTGTGTGGGTGAGTATTGGCTTTAGTTCATTTCCCATTTCCTTCATCCATTTTTTTCTCACACCAACACAAACACTCTAGTCCAAGAGCAACACAAAAGCTCTTGAGACCTTAGAGAAAGAGAGAATGGCCGAGAGAGGAGAAGGAAAAAAAGAGAGTGGAGAACCCAAAACACAAGTTCTAAGAGCCTCTCAAACTCTTAGACTAAGGAATAGAAAATAGAGGGAAAGAAGAAGAAGGACCGTGAAGTAGGGGGAGGAAGAAGAAGAGGAGATCAAGACCTAAATCTAGGAAATCCTTGAAGATCAAGTGTTCAAGAGGACTAGAAGCCTTTCTTCTTGGTATAACCGAAGATCCTAGGAGTATTAGGACTAGTTTTATTTTGTAATCTTGTAATCCTTGTTTATTTTCTTTGCATTCTCATTTTATGTCTTGAGAAATGACTCTATGTGTTGATCTTTCTTAACCTTGGACTTTTAAAGACTCAATTTAATTTGTAATATGTGTAGATTATGTTTGATGATTCGGTTGGTGTTGTTTATGCTTGATCTTAATGTTTTTCTTTTAAATCTAATGTTTTGTTTATGATTTTTGTGAATTTAGAGTAGATCTTCTTGCATGTGTGGTTTTGATGTTTAAAACCGTGAACTATGGGATGTTTATGTGTTTATTTGGTGCATCAATGTTTGATCTAAACTTGTTTTTAATCTTTGGTCTTGCATGTTGATTGATGATGATTTATATGGTTTTGAACCCTTGCATGTCTCGGTTTTGATTTAATCTTAATAAAGGCTTTAATTTGTGCTTTGATTCTTGGTTTTGCCTTGATCTTAACCTTTGCATGTCTTGATTTTTGGCCTTGATTTGTAACTCTTGCTTCGATCTTTGATTTTGTTTTGATCTTGAGTTTTATGTGTGATCTTGAAACCAAAGCTTTAGTGTTTTCTTAATATGTGTCACGGTTTGATCTTTTCTACTCAAAATGATTTTGTTTTGATTGATTCCATGACTTGATCTACAAGAATTAGGTGCATGCATGTGGTTTTTCGAGTAAAAATATTTCATTTTCTTAATGAACCTCACGGTCTTACAAATAAACCAAGGAAACCACATTGTGAAAAATAATTTTAACTTGATTCATGCCTTGTGGTCTTGCATGTGAAAGATTTCAAAATAAAACCTTGATCTATGATGATGATGCATTCGGCCTAGGTCTAGAGTTAGGGAAATCATGTTTTGTCTCCATGAAAAGGGCACATACATCTTAATTTCCTTTGATTTAAGAATCTTGTGTTTTTGCATGTTGCAAAAAGTAAGCCAAGGACCTTGTTTTGTCAAAATAGGGTTCGGCCTATATACATAGAATGGTCTAGGATTCTTTTCCAATGAAATGACATGAAAATAATGATTATATGTTGTGAACTATGGTTAAATTAATATGTTTGAAATTGTGTTGTGCACCTTTAATTTATATTCGGTTTTAATTAAAGACAAAGGGAGCAAATGAATTAAATAGTATTAGAAAAGTTTTGTAGATTTGGGTAAGAATAAAAGAAAGAGAAAATAATTTGTTGCATGAAAATGAAACTAGAATTTAAGTACTTGAATTAAATCAAGCTGATTTATGTGTGTAGTTTTGTAATTCTTAACTTGTTTTCTTTGATTACATTCGGTCATATAAAGTTAGAGAGTTTAAATGCATGAAATCAAATGTACATGATGATTTTTTAAAGGAATAAAATTATTTAACAAGAGAAAAATAAATATTAACATGTTTGGTTTGTAACCTTGATTCAACTTGGTTTGTGAATGCATGCATGACTAAATGTTTTTTTTTATAAAAATAAATTATTTGAGTTGTATGATTGCTTTGATGATTGATTGAATTAGTTATATATTAAGTGTTGCTTGTATGTTGAGTGGATATGTGGAAAATAATTGAGTGTATAATTAATTTCGAAATTTATTGGTTTTAAAATAATTTGATTTCATTTGTTTAAGAATCTTTTGAATTATGATCATGGCTGTCCCAAGTTGTTTTGTGATAAAGATTTGAGTTTTTTAAAGTGTTAATTTTGAATAAAGAAGTCGTTTTAAACGAAAAGCGTTTTTACGGTGTTTTCAGGTCTTTATCAAAGTGATTTTTAAAATGACCCTTGCTGTCCAAGATTGTTTGGACATGCTTCTTATGATTAAAAATGTTTTCATGCAATTTAAAGTGCTAGAAAACATGGAAGGTGATTTAATAAAAATAAGAGTGTTTTATTTAATACGAGGAATGAGAGGTGTTTAAATTCCGAAAAAAGATTTTCCTAATACAAATTAATAACAAGAACGTATTTTATTTAGTACGAGGAAACCTTAAAGACAAGGGATTGGGGCAGCCGGCAACAAAACGGATTCGAGGAGACGGTACGCACTGCATTACTGGACCTCAGGTGAGAGAGAAGCCTTCCTAAGACACCGTGGTAGTTAGGTGATATATTAGGACGTTCCGTATCATCTCAAAGATCGGAAATAAGTGGTTAGAGTCAGTAGTATAAGTGGCAATTGTTTGATTGTGTGGCCACTTATACGAAGTTGACGAAGACCACATTATTATGGTGTGATGATTGTGTGACTGATAGCATGCTTCTGTTTATTTATTTATTCAATCATGCAAGTTGAAATTAAGTGTTGCTGGTTAATATTGAAAATCTGTTGATGGACGTCTGATACGTCCTGAGTAAGAAAATGAAAATAAAGAAAGTTGAATAAGAAGTAAAGAGATGAGATGGAGGAGAAAAGAAAAAGAGTTAAGATTGGGGAAAGAATGAAATGATAATGTTGAGTACGAGCCAGAGCTGGGAAGAGTGATGTTGATTATGAGAATAAGATGTGATTTGAGCGGAGCTGGGCTCCTGTGTTTTTGGTTTTAGTCTGAGACTAGTGTTGAGTTGAGCTTGCTCCTCCATTAGCGCTCAGCAAAGATATTATTTTTGAAAAAGGTTTTCACAAAATGGTTTTGAAAGAGGTTTTTGAAAATCAGTTTTTGAAAAGGTTTTTGAGAAGAGCTTTTTGAAAAGATTTTTGGAAAAGAGATTTTGTGGAAAATGGTGAAAATAAATTTTTAGAAAAGGTTTGTGAAAAGAAATCCTTTTGAAAATATTTTGAAAAGAGGTTTTTGAGAAATATTATACAAGTATTTTCAGGAAAGTTTTGAAAGGAAATTTTGTGAAACTTTGTGAAGAAAGACTTTCAAGAAAGCTTTTGAAAAGGAATTCTTAGAAGATGTGAAACTGGATTTTTGAGAAAGTTTACAAGAGAGTGTTTTATGAAAGAACTATGAAATAATCTTTTGTGAAAGTTTATAAAATGGTGTTTGAGACAGTTTTTGAAGAGATTGTTTTGAGAAAGGATTTCGGAAATGAGATGATTATGAGAAAGGGAGAATGCTGAGAAAGTTTGAGAAATGAGATTTGAGTTGTTGATGTGATCCCAGCTCTGTGCTATGTGATATTGATGAGAGAAAGATTGTGCTAAGTTAGTGGTCGGGACTCATTGAAGGGTTGCACGAAGGATGGGCCGACCTTAGGTTAATTAAAAAGATAAAAGACTTAAAAGACTTATGCGGTGAGATATGAGAGTGCGATGTAGTGGAGAGGAAGGAACCATAAGTATCTGCGGATACTTAGGAGGAGATTGCATTAGGGGAGGACGATGACGGTGAAACGTCAAGAAGTCTAGAGTATATTTCTAGGCAGAACGAACTCCACATGTGGCGCACTAACGTGGTGGGGACTGGGTCTAATGCCGTGGCAAGTTCTGCGGGCCCACTAGAAATATATTGTCGCCCCCTAGATTGCAAATCGAGAACAGTGAGAGGGACTGGAACGGGGCATTGTGTTTTGCCACTGCGTGGATAGTGAGCCTTGATATTATTGAAATGATTGGAGGACGAGATCCTCCTGGTCTGGGACCATTTATGTGTTGTGACAGCTGTCGTGCCCGTGTGGTAAAGGTCCTGTACTCCTGTTTGCTTCCGACTAGGTTGGGTGGATGACCGAGGAGATGTAGACGTGAGTGATAGCCGAGAACGAAATGAATTCCCCGATGATATCTTATGATTCCCCAGAGTAAAGGGATGAGATGAATTGATGAGATCGGAAAAGAAGAAATTCTGAGAATGATAATGGAAAAGAAACTGAGAAAGAAAGACTAATTAAGAGAAGCGGAATTAAATTTAGAAGGAAAAGTTAAAGATAATAATAAAGACAATAACACTGATAATATTGATATTGATATCATGATTGTTGGGTGTTTGTATGCTGTATGATGTATAGTATGTTTGTATAGTCCTTCTATGTTTCCTATCGTAATTCCACACCGTCGACGATACGTCATTCGGATCGCTTACTCTCTCATGTTCGTTGGCATATCGGTGCTGCTGGTATCTCAACGGGCAGATGGAGTACTGCATGGATATCGTCATGTGGAATAAGTATGGAAGAGGTTGGAAGCACACCCCATGCGGCTGGGCATGGACCGACTACACAGAGATCGTGATCCCAGATTCGGAGCATCAACTGAGCGGAGCTGACTTGGGGCTGCACTTGGGGCAAGTCACTGTGCGTGGATATGGGAGTTACGAAGAGAAGAAGCGGTATGAGACTCAGAGGAACTCCATCGCTTTAGATGGAGTAGATCTGGAACCAAATGACAAAGGGAAAGAAGTGACCGAGATGGCGTCTTCATCGGGAAACAAGAAAGGGCGCAAGGAAAAGAGGAAGGAGCTACATCCGATCGTGTTCAATAGGAAAGTTTAAGAATAGGATTATAGTATATGTTTGTGATGAGTGTTTTAAGTTAAGGATTACCTAAGTGATGAATCATCCATGTAACTTAACTTATTTTGAGACACGCCCTACTTTTGTACCATCTTGTGAAGAATGTTCAATGGCTTTTTGAAATACAAAGAACTACATTGAACTGGAACTGAACTTTTTCCTGAAAAATGTTTTTGTAAACTTAAGTGGATAAGTTTTGGTTTAGTAACAACTCGGTTTTCATTGAAGGAGGTTTGTGAACACCAAGACTTTTCCATGTCGTTTTCCAATACTTCAACAATGTTTTACAAAAAAAAAATTGGCCTCATTTTTACAACGTTAATGAATTATTTTGGCTTACGAAAATCGGGCTGTTACAGGGGTGAAGAGAAAGGAATATATTAGGTTAAGATTGTGATTTAGAAATGTTATTTAAGGATTAAGAGTATAGGACTTTATAAAGTTATAAATATAAGATCCATAGCTTTAAACCCAAATTCCACCGTTGGATGTGAAGATAAGTGTCTTAGGAAGCTTGTCTCAAAATTTGAGCAAGATCCGAAGGTTAACGAAAAAGTTATGACACTTTGAAGTGCAACGGAATGGTGGGTTGAACCAGTTAATCGATTAAGCCTTGAGTTAATCGATTAAGACCTGAATGATGCACACGACTTAATCGATTAAGCATGAGGTTAATCGATTAAGGCCTGAATGTTGTTTTTGGCCAAAATTACATGGGTTAGTCGATTAACCAAATCACTGTTATTTCAGCTTAAAAACACGTTTTTGACTCATTTTTCATGGAATTTCCTCTCTCCTCTCTCACGATCTCTCTCTTCTCTTCTCACCTAGGGTTTTTGATTTCCCAAACAACCACCCAAAGGATCAACAAATCAAACCCCCAAATCAATTCCCCATTACTCCCTCATGTATTTCCCTCTCTCAATTTCCAATTTTCTCCTCTTTCTCTCTAAACCCCCAAATTAACCCTAAGCCCCAAAGTGTGCAATTGGTCAATTGGAGTCCCAAATCCATCCAAGGAGCTTGGGGAGCTATAGGAATCAAGAGAGGAAGAACATAGGAGCTTGGATTAGAGTCGATGTTGGTGCTCCCTCAATCTTTCACCTTCTCCTCTTCTCTTCAAGAGGTAAGGGGTGTACTTTGGGTTTAGTATTAGAGGAAGGGTTTATTTATAGTAATAGAGTTATAATTGGGTGTATTGATTGATTGGTTAGGTTGATGGGTAAGAGGGTAGAGTTTAGCTAGAAAATTCTAAGTTCGAATGATGTGTTATTTATGTATGTTATATTAATTGATTTTATAAATTGTTAAAGTAGGAAGTGAAGAACCCTAGGAAAGTGACTTAAATTACAGTCCCTGAGACATACCTGAGTATGTCAACTGATTGTTGATTGATATTGTTTGTACGATTATTATTATTAAAGTGTATATAAGTAAATTGTAAATGACATTCATATAGTTATGCATTAAATAGGACCAAGTATTTCTCAATTGAGTTTAAACCAATTAAATGACATTTTTCTAAAGAACAAAGAGGGCATTAAATTCAAATGAGAAACACTTGAGATATTGGATCATGCATGGTGTAAAGGTGGACGTTAGGAGTAGGGGAAAAACATACGTCGCTTTGCGATTGATGAGGACAAGAGTAAATGTTAGGAATTACTATGGAGGACTTTGATCTTCCAAAGGACATGGGTTCGCCACTCGTGTCGGGGATTGGTCCAACGCAAACCATAGTAATTCTATTTACTTTGGCTCCTTGTGGCCAGTGATAGTGATTTCTGCTAGAGCCAATCTGGGCGAATCAATCCAGATTGTACGTTGTACACTACCCTAGAGGAGTGTGACGTATTGTGCAATCGGGTGAGAGACATTCCTAGAGGATATGAAGCACCCAAACAGGGGTTGAGGAATGCTTCCTCCTGGTCGGTTTTTCCCCAGAGTGGAGGGGGGTATGTGAGGAGGTTGTGTTGTTATTGGAAAAAAGGGAAAAGTGTCATAGGTACATTGTGTGAGGAACCCTCCTTCGGGGAGAATGTGAAGCACAATGTACCCAATCGTTAAAAGTGTTAATTGTTATCGTTAAAAGTGTAAAAATTGTTAAAAGTTAAAGTGAAAAAGTGTTAAAAGTGTCAAGGTACATTGTGTGAGGAACCCTCCTTCTGGGAGAATGTGAAGCACAATGTACCCAATCGTTAAAAGTGTTAAATTGTCATTTTTAAAAGTGTGAAAGTAAAAAGGGAAAGTGTGATTGCATTGTATAGATGTTTTAATTCGTCGAATCCGATCTAATTGTTAAAGTGTTTAAAATGAAATGAAATGTTAATATCGGATTCGAGAATTAAATCCCCTAAGTGTGACGTTAGCAGAGCATAACCATGTGTTTGAGCATTATAGGATTATATTAAAGTATTATACCCTTTATACTAATAGTTATTAAACTGAATAGAGTTGTGGTGTTTTATTTGCTAATTGAATTGTGAATTGTATAACTGTTATTGTTTGTGTATGAATATGCCTCTTTATGATTTATTACTGTTTTTTAACGTTTTCTTTGATCTAAATTTCAAAGTACTCACCCTTACAGTGGACATTTTAGGTACACCAAGGAGACAGGTGTAACACCCCAATTTGGAGTTAGAATTTTTACTAAAAATTTGCGCCATTTTTTTTTAAAACATTACCAAAGTCAGTTCATTTAATTCTTTTACAAAAGTTTTTCATAAAACAATTTGATTCATTTGGTTTTCAAAATATTTGGTTCATAAACTCACAACATAAAATTCCTTTCCAAAAAGAGATGTCACTAACACTTTTCCAAAAAGTTCGTTTTCGTGATGCCAAAATTATTCGATGGTTAATTTGCGGAAAAACAGTTAATTATTTAATGAACTTGATACATGACCAAAAAGAACTTCTTTTATTTCATTTAAAATAATCCATGTTACAACTGGGGTTACATTGGGGATAGAGTAATCATGTCCTACCCATCAAAAGATGGAATACAAAACAAAAACTATCCTAAACTATTAATCTTCATCATTTCTTCCTCCGCAACTGTCTGAAATATTCTTTGATTGCTGCTTCTGCTTCCTGCTCGTATGTACGTCGTCTCGCGATCCTCTTCTGACTTGAGCAACCGCTACTAAAGATAGTACATGATCTGCCATCTGTGAACATTGTTCCCCAATGTCCACAGGAAAGGGAAATAGAGAGAGTAAGCACTCCAAACGATATGATCGTCGATGGCGTGGGCTTACCAGAGGGAAATATTAAGACCACACAACATATATACATCATTATTACCATTCCACTAATCACCAAAAGGAAAATTTTCATATAATCATAACCATTGTATTTAATTATCTTTATGCTCTAAGTTTCAACGTTATAACCACCGGTAATCTAAAGGAAGTACCACCACCGAGGCTCAAGGGTTTAGTAGCACACACGTTACATCTCCTCCAGCCTTCCAACCACATCCTAGTTCGGAAAGCAGATGGGACGCACAGGAACCCTAACCATGCTGGCATCGATGTCGAAGGGTACGCACCAACAAGTATCCAACAACCGAAGTAAAATCATTTCATCAATACAGTTTCAAAAATACAGCGACATCTAGCCCCATTCGGGTTCCCTCTCACCATCTAAGACTTGCTCAAGGGGGCGACAGCGCTATCTCTAGTTGATCGTGCACTTCCTCGCTGCAACATTGCCTACAACCGAGAGACAAGTCCTTGTAGTCTTGTTCCGCCTAGAGAAGCACTCGAGGCTTCTTGACGTTTCACCGTCCTTGCCCTCCCCTATCGCAATCGACACTTGAAGAAACACCGACCTCCAAGCATACCTGAGTATCCGTAGATAATCAGGGTGTCTTTCCTCTCCACTACTTCACTCTCAACGTGTAGGTTTAGGAAAGGGGTTCCTACGTCTTTTAAGTCTTTTAAATCTTCTAAGTCTTCTAAGTCTTTTAAGTATTTTCTTAAACCTAAGTTTTGGTCGACCCATTCTAAGCCTCGCTTCTAACGGGCCTCGACCTCTAAGGGACCACAGCAAAACTTTCTCATCGTACAGTGGGATCCACAAGACATAATCACGGCACAATTATTCACGTGATTAGTCACTTAAAAGGGAATAAATACGAAGTTATTGTGCCACGATGCACCATCACTGTACCCAAACATTACTTTCGCATATTCACAAGGTTAATTATTTTCGTATTTCTTTTCATAATAACATTTCCAAAATATGCCAAATACTTTTCATGGAACGACCGTTCGAATTATACTAAGTATAGGAATCACCGAACATTAATTATCTTTCCACAAGATGAATCATTATTTCCAAAATATAATATACAATTCAAAAATATACAACATGGCAAAATCAATTAGCAACCGACATAAATATCGAGGAATCGTGTTTTTTGTATAAACAGCGGGATACACACTCAATTGTCGTTTTACTACTCGACCGATAGATTCCTAGTTCCGACCTTTGAGATGATACGGAACGTCCTAATATTACCCTACAGGCCACTATGTCTTAAGAAGGCTTCTCTCTCACCTGAGATCCACGCTTACTCTGTTTCAACCTTTGTGTCTACGGCTCCAGCAGCTCGTTCACCTTTGATTCTTTTTATTCTTAAACGACGAACGACATACAAATCAATATCTGACAAGTACCTTATACTATCTATTTACTTAGGTAAAGACTAAACCCAAGGTACCAAAGCACCTTAAAACAGAAATTCTTTTTAAAACAGAAATCCTTTTCAAGGCGTCAAATAACTTAAAATAATTCCTTTTAAAATTCAATAAATCCTTTTTGCAAAACATAATTTAAAACTCATTCTAATACTTTGGAAACTATTTAGAATACATTTTTATTTCTACAATACCATACTATATTACTTATATAACAACTACCACATGCACACACTTATACCAGTAAAAACATCAAATCATACTTTCACAAATTCACTTTCAAGCATCAATACATTCACAAAATCATTCGTATACTTCTTAAATAAGTTTTTAAATACTTATAATAAAAGATTTCATCATAAAGCACACATCACCAATTTTTTCAAAATGACTTTCATTCTTGATGCAACTATTTACAATTTTGGACAGCACATACAGAAGTTCTCAAAAATCAATTTTCTCCTAAACAGTTCATCGAAAACACCTGCCACTTCTTCCTAAAAAAATTCTTTACAAGTCCTACTATAATAAAATGATAAAATATGATTCAAATAAAGCATATCAGTTTGCTGGACAGACATCATAAGTCCAGTTGCATCACTTCAAAAATTTAAACTATCAGACTCTAACATTATACATACTGCAATTACAATTAAGCATAGTACAGACCTATAAAAATTACTATTTGAGGCCTTATACCTTATGAAAACCATACTTTTCAGCATTAAGAAAATTTCCAGATCTAAATATATTTTTATTAGAATACATAACTGGTAATCATTCATTCATATCAATCAATCATCAAATCAATTAAAAAAATCATCAAACATTGCTTTTCTTTCCTCTAATTAATTTCGGCCATAATTATATACATAAAAGAATACTTTTTAATTTTTTTCAAACACACATATATACTTTAATCACATAATTCCACGTACTCCAAATAAATCAATTTGACACAAAGATAATCATTTTTTAAGAAAATTTACTTTTGTACAGTAACTAGTTTATAATTTATATTAACCACATAGTCAGACATTTACACAATCACAGGATAAAAATTTACTTACTTACTCCTAAATTTATTAAACCAAATAATATAACCCATGTGACTTTTAATCAAAAATCAAATTATACTTCACTGTTAACACCATAAAAATTCAGAAAGTTTTTCATAACACCAACATCATTTCATATTTGCATTAAAACATCAGAGATCAAAAACCATCCACTTATTCAAACCCTTTTTAATACATAACAATTTATACACATATTATCACAATTACTATCTAATATATATATATATATCACGGCCAAAAACAAACAAGGCAAAAGACTAAAATTTTTCTTTTCTTTTTAATACTACATTAAATCTCATAGTTTCAGTAACACAAAATTTTCAGAATCTTATTTAGTTCTCATTCCTTATACATCCATCTTGAATCCAAACAAAAGAAATAAAATACTTCAAACTGATACAAAATTTCTATAAATTCCTATATTGTAAAAAAATTTCAGAATATTATTTATTATTTCTTCTTCAAAAATTCAGTCATCAAGGCCAAGAAAAAGGGGAGATTATTTTTCTCTTTAAACAATTTTTTGTTTTGTCCCTTTTTCTTAAACCTCATTCATTTGACTTCCAACAAAGTTATATCAATAATCGCAATGAAATTTTGTATTCAATACCAAAGAAGAGATCTGAGACTTTTAGTCTGTGATTTTATAATCACAGAAGAGATTAAGAGATTTATTTATTTATTTTTATACAATAATTTCGGTCATCACAATAAAACAAAAGGGGAAATCTTAATTTCTTCAAACCTCATTTTGAGTCCCTTTCATTCCTTGTTCATATGACCAATAAATATCATTCCTATACACAATTTAAAATTCTATATCAAAAGAGTATTTAGAGATTTAAACTTGTGAATTACATAACCAAAAAGAAGATCATAACAATAACAAATATTTACAATACCTATTACATAAAAAGAATAAATTACCATCAAATAAAATTTAAATACTACTTCCTTCCTTCTCTAAAATATTCGGCCATCCTAGGATAAAAAGGGGAGATTACTTCTCTTTAAACAATTTTTTGTCCCTTTTTATTCCTTTTTCATTTGACCAACAAAACAAAAATGTAACAGCCCAGCCCCAGCCAGCCGTACGGTACTGGGCACCGGGGCCCAGCGCACCGCCACGTGGATATTGTCCCCTTTGGGCATCCTTCACCCTCACGGTTTTGCTCTTGGTTTCACACTAACAGTGAGCCCCAAAACGCGTCCACGTGAGGTAAGGTATCCACACCCTATATAAGGCATGCTTCGTTCTCCTTACCAGCCGATGTGGGACTAAGGCTTCACCTTACATAATTGTAACATCCCTAATTTTTAATCCCTAGTATAATTATAAGTTTTAATGAATTAAATATTTGTTTCTTGAAATCAATCATTTAGTGTTGGGTATTTTCCTAAAATGCATTATATTAATTACGATAGGATATTTAGTTATATTTGAAAGTGAACTTTTCTAAAGAAAATTAACATATTAAAATAATGCTAAATACTTTGAATACTTTACTTCACTTTTATATATATATATATATATTCAATAAGGAATTATGTTTAGTATTTTTAAATACTTGACTTTATAACTTTCGTAAAAATATATTTACTTATTTGATTTGATGACTAAATTCTATTTTTAGATGCTCTTAAAAATAATCACCCTCATTGAAGGATATACTTTTTATATTTTTTCCTTAATGTGGACATACCAATATTTAAGTACTTCGTAAGTAATATCAATAATTAACTTTATGATATCCTTATATATGATAGTATGATATTCAATTCTTAGTATTAGTTTCCCTAAAAAAATAAATAAAAATAAAAATAATAATAATATTAAGTTTTATTTACAAGAAATTAATAAATAAATAAATAAAAGTATATTAAAAAAAAAGAAGAAGAACCGTGTATTAGTGTTTGTTGTGTGTTGAGGGATGGAGAAACCCTCATCTCCTTTCTTCTTCCAAGTCCAGCCGCCACCCCCCTTCCTCTTGGCCGTGGGCTCGTCGGCCATCACCACTCCACCATACCGCCATCGTCGCAGTTTTCTGTCTCTCTCTAAGATCGACTCTCTCTCTTCCTTATTTCCCTCACACAACGCCATCGCCACTCGCGTCTTCTCCTCCCTCCGTCGACCCCGTTCAAGCCGCCACTCGCCGCCACCACACACCATCACACTCGTGTTCTTCTTCTCTCCTATTCTCCTCCATCGCAGCGTCCTCTCTCCCCTCCCTTGTGAACCGCTGCCACCGCCGAACCTAGCTCTGGCGCCAGTCATCGCCACCGGCTTGCAAATCGCGAGCCACATATCTTCCCCCCGTCGCTGGTTGTTAATGGTGCCATGGAGGTCAAGCTGCTGCCTTTCGTTGATGCAGCCTCCTTCGCGAACGAACAACCACCATGATAAGAAGCCTGTGTCGCCGCCACTGTTTTGTTGCTGCGGCCGCCGTGGAGCACCGCCGCTCTCCTTCCTCCTCCCCGGTTCGCGTCTGCTACTCTCTGGACAAGAGGTCTATGTTCATTGGGTTAAGCTGAAGCTTTGTGAATCGATGCCGTTATCGTCATCGGCCACGGTTGCGGGTTCGATCCAAACCGCCATCACCAACATAGTCGAGGAGTCAAACCGACCCCGGTCGTATAAGTCGTACTTGCCGCTGGTGGATTGGGACTAGTTCAACGTAAGCCGCAACGGGATCGCCTCACCGAGTCGTAAGCCAGGTTCTAATAGAACCCTGAGGTAAGGGGTGTTTTACCTTGCTTTAGAGAGTATTTTCTAGTTAGTTATAATACCTGCGAAGAATATATGGGTATGTTTGTGAACGAATCTTAGGGTAATTAATCGAGACTAAAAGTAAAGGATAAAAATAAACAAAAGAAAATCTAACTGGATAGTGTGATTTGAAATATGTGTTTTATGTGCAAAAATGTGCTTGGACTGTATTTAAGTTGATTTGTAGATGATGATGATATGTTGAATGATAATTAGAGATGTTGAATAAAGGTAAAAAGGGGAAATTGAATTGTATGAGGATATGTACAATCAATTATATGCTTGGAATTGATATTTAGAATGGATAAAATAGACCTAAGTGTGAATCATGAACTTAAAAGAAAAGGGGTTTGAATTGATTGTGTAATTTAATGGGTGTGCTAAGTGTTAGTTATTAATGTGTATGTCTAATTGAAGGAGTTGAAATTATTGTTAGTGCTTGTGATTAATTTGATATGGTAATTTTCATGTATGCCTAACTTATAAGTACGAATTCTTGAAGTGTATTTATGCATGAATGATAAACGAGTTATGTGTTGTACGGTCTGAAGGTTAAGTGATATAAAGGGAAAGGATTAAATTAAGAATATGAAATTTAGTTATTATTTGTGACTGAGTATATGTGATTAACTGTTATGTATGTCTGGCGGATTAAATGAAATATATGTGTGGAGTACAATTGGTAATTAAAAGATACAACAATTAAAGAGTAAGAGTATAAACCACGAAAATGATTTAAATATGAAATGTGTATGTTCGGTGCTAGATGTGCATGATTGCTTATTTGCTAGTGTGCGTTGTGGAAATGTGTGAAAATGAATATATGTATATATACGGAATAGAAAGAGAATAAGGGCGATGCGGTTAAGCCGTAACCCAGAGGAAAAAGAAAAAGGGCGATGCGGTTAAGCCGTAACCCAGAGGAAAATGAAAACGGCCGATGCGGTTAAGCCGTAACCCAGAGAAAAAGAAAAGGGCGATGCGGTTAAGCCGTAACCCAGAAAAAAAGAAAACGGGCGATGCAGTTTAGCTATAACCCAGAGGAAAAAGAGAAAAGAAAAGTGAAAGCAAGAAAATAGCAAAAATGAATGAAAAGAAAGAAAAGAGTAAAGAAAAGAGGAATGTATTAGAAATGAAAAAGAAAGTATATTAAGAAAAGTGATAAGAATGATGGACGAAAGAAAAGATTATAGATGTGTATGAATTTGAATTGTTTGAGTTTGCTATGTTTTGAACTACCTGAAATGTTTGTGTTTGACTCTGTAGGTTATTATGTCTAGTTAGAAGCTATTCTCTACTTCATGTGTAAAGCTCACCCTTGCAACCATTTTTACAGGTTCAAAGTTTGAGCAGACACAGTTTTCGGCCGAGCAGGGGTACACTCCACACCGTGGAGTGGAGTGTAATTTAGTTAAGAGAGAATTATATTCTTTTTACTATAATTAATTTATTTTGGTTTAGAGGCAATTCGTTGTAAGCCCTGAGTTTTGTTTTAATTTGTTAGCAGGGCATGAAAATCAAATTAGTATATTTATAAATATTTTCTGAACTGTACTGGTTTGACAGGTGAAAACTCTAAATTTTTGGGAAGTCCGATAAACTGAGGAAACTCTGTCGGAATTTCATTAAGACTTAAAAATAAATTTTCAAGTCCAAATTAAAAATCAACTTAATTAGTTGTAATTAAGCTATGTAAGTGTTAGGGTGTTACAAAAAACTTATATACATATATCATAATTCATTTTTTTTTATTGTAGAATAATATATCAAAGAAGAGATTTGGAGATTTAACCTTTAAGAGATTCATAGCCATAGAAGAGTATTATTATTTTAGTTATAACAAAGTAATAGCTTAAAAATAAGAAATTAAAATAAGAGTATAGAGTTACCTTTCTTCCTTAGCAAGATGACCTTCAAAATGAGTATGAAAATTTCCCTTCCTTCCCTCAAAGAGTGTCACGCCCTCTCCCTTCAATTTCTCAAGACTTTCTTAATTTTTTTCTCTCAAAAATGGATTGTTTGTCATGTGTGAAAATAGGAGGGGTCTTGGGTTCTATTTATAGGTAAAGTGAGAATACATTCCCCCCCAAGGTGCTGATATAAAATTCGTCCCCCCTTCCCAAGTTGAGTCAACCATTTTCAATTTTTACTTTGGAACATGAATGTGCATTTATGGGGATTTTTCTAACTCCTAAAGCCTTAATTCCAAGAGATGCTTCCACTAATTTTCAGAAGATATTTTCCTCTCTTTTTCCTTCATTTTGGACTGCACTCCTTGGTCATAGTGAGGAGAAAATTTTCCATTGACTCACTTTGAATTCACCTCCTTAGAAACCAATCAAAATAAAGCATATAAAATCATACAGTTACTGCAGCAGAAAAAAATTTCGAAGGATACCTCAAAAAATTACAATTCTTATATTTTTAGAAACTACATTTCAATACGATCGTTTTCATATAAAGTTTATAATTTTTGGAATTACGGTTTGAAAGTTATGAATTTTTGAAGTTCTAAGTTCATTTCCTCCAAAAATGCACTTCATAAGCTAAATTAATTTTTAATTTAAAAAAAATACGAAATTATATTTTATTTGGACGGTGCAGCCAATCAGGTATTTTAAAAAGACATTTTCTATTCACATAAAAATATTTTTTTGGGTCAAAGAGCCATTAAATGCATTAAAACCACATTTTCACACTTAAAGCTCACAAATTCGTTCAGTACTGTAGCAGTGATAAAACTTTGAAAAATCAAAAATAAAAATCAAAACTTTACATTTTCATAATCTTCACTTTGATATGATCGTTTTGACATATCATTTGTAATTTTTCGACGTACGGTTCAAAAGATATGGGTTTCTGAAGATAGAACACCTTAATCCTTCAAAAAGCATTTCATTTTCTAAGATCATTTAAATCAAATACTATACCTTAAAATATTTCATTCTAAGAATATAATTAAAATATATTATAGAAAATGTTGGTAGGCATATGTATATAATATATAGGTCACGTGTGTGACGCTCTCTTTTTAACCTGAAAATAATTAATATTTCCAAATAGTTTACTACTTGCTATCAAAATTAGGACTAGAAAATTTTTCCTTTTTAATATTATTACTTGCTTAATCAAAACCTCTTTTTGACATAAACCGTTTCATGAATTCGGCTTAGTATTATCTTAGATTTGAAAAAGACTCTCGAGGAAGCACGCCCTTATTTATAGGAAACCTTAGTAGTTATTATTTAAACATATGATTTGCCTCTAGAGTCAGATTTGAGTATATAAATATATACGTTTCGCCGAATTCTTTATAAACTGAAATCAGAGTTCGCGGAAGAAAAATAGTACTTATGGGGCACTGCTGAGGAAAATAAACATCATATATATATATATATATATATATATATATATATATATAGATCATACCATCAAATAAAACCCCATCAGTACAGTAGCAAGTGATAAAAAGTCGAGATAGCAAGTTTTGATAAGACATATACAGACCAGCTGCACTAAAATAAAAGCTCACTCTAAGACCTCTCAATATATACAATATATAACAAAGTCCAAAAGCAGAAGTCCCAGAGCAAGCCTTCCATGTCCTCAGCAGCTCCTCAGATCCTCCACAGCTCTATCCCTAGGATCTAGGATCCAAAACACCTATGCTATGCAGGCTCCTATGAACCAGCGGGTCCACCTCTAGCAGAAACAGTCGGCTCAACATGCACCTCCTCCTCGCTCTCATCCTCCACAGGGTCCTCCTCGACCTCGTCCGACGGTGTAGAGACCCCACCACTGGGTCTAGGATCCGCAGAAGCAGTCCTATCATACTTAGTCGGACCAGGAGAAGGAGTCTCCTCAGTGACCACTCTATGGAATGAAGGATGGGAACGAGTGGCAGCTCTAAAACGAAAACTATGGAAACGACGCATAGGTCGAGCCGGGGGTGGTCCTCTATAAGTGTAAAAAGTTGGAACATGCATAGACTAATGGAACCCTAAATCGCCGAGGTCGCACCCGCACCAGAGGGTTAGGGTGGTAGAGAGTAATCTCAACCTCCCCGTCAAAGGTGGCACGGTGCTCCTCATACGTCCATATACTGCTAGGGATAGGGCGTATCTCGATGCAGGCTAGGTATCTGGCCATCACCTAAACAGAGCACAGGGAGTAAGTATACACATATACATAATGGATAAAGACTAAAATTACAATCACAAATATATCATGGACAGATCATAATGCAAATACATATAAGCACACCAATTTTTCAACATTATAACTCTTATAATGCAAGTGGCATGATGTCTATCCACAACTGAGGCCTCTAAATGTCCATCTTGGACGTCCATCTAATACACCCTTGTGTTCCCGGAACACCGACATTAGTTCCCAGAACATAATGTCGAACCATACTTGGATAAAAAGCATCACTCCCGGAGTGTGCACCACGTTCCCAGAACGCCACGTTCCCAGAATGCATAAAAACCAGGTCCCGGACACTGGCCACATATCTATAATGTGTCATCAAGTAGGTTATACTTTGGTACTCCCGGAGTACCCTCCTCATATTCCCAGAATATGATAACGATCCTACCAACCGGACTTCCAGTCTATATGTATGCACAACATCAGGGTTGGTTTTATCTTTACATTAATTAATGTGATTTAGAAATATTCCAATTTCTACTTTTGAATGATTTATTTGAGGTACAACATTTGGCATAAAATTCCCCCTTGAATTTTTCTCAAAACATGCCTTTTAAAACCCAGATTGAGTAATACAACTTCAATGGTATTTAAAACTTAACTTTTTATTTTTCATAATCAGGTACTAACCGGTTACAGTTTCAGGCTAACCGGTTAGAATTACAGACCTGAACTGTTTACCATTGCAATTCAGAAAAACCCTTTTTTCTTGAATTCTCTACCCAATCCAAAACACATTTAACATTGTTTTATACCTCAAAAACCATTGTTTCATCATTCAAAAGTCCAAATCACATATCCTTTTCCAATGAACATAATTTCCTCTTGAAATTATTTCATTTACTTAAGGCATAATTTTGATCCTTCAATTCAGAACTTTGACAACTCAAGTTCAGACCATGTATAATGAAATTTTAAGCCTAAATTTGAGCAAAGGCCATTGAGATTTCAGAACTGATTAATAAACCAATTTTCTTTGAAAATCTGCAGTGTCTAACCGGTTACGAAAATCGTGTAACCGGTTAGATTATGCAGTCAGACCATTAAAACAAGAGTTTTAACAACTCATTTTCTTCCTTTCTCAAATATAACCAAATTTCAGTATACACAAAGTTCATATGCCTTAAAACAAACATGTTTACACTCAGAAACACATTCATATTGCATGCATCAAGTTTATTGTATCAAATTGCATGAAAATCCACATAAACACCATTTAACACAACCAAACTTAGATTAAGCACTCAAACACATAATTCAACATTTATATAGCTTGCATGCATCAAATTAAAGTTTCTCAAAACCACAGTGAGCAAGTTTTTGGCCTCCAAGCCTTTGTGCTTAAAAATACATAATGCCCTTTTGAGTTTTGTGAACTCAAATCCTAAATCACATGGATTTTAGTCTAAATCTAGTATAAGGTAGACTTCTCCCATACCTCTAAGACGATCTTGATGAAGATTTTCACTGGATTTGAAGAGAAACTACAAACTCTCACAATTTCCCCAAGTCTGCACTCAGATTCGGTTTTCCAGCAACAGGGTCCAGAAACCACCAAAATTGACATGGAATTTGGCCAAAGAAATTGGGGAAAATAATTAGAGATTGTTCTAGGCAACATGCACTAACGAATGAGAAAGATTTGAGGCCTAGAGATTACCTGAGCTACTCAAAATCAAGGTTCCAACACAACTTCCAGAATCAGAAAATTTTGAACTCAGTTTTCCCAACCTTCACTTCAATTGACGATTTCTCCTCACACAAAGACTCTCAGCTCACAAACTCTATATCAACACAAAGCCCTTGATGTGAGCTTTGTGAATGTGTATCACTCTCTCAACAAAATTCAGAGATGAATGAGAATTTGCCCTCACAATTTTGGAACCCTAACTCAGCCTCTTCAACAAGAATTCAGATGAGCAACCCCTAATCCATCAGAAATCCACCTATTTATAGACAAATTAGACCTCCATGCAGGGCGACGCGTGTGTTGCCACTAAATCCATGTAGTAATCGTGGCGATTACGGAGTAATTCGAGTGATTACTCATCAAAATCCACTAAACCAGTTTCTGAGTTCATCGTCTAACCGGTTACAAGGCATTACGAACCGGTTAGATCAGTTCAAAATTTAAAAATTATTATTTTTAAATCTTTCCCTCCAAGAACCTTTCTAATATTGCCTTTTAATCCTCATCCAGGGACCAAAATGCAATTTCCTTATACTTTGCATTTATTTGCCATATAAAAATATTTCCACTTATTTTTATATTTAAGGCTAATTAAATACAAAACATAAACTTAGAAAAATTCTATAAATTAATAATAAAACTTTTTATTATTAATTTCCTATTATTCGGGAGACGAAAATTAGGGGTGTTACACTACTCCCCCACTTAAAAGGAATTTTGTAACATCCCAATTTTTATCTATAAGACTATTAGCATTGTAAATGAGTTCTTGATGGAAGAAAGTAAGGGTTAAGTTAGAAAATAAATAGTTAGATGCGAGTAGGAATTAGACTCATCGGACTTTAGGAAATTTTAAATGCAGGTTTCGTGGCTCAAATCAGGAATTCCACCGTTGGATTTAAAATAGGATATGTGTAGTTAAATGTCCCAAAATTTGGGGAAGATCCAATGGGTAGAAAAGAAGTTGTAGGAGCTTGAAGTTGGAAATGCAGGTCTGTGGGATTTCGCTCAAGCGAAAAATCCCTCGCTTAAGCGAAACAGTAATCCATCAGACCCTGAGTTACTGAGTTAATTTCGCTCAAGCGAAACTGGATCGCTCAAGCGAGAGTTTGGTTCGCTTAAGTGAAATGCTCTCGCTTAAGCGAAAATGGCTCGAGCAAAACCCAAACTTATTGGACGAAGTTCGCTCAAGCGAGTAGGTTCTCGCTCAAGTCGCGATCTAGACCGTTTGATGGGAATCTTCCCATGGTTCCTCTAATCTCAACCACCCAAAATGCCTTCCCTCTCTCATATACTCACCTCCACCTTCATTCTTCGTCATTCTTCCATCCACCCTCAACAAAAACAACTCCCCCATCTCTCTCCTCCTCCCATTCGAAACCCCCTTCTTCCCCACCAAGGTCAAGCTTTGTTTTCACCTTCCTCAAGCTCAACACTTATTGACCATCATCATCCATCCCTATTGGTAAGTTTCCATTCTTTTTCTCTCTCTAGGGCTCACACGAATTTTCTCTCTCCTCCCTCCCATGGATATACGAATTTCATGTAATGGGTTTAACAAATTCATGACTCATTTATGCTCTATTGTTTCATGGAGGTCAAGAATCTCTCTCCTTCCACTCAATCCATGGAGCTTTTGATTTGGAACTTAGGAACTAGGGCTTGGAAGGTTTGTCCCCATTTGTCTTGGATTGAGGTAAGGAGGTTTGTGTTACCATATTCTAGGGGGTAGATTGTATTGTGTATATATTGGGTACTAAGAGGTAAGTGTTATTTAGAGTAAGGAACCCTAGGGTAGTTAGTATTATGTTAAAATGGGACTATGTATCAAAAGATATTTTTGAGTTGTTATGTTGTGCCTTAATGTGACTATGATGCTTGGTTATGTGGTTGTTATTTTGCTAAAATATGTTGAGCACTAGAATTGATGAATGATAATAATATGATGTTGGAATTGGTATAAATGACTCTTGGAACTTTAAAAACATAAATATATGTTTAAAGTGATGAATTGATGAGAATGATTCCAAGTGGAATAATTGAAAATGAAATTCAAAGACTTAAAGAACAAAGAGTGTGTGATTCCAGATCTTGTAAGACGTTGTCCGAAGGAGACTGTACGCAATTATGGACACACACACATACTATATATTACTTAAAGATACATTTGGATTGTGCCTCTCCGGATCTTGTAAGACGTTGTCCGAAGGAGACTGTACGCATAGATCGCGTAAGACGCACTTGATGCGCTGCTGTAAGACGTTGTCCGAAGGAGACTGTACGCAATGATGGATGCACCTTCCTATTGTGGAATCCAGGTCTTGTAAGACGTTGTCCGTAGGAGACTGTACGCATAGATCGCGTAAGACGCACTTGATGCGCTGCTGTAAGACGTTGTCTGAAGGAGACTGTACGCAATGATGGAAATCCACGTAACAATTTCTAAAAGTCTTTATAAAATACAAGGTGTATGTGATAAAAGGCGGATTGCGAACTTATGCAAGAATATGATTAGCATGAAAACTCTGAACTAAATCACACAAAAATATGAAATGTTGAAATTAAGGATATAATGAATTAAATTTATTCTTGGAAATAGAATCAATTTAGAGGTTTGGGAATGATTTATTGATTTATATGCATTACTTGATTAATTGTGTTTGGCTTGGTGGTTCAGTATAGCATAATAGAAACTGCTTCCCTATTTTATTGTGTAATACTCACCTCCTTACCATTTTTCAGGTACTAAGCAGGAGTATACACCCGGATCGGCCGAGCAGGATTACTCTCCCTCACAGGGAGAGTAGGGTTGGGATTTAGACATTTACTTTTGGCCTAAGCCTCCGTGTTATTTGATGTATATGGGCTGTATATGCTTTTTGAGAGAGGCTTAGGATAGTTTCTTTTGTGCATGATTTATGATTCATTTTTGGGCATAGTTGCAGTTATGGTCTTTTGATTTGTACACTTTGCATTTCTGCTGACACTCTGACAAACTGATGCTGATAATTGACACTTGAGCCCATGGGGCAACTATGTGATGCATATATTTATATTTGAGCCCTGCTGGCTATTGTTAATATTATATACATGCGTTTATCAGGTTGAAGTTTTTGGAAAAGTCCAATAAACAAACGAAACTCCGTCCGTTTGACGGGTGGTTTTTATAAATTAAAAAGGAAATTTTAAACTCATATTTTTACTATAATGGGAATTAAGGGTAAATAATTATAGGGTGTTACATTTATGGTATCAGAGCAGTTTCCCTCGGCCATTGGAGTTATGAGCTACTCCAGTGATTACTCACCAAGCGAGTAATCGATAATTATAGTTTAAAGTCTAGAATATATTGATAGGATGTTTATACTACTAATTATGCTATTAAGCATTAACTGTCGGCCTTATGCATGATTAAACAGAATGGCTCATAGGCGGATCGATAATGATGGGATCCGCGCTATTCTGGAACAACCGGTACAGCTGCAACAGAATCAGGGGAATAACATAGCTGCAGCAGCTGCAGCAGCAGCAACAGCCACAGCAGCAGCAATGAATCCTCAGCCACCAGCTCCAGTTGCGATCGATTGGTTGGCACGGTTCAGGAAGAATGATCCGATGAAGTTTGAAGGAGGGTTCAATCCCGATGGGGCACAACTTTGGTTGCAAGAGATTGAAAAGATCCTGAATACCATGGCACCACCGGAGGAACAAAAGGTTCTGTTAGCACAATACATGTTGACTAGTGAAGCAGAACACTGGTGGCAACAGATGCGGAGGGGTTTGGAGGCGAGCAACCAGGTGATCACTTGGGAGTTGTTCAAAGACCGTTTTCTTGGCAAATACTTTCCTGAGGATGTTCGCAGAGAGAAGGAGATAGCCTTTCTGCAGCTCGTGCAAGGGAACATGAGTGTTGGGGAGTATGCTGCTAGGTTTGAGGACTTGATCAGATATGCAAGGAGTTACAGAGATGCTGATGAAAGGACCAAGTGCATCAAGTTCGAGACCGGGCTTCGTTCTGAGATCAAGATGGCTTTTGAGTATCAGAACATCGCCAACCTGTCTCAATTGATCAACATGACTAGCACTTATGAAAAGAGTCAGAAACAACGAGCAGCTGAGAAAAGAAACAAAGGTGTACAGAAAGCTGGGGGTCCTATTAGGGGCAAGAGTTCGGTGCAGCGACCAGGTCCTTACTCCCAGCCTAGAACAGGCCCAGAAGTGAGTACCTATGGTCCTATTCCGCCTTGTACTCAATGTGGCAAGCAACATAGAGGTGTATGCTGGAGTCGGAATCAGAATCAACCAAATGTCACTTGTTTCAAATGTGGGCAACCCGGTCATGTTGCAACTAACTGCCCACAGAACGCAGTTAAGAAAGAAGCCAATGTGACTAGGGCGCAGAGGATTGGTGATGGTTGCCCACTTCAGAAGGGGAAAGTGTACACTCTTGATGGAGAAGAGGTGACTGAGGCTGACGAGCTGATTCGAGGTATTGGCCATATAAATGATATTGCATGTGGTATTCTCTTTGATTGTGGAGCTACACACTCATTCATTTCTGTCAATTGCATGGAAAGATTAAAGTTATCTGCTGTTGAAATGCCTTTTAAATTGTCTGTGTCTACCCCTACAAATTCAGCTGTGGTTACATCTTTAATGTGCTTGGATTGCCCTCTTCGAGTATTAGAGCGGGAATTCAAAGTAAACTTGATATGTTTGCCCTTAACCAAGCTGGATATCATTCTAGGCATGGACTGGATGTCCCAGAATCGTGTCCTTCTTGATTGTAGCCAGAAGTCAGTGATTTTCTGTCAAGTTTCGGCGTCGGCTTTAGATGATGAGGAAGCATCGGATATCTGTAGAATCCCGGTGGTTGGTGAGTTTCCGGATGTTTTTCCAGCTGAAATTCCTAGATTACCTCCAGCCAGAGAAGTAGAATTTGGCATTGATCTTATGCCTGGTGCCGGCCCGGTATCTAAAGCGCCTTATAGAATGGCCCCTCCAGAGTTGGAAGAGTTGGAGGAGCTTTTGGAAAAGGGTTTCATAAGACCGAGTGTTTCCCCGTGGGGAGCTCCTATCCTCTTTGTTAAAAAAAAAAGGATGGAAGTGTTCGCATGTGCACTGATTACCGTTAGTTGAATGCGGTGATGGTGAAGAATAAATATCCGCTCCCACGTATTGATGATTTGTTGGATCAGCTTAGGGGAGCTGTAGTTTTCTCAAAAATTGACCTCCGATCTGGATACCATCAAATCCGTATCCGAGAGGAGGACATTCCTAAAACTGCTTTTAGATCTCGGTATGGGCATTTTGAGTATGTGGTGATGCCTTTCGGTCTCACTAATGCACCTGCTATCTTCATGGATTACATGAACAGGATATTCAGGCCGTATTTAGACTCTTTTGTCATTGTGTTCATTGATGACATTCTTATCTATTCCAAGAGCCAGAAGGAGCATGAAGAACATTTGAGAACGGTGCTCCAAGTTCTCAAAGACAAGCATCTTTATGCCAAGTTTTCTAAATGTAGTTTCTGGTTGAACGCAGTGTATTTTCTGGGGCATGTGATTTCTGAGAAGGGTGTTGCTGTTGACCCTTCTAAGGTGGAAGCGGTGCTCAAGTGGGAGAGACCCCAGTCTATTACTGAGATCAGAAGTTTCCTTGGCATGGCTGGGTATTATAGGAGGTTCATTGAGGGGTTTTCTAAACTAGCTCTTCCTTTGACTACTCTTACGCGGAAAGGCGTTCTGTTTGAATGGTCCCCGGAATGTGAAGATAGCTTTCAGGAGTTGAAGAGGCGATTGACTAGTTCCCCAGTGTTGATTTTGCCGGATCCGACTCAATCCTTTGTAGTTTATTGTGATGCATCAAAACAAGGGTTGGGTTGTGTGCTGATGCAGCAAGGACAAGTCATAGCCTATGCATCCAGGCAGTTGAGACAGCATGAGCAGAACTATCCCACTCATGATCTTGAGTTGGCGGCGGTAGTTTTCGCTTTGAAAATATGGAGACATTATCTATATGGGTCAAAGTTCGAAGTCTTTAGCAATCACAAAAGCCTTCGCTATCTCTTTGATCAAAAGGAGTTGAATATGAGACAGAGGAGGTGGATGGAGTTTCTGAAGGACTATGATTTCTCTCTTCAATATCATCCGGGCAAGGCCAATGTAGTGGCTGATGCACTAAGTCGCAAGACTTTGCATGTCAGCAGTTTGATGGTGAAGGAGACGCAGCTAATCCAAGAGTTTAGTGACCTCAATTTGAACATGCAAGTAAAAGAGAAGAGCATTGTTCTAGAAATGTTGCAGGTTACTAGTGACTTGATCGGTCTTATTAGAGAAAGACAAGCTGATGATGCAGAATTACAGAAGTTGTTGGAAAGGGGATCGGACAATGAAGAGCCCGACTTTGTAAAAGGCACAGATGGCATTATCCGATTTAAGGGTCGGATATGTGTTCCCCTGGACTTCGAGATCAGAAGGGATATCCTGTGGGAAGCACATCGGACCAAAATGAATTTCCATCCTGGTGCAACAAAAATGTACCAAGACTTGAAAAAGATTTATTGGTGGCCAAAGTTGAAAACCGATGTAGCAGATCATGTATCGCATTGCCTTACTTGCCAGAAAGTTAATATTGAGCATCAAAAGCCTGGTGGTCCGTTGCGATCACTTGAGATTCCGGAGTGGAAGTGGGATAGCATAGCTATGGACTTTGTGACGGGTCTACCTAGGATGGCTGCAGGATGTGATGCAGTTTGGGTGGTTGTGGACCGTCTCACAAAGTGTGCTCATTTCATTCCGATTCACAAGAAGTACACTCTGGATAAGTTGACTCAGTTGTATATCAGGGACATAGTCAAGTTGCATGGTGTTCCTACCAGCATTGTATCCGATCGTGATCCGAGGTTTCTGTCTAGATTTTGGCAGAGTCTTCAGCAGGCATTGGGTACTAAGCTGAAATTCAGTACAGCTTACCATCCGCAGACAGACGGACAATCTGAGCGTACTATCCAGACACTGGAGGACTTGTTGAGAGCATGTGTTCTGGAGCAGACTGGTAGTTGGGAGCAGTTACTGCCGTTGATGGAGTTTACTTATAATAACTGTTTTCACTCCAGTATTGGCATGGCACCATTTGAGGCTCTCTATGGCAGGAAGTGTAGGACGCCTCTATGTTGGTTCCAAATAGGAGAGAATTTGTTGACAGGTCCTGATATTGTGAAGGAAACAACCGAGAGAATTACCATGATCAAGAACAAGATGAAAACCTCCCAGGATCGCCGGAAGAATTATGCTGACAGGCGTAGAAGACCTTTGGAATTTGATGTTGGGGACCATGTGTTTCTGAGAGTGTCTCCGATCACAGGGATTGGTAGAGCAATTAGGTCCAAGAAACTAACTCCTCGGTTTGTTGGACCTTATGAAATTCTGGAGAAGGTTGGTCCGGTAGCTTACAGAATTGCTATGCCCCCTCACTTGGCTAGGCTTCATGATGTATTCCATGTTTCACAGCTAAGGAAATACATTCATGATCCTACTCATGTGGTCACATTGGATGATTTGCCTTTGAAGGAGAATTTGACTTTTGAGGTGTTGCCCGTGAGGATTGATGATAGGCAAGTGAGACAGTTAAGAGGCAAGGAGATTAGCTTGGTGAAAGTCATATGGAGCAGGGACAATGTGGAGGAAGCTACTTGGGAGTTGGAAAGCAAGATCAGACAATCTCATCCACATTTGTTCGATGACAACTGAATTTCGGGGACGAAATTCGGGTAAGTGGGAGAGGAATGTAACATCCCAATTTTTATCTATAAGACTATTAGCATTGTAAATGAGTTCTTGATGGAAGAAAGTAAGGGTTAAGTTAGAAAATAAATAGTTAGATGCGAGTAGGAATTAGACTCATCGGACTTTAGGAAATTTTAAATGCAGGTTTCGTGGCTCAAATCAGGAATTCCACCGTTGGATTTAAAATAGGATATGTGTAGTTAAATGTCCCAAAATTTGGGGAAGATCCAACGGGTAGAAAAGAAGTTGTAGGAGCTTGAAGTTGGAAATGCAGGTCTGTGGGATTTCGCTCAAGCGAAAAATCCCTCGCTTAAGCGAAACACTAATCCATCAGACCCTGAGTTACTGAGTTAATTTCGCTCAAGCGAAACTGGCTCGCTCAAGCAAGAGTTTGGTTCGCTTAAGCGAAATGCTCTCGCTTAAGCGAAAACGGCTCGAGCAAAACCCAAACTTACTGGACGAAGTTCGCTCAAGCGAGTAGGTTCTCGCTCAAGCGAAAATGGCCGTATCTGATATTCTCAAGTCGCGATCTAGACCGTTTGATGGGAATCTTCCCATGGTTCCTCTAATCTCAGCCACCCAAAATGCCTTCCCTCTCTCATATAATCACCTCCACCTTCATTCTTCTTCATTCTTCGAGGGAACTTAGGAACTAGGGCTTGGAAGGTTTTTCCCCATTTGTCTTGGATTGAGGTAAGGAGGTTTGTGTTACCATATTCTAGGGGGTAGATTGTATTGTGTATATATTGGGTACTAAGAGGTAAGTGTTATTTAGAGTAAGGAACCCTAGGGTAGTTAGTATTATGTTAAAATGGGACTATGTATCAAAAGATATTTTTGAGTTGTTATGTTGTGCCTTAATGTGACTATGATGCTTGGTTATGTGGTTGTTATTTTGCTAAAATATGTTGAGCACTAGAATTGATGAATGATAATAATATGATGTTGGAATTGGTATAAATGACTCTTGGAACTTTAAAAACATAAATATATGTTTAAAGTGATGAATTGATGAGAATGATTCCAAGTGGAATAATTGAAAATGAAATTCAAAGACTTAAAGAATAAAGAGTGTGTGATTCCAGATCTTGTAAGACGTTGTCCGAAGGAGAATGTACGCATTGATCGCGTAAGACGCATTTGATGCGCAGCTGTAAGACGTTGTCCGAAGGAGACTATACGCAATTATGGACACACACACATACTATATATTACTTAAAGATACATTTGGATTGTGCCTCTCCGGATCTTGTAAGACGTTGTCCGAAGGAGACTGTACGCATAGATCGCGTAAGACGCACTTGATGCGCTGCTGTAAGACGTTGTCCGAAGGAGACTGTACGCAATGATGGATGCACCTTCCTATTGTGGAATCCAGGTCTTGTAAGACGTTTTCCGTAGGAGACTGTACGCTTAGACCGCGTAAGACACACATAGTGTGCAGCTGTAAGACGTTGTCCGAAGGAGACTGTACGCAATGATGGAAATCCACGTAACAATTTCTAAAAGTCTTTATAAAATACAAGGTGTATGTGATAAAAGGCGGATTGCGAACTTATGCAAGAATATGATTAGCATGAAAACTCTGAACTAAATCACACAAAAATATGAAATGTGGAAATTAAGGATATAATGAATTAAATTTATTCTTGGAAATAGAATCAATTTAGAGGTTTGGGAATGATTTATTGATTTATATGCATTACTTGATTAATTGTGTTTGGCTTGGTGGTTCAGTATAGCATAATAGAAACTGCTTCCCTATTTTATTGTGTAATACTCACCTCCTTACCATTTTTCAGGTACTGAGCAGGAGTATACACCCGGATCGGCCGAGCAGGATTACTCTCCCTCACAGGGAGAGTAGGGTTGGGATTTAGACATTTACTTTTGGCCTAAGCCTCCGTGTTATTTGATGTATATGGGCTGTATATGCTTTTTGAGAGAGGCTTAGGATAGTTTCTTTTGTGCATGATTTATGATTCATTTTTGGGCATAGTTGCAGTTATGGTCTTTTGATTTGTACACTTTGCATTTCTGCTGACACTCTGACAAACTGATGCTGATAATTGACACTTGAGCCCATGGGGCAACTATGTGATGCATATATTTATATTTGAGCCCTTCTGGCTATTGTTAATATTATATACATGCGTTTATCAGGTTGAAGTTTTTGGAAAAGTCCGATAAACAAACGAAACTCTGTCCGTTTGACGGGTGGTTTTTATAAATTAAAAAGGAAATTTTAAGCTCATATTTTTACTATAATGGGAATTAAGGGTAAATAATTATAGGGTGTTACAATTTCGTCCCCGAAATTCTAGATTACAAAAACAACTCCGGATACTCTTGACGCATCTTC
This sequence comes from Crotalaria pallida, assembly GCA_037953625.1. Taxonomy (NCBI): domain Eukaryota; kingdom Viridiplantae; phylum Streptophyta; class Magnoliopsida; order Fabales; family Fabaceae; genus Crotalaria; species Crotalaria pallida. Next base: position 44,653,713 of record CM075650.1, on the reverse strand, counting down.
TCCTTTAATTCCCATGTAGCTTCAGATACGTCAGCATTCTCCCAAATTACCTTGACCAAAGGTAATTCCTTTCCTCTGAGCCGCTTGACTTCACGATCTTCTATCCGAACCGGTCTGGTCTCAAAGGTCAGGTTTTCTCTCAGAGTTAGGTCATCAGGTTGAAGTTTCAGAACAACAGATGGGTCATGAACATACTTTTTCAATTGCGAAACGTGAAAGACGTTATGCAAATTGGACAGAGAGGGTGGTAAGGCCAGTTGATAAGCAACAGGACCAACCCTCTTAAGAATCTGATATGGACCTATACACTTAGGCGAAAGCTTTCGGGTTCTCAAAGCTCTACTAATTCCTTTCATCGGAACTACCCGAATGAACACATGATCGCCCTCAGAAAACTCTAATGGTTTTCTCCTCTTATCCGCATAACTCTTCTGTCGACTCTGAGCCGCTTTCATCTTAGTCTGAACCATCTTGATCTTTTCAGATGTCTGTTGTATTATTTCTGGTCCAACCATCAAGTTCTCCCCCACTTGGAACCAACATAGCGGGGTCCGACACTTCCTTCCATACAACGCCTCGAACGGTGCCATTCCAATACTCGCATGGTAGCTATTGTTGTATGTGAACTCTGCAAGAGGTAACACTTGATCCCAGCTTCCTTGTTCTTCAAGTGCACACGCTCGCAACACATCTTCCAAAGATTGAATTGTTCTCTCCGTCTGGCCATCCGTCTGTGGATGATACGCAGAACTCAATTTCAACCTTGTCCCCATCGCTTCATGCAAACTCTTCCAGAATTGCGACGAAAACCTCGGGTCTCGATCAGACACAATGCTCGAAGGCACTCCGTGAAGACGAACTACCTCCTTGATATAGATCTGGGTAAGCTTGTTCAAGGAATAACGCATATTTATCGGAATAAAATGCGCCGACTTTGTTAACCTATCCACAACCACCCAGATTGCATCATGATTTGCTGCTGTTCTCGGCAAACCAGACACAAAATCCATTGAGATACTATCCCACTTCCACTGGGGAATCCTCAGAGGTTGCAACTGTCCTCCCGGTTTCTGATGTTCTACCTTCGATTTCTGACAAATCAAGCACGCCGCCACATATTCTGCCACATCTCTTTTCAATCCCGACCACCAAAATATCTTCTTCAAATCCTGATACATTTTGGTCGATCCGGGATGCACACTCATCCGACTCTTATGGGCCTCATCAAGAATTAGTCTTCTAACTTCTTGATATCTTGGTACACAAATCCTTGTCCTGAAACGAAGGATTCCATCCTGCCCACACTTGAAATCAGGTTCCTTTCCTTCCGAACCTAGTCTCATCTTTTCCATCAACTCTTCATCTGCTCGTTGCAACTCCCGAATTCTTTCCAAGAACTCGTTTGTGATCTGTAACGACCCCAACTTGATACTTGATGGCTCCACTTGCATCAACAAGCTCAAGTCTCTGAATTCTTCAATCAATGCTGCTTCCTTGACCATCATCGCACTAACGTGGATTGCTTTCCGACTCAACGCGTCTGCAACCACATTCGCTTTACCCGGATAATAATGGAGTTTAAAATCATTATCCTTCAAGAACTCCATCCATCTTCTTTGCCTCATGTTCAACTCTTTCTGGTCGAACAGATATTTCAAACTCTTATGGTCACTAAATACTTGGAATGTAGTGCCATAGAGATGATGTCTCCATATCTTTAAGGCAAACACGATCGCAGCCAACTCCAAATCGTGCGTCGGGTAATTCACCTCATGATTCTTCAATTGCCTCGATGCATACACCACTACTCTTCCTTCTTGCATCAATACACAACCCAGTCCTTGCTTAGATGCATCACAATAAACTTCAAAACTCTTGTGAGGATCGGGTAAGATTAACACAGGAGACAATGTTAACCTTTCCTTCAACTCACGAAAACTAACTTCGCATCGATCGTCCCACACAAAGGGTTGATCCTTCCGAGTTAACTTGGTCAAAGGCAATGCAATCTTAGAAAATCCTTCTATGAATCGACGATAGTATCCAGCCAGCCCTAAGAAACTTCTCACCTCCGTCACCGTCTTAGGCTGTTCCCAACTTAGCACTGAACTTACCTTCGCTGGATCCACCGCAATTCCCTCCTTAGAGATTACATGCCCCAGAAACTTCACTTCATTCAACCAAAACTCACACTTCGTAAGTTTGGCATATAATTGCTTCTCCTTCAGGACCTTCAACACAATCCTGAGATGCTTTTCATGTTCTTCCGGATTTTTAGAATAGACCAAAATATCGTCAATGAATACCACCACAAACAAATCCAAATATGGTCTAAAGATCCGGTTCATATAGTCCATGAAAATAGCGCGTGCATTTGTCAATCCGAACGGCATCACAACATACTCATAATGACCGTATCGCGATCGAAATGCAGTCTTGGGTACATCCTCCTCCTTTATCCTGATCTGATGATAACCCGATCTCAGATCAATCTTGGAGAATACTGCGGCTCCCCTCACTTGATCCATAAGGTCATCAATCCTTGGCAAAGGATACTTATTCTTAATAGTGACCTTATTCAGCTGTCTGTAATCCACACACATCCTCATACTTCCATCTTTCTTCTTTACGAACAATAATGGAGCTCCCCAAGGTGAAACGCTTGGCCTGATCATTTGTTTCTGCAACAGCTCCTCGATTTGCTTCTTCATTTCTGCCATTTCTGGTGGTGCCATCCTATAAGGAGCAATAGAGATGGGACCAGCTCCAGGGACTAAATCGATCCCAAACTCTATCTCTCGCTTCGGAGGTAATCCTGATATCTCCTCAGGAAATACTTCCAGAAATTCCCTCACTACTGGAATTTCTTCGATCGACATCGACTCTTCTTCTCCAGAGGCCGAGAATAAACACATATAACCCTCCGGTTCAAGGGTCTTATATTGAATTGTCTTTTCCTCACAATTGATGATCACTTGGTTCTTCATCAACCAATCCATTCCCAAGATCACATCCAATTGTAAGTTAGGAAGACAAACCAAATCTACCTGGGATGAACGACCCATAACTTCTACATTACACCCTAAACAGACTTTAGCGGTGTAGATCGGTATTCCCCTAGGGGTATCTATACTAAGATAGCAGGGTGAATCAGAAACAATAAGATTCAGCCTACTCACACATTCAGGGGAAACAAAAGAATGTGTAGCTCCAGAATCAAACATGATTTTGCAAGGTTGATTATTGAGCAGAAAATTACCTTGCACGAGATTCGGGGTTTGGGTTGCTTCACTACCACTCAGGGTAAACACCCGTCCTGGTACCACAGGCTTTCCAGCAGATCCCTTTGCATCTCCCTTTGCAGATTCCTTACATTCACGGGCAAAGTGACCTTGCTTCCCACACTTGAAACATCCTCCTGTGGACCAACAAAACTGACCATGATGATAAAGCTTGCACTTCTCGCAATAAGGAGCATTATCGCGAGGCTTGTTCCTGTTATCCATCACTGCCTTGCCTTTCCCCTTGTTCTTAGAATATGGACCATTATTCCGATGGTCAAACTTCTTCTTCCTTTGGGGTCCATAGTTCTGTCCAACCCCCTTCACTTGACCTCCTATCAACTCCGCCTTCTTATCATCCTCATACATTCTGCACATGTCCACCAGTGCAGGGAAACTCTGAATCCTTTGATAACTGAAGATAGACTTTAGCTCCGGCCGTAGCCCACCTTCAAACTTCACACACTTACTTCTTTCATCAGGGTTATTTAAGTAATAGGGAGAGTACTTCATCAGTTCCTCAAATCTGGCAGCATACTCCCCTACACTCATATCCCCCTGCTTCAATTGCATGAATTCCACTTCCTTTTTCCTCCGCAAATCTTCTGGAAAATATTTATTAAGAAATTTCTCCATAAATACTCCCCAGTTGATTGCCCTCCTTTCAAAATTCAGCAATTGGACCGTGTGATCCCACCAGTTTTCAGCTTCCCCATGAAGCATGTAAACTACATAGGTCACCTTCTGCTCATCAGAACACTCCAGAGTTCGGAAGATCTTATTGATCTCGTACAACCACTTGTTCGCCTCATCAGGTCTATATCCTCCCTCAAATCTTGGTGGATTGCACTTCCTGAACTCCGACAGAGTCTTAGCATCATGATTCGCCATGTTGCTAGCAGATGGGTTACCAGCTCTCTCCTGAGATGATTCATGCCTCTGCTGCTGCTGCATACCCTCCAGCACGGTTGTGATTCGTTCTAACATTTCGTTAGTAACATTTCTATTTCGGGTTGCCATAGAAAGACCTGCACTATGGGCTTTGGGTTACTAAAAAGGTCTTTAAGACATAAATGTTTCCACTAACTTACTCAAACATATTCAATCAATATTGAATATCATACTTAGCTGCATCTGCGGGGCCATGAGGAACGGGACCAATGCTCTGATACCACCAAAGGGTGTGACGCTCTCTTTTTAACTTGAAAATAATTAATATTTCCAAATAGTTTACTACTTGCTATCAAAATTAGGACTAGAAAATTTTTCCTTTTTAATATTATTACTTGCTTAATCAAAACCTCTTTTTGACATAAACCGTTTCATGAATTTGGCTTAGTATTATCTTAGATTTGAAAAAGACTCTCGAGGAAGCACGCCCTTATTTATAGGAAACCTTAGTAGTTATTATTTAAACATATGATTTGCATCTAGAGTCAGATTTGAGTATATAAATATATACGTTTCGCCGAATTCTTTATAAACTGAAATCAGAGTTCGCGGAAGAAAAATAGTACTTATGGGGCACTGCTGAGGAAAATAAACATCATATATATATATATATAGATCATACCATCAAATAAAACCCCATCAGTACAGTAGCAAGTGATAAAAAGTCGAGATAGCAAGTTTTGATAAGACATATACAGACCAGCTGCACTAAAATAAAAGCTCACTCTAAGACCTCTCAATATATACAATATATAACAAAGTCCAAAAGCAGAAGTCCCAGAGCAAGTCTTCCATGTCCTCAGCAGCTCCTCAGATCCTCCACAGCTCTATCCCTAGGATCTAGGATCTAAAACACCTATTCTATGCAGGCTCCTATGAACCAGCGGGTCCACCTCTAGCAGAAACAGTCGGCTCAACATGCACCTCCTCCTCGCTCTCATCCTCCACAGGGTCCTCCTCGACCTCGCCCGACGGTGTAGAGACCCCACCACTGGGTCTAGGATCCGCAGAAGCAGTCCTATCATACTCAGTCGGACCAGGAGAAGGAGTCTCCTCAGTGACAACTCTATGGAATGAAGGATGGGAACGAGTGGCAGCTCTAAAACGAAAACTATGGAAACGACGCATAGGTCGAGCCGGGGGTGGTCCTCTATAAGTGTAAAAAGGTGGAACATGCATAGTATAGACTAATGGAACCCTAAATCGCCGAGGTCGCACCCGCACCAGAGGGTTAGGGTGGTAGAGAGTAATCTCAACCTCCCCCTCAAAGGTGGCACGGTGCTCCTCATACGTCCATATACCGCTAGGGATAGGGCGTATCTCGATGCAGGCTAGGTATCTGGCCATCACCTAAACAAGGCACAGGGAGTAAGTATACACATATACATAATGGATAAAGACTAAAATTACAATCACAAATATATCATGGACAAATCATAATGCAAATACATATGAGCACACCAATTTTTCAACATTATAACTCTTATAATGCAAGTGGCATGATGTATGATTTTCTATCCACAACTGAGGCCTCTAAATGTCCATCTAATACACCCTTGTGTTCCCAGAACACCGACATTAGTTCCCAGAACATAATGCCGAACCATACTTGGATAAAAAGCATCACTCTCGGAGTGTGCACCACGTTCCCAGAACGCCACGTTCCCATAACGCATAAAAACCAGGTCCCGGACACTGGCCACATATCTATAATGTGTCATCAAGTAGGTTATACTTTGGTACTCCCGGAGTACCCTCCTCATATTCCCAGAATATGATAACGATCCCACCAACCAGACTTCCAGTCTATATGTATGCACAACATCAGGGTTGGTTTTATCTTTACATTAATTAATGTGATTTAGAAATATTCCAATTTCTACTTTTGAATGATTTATTTGAGGTACAACATTTGGCATAAAATTCCCCCTTGAATTTTTCTCAAAACATGCCTTTTAAAACCCAGATTGAGTAATACAACTTCAATGGTATTTAAAACTTAACTTTTTATTTTTCATATTCAGGTACTAACCGGTTACAGTTTCAGGCTAACCGGTTAGAATTACAGACCTGAACTGTTTACCATTGCAATTCAGAAAAACCCTTTTTTCTTGAATTCTCTACCCAATCCAAAACACATTTAACATTGTTTTATACCTCAAAAACCATTGTTTCATCATTCAAAAGTCCAAATCACATATCCTTTTCCAATGAACATAATTTCCTCTTGAAATTATTTCATTTACTTAAGGCGTAATTTTGATCCTTCAATTCAGAACTTTGACAACTCAAGTTCAGACCATGTATAATGAAATTTTAAGCCTAAATTTGAGCAAAGGCCATTGAGATTTCAGAACTGATTAATAAACCAATTTTCTTTGAAAATCTGCAGTGTCTAACCGGTTACGAAAATCGTGTAACCGGTTAGATTATGCAGTCAGACCATTAAAACAAGAGTTTTAACAACTCATTTTCTTCCTTTCTCAAATATAACCAAATTTCAGTATACACAAAGTTCATATGCCTTAAAACAAACATGTTTACACTCAGAAACACATTCATATTGCATGCATCAAGTTTATTGTATCAAATTGCATGAAAATCCACATAAACACCATTTAACACAACCAAACTTAGATTAAGCACTCAAACACAGAATTCAGCATTTATATAGCTTGCATGCATCAAATTAAAGTTTCTCAAAACCACAGTGAGCAAGTTTTTGGCCTCCAAGCCTTTGTGCTTAAAAACACATAATGCCCTTTTGAGTTTTGTGAACTCAAATCCTAAATCACATGGATTTTAGTCTAAATCTAGTATAAGGTAGACTTCTCCCATATCTCTAAGACGACCTTGATGAAGATTTTCACTGGATTTGAAGAGAAACTAGAAACTCTCACAATTTCCCCAAGTCTGCACTCAGATTCGGTTTTCCAGCAACAGGGTCCAGAAACCACCAAAATTGACATGGAATTTGGCCAAAGAAATTGGGGAAAATAATTAGAGATTGTTCTAGGCAACATGCACTAACGAATGAGAAAGATTTGAGGCCTAGAGATTACCTGAGCTACTCAAAATCAAGGTTCCAACACAACTTCTAGAATCATAAAATTCTGAACTCAGTTTTCCCAACCTTCACTTCAATTGACGATTTCTCCTCACACAAAGACTCTTAGCTCACAAACTCTATATCAACACAAAGCCCTTGATGTGAGCTTTGTGAATGTGTATCACTCGCTCAACAAAATTCAGAGATGAATGAGAATTTGCCCTCACGATTTTGGAACCCTAACTCAGCCTCTTCAACAAGAATTCAGATGAGCAACCCCTAATCCATCAGAAATCCACCTATTTATAGACAAATTAGACCTCCATGCAGGGCGACGCGTGTGTTGCCACTAAATCCATGCAGTAATCGTCGCGATTACGGAGTAATTCGAGTGATTACTCATCAAAATCCACTAAACCAGTTTCTGTGTTCATCGTCTAACCGGTTACAGGGCATTACTAACCGGTTAGTTCAGTTCAAAATTTAAAAATTATTATTTTTAAATCTTTCCCTCCAAGAATCTTTCTAATATTTCCTTTTAGTCCTCATCCAGGGACCAAAATGCAATTTCCTTATACTTTGCATTTATTTGCCATATAAAAATATTTCCACTTATTTTTATATTTAAGGCTAATTAAATACAAAACATAAACTTAGAAAAATTCTATAAATTAATAATAAAACTTTTTATTATTAATTTCCTATTATTCGGGAGACGAAAATTAGGGGTGTTACAACGTGTACATATATCTATATATATATATATATATATAATTCATACGATTTTAATTAAATTCAGGTATCACAACTTATCAAACATCAAATATAATATTTTAAATTCAAATATAAATTCTCAAATAAATTGGGTAAAATTGGGGGTCTCACAATCCTCCCCAACTTAAAGATTTCTCGTCCCCGAGAAATACGAACAGGAACAAGCAAGAAAACAAACATGGTTATTCATACATTCTCACGACCTTTCACTTGTCATTTACTTCTTTTGAGGATATATCCTCCCTTCGATGTCTTCATTGATCAATACTCTTTTACCGATCAGCCTTTGACGTAACACCGCGCGGGAACCGAATTGAGTCAAGTTCAAGGGTAGGCAACAAACAATCATTGTGTCTCAAAAATTTTGTTTGACCAGACTAGAAGCATTAAAGGTAAGTGGGTACGAATTGTTCATAAGGGATATTGGTATTTACATAATAAACTTGATAAGAGTTTGTTACTTTTTTTTTGTCTCGGTGTCAATCTAGAAGTAATTTCTTGTATGCATATCAAAACCATAATCATCGGCTGAGTTACTGCTTACTTCCATACTACTTATGTTACTTGTCACTAACATAAACTCTACTTAACCTTTTTCTCCCCAACTTTGATCAAGCTTATACTATCTATTACACAACCTTACATCAAAGTCCCTCCTAAGACTATGATTACTTTCTAACTACCCGACTTTTGACTCGCTAATTTCTTCTTAGTACCACTTAGGGACCGACTCTAAACTAATATTCTCATAATTCCTAAGTTTTCACACAACCGTACCTTCACTTTGTCCCTTCAGCCTCCCTACATTCACGTGCTATGCATACAAGTGTTTACTTCCTTCATACCTTTATGTGGTAGGGTTATGTTTTAGCTGCAAGAATTCGAGAAAAGAACTTTGAATTTACTGAATTTTTGGTATTTGGTTGAATAGTTTTATAGCAGGTGATCATTAGATTAGGTATTTTCTGACAAAAAGGAAGTCTTTTTAATTCGAAAGGGTCGAATTATCGCAAAAATGCGGAATTCAAGCTCAATAATCAGACGAAAGGGTGATTGGGTCTTCTCAAAAATCGAAATGAAGTAGGGTAATGCCTTGACTTGAACTCAATTCTCCTCTGGCAGTCTTTTAAGATACCACACTTTTCCCAAGAATTGGTTTCCACATTTTCACAAGGAGTTCTATACAGCATACTTAAGCACACACATTCATCGATCTCACAAGAATTTCAACGTTATTATATCATAGGAAAAGCAAAAGAAGGAATAATCCTTCAACATAACCAGTCAAGAAGCAAAAGTTAAATCCAACAACAGAAGCAAACACACTAGTAGTGGATAACCACACTGTTTAAACAATTCATAACAGCACTTAAAATAACGAAAAACTCCTCAGGCACAAACGTAAACACTGTCATTACTTCTTCTGATCATAGCGGAGACCCTTCCATATCCCAGCTGGCCGATTAGAACCTAATTCGCGTCTTGGCTCTGGGCAATCTTTTGAGATGTGTCCTGGTTTGTTGCAGTTAAAGCAGTTTGGGTTTTCATAAGGGCAGTTTGGTCCATAATGGTTCTTATTGCAGCGATTGCACAACGGAATTACTCCTCCTTGACCTTTTTCACTATTTCCATCACTACGAGCATTACCATTGTTGTTGTTGTTGCTTTGATGGTTGTTGTTGTTGTTACGCTCATTTCCATGCCTATTCTGATTGCCACCGCTACGATTGTTGCCTCTGGCTGAATTATTTCCTCTAGTTCTATTGTCTCTTCGTCCACTTCCTTGTCCATAAGGGCCTTGATATCGGGCTCCACTGCTTCGGTTTCCATTTCCTGAAAGGTGCCTCACAGGACCACCACTTGTAACTTGTGCAGCTGACTTCCCTGTCGAATCCTTCGACTTCAGACCACTTTCCACAATACTCCCTTTATTTACCAAGGTTGTAAACACATTTATCTCCAAAGGTACCAGGGCTTGCTTAATCTCCGGCTTTAAACCATCCAAGAACTTTGCACACTTCGACCTCTCATTTCCAACTTCTCCATAGTAGGGCATAAACCTCGCCAGATTCTCGAATTTGGCAGCATACTCCCCTACACTCATGCTACCTTGTTCCAATCTCAGGAATTCCAATTCCTTGGCTGTCTTCAGGTGCTCCGGAAAATACTTCACCAAAAGCCTATCTTTGAACCGATTCCAGGTTATTCCTCCAGCTTCTCCAGCTAACACTTGCCTCTCATTACGCCACCAGTCGGCCGCCTCTTGTAACGCCCCAAAAACTAGTCCAATAAAAAATACGAGATAACAAAAACTTTTGCCATAAAGAGTGTGAAAACCAAAAGTACTTTTCATAAGAGTAATATTTTCTTTACAAAATAGTTTGAGTGTAAAACATATATAATACAAAATCCCAAAAACCCTTTTTACACCCAGAGCATTGGTCTTCACAACTCGATCCTTTAGCGAAAGGATTCGGATGACGAGACATCATCCTGGCTCTTTCTTCTAGACCCTTCCACTCTTACAGGAGTGACTTCAGTCCTGTCCTTTGAAAGAACCTACCATCACAAACATGGTAGATGGGAGTAAGTCACTTGTCATATCGCCTAAGCAGATTATATGATTGGTCAAACACAATCATCACATATATCATTTCAATAAATGCATGCTCAAGTGTCTTATTAAACAGAATTAACTATAACTATTAATCTTTCATGATATGCATGCACGTCTCTCAAATCATTCCTCCATAATCAACTCTTCCAGAAAACAACACTCTGGGATAGGCAATCGTGCGCTCGATGTTTCCACAACCTGTATAGCGGCCACACCGTTCTATACTGGAATCCCATCGTTCACGATCCTAAAATGATACAAGGGGATGATCCCTGAACCATTGTCCACCAATAGTTCTAGGTCCTTGTCATTTCTACGGAGGCGGCCACACCATTCCAACCGTCTCATGTAGCGGCCACACCGTACTACATGGTTTCCAATCCCGCATGAACCTCACTCGTTTTACAATTCCCTGTACACCATGCATGAGATGCATAACAAATACATTAATCATCACATTATACACATGGCGGCCACACTGTTCCATGTCTTCATATAACGGCCACACCGTACTATATGAATCCTTTAAGTGTATCCTACATATGGCGGCCACACCGTTCCACATGTCTTCGTATAGCGGCCACACCGTACTATACGGAATTCCATTACACTTACCATACATATGGCGGCCACACCGTTCCACATGTCTTCGTATAGAGGCCACACCGTTCTATACGGATTCCATTAATTATATTGACTTCACGAAGGAGTTAACCTCAACATATGAGAATCGGAGCAATTCCACTTATCTATCTTTAACTTATCCAAATCGGAGCAACAGCCCTATCGCATTTGGATTGGATCCTCATGATCAACAGGCATCATCGTGCTCGCATTATCCTTAACACTCCTTAAGTCATTATCCTCTTATGCTCCAAAACATTAATTACCAAGTAACTCAATCAGTTATTATCAATTAGACGATCCTTAGATCGAGACATTAGGCTTGCTCCACTTATTATCACGGGGTATTAATTCCTACCTAATGTCCTTTATCCGGAACTTACCCCTTTTTAGCTGACATGATTATCCAATTAATCAATTGCCTTGTCAGCTCCTTATAACCAATCATAAATCATTTCTCATCATCAACGTTAAGCCAACGAAGACACTATCAATTTAATTAGAACAGAACCAAAATTCCAATTAAAAGATAATTCTTAGAAAATTAGATAAATAATGATTTATCCTTTTCGGCTTATTAACCTCATGCTTAACTTATTTAGAAACTAAAACAATAGTTAAGTAAAACCTTTAAAGATTGAAAGAAAACCAAATTAATTATTCTCTTGTCTCAGGTCCTAACCGGTTACAAAACCCACTAACCGGTTAGAGACAACAGTACCTGAGAGCAAACCCTTAATTCTTAAACTTAATCACTTTCAATCTCAAGCTATTGTCTTTCTAATCCTTATGCAGCATTTAGGACATTACTAAAGTATGATTTGATTAAATTAACAATGAACCATAATTCCAATATCTTAAGTTCAAGACAACTTCAAAATCTTGGAACCAAATTCAGGACGAAGTCTAATTAAACATCTAGGCATTTCCTATTGTGTCAATATCTAATTCCAGGACATCAAATACAACAATTAAGACATGCTTCCAGTGTTATAATAAAGCTTAAGCATATTTAGACATACTCTATTCTTAAACAAACATCCATTCCTTAGCTTATAAAATTCTTTTTATTGATTGGGTTATTGGACCAAGCCTACGTCATACCAACCCTTGCTGATTTCTATAACAAAACTGAATAATTAATGAATGCTGTCAGGCACTAACCGGTTACAGGAACTTCTAACCGGTTAGATTATGCAGTCTGAGAGCAGAACATGCTTCCTTCACAACTCAAATCAATTCCAAATGCATTTCTTTCCCTTATGACAGCTTAAGGTCTATGCCTAATTAAAATCATATTAAGTTCTAGTCCCAAATCATTGCCCTTTAGTTCTTAATCCCTTGATTCCTTCTTGTAACATAGTTCTCTAACATACTCTTGCAATTCAAACTTATACTCAATCTTTCCAAAACCCAATTCCCCAAGCAAACCCTCACTAATTCAAAGCTTAATGTGCAATAACTCAAGGAAAGCTATTTGCACGAATTTGAGAAGTGATTTTGACAGAGTTTGGGCACAAAAACGCAGAGAAAGAATGAATTAAGAACTCAAACCCTAAACCCCTATTTATAGAGCAAGAACATGGTGGTGGAAGGAAGGGTGATTCATCACCAAGGCCACTCATCCAATTTCAGCGATCAACAGCTGTCCTAGAACTCCTATTAGGGTTCCATGCTTCTTGGGGAAGATTAAAACGAAGAAGCTTCATGATTTCCAGATCAAATCCACTTTAATTTTTGCAGATGCAGACGTTCTAACCGGTTACACGAGGCCACTAACCGGTTAGATACTGATGAAAATCAGCAATTTTAACATAATGCACAGTTTTACGGAAAAATTAATTTAAAAAGATTTACTATTCAAAACGGAATTTCCACCGTTGGATGTTATAATTAAATAGTTAGAAAGCTTTTCTAAAAATTTGAGGACGATCCAACGGTTAGTTAAAAAGATACAGCCCATTATTTACATGATATTTCACCAAAATATCATTTTCCTAAATGTTATTCTTATATCTTTCTTACCAAAACTATTTTAGTTATAAAATATGTTTCCCCCTTAATTTATTTTTCCAAAATACTTCCTTTAAAATAATTTTGAATAATAAAAATAATCATTTATTCTTTTCATAAAAATGAGGGATGTTACACCTCTCCTACCATCATGTACCCAGCATAGGCAACCTTTTGTTCATCTGTGCACTACACCATTCCCCCGAATATCCTTTCCAAACTTGCTATCCAGGCCTCTGCCTCTTCCGATGCGAAACCTCCAGTGAATTCCTTTGGATTCCTACGACAAAACTCGTCGAGTCCTCTAATTCCTTGCCCACCAGCGTTCACATTCTGATTTTGCTGAAGTTGTTGATGCATAAGGTTCATGTTGTCCCTTACTCCTGCTAAGACCGCAACTGTCTGAGCCAAAACAGCAGCTGGTTCCTCATTTCCTTGTCGACGTGCCATCTTGCTTCTGTTACATACGTAGGATTTAGATCAAGCAAAGGGTCGAACAAGGTAAGCATATTAGGCTATGCTCGAGCCGAAAGGGTAACTATACTATAACTACCAAACAGAGTCACACAATGAAAGCATATAAGGCTATGCTTAAGGCCACTAAGGACAACCATCGCTCTGATACCACTAAATGTAACACCCCCATTTGGACTTAGAATTTTTACTAAAAATTTGCGCCATTTTTTGTTTAAAACATTACCAAAGTCAGTTCATTTAATTCTTTTACAAAAATTTTTCATAAAACAATTTGATTCATTTGGTTTTCAAAATATTTGGTTCATAAACTCACAACATAAAATTCCTTTCCAAAAAGAGATGTCACTAACACTTTTCCAAAAAGTTCGTTTTCGTGATGCCAAAATTATTCGATGGTTAATTTGCGGAAAAACAGTTAATTATTTAATGAACTTGATACATGACCAAAAAGAACTTCTTTTATTTCATTTAAAATAATCCATGTTACAACTTGGGTTACATTCGGGATAGAGTAATCATGTCCTACCCATCAAAAGATGGAATACAAAACAAAAACTATCCTAAACTATTAATCTTCATCGTTTCTTCCTCCGCAACTGTCTGAAATATTCTTTGATTGCTGCTTCTGCTTCCTGCTCGTATGTACGTCGTCTCGCGATCCTCTTCCGACTTGAGCAACCGCTACTAAAGATAGTACATGATCTGCCATCTATGAACATTGTTCCCCAATGTCCACAGGAAAGGAAAATAGAGAGAGTAAGCACTCCAAACGATATGATCGTCGACGGCGTGGGCTTACCAGAGGGAAATATTAAGACCACACAACATATATACATCATTATTACCATTCCACTAATCACCAAAAGGAAAATTTTCATATAATCATAACCATTGTATTTAATTATCTTTAGGCTCTAAGTTTCAACGTTATAACCACCGGTAATTTAAAGGAAGTACCACCACCGAGGCTCAAGGGTTTAGTAGCACACACGTTACATCTCCTCCAGCCTTCCAACCACATCCTAGTTCGGAAAGCAGATGGGACGCACAGGAACCCTAACCATGCTGGCATCGATGTCGAAGGGTACGCACCAACAAGTATCCAACAACCGAAGTAAAATCATTTCATCAATACAGTTTCAAAAATACAGCGACATCTAGCCCCATTCGGGTTCCCTCTCACCATCTAAGACTTGCTCAAGGGGGCGACAGCGCTATCTCTAGTTGATCGTGCACTTCCTCGCTACGACATTGCCTACAACCGAGAGACAAGTCCTTGTAGTCTTGTTCCGCCTAGAGAAGCACTCGAGGCTTCTTGACGTTTCACCGTCCTTGCCCTCCCCTATCACAATCGACACTTGAAGAAACACCGACCTCCAAGCATACCTGAGTATCCGTAGATAATCAGGGTGTCTTTCCTCTCCACTACTTCACTCTCAACGTGTAGGTTTAGGAAAGGGGTTCCTACGTCTTTTAAGTCTTTTAAATCTTCTAAGTCTTCTAAAGTCTTTTAAGTATTTTCTTAAACCTAAGTTTTGGTCGACCCATTCTAAGCCTCGCTTCTAACGGGCCTCGACCTCTAAGGGACCACAGCAAAACTTTCTCATCGTACAGTGGGATCCACAAGACATAATCACGGCACAATTATTCACGTGATTAGTCACTTAAAAGGGAATAAATACGAAGTTATTGTGCCACGATGCACCATCACTGTACCCAAACATTACTTTCGCATATTCACAAGGATAATTATTTTCGTATTTCTTTTCATAATAACATTTCCAAAATATGCCAAATACTTTTCATGGAACGACCGTTCGAATTATACTAAGTATAGGAACCACCGAACATTAATTATCTTTCCACAAGATGAATCATTATTTCCAAAATATAATATACAATTCAAAAATATACAACATGGCAAAATCAATTAGCAACCGACATAAATATCGAGGAATCGTGTTTTTCGTATAAACGGCGGGATGCACACTCAATTGCCGTTTTACTACTCGACCGATAGATTCCTAGTTCTGACCTTTGAGATGATACGGAATGTCCTAATATTACCCTACAGACCACTATGTCTTAAGAAGGCTTCTCTCTCACCTGAGATCCACGCTTACTCTGTTTCAACCTTTGTGTCTACGGCTCCAGCAGCTCGTTCACCTTTGATTCCTTTTATTCTTAAACGACGAATGACATACAAATCAATATCTGACAAGTACCTTATACTATCTATTTACAAGGTACCAAATCACCTTAAAACAGAAATCCTTTTCAAGGCGTCAAATAACTTAAAATAATTCCTTTTAAAATTCAATAAATCCTTTTTGCAAAACATAATTTAAAACTCATTCTAATACTTTGGAAACTATTTAGAATACATTTTTATTTCTACAATACCATACTATATTACTTATATAACAACTACCACATGCACACACTTATACCAGTAAAAACAACAATTTATTTAAACAAACATCAAATCATACTTTCACAAATTCACTTTCAAGCATCAATACATTCACAAAATCATTCGTATACTTCTTAAATAAGTTTTTAAATACTTATAATAAAAGATTTCATCATAAAGCACACATCACCAATTTTTTCAAAATGACTTTCATTCTTGATGCAACTATTTACAATTTTGGACAGCACATACAGAAGTTCTCAAAAATCAATTTTCTCCTAAACAGTTCATCGAAAACACCTATCACTTCTTCCTAAAAAAATTCTTTACAAGTCCTACTATAATAAAATGATAAAATATGATTCAAATAAAGCATATCAGTTTGCTGGACAGACATCATAAGTCCAGTTGCATCACTTCAAAGATTTAAACTATCAGACTCTAACATTATACATACTGCAATTACAATTAAGCATAGTAAAAATTACTATTTGAGGCCTTATACCTTATGAAACCCATACTTTTCAGCATTAAGAAAATTTTCAGATCTAAATATATTTTTATTAGAATACATAACTGGTAATCATTCATTCATATCAATCAATCATCAAATCAATTAAAAAAATTATCAAACATTGCTTTTCTTTCCTCTAATTAATTTCGGCCATAATTATATACATAAAAGAATACTTTTTAATTTTTTTCAAACACACATATATACTTTAATCACATAATTCCATGTACTCCAAATAAATCAATTTGACACAAAGATAATCACTTTTTAAGAAAATTTACTTTTGTACAGTAACTAGTTTATAATTTATATTAACCACATAGTCAGACATTTACACAATCACAGGATAAAAATTTACTTACTTACTCCTAAATTTATTAAACCAAATAATATAACCCACATGACTTTTAATCAAAAATCAAATTATACTTCACTGTTAACACCATAAAAATTCAGAAAGTTTTTCATAACACCAACATCATTTCATATTTGCATTAAAACATCAGAGATCAAAAACCATCCACTTATTCAAACCCTTTTTAATACATAACAATTTATACACATATTATCACAATTACTATCTAATATATATATATATATATATATATATATATATATCACGGCCAAAAACAAACAAGGCAAGAGACTAAAATTTTCTTTTCTTTTTAATACTACATTAAATCTCATAGACAAAATTTTCAGAATCTTATTTAGTTCCCATTCCTTATACATCCATCTTGAATCCAAACAAAAGAAATAAAATACTTCAAACAGATACAAAATTTCTATAAATTCCTATATTGTAAAAAAATTTCAGAATATTATTTATTATTTCTTCTTCAAAAATTCAGTCATCAAGGCCAAGAAAAAGGGGAGATTATTTTTCTCTTTAAACAATTTTTTGTTTTGTCCCTTTTTCTTAAACCTCATTCATTTGACTTCCAACAAAGTTATATCAATAATCGCAATGAAATTTTGTATTCAATAACAAAGAAGATGTAACATCCCGAATTTTAGTTCTAATAATAATTAGAATAATAGTAAGATTTGGAAGTAAGGATTATCCTAGAAGGGATTTAAAATTATGGATTAGGAGTTCTTTGAGTGCCATAGAGGAGTCAAGGAGCATTGGCATCGAAAAGCAAATTTAAAGAAGACCAAACGAGTGTTAAAAATCGATTTTTCGGTGTTATAAATACCCGACGTTAGTAAATTCAAAATAAAAGATTTAAGACTCAAAACACAATTCCCACCGTTGGATATGAAGGTATGATTTTTAGGAAGTTACTCGTCAAATTTGAGCAAGATCCGACGGTGAACGAAGAAGTTATGGAAGTTTGAAGTTCGGAAGAAAATGGAAGGAAAATAGAAAAATGAAACAGCAGTAGCTGCTCATTTCGCTTAAGCGAAAATATTTCGCTTAAGCGAAACAGCTTCAGTGGCAGCACGATTCGAGTTCGCTTAAGCGAAATGCCCTCGACCTGAAACAATAAAGTCGGGTTTTGGGGGTTGAAACCCCCATTCCAACCCCACTTTCTCTCTCCACTCGACCTCCCTCCCTCCTCCGACTCCGACGGCCACCATCACCGCCGCCCAGAGCCACCACCACCACCATAGCCTTCTCTTCCTCTCTCTTTCCCTCTCCTCCACTCCATAGATCTCTCTCTTTCTCTCACTTGGCTCTCTCTCCTCCCCTCTCACCCTCCACCAACCGGCCGCCGCCATCTTCTGCCGCCACCGCCACTCCACCACGAGCCACCATCACTATCCCCCACCACCACCATCAAGACCTCTCCCTCTCCCCTTTGTTTCTCTTCCCTTGACTTCGATCCCTCTCTCTCTCCCACGAGCTTTCTCTCTCTCTCCTCCCGGTGTCGAAGAGCAACACCGTCACCGGGATCGAGATCGATTGTCCCCACCGTGCTTGGAATCAAGGATTGGGGAAGCTTAGGATCCAGTTGGAGCCGAGCTAAAGCGTGAGTCGGGGAGTAAAGCGCCAGCTTAAGGTTACCCCTCACTATCACCGATTGAGGTAAGGGGTTTCATTACCAGTCCTTAAGGGGTGTATTTCTGGGTAGTTATATCTATCGCTAGGACCTGGGGAAATGTTAATTGCTAGTTAACCTTAGAGTAACCCGCTAATAATGAAGAAAAATAGATGGAGTAAATAGGGGAAACGAATAGTGATGAATAAAAAGATAGGTAGTAGAGTAACTAATCAATTAGATCGGTAGGGTGTGGCAAAAGAATAGAAATGGTGAATAGGGAAATAAATTTAGTAATGAACAAATGAGAGTAAAGAGAATATAATGTGACCACCGAGTAGAATAGGACTAATGATGTAATAATAGGATATGTAATAAGGAAGACAATTAGGAAAAGAAAAGTTAGATAAAGAAGAGTTAAAACAATTAGTAACGAAATAAACGGAATAACAAGAAAGAAATAAATAAACGGAATTATAAGGAAGAGAAGAAGAAAAAGAAAAGAAAAAGAATAGGTAAACAACTAAGAGTTAGTATGAGAGTAATTAGTAACGAAAAGTACTTAAGTATAAGATGGCAAGGAAATAATAATAAGTCGTTAAGGGAAGGCGTGAGCTAAGTGAGACAATAATAGAGGATAAGGAAGTGTTAGGAAACTAAAAGTATCAGATAGAATTAAGGAACTAAAAGTAAAGGGATAAAACTAATACGATAATAAAGAGATAATAAGAATGGTAAATGTCGCAGGTGGTTGTATTGACCCTGTGGCACGGCGCAGGTGGTTGCATTGACCCTGTGGCCAAATAAATATGGTACATGTCACAGGTGATTGTATTGACCCTGTGGCACGGCGCAGGTGGTTGTATTGACCCTGTGGCCAAATAATAAAAAGGTAAGGGAAGTTTATGTAGATCTCTGTCTGAGGTTACATAAACGAGATGGGTGTATACAGATCACTGTTTGTGGTTGTATACACGTATGCAGATCACTGTTTGTGGTTGCATACGTATGCAGATCACTGTTTGTGGTTGCATACACAGCGTTTGCAGATCACTGTTTGTGGTTGCAAACACGGTGTGTAGATCTCTGATTGAGGTTACACATAATGGAAAATGAATAAAGGACATAAATAAAAATGGAATCGGTAAAGGAATTAAAGGGAATGAATAATGGTCAAGGTAATGGAAAGATTTAGGAAAAGGAAAAAGGGATAATGGAAACGGATAGGGACATATCAGTGATTAAGGGAAAAGGGTAATGAAAATGGAATAAAAAGGGAATAAAAATGGGAAAGGAAATGAAAATGATATTGGAAAGGATAAATGGCTAATAGAGTGGTTATGGGAAAGGAAGAAATAGAAATAGGTTAGCTGGAAAAGAGGAGCATGACTTAAGTAGTATAGTATAGGTTTGAATGGTCTTGGTGTGTCGTATATATCTGCTTAGAAATCTCTCTTTTAAGTTCTGTGTGATGCTTCCCCTGTGTGGTTAATATTTTTCAGGTACACAAGTGGAGCATACACCCGTGCCGGCCGAGCAGGATTTTCATTCCATTACGTGGAATGTTTATTAGATATTATGAGTGGATAATTATTTAATGTAATTTATAATATGAATTAGTAGCTTGCCCCGCAACTTGTATTATTTGGTCATTAGGATCTGTGTACATATTAAACTGTTGTTGTTTATGTTTTTAAACAATTCTGGACTGACAGGTTTTTAGAGGAAAATTTTTGGGAAGTCCGGAAAACAGAGGAAACTCTGCCGGATTTTCGTAAAAGTTTTTATAAGTAATTAAGCTTAAAAAGGAATTTTAAATCTCTAATTTTAATAAAACCTAAAAGTAACTAATAAAAGTGAGAGTGTTACAGAAGAGATCTGAGACTTTTAGTCTATGATTTTATAATCACAGAAGAGATTAAGAGATTTATTTATTTATTTTTATACAATAATTTCGATCATCACAATAAAACAAAAGGGGAAATCTTAATTTCTTTAAACCTCATTTTGAGTCCCTTTCATTCCTTGTTCATATGACCAATAAATATCATTCCTATACACAATTTAAAATTCTATATCACTTGTGAATTACATAACCAAAAAGAAGATCATAACAATAACAAATATTTACAATACCTATTACATAAAAAGAATAAATTACCATCAAATAAAATTTAAATACTACTTCCTTCCTTCTCTAAAATATTCGGCCATCCTAGGATAAAAAGGGGAGATTACTTCTCTTTAAACAATTTTTGTCCCTTTTTATTCCTTTTTCATTTGACCAACAAAACAAAAACTTATATACATATATCATAATTCATTTTTTTTATTGTAGAATAATATATCAAAGAAGAGATTTGGAGATTTAACCTTTAAGAGATTCATAGCCATAGAAGAGTATTATTATTTTAGTTATAACAAAGTAATAGCTTAAAAATAAGAAATTAAAATAAAAGTATAGAGTTACCATTCTTTCTTAGCAAGATGACCTTCAAAATGAGTATGAAAATTTCCCTTCCTTCCCTCAAAGAGTGTCACGCACTCTCCCTTCAATTTCTCAAGACTTTCTTAATTTTTTTTCTCTCAAAAATGGATTGTTTGTCATGTGTGAAAATAGGAGGGGTCTTGGGTTCTATTTATAGGTGAAGTGAGAATACATTCCCCCCCAAGGTGCTGATGTAAAATTCGTCCCCCCTTCCCAAGTTGAGTCAAGCATTTTCAATTTTTACTTTGGAACATGAATGTGCATTTATGGGGATTTTTCTAACTCCTAAAGCCTTAATTCCAAGAGATGCTTCCACTAATTTTCAGAAGATATTTTCCTCTCTTTTTCCTTCATTTTTGACGGCACTCCTTGGTCATATTGAGGATAAAATTTTCCATTGACTCACTTTGAATTCACCTCCTTAAAAACCAATCAAAATAAAGCATATAAAATCATACAGTTACTGCAGCAGAAAAAATTTCGAAGGATACCTCAAAAAATTACAATTATTATATTTTTAGAAACTAAATTTCAATACGATCGTTTTCATATAAATTTTATAATTTTTGGACTTACGGTTTGAAAGTTATGAATTTTTGAAGTTCTAAGTTCATTTCCTCCAAAAATGCACTTCATAAGCTAAATTAATTTTTAATTTAAAAAAATACGAAATTATATTTTATTTGGACGGTGCAGCCAATCAGGTATTTTAAAAATACATTTTCTATTCACATAAAAATATTTTTTTGGGTCAAAGAGCCATTAAATGCATTAAAACCACATTTTCACACTTAAAGCTCACAAATTCGTTCAGTACTGTAGCAGTGATAAAACTTTGAAAACTCAAAAATAAAAATCAAAACTTTACATTATCATAATCTTCACTTCGATACGATCGTTTTGACATATCATTTGTAATTTTTCGACGTACGGTTCAAAAGATATGGGTTTCTGAAGATAGAACACCTTAATCCTTCAAAAAGCATTTCATTTTCTAAGATCATTTAAATCAAATACTATACCTTAAAATATTTCATTCTAAGAATATAATTAAAATATATTATAGAAAATGTTGGTAGGCATATGTATATAATATATAGGTCACGTGTACATATATCTATATATATATAATTCATACGATTTTAATTAAATTCAGGTATCACAACTTATCAAACATCAAATATAATATTTTAAATTCAAATATAAATTCTCAAATAAATTGGGTAAAATTGGGGGTCTCACAACAGGCACACAAAATATCAAGGCCGAGAAAGTGATACTCTTGTTGGAGAGTATATTGTTAGGGTGACCTCATGGTCCCATTTCTAGGGCAACCATTCATAGGTTTCTTTTGTAATAAAATAGATTTTTGTAAATTTAATTGTAATTAATAGTTTTATTTTGTTTAAGCATTTTGTTAAATTGTAGATTTATATGTATGTCCTTTATTTTTGTTAAGTTTTAAAGTATGTCAGAGAACTATTTATTTTGAATTGAAAGTTTTAATTGTATTGGATTGAAAACTGTTCTGGATTGACAGGTTTAATTCTATTCGGGGAAAGTCCAATTTATAAAGGAAACTCGGTCAAATTTTTTTATAAACCCCGAATATTTTCGTAATAAATATTAAATTAAAGTAATTTCTAAAAGTATAAAAAAGTAGGATGTTACAGTGTGGCACTGATTCCGGCTCCGTTTCACTCCGTTCTTGCGCCATTTTCAAGATCCTTTCATCCTCTTTTCAGTTCCATAATTAATTATTTCAATTAAGCTCCGAAAGTACCTGAAACAAATCCAAAAACGGATCAAAACGTTCAAAGGATTCTAAATTACCTAACTTCCTAAAACCTATACAAAAAGTCCTAAATTTACAAGAGAAACAAACAAATCCTTAGTAAAAGGGAGTCTAAATCATGCTCAAAACATCATATATTAGACCGAAATCAAAGAACTAAAACAATATTTATGGAATTCATTCCTAAATTATCCCAAAAATGCTCTGAACTTCAGTGGATTCCTCCTTGAATGCTTCCTAAATGCGTAATCCCCCTTCTACCAAAGCAGCTAACCTAGTCTCTAAATCCTAGTTTAAATAATAAAAATACAAAACCTAAGAGAATCCTTCAAAACTACTCAGAAATTGGCCCAATTGGGCCTGATCGTGTCCCGCGCGCTTGGGCGCACCAGGCTCCACGCCTGGGCGCGCCAGGTCTGGTAACGTGTATTCAACGTGGTGCACGCGCCTGGGCGCGCCAGTCTGTGCGCCTGGGCGTGTGACACCACTTTTGACTCTGTTTCGCTCCGTTCTTGTGCCATTTTCAAGGTCTTTTTGTCCTCTTTCCAGTTCCATATTTATTTTCTTCAATTAAGCTCCAAAAGTACCTGAAACATACCCAAAATGGATTAAAACTTTCAAAGGACTCTATTCCTAATAAAAATCCTAAAACTAATAAAACAACCTATATTTACAAGAGAAAGAAGCCAAATCCATAGTAAAAGGAAGTGAAATTAATGCCCAAAACATCATATATTAGACCCAAATCAGATACCATGGACATAGCAACACTTTTCGGGAAACTTCAAGAGCATGAGATGGAGTTAGGACGTCTAACTATGCATGAAGAGTCGGACAAAAAGAAAAAGGGGATCTCTCTAAAGGCCTCTACCATGACCTCCAAGGTAAGTAAAGACTCTTCTAATAGTGATTCAAATTCTGAAATTGATGAGGAAACCTTTGGTCTTATGGTTAAAAAGTTTGGAAAGTTTTTCAAAAATAAAAGAAATTTTAAAAGCAAAGGAAAAGAGACCAAAGATTTCCATCATAAAGGCAATAATTCGAAAGATAATATCAAATGACATGAGTGTGGTGAACCGGGACACATAAAAGCATACTGTCCCAAACTGCAAAAGAAAAGCGGTGATGAAAGAAAGAAAGGCAAGGACTACAAGTCAAAAAGGGCTTACATTTTCTGGGCTGCGCCCGAAGAAAATGAAACTTTAGAATCAGATTCGTCAGATGATGAGGAGGCAAACCTATGCTTAATGGGAAGATGTGATGAAGAAGCTTCACAAAGCCATACTTCAACTAAGCAAGGAAATGAGGTAACCTCTGATACTGAATCCGATACTGAATCTGAATTTGATGAATATGAAGATTTATATACTAGTTATATTGACATGCAATCTGATTTTAAGAAACTTGCTAAAAGTTATGTTAAACTGAAAAAGAATGTTTTGAAATATAAAGAGCAAGTTCTTGAATTGGAAAAATGCATTGAAAATTTAAAAAGCAATAATGAATCTTTAGAACATACTATCACCTCCTCGAAAAATCAAAATTGTGAAAGTTGCATCAAGTATGAGAAAGAAATTCAAAATTTGAAAACCACTAATGCAACTTTTTCAAAAAGTGATAGAATGTTAAATAGATTACTTGTTGAACAACGAGAAAATTCAAACAAAATAGGTCTTGGTTACACAAATGCCAAAAAGAAAATTTTTAGAAAACTTTGCTCGTTTTCAAAATTAAATCATTCTAAAAGGCCAACATGTTTTTATTGCGGCATTCATGGTCATACCCCGAATGAATGTAAAATAAGGCATTATGGTGTGGCCAATGGCTCATATGTTTGGATTGTCAGGGGAGAAGATCCCTATGCTAACCTCAAGGGACCCAAGACCATTTGGGTACCCAAAATGAGTAAGTAATCATTGTTTTGTAGGTGTGCTTTCGAACAAAGGAAAATCGATGGTATTTGGACAACGGATGTCCGAAGCACATGACTGGACATAAGCAACACTTCATTGAGCTTACTCCATAGAAAAAAGGATATGTCACTTATGGAGACAACAACAAAGGTAAGATTTTGGGTGAAGGTAAAATTGAAAATTCCTCCAACTTGAATATCGATAATGTTTTATTTGTACAAGGTTTGGAACATAACCTTTTAAGCATCAATCAACTTTGTGATATCGGTAATCATGTTGTATTTACTTCCACTCATTATTTTATTAAAAGTGACAAAGAGAATTCTATCAAGTTTGTTGGAAAAAGATCAAACAATACTTATTTGGTTGACTTAAATGAAATCACTTCTTTGGTATCCATTTGCTTGGTTAGCAAAGAAAATGATACTTGGTTATGGCATCGTAGGACAACTCACATAAATGTAAATCAATTAAAGAAACTTCAATCCAAAGAACTAGTAGTTGGTTTACCAAAGCTGAAATTTGATATTGAAGGCGTTTGCACATCTTGCAAAAAGAGCAAACAAACTAAAAATAATTTTTCCTCTAAAACGATAGTATCCACAACAAGACCATTAGAATTACTTCATATGGACTTGGTTGGACCTTCACAAGTAAAGAGCTTTGGTGGCAACTACTTTGCCTTGGTAATTGTTGATGACTTTTATAGATTTACTTGGACTTTATTTTTAACTGCTAAAAGTGACACCTTCAAAAGTTTAAAAAAATATTGTCAAACGAGTCCAAAACCAAGTCAACCAAAAAGTAATTGTCATCCGAACGGAACATGGTGGCAAGTTCGAGAATCGCAAATTTGATAAATTTTGTTCTAAGTTTGGAATTGAACATCAATTTTTCGCTCCAAGAACTCCCGAACAAAACGGAGTTGTGGAATGGAAAAATAGAGTACTTGAGCATCTTGCTAGAACTGTGTTAAATGAATCTCAAGTACTGCATTATTTTTGGGCGGATGCTATCAATACTGCGTGTTATGTAATAAACCGCATTTTGACTAGACCTATTTTAAAGAAAACGCCCTATGAACTTTACAAAGGTAGGAAACCGAATATATCTCATCTTCGCGCTTTTGGATGCAAAGTATTTATCTTAAATAATGGAAAAGATCATCTTGGAAAATTTGATTCAAAATCTGATGAAGGTATATTCTTAGGTTATTCTTCTCATAGTAAAGCATTTAGAGTTATTAATAAAAGAACTTCTACTATGGAAGAATCTATACATGTGGTATTTGATGAGTCTCCGAAAGGAGATACTTTGAACTATGTGAAAAGTGCAGGAAATCTAGAGGACTCTGTTGAAAAACATAATGCAGATATTCAAATCTCCGCTAGAGAGGAAGCACAAGAGAATGAACTTCCTCCAGGTTGGAAAACAAACAAGAACCATCCAATCGACAACGTGATAGGTGATATCTCAAAGGGAATATTAACACGTCATTCTATTCAAAAAATTTGTAATTTCGTTTCCTTTGTTTCTCAAATTGAACCTGATTCCGTTCATAAAGCAATTGAGGATGAACATTAGGCTATTGCTATGCAAGAAGAACTAAATCAATTCATTAGAAATGATATTTGAGATTTAGTTCCCAAGCCTGATGAGCATTATATAATTGGCACAAAATGGATTTTCAGAAACAAAATGGATGAATCAGGGGTAATTATTAGAAACAAAGCGAAACTTGTTGCTCAAGGCTACAATCAAGAGGAAGGTATCGATTATGATGCGACCTATGCTTCAGTTGCACGTCTTGAAGCATTCCGAATTTTACTTGCTTTTGCATCAATAATGAAATTCACTCTTTTTCAAATGGACGTTAAAAGTGCTTTCTTAAATGGTTTTTTAAATGAAGAAGTTTACGTTAAACAACCTCCTGGTTTTGAAAGTCATGAATTTCCCAATCATGTTTATAAACTTAAAAAGGCTCTTTACGGATTGAAACAAGCTCCTAGAGCTTGGTACGATCGATTGAGCTCTTTTCTTTTAGAACAAGGCTTTGAAAGAGGGAAGGTTTATACTACTTTATTCATTTATTAATCCAAAAAGGACGTTTTATTAGTACAAGTTTATGTTGATGATATAATTTTCGGTGCTACTAATATGTCTCTATGTAAGAAATTTTCAGCTCTAATGAAAGGTGAATTTGAGATGTCAATGATGGGAGAACTCACACTCTTCCTAGGACTTCAAGTAAAGTAAGTTAAAGGAGGCATCTTTGTGCATCAAGGAAAATATTGCAAAGAACGCCTAAAGAAATTCGGAATGGAAAATTGCAAGAATGCAGCAACTCCTATGAGCACCTCTTGCTATCTCGATAAGGATGATTCAGGTAAGCCGGTAGATGTAAGTAAATATAGAGGCATGATAGGTAGTCTCCTATATTTAACTGCATCAAGATCGGATATTATGTTTAGTGTTTGTATGTGTGCGCGCTTTAAAGCAAAACCTAAAGAATCGCATTTATCTGCTGTTAAACGTATATTTAAATATTTAAAAGGAACTGAGAACACTAGATTATGGTATCCTAGTGATGATAATCTTAGTTTCATTGGATATTCTGATTTTGATTTTGTGGGATGCAAGCTTGATCGAAAAAGCACTAGTGGAACCTGCCATTTATTGGGAAGTTCATTAGTGTCTTGGTTTTTTAAAAAGCAAACTTGTGTTGCTCTTTCAACCGCTGAAGCAGAATATATTGCAGCCGGTAGTTGTTGTGCCCAAATCCTATGGATGAAACAACAACTGTCGGATTTTGGATTAAAATTGGATCACATTCCTATCAAATGTGACAACACGAGTGCAATCAATCTAACTAAGAATCATGTGGATCATTCGCGAACAAAACACATTGAAATAAGATACCATTTTCTACGAGATCATGTTCAAAAGGGTGATTGTACTATAGATTTTGTAAGTAGTGGAAATCAATTAGCTGATGTTTTCACAAAACCCCTTCCTAGAGACACTTTTTAACATATAAGAATGGAACTAGACATTTTGGATGAATCAAGTGTAAGTTAATTGACTTCAATAGACTCATTTGAACAATCACCTAAAACACAATCATAATTTCAATATGAAGTTGTTTGTGTTCCTTTTATTTATTAAAATATTTAATAAGCTTGAAAGTTCTTCTTCTCTTGTTTCAGCGCAGTCTTGCATGATTTCAATGAGTTTTATAATTTCTTTTACTCCTTAAAAACTTTGTTTTGCTTTCATATTTTTGCTGCTACTGATTCTTCATTTTCACTTGTACTACTCGATTAGTACTTTAACTAATCGAGTAGACCACTTTAAACCATTTTAAAACACTTTCTATGAAGTCGAACTAATCGAGTACCTCTCGTACTACTCGATTAGTACGTCAGTTTCAGCAGCAGTAAAAACGCATTTTGCTCATCTTCTTCCTCCTTCTTCTTCATCAAAACCACAACCTCTCTTCTCTCTCTGGTTTTCATGCTTTTTCATCTTCCTCTCTCAAATTTCTTCAAATATCCTTCTCATTATCACACACCATCACTAAATCTTTACTTTTTCTTCCATATTTCTTGTTATTTCTCTCTCTCTTTTTCCCCTTTTAAAACCCTAAAATCTCAAGTTTTCAAATCTCCAATGGCATCACCCTCTGCTCCTCCTCCAAAACGCACCAAGAGGCGGGCACGTCAGATCTCTCTGGACAATCACTTCTCCGCTGCCTCTCACAATGCTCGCTAGCCACGTTTTGAGGATAGGGAATATGCAGAAATTCGTTGCATTAACTCACAATGGCTTCTTCAACAAAGGCTTCAATTGGTAAATCTTATTGAATCTTCTGGTTTAAAGCAATTCCTAGAATTTAATTGCCCATTTTATCCTAGGTTAGTACAACAGTTTTATGCTAATCTTGTTAAACATGAAGAGAAATACTACTCCTGGGTGTGTGGATTTACATTCTCTGTTTGGACTAACCATTGCTGGGGCATCTTTAGTTAATGGGGGATTAGATTGCAATGTATCTCTGGTTTATCAAAAAGCTTTGCGACCGGGTTATCAATGGAACAGTGGAAATAAGAAAGTTAAGCCATTGACTGTTGAAAACAGAATCTTGCACTACATCATTACATACTGTCTATTTCCTAGAACTTCAAGGAATTTTGGGCAGGTTTTTGAGGATGACCTCAAGCTTCTCAATGGCATTACAAACAACATTCGTACAAATTGGTCTTGGGTAATCATAGAAAGAATGCTTTTGGCTTCTAGTTCTAGGAGTTTTGGATGGCTGCCTTACCCAATGCATGTATGTTAGTTGATTCGTCACTGTGGTGTGGTTATACTTGCTGGCGAAGAAGTTGAACGCTTTTCTGCAGATAAGTGCTGCTTAGATATGGGGATTCTTCATTTAATGGGAATTTTTACATGCTGGCACTGGTATCTGGTGTTGGAAAGAAGATCTTCAGGCCATTGAAGGTGATAATCCAGCGACACAAGATGAGGATAGGCAAGCTAAGGAACAAGCATTAAAGGCTGTTGAAGAAGGGCTGAATGTGGAAGATTTTATGGATATCCAGCCTGAGGCGCAGCCGGATCAGCCCCCTGTATCTCCTCCTCATGCTTCCTCTTATTTTGATTTTAGAGCACTGCATGATTCTCTGATTTGTCAAATTGATTCACATTTTGGTCGAGTGCATGATCGTCTTGATAGTATAGACACTCGTATGGATCAAATGGAGCATCGCATAGCAGATAATTATCAGTCAATGCAGGAATTCATCTATGATGCTTTTGGAGCTTTTTACCCTCCTCCATCCTCCTCTTGATTTGTTTTTAATCTTTCAATTTTTATATCTTTTTGGTTTTCTCTTTGTTTTATGCACTGGCTTTTCTGGACATGTTTCTTTTTGTTAAAACTTGTGGAGAATGTTATTAGTTTTATGTTTATGGTTTTATGTTTTAAATTCATTAAGAGCTGGCATATGCGTTGTCTTTTATATTTTCTAGATGATTTTCTTTAGGGGAGTTTATGGCTTTGTTATTAACCTCTATTTTGGTAATGTACTTAATTCTTTTGGCTCCTTTTTGATCATGCCAAAAGGGGGAGAAAGGTTGTTGTTTTGTTGTTTAAGCTTTACAAGTTTTCGTGCATACATTCAGGGGGAGTGTGAAAAATCAACAAGCATTTGTCATCATCAAAAAGGGGTAGATTGTATTTTGATGAAGACAAATAGCATGAAGAGTCAACAACAACAACAAACCTTTTATAGTCTATTATTTCCCACCTTATTGTAATTTCCTTTTATTTATGTTTGAGTGTGGTTGGTAGACTTAGGTTTTAACTCAAGTAAATATGAATTAGTTAGTATGAATTCCAGTTGAGTTAAATATCTGAAAAAAGACTAGAAAGGGATTGGTTAATTTTTTAACATATTTGGAACACTTATTTTCAAGCAAATAGCAGTAACTAATCGAGTAGCTCTTGCACTACTCGAGCAGTCAGCTAAACAGAAAAATATCAATTTCCCTGTCTGCTCAAACTAATCGAGTAGTGCCTTAACTACTTGATTAGAACGAGTCATCTTCATCATCTAATATGATCCAAATATGACTGTTGGAGAGGTAATCATGGGAAAATCTTTTCTAATAAGCTCCCTTTGGCTCCTCCATGATTCTTGGGGATTTTTGGAGAATATATATGATTGCCTTTTCCAACTCTCTAGGAGACCGAATTTTCACAAAAAAAAAAAAAAACCTAATTTGAGAAAATACTAGCTTTCATCCCTTTCTAAGTCATAATCTCAATTGGTCTTCACTCTTTATATTCATATTCAATTGAGTTTGTCTTGGAGCCACAATGTAAAATCAGCCAAAATCCTCGTATATTTTAAATAACAAAATTCTTTTTTTTTTAGATAAATTTTATAAATAAATATTTTTATTGACTAAGTTGTATTCTAAGAATACAACATTATTTTAACCATGGGATTTAAATTGTGATTTGAGTTTGGTTTTCATGATTTTACGAGTTACGTTTTATTAAAAATAATAAGTTCTTTTTAAGTAGAGTTTATATGTGAAAGAGTGTATTAAAGGTCGGATTGAATTTTATGTTTTTAGTCTTACCTTAATTCTATAATATAATTTTATTATTTATTTTGTAAATAAGAAATTGATTTTTTTTTCTAGAAGTGAAATAGGAAAATTTTTATTTCCTTCTTGATGGGTCTCACGATCCAATGGGCCCAAAAAGGAGGACAAGTTGTGGAAATTATTTCCTAAAAAAAATTGTTCATGAAATGAATAAAATAATACAATGAATAAATTAACATATCTTTAAGGAGTGATTTGATGCTTGAAATGACCATTTCCATGCAATTTATTGTGATGCCTAAACTACCCTTGTTTTTTACCCTAAGACCCGAATTTTAGTGCTCTTTACCCTATGGATTTTGTGCCTATAAATACCTTAAGTGTGTTGTGTGTTGGTTGCTTTCCTTCTTCATTTCTACAAAATTACACACTTGGTTCTAGAGCTCATCAAACTCTAGAACAAAAATTAAAAAAAAGAAAAGAAAATCGTGGGAGAAAGGAAGAGAGAAAGAGGAAAGAAGAAAATTTTCTTGAAGACCTAAGAGTGTTCTCAAGTGATTTGCATGTAGGAGTTTTGTTTCTTCTTCTTCTTTTTCTTCTTCTTGATGTATTTGTTTGAAGTCTTTGAAAAATTTTAAAGTGTTAAGGTTGTGATGCATGTTGAAGATTGAGCTTAGAATATGTGTAACTGAGACATGCATGTACTTTATATGTGATTGATCATGATTTTGTGTTGTAAAAATTTGTATGGATGTTCATTTTTAGTGATGGTAATTCGACCTAGTCTAGGAAAAATAGGAGTTCATGCTTTGATAATTTATTTGAGCACATGCATGATAGTTTTAGGACTAAATCTATGAGTTTTAAGCATTTGCATGTAAATATGTGACTTTGTTTTTTTCAGATCTAAGGTTTTGGTTGAAAATAAAATGAAAAGTGAATGTATATTTTATTTATTTTAGTCTTGCATGATTTAAGTAGAAAAGTGAGAAGCTTGGTTTTTGCATGTTAAAGATTTGAAAAAAATTAGTCTTTTCTTCTTAAATAATTCGGCCAAAAGTGGATTTAAGTAGGATAGGATGTTTTATTTTCGAAACTAAATTGTTAATGATGATTCTTGATGCATGGATTGAGTTTTAAGTGTTTGGCTTGCATGCATGTGATAAAAGTATAAATTGCGATTTTTGGTGCTAAAAATATATGTAAGTGTCATGCATGTTGTATTTTTGAGTTTATCTTGAGATGATGAGTGCATGCATGAATATTTAAGCCTTAAAAATTTATGTCTTGACTTTGGTGTGCTAAGTGAGTTAAATTTATTTGTTATTTATTTGATTTTTTTTCGGTTTTATGATTAAATATGTGGATAAAAATTTGTGTTAGTGCATGTTAAAATTTCAAGTAAGTAAAGACCTTTTTCTTTAAGGATAATTCCGCCATGGCGTGTAAAATAAATTACAATGATTGATTGTTGGAAATGAACTTGAATGATGATGAATTTGTTATGCATTTTAGTGATAAAATGATATTAAGCTAAAAACTATGAATTTTGTTGCATGCATGTTAAGATCTTTAGTGTTTGGTTTTATTTAAGTGATGATAAAAATTAATTAAGTTATTTTTTGTCATTTTTAATTATATTCGGTTTATAGGATTTAATATGGAAGCTTGGTTTGTTTTATTTTTTTTAAGAATAAAGAAATGACATTAGTTGATGATAATGTGAATTATTGAGTTATTCTAATTTATTTAAGTGATGTTATAAAAAGTGTTAGTTGCTGTCCAACTAATTATTTCATGGTACTAAGATTTTAAAAATGATGAATAAAGTATTTTACTTTGAAGATTTAAATATAAGACTTATAAATAATTTCTTTTAGAGAATTAAAATGTAAAAAGGTGATTTTTGGTTTTAATCCAATGTTGTCCATAATTTTTAGTTAAAGTGTTTTCAATTGCTTTAAAGTTTAAGTTTTAAGTACTCTTGTATATAATGAAAGCTAGATTGAAAAATTGTGATTTTTCGGTGTTTTCATACTTTAAACAGTGGCTGTCCAAGACTGGACCAGCAACCAAGTCAATTAGTTTAAATTACTTTATTAGTTGTTTTCAAAGGATTTTGGAGAACTTAAAGTGTTAGAAAAAGTTGGAATGATTTTGAGAAAACGATTATGTTTTATACTGTTTAACAAGAACCAAAAAGAAGAATTTTCAAAAGAAAAATGAAATGAAAAATGAATTGAGTTTGAAGAGAAATAATTCTATCCAAATAAATTAGTAATGCAAACGTATTTTGTTTAATATGAGGTATTTTAAAGATGGTGGATTGGAGCATCAATCTGTAGCAAGTACCCGCGGAAATCCTGTGCAAGTGTTTGCTGGAACAAGAGGTGAAAGAGCAGTGATCCTAAGACAATGTGGCGTTTAGACTCTTTATTAAGATGTTTCAATCATCTCAAAGATTGAAACCATGATCTGTTTATTGCTAAATGATATTGCTTATATGCTTACATGTTATATGATGTTATGTGATTTAATTATGATGCATGATTTAATCTGTTGGTCTGTACTGTTATATATGCCTGAGATATATCAGTTGTTGAGTATGGTTAATTTTCTGAGAGACGTCTGTTACGTCTTGACTCTGGATTTTATTTAAGTGAGACAATGGAAATTTTGAAATTATAATGAGGTTGAAAGTATCCAAAAAGTTATGAGAAGATGATGAGTAATTAAGGCATGTTATAAGAGAAAAGAGTAATGTTGTTTAAGATGAGAATAATGCTGATAAGAATAATGAGCAAGGATGCAAGATATAAGTTTCGATTCTGAATTGCAAAAGTTCAAGATAAGTATTGTTGGGCATGTTGGCCTAAGAATGTGCTTATGGAATGCTTTTGTACGCATATAACTTTCTGAGGAACACCTGTAAGGCTAGGACTTCAAGTCAGCCATGCGAGCTATTCATTGGTCGTGGTGCTTAATGGAATCCCTGTGAAGCTAGGACTTTAAGTCAACCATGTGAGCTATGCGAAGGGCCGTGAAGCCAAACAGCTGCTGGAACTCGAAGTCTTGTGCTTCGTTGGGGAAAAGATGTAACTCTTTAGTGGTCAAAACTTGTCGAAGGGTTGAATCAAGGATGAGTCGACCATAGGATTAAAATATTAATTAAGTGATGAAAGTTTAATAAGACTTTAAAAGACATGTACTAATGCGGTGAGTATGAGTGCGAAGTAGTGGAGAGGAAGATACCCCGATTATCTGTGGATACTCAGGAGATGATTGCAATAGGGGAGGGTAAGGATGGTGATACGTCAAGAAGCCTCGAGTACATTTCTAGGCGGAACGAATCCCATAAGTGGAAATAGGGCATGTAGTCCCAATTGGTCGTGGTAAGTTTTGCATCGCGAACTAGAAATGGTAATGTCGCCCCCTATGGCAATTCGTGAACAGTGGAGAGGGACTGGAATGAGGTTATGTGTTATATGTCAATTGTGCCAGTATTATCTTCAAGATTGCTATTGTGTTGCGGACAGCTGTCAAGCCTGCGTGGTAAAGGTCCCGACTCCTGTTTGCTTTCGACTTAGGTATGGGTGGATATGAGGAGATGTATGTAAAAACTACAATCGGTGGATGAATTAACTAAGAAACCCTAGGAGAACACCTAGAAGGGGGGGTTGAATAGGTGTTAATGAAACCTTGAAAGATTTTCGAAAGAAACGAATCGAAACAATTAAAACGAATGATTTTTACAAAAATTGCAGCCCTTAATCGATTAAGTCTGCAATTAATCGATTAACACCTGAAAGCCTTCAAATGGTTAATCGATTAATACTTCATTTAATCGATTAATGTCTGACAACTGATTCTTGGTTAATCGATTAACACCTACAGTTAATCGATTAATCACTGTTAAAACTGAAAAATCACTTTTCAATCGAATACGAAAATCAATCAATTAACACATAAGATCAGAGATAAAGCGGAATTCATTAACACCAAAATTCTTATTGATTACCTAGGTTATGAAAATGATTTTCCCAATTCAATTTGCACAATTAAAAACTAATTCATTCAATTATAGAAAATCAATCTTTTCTAGGTTTTCAATCAAGATCAATATGAAATGACAAGAATGTAAAGAGTTAAGGGAATAGAGATACTGCATATTGATTTATCCTGGTTCACTCACAACCACCGTGAGCTACATCCAGTCCCCTCTTCAACCAAGAGAGATTCTTCACTAAGGAATTAGAGTTCTCAAATTACAAGCAGAGTTCTCAAATTACAAGCAGAGTTCTCAAATTACAAGCAAATGCCTCTCAAGACTCCCTTCTTGATAGCCTCCAAGAGATACCCCACTCTTGTCTTGCAACCCTATTGAAATCTAATCTAACCTCTTCCCTTGCTTGTTGATAACCCCACAACAAGTCTTCCAAATGCTTGATGATACCTCACACCAAGACTTCCAATTGCTTGTTAACACAACAAGACTTCCAAGACGATTTTGCTTGATGAGCAACCACCAAGTCTTCCTTTGTTGTAGATAGCTTTACTTCTTTGCAATGATTACAACCAAATTGAAAACAATAACAATCCTATGAATCTCTTTCAAGAACTATGAAAATATCAACATGAGAGATTCAAAGATTCTTGATCAAAGAATGTAAAAGTGAAAGCTTTGATCTATGAGAAAGTGAGAGAGAATAGTATGGCTTTGATCTTTATAAAATTGATATGAAAATGATGTTCAATGATCACAATGATAAGGAAAAGGTTTATATAGAATACCCAAAAGTTAGGAAACTTAAAAACTTATTTTGAGAAGTGAAAAACGTATTTTAAAAACCAGTTTTACAGGTGTTAATCGATTAACTCATGGCATTAATCGATTAACCACTGTACAATGTGTGTTAATCGATTAACTCAACCCATTAATCGATTAGCCACTGTAACACACTTCTAAAAACTTGTTTTCTCAAATCTAAACCTTTTCTTTCAAACCTCTAAGCCACCTATTGATTTTAGGTTAAGTGAATACTCAAATTATAATATAATCATGCACTTGATAGAGATTCACTACCCTCTAATGACTCTACCCAAACTCATCAAAAACTAAAAGACTCAAACTAAAGATATTACAATTATACACAAATTGAATCTTCATGAGCTTGTTCTCTCTTCATCATTTGTTGTGTGTTGTTGTTTGGTGAGCTTCACACAACTTGAGCTTGATCAAAACATTTGTAGCTTGTTCAAAACCATTTTAGCTTGTTCAAAACCTTTGTCATTATCAAAACCATCACACCGGATCTAACAATGTAGTCGTGTGTGCTAACCAACCTCCTTGATGATGATTATTTCCCCACATCATCGAAGGACTTGAATTGATAAGGAATGATTATGCTTAATAAGTTATGTTCTTGGAATCTGTTGTAATGAATGATGATTGAGAAGCTTATCAGATGTGTAATCATCGAAGGAGTATAATGTGATATCAAAGTTTATTGAGGCATGGAATGATATTTGTTATTGGTGATGATGAAATATTTCCTTGTTGAGGATATTTGCTATGTTATCCTTATGTTGTTATTATCTTCTATATGAATACTATTATCGTATAATGTTCTGTTATTATGCTGTTATTATCTGTTGTTATATTATGTCTTTATCTTGGTATTGGGTCTATTGTGAGCCCACACCGTCAACATAGTGTACGTCCGGAATGCTAACTTTGTCTCCTATCTCGTTGTCGTGTCGGTAATGCTGATGTTGTAATGGATAGATGGCCTATCGTGTAGCAATCCGCATGTGGCCCCTGCAGGAGGGAGTGTGGGAAGTCACGCATGATGGTTGGATATGGAAAGGTGATTCTCGACTGGAGATTGATGATCCGAGACACATTTTGAGAGGGACTGCAATGGATGTGCACGTGGGGCAAGTCACACTCCGAGATTATCAGGATGGTGGACCGAGAGAGCATCATGAGTATGGTGGTCAACCCGCACCTTTGGCTACTAGATCACTCAAACGTGTGGAAGAGGATCCGGTGCCGCACCCTGTGGTACCACCAGAGGAGGAGGAGAATCCTATGGAGTGGTTGGATGATGATGAGATGTTGGAATCTGAGAATTCGAAGGAGGAGTGACGTGTCCGGAGCTTAGTTGTGGTGGTGTGCTGTCTCTAGGGTCTAGGATCTGTGTCTTGATGTCGAGGATTACCTAAGCAATGAACTATTTATGTAATTCAGCTTATTTTAATTTTGTCTTATGTAATACTTTTATTTTGAAGAACTTTGGTGATGAAACCTTTTGGAAACTATAAGAGCCCTTTTGATGTAATATACTGAACTATGTTGGACTCGAAGTTAAGTTTATTTTATGATGACGAATGTTTCGGAAATTCAAGTAAGTGAGTAAGTGATTTAGTGACAACTCGATTTTCAGTAAAAGGTAAAGTTGTGCATCAAAAACATGTTCATGTTTATGTTTTAAAAAAAATTGGTTTCATTTTTAGCAATTTAATAAGAAATAAATGGTAATTTTCGGAAGTGAAAATCGGGCTGTTATACACAACCTTGTTATTATCATTCATCATTGAAGGAAAGGAAAGAGCTCTTGAAGGTTTCAAGGAAGCTCTGTTTGTGGAAGCGTTGAAGAGGTTCTTCAACCATCAAGATCAATAGAAATTGGGGTAGATTTCAAGAGTTTGGTACACTCTTGAAAGAGTTAGGATTTATTGAGTGAGGTTCACTAGTAATTCCTTTTGTAACCAATTTATTTGATTTTGAGTAAAAAGCTCCCTAAGGTTTAGGGGGACTGGACGTAGCTCTCAAGGGTTGAGAGTGAACCGGTATAAAACTCTGTGTGTCTTCTTTTTATCGCTTTCATTTAATTGCGCATTTTTTTAGTGTTTCTTTTTGAACCTTAAGTAAGCCAATGTACTTGCTGTTGTTAGTATTTTTCTTGGCTTTGTGAGAAGCTCCCTGAAAATCTCTCTTCTCTGTCTGAAACAGCTCGTACTACTCGAGTAGTTGGAGCAATAATCGAGAATTTCAAGGGTTTTTGGACAGAAACTTAATTTTG
Organism: Crotalaria pallida; assembly: GCA_037953625.1. Taxonomy (NCBI): domain Eukaryota; kingdom Viridiplantae; phylum Streptophyta; class Magnoliopsida; order Fabales; family Fabaceae; genus Crotalaria; species Crotalaria pallida. Next base: position 44,615,614 of record CM075650.1, on the reverse strand, counting down.
ATCAAAAAATAAGTAAGTTTGTGCATTGCTAATATAAATTAAATTCGAAAAGTTAATATTGTTGCTTCCATTTACTGTTCACCCCCCTCTAGTAAATTGTTAGGCCGCTTGTTGGTTTCCAACAAACTTCACCAAATTTTCATAAAATCATTATAACCAAAAATCCTTGAGTTCTAAACCAAAAAAAAAAGTCACTTTTTAAGTTCAAGTATGTATGATTAAAAATTCTAGACAGCTTACACAAAATTTTTCCATTCATCAATTAAAAACTCAAACTTGATTCAAATTTTATTTCCATATCAAAATCAATGGGTTTAAGTGTTTAAAAAAACAAATTTTTTCTAAGTCCTAACACAAAATTCTTAATTTGAACAGCAAACATATAACATGTAACATCCCAAATTTTTATTTTAGCATAATAGGAAATTATGCCAAGTATTTAGGAAGAATTTCCAAGATTTGAAGAAGGTTTTTGGGTATCAATCCAACCCTAAATGAGTAATGAGCCTAAGGAAATGAATTGGAGTTAGAAAATCATCAAAATGTAACTTTTCACTGAAGTAATCGATTACTCTGCATGGCAGTAATAGATTACCAGGCCTCAGGTTAAGTTACACAAAGTGTTGCAGCAATTTAATCGATTACAAGGGCAAAGTAATCGATTACTTTGAGTAAATAATCGATTAAATTCAGGGGGTTAATCGATTACTTAGGCTCTGATGAATGTACTGAGAAATGTTGCATCACATAGGTAATCGATTACTTTGTGTGAGTAATCGATTACTCACTGGAAAAATCAGAAAAAAAAATAACGCGTGGCAGCCACTCATTCGTGGCTTAGTGGATAAGAACGCATCCACAGCCACACACAACACACTTTGGGCTTGTTGATAAGAGATGAGAAGGGGAAAAACAAACCAACAACAACATTCTCCCTCTCTCTTCTTCCTCTTCACCACGTCTTCTTCTTCCTCCTCCCTAAGGGTTCCATTTTTCTTCTTCAAAAATCAACCAAGATCAAGAGGCTTCTCCCCTATCTATCATCAAATCCTTTCTTCCCTCACTCCATGTAAGTATTTAAGCTTTGGATTTCCTTATCTCTTACCTTCCCCCTCTCATATACGAATTTTCTCTCTCTCTCTTCCAAGGTTCCATAACTCCATCATATTTGGTACAAGATCAAGGGGCTTTGGGCACTAATATCATCAACTCTCTTCCTCCTTAACTCCAAATAAGTGGGTAAGTCTTGGATCTTCTCTTTCTCTCTCTAAATTCGTTTTCTCTCTCTCTCTTGTCTTTCATGGTAATTTTCAATCTCAAGCCATTGAAGCTTCACATCTCCTTGAATCTTAGCAAGAAATCATGACATAAGTAATAATCTTTTCTCTTTATGGCTCTTGTTTTAGGTTCCTTCATTCTCCCTGTGATTCTAACTCTTTGGGGGTAAAGCTCAAGCTTGGAGCAAGTAAAATCACCTTATCTCCAAGTGTTTGAGGTAAGGGGGTGGGTTTTGCCATATTCTAGGGAGTGGGTTCTAGTTAGTATATAATGATTTGTTAGGGTTATGTGTTAGGGGAGAAAATTAGACTATAAAACCCTAGGTTATTGAATATAAAATTCTAACTAATTAAATATGCATGATGTTGGATGTAAAGACTAGAAAAAGGGAAACCCAAGGATATGAGAATGAATTATTTGATAAATGAAATTTGGATAATGATTATAATGAGGTACAAGAGGAACGGGGTAATATGTTGATGAAGTTGTTATAAATGATTTCTATGATTATTGATTTTATTTGTAAAGTTTGTATTTAATGATAATTGACTGTTATGGCAAATATATGAATGTGTTGTGGAGTAAATTGATATAGGAAGAAAATGGAATGGAAACGATTATATGTGTTGAATGTGCGTATTTGTACCTAAATGCTAAATGAGTATAAATGTTAAGTATTATCAATTGTGAATAAAGGTCATGGCTTATGAATTGAACTTGTGAATATAGGAAACGGAAGTAAAATGATTATGTGTAAACAAAAGTAAAAGGTGATATATGTAAATTAAAATGAAGGGCAATCTAAATGTTGGGCTATAAAAGAGAATACTACTTGGCATGATTGTGATAGTTGAGAAAGGAAATGAATAAGGGAATTACATGAATGATTATGTGTTGATTGTGGTTGGTTGTGATTAAATGTGTTATGATTGATTGAACAAGAATGTGGTATATATGTTGGCCTCTGTTTTGAGGTGACGATCCTTAAATTGTGATGAAATGTTTATAATGAAGATGATGTTTTAGTATAACCTATGTGGTGGTGTGAGGTACCTTCCTATGTGGAGGTGAAGTACCATCAGGCTAAATTGTATGAGGTACCTTCTTGCGTGGAGGTGAAGTACAATGGTATGAGGTACCTTCCTGTGTGGAGGTGAAGTAACCATAGGCCAAGTGTATGAGGTACCTTCCTGCGTGGAGGTGAAGTACGATAGTGTGTTGACCTCTGACCTGAGGGACACAAAATGAATAAAATGTTTAAGTGTTGACCTCTGACCTGAGGGACACAAAATGAATAAAATGTATAAGTGTTGACCTCTGACCTGGGGGACACAAAATGAATAAAATGTTTAAGTGTTGACCTCTGACCTGAGGGGCACAAAATGAATTATAATGAATGGGTGTTGACCTCTGACCTGAGGGACACATGATTTAAATAAGGAGAAATAATATGGCCTCTGTTTTGAGGTGATAAATGTGTTGAATGAGACTTGTATATTGGCCTCTGATTTGAGGCGATGTACCTGAATAAAGAGAGAGTAAAAAGAATGAAAAGTGAAGGAAATGGAATCTGAATGTAATGTGGAATTTGAATGTAATAATGAAAATGGAAATGTGGAGTAAATAATGAATACGGAAATAATGAAATGAGTATGGTGTGCAATATGTGATTATATGCCTTATTTGCTAGTTGTGTTTGACCTAGTGGGTTGTTATGCCTAGTTATAGACTGCTTTCTATTTCATGTCCAATGTTCACTCCCTTAACATTTTTCAGGTACGGAGATTGAGCTGGCACAGCCCTCGGCCGAGCAGAGTACTTTCCCTTACAGGGAGAGTAGGGTGGTTATGGGTTTTAGAGTATATTATGAACCTAAGCCTCCTACACTATTTTGATGTAAATTTAATATATATTTTCGAATGAGGCTTAGGATGTGCTATTTTAGTAAAGTTATAAGTTTTGGTTTTGATACTCAAACTTAGTATTTCCGCTAATACTCTGATTATTTGATGCACTCTGATATATTTGGAGCCCATTGGGCCTTGTTATGATTTATATATATAATCTGAAGCCCTGCTGGCTATTGTTTGTTTTCTTGAAAATGTTTACCACAGGTTAAACTTTGGATTAGTCCGAAAAACAAACAAAACTCCGTCCGTTTGACGGGTGATTTTTATTGAATTAAAAAGAAATTTCAAATTCACATTTTTAATAGCGGGGTTTTAAGGGTAAAAATCTTAGGTGTTACATTTATGGTATCAGAGCAGTTTCTCCTCGGCCTTGGAGTTATACAAACTACAAAAGATTACTCACCTAGCAAGTAATTGATGCTCATAGTAATAGTTTAGGATTATAATAGGATAATTATAGTACTATGTATCTACTTAGTAATTGAGCCTTACTGGTTTGTTCTCTCTGGCTAAGCAGTATGGCTGGAAGAAGGGCTGGTAACGATGGACTTGCTGCTATTCTGGAGCATCTATCTCAGATGCAGCAGCAGCAGGGGGAACAGATGGAAGCTGCTGCAGCGGCAGCAGCTACAACAGCAGCAGCAGCTTTGCAACCAGCTCCAGTTGAGATTGACTGGATGTCTCGTTTTCGAAAGAATGATCCGCCTCGCTTTGAAGGTGGAAATGATCCTGATGGGGCATAGAGATGGATACAGGAGATTGAAAAGATTCTCCGCTCTCTTCAACCACCAATGGAGCAGCATGTCCGATTAGCTGAATTCATGTTGACCAATGAAGCAGAACACTGGTGGGATCAGCAGAGGAGAGGATTGGAGGCAGCTAATCCTGTAATTCCTTGGGAGATGTTCAATGATCTATTCCTGGGGAAGTATTTCCCTGAAGATGTTAGGAGGGAGAAGGAGATTGCTTTTCTCCAATTGACTCAAGGTTCTATGTCGGTTGGGGACTATGCAGCTCAGTTTGAAGATCTCATCCGTTTTTCTGATTATCGGTATGCAAGTGACCGTGGCAAGTGTGTTAAGTTTGAAGCTGAGCTTAGGAGTGATCTTCGCCTCTCGGGTGAGTATCACAACATTGATAACTTTGCTTGCTTGGTCAACATGGCAAGCACGTATGAGAAGGGTCTCAAACGGAAGTTAGAGGATGAGAGAAATAGGGCAAACCGGAGAACCGGTGGTCAAATTAAGGACAAGGGACCGATTCAGAAGTCAGGTCCATACTCTCATCCCGGGGTCATGTTTCCTAGGGAATCCGGACCAACAGTGAATGCTTACGGTCCAATACCAACTTGTCAGCACTGTGGCAGGATGCATAGGGGAGTGTGTTGGACATTGGGGCGAAAGGAGGGGTTATGCTTCCACTGTGGACAACCCGGACATTTTGCTTCAAATTGTCCTAAGAACACAGTGAAGAAAGAGATTAATGCTGCTAAGGCACAGAATGCCCGTGGAGGTCCATCATTGCAGAAGGGAAATTATTCACCGTAAAGGGTGACGAGGTGGACCCAGCTGATATGGTCGCAGGTAACTAACGTTGGACAAGTCCATGAGTAACGCTTTTATGTTCGATTGTTATGGAGTTAATTTTCTCTTCTGTTAGCTAAATAGTGAGTTAGTGATGTCTTAGGATAGAATTGTTTAAAACATATTTGATATCTGCCTTCCCAAATTCAAATCTTGTTCTTATAGAGCGCTTATGAAAGACCTTATAAGAAAGTGCTTACATTTAAGAATTCTAGTATCAAGTGACCAAAATTATGTTATGATGTTGTTATTTGATGAAATGTAAGGTTAGAACTGATCACTCTAATCCTTGCATTTGTTAAATGATGACATTACTGACAGAACCCGACAGTGATGTGTTGTTGGTAGACGTGAGGATGGGATTGATCACCTCAATTCTTGCATCTATCAATAAATGCTATCATTGTAACCTCCAAAGTGAAAGTAGACAACCAAAGTAGTGACTTCCAAGGAAAGAATTCTTGTAAGTGAAGCCAACCTAACTCAGAAACATTCGTTCAAAAGCTTCTTATAGAGTTAGAGAGTAGATAGAAAATGAGTTAAGAAAACTCTACAGAAATTGTTCTTAACCATTATATCCACCAAACCGATCTTGAGCAATTTGACATTTGCTTTGAATCTTTTCCCGGTTCTTAGATAACCCTTCATAAGAATAGCCGGTTGTGCCAAATTTGTATATCCCTGTGTTAAGACCAAACAATCTTGATAACTGACTCAGCTAACGGCAAGTTTGTCGTACCCTTCACCTTTGGTAGTTGGGTAAATCTTGGAGCTGATGTGGACTCCTTCCTTCCTATTCTTTTGATCTATTCATTTAAGAAGTTGATTGTTGAGAATTTAGTAGGAGTTTTGTCTACTCTAATCAACTAAGCATTGGGGGAAAACTCTTAACCTTTGGGGTGTTTCTTGTTCATGAATGCCCGTGATTATGAAGAGCTTTAAATCCTATCGGTGTTAGTCCATCCTTATGAGAGGCAAACTTTAAGGCGTTATACTTTATACGAATCTTCGTATGCCATGATTTCAGGGCATATCATCTCTTCAAGAAAAGACTCTAGAACTATGCCGGAATGCTACGCATTTCGAGTTTTTCTATATCTAATTCTTACGACTTCTGCTTCAGAGTTAATCATAAAACAATCAAAAGTTGGATTTAAATTCATTCCATATCTTCTAGGATCGGATGTAATCAGGTATGTCGGTGCTAAGTGGGGGAGTATTTCCTAACTTAAGTTAAATTCCGGTTAATTTCGAGCGAATCGAGAAGTTGACGGAAGAAAACGAAGGGAAATAAAGTCAGACATCATGAACTCTAATAATGGGATGATTCTCCATTTACTAAACTTAACGGAATTTCGGGGACGAAATTCCAATAAGTGGGGGAGAATTGTAACATCCCAAATTTTTATTTCAGCATAATAGGAAATTATGCCAAGTATTTAGGAAGAATTTCCAAGATTTGAGGAAGGTTTTTGGGTATCAATCCAACCCTAAATGAGTAATGAGCCTAAGGAAATGAATTGGAGTTAGAAAATCTTCAAAATGTAACTTTTCACTGAAGTAATCGATTACTCTGCATGGAAGTAATCGATTACCAGGCGTCAGGTTAAGTTACACAAAGTGTTGCAGCAATTTAATCGATTACAAGGGCAAAGTAATCGATTACTTTGAGTAAATAATCGATTAAATTCAGGGGGTTAATCGATTACTTAGGCTCTGATGAATGTACTGAGAAATGTTGCATCACATAGGTAATTGATTACTTTGTGTGAGTAATCGATTACTCACTGTAAAAATCAGAAGAAAAAAAAAATAACGCGTGGCAGCCACTCATTCGTGGCTTAGTGGATAAGAACGCATCCACAGCCACACACAACACACTTTGGGCTTGTTGATAAGAGATGAGAAGGGGAAAAACAAACCAACAACAACATTCTCCCTCTCTCTTCTTCCTCTTCACCACGTCTTCTTCTTCCTCCTCCCTAAGGGTTCCATTTTTATTCTTCAAAAATCAACCAAGATCAAGAGGCTTCTCCCCTATCTATCATCAAATCCTTTCTTCCCTCACTCCGTGTAAGTATTTAAGCTTTGGACTTCCTTATCTTTTTCCTTCCCCCTCTCATATACGAATTTTCTCTCTCTCTTCCAAGGTTCCATAACTCCATCATATTTGGTACAAGATCAAGGGGCTTTGGGCACTAATATCATCAACTCTCTTCCTCCTTAACTCCAAATAAGTGGGTAAGTCTTGGATCTTCTCTTTCTCTCTCTAAATTCGTTTTCTCTCTCTCTCTTGTCTTTCATGGTAATTTTCAATCTCAAGCCATTGAAGCTTCACATCTCCTTGAATCTTAGCAAGAAATCATGACATAAGTAATAATCTTTTCTCTTTATGGATCTTGTTTTAGGTTCCTTCATTCTTCCTGTGATTCTAACTCTTTGGGGGTAAAGCTCAAGCTTGGAGCAAGTAAACTCACCTTATCTCCAAGTGTTTGAGGTAAGGGGGTGGGTTTTTCCTTGTTCTAGGGAGTGGGTTCTAGTTAGTATATAATGATTTGTTAGGGTTATGTGTTAGGAGAGAAAATTAGAGTATAAAACCCTAGGTTATTGAATATAAAATTCTAACTAATTAAATATGCATGATGTTGGATGTAAAGACTAGAAAAAGGGAAACCCAAGGATATGAGAATGAATTATTTGATAAATGAAATTTGGATAATGATTATAATGAGGTACAAGAGGAACGGGGTAATATGTTGATGAAGTTGTTATAAATGATTTCTATGATTATTGATTTTATTTGTAAAGTTTGTATTTAATGATAATTGACTGTTATGGCAAATATATGAATGTGTTGTGGAGTAAATTGATATAGGAAGAAAATGGAATGGAAACGATTATATGTGTTGAATGTGCGTATTTGTACCTAAATGCTAAATGAGTATAAATGTTAAGTATTATCAATTGTGAATAAAGGTCATGGCTTATGAATTGAACTTGTGAATATAGGAAACGGAAGTAAAATGATTATGTGTAAACAAAAGTAAAAGGTGATATATGTAAATTAAAATGAAGGGCAATCTAAATGTTGGGCTATAAAAGAGAATACTACTTGGCATGATTGTGATAGTTGATAAAGGAAATGAATAAGGGAATTACATGAATGATTATGTGTTGATTGTGGTTGGTTGTGATTAAATGTGTTATGATTGATTGAACAAGAATGTGGTATATATGTTGGCCTCTGTTTTGAGGTGACGATCCTTAAATTGTGATGAATTGTTTATAATGAAGATGATGTTTTAGTATAACCTATGTGGTGGTGTGAGGTACCTTCCTATGTGGAGGTGAAGTACCATCAGGCTAAATTGTATGAGGTACCTTCCTGCGTGGAGGTGAAGTACAATGGTATGAGGTACCTTCTTGTGTGGAGGTGAAGTACCCATAGGCCAAGTGTATGTGGTACCTTCCTGCATGGAGGTGAAGTACGATAGTGTGTTGACCTCTGACCTGAGGGACACAAAATGAATAAAATGTTTAAGTGTTGACCTCTGACCTGAGGGACACAAAATGAATAAAATGTATAAGTGTTGACCTCTGACCTGGGGGACACAAAATGAATAAAATGTTTAAGTGTTGACCTCTGACCTGAGGGGCACAAAATGAATTATAATGAATGGGTGTTGACCTCTGACCTGAGGGACACATGATTTAAATAAGGAGAAATAATATGGCCTCTGTTTTGAGGTGATAAATGTGTTGAATGAGACTTGTATATTGGCCTCTGATTTGAGGTGATGTACATGAATAAAGAGAGAGTAAAAAGAATGAAAAGTAAAGGAAATGGAATCTGAATGTAATGTGGAATTTGAATGTAATAAAGAAAATGGAAATGTGGAGTAAATAATGAATATGGAAATAATTAAATGAGTATGGTCTGCAATATGTGATTATATGCCTTATTTGCTAGTTGTGCTTGACCTAGTGGGTTGTTATGTCTAGTTAGAGACTGCTTTCTATTTCATGTGCAATGCTCACTCCCTTAATATTTTTAAGGTACGGAGATTGAGCTGGCACAGCCCCCGGCCGAGCAGGAGTACTTTCCCTTACAGGGAGAGTAGGGTGGTTATGGGTTTTAGAGTATATTATGAACCTAAGCCTCCTACACTATTTTGATGTAAATTTAATATATATATTTTCGAATGAGACTTAGGATGTGTTATTTTAGTAAAGTTATAAGTTTTGGTTTTGATACTCAAACTTAGTATTTCCGCTAATACTCTGATTATTTGATGCACTCTGATATATTCGGAGCCCATTGGGCCTTGTTATGATTTATATATATAATCTGAAGCCCTGCTGGCTATTGTTTGTTTTCTTGAAAATGTTTACCACAGGTTAAACTTTGGATTAGTCCGAAAAACAAACAAAACCCCGTCCGTTTGACGGGTGATTTTTATTGAATTAAAAAGAAATTTCAAATTCACATTTTTAATAGCGGGGTTCTAAGGGTAAAAATCTTAGGTGTTACATAACACTTAAAAGCATATCTAATTATCCAAAGCAAATTACATAACACTTTATTTTACTCTTTTCTCCAAAATAGTTAAACCACTACACATACACATTATTTCTCTTAAGCCTTTACCCATTTATAAAACATTTTGGATAGCAACAAAATCAATTAGAGTTTTACTGATCCTAAACAAAATCAATTAGAGTTTTACAACTAACATACAATCAATAAAACAATGTTTTCTACCCATTCCTTGGACTATGAATTTTGGACAGCAAAGACCATAAGCCTTAAGTACTTTTTATACTCTCCATGCCTTATCCAAAATCACTTTTAATCTCAAAAAATAGGGTTCAAGGACTTGGTGTTTATTTGATCAAATTAACTCTTTTTAAACAAGAAAAATTAATTTTAATCACATATACTTAAATACATCCAAAATGAAAACACATAATGCTCAAACACTTCAACACAAATAAAATAAAATCATGTCACCTTTACTTAAGAAAATTTCGGTCCTTCTTGCTTTAAAAAAAATATTTTCTTAAATACTCAAGGAAAAGTTCATTTCTTTCTCAAACATTCACAACTAAATACATGCCCATAACAAAAACATAGTTATAATCATATTCTTAATAAAACTTAGAAATTTCTTTTCATTGCTAGAAGTAGAAAATAATGATGAATAAAAATACTAAAATCATATAATCACAACCATATTACAAACTTCACAAAAATCATTTCTTTTGCCATATTCGTATTACAAAAACACATGTACTCATATAACTCATGAAAATAGGAATAGAGAATACTTAGAAATTCTTTTTAGGAATAAAAATAGTGATAGAAGATGAACAAAATTTTAGAGAACAACAAAATCAAAACAACCAAATTTCATTGCTTTCACAAAGGTTTTTATTAAAACCTAACACATATTCATCAATAAAACATGATAATGAGATTAACAAGGTTAAGAAAAATTGTTTTTAGAAATCAAATAGAACATGGAGGTGAGCAAAATATCTAGAGAAACACTAACATCATGGAAAAACACAAGAATATAAAAAAAAAGAAATAACTTCGTTTATTGGATTACCTCTTCCCCTAGCAAAAAGAATCCCCAACTCTAGACTCTAGGAATGAAACATACTCTTGCTCTCCTTCCTCTCCTTGCCTTACACGAATTTCTTAGAATCCAAAGGGAGAAAATTTTGTTTTTCTTATTTACTTAAGGTTGTGAAAAGAGAATATGAGTTCCAAAGGTAACTATTTATAGAGAGAACCAATTTTCCTAGGCCTTATACATAGAGAGGGTCGAGTCTTTTGGAGTTTATGGGGTACCTTGGCTTAATTTTTATTTTGTTAAGTGAATGTGACTAAAATAGGGTCTAGATACATGCCTAGGTTCAACAAGTTCTCAGATTTATTCATTCAATTAAAGAGTAATGGTGTATGTGAGTTTTCTAGGTGCTAATAGTGGCAAACTCTCACTCTTTGTGCCTTCATAAAGACTAGTTGCAAACATCCATGCTTTACATTCAAATTTTCAATTTTAAACTTGGAAAATACATGAAACAAATCTGAATTCTTCCTCCCTCCCTTGATATGGACGACACTCATAGAAAAAAGGGAAAATAAAAAATTTTAAAACTTAGGATAAGTGATTAGTGTCCATTTTATAAACTTTTTCATTGGTTTTTATTCCCTTTTTAGCTTAGTTTTGGTTGTGTTTCCTAAGTGTTTTGTAGGTTTTATTGCTTTTTGTTTGTAGTTTTTGTGATTTTAGTTTTTGAATTAAATGCATCACTAATAATCCTTATTTGCCATGATTTCAGGTATTTTGAGGCCTAGCTATGGAGGTCGATGATAAAGAAGCATAAAAAGGAGAATCGGACTACAAAAGTGGTCCATAAATGGCATGACGGGCCATTTTAGCCAGTTTGGGTGCCCAAGCATGAGCCAGGCATGCCCAGGCTGTAAAGCATATAGGGAGATAAGAGCACATATGCATGATCAAGGAAAATATGGTTTTGATGAAGACAATGTTTTGAACAAACTCAAATGTCAAAGAACAAAAACAACTAGATGAGGAGAGAGTCAACTCAAGCAAGCTCAAGGATTCAATGTGTTTAGAGTTTTATATCTTTGTTTTGAGTCTTAGAGTTTAGGTAGAGTTTAGAGAGTTTGGGTAGTGAATTTCAATCAAGTGCATGATCATATTAATCTTGAGTATTTTGTAACACCCCAAATTTTTAATCTCAGATTAATGAAAGTTTAATTGTAAAGTTTATTTATAATTAATTACTTTTATTTTAATCCTTGATTAATTATGTGTTTTATGAATGCAATTGTTGTATGAGAATGCATGAAAAATAATTTAATAAGTTATTTTATGTGAAAATAGGATTTTTGCATATAAGTCCCTGTTTAGGACCTAAAGGTAATATTAGAAAATGTTTTGGAGGGAAATGCAATAGAATATAAATTTTTGAAAATTTCAGTCGTGGTAATCGATTAGTACGATAGATACGGTAATCGATTACCGAAGTGCAGCAGCACCAGTTCATAGTGCGTTTGATGAGTCAACACCCAAATTACCCAGCTTTGACACGAATTAAGCCTTAATACATGTCTCTAAACACGTGTCGACCTGCATGCTACTGGAATTTGGCTATAAAAATGTGATTAGGGTTGGATTGAAGTTCATTTGGCCAATTTCTGAAGTTTTGCATGCAAATTTCCTGAGTTAGGGTTCTTATTTTCGCCCTTCAATTTCTCTTCCAATCCTGAGCCATAAGCCACAAACTATACACCATTGCAAAGCTTAGATTTCAAGCTTTGCAATGACATAAAAATCAATAGCTAAGAGTGTGTGTGGAGGGAGAATCGAATCCTGCAAGTTGAGGGTCCAATTCTGCAGAAAACCAGAAACTGATTCATGGAGCTTACTTTAGGAGTTGATTCTGGTAAGCTCATACACCCTTTTGATTCCAAACTTGTTCGATTATATTGTTCTTGTTGCAGAGAACAAACCCTAACAAATTTCCCCAATTTGTATGCATGTTTGATGGGTAAAAATATATAATCTTGTGACCCTACTCAAATCTGTTCTGCATGTGCTGCTGTCAAAAGGATTTTTGGGAAATCATGTGTGGAAGCCATTTCTTTGTGAAGTTTCTGTTAGAACTCAATTGTGAGGTAAGGGGAAATCTAAACATACACTAGTTTGAGATTAAAGTGCATGATTTTAATAGAAGCTCCATCAAGAGGCTCTAAGGGCTTAGTTTGATAGGGAATTTGGTTTGGAGACCAATTCATGCTCTAAAACAGATTTGAGCAAGTCATATTTGATGCATGCAAGCTATTAAGAATATGAAACCATGACTTAATTGAGTATTTGAAGTTTTGGTATGTTGAGTTGTTGAGTTTAATGGTTTTATGCATAATTAAGTGAATTTGTGCAATCTTTATGAATTGATGAATGATTTGGGTCTAACATATGATGTTTTAGAGCTTAATTTGACTCCCTTTTGCTTGGTTTTGGTTTGTTTCTTAGGTGTTTTAGGTAGATTTTGTTTAGTTTTTAATTAGTTTAGGAAATTTTATTCCCTTGAACGTTTTGATCCGTTTTGGGTATGTTTCAGGTACTTTTGGAGCTAAATTGGAGAAAATCATATTGGAGCCGGAAAGAGCATAAGAGAACCTTGAAAATGGCACAAGAACAGAGAGAAACGGAGCCACATCATATGTCACGCGCCCAGGCGTGCATGCGGCGAGAAAGTTGGCCATCAGACCTAGCGCGCCCTGTAACATCCTCACTTTTATTAGTTAATTTTAAGTTTTATTAAAATTTGTGTTAGAAATTTCTTTTAATCCTAATTACTTTTAAATATTTCACGAAAATCCGGCAGAATTTCCTCTATTTTTCGGACTTCCCAAAAATTTCCTTCTTTTAACTTGTCAGGCCAGAAATATTTAAAATCATAAAACATAATAGTTCTACAGCCAGTTCAGATCCTAACGACCGATTAGTATAAGCCTCAGGGCATACGACTATTACATATTCTAAAATTTATAAAAAGAACTGTCCACTCATAATAATAAATATACATTCAACGTAGTGGAATGAAAATCCTGCTCGGCCATGTCCCATGTAAGCTCCACTTCTGTACCAGTAAAAATATAGCAAGAAGGGTAGCATTACACAGAACTTAGAAAGATAAATCCTAAAAGAAGACATAGTAATAAACTAAGCCTACATTATTATTAATATACTATACTCATAAATTTCCATATATTTACTTTCCTTTAATTCTTCTCTTATTCTCACATTCTTTTAATTTTTAATTCTCTAACAGTTCTCGCATTTCATTACACTTTTTGGTCCGCTATTCATTTCTTTCAATTCATAATTCGCTATTCAATTTACCTCATTCATTCATTTATTTCCATTCTTAGTTCTCTGATTATTTCTACATTCTCTTTTCTTTTCTTTTTCTTCTTCTCTTCCTTTTCTTTTTCTTTTTCTCTTTCTTTTCTTTTCTTTATCTTTTCCTTTTTCCTTATGACTGAATCCAACAGACCATCAGCCACTTGTCTTTATTATGACTGAGTCCAAAAGACCATCAGTCGTTACCTTTTGTTATGACTGAGTCCACAAGACCATCAGCCGTTTCCTTTATATGACTGAGTCCAAAAGACCATCAGCCGTTTTTCCTTTATTATGACTGAGTCCAAAAGACCATCAGCCGTTTTTCCTTTATATGACTGAGTCCAAAAGACCATCAGCCATTTTCCTTTATTATGACTGAGTCCAAAAGACCATCAGTCGTGTTCATTTATTATGACTGAGTCCAAAAGACCATCAGCCGTTTACTTTTCTTTTTAAATTATTTATCTTTTCTCTTTTTATAATTTAAGTAATTCTTTTATGCCTCTCTCAATCTTTTAATTTACATTTTCATTTGACTTACCACATTTTCCTACATTTTCTACTTTATTCTTTTTCTTATTGCTAATTACCCTCGCTTTTATCCAACTCTGCTTAACTTGGTTATGTATATTATATTTTAGTTCTCGTTATTAATTCTTAGTTATTCTTTTGTTTCCTTTATTTCGTACTATTACATAACTTATTGTTTCTATTTCATTAACTCTCGTTTATTTAACTACTCTATTAGCTCACATTATTACTTAACTTATTATTCTTATTTCATTAACTCCATTTTATTTAACTATTCTATTAATTCAACTTTGTTTTCCCTATTTTATCATGCCATTTTATTTAACTTCCCTAATATCGACCTCTCTCTCGTCTTATTATCTTTTTACTAATTTCTTTTACCGGTTTCCTATTTATACTTGAAATTTAGTTTATTATCTCGTTTCTATTTTTCTAATCCCAACATCTATTAACTAATTCTACTCCGCACATACCTATTGCCTTCGCATTTAAACTCTTCTTTTATCTCACTTTTAGTTTATTTATTCTACTCTTTTTGCCTATTCAATTACTCTCTGTTCTTTTACACTCACGCTTAATTAGTTTTTCCTAACTTTTCCCTTTGGTTATATTCTATACTTTCTTATATTTTCATCCAATGTTAACCGAACTAATATCCTAAATACACTCGTTCATCCCGGACCTTATTCTAAGTATATGCATTTTATTCCCTAAGGTATGGTTTCTATTAACAATTTTATTTACTTCATTTATATCAACGGGGACTACCCTAAGGTGCATTAACATAATTTTTAATTACCCTATTATTAGCTACCACTATAGCATCCTAGAATTTACTTTCTAAGTAAAGGTAACGCAACCCATCTTACCTCGGGCTTTTGATAGAACCTGGTTTGCGACTCGGCTGGGAGATCCTGCTTTGGCTTGCCACGATCTTATTCGCAGTTACACCGATCCAATCTGGTTCACTCTCGAGACTCCACTAAGCTTCGGTCCCGAGCACAATCGAAGAGTCGGCCACGGCGACGATGACGGCGTCGGTGTTTCTCTCAAGAGAGAGAAAGGAAAGGGTGACCCAAGGAGGAGGAGAGGGAGGCTATGGCAGGAGGAGAGAGGCGATGGTGGTGCGGCTCGTGACCCTGGTGTCGGTTCCGACGGGAGAGTAAGTAGGAAAGAGGGTCAATTGAGAGAAGAGAGGAAGAACTGATTGGGGGTGGGGAACCACCGGCGGCAGCTCGCGGTGGCCGGTCGGGAGGAAGAAGGGAGATATGGAGGGAAGAGGGAATGGAAGGAGAGAGAAAGAAAGAGAGGGAGAGAGAGAGGGAGGCCAAGGTGGATGTGGCCTTGGGAGGTGGTACCGGGGAGGTCGCCGGCGGTGGAGGATGTGGAGGGAGAAGGAGGTTCGAAGTTGGAGAAGGGGGGACGGAAATGGGAGTTTCGAACCCCTCCAACACGGCCTTAAATTAGATCGGCGCTTGAGCGCCGCGACCCGCGCCTGAGCGCAAGTGTGTACAGTTTCTCATATCTGATGCCAACGCGCGCCTGGGCGCGAGGCTCTCGCGCCTGAGCACGAGACGGTTGACTTTTTGGTTGACCGTGCTTTAATTTCTTCGTTAACCGTCGGATCTGGTCCAAATTTGGAGACAAGCTTCCTAGGACCCTTACCTTCATATCCAACGATGGAATTTATGATTTGAGATTTAAATCATTTATTCCTAATTTTTCTATTATTAAACATTTTCCAACACTAGTCCTCTCATCTTAACAATTAATTAGGACTTGTATTTACCTTTCTATTTACCCAAACTTATTATTAGTCTAGTTATATTTGGGATTAAAATTCGGGATGTTACATTTCTCCCCCGAAATTCTGTTCAATTCCATGAATAGAGAACCATCCCATTGGTAAGCTTCTGACTACGGTTTTCACTTCCCTTCGGTTTTTACTTTCCACTCCATATCTGGTTAAGGTCATGCCTATTTCAACGTTTGTCTTCTAATACTACGTATTATCTCTATCTGCATAGGATCGTCAGTTTTCTTATTATTAAAGTTCCATCTCCCATTCCTTGGATTGAAATCCTCCCCCACTTGGCATCGACATACTTGATTATATCCATGCTAGGGGGTATGCTCATTCGTTGCTCAGAATAGAGCACATAGGTTCCCGACCGGCATCCAAAGCTGGAAGGGGCACGTGGGTGACTATCTATCGGTAGTCAGAGAATTATGCTGGGTTCCTACGACTTGGCGAATTCTCACATACTCATCTGAGATGCTTGAAACTTGAAGAGAGTGAAGATGAAAAGAAGAAACATGAAACACTCGAGGATGAGTCTCATGGTCTTTGAAAGACGACCCAGGATGTACTGGGTACATGTCAAGCAAGAAGACAATGGAGGTTATCCCCAAGGTGTGCATTTTCAGTAGAGAGCCATCGAAAGACGCACTTCCTGTGGACCTGCGGCTGATTTGATCGGTCTCGGTAAGGGTACTTGTCGCAGTGGTTAAGACTTGCTTCCTTCGAAGGAATCGTTGGGATCTTTAATTAGATTCTTAGGCGAGCTTTAAGCTGTCTACTATCTAATTCGATTGGTTGTAGGAGGATGTCTACAAGGTTCGCTCGAGTCGCTCTGGGGTTCTATACTCTATTACTCTCCTTTCTAATGCTACGCAAAGAACTTAGATGGAATTCTTTTCGGTTTGGTTCTGCTCTTTCTAGGGGGTATACTTTAAAAATTGTTAATCCGATTATTTCAGTTTTAAATGAAGTGTGTCAATAACATCGATCACTAATAGGTGCAAAGATCGAGGTGATCAATCCCAATCTCACATCTATTAATGACAATATCATTGTCAGGTTTGTTGATGGTATCATCCTCTAACAGGTGTAAGAGTTAGAGTGATCGGTTCTAACCTTACCTCCTACTAGTGGCAATACCATCATCGAGTTTGATGGGATTTTAACTAATGTACTAACGCTCATGGACATCTTTTTAAGTTAAATTTGAATATGCATGCTTTATGCAAAATACTTTATATAAATATTTGGTGCATTGTTAACGCTAAAAGTACCTTGGGTGAGTTTATTCGTCGCTCTACGTGCTCCTAGGACAGTCTGCAGCACGGTGTCCTGACTGTCCGCAGTGATAATAGAGGCCCTCCTTCCTTAGCTGGTTCAAAGGCCAACACAAACGTTTGTGTGATCTCCCACAGCGTGAACATAAGGGCCTAGCAATTGGGGCAGCCACATTATGGTCCACGTCCTTTGGAACTATTGCCATGGCATCAGTACCGGCATATGGGTCTGGTTCTCGCATCGGTCCTTCTCTCCTGGTAGAGCTCTCAGCACCCTGCCTACTCCTGTTTCGTTTCTCCAACCTCTCCTGTTTCAATCCTTTATCATAAGTGCTAGCCATGTTTACCAGGTCGGACAAGTTCGCGATATTCTTATACTCAAAAGCAATTTTAATCTCGGTGCAAAGCCCATCCTCAAACTTAATGCACTTAGTCCTTTCATCAGCGTCCCTGTAGCTTCCGGCATATCGGATGAGATCCTCAAAATGTGCAGCATATTCTCCAACACTCATGTTCCCTTGTTTCAGAGTCAAGAACGCCAGCTCTTTTTCTCGGCGGACATCTTCCGGGAAGTACTTCCCTAGGAACCTGATTTTGAACATGTCCCATGTGATCTCCTGGTTAACGATCTCCATTTCCCTTCGTACACGCTCCCACCAATATTCAGCTTCTCCAGTGAGCATGTACGCCGCCAAAGGGACTGTCTGCTCCGCGGGCGGTGACATTGTGCGAAAAATCTTTTCCAACTCTTGGAGCCATCTCTGGGCTGCATCAGGATTGTAGCCACCTTCAAACTTGGGTGGGTCGTTCTGTCTGAATTTAGCTAGCCAATCGATGCCAATTGGGTTTGGTGGTTGATGGAGTGCGGCGGCTGCTGCTACTGTTTCGGCCTGATTCTGATTCATTTGGACCAGATTCTCAAGTATAGTAGCCATTCTATCATCACGAGTACGTCTCCGAGGCATGGTGACTAAGCTCTGGAAAAAGAATAATTTATTCCATAATAACTAAAAACTATTAAATTGAGCATACCTATTTATCTATTCTAAGACTTGACACTATCACTTGGTTACTCGCTTGGTGAGTAATTCATAGGAGTTGTGAGTCCAAACTCCAAGGCCGAGGGAAACTGCTCTGATACCATAAATGTAACATCCTCACTTTTATTAGTTAATTTTAAGTTTTATTAAAATTTGTGTTAGAAAATTTCTTTTAATCCTAATTACTTTTAAAGATTTCACGAAAATCCGGCAGAGTTTCCTCTATTTTTCGGACTTCCCAAAAATTTCCTTCTTTTAACCTGTCAGGCCAGAAATATTTAAAATCATAAAACATAATAGTTCTATAACCAGTTCAGATCCTAACGCCCGATTAGTATAAGCCTCAGGGCATACGACTATTACATATTCTAAAATTTATAAAAATAATTGTCCACTCATAATAATAAATATACATTTCACGTAGTGGAATGAAAATCCTGCTCGGCCATGTCCCATGTAAGCTCCACTTCTGTACCTGTAAAAATGTAGCAAGAAGGGTAACATTACACAGAACTTAGAAAGATAAATCCTAAAATAAGACATAGTAATAAACTAAGCCTACATTATTTTTAATATACTTTACTCATAAATTTCCATATATTTAATTTCCTTTAATTCTTCTCTTATTCTCACATTCTTTTAATTTTTAATTCTCTAACAGTTCTCGCATTTCATTACACTTTTTGGTCCGCTATTCATTTCTTTCAATTCATAATTCGCTATTCAATTTACCTCATTCATTCATTTATTTCCATTCTTAATTCTCTGATTATTTCTACATTCTCTTTTCTTTTCTTTTTCTTCTTCTCTTCCTTTTCTTTTTCTTTTTCTCTTTCTTTTCTTTTCTTTATCTTTTCCTTTTTCCTTATGACTGAGTCCAACAGACCATCAGCCACTTGTCTTTATTATGACTGAGTCCAAAAGACCATCAGCCGTTACCTTTTATTATGACTGAGTCCAAAAGACCATCAGCCGTTTTTCCTTTATATGACTGAGTCCAAAAGACCATCAGCCGTTTTTCCTTTATATGACTGAGTCCAAAAGACCATCAGTCGTTTTCCTTTATTATGACTGATTCCAAAAGACCATCAGCCATTTTTCCTTTATATGACTGAGTCCAAAAGACCATCATTCGTTTTCCTTTATTATGACTGAGTCCAAAAGACCATCAACCGTGTTCATTTATTATGACTGAATCCAAAAGACCATCAGCCGTTTACTTTTCTTTTTAAATTATTTATCTTTTCTCTTTTTATAATTTAAGTAATTCTTTTATGTCTATCTCAATCTTTTAATTTATATTTTCATTTGACTTACCACATTTTCCTACATTTTCTACTTTATTCTTTTTCTTATTGCTAATTACCCTCGCTTTTATCCAACTCTACTTAACTTGGTTATGCATATTATATTTTTTTAGTTCTCGTTATTAATTCTTAGTTATTCCTTTGTTTCATTTATTTCATACTATTACATAATTTATTGTTTCTATTTCATTAACTCCCGTTTATTTAACTACTCTATTAGCTCACATTATTACTTAACTTATTATTCTTATTTCATTAACTCCATTTTATTTAACTATCCTATTAATTCAACTTAGTTTTCCCTATTTTATCATGCCATTTTTTTTAACTTCACTAATACTGACCTCTCTCTCGTCTTATTATCTTTTTACTAATTTCTTTTACCGGTTTCCTATTTATACTTGAAATTTAGTTTATTATCTCGTTTCTATTTTTCTAATCCCAACATCTATTAACTAATTCTACTCCGCACATACCTATTGCCTTCGCATTTAAACTCTTCTTTTATCTCACTTTTAGTTTATTTATTCTACTCTTTTTGCCTATTCAATTACTCTCTGTTCTTTTACACTCACGCTTAATTAGTTTTTCCTAACTTTTCCCTTTGGTTATATTCTATACTTTCTTATATTTTCATCCAATGTTAACCGAATTAATATCCTAAATACACTCGTTCATCCCGGACCTTATTCTAAGTATATGCATTTTATTCCCTAAGGTATGGTTTCTATTAACAATTTTATTTACTTCATTTATATCAACGGGGACTACCCTAAGGTGCATTAACATAGTTTTTAATTACCCTATTCTTAGCTACCACTATTGTGACATCCCCTATTTTCTTAACGGCAATAAATAAGTTTTCATTAAAGAGAAATTTTGAGATATTGTTTTACAAATGATTTTCGATGAATATTTTCGATTACGTAATCAATTTTCGATTTTATGGAATTCTAGTAAACAAAGATTTTTATAGAATTCAAGCAAGTGATTTTATTGAATTTGGAGTAATTTTATTATTTGTGATTTCATTTGAGAAATGAATTTCTTTGTGCATTTTTATAGATTTAACCTAATTGATTTAAAAGAGTTTTGATTTCATGATGGATTTTTATGCTTTGAAATCTAACTTACTTGTGTTGTGATTTTGTGTTTGATTTCTTAAGGTTTCAATTAGGATTTTGTTTTCCTGAATTCATGCATATGATTCTAAGATGGAAAATTATTTTCTCCAAGAAATCAAAGTCCAAATCGTCTTGATTTCGAATCGTTTCTAGAAACCTTAATTAGCATCTTTGATCTTTGATTAAACCCTAATCGAGCTCTTAATCCTTGATTAAGAACTTAATCACTCTCTTAAAACCCTAAACCCTTAAGGTTAGTGAGCTAACCTAGAATTAGCTTTCCATAAACCTATGTTAGAAAAGATTTAGTTTTGATTAGCACCTTAATCCTTGATTAAGCCCTAATTGTGACTCCCTTCTCAAACTACCCAAATTGTAAAATAGTGATTATGCTTTTATATTGGATAATGTATATGGACTTGCGCGTATTAAGAAGATAGGTAAATAAAATTTTCTTTTAAAGCGGGTGCACTAATCGTCACTTGAAAGTCTTGGAGAACAGAGTCTATGTTATCTCAAAATCATTGTATCGAGTTCGGCGATTTCTAAAACTTTTTCGCAAATAGAGTAACATTCGATCTTTTAGAAAATATCTTTTTATCAAGTAGCTTAAGCTACCCTTGCTTTGTACGATAGAACTGATACCATTTATAGCCGAGCTCTTAAGCAAATTAAATCAGAGTAAGCGGAAATTACTGGACTATGCAACTGATAGAATATAAACATAGGTTTTCATAGATATAGAGAGTCATAAGTACATAGCCCATGAGTAAAGTCTCCAAGTTTCAAAATATACAAGTCCATCATCGGATCTATATAACAGTGTAACTACAAGCCCTAGAGTGCTCCAAAAGTATATCTACAATATATATACATAACAAAATATATAACTCTAGGGATAGTCACATAGATCTGGCAGCATCAAATGGAGTAGTAGCAGCAGTAGTCTCCCAAAAGTAAAAGTAGTAGTAAGATAGTAGCAACATCATCATCACAGCAGCAGCAGCAAATCTCCTCCACAGCCTCCACACATCGGACCCTCAGACCCACATCATACACCATATGCATGTACCTAGGGATCATCGTCCCTCCAGTCACTCCCAGTAGAATGTACGACAGGCTCGCCCCCACTCTCGTCCTCCACCGGATCCTCCTCGATCTCATCCGAGGGAGAGTGTACCCTACCACTGGGTACCGGGTCAGGTGATGGTGAAACCCTGACTGGGCTCCTCGGATCAGATAGGACAGTCTCCTCGGACGACTCTCGAAGTAAAAGGGTGAGAGCGGGTAGGTCAAAAACGAAAACTATGGTAAGAGCGAGCTGGTCGCGTGGGAGGTGGTCCATGGTAAGTGTAAAACGGGGGTAAATGCATAGTGTATATGATGGGAATCCTAAACCTACGAGGACGGAATCGTATCAGCGGGTTCGGGTGGTAGAAGGTAATCTCTACCTCCCCCTCGAACACCGCACGATGGTCCTCATAGATCCATATGCCACTAGGAAGTGGCCGGATCTCGATGCAAGCAATGTAACGAGACATCACCTACAAGGGCATAGGGGTAAGCAATTCTATACACATAACCAACAGAGATTAAATTATGCAATATAAGTATGTAAATATGCATCAATTAATATCAATCACATTTAACACTTAGCAGATATTGAATGCAAGTAAGATGCTCACACTTGGTTCATTTATCACAGTTAAATTAAATGAATGGCATGATGCATGACTTTAGCTCTCAAGCCTATCTCCATCATAATACTATGTCACTCTCTGACGTCCATCCCTGACAACCCAGCACTCAACAGTGCATTGTATTCCTAGGTATACAACCATTCGTACATTCACCTAGAATGTACACGACAAGCTTGGTATCCATGCCACCCGAGCATATCCCGTCATCCAAACGGATCGTCATCCAAACGATATATCCATATCGGCATCCACTAAGCCGACCACGTCAACAACGTGTCATCAAGCAAGCGTATTGGCACTCCCAGAGGCCCTCCACATGTTTAACAAACATGAAATACGTCCTACCATCCAAACTCCAGAATGAATGCAATTTATCTTTTAGACTTAAGGGAAGTTGATTAATACTTTACAGGCCACCTAGGCTTATTTTCTTTATCAAAAAGGACCGTCACCAAACGATCTATTTGTATTAATCAATTTCTCTAGGTCTTGATCCCTTGGACTATTATTAATAATTCCTTAGTTTATTAAGTCAGAATTGAACATGGTGTTTTCAGGTTCTGAACCATTTACTCGAGTAAACTTCAGAACACTTGAGTGTTACTCAACTTTTCCAGATTACTCGAGTGTTCTTAAGACTACTCGAGTGTTCATGACTTTCTGAGGATTTGGGTTTTCAATTCAACAATTTACTCGAGTAGTTCATGGGTTACTCGAGTGTTCTTGAATATTTCCAGAATACTCGAGTGACCTTGAATGACTCGAGTGTTTGACCTAAACTTGTCCTCAGGTCATGCTCGATACTCGAGTACCAGACAAAATACTCGAGTGTTCTTGTTCATTTTACATTGTTTTGAAAGCATTTTACTCGAGTACCCTGCCTTTTACTCGAGTGTTTCGTAGCAGATAACACTGAAACCTGGTTTTAACATAACATTTTCAT
Organism: Crotalaria pallida; assembly: GCA_037953625.1. Taxonomy (NCBI): domain Eukaryota; kingdom Viridiplantae; phylum Streptophyta; class Magnoliopsida; order Fabales; family Fabaceae; genus Crotalaria; species Crotalaria pallida. Next base: position 44,592,172 of record CM075650.1, on the reverse strand, counting down.
TTCTACTTAATTCTAGTCCATTCCAGGGATCCACAGAGTTCATACAACATAATTTGAACATGTTACAACATTCATTTCATATCAAAACACAGATTTGACAGAGAATTCAGTAATCATGCATTAAAACACATTTTCACAACTCAATACCTCAATTTGCAGAATAAGCTCAATAATCATGAATTAAAGTTCATTTAAGCTTGCATGCATGATATATAACTTGCTCAACACAGTTTTAGAGCATGGATTGGTCTCCAAACCAAATTTCATATTCAATCTAAGCCCTTAGAGCCTCTTGGTGGCTCTCTAACACAATTCATGGAATTTAAACTCTATCTAGTGAATATAATTACTTCCCCTTACCTCTCAGATGTTTTCCAAACAAGGATTGACACGAAAAAGGCTCCAAAATCCTCAGACCAACTTCAAATGCCACATGCAGAGCATTTTGAGTACCACACCAAAATGGAATTGGTTTGTACATGAAACAGAGAATTAAATTGGGGAAAATTAGATTTCTAAACTCTATGCAACATAATCTAACTAAGAAAACCGAAATTGAGACTCAGGGGTTCATGAGCTTACCAGAAATCAAGATCAAAGTAAGCTCCAGAACAGAATTTGACCAAGAACAGCTTCACTTCAACTCCTTGAATCCTCCAACACACTCACTCAATCCTCACGATTTTGGTGTTTATATAAAGCTCAAGATGTAAGCTTTATATTCGTGTATGATTTGTGTTTCAATTCGACACAGAGAAGGAGAATTGATCAGACGAAGTTATGAACCCTAACTTCAACAACAACAACAAGGATGAGCAAAATTCTTCACCAAGGAGCGTTGATGAGTTTAAATAGAGCTAGAGGAAGCTCATGCACGTCGACACGAAGGCATTGAGCTGTTGATGACGGAGTAATCGTGTCAACGGAGGGGAATCGTTGGCTGTGACTCATCAAACGCACTAACTCGTGCAGTTTGACCCAGAATACTCGAGTATTCTGAATAATACTCGAGTGTTTTGCCCAGATTTTGAAAAATAATTATTTTATTTACTTTCCCTCCAAAACCTTTCCTATAATTGCTTCTAGGTCCCAACCCAGGGACTAATATGCAAAATACTCATTTTATGCATTTAAATTATTTATTAAATAATTTCACACACCTAAGCTAGTCACATGAACACATATTTTAATCAAGGATTAATATAGAAACTATTAATTATAATTAAATTATAATTAACATTTCATTAATCGGGGATTAAAATTTTGGGGTGTTACACTAATCACTAAGAATTAGTGGACTAAACCTAGATTAATTTTCCTAATCCTACCCTAATTACGATTAGATCCTAATTAGCACCTTAAACCAAATTAAGAGAACCTAATCTACCCTTGAAACCCTAGGGCCGAATATTAAGGAGCATTACTTGGTCTCCAAGTTCCTTAACTTGGTCTCCAAGTTGCATGCCAAAAAGTCAAGTACATGACATCACCTTGATGACCTAAGCATGACCTAGAAAGGAAAAAGAAAAGAAATAGAAAAAGAAGGGGGAGAAAAACCGTGAGGGACTTAGGAGCAAGACTTGGCCTCCAAGTTTTGTAACTTAGTCCCCAAGTAGTTGCAAAGAAGCCACCCATGCAAGCCCTTGATGGCAAATAGGGAAAAGTAAAGAAGAATAAAAAGAAGGGTGAGCCATGGGGAAGAGAAGACAAAGACCAAACCCACTAAAACCAACTACAAACATCAACACACACACACACACACTCCTTTGATTTCTATTTCTTCATTTCTCATTCCAAACCAAATATCACCACTCACACACACTCCATTCGGTTCTCCTTCACTTCCTTCCATTCCAAACTAAACACTTCACAACATTAAGAGCATCATCAAGCTCTTGGTGAGAAAGAGAGAGTGGCCGAATAAGAGAGAAGAAGAACAAACTCTACACCCTTCACAACCTAAGCAAGACCAAGCCAAGCTAGTGAAGAAGAGAAAGAGAAACCATGAACCTAAGGAGGAGAGTGAGTAAACCGTGAGGAGAGAGGAGAGAAATCAAAGAATTGGACTTGATTCTTTAAAGTTTTGATTAATTAAGAATTTTATTTCATGATCTTAAAAGTTCTTAACCTACTTTCTTCAATTCATTTTCGGTTTTTCATTATCTCTTTCTAGAGCTTTGATTTTTGTTTGAAAAGTTAATGCATGTTTGTTTTCAAGTTAGATCTAATGTTTTTACTCACATGCATGTTGGTTTTTAAGATGGATCTAGTGTTTTTGTCTACAAACAAGTTGATTTCTAAACTTGATCTTAAAGTTTTTGCTAAGAAAAGTGTTTTCTCTCATGATTTTAAGTTTTCTTCTTGATCTCTTAAATGGTTTTTGAAAAGGATTTGATTTTTAAGTTTTCTTATGATTTTCTAAGATTGTTTTTACTCGTATTTGAGTCTTAAAAATGAAAAATGAACATGCATCATCTTGTTGATGCTCACGGTTTTGTGGTTCTTTTGTGCAAATAATTTTTGACCTTTGATTTCTATTTTTATGCTTGATTATGGGTTGATCTATGATGTTCATAAACTAAACGTTATTGATTTGCTAAAGATATGATTTTGCATGTTGGTTTTTAAGATTTATCTACACTTTTCAATGATTAATGAATAAAGATTTAAGCTTGAAAATAAGAAGTGGACATGCATGTTGGCCTCAAGGCTAGATCCAGTGCTTTTATGTGCATGCATGTCTAGGTCAATGTTTAAACTATAACATGTTTGATGCATGTGGTATTTGAGTAAAGTTAGATTTCTAAGTTGAAAAATGTTTTTGTTGATTTTGAAAGTAAAACCGAAAAATGTATGAGTATGTGTTGTAAGGGAATTAATTTTGTTGGAAGAGCATTATGATTGATTTCGTGTTGTTGTTGTTATGTTTGTAATAGAATTAAAAACAAATGGGGGCTGTATGTTGGAGATTAAAATGGAAGGTGTTTATGTGGTAGTATGCTGAAAATTTTAATTTATAAATAATTTCCTTGTAAGAAACTTTGAGAAACAATAGTTATACTAATTGGATTGCCTTGAAATTTTAATGTGTATTCCTTGATGCTATTTAAATGAGTTCTGGAAAATTTGAAGGGATTTGGAATTGTTTTGGTAATTTAAATAAATTTTGGTTGTTCGGTGTTAATTATGGAAGTCTAAGGTTTTTAATGAAAAGATTTGAATAAATAGTACTTCTACATGTTTGATGATTCTGAAACTTGGACACTGTTTTAATTAGGTTAAATTGATTATCCCTGAATTTTTATATGATTTTTAGAGTTGGTTTATTAATTGAAATGGAATCATTTTGGTGGAAGCGATTTCGGAAAAAATAACTTTTCCAGGGAAAACCTAAACCGAGGTTTCTGACCTAAACTACTCTAAATTGCTTGAAATTTTTATGGTAGCTTCCTGAACCTCTCTAGATGCTCTCTGTAAAATTTGAGGAGATTTGGAGTTGATTTGATAATTTTACTAAAGGCAAAACAGTGAACTGTTTGGTTCAGATTTTCCAGACTTAATGACAAACTTAATTAGAAAAATATAAATTGCACAACTCCAAATAATCCGAAATTTTTATGAGATGGTCTTGACTGTATGAGGGAAGTCTATACCAATTTTCATGCAATTCGGAGTTGAAACACTATTTTTAACCATGGCATTTTGGCCTCAGGTCAGCAACAGTTCCATCATGCTTTTTATGCAAAATCTGATTGGAAACCTAACTTAAGATTGTTCAAATGACTTGGAAATTTTATATGATGAACTTTGACATATATTGGTATGTTCTGGAAGTTTTGAGGATTAAACAAATTGATTTGGTATAGTTTTAGATTTTATCCTTTGTGCTTTTCCCGTAATTGAACAAAAGCTTTATTTAAATGTTTTTGACAAACGTGAATTTTGTGCTTTGTTTAGTGACTTGGCTGGACTTGTATGATAATTATAATGTCTTAATGGAATGAGTGATCGCTTGATGATATGTTTAGACTATGCATGATTGAGTTTGCAAGATTGATTGTTTACGGTGTTTCGGTCTAGACTATTAGTTCGAAATTATGATTTGAAAATGTGTTATGTGCTATGTGCTAAATGGTTTGTTTTAAGTGGTGCATGTTAATTGAAATACTTTGTTTAAGTGCTTTGGAATTGTTTGTTTGATAAAAGAGGTGAAGGAAAATAAGTTATTTAACAAGTTACGATGTTATAATTGATCTTTTGAAGTTGATTGGTCTTTGAAAAGAATTTGATTATTTGAAAAAGTATTGGAGTAACTGGTTGCTGTTCTATTTGATTTCATCGTATTATGTTTGGAAAATAAATCATTTCAAATGTTCATTTTAACATGGAGTTTTAAAGAGATTAAAGAACAATTTTTTTCGATGTTTTCAAATCTTGGTTGTGGCTGTCCGGAATGGACCAACAACCAATTCATTTGTTTAAAGTGTTTTTATGAGTATGATTTGATTAGAATGTGCTTATAAGTTTAACTACTTTATTTGATTGAGAAAGTGTTGATTTAATTGTTTTCAAGATACTTAACTTGTTTATGGATTTAAATTGGTTTCGAACAACGGAAAGTGAACTTGGGACTTAGCATATGATGCTGCCCAGAGTTTTTCTAACTTGTATTTCTTATTTAAAAATGTTTTCAAGGTGCTTCGAAGTTGAGTTTTTATGAGGATTTAATATAAGATAAAGATGGATTTCAAAAATGACATTTTTCGATGTTTTCGGGATCGAGCGAGCTGCTGTCCCAGACGGACCAGCAACCGATCCATTTATTTAAAATGATTTCATTGATTTCTTATAATGATTTCAAAGTATTTAAAGTATAGTGAAAGTTGGGTTCTGGTTTTGAGAAAATCTCGACGTTTTACGATTTTTCCGACAAGAAGTGAAAGGAGTTTTCGAAAACGCGCTTTGATTTTAAGTATGACGATCATTTGGATGGACTAGTAACGTTAGTGTCTCCTATCTAGTATAAGGTGTGTATAAGTCAAGAAGCTGGAGCAGCTGACAGTTGGGAGCACCCGCAACGATTTCGGACAAGGTATTTGCTGGAGTTGAGGTGAGAGAGAAGCTTCCCTAAGACACCGTGGTATTTAGGTGATCTATTAGGACACTCCGTACTCTCTCAAAGTCGGAGTAAAGGTCTATCGTAGTTAGTAGTATACCCGATAAATTGTGTGCTTGTTTGTATCGCGGTATACGAAGACTCAGACCTATACCATTACATGGTATTGATTGATTGCTATATTTGCTTATGTTGAGATATATTGTCGTTAAATTGTCATTGCATGAGCATAATGCATCATCCCGCGATATAAGATAAGAATAGTAAAGACATTAGAAAACTATAAGAAATTCCCCAATGATTAGAGCGAGACTCTAAGGGATAGAGCACGCAATGGAACTGGATGATGCTGATGCGCCGAGTACGTGGATCGAGCTGATGATGTGAATGTGACGATGATGTTTTGAACATGGACGCAATGACTGTGGAACATTGTTGAGAGTGTATCTATATGGTTGTAGCCATGTGTTGAATTGATTTCCATATGGTCGTAGCCATATGATGAGAGTGTATCTACATGGTTGTAGCCATGTGTTGAATTGATTTCCACATGGTCGTAGCCATATGATGAGAGTGTATCTACATGGTTGTAGCCATGTGTTGAATTGATTCCCATGTGGTCGTAGCCACCTGTTGAAAGTGTATCTATGTGGTCGTAGCCACATGTTGAAAGTGTATCTATGTGATCGTAGCCACATGTTGAAAGTGTATCTATATGGTCGTAGCCACTTGTTGAAAGTGTATCTATATGGTTGTAGCCATATATTGAGAGTGTATCTGTGTGGTCATAACCACTTGTTGAAAGTGTATCTGTATGGCTGTTGCCATATGTTGAAAGTGTATCAATATGGTTGTGGCTACGTGTTGAGAATGACTCAGGATGGGTCGAAGCCCGTCAAATATAGTAGTCGAGTCCCACAAGAAGTAACCCGCATATGGTTGGTTCTATATGGCGGAGGTGACTTAGGATGGGTCGACGTTAGGATAATCGAGTATAACCTTTACGACTCAAAACCTTTACCCGAAGTAGTGGAGAGGAAGACACGGTGCTTACCTGCGTGGTAATCACTTGATGATTAGGATAGGGGAAGGCAATGACGGTGACTCGTCAAGAAGCCTAAGAGGAGTCTGTCTAGGCGGGGAAAAGCTACAGTGACCTGGGTTGACCATCCGAGGTTGGGTAGGTAGTCCGGTATCATAGCTGAAGTACTGCAAGATCTCTAGACGGATGACTGACACCCCCTTGACTAAATCAGGATCAGAAGAGGGATGCTTGAACAGGGTGGAGGTTGACACCCTTTGTCATGACATTTATTTTTCCCGGGCATTTTATAGTGTATCTTGGTGTAGTCTCCAAGAGCCGGTGTGGTAGAGATCATGTACTTCTGATTGCTTCCGACTAGGTGGATGGAATACGAGGAGATGTAGACCTGAACCCGAAACCCTAAAGCTTGAATTCCGATCTTATGGACTCGAGATATGTGAACAGAGAAATTTCGACTTTGCGAGACAACTGAATAAGAGATTTCCTTAGGAGAAAGATAAAGGTTTGGATAATGCGACGATTGCATTGCATCCTCATGCATCCTGCATAATTATCTGCTGTATTGTTGTGCTATGAACGTGTATTGTTGTATGCTTGTATTATCTTAATATTTTGCCTATCGTAAACCCACACCGTCGACGATACGTCGTTCGGAATGCTTACTCTCTCTGTCTTTCCCTCTTCCCTGCGGACTTCTGTGATGATGTCCACAAGTGACAGAGTGAGTAGTTTACTTTGGAAAATTGGCACTGCAAGCATGGGCCTACTGAGACAAGACTGAGGTGGAGTCTCGAAAGAGAAGAAGGTTAAGCTCGGCTTGAGGATTCGATGGTTGATGACTCGACCCTTCGGAGGAGCCTACGTCGGACGGAAATCTATTGTTATAGGGTCTATGTTCAAGTGTTGTACTCCCCTACCAGGTACTTAGACATCATTAGCTGCATCCACATGTGCACCCGAAAGATGTTTTATAAAGTTGGATAATCAATATTAAGTTTTCTGGTTAGACATAAATGAGATGGGCTTTTAAATGTTTTGTGAAAACAAGTTTCAAAGTGCGATGTTCCGTAACATCTCGGTTTGGAACTTGAAGTATGATGTGTGATATGGGACTCCAATTTATGTTGCAAATTATTTTGATAAGAGATTTTGGAACTTGGAGATTCTCATGTCCATGTTATTTTAAAAAAAATAATAAAAAAAAAAATTGGCCCAAATTTTCACCATATTAATTAAAGAAATTATATTTTCAAGTTGTCAAATCGGGGTGTTACAACTATAGCATCCTAGAATTTACTTTTTAAGTAAAGGTAATGCAACCCATCTTACCTCGGGCTTTTGATAGAACCTGGTTTGCGACTCGGTTGGGAGATCCTGCTTTGGCTTGCCTCGATCTTATTCGCAGTTACACCGATCCAATCTGGGTCACTCTCGAGACTCCACTAAGCTTCGGTCCCGAGCACAATCGAACAGTCGGCCACGACGACGATGACGGCGTCGGTGTTGCTCTCAAGAGAGAAAGGAAAGGGTGACCCAAGGAGGAGGAGAGGGAGGCTATGGCAGGAGGAGAGAGGCGGTGGTGGTGCGGCTCGTGACCCCGGTGTCGGTTCCGACGGGAGAGTAAGTAGAAAAGAGGGTCAAGTGAGAGAAAAGGAGAGAGAGAGAGAGAGAGCAAGGGAAAGAGAGAGAAGAGAGGAAGAACTGATTGGGGGTGGGGAACCACCGGCGGCGGCTCGCGGTGGCCGGCCGGGAGGAAGAAGGGAGATATGGAGGGAAGAGGGAATTGAAGGAGAGAGAAAGAAAGAGAGGGAGAAAGAGAGAGAGAGGGAGGCCAAGGTGGATGTGGCCGTGGGAGGTGGTACCGGGGAGGTCGCCGGAGGTGGAGGATGTGGAGGGAGAAGGAGGTTCGAAGTTGGAGAAGAGGGGACGGAAATGGGGGTTTCGAACCCCTCCAACACGGCCTTAAATTAGATCTGCGCTTGAGCGTCGCGACCCGCTTCTAAGCGCGAGTGTGTACAGTTGCTCATATCTGATGCCAGCGCGCGCCTGGGCGCGAGGCTCTCGCGCCTGAGCGCGAGACGGTTGACTTTTTGGTTGACCTTGCTTTAATTTCTTCGTTAACCGTCGGATCTGGTCCAAATTTGGAGACAAGCTTCCTAGGTTATTTATGAGGGGATTTGCTTAGTTTTTAGGTTATTAATTCGGTTGTAGGTTAGAGAGGGAGATTACATACGAATTTAGAGAGAGAAATTGCATTGAGAAGAGCATTGGAGATCAACAAGGAGGAATCTGGTTGAAGGATGAAGAAATTCATATTGTCTATGATCATGGGTTCTTCTTCTACTCTTTGTTTTTCTGTTTTGAATATGTGTAACTAAAACCCTTTGTTAGGAATATGATGGATTTGCATGGATCATAAATAGTTTATGAATTTATGAATTGATGTTTTCCTTTTAATTCAATTGTTTGATTGTGTTTTAATTACAATTCATAGAATTGGCCACTTTATGTTTTGTTCTGGTTCTCTAGTTCTTCAATTGAAAAATTAGGATTAGATTAGACCTTGCAATCAAGCATTATAATCATCCAATTTGTAGGGATACTTTTGGGGATTATATAACTATTTAATTCCAGAGTTCTTAATTAATGACTAATTGGTTGGTAATTTCTTAAGGAATTAAGAGTTCCAATTGAATAGGAAAAAGAATTATTAGAGGAATTTGGTAATTGTTACTGCTGGAATGTTGTTGATTTAATAAGGAAAACAGAGATTCATAATTAGTAAATTAGGTCCTGCAATGAAATCAGATTCCTAATGCTTTTTTCATATTAATTTCAACTCATTTAATTCAGATTTAGTTTTTATTTTTAATTCAGTTTTTAGTTGTTATTAATCAATCCAAATTTCAATTTTCAATATATTTTCATATTTCAATAGTAATTACAAATAAGGTAGGAATTATTGAACACAATTTACAATCCCTGTGGGAACGATATCTGGTCTTCCTAGACTGTATTACTATCTGATCTGGTATACTTGTCAGTAAGTGAACAAGTTTTTGGCACCGTTGCCAGGGATTGAAATTCGTTTTCAATAATTTTTGGTACTTATTATTAGTTATTTAGTGGAATTTGCTTTAGTAGTTTTATCTTAGCATGTGCTACTAACTCTTGTTATGAGCTGCTCGTCTGCAGGTTGTGAATCTAACCTCCAGTTGAGTGCGAAGAAGAGGAGGAAGCAAGCACAGAAGGAGAGAAAGAGATTGGCCAAGAGGATGGCTGAAGAAGGGGATGTCAAGCCGAAGACTCTTGCGGATTATGCAACTATCAGCCTGGATGCATGTGCAACTAGCATTGTGTATCCAGCAATCACCGCACCGCAGTTCAAGATTGATCCGGGCTACATTCACTTAATCAAGCAAGATCAATTCAGCGGTAATCCGCAAGAGGATCCAACAGAGCATATCTCGCACTTCCTCAGTATGTTGGGTTTCTTCAAGATTGAAGGCGCCTCTGAAGAAGTCATTCGCATGAAGCTATTCCCTTTATCTCTGAAAGATAAGGTGAAGCGCTGGCTTCAAGACCAGCCACTGGGGAGTTTGACTTCGTGGGATATACTTGTCTGCAAATTTTTGGACAATTATATTCCACCAGCTACACAAGCTAAGCTGCGGAAGAGCATTACTTCATTTGTGCAACAAGATGAGGAGACACTAGGCAAAGCTTGGGGGAGATTCAACAAGTTGCTGAAGAAGTGCCCAACCCATTCGATGCCAGAGTGGTTGCAAATCAGAGTCTTTTATGATGGGTTGAGGAAGTTAGACAAAGATATAGTGGATGTAGCAGCTGGTGGAGCTCTCACCAAGAAAACTGTTGAAGAAGCCAGAGTGGTTCTAGCAACAATGGCTAGCAACAGTAATCAGGAGGCCCCAGAGACAATAACCCAGCCAAATGATGTGGACTCTTCACAATTCCAGACCATCATTGAGCAGAATCATGAAATGCAGCAACAGATAGCTGTGTTAACCAAGCAAATGGGTCAAGTTCAAATGGTGCAATCTACTCCTAAGCCTTTCAGGGGTAATACTGCATTTTCAGTGACAACAACTGAGAGATATCACTCATGCTCTGAGCATTCACTCAGTCCTTCACCAAGTCCACCACAAAGTCCTCAACCATTGAAACAACTTTGGGAGTTGGCACTAGAGAAGATGACACAGACTACAGATTTGTTTGTGGATGAAGTTCGAGCCAATTTCAACTCTCGAGGAGAAAGCATTCGCAACTTGGAAAAGCAAGTAGAGCAAATCACTAAGAGACTGTCGCAGTTGCATCCGGGTCACTTTCCTGACACAAGCACTAATTGCCAAGTCATTACTCTTCGAAGTGGCAAAGCTTATGATGAGCCACAGAAGAAGAGTGATGATAGGGTAGTTAGGCAGAATCAGCAGCAAGTTCATAATTCAGAGGAAGAGACCCCAGTTGTGCAACAGCCTGATCCTAAAGAGAAGATTCCAGATACTCCTCTAGAGAAGCCACAGAACCAACCAGACCTCTCACGAGTGCTATATCCTCAGAGGTTGAAGAAGGAGGAGAATCAAAGGCAGTTTGCAAGATTCATGGAAGTGTTCAAGAAACTTTAGATAAACATCCCGTTTGCTGAAGCTCTTGAACAGATGCCTACATATGCCAAGTTCACGAAGGAGTTGCTCATTAACAAGAGGAAGCTGAGAGACAATGAGATGGTGCTGCTGACTGAGGAGTGTAGTGTTGTCCTTCAAAAGAAACTCCCACAAAAACTGAAAGATCCGGGCAGTTTCACCATTCCATGCAACATTGGTGGGATGGATATTGGAAAGGCATTATGTGATTTGGGAGCTAGCATCAACTTGATGCCACTTTCCATTTTCAAGAGACTGGGCATTGATGAGATTAAGCCTACAATGATCTCTCTTCAGCTTGCGGACCGCTCTATCAAGAGGCCATATGGGAAGGTGGAAGATGTTCTTGTCAAGGTGGACAAGTTCATTTTCCCAGCAGACTTTGTGATACTAGACATGGATGAAGACCAGGATATTCCATTACTCTTGGGAAGACCTTTTCTAGCAACCGGCAAAGCTTTGATTGATGTGCAGAATGGTGAACTCATGCTCCGGGTTCATGATGAGAAGGTCACATTCAATGTCTATGAGTCTATGAAGCATTCCATGGGAGATGATCAGTATCTGAGGCTGGATGTGATTGATTCTATTGTAGACTCAGTCTTAGAATAGATGTGCTATGATGATGATGCTGTGGAGGCAGCTTTGGTGACTAAGGGAGAGGAAGGAACTGAGTCTCATCAGATCAAATCCCTGTTGGATGGAGCTACAGATATCAAAAATGATAGGAAGCCGGAAGATCTGAGGCTGGAGGAAAAGAGACCAGACCCAAACCTGAGCTGAAAGTGCTACCGTCGGGCCTAAGGTATGTGTTCCTTGATGAAACTGAATACTTTCCGATTATCATAAATAGTGCCTTAAATGAAACAGAAACTGAAAAATTATTAAGAGTTTTAAGGCATTATAAGTCTGCTATAGGATGGAATGTATCAGATCTGAAGGGAATTAATCCCTCCTTTTGTATGCACAAGATTCTTTTGGAGGAGAATTTTAAGCCTGTGATACAACCTCGGCGGAGATTAAACCGCACTCTGCAAGAGGTTGTTACGAAAGAAATAGTAAAACTGTTGGGTGCTGGGATCATTTACCCCATCTCAGACAGCACCTGGGTCAGCCCAGTGCAAGTGGTTCCTAAGAAGGGTGGTGTCACTGTGATTAAAAATGAAAATAATGAATTGATACCAACCCGTACTGTTTCTGGGTGGAGAGTGTGCATAGATCATAGGAGACTTAATAGTGCCACCCGTAAGGACCACTTTCCACTGCCATTTATGGACTAGATGTTAGAGAGGTTAGCCGGGCATGAATATTATTGTTTTTTAGATGATTATTCCAGCTATAGACATATTCCTGTGGATCCTAGAGACCAAGAAAAAACTGCTTTTACTTGTCCCTTTTAGAGTTTTCGCATATCGGAGAATGCCTTTTGGTTTATGTAATGCACCTGCGACTTTTCAAAGGTGCATGCTATCTATCTTCTCAGATATGGTTGAAAATTTTATTGAGGTTTTTATGGATAACTTCTCAATCTTTGGATCCTCATTTGAATCATGTCTAAATAATCTGGAACAGGTCCTGAAAAGGTGTCAGGAAACAAACCTTGTACTTAACTGGGAGAAATGTCAATTTATGATTAAGGAAGGGATAGTTTTGGGGCATCTAATCTCAGAGAGGTGTATTGAGGTAGATAAATCTAAAATTAATGTAATTGAGAATCTACTTCCTCCTACAAATGTCAAAGGGATTAGGAGTTGTCTTGGACATGCCGGTTTTTACCGGAGGTTCATAAAAGATTTTTCTAAAATAGCCAAACCTCTTTGTAATTTGTTGGAGAAATATGTGGAGTTTAATTTTGATAATGATTGCATGAAAGCTTTCCATGATTTGAGAAAGAGACTAGTATCTGCTCCTGTGGTGATTCCACCTGACTGGAATAAACCTTTAGAACTTATGTGTGATGCAAGTGATTTTGCCATAGGTGCAGTGCTAGGACAGAGAAAAGAGAAAGTCTTTCATGTAATTTATTATACTAGTCGTGTGCTAAATAATGCTTAGATTAATTATACGACTACAGAAAAAGAGTTGTTAGCTGTGATATTTGCTATGGATAAGTTTCGTTCCTATTTGATAGGGCCGAAAGTTATAGTATACACTGGCCATGCAGCTTTAAGGAACCTTTTGGCTAAGCAAGATGCTAAGCCGAGACTGATAAGGTGGATCCTGTTACTACAAGAGTTCGATATAGAGATCTGGGATAAAAAGGGGGTTTAGAATGTTATTGCAGATCATTTGTCTAGACTTCCTTTGGAGGGTAGTGATGGGAATGTAGAGGTACCCATTAAGGATGAATTCCCTGATGAGAAACTTTTGACTGTATCTGTTACGCAACCATGGTTTGCGGATATAGCTAACTTCTATGCAACTAAGTTAGTCTCAAAAGACTTGACATGGCAACAAAAGAAAAAATTTTACATGATGTCAAGTTCTATGTTTGGGATGAGCCTTTCCTGTTTAGAAGAGGGGTAGATGGAGTTCTTAGGAGGTGTGTTCCTGATGAGGAAATCCTTGATATTTTGTGGCACTGTCATGCTTCACATTATGCTGGACATTATAGTTTTGATAAAACAGCGTCTAAGATTTTGCAATGTGGCTACTATTGGCCAACCATAATTAAAGATGCTAGGAATTTTGTAATGCAATGTGATATATGCCAGAGAACAGGTAATATCTCCCGAAGGGATGAGATGCCTCTCCAAAGTATTTTGGAGGTGGAAATTTTTGATGTTTAGGAGATAGATTCTGTGGGTCCATTCCCACCCTCATTTGGTAACAGGTATATCTTGGTTGCAGTGGACTATGTGTCCAAATGGGTAGAGGCGATTGCAAGCCCCATCAATGATGCTTCAGTGGTTGTTAACTTTGTTAAGAAGAATATTTTCAATAGATTTGGAGTGCCCAGGGTGCTTATTAGGGATAATTGCACCCACTTTTGCAATAGAGTGTTAGAGAAAGTATTGGCCAAGTATGAGGTGCATCATAAAATATCTACACCTTATCACGCTCAAACTAGTGGCCAAGTAGAGGTCTCCAATCGAGAGCTTAAGAGGATTCTAGAAAAAATTGTGAATAGCTCGTGAAAGGATTGGTCTAGGAAACTAGATGACGCTCTATGGGCATACAGAACAGCTTTTAAGAGCCCTTTGGGTATATCACCTTATCAAGTGGTGTATGGGAAGAATTTCCATTTGCCTGTTGAGCTAGTTCATAAGGCTTATTGGGCAATCAGATTTCTTAACATGGATATGCAACAAGCTGGTGAGAAAATAATTTTACAAATGACTGAACTAGATGAGTTTAGGGAACAAGCATATAATTGGTCTAAACCTTTAAAAGAAAAAGTTAAGTATTACCATAATAAGAAAATAGTCCCTAAGAATTTTGAAAAAGGTCAGCTGGTCTTGTTGTATAACTCTAGGCTAAGGCTTTTCCCTAGAAAGCTTAAGTCTAGGTGGTCTGGTCCCTTAGTTGTTGAACAGGTATTCCCTTATGGGGCAGTAGAGGTGAAAGATCCCAAGGATGGTCGAACTTTCAAAGTTAATGGCCAAAGACTGAAAATATATCTGGGAGGAGCGGTGGATAGATGCAAAACCACTGCTAAGCTCCTTAACCCCTAGTCTCTCTATGTCTCCCCTGTGCCTCCGAAAGGAGGTGACCCGTCAGGCTCGTGACGTTAAACAAGCGCTTGTTGGGAGGCAACCCAATGTTTTGGTAAGTTTTCTTTTAATTTATATTTTGTAGTGTAGGTTAGTTTAGTTAGCTTGAGGACAAGCCAACCTCTAAGTTTGGGGGAGGAGACAAAATAAAAATTTTTCAGACTTGAATTATTTCCCCATTTTTAGTGTTGGTTTGTGTCTTAGGTAGAGATTTTGTAATTATTCTAGGCTTAGGATTATTTTTCTGATGATAGGTATACATACTTAGTTTAGGATTAGATTCATTGATCATGTTATTTATTTGTTGAGCTGTAAATATTTTTGAAATTTGGTTATTTTGACAAAGTTTTTGAAAATTTGTGATTAGTGAACTGACCTTTAGCCTAGTGAGATTTTGAGCCTATATTGATGAGGTATGAGATTTATTGAAATATTTTGATGTGAGACCCCTATTTCTTTCATGAGTGTGTTCACTTTAGTTTTGTGTTCTAGAACTTGACCGGTGACCATTTCGAGATTGATAATTGATTGCATGCATGAAAATGATTAAGGCATTTAGGATGGTGTTTTTGTGGCTTTCAGAGATTTTTGTTGGATTTGTTTTCCGTTAGTTTCCCATTTTGAGCCTGATATAAATATGATTTTTCTTTGGTACCCTGCATTGATTGTATAATTTTTGTGAGTACCTTGGAAATTTTGAATGAACAATTGAGAGGGACATTTCAAAAGTATAAAAATTGTGAAAGTGTTGTTGAGTTACTCTTCTTCCAAAAGAAAAATTGAAAAAATTGAAAAAAAAAAGTTGAAAATTGTTGAATGATTAAGAGAAAAGAAATTTGTCTAGAAGAGGTAGTAGAGTAAAATTGAAAGAGAAGAAGTTTGAATTAGTTGTGATTTGAATGTGAGTTCTCATAGTATTCATTGCTCATTCATGATTTTTGAGGGAAATTTGTTTTTGCATTTTAGACCTTAGTTTTATCCTTTCTTTCTTTTATCCCACCTGACACTTTTAGCCATGGCCTCATTACAACCCTATTAAAGACCTTCTGATTTGTGCATGTTTTCAATAATTTCAGTGGAGATTTTGGTCTATGGTCAAGCATATGGTAACACTTTGCTATTGTATGAACTTGAGTGAATTGCTAATACCCTTGATACACATGAGAGATATACACTGAGAGGTTGAGAGTGTTCACTAGTTCTGAGTTCTGACTATTTTTGTTTCTTTAACCAGGTTTTGATATTCGAATAGCTTGTATAAATATGTGGCTGTATTGATGAGTCGAAGTCTTAGATTAGGTGTATTCATTTTGATTTAGATGGTAGTCTTTTGTTTTAGAATTTTTATTTTACTTTTGCTTGGGACGTGCAAAATGCTAAGTTTGGGGAAGTGATTTGGGTCTAACATATCATGTTTTAGAGCTTAATTTGACTCCCTTTTGCTTGATTTTGGTTTGTTTCTTAGGTGTTTTAGGTAGATTTTTTTTAGTTTTTAATTAGTTTAGGAAATTTTATTCCCTTGAACGTTTTGATCCGTTTTGGGTATGTTTCAGGTACCTTTGGAGCTAAATTGAAGAAAATGATATTGGAGCTGGAAAGAGCATAAGAGAACCTTGAAAATGACAGAAGAACGGAGAGAAACGAAGCCACATCATATGTCATGCGCCCAGGCGTGCAAATTGGCATGCCCAGGCATGCATGCGGCGAGAAAGTTGGCCATCAGACCTGGCACGCCCAGGCGTGCGTTACCTGATGCAGGCCCAATTGGGCATATTTTCCTGATTTCTGAGGGGATTTGCTTAGTTTTTAGGTTATTAATTAGGTTTTAGGTTAGAGAGGGAGATTACATACGAATTTAGAGAGAGAAACTGCATTGAAAAGAGCATTGGAGATCAACAACGGAGGAATCCGGTTAAAGGTTGAAGAAATTCAGATTGTCTGTGATCATGGGTTCTTCTTCTACTCTTTGTGTTTCAGTTTTGAATATGTGTAACTAAAACCCTTTGTTAGAAATATGATGGATTTGCATGGATTATAAATAGTTTATGAATTTATGAATTGATGTTTTCCTTTTAATTCAATTGTTTGGTTGTGTTTTAATTACAATTCGTAGAATTGGCCACTTTATGTTTTGTTCTGGTTCTCTAGTTCTTCAATTGGAAAATTAGGATTAGATTAGACCTTGAAATCAAGCATTATAATCCTCCAATTTGTAGGGATACTTTTGGGGATTATATAACTATTTAATTCCAGGGTTCTTAATTAATGACTAATTGGTTGGTAATTTCTTAAGGAATTAAGGGTTCCAATTGAATAGGAAACACAATTATTAGAGGAATTTGGTAATTGTTACTGCTGGAATGTTGTTGATTTAATAAGGAAAATAGAGATTCATAATTAGTAAATTAGGTCTTGCAATGAAATCAGATTCCTAATGCTTTTTTCATCTTAATTTCAACTCATTTAATTCAGATTTAGTTTTTATTTTTAATTTAGTTTTTAGTTGTTATTAATCAATCCAAATTTCAATTTTAAATATATTTTCAGATTTCACTAGTAATTATAAATAAGGTAGGAATTATTGAACACAATTTACAATCCATGTGGGAACGATATCTGGTCTTCCTAGACTGTATTACTATCCGATCTGGTATACTTGTCAGTGAGTGAACAATGAAGTTTCAGTGCATGAACATGTTTATAATATGTTATATGAACTCTGTGAATGTTTGGTTTGGGTTAGATTTGGTTAAAAATGAAAATGGTATGTTAAAACTCATTTTTTAGTGTTTTACTGTTAGGGGTAATCGATTATCACGACATGGTAATTGATTATCTGCCCTGTTTCTGAACCGGAAAGCAGAAATACACGTGGTAACCAATTACCAGCTTCTGATAATCGATTACCAGTGCTGAAAATACTTAAAAATACCATTTTTATTTCTGAACCATTAATTTAACATTCAAATAAACATTATGGAATGAATTTGGTACTGAAAAATAACTGATAGGGTATTTTAATTATTTTCTTGAAAATGTTCATGAAAATGATTTAATTACTTGGACATAATGTTGGATAATATCAAGTAATTTAAATATCAATCAATAAAATTTATTGTGATGCATTCATGCATGGAGTTGGTTGTTAGATCGAATTGTCACGGTTATTTTTATAACCTGAGGAGGGCCTCTAGGAGCGCCAAACACGTCTTGCTTGATGACACGTTTATGTGTAATAAAAAGAAACGTGGCCAGTGAGAGGATATTGATGATATGATTATTACGTTGGAACGTGACGTCTGCGAGGTTGTGGTGTTTTGAATCACTACCAAGCTTGAGCGTAATACACTTCCAAGGAATTGTATTGAATTGTACCCCGCAAAGGTACCGAGTACATAAATTGTACATGAAGTTACAAGGTGGCCGCCCGAAAAAGGAGAAATAGTTTCTATGGAAGATAGGACTGATGATAGGACATTCATACATCATGCCCCACATAAATAATTAAATGTTATTTGATTAATAATCTGAGTGTGAGCATATTATGTGCATTCTTACTTGTCATTGACTTGTGTTTTCGTAATGACCTGTAATTGATTATATGATTTTTTCATATCTGATATGCATATTGAATGTTAAACCTTTATTCTCTTTCGATTATGTGTATGTTGTTGCTTATCCCTGTGCCCTTATAGGTGATGGCCAGATACCTAGCTTGTGTAGAAATCAGACCCAACCCTAGTGGTGTATGGACATTCTAGGAGCACCGAACTACCTTTGAGGGTGAGGTGGAGATCACTCTCTATCACCCTAACCCCCTTGCTCGTGTGCGCCCTCGTAGGTTTAGGGTTCCTATTATCTATACTATGCACGTACCCCCTTTCTATACTTTTAGAGGACCACCACAGCCAGCTCGACCAGTACGTAGGTTCCATAGCTTTCGTTTTCGGACAGCCACTCGTTCTCATCCCTCCTCTTCTAGAGTTTTCGCTGATGCTGATATCCCCTCATCTGGTCCGACGGGTACTGTTAGGACTGCGTCTGCTGCAGATCCTAGACCCAGTGGTAGGGTCTCTATCCCGACAGACGAGATTGAGGAGGACCCAGAGGAGGGAGAAAGCGAGAAGGAGGTACTAGTCGAGCTGGCTACTAGACATCGAGGAGGACCGAGTGATTCCTAGGTATAGGCATGGTATAGGTAGTGCGGATCCTGGACATGATCTACAGCTGCTATGGACCCTATGGATGGATGGATGGATGCTTCTCTGTTGACTTGGACTACTGCTGCTACTGCTACTCCTGGATCAGTTTTGGAGCCATTATTTTGATATGTTATATACTGTATATATTTTTGGAAAGCTCTAGAGTGATGATCCCACTTTTTAGTTTTCAGTTGTTTGGACTTGTATCTTGGACTCGGATACCTTTGACAGCCTGGACTATGTACTCTTTCCTTTTCACTGATATAGATATATATATATATATATATATATATATATATTATGGTTATGTTTATTACTCATAGTCCAGTAATTTCCGCTTACTCTGATTATGACTTCCAAAGGATTTGGTTATGCAATTTACAAAGAAATAAGCCTAAGTTTTATGAAACCAAGGATAGCATTCCTAATATCTTTGAAATATGAGACACCTTAAATATTTTATGTAAATTGAATGCTATCACAAGTCTTATTTCCCAAAGCTTAAAGTTAGTAACATTACCAAACGCCGAATCCAATATTTGATCAATGTTTACGTTGTTTTTTCGAGATCCAAAGGTTTTTATGATTTGCGCACCCGACCTATTAGAATTTCAAAGGAAAAGAAAATGAAAAATTTATTTCCTATAAATTCTAATATATTATCAAGTCCATAATATTTCCGGGTAATAATACTTAATTAATTCTTTATTTCTTAATTACTCGGGTTAAGAAAGTAGGGTGTTTCACTTCATGCCCCTTTAAGACATCTCAATGCTACCAAATTCAAGGACATAGACAAGAAAGAGATAGTATGCAGAGAAAATTTATTAAGGGCTCAAGTTGCACTTGCAGAAGATCCTTTAAACATTAATCTCCAAAAGGCTGAAAAGGAGACAAATCAAGAGTTGAACAAGGTATGGACAGCTATTCTTTTCCTGAAACAGAAAGCTAAAGAACATTGGCTGAAGGATGGCGACCAGAATTCAAGCTATTATCATGTTGTTATCAAATACAAAAGGTACAGAAACAGAATTTTGTCTGTGAGGGATGACTATGGCATTTTATGTTCTGAGCAACCTATGATTGAAGAGGCTTTCCTTCAATTCAATAAGAATCTTTTAAGGGGTTCTGCAACTGATTGGGATTTCTCAGAGGCTGAAGTGAATCAAGGAAATAAGCTCTCAGTATCTCAGCAATTATCTTTGATCAGGTCAATTACTGGAGGGGAGATTACTCAGAGTTTTATGGCAATGTATAGTGATAAGTCCCCTGGACCTTATGGCTTTGGTGTAGGCTTTTTCAAGAAGGCTTGGCCAATTGTTAGTAAGGATTGTATTGATGTTGTACAGGAGTTTTTTACAATAGGTAAGCTGTTGAGGGAGGTAAATTCAATTGATTTAGTTCTAATTCCTAAGCATGATTGTGCAAACTTTGTAAGTGATTATAGACCTATTGCTTTATGTAACACTGTGTATAAGTGTATTACTAAGGTCATTTGCAGTAGATTGCAGCATGAGCTACCGGATCTGATCAACGAAAACCAAGCTGCATTTGTGTCCGGCAGAAGTATTGTCCATAATGTCTTAATTAGTCAAGAGCTAATGAGGCTTTATGAAAGGAAGAACAGTTCCCCTAGATGCTTCATGAAAGTGGATATCAAGAAAGCATATGATGTTCTCAATTGGGATTTTATTCAGAATATGCTCTCTGCTCTTAGATTTCCTGACAAGTTTGTGGGATGGATTATGGAGTGTGTTTCCACTGCATCTTTCACACTAGTTGTTAATGGTCAAAGGAGTGAGATGTTTAGGAATTCCAGGGGTATCAGGCAAGGGGACCCCATGTCCCCCTTAATTTTTGTGCTTACCATGGAAATGTTAACTGGAAGATTGAAGGCTGCTAGCTGCAATTCTATATTTAAATTTAATCCTTTATGCAAAGAATCTGACCTAATTAACTTGGCCTTTGTAGATGATCTGTTGCTTTTCTGCAGAGGTGATGGTGAGAGTGTGAAGGTTCTCAAAGACTCCTTTGATAAGTTTTCAAGATGTTTCTGGGTTGTATGCTAACCCTCAAAAATCTCAGATTTTCACTGCTAGTTTACCTGAGGATGTAAAGCAGCATCTGATGCAGGTTTCAGGTTTTGCCTTGGGCTCTTTTCTATTTAAGTATTTGGGCATGCCTCTCTCAGCTAGGAAGTGGTCTAGTAGTACATGTCAATTTCTTGTCAACAAAATAACTAAAAGACTGATGACTTGGTGCACAAGGAACTTATCATACCAAGGGCTAATGCAATCAATTAACTCAGTGCTACTATCATTACGTGTATATTGGGCCACTGTTTTTATTATTCCTAAGAAGGTGGTGAAGGAGATTGAGAAGAAATGTAGGGACTTTCTCTGGGGCCTGAATCAGATTGGCAGACCACGTGCATCTGTCGCTTGGACTCAGCTTTGTAGACACAAGCGTTATGGTGGTTTGGGCTTTCAGAACATACAGATTTGGAACTTGGCTGCAATTGGAAAACAAGTATGGGATTTGGCCAGCAAAAAAGATGTGTTATGGGTGTGAAGGATCAGTACTGTCTATTTAAGACATACTAATTTTTGGCACTGCAATCCTGGAAATGCAAGCTGGCACTGGAATCAGATCTTAAAGGCTCGAGACAGGTTGAAAGAGGCTTATGTGAATGATATGTGGCTTGGCATTTAGGGTGCTGCTTACACGAATTCTTACTTGGTAATCAAGAAATCTTTTCGCTGCATCGATTGGTTTGGAATCCAGCTTCGATCCAAAAACATTGTTTCATTTTATGGTTGACAGTGAAAGATAGGCTCAGAACTAAGGATGCATTAGCGGCTTATACTCAGTTGAATCCGGTTTGTGAGCTTTTCATGGTGCTTTGGAGACTAGAGACCACTTATTTTTTGAGTGCCAGTGGAGTAGTAACTTATTAGAGATGGTGTGTAACTGGAACTACTTGTTTTGTGCTCACACACGGTTTGATCAGTGGTGCGGGTGGCTGCATCATGCTTTCAAAGGAAGGACTAGAAGAAGAATTGTTTATGCGACCATGGCTTCAATTGTGTATCAAACGTGTTTTTAGACACCAATCTCAAAGGCCTGATTAAGTTTTTGTCATCCTCAGGAAGGAGCTAGCTCTTAAGTTGGCTTTATATTTTGTTAGCTTTAGATCTTGGTCGAATAAGATCTTGGTTGATAGAATTATTAGAGAAATTGATTAGGCTTATACTTTTTGATTAATTTGTATTTATTTTTTGACATTCCTCTTAGTCTATGAACTCTTCCTAAAAGGTGGCATTTGACTTAGAGGTTTGTGTGGTTTTATTTTTGTGTGTGGGTAATAAAAAATTTTATTTACCTAAAAAATAATAATAATAATAATGATCAACGTAGCCCAAACTACCTCTTATTTTCCGTTCCCTAATCATCACCACCTCCCCTCTCCCACCACTGCCACCTCCACCTCCCCCTCTTTCTTCATCGCTAAACAACCCATCGCCACTCTTGCAACCTCTCCCCTTGTTCGACCTAGCCTCACCCACCAACACCATCACCTTCTCTCCCTTACCCACTCCCACTCACAAATCATGAACCCACTGTTGCTATTGTTCCTTCAATGCCGATAACGCGAACCCTCCACCATCACCTCACCCTTTCACTCTCCCTCAATATTGCAACTTTTGTGCCTTAACTATCAAAGAACCATGAGCCCCACTACATTCCACACAAACTACAGATCGCAATTTCGGTTAATGCATGCACATCACGTTCTCTATGTTATATTCTCATACATAGATAATATGTTGTCCACTTAACGTTGGACTTAAAGATTCCATATGGCACTGCTCTTCTAAATTTGTAGTTTAGCCATCCATCAAAGAACTCACAAGCCTCATCTTCAAATCCAGGATCCGCGAGCCACACTCCTCTCAAGCCGCAATCACCCAGCAAATGCAGTAGCGAAATGTGGGTAAGGTGACAGCATCTATGGTGCTATGGTGATTGAGGGTGAAAGTAGGTGGTGGCAGCCATGGGAGAGAGGGGATGGTGAGGTTTGAGTTTCTAGAGTGAGAAAGATAGGTGCATTTTGAGTTATTCTCGATAACGAGGCTCAAAAATAATTCTACAAGGGCCAAAAGATGAATCTGATACTAAATGGCAGCAACGACTAGTCTAAACAACAATATGATGGCAACATCGACTAATCTTAACAACAATATGAGTGGTTGTGCAAAGGCAAATAGGCAATGAACGACAATGGCAATGGTTGTGCAAAAGAAATTAGCTATTTGTGCTATGTCACATGGATTTCATTCATATTTTTTTGGATAATACAAAGATAATACGAAAACATAGGAAAAGATAGAAAAAGATAGAAAAAAAATTAAAATTAGTGGTAAAATAGATACCCATAAGTTTTACTATTATTACCAAATACAAAAAATTTTTAAAAAAATCCAAATGAGATGGTGGTACACATGGCAAAGTTGGCATGGACTTTTGTCTGACACACAAGTACTTAACAGCATCATATAGACGAAAAGATTAATTTCAAAACTTTGAATTTCACAAGGACTAAAACCTTGCATAAAAATCTTTTAGGGACTAAATGCAAAATTGACCATATTTATGGGAATAAAAAACTTCAACTACCCCTATCCACAAACTCTCATTCGTCCAAAATATGCATGAGACTCTTAATGCCACTTCCTCGGAATGATAGTTATCTTATGTTAATCCACAGATATAGTAATCAATGGCTTGCAAGTATTATGGCCTTAACAAATAATTGTTCTTTCAACATAACAGCACTTGAACTCCGGACAAGAAAATCATCAGATAACTGGCCTCACTCAATCTATTTTCCATTCAAAGACTATATACAATGTACAAGAAACAATTTATGTCTCTATCTTGAGAAGAGAATTGAGGGAAGTACTATTGAATTGCTGAGCAAATCCTCGAATCACAAGAACAACTCGACTGTGTCGGGAATGCACCATCAAGTCTGCTTCATTCTCACTGTCCACTACAATCCTTAGGTGTTGATCATTCCTGAAAAGCTCCACCCGATACTTTTAGAGATCAACAATAACCTGGCAATGACATGGTGTATGGCAGAAAGTGAGTTCTAAGTTACCAAAACTTACATGAAATGGAGGGGTGTGGCTACCGCGAATTTCTGTGGTTGGAAAAGAAGTCTTAGTTAGTGGCAGGCTTTACCACCTTGATTCTTTTCCTGTTAATTTCAAGGATTCACCTCTCATAAATGCCCGATGTTAAAACCTTAAATAGTAATGACATTGGAATTAGGATTAACCCCTCTATGGCTTTTCCACTACTTATAATATGAATAAATTCCAACTCCAAAATGAAGAACACCAGAAGATTATCGAGGAACCTTTTTTGAAGTTTGGTCTTTGTCACACAATACCTATCAAGGAAGACAAGTAGTGAGCTATGAAGTACCAAGGTAACTAGAGGGAATAATAAAAATAAATTTATGGCATAATATCGAGGCACGCCAACTTTAAGATGCAAAGCTATCAAATTTTACAGGAGGTATCTCATAAATAGCATTTTGAAAAGAATTATACAATGAGATCATGGGGAACAACAAAGGGAGAACAAGTCAATCATCCACCCCAAAAATAAGAAACACTTTTCAGATGCTTCGAGAATATTGTCATACCCAACAACTTATTCTTCAAAGAATTATACCAGAATGCCAGCAAAAGCTAGTAGTTGGAACCTTTAACCAAAAAGGTAGCCACACTAAAGTCACTGTCATGTTTTCTTCCTGTGTAAACCTTATCTACGCTAGGACATCTCTAGGATAACAGTTAATAACCATCCAGGCAAATATAACAGTTTTTATTTCATTATTATACCGTGTGACAGTGGCAGGGAGAATGTAATCGTCAACAGATTTTTCGAATGTGGTATAATGACAAAAAAAATCAAACATATAGATATACCCAAGGTTGTCAAAATCGCGATTTTACTTGTAGAATCGCCGTGTTTACGATTATTCCAGCCACCGGCGATCCAGAACGAAGAAGAAGATCGTGCGGTGGTGGGTGCGGTGGGCGCGACGGGGAAGATCGCAAAATCGCTGCAATCGCCGTTCCGCAGCCGTTTCTGCGTTTCTGGAGAGAGAACCCTAATTTGGTTCTCACTTGTTTTGACCCGACTTGATTGGACCGGGTTGGGCCCAATTTTTTAAAAAAAAAAACCCTAATTTAGTCAATCAACCGTATTTTCAGCCCAAATTAAAAAAAAAAAAAAAAACAAAACAAAACCCTAAATCCTAAAATTTCCCTAATTTCCACCGCCAAAATACTTCTCCACCCTTCTAATCTTCGTTGACGTGACTGAGCGGGTAAAACTCGCGCTAATTCTTCTTCCTTCATATGCGAGTCATTTTTCTCTCTTCTCAGCAACAATATATACCATCTTCAGTCACCGACAGCAACACATAATCTTCTTCTCCTCCCTTCTCACCCGTGCCAATTCTTCTTCTCCCTTCTCACTTTTTTTTCTATGTTCTTCATGTGCAACATATAATAGCAACACATAATCTTCTCCCTTCTCACTTTTTCTATGTCTTCATCTGGTGTTAATACTCCCAATGGGGGTACTGCTGATGGGGGTGGTGGAAGCAGTACCACTGCTACTCGTAGAGTGTTGAACAAAAATGCTCTTGGGAATAGGAGTGATCCAGCATGGAAGTATGCCATTCCAATTGATGGAGATTCAAGAAAAATGAATTGCAAGTTTTGTAAAAAGGAATTAACTGGTGGAGTATATCGGTTAAAGCATCATCTTGCTTGTACTCAAAAGGATGTTGCTATTTGCCCTGATGTTACTGAAGATGTAAAGAAAGAAATGTGGAAGATTGTTGCCTTATTGGAAGAAAAATTAGTAAAAAAAAAAAACAAGGATTCATTGATGATTTAACTTCAGAAGATGCTGCTGTTGGTGATAAAAGAAAAGGAGAAGAATTAGCAAAACATGGAAAACTATTCAAGAGGGGGTTGCAGACCACCATCAACAACATATTCAAGAAGAACATAAGGGAGGAAGCTTGTGAAGACATTGCTGAATTCTTCTACGACAATGCAATACCATTCAATGTTTCCAAGAGTGAAGAATTTGCAAAGATGTGTGAAACGGTTTCCAGACATGGCTTAGGTTTTAAGCCACCCTCTTACCATGAAATTAGAGTCAAGTATTTGAAGAAGAAAGTTGACTTGGTTAATAAATCATTAGAGGAACATAGAGCTGAATGGAAGAAAACAGGCTGCACCATCATGATAGATGGTTGGACTGATAGGAGAAGGAGGACCATAATCAACTTCTTAGTGAACAGCCCCAAAGGCACTATATTTTTGAAGTCTGTAGATGCATCTAACAAATCCAAAACAGCAGATGTAATCTTCCATATGATTGATGAAGTCGTTGAAGAAGTTGGTGAAGAAAATGTAGTCCAAGTGGTTACAGACAATGCTGCCAACTACAAAGCTGCTGGAGACTTGTTGATGGATAAAAGGAGAAATATCTATTGGACTCCATGTGCAGCACACTGCATTGATTTGATGCTGGAAGATCTTGAAACAAAATTGCCAATTCATAAAGAAACGATTGCAACGGGAAGAAAGATTACAACTTACATTTATGGAAGAACTTCTCTCATCTGTCTATTGCAATATTTCAGCAAAGGAAGGGATTTGATCAGACCTGGCTTGACTCGTTTCGCTACTTCCTATCTAACTTTGGGTTGCTTGAAAGAGCATAAGGGAGCATTGGTTAGGATGTTCACATCTGATCAATGGAAAGCAACCACATTTGCAAAGACAAGAGATGGAAAGTCCATTGAAGATGCAGTCATGGATAGGGGATTTTGGAACAACATTGTCACTTGCTTAAAGAGTGCTTATCCTTTGATCAAAGTGCTTCGATTGGTTGATTCGAATGAGAAACCAGCTATGGGTTTTATTTATGAGGAAATGGATCGTGCTAAAGAGAATATAGCAAAGGCCTTCAATGCTGCCCCAAGAAAGTAAGCTTACTTATTTATACCTATTAGTCTTTGAATAGAAACTATTTAGTCTTTGTTAGAAAGATGATAGCCTATCTAATGCACTATTTTTCTGTTTTTAGCTATATGCCTATATGGGATATCATAGATTCAAGGTGGGACAATCAATTGCATAGGCCTTTGCATGCCGCAGGCTATTACCTCAACCCAAAATGCATTATAGTCCTAAATTTAAAGCTGATTATGAAGTCAAACGTGGACTATATGATTGTTTAGATAAGCTGGTTGGCAATGCTGCAGAAATAACTAAGATTGATGCCCAACTTGAAGATTTCAAGAATCAGAGAGAGTTTTTTGGTAGGCAAGTGGCCAAGGCTGCTGTTGATACTAAAACTCCAGCCCAATGGTGGGAGTCTTATGGAGAAGGGCATCCAGAACTTCAAAAGTTTGCTATCCGTGTCTTGAGCTTGACTTGTAGCTCTTCCGGATGCAAGCGAAATTGGAGTGCTTTTGAGATGGTAATATTTGAAACCTATTAGACATTAGTTATATTTCATTTATAAATTTAATTACTTGTCATGTGCCGAGTTGTTGAATGTTTTCCTATCTATTTAGGTTCACACAAAGAGAAGAAACCGCTTGAAACAAAAAACAATGAATGATGTTGTCTTTGTGATGGCCAATTCAAAGTTGGCAAAAAAGAAGCAAGCTCCTAGGAAACCTGCTGTTGACTATAGCCTAGATGATATAGCTTCAGATGACGATTGGATTCTAGGTGCTGATGAAGATAGAGAAGCTTTGGATTTGAATCATTTAGAGATTCCAACTATGGATCAAGATGGAGAGGGAGTAAGAGATGACTTGGAGATTCCAGCAGTGGATGATGAAGTTGGAGATGAAGAAAGTCATGATGTCAATGACTTGGAGAATTGGAATGAACTAAACATAGATGATCTACTGTCATAGACTCATAGATATTCTAGATAGGCATTTGGTTTAGGGGTTTTTTTGTCTAAAAACTTAAGATATTGGTTTAATTGTAGAGTTATAGCTGCTGCCCATGCCATGAATATGCCTTATTTTGTATGTATTTTGACTTATTTTGTATGTATTTTGACATATGACATATAGTCTTAACTTGGTATATGGTTGTTTATATGGATAAATATGTTTTAAGTATATATATATTGTTGGTAGGATCTTACGATCCGTGTTACGATTTCACGATTTACGATTCCCTCCCCTCCCTCCGAGCTTGTCTAAAATCTAGATATTGACAACCTTAGATATACCCCGCCTCAAATTTGACTGATCCAAGATCAAGGTTCTGCCTCACTTCTTTAAGAACATCGGGCTCCGCAAGGAATCAATCAAAGGTCAGATATAGTTATTCAATTTTAAAACTGAGAAAAAAGCTTTAACCTAAAAGAATTCAAAACTTTAAAATATATGGTTTTGATTCATGCGTTATTTTCTATTTTCATTTATGCAACAATATGTGGTTCAACCATGGTTTAGCAACAAATTTGGGTGGCTAAACTAATCGAACCATCACCTGAAGCTCAAAGGTCTAACCCGTTCAATCTTCGATTTGAATTTTAAAACAATGAGTAGTTGTAATAACAATCATCCTTTTATCAACCCTGTCTATGATTAATGTAAGAAGCACCTACATTGAAAAGTTGACACAAAGATCCATGAGTCATAAATATCATAGCTTTGTTAAAAAGGCAACCTAATGCCGAAGGCTCCTTCCTACTAAGGTCTAAGGATAGATGTACGCAACCGTAGCCCCACAGGCAAAGAGGGTATTTCAAGGATTCAAATCTATGACTTTCGGGCCACAAGGCAACAACCTTACCATTACACCAAGGCGCTCACCCTCTATAATAGCTGTGTTAAAAGTGAAAATTATAACTTTCAAATTGCATGTGTCAAGTGCGCATGTCGGGCATCATACATGTGTCATTGTCCGACAAGCAACATAACACCAAAATGGGGTTTATATGGTTTATAGACATTGACATTCATTATTTTGCTCCATGATTGTGATGGATCACTTTTAGTAAATTAAAAGAGTATTTGAAATCATTATTATTTAGGTATTGAATATAAATCACCGTAAGTCCCCACCTTTAACAGGAAACAGCTATGACTTTCAAGTAAGCTTAAAGATTTAGTGTACCTGGTATGGAGATCAGGTCAGGACTTCCAACCATTGATCTAAGCCACTGGATTCTGCTTTTCCCTTCCTTCCCAACAGCATAGAGATTGGTATGAAATCCCCTTCCCTCAATATCCAGCTTGTGTATTCTAGGAATCCCTAAGAATATGCATACAATAACTAACTAAAGAAAGGCAGAAAGCAACGCATGGGAGAATCAATCGTAGGAAAAATGGCAACCATGTTACTTAAAAAGATCTTTCTTTTTTCCAATACATAGCAAAAGAATGACAAGTATTCCAGTAAAAGCGAGGCATTAATTCAAAGAGAGACAATTCAAGCATTGTGTGAAACACTCAATAAGACTGGTACATGATGATTACTTAACTTCCTTATGCAAAAACTCACACTGTATATGATGAAAACCTCACCCCCTTGAATCAATTCATAAAATTGCTTGAATGCAACACAGAAAAACAATAGCAAGAAAGGAATATGCAGAATTAAAATCTATTATTAAAAAATAATGTTTAAAAAAAATGAAAAACTTAGAACCTTCAGATCATTATCATCACGAGGCCCTAGGGTTTTACGCTGTGATTCGGTGACGGGAAGAGAGAGAGAGGTGAAGACGAACAACAAGGGTGAGGAACATGATTCAGATTGAAAACTATTATAAGAAAAAGAAGAACATCATCAGATGATAACCCCTTTGTTTCAGATCCATTTTCGTATCCACACGAATGCTACTTCCCTTGCTGCTTCCAGCATTCACCTTGTCTCTCTCTCTCTCTCTCCCTCTAACCACTTTGTCGGTCGCTACCCTAGCTTGTTTTGCAACTCCTAGCCGACAACTATTTTATATGCCTCATTTTTCGACCGACTTCCTTTTTTTTTAGTAAATGAATTTAATTAATTAAAATAGTAGTTATTTAATAGAGCTCCTATAGAAAAATAACAATAAAAAAAACATATTCAAAATTTAAGTTCATTAATATTCGAAATATGAATTTATTATTTTCAAAGTAAAATCCCTTTTTGTACTTCCTTATTTTTCCTTTTTCAAAAATAAAAAAAAAATTGTTTTGAACAATGATATTTTAAGATTTCAATGGAGTAGTGAAGGGTATTTCGCTCTCGGACACAGTTGTACTAGGTTAAAAAAGTCTTGTTTAGAGCCGGCAAAAAAATTAGGGGTGATCTGAATAAGCCCGATATATAAGTTGGTTTCGACTCTTAAAATACAACTCGAATAGATCCCGATCATTTTTAACCCAATTTATAAAACTCGAACCCTTCAGGCATCTGGGCCACTCGTTAATATCACCTAAAAAAGCCCAAATTATTTTTTAAAAAATGAACTGCTACTGAGTTTACTTAGATTTTTATTGCCCATATTTAATCCGACAACTTTTTAGCCCGACTCGACCATCGCTCGAGGCAAAAACAAGTCGATTCGAACCCGATCGAATAGCCCAAATTTGCCACCTCTAGTCTGGTTGTTATTTAATCAAACGAATTGCTCAACTCAGAGTTTAACGATTAAATCCTCTTAGAACAATCAAGAATCCAAAATGGTATAGGTTTTATTTTTTTGGTATTGCTAACCAATGCCCCAAGGGCATTAGTTAAGGAATACATTAAAGGAAAACTTGCATTGAAAATTCAAGTCTACTAGTTCTCGAAGTTTTAAATTCACCATTTTTCAAGGTAAAGCTACCTCTTTTGTTTCCTTAATCAATGCCTTAAGGGTACTCTTTAGCATTTTCCTATTTTTTTAAAGTAGGTATAGGTTCTATTTAAGAGGGTTTTTAAAAACCTAAATGTAATGAATTAAAATAGTTTGGCTGAGTCAAGCCGAGCCCATAAAACCAACACAAAGCCCTCGTTGCACCTTGATTCTCGCCTTGCATCAATGCTACAAGTTAATACCTACCATAAAGTCAATGTAATATTCTCCATATTCTTGCCAGCCATAATTGTTGTCGACTAATCATCGCGGAATATTCCCCTTATTCCCCTCATCTTGTCTACCTATCAGGCCAAGCCTAACTAAACTAGGTATGCCTACTCTCTCCTATAAATACAACACTTATCACAAGGGGTCAAATATGCTTTCTCAACCCTTCTACTAAGAACTGTGTGTGCCTTGATTCCCTTTTCACTAGGGATAGTAGGATCGAGGTCGCCCCTGTCAGGTGATTTGAGCTCAATATATTATGTTTTTAGATGTTAATTAACCCTCTTTCTTAGTGACTTTGGCTTGTTTCTCAAGTGATTTTAGGAAAAGGATTGAGGTTTTGTCTACTAATGATGAGGAATGAGATCCTTGATGATTTTGTACCTTTTTGGCCTTGATTTCAGGTTTTGGAGCATAAATTGGTGAATTTGGATAGAGGAATAGGAAAGAAGTCTTGGAACCATGAAATTGGAGCAAAGGAGGGCCAAATGGTGATTTTCAGTCTCGTGCGCCCAAGCGCAAGAATAGTGCGCCCAGGCGCATGTGGGTCACATGGTCAGCAAATGGGGTTCAAAGAGCTAATTCTCACAGGTACTTTCACGCTCAGGCGCAAGTCAAGGCATTCCCAAGCGCGTCCATGGGGTCAGCCATTCAAATAGGGGTCAAATTCTCAATATGGTGCAGTACAATAGATGCGCCCAGGCATGCGATTCTTGCGCCCAGGCACGCGATTCGTGCGCCCAGGCGCGCGTCGCTGTTGCAGATTTTAAATTTTATCTCTTAGGATTTGATTTGTTTAGGGATATGGTTTTTGGTTTAAAAATACTAGGATTGACTGATAGTGGGAATTCGGAATAGTTTTGGGGAAATAGGTTTTGAGGTTTTGCGAAGAACACGAAGATTGGAGACTGAAGTTTAGTGGTAATTATGGATTTCTTTACTACTTTTATTGTTTTTCTTTTCTCCAGCATGAACTAAATCCTTATTTGGGATGTAGGAGTAGATGGTAATGGAACCTTGTTAATATTTATGCAATGAATTAAGTTGTTTTTCCATTACGAGTTCTGTGTTTGATTATGTTTTTATTGTTGTTCATGAAAGTGCGTGATTCATGACGTGGAAATCTTAATTTAATAGACATATTAATTTGGGATTGTGCCTAAGAATCAAACAGTTCAATTGCGTAGGGATAGACATATTTCTTATGAATTGAATAATTTTATGAGTTTTGATTGAACATTAATTAAGGGTTAGGTTTTAAGACTTCGCTTGAGACATCAAGGGAGGTTAATCTCTAAAATACGGAAACGTTCTAAGACATTAGACGTTTCCTGCTTTTGCAAAAGAAATTTGGAATTCAGGAAAATAATCTAATTTGTTGTTAAATATTTTAGGAACCTTCATTGAAACTACGTCCCACTCTTCTTACTGTCTAAGAACCGTTATTTTTATTTATTTTTCCAAGTGCAAATTCAATTATTCATTTACAAACCACAAATTCACTTTCCTGTTCACTTAGTAACTACAATTAGGTGAGAATTATTAGAGTCAATTTTAATCCTCGTGGGAACGATACTCTATTTATCATTATATTACTTGTATGATCTGGTATACTTTCCAGAACCCCAACATCAGGTGCAACAACCCAAACACATATTGTGGTGTCCAATAATCGATCTATCCTCTTATTCAATTGGCTCTTGAATATTCGGCGATATTAGTACACTACATTGGCGCGGTCTGTAGGGACCAATAAACTTCAATCCCCACCCACCCTTCAAAATCCATGTTCTGCCATGATCTACCATCGCACCACACCACCAAAACAAAATGATTTTCATTGTTACTGTTGTTCAAACCACCGGAATGTTTTTTATGTTAATCTACGCTACAGTATTCCAATGCCAAGAGGTCGAAGGAGAAATTGCTCGCAAACGTGTATGCCACTTCACGGGACACCAACACCTGTCCCGAACAACACAATGAGTCATGCCCCTTGCTATCCAAAACGTGTGAAACGATTACCATCGTCATGATGGAAATGAAGGCCACCGTGGTTCTTAACTTTCTCATGAGTCGCTCTTTTCTAATCAACACACCATCACATGCTGGACACGCACAACATGTGATTCGGACAGACCCATATCCATGCTTGACCTCAGCTAGACTCATATCACAATAGCCTTTTTTTATTTTTTATTCCTTAATAACAAATGTTCTTAATAATCCAAAATATTACAGGAATTTCTCATACTTGAAAAAAAAAATGCTCATGCAAATAACATTCTTTAGAATCTTAAATTGTGAACCATGAAAAAAGTGAAAATTTTGGGAAACATTTTAGATGAAAATATTATATTTTTAGTGTGAATTGACTCTCACACCCCGACTATTTATAATCGCATATATTCCATCAATATTTTTTCTTTAATAAAAGAACAATCACATTTGCAGAAATTTTTATATTAATCTCATAAGACTATATCAAACATGAGAATCAGAATGAAACTTACTTATATATCATGTATCACGTTCTTCGATGCAATCAAGGATGTTCACGGATCTGTTCAGTTTGGTTATCGGGCAAAAAAGTTATCTATTCCGAAGATAAAAATTAAATATGAGTTGATTCAGTTTGATTAATTTAAATTAACAAATCTGATCTGATCTGATTCAAAAATTATATTTGATTTTGACTCAGTTCGGTTTGATTCATATTTATTTATTAATGTGGAGCTTCTAAAATAAAGAGATCGTTGTATACATATCACAAAAAGACCTTGAAAACAATAAATATAAATAGAAATGTTAAAAAAATTTAGGCAAATGCTAAAAAAATCAAATATAATAGAAAATTATTGGAATATATATATATATATATAATTCTTGGTATATGAATCATTGTGCACTTATGATTGTATTTTTAATTTTAGAAACCAATTGTTAGCAAGACCCAAAATCCTAATGATAAAAAAGTAAGTAATCGTATTATATAATATCTATTTGAAATTTATATACATAAATAAGACCAAATCGTCAATCTTGTGATGAACCCATTTTAGATGGGACTTTTGCCACCTCATTTATTACTGAGTACATCCTATTTATTTTTTTTAATTTTTTCCTAAAAAATACTAGGTACAGAATAAGTCGTGATCTATAAATTACGACCAACTAATTAAAAATATGGGTCATGGTGTATAGGTCACGATCATGCACTTCAGGAAAAAAGAAGTCGTAAGATATATCTCACAACACAATAAAATTGAAAAATTATGACCTTATCACCCAAAAAAATTGAAAATGGATATGGGTCGAAATACCCCGATCTCACATGCAGGTGGGACATTACATGGCATGTTTTTGACCTTTTCTTTTCACACCCCCATTTTTCTCCCCACCCCCCATTTTTTCCGCCTCACATGAGGCGAAAGTGCTTTTTTTCACCCTTTCCACCTCTTGAGAGGCGGAAAAACCAATAAATTTACACTTCCACCTCATGTGGGGCGGAAAAAATGGGGGGTGGGGAGAAAAATGGGGGGTGAAAAGAAAAGGTCATGATTTTTATATGTTGGTGCTTAATATGCTTGTGATGATTGTTGTAACATCTCAATTTCGACTTAGAATTTTCACTAAAAATTTGCGCCATTTTTTTTTATTTAAACATTTCCAAAATCAGTTTATTTTAATTCTTTTACAAAAAGATTTTCATAAAATAATTTGATTCATTTGTTTACAAAATAATTTGATACTTAACTTGCGTCATAAAAATTCTATTTCCAAAAAGAGATGTTACCATCCAATACATTTCAAAAAAACTCATTTTCTCCATGTCATATTTAATTGATGGTTAACTTGCGGAAAATAATTTAGGTACATATGAACATGATACAATAACCAAAAAGAACTTCTTTTATTTCATTTAAAATAATCCATATTACAACTGGGGTTACATTCGGGATAGAGTAATCGTGCCCTACCAATCCAAAGATGGAATACAAAACAAAAACTATCCTAGACTATTAGTCTTCATCATTTCCTCCACCGCAAATGTCTGGAATATTCCTTGATTGCTGCTTCTGCTTCCTCCTCGTATGTACGTCGTCTCGCGATCCTCTTCCATCTTGAGCAACCGCTACTTGAGATAGTACATGATCTGTCATCTGTGAACATTGTTCCCCAATGTTCACAGGAAAGGGAAATAGAGAGAGTAAACACTTCCGAACGATATGATCGTCGACGGCGCGGGCTTACCATAGGGGAATATTAAGACCATACAAGCATATTATAAAACAATATATACATCATTATTACCAATCTCTTATAAACAACTTCAGCTAAATACCATAGGGTCCTTCCCACCAAAAGGATAATCTTCATGAAACCATATCCATTATATTTAATTATCTTTAGGCTCTAAGCTAAGTTTCATTGTCATAACCACCGAAAATTCAAGAGGGGGTACCACACCGAGGCTCAAGGGTTTGGTAGCACACACGTTACATCTCTTCCATCATTCCAACCACATCCTAGTTCGAAAAGCAGATGGGACGCACAGGAACCCTAACCATGCTGGCATCGATGTCGAAGGGTACGCACCAAAGAGTATTCAACAACCGAAGTAAAATCATTTCATCAATACAGTTTCAAAAGTACAGCGACATCTAGCCCCATTCGGGTTCCCTCTCACCATCTAAGATTTGCTCAAGGGGGCGACAGTGCTATCTCTAGTTGATCGTGCAGTTCTTCGCTACGACATTGTCTACAACCGAGACACAAGTCCTTGTAGTCTTGTCCCGCCTAGAGAAGCGCTCGAGGCTTCTTGACGTTTCACCGTCCTTGCCCTCCCCTATCACAATCGACACTTGAAGAAACACCGACCTCCAAGCATACCTGAGTATCCGTAGATAATTAGGGTGTCTTTTCTCTCCACTACTTCACTCTCAACGCGTAGGTTTAGGAAAGGGGTTCCTAAGTCTTTTAAGTCTTTTCTTAAACCTAAGTTTTGGTCGACCCATTCTAAGCCTCGCTTCTAACGGGCCTCGACCTCTAAGGGACCACAGCCATATTTACTTATAGTACAGTGGATTCCACAAGACTTGAAACCACGACACAGTCATCCACGTGGCCAGCCACTTAAGGGGATTATGTAACAAAGTTATTTTTGTGCCGCTTGCACCATCACTGTACACTACTATCGCTTTTGCAATTTCACATTATTCTTTAACCATTCTTATATTTCATAATAATATTTACAAAATATGTCAAGTCCTTTTCATGGAACGACCGGTCGAAAAACACAAAGAACTCTTTTCATAGGAACCACCGAACATTAATTATCTTTCCATAAGATGAACCATTATTTCCAAAATATAATATACAATTCAAAAATATTCAACATGGCATAATCAATTATCAACCGACATACAATAAATATCGAGGAATCGTGTTTTTCGTATAAACGGCGGGATACACACTCAATTGCCGTTTTACTACTCGACCGATAGATTCCTAGTTCCGACCTTTGAGATGATACGGAACGTCCTAATATTATCCTACATGCCACTATGTCTTAAGAAGGCTTCTCTCTCACCTGAGATCCACGCTTACTCTGTTTCAACCTTTGTGTCTGCAGCTCCAGCAGCTCGCTCACTTTTGATTCTTTTTATTCTTAAACGATAAACGGTATACAATCAATATCTAGCAAATACCTTATACTATCTATTTACTTAGGTAAGGATAAGACCCAAAGTACCAAAGTACCTTAAAACAGAAATCCTTTTCAAAACAGAATGTCCTTTTTAAGGCGTATAATAACTTAAAATAATCCCTTTTAAAATTCAAGAAATCCTATTTGCAAAACATAATTTAAAACTCATCTAATACTTTGAAAACTATTTAGAATACATTTTTATTTCTATAATACCATACTTTATTACTTATATAGCAACTACCACATGCACACACTTATACCAGTAAAAACAACAATTTATTTAAACAAATAACATCAAATCATACTTTCACAAATTCACTTTTATAATTTCTTTTTACTCTATACACTTATATTAAAGGTCCTATCATAAAAATCCTCATACTAATTCATTCCAAAACAATTTTTATAGTTGATGCAACTAATCTAGAATTTTGGACAGCATACCCTACAAGTCTTGCAAAGTCACTTTTTCTTTTTAGCTTTTAAATTATGAAAATCATCTCCAATCATAATATAACTTTTAAAACATAATCATAACATCCTAAGGATAAATTTCAATTTTTCTTTCACTACAAATTTCTCTTCTAAGCACCTTATAACAACTACCATGTCCAGACCACTCATACAGCATGACTTTAAAGTATTTTTCTTTTGATGCAAATTTTTAATCAGACCAAGCAGTAAACAAATTTTGCAAAATCATGTTATAAACACATATAATTAAATGAGAAAATAAACTCAAGCATTCCAAGTTCAAAATACTTTTTCTATCATTAATTAGATTAAATTACAGACTACAAACAGTTTACAGAAAATTCACTTTCAAGCATCAGTACATTCAAAAAAATCACTTTTGTACTTCCTTTTTATTTTTAAATACTTATCATAAAGCATACATTACCAATTATATCAAAATGATTTTCATCCTTGATGCAACTATATTACAATCTTGGACAGCACATACACTATTTCTCAAAAATCAATTTTCTCCTAAACAGTTCATCGAAAACACATGCCACTTTTTCCTAAAAATTCTTTACAAGCCCTACTATAATAAAATGATTAAATATGATTCAAATAAAGCATATCAGTTTGCAGACATCATAAGTCCAGTTGCATCACTTCAAAGATTTAAACTATCAGACTCTAACATTCCTATACATATGTAAACAGTTAAGCATAGTATACACCTATAAAAATTATTATTTGGGGTCTTATACCTTATGAAAATAATACTTTTCAGCATTAAGAAAATTTCCAGATCTAAATATATTTTTATCAGAATACATAATACACACTGATAACCATGTATTCACATAAAAAAATCAATTAAAAATAATCAAACATTCTGTTTTTCTCTTCAATAAATTCGGCCAACATTATATACATAAAAGAGTACTTTTTAAATTTTCAAACACACATATATACTTTAGTCACTTAATTTCATATACTCAAAATAATCAATTTGACACAAGATAATCACTTTTCAAAAAATTACTTTTGTACAGTAACTAGTTTACAATTTATACTAACCACATAGTCAGACATTTACACAATCACAAGATAAAATTTACCTATTTACTCCTAAATTTACCAAACCAAATAATATAAACCATGTGTAACTTTTTATCCAAATCAATTATACATCACTGTTAACACCATAAAATCCAGAATTTTCATATGTTTTCATAAAACTAATTTCATTTCACCATTACAACATCAGAGATCAAAAAATCATCCAATAAGTCACATAACATAATAATAACAACTACCACTCTATATATATATATATATATATATATATATATATATATATCACGACCAAACAATAAAACAAGGCAAAAGACTAAGATTTTCTTCTTTTCTTTTAATGCTACATTAGATCTTATAGTTTCAGTAACACAAAATTTTCAGAATCTTATTTTAGTTTTCAAACAAAAAGGACTAAAATACTTCAAACAGATACAAAATTTCTATAAAATATAAATGTTTATATTGTAAGAACACAAAAATTCCAGAATATAATTTTTCCTTTTGTGCTACAAAATTCGGTCATCTCAAGGCCAAAGAAAAGGGGAGATTATTCTCTTTAAACAATTCATTTTGTCCCTTTCCTTCAAACATTTATTCATTTGACCATAAAAACAAAATACCATCAACAAATACATAGTTCATCCTAATAAAAAAAAGAAGAAGCAGAAACTTTTAGTTCTTACTATATATAAAAAGAATTAGGGATTCTAATAACAGTAGAAGAAGAAATGAACTAAATTAAAAATAGAGACTTAGAGTTACCTCTCCTCCTAAAGCTAAAAGACTTCCCCAAAGTTAGAAAATTTTCCTCCTCCTCCTCCTCTATGCAACTCGCCACCCTCACTCTCTTTTCTCTTGGAATTTTTTCTCAAAATAACAACAGGTAGTGTGTGAAATGGTGAGAGGTGTGATGGTCTATTTATAGGTGAAGAGGAGTCAAATTTTCCACCTCATTCTGATCCAAATTCATCCCCCTCCTAGTCAAAGATGAGTCATCAACTTAACTTCATCACTTGGAAACTCACAAGCATTAAATGAGATTTTTCCAAAAACTATGGCTTATTAACTTAAGAATGATTCCTCACAATTTTCAGAAAATTCTCCTCTCTCCCTCCTAATTAAAAAAAATAAGGAGAAAATTTCCCATTGGTCCATTTTGAATTCACCACATAATTGACCAATCACATTAAGGCTTTCATTTGTAATAATTCAGAAATAATTAGAAAAATGCTAATATTTGGTCTGTGAAATCAGTAGACATTTAAATAAATATATCAATATATAAATAAAATTATTTTATAGCCCAATAATTTATTTCATACTCCAAAATAATTTTTCCAAGTTAGAAATACCAAAAATTCGTTTTTCTCTACTGTACAGTACTTTTTCGTAGATGCCAAAATAAAAATTCTCTTTTCACATATTCAGATACTAAATTTTAATACGATCGTTTTCATATAAAGTTTATAATTTTTGGACTTACGGTTTGAAAGTTATGAATTTTTGAAGCTCTAAGATCATTTCCTTCAAAAATGCACTTCATAAGCTTTCAAATAATTTTATAATAAGACAAATACGAAAATATATTTTATTTGGATGGTAGTCCAATTGAAAACCTCAGAAATGTATTTTTGTTTTCAAAATAATATACACTTGATTCAAAAGGTCATTAAATGCATTAAAATCACACCTTTACACTTAAAACTCAAAAATTCGTTCAGTACTGTAGCAGTGATAAAATTTTGAAAACTCCAGAATAGTGTAACACTCCTTGTATATCATCTTACTTTATAAGATAAGTAAGAAGTTTATGAAAACTTGGACTTGTTATCGTTGGAAAAAGATCTGAAAATAATAATTTTCCCTTCCCTTGAAAATTCTTTTTCACAAACACTTGATTTGTAATGAGGTTGACTAACAAAATCAGAGTTTGCGGAAACATAGTAAAGTCATCATATTGTACCCCCAAAATTTATCAAGTGTAACAAGTCCATTAATACCAAATAAGTATAATTATGAAACTGAATTCCTCTTATGATACCTTTTTCCAAAATATGTATCATATAAGTTCTATTAAAAATAGAAATGTCATAGAGCTGGTCACTGGTCCCTTGTCCAAACATCCTTCTGGTCGGATCCTCGATATCTGCACAACGGGTTTCCAACCCACATTTTCTACACTCTGCAAGCACCTAAGGGACATCTCCCCTTACTGATGATTCTTGTGCAGGTTAGATGCACGATCAACACCTAATAAGGGCATGGGGGTTAGCTATACATATTCGCATAATCAAATGAGAATAAAACTAACATCCACAAGTTAACATGTAGCAAATCATGATGCATAATCATATGAGCACACCCGGTTAATCGTAATAATAATTCTTTCAATGCAGGTGACATGATGCATGATTTCCTTCCACAACTGAGGCCTCTAACAAAGTCCATCTTGGACGTCCATCCAATACACCGTTGTGTTCCCGGAACACTGACATTCGTTCCCAGAACGTAATGCCAAACCATACTTGGATGATAAGCATTCACTCCCAGAGTGTGCGTCACGTTCCCAGAACGTGTAGCAAACCATACTTGGATAGATAAGCATCACTCCCAGAGTGTGCATCACGTTCCCAGAACGCATACGTTCCCAGAACGCATACGTTCCCAGAACGCATACGTTCCCAGAATGTATAAAAACCAGGTCCCGGACACTGGCCACATATCTATAATGTGTCATGCAGTAGGTTGCTTATCAAAGTGTTCCCAGAACACCAACATACGTTCCCAGAACGTATAAAACCAGGTCCCAGACACTGGCCACATATCTATAATGTGTCATCAAGTAGGTTATAATTTGGTACTCCCGGAGTACCCTCCTCATATTCCCAGAATATGATAATCGTTCCTCCCAACCAAACTTCCATTCTATATGAATGCACAATCATCAAGGTTGGTTTTAGCTTTAATTCAATTATTATACCAATGTGTTCCCAGAACACTAACATACGTTCCCCGAACGTATCGCAAACCATACTTGGAATAAAATCAAGCACCACTCAATCAAGCACCACTCCCAGAGTGTGCATCACGTTCCCAGAACGTGTCTAAGAAACCATGTCCCAGACAATGGCCACATTCCTAGAATGTGTCATCAAGTTGGTTGCATTAGTTTAGTACTCCTAGAGTACAGGATCAAGTACCCGAACATCACAAACTATCCTTGCCAACCTATTTCATTACCTTTCTCTATGCATGTATTGCATGCATGCATGTATTGCATGCATAATTTACTAAGGTTGGTCTTTTCATTAATTACTGTGATTTAGAAATATTCCAATTTCTCTTTTGAATGATTTATTTGAGGTATAGTCTTTGACACAAAAATTCTCCTTTGAAATATCCCAAAACATGTCATTAAACTTAGATTGGGTAAAACAAAGTCAATGGTATTCCAAAAACTTAACTTTTTATTTTTCAGATTCAGGTACTAACCGGTTACAGTTCCAGGCTAACCGGTTAGATTTACAAACCTGAACTGTTTACCATTGTAATTCAGAAAACCCTTTTTCTTAAATTCCCTACCCAATCCATAAACCAGTTTAACAATGTTTATACCTCAAAATCAATGTTTATATCATTCAAAAGTCTAAATCACATTTCATTGTCCAATGAGCATAATTTCCTCTTGAAACTATCTCATTACCTTAAGGTATTAGCTCTCAATTTTCAATCTGAATTATTACAATAAAATCAACTTATTTTCAGATTGTTTTTCATGAAATTAAGGGCTAGATTTGAGTAGGATTTATAAAACCAAAATGCTGATTTTATAAACTTATTTTCTTTTGCATTTTAACAGGGTCTAACCGGTTACGAATATCGAGTAACCGGTTAGATTATGCAGTCTGATACTAAAACATGAGTTTTAACAAGCCATTCTCTTCACTACTCAAATCTAACCAAATTTCAACCTTTAACAGAGTACACATACCTTAAATAAATATGTTTAAACACAGAAACATATCTATCTTGCATGCAATTCAATTTGGATACACAAATTGCACATAATTGCACATATTTCACAACTTAATGCATCAATTCACATAATATCCAATTAAGTCATGAAATCAACATCAACATAGCTTGCATGCATCCAGATAACATTGCTCAAAACAACAATTGAGCTCAAATTGGCCTCCAAGCCATCTATCCATTTCAACTTATGCCCTTTGAGTCTCTTGGTGACTCATCCTATATTCTACCACAATTTATTCTCATTCTAGCAAATAGTAAGCTTCCCCTTTACCTTAGGTTCGTGCTTGATCCAAAACATTGCAGAGAGAAAGGCTCCAACATAGATTCCCCACAAATCCTAGGTTATGCTCTCAGCCACGATTTCCATCAACAGGGTTCAAAGACCATAAAATTTGACATAGCAATTGGCCAAAGAAATTGAGGAAAACAATTAGGACTCAATATAGGTAACATGCACTAAAGAATCGAAGAGATTTGAGGCTTAATGGTGGACTGTACTTACCAAAATCAAAGCTGAAACTCAGCTTCCAGAACAAGAAGAAAACAGAGCTCAGACTTGATTTCCTAGCTTCCAAGGTTGATTACTCCTTCCACACGAACACTCAGCTCTCAAATCTTATATCATTGGAAAGCCCTTGATTCAAGCTTTCCAAAAGTGTGTGTTTTGCTCTCTAATACTCAAGAACCAACACGAATTTCCCAGAATGAAAATGAAACCCTAACTGAGCCACCTTCAACACTAAAACCAGAAATCAACCCTAAACCTTCAGAATTTCCACAATTTATAGACGAATTGGGCTTGCATGCAGAGCGACGCGTGTCTCCCACCATGAATCGAGTGGGATTCGTGGCGAATTCTGGGTTAAACGCGTGATTACTCATCAAACGCACTAACCCAGTTTTCTGAGTTCATCGTGTAACCGGTTACACAGCCCTTCTAACCGGTTACATACTGATAAAATTCAAAAATTAATAATTTAATTACTCTTTCTTCAAAAACCTTTTTAATATTGCAATTAGGTCCCAACCCAAGGACTAAATTACAATATTCACATTTTTGTACAAAATAACCATATAAAAATATATCTCATATTTTTATATATAAAAACGCATAATGTACAAAAACTAAAACCTTCAAAACCATTATAAATCAATTATAAAATAATTGTTATAATTAATTTCTTGGTTATTTGGGAGACGAAAATTAGGGGTGTTACAAATAAAAATCAAAGCTTTACATTTTCATAATCTACGTTTCGATACGGTCGTTTTGACATATCATTTGTAATTTTTCGACGTACGGTTTGAAAGATATGAATTTCTGAAGATAGGATACTTTAATCCTTCACAAAGTCTTTCATCTTCTAAGATCAGTTAAATCAAATACTATACCTTAAAATATTTTATTTGAATACATTAGGGAAAACATTGATATGCATATATATAATATATATACCACGTGTATATATATATATATATATACATATATATATATATCTCATATGATTTTAATTAACTCCAGGTACCAAAAATCAAATATAATAATTTAAAATCAAATATAAATTCACAATTAATTTGGGTAAATATGTGGGTCTCACAATCCCCCCAACTTAGAGATTTCTCGTCCTCGAGAAATACAAACAGTATCAAGCAAGGAAACGCACAAGGTTATTCAGACACTCTCACGACCCATCACCTTGTCATTTACTTCTTTCGAAAACACATTCTTCTTTTGATTTCTTTGTTGATCAACACTCCTTAACCGGTCATCCTTTGTCGTAACGCCGTGCGGGAGTTGAATTTGAGACAAATTCAAGGGTAGGCAACAGATAATAACTATCACAATAGTAGTTTGGTCAGGCCATAAGTTTTAAGTATAAGGGAAGTATTTACATAAGGAAATTGGTACGGACAGTTTGTTAATTTCGAATTTGGTGCCACTTCAGAAGTAATTTCTTGTATGCATATCAAACTATAATCATTTTCTGAGTTACTGCTTATCCCTATACAACATGGTTACTTGTCACTATGCTCTTCTAATATAGACTCTACTTAACCTTATGCTCTCCTAACTTTGATTGAACTTATAAAATACCATCTATCCTTATATCCAAGTCCACCTTAAAACTATAATCACCTTCTAACTACTTGACCTTTTCTCACTAAATTCCCTTCTTATCATTACTTAGGGACCGACTCTAAACCAATATTCCCAAAATTCCTATGATTTCACACAATCATACCATCACCTTGTCCCTTCAGCCTCCTAAAACTCATGTGTTATGCATACAAGTGTTACTTCCTTCATAACTTTATGAGGTAGGGTTCTGTTTTAGTCATGAGAATCCAAGAAAAGAACTTTGAATTTTCCG
Source organism: Crotalaria pallida (assembly GCA_037953625.1). NCBI lineage: Eukaryota > Viridiplantae > Streptophyta > Magnoliopsida > Fabales > Fabaceae > Crotalaria > Crotalaria pallida. Next base: position 44,547,593 of record CM075650.1, on the reverse strand, counting down.
AATTTTGGTATTTGGTCGAATAGTTTGATGGAAGGTGATCATTAGATTGGGTATTTTCTGACAAAAGGAAGTCCTTTTTAGTTTGAAAGGGTCAAATTATCGCAAAAATGCGAAAATCAAGTTCAATAATCATACGAAAGGGTGATTGGGTTGTTTTCAAAAATCGAAATGAAGTAGGGTAATGTCTTGACTTGAACTCAATTCTCCTCTGGCAGTCTTTAAAATACCACACTTTTTCCAAGAACTGATTTCCATATTCATACCAGAAATTCTACACCTCATTTGCTTATCGACGTGCCATTGCGATCCTACGTACAGGTTTAACTCTTAGACTAAGGAAACATCTATACACACAAAAGGACTAACTCACATCTACACACCAACTAAGGCAGAGTCACACAAGGAAAGCATATAAGGCTATGCTTAAGGCCACTAAGGACAATCATCGCTCTGATACCACTAAATGTAACATCCCAATTTGGACTTAGAATTTTCACTAAAAATTTGCGCCATTTTTTTTTATTTAAACATTTCCAAAATCAGTTTATTTTAATTCTTTTACAAAAAGATTTTCATAAAACAATTTGATTCATTTGTTTACAAAATAATTTGATACTTAACTTGCGTCATAAAAATTCTATTTCCAAAAAGAGATGTTACCATCCAATACATTTCAAAAAAACTCATTTTCTCCATGTCATATTTAATTGATGGTTAACTTGCGGAAAATAATTTAGGTACATATGAACATGATACAATAACCAAAAAGAACTTCTTTTATTTCATTTAAAATAATCCATATTACAACTGGGGTTACATTCGGGATAGAGTAATCGTGCCCTACCCATCCAAAGATGGAATACAAAACAAAAACTATCCTAGACTATTAGTCTTCATCATTTCCTCCACCGCAAATGTCTGGAATATTCCTTGATTGCTGCTTCTGCTTCCTCCTCGTATGTACGTCGTCTCGCGATCCTCTTCCATCTTGAGCAACCGCTACTTGAGATAGTACATGATCTGTCATCTGTGAACATTGTTCCCCAATGTCCCCAATGTTCACAGGAAAGGGAAATAAAGAGAGTAAGCACTTCCGAACGATATGATCGTCGACGGCGCGGGCTTACCATAGGGGAATATTAAGACCAAACAAGCATATTATAAAACAATATATACATCATTATTACCAATCTCTTATAAACAACTTCAGCTAAATACCATAGGGTCCTTCCCACCAAAAGGATAATCTTCATGAAACCATATCCATTATATTTAATTATCTTTAGGCTCTAAGCTAAGTTTCATTGTCATAACCACCGAAAATTCAAGAGGAGGTACCACACCGAGGCTCAAGGGTTTGGTAGCACACACGTTACATCTCCTCCATCATTCCAACCACATCCTAGTTCGAAAAGCAGATGGGACGCACAGGAACCCTAACCATGCTGGCATCGATGTCGAAGGGTACGCACCAAAGAGTATTCAACAACCGAAGTAAAATCATTTCATCAATACAGTTTCAAAAGTACAACGACATCTAGCCCCATTCGGGTTCCCTCTCACCATCTAAGATTTGCTCAGGGGGGCGACAGTGCTATCTCTAGTTGATCGTGCAGTTCTTCGCTACGACATTGTCTACAACCGAGACACAAGTCCTTGTAGTCTTGTCCCGCCTAGAGAAGCGCTCGAGGCTTCTTGACGTTTCACCGTCCTTGCCCTCCCCTATCACAATCGACACTTGAAGAAACACCGACCTCCAAGCATACCTGAGTATCCGTAGATAATTAGGGTGTCTTTCCTCTCCACTACTTCACTCTCAACGCGTAGGTTTAGGAAAGGGGTTCCTAAGTCTTTTAAGTTTTTTCTTAAACCTAAGTTTTGGTCAACCCATTCTAAGCCTCGCTTCTAACGGGCCTCGACCTCTAAGGGACCACAACCATATTTACTTATAGTACAGTGGATTCCACAAGACTTGAAACCACGGCACAGTCATCCACGTGGCCAGTCACTTAAGGGGATTATGTAACAAAGTTATTTTTGTGCCGCTTGCACCATCACTGTACACTACTATTGCTTTTGCAATTTCACATTATTCTTTAACCATTCTTATATTTCATAATAATATTTACAAAATATGTCAAGTCCTTTTCATGGAACGACCGGTCGAAAAACACAAAGAACTCTTTTCATAGGAACCACCGAACATTAATTATCTTTCCATAAGATGAACCATTATTTCCAAAATATAATATACAATTCAAAAATATTCAGCATGGCATAATCAATTATCAACCGACATACAATAAATATCGAGGAATCGTGTTTTTCGTATAAACGACGGGATACACACTCAATTGCCGTTTTACTACTCGACCGATAGATTCCTAGTTCCGACCTTTGAGATGATACGGAACGTCCTAATATTACCCTACATGCCACTATGTCTTAAGAAGGCTTCTCTCTCACCTGAGATCCCCGCTTACTCTGTTTCAACCTTTGTGTCTGCAGCTCCAGCAGCTCGCTCACTTTTGATTCTTTTTATTCTTAAACGATAAACGGTATACAATCAATATCTAGCAAATACCTTATACTATCTATTTACTTAGGTAAGGATAAGACCCAAAGTACCTTAAAACAGAAATCCTTTTCAAAACAGAATGTCCTTTTTAAGGCGTCAAATAACTTAAAATAATCCCTTTTAAAATTCAAGAAATCCTTTTTGCAAAACATAATTTAAAACTCATCTAATACTTTGAAAACTATTTAGAATACATTTTTATTTCTATAATACCATGCTTTATTACTTATATAACAACTACCACATGCACACACTTATACCAGTAAATACAACAATTTATTTAAACAAATAACATCAAATCATACTTTCACAAATTCACTTTTATAATTTCTTTTTACTCTATACACTTATATTAAAGGTTCTATCATAAAAATCCTCATACTAATTCATTCCAAAACAATTTTTATAGTTGATGCAACCAATCTAGAATTTTGGACAGCATACCCTACAAGTCTTGCAAAGTCACTTTTTCTTTTTAGCTTTTAAATTATGAAAATCATCTCCAATCATAATATAACTTTTAAAACATAATCATAACATCCTAAGGATAAATATCAATTTTTATTTCACTACAAATTTCTCTTCTAAGCACCTTATAACAACTACCATGTCCAGACCACTCATACAACATGACATGCAAATTTTTAATAAGACCAAGCAGTAAACAAATTTTGCAAAATCATGTTATAAACACATATAATTAAATGAGAAAATAAACTCAAGCATTCCAAGTTCAAAATACTTTTTCTATCATTAATTAGATTAAATTACAGACTACAAACAGTTTACAGAAAATTCACTTTCAAGCATCAGTGCATTCAAAAAAATCACTTTTGTACTTCCTTTTTATTTTTAAATACTTATCATAAAGATTTTATCATAAAGCATACATTACCAATTATTTCAAAATGATTTTCATCCTTGATGCAACTATTTTACAATCTTGGACAACACATACACTATTTCTCAAAAATCAATTTTCTCCTAAACAGTTCATCGAAAACACATGCCACTTTTTCCTAAAAATTCTTTACAAGTCCTACTATAATAAAATGATTAAATATGATTCAAATAAAGCATATCAGTTTTCTGGACAGACATCATAAGTCCAGTTGCATCACTTCAAAGATTTAAACTATCAGACTCTAACATTCCTATACATATGTAAACAGTTAAGCATAGTATACACCTATAAAAATTATTATTTGGGGTCTTATACCTTATGAAAATAATACTTTTCAGCATTAAGAAAATTTCCAGATCTAAATATATTTTTAAATACACACTGATAACCATGTATTCACATAAAAAAAATCAATTAAAAATAATCAAACATTTTGCTTTTCTCTTCAATAAATTCGGCCAACATTATATACATAAAAGAGTACTTTTTAAATTTTCAAACACACATATATACTTTAGTCACTTAATTTCATATACTCAAAATAATCAATTTGACACAAGATAATCACTTTTCAAAAAATTACTTTTGTACAGTAACTAGTTTACAATTTATACTAACCACATAGTCAGACATTTACACAATCACAAGATAAAATTTACCTATTTACTCCTAAATTTACCAAACCAAATAATATAAACCATGTGTAACTTTTTATCCAAATCAATTATACATCACTGTTAACACCATAAAATCCAGAATTTTCATATGTTTTCATAAAACTAATTTCATTTCACTATTACAACATCAGAGATCAAAAAATCATCCAATAAGTCACATAACATAATAATAACAACTACCACTCTATATATATATATATATATATATATATATCACGACCAAACAATAAAACAAGGCAAAAGACTAAGATTTTCTTCTTTTCTTTTAATGCTACATTAGATCTTATAGTTTCAGTAACACAAAATTTTCAGAATCTTATTTTAGTTTCCAAACAAAAAGGACTAAAATACTTCAAACAGATACAAAATTTCTATAAAATATAAATGTCTATATTGTAAGAACACAAAAATTCCAGAATATAATTTTTCCTTTTGTGCTACAAAATTCGGTCATCTCAAGGCCAAAGAAAAGGGGAGATTATTCTCTTTAAACAATTCATTTTGTCCCTTTCCTTCAAACATTTATTCATTTGACCATAAAAACAAAATACCATCAACAAATACATAGTTCATCCTAATAAAAAAAGAAGAAGTAGAAACTTTTAGTTCTTACTATATATAAAAAGAATTAGGGATTCTAATAACAGTAGAAGAAGAAATGAACTAAATTAAAAATAGAGACTTAGAGTTACCTCTCCTCCTAAAGCTAAAAGGCTTCCCCAAAGTGAGAAAATTTTCCTCCTCCTCCTCTATGCAACTCGCCACCCTCACTCTCTTTTCTCTTGGAATTTTTTTCTCAAAATAACAACAGGTAGTGTGAGAAATGGTGAGAGGTGTGATGGTCTATTTATAGGTGAAGAGGAGTCAAATTTTCCACCACATTCTGATCAAAATTCATCCCCCCCTCCTAGTCAAAGATGAGTCATTAACTTAACTTCATCACTTGGAAACTCACAAGCATTAAATGGGATTTTTCCAAAAACTATGGCTTATTAACTTAAGAATGATTTCTCACAATTTTCAGAAAATTCTCCTCTCTCCCTCCTAATTAAAAAAAATAAGGAGAAAATTTCCCATTGGTCCATTTTGAATTCACCACATAATTGACCAATCACATTAAGGCTTTCATTTGTAATAATTCAGAAATAATTAGAAAAATGCTAATATTTGGTCTGTGAAATCAGTAGACATTTAAATAAATATATCAATATATAAATAAAATTATTTTATAGCCCAATAATTTATTTCATACTCCAAAATAATTTTTCCAAGTTAGAAATACCAAAAATTCGTTTTTCTCTACTGTACAGTACTTTTTCGTAGATGCCAAAATAAAAATTCTCTTTTCACATATTCAGATACTACATTTTAATACGATCATTTTCATATAAAGTTTATAATTTATGGACTTACGGTTTGAAAGTTATGAATTTTTGAAGCTCTAAGATCATTTCCTTCAAAAATGCACTTCATAAGCTTTCAAATAATTTTATAATAAGACAAATACGAAAATATATTTTATTTGGATGGTAGTCCAATAAAAACCTCAGAAATGTATTTTTGTTTTCAAAATAATATACACTTGAGTCAAAAGGTCATTAAATGCATTAAAATCACACCTTTACACTTAAAACTCAAAAATTCGTTCAGTACTGTAGCAGTGATAAAATTTCGAAAACTCCAGAATAAAAATCAAAGCTTTACATTTTCATAATCTACGTTTCGATACGGTCGTTTTGACATATCATTTGTAATTTTTCGACGTACGGTTTGAAAGATATGAATTTCTGAAGATATGATACTTTAATCCTTCACAAAGTCTTTCATCTTCTAAGATCAGTTAAATCAAATACTATACCTTAAAATATTTTATTTGAATAAATTAGGGAAAACATTGATATGCATATATATATAATATATATACCACGTGTATATATATATACATATATATATATATATCTCATATGATTTTAATTAACTCCAGGTACCAAAAATCAAATATAATAATTTAAAATCAAATATAAATTCACAACTAATTTGGGTAAATCTGTGGGTCTCTCAATTGTCAATTGGTCATCAAAGATGTTTTTGACTCTTAATTCTAAGTTATAGTGTATAGACTCTAGAATTATATGTCTGAATGGATGGATTCTTATACTTTTGTTTCCCTAATTTTTTTTAGTGGTTTGTGGCTTTGTGCATGCCTCCAGGTGAATGAATCATGAAGATCCCTGTAAACCATGGCATTGTTGGAATACAAGTGATATAGTATGAACACGTGACAACACCTAGAAGGGGGTTGAATAGGTGTTCCTTGAACGATTTTCGCAAAGCACAAACAAAACGTGGTTAAAACAGAAATTCTTTAACCAAAGTAACAATGACTAACCGGTTACTCAACCTGCTAACCGGTTAGTTCCTGAAACAGTTTTGAGTAAAATTGACAAATCAATCAAGAACTCAGAGTTAAACGTAGAATTACTTCAACCCAAGATTTAAAACAATTAAACAGATGTTTTAAAAAGGTTTTCCCCAAATTAATTTGTACAATTACTAACTAATTGATTCAATTATCTTATTATTATTTTCAATGAACATTTGCTTTCCTTATGCTTCAATCTACATAGAATACACAGTCAATGCTCCCCCTCAACATAAGCCTTGAAAATAGCTTGAAAATATCAACAACTTTTCCGCTCCTACATAAAAAAACAAAACAACACCTTTCTCCCCCTTTTGACATGATCAAAAAGCATAAAAGAAGTATAAAATATTGTCAAAGGTGAAAGAAAACTGATTAAGAAAAAAAATCTGCTAAATGTCAGTTACTAACCGGTTACAAAGACTACTAACCGGTTAGTCTCTGCAGTACAGTACACTCCATAAACCAGAACTAAAGTCCTGACTTTGAGACTCAAAAACTAGTATCCAATGCATTTAAAAATAAGTTTTCAGAAAGTAAACATAGAGTATACATGGAATACTTCAAAGTATACTAAATTTACAGACAATTACACAATATATGAATTATAAAATCTTGTTAAAGATCAGTTGTATAAGGCTGAAAATTGCAGTGATTATTTTCATGAAAATCAATGTATCATAACTAAAATCTCATAAAAGAGCATAACACACATGTCAAAAATATTATTCAAATAGTAAGTCATCATGTGCAGACTGAATAAGCAATATTATAGCCAAAAATACACTGAAAAACACACTAATTAGCTGTCAGACTATCACACTAACCAGTTACAAAGGCTACTAACCGGTTAGTACCTGACAGATATCAGAAAAACAGAGCAGAATTGATATGGCAACTTTGCATAGTCCAAATCATATCAAATCAAAGCCAATATCAATTTCACAAAATTCTAACATAAAGATGGACCATACTGGAGTATAAAAACATGAATTTTAAGATCCAAATTATTATGTACGAATCACAAATGTGCATCAAAGTAACATATATCAAATCTGAAATTTCACACATTAAGCAATATGGCAGTAATTATTATCATATTTCAGCAGAATAATAGGTACATACTTGAGAATATAACATCAACTATGTGAAAACCATAATACCAAACCAACATAATAAGCATTAACTCACAATAGGTCTTAGTACAAAGTCAAAAAACATAATAAAGATGTCAATCAAGTACATAACCATAAGTCTAAACCAAGCTGAAAATACATAGAAACCAAATTACATTAAAATACCACCAAAATACATATGAAAAACAGACTTTAAACATGAGACTAATGCAACCTAAAAACCACTAATCTTCACTTGGAGGAGGTGCGGGAGGTGCGGAAGATGATCCAAAAGTCCTCATTAAAAACATAAGACGCTCCATGTCTCTCTCATAAGTTGCTTGGAAACCATCCATCCGATTATTGATCCGATCAAAACCAGAATCAATCCGAGCATTCATACGCTCCTCCATGGCTGCGAAATCAAAGGAACCCGGTGCATAACCTGAACCACCAATGTCAGGAGTAGTTCTAGGTTGAGAACTTGCAACTAGAATAGAACCGGTATTCTCTTCTTCATGACCTTCATCCATCCCATCAACATCATCATCACCTCCATCCTCATCCTCATCATCACTATCATCGCTGCTCACCATATGAACATCTTGTGCAGCATCCTCATCCTCTTTTTGTTGCCTTTCTTCTTCATCCATTTGAGCATTAATCTAGTAATGTCATCATTCCACTTTCATCTATTATCCAACCTCTTATGTTGTTGAATATCAACAGAATGAAGAACTCTAGGGCCAATGCAGTGAAGAGCTGGAGAATGCTCAAGAATCTCCTTAGCGGCTGAAATAGATACATTCTTTCTTTCTATAATCATGCTAACAAACATGGCATAGGGAAGACTACCACTTTGAGATTTTGCTGCCTTCTTCATAAGGAGAACATAACCCTTACCCAGTTCACCTGAATCCTATTTTTAATAGCAAACAAATATCTTAGATCAGGTTCAAAAACTTGGGAATGGTTGGTAGTGGTCCTAGGGGTAAGAATGTATGAAAGGACATACACGATCATCCTATCCTCTACAGTCAAATTCCCCACAGCCTTCTTATCTCCTACAGTATATATGTCAGCTCTCCTAAGGCTATTACGGTATACATCTTCTGGGTTGCACTTTTCTATTCTATCATCACTATCATCCCCCCAAAAGGTACCAACAACCCTAACTCCAACAATAAGAAAGAAATCCTCATTAGTCACAGTAAACACAACCCCACTAACCTTGGTGTGAAACACATCATTCCTAAGGATAAGGTTAGAATAGAATTCTCTCACTAACCTAGGGTATATGTTGTATTTCAGTTCTAAAAAGCTCCTAAGACCCTGAAATTCAAAGAGCCTATGAAACTCAAATAGATTAGCACTACACCAATCAAAATCCATCCATCTAACTAATCTAAATTTTCTAGAAGAAAACCCATGAAACCTTTCTTCGTAGTTAGATTCTTCAAAGTAATCATCTCTATTCCTCCTTGAAGGCTTGGTTTCTGTGTGCTTTACCCTTGTTCTCTTTGAAGAAGACATTTGTTGATGAGAGCAATTTGGTCTAGGGTTTAGAGAAAGGGGAAAACGAATTTTGGGCACAAAAAGAAAATGGGAAATGAAAAACGAGTAGAATGATGATGAAATATGATGGAACAATGAAGAAATTAAGTTGATTTGATGAATGTATGAAGAAATCGTGTGCTAGGGTTAGAAAAGGGGAAAAATCGTGTTTGAGGGAGTGAGAAGAATGAGTTGAAAACTGATTGAAAAAGCCCTTTATTTTCTGAACTGTCACGCGCTAACCGGTTAGTAAGTTCACTAATCGGTTAAACACTGTAACCAGTCAGTGAAAATGCTTTATCAAAAAATTAATAAAAGTTTTCCATACCTCATAAACTCGATATTCATATTAACTCACACAAAGTCATATAAGTTTGCATACATGTACAATAAAAAAGTGCAAAACTCATAATAACACACATATTTTCCATTAAACCATACAAATTCCATACTCATCAATTAGCACATCAAATCAAATATATTTCAATCCATCTATTCAATTTCAGCAACATTTGTAAATTTTGAACAAGTGCACAAAAGTTGATAAAAAAAAGCATTCACCATGAAAGAGATAAATTCTATGATATTATCATGGTTGAAGAACTTACTTGAGATATTTGAAAATATGAATTTCTACCATTTTATATGCATTGAAGGTACTGAATTATTTCCAAGTCATAACACATTCCCTTCAAGCTAGCATACCTACAAAATAACTCAAGCCTTGGTTTTTGGTACCCAAATGGTTTTGGGTCCATTGTTGTTAGATAAAGGACTTTGACCTTTCTTAACCCATTCATACAATCCATTTGGTACTCCAAACCTTTTGATTTCACAAACATTATTTGTATGTCCATGTTTTCCACAATAAACGCAAGTTGGCTTTATGGAAAAATCAATTTTAGAAAATGAGCCAACAACTTTGAACTTTCTTTTCTTTCCATGGACATAGCCTAATCCGGATCTATTCGAATAATTCCTTTTACTAGAAAGTAAATTGTTTAAATGCTTATCTCCTCTTGTGAATGATGCAAGTCTATTTTTCAAAATGTCATTTTCATTTTCAAGCATTTTGCATTTCTCACAAGTTGGGACAGCATTACTACAATTTTCACAATCATGAGTAATACGTGAATTTTCGAGATCCAAAGATTTATTTTGAAGCTTCAACTCATTTATATAATTTTCCATTTCAACAATCTTTTGTTGATACTTCAAAATAACATTTTTCTGCTTTTCATGAACTTTGACAAGTTTTTCAAATTCATTATGCATTTCTTCATATGTATTGTACAATGTATCATAGGATGATGAATTTGAATTAGAAGAAGAACAAGAGGATACCTCATTATCACTATCACTATCAAGTATGATGGTTTTGTCACTTTGAGAATCCTCTTCATCAAGCATTGCTATTAAACATAAGTTTGAGAATCCATCTTCATCCGAAATTTCTTGCACAACATCATCCACTTTTGAATTGAATTCTTTGTTATTCTTCTTGTCATCTTCAAGTCTCTTCAAGTATTGAGGACATTCAAATTTGATGTGTCCCTCTTTTCTACATTCATGACACTTGAATTTTTCCTTTGAAATCTTCTTAGTCTTATTGTCTTGGTTGAAACTTGTAGCATCTTGCTTGTTGAAATTTCTTCTTTTAGACTTGTGTTGATGTGAGAAACTTGACTCTTCTCTTCTTTCTTGAATAAGCAAAATTCCTTCACTTTTCAAAAACTCCAAGAATTTACTTATTAGCAATTTCATAGTCTTGTCATCAACATTTAAAATATTCAGATTATTAAACATGTTCATGCTATCCAATGTAAATCAAAAAGGATCTTTTTCGGTAAAAGCGTTTAAACTTTGATCTTAACCGACCAAAGCTCTGATACCACTTGTTGGAATACAAGTGATATAGTATGAACACGTGAGAACACCTAGAAGGGGGGTTTGAATAGGTGTTCAAACAACCTTGAACGATTTTCGAAAGCACAAACAAAACGTGGTTAAAACAGAAATTCTTTAACCAAAGTAGCAATGACTAACCGGTTACTCAACCTGCTAACCGGTTAGTTCCTGAAACAGTTTTGAGTAAAATTGAGAAATTAATCAAGAACTCAGAGTTAAACGCAAAATTACTTCAACCCAAGATTTAAAACAATTAAACAGATGTTTTAAAAAGGTTTTCCCCAAATTAATTTGTACAATTACTAACTAATTGATTCAATTAATTCGAAAATTGCTTTTCTAGGTTTTCATGCAAGAACAATGAATAATGCAGAAATTAAAGAGATAGAGATAGAGATACGACACAGAGATTTATACTGGTTCACTCTCACCCACTTGAGAGCTACATCCAGTCCCCTCTATCACAATAGAGAGAGTTTCTTCAATAGAATTAAAGATCCTTGATTACAAGCTAAGCCTCTCAAGATTCCTCATTTGATAACTACCAAGAGATACCTCACTCTTGTTATGCAACCTTCCTTGATATTCTAATTCTACCTTCTTGCTATGTGAATCCCTATCCACTTAGACTTCTTCAATTTCTTGATTATTCCTCAACCAAGAATTCTTCACTTTGCTTGATTACTCCTTAATCAAGACTTCCTTTTCTTCAATTTGTTGTAGACTATTTTGCCTTGAATGCAAAGATTACACCATCATAGAAATACAGAAAATCAGAACCTAATGAATCTCAATCAAATAATAATGAACAAGTTGATTATGAGATTCTTGTGTTTGTAGAAAAGATGATAACAAGATGTAAAAGAAAGCTTTTGATCTTTTCAATGTAAGAGAGAGTGTGTGGCTTGTTTTTCTTAATATAAAACGTATACGAATGATTCTATCTTTTCATTAAGGTGTAAGAATGGTTTATATAGATACCCATAAAGAATGAAAACATAAAACTGAATTTTTAACAAACTTAACAGACACTAACCGGTTACTGGGTATGACTAACCGGTTAGTTACTATAAGTTTTGTTTTCAAATTTAGCAAAAAAAAATATTTTCAAAACTTTAACCATTAAAACCAATTCTTTACAACCTTAATTAAAATATTTAGCCACTTATTGATGCATTCTAAAATAGTTAAAAACATTTTGAAAAATATGCATCAATATATTTTAATTAATTGGTTTTATGAAACTCAAAATTAATTTGATCAAAATTAATCAATTGAGATTCACTACCAAAAACTAACTCTACCCAACAACCTAAGGATTCAAAGAAAAATATAAAATAACTATGAAACTTTGATTCCTTGCTTGCTTGTATAGAGATTAGTTGATCCTCTTTTCTTGTAAGATTTGCTTTCTTCTTCTCTTAATCTTTTCTTTGAAACATTGATAGCTCTTGAACTTTGTTGCTTTTTGTTCTTTGGGAGTCTTGATTTCACTTGACTTCATCACAATGTTTTCCTCATCAAAACTTAGCTTCATACACATGAATTTTACAGGCATGTGGGCTCGCGATGATGATAATAGATTTTAAGTGGGGTTTTTGCCATCCCACTTGTGGCTAGGCACACCACTTATCTTATTATTTTCAATTTTTTCCTTTTTTTAATGTAACGTTTGTGTCGTGAGGTATACCTCAATACCGCAACCAAAAAAAATATGGTTGTGAGGTATATCTCACTATCGAAAAAAAGTTCCGATCGTGAGGTATACCTCACGACCAAAACAAAGATTTCAGTCAATTTGCAGGGCACTCTTAATAATCTTCCAAAGTTCGATCTTCTCTTTATGTTAGGACTTATTATCTGACTATCAATCATGCTGGCACTCTTATATATTCTCACTGCAATATGTATCAATCTTCTTGAATTTCTCTTCCTTCTTCCCTAGAAGAAAGTTTCTAATCCATTTCCTTACCTTTCCCATATCTGTTTCTCTGTTTAATGGAACCTAGTAGCAACTAATTAAAGAATTAGAAAGCCACTGAGATTCTTATAATCCTATTACGTTGAATATTTCATGAAATGAAATAACTACACATAAGGCCTATCAGAACTTTATGTTCTTATGTTTAAACCTTGTTACACATGCATTATATTTGTTGCATTCATACTTCTATCAGTACTATATGACTATTTTTTATGTGGTTATTGTGCTGGTATTTAACTATGTTTATTATTGGCTTTGGCCTGCAAAGCTTTTTCTTATAAAGCCACTTGCCACCCTTATGGAGTTTCTTAAATATAATTCTGCGGGGTGTTCCATTTCAACATTGCCTCAGCCTTACTTTCAAGAGACGTAAATTTTTCTGACCAAAGTTCGGTAATAAATTTTGTGTTTGTGTTAAAAGGACAATTAGATGTGGGAATGATGAGAGGCCATGCGCTCTTATTTTCTGATTTTATGCCATGGGGAGTTGGATTTATAATAAAAGTGTAGGACAATTTTTGGAAGCTTGGTTGGTGCCCTGCAAATTGCCATTGTTGTTGAAATCTTTGTTTTGGTTGTGAGGTATATATCACGAAATTTTTTTTAAAAAAAAGGACAAAACTGGAAATAATAAGATAAGTGGGGTGTGCCTAGCCACAAGTGCGGTGGCAAAAGCTCCACTCATAAATTTTTGCATACAGATGGGCATTAGGAACTGGGATGATATTGCTAAATCATTAGGCACAAATAGGACTGCATTTCAATGCTTAGCACGATACAAAAGGAGCTTAAATGCTTCTACGGTAAATAGTGAATGGGTTGAGGAAGAAGATGCTTAACATTATTTTGTTGTATGTGGCATTTTATGGTGGGGTTTTGATTTTCTAACCTCCATACTTGGGTTTTTGACCCCCTATAAATTTTCTTTTTCAAAAATGTCCTTATTGAAAAAAAATTTATCCCATAAAAAAATACCCTCCATTCTTCCTTCCTCTCTAAGCTTCTTCTTCCCACCATCTTCATCATCATCTTCTTCTTCTTTCTTCCCACTTTCTTCCTTCTCCCTCCCACTCACTCTTAGTTTCACACCTTCCTCTTTGTTCTTAACCTTCTTCTTCCTTCTTCACCTTCTTCCTCTTTCATTCTCTCATCCATACTCTCTCTCATCCACTCCCACCAACTCTAATCTCCGACCATTGTACCCCATTGTGTTCCTTGCGTCATCCACAAAGCGTACAAGGTTACGTGGTTGTCAAGGTACTTGCTACATCCTCGGTTTTTTATGTAGAAGTCACCCTATGCCACTGTCGAGGCGTACTGGGTTGCATGGTTGTTAAGTTATCGAGTTAACTCTTGAACTCTTACGAATCTACGTTTCTAGATCACAAAAACGAGCTGACACTCATGTAAACTCTATTTTTATAAACTCATATGAGTTTAAGTAAACTCTAACAAAATCGATAAACTCGCGAGTTGACTCTCGAGTTACCAATCTACATTTAGACATTGATTTTGTGTCAAAAAGTACTTTTTTCTTACTATTGTTTGATATTTAGGTTGAATTACATATATTTTACAATATATAATAAAATTATTTTGTATTGTTGTATACAACCGCAAAATAAAATAAGTGATAGACTGAAAATCATATAGTTGGGACATATATTGAGTAAGTCTTTAAGAATGTTTATGTCCAAGAATATGTTATTAGTTAACATTTTTAAGATTTTTAAACACTTAAGTATTTACGAGTCAAGTTTATGATTCGAATTTACCTAGACTCCACGAGTTTACTTGAACGTTCAAGTTTGACAACCATGGACGCATGGCTAATTTTTTTTTAACCTATGTCAATGCAAAAGAGTAGGCCAATTTTTTTTTAAAAACCTACACCTGTGTCAGGGCATACAACTATTTTTTGCCATTATTTAATTTTTATATATTACTCCCTTCGTTCCATAAGTAGTGTAGTTTTAGCATATGTACCATGATCCAAAAGTCTTGTTGTCTTATAAACCCAATACAAATTATCCTACTATTTTTTCCAACTATACCCTTATTTATAACAACTTCTTTATCTCCAATTTATTTTCCTCTCTCTCTTCAATAACTACATTACTCAGTATACTTTTCTACGGGTGGGTACTGTATTATTAAATTCTATTCCTTATAACTCCATGTCTAGAAAACTGTACAACATACTAAAAAAAACATTGAAAATGTTCAACAATAAATGCAAGTCAACTTATTGCTCCCACTACATATAAGTACCTTTAGACTTCATTTCTTTTAAACCAGATACTCATTAGAAAATGAAATCTTAAAAGCAATATCCAAACTCCATGCGTAGAAAACTTCTTCCCTTTTTAATCTAGTACTACTAGATGGAAGGTTTAATTTTGCTGTCATGTACAAATTTTATTTAAAAAAAACAAACATATTTTTTAATAAGAAAAATTTCATTATAAAGAGAGCAGAAGTACAGGCAATACTTCTAGAAAATAATTGAACAAAATTTCAAGATTCATCACTATGCCTAGTAACATCTTGCAAAATAAAATTCATATCTTTTCATTCATAACAGTATCAATAAAAAAACCCAGTTGTATTAACAAATTCAAACTTCAACTTCATAAGGAATTCAAATAATTTAGAATCTCTTGCACTAATGTAGGATCACACTTGACATCCTCGAGCTTTCATAACTTCCACCATACACAACTGAAATGTTAAAAATATTCGATTTGACTTTATGGATGGAAATGATTCAAATGATCTCTCAATGGCATTAACAAGCTCATCAACAGTTTTGGTTGACTCTTTATGTTGCAAGGATTGAATGGCGCTAAAAAAACCAAGATCTAAAACATTCAGATCTGGAGAATTGGCTGGCTGACTCATCAATCGAATATCAAATACATCTTTTGAGGCTGCTTGACAAAATTCTTGATCATTGTGATCAATATGAGTTCTGGCATTGTCTTGTTGAATAAATATTGAATAGCTTGCATCCTCTTTTAGCCATTTTTCCTTGATAGCAGGCAATACTTTATTTATCATGAACCATCTTATCACTTCCCTTATGATTGAAGTGATCAGTTTTGTCTCTAATGTGCCTGCAACTCTATTCGCACTTGTTCGTTTAGCATGTTGTTTTGTGACAAGAGGAAATACACCAATTCTTCCAGAGAAGGTTTCATTTCCTTGCTCATCGAACCTTAGTCTAGCCATAGCAACCAAAAACATGACTTTGACAATAAAATGTTTGCTTTTGCAGGTGCGCATAGGATCCTCTTCTTCAGGTAGCAAGTAGTAGTTCTAGGTTTTCTTTGTCATGTAAAACAATTTCTCGTCAATGTGAATGACATCGTACATACCCACAAAAGTTGGATCATGTGGTATACTAGTAGCATCCAGGATTGACATACAAAATTGCAATCTTGCTATTTTGTTCTCTTCTTTTAGAAAAGGTTTTATAGCATTTGTATGCCTTCGTATAGCTCCAGCCTTTAGACGCCTAAACATCGTACCGTAGCTTGTCCCTATTGCATGACTCAAAGATCGAATACTAGTTCGTTTAGTCAAAGGGATATCCACAACATGATTCAGATCAATTTGAAGTGTCTTCCGACCAAGTTTTGGCCTATTGGATGCTTCACCACCACAAGTTTTTCCTTGATTCCAAATGCCTTGAACAGTATGTATGGGGATTGAAAACCTTGATGCCACACTCAATGTATCCCCTCTTTTCGATTTTACATCAACACTCTTTTCATGTAGCATATTATATATGGCTTTTCTTAGATCATTGGACAAATACTTTCCTTTTTCATGCCTATAAGTAGTCTGCGAGTGTGGTTGTTGCACATTCTCATCGTTCTCACTGATATCTTCTTCTACAGTAATAATAAAAGATAAACATGGTATTAGGGAAAATTCAAGATTTTCTATTCAAAGAAAATATTCCATATTCCAAGCTATAATGAGAATAAAAACTTTATAAAGGCTTGAGCATTTCTTTCCACAAACGTTGCCCTCCCTTAAATTATGCTTTAATGTTTAAAGTTTAAACAATATATAAACCCTTATGAAAATAATATACTCCAGTAATTAAAGAAATGCTAAGACATTGTTACAATAATAAGAATAAGAATGAGAAACTACAAACAAGCCATAATAAGAATGAGAAACAACATGATATAGTAAAATTTGCAAAAAATGCTAGAGTAAAACTTTAGACATGGTGTATAATAAAAATAAGAAACTTAAAAAAAAAGTTGAATCACTGACCAATATTTGTGTTTGGTTCTATTACTTCTTCTATTATTGTTTCTTCCATAGAAATGTCATCTTCAACAGAAGGACCCATATTTTCAATATGGTCCATATTATCTTGTGAAGGTGGTTCATTATTCAAATCCCATAGAAAATGGTTGAATGATCCATCATGAGTAGTTGAAGAATTGGACATGGTAGGCTCTATTAAATCAATGTTTAAATCTACTTCATATGAAGTCATACAATGACTATTCATTTTAGCCATAGTTTGAATACTCGTTAGATGACATGTTTATGTAAACACATTTTAGGAGGGAATAAAAAATTTTCAGGGAAATGTTCTTGTTAAATATATTTTGGAAATGTTCTAGTATCAACCTTTCATCTTCATAAAAAAAATATGGAGTACTCAAAACACTATACAATATACTACTCTACATTTGCTCATTGAAAGAGTGGTCGTGGAAAAAGTTAATGGGAAATGTGAAGAATAGTTATTGTTAGGAGTAAATGAATGAGAATGATATACACGGTAATTAATGGATGAGAATGGTATACTAATCATTGCAAAAGATTATTTTGGTCAAAATACTTCAGATTCTTACATCATTTAACAGTTCCTTAACACTTGTGCATAACCTTAAACAACAATACTTATGAAACGAAGGGAGTATATGAATGTTGTTTAGGGTATATATGGATGAATTGCATGTTGATCCCTCACAAAATGGTAACGATGGAGAACTTAAAGTTTGTGTTGATGATTCACTTGCATTTGATTGTGATACTGTCTAACTAGTGAAGCGCTAGTGGGGTGGTTTCGTGATGTAGCATCTACTCAAGGATTTTTTATCAAAATCCTACGGTCAGATGGTGGAGGTGTTCACAAGAAGGAAAAATTTATTCTCTATTGTGAGAAGTACGGGATGTACAATCGTCTGAATAAGAATCCAAAGTATATTACCCGAACAAAAAAAAGTGCAATTGCCCTTTCAAATTGAATGGAAAGTGATCTTCGATTTGTTGAGGTTGAATTATGAAGGTGTTATGTAGGTTGCATAATCATAAGCACTATGAATCAATTGTCGAACACGCATTGGCCGAAAAGCCTACACTCAAAGAACTTGAGAAAATAATTAGTATGACGAAGGCGGGAGTGAAGCCAAGACTTATATTGGTACAACTGATGGGAAGATATTCCAAGCAACTCCATACATTGACTCAAATATACAACATTTGTAGGAGATGAAAGAAAAGTGTGCGGGACCCAAGAGCGTGAATGCAACATTTGTTGAAGTGTCTCATGGTTTTGAGACTTGGTATAGAAATGACAATAAGTCAGAAGTAGTAAAACAAATATTCTGGGCGCATTCTAAATCTATAAGTATTTTAATTTCCATTAGTATCGTGTTTGCTCTTCATAGACAATAGCAATACTTATAAGACTAATAGATACAAATGGCCGTTGCTTGAGGTTGTTGGAGAGATTTCAACCGAAAGAACATTTTCTGTTGCATTCTCTTATATGGAAAGTTGAGCAACATGCAAACTTCATGTAGGCACTACAACACTTGAATGATATAGTAAGAGATGCCGATGCCATGCCCAGGGTGATCATCACAGATTTTGAAGGTGTGTTGGTAAACGCAGTGAAGAAAGTTTTTTCTACTTCCACTCATTTGTTATGTCAGATTCACATTAAGAAGAATGTGCAAAAGCACTTCAAGGATAATATGCGTAACCTCAATGACGAATGATGTGTGCGTAGCATACATACTATTTCCTTATTAGTTTCTATTTTAATAAATATTCATGCATTTTATTCTAATTTAGCATGCATTTAATTCATATTTCACTTGGAAAGGTATCTTGTGCTTTTAATGTGTAGATTGCTTATTTCTATGTTTGGAGCATTGGAAAATAAAGAAATAAATCAAAGAAGATATGCTAAGAGATATTGTGAGCAGAAATTTAGAAAAAGATAGTGATAGAGGCATGTGAGAGGAAGGAGATTGCTTATGGATTTATTTTGCTATTTGGGCCCAACACTTGGAGGAAGGAAAATCTATAAAAGGAGGAAGATAGAAACCCTGTAAAAGAACATTAGTCATAACATGTAGTATTAGTAGTAGGATTAGAATTAGAATTAGGATTATTTTCTCTATCATAGCCAGAAACAAATTAGAAAATAAGGATTCAAGGTTGCACAACTCTCTCCATGAAGAACTAGAAGACGTTTGAAGATGGAAGAAATTCCTCATCTTTCATCTTTTGGTTATTTCTACCTTTTATCCTTTATTCTTATCTTTTGGTTTGTATTATGTATATGATTGAGTAGTTTTCCGTTTATAAGGATTAGGATTAGCCCATGGAGGCATTGACATGATGTTTTGATATTCTTATCTCTTATTATTATTTATTTATTTTAGTTTTAATTATGGTGTTCTTAATGCTTGTGATTGTGTCGGATCCCACTATTGCATGATCCCAGATAGTAAGGGAAGTACCGAAAGGTGAACCTTAGTATTAGAAAATACATAATTAAACTTAAGGTTTTAGATCACGAAAGTAGTTCTAATCCTTGAGAGGATTCAATGAATTATCAAAAATCTTAATGGATTTAATGTATCATAATTACCACGAAAGTAGGAATTAGGCCTCATTAGGTACGGTGCTAAGATTCTGAAAGGAACTAGTATTCTACATTAGGATAATTCACCTTCAAAGTAAATCTAATTTAATAAGAGATATATCTTTAATTGATTGTCAATGTTTTTTTTTTTGGTAAAGAAAAGAATTGCAATATCAACGAACAATCATAAAAAAATACACCTCACAAGGCAGTAATTTAGTCCCTAGCCACCTTCTAGGAAGGGTTCTAGGTTTCTAAATTACCCCTAAAAAATAACAAAAAACCACCAAAGAAAATAAACAGGCCTAAATTACAGCCCTTATTCGGCCAAAAATAAAACTAAGTGGGCCATTATTGGCAGCCCAATTCCTACAAGAGCTAACGAGCTTCACTCCTAGTTCACTTTGAATCAAGACAAGAGCTTGATGAGGTTGTAGCTTCTTCTTTCTGAAAATCCGACGATTCCGCTCCATCCATATACCATACACACATGCTGCCACTGTTGCTGTAACCAGCTGCCTCTTCTTCGTGTTGTTAAACCCATACTTGAGCCACCTGAGCCAATTAGGATAGCTGAAGTGATTAACCTCAATCCCAATCCAATTCCCTGCCAAATGCAACAGCTCCCTGCTCCATTCACAAGTGAAGAACAAGTGGTTGCATGTCTCCTCTTCCCTTTCGCAGATCTCACACAAAGTTGAGATTTGCAAAAATGGAAGTCTGTTCTTCGTGTTCAAGCTTCCATGGACCAGAAGCCAGAAGATAAAGTTGTGCTTCGCGATGCTAAGTCGATTCCAAATCTGGCGATGAAAAGGAAAGACTGGCTGCTCTTCAATCAGGTACTCATACCCTTCCTTTATAGTGTATTGCTGCTGATTTCCTATCAAAGCCGTGAATTTTGTGTTCAATCTGTCTCTAGCTTTAATTATCTGTTTCCAATGCCAATTGCTTGTCTGTGTTGCATGTATGTTTACAAATTGATTCCTTTTTAAGTATACAGCCTGTATCCATCTAAGCCATAGAGATAGTTTACTAGTCTGAATTTGCCAAGCTTGATTCCCAATCGCAGCTATGTTCCATAGGGCAATATTCTGAAACCCCAAACCCCCATACTTCTTATGTCTGCACACCTTATCCCAAGCTACTTTAGCCTTTGCTCTACCACCTTGATCCTTGCCCCATAGGAAGCCTCTACATGCCTTTTCAATTCCTCTAATCACAGGATTTAGGAATTATAAAAGTAGTAGCCCAGTAAATATGCATAGTCATGAGAACCGATTGAATAAGTTGAGCACGCCCCTGAAATGACAAATTGCGAGTAGTCCACATGTTTAGTCTTTTAGTTATCTTATCCACCAGCACATTACAAGTAGACGCACTCCATTTCTTAGCTGTTATTGGAAGACCCAAATAAGTGAAGGGAAAAGTGCCATTGCTGAATCCTGTAATATTCAGTAACCTCTCATGAATACCAGGCCTAGCTCCTGCAATATACATCTAAGATTTACTCTGATTTGCGGTAAGGCCTGAGCTTTTAGCAAAATCATTAAAAGCATCACAAAGAATTCTCACACTATTTGCTTCAGCCTTAGAAAATATCATCAAGTCATCTGCAAATGCCAAGTATATCAACCCTATTCTTTTGCACATAGGATGGAATTTGAAACCCCTATCTTTAGCAGCATAGACTAGTTTTCTTGATAACATTTCCATTACCATAACAAAGAGAAGGGGGGACATGGGGTCTCCCTGCCTGAGCCCTCTGGTGCTCTTGAACTACCCCTGAATACTGCCATTAATCACTAGCCTGTAGGAAACTGTTTTGACACAAGCCATAACCCAATTTATAAATTTTATTGGGAATTTTAGGGCCTCCATACTTCTTTGAATAAAATCCCAATTGACACTGTCATAAGCCTTTTTAAGGTCAACTTTCATCATACATCTAGGAGATACATTTTTCCTTCTATACAGTCTTAGAAGTTCTTGAGTTATGAGAACATTATGAAGAATAGATCTATCCTTTATAAATGCTGCTTGATTCTCATTAACTAGGGAGGCCAGGCATTCTTGTAATCTAACACAAATTAACTTGGATATAACCTTATACATGACATTGCAACAAGCTATAGGACGATAGTCACTTACAAGGTTAGGACACTCAATCTTAGGAATAAGCACCAGCAGAGTCTGGTTTGTCTCCTTAAGCATCTTGCCAGTAGAAAAGAAATCTTGCACAACCTGAAATCTTGCACAGCCTCTATCACATTGTCCCCAATCACTGGCCAAGCTGCCTTATAGAAAGCAGCTCCAAAACCATCAGGGCCAGGGGCCTTGTCATTCCCTATCTGAAATAAGCAATGTTTAATCTCCTCTGCCTCAAAAGGTCTGAGAAGCCTCAGCTGTTGGCCTGTACTTAAGATGGATCCTTGATTCACTTCATCTTCTGACATACACCAAGGTCTGCCCCCATCAGATAGAAGAGACTTATAGAAGTCCTCAAAAGCCTCCACAATCTGCTCCTGTTTAGTATGAACTCTTCCCCTGCTATCTTTTATCATCAAAATCCTGTTCCTATACCTTCTTGCTTTAATTGCCTGATGAAAAAATTTGGTATTCAAGTCACCCTCACACAGCCAGTCTTGCTTTGACTTCTGTCTCAAGAAAACAACAGCAGTCTGGTAGGTCTCATAGTGCTCTTCCCTAGCCTCTTTCTCCATTTTCTGGAGATGAGTATTCATAGGATCATTATGGAGCAACTCTTGCACAACATCCAGCTTTTCCCTAGCTTTAGTTTCCTTCCTATTAATATCTCTGTACTTCCTATTATTAAGCTCACCAAGCCCAGCCTTAAGTCTCTTCTGATTTCTCATAATTCTGAACATAGCATACCCATCATCCTCTAAGTTCCAAAACTGCTTCACAATATCAAGAAATTCACTGTCCATAGCAAGATGATTTAGGAATTTGAAGGAACCCTTTCTACTACTTACATTAGTGGACCATTTCACAACCATAGGGCTATGATCAGACGTGCCATTGTTTATAAACTCAGTTTGCACTTCAGGCCAAACTCTACACCATTCCTCATTCACCAATACTCTATCAAGCTTACTAAAGATTCTGTCCTCACCTTCTTGTCTATTGTTCCATGTGTAGAAACAACCACCATACTTTATATCCTCCAGCTGACAATGAAACACAAAGTCTCTAAATCCTTCTATTTGACTATAATCCAACTGATGGCCCCCTAATTTCTCTTGAATGTTTAAACAGCAATTAAAATCACCCAGCAGCACCCATTTCTCCATCATACTCACCCCTATCTCCATCAGATCCTTCCACATGTCTCCTCTTCTATCAGCATCATTATGGGCATAAACAAAAGTAGCATAGAATACCATATCATCAGGCCTGTGTATGATTTTGCAGTGAACAAATTGGCTTGAATGGTTTATCACTTCAATATGAAAATCCTTCTTCCAAACAACCCAGATTCTCCCCACTGGGTGGTCCTCTAGGTTAATAAAGGAGCCCCAACCCTCAAACAGCTTGTTCCTCAACTCTCCATATGAACTAGCTCTTATTTTATTTTCTAAGATAGCCATGACACCTATATTATATAAATTCAACAACCTTTTAACCTCTTTTTGTTTCAGGGGTTGGTTAAATCCCCTGGTGTTCCATGCTCCAATACTATCCATTAATGATGAGGGTTGTGGAATCCCTCTTATTCCCCTTTACCTGGCCTTTTCTTCTAGTCATAACTGGAGTCCATTGGTCTTCTTTTTGATCTTTCTCATTCTGCCCCTCCTGCTCCTTGTCCATCATTTCTGGTTGAGTTTCTTTGACAACAGAAACCTCCTCTTCCTCCTCACCACATTTATCTTTTAAAGCTTCTTTAACAGCTTCAGTTGTTATTCCTATGTTAGCTTCTGGAATTTTCCCTTCCTCTATCTGCTTCTTTAGCCTCAGGGCATCATCCACCTTTTCTATATCTTCTCTTGATGGCCTCCTTTTCTCAACCCAGACCTTCTTGGTTTGTTTTCTACAAGTTTTACTGTCATGTCCATACATGGAACAGGAAGCACATAGGACTGGTTTCCATTCATAATCTACCCTCTGAGTAATGATGTTCTCCTTTTCATCCTCAAAGAATACCTCATCTGGTAGGATAGAAGGGTTGACCTCCACAAGTACCCTCGCATAGTTGATTCTGTTTCTCTCTTTAGTCACATTATCCACCATGATAGGGGTCCCCACAAGGCTGGCAATTTTGCTTAGAGAATTAGCACCCCAAAACTTGAGATTTAGGTTTGGTAATTGAATCCAAACTGGAACAGACTCATGAAAGCTCTTGGAAACTGGCTTCCCTGTCCAAGGTGCTATAATTAGAGGTTTTCTATCAAAGTGGTAGATACCAACTTCTAAGACTGCATTTCTGGCTTCCATAGAGTTGAATCTGACAACCACAGTTCCAACACCATTCATAAGAACTTTATCAATTCCATGTTGTCCCCATATCTTCCTAATATACTCATTCAATACTGCATAGGGAGGCCTGGCCCCTAAGACATAACAAACAATCGCCTGCTGCCAAAACTTTTCCTCATTCTCAATATCAGATGCCTCTATTTTCCCTACTGCAACCCCCTCTTTAATGGTAGGCTCCACAAAATTCAGCTTTTCTCCTGCATTACGTAGTTTAGTAATATCGAACGAGTCCCATATTGATGCTCTTCTAGGCTGTTCTCCAAGGAAAGCTGGATCTGGCCTCTGAGTGCTAGTGTTTTGTGTTATAATATTCAGTGTAATCAGTTCTTTATTCATGCCTTCTCCTTCTTCTTCAACAATCTCCTTCCCTTTAATTTTAGCACGCAACTCATCAAGTTTTTTCAGAATTGACCCAGCTTTCTTAGGGCTCAAGTCTTCTATGTCTTCCATATCTTCTTCGTCAAGGTTCAAAAGATCTAGATTTTTTGGAATTGTGTTTGGGGTGGGTGATGGATGGGGTGAGGGGGACTTGGGTGGACGCCCCTTCTTTCTTGCCATGATGGCAAGCAGCGGCGACCAGAGATCGACCGCGAGGCAAGGCAGGGAATCACAAGAAGAGAAAAAACCCTAGCAGAGAGAAGTCAAACCCAAGTCAAACCCTGAAAGAAGTTATCCTATATGTTTTGATGTCCATTCTCAATTTATTGTCAATGTTGATATTGGTGAAACTAATCCTTAAAAGATTTAATTCTTATCTTATCTCATATCTTTAGATTTATTTTATTTTATTTTAGGCTTAATTATGTCACAAGTCCTTGAAGTTTGGGGTACTTTTGCCAGATACTCTTATACTTTATTTTTTAATGTTTGACTCCCCGAAGTTACTTATGGGTTTGTCAAATACCCTTACTACCAATTCTAACCAATTTTGATGACATGTAACATCAAAATCCTAGTCAGACGTAAGAGGTTGGTCATGTGGTACCGCGTGATGTCAAACGGGTGAAGACGACTTCTCTCTTCAATTCTTTTTTTTTATTTTTTTTATTCAACTAAAAATATAAAAATATAAAGTTTTTTAGTTTTTTAAATTAAAAAAAAAAAGATTTTCGCCCACGGGGCATCGGGTGCTTAACCTTCTGCATCTAATCAAGATTTCGATGTTACATGTTGGTAAAATTGGCCAAAATTAGTAGTAGGGGTATATGACAAACCCAGAAGTAACTTTGGGGAGTCAGACATTGAGAAAAAAAGAATAAGGATATCCGACAAAAGCAATTCAAACTTCAGGGGCTTGTGACATAATTAAGCCTTTATTTTATATCTCAATCCAATCTTTTATTTTATTTTTTCATATCTCTAATAGATTCATTTAGCTAATCTATACTTGTAATTTATCGGTAATTAACAACAAAATCCCCGTGGAGACGATATCTTTTTATACTACTACTTGACATAACCTGTGCGCTTGCGGGGCGTATCAACGAACCTTTGATTGAGGATGCATGAAGCAAGCTCGTTCATGCTAAGAATGAAGACGGGTATGAAGCATCGCTTACCCAATTTGAACTAATATGCCAAAATTGTTTGGGTCTTTTTAGTATGTGAATAGGGTTTAATTGAAAGAGCATAAAGAAAATTTGTTATTGCATGGGTCAATAATTGCATGCAACTGGACAACACAACTTCTAAGTAGTAAGAACATAATATTACTTCATTATATTTAATCTGAGATTGTTTGATATTAAATTTATTAATTGCATACTGTCCTATAGGGTTGAAATTTCTCACACCCAGTTCAAGGCGATGCTTGCTAATAGTAATGGAGATTTGTTTACTTCTCTAGAAGCTATGAAGAAAATGTTGACATGTTAGCATAGTTCAATCATCGAGTCATTTGAGAGAAGTCTAACCATATTGGATCATTGTGTAAACACCCCATTCTTCAAGAATTTGTGCTTTTACATGTCAAGGGAGGCGTTGGCCATTATTTACAAAGATTTGGTGGAGTTTGACAAGAAGAAAGATGATGGTTACGTTTGTGATTGCAAAAAAAAAAAAAAAAAATCACTCATGGTTTACCTTGTGCTTGTGATCTAGATGCATATAGGCGCAATGGTGTTGCCATCACTTTGACTGCAATCCATAGTCACTGGAATATTCTTTCATTTTATGAGAAGGGAAAGAAGCAAGAGGTAGAAACGGATCTTGCCCCGAAGACATTATGGGAGAAGTGGTGGCATCTTTATGAAACTAGCAACATGCATGGAAAGAAGATATTTATGGACATGCTTCCGTGAAGTTGAACCAGAAACTACATGCCTGTTGCCACCAAACTAGAAGGCAAAGACAAAGGGACGAACTTTGGACCATGATTGTGCAAAAGAAATTAGCTATTTATGCAAATTCCAAAATTTTGAACTTTGCAAGGACTAAAACATTGCATAAAAAACTCAGGAACTAAATGCAAATTGGACCCTATTTATAGGAATCAAAAACTTTAATTAACCCTATCCACAAACTCATTCTCATACGTCCAAAATATGCATGAGATTCTTAATGCCACATCCTCAAATGATGGTTATCTTATGTGAATCCACAGATCTAGTAATCAATGGCTTGCAAGTATTATGGCCTTAACAAATAATGGTTCATTTAACATAACAGCACCAGAACTCGGGACAAGAAAATCATCAGCTAACTGGCCTCAATCAACCTATTTTCCATTCAAAGACTATATACAATTTACAAGGAACAATTTATGTCTCTATCTTGAGAAGAGAATTGAGGGAAGTACTATTGAATCGCTGAGCAAGTCCACGAATCACAAGAACAACAACATCTCGATTGTGTCGGGAGTGCACCATCAAGTCTGCTTCATTCTCACTGTCCACTACAATCCTTAGACGGTGTTGATCATTCCTGAAAAGCTCCACCTGATACATTTAAAGATCAACAAAAGTAAATAAGGGAAACAGTAACCTGGCAATGACATGGTGCATGGAAGAAAGTGAGTTCTAAGTCACCAAAACTTACATGAAACGGAGGGGCGTAGCTACCGCGAATTTCTGTGGTTGGAAAAGAAGTCTTAGTGGCAGGCTTTACTACCTTGATCCTTTTCCTGTTAATTTCAAGGATTCGCCTCTCATAAGTGCCCAATGTTGAAACCTGAAAGAGTAATGACATTAGAATTAGGATTAGCCCCTTTTTGGCTTTTCCACTACGTCGAATATGAATACATTCCAACTCCAAAATGAAGAACACCAGAAGATTATTGAGGTACCTTTTTTGAAGTTTGGTCTTTGTCACACAATACCTATCAAGGAAGACAAGTAGTGAGCTCTGAAGGACCAAGGTGACTAGAGGGAATAAGAAAAATAAATTTATGGCATAATATCGAGGCACACCAACTTTAAGATTCAAAGCTATCAAATTTTGCAGGAGGTATCTCATAAATAGCATCTTGAATAGAATTATCCAATGAGATCATGAGGAACAACAAAGGGAGAACAAGTCAATCATCCACCCCAAAAATGAGAAACACTTTTCAGATGCTTTGAGAATATTGTCATACCCAACAACTTATTCTTCAAAGAATTATACCAGAATGCCAGCAAAAGCTAGTAGTTGGAACCTATAACTGAAAACATGGCCACACTAAAGTCACTGTCATGTTTTCTTCCTGTTTAACGTTTAGACATTTGTGACATCTAAACCTTATCTATTCTAGGACTAGGATAACTAGGATAATAGATAATAATCATCCAGGCAAATATAACACTTTTTATTTCATTATTATACCTTGTGACTGTGGTAGGGTGAATGTAATGATCAACAGATTTTTCAGAATGTGGTATTGACAAAAAACCAAAAGTATCGATATACCCCACCTCAAATTTGACTGATCCAAGATCAAGGTTCTGCCTCACTTCTTTAAGAACATCGGGCTCTGCAAGGAATCAATCAAAGGTCAGATATAGTTACTCAATTTTAAAACTCAGAAAAAAGCTTTAACCTTCAAGAATTCAAAACTGTAAAATTTAGGGTTTTGATTCATGCGTTATTTTTTATTTTCATTTATGCAAGGAGACATTGTGATTTAGTTCTTGATCATTTGCTTATTCTTCCTAGCCATTGCTTATGCTATAAGGTAAATTAAATATGTTTATGTGATTATAATTTGCACAATTAGTTTTAGGTTAGCCATTCCAGGAACAATGCATAGAGAATCTATGGACATTCATTGGGATTCACTTTCCACTATAAGCACAACTACAACAACAACAACAACTAAGCCTTTGTCCCACTAGGTGGGGTCGGCTACATGAATCAAACGACGCCATAAAGGCCTATCATAAATCATGTCTTTTGATAAGGCATTGATTGTCATATCCTTCTCAATTGTTTCGCCTATAGTTTTTCTAGGTCTTCCTCTTCCTCTAGCCCTTGTAGTACCCTCCATTTGGTCTACCCTCCTAACCGGGGCTTCCACCGGTCTCCTCCACACATGCCCAAACCACCTAAGACGAGATTCAACCATTTTTTCAACAATAGGAGCAACCCCAACTTTTTCTCGAATATACTCATTTCTAATCCGATCTTGTCTGGTATGCCCACTCATCCACCGCAACATCCTCATCTCTGCAACATGAAGTTTATTCTCTTGTGTGCCCTTTGCCGCCCAACACTCTGTCCCATATAACATCGCCGGTCTTACAGCAGTGCGGTAGAACCTTCCTTTAAGTTTAAGTGGTACCTTCTTATCACATAACACGCCCGAGACACTCCTCCATTTCATCCACCCTGCTTGAATCCTATGATTTACATCCCCTTCTATTTCTGCATCCTGCTGTAAGAAAGAACCAAAATACTTAAACTTCGGGACTTGTGCTAAGACATGCTCTCCAACCTTCACCTCCCGAGTAAGGCCCACGTGCCTCTTGCTAAAATTACACTCCATATACTCTGTCTTGCTTCGACTTATCCGGAATCCAGATCCTTCTAAAGCTTGTCTCCACATTTCAATCTTCCCATTTATTTCCTCTCTAGTATCCCCAATAAGAACAATATCATCCGCAAAGAGCATGCATTTGGGCACTGGTTCTTGGACATGTTCCGTAAGCACATCCAAGACCAATATAAAGAGGTAGGGGCTCAAACTGACAAATAAAAATCTATCTTGGTTTTGGATGCTATATTTTTATGTAAACTTTAAGGGGATTTTCAACTTTCCAAAGTTAGTGGCAAATTCTCTGAAATTTTGCAAAAAAAATATGCTGCTTTGCTAGTCCTGCGCATCTTCTTTAAGCAATTACAACCAAATATGAATAAACTAAGCAACTATTTGACTTAAAAAATCCTTAACTGCAAAGGAATAAGAAATTAAAGTCAGGCCCGTTGGTACTATCAGCAGAAGATTCTGCTCTGAATATTTGGGTGGATTGCAATAGCATATCCAAATATTCTCAGCTGAATATCAGGGACTGAAATCATATCAGTTCCAAATATTCTAAGCTGAATATCAGGGATTGATATCATATCAATCATAATTGTATTCCTTATTTAGCTTAGCAGCAATATTTGTATAGTCATTATTTTAGTATAGCAAGAATCTTGTAAAGAGCTGAAAATCAGCAATATAGTGATACATATTCATCTATTTAATGAGAGAACCCTGAGAAGAGAGGGCGGGGAGTCCAATTAGTCATTTTGACATGGTATCACAGAGCTAGGCTCATTTTTCTTAAGTTTCTTGAGGTTCTAGGTTGTGTTTTTTTTTTTTGGGTTTTGGGCTGTGTTTTCCTTGTTAAGTGTAAACAGGGTCTTGGGATTTTCTTGTCTTGCTGCAATGGCAACGGGAAACACTGAATCTTTTGGGGTGAAATTCACAGGAAAGAATTACTCGACCTGGGAATTTCAGTTTCGCATGTTTGTTATGGGGAAAGAATTATGGGGTCACATAGATGGCAGTGATGCTGCTCCAAAGGAGACGGAGGTGTCTCAATTAGCTCAATGGAAGGTCAAAGATGCTAGAATCATAAGCTGGATTTTAGCATCTGTTGATCCTCAATTTGTTTTGATTTTGAGGCCATACAAGACAGCTAAGAGCATGTGGGAATACTTGAAGAAAGTCTACAACCAGAATACTCAGCTCGACGATTTCAGTTGGAATCCGATATTGCTGGCTATACGCAGGGAGACCTTTCCATTCAGGATTATTATTCTGGATTTCACAACCTATGGGAGGAGTTTACCGACATCATTTATGCAGATGTGTCGGAAGATTCTCTTGCTGCTGTCCAGAAGATCCATGAACAAAGCAAAAGGGACCAGTTCCTAATGAAGCTACGGCCTGAGTTTGAAGCTGTCCGTTCGAGCCTGATGAATCGTACACCTCCTCCCTCCTTAGATTTGTGTTTTGGGGAACTGCTGTGAGAGGAACAACGCCTGAATACTCAGGCCAGTTATCAAACTCAAGTACCAACTAATGTGATGGCATATGTAGCTCAAGGGAAAGGGAAAGGAAGAGACATGAGGAAGGTTCAATGTTTCAGCTGCAAGGAATTTGGACATATTGCTGCACACTGTGGGAAGAAATTCAGCAACTACTGCAAGAAACAAGGACATATTATCAAGGAATGTCCCATTCGGCCTCAGAACCGTCAGGCGTACGCGGCAGTAGTTGTTCCTTCAAACCCCACAGTGGCTGAACCTTCGACTGTTACTCCAATGGTACAACAAATGATTTTATCTGCTTTTTCAGCCTTGGGACTTAAAGGTAATGATTCCATTTTATCTTCATCATGGCTTGTGGATTCAGGTGCCACAAATCATATGACTAAGTCCTCTAAAATGCTAGCAATTTACGGACATATCAAGGATCCTCGTGCATTGAGACTGCTAATGGTAGTCAATTACCTATCCAATCTATTGGTGATATCAATTCCACATTCAAAAATGTTCTTGTATCACCTGCACTCTCTACTAGCCTAATTTCAGTAGGTCAGTTGGTTGACAATAATTGTGACGTCAGTTTTTCTCGTAATGGTTGTCTTGTGCAGGATCAGGTGTCGGGGAAGATACTCGCGAAGGGGCCTAAAGTTGGACGACTGTTTCCTCTGCAATTTTCCATCCCTCCTTATATTTCCATGGCTTGTACTGTTGTAGCCAATAAAAATAACATATGGCACAAATGTTTGGGTCATCCTAACAATATTGTTTTATCTCATTTAATAAATTCTGGTATGTTAGGTAATAAAGTTCATTTTTCATCTCATATATCTCTTGATTGTTCAACATGCAAATTGAGTAAAAGTAAAACTCTTCCGTTTGCATCTCATGGGCATCGTGCTGAAAACTGTTTTGACTTGATTCACAGTGATGTATGGGGCATTTCTCCAATCATATCCCATGCTCATTATAAATACTTTGTTACCTTTATTGATGATTATAGCAGATATACTTGGGTTTATTTTCTTCGTTCTAAGTCTGAGGTTTATTCTGTCTTTCAGCGGTTTGTAGCCTATGTTGAAACCCAATTTTCTGCAAAAATTAAGGTATTCAGGTCTGACTCGGGAGGGGAGTATATGTCTCATGCTTTTCATAACTTCCTTCACCAAAAGGGCATTATTTCCCAGCATTCCTGCCCTTATACACCTCAACAAAATGGTGTGGCAGAAAGGAAGAATGGCCATCTTTTAGACGTCGTTCGTACACTTTTGCTTGAGTCATCCGTTCCACCAAAGTTTTGGGTAGAGGCGTTATCTACAGCAGTTTACCTAATTAATAGGTTGCCTTCTAGTGTTTTAAATTTTGAAACTCCATACTATCGCCTGCACCATGAGCATGCTAATTATCTTGACATGCATACATTTGGTTGTGTTTGCTTTGTTCATTTACCACCTCATGAACGCAACAAATTGTTTGCACAATCCGTTAGATGTGCTTTTTTGGGTTATAGTGTTCCTCACAAAGGTTATGTGTGTTATGATGCATGTTCCAACAAATTTCGTATTTCTCGAAATGTTGTTTTCTTGGAAAATCAATTTTTCTTTCCCAGGAATGTTGAATCTCTCCCAACTAAGTCATTTCTTCCAACTTTTGGAGTATTGCCTCCTGTGCCTATGCGGTACAAGCCTGGATTTGTGTATCAACGAAGGCAGAGAGCTTTGCCCCTTCCCGAGACAGCCCCGCCATCTGTTCCACAACATTCTAGCGAAGATTTGCATGCTGACCCAACTCAGACATGTGATACTACCATTCAACAGTATCAAAATATAGAGAGTTCGGATTCAGGTACTATCCGGCGACACTCTTCCCGAATTTCTAGGCCGCCTGATAGATATGGATATTCTCATAAATCACTTCATGCTACTTTATCATCTGTTCCCATTCCTAGAAGCTATTCTGAGGCAGTTAAGCAAGAATGTTGGAGGAAGGCAATGGAGGAAGAAATTCAAGCTTTAAAGGACAACCATACTTGGGATGTTGTTCCATGTCCTGAGAACGAGAAGGCCATTGGGTGCAAGTGGGTATATTCAATCAAGCTACGCTCTGATGGGACCTTGGATAAGTATAAGGCACAGCTGGTTGCTCTTGGTAACAATCAAGAGTATGGGGTGGACTATGAGGAGACATTTGCTCCAGTAGCCAAGATGACTACGGTTAGGACTATCATCTCCATAGCAGCTTCACAAGGTTGGTCACTTCACCAAATGGACGTCAAAAATGCTTTTCTTCATGGTGATCTTAAGGAGGAGGTTTACATGACACTACCTCGTGGCATAACTTCCACCTCTTCCTCGGATGTCTGTAAATTGAGGCGTTCACTTTATGGACTAAAACAGGCTTCAAGAACCTGGTTTGACAAATTTCGCTCAACCATGCTTCAGCTTTCCTTCCAGCAAAGCAAGTATGACTCTTCATTATTTTTTTGCAAGTCCTCAATTGGTGTTGTTCTGCTCCTCCTTTATGTTGATGACATTGTCATAACTGGAACAGACGACACGTTGATTAGCCATCTCAAGCAGCAACTTCAGCTCTCATTTCATATGAAGGATCTCGGTCCCCTCACTTATTTTCTAGGTTTGGAAGTTCATACTGATCAGTCTGGTATTTTCTTGCATCAACACAAATACACACATGATCTAATTATGTTAGCTGGTCTTAAGGATTCTACTCCTGTGGATACTCCCTTAGAAGTAAACACTAAGTATCGGAGTTCAGAAGGGGAGCTTCTATCTGATCCAACAGTGTTTCGTCAGCTTGTCGGTAGTTTGAACTATTTAACTATTACTAGACCAGATATTTCCTTTGCTGTCCAGCAGGTTAGCCAATTCATGCAAACACCTCGGCATCTTCATCTAGCCGCTGTTCGTCGCATCATCCGTTACCTTCTTGGAACATCAAACAGAGGTTTATTTTTTCCTACTGGATCCCCTCTACAACTCACTGCATATAGTGACGCTGACTGGGCTGGATGTCCGGACACCAGAAAATCTGTCACAGGTTGGTGCATATTCCTTGGCAATTCTCTGATTTCCTGGAAAAGTAAGAAGCAAGATCGTGTCTCTAAGTCCTCTACTGAATCTGAATATCGGGCAATGTCTTTAACATGTTCCGAAATCACATGGCTTCGTGGTCTTCTAGGTGAACTAGGTTTTCACCAATCAGATCCCACTCCCCTTCACGCCGATAACACAAGTGCGATCCAAATTGCAACTAATCCGGTTTTTCATGAGCGTACAAAACACATTGAGGTGGATTGTCATTCCATTCGGGAGGATGTCGATAATCGTGTTATCACTCTTCCTCATATTTCCACTACCCTTCAGCTAGCTGATCTTTTTACGAAGGCCATGACATGACAACGACATCAGTTTCTTGTTGGCAAATTGATGCTTCTTGATCATCCCGCATCAATTTGAGGGGGGATATCAGCAGAAGATTCTGCTCTGAATATTTGGGTGGATTGCAATAGCATATCCAAATATTCTCAGCTGAATATCAGGGACTGAAATCATATCAGTTCCAAATATTCTAAGCTGAATATCAGGGATTGATATCATATCAATCATAATTGTATTCCTTATTTAGCTTAGCAGCAATATTTGTATAGTCATTATTTTAGTATAGCAGGAATCTTGTAAAGAGCTGAAAATCAGCAATATAGTGATACATATCCATCAAATTAATGAGAGAACCCTGAGAAGAGAGGGCAGGGAGTCCAATTAGTCATTTTGACAGGTACGATATCAAGCCAAGTGGGATAAGACTTCGTTTTTGAAGTATTTATATAGAAAAATAGATGCATATGGGTATAACCACCACTCTCAATCCATAATCATAATCTCATCTCATAAAAATTCAAAAAGCAAACAAAATGATTTTGCTGATAGCACCATCTGAATTGACAAATTACTAAATCACCATCTCACACAATCAGTGACCACAAAAAAAAATGTCAAACGATAGAAAAACCTTTGGCAATTAGATAAAGAAATTCAACTAACCGACTGCAATTGGCTCAGTCGATACAGAAATTGGTTGGCCCTCTACTCCATCCTCTCTAACAGGAGTATAGATGGCCACCAACCTATAGCCAACGTCATCAACATTTGCTTCATACATTTTGCTTGTTTCACCTGAAATTTTATCAGCGGAAATGAAAAAAGTGGTTGGATAACAACATGACATGTAATAAAAGCAACTGAGGAAAAAAGGTCCAAATATAATTTATCCAGGAAGCATAGGTATGACTTTGGGCCTGTCGGATGATTCCTGGTATGCATATGAAACCATTGCACATCCCATGTCAGGGCAATGTAGATAATTGCAAAAGTTAATAATTAATTATCAGTTAAAGTAGTGTCCATGTCTCCATTTCAAACAATATGTGGTTCAACCACCGTTTAGCAACAAATTTGAGTGGTTAAACTAATCAAACCATCCCTGAAGCTAAAAGGTCTAACCGGTTCAATCTTTAATTTGAAATATAAAACATTGAGTAGTGAGTAATAACAATCATCCTGTTATCAACCCTGTCTATGATTAATGTAAGAAGCACCTAAATTCAAAAGTTGACACAAAATTCTAAAAAGTAAGGGACAAACAAGACAGATATATGAGATAAAAGATCCATGAGTCATAAATATCATAGCTTTGTTAAAAAGGCAACTAATGCCCAAGGCTCCTTCCTACTAAGGTCCAAGGATAGATGTATGCAGCCTTAGGCCCACAGGCAAAGAGGCTATTTCTAGGATTCAAACCTATGACTTTCGGGCCGCAAGGCAACAACCTTACCATTACATCAAGGCTCACCCTCTATCATAGCTGTGTTAAAAGTGAAAATTATAACTTTCAGATTGCATGTGTCGAATGCGCATCCTCGGGTATCATACATGTGTCACTGTCCGACATGCAACACCACACCAAAATGGGGTTTATATGGTTTATAGGCATTAACATTCATTATTTTGCTCCATGATTGTGATGGATTAATTTTAGTAAATTAAAAGAGGATGTGAAATCGTTATTATTTAGGTATTGAATATAAATCACAGTAACTCTCCACCTTTAACAGGAAACGGCTATCATTTTCAAGTAAGCTTAAAGATTTAGTGTACCTGGTATGGAGATCAGGTCAGGACTTCCAACCATTGATCTAAGCCACTGGATTCTGCTTTTCCCTTCCTTCCCACCACTATAAATGCCACAAACAGCATAGAGATTGGTATGAAATCCCCTTCCCTCAATCTCCAGCTTGTGTATTCTGGGAATCCCTAAGAATACGCATACAATAATTAAAGAAAGGCAGAAAGCAATGCATGGGAGAATCAATAGTAGGAAAAATGGCAACCGTGTTACTTAAAAAGATCTTTTTTTCCCAATACATAGCAAAAGAATGACAAGTATTCCAGAAGATAGAAGATCATAATAACAAGACATTAATTTCAAAATACACTGTACATGCTAGGCAGAATTCTCATTTCTTCTTTACAAAATAGATTCTCTGGGTAAGTTCTGCAATCTAAACCTTGAGAAAGCTTGTGACAAACTGGACAGGGACTATCTACAGTATGTGACCTTACAATTACAAGCAAGAGAAAAGAGGGAAAAGAAATTTAAGTTCTGGTAGGTTTCTACTACCATGCATTTCGCAAGCATTTCAATGGATGAATCCATGAATCCTATGCAACTTTTCAACGCACTTAACCACAATCTTCCCTATCATCTTGCCATTATTAAGGAGTCTAGCAATGTTTAGGCCAGTTCCAATATTAAAACGTCTGGGTTAATCATCATACTTTCTCTCTTCCATCACAAAAGTGCGGAAATCTACCAAAGTGGAGCAGTGGAAAGGAATCCAAATTCATCAAAAACTCCACGACAGACTGATTTCCATGTCATGTGAAAACTGGAGAACAGCAGGTTTGTTGGAATATCTGAAAAGTATCTTACAAAATATTTATCATATATTAAAATACATTAGAGTATCTTTCATCCTAGTTTGTATCATCATCATCTGAATATCATTCGATTATTATAATGACTCAATATTCTCTCTTTTGCTCCTTCCCTACCCAAATCCCTCAAGCTCAGCATCATATGCGAGCCATTCTATTTACCTCGAGATGAGTTCCTCCTTTTGCTGTGAAGAGTTAGTGGAACTTATTAGATTACTCACCACCACCAAACCCAATTCTATTTCTCGTTTTCCTCATGTTTGTTTTCTCTGAACCTCTACCTGTTAGTTTTGATACTTCAAGTCAAGAGTTAATGAAATAGCTCCAAGCATCTACAATCAGTTTGCCTCCTTTCTGGCCAAAATGAGTGGTTTCATTTCAACCCAGTTACAGTTTGGTTCTATGCTAGATGCATTTACCAGTCTCTATCGCCGACGTAGTTTCTAGCCACTCTAACATTATTTCATGAGTTACTATCACACCATTCGTAGCGTTATATTTTTTAGTTCATTGTGTTTGATTGTAATAACCTCAAGCTTAGGAAGCTTAAACTCGAGGGGGAATGCTGGGATATCTGAAAAATCTATCAAAATATTTTATCAACGTATCTTAAATCTTAATACATTTCAGAATACCATAGATGTTCTCTTAAATTTTATTTCCTGTTTGTATATTTGTTGATTTAATTCCTTACTCAATAAGGACTAAGAGAATGCTATTATAGTATAATTAGCCCTATTTACTTTGCTATTTGTATCATCATCATCATCACGTTATATCAATATCATTCTCAAATCATTTTGAGTCTCTATTCTATCTTTTTCACCTTCCTAACCTAAATCCCTCCAATTCAACAGGGTTAAATGCAAGAAAAATACACCAGTGGAGGGAGAGGGAGAGAGAGAGAATGACAAGAGAGAGAAAGTAAACTAACTAACTGAAAACAGAATTTTATTAATGCTAAATGAATCATTACCTCATTTTACTATTTATAGCCTTGTGACAGTCACACACTTGATTGTCACAGGCTGACTGTCAGTCATGAGCTGACAGTCACAATCAAGTGACTATAGACAAGCCTAACTACCTCTTATAACTAACTATAGCAATACTAACAATACTACTCATAAGTTAATTATGTGAACTTCTACATTATACTCTATTATTAAATATATTAGGAACAAGCTGGTTATGAGACTGCTCTGTTTGTAATACATTTCTACCTGTCCTTATTATTTCCATATAAATACATTCCCGGGAAGTCTAACAAAAATCAAGTTAGTGCAACCCACTCTACCCATTCCATGACTATACTCAGTTTCTCCACCCCTTTGTCTCAACAAAACTTGTAGTTCATCGTTCTGGACATCTCATGCTAAAAGAAAACCTAAGTATACAAACAAATAAGTTCTACTCTTTTTTAGTTTAAAAGTCATGAAAGGGCACCATTGTAAAGCAAGGATGCTTATGGAACCAAAGGAATTACCTGGCAATACAGGTGTCGTCTCAATGCATACCACCTCACCCGACCTTCCAAATACATCAGTCACCACAGACTCACATTTCAAACGATGACCAATGTCCTCTAGCCGCACCCTATAGGAGCAAGAACTCTGATTGGGCAATGGATCATATGAAAAACTGTCTCCCACTTCAGATGAATAAAACCTGAAAAAATATTCAATGAAACAAATAATGACCTTTGACTAGAAACATTGCAAGATTGCAAACAGAGTTCTCCCAATGATAAAGAAACACGTAACACCAAAAAAAATGTTAAGATGTTTGATTTAAATTGCAAGTGAAAGTTACCATGACACGAGAAAGCTATAAGTATTATATCCTGCATCAATGTAAAGTACAGCACCATACCATTGGTATCTTATATCTTTCTTGTACTTGGACCAAACATGTTGTTGAGTCTCACTATTCGGAATCACTTCAACAGCTGTAAGGACCTCACCTTCAACTGCCTTTCCTGTAAGAGCAAGCATCTCCACATATGGAAGCTCTACAGGACAATACAGGAAACACATTTAATATCCATCAGTAACAACTTTAAGATCATGAATTAAACAACAATACTAAGAATCATTGCAAATTAGAAAAGCTCAGGCTACCAAAAATATGGGAAATGGTTACCTGGGAAAACAATGTCAGTTGGATCAGATAACCTAAGTTCTCCTATTACTGAATCTGAGCGAACTGGTGTATATCTGGAAATGAAAAATTGGTAAGAGAATCAACAGTATACAAAGGAATGAAATACATGTTAGTTGTTTGTGTTGTTGAAAAATGAACTTATTGGGTTTAAGTAGGCAAAGAGTAAAAGAAGGCTCTGAATAATATTAGATTGACATATAGTATATTAGTATGTTTGGTGCCGCGTACACAGAACCTCAACGCACGTTTGGGAACTCAGAAGCTAGGATTATATGCTTCTGCTGAACATGAAAATATTGGCCAACCTGCGTTTCTAACGCAGAACCAAACAGGCGAATAGTGTGTGATGACACAATACATCACTAAGCCAATCATCCTATTTATACTGGTAATTAAGTTAGATACTGCCATACTGCTGGTACTGAAGCATTTCTTGTATAAGCCCAACCCGACCAAGAGAATAAGCTGTTAGCCTTAATTAAATAATAACAAAATAGGAAACACCAATGAACTCCTAGGATCCCCTAGTATGTCAAGTGACTATTTGAATTCACAATATATTCTGAAGATCTTCCAAAGCTATTCTGGAAATAAACTAAAATATTCTAAATACCTGAAAAGCACCACCCAGCTCACAAACTATTAAGTTATACAAGAGATTTTTCACATACCATGTATAGGACTAGCACAGTGAAGTGCATATTTGGACAAGGTAAAAACGGATGTTTTCTGTTAAATTGTTAGCCCACTTTGCAATACTTAGCAGCATCACATAATTATTTATTTCTTCCGCATTGTCATTTTCTGGAAATTATTTTAGACTAATTTGGGTCACTTGCTGACCATAGGAAGTACAAACTATTGTACCTTTTTAAAATATTTTTCTACTCTTTTTTTGGTAATTTCACACATGAAACTAATTTTTTATCCATCCAACTAAAACACATTCTTGCAAACTTACATGTCAAAACAATTCCTAAACAGTACTCATTCTTGAAAAATACATTTAACACAAAACCGAAACCAGCATGAAGTAAACAGTAAGGCTAGTCATCCAAAGTAGTAGTGTCACCTTTCCAAAATGGTTCCAGCTTCAAAATTAGAGCGTATGTTTCAGGTCACAAGGGATGCAATGACCCGTATTTTGTTTTCAACACTGTGAGTTGTGATAGCATATTGCCTATTTAGATTTGATTCATTTAAAAAAAAAACTTCAAGTGCTAAATCCCATTACAGACCCAAGGGATGCAAATGCAATACCAATATTTCTTTTCAATCTAATGATGCATGGAATTAATTCTTACACCCTGAATTAGTTCAAAGCCTTAAAACATACACACAATTGCTGGGGGTGCTTTCACCATTTAAAACAAATTCTTGTTGTTTCCAATGCAGAGACACAGAAATGGATTTGGTGGGAAGTGAATTATAATTTATTTTAAATACACACTATAAAAGTTATTTTCATTAACATCTAAACAACTTTGCATGTTCAAACCAATTCTCTACTAAACTCTCAAAATCTAATTCAACAAGGACCTTTAAGACAATAGTCAATTCTTTCACACTTTTAAGTTAAAGTCATTAATATGTCATATCATACACCATATGGTAAAACATGAAAAGAATAAGAGTAATACAGAATAGTTACCCAAACAACAAACGATAGCTGTAATCTGAATCAGTAGCTTTGTAGGTTTTTGAATTTGCCCCATTAATCAGTTCAATGGTTCCTTCATTATTTTCTCTATACCAGCTAAAGAGGCTTTCTCCTTCATATCCACCAAAATATTCACCCTCTCCATGATAAATTCCCGAAGACAACTCTTTAACACTCACATTAGAAACAATCGGAGGAGCTGCAAAATTATTACAAGAGTAAGACAACATAATATACCAATACTGCAAACACATAACATGCCTGGAAAGCAAAAAAAATGAAAATCTAAAAACTAGTCATACCCAGCTCATCACTTGCTAAAATACACATTAATTACAGCTAGCACACTCTACAATCAGATGTATAGTTGACATACAGAGCATCCACACAAGCCATGTGAAGAAAAGGTAAAATCAGGGGTAATTATTAAGGAACTTATAGCTAAGAACTGCAGCGATACCTGAAAAAACTGGGGTACTAGAAATTGCAATCAATGGCTCCCCACATTTGCCGTCAGCACGAGTGGGCACCCAATGCAGGGCCAAATAAGCCCCGACATCTTTAAGCGATGGTTTATACATTCTGTCGTGACAGAAAACAATCACAAAATCCTTAATTTCAGGCAGATATGATTCCTTGCAGAATCACAACACAATATATGGTACTCACAGCTCTGTTCCACATATTTCAACTCCAGAAGCATTAGATATATCTAGCAATGCAGAACCTTCAAGCTTATCCTTTGTCTGAAACCAAATATATTCTCCACTTCCTTCATGTCCACCAAAATATTTTTTAAATGGGATGAGGTCTTTGTCTTCACAGCATTCAGGTATTATGAGGTCCATTCCTTTAGGATCCGCTGTGCAAATGAGAAATAAAATGAATGACATTAGGGACGCATACTATGTAACAAAAACTTACAGAATTAGATAAAGTATATCTCTTTATTTAACCGCAATGAACACAAGATATATTAACCAGGAGATAGGCAAAGATGAGAACTCATTTCGCAATTTTCTAACACTGGTAGATTGCAAGCACCAAACAGAACTGAAGGAAACACACATACACGGAGACAAAGACATACATACTTACCAAGTCAAAAAAATAATAATAAATATAATTGATAATTGGTCCATTTCCATGAAGTTATTATGACATTAACTTTTCAACCATTTAATTTTAACTAGTTAAAGGTATTTATAGTACTGATAAGACCGGTTTTATCTTACACTACACCTTAAAACTAGGACCATCGACTCAATGTACATAATTTTAACAAAACCATTGCCACTACAATCCGTATCTTTTCTATTTCAGAAGTAAATTAATCTTACCAGGGGAAACTGGATCAGAAACTATGCTCTTTGGGACACCTTTGGTTCCATCTTTGCGTGCAGGAGTATAGATTAGCTCAATGCACCCACCAACATCCTCAAGAGTCAAATCCAAAAAGTCTGCTAATTATAGATATCAAGCATTTATCTAGACATAACAAACAAAGAACAATAGCACTTATCTTCATAAGTACACAACACTCACCATAACTACTTATTTTCTCTCGCACACCATTTTCTTTTACCCTAAACCAGTCATGTGTGCAATCTCCTCTCTCCCTGAAAAGCAAGCAATAAATTCCATGTCATGGAAAAATAAAAAAGGATAAAATAAAAAGATCTGAAAGTAGAGATATGAAGTTATAAACAATGGGTAGCAGAAGCTGACCCTCCACTATATACAACATTAAAGCTCAGGCGCTGTCCTTCTATCATTGATCCATGAAATTCCAGAGAACGGCATGTTGGCAAACCTAGATTGAAACATAATTAAAAAATAATAATTGCATCTTGTTAAAACATAAAAGTACCAAGTCCTAAAAGGAAAATATGTTATGAAAAATCTCCATGTCTTTATAAAGAATATAAAGCTTCCAGAGTACTAAGTAAATAAGAACTGATAGGTACCAGGTGTTATTGGTCCAATTTGTTCAGAAAGAACCATGGGTCCACGAGCCCAATCACTTCGGACAGGCTCACATGAAACAGAAATAAAGAAGCCAATGTCATCAATCGAGGGCACATATGATGCAGTGGTGGCCCCCATA
Source organism: Crotalaria pallida (assembly GCA_037953625.1). Classification (NCBI taxonomy): domain Eukaryota; kingdom Viridiplantae; phylum Streptophyta; class Magnoliopsida; order Fabales; family Fabaceae; genus Crotalaria; species Crotalaria pallida. The sequence continues at coordinate 44,504,653 of CM075650.1, read as the reverse complement.
ATTTCACTTTGCGTGCCATCAGACCTGGTCTGCATAAAGTCATTAACAATATGCTGGTCAATCAAATGTTCAAATGTGTAATTGACTAACGATAATGTTTAACTGGCAAAAAATATGTTGTAACAGCAACATAGTAAGTTCAATAAAATGTGCTGTGGAGGAATTATTTATATCACTTTTCAGAGCGTATGGCATCGTCAAGGAAAAGCTTTCTTCTTTCATCCATACTAGAATGCTAGGATTAACTCTCCAAAAGCTTAGGCTATAAGAAGAAGGTTAGCGAATGGTTTTTTTATCTCTGATACATGTCCTTGGCCAAGAGTTTTTTGGGCTTGGACCACGGACAATGCACAACCCCTCTTATTTTGTATATAGTCTTACCACAAAAAACTTGACTACTTAAGCTTGTTACCGGATCTCCCAGTAACCTCTTTATGAGATATTTGTTATTTTAGACATGAAATTCAACTTTCAAACCCCAATCACTATAATACCTTTGTTGATGCTATATTAATTCCCTATTTGATGTATGAATCTCCCTTAATCCTGCCGATATTATATTTATAGAATAATAGCAATTGAGAATAATAATGTTGTGTGTCTAGAGTAGACAACAGATATGATATTTATAGATGTAAAAAGATTACAATTAGGTAATACATTAATAGGTAATTAATCCTAATGATATAGCTAATCAATCTATGATATAGTCCTGATTTACTAAATATACACATGTGATAAATATGTTATTTTCTACACTCCCCCTCAAGCTGGAGCATACAAATCATATGCACCAAGCTTGTTACATATATATTCAATCCTGGACCTCTTTGTCCAACTCACCATGTAAAAAGGCGTTTTTGATATCAAGCTGATGAAGAGGCCAATGGTGAAAAGCAGCAAGGGCAAGAAGCAGCCTGACCGAGGTGAGTTTGGCCACTGGAGAGAAAGTGTCATCATAGTCCAAGCCAAATATTTGGGTGAAGCCTTTAGCCACAAGACGAGCCTTCAACTTATCAATGCTCCTATCAGGTCCAACCATTACAGTATAAACCCATCTACAACCAACAGTGGTCTTCCCCGGAGGTAAAGGAACAAGATCCCAAGTGCCATTAGTGTGCATGGCTGCCATCTCATCAATCATAGCTTCCCGCCATCCTGGATGAGAGATGGCCTCCCCTGGAGTCTTAGGAATAGATACAGAATCCAAAGAGGAAATAAAAGCATAATATTGGGAAGATAATCAATGAGAAGATAGGGCACAAGTATATTTAGGATTAGAGTTACGAGAGGACCTGAAGCCTTCACGTAAGGCAATTGGAAGTTCGGAGTCAGGCGGCGGAGCTGGAGAGAAAGATGGAGAGGGTGATGAGTCCGGGGATCACAAGTATCAATGGGAGGTTGTTCAGTTTGTATCGGTTGTGGTGCCTGTGAAGGACGAGGGCGTCGATGATAAGTGAGGAATGGCGGAATAGTTACAGGCATAGGAGCGATTGGTGGTGATGAACCTTGCTCTGGAAACAAGAAGCCATCTGGTAAAGAATCAGAGGATGGGAAGACGGAGCGAGTCTCAAAGAATGTGACATCTGCAGATGTAATGTAGCGCTGCAAGGCAGGAGAATAGCACTGATAGCCTTTCTGCAATCGGGAGTACCCCAGGAATAGACATTTGAGAGATTTAGCAGCCAACTTGTCTCTGCCAGGGGTGAGATCATGTACAAAACACGTGCATCCGAAGACTCTAAGTGGTAGAGAGTATAGATGTTGCTTGGGAAAAACAAAAGGAGTGAGGTATCTGGTTGTTGAGCACACTAGAGGGCATGCGGTTGATCAAATAGCATGAAGTAATGATAGCATCACCCCAAAAACGAAGTGGAACACGATTATGATGAAGCAGTGTCCGAGCTGTTTCAACTAAGTGACGATTCTTGCGCTCTGCAACACCATTTTTTTGTGGTGTGTGAGGGCAAAAGGATTGATAAAGAATTCCCTGCGAGTGCAAAAAAGCCTGAAATGGAGCAGACATGTATTCACGAGCATTATCACTGCGAAGAATCTTTATCGATAATCCAAACTGGGTGCGAATCTCCGAATAGAAACATTGAAAAACAGTCAAAAGCTCACTTCTATTCTTTAATAAAAATAACCAAGTACATCGAGAATAATCGTCAATGAATGTGACAAAATAATGATAACCCAAAGTGGAAGTAACACGACTCGGACCCCAGATATCAGAATGTACTAATGCAAAGGGAGATGCAGCTCTCTCATTTATTCTATCAGGAAATGTGCTTCTAGTATGCTTTCCTAACTGACATCACTCACATTCAAGCGAAGACGCTTGCAAACCGGGAACCATAAATCGAAGTTTCTGAAAACTGGGATGGCCTAGCCGCTGATGAAGGATATCAGGTGACTTCAAAGCAATACTCACGGTTGGTGAGGCTAGGTGATACAACCCCCAGGACTCATGACCTGCTCCAATCATTTGCCCAGTCCGTCGATCCTGAATCAAAACAGAGTTGTCAACAAATATGACAGAATAAGGTAGTGTACGAGTAAGTTTTCTAATAGAGACGAGATTAAAAGGGCAGCCAGGAACATAAAGCACAGACTCCAAGGATAGTGAGGGAAGAGGATTGGTGTGACCAATGCCCTCAACTCTAGTTTGGGAACCATCCGCGAGGTAAGTTATCCATATAGGACAAAGAGGTGAACAAAGATTTGTTACCAGACATATGATCGAATGCACTGAATCAAGAATCCACGGGCCAAGAGAGGAAGAGTGAGAGACAAAAGCTACAAGATTACCCGTATGAGCAACTGAAGCCACTGGCGTAGAGGATTGCATGGCAGCTTTGAGTTGAATATATTCATTGTACTCAGTAGCTGAAACTGTAACCCCCTCTGGTGGAATAGGAGAGGTGGTCTGGGCTATATGAGCTGACTGGTGCTGTAACATCCCGAATTTTAATTCTAAGAGTAATTAGAATAATGATAAGATTCGGAAGTGGGGATTATTCTAAAAAGGATTTAAAATGATGGATTAGGAGTTCTTTGAATACCATAAAGGAATCAAGAAGCATTGGCATCAGAAAGGAGGTGGAAAGATGAACAAAAGAGCGTTAGAAGCGATGTTTTCGGTGTTGTAAACACCCTATATTCAGAAATTCAAAATAAAAGATTTACAACTCTAAACACAAATTCCACCGTTGGATGTGAAGATTGGTATGTAGGGAAGCTTGCTTTAAAATTTGAGGAAGATCCAACGGTTAACGAAGAAGTTATGGCCGTTCAAAGTCTGGGTGCTGAAAATCCTGAAACTTAATCGATTAAGCTGTTAAGTCCAGAAAATTTGAAATGCCTAATCGATTACTAATCGATTAAGGGCTGCTGAATGTGAAAAAAATAAAAGCAATTCACGCGTGATTCTTGCCATAAGCTCGAATTTCCTCTCTCTAGGGCACACAATCTCTCATCCCAAATCCATCAAGCTTCAAGGGAATCACCCCCAAGTCCATCACCAAGTCCCTTCTTGTTTCTCCAAGTAAGTATTCATGATTCTTGAAGTTCCTCCCTCTCTAATTTGGATTTTCTCTCTCTCTCTTTCCCCTCTTTGGGAAATCCGAATTCTCTATGGAAATGGGGCAATAATCTCATTATCATTCCATTCCTTTGGCTTAGGGAAGATTATTATCACTATCTCCATCTTCGTGCGTTCGGAGCTCTTGTTTTGGAAGCGCTTGGAGCTACGGCTTGGGTTCTTCCACTTTCCCTCTCTTTGGTAAAGGTAAGGGGGTGGATATAGTGAGCATTGGCTTGTTCTAGGAAAGGGTTTGTATTTAGATATAATGGTTGGCTAGGAGTTTATATGTTAGGATAGGAAATTAGAAACCCCAATTTAGAATTAAGGAAACTGTTGAAAATAGGCTTAATTTATTAATTATGAAACTCTAAGAAGTAAAGAACGAGGTTAGGATTTAATTGAGGAAACTAAATGGCATGAACCCCTAGGATAGGATTTTTAATCAATAATTCGGACAAGTGAAAAATGTGCTTATTGCATGATTATATGAAAAGGTGAAGTTTGTTATTAATTGCACTCTAATTGTTATGTGAAATGTGAAATGTGGCTATTTGTTTATAATATGATGGTGTTTGTGCTTGGAATAAGTTGGTAAACACTAAATGGAATTGGTGGACAAAATAATGGTATATATATATATATGGACAACTAATAATTGTTTAGGTGAAAAGTGATTTGTATGAATAGTGGTGGATGTAATTATGTGTTCTATTTGGTATTTCTTAAACATTGGAATGGTGTTAAGTAGGAAAGTGAATTATGGCTATTTGGTGATAATTGTGATGGTACTTGTGCTTGGAATGATTTGGTAAATATTAAACGGAATTGGTAGACAAAATAATGACATATAATATGGACAACTAACATTGGATAAGAATGTGACATCTGCAGATGTAATGTAGCGCTGCAAGGCAGGAGAATAGCACTGATAGCCTTTCTGCAATCGGGAGTACCCCAGGAATAGACATTTGAGAGATTTAGCAGCCAACTTGTCTCTGCCAGGGGTGAGATCATGTACAAAACACGTGCATCCGAAGACTCTAAGTGGTAGAGAGTATAGATGTTGCTTGGGAAAAACAAAAGGAGTGAGGTATCTAGTTGTTGAGCACACTAGAGGGCATGCGGTTGATCAAATAGCATGAAGTAATGATAGCATCACCCCAAAAACGAAGTGGAACACGATTATGATGAAGCAGTGTCCGAGCTGTTTCAACTAAGTGACGATTCTTGCGCTCTGCAACACCATTTTTTTGTGGTGTGTGAGGGCAAAAGGATTGATAAAGAATTCCCTGCGAGTGCAAAAAAGCCTGAAATGGAGCAGACATGTATTCACGAGCATTATCACTGCGAAGAATCTTTATCGATAATCCAAACTGGGTGCGAATCTCCGAATAGAAACATTGAAAAACAGTCAAAAGCTCACTTCTATTCTTTAATAAAAATAACCAAGTACATCGAGAATAATCGTCAATGAATGTGACAAAATAACGATAACCCAAAGTGGAAGTAACACGACTCGGACCCCAGATATCAGAATGTACTAATGCAAAGGGAGATGCAACTCTCTCATTTATTCTATCAGGAAATGTGCTTCTAGTATGCTTTCCTAACTGACATCACTCACATTCAAGCGAAGACGCTTGCAAACCGGGAACCATAAATCGAAGTTTCTGAAAACTGGGATGGCCTAGCCGCTGATGAAGGATATCAGGTGACTTCAAAGCAATACTCACGGTTGGTGAGGCTAGGTGATACAACCCCCAGGACTCATGACCTGCTCCAATCATTTGCCCAGTCCGTCGATCCTGAATCAAAACAGAGTTGTCAACAAATATGACAGAATAAGGTAGTGTACGAGTAAGTTTCCTAATAGAGACGAGATTAAAAGGGCAGCCAGGAACATAAAGCACAGACTCCAAGGATAGTGAGGGAAGAGGATTGGTGTGACCAATGCCCTCAACTCTAGTTTGGGAACCATCCGCGAGGTAAGTTATCCATATAGGACAAAGAGGTGAACAAAGATTTGTTACCAGACATATGATCGAACGCACTGAATCAAGAATCCACGGGCCAAGAGAGGAAGACTGAGAGACAAAAGCTACAAGATTACCCGTATGAGCAACTGAAGCCACTGGCGTAGAGGATTGCATGGCAGCTTTGAGTTGAATATATTCATTGTACTCAGTAGCTGAAACTGTAACCCCCTCTGGTGGAATAGGAGAGGTGGTCTGGGCTATATGAGCTGACTGGTGCTGTAACATCCCGAATTTTAATTCTAAGAGTAATTAGAATAATGATAAGATTTGGAAGTGGGGATTATTCTAAAAAGGATTTAAAATGATGAATTAGGAGTTCTTTGAATACCATAAAGGAATCAAGAAGCATTGACATCAGAAAGGAGGTGGAAAGATGAACAAAAGAGCGTTAGAAGCGATGTTTTCGGTGTTGTAAACACCCTATATTCAGAAATTCAAAATAAAAGATTTACAACTCTAAACACAAATTCCACCGTTGGATGTGAAGATTGGTATGTAGGGAAGCTTGCTTTAAAATTTGAGGAAGACCCAACGGTTAACGAAGAAGTTATGGCCGTTCAAAGTCTGGGTGCTGAAAATCCTGAAACTTAATCGATTAAGCTGCAGCTTAATCGATTAAGTCCAGAAAATTTGAAATGCCTAATCGATTACTAATCGATTAAGGGCTGCTGAATGTGAAAAAAATAAAAGCAATTCACGCGTGATTCTTGCCATAAGCTCGAATTTCCTCTCTCTAGGGCACACAATCTCTCATCCCAAATCCATCAAGCTTCAAGGGAATCACCCCCAAGTCCATCACCAAGTCCCTTCTTGTTTCTCCAAGTAAGTATTCATGATTCTTGAAGTTCCTCCCTCTCTAATTTGGATTTTCTCTCTCTCTCTTTCCCCTCTTTGGGAAATCCGAATTCTCTATGGAAATGGGGCAATAATCTCATTATCATTCCATTCCTTTGGCTTAGGGAAGATTATTATCACTATCTCCATCTTCGTGCGTTCGGAGCTCTTGTTTTGGAAGCGCTTGGAGCTACGGCTTGGGTTCTTCCACTTTCCCTCTCTTTGGTAAAGGTAAGGGGGTGGATATAGTGAGCATTGGCTTGTTCTAGGAAAGGGTTTGTATTTAGATATAATGGTTGGCTAGGAGTTTATATGTTAGGATAGGAAATTAGAAACCCCAATTTAGAATTAAGGAAACTGTTGAAAATAGGCTTAATTTATTAATTATGAAACTCTAAGAAGTAAAGAATGAGGTTAGGATTTAATTGAGGAAACTAAATGGCATGAACCCCTAGGATAGGATTTTTAATCAATAATTCGGACAAGTGAAAAATGTGCTTATTGCATGATTATATGAAAAGGTGAAGTTTGTTATTAATTGCACTCTAATTGTTATGTGAAATGTGAAATGTGGCTATTTGTTTATAATATGATGGTGTTTGTGCTTGGAATAAGTTGGTAAACACTAAATGGAATTGGTGGACAAAATAATGGTATATATATATATATGGACAACTAATAATTGTTTAGGTGAAAAGTGATTTGTATGAATAGTGGTGGATGTAATTATGTGTTCTATTTGGTATTTCTTAAACATTGGAATGGTGTTAAGTAGGAAAGTGAATTATGGCTATTTGGTGATAATTGTGATGGTACTTGTGCTTGGAATGATTTGGTAAATATTAAACGGAATTGGTAGACAAAATAATGACATATAATATGGACAACTAACATTGGATAAGCATGGTGATGTATTGTAGGCCTTCGATTCGGGGGAGACGATACATCGTAAAATGGTGTTGTTTTGTAGGCCTACGATTTGAGGTAGACAATACAACGTAAACGGGGCGATGTATGTAGGCCTTCGATTTGGTGGAGACATACATCGTCGGTGGTGTATGTATGTAGGCCTTCGATTTGGTGGAGACATACATACACCGTAAATAAAAAGGAAAAGGAAATAAAAATGGTAAATGTCACAGGTGGTTGTATTGACCCTGTGGCACGGTGCTGGTGGTTGTATTGACCCTGTGGCCTGATAAATGGTAAATGTCACAGGTGGTTGTATTGACCCTGTGACGCGGCGCAGGTGGTTGTATTGACCCTGTGGCCTAAATAAAATGGTACATGTCACAGGTGGTTGTGTTGACCCTGTGGCACGGCGCAGGTGGTTGTATTGACCCTGTGGCCTAAATAAAATGGTACATGTCACAGGTGGTTGTGTTGACCCTGTGGCACGGCGCAGGTGGTTGTAATGACCCTGTGGCCAAATAATAAAGAGGTGAAACGGTAATGGAAAAGCGATGTATGTAGGCCTTCGATTTGGTGGAGACATACATCGTGATTGATGTATGTATGTAGGCCTTCGATTTGGTGGAGACATGCATACACCGTAAATAAAAAGGAAATGAATAAGGGAAACAGGGAATAAAATTGGATAAGATAATGATAATGGAAAAGCGATGTATGTAGGCCTTCGATTTGGTGGAGACATACATCGTGATTGGTGTATGTATGTAGGCCTTTGATTTGGTGGAGACATACATACACCGTAAATAAAAGGAAAAGAATAAGGAAAAAGGTAAAGGGATATAACGAGATTTATTTGGAGACGGGGAAAATAATTAAAAGGGATTCATAAGGTGGAAATGAATTAACTAAGGGGGAACCGACACTTATAAAATGATGGAATTGGAAAATATGGTATGCTTGCGATGAATTGGTATTTATGTGAATAAATTGCTAATTGTGTTTGGTCTGGTTAGTTGTTATGTCTATCTAGAAACTGCTTTTCTATTCATGTGCAATGCTCACTCCCTTACATTTACAGGTGATGAGATTGAGCAGGCACAGCCCCCGGCCGAGCAGGAGTACTTTCCCTTACAGGGAGAGTAGGGTGTTTTGGGTTTAAAATATAATATGGACCTAAGTCTATTATAATATTTGGATGTAAATTCAATATGTATATTTTGAATGAAACTTAATATGTTTTGTTTTACCAAAGTTATATGTTTTGATTATGACACTCAAACTTAGTATCTTTCCGCTATTACTCTGATTAATTATGCACGTTGATATATTTGGAGCCCATGGGGCCTTGATATGATTTAGAAATATAATTCGAAGCCCTGCTGGCTATTAGTTGTTTATTTGAAAATTGTTTATACAGGTTAAATTTTGGAAAGTCCGATAAACAGACAAAACTCCGTCCGTTTGACGGGTGATTTTACTAAACTAAAAAGGAATTTTTAAGTTCACATTTTTAATACTTGGGAATTAAGGGTAACATTTATTAGGGTGTTACATTTATGGTATCAGAGCAGTTTTTCCTCGGCCTTTGGAGTTTGGACTCACAACTCCTGTGGTTTACTCACCAAGCGAGTAACCGATATGTATAGTCAAGTGTCTAATTTAGGCGAATAGGATACATATATAACTACATATTTATATATGTGTTTACTTGCTAACTTCTCCAGGACTAGGTTGTGACAGCAATAGACTATAGGATGTTAGTTTAAACTCAACTAGATCCCTCGATGGTGTCGTCGTTTAATAGAGTGTAAGGGTAGGATTGGTCGTCCTTACTCTTGCAACTATTAAGAGATGATATTGTCAACAAACCTGACGATGATGTTGCTATTGGTAAATGTGAGATTGAGACTGACCATCTTGATCTTCGCGCTTGTCGATTGTCAATGTCATTGAAAGCTTCGAAGTAGCACAAGAACCAATCCGACATAAGATTTCATGAGAAGTACCACCATTAGAAGAAAGTAAGTCGACTTGAACAGTACCTTCTTCGAATCCTTCACATGAAGTTCTTAAGGGAATCAAGTTCACCCTAGAAACCATCTCCAGTTTCCCTGAAAAGCTAAACCAGACTTTGGCAGTCCAAAACCTACTGGGAGTCTTATCAACAAGATTCCTGAACGGTCACCGCGAGTAAAGCAAATCTGGACAACCTTACCAAGTATCCACACCGAGATCAACCAAGATTGAACAATCGAACAATGATTTTCGGCAAAAATAAGAACCCAACAATGGTGCGCTGTTGGTAGACGCGAGGTTGAGATTGATCACCTCAATCTTTGCAACTACTAACGGATGATACCATTGCAATCCTGCTAATGAAATTGAAACAATAGAAATGGAAACTCTCCAAGGGAGTAGATCCTTTGGAAGCAAAGAGACCAACCCAAATGGTGTTCTTTCCAAGTTCCTTAAACGGAAGTGGATAGTAGGTCCAAAACAAAACCAAAGCATAAGAGTCTTAAGCCATCTTATCTATTTAAGAATAGCATAATCGAATACCCTATCTTAAAAAGGATGGAATAAACTCTATAAGAACCACCCCTAACCATCAAAAAGCCAAACTAAAACTTAGGTAACCCATGTCTTATCGGGAATCTTACTCAGGTACCTGAATGGCCATCCATTAGAAAAGCTTAAGTGGTAACCTCTTGAAGTCTCTGCACGGAGACCAAACAAATCGAATGAATGACCATCAACGGGTCGTCCACCCAACACGAATCTCTATTTCGAGAGTAGTGCAAGTCTTAAGGTGATAGAAAGGTCAGATTCCATTAGCTTTCTTGTTCTGTATCAAATTCATTCAAGCTTTCCTTAAGATCCAACTCGGAATAAGTTGTAAGGGATTGCTGACATACACCCAAGGTATGTTTTGAGGTCATTGATCTAAAGTAGTGCTTGATAGAGCGTTCAAAATGTCAAGAATGTCTGCCAACCACAATTCATGACCATCAAAAATCGTTTAAGACTTTAATAGTAATTCTGAAAGGCTTAGTTAGTACCTCAGTTAGTGCAAGTAGAACTCTTCCTCCTCATCCTTCTTGGTTTGACTTTACCTTGAAGTAGCGACTTTTGATCACGAGTCAAAGATTTCTCGCTCTAATCTACCGAACATTGTGAACTTATGATTTTCTCCTGAAATACCCATCGTTCCTGGAGTTCCAGTCTTATTTATTCGATCCGATTCCTCGTGGACGAGGAAATTTCTAGTCATAAGCTGCTACATTCTGCGAAAAGTCTTTGGATCGCATAATCGTAGGCCATTTTTCTTAAAGCGAAAGCGCAAATTCCTGGTGAATTCCAAAGATTACGCTTCCTGTTGTTGTTAGATTATTACACTCTTTGTTGAAAGTCGTATGAAAGACAATCGGCATAATCAGGTATGTTGATAACAAGTGGGGGAGACGTGACGACTCAATTCGGATCCTATCCAAGCGACAATAACTCGTAATCATACCGTAAGTCATAGGACTACTAAACAGGTAATTCCAAACACTTCGAGGAGAATCGAATGAGTGTTGAACTAGAGATAAAACAAGACCTTTCCAAAATGACACCGAATTGAAAAATAACGACTAGACCTTAACTTTGACCCTCAAGTGGAATCGATCTCTAAGAATTCTTTCATCGAATGGGGATTGTCAAACGTATGGGAATGAAGTAGCATCGAAGTAGAATGCGAATGTGGTGAAGATTGATTCTAAAATGGACTTTGCTAGACTCACTTGAAGGAGTAAAAGGTGAACGGGATAAAAGTGAAGTCACGAAGTGGAATCTCAATCAAGACGTTACGTCGAAACACCGCAAGTGATAATCTCAGTCTTTTGGGACCCTGTGCATTTGATAGGACTCCGATCGACCGAGACCAATCAATTAACCGCAGATCCATAGAAAACGCATCCTTCGACAGCTCACTGTTGAAAATGCACACTTTGGGGATAACCTCCATTGCCTTCTTGCTTGACATGTATCCAGTACATCCTGGGTCATCTTGCAAAGACCATGAGACTCACTCTTGAGTGCTTCACGTTTCCTCTCTGCATCTTCACTCTCTTCAAGCCTCAAGCATCTTAGATGCATATGTGAGAATTTGCTAAGTCGTAGAAACACGACATAGTTCTATGCCCACCCATTGATAGTCAACCACGTGTCCTCTTTTCATGCCTTGGATACCGGTCGGCAACCTGTATACTCTATTCTGAGCAACGAATGAACCTACCCCCTAGCATGGATATAACCAAGTATGCCAATGCTAAGTGGGGGAGGATTTCAATCCAAGGAATGGGAGATGGAACTTTAATAAAAAGAAAACTGACGATCCTATCTAGGTAGAGATGATACATTGTATTCGAGGAGAAGCATTGAAATAGGTTTGACCCTAACCGCACCCGGAGCGGGGAATAAAGACTGAAGGGAAGTGAAAAGCGTAGTCAGAAGCTTTACCAATGGGATGGTTCTCCAATTACGGAACTCAACGGAATTTCGGGGACGAAATTCTAATAAGTGGGGGAGAATTGTAACATCACGAATTTTAATTCTAAGAGTAATTAGAATAATGATAAGATTTGGAAGTGGGGATTATTCTAAAAAGGATTTAAAATGATGGATTAGGAGTTCTTTGAATACCATAAAGGAATCAAGAAGCATTGGCATCAGAAAGGAGGTAGAAAGATGAACAAAAGAGCGTTAGAAGCGATGTTTTCGGTGTTGTAAACACCCTATATTCAGAAATTCAAAATAAAAGATTTACAACTCTAAACACAAATTCCACCGTTGGATGTGAAGATTGGTATGTAGGGAAGCTTGCTTTAAAATTTGAGGAAGATCCAACGGTTAACGAAGAAGTTATGGCCGTTCAAAGTCTGGGTGCTGAAAATCCTGAAACTTAATCGATTAAGCTGCAGCTTAATCGATTAAGTCCAGAAAATTTGAAATGCCTAATCGATTACTAATCGATTAAGGGCGGCTGAATGTGAAAAAAATAAAAGCAATTCACGCGTGATTCTTGCCATAAGCTCGAATTTCCTCTCTCTAGGGCACACAATCTCTCATCCCAAATCCATCAAGCTTCAAGGGAATCACCCCCAAGTCCATCACCAAGTCCCTTCTTGTTTCTCCAAGTAAGTATTCATGATTCTTGAAGTTCCTCCCTCTCTAATTTGGATTTTCTCTCTCTCTCTTTCCCCTCTTTGGGAAATCCGAATTCTCTATGGAAATGGGGCAATAATCTCGTTATCATTCCATTCCTTTGGCTTAGGGAAGATTATTATCACTATCTCCATCTTCGTGCGTTCGGAGCTCTTGTTTTGGAAGCGCTTGGAGCTACGGCTTGGGTTCTTCCACTTTCCCTCTCTTTGGTAAAGGTAAGGGGGTGGATATAGTGAGCATTGGCTTGTTCTAGGAAAGGGTTTGTATTTAGATATAATGGTTGGCTAGGAGTTTATATGTTAGGATAGGAAATTAGAAACCCCAATTTAGAATTAAGGAAAATGTTGAAAATAGGCCTAATTTATTAATTATGAAACTCTAAGAAGTAAAGAGTGAGGTTAGGATTTAATTGAGGAAACTAAATGGCATGAACCCCTAGGATAGGATTTTTAATCAATAATTCGGACAAGTGAAAAATGTGGTTATTGCATGATTATATGAAAAGGTGAAGTTTGTTATTAATTGCACTCTAATTGTTATGTGAAATGTGAAATGTGGCTATTTGTTTATAATATGATGGTGTTTGTGCTTGGAATAAGTTGGTAAACACTAAATGAAATTGGTGGACAAAATAATGGTATATATATATATATATATGGACAACTAATAATTGTTTAGGTGAAAAGTGATTTGTATGAATAGCGGTGGATGTAATTATGTGTTCTATTTGGTATTTCTTAAACATTGGAATGGTGTTAAGTAGGAAAGTGAATTATGGCTATTTGGTGATAATTGTGATGGTACTTGTGCTTGGAATGATTTGGTAAATATTAAACGGAATTGGTAGACAAAATAATGACATATAATATGGACAACTAACATTGGATAAGCATGGTGATGTATCGTAGGCCTTCGATTCGGGGGAGACGATACATCGTAAAATGGTGTTGTGTTGTAGGCCTTCGATTTGGGGGAGACAATACAACGTAAACGGGGCGATGTATGTAGGCCTTCGATTTGGTGGAGACATACATCGTCGGTGGTGTATGTATGTAGGCCTTCGATTTGGTGGAGACATACATACACCGTAAATAAAAAGGAAAAGGAAATAAAAATGGTAAATGTCACAGGTGGTTGTATTGACCCTGTGGCACGGTGCTGGTGGTTGTATTGACCCTGTGGCCTGATAAATGGTAAATGTCACAGGTGGTTGTATTGACCCTGTGGCGCGGCGCAGGGGGTTGTATTGACCCTGTGGCCTAAATAAAATGGTACATGTCACAGGTGGTTGTGTTGACCCTGTGGCACGGCGCAGGTGGTTGTATTGACCCTGTGACCAAATAATAAAGAGGTGAAACGGTAATGGAAAAGCGATGTATGTAGGCCTTCGATTTGGTGGAGACATACATCGTGATTGGTGTATGTATGTAGGCCTTCGATTTGGTGGAGACATACATACACCGTAAATAAAAAGGAAATGAATAAGGGAAACAGGGAATAAAATTGGATAAGATAATGGTAATGGAAAAGCGATGTATGTAGGCCTTCGATTTGGTGGAGACATACATCGTGATTGGTGTATGTATGTAGGCCTTCGATTTGGTGGAGACATACATACACCGTAAATAAAAGGAAAAGAATAAGGAAAAAGGTAAGGGGATATAACGGGATTTATTTGGAGACGGGGAAAATAATTAAAAGGGATTCATAAGGTGGAAATGAATTAACTAAGGGGGAACCGACACTTATAAAATGATGGAATTGGAAAATATGGTATGCTTGCGATGAATTGGTATTTATGTGAATAAATTGCTAATTGTGTTTGGCCTGGTTAGTTATTATGTCTATCTAGAAACTGTTTTTCTATTCATGTGCAATGCTCACTCCCTTACATTTACAGGTGATGAGATTGAGCAGGCACAGCCCCCGGCCGAGCAGGAGTACTTTCCCTTACAGGGAGAGTAGGGTGTTTTGGGTTTAAAATATAATATGGACCTAAGTCTATTATAATATTTGGATGTAAATTCAATATGTATATTTTGAATGAAACTTAATATGTTTTGTTTTACCAAAGTTATATGTTTTGATTATGACACTCAAACTTAGCATCTTTCCGCTATTACTCTGATTAATTATGCACGTTGATATATTTGGAGCCCATGGGGCCTTGATATGATTTAGAAATATAATCTGAAGCTCTGCTGGCTATTAGTTGTTTATTTGAAAATTGTTTATACAGGTTAAATTTTGGAAAATCTGATAAACAGACAAAACTCCGTCCGTTTGACGGGTGATTTTACTAAACTAAAAAGGAATTTTTAAGTTCACATTTTTAATACTTGGGAATTAAGGGTAACATTTATTAGGGTGTTACAGGTGCTGTTGGCGAGCCTTAGTTCGACATTCTGTCTCAACATGACCATATCGGTGGCAATAGGTGCAGCGTGTACGAGGACGGTTGCCACCACGACCACCCCCTCGACCCCCACGATGAGATGAGTTAGTGACAAGTGTTGTAGAGTCCACGGAAACAGAGAGGGGCAAAGTAGTAGATTGAGAAAGGCGCAACAATTGTTCACTAACCACATCATAAGGTACGAAAGGGCTAGATAATATTTGATTGCGCACAGAATCAAGCTCGGGTAGAAGGCCAGCCAAGGCAAGAACCATATAAAACTTGCTACGTTGCTCCGTGTGCGTCTTTAAATTATCAGTGAAAGGCATAAGAGCGTCAAATTCAGCAACGAAACTATCAATCTTACCCAGGTATGTTTCCATGTCCATGTCATCCTTCTTCATGTGAACGAGATTTGATACGACTGTGTAGAGACGGTTAACATCATTGGAATACACCTTTTTCGCTTTGTTCCAAACCTCATAGCATGTCTGGAAGGCACGATATTGAACCTGCAATTTGGCATCAAGGGAATACCACAAGACATCGCATAAGGAGGCATCAATTTGTTTCCAACGAGCTTGGTCTTTGGAAGGTATGTCCTTGAGTTACTTGAGAAGGTGTTCCTCGCGTCCCTGCCCGGTGAACCAAAGTGGGACAGCGGCTGCCCAGGTGGCATAGTTGGCTGACCCAGTGAGTTTATCGCAAGGAATGAGCGGGACGTTGGTAAAAGTGACTGTGGCAGCAGCGGAGGGATCAGAAGCCATGCTGAAAAGGGGCAGCGAACAGTGGGGATAAGGTCGACGGAAGCTGCGGAGGGCGTCGTAGGTGTCACCGGCAAATGGGTGTGGTCAGATGTGGGTTCACGGGCCGGAAAGAGCAAGCGCGCGTGCTGGGCAGCAACAATGATAGCAGCAGCGATGGCCGTGCTGGGCTGCTGGGGCACACCGCGGAAGGAAGCGCGCGGTGGTGGTTTTGTTTTGGTCTTTTTTTTTTTTTTTGAAATAGGGTCGGCTGCACAACCTAGGATCGAACCCTATCTGATACCATATAGAATAATAGAGATTGAGAATAATAATGTTGTGTGTCTAGAGTACACAACACATATGATATTTATAGATGTAAAAAGATTACAATTAGGTAATACATTAATAGGTAATTAATCCTAATGATATAACTAATCAATCTATGATACAGCTAATCAATCTATGATATAGTCCTGATTTACTAAATATACACATGTGATAAATATGTTATTTTCTACAATATTAGATACTTGAAGGCATAGGGTTTACATTAGGGCAAAATAAGAGCAAGAGAAGGAGATTAGAACTAATCTGTTACTCCTTGCATTCTTTAACTTTTGTAATCAAATTTTTTCCTTTATTCAATCATTTCTTTTACTCCTCGTTAATTCTACTTTAATCATCTCTCATCACTAAACTATCATACATTAATTAATAAACACACTTCCAAATAAAATTTCAATACTAATACAATTTCCAATAAAGATTATATAGGGACATTTTGGACAAAACACATAAAACTTACAATAATCAACACATCTTTAATATGTACTCCCTCCGTTTCATATATAGTGCATTTTAAGGTTGTGCACGTGTTTTAAGGAATGGTTAAATGATGTAAAAATTTGGGGTATTTTGAGTACAATATCCCTATATAATCATTATTGAACAGAGAGAAAGATATTGGAGATGAAAAAAAGGTTGCGATAAATAAGGGTATAGTTGGGAAAAACAGTATTAATTATGCATTGAATTTGTAAAAGAAGTAAAGAACAATATATATGAAACAAGAGAGAAAACTTCTATGAACACTATATGAAACTGAGGCAGTATATAACATCCTTAAAAGACAAAAGTTAAGGAATGGAAGGAGTAATATATAACAGAACAGCTGGAGTTCATGACTCGGCAGCTACAATAGTTATAAGACAATTAGGGAGAAAGAGGGAGCATCGTTATTTTGGGAAAAGCTAGGGAGAACACCTGGATACCAACACCATTTCAGTATTTTTCGTCCTTGACCCCAAATGGCTTATCACATTGGTAACGAACTAGGGATTAAGGGGTTCAAATCAATATAATTCCCATTATTATTACTTTCTTCTGATCTAGTATGTCATATTCACTTGCACTGCCTTTGCCTTTCCCAT
The DNA here is from genome assembly GCA_037953625.1 of Crotalaria pallida. NCBI lineage: Eukaryota > Viridiplantae > Streptophyta > Magnoliopsida > Fabales > Fabaceae > Crotalaria > Crotalaria pallida. The sequence continues at coordinate 44,487,509 of CM075650.1, read as the reverse complement.
TAGTTCTCCTACAGAGGTCTACTAGTATTGCTTGCAACCTACACCTCCACTGATGAATCATAACAATGGTGACTTCTCTTATCACTAAGACAAACAATCCTTACAAACGGTGACTTTCCAAAAACAGAATCATATTAGTAGCAACTTCTCTTCTCATATACAATTGTTCGGGTCATAATTACGTTGTCTGTGGCTCATTGTCACATTGCTTACCACACTATACTTTAATATTGTTTTCTTTAGCGTGTTCAAAGCTTAATGATAAGCTTTACCTCAAGGGGTGTTTAAACTTTAAACCAAGTTCTGGAAAGCTTAATGGCACATGTGTTAAGGTTCTATCTCAACCAATTGGCAATGAGATAAATAGCTCAATAGGTATTTAAACCACACCCGGAACAATGAGGTAGACAACATGGGACTTACTTCCCAACATCCCCCCTCCACAGGAGCCTACCGGGCCAGAGAGAGAAGTTGAGCGCTAGCTCTAATATCATATTAAGGTTTCATCTCAAAACCAATTGACAATAAGAGGAGTAGCCCAACAGGTATTTAAACCACACCTGGAACAATGAGGCAAACGATGTGGTTACTTCAAAACAACATGAACAGTTTCATATTTCTAACACGCCCCCCTTACACAATAGCCCTTTTGGCTTGAAACGTTAGCTCTGCACAGGCCCAACAATCCTTATGCTGAAATTTAACTACTTTTAATTATTTAGAGTTCTAGACGAATAGGGATGGCAATTGGCAAGGGCCGAACTTCTTACCACTTGGTCATAGATGCTCTAATACTATATTAAGGTTTCATCTCAATCAATTGGCAATGTGAGAAGTAGCCCAATAAGTATTTGAACCTCACCCTAAATAATAAAGTAGGAGATGTAAGACTTGCCTCTCATCAAGGGGGAGTGTTAGAATATGTAAAGAATATATCACAATATCTTTATTGAACTTTACAATATTGCAGAGTATAGTGGAAGATCTCTTAGGATTTACTTCCTATCTTCCTGACATTTCTTGATTTGTTTAGTACTTCATAAAATTAAGATAAGAAAGTCTAGTGTTAATATAAATTGAACCATTGGGCTAGATTTTGTATCTCATTAATACACTCCATAATTGTTTTTTGATAGGCAAAGTTTTTTTTTTTTAACGGAGATAGGGTAAGGGAAATTAAATCCACCAACAAACAACCAAATGATGGTGCCCATAATTGAACCCGGGACTTCCAACTCCCAAGCTTCAAGACTTGTTACATGACCATGTGGGTTACGCCCACTTGTCAATACACTCCATAATCTAATCACTTTGATTTTTTGAGTATCCTTTTTAAAATCATTAATTTCAAGACTAATCAATGCAAATGGCAACACAAAAAAGTTGATATTGAAAGTACCCTAAACCAGCGGTAAACTGAATCTCCCTCTTCACCACCCCAGTACTTCTTTTCAATGCTTAGAGTTGTTCCTTCGACAGCATCTCCAGCTAAGCATAAAGAAAGCAATCTTGGGCTTCCTAATCACAAAGAAACAACTTCCACTTTAAGAATCAAAATACATAGTAATAAGAATTATCTCAGATACAACAAAGGGCAACAATAAATGATATGGCAAAAGAAGAGGGGAAATACTTATTTATTGTGGGTACATAATGTTTTCTCTCATATATTTTCACATATAATACTCATTGCTCTTTCTTTTTTTGTTTGAAAAAAGGACACTCTAAGATAATGCAAGATCTTTTGGAAGCATTGGAGGGATGGTGTCCAATTTACTATTAACACGTAACAGCTTTCTTTTTTCTTATTGGGGATAATGGTGGTTTTAGAAATGCCTTGTCACGGTTGAAGGTTTTGGTGGTTGTTTCTCGCCTTTGTATCAGTTTGGCTTTGTAATGTGGTCAGATCCAAAGATAATGATAATGTTTTCAGTATTGACTTCCCTGGCTAAAGTGATTGCAAGATTTAGAAGAGGGCTTTATCTACAGGTGGCTTTAGTTGGTAACCCTTTGCCTTTTGTGTTTGGGAACCGGTGGTGCATAAGATATCAAAGCTTAATAATTGCAAGGGAGTTTTCATTTCTCAGGGAGGGTATATGACATTAAACTAGAGTCCCAATTCACGACAAGCCACTTTTCTTAAGATTCTAATAGTAATGGCTCAAAACATTGAAACGATTACAAAAAAGTTGCAGTTAGATGCAAGAGATCCAAATTAGAAGGTGTGTTACAAGCCTGAGAAAGGTGGTTGTTTAGGCCTACAGAATTTGCAATAATGCTGCTTTAAAGGAGACAGTATGGAATTCATCAAAACAGGTGGCTTGGGTAAATGCTATACTAAAGTTCATTTTGAAGGTATGCCCCTTGTTTATTTCTTGTTTTGCATTCACCTAAGTGGAGAATGGTTCTAGTTTGGGATTTTGGGAGGAACCACCAATTTGCTTTTCTTTACATGTGTATCATATTGCTGTCTAACATAATGATCTATTCTCTTTTTTGTTGGACTGACCCATTTCCTGTAGTTTCCTTTTTACTCCGAACCTGGATGATTGTGAGCCTAACAGATTTTGTTTCATCATGAGCATTCTCGGTACCTTCTATTATTCTAATCTCCAGTATGCTTGTGTTTAGATTTTAGATCCTCCAAAATCCTTTTCCATTAACTATCTTCACCTGCTTCTTACTTCTAATTCCACTCAGCCAACACTCAACCTTCACTGGTTCTTTTTGGGAGGTCCAACTTCCCATGATGGTGAAGCCTTTTCTTTGGACGGTTGTGCTCAATAAGATTAACACAAATACACAATTGACTTACATACAAAATGACAAACCTCAAGGTCATACTCCCGATTTTTATGTTGTAATTTAATAGCTCATTTTCAAACAAATATCCCATTAAGGTTGACCAAACTCAACCTTCACAAGTTCTTTTTGGGAGGTCCAACTTCCCATGATAGTAAAGCCTTTTATTTGGACTGGGGTGACCAATAGGATTAACACTATTGACTTCAATACAAATAGACAAACCACAAGGCCATTTCTCCCAATGTTTGTGTTGTACTTTAATAGCTCGTATACAAAAAAAAAAAAAAAAAAAAAAAACACCCAACTCATTTTGCATTGTGAGGTAGGTTGCCAAATTTTGTGTCAACTGTTTAAGTGTTTTAACATGTGCTGGATAAGTCTGCCTAACTAGGCACTATGCACTTTTTGCTGGAGTTCGGTGTATTTTGAAGATGCACAACTCCAGAATTTGTAGGATTATGATAGGCTTATTTTTCTGCATTTGGGTTTTTTAGGTTTTTCCTAAGTCTGAATTGTGAAGGGATTGTGCTACTCGTTAGAGAAGATGTCTTTCTCTTGTCTTGCTAATGGAAGACTTCATCCTTTAGGTTTTGCACTTTTTCTTACATACCTGTAGCATAAAAAATCCCTAGTACATATGCCATTAAAGTGAATTATCTTTTTATATCAATTGTTCAAAGAAGTAAACAAAATCCTTATTCAAATTTAACCACATAGATCCCAGAAATGTGTTACCTGGGCGGACACGCTCCTGCCCCCAGCAAATTCGTAGGTCACCTACAACACCATCATCACGTACTGGAGTACACTGGAATGAAATGAATTTTCCAATGGCTTCTTTAGTAATACGATATTGCAGAAGTCCTGAAACCCCTGGTATCAAAGAACCAACATCACCTTCAACCTGCACAACCCAGAAGATATTTTACACCATAAATTTTCTATCGAAGGACAACTGTTACAAATTGTAATGCTTTTATATTTATTTCAGGAAGATCAAATCTACCTACTTTCAAACCCCTTTTTGTTGATAAAAGTTCTCAATCCATTTTATTCCTTTCCATCAAATGCAACAAAAACAAGGGCCGAAAATGTAGAAGTAAAAGGCAGGAAACAAACAAGTCTGCCCAATATATCAAGGAGCAATAACTCAGTTTTATCACTTAATTTCAATTCAATGATTTGTTGTCTTAAAAGACAGTTAGAAGAAAAATGACATTTTTGTGGAAGATAAATAGCCCTTAGCCAATTACTGTTTTGCTATGGCAAAATATTCTTGAAGCATTCACACGAGGCACAATTTATATTGGGTACATGTTGTGGGAGTCAAGAACTTCAAAGATTAAGATTTCTGAAGAAACAGTGTGTGCATCTCTCTTTCTTTTTCTCTTTTTTGAAAGCACCAATGTGCACATCTTATTTTCATAGCGGAAGTAGCTTCTTGATAAAAGAAGCTATTTAATATGAAAAAGAAAAGACCCAAAGATTGGAGGACAAGCAATTGGTAAAATGAACAACCGGCAGAAATAAATTTAAAAAAAAAAAAAAAAAAAAAAAACTAAACCAAATCATTAATTCAAAAATGCCTTATCCTCTGTAAATCTACCAAAGGAATTCCTTGAACGAAACTTTTCGAAAATATTACAGACGCTGTATCTAGTGCACTCAACTAGCTCCCTCATTAACTAGCCCTTTTAGGAGATGTTTGTTATATAAGAAGGAATGTGTTTACAGTAATAATTTCTGACTCTTGTCTAAATGAAGGTCCTGTTTGACCTGATCAGACACACAATTCAGTATAGTCACTGTTTTTAAGTGGAAACATTTGCCAAGTGCCATGAATAGGCCAAGAAAAAACCTTCTCCAAAAGCATGTCTAAGCACAGACATCTTCCTTGAGATACTCAACCATCCTCTCTAGCAGCCACGCCACACAACAGCAAACATGGACTACTGGAAAATGAGGCAATCTTTCCACCAATGTTTCCATCCAATCACATTTCTACTCTATTTTCTACAATGTCATAGTCAATATTCACTACCAGCCTAAATCTGTCACAAATATTCTACATTTCTCCTCATCCACGGATAGATAAAATATTCAAAGCAATCAATAGGTAGATGGTAGGGTTTAGTCTCTCCTAAACCCCAAACATATATGTTGGAAACTTGATGCAACTGCATACCTCATGAAGATACCAATTATAAATACTTTTTCCTTCATGACCTCCAACATATCCATATGAAGCAGTCAATAGTCCACCTTCACTGTAATCTCCAACGATAGATAAGAAATTCAAGCTTGGCGGAAGAGCTGCAAAAAATGCATAAAGTTGTTATGTCACACATAAGATAGATCTTATTTTGACTTTTCAAGAAGAAATAAATATGGTATTTGAGGAAACTCGGTCTATGAAGATTATGGGATTTATATTCTTGATACTTTATGCCAGAATCATAACAAAAAGAGAGTGAGGAGAGACAGGTAAACCTACTCTCAACTGCTCTATCAGATATTGCAAATGCCGGTTCACCAGAATCACCATCAGGAGTCATTGGTACAAATTTTGCAACGATGTAGTAGCCAACAGCTCCAAGAGGTATGCGGAATGCCTGATCAGGTCAAAACCCAACAAGAAAAATGGAACTATTTGTATAAGGAAAAAGGTGTACCCTGTATCTGTAGAATCATTGCATGTACCTTTAATATGAAACCATCCCCACTAAAAAGAAAAAATCATACCTTTGCAATTTTGGAAGTACTCAAGGCTTCAAGACTGTTTTCATCCAAAGTTGACAAACTTGTTTTAAACCACTGAACTCTGCTTGATCCTTCAGTTCCTCCAGTAACAATACCAGTCACAGTGACCTTGCTGTTCTCTAATAGATCCCCAACTATTTTGATGTCAGTTACTTTTGGGGGTGCTGAAACTCCGACAGAAGCACAATTAATGAAATTCATGACCAAATGCAAATTGTCAATGTAAATTAGTAGCAAATATATTTTTTAAAATCACCATCTCTAAACATTTCAACATGTCACCATTCAAAAAATATGTATAAAACTGTTTTCAAATTACCTAGAGTGAAAGGTTGAAGCTTTTAAACTGGGATGGAAGAGTTGTCACTAAAGTGATTCTTATGAAAGAAGAGTTAAAACAGAAAGGCACTCTATTCTATCATAAAATAACAGCAGCAATATATTGTCCGAAAGCCAACGACGATAACAACTTCAACGAAAAAAGTGTCAAACACCAGCTCAAAAATGTAAGTTGCCCAGTGGGGGCTCATGATGGTTTTATATCTCCAATATGCCACCTAAGCACGATCCCTTTGGGCTTGATACATAGACAAATAAGACCATCCCCCCCTCCCCTGGAGCTATAATTTAAGGTTATAGAACTCATGACCACTTGTTTAGAGGCTTCGAAACAATGACAAGGACCATTGTACTTGAAGCTTAAGCTCTTAGTTTAACCTAGGAATAGTTTTATATAAAAACAAAAAAAATGAGAAAACGATACATCATGGGGAAAAAAATAATTTACAATGATTCCGACACTAAAGATAACCCGCCAGTGCAACTTACAACAAAATGGCACCTGCTACAACTATGTCTATAATATAACAGAAGTGATGGAGAAAATAGCAGAAACAAAGTACAGGAGATGTTGCTGATAGTCATCAAAATACCTCGTTTCACAACAGGAGACATTATAGACAAAGATTTGCCTTCCTGACCTGAAAGATACACTAATTAAGATCTCACAGAAGGATGTGATAGATAAATGGCAGAATACACTAATCATGTCCGCAGTCCAAATACCAAACCTTCAAGATTAATGGGTATATACACAAATGCCAAACGTCGCCCAACATCATCTTTGGTCAAGGTATACTCAGATGTACCAGCTGACACCAACATAAAATCTCTGCATAAAGTTGTCACAATGAAACACCATAAAAGATCTTTAATAAAACCAAATAAGGGGATAAAATAAATAGAGAAAGTTTAGATTAAAGAAGGTGGAAACTATCCCAAAAGCATTGTAATAAATGCAACAATTCACTTTCCAACTTTCAAAAGCACAAATCACTAGACTCGAATAAACTATACGTAAGGCTCCAGTGCCCTCCACTTAATCATGAAGAGAACACTAACCCAGCATCTCCCTTCTCCCTTAACCATTCAAATTTGCTGGGACCCTCCCTTCCACCAAAATAATCACCAACTCCTTTGATGATACTTCCTTCAACAGCATCTCCAACAATTCTAACATCACGGACTGAAGGAGGAGCTGCCATATTAATAAATGAAGAAAGACAACCAAACAACAATTAGACCACAGCATGAGAAATAGTTCAAGAACATTGTTGATTCATGACCATATTTTTTCACAATTGAAATTGCCATCTTTAGACTTTTAGTTTACTGACATTTGGTTAATTCCTTATAGACAACATCAACCTTCTAATTAAGTCAAGCATATATCAAACAGAGGATATCAAACATATTTCAAAAAGTTAGAATAAATGCAAAGACAACAAAAATGGACAATTTCTATCCATACCCGCTTTTACAAAATCCGTGTATTTATATTGAGGTTCTCCTTTGGCACCTTCTTCTGTCACTGGTGTGTACATGAATACTAAACTTGAATCAACGTCATCTATGTTTAGCTGGTACTCCTCATCTTCTGCCCCAACAATGACCACAGGACTGCTGTTCCACTTTCTCCTCAGCCAACTATAGTGAGAAAGGAGAAAAAGCATATGGTATAGTTGCATTACATCATTTTTTTAATGTAACATATTACTACACACATGATGCAAGTAGCAAACAGAATCACTCCCACACATACAGAAATTTAAGTTCAGATATGAGGAATGCCAACTTACCTAGCAACACCTTTTCCTGGAGTCCCACCACACCATGCAATCTTAGCACAACCCTTGATGATACTTCCTTCCACCAGCTCCCCGTGCACTTCAAGATTTACAACCTTAGGAATTCCATTTCCTAGTGGAAAGTAGAAGTGCAAAATCATACTAAATGAATGAAGAATGTACTCATTGCGAAATTAACAGAAGAAAAGGGCATCAATTACAACACAGAAATCATACAGTTACTTTTTCTTTGGACAGTCAGAAATTATAAGGACCGACAAACAATATTGAATTAGATGATGAATGTTGAACACTGAAACAGAGTACAACATTAAAAATTTGACAGTTTTTTTTCTTTGTTGTTTGGATTTAACTTCAGTCGACTGACAGAATAACAAGTTTCAAATTCAAACAATCAGTGAATGATATGGCACATCTCCTCAGAGTGTGGATCCTCTCCAGTACTGGAGGGTCCAGTACCTAAACAAGATTGTGACACGTGGCAAACAAGACATTCAACGGTTATGATTTAAAATTAAAAAAAATTAAATTTTAAATAAAAAATAAAATGAGAAGGAAATTAAAAACAGAAACAGGTCCATCACTTTCAAGAAGAAAAAACGTGTCTGGGCTGGAAGTGCTCTTTCTCACCAAAGACAACCCCGCCGCCTCCACTGTCCCACCACCGCGGCAACCCACCTCTCCGCAAGCCTATCATCGTGATGTCGCCGCCACCGTGTTCTCCGTCATTGCGCCGCCGTCCCGTGTTGCCCCTTCTTTTTGACTTATCCCGAGATCTGGACGATGAAGGCTGCCTTCCATGGCCAACGACGGCCCATGGAGCAACCGTTCACGGAGACCATGATGCGGGGCGAACCCAATGACCATGACCCGACGTTTCCTCTGAAACTGGTTTGATGAGGGCCTTCATCTCTTCTCTCGATGGTGGCCACGGCCGGGTGAGACGACGCGGTGGAGTTTTGGGTTTGGAACTCTTGGAAGAAGAAGAAGAGGAGAGAAGATGCTGATACATTTTTTATTTTGATTTTTTATTTAATATTAAATTGAATTAAATTATAACTTTAAATCCTGATCACTGATTTTTATTTTGCCACATGTCACAATCTCATATCAGTACTGGAGAGTCCAGTACTGGAGAGGAGCCGAACTCATCTCGTCATATATAAAAGAGATTTCTAGAATATTTTATAAGTGAAAAATTTCCATTACTGCAATAATGCAGCACCTTCTTGTTACTTTTAAAAAGACAGTGAATCAAATAAAAACTGTTCTATCAAAATAAATTTAGATAACAAACACTTATTCATGAATAAAAATTATCACTTGAAATTTCAATACTCCATTGCATAACAAAAACATATACCTAGTTGTTTAAAGAAAGGAAATTCATACAGTAACTAATTTAGACACAAGGATAGAACAAAAAAATACATTATGTTATGTTCACACATTTTGATGCCTATTACGCTTCAAGCTCACAATACATCTTCAGTAGCACCTGTATGCATTTTAGATTTACCTTCAGCAAATATGCTTCATAGCAGATTTGAAAAATGTACACGAACGATGACATAAGGAGAATGTGCATGTTTCAGTTTCAAATAACCATTAAAGCATACAGTGAGAAAAAATTGAATAAAAAAAAGGAATCCATTATTCATAACTTTAAGTAGAAATCACTTGTAACTACACAGTTAGCTGAAGCTGAAGCACATATGCCACTTTATTCCAGTCACGACATACTAATTAAGATCTTAGATATTTAATTCTTCATCCACAAGGGTACACAAGACAAGCCTACCTGGTGAAACTGGAGAAGAGATGGCAAATATTGAAGGATACTGTGTTTCTCCTAAAGTGGAAGTACATTCAACTTTCAGAACTTTTCCAATGTCATCATGCTTTGGCCAGTAGATCTGGAAATCAAACAATGTTAAGAACACAAATAACATAAACAAATATACTGACAAACAAATTTGAAGAAGTGATAATCATTTAACATTTAACCAACTCATTACCTCACCAGTAGCATCTGGAATAGGGGCAAAATTTGAAAGTGACATCTCACCACAAAACCATTGATATTTTAAGACTAATGATTTGTCGGCATTGTCTGCACCATCACGAATAATTGTGAAGTGGCAGCGACACATATCTTCTTCCAAAGGTTTATCTATGAAGGCTTCTTTGAGAAAAAACCCAGGAGGAATACAGTCCTTCCATTTCTCAACTAGAAAGCGGAAAGTTGACTCCGCAGCATGCTCAGGCCGACTAAACTCCCAACCTTCTCTGATGCACAATGCTGTATGTGCAGGATAACGCTTTGCTAATGCCATTTCCTCGCGAGAAAGATCTACATAACTTTTTATATTCAATAAACTGTCTTAATCCAAGACAAAACAAAACAAGAAACCACAGATGCTTCTAGTAGAAATCACAAATCACTTGAAGAAAGCGTATGTAGTGGGTACTCCCTCCGTTTCAAAAGTATTGTTTTTTAGCATATGTACCATGTTTCAAAAGTCTTGTTCTTTTACAAAATCCAATACATAATAAATGCTATTTTTCCCAACACACCCTTATTTATTACACTCTCTTTTTCACTTTCAATACTTTTCTCTTTCTTCAATAATGATTATATAGGGGCATTAGAGTCAAAACACCCTAAATTCTTACATCATTTAATCATTTCTTAAAACTCGTGCATAACCTTAAACAACACTACTTTTGAAACGGAGGGAGTACTATTTAAGCCATGATTAGAACCAAGATGTATTCTTCCATCAGTTCCTCAACAATTTATGATGACGAAGGCTAAGGAAAAATTTACCGCACATACCTCTATCATTATATTTTTTCAAAGTAGGCCCAACTAGCAATATTGATGCTGCTTCGAGATGAGGCATCTTCAGTATTGGGTTCTCCTCCATTCGCAAATGCTACAGCACAACCAAATGATTGAAGGTAACAGCATTCAGTTTACATGTAAGCATCCAAGCATGTATATATTCACATCCAAGCATGTAACACTAACCTCAAGAACAGGTAAATATGGAAAACCCTTGAGGGTAGATATTCTGTTTTTGCTGGCAGCTAAGACCTGCATCAAATTATTTATTCCATACAGAATTCATTTAAATAACCTTAAAACACACACACAATAAATGGTCAAAACTGAATACAACTAAACAACCTGTAGTCGAGGTTGACTAGCCATAGTGAGAGATTTCAACTTATTTTGAGCTACTGAGAGGAACTGAAAAAAAAGGAATTACCAAATACAAAAAGTTTTATTGAACAACAAAGCTGAAGGCCAAAATCAGATGTGAAATAAAAATCAGTAAGTAGACAAGGTTTTTAAAGCTTGCCTCCAGATTAGGAAGCTGTGGGAGACTTGCCAATGAAGTTATTTGATTTCCAGCGAGATAGAGTTGCTACATAAAAATGAAGGATGTCATTTTACTATTATTAAATAATTAAATAAGCATTCAAATTCTTTTAACTTTTCTATAGCAACCATAAGATAAGCAAGCATGAGCAGCACTCGCACTCGCACATACGAGACAACAAACCTGCAGTACTTTGCAGTTCTCAAGAGGTTCAAATCCAGGCCCCTTAAAATCATTAAAACTCAAATCCAGAACCTGACAGTAAATAGTTTCATTCAATTAGTTAGTAAGAAGTTAATTTGCAACTATTCAAACATAACACCAGAATGTAAATTGTTACGTAAAACCTTCACTCTCGTCAATATTTCTACTCCTTCCAGTGTAGACAAAAGATTGTCTCGGAGATAAACAAACTGCGAATAAGAATCATAAGTTAAATGCTATAAAAATCATCAACAAAAAAACTAACTAGAGAACATCAAGATAAAACTTGGAATTCTTTTCATTACACTAAGTGGTCCTCAAAAATCGAAATAACAAACTTGGCCAAATCAGAAATTTTTATTTCATAATCTGAAAGAAAAAAACCTAAAGCTATTGACGGATACAATAGCAGCTAAATGAACACCAATTCATATGTCAACAATGTCAATTGGTAAACATGGCTTAGACCAACTAAGAATATGGTAAGCCTAGACCAATCTAGCTGTTCGGTAAAATAAGAGAAATACAAAATGAAGCCAAGAAGGAGGTTTACTTCATTCATAACTTCTCTTTCTAGAACAGTTTGTTCTACTCTGTTTTTCAATATAGAATATACAGACCACAGGGTGAGCTTAAATATAGCAAACAACATTCTTACCAAAAAAAAGAAATTACACTTCCACGAAAATAAAGGGAAAAGGAAAATGGTAGCTTTTTTTATTATTGATGGGGTACCAAGTATCGACCCAATGCCTTGGTAGTGACACTGAAACCATGCCAAGACCACCAAGCTATCAAGTGAGCATGTACATACAAAATAAGTAGAGAAACAAAATAAGAGAGCATGTACATACAAAAATTAGCTAATGTGCAAACAAATTTATTAATTAATTAATATGCTAATCTGCGATAAGAGTCATAAGATTTGTATAAAATGCAGTTATTATAGGCATAAATCAAATTTCATTAAAAATCACAAGAAACAACTTTGAATTTGCCAGAAATAAATACTGATACTTCTACCACTAAGTTTGATGACAAATTTAATCCAGTTTACCTCTAAGTTTGAGGATAAGTTCAATCCACCAGCATTGAGACTGCGGACTCTGTGTCCCCTAAGATCCAATCTCTGATAAATTACCAAGATGAACCAGAGTTAGATAAAAAAAATGAGAGCAAAAATTCCATCACAGTAACTCACAAAATTATTGACAATTAGATACAGAACAATATAAGTTTGGCTTCAAATATACATAAGAGAAACTGCAAATGCATACCGCCAAAGGAAGGGGGCAAATTAATGAGTCCATTTTATGATACCTACAGCCCTCTATAACGGAAAACATCAACTAGTTAGCTGCTAAGTAGTTACTAAAAAGGACAACCATGTTGGTGTCAATTTACTACAAGTATGGTTGTGCAAGCTGCTAAGTTAACTCCACAATGGAGCCTATCTTCAACCACTAAATGCCTCGAAAAAAAAAAAAAGAATCTACAACTATGTAGTAGAATTGATAATTAATTAATTCCCTTCATTCTACATTTGATTCACTTCCATATGAAAGTCAACAGTAATTCATGAGTGATATTCTAAAAATATTTGTGATAACTGACAAATATTTTTTTGAAGGTGTGATAACTGATAAATTTAGCACTGACTAAGACCCCATTTAAGCATTCAGTCCTTAATGCATTCAAAACTTCATAAATTAAAGACTAAACTACTATTTGGATCCCCGAATTTATAAGCATATATCATATTAGTCTAATATTAGGAAATTATCATTTTATTTTGTGAAATTATAAGCACCCATCATATTAGTCAGGGAACTAACTAGTCCTGGAAATTGTGGCTCTGCTTAGCACAACTAACTGAAAAGGTTAATGGCCATACACTAGCTGATTGAATTGAAATTGTTTGGTAAAATTAGCTAATCAATTAGCTAGTAACCATAAATAACTTAAAAGCTTATATTTGAGGACCTTTAAAAAAGTCATCCCAAACCAAACAAGGCTACTAGCTTATCATTATTCATTAACTAGCTTATATGACCCTCAAAGGTGGTGTTCAAGGAAGCACAAACGCGACATGGAACACGGATTCGACAACACTGGACTGAAGACATGGCAATATACATGTATGTATGTATGTATGTACGTATATATATATATATATATATATATTTATAATGTTAAAGAAGATGGTTAGGAGTAAAGTAAAAAGGATACGCTGTCCGACATAGGACAAGAAACATATCTGACACGACAAATATGAAGTGTGAGTGTGCTGCCTTGGTGGTGTTGCCAAAACACATATGACCCATCAATCCATCCATCCATCCAATGAATTTTCAGTTTATAATTTTCAAAAGCCAGTGACTAGTATGAGTATATGACATATATGCTTACAAATTGGAGTAACTTAAATAGTGATTTTGTCCAAATTAAAAAAATGTTTCAGAACACAAAGCTTACCACTTCATCACTGGCCTTGCTGTCAACCTGCGGAAGAACAACAAAACGCGACTCCCGGCTATCAGGAGTCCCCACCTTCCTCCTTCCGGACAAAGCAGAACTCGCAGACGACGACGATAAAGAACCCGCTCTCAGCCCGCTAGAAACCGAAGGCGACCGCGCCATCGGTGACGAAACCTTCGAAACAGACCTCCTCAAAGAACTGCCACCACTACTATCCACTGAGGAAGAAGCAACTCTTCGCGATGACGAAGAATTCGAAGCCACCGACAGCACCGGCTTACTCAACGGCCTCTTTGAACGCTCAACTTTAGTCACACCGGACGCAACCGGCGTCCTCGAACTCGGTCCCACAGCAGCAGCCGGTTTCCCGGTGACACTGGTTCGCGGAGAAGGTGAAGGAAGGGAGCTTCGCCGGAGCTCCGGGAGAGACCTCCGCGCAGGTTCCGCAACCGAAGAAGCATTTCTCTTAGCGCCGGCTACGGCTCCGGCAGCAGAATCAGCTAAGGTTTTTCTTCTAACGTCGGATACCGACGCCGGCGGTTTCTGAAGCAATCCGCCGGTGCTGTTTCGTCTCGGCGCAGAAAGCGAAGTCGCACTCGCGGAACCGCTAGATGAACCGGATCTTTTTCCGGCCTCAGTAACAGAACCCGAACCCGAACCGGTTCGAGGTTCTACTGCTCTCTTTCTCGTAGCAGCAACGGAACCCCCGGGGTTCGCAACAACTCTTCTAGAACCTTCTAGAGAGTTCTTCTTCACCGAGGTATGAGCGTTTTCCGATGGTGCTTTTTCTTCAACTGATTTCTCAGAAGGCTCCTCCATTTGAATGCAGTGCTCCTCAGAAAATGGCAATAACTGAACAAACAAAAAAAACAAAAAAAAAATTGAGAAATTGAAGGCTTAGAGCTAAAAGTTTTAATAATGAAATGTGGTTTTGTTTTGGATCTAAATGTGGGGAAAAAAAAAAAAAACAAAACAAAACAATAAAGAAGAAGGATAATAAATGAGAGTGAAAGCGTGTTAAAGAAGGGGGATAGGTAATTGGTTTCAGGTGTACCTTAAAAATGTGGAGATCTAAGTGAGAAAGAAAAGAGAGTGGGAGTTAACATTCAGAAGAAAGGAAAGAAAGAGAGGGTGAGGAATTTTGCACAGGCTGTGGGGGTGAGTGAGGGAGTGGGTGCCAAAAAGGAAAAGGGGGGTCAAGGGTGTGAGTGTGACAGAGACTCGGTGAGGGACAGAAGAGCTGGAGCCAATGAAGATTGAGAGTATAGAAATTGAAAAAGAAGAGAAAAAGGGTCCTACGGTGGGGTAGGGGGGTTTTTAAAAAAATTTAAACTGTGTTTTGTTGATAAGACCCGCGAAGGGTTGTGAAATGGAAGGAATGAGTTAAAGATAAGATAATGGGCAATAATTTTGGTCTTAAATTTAGGGAAGCATGGTCGGCTTTGATTTTTTATTTTTTTTTTTAACAAATCGGCTTTGATTTTTGCTTCAATAATTTTCTCCTTTTTTCAAAGTTAACCTTATTGGGTATGATATTGTGCAATAAAAAATTAGACATGTTTGTTTTAAAAAAATATATTTGCTTTTTATTATTATAAATTATTTTAAAAACAATCTTCTTTTTCATTCCAATTTTTTTTATGAATGGTAATGTTATTAATTAGGTCAAATGGATCTAGGTCATATCATTTAATAAGTAAGATTCAATAACCTAATCGAGGGACTAAGGATGTTATGGTAGATCTGAGTCTCACCACCTTATGGTGACAACCAGATCAAGTGGCTGAGATTGTTATGGATTAAATCAAGTAGATATGAGTTGAGATGTTGCTCTTGAATGTCTTCATAAATTGGACCGACTTCTGAGTCTCGCAATTAACTAGTTTGAGTCCTATGTTCCTCTACTCAATTGACCAATCTGAGTCATACGCTTAAGCATTGATGAAGCAGACATCATGTTATTACTTTTGCAATGGGCAAATCAATTATATCTTAAAACGATTGGAAACCGACACAAATGTGGACATTGTGGTAATAAAGGCTTTTAATGATCATAAATACTCGTCATGTCATGTGCACCATATATATGTTAAGTAATATGTCAAGGTATGAACAAACTCTTTTTCCACACACATTCCTCACCCTCAAATATATTGATCCAGCAAATAGAATTTTTCGAGTGAGGATTCATCATCATTGTCATACACAAAAAGCTTACAAGATCGATACCCATGAAATGTCAACTCACAAAAGGTGATTATTTTCGTTACTTTGTTTTTATTGCGGTTCTCATTTACTAATGTTTTTATAAATGAAAAAATTGCAAAAACAAATCTTTCACAATTGAAGATGCAATAAAAATAAAAATATAGTATCACATATATAATACTTAATATGTAGTAAACAAGAAAAAGAATAAAAAGACGAGTATTATTATTATAATTATCGATAATCTTTTGTTTTAGATAATGAATGGAATTTTATTGTTTCAAAATATCAGCCATAGCATCTTGAACTACATGAGTTTGAGCTGAAAAGTTTCAAATGTTATCAAGATATTGGCAGGGGATCCAATACATAATGACTCTCCTACTCAACAGTCAACGTATTCGTGAGAGGGATCTCCTAGCCGTTAAGTCGTCTTCCTAAGGTTTGGGCCAATAGGGGCCTTTTTGCCGGCATATCGGTCTCATACCATATTGTGTCACTAAGACCTCTTTACCAGTATGTCGATTTCATGCGGACTGGGCCACTGAAGCCTCTTTGCCGGTATGTCGGTTTCATGCAAGCTGGGTCACTAAGGTTGACTGGTTTCATGCAGACTAGGTCACTAGGGCCTCTTTGTCAATATACCGATTTCATGCAGACTGGGTCACTAAGGGGCCCTTGCCAAATTGTCGGTATTTCGTTAAGTGTGGGTGCAGACCTCTTGTCCATAACAGCTGCCAATTTTCAAGGATCTTTTAACTCAAGCTGTTTTTAACAGAGCATGAAGCTTTGATACTAATGGTTAGAATTGGTAGCAATTATCCAAGTGGGGGTGAATTGGGTGTTTATAAAATCATTATCAAATAATCGAGTTGAATCATTTTCAATAAATCAAATAGGCTTAATTGCATAATTGGTCCTTTATCTTATTTATTAGATTCACTTTGGTCCTTTATCTTTTTTTTGCAATTTACTGGTCCTTTATTTTTTTTTAAAGATTCAGTTTGGTCCTTCCGTTAAAATAAAGTTAAATGAGAATGAATATTCCAAGAATATTCTCTCTTCTAGGCTTAATTGCATAATTGGTCCTTTATCTTATTTATTAGATTCACTTTGGTCATTTATCTTAATATTCCAATCAAATACAATTAGCAGCGGAAAAACAGTTATAACATTGAAAACGATTTTGCAGAAGCGGTCAAAATAATACTACTTTTTTAAAACGTATCTAGAATATTGTTATTTCATTTAATTTTTGTTTCATTCTTAATATTACTTTTCTAAAATACATCTATTTTAAAAAAAATTAAAAAATTAAATACAATCAACTAACTTTATTAATAAACGTGATTTTAATTTTTTTTTCTTAGTGTATATTCTAAACCGGAGGGAACACTACTATTACAGTATTATCATAAAGACACTTGCAATATAAGATTCATTACATGCTTTACTATTTAATCTATGTTGATGAAGAAGACTGTTGAAGAGGCCAAGGAAATTATTGCAAACATGACATTCAGCAGCAGCCAGGGACTAAGGATCCAGGTGGAGCAAAGTGTCCTGAAGAGTTATGATCTGGACCCTACTCAAGACCAGATCTTGATCCAGCAGAACAAGCAAATGCAGCAGCAGATTGCTGCATTAATGAAGCAGATTGGCCAGATTAATGTGTCAGTTGCATCTACCACTCTGAGGTGCGACTTTTGTGGAGAAAGTCATCGGAATGGTGATTGTGCTTTCAAAGTCAGAAAGGGTCAGGCAACTATTGAGGGGCAGGCTAATTTTGTGGGTAGCGGAGTACTTAAAAACAATATGTACTCCAACACCTGCAATCTGGGGCCAACAAATCGGTCCAATACCTCATGTACAGCCCAACACCCAGTACACCAGAGCCACAGAAGCAGAGTTGGGAGAAGGTTATTGACGTATTAGTTAACTCAACCACTAGCTTGACAGAAGCAACCAAAACCTTCATGACTAAAACCATAACTCTCATGACCGAAACCAGAGCCAACATTCATAACTTGGAGGTACAAGTGGATCAATTGACCAATCAGAAGTCAGAGATCATAGCTAACTCCAAGGAGCGACGCATGACAGTTACTCTTCGAAGTGACAAGTCGTATGAGGAGCCACTGAAAAAGGGTGATGCAACTAAGGTTGAGAAGAAGGAAGAGGGGCAAAAGCAACCAAGTGGAGGAGGCTCAATTGCGATGCAACAGACGCGGGATCCACCTACGGATCAGCAAAAAAAAAAAAAGGCACACCCAAACCAACACCATTACCTCCGAGGATTCCTTATCCTCAGAGGTTGAAGAAAGAGGAAGACAAGAAGCAATTCTCCAAATTTTTGGAGATGCTACGGAAGGTGCAGATCAAAACCTCGTTTGCAGAGGCTCTCTCACAAATGCCTCTGTACGCGAGATTCATGAAGGAGTTGCTGACGAAGAAGAATCGAATGCTCACTGAGGAGACATTCCCGATAGCAGAGAAGTGCAACAGCATCATCAAATCCAACCTTCCACCAAAGCTGAAGGATCCAAGTAGCTTCACCATTTCAGTTAGCATAGGCAAGGAGTACACAGGTAAGGCTCTTTGTGACTTAGGAGCTAGCGTAAACATTATGCCATTGTCTGTGTGTGAAGCATTAAACTTAGGAGAGGTTAAACCTACCCCGACATTACTTCAGTTAGCTGATAGAACCACCCTCCGCCCATATGGAGTGGTGGAAGATATTCTGGTAAAGGTGAAAGATTTTATCTTGCCCTTGGATTTCATGATCTTAGATGTAGAAGAGGATGAAAATATTCCTCTAATTTTTGGAAGGCCATTCTTGGCCACAGCAGGGGTAGTGATTGATGTGCCTAGGGGAGAAGTAATTCTTCGAGTGAATGGTAAGCAAACTACAATTAAAATTTTTGAAAAACCACCAATCACTGCGGAGAACTTCGCTCCTCTCATGTGCATTTAGCACTCGAATAGAGAGAGTGTTGGAAAGAAATTGAAAAGCAAGGTGCCACCCTTGAAAGGATCTTGGCAACCACCCTAACCTCTGAAAAAAGGTGACCCGTCAGGCTCGTGACGTTAAACAAGCGCTTGTTGGGAGGCAACCCAATGTTAAGTAGCTCCCTTAGATTGTATTTTTTTTAGGGTAGTTTAGTTTTAGGTAGTTTTATAAAAAAAAAAATTAAGTCACAGGTCAAGCCACGCCCAGGCGTGGAGAGGGTGCAGAATCTAAGTTTGGGGGTGTGACCCCATTTGCTCCCATTAGTTCCCAATATGTCACCCCAGATATGGTACTTCGCAAAAATATTGTCCTGTTTTCGTAGTTTTTAATTTTTATTTTGTAGTTTAGGTTAGATTAGTTTGCTCGAGGACAAGTCAATCTCTAAGTTTGGGGGAGTGGACAAAAATAAAAAAAATTTCAGACTTGAATTTTTCTCCCATTTTTGGTGTTGGTTTTTGTCTTTGTAAGAGTAGGTAATTATTCTAGGCTTAAGACTGTTTTTCTGATGATAGATGTAAATACTTAGTTTAGGATTAGACTCATTGATTTTTGACACTAATTGATTGAGTTGTAAATATTGTTGAGATCTGGTTATTTTGACAAACTTTTTGAGAATTTGTGATTAGTGAACTGACCTTTAGCCTAGTGAGATTTTGAGCCTAAACACTGAAGGGGTATGTGATTTATTGAATTGTTCAGATTTGAAACCCCTATTTCTTTCATGAGCGATGTTCACTTTGGTTTTGTGTTCTAGAACTTGACCTGTGACCATTTCAAAATTGATAATTGTTTGCATGCATTAAAATGATTAAGGCACTTAGGATTGTGTTTTTGTGGGCTTCAACTGATTTGCATGGATATGATATCCCTTATTTGCTCATTTTGAGCCTAATGATTATGATTTTTCTTTGGTACCCTCCATTGATTGCATAATTTTTGTGAGTACCTTAGGAATTTTGAATGAGCAATTGAGAGGAATGAATAAGGAAAAGTGAATGAATGGTACAAAGTGTTGTGAATCTACTTCTCTTCTATGAATGAATAAATAAAAGAAAAAAATAAAAAGATAAATTTGGGAGAGAGTAGAAGAGAAAAAGTAAAAAGAAAAGAAGGATGATAATGATCTTGGAGTTGAGTGTGAGTCTTGATTGTATTCATTGCTCATTCATAATTTTAGAGGGATATTTGTTTTTGCATTTTAGCCCTTAATTTTATCCTTTCTTTCTCTTATCCCACCTTACACTTTTAACCATGGCCTCATTACAACCAAATTTAAGACCTTTTGATTTTTGTGTGCTTTCAATAACTTCAGTAGAGATTTGGGTCTATGGTCAAGCTTACGGTAACACATTGTCACTGGATGAAATTGAGTGAATTACATATATATAAACCTTGATACACATGAGAGATATACACTGTGAGGTTGAGATGTTCACTAGTCCTGAGTTCTTGTTGAGTTTGTTTTTCTAACCAGGTTTCAATTGTATGAATTGCTTGTGAAAATAAGTGTCTGAGTCTGTGAGTCGAAGTACTAGATTAGGTGTGTACATTTTGATGTAGGAGGTAGTCTTGAGTTTATGAGTTTTTATTTTCCTTTTGCCTGGGACATGTTAAATGCTAAGTTTGGGGGAGTGATTTGGGTCTAATATATGATGCTTTGAGCATGATTTAGACTCCGTTTTACTATGGATTTGGCTTGTTTCTCTTGTAAACTTAGGACTTTTTGTATAGTTTCAGGATTTTGTTATTAGTTTAGAATCCCTTGAACATTTTGATCCGTTTTGGGTATGTTTCAGGTACTTTCGGAACTTAATTGAAGAAAATAAATATGGAACTGAAAATAGGACGAAAGGATCTTGAAAATGGCGCAAGAACGGAGCGAAACGGAGTCGGAGCAGGGTCCACACACCTAGGCGTGGAGCTCCCCATGCCCAGGCGCGCGACCCCCGGTAAACAACATCAGATCAGCTGGGCACGCCCAGGCGCGCATACCCCGTCCAGGCCCAGTTGGGCCAATTTCTCATGCGTTATTGAGGGATTTTCTTAGGCTTTTGTAATTATATATTTATTCTAGGATTAGAAACTAGGTTAGTAGCTTTTAGAGAGGGAGATTACATGACTTTGGAGAGCTTTAGAGGAGAAGAAGATCGAAGATTGGAAGATTGAAGATCTCTTCACGGTAATCCTAATTCTCTATGATTATGGATTACTTTTCTACTGTTTTTATTATTATTTTCTCAATATGTAACTGAAACCCTCGTGTTAGGAATTGGTGAATTTGTATGGATTAGTTTATTGATTTCATGAATTGATGTTTTTACGTTTCTAAATCAAGTGTTTAATTGTATTTTCACTGTTATGCATGGAAGTAGCTAATCTATGTTTTGGATCTCTAATTCTTCAATTGGAAAATTAGGATTTGGAATAGGCCTTCAATCAAACAATATAATTATTCAACTCATAGGGATACTTTTGGGTAATTATATAACTTGTTATAAATTCCTCTGTTTTAATAAAGGTTATTCAATGGTTTAATCACTTAAGGGATTAAGGGTTATCAAATTGGATAATAAATAGTAATTGCACAAGAGGAATCTAGTAATTACTACCTTAGGAATTTGTTCTTGATTTAGGGAAAAACATAGATTCATGATAAATAAACAACGCCTACAATGAAACCACGTTCCTAACTCGTTTTCTTAAATTGCTCAACCACTTTTATTTAATTTCTATTTTTATTTTATTTCAATTTAATCTTAATTAATTAGTTACAAACCTATAGATTTCGCTTTTAACTACTCTTTGGTGAGAATTAATGGAACAATTTGCAATTCCTGAGGGACGATAACTAGTCTTACTGACTGTATTGCTTGCTGACCCGATACACTTGCCGGTAATCCAACATCTGCGCTTTTGCATTACGCACAAAAAGATAACACCTTTCTCCTTAGCTCTTCCTTGGTTGATATCTTCTTTTTCCCTCTCATTTTTTGCAATTCGAATTTGATCCTCTCTCTATAAAGTGGTGATGTCCATTTATTTCATTGTGTGCTTCTTCTTCTCATTCATTCTTCTTTTTAACTTTAAATTTTTGAAGTCTGTCTTCCTCCTTTTTTCTTTTGTGCGCCGTGGGTATTAAGTTTGATGGCTTAAAGTCTGTCAAATCAGATCGTGAATCTTACCGCTTCCATCTAAGGGTTATTAGGAAGTGGTTTGTGCCTGAATTTATTAACCCTGAACAACCAATGTCCATGGAGTTGGTATTGATGGATGAATTTGTACGTTATTGTTTTTTGTTGATGTCTGATTTTGAATTTATATATTCTTATTATTATTCTCCGCTCATTTAATTACATTTGTTTAAGTGATGTAGTTAAATCTGTAATCTAGGGGGATCGAATCCAGGCCAATGTGAGGAAATCGATGATGTACAAATTGTAGGGTTAACCGAACTGAGACCTTCCTTGACCGATCTAGGTCCATTCACTTAAGACTCAACGTCTTGACAGTTCGAAGGCTTATCGCCCATTACTTGAACTAATTGCAAAGAGGTTAACACAAGATCGACACATCATCAAAGATCACTTGGCCTCCGCACAGGTAGGAATATGTCAGTTAACCTGACCTCGGACGGACCAAGACCAGTTGGCTCTAACTGACCTCCCATAGGTCGAGAGTGTAAGACCCTATATTTTGAATAAATAAATAAAAATTAAATATTTAAAATAATAATATTATTATATTGAATAAAATAATGAATTTTTTGAAATTAGGGTAAAATACTCGAGTATTTGGGGAAGACTCGAGTACTGTAACTAGCTGTTAGGAAAATTTGAATTTTTAGTTGGAATACTCGAGTAGTTAGTTGGAAGACTCGAGTATTCAGTAGTGTTGCTGAGTGTTTTGAAGCTGGTGCGTCAGCAATACTCGAGTATTAGTTCGAGCAGTGGTGCTAAGTCTATAAGTCGGTTTTCATTTGAATTTCGAACCAAAACGCGTTTTCCCTTGGTTCCAAGCACAGAGCTGGACATTACTTCGAAGGAGGGCAATCCTAGACTATAAATAGGTGATCAATGAAGCCCAAACACCCTCAAATCTCTCTGAACCCGAATTGTTGACAAAATTTCCTCTGTTTTGAAGTGCTTACTTTAACCAGTTCATTCTCTCTCAATTCTCATCCATTCCCTTCGAAACCTAAACACAAACTGAAGTTCTAATTCCAATCTTGAATTAGAACCCAAAATCACTCCAAATAGTCTCCTGTAGATCGAGTTCTAGGCAATCGAAGTTCAGCTTTCAAAGCTGCGAAAACAGAGCAAGTTCAGCATCAAACACCCATCTTTCTTGAATCCGTTTGGTAAATCCAGGAACTCTTTCGATTCCAAACTTGTTTCTATTTAAAGTTGGCATTTCCTAGTTTCTGAAGCTAACTTGTTTCATTCTTTTTCATGTCTTATTCATTGTGAAATTCATGGCCAAAGTCAGCCAAGTGCAACAGTTTTGCACCGGTCCAGAGATCAAGTTTTGATTCAACCCTTTTTCTTTGCAACCAATCCTTTCTTTAGCTTCTCTGAGGTAAGGGAGGAGTTACCTAAATGCTAGAATGATTAATTTCAAGCTAGAAATGTAGGAACCATTAAAGGTTCAAAGAGGGATGCAACTTGAATTGGGATTCTGAGTTGGAGGTCAGAGACCCATGATTTTATGATTCAAACAAGTTTAAATGAACCTAATAAAGCTCACTGTAATGTATTTCGAAATTAAAATCAAGTGGAAATGAATTTCATAGTTTAAAATGGATGTTTTCAAGTTTGAATGCAATCTGTGATTTGTTGTTAATTGATGTTGTTTCAGTTATGTTTAAGTGTTGTAACATGTTTGTTTTATGTGCCTAAGTTGCTGTTTTGCATAGGAATGGAGAAATAAAGCAAGGAATTCGAATTGGTATTGAAAGTGCATAAAACTGGTGCTGTTGCAGCAAAAAGACTCGAGTATTTTAAGGAGTACTCGAGTATTCTGGAAACTGGAAGAACGACTCGAGTAGAACTTTAAAGACTCGAGTATTTTTGCATGAACTACTCGAGTAGTTCATGAACTACTCGAGTATTCTGAACAATTTTCAGAAAACACTTATTTTCTAAAATTTTCTTATAATTAACTCGTTTAATATTAATATCTCTTATTCCCGTTGGTTGATAGTTACCCTGGAGGTGTCCTACTGGAATTTCATCCAGTGGTTGATTATTTCCCTACAGGAGTCCCAACGGAAGTGTGTACACCCATTTGGTTGATATGATCCCTAACTGTCCCAGTGAAAGCTTTACTCACTTGGTTGATATTTTTCTATGGGAGTCCCAATGGGGTCGTTGCAAAAAAAATCCACCAATAGGAGGCTATGCCCCGATGGATTACTAAATAAATGATTATACGCTATTTCTAAAACCATCACAAAGTGGCTTGGCCGCTGATGGATTTTTCTGAAAGGAGAATTGAAATTAAGTAAACCAATCGCAAAGTGGCTAGGCCGCTGATGGTCTTTTTTGAAAAGCACCAGCACCAGCTAAAAGAAAAGTTGAATGAAAAACCAATGAAATGGAATGCTGATGAGAATAATAATGAATAAAATAAGATTTGCATATGATATGGGAATCATGCATGGTGAAAGGAATTGCTCCGATTTGATTTGAGATACTAACTCAGGATAGGGCGTAGAAAGCCACCGACACTGTATGTCATGGAGTTTAGCTCTCAATCAATCATGATGCTTGGAATGTGAATCCGCTCCAGTTCGAAGAAAACATAGGTTTGAAACGAATACCCGAAAGGATGCCGAACTGTGAAGCATGAATGAGGAGTAGGCATGCATCATGTCACTAATGAAATTAAATATGAGTTAAATGAGTTTGAGCATATATATGTACTTGCATTCTGGATACTATCTGATTACATATGCTTGTTATTTTTAGCCTCTGTTATGCTCATTTGTTATTGTATTTAGCTATTACTCACTCCTAATCCCTTGTTGTAGGACATGGCAAGGAATATGATGTGCGTGGAAATGAGGCCGCTCCCTAATGGGGAGTGGAATTTTGAGGAGCACCGGGCCACGTATGAAGGGGACGTAGAAGTCACTTTCCGTCACCCAAATCCATGGTCCCGAATGCGTCCGCGTCGTACGAGGATCCCAATGATGTACATTATGCACATTCCACCAAATTTTGTATTTCGCCATGGAAAACCACCACCACCACCAAGACGTTTTCCGAGATGCACCCTTCCACCAAGTCCATCACCCTCTGAGGAAAGAATCATTTTGGAGGTTCCTGCTCCCTCTCATCCTTCCACTAGAGCCCGATCTCGGACTCCAGTTTACGTGCCATCTGATCCGGCACATGAGGAGGAAGAGGAGGAGGAGGATCCCATAGAGGACGAGGATCCGGTGGAGGATGCCGATCCGGTGGCGGATGATGAATTCATGGAAAACTCAACTGGAAGTCAGTGGGGAACTGACGATTGGGTTGAGTTCTGGATGATGGAATGTGGATAATGCTACTCACCAGGTTTCTCTTACTTATGCTATTTATATTTTGAGTTGGAACCAATCGCTCTAGGTTGTTATATGTTTTGTTGTAATATATGTAACATAATGTAATAACCTAGAGTATCTAAGTTAAGCTTAGTGTTTTTAACTTTTATGTTTTGATGTAATGGAGAATGTACCTTTGACTTTAAGATGAAATAAGAAGTTGATATTTTCCTTCATGATGACTCTGGATGTTTTCTGCAAGATTTGAAAATGATGATGACTTGACTTATGAAAAAAATGGTCGTATTTTCGAATATAAGTATTTTATTAAGAGTAGAAAGTTGGGTCGTCACATTTAGTGGTATCAGAGCAGTGGTTCAACTCTCGGCCTTGGAGTGTGGCCTTACACACTAACCATTGCGTATTATAGAATGATGATTGTGTTTTGAGAGATAGAATAGTAGAATCTAATTAAGTTTTTCCCCTTGGATTCTGTAGGATAAGATGCCTGGACGAAATAACGCTAACATTGCTGAGGCTCTAACCCGTATGGCTGCGGTTCTGGAGAACTTGCAGCAAACTCGTCCTCCCAGCAATGGAACCCCGGCAGAATTTCAAGGCTTAGACTCGTTTCGTAGATGTAAACCCCCTGGCTTTTTGGGTGGCCGTTGTCCCGAGCAAGCCCAATTTTGGTTAGCTGAAATGAATAAGATCTTTCGAACGCTGAACCTCATTGAAGCTCAGAAGGTCACATTTGCTGCATACATTCTAAATGGAGAGGCTGCGACTTGGTGGGAGCAGACCCGCCAGTTCTTGGAATATGATCATCGAGAGCTCACTTGGGAAATCTTCACAGAGAAGTTTCTAAAGAGGTATTTTCCGGATGATGTCAGAATCCAGAAAGAAATGGAGTTCCTCGATCTAAGGCAAGGCAGCATGACCGTCGATCAGTACGTTGAGAAATTTGAAGAGCTGATGAAGTACTCCCCGTACTTCCAATATCATCCTGATGAATACTCGAAGTGCACGAGATTCGAAAATGGGCTGAGGTCGGACATCAAGCTGGCTGTAAGCGTGTAGAGGATTCGCCACTATCCTACATTGATTAGTGCATGCCACATCTTCGAAAAGAATAGTTTCAAAAGGGAAGCCGGCCAAGGAGGCCATGGATCACACCGACATCACCACAAGAATAATTGTGGGAATCGTGGCGGCCCATAACCGCATAAGGGGAAAGGTAATGCAACACCGTCGGGAGCTGTCAGCCTCCCAGCAGCAGCTGCAGTTTGCAACAAGTGTCAGAAGTTCCACCCAGGCAGGGAGTGATGGAGAGACAAACCACCGACCTGCTTCAATTATGGAAAGATTGGGCATATTTCTCGTTTCTGCCCGCAACCCCAGCGCCAAGTCAACCAAGGACAAGGAAGTAAGCCCTGGATCAATGGGAAGGTGTTCACTATGTCCAGAGCAGAAGCAGAGCAAGCCGACAATCTTGTACAAGGTAACCATTTCCTCAATGGCATACCTTGTCGCTTTTTATTTGATTTCGGAGCAACACATTCTTTCATCTCCGAAGAATGTGCCAAGCGTTTATGTCTGTCTGTCTCGGAGACCCCGTTTAATCTGAGTGTATCTGCCCCCACGAATGCCCCTGTTGTGGCATCAAGAGCATGTGTCGGATGCGCTGTTAGCATAGGAGATCAGATTTCTCGTGTAAATCTGATTTGTTTGCCGTTATCCAATCTCAACGTTATCTTGGATATGGATTGGATGGCATCCAATCATGTGGTAATCGACTGCAAGGCTCGAACGATCGTTTTCCCTAGTGTGGAGTCTTCTGCCATTAAACTAGAAGGTTATGTGTGCCTATTTTCGGCTGTCGCTGAAGAAAAGAAGGATGAAGTGAAGATCGAAGACATTCCAATTATTCGAGATTTCCCCGAAGTTTTTCCCAATGAAGTGCCCGGTTTGCCGCCTCATCGAGAGATAGAATTCAGTATTGACCTAGTTCCCGGAACTGGTCCTATCTCTATTGCCCCATATCGTATGGCCTCAGCCGAGCTAGCAAAATTGAAGAAGCAAGTGGAAGATTTGTTAGAGAAGCAGTTCATCAGGCCAAGTGTGTCGCCTTGGGGATCGCCAGTCTTGTTCGTAAAGAAGAAGTATGGATCTATGAGGATGTGCATTGATTATAGGCAGCTCAATAAAGTTACGATAGAGAATAAGTACCCTTTGCCGAGGATTGATGATTTAATGGATCAAGTGAAAGGAGCGTCTGTGTTTTCAAAGATTGATCTAAGATCGGGTTATCATCAGATCCGTGTGAAGGAGGAAGATATTCCAAAGACTGCTTTTCGGTCACGTTATGGACACTATGAGTATGTGGTGATGCCATTTGGTTTGACCAACTCACCTGCAATATTTATGGATTATATGAATAGAGTGTTTCGACCCTATCTGGATTCCTTCGTTGTAGTGTTTATCGATGATATTCTCATCTATTCAAAGAATCCGGAGGAGCACGCTAATAATTTAAAGATTGTTTTGGAGGCTTTGAAGGAAAAGAAGTTATATGCCAAGCTGACCAAGTGTGAATTTTGGCTTGAAAAAGTCAATTTCTTGGGGCATATAATTTCAAAGGATGGTGTTGCTGTGGATCCAGCCAAGGTAGAAACAATTTTGCAATGGGAAAGATCGAAGACAGTTACTAAAGTTAGAAGTTTTCTAGGGTTAGCTGGATATTATCGGAAGTTCATCAAAGGTTTTTCCAAGATAGCCCTTCCGTTAACTCGATTGACCCGGAGAGAGCAACCTTTTGTTTGGGACGAAAAGTGTGAAGTTAGTTTCCAGACGTTAAAGGACGAGTTAACATCGTCTCCAGTGTTAACTTTGCCCGATCCTCGGAAAGACTTCAATATTTATTGTGATGCGTCTAGACAAGGTTTGGGTTGTGTCTTAATGCAAGAAGGGAAAGTTGTTGCTTATGCATCTCGTCAGTTGAAGGTGCATAAGGAAAACTATCCTACTCACGATTTGGAGTTGGCTGCTATTGTCTTTGCCCTGAAGATTTAGAGACATTACCTATACGGTAATACGTTTCAAGAATTCAGTGATCATAAAAGTCTGAAGTATCTCTTCGACCAAAAGGAACTGAATATGAGACAACATAGGTGGATGGAATTCTTGAAGGATTATGACTTAGAATTACATTACCATCCCGGCAAAGCTAATGTTGTAGCCGATGCTCTAAGTAGAAAGATGTTGCACGTGAGTACAATGATGGTGAAGGAAGCTCAGTTAATTGAAGAGTTCCGAAACTTGAATCTGGCAGTTCAGTGTAAACCGAAATGTATCAAGCTAGGAATGCTTCAAGTGACAAATGAATTCATTATTCAAGTAAGGAACTTGCAGAAATCAGATGAAGAATTGTTAGAAAAGAAAAGATTGGGTTCGGATGGTGTAGAGCCTGATTTTCGAGTTGGAGCCGATGATATTATAAGGTTTCGAGATCGCGTATGTATCCCAGCTAATCAGGAATTGAAGAGAGCGGTTTTGGACGAAGCACACAAAAGCAAGCTAAGTATGCATCCTGGAATGACAAAGATGTACCAAGACCTGAAGAAGATGTTTTGGTGGCCAGGACTAAAGAAAGATGTTGCGTCTTATGTTGCGTCTTGCCTTGTTTACCAAAAGGCGAAGATTGAACATAAGAAGCCTAGAGGAGAATCGCAACCTTTGAGTATACAGGAATGGAAGTGGGATGGAATCGCAATGGACTTTGTATTTGCTTTCCGAGAACAAGAAAAGGATTCGACTCAATTTGGGTTGTAGTCGATCGGCTAACCAAGTCGGCTCATTTCATTCCCATCAACATGCAGTATCCGTTGGAGAAGCTTGCAAGATTATACATTAAGAAAATCGTCAGATTGCATGGAGTGCCCTCAAGCATTGTATCAGATCGTGATCCTCGTTTCGTTTCTCGTTTCTGGCAAAGTCTGCATCAAACCTTGGGAACGCAACTAAGGATGAGTTCGGCTTACCACCCGCAAACAGATGGTCAATCTGAAAGGACAATTCAATCCCTAGAAGATTTGCTTCGAGCATGTGTTTTGGAGTACTAAGAGAGTTGGGATTGATTGTTGCCACTTGTGTAGTTCACCTACAACAATAGTTATCACGCAAGCATCGATATGGCCCCGTACAAAGCTCTTTATGGAAGAAAGTGTAGGACCCCACTATGTTGGTTCCAAGTGGGGGAGAGTTCTCTCATCGGACCTGAGTTGGTTCAAGAAACGACTGAGAAGATCAAGGTTATTCAAGAGAAGATGAGGATTGCGCAAAGTCGTCAGAAGAGTTATGTCGATCAGCGAAGATCCAAGTTAGAATTTCAAGAAGGAGATCACGTATTTTTGCGGTAGTTCCAACGACCGGTATTGGAAGAGTGATGAAGCCGAAGAAGTTGACTCCGAAGTTTATCGGCCCTTATCAGATTTTGAGACGAGTTGGTCCTGTCGCATATCAGATCGCCTTACCCCCGTTTCTATCCAATCTACACAATGTATTCCACGTCTCTCAGCTTCGCAAATTTGTCCAAGATCCATCTTCGATCATCCAGCTGCAGCAAGATGTTGTACCGTTAAAAGAGAATCTCACGTTCGACGTTGGGCCCGTACGAATAGAAGATCGGCGAATCAAGAAGCTGCGAGGAAAAGAGATCCCCTTAGTGCGAGTCCTTTGGGGTCAGAATGGAGTGTCTGACTCTACGTGGGAATTAGAATATAGGATGAGAGAAGAGTATCTGCATCTTTTTGTATAAATCGGAATTTCGAGGACGAAATTCTGTTTAAGTGGGGGACGATGTAAGACCCTATATTTTGAATAAATAAATAAAAATTAAATATTTAAAATAATAATATTATTATATTGAATAAAATAATAAATTTTCTGAAATTAGGGTAAAATACTCGAGTATTTGGGGAAGACTCGAGTACTGTAACTAGCTGTTAGGAAAATTTGAATTTTTAGTTGGAATACTCGAGTAGTTAGTTGGAAGACTCGAGTATTTAGTAGTGTTGCTGAGTGTTTTGAAGCTGGTGCGTCAGCAATATTCGAGTATTGTCCAAAATACTCGAGTAGTTCGAGCAGTGGTGCTAAGTCTATAAGTCGGTTTTCATTTGAATTTCGAACCAAAACGCGTTTTCCCTTGGTTCCAAGCACAGAGCTGGACATTAATTCGAAGGAGGGTAATCCTAGACTATAAATAGGTGATCTATGAAGCCCAAACACCCTCAAATCTCTCTGAACCCGAATTGTTGACAAAAATTCCTCTGTTTTGAAGTGCTTACTTTCACCACTTCATTCTCTCTCAATTCTCATCCATTCCCTTCGAAACCTAAACACAAACTGAAGTTCTAATTCCAATCTTGAATTAGAACCCGAAATCACTCCAAATAGCCTCCTGTAGATCGAGTTCTAGGCAATCGAAGTTCAGTTTTCAAAGCTGCGAAAACAGAGCAAGTTCAGCATTAAACACCCATCTTTCTTGAATCCGTTTGGTAAATCCAGGAACTCTTTCGATTCCAAAATTGTTTCTATTTAAAGTTGGCATTTCCTAGTTTCTGAAGCTAACTTTTTTCATTCTTTTTCATGTCTTATTCATTGTGAAATTCATGGCCAAAGTCAGTCAAGTGCAACAGTTTTGCACCGGTCCAGAGATCAAGTTTTGATTCAACCCTTTTTCTTTGCAACCAATCCTTTCTTTAGCTTCTCTGAGGTAAGGGAGGAGTTACCTAAATGCTAGAATGAGTAATTTCAAGCTAGAAATGTAGGAACCATTAAAGGTTCAAAGAGGGATGCAACTTGATGTGGGATTCTGAGTTGGAGGTCAGAGACCCATGATTTTATGATTCAAACAAGTTTAAATGAACCTAATAAAGTTCACTGTAATGTATTTCGAAATAAAAATCAAGTGGAAATGAATTTCACAGTTTAAAATGGATGTTTTCAAGTTTGAATGCAATCTGTGATTTGTTGTTAATTGATGTTGTTTCAGTTGTGTTTAAGTGTTGTAACATGTTTGTTTTATGTGCCTCAGTTGCTGTTTTGCATAGGAATGGAGAAATAAAGCAAGGAATTCGAATTGGTATTGAAAGTGCAGAAAACTGGTGCTGTTGCAGCAAAAAGACTCGAGTATTTTAAGGAGTACTCGAGTATTCTGGAAACTGGAAGAACGAATCGAGTAGAACTTTAAAGACTCGAGTATTTTTGCATGAACTACTCGAGTAGTTCATGAACTACTCGAGTATTCTGAACAATTTTTCAGAAAACACTTACTTTCTAAAATTTTCTTATAATTAACTCGTTTAATATTAATATCTCTTATTCCCATTGGTTGATAGTTATCCTGGAGGTGTCCTACTGGAATTTCATCCAGTGGTTGATTATTTCCCTACAGGAGTCCCAACGGAAGTGCGTACACCCATTTTGTTGATATGATCCCTAACTGTCCCAGTGAAAGCTTTACTCACTTGGTTGATATTTTTCTATGGGAGTCCCAATGGGGTCGTTGCAATAAAAATCCACCAATAGGAGGCTATGCCCCGATGGATTACTAAATAAATGATTATACGCTATTTCTAAAACCATCACAAAGTGGCTAGGCCGCTGATGGATTTTTCTGAAAGGAGAATTGATAGTAAGTAAACCCATCGCAAAGTGGCTAGGCCGCTGATGGTCTTTTTCGAAAAGCACCAGCACCGGCTAAAAGAAAAGTTGAATGAAAAACCAATGAAATGGAATGCTGATGAGAATAATGAAAGAATAAAATAAGATTTGCATATGATATGGGAATCATGCATGGTGAAAGGAATTGCTCCGATTTGATTTGAGATACTAACTCAGGATAGGGCGTAGAAAGCCACTGACACTGTATGTCATGGAGTTTAGCTCTCAATCAATCGTGATGCTTGGAATGTGAATCCGCTCCAGTTCGAAGAAAACATAGGTTTGAAATGAATACCCGAAAGGATGCTGAACTATGAAGCATGAATGAGGAGTAGGCATGCATCATGTCACTAATGAAATTAAATGAGTTAAATGAGTTTGAGCATATATATGTACTTGCATTCTGGATACTATCTGATTACATATGCTTGTTATTTTTAGCCTCTGTTATGCTCATTTGTTATTGTATTTAGCTATTACTCACTCCTAATCCCTTGTTGTAGGACATGGCAAGGAATATGATGTGCGTGGAAATGAGACCGCTCCCTAATGGGGAGTGGAATTTTGAGGAGCACCGGGCCACGTATGAAGGGGACGTAGAAGTCACTTTCCCTCACCCAAATCCATGGTCCCGAATGCGTCCGCGTCGTACGAGGATCCCAATGATGTACATTATGCACATTCCACCAAATTTTGTATTTCGCCATGGAAAACCACCACCACCACCAAGACGTTTTCCGAGATGCACCCTTCCACCAAGTCCATCACCCTCTGAGGAAAGAATCATTTTGGAGGTTCCTGCTCCCTCTCATCCTTCCACTAGAGCCCGATCTCGGACTCCAGTTTACGTGCCATCTGATCCGGCACATGAGGAGGAAGAGGAGGAGGAGGATCCCATAGAGGACGAGGATCCGGTGGAGGATGCCGATCCGGTGGCGGATGATGAATTCATGGAAAACTCAACTGGAAGTCAGTGGGGAACTGACGATTGGGTTGAGTTCTGGATGATGGAATGTGGATAATGCTACTCATCAGGTTTCTCTTACTTATGCTATTTATATTTTGAGTTAGAACCAATGGCTCTAGGTTGTTATATGTTTTGTTGTAATATATGTAACATAATGTAATAACCTAGAGTATCTAAGTTAAGCTTAGTGTTTTTAACTTTTATGTTTTGATGTAATGGAGAATGTACCTTTGACTTTAAGATGAAATATGAAGTTGATATTTTCCTTCATGATGACTCTGGATGTTTTCTGCAAGATTTGAAAATGATGGTGACTTGATTTATGAAAAAAAATGGTCGTATTTTCGAATATAAGTATTTTATTAAGAGTAGAAAGTTGGGTCGTCATATTTAGTGGTATCAGAGCAGTGGTTCAACTCTCGGCCTTGGAGTGTGGCCTTACACACTAACCATTGTGTATTATAGAATGATGATTGTGTTTTGAGAGATAGAATAGTAGAATCTAATTAAGTTTTCCTCCTTGGATTCTGTAGGATAAGATGGCTGGACGAAATAACGCTAACATTCCTGAGGCTCTAACCCGTATGGCTGCGGTTCTGGAGAACTTGCAGCAAACCCGTCCTCCCAGCAATGGAACCCGACGGAATTTCAAGGCTTAGACTCGTTTCGTAGATGTAAACCCCCTGGCTTTTCGGGTGGCCGTTGTCCCGAGCAAGCCCAATTTTGGTTAGCTGAAATGAATAAGATCTTTCGAACGCTGACCCTCACTGAAGTTCAGAAGGTCACATTTGCTGCATACATGCTAAATGGAGAGGCTGCGACTTGGTGGGAGCAGACCCGCCAGTTCTTGGAATATGATCATCGAGAGCTCACTTGGGAAATCTTCACAGAGAAGTTTCTAGAGAGGTATTTTACAGATGACGTCAGAATCCAGAAAGAAATGGAGTTCCTCGATCTAAGGCAAGGCAGCATGACCGTCGATCAGTACGTTGAGAAATTTGAAGAGCTGATGAAGTACTCCCCGTACTTCCAATATCATCCTGATGAATACTCGAAGTGCACGAGATTTGAAAATGGGCTGAGGTCGGACATCAAGCTGGCTGTAAGCGTGTAGAGGATTCGCCACTATCCAAAATTGATTAGTGCATGTCGCATCTTCGAAAAGAATAGTTTCAAAAGGGAAGTCGGCCAAGGAGGCCATGGACCACATCGACATCACCACAAGAATAATTGTGGGAATCGTGGCGGCCCGTATCCGCATAAGGGGAAAGGTAATGCAACACCCTCGGGAGCCTCAACAATCCCTGTTTTATATGGGGGAAATTGAGTGCACCCTATTTGGGGACTTTGTGGACCAAATTAAGTCTTTTATGTCTGATGGTCGTTCCACTGCACCTATGTTGGTTTTGCAATATGCCAAAGTCAAGATCGTCAAAGGTTTCAAGTTCTGTTGAAATGGTTTTATTTTTAATTTTTACTAAAAGATCTTCACTCTTTATTTTATAATTTTTACCTATTTTATACTCTTTTTTAATTAATGGCATAAAATATGATGATAATTTTTTAATGATATGTTTACAACCCAGTTAGTAAATGCTTTTCAATTATAATAGTTTAATATCTTTTAATATTATCATTGTTTATATTTCGTTGTAATTTTTTTTATAATAGTAGTGTGTTTAGTTTTATTATTTTGTCAAATATTTGGTCAACATAAATTTTTTCCTAAAATGCACTACCATACTGGGTGGCATATAAATATCCTTAACTCTGCCAAGTTGTTTACATTTTATCACTCTTTTTGCTCTGCCCTTACTTTAGTGCAAACATGTTTGAGCCTCGTATTGTCATTCATGATATCGAGCATGGGTTGATATGGGTGGCAGTTAGAGCCAGGATCACTATGTTGTAGAAGGTTTCCACGACCCCGCAGTTGGATGGACCTTATAAAATTCACATGCTGTTGAATGATTCCTTGGTTTTTTGTTAACTACCAAAGTTTATTTTCTTATGTATATTTTGTATTCTTAAGTTAGTTTAAAACTGTGGCTTCTATAACTTGGTTTTTTTTAACAGGGAGAAGAAATTCAAGCCTCTGTTTATGGCTTACTGGTTCCCTTTTTCACACGTTACATGCATGATTGGTGTGTGTATGACTTTTCTTTGTTTGGTGTGAATGGCACTTTTGGTCAGTTCAAACCAACAAGTCACAACTTTATGTGGATTTGATTTTGATGATGACAAAGTAATTAATAATCCAGCCTTGAAGTCATTGCAACATCAACAACAACAAGAATTCAAGAAAGAAGACATGTGCTCACTCATTCTCAATCGGATTGTAATTGTAATTTTTCATTTATGTTGAGAGTGGGTAGAAATAGTTAACCTCTTCTAAGATTAAAATAAGTAATATGATTATTAGGTTGAGATTAACCAAAATTAATACTTGAGAAGAAAAATAAAAAGGAAAATTAATTTTTGATATGTCTGATCAAAATACTCGAGTATTTTGAAGAAGACTCGAGTATCTACTCGAGTATTCTGGAAAAGACTCGAGTATTTATGCTAGATCAGCAAATAGAGCCGTTAGTCTTGTTCGTGCAACGGATCTTTCCAGCCTGGACAAAGGACTCGAGTATTGGCCAAAAGACTCGAGTCTTTAGGTCCAGTCAGCAAAAAAAAATGACGTTGGAAAGACTAAAAAATCCAAGTTAGGGCACTTGAGTCTAATCCAACCCTAGAGAACAATTTCAGAACTTCATTGTAAAATTTCTCTTTGATTTTGCACAAGAACAAACAAGACATCAAGCTCAAAATCATTACAAGCTTTCATTAATTCTTCTTCTCAAGTGTTGATTTACAAAAACTCAACTTTGCACTCATATTGTTATTCTCTTCTCAAGTTGAGTTTAGGTCTCAATTTGTATATTGAGCTGTGCTTATTTGTGCGAATCCATTGCGAGATTCGTAATACACATACAAAAGCTTGTTGATTCAAGTCTTGGATTGTTCCCAAGCAAAACCCTAAGTGGCTTAGGGTATTGGAAGTCTTGAGAGGTTCTCAAGCACAAGACTAGGAGGTTCCTAGCCCGGTGGAGCTTCTTGAAGGGAGTTCAAGGAAGCTTTAGAAGAGTTCTTCGTCACCGGAATCAAATTGGGGTAGAAATCAAGAGTTTGGTACACTCTTAGAGGGTTAGGTTGAGTGAGGCTATCTCAAGTAATCCTTGTAATTTCTAACAATTTGATTTATAGAAAAATCTCCTAAGGTGTTTAGGAGGACTGGATGTAGCTCATTGTTGGAGTGAACTAGGATAAAATTGCTTGAGTGTTGGTTTATAGCTTTCAATTTACTTTGTTGCTCAAACAACTTAAAGCTTTTCAAAGAAATAGGATTTGTCTAATTGGGTAGCAAGTTCAAGAAATCTAAGTGTTATTATATTGTTAAAAGTAATTTCATTTGCTTGCTATTCTGTTAGATAAGTTTTTGTTTTGTATTGGATTGATTTGAAGTGAATTGCTGATTTTTTCGTTTCTGGTTTAACTCATATCTTATACGAAAGACTCGAGTATTTCTCAGAATACTCGAGTAGTTTTTGCTCAAGACTCGAGTATATCTTGAAAAACTCGAGTTGTTCTTCCTGAAAACACTCGAGTATTTCAAGAAAGACTCGAGTATTTCGAGTCTGTTCCAGAAAAATCAGTTTCAGCTCTATTCTTTTAATATCATTCGAAATATTTGGTATTACTGCTTCAAATTACTATTCACCCCCTCTAGTAATTGCTTAGCCTGCTTGTTGGTTTCCAACAAGTGGTATCAGAGCTCGGTCGAAAGATCGAGTGTAACAACTTTTTCGAAAAAGATCCTATTTGGAAACTATGGGCTCAAGCAATCCCTTTGGAGGAGAAGGCTCTTCAATAAACCGCCCTCCACTATTCAATGGTGAAGGGTATGCTTATTGCAAAGTCAAAATGAAAATTTTTATTGAAGCAATTGATATGGATATTTGGGATGCTATTGAGAATGGACCTTACATTCCCAAGAGATTCATAAATGATGAAACCGTAATCATTCCAAGAGCTAGTTGGAGTGATGATGAAAAGAAAAGAGTATCATATGATTTAAAAGGCAAAAACATCATCACTTCTGCTTTGTCTCATGATGAATTTTTCCGGGTTTCTCAATGTAAATCTTCTAAGGAAATGTGGGATATTTTGCAAGTTACTCATGAGGGAACAAGCGAAGTAAGACATGCAAGATTAAATACTTTAACTCATGAATATGAATTATTTCGCATGCTTCCAAATGAGTCCATCAATGACTTGCAAAAGAGATTCACTCACATAATTAATCATTTGATTGCTTTAGGAAAAACATTTCATGATGGTGAAACTACTAACAAAATCTTGAGATGTCTTGATAGGAAATGGCAACCCAAAGTAACGGCCATCGTGGAATCCAATGACTTGGACAAAATGGAGTTAGCCACCTTGTTTGGCAAACTTCAAGAACATGAAATGGAACTATCAAGACTCAACACTAATGAGGAGTCCGACAAGAAGAAAAAGGGCATACCTCTCAAAGCTTCAACCAAAGTCACAAAAAAAGTTGAAGAATGCTCTACAAGTGAGAATTCCGATAGTGAACCCAATCAAGAAGAATTTGGGATGTTTGTCAAAAGATTCAATAAATTCTTCAAGGGAAGGAAAAATAGTTTCCCATCAAAGATGAAGAGAACCAAAGACACCAAACAAAGAGAAAAGAGTTTCAATGATGGAGTGAAGTGTCATGAATGTGGTGGGATTGGTCACATTAAAATGGAATGTGTCACATTCTTGAAAAGGAATGACAAGAAGATCCAAGAGACCAAGGGGAAGAGAGCATATATTGTTTGGGATGCACCGGAGAAGAGTAATGAATCATCCTCAAGTAGCTTTAGTGATGAAAATGCAAACCTTTGTCTCATGGCCAAGAACAACAATGAGTCCTCATCAAGAGCTAAACATGACATGAGTGAAAGTGATGATAAGGTAACTTCTAGTTCTTCTTGTTCTTCTTCAAACTCCATTTCTTTTGATGATTTTCAAGAAGCCTACAATGAAATGTTAATTCAATTTAGAAGGCTTGCTAAAATTAATAAGGAAAAAGGAAAGAAAATCTTGGAGTTTCAACAAGAAATTGATGAATTGCAAAAATCTATAAATGAGTTGAAACTTCAAAATGAATCCTTAGAACTTATTAATTCTAGTCATCAAAGTGATTGTGCAAATCATGAGGAAACTATCACTCCATGTGAGAAATGTGGTGAACTTGAAAAGGAAGTGAAAGAGTTGAAAAACAAACTCACAATCTCACATAGTGATAGAAACCTCAACCGGTTATTGAACTCTCAAAGACATAATCATAACGAAACCGGTTTAGGATATGTTCATAAAAAGAACAAAAAGTACAAGGTGGTTGGATCATTTTCTAAGAAAAATTCATCAAAGAAACCAACTTGTACTTATTGTGGAAAAGTTGGTCATATCAACATTGAGTGCCATATTAAGAAATTTGAGATGAAAAAGGGCACTTATATGTGGATTAAGAAGGGAGAAAGTCCCAACACTAACCCTAAGGGACCCAACATAGTTTGGGTACCCAAAATGAACAAGTGATTTCATCTTGTAGGTGTGCCTTCGAATGGGAAAGGAATTGTGCTATCTAGATAGTGGATGTTCAAGGCACATGACGGGAGATAAGCGGCATTTCATTGAGCTTACTCCGAAGGACAAGGGTTATGTCACTTATGGGGACAACAACAAAGGCAAAATCCTTGGTATTGGTAAAATCGGAAACTCTTCAAACTTGATTATTGATAATGTGCTTTATGTTCAAGGATTAGAACATAATTTCTTGAGCATAAGCCAATCATTTGATATTGGTAATCATGTATTATTTACCTCTACTCATTGCCTCATTAAAAGTGTCAAAGATGAATCCATCAAATTTGTTAGTAAAAGGTCAAATAATACTTACTTAGTTGATTTGAACAAAGTTACTTCTTTGGTCTCTACTTGTCTAGTGAGAAAAGAAAGTGATACTTGGTTATGGCATCGTAGGGCCGCTCACATAAATGTAAACCAATTGAAGAAATTACAATCTAAAGATCTAGTAGTTGGCTTACCAAAGATAAATTTTTCTATTGAAGGTGTTTGTTCTCCATGCAAGAAATGTAAACAAACTAAAAACACCTTTGGATCAAAAATGGTGATGTCCATATCAAGGCCATTAGAAATGCTTCATATGGGCTTGTTTGGACCATCACAAGTAAAAAGCTTTGGTGGTAACTATTATGCATTGGTGATTGTTGATGAATTCTCTAGGTTTACTTGGACTCTATTTTTAACTACAAAGAGTGAGACCTACAGATCCTTTAAACATCATGTCAAACTTTTGCAAAACCAAGTGAATCAAAAAGTAATTATTATTCGTAACGATCATGGTGGAGAATTTGAAAACCACAAATTTGATATGTTTTGTGCTAAAAATGGTATTGAGCACCAATTCTCCGCACCAAGAACTCGGGAACAAAATGGAGTGGTAGAGCGGAAAAATAGGGTGCTAGAGGAACTTGCTAGAACCATGTTAAATGATTCTCAAGTACCTCAATATTTTTGGGCCGATGCCGTCAATACGGCTTGTTATGTTTTAAATCGAATTTTGATAAGGCCCTCTTTAGATAAAACCCCCCTATGAACTTTACAAGGGAAGAAAGCCAAATATATCTCATTTTCATGTCTTCGGATGCAAAGTGTTTGTATTAAACAATGGAAAAGAAAACCTTGTCAAGTTTGATTCCAAATCCGATGAAGGCATATTTTTAGGCTATTCTTCTCATAGTAAAGCTTATAGAATTTTCAACAAAAGAACTTTAACAATTGAAGAATCAATTCATGTTGTTTTTAATGAGTCTTCGAAAAAAGATAGTGTTTTATGTGATGCTAGTGAAGATGGCATTGATTTTTCAAATGAAGAAAAAGAGAGAGAGAAATCAAAGAGTGATGAAGGTGAAGTTAAACAAGAACTTCCTCCAACTTGGAAATCGGTCAAGGCTCATCCTATAGACAATGTCATAGGAGATATGTCAAAGGGTGTACTAACTCGTAGGTCTATTCAAAACATTTGCCACTATGTCTCCTTTGTTTCTCAAATTGAACCCGATTCAATTAAAAAGGCCATTGAGGATGAACATTGTGTTCTTGCTATGCAAGAAGAATTGAACCAATTTGCAAGAAATGAAGTTTGGGATCTAGTCCCTAAACCCAATGATCATACCATAATTGGCACTAAATGGATTTATAGAAACAAACTTGATGAATCTGGGTTGATTATAAGAAACAAAGCTAGACTAGTAGCTCAAGGGTACAACCAAGAGGAAGGTATCGATTATGATGAGACCTTTGCTCTAGTTGCATGTCTTGAAGCTATCCGAATTTTACTTGCTTTTGCGTCAATCATGAAATTCACTTTATATCAAATGGATGTTATAAGTGCTTTTTTGAATGGGTTTATAAATGAAGAAGTGTATGTCAAACAACCCCCCGGTTTTGAAAATAGTGAATTTCCAAACCACGTTTATAAATTGAAAAAGGCACTCTATGGATTGAAACAAGCCCCTAGAGCTTGGTATGATCGATTGAGTTCCTTTCAATTAGAAAACAAGTTTCAAAGAGGGAAGGTTGATAATACACTATTCATTTATAAACCAAAGATGACATATTGGTGGTACAAATCTATGTTGATGATATCATATTCGGTGCTACTAACGTGTCTCTTTGTAGAAAGTTTTCCAATTTGATGAAAAAGGAATTTGAAATGTCAATGATGGGAGAGCTCAAGTTCTTCCTAGGCTTACAAATAAAGCAAGTCAAGGAGGGGACATTTGTGCATCAAGGGAAATATTGCAAAGAGCTCCTTGAAAAGTTCGGATTAGACAAATGCAAAGAAGCCTACACTCCAATGAGTACATCATGCTATCTAGACAAGGATGAACAAGGTACCTCGGTTGATGTTAGTAAGTATAGGGGAATGATAGGTAGTCTCCTATATCTCACTGCATCTAGACTGAATATTATGTTTAGTGTATGCATTTGTGCTCGATTTCAAGTTAATCCTAAAGAATCTCACCTATCCGCAGTTAAGCATATATTTAAGTATCTTAAAGGAACAATTAACACTGGTTTATGGTATCCTGCTGATACCAATCTTAGTTTAATTGGTTACTCCGATTCCGATTTCGCGGGATGCAAGCTTGATCGCAAAAGCACCAGTGGTACTTGCCATTTCATGGGAAGTTCATTGGTGTCATGGTTTTCTAAAAAGCAAGCTTGTGTTGCTCTTTCTACCGCCGAAGCGGAATACATCGCAGCCGGTAGTTGTTGTGCTCAACTATTATGGATGAAACAACAATTATTGGATTTTGGTTTGAAACTTGAAAATATTCCTATTAGATGCGATAACACGAGTGCAATCAATTTGACTAAGAATCCGGTGTATCACTCAAGAACCAAACACATTGAAATAAGACACCACTTTTTGAGAGATCATGTGCAAAAAGGTGATTGTACAATTGAATTTGTTAGTACCACAAATCAATTAGCCGACATTTTTACAAAACCTCTACCAAGGGACACTTTTTATCATATAAGGAGAGAACTTGGTATCTTAGATGAATCTAATATAGGCTAATTGCATTGTGTGTCATTTTGAAAAATCACCATATTAGTCTTATTCTCATTTGTTCTTGATTCTTAGTTAAGATTGTCCTTGATTATGCTCTGAATATTGTGTATTAATTGTGTGTGATTCTATATTGAATTCCAAGTTGGCATTGAAGCTCATTGTGTTTGATTTGTGTTTGCTCATTTAAAACTATGTTCAAAATCCTTATCTGTCAAAAAGACTCGAGTTCTTTTCAAAAAACTCGAGTGTTTTAAATCAAATTAATTCGGTTTTAAATTGAAAAAGTTTTTATTGAGGGTTTGTTAAAAACGCTCGAGTGTTTCCAAAAACACTCGAGTCTTTCTAAAATCTCAAAATTGGCACTTTCTGGCCAAACTCGAGTTTTTCATAAAGACTCGAGTCATTTTGTTTTCCAGAAAAATTGATTTTCTGACCAAACTCGAGTCCCTCCATTTTACTCGAGTATTTGGGCTGACCCTGGTGCTAAGTCTTAAAAGACTCGAGTATGTTCTTCAAGACTCGAGTTGTTCTTTAAGAACTACTCGAGTATTAAGAAAAATACTCGAGTATTTCACAACCTTTATATATATCTTCAGCACCATTCTCTTCATTCCACTTGAGTTTCTTCGAACTGCTCCTTCTTCTCTCTCGGTTTTCAAGCGATTTTCTCATCCAAACTCAGATTTCTTCCAAATTTTTGCCAAATCTCATTAGATTAACATCTCTCAAACACTTTTCCTCAATTATTTCAACAAATTTCAACTGCTTTCATCTTCAAATTCGCTACCCCCTTTTCAAACCCTAACTTCCAAACACTTCAACTTTTTCAAAAATCTCTTCAATGGCTTCATCCTCTAGGCAAAGGAAACGAGTAAGGATCACTGAATCATCGTCCGACGAAGATATCCCTGAATATTATCAAGAGGCTGATTGCATGGACAGATTCAATGGTTTTTCTTCAAGAGGGTTTGGTGTCATCACCTGGGTAAACTGTGCATTTCTTCAGAGTAAGGGATTTTCCTTTATTCCTAACCTTAGGGAACAGAAGCTCATAAAATTTCTGGAATTTAATGGCCCTGTTTATCCTAGATTAGTTAGAACTTTCTATGCGAACCTTAGGCTATACAATAATGTTATGGAATGCATGGTTGAAGGTGTTAAATTCACTATTAGAGTT
This sequence comes from Crotalaria pallida, assembly GCA_037953625.1. Taxonomy (NCBI): domain Eukaryota; kingdom Viridiplantae; phylum Streptophyta; class Magnoliopsida; order Fabales; family Fabaceae; genus Crotalaria; species Crotalaria pallida. Next base: position 44,444,393 of record CM075650.1, on the reverse strand, counting down.
AAGGATTTGCATTATGTCTTCGGGCCTTCACGACATGGGGACAACTCTTTAAGGGCGAATGCCAATCAAATTTTTCAAAGTCTTTTGCACCCCGATCGTGTCTGGACCGAAGGGGTCAAGCACTCCTCCAAGATGACCACACAGTCTAGGGTCCTGCATTATATTGTTTGCCACCAGCTAGTTCCTCAAACCTCACCGAACTATGCGAAGCCAACCAACAATGAGCTTAGGATTGTGAGTGCCATTCTTAACAATGAGCCGTTGAATTGGTGTCGCATCATTTTGGATAGGATGCTAGCTGTTGTTAGATCCAGTGAGAAGGTTTTGATAATGACAAAGGTTGACAAAGGTTTTGAACAAGCTACAAATGGTTTAATCAAGCTTAAAGTTTGAAGAAGTTCAACAAGCAAATCAACACTCAACATTGATGATGAGAGAGCAAGCTCATGAAGACTTAGTTTGTGTTTTATTGTAATATCTTTAGCCTCTCAAGTCTTTTTATTTTGATGAGTTTGGGTAGAGTCATTAGAGGGTAGTGAATCTCTATCAAGGTCATGATAATATCATAATTTGAGTATTCACTTAACCTAAAATCAATAGGTGGCTTAAAGGTTTGAAAGGAAAGGTTTAGTTTTGAGAAAACAAGTTTTTAATTGAATTTAGCAGTGACTAATCGATTAATGTGTTAGGGTTAATCGATTAACACACATGTTACAGTGGTTAATCGATTAAGCCATGTGTTAATCGATTAACACGTGCAGAATCAGTTTTTAAAATAAGCTTTTCAAGGCAAAATCAATTTCTATTTGTTTCCTAACTTTTGGGTATTCTATATAAACCTTTTCCTAATCATTGTGATAATCAAGAATCATTTTCATACACATTTTTACTAAGATCAAGCCACACTATTCTCTCTCCCTTTCATAGATCAAAGCTTTCAACTTTTACATTCTTTGATCATAAATCTTTGAATCTCTCATGTTGATATTTTTCATAGCTTTTGAAAGAGATTCATAGGATTGTTATTGTTTTTAATTTGGTTGTAATCATTGCAAAGAAGGCAAGCTATCTACAACAAAGGAAGCCTTGGTGGTTGTTCATCAAGCAAAGTTATCTTGGAAGTCTTGTTGTGATAACAAGCAAGTGGAAGTCTTGGTGTGAGGCATCATCAAGCAAGTGGAAGACTTGTTGTGGGGATATCAACAAGCAAGGTTAGAGGTTAGATTAGAGCATCAATAGGATTGCAAGGTAAGGGTGTGGTATCTCTTGTAGGCTATCAAGAAGGGAGTCTTGAGAGGCATTTACTTGTAATTTGAGAACTCTAATTCCTCATAGTGAAGAATCTCTCTTGGTTGAAGAGGGGACTGGATGTAGCTTTCAAGTGGATGAAAGTGAACCAGGATAAATCACTATGTCGTATCTCTAAACTCTTAACTCTTTACATTCAAGTCATTTCATTTGTTCTTGGTTGAACACCTAGAAAAAGATTGATTTTCATAATTGATTGAATTGAATCTTAATTGTGCAAATTGATTTGGGGAAAATCATTTTCATAACCTAGGTAATCAATAAGAATATTGGTGTTAATCAATTCCGCTTTATCTCTGATTTTATGTGTTAATTGATTGATTTTTGTATTTGATTGAAAAGTGATTTTTCAGATACTATTCAGATTAATCGATTAAGTTGATTGTTAATCGATTAATTTTTAAGTTGCTTTCGGCATTAATCGATTAGTACCTTAGTTAATCGATTAGTTTGAAAGTAAGCTTCGACAATAATCGATTAGTACTGAAGTTAATCGATTAATCAGTACATTTTTTGTAAAAACCATTTTGTTTTAATCATTTCGATTTGTTTCTTTCGAAAATCTTTCAAGGTTTCTCTAACACCTATTCAACCCCCCCTTCTAGGTGTTCTCCTAGTGTCTCCTAGTTATTTCACCCACCGATTGTAGTTCTTACAAATGGTATCAGAGCTCGATCGAAAGACACGAGCATAGAGCTTTTTCGTTAAGATCCTTGAGGAAACTACAATGGGTTCTACGAATCCCTTTGGTGGTGAAGGTGCTTCAATTAGCCGCCCTCCTATGTTTGGTGGAGAGGGTTATGCTTATTGGAAAGTTAGGATGAGAATTTTTATAGAAGCCATAGACATGAACATTTGGGAAGCCATTGAGAATGGTCCTCATATTCCCTCATCTCTAGTAGAAGGTGTATCTAAACTAACCCCCAAAGATAAGTGGACCGATGATGATAAAAAGAAAATTCAATATGATTTAAAAGCTAAGAATATCATCACCTCCGCTCTATCTTATGATGAGTTCTTTAGAGTCTCCCAATGTCTTAATGCCAAAGAAATGTGGGACACTTTGCAAGTCACACATGAAGGCACTAGTGAAGTTAGGCGTGCTAGATTAAATTCTTTTATGCATGAATATGAATTGTTTCGTATGTTTCCTAATGAATCTATATGTATTATGCAAAAACGTTTTACACATATTGTTAATCATCTCAATTCTCTTGGAAAAACTTTCTTGAATTGTGAACTTGTTAACAAAGTTTTAAGATGTCTAAGTAGGGAATGGCAACCTAAGGTTACCGCAATTGTTGAATCAAAGGACTTGGACACCATGGACTTAGCAACACTTTTCGGAAAGATTCAAGAACATGAAATGGAGCTTGAACGTTTGCATTTGCATGAAGAATCGGACAAGAACAAAGAAAGAAAAGGAATTGCTCTTAAAGCCAAAAGTTCATATAAAAAGGAAGAGAGTTCCGATAGTAATGATAATGAAGATTTCGATTCGGACATTGATGAAGAAGAGATGAAACTTCTACTAATAAAATTTAATAAGCTTCTAAGGAGAAAAGGAAGGTTGGACAAAGACAAAAGTAAAGAGAAGAATCCCCCACACTACAAGACCAAGACAACAAAAGAAGGAGTAGTTTGCCATGAATGTGGAAAGCCCGGTCATCTCAAGTATGCATGCTCTAAGTATCTCAAGAAGAAGGAGAAAGAGAAGAAAAATGCAAAACACAAAAGGGCATACATAGTTTGGAATAGTGATGATGAAGAAGACAAGAAAAGCACATCAAATAGTTCTTCAGATGATGAAGAAGCCGCTTGTCTCAACTTGATAGCTCTAGTAGATGAAGAGGAAAGTTCAAATGATGAATCAAGTGAACAAAGCGACGAAAGTGATGTAAGTGAAACTAAATCCGAAATTTCTTCCAAATATGAAATTTTATATAATGCTTATGAAGAAATGCATGAACATCTTAAGAAACTAGCTTTGAAAAACATTGAAAGGAAGAAGCTCATTTTGAAACATCGACAAGAGATTTTAGAACTTCAAAAACAAGTTGATGAGCTTAATCTTCAAAATGAAACTCTTAATCTCATATATGTTAGTTCTTCTTGTGATGGTGCTAGTAGATTGAATATTGTGGTTGATTATGAGAATTTCAAGTTACTTAAAGATGAAAATACTATTTTGAAAAATAAGCTTGCAAGTTTCACAAATGGTGATATTAAATTGCGCACATTGTTAAATTTTCAAAGAGAAAATTCAAACAAGTTTGGTTTGGGTTATACTAATGCTAAGAGTAAGTCTCATAGAAATGTTGTTGATTTTTCTAAAGTTGATTTTTCAAATGCACCAACATGTTTCTATTGTGGCACTCATGGACATACTTCAAATGTGTGTTATATTAAAGTGCATGGTATACCTAAAGGAAATTTTGTTTGGGTTAAGAAGGGTGAGAGTACCTTAACTAACAAAAATGGATCCAAAACCATTTGGATACCAAAAGGCAAAGCATGATTGTTTTGTAGGTGTGATTAAAGAGAAAAAGGCTTAAAAGTGTTATTCTTTGATTTGCTTCTTCAATTCTCAAAAGAAGTCCTACAAATTGGTACAATTGATATTGTTGGATTTTCACAATTGGTACTGTTTTTACAATTGGTATTACTTCTTTATAATCTCAATTGGTATCATTATGTGATCATTATTTGTTTATCATGCTATTGTGATTATTGTGATATTTCTTTACAATGGATATCTTACTTTGTTAAGTGATATGATGACTTTCTAGTTACAATTGGTATTATGTTTCATTGTTATATTTCTCTCCAATTGGTATCTCATTTCAAAGTATAGATCTTTACTTTTACATTTGGTATCATTGATTACTTGATTAATTAAATACATTTGGTATCAATGTTGTGAAGAAATGATCATTGACTATCTCTTATTTTGGCTTAGAATTTTATATTTCAATTGGTATAGATTACTTTTTGATAATGTCAAAAGGGGGAGAAGAGGTTGTTTTTGTTTGTTTTTATATAGGTTGAGCAAAGTTGTTGAAGATAGGGGGAGAATCAAGCTTACTCAATTGGATTCAAATGTCAAAAACATTTATTGAGGGGGAGCAAGAATCTCACCAAGTGCTAAAATGGTTCAAGTATCAACAACTTCAAAGAACTTCAAACAAATTCAAAACATGGTTTGTCATTTTCAAAAAGGGGGAGATTGTTAGATCCAGTGAGAAGGTTTTGATAATGACAAAGGTTGACAAAGGTTTTGAACAAGCTACAAATGGTTTAATCAAGCTTAAAGTTTGAAGAAGTTCAACAAGCAAATCAACACTCAACATTGATGATGAGAGACCAAGCTCATGAAGACTTAGTTTGTGTTTTATTGTAATATCTTTAGCCTCTCAAGTCTTTTTATTTTGTTGAGTTTGGGTAGAGTCATTAGAGGGTAATGAATCTCTATCAAGGTCATGATAATATCATAATTTGAGTTTTCACTTAACCTAAAATCAATAGGTGGCTTAAAGGTTTGAAAGGAAAGGTTTAGTTTTGAGAAAACAAGTTTTTAATTGAATTTAGCAGTGACTAATCGATTAATGTGTTAGGGTTAATCGATTAACACACATGTTACAGTGGTTAATGGATTAAGCCATGTGTTAATCGATTAACACGTGCAGAATCAGTTTTTAAAATAAGTTTTTCAAGGCAAAATCAATTTCTAATTGTTTCCTAACTTTTGGGTATTCTATATAAACCTTTTCCTAATCATTGTGATAATCAAGAATCATTTTCATACACATTTTTACTAAGATCAAGCCACACTATTCTCTCTCACTTTCATAGATCAAAGTTTTCAACTTTTACATTCTTTGATCATAAATCTTTGAATCTCTCATGTTGATATTTTTCATAGCTTTTGAAAGAGATTCATAGGATTGTTATTGTTTTTAATTTGGTTGTAATCATTGCAAAGAAGGCAAGCTATCTACAACAAAGGAAGCCTTGGTGGTTGTTCATCAATCAAAGTTATCTTGGAAGTCTTGTTGTGATAACAAGCAAGTGGAAGTCTTGGTGTGAGGCATCATCAAGCAAGTGGAAGACTTTTTGTGGGGATATCAACAAGCAAGGTTAGAGGTTAGATTAGAGCATCAATAGGATTGCAAGGCAATGGTGTGGTATCTCTTGTAGGCTATCAAGAAGGGAGTCTTGAGAGGCATTTACTTGTAATTTGAGAACTCTAATTCCTCATAGTGAAGAATCTCTCTTGGTTGAAGAGGGGACTGGATGTAGCTTTCAAGTGGATGAAAGTGAACCAGGATAAATCACTGTGTCGTATCTCTAAACTCTTAACTCTTTACATTCAAGTCATTTCATTTGTTCTTGGTTGAAAACCTAGAAAATGATTGATTTTCATAATTGATTGAATTGAATCTTAATTGTGCAAATTGATTTGGGGAAAATCATTTTCATAACCTAGGTAATCAATAAGAATATTGGTGTTAATCAATTCCGCTTTATCTCTGATTTTATGTGTTAATTGATTGATTTTTGTATTTGATTGAAAAGTGATTTTTCAGATACTGTTAAGATTAATCGATTAAGTTGATTGTTAATCGATTAATTTTTAAGTTGCTTTCGGCATTAATCGATTAGTACGTTAGTTAATCGATTAGTTTGAAAGTAAGCTTCGGCATTAATCGATTAGTACTGAAGTTAATCGATTAATCAGTACATTTTTTGTAAAAACCATTTTGTTTTAATCATTTCGATTTGTTTCTTTAGAAAATCTTTCAAGGTTTCTCTAACACCTATTCAACCCCCCCTTCTAGGTGTTCTCCTAGTGTCTCCTAGTTATTTCACCCACCGATTGTAGTTCTTACAGCTGCTGCCCGATCTAAGCACCCTAAGTCCCTGCCATATCCTATGCATGTATCTAGACTCTTGACCTATTTCCGTGTGCCTATTCCACCCAATGAAGAGTCCATGACCCTTCATGTCAACCAGCATCGCCTAAACAATGGTACTCTCAAACTTCAAGGCATGGCCTTTCATGCACCCTCTGGCGAGTACTTGTACCAATCGGATATAGCAAATCTGGTTAGGGCTGAAAATGTTGCAGCTCAACAAGGGGTTGATGTTGAGCAATTGGAGGAAGAAGCTGCAGCATTTGAGGAAGCTGAAGGTGGGAACCCAATTGAGGATGAGATTAACTTTGATGATTTTACTGGTTCTCAGTTTGGGTTTGATAGCTCGGAGTGGAGGGAAAATGTTATCTCGCGGCTGGATATCCTCGATGGGAGGGTGGATTCTCTTGCGTCTGTTGTAGATGCCCAGCTCGATGAGATTGCGAGTCTAGATGCTAGGATGGGTGCACAGTCCGCTATGCTCTACTCTCGCCTGGATCAGCACTCGGATCAGATGAACCGTCGGTTTGATGAGATGATGGCGGCCTTTTCTCGATTCTATCCTCCTCCGGATGATGCTCCTCCTTCAATGTTTTGAAGTTGTTGTTTTTAGATTTTTATATTGGTTATAAGTCTTATGTCTTTGTTGAACTTTTTGTACTTTGGAAGTTAGATGTTGAAACTCTATGCTTTAAGGCACTTTCTGTTATCATTTTTAAATCTCATGTGTTATATTGCTAAGCTTCAGGGGGAGCTCTTCGTTTTTACATTATATATGTTTTATTACATATTTGGTTATGGGGTTTCCAAATATGTTGTTCTCCTCCCCTTATCTTTTTCTCAAAATGTTACATCTTTTTGGCTCATGACAAAAAGGGGGAGAGACAACACTTGTTTAGAATCTTGTCTTGAATCTTGTTAAAATGTTGCTGCAATTAAATTTTCATATATATTCTGATAATGCACTTCATGATATGGTATTTGCTCTGATCTCTGATGGTTGCTCTGATACCATAATATGCACCAGTAATAAGTTTGTTGCTGTAATTAAATTGTTATAACTCTATGCTAGCACAAGCTGAATTTTAGACAGGTTAAGAGGATCTTATAGTGAGGGGGAGTTACCTCACAAGCATCTTCATGTGTAAGCATCTTCAAGTGGTATCAAGCTCAACAAGTGTTAATTATTTTGTCATCACCAAAAAGGGGGAGACTATAAATTCAATGCTCCTAATTATGTGGATTTGATTTTGATGATGACAAAGTAATTAATAATCCAGCCTTGAAGTCATTGCAACATCAACAACAACAAGAATTCAAGAAAGAAGACAAGTGCTCGCTCATTCTCAATCGGATTGTAATTGTAATTTTTCATTTATGTTGAGAGTGGGTAGAAATAGTTAATCTCCTCTAAGATTAAAATAAGTAATATGATTATTAGGTTGAGATTAACCAAAATTAATACTTGAGAAGAAAAATAAAAAGGAAAATTAATTTTTGATATGTCTGATCAAAATACTCGAGTATTTTGAAGAAGACTCAAGTATCTACTCGAGTATTCTGGAAAAGACTCGAGTATTTATGCCAGATCAGCAAATAGAGCCGTTAGTCTTGTTCGTGCAACGGATCTTTCCAGCCTGGCCAAAGGACTCGAGTATTGGCCAAAAGACTCGAGTCTTTAGGTCCAGTCAGCAAAAAAATGACGTTGGAAAGACTCAAAAACCCATGTTAGGGCACTTGAGTCTAACCTTACCCTAGAGAACAATTTCAGAACTTCATTGTAAAATTTCTCTTTCATTTTGCACAAGAACAAACAAGACATCAAGCTCAAAATCATTACAAGCTTTCATTAATTCTTCTTCTCAAGTGTTGATTTACAAAAACTCAACTTTGCACTCATATTGTTATTCTCTTCTCAAGTTGAGTTTAGGTCTCAATTTTTATATTGAGTTATGCTTATTTGTGCGAATCCATTGTGAGATTCGTAATACACATACAAAAGCTTGTTGATTCAAGTCTTGGATTGTTCCCAAGCAAAACCCTAAGTGGCTTAGGGTATTGGAAGTCTTGAGAGGTTCTCAAGCACAAGACTAGGAGGTTTTTAGCCCGGTGGAGCTTCTTGAAGGGAGTTCAAGGAAGCTTTAGAAGAGTTATTCGCCACCGGAATCAAATTGGGGTAGAAATCAAGAGTTTGGTACACTCTTGGAGGGTTACGTTGAGTGAGGCTATCTCAAGTAATCCTTGTAATTTCTAACAATTTTATTTATAGAAAAGTCTCCTAAGGTGTTTAGGAGGACTGGATGTAGCTCATTGTTGGAGTGAACCAGGATAAAATTGCTTGAGTGTTAGTTTATAGCTTTCAATTTACTTTGTTGCTCAAACAACTTAAAGCTTTTCAAAGAAATAGGATTTGTCTAATTGGGTAGCAAGTTCAAGAAATCTAAGTGTTATTATATTGTTAAAAGTCATTTCATTTGCTTGTTATTCTGTTAGATAAGTTTCTGTTTTGTATTGGATTGATTTGAAGTGAATTGCTGATTTTTCGTTTCTGGTTTAACTCATATCTTATACGAAAGACTCGAGTATTTCTCAGAATACTCGAGTAGTTTTTGCTCAAGACTCGAGTATATCTTGAAAAACTCGAGTTGTTCTTCCTGAAAACACTCGAGTATTTCAAGAAAGACTCGAGTATTTCGAGTCTGTTCCAGAAAAATCAGTTTCGGCTCTATTCTTTTAATATCATTCAAAATATTTGGTATTACTGCTTCAAATTACTATTCACCCCCCCCCCTCTAGTAATTGCTTAGCCCGCTTGTTGGTTTCCAACACACATCATTTCAACAAGATTCTTGTATCACTTTCCCAAATTATTTTCTTAAACCAAACTCTGATAATGGAGTGTTTGGGATTGATGTTCCAACAAGTCCTTTGAGGGGTGAGTCTACGTTTTTTATTTTCCTCTATTTTTTTTCTTCTATCTCTATATTTGTTTTATTATCCATTCTTGTGTTTTGATTTTGCATGTTTTTCTTTCTGCTCCAGACTTTGTTGGTATCTTGAGTGTTGTGTCAACTGAAAAAACTTATATCAACAATGGTGTAAGCACAAGGATACTTGGAATAGAGCTGTGTGATGAGTAGTAAGCGCTATTACCTCTTCTGTCTTTGTGCTCAGTTTCTAAGATTTTTCTCCATGCTAATCCCTACCTATTTTCCCTTTTTAGTGGAACGTATGATTGTCTCATGATTGGTGGTTATATAAATGAATTTCGTTCCTAATTTTCTTTGAGGCGTGATCCTCACACAACAGTTCTTCTTCGACTTGGTAAGGCACAAGAATGCTGAGGTATGCCATTATCAAGTTATGTATTCATTTGATTTTTTTCCCTCATTTTTATTCTTTTTTTTTAATTTATTCACCCTTATATCTTATTTTTTTAGGTAGAATTGTTTTCTATATTGTTTCATATATCCAAGTTGTTCATCAATCCTACTATTCTTGACGTTGTCAATTTCCGGAGACTGTACACAAGATATTCATTATCTATTTCCCTCAATTTTCCAATCTTCCTTTGCTTTTGAATATGTTTTTTTATATTTTTTTTTGCAGCATGCTTCTCAATGGTTTTTGTCATTTTCCTCTTATTCTCTCTTATAATGGAACTAGAAGTAGTTTTGAAAATAAACTGATGGGAGATTTCCCACCCATCAGCCTTGGACTTTTGAAGTTTGTTAACAAGGTTGTTGTTTGAAAATGTGTATTATTTCTCCTTTGTTTTCCTCTTCACATTTCATAATTTTATATGTATTTATTTTACAATATCTTTTTACTGTTATTTAGAGATGTTTTTTTCTTTGTGTTTTAGTATGGGTTTTATACTCTGTGTTGCACTATTGTTGGTGTTTCCTATCTCAAAAAATGGTACTATTATGAGTGTCAACGCAAGGCCATATTGTCCGATGAATCTTCTATGTTGTTGTGTCCAACCCTGTTTAGAGGTTAAGCCATGTGCTTTAAGTTCTATTTATAACGAATAATTCCATGTTCCATTCATTTGCATAATTCTAATATGTATATTATATAAACCAGATACAAGATACCGATTGTTGTAGTTGATACAACCTCCTCTATGACTTTATATCTCCTTGATCGCGATGCCAGGGTCCTTTTGAATAAGTTCTGCACATACTTGTTCCATTATCAACAGCTGTAACATATTTCGTTTTTTACTTCATATTATATCTCATTAATTTTTTTATTTAGCCATTTCATGTATAATGTATTGATTCTTAATGTGTATTGTTTTCTTTCTATTTCTACCTATCCAGGGGGATGAAGCAATTTGATGGATTTGACTATAGTAGATGAAGGGTTTATTGTTCCCTTGTATCGGTGAATACCTAAGAGAGAGATGAACACAATTTTGTTGTTCTCTCTATCGTATAGCCCTCTCTCTCTCTCAAAGTAAGAAATTTATACTACTTTTTTTTCCCTATATGTTGGGTCATGCGTTCTTTCCATATAAAATTTAATCTTGTGTTTGAAAGATGAAAATGGGGAGTGGTGCTATGATAATGACGTCCTTTGTCATATAGTAAAAACATTTTTTTAGAATTTATATACTGAGGAACATTTGAATAGACCTCTCCTCAATTGCCACCTTTCTTACCCTCTCCCCCTAGTCAATCAGATTTATCTAATATTGGTGTTATACCTACTGCTGAGGAAATAAAAAGAGCTCTCTTTTCTCTTGGCTCTCTAAAAGCCCCTCGTATTTTTTATAAACATAACTGGCATATTTTAGAAAATTTTTTTAATGATTTTATCCAGTTTTCTTGGAGTCAGCATGAGGTTATTAGAGCTATTAATTCCACCCTTCTGGTTCTTATACCGACAGTGGAAATTCCCCAAGGGGCCTCTCAATTTCGTCCCATAGCTCTTTGTAACGTTGTTTATAAATGCTTAACCAAAATTATAGCCAATTGTCTTAAACCTTTGATGAATAATTGGATTTCTCCACATCAAGCTGGTTTTGTTCCTGGAAGAAATATTCAAGATAACATAATTATTGCCCAAGAGTTGGTCCATTCTATGAGAAATATGAAAGGGAAAATGGGTTTTATGTCTATTAATTTCGATCTTGAAAAAGCTTATGACCATCTTTCCTTGGATTTTATTAGGAATTTCCTTATAGAACTTGATCTTCCTATTATTTTTATTAATCTAATCATGTCTTGTGTTAATACTGCCTCAGTTAAATTACTTTGAAATGGTGATAAAACAGATTCTTTCTTACCGTCCCAGAGTATAAGGCAAGGAGATCCTCTTTCCCCTTTCCTTTTTTTGATTTGTATGGACAAACTTGCTCATATGATTGCTGAAGAAGTTAATAAAGGTGATTGGAAACCTATAAGAGCTGGTAGAAATGGTCCTGTGATGTCTCATCTTATGTTTGCTGATGATTTACTCATTTTTGCAGAGGCCTCTTTAGATCAATTGGATAAAATTAATAAGTGTATTGAAAGGTTTGGGGATAATTCTGGGCATAGGATTAATGAATCTAAAACTAATATTTTCTTTTCTAAAAATGTTGATAACACTGTTGCCATAGAGATTGCTAGTAAAAGTGGTTTTAAATGGACTAAAGGCATAGGATCTTACCTGAGTTCTATTGATCATAGGGGTAAAAGGAAGAAAGATAATTACAAACCCCTTATTGACAAAATTAAATAACAAACTTGCAGGTTGGAAAACTTCTAGTTTATCTCTTGCTGGTAGAACCGTTCTGTTAGATCCAGTGAGAAGGTTTTAATAATGACAAAGGTTGACAAAGGTTTGATCAAGCTCAAAGTTTGAAGAAGTTCAACAAACAATCAACACTCAACAAATTGATGAAGAGAGATCAAGCTCATGAAGACTTAGTTTGTATTTTATTGTAATATCCTTTAGCCTCTCAAGTCTTTTATTTTAATGAGTTTGGGTAAAGTCATTAGAGGGTAGTGAATCTCTATCAAGGTCATGATTATATCATAATTTGAGTATTCACTTAACCTAAAATTAATAGGTGGCATAGAGGTTTGAAAGAAAAGGTTTAGTTTTGAGAAAACAAGTTTTTAATTGAATTTAGCAGTGACTAATCGATTAATGTGTTAGGGTTAATCGATTAACACACATGTTACAGTGATTAATCGATTAAGCCATTTGTTAATCGATTAACACGTGCAGAATCAGTTTTTAAAATAAGCTTTTCAAGGCAAAATCATTTTCTATTGTTTTCTAACTTTTGGGTATTCTATATAAACTTTTTCCTAACCTTTGTGAATCATTATTACACTTTAGATCAAATCAATTTCTCAAAGCCACACTATTCTCTCTCACTTTCTCAAGATCAAAGTTCTTATTTTTACATTCCTTGATCAAGAATCTTTGAATCTCTCATGTTGATATTTTCATAGCTATTGAAAGAGATTCATAGGATTGTTATTGTTTTTAATTTGAGTTGTAATCATTGCAAAGAAGGCAAGCTATCTACAACAAAGGAAGTCTTGGTTGTGAATCAAGCAAACAAGCATTTGGAAGTCTTGTTGTGTTAACAAGCAAATTGGAAGTCTTGGTGTGAGGCATCATCAAGCAAGTGAAAGTCTTTGAAGAATCTCAAAGCAATTGGAAGTCTTGTTGAGGGGAATTGGCAAGCAAGGTTAGAGGTTAGATTAGATTCAATAGGATTGCAAGGCAAGGGTGTGGTATCGCTTGTAGGCTATCAAGAAGAGAGTCTTGAGAGGCATTTACTTGTAATTTGAGAACTCTAATTCCTCATAGTGAAGAATCTCTCTTGGTTGAAGAGGGGACTGGATGTAGCTTTCAAGTGGATGAAAGTGAACCAGGATAAATCACTGTGTCGTATCTCTAAACTCTTAACTCTTTACATTCAAGTCATTTCAATATTGTTCTTGGTTGAAAACCTAGAAAAGATTGTTTTTCATAATTGAATGAATTGAATCTTAATTATGCAATTTGATTTGGGGAAAATCATTTTCATAACCTAGGTAATCAATAAAAATATTGGTGTTAATCAATTCCGCTTTATTTATGATCTTATGTGTTAATTGATTGATTTTCGTATTTGATTGAAAAGTGATTTTTCAGATACTGTTCAGATTAATCGATTAAGTTGACTGTTAATCGATTAATTTTTAAGCAGCTTTCGGCATTAATCGATTAGTACCTTAGTTAATCGATTAGTTTGAAAGTAAGCTTCGGCATTAATCGATTAATACTGAAGTTAATCGATTAATCAGTACATTTTTGTAAAAATCATTTTGTTTTAATTGTTTAGATTTGTTTCTTTCGAAAATCTTTCAAGGTTTCTCTAACACCTATTCAACCCCCCCTTCTAGGTGTTCTCCTAGTGTCTCCTAGTTATTTCACCCACCAATTGTAGTTCTTACAATTGGTATCAGAGCTCGGTCGAAAGACACGAGCATAGAGCTTTTTCGTTAAGATCCTTGAGGAAACTACAATGGGTTCTACGAATCCCTTTGGTGGTGAAGGTGCTTCAATTAGCCACCCTCCTATGTTTGGTGGAGAGGATTATGCTTATTGGAAAGTTAGGATGAGAATTTTTATAGAAGCCATAGACATGAACATTTGGGAAGCCATTGAGAATGGTCCTCATATTCCCTCATCTCTAGGAGAAGGTGTATCTAAACTTACCCCCAAAGATAAGTGGACTGATGATGATAAAAAGAAAATTCAATATGATTTAAAAGCAAAGAATATCATCACCTCCGCTCTATCTTATGATGAGTTCTTTAGAGTCTCCCAATGTCTTAATGCCAAAGAAATGTGGGACACCTTGCAAGTCACACATGAAGGCACTAGTGAAGTTAGGCGTGCTAGATTAAATTCTTTGATGCATGAATATGAATTGTTTCGTATGTTGCCTAATGAATCTATATGTATTATGCAAAAACGTTTTACACATATTGTTAATCATCTCATTGCTCTTGGAAAAACTTTCTTGAATTGTGAACTTGTTAACAAAGTTTTAAGATGTCTAAGTAGGGAATGGCAACCTAAGGTTACCGCAATTGTTGAATCAAAGGACTTGGACACCATGGACTTAGCAACACTTTTCGGAAAGCTTCAAGAACATGAAATGGAGCTTGAACGTTTGCATTTGCATGAAGAATCGGACAAGAACAAAGAAAGAAAAGGAATTGTTCTTAAAGCTCAAAGGTCATATCAAAAGGAAGAGAGTTCCGATAATGATGATAATGAAGATTTCGATTCAGACATTGATGAAGAAGAGATGAAACTTCTACTAAGAAAATTTAATAAGCTTCTAAGGAGAAAAGGAAGGTTGAACAAAGACAAAAGTAAAGAGAAGAATTCCCCACACTACAAGACCAAGACAACAAAAGAAGGAGTAGTTTGCCATGAATGTGGAAAGTCCGGTCATCTCAAGTATGCATGCTCTAAGTATCTCAAGAAGAAGGAGAAAGAGAAGAAAAATGTAAAACACAAAAGGGCATACATAGTTTGGAATAGTGATGATGAAGAAGACAAGAAAAGCACAACAAGTAGTTCTTCGGATGATGAAGAAGCCGCTTGTCTCAACTTGATAGCTCTAGTAGATGAAGAGGAAAGTTCAAATGATGAATCAAGTGAACAAAGCGACGAAAGTGATGTAAGTGAAACTAAATCCGAAATTTCTTCCAAATATGAAATTTTATATAATGCTTATGAAGAAATGCATGAACATCTTAAGAAACTAGCTTTGAAAAACATTGAAAGGAAGAAGCTCATTTTGAAACATCAACAAGTGATTTTAGAACTTCAAAAACAAGTTCATGAGCTTAATCTTCAAAATGAAACTCTTGATCTCATATATGCTAGTTCTTCTTGTGATTGTGCTAGTAGATTGAATATTGTGGTTGATTGTGAGAACTGCAAGTTACTTAAAGATGAAAATGCTATTTTGAAAAATAAGCTTGCAAGTTTCACAAATGGTGATATTAGATTGAGCACATTGTTAAATTTTCAAAGAGAAAATTCAAACAAGTTTGGTTTGGGTTATACTAATGCTAAGAGTAAGTCTCATAGAAATGTTGTTGATTTTTCTAAAGTTGATTTTTCAAATGCACCAACATATTTCTATTGTGGCACTCATGGACATACTTCAAATGTGTGTTATATTAAAGTGCATGGTATACCTAAAGGAACTTTTGTTTGGGTTAAGAAGGGTGAGAGTCCCTTAACTAACAAAAATGGATCCAAAACCATTTGGATACCAAAAGGCAAAGCATGATTGTTTTGTAGGTGTGATTGAAGAGCAAAAGGCTTAAAAGTGTTATTCTTTGATTTGCTTCTTCAATTCTCAAAAGAAGTCCTACAAATTGGTACAATTGATATTGTTGGTTTTTCACAATTGGTACTGTTTTTACAATTGGTATTACTTCTTTATAATCTCAATTGGTATCATTATGTGATCATTAGATGTTTATCATGCTATTGTGATTATTGTGATATTTCTTTACAATTGATATCTTACTTTGTTAAGTGATATGATGACTTTCTAGTTACAATTGGTATTATGTTTCATTGTTATATTTATCTCCAATTGGTATCACATTTCAAAGTACATTTAAGATCTATACTTTAAAGAAATGTTATCTTTAGTTTTACATTCGATATCATTGATTACTTGATTAATTAAATACATTTGGTATCAATGTTGTGAAGAAATGATCATTGACTATCACTTATTTTGGCTAAGAATTTTGTATTTCAATTGGTATATATTACTTTTTGATAATGCCAAAAGGGGGAGAAGAGGTTGTTTGTTTGTTTCTATATAGGTTGAGCAAAGTTGTTGAAGATAGGGGGAGAATCAAGCTTATCTCAATTTTGATTTCAAATGTCAAAAGCATTTATTGAGGGGGAGCAAGAATCTCACCAAGTACTAAAATGGTTCAAGTATCAACATCTTCAAAAGAACTTCAAACAAATTTAAAGCATGGTTTGTCATTTTCAAAAAGGGGGAGATTGTTAGATCCAGTGAGAAGGTTTTGATAATGACAAAGGTTGACAAAGGTTTGATCAAGCTTAAAGTTTAAAGAAGTTCAACAATCAACACTCAACAAATTGATGAAGAGAGAGAAAGCTCATGAAGATTTAGTTTGTATTTTATTGTAATATCTTTAGCCTCTCAAGTCTTTTATTTTAATGAGTTTGGGTAAAGTCATTAGAGGGTAGTGAATCTCTATCAAGGTTATGATTATATCATAATTTGAGTATTCACTTAACCTAAAATTAATAGGTGGCTTAGAGGTTTGAAAGAAAAGGTTTAGTTTTGAGAAAACAAGTTTTTAATTGAATTTAGCAGTGACTAATCGATTAATGTGTTAGGGTTAATCGATTAACACACATGTTACAGTGATTAATCGATTAAGCCATTTGTTAATCGATTAACACGTGCAGAATCAGTTTTTAAAATAAGTTTTTCAAGGCAAAATCATTTTCTATTGTTTTCTAACTTTTGGGTATTCTATATAAACTTTTTCCTAACCTTTGTGAATCATTATTACACTTTAGATCAAATCAATTTCTCAAAGCCACACTATTCTCTCTCACTTTCTCAAAATCAAAGTTCTTATTTTTACATTCCTTGATCAAGAATCTTTGAATCTCTCATATTGATATTTTCATAGCTATTGAAAGAGATTCATAGGATTGTTATTGTTTTTAATTTGAGTTGTAATCATTGCAAAGAAGGCAAGCTATCTACAACAAAGGAAGTCTTGGTTGTGAATCAAGCAAACAAGCATTTGGAAGTCTTGTTGTGTTAACAAGCAAATTGGAAGTCTTGGTGTGAGGCATCATCAAGCAAGTGAAAGTCTTTGAAGAATCTCAAAGCAATTGGAAGTCTTGTTGAGGGGAATTGGCAAGCAAGGTTAGAGGTTAGATTAGATTCAATAGGATTGCAAGGCAAGGGTGTGGTATCTCTTGTAGGCTATCAAGAAGAGAGTCTTGAGAGGCATTTACTTGTAATTTGTGAACTCTAATTCCTCATAGTGAAGAATCTCTCTTGGTTGAAGAGGGGACTGGATGTAGCTTTCAAGTGGATGAAAGTGAACCAGGATAAATCACTGTGCCGTATCTCTAAACTCTTAACTCTTTACTTTCAAGTCATTTCAATATTGTTCTTGGTTGAAAACCTAGAAAAGATTGATTTTCATAATTGATTGAATTGAATCTTAATTGTGCAATTTGATTTGGGGAAAATCATTTTCATAACCTAGGTAATCAATAAAAATATTGGTGTTAATCAATTCCGCTTTATCTCTGATCTTATGTGTTAATTGATTGATTTTCGTATTTGATTGAAAAGTGATTTTTCAGATACTGTTCAGATTAATCGATTAAGTTGACTGTTAATCGATTAATTTTTAAGCAGCTTTCGGCATTAATCGATTAGTACCTTAGTTAATCGATTAGTTTGAAAGTAAGCTTCGGCATTAATCGATTAATACTGAAGTTAATCGATTAATCAGTACATTTTTGTAAAAATCATTTTGTTTTAATTGTTTAGATTTGTTTCTTTCGAAAATCTTTCAAGGTTTCTCTAACACCTATTCAACCCCCCCTTCTAGGTGTTCTCTTAGTGTCTCCTAGTTATTTCACCCACCAATTGTAGTTCTTACACGTTCTTGCTAAGAGTGTTCTAGGTTCTTTAGCTAATCATGTTATGCAACATTCTGTGATTCCTATTTCTGTTTGTCAGGATATTGAAAAAGTTCAAAGAAATTTTGTGTGGGGCAATACTCAAGATCAATGTAGGGCGCATCTTATAGGCTGGGATAAATTGTGCCTTCCTAGCTCTAGTGGTGGCCTTGGTTTTAAACGCATTGTTATTTTCAATTATGCTTTTATTATGAAACTTGGTTGGGGTATCTTAACCAAACTTGAAGATCTTTGGGTTCAAGTTTTAAAAGGAAAATATGCTAGAGGGAGAGATTTGATGAAAGAAGCGGTTTCAGTCAATCATGATTCTTCCCTATGGAAAAGAATTGTTCAACAATTTGCAATTTTCAATATCAGATGGGAGAGGGACTTGGTTCTGGAAAGATAAATGGTTAGGGGAATACATCATTCTAAAAGACTTTTTCCTCTATCCTCTAGATTTGGAACAAGATATGACATTGGTTAAAGATATGACAATGGCAGCTGGGATTTTCATATGTTGCATAATATGATAGATCGGTATGCTCTCAATAAAATCAGATGCATTCCCCCTCCACATAGGGATTTGGGGGAGGATAGAATTATTCGGAGTGGAACTGATAATGGAGTTTTCTATGTTAAGCATGCTTATAAACTGCTGCCTAATGAGATACCTACCGTTGAGCAGCTTCCTTGGATGGAAATATGGAAATCAAAAGGTTTGGAAAGGTGGAAGTTTCACTTATGGAAAATGGGTCATGACCACATTCTAACCAATAGTAGAAAATGCAAATGGGGTCTCAGAAGTTCTGATTGTAACCAGTGTAGAGGGGTTGAGGAAACTACTCTACATGTTCATAGAGATTGTCCTAAAACTGTTGAGGTGTGGAGAGCTCTTCTTGGCTTGAACATCCATAATGATTTCTTCAATACCACTCTTAACACCTGGATTCGACAAAAATTGGAAACTGGATGGGGGAGATTTGACAAGGAACAATGGACAATTATCTTCAAGTGTACTTTATATTACCTCTGGATGTGGAGGAATAGAGCTTTGAATGAATCTAATTTTTCTTATCCTCATAATCTAAAATGCTTTATTTTTTTTGTTGTAGGTTTAGGATATTGCTAGCGGTAAGCATAGGACCTCTATGAAGAATTGGGAGAAAGTTTAAATTCATTGGATAAAACCCCCTGATGAGTGGATCAAGTTGAACACTAACGAAGCTTCAAAGGGTAATCCGGGCAGAGCGGGTTGTGGAGGAGTTTTTAGAGACAGTGAAGGCAGATGGAGATTCGGTTTCTTTTAGAAAATCGGTATCACCACAGCTAATAATGCAGAACTTTGGGGTATCCTCACAGGCCTCAGCATTGTGTGGGATAGAGATATCAAAAATCTCATTATTAAGTCTGACTCTCTCACCATTATCAATTTTCTTCATAAGGAAAAGAGAAACAATGGTGCTGGGAATGTTAACCCTTTAATTCAACGAATAAATTTATTATTGTGTCAAAGAAATTGGAGAGTTATCTTTTCTCATATCATGCGGGAAGGAAACAGCATTGTGGACTTCTTGGCCAACCTTAGTTTTGATAATAACTATGGTTGTCATATTATGGAAGAACCTCCTGAAGGCCTTAAGAGATTTCTCTTTCTTGACTATGCTGGGACAACTTTTCCTAGAGATGTCATTATGATGTAATTTTTTGTTTTTGTTTATGGGCATTGGCCCCTTCTATTAAAAAAAATAATAATAATTTAATACATTCGTGCGTGCACAGAGGACACATCTTTGTTGTGTCTCTTGTGTTTCCATTTTTCTCAAAGTAGCACTCCATCCGATTCTTATTGTAGGGCATACTTAACCGAATTATACAAATTAAAGAAAGTAATTAGTTTTATGAATTCGATGAGAATATATTGTAACATTACAATTTTACTTTTTCAACTTTTTTTGGAAAATTTACACTCATTAATGAGCAACAAAAAATACATAAATAATCCAAACATTTAATACGGGCAAAAAAGAGAAAAAACAATAAATGATGCATAGGAAATATAAAGTGACTTATAATTAGAATAAAAAAAATTCTACAATGTAACCTATAATAAGGACAGAAGACAATATTATTATTATTTTTTTTTACTTATATGATGGGCCAACTTTCTTTTCATATTAAAATATAATATGCACAATAATGCTTTATTTTAATTTTATTAGTAATTTTTTATTTAATTTATTAAACATTATGATCCCACTTTTAATTACAATGGTATTTGCTTTCCCATGCAAATGCACGGGTGCAACACTAGTTGACAAACATGTCCGTTTTATTTTACTAACTTTATACTACCCACGTCCTTAAATATAAGACAATTTTGACACTTTTAGTTTGTCTCTGTTTATAAAATCTTATACCAATTTTTAATGACAATTAATTACTTTTTTTTCCATAAACACTCATATTCCTTTAATACTTTTTAGATTTCCAATACTATTAATAGGCTTATTTATGGTTTTGGTCCCTAAAAGTTCAGCGTGTTTTGGTTTTAGTCCCGAAAAGTTAATTTGACCGTGACTGGTCCTTAATTTTTCAAACATTTTGGTTTTGGTCTCATCTGTTAGAAAAAAATCAATTATTTGTTGACGTGGTTAACGGAAACCCACACCAACAGCTACATGGTGTGAGATAGCACCAAATAAGTATTGTGAAATGAGTGATTCAGGTCCATAAACGCAAAATTCTGCGTATGAGACCATTTTGTGTATGTGACCATTTTGTGTTATCATCTATGTCATATCACTTATTTGACGTCTTCTCATACTACGTGACTGTTGATATGATATTCCGCTAGCCACGTCAACAAATAATAGTTTTTTCATAATGGAGTGGATCAAAACCAAAATATTTGAAAAATTAAGGACCAGTCCCGGTCAAAATAACTTATAAGGACTAAAACCAAAACACGCTGAACTATTAGGGACCAAAAACATAAATAATGGGTAGTTTTGAAAATACATATCAAATATTCACATTTCCAATACCATTAACTAAATTGAACAACTTTCTTAATGAATGTGAAATGTACCAAAAAATCTTATAAATAGGGACAAAGGGATAACAGACTGATCTTCCCCAAGAGCTCACATCGACGGAAGGTTTGGCATGTTATGCCATGTGTTATACTACTCCCTCAGTTCTATGTATAAAATCCTTAAAAAAAAAAGTTTGGTCCTATTCATTTTCTGATTTTAATAATATTTAATTACTTTTTTTTATAAAAATAGCTTTATTTAGTCAACAATTTTTAGAATCTCAATGACAATATATAAGGGTAATTTTGAAAAAGTATACTAAATATTTGCATTTTCAATATGACTAATAACCTTAATCCACCTTTTTGATAAACATAATTTTTCCAAAAAAAAATCTTACATATAAAATTAGAAGGAGTATAAAATTCATTCTGTGAATTTTTTTATTCCGATTTTAAAAATTATTGAAATTTATAATAATATATAATTATTTTTTCATAAATATTATCATTTACTCAATATTTTTTAAAATTTCAATAATAATTATAAAAATAATTTTAAAAAAATATTTCAAAAATTTATATTTTAAATATCATTAACCATATTGATTAACTTTTTTTAACATGCATAAATTTTCAAACATCTTAGTATTAAAAAACCGAAAGTAGTACAGTGTTTGTTTATAAAAAAAATCTACATCGGAAGAACAGTAAAAGAGCACCATGTCTAACAAGTAGTAGATACTTTATTTTTGTCTCATTTTTCGAAAAAAAAAATTATCTATTTCAATTCTATGCTGGTAGAAATTTGTTTACGTGGCCTTCATGTATTATCTAGCGTGATACTATCAAACTTAACAAAAGATTTTAGTATGATTTAGTAGCAAGACAACTTTGCCTAATTTTATTTCCATCTCTTTTATAGCAATGGCTAACGTGTTCGTTTGGAATTATTAAGTTATACTCATTTCATGTTTTATTCTAGCATCTCTATTAGTATTTCATTTCAATTTTAAAATTTTTCTTTTAATCATATATCTTATTTTAAATCTAATACTATCATAAACCATCACCTACATTGACGGAGCTTGGCTAAAATTTTAGGGGATGCAAGTTTAGAGAATTGACCTTTAATATTTATATTAATAATTTGCAAGAAAGAACAATTGTGAAACTTTGGCATGATGGTATTTGATACCATAATATGGTTAATAGGGTGGAGTCGAGCCTTTGACCTCGTGATTGCATGCCCAATAGTCAAGCCACTGCGCCAACAGATACATTTATGTTTCTTGATACTATAAATATATATAAGGTTTACCAAATTTGAGGGGGAGTAGGTGCTCACAATTGCTCCTTCCAAGCTCTGTCACTGACTACCTAATTCTTCCTTCACCCTTAGTCCTTATTTTGGCACCTCATTGACCCATTACCTTCCTACTCCCCTCCCCTCCCCTCCATATCCTTTCTCTCTCCATTTGAAATTAAATCCTCACCAAGATTCATTTTTGGTTTGCACTAAATTTCTTGAAAGTCGACATAATAATTTCGGTGTTTTTTTTTTTTGCCAAAACAACAAGGATGAAGAAAATATTGGTTGGAGTGAGATTGACATTAATGAAGATAGAAGGTTGGTTGAGCTAAGGGATTGAGATTAGTGAGGGTGGAGAGCGAAGTGACTTAACAACAATATATAGAAGACATTAAAAATAATGCAACAAGGCAACGACTAAGATACTCATTTGGAATTAATGAATTTATACTCATTCCATGTTTTACTTTAGCATTTCCATTATATTTCATTTCAATTTTAAAATTTCTCTTTTAATCCTATATCTTATTTTAAGTCTAACACTATCATAACCATCACCTAGTTCTTCCTCCACCCTTAGTCCTTATTTTGGCACCCCATTGACTCACCACCTTCCTACTCCCCTCCATAGCCTTTCTCTCTCCATTTGGAATTGAATCCTCACCAAGATCTATGTTGGTATGCACTGAATTCCTTGAAAGACGTCATAATAATTTCATTTTTTTTCTGCCAAAACAACAAGGATGAAGAAAATATTGATTGGAGTGAGAGTGACATTAATAGAGGTAGAAGGTTGGTTGAGCTAAGAGGTCGAGGTAAGTGAGGGTGCGATGCGGAGCGACTTAGCAACAATAAATAGAAAACATAAAAAACAAAGGGTCAAATTGTTATAATAAATCAATGGTTCTCTTTTTTTCAAAGACAATTGAGTACTAAAATCAATAAATCAAAATGAATATCTTAGCCATCGCTTTGAAAGAATAGAAAATGATTTTTAAGTTGAAAGAAGAAGATGAAGGTGAAAGTTGAGAAAGAAGGAAAGATCAAGTGAACTTTACTAGATCTGGCGAGACTTTCCCATTTCTATTGATGGGTGGGAATATTTCGACATAATATTCTGATTTCTATTGATGGGTGGGAATATTTCGACATAACATTCCGATTTCTATTGATGTGTAGGAATATTTCGACATAACAAAATAACCCAATTGAATTTTTTGAAGAAAAAAAAAACAAAATAAGTATAAAAAAAATTAAAGACCAAAGTGAATGTTGAAAATAATATAGATGCTTTTTTAACTTTTTAGTCCCTGAACTTAGGTGCTCTTTTGGAATTGGTCCTTAAACTTTTTTTTCGATGCTTTGGGTCTCTAAACTTTATTCAATTTTTGGAAATGGTCCTTTCATTACTTAAACGATGATATAACCAACGATATGCCACGTCAATGTCACAATATCGGTGACTGATGTGTTATGTAGCGTAATGTGACACATGATTTTTTTATTAAAAAAATCATTTCTTTTAAAAATTATTTAAAGATTCGATTTTCTTTTAAAAAAAATTAATTATTTTTAATAAATTTGAATTTTTTTAAATTTAAAAAATTCACGTGACATCATCTGACACGTTAATTGTCGATGTGGCACTGTGGCACATTAAGTGATGAATGAACCATTTCCAAAATTTAAGCAAAGTTTAGGGACTCAGTATCAAAAAAAAAGTTTAAGGATTAATTCCAAAAGAGCATCTAAATTCAGGACTAATTACTTAAATAAGCCTAATATAGAAGACCAAAAATTTAATTAAACCTTTATATTAAAATAATAAAATATTCCTACTCATTTTTTCTGTACTTTAGGATATGGTGCTCTGCCACCACCGACTGCACCATAAACATTGGTCACGACACAGCTAAAGCATAGTGATGCCTAGCTCTACACCATGAGCGAGTCCTTTATGATTCGTTGACAGAGCTCAACACGTCAAAAATGGCAAGATGGAGTTTGAAGTTGAGAACATCGTGAACCTGAACTTACAGTAACCACTCCTTAAAGGGATTACCAATGCTTTTTTCATATACGAAAGTTGAAAAATATAATCAATAAGAAAAAACAAAAATAGTTTTATTTTTTTTGGTGAACAACAAAAATAGTTTTACTTCATTTGGACTAATTTACGTAATTAAAAAATCAATTGTTACGTTCGAAACTCATAATAATATATATAAAAATTCAATTGATATACATCAGTTTCTTATTTATTTGTTTGAAATACATTAAAAATGAATTAAATTGATTTTATATTATTAACTTACTTTATTACTTGTGGGGAAAGAAGGAAAAACAAAAACAATAAAACAAGTTAAATGACTATACGTACTAGTAAGGATAAAATAATAAATTACAACAAAAAAATGGGTTATTTATATCAAAACTCAAAAGTGGATTGTTATAATAAAGATGAATTACATTACAGTGACTGGTGGAAAGTTCAAAAATCAAGGGAATTTACCATTAAAAAATCAAGGGGGTTCCAGAGTTAAATCGATTCTTATACTTTATAACATTTCAAACAAAAAATATATTCTAAAAATCAAATCAACTCCTAAAATATTTGATTCCAAACACATAATCCAAAACAGAACTTCAAACTCAGCCGTCCCAAGACTGTAAACAAAAATCAAAATCTCTGCATCCTATAACAATCACCGCATTACACACTATCACTGTAAAGCTTACACACTATCACTGTAAAGCTTAATTATCAAAATGTTATGGATCAGAGTTGAATCAGGAACATTGAAACTAATCTGACTGACAGAAACAAAAGTTGGAACTTTTTACAAGGATAAATACCTTTCAAATTACTGGCATGGCACAAGGTAAGAGTGCGATGCCATGGTACAAGGTAAAAATGTGATGCCATATGAATGTATTGCTCGATTCTTCAAAGGCTGCATCAAACGAACGATGCTCAGCAGGTACCATACTGAAATAATACCAACCAGGTTGGAAAAGGTTTCTTGAAGCAAGGTTGCCATAACCCAACTTGTGAATTGTTTGCGTTCATTTCTTGGCACCAGAAGAGCATAAATATCGCAGCATATATTCATTTGAGGAGCACGTATCAGCCAGATCCTGATGTATTCTAGTGATTGCTTTTTGCAAAGATTTTAATGATGGGAGCAGATTTCTAGAGTTCTGTTGAATATAATTTCCATGTGCTTTGCAGAGCTCCTGCCGTATCAAAAGATAATTTTTACAGGACTACTCTGATTTTAATCAATGGAAAAAACAAAAGAAATTAAAGAATACCTGAGACCATCTAAGTATAAATTCCAAATGTGGGCAGTTTTCTAGAAGATCTGCAAGTGCCTCAATCAGACGCTGGAGATATCTGTAAGGGATTGACGTGGCTACTGCTGGAATATCTGTTGGACTAACAGCAAAAATACATTTTTTAATGAAAGAATCCTCATTTAAGCGAAGGCTAAGGATCAAAGCTCTACTTGGTTGATTCTCACTGAGAGCTTCATCAACAGCCTGTACAGAAATGTCAGTCCAAGTTACTAATGACATCAAAAGAGGAAATACTGCAGTGAAAAAAAGAATCATATGCTGCTAGGTGAAGCAAAATTGAAATGATGCTTTTTATGAAAGAATTTGTTTCGAAAAAAGCAAGAGGATAAGAAATCCTCGAGAACAAAAAGAGAGAACGAAACCCTGAAAATACAAGGAGAAACAAAAAATGAAACCTACTAGCTAAAGGAAAAAGGCTTTGTCTTCTCAAAGAAAACAGTTTCAGCAATATTTTTTATTCTTTGAAACAAATGGAGCCCTAGCTATTTTGAGAAGGCATAATTGTGAAGAAATAAGTACCTCTGGTGTAACATCAATGTCAAGGTCAGTTGGATCAAATATGAACGAATCATCAACAGAATAGACTAAAACTCCCTCAGTTGTTGCGGCTACAAAACTCCGGCCAGTAGGTGCAATTCTCAAGGATTTTGTTTGAATAATAGGCCTCCCACGGTTGGGCATGGCTCCTGGTAAATCAAGACCTAGTTTACCTCTTGTTTGTATGTCAAGACCATCTTCAATGTCACTGTTATCATCGTCAATCAACTCTAGTGGGCCAGCTTCTGTCATATTCTTTGAGTTTAAAAAGTCAAGCACGCCATCTAGAGAGAGATTATGAGTAATCTGAAAGCGTCGCAGCAATACCTGTACAAAAGAGATTCCAATTGATTAACAGAATGGTACCATAATATGATATGTAAATAAGTTGAACAGACTAAAGGTTGTGCTTTATATTTCATAATTTGTCATATTCAAGAATAATCTACCTGCCCCACATCCAAACCATATCTGTTTAACCTACACAGTGCGTTGGTATCAAGTAAAGAACAAAAATTAATGGACCGTGGAGTACGTGCTGTGAATCAATAAAAATGTAGCTTTCTAGGAAATAAAATTTTCATGAAACAATTGACAGTTTATGTGCTATGACTTCTAGACAT
Source organism: Crotalaria pallida (assembly GCA_037953625.1). Taxonomy (NCBI): domain Eukaryota; kingdom Viridiplantae; phylum Streptophyta; class Magnoliopsida; order Fabales; family Fabaceae; genus Crotalaria; species Crotalaria pallida. Next base: position 44,417,579 of record CM075650.1, on the reverse strand, counting down.
GTGAAATTAAACACGATAAAGATATAAACATGAAGTGCATGCAAGCCAACCTGATCTGCAACATCATACATGCAGATATATCTGCTACTTCCGCCGGCTAATATGTAGCTTCCATCAGCTGAATAACATAAGGTAGTGAAATACTTCCCTTGAGTTGAGTTAGCAGCTGATCTGCGGTCAGTCATAAGACGCCCTCCAGCAATATCTCTGGCACCTTCTATGGTGTACATCAGCAAACCATCTATCGGATCCCAAAAATGAATTTGGCCATCTAATGTGCTGCATGCTAATTGCCTCCCATCTGGACGATGAGCTACCGTTAGAACATCATGTGTGTGAGTCAATGTTTCAACTGCTCCTTTTCCATCAAAGACATCCCACAACCTGACAGTTTTGTCCCATGACGATGAAGCCAAGATATTCTACATAAAGAAAAAAGGGAAAAAAAATATTAAAGTTTCTTGTTTTTTTCGATTAACTGCACTTACAACACTAGTATTGATATCAGATAATACCATGGGATTAGAAAATAATAACACTTATTTTCTAAATTACCAAACAGTGAACCATATCTAAATAGACATTTTCCCTAATTAGATAACAGGAACCAACTAAAAATACTACAGAAGATGAGAAGACATTAACTTGTGTAGACATATATTGGGCAGAAAAAGGGAACTCACATTTATAGGAGAAAACATCAACCCATGAACAGGGCCTTCATGACCACTAAGCACATCCAATAAACGGCCATTTCTCATAGACCAAACAAAAATCTGTTACACATGTTGTTGGGAAAAAAGGTGAAAAATAAAATAAAATGGCAGTATAGACAGAATCCACCTAAATTTTGTGGAAATGATACCTCAAAGGAATCAGAGGTGCCAGCGCATATCACTTCACCACTTTGATCTGCTGCCAAAGAAACAAACTGCCTAGAAGAAGGGGTTGTAAACGTCTTAAAATTTCGATAACGTATCAAATCCCATGCACGAACAGTCCCATCAAGAGATGCACTAAGCAGGCATTTTTTATCGTTATTTGAGATAAAATGTAGAGCAGTAACAGCATTGGTGTGCTCCGAAAATGTAACAAAGCAAAAGCCTGAAGAAAGAGTCCACACCTGTAACACAGAAGTAAAAACTTTTACTTGAGTTCAATTTTCAAGCTTATTCATAAATAAGCTAAGGACTCAATTATAAAATAAAAGTAATATATATTCATTATTCAGTAAAAGAGTACATATTATCAAAGGTGCAACACAATCGGTCAGAGATGGATAGAATTTCAAATCCATGAAGATCATTCATATTCAATCACCTTCACTTTATTATCATCTGCTCCAGTAGCAAGGAGTTGCGAGTCTGACGAATACGCAACACAATTCACATCAAAGTAATGACCCTGCTGCTTCAAAATGTAGCTCTCCGACCGCCACTCCCACACAAGCAACTGGCCCAGTTTCGCACAGCCAAAAGTCAACCAGTTCCCGAGCTCATTAAAAAGCGCAGTGGTAATCCTCTCCCTCGATATAGACAACAAGTGAAGACACACGAAATCAGGCATCTGATACAACCCGAAAACACCGCTCGAGAAGCCAACAACAACCATATCCAGCCCTCTATGATAATCGCACGCCGTTGCCTTCGCCGGAGCCTGCATAAAAGAGTCCTTCCTCAACATCTCCCATCTCCCTCTACACAAGTACTCATCTTCATCAACCAAACCACCATTCCCATTCTCCAATTCCTTTCTCTTCTTCACACCAACCTCACCATCACCATCACCATTCTCTAAATTCCTTTCGGCATCAATCTCCGGTGTTCCTGGTGAAGCCGGCTCCGATCCCTCATCCACATCCATCACACCAAAACCTTCATTATCCGCAGTAAAAGACCAGGTATTCAAAAAACCATCCCTGGTAACCGTATAAGCCTTACAAACCCTGTTAGTTTTAGCATCAACTCCGAAAAACGAACCTATAATCGAATCCCTATGCCCTAAAAACAAAAAAGGCCTATACTTAACACCACCACTCAGTTTCTTCAAATAGAAGATTCTAGCAGTCAAATCCTTAGACCCAACAAGCAAGTAATTGGAGTCAGGACTCCAATCAAAACTCGTGATTTTACCGGCGAAATCGGCGAAAGTCCGAACCAGCTCGAATCCAAAGTACTCCCTCCGGAAGCCGGGGGAGCGCCAAATCTGGACGAGCTTCCCGGCGGCGACGGCGATGAGGGAGCCGTCGGGGCTGAATTTGACAGCGGCGACGCGGTGCTTGAAGGTGATGCGGTGGAGGACGGCGCGGCGGCGGAGGTTGACGAAGAGGCAGCGGTTGCGGTCGTCGACGGCGAGGAGGAAGGTGCCGTCGGGGGAGACGGCGAGGCGGGAGAGGTTGGAGGAGGATTGGAAAGGGAGGGTGGTGGTTTGGGATTTGACGAGGTCTGTGAGGGAGACTCGGTTACCGATGGGTGAGATTAGGAGGGTGTTGTTGGAAATTACGGCGTTGCCACCCCTGTAGGGTGCGCCTAGAAGATTCTGGAACCTGAAGTTCATTGTTGTTGTTGTTGTTGTTGTTGTTGTTGTGATGGGGAGGGAGGGAAGTGAGGAAGAAGTGTTAGAAGAAGGTGATAGGGCAGTAGGGTGGTGCTATGAATAAGGGAGGCGCGGGAATGGAGGTTTATGACTACTAGGGTTTTGGGATATATCATACTAGTACCAATGCACGGGCCCTTATTTTTTGGCTTAGATATAAAAATTAAGTCTATATTTTGCCTACTTTTTGTCTAAGAATGGAAAAAAAATTTCGTTAAAATAAAATTCTTAGATCGACGTTGGAATAATTTGTTTAATTAATTTTACTTTATTTATGTAAATAAAAAAAATTAAAACTTTGATTGTGGTAAGAGAAAATAGAATGTAAAATTGAACATATAAAAAAAAAAACAAATATGTCTACAAAGTTCATACAATAATATTTCATTCTAAGAGGGTTGTGTTTAAAAAGTGAAAGGAATGCAATGAAACTTGTTAATTTTATACAATATAAAATTGACCAAAAACTTGATTGATTCAATCACCCATGAGAGTAAATAGAGTAAGAAATAGTCTTGTAATGCATCAATATATGTATGAAAAATTGGATAAACTAATTATTTAAAATTTGATTACTTTGTCAAATATTTTCCAAAAAGATAAAAACTATGAGAAATGCTTTTGTCCAATCCATGAAAGGGTCAAATTTTTCAAAACTAAATATATTACTGTTTAACGGTTCAAGCCATCAACATCGATTAGAAAAGCAAAATCTTCATTTCTAACTCAAGGCAATTATTTAACATGCAATGCAATTACATAAAAGTAGTGTCAAGGAGTCAAATGATTGTCATATCTCATTAGGTTCACAAAAGAATGAGAGTTTACATAAATTTGGTATTTTCGTTCTTTACCTAGGAAATTCTAAAACTAAAGTAGTGGAAGTTAATGTTACAACAAAAACAGTTGTAATAACAACTGCAATAAAGGGAAAGATCAGCTGCAATTTCCGGTCTCCATTGCTGCATACTTTTGGTGATCCTACCTATCATCATTGATGCATTTCGAACCTTATGACATACGTTGAACCCATTAGTAAGAAAACCAAAACTAGCATGCTATTGTTATTTCCATTAGTAAGAACCCATTAGTAGCAAACTCACCTAAACTATTGTATTTCTAGATTAATTTGTCACTTACAAATTCACATGAACACAAACTATTAGTTATTGTGTTTTCAGAAACACAAAAGAATATACTAACATAAGCTATTTTTGGATTCATAACTTATTTACAAATTCCAAGTTCTATCCTTTTACCACTAATTCTTTTCTACACAAATAATTCTTTTTGTGTTAAAAATGAACTTTCTATACAAATTCCAAGTTCTAGCAAAATGAAAAAGTAAAATCTAAACCCTATATGTTGACAACCACTCCTAAGTCCATCAAAAGCATTATTTTAACAGCTGCAGCAGCAGGAAATAACAATAACATGTTATATGAGCAAGACCAGCAAATAACTTAATAGATAAAATTCAGAGTAGGAATTTCTCCACGTACAAATTCAAATATGCACACCTTCGCCAGAAACTGTGGAGATTGGCAGACTGTAGAGTTTAGACTTGAAGCTTTGAGAGAAAGGGTGACGGTGATGAGACAGAAATCAAGGGAGCAAGTCACAGACCATTTGATTCACCCTAGGACAACTCTTCCATTTAAAGCTTACGTTTGTTCAGAAATCAGTCACACAGTTTAAGGTTCTAAATTTGAAGTTTCTATGCACTTAAAAAGGAACCACCATGATGGATTTGAAATCACATCCTAATTCAAAACCTTAACGAACATAATTACCATGTTTTTATTTTGCGATTTACTGTTATGTTTTTGAGTAAAAACACTCCAATTTCCCGTTTTCAACACCATATTATAAAAGTATAAGGGAATCTAAATGTCTGAAACTCATGTTGAAACTTAATAACACATCACAACATTACACAGAATTTTACTATAATAATATAAAAATTACTTCAAATATTACTTCCAAGGAAAGAAACTTTAAAACCACACCTCAACAAAATCTCAAAATTTAGCCAACACCAAAAACTTAAACATAACTTCATAAACATTGGGTTTCTTGAGATAAACCTACAACTGTGAAATTTATTTGTTCCATTGGGTTCCAAGATATATAATTGGTTTTGGTATGCCACAACAAAGTGAAAGTCAATACAGTATGACCAAAAAAAAACAAATGTCACCTCACTTACTAATCAAATGACTGAAAAACCAAATCACTTACATTCGGTCATGTATTTTTAATGAACTCAACAATGTCATAAGCCATATCCCCTTGAACGTTAATTTGATCTTTTTAAGTTGGGTCTTGAACCAATCAACCGACAATAGTGTAATACATCATATAGTTCTATTAAACAACTTATTATATATATATATATATATATATATATATATATATATATGCCATCTAAAAATAAAATACATGCATGACCTTATATCAAACACATGCATCACATGCAATCTCTTCCAAAACAAAAAAAATGGATAAACGCATCACATGTTTAATCCTCAAATCACACTGCAACTCAGACAATTAACACTTCAAACATAAAAAAAGACGTATACCTGAAATTGCAAGAACTTGACCCACCACATCCGTATAGCTAAGAATGACATCTTTACCAAGACTTATCTCAATATCAACAGTGAAAAAAAAGAAACAATCAAAGTAAATAATGAGTTAAAAAATACCAAAAAATGAATAAAAATCAAAATCATAACAACTAATTACTTTGATCAAACATGTGGTATGCATCAGTTTCAAAACAACATCATAGAAAGACATGAAAGTTAGCAAAAACAGAGCGAAACCGAAGCACTAAGCTTTAGCTGCAAAAGATTAACAAATTGTAAAAAGCACATCAAAATTGAACAGTGAGTTGCATTCATACCTTTTTCCTTTTAATTTGCTATTCCAATCTCACAAACTCCGGCCATTTCATCTACATGTACTAACACCCAAAGTAAGAGTAAGGTGTGCTCAAAATGACATAGTTAAAAGCAAGTAAAAAAATTTAATGTTACTATTCAGTTAAAAGCAAGGAAAAAAGTAAGGTTATTATTCTCATAGAACTTTTCACAAACAGTTAGTGTGCTCAAAATTAAAAAACAATTGCCGAAACATCTGGATCATATGCTACCTCACTCAACTTCGTGAACCAATGGCTAAATCCTCAAGAAAAATTGGAATTGGAAACCACATCTCTGCTGTTTCAACTTCTTTAACTTCTTTCCCTTCTAAAAGGGTTTTGGAATATTGAAAAATAGCTAAGGCTGTGTATGAAATAATCACCAAAACATAACATAAACAATATGGAACAAAGTAAAATAGCATAAAATAAAATCATAAAATAATACACTTATACACTCAGTTCAAATAATCAGTCTCATCTCTTTCCTAGTAGCTTGATTTGTTCTCTGCCTCGTGGTGATGTGAGGATGGCATAGTGATTTGATGCAACTTTATATTAAGGAGATTGTAAGATTGCATGGAGTTCCATCCAGCATAATATCGGATCGTGATCCGCAATTCATCTCCAGGTTTTGGAAAAGTTTGCATCAAGCTTTGGAAACAAGATTGAGGATGAGTTTGACATATCATCCTCAAACGAATGGGCAATCAGAGAGGACGATTCAATCGCTTGAAGATTTGTTGCAAGCTTGTGCATCGGAGTACCAAGAAAGTTGGAATCTGTTGTTGCCTTTGGTGGAATTCACCTACAACAATAGTTATCACGAAAGTATCGGGATGACCCCATTTGAAGCTTTATATGGAATAAAGTTTAGAACCCCACTGTGCTGGTTCCAAGTGGGGGAGAATGCACTTATTGGTCCCGATATAGTCCAGGATACAACAGAGAAAATCAAGGCGATTCAAGAGAAAATGAAGACTGCTCAGAGTCGACAAAAGAGTTATGCCGATCAGAGGAGGTCTAAGCTGGAATTCGCAGAAGGAGACCATGTTTTCCTCAGAGTTGTCCCGACAACCGGTATTGGTCGTGTGCTGAAACCCAAAAAGTTGTCACCAAAATTTATTGGTCCTTACCAAATTTTGAAAAGAGTCGACCCTGTTGCTTACCAAATTGCTTCACCTCCATTTTTATCTAACTTGCACAACATTTTCCATGTTTCTCAACTTCGAAAGTTTGTGCATGACCTACTGCTATCATCCAACTTCAGTCAGATATGTTGCCATTGAGAGAGAATTTGACGTTCGACATCGGTTCGATTAGTATCAAAGATCGAAGAATCAAGAAGCTTCGAGGAAAGGACATTCCCTTAGTCAAAGTTGCATGGAAGTGAGGCGAAGTCATCGACATGTTTTGGGAGTTAGAAGATCAAATGCGTAAGGAATATCCTCATCTGTTTGAATCTAGGTAGTCTTGTGTGTGAATTTCGGGGACGAAATTCCTTAAAGTGGGGGAGAGTTGTAACGCCTATTGTAATTACCCTCAAAATTATAAATATTATATAGATTAAATTAGATATTATGCAAAAATTATGAAATATTGTGTGAATTTTAGTTTTTAAATGTGGAAATAATTTTAGAACAATTAAAATGAAATGAGCATGTTTAAAATATATATATATATATATATTTTTTTTTTTTAAAATTAGCAATGACTAATCGGTTAACTGAGAGGCTAATCGATTAGCCTGACTCAGACCAGCCAACAGCAAAACTGTCAAAACGGGCCGACCAGCCGGGTTCGGGCCAAGTCGGGCTCGGGCTCAAATGCCTGACATCATATTTAGTGCAATAATAAGAAACCCAAGTCCGCCTGTAGCGGGCTGCGGGCTTGAGCGGGCCGGCCCGCATACATAAATGTAAAAGAAAAAAAAATCTTTTTGTTTGTTTCTTTCTTTCAGTGTACCAACAAACCAATAACATCTAATCTAACCAAGAAGATATAGAGAATAAAATACAGAATTGTTCGTAAAAATAAAATAAATAAATATAGAAATAATTAAAAAAAAAATCAGCATGAGCATAAATAACGGTTCAAGTGTTCAACACTTCAGCCACAATGATTCTCTAATCATAGAAATAAGAAGAAGTGAAAGAGAAGAGAAAGAGGATCTGCTGCTTCTGCTGGGTGCTGCCGCTGCTGCTGGGCGTCGCTGCTGCTTCTGTTGGGCGCTGCCGCCGCTGCTGGGCGTCGCTGTTGCTGTTGGGTGCGCTGCTGCTGGACGACACTGCTAATGTTGGGCGTCGCTGCTGCTCCTGGACTGCCGCCAACAAACAAGGCACAAGGCAAGTAGGAGAGGAAATTGGAAAGTAGGTTTAGAGAGAACAGAGAAAGGAAATAAATTATTTTTGAAGGGAAGTGGAGTGGGAATAGAGTATTGGGAAAGTGAAAAGGGGAATGGGAAAGTGGAACCATGAAAGTGGAGTCAGTCTGGTGTGGGAAATGAATTTGGGGAATGTAATCAAGTAGGTAGTTGTCTATTGGAGCACCGAGTACTACTGTAAAACAGGGAAAGTGAGATTTTTTTAAAAAAATTTTTATAGGCCCGAACCCAGCCGGGTTTACCCGGCCCAAGCCCAGTTTTTTTTTAAAACCCGGCCAGACCGGGCTAAATAGTCCGGATTGAATAAATGTCCCAAATTATGAAGCCCAAGCCCTACGTTTTTTCGGGTTTTTTGGCCCAGCCTGTAATACCCCGAATTTTGATTTTCAAGTAAATAAAAGAAATGTTTAAACAAAATTAATTATATGGAATTAATTAGTTTTTTTATTAATTATGGTTATATTTAAGTATAAATTAAGAGAAAAAAAAATACAAGAAAAGTATTTTTGGGTCTTAAAAATAGTACTTTTGCAGTTTAGTCCTTGGGAAGGACTTAAGAGGCAATATTGGAAAGGTATTTGGAGGGAAAGTAAATAAAATATTAATTTTTGAAAAACTGGTCGCGTTAATCGATTAACCCGACCGTTAATCAATTAACGACTGAGCTGAAGCTGAAGATAGTGGAGTTTGATGACTCAATCAACTGGGGAATTTGATTTTTGACACCTAGCAAGGCCAGAACACGTTTTAGCTACGTGTTGGCATGCATGGTGCTTGATTTTAGCTATAAATCAAGGGCCATGGGTGAGGGAAATTGATAGAAGAAGAAGTAATATACCAAAACTCTGCTGAAATTCTTCCACAAACACCCTCTGGTTTTTGATTTCGTTCTTCTTCCCTACCCTTACACTTGCTGCGTGCTTCACACCATTTTGAAGCTTGCAGAGAGACCTTCGATTTAAGCTATAGATCCTGCATTTTGGTGGACTGAGCAAGGAGAAATTGATCTGTGAAATGGAGTGCTTGAAACTGAAGTGTGCAGTTTCAGAACTCGGGTTGCTTGCTTTGAGTGGAGATTGTAGTGAGTATAAGTCACCATTTTATGTCAAATTGGTTTCTAATCAAAGCTTGCAATTTGTAGTTTCTATTCTGATCTCATTTGCTCATTTTCATGTCCATTTGATTTGTCAAATTTGCTGCTGAATATGCTTACTCGAAATTGTCATGGTCCTGAAAACAGGGCATTAGAAGGTTGGAATTTTGGCACTTTTCTTATTGGAATTTGATTCAAAAAGCTTCATTGAGGTAAGGGAGAAGCTTTACTAATGCTAGAATAGATTGTGGTATTGAATTGAATCTATAATGAACCACCATGAGGTTCAAAGGGCACTAGGTTATGGTAGAATGGCTTGAAGGCCAAATGAACTTGAAAACTGAATTGGAGCAAGTTAGATTATCCCCATAGAAGAATGGTCAATTTGAACTGAAATGGCTTGAATCAAAATATGACATGTTAGGTTGTGATTTTGATTAAATTGGGGGAAAATTAAGCAATTCTGTCAATCTGTGGATAATTGCTGAAATTAATGTTGTGAATAAGTTTAACATGATGTATTTAAGTTGTACTTGAGGTTGGTTTTGGTCAAAATTGAGTTGGTATGAGTTTGGTATTCAAAAACCAATTTCAGCACTGTTTTACTGATATATTAATCGATTACCCCGATTGTTAATCGATTAACAAGAGTAAATTCTGATCAGTTTGAAATTTTATAAATGAATAATCGATTATCAGGATGGATAATCGATTATCAATGCAATTTTGTAATAAAAAAATCAGAATTTAATTAATTAATCGATTAACCAGGTATTTTAATCGATTAAAGGCTGAAGTTGGAACCTATTAACAAAGGTTTATTAAAATAGTAACTTAGAATACCAAAGTTTATATTGAATGACCTCAAGTAAACTTAAATTACACTTATGCTTGCGTAATCATGCATAGCATTTGCATTTTGGGTTCCCACAGTGGTGGAGACACGTCCGTGAGGCGTGGGCATACCTCTTGATTGGTGAAACTCGAGGGACATTAGTGTGAATGTCAGCTGGGTTTCAATGGGCGTCCGTGGGGACGTCAGGGGTGTGTTGGTGACCGGGGTTGCACCTTTTGTTCCGGAAATACACACGGGGGTGTGGGCATGTCTTCAAACGCCGGGCTCGAGAGACGTAGTCTTGCGGGATACGTCGGCGTCACTTCTATGAGCTCTAGGAGTGTCGTTTAATGGAGGCCGAGTCTGAGAGGTACTCATTGGGGGTACCGGACATGTTTTAAAGGTGCCACGGGAGCCTATTTGTTGTGTTGGCCAACGATCATGCATTGATAGCCATGAGGCAGTGACATTATATGATGAGAATAATTATTATTGTTAGCATTCCTCACAATCTTAATGTTTATGAAGTGTAGCGTGAGTTAAGACTTGAAAATAATTGTTTATTAATTATAAGTGTCGAAAATGAAATTAAAGAATTATGATCTTTCAACGAATAAAGATTATTTGATAGGTTATCCTATTTGGAATTTTAAGTTACCTTGTATCGCTTTCTATTTGATTATGTGTTAGTGATTGCTGACTCCCTAGCCCTTGTACGTGATGGCTCGTTTTCTGGCATTCATCGAGATTCGCCCGCTCCGTAGCGGCGTTTGGGATTACGAGGGTCACCGGGTGATCTTCGAGGGTGATGTGGATATCATATTCCGTCATCCTAATCCTTTGGTCCGCGTGAGACCTCGTAGGCTGCGTCTTCCTATGATTTACATCCTGCACGTACCACCGGTTTACACTTATCGTCACGGTACTCCACCACCATCACCACGCCCTGGTCGTCGTTTTTACTCATTTCATGTTAGACGTCCTGCTACTCGCTCTCGTCCTTCTACTAGTGATACCGAGACTGCCACTCCTCGCCCTGGTCCCTTCACTAGGGTGCATTTTGCACCTTCACCTGATGCGGTGCCTCCCACTGCTGCACCCTCAGTGCCGGATGAAGAGGAGGAGGAGGACCCAGTAGAGGACGAGGACGGGGGAGCTGCGGACCATTCTACTGGTAGCCAGTGGTGTGATGATGACCCTTGAGTATGGACAGGATGGGACTCATAGTGTGACGTAGTGGTTGCAGTTTTTGGAGGACTCAGAGATCAGACATCAGTGTGGGTGGATCATGGCATGGCTCTTGGCATACTCCTTTATTTTTTAGTTGTACTATACTGTATATATTTGAGAGGAGTACGAGAGAGTTGTTATTTACTGGTCTGTATCTCTATACTTTGCTATCTCGACTCTTGACTACTTTTGATGTACTGGTTTATATATATATATATATATATATATATGTATATGTATGTATGGGCTCTGGTTGCTTGTATGATTTTGATATTTCTTTAATTATTCGCAATTAACACAAAGTTTTTAAAATCGTTTCCGCTGAACTCAAACTTAGTACTCAATTATTTCATTGAATTCGAAAGTAGTTTCAGAAACAGTCTTTATAAAGGAAATTATTTTTCCATGAAAATTCTACAAGATTGTTTCACTACTGAATGTATACTCTATTTAATATACATCAAGTTATATTTTTAATTAGAGTATATATATATATATATATATATATATTTATTTTTATTTTTTTGTGGGTGTTGCACAGCCTGACCGGCCCGGCCCATTTTGACAGCTCTAGCCAACAGTAGGTCGGTTTGAGCATGAATGGCTGAGATTAATCCATGTTTTTCACCACAAATTCGTGTAAATATCAACCTAGCACTGTGATTAATTGATAATGACATGTGGGGATGGGTTATTTTATAAATTTAAGTGTTATACTCCCTCCAAATTCATGAACAACCATCATACCCTCTGAAAATCGTGTTTCTCTGGTCCTCACTTCCCTTGATTCGTTCTCATAGTTCCAAGCCTCAAATCCTTACAAATCATATACCATCTTAAAGCTTGTTTAACCCTCTTCTATTTGAGACCAAGTTTGTGTGATTTGGTGGAGTGTATAAGGAGTTATACTCCTGCAAAGTTTGGTGTTCGAATCTTAAATCTGAAATTTCAGACTCAAGTAGCTCTGTTCTTTGAGTTCTTGTGGTAAGCTCGAGCATCCTTCGAGCTTCAAACTTGTTCTATTTTGAATATAACATATCTTAGTTTTGATTCTAACCCTTGATCACAAATTAGTGTGGCTTATTCTTGGTGATCAACACTGATTTTGTTGCCTTGTGAAAGTGAAAACAAAGTATTTGGTGGCTGAAACCAAAACTTGTGATTTCTCTACAAACTCATTTCTTTCCACTCCAAATCTATTCAAACACTTGAGATAGGTAAGGAAGAAGTTATCCGGGTGCTAGAATAATAATCTTATGGCTGAAAATATAGGAGTTCACTTGAACTCAAGGGCAAAGTAAGAAAAAAAATGGAAACTTGAAATAAGAATGTGACTTGGAGGTTATTTAAGTCCTATTTCTTGATTTGAACAACTTTTATATGATGAATATGAACTAAATCAAGCATAAACTTGGGCTATTTTATAAAGGAATTGAAAATCATATGTTAAATTGTGAATTTACACCTTTTATGCATATAGAATGAATTGAGTATGAATATGATGATTTGATTGCTTGAAGAATGCATGAACACATGTATTTATGTGTACTCTTGCTCTGTTTTGGGTTGAAAATGATTAAAGTGAAGTGTATCAAAATTTGGTATAGCAAACCTAAAGTCAGTATGCAAAAATTTAGCAGACCAATCGATTAGTTGGTTGACTAATCGATTAGTTAGTGAAATTTTTGGTACCAAAATTTGAATTTTTAAGCACTAATCGATTAGATCCTCTACTAATCGATTAGTCTGATTCTAAAAAGTGAAAATTGCCAATTTTAATACACTTGGCTTTATTCAAACCCTTTTATGGAATGTGAAAAGTATGTTTGTAAATAAATGAATATCTTATATGATTATTTTGAGGAAGATTGATTATGAATGTGATTTCATGGTTATGAAATGAATTAATTATGAAAAGTGAAACGATAAATTGTTTGCATTCGCACGAGGAGTTGCGGATGGTGAGATAGGATATCGGGAAATATACGACGAATCTTAGAATTGGAAAGAGAATTCCTAGAGTCGGGACGGGAATGTACAGAGGTTAGGTTCGACAGTGATTCGTCAGTAACCAACATGGATTATTATGGCTAAAACGGTCCTATGATGGGGGTTCTACAAACTTTTCCCGGGATAGTTTTGCTTAACCATAATATATATTATCGGCCTCTAGGTACATGTCATGACTGCGGAGGACGGTCCTTTGGCAATGATCGGACCCTAAGAGAGAAGGGTATGCATAGATATGTTGCGTGATCTGTCGTGGATGAAAGGCGTTTACTCCCAGTTGCTTTCCTTTGATTAGAGAATTGAATTCGGACGAAGGGTTGTAATAAAGATATTGAGATTGGATCCAAATGAGGAGATTGATATTAGAATACATGCATCATGCCACTAAATTAAAAGAGAATTGTATTGTTAAATTGGGTGTGCAAATAAGTATGCATTCTTACTTGATTGCTTGATTCCTTGTGTTTGTTATTTCTAGTTCTGATGGATTATTATTTGATCATGTGCTTCGGCTATGACTTACTCCCTGCCCTTTTGTTTGTTAGGTCATGGCGAGGAATCTCTTCTGCATAGAGATGAGGCCACTCCGTAGTGGACAGTGGCATTATGAGGACGAGCGGATAGTGTTCGAGGGTGATGTTGAAGTGATCTTTCGTCATCCGAATCCTCTATCCCGCATGCGTCCTAAGAGGGCAAAATTTCCAATGATTTATATTATGCATATTCCACCTGCTTTGAGATATCGTCCAGGTTATCCTCCACCTCCTAACCATCATTTTAGACGTGCTCTTCCAGTGAGTCCTTCTCCTCGTGAGAGGATTATACGTGAGGATCCTACTCATCCTGGTCCTTCCACCCGATCGACAGTGTTGACTCCGGAATACGTTCCCAGTGGGTCAACACAACATTCAGAAGGCGAGGAGGAGGAGGAGGAGGAAGAGGATCCCGAAGAGGAGGAGGATCCAGTGGAGTGGGAAACCCTGAGGCGAAGGACGACCCTATTGAGAACTCGACAGGAAGCCAATGGGTTACTAGTGATTGAGTTGGGTACTCATAGGTGGGATTGTATAATACTCCCTCTGGTCCCTAATATAAGCACTATTTGACCAATTTCACTCCCTTTAAGAAAGTTAGTTAATATTGTTAGTGGTATTGAAAATGTAAATATTTGGTATACTTTTTCAAAAGTACCCCTACAATTATTATTGGAAATCTAAAAAGTGTTGAGTAAATAGGGGTGTTTGTGGAAAAGAAGTAATTAATGCTATTGGAAATTGGAAATGAGACTTATATTAAGGACAAAAAAAAAAGTCTTCAAAATATGCTTATTTATAGGACCGGATGAAGTATTAATTAGTAGGAACTTCTACTATCTTGACTATAGTTTAATGGAGTTTGGAACCAAGGCTTTGGATTACGTCTTTTGAATGTGATATATTGTGTATACGTTTAACTTGAAGTCTATCTTTTGAAGTGATGACAATACTGCTACTGCTTCTGGTGTGATGTTGTACTAAAACTTTCGTTAACAATGTATATGATGTAAATTAGTTTTTATCAGTATGATGGTGATGTGATGAGTGGATATAGTAATAGTTTAAATTTATTTTCATAAAAGCGAAAAAAATTAATCTGCATTTTCGATAAAAGAATTAATAAAAATGGAAATAAATTTGGGCTATTACACTTTAGATAGTATAGAAATTAATGTATTATTATTGCTGGAAAAAAAAAAGAAATTAATTTATTAAATTATACGAATCGATTGAAATTTCCAGTGATATATATGGCGGGAAAGAGTTAGTTAGAATCGGAACTTTCCGTTACACAAGTGTGTCCGAAGAAAACGCAAAATTACAAAAAACACCCTCTTTTCCTCCTCATTTGGCTTATTCTGCTTCTTCTGTGCCTCATTCACCTAAACACACAAACTCTTCGCTTGTAAAATTCCCCTTTCTCTCTCCTCTCTCTCTCTCTGCAAGAAAAGAAATCCAAGAACCCTCACTGTTTCTCTTTCTCATTCATTCTCAATGGAAGTGGACACTGAACCGCAAACACCAGCTGACGTGTCAATGGAAGAGGATACTGAATCCCAAACACTTCCACCACCACCACCACCTCCTCCTCTTCCTGGCTCGTCGATCCAACGCGCCACCCTCCCCATCAACATAGCGGTGGAATCACCAACCACCAAGATCTCTTTCACCGTCACCACCGACTCCATCACCACCGGCGCTGGAGAATGGTCACAAGTCCTCCCAAACCTTTCACGCGGGCTGTCCCTCCCCGACCACATCTCCCTCCCAGCCACCATCGCCATCACCGCTACCACCTTCATCATTAGAGTATCCGTCACCACCGCCTGCAACACCTTCTACGATGTCACTCCCATAATCCCACTGCAGCAGGAGGAGGATCTCAACAACAACAACAACAACAACACTCTTCCCATTACCAACTTCCCTATCAGTCTCACCCTCTGCCTCGTTAACCTCAGCAACAAAAACACCGGCCTGGCCTTCGGCATCAGCATTACCGACATCACCAACATCTCCATCGCCACCCAACTCGTGAGATCCCAATTTGGCTATGCGGCCTTCCTCAGAATGAAATGAATCAATTCTTGAAGATTTTCATTCTTTCACTCTGATCTTCTACTTCTTGCTTGCTTGCTCCTGCACCCGCGCCCACGCGCGTCATCAACGTTGGTGGTTTAATTTTCTTCAATTCATCTTTTGGTTCTTTCTTTCTGTCTTTCTTTAACAACAATTCCATCATTGCACTTTGAACATTTGTTAGTTCTGTCTTTTTATCTTTAATTTTCTGCCATATTATGAGTAGAGGACCGATGTTATTAGCTATGGCGCGTGATGATTTGGTTTAGACAAGTAGTCAATTCAATTTGATTTGTTTGGTTGGTTCGACTTCTTTAATTTCTTTCTGTAATCGAAGAAAATTCGATCGAGGTGCCATAGTTATAACAATGTGATTGATTCTGTGTTCTTATGCTTTAATTTGATTCATCCGTGTTTTAGAGACTCCAAGTTTGTTTAATTAATCACGGTCATTATGATAAAATCAGGGTCTCATCATAATTAGTTTCGTAAATATTACGACAACACAGATACAAAGTCTAATTTGATGTATTGTGGAGCACGGAGGTCCTCATATTTAGAAATATTAATATTGTTCATTTAAATCTCCAGTGTTAAATATTAATATTGTTGCTTAGGGCTTAGGAACATTTCATTTTTTTATTATTCTTGTCCAAACAAGCCCAGAAAACTTTAAGCTTCCTCATATTTAGAAAAGAATTATTTTGAATGTATAGTTTGTGAGTTATGCTTAAAATAAATGTTATCAGTTATTTTGAAAGTTTTAATAATTTTGGAAGATTCATTAGTATGTAACATTAATTTAATTGCGTATTGATCACCGTTTAATTTGGATTTTCATAAATAAAAAGGTTGCATTCTTGATTTTTATCGAGTTGCTTTATGCATACACACGGTGATGAACATCTCACGAACCGAATTCAATTAATTATAGTTGCTTTTTCTGTTTACTCGATCGTGTTTGAAATGATTTTAGAATTAAGAGTATTGAAAGAAGAGTGAAGCAAATAGGGAGTTACTAACATGCAACCTAAAATTGAATGATTGCTATGCAACCTTTTAGTAAACTAATAAAAAGTTGACACCTAAGACATGTGTGTCATGTTATTTCTTGAAGTAATGATTTATAATTTTTATAATTTAGTTCAACATAAAAAGTAAATTAATTTAATTTAGTCCTTTGTACCTATTAGCAAATTATAACATAGATTAAAACAACAGTTTATTATAACAACATGTGTTAAATTAATTTGCTAATAGGTATAAAGGACTAAATTAAATTAATTTACTTTTTATGTTGGACTAAATTGTAAAAATTATAAATCACTACTTCAAGGAATGACATGACACACATGTCTTAGGTGTCAACTTATTATTAGTTTACTAAAAGATTGCATAGCAACCATCCAATTTTAGGTTGCATGTTAGAAATATCCAAGATTTTTATATAGTTCCTTTATGCATACACACGGTGAACATCTCACAAACCGAATTCAATTAATTATAGTTTTTTTTTTTTTACGCGTGTTTGAAATGATTTTAGAGTTGAGAGAATTAAAAGAAGAGTGAAACAAAGACGGAAGAGCGGAAAAGAACAATATCACTATTTCAATAAAAAGAAAAGATTTATTTAGGTTTTTGTTCCATGAACTTAGGTGTTTTTTAAAATTGTCTTTTGAATTTTTTTTGGATGGTTTGAGTCCTTGAACTTTGTTCAAAATTTGGAAATAGTCCTTTCGTAACTTAAGTCATGATATAGTCGATTGCATGTCACGTCACTTTCGCAACATTGGTGAGTGATGTTTTATGTAACGTCTCGTGGCACCACATGATTTTTTTATTAAAATAAAAAAAATAAATTTTTTAAAATTATTACAATATTTTTTTTCCTTAAAAAAATGAATTTTAATAAATTTGAATTTTTTTAATTTAAAAAATTCACGTGGTATCATTTAGCACGTTATTTATCCATGTGGCGAAAGGAGGCCCGGTCCTATCATTTCAGGGGCCCTAGGGCGAAATAAAAAATGGGGCCCCAATCCATATAAACATTCAATAATAAATTTTTTTAAAAGAAAAAATTCAACTTGTAATTTTTAATATAATACAGAAAAGGCAGAAAGGTGTAAAATGTAGACAAATAATACCCCAGTGTAGTGAATCCGTGTACGATATGACATAATTTCACCACTCATTCAGTTATCTTATATAACACAAGCATTTTTTACTTTGAAATTTGGGAACAACAAAATTTCTTTAGCCCAAATGGAACAAGAGGAAATTACAAAGATAAAAAAAAAAATACATGAGAAATGATTGGCAAGGAATCAGTAAGAGGGATAATTCCTTCTTCTTTCTCAGCTTGTGAGGGAATAAGTATGCGCCTGGGATCTAAAAAGCGTTTATCCAGGGCCAAAACCTGCAAAAAAGAAACACATTTGACATGCAAAAATGTAAGAATGCTGACTAGATTTCATTGTGCAAAAAAAAAAAACAAGAGAAAAAAGAATTGATCCACCGAGGCACCACCGCATTGAGCATCGAAGCACCGGGCCACGCCGGCAAACTGGGTTGTGGGTTCGCTGCCAGTTCGCACGGTCGCACCTTCAGCGATCAGTCCTTCACGTCATGCGGGGTCGGTTCACCGTTCACGGCTTCGCGGTTCACGACTGACCCTGGAGTTTCTGTGGCTGGTTCGCGGCTTCGCGCGCCTCCGTCCTTGTCCTTGAGTTTCTGTGAATCTGTGTCTCTGTGATTGATGAAGAATAAAGAATTGAAGAGAGAAGAATGAAGAGAATAGTGTGGAACCGTTAGTCTTAGAATTAGAGAAAGAGAAGAGTGATTGCATTTGCATAGGTTGATAGGCATGATTTACTGCTTCCATTAATTGCAAAAACGTTGGAAAGACAAAAAAGAAGATGAAGAGTTGGCTTCAGGGGGAAGGATCGTGGGTGGGATTTGGGAACTGGAAAGACTAAAAGGGAGATTGGAGAGAGGGACTCAGGAAGTAAATTTTTTTTTATATATGTATAGTACTAAAAAAAATTTTTTTTGGGGCCCCTTGAAATCTTGGGCCCAGGGCGGTCGCTCATGCTGCCCCTGCCCTGGGCCGGGCCTGGGCGAAAGTGACGTGACATGTCGTTGATTATATCATTTAAGTAACGAAAGGATCATTTTCAAATTTTGAGCAAAGTTCAGGACCCAAATCATTAGAAAAAAGTTTAAGAACCAATTTCAAAAGAACACCTAAGTTTGTAACACCCTAATAAATTCTACCCTTAAAACCCAAGTATTAAAAATGAGTACTTAAAAATTCATTTTTATTATATTAAAATCAACCGTCAAACGGACGGAGTTTTGTCTGTTTTTCGGACTTCCCAAAATCTTCAACCTGATAAACATATTTATATGAAATTAACAGGAGCCAGCAGGGCTCAAATAAAAATATATAAGCATCGCATAGTTGCCCCTTGGGATCAAGTGTAGAACATAGTGTGTCAGAGTGCCAGCAAAGTAGTAAGTGTGAATCAAGAGACCATAACAACAACTATGCATCAAAAGAATCATAAACCCTGCACAAAAGAAACTATCCTAGCCTCACCCAAAAGAAAACATATATAGCTCATATACATCCAAATATACGGAGGCTGAAATCAAAATAAAAGTATCAAATCCCCATAACCCTACTCTCCCTGTGAGGGAGAGCACTCCTGCTCGGCGGGGGGCTGTGCTAGCTCAATCTCTGTACCTGTAATGATAGTAAGGGAGTGAGCATTGCACATGAAATAAAATTGCAGTTTCCATATAATCATAATAAATCCACTAGGCCAAACACAAATAGTAAAGTAATGACATATAGCATTTACAAGTCTATTCACAATCAACCTCTTTCCACCCCTTTCTATTTTCTCTTTATCATGATTCCATAATTACCCCTTTCTTTAACATGCCCATAATCAATGTTAATGTTCATTACCATTTACTTTATCCCTTTTTCCTATTCATTTCCATTGTCTGTATCCATTTTCCATTTTCCCTTAACATTTTCACTAATTCAATTCCCTTTCCGTTTTTGATTCCGTTACCATTGTCCATTATCTTTTCCATTTTCTGACTATATCCATTATCTTTTCCATTTTTCTTTATTTCCTTTTTCCTTTATGCGTAACCCCAAATCAGAGATCTACGCTTTCCATTGGGTGTAACCTCAAATCAGAGATCTACACCTTACCATCGTGTGTAACCCCAAAACAGAGATCTACACACGGTGTATGCAACCACAAACAGTGATCTGCATACCCTTTCCCTTTTTCCTTTTTAATTGTACACCACTAGGAATTTGGTTACCCGCTAGGTAATTGGCACACCTGTCTAGGGACTTGAAACACCTGCCCAGGACTTTACACCCATCCAGACCATAACCTGTAGGACTATGTACATAATTACCATTCCATTATTTATTTCAATTATTGGTGTGGAAAATTGATCCTGTGGGTCACCCGACGCCTACAGGGCGGTTTGGCCTGATGGGTAATTGGCCTGGCAGGTAATTGGCCCTAACAGGTAATTGGAACACCTA
This sequence comes from Crotalaria pallida, assembly GCA_037953625.1. NCBI lineage: Eukaryota > Viridiplantae > Streptophyta > Magnoliopsida > Fabales > Fabaceae > Crotalaria > Crotalaria pallida. The sequence goes on along the minus strand of CM075650.1, from coordinate 44,397,310 downwards.
ACCGGGTACCTAGTGTTCCGGGCCCCACTGATCAGTTTCCACATTAGTTACCTTTACCATTTAAATTAACCACAGTCCAGTTCATTAATATAGCCATCAACACAATTCCAATAATAATCACAATATGCATAAATATAAACCATTCCAAATCATCACACATATAATCATAAATAAACAATTATCATCCATCATCATATACATTTCCAAATACTCACATTTAGGGTCACATTCCACGAATAACATTTATGATCATTTTCCCTTATTATCACAATCCAATTTATCCAATTACAATTTATATAGTCATTTCACAATTAATTAATACCCTTTTTAGTACCCAAACTTAGTTCCACATATTTTCAAATAAGCATGACTCCCTTAGATAACCAATCATATCCCAACATTTAGTTCCTTTCAAATTACCCATTATAATTACCCTTTTCAAATAAGTATCACTAAGTACTTTGTTATCAACCATTATAACCATATTTCATTCCGATTCAATAAACACATAATGCACACTATCCATGTTGTCATCTTCCATTTCCAAGAAATAAATACCAATTTAACCATGACCAAACATACATGTATGGCACATTAATTACTTCATCAATGACTCAACATCCTTTCACATTCAAAGTTCACATTAACTTTCCCTTATTAATTATGATTCCTAAGTTCCTTTCTCTTATGTCCTCCATTCCTTAAATTACTATCCAAGATTCTACCATTAAATACCCTAAACACATAACTCCTAGAAAATCACTATAACCATAGGGATACCCAATCTTAGATCACCCAATGCTCACTATAATCCACCCCCTTACCTTAAATCAAGAGAGATGGGGGAAACCTTCCAAGCCCTAGCTCCTAAGCTCCTTAATCAAGAGCTCCAAGGATTGAGTGAAAGAGAGAGACTCTTGACCTCCATGACACAATAGAGCACAAATGAGTCATAATTTATGCTAAATCATAACATGAAATTCGTATGCCATGTGAGGGAAGAGGGAGAAATTCGTATGGCCCTAGAGAGAGAGAGAGTATTGAAACTTACCAATGGAAGGGAGGATGATGATAGATGAGTGTTGAGCTTGAGGAAGATGAAAACAAAGCCCTATCTTGGTGAGAAAGAAGGGGGATTCGAATGGGAGGGAGGAGAGGAGGAACTTGAGAGATTGAAGGGAGATTAAGTGTTTAAATGTGTTGGGGATTGATTCTCAATGCTTATTTATGGATTGAGATGGTGATTTGAGGTGAAATCTAGAGAGAGAATGAGGAGATGTTCGTGACCTAGGAGAGAGAGTGGAGTTGGGTTATGAAGAAGAGGGTTGGCTGAAACACGTTTTTGAGGCTGTCTGCACAAAACACTCGAGTGTTTTCAAAAACACTCGAGAGTTTTCTTTAAAAACACTCCAGTCTTTTCCAAAAGACTCCAGTCTTTTACAAAACACTCGAGTCTTTTCCAAAAGACTCGAGTAGTGCCTGAGTGCCCCATTTTCCAACTGACCAGAACACTCGAGTCTTTTCCAAAAGACTCGAGTGTTTTGCCCAGTACCCCATTTATTCATTTTCCTATTTTCCTTCTATTTTCTTCCTGCTTCAATTCGAGATAACTTCTTCGTTCGCCGTCGGATCTTGCTCAAATTTGACGAGTAACTTCCTAAAAATCATACCTTCATATCCAACGGTGGGAATTGTGTTCTAAGCTACCAATTTTGTTATTCTATTTCTCCAAAATCCTATGTTTTAAACTTGGGTTTGCATGTCAAATTAGCTAATTTCTAACTTATATCATAATTACTTCCATCCTAGGACTATCAAAACGTAATTTACACTAAGAACTAAATTTGGGGATGTTACAATCCTCTCCCACTTACAAGAATTTCGTCCTCGAAATTCAGCTGTCCTGGAACAGCTGAGGATAAGACTCCTTCATCTTGCTCTCCAGCTCCCAAGTAGCCTCTTCTACGTTGTTTCTGTTCCAAATCACCTTCACCAATGGAATCTCCTTGCCCCGGAGTTGCTTAATCTGCCTGTCTTCAATTCTGATCGGGAGGATTTCAAAAGTAAGATTCTCCTTCAAGGGCAAATCGTCCGCTGCTACCACATGGGAGAGATCATGAATGTATTTCCTTAACTGGGAAACATGAAATACACCATGAAGCCTAGACAAATGTGGAGGCAAAGCAATCCTGTACGCCAAAGGTCCAACTCTCTCTAGAATCTCATAAGGCCCAACAAACCTCGGAGTCAGCTTCTTTGACTTAATTGCCCGACCAATGCCAGTGGTAGGGGACACCCTAAGAAACACATGATCACCCACATCAAACTCTAGGGGTCTCCTACGCTTATCTGCATAGCTCTTCTGCCTGTCTTGAGAAGTCTTCATCTTATCCTTAATCATCGCGATTTTCTCTGTTGTTTCTTGCACCAACTCTGGCCCAGTCAACAAGTTCTCCCCGATCTGGAACCAACAAAGAGGCGTTCTGCACTTTCTACCATATAGTGCCTCAAAAGGTGCCATGCCGATACTAGAGTGAAAGCTGTTGTTGTAAGTAAATTCCATCAATGGTAACAACTGCTCACAACTACCATCCTGCTCTAGAACACAAGCCCTCAACAGATCCTCCAAAGTCTGAATAGTACGCTCAGACTGCCCATCAGTTTGAGGATGATAGGCGGTACTAAACTTCAACTTAGTACCCAAGGCCTCCTGAAGACTCTGCCAAAATCTGGATAGAAACCGGGGATCCCGATCGGACACAATACTAGAAGGCACACCATGAAGCTTCACTATGTCCCGAATATACAACTGTGTCAGTTTCTCTAATGTATACTTCTTATTGATCGGAATAAAGTGAGCACATTTTGTCAAACGGTCTACCACAACCCATACACCATCACAACCTGCTGCAGTCCTAGGTAGACCTGTCACAAAATCCATGGCTATGCTATCCCATTTCCATTCAGGGACATCCAGTGATCGCAACGGACCACCTGGCTTTTGATGCTCAATCTTCACCTTCTGACAAGTCAAACAGTGAGACACATGGTCGGCCACATCAGTCTTCAACCCTGGCCACCAATAGATCCTCTTCAAATCCTGATACATTTTTGTTGTACCGGGATGGAAACTCATTTTTGTTTGGTGAGCTTCCCACAATATGTCTCTTCGAATCTGGAAGTCCATTGGAACACATATTCTACCTCTGAACCGGATGATTCCATCTGGAACCTTGATGAAATCAGGTTCCTCTTTACTTGCTGCTCCTTCGAACAACTTTTGGAGCTCTTCATCATCTGCTTGCCTTTCCTTTATCAAATCCATGAGCTCGCTAGTGGCCTGCAACATTTCCAGAACAATACTCTTCTCTTTCACCAGCATGTTCAAGTTAAGATCACTAAACTCCTGGATTAGTTGCATCTCCTTCACCATCAAGTTGCTAATATGAAGAGTTTTGCGACTCAATGCATCGGCTACCACATTAGCTTTACCCGGATGGTATTGAAGATGAAAGTCATAGTCTTTCAGGAACTCCATCCATCTCCTCTGTCTCATATTCAACTCTTTTTGATCGAAGAGATAACGGAGACTCTTGTGGTCACTGAACACTTCGAACTTTGTGCCATACAAGTAATGTCTCCAGATTTTCAGGGCAAACACCACAGCGGCTAACTCCAAGTCATGAGTCGGATAATTCTGCTCATGCTGCCGCAACTGTCTAGATGCATAGGCCACAACTTTACCTTGCTGCATAAGTACACAACCCAAACCTTGCTTTGAAGCATCACAATACACATCAAAGGGTTGGGTTGATTCCGGCAATGTCAGAACCGGTGAGCTCGTCAATCTCTTCTTCAGCTCCAAGAAACTATTCTCACACTGCTGTGACCATTGATAAGGGACATCCTTCCTGGTTAACTTTGTCAATGGGAGAGCCAGTTTGGAGAAACCTTCGATGAATCTTCGATAGTAACCTGCCAATCCCAAAAAGCTTCTGATTTCTGTAACTGTTGTGGGCCTCTCCCACTTTAACACCGCTTCCACCTTGGAGGGATCCACAGCAACTCCCTGTGCCGAAATCACATGTCCCAGAAAGTGGACCTCATCCAACCAAAAGCTACATTTAGACAGCTTGGCATACAACTGCTTCTCTTTGAGAACCTGCAGAACAATTCTCAAATGCTGCTCATGTTCACCCGGACTCTTAGAATAAATCAGGATGTCATCAATAAACACAATGACAAAAGAGTCCAAGTATGGCATGAAGATCCTATTCATGTAATCCATGAATTTAGCAGGAGCGTTGGTCAATCCGAAAGGCATCACCACATACTCAACGTGCCCATAACGCGTCCTGAAAGCAGTTTTTGGAATGTCCTCTTCACGGATACGGATTTGATGGTATCCCGATCGGAGGTCAATCATAGAGAACACTGATGCACCCCTCAACTGATCCAACAAATCGTCAATGCGAGGGAGCGGATACTTGTTCTTTACTGTCACGACATTCAACTGTCTATAATCTGTGCACATCCGAAGGCTACCATCCTTCTTCTTGACAAAGAGGATAGGAGCACCCCAGGGTGACACACTTGGCCTGATAAGTCCCTTTGCTAGTAGCTCCTCCAACTGCTTCTTCAATTCCTCCAATTCCGGAGGCGCCATTCTGTAGGGTGCAATAGAAATTGGACCTGTACCAGGCTTCAGATCAATACTAAACTCCACTTCTCTTCTTGGAGGCAATCCGGGAATCTCCATAGAAAAGACTTCCGGAAACTCACAAACCACAGGAATTTGACTCACATCAGAAACTTCATCAACTTCCATGGTAGATAGAGCGGCATCACTAAAGATAACTGCTTTCTTACAACAGTCAATTAAGACATTATGCTGAGTCATCCAATCCATACCCAGAATAATGTCTAACTTGGTTAGAGGCAAACAAATGAGATTAATTCTGAATTCCCGCTCCAAAACTCGGAGTGGGCAATCCAAACACATTTGAGAAGTGACTACTGAAGAATTTGTGGGGGTAGAAACTGATAACTTATACGGCATGTCTACCGTGGACAACCCTAGTCTCTTCATGCAATCAATAGAAATGAAGGAATGAGATGCACCACAATCAAACAAAACACCACAGGACAAGTTGTTCACAAAACAAGTACCTCGGATCAACTCATCCTCCTCAGTCACCTCTTCTCCATCCAGTGTATACACTTTGCCCTTCTGCAACGGCTGACTGCCACCTACTTTCTGCACCCGGATATCATTAACTTCCTTCTTCATTGTGCTTTTAGGACAGTTGTTTGCAAAGTGTCCAGGCTGACCACATAAAAAGCAAAGCCCCTCATTCCTAGTATGAGCCCAGCATACACCCCTGTGCGGCTTCCCACAATGTGTACAAGTAGGAACAAGACCAAGTGTCGCTGCAGATTGCCTTGCTCCTCTAGGGGCTGAAGGTCTAGAATTAGAATAAGGACCAGATCTCTGTATCGGACCCCTGCCCCTAATAGGACCAGACAATTTCTGTGATGCCCTGCTTCGCTCCTCTGCCTGTTCCTGCTTGAGAGAATCTTCATAAGCACTGGTCATATTCACTAGTTGAGAGAGATTAGAGATTCCTTGATAGACAAACACAGTCTTGATCTTGGGATGGAGACCAGCTTCAAACTTGATGCATTTAGTGCGTTCATCCGCATCTCGGTAGCTGCCCGAATAGCGAATGAGGTCCTCGAATTGAGCTGCATACTCTCCAACACTGAGGTTCCCTTGTTTCAGCTCAAGGAAAGCCACTTCCTTCTCCCTCCTTACATTTTCCGGGAAGTACTTTCCCAGAAAACGGACCTTAAAAAGATCCCATGAAATGAGCTCATGAGCTGCTTCCAAACCTCTCCTCTGTTGGTCCCACCAATGTTCCGCCTCACCCATCAGCACATACTCCACCAGTCGCATATACTGATCACCCGGTGGCTGCAGTGAGCGAAACACCTTCTCCATCTCCTGGAGCCATCTTTGAGCTCCATCGGGATTATAACCCCCCTCAAACTTCGGTGGATCGCTTTTTCTAAAGCGGCCCATCCAATCAATCTCCACTGGTGGTGGTGGAGGAGGCTGAAGTGCGGCTGCAGCAGCAGCTGCAGCTGCAGCAATGTTCTGAGCTTGATTCTGCTGCAGATTTGCAAGATTATCAGCCTGTTGTTGTTGAACTTGGGCTTGGTTCTGCTGCAATTGGACCAGAGTTTCAAGTATTGCAGCAATTCTGTCATTGTCCGCCCGTCTCCCTGCCATACTGTTGAGTCATGGAAGGAAAACCGGTTAATTATGAAACAACTAAATACAACTATTAATATCCTACAACTTTACTTAGACACTAAACTATGTACTTGGGTTACTCGCTCGGTGAGTAACCATAGGAGTAATGAGTTTATACTCCAAAGGCCGAGGGAAACTGCTCTGATACCATAAATGTAACACCCTAATAAATTCTACCCTTAAAACCCAAGTATTAAAAATGAGTACTTAAAAATTCATTTTTATTATATTAAAATCAACCGTCAAACGGACGGAGTTTTGTCTGTTTTTCGGACTTCCCAAAATCTTCAACCTGATAAACACATTTATATGAAATTAACAGGAGCCAGCAGGGCTCAAATAAAAATATATAAGCATCGCATAGTTGCCCCTTGGGCTCAAGTGTAGAACATAGTGTGTCAGAGTGCCAGCAAAGTAGTAAGTGTGAATCAAGAGACCATAACAACAACTATGCATCAAAAGAATCATAAACCCTGCACAAAAGAAACTATCCTAGCCTCACCCAAAAGAAAACATATATAGCTCATATACATCCAAATATACGGAGGCTGAAATCAAAATAAAAGTATCAAATCCCCATAACCCTACTCTCCCTGTGAGGGAGAGCACTCCTGCTCGGCCGGGGGCTGTGCTAGCTCAATCTCTGTACCTGTAATGATAGTAAGGGAGTGAGCATTGCACATGAAATAAAATTGCAGTTTCCATATAATCATAATAAATCCACTAGGCCAAACACAAATAGTAAAGTAATGACATATAGCATTTACAAGTCTATTCACAATCAACCTCTTTCCACCCCTTTCTATTTTCTCTTTATCATGATTCCATAATTACCCCTTTCTTTAACATGCCCATAATCAATGTTAATGTTCATTACTATTTACTTTATCCCTTTTTCCTATTCATTTCCATTGTCTGTATCCATTTTCCATTTTCCCTTAACATTTTCACTAATTCAATTCCCTTTCCGTTTTTGATTCCGTTACCATTGTCCATTATCTTTTCCATTTTCTGACTATATCCATTATCTTTTCCATTTTTCTTTATTTCCTTTTTCCTTTATGCGTAACCCCAAATCAGAGATCTACGCTTTCCATTGGGTGTAACCTCAAATCAGAGATCTACACCTTACCATCGTGTGTAACCCCAAAACAGAGATCTACACACGGTGTATGCAACCACAAACAGTGATCTGCATACCCTTTCCCTTTTTCCTTTTTAATTGTACACCACTAGGAATTTGGTTACCCGCTAGGTAATTGGCACACCTGTCTAGGGACTTGAAACACCTGCCCAGGACTTTACACCCATCCAGACCATAACCTGTAGGACTATGTACATAATTACCATTCCATTATTTATTTCAATTATTGGTGTGGAAAATTGATCCTGTGGGTCACCCGGCGCCTACAGGGCGGTTTGGCCTGATGGGTAATTGGCCTGACAGGTAATTGGCCCTAACAGGTAATTGGAACACCTAGCCAGGTACCTAGTGTTCCGGGCCCCACTGATCAGTTTCCACATTAGTTACCTTTACCATTTAAATTAACCACAGTCCAGTTCATTAATATAGCCATCAACACAATTCCAATAATAATCACAATATGCATAAATATAAACCATTCCAAATCATCACACATATAATCATAAATAAACAATTATCATCCATCATCATATACGTTTCCAAATACTCACATTTAGGGTCACATTCCACGAATAACATTTATGATCATTTTCCCTTATTATCACAATCCAATTTATCCAATTACAATTTATATAGTCATTTCACAATTAATTAATACCCTTTTTAGTACCCAAACTTAGTTCCACATATTTTCAAATAAGCATGACTCCCTTAGATAACCAATCATATCCCAACATTTAGTTCCTTTCAAATTACCCATTATAATTACCCTTTTCAAATAAGTATCACTAAGTACTTTGTTATCAACCATTATAACCATATTTCATTCCGATTCAATAAACACATAATGCACACTATCCATGTTGTCATCTTCCATTTCCAAGAAATAAATACCAATTTAACCATGACCAAACATACATGTATGGCACATTAATTACTTCATCAATGACTCAACATCCTTTCACATTCAAAGTTCACATTAACTTTCCCTTATTAATTATGATTCCTAAGTTCCTTTCTCTTATGTCCTCCATTCCTTAAATTACTATCCAAGATTCTACCATTAAATACCCTAAACACATAACTCCTAGAAAATCACTATAACCATAGGGATACCCAATCTTAGATCACCCAATGCTCACTATAATCCACCCCCTTACCTTAAATCAAGAGAGATGGGGGAAACCTTCCAAGCCCTAGCTCCTAAGCTCCTTAATCAAGAGCTCCAAGGATTGAGTGAAAGAGAGAGACTCTTGACCTCCATGACACAATAGAGCACAAATGAGTCATAATTTATGCTAAATCATAACATGAAATTCGTATGCCATGTGAGGGAAGAGGGAGAAATTCGTATGGCCCTAGAGAGAGAGAGTATTGAAACTTACCAATGGAAGGGAGGATGATGATAGATGAGTGTTGAGCTTGAGGAAGATGAAAACAAAGCCCTATCTTGGTGAGAAAGAAGGGGGATTCGAATGGGAGGGAGGAGAGGAGGAACTTGAGAGATTGAAGGGAGATTAAGTGTTTAAATGTGTTGGGGATTGATTCTCAATGCTTATTTATGGATTGAGATGGTGATTTGAGGTGAAATCTAGAGAGAGAATGAGGAGATGTTCGTGACCTAGGAGAGAGAGTGGAGTTGGGTTATGAAGAAGAGGGTTGGCTGAAACACGTTTTTGAGGCTGTCTGCACAAAACACTCGAGTGTTTTCAAAAACACTCGAGAGTTTTCTTTAAAAACACTCCAGTCTTTTCCAAAAGACTCCAGTCTTTTACAAAACACTCGAGTCTTTTCCAAAAGACTCGAGTAGTGCCTGAGTGCCCCATTTTCCAACTGACCAGAACACTCGAGTCTTTTCCAAAAGACTCGAGTGTTTTGCCCAGTACCCCATTTATTCATTTTCCTATTTTCCTTCTATTTTCTTCCTGCTTCAATTCGAGATAACTTCTTCGTTCGCCGTCGGATCTTGCTCAAATTTGACGAGTAACTTCCTAAAAATCATACCTTCATATCCAACGGTGGGAATTGTGTTCTAAGCTACCAATTTTGTTATTCTATTTCTCCAAAATCCTATGTTTTAAACTTGGGTTTGCATGTCAAATTAGCTAATTTCTAACTTATATCATAATTACTTCCATCCTAGGACTATCAAAACGTAATTTACACTAAGAACTAAATTTGGGGATGTTACAATCCTCTCCCACTTACAAGAATTTCGTCCTCGAAATTCAGCTGTCCTGGAACAGCTGAGGATAAGACTCCTTCATCTTGCTCTCCAGCTCCCAAGTAGCCTCTTCTACGTTGTTTCTGTTCCAAATCACCTTCACCAATGGAATCTCCTTGCCCCGGAGTTGCTTAATCTGTCTGTCTTCAATTCTGATCGGGAGGATTTCAAAAGTAAGATTCTCCTTCAAGGGCAAATCGTCCGCTGCTACCACATGGGAGAGATCATGAATGTATTTCCTTAACTGGGAAACATGAAATACACCATGAAGCCTAGACAAATGTGGAGGCAAAGCAATCCTGTACGCCAAAGGTCCAACTCTCTCTAGAATCTCATAAGGCCCAACAAACCTCGGAGTCAGCTTCTTTGACTTAATTGCCCGACCAATGCCAGTGGTAGGGGACACCCTAAGAAACACATGATCACCCACATCAAACTCTAGGGGTCTCCTACGCTTATCTGCATAGCTCTTCTGCCTGTCTTGAGAAGTCTTCATCTTATCCTTAATCATCGCGATTTTCTCTGTTGTTTCTTGCACCAACTCTGGCCCAGTCAACAAGTTCTCCCCGATCTGGAACCAACAAAGAGGCGTTCTGCACTTTCTACCATATAGTGCCTCAAAAGGTGCCATGCCGATACTAGAGTGAAAGCTGTTGTTGTAAGTAAATTCCATCAATGGTAACAACTGCTCCCAACTACCAGCCTGCTCTAGAACACAAGCCCTCAACAGATCCTCCAAAGTCTGAATAGTACGCTCAGACTGGGAGTGACGGTGGCCACGACAAGTCATTATGTTCTGTTTGTTTTAGAAAAAAAATGGTGAGAAACCCACTACACTATTTTGTTATTTTCTTTTTTAAAAAAAGAAAGTTATAGATGTCCAGTTTTGATATCAAATTTTGATGTTCAAATAATATTATAGTAAAATTTTTGGCTTAATGTATTTTTTTTAGCAATTTTATGCGAGGCTTGTATTTCACTGTGCAATTGATTTGATTGAATTGAAGTTAGAGGTCAATTATGCATAGTGGCTTTGACATATAAAGACAAAAATGATTGATATAACGTCAACCATATACCTTTATTTGAAGGTTAAGTGAAATTTTCGTTTGAAGATGTGAGATTGATAAAGTGAGGTTTTAAGTTTGAACTAGTAAGAATGAAGTTGTTCCGAGAGTGGAAGCAGAATGATAATGGTTAGGCGAAATTTATAATTTGATCTTTAAAATTTTTTGTTTTTTAGTTTTGTCTTTTAATTTTTTTTTCCAATTACATCTTATAAGTTGTTAACGTTTTGTCATGTTAATTTTTTTCATCTAATAATATTAAAATTTTCAAGATCATGTTAACGATCACTACTGGAAAAAACACTTTTAAAATCAGTTGTTTTGGACTTTTAAAATCGGTTGTTGAGGTGATGTGCAAAGTCGTGATGTTAAAAGTGAGAGTTTTAAAATCGGTCGTTGCCGATTTTGAAAGTCTTATTTTTTAAAATGGGTCGTGAAGGACCGATTTAGAAAGTCTCATTTTTTAAATCGATCGTTGAAGGATCGATTTAGAAAGTCTATTTTTTCCCTTTTTTAAAATCGGTCACGTACATTGACCGATTTAGAAAATCCCTTTTTAAATTCGGTTGTTTGCTTGACCGATTTTGAAAGTCCAAACTTTCAAAATCGTTTTTTCTTGACCGATCTAAATTGTAGGTTTTTTTTTTTTGCTTTTTTTTCTGAATTTTTTTATCAACCCTGCATTTTTCAAAAATTAAATGCTGCACAAATTAAAGATATATATTTTTCAATAACTCCTGCACAAAATAAAGATATAGTTCCCAAAAGGGTCCATTATCATGAGTTCTGTTAGATCCAGTGTGATGGTTTTGATAATGACAAATGTTTTTGTAACACCCTCACATTAATTAGTTTATTTGTAGGTTTTAAATAAAATTAGAGTTTGAAAATTCTTTTCAAAACTTAATTTCTTTAAAAGGTTTTACGAAAATCCGGCAGAGTTTCCTCTGTTTTCCGAACTTCCCAAAAAATTTTCTTCTTTTAACCTGTCAATCCAGAGTTACCTAACAACTTAGATCATAATAGTAGTAAAGTCAGATTAAATCCTAACGCATATTTTAAACATAGCTAATGCATATTTTAAACAAGTTTTGGGCACATAGCTAATGCATATTTTAAACATTACAAAAATAACAGTTTTCAATATAATTAGGAAATAAAGTCCGCTCAAGGTATCACGAATACACTCCACGTGGTGGAGAATTTCCTGCTCGGCCTGCAACGATGTAAGCTCCGCTCTGGTACCTGAAAATAATCAACCACAAGAGGGGAAGCATTACACAGAACTTAAAAAGATAAATCCTATAAGAGACATAGTAATAAACTAAGCCTACACCATTATTAGCATACGTTATTAGCATACGTTATTCTCTTCTAGTTCCTTACTTATTCTTACATTCTTTTAATTTTTGGTTCTATTATCATTCTTTCATTTTCATTCTTTATCCATTTTCCATTATTTGGCCAACATGCCGGTTACCTTTTCGTTCCTTTACTCTCTTATTGGTGACAGGGTCTAACGACCTCTTGCCATTTTACTTTTTATTATTGTGACAGGGTCTACCGACCTCCCGCCATTTTACTTTTTATTATTGTTACAGGGTCTACCGACCTCCTGCCGCCCAGTCCTTTCTATTTTCTTTATCCTCTTTTATTTTAAGTATATTCTTTTCACTAATGATTCTCATTTTTAACTAGTTCTGCTTGATTAGGCCATATACGTTATATTTTAATTCTCGTTACTAGCTCTTAGTTATTTCTCTTTTCTCTTTCTTTTCTTTTTCTTCTTCTCTTCCTTTTCCTATTTCCTTATTCTTTTTATTAATTACTGTAGTTTACATCTAACTCCACTTAGCTTTGGTATAGTCGTTATATTTTAAATTCCCGTTTCAAATTCTTAGTTATTCCAATGACTCCTCTGTCTCACACATCTATTTACTTATTTTTCCTATATTACTACTCCATTCTATTTAACTACCATGATTGCATTCCTACTTGTATTTGGAATTTAGTTTATCATTTTCTTTTCTATTTCATTACTACCTGACAACTCTTAACTAAGTCTACTCCGTGCTTTCTTATTTTTTTCGTACTCTAACTCCTCTTTTACCTCACCGTTAGTTTTAATCATTCTACTCTCCTTGCCTATTACAAATACTCTATATTCTTTTACTCTCACGTTTCGCTGGTTTTCCTTAACTAATTTCCCTTGGTTTTATTTTATGTTTTTCTACAATTTCATTCTATATTAACTCTTTTAATATCCTAAATACACTCATTCACTCCGGACCTTATTCTATGCACATGCATTTTATTCCGTAAAGGGTGGTTTCCATTATCAATTTTATGTAAATCATTTATATTAGCAGGGACTACCATAAGGTTCATTAACTTATTTCTTAATTATCCTATTCTTAGTCACCACTATAGAATCCTAGAATTTACTTCCCAAGTAAAGGTAACACATCCCTTCTTACCTTAACCAAGGACAGAGTTATGAACCTTCAACAATCTAGCTCCTTACCCCCTTTTGCCCTAGCTCCTAGCAACTTCAATAGATGAGCCCCCAAAATCGTGAGAAGGAGAAGGAGGAGTGTGAGCTTGCTTCCTTGGGGCCAAGAAAATGAGGAGAACTCATAAGAGTGTGGTTCACAATAAGGAGGGGTTCGAAATCCATGAAGAAAAGAGAGGAAATTCGTGTGAACTATGAGGAAGAGAGGAGGAATGAGATTTACCTTGTTTAAAGGAGAAAGCAAGTGGAATGATGATGATTCTTGATGCTAATTAGTGATGTGTTCTTGGAGTATTAGAGAGAGAAAGCTTCATGAACCTAGGTGGAGAGGGAGAGAGAGACGTGAGGAGAGGAGAGATGAGAAAGAGAGCTTGATGATAGAGATGGTGATAGAGGTGGTGATGGGGAAGAGAGGGAGAGAGTTTGGGAGTGGTGGATCTTGCACTTGGAGGGCTTGGTTATGGCTATGGAAGTTGGCTTGCCATGGAGGTTTGATGTCCTAGCTTGGGGAGGGAGAATGGGGCATTTTCGTGCCCCCCTCACCTTTATTTTTTTCAGATCTGATGCGTGTTAATCAATTAACCAGTGTATTTTATTTTTTACCAGCTTTCAGGTCTTAATCGATTAACCAGTTAATCGATTAAGCAGTTCAGCCCACCATTTATTTGCACTTCAAAGCACCATAACTTCTTCGTTACACGTCGGATCTTGCTCAAATTTGAAAGCAAGCTTCCCTACATACTAATCTTCACATCCAACGGTGGGATTTGTGTTTAGAGTTGTAAATCTTTTATTTTGAATTTCCTAATATAGGGTTTATAACGCCAAAAACATCGCTTCTAACGCTCTTTTGTTTATCTTTCAGTGTAACACTCCTTGTATATCATCTTACTTTATAAGAAAAGTAATAAGTTTATGAATACTTGGACTTGTTATCGTTGGAAAAAAAATCTGAAAATAAGAATTTTCCCTTCCCTTGAAAATTCTTTCTCACAAACATTTGATTAATAGTGAAGTTGGCTAACAAAATCAGAGTTTGCGGAAACATAGTAAAATAATCATATTATACTCTCAAAATATATCAAGTGTAACAAGTCCATGGATACCAAATAAATATTATTATGAAACCAAATTCATCTTATGATACCTCTTTAAAAATGTGTATCATATAAATACTATTAAAAAAATAGAGATGTTATAGAGCTGGTCACTGGTCCTCTGTCCAAACATTCATCTGGCCGGATCCTCGATATCTGCACAACGGGTTTCCAACCCACACTTTCTACACTCTGCATGCACCTAAGGGACATCTCCCTTTACTGATTCTTTTGCAAGCTAGATGCACGATCAACACCTAATAAGGGCATGGAGGTTAGCTATACATATTCGCATAATCAAATGAGAATAACACTAACATCCACAAGTCAACATGTAGCAAATCTTGATGCATATTCATATGAGCACACCCGGTTAATCATAATAATTCTTTCAATGCAGGTGGCATGATGCATGATTTTCATCCACAACTGAGGCCTCTAACAAAGTCCATCTTGGACGTCCATCCAATACACCGTTGTGTTCCCGGAACACTGACATTAGTTCCTAGAACGTAATGCCAAACCATACTTGGATAAATAAGCATCACTCCCAGAGTGTGCATCACGTTCCCAGAACGTGTAGCAAACCATACTTGGAATAATAAGCATCACTCCTAGAGTGTGCATCACGTTCCCAGAACGCATACGTTCCCAGAACGCATAAAAACCAGGTCCCGGACACTGGCCACATTCCCATAATGTGTCATCAAGTAGGTTGCATATCAATGTGTTCCCAGAACACTAACATACGTTCCCAGTACGTATATAACCAGGTCCCAGACACTGGCCACATTCCCAGAATGTGTCATCAAGTAGGTTACAAATTTGGTACTCCCAGAGTACCCTCCTCATATTCCCAGAATATGATAATCGTTTCCTACCAACCCATCTTCCATTCTATATGCATGAATGCACAATCATTAAGGTTGGTTTTTATCTTTAATTCTATTATTATACCAATGTGTTCCCAGAACACTAACATACGTTCACAGAACGTATCGCAAACCATACTTGGAATATAATCAAGCACCACTCCCAGAGTGTGCATCACGTTCCCAGGACGTATCAAAGAAACCATGTCCCAGACAATGGCCACATTCCTAGAATGTGTCATCAAGTAGGTTGCATCAGTTTGGTACTCCTAGAGTACAGGGTCATGTTCCCATTAATTCCATTATTATGACTTAGAAAACACAACTTCGGAATGATATCTTGAGGTATGGCTTTATTCATAAAATTCACCTTTGAATTTAAGTTTAACATATGCTCATAGACCTGGATTGAGAGAATATAATCATTGGTATTAACAATCCTTACTCAAAAACTTAACTTTTATTTTTAAGTTTCAGGTACTAACCGGTTACATCATCACCTAACCGGTTAGAATTATAGACCTGAATACAAACCCACTGATTTTCAAAGAATCTTTTCTTGATTTCTCTACTCAATCCAATAACAAGGTCTTAGCATAACAGAATACGTCAAGTTCAACACATAATATCATCCAAAAGATCTAAGTCATAATCCAATTTCATTTATGCATAATTTCCTCTTGAAATTATCATTTGATATTAAGGTATTAACTCATCACCTCCAATCTAAACCAAACAGTGCTCAATCACATAGTTTTAGATTGGTCTTTGTATGAAATTATAGCTTAAACTTGAGTACAAATGGTATGGACACTTAGCCAATTTCAGAAATTCATTTTCTTTGAAAATTGACAGTATCTAACCGGTTACAAATTTCGAATAACCGGTTAGATTATGCAGTCTGTACATTGAAAAATGAGGATTTGCATACCATTCTTTTCAATACTCAAATCTAACCAATTTCAACAATCAATAGAGTTCACATAACTTAATGCTAGTATGTTCAGCCACAGAAACATGTCTATCTTGCATGCATTCAATTTAGATACTCAAATTGCACATAATTGCACATATTTCACAACTTAATACATCAATTCACATAATATCCAAATAAGTCATGAATCCAACATCAATATAGCTTGCATGCATCAAGATAACATTGCTCATAACAACAATTGAGCTCGGATTGGCCTCCAAGCCACTTAACCATTTTAACTTATGCCCTTTGAGTCTCTTGGTGACTCATCCTATGTTCTACCACAATTTATTCTCATTCTGGAAAATAGTAAGCTTCCCCCTTACCTCTAAATTGTTCTTGATGAGTGTAATCACCGATTCTTCAAGAAAATCGATTAAATCCCAAAAGCTCTGCCTCAGCCAGAACAGAATCAACAGAGCGATAAAACCAGCAAAATTGACACATGAAAAGGTCAAAGAAATTGGGGATAATGATTAGGTTTTACTCTATGCAACATGCACTAAAGGATTGAATAAATTTGAGACTCAAAAAGTGCATGTGCTTACCCTAATCGAAGTCCAAAGCAAGCTCCAGGAACTCAGAATCAGTGTTGACAGCTTCAACACCCTTACTTTGCAAGCTTCGTTCTCTCAACTCAGGGACTCTCAACTCACGATTTTTGTGTCAATACAAAGCCCTTGATGTGAGCTTTGTAACAGTGTATCACTCGCACTCTAACTCTCAAGAATGAAGGTGAATCGAAGAGACGAACTTGCAAACCCTAAACAGAGCGATTTGTTCAACACTAAGGCAAAATCAAACTTGATTCAATCGTGATTGAGCTTTATATAGAACAAATTGGTGTTCATGCAGACTAACGCATGTTTCCCACTTAGTTTGGACTGGATTCGTGGCGAATTTTGGATTAATCCAAGTGATTACTCATCAAACGCACTAATCCCAGTTCCTGAGTTCATCGTGTAACCGGTTACACAGCCCTTCTAACCGGTTACATACTGATAAAATTCAAAAATTAATAATTTAATTGCTCTTTCTTCAAGAACCTTTCTAATATTGCAATTAGGTCCCAACCCAAGGACTCAATTACAATATTCATATTTTTGTACAAAATAACCATAAAAATATATCCCATATTTTTATACATAAAAACACATAATGCACAAAAATTAAAACCTTTAAAACTAATATATAAATCAATTATAAAATAATTGTTATAATTAATTTCTTGGTTATTTGGGAGACGAAAATTAGGGGTGTTACACTACTCCCCCACTTAAAAGGAATTTCGTCCCCGAAATTCATCTTCTGAAATTTTCCACTTTTACAAAGTGTTTTTATACTAGAAAACTTCATCTTGCTCCCAAAATTTGTTCTTTAGGGTCCTCCCCCACTTAAAAGAGTTTCGATATAGTTCTTTTATTTCGAAACATTTCTAATAAAACCTTTCACTTTAAACAAAAATTCTTTGCATAAAAACTCTTATGTGAAAGAATTTCTTTTAAAAGAAATACCCTTTTGAATAACACACTTCACATAAATATTCTTCAAATAAAACACTTTCTAATAAACATTTTGGAAAAACTTTTTGGGCTGCGCATTCTGATCTCTCGAGCACGATCAACGAAACATTTATATGACTTTATTCCTTAATAGTTTGAGACATTAGGGTGATCAGTCCTAATATTCAAACCATTAATAACAAAATCATCCCTTTCAGATATAATCTTTCGCAAGAAAGACCATACAACAGGTCTTTAAGTTAGATGAACTTAAAGATAGGGTAATTATCACTATCAGACTTAGTTAGATAGTCAAGTTCTAGAGACATTTCCGTTGGGGAGACAAAGATTTGTCCTATCCCGGTGGTTGTTAATCTCTCTAGCCATAACTGATCTTTCTATTTCTGTAGTGTCCACAGATATTATCACATCCAACTGTGATAAGGGTTTTGATCTTAGAAAGATTGGAGTTGAACTTCCAACAGGATATTGATATTCTCAAACGATTAGATTAACGTAATCGAAAACATTTAACTACGTTAACTCAGATCAAAGGAAGAGATAGGCTTGGGTTGTCTACGTCAAGATTACACTCAACTCTCATCTCAGCCGGTGAATTCTTCTCGTGCTGGATTCGTCCATTCCTTTCTCACCTTTTCCTTCAAGACAATTCGGTGAATAATACTCCAGCTTCCTACAATCGAAATTGACTATTCCCTTAGGTACATCACAACTAAACTCAAAGTGATGTGCCTCACATTTTTCACCTTGAGATGGACAAATGTTCCCTTCCCTATTTCCTCCTTAGTCACTTTTCTTCAATCGAGGATTCATTAACCTTGATATTTCCGTGGGTTATATTCTCCCATTTACTTTTCCTCTTTCTCCAGTAAGGCCTGTATTTCATCATTCTTTCTCTTATTCTGAACTCAAACATTTCTCGCATGAAATTCATGTACTTTCCCATAGTCCTCATACATGCTTACCAACATCGAGAAATTCCTTATTCCTTGATAGTTGATAGCTAACTTGGATTAGAACATAATCTACTCTTGAAATTCGTGCCTTTGGATTTCTCATCTAGGTTGTCCTAGACAACACTTCATAAATCCCTTGCCTCCATACTATATTTTCTAATATCCATAATCACAGACTTTAATTCTAAAGATTAAATCTCATTCATCCCTTTCAGCTCCTCATCTTCTGGTTGTAATTCACGAATCCGATTCAAGAATTCGTTGACCATTTGCAACATTCCCAATCTAAGGCTAGATAGTTCCACTTGCATTGCTCGACTTTGGTCTTTGAACTCCTCGATCAGAATAGCCTCCTTGACCATCATTGAGCTCACAGGAATAGCCTTTCTGT
This sequence comes from Crotalaria pallida, assembly GCA_037953625.1. Classification (NCBI taxonomy): domain Eukaryota; kingdom Viridiplantae; phylum Streptophyta; class Magnoliopsida; order Fabales; family Fabaceae; genus Crotalaria; species Crotalaria pallida. Next base: position 44,378,232 of record CM075650.1, on the reverse strand, counting down.
TCAAATCATCTGCAACCACGTTTGCTTTGCCAGGATGATAATGGAGCTTGAAGCCATAATCTTAAGAAACTCCATCCATCACCTTTGTCTTATATTCTACTCTTCTTCTTCTTATTGTTATTCATATTTTCGAACTCCAAACTTGTTCATGAATCACAACCTTCTTATCTTAATGCTTATCATCTCTTTTGCATCGTCCAGCTAAATCCTCTACCTTTTCCAATTGGAGTAGCTCCTTAATTTCAACTCTCGATTAATCCATAAGTATTATAATTCAATCCTCTTAAATCAATTTCAATGATGAATCAAGGCATTAAGTTATTTTATCACATTAAATCCTTCCTTAAATTTTACTTAGGTAATTGACATTGAGTTTGGATTGGAGGAAGATGTTTATTGATGCCAAAAGTTACTTCATAATTGACTTAAATTTTTAATTTAAACTTTCAGCTTCTAACCGGTTACAAGAAACTCTAACCGGTTATGAAGTATTGTTTTAGAAATAAAACCAAAGAACTTTCAAAAACCATTTTCTTTACATCGTCCAATCCAACTCAAAATAGGATTTAATCATACTCTAATACCTTGATTCCAACTGAATTAATCACTGAAATGATTTAAATCATAGTCTACTCACATTTTCCATATTTCCTCTTGGACTAATCATATTATATTGGGGTATAATCCATCACTACCCCACCATAATTAAACAACATCGTATCATTCAATACCATCAGTTGATCTTTCCAAGTCAACTTGGTCAAAGGCCATGCGATCTTAGAAAATCCTTCAATAATCCGGCGGTAGAATCCAGCCAGCCCTAAGAACTTCTTACTTTAAAGATCACATGCCCTGCGAACGTAACTTCGCTCAATCAAAACTCATCTTTGGTGAGCTTAGCACACAACTACTCCTCTTGCAGGATTCTCAACACAATCTTGAGATGTTTCTCATGCTCCTCCGGATTCTCAGGATAAACCACAAACGAATCCAAATAGGATCTAAAGGTCCAGTTCTTATAATCCATAAAAGAACAGGTGCATTAGTCAATCCGAACAGCATTATTTCCTACTCATAACGTCCGTATCGAGATCAAAAATGCAGTCCTAAGTGGATTCCTGTCCCGAATCCTGATTTGGGGTTAATTCAACCTCCAATCAATCTTAGAAAACACTTAGACTCCTTTAATCTGATCCAACCAAAACCTTTTTAGAACTTTTTCTACATGTTTCTTTCATTTGACCCTTCCCGATGATACCATATTGTAAGGGTAGTAGAGATAGAATCAGCTTCAAGAATTAGCTTGATTCCAAACTCTATCTCTTTACTCAAGGTTAAACCTGACATCATTTCTTGCAACCAAGATTTCTTTAACCCCCTTTCTACTTCACTGCTGCCCAGAAGCAACACATGGGTTCATTGGATTCCAGATTCGAAACTTGGGAATCCCAATACAGGGTTGTTCTATCGTCATTAATCATGATCACTTGATCCTTCGGCTCCCAAACCGTGCTTAAGATCAAATAAAATCATGACACAGGTAGATAGACAAAGTATAATACCTTAATAGAACGATTCAAACATACCTTGGAAACAACTACAAGAAGATTTGTAGTATCCTCTGCTTTGCGATAACAGATTGGATAAGGCATGAAGCAACTTTGATCAATACCCTTATCCATAAGGAACAAAAGAAAGGATAGCTTTAGAGTTTAACAAACTCAACAAGGTTGATCTTTAAGGAGATGACTGCCCTGCACTCGGTCTAAAAAGTTGATTAACTTTAACACTAGTGAGGGTAAACACTCCTCCCCAGAGTCAAGGACTTAACTACAACTCCTTGAGATTTCCTTATCACTGGTTCTATGAGAACTGATAAACCAACACTATGGTTTTAGGTTTACCACATGTCTAAAGAGAAGCATACGACTATCATACTTCGACTTAGACTTCATAGAACACTTCTTAATAGCAGAATGAGCTACTTATCTAGAGCCATTACCCATAACCTTAGCTCTAGTTTGGAAGTATATGAAAGCATACTTCCCAAGAAACATTGCAGATATCGATGACCAGCGTATTGGACCACACACCCAAGGACCAAGAGTCAGGACCATTGCTCTGATACCATAAAAGTGTAACACTCCTTGTATATCATCTTACTTTATAAGAAAAGTAATAAGTTTATGAATACTTGGACTTGTTATCGTTGGAAAAAAAATCTGAAAATAAGAATTTTCCCTTCCCTTGAAAATTCTTTCTCACAAACATTTGATTAATAGTGAAGTTGGCTAACAAAATCAGAGTTTGCGGAAACATAGTAAAATAATCATATTATACTCTCAAAATATATCAAGTGTAACAAGTCCATGGATACCAAATAAATATTATTATGAAACCAAATTGATCTTATGATACCTCTTTAAAAATGTGTATCATATAAATACTATTAAAAAAATAGAGATGTTATAGAGCTGGTCACTGGTCCTCTGTCCAAACATTCATCTGGTCGGATCCTCGATATCTGCACAACGGGTTCCCAACCCACACTTTCTACACTCTGCATGCACCTAAGGGACATCTCCCTTTACTGATTCTTGTGAAAGCTAGATGCACAATCAACACCTAATAAGGGCAGGGGGGTTAGCTATACATATTCGCATAATCAAATGAGAATAACACTAACATCCAAAAGTCAACATGTAGCAAATCTTGATGCATATTCATATGAGCACACCCGGTTAATCATAATAATTCTTTCAATGTAGGTGGCATGATGCATGATTTTCATCCACAACTGAGGCCTCTAACAAAGTCCATCTTGGACATCCATCCAATACACCGTTGTGTTCCCGGAACACTGACATTCGTTCCCAGAACGTAATGCCAAACCATACTTGGATAAATAAGCATCACTCCCAGAGTGTGCATCACGTTCCCAGAACGTATAGCAAACCATACTTGGAATAATAAGCATCACTCCCAGAGTGTGCATCACGTTCCCAGAACGCATAAAAACCAGGTCCCGGACACTGGCCACATTCCCAGAATGTGTCATCAAGTAGGTTGCATATCAATGTGTTCCCAGAACACTAACATACGTTCCCAGAACGTATATAACCAGGTCCCAGACACTGGCCACATTCCCAGAATGTGTCATCAAGTAGGTTACAAATTTGGTACTCCCGGAGTACCCTCCTCATATTCCCAGAATATGATAATCGTTTCCTACCAACCCATCTTCCATTCTATATGCATGAATGCACAATCATTAAGGTTGGTTTTTATCTTTAATTCTGTTATTATACCAATGTAATCCCAGAACACTAACATACATTCCCAGAACGTATCGCAAACCATACTTGGAATATAATCAAGCACCACTCCCAGAGTGTGCATCACGTTCCCAGAACGTATCAAAGAAACCATGTCCCAGACAATGGCCACATTCCCAGAATGTGTCATCAAGTAGGTTGCAACAGTTTGGTACTCCTAGAGTACAGGGTCATGTTCCCATTAATTCCATTATTATGACTTAGAAAACACAACTTCGGAATGATATCTTGAGGTATGGCTTTATTCATAAAATTCACCTTCGAATTTAAGTTTAACATATGCTCATAGACCTGGATTGAGAGAATATAATCATTGCTATTAACAATCCTTACTCAAAAACTTAACTTTTATTTTTAAGTTTCAGGTACTAACCGGTTACATCATCACCTAACCGGTTAGAATTACAGACCTGAATACAAACCCATTGATTTTCAAAGAATCTTTTCTTGATTTCTCTACTCAATCCAATAACAAGGTCTTAGCATAACAGAATACCTCAAGTTCAACACATAATATCATCCAAAAGATCTAAGTCATAATCCAATTTCATTTATGCATAATTTCCTCTTGAAATTATCATTTGATATTAAGGTATTAACTCATCACCTCCAATCTAAACCAAACAGTGCTCAATCACATAGTTTTAGAATGGTCTTTGTATGAAATTATAGCTTAAACTTGAGTACAAATGGTATGGACACTTAGCCAATTTCAGATATTCATTTTCTTTGAAAATTGACAGTATCTAACCGGTTACAAATTTCGAATAACCGGTTAGATTATGCAGTCTGTACATTGAAAAATGAGGATTTGCATACCATTCTTTTCAATACTCAAATCTAACCAATTTCAACAATCAATAGAGTTCACATACCTTAATACTAGTATGTTCAGCCACAGAAACATATCTATCTTGCATGCATTCAATTTAGATACTCAAATTGCACATAATTGCACATATTTCACAACTTAATACATCAATTCACATAATATCCAAATAAGTCATGAATCCAACATCAATATAGCTTGCATTCATCTAGATAACATTTCTCATAACAACAATTGAGCTCAGATTGGCCTCCAAGCCACTTAACCATTTTAACTTATGCCCTTTGAGTCTCTTGGTGACTCATCCTATGTTCTACCACAATTTATTCTCATTCTGGCAAATAGTAAGCTTCCCCCTTACCTCTAAATTGTTCTTGATGAGTGTAATCACCGATTCTTCAAGAAAATCGATTAAATCCCAAAAGCTCTGCCTCAGCCAGAACAGATTCAACAGAGCGATAAAACCAACAAAATTGACACATGAAAAGGTCAAAGAAATTGAGGATAATGATTAGGTTTTACTCTATGCAACATGCACTAAAGGATTGAATAAATTTGAGACTAAAAAATTGCATGTGCTTACCCAAATCGAAGTCCAAAGCAAGCTCCAGGAACTCAGAATCAGTGTTGACAACTTCAACACCCTTACTTTGCAAGCTTCGTTCTCTCAACTCAGGGACTCTCAACTCACGATTTTTGTGTCAATACAAAGCCCTTGATGTGAGCTTTGTAACAGTGTATCACTCGCACTCTAACTCGCAAGAATGAAGGTGAATCGAAGAGACGAACTTGCAAACCCCAAACAGAGCGATTCTTCAACACTAAGGCAAAATCAAACTTGATTCAATCGTGATTGAGCTTTATATAGAACAAATTGGTGTTCATGCAGACTGACGCGTGTTTCCCACTTAGTTTGGACTGGATTCGTGGCGAATTTTGGATTAATCCAAGTGATTACTCATCAAACGCACTAATCCCAGTTCCTGAGTTCATCGTGTAATCGGTTACACAGCCCTTCTAACCGGTTACATACTAATAAAATTCAAAAATTACTAATTTAATTGCTCTTTCTTCAAGAACCTTTCTAATATTGCAATTAGGTCCCAACCCAAGGACTCAATTACAATATTCATATTTTTGTACAAAATAACCATAAAAATATATCCCATATTTTTATACATAAAAACACATAATGTACAAAAACTAAAACCTTTAAAACTAATATAAATCAATTATAAAATAATTGTTATAATTAATTTCTTGGTTATTTGGGTGACGAAAATTAGGGGTGTTACACTCAACCTCCTTTCCGATGCCAATTCTTCATAACTCCTTCATGGCATTTTCCGGGATCCCAATCCATCACCTAAACTCTTCTTTAGCATGATTATCATTCTTATAACCCTATCATTATTCTAATTATTTTGGTAATTAAAATTCGGGATGTTACAATTCTCCCCCACTTATTAGAATTTCGTCCCCGAAATTCCGTTGAGTTCCGTAATTGGAGAACCATCCCATTGGTAAAGCTTTTGACTATGGTCTTCACTTCCCTTCGGTTTTTACTTCCCGCTCCAGGTGTGGTTAGGGTCATGCCTATTTCAATGCTTGTCTTCTAATACTACGTATTATCTCTATCTGCACAGGATCGTCAGTTTTCTTATTATTAAAGTTCCATCTCCCATTCCTTGGATTGAAATCCTCCCCCACTTGGCATCGACATACTTGATTATATCTATGCTAGGGGGTATGCTCATTCGTTGCTCAGAATAGAGCACACAGGTTCCCGACCGGCATCCAAGGCTGGAAAGGGGCACGTGGGTGACTATCTATCGGTAGGCTTAGAATTATACCGGGTTCTTTCAACTTAACGAATTCTCACATATACATTTGAGATGCTTGAAACTTTAAGAGAGTGAAGATGAAAAGAAGAGACATGAAGCACTCTAGAATGAGTTTCATGGTCTTTGTAAGACGACCCAGGGTGTACTGGGTACATGTCAAGCAAGAAGACAATGGAGGTTATCCCCAAAGTGTGCATTTTCAGAAGAGAGCCATCGAAGGATGCGTTTTTTATGGATCTGCGGCTGATTGATTGGTCTCGGTAAGGGTACCTGACGCAATGGTTAAGACTTGCTTCCTTCGAGAGAATCGTTCGGGAACTTTGATTAGATTCTTAGGCGAGTTTTAAGCTGTCTACTATCTAATTCGATTGGTTGTAAGAGGATGTCTACAAGGTTTGCTCAAGTCTCTCAAGGATTCTATACTCTATTACTCTTCTTTCTAATGCTACGCAAGAATTTAGAAGGAATTCTTTTCGATTTGGTTCCTCTCCGTCTAGGGGGGTCTACTTTAAAAATGGTTAATTCGGTTATTTCGTTTTTTAGATGAAATGTGCCAATGACATCGATCACTAATAGGCGCAAAGATCGAGGTGATCAATCCCAATCTCACATCTATTAATGGCAATATCATTTTCGAGTTTGTTGATGGTATCATCCTCTAACAGATGTAAGAGTTAGAGTGATCGGTTCTAACCTTACCTTCTACCAGTGGCAATACCATCAATGTGTTTGGTGGAACTTCTAGCTAAGGTATTAACACCTATCGATTTCTTCTAGGTTACACTACTCACACTTAATCTAAGCAAAAACACTAAAGTAAACAGTTGTTGCATTATTAATATAAAAAGTACCTTGAGCTAGTTTATTCGCTCCCTTCATCGATATGTCTAGGACAATTCGTCCAAACGTGTCCCGGTTGTCTGCATATATAGCAAAGACCCTTTTTCTTGTGCTGCTTCAACAACAAACGTAGACGCCTGTGGGGCTTCCCACATAGCGGAATTGGTAGCCTAACTCCTGGGGTATCCCCATTCGGGGCCACATCTCTTGGCACTACTGCCCTAGTCTTGATGTCAAAGCATGGACCTGATTCCGGAGCCAATCCCTTGCCCTTGTCAAACCTCTCATTATCTGACATCCGTTTGAGACCCTTTTCATATGTGCTTGCCATGTTGACCAAGCGAGCCAAGTTATCAATGTTGTGATACTCACACGAGAGGCGAATATCACTCCTAAGCCCAGCTTCAAACTTAACACACTTACCACGGTCACTGGCATCCCGATAATCAGAAAAACGGATGAGATCTTCAAACCGAGCTGCATAGTCCCCAACTGACATAGAACCTTGAGTCAATTGGAGAAAAGCAATCTCCTTATCTCTCTGAACATCCTCAGGGAAATACTTCCCTAGGAAAAGGTCCTTGAACACCTCCCAAGAAATCACAGGATTAGTTGCCACCAATCCTCTCCTTTGCTGATCCCGCCAATGTTCTGCCTCATTGGTCAACATGAATTCAGCTAGTCGAACATGCTACTCCATTGATGGTTGAAGAGAACAGAGAATCTTCTCCACTTCTTGTATCCACCTTTGAGCCCCATCAGGATCATTTCCACCTTCAAAACGAGGCGGCTCACTTTTCCTAAATCGTGCCATCCAGTCAATTTCCACTGGAGCTGGCGGAGGAGGTTGCAAAGCTGCTACTGCGGCTATTGCTGCTGCTGCTGCAGCTGCCATCTGCTCACCCTGTTGCTGTTGCATCTGAACCAGATGCTCCAGAATAGCAGCAATTCCATCATTACCCGCTCGTCTTCCAGCCATTCTGTTTAGCCAGGGAGAGCAGATCATTAATGCTTAATACTCATATATATATATATATATACCTTAGTATAAATATCCTATTAATACCTCTAGACTCTTACTATGTACACCAATTACTCGCTGGGTGAGTAATCATTGGAGTAATATAACTCCAAGGCCGAGGAGAAACTGCTCTGATACCATAAATGTAACACCCTCACATTAATTAGTTAATTTGTAGGTTTTAAATAAAATTAGACACTACACCAAAATATGGATTTAACAACGCCCATTTAACAACATTTTTGAAAAGGATGCTGTTGAAAGTTCACACGGAAGTATTAACAACGTCGTCTTTACTTTGTGTTGTCTATGAGAAATAAATTACAACACTCTCTTCACCAGGCGTTTTCAATATCTTTCTATTCCAACACTTCCATATAAGACAACATTGTTTTAAAAAGATGTTGTCTTTTCTCTTCACATATAACAACACCATCTTTACTAGGCGTTGTTAATTTGTTTCCACTCTATATATCATAATTATATTATTTACAAAAGTTTTTTTATTCATATAATTTAAAGTAATTACCCTATGTGAAAAATATATTTTTTATACTTTACTTTGATATATTGAATATTAAATTATTTTTAATACTTCCAAATTTCTAACTTCATTATTTGTCTATATGTACTCCCTTCGTCCTTTATTATAAGACCCCTTTGGATATTTTTACTTCTATCAAGATTGATAAATTTTATACGAAAATTGATATGTTGTTCCAAAAATACCCTTTTACCAATAATTTGAATTTAATAAATTTTTTGATTTTTCAATACTTACTTTACCTCCACCACCTACAACATTAAAACTACAAGTTTTGAAAAATATTTGCATTTTCCAATATAATTTTAATCATGTCTTCTCATTAAAACTTAGAGTGTTATGATTTAATGTCAAGGGTAATTTTTGAAGAAAAAAAATTAGAAGAGGTTCTTATATTTAGAACCAAATTTTTTTTACTCATAGGCTCCTATAATAAGGGACGAAAGAAGTATTTATTTGATGTTTAAAAATTTATTATTATTGTAGCATATAGATAAATTTATTAATTTTATTTGATGTTTAAAAAATATGATTTTGGGCTTAAATGGTTTAACTGGGACTTCAGCTATAGTGCTTGTTTAGAATACTCACTCTCTTCCAAATCCTTATTCCCTTCTTTCTCACGCGTACGGCAGAGCCGGTCTTCTTTCTTTACTCTTCCCCGCGCCCTTCGAAATCCTTATTCCTTCCTCACTCACAGCGGTCTTCCCTCTGATTCAGCTCACTCACGACGGAGGCGCAATTTTGACGGCTCAGCAATTTTATACGGCTCATCACTCAGTTCTGATTTGTTCTTGTTCTTCTGATCTCCTTCTTGTTTTGGGTTTTCATGTTATTCATTTCATTTTTCAACCTTTTTGTTAATTAATGGTGTTCATGAAGATTACCATGGTTCTACATCATTTCTTCTAGGATCTAATGTTGTTGTAAAGAATGTTGTTCGCCCCGTCAAGTTACCTGAAGTGAAAAGATTGACTCCTTACACCACGTGGATGTCCTGAATCAGATTGACCAGCTAGATTAAGGCTATTATGGCAATGAAAGAAGCTAAGAAGGGCACTGAACTCATTGATCATTTAACACCAGAAGCTTGTGTTGCATGGGTACTCCAAAAATGAAGCGGTACATGCATCGGGTACGTACCAGGTACGAGTACACAGCAGGTACAGCTAGGTACGTACGTACATACCGTATCCTACCCTTACTTACCCAAACGAAAAAAAAATTGGGTCGACAAAACGATCGATTTTAAAAGTTATTTATAATTTTTTTTAAAAAAAATCAAACTTTTAAAATCGGTCGACAAAACGATTGAGTTAAAAAGTATTTTTTAACTCGATCGTTTGTTTGACCGATTTAAAATAAAATAAAATTACTTTTTAACTCGGCTCTTTTTTAACGAGCTAGAAAGTCTTCCCTAAAAACAAAACCCTGTCAGACTCTCTAAAACACACAGACTCCTTCTTCAGCCAATTCCTTTCTTCTTCTCCGCGGTTCTCCCTCGCTCCGTCTCCCTCTCCAACTTCTTCTTCTTCGGGCTTATTTTTCTTCTTCTATGGCCACCTCGTCTCTCTCGCCTCCCTCACGAACCAGCCTTGCGCCATCTCTCTCGCTTCCTCCCTCTCGGTTCCGTGTCGCGAATCGCGACCCACAGACCCTTGCCGCCGCTAAATCGAGCCACCAACGCCATCTCTCGTTCTCTCCCTCAATCACGATTCAAATCGCAAACCTTAGAGGAAGCTGCCGTCAACAACTCCGCCATACCAACCGTCTCTCCCTTATGTTCTGCTACTCATCTCTGTCGTTCTCACTCTCCGAAGCTCAATCTCGTGCCGTTCTCATCTGCCAAACCTTTACTCTACCGTCGTCCTTTAACCATCATCGTCCTCAGCCCTTAGTCGAGCCACCACCGCCCTCAACCACCAAACCGTCACCGGTGGTTCAGCAATCTAGCTCAAGCTTCTTCGATTGTGAGCTTCTTCCATCACCGGTGCTACTTCAAACCTAGGTAGCTTTTTCTACTTCTACAATTTATTCGATCTAGTACAGCTTCTTCCTCGATTCACCTTAATTTCTGAATCGTTACTTTGTAATCTCTCTAGTTTAGCTCTCTGAATCAATTGATTATGACAATTGCAATGTAAATCTATTCCTATTCATAATGCTTTGTGTTATGTATCAAAGGTGTTCGATGAAATGCCTTTAATAAAAGTCACATTAAAATTGAAATGTTCTCTCTTGACCAGATGCACAGCTCGTTCATAATGTTTTGTTGGGGAAAGGTTTGATGAAAAAGAATGCTAACTTGATTACACCATTTAGAATCTGTTCGTGTAGAAGTTTGTGGAGTGTTTTGATGAGAGGGGAACTTCTCAGCTCTTGAAGATATATTGGGAAAAATTGAATCCTCGAGATGACAGGGAGAATATCTGCATTCAGCAATTAACAAATGCTTAATTTCTGTGCTTGAGTTTTGAATATTATAGTGTTATGTTTCCTAATCTCATTCTAGTACTTAGATCTGGTGCTGTGTAAACATGGATTATTACTAATTTTTACTAATTTAATTAAATTGTATCATTTCTCATTTGAAACCTTTATTGATCTAGTTAGTATTCTAACTTCTAAGCTATATACATTCCTTGAAAATGATCTTATTTGTAAAGAGAATATCTTTTGTAAGAAACATTGATTCACTTTTCCTGTATGTTTGTTTCTTTCCTGTACATATATTTCATTTCTTGTGATTGGGTGCGAAAAAATGCCTCCGAGAGTAGTGATAAGAGGCGCTGCAGCAAGGAGGATGAAGAAATCCTCCAACGCTTCTCAGAATCATGAAGCTGCCAAAGAGGTTGTTGTGAAGCATGAACAAAACCATGTTGTTCAGGAAGAGAAGGAAGAAGAGAATAATTCTGTTGAAGGTAAGATCAATGATGTCAAAAAGTAAAGTCTTTTTTCTCTTTTCATTTTATGTTTTAGATGCAATGATACTTATAATTTAGTGTTTTATGTTTTGTTTTTGATGCATACTGTGGCTATTATTATTATTTGATATGGGGGGTTTATGATGATATCAAAATTTTGCTTTTGTTGCCTTTAAATTTTGTCATCAATGTTTAATTTCTTGGGTTGAGGGTAATAGGGTATTGTTTAAGGAATTCAAAGAGGGAAGTTAACATTGGATAACTAAGTAGCGCTTCTCGATATGCTAAAGCATCAGTTTTAGGACAAAATTTCCATTTAATCTTCCTTAAACAATGCCTTTAGGGCCCTTGTTAACGTTCCCCATATATTTTTTAGGTTTATGAATTGTAATGGTAGATTTATGTTTTTTTAAACTTTTTAGTGCTATTGTTATACTATTATCTTACTTTTACTTTTTACTTTTCCTTTGGTATGGTATCAGCAGGTTCAAACCTTTGCTATTCCTTTTACTTTTTACATTAATTGTTTCATTTTTTACAGCCCTACCTACAAATTTTCAGTTGTATTTTGATAATATTATGTTTGCTAATTGCAGAACCGGAGGACGAGAGAACTTTTTCCACTGTAACAAATGCGGTAAGCTTTTGGAGTGAACATCAACTCCCCTGAACTATAAACCCTTTTAATATTTGCTATTCAATTTCCAAACTGTGTGTTTCTTTAATTCATCAAATGTCCTGTCATGGTTCCTTCTTATCCCTAGGATGTTGCTATTCATCGGCGATGAAGGATTCACACTACTGCATTGAAAAAGTAGTTGACCAGTAATTATTTCTTCTTTTTCTTATTTATCTTAAGTATAAGATAAATTCTTTTAGAACGATAGAAAAACCAGAAGATATCGTATAAGTATGAAAGAAAACTGTGGCTGTTAGATGTAACTAGTTTAGTTAGCTTATGTTTAGACTAGATTTGTTAGTTTCTGAAGCTCAGTCACTTAGTTACAACTGTCATCGTCATGATAGTTATTGAATATTTATAGACCTGCATTCTATTCTAAGTTTTGTGAATAACATTACTCAATGATTCTCTTGTTTTAGTTGTTTGTTCTCTATTTAATTTGTTTCTTTTACTTCACTTTATTTCTCTTTCTCAGTAATATCAAACATTATTTAGGACTAAGTGATGACAGTGAAATATCTATGTCATAGTTTGTAACAGTTTTTTTTTATCTTGAAGATAAACCTGCTGGCAGCTAGAAATGAGAGGAAGAGTGTTCAAATAGCTAAGATTGTCATGATTCCAACAAGAGAGCAAGATCCATTTAGCATGCAAGGTAAAAAATTACAAGTTACTTTTGGTCAGATGCATGATAATTATCAATTTGATTGTTACTGAAAATGTATATATTGTTAATTATCTTTAGAGTCTATGCCTTTAACACTTTAAGTATGTAATTACTATTGTTAGGGCCTTAACTTTGACATGTATTTACTACCTAATGATTATAATTGATATAATCAAACCTCTGATGTTGAATTTATACAATGACATTTACTCAACTATGCTAATTTCAACTTTAGCATATGAAGCCAATAAAAGTATGTGGTGTTCATCACTATAAATGTAATTATTGTATAACTTCTTTTAAACAAACCTGCAGGCAATACCGATTGCAGAACTGGAACTGAAAGTTTGCCTTATAAAGTGGGGGATTATGGTTTTTCGATGATGATGTTGTCTCATTTTAGCTCTGCATGGAAGAAAGCTCACATGCTATGTAGTGTTGGAAATTTTATTGTAAGAGGGACTAAGAAAGCTCATAAGCTATGTACTTAGTAAAACTTTGAAATTGATGTAGACTAAGGTAGTTTTCAATTTTGTTTGTGAAAAGTATGTTGTGTACTTATTTACTCTATTTGTAATGAAACTTTTATTCTAAAAAAATTATTATGTTGACCTTAATTTTTTCTTTAGTTATTTATTTATTTCTAATTTTTTATTATTTTTTTAGGAAGTTTCACGATTAGTGGAAAAAATATTATAAAAAATTGGTGTTGATTTAGCCACAATTTCATTTGTGGTTATATATATATATATATTTTTAAATTTACTTTCTTTCTTAGCCACGGTTATAACTGCAACTAATACAAAAAAAAACTGTAGCAAAATGAATATAAGACAACACCATTTTAAAATGGTGTTGTTAATGCTTTAGTTTCAACAGCACCATTTTAAAACAACGTTGTCCATGTTTTAGTTTCAACAGTGCCTTGTGAAAATAATATTGTCAATGCTTTACTTTCAACCGTGCTATTTAGAGATGGTGTTGTCAATACCTTTGTTTCAACAACGTCATATCAAGACAGTGTTGTCAATGCTTTCGTTTCAACAACGCTGTTTATTTGCACTGTCGTTCTTTTAACAACGACGGCTTTGACAACGCCCGAAATTCGTTGTTGAAAAGTCAAAATTGACGTTGTTGATCCTTAATTTTGGTGTAGTGAGAGTTTGAAAATTCTTTTTAAAACTTAATTTCTTTAAAAGGTTTTACGAAAATCCGGCAGAGTTTCCTCTGTTTTCCGAACTTCCCAAAAAATTTTCTTCTTTAAACCTGTCAATCCTGAGTTACCTAACAACTTAGATCATAATAGTAGTATAGTCAGATTAATTCCTAACGCCCGATTAGTACAAGTTTTGGGCACATAGCTAATGCATATTTTAAACATTACAAAAATAACAGTTTTCAATATAATTAGGAAATAAAGTCCGCTCAAGGTATCACGAATACACTCCACGTGGTGGAGAATTTCCTGCTCGGCCTGCAACGATGTAAGCTCCGCTCTGGTACCTGAAAATAATCAACCACAAGAGGGGGAGCATTACACAGAACTTAAAAAGATAAATCCTATAAGAGACATAGTAATAAACTAAGCCTACACCATTATTAGCATACGTTATTCATTTAATCAATCTCTTCTAGGTCCTTACTTATTCTTACATTTTTTTAATTTTTGGTTCTATTATCATTCTTTCATTTCCATTCTTTATCCATTTTCCATTATTTGGCCAACATGTTGGTTACCTTTTCGTTCCTTTACTCTCTTATTGGTTACAGGGTCTAACGACCTCCTGCCATTTTACTTTTTATTATTGTGACAGGGTCTACCGACCTCCCGCCATTTTACTTTTTATTATTGTGACAGGGTCTACCGACCTCCCGCCATTTTACTTTTTATTATTGTGACAAGGTCTACCGAACTCCTGCCATTTTACTTTTTATTATTGTGACAGGGTCTACCGACCTCCCGCCATTTTACTTTTTATTATTGTTACAGGGTCTACCGACCTCCTGCCGCCCAGTCCTTTCTCTTTTCTTTATCCTCTTTTATTTTAAGTATATTCTCTTCACTAATGATTCTCATTTTTAACTAGTTCTGCTTGATTAGGCCATATACGTTATATTTTAATTCTCGTTACTAGCTCTTAGTTATTTCCCTATTCTCTTTCTTTTCTTTTTCTTCTTCTCTTCCTTTTCCTTTTTCCTTATTCTTTTTATTAATTACTCTAGTTTACATCTAACTCCACTTAGCTTTGGTATAGTCATTATATTTTAAATTCCCGTTTCAAATTCTTAGTTATTCCAATGACTCCTCTGTCTCACACATTTATTTACTTATTTTTCCTATATTACTACTCCATTCTATTTAACTACCATGATTGCATTCTCTCTTTTTGTCTTATCATCTTTTCACTAAATTATTTTACCGATTACCTACTTGTATTTGGAATTTAGTTTATCATTTTCGTTTCTATTTCATTACTACCTGACAACTCTTAACTAAGTCTACTCCATGCTTTCTTATTTTTTTCGTACTCTAACTCCTCTTTTACCTCACCGTTAGTTTTAATCATTCTACTCTCCTTGCCTATTACAAATACTCTATATTCTTTTACTCTCACGTTTCGCTGGTTTCCCTTAACTAATTTCTCTTGGTTTTATTTTATGTTTTTCTACACTTTCATTCTATATTAACTCTTTTAATATCCTAAATACAATCGTTCACTCCGGACCTTATTCCATGCACATACATTTTGTTCCCTAAAAGGTGGTTTCCATTATCAATTTTAAGTAAATCATTTATATTAGCAGGGACTACCATAAGGTTCATTAACTTATTTTTTAATTATCCTATTCTTAGTCACCACTATAGAATCCTAGAATTTACTTCCCAAGTAAAGGTAACACATCCCTTCTTACCTTAACCAAGGACAGAGTTATGAACCTTCAACAATCTAGCTCCTTACCCCCTTTTGCCCTAGCTCCTAGAAACTTCAATAGATGAGCCCCTAAAATCGTGAGAAGGAGAAGGAGGAGTGTGAGCTTGCTTCCTTGGGGCCAAGAAAATGAGGAGAACTCATAAGAGTGTGGTTCACAATAAGGAGGGGTTCGAAATCCATGAAGAAAAGAGAGGAAATTCGTGTGAACTATGAGGAAGAGAGGAGGAATGAGATTTACCTTGTTTTAAGGAGAAATAAAGTGGAATGATGATGATTCTTGATGCTAATTAGTGATGTGTTCTTGGAGTATTAGAGAGAGAAAGCTTCATGAACCTAGGTGGAGAGGGAGAGAGAGACGTGAGGAGAGGAGAGATGAGAAAGAGAGCTTGAAGATAGAGATGGTGATGGAGGTGGTGATGGGGAAGAGAGGGAGAGAGTTTGGGAGTGGTGGATCTTGCACTTGGAGGGCTTGGTTATGGCTATGGAAGTTGGCTTGCCATGGAGGTTTGATGTCCTAGCTTGGGGAGGGAGAATGGGGCATTTTCGTGCCCCCCTCACCTTTATTTTTTTTTCAAATTTGATGCGTGTTAATCGATTAACCAGTTGGTTAATCGATTAACCAGTGTATTTTATTTTTTACCAGCTTTCAGGTCTTAATCGATTAAGCAGTTGGTTAATCAATTAAGCAGTTCAGCCCACCATTTATTTGCACATCAAAGCGCCATAACTTCTTCGTTACCCGTTGGATCTTGCTCAAATTTGAAAGCAAGCTTCCCTACATACTAATCTTCACATCCAACGGTGGAATTTGTGTTTAGAGTTGTAAATCTTTTATTTTAAATTTCCTAATATAGGGTGTTTATAACACCAAAAACATCGCTTCTAACGCTCTTTTGTTTATCTTTCAACCTCCTTTCCGATGCCAATTCTTCATAACTCCTTCATGGCACTCTCCGGGATCCCAATCCATCACCTAAACTCTTCTTTAGCATGATTATCATTCTTATAACCCTATCATTATTCTAATTATTTTGGTAATTAAAATTCGGGATGTTACGGTTTTGATCAAGCTCAAGTCATTGAGAAGCTCAACAAACAAACAACAATCAACAATGATGAAGAGAGAGCAAACTCATGAAGATTCATTATGTGTAAATTGTAATATCTTTATTTTGAGTCTTAGAGTTTGATGAGTTTGGGTAGAGTTATTAGAGGGTAGTGAATCTCTATCAAGTGCATGATCATATTATATTTTGAGTATTCACTTAACCTAAATCAATAGGTGGCTTAGAGTTTTGAAAGAAAAGGTTTAGATTTGAGAAAACAAGTTTTTAGAAGTGTTTTTACAGTGCTTAATTGATTAACAGGACTGGCTAATCGATTAACAGCTTTTGAATCAGGTCTTAATCGATTAACCTGATGGCTTAATCGATTAACATGATTTTAACAAGGGTTAATCAATTAACCTGTGATGCTAATTGATTAACACCTACTAAACTGGTTTTTAAAATACGTTTTTCACTTCTCAAAATCAGTTTTTAAGTTTCCTAACTTTTGGGTATTCTATATAAACCTTTTCCTAACCTTTGTGAATTACAAGAACAAATCAATTTCATTTTCATACCATTTTAGAAAGATCAAAGCCACACTATTTTCTCTCATTTTCAAAAGATCAAAGTTCTCATTTTCATATTCTGTGATCAAGAATCTTTAAATATCATGTGTTCATATTTTCATAGTTCTTGAAAGAGATTCATAGGATTGATATTGTGTTTTCTATTGTGTTGTAATCATTGCAAGAAGGCAAGCTCAAATACAACAAATGAAAAGCCTTGGTGTGTTGTTCATCAAGCAAATTAAAGAAGAAGAAGTCTTGGTGTGTCATCAAGCAAAGTGGAAGACTTGTTGTGAAGTTATCAACAAGCAAGGGAAGAAGGTTAGATTAGATTTCAATAGGATTGAAAGACAAGAGTGAGGTATCTCTTGGAGGCTATCAAGAAGAGAGTCTTGAGAGGCGTATTACTTGTAATTTGAGAGTTCTAATTCCTTAGTGAAGAATCTCTCTTTGTTGAAGAGGGGACTGGATGTAGCTCTCGGTGGTTGAGAGTGAACCAGGATAAAATCACTGTGCAGTATCTCTATTCGCTTAACTCTTTAATATTTGTCATTTCATATTGTTCTTGATTGAAAGCCTAGAAAAGATTGATTTTCCATAATTGAATGAATTAGTTTTTAATTGTGCAAATTGATTTGAGGAAAATCATTTTCATAAGCTAGGTAATCAATAACAATATTGGTGTTAATTAATTCCGCTTTATCTCTGATCTTATGTGTTAATTGATTGATTTTCGGTTTCGGTTGAAAAGTGATTTTTCAGTTTTAACAGTAATTAATCGATTAACCTGTTGTTTAATCGATTAACCAAGTTTGTTGTCAGGCATTAATCGATTAGTCTGATTGCTTAATCGATTAAGGGCTGAACTTTTTGTAAAAAATCATTCGTTTTAATTATTTCGATTTGTTTCATTCGAAAATCTTTCAAGGTTTCTTTAACACCTATTCAACCCCCCTTCTAGGTGTTCTCCTAGTGTTACTTAGTCATTTCACCCACCGATTGTAGTATTTACAAGTTCAACAAAATTGTATATGACTCCATTAAAACACTACTCTATCTATCTCAAGATTGCTTGGTATCTCAGCCAAGGAATAAAAGTTCTGCAACAAGGGACTTGAAACAGTGCTACTGCTATTGCTAAAGGGTCACCAACACAAATAATATAAAGAGTTGATGACAATACCAAACACAATAAATTCCAAACAATAATGTCATTAATTACTATCTAAATGTCATTTAATGATATTTAATTATCTAGTTCAAGTATAAAGGATGCTCAACGCTCCAAAACATTATCAATGACCTCTTTTGATAGATGACCTGGCGGATTGTGCAAAAATACCTGAAATATAATAAAATGAAAAATTATTAATATAAATTAAGCAAATAATATAAATTAAACAAATAATATATACTCCACATACATAGTCATTCAATTACCTCATTCCAATTATTCTTAATTTTTGCAGTGATAATGGTAAGCATATGTATCATGACATAATATCCACACCTTGCGGATCTTTCCTTCTTTATAAATAATAAAGGGGTTGGAGAAAATCTTAGAAAATCATCCTTATAGAGTTAGGCAATGCCCAAAAAATCAGGACCCCACTATCTACTACTTTTACATTGTTCTGATTAAATGACTTTTAGCTACTAAAAAGTTTTATCCAACTTTAATGATCAAGACTCAATACTAGACTGAACTTATGAATTCTGAACTTAAGAATTCTGAACTTAACACTAAAAGGGAGAGGATATTAGAGTGTTTTGATCATTTTTTTTCTATTATTTCTTATTTCCTTTTTGGCTAAGAACCCACAATAGTGTAGTAACAAAGCATGAGCAATTATCTATTGCAATCATGTTGCCCTATAATGTTGTGATCAAGAAAAAATAACCTCAAAATAAAGTAAACAATTGAAGATACCTAAAAACAACAAAAACAATATCAATAATAGAGATGCAGAAAAGGAATAAAAATCATGAAGAATAGAACTCTGACAAGCAAAATGCCCACAAATCCATCTCTCAGATCTTAGCAGCGACACTCCAAATGCGAACAATTAATTTTGTAGCAAAGAATAAAAATCTAGCAGCACATACAGTGAAATTAATTACTCCTAATTAAGAGAGAGATAAAAAAACAAAAACAAAGTCAATGTACCTTGCCGCGCATCCAATGTATGGAATCGACTCTCGCGAATGTTCTGGAAGAAATAACTCTCACTCGATTTCGAAGTAAAATTAAGTCAATGTGAGAATGAGGGAAAGATTTTCCCAAACAGTGTCATTGTAAGGTAAGAAATTGAGGAAAGGCTAAACCAGACAAGGGTTAGTACCTTGGCACAGAGCTTGGCGGATTCGGCAACAACGACGACGAAGGAGGGTCTCAATGGCGGCGGCAACACGCGATGACGACAAACTTTGGGGAGGAGAGGCTCTGCGATTGGGGACAGAAAGGAGATGAGAGACAGAAAGGAGAGCAGCAGCGCGGCGAAGAAGAAAAGGAGATGGCGGAGAGACAAACCTAGGAGACAGCGGAGGCAGAATGAAAGAGTTGGCGAAGAAGACCGGCAGCGCGGTGGTGAGAGGGAACGAAGGAGAAGAACCGGAGAGGAGACTGGCGGTAGAGTGAGACTAAGTATGTGACTTATTTGCTGTGAAGGAGACGAACCTAGGTTTAGAAAGTATGTGACTTATGTGACTGGCGAAGTGAAAGTATGTGCGCGCGTCTTACAAATTTTGGGGCAAACTTATTAAATCGGTCATTATGACCGATTTAGAAACTCAATTTTTTTTAAATAAAAAATCGGACTTAAAACGAACTATTTAGAAAGATCAAAATATAAAAAAAAATAATTAAAAAAAACACTTTCTAAATCGGTCGTTTGTGTCCGATTTTAAAAGATTGAAAAATTAAAAATTTTAAAAAAGAAGAAACACTTTCTAAATCGGCTCAAGTAACGACGGATTTAGAAAGTACTTTCTAAATCGGTCGTTTTTGACCGATTTTAAAAGATAGACTTTCTAAATCGGTCATTACTTGAGCCAATTAAAAAATTAAAAATTTTAAAAAAGAAGAAACACTTTCTAAATCGATTGTTTAACGACCACACTTTCTAAATCGGTCGTTTGATTTTAAAAGATTAAAAAATTAAAAATTTTAAAAAAGAAGAAACACTTTCTAAATCGGCTCAAGTAACAACTGATTTAGAAAGTACTTTCTAAATCGGTGGTTGAACGACCGATTTAGAAAGTTAGATTTTATTTACAAAATTGTCACTGCGTTTTTTTTAAATCGGCTTTTCAACGACCGATTTTAAAACCTTATTTTCTAGTAGTGGATCAAATTAATCTCATCCCCTACCATGTGGCATACCTCCTACACCGCTCTGTCTTTAACCTTCTTCTTCTCCGTCCCCTCTCATTTTCTTTCCTTCACCCTCTCACGCAGTTAATACCATCAGACCACCACAATTTAAATAACTAACTATACAAACTGTTATGGATCGGGAACATGGTCACCATATAATCAAATACAAGGTTAGAGGATGAACTAAGGGACTCATGTTCTGGTCTATCGGCACCACAAGGGCCACAACCATGATCCATGATCATGACCAGAACTTATCGGTCTAACGGTAAGACGGTCCACGGCCCAACCCATTACTCGAGAAGGGCCTTAGACTCATGAAACCGGTATGCCAGATTCACAGGGATATCGAGCCCAATACCTACATGAACCAGTTTGATGGATTGAGGTCCAATATGGCCCAACACTTACGGATAACAGTTTGACTAATGGAGGCCCCACATGGCTCAATGATCCATTGACATTGATCTCACGAATTAACGGTATACTAGCCCATTACCTTGCACCCTCAACCAAATAACTGATAATTGAAGTGCCACATTCCTTCTATATAACGGAACTATCCGTTGGGCATTGGACGATGCCCACCATAGATAACCGTCACCTTGAAGACCCTCACCCGTAGCGGGAATTAGGGGATTGCCTTAAAGGAGCAAGCCCTGTCATTACTAGGAAGACAACTATAGGAATGGGTAAGGGAAGAAGTTATGCACCTAACTTACTCACACAAGCTCACACACACACCGAAATACTAACGGGAGAATAGTGACCTTGCTCTTAGGTGCTCTTCTCAAAGTCAGACAACAACAATAAGTTTTTAGTTTAATTTTTTTAAAGTATTGAGTTTGGTTTGAACTCCCACCTTTTTAGTTTTTATATAATTATTTTTAGTTGTTGTTTAATAATAATCTTTACTTTATAATAAAAATAATAATAATCTTTAATTTAAAAAATTTAATATAAAATTAAAATATCAACAATCCGTGCATTGCACAAGATAAGAGCTAGTCCTACTTTATATATAAAAAGGTGTCCAAACCGAGGCTCCAAAATCTCTCTCGGCAAAATCGAGCATCCTCATTAAAAGTTGGTGAATTCTCAACTCTAGAGGCTGCCACATGTCATTCAAATAGCATGCATCAACAATTATTCATATCCACCCTCAACTTCCAGTAACCACCAACCCTTCACCCTCTCTATTACTCATTTATTTTCTTTCATTCTCTGCCACTTTTATTTTCTCTTTTTTTTCTTTTCCTATCCAACATTGGTCTCTCTATTTTCTCTTTCGGATCACACACGCCAGGAACAGAGATGTCCCCTGGAACCCCAACTCATTTTAGAGCCATCGCATTCTTAGTCCAAAACTCCCTTGGCTGCGCATTCTCGGTCACTATTTGAATGCTCTTTCGTGTGGGAAGTTGGTTCATGGTTTGACAATCAAGATTGATACCCAAGGGCCATCCATATATGTTGATAATGTACTCATGGATATGTATGCCACTTGCTGTGATAACATGTGTGATGCCAGAATCCTTTTTGATGATATTGTGACCAAAAATGTTGTCTCTTGGACTACTTTGATAACTGGCTATACTCAGAGAGAAGATGCATATGCTGGTCTTCGCGTTTTCCGTCACCGTATCCGGTTTCTATTATTTTTCCGTCAATTTGCATTTTTATTATCATCCTTTTCAATCATCATTCATATTTTTCATATTTTTGTTGAAAAATTATTACATTTGTCATTTGCATTTTTTATCGGAAGTCATCAATTCTCATGCGTCTTTTATTGAAACTTGAAGCATAGAAATGTTGATATATGTTGTTAGAAAGGAGATGGTAGTATAAGAAAGAATTTTTTTAAAGCGTATAAGAAAGAATAGATTTATACAGATGTAGGCTAATTTTAACTATTTATTTATATTGAAGACTGAAGTTGTTATATTTGTCTAAAATCATTCATGGTAGAAAATTTTGTTATATTTGTCTAAAATCATTCACGGTAGAAAATTTGAAGAGTAGTATATATTTTTTTTATTAAAAGCCAAATTGGTGCTTTTTTGGTTGTGATAGTAAGGCCTATCAGATCAAGTTTATGCTTAAGGATTTGAGATTCAAATGAAGGACATGTAAATCCCAATTTAAGCGGATTCTACCTCGGTGTAGGCCTTACTTTTATTACTATTTTTCATAGGATTGAAACTTATTTGCATATGCGCTTTCATAAAATCTTAAATAAAATTTTAGACCCTGAAATGAGTTATGCATGATAATGGTAATAGAATAATAAATGAAACCAACTTAGTTAGTTTCCTGCAGTCGGTTTGCCTCTAAAAAATTAAAAATATTTTTGATGAGTGTTAAAGAAAATGACTATATTGATTTGCTTTTATGGGTTATGCTACGCTTTTATTGGATTTTTCAATGTGATTTTAGTAGGAATTGCAAATTAGTCTTAGATCTGGGTTGATCTTAGACTTTTTAAATTTTTTACATTCTTAGTTGCTGATTGAAAGATTAGTTTCAATACCATTTTGGAATGCGAGAATATGACAAAAGGCAGTATCTAATAATCCCTATATACATCAATAAACAATGCTTATCTGGGATAGTAGAACATAAATAATAACTTCTTGGAAGAGTAAAATCGGTAATATGTTGACTACAGTATTTTTATAAATTTTTTTTTAGTAGTTTGTTACACTAACACATACCAACTTGCAATCCTAACAAATGAAATTCAATTTTCATCTTAATACACATTCATGATGTGACAACTGTTAATGAGATCCAAGCTATGGTCTAGATGAAAATTGATGTTCAAAAAAGTACCATATGAAAAAACTAAATAATTTATGCAATAACTACCTTTTTTGTCCACGAGTAGAAAGCCATGCATATATTATAATACCTCATGATTACTCAAATTCAGAAAATAGTATTTAACATGAGTTTTAAGCTATCCAATATAACTTTAGTCTTTTTTTATTCTTTTAAAAAAATCCCAGAAAATATGTATAGGATAATACATTTTATATATGCAAGTCCATATCATAAAAATGATAATTAGGAACCTAAAAATAGGTTAATTTATGCAAATACTTTCATTTTGAGTATCAGAATGTGAATCATCAAATATATTATTTACCTAACTTTACCTTTTAGAAATACTTTTACTTTTTAATGGTTCATATAATTATTGCAAGCGTTTTTTTTTTGTTTAAATGAAAATAGATTCTCACAAGAAAGAGACATCAATTGAATGCAAATGGAATAATAATATATATATATATAAATTATTTTGTTAGTATGTTTTCACAAACTTGATCATTTGAATTTCATCTAATAATTTTATGTTGACAAATTAGTTGATACTAACTCAATTAAAAAACATAAAATTATTTATAATTAGCAAACAAACAAATGACCCGTACAATGCACAGACATAAAACTAGTATATATATACACCGTCCATCATGGTGGCAAATATTTGGGTGAGAAAAAAAAATTGAATAAAAAATTAATTAAATGGGTTTAGTAATTGGTACTCATTCAGTAAAAAAAAAAAAAATTAGTACTCATTAATTTATTAAATAAACTATAGGAATCGATTGAAATCTCGGTCAACCAAAGAAATGAATACTGTTGTATATGGCGGGAAGAGTTAGTTAGAAGTGTGTCTGAAGAAAACGCAAAATTACAAAAACACCCTCTTTTCCTCCTCATTTGGCTTATTCTGCTTCTTCTGTGCCTCATTCACCTAAACACACAAACTCTTCGCTTGTAAAATTCCCCTTTCTCTCTCCTCTCTCTCTCTCTGCAAGAAAAGAAATCCAAGAACCCTCACTGTTTCTCTTTCTCATTCATTCTCAATGGAAGTGGACACTGAACCGCAAACACCAGCTGACGTGTCAATGGAAGAGGATACTGATGATCTTCCTCCCGTTGAGTACCAAGTCTCCACCCTTCCCGTCACCGTCGACACGGTGGACGCATTAGGCAACCTCCTCCCTTTCACTGTCACCAGCAACTCCATCACCGCCGCTGGACGCTGGTCACTGGTCCCCGGAAGCCAGCAGTTTTACGGCCTCGTCCTCCCCGACCGCCTCGCACTCCCAACCAACTTCACCATCGCCACCAACACCTTCGTCATCCTCGTCACCGTCCAAGCCGACGGCGAGACCTACTTCAATGTCACTCCCACACTCAACGAGAATACCGAAGAACATGATAAGCATGAACTTCGCATCGACACCACTCTCCCCATCGCCATGTTCCCCATCGCTCTCACTCTCTGCCTCGCTGACGTCAACACCAACACCAGCATTGCCTTCGTTATCAGATTCCTCACCAACAAAATCGCCTTCGCCACCGAAACCATGCCATTGAACACTCCCTTTGCGGCCTTCCTCAGAATGCGACCAGTTTAATGAATGAAGATGATTCATCAAGACTTCTTCTTCTTGCTGCTGGCGGTGCATGTGGTGGTTTAATTTGATTTTCTTCAATTCATCTTTTGATTCTTTCTTTCTTTCTTTCTTTCTTTAACAACAGTTCCTTCATTGCACGCACTTTCAACATTTGTTAGTTCTTTCTTTTTATCTTTAATTTCCTGCCATGTTATGAGTAGAAGATCGATGTTATTAGCTATGGCGCGTGATGATTTAGTTTAGAAGACAAGTAGTCAATGCAATTTGATTAGTTTGTTTGGTTCAAATTCTTTCTTTCTTTCTGTTATTGAACAAGTAATAAATGTATAGAAAGAAAATTTGATAGAGGTGCCAAAGTTATAATAATAGCGTGATTCTGTGTTCTTCGATCTGCTTTAATTTGATTCAACATCGTTTCCTTCATCTCTTGATTAGTTTGGTTGTTTCAAGTTTCAACTTGATTCTGTGTTCTTGTGCTCTGATTCATGTTTTTTATATTTAATATGTGGGGATTGGGTATGTTGTATCACATAAAATCAGGGCCTCGTTATTATAGATTAGTTTCATAACAAAAGATAAAATTACTATAAAGTATTACACCACCGGGATTATAGATTTTAATTTGATATTGCAGAGTGCGGAGTTCCACGTTCAAAAATAAAAATCATAATAGCATAGTTCATTTAAATTTCTAGTACTTAACTTTCAAAAAAAAAGGAAATGAAAATTCTAGAGGTTAATTTTTCATATTTGCTTCATCTGTAGAATTTCTTTTGATTATTCCTGTCAACCTTATGGAAAAGAACTTTAAGCTTTCACATATTTAGAAAAGAACTATTAAATAGCATTTGTTATATGAATCAATTTCATAAGATTCCACTTTCATACGGTGCAAATAAATGGACCATACTCATTTGACACAATATCTTTTACAAATATCATATTTTGTGTATATATATATATATATATATATATATATATATATTATTGAGAAATACTGTTGTGGAAAAGGAAATATAAGTAAATATAAAAAATAACTAAGGAGTTTTTCTTTAAAAAATACATGAAGTGCGGAGAGGTAGTGGAAAAATGACACTTTAAAGTCTAATGCTTTTCCTTATGAAAATTCATTTTGTACCAAAACATGAACAATGTATATTATTGTAGTACCCGATATTCCATCCAATTACTCCTGTAATCTTTGCTCCATCCAAAATTTTATTAGTCAAAACCTTGATTCGTACTTTTCTTTTCGCACTATATAGCATTACCGTTAAAGTGTTTATCCTTCGCGTTCCATGATAATATTCTCTTCGTCCCAAATGTATTTTTAATTATTTTACATTATTTTATAAGTTATGTATTTTTAGAATCTCGATATTCGTTTATATTTGTTTTTTTAATTATACCCTTATTTATTATATTCTCTTCGTTACTACTCATTTTTCTATCTTTTTTTAATAAAGTTTTCATACATTTATTATTACTCTATCAAATTATTAATTGAGGGTAATATAATGAAAATATACTAAATTCGTGTATCATTTACCCATTCCTTAGTTTATGTGCAATGATTAAAAGAACATAACTTATAACTTACATGGGATGAAGAGAGTAGTAATTTTTTTTTAATTATTATTTTACAATATTGATTGGTAAAAAGGAGTATGAATTACTATTTTTGTATGTTAACATTATTCCTTTAAACAATTTCTCATGCTCTAGTCTTGTATATGGAAAAAAATTTGTGTTAGGAGAACTAGTCCTACCATACATATTGTTCCTTAACGAGAAATTAACCAATTACTCCGTCCGTCCTAATATCTTGGTAAAAAATACAAAAAATTTTGTCTTATATTAAAGTAAAAAAATAAATGAAAAATCTTAAAGATTCTATATTATATAAATGATTGATAAGTAAATAAGGAAAACACATTTAAAGAATTTTTTTTAGCCAATATTGCATTATGTATTAATTGTAAAGATATGAAAATTTGTATAATATCAATTTATAATTAATGAGTGAATCATAGCATTATGTTAAACATATACTCTCTTATTTTCATTAGCTTGTTGGACTTTTACCAAGATAATAGGACAGAGGAAGCATAATAGAAGCACAATATTTACCGGCATGTCAAGAGCCCATCAACAAAAATAGTTTGCTTTTATTTTCAAGCTTAACACAAGAGTCGTCAAGCTGTAGAAGGAAATAAAGACATTTTTGGCTTTTGTCTGTGTGGTTTGTACACCAATAGAAATTAATCAACAATAATACTATCAACTCACTTTTTCTAGCACAATTGATGGAGTCTCTTCGTCGCCATTAGCTTAGACGCTAAAAATGATATTGGAGAAAAGTTAATATATCATCATTTTCCTTCGTTAGCTTAAGCTTTTAAGTAGATGAGCGGTCGTATTGGTAAGCAATTAATTACCCTTACTATCATCTTTTCCAACCAACTTTGTAACCCAATGCCCAATCCATTCTGGCATTCTATAAGGACTTCCGATCAAAACTACCAACACTGCTCTACATTTAACTCAGCAGGTTTATTATATTATCAAAAAAATATCTTTCTGCCCAGATATCCTACCAACAAGATTGTGCTGACAAAGACCAACACGGGGAAAAAGAAAGACCATAACCATAAGCTAGCAATGTTCATCTCCATGGCGTATCAAGTAAACCGTAAGCAAATCCTATCGAATATCGATGAGAGCCTAACACAGTCATACACTCATACCCAAATCAGTAAAACCTAAGCTCGATGAATCCCTAATCACAAAACTCAATATATAGACGCTTGATTTGATTCAGGCAACTTTGGCAAAACAAACAGATTTGATTCCAGACTCTACAAGTAATTCAACAAATGAAAGGAAGTAAAGAACAGTCTTAATCAGAATTCATTATCTGTATAATCAGAACAAAATACTTGTTACAAGGAATCCATAGATTTCAATCCCACAAACAGCAATAGGCATTAGAAAGCAGTGACGCACCTATCATAAATTACACTGAAGCAGAGCCAATAATACTCACACTATCAGTTCTGCATTTATCTATTCCTATGTGAAATGGAAAAGAACGTACATGATTTAAGAAAACTTCAGATAATCAAACTGTTGTAGGAACATAATTTTAATAAGGCAGAACCAAGTTCCGAGAGTTGGCTAGCCTTTGGGGACTTCGTCAAGCAATTCAGGTAGCACTAATAGGCCGTATGTCTCCTTATTGATCAATAGTAACTGTTCCCCATCCATAACCAGGACTGGAGCTACACAGTGCTAACCAATTAAGAACTCCACTCACAAAATTTCCCCATTTCAAAGTGTAAATGTGGTGATTTTTTGGATCGAACCTCATAGCTGGGTTCCAAAAACGGCCCCAGAATTTCCCAATACCCTCTTTGTAGGAAAAAAGTACGGGGTGGAAATACTTAGAATAGTTGTGCTCATAGTTTACATACTATGCCATACCGGTTCCGGTACACGGGACGTGATTCATATAGGTTCGTCACTTTTTACATTATTTTTAGACTTTCTTTATAGCAAACTTGGTACGTGGAACACGGTACACCGAACCCAATACGTGGTATGTAGGTTAAATAAGTAAACCATGTAACTATGATTTTGCTTGAACACAAAAACAATGAGATTATGTACTTTGAAACGTGTTTTCAATATTAATTAAAGCATCTAAAGATTTTCCATTAGCTATTCTAAAAATCTCACTTCTAGTAAAGAATCTTGAAGGATTTAGAGTAAATCATTTGATTTTGAGCATAACTCTATCTACTAAGTTGCAACCGGGGAGGCTTCAACCACTGAAGGGTCGCATTGCTTTAGGGTCATGGGAATAGTGAGGAACACCCCTTCTTGACCCAAGATGTCTCAACCGAACAATCGACTTAGATACCACTTGTTAGGACCTGCAATCGAGGAGACACCAACCACCGGGGAATCACATTGTGCCCCAAGGTCATGGGAATAATGAAGAGCCACCAACAAGTGAGACCGCACAACCAAAACCTTAAGGTAATGGTTCAATGGGTCTTGCCATGTATAAACACTCTTACCTATCCCATCCTATACAATGTTGGATTTCATCTCACACTTGAATACTCAAAAATCTTGTTATTGGGAAAAATAACTTTTCCTATAACCTTGCCTAAGAACATAAAAATAAAATAAAAAAACAGAACAAGACACATGGAAAAAAATTCCAAAACCGGAGAAAAAATCAGGATCATTGCCTAATGACAATAAAAAAAATAATACTATGTGAAATTTTTTAAACATATTGACTACTATTCACTTGACCTCAATACACCTACTATATCCGAAGCCTTGCAGTATCTAAACTATATCTCACAATACTATCTCTAAGCATAAGAAGAGAGAAAATAAAGTTAGATACAAGTTTAAAGTGTTTCAAATTGGGGCAAATTAAAACAATGCGGGAATTTCTAAAATAGAATATTTCAAGCAAAAAAACCCAACAAACTCCACCTTCGTTGAAATATACTCATTTCTGCTTTCATTGCCTAAACCGACAATCATACATTAAAGGAACTATCATACTTCACCATAAAGAGTATACCTGCTGTCATGCTACACATATTGAAACCAAGCTGAAAGGTTTATGGTGCAACTTCCATGATGGTCATCTCCAGAAGTTCCTCAGCAACCGACATCACCCACCACACGCCTTGCGTCAATATCAACCAATGACTATGTCACACCTTGCATCAATAATTAGATAGTAAAGACATAGTTAATCTTACACCATACATACCATCTATAACACCTTGATTATTTTATAAAGGGAATAAGATAATTTATTAAAAGTGTTACAGCGGAAAATAAAAATTCCCTTTACTCAAGAATAGTGAATAAAAATTTTCTTTCCAAATACATTTAATATCAGGGTTACAAAGGATCAGATCCAATTGAACATCTTCTTTCTCCGCCCGAGTCTTTGGCTTGGACAGGCTAGCTAATACCTACCACACAAACACGGTAGATGGGAGTAAATCACTTGTCATATTGTGTAAGCGGATAATAAACTGAATAACCATGAACAAACATACCCACGTAATCATAATGCAAAACTCGTGCTCAATCCATTGTTCACAATCATATTATCTTATATTTAGGTGGCATGATGCATGCTTCATAACTGTTCATCTCAATTCCCGGGGCTCCACAGTTTTGACGGACGCTGATATGGTGGCTTTCTATGCCTTCCCCTAATCTGCATCAACCGTACAAAACTGGAGCAAGGCATCACAATTTCGATGGGCGCTGGTCTTGTGGCTTTCTTTGCCCTACCCTAATCCGTATCCACCGTCTGAAATTGGAGCAAGGCATCACAATTTCGACGGGCGCTGGCCTTGTGGCTTTCTATGCCCTACCCTAATCCGCATCCACCATTCGAAATTGGAGCATATCTCATTCATTCCATGCATATGTATGCAAACATACTTTAGTTACCAATCTTTTCCATTAATGCATTCCATCATTTCCAAACATAGTTCATTCTCAATTCACAATTCGTATCCAGATAATATTTGTGTTACATTCAAGTCTTATCCAATTCATATCCAGGTAATATCCATGTGATTTAATCATCATATTCATCAAGTCACTTTAATTTAATCAAATAATCATAAATATCATTCCCAAATCAAACATAGGGTTTGGCTAAGGCTAAATATAATCAAAGTTGGCAAAATAGTAATCCTAGACCAGGGTAATCGATTACCACGTGAAACTTCAAATTACTGGTCTCAAATTAGCATGGTAATCAATTACCAGATGCTGGTAATCGATTACTATGCAGAAAACAGCGCACTGAAATGGGTTTTGACATGCCAAAGTATGATACACCTTTCTTGTAACGACCTGATTTTTATTAACTTGATAATCATAATTTTTGTTAGGTAGATTGATCATGAATGGGTTTAAATTGTGTAAGATGAATTCAATAATTAGATCAAGACTTACAATATGTAGCTGAGTGTTGACAATGTGAGCAAATGTTAGCTGCGAAGAATTTCATTCAATTTGGGCTAGTGAGTGTTAGGGAATAAGTAAGATTGTTGAGGCACTGAATAGGTCCCGACCACTGGATTACGCCTCGAGTGTCAGAGATTGTAGTTGGTAGGCTAGAATCTAAATTTAAGCATAGAAAAGCATTAAGGATCGTTATAATGCATTAAAAGGGAGATTTCCATGAAATAATCGATTACTATAAAAAGTACTTGATTACCTGCTAAACAGAGACATGATAATCGATTATTGATCGAGGCCGTACCCGATCAAAATAAAAGGGGTTTAATTCTGTAGTACTAGGAAGGTGATCCTAGGTCGTTTCCCAGCGAATATCGGTCTAGGCCAAGTATCAAACATGTAGTGTGCAGTAAAATGGGGGGGTTTTTTTGTGTGTGACAACGTGAAGAACAAAACATAAACAGAATATTAAAACTAACAAAATCAGAAACAAAAGCGGGCAAACCCCTTTGGCTACGCACACTACTCAATCCTAGCTCACTAAAGATCGATTCCTATCCTCTCCTCTGTCCAACTCGTGAGACCTAAATACTAAGCGAAAATTCAGTTCTCACCCCAAAACCCTAGATTCTAATTAAGCATCAGAAACCAAAGCATGGGATTTTTACGAGTTAGCATAAATTAAGCATTCACACTCATGGATTATCGCTAATAAACAGAACTAAGCGAACCATAAATAGAGATAAACCACGAAAACAGTAGAGAGAAATTGAAATAGCATTAAGAACAAGAACTCATGAGTAAGTGATACAATACCAAAGGGTTTAACCCTTGAAGTTAGCCTTCCATGGTCATAAATCAAGAAAAACGTGTAGAAAGGGGGAAGAACAAAACCCTAGCAGCCACCAATTACTATGGAGAGCCAAGAGAGAAGTTCTAACCTAGAGAGAGAGTGAGAAATCTGAAAATGGGAGTGTGTTCCTGGGGGTTACACGAATTTCCCCTCTTTAGTCATGAAAATGGGCCTAAAAAATGGGCCCAAGTCCTAAGAAACACTATTCTGAAAATTACAATTAAAAAGGACCTAAATGCAAATTACAATCTTCACTTCAATACTTCAATCCTCATTTCCAAAATGCCCAAAGTGTCCTTGTGCCAACTATGACCTGAAATTAGAAATAGAATTAATTAGACTAAATAACCCCAAATTAAACAATATTCGGAATATTAGCCCAATAAACTCTAAATCACTAAATCAAGCTAAACAATGCCAAATGGGCAACAAGTATCAATAATAGGAGTAAAATAATGCAAGGAATAATGGGAAATAAGATGCTCATCAATTATCTTGGTGAGATAATCGATTATCTATGAAAGTAATCAATTACCTTAATGAAGTAATCGATTACCTCCTGAAAAATCTTGAAAAATCTACGAGTTTCTAGAGAATTCTAGGAATCGGAAGCAAGGTAATCGATTACCTTGCTAAAGTAATCAATTACCTCTGGGAAAACTTGATAAAAACGTGATTCTTGGTTCAGAATCATTCATTCACTCCTTCCCTCTCTCTAGAAACTTCGACCACTCTCCCTCTATCTCTAGAATCCTCATGGTTTCTCTTTAAAAACGCATTAAAATTATCATTTCATTCACTTCATATCCTCCATATACAATTGATAATCCTTTCCTTCTCTAAATCTCTTCTCCAACCTCTATCAAATTCTCAATCCTCCCTCAACCCTCAACTCTATTCTTAAATAACCATGAATTCTTTATCATCAAATTGAAAGAATAAGAATTAAGGGCAAAGAACCACAAGAAAAGGGTTATAATGTTTGATATATATTGTGGAGTTGTTGAGTTTGATATAGGATGATGATTATGGAATGTAACATATAATAATGTTTGCTTTGTTAGTGATTGTGATTGTATACCTTATCTAATAAAGAAAGAAAAGAAAAGGATGACAAATATAGTAAAAAGGGAAATATTAATAATAAGATTAAGAGATAAATTAATAAGAAATCTTGAGTTATAATTGATAATAAGATATTTGAAGAAGAGTATTATCATGTGCAAAATGAAGAAATAATAAGTGATATCATTGTTCCTAACTTATCTGGTTAGTCGAATCCAATAACCGGTTAAGATCCAAATGTTTAACTAAAGACCAAGTGTTGGAAACCAACAAGCGGCTCAATATAGTCTAGAGGGGGGGTGAATAGAATATTGAAGCCTTATTACAGATTTTTCGTCCGCCTAAGAGAATGGTTTTATGAAAATAAATTTTCTTAAGAATTCAGTTCAGATTACTCGAGTAACTCAAGCCTTCACTCGAGTAATACGCAACCAAAAATAATTTCACTCGAGTATTCAGCAAATCACTCGAGTATTACGAAAGCAAATTTTAAATCACTCGAGTAACAGAAAACCTACTCGAGTAATGTTTATAAACTGAAAGCAGATTACTCGAGTGACAAGAACTTTACTCGAGTAAACTGGGTAAAATTCAATTTAAAACTTAGTTTTCAATGGAGTTCTTCAAGAATAACAATGCTATGATGATTCAACAAATTATGAATGATTAATATGAACAATTTCAAGTAATATTAACATGCAATTTTAGATCAATTGAGTAGAATTAAGAAAACCCCAATTCTAACCTAAAAATGCAAATGTTAATGAATTAATGAAATACAAGGAATGAAAATAAAAGAGACACAAGGATTTATCCTGGTTCACTTTCACCCACTTGAAAGCTACTCCAGTCCCCTCTTAAATCAAGAGAGATTCTTCACTAGAAATCTTCAAATGTAGATTTTACAATGTTTTAAGATGCAACTAGATTCTTAGTTCTCCTATCTTAAAACCCAACTCAAAGTGTGTACCAAACACTTTGATCTAATCTACCCCTTTTGAGAATTCTAGATTTCCTTGCTAATTGATTGAAGATGCTTCCAACCAATCCTCTTTTCTTGCTTTGATTTGATCCTCAAAGTCTTCCTTGTGAGATTCTTCACTTGTGTTGAAACTTCAATGATGCAATCACAAATTGCAAATCTTCAACAACCACTAAGAACAAAAATATGATCTCAAGAATATTTGAACAATGATAGAAAATAGAGTGAAGAATGAAAAGTTCTTTGTTGAATCTTGATAGCTCTTGAAAGATGTAAAATAGCTCTTGAATTACTTTTCAAAGTGTATTAGAAAATTGTAAGAATGAAAGTCTATTACTTTGAAAGAGAAAATTAAGTCCTTTTAAAATTTTCCCAACACTGATTGAATTACTCGAGTAAACCAAACAACGTCACTCGAGTGAAACATGTCAGATTAAGTTACTCGAGTGATGTGTAAACCATTACTCGATTAACCTGTCAGAACATAAATTACTCGAGTGAACCAATACTCATTACTCGAGTAAACTGATCAGAATCTGAATAAAAACAAAGTTTTTCTAAAATGATTTTCACAAGCTATTTAATCAAGATTTAAAGTATCTTCACTCTTAATCAGACATTATTTAAATATTCTTAAAATCACCTAAGCTACCCACACCAATGAGATGCATTGCATAAAATAAAGATTACATTGAAATAGAATTAATAAAAATCCTAATTCTAATCTTCATGTGGTGTAGCTTGCTTGTTGCCAATGTTGTTGCTTGGAGAGAGATTGTTAGCATCAAAACATGAGAATCCTACAAACTCCCCCTTTTTGATGATGACAAACCTCCTTTCAAATTAAGCACTAAGTTTTAACATACTCCCCCTAAATGTAAAACATCTAGGAAAAAATATAATAAAACTTAACCTACAAGAACAACATCAACAAAATATTCTCCCCCTTTTGGCATCATTAAAAAGATAATATTTTTGAGAAAAGTCCTTTGCCAAAAGTTGAAGGTAAGTAGTTCACAATGGTATAGAAAATATATAACAATAAAGACAATACCAAAATAAACCACAATAGTGCCTCAACGTATATAAACAACGAATATAAACGAACAACGAATATAGCACCATAAATCAGAGTATCAGAGCATCACACTATGCAGCAAATCATAGCAGATAATCAAAACGAAAACTAAACAAACTAGACCATACACAAGGTCCTAAAGTCATAGTAGCAACAGAGTCAGAAACATGAAACAGAAACACAAACAGAGAATATGCAAATGAAACATGCAACAGAAATCAACAGCAAACATCATCAGCATCCACAGGTCTAGGAATCAGGTGGAGGAGGAGGAAAATGATGAGAAAATAATCCAGACATGTAATCCATCAAACGATGCTCCATGGCAATATTCTTCACATCCTGTCTCATCTCCAACTGAGTGAATTGAGCATTGATGTGCTCAACTAATGACTCATGAGCAGCTTGTGCATCAAATGGAGTACCAAGATTATCCAAATCGATATAGTCCTCAATACGATCGGTATCCATCGGATCAGTAGAAGTAGGAGGAACAGAAGAGGATGCACCAGCCCTATCACCAAGTAAATTCCTTTTCCTAGTACCTGAAACTCTTGCAGCCTTTGCAGCTTCAGCCATTTCCTTAATCTGTGATTTCCATAACCAAGTGCGACTGTCCCTATGCCAAGCAATTTTCATATAACTAATGTGCGAATCATTAAGACACCAGTTATTTTTCTTTTCCTTTTCAGCTGGCTCATCATCAGGGATTGGAACACGATAATACCTCATGATCTTGGTGACATGCATAGGATATGGCAAGAATTGGGTAGGAGGAGATTGAGCAGCAGCTTCCATACGAGCTAAAAACATTTTATTCCAATTCATCTCATACCTCTTTTTAATCCCATGAAACAAAGTAAGATCATCATCTCCCAATTGAGCATAATTTTGATTGCATTTTGGAATCAAACAATAAGAGATAATATACATGAGCACCCTATCCACAGCATGCAAAGGTGATACAGTTCTAGTAGTTCTATCACCCCAAGATTCACCAGTACGCAACAAATCAGTATAAATCTTATTAGTATCCACATCCAAATCCAGACATTCAGTATCACCAATAAAAGTTCCCTTGTTTTCTAAACCAAACATCATAGTCAAATCCGCAGGCTTTATAACAAAATGATGTCCTCTAACCATTGTTTGATACTCACCATCTAGCTTAGTAAAATTTTGATAAAATTGTCTGACAAGCCTAGGGTAATAATGAGTCTCAAATTCCAAAAACCTCTTCAAATTCTGAAATTCTAAATCCTCTACAAACGGAAATTGCTCCTTATGCAACCAAGCAAATTTAACATACCTTGTAAGACCAAAAGAGCGATTGATAAATGCTGGTTCCCGCAAATCTCGGTTGATTCCAGAAAACCAAGTATCATTACGACCTGCTCCTTGCTTTGCTTTCTTTTGAGGAGGTTGATAGTGAGAGGAAGAAGCCATTGATTCAGAAAAAGCAAATTCGGTTTTGGGGGTTAGGGTTTTGATTTGGGGTTTTCGGATTTTTGGATAAAATTGGTGAAATTGATGAATGAAAGGAGTAGAAATGATGATATAATGATGAAATATGGAAGAAATTTGTATGATTTGTGAGTTTTATGGCTGAAAGATGATGATTTGATGAAGACCCGTATGAGAGAGAAGAGAGAAAGACGAACAAGAGAGAGAAAAAATCGGGAAAAATGATGCAGATTTCAACAGTTCAGCTTTTAAAATCACGTAAGTTACTCGAGTAATGTTCATACGTTACTCGAGTGATTCGAGCAGTACTCGAGTGAAAGAGTATGTTACTCGAGTATGCCGAAAGATAAAAAGATTTTACTCGAGTGATGGATGAACTTAATCGAGTGATACGCAAGTCATTTTAAAATTAATCGAGTGACAGACAGAATTACTCGAGTAATACGAAAGAGTTTTTAAAATTACTCGAGTGAAATTTCTGTTACTCGAGTGAACTGTCCAGAATTTCAAAAATTTCAATTTTTCATGCAAAATCATTTTTCATGCACAAACACAGAGAAACACTTAGCATGTAGCAAGTAACACACATACAAATAAAGCAATTAGCATATTATAGAAAACATACACACATAACTGCATAAAAAAAATGATAAACACTTTAATAAGATACAACAACTCAAAATACAAGTCACATTGAAATAGGCTTGAAGGTGAGTATAAAAAGCATCAAATACAATTAGCTAATAGTTAATTCATCAAAAATACCAAGTTCTCTTCGAATCTTATAAAATGTGTCCCTTGGTAATGGTTTTGTAAAGATATCAGCTAATTGATCCGAAGTTTGAACAAACTCTATAACACAATCACCTTTTTGAACATGATCTCTCAAAAAGTGATGCCTAATTTCAATATGCTTTGTCCTTGAGTGTAATACTGGATTTTTAGTCAAATTAATTGCCGAAGTGTTATCACACTTTATAGGGATATTTGTTAAATTTAAACCAAAGTCAGATAATTGTTGCTTCATCCATAAAATTTGAGCACAACAACTACCTGCAGCTATGTATTCGGCCTCCGCGGTTGATAAAGCTACACAATTTTGCTTTTTAGAAAACCACGATACAAGTGAATTACCAATTAAATGGCATGTTCCGCTTGTACTTTTTCGCTCAACTTTACAACCGGCAAAGTCAGAGTCCGAATATCCTATAAGTTTTAGAAAAGCATCCCTAGGATAATAAAGTCCAGTATTCGTTGTACCCTTTAAGTATTTCATTATTCTTTTGACAGCAGTTAGATGCGACTCTTTCGGTTTTGCTTGAAAACGTGCACACATACATACACTAAACATGATATCAGGCCTAGATGCAGTTAAGTATAACAAACTACCAATAATACCACGATACTTCGTTACCTCTACCGCTTTTCCAGCCTCATCTTGATCTAGGTAGCATGCAACGCTCATTGGTGTAGAAGCGGATTTGCACGAATCCATTCCAAAACGTTTGAGAAGCTCTCTACAATATTTACTCTGATGAATATAAATGCCATCATTAAGCTGCTTTATTTGAAGGCCAAGAAAGAATGTAAGCTCTCCCATCATCGACATCTCGAATTCACTTTGCATCAATTCTGAAAACTTCTTACACAAGTTATCGTTAGTAGCACCAAATATAATATCGTCAACATATATTTGAACCAATAAAATATCCTTACCGGAACGTTCAATAAAAAGTGTAGTGTCAACAGTGCCTCGTTTAAAACCTTTTTGTAATAAAAAATTGCTTAGTCGGTCGTACCAAGCTCTAGGAGCTTGTTTCAAACCGTACAAAG
The DNA here is from genome assembly GCA_037953625.1 of Crotalaria pallida. Classification (NCBI taxonomy): domain Eukaryota; kingdom Viridiplantae; phylum Streptophyta; class Magnoliopsida; order Fabales; family Fabaceae; genus Crotalaria; species Crotalaria pallida. Next base: position 44,339,896 of record CM075650.1, on the reverse strand, counting down.
CCTTTTTCAGTTTGAAAACGTAGTCCGGATGCTCAAAACTCTCGAATCCGGGAGGTTGTGACACATAAACTTCCTCTTGAATGTATCCGTTAAGAAAGGCGCTCTTAACATCCATTTGAAACAATTTAAAATTCATAATTGAAGCAAAAGCGAGAAGAATACGAATAGCTTCTAATCTAGCAACGGGAGCATATGTCTCATCGTAATCGATTCCTTCTTCTTGACTATAACCTTGTGCTACCAACCTAGCTTTATTCCTAACAATAATACCCGATTCATCTAACTTATTCCTATAGACCCACCGAGTACCAATTTCAGGACGATCATCGGGTTTTGGCACAAGCTCCCAAACTTGGTTTCTTTCAAATTGATTTAATTCTTCTTGCATGGCCATAATCCAATGATCATCTTGAAGAGCCTCTTTGATATTCTTAGGTTCTATTTGAGATACAAAGGCAACATAATAACAAAAATTATTTAAAGTGCGTCGGGTTACCACTCCCTTCGCAATGTCACCTAAGATATTAGAAATCGGATGATTTTTGTTGGACTTCCAAGCTATTGGTAATTGAGGTTGTATCTCTTGTGCTAAGTCTTTATCTTGTGCTTGCACCTCTCGATCTTCATTTTGATTCTCTTCCATTTGTTGTGGTGTTGAATTCTCATGATCCAAAAATGTACCTATATAATCATCACAAGAAACAACACAATCTCCTTTCGAAGATTCATCAAATACAACATGCACGGATTCCTCAACGGTTAATGTTCTTTTATTGTAGACTCTATATGCTTTGCTATGAGTTGAATAACCTATGAATATGCCTTCGTCGGCTTTAGAGTCAAACTTGCCGACCGGTTCCTTTCCGTTATTTAAAACAAACACCTTACACCCAAAAACATGAAAATGTGAGATATTTGGCTTTCGCCCTTTTAAAAGTTCATAAGGTGTTTTATTTAAATGCGGATGAATAAGAACCCTATTAAGCACATAGCAAGCGGTGTTTACCGCATCAGCCCAAAAATATTTAGGAACATTTGATTCTATCAACATAGTACGAGCAAGTTCCACTAATATTCTATTTTTCCTTTCTACAACTCCGTTTTGCTCCGGAGTCCTAGGGGCCGAAAATTGATGATCAATACCAAACTTATCACAAAACGCATCAATCCTAGTGTTTTCAAACTCACCTCCGTGATCACTTCTAATAGACACAATTTTCAAACTTAGTTGATTTTGGATGAGTTTGGCAAATTTTTTAAAACATTTATAAACTTCACTTTTTGCGGATAAAAATAAAGTCCATGTGAATCTAGTAAAATCGTCTACTAAAACAAATCCATAGTAATTGCCACCTAAACTTTTAATTTGTGAAGGGCCAAACAAATCCATATGGATTAGCTCCAAAGGCTTTGTTGTGCTTATCACATTTTTAGGTTTAAAAGAACTTTTAACTTGCTTGCACTTTTGACAAGAGTCACAAATGCCATCAAGCTTAAAGTTTAGTTTAGGCAAACCAATCACTAAATCTTTTCGCAAAAGTTTGTTCAATTGATTCACATTCACATGAGCAATTCGTCTATGCCAAAGACGAATTTCATCATCAAAAGATTTGAAACATTTTGAAAATAGTGAAGTTATCTCATCCAAATCAATTAAGTAAGTGTTATTAGAGCGACGACCAACAAACTTAACACTATCATCTATAGAAGACTTAATGAAACATAATTCCGGAGTAAATGTCACATAATTGCCCATATCGCATAGTTGGCTTATACTAAGCAAGTTGTGTTCTAAGCCTTCTACGTATAGGACATTTTCTATGACAAGGTTAGATACGTTACCGATCTTCCCGACTCCTAGAATTTTGCCCTTGTTGTTGTCGCCGTATGTCACAAATCCATCATTTTTTGGAGTAAGTTCCATGAAGTGCGTTTTGTCTCCCGTCATGTGTCTTGAACAACCACTATCCAAGTACCATTTTCGCTCTTTGGTTCGAAGACACACCTACAAGAAAGATATCATTTGGTTGACTTAGGTACCCAAGTGGTCTTGGGTCCTTTGTTGTTAGCATGAGGAGAAGTCCCCTTAACAATCCAAATATATTCACCGCTTGGTATACCAAATTTCTTTATATTACATTTATTCGTGGTATGCCCAAAGATTCCACAATAATGACAAGTTGGGTTTTTAGAAATCTTATTCTTTGAAAATCCACCAACTTTGCGATAATTGCGTTTCTTAGGTTTGGTATAGCCAAGACCGGATCTATTGCTATTGTTCCTTTGAGTTGAAAGCAAATGATCTAAAGAAGTATCTCCTTTCATGAGCCTTGCAAGTCGATCATTCAAATTAAAAACTTCTTTTTCCAAAGACTTGCAATTTTCACAAGATGGAGTCTCATTTGATTTCAATTCACAATTGCATGTAGAGTTTGCATAAATGAGTTCTAGAGTTTCATTTTGAAGCTTAAGTTCTTCTAAATCTTTTTGAAGTTCAATTATCTTTTCATGTTGCTTCATTATGAAATTCTTTCTTTCAACATTTATTTTAGCAAGTTTCTTCAACTCTTTATGCATCTCTACATACACATTGTACAATTCATTGAATGAAGGAGAATTAGAACTTGAGCTAGCATCGGAAAGATAATCTACCTCATTGACGTTCTCACTTGATTTAATGCTCGAAGATTCCTCTTCATCAAGCTTTGTCATTAAACATAGATTTGCAAGTTCTTCATCATCCGATGAGCTAGATGTTGATTGACTCTCCACTTCATCCCATACTATGTAAGCCCTTTTTCCTTTAGAAGAATTGAATTTTGAGTTGTCACCTTCCGACTTCTTAGAATGAGTTGGACAATTCGATCGATAGTGACCAAGCTTTCCACATCCATGACACTTGATGTGATCCTTGTTAGTCTTATTTCTTGGTTGTGAGTCCTTAGAATCTCTTTGTCTATTTCTATTAAAGTTCCCCTTTTTCTTAAGGAACCTACCAAGCTTTTTAACTAGCAAGCCAAGGGTCTCATCATCTATATCGGAGTCCGAGTCATCCACTTGAAAGTTTTCCTCTTGTGCCTTAAGGGATTTTGAAGTTGATTTAAGAGCTATCCCCTTTTTCTTCCTATCGGCATCTTCATTCATGGATAACCGTCCAAGCTCCATTTCATGCTCTTGAAGCTTTCCGAATAGAGTTGCTAAATCAATTTGATCCACGTCTCTAGCTTCCATAATGGCCGTCACCTTAGGTTGCCATTCCCTGCTAAGACATCTCAAAATCTTATTAACAACTTCACCATTAGATATAACTTTTCCAAGTGCAGAAAGATGATTAATGATATGAGTGAACCGCTTTTGCATGTCACCTATGTTTTCATTAGGTAACATACGAAAGAGTTCATATTCATGCATGAGTGTATTTAGCCTAGCCCTTCTAACCTCCGAAGTGCCCTCATGTGTGACTTGTAATGTGTCCCACATTTGTTTAGCATCAACACATTGAGATACTCGAAAGAACTCATCATAAGAAAGAGCGGACGTGATGATATTTTTAGCTTTTAAATCAAATGCAACTTTCTTCTTATCATCATTGTCCCAACTCGATTGAGGTTTAATTGAAACAACATCATTTACTTTCGTTTGAGGAACAAAAGGTCCATTCTCTATGGCGTTCCAAATTTCCATATCTATGGCTTGAATAAAAATTTTCATGCGGACCTTCCAATAAGCGTAACCCTCACCACTAAATAGTGGAGGACGATTAATGGAAGTTCCTTCACCACCGAAAGGATTTGAAATTGAGCCCATTGTTTCCAAGTAAAAAGGATCTTTTCGAAAAAGCTTTTTAAGGCTCGGATTTTTCGTCCGAGCTCTGATACCACTTGTTGGAAACCAACAAGCGGCTCAATATAGTCTAGAGGGGGGGTGAATAGAATATTGAAGCCTTATTACAGATTTTTCGTCCGCCTAAGAGAATGGTTTTATGAAAATAAATTTTCTTAAGAATTCAGTTCAGATTACTCGAGTAACTCAAGCCTTCACTCGAGTAATACGCAACCAAAAATAATTTCACTCGAGTATTCAGCAAATCACTCGAGTATTACGAAAGCAAATTTTAAATCACTCGAGTAACAGAAAACCTACTCGAGTAATGTTTATAAACTGAAAGCAGATTACTCGAGTGACAAGAACTTTACTCGAGTAAACTGGGTAAAATTCAATTTAAAACTTAGTTTTCAATGGAGTTCTTCAAGAATAACAATGCTATGATGATTCAACAAATTATGAATGATTAATATGAACAATTTCAAGTAATATTAACATGCAATTTTAGATCAATTGAGTAGAATTAAGAAAACCCCAATTCTAACCTAAAAATGCAAATGTTAATGAATTAATGAAATACAAGGAATGAAAATAAAAGAGACACAAGGATTTATCCTGGTTCACTTTCACCCACTTGAAAGCTACTCCAGTCCCCTCTTAAATCAAGAGAGATTCTTCACTAGAAATCTTCAAATGTAGATTTTACAATGTTTTAAGATGCAACTAGATTCTTAGTTCTCCTATCTTAAAACCCAACTCAAAGTGTGTACCAAACACTTTGATCTAATCTACCCCTTTTGAGAATTCTAGATTTCCTTGCTAATTGATTGAAGATGCTTCCAACCAATCCTCTTTTCTTGCTTTGATTTGATCCTCAAAGTCTTCCTTGTGAGATTCTTCACTTGTGTTGAAACTTCAATGATGCAATCACAAATTGCAAATCTTCAACAACCACTAAGAACAAAAATATGATCTCAAGAATATTTGAACAATGATAGAAAATAGAGTGAAGAATGAAAAGTTCTTTGTTGAATCTTGATAGCTCTTGAAAGATGTAAAATAGCTCTTGAATTACTTTTCAAAGTGTATTAGAAAATTGTAAGAATGAAAGTCTATTACTTTGAAAGAGAAAATTAAGTCCTTTTAAAATTTTCCCAACACTGATTGAATTACTCGAGTAAACCAAACAACGTCACTCGAGTGAAACATGTCAGATTAAGTTACTCGAGTGATGTGTAAACCATTACTCGATTAACCTGTCAGAACATAAATTACTCGAGTGAACCAATACTCATTACTCGAGTAAACTGATCAGAATCTGAATAAAAACAAAGTTTTTCTAAAATGATTTTCACAAGCTATTTAATCAAGATTTAAAGTATCTTCACTCTTAATCAGACATTATTTAAATATTCTTAAAATCACCTAAGCTACCCACACCAATGAGATGCATTGCATAAAATAAAGATTACATTGAAATAGAATTAATAAAAATCCTAATTCTAATCTTCATGTGGTGTAGCTTGCTTGTTGCCAATGTTGTTGCTTGGAGAGAGATTGTTAGCATCAAAACATGAGAATCCTACACCAAGAAATATAATTGATGAATATGTGTTCAATTTCTTTTGTTTCTCTTATTGTTTCCTTTAATTCTTTAGCTGAAATTATAGTGGAGTGTCTCACTCCTTGTTGTTTAACATTTTTAGGTACTTCTTGGAGTGAACAAGGAACCAGAGATTTACAATGGTGAAGGCAAAGGAAAGAAATTCTTAAAATGAATTCTTATGCCATGTTGTAAATCCCAATGTGTTTTTAAAGATTCAATTGATACATTTGTAATTGAAATAAGTAAATAAATTTTTATATGATTTCTCTCTTAAATTATAAGTTGGGAAGTTACATTTCCTAGGCCAAAACCAACACTAAACAACAACTTATTATCATATAATACACATGTTTGCATATTAAATCATCACATAATCAACAAAACATCAATCAATTCCCAAATATTACATATTATGCATAAATCACAACTTGACATTCCAAATTCATTTCTTTTACAAATTAGCCATAACCTAGTGTTCCTCTAGCTCATACTTATCATTTTAAATTTGTTCAAGTGAAGGTTTTATCAAGGAACCATGGACTGTCTTGGTCTCAATACCAAGCAATCATGTCATGGTTGCTTATTATGCTTTCACATATAATCAATCAAACATACTTCAATCATTACGCTAGAGATATGAATGAGATCTCCCATACTTGACTCGAGACACTGAAAGATCAAACTCCAATAGTTATGGCAAGACATGGTCATTAATCACAACAATTTCATAATGACTTTTGGAAAACTTCGACATGAGAATTCGTCATCATTTTGCAAGGAAAAATGAAAAATATTTGTTAGGATCTATTCTATGCCATGAGGACTTGAGTTAGGGTAAAAAAGAGAGGCTTAATTCTCAAGGAGCTTACCACACGATCACTGCGAAGTTGGTGTCTTGAAAATTCTAGTTTCGGCTTCCAGAATCAAAATGGTTTTTTTTGCAACTTTGATCTCAGCGTTCGGCACGATCGATCAACGAAAACACGTGAGACCACTTAGTACAAAAACTAGGATATGCTATCTAGAGATTGAAACAAGTTTTAGGCCCTAGGATGCCCCGAGCTTACCGTATGATGCTGACGAACATGGGCATATGAATCAGATTTCTGGTTTTCTGATTCAACACCCTTACTTCACCAAAGATTTTCACTATTTATTTGCCATCAAAGATCAAGGACCAGAGTTATAATACCAACTAGGATATGGGAACTAAGTGTATAAACGAGTTTGAGGCCAAAAGACATCATGAGCTTACCACACGGTGTTGACGAACTTTGTTACTTGAATCAGATTTCTGGTATTCTGATTCAAGGGGCTCACTTTGCAGGTCTCTAGCTCTCTCTATGGTTCATCAATTTACGTGCTTCCAATTTCTTTATCAAGAAGGGATAAGGGGCTTCAAGTGTGTATAAGTTTGGTGGTTTATGGCTGCTCAGAGAGGGTGAATGAGAGGGAGTAATTTTGCACCAGAAAACAGAGGTAAGTAGCTTCAAGAGGGAGGTTTTGATTAATATAGGGAGGCTCCTTCACCATGAAGGACTGGAATATGTAACAGCCCGATTTTCGCTTCCGAAAACTTAACTGAATTATTACTATTTTATTGCAAAAATGAGGCCATTTTTTTTTTAAAAAATATAAGTTCATTGACGACTAACACCACCCTTTCGAAAATCGAGTTGTCACTTTCGAAACTCTCCACTCAAAATATCATCATTGGAATATAAAAATGTTTTCATTTAAAAGAAAAACATGAGCCACAAGTACTGGAGTCACACTCCAAATGTTTTCCAAAAGTAGGCCATCATTACAAAAGATTACAAACCAAAATAAAAGTAGCTGATTACATCTGTAGTACATCGCAAGATAATCCTCGACTGGAACTCAGATCCTAGACACACGACATCCTTTAGACACAGACAACAGGGAATCACTCTTCAGCGGAACTAGCATCCGTCTCCATATCTTCACTCGAATCTGCCTCTGCTTCGTGATCAGAGTCACTAGCATCCTCTTCCTCCATTGGTTGAGGAATCGCAGCCGCCAAGGGTGCAGGATCACCACCAAACTCGTGATATTCCCTTGGTCCACCATTTTGATAATCACGGAGAGTGACTTGTCCCACGTGCACGTCCATGCTTGCTCCTCGTAGAATATGTCTCGGATCGTCGATCTCCAATCGAGTTTCGCCACGCCAGATCCAACCATCAGGAACCATTTCCCATGCTCCTCCCTGAAGAGGCCACATGTGGATTGCTACATGATATGCCATCTACCCGTTGCAATACCGGCGGATGCCAATACGACAACCAGGTAGGAGAGAGTTAGTGTGCCATACACTAACAAGTTGACCGTAAGGTCTCAAGGTAGACTCGATAGAAAGAAGAACAGACAACAACGACACTTGACCAGTATACAAAATGAGACAAGATACAAAGAGCATAGAGAACACACGGATATACCAATTTGACAGCATAGGATAACAAAGCGGATAACATAATAACCGAAATGAACGAGATATGTAAATAAATAATCACATAAGATGAGTAAGCATAAACCACCAATCCGGAAACATGATTCTCAGAACAGCATCAACTCATCAATATTCTCATCATCATTCAATTATATATTTACTCTTTGGTTATTAAGTTTTATCATATCTCAACTCTCTCAATGAGGTAGGGGAATCACCATCATTGAGGATAACACACTCTCTACATCTCCTCGGTCTCCATCCAAAACTAGTCAGAAGCCAACAGGAGTACAGGACCTTTACCACGCGGGCACGACAGCTGTCTCAACACAATGGTCCCAGACCAGGAGGATCTCGTCCTCAAATCATATCAATAATATCAAGGCTCACTGTCCACGCAGTGGCAAACACAATGCCCCGTTCCAGTCCCTCTCACTGTTGTAGACTTGCATTCAAGGGGGTGACAGTATCATTTCTAGTTAGCTATGCGGTACTTGCCACGACATTAGACCCAGTCCCCACCACGTTTGTGCGCCACTTGTGGGATTCGTCCCGCCTAGAAATATACTCGAGGCTTCTTGACGTTTCACCGTCCTTGCCCTCCCCTCATGCAATCTCCACCTGAGTATCCGCAGATACCCATAGTATCTTCCTCTCCACTACTTCACACTCGTATACCTCACCGTGTATATTAATGTCTTTTAGTGTCTTTTAAAATCTTTTAAAGTCTTTTAGATTAACCTACAGTCGGCTTGCCCTTGGTCCATCCCTTCGACAAGACCCGACCACTAAGGGTTACATCTTTTCCCCACTTTCACACAATCAAATCATCACTTTCTCAAGCCACACGACCACAATGCCATCACATCATTCTCACATACATTGCCATATCTCTTTTGCACAATCATTTCCATCACACATTCTCTAGCACAATCTCAGCTCCACGAGTGCAATGTCCTCGTCCGGTACTTTATTACTCCACCACGTTATCTTGAATCTCAACACATATCTCTCTTTCACTTATCCTCATACTTTACTTTCACTTTCTCATAAGCATTCATAACGACATTCAGACGCATTTCGCGGAGTGTAACATTTTCAAAAGAATGAGAAAGGAACTAACATAGGATAGAAATAGACATGCACTAATTCAAGAAATATAAAACAGAATATCGCGTAAACTCATGTTACCACCGTACGAGCAACCATGTTACGGGCTCACCACAATCTCACTCACCTCTTAATCCAACAAGAGAAATACTTTGACCTTGGGGATCTCTAGCTTCTCTTTGAGAATAGTTTCCACCGTCCACTGAATAACCTCGAGGTAAATAAATACACTTTTATCAAAAATCATTTCAATTAAAAATCACAACTTGATCTTTGGAATATAAGATCCTTTACTTTCCTTATTCTTTTCTTAAAATACAAGTGATTATCAAAACAACTTTCAATCTTTTCTCATATTTGAAATCCTTTGAAAATCATTGGAAAACTTCTCATTAAAATAAATAAAACAAATGGTTTATGTGGCTGTATGGAAAAGTCCAGCCACCTATTCAAGTTGTAAAACCATTGAAAAATCCATAATTTTCACTCTAACTTTTCATAAATCACATAACACTTGAAATCCACATTTTTCACAACTCAAAAACATTTTTTAAAAGTGAAATACTTTGAAATAGATTCTTGGACAGCAAAGGATAAAGAAATCAAACTATAAAAATACTTTTAGAAATAATCAAATACATTCACTCATTTCCTTTAGTCAAAACCGAATTGAACCAAGAACAAAACAACATAATTCAAACAAATTTTCTTAAAACAAAGTCATAAAACACAATTATTTCAAGGAGACAATTTCATGCAAAAAGAATCTAGCCTATACAATCTAACATAGGCCGAATCATCACTAGAGGAAAACAAAACCTTTGATGCATTTTTCTTTTATGCTAAAACCCTTAATTTAGCCAACCGAGAATCATGCACTTTAAAACACATGGTTTTAGAAAATAACATTCCCTTTTTCTTTCTCAAAACCGTGACCTACTTGTGTCACTTTGAACAAGATTTCATTTTTATTTTCCCTTGCATGTGCCTTAAAAATCATGGAAATCAAAAGAAAACACATGCAAGAAAACTCATCATGAAAAACAACCATGATCTTTGTTTTCAAAGCTTGACCGAAAAATACATCAACAAAATCAAGGAGAAAACTTAAATCTTTAACTTTGAAATACACATAAACTTAAATCCAAGTGAAATCATTTCCAAAAAGTTGTTTTCCTTTTGTTTTCCCTCAAACCGTGACATGCAAGTAAAGGAAACAAAACTTTTGAGTTCAAAAATCACAAATCAAACTTCAAGATCAAAAGTATTGAAAATCAAGGCAAGAAAACAAGTCTTTTTCAAGATCAAAGCAATAGATCAAAGATTCTTGAAATAAAAATCAAAGATCAAAGCTTTAGAAAAATCAAAGTTGAAATCAAAGTATGAAAATCATTTAGATCAACTTTATCAAGCATCAAACTAACATGCATGGACTCAAAATGAAATAAAAATCATCACAACCTAATTTTCTAAGCATGACCGAATGATAATGTCCATGGGTTAGAGTTCTACAAGTTTATGGAACTCTTGGAACTCAAGATCAAGGCTTTACAAGTACTTACAAACATAGATCTTCAAAGAAATTAGACATGCATCAAAAAAGGAACTTTACAAGTCTTAGAAAATTAAGAACTACCACTAACATCCTATGATCTTCGAGTAAACCAAAGAAAAAGAAAGGACCTTCAACCTTCTTCACTTAGTCTTCAAGGATCCTAAGGCTTTGGGTTTGATCTTCTTCCTCCTCTCTTCTCCAAGCTCACGGGTTCTCTCTCTCTCTCTAAGTCTCTCTAAGAGTTTGTTGAAGACTCTTAGGAATTGTGTGTTGGTTTGGAAATGAAATGAGAAGCAAATGAATGGGAGTGCTACGGTTTGGGGTATAAGAAACAACAAAGCATTTCCCTTCTTGCCCTTAAAACAATTCGGCCAAGAGTGTTGAATGAAGGGTAGAATTGTCCTCATGAAGGCTTGCATGGCTCATGCCAAGCCATTGGACAAATGGAGTAGGATTAGGCTTAATCTTACTTCCTATTGGTTGGTCAAACTCTTAATCAAGCTTATCACTAAACTAAACCTAGGTGCATTAGTCCACTAGCCTAGGGTGCAAGGAAGTCAAAAATTGCATCATGCATGCACCACCCACACACACCACACGGCCGACACATATGCACACACATGCACCTTATTTCATTTTTATTTTCTTTTTCATAAAACCATCATTTTCTCTAAAATACAAAGTATTAAATACTTAAATACTTTAAACAATTTAATTCAAAACTCAATCCAAATTCATAAGGTTTTCCCACAAAAATCATTTTCCTTGAAAACCCTTTTATCATTTGAAATCATAAAATAAATTCAATTCAAGAAATACTCTTTTAAAAACATTTTCTCAAATCGATTTCTTTACCATTAAAACACATGAGGTATTCAGACGGGGTGTTACAGAATACGTCCCTCAAAACTGCTATAACATGTGGCAAGCAGGAGGTGGCAAAAGGAGGTGAAAAACACATCAAACCCTTGTCAAATCATTCAAAACCGACTTAATCAAGTTGTAGCAGAATCGTGGTAATAGATTATTACCACGATCTGGTAATCGATTACCAGACTTAAATTTGACCAGATTTGACATTTTGACCAGGGTAATCGATTACTGAATTTGGTAATCGATTATCTAAGCTTTTTCTTCACCAAATACAAATTCCACCGTTGGATTTGTAGATCAGAGGGTTGGGAAGCTTGTCTCCAAATTTGGGCACGAGTCAACGGTTAACGAATGAGATACGACGCGATCTTTGGGTGACGTTTTTACTAAAATTCACTTCAATGATTATTCATAAATATATATTTATAGAAAATTAATCACACCAGTAATTATTGATATATTTTATATTTTAATAAAAATTTGGGGATATTACACCATCAAATAATTCCTTATATAACATAATCGTTTGATTTTATTCACAAAGCATTTCATTTAGTTTTGAAACATTCATTTGGAACCCTTGGAAACAAAGAAAGTATTGCAAGTCCATTTTAATTCGGTCTTATTCCATTTACTTATCCTTGTTGAGATTTTTTGAGGTACATAACCGATTAACCTTTCCTATTAATCGATTATTCCACTTAATAGTAAGTTTAATACACAATTTTCAACAAGGATAACTGGCTATCGGTCCAAAGTAACCGGTTATCTCTATTTATTTCTCATCAATTACTCTGTAACCGGCTATCCTGATAGAATTTCAGTATAATTCCATGATTTTCTTCCTAAGATTTTAATATCACTCTTTTTGGCCAAGGTTCCAACCCTTAGCTTATTCGGTACTCAAGTTCATGTCATGCATAACATTATAGATTCCTCATGCTATCAGAGTTTCACATATTAATCAATTACATGATTTAATTTCATATTTTTCTAATATCAATTACTTAGTCATAATATTATATGTCACGTAACTTTATAATTCAAATTTATTTTATCAATCACATACTAGGCCAATAATAATATGAATATTATACATATATTCTTTTACTTGTGATGCAAGTTTATTTTTTAATCTCTTTATTTCTTATACTAGTACCCTCCAAGGAGTGTGTAATAGGTAATAGGACCCTCCAAAAAGGAGTGTGAAACATGTAAATAGGACCCGCCCTAGTGGTGTGTGAAGAAATGATATTAGGACCCACCGAAAGGTGAGAGAAAGATAAGAAAAGAATGAAAAGATTAGAAAGGCATATGGAAAGTATGAAAATAAAAAGATAAGAAAGATTGAGATGAATAAAAAGGAAAGTGGGATAGTATACGAATGAGGTATTTTGGAAGAAGGGTTGCATTACACAGAACTTAGAAATATAGCTTCTACAAAAGCATAGTGTAGGACCAAGGTAGAAGCTATACAATAGACCTTGGTCCCACACTATGCTTTTGTAGAAGCTATATTTCTAAGTTATGTGTAATGCTACCCTTCTTGCCAAAATACCTCATTCGTATATTATCCCACTTTCCTTTTTATTCATCTCAATCTTTCTTATCTTTTCATTTTCATACTTTCCACATGCCTTTCTAATCTTTTCATTCTTTTCTTATCTTTCGCTCACCTTTCGGTGGGTCCTAATATCATTTCTTCACATACCACTAGGGCGCGTCCTATTTACATGCTTCACACTCCATCTTGGAGGGTCCTATTACCTATTACACACTCCGTGGAGGAGGGTCCATAAGACACATATTCACGCTCCCCTTAGGGAGGGTCCATTATTCACATATACTCACACTCCCTACGGGAGAGTCCATTTATATACATGCTCCGCTATAGAGGGTCCATTTATATACACGTTCCGCTATGGAGGGTCCATTTATATACACGCTCCGTTACGGACCCGATAAGGAGGGTCCATTTATATACACGCTCTGTTATGGAGGTTCCATTTATATACACGCTCCGATATGGAGGGTCCATTTATATACACGCTCCGTTATGGAGGGTCCATTAATATACCCGCTCCGCTATGGAGGGTCCATTTATATACACGCTCTCCATTATGGAGGGTCCATTTATATACACGCTCCGATAAGGAGGGTCCATTTATATACACGCTCCGTTATGGAGGGTCCATTTATATACACGCTCCGTTATGAAGGGTCCATTTATATACCCGCTCCGATATGGAGGATCCATTTATATACACGCTCCGTTAAGGAGGATCCATTTATATACAGCTCCGTTACGGAGGGTCCATTTATGTACACGCTCCGTTATGGAGGGTTCATTTATATACACGCTCTGTTATGGAGGGTCTATTTATATACACATTCACACTCCCTATGGGAGGGTCTTTCATACTTTTACAATTATACACATCATCATTCATCTTTTCACAATCCTATAACCACACACCTTAGTAGGTGGGTCCTTCTCACATTAGCAATATAATTCCATTATTCAATTATTAACACTCATAACTAGTTCATTCAATTCTTAATTTCCTTCTAATTTCCATTCTATGCTCCAGAGTTCTTAACATATTCATTTATTAATCACATTATTCATTATCAACATTTAAATCAAGTCATTCTCTACAACAATCGTCATTTTCATTTAGCACACATTTGTCATTTTCACTTAGCGTACATATCTCTGTATTTTCCATATTTATTATCCATCATCAACCTATATTAAAACAAGTCTACCACTAACGCTTTCCTTTTCTTTATCTACCTCTCAATTATACCTATATTGAGATATTCCATTTCTATCATAAATCTCCATATCTTTACAAGAATACAACAAGTTTCTTTTCTTTATCGACTTCAAACTCTATTATCATTATTATCTTCCTTAGCATCACTTTCCATTTTATCTCTTACTTCTTATTCTTTTATCTTACTTCTTAAGTTTCTATTTATTTTCACTCTATTATCTATCCTTATTTCTTTTATATTTTCCTAATTTCTTAATAAATAGTCAACTTAATTATTCTTATCACTTCCTAATTTACTATCTACTTAGTTAATCATTCCTTTTCTAACCATAATCATATATACTTATTCTCATACACTACAAATGGGTTCTTTCTCTTTTACTTAATACTCCTCTTATTGATCATATCAACTACCCTAAGGTGTTGTATTCTACTCATATCTCTACCCTTAGTCATCACTATAACCAAAGAGAACCTACTCCCTAAGTTAAGCTAACACAACCTTCTTACCTTAACCTTGTAGAGAGAGAAAGCTCCAAGCTATAGAGGAGCGAGAAAGTGGACCATGAAACAAAAGAAGTAAAATTAGTTAGAGATTGTGAGGGAAAATTCGTACAACACTAAGGAGGAGATGAGGGAAAGCTTGAATCACCTTACCTTGAGCTTGAAATGGTGGAAATCAAGAATGGGCGTTGAACCCTAACCTTTGGCCATGACTTGAGAGAGGAAAATTGACAGGTTGAAGGAAGGATTGAATGTTTAAAAGTGATGGGGATGATGATTATTGGTTTATTATGGGTTGGAGGGATGATTTCAAGTGGAATTTAGAGAGAGAAAGGGGAGGATTTTGTTAGAAGTCAAGCTAGTGTTGGAAGACATGCTTCAAACTCTCTTATGGACTTCAAGTATAATTCAAGATGTTGTTTTGATGATAACAAGCCAACCCAAGTTCAAGCTCACAAGTGTCATCCATATTCAAGATTGAAGAATCAAGCAAAACATTGTTTAGAAACCTTCTCCTTAGATCATTTGTAAGGTAATGGAGTTCTAATTCTTTAAAGAGTTTACAAAAGCCAATAAGTTTTTCATTCTAAAGAGAGAAGAAGATAAATGTGTTTTTCATGAAAAAGTGTTTTCTGCATTAATCTTTGTGAAAATACTTGATGTTACAAAACTCTGTATATTTTTATGTTTGCAAGAGAGAGTAATCGATTACCTTCTCAAGATAATCGATTAACTTTGTTGCATCATAGAAAAATCAGAGAGGTTGTAATCGATTAAATGAATCTTGTTAATCAATTACTTTCTTATGAGAGTAATCGATTACCTGGCTAAAGTAATCGATAATAATTGTTGCATCATATATTTTTCAGAGGCTTAGTAATCGATTACAAGCTCTGTAGTAATCGATTACATGATGTTGCATCATATGCATATCAGAGGCTCAGTAATCGATTAATTGTTTAAGTGTAATCGATTAAATGAGTTGCATCATACATCAAACAGGAGTGGTGTACTCGATTAACTATTATGGGTCTAATCGATTACATGGTTTTCAAATGAATTTAAGAATTTCTAATTTTAAAGGAATAATCGATTACCTTCAGAAAGTAATCGATTACTTCAAGTTTTATTGAAAATCGTGTCAGAATCATTTTGATTATTTCCTGATTTGTTTTTATATAAAAGATTCTGATTTATTTTATAAAATTCGAAAATGATTTTAAATTTGAATTATTTCCTTTTTGGTTTTAAGAATCAAATCTTTATTTTATTTCGTAAATCATTTTGATTTAGTTTTGATTTTAAAACTTATTTCAAATCTTACTTTATTTTGTTTTGATTTTGTTTTACTTATTTTAAATCTTTTTGATTCTAAAATGTTTTTCTATTTTAAAAAGGATTTCGCTCCAACATTAAAAATTAATCTTTCAATCATTCTCATTCATCTTTTTCTGATCATACACGTTTTCTCTCTTCTTCTTCTCAAGTCTTCTGGTTTTCACGTTCATACCTTTTTGAAGAACAAAACCTTGTTGGCTGAGTAACTCCTAGAGAAAGTACTTCATTATCATAAGAGCTTATTGTAGAATCTGTGTTTTGAGAACACGATATACTTGTTGTAATCACTCACATCATTGTTCTAAACCTTAGTGGTAGGAAGAGAATCCCGTAGTTGAACGTTGTGACGTTCGTAGGGTGAGGAACCCTGCTGTGTGATTGAGGCCCCTAGCGAACGGAGGTTCCTAGTAGTGTGCGGGGTGCTCTTGGTTGTAGTAGGGTGCGGCTCTATTGCTGGTTAAAAGAACTCTCAGGCGGGTCGCTTGGGGACTGGACTAGGCCTTTCGACGGGAAGGCTGAACCAGTATAAAATTCACCGGTGCAAGCTTTTCTATCCCTATCTCTTTTTATTTCTGCTTATTTCAACTTTTACGTTTCCACGCTACTCGAATTATTTTATCTATCGTTTTCGCGATCCGTTTCAAACGCTTAATCTCTCCGTCTCAAAACAATTTTTTAATTTGTAAAGGTTTTTACAATACATTAATAAAACTCGATTCACCCCCCCTCTCGAGATTTTGAGGCCAAAACCAACAATTGGCATCAGAGCTAGTCTCTTGTGTTAAGACTTAACCGTCTCAAGAGTATGGCTTCAAACTCTCTGTTTGGTGGTGAAGGGAGTTCTATTAACCGTCCTCCCATGTTTGATGGGGTAGGGTACGCGTATTGGAAAGCCCGTATGAAATTTTTTATTCAAGGAGTCGGATTAAAAGTTTGGGATGTCGTCGTAAATGGTCCCTATGTTCCTACCTATGTGGTTAATGGTAACACCGTCGAAAAGCCTATGGCTGAGTGGACGGAGGAGGAGGAACGTAGAGTCCAGTACGACCTGAAAGCGAAAAATATTATAACATCTGCTTTGAGCTATGATGAGTTTTTCAGGATATCAACATGCGAGACAGCACAACAAATGTGGGATACGCTGGAAGTCACACATGAAGGTACGACTGAAGTGAAGAGATCGAGAATCAACACGCTGACTGGTGAATATGAGTTATTCAGAATGAAAGATGGAGAATCGATTCAAGAAATCCAAAAACGCTTCACAATGATAGTAAATCAGCTGACGACATTGGGGAAGAAATTCACCAATGAGGATCTTATCAACAAAGTTTTAAGGTGTTTGGGAAGAGAATGGCAACCCAAAGTGACGGCAATTGCTGAATCAAGAAACCTTTCAACTATGACACTGGCAACTCTCTTCGGGAAGCTACAAGAGCATGAAAGTGAATTAAAAAGATTGGCTCAACACGAAGAAGAGAACAAGAAGGTCAAAAGTCTGGCATTCGAGGCTGAAGCACCAGCAACAGAAAGTGACTCGGACAAAGAATTGTTAAATGATGAACACATGGGTCTGTTGGTCAAAAAGTTCGGGAAATTTCTGAGGAAGAAAAACTTCAATAGAAGAGACAACAACAAGAGTGGAGGCTCAACCATTACATGTCATGAGTGTGGCAAGCCTGGTCACATCAGAGCAGACTGCTACCAGCTGAAAAAGAAAGAGAATTCAGAAAAAGGCACCTCAAATTCTAAGAAAGGGAAGCAAGCATATTTGGCATGGCTGGACAATGAAGGAAGTTCGGATGAGGATTCACACGAACAAGAGGAGACCGCCAACATATGCTTAATGGCTCACGGAGATGAGGTAACTTCTGAACTAAATTTTTCTTATGATGAATTACAAGAGGCCTTTGAAGAATTGCATGAGGAATCGATGAGGTTATCCCTATTGGTTTCTCTAGAAAAGAAAAATTCAGCTTCTCTTTTAGAAAAGAATAAAAACCTTATTAAAGAAAATGAATTTTTGAAAAATCAAAATAAGGAGCTGAATTTGACTTTGAAAAATTCTTCAAACACCTTGAGTAATAACATTAAATTTAAAGCTAGTTCTTCTTCTTGTAAATTCTGCAAGGACCTTGTTAAAGAAGTTGAGGATTTGAAAGAAACCCTTGCAAAATTTACAAAAGGTAGAAATACTTTAAATTTAATGCTAGGGAGACAAAAATGTTTCTTTAATAGAGCGGGTTTAGGATATCAACCCGATAGGCATCAAAAGAAATTAAGTACCATTTTTGTCCCTGCTAGTAATCATAAGAAACCTTTAATTATTTGTCATATTTGTGGTAAAAAGGGTCATGGTGCACATGAATGCATACACCAAAAAGTGAAGTTCGTTAAACCGAACAATGAAACTAGAAGGTGACATGATTTAAACTATGGCTATACTAACGCTCAAGGACCCAAAAAGATATGGGTACCTAAAAAGAAACCTTGAACTCTTTGCTTGTAGGTTACTCCGGAAGAAAGAAAATCGTGGTGGTACTTGGACAGCGGATGCTCAAAACATATGACTGGAGATAAATCTAAATTCTCGCATCTCGTGCCAAAGGACCAAGGACATGTGACTTTCGAAGATAACAATCAAGGAAATATTCTCGGAATCGGTAAAATTGGTACACCTCCTAACCCTTGTATTGAAAATGTCTTACATGTTGAGGGCCTAAAACACAATCTGCTAAGTATTAGTCAGTTGTGTGATAAGGGTAATAGGGTTATTTTTGATTCTGATAGATGTATTACCGAGGGTAAAATTGATAATCTTATTAAGCTAATTGCTCACAGGATAAACAATGTTTATGTTATTGATTTTAACTCAATACCCTCAAATGATGCGAAATGTTTATTAAGTAAAGAGGATGAATCTTGGCTATGGCATCGTAGAATAGGTCAGATCCACATGGCTTATTTAAATAAAATTTCTTCTAAAAGCTTAGTAGTTGGTCTGCCAAAGCAAAATTTTTCTATTTCTGAAAAATGTGATTCTTGTTCTAAATCAAAACTCACAAGGGCATCTTTTCCTTCTAAAAATCTTGTTTCAACTCAAAGGCCCTTGGAACTTTTACATATGGATCTTTTTGGACCATGTCAAACGAAAAGCTTTGGTGGCAACTATTATTGTTTAGTTGTTGTGGATGACTATTCTAGGTATACATGGACACTTTTTATTACTCATAAAAATGACGCATTTCATGAATTTAAAAAGCTAGCCAAGATTATTCAAAACCAATTGCATTTGAGCATTGCATCCATTAAAACTGATCATGGTGGAGAATTTGAAAATCATCTTTTTGAAAAATTTTGCAAAAAACATGGAATTAAGCATTATTTTTCAGCTCCAAGAACTCCTGAGCAAAATGGAGTTGTGGAGAGGAAAAATCGTTCATTAAAAGAGCTTTCAAGAACAATGCTTAATGACATGAATTTGCCTACATATTTTTGGGCCGATGCAGTGAGTACAGCTTGCTATGTTATGAACCGTGTTTTAATAAGGCCTATTTTAAAGAAAACCCCCTACGAGCTGTACAAGGGGAGAAAACCAAATATTTCCCATTTTCGTGTTTTTGGATGTAAATGTTATGTGCATAATAATGGTAGAGAAAATCTAGGAAGTTTTGAGGCTAGAGTTGATGAGGGCATATTCCTTGGATATTCTGTTTCGAGCAAAGCATATAGGATTTACAATAAATCTAGTAATACTATTGAAGAATCTATTCATGTATCATTTGATGAATCCGATCCCAGAAAGTAGGGAAAGGTATCTGTTAATGACACTTCAGGTATTCTTGGAGATTTATTCATTGATGAGGATGAGGAGTCAAATGCTAAAGGAAAGGAACATTCCGAAAGCAATGAAAAATCAGTTGAATCAGTTGAGGAGAAAAATCAAGAACAATCCATGGAGATCAACGCTGATTTGCCTAAGGAATGGAGAACATCAAGACACCATCCCATTGATCAAATCATAGGTGACATCACAAAAGGTGTAAGTACTCGCAATTCTATTAGCAATCTATGTAACTTCTTCGCATTTGTTTCTCAAGTGGAGCCAAAGAATATTTCTGAGGCTACGCTTGATGAGCATTGGCTTTTGGCAATGCAAGAGGAATTAAACCAGTTCGAAAGAAATCAGGTGTGGGAACTTGTTCCTAGGCCCGAGTCTCATCCGATTATTGGAACTAAGTGGATTTATAAAAATAAACTCGATGAGGCTGGTTTAATTGTTCGAAAAAAAGCTAGGTTAGTTGCACAAGGTTACAACCAAGAAGAGGGGATAGATTATGAGGAAACATTTGCCCCTGTTGCTAGGTTGGAAGCCATTAGACTGCTTTTAGCTTTTGCATGCATTTTAGATTTTAAATTATATCAAATGGACGTAAAGAGTGCCTTTCTTAATGGTTTTATAAATGAAGAATTTTATGTGTGTCAACCTCCCGGCTTTGAAAGTTATGAACACCCGGATTATGCTTTTAAATTGAAAAAGGCTTTGTACGGACTCAAACAAGCTCCTAGAGCGTGGTATGACCGTCTTAGCAAATTTTTATTAGAAAATAATTTTGAAAGAGGGAAGGTTGATAACACACTTTTTATTAAAAAGAAAGGAAAGGACATTCTTTTAGTTTAAATTTATGTAGATGATATTATTTTCGGTGCTACTAATGAAACCCTTTGCAAGGATTTTTCGAGTATGGTGCAGGAATACTTCGAGATGTCTATGATGGGCGAGCTGAACTTTTTCCTGGGATTGCAAATAAAACAAGCAAAGGATGGGATTTTCATTAGCCAAACAAAGTACTGTAAGGAACTATTGAAATGATTTGGTATGGATAAGGCCAAGGCAGTAGCAACACCTATAAGCACATCTTGCTATTTGGACAAAGATGAAGGAGGTAAATCCGTAGAAATTACTAAATATCGAGGTATAATCGGATCCCTTCTCTATTTAACGGCAAGTAGGCCGGATATAATGTTTAGTGTTTGTCTTTGTGCTCGTTTTCAATCGAATCCAAAAGAAACGCACATGGTTGCTGCCAAACGCATAAGGAAATATCTGTCTGGCACAACTGACATGGGTTTATGGTACCCCAAAGGTTCTTCATGTAATCTCGTTGGGTATTCTGATTCTGACTTTGCTGGGTGCAAAGTAGATAGAAAAAGCACTAGCGGCACTTGTCATCTTCTTGGCAATTCTTTGGTATCATGAGCTAGCAAGAAACAGTCTAGTGTAGCCCTATCTACAGCTGAGGCTGAATATGTCGCTGCGGGTAGCTGTTGTGTGCAAATCTTATGGTTGAAACAGCAACTCCTAGACTTCGGTGTAAGTCTAGATCGCATTCCCATAAAATGTGATAATACCAGTGCTATTAGTATGACCAAAAACCCAGTGCAACATTCTCGCACCAAGCATATTGAGATTCGACACCATTTTATACGTGATCATATTCAAAAGGGTGATTTTATTATTGAGTATGTTGATACTTCGCGGCAGTTAGCTGATATCTTTACGAAACCGCTTCCAAAAGAAAATTTCTTTTTCATTCGTAGAGAAATTGGTTTAACTTCTGCCTCTCACCTCTTTTGAGTATGTGATTTTGTTTATCTCTCTTGTTATTATTGATGCGTTTTCTCAGTGTTTCAGGGGGAGATAGCACATCTTTTTGATGATTACAAAAGGGGGAGAGATATTCTGATATTTTGGTTAATTCATACAGGGGGAGAGATACTCTAAAGATGCAAATTTTCTGAAGTGATATATTTTATTTATGCATCTATACAGGGGGAGATGATATAAATTGTTATATTCCTTGTGATTATTGTTCTAAGGAATGTTATTGTTATATATATATATATATATATGTGTGTTTGTGTTTTTTCTTGTATAACACTTGTGATGCAGATAGTAAAAGAGCATATTAGAATTGTTGTTTGTCATCATCAAAAAGGGGGAGTGTTGGAAGTCAAGCTAGTGTTGGAAGGCATGCTTTAAACTCTCTTATGGACTTCAAGTATAATTCAAGATATTGTTTTGATGATAACAAGCCAACCCAAGTTCAAGCTCACAAGTGTCATCCATATTCAAGATTCAAGAATTAAGCAAAGCATAGTTTAGAAACCTTCTCCTTAGATCATTTGTAAGGTAATGGATTTCTAATTCTTTAAGAGTTTACAAAAGCCAATACGTTTTTCATTCTAAAGAGAGAAGAATAAAAATGTGTTTTTCATGAAAAAGTGTTTTCTGCATTAATCTTTGTGAAAATACTTGATGTTACAAAACTTTGTATATTTTTATGTTTGCAAGAGAGAGTAATCGATTACCTTCTCAAGATAATCGATTAACTTTGCTGCATCATAGAAAAATCAGAGAGGTTGTAATCGATTAAATGAATCTTGTTAATCAATTACTTTCTTATGAGAGTAATCGATTACCTGGCTCAAGTAATCGATTATAATTGTTGCATCATATATTTTTCAGAGGCTTAGTAATCGATTACAAGCTCTGTAGTAATCGATTACATGATGTTGCATCATATGCATATCAGAGGCTCAGTAATCGATTAATTGTTTAAGTGTAATCGATTAAATGAGTTGCATCATACATTAAACAGAAGTGGTGTAATCGATTAACTATTATGGGTCTAATCAATTACATGGTTTTCAAATGATTTTAAGAATTTCTACTTTTGAAGGAATAATCGATTACCTTCAGAAAGTAATCGATTACTTCAAGTTTTATTGAAAATCGCGTCAGAATCATTTTGATTATTTCCTGATTTGTTTTTATATAAAAGATTCTGATTTATTTTATAAAATTCGAAAATGATTTTAAATTTGAATTATTTCCTTTTTGGTTTTAAGAATCAAATCTTTATTTTATTTCGTAAATCATTTTGATTTAGTTTTGATTTTAAAACTTATTTCAAATCTTATTTTATTTTGTTTTGATTTTGTTTTACTTATTTTAAATTTTTGATTCTAAAATGTTTTTCTATTTTAAAAAGGATTTCACTCCAACATTAAAAATTAATCTTTCAATCATTCTGATTCATCTTTTTCCGATCATACACGTTTTCTCTCTTCTTCTTCTCAAGTCTTCTGGTTTTCACGTTCATACCTTTTTGAAGAACAAAACCTTGTTGGCTGAGTAACTCCTAGAGAAAGTACTTCATTATCATAAGAGCTTATTGTAGAATCTGTGTTTTCAGAACACGTTATACTTGTTGTAATCACTCACATCATTTGTTCTAAACCTTAGTGGTAGGGAGAGAATCCCGTAGTTGAACGTTGTGACGTTCGTAGGGTGAGGAACCCTGCTGTGTGATTGAGGCCCCTAGCGAACGGAGGTTCCTAGTAGTGTGCGGGGTGCTCTTGGTTGTAATAGGGTGCGGCTCTATTGCTGGTTATAAGAACTCTCAGGCGGGTCGCTTGGGGACTGGACTAGGCCTTTCGACGGGAAGGCTGAACCAGTATAAAATTCACCGGTGCAAGCTTTTCTATCCCTATCTCTTTTTATTTCTGCTTATTTCAATTTTTACGTTTCTGCGCTACTCGAATTATTTTATCTATCGTTTTCGCGATCCATTTCAAACGCTTAATATCTCCGTCTCAAAACAATTTTTTAATTTGTAAAGGTTTTTAAAATACATTAATAAAACTCTATTCACCCCCCCTCTCAAGATTTTGAGGCCAAAACCAATAGATTTTGTGCCCTAGAGAGAGAAAACAAAGGTGGAGTGAATGAGGAAGAAGGGAGCAAAATGAACGCTCTCCATTGCTTTATTTTTCTCTCTGCAGACTCGTGGTACTCGAGTAGTCCAAGAACAACTCGAGTACCCACTGCTACTTGCCTTTCTATTTTTTCCCTATTTTCCTTTTATTTTCTTCTTGCTTTCAAATCGCCATAACTTCTTCGTTAACCATCGAATCTTGCTCAAATTTGAAAGCAAGCTTCCCTACTTACTAGTCTTCACATCCAACGGTGAAATTTGTCTTTATAGTTGTAAATATTTTATTTTTAATTTCCTAATATAGGGTGTTTATAACACCGAAAACATCGATTTTAACACTCGTTTGGTCTTCTTTAAATTTCCTTTCCGATGCCAATGCTCCTTGACTCCTTTATGGCATTCAAAGAACTCCTAATCCATCATTTTAAATCCTTTTTAGAATAATCCTTACTTCCAAATCTTATCATTATTCTAATTACTGTTGGAATTAAAATTTGGGATGCTACAATTCTCCCCCACTTATTAGAATTTCGTCCCTAAAATTCCGCTCAATTCCATAAATGGAGAATCATCCCATTAACGCTTCCTTTCGGTTTCATTCTTGCACTTGGAATACTTCCAAATCCATTCGACTTCTTGCTCTCATCCTATTTTCCTTATCGTTTCCGCTTGCTACACCTTTAAGTCCTTAGTTGGATCACTAAGTTCTCCCCCACTTGGCATCAACTTACCTGATTATGCCGATCCTAGGAAGCAGGGAATCGAACGTGTCAGCTTCTGATTGTCTTTCATACGACTTTCAATGAAGAGTGTAATAATCTAACAAAAACAGGAAACGTAATCTTTGGAATTCACCAGGAATTTGTGCTTTCGCTTTAAGAAAAATAGCCTAAGATTATGCGATCCAAAGACTTTTCGCAGAATGTAGCAGCTTATGACTAGAAATTTCCTCGTCCACGAGGAACCGGATCGAATAAATAAGACTGGAACTCCAGGAACGATGGATATACCCGGATAAGAAACAAGGAGAAGATTGTAAGTTCACAATGTTTAGTAGATTGGAGCGAGAAATCTTTGATTCGTGATCAAAAGTTGCTACTTCAAGGTCAAGTCAAACCAAGAAGAATGAGGAGGAAGAGATATACTTGCATGAATTGAGGTACTAATTAAGGCTTTCAGAATTACTATTAAAGTCTTAAACGATTTTTTATGGTCACGAATTGAGGGTGCAGACATTCTTGACTTTTGAACTCTCTATTAAGCACTATTTTAGATCAATGACACTCAAGATATAGGTCAAGAACCCCTTACAACCTATTTCGAGTTGGATCTTAAGGAAAGCTTGAATGAATTTGATACAGAACAAGAAAGCTAATGGAATCTGACCTTTCTATCACCTTAAGACTTGCACTACTCCCGAAATCGAGATTCGTGTTGGATTGATGACCCGTTGGTGGTCATTCATTCAACTTGTTTGGTCTTTGTGTAGAGACTTCAAGAGGTTACCAGTTAAGCTTTTCTAATGGATGACCATTCAGGAACCTTGGTAAGATTCCCGATAAGACTTGGGTTATCTAAGATTCAGTTTGGCTTTTTGATGGTTAGGGGTGGTTCTAACAGAGTTTATTCCATCCTTTCTAAGATGGGGTATTCGATTACGCTATTCTTAAATAGATATGATAGCTTAAGGCTCTTATGCTTTGGTTTTGTTTTGGGTCTACTACCTGCTTCCGTTTAAGGAACTCGGAAAGAACACCATTCGAGTTGGTTTCTTTGATTCCAAAGGATCTATTCCCTTGGAGAGTTTCCATTTCGATTGTTTCAATTTCATTAAGAGGATTGCAATGATATCATCCGTTAATAGTCGCAAAGATTGAGCTGATCAATCTCAACCTCACGTCTATCAACAGCGCACCATTGTCGGGTTCTTATTTTCACCGAAGACCATGGTTCAATTGTTCAATCTTGGTTGATCTCGGCGTGGACACTTGGTAAGGTTGTTAAGATTTTCTTTTCTCACGGGCGACCGTTCAGGAATCTCGTTGGTAAGACTCCCGGTAGGTTTTGGACTACCAAAGTCTGGTTTAGCTTTTCAGGGAAGCTGGAGATGGTTTCTAGGGTGAGATTGATTCCCTCAAGAACTTCGCATGAAGGATCCGAAGAAGGTACCATTCAGGTCGACTTCCTTTCTTCTAAAGGTGGTACTTCTCATGAAATCTTATGTCAGATTGGTTTTTGTGCTACTTCGAAGCTTTCAATGACATTGACCATCGACAAGCGCGAAGATCGAGATGGTCAGTCTCAATCTCACATTTATCAATAGCAACATCATTGTCAGGTTTGTTGACGATATCATCACTTAATAGTTGCAGGAGTAAGGATGACCAATCCTACCCTTACAATCTATTAAACGACAACACCATCGAGGAATCCAGTTGAGTTTAAACTAACGTCCTATAGTTTACTGCTGCCACAACCTAATCTTGGAGAAGATAGCAAGGGAACACATATATAAATAGGTAGTTATATATGTATCCTATTCGCCTAACTTAGACAATTGACTATACATATCGGTTACTCGCTTGGTGAGTAAACCATAGGAGTTGTGAGTCCAAACTCCAAGGCCGAGGAAAAACTGCTCTAATACCACAATGTAACACCCTATCTTAATTAACATACTAATTACCCCGAATAGATTTAGTGACTTGAAAATTTCTTTTAAAACACATATTGCCTTATAAAAATCTCCGTAAAATCGGACGGAGTTTACTTTGTTTAGGGACTTTCTAAAAGTATGTGTTTACCCTGAAAACCTGTATTAACACATTCATATAATCAACATTATGCCAGCAGGGCAAAATATTATACATTATATTCAAATACTTCATTTCCAAAATAATAAATAAGATACAAAATAGTTTGATCCCCAAAAGATAATACATAGCGTGCATATATATATATATATATATATATATATATATATATACACACACATCAAAAGTCCATTTAAGAACCTCAGACCAACATATGGTCCACCAAAAGATTATATGGTAATCCCTTGCGGCCGACTGCGATTGTGCGCAAACCGGTATCCGACTGCGATATGGCGCGAATCAGATGAGTCCGCGTCAAAGGATTACCAGGTGCTCCCTTGCGGCCGATTGCGATAGTACGCGAATCGGTGTCCAATTGCGATGTGGCGTGAATAGGACGAGTCCGCGTCAAAGGAGTTACCCCCCTCACTTGTGCAATCCGACTGCGATGTGGCGCGAATCGGATCGTACGCTCCGACGGTGATGTGGTGCGAATCAGATTGTACGTGTGGCCGACTGCGATGTGGCGCAAATCAGACCCTGTGCACAGAGATGTGTGGAATCCGACTGCGATGTGGGGCGAATCGGATAGTCCACGAAAAAATGAAATGTGAGGAATCCGACTATGATGTGGCGCGAATCGGATAGTCCACGAAAAGCTTACAATAATCTAAAAAAATCAGAAAAATATGATAAAACATGAGAAATAAGAGAGGAAAGGATTATGAAAAACATGCAAAGTGTAAGTGAATAGAATTTGAGAAATGATAACCTGTTTATGATGTGTCAGCAAGCATGTTATGAATGACTAGATGATTATGTGGATTATTTGAATTGTGTGTGTGGCTTAGTCGGTTATTATGTCATATCAGAAACTGCTATTCCTACTTTATGTGTAATGCTCACCTCCTTACCATATTTCCTCAGGTACGGAGCCCGAGCTAGCACATAGTCCGGCCGAGCAGGAGTACTCTCCCTTACAGGGAGAGTAGGGTTTATATAGTAGGACAGGAAATGTCCTGGGCCCTTTTGATTTGATGATGTGACCTATTTTTGATGTATGTATGTAAATAGTTTTGGTGGGCCCACGATAACTCTTTTGGGGATAGGATTATTTTTGGGAAAGTATAATTCCAAAACTTGTTCATATATAATGTCTTACTCTGATATTTATATCCTGATGCTATGATGGTGTAACACCCCTAATTTTTCGTCTCTCAAATAACAAAGAAAATAAATTATGACAATGATTTTATAATTGTTTTCTTATTAGTTTAAGTTTCTATACATTATGTGTTTGGAAAATATTAGAGTATAAGATATATTTTTATAAAGAGTATTTTGTACAAAAATGTGAATCTTGTAATTTAGTCCTTGTGTTGGGACTTAATTACAATATTAAAAAGGTTTTGGGAAAAGAGTTATTAATTTATTAATTTTGAAATGTTATCAGTACGTAACCGGTTAGAAAGGCTTTGTAACCGGTTACACGATGAACTCAGAACCTGGTCAGTGGATTTTGATGAGTAACCATTTGATTAAACCACGTTTTGCCACGAAAACAATTCGATTTGTAATGGGGAATACGTGTCACCCTGCTTGATCATCAAATTTCCCTATAAATACTCAATTTTAGGGTCAAATTGAGGATTTCTGGGTTGAGTGTTGATGTTGTGACCAGATTAGGGTTCCATCTTTGTTATGTTCTATTCTCTTTAATCTTTAAGAATCAGACCGAGTGTGATACACCATTACAAAGCTTAATCTTCAAGCTTTGTATTGATGTATAGAATGTGAATTGAGAGTGAGTATTGAAGAAGTTTTGAGCTCTGAAAGTTGAGGATCAAGTCTGTCCAGCACCAGAACTGAGTTCGTGGGACTCTCTTTAGGGTCTGATTTTGGTTTGTACATGCACTCCCTGAGTCTCAAATCTATTTCTAAAGCTTGTGCATGTTGCATAGGATAAAGTCTAATCATTTTCCCCAATTTGTTTGTCCATTTCATATGTCAAAAACTTTGATTTTGGAACCCTGTTGAAACTGCTATGCATGAAGTCAGAGCTTAAGGAATTCGTGTTCTTCTTTAAGGAACTAGTGCTGATACTCAACAAGTGCAACTTAGAGGTAAGGGAGAAGCTTTCATTTGCTAGAATGAGATTAGATTATGTGAAACCATAGGTTGAGTCATCATGAGACTCAAAAAGGGCATAGGTTATAGAAAACAAAGGCTTGGAGGCCAATCTAAAGCTCAATTCTGTTTTGAACAGGTTTGGTAATATGCATGCAAGTGATTTTGATGATTGAATCATAATCTAAATGCTTATTATTAGTTTTGTGATGTCAAGTTGTGTTTATGTGAGTTATATGCAATTTGATGTTCTAAATTGAATGCATGCAAAATGAATAAGTTTCTGTGGTTAAACATGTTTGTATTAAGGTGTGTGAACTCTTTTTATGACTGAAATTGGTTAGATTTGAGTATGGTAGAAAATGGTATGCAAAATCCCTTTTTGCAATGTACATTCTGCAGAATCTAATCGGTTATTCGAAATCTGTAACCGTTAGATACTGTCTTTTTTCAAAGAAAATGATTTTTCTGAAATTGGCCCAGAGTTCTTACCATTGCACTCAAGTCTATACTCTAATTTCAGTTGAAACCAATCTGAAATCATGTCAAGGGACACTGTTTGTTTCAGATTGTGATTAATGAGTCAATACCTTATGGTTAAAAGATAATTTCAAGTGGAAATTATGCTTAATTGATATTGAATTGTGATTTAGACTTTTGAATGATGAAATCAGTGGGGTTTGAGGTATATAACAATGCTAAGACTCTGTTTATGGATTGGGTAGAGAATTCAAGAAAAAGGTTTTCTGAATCTCAATGGTTAGTAGGTTCAGGTCTGTAATTCTAACCGGTTAGTCTGATGCTGTAACCGGTTAGTACCTGAACTGAAAAAAATAAAAGTTGAGTATTTTAAGTGAAAAGTTTGATACCATTGGTTAAGTGTTTCCCAATCCAAGTCTAATGACATGTTTTTAAGTTAATTCATGGATGAATTTTCATGCCAAAGGTTATACCTCAAATCAAGCATTCAAAAGAGAATTTGAGATATTTCTAAATCATAATAAATAAATTAAAGATAAAAACCAACCTTAGTATTTGTGCATTCATTCATAGAGAATGGAAAATAGGTTGGCAAGAAACGATTATCATATTCCGGGAATATGAGGAGGGTACTCTGGGAGTACCAAATTTATGTAACCTACTTGATGACACATTCTGGGAATGTGGCCAGTGTCTGGGACATGGTTTTTATACGTTCTGGGAACGTAATGCACACTCTGGGAGTGATGTTTGTTTTCCAAGTATGGTTTGCCATACGTTCTGGGAACGTATGGTAGTGTTCTGGGAACACTGAGATATATGTTGACAAATATCAAAGATGATGAAGGCCTCAGTTGTGGATGGAAATCATGCATCATGCCACCTGCATTACAAGAGATATAATGTTG
Source organism: Crotalaria pallida (assembly GCA_037953625.1). Taxonomy (NCBI): domain Eukaryota; kingdom Viridiplantae; phylum Streptophyta; class Magnoliopsida; order Fabales; family Fabaceae; genus Crotalaria; species Crotalaria pallida. Next base: position 44,309,726 of record CM075650.1, on the reverse strand, counting down.
AAAATGGGTGTGCTAATATGTACTTTCATTCTGGTTGATAACTGATTACTTGTGATTGTTAAACCTTTTTTATATCTATCTCATTTGACTAAGAGAATGTGTATGCTTACTCCCGTGCCCTTGTTAGGTTGTGATCCAACGTCCCGATATCTCAAAAGACTATTGAGGGTAGGAGACCCTTAAGTGTACACAGAAAATAGAAAAAGGTGAACTATTATCCTGGCGTACAGCTATCGGGAATCTGTCGGAACGGATGGTGGGACAAGGACAGTGATCAGCTCTGAGATATTTCTATAATAATAGAGCTTATATTATATATTTTGAGAGATGTGATAAAGAATGAAATTTCAAGTTTCTTTATGCTAATATATTATCTGATATTAACAGATTTATTGTTTTAACTCTTTCAGATATATATAATGAAATGAGCTATTATGTTTTCCGCTAACTCTGATTGTATTATTTGAGTTCGATATCAACCAAATTTTGATGAATACAACCTCTCAAGATAAAGATATTTTCTTGACAAGTGGCCAAATACTTTTCGATTTATAGACTTCTACTTTCTATTCAAGTCATCATGAAGGTTTTCAATCACATATCGAACTCAGTTCTACGAATATAAGACTAAATTCAAAAATCACAGTTAAGTTTCAATAGAAAGAACTTTCATATCACGATTTTCTAACACAGACAAGTCAATCTTATATAAATATATTCATTTTATTTTATATTAAAACGAGTATCCAGGGAGTGTTACATTTTATGGTATCAGAGCAATGGTCTTGATTCTTGGTCCTTAGAGGTGTGGTCCAATACGCTGATTTCCGCTAGCTGCGATGTTTTCTGTGAAGTATGTTCTCACGAACTTCTATCTAGATCAAAGGTTATACTTGATGGCCTTCGGTAAGCGATCTAGACTGTCTTTTTGGAAGTGTCTCATGTAGCCTAAGTGAAACCATGATGGTTGTATTGTTTCCCTTTAAATGTGCTGCTACATTAGGTCCAAAGTATCGGTTTACTATGGTCACAAAGAATCGGTGACGAAGGAATTCTTAGGAGTTGCAGTTAGGGCAATAACCTAGGATGGAGTGTTTATCCTCAATAGTGTAATGAATAACCAATTTCTTAGATTTGGTGTGACGCAGTCATCTTCTTAATGTTCAATCTTATAGAGGTTGATAAACTCTGAACGTTATCCATCTTTCTGTTTTTGATGGATAAAAATAACAATCCGAATGCTCGATATTGCATCCATTCTGTCATCTTACGATAGAAATTCCTACAAACCCTCTTGCAGTTGTTTCCAATAGGTGTCTAAACTGTTCTATTGGGATATTAAAAACTGGGTTTAAATCTGTTTGAGCTCATTTTGCCTCACTCCAGTTATCCTGCTGCATAATCTAACCGGTTAGCTGGTTTTGTAACCGGTTACAGTATGCATAAAACTGCAGTAACAGAGCAGAATCAGCTTTGACTGATTTTAGCAACTGAAAGTTATGCCTTATGCCTTAAAAATTATGGTGTGAGATTTTGAAAACACAATAGGTGTATCATATCACAAAATCATACTAAACCCTCAAGCTGTTGCATACTCTATAAACCAAATGAGCCAACTATAAGGACCAAGTGCAACGCTGAAATTTCAGAACATCTGTCATGCGAATTTTTGATAACGAGCAGCTATATATATATTTATACCAAAGTACAAGCTCATTTGGTAGCAACATAAAGAGGAATATTAGTGCTAGGCATGGACCATAAGTTGTAAGCACATAAAGGTCCATTTGATGGCAACACAAACGAAATATTAAGTATTAAGCAGGAGTCTTACATAGTAAGTACATCAGGTTAACAAACTAAGCCAAAATACATGGGAATACCACCAGGAACATGTTGAGACCCAAAACTACCAGGATTAAAAGACCAAAATATAAACTACAAGGATTACATAATGAAGACCCTAGACAAAAGAGTTAAGATCCTAAGCCACTAATCTTCATGTGGAGGAGATGCAGGAGGTGAAGTAGGGGGCCCTGGAAATGCCCAAATGTACGCAACAGAAAATGTATGTTCTCCGTATTAGTGCCCAGAGAATCCAAGCGAACATTGAGATTCGCAAATTGTTCATCCACCCTATCAAGGCGCCCTTCAACCCTAGAAAAACCTGCATCCATCCTTGCATTCGGCCTTTCTTCCATAGATGAATGAACACTAGCCCCACCCGCATGACCGGAAGTTCCACCAACATCAAAGGTGGAATGAGGCTGAGTAGAATGCATCGGAATTTCACCACCACCCGAAGCTGGAACCCTATCCTCCATATCCGCATCCTCAGGCCCAAATCCTGTACCTTCTTCTTCTTGCCTCTGCTGCTCTCTTTCAGCGGCTGCTGCAGCATCTAAAGCCTTGATGTCAGCATTCCATTTCCAGACCCTGTCTGCCTCATGCTGACGAATTCCCATAGAATGAAGAACCCTATCATTGATGCAAGTTAAACCTTCACTAGGTTCGAACTCTTCATCCTCCGGAATGGGAATTCCTTTGTGCTCAATGAGACGACTCACAAAGAAAGGGTAAGGAAGACACCCACTTGTCGAGTCAGCGGCTTGTGACATGTAAGCACATATCACCCGAACCCAATTCACCTGGATTCGGTTCTTAATAGCAAACATATACCGAAGATCTGTTGCCATGGCTTGAGAGTGGTTGGAAGTGGTCCTAGGGGTCAACAAATAGGTGAGGATATAGAGAATCATCCTATTCTCTACAGTCATGTTTCCTACGGATTTACGTGGACCGGTTAAGTACAAATCAGGGCTTCTTAAACTAGTCCAATAAACATCCTCAATGTTGCAGGTACTAAGCCTGTTATCTTCCGGATCACCGGGGTAAGTACCCTCTGATTGAAGTCCACCCACAATCAGAAAATCAGCGGGGGTAATGTCAAATATCACCCCATTCACCTTGGACGGATGGCCCCCTTCATACTCTCTAAAGTTGGCATAAAATTCCCTAATCAATCTTGGAAAAATTGAGCCTTTCAACTCTAGAAAAGATGTCAACCCCTGATACTCATAAAGCCCCTGGAATTGAAAGTTGTTGTTTGCACACCATCTGAAGTTCATCCACCTCTTGAGCCCAAAGCCCCTGTCACTGAAACTCTCAAACCTTTCCTCACATTTTTCATCACTATAATATTCAATCCTAGGTCTCCTAGGGGGTCTTGTAGCAGTGGCCTTAACCCTAGAGCGACGGGAAGGAGGGTTGGAAGACATGGTCTGCTTGTTTTAGGGTTTTTAGAGAAATGAGGAAGGTGAAATAGGGAGATGAACACTAAATAATGTTGGAGACGTGTGAGAAGATTATGAGAAACGATATTGTGATGATTGGAAGAGGAGGATTTGATGAGAACTTAGGCTTGGAGGGTATGGGTCTTGGAGAGGAGAGAAACAAGAGTGAAAATCGTGTTTTAGGAGGGAGAGAACAAGAAAAGTCGTGTTTTCAAAACTGCCGCAACTGGTTTGATAAAGTGTTCTAACCGGTTAGATTTTTCGAGTAACCGGTTACGTACTGTAACCTGAACCAGTTAAGACTGAAAATTTTGCAGATTTTAGAAACTCCATGTCAAAAGCAAAACCTTCTAATTGTATTAAACATGATGAAATGTTGAAAACTCTTTTTCGTATTATATTTAATCGAAACATTTTGAAATCCCTATTCCAACAAACATCATTTTCGTATGATATGCAAGGCAAATTTTCAAAGCTTATAATAAACATAAATTTTCTCTTATATACCGTACCTATTTTAATATCATTAAATACCATATGCAATTGTATATTTGAATACCATTGCATTATTTTCAGAAAAATGGAGTAAGTACTCGAATGGTTAAATTGAAGCGTATCGCTTGGTGTAAATCTTGAGGGATGTAAGGAATAGTTGGGTTCGGATACAAGAATTCAAGATAACCGGATTGACTTGAAGGTAAAGGAAAGAAACGAATAGACAACCAGTGAATCAGGCACGAGAAGCATTTATTTAGTGAAAAGGAGTTGAGTCTAATTTTGATTTAGACCATCTGAGTTATCTATTCTTTTGATCCAAGTTAACGTAGTCAAATTTTTTCGATTATGTTAATCCAATTATTTGAAATATCAATATTCGGTGGAAAGCCCAACTCCAATCTATCTGTGGACACTTCAGGAATAGAAAGATCAGTTAAGACTAGAGAGATTAACAACCACCGGGTTAGGACAAATCTTTGTCTCCCCGACGGAAATGTCTCTAGGATTTGACTATCTAACTAAGTCTGATAGTGATAATTATTCTATCTTTAAGTTCATCTAACTTAAAGACATGTCGTATGGTCTTTCTTGCGAAAGATTATATCCGACAGGGATGACTTGTATTAGTGGTTTGAATATTAGGACTGATCACCCTAATGTCTCAAGCTATTAAGAAACGAAGTCATACAAATGTTTCCTCATTCGTGCTCGAGTGATCAGAGTACGCAACACAAAAAGTTTTCCTCGAAAAATGTTTTATCGGAAGAATGTTATGTGAAGCATATTATTTTTAAAAAAAAAGGTATTTCTTTGAAAGAATTCTTTCATATTAAGAACTTTGTACGAAAAATCCTTATTGTTTAGTTTGGAAATATTTCAAAATACAAGTATTATATTGCAACTCTTTTAAGTGGGGGAGAACCCTAAAATACATTTTTGTAAGAAAAGCTAAATAAGATGAATTTCGGGGATGAAATTCCTTTTAAGTGGGGGAGTAGTGTAACACCCCTAATTTTTCGTCTCTCAAATAACAAAGAAAATAAATTATGACAATGATTTTATAATTGTTTTCTTATTAGTTTAAGTTTCTATACATTATGTGTTTGGAAAATATTAGAGTATAAGATATATTTTTATAAAGAGTATTTTGTACAAAATTGTGAATCTTGTTATTTAGTCCTTGTGTTGGGACTTAATTACAATATTAAAAAGGTTTTGGGAAAAGAGTTATTAATTTATTAATTTTGAAATGTTATCAGTATGTAACCGGTTAGAAAGGCTTTGTAACCGGTTACACGATGAACTCAGAACCTGGTCAGTGGATTTTGATGAGTAACCATTTGATTAAACCACGTTTTGCCACGAAAACAATTCGATTTGTAATGGGGAATACATGTCACCTTGCATGATCATCAAATTTCCCTATAAATACTCAATTTTAGGGTCAAATTGAGGACTTCTGGGTTGAGTGTTGATGTTGTGACCAGATTAGGGTTCCATCTTTGTTCTGTTCTATTCTCTTTAATCTTTAAGAATCAGACCGAGTGTGATACACCATTTCAAAGCTTAATCTTCAAGCTTTGTATTGATGTATAGAATGTGAATTGAGAGTGAGTATTGAAGAAGTTTTGAGCTCTGAAAGTTGAGGATCAAGTCTGTCCAGCACCAGAACTGAGTTCGTGGGACTCTCTTTAGGGTCTGATTTTGGTTTGTACATGCACTCCCTGAGTCTCAAATCTATTTCTAAAGCTTGTGCATGTTGCATAGGATAAAGTCTAATCATTTTCCCCAATTTGTTTGTCCATTTCATATGTCAAAAACTTTGATTTTGGAACCCTGTTGAAACTGCTATGCATGAAGGCAAAGCTTAAGGAATTCATGTTCTTCTTTAAGGAACTAGTGCTGATACTCAACAAGTGCAACTTAGAGGTAAGGGAGAAGCTTTCATTTGCTAGAATGAGATTAGATTATGTGAAACCATAGGTAGAGTCATCATGAGACTCAAAAAGGGCATAGGTTATAGAAAACAAAGGCTTGGAGGCCAATCTAAAGCTCAATTCTGTTTTGAACAGGTTTGGTAATATGCATGCAAGTGATTTTGATGATTGAATCATAATCTAAATGCTTATTATTAGTTTTGTGATGTCAAGTTGTGTTTATGTGAGTTATATGCAATTTGATGTTCTAAATTGAATGCATGCAAAATGAATTGGTTTATGTGGTTAAACATGTTTGTATTAAGGTGTGTGAACTCTTTTTATGACTAAAATTGGTTAGATTTGAGTATGGTAGAAAATGGTATGCAAAATCCCTTTATGCGGTGTACATTCTGCAGAATCTAACCAGTTATTCGAATTCTGTAACCGGTTAGATACGGTCAATTTTCAAAGAAAATGATTGTTCTGAAATTGGCCCAGAGTTCTTACCATTGCACTCAAGTCTATACTCTAATTTCAGTTGAAACCAATCTGAAATCATGTCAAGGGACACTGTTTGTTTCAGATTGTGATTGATGAGTCAATACCTTATGGTTAAAAGATAATTTCAAGTGGAAATTATGCTTAATTGAAATTGAATTGTGATTTAGACTTTTGAATGATGAAATCAATGGGGTTTGAGGAATATAACAATGCTAAGACTCTATTTATGGATTGGGTAGAGAATTCAAGAAAAAGGTTTTCTGAATCTCAATGGTTAGTAGGTTCAGGTCTGTAATTCTAACCGGTTAGTCTGATGCTGTAACCGGTTAGTACCTGAACTGAAAAAAATAAAAGTTGAGTCTTTTAAGTGAAAAGTTTGATACCATTGGTTAAGTGTTTCCCAATCCAAGTCTAATGGCATGTTTTTAAGTTAATTCATGGATGAATTTTCATGCCAAAGGTTATACCTCAAATCAAGCATTCAAAAGAGAATTTGAGATATGTCTAAATCATAATAATTAAATTAAAGATAAAAACCAACCTTAGTATTTGTGCATTCATTCATAGAGAATGGAAAATAGGTTGGCAAGAAACGATTATCATATTCCGGGAATATGAGGAGGGTACTCTGGGAGTACCAAATTTATGTAACCCACTTGATGACACAATCTGGGAATGTGGCCAGTGTCTGGGACATGGTTTTTATACGTTCTAGGAACGTAATGCACACTCTGGGAGTGACGTTTGTTTTCCAAGTATGGTTTGCCATACGTTCTGGGAACGTATGGTAGTGTTCTGGGAACACTGAGATATCTATTGACAGATATCAAAGATGATGAAGGCCTCAGTTGTGGATGGAAATCATGCATCATGCCACCTGCATTACAAGAGATATAATGTTGAAAATGGGTGTGCTCATATGTACTTGCATTATGATTGATAACTGATTACTTGTGATTGTTAAATCTTCTTTATATATATCTCATTTGACTATGCGAATGTGTATGCTTACTCCCGTGCCCTTGTTAGGTTGTGATCCAACGTCCCGATATCTCAAAAGACTATTGAGGGTAGGAGACCCTTAAGTGTACACAGAAAATAGAAAAAGGTGAACTATTATCCTGGCGTACAACTATCGGGAATCTGTCGGAACGGATGGTGGGACAAGGACAGTGATCAGCTCTGAGATATTTCTATAATAATAGAGCTTATATTATATATTGCTTATATTATATATTTTGAGAGATGTGATAAAGAATGAAATTTCAAGTTTCTTTATGCTAATATATTATATGATATTAACAGATTTATTGTTTTTAACTCTTTCAGATATATATAATGAAATGAGCTATTATGTTTTCTGCTAACTCTGATTGTATTATTTGAGTTCGATATCAACCAAATTTTGATGAATACAACCTCTCAAGATAAAGATATTTTCTTGACAAGTGACCAAATACTTTTCGATTTAGAGACTTCTACTTTCTATTCAAGTCATCATGAAGGTTTTCAATCACATATCGAACTGAGTTCTACGAATATAAGACTAAATTCAAAAATCATAGTTAAGTTCCAATAGAAAGAACTTTCATATCACGATTTTCTAACACAGACAAGTCAATCTTATATAAATATATTCATTTTATTTTATATTAAAACGAGTATCCAGGGAGTGTTGCATTTTATGGTATCAGAGCAATGGTCTTGATTCTTGGTCCTTAGAGGTGTGATCCAATACGCTGATTTCCGATAGCTGCGATGTTTTCTGTGAAGTATGTTCTCACGAACTTCTATCTAGATCAAAGGTTATACTTGATGGCCTTCGGTAAGCGATCTAGACTATCTTTTTGGAAGTGTCTCATGTAGCCTAAGTGAAACCATGATGGTTGTATTGTTTCCCTTTAAATGTGATGCTACATTAGGTCCAAAGTATTGGTTTACTATGGTCACAAAGAACCGGTGACGAAGGAATTCTTAGGAGTTGCAGTTAGGGCAATAACCTAGGATGGAGTGTTTATCCTCAATAGTGTAATGAATAACCAATTTCTTAGACTTGGTGTGACGCAGTCATCTTCTTAATGTTCAATCTTATAGAGGTTGATAAACTCTGAACGTTGTCCATCTTTCTGTTTCTGATGGATAAAAATAACAATCTGAATGCTCGATATTGCATCCATTCTATCATCTTACGATAGAAATTCCTACAAACCCTCTTGCAGTTGTTTCCAATAGGTGTCTGAACTGTTCTATTGGGATATTAAAAACTGGGTTTAAATCTGTTTGAGCTCATTTTGCCTCACTCCAGTTATCCTGCTGCATAATCTAACCGGTTAGCTGGTTTTGTAACCGGTTACAGTATGCAGAAAACTGCAGTAACAGAGCAGAATCAGCTTTGACTGATTTTAGCAACTGAAAGTTATGCCTTATGCCTTAAAAATTATGGTGTGAGATTTTGAAAACACAATAGGTGTATCATATCACAAAATCATACTAAACCCTCAAGCTATTGCATACTCTATAAACCAAATGAGCCAACTATAAGGACCAAGTGCAACGCTCAAATTTCAGAACATCTGTCATGCGAATTTTTGATAACGAGAAGCTATATATATATATATATATTTATACCAAAGTACAAGCTCATTTGGTAGCAACATAAAGAGGAATATTAGTGCTAGGCATGGACCATAAGTTGTAAGCACATAAAGGTCCATTTGATGGCAACACAAACGAAATATTAAGTATTAAGCAGGAGTCATACATAGTAAGTACATCAGGTTAACAAACTAAGCCAAAATACATGGGAATACCACCAGGAACATGCTGAGACCCAAAACTACCAGGATTAAAAGACCAAAATATAAACTACAAGGATTACATAATGAAGACCCTAGACAAAAGAGTTAAGATCCTAAGCCACTAATCTTCATGTGGAGGAGATGCGGGAGGTGGAGTAGGGGGGCCCTTGAAACGCCCAAATGTACGCAACAGAAAATGTATGTTCTCCATATTAGTGCCCAGAGAATCCAAGCGAACATTGAGATTCGCAAATTGTTCATCCACCCTATCAAGGCGCCCTTCAACCCTAGAAAAACCTGCATCCATCCTTGCATTCAGCCTTTCTTCCATATATGAATGAACACTAGCCCCACCCGCATGACCGGAAGTTCCACCAACATCAAAGGTGGAATGAGGCTGAGTAGAATGCATCGGAATTTCACCACCACCCGAAGCTGGAACCCTATCCTCCATATCCGAAGCTGGAATTTATGCTTAATTGAAATTGAATTGTGATTTAGACTTTTGAATGATGAAATCAGTGGGGTTTGAGGTATATAACAATGCTAATTCAAGAAAAAGTTTTTCTGAATCTCAATGGTTAGTAGGTTCAGGTATGTAATTCTAACCGGTTAGTCTGATGCTGTAACCGGTTAGTACCTGAACTGAAAAAAATAAAAGTTGAGTCTTTTAAGTGAAAAGTTTGATACCATTGGTTAAGTGTTTCCCAATCCAAGTCTAATGACATGTTTTTAAGTTAATTCATGGATGAATTTTCATGCCAAAGGTTATACCTCAAATCAAGCATTCAAAAGAGAATTTGAGATATTTCTAAATCATAATAATTAAATTAAAGATAAAAACCAACCTTAGTATTTGTGCATTCATTCATAGAGAATGGAAAATAGGTTGGCAAGAAACGATTATCATATTCCGGGAATATGAGGAGGGTACTCTGGGAGTACCAAATTTATGTAACCTACTTGATGACACATTCTGGGAATGTGGCCAGTGTCTGGGACATGGTTTTTATACGTTCTGGGAACGTAATGCACACTCTGGGAGTGATGTTTGTTTTCCAAGTATGGTTTGCCATACGTTCTGGGAACGTATGGTAGTGTTCTGGGAACACTGAGATATCTGTTGACAGATATCAAAGATGATGAAGGCCTCAGTTGTGGATGGAAATCATGCATCATGCCACCTGCATTACAAGAGATATAATGTTGAAAATGGGTGTGCTCATATGTACTTTCATTCTGGTTGATAACTGATTACTTGTGATTGTTAAACCTTTTTTATATCTATCTCATTTGACTATGCGAATGTGTATGCTTACTCTCGTGCCCTTGTTAGGTTGTGATCCAACGTCCCGATATCTCAAAAGACTATTGAGGGTAGGAGACCCTTAAGTGTACACAGAAAATAGAAAAAGGTGAACTATTATCCTGGCGTACAGCTATTGGGAATCTGTCGGAACGGATGGTGGGACAAGGACAGTGATCAGCTCTGAGATATTTCTATAATAATAGAGCTTATATTATATATTTTGAAAGATGTGATAAAGAATGAAATTTCAAGTTTCTTTATGCTAATATATTATCTGATATTAACAGATTTATTGTTTTTAACTCTTTCAGATATATATATATATATATATATATATATAAAATGAAATGAGCTATTATGTTTTTCGCTAACTCTGATTGTATTATTTGAGTATGATATCAACCAAATTTTGATGAATACAACCTCTCAAGATAAAGATATTTTCTTGACAAGTGACCAAATACTTTTCGATTTAGAGACTTCTACTTTCTATTCAAGTCATCATGAAGGTTTTCAATCACATATCGAACTCAGTTCTACGAATATAAGATTAAATTCAAAAAACATAGTTAAGTTCAATAGAAAGAACTTTCATATCACGATTTACTAACACAGACAAGTCAATCTTATATAAATATATTCATTTTATTTTATATTAAAACGAGTATCCAGGGAATGTTGCAGATGGTGTGCACGATGTTGCACTGTTATATGATATATGTGGTTGATAGCCCTGTTGGCTCCAGGTTTTATGAATATAAATGTGTTAAACATGTTTCAGGACAAAAACTAAATTTTGGAAAGTCCGATAAATAAAGGAATCTCTGTCCGTTTGATGGGAGATTTTTACAAGTTAAAAAGGAAATTTTTAATTCACTATTTTAAATAATGGGTATTTAAGGGTAGTTAATGTAGGGTGTTACATTACCAAGTGCAGCCCCTGACACCACTACACCAACAACTCGTTGATTGAAGGGTAAATGGTTTAAACACATAACTAATAAGTAGCAAAAATATTACTTTTTATAGAACTGTTGTTATAATCTTAAAAATGTTTATGTATATATACACACACATAAAAGTAAGTTTTTTTTTATACAAAAGAATAAAAAATTTTTGCCTTTCTTTTTGCCTCAATATCATTTCTCTTCAAAATAAGAATGTCTTTTGGGATAAGATTTGTAAAGTATCACATACTTAATTATCTTTAAGTAATTTTTTATTTAGCTTGAATGATATGATATCTATTAAATACTATAAAAAAAATTCTAATTTGGAAAATAAAATATTACTACTTTTGTAATGGATATAGTTTTTTATTTATTATTCGCTTAATTAATAATAATAATGTAATTACATTTAATACTTCCAAATTAAAATCATTATTTAAGGTTTTATTGAGTTTTTTTTTCTTTTAGCCAATCCGTGTGAAAGCTTGTTAAATTTTAAAACGAAATGATTTCAAGTGTAGTGTATGCAAATTGGAGATTGCTATCGTTATTTTATTAGAAGATCAAGAGCCAATTTTAACTAGGACCAATACGTGTCCAAAGGTTAGCCATGTCAGCACCATAGTGGACATTTGGATGAAAGGACGAAATTGATCAGAAACTGAAAATTGGGAGACTAAATTGGTCAAATAAATAAAAGATTGACAAAATTTTCCAAATTGATAAAATTGGGGAACCAAAAGTGCATTTAAGCCTTATTTTTTAATTAATTTTTATTTTTGAATATATTTACATTTTTTAATTGAAAGAAATTCCATATAGGACAACCATGTGTTGACACGTGTTTTAGTGGTAGTCACGTCAGTACCGTTACCATGGATTTTAACGAAATGACGAAATTGGCTACAAATTGGCAATTGAGAGATTAAATTTGACAAATTAATAAAATCAAGGAATCAAAAATACAATCAAGTCTATCTTTATTTATGAATTACTCCAAATCCTCATACTTGTTAAATGAAGAAATTATTTAATACTCCTTAAACATTGAATTTATGTATTTAACTTTTTCATGAAGAGATCAACTTAACACATGAATTTCACTTTCTAACCCTTGTTAAAATATTCTCCCTCTAGTCCTATATATAAAATTCTTTTGGGGTTTTATACTCTCATCAAGGAAAATGATTAAATTTGTTAGTGGCATTGGAAATTTGAAAATTTGATATATTTAAATTTTTCAAAACTACCCATATAATTATTATTGGAAATCTAAAAATTGTTTACTTAATAGGGATGTTTGTGGAAAGAAGTAATTAAATGCTATTAAAAATTGAAAAGGATCTTATAAATAGAACCAGAAAAAATACTTATCAATATGATTATGTTGGCTTTCTAAATAATAGGCAAGGTAACAAAGATCATGATTATAAGAAAGAAACAAGGCATAACAATAACAAAATATTCACTATTTTTTATTTATGATTTAAGAACCATGTATATGATGGATATGCTTCCACTAAAATTTCTTAAGAATCTCGATTTGACAAAATTAACTTAGTTTTTATTACAAATTAAACAAAGAGATAAGTATAGGCTTAACGACTTTTACCAAAGTCGCCACCACCATTGAGCGTATTTGCTGTGTCACGCATATCAGGGACCTCGACTTTATAACCACCACCATCGGGCTTACCAGGTGTAATCGGTGTATCCGACGTATTAGGGACATGGGGTATACCCGGCAAACCAGGGATACCAGGCAAACCAGGGATACCGGGCAAACCCGGGATACTGGGAAAACCGGGGATGTCACCAGGGGTACCACCAGGAAATCCAGGAATATGACAAGGAGCACCAGGAAAACCAGGAGAACCAGGCAAACAAGGCAAACAAGGTATGAAACAATTGGGCTGAATGACACCATCGCTATCGAGATTCTTAGCTATCACCTTTGAGGAGATAAGAAAAATCAAGGCCAAGAGGCATGTAATGGATAAACATCCTTTGGAAGCCATGTTTCTTAGTAGTAAACTAAAACTAGAAGGTGAATGATGTAAAATGAGTCACGATAGTGTGCATTATATATAGAAGGGAAAGAGGGAGAACCATGAAGTGTTGTGGACCCGACCATAAAACTAAATTACTAATATCCATCTAATATATATATATATTTTTTTTTTGCAATATAGTCTTTCAAATTAATTGTAAGCTTTGAAACTAAAGTACCAACCTTCACAATTTTAGTTTGTATCATTTGGCTCTATTTGATTAATGAAAGAATAATTTAACCTTTTTATAAATTAATACTTGATAAAATAATAATTTAATACTCGATAAAATAATAATTTCTCAAAAATAAAATTAATTTTTAAAATTAGAGTCTATAGTCAGTTTGGTCTTGGAAAGATACATTGATCATCAATTTAGTTTCCAAAATATTTTTTTATATGAATTTAGTCTTACAAAGATCAACATGGCATTACATTGGTCCTTTTAGGGATTTATTTGATGACCATACGAATCTTTCAAGGACCAAACTTTATACTACTTGATGTCATGTTGATCTTTTGGGATTAAATTGTTGTAAAAAATCATTTGGCGACGAAATTAATAACCAATGTATCTTTCAATGACCAAAGTGACTATTAACTCTTAAAATTTCTATCGTATATAAATAAGTAAATTTACATTGGAAATAATAGTAAAAAAAAAATTCATGTGCATCAATGGCATCACTTCGAAATATATACTTACCAAAAAAAAGTAAAATATAACGTTTAACACACATTTTTGAAATCATGCTAAATTTATTAAAATTTACTTGAAAATTACCACTTCTCCTTAATAATTGTCATTTAAAGTAAAATTTTTTGTACCCAATTAACTGTCACTTTAGAAACTCAAAAAAACATTTATAACTATTTTTATAACTCTTTCCATCTAATAAATAAGAGAGATAATAAGTGAAAAAAAATATCAATTAAAACAAACATATAAAGGACAAAAGTGATAAAACAAGCATTAATTTATCTAAAAAAAATATTAAATATACTTATTAATTAAAGCGGTAAATCTTCAAATGACAATAGTATTAATAAATCATTCATGAAATTAAATCATTGTTAAATATAACATTTAATGAGTTTACTTTATTAGATATTTTCATTTATTTTTTTATATTTTTTAAATATATTATAGACAAATGCTAACAATTGCTTTGACACTTGTTAAATAACTAAATGTGGTGAAACATTATAAGATTTTTTTTTTATCGCCGAAAGAAGAAATAACATGAACTTACCAAGAGCAATTGTTGCCAAAACTCTATATTATAACTAAGTGTTTTTTAATGTGTGCCCAAGATGTAAATTTACTAAATAAAGTAATGATATATATATATATAGAGAGAGAGAGACCTACAAATATCAATTTACACCGTAAAAAGTGATACTAGGTCCCTTGCTAATAAATCAGTAGTAATCAAAATTCAAAATAACACTTTTTGACATATGTTATTTTCTTTGTAGTGTAAGTTGATTTTGTAAACTTACATATCTTTTTTTTTTACTAAAAATCAATTTCTTAGAATGTGCTTTGGAACACATTAAAAAAACTCTTAAATTAAAACTAATAAGAGTTAATAGTCACTTTGATTTAAGAAAGATACATTGATCATCAATTTGGTTCCTAAAAGATTTTTTACACTAATTTAATGCACCAAAGATCAACATGACATCAAGTAATGTAAATTTTGGTCCCTGAAAAACTCGTATAGTCATCAAATAAGTCCCTAAAAAGACAAGTGTGGCGCCATATTGATCTTTAGGGAACTAAAATGATGTAAAATATCTTTTGGTGATTAAACTGATGACCGGTATATCGTTCGAGAATCAAAGTGACTATTAAAATGACATTATCCTATTATAAATTTAAACAATTAATGAAATTTTAAATTAAATTAAGCTTCACATCCTGAATTATTTTGGATAATTTAAATATTTTCCTCAACATTACTTGTAACATCCTAAGCTTTATTTTTAAAGAAATTATTGCTAAAACCCAAGAAATAATTGGATTAATTAATTAAAGAATTTTGGGTGATAGGGGAGTAGTAATTATAAGCACTAGGGGTGGTGTAGGACACATTAGTAGCAATGGGCAAGATTATCTAAGCGGAATCGGGGGTTAAATCGGCGTTTTAGATGTTAGAAATCAACCGAAAAGAGAAAATTAGGAATTTATTATAGGATGGTAAGAAATTAAATTCCACCGTTGGATATGAAGTTTGAGGGATTAAGAAGCTTGTCTAAAAATTTGGACCCGATCCGACGGTTAACGAAAAAGTTACGGCGAATCGAAAGTTGGAAATTCTGACCCACACCCAGGCGCGCCAGCCTACGCCCAGGCGCGAGCCACTGTTCATTGGTGCTGGTTCAGACAGTTTTACGCCCAGGCGCGCCCTCCCATGCGCCCAGGCGCGCCTCTGAGGCACCAGCTCAAGAATTGGCGCGTCAATGCTGCAGCTACCCGCACCAGACTCATGCGCCATGCACCAGATATGTGGCTGGTGCTATTCTCGCGCTCAAGCGCGAAAAGTGGCGCTCAGGCGCGCGCGCGGAACCAGATCTGATCTGGTGCGTTGGATTCAAGCTTGGGGCCAAAGTCATGAATTTGGGCCACACGATTTTGGTGGCTGATTTAAGGCAAAAATAAGAGTGAAAAATAATACACTCCCTCACACTCCATCATCAACATCATCCCATCATCCTCACTAATTCTCTCAAACCCAAGAGCAATTCCATCATCCTCATCACACACACTTGGATTTTTGGGCAAATCAAACTCAAAATCATCAAACCCCACCAAGCTAGCATCAAGAATATGGGTTGAAGTTCCTTCCCTTTCCTCTCTCTCTCTCACGCCTAGTCTTTCTCATCTCCCTCTTGGATTTTCAAGCTCATCATCATTTGGGTAAGTGGAATCTTATGTCAAGTTATGAATCCATTCCTTTTCTTCTTCACTCATGAAAGTTGTGTTTGCTTTCCTTAGGGTTTTCATGTGTCCTTGATCATGTAGAAATCTCAATCTCATGCCTTCCAATCAAGACCAAGAGAAAGGCAACAATCAACCATCCAATAATACCCCTAATAGAGTTGTCTATCATTATTTGGTTATAGCTTTATTGAGGTGGCAAGCAAGGCTTAGGAGGTCCAAAGTCCCAAGGTTTTGAGTTAGGGCAAACAAAGGTTTTTCTTACTTCTTGATATTTTGAGGTAAGGAGTGGGTATTAGTGGGTATTACCATACTCTGGGGATTAGTTTACGATATGCATATAATGGGTACTAAGTATTAATTGTTAGCTAGTATATTGCACCATAGGGCAGTTAATAATTGGAACTTGTGAATTAAGAATAATAGTGATGATATTAATAACATGCTTGGATTGTGCTAATTGATTTACAAGATATAATTGTGATAATTTGATAATGTAAATGTTTAATGTTGTGACTTATTAGAGTAATGTACTTGTTAAAAAGTTTAAGAGGTGATGATGTTATTGTAACATCCCTAATTTTAATCCCTAATATATTTATAAGTTGTATTGACTTAAATAAATGTTTCTTAAAAATCAATTATTTAACTGTGTATTTTTATAAAAATACATTATGTCAATTACGAAAATATATTTCATTTCTTTTATGTTCTAAAGTAAATTCATTTAAAATAGTTACCCTATATCAAAAATATACTTTATGTGTTTTACTTTATTTTGATATATTTCATATGAAAATATTTTATTGGAAATAGTTATAAGTTTCTTACTTTATAATTTTTATTTTAGTATTTAAATTGATTACTGGTATTTTGAGTTTTGAAATAAAAGAATAAATAAATAAATAAAAGTGTGTATTAGTATATATGTTAGTACTTTTAAAATAATACTAACATACACTAATAATAATAATAATGATAATAATAATAATAATTATGATAATAATAATAATAGTAATAGTATGAATTAAAAAAAATAATAAAAATAAAAAGGAGAAGGGGGTTCACGAAGAAGCCCAACTCCCTCTTCTTCTCCAAGGGCTAAACCGCCGGCCCTAATTCGTTCCTCCCTCCCAACTCCTTCTCTCCCGCCGACGGCCACCCACCCAGCCGCCACCGCCGCCCTGTTCTCTCTCTATCTCCCTGGTCACTGTTTCCTTCTCAATCGGACTCTCTCTCTCTCTCTCTCCTCCCTCGAGTTTTCTCTCTCACCGCGTCCCTCTCTCTTCCCCGCCGGTTCCGCCGCTGATGGCTTGCCCCAGCCTCCCTCGCGTGCGTCCTTCTCCCTCCATGGCCGGTTGATGCTCGCTGCAGTTGCTAGGAGCACGAACCGCCGCTCTCTTTCCCTGGTTCGTGCTATGGAAGCCGCCGCCGTTCCTCTCTGGTGGCTGCCGCCGTTCAATACCACGGTGGAGCCATCACCACCACCATTTCTTTCCCTTCCTAGTTCACATATGATGTCCCTGGACTGAGAGGTCAGTGTTCGTGGAGCTAGTCGAAGCTTGTGAATCGCTAACCGACGCCGGTATCGTCGTCTTCGTCACCGGGGCCAGCCGTTCCTTTGTGCTTTGAACCGGGTCGACCGAACCGGACTTCAAAATCAGATTCGAGGGTAAATCCCTATCACCTTTTTTAATTGCTCTTCGTTATATGTTAATAATAATTTGATTATACTAATGGTATTAGCATTAATAACAATGATTTAGTGTTAAATGATTTTTGGAAAAAATAAAAGTAATATTCAGTTTAGTATTGATTTTCAATTACGTAGTTATTTATAATGATTTTAATTAGTTACTCTGACTTGGGATAATATTGGATTAACTGTTATGTCGAATGATGAATTTTGAAAAGTATTTGTGTGAAATGTGCTGGGTTCCTAAGTAAGTGAGCTGTCGTTTAGTTTGGTTGAGTTGTCCCTGAACTAAATGATATCTCAGTTAATTAGGAATTTGATATATACGACATAACGTTAATTCGAGTCAAAACGTTGAGCATTAATTTCAAATTGAAGGGGAGTGTATTATTGGGACTTTTGAGATCTGTTTAGACTTATTTTTGAACAAAGAACGCTCTCTTTCAATCCGAAATTAATGGTGTCAAGTCATGACATTTGATTTTGTGACTTGAAGCTAAAACTACTTAACTTTAATGTATTTTTGACTATTATTTTGGTATTGAAAGTTAATATATTTTCAAGAAAAAGCTTTATTTAAGGGACTATGGTTCTAATTTTATTTGACTTTGATTCATGAATTTTAATTAAAGGTTTTCGAAATTAACTTGTTTGATTTTCAAGTTAAAGCCCTTTTTCGTAAAACGCATTATATTGATGATATTTAATTCGTATGACATGGTTAGACGACGAAGGATTTTAGGAACCGCTGTGATGCGAGCAACAAACCGCGTAGCGTCGTGAGCCGGAACAGGATAGCCCCGTCGTGCCTCGAAACAGGTTCTGGTAGAACCCCAAGGTAAGGGATTTCATTACCAGTCCTTAAGGGTGTATTTCTGGGTAGTTATATCTATTGCTAGGACCGGGGAAAATGTTAATTGCTAATGAACCTTAGAATAGCCCGCTAATAATGAAGAAAGATAGATGGAGTAAATAGGGGAACCAAATAGTGACGAATAAAAAGATAATAAATATAAATATAATAAAAATAGAGAAAATAAATAGGGGGAAAGAATGAGCAGAAGATGTAGAGTGAGAAAGAGTAGAATGGGAAAGGAATAAAAAGGAAAGAGTGAAAGTAATGAGGAACAAGAATAATTAGAGGTTAGGGATTATTTAAAAGAAAACAATTCGAAATAAAAAGAATTGGGAAACAGATAGGAGGTAAAAAAAAGAAGGAAATAAATAAGCGGAATTATAAGAACGAATGAGTAGCGTAAGTGAGAAAAAGGAGAAAATTAGAGATTTATTAGGGAGAGCCGGAACTAAATAAAGAAAGTGTAGGAATGAGTTGAGAACTAAATTAGGATAAAATAAGGTTAATAGAAATAAAAGGAGTGAATGAGTATTTAGCCATTAGAGGAATGAAATAAACGGAAAATAAGAAAGAGAGAGTTAACGGAAAAAGAAATAATATAATTGGTTCTAAATGCATGAGCTAGGTATTATTAAATATGAGTGATGTAGGAAAAGGAAATAAAAGAAGCTAAGAAAAAAAGAGAAAGAGAAAGAAAGGTAAAAGATAAAAATCCGATGCGGGCCTGAGAAGGCGTATCGGCATCGATGCGAGCCTGTGAGGGCGTGTCGATTAAAAAGGAAAAAGGAAAATCCGATGCGGGTCTGAGAAGGCGTATCGGCATCGATGCGAGCCTGTAAAGGCGTGTCGATTAGAAAGGGAAAATGGAAGTCCGATGCTGGCCTGAGAAGGCGTATCGGCATCGATGCGAGCCTATGAAGGCGTGTTGATTAGAAAGAATAAGGATGGAAAATGGATAATAGGATATGGAGTGTATGCAGATCACTGATTTGTGGTTGCATACACAGTGCGTAGATCTCTGATTTGAGGTTACGCATAATGGAAAAAGGATTAAAGGAATATGGAAAAGATAAAGGGTAATGGATAACGGTAACGGAATTAAAAATGAGAAGGAAATGGGATTAGTGAAAAGGTTAAGGGAAAATGGAAATGAAATCGGAAAAAAGGAACATGAATTAAGTAGTATAGCATAGGCTTGAATTGTCTTGGTGTGTCGTATATAGCTGCTTAGAAATCTCTCTTTAAGTTCTGTGTGATGCTTCCCCTGTGTGGTTAATATTTTTCAGGTACACAAGTGGAGCATACACCAGTGCTGGCCGAGCAAGAAACCCTCACCATGAGGGGTGTCTTTCATGATACCAAGAGTGAATTTTAATTAAGTTTAAGAATGTATTTTTATAATTAAATGTGTGTATTAGTGTATGCCCAGAGTTGGGTATTTGTGGGCATTAGGTTTTCATTTATTGTAATATTTATGATTTAAGCTTTTGAACTATTCTGGTCTGGACAGGTGCAAAAGGAAATTTTGGGAAAGTCCGAAAAACAGAGGAAACTCTGTCCGTTTTTCCGGAAAAATATTCTTAAGTATTTTAATTTAAAAAGAAATTTTCAATTACCATTTTTATAAAATCCTAATTTAACTAAATAATTGTGAGGGTGTTACAGTTATAACCATGAAAAGTAACATACTCGGGCGCAGTAAGACGTCACGTGAGTACGGACGCAGTAGGTCGTGACCAGGGGAGAATGAAAATGAAATATACCCAGGCGCAGTAAGACGTGACCGACACATTGGTGCGGACGCAGTAGGTCGTGACCAGGGGAGAATGAAAAAGTAACACACCCGGGCGCAGTAAGACATGACCAGCACATTGGTGCGGACGCAGTAGGTCGTGACCAGGGGAATAAGATAAAAGTAATATATATTCGGGCGCAGTAAGTCGTAACCAGCACGTTAGTGCGGACGCAGTAGGTCGTGACCAGGAACAAAATGAAAAGAGATGTGAATATAATGGAAGAGGATAGAATAAAAGACGTGATAAAAATGATGATTAAGAACAAAGCCAGAATAATTGTTTTGTGAAACCAATGAATGTTTTGTGAATGATTAGCGATGTTTAGGATTTTGTTATGTTGTAATTCGAATGCTAGATGTGATTGACTTAGAATAGCATTATGTCGTAATTGGAAACTGCTTCCCCATTTTATGTGTAATACTCACTCCTTACTATTTCCACAGGTACTGAGGCAGAGTTTGCACTTGACCAGGCCGAGCACGAGTACTCTCCCTCACAGGGAGAGTAGGTTACTTATATTGTAGGACATGGGAATGTCCTGGGCCCGATGATATGATTTGATCTGTTTTGTTGTATATATTGTACATAGCTTTTTGAGGGCCCAGGACGACTCCTTTTGGGTAGGAGTCCTTTTTGGGAAAATACAATTTCCACGACTTGTATATATAACTGCTGAAACTCCGATGTCTTTTAAACTACTATTCTGATGTGTGCACGAAGTTGCACTGGCTGTGATATATGTATATAGCCCTGTTGGCTTCTGGTTATTGAAAATGTTGATGTTTATCAGGTTACAGGAAAACCACAATTTTTTAGGAAAGTTAGAAAAACAAACGAAACTCCGTCCGTTTGACGGGAGATTTTTATAAGTTAAAAAGAAAAATTCAAATTCACTATTTTTACTAAGGGTAATTAAGGGTATTTTAGTGTAGGTGTTACATTACTTATTTTTAATGATTTTACTTAATCTTAACCCTTACTGAGGATAAGAAGTTAAATGACCTTAAATATGTATTCAAAAACCAAGTCAACCTTTTTTTTAGTTTTAAATTCATTTTTTCCGATACGAAAGTCAGCTTTTAAGATTTTTATTTTCTTCCTTTAAGAATAATGTTAAAAAAATCTATATTTAATTAATTGGATTCGTAAGCCGCCATTGGAAATTATTTACATATTTTCTTAAACTTTACATTTATGGTGGCTCTGTGCTTTTCGATGAAGTGTTTAGTTTATCAATTTAATTTATTAAAAAAATGACAAAAGTAATAAAATAAGTATTGATTTATTAAAAAAGATATTAAATATACTTATTAATTAATGCAGTACAACTTTAAATGATAATTATATAAAAAAAAGATAACATTAATAAATCCCTAATGAAATTAAATCATTATTATTAAATATAACAATTTTATTAGAATTTAGATATTTTCATTGACTTTTCATTAAGTGATATTAAATTTATTTTTTAAATATATTATAGGTAAATGTTAACAATTGCTTTAACACTTGTTAAATAACTAAATATGGTAAAAAGTTATGGGAAAATGCATTTTTATTTCTCTGAAAAAAGAAATAACATAGACTTACCAAGAGCACTTGTTAGCAACACTTTATAATATAATTAAGTGTATTTTAATGTGTGCCCAAGTTGTAACGCCCCGATTTTCACCATCCGGAAATAATCATCATTTAATTAAAGATTGTCCAAAAACTGAGGCCATTTTTTTTTTTGAAAACGTTTTGGGAAGCGGTTGATACATGCTCATGTTCTTACCTGAAACCGGGTCGTTACTTAAAACCATTCCGCACCTTCCCCTTCAAATCTTTCAAAACAGTTTTTAAACATTCGGCCAGTTCACAAAATAAAGGTAGGGCGTAGTTACAGAAGTGATACTTTGCTAAGATGGTCCTTGACTCACACTTTCAACAACTTAAACTAAGTACCCTACCTACGACTTTTCCTAATGAAAACTATCGGGTGAAGCACCCGATCTTCCTTGCACTCTTTCTTAACTCCAGAAGAAGACGCCACGGCTGTCGCTGCTGACCCACCATTTTTGGGCACCCACTGCATCCTAGTTGAAGCAGAAGCAATCTTCTAAGCTTCACATCACACCTTCTCCTCATAGTCTCTGTATCCTCGGACAAATACTTGTCCCAACAGTGGTCCTAGGTTGGCTCCGCAAAGTCGATGC
Organism: Crotalaria pallida; assembly: GCA_037953625.1. Taxonomy (NCBI): domain Eukaryota; kingdom Viridiplantae; phylum Streptophyta; class Magnoliopsida; order Fabales; family Fabaceae; genus Crotalaria; species Crotalaria pallida. The sequence continues at coordinate 44,286,917 of CM075650.1, read as the reverse complement.
TCAGGATCCGGAATCACGATCTGAGAGTCACCAATCCGTACCCAGCTAGATGGGGTACGCTTCCAGCCGCATCCATGTCTGGTCCATGTTGAAATCTCCATGCGATAATCCATCTGCACGTTGGAGTACCGGAGACACCGATATACCAACGGGCAGGAGAGAGTTAGCGCTCCGAACGACGAATCGTCGACGTTGTGGATTTACGGCAGGCGGGATATCAAGACAGCACACAAGACAAACAAGGCACACGCAACACAACACTCAAGCATATCATCTCGATTCATTATCATTATCATTATCTTATTATCATTATTACTCAATCTTATCTTTTCAATTACTTTCTCAACCACTCCTTCACACTCAAAACTTTTCACTTATTTTCTTTCTCACTCCTAGGGATTCATCTTCTCCCTTTGCACTTTCCGTCTTCATCATCAACACTTCTCAAACTTTTCTTTTCTTAATTATAAATCTTTTCTTTTATCATGTCTTATTGAATTATAACCATCGATGGTTAAGGGGAAATAAAGAATCATCGAGGTGCGCGTCCGTTCGTAGTTAGCACTCACGTCTCGAGTCTACATCTCCTCGGCCATCCATCAACCTAGTCGGAAGCAAACAAGAGTATAGAACCTTTACCGTGCGGGCACGACAGCTGTCACAACACAAATGGTCCCTGACCAGGAGGCCCAGCCTCAAATCATATCAATATATAACAAAGCACGCTCTTAGCGGCAAACGAAATGCCCCACTCCAGTTCCTCTCACTGTTCTCGATTTGCAATCTAGGGGGCGACAGTATTGTTCTAGTGTGCACGCAGAACTTACCACGGTATTAGACCCAGTCCCCACCACGTTAGTGCACCACTTATGGAGTTCGTTCTGCCTACAACAATACTCTAGACTTCTTGACGTTTCACCGTCATCGTCCTCCTCTAATGCAATCTCGTCCTAAGTATCCGCAGATACCTATCGTTCCTTCCTCTCCACTACTTCGGGTTAACTCTCATACCTCACCGCGTTCGCTGTTAATGTCTTTTAAAGTCTTTTATCTTTAATCAACCTAATGGTCAACTCACCCTTCGTGCATCCCTTCAGTGAGTCCTGACCGCTATCTTTGCATCACTTTTCATAACTCAAACTTGGCACAGAGCGGGATCACAATCACAACTTGAATCTCATCACAAAAACTTTTCCCCAAACAACCTTTTCTTAACAGCTCTTTTCATAAACTTCCAAAATCTCACTTCACAATTCCTTTTCGGAAACTCTTTCAAAACTTCAAATCATAAATCCTTTTATAATATTTCATTTCATAAATCTTTTTCCAAAATCTCCTTTAGAAAACTCATCTCAAGAATTCTCCTTTCGAAATCCTTTCTCAAAACTTCTTTTCACAGTCACTTTCAGAAAATCAATGTTGGAAAAATTTTCTCATTTTGGAAACCCTTTTCAAAAATACATTTTTATAAAACCTTTTCAAAAATCTCCTTTTTGGGAACCCTTTTCAAAATGCATTTTCAAAAACTTATTTTCAAAAAAATTCCAGTTCGTAAACTCTTTTCAAAATCCTTTCCAAAGTTCTGTCCAAAACCTAATTTTCGAAAACCTTTTCAAAAATTTCTTTTCAAAAGTCTCTCTCAAAAACTTTCTCTTCTTGAGAGCTAGTGGAGGAGCAAGCTCAACTCAACATCAGTCTCAATCCAAGAAACAACACCAAAAATTAAGTTTCCACTCTCCTCAACTCATCACTTTCATTTCCACATCATCATTCTTTCCCAGCTCTGGCTCACTCACATCACATCATTAAATCCTTTCTAGTCTCGTCTCATCATCACTTCTCGATCATTATCTCAAATCTCTATGTCATTCTCTCCATTCTTAATGTCTTATCAAGCTCAGGCTGCCTTGCTCACAAGGACTTAAGCCACACAAGGTTATCTCTTCTTGGTGTCTTTTAATTCTCATCTCTTTTATTATCGTTAACAATCATTTCACATTATCTCATACTCAACAAATGATAATATCAGCAAGCGTAGATAAACAAGCATAACAATACATCATCACACATCACACACAACAATGTGGTCTTTGTCCTATTCGTATAAGTGGCCACACAAAGCACACAATTGCCACTATACTACTGACACAGAACCACTTAGTTCCGATCTTTGAGCTGATACGGAACGTCTTAATACAACACCTACTACCACGGTGTCTTAGGAAAGCTACTCTCTCACCTGAAGTCCAGCGATTAGATGTGCACAGTCCTATCTAAGCTTGGTTGCTGCCACTGCCTTAATCCCTCGTCTGTAACATTCCTCAAATTAATTAAAACATATTTTCATTACTGACTGTTATTGAGAATAACATTTTCGTTCGTCATCTCTCGTCGGAAATCTTAAAAATACAATTGCTTTTCTCAAAATACTTCTTAACTTTCTTAATTCTTTAAACACTTGAAATCACTTTCGAAAACATCGAATAAAACAATTTAAATCAATTGGTTTGGTTGCTGGTCCGTCTTGGACAGCACCTTAACCTTATTCAAAAACACCGAAAAATTCACCGGTTTCAATCCGGGTTTTGCTCAAATCAATTACCTTTTGAAAACCAAACTTTGAGTCTCATGAACTCAATTTAGAAATCAAGGAAACAAATTTAAATGGACTTGGACAGCAAGGAGATATTTTACAAAAATCAATTTAATAAAATCCGAAAACATCGTAAAAACTCTTTTTGTTTCAAGTACTTTAAAAACTCAAGTTTCATGATAAAATAAATCTTAAATATTAAATCAAATCAAAATCAAATAAGTTTCAAAACCACACATACAATTAGCAACGCACTTTAATCACACGAGGCAAATAAACAATTAGTCAAGTATTCACTTAAATCACAAACAAACACTCTTTCTCACATAAACATTATATAAATCAAACACTTGATTCAAATTATTCAACACGTAATTCATTTCATTTTTGTAAAATAAAAACTCTTAAACATATTTAAATACATAAACCGAATATACACATACATAATCATTCAAACACAAAACTCCTTCCTAATTAATTATTTTACAAAATACCTTCATTATTCCTAAGTTACTTCATGAGAAAGAATTCCTAACCTAATTAACATGCATGGACCGAATCTCTCACACAAATTAAAACAAACATTCATTTATCATCAAACACACAAAATCATGCAAGAACATAAAGCATATATCAAATTCACACAAAATAAAAAGCATAGATCCTAATTCAAACGTGGCCGAACGCATCACATACAAGGTCAACACTTAGACTAAACCATGTTCTTGCAAGAAAATTATTTTAAAGCTTATTATCCTAGTTTCCTTCTCAAAACCGAGGCATGCATCACAAGAAAACACATAATCCTTTAGTTAAATTTAACATGCAAGAACAAATCTTAACCTTTTCTACCAAAATAATTAAAAATCATAGGTCAACACAACACTTTCAATTTATTTCTCAAGAAACATAAAAATAACTTTTCAAGTCAAACACTCACATGCATGCACATAAATCATGTAGATCAAGTCATGAAATTAAACATGTTAGCACAAATCAAGACAAAAATCATTTTGGGTAAAAAGGGACTCAAAACCGAGACACACTTGAAGAAAATATTAAAGCTTTTGTTTCAAAATTACATGCAAGGCTTAAAATCAAAACAAAATCAAAGATCAAAACAAAATTAAAGATCACAGCACAAATCAAAGTTTTCATCAAGATTAAACCAAAAATCAAGACATGCAAGGGTTCAAGATCAACAATCAAACAACATGCAAGACCCAAAAATTAAAACCAGTTTAGATCAAACATTTATTTATCAAATAAACACATAAACACCTTTTGATTCACGGTTTTGAGCATCAAAACCTAACATGCAAGGAAATCTACACCAAGTTCACAAAGATCATAAACAAAGCTTTAGATCTAAAAGAAAAACATCAAGATCCAATATAAACAACATCAACCAAATTATAAAGTCCATCATTTAGTTCATTACAAATTCATTTAGGTCTAAGAAGATCAAGATCAAAGCAAAAGCATTACATGCAAGCTTAGATCAAACTACAAATTAGACATGCAAGAGAAGAAAAGAAAGTTTACAAGATTACAAACAAAGCTAAGTCTAATTCTTCTAGGGTCTTCGGCTATACCAAGAAATAAGGTCTTCTAACACTTGTTCTTTAAGAATTTCCTATGTTTGGGGTTGATCTCTTCTTCCTCTTCCTTCTAGTACCTCACGGTTTCCTCTTCTTTCTCTCTATCTTTCTATTTTCTATTTTCTTAGTCTAAGAGTTTAAGAAGGCTCTTAGACTTGTGTTGGTGTTGGTGTGTGGGACGAAAGAAATGAAGAAGTGGGATGGGAAATGAAGAAGTGAAGTGAAGAGTGAATGAAATGAAGATAAGGCCAAGGCTTTTATAAAATCTTATGGCTTCCTACTTTGCCCTTTAAGTGATTCGGCCAAGGGCTAAAGAGAGAGGGGTAAATTCGGCTTCCCACAAAATTGCATGGGTGGAGTTTATCATCTCAAAGGAGACAAGGTAGGGGACAAGAGAGGTTAGGGTTCATGCTAGGCTTTTGACTTAGGGGCTTTCCATTAGGGTTTCAACTATTAGTTAGGGTTTAGTTTGGGTTTTAGTTAGGATTTAGTTGGGAATTGGGTACTTGGTTTCCACTCCTTAGAAAATTCTAGGCCTCTCAACACACACACACACACGGCACTCTCATGGACTCACACATATACACCTTATTCACACCCTCTTTCATGCACCTACACGTTGCACACACATATACATGCATATATTCACTCATTCATTCATGCATACATTCACCCATTTCCACGCCTAACACCTACACTCATGCACATATATACATCATGCCAATACATGCATGTTACACACATACATACATTCACACATAATCACATTCATTTACTAATTTAATTCCATATGATACTAAGCATACACACACAAAACCGCACATACATACACATAGAAAAATAAATCTTCTCATTTACAAAATTATTCATGCATAAAAATTATAATGGCACCAAAAATATCAAACACAAAACATACTTTTATAAAATAATTCTCATGTAATCATTTCAAAAAATCACTTTAAAAAATATTATTTCATGAAAATCATTTCTTTGAATTCATTTACCACTTTGAAAACGTGAATCAAGACAATTATTTAGAAAAATATCCTTTCAAAAATACTTTTCTCAAAAACAATTCTTTTTATAAATAAAAACAGTTTGAGGATTTTGAGGGGTGTTACACAAGTGCACATCTTAATAAACTCATAATAGTTAATAAGTCTTCATTAAGAATTGATGTTATTAATAAACAGATTTTACGAATGTATCATTTTCTTATCAGTCTATACCAAAAGAAAGTGATATGTATGTGTCACTTACTAATCAATTAGTAGTTAGCCAAATACCACTTTTTGACGTACTTGACAAGCCTACATATTTTCCATAGACTTCACCACTTAATCACAACATTACTGTTTTTATGTTTTTACTAAAATTAACCATATAAGCACATACCTAATGACTCATAATATAAGTTTGATTTTTCACATATTAGGTCAATAACATTCTCAATTATTAGTGTGTATATATTATAATCCTATTAATAATCAAATCTTTTATACTAATAGTTAGTGTTCAATTACTATCCTAACTATAAGGTGACTTCTCCCATATCTTTGTATAAGAGAAGCTTGTGATGGTTTGAGATTGAGCTCCTACGATATTTCTCTGGTCCTATCCCAACGATTCTTGCCTCCTAGCACACTTATTTTTTTCATTCCAAGAGAGTCTTGAGGGTATGAAAATGATGATTTGATTATTTGGAAGAGTTTTGGGACAGTTTTGTGCTTATGGAAGTTGATTGGAGTTGTGTTTTGTGATGTCTCAATTTTGGAGTCAAACTGCCATTAGTGCCTTTGATTTTTTTCTGGCACCAACTTAGCTCGCTTGAGCGAGATTGGTTTGCTTGAGCGAGTGTAGCTGAAAAATCAAGAATTTTTTGGACTAATAATCTCGCTTGAGCGAAATTGTCATTTTTACTTAAGCAAGATTTTCTCGCTTGAGAGAAAGTAATAGAAATCCCAAAATTTTCAGCTCTGCACTACTCTTGAAGCGACTTGGCCTTCTTTCTTAAGCGAACCTTTGATTTTCATTAAAGTCTGATACTGGTCTGATTTCAGGAATTATGTTTTGGGCAATTATTCACATATTAATAGGTCCTAAATGCACACTAACAATTTTATAAGTTTGAGAACAATTAGAAAATCGATCCAACATTAACGTTTATATTTTATTTATTAATTTCCAAAATTCATAGTGTTACACAGACAATGGAGACAAAGAAGAAGAAGAGTAACGTGATTTTATAGGTTTTTCAAAAACTAGGATTTCGGAAGTGTGAAAGAGAGTATTTTTGGAAAAGTGAATGAGTTGATTTGCACAGTTTTATTGTGAAAAATTGTGAAAACAACTATAAGTATAACAAAAAATAATCCAGCAATTAATGAAATTGATCTAGAGTCGTTATTAAGTTTTTTTCAATAAAGTAATCGATTACTTTCATAGAGTAGTAATCGATTATTTTAATCAAAGTAATTTATTACAGATATAAAAGTAATTGATTCACGACTCGCTGGATTTGTATGATGCAACCAAAGTAATCGATTCACCATTTTCAAGTAATCGATTCCAAACTCTCTGGATTTTGTATAATGCAATAAGGAAATTTCTAACATGCAACCTAAAATTGGATGGTTGCTATGCAACCTTTTAGTAAACTAATAAGAAGTTGACATCTAAGACATGTGTGTCATGTCATTCCTTGAAATAGTGATTTATAATTTTTACAATTTAGTCCAATATAAAAAAAATAATTTAATTTAGTCCTTTATACCTATTAGCAAATTAATTTAACACATGTTGTTATAATCACTTGTTGTTTTAATCTATGTTATAATTTGCTAATAGGTACAAAGGACTAAATTAAATTAATTTACTTTTTATGTTGGACTAAATTGTAAAAATTATAAATCACTACTTCAAGGAATGACATGGCACACATGTCTTAGGTGTCAACTTTTTATTAGTTTACTAAAAGGTTGCATAGCAACCATCCAATTTTAGGTTGCATGTTAGTAACTCCCATGCAATAAAAGTAATTGATTCACTAAGTTTCAGTAATCAATTCCAAACTCTCTAGATTTTGTATAATGCAACAAAAGTAATTGATTATCACAACCAAGTATTCAATTACTCCATGCTAAAATTTATAAAAACATGTTTTCACTATCCATACAGTTAAAGCAATGTTTAAAAACATTTGTTGCATGTGAAATTTACTAGAAAACAATTTTTAAAACATTTTACGCTTTTTCTTCTTCAGGTCCTAATATTTTATACTTTGTTTGAGTGATATAGATATTATGCCTTACATTATTTTCCTAGATGAATGTATAAGAATGATTCTTAAAAGGAGCTTGATTTGTTGATATTAGTACAGTTCACGAGCTTTTCCCTCTTTAAATCTTTATTTGTTATCATCAAAACTTCAACGCTAAAACATATTACCTTTTAACAAAGGAGAAAAATTAACAATCCATCCGATAAATTTCACACACTGCACCCATGAATTTCCAAAATTTGGGTCAAACTATAGTTATGAGATATAAAAATGGGCTCAAATTTTAACAAATGCGCTTTTTCCCTTTCCCTTAAAAAAAAAAGAAAATGGGTTGTGTACCGGCACATCATCCATCATTGATATATTATTAAACATTGACTTGTAACTAAAAATAAGAAACATGAATGGTAGATGATCAACTGATAGTGTAAAGCACATTACACCGTCAGTGCACCACCATTAATCTCTAAAAAAAAAATATATACCAGTGTAAACGAGGAATTTCTTCTCAATCGGAGACTAATGGCCTGTCGACATAAAACTAATCTTTATAATTATAGTTGTGCTATTTAATTATTTGATGTCTTAAATATCAAATTGGTCTTTATAAATATGGATTTTAATTTGCTAACAAGTGCCCTGAGGACACTTGTTAGGGTCACTTTAATAGGAAAAACAATCATAAGTTAGTATTCATTCTTCTCTCGAAAATCTCAAAAAATGCATTTTCCAATATTTTTTATCTTCTTTTAGTTGCTTATCAAGTGCCCTGAGTGCACTTGTTAGCATTTGCCTATAAATATTGACCTTTTTGGAATTAGTTCCTACATTTTATTTTTTTTGTCCCTGGTTTTTTGGTTTTTTTTATTTTGGTCCCCGCCTTTAACTACGGTATGAGATAATGCAAATATAATTTTGATTATGGTCCCCATATTTTTAGTGTCCAAAGACTTTGGTCCCTATTTTTCCATTTCGTTTTGATATTGGTCTCTAATTTTCCTTTTAATTTTGATTTTTGTCCTTCTCCCATCAAGTCACTTTAGCATTTTTTTAATCCAAAGTTAATAGCGAGGATCAAAGCCAAAACGAAACTGAAAAGCAAAGACCAAAACAAAAAGAAAATGTAATGACTAATTTAAAAAATGTCAATATGCGCAGGGACCAATTTGATATTTAAATCTTATTTAATTTACCTAAATTGATATCGATAATATTAAATTAATCTATTATTTAGTCTAGACAGACAAAACAAATCCACAATACCCAAGAGGGTTGGCCCTAGTGGTTAACTGGTTGGGGTGCTGAGGGAGTGCGGAACCTAAGGTTCGACTCCTGCATGAGGCAACAACCCCTGGAGAGATCTCGTACCATAGAGTCAAAGATTCGCTCAGTTCCAGAGATCGAGGTGGATTAGTTGAGCCATAAAAAGTGAAGTCCAGATACCACATAGGTAACAAAAAAAATCCACAATCTTTAACCTTGGTATATATTTCAATGAGAGCTTTCGATACGATTCTTTAAATTATTATTGTTATTATTAAAATAAACTATATCTCAATGGATATAACAAATGAAAATTCTATCATTTTTTATTTATCTTTAATTTAATTTAATTTAATTGGAAATTATGGCTATATAATTATCGAGCATGATAATTGATAAACAAGCAATAATAAGTAAACAAAAAATAATGAAAGAAGTGTCAAAAAGATCTTAGGGAAAAAAGAAGTATTATCCAACAAAAAATTATTTTTTTCCCTTCACTTGTAGGACACCGGTTAATATTTTCGTAAACATAAATATAAGTAAAGTATTGATTTATTTAAAAGGGAAATTTTTAAAATTCAAAGAAAAAAATATTTGTCACAAACATTAAAATTTTGAAGATATTACCTCCCATAATTATTTAATTATAAATGTTATATATCATAGATAGAGATTATAGGAGATAGATAAAATATTAGATTATTTGTTAGTTATGATAAAATATTAGAGTATAGGTAGAGATTGGTTAATATTTCTTCATGCTGTTTCATGAATGTTTCCCACCTCTCTACCTCCAACCCTGTACACTTATAGATATAAATCTCGATAAGTAATTTGTTTCACATATATAAACTTTGATCATCTGTTCTTTTCTTTCTATTTTCTCTGCTTCTCTATCTTCTTTCTTAGGACGATCGAGCATGGTTATCAACGGCAAATATCTCCCTCAAGAATTGATATGGAATATCCTTCTGAGGTTACCAAGCAAATCCTTAATACGATTCAAGTGTGTCTCTAGCTCATGGCTTTCACTCATCTCCAATCCTAGCTTTGCAAAATCTCATTCCAAACTCTTGATCCAGCATACCAATATTTTTATGTACAAAAATCCTAAAAAAATTGGGTCCATTGACTTGGATGAATTATTTCATGTTGACCTAGGAGAAAGGTGCATCCGTAGATCTCCAATCAATCATATTACAGGTAAAGTTATTGGTTCTTGTAGAGGATTTCTAATGTTTCCATGATTCAAATTGCTGTAACCTAAGTCTGTTTAATCCAAGTTATCCAACTACGCGTGAATTTAAACGAATAGAATACTCTTTCATCACACAATTGGACAAGGTATTTGGTTGTGGATATGATGCTACAACCGATGATTACTTAATAGTAGCACCAGTTAAGGGTGGCTTTTGGATATTTTCATGCAAAAACAATTCATGGGAAAAATTGGAGTCTCCTTATTTTATGATTCATCATACCCTTGGCCTATCTGATCCTGCATTCAGCTTCTTGAATGGGGCTATTCATTGGAATTTAACAAATTTATGTTATAACTATTACATCCTTGCCTTTGATATTGAAGTAAGGAATTTCTTTAATATACCTTATCCAGAGGAAGGTCCAAGATGGATGGAGCATGAAGCTAAACTAGTTATACTGGGAAGATGCTTAGGTCTTTATGTTTGGAATTATAGTGAGAATAAAACTGAAATATGGGTGATGAAAGAATACAGGGTGCACTCATCATGGACTAAATTTGTGATTCCTCATTGCTGCTTCTTCACACCCATGTGCTTTACCAAAAATGATGAGATTGCTGGAGTTATGAAAGGAGAAGGATTCCATAAATATAATAACAGAGGAGAGTTGGTAGAGCGTCATGCTTTTAATCATCACAAGTCTACCACGTTTATCACATACACAGAGAGTTTAGTACCATTACTGCCTTAGTGTGTGAGGCAGTCACTGAGGCTGATCGGAGAAGTTTCAAGAATTAAAATAGGGATACTAGTTTGTACTGTACTTTCTTTCTCAAGCTCTTGTTAATGTCCAAATAACTTTTCAATGGATTTTTTTTTTCATGGTTTAGTTTCTTTTGCGGCATTATTCCTCACTTAGCTTACATCGTTACGCTATTACTGGATTTTAGCTCGTGCATTACGCGAGTATGCACGAATCTTGTGTTTGTTTGTTTATTGGAATTTAGTTAATAATTAATTAAGAAACATTGATTAGTCTAAAACTAATATGAGATGCTTAAAGTTCAAATGTAATTTAAGGAATATTATTCAAGCTAAAAAATAGAATCTAAGACAGAATATTCAACACGAAAAAATAAAACCAAAAATAATATTATATAATAACTCGTTGAATTTTGAATTGAAAGTTTGAAACATCTTTATTAGATATATCTTCTTTAGCTCTCTTTTTTTGAAGTGGTGTCGATGTTTTTCATTAAGCTGTTGTCATTGTCACTTGTAAAAGATAATTTTTTCCTAAAAAAATAATTTAATTAAATTTAGAGTAATGTTTAGTTTTCATTTTTAATGTAAATAACGTTAAGAGTATGAGTGAAAATACGAAAGTACTAGTGTATTTCCGATAGTGTCTAGTTTTGACCTCGCGTATTATGCGGATTGACAATAACTACTCTTTTTTAAATATTTTTTTCACGTGTGAAATCATTGTAATTTCGATAATCCAGATTGGAAAATAAAGAAATGTAACCACCGACAATAAGCATCATCTTTATAAGCTACATAAGAATTTTAAAAAAAAATCTAATTCAAGCAATTTCGTTTTATACTTTTACATTCTGTTTTGATTTTGGCCTTTATTTTTACATCCCATTTTTGTTTTGTCTTTTACTTTAACCTTCTTTGTTAGGTTATGTCAGTGTTTTCTATTTCGAATATGAAAAAAGGAAAGAATAAAGTGTGAAAAACATAACATTTACAATAACTTGCACACATATCCAAATTGCAAAACAGTAAGTGTTACATAATGTATAAGAATATTAGTAGGTCTGCGGTTGCCTTGGATCAATTTATACAAAGAAGACATGACAACCTGACACACCCCACTTCTTATACTTCCATAATTTAATTGCCACATCGGATAGATGACTTGAAAATATCAAAAGAACGAAGTATCAAAGTAACATGCTAACATATACTCTACTTGCAAACAGTAAATGAATCACATGAAAATCAAAATCAAAATCAAAATCTTAAACTTTGTTTTGGACAGAAAAAATATCATATTGGGCTTTGGCCCATTAAGAAGCAAAAGGCCAGAATCAGCAACAAGCCCCAAGGAACAAAGGAAATAACGGTTTGAGAAACCAAACCAGAAAGGAGTCCCCCCCCCCCCCCCTTTTTGCAACCAGACCAGAATGAAAAGGCGTCTGGACAGAGGAGCAGAAGCCCCAGCCTTGAGCCTAGCACCAGTCATTCAAAACCACCATATATGGAAGCTTCATCATTTCACTTTATGCCAAATGAAGAAAGATGCTTAATCTCTTTGTTTAAGGGAAGATAATGGCATAAACCAGTGGGCAATGGGAAATCAAGGCAGTGACCAGAGGATTAAGGGATGACAAAACTTGGAAATTAAGTTAAGAATGAAGTATAAGAAGAGGATTAGGAGAAGAAAGAAGGCAAGAGCAAAAGAGAGGAAAAAAGCAACCAAGAACAGAAAACACAATGACTCAGAGAGAAGAGAGAAGTCGGGGGAGGCGAGTGAAAGGCGTCCTTAGTTTTTACTCCCTTTCTTTATAAGGGCGCACCCCTCTATACAAAATCCCTCCCTTGTATATGTACTCAGAAAAATAATAAAAGAGGCCATTTACTTCGCGAAAACCCAAGTTGTATTTTGCATTTTAATCATTTCCATTGCAAAATATAATTTTTCTGGCAGAAACAGTTGGCGCCGTTGCCGGGGAAGTAATGGCATCTACGCTTGATGATCTGGAGGACGCTCAGAGGACAGCTCAGGAGAGTGATGGTGCGAGAATCATTGTAGGAGGAGGCAATGAAGCACTGCGCAGCACAGCAGCAAGGAGGCTGATCTTCAGCCCTGAGAATGACCAGGAAGAACCGGTCTCAAACGCTCTGAGGGAAGAAACAGTGCAAGCAGAGAAAGATTCTCAAGGAAAAGGCATACAGGTAGCTCTGGAGGCCACTGTCCTCAATAACATCATAGCCAATCAAAATGCCTTGGCAGAAATGATAGCAAGCTACAAGAGTCAAAATGCCAAAGCAAAGGAGGAGGCCGAAGCATTAAAAATCAAAGCTAGACTGGAAGAGGAAGCCAGGAAAGAAGAGGAGGACGCTTGGGAAAAGGCGCAAGGGGAGCTGGAGACCCATGACACAGAAGGCATGAAGGACACCTTGGTGACGCAAGCAGAGTTGAGACGAATGTTGCAGGCACACAGAGAAGGAAGCACCCCAGTAGTTGATCTAGACCCACCTTTCATGGCAGAGATAGCTACGTACCGTTTCCCTCGCGGATACACGACGCCTACATTCCGAAAGTTTGATGGAACTGGAAGCGCAAGGGAGCACCTGATGACATACGTGGATGACTTGGGAATCTATAGTTCAGATTTGCGTTTAAGGGTGAGGGAATTCTCGAAGTCCCTCACGGGGCGTGCTTTTACCTGGTATTCCAAATTGCGTCCTGCATCTATCAGGAGTTGGGAACAAATGGCAACAGAATTTTGTAACAAGTTCCTCGAGGAAGAGGCTGCCATTCACGTGATGGACTTAGGGAGAGTCAGACAAAGGATGGGAGAAGGGCTGGTGCAGTTCATAAAAAGGTACCGAGACAAAGTGCTCAGTTGCAGGGAGACGCTCCCCGAGGCAGACTTAGTATATGGATGCATTAAGAGTGTGGAGGATGGGTCACAAATATTCTTGGCTTTGAGCAAGATTACTACCTTCGCTGAACTATTGGCTAGAGCATTAGACGTAACAGAAGCAATGCGAAAACAAGGGAAGAGAACCAGGGAGCAAGCCGCCTTCGATGTCAATGCAATAGATGATAAGAAAGGGAGGAATTACATGTTGGAAAACTACACTCGGTGGGTGAAATAACTAGGAACACTAGGAGAACACCTAGAAGGGGGGGTTGAATAGGTGTTAAAGAAACTTTGAAAGATTTTCGCAAGAAACAAATCTAAACGATTAAAACCAATGAAAATCAATCAATTAACAAATATTATATGATCAGAGATTAAGCGAAAACAATCAACATCAATATTCTTATTGATTCATCTAGGTTATGAAAATGATTTTCCCTTTATCAATTTTGCACAATAAAGATTCAATTCAATCAAATATAGAAAAATCACTTTTTCTAGGTTTTCAATCAAGAACACAATTAATAACAAGAATTGTAAAGAGTAGAGAGTTTAGAGATACGACACAGTGATTTATCCTGATTCACTTTCATCCACTTGAAAGCTACTCCAGTCCCCTCTTCAACCAAGAGAGATTCTTCACTATGAGGAATTAGAGTTTCTCAAATTACAAGTAAATGCCTCACAAGACTTCCTTCTTGCTAGCCTACAAGAGATACCACACCCTTGCCTTGTAATCCTATTGATATCTAATCTAACCTCTACTTGCTTGTTGATAACCCCACAACAAGTCTTCTTTGCTTGCTTCACTCACAAGACTTCCAAGTACTTTGAGATTCTTCAAAGTGCCTTCCAAATGCTTGATGAAATGCTTCTTCAAGACTTTCAACTAAACTTGCTTGATTCACAAAATCAAGGCTTCCTTTGTCGTAGAATGTTTGCCTCTTGCAATGATTACAACTCAATAGAAAACAAAAACAATCCTATGAATCTCTTTCAAAAGCTATGAAATATCAACATGAGAGATTCAAGGTTCTTGATCAAAGAATATAAAAATGAGAGCTTTGATCTTGAGAGAGTGAGAGAGAATAGTGTGGCTTTGATTCTTTGTAAAATTGTGTATCAAAATGATTCTAGTTGATAGAAATGATTAGGAAAAGGTTTATATAGAATACCCAAAAGTTGGAGCACTTAGAATGGCTTTTGAGAAGTGAAAAACGTATTTAAAAAACCATATCTGATCAAGTTACTCGAGTGAAATGAGTGTTACTCGAGTAATACGAAAGCTGCATAAATTTCACTCGAGTGAAAAAGGTTTTACTCGAGTAAAAGTTCAGATAATCGATTATCAAAAGTTTGTTAATCTATTATCAGTTCAAAATACACTGCTAATCAATTATCAAAATCTGTTAATCGATTATTAACATTAAAAATCACTTAAAACTTGTTTTCTCAAAAACTAAACCTTTTCTTTCAAACCTTTAAGCCACCTATTGATTTTAGGCAAAGTGAATACTCAAAATATGATATAATCATGCAATCAAAAGAGATTCACTACCCTCTAATAAATTCTACCCAAACTCATAAACTAAAAGACTTGTGAGGCAAAAGATAAAACATTAAAACATAAACTACCAAACTAAGTCTTCATGAGTTGGTTCTCTCTTCATAACTTGATGTTTGTTGTTGCTTGTTGAGCTTGAACTTGATCAACACATTTGTAGCTTGTTCAAAACCTTTTGGCATTTATCAAAACATTCTTCATGGATCTTACAATCTCCCCCTTTTTGAAAATGACAAACATGTTTTGAAATCGTTTGAAGTTCATTGAAGTTGTTGATGCTTGAACCATTTGATCACTTGGTGAGACTCTTGCTCCCCCTCAATTAATGCTTTTGACATTTGAAATCCAATTGAGTAAGCTTGATTCTCCCCCTATCTTCAACAACTTTGCTCAACCTACATAAAAACAACAAAACAACCTTTCTCCAAACATACCATTTAAAAATTTCTCCCTTTGTTTCAAAAACATCATATTTCTCCCCCTTTGGCATTATCAAAAAGAAATATATACCAATTGAAATAAGATCTAAGCCAAAATAGAGAAATACTAGGAGATATAACAACCAAAAGCATGACAATATATACCAATTGACTACTTGTTATTTATATGATATTTGACTACTTGCGTTTGGCTTGGTAGTTCGGTATGTCATTTTAGAAACTGCTTATTTAAGTTCTGTGTAATGCTCACCTCCTTACCATTTTTCAGGTACTGAGCCCGAGCAGACGCAATCCCCGGCCGAGCAGGATCACTCTCCCTCACAGGGAGAGTAAGTTACTTAGAATCTGATAGGTGGATGGATCTCGGCCAGTTGGGCCGAGCTAAAACACTGATTGTATTTTGAATGACCGAACTGAATGAATTTAAACTTATACTTTATGTATTTGATGCATTTAAGTCTTCCGCTTTATTAACTCTGATGTTTTTTTATTAATGAAAGGAAATATTATTTTGGCAAATATCATATTCATCTTAAAAGAAATTTTAAAATCCTAATTTTGGGGTAAGTAAGGGTAATTATTATATAGGGTGTTACATTTTTGGTATCAGAGCAGTTTCTCCTCGGCCTATTGGAGTTGCAAAGGACTCCAGTGATTACTCACCAAGAGAGTGATAAATAAGTAAAGTCTAGAAGTCTAAGTTAGACAATAGAGATTATAGGTATACATGTCTAAATATATATATATATATATATATATATATATTTACTGGATTATTCTGAAGTTAATTGGCTTTCTCTCCATGACCGAGCAGCATGGCTGGGAGACGAGCTGATAACGACCGAATTGCTGCTGTGTTGGAAACTCTGGTTCAACTACAGCAGAACCAAGCACAGGCTCAGCAAAATCAGGCTGAGAACCTCGCTCAAAACATCGCCGCGGCCGCAGCAGCTGCAGCTGCAGCCCTTCAGCCTCAACCTCCGGCTCCGGTCGAGATAGACTGGATGAGCCGATTTCGGAAGAACGAACCACCTCGGTTCGAAGGAGGATATAACCCAGATGGGGCTCAGAGATGGCTCCAGGATATTGAGAAGATCTTCCGATCTCTGCAACCTCCCTATGAGTACAGGGTAAGGTTAGCTGAGTTTGTGCTGGCTAGTGAAGCCGAGCACTGGTGGGATCAACAAAGCCGAGGATTGGAAGCGGCAAATGAGGTCATCACTTGGGAATTGTTCCGAGCCCGCTTCCTCGGAAAGTACATTCCCGAAGATGTCAGGAGAGAGAAGGAGCTCGCTTTTCTCAAGCTGGAACAGAGGAACTTGAGCGTTGGGGAGTATGCCGCTTAGTTCGAAGATTTGATCCGCTATTCAGGAAGCTACAGAGATGCTGACGAACGTACCAAGTGAATCAAGTTTGAGTCTGGTCTCCGTGACGATATTCGGCTCGCATTTGAATATCAGAACGTGGCTAATCTCTCGCAATTGATAAACATGGCTAGCACTTATGAAAAGGGGCTCAAAAGGAAAGCTGATGGAAAAAGGAACAGGTCGGCACAGAAAGGAGTAGGTCCGATCAGAGGAAAGGGAGCTGTCCAGAGATCTGCTCCCTATGTGAATCCGAACTCCAAAATGTCAACAGCTCCGAGGAGCAGTGGTCAGATGGTGGTTGTTCCTGGTCCGTATCCAATCTACCAACATTGTGGAAGACAGCACAGGGGAGAATGCTGGAATCTGGATCCGAGCAAAACCAGAGGATCCTGTTTCCGATGTGGCAAGCCTGGCCATTTTGAAGCTCGGTGTACCGAGAATATTGTGAAGGAAGAGGTCAATGTGACCAAGGCTCATCAGACTGGTATTAACAAACCTATGCAGAGAGGCAAAGTTTACACTATGGATGGAGAAGAAGTGACTGATGCTGACGAACTGATCCGAGGTACTTGCCAAGTAAAAAGTATTCCTTGTGCCGTACTATTTGACTGTGGAGCCACACATTCTTTCATTTCCCTTGACTGTATGAATAGACTAAAACTATCCCCAGTAGAAATGCCTTACAAACTATCCATTTATACCCCAACCAATTCTTCTGTAATCACTTCTAAAATGTGTCTAGAGTGTCCTATCCAGGTATTAGGCAAAGAGTTTAAAGTCAACTTGATTTGTCTACCCTTAACCAAGCTAGATATTATCCTTGGCATGGACTGGATGTCTCAACACCATGTCTTACTTGATTGCCGAGAAAGGACCGTAATCTTTAGTGGCCCTTCTGTTGCAAAGTTAGAGACAACAGAGGAACCAACCTTAGACCAAATTCCTGTGGTTGGAGAATTCCCTGAGGTTTTCTCGGACGAAATGCCTGGCTTACCGCCGAATAGAGAAGTAGAGTTCAGTATAGACCTCCTTCCGGGAACTGGCCCGATCTCAATTGCTCCGTACAGAATGGCGCCTCCCGAGCTAGAAGAGCTTAAGAAACAACTGGAACAACTTTTGGCCAAAAAGCTAATCCGACCAAGCGTATCGCCGTGGGGAGCCCCAATCCTGTTCGTGAAAAAGAAAGATGGTAGTCTCAGAATGTGCACTGACTATAGGAAGCTCAACGCGGTAACGGTGAAAAACAAATATCCCCTCCATCGGATTGATGATTTATTGGACCAACTCAAGGGAGCGTCGGTATTCTCAAAGATATATCTCCGATCTGGATATCACCAAATCTGAGTCCGAGAAGAAGACATTCCGAAGACAGCCTTCCGATCAAGGTATGGGCATTTTGAGTACGTGGTTATGCCCTTCGGACTTACCAACGCCCCAGCCATCTTCATGGATTACATGAATAGGATCTTCTGACCTTACCTGGATTCGTTTGTAATAGTTTTCATCGACGACATCCTCATCTACTCCCGAAATCCGAGTGAACACGAGAAGCACTTGAGAACGGTGTTGCAAGTTTTGAAGGATAAGAATCTCTACGCTAAGCTCTCTAAGTGCAGCTTTTGGCTCAACGAGGTTCATTTCCTCGGACATGTGATATCCGAGCAAGGTGTAGCAGTTGATCCTTCCAAGGTGGAAGCGGTGCTTAAGTGGGAGAGACCCAACTCGGTGACCGAGATCAGGAGTTTCCTCGGTCTTGCAGGGTACTACAGGAGATTCATTGAAGGATTCTCTAAACTGGCTCTACCGTTGACTTCGTTAACCAGAAAGGATGCCCTGTACCAATGGTCCGAGGTGTGTGAACAGAGCTTTCAAGAGCTAAAGAAAAGGTTGACGAGCTCGCCCGTGTTGATCTTGCCCGATCCGACCAAAACCTTTGACGTATTTTGTGACGCCTCAAAGCAGGGCCTTGGCTGTGTGCTGATGCAGCAAGGAAAAGTGGTGGCGTATGCCTCTCGGAAACTTCGGCAACACGAGCATAACTACCCTACGCATGACCTCGAATTGGAAGTCGTGGTGTTTGCCCTTAAGATTTGGAGACACTACCTGTATGGCACGAAATTCGAGGTGTTCAGTGACCACAAGAGTCTCGGCTATCTGTTCGACCAGAAGGAACTCAATATGAGGCAGCGCAGATGGGTGGAATTTTTGAAAGATTATGATTTCAACTTGCACTATCATCCTGGAAAAGCCAACGTGGTGGCCGACGCACTGAGCAGGAAGAGTCTTCACTTGAGCAACATGATGGTCCGAGAGATGCAGCTGATGCAAGAGTTCAGTGATCTTAACCTCGGCATACAGAAGAAGGAAAACAGTGTTGTCTTGGAAATGCTGCAAGTAACCAATGATTTTGTGGGTTTTATTAAAGAAAGACAGGCTGCCGACCTAGAACTCCAAAAGCTATTAGAAAGAGCCGGAGACAAGGATGAACCTGACTTCACTAAAGGACCTGATGGTCTTGTACGATTTCGAGACAGAGTTTGCATTCCCATGGACTTTGAAGTCCGAAGAGAGCTGATGGAAGAAGCCCACAAGACGAAGATGAGTCTTCATCCAGGTGCCACAAAGATGTACCAAGATTTGAAGAGGTTATTTTGGTGGCCGAAGTTGAAGACCGACGTGGCCGATTATGTGTCCCGGTGCTTGACATGTCAGAAAGCCAAGATGGAGCATCAGAAACCAGGAGGATTACTCAAGTCATTGGAGGTCCCTCAATGGAAGTGGGACAGCATTTCGATGGATTTTGTATCAGGTCTACCGAGGACGAGAGCAGGGCAGGAAGCCATTTGGGTTGTGGTGGACCGACTTACAAAGTGTGCTCATTTCCTGCCGATTAACATGAAGTATAGCTTGGAGAAGCTGACGCAACTGTACATAAAGGACATCGTCAGACTCCATGGGGTTCCGAGCAGCATAGTATCGGACCGTGATCCTCGCTTCTTATCTCGATTCTGGCAGAGTCTGCAAGAAGCCATGGGTACAAAGTTGAGGTTTAGCACTGCTTATCATCCCCAAACTGATGGACAATCCGAGCGCACCATTCAGACTCTTGAGGACCTGTTGAGAACATGTGTGCTTGAACAGTCGGAAAGCTGGGAAACACTATTGCCATTGGTCGAATTCACCTACAACAACAGCTTCCATTCAAGTATAGGAATGACTCCTTTCGAAGCCTTGTACGGTCGGAAATGTCGAACGCTGTTATGCCGGTTCCAGATAGGTGAAAACTTGTTGATTGGTCCCGACATTGTTCATGAGACAACTGAGAAGATCCGAATGATACAAGGGAAGATGAAAGCCGCTCAAGACCGACAGAAGAGCTATGCCGACAAGAGAAGGAAACCCTTGAACTTCATCGAGGGAGACCATGTATTTCTTCGGGTGTCCCCTGTAACTGGGATTGGCCGAGCTATCAAATCAAAGAAGTTGACCCCTAGGTTTGTCGGACCGTACCAGATATCGGAAAAAGTCGGACCAGTAGCTTACAGAATTGCTCTACCTCCGCACTTGTCAAAGCTCCATGATGTGTTCCATGTCTCGCAACTCAGGAGGTACATTCATGACCCCTCACATGTGATAGCAGTGGACGAGCTGCCACTAAAAGACAACCTGACCTTCGAGGTTCTACCGGTCCGAGTTGAGGACAAACAAGTCAGACGACTCAAAGGGAAGGAAATCTCTTTAGTCAAGGTCGTCTGGAATCGGAATGACGTGGAGGAAGCCACGTGGGAACTCGAGGACAAGATGAAGCAGTCGTATCCGCAACTGTTCAATGCCGACTAAATTTCGAGGACGAAATTCCTGTAAGTGGGAGAGGAATGTAACATCATGAAAATTAATATTAAATAATATAATTTTAGTGTATAAATATCTATTTAAAGGATGGGATTAAGCCTTAGAAATTGTACAAGGTTGGAAGGGTAGTATGAGCATAGGCCGACCTAGGATGTGAGATTAGGGCCTCGGCCCGACCCTGGCCGAGCTAGATAAGATTGTGTGCTTATGAACCAAGCTGAAAGGGAACCCAACGTGGAACCCATTGCCCGGTCTGGATTAGCCGACCTCAGTGTCCTGTCCGAGAGGGAAACTCGGACTACTGTTGTTCCTACAAACCGAGCCAACGTATCCTAGCCGACGTACCCGAGCCAACACGCCCTAGCTCCTCCGTGCCAGCTCATGTGGAGCTGTTAACCCTTTGGTTTTCGTACCGTCCGTACGGTACTACCCTTCACTTTATGTCACTATCACTGCTTTATGTCCTTTTCAATGTACTGCTCATGGCTTCCTCAAGAAGCCAATGAATCCTATCCACATATTCAAGCTTCCCCAAGAAGCCAATGAATCTTAGCCACACAAATATTTCCCCTAAATGAATAAAAGAGAGCCAACATACACAACATAACATTTCTCATTTTTCATTCTTCTTCTCCCTACGCCTCACTCTCTTTCTCTCTCTCATTTTCTCCTCTGAAATCCAGCAACAACAAAACCCCCAAACATATTTTCTTTCTCCCTTACAAATCTCTCTCCTCCTCTCCGTCCCCGTTTTGATCTAGAGTCCCTGGGCCGCCGTGAAGTTCGTGTGTAGCGTGGCGTGGTGGTGGCAGCAAGGAGGAAAAGGATTCAAAGGTGTGAAGCTTCAAGACCAAGCATCAAGGAAAAACCATTCTCAAACCCTCAACTCTTATCTCTCACGGTTTGAGGTAAGGAGTGAGTGCTACCTCTACTTGAGTTTGGGTTTCTAGGGTGTTCATAAAGGGTACTAAGAGTGGGTGTTAGATTAGGGAATGGATCTAGGTTAATGTAGAAAGGAAATGGTAAAAAAAAGGGAAAAAGGGGAGCTAATAAACGAATTAGAAACTTGAGTTTGAGGTAGGGATGGGTATCGTTATATGCTATATGTTGGTATTTACATGATGGATTGGTTGAGTGTTTTATTCTTATGGTTGTTGCTGTTGTATAAGTGATTATGAACTTTGTGTATAAATGTTTATGAGCTTTGATATTTATGATCCATGTCTGTGGCCAAGCTAAGTGACTTCGGGAATGGGTATGAGAAAATGGTAGAGATGGAAAGTAGGGGATAGAGTAATACAGCAGAGACTGAACAAAGTTAATGGAAAGAGGGACCGGTTATTAGGTTTAGCCGAGAGAGGCTGAGCTAAGTAGATAATAAGATTAATGTAAAGGGGAATAAATTCAAGTGTCGAGCCGAGAGAGGCCGAGCTAAATAATGGTTGAAAGGACAAGAGGAATAAAAGAGAAATGGCTGTGTGATCGGGTCATAGAAGACGCGTACTGGGTGCGTGCCTTGATCGCGTCAGACGCATACTGGGTATGTGCAGCTGTAAGACGGGTACTGGGTGCTCGCAGTTATGATTCACACAGGGTTCCGAGAACGGAATCGGTGGGAAGTGGTCCTGGTCATAGCAGACGCGTACTGGGTGCGTGCATTGATCGCGTAAGTCGCCGAGATGCGCCGCTGTAAGACGGGTACTGGGTGCTCGCAGTTATGGACTCTCCTTAACCCCATATAATGATCGGCGGTAGTGCTCCTGGTCATAGAAGACGCGTACTGGGTGCGTGCATTGATCGCATTAGACGCATACTGGGTATGTGCAGCTGTAAGACGGGTACTGGGTACTCGCAGTTATGGACACTCCAATATCCGACCTAAATGGTGTAAGACATGCACTGGGTGTATGCATCCGAGAAGAGTAAAAGATTGTAAACTATGTGAAAATGGAATAATGAGTAATGACCAAGATAGTGATGGTAATCCGAGGTAAGAGAATGTGAACCGAGGTATAATTAGTCAGGGAAGGATATAGTGATTGAGAATGAGAACCGAGGTAAAGTTAGTAGGTAATGAGCAAACTGGTTTATAATGTGAGCAGAGCTAGATGAGATGGTAGGATGTGAGCCGAGTTAGATGAGATTGTGTGTATGTGAACCGAGCTAATGTTGATATATGCATGAAATATATGGGCTTGACTACTTGTTATTTATATGATATTTGACTACTTGCGTTTGGCTTGGTAGTTCGGTATGTCATTTTAGAAACTGCTTATTTAAGTTCTGTGTAATGCTCACCTCCTTACCATTTTTCAGGTACTGAGCCCGAGCAGACGCAATCCCCGGCCGAGCAGGATCACTCTCCCTCACAGGGAGAGTAAGTTACTTAGAATCTGATAGGTGGATGGATCTCGGCCAGTTGGGCCGAGCTAAAACACTGATTGTATTTTGAATGACCGAACTGAATGAATTTAAACTTATACTTTATGTATTTGATGCATTTAAGTCTTCCGCTTTATTAACTCTGATGTTTTGTTATTAATGAAAGGAAATATTATTTTGGCAAATATCATATTCATCTTAAAAGAAATTTTAAAATCCTAATTTTGGGGTAAGTAAGGGTGATTATTATATAGGGTGTTACACCCATCCCAAGAGAGCTCACGTACCAACTGGTGGAGGAATGGCTAAAAAAGGGCGTGCTAAAGGCGAGAACCGAAAGGCGTCCCCTGACACAGCAAGAATATGACAATCCAGCTTTCTGCATACTCCACCGACATAGGGGACACAACACCATGGAGTGTTATGTGATTGGAGGGATATTTCAGAAACAACTTGCAGCAGGGAAAGTACTATTACCATAGCAGGGAACAGAAGAGGGCGTGGGGACACAACCCCTGCCAAGACACCAGGTGAACGTCATTTTATCAAGAGAAGGGAATCTGCTAGAAGAATTAGAAGAAGATGAGGTGCTGGAAGATGAGCTGAGGAGGGGTTTAACCAAGACCAGAGGCTTTAGAGCACTGTTTGATCAGCTAGGACTCGATGTGAATGTGAGGGCCGAGGCAGCACAGGCTTTGGCAGATGTCATCGTGAGGAGGGGTGGAAACACCAGTGCCGCACACGCCCCACTTTCAAGGGTAGCAAAGGCACATGCTTCGGCCATCATGTTCAGGGAGCCTCAGCCACAACACCCTGGGTATTGTCATAACAGGCCGCTATTTGTGGAAGTAGTGATTGAAGGTGTTAAAGTAAGGCGTGCTCTGGTAGATAATGGTTCGGGTGTCAACATCATCCCAACCCACATCTTTGCAAAGTTGGGAATCCCTGGCTCAAGGTTGAAGAAAGCTGAGACAGCGTTGAGCACGTTCAATGGAGACACAGTGGAAACAAGAGCGTGTGTTGTAATCAACTTAGAAGTGGGGCCTATAAAGACACTCAACACGTTCCACATCGTTGATGGGAATCCAAGCTATCACATCCTCTTGGGATGCCCTTGGATCCATCTGCACCAATGCGTTCCTTCAACATTACATCAGTGTGTCAAGTCTGCTTACAGGGGACGTGATATTGAGATTCCAGCTACCAAGGCGCCCTTCAAAGCATCTGAAATGCACCTGATAGACGCTTCAGTTTTTGATGAGTTAGCTCCACCAGGGGCAGGCAGAATTGAAAGAGAAGCCCCAATTAGCCTCAAAGGGATAGAGAAAGCGGCACCTACAAGGGAGTCCGTCTTCAAAAGGCTCCGCCTCCCCGAAAGAGAAGATGTCTTAGGTCCAAGTTGTGACACCCTTCCCGGATTACCCAAATATAATATAGTAATTAAGCTTTTATATTGGATAATATATGGACTTGTGAGTGTTAAGAAAATGTGGAAAATAAAATTTTCCTTTTTAAACGGGTGCACAAACCGTCATTTGGAATTCTTGGAGAATAAACTTTAAACAATTTCAAAACATTTGTATCGAGTTCGGCGATCTCTAAAACCTTTTCACAAATAGGGTAACATTCGCTCTTTGGAAACATCTTTGTATCATACAAGTAATCAAAGTTACCCATGCTTTGTTCGATAAAACTGATACCATCAAATAATATTTATAGCCGAGCTCTTAAGTAGATTAAATCAGAGTAAAGCGGAATTTATCGGACTATGCGATTTAATGGTAAGATAAACATAAGTTTTCAATATATATATATATATATATGAAGAGTAGTGAGTACATAGTCCCATGATCAAAATCTCCAAGATCCAACATATACAAGCCCATAAACAGATCTACATAATAGTGTATCTAAAGCCCTAGAGTACTCCAAAAGTATATCTACAATATATGTACATAACCAAAACATAAACTCCAAGGGTGGTCACGTAGATCTGGCATCATCAGATGTAGTAGTAGTGATAGCAGCAGTCTCCAAGAAACATAACTAGTAAGGTAGTAGCATCATCATCAACACAGCAGCAGCAGCAAGTCTCCTCCACAGCATCCGCACATCGGATCCACCGATCCTCATCACATACCATATGCATATACCTAGGGATCATCGTCCCTCCAATCACTCCCAGTAGAATGCACGACAGGCTCGCTCCCACTGTCGTCCTCCACCGGATCCTCCTCGATCTCATCCGAGGGAGAGTGTACCCTACCACTGGGTACCGGGTCAGGTGATGGTGAAACCCTGACTGGGCTCCTCGGATCAGAAGGGGGAATCTCCTCGCGGACGACTCTCGAAGTAAAAGGGTGAGAGCGGGTAGGTCGAAAACGAAAACTATGGTAAGAGCGAGCTGGTCGCGTGGGAGGTGGTCCATGGTAAGTGTAAAACGGGGGTACATGCATGGTGTATATGATGGGAATCCTAAATCTACGAGGACGGAATCGGATCAACGGGTTCGGGTGGTAGAAGGTAACCTCTACCTCTCCCTCGAACACCGCGCGATGGTCCTCATAGATCCATGTGCCACTAGGAAGTGGCCGGATCTCGATGCAAGCAATGTAACGAGACATCACCTACAAGGGCATAAGGGTAAGCAATTCTATACACATAACCAATAGAGAATAAATTGTGCAATATGAATATGTAAATATGCATCAATTAACAACAATCACATATAACACTTAGCAGTTAATGAATGCACATAGGATGCTCACACTTATTTCATTTATCACAATTAATTTAAATGAGTGGAATGATACATGACTTTAGCTCTCAAGCCTATCTCCATCATACTATGTCACTCTCTGATGTCCATCCCTGACAATCCAACACTCAACAGTGCGTTGTATTCCTAGGTATACAACAATTCGTACATTCACCTAGAATGTACACGACAAGCTTGGTATCCATGCCACCCGAGCATATCCCGTCATCCAAACGGTATAACCATATAGGCATTCACTCAGCCGACCACGTCAACGATGTGTCATCAAGCAAGCGTATTGGCACTCCCAGAGGCCCTCCACATGTTTACCAAAAACATGATATACGTCCTACCATCCAAACTCCAGAATGAATGCATTACTTTACTTAAAAGGGATTGATTGATGTTTTATCCTTTTATTAATACATTACGTGCCTCCCGAGCAACGTATCATCATTGTTCAAATGAAAACATCATAACGTCAATCAATTTCTTTTAAGTCTAGGATCACTTGGTTTATTGTCCTTTAAGAGTTACAAAATGTTTTAGAATTAAAAATGGTATTTTTAAGTATCTGACTAAAATTACTCAAGTGTTTTCCAAAATACTCGAGTAGTTTATCATTTTCCAGATTCTACTCGAGTCGTTCATGTCTTTTCAGAGATTTAGGTTTTCAGGTCTTCATAAATATACTCGAGTAATTCATGAGATACTCGAGTATTCCATTACCCAGAATACTCGAGTAGTTCATATATTACTCGAGTGTCCCATCTGATTCTCAAGTTGGTGCGCCAATTTTCACTCTGGTGCACCACGAAATACTCGAGTGTTAAGTCAAATACTCGAGTATATGCAGACAGAACAGAGTGAAACTTGGTTTTTACATACCATTTCAATTTCTAAACACTTTTAACCCAAACCAGTGATCACAATAGTTCATATACCATATATTGAACATGTTGCAATACTCATTTCATATCAAATAACCAATTTGACAGAGAATCAACCATTTATGCATAATTTACACAATTTAGTAACTCAACACCTAAAATTGCAAAATAAGCATAACACTCATAAAACAATGGTCATTTAAGCTTGCATGCATGATATAAAACTTGCTCAACACAGTTTTAGAGCAAAGCTTGGTCTCCAAACCAAAGATCCTATTCAAACTAAGCCCTTAGAGCCTCTTGGTGGCTCTCTAACACAAATAATGGAATTTAATCTCTATCTAGTGAATATAATTACTTCCCCTTACCTCCCAGACGTGAATCAAACAAGAAATTCCCCAAAGAAAAGCTCCACAGCACCAAAAGCACTTTAACCCAACATGCAGAGCAGTTTTGAGTGCAACACCAAAGTGGAATTGGTTCACACATGAAACAGAGAATAGAATTAGGGAAATTAGATTTTCTAGACTCTATGCAACATAATCTAACTAAGGAAATCGAATTTGAGACTCAGAGATTCATGAGCTTACCAGAAATCAAGATCAAAGTAAGCTCCAAGCAACACTTTGACAGAACAAACTCCAACTTTTCAACTCCAATACTCCCAACACACTCACTCAATTCTCACGATTTTTATGTCTATACAAAGCTCGTGATGTGAGCTTTGTATTCATGTATCACTCAAGCCTTAACACTCAGAATTGAAAGAGAATCGAAGATAACAAACTCAGAACCCTAACTTCATCAACAAAGCAAGTTTGATCAAAAATTCTCAGCCAAGGATCGTTGATGAGCTTAAATAGGAATTGAGGAGACTCATGCAGGTCGACACGACCTCCCTGGACGTGGAATGAAGATGATTTCGTGTCACCAACACGGAATCGTTGGTGCTGACTCACCAAACGCACTAACTCGTGTAATTTGACCCAGAATACTCGAGTTTTTCAGAAAATACTCGAGTATTTTTCCCAATTTTTGAAAAATAATTATTTTATTTACCTTCCCTCCACAATCTTTCCTATAATTACCTCTAGGTCCCAACCCAGGGACTAATATGCAAAATACTCATTTTAGGCATTTATTATATTTATTAAATCAATTCACACACATATACCAACTATATGAACACATATTTTAATCAAGGATTAATATGGAAATAATTAATTATAATTAATTTATAATTAACATTTCATTAATCGGGGATTAAAATTTTGGAGTGTTACACAAGTACAGTGGCGAAAACAAAATTCAAGCTTCAAAAACAGCGCCTTCCCCAAGGGGGAACACGGTGGGCCATCTTATAGGAATTCGCGGGGCCGGCCAAGCCGAGCCTCCAAGACTTGGCTAGCCCCACCCTCTTGCAAGCACTAAAGGGGAAGGCCGCATCCAAAGAAGAAATCATGATGGTACAGGAAGAAAAATCAATTAAAGAGGAAATGAAAGAAATCAACATAGGAGGTAAAGAGCACAGGCCATTGTATATATCCGCATCCTTAACTGATGGAGAAAAGGAAGACTTGACGGCATTGCTCACAAAATACAAAGAGGTATTTGCATGAACTTACGAAGAGATGCCTGGCCTTAGTCCCAAACTAGTAACACACAATTTGGCGGTAAAGGCGTCTGCAACCCCAGTCAAGCAGCCAGCTAGGAAGTTTGATCCAGAGATAGAAAAGGCCATCAAGAAGGAGGTGGAGAAGCTACTCAAAGCCCAATTCATAAAGCCTATACAACACCCTACTTGGTTGGCCAACGTCGTCCCAGTGAAAAAGAAGAGTGGACAGATACGGTGTTGCGTGGACTTCAGAGATCTGAATAAGGCATGCCCTAAAGATGACTTTCCCCTGCCCAACATAGACAGCATGGTGGACGCCACTGCAATGCACGAGCGGTTCTCCTTTATGGATGTATTCAGTGGATACAACCAAATCAAGATGGCCCCAGGGGACGAAGAGAAAACTGCCTTTAGGATGCCGGTGGGAAACTTTTTCTACACTGTAATGTTGTTCGGCCTTAAGAACACCGACGCCACCTATCAACGGGCAATGACAGCAATTTTTCATGATATGATGCATGAAATCGTAGAATATTATGTGGACGACCTGGTAGTGAAGTCCAAAAAGAAGGAGCAACATCTGGAGCATTTGGAAGCAGTCTTCATAAGGTGCAAAAAATATAAGCTCCGGATGAATCCCTTAAAGTGTAAATTTGGGGTGTCGTCTGGAGAGTTCCTTGGGTTCAGAGTGCACAAAGAAGGGACCTCAGTAGGAGAAGGAAAAATACAAGCTGTGAAGGACATGAAGGCACCTAAAAGTCAAAAAGAGCTCCAGAAAATGCTGGGTAAGCTGGGGTATATTCGAAGGTTCATCCCTGCCCTGGGAGAGCTGCTGAGTCCAATGAGGAAGCTCCTGAAAAGAAAGGGAACGTTCAAATGGGAGGAAAGGCACCAAGAAGCATTCAGCCAGATCAAGACGGCGCTCACGTCCCCACCAGTCATGATTCCCCCTCATAAAGGCGTACCTCTCAAAGTCTATCTAGCTGCAACAGCGTCAGCCATTAGTGGACTCATTGCACAAGAGATAGGGGGTGTTTAGCGTCCTATCGCTTATTGGAGTCGAATGCTCAAAGACACAAAAACCAGGTACTCTCCTCAAGAAAGACAATATTTGGCCCTGGTGTATGCACCTCAAAAAGTACCGACATTACTTTCAGACCCACACGGTCCACATAATGACCAGATCACAAGGGATCAAACATTTATTACAAGGAGCTGACCTCACAGGAAGGACTAGCAAATGGGCTTTCGCCCTAACAGATTATGACATTACCTTGGTGACCCCCACGGCTTTGAAGAGTCAAGCACTGGCTGATTTAATGGCAACGTGCAAGGTTGATGAAGGAAAGGAGTCCACGGAGGAGATCTGCCTGATAAATGAGGATGAGGTGTGGACACTCATGTTTGACGGGTCTCCCTCTTGTCCGAAAGGAGGGGCTGGAGTGACGTTGTCTAATGAAAGGGGCGAAGAATTATCTTTTGCATTCCAGCTGGAGTTTCCTTGCACAAATAACGAGGCCGAATATGAAGCCCTCCTGTTAGGATTGGGGATGGCGGAGGAACTAGGGATCAAAAGGATAGTTATCAAAGGGGATTCCAACTTGGTAATCAAGCAGCTGAAAGGAGAATATGGGGTAAAGGAATTTCCATTGGCTCTTTGCAGGGAAAGAGTGTTGCAGTCACTGGAGAAATTCAGAATGGACGCCTTAGAGCATGTGCCCAGATCTGAAAATACAAAGGCGGACGCTCTCACCACGTTGGGTAGCAAGACCGTAATGAACAAAGAGGGGCATCTGATACACTTGAGGAAGGTGCACCGCCCTCAAGTCCATATAGAGATGCTCAGGGAAGAAGCCAAGGATGATTGGAGAATCCCAGTCAAAAGAGAGCTTGAAAGCAGAGTGCTAACAAAAGCTTCCAGGGATTACTGCCTTGTCAAAGGAAACTTATACAAGAAGAGTGGGGATGGCTTGCTTATGAGAAGCGTCACAGAAGAGGAAGGGTTAAGGAAGATGGTACAGATACATGATTGTATTTGCGGACAAATGGGACCCAGGCTGTACAGGCGTGTGCAGAGGATAGGCGTATTTTGGCCCACTATGAAGGCGCAGTGTGAATCCCTCCAAAGAAATTGCCAAAGGTGTCAGGATAGTGAAGAAGGAAATGAAGTCAACACTGTCAATGAAAACTGGACTAGACCCATCAAGGAATATCTGGAGTATGGAATTCTTCCAGAGGATCATGATGAAGCGGAAAGGGTAAAAAGGAAAGCTGATCGTTACTTCTGTGAAGAAGGGGAACTCTTTAAGAGAAATTTTGCTGTAGACATCATGAGGTGCTTGGAAAGAGGAGATCAAGAGAGAGTGATGGAAGAAGTACATAGGGGAACCTACGGTAGACATCAAGGAGGAAGGGCCCTCCATTTGGAACTCCTAAGGATTGGGTACTATTGGCCGACAATCAGAGAGGACGCTGTAGATTTTGTGAAGAGATGCGAACAGTGTCAAAAGCATGATAATAAGGTGCACGCGCCCTCCAGCAATATGAAAAGCCTGAGCTCACCATATCCCTTCCATACCTGGTGCATGGACTTCATTAGTCCCATCGATCCAACGTCCAAAGGGAAAAGATGGATACTGGCAGCAACGGAGCATTCAACAAAATGGGTGGAAGCCATGACATGTAAAAAGGCGGATGCAGATACCACCGTTCAATTCATCAGGGATCATATCATTTGTCGTTTTGGTCTGCCTAGGAAGATAGTGTCGGATAATGGCACCCATTTCATCAACAAAAAGGTGGAAGATGTCCTAGAAGAATATGGCATTGTGCATCACAAATCAACACCATACTATCCACAATCAAACGGCCAGGCTGAATCCACAAACAGGACGCTGCTCAGGATTCTGGCCAGGACGGTGGAAGATGTGCCCCAAGAATGGAGTGAGTACTTGTCTTTGGCGTTGTGGGCCTATCGTGTCACAAAGCATGGAACCACCAAGGCGTCTCCATTTTCCTTAGTATACGGAGCAGAAGCTACACTGCCAGTAGAGGTGATGGTACCTTCAGCACGTATGATAGCGCAAAACGAAGAAGACGCCTTGGAGAGGGCAAAAGCAGCAGAGGGCCTAAGGACTAAAGCACAAGAGGAGCTCATTCGGCATCAAAGAAAAGTCATGTTGGCATATGAAAAAATGGTGCGGCCTAGGATGTTTGCGGAAGGAGAGCTAGTTTTGAAAGCAACAGACGCTGTTATGAGAAACATGCACACCAACAAATGGACGCCCAACTGGGAAGGTCCGTATATAGTGCAAGAACCATACCTCGGTGGCTACTTCTTCCTCTTGGACCCAGATTCACAAAAAAAGATAGGTCCTCTCAACTTTGAGTATGTTAAAAAGTATTATGCTTAAGAAGTCTGGCTGTATATTAGTGATGGCTTAAATAAAATCTCCCTTTTGACTCTCTTATTCACTCCAAAAAAAAAAGGAGGGGAGAACACATGTACAGCTACAAAGACTAAAAAAGTTCCCACAAAGGGCGCTAGTCACAAGATTAAGGCTAGAAAAGTTCCCACAAAGGGCGCTAGCTACAAAGACTAGAAAAGTTCCCACAAAGGGCGCTAGTCACAAAAGAAGGAGTAGAAAAGTTCCCACAAAGGGCGCTAGTCGCAAAAGAAAGTTCCTACCAAAAAGCACTAGTTACAAAGACTTTGAAAGAATTCCCACGAAAGGACGCTGGCCTCCAAGAGCAACATCAAAGAAAGGAATAGCAGAAAATGCAACAGGAGCAGCTCCATTCACAAATGTATATAAAAAAAAGAGAGAAAGAAAAGGAAGAGAAGAAGAAAGAGAAAAGAAGGAAAGCCAAAGATGATCAAACAAGAAGAAGGCAATTCTGCTCAAGTTCCTTAAAGAACGGCAAAAGCAATAGCAAAGGCAAATCACGCCCAAGACCTTTGGAAGAGATTCTATTCAAAGGAAAAATGCAAAGAAGAAGAGATTCTATTCAAAGGAAAGATGCAAAGAAGAAGAGATACCAGAAAAATATGCAAACACAAGATGTGCAAAATAAGACTTCCATACAAGATTACCCAACCAAACCATCAGATATAGAGTCATTGGTTACCAAAACACAAACAACAACATCATCCTAGTTACCAAAACACAAATAACAGTACCATCCTAGTGCCATCCTAGTTACCAAAGCACCATATCATCCTAAGTACCAAAATATAAAGCCAAAATACAGCAAGTTTCAAAGCCCAAATACCATCAAAACAGAACCACAATCCAGAATAAAAAAAACTAAATGCGGAAGAAAGTGTTCAAACATGAAGACTTGCAAGTCTCATCATAAGCTTGGCGCTGGGCCAAGATAAGAGCAGCGTCCACCTCTAAACTAGTCAAATCAGCAGTCGCTTTTGCCACACTCATAGCCAAATCCTCAAGGGTACTCAGCAAGGAAGCACGATGAACAGAAATCTCTTTCTCTTGATCAGCTAAGTTGTCAAAATCAAAAGATGGACGCTGCCTTTCCATTTGCCCAATCACACCCTCAAGCCAAGGACCAGAATATTGGTGAAGGCAGAGTGCATGAAGGTAATCCAACAAGGGAGCCTTCTGTTCCCAAGAGAGTGCATCAACGTCATGCTCAGAAGAAAATTTAAGTACACGCAGCATGTTATGCAATCCAATCTCCTTAAAGACTTGAGGAAGATTCTTATTTGGGAGAATCAGATCAGGATGAGCACGGAAAAAGGAATGCAGCAAAGTCATGTCTTCATTACTAATGGGGTCAAGGAGGCGTAAGACAGGAAACACTGTGGGAAAGAAGAATGTCAATAACAGCAATATGCAAGATAAAAAAATGTTTGCAGCAACGATAAAATGGGCAAGGCTCACCTGGGGAAGCATGATCAGTAGAAGGAACATGAACAGGGGGAGCACGAACAGTGGAAGGAGCCACGGTAGCATCAGTCAAGGAAGCATCCTGCACCTCAGTAACGACAACATGAATTGGTTCACCAAGAACATTAAGTGGATCATCAAGACCAGCAGAAGAGGCCACATTAACAGCATTAGCTGAGTGAACAGGATTAACAAGCACGTCAGGGTCCGGGGTGAGGGTGTCCTCATGAACGGCAAAGTCAACGCCAGAATCAACCGCTAAAGGAAAAGCACATGTTGTTGGTGAAGAAACCAAGTGGGTGTCATCAATGCAGACCCCTTGATCTATGTCCATGGGATCGGGGGCTGAGATAGTAGCCAAGGGTTCAATGCATAAAGGGGCAGAGGCTGTGTCGCCAATAGAGGGGCCAGTCACGGTACCAAAGGCAACGTCATCACCAGTATTGACGGAAGAAGGAGCACCACGCCTACTCTGAGTCCTTGCAGATGGAGTGGGAACATGAGCAACCTTGGGTTTGTCAACCGAAGTAGAGCGTTTGAGCTTGAGAGCATCTGCTGAAAATACAAAGGCAAAAAAACCAGTACACAAAGCACCTCTTAGTAGCATAAATAAAAAAAAAACCAAAGAAAGACAATTGAAAGAAGAATAAGCTAAGAAGGCAGTAAGGCTAGTTGCTCAAGGATGGAACGAAGAACACGGCTCTTTGAAAGGAAAATGGGAAGAACCATCAGACACTCACCCCTGGGGGCCTTACCACTACTCCTTGTATTTAGAGAATCAGCACGAGGAGACGGGGATGGATGATCTTTGGGAGGAGAGGTCCCAGCACTTTGCATAGAAAGATCGTCACTAGAATAAAAAGAGGTCAGGGACTCTCCAACAGCATCACCACCATCACCTTCCTCATCAGCCTAATCAACATATTCTGGATCAGAGGGAGCAGGTGAAGTGGGAGAAGTAGCACGAGCACAGAGTCGAGAAGAACGACGAGAAGGGGCCACAGAAGTAGAAGTTGCAGCACCCTTCTTGATTTTTGGGGGAAGGCTAGACGCCCTCTTCTTTGCAGGTGGGCTAGGATTGAGAGGTAAAGTACCAGAAGAAGAGGCCTTCTTCTTACCTTGTTTAGATGCTGAAGCAGAAGGAGAAGCCATAGGCGTCTTGCGCTTACGAGATGATGGAGTTGCTTCTATTGGACCTGAAAGAAGAGAAAGAAGCACGTAAAATAAAGGAAAAAAAGAGAAGAGAGATTATATGCCAAGGTATGCAGAAATGTTTAGCAAGTAATCTATGATAAGGGAAGATGCAGTAAGAAAGACGTACCCTTCTTGAAGAATGTAATAAGGATCCATGAAAGAAACCGGAACATGAGCAGAGGCAATGAGGCTTGGAGTGGCCTCTAAACTACGGAGATGCTGAAGAATGTCACGGTGAAGTCTTAGCCAACTTTGCAATACACCACCTGAATGATTCCTAGGGATATAATGAGGCAATGGTTCAGCAGGATCAGATTGTCTCTTAAAAACCACGGCGTCAAGGGTTGCTTCGAAATCAGAAGGTGTCATATGAAGGACACAAGGGGGCTGATCCCACCCAAACTGGCGTGCCAATCGATCTGGCCTGTAAATGAAAGGCCAAAGATCGCCCCCATGGGCACTCCTATTATCAGTTGGTACAAAACCGGGAAGGAATCGGGGAGACAGAATCAAACTCCAAAGGCTAGAAACACCTTCTTTCCTGTTCTCAACATCATTGCAAGAGGCGAACTTACGTCTGTCTTCAGTGTACAAATCGTGAAGCTGCTCACCAGGAAAGCTCAAAATAAAGGGACGGAAACAGAAGCTCTTCTCATCATCAATAACATGAACTAAAGGATGCCTTGGTCTCCCAACGGACCAGAACCAAGAGCGGGGTTCAACAGGGTCAGGATTCTCAACATCAGTGGCAGGATCTTGGGGAACAGGTTTTTCAGGACCATATCCAGGAAAATGTTCAAAGAGGAAACATTGAAGAAAAGACAAGTCCAAATAAAAGTTGATAGGAAAACGGCCAAATGAAATACTCATTTGTTCATCAATTTGATCTAATCTAGCATAAAGCCCACATAAGTACATAGAAGACAAAGGAAGCCTAATACCATCAGAGAGCATGCAAGCAAAAACGAAGACGGAAGGGCTTACCGACTCCCAGGGTGGTCTAGGAAAGACATATCTGCTTAACCAAAAGGCAACAAAAGCAGCGCGTTGAAGACGCTGATCGGTTACAGGGCCGGCTATGAACTCACCATCATGAGTGTCCCCGAAAAAGTAGCGGATCCAATTGGCAAATGTATGTTTCAGAGACACCTTCTTGCCTACCCTTTGATTCCGGGGAATGAGGTTGCCAGTACCCCTAACCTTCTTGAGACCACCTGATTCCCTCCTTTGCTGGAGCAACCCACGCGAGTATTTGGCGCTGTCAATAATGGTCGTTTTCAGCTCCTTCACCGTCTCATAAAACCTCTCCTCAACATCAGAGAAAGAAAGGTCACTGTCACCAAAGGAAGGGAGTTTTAAGAGAACAACAATGTCTTCCAGAGTGGGAGTAAATTCTCCCAAGGAAGTGATGAAGGTATGAGTGGCAGAGCACCACCGTTGTATCAGCATGTGCAAGTCAGCAACCCTCTTATTTCCTCCTAAGCCAGGGGACGCCTTTATTGCTTCAGCAATGCCCGTACGCTCCATGACAGCAACAAAGGCAGGATCGGTTTCAAATACAGAGTCAACCCAGTCTTGCCACCCACCGGTTGCAGTTACCCTGACATGAAAATGTGGCTCTGACCAAGGGAATTCGGCACGAAGCAGTCGAGAACGGAGTATAGAGGGGCCAAGCAGCAAGTTATCAGGAAGAAGAGAAGGTTTGGTCTTCAAATAAGCATTGGAATCCTGAACCACCGAAGCACCAGAAGGAGGACCCGAAAGGAGTCCCCCTGACTTGGGAGGACTCGGGAAAGGTGGAGCCAAGCGAGAGGTCTCCATCCACCTTCGGTACCCCTGTTCAACTGGGTCCGAACGGGGAGGGGGAAGTTCAGCGAAAAAGGCAAAGGAGATGGGCTGGGGGCTGTCGCCGTCCCCGACGGCCAACTCCTCATCTGATGCATTGGAACCAGATTCTTCGCCAGAACCAGAAGCAGTGTTTGATCTCACCATGGCTGTTGAAGTTGGAGCAGGAAAGAGGAAAGGATTTTTGCAAGCAAGAGAAGGAGGAAAATCTCGAAGAATAAGGGGAGGAGAAAATTTGAAGCGTGAACAAAGGTACATAGTGGGTAATAACTGTTTCAGCTAGTGGAGGCACGGTTACCAAACATTGGCCACGTTCTGCTGCCTGAAAGGACGTGGGTGATAGGTAGGAGTAGGTTTTGTATTTGAAATCTTTAGGGTGTCCTTTCAAATACAAAAGGGGGCTATTGTTTTGGACAGAAAAATATCATATTGGGCTTTGGCCCATTAAGAAGCAAAAGGCCAGAATCAGCAACAAGCCCCAAGGAACAAAGGAAATAACGGTTTGAGAAACCAAACCAGAAAGGAGTCCCCCCCTTTTGCAACCAGACCAGAACGAAAAGGCGTCCCCTACCTCCAGCACCCCTTTCCAACGAAAGTTCAGGACAGAGGAGCAGAAGCCCCAGCCTTGAGCCTAGCACCAGTCATTCAAAACCACCATATATGGAAGCTTCATCATTTCACTTCATGCCAAATGAAGAAATATGCTTAATCTCTTTGTTTAAGGGAAGATAATGACATAAACCAGTGGGCAATGGGAAATCAAGGCAGTGACCAGAGAATTAAGGGATGGCAAAACTTGGAAATTAAGTTAAGAATGAAGTATAAGAAGAGGATTAGGAGAAGAAATAAGGCAAGAGAAAAAGAGAGGAAAACAACAACCAAGAACAGAAAACACAACGACTCAGAGAGAAGAGAGAAGTCGGGGGAGGCTAGTGAAAGACGTCCTTAGTTTTTACTCCCTTTCTTTATAAGGGCGCACCCCTCTATACAAAATCCCTCCCTTGTATATGTACTCAGAAAAATAATAAAAGAGGTCATTTACTTCGCGAAGTTTACGAACCCAAGTTGTATTTTGCATTTTAATCATTTCCATTGCAAAATATAATTTTTCTGGCAGAAACAAACTTCGAGAGTAGAATGCAGATAATCTCATTGAAAAATAGTAAGACAAAATAAAATCTTCCTCTTTTTAAACTTGCATTTGATGTTCTGTATTATATTCATTGAATTTATGTTACCAAAATTGTGAAATTGCTATCAAAGCTCTTTCTAAACTTGTATTTGTGAAATTGTCATGTCAAAGCTCTTCCTAAACTAGTATTTGATGTTCTGTACCATATTCCAATTCCATCACTTTCACAATTCTCCTTTTTATTAAGAAAAAAGTTTATCTTAGCACGTCAATGATCTTTACATGATATGCGCAAAGGTGGCGCTAAGACAACATGCATGATTAGAAGCATTATTGTATCAATAATGTTATTTGAATATTGAACTTTGACATCCAAATGAAACGTTTATTATTTATACAAAAAAGTGGTGATAAATCCAATACACTATTGTCATTTTTTATTTCTTTTCCTAAAACAGTAAATGTCTAATTTTAATGTCAATTTGTGATGTTCAAATAACATTTATGTTATTATACCTACATTAGGACAAAACGAATATGCATTCACCTTCAAGACCGTGTAATTGATAGCCATGTGCAAAAGCTCATAGAGGATATCTATAGACTCCTTGTTGGTTGTGTAACATCCCGAATTTTAATCCCAAATATAATTAGACTAATAATAGGTTTGGGTAAATGGAATGATAAATACAAGCCTTAATTAATTATTAAAATGAGAGGATTAGTGTTACAAGATGTTTAATAATAGAAAAATTAGGAATAAATGATTTAAAACTTAAACCATAAATTCCACCGTTGGATATGAAGATAAGGGTCTTAGG
This sequence comes from Crotalaria pallida, assembly GCA_037953625.1. Classification (NCBI taxonomy): domain Eukaryota; kingdom Viridiplantae; phylum Streptophyta; class Magnoliopsida; order Fabales; family Fabaceae; genus Crotalaria; species Crotalaria pallida. The sequence goes on along the minus strand of CM075650.1, from coordinate 44,248,543 downwards.
AAGCTTGCCCTCAAATTTGAGCAAAATCCGACGGTTAACGAAGAAGTTATGGTGCAGTCAATGTAACATCCTCACTTTAATTAGTTAATTTTAAATTTTAATAAAATCAGAGCTTGAAAATTCATTTTAGAATTTGATTTCTTTTAAAAGGTTTTTTTTCGAAAATCCGGCAGAGTTTCCTCTGTTTTTTGGACTTCCCAAAAATTCTCTTCTTAAAACCTGTCAGTCCAGAATTATTTAAAAACATAAAACACAACAGTATTAAATTCAGTTCAGATCCTAACGCCCGATTAGTACAAATTCAGCATACAATTACTACGCATCTTAAATTACAAAAATAACAGTTTTTAGTATAATTAAAATAAAATCCGCTCAGGGCATCACAATTTCACTCCACGTAGTGGAGAGTTTCCAGTTCGGCCCGCAACAGTGTAAGCTCCGCTTCCGTACCCGTAAAATTATATCAAGAAGGGTAGCATTACACAGAACTTAAAAAGATAAATCCTAAAAGAAGACATAGCAAATAACTAAGCCTACATAATTATTAATACATTTTATTCATAGTTATTCACATAATTAATCTCTTTTAGTTCTTCACTTATTCTCACATTCTTTTAATTATTAATTCTCTTTTCATTCTTTCTTTCCCATTCTTTATTCTTTTTCCATTTTTCATTAGGTAGTCCAGCCCCAGCCAGCCGTACGGTACTGAGCGCTAGGAGTTCCCTTATTCATTATTCATTTTTTTTCTTTTTCTTTTTCTTCTTCTCTTCCTTTTCTTTTACTTTGTCCTCTTCTTTATCTTTTCCTTTTTCCTTATGACTGAGTCCAACAGACCATCAGCCGTTTACCTTTATTATTCCTTTATCTCTTTATTGGTGACAGTGGCTACCGCCCGCCTGTCATCGAAAACATTCCTTTCTTTTATTTCTTTTAGTGATAACAGGGACTTCCGTCCGCCTGTCATCGAATTCATTCTTTTCCTTTACTTCTTTTAGTGATAACAGGGACTTCCGTTTGCCTGCTATCGAATTCATTCTTTCCTTTTATTCCTTTTAGTGATTACAGGGACTTCCGTCCGCCTGTCATCGAATTCATTCTTTTCTTTTATTTCTTTTAGTGATAACAGGGACTTCCGTCCACCTGTCATCGAATTCATTCTTTTCCTTTACTTCTTTTAGTGATAACAGGGACTTCCGTCCGCCTGTCATCGAATTCATTCTTTTCTTTTATTTCTTTTAGTGATAACAGGGACTTCCGTCCGCCTGTCATCGAATTCATTCTTTTCCTTTACTTCTTTTAGTGATAACAGTTACTTCCGTCTGCCTGTCATCGTATTCATTCTTTCCTTTTATTTCTTTTAGTGATGACAGTGACTTCCGCCCGCCTGCCATCGATACCATTTTCTTCTTTTATTACGACTGAGTCCAACAGACCATCAGCAGTTCTCTTTTCTTTCTTAATTATTTATCTTTTCTCTTATTATAATTTAAGTAACTCTTTTATGCTTATCTCAATCTTTTACTCTTTATTTTCGTTTATGACTTATCACATTTTCCTACGTTTTCTACTTTAATCTCTTTCTTTTTACTAATTACTCTCGCTCTTATTCAACTTTACTTTATGGCTTATCATCCTAATGTTTATTTTACCTCTATTTTAGTATTTCTCTTTCTTTTCCTTTTTCTACCATTTATTATCCTAATATCTATCTAACTCTACTTAACTTAGTATAGTCATTATATTTTAAATTCCTGTTTGCAGTTCCTTAATTTATTCCATGATTCCTCTCTCACACACTATTATTTACTTATTCACTTATTTTCCCTATGATAGTTCTCTACTCCATTTATCTATCGCTATTACACTCCATCTTCTTGCACCATTATCTTTTCATTAAATTCCTTACTTATTAACTACTTATATTTAAAATTTAGTTTAGTATTTTATTCTTATTCCATTATTACCCGACAACTCTTAACTAAGTTCCCTCCGCACATCCTTATGGTTCTCGTGTTTTAACCCCTCTTTTACCTTACATTTAATTTTGATAACCTTTCTCTCCCCGCCTATCACAATTACCCTATATCCTTTTACTCTCACGTTTTGTTGGTTCTCTCTAACAATTCTCCTTGGTTTTATTTTATACTTTTCTACATTTTCATTCTCTATTAACTCTTTTAGTATTCTAAATACACTCACTCATTCCAAACTTTATTCTACGCACATACATTCTATTCCCTTGGGTGTGGTTTCCTGTCACAATTTTATTTATTTTATCTGTATCAACGGGGGTACCCTAAGGTTCATTAACATACTTTTAATTACCCTATTCTTAGCTACCACTATAGCATCCTAGAATTTACTTCTTAAGTAAAGGTAACGCGAACCCTCTTACCTCGGGCTTTTTAAATAAAACCTGGATTTTAGCTCGGCGACGATGACGGCGTTGATGTTGCTCCTTGTTGGCGGGAACGATCGTGACTGGACCGAGGCAAGAGCTGTGAGCTTCGAGGTTCTCGACACGAGCCTGGCACGATCACGGGTCGATAACGGCGCCGGTGAGATCCATGGAGGGAGAGAAGGCTCGTGGGTGTGAGAGCAATGAATGAGGAAGAGCTATGGGGGTTGTGGCCCGTGGTGGTTCGATCGGCGGACACGGTGGTGGCTCCGATCGGAAAGAGGGAGGAGAGAGAGACAAAAGAGAGAGGAGAGGGAAAGAGAGCAAGGGTCAAGGGAGAGAGAGGGATGGGGTTTGTGAAGGTGCTGACCGTGGAGGTGGTGGTAGTGGAGGCTATAGGCGGCGGTGTAACATCCCAAATTTAATTCCAAGCAATAATTAATTAATTAATAGGGTTAAAGTGGAAGGAATGGGTAGATTAATCGCTTAACGAATTTTGGTGGACAGGTGAGTGGTAAATATAAGTCCTAGGGGTTGTATAGGAGGCAATTGTAGCTTCGAGCGAAATTAACTAAGCGAAATCGGGAGTTAAATCGGCGTTTTCGATGTTAGAAATCGACCGAAAAGAGAAAATTAGAAATTTATTATGGGACGCTAAGAAAATAAATTCCACCGTTGGATGTGAAGTTTATGGGGTTAAGAAGCTTGTCTAAAAATTTGGACCCGATCCGACGGTTAACGAAGAAGTTACGGTGAATCGAAGGTTGAAAACCCTGATTCTCGCCCAGGCGCACCAGCCATGCGCCCAGGCGGGTGCACTATTCATTGGTGCACCAACCAGTGAAAAACCCGCCCAGGCGAGGCACCATTTCGCCCAGGCGAGTCGCACCACGCACCAGCCGCACCATTTCTACGTGTGGCGCGCCAAAGCTCCCTCCTGACCGCACCATTTCCCTTTCTGGCGCATCAGCCATGCACCAGCTTGGTGCTGGTGCTGAATCTCCCGCCCAGGCGAGGCACCAGTTCGCCCAGGCGCGCCCCAGGCGCATCAGACGCACCACCACTCACGAATTGGCGCGGCAGACTCCACCAGATGCACCAGACGCGTGCACCAGCTCTCCACCTGGTGCAAGGCCCGCGCCCAAGCGCGCATCACCTGCGCCCAGGCGTGTGGCACTGCAGAATTGATCCTAGCCACACAAAATCAACTTGGGCACCAAGTTGCCCAGCCCCAGCCGTCCGATCTTCCTCATCTTGGCATGAAACAAATATACAACAACCACAAGAACACCACCAACACAACACACCTTCCTTCCTCCTCATCTCCTTTCCTTTCTCCTTGGTTCCAAGAACCAAATATCATCATCATCACCCAAACACCATGATCAAGGCACCTTCAACCTTGATCTTCATCACCATCAACCTCCATCTTGGATCAAGCACCAAGTCACCACCACCCACCAAGCAACCAAAATGAAGCCATCCCAACAACTCATCCTCCCTCAAGCACCATGAACACAAAACCACATCTCACCACCACAAGACACCATAGCTTCATCATCAACTCAAACACTAATAACCAAGAACCATCCTCATACACCCTCCCAATTCGTGACCCTTCCTCTCCCCCTTCCTCCATTGGATTTCTTCAATTCATAGTTATGGAAACTCATGCGTGCACCTACCTCCATCTCAAGAACAACTCACTCACCTTCCAAGATAAGGGCCCAAATCATTCGAGAATGGAGTTGCTAAGGGCTAAAGATTTAGGAGCTAGGACTCAAGGAGGCAAAAGCTAGGGTTTGGTTGATTTCTCTCCCTCCACATTTGAGGTAAGAAGGGAAGTGTTACCTCTACTTAGGGATATTTTCTAGCTTGCATATAGGGGGAATTAAGGGCAGGAAATAAAATAGAAAAGAGAAACCTTAGGGAAATTGACTAGAATAGGATTTATGTATGGTTAATGGATACGACTTTAATTGCGTATGTTTGTAATTGTCTAAGTTTAAGTAATTGTGGGTTGATAATGAGAGTGAGTTATAGAGTTAGAGATGAGATAGACAATTGGATATAATGAAGTCAATGATGAATATAGTGATTAGGAAGTTGAATATATTATTAATTTTAATGTTTAGAACGGAATTGGAATGAACATGAATGATGATGGCGAGTAAAATGCAGTTAACAGAAATATGAAGGAAAATAGGCGAATGGTAAAGAAATCAAGAAAATGATTAATGGTTAGAGAAAAAGATAAGTAGATGGTATGAATGATTGAATATGAAATTTTTTTTTTGGTCCGTATTCCTCGCGGAACCACCGGTATCCCCAAGAGCACCCTTAATACCGGGGAGCCCTTGAGACTAATCCGGAGCGAGCTGCGTGGCTGGCTCTCCCAGCGAGATGTTTTTAGTGGGAATCGAACCCGGGGCTACTAGCACCCGTGTCCCATTCCCAAGATTTCAGTTGGGGCCTTACACCAACTGAACCAAGCCTCGTTGGTGATTGAATATGATATTGAGTATTAATATGGACCCTCCAAAATGGAGAGGATACGATCATGACCCTCCCTATGAGGAGCGGGAAATTATATTTTCAGAACCCTCCGTGATGGAGTGGATATATCATGACCCTCCGAAAGGAGTGGATATTTTCAGGACCCTCCGTGATGGAGTGGATATATCATGACCCTCCGAAAGGAGTGGATATTTTCAGGACCCTCCGTGATGGAGTGGATATATCATGACCCTCCGAAAGGAGTGGATATTTTCAGGACCCTCCGTGATGGAGTGGATATATCATGACCCTCCGAAAGGAGTGGATATTTTCAGGACCCTCCGTGATGGAGTGGATATATCATGACCCTCCGAAAGGAGTGGATATTTTCAGGACCCTCTGTAGAGGAGTGGATATATCATGACCCTCCGAAAGGAGTGGATATTTTCAGGACCCTCCGTGATGGAGTGGATATATCATGACCCTCCGAAAGGAGTGGATATTTTCAGGACCCTCTGTAGAGGAGTGGATATTATTATGACCCTCCGTAAGGAGTGGAGTATTATAGAATTGTATGTGCAGCATTATGACCCTTCTTAGGGAGTGAATAATATCAGGACCCCTCTGTAGAGGAGTGGAACATTATATGAATGAGGCCCTCCGTCAGGAGTGAGTATTAATGAGAATAAGAGGATAGATAGACAAGTGTGTAAATGTTAGAAAGAAAGGATAGAAAACAAGAAAGGTTAAGGAAATAGCCGAAAGAAATAAGAAATGAATATGGTCAATAATGGGGTATTAAGGAATCAAGGGAAATTGAAATAGAAAATATAATTCAAGTGATAACGAGTAGTAATCTCTTAGTTGTTCTCTATGTCATTTTAGAATGTATTTTCTAAGTTCTGTGTAATGCTACCCTTTTTGATATATTTTTACAGGTAAAGAAGGAGCTTGCACGAGTATGGCCGGGCAGGATTACACTCCACCCCGTGGAGTGTTGCATAGTTAGTTGGGTGACCCGTTGTCGGTCAATAGTTTTATTTGGGTATTTGAAATGTATACATGTTGGGAACCAAACGAAATTAATATTTGTAATTGTTTTCTAAAATAGTGTAAATGAACTGAATTGTATTTTGGCCCTGCTGGCCCATTGTTGATGAGAATGAAATTTTATGCAGGTTAATCAGGAAAAGTGAATTTTGGGAATGTCCCTAAAACAAAGGAAACTCCGTCCGATTTTACGGAGATTTTTATAATAAGCAAATATAATTAAGAGTTTTCATGATCATCTATAAGTTTAAAAGAAAAATTTTCAAATCCTCAATTAATTAAGGGTAAAAGTAACTAGGGTGTTACATTATGGTATCAGAGCAGTTTTTCCTCGGCCCTTTGAGTTAATCATTACTCCAGTGGTTACTCATCAAGCGAGTAACCGATTTAGAGTTAGATGTTCAAGTGTTAGAGTCGAGGTAGGAATCCTATTAGGATTATGATTGAATATAGGGATGTGTGAAGTTATGTATGCCTATGTATGCTATTCTTTGTTAAGCATGACTTAGTGGTACTAGTTGTTAGCGAATTCCCGAGCAGGCTAGCATTATAATAAAGCTAGATGAAGCTGAGAGAAAATTTGGTAGGATAAGATAAATAAGGTTTATAGGAAGATAAAGTTTAATGTGAGAAAATGAATGAGTAGCATTCAATATGACATTTTCGAATAATTGTTGCTTGTTAAGTATATGTGTGTAGATGTAAGATTAAACTTTAAGTTAGTTAATGTAGATAATGACTAGATTAGTAGGATATAGGGATTGAACTCATTTTAGTGTTTGTGAATATGTATTGAGTATGATTTATGCATGGGTGAGGATGTGTGTCTAAATATGTTTATTTACTAGGACGAATAAGTTAGTAGCCTTCACTTTGATTTTGTGAATATATGTTAATGAGAGATGCTGCTATGCATGTTTGAATTATGAATGTGCTTGATTAGAGATTTTAGTCAATGTTATGGAATTGTAGAACTCTGGGTAGAATAGAACAAACCCATGGTGGTATTGTTGTTTAATGGGGTGTAAGGGTAGGATTGGTCGTCCTGACTCTTACAACTGTTAAGTGACGATATCATCAGCAAGCCGACAGTGATGTTACTATTGATGAATGTGAGATTGGGACTGACCACCTCGATCCTTGCATTTATTAATGGTCGATGTCATTGAAAGTTTCTAAGTGGAACAGAAACCAACCCAACATTGAAGAAAGAAAATCAGCCTGAATAGTACCCTTTCCAGACCTTTGCTGCAAAATTCCTGAAGGAACCCCAATGGACCCAAGGAACCATCTCCAATTCCCTTGGAGAGTTAAAACCTGGTTTTAGAAATCCAAAGACTTATTCGGAGTCTTACTAGAAAGACTCTTGAAAAAAATTAGCCGCGAGAAATACCAACCTTAAAAACCTCATCGAGTCTCCACGTCGAGACTAATCTAGTTGAACCATAGCCATCCTTCTCGTGGAGTGTAAGAACTTAGCGGCGTACTAATGTAAAGGGGTATGCCGACTCCAAGTGGGGGAGTAGAACCAAAGGGAAGTGAGTATTGTAGTCGAAGGACCCTGCATTGGGATGGTTCTCCATTAAAGGAATCGGACGGAATTTCGGGGACGAAATTCCAATAAGTGGGGGAGAATTGTAACATCCCAAATTTAATTCCAAACAATAATTAATTAATTAATTAATAGGGTTAAAGTGGAAGGAATGGGTAGATTAATCGCTTAACGAATTTTGGTGGACAGGTGAGTGGTAAATATAAGTCCTAGGGGTTGTATAGGAGGCAATTGTAGCTTCGAGCGAAATTAACTAAGCGAAATCGGGAGTTAAATCGGCGTTTTCGATGTTAGAAATCAACCGAAAAGAGAAAATTAGAAATTTATTATGGGATGCTAAGAAAATAAATTCCAGCGTTGGATGTGAAGTTTATGGGGTTAAGAAGCTTGTCTAAAAATTTGGACCCGATCCGACGGTTAACGAAGAAGTTACGGTGAATCGAAGGTTGGAAACCCTGATTCTCGCCCAGGCGCACCAGCCATGTGCCCAGGCGGGTGCACTATTCATTGGTGCACCAACCAGTGAAAAACCCGCCCAGGCGAGGCACCATTTCGCCCAGGCGAGTCGCACCACGCACCAGCCGCACCATTTCTACGTGTGGCGCGCCAAAGCTCCCTCCTGACCGCACCATTTCCCTTTCTGGCGCATCAGCCATGCACCAGCTTGGTGCTGGTGCTGAATCTCCCGCCCAGGCGAGGCACCAGTTCGCCCAGGCACGCCCCAGGCGCATCAGACGCACCACGACTCACGAATTGGCGCGGCAGACTCCACCAGATGCACCAGACGCGTGCACCAGCTCTCCACCTGGTGCAAGGCCCGCGCCCAAGCGCGCATCACCTACGCCCAGGCGTGTGGCGCTGCAGAATTGATCCTAGCCACACAAAATCAACTTGGGCACCAAGTTGCCCAGCCCCAGCCGTCCGATCTTCCTCATCTTGGCATGAAACAAATATACAACAACCACAAGAACACCACCAACACAACACACCTTCCTTCCTCCTCATCTCCTTTCCTTTCTCCTTGGTTCCAAGAACCAAATATCATCATCATCACCCAAACACCATGATCAAGGCACCTTCAACCTTGATCTTCATCACCATCAACCTCCATCTTGGATCAAGCACCAAGTCACCACCACCCACCAAGCAACCAAAATCAAGCCATCCCAACAACTCATCCTCCCTCAAGCACCATGAACACAAAACCACATCTCACCACCACAAGACACCATAGCTTCATCATCAACTCAAACACTAATAACCAAGAACCATCCTCATACACCCTCCCAATTCGTGACCCTTCCTCTCCCCCTACCTCCATTGGATTTCTTCAATTCATAGTTATGGAAACTCATGTGTGCACCTACCTCCATCTCAAGAACAACTCACTCACCTTCCAAGATAAGGGCCCAAATCATTCGAGAATGGAGTTGCTAAGGGCTAAAGATTTAGGAGCTAGGACTTAAGGAGGCAAAAGCTAGGGTTTGGTTGATTTCTCTCCCTCCACATTTGAGGTAAGAAGGGAAGTGTTACCTCTACTTAGGGGGTATTTTCTAGCTTGCATATAGGGGGAATTAAGGGCAGGAAATAAAATAGAAAAGAGAAACCTTAGGGAAATTGACTAGAATAGGATTTACGTATGGTTAATGGATACGACTTTAAATGCGTATGTTTGTAATTGTCTAAGTCTAAGTAATTGTGGGTTGATAATGAGAGTGAGTTATAGAGTTAGAGATGAGATAGACAATTGGATATAATGATAATTGGAAAAGAGGACTTAATGGTAACTTGGAACAATTGTAGGTTGTGAATGAGTAACAAATAGGGGATAAATAAACAATGGTTGAACTATGTGAAAATTGGGAATAATGATGATGGATGTAGATTATGGTCTGGTTTGAAAGTCAATGATGAATATAGTGATTAGGAAGTTGAATATATTATTAATTTTAATCTTTAGAACGGAATTGGAATGAACATGAATGATGATGGCGAGTTTAAAATGCAGTTAACAGAAATATGAAGGAAAATAGGCGAATGGTAAAGAAATCAAGAAAATGATTAATGGTTAGAGAAAAAGATAAGTAGATGGTATGAATGATTGAATATGATATTGAGTATTAATATGGACCCTCCAAAATGGAGAGGATACGATCATGACCCTCCCTATGTGGAGCGGGAAATTATATTTTCAGGACCCTCCGTGATGGAGTGGATATATCATGACCCTCCGAAAGGAGTGGATATTTTAAGGAGCCTCCGTGATGGAGTGGATATATCATGACCCTCCGAAAGGAGTGGATATTTTAAGGAGCCTCCGTGATGGAGTGGATATATCATGACCCTCCGAAAGGAGTGGATATTTTCAGGACCCTCCGTGATGGAGTGGATATATCATGACCCTCCGAAAGGAGTGGATATTTTCAGGACCCTCCGTGATGGAGTGGATATATCATGACCCTCCGAAAGGAGTGGATATTTTCAGGACCCTCCGTGATGGAGTGGATATATCACGACCCTCCGAAAGGAGTGGATATTTTCAGGACCCTCCGTGATGGAGTGGATATATCATGACCCTCCGAAAGGAGTGGATATTTTCAGGACCCTCCGTGATGGAGTGGATATATCATGACCCTCCGAAAGGAGTGGATATTTTCAGGACCCTCCGTGATGGAGTGGATATATCATGACCCTCCGAAAGGAGTGGATATTTTCAGGACCCTCCGTGATGGAGTGGATATATCATGACCCTCCGAAAGGAGTGGATATTTTCAGGACCCTCCGTGATGGAGTGGATATATCATGACCCTCCGAAAGGAGTGGATATTTTCAGGACCCTCCGTGATGGAGTTGATATATCATGACCCTCCGAAAGGAGTGGATATTTTCAGGACCCTCCGTGATGGAGTGGATATATCATGACCCTCCGAAAGGAGTGGATATTTTCAGGACCCTCCGTGATGGAGTGGATATATCATGACCCTCCGAAAGGAGTGGATATTTTCAGGACCCTCCGTGATGGAGTGGATATATCATGACCCTCCGAAAGGAGTGGATATTTTCAGGACCCTCTGTAGAGGAGTGGATATATCATGACCCTCCGAAAGGAGTGGATATTTTCAGGACCCTCCGTGATGGAGTGGATATATCATGACTCTCCGAAAGGAGTGGATATTTTCAGGACCCTCTGTAGAGAAGTGGATATTATTATGACCCTCCGTAAGGAGTGGAGTATTATAGAATTGTATGTGCAGCATTATGACCCTTCTTAGGGAGTGAATAATATCAGGACCCCTCTGTAGAGGAGTGGAACATTATATGAATGAGGCCCTCCGTCAGGAGTGAGTATTAATGAGAATAAGAGGATAAATAGACAAGTGTGTAAATGTTATAAAGAAAGGATAGAAAACAAGAAAGGTTAAGGAAATAGCCGAAAGGAATAAGAAATGAATATGGTCAATAATGGGGTATTAAGGAATCAAGGGAAATTGAAATAGAAAATATAATTCAAGTGATAACGGGCAGTAATCTCTTAGTTGTTCTCTATGTCATTTTAGAGTGTATTTTCTATGTTCTGTGTAATGCTACCCTTCTTGATATATTTTTATAGGTAAAGAAAGAGCTTGCACGAGTATGGCCGGGCAGGATTACACTCCACCCCGTGGAGTGTTGCATAGTTAGTTGGGTGACCCGTTGTCGGTCAATAGTTTTATTTGGGTATTTGAAATGCATACATGTTGGGAACCAAACGAAATTAAGATTTGTAATTGTTTTCTAAAATAGTTTAAATGAACCGAATTGTATTTTGGCCCTGCTGGTCCATTGTTGATGAGAATGAAATTTTATGCAGGTTAATCAGGAAAAGTGAATTTTGGGAATGTCCCTAAAACAAAGGAAACTCCGTCCGATTTTACGGAGATTTTTATAATAAGCAATCTATAATTTTAAAAGAAAATTTTTCAAATCCTCAATTAATTAAGGGTAAAAGTAACTAGGGTGTTACAGGCGGCGGTAGTGGTTGGTGGTGGTGGAGAGAGAGAGCAATGGGAAGTGAGGGAAGAGAGGGAGAGATGGAGGAGGAAGGTGATGATGGGTGGTGGTTGGGAGGCGGTTTTGGGTGGTTGAGGGGCGGCGGTGGTCCGGTGGAAGGTGGAGGAGGGAGGAAGGTCGGAGGGAGAGAGAAAGTGGGGTTGGAATGGGGGTTTTCAGCCCCAAAACGCGTTTTTAATGTTGCAGATCGAAGTAATTTCGCTTAAGCGAAATTTGGTCGCTTAAGCGAACCCAATTCGTGTTGTCACTGGAGTAATTTCGCTTAAGCAAAAATCACAGATACTGCTACTTCATTTTTCTATTTTTCAGTTATTTTCTCCCAACTTCAAATAGCCATAACTTCTTCGTTCACCGTCGGATCTTGCTCAAATTTGACGAGCAACTTCCTAAAAATCATACCTTCATATCCAACGGTGGGAATTGTGTTTTGAGTCTTAAATATTTTATTTTTAATTTCCCAAGTTAGCGAATTTAAAACACCGAAAACACTGCTTTTAACCCTCGTTTGGTCTTCTTTGAATTCGCTTTTCGATGCCAATGCTCCTTGACTCCTTTATGGCACTCAAAGAACTTCTATTCCATAATTTTATATCCCTTTTAGGATAGTCCTTACTTCCAAATCTTACTATTATTCTAATTATTATTAGAATTAAATTCAGGATGTTACAGTCAACCCAGAGTCAACAGACTCACGTCCAGGCGTGAGAAACCCACGCCCAGGCGTGCGGCTAGGCACATCAGGTCCTGATCAGTGGGGGGCGCGCCCAGGCGCACGGGAGGGCGCGCCCAGGCGAGCGGCGCGAATCTCACTCGCACCAGCACCATAAATAGTGTGTCGGCCAAACCCCGTCCCTCATTTCTCCGCCGCATCTTCTTCCTCCTCACCCCAAAACCACCCCCAACACCACCAAACACCATAAATCTCACTCCCAATCACTCCTCCATGGAAACCCCCATCTCCCTTGGCCCATTTCCCTCTCTTCCTCCTTTGGAGCTCTCTCTCTCTCTCTCTCTCCACCTCTCCTCCTCTTTCTCCTCCGGCCGCCGCCACCGCCTCCGCCGTTCTTTCCCCCCATCCCATTCGGCTATCCCTCTCCCTCTTTCCCTCTCTTTCCCTTGCTTTCTCTCTCCTCTTTTCTCTCTCTCGATTCTCCCTCTCCTCCTTGTCCCTCCACCGGAACCACCGCCGCCGCCACCAAGACCCGTGACCCACCACCACCATCATAAACCCCTTTCTCTCTCGCTCTCTCTTCCTCCCTCTTTGGTGACGATCCACCATCGAGGAGCAACACCGGCTCCGTCATCGTCGTCGCGGCCGACTCTTCCATTGTGCTCGAAGCCCAAGCTTTGGGGAGTCTCGAGTGTGAACCGGGTTGGGTCGGTGTGACTGCGAGTAAGATCGAGACAAGCCGAAGCAGGATCTCCCAGCCGAGTCGCAAACCTGGTTTTATTTAAAAGCCCGAGGTAAGATGGGTTGTGTTACCTTTACTTAGAGAGTAAATTCTAGGATGCTATAGTGGTGACTAAGAATAGGATAATTAAGAAATATGTTTTAATGAACCTTAGGGTAGTCCCCGCTGATATAAATGGAGTATTTAAATTTGTTAATGAGAACCACACCTTAGGGAAATAGAACGTATGTACTTAGGATAAGGTCCGAAATGAATGAGTGAATTTAGGATGTTAAATCGGTTAACATTGAATGAAAACATAGGAAAATATAAAATATAACCAAAGGGAAAAATTAGGGAAAACTAACTAAACGTGAGAGTAAAAGAATAAAGAGTAATTGAATAGGCAATGAGAGTAGAATTATTAAACTAAAAGTGAAGTAAAATAGGAGTTAAAATGTGGAGACAATAAGTAGGTGCGGAGTGGACATAGTTAAGAGTTGATGGAATTAGAGAAATAGAAACGAAACAATAAACTAAATTTCAAATATAAATAGGAAAACGGTAAAAGGAATTAGGGAAAAGATAATAAAACGAAAAGAGATGACGTTATTATGGGAGTTAAATAGAATGGAGTAATAAAATAGGGAAAATTAGTTAAGTTAATAGGGTAGCTAAATAAAAATGGAGATAATGAAATAGGAACAATAAGTTAAGTAATAGTGAAAGATAAAGGAAATAAAGAAATAACCAAGATCTAGTAATTAGAATTAAAATATAATGTATATGACCCAGTCAAATAGAGTTAATTAAAAACGAGAATAATTAGTAAAGAGAATTATTTAAAATAAAAGAGCATAAAAGTAAAGAAAAGAAAAGATAAGAAAGGAAAAGGAAAGAAATATTGGTTTCGATGGCAGGCGGGCGGAAGTCACTGTCATCACTAAAAGAAATATTAAAAGGAAAAAGAATGGTTTCGATGGCAGGCTGGCAGAAGTCACTGTCATCACTAAAAGAAATAAAAGAAAAGAATGGGTTCGATGGCAGGCGGGCGGAAGTCACTGTCATCACTAAAAGAAATAAAAGAAAAGAATGGTTTCGATGGCGGGCGGAAGTCACTGTCATCACTAAAAAAAATAACAGAAAAGAATGGTTTCGATGGCAGATGGGCGGAAGTCACTGTCATCACTAAAAGAAATAAAAGAAAATAATGGTTTCGATGGCAGGCGGGCGAAAGTCACTGTCATCACTAAAAGAAATAAAAGAAAATAATGGTTTCGATGGCAGGCGGGAAGAAGTCACTGTCATCACTAAAAGACATAAAAGAAATAAAGGTTTCGATGGCAGGTGGGCGGAAGTCACTGTCATCACTAAAAGAAATAAAAGAAAATATGGATTCGATGGCAGGCGGGCGGAAGTCACTATCATCATTAAAAGATATAAAAGAAGATAATGGTTTCGATGGCAGGCGGACGATAGTCACTGTCATCACTAAAAGAAATAAAGGAAATAAAGGTAACTGGCTCTGAGCCAAATAATGAAAAGGAAAAGAATGAAAACAAATGAGTGAATGTGAGAAAATGAATAGTTAACTAAGAATGAAAAGGAATGTGGGAAATGAATAAAGAACTAAAAATTTAAATGAATGTGGGAATAGGAGAAGAGATAAAAGGAATTAAATGTATGAATAATTAAGTATAAAGTATGTTAATAATATGGTAGGCTTAGTTTATTACTATGTCTTCTTGTAGGATTTATCTTTCTAAGTTCTGTGTAATGCTACCCTTCTTGCTATATTTTGCAGGTACAAAAGTGGAACTTACATGGGTCATGGCCGAGCAGGATTACATTCCACTTCGTGGAATGTATATTTATTGTGAGTGGACAGTTATTTTGTAATTTAGAATATGTTGTAGTTGCATGCCCTGAACTTGTACTAATTGGGCTTTAGGTTTTGATCTGGCTATTATACTATTATGTTTTAAGTTTTTAATTAATTCTGGTCTGACAGGTTTAAAAGAAGAAATTTTGGGAAGTCCTAAAAACAGAGGAAACTCTGCCAGATTTTTGTAAAACCTTTTATAAGAAATCAAGTTCTAAAATAAATTTTCAAACACCAATTTTAATAAAACTTAAAATTAACTAATTAAAGTGAGGATGTTAATTAGAGGTTGGGTCATGGCTTCTTCCATGTAATATGAGAACCATGCAACCTCCTTTAACCAATCAGTCGCATGGCACTTGAGGAACAATGAGCAATATCTCTGAAATTGCTCGTAATATGAATTCAACACATACGTTTGCAAGGCTTGAAGTGTCCCTCAGTTTCTTGTTCTTAATGATAAATTTGAGAGAAAATAAAAATGATAATTGTATGATAATTAGAAAAATTGCACAAAGACCTAGTTATAATCAATTAGTTTTTTAAATTTGAATTCGAGACAAAATCAATTTTTATATAGGATAGGTGGATGCCTCTTTGAGTTGGAAAGCCCAACTTTTACTGAGAGTGCACCATTTCAAAATGGGTCAATGAGAGAGTTCTGTTAGGACACTTTTTTATAATAAAGGAAAGGATTTATTTTTGTTTATATTTTTCGTTTTGTTTAACGATTCTGCAAGACTTATTTTCATAGTTCAATATTTATTTATTTATTTATATATAATAAAATTTAAAAGATTAATATCTAAGAGAGTAAGCACAAGGATACTCAGCCTTTCACCAATGTTTAATGCAAGATTAGTGATATAGGGCTATACACAACTTTGGCTTTAACATCCAATTTATAAAAAGTAATATGTTATATTGGTCCTTGACTTTTGTAGGAAGTGATCAATTTAATTTTTGAGATTTTTGAAATTGCAAATTGGCTCCTGAGATAGGAACATGTCAGTCATATTAGTCCCTGACGTTAATGACCATCAATGGTCCTTGGACTTACGATTTGGCCAAAAAATAAACAAAGACTGTTGAGTATGGTCAAATTAATCCCTGTGAGATTGTCGAAACCGGTCAAATTAGTCCCTGACTTTTTAGACCATTTGTAATACCCGCTATTTTCCATATTTGAGCAAATTATATTTTCGTGATTTAGAATACTATTATATTCCTTTCCAATAGAGGTAGATGAGTTTATTTGAGTTTTGTGATTTATGAAAGGCATTGATTTTATATTCTTATTTTATTTTTATAAAAGGAGTTCCTAAAACGTTAAATTGTCAGATTTCAGTTTTTGGGATTTAGATTTGACAAGTCAATTTTTATTTGCGTCAGCAATGGAGTTCAATTTATTTATTTATTTATTCATTCATTTATTTATTTGGTTACATTATTATGATTTTCAAAACCACTGCGTTTTCACATGAGGTCTAAATAAAATGACGTTACAGTCAAAGTGATTTGTATAAAAGTATAGATTTTTGTATATAGCGAATGTTTAACTTTTATAATTCGGAAAAAGATTATTATTATTAATGGATTTAATTTATAAAGCATTGTTATAATGTTTTATAATTTATTAGAGCATGATTTTAATGCACCCCACGAGAATTTAATGAAATTTTCATTTTTTCCATGCATAGTTATTTTTACGGTTTGGGAATAAATAAGGAAAATGAAAAGTCTTTCGAAAAGTAAACCCCAATTAGTTACAATGCTCATTTTATTACCACCCTAAGTACCCTATTGGTATTTTAAATAAAACCAAATAAATTCCCCTATTTTTAAGGTGAGAACCGAATTCCATTTTCTTTTTTATTTCTCTTTTTTTCAACTTATTTTATTGGTGCCTCTTGATTTCCCTTGTAACAAAAAAATAATAATAAAGCAAATACTCCTTCCTTCTCTTACCCGATTCCCCTATTTTCTCCTTTAAGATTAGTTTCATTTTCTTCTTCTCCCAAAACAGCAAAACAACAAGCATACTCCCTCCTCCCAAAGACCCACGACCCCTCCCTTCTCAGTACAAAAAATTGCTTTTCATTTCTTCCTCCATAAAACAAGAATTAAAAACAGCAAAGTATACTACTCCTCCATCTCACACGCCTCATCTCCCTCCTTCATAACAGTGACATCCATTTTTCTTCCCCATGAGCAGAGAAGGAAGATCCTAAATATACAGTAAGAGATTTTTCTTCTTTTTCCCATTCTTATTTTATAAATCAAACACCCATTTGATTATTGTTATTTCTCCACTCAAGAACAAGTAAGATCAAAACTTCCCCTTTGAAGAAGAAGAGGAACCGCGTCTGTATAGGAGAAGAGGAGACCCATTTTCATCAACTCTTACTTTGTGGGTAATAATCCCTAACCCATTTTAATTTATTTTATCCTATTTTAGTTGTTTAAAACTAGGTTGATGATAAAGTTGGATTTTTGACCTTTGCATGTGTTATATATGCGTATATATGGCTGTATGGAATTGTTCAAGATGAATTTTTGCCGAAAAAACCTTGATTTCTACAAATAACAAGCTTTTATATGTTGCATGTGCTTAATAAAATTAATAGGAGTTGAGATCTTTCCTTGCATGCATGTTTAGAGCAATTACCCGAACCCAAAAATCTATGTTTTTGTGAAAATAAATTTATGGAGCTAATGCATGTGGCCATTCGGTTTTTATATGTGTGTGTGTGTTGTTTTCAGGAAATTAGTGTAAGTTAATGTTGAGTTTTTAGAACAAAAGTGATTTTCTCATAATTTGGGACTTTGGCCGAATTGGCCATAGATATTGATTTAGTGTTGCATGTCAATAATTTTTGCCTAAATGACTTTTGGTTGTTAAGAGCGAGTAATTTTGTTTGGTTTTCACAAGTTCATGAAAAGGATAAATTTTTGGACCTATAGGAACCTTGGCCGAATTATTTGAGAGAGAGGAAATAGACTTTGAAATTTGTTTTAATATCTTATTTCTTTTGTTTCAAGGAGTAAAGTTAACTAGTTTTGTTTGCAAGACGAATGAAGGAAGTAGCGTTTGAAATAATGATTTTCAAAATGTTAAAGAGTAAAGGTACTCTAATTTGTATGTTCAATAATTTTGTTTTGCATTTGATAAAGTTGGTTTATAATTGTGTAGCAAAAAAGATTTTTGTTTTTGGTATTTTATGTGTTGGCCGAAATAGACATAAAAAGGTGAAAAAGGGTTTGAAATTCGTTTTAGAAGTTTGGATCGTTATTTTCAATGAAAAACAAATGGTGAGGAAGCCTTATGTTAGTTTCGTGTGCCATGACTTTGTTTGGTTTGCGAACTCCTTTGTAAGCAGGGTATTAGACCCTTAATGACTTTGGTTTTGTACAAAAGTGAAAATATTAAATGATTATGAGAGTAGTGTTTTAACTTTTGAAATTAGAGAGAATGAGTTGTTCAAAAGTTTGTTGAAGATTTGATTGAACTTGATTATTAAGTGTGCAAAATTATTATTAAGTGGATTTTACTCTTATTATTAAGTGTGCAAAATTATATAACTATGCATTGTTTTGTGATTTGGCCGAATTGTTTAAAACAAGAAAAATAGTTGCTTTGATTATATTGTGCGAGTATGGCGATTAATAAGTTTGATTTTGGAATTTTGGCAAGTTATACGGAGAAAAGATTGTTTTGATTTTTTTATTTCAAGTACGGTAATTGGTAATTTGATTGGATTTAGTTTCAAAGCTTGTGTTAAATGTGGAACCTTGTTCTTGTTGATAAGTATGAAAAATTGTATAAAGATATCTTAATTTGTGTTATGGCCGAATTGTTTGGAGCAAGGAAAAGTGGTTGTTTTGATTTTTATTTGGCAAGCACAACGATTGATGAGTTATGTAAGGAGTGTAGTTTGCTAATTGATTTGTTTGATTCTTTGATTTGAATGTGATGCATGAAATTGTTTTGGGACTTGAAAGTAGCTTTGGGGGATTCTTCTATATTTGATGCATTTCATGATTATTTGCATGATATTACGTGTTTAGAGCATGATTATTATCAAGTAGGGGCTGTTTGATGAGAAATCATATAGGATATGTCAAGTTGTCATCTTGCTGAATTTTTTGAAGCTTGTTGTTTTATTTGAAGAAGGCTTTGGTAAGTGCTAGTTTCACTAATAGGATTGCCTCATAATTTTAGTATGTTGCTCTTAATACTATTTGATGGTATTCTGGAAATTTTGAATGGTTTGGGCTTGTTTTGATATTTTAAATGTACTTTTGTTTGTTAGGATGTTTGTGAAACACTTATGTTTTTGGTCGCAAGAGATTTGGATAAAAGAGACTTGCACTAGTCCAATGGCTTTAACACTTGGTTACTGTTTTAATTATGCTATTAGGAAGTTCTCTGAATTTTTGTATGATTTTTAGAAGTAATTTACTATTTTTACAAGGATTAACTTTGTGAAAACGATTTCGGAAAAACGAGTTATTCGGGTTAAACGTAAACAGAGTTTTCGAACCTAAACTACTCTAAATGGCTTGAGTTTTCGGGTTTACTATTTTATTAAAATACAATTTACTCTCAGCCAAGCAGTGATAGCTGCAGCATCGAGAGAAGTTTTAATTGAAAAATATTGACTTAAACAACTCCAAATGACTTGAAATTTTTATGAGATGATCTTGGATATGTGAGGGAGTTCAGTATCAAATTTCATGCAATTCGGAGTTGGTTTACTATTTTTAACAAGTGTGTTTTAGTCTCAGACCAGCCACGGTACTATTTTGATTTCAATGACAAGTCCAGGTGAAAACCTAAGTTTGGAATGTCTGAATGGTCTGAAAATTTTATATGTTGAACTTGGATATGTGTTTTAGGGTTCTGCAAAATTTGGAGCTAAAACCCTTTGATTTGATATGATTTTAGATTTTGTCTTTTTTTTTTTTCGTGTTTGATCCGACACTGTATTAGGTACTTTTTGATGAGTATGAAACTTTGTGCATTTTTCTATCATTTGGCTGTGGACCTTGTGTGTTAATTGTGATGTTTAGATGTGAGTAGAATGAATATTGTTTAATGTGGTGTTTAGGTGCGAGAAAATAAATTTGTACGTTAATTGCTTAAGTTTGTGTTTCGATTTAAGTAATTGGTTTAAGGTTAGGTTAGTTTGTGTTACGTGATGCATGCTAATTAATTGGTTATGTGTTTAATTGCCTTAGATTGTTTGTGTGATAAAAGAAGTAGAAGGGAATGAGTTATTTAGTTGGTCAAAGTGTTGTGCTTGATTACGTAAATAGCTTTTGAAAGTTAATTGATTTTGGAGTAGTTGTTTTTGATTTAATTGAAAAGGGCTGAGCTTATTACTTGCTGTCCTCATTCACTTCATGGTGTTATGTTTGAAAAATGATTTATTTTAAGTATTTAATTTATAGCAAAATATTATAGGAACTTAAGTATGATTTTTCGGTGTTTTCGAAATTGCGAAAAGGGATTTTTAGACTTGTTCCATTGCTGTCCAGAATCTATCCAAGTTGTTTTTCAATTCTAAACATGTTTTCCAATGATTCAAAGCTTGACTTTACACTAGTACTTGATTTAGAGAATAGTTGGATTGAAAAAGTGAAGTTTTTCGATGTTTTCAAGTTTAAGTTAGCTGCTGACCGAAACGGTCCAGCAACCAATTTATTTATTAAAAATTATTTTGTTGGTTGTTTTATAATGATTTTGAAGTATTTAAAGTATGGTGAAAAGTTGAATTTGATTTGAGAAAGTAATGACTTTTTACGACTGCCCGACAGGAAATGAGTTTTCGAAAACTATTTTAGTACTAAGCGTGGTTGTTATTTAAATAGATTTGTGATGTTAGTGCTTTTTTTCAGTACAAGGGATTTATAAGTCAGGAGATTGGAGCAGCTGACAGTCGGGAGGACCCGCGACGGTTTCGTACGAGTCCTTGCTAAACTAGAGGTGAGAGAGAAGCTTTCATTAAGACGTCGTGGTGATTAAGTAATTTTGTTAAAGTGTTCCTGACCATCTCAAAAATCGGAATGTAGGGATCTAAGAGCCAGTCGTATAGTGACACTTGATTGTGTGCGTATGGTCACGTATACGAAGGGTTAGATCACCTTTTGTTATTAAGTGTTTATTAAGCTGTGAAATATGTGTTATGATGCCATAATGTTATTAATTGTTATGATATGCCTGCTGAATTTTATTATCTAATTGAATTAGTTGTGTCGAGAGACGTCTGCCACGTCTTGACTAGTGTTGATATTATGAGTAAATTAATGATGTAATGTGTGTATAATCGAAGAAAATAATTCATGGGAAATTATAAGACTTGGCTGGAAAGTAAGGTTATGTGTGGATTTATGAGACGATATGTTGAGATGCAAGCTTATTGAAAGTGGATCAAGGAATGATGTGAAAGACATGATTAGAGGTCGAGGTTCACTGAAGGGATGGATAAGGGTGACTCGAAACCTTAGCAATAATAATAAAACAATGATAAAACACTAAAAGACATATTATATTGCGGTGAGTTGAGCGTGAAGTAGTGGAGAGGAAGATACCCTGTTTATCTGCGAATACTCAGGTGAGCGATTGTGATAGGGGAGGGTGATGACGACGATACATCAAGAAACCTAGCGTGCTTTCTTAGGCAGGACGAGTTCTACATGTGGTTGGGGCTGCAAGACCCGAAGAACCATAGCAAGTCCTGCACTGCAAACTAGAAAAGTACTATCGCCCCCTTGATCAAATTCAAAACGGTGAGAGGGAACCTGAATGAGGCGGGCAGTCGATTGGTTGATGGGCCCTTGTGATATCACGTAAAAATAAGATATTGATTGTCATGATGGTCGGCCCGTACGGTTGTGGTTGTGACATATATATATATATATATATATTGTTGGATATTCTCGGTTGTTCGACCTGTGTGGATTAAGGTTCCTATATTTCCCGTTTGCTTCCGTTTAGGCTCGGGAGGATTGGAGATGTAATGTGTGCTAACAAATTCCTCGATGACGTTCTCTTATTCCCTTGTCGTCGAAGGATACAATTCAATAAGATTTAATAAGAAAACTTAAGAATATAATAAAGTTTAAGATGTTTAATGTTGGGAAAGAGATGGTGAGAATGTTGTGGCATGAGTGAGCCTTCGGGCACGGAGTCAATAGTGGATAATGGAAAAGAAAAGACTTGGGAATAATATTGATGTAGTTGGCAGGAATTGTCTCCAAGAGAGAAAAGGATTGATGATATGGATTGGAGAAATAAAAGTGGGACTATGGTTAATGAAATGGTAATGATAATGGATATATAAAATGATTTGATTTCTATCTGCTCTGTTATATATGCATGCTTGTTTGATTGTCTAATGTAATTCCACATAGTCGACATTTATATGTCTCGAATGCTTACTCTCTCTATCTTGCTATGTTCTTTTGCTTGTATATCAATGGCAAATACAGCTGAAGAATTGGGAATCGTGCTACGGAGGTAGATTCAAGGATTGTACCTAAGGAGTCACCTGCAGACGAGTCGAAGTCAGTGGCTGAGGATGGCTTTAGCCTTTAGTGGTAGTCTTTAATTGTTCTGTTTTGTATTTTGCTTATGTGCACTGGATTGACATTGCTAGTACCACTATCCCCGTTTTTAATGCGAGACTATTTTGGAAACTTATGAGCTGATATTCATTTTAGATGCATATGAACAATGCTTTGTGAAAATAGAGTAAGAGTTCCAAAGTGTGGTGTTGGTAACACTTCGGTTTGAAACTTGACAGGTGAAGTGTGACATGTTGACTTTATTTTTAATTTGAATGGTTAAACTGAAACATTTTTGTAATAATGGTCCATGTCCATGTCACCAATTAAAAAAAATCCCGTATTTTCCATATAATTTAAAATAAAAGGATAATTCAAGTTCTAAATCGGGGTGTTACACCATTAACGTCAAGGACAAATATGACTGATGTGTTCCTATCTTGGGGACTAATTTGGAATTTTGATAATCTTAAAGACTAATTTAATCGGTACCCACAAAGTTAGGTACGAATATGATATATTACTCAATTTACAAAACTAAAAGACACCTTTTCATATTTTGATTTGATCCACACACGAGATTGTACCATAATGATTTCCATCACCCTTTGTATGTACTATGTAACACTACGTGTTGCTAAAAAATCAAAAAATAATTGGGATTTCCTCATTATGGAAAAAGGGCAATTTTTTTTTCAATATCTAGCAGAAGCCATAATAAAACTTCTAAATCAAAACACTAATCAAAACAGAATGTCATCTTGAATAGGTCTAATGCATCTTTTAGGAGCTTCCTTCCTTTTTTTTTTTGGGTAATCTGAGAGCTTCCTTTCTATTGTCTATATGCATCGTTGTATCATGTTCTTTACTAGAGTTACTCAACATTTACGGGAAGAATGACCTTAATTTGGTTGATAATACCCCTTTCTTCTTTTTTAAAGACCAGAATGTTCATATTTATGGCAACATTAATTAAAATAAGAAAGAATTGCTTGCTTGTATTAATTGTAATCACAGGAGGAAGGGAGGGAGGGAGGGAGAGGTTGCGAGGAAAACACATGAGAGACTTGACGGTGGAAAGGCTGTTGAGGGAGGCGATGGATGAATGGTGGTTAGAGGAAGATCATGGCAGGGTCGCTCTGAAAAGTTTTACTATGCCAACTTCCCTGTGGGGTGAGGTTGTGGAGGTTTTTCTCTCTCTCTCTGAAAATTAATTCCAATGGTTAGCTTTGTTAACTTTCCTAACGTTTACTAATGCTGCACATGGAATTAGATAATATATGAATAGGGTACATAAGCTTCTCCAAACTATCGTCAGAGCTATCGCCATCGTCTTCAATCCTTAGCCTTTTTGAGAAAGGATCTCTTTCAACCCAAGCCTTCTTGATCATTTATTATTTTTCGACAACTTTTTCTTTGCCTTTGGCTCTCGGATGTTTATCATTTTCTTATTGATTTTTTTTATGCACCACTAAACAGCCTTGCTCAAGAGATTCATTTTGAATTGTCAGACTATCAATTTGCTCTTTTTGACGAAAACATTGTTTCCTTCTTTTTTGTGTCCTTGTTAAATCTTCATACAAAGAATGTTTTGATTCTTGACGCTCTTCATATGCACACTTTCCTTTGTCAAAGGCTTTACGCACTTCCTTGTCAACCCATTTCTTAGTTGAGTGAATATCTTCCCTGTTAACATCTTCTCAAGTCGAAGGTGGTCTATTATTACGACTACCTCATTCCCTTCTTCTTTCTCCATACTTAGGTCGAGGCCCATGTATTGATTTCAGATGCACATACTCCCTTCGTATATTCTCTTTTTGTTCAGATCCTTCCTAATATCCATTCGTTGAAGTTTCAACCGTTCTTGAGTGGCTTTTTCATCATAAACAACTTGACATCTTGGGCAGATTCTTAAGTC
The DNA here is from genome assembly GCA_037953625.1 of Crotalaria pallida. Lineage (NCBI taxonomy): Eukaryota > Viridiplantae > Streptophyta > Magnoliopsida > Fabales > Fabaceae > Crotalaria > Crotalaria pallida. The sequence goes on along the minus strand of CM075650.1, from coordinate 44,224,234 downwards.
CTTGTTCCTTTTCCTATCATAAAAGTGTTCAAAGGTCTCTCCAGGTCTTGGATATATTTCTTTCAATATGACCTATATTGACCATTGAGATAGGAAACACTGGTTCAATATCTTCCTCGTGTACTTTTGCTTGAAATGGATCAGTGTCAATTTTCATAGCTTTTTCAAAATACTTTAGCCTTCCCTTGTCAATGCCTTGCTGAATTATATCCCTGAAATCAAAACAATCATTGGTCATATGACCAAAGTTATTATGATACTTACAATAATTTCTTCCTCTTATGTCATTTTTTTCATTAATTTATGACCATCAATCAACTTTATCTGCTTATCCTTTAATAACATATCAAAAATGTGTTTAGTTTTTGATATATCAAAAGTGTATATTTTCTTGTAAGTATTTTCTCCTTTAGGCTTTGGCGGCTTAAGAGCCTAACAAGTGTAAGGGTTTCCTTCTTGGACTTCAACCACGTCGATTTCATGGCTTCCGCCAAAGGCTTCAGAATCCGATTCATGTGCCTCAATATAATTTATCTTTTCTCTTTTGAGATACTTGCTTCCTGTTTTTTTTCCTATATTTCTCTTCTCTTAAGTTTTCAATCTGCCTTACACAAGCAGTCAATTGGGGTAAATCTACCAAGTGTTGGGTTATTAGTTTCTATCTAACATAGTAATCTAACCCTGCTGCTACCATTTTGACTACTTCAAGTTCAGGGATTTGGGTAAAACATCTACTTCTCGTGTGCATGAACCTTGACAAGTAATCATTGACAAACTCTGCTCTGAAAAATTGCTAATGAAAGGCTCATTCTAATTGAGCCCTAGCATGGATCTAGTTTGGCCTCAACGTGAAAAACCAAGAGAAAGCATTTTTTGTCCAAGAACATGGGAAGAATCTCATTTTGAAAGCTTCGTTAACAGCTAGGTCTCCTAATTCAATTGTATATCTAGCTATATGTTCGACAGTAGATTCTCTAGCCTCTTCAACAAACTTAGATAATTTGGGAATTTTCATTTACCTTGGTATTTCAGCATCATGAACCCATTCAGGAGAGTTGGAGCAAAATTAGGCGGATTAGCTAATCCAACATTGAACCCAATCCTATTCAAAGCCTATTCTACCACTTTAGTCACGTCATCTGTTTCAAACCTAGCCTCCCCTATATTATTCTATCGAAGAAGATGCCTAGCAAGGTCTTGCCTTCCCAAACCTGCCAGTAAATCCTCCCTCCATTGCATGAATGCAACATGGCTAGGATTTTGATTGTTTTGGGTAGAAGCCTCGACACCAAGATTGAATATTACTCCCTCCGGTCCTATATATAGGACATATTCTAGAAGCAATCTTTGGTCCTATATATAAGACATTTTGTATTTTCTATGCATCATTTATTGCTTTTTCTCTTTTTTACCCTTATTAAATGCATGTGTTTTTTGTTGTTCATTGATGAGTGTGAATTTTTCAAGAAAAGTTGAGAGGGTAAAATTGTAATGTTACAATATATTCCCATAGAATTCATAAAACTAACTACTTTTCTTGGTCCGAGGAATATGGTTAAGTATGTCCTATATATAGGACCGGAGGGAGTACATTATTCTTCGTAGGTTGACCTTTGACTGTTAAGTTGGGGGTGCTAGTGTTTTGGGGTTGATTTTGGTTTAAGATAGGATTGTCTTCGATAAAGCCACTATCAGGATTCGCTGGTTGGGCCATTGTCAAAGCATTGGAGTGTTGTGTGTTCTGCCTTAATGGCCATGACCTCAGGTCTGCACTACCAAGGTCATTGTAAATAGCAATGCTGTATCTAAATCCTTATCGGCCATCCCTAACTTGTTGGACAATTGGATTATTGCGATCACTATCTTCGACTCAAAAGATTTGATTAAGCCTTTGCAAATAATTTGTTTTCTTGCCATACATTTCGTTAGTAGACATCATAGCAAGATTTATGACGGTTCCAAGTTGGGCCGTCAAATGATCCACCATTTGAGCATTACTTTCGTCAATTTGTTGTCTCATATGCGTTGTTGGGTTCACTGATGTATACCTTGATGGAGAATAACTGCTTGTCGTAGTGGATTCCGTCGAGAATCTAAAAAATACTAGCATAGAAGTGCCAATAACCGGTGTGCCATTGCCACCATCAAGAGTTTGGGCATTGTAATTGCCTTGCCATGATAAAGTCGAATTTGGGAAAAAAAAAACCTTGGAGGCAAGTCATAAGGGGGAAAACTTGCATTCTTAACATGACTTGGAGAATTACCCCTCATTGACCCAACTCCAAGACTTGGTTGTGCCATTGACGTGGCCACAACATTAGTACTGCCAATACTCAACGTGGTACTCGCTGTTACATGATTTGAACTGTCATTGTTGCCATTATTATTGGCAGTTTCAACAGTAGGGGTGGTTGCCCCAATCGTTCAATTCGAATTAAGCGCGTTCGTTTGTGATTCTGCCATGTCTAATGGATCTTCCTCGGATGGTGGAGATGGCAATACAATGACACTCCTCAAGCGCATAAAAATGGCGCTAAAAACAGGTTATTGAACTTGTCCCACTAGGTGTGCCAATTTCTTTAAGTGGAAAAATGTATTTCTTGACGAAAGATCGTGTTGACCTGATGAATCTTTATGAAGAGTGAGTTCTAACAAGTTTCCATGATAATCTTGTCTCTCCAAGTCTTAAAGGCAGTAATTAAAGGCGTAAATAAAGTGCAGTAAATGCATAAATGTAAGAACATTATTAAATGTAAAGTGCATAAATGTAAAGGATATGAATTAAATGTGCAAGAAATTGTAAAGATTTCATTGAAATGAAAAGGGAAGTTACATGGTGTTATCCATCAATCTGCTTGATGATATGTTTAGGAGTAACCAAATTCCTACCCGTTTTACATCGACGAATCTCCTATTTATAGACAAACATAAAATAACTACCACCCTAATCTACTAACACATGGATGGCTAAGATGTTTACATTTAAATTTAAAAAATAACTGCCTTTTATCTTCGACATCCATCTTCGACGCTTGGTGCTCATCTTCTAGAGAAGCCTTTGTCGTGTCTTCCCATGTTTTCTACATGTTTGTCGAACTCCTCTTCTACATTGTTCCTGTGCAACACTTCGTCATTTTCAAAGGAGGAAAGATCGTCAACTGTAACATCCCTTATTATTTCCCTTAATTATCCTAGTTGATTAACTTAATTTATTAATGAAAAATGGAATTTTTTAAAATTTTAATTAATGATTAAGTCTACACTTATAATATAATATTATTTTATTTAATATCCAAAAAGTATTTTACATTACATTCCAAAAGTCACGATTCCAGGCTATATCAAAATTACATTTAAACATATCCAAAACATACATATATAATACCAACTACCCTAACGCAGAGTCAATGGTGCAATCCAAAATGTCAAGCAATTAGTCCATATTGAACTATTTCCTTAGACTCCTTTTTTGATATAGATCATGTGATAATTCTGGATCATGTGATAATTTCTCTTAGCAAGGCACAGACAAGGTTGAAAATATTAACACTCGAACTTACCTTACTAATAATTGCTTGGCATAAATTGTAATTTTATTTAGAATTTGTTTAATCTTAACCTTTCGGGTTGAAGATAAGGGGTTGAAAGTTGGTAAAAAAAATTAAGAATAAAAGTCAATTATCTCTAAAGCATTAAATATTTTATTTTTCAATGCAAAGCTATTATATGTATACTCTTATTCTCAACCCTTATGCTTTAATTTTATTTATTATATTTAATGGTGTGTTCGAAAATGAATATTGTTAAATGATATTTCCTTTGTTATTAGGGTGATGTTAAAATGCTCTGACTCATGTTTTCTCTCCGATGCTCCGGTTGTGTTTTTTCTTTAAGTTAAAAAACATGTTTTTGGCTTTCCATTTTACTAATATCACGTTTTTGCTATTTTGACTTCGGTTTTTTTAATATATGCTCCCTACAATAGGTTAAAAAATTAAATTTAGTAAATTTGCATTAAAAATTAATATATTTAAAAAAATTTATTGAGTAAATATGAATCAGAAATTACATGCAAATTTTTGAATATATCAATTTTTAATGCAGACTAGCTCAACATCTTGTGTCAAAGAGCATATATTAGAAAAATCCAAATCAAAATAGCAAAAACATGCCATATCAGTAAAAAAAAAAAAGAAAGAAAGTCAAAAACATGGTTTTTAACCTACTAGATACATTATAAAAAAAAAACATAACACCGAAATAGCCCGGAGCAAATAGGTAAGTGTGCATCCAGAATTGATGTAATTAATTAATACACAAATTTTTGAAATATGTCAATTTCTAATGCAAATTTGCTCAATATACATTTTTAGCCTATTCCATAAAGCATATATTACAAAAATTCATGTCAAAACAGTAAAAATATACATATATAAAAAAACAAAAACATGTTTTAATTTTACATTTAAAATTATTTTTAAAGAATAAATATAAAATTAAAAAAAAACAACAAACCTAACCAGAGCAGCTAAGGAACTGGAGTAGGAAAGCACGACCCTTGTCAGTAATATATCCAATTTCAATTTCAATGACATTAATTACTCATTTTCACAAACAACTATATTTATTCAACACTTTTTAGAGTTTCAATTATAAGGATAATTTTGAAAAAGTATAACAAATGTTATCAATTCCAATATCTCTACCAAAATTTACTACATTCCTTTGTCCGTGTGCAAAGCCACTCCGAGGGGTTATATTTATGAACGAAAAGAGTATTATATCATTGCAATTTACATTTGGAGTACGTTGGGAATAATTTTAGAATCTACTATTAGAATTTGTATTTTTTTTTTAAATTCATGGTGTTCATATGTGTAATTGGGCGACTGCTCCGTTCTTGTATCAATTGGGTCTTTTTGGGAGTAACATATCGAATTGATTCCCATTTCATTAACTTTTATGTAAGAACTCTATTTGCCTAGAAAGTTTTTAATGTTAGTATATATTCGACCTCGAAAATATATAATAGATGTTGTTGTTGTAATTGAACTATTCTAATGAATACATAACAAAATGTTGATTTAGCCTTATTTTGCCCTTCAAATCGGGTCCAAGAATTAAAAAAATGACATTTTGTTCTCGGAATATGCATGTTGGGAATCAATTCCATTTGTGATAAAAATATTAGGCAAAATCTTTGATATGGTCATTTAGGTTATTTTTTTTTTATTTTGCAGTTTTACCCTATCTCTATTTTTTTTTTCATATCTATAATATTACCACTTGCTATATAATTCGTAATAGCTCTATCACTCATTATATCAAATAATTTTTGTTTACGCGTTTTCTTGTAGTTATAAGAAATCTTTTTCTTTTTATTTGTTTGGAATGGTGTTTAAAATTTTTTATTTTTGAATTTTGTCCTCTAAGTTACAAATATTTATCAAATTAGTCTTTTCCGTTAATGTGATGTTTAACAGGGTTAAAATTGTCCTGTGTAAAGCTTGACGATCTCACAAAAGACCCACATGGTACAAAGACCTTACCCACCCACTTCCGCATGGCAAACAAACAACATAAACCTCTCTCTCTCTCAATGGTTTTAATTTATTGACCCCCCAATTTAATTATTTGACCCTCTTTTTTTGCCAAAACCCAAAAACACCCTTACCCAAAAACCAATAGCTCGCTTCTGGGTCAGTGAGTTTGTAATTTTACAAGCTCGCTGACCCATCAGCGCGCTTTATTTTTTTTCTCTTTTTTGTCTTCTCGCTGTAGGGTCAGCGAGCTTTATTTTTTTTTAAATTTTTCTCCTTCTCGCTGACCCCCTAGCGAGATTATTAATCTACTTTGTGAGCTGCAGAACTCCATTTGAAGAAAAGGCATCACCCTGGAACTTTATAAGGTACAGGTTTGGCATGAAAGTAGATAAGTTAAAGGAAACTAACTCTACAGCAGTCATAGTCATAAGTAGTAAAAACAACAGCATGGTGGAAATTATGAACATGTGAAGAAACATGGTCTTTTCGGTTTGATTATTAGAGTTTGAAGTAGAGTGGAAGAAAGTTATGAGTTGAAAGAAAGAGAAACGAAGAATGATGGTGTTGGAGTGGCCAAAGAGTACAAGTAGCTCAATTACGTATAAAGTGGCCTTGAACTTTTTTTCAGATTAACAATATCGCTTGTGGGTCAGCGAGAAGGAGAAACATAAAAAAAAAATTAAAGCTCGCTGATGGGTCAGCGAGCTATGTAAAAAATACAAACTCGCTGACCCTACAGCGAGAAGGCAAAAAAGGGAAAAAAATAAAGCTCGCTGATGGGTCAGCGAGCTTGTAAAATTACAAACTCGCTGATACAGGAGCGAGCTATTGGTTTTTTTACATAGCTCGCTGAGGGGTCAGCGAGTTATATTTTTTCTTTTTTTGTAATTCTCGCTCAGGCCTCAGCGAGTGTGTAATTTTACAAAGCTCGCTGACGGGTCAGCGAGCTTTATTTATTTATTTATTTTTTGCATTCTCGCTCAGGCCCCAGCGAGTATGTTTTAATAAGGATATTTTTGGATTTTGGCAAAAAAAGGGGTCAGATGATTAAACTGGGGGTCAATAAATTAAAACCCCTCTCTCAAAACTCGTCCTTCATCTCGGAGGCCCACTCCTATGGCTGGATTGTGCAAACATCCCATCATCTTCTCTCCTTACAATCCCACATTGTTCAATCCAAGGCTTCACAACAAAAAGCCAAGACTCTGACAAATCAAGCTCATCCATGTCAAATCCTCTCACAAAACTTAAATCACGGGAACAAAATCCATAGAAGGAAAACTTGTAGATGACATCATAGTCGTTCATTTAGATATTCTAGAAGAAAGATAGGAAAACATAGAAAAAAAAGGAAACCGGGGAAGAGAGGAGTTGGAAGCCCTATTGGGCCGTCACCGCAAACGTCCAGTTCAATTAGATGCTCAACCTAGCTCAACTGATGAGACTCCAAATGATGTTTTTTCTTTGATAATTCTTGATGTGTTGATGGAGAATGATGAATTTGGGAATGAATCACAATGAAATTGATTTTCTAAATGAATCCTTGTTTGATGAGTGATTACATATATGAGGATGATGCATTGTTTTTTGATTTTCCAAATACTGAAGTGTTGATGGAGTAGAAGAATTTGCGGACAAAGGGAGGAGGATGATTCGGCAAAGAAGAAGAAGGAGTGAGGGGGAGAGGGTGAGTTGCGAGGTCTGTTTGCCACGTAGAGGTGGGTGGTGTAACATCCTGGTTTTATTAACCTAATAATTATATTTAAGAATACTTTGCGTATATAGAGTTGACGTGTTAAAAATGATTTTCAACTATTTTCTTAGTATATATGTGTATGTATAAGTGTTTGAAAACGATTTCCTAGTATATGTATATATTTGTATAAATATATCCCTATGTAGGTATTAGCGTTTATAATTATATCCTTTGTGTATATGAATGTGTGTGTATGAACATGTATATACATATATATGTGTTTAGGTTGAGTTAGGATATATAGATATCTATATATGTGTGTGTGCTTGTGTGCATTCCTAGGTGTAAGTAATTGTGCTCGTTTCTTTGTGTGTATGTGTGTATTTGTATGTGATCGCATCGTTAGGATGAGTAGGGAAGTGTTCTAGAGTCGGTAGTTATAGTCGAACGGTAATCGGTTTAGGTTTTAGGTTGGTGTGGTTGTGGTTGAATGAGTAGGGTTTGTGTAAGTTTGGGGCTTGGGGTATTCCATAGCCCATATAAGCGCCTTTTAGTGTGTCGATCTCGTTAGAATGAGTGGATAAAGGATCCTAGGAAAGTGCCTTGAGTATAAGGATAGACCCTAGTGTCTATGTTCGGAGATTCATTCGAACTCACGTTTCGATTGAGTTCCGGAGTTTAATAACTGTGCGAGGCATTCGAGTTCAATCCGACCCGGTTGGTTATGTCTCGAGCGTGATTGGTATTAGGGTTAAGTGGTTATAGGGTTTGTCTTAGGTCGAGCGGGTTAGATCGAGTGTTTAAGAAGAGGACAAGTCTAGAATTTGGTTGTTAGTTGGTTTCGTCTTTCCGTGATCGTGACTTGTGTGTTTGTTCTTATTAATTGATGATAGTGATGCTTGCATGTGTGCTTAGAGGTGTTTAGGAAGTGCTTAAATAGTGGATTTATGATAGGGGAAGTTAGGGTGTGCTAGGAATGGCTTAGAACCCTTAGAATGCTTGAAAGAAAGGAAAACATAGGGCATTAATCGATTAAGAGGTCCCTTAATCGATTAATTTTTGAGCCACCTTCAGCCACTAATCGATTAAGACTCAGCTTAATCGATTAGATTTAAGAGCACCTTCTGGCACTAATCGATTAACTCATGTATTAATCGATTAATCCTTTGTAAACAATGGGAGTTAATCGATTAACCAAAGTGGTTAATCGATTAACCACTGTCAACTCAAAAATAAAACACGGTTTTCAAGTGTTGTCCCTCATTTGTTTCCCTTTCCTCACTCGAGCTCTTCTTCTTCTTTCTTCTCCAATCCTTCTCAAACATCAAATTAACACCAAATCACACCAAAGTAACACCATATAATCATCCCCCATCAAGTTCCTACTAATTTCCACCCTTAAATTCTCTATTTCATCTCTTTCTCTCAAAACCCCCAATTCTCACACCCAAAACCCTAACTCTTCCAATCCTCCTCATTGGGTGGGATAATCTCTAAGGGAAGCTAGGAATTGAGCATGGAGCAAGGAATTAGAGACTTAAGAGCTTGTCCCTAGGGCTCGGTGGAGTGCAACTCACACTCTCTCCTTCTCCTCTTCTCTTCAAAAGGTAAGGGGAGATTCTTTCCACATTTTGAGTTAGGGATAGTTAGAGTTTATAATAAGATTTGAGATTAGTAGTTAAATTAGAGTGTGGTAACAAATAGTGTAGGTTAGAGTTTAATTATTCGTAATTACTGTAGATTTTAGTTAACTTTAAGAATATTGTAAATGTTATATTAATTTATTTTGTGAATTGTTAAAATAGGAAGTGAAGAACGTTAGGGAGATAACTTAAATTACTGCACTCTGAGACATACCCGAGTATGTCGACTGGTTTGTTGGTTAACTTCTAATTTGTTGATTGCTATGGAGTACTAAATGTTTATAATTGTGAGCAAGTGTTTTAATGGCTTAATTGTGAAATTAAAAATGGAATGTAAAGGAATTTGAATATATTGCTTAAAAGAATACAGAGAAAGGAAAGTGAAAATGGTTATTGGTTAATGGTCATAGTAGTGGAAATTTAACTCAAGTGTGAAAGTGAAGTGTTGTAGTGAATTGAATAGAATATATTTTGTTATTTCATCCTCGATTTAGTTGCTAGTCTTAAGTTTTATTATGAACTTTTTACTGTCCTTTTAATTCACTGTGCTGTGAAAGATCTCACCCTTAGTGGTTAACAATTTATGTACATGTTCAAGAAGCTTGGAGATCAGAGTGCGCAGCGGAACAAGTCGAAAGAAGGGAAATCAGTTTTGTTTAAATGTTCTATATTGTAATTGGGTACCCCACATTTTTGTATGAACTTAATTTGTAAATGAAAAGATATGCAAATGAAAAGTTTAAAGTTATCCATTGTATTTCAAACTCTGATTATGTATTTTATTTAATGAAACAACTTTTATAGTTCCCTGTTTATCTCCAAAACTTTTATTTCTATATATTTTTATATTATGAAAATTGGGGTGTTACAGGTGGGAGGGGTCTCTGTGACATGTGGGATTGTCAAGTGCCACATGAGCCATTTATAATGTCGTTGGCCATCACATTAATGAAAAGGACTAACATGATAACCATTTGTAATTTTAAAGACGAAATTGAAAAAAAAAAGTTTAATTATGAAACTGGAAAAACAAAAATGAGAAAATAGATAGTGCACCGACAGTGTAAAGCATTTTTACACCGTCAATACATCATCCACTATTCATGTGCTATTGAGCATTGATTCTTGATTAAAAGTAAAACAGATGAGTGGTGGATGATGAACCGATGGTGTAAAAAACTTTACACCGATGGTGCCCACCCATTAAACTCAACAAAAATAAGTTAAAGGACTAAATTAGAAGGATTTTGCCAAATATTAGAAAGGACCATAGAAACCAAATTGACACATTTTGTAAAATTAAAGATCAAATTATCGATTTTGTAATTTTAATGATCAAATTGACCATTAATAACAATTTCAAAGGCCAAATTGAAATGTTACTCAACTCAAATAACGAAAGCGCAACGCATAAAAATTTGGAAGAAGGGTAATCAACATTTGGAAAATGCAAAAGAAGTAACGTAAGAGCAAAAAACAATTTATCATTTAAAATTTTATATTCAATAAATCGATAAATGTAGGTATATACTAGAAATAAAAATTTATATTTTCATTTCTTAGTAGCCCAAAGCTTTCATCATCGTCCGCTTTGCTTTGCGCGAGGGCAAAACCCTATTAAGTTTTGGTTCTACCTTCTGACACGCACCTAGCGAACTCAGCCAGTATCAGCCACGTTTCACGTTTGAGAAGAGGGCATGGAGGCCTCTGCTGCTGAAGAAGACAACAACAACAACAAGAGGTCGTAGCTTTGCCTGCGTTGACTTTCTCCCCTCTCCCACTGATCACAAATCTCTTTCTAAGCTTTTCAGTAATGATGATTTAGTCTTTTAATATTTGGGATTTTCATATATCCTATGAGTAAAATAGGGCTATAATATTGGAAGGTTAAACTGGTCCCTTATCTTATTTTTCAATTTCAAATTGGTCCTTACTATTTTTTGTTTCGTATTGGTCCCTTATGTTTCTTTTCGATGTTAATTTGGTCATAGAATCACTGTTCATCCTATGTGTGATTCTCCAAATGAGTAATTTAACCATATTGAAATACTTCCTATTTCGGTAAAAGCTATTGGCCTATTTGCTTGTACCTCAACTAGCTTAGGTCCTAGTCTTTATGGTTAGAGTGTAAGTAGGGGTGGAAACAGGCCAGGCTTTGGCCTTAACCAGACTTGGCCTATATAAATTATTCGGGCCTGGCCTGTTAGCCTATTTAAATAAATTTTTCGCCTGAGCCTGACCTATAAGCCTATTAAAAAGCCTATATACTTTGAATTTTTTAAATAGGCCAACAAGCCTAATATTAAATAGGCCGGCCTATCTAACTAGGCTATATATTGCTAAAACTTTGGCCTGATTAATAATGAACTTTGGCCTATTCAATGAACCGGTAATGGTCCAAGCAAAACCGATGAGAACCAAAAAATCACTCAAAACCGGTGATCTTATGGTTCAACACAACATGACTTAGCTTAAAGAACATGTTGTGCTCCATGAATTTATGGAAGCAACACAACAACCAGACGTCATATAGGTTATTTAACGGCCACATATGTTAGAAGTTAACATTTATGAACGGAGAAAGTTGTCAAGGACTAATGTGAGTAGCTTTTTTCAAAGTGAAGGGCTAAAGAGAGATTATTAAAAAGTCAAGGACTAAAATAAAAGCTCATTACAAAGTGAGAGCCTAAAGTGACCGTTTAGTCAAAAAAAAAAAAAAAACTTGCCTGGAGCAGCTAAGGAACTAGGAGTAGGAAAGAACGACCCTTCTTAGTAATATATCCAATTTCAATTTCAATGACACTAATTATTTCATTTTCACAAGCAACCCTATTTACTCAACACTTTTTAGAGTTTCAATTATAAGGATAATTTTTAAAAAGTATAACAAATGTTATCAATTCCAATATCACTACCAATATTAACTACATTCTTTTGTCCGTGTGCAAAGTTACTCCAAGTGGTTATATTTATGATCGGAAGGAGTATTATATAATTGCAATTTACATTTGGAGTCTGTTGGGAATAATTTTGGAATCTACTATTAGAATTGGCTAAACTGCTCATTTGGTCCCTTACCTTAACTTTTTTATTTCAATTTGGTCACTAACCTTTATTTAGTATCAATTTGGTCCCTTACGTTTCAAATCATTAACACTGTTAGTCCCAACCGTCAGTTACTATTAACACTGTCAATTTTAATCCTGAGTGACCATTAATTATACACGTGGTTGTGAACACGTGTCATTCTCTGTGCCCACATAATTTGTGGCCCAAAACGTTGTCATTTTAGAGCTACGTTTCACCTTCTTCTCTAAGTTTTCTCAAGGGAGGGATGAAGAGTGTTTCAGAAACTCATTCACAACCTTTTTGAGGGAAATGTTTCCTCGGCTAAGACACAAATTGAAGAGATAAAAACGTGAGTTGGAGCTTAGCTATTCACTAGGATCGAGTAGAAGGAAGACGATTTCGAATCAACAAAGAATACTAACAATTGGGACTAACAGTGTTAATGATTTGAAACGTAAGGGACCAAATTGATACCAAATAAAGGTAAGGGACCAAATTGAAATAAAAAAAAATAAGGGGCAAAATGAGCAGTTTAGCCATTAGAATTTGTATTTTTTTTAATTCATGGTGTTCATATGTGCAACTTGGTGACTAATTCATTCGCATATCAATTAGGTATTTTTGGGAGTAACATATCGAATTGATTTTCATTTCATTAACTTTTTATGTGAGAACTCTATTTGCCTAGAAACTCTTTAATGTTAATATATATTTGATCACAAAAATATATAATAGATGTTGTTGTTGTAATTGAACTATTCTAATGAATACATAACAAAATGTTGATTTAGCCTTTATTTTGCCCTTTCAATTTTGGGCAAAGATTAAAAAAATTGACAATTTGTTCTCCGAATATGCATGATGTGAATCAATTCCATTTGTGATAAAAATATTAGGCAAAATCTTTGATTTGCTCATTTAAGTTATTTTTTATTTTTCAGTTTCATCCTTAAACTTTTTTTTTAGTTTTGTCCTTTAAGTTACAAATATTTATCACGCCAGTCTTTTCCGTCAATAAAAAAGAAACTAGGGGAGAGAGGAGTAGAAAGCTCTATTGGAAGCAGTGATGACGACAAAGGCACCGTAAACACCTAGATCAATTAGATGCTCAACCTAGCTCAATTGATGAGACTCCAAATGATTGTTTTACTTTGATAATTGTTGATGTGTCATGGAGAATGATGAATTTAGGGACAAATCACACTGAAATTGATTTTCCAAATGAATTCCTGTTTGATGAGTGATTATATATATATATATATATATGAGGAAGATGCATTGTTCTTTGATTTTCCAAATCCTGATGTGTTGATGGAGTAGAAGAATCTGCGGACAAAGGGAGGAGGAGGACGAGCAAAGAAGAAGAAGGAAAGGGGGGAGGGTGGGTGAGTTGTAAGGTCTGTTTGCCATGTGAAGGTGGGTGGGAGGGGTCTCTGTGACATGTGGGATCGTCAAGTGCCACATGAGACAATTTTAATGGCATTGGCCTTCACATTGATTTAAAGGACTAACGTGATAGACGTTTGTAATTTAAAAGATGAAAATGAAAAAAAAAAGTTTAATTACGAAATTGGAAAAACAAAAATAGGTTAAAGGACTAAATTAAGAGGATTTTGCCAAAATATTAAAAAGGATTGTAGAAACCAAATTCACACGTTTTGTAAAATTAAAGATCAAATTACCATTAATTAATGCCAGCCTCAAAGGTCAAATTGAAATGTTACTCGACTACCAACAAAGCCCAACACAGTTGGTAGATAGATGAGTTCCTTAAGCATGATGTTAGGGGTTCGATCCCTGCCGTGGGCATGGAAAAGGCTTTGTTGGTAGAGGCAAAACCCACTTCGGTGATCTCTACGCCTCGGAGGGGAAAGTCTTCGACTGTCGGCTGAGGGATACCCTTGGTGTACACCAAAAAAAAAATGAAATGTTGTAACATCCCTCATTTTTATAAAAAGGATAAACAATTATTTTATTATTGAAAAATATTTTGAGAAAAGTATTTTGGAAAAATAAGCATAAGGAAATATATTTTGGAAATAAAATAGTTTTGGTAAGAAAGATATAGGAATAACATTTAGGAAAATGATATTTTGGTGAAATATCATGTAAAGAATGGGCTGTATCTTTTTAATGAACCGTTGGATCGTCCTCAAATTGTTAGACAAGGTTTCTAACTATTTAATCTTAACATGCAACGGTGGAAATTTCGTTTTGAGAAGTAAATCTTTTTATATTAATTTTTCAGCAAAACAGTGAATTTCTGAATTTTAGCAGTGGCTAACCGGTTATAAAAACCAGTAACCGGTTAGTGCTTCTGCATCTGCATAAAATTAAGGCGGTTTGAGCTAAAAATCACGATGATTCTTCTTCCTTAAGCCTTCCCAGGACGCGTGGAACCCTAATGGAGGGTCAGGGACACCTATAGAGCATGGGATGAAGATGGGTGGCCTTGGTGATGACTCACCCTCCCTTCCACCACCATCTTCTTTCTCTATATATAGAGTTCCTTGTGACTGAGTTCTTACTCAGTTTCTCTGCGTTTTTTTGTACCAAAACTCTGCCAAAATCTCATCTCAATTCATGTATACAACTTGCCTTGAGTTGTTGCACATCAAGCTTGTGAGTTGTGAGTGTGTGAGCTTGCAATTGAAGGGGTTTTTGCTGTTCTGGTGCTGTTCCGGTTGCTGTTATGGTGTGGCTGTGTTGGTTGCTGCTGGAAGCTCTGTAGCTGCTGCCTTAGAGTGTCTTAAAGCTTGTCTAAGTGTTGTCCTAACTGTCCAAGGTATGGGAGAAGTCGTTCATATTGCTAGGATTATTGATTGTGAAGTTGATTGCGTGATTGAATCACAGACAATTAGATCAAGACATGGTTACTTGGTTTGGAGACCAAGATAACCACTTGGCCACTATGTTAATCCGAAATTAAAACATAATTGAATGATATTAGGTTATGCAAAAATATAGGTTGAGTCAACTTGAGACTCAAAAAGGGCATAGCTTTGAATAGGTTTGTGACTTGGTGGTCACCATGAGCTCCAACACTGGATAGAGCAAGTTACAATCCCTGTATGCAAGCTATTTGGATGCATATTTCATGAATTGCTGCTGTGTTTCTGAATTTGGATGGTTAAGTGGTTGGTTTATGTAACACCCCTAATTTTCGTCTCCCAAATAACCGAGAAATTAATTATAACGATTAATTTATAATTGATTTATATTAGTTTTAAAGGTTTTAGTTTTTGTACATTATGTGTTTTTATATAGGATATATTTTTATATGGTTATTTTGTACAAAAATGTGAATATTGTAATTTAGTCCTTGGGTTGGGACCTAATTGCAATATTAAAAGAGTTTTTGAAGAAAGAGTAATTAAATTATTAATTTTTGAATTTTATCAGCATGTAACCGGTTAGAAGGGCTTTGTAACCGGTTACACGATGAACTCAGAATCTGGGTTAGTGGATTTTGATGAGTAATCACCCAATTAATCCAGAAATCGCCACGAATCCCACTCAAATCACGATGAGGAACGCGTGTCGCCTTGCATGCAAGTCTGATTTCTCTATAAAAACCCGAATTGTTGATGAATTTGGGTTGATTTTCTGATAGAAGGGTTGAAACTCTGTTTTTAGGGTTCTTGATTCGTTTGGTGCGATTCTCCTTCGTTTCTGAGAGTTAGAACATGAGTGATACACGGTTACAAAGCTCACATCAAGGGCTTTGTATTGATATAAAGTTTGTGAGTTGAGAGTTCCTGGAGTTTGAGAACGAAGCTTGCCAAGTTGAGGTGTTGATGCTGTCAAACCTCAGCTTCTGGTTTCTGGAGCTGACTTTGAAGCTCGATTTTGGTAAGAACACGAACCCTTTTGGTTTCAAATCTGTTCCTACCTCTAGTGCATGTTGCAGAGAATTCAATTTGACCATTTTCCCCAATTCTTAATTTGGTTTTGCATGTCAAATTCCCTGGTTTTGGTACCCTGTCCAACTCTATCAGCATAGAGTGAGTTTAATGGAAATCTGTGTTGGAGCCTTTCTCTCTGCAATGTTTTGGATCAAGCACAATTTAGAGGTAAAGGGGGAAGCTTACTATTTGCTAGAATGAGAATAAATTGTGGTAAAATATAGGATGAGTCACCAAGAGACTCAAAGGGCAAAAGTTGAAATGGTTAAGTGGCTTGGAGGCCAATCTGAGCTCAATTATTGTTATCAGCAATGTTATCTAGATGCATGCAAGCTATATTGATGTTGGATTCATGACTTATTTGGGTATTCTGTGAATTGATGCATTAAGTTGTGAAATATGTGCAATTATGTGCAATTTGAGTATCTAAATTAAATGCATGCAAGATAGATATGTTTATGTGGTTGAACACACTAGTATTAAGGTATGTAAACTCTATTTATGAATGAAATTGGTTAGATTTGAGTATGGTAGAAAATGGTATGCAAAACCTCATTTTTCAGTGTATGTTCTGCCTAATCTAACCGGTTAGTCGAAATTTGTAACCGGTTAGATACTGTCAATTTTCAAAGAAAATGAATTTCTGAAATTGGCTAAGTATCCATACCATTTGTACTCAAGTTTAAGCTAGAATTTCATACAAAGACCAATCTAAAACTATGTGTTTGAGCACTGTTTGGTTTAGATTGGAGGTGATGAGTTAATACCTTAATATCAAAGGATAATTTCAAGAGGAAATTATGCATAAATGAAATTGGGTTATGACTTAGATTTTTTGAATGATATTATGTGTTGAACTTGAGGTATTCTGTTATGCTAAGACCTTGTTATTGAATTGAGTAGAGAATTCAAGAAAAGATTCTTTGAAAATCAGTGGTTGTGTATTCAGGTCTGTAATTCTAACCGGTTAGGTGATGATGTAACCGGTTAATACCTGAAACTTAAAAATAAAAGTTAAGTTTTTGAATAAGGGTTGTTAATAGTAATGATTATATTCTCTCAATCCAGGTCTATGAGCATATGTTAAATTTAAATTCAAAGGTGAATTTTATGAGTAAAGCCATACCTCAAAATATCATTCAGAAGTTGTGTTTTTCTAAGTCATAATAATGGAATTAATGGGAACATGACCCTGTACTCTAGGAGTACCAAACTGATGCAACCTACTTGATGACACATTCTGGGAATGTGGCCATTGTCTGGGACATGGTTTCTTGGACACGTTCTGGGAACGTGATGCACACTCTGTGAGTGATGCTTGATTATATTCCAAGTATGGTTTGCGATACGTTCTGGGAACGTATGTTAGTGTTCTGGGAACACATTGGTATAATAATGGAATTAAAGATAAAACCAACCTTGATGATTGTGCATTCATATAGAATGGAAGTTTGGTTGGTAGGAACGTTTATCATATTCTGGGAATATGAGGAGGGTACTCCGGGAGTACCAAATTTGTAACCTACTTGATGACACATTATAGATATGTGGCCAGTGTCTAGGACCTGGTTTTATACGTTCTGGGAACGTATGTTAGTGTTCTGGGAACACATTGATATGCAACCTACTTGATGACACATTATAGATATGTGGCCAGTGTCCGGGACCTGGTTTTTATGCGTTCTGGGAACGTATGCGTTCTGGGAACGTGATGCATGTAAGTTCCATGATGAATGTTTTGATAATGACAAAGTGTTTTGAACAAGCTATCATGTGATGATCAAGTTCAAGTTCAACAAGCAACAACAAACATCAAGTGAAGAAGAGAGAACAAGCTCATGAAGACTTAAGTTTGAGTGTAATTGTTTTTGTTTTATCTTTTGCCTCTCAAGCTTCATAGGTTTTCATTTGGGTAGTTTGTTTAGAGGGTAGTGAATCTCATTCATAAGTCATGATTTAATCATAATTTGAGTTTTCACTTAACCTAGAATCAATAGGTGGCTTAAAGGTTTTAAAGGAAAGGTTGGTTTTTGAGAAAACAAGTTTTAAACAAGTGTAGTATCAATCTACTCGAGTAAATCAAGATTTAATCAAGTAGTACTCGAGTATGCTGCAATTTACTCGAGTAAACACTGCTGAACTGATTTTTAAAATACGATTTTCACTTCTCAAAATCAGTTTTCAAGTGCCATAACTTTTGGGTATTCTATATAAACCTTTTCCTAACTATTGTGATCAATATACATCATTTTGATATTCATTTTACAAAGAATCAAGGCACTCTATTCTCTCTCAATTTTAAAAGATCAAAGCTTTTCTATTTTCATATTCTTTGATCAAGAACCTTTGAATCTCTTGTGTGATTTGTCATAGCTATTGGTTGAGATTCATTAGGATTGTTATGTGTATTCATTGAGTTGTAATCTTTGCAATAAGGCAAGCCACTACAACAAACAAGAAGCCTTGGTGTGTCGATTATCATCAAGCAACGTTCATTGAAGAAGAAGAAGTCTTGGTTGTGAATCAAGCAAGGAGAAGCCTTGATGTGTGGATTATCATCAAGCAATTGAAGACTTGTTGTGTCGATTATCAACAAGGGGTAGAGGTTAGATTAGAGAGAAGATCAATAGGATTACAAGGCAAGGGTGTCGGTTATCTCTTGTAGGCTAGCAAGAAGGAAGTCTTGTGAGGCAATCACTTGTAATTTGAGAACTCTAATTCCTCATAGTGAAGAATCTCTCTTGGTTGAAGAGGGGACTGGATGTAGCTTTCAATCGGGTGAAAGTGAACCAGGATAAATCGCTGTGTCGTATCTCTAAACCCTTACTCTTTATATTCAAGTCATTTGATTGCGTTCTTGGTTGAAAACCTAGAAAGATTGATTTTCATAATTGATTGAATTGAATCTTTAATTGTTCAAATTGATAAAGGGAAAATCATTTTCATAACTAGGTTAATCAATAAGAATATAGGTATTAATCATCCCCGTTGAATCTCTGATCTTTCATGTGAATTGATTGATTTTCTTATGCGAATGAGAACTTGATTTTTCTGGTTTCTGTCAGATATACTCGAGTAAACGAGTCTTTAATCGAGTACTACTCGAGTACTCTGAAATCTACTCGAGTAAACCTGAGAGTTTTTGGAAAAGTATTTTGTTTTAATTGTTTCGATTTGTTTCGTTCGAAAATCTTTCAAGGTATCTTGTACACCTATTCAACCCCCCCTTCTAGGTGTATTCCTAGGGTTCCTTTGTCTCTCCAACCACCAATTGCGGTTTCCTCAATTGGTATCAGAGCTCGGTCGAAAGACACGAGCATAAGAGCTTTTTCGTAAAGATCCTAGTTAAGTAACCGCAATGGGTTCTACGAATCCCTTTGGTGGTGAAGGTGCTTCAATAAGTCGTCCTCCATTGTTTACCGGAGAAGGCTATGCATATTGGAAAGTTAGAATGAAAATCTTTATCCAAGCCATAGATAGTGAAATTTGGAAAGTAGTTGAAAAAGGTCCTCATATCCCCTCTAGTTTAGTTGAAGGTGTAGAACAATTGATTCTCGAGGATAAGTGGAAGGATGATGATAGAAAGAAAGTTCAATATGATTATAAAGCAAAGAATATCATTACCTCCGCTTTATCCTATGACGAGTTCTTTAGAGTTTCTCAATGTTCTAGTGCTAAGGAAATGTGAGACACTTTACAAGTGACTCATGAAGGAACTAGTGAGGTTAGGAGAGCTAGATTGAATGCTTTAATGCGTGATTATGAATTGTTTCAAATGCTTCCAAATGAATCTATAAATGATATGCAAAAGCGTTTTACTCACATTATAAATCATTTACTTGCTCTTGGTAAAACTTTTCTTATAGGTGAACTTTCTAACAAAGTGTTGAGATGTTTAGACAGGAATTGGCAACCAAAAGTAACGGCTATCGTTGAATCTAAAGATTTGGATGCTATGGATCTAGCAACACTTTTCGGAAAGCTTCAAGAACATGAAATGGAGCTTGGACGCTTGAATATCAATGAAGAGTTGGATAAAAACAAAGAAAGAAAGGGATTTGCTCTTAAAGTCAAGAGTAGATCTTACAAAAAGAAAGAGAGTTCCGATGATGATGATAGTGAAGATTCCGATTCCTATATTGATGAAAAAGACATGAAACTTTTGCTAATAAAGTTTGACAAGTTTCTAAGGAGAAAAGGAAGGTTGAACAAGGATAAAAGTAAAGAGAAGGATTCCCCACACTACAAGACCAAGACATCAAAAGAAGGTGTAGTTTTCCATGAATGTGGAAAGCCCGGTCATCTCAAGTATTCATGCTCTAGATATCTCAAGAAGAAGGAGAAAGACAAGAAGAATTCCAAGCATAAAAGAGCATACATAGTTTGGGATAGTGATGAAGATAACAATAAAAGCACATCGAGTAGTTCATCGGATAATGAAGAAGTCGCTTGTCTCAACTTGATAACTCTAGTAGATGATGAAGAACAAAGTTCAAATGATGAATCAAGTTATCAAAGCGAGGATAGCGATGTAAGTCATACTAAATCCGAAATTTCTTCTAAATATGAATTGTTATATAATGCTTATGAAGAAATGCATGAACAACTTGAAAAACTAGCTTTGAAAAACATTGAAAGAAAGAAGCTCATTTTGAAACATCAAAAAGAGATTTTAGAACTTCAAAAACAAGTTGATGAGCTTAATCTTGAAAATGAAACTCTTGATCTTATATATGCTAGTTCTTTTTGTGATTGTGCTAGTAGAGTGAATATTGTGGTTGATTGTGAGAATTGCAAGTTGCTTAAAGATGAAAATGCTATTTTGAAAAATAAGCTTGCAAGTTTCACAAGTGGTGATATTAAATTGCGCACATTGTTAAATTTTCAAAGAGAAAATTCAAACAAGTTTGGTTTGGGTTATACTAATGCTAAGAGTAAATCTCATAGAAATATTGTTGATTTTTCAAATGCACCAACATGTTTCTATTGTGGTACTCATGGACATACTTCAAATGTGTGTTATGTTAAAATGCATGGTATACCTAAAGGAGATTTTGTTTGGATGAAAAAGGGTGAAAGTCCCTACACTAACAAAAATGGATCCAAAACCATTTGGATACCAAAAAGCAAAGCATGATTGTTTTGTAGGTATGATTGAAGAGCAAAGAGAGCTTACAAGTGTTATTCATATTTGCATCTTCAATTGGTATCAAAAGAAGTCCTACAATATGGTACAAATGTTGTTGATAGATTTGTGAACTTCATATGGTATCTTCTCAATTGGTATTACTTTTCTAAATGTTTAATTAAATCATTTGGTATCATTGAGTAGATTCATAGATGGTTATCATGATATAGTGACATGCTTTGGTTGTTATTAAAGAAATATCACAATTGGTATCAAATATTTGTTGATATATGTACTTCTTTACAATTGATATCTTCTTTGTTAAGTGATATTATGATATTTTAGTTCTCAATTGGTATCATATTACATTGTTATATTCTCTTGCCAATTGGTATCACATTGCAAAGTATAGTTCTATTGTATTTGTTCAATTGGTATCAATGTTGTAAAGAAATGATCATTGATTTCTTACCTTGGCTTAGATGTTATATTTCAATTGGTATATATTGCTTTTTGATAATGCCAAAGGGGGAGAAATATGATGTTTTGAATTGATTGGAATGTTTCTCAAAGATGGAGAAATGATTGTTGGAGAAATAATATGATTTTTAGATGTTTGTTTGGAGAAAGGTTGTTTTTGTTGTTTTTATGTAGGTTGCGCTAAGTTGTTGAAGATAGGGGGAGAATCAAGCTTCTACCTAGTGGTATTCAAATGTCAAAAGCATTTATTGAGGGGGAGCAAGAGTCTCACCAAGTGATCAAATTGTTAAAGCATCAACGACTTCAAAGAACTTTTGGAGAACTGCAAAACATGGTTTGTCATTTTCAAAAAGGGGGAGATTGTAAGTTCCATGATGAATGTTTTGATAATGACAAAGTGTTTTGAACAAGCTATCATGTGATGATCAAGTTCAAGTTCAACAAGCAACAACAAACATCAAGTGAAGAAGAGAGAACAAGCTCATGAAGACTTAAGTTTGAGTGTAATTGTTTTTGTTTTATCTTTTGCCTCTCAAGCTTCATAGGTTTTCATTTGGGTAGTTTGTTTAGAGGGTATTGAATCTCATTCATAAGTCATGATTTAATCATAATTTGAGTTTTCACTTAACCTAGAATCAATAGGTGGCTTAAAGGTTTTAAAGGAAGGTTGGTTTTTGAGAAAACAAGTTTTAAACAAGTGCAGTATCAATCTACTCGAGTAAATCAAGATTTAATCAAGTAGTACTCGAGTATGCTGCAATTTACTCGAGTAAACACTGCTGAACTGATTTTTAAAATACGATTTTCACTTCTCAAAATCAGTTTTCAAGTGACATAACTTTTGGGTATTCTATATAAACCTTTTCCTAACTATTGTGATCAATATACATCATTTTGATATTCATTTTACAAAGAATCAAGCCACTCTATTCTCTCTCAATTTTAAAAGATCAAAGCTTTTCTATTTTCATATTCTTTGATCAAGAACCTTTGAATCTCTTGTGTGATTTGTCATAGCTATTGGTTGAGATTCATTAGGATTGTTATGTGTATTCATTGAGTTGTAATCTTTTCAATAAGGCAAGCCACTACAACAAACAAGAAGCCTTGGTGTGTCAATTATCATCAAGCAACGTTCATTGAAGAAGAAGAAGTCTTGGTTGTGAATCAAGCAAGGAGAAGCCTTGATGTGTGGATTATCATCAAGCAATTGAAGACTTGTTGTGTCGATTATCAACAAGGGGTAGAGGTTAGATTAGAGAGAAGATAAATAGGATTACAAGGCAAGGGTGTCGGTTATCTCTTGTAGGCAAGCAAGAAGGAAGTCTTGTGAGGCAATCACTTGTAATTTGAGAACTCTAATTCCTCATAGTGAAGAATCTCTCTTGGTTGAAGAGGGGACTGGATGTAGCTTTCAATCGGGTGAAAGTGAACCAGGATAAATCGCTGTGTCGTATCTCTAAACCCTTACTCTTTATATTCAAGTCATTTGATTGCGTTCTTGGTTGAAAACCTAGAAAGATTGATTTTCATAATTGATTGAATTGAATCTTTAATTGTTCAAATTGATAAAGGGAAAATCATTTTCATAACTAGGTTAATCAATAAGAATATAGGTATTAATCATCCCCGTTGAATCTCTGATCTTTCATGTGAATTGATTGATTTTCGTATGTGAATGAAAACTTTATTTTTCTGGTTTCTGTCAGATATACTCGAGTAAACGAGTCTTTAATCGAGTACTACTCGAGTACTCTGAAATCTACTTGAGTAAACCTGAGAGTTTTTGGAAAAATATTTTGTTTTAATTGTTTCGATTTGTTTCGTTCGAAAATCTTTCAAGGTATCTTGTACACCTATTCAACCCCCCCCCCCTTCTAGGTGTATTCCTAGGGTTCCTTTGTCTCTCCAACCACCAATTGCGGTTTCCTCAATGCACACTCTGGGAGTGATGCTTATTTATCCAAGTATGGTTTGCTACACGTTCTGGGAACGTGATGCACACTCTGGGAGTGATGCTATTTATCCATGTATGGTTTGGCATTACGTTCTGGGAACGAATGTCAGTGTTCCGGGAACACAACGGTGTATTGGATGGACGTCCAAGATGGACTTTTAGAGGCCTCAGTTGTGGAAGGAAATCATGCATCATGCCACCTGCATTGAAAGAATTATTGTGATTAATCGGGTGTGCTCATATGATTATGCATCATGATTTGCTACATGTTGACTTGTGGATTTTAGTTTTATTCTCATTTGATTATGCGAATATGTATAGCTAACCCCCATGCCCTTATTAGGTGTTGATCGTGCATCTAGCTTGCACAAGAATCTGTAAAGGGAGATGTCTCTTAGGTGCATGCAGAGTGTAGAAAGTGTGGGTTGGAAACTCGTTGTGCAGATATCGAGGATCCGACCAGAAGGATGTTTGGACAAAGGACCAGTGACCAGCTCTATAACATGTCTATTTTTAATAGAATTTATATGATACATATTTTGGAAAAAGGTATCATAAGAAGAATTCAGTTTCATAATCATACTTATTTGGTATTAATGGACTTGTTACACTTGATAAATTTTGGGGGTATAATATGATGATTTTACTATGTTTCCGCAAACTTGGATTTTTTTAGTCAACCTCATTATTAATCAAGTGTTTGTGAAAAGGAATTTTCAAGGGAAGGGAAAATTCTTATTTTCAGATCTTTTTCCAATGATAACAAGTCCAAGTTTTCATAAACTTCTTACTTATCTTATATAGTAAGATGATATACAAGGAGTGTTACAGTTTATGTGTATTATGCAAATTGGAATGTGATCATGAAATGCAAGGGATTTGATGTGATTTGATATGTTATAAGTGATGAAGCATGCTTAATTTGAGGTATTATAACTCTATGTAAATCTGTTTTGGGGTAGTTTTGAGTAGAAAAGAAAATGGTATTGAAAAACCTCACTTTTAGTTATTCTGCTGCATAATCTAACCTGTTAGCTGGTTTTTGTAACCAGTTACAACTTGACAGCTTTGAAAAATAAAATGTTTTGATTTCCTTAAATTAATTGGGTCTTTTCCACTAAATTAATTAACTTAATTTCATGATAATTCCTACAGAAAAGTAATGAAAGCCCCCAATTAATTATGGTTTGAAATCATTGAGATTCTCATAAAGAGACTTTGTTTTTCAATTTCTGGTTTATACAGGCTAACTGGTTAGCATTTCTCTGTAACCGGTTAGTGTCTAATAAAAACATTGAGTTCAATACTAGTTTGTGGATCAATTCATGCTATTGCTTTTCTTACTCTTTTATAGCCTAAAAATAATTAAATACTCAATTTTAAAGTGATTAATGATAAGTGCTTATACCTTGAGTATTGTGACTAATGCCTCAAATTAATAACGTGAAGTCATGATAGCTTTATAACATGTTTCCTATATTTGAGTGGTTATGATTCAATAACTTCACGATTATGAATTCATTATGAGAATAATGTTAAAGAGAACCAACCTATGAGACATATTGTGTTTGCATCAATGCATGGTGAAAGAATGATTATAGGTGGGAGATTTAACTTAATTATGATTCTTGTTCCTAAAATTACAACGGAATTGAGTTAAGGAGAATAAATCATTATTTATCTAACTCAAAGGAACAAGAATTATCTTGGAACTCTAGCCTTGTTTTAATTAATGATTGAAGACTCATGTTTTGCTTAAGAGATTGGAATTATGGTTCATTGTCAATTTAATGAAATCATACTTTAGTAATGTCCTAAATGCTGCATAGGGATTAGAAAGACAATAGCTTGAGATTGAAAGTTATTTAAGTTTGAGAATAAATGGTTTGCTCTCAGGTACTGCTGTCTCTAACCGGTTAGTGGGTTTTGTAACCGGTTAGGACCTAAGACAAGGGAATAATTAATTTAGTTTTCTTATGATCCTTAAAGGCTTTAATTAACTATTATTTTAGTTTCTAAATGAGTTAGGCATAATGTTAACAAGATAGAAAGGGGTAATCCTTATTTGTCTAATTAATTAAGAATTATCTTTTTAATTGGTTTGTTAGTGCCTTCTTGAAGATGATAAATAAATTATGAGTGGTATATGATGATTGCATATGCCTAATGAATTATGTCTCGGGGTATGACGTTGTTCATGATTAATGAATAATACTTTGAGTATGATATCTGGATAAGTTGATTAATGAGGTATGATTAGTCGAGTAATCATAATACCTTCATTGGATTAAAAGTGATCATGATTACCCTGAGAATGTAGAATGAGAATGATAATTCGTGATCTGAGTATGGTGTTGATCAAGGGTTTGATAAAGCCCGATTAAGTCTATTTGATAATTAATGTTTTGGAGCATAAGAGGATAATGACTTAAAGGAGTGTTAATGATAATGCGAGCATGATGACGCCTGCTGATTATGAGGATCCAATCCAAATGCGCTAGGGCTGTTGCTCCGATTTGGATAAGTTAAAGTTGGATAATTGGAATCGGTCCTATCCACATATGTTGATTATTAACTCCTACAAGAAGTCATTATACTTAAAGGATTCCGTATAGTACGGTGTGGTCGCTATACGAAGACATGTGCAACGGTGGGGCCGCCATATGTGTGGTAATTGTGATGGGATTCCGTATAGAACGGTGTGGCCGCTATACGAAGACATGTGGAACGGTGTGACTGCCATATGTGTGTGATTCCATATAGTACGGTGTGGCCGCTATATGAAGATATGGAACGGTGTGGCCGCCATGTGTATAATGTGATGATTAATATGTTTTGTTATGCATCTCATGCATGGTGTACAGGGAATTGTAAACGAGTGAGGTGCATGCGGGATTGGAAACCATGTAGTACGGTGTGGCCGCTACATGAGACGGTTGGAACGGTGTGGCCGCCACCGTAGAAATGACAAGGACCTAGAACTATTGGTGGCCAATGGTTCAGGGATCATCCCCTTGTATCATTTTAGGATCGTGGTCGATGGGGTTCCAGTATAGAACGGTGTGGCCGCTATACAGGTGGTGGAAACATCGAGTGCACGATTGCTTATCCCAGAGTGTTGTTTTCTGGAAGAGTTGATTATGGAGAAATGATTTGAGAGACGTGCATGCATAGCATGAAAGATTAATGGTTATAGTTTAAATTGTTTAACATGACACTTGAGCATGCATTTATTATGTTGAAATGATATTTGTGATGATTGTGTTTGACCAATCATATAATCTGCTTAGACGATATGACAAGTGACTGACTCCCATACTACCATGTCTGTGTGGTAGGTTCTTTCAAAGGACAGGACTGAAGCCACTCCTGTAGGAGTGAAAGTGTCTAGAAGGAACAGCCAGTCTCATCATCCGAATCCTTTCGCAGAAGGATCGAGTTGTGAAGACCAATGCTCTAGGTGTAAAAAGGGTTTTGGGGGTTTCATATTATATATGCTTTACACTCAGACTATTTTGTAAAGGAAACATTACTCTTATGAAAAGTACTTTTGGTTTTCACACTCTTTATGAAAAAGTTTTTGTTAACTCGTATTTTTATTGGACTAGTTTTTGGGGCGTTACAAATGTTACTCGACTCAAAGAATAAAAGCGCAATACATAAAAATTTGGAAGAAGGGAAATCAACATTTCAAAAATTAAAAAAAAAAGTAATGTAAGAGCGCAAAAAAAAAATATGTAATGGATATCATTTAAAATTTTTATATTCAATAAATTGATAAATTTAGGTATATACTAAATATAAATTTTTTTTTCATTTCTTAGGTCATCCACAACAGAGTCTAAAGAGAGTTTGGTGGAGAGTAAGTTCAGACTCAACTTAAGACTCTGTGAGACCATTTTTTTGTCTTTTTCTTGCTTTTTACTTTATAATACCCTAAGAAACAAATAATAGTAATAATAATAATAAATAAATAAATATTATTAACAATAAATAAAAAATAATAACAATAAATTAATAATAAAGAATAATAATTACAAATAATAATAATATTATTTTTTAAAAAAATAAAAATAATATTTTAAATATATATTTTTTCTCTTTTATTCTTAAATATATTGTCTTTTTATCAATAAATAAATAAATAAAAATACATACTTTTATATTCAAATAAATAAATAAAAATACATATTTTATATTCAAATAAATAAATAAATAATTTGAAATTAATAACCGTTTCAAGTTCAAGCAACGATTCACTGTCTCAAAACTAGCTACTCCTTCTGGTCTCTAATATAAGAAAATTCAGACATACTTTTGTTTAGTCTCTAATATAAGAGAAAGTTAACTAACTTTTTATTGTTGGAAACCAACAAGCGGCCTAACAATTTACTAGATGGGGGTGAATAGTAAATGGAAGCAACAATATTAATTTTTCGGATTTAATTGATATTAGCAATAAACAAGCTTACTGTTTTTAATCAAAATTAAGTTTCTGTCCAAAAACACTTGAACTACTCGATTAGTGATCCAACTACTCGAGTAGTACTTGTAGTGGACCTTTAATAGACCGAGCGTTTCCCGACCAAAGCCACCTTGGACCGACCAGTTAGACACTGGAACAATGCATACGGTTGGAAAGTTGCACCGAGCAAATTGGGTTTCTACAGAGAGGGTTCACACTAATGAGATTAATCCCAAGCACAGGATTTTCATCCTTATCGTTATCGTTCACAGTCTCATCAAAGCCTAACTACCTCTCCTAGATTCCCACGACTCTTGGTTAGATAAAAACAGTGTTGGATTAAGTCTATCATCTACGGGATTTATGGATATGATCTTATCGTACCCTCTACGAATCCTACTTGAATTCTTCCTCTCCAAAAGGCTCATCAGAATGGCCCATTACACACAGGTAATCCCCTATAAGAACCACCATGCTATAGGGGCTAAGGTACGTCTTCTCATCCCTAAGTTGACACAAGCACACACGATTGTTGACTAGGGAGAACCTGAATATCCCAACTGGATACACAGAAATCCTAAAAAGTCCTACATCAATCTCTTGATTGAAATCATTCTTCGGGCTCTTCTATAGCTCCAAGGCTGATTCTGGTTAAGGACACGACATTGGCGCCGTCTGTGGGAATCTGAGTAACATATCATTCCCACCACCACCATGGTCACCACCAGAAGTCAAGTTGGTGATCTTCGTGATCGCATTGGCCGCACTCGTGGCAGACCCAGAAACGCTACCAACAATGATCCGCAGCCGCAATCTGCAGGTGATTTACGTGATATTCTCAACCATAATCATGTGAATAATTTACAACTACCACACGCGTCTCACTCTGGAGCACGAGATAATCCGCAACCACCGAGTTATTCACAGAGTCAGCTACCCCCAAATCGTAGCCAAAATCATAGTGGACATCATGCCACCCATTCCCAAACACCACAATCTCCTCACACTAGAGCTGGGAGTAATCCCCAGCCCCTTCAAGTTTTACAAACAATATTACCCCCACCACCTCCGCCACCCCCTCCTACACCACCTCCCTCTACCCATGGTGATTCAAGTAGCACAGCCCCAACTACCCGTAATACAGCCAGATCTACTGGAACCCGAGCACATCATGGTAGAAATACCCGCTAAACCCCTAACCCACCTGTCCAACCCAACCCTGACCATATAAGCATAACCCCTAGAACTAGGTTAAACCCTGGAAGAACCGCCCATGGTAATTCCCGCCATAGCCATTCCACTAGTAGATCTTATGCCACATCTGCGTCAGCTCGTGCTCGTGAGCAAGAGATGATTAACATACTCAATAGACAGACAAATCTAATTGAGCAGCAAGGCCGAGCAATCGCCGACCTTCAACAACAAGCAATGGCAAGGATCGCTCAAAACCAACCAGCCGCCATGTACCCTCATAACCAAATAACCCAAACTTCGAATCCTCAGCCTCTCCCCGTAATGCAACTTCCTCCACCTCAAAATTTCCATACCAACCCAGTTGTAAATTATGATCAGGATGACTCCCACCCTTGCCATCCATTTACCCCATATATCATGGACTTTGAAACCTCTCAGGGATACTTAGGTCCGTCCAATGTACCACATTACAACGGCCTGACTGACCCAGTTGACCATATAGTTTCTTACGAGGGAGCAATGAATTATTATGGAGGTGGCGATCGGATGAAATGCCGAGCTTTTTCCATGACCCTTGAACCTTCGGTACTACGGTGGTATTCGTCTCTCCCTCGACACTCCATCAATTCTTGGGAAGAGATGAAACGTGTATTTCTAAACAGATACACAGCCAGCTGCATCCAGCCCAAATCCGATCATACACTGGCTACAGTCACACAAAAACAAGATGAACCATTGAAGGATTACTTATCACGCTTCCATACAGAAGCTAGTTCCGTTCCCCGACTGGAGCCAGGTGTGGCAGTGTTATTATTTACACAAGGTTTACAACCGGGAGATTTCAGGAAATCATTAATTGGGAAACCTCCAAAGGATATGGCCGAGCTAAGACAAAAGTCGAATAAATTCATCAACTTGGAGGAATTCCACAAGGGGCAGAAATTCAGAGACGATAGGCAACGAGCTGACCCTCAAGGTCAGAGCAAACAAAAACGTGACGAACGTTTTGGTGGAAGACAGGATAGGAATGATCGGGACCGAAGGATACCTCCGAGGAATAAATTTCAGGAATACACTCCTTTAACTGTTCCAAGGAGTCAAATCCTTCGGGAGACAATGCAGACTGACTTACGCTCGGCCCAAAGACCTCCGTCTTTAAGAAAGGGCGCACAGCGTGATAGGTCGAAATATTGTGACTTTCACAAAGGATATGGGCATACGACCAACGAGTGCATTTGGTTAAGAGATCTAATTGAAGAAATGATCAGAGATGGTAAACTACAACAATATATCAGAGATGCAGCCGGGCAGAGAGGTAGGAACAGATCCCATTCGCCAGTAAAATCCAAACGCCAAAGAAGTAGGTCACCAGATGATAGAAATGCCGGGAGACAGAAAACCGACCCCGCTCCGGCCACTGATACAAACCCAACTAATAATGAGTTTTTAGTTAACACCATTGCTGGAGGTTTTGCTGGAGGTGGAGAGAAGAAAGCCGATAGGAAGAAGTACATTAACCAAATTTTGGTCGTCAGTCAGAAACCCATTTGCAAAAGATCAACAAAAAATGTTCCCATCATTTTCAATGATGACGATTTGGATGGAATCCTCCCAGGTCATAATGATCCCATGGTAATCACTACCCTTATTGGTAATTACGAGGTAAAACGCGTCTTTATCGATCAAGGGAGCTCGGCGGACATTATGTTTTTCCCTGTGTTCAAAGCTCTAAAACTCAGGGAATGCAATCTCACTCCCTTAGAAGGGGAATTGATCGGCTTTATAGGAGACACCATCGAGCCTAAGGGTCACATCCAACTTCCTGTTACCCTCGGACAACAACCTTCGACCAGGACTGAGATAATCAAATTTTTGGTGGTTGACTGTCCAGCGGCCTACAACGCCATTCTTGGGAGAACTTCCTTGCAAGCGTTCGGAGCAGTAGTGTCAACAGTTCATTTAGCTATGAAGTTCGTTGGAATAGATGACAAGGTGGTAATAGTCAAGGCTGAGCAGGAGGCAGCACGGAAATGTTACAATGCTAGCTTGGGGAAAGTTAAGAGCAAGGACCAGAACAACTTGGAAAGAATCTCCCTCGGAAAAGGTAATGTTAATCTGGCGGATCTTGATATGCGGGATGAATCCGACAGAAACAGGCCGACTCCGAAAGGGCAGTGGGAACTCCTAACATTGACTGATGATCCCATCAGACAAGTAAAAATCGGCTCTGACCTCCCCACGAATGTAAAAGATGAATTGTCCGCTCTGCTGATAGCAAATAAGGATCTGTTCGCATGGACCTTGGCCGATATGCCGGGAATCGACCCCAATTTTATATGTCATAAGTTGAGTATCCTTCCGGGGGCAAAGCCAGTTGCACAGCGCAAGAGAAAAGTTAGTGCCGAAAAAGCCGCAACCATTGAGGAAAAGGTCGCTGAATTACTCCGAGCTGGTTTCATTCGGGAAATCGACTACACAGACTGGTTAGCTAACACCGTCTTGGTAAAAAAGCCCAACGGGAAGTGAAGGATGTGTGTCGATTACACAGACTTGAACAAGGTCTGCCCAAAAGACCAATACCCACTCCCAGTCATTGACAAGCTCGTCGACAATTCGGCTGAATACAAACTCCTTTCGTTCATGGATGCTTATTCTGGTTACAACCAGATACCAATGTTCCCTTCCGACCAAGATAAAACCGCATTCATCACCGACAAGGCAACTTACTGTTACAATGTCATGCCTTTCGGATTGAAGAATGCGGGAGCTACTTATCAAAGGATGATGAACAAGGTTTTTCAAGGCATGATCGGCTCAAACATAGAGGTGTATATTGATGATATTATTGCAAAAAGCAGACAGCAAGAAAACCATGCCCAGGACCTCAAGACAATACTGGACTGAGTAAGAAAGTACTCCATGAGGTTAAATCCTGAAAAATGCGTGTTTATGCTAACCGAGAGGGGTATTGAAGCTAATCCAGATAAATGTAAAGCAATCCTCGAAATGAGAAGTCTAGCTAGTCTCAAAGAATTCCAACAGCTCACAGGCTTAGTGGCGGCCCTCTCCAGATTCCTGTCCCAAGCCGCTCGGAAAGTTTTGCCATGGTACCAACTCCTTAGGAAAAATAAAGATTTTCTTTGGGATGATCACTGCGAGCAAGCTTTTGTTCAATTGAAGGAGTATCTTTCCAGTCCACCAGTCCTTCATAGCCCTTTGTCTGGTGAAAATCTCATCCTATACATGTCGGTAGCGGAAGCGGCGGTCAGTTCAGTTTTGGTACGAGATGATTCGGGACTAGAGGCCCCAATTTATTTCATTAGCCGAGCTCTCCAGGGATCTGAGTTACAATATCAAAAACTTGAGAAATTTGCATACTGTTTGGTCATATCTTCTCGGAGATTGAGACAATACTTCCAAGCACATCGAATCGTGGTGAGAACAGCTCAACCTCTTAGACAGGTTCTTCACAAGCCCGACCTAGCTGGCAGAATGGTTTCATGGTCAGTAGAATTGTCTGAATTTGACATCACCTATGAACCGAGGAAGGCGATGAAATCTCAAGTTCTTGCTGACTTCGTAACTGAATTTACCGATATTCTCTCGGATACTCCTCAAAAAGTGTGGTCGGTGTATGTAGATGGTTCAAGCAATAGGAAAGGGGCCGGAGCTGGTGTCATCATCGAAAATCCCGAAGGACTTTGCATGGAGTATTCATTGAAGTTTGAGTTCCAAACCTCAAACAATCAGGCAGAGTATGAAGCAGTCCTTGCGGGCCTCAAGATGGTTCATGAGTTTGGAGCAGAACGAGTGTCAGTATTCAACGACTCTCAATTAGTGGTTTCTCAGATCAAGGGACAATACTCGGCAAAGGAGCCCATCTTACAGAAATATCTTGAAGAGGTAAAGCGAATCATCTCAAACTTTTCAGAATTTGACATTTCCCATGTCCCAAGAGATTCAAATTCCCGAGCCGATATTTTATCTAAATTAGCAAGTACAAAGGGATTGGAAAACAATAAGACGTTGATACAGGAAACCATTCCCCAACCAAGTGTCATTCTAGTTGTTTCATTATCTCAATCATGGATGGATCCGGTTCTTACCTATTTGCAGCACGGTTTTGTTCCTCAAGATCAGACAGAGGCTCGGAAATTGGTTAAGAAGGCAGCTCAATACACAGTTCTTAATGGTGTTCTTTATAAGAGAGGGTTCGGTTCACCCATGCTCAGATGTTTTAACCCATCTCAAGCTGAAGAAATTTTAGAAGAAATCCATGGAGGGATCTCTAGCCATCATATGGGTGGAAAATCCCTAGCTCAAAAAATAATCCGGGCAGGTTACTTCTGGCCTACACTGCAAAAGGACGCCATGGAGCATGTTAAGAAGTGTGTTCAATGTCAGTCTCACAGCGATATTTATCAAAAACCTGCAGAAGAGTTACATTCCCTCGGAGCCCCTTGGCCTTTTTATCAGTGGGGAATGGATATCATCGGAAAATTTCCTACTGCACCTGGACAACTAAATTTTGCGGTAGTAGCTATTGATTACTTTACTAAGTGGATCGAAGCGGCACCTTTAGCAACAATATCTACGGCCCGTGTTCAATCTTTCTTTGTAAAGGAAATAATCTCTCGGTTTGGAGTGCCTCATGCCATAGTTACTGACAATGGATTGCAATTTGCAGCCTCTCATTTTCAACAATTAGCAGTCGACCTGGGAATCACTCACTATTTCAGTTCTGTTGAACATCCGCAAACAAATGGGTTAGCCGAGGCCGCCAACAGAACCATTTTGGACGGAATTAAAAAGAAACTTGGAAACGCAGCTGGCACTTGGGCAGATAAACTTCCGAGCGTTCTATGGTCACACAGGACAACCGTACATTCCTCAACAGGTGAGACCCCTTTTCGTTTGACATACGGCTGCGACACAGTCATTCCAATCGAAAAGCGAATCCCCACCTTTAGGATGCTTGAACGTCCTTCAGAAGTCAACGACCATATGCTTAGCGAAGAACTCATTTTACTTGAGGAAATTCGAAAGAATGCGGCAGCTCATGAAAGGAAAATAAAGGAACGGCAGGCACGAGAGTACAACAAGAGCGTCCGACCACGAAGTTTTGAAGTTGGTGACTTGGTCCTTCGCCGAGCGGATATCGGCAAAGGAAATGCTGGAGTTGGAAAGTTAAAGCCAAAATGGGAAGGTCCATACCGAGTGAAGGCTAAATCTGGAACTGGCGCTTACAAGTTGGAAACTCTCTCGGGCGCGGAGATCAATAACAGCTGGAACGTGGCCAAGCTCAAAGCTTATTACAGTTAAGCTC
Source organism: Crotalaria pallida (assembly GCA_037953625.1). Taxonomy (NCBI): domain Eukaryota; kingdom Viridiplantae; phylum Streptophyta; class Magnoliopsida; order Fabales; family Fabaceae; genus Crotalaria; species Crotalaria pallida. The sequence continues at coordinate 44,189,828 of CM075650.1, read as the reverse complement.
TTATGCTATTGTTACTTTTGTTTAGTCTATTGCTCAGATTGGTTTAGGTTGAATAAACGAAGGATAACATCCTTCTCAGTTTATAGATAAATTGTTAGGAAATTAGCAAACGAGCAGTTTCATCTTTGTATTTTCTTATCAATGATTTCTTATCAATAAAATACATCCATTTCTTCTTTGAGATTCTCTTATCAACATTGTGAAAGTAACGTACGACTCATTTGGTTCGGCTAGCCACCGAGCGAAATCGAGAGACAGCTCTTTACGAGAGTTTAACGACGTACTCATAGAATGCCCGAATTCAGGAAAATACTTTCCTTTTTCGCGGTCCGAGGGTCCCGCTTCGGTTAAAGTCGGCGATCCGAGTTCTACTCACAATTAATTAAACATATGAATAGTGATTCCTCGCACAAGGATTACGATAATGTTTTAATAAGAATCTTCGCTCGGCAAGTATTATGAGACACATGACGAACAAAACCAAAAATAATGATAATACATCAAACAAAGACATCATTCTCATACACAGCAAGTTGATTTAAAATCAGTCCTACAAAAGTTAAAGGAAATTGTCCGAAACAGCCATGAAACAACGCTCGAATACAACGAGCAACAAAAAGAAAGAACCTTACATACGACAGAAAAGCAGATAAAAACCGATCACCGAGTCTCAAGATCATTCCTCAATATCAGACAAGACAATATTAGTATCATCAAATTCTGGGGCTTCTGTCAGATAAACAAGAGGATTAGGAAGATCCCCTGCTTGCAAGTCAACCTCGGCCTTGGTTTCAATGTCAATCAACTTCCCATTTTCAACGTTGTGAAAGGGATGAGCTCCGACCACCTTAAACTCAGTTTCAGGGTTCAGAATTTGAATTTGCTTGATCGTTGAAACAAAGGAGTCATCAACGCCCTTGCTCCAATTGTAAAAGTTGGTCGCCGCCGTTTTCTTGTGAAGAAGAGCTTTCTCCTGTAATTTCCGAGCAATAACAGCAGACTTCTCTACTTCAGATTTCAGCTCGTCCACCCTCTGTCGGTTTTTTTGAAGCTCCTTCTTCAGTGCCTCCTCCACTTCCTTCTTCTTATCCTCTGCAGCTTTTTGAGAAACCTTCAAAGAATCTCTCTCATTGATCAGCTCGGTTCTGTCAGCTTTCAAATTCTCCAATTCATTTTTCACTCGGACCAGTTCGTCCGAAAGACTAGCCTCTTGAGCGGCAGACATCTCTCGAGCCTCTTTCTGTTGAATGTTAAGACCAGTAAACAGATCTCCCGATTGTTTGGCCAAAAAATAAGTCAGGTTGGCACTTCGAAGTAGATACTTCGTCAAAGTCATGTTGCAGCGTGACCACTCGTCGGCAGTAAGAATTCCGAACCGAGGATAGTCAGATTCGGGACAGACAAACTTGGGAAACCTTTCATCTAAATCCCGGTCCCAAATTGATGTTTCTGGTGAAGTTGCAGCAGCAGATGGAGCAGTAGCAGCTTTGGTACTGGTCCCCTCGGCCCTGACATTCGCCCCCTCAGACACTTTTTCTTTGCCTTTATCCAACCGTCGGCGACGAGTTTGTTATTGAGGGGGAGAGGAGACTCGGACTTGACCGCTCGGACCCAACGAAACTGTGGCAGCAACAACAACCACATTAGAATCTGGTCGAGGAGATGCCTCGACTGGAGAAGCAGAAGGAGCAGAAGTACTTAAACTTGGAGTACTCAAGTTTGAAGACCCGGAAGCTACACTTGTTGCAGGGGTTTTCCTTTTCTTGCCCCCCTGGAGCAGAGCAGCCATTCGGGAAGCCATTTTTTCTGCAAAAGAAACACGATTAGACCCGAATAAATCACAAGTATAATAGCAGAAAGAAAACAACTTACCAAGTTCAGCTTTGACATCTGATGAAGGGATATCCACTATATCCCTCGTTTCTATCATTCCGTTGGTGACCAAGTATTTCTCAATAGCTCGGCACACGTCTTTCTCATATTCAGCGAGCTCTTTCCAATCCGACGCATATGATGCAATCCTCCGATTGAAAAAGCTTGCATTCCATTGAAGAGGGAATCGAGGGATTGGTCGCCTTTCGCCAGGACGGGTGAACCAGCAGACATCATTGCCAACAAAGTTATATTTAAAAAAGAAAGGCTTGAACCCTTTCCAAGACTCAGAATACTTAGTGAAAAGAGCATATCCATTACGTGACTTCAAAGAAACCCAAGGTCGTCTTACAGATCCTCTCTCAAAAGTGTTGCATTGGGGAGCAAATAGATAGAAAAAAATTGGAATAGTGCAAGACCATTCCATTGCAGAACAAACTTGTTGAAAACCTCTAACAAAAGCCCAAGCGTTCGGATGCAGTTGTGAAGGAGCTACTCTCAGGGTATTCAAAACATCTATCTCAAAATCTGTAAAAGGCATTCTAACCCCTAGTCGGGTAACCACTTCCTCATAAAAATAGAAACCAGTACTACCCTCAGGAATTTGAGTGCAGACTCTTTCGTTCAAACCCACTGGACTAATGGAATATAAGTTCCCAGCATCATCACCAGGACAAGGTAGAATTATGGCTCGGGTTTGCTCAAGGGATTCTTCCGTTGAAAGCTCGGATTGGGTACCAACAACCTCTCGGTCAACCCAATCGTATTGAGCAGCATCCAGTGGAAGTGGGTAGAGTTCAGGATTGGTAATACACTTTCTCTTCATACCTGAGGAAAAGGGGGCACACTTAGAGTCAGAAGCAGAAAAACTTGATTATTTCGGATCAAACACTTATGAATACGGTCGGCTGTGGAACACCTCCCTTTCTGGGCAGAATTTCCCCAAACCAACTGAAATATCGAATACCTCTTTGTTGCCTCCTTAACCTCTTCTGTTCTACCCTCTCGGCAATCCTATAGTGAATCACACCCTGTCTGAACTCTTTCAAAGTCCGAGGAAAATGCATAGCTATCGGTTTAACACAAATATCTGGGTTTCCTCCTTCGTGTGTTCTTGGTACATCAGAATTTACAGAATCCTCACTCATGATTAACGCAGCTTCGGTACAAACCCTAAGAAGTTAAGTGCAGCAAAACGTGAAACAAACCTAAGAAACACTACGGCGATCACTCAACAAACGACAAAGAGGGGCAAAGAACTTCAAAAGACAAAGGGGTATACTCATGAACAGTAAATGAGGGTTTTACCGAACCCTAAGAAATCTCATTAAAGTCAAGGGGAATAGGACCAGTACTAATGCGCAAAAAAGAAAGTTCTAAGCACGACACCTATGGCAAATAGCAGAAACAGTCGCATGCAAAGAATCTTAAAAAAGCACAGAAGAGAGAGAAAATAATCAGAGATGGAAAGAAATGTTCGTTACCTGTTGATGGAGAATAACCAAGAAATCGAAGAAAAATGAAGACCACGAAGATGGAAATGGACTTAATGCAGTGAAGAAAGACGAAGTGGTGGCAAGAAATCCTTGGGTAAACTCTGACTTCATTGATCAAAATCCCAGGAAAACGATGAATGAAGGAGAGAGAGAAGAACTTAAGATGTTTCTAGTTCTGGTTGTCAAAAGAAATGACTTCTGAAAAAACCGCTCCTTGAAATTCACTTTAAAAGTTCCCTCCACTATCTCAAAAACTTGGGCCGAATCAGAAAAAGCCCATTTATGATGAAATTAAATACGTGGCGCTTCCAGCAAATTTGAAATCATAACGTTTTAGTTCCCGGTAAAGAAAAGGACACGTGGAAGCATAAGTAGAATTGAAGGGTCACTTCTGGGTCAATCAAACGACAACTCTGATAAAAGCACTTGGATGGTCGGGTATCTCTTTCCATTAACGAAGCTCGGTCGAAAAACAGTTCGCTCGTCTCATTAACTCGGCAGGGCTCGAATCACCCCACCGAGCATGGGGGGCTTATATAATGGACCTTTAATAGATCGAGCGTTTCCCGACCAAAGCCACCTTGGACCGACCAGTTAGACACTGGAACAAGGCATACGGTCGGAAAGTTGCACCGAGAAAATTGGGTTTCTACAGAGAGGGTTAACACTAATGAGATTAATCCCAAGCACAGGATTTTCATCCTTATCGTTATCGTTCACAGTCTCATCAAAGCATAACAACCTCTCCTAGATTCCCACAACTCTTGGTTAGATAAAAAGAGTGTTGGATTAAGTCTATCATCTACGGGATTTATGGATATGATCTTATCGTACCCTCTACGAATCCTACTTGAATTCTTCCTCTCCAAAAGGCTCATCAGAATGGCCCATTACACACAGGTAATCCCCTATAAGAACCACCATGCTATAGGGGCTAAGGTACGTCTTCTCATCCCTAAGTTGACACAAGCACTGTAACACTCTAACATTTAATAGCTAATTTTAGATTTTATTAAAATTGGAGTTAGAAAATTTCTTTTTAAACTTGATTACTTATAAAAACTTTTTACGAAAATCCGGCAGAGTTTCCTATGTTTTCCGGACTTCCCAAAATTTTCTTCTTAAAACCTGTCAGCCAGAAATATTTAAAAACATAAACCATAACAGTTTAATAGTCAGAACAGATCCTAATGCCCGATTAGTACAAGTTTCAGGGCAAGCTACTAATTCATAATATAATTTACAAAAATAATTGTCCACTCTTAATATCCAATAAACATTCCACGTGGTGGAATGAAAACCCTGCTCGGCCATATTCCATGTAAGCTCCACTTCGATACCTGCAAAATATAGCAAGAAGGGTAACATTACACAGAACTTAAAAAGATAAATCCTAAAAGATACATAGCAATAAACTAAGCCTACCCAATACCTAGCATACATTATTCATTTAGATACTCTCTTCTCATCCTTTAATTATTCTCATACTTGTTTAATTTTCTGTTTCCCTTATCATTCTCTTATTTCCAATCTTTATCCATTTTCCATTAGCCACTTATACTTAGCATTTCCATGGTTATTCCCCCTTATTTATTTCCTCTAATTCCTATGTCATTTACATTGTTCACTTCCTATTTCATTTTTCCAATGTCCATTTTATTATCCATTTTCCTTTCCATTTCCATTTCCATTACTTTTTCCATTTTTATTTCCTTTTTAATTCCATTATGTGTAACCTCAAACAGAGATCTACACCATACTATCGTGTGTAACCCCAAACAGAGATCTACACACCGTGTTTGCAACCACAAATAGTGATCTGCAAACGCTGTGTATGCAACCACAAACAGTGATCTGCATACGTGTATACAACCACAAACAGTGATCTGTATACACCCATCTCGTTTATGTAACCTCAAACAGAGATCTACATAAACTTCCCTTTTACCTTTTTACCTTTTTATTATTTGGCCACAGGGTCAATCCAACCACCTGCGCCGTTTTCCTTCTTTATTAGGCCACAGGGTCAATACAACCACCTGCGCCGTTTTCCATTTTTATTAGGCCACAGGGTCAATACAACCACCTGCGACGAGTAATATGTCAGATTAGTCCTCGACTTTGTAAGCATCGGTCAAGTTAGTCCCTGACTTTATCAAAATAGCAATTTAGTCCCTGAGATTTCATTTTAATTCACATACGTCCCTATCTTTATCCCATTTTAAAGCAAATACATCCATGCGATAATGACGGCAGGGACTAACTTGATCGACGTTCTCCTATCTCAAGGACTAAATTGCTATTTCGATAAAGTCAGGGACTAACTTGACCTACGCTTACAAAGTCAGGGACTAATCTGACATATTACTCCACCTGTGACATTTACCATTTATATTATGTTATCCATTGTTATTTCCTTTTTCCTTTATTGTTTTCCTTTTATTTGCGGTGTATGTATGTCTCCACCAAATCGAAGGCCTACATACATACACCATCTACGATGTATGTCTCCACCAAATCGAAGGCCTACATACATCGCTCTTCCATTACCGTTTACCTTATTTTATCCATTGTTATTTCCTTTTTCCTTTTACTTATGGTGTATGTATGTCTCCACCGAATCGAAGGCCTATATACATACACCATCGACGATGTATGTCTCCACCAAATCGAAGGCCTACATACATCGCCCCAGTTATGTTGTATTGTCTCCCCCAAATCGAAGGCCTACAATACAACCCCTATTTACGATGTATTGTCTCCCCCAAATCGAAGGCCTACAATACATCACCAACTACGATGTACATCTCCCCCAAATCGAGGGCCTATATACATCACCATATTTATCCAGTATTCGTTATCCATATTATATATCATTAATTTGCCTACCAATTCCGTTTAATGTTTACCTAATCATTTCAAGCACAAGCACCATCACACACGTATATATATATAACCAAATAGCCATACTTTCACATTCATAATTACCCCCTTGTTTCCCTTATTTCATATTTTTATTTATCTTCCCTAACAATGTACCCTCTCTTTGCTTTAGTGTCTTTGTAATAATTTCCGTTACCGGTCCTCTATTTCCTTTTACCTCTAATTCACAAATTTGTTTATATTCCCATATTCGGCTCCGCACATATTCCTGATTCCACATTCTAATCCCTCTTTTATCCCATTTAATCCTCACTTACTACTTTACTTTATGGTCTTCCAGTTTATTAGTTCTACTCTTTTTACCTATTACGTTTATCCTTTTATTCTTTTACTCCTAAGTTTAGTTTGTTTATCCTTAAATTCTCCCTTGTGTTACAGTGCATACTTTTCTACATTTTCATCCAATATTAACCAATTAATATCCTAAACATACTCACTTGTTCCGGACCTTGTCCTACACGTACATATTCCATTCCCTAAGGTGTGATTTCCATTAATAATTCTAAATACTCCATTTATGTTAGCGGGAACTACCCTAAGGTTCATTAACATATTACCCTATTCTTAGTCACCACTATGACGTCCTAGAATTCACTTCTTAAGTAGATGTAACACGAACCCTTATTACCTCGGGCTTTCTTTTTTTAAAAAAGAACCTGGGTTGTGGCTATAGTGCTGGGCTTATGGAGGTGGTGGCGGTGGTCCAAGAGCGGCGGCAGTGGCGGTGGTTGACGGCCACGGTGGCGGGAACGTAAGAGAGGGAAAGGGCCAATAAAACCCTAACATACAAAGAGAGAGACAAGAGTTAGAGGTGATGATGATTAGCTCTTGCAATGGAAGAAATAGAAGGAAGAGAACTTGTTCTCACATACCTAGGATTTGATGGGAGTGTTGGAGCTAGAGAGGGAGGAAGGCATGGAGAGAGAGAAGCACCAAAAGAGAGGGAGAAGAGAGGATGACACTTGGGACCTTGAGGATGATGATGGATGGCCACAATAGCTTGAGGTTTTAGGGTCTCAAGGCATGGAATGAGTGTTCTTGGGGTGGGGGAAGAAGAAGGGACGAATTGGGAATGAAATGGGGCTTGATTCCGTTTTATTTTTTTCAGCAGCAGCACGATTTAATCGATTAAATTGCAGCTTAATCGAGTAAGAGGCGATTAAGAGGCGATTAAGCTGCACAATTTTGCAGTATCCAGACTTTGAAAGGCCATAACTTCCTCGTTACCCGTTGGATCTTCCTCAAATTTTAAAGCAAGCTTCCTCACCTATCCTACTTCACATCCAACGGTGGAATTTGGGTTTAGAGATGTAAATATTTTATTTTGAATTTCCTAATATAGGATGTTTATAACACCAAAAACATCGCTTCTAACGCTCTTTTGTTCATCTTCCAACCTCTTTTATGATGCCAATGCTTCGTGATTCCTTTATGGCATTCAAAGAACTCTTAATCCATTATTTTAAATCCTTTTTAGAATAATCCTTACTTCCAAATCTTATCATTATTCTAATTACTCTTAGGATTAAAATTCGGGATGTTACAATTCTCCCCCACTTATTAGAATTTCGTCCCCGAAATTCTGTTGAGTTCCGTAAATGGGAGAACCATCCCATTGGTTAAGCTTCTGACTACGGTTTTCACTTCCCTTCGGTCTTTATTCCCTACTCCGGGTGTGATTAGGATCATGCCTATTTCAATGCTTGTCCTCGAATACAATGTATCATCTCTACCTAGACAGGATCGTTAGTTTTCTAATTATGAAAGTTCCATCTCCCATCCCTTGGATTGGAATCCTCCCTCACTTGGCATCGACATACTTGATTATATCCATGCTAGGGGTATGCTCATTCGTTGCTTAGAATAGAGCACATAGGTTCCCAACCATGTCAATTAATTCCTCCGGTTCCATTCTTCCATTGGAGGAATTCCTAAATATCGATTCCACTTGAGGGTCAAGGTCAAGGTCTAGTTGTTGTTTCTCAATTCGGTGTTATATTTTGGAGAGGTCTTGTTTTATCCCTAGTTTAACCCTCATTCGATTCTCCGTGAAACGTTTGGAATTGTTTGTTTAGTAGTCCTATGACTTATGGTATGATTACTAGTTATTACCGCTCGGATAGGATCCGAATTGAGTCGTCAAGTCTCCCCCACTTAGTATCAACATACCTGAATAAGCTGAAGGCAGGGAGGAAACTGAGTTGATTCCAAGAATTGATTAGCTAGGCTCTTCATACCTACGCATACGGCTAAGTTCTCATGCAAGTTAGAGGGGTGGTTCGATCATTTAGTTGGATGTTCTCGGTGGAAATACAGAATATGAGTGTCTTGAACGAGGTTGGTTTGCGAATCACTGTTTACGAGTCTTAGTAAAGATCCTATAGGATTAAAGTTCAATCGGGCTTTCGACAGGGATAGAATTCCTAGATGGTTTATTCGGATTTCAACTAGATGATTGCAATAATATAGCATGTCAATAAACGCGAAGACCGAGGTGGTCAGTCCCAATCTCACATTTATTAACTGTACATCACTGCGTTATTGAATGATAGCATTATCTCTTAACAGATGCAAGAGAAAGGATGACCAATCCTGACCTTACACTCTATTAGAGAACAACACTATCACAAGGTTTTTGGTCAGGTCTCTTGTTACGGTCTTACGACTAAGTAAGGTTTTTCCTACGTGTTCCTTTAGATGGTACTCATGATTGGATTGAAGATGAGCCTTTCTTAAGTTTCACAACTTCTAGAAATACAAGATTAGGAATTTAAAATTCCAAGAGAATTGATTTAGGATGTTCTACACTGAAACTTAATAGAGATGCAGATTTGAAAGTACCTAAAGTGTTTATCTAAATTTTTGAATCGTCTCATACCTTTTGTTGGTTTAGCCCTGATCTCCTTAAGTAGCTGTACCGACGACCTCAAGGGTGTGGATCAGGAAACTGATATTGTCGGAATGTAAGGTTGAGACGTCCAGGACGAAGTCCTGTGTCATTGAGTAATCCCTCTGGGGCTGTGTCTGGTATGATTGCCGACACACCATGAAAGATGTGCGAGACTCGCCACCGAATATTAATACATCACCCGACCCCAAGATATTTCTTTCTGCTCTCCTTGGATCTCTCTGGTCTCCATAGAGAAACTCAGCCGAGTCACCAATGCAGAATGATACTACCGGTATCCCTCTTTGCAGGCTTCCAACACTTTCGTCACGGTCCTGATGAAGACCAAGCTTTCCGTTTTCTTCATAGAAATTGACAATGCAGACATCAGGGAACATGGAAGGGAGTATGTCCTCCACTTCACTTACACCGCATTCCTTCTCAATAAAAGATTGTGCTTTTTGCATCGCTCCCATAACCAGCTGAATGAAATGATCAGGAATATTGGGCGGTTCGCTTCCATCAATTACCCTTTTGTGTCCATATACTCGGGTTTGAGGATTCCAGTCTAAGCCGAGGCACATCATTTTCAGTCGGAGTCTGGCTCCACTTGTAAAGCCTGGTTGATAAAAACCTCCAGGACCTAAGCCCATCTCACGACAGTTCTTTACTACGCCCACCTGTTCTTCATGAGTCAGGTATTGCTTCAGGAGAACCATTCCCGGTCTCAAAATTATACTCTCCTTCTCACCAGCTTGTACCCCCACGTGTTTCTCCTTGTCTTCAATAGTCGATCTAAGCTTACCCATTGCAGAAGTTTGCTCTTCTTGAAAACAGATGTCATATGGCTTGGATTTCAAAGAATCAGCTGGAGAATTGATCCTACGATCAGTAGCCGAACTGCTAGCAGGAGAATGGGAGAGCTGATTCTCCATGTTGCTACAATGTGGCAACAAAGGATTCTGTTGATGCAGACATGTACATAATTTAGTACATAAGTACATAGGGTTTTATAACTATAAACCTAAGTAACTACTATAGAACTTGACACTATTTCCTGGTTACTCTCTTGGTGAGTAACCATTGGAGATGTGAGTTCACACTCCAAAGGCCGAGGAAAAACTGCTCTGATACCAAAATGTAACACTCTCACATTTATTAGCTAATTTTAGATTTTATTAAAATTGGAGTTAGAAAATTTCTTTTTAAACTTGATTACTTATAAAAACTTTTTACGAAAATCCGGCAGAGTTTCCTCTGTTTTCCGGACTTCCCAAAAATTTTCTTCTTAAAACCTGTCAGCCAGAAATATTTAAAAACATAAACCATAACAGTTTAATAGTCAGAACAGATCCTAGTGCCCGATTAGTACAAGTTTCAGGGCAAGCTACAAATTCATAATATAATTTACAAAAAATAATTGTCCACTCTTAATATCCAATAAACATTCCACGTGGTGGAATGAAAACCCTGCTCAGCCATATTCCATGTAAGCTCCACTTCGATACCTGCAAAATATAGCAAGAAGGGTAGCATTACACAGAACTTAAAAAGATAAATCCTAAAAGAGGCATAGCAATAAACTAAGCCTACCCAATACCTAGCATACATTATTCATTTAGTTACTCTCTTCTCATCCTTTAATTATTCTCATACTCATTTAATTTTCTGTTTCCCTTATCATTCTCTTATTTCCAATCTTTATCCATTTTCCATTAGCCACTTATACTTAGCATTTCCATAGTTATTCTCCCTTATTTATTTCCTCTAATTCCTATGTCATTTCCATTGTTCACTTTCCTATTTCATTTTTCCAATGTCCATTCTATTATCCATTTTCCTTTCCATTTCCATTTCCATTACTTTTCCCATTTTTATTTCCTTTTTAATTCCATTATGTGTAACCTCAAACAGAGATCTACACCATACTATCGTGTGTAACCCCAAACAGAGATCTACACACCGTGTTTGCAACCACAAATAGTGATCTGCAAACGCTGTGTATGCAACCACAAACAGTGATCTGCATACGTGTACACAACCACAAACAGTGATCTGTATACACCCATCTCGTTTATGTAACCTCAAACAGAGATCTACATAAACTTCCCTTTTACCTTTTTACCTTTTTATTATTTGGCCACAGGGTCAATCCAACCACCTGCGCCGTTTTCCATCTTTATTAGGCCACTGGGTCAACACAATCACCTGCGCCGTTTTCCATTTTTATTAGGCCACGGGGTCAATACAATCACCTGCGCCGTTTTCCATTTTTATTAGGCCACCGGGTCAATACAATCACCTGCGCCGTTTTCCATTTTTATTAGGCCACAGGGTCAATACAACCACTTGCGTCATTTTCCATTTGTATTAGGCCACAGGGTCAATACAACCACCTGTGACATTTACCATTTATATTATGTTATCCATTGTTATTTCCTTTTTCCTTTATTGTTTTCCTTTTATTTGCGGTGTATGTATGTCTCCACCAAATCGAAGGCCTACATACATCGCTCTTCCATTACCGTTTACCTTATTTTATCCATTGTTATTTCATTTTTCCTTTTACTTATGGTGTATGTATGTCTCCACCGAATCGAAGGCCTACATACATACACCATCGACGATGTATGTCTCCACCAAATCGAAGGCCTACATACATCGCCCCAGTTACGTTGTATTGTCTCCCCCAAATCGAAGGCCTACAATACAACCCCTATTTACGATGTATTGTCTCCCCCAAATCGAAGGCCTACAATACATCACCAACTACGATGTACATCTCCCCCAAATCGAGGGCCTATATACATCACCATATTTATCCAGTATTCGTTATCCATATTATATATCATTAATTTGCCTACCAATTCCGTTTAATGTTTACCTAATCATTTCAAGCACAAGCACCATCACATATATATATATATATATAACCAAATAGCCATACTTTCACATACATAATTATCCCCTTGTTTCCCTTATTTCATATTTTTATTTAACTTCCCTAACAACGTACCCTCTCTTTGCTTTAGTGTATTTGTATTAATTTCCGTTATCGGTCCTCTATTTCCTTTTACCTCTAATTCACAAATTTGTTTATATTCCCATATTCGGCTTCACACATATTCCTGATTCCACATTCTAATCCCTCTTTTATCCCATTTAATCTTCACTTACTACTTTACTTTATGGTCTTCTAGCTTATTAGTTCTACTCTTTTTACCTATTACGTTTATCCTTTTATTCTTTTACTCCTAAGTTTAGTTTGTTTATCCTTAAATTCTCCCTTGTGTTACAGTGCATACTTTTCTACATTTTCATCCAATATTAATCAATTAATATCCTAAACATACTCACTTGTTCCGGACCTTGTCCTACACATACATATTCCATTCCCTAAGGTGTGATTTCCATTAATAATTCTAAATACTCCATTTATGTTAGCGGGAACTACCCTAAGGTTCATTAACATATTACCCTATTCTTAGTCACCACTATGGCGTCCTAGAATTCACTTCTTAAGTAGAGGTAACACGAACCCTTCTTACCTCGGGCTTTCTTTTTTTTTTTAAAAGAACCTGGGTTGTGGCTATGGTGCTGGGCTTATGGAGGTGGTGGCGGTGGTCCAAGAGCGGCGGCAGTGGCGGTGGTTGGCGGCCACAGTGGCGGGAACGTAAGAGAGGGAAAGGGCCAATAAAACCCTAACACACAAAGAGAGAGACAAGAGTTAGAGGTGATGATGATTAGCTCTTGCAATGGAAGAAATAGAAGGAAGAGAACTTGTTCTCACATACCTAGGATTTGATGGGAGTGTTGGAGCTAGAGAGGGAGGAAGCCATGGAGAGAGAGAAGCACCAAAAGAGAGGGAGAAGAGAGGATGACACTTGGGACCTTGAGGATGATGATGGATGGCCACAATAGCTTGAGGTTTTAGGGTCTCAAGGCATGGAATGAGTGTTCTTGGGGTGGGGGAAGAAGAAGGGACGAATTGGGAATGAAATGGGGCTTGATTCCCTTTTATTTTTTTCAACAGCAGCACGATTTAATCGATTAAATTGCAGCTTAATCGAGTAAGAGGCGATTAAGAGGCGATTAAGCTGCACAATTTTGTAGTATCCAAACTTTGAAATGCCATAACTTCCTCGTTACCCGTTGGATCTTCCTCAAATTTTAAAGCAAGCTTCCTCACCTATCCTACTTCACATCCAACGGTGGAATTTGGGTTTAGATATATAAATCTTTTATTTTGAATTTCCTAATATAGGGTGTTTATAACACCAAAAACATCGCTTCTAACGCTCTTTTGTTCATCTTCCAACCTCCTTTATGATGCCAATGCTTCGTGATTCCTTTATGGCATTCAAAGAACTCCTAATCCATCATTTTAAATCCTTTTTAGAATAATCCTTACTTCCAAATCTTATCATTATTCTAATTACTCTTAGGATTAAAATTCGGGATGTTACAAGCACACACGATTGTTGACTAGGGAGAACCTGAATATCCAAAACTGGATACACGGAAATCCTAAAAAGTCCTACATTAATCTCTTGATTGGAATCATTCTTCGGGCTCTTCTATAGCTCCAAGGCTGATTCTGGTTAAGGACACGACAGTTTTAGCTATTTCAAACAGAGAACAAATTTTCAGAGAGCTTCTCGCAAAGCCAAAAATAACACTAACAGCAGCAAGTAAATTGGCTAACTTAAGGTTCAAAGGGAAATACTAAAATATCGGAATTAAATGAAAGCGATAAAGAGATGACAAACAGAATTTTATACTGGTTCACTCTCAACCTTTGAGAGCAACGTCTAGTCCCCCCTAAACCTTAGGGAGATTTTTACTCAAAATCAAATAAATTGGTTACAAAAGGAATTACTAGTGAACCTCACTCAATAAATCTTAACCCTTTCAAGAGTGTACCAAACTCTTGAAATCTACCCCAAATTCTAATGATTTTGATGGTTGAAGAACCTCTTCAACGCTTCCACAGACAGAGCTCCTTGAAACCTTCAAGAGCTCCTTCCTTTCTTCAATGATAAATGATAATATCAAGATTGTGGCTCCAAAACGAACTCAATTGAATATGAATATGAAAGTATGTAAACCAATTGAGATTAAGACTTAGAAAGGGATTGGAAGAGCAAAGTGTATTTTCTTAAATCGGGTTTGTATTTGAAAAATTCGTTTTTTTTTTAGAGTTGGAAGAGGCGATCCTTTACAATCTTCAAAACCCCAAGAATCAGGGAGGAGCGAAAGTCAACTTATCATAAAAGATTTTAGGCACGATTGCCTCTCCAACAGTCATATTTGGATCAGATTTGCTGATGAAGATAACTTGAGTTAATCGAGTAGTTGAGGCACTACTCGATTAGTTTGAGCAGACAGAGAAGGTTAAATTTTGCATCTTAGCTGACTACTCGAGTAGTGCAAGGGCTACTCGAGTAGTTACTGCTAACTACTAAAAATTAGATTTTCCAAATATGTTATGATTTAAACCTTTAATTTTAACCAATCCCTTTCTAGCCTTCATTCAGATATTTAACTCAACTAGATTTCATACTAACTCATTCATATTTGCTTGAGTTAAAAACTAAGTCTACCACCCACACTCAAACAAAAAATAGAAGAGATTACAATAAGGCGGGAAATAATAGACTATAAAAGGTTTGTTGTTGTTGACTCTTCATGCTATTTGTCTTCATCAAAATTATGCACTCCTTGTTGAATTTACAATCTCCCCCTTTTTGATGATGACAAATGCTTGTTGATTTTGCACACTCCTCCTGAATGTATGCTCAATAACCTGTAAAGCTTAAACAACAAAATAACAACCTTTCTCCCCCTTTTGGCATGATAAAAAAGGAGCCAAAATAATTAAGTACATTGTCAAAAGAGAGGTTAATAACATAGGCATAAACTCCCCCTAAAGGAAATCCACTAGAAATATAAAAGAAAACGCATATGCCAACTCTTGATGAATTTAAAACCATGGCCAAGAGATAAAACATAAAACCAATAACATCCTCCACAAGTTTTAACAAAAAGAAACATGTCCAGAAAAACAAGTGCATAAAACCAAGAGAGAACCAAAGAGATATAAAGACTAAAAGATTAAAACAAATCAAGAGGAGGATGGAGGAGGATGAAAAACTCCAAAGGCATCAGAGATGAATTTTTGCATGGACTAATAATTATCTGCTATGCGATGCTCCATTTGATCCATACGAGTGTCTATGTTATCAAGCCCGCTCATGCACCCGGCCGAAATGGGAATCAATATGACCAATCAGAGAATCATGTAGTGCTCTAAAATTAAAGGAATATGAAGCATGAGGAGGAGAGAAAAGGGGCTGATCCGGCTGCGCCTCAGCCTGAAAATCCATAAAGTCTTCCACATTCAGTCCTTATTCAGCAGCCTTAAATGCTTGTTCTTCAACTTGCCTATCCTCAACTTGTGCTACTGGATTGCCACCCTCAATGGCCTAAAGATCTTCTTTCCAATACCAAATACCAGTGCCAGTATGTTTAAAAATTCCCATTAGATGAAGAATCCCCGCATCTACGCAGCACTTATGTGAAGAGAAACTTTCAACCTCTTCACCAGCAGGAATAACCACACCACAGTGACGAATCAAATGACAGACATGCATCGGGTATGGTAGCCATCCAGAACTCTTAGAACTAGAAGCCATAAGCATTCTCTCTATTATTACCTGAGACCAATTTGTGTGAATGTTGTTGACAATTCCATGGAGTAGTTTGAGATCATCCTCAAAAACCTGTCCCAAATTCCTTGAAGTTCTAGGAAACAGACAATATGTAATGATGTAGTGCAAAATTCTGTTTTCAACCGTCAATGGCTTAACTGTCTTATTTTCGATGTTCCATTGATAACCTGGCCGCAAAGCTTGTTGATAAACCAAAGATACATTGCAATCTAACCCATCATTAATTAAAGATGCCCCAGTAGTGGACAGACCAAAAAGAGAATATAAATCAGCAGACTTAAATTCAAATCTAGTGCCACAAACCCAGGAGTAGTATTTCTCTTCATGTTTGACAAGATTAGCATAGAACTGTTGCACTAAACTAGGGTAAAACGAGCAATGAAATTCTAGGAATTGTTTTAAGCCAGAAGATTCAAGAAGATTTACCAATTGAAGCCTTTGCTGAAGAAGTCATTAAGAGTTAATCCAACGAATTTCTGCATATTCCCTATCCTCAAAACGTGGCCAACGAGCATTGCGAGAGGCAGCGGAGAAGTGATTGTCGAGAGAGATCTGATGAGCCCGCCTCTTGGTGCGTTTTGGAGGAGGAACAGAGGATGATGCCATAGGAGATTTGAAAACTTGAGATTTTAGGGTTTTAAAGGGGAAAAAGAGAAAGAGAGAGAGAAATAGGAAGAAATAGAGAAGAAAAAGTAGAGATTTAGTGATGGTCAGTGATAATGAGAAAGAAATTTGAAGAAATTTGTGAAAAGAAGATGTAAGAGCATGAAAACCAGAGAGAGAGAGAAGTGGGTTCGTGTTTTGGAAAAGAATAAGTGAGGAAGAAGAACACCCACAACGCGTTTTTATTGCTGCTGAAACTGACGTACTAATCGAGTAGTACGAGAGGTACTCGATTAGTTCGACTTCACAGAAAGTTTTTAAATGGTTTATAGTGGACTACTCGATTAGTTAAAGTACTAATCGAGTAGTACGAGTGAAAATGGAGAATCAGTAGCAGTAAAAATATGAAAGAAAAACAGAGTTTTTAAGGAGTAAAAAGAATTATAAAACTCATTGAAATTTTGCAAATCAGGGCTGAAACAAGAGAAGATTACATGAAGAACTTTCAAGCTTATCAAATTTAAACTTAATATTTTAATAAATAAAAGGAACACAATCAACTTCATATTGAAATAAGACTTTGTTTTAGGTGATTGTTCAAATGAGCGTACTGAAGTCAATTAGCTTACACTTGATTCATCCAAAATGCCTAGCTCCCTTCTTATACGATAAAAAGTGTCTCTAGGCAGGAGTTTTGTAAAAACATCAGCTAATTGATTTTCAGTACTTACAAAATCTATAGTACAATCACCCTTTTAAACATGATCTCGAAGAAAATGGTGTCTTATTTCTATGTGTTTTGTTCGCGAATGATACACAGGATTCTTAGTTAGATTGATTGCACTAGTATTGTCACATTTGATAGGAATGTGATCCAATTTTAATCTAAAATCTGACAGTTGTTGTTTCATCCGTAGGATTTGGGCACAACAACTACCAGCTACAATATATTCTGCTTCAGCAGTTGAAAGAGCAACACAAGTTTGCTTTTTAGAAAACCAAGAGACCAATGAACTTCCCAATAAATGACAAGTTCCACTAGTGCTTTTTCGATCAAGCTTGCATCCCGTGAAATCAGAATCAGAATATCCAATCAAACTAACATTAGCATCACTAGGATACCATAATCCAGTGTTCTCAGTTGCTTTTAAATATTTAAATATACGTTTAACAGCAGATAAATGTGATTCTTTAGGTTTTGCTTGAAAGCGCGCACATATACAAACACTGTAAAAACTACAATCAGTGGGTGAATTAACTAGAGAACAATATGAGAACACCTAGAAGGGGGGGTTGAATAGGTGTTAAAGAAACCTTGAAAGATTTTCGAATAAAACAAATTGAAACAATTAAAACAAATGATTTTTACAAATTCTGAAGCTCTTAATCGATTATTACAAGTGATAATCGATTATGACCTGACAGCAAATTTTCAGATAATCGATTATGCAAAGTGGATAATCGATTATTCACTGCAGAAACAGAAAAAAATCACTTTTTCAATCGAAAACGAAAAATCAATCAATTAACATAGAATATCAGATATAGCACGGAATTGATTAACACCAAGATTATTAATGATTACCTTGGTTATGAAAAAGGTTTTTCCCAAATCAATTTGAACAATTAAACCCTAATTCAATCAATTATGGAAAATCAACCTTTTCTAGGTTTTCAATCAAGAAAAATATGAAATAACAAATATTAAAGAGTTAAGGGAAGAGAAGCTTGCTCAGAGATTTATACTGGTTCACTATCAACCACCGAGAGCTACATCTAGTCACCTCTGTCACAATAGAGAGAGTTTCTTCAATAAGGAATTAGAATTCTCAGATTACAAGTAATACACCTCTCAAGACTCCCTTCTTGATAGCCTCCAAGAGATACCTCACTCTTGTCTTGCAATCCTTTTTAACTTCTAATATAACCTCTCCTTGATTGATGATAACCCCACATCAAGGCTTCCACTTTGCTTGTTGATTCCTCACAACAAGACTTCCAATTCTTCTTAGTTTGCTTGATGAACAACCACCAAGACTTCTTCTTTGTTGTAGAGTGTTTGCCTCTTGCAATGATTACAACTCAATTCAAAACAATAAACTTAACTGAATCTCACTCAAGAAATATGAACAATTACACTTGAGATTCAAAAAGCTTCTTGATCAAAGAATATGAAAAGTAAGAACTTTGATCTTTGTAAAAGTGAGAGAGAATGTTGAGAGAATAGTGTGGCTTTGATCTTTCTAGAATGATATGAAAAATGAAGTTGTTATTGTTCACAATGAATAGAAAAAGGTTTATATAGAATACCCAAAAGTTAGGAAACTTAAAAACTGATTTTGAGAAGTGAAAAACTGTTTTAAAAAGCTATTCTGTATGTGATGATCGATTAAGCCTTTCAGATAATCGATTAACCCTTTGTTGAAAGATGATAATCGATTATGCAAATCAAATAATCGATTAAGACCTGATCAATCTCCTGATAATTAATTATTGCTTCCTCATAATCGATTAAAGGCTGTAAAAGTTGATTAAAAACTTGTTTTCTCAAAACTAAACCTTTTCTTTCAAACCTCTAAGCCACCTATTGATTTAGGTTAAGTGAAATAATCAAATCATAATATGATCATGCACTTGATAGAGATTCACTACCCTCTAATAACTCTACCCAAACTTATCAAACTCTAAGACTCAAAATAAAGATATTACAATCAATACACATATTGAATCTTAATAAGCTTGCTCTCTCTTCATCATTGGTGTTTGTTGCTCTTTTGGTGAGCTTCTCCATGACTTGAGCTTGTTCAAAAAATTTGTCATTATCGAAACCATGCACCTTCATAATAGATCTCACAATCTCCACATGCACATGCACACTAGATCTAACAAACACTAAACATAATATCTGGTCTTGATGCAATTAAATATAGTAGACTACCTATCATGCCTCTATATTTACTTACATCTACCGGCTTACCTGAATCATCCTTATCGAGATAGCAAGAGGTGCTCATAGGAGTTGTTGCATTCTTGCAATTTTCCATTCCGAATTTCTTTAGGAGTTGCTACCTATCATGCCTCTATATTTACTTACATCTACCGGCTTACCTGAATCATCCTTATCGAGATAGCAAGAGGTGCTCATAGGATTTGTTGCATTCTTGCAATTTTCCATTCCGAATTTCAATAGGAGTTCTTTGCAATATTTTCCTTGATGCACAAAGATGCATCCTTTAACTTGATTTACTTGAAGTCCTTGGAAGAATGTGAGTTCTCCCATCATTAACATCTCAAATTCACCTTTCATTAGTGCTGAAAATTTCTTATATAGAGACATATTAGTAGCACCGAAAATTATATCGTCAAATAAACTTGTACTAATAAAATGTCCTTTTTGGATTTATAAATGAATAAAGTAGTATCAACCTTCCCTCTTTCAAAGCCTTGTTCTAAAAGAAAAGAACTCAATCGATCGTACCAAGCTCTAGGAGCTTATTTCAATTCGTAAAGAGCCTTTTTAAGTTTATAAACATGATTGGGAAATTCATGACTTTCAAAACCAGGAGGTTGTTTAACGTAGACTTCTTCATTTATAAAACCATTTAAGAAAGAACTTTTAACGTCCATTTGAAAAAGAGTGAATTTCATTATTGATGTAAAAGCAAGCAAAATTCGGATTGCTTCAAGACGTGCAACCTGAGCATAGGTCTCATCATAATCGATACTTTCCTCTTGGTTGTAGCCTTGAGCAACAAGTCTAGCTTTGTTTCTAATAATTACCCCTGATTCATTCATTATGTTTCTAAAAATCCATTTTGTGCCAATTATAGAATGATCATCAGACTTAGAAACTAAATCCCAAACATCATTTCTAATGAATTGATTTAGTTCTTCTTGCATAGCAATAGCCCAATGTTCATCCTCAATTGTTTTATGAACAGAATCAGGTTCAATTTGAGAAACAAAGGAATCGAAATTACAAAAATTTTGAATAGACCGACGTGTTAAAACTCCCTTTGAGATATCACCTATCAAGTTGTCGATTGGATGGTTCTTGTTTGTTTTCCAAGCGGGAGGAAGTTCATCCTCTTGTGCTTCCTTTCCAACCATGATTTGATCATCCTCATTATGTTTCTCAATAGAATCCTCTAGATTTCCTGCACTTTTCACACAGCTCAAAGTATCTCCTTTCGGAGACTCATCAAATACCACATGTATAGATTCTTCCATAGTAGAAGTTCTTTTATTAAAAACTCTAAATGCTTTACTATGAGAAGAATAACCTAAGAATATACCTTCATCAGCTTTTGAATCAAATTTTCCAAGATGATCTTTTCCATTATGTAAAATAAATACTTTTCATCCAAAAGATGAGATATATTCGGTTTCCTACCCTTGCAAAGTTCATAGGGCGTTTACTTTAAAATAGGTCTAGTTAAAATGTGATTTATTACATAACACGCAGTATTAACCACATCCTCCCAAAAATAATGTGGTACTTGAGATTCATTTAACATAGTTCTAGCAAGCTCCTCAAGTACTCTATTTTTCCGTTCCACGACTCCGTTTTGTTTGGGAGTTCTTGGAGCGGAAAATTGATGTTCAATTCCAAACATAGAGCAAAATTTATCAAATTTGTGATTCTCGAACTCGCCACCATGGTCCGTTCGGATGACAATTACTTGGTTGACTTGGTTTTGGACACGTTTGACAAGATTTCTAAAACTTTTGAAGGTGTCACTTTTAGCAGTTAAAAATAAAGTCCAAGTAAATCTAGAAAAGTCATCAACAATTACCAAGGCATAGTAGTTGCCACCAAATCTCTTTACTTGCAAAGGTCCAAACAAGTCCATATGAAGTAATTCTAATGGTCTTGTTGTAGATACCATCGTTTTAGAGGAAAAATTATTTTTAGTTTGTTTGCACTTTTTACAAGATGTGCAAACGCCTTCAATATCAAATTTCAGCTTTGGTAAACCAACTACTAGGTCTTTGGATTGAAATTTCTTTAATTAATTTACATTTATGTGAGTTGTCCTATGATACCATAACCAAGTATCATTTTCTTTGCTAACCAAGCAAGTGAATACCAAAGAAGTGATTTCATTTAAGTCAACAAAATAAGTATTGTTTGATCTTTTTCCAACAAATTTGATATAATTGTCTTTGTCACTTTTGATAAAACAATGACTGGAGGTAAACACAACATGATTACCGATATCACAAAGTTGACTAACATTATCGATAATCAAGTTGGAGGAATTACCAATTTTACCTTCACCCAAAATCTTACCTTTGTTGTTGTCTCCATAAGTGACATATCCTTTTTCCTTTGGAGTAAGCTCACAGAAGTGTTGCTTATCTCCAGTCATGTGCTTCGAACAACCGCTATCCAAATCCCACCTATTTTTCTTTGTTTGAAAGCACACCTACAAAACAATAATTACTTGCTCATTTTGGGTACCCAAATGGTCTTGGGTCTCTTGAGGTTAGCATAGGGACCTTCTCCCTTGACAATCCAAACATATGAGCCATTGGCCACACCATAATGCCTTATTTTGCATTCATTTGGGGTATGACCATGAATGCCACAATAAAAACATGTTGGCTTTTTCGAATGATTTACTTTTGAAAATGAGCCAACTTTTCTAAAGATTTTCTTTTTGGCATTTGTGTAACCAAGACCTGTTTTGTTTGAATTGTCTCTTTGTTCAACAAGTAATCTATTTTACATTTTATCACTTTTTGAAAAAGTTGCACTATTAGTTTTCAAATTTTGAATTTCTTTCTCATACTTGATGCAACTTTCACAATTTTGATTTTTCAAAGAAGTGATAGTATGTTCTAAAGATTCATTATTGCTTTTTAAATTTTCAATGCAATTTTCCAATTCAAGAACTCTTTATAGTTTAAAACATTCTTTTTCAGTTTAACATATCTCTTAGCAAGTTTCTTAAAATCAGATTGCATTTCAATATAAGAAGTATATAAATCTTCATAATCATCAAATTCAGATTCAGTATCAGATTCAGTATTGGAGGTTACCTTGCTCAGTTGAAATGTGGCTTTGTGAAGCTTCTTCATCACATCTTCCCATTAAGCATAGGTTTGCCTCCTCTTCATCATCTGATGAGTCTGATTCTGAAGTTTCATTTTCTTCGGGCGCATCCCAGATAATGTAAGCCCTTTTTGACTTGTAGTCCTTGCCTCTCTTTCTTTCATCACCACTTTTCTTTTGCAATTTGGGACAGTATGCTTTTATGTGTCCCGGTTCACCACACTCATGGCATTTGATTTTATCTTTTGAATTATTTCCTTTGTGATGGAAATCTTTGGTCTCTTTTCCTTTGCTTTTAAAATTTCTTTTATTTTGAAAAATTTTCCAAACTTTTTAACCATAAGATCAAAGGTTTCCTCGTCAATTTTAGAATTTGAATCACTATCAGAAGATTCTTTACTTTCCTTGGAGAACTTGGTGGAGGCCTTTAGGGAGATCCCCTTTTTCTTTTTGTCCGACTCTTCATGCATGGTTAGACGTCCTAACTCCATCTCATGCTCTTGAAGCTTCCCGAAAAGTGTTTCTATGTCCATGGTGTCCAAATCCTTTGATTCCATAATGGCTGTGACCTTTGGTTGCCATTCCCTACTCAAACATCTCAACACTTTGTTAATAACTTCAGAATTTAGGAAAGTTTTACCAAGAGCAATAAGATGATTGATAATATGAGTAAATCGCTTTTGCATGTCATTTATTGACTTATTAGGAGCATGCGAAATAACTCATATTCATGCATTAAAATATTTAGTCTAGTCTGTCTAACCTCATTAGTCCCTTCATCAGTAAGTTAAAGAATGTCCCAATTTGTTTTGCACTTTTGCAATGAGATACTCTAAAAAATTCATCGTAAGACAAGGCGGAAGTGATGATGTTTTTAGCTTTTAAATCAAAAGAAACTTTCTTTTTATCATCATCATTCCAACTTGCCTTTGGGACTTCAACAACTTCCTCACCTATTTTTCTTCTAGGAATGTAAGGACCATTTTCAATTGCATCCCAAATATCAATATCTATTGCTTCAAGAAATATTTTCATCCTAGCTTTCCAATAAGCATATCCATCACCGTTAAATAGTGGTGGACGGTTTAGAAGAGCCTTCACCTTCAAAAGGATTGTTAGAACCCACGGTTTCCTTAGGATCTTTTTGAAAAAGTTTTTACACTCGATCTTTCGACCGAGCTCTGATACCACTTGTTGGAAACTAACAAGCGGCCTAACAATTTACTAGAGGGGGGTGAATAGTAAATGGAAGCAACAATATTAACTTTTCGGATTTAATTGATATTAGCAATAAACAAGCTTACTGTTTTTAATCAAAATTAAGTTTCTGTCCAAAAACACTTGAACTACTCGATTAGTGATCCAACTACTCAAGTAGTATGAACTGTTTCAGACAGAGAATATATTTTCAGAGAGCTTCTCGCAAAGCCAAAAATAACACTAACATCAGCAAGTAAATCGACTAACTTAAGGTTCAAAGGGAAAGACTAAAATTGCGGAATTAAATGAAAGCGATAAAGAGATGACACACAGAATTTTATACTGGTTCACTCTCAGCTCTTGGGAGCTACGTCTGTTGGAAGTCAAGCTTGCCCCAAAGGACGTAAAGAGTAATTCTAGAAGGATTCTAGAAGATAATGTTTTGATGATTACAAACAGATTCAAAGTTTCAAGCATCAAGCTGCATCTAGTTCAAGCATTAAGCTTCAAGGCTAAAGTCAAGGCTCAAGCTTCATGTTCAAGTATAATATAGCCTGACCTATAGGAAATTTATAAGGTAATGAATTTTTATTACAAGTGTCTAATGGCCAAAATTAGTTTTTCATGTTAAGGAGAAGAAAATAACTTTTTATGAAAAATGTTTTTATTTGCAAAAAGAGTTTTAGTGAAAATATGTTTTTAACTCAGTTTTAGTGGAAATGTTTGACGAAACAACTCTGGATGTTTTATGTTATGAAAATCTATTTTTACAAGTGCAAGAAGGAGTAATCGATTACCTTCTTAAAGTAATCGATTAACTTTGTTGCATCATAGAAAAACCAAAGAGTTTGTAATCGATTAATTGAACTTTGCTAATCCATTACTTTTTGTATGAGAGTAATCGATTACCTGGATCAAGTATTCGATTAAAATTGTTGCATCATATATTTTCCTGAGACAAAGTAATCGATTATTGCTTTGTAGTAATTGATTACATGATGTTGCATCATTCAAATATCAGAGGTTCAGTAATCGATTATTAGACCGGTGGTAATCAATTATATGAGTTGCATCATACATTAAACAGAAGTGAAGTAATCGATTACATGCATGTGATAATCGATTACCGGTATTTCAAAAGGATTTCAAAGTTTCCATTTTAAAGGGGACAATCGATTATCTTCCCTGAAACAATCGATTACCTTAAGTTTTATTGAAAAACGTGTCAGAATCATTTTGATTTATTTCCAGATTTGTTTTTACTTAATTGATTCTTATTTATTTTCAAAATTCGAATTTGATTTTATTTTTGAAAATATTCCTTATTTGTTTTAAGAATCAAATCCTTGATTTATTTTCTAAATTTTTTTATTTGGTTTTGATTTTAAAACTTAAATTATTTTATTTCCAAAATCGTTTTTGATTTGATTCTGATTCTATTTTCAAATTCAAAATTTGAATTTCAAATATTTTCAAATCTTTATTTTTATCTTTAAGATTTGTTTTTGATTTTAAATATGTGTTATTTGTGTTTTTAGAAGGAATTTGAATTAATCTTATTTGCTCTCCAACCTTCTTCTTCTTCTTCTTCTTCCTCCTCCTCCTCCTCCTCCTCCAACAAGTTTTTACGTTCATATCTTTTGAGAAGAAAAACTTTACTTTGGCCTATACACTTGTGATTTAACTTCATTGCTATAGTGCTTAATTGTTGTATCCGTGTTATTTAGAGCACAATTTTGTTAGAAGTCTATATTGTTGTATCAGCACTAACAAGAGTGCATTATAGTGGTTGTACTCATCCATATCCATAACCATTTGTGCAAGGGGTGTGTAACCCTTAGAGACTAGGGAGTGAATCTCCTAGTTCGAACGTGCGGCGTTCGTGTTTGTAGGGTGAGGAACCCTTGTGTATTGGGTAGTGCTAGACGAACGGTGGGACACCTAGTAGTTAGGCTATCTGGGAAAATCTAGGAAGGGTCTTCCTAGTTGTTTATTGAGGTCCCTAGCGAAAGGAGGTTCCTAATAGCTTGCGGCGCGCTCTGGTTGTATTTGGGGACGCGGGGGCGTCTTCGGTTTTTTAGTGAAAAGCTCAAGCGGGTCGCTTGGGGACTGGATGTAGGCCGATTTGCCGAACCAGGATAAAATCTCCGGTAAAATCTCTTCTATCCATCATCTCTTTATTTTCCGTTATTATTGTTGCATGTGCGTTATTGTTATTTTTTTATCCTTCTTGCAACAAAGCGATTATTTTCATAATAATTAATTTAAAGGGTTTTAAATTAATTAGCGCGATAACCGCATTTGTTGTTATTAATTTATTTGTGTTTCGTGCATATTAGTTATTATTATTATTATTATTATTAAAGCTTCCGTGAAATCGTTTTTATTCAATATATTAGTTTTTCGCTGCAAAATCTCTTTAATTTTATTGAAAACGATTTGAAACCAGCATTTGACAATATTTTCATAAACACCCAATTCACCCCCCACTCTTGGGTGACGGCTGCCAATCCTAACAATTACGTCCAGTCCCCCCTAAACCTTAGGGAGCTTTTTACTCAAAATCAAATAAATTGATTACAAAAGGAATTACTAGTGAACCTCACTCAATAAATCCTAACCCTTTCAAGAGTGTACCAAACTCTTGAAATCTATCACAATTTCTAATGATTTTGATGGTTGAAAAACCTCTTCAACGCTTCCACAGACAGAGCTCCTTGAAACCTTCAAGAGCTCCTTCCTTTCTTCAATGATAAATGATAATATCAAGGTTGTGGCTTCAAAACGAACTCAATTGAATATGAATATGAAAGTATGTAAACCAATTGAGATTAAGACTTAGAAAGGGATTGGAAGAGCAAAGTGTATTTTCTTAAATCAGGTTTGTATTTGAAAAATTGGTTTTTTTTTTTTTGAGAGTTGAAAGAGTCAATCCTTTATAATCTCCAAAACCCCAAGAATCAGGGAGGAGCGAAAGTCAACTTATCAGAAAAGATTTTAGGCATGATTGTCTCTCCAACAGTTATACTTGGATCAGATTTGCTGATGAAGATGACTCGAGCTAATCGAGTAGTTGAGACACTACTCGATTAGTTTGAGCATACAGATAAGGTTAAATTTTGCATCTTAGCTGACTACTCGAGTAGTTACTGCTAACTTTAATTTTATGATTTAAACCTTTAATTTTAATCAATCCCTTTCTAACCTTTTTCAGATATTTAACTCAACTAGAATTTATACTAACTCATTCATATTTGCTTGAGTTAAAACCTAAGTCTACCACCCACACTCAAACAAAAAATAGAAGAGATTACAATAAGGCGGGAAATAATAGACTATAAAAGGTTTATTGTTGTTGACTCTTCATGTTATTTGTCTTCATCAAAATTATGCAGTCCTTGTTGAATTTACATTTATTCCCATTACAATCATTTATAAAATGTTTTTAGAAAATAGTGATCTTATTTAATTTTTGTTTCAGCAATTTTTTATGATTTTGAAAAAATTAAATACATTAAATTAACTTTCTTAATACATGTGATTTCGATTAATTATATATATATATATATATATATATATATATATATAATAGAGACTAGAGGGAGTGTATAACACAGGTTTCATCATCTTTTTTCTATAATGTTAATTTTTATTGTAAATTAATGTAATGTTAACTTTTATTTAATTTTAATATTTAAATATTATTTAGGATTATTTTTATAAATCGTACATAATTAATATTATTGAAATTGTATTACAAAAACATTGTTAAAATAAAATTGTGTGTAAAAATACATCATGATTACGATATAATGCTGATGCATAATTGACGAATCGAGTGTTTTAATTTAAAACTCTTCTATGGTAAAAGATACGAGGAGTTTGAAATTGAGTCTAATGTTTAATGCTGATGTGTCAGAGCGAGTCCTTTGAGTCTGAAGTAGCCCGCCCAAGGCTATCATCATCGTCCGCTTTATAAACCCTATTGCGCTTTGGTTGTAACTCAGCCGGTATCAGCCGCGTTTGAGAAAAGGGCATGGAGGCCTCTGTTGCTGCTGCTGCAGAAGACGACGACAACAATAAGAGAGTGAGAATATTCGTGGGAGGGTTAGGAGAAGCCGTAACCCAAGAAGATCTGCGCAAGTTGTTTGCCACTCTCGGAACCGTCGATGGAATTGAAACCATCCGTACCAAAGGTCGTAGCTTTGCCTACGTTGACTTTCTCCCCTCTCCCACTGATCACAAATCCCTTTCTAAGCTTTTCAGTAAGGTAATAATAATAATGCATCTTAATTCCTTTAATAAGGCCTTGTTTGGATCCATGTCATTACATGAAATAGAAATAGAAGAGGAGGAAAATGAAAATACTGTTAGGGCTCTAAGATTAGCTTATAAGCTAGATGACTGGTGTAAGATGAAACAAGCCTCTAACTTATATAAGTTCATAAGCTACCTCAACCAGCTTATTAAATATGAGCTTATTGAAATAAGTCCCTTTACAAAACAAAAACGATCAAGTATCTTATATATGGTCAAATAAGCTACTTGACCAGTAGTTTATAAGCTCTTTGGTGATGTTACCAAGGAAACATATGCCCCTAGCTTAAAAGCCCATAAGCTTCCTCTAGTAGCTCTTAATAAATACAAGCTTATAAACCTCATAACTTATTGAAATAAGTTCTTCTACCAAAACATAACAGATAGCTTATTTTTGCTTAAATAAGCTAATTGACTAACTTATAAGCCCCTTGATGGTATTACTAAGCACACTCTAGGTTTCATATTTGGATTATTTAAAATAAGATGAAATGAAATAAATGAGGTCACACCAACTTATTATTTACTCTCTATAACAATGTCACGGTAGGTTTGTTTTATTCCACGTAATTTTAAATATCCAAACCTAGCCTGAAAATGGATTGAATTTTATGTGGAAATGAATTCGAATTCATTAAATTCATTGGTGTTTGATTTACATTTTTTTTCCTGTTCACAGTATAATGGTTGTTTGTGGAAGGGGGGAAAGCTAAAACTTGAGAAAGCTAAAGAAAATTATCTTATGCGTTTGAAAAAAGAATGGGAAGAAGATGCTGCCGCTGAGGTTGTTAGTAACCAGGACCAGCCAAGCACTACTGATGTTGGTTGTGATAAAGGTGTTTCCTTGGAGGAAATGCACAAGAGAAGAGAGAGTTTAAAGGCAAAGCAGCTGCACATTTTCTTTCCCATGTTAAGAAAGGTGAGTCAAGTCCCTTAAATAATAAGAATCAGTCAGATTAGTCCCCTGAATATAAGGACCTATTTGACTGATGGATTACAATTTTAAAAACTAGTATGATTGGTGCTTACAATTTCAGGGACTTAAATGTTAGTCATTTTCTAAAATCTGAGACTACCTTAATAGGTGCTTACAATTTCAGTGACTGAAATGATGATTTAGTCTTTTTATATTTGGGATTTTCATATATCCTATGAGTAAAATAGGGCTATAATATTGGAAATACTTCCTCTTTCTCTGATTTGATAAAAGCTATTGGCCAATTTGCTTGTACCTCAACTAGCTCAGGTCCTAGTCTTTATGGTCGGAGTGCGAGCATGATGTCAGAGGTTCGATCCTCTATTAGGCCACCTATCTTGGTGTTGTAGTTCCCAATGTATCGAATAAACCTTTGCTTAGAGTGAAATGCCCTCATTTTTATGGATTGCTCCTTGCTTTCACATTTCTTTGTGAAAGATTTGTGTTTATGGTATTTGGTGTCCTATGCTGTGCAGGTTCTTTTATATACTGTACTTGTCTGACATTTTTGTGACTTGAAGTCTCGTTGTTGATTGTTGTCTTTTGGATACTCTGTTTAGGATGTTTTATTTTATGTTACTCTCATTTTAATTTCTTTTCTTTTTTGTTAAAATTTCTTCTTTTATTGAAAACCAAGTCGAATTTACATTTCATTATATTTCTTGTGTCTTGCATCAAATTATCCTTTTACAATTGGATGTTGCATGCAAGGCAGTCTATCCCATATATTATACCGATGATTCAGGATAAAATATAAATAATGGCTACAAATGGGGGTAAACTTGGTTTTTTTCTGCATGTAACATAGTGGCTATGATCTGCTGCTCCAGAAAAATGAGTTGCAGCAGTGCAACAGGGAGGCTGCGCCATGTGATGTGAAGGCGAGATAGTGGTGCGAGTTCCTGCTTTTGACTACACCGGTTGCATTAATGGTCGAAATTAAGAAACCAAGTTCTAATGTACGATGTACGAGTTTGTTAATCATTGTGTAATCCTTGGTGGTCTTTTAATCCTAGTTATTCTGATGTAGGTTGGCAGAAGGATTTAGAGTTTGGTAGGTTAGATTAGGGCTTTCTAGGGGTGAAACTGGTATAGAAAAAAGGTGGTTGAAGGGTTATTCGGTGTAGTTGAGGGCAAGAGTGATTTGCAGGCAATACGGCTAGGAGGGGATTTTATAGTTCGGTTGGTGTATTTTGGGTGCTGCCAACTGTAAATGTAGAATTTGTGTTCTGAGTTTAATGTGTTTTAGAGTAAATTGAAGGAAGAATCAACCAGGATTTTGGCTGAGTGAATATTAGTGAATGTCTACTAGAAGAAATTATGTGTGACCACTGGGGCATGCTTAGAAAAAAACAAAAAGCCAGGAAGTTAGGAGAACAAAATGAATCTAAGCTTCACCCCAAGGGTCTGATTGCATCGCATAACCACCTTAATAGAAATTTGGTGAAAAGGCATCTCATCTTTCTAAAGTGACCTCATATTTCCTATCCTCCAGGACTTAAAGATTAGAAACGTGAGCAGTTATGATTGAGATTCTTTAGTTTTACTAAATGTAAAGGCTTAAATGCACCTTTTGTCCTTCAACATGACAACATTTGCTCTTGTGTGAGGTTTTGGCCCCTGACTTGTTTTTATGAGGGTTTTGGTCATCAGACGTCTTCGGTTATGCAAGGTTAGTCCCTCTGCCAAGTTTCAGTCTAAAAACTAATGAAAGGGGCCTATGTGGCTTACGACGGCCAATGTAGCCACATTGCTGTCTTTTGTTAGTTTTTGGGCAGAAACATGACAGAGGGACTAACGTTGCATAACTAAAAAGTTGAGGACAAAACCGCTTGAAAAAAAATTTCAGGGGACAGAATTTGCACATGAGCAAAAGTTGAGAGGAAAAAAATGCATTCAAGCCAAGAATAAAATAACATGATGCTAACATAAACGCAAGGCCAAATACTTCTGTGCATATACATGGGGAAATTACTGCACATCCCTAGGACTAAAATATAAATAAAAATAATACTAAAATAGCAGTTACTTTACCTGATAACCATAATTATGGTCCAGTGTGGCATATTACAATCAGCGCTATAATCATTAGCAATCCAGAATGTAGAAAATATTTGATCTTTAAACTTAGGCTTTCTGATTGCTGCTGAATAAGTGTTCACCATGCAAGATCCCACAATTGGGTACTCATCTCGCAATCAACAATGCCCCTCTCCCTTGCTTCATATTTATTGAGGAAATTCGTCATCACCAATTTTTGTACGAAAAATACTGTCTAGTGACTTTAATGAATAAATATGTGATTACAAGTTATTTACCATGCATTCTTGCATTTTTTTCAAACTCATACATCAATGTCTATATATGTTGCTCATGTGGTGATGCTTCTTGCTTCCAGTGCTAAATTTTTTTGCTTAATATGTATGCTCTTAACCTTTTCGGTTCTTAAATTGTTTTATTGATATTGAACATATAGTTATTTAATTATATTGAATGTATTCTTCCCTTCACCAAAAAATTAAAATAAAATGTATTCTCCCTTTTCCCCTATATTTAATTATATATAATATTATTGGTGAATGATATGAATCAATATTTACATGCTACACTACAGGTGAAATCCATACCGTTCGGTGGAACTGGCAAGCACAAATACAGTTTCCAGAATATTAAAGTGCCTCCAATGCCTGTGCATTTCTGTGATTGTGAGGAACATTGTAGTCCTTCTGGCACAGAAAGAGGAAAGCTATCTTTTGATAGGGTAGCAGAAAGTGATGGAATGAATGATGAAGAAATTAACATAATGAATGCTGTGATGAACAAGCTATTGGAAAAAGAAAAGGTTTCCAACGCCAAGCATCTTGAAAAGCAACAGGATTCTATTGAATCACCTGATGCCTTACATTCCAATGAATGTGAGATATATAGTGGAACAGATGAAGATGACCTCATAATTAATATTCAAACAAATAAAAGAAAAGCAGCTTTATCAGGTAGCCAGGAACTTGAAAGAATTCTGCAAAATCAGGTTGGTTTTTTTCCCCCTTCATCTTTTGTGGTTGAGGGGGGGATAAAGTCATGTTAGGTTATGTTTAGTTGGGAATTTGGTAATGTCCGTTTCCTTTTACCAAAGAATATGTGTATCTCTGTTTTGTCTTATTGCTGTTTTGGATATTCAGGAATCATGGTTGAATGAAACAAGAATTTCCAAGGAAGAACCCAGCAAGACTATGCCTGAAATGAAGAAAAGGAATAATAGCAATCCTAGCAAGAAGAGAAAGTCACTTCCCAAATTGGAAAAGGAAAGCAATGAGGGTGTGTCTACTACCCCTGGAGGCAATCGTAGTATGAAAACCTTTCCAGATGAGCTGGGATCTGATGCGGAACCTACTGAGTCAGAAGATAGTTTTGAGGAATCAACTAAAGTTTCTTGGTCTCAGAAGTCTTCATGGAAAAAACTTCTTGGTGATGGAGGCAATACTGCTTTCAATGCATCTCTCATACTGCCAAAGTTCGATTCTGGTAAAGAGCAACAAAGATCTGATAGTCCCAGTGCACTCTCATCCAGAAAGAAAAAAACTAAAAACTCGGAAAGGGATAGATGCACAGTGAGCAGAGCTACCAATACGCAAGTGACAGAAGTGCTTGCTGAAGCTCTGCCTACTGATACACAAGTGATAAAAGAGCATGCTGAATCTCAACCTACCGACAAAAATGTGGCACTGAATAAGACATGCAGAAAAACTGAAAACATGGAAAGGGATACGAATACACAAGTGATAGAAGAGCCTGCTGAAGCTCAGCCTACCGATACACTAGTGATAAAAGAGAATGCTGACGGTCAGCCTACTGACAAAAATGTGGCACCAAATAAGAGGGGCAAAGAAACTGAAAACATGGAAAGGGATGGACCTACAAATACACAAGTGATAGAAGAGCTTGCTGAAGCTCCGCCTACCGATATACAAGTTATAAAAGAGCATGCTGAAGCTCAGCCTACCGACAAAAATTTGGCATCAAATAAGACAGGCAGAGGTGCTTCATGGCTGCAAAAGCAATCATGGACACAAATGGTTCATGAGAATAACAATTCATTTAGCATTTCACAGATAGTGCCTGGCATTACTTTCCCAGAGCCAACGCCCAAAGAGCCCATTGTGTACCCTGCCAAATTCATTGCTAGCAAGCACAATGGTTTAGCTAAGGATGCTATGAAAGAAGTTGTCAGTGATGGGTTTGGCTTGGGGGAGACTATCCCCGAAAAGAGTCAGCATTTTGGTGCCACTGATATTGCTTCTCCTCCAATAGTTGAGGAAAGTATTGAAACAAGACCATGGGAAAGATCCACTGAAGAAACAATCCCAAAGGAAAGATCCACTGAAGTTGTTGAAATAAGCGAAACATGCTCGTTTATGAGAAATGCTGCTTCTTTGAAAGAGTGGGCAAAAGCTAAGGCTGCTCTAAGTGGATCCCTCAAAAGAAAACGCAGTGAGAAGTAAGACCTTATATTTCTGTGAAGAAGAGAAATAGACTGTTGTGTTACCTACCTTATCTTTCACTTGGTTTAGAGCAGTGTTTGTATGCATCTAGTTTATTGTTTCTTTAGAGCAAGCAGATGAAAATGAAAGGTGAAGGGCAAATTATTTCCCAGATACTGTGAAAAAAATGCATGGCGTTGATGTCCTGTTTTTATTGGACTTTTGCAGACTTTAGAGTATATTTAAGTGCTAAGTTGGTTACTTTAAATGGAGAGTTGTTAGGAATCGACTTGCTTTCAGGTCTGGAGCTAAACAAACACTGTCTGGTTGGTGCTTTCGAGATTCTAGTGATGAAGTAGATTATTCCATGGATGATTAGACAAACGTGTACCTCAGTTATGAACTTTGTTCCTACCATCATGTTCCTTACATTTTCCTTTTTATTTCTCCTTGACCAGACTGGAAAAGTTGTCTTGTGTAACTTTAATATTTTTGCTCAGATTACTTTCATCTATCATATATGATTTGGACCTTGTAGTACATTTTAATTGATATTCCATTATGAACATTCTCGTGATATTCATACTCCTATTACTTTTTTATTTGGGTTGAGATAATGGGCAGACACAGCAATACCCAACTCGTTAGAATAGTAGAATCACATAAAACACAACTCATTAAAATTTGAAGAAATGATTGTACGATTCAAATAATTCAACAAAAACTTTTTTTCAAAATTAAAATTCAATTCAATTGCTGAATAGAAGTAGAATGACCCATTTTCAAGTCCATGCCTTAAGATTGATTCCTTCGAATATATAAACCTGAATTCATAGGAGAAGCTGCAACAGTTACCTCAAAACCCTAGAACTCCATATCGAACTTTATTTGAGAAAATGGAGCTCGTAAGTGGTAAAAGAAAAGGCAAAGAAGTTGAATCCTCCTCTGAAACCGTTGCCAAAAGAGTGACCGTGAGCTTTTTACTCACCATAACCATCAAAGACAATTACGAAGAAATCTCTTCGCTTTTCATCGAAAGCAACGTACCTTTGGAAGTCATAGATATCGATAAGTTGCTCGATATCTATGACTTCCACCCAGATAGAGCAACCAGTCCTCCTTCACCACACCTCATGCTCATCTACAGCTTCCTTTATCTTAGCCATTCTCTGATCGAGCTTTACGCACATTTTGAGCAACTTATCGATATCTATGACTTCCAAAGGTACGCCACTTCCAATGAAAAGTGAAGAGATTTCTTCGAAATTGTCTTCGATGGTTATGGTGGGTAAAATGCTCGTGGTCACTCTTTTATCAATGGTTTCATAGGACGATTCAACTTCTTTGCCTTTTCTTTTACCGCTAACTGTTGGAAACCAATAAGCGGCCTAACAATCTACTAGATGGGGGTTGAATAGTAGTTTGAAGCAATAGTACCAATTTTTCGGATTAATTGAAAGTTGTTAATTTATGCTTGCTGGTTTTATGAAAATTGTCGAGTTATTGTCGAGCAGATGCTGACAATCTATTGTCTAAGCCGACAATAGATTATCCGAGCTGCTACACACAGAAATCGGTTTTTACAGAGTGAATTTAGCGAGCACAAATCAACAAACATAGGTTCGGTTTTGCCGACTAAAATGCTCGAAAATAAGCAAGAACAAATAATGCAGAAAGCAGTAAAGAAAGGGACACAGGAAATTTTATACTGATTCACTCTCACCCACTTGAGAGCTACGTCCAGTCATCCCTAAACCTTAGGGAGCTTTTACTCAAAATCAATTTAGATGGATACACAAGGATTTACAAGAGAACCTCTCTAAACCTAACCCTTCAAGAGTGATTTGGGTCTAATATATGATGCTTTGAGTATGATTTAGACTCCCTTTTACTATGGATTTGGCTTGTTTCTCTTGTAAATTTAGGACTTTTTGTATAAATGAAGAAAGGTAATTTAGAATCCTTTGAACGTTTTGATCCGTTTTGGGGTTGTTTCAGGTACTTTCGGAGCATAAATGAAGAAAATAAATATGGAGCATGAAAGAGGATGAAAAGACCTTGAAAATGGCGCAAGAACGGAGCGAAACGGAGCCGGAGCAGGTGACGCACGCCCAGGCGTGAGGCCCTGGGCGCCCAGGCGCACAAAGTGTGAGAAAGTGACATTGTTCACTGTTTTGACCATAACGTGAGCTACGCTTATCCAAATGAGACGATTTTTGTATCATTTTGAAGCTAAGGAAAAGATCTACAACTTTGTCAGAAATAGCCTTGCTCAAATTAGTTAATCTTTGGGGTCAAAATCAGTGACGAAGTTTCTGTCAGTCACAAATACGGGATTCTAGAAGGATTTTAATGATAAATTCTATTTGTAGATAAGATTCTTAAAGATTAGTTTATTCTAATAGGATCTTATCATATCTTATCAATTGGGATTAGTTTTAGACTTTAAATATAGGTTTTTCCATTAAGTTTGGGAGACTTTTCAGAGCAAAATAAGAAGATTAGAATAAAATTAGGATTAGAGAAGAGAGGCTGTTATGCAATTGAGAGCAAGGAGGCAAGGCACAAGGATTAGAGATCAACATTGCTGGAGGGATTCACTTGATGATTGAAGATCTCTTGGGGGTAAATTAATTATTGTCTATGATTATTAGTTTTTCCCATTCCTTGTATTTCTTCTTCCAATATGTATAATTGAACCTCTTGTTAGGAATAAGGTGGATTTGTATGGATCTTAATTTGGATATTTATTCATGAATTAATGTTTTTCCTTTTAAATCAATTGTTTGGTTGTGTTTTAATTACAATTCATAGAATTGATCACTTTATGTTTTGCTTTGGTAATCTGAACCTTAATTGGAAAATTAGGATTAAGATTAGGCCTTTCAACTAAACAATATAATTATTCAACTCGTAGGAATACTTTTGGGTAATTGTATAACTCTTATGAATTATAACTCACTTAAGGGATTAAGGGGTAAAGTTTAGTAAGAAACATAATTGCCATGAGGGATCTAGCTTTTATTGTTTCTGGAGTTTTTGATTTATTGGAAAACATATTTTCATAATTAATAACCTAATCCTACAATGAATCCAAGTTCCTAACCTTTTCCATATTTGTTTCAAAATCCTTTTTAGTTTCTGAATTGTTTCATACCATTAATTCTCCATTCCTTTCTAAACTCAAAACCCATACAAGTTATACATAGTAATCGCAATTAGGTGAAATAAATTAGAAACAATTTGCAATCCCCGAGTGGAACGATAATTTACTTACTCTTTATTACTTGTGCGATCGGTACACTTGCCGAATTGCCAACAAGTGTACCAAACCCTTGAAATCTACCCCAAATAAATTGATGGCTGAAGAACCTCTTCAGCACTTGACAACACCGAAGTTTCTTGAAACCTTCAAGAACACCTTCGTTTCAATAGGTTACAAAGATGAAAGAAAAGAGTATGGCTCCAACTCGAAACTCAACAGAATATGATTTAGAAAGTTTGAGTATCTGGTGAGTAATCGATTAAGGAAGGGATTTCACAGAGAATATTGAAACTTAGATTTCAAATGTGAAAGTTTTGTTTCTCTGTGCTCTAAGAAAATGTTGTTGTTGTTGTTGTTATCTTGGTGTGTCTTGTTCTCTCTTGTATTCAGTGTTTCTGGAGAAGGATAGCTGGTGCTTTTATACTGATCTCAGCACCCAACAAGAGGAAAGATATTTTGTGACATAGTGTCCTTGCAACGGATATTCTAGATATTATCCATTTTATTGCAACGTTCTTATCCACGTATGTCCTTTCCAAAGAATGATTCCAGATGCTTCCAATTCACAGCAATGTACAGAGACACGTATTGTCCTTTCCAAATTCAATCCCTTTTTAAATTTGAAATTCAAGTTTGGCAGCGTTGAGATAACTGAATGTTGAAGACGATGAACAATATCCGAGCTTGTTATCTGTTCGAGCTAGGGAACTTGATTTCTTATGCAGCAGAGAGCTAAGACAGAACTGAGCTTGAACCGGGCTGAAGATCTGAGCTTGATGATGCTTGCACTGAAATTGACCAAGTGTGAACTGAGCTTGAACTTGACCTTTGACTTCCGAGCTGTGGTCGAGCATTTGCATTCTGGCTTGAGTGACCTTGACGTCCTTGGCCGAGCTTTGTATATTATCTTGAGTTTGACTCTGAACCAAGCTCTGGCTTGACACTTCACTTGACTGTAGCGAAGGCCGAGCAAAACTTCTGACGCACTGATGCTTTGCTATTTTACTCGAAGGCCGAGCTTAACTTCGGTTGAGCTATTTACTTAAGATTTTGACTTGGTTGCACCAAAGGCCAAGCTGATGGTTTTGCCGAGCTAATGATATAACATGTTACTTGTTTGAACAAAACTTCTGGCTCGCTGCTGGTTCAACTACATTGGCTGATCATCTTCGAGTTTGCATCTGAGCTTCTGACTTGCTGCTGGTTCAACTACATTTCTTCAGAGCAACTGCTGAGCATCTTCCAAACATGTTCTGAGCATCTTCTGAACTGAGCTTTTGTTTGACCTTGATATCTTGGCTTGTGCTACATGTTCGACTGAGCAAATTCCGAACGTCTTCCGAACTTGCACCTGAGCAACTGCCGAGCTTGTTCT
This sequence comes from Crotalaria pallida, assembly GCA_037953625.1. NCBI lineage: Eukaryota > Viridiplantae > Streptophyta > Magnoliopsida > Fabales > Fabaceae > Crotalaria > Crotalaria pallida. The sequence continues at coordinate 44,151,627 of CM075650.1, read as the reverse complement.
TGATCTTCAGACTCGATACATATGTCCGAGCATATTCCGAGCTTGAACCTGAACTACTGACTTGCTACAGGTAGCCGAGCATGTGCTGAGCTGATTAATCAAAGACCGAAATCAACACACGGAACTGGTTCACCAAAGACCGAGACACTGATTCATTTGACTTTATAAAAGCCTTGGCCGAGAACCGATCTAATTCAATTGACTTCATCAAAATCTCTTTGATTCAACACTAACATGCTCCATTTTTTCTAATGAAGTTTGATCTGGAGTTCTAGGGTTTTGAGGTCAGTGCTGCAGCTGGTGCTATGAATTCAGGTTTATATAATTGAAGGAAGCAATCTTATGGTTTGGGCTTGAAAATGGGCCAGTCTGCTTCTATTCAGCAATTGAATTGAATTTTAATTTAAAAAAAAAAATAAATTTGTTGACTCGTTTGAATCGTACGATCGATTCTTCAAATTTTAATGAGCTGTGTGTTATGTGGTTCTACGATTCTAAATGTAACGTTTTGAATCTCGTATACAATTAATAAAAATATAAGTTTTGTGCTGGTGTTAGTTCCCTGTCACACACCCTTCAAAGATAGAGGATACCTATTTCTGCATATGGAAAGGAGAGGCTTCTCCAAGGCTCAAGGTGCTTCTAGTTCTTATCATTGGTGGAGGACCTATTGATCTTGTTCTCTCTATTCTTCTCACTAAATTAGGTATACTAAATTCTAGTTCTTATTCAGTAGAAGGTTTTTACTTTGGTTTTGGAGTTTCCTTGAGAAGTATGGAACATATAACGCGTGTTGATTAACTATTCTGAAAATGCTAATAACATACTGTGATTAGATAAATCATGTTTTCAGTATGTCATTTAGCAATGATGGTAGCGTTGTCTACACTTGGTATATTTGGTGTAAAGAGTTCTCTGTGATATAGATATTAGGTACTTGATGAAGATAGGCAAGCAACAAGGATAAGACATTGCACATGCTATGTATGGTGAAAAACTCCTTATTATTGCTGCAAAATTGGGGTCTAATATTGTTGAAAAACTGTTGTAAGGTCCGTCTGCTCAGCAGGATGAATGAACAGGTTATAGAATTAGGCAGGAGAATGTTGAATAGATAAAGGATTGAGAGTTATTCCTTATCTACATAATTATACATGATACAGGTTTTTGAATTGGTTTACATAGTGATTTATAACAATGTTCTGCTGCGGTATTTGAGATTCAATATTGCACATTCGGTTTGAGGGCATAGTGGGTTTTGAAATAATGTAACAGTGTTTATACATTTCCACGTTGTATAAAGTTGAAGCCTCAATAGAACAGGTTAAACCACAGTTCTATGCCTTCCGATGGATACACTTTTGAGTAATCCTTTGTGTCCAGGTCTCTATCTTTTGCAATAAAGTCAATGATTAATGTACAATAATCTTAGTGTAGGTTCCTTCTTTTTTTTTTATTTGTATCATTTAGATGAATGATATATTACCTGGCTATACTATTTTTTTTCTCTTTATGCTGGATATACTTCTTTGGATCTGTTGTGCCATGCTACTTTGTGTGAAAAGCAGATTACTAAGTGGTGATTTTGTGGCTAATTTACAGCTTTTACAGCACTATCCTGGTGATATCAACATAGAGTAACTCCTCCACATAGCTCAAGGAATTGGTCCTGGCACATCTTCTTGTTTATCCCTTTAAGTTATTATCCTTGCACCTTTTCATGAATAGTATTTTATCAAGTTATCATGTTTTGATCAAGTTATATAATGTACACATACATTTTTTTTTAAAGTGCCTACTAATTAAAAACATTCTGGTTTTACTTATGGTAACTTTTTATTTATTTTGTTTTAGTTATAAATAAAGAACTGGTTCGCTAGTATTTACAATCCAGGTTCCATGTTTTTAAAGAACTAGGATCTTAAATTGTCTTAATTTTAATCCCGCCATTTTCAATCCTGGTTATTGCGTATGGAACTGGAATTAAATTACTTGTTTGTAGTAGTAAACTCAAATCATTGTTGCTAGCATGACTTTTCACAATTTTATAAGAAGGCATGATATCGGTGATGAAGAATTCCTTTTATTCGGTGATGGTGTCGAATTAGAAGACGATGATGATGATGTACTATTGTACTTGATAATGTCACATGGGAGGAAGCGGAACCAAATCAAACTAGTACAAGTCATATGGGATGAGTGAGAGACACCACTGGAAATCAGATGCTTACAATTATTTTGCTTTATTTCATATTTTTATTTTAGAAGTATTTTCTTAAAACTTATGAACTCATAATTTATGGAATAATATACTATTATTGTATTTTTTTTGTCGATATTCCTTGCGGAACCACCAATATCCCCAAGAGCACCTTTAATACCAGGGAGCCCTTGAGACTAATCCGGAGCGAGCTGCGTGGCTGGCTCTCCCAGCGGGATGTTTTTAGTGGGAATCGAATCCGGGGCTACTAGCACCCGTGTCCCATTCCCAAGATTTCAGTTGGGGCCTTACATGTAACATCCCTGATTTTAGTTCTAAGTTTAATTAGGAGAAATCTAAGTTAGAATTCATGAGGAAACCAATAGTAAACCATGGGTAGGAGTTAAGAGTAGTGTCTTAGAGTTAGAATCTATCAAAATAGGAGTTTTGGGCAAGGTAATCAATTACCTTGTGGGGAAGTAATCGATAACAAGCCCTCCAGTAGAATCTCTTTGATGTTGCATCAATTGTAATCGATTACTCTTAAGAAGATAATCGATTATTTCAGGTGATAATCGATTACTTGGGGGCAAAGTAATCGATTATCAGTGCTCTGGTCAATGTATGATACTTCAAGAGTAATCGATTAATTGAGGAGAGTAATCAATTATTTTAGCAAAGTAATCGATTACTTTGGGCAAGTAATCGATTACTTCAGGTCTGATGCAGAAAAAAAATAAAGTAAGGGCAGAAACGTATTTTTCCACTCTTTCTCCCCCTATTTCAGCCACACACCCCCTCCCTTATCTAAAATCTCGACCCTCTCTCTCTCTTCCTCTCTTTCTCTCTTCTTCTCCCTCTCATACGTTTTACTCTCCCTCTCATCCACCCAATCACCATCAACCACTCAAATCCTCCCTTTCAAGCCTTCACCCTTGAGATTCATCTCCTCCTTCATGTCTTCATCCTCATCTCCTCCCTTGGTGGCTCTCCCTCTCTCTCTCCATGAAGCTCTTTCTCTCTCCTAGGGCTCCTCTCTCTCTCCTCCAATCTTGAAGAACGGAGTGGAGATCGGTCAGGAGAGTTGAAGTCCGAGTAGATCGGAGTAAGATTCAAGGTCTGGAGCTTTGTGTGAGCTCTCTCCTTCTCTAAGGTAAGGGGAGTCTCTTTTCGACACTTTGAGTTAGGGATAGTTAGAGTTATAGGATTAGGGTTTAATAGTTAGATTGAGTTGTGGGTAACAAATTAATACTTGATTAAAGTTGATTCGGGGTGATTGTTATAATTTTGGTTGATTTTGTTAAATTATTGAAAATGTTTATGTTAATTCTTTTTGTATATTATTAAAGTAGGAAGTGAAGAACCCTAGGGAGTTGATTTATTATAAGCACCCTGGGACATACCTGAGTATGTCGACTAATTTGTTGATATTTGATGGTTATTACTTGTTATGTGTTATCTGTTAGAAACTTATTATGTTCAAATAAGTGCTTAGTGTGGGTGATTTAGATTATTGATGGTTTAATAGAATAATATAAAAGGAAAAAGAGAAATGATGATTTTATGAGAGTGGAAGCAAAATGAAAACAATTCAGAAATGACAATAAAATATTAAAGATATAATGTGGATTGTGCGATCCAGATCTTGTAAGACGTTGTCCGAAGGAGACTGTACGCATAGATCGCGTAAGACACACTTTGTGTGCAGCTGTAAGACGTTGTCCGTAGGAGACTGTACGCAATGATGGACGCACATTCTGGCTGTGGGTGATCCAGATCTTGTAAGACGTTGTCCGTAGGAGACTGTACGCATGGATCGCGTAAGACGCACATGATGCGCAGCTGTAAGACGTTGTCCGAAGGGGACTATACGCAATGATGGACACACACACCATATAATAATAAAGATATAATTGGATTGTGCGATTCCAGATCTTGTAAGACGTTGTCTGTAGGAGACTGTACGCATAGATCACGTAAGACGCACTGGATGCGCAACTGTAAGACGTTGTCCGTAGGAGACTGTACCCAATGATGGACGGACGTTCTGATTGTGGAATCCAGGTCTTGTAAGACGTTGTCCGTAGGAGACTGTACACATAGACCGCGTAAGACACACATTGTGTGCAGCTGTAAGACGTTGTCCGTAGGAGACTGTACGCAATGGTAGATCCACGTAATAATTTCTAAAAGTCTATGAAAAACACAAAGAGTATGAAAAGAGAAAAGAAAAGTTAAAGTAATGAAAAGAGATGAAAAAGACACAAGTTTGATAATAAATGGAAATGCTTGAAGCGAAAGAGTGGATGTTTGTCAAAAGTAAGTTTTGTCATTGATGTGAATTTAGTGAACCTGGTAAATTTTATGTGTATGAGTTTTGGCATTTGAATATGGTGAATTTGTTGATCCATGGTTCGATTTGTCTATTAATCTTGAGTTCTTGTTATGAGCTATTTACTATCTTGTAATTCACTGTGTTGTGAAAAGGTCTCACCCTTAGTGGTTATGATTTTAGTACATGTGCAAAAAGCTCAAAGATCAGAGTGTCGCAGCAGAAGAATGGAAAGAAGGGAACTCTATGTTGTACTTTCTTATATTATGATTGGAATGCCCAAAACATTTGTAAACTTGTTTTATGAATAGTAAATTTTAATGCTCCTTATTTGGATTACAAACTTTTAAATTACTATTTTTTTTTTAAAAAAAAGATATTGGGTGTTACATTTATGGTATCAGAGCAGTTCCTTCCTTTCGACCAAAGGGAAAGTGGTCCCTAACTCGCTGCGAACACTCTTATCTAAAGCTTCCTGATAAGAGGTGAGACTGATATAAGTGAAAAATTTCCATGTTAAGCGATTTTTGAAAATGTTTGGTGATATTGTGAAATAGAAATGTCGATGCTAAGTGCGTCATAAATGCTTATGTGAAAGTATATATATATATATATATTGATGTGATGTTAAATTGGTATTTGTGTTTACCTGGAAATGAAACGAACGGAATGGGTTTATGTTTGCAAAAGGAAAAGAGAATGGAATTCTTCGGAACCTAAGCGGATCCCTTAGGGATTCAAAGAATTACATATTGTAAGTGTTTATCCGTTTGCAAACAGGAAACTTAAATGGTGCAAATAGAGTTTTGTTTGAGGATGAAAATTTTAAGTTTTGAGTTAATAAAAAATATTGAAGTTTCTTACAAAGGAAATCCTGCTAATCAAAATAACCCACATAAACTTAAACTAGATGGCAAGGGCGATTACTACTGATGGAATGTAGTATCGGAACTGGCCAATCCGATGTCGCATTTATCGGGAGGTGACGTCATTGAAATCTAGGAGTTTGTGCATCATCGTGAATTAGTAACCGATTTCCCATGTATAAAACTTTTTTGTGTCAGTTCTTTATGTCTTGTTGCCTTGCTATGTGCATTTATCTGTGATTTTAATGTATGATTGTGGAGTAAATTGGTGTCAAAGTAATTGAACAGGGATTAGAAATGGAACTGCCTGGAATAAATAAATTATGATCTCGATACTATTCCAACCAAGTGATTAAAGTCACTTTGATTAGATTAGTATCTAAGAGAATGAAAAATAATGTTTATAGTAAATTAATAATCGGTTCCGTAGCTAAACTTGATTCAAGTGATTGTGACACCAAATGAAAAATAGGAAAATCGAGAACTAATCGATTGGATTTAAACCACTGAATCATATCAAATTGAGTTACGAAATAAAAACAAATTTTTACCCAATTTGGGAAGCTATTTGAATTCAATCAAAAGGTTCTCGAAATATGTTTATATGTGGAATAATGTAGCGTTAAAGTAAGCGGACGAAAATTAGAAGTGGAACTATGAGAATCCAAATAATTATTCCTTTGATTCTAATCTATCCGGATGACTTAGTTTGCATCGGTTAGACTAGAATTCATAAACACAACAAAAACATTTCTGTTAAGCTCGTAATTGATTCCACCACTAATTTAACTCTGATGACTTTAATACTAAACGAAAGATAAGTTGGAGCTTCTATCGGTTGACTTTGAACCCCGAGTTACAATAATAAAACTTTTATAATGGAAAGGGGCTTCTTTAATCGAGGAAGGGGTTAAAATTCAATCTAGAAGTTCTCGCATCAACTCGGACGGGATCGATGGTAGTATATATGCATAAATAAAAAGTCTGTGTTTATGTGGGGACGAGTTTAAACTTTTGAAAATGTTTTCAAACGATTTTGGGACTAAGAGCTTTTCAATTGCCATCCCCATGCTTTAAAGTCCCAAATCATTTTTTCATTGAGCAGTGACTTAAGATATTGCTTTTGAAATTTGTTTTCAAAAATAAAATTGATTATGTTTGTGTACGTGTATATTTACATGTGTATACTGTAACACCCCGATTTGGCAACTTGAAACTGTGACACCCTTCCTTGTTACCCAAGTTTAATATAGTACTTAAACTATTATATTGGATAATATATGGACTTGTGAGTATTAGGAAAATATGTAAGTGAAATTTTTATTTTTAAAGCGGGTGCACAAATCAACACTTAGTGTAGGGTTAACCAATAATAAATCCTACCGCTACAGGATAAGCATGAGCTCTCTAGTACAGGATAAGGGTGAATAACTCATCCTTCTTATTCTCTAAGAGCCATGTCAGCCCTACTGGGCCGAACATATCCTTCTTATTCTCTAAGAGCCATGTCAGCCCTACTGGGCCGAACAGGCCCATAAGGCATCACAACACAACTTCCCCTATAAGTATCGTCATGCTATAGGGGCTAAGGTATGTTCTCTCATCCCTACTCTCAAGAACTACGTGTGGCTTGATCCCCTTATCACTGGGGGTACGTATAGGACCGGGGTCACCCTCGTCAGCTGCAACAACCACCAACACACATCGTGGTGGATCTATTTTTGAGATCCACTACATTGGCTTTTGAGATCCACTACATTGGCGCCGTCTGTGGGGATCGGTAAACGTCGATCCCCATCCACAAAGAAAAAAAAATAAAAATAAAATAAAAATAAAAATAAAACAAAATTGCCACTGCTGTTATCGGTAACCGGTGTCATTCACGGTGGTTGTTCACGGTGTGGTCACGGTGCGTTGCTCCTTCGGTGCTGATCTCTATTCCCGGTGCCACCCCCCGGGGCCGTTACTCCGCCAAGTGCCACTTCCGCCACCCGCTTTCTCCCCGTTCGAACGCACCAAGCAACAAAAGTGGTGAGCAAGCTCACACCGCGGCACCAGTTCAGAGGCGAGCGGCGCACCAAGCTCCATGGCGGTCGAATCGTAGATCTGCCCTCTGCTGTGGCACAAGCTCGCGGCGGCGAACGATCCACCACCGCGTCTTCATCAGGTGCGTTCGTGATCGAACCGCAGGCCCGAGTTGTCACTCCGTCGCTGGACCTCTGGTCCCCTTCACTCCGCCGCAGGCGAGCATCGCGAGGAGAAGACCGCACGGGATTCGGTGCCACGACTTCCACCGCCCTCGAGCCTCGTCGCTCTCAGTGGCGGCTCCACTCCTCTCCGCTGACGCTCGCCGTTGCCATTGCGAAGCCGGCGACCCCTTCGACGCTGCCAGCAATTGGACCACCGATGCCAACGCCCTCTGTCGCCGCCACGTTGGTGAAGAAGGGGATGCTACAGCAAGCAACAGCAAGGACCAGCTGCTGCAGAAGCCCTAACGGGTAAAAAAAAAAGAAAAAGGGTCAGCAGGCCCACTTCAACAAAAAAAAAGGGGACCTCAATAGGCCCTAACACAAAAAAAAAGGGGCCTCAACAGGCCCTAAAAAAAAAGAAAAAAGAAAAAAAAAAGAAAAAAAGAAAAGGGCCTCAACAGGCCCAAACCAAAAAAAAAAAAAAAAAGGACTATCAACATTCATTCGGCCTAACTGGACAAATTCTTGAGAAGACATTCTTAGGGATATCAACAACTTTACGGGCCCAACAGCAGCAAGCTACTCCTACATCAGGGAAGCTATTTCATTTAAAATCAAATTTTTATGCATTCCAACGTTTTTATTTTTATTTGATTATATCTTATATTATCATCGGCTGATAATTCTTCTAATTTTTAATAATTGCACAAATATTTTATTGACTCACAAGACTATTAGTTAACAGCAAAAATATTACAATTTTGCTAATTAAAGTCATTACATGTCTATTGTTATCTATTATTGTTGTTATAAACTTGAACGACAACCGCTAAATTATTTTCTATGCACATATGCGAGGTACATGGACAAATAATTATATTAATAGGCCCGAGCTGCTGAATAACCCATTTCGAGATCCCCATTAATGGACATAATTTTTTGCTCTGTTTGGAATCTAGTGGTGATCGCGAGAACCCCCGCGCCGAGTTCTCCTCTTGAAGCTTGTGCTCCGAGCGAAGAGCGAGGACCCCCGCGCCGAGTTCCTCTCTTGAAGCTCGTGTTCCGAGCATAGAGAAAATCATATTTAAGGAAAACAGAGGTCAGCCCTCAATGTTCAACAAAGTCCATTTGGAAAGGAATGACAAAAGACTTCAATCCAACATTCTTTAATCCGACATCCCTCAATCTGGCATTTCTCACCACACTGAATCAGGGAAGGAATTCTCATTCCTGTATTATTTTCCTATTTACTTGGCATTTTACGTGATTACTTTACACACATGCTTATATTAATTTACCTGATGCAGTGCTTTTGACATGTGTTTTTAATGCTTATTCCTTATAATCTCATTACATGCCACTAATTATTTGATATTCTCTAATTATGATTTTTTGTATACATGCTGATACGTGGCATATTGTTAGCCAAATTTCTTTGCTGCTGATTGTTTTTAAATGTCTGTCTTTCTTGTCGTGATAGGATAATAATATTTTATATACATTGTCTTTCGAATGACATTGGGCAGTTTCCGACAATTGTGCATTGTCGTTTTTCATGGATAAACTTTCATCATTTGATTTGTTGTCATTACATGCTCTGACATATTGTTAAATGTCATTCATTACAATTATTGTGCGTGATATATTTATAATCATGCTTCTTTTCGTAGACAATCATCTATGATTTACGAGGTTATTAACCCCAATAATTGTCATTATTATGTTTATTACGTGTGATATTATTAAAATCATACTACCTCTATACCGATATTATACATCGTGTCTTTGCCAAATAATTGTTATTATCGTTATATAATTGTTATAAATTGTTAAATAACGACGATTACCAATTATTAATTTTGTTTACACATGCGAGGTACGATTATGATGGCTCATTTCTCTAAAAGGCCTATTTCGAGCTTCCGACCGCCAAAGATATCCTCAAATTAATCGGTGCTAGACTACTCAGTCACGATGGGCATCTAATATTACAGCGCCTTTAACAGGGTTCGGCAAAATCTCATGATGACATGGTTGTCTCCTCTATTACACATGCTTACTGCGACCATTTCAATTTATCATGACCTCAACGTCACTACTCGGATTCCCGCTTCAAATAACAAGACCAAAGCCTACAACATCCTCGTACCCTCTGCCACAACACCCTTGCCTCTCACGGTCACTTAGAGCCAAAGACGATCGTTGTCAAGATCCCTCCTCGGGATCTCGGCCTTGCTCACACAAGTGCTACACAATGACTTGTCCATAACGGCATACAGGGTTTTTGGTAGGAAGAGGATGAAGAGTACTAGGCAACCGCCCATTCCAACAATAAAAGAGGAAACGCCTCACTGCCAAGAGGGTGTCGGGCATATCAACATTCAGAAATGGTCTAAACACGAGGACTGACAGGGAAGGATCTTTCTCATTACCCCATTAATATTATTTCAATTTTATGGTTTAACTGTCATATTCATTACTATTGAATCACTTACCACATGACATGTGTTATCTTAGATAATAATCGTAATTAACAGTGAATTAATTCATACTTTGCTAATTAATGTCATTACATATCATCTATTACTTGATATTCTAATCGTTATTTTTATACATCATAAAAAGGTACAAACAGAACGATCGGATCTGCCGAGCATGATGACCTATGATTAATTCGAGTCCGAGTATGACGACCCAACTTAATTTAAGCCTTCACACCGGTTGCCGATCAATTTTTCCTTGGTTTGCGCACCATCGCGACCTTACCTATTTGGTAGCACGATCCGCAGTGCCAACACCCAGTGATCTAAGTCGGATCCCAGCATCTCCGAGGAACCACACTGCTAATTCCACACCCACAACTCGCAAATATTCAGCCTTCGTTCAGCGTTCGCCTACACAGATCTGAATCCGACAGTCTCTCAAAGAGGCTTGGATGAACACGATCTAATTGGCGGAAAACGACTATCACACCTTAAAGGACTTCTTAACTCGGCACAAGCCTCTTCAGGCTTTAGCGAGAAAGGGGGTTGGTTATGCAATGGAGTAAAGGTTTGCTTCAAATTTATTATTATGATCGATCAGCTTGCCTTCGCCCTAATTATTCGAATTCAAGAGGGGTTCAACAATTGAAGTTGACTAAACAGTTACGACAAGGGAAACGGTCGTCCTTGGCTCCTCTACCTGTTCTTGCTTCCTCGGCTTCATTCTTTCCCTTCTCGACATCCTCGCCCGCTTCATCAGCTCGATAAACTTTCGATGACTTCCACTCGAGTGACCTTATTCGGCCATGAAGCTTACTACTCGGCGGGTAGAATGGACTCCGACTCTTTAAAATAATCCGAGAAGAATTGTAAAGCCCTGAGCAGCAGATGCTCCAGTTATATTTGGGTGCCTTCGCACCACATCTTTAGAACCTCTCACCGAGCTTTCGGACCTATACCGAGTCCGAGGCCCACTTTGATCCCGAGCGTTTCACAGACCTTATGAACTCGACACAAGCCTTTTCAGGCTTTACCAAGTAGGGGACTAGTATGTGATGAGGCGTATACATCGTGATATTGGCCGACCTTGAATACTGGTATTATGTGATGCATAAGTTACTCGTGATCAAATGTCGTGCCAAAGAGGACCACCACGTCCCATGAGGCACCAAATTGATCATTTACCGTCCTCATTAAGGACATATGTTAAACTTGTGAATTCAATGCTCCTAATTATGTGGATTATGTTTTGATGATGACAAAATAATTAACAAATCATGCCTTGAAGATATTGCAACATCAACATCAACAAGAAGTCAAGAAAAGAAGACAAGTGCCCAATCATTCTCAATCAAATATTAATTGTAAATTTCTAATTTATGTTGAGAGTGGTTGAGAGTGGGTAGAAATAGTTAGTCTCTTCTAGGAATAAATTTTTATATGTTTATTAAGTTGAGATTGACCAAAAATTAATACTTGAGAGGAAAAATAAAATTGAAAAATAATTTTTCCCATATCTGATCAAAATACTCGAGTATTTTGAAAAAGACTCGAGTATACACTCGAGTATTTGTAGAAAAACTCGAGTATTTTTGCCAGGTCAGCAATTATGACCGTTAGTCTTGTTCGTGCACCAATTCACTCGTGACCGACCAAAAAGACTCGAGTTTTTACCAAAAGACTCGAGTATTTTTGTCCAGTCAGCAAAAATGAACGTTGGAGAAACTCAAAAACCCAATTGAGGGCATTTGAGTCTCATCCAACCCAAGAGAGCAATTCAGAACCTTATTGTAAAATTTCTCTTTGAATTTGTGCAAGAACAAACAAGACAACAAGATCATATTGATTCAAGCTTTCTTAATTTACTCTTCTCAAGTGTTAATTCCCAAAAAGCTCAACTTCTCACTCATATTTACATTTCATTCCAAGTTGAGTTTTAGGCCTCAATTCTTACATTGAGCTGTGCTTATTTGTGCTAATCCATTGTGAGATTAGTAATACACATACAAAAATCTTGATTATTCGAAGTCTTGGATTGTTCCCAAGCAAACCCTAAGTGGCTTAGGGTGTTGGAAGTCTTGAGAGGTTCTCAAGCACAAGACTAGGAGGTTCCTAGCCCGGTGGAGTTTCTTGAAGGGAGTTCAAGGAAGCTTTGTGAAGAGTTCTTCAATCACCGGAATCAAATTGGGGTAGAAATCAAGAGTTTGGTACACTCTTGAAAGGGTTAGGTTGAGTGAGGCCATTCTCAAGCAATCCTTTGTAATTTCTAACAATTTGATTATTAGTAGAAACTCCTAAGTGATTAGGAGGACTGGATGTAGCTCATTGTTGGAGTGAACCAGGATAAAATTGCTTGAGTGTTGGTTTATTGCTTTTAATCTACTTTCTAGCTCAATAGACTTAAGTCATTTCAATCAATTAGGATTTATACAATTAGGTAGCAAGTTCAAGGAATCTTTGTGTTAAAAGTTATTTAGATTACTTGCTATTCTGTTGGATAAGTTCCTGTTTATTATTGAATTGATTTAAGTTAAATTGCTGAATTTTCGTTTCTGGTTTTTCTGCTATCTGATAGTAAAAACTCGAGTATTTCAGAAAAGACTCGAGTTGTTCATCCTGAAAAACTCGAGTATTTCACAAAAGACTCGAGTCTTTTGTTTCTGATTCCAGAAAATTCAGTCTAAGCTCCATTCTTCAATTATCAATCGAAATATTTGGTATTAGTGCTTCAAAATACTATTCACCCCCCCTCTAGTATTTGCTTAGCCTGCTTGTTGGTTTCCAACAAGTGGTATCAGAGCTCGGTCGAAAGATCGAGTGTAACAACTTTTTCGAAAAAGATCCTTTTGGAAACTTAATGGGCTCTAGCAATAACTTTGGTGGAGAAGGATCTTCAATAAACCGTCCTCCACTATTTAATGGTGAAGGATATGTTTATTGGAAAACTCGCATGAAAGTTTTTATTGAAGCAATTGATATGGATATTTGGGATGCAATTGAAAATGGTCCTTTCATTCCCAAAAAGAAAATAAATGATGAAATTGTTGAAATTCCAAGGAGTAGTTGGAATGATGATGAAAAGAGAAAAGTCTCATTTGATTTAAAAACTAAAAACATCATCTTTTCGGCTCTATCCCATGATGAATTTTATAGAGTTTCCCAATGTAAATCGGCAAAAGAAATGTGGGATACTTTGCAAGTCACACATGAGGGAACAAGTGAGGTTAGAGATGCAAGATTGAATTCTCTAACTCACGAATATGAATTGTTCCACATGTTGCCAAATGAATCCATTAGTGACTTGCAAAAGCGATTCTCTCACATTGTTAATCATTTAATTTCCTTGGGAAAAGTATTTCGCAATGGTGAAACTACTAATAAAATTCTAAGATGTCTTGATAGGAGTTGGCAACCCAAGGTAACCGCCATCAAGGAATCAAGAGACATAAATAGCATGGACTTAGCCACTTTGTTTGGCAAACTCCAAGAGCATGAGATGGAACTTACAAGACTTGGGATGCATGAGGAATCGGACAAAAAGAAAAAGAGCATAGCACTCAAAGCTTCAACCAAAGCTACAAAAGAAGTTGAAGAATGCTCTACAAGTGGAGATTCCGATGGTGAATCAAATCAAGAAGAATTTGGGATGTTTGTGAAAAGATTCAACAAATTTTTCAAAGGGAAGAAAGGTGGATCTTCATTCAATTTCAAGAGAACCAAAGACTCCAAACAAAGAGAAAAGAGTACCAACGATGGAGTTAAGTGTCATGAATGTGGTGGGGTTGGTCACATAAGAATGGAATGTGCCACATTCTTGAAGAAGAATGACAAGAAGACCCAAGAGACCAAAGGGAAGCGTGCATACATTGTTTGGGATGCACCGGAGAAGAGCAATGAATCATCTTCAAGTAGCTCCGGTGATGAAAATGCAAACCTTTGTCTCATGGCCAAGAACAATCATGAGTCCTCATCAAGAGCTAATCATGGCATGAGTGAAAGTGATGATGAGGTAACCTCTAGTTCTTCTTGTTCCTCTTCAAACTCCATTTCATATGATGATTTGCAAGAAGCCTACAATGAAATGTTAATTCAATTTAAAAGGCTTGCTAAAATTAATAAGGAAAAAGGAAAGAAAATTTTGGAGTTTCAACATGAAATTGATGAATTGCAAAAATCTATAAATGAGTTGAAACTTCAAAATGAATCCTTGGAACTTATTAATTCTAGTCATCAAAGTGATTGTGCAAATCATGAGGAAATTATCACTTCATGTGAGAGATGTGATGATCTTGAAAAAGAAGTGAAAGAGTTGAAAAACAAACTCACAATCTCACATAGTGATAGAAACCTCAACCGGTTGTTGAACTCTCAAAGACATAATCACAACAAAACCGGTTTAGGATATGTTCATAAAAAGGACAAAAAGTACAAGGTGGTTGGAACATTTTCTAAGAAAAACTCATCAAAGAGACCAACTTGTACTTATTGTGGAAAAGTTGGACATATCAACATTGAGTGCCATATTAAGAAGTTTGAAATGAATAAGGGCACTTATATGTGGATTAAGAAGGGAGAAAGTCCCAACACTAACCCTAAGGGACCCAACATTGTTTGGGTACCCAAAATGAAAAAGTGACTTCATTTTGTAGGTGTGTCTTCGAACGGGAAAACAATTGTGGTATCTTGATAGTGGATGTTCGAAGCACATGACGGGAGATAAGCGGCACTTCATTGAGCTTACTCCAAAGGAAAAGGGTTATGTCACTTATGGGGACAACAACAAAGGCAAAATCCTTGGTATTGGTAAAATCGGAAACTCTTCAAACTTGATTATTGATAATGTGCTCTATGTTCAAGGATTAGAACATAATCTCTTGAGCATAAGCCAATTATGTGATGTTGGTAATCATGTAGTTTTTACCTCTACCCATTGCCTCATTAAAAGTGACAAAGATGAATCAATCAAATTTGTTGGTAGAAGATCAAATAATACTTACTTAGTTGATTTGAACAAAGTCACTTCTTTGGTCTCTACTTGTTTAGTGAGCAAAGAAAATGACACTTGGTTATGGCATCGTAGGACCGCTCATATTAATGTAAACCAATTGAAGAAAATACAATCTAAAGATCTAGTAGTTGGTTTACCAAAGCTAAATTTTTCTATTGAAGGTGTTTGTTCTCCTTGCAAGAAATGTAAACAAACTAAAAACACCTTTGGATCAAAAATGGTGATGTCCACATCAAGGCCATTAGAAATGCTTCATATGGACTTGTTTGGACCATCACAAGTAAAAAGCTTTGGTGGCAACTATTATGCATTGGTGATTGTTGATGACTTCTCTAGGTTTACTTGGACTTTATTTTTAACTACTAAGAGTGAGACCTACAAATCTTTTAAACATCATGTCAAACTTTTGCAAAACCAAGTAAATCAAAAAGTAATTATTATTCGAACCGATCATGGTGGTGAATTCGAAAACCACAAATTTGATAGATTTTGTGCTAAAAATGGTATTGAGCATCAATTCTCCGCACCAAGGACTCCGGAACAAAACGGAGTGGTAGAGCGGAAAAATAGGGTGCTAGAGGAACTTGCTAGAACCATGTTAAATGATTCTCAAGTACCTCAATATTTTTGGGCCGATGCCGTCAATACGGCTTGTTATGTTTTAAATCGTATTTTGATAAGGCCCTCTTTGGATAAAACCCCCTATGAACTTTACAAGGGAAGAAAGCCAAATATATCTCATTTTCATGTCTTCGGATGCCAAGTTTTTGTTTTAAATAATGGAAAAGAACACCTTGGCAAGTTTGATTCCAAATCCGATGAAGGCATATTTTTAGGCTATTCTTCTCATAGTAAAGCTTATAGAATTTTCAATAAAAGAACTTTAACTATTGAGGAATCAATTCATGTGGTTTTTAATGAGTCTTCAAAAGAAGATAGTGTTTTATGTGATGCTAGTGAAGATGGCATTGTCTTTTCAAAAGAAGAAAAAGAGAGAGAGAATTCAAAAGTTGATGAAGGAGAAGTAAGGGAAGAACTTCCTCCAACTTGGAAATCGGTCAAGGCTCATCCTATAGACAAAGTCATAGGAGATATGTCAAAGGGAGTACTTACTCGTAGGTCTATTCAAAACATTTGCCACTATGTCTCATTTGTTTCTCAAATTGAACCCGATTCAATTAAAAAGGCCATTGAGGATGATCATTGGGTTCTTGCTATGCAAGAAGAATTAAACCAATTTGAAAGAAATGAAGTTTGGGATCTAGTCCCTAAACCCGATGATCATACCATAATTGGTACTAAATGGATTTATAGAAACAAACTTGATGAATCCGGGTTGATTATAAGAAACAAAGCTAGACTAGTAGCTCAAGGGTACAACCAAGAGGAAGGTATCGATTATGATGAGACCTTTGCTCCGGTTGCACGTCTTGAAGCAATCCGAATTTTACTTGCTTATGCTTCAATCATGAAATTCACTTTATATCAAATGGATGTTAAAAGTGCTTTCTTGAATGGGTTTATAAATGAAGACGTGTATGTCAAACAACCCCCCGGTTTTGAAAATAGTGAATTTCCAAACCATGTTTATAAATTGAAAAAGGCACTCTATGGATTGAAACAAGCTCCTAGAGCTTGGTATGATCGATTGAGTTCCTTTCTATTAGAAAACAAGTTTCAAAGAGGGAAGGTTGATAATACATTATTTATTTATAAAACCAAGGATGACATTTTGTTAGTACAAATCTATGTTGATGATATCATTTTTGGTGCTACTAACGTGTCTCTTTGTAGAAAGTTTTCAAATTTGATGAAAAGGGAATTTGAAATGTCAATGATGGGAGAACTCAAGTTCTTCCTAGGCTTACAAATAAAGCAAGTCAAGGAGGGGATATTTGTGCATCAAGGGAAATATTGCAAAGAGCTCCTTGAAAAATTCGGATTGGACAAGTGCAAGGAAGCCTACACTCCAATGAGCACATCATGCTACCTAGACAAGGATGAACAAGGTACACCGGTTGATGTTAGTAAGTATAGGGGTATGATAGGTAGTCTCCTATATCTCACTGCATCTAGACCGGATATTATGTTTAGTGTATGCATGTGTGCTAGATTTCAAGCTAATCCTAAAGAATCTCACCTATCCGCAGTTAAACATATATTTAAGTATCTAAAAGGAACAATTAACACTGGTTTATGGTATCCTGCTGATGCCAATCTTAGTTTAGTTGGTTACTCGGATTCCGACTTCGCGGGATGCAAGCTTGATCGCAAAAGCACCAGTGGTACTTGCCATTTCTTGGGAAGTTCATTGGTGTCATGGTTTTCTAAAAAGCAAGCTTGTGTCGCTCTTTCTACCGCCGAAGCGGAATATATCGCAGCCGGTAGTTGTTGTGCTCAACTGTTATGGATGAAACAACAATTATCGGATTTTGGTTTGAAACTTGAAAATATTCCGATTAGATGCGATAACACGAGTGCAATCAATTTGACTAAGAATCCGGTGTATCACTCAAGAACTAAACACATTGAAATAAGACATCACTTTTTAAGAGATCATGTACAAAAGGGTGATTGCACAATTGAATTTGTCAGTACCACAAATCAATTAGCTGACATTTTTACAAAACCTCTACCAAGGGACACCTTTTATCATATTAGGAGAGAACTTGGTATTTTAGATGAAGCTAATATAGGCTAATTGCATTGTGTGTCATTTTTGGAAAATCACCATATTAGTCTTACTCTAATGTGTTATTGATTCTTAGTTAAATTGTCCTTGATGATATTTGTATATGTTAATTGTGTGTGATTCTGTACTGTATTCCAAGTTGGTAGTGAAGCATTTGTGTTTGATTTGTGTTTGGTCTTTTAAAACTGAGTTTTTACTTTCTGTTCTGTCAAAATACTCGAGTTTTTCCAAAAACACTCGAGTATTTTAATTCAAAATTAAATCAGTTTTAAATTGAAAAAGTTTTTAATCAGGGTCTGAGAAAAATACTCGAGTGTTTCTCAAAAAACTCGAGTCTTTATTAAAACACTCGAGTGTTTTGAAAAACACTCGAGTCTTTCGAAACCCCCAAATTTTTGAACTTTCAGACCAAACTCGAGTATTTTCCAAAAACTCGAGTATTTTGCGTTTTCCTGAAAATTGAACTTTCGGACCAAAGTCGAGTTTTTCAATTTTTACTCGACTTTTCTGGGGAAATCTGGGCTGAGTCACGACCGACTCGAATATATTTTGAACTGTTTATATATACTCTCAGACTCAAGTTTTTTTTGCGACCCTCTTATCTCTCGGTTTTCTCATATCTCTCTCCTCAAAACTCAGATTTTCCTCAAAGTTTTGTCAAATCTTACTAGTTTTTCATCCTCTAAACTCTTCTCTCGGTTTTATCCTCCTCCAGATGCTCCAGCTCCTTCGATGTTTTGATGATGTTGACCTTTGGATTTTATCTTAGTTTTCATTCTGTTTTTATCATATTGGTCTTTGTTACATTTTTTGTATTTTGAGAACTTGGTGTTTTGAGACTTTGGGTTTCTTATTGCACCTTTGATTTGGACCATTTATGATGTTTTTATGTTAATGAATTTGGTCTTCATTATGATGTTTGTGCAAAGCTTCAGGGGGAGCTCTTTATCGTTATTATATCTCCGTTTTATTTGCATAGTTGGTTATGGGGTTTTCCGATTATGCACCTCTCCTCCCTTGATCTTTTTCTAAATTGTTACATCTTTTTGGCGTATGACAAAAAGGGGGAGAGATATTACACTTGTCTTGTCTTGTCTTGATATTGTTGCACCTAAAATCTCTAATTATGGTATATACTCTGATAATTGTTAAATTCTCTAATACCATAGGCTTGGTGCTAAAATTAAATTGTCATAACATCTTTGCTCAAGCTGAATTTTTAGATAGGTGAAAAGTATCATATAGTGAGGGGGAGTTGCATCTCCAAGTGGATCAAGCTTAACAAATGGATCAAGTGTTAATTATTTTGTCATCACCAAAAAGGGGGAGATTGTGAATTCAATGCTCCTAATTATGTGGATTATGTTTTGATGATGACAAAATAATTAACAAATCATGCCTTGAAGATATTGCAACATCAACATCAACAAGAAGTCAAGAAAAGAAGACAAGTGCCCAATCATTCTCAATCAAATATTAATTGTAAATTTCTAATTTATGTTGAGAGTGGTTGAGAGTGGGTAGAAATAGTTAGTCTCTTCTAGGAATAAATTTTTATATGTTTATTAAGTTGAGATTGACCAAAAATTAATACTTGAGAGGAAAAATAAAATTGAAAAATAATTTTTCCCATATCTGATCAAAATACTCGAGTATTTTGAAAAAGACTCGAGTATACACTCGAGTATTTGTAGAAAAACTCGAGTATTTGTGCCAGGTCAGCAATTATGACCGTTAGTCTTGTTCGTGCACCAATTCACTCGTGACCGACCAAAAAGACTCGAGTTTTTACCAAAAGACTCGAGTATTTTTGTCCAATCAGCAAAAATGAACGTTGGAGAAACTCAAAAACCCAATTGAGGGCATTTGAGTCTCATCCAACCCAAGAGAGCAATTCAGAACCTTATTGTAAAATTTCTCTTTGAATTTGTGCAAGAACAAACAAGACAACAAGATCATATTGATTCAAGCTTTCTTAATTTACTCTTCTCAAGTGTTAATTCCCAAAAAGCTCAACTTCTCACTCATATTTACATTTCATTCCAAGTTGAGTTTTAGGCCTCAATTCTTACATTGAGCTGTGCTTATTTGTGCTAATCCATTGTGAGATTAGTAATACACATACAAAAAGCTTGATTATTCGAAGTCTTGGATTGTTCCCAAGCAAACCCTAAGTGGCTTAGGGTGTTGGAAGTCTTGAGAGGTTCTCAAGCACAAGACTAGGAGGTTCCTAGCCCGGTGGAGTTTCTTGAAGGGAGTTCAAGGAAGCTTTGTGAAGAGTTCTTCAATCACCGGAATCAAATTGGGGTAGAAATCAAGAGTTTGGTACACTCTTGAAAGGGTTAGGTTGAGTGAGGCCATTCTCAAGAAATCCTTTGTAATTTCTAACAATTTGATTATTAGTAGAAACTCCTAAGTGATTAGGAGGACTGGATGTAGCTCATTGTTGGAGTGAACCAGGATAAAATTGCTTGAGTGTTGGTTTATTGCTTTTAATCTACTTTCTAGCTCAATAGACTTAAGTCATTTCAATCAATTAGGATTTATACAATTAGGTAGCAAGTTCAAGGAATCTTTGTGTTAAAAGTTATTTAGATTACTTGCTATTCTGTTGGATAAGTTCCTGTTTATTATTGAATTGATTTGAGTTAAATTGCTGAATTTTCGTTTCTGGTTTTTCTGCTATCTGATAGTAAAAACTCGAGTATTTCAGAAAAGACTCGAGTTGTTCATCCTGAAAAACTCGAGTATTTCACAAAAGACTCGAGTCTTTTGTTTCTGATTCCAGAAAATTCAGTCTAAGCTCCATTCTTCAATTATCAATCGAAATATTTGGTATTAGTGCTTCAAAATACTATTCACCCCCCCTCTAGTATTTGCTTAGCCCGCTTGTTGGTTTCCAACAAAACTCACTCACTTCGGATCATGTTCTTACGCACTTGCCCACGATCTCGGTTAGTCGGCCAGATCGGCGAGGCTACAAGTGAAAACGAGGATTGCGACCCGATAGCTTGGCTTAGCCTCTCGGCTCAAAGCCTCTCGGCTCATATCTGGCCCAATACATCGCGGATCGAGGAATACACCTCGGCTAAGGTTGTCATTCCAACAAGCAATCCCTCGTAAACGTTACGGTCCAATTGGTGATAATCTTGGCACACTTCGAACTTCAAATAACAGTTTGAGTCGTGCCAGCATACATTGGCACAAGCCTTTCGGCTTTCACCATGGCAAGCGCATAAAAGGATGTCTCCTTAAAAATGACGTGACTTTTAAAACAATAGTCCAATTCGACTTTGACTACACTCATAACTTCATCACCCTCATCTCGGAGCACCCCTAAATCCATTCTGGAACTCCCCCCGCGGGAACTCGGTTCGAGATGTTCCTCACCGAGCTTGCACACGGTTCGAGATGAGCCTCACCGAGCTTGTACTCGGTTCGAGATGTTCCTCACCGAGCTTGCACTCGGTTCGAGATGACCCTCACCGAGCTTGTACTCGATTCGAGATGTTCCTCACCGAGCTTGCACTCGGTTCGAGATGTTCCTCACCGAGCTTGCACACGGTTCGAGATGAGCCTCACCGAGCTTGTACTCGGTTCGAGATGTTCCTCACCGAGCTTGCACTCGGTTCGAGATGACCCTCACCGAGCTTGTACTCGGTTCGAGATGTTCCTCACCGAGCTTGCACTCGGTTCGAGATGAGCCTCACCGAGCTTGCACACGGTTCGAGATGAGCCTCACCGAGCTTGTACTCGGTTCGAGATGTTTCTTACCGAGCTTACCGAGCTTGTACTCGGTTCGAGATGTTCCTCACCGAGCTTGTACTCGGTTCGAGATGAGCCTCACCGAGCTTGTACTCGGTTCGAGATGTTCCTCACCGAGCTTGTGCTCGGTTCGAGATGAGCCTCACCGAGATTGCCTCACCGAGCTTGTGGCAGATCCCCCCGCGGGAACTCGGTTCGAGATCGGGGTACTCGTTCAGTTTCATCATCCGAGCACAAAAGAGCACTATCAACCATCCGCAACACTCTTCCGAGCAGAAGACCACGCCTGCAAACAATGTTTTATGTTACCACCAACTCTCAGAAGCTCAGCACAGGCTCTTCGAGCCTATACGAGCTTGGGGGGCTTGTAGGGTTAACCAATAATAAATCCTATCGCTACAGGATAAGCATGAGCTCTCTAGTACAGGATAAGGGTGAATAACTCATCCTTCTTATTCTCTAAGAGCCATGTCAGCCCTACTGGGCCGAACAGGCCCATAAGGCATCACAACACAACTTCCCCTATAAGTATCGCCATGCTATAGGGGCTAAGGTATGTTCTCTCATCCCTACTCTCAAGAACTACGTGTGGCTTGATCCCCTTATCATTGGGGGTACGTAGGACCGGGGTCACCCTCGTCAGCTGCAACAACCACCAACACACATCGTGGTGGATCTATTTTTGAGATCCACTACACTTAGAATTCTTGGAGAATAAACTCTAAAGCATTTCGAAACAGTTGTATCGAATTCGGCGATTTCTAAAACCTTTTCAAAAGTTGGGTAACATTCGTCTTTTGAAATCGTTTTTAGATCATAGAAAATGACTAAAGCTACCCTTGCTTTATTTGATAAAACTGATACCATCGAATAGTTTTCACAGCCGAACTCTCAAATAGATTAAATCAGAGTAAGCGAAAATTATAGGACTACGCAACTATTAGTAATATAACCATAGGTATATACATATATATGAAAAGAGTTATAAGTACATAGTCCCAACATCAAGTCTCCAAGATCCAAAATACAAGTCCACAAACAGATCTACATAGCAGTGCAACCAAAACCCTAGAGTACTCCAAAAGTATATCTACAACATATATACATAACCAAAATATAACTCTAAGGGTGGTCACGTAGATCTAGCAGCATCAGATGTAGTAGTAGTGATAGCAGCAGTCTCCAAAGAACATAAGTAATAAGGTAGTAGCATCATCATCAACACAGCAGCAGCAGCAAAGTATCCTCCACAGCAACTCCACATCGGATCCTCCATCCACATCATACACCATATACATATACCTAGGGATCATCGTCCCTCCAATCGCTCCCAGTAGAATGCACGACAGGCTCGCTCCCACTCTCGTCCTCCACCGGATCCTCCTCGATCTCATCCGAGGGAGAGTGTACCCTACCACTGGGTACCGGGTCAGGTGATGGTGAAACCCTGACTGGGCTCCTCGGATCAGAAGGGGGAGTCTCCTCGCGGACGACTCTAGAAGAAAAAAGGTGTGAGCGGGTAGGTCGAAAGCGGAAACTGTGGTAAGAGCGAGCTGGTCGTGTGGGAGGTGGTCCATGGTATGTGTAAAACGGGGGTACATGCATAGTGTATATGATGGGAATCCTAAATCTACGAGGACGGAATCGAATTAACGGGTTCGGGTGGTAGAAGGTAATCTCTACCTCTCCCTCGAACACCGCGCGATGGTCCTCATAGATCCATGTGCCCCTAGGAAGTGGTCGGATCTCGATAAATGCAATGTAACGAGACATCACCTACAGGGCATAGGGGTAAGCATTTCTATACACATAATCAACAGGGTATAAATTTGCACGATATGAATATGTAAATATGCAACAATGAACAACAATCACATTTAGCACTTAGCAAGTATTGAATGCAAGTAGGATGCTCACACTTGTTTCGTTCATCACACTTAATTTAAATGAATGGCATGATGCATGAATCTAACTCTCAAGCCTATCTCCATCATTCTATGTCACTCTCTGACGTCCATCCCTGACAACCCAGCACTCACCAGTGCGTTGTATTCCTAGGTATACAACAATTCGTACATTCACCTAGAATGTACACGACAAGCTTGGAATCCGTGCCACCCGAGCACATCCCGTCATCCAAACGGTGTAACCATATCGGCATCCACTAAGCCGACCACGTCTTCAACGTGTCATCAAGCAAGCGTATTGGCACTCCCAGAGGCCCTCCTCATGTTACCAAAACATGATAAACGACTTACCATCCAAACTCCAAATGAATGCATCATTTTTAAGATTAAAGGAAATTGGTTAATATATAATGTGCCACCCGATCACATCCCGTCATCCAAACGGTATACTTATATTAATCAATTTCTTTTAAGTCCAGGATCACTTGGTTTATTGTCCTTTAAGTGTTAACAAAATGACTTAAAATTGAAAATGGTATTTTTAAGCTTCTGACTAAAATACTCGAGTGTTTTCCATAATACTCGAGTAGTTCATCAGTTTCCAGATTTTACTCGAGTAGTTCATAATTATACTCGAGTCGTTCATGTCTTTTTAGAGGTTTAAGTTTTCAGATCTTCATAAATATACTCGAGTAATTCATGAGATACTCGAGTAGTTCATTACCCAGAATACTCGAGTAGTTCAGATATTACTCGAGTTGTTCATCAATTTTTACTCTTGTTACATCTGAAATACTCGAGTGCCAAGCCTGATTCTCAAGTTGGTGCGCCAATTTTCACACTGGTGCACCACGAAATACTCGAGTGTTAAGCCATATACTCGAGTATTTGCAGGCAGAACAGACTGGAAACTTGGTTTTTACATACCATTTCAATTTCTAAACATTTTTAACCCAGACCAATGATCACAATAGTTCATATACCATATACTGAACATGTTACAATACTCATTTCATATCAAATAACAAATTTGACAGAGAATTAATCATTTATGCATAAAATACACAATTTAGCAACTCAACACCTCAAATTGCAAGATAAAATCACACTCTTAAAAAAATGGTCATTTAAGCTTGCATGCATGATTTAGAACTTGCTCAACACAGTCATAGAGCATGGATTGGTCTCCAAACCAAAGTTCCTATTCAAACTAAGCCCTTAGAGCCTCTTGGTGGCTCTCTAATGAAAATCATGGATTTAAACCCTATCTAGTGCATGAAATTACTTCCCCTTACCTCTCAGACGTGAATCAACAACGAGATTGCAAGAAAAAGCCCCACAGCACCAAGAACCACTTCAAACACCAACATGCAGAGCAGTTTGAGTGCACCACCAAAATTGAATTGGTTCACACATGAAACAGAGATACAAATTGGGGAAATTAGATTTTCTAGACTCTATGCAACACATACTAACTAAGGGATTCGAATGTGAGACTCAAGGACTCATGAGCTTACCAGAAATCGAATCCAAAGTAAGCTCCAGACAACAGCTTGACCAAGAACAACTTTACTTCCAATCCTTGAATCTTCCACCACACTCACTCAATCCTCACGATTTTGGTGTTTACACAAAGCTCGTGATGTGAGCTTTGTATTCGTGTATAGTTTATCGCTCAAGTCAACACAAAGGAAGAATCGAAGGGCACAATCCAGAAACCCTACTTGCTCATCAAACCCAAACTTAGCCAAAATTCTTCACGAATTCGGTGTTGCTGAGCTTTTATAGACATGGAGAAGGCCCATGCAGGGCGACACGACGCCATTGAGCTGTTGGTGATGGAGTATTCGTGGCAAGAAGAGAGAATTGTTAATGGTGACTCACCAAACGCACTAACTCGTGCAACTCTGTCCAGAATACTCGAGTTTTCCGATAAATACTCGAGTATTTTGTCCCATTTTTGAAAAATAATTATTTCATTTACTTTCCCTCCAAATTCTTTCCTATAATTACCTCTAGGCCCAAATCAAGGACTAATATGCAAAATATTTATTTATGCATAAAATAATTACCAACATGAATTCTAGCAATATAAACTCAGGTTTTGATCAAAGATTAAAAATAGAAATTTAATTATAATAAACTTTATAATTAATTATTCATTAATCGGGAATTAAAATTTTGGGGTGTTACAGAAACCATAATGAAAAATAGTGAAAATTAGGGCCAATTTTTTTTTCAATGCGTGTTATGCAAGATGAGAACACTTGGGTTTTCAAAACACAGTTACAATTTAAAACTCGTGTTCTCTCATTGCATAAACCTTTCAAGTTCCAAACCGAGACGTCACAAGACACCGCACTTTGAAACTCGTTTTCAAAAACATTGTTTAAAACACGGCCCGTTACTCATTTCAAAACATTAGTACTAAAATAAACTTTAGTTGGGGTTACAGCACTATAGAGCCAGGATTTATAAGTAACTGCAATGGAATTACAAAACTCTGAAAGGGAATTACCTAGCTGCTAGTCATCGACACTAACGCTTCCGCTGCGCTACTCTAATTCTTGTCAAATTCTCGGGTTATCAGCAGCGCCATCCTCAGCAGCCTCCTTAGCGATACTTTCCATAGCAGCTTCTCATGTTTCCTTTTCTTCCTCGTAACGAGCTAGCAGTCTCTCCACGTTTCCTTTCTAAAGACCATATAGAATTTTCCCAATACCAAACAGACATGTAGGAGAGAGTGAGCTACCCAAAACATGTAATGTCGACTATGTGGATTTACGATAGGCAATTATTAAGATAAAGCAGTAAATGAAAAACAACTCATATAAACAAACATAATCATCATCATCATTACACAAAAATCATCATCATCATCATATGAATACCAGGTTATCATCTCTTCTCACATCTCATTCTATATTTAACACCATCACTGAACCATTCTTCTCGAATCTTTAAGTTTATTAAGTCTTATCATTTCAACTCACTCAATGGCTTGGGGAACCATCATTGAGGAAAACGGCACTCACGTCTACATCTCCTCGGTCATCCATCCACACCTAGTCGGAAGCAAACAGGAGTACAGGACCTTTACCACGCGGGCACGACAGCTGTCACAACACATAAATGGTCCCAGACCAGGAGGCCTTGCCTCAAATCATAATCATAAACAACAGTGCACGCTCTCAGCGACAATCACAAATGCCCCGTTCCAGTCCCTCTCACTGTTCTCGATTTGCAATCTAGGGGGCGACAGTACAGTTCTAGTCTCGAGTGCAGAACTTACCACGGTATTAGACCCAGTCCCCACCACGTTAGTGCACCACTTATGGAGTTCGTTCTGCCTAGAACAGTACTCTAGACTTCTTGACGTTTCACCGTCATCGTCCTCCCCTAATGCAATCTCGTCCTAAGTATCCGCAGATACTTATCGTTTCTTCCTCTCCACTACTTCGACACACTCTCATACCTCACCGCGTTATTCATGTCTTTTAATAATCTTTTAAAGTTTTCAAGCTTTTAATTAACGGCTTAATCCTAATGATCGACTCGTCCTTGGTGCATCCCTTCAACGAAGCCCGACCACTAATCGTTCAAATTGTTCCCCAATTCATCACATCACATTTCAACATCTCATGTCACACTCTTTCTCATCACATTTCATCATCTCAACTCATCACACAATTCCTCTCCTTCTCAGGGCTCATTTCCTCATTTTTCTCAGAAACATCCTTTGCAAAACTTTTTCGAAAATATCATTTCACAAAACTTTCACTTCATAAAACTCTTTCAAAAATATTCTTCCATAAATTTCCTCAAAAATATTCCTTCGCAAAACTTTCTCGAAATATTGTTTCAAAGAGGTTTTCTCTAAAATTTCCTTACCAAAAAGACTTTCTCGAAATAGCATTTCAAAGAACTTTATCAAAAGATTGTTTCCAAAAACTTTTCCCAAAAATATATCTTTTCTCAAAACTTTTTCAAAGAAATTGTTTCATAAAACTCTTTTGAAAATACTGTTTCACCTCTCATCAAAATACCTTTTCGAAAACCTTTTCCAAAAATCTCTTTTCAAAACCGTTTTCAAAAATCATACTTTTGGATGAGTGCTAATGGAGGAGCAAGCTCGACTCAACACTAGGCTCTTTCCAAAAGTAAAAACAAGAAATCACATTTTGCTGAGCGCTAGTGGAGGAGCAAGCTCAACTCAACACTAGTCCCAGACTAAAACCAAAAACAGGAGCCACACCACATCTCAGCATCTTTTCTCAATCACATCTTTCCTCAAATCACATCTTTCCTTAAATCACATCTTTCCTCAGATCACATCTCCTTTCAACATCTTTCTTTTTGCATTCCATGACTTGTTTAATCTTTATCATCACTCTTCTTTCTTTCAATCACGTTTTCTTATTCTTACAATTAATTATTATCAACACCTTATTCAGCTCATCACCGTATCCCAACAATATCATAGCTACTCAACCAATAAATGGATCATAAAATAATTGAACAACTCAAACATAATCAATCAAATAACATAATATCATAATTAATAATCCAATCTCAGCCGTTCGGGTGGATAGCTAAACAAACAATCAAACAATCGCTATCACATACACCACTACGCTAAATGAGATTGGAGTCCAACCTTTGAGATGGTTGGACCTCTTAATAAGTTACCTAAATACCACGACGTCTTAAGGGAATCCCCTCTCTCACCTCAAATACCGTAAGCATCCGCAAGCTTTCCGAGATTTCCCGATCGCTAATCCCGTCTCGTTTCCTTTGCGTCGGTCGTCCGAACTATAGCATTTTTCCCCGTGCGTTAGAAACGTTCTTAACGAATTCATTAATTTATTTTAGAAAACACTTTGAATTCATTCCCTTTCAAATCCAGAAAAATGTTTTCAAGAAAACTTTGGAACAATTCTAAAATGATTTTCTTATTAAAACAGAATCCTTACTTTAAAATGTTCATGTTGTAAAAATCATTATTATTAAACAAGTTTCAGTACTTAAGAAAATAAAGTTCCAAAACCACTTTCAAATCAATTTGAGTTTCTTAAACCACACTTTTCAGTAAAACATCTTTTCAATTATTTGGAAATTCAAATAGAAAACACATTCAAACAATACATCATTTTCCAAATCAATTTATGTATTTTTATTCTTTAAAAACCGAAAAGAGATCAAGCAAATAACATATCATTCCAATCACATACAAATAGCATTATGCACACAAGATATAGTCATTCACAGAAATCATTTCATAGAAACAATTTTCCTAACTATACTAACATGTATTGGCCGAATCATATAGATGCAATTTTACAAAGATTGATGCAAACATAAAAGCATATAGCAAATGAAATTATTTTCTTTCTTTTTAGATTGAAACCGAGAGCATCAAAAGGAAAATTCAACCGAAATTTTAAATCAAACAACAAGTTAAATCGCAATCCTTTTAAAGTTTCACACATATTTTACTTTAAAAGCAATTAATTCATGCATGCACATTCTAAGCCTTTAAACTAAATTAATTTCATCATATATGCAACTTAAACATTGATCAAATAAAATTTTCCTATTTCTTTCTCTCATGGCCGAATGCTAACATGCAAGAATGCAAGGTCTTGGTTCAATTTTCAACATACAAAAGTTACATAATTAAATCAAACATCACACTACACCATTTAAGCATATCACATACACAAATAACTCAAGTTCATCACTTTTTCTTAAATAAAATCAAGATTACCTTTTAAACACTTTAGAATAACATGCATGCACCCAAAACTATTATATCTAATCTTATCCTATACATGCATCAACTCTTTACACAAAAGAGAGCATGGAATCCATTTTCATTTAATATGGCCGAATGGCCTCTTCACAAAACATGGCACACATAAAATCAAATACTTAAGTTAAATCATGTTTACACTTCAAAAATCATTTTAAAACTTGTTTATTAATTTTCTACTTTGAAACCGTGACATGCATAAAATAAAAACATGATTCTTCTACTTAAACTTTAACATGCATGTTTTAAAAACTTGGATCATTATAAATATGCACATAACTCAACAAAGTCATTATCAAATAAACGTGTAAAATAAAAGGTTTCAATTTTATGTTCAAGCAAACTTGAATCATATATTTGTTCATGGAGAAATCATACAAACACATCATAAATCACCATTTAAACAATTAGATCAAGTTCAAATCACAACTTCATTTATCAAATTCTTTCTTAAAAGTAACATAGCTCACGGTTCAAGCAAGAAATTCAACATGCAAGACCAATTAATTTATTTTACCATTCCCTAAACTTAGATCATAATTTAATTTGTCAAATAAGCACATAAACACACATAGATCATGACTTAGAACAAGAAAAATACACATGCAAGAAGGATCTAGGTCAAGCTTCACAAGATCTTAAACAAACTCTAGATCTATAGGTTTTGAGTTAGAAAAACAATTAGATCTAACAAAGAAAACATAAACCGAAACATAAACATAGAGCTACACTTATTACAAATTATTTTTAGCCCATGAAAGTCCAAGATCAAGAAAGAATAGTACACAAATTCACCTTATAAAGCATAGAAATGAACATGCAAGAAGAGATAAAAGGGATCTACAAACTAAAAAGAAAAACTAGACTATTACATTTCTTCCTCTTGATCTTCGAATTTCCTAGTAAGAAGGGTTGGTTCTTCAAGCTCCTAATGCTTAAATCTTCAAAGAAAATGGCTTGATCTAAAGGTGGTTCTTCTTCTTCTTCTTCCTAAGGCTCACGGCCTCCTCTCCTTCTCTCTTTCTCTTATTTCTTTTCTATTTTTCTCTAAGGGTTGAGTGAGTCCTTAGAGAAGTGTTTGTGTTTGAAGAGTGAAAAATGAAAATGGGTGAAGGAATGGCTACATGCATATATAAATCACGAATCATCCCTCCTTTGCCCTTTTAAAAATTTCGGTCTAAGCATAACTAAGGAGGGCAATTTGGTCTTGACAAAGGTTTGCATGGCTAAGGTTGCTAAAGTCAAGGGGACAAGAAGGAGTGGTCTAGCATACTAGGGGTCACTTAGGTTCAAGGGATAGTTGGCTCTTAGTTAGGGTTTTGGACACTTAGTTACTCCTTAGTTCTAGTTTGGTTCTATTTGGTTCCTTAGTTGCTTACTCCCTAAGCACACACACACACACGGCTTACACATAGCACACACATATCATGCACATGCAAATGACACATACACACCTTCATGCACAAGCACAACCGTGGCACTCTCACACATGCACACAATTCACACACACATGCATACATGATTATCATTATTTTATTTTCTAATCATACTTACTTTAATTTATTAATTCCTATACTACAATTTAATTAATTCTAGGAAATCCTAGTTGCACACCATTCATATGCATCACGTATCACACACATAAAATCAAATACACACATTCAATCAAGCACTCATCATACAAAAATTCATATCACAATACATCACAAAACTCCATTTCTTTAAAATTCGTATTTCTTTTATTCTGAAAATAAATTTTTATAAATCAGCCCAGAAAATTCTAAAAATTACATTTTCAAATTCTAGGTTTCAAAACTATCGTTTTCATATAAAGATCATAAAATTCCGAGTTACGGTTTAAAAGTTATGAATTTTCAAAGATAATAGATCCAAAAATTTCATTTTTCACAAAATCATTCTTTTAATAAAAATCACACCTCAACAAACCATTTTACATCTCAATAAAACCATTCACTTTTCTTCCATAAACCTCTTGTTTCTAAAAATCCATTGAAATCACTACTTTATTTCTTTCTCTCGAAAACACTTTTTCAGAAAATCATAATTTCAAAGTTTCTTTCGTTAAAGATCGTTTACGCACGTACGGGAAAAATGCGGGGTGTTACATATACGTATAAATTTTATGTTAAACTTTGGATGGATTTGAATTTCGAAAACGATTTCCAAATTGATTTTTTTTGAACTAAGAGCTTTTGTCTTGGCATAGGAAAAGAAGTTTTAGTTAGTTCCTAGTGAGTTGTTAGGAGTTTGTGATTAGGGTAGTGTTTGTTAAACCCTAGGACAGGTAGAATTGTTAAGGGCGCATAGTTGTGTATGATTGGTTGATGAACGTACTTGATATCAATATATGAAAAATGAGTTTATGTTTGGTGCTTGTGAGTGTTCAAAATGAATTTCAAAGTATTGCACCGAATGCCAATCATTCCAAATGGATCGTGAAGTCGCACGACAAAATTTCAATAAAATAGTAAGGAAAGCAAGGATTCCTAAGTAATCGAGCACTGAATTAATTCATTTGTTCCAACAAGGTCACATGTTGATTAAATAGGAACCCTTCATGCGCGACCCAAATCAATTCGGAATGAATTTCAAATTTCCAAACTTGAAGAAAAAGGGAATGTTATTGTTTCAATTTTTGACGATTTACCAAACTGAATTTTTTAAGTTAAAAACATATTCCTTTTTCTCTGGGTCTGGCAATTTTGAACAAGTTGCATTTTCTCATCTAGGTTCTTATGAGGCTAGATGGAGGTGGTTCTTTATGGTGAGGTGCGCGATTCAAAGTTTTAATCGAAGTTTTCAAATGAAACTAAATGTTTCCTCTTCAAGAGAGGAACCGAATTTTTAAAGAATTTTGTTTTTGTAAATGTAAAATTGCTCTTCTAAGTGTTTCACTAGTATGGGATCTTTTTCCTAAATTTTAAATTCCCACACCTAGTGATTGTTCAAAACAAAGATTTTAAAATGTATGTGTTTGTAGTTAGGTGTCTGTGGGTAACCAGGGTTTTTACATAAATGGAAAACCAAGTTTTTGGGTTTAGGATACTTGTTTGACTTGGAAGAGTTTATATAAGCACCCTAAGGTTCAATCATTGTTTCATGTAACATTACAAGCCAAATGGAGCAGGCTAGTGTTTCAAACAAAGCGAAGTTAACGTGCTCTGATTGGTTTTACAATTTTACACAACCTTGGGCTAAGTATAAGTGATGTCCCTTTAAATTTTGAGGCCAATTGGAGTTTGTCCACTATTCTTAAGTGAATTGGACGAAGGTTCACCCCCGACAATTACAAACCTTTGACAAAGTGGTCGTAGGGTCAAAAATGAACCTAATAAACTCTGATTGACTTGAAAATTTACCATGATGTTCTATTATGTGCAGGGGCACTATTTTCAAATTTTTCGAAAACATTAGGGAATTGAATTGATGAAAATGCATTTTTGATTGTAAGCCATGCAAATCCTATGCCTCGAACCCCTTTTGAAACGATTTTCAAATGTGTGAGGATTGTTATGAATGTGAGTGTAGAGGTAGGATTTAGCCCTAAGTTAGGCAGTGTGGTCTTTGACTAGCTTAGGAGGAAGTATAGTTGAGTCATGATTATGTTTGAAGAGTGTGATGTTGGGGAATTATTGTTGTGAATGTTTGAACTCTGAATGATGTTTATATGATTTATGCTTGTGTGAATGATGAATGTGGTTGATTAGGGCCTAGGAATAGGATAAGTGGTAGGTTTTGGGGTTAGGTTATAACCAACGCTTGAGGGTATTAGTGTTTAGAGCGTATTAGTACCCTTTCCCACCTTCGATGTAGAATTCCGGAGGGAACCCAGCTGATTTTAGAAACCATTTCCGACTTCCTTGGGAAGCTAAACCTGATTTTTGAGAGTCCAAGACCCTTCGGGAGTCTTTCTAGTGAGACTCTTGAAAAGTTAGCCGCAAGAAGAGTGAACTTTAGAAAACCTGATAGAATCTTAGCATCGAGACTGACCAAATTAAACCATAGTCGGCACTCTTCAATGAGTGCAAGAGTCTAGTGGCGTACTCATGCTGAATGGCATGCCAACTCCAAGTGGGGGAGTAAAACCAAAGTGAAGTAAGTCCCACAGCTTAGATACCTTTTTCCGGGATGGTTCTCCAATTAAGGATTTGAAATGGAATTTCGGGGACGAAATTCCAATAAGTGGGGGAGAATTGTAACATCCCTGATTTTAGTTCTAAGTTTAATTAGGAGAAATCTAAGTTAGAATTCATGAGGAAACCAATAGTAAACCATGGGTAGGAGTTAAGAGTAGTGTCTTAGAGTTAGAATCTGTCAAAATAGGAGTTTTGGGCAAGGTAATCGATTACCTTGTGGGGAAGTAATCGATTACAAGTCCTCTGGTAGAATCACTTTGATGTTGCATCAATTGTAATCGATTACTCTTAAGGAGATAATCGATTATTTCAGGTGATAATCAATTACTTGGGGGCAAAGTAATCGATTATTAGTGCTCTGGTCAATGTATGATGCTGCAAGGGTAATCGATTAATTGAGGAGAGTAATCTATTATTTTAGCAAAGTAATCGATTACTTCAAGTCTGATGCAGAAAAAAAATAAAATATGGGCAAAAACGTATTTTTCCACCCTTTCTCCCCTATTTCAGCCACACACCCCCTCCCTTATCTAAAAGCTCGACCCTCTCTCTCTCTTCCTCTCTTTCTCTCTTCTTCTCCCTCTCATACGTTTTACTCTCCCTCTCATCCACCCAATCACCATCAACCACTCAAATCCTCCCTTTCAAGCCTTCACCCTTGAGATTCATCTCCTCCTTCATGTCTTCATCCTCATCTCCTCCCTTGGTGGCTCTCCCTCTCTCTCTCCACGAAGCTCTTTCTCTCTCCTAGGGCTCATCTCTCTCTCTCTCTCCTCCAATATTGAAGAACGGAGTGGAGATCGGTCAGGAGAGTTGAAGTCCGAGTAGATCGGAGTAAGATTCAAGGTCCTTGGAGCTTTGTGTGAGCTCTCTCCTTCTCTAAGGTAAGGGGAGTCTCTTTTCCACACTTTGAGTTAGGGATAGTTAGAGTTTATAATAGGATTTGGGTTTAATAGTTAGATTGAGTTGTGGGTAACAAATTAATACTTGATTAGAGTTGATACGGGGTGATTGTTATAATTTTGGTTGATTTTGTTAAATTATTGAAAATGTTTATGTTAATTCTTTTTGTATATTATTAAAGTAGGAAGTGAAGAACCCTAGGGAGTTGATTTATTATAAGCACCCTGGGACATACCTGAGTACGTCGACTAATTTGTTGATATTTGATGGTTATTACTTGTTATGTGTTATCTGTTAGAAACTTATTATGTTCAAATAAGTGCTTAGTGTGGGTGATTTTGATTATTGATGGTTTAATAGATTAATATAAAAGGAAAAAGAGAAATGATGATTTTATGAGAGTGGAAGCAAAATGAAAACAATTCAGAAATGACAATAAAATATTAAAGATATAATGTGGATTGTGCGATCCAGATCTTGTAAGACGTTGTCCGAAGGAGACTGTACGCATAGATCGCGTAAGACACACTTTGTGTGCAGTTGCAAGAGGTTGTCCGTAGGAGACTATACGCAATGATGGACGCACATTCTGGCTGTGGGTGATCCAGATCTTGTAAGACGTTGTCCGTAGGAGACTGTACGCATGGATCGCGTAAGACGCACATGATGCGCAGCTGTAAGACGTTCTCTAAAGGAGACTGTACGCAATGATGGACACACACACACACCATATAATAATAAAGATATAATTGGATTGTGAGATTCCAGATCTTGTAAGACGTTGTCCGTAGGAGACTGTACGCATAGATCGCGTAAGATGCACTGGATGCGCAACTGTAAGACGTTGTCCATATGTAGGAGACTGTACGCAATGATGGACGCACATTCTGATTGTGGAATCCAGGTCTTGTAAGACGTTGTCCGTAGGAGACTGTACGCATAGACCGCGTTAGACACACATTGTGTGCCGCTGTAAGACGTTGTATGTAAGAGACTGTACGCAATGATGGATCCACGTAATAATTTCTAAAAGTCTATGAAAAAAGCAAAGAGTATGAAAAGAGAAAAGAAAAGTTAAAGTAATGAAAAGAGATGAAAAAGACACAAGTTTGATAATAAATGGAAATGCTTGAAGCGAAAGAGTTGATGTTTGTCAAAAGGAAGTTTTGTCATTGATGTGAATTTAGTGAACCTGGGAAATTTTATGTGTATGAGTTTTGGCATTTGATTATGGTGAATTTGTTGATACATGGTTCGATTTGTCTATTAATCTTGAGTTCTTGTTAAGAGCTATTTACTATCTTGTAATTCACTGTGTTGTGAAAAAGTCTCACCCTTAGTGGTTATCATTTTAGGTACCTGTGCAAAAAGCTCAAAGATCAGAGTGTCGCAGCAGAAGAATGGAAAGAAGGGACTCTATGTTGTACTTTCTTATATTATGATTGGAGTGCCCAAAACATTTGTAAACTTGTTTTATGAATAGTAAATTTTAATGTTCCTTATTTGGATTACAAACTTTTAAATTACTATTTTATAAAAAAAAAAAAGGGTGTTACATTACACCAACTGAACCAAACCCCGTTGGTATATACTATTATTGTATTGATTCTGCTATGATATTTATGAAAGTTTATTTTTCTCTCCTTTAGAGTAATTTTTTATAAAGAAAATCATTTTTTGAAACGTCATATGATTATAATTTTTTTTGGGAAGATATATGATTATAAATTTTAATCTAATACAACAACAACAACAGCAACTAAGCCTTTGTCCCACTAGGTATGGTCGGCTACATGGATCAAACGACGTCATAAAGGCCTATCATAAATCATATCTTTTGATAAGGCATTGATTGCCATATCCTTCTTAATTGTTTCCCCTATAATTTTTCTAGGTCTTCCTCTTCCTCTAGCCCTTATAGTATCCTCCATTTGGTCTACCCTCCTAACCGGGGCTTCCACTGGTCTCCTCCACACATGCCCAAACCACAGAAGACGAGATTCAACCATCTTTTCAACAATAGGGGCCACCCCAACTTTTTCTCGAATATACTCATTTCTAATCCGATCTTGTCTGCTGTGTCCACTCATCCACCTCAGCATCCTCATCTCAGCTACATGAAGTTTATTCTCTTGTGTGCCCTTTGCCGCCCAACACTCCGTCCCATATAGCATCGCCGGTCTTACAGCAGTGCGGTAGAATTTTCCTTTGAGTTTAAGTGGTACCTTCTTATCACATAACACTCCTGAGGCACTATAAATTCTAATCTAATAATAAATTTTTTTTTATAATTATGGTGGTATATAAATTTATTACATTGAACAAGTTAATTCATAATTCATTTTCAAGAATTATATAAGTGCTTAAATAGTTGTGTATCCAAACGATTTAATTCTATAATTACTTTTTAAAGTGTGCATCCAAACGCAAACAACTTATTAATCTTAAGCACATATATAATAAGCTCTTACATGTTAAGCTCTCGTTTCAAAAGTCCTTCAATAAACTATTTACCCAATCGGGACCTTAGTAATTTCTTAAATATTAATAGTATTAGATAATTAACTTATAAAAAATCATTTTATCATTTATTGCATTAATTCACCAAGCCTGAAAGTTTAATTAAAAAAAAAGAAAAAGGGTGACCAAGCGCCGGGACTGGGCGTCTGGGCGCCCAACAACACCCTGGACAGCAAATAAAAAAACAGCCAAAACTCGAGTTTTGGCCTTCATTTTCACTCCCAACACCCCAAACACCCCAAAAACCCCAAACACTCAAACCTCACCCCAAATCACTTCCCCACTAACCCTAAACCCCATCCTAGTATTTAATCTAAAAATCCCCAATTCCTATCTCTAAATCTCACTAACCTTCATCACAATCACTCCCAACCCCAAATCTCACTCTTCATCTCTTCTCTCTCAGACTCACTAAGAACATCATCAATGGACTGAGAAATCAAGGGAACCAAGTGGGAACAACACCAAAGGAGTTTGGATCTAAGGGAATCAAGTGGGGAAACCTCAATAGCCATGGATCTAGAAAGGAAGTTGAGAGCTTTCTCTCTCCTCCTTTCTCCCTCTCCTCCAAAAGGTAAGGGATGTGTTATTTTCTATAACTCAGGCTTATGGTTTGATATTTTCTAAGATTAGAACATAAACCTAAGGATTAGAGAAATCATGAGTTGATTGTTAATAGAATTGATTCATGGAACCCTAGGTTAAATGGTTTATCTGGTAAGACTGAGACATACCTGAGTATGTTGACTATAATACGTTGTGATGTGTGATTGCTTGTGATGATTGGAATGTATGGAT
This sequence comes from Crotalaria pallida, assembly GCA_037953625.1. Taxonomy (NCBI): domain Eukaryota; kingdom Viridiplantae; phylum Streptophyta; class Magnoliopsida; order Fabales; family Fabaceae; genus Crotalaria; species Crotalaria pallida. The sequence continues at coordinate 44,113,995 of CM075650.1, read as the reverse complement.
GAATGTTGAAGTATGGGATTGATTATGTGGAATTATGGTATGAAGGTTATGCTATTGAACCAATTATCCATTTATGCATGAACTAGGATTAACGATGAAAAGTAAAGGACAAATTGAACAAGTATAACTGAATACTTATGCCTAAAAAATGAAATGAATAACATAAACTTGTTAACATGGAAAAACTTGATGACATGATAGACATAATGATTAATTGGTTGAATTTTATGAATATGGATTTGGAATATGTTGAATTCAATAACTAAGTTGTGAAGAATATGTGTGAATCACGCTAATAAGATGCATGTGGATATGAAAATCAATGTGATTGATGGAAGTGCCATGTGATTGTGACGATATGTGTATATGATTGTGGTCAATGACATGTGTTGATAATATATCCAAATAACAAATAGTAATTTATTTGGTGATTGCCATTCTTTTACCCTTTGCTTATTTTCAGTAGCTTTTTCCTTTCTATTTCTACACTACCAATAATAAATAGCCTTCAAAGATCTCTATTAAAAAAACAATCAATATGCTGTGGTATGGATAATTGAAGGGATAAAAACCGTGAAGCATGCCTAAGAAGCATTCTATTTTTAATTTTTGTTTCACTATACAGACAGACCCTCAAGAACATCACAATTTACATCAACTTTTTTTTTTTTTTTTTTTGCTAATATCAGCATAAAGCATAAGCTGGCTACTATCTGAAGCAGCATACCAAAGAAAACTTAGTTTTGTGATGAAATATCACTGCATTCCACTGGATAGACAGGGTTATGATGGATACCCTCAATTGCCTGGACTGAAGCACCAGAAAATTCCTTCAGTGACCGGAAAACTTCTGGAAGCCTGTTTTTGAGGTGATTCAGAGTCATGACCTTACTACACTGGACAGAATCCAAATAATCCGCTTTCAAACTTTCCACTTGCTTCTTTAAGGTTTCTGCTTTGGTTTTTTTAAGAGATAGCGGATGCCTGGGGCTCATATTAACAGGTATATCTCCATCATTTTCGAAGCTCCCATCAAATTTTTTCCCCATCTCAGCAAGGGAGCTCAAGCATCTTTCCAGCCTCCTTTCGAGTTTTTCCAACCTTTTCAGAATGTTGTCTTCCTCAGCCTGCTGGTCAATTATGGATCGGATAGATGACAAAAGGCTTTTGATCGCATCGGAGGCCTCCTGTAACCACACCAGAATACCGGAAATTTAACAATCTTACCATTCTGAAGGACCAAGTCAAACACTTCATAAATTTATAATACCAAAAAAAGAAAAAAGAGGAAAGAAAGTAGTGTCTTGGTTTTAGCAGTAATAAAGTGTTTATTCCAAATAATCATGTAATCTTTCAGCAAAAAATTTGATGATGGCCATAATGCAAGGGAACAATTAATATTTTGAAGAAATCAAAGTTTTTGGGCAAATAAACAAAAAAGCTTTAATTATAAAGAGCAACATAACCCCATAACATAATTTTACCCACTAGCTGTTCATAACCCCAGGCCATGAGAAACGGACTATGACATACTCAATTAAACTAAAAAGGAATCAGATAGAATTGGTAGACTTTGATTCTGCTTATGAGTTTACAAGACTAACAGATAAAAGTAAAAAGCTCTGAGCTATGAAGCAACTGCATTTTCTTGGAATGCGGAGCCAAGGCCTGTGTACTATGGATGGAACAACAATAACAAAACAATAAGGAGGCAGCAATAACTCAGACAACACAAAGAAGTTATAATAGTTAGAATTTTGAAAGAAATCGAATACAAGTTGAAAGAAAGACGTGAAATAACAGGTCAAAAAGAATTTCTACTTTTCCCTTCAGAAAAATTAACAAACACGGGACGAAAAAAGACTAATATTAAATTGTACCTTGTCAGGTAATTGGTCAAGGCCATGCTCCCACTGTTTGCAGATGGTACGAATCCTAGAGGAGTGATCACTACTTTCATCACCATCCCTGAGGTGTTTAGTAAGCTGAACCCACTTACAGAGGGTCCTGACATACTCCTGTTGAGATTTTACAAGTTTGCAAAAGCTATTATACCAATAAGAGGCCTCAGCCTCGAACTGAATTGTAGCTTGGTGATGATATTCAGAATCTTGTATTGTGTTTTGATTATCATTGAGGTTACTCAGCTGCTGGGAGATGAGTTCTTGGGCCTTATGACACTCATAAATTGTGCTCCACATTTGTGTCAACCTGCAAAACAATCAAGAGTTTAAGGCAAAAACTGGCACATGATTCAGATATAATTATCACACTGTTCACCATATGCTACCTAAATGAGAAACAGTCATCCTATTTCTTGATATTTTCTTTAAATATCTCCAACAGAAAACAGTATAGCAAAACATGATTTATGACAACACATTATTAATTTGGAGAAAGTCGAATGCATTTAATTCTGAGAAATCTACCCTGCGGTTAATGCAACCAGCTGGGGCAAAAGCTCCTCGTCTATGAGTTCCAAAATTGATGAAGTTGTTTCACTGATGCACTGCCGTTGGCTTATTATAATAGACTCCAAACTTTCAACACTTGATCGAGTTTTCTCAATCTTGACCCAGTCGAGGTTCTCATCCTCTTGTTTTTGCAATAACAGTGACTTCCTCTCAAACTCCAATTTGGCAATTCCTTCCTCCTACATTATAACATTTGAAGAATGTCATGCCAAAGGATTTAAAGTACAAAAACTAGGACTAAATACAGATAAAAAATGGCACCGTGCACTCAATGCTTTATTATCGCCTCACCTTTACTGACTTGAAAAGTTTCTTCTCTGCATCATATAATTTTTTAAGTGTGGCACAATGAGCTCCAGGCCTGCATGGTTCACCATGACCAGAAAACTCAGCAGCATCTTTGGTGCACTGGGGTGTTTTAGACCGACTCCATGACAGTACACTGAAGACCTTTGCAGAGCTGCCTCCCTTCCCTACAAACAACATAGCAACAGTAAAAAAAAAAGTCATCGGCCATACCACCGAGGAAATGAATGATGTCAAAAATAAACATCAACAGAAAACTTAAAAAGTCATCGGCCATACCAACATAGCAACAGTAAAAAAAAAAAAAAGTCATCGGCCATACCTGTCCTGTTGTACATGTTAGTTTACTGTCTGCAACAGGACAGGGTGTTCAACAGAAAACTAACATGTGGATTAAATATGAAGCCAGATTCAACACAAGATGTTGCAACAGCAGATGCCATCAGTTCAGCCTACACAGATTCTCCTGGCTAAGTTTTCAAGGGGGACTATTAGAGAATATCTAATAGGATAGCTTAGTTTATAAGGGGGAATGTTAGATACTGTATAGTTTCAGTATTGTATAGTTTCAATATTCACGGCTGTTAACACTATGTGTTGACAGCTGTCATGTAACTTAAGTTAGTTGTGAGACTCCTTCTATAAATAGATAGGTGTACTCACTTTTGTAACTAACTAATAATAACAGAATTCATTTTACTCAATCTCTCTTTCTCTCTTTCTCTCACTTTCTAACAGAAAACAAGAGAAATATCACAAAATATAGTTTTTATGGAGGAGAAAAAATGATGACCAACTCAAGACCAATTTGTTCCCCCTGAATGATTGTAAATAGTACCAGATGAGATTCCTTTGGCAACAAATAACAGCCAAGCCATGAGCTAAATTATAATTTTTTGGGTAAGTTAGCTAATACAAACTCCAAATAAGATGGCATATTACTAGGGTATTTGATGAATTAATGGATCAACAAGAAAGTATATTACATACTATATTACATAAAACATAACTGAAAAATGAAGGTACCTACCATTGTCTGTCTATCCTTGACCTCTAAGAAATGCAACAAAACCCTAAAAAAGTTATTATATATACTATGAAACTTTCAATTTTTTTAAACAAGTAACTAAGCTCGGTTTTCTTAGTATGGTGGCTGCAAGGACACTTAGGATTTCCCCCTCCCCCAGGTCATGGGTTCTAGTCCCAGACCTCCCATGTAAACCAAAAAAAAAAAAGATGGATTATGAACAGAAAAAGAAACTACGAAGTTCAAATACAGAAAAGAAATGAGGCAAAAAGTAAATACCATCCATTGAGAACACCTATATTACATTATGGAACTTCCATCATCCTAAAAGGAAAAGAGTAAGTAGCCTTACTATTTTGATGCCCAGAATTCTGCCACTGAAGAGTATCTCCAACACTGATATCAATAAGAACAGCAATTTCCTTTACACATGCTGAAGCTTTGAGGAAATAGTCATCTAACTCTTTAACTATACCCTCCAATGTTTTCGCACTTTTTCTAACCACTTTGGGAGTGGCTTTAGTTTCTTTTCTATACAAGCTCATTGCAGAGGAATTATCATCAACTGGTTCTATGGCATGCTGACTCTCATTACGCGATTTTACAACTCTTGCAACAGCTGCTTCCATCTCTTCATCCTCGAATTCTGTTTTGGTTTCTTCCCAATTTTCCTCCTCGACTGATTCTGCTACTTCATAATTGTGATGAGTGGGTGAAAATGGCCATAATGAGCTCATACATGGATGAATTTCCAGTCCATGAACATTGTTGTAATCGTGCTCTACAATTTCCTCTTGGGAAACTTGCTTGTCAGTAATAAAGGGAGGTGGTGGCGGTCGCGGTAGTGGAGGGGAGGGAGGCAGACGGGGTTGTGGAGAAGGTGGCACAGCCAAGTCATTAGAGGGAGTTTCAAGTTCTAATGAATCGGACTCCGTGAATTGTCTAAGGGTGGCACCAGTGTTCCTCAGTGCTCTCAAATAGGCCAATAGGGAATCAGAAAACTCCCCTCTAATACCAACTAACTGTTTGATTAGCTTCTTCCTCTCCTTGCAGATGCCAACCTTCCCGTCCTCATCAATACTTGACATTACACATCCCATTTTGCAAGATAGGTGATCAGTTAATCACACTTCCCACAGCTGAATATACGAGATACCAAAGAGAACCCGATTAAGAGTGTTGTTATACTAATATCCAGAAAGATCACTAGTAGCTACCAAGAAGGACCACTGCAAAATTAATAAAGCAGCAACTTTCTACATTCCTATAAACTAACTTCTTTTACACTTTTCATTGCATCAGACACACCACCTTTCAATCAGGGTCCAGTTGTAATAACTTGTGGATAAAGAACCGAAGAAGTGAAGTCGCAAAGGTATCCTAGAAATCTCTTGATGAATTATCCTATTCAAATTCTCACTTGGTCTGCTTCATTAACAGATTCCGGTAATTCAATTACTTCACAGTCTCCAATATTTCAATAACCAAAGATTGTCTTACCTACAAAAACAAAAAAATTATAAACCACAAAGAAGACATAAAGACAGTACAAAATCCACAATCTACAATATTTTTTTGGTCTAGCCACATGTATCCTCCACAAGAGGCAATCCCGTACCAGCCGAAATATCCAAAGTATAGTGGAGCCAAATCCCAACAAGTATTTTCTAATTTTCTAATGGGCAAATATTACACAGTTTGATACCCACAATGCTATAAACATGAACTAACTTAAATCCATCTGCTTCATTGATTTTTCCAATATATTTCTTGCATGCACTGATAAAATCCCTACAATAACTAACCCAAAATCTAGAAAACAGTATGTGCATCATACTCATCAAAAATCTCAATAAGGACAAGAGCATAATGCAAACCATTTTCACAACCAAACTCTAGTTATTAGCTACAAAGTTAAGAATTTCCACACACACCAAAAAAAATTCAAGAAAAAAAAATTAGAGATCCAAAGGGAAATTCAAATGGGCATGTGACAAAGATTCTAAAACTGTAGAGAAAACCATGACATAAAAAATAAAAATATACAAATAATTAAAAAAAAAAAACAGAGACAAGAAAGCAATTGTTCTGACATAGAAGCTATGAGAAACAGACCAGTGTTGTGCTGTGGAAACACAAATCCACTGCACTTGGAAGCAGTATTCAAGAAACCAACCAACCCCACTGTGTCGATGTTTTAAAAAACAAAGAGAGAGAAACAAACTCCTCGAAACCCGAGAGAGGAAGAGAAGCATCCAAAGAAGAAGAGGGACCAAACACTAGAAACCCCATTATTATATTACTCCCTCCTTTTTACATGCGGTATTTATAGAGTTTTTGTCTCATGTTCAGTTCAATACATAATTAATGCTATTTTTTTGGCACAACCTTATTTATGACACTTTTTTTTAATTTCCAATATCTTTCTCTCTTTTCAACAATGATTATATAAAGGCATTATAATCCAAATATCCCAAGTTTTTACCTCATTTAATCATTCTTTAAAACTTATGCAAGACCTTACAATAACCTGCTTATAAAATGGAGGGAGCAATATTTATATTATTACTCCCTCCGGTCCTATTTATAAGTCACATTCTAGAATGATTTTTTCGTCCTATTTATAAGTCACTTTGTATTTTCTATGAGACATTTATTGCTAATTTTCTCTTATTTGTCCTTTGTCCATTAACGTGAAATAATACAATGTGAAATTCTCAATGCAAATTAAGAGGGTAAGATTGTAATGTTGAAGTATTTTTGTTAAAGTTTCAAGAAACCTAACTACCCTCCTTGATCCATGTGATATGGTTAAGTATGCCCTATTACTTAATTTCTTATGCATTTTCATTTAGAAGTGGCACAAAGAACGGAGCATAGAAAAGAGAGAGAAGATTACTTACCTATGAGAGCATGCAGCAAAAGCAGCAGAAGCACATGCTTCAAGTTCTTCTACTGAGCATGGAAGGGCACAACAGTATAAGGCATTTGAGCTTTGCAGAGGGGAAAAGGAATAGGGAGAAGGTAAGTGAGTAGATGGGTAGCTTAGCTAAGCCCATAAAACAAGTTGGGGAGGAGAGAAAAAAAAATTAAAAAAATAAGAAAGTGATTCTGAGATATATGCACTTTTTTCTGAAAGCTTTATCTGACATGACACACTTATCTAATCTTTGTGTCTTTTGGACATTGGTTAATTAATTAATTAATGAGAAATTTAAATATACTGTACCAGGTTTATGCTAAGTTCTGAACAAGAGAAATAAACAAAATTAACAAAATTGGTATATGCTACATTTTTAGTATGCCTATGCATGCTGCGTGTTTAGGAATGAGATTCCCGTGGTAATAGTTCTAGATTCAAATTAGTCACAAAATTTGAAAAAGCATAGACAAAAAAAACAAAACAAAAAGTTCTCATGTTGGTAACGAGCTTCAAACCCATTTTCTCACGAAGAATGAGCTAAAATTACCAACAGGAACAACATTAGTATATACTACTAACTTTTTTACTAAAAGTAACATACCCATTGATTCAAATTTCTTAATTAGTGTTTTTAGAAATTTTGATTTTCATTTGTCAAAAACATACCTTTATATATTATTTTATGCTTACGTAGTTTTTATATGTAATTATAAAAATAAATTTAAAAATACTAATATTTGATATTAATGGGTATCCACTAATGGCGTAAAGTTTTTTACATCATCAGTCCATCATCCATCATTCATTTGTATTACTTTAATCTAGAAATCAACGACCATAAAAGATGAATGTTAGATAATGCATTGATGATGTAAACAGTGTCAGTGTATTCTCCATTTTTTTCATAATATTTTTACACTCATTTTATCAACATAATTTTATTTTTATAATCATTGTTTGCGAAACAAAACTTTACATAGAAACTTCTTATCAGTGCTGGATTGCTGGTAAAGTATACATAGAAAATAGTAGTATTAGCAAAATAAATGTAAAGTGAGCATTTTTTGCGAATACCATGTGCCCCTCAATCAATATCTACACCTAACAATACGTATCAAGGCCCTAAGTAATAACCCATCATTTTTCTATTGATATAAGTGGAACTCCAGGAGAGAAAGGGTCCTAGTGGGGTTATCGTAACTTGGTGTTTAAGCTACATATATATACCATTTAACATTAGTCATTAGTTTATCCGAATGTTTGGCAGTGCACTTTTCCTTTTTAACTTTTTGGCCATTGGAAAGATAGCACTCGTGATGCATCTATGGACGACTAAAAAGCATCACTTTATGACCACACGATGTAGATAATCAGGGCAGTATTAAGTAAGAGTTTTCACCAACCTAGCCTCCTATATTGGTAAATATACCTTATTTTTTTAATATCAAATTGGTCTTTTATATTTTTTTATCAAATCAATCCATCATATTTCAATTTGCTATTAAATTGATCCTTGAATTACTGTTTATCATATGTGTCAATATCATATTGGTCCACAATTGCATTGTTGGAGAGAGAAATGACATGTGTGCATAACATATTGGTCAACATATGATGGACAGAGATGCAGGAACCAAATTGATAAAGAAAAGAAACGTGAGGGACCAATATGTTAAAAAAACAAAAAGGACCAATTTGATAATAAAAAAAATATATGACCAAATGAGTAGTTTAACCTTTTTCTTTTAAGACCTGATGGCATCGAACCTGAGCCGGCAAAAAAATACAGCATGATTGAGCCGGGTCAAATAATACAAGGTTTAAACAATAAAAAATTGGGATTAAGTAAAGGGATTTGATTTTCTAACACCCCTTTTTAGGTTTTTGACCCCCCTTTTAAATTTTTTCCAAAAATACCCTCCCTTCATCTTTTTTTCTTTCTTTCTTCTTCACCTCCCTCCATCATTTTCTTCTTCTTATTTCTTTCTTCTTTAACCTCCCCTCCATCTTCTTCTTCTTCTTTATTTCTTTTCCACCTTCTTCTTCTTATTCTTCTCCCTCACACACTCACACTCACTCTCTCTCTCACACACACACTTACTAACTCACCCCCAAATTCACCCACAATCACCACCACTCACATACTGCACTATTTTGTTTTTTTTTCGTGTAAAAAGTGTCCTACGCCAATGTCGAAGCGTACGATACATGTCGTGCGCCTCGACAGAGGCGTAGGGTTTTTTTTAATTTTTTTCCCCAGTACGTCAAGGCCTGGACGTACGTCAATTTTACACATACTCCAGGGGGCTGGCGTACGGGTTTTTTTTTGCTAAAAAAGCCTAGTACGCCAATGTCAAGGCGTACGTGTATTTTACACATACGTCCAGGCCTTGACGTACTGGGAAAAAAATAAAAAAAAAGCTCCACGCCTCTGTCGAGGCGTACGACATGTTTTGTACGCTTCGACATTGGCGTAGGGCATTTTTTACACGAAAAAAAACCAGAATGGTGTAGTATGTGAGTGGTGGTGATTGTGGGTGAGTTAGTGAGTGTGTTTGTGTGGGAAATGGATGAGTGTAAGTATGTGAGAGAGAAAAATAAGAAGAAGAAGAAGAAGAAGGAGAAGAAGAAATAAATAGGGAGTTGAAGAAAGAGAAGAAGAAGAAAATTGGGGGGAGGGGGGTTTGAAGAGGAAAGAAAAAAGAAGAAGAAGATGATGATGGAGGGGGTGAAGAAGAAAGAAAAAGAAGAAGAAGGGTATTTTTGGAAAAAAAATTTAAAAGGGGGTCAAAAACTCAAAAGGGGAGGTTAGAAAATCAACTCCCTAAGTAAAAAAAATAAACAATAAATTTGGGATCCGAATTATATCCATGTTTCTGAAACTCATACGAGTTTATATCGGGCTAGCATGGCCCAATCCAATTTTTTTTTTTTTTTTGGAATTGAAAAATAAAGCCCAGCAAGGCCAACCACCCCTAAATACTCAATCCCTAATTAGTAGTAAGAGATTAATGGGTATGCACTGACGGTGTAAATTTTTTTACACCATCAGTCCATTATCCACCATTCATTTGTATTACTTTAATCTAAGAGTCAACTATCATAAACGGATGAATGGTGGATGATGCACTGATGGTGTAAAAAACCTTTACACTGTCGGTGCATTCTCCATTTTCTCTTAGTAGTAATACCAATACATCATCATATACATTAGCATAACGGCATATATAAATTTGAGACAAATGCTTAAGATGATATATAATTATGGAAAATGTTAACAAGGGTACTTGTTAATAAACTATAAGTAGTTTAAAAGCATTGGAAAATGTAGTTTTTGATATTTTCGAAAGAAGAAGAAATAGAAACTTGTGTTGTTTTTTCTATTTCTAATAAACTTAATAAGTGAGCAATGACCATTAATTATTAATCAATAGATAGATCAATTTAATTTATATTTTAAAAAAAGTTACGAGCGATGTAAAAAGTGGTAGAAGTGAACTTGGTATAAACAAATTCCTCCTCCTATATCAATTATGTCACAAGTACCTGAAGTTTGAGGTACTTTTGCCAGATACCCTTATTCTTTTTTTCCAATGTCTGACTCCCCGAAGTTACTTCTGAGTTTGTCATATACCCCTATTACCAACTCTGGCCAATTTTGCCGGCATATAACATCGGAATCCTGATCAGACGCAGGAGGTTGGTCATGTGATGTTGAGTGATGTCACACGTGCGAAGACAACCTCTCTCTTCAATTCTTTTTCTCCTTTTTTATTTAACTAAAAATATAAAAATATTATGTTTTTTAGTTTTTTAAATTTTTTGAAAACAAGATCTTCGACCACAGGGCACCAGGTGCTTAACCTCCTGCATCTGATCAGGATTCCAATGTTACATGTCAGCAAAATTGGTCAGAATTGGTAGTAGGGGTATATGACAAACTCAGAAGTAACTTCGGGGAGTCAGACATTGGGAAAAAAAATAAGGGTATCTGACAATAGTACCCAAAACTTCAAGGACCTGTGACATAATTAATTCATGTTCAATTAGTGTTGAATTATTTTGGCTTATTTAAGTTTTTAGTTCTTGAACTTAGGTGTTTTTTTTTTGGAATTGGTCCTTAAACTTTTTTTCGATGTTTTGGGTCCTTGAACTTTGCTAAATTTTTGGAAATGGTCCTTTAGCCATTTAAATGATGCTATGGCCTACAACATGCCACGTCACTTTTATCATATCAACAAGTAACGTGTTATGTAGGGTCATGTGACACCCCATAATTTTTTTAATGAAAAATATCAATTCTTTTAAAAATTATTAAAAAGATTGATTTTCTTTAAAAAAAAATGATTTTTAATTATTTTTTATAAATTTAAATATTTTAAATTTAAAAAATTCACGTGACATCACATGACACGTTACCTATCGATGTGGTGAAGGTGACATGATATATCGTTGGTCATATCATCACTAAAATGACTAAAGGACTATTTCCAAAATTTGAGAAAAGTTTAGAGACCCAAAACATCGACAAAAAGTTCAAGGACCAATTCCAAAAGAGTACCTAAGTTCAGGGACTAAAAATCTAAATAAGCCAATTATTTTTTTGTCTCTCACAATTATAATTAGCATAGTGGTTGTGAACTAAACATTCCAATGTGAGTTCAGAATTCTGGGCACTATTGTGAGAGTAGGCTTTTGGCCTTATGGGACTAAAAACACTCATGCTTCCTATTTTTTTTCCTTTTCACGTTAATCATTAATAGAGTTGTTATCGGGCTAACATGAATAAGCACGAAGCCCGAATAATGCGGGCTTAGAAAACATTTGTGAAGCCTTATTTTAAGTATTTTTTTGGCACAACATGATTACGCCTCAAATCTTGAAAGAGCCAACCCAAGAACAATTGATGTTAATTTATAGGTTTTAAATGAAATCAGAGTTTGAAAATTCTTTTTAAAACTTTAATTTCTTTAAAAGGTTTTACAAAAATCCGGCAGAGTTTCCTCTGTTTTTCGGACTTCCCAACATTTTCCTTCTCTAAACCTGTCAGTCCAGAAATATTCAAAATCATAAAACATAATAGTTCTATAGCCAGTTCAAATCCTAACGCCCGATCAATATAAGTTTCAAGGCATGCGACTATTACATATTCTAAAATTATAAAAATAGCCGTCCGCTCATAATAATAGATATACATTCCACGTGGTGGAACGAAAATCCTGCTCGGCCATGTCCTATGTAAGCTCTACTTCAGTACCTGCAAAAATATAGCAAGAAGGGTAGCATTACACAGAACTTAAAAAGATAAATTCTACAAGAGACATAGCAATAAACTAAGCCTACCCTATAATTAATATCCGTTACTCATAAATATCCATACAATTACTTTTCTTTTAGTTCTTCACTTATTCTCACTTTCTTTTAAATTGTAATTTGCTATACAATTTACCTCATTCCATCATTTATTTCCATTCTTAGTTCTCTAATTATTTCTACTTTCTCTTTTCTTTTCTTTTCTTTTTCTTCTTCTCTTCCTTTTTTTTACTTTATCTCTTTCTTTTTCCTTTCTTTATCTTTATCCTTTTCTTTTTCCTTTTTCACATTTACCATTTGGCCACAGGGTCACCACGACCAACCTGCACCATTTATCTTTCATTATTATTCGGCGACCAACCTGCACCATTTATCTTTCATTATTATTCGGCCACAGGGTCACCACGACCAACCTGCACCATTTATCTTTCATTATTATTCGGCCACGGGGTCACCACGACCAACCTGCACCATTTATTTTTTTTATTATTCGGCCACAGGGTCACCACGACCAACCTGCACCATTTACCCTTTTAGTTTTATCAGGCCACAGGGTCACCACGACCAACCTCCGCCGTTTACCATTTATTATCTTTCTCATCACTAATTCATCTTAGCCTTTTCTCTTTACTTTTAGTTCCTTAGTTCCCTTTATTTCTTTTAGTCTATTGATCCTTCTTTTATCTTTTTCTATTTAAGTTTTTCTCTTTACTGATGTTATTCTCACTTTTAATTAACTCTTAGCTTGGTCATATACTCTAATTTTAACTCTCATTACTAGCTATTAGTTATCTCCTTGTTTCCCTTATCTCACATTTTCATTTACTTATTATCCTTTTCCATTACTCTATTTAATCAATTACCCTTTTTTTAACTTAGCTCCATTTCCCTATCATTTTACAACATTTTATCTAACTTCCCTAACAAAGTACTCTCTCTTTACTTTAGCATCTTTTCATTAATTTCTTTTGCCGTTCATCTATTTTCCTTTATTTCTCATTCACTATTTTGTTTCTGTTCCCATATTCGACTCCGCACATATTCCTTATTCCCCATTCTAATCCCTCTTTTATCCCATTTAAATCTTCACCTACTATTTTACTTATTATCGTTCAGCTTATTAGTTCTACTCTTTCTACCTATTACATTTACCCTTTTATTCTTTTACTCCCAAGTTTAGTTGGTTTTTCCTTAAATTCTCTCTTGTGTTACTGTGCATACTTTTATACATTTTCGTCCATTATTAACCAATTTAATATCCTAATACGCTCATCCATTTCGGGCATTACCCTACACGTACATATTCTATTCCCTAAGGGGTGATTTCCATTAATAATTCTAAGTACTTCATTTATATCAGCGGGGACTACTCTGAGGTTCATTAACATATTACCCTATTCTTAGTCACCACTATAGCATCCTAGAATTTACTTCTCAAGTAGAGGTAATACGAACCCTTCTTACCTCGGGCTTTATTTTAAACAAAGAACCTGGGTTGTGGCTGGGCGTCGATGACGGCGTCGGTGTTGCTCCCCGTTAGCGAGAACGATCGCGGTTGGATCAAGGCAAAAGCTTCAAGCCTCGGAGTACCCAACACAATCCCTGTGCGATCACGGTCGATAACGACGCCGGTGAGATCCGGTGGAAGGAGAGAGAAAGCCCTAGAGGAGAGAGAAAGCCCTAGAGGAGAGAGAAACATCAAGGGAGGAGGAAGAGAGAAAGGGAACTCAAATCAATAGGGAAAGAGAGGGGAAGGGTGCTCATAGTGGTGGTGGTGGGTGGTGGTTCATGGTGGTGAGTGTGGTGGTGGTTGGAGGAGAGAGAGAAAGAGATGAGGGAGAGAGAGATTGTGAGGGAAGAGAGAGAGAATGGATCTATGAGGAAGATGAAGAGCAAGGAGGGAGGCGGCCCTTGGTGGCCCTTGTGGTGGCTGGAGGTGGTGGGTGGTGGTGCTGGGCGGTTTTGGGTGAGAGAGGGAAAAGTTGGGGCTGAAAATGAGAAAGGAGGGAGGCTGGTGCGGCCATTTATGGACCTGGTGCGTGAAACAAGCACCCGCGCGCCTGGGCGCGGAAAGGCGTGCGCCTGCGCGCGCGCCGCGCATCTTGTAACACCCCGATTTGGAACTTATAATTTTCACCAAAAATTTGCGCCATTTTTTTTAATAATACTAAACATTTCCAAAGTCAGTTCATTTTAATTCTTTTACCAAAAAGGTTTTTATAAAACAATTTGATTCACTTGGTTTCAAATTATTTGACTTATAAACTTGCAACATGAAATTCCTTTCCAAAAAAGATGTTACTAACTTATTTCCAAAAGCTCCTTTTTGCGATCCCAAATTTATTCGATGGTTAACTTGGGGAAAAACATTTAATTATTTAAATGAACTTCATAGATAATCAAAAAGAACTTCTTTTATTCCATTTAAAATAATCCATATTACAACTGGGGTTACATTCGGGACAGATTAATCATGTCCTAATCACCTTAAGATAGGATACAAAGCAAGGACTATCCTATCTTATACTACAAGTCTTCATTGCTATCTCCCATCACAAGTGTCTAGAAGATTCCTCGATTGCTTCTGCTTTCTCTTTGTATGTGCGTCATCTCATGATCCTCTTCCTGTCTTAAGCTACCACTCCTTGATCTGCCATCTGTAGACATTGTTCCCCAATGTCCACAGGAAAGGGAAATAGAGAGAGTAAGCACTTCCGAACGATATTATCGTCGACGGCGTGGGCTTACCATAGGGGAATATTAAGACCACACAAACATGTACATCATTATTACCATTACCTTATTGCATTTGTTATCATAAACTCTTTTCCCAAAAAGGGTATACTTCTTAAAAACCATAGCCGTTATAATTAATTATCTTTAGTCTCTAAGTTTCATACCATCGGTAAATCAAAGGGGGGTACCATTACCGAGGTTCAAGGTATGGATATCACACACGTTACATCTCCTCCACAAGTCCAACCATATCCTAGTTCGGAAAGCAGATGGGACGCACAGGAACCTTAACCACGCCGGCATCGAAGTCGGTAAACGAAAGGCGGTACCAGACGCCGGTGGTAGGATATCAAAATTCATGTGACCAGACGCCGGTGGTCAACAAGATTTATTCCACAAAAGTTTCCAAAAACCAAACACCTACCGACTTCTAACCTCGTTCAGGTTCCCTATCACCATCTAGGATTTACTCAAGGGGGTGACAACACTCTCTCCAGTTGGCCTGCAGTCTTTGCCACGACGAAAGTCCAGATTCCAGTGAACCTTGCCATTGTAGTCCCGTCCCGCCTAGAGAAGTACTCGAGGCTTCTTGACGTTTCACCGTCCTTGCCCTCCCCTATTGCAATCACCACTTGAAGGGGCTCCAGCCTCCAAGCATACCTGAGTATCCGTAGATAAACAGGGTGTCTTTCCTCTCCACTACTTCACTCTCAACGCAAGGTTTAGAAAGGGGTTCCTAAATCTTTTAAATTATTGAAATGTTTTACTAAGTTAACCATTCCTAATTGTGGTCGACCCATTCTATCCACACTTCTAACGGGTCTCGACCGCTTAGGGATTGACTTATCACAGGCGCTTTCAAATTACAGCGGATTTCAAATTGAGCTCATAACCACGGAGTTCCAGTCACGTGGCCGGCAAAACTTAATGATCAAGCACGTCACTTGACAGTGCGATCAGGGGATAACATTACAAACTTTTATAAATTTTCATAAAGATTCCGTATCAATTCCTTAACCATAAAACCTTTAATCAATTCTCAAAATTATCCAATATAACATCATATCAACCCATTGACTTCCAATAACAAGATTTTTAACATATAAGCCAGACATATTATCATTATGCATTTAACAATATATAAACCTCATAATAATAAAGCCAACATCATAATAAATCAGAATCCATAACATATACAATCATTATAAAGGGATCGTGTTTTCGTAAGAACGGCGGGACACACACACAATTGTCGTTCTACTACTTACCCGATAGATCCCTAGTTCCGACCTTTGAGATGATACGGAACGTCCTAATATTACCCTACATGCCACTATGTCTTAAGAAGGCTTCTCTCTCACCTTGAGTTGAAGCTACAAAATTAGTGTCCTCTTGAGTTGAAGTCACGTCACCCGAATCCGAACGAAAGCCTTTACCATATAATATTTACAAAATAATTCCATAAATAACTACACAATTCTAATTAAGCAAACTACATTTACAAAAATAGGTCTATAAATATCCATATCAATTAAAAATTGCTATAACTTTTGAACAAACACTATTTTCTTAAAAATCCTTGATGTCTTGAAAATAAAAACTCTTAGAAAATAAATTACTCCTTTAAAATCAAAACCTTTTTGAAAATCAAACACAGACTACTGTATCATAAAATTACTTTTTCTCTTTAGCTTTTAAATTATGAAAATTCTCTCCAATCATAATATAACTTTTAAAACATAATCATCATATCTTAAAAATAAATCTCAATTTTTTATTTACTTTAAATCCTACTTAAAAACACCTTATAACAACTACCATGTCCAGACCATGCATACAGCAAGAATTTAAAGTATTTTTCTTTTGATGCAAATTTTCAATCAGACCAAGCAGTAAACAAATTTTACAAAATCATGTTATAAACACATATAACTAAATGAGAGCATAGATTCAAGTATTCAAAGTTCAAAACATTTTTTCTCTATTGCTAATTAACTTAAATCACAGACTACAAACAGCTTACAAAAACTTACTTTTAATCATCAGCACAATCACAAAATCACAAAATCACATCTATACTTCCTTTTTATTTTCAAATACTTATAATAAAGATTTTAGCATAAAGCACACATTACCAATTATTTCAAAATGATTTTTATGTCTGATGCAATTATTTTACAATTTTGGACAGCACATACACTATTTCTTAAAAATCCATTTTCTCCTAAACGGTTTATCAAAAACACATGCCACTTTTTCCTAGATTTTCATTACAAGTCCTATTCTAATAAAATGATTAAATATTATTCAAATAAAGCATATTAGTTTGCTGGACAGACACCATAAGTCCAGTTGCATCACTTCAGGAACATGAACTAACATATTCTAACATTCCTATATATATATATATATATTACTTACATATCAACAAGTTAAGCATAATAAACACATATAAAAATCATTATTTAGGACCTTATACCTTATGAAAATAAGAATTTTCAGAATTGAGAAAATTTCCAGATCAGAATACATAACACACACTAATAACCATTCATTCACATCAAACAATCATCAAATCAATTAAGAAAATTCTCAACATTGTTTTTCTTCTCTTTAATTAATTTCGGCCATAATTATATATATATATAAGAAAATACTCTTTAAATTTTCAAATACATTTAGTTACATAATTTCATATACTTAAAATAATTACTTTGACTATTAATTACATAAAAATAATCACTTCTTAAGGAAAATTACTTTTTGTACAGTAACTAGTTTACAATTCCTACTACTACATAGTCAGACATTTTACACAATCACAAGATAAAATTACCTACTTACTCCTAAACTTACCAAACCAAACATTATAAACCATTTGTAACTTTTAATCAAAAACCAATTATACTTCACTGTTAACACCATAAAATCCAGAATTTCATTTGTTTTCATAAACTATTTTCATTTCACTTTTACAACATCAGAGATCAACAATCATCCATTTATTAAAACTCTTTTTAAGAAATAAGTCACATAACATTTATACACATAATAACAATAACTATTACCTAATATATATATATATATATATATATATATATATATATCACGGCCAAAAATCAAACAAGGCAAAAGACTAAATTTTTTTTTTCTTTTTAATACTACATTAAATTTTATAGTTTCAGTAACACAAAATTTTCAGAATCTTATTTAGTTTCCATTCCTTGTACATTCCTCTTGAATCCAAACAAAACAAAAAGGAATAAAATAATTCAAACAGATACAAAATTGCTATAAAATATAAATCTCTATATGGTAAGAACACAAAAATTTCAGAGTACTATTTTCCCTTTTATGTTATAAAATTCGGTCATCTCAAGGTTAAAGATAAGGGGAGATCATTCTCTTTAAACAATTTATTTTGTCCCTTATTCCTCAAACCTTAATTCATTTGACCACAAATCAAAAATGTTACCAATAAAAACATAGTTCATTTTAATATAAAAATAAGAATTAGAAGCTTTTTGTTCTTAATATCATAAAAAGAAGTAGAGATTCAAATAACAGTAGAAGAAGAGATTAAATGAATTAAAACAGAGACTTAGGGTTACCTTTCCTCCTAAAGCTAAAAGACTACTTCAAGGTGAGAAAATTTTCCTCCTCCTCTTCCTTCAACTCGCCACCCTCCTCTTCCTCTTCTCTTGGAATAATTTTCTTTTTTTCTCAAAGTAACAACTAGTAGTGTGTGAAATGGTGAGAGGTGGGATGGTCTATTTATAGGTGAAGAGGAGTCAAATTTTCCCCTCATTTCAGATCAAATTCGCCCCCCCTTCATAGTCAAGGATGTGGTGGACTCGGCCTAGCCGAGCTCCATGTGGCCCTCACTCAGGACCTGAGGACCCTTCGGCAGGCCCTCTGTATGCTTGGCCGAGCTCAAGGCTCAACGGTCGAACAGACATCAGACACGGGCCGATATCATGCTCTCACCCCTCTGTGCTTTGGGCCGAGCTCAAGGCTCAACGACCGAACAGACACCAGATACGGGCTGGCCCTACTTGGGCCTCAAGCAAGCCCATTAGGGCAACCAGCTCTCTCCTATATATATCCCCCTCTCCCTAGGGGATAAGGTATGTCTCTCTAAACCTAAGAACTACGTGTGGCTTGATTCCCCTCTCATGGGATACGTAGGACCGGGGTCACCCTCGTCAGCTGCAACAACCCCCAAACACCTCATGTGGTGCCTCCGATCTTGGACATCACATTGGCGCCGTCTGTGGGGAACGGTAAACTCCGATTCCCACCCACAAATTTATAAAAAAAAGAAAAAAAAGGAAGAGACGTGTTTGCTACTGGTTGATGCTGACCAGGGATGGGCAAAATACCCATGCCCGCGGGTACCCGCATAAATACCCGTGACGGGTACCCGCATTATTCCCTTATGGGTGGGGATGGGTATTATGGTACCCGCGCCCGCGGGTACCCGTATAAATAAAAAAATATTTTATTAAATATTATATATATTAGTATAAATAATATTTTACTAGTAGTGATTAAAATTGGAGGTACATCTATTGATCTATATACTGATTAAAATCTTCATAGTGTTCGGCTATATATATATATATATATTATGGGAAGTGGGGAGTTAATTAATTATCATAAGACCATGACTCTAGAACGAAAAAAGATATATAATAAAATGCCCTGTAATTTTAGCAATCATCTCAAACATTTATTTGCTACAGAGATGCACTATGATACTTGAGGCCACCTTTCTCCTATTATTATGTGGAAGTTCATGTATGCCTGACGTGTAGTATAATTGAAGATCCCGTGAGCTTTTTTATCATTATGTGGATTATTAAATTAAAGGAAAAAATAATAAAAGTTCAAAACCCGTGGGTACCCGTAAATACCCGTTACCCGTATAAATACCCGCGGATAGGGTAGTGGGTATGCACTACCCGTGCCCGCCCGCACCCGTGCCCATCCCTAATGCTGACAACGCCGTCACGGTGTCGTTCACGGTGCCGGTGCTAATCTCTGCTCAGATGTTGCGTCTTTGTTTTCATCACAGCGCCGCCCCCAAAGTGAGTCTCACCACCGCCGTTCGAACGCACCAAGCATCACCTTTCCGTTGCGGCTACTGTTCTCCAAGGGGAACCATCCATGGAAGCAGGGATTCGAACTCAGATCTGCAAGCTATCCGCGGTTTCGTGAGTCGCAGCAGCGTTGGGTCACAGCGGTGGAGTCAGAGGTCACAGATCGAAGATAGAGATGGAGGTGAGCAGCCTTCGTTTGCTAGCGCCATCGCTGTCTGTTTCGTTCGCGAACACTGGCGGCGAATGATTCGATCGCAAACGAACCGCGATCCACTTCTTCTCTCTCCCTCCGCGATCGATCGCGAGTTCTCCGCCACCCCTTGGATGCTCTTCCGTGCTTGCTACCGCTGCAAACAGAGACACTCATTGTTCGAACACCATCTTCTCTGTTCCAGCTCCTTCGCACAGAACCGCCGCGAGTCGAAGTCTCGCATCCGCTGCGAACCGCGAAGGTCGCATTCAGTTCTCCACGCCACCACTGTTTGCTGCTCTGTTGAACAAGAGAGACTTCGAGCAGCAGAGGACTACAATCGAGTGTAGCCACCGTTACCTCATCTTCGCAGCTATGCTCTTCCAAGGAGATGTGCTCGCGCCGCCACACCATCTCACTCCTCCTTGGTCGTCGCCGTTGCCATCGCCGTCGCAAACGGTGACACTCGCTGCTTGCCTTCTTCGGTGCGGGCCCCTCCCTGCCCCCTATTAGTCACCACCGCCGCATCCTGTTGGCACAAGGGCTGCAACAAGCAACTGCTGGAAAACCCTCATTAGGGTTCCCAACCCTAGCGGGCCACAAGGCCCAACACACAAAAAAAAGGGAAATAGAAAATGGGCCAGCAGGCCCAATTTGCAAAAAAAATAAAGAAGAAGGGAAACTACCTAACGGGTCAACAAGCCCAGGTATCTGCAAAGTAAAATTACTAAGACCTAACGGGCCAACAAGCCCAGGTACCAAAAAAAAAATAAAAATCGGCAGTGTCATCCTTCTTTATATCTCGTACATTTAGAATATCGGAAACCACTCACTACTCTTCTCTCCTCGGATTTACATGATTTCGAAAATCATAATCCGAGTTCTACTCTTCTCTCCTCGGATTTACATGATTTCGAAAATCATAATCCGAGTTCACTCTTCTCTCCTCGGATTTACATGATTTCGAAAAT
This sequence comes from Crotalaria pallida, assembly GCA_037953625.1. Taxonomy (NCBI): domain Eukaryota; kingdom Viridiplantae; phylum Streptophyta; class Magnoliopsida; order Fabales; family Fabaceae; genus Crotalaria; species Crotalaria pallida. The sequence goes on along the minus strand of CM075650.1, from coordinate 44,092,953 downwards.
CATAATCCGAGTTCACTCTTCTCTCCTCGGATTTACATGATTTCGAAAATCATAATCCGAGTTTACTCTTCTCTCCTTGGATTTTCAAGGTAATTTCGGAAGACTCGCACAGTGTTTCACACTCGGGCCGATCTCTTAATCCAAGTATGATGACTATTCTGCCAGTTTCCCTCGGTCGACATCACACTAAGGAAAACGGAGGTCGGACCTCAAAGATCGACAAAGCCCATTCGAAAAGGACGGACTGCATACTCTTAATCCGACATACTTCAATCCTAAAAACTTCAACCCGACACCCCTCTCCTCACCTGAATCAGGGAAGAAATCCTAGTTCCCATATTATTTTCCTATCTTATCGCCTTTCTATGTGTTTACGTTGCATGCTTCTTGATATTGGTTTACCTGGTGCACTATTTCTGACATATGCTTTTAATACTTGCTTCCTTATAGTTTCTCTACTCGGTGCTTATTATTTGACATTCTACATGTTGCTACCCGACGTACTGTTGAACAAATTGCTTATCTGGTCTTCTTGCTGTTAAATGTCCTTAAATCTCTGCCTCCCCTGTTGTAATAGTATGATAATAATTGATGTACATTGCCTCTCCGGTTGTCGTGTTTCATGTTTTAATGCTCTCATCTGGTTTGCTGCCATGTTTATAACTGTCGTCTATTGTTGAATGTGATATACCTGAAATCATGCATCTTTTTGTGGACAATGCTGTTTGGGTGAACAATATCTTAAATTTCAGTATTTGCCCCTTTCATATCTGTTGCGTATGACCTGCTCAAATCATCTTGCTCTTATGTCGGTGTTTTATTCTCGCCTGCCAACAGTTTTCATTGTTGTTATTTAATTATCATGAATTATCATAAAGTGTCAAAATTAATGTCGATCACTGATTATTATTATTTTACATGTAATGTAAGATTCAGGAGAATGATGGTCGAAAAAAGGAAGGCCGAGGTGCTACGATTGTCTCTATTTTGAACGAAGCCATCTTACGATCTCTATTCTCATCTCGGCTTGGATCTTCTTAGGAAGAACTGCTATGTTTGCCTCTATTATCTTACTGGCCCCACTTTTCATCTCGGCTTGGATCTTCTTTGGTTTTCACAGGACCACCACGGCTTCTCGAAGGTGAACAATTCCAAAGGCATATATTATTTCTTAGTTCATGTTTATTTCTGAGCTCAGAGATTCTCTATTTCAAATTGCGCGGTTTATCGAAAAGGGAGGCCGAGCTACTATTATTCTCTTTATTTCATGTTTATATCTGATCTGCCGAGCTGTTATTATTCTCTCTAATTCATGTTCCTATCTGATCTGCCGAGCGGCTATTATTCTCTTTAATTCATGTTCCTACCGAGCTATTATCATCTCGACCCTACCTTTGTGGTAGAACGGTCAATTCATGCTCTTACCGAGCTGATATCATCTCGACCCTACCTTTGTGGTAGAACGGTCAATTCATGTTTCTACCGAGCTGTTAGCATCTCGACCCTACCCTGGTGGTAGAACGGTCAATTCATGCATTCACGCATACGGTTATCATCTCGACCCTACCTTTGTGGTAGAACGGTCCCCCCTGTCACCGCACTTACATGCATTCACGCATACAAGTCGGTACTAGTGCTACAGACATTTGCGTATGTACTAGCTTCTCATTTAGCACTAGCCACCTAAATGTTGCATGGCGCTATGTACAGCCAATGTCTTCTAAATAAGATCGGCTCATATGCACAGTGTACAAGGGACACCCGATAAAGTACAGCTTGCTGTGAAATGTTCTCACATAACTTCACTCAGCAACCTCTTTCACATCGGGGCCGAGGACACCCACCTCGGCTAAGGTGGGTGGATCCGAGATCCCTACCGCATTCACTTATATACAGTGCCTTTTTTCAGAGGAAAACTTATAAGTTACTGCACTGGTCAGGGGAAGTCGTCCGAAGTCTGGACAACCACATACTATGTGCAACAAGTTTAATCAAAATAACTTGCACTGAAAGATCACTGTCCTCGACACAAGCCCTTTCGGATGACTCCCGACTTTGTCTCCTTGTATGGGATGCCACAACGTCTCCGAATTCGGCATCCACCTCTCTCATCGAGGACTTACTCTAATCCATTTCATTTCACTCCGGATCATGTTCCTGCACACTTGCCCACGATCTCGCGTTTAGCCGGCCAGATCGGCGAGGCCTCAAGTGGACCCCACACCTTCATCCATTTTGGAACCCCCCCGTGTGAGCTCGGTTCGAGACCCAATGAGTCTCACCGAGCTGGTGGCGGACCCCCCCGAGATGTTCCTCACTGCCTCACCGAGCGAACTCGGTTCGAGATGTTCCTCACCGAGCGAACTCGGTTCGAGATGTTCCTCATCGAGCGAACTCGGTTCGAGATGTGCCTCACCGAGCGAACTCGGTTCGAGATGTTCCTCACCGAGCGAACTCGGTTCGAGATGTTCCTCACCGAGCTGGTGGCAGATCCCTTCCCTGAACTCGGTCTAAGACTTAAACAGTCTTTCCGAGTTGGGGGACTTATGTGATGAACCTCGCCGTGGGACAAGATCACAGGACGCATAACCATTACGCTCCCTTCCCTGGTCGAGATCGGTGAGGCTACAGGTGAAAATGGGGACCGCTACCCGATAACTCGGTCATCGGTCGAGTACACTATGGATCGAGTGTACACCTCGACTGAGAGCATCTTGTCGACAGCGTCCCCGGTGAATGTTACGATCCAGTTGAGTTTCTACTCTCGGCATACCTCGATGAGAGAGGTGTAAGAATCCCTTATCGGGCTTCTCTTTTACTGTCATCATCCGAGCATGAAGAACGCTATTATCGATACTCTTCCGAGCAAGAGGCCTCGACTACGAGTATATTCCTACCTCGTCACTGACTCAGCACTGATTGGTCCGATGCAGAAAGGACCTTAACTTGGCAGTCTTTACGACTCTTCCCGAGCTGGGGGGCTTGTGTGGCGGATCGACTTCTCCTAACCCGCCTTGCTATCCTTTGCTAGCCTTGAGCACATGATTGTGGACTAGTACTCAAACCCTTCCTAGAAGGTGGGGGGTACTTAGTGCTATGATGCTTAGTGCTATGCCTTCTTTCTCCTAACTCGGCTCGAGACTCACAAAGTCTCGCCGAGCTGGGGGGCTTATGTGGTGGACTTGGGAAAAGGACCTGAACCAAGACCTCGGAGCAAGGCTCAAATAGCCTTGACCGAGCTGGGGGGCTTATGTGGTGGACTCGGCCTAGCCGAGCTCCATGTGGCCCTCACTCAGGACCTGAGGACCCTTCAGCAGGCCCTCTGTATGCTTGGCCGAGCTCAAGGCTCAACGGCCGAACAGACATCAGACACGGGCCGATATCATGCTCTCATCCCTCTGTGCTTTGGGCCGAGCTCAAGGCTCAACGGCCGAACAGACACCAGATACGGGCCGACCTCATACTCCTACCCAGGTCCGACTTCCGAGTCCGACACCGCCCAGATATTCCGATACCAAGGACAGGATGACGTGTCTCACCTTATCCACAAGGACAGCTCATCCACTCATAGCTCATTACAGGCTGGCCCTACTTGGGCCTCAAGCAAGCCCATTAGGGCAACCAGCTCTCTCCTATATATATCCCCCTCTCCCTAGGGGCTAAGGTATGTCTCTCTAAACCTAAGAACTACGTGTGGCTTGATTCCCCTCTCATGGGATACGTAGGACCGGGGTCACCCTCGTCAGCTGCAACAACCCCCAAACACCTCATGTGGTGCCTCCGATCTTGGACATCACAGATGAGTCATCAACTTAACTTCATCACTTGGAAACTCACAAGCATTAAATGAGATTTTTCCAAAAACTATGGCTTATTAACTTAAGAATGATTCCTCACAATTTTCAGAAAATTCTCCTCCCTCCCTCCTAATATTTTTGGAAGGTACAAATTAAAAAAAATAAGGAGAAAATTTTCCATTGGTCCATTTTGAATTCACCACAAAATTGACCAATCACATTAAAGCTTTCATTTTTAATAATTTCAAAAATAATGAGAAAAATGCTAATATTTGGTCAGAGCAACCAGTAGGCATTTAGATAAATATTTACATATATAAATAAAATTATTTTATAGCCCAATAATTTATTTCATGCTCTATAATAAACTTTTTCTAAGTTAAAGATACCAAAAATTCGTTTATCCCTACTGTACAGTACTTTTTCGTAGATGTCAAAATAAAAATTTTATTTTCACATATTCAGATACTACATTTCAATACGATCGTTTTCATATAAAGTTTATAATTTTTGGACTTACGGTTTGAAAGTTATGAATTTTTGAAGCTCTAAGATCATTTCCTTCAAAAATGCACTTCATAAGCTTTCAAATAATTTTATAATAAGAAAAATACGAAAATATATTTTATTTGAATGTTAGTCCAATAGAAAACCTCAGAAAATGTATTTTTGTTTTTAAAATAAAATACACTTGAGTCAAAGGATCATTTAATGCATTAAAACACACCTTTACACTTAAAACTCAAAAATTCGTTCAGTACTGTAGCAGTGATAAAATTTCAAAAACTCCAAAATAAAAATCAAAGCTTTACATTTTCATAATCTAAGTTTCGATACGGTCGTTTTGACATATCATTTGTAATTTTTCGACGTACAGTTTAAAAGATATGAATTTCTGAAGATAGAATACCTTAATCCTTCAAAAGCATTTCATTTTCTAAGATCATTTAAATCAAATACTATACCTTAAAATATTTTTTTTTTAAATACATTAGAGAAACATTGGTATGCATATATATATAATATATATACCATGTGTATACATATATAAATATATATAATTCATACTATTTTAATTAAATCCAGGTATCACAATTTATAAAGAATCAAATAAAATATTTTAATTTTAAATATAAATTCTCAAATAAATTGGGTAAAATTGTGGGTCTCACACATATGATGCGCGTTGGTGATTCGGTCGCGGGCCTGGGCGAGTTTGGTGCGTGCCTGGGCTGATTTCTGACTGGGCTGGTGCATCTGGTGCACCCTGGTGCGCCTGGGCGTGCACCGTTGCGCCTGGGCGTGCACTAGTGATTCCCGACTTCGATTCGCCATAACTTCTTCGTTAACCGTCGGATCGAGCCCAAATTTTTGGACAAGCTTCTTAATCCCTTAAAATTCATATCCAAAGGTGGAATTTAATTTCTCGCATCCTATAATAAATTCCTAATTTTCTCGTTTCGGCTGATTTCTGATACTTAAAACGTCGATTTAACTCCCGATTTCGCTTAGATAATTTTGCCCCTTGCTACCAATGTCACCTACACAACCCCTAATACTTATAATTATTACTGACCTTGCTCCCAAAATTCTTTAAGCAATTAATCTAATTATTTTTTTGGGTTTAAACAATAATTTTACTTAAAATAAAACTTAGGATGTTACAATTGAATAGCATGAATTGTCACATCTATATCGAACCCACAACATGTTGTCAATTTCTTTGGAGACATAAATAATATTGTAAGTGGATTTTGTCTTTGCGAACTGTAACATCCTAAATTTTATTTCCAAGTGTAATTAGTTATTAGAATGAGCCTTGGGTGAAGAAATGGGAAATTTAAGTTAAAAATAGCACTTAGTGGTATTTGGGAATTAGACTCTTAGAGCTTTAGGGAATTTTAAATGTAAGTTCCATAGCTCGAATCAAGAATTCCACAGTTGGATATGAAGTAGGATATATGTGGTGCATTGTCTCAAAGTCTGGGCACGATCCAACGGGTAGAAAAGAAGTTATTGAAATTTGAAGTTGAAAAGTGCAGACTTTTGGTCTTTCGCTCAAGCGAGAATGAGCTCGCTCAAGCGACGTAGTGTAATTTAAATCTTGATTCCCTGAGTAGTTTTCGCTCCAGCGAAGACAGGCTCGCTGCAGTGAAAACCCGGTTCGCTCCAGCGAATTTCTGCTGGCTCGAGCGAAAACCGATTCGTGCCAAACCCAAAATTACTGAGGAAAACTCGCTCCAGCGAGAAATGGTTCGCTCGAGCGAAAAGTGTCAGAGTTGAAAAAAAAAAGAAGACGTGTGGACCACTCGTTTTGACTTCCAAAGGAAGTCCCAATTTCTAGCCACCCATTTTAGTCAGCCATGCATCAACAACATACCAACACACACAACACCAACTAAAACACAAGCAACAACATAAACACCCTCTCTTTCTCATATTGATTTCCTCTCTTCTAGGGTTCCAATTCATTTACCACCTTTCCACTCCATTAATCCTTGATCAAGCTTTGAATCATCATCTTTGTGGCAAGAAAATGAGTTAGAAACCCTCCCTATCTCCCTCCTCCATTCACGCCTCCCTCTCCCTAGGTTTTTGGTGTTTTATCAACTTTTCAATATGGAGAACCATTACCCTCATGCAAGATAATCAAGATCAAGACAAGGATCACTCTCTACCTAAGTACAACACTCACTATAGGGTTGTCTACCATCATTGGATTTTGGCTCTCTTGAGGTGGCAAGCTAGGCTAAGGAGGTTCAAGGTTCTAAGGTTCTAGGCTAGGGCAAAGGAAAAGGCATTCTTATTTCACTGCATTTGAGGTAAGGGGGGTGGGTGTTGGTTTGATTTAGGAATGGGTGTCCCTATAGTTATAATGATTTTGTTAAGAGTTATGTGGTTAGGAGATTTAAGGGGGAAACCCTAGGTAAAGATTTAGGGCATTGTTAGTTCTAGAAAAAATAATGCATGAAATAGACTTAGACAAGACTTAGAAAATGGGTATGTAGTAATGGATATTGAATATGAGTTATATTTGAATACTTGGTGAATGGTTATGATCTTTGATGATAAAATGCTTATTTGCGAATATATGTTTGATTATTGGAAATGGCTATTTATATATATTTATATATATATATATATTTGTTGGAAATGAAATGTGATAATTTGGAATGGATTATATTTATGCATATTTGTGATTATTATTGGAATTGTGTTGATGGTTATAATTAGTGGACTGGTTTGCTGATTAATTAAAAATGGTAAATGTAACTAAAGTGGAAACTGATCAGTGCAGTCCGGAAAGGTGTTCCAATTACCTATTAGGGCCAATTACCTGTCAGGCCAATTACCCATCAGGCCAAATCGCCCTGTAGGCGCCGGGTGACCCACAGGATCAGTTTTCCACACCAATAATTGGAATTATTAATGGATAGGTAAAAGTACATAGTCCTACAGGTGATGGTCTGGATGGGTGTAAAGTCCTAGGCAGGCGTCCCCAAGTCCCTAGACAGGTGTTCCAATTACCTAGCGAGTAATCCAAATCCTAGTGGTGTACGGTAAAAAGGAAAAAGGAAGTTTATGTAGATCTCTGATTTGAGGTTACATAAATGGTTTATAGTGTATACAGATCACTGATTTGTGGTTGTATACACTGTATGTGTAGATCTCTGATTTGGGGTTACACACATAATGGAAAATGGATAAAGGAAAGGAAAAATGGAAAGTGATTAAAGGAAAGGAAAATGGAAAAGATAAAGGAAATAAATAATATGAATAGTATGGAAAAGCTAAGCATTAAAATGGTATACGAACTTTGTATAATGGTGAAAGGTGCTATATTTGATATTTGCTATTTGTGTTTGGCTTAGTGGATTTGTTATGTCTATATGGAAACTGCATTTCTATTTCATGTGCAATGCTCACTCAATTAACATTTTTCAGGTTCTGAGATCGAGCTAGCACAGCCCCAGGCCGAGCAGGTGCACTATCCCTCACAGGGAGAGTAGATTTTAGTATCATAGGACATGGAAATGTCCTGGGCCCATTTATCATGATAATGATGTGATACCTCTTTTGTTTGTAAAAATGTAAATATTCTCTTTTGGTGGCCCATGACAGCCTCTTAGAAAAGGGGTGTTTTGATGGATTTATTTATGTAAAACTTGTATATAAGGCTGCTAAGTACTCTGATAACTGTTGATACTGGATGCATTATGATGCACTGTTGATGTTGAGCCCTGCTGGCTTTTGGAAATGAAATATGAATGCTGTTTATATCAGGTGCAGGTTTAATGGAATTTTTTGGAAAGGCTTAAAAACAAAGTAAACTCTGTCTGTTTCACGGCAGATTTTTATAAAATAAAAAATAAAATTTCAGATTGCTATTTTAATTAATGGGTAGTTAAGGGTAGAGTATGTAAGGTTTTACATTTATGGTATCAGAGCAGTTTCTCTCGGCCATGGAGTGTGAACTCACTACTCCAAGGGTTACTCACCGAGCGAGTAACCAAAGTAAATAGTTAAGTGTTTAAGCTAGCTAGGAGTAGGTGTATAAATGTTTAGATATATAATTGCTTAATTATTTAATCTTTAACTGGCTGTCCCTCCATGACTTAACAGTATGGCAGGAAGACGAGCTGACAATGACAAAATTGCTGTAATTCTTGAAACTTTGGTTCAGATGCAACAGAACCAGGCTGACAATCAAGTCCAGAACATTGCAGCAGCAACAACAGCAATGCAGCCACCACCACCACCACCTATGGAAATTGATTGGATGGCTCGATTCTGGAAGAGTGAACTGCCTAGGTTTGAAGGAGGATTTAATCCTGATGGAGCTCAGAAATGGCTCCAAGAAATAGAGAAGGTCCTCCGCTCTTTGCAACCACCCGCCGATCAGAAGGTTCGATTGGTTGAGTACATGTTGTCTGGTGAAGCTGAGCATTGATGGGAGCACCAGAGAAGGATCTTAGAGGCAGCTAATCAGATGATCTCTTGGGATTTGTTCAAGATCCGTTTTCTTGGGAAATATTTTCCTGAGGATGTTAGAAGGGAGAAGGATCTGTTATTCCTCAAGCTTGAGCAAGGAAATTTGAATGTCGGGGAGTATGCGGCACAATTTGAGGATCTGATTCGGTACTCTAGTGGCTACAGAGATGCAGATGAGAGAGCTAAATGCATCAAGTTTGAATCTGGTCTCCAGGAGGATATTCGACTTGCTTTCGAATATCAGAATATTTCAAATCTTTCTCATCTGGTCAATGTGGCGAGCACTTATGAAAAAGGGCTTAAAAGTAAAGCTGATGCAGATCGGAGCAAAGCAGCTCAGAGATCAATGGGATCCACCAGAGGCAAGGGTCCTATGCAGAGATCAGGGCCATATTCTAATAAGAAGGGTGCAGCTCCAAGAGGATCAGGTCAAGCAGCAATTGGTTATGGTCCAGCCCGAATTGCAAGCATTGTGGGAAGCCGCATAGGGGATTATGTTGGGCTTTTAGCAGAAATGAAGGGCTTTGCTTTGTATGTGGTCAGCCTGGACACTTTTCAAGCAACTGCCCTAAGAGCACAATAAAGAAGGAGGCCAATGATATTAGGATGCAGAAAGCAGGTGACAGTCAGCCCTTGCAGAGGGGCAAGGTATATACTCTGGACGGGGAAGAGGTGACAGATGAGGATGAGCTGATCAAAGGTATTTGCCATGTCAATGGCATTTCTTGTGGTGTTCTATTTGATTGTGGTGCATCTCATTCATTCATTTCTATAGACTGCATGAAGAGACTAGGGTTGTCCTCTATAGATATGCCTTATAAATACTCAGTTTCTACCCCTACAAATTCTTTAGTGGTCACGTCTCAGATGTGTTTGGATTGCCCACTCCGAGTCTTGGAGCGGGAATTCAAAGTCAATCTTATATGTTTGCCTCTGACTAGATTAGACATTATTCTGGGCATGGACTGGATGACTCGACATCATGTTCTGATTGACTGTTGCAAGAAAGCAGTCATCTTTTGTGATTCCTCTCTATCTGCCATGGAAGTTGATGAAGTATAGGATGTTAGCCAAATTCCAGTAGTCTGTGAGTTTTCGGAAGTATTTTCTACAGAGATTTCCGGATTGCCTCCTAAAAGAGAAGTGGAGTTCAGTATTGATCTGAAGCCTGGTTCTGGCCCAATTTCTATTGCACCATACAGAATGGCGCCTCCTGAATTAGAAGAATTGAAGAAGCAATTGGAGGAGCTATTAGCAAAGAAACTTATCAAGCCGAGTGTATCACCCTGGGGAGCTCCTATTCTTTTTGTCAAGAAGAAGGATGGTAGCCTCCGGATGTGCACCGATTATAGGCAGTTGAATGCGGTGACGGTGAAGAATAAATATCCGCTCCCTCGCATTGATGATTTGTTGGATCAGCTAAGAGGTGCAGCATTCTTTTCTAAGATTGACCTCCGATCGGGATACCATCAGATCAGTATCCGTGAAGAGGACATTCCTAAAACTGCATTCAGGACGCGGTATGGGCATTTTGAGTATGTGGTGATGCCTTTTGGTTTAACCAACGCTCATGCAATATTCATTGATTATATGAATAGGATCTTCATGCCCTATTTGGATTCTTTTGTCATAGTGTTCATCGATGACATCCTGATTTATTCTAAGAGTCCAAGTGAGCATGAGGAGCATTTGAGGATAGTGTTGCAAGTCCTCAAAGAGAAGCAGTTGTATGCCAAGCTTTCTAAGTGTAGTTTCTGGTTGGATGAAGTTCATTTCTTGGGACATGCAATTTCTGCACAGGGAGTTGTTGTAGATCCCTCTAAGGTGGAAGCAGTGTTAAAGTGGGAGAGACCCACAACAATTACAGAGATCAGAAGTTTTCTGGGAATGACAGGTTATTATTGGAGATTCATTAAAGGATTCTCCAAGTTGGTTCTTCCATTGACTATGCTGACTAGGAAAGATGTTCCTTATCAGTGGTCACAACAGTGTGAGAGCAGTTTCCAAGAGTTGAAGAGGAGGTTGACTAGTTCACCGGTTTTGATCTTGCCGGATCCAACCCAACCCTTTGATGTTTATTGTGATGCTTCAAAGCAAGGTTTGGGTTGTGTGCTCATGCAACAGGGTAAGGTTGTGGCCTATGCATCTAGACAGTTGCGACAGCATGAGCAGAATTATCTGACTCATGATCTGGAGTTAACAGCTGTTGTTTTTGCATTGAAAATCTGGAGACACTATTTGTATGGCACCAAGTTTTAAGTCTTCAGTGATCACAAGAGTCTCCGATATCTCTTTGATCAGAAAGATTTGAATATGAGATAGAGGAGATGGATGGAATTCCTGAAAGATTATGATTTCCATCTTCAGTACCATCCTGGTAAAGCTAATGTGGTAGCTGATGCACTGAGTCGCAATACTTTACATGTTAGCAAACATGATGGTGAAAGAAATGCAGTTGATTCAAGAGTTCAGTGATCTCAATTTGAACATGCAGATGAAGGAGAAAAGCATTGTTCTGGAAATGTTGCAGGTCACAAGTGAATTGATGGATTTGATTAAAGAGAGAAAGGCTGATGATGAAGAGCTTCAAAAGCTACCGGAAGGGTCAGAAGGTAAAGGAGAATTTGATTTAATCAAGGGGGCAGATGGTATTATTCGGTTTAGAGGTTGAATATGTGTTCTTATGGATTTTGAGGTTCGTAGGGACATATTGGTAGAGGCTCATAATACAAAAATGAGTTTTCATCCAGGTACAACCAAGATGTATCAGGATTTAAAGAAGATTTGCTGGTGGCCAAAGTTGAAAACAGATGTGGCAGATCATGTATCTCATTGCCTGACTTGTCAGAAGGTGAAGATTGAACATCAGAAACCAGGTGGTCCGTTGCGATCACTTGATATTCCTGAGTGGAAATGAGATAGCATTGCCATGGATTTTGTATCTGGTTTAACCAGGACCACTACAGGGTGTGATGCTATGTGGGTTGTTGTGGATCGTTTGACGAAGTGTGCCCACTTTATCCCAGTGAATATGAAGTACAGTTTGGAGAAGCTGACTCAATTGTACATTCGGGACATAGTGAAACTTCATGGTGTGCCCTCCTGCATAGTATCTGATCGTGATCCGAGGTTTTTATCCAGATTTTGGTAGAGTCTTCAACAGGCCTTGGGTACTAAGTTGAAGTTTAGTACAGCCTATCATCCTCAAACTGATGGGCAATTTGAACGTACTATTCAGACTTTAGAGGATCTGCTGAGAGCTTGTGTGCTAGAACAAGCTGGTAGTTGGGAGCAGTTGTTACTGCTGGTGGAGTTTACATACAACAACAGCTTTCACTCTAGCATTGGAATGGCACCCTTTGAGGCACTGTATGGCAAAAGTGTAGAACGCCTCTCTGTTGGTTCCAGATTGGTGAGAATCTGTTGATTGGGCCAGAATTGGTACAAAAAACTACTGAGAAGATCGCTATGATTAAGAATAAAATGAAAACTTTTCAAGATCGGCAGAAAAGTTATGCAGATAAGCGTAGGAGACCTCTAGAATTTGATGTGGGTGATCATGTCTTTCTGAGAGTGTCCCCTACTACAGGAATTGGTCGGGCAATCAAGTCCAAGAAGCTGACTCCGCGGTTTGTTGGACCTTATGAAATTCTGGAAAAAGTTGGACCTTTGGCATACAGGATTGCTTTGCCTCCACATTTGTCTAGGCTTCATGATGTATTTCATGTTTCTCAGCTAAGGAAGTACATTCATGACCCCTCTTATGTGGTAGCACCGGATGATTTGCCATTGAAGGAGAATCTTACTTTTGAGGTTCTTCCGATCAGGATTGAGGACAGGCAGATTAAGCGGCTTAGGGGCAAGGAGATCCCACTCGTGAAGGTAATCTGGAGCAAAAACAACGTGGAAGAGGCAACATGGGAATTGGAAAGCAAGATGAAGGAGTCTCAACCACAATTGTTTTCCTCCAGAGTTGAATTTCGAGGACGAAATTCTGGTAAGTGGGAGAGGATTGTAACATCCTAAATTTTATTTCCAAGTGTAATTAGTTATTAGAATGAGCCTTGGGGTGAAGAAATGGGAAATTTAAGTTAAAAATAGCACTTAGTGGGTATTTGGGAAATAGACTCTTAGAGCTTTAGGGAATTTTAAATGTAAGTTCCATAGCTCGAATCAAGAATTCCACCGTTGGATATGAAGTAGGATATATGTGGTGCATTGTCTCAAAGTTTGGGCACAATCCAACGGGTAGAAAAGAAGTTATTGAAATTTGAAGTTGAAAAGTGCAGACTTTTGGTCTTTCGCTCAAGCGAGAATGAGCTCGCTCAAGCGACGTAGTGTAATTTAAATCCTGATTCCCTGAGTAGTTTTCGCTCCAGCGAAGACAGGCTCGCTCCAGCGAAAACCCGGTTCGCTCCAGCGAATTTCTGCTGGCTCGAGCGAAAACCGATTCGTGCCAAACCCAAAATTACTGAGGAAAACTCGCACCAGCGAGAAATGGTTCGCTCGAGCGAAAAGTGTCAGAGTTGGAAAAAAAGAAGACGTGTGGACCACTCGTTTTGACTTCCAAAGGAAGTCACAATTTCTAGCCACCCATTTTAGTCAGCCATGCATCAACAACATACCAACACACACAACACCAACTAAAACACAAGCAACAACATAAACACCCTCTCTTTCTCATATTGATTTCTTCTCTTCTAGGGTTCCAATTCATTTACCACCTTTCCACTCCATTAATCCTTGATCAAGATTTGAATCATCATCTTTGTGGCAAGAAAATGAGTTAGAAACCCTCCCTATCTCCCTCCTCCATTCACGCCTCCCTCTCCCTAGGTTTTTGGTGTTTTATCAACTTTTCAATATGGAGAACCATTACCCTCATGCAAGATAATCAAGATCAAGACAAGGATCACTCTCTACCTAAGTACAACACTCACAATAGGGTTGTCTACCATCATTGGATTTTGGCTCTCTTGAGGTGGCAAGCTAGGCTAAGGAGGTTCAAGGTTCCAAGGTTCTAGGCTAGGGCAAAGGAAAAGGCATTCTTATCTCACTGCATTTGAGGTAAGGGGGTGGGTGTTGGTTTGATTTAGGAATGGGTGTCCCTATAGTTATAATGATTTTGCTAAGAGTTATGTGGTTAGGAGATTTAAGGAGAAAACCCTAGATAAAGAGTTAGGGCATTGTTAGTGCTAGAAAAATAATGCATGAAATAGATTTAGACAAGACTTAGAAAATGGGTATGTAGTATTGGATATTGAATATGAGTTATATTTGAATACTTGGTGAATGGTTATGATCTTTGATGATAAAATGCTTATTTGCGAATATATGTTTGATTATTGGAAATGGCTATTTATATATATTTATATATATATATATATATATATATATATATATATATTTGTTGGAAATGAAATGTGATAATTTGGAATGGATTATATTTATGCATATTTGTGATTATTATTGGAATTGTGTTGATGGTTATAATTAGTGGACTGGTCGGCTGATTAATTAAAAATGGTAAAGGTAACTAAAGTGGAAACTGATCAGTGGGGCCCGGAACACTAAGTACCCGGCTAGGTGTTCCAATTACCTGTTAGGGCCAATTACCTGCCAGGCCAATTACCCATCAGGCCAAATCGCCCTGTAGGCGCCGGGTGACCCACAGGATTAGTTTTCCACACCAATAAGTGGAATAATTAATGGATAGGTAAAAGTACATAGTCCTACAGGTGATGGTCGGGTGTAAAGTCCTGGGCAGGTGTCCCCAAGTCCCTAGACAGGTGTTCCAATTACCTAGCGGGTAATCCAAATCATAGTGGTGTACGGTAAAAAGGAAAAAGGAAGTTTATGTAGATCTCTGATTTGAGGTTACATAAATGGTTTAGAGTGTATACAGATCACTGATTTGTGGTTGTATACACTGTGTGTGTAGATCTTTGATTTGGGGTATCACACATAATGGAAAATGATTAAAGGAAAGGAAAATGGAAAAGATAAAGGAAATAAATTATGTGAATAGTATGGAAAAGCTAAGCATTAAAATGGTATACGGACTTTGTATAATGGTGAAAGGTGCTATATTTGATATTTGCTATTTGTGTTTGTCTTAGTGGATTTGTTATGTCTATATGGAAACTGCATTTCTATTTCATGTGCAATGCTCACTCCCTTAACATTTTTCAGGTTCTGAGATCGAGCTAGCACAGCCCCAGGCCGAGCAGGTGCACTCTCCCTCACAGGGAGAGTAGATTTTAGTATCATAGGACATGGAAATGTCCTGGGCCCATTTATCATGATAATGATGTGATACCTCTTTTGTTTGTAAAAATGTAAATATTCTCTTTTGGTGGCCCAGGACAGCCTCTTAGAAAAGGGGTGTTATGATGGATTTATTTATGTAAAACTTGTATATAAGGCTGCTAAGTACTCTGATAACTGTTGATACCGGATGCATTATGATGCACTGTTGATGTTGAGCCCTGCTGGCTTTTGGAAATGAAATATGAATGCTGTTTATATCAGGTGCAGGTTTAATGGAATTTTTTGGAAAGACTTAAAAACAAAGTAAACTCTATCCGTTTCACGGCAGATTTTTATAAAATAAAAAAGAAAATTTCAGATTGCTATTTTAATTAATGGGTAGTTAAGGGTAGAGTATGTAAGGTGTTGCACAAACTAACTTTTTTATACTTAGAATCAAATTATTGACATCATACTTGAAAAATTAAATTTTCTATCAAAATTATTTTTCTTTGAGATTGTGTCTGATATTCATGAATATATATAGTTTATTTTCTATACATGTTTTTGAAGAAAAAAAACAAAAAAGAAATACACCTATTATTTAATCATTGATAATTTTCGATAAGATATGTGGCAACGGTGACTAATACCAAATTCAACTTTAATTAAAATCTTGCAATTTTTTTTTTAAAAAAAGAAACTTGCATAATTAATCAAAAATAATAATTTTGAATCATCTTAATTTTTAAAATCGAGTTTAAAACGAAGCAATTCATATTTGAATGCTTTATTCTAAATAAAAGTTTAAACTACATGCAAAAGTTAAGTTCCCTTGCTTCCTACGAAAGTGATTTAAGAGGCTTCAAACATAACTCTATAAAATTGCTAAACATGTTGACACAAATTTAAAACCATGTTTACATCTTCAAACGTAATTCTAGAGGCTCAAAACATGAAACCCAATATACACATAATAGTTTAGAATAGCACGAATCAGATGTGTCTCTTACATTTGTTTAGGTAACAAAGTTGGCCCAAATCTCCTCTTAAGTGAATGACTATATCTCAAAAGATTAATTTTTTGACTATCGGATGATGAGAGAATACTTCAAAAAGTAATATCTATCAAAGTTCAGGTATATGATAACATGGTAGTTTATTTCTAAAAAGCGTTCATTACTTTAAGTAAGCTATAAGTTTCGGGTTAAGTGGATTGTAGTGTTACTGTAAGGGAATTAGGAGAATTAATAGAGAGGATGAGAAGAATTTCAGAGAGAAGGAAGATATTCAGAGAGAAGAGAAGAAAAACAAGAGAGAAATATTTCATTAATTCATTGTTTTCCCCTTCAATAGAATTTACAATGCTTATATAATAAAGTAGTAGACCCTAAAAATAACAAGGACCACACAAGTGGCATCATCTTAAAATAGAGGAACATTCTATAAATAAAATAAAACAATAAGACTTACTTAATTATTTGAACTAATAAATATTTATCCTATACCTTTTCTCCAAATAGAACTTATAATCCTTTTAATCTTGATTACACCTAATATCCTATCATTCCTAACCCCTTCGAGATCAACCTTGCCCTCAAGGTTGAAATTCAAGAAGGTGAATGCATTCTTTGGCTGACATTTACCAACCCATGCAATACAGCATCATACTGAAGCTATGTTTCCAAAGTGCATGTCCCATAAGGTGTTGTTTTCAAGAAAAGTCTTGGCTGCAAAATCTCCAAATAAGGTGTTGTCATGAAATCCACAAGAGACCATAATCGAACCCCACATATCACAGGACACCCTTAAGACTTGAGACCACAAAACTTCATTCAAAATGTGGCATAGATGGTTAGCATTTGAACTAATAACATGCGTACATGATAAGGATATGACCTTGAGAATGTAAAATCCAATAACAACCCTGAATGAATAATAGGTCTTTGCATTTGGCATATGACAATTATCAAGAATCATATTCAGGAAGCACCTATTTTCATCCTGTCATACCCTCATGTAGAAGAGATCTTCAAATAAAAGTTGGAAATCAAGTGCTATGTCAATAGCAATTATAAAAGCAGTTGGCTTGTGTGAATAGACCCTGAAAAATCTCTCACTTGTCTGCCCATGAACCAGTCTATTAAAAGGCAACTGGGCCAAATAATCAAAAGTAAGACCCAATTCAGATTGCCATGACATTTCACAAAGTACCATTGCAATTTCATGCTCAAGGAGAGGAGCCACTAAAGTATATGCCATGCAAGCCAAGGCAAACTTGGAATTTTCCTTGTAAGCAAATGGAAATGAACTAGAAGCACATGCCAACCAATGACCACAAACAGTGTCATAAGCACTAGCATTTCTAAACATTTTCACAAACAACATATATGTATCAACCAAATGTAAGAGTCTTGCTATTTGGCCCAAGCAAACAAATTCCAAGTCACCTCCCTTCTCATTCATCAGTTTGTTTCTAATTGTAAACCACAAAGTCAAATATATCAACCTCAATTCATCAAAGATCTCAATAAAAGGGATAGAGGAAACCAAATCAAAAACCTGTTGTGCAACTGCAGGACCATTGGAGCCTCTGCCAACCACTGCAAGATGTGAATCAAATGGCCAAGTAAGCTGAATCAGTGCAGCAAAAGCAAAGACATGTAACAGGTTATTGTAGGAATCACCCACAAGATTATTAACAATTATGCAACCATTAAAAACTCTTTCTGGCATTTCTTCAAACACTACTTATGTGTAGAAATTTGAGGGAAATCCCAAGTGCAAAAGTGAACAAGTTTGAACCCATTTGAACCAACTAAGACAGGTGTCACTAGATGTGATGCACAACAATGTGGAGGCAAGCGAATCAGATGTATAGTTTGGAACAAGCGCAAGGGTCATGTAACGCTGCAAGACCGTCGGTGCCTGAGGTGGTAGGAACTGGGTAGTAATATTAAAGGAAGATTGAAGGAAGACCCCATAACTACTTCGGTCCGATGGTTTTGGCGGTGGTGTAGGAAAAGCCCGGATCTCCACCATTGAGAGTTTTGACCCCATTTGAAGAGCAAAGGTGAGAACAGAGTCATCGAAGCTGCAGTTCTCCTCAAAAAGCCTCAATTCTTCCACCCTCTCTTGATGCCATTCTGGTTTGTGAGCTTTGTCCCTCAATTCTTCGGTTGTAACCTTCGAGTGAGTATGGGTTTTGAGATCCTCTAACAAATTTGATACAAGGGCTTTGACTTGGTGCTCATTCTTCTCGTCAACATCGGTTGAGAATTCGTCGGGAGGAGCCACTGATTTGTCGTTATAGAGAATCATCATGGAATCTAGAGGAATTGAGTTTTCATCATCGTCGTCAACCACCGCCGGCGTTGGTGAAAGAGCGGAATCATCGTCATCTCCGGTTGCAACTTGAATTTTTAGTATATCTGGCGCACTGTCATGGTTGATTACCTTCGGATTTGGTGTTGGATGTGAATGTGAACCATGATTTTGGTGTTTGGCTATCAAGAGATCAAGTCGGGGGATGATGGTTTTCATCTTAACTGTATCAGCTTGCATCATTGCGAGGAGGAGGTCGAGCTTCTGGTGTATTTTTTGGAATTGCAAAGCACTATTCGTGGATTCAAAACCGAGTGTGTGGATATCAGTCATAGTGAGGGTGGATGGAGGGAGTGTGTAACACCCCGATTTGACAACTTGAAAATATCATTTCTTTAATTAATGTAGTGAAAATTTGGGCCAATTTTTTTTTTTATAACATAACATGGACATGAGAATCTCCAAGATATCTTTTACCAAACGACGTATAGTCGAATGTGTGGGTTTACGATAGGCAAAATATTAAGACAATACGAGCATACAACATTACATATTCACAGAACAACAATACAATATAAATACAACACAATAAGATAACATATTTGCATCATCACCTTCATAATTAAGTTCATCATAGTTAATTAATCATTCATTAATGTAAGTTTACTTTCGTTTATCAATATCGCTAATCTCTTCGCAACGTATAATTCTTTCTTTCTCACGTGCTTTTCTCGAACACCTCTTACGAATCTTTCACTTACGAGGATCTCTTGTTCAATTTATCTCATGGAATCAAAATCTCTTAGCTCATATTTCTCGAGTCCATAATATCGGGAATTCAGGCTTTATGGTTTGGGTCTACATCTCCTCGGGATCCATCCACCTAGTCGGAAGCAATCAGGAGTACAGGATCTCTAACCACACCGGCCTTTTTTCGGATGGCAAAATAAATAATGTCTCGAGAAAAAGGGCACATCCAACCGTGTTCGAGCATCCCTCTCACTGATCAAGATTTAGTCAAGGGGGGTGTCAGTCATCCGTCTAGTGATTGTGTGGTACTTCGTCCACACCCTTGGGTGACCAGCTCCAACCGGTTCAGCCAGGGCACCTATGGTTTTTCCCACCTAGACAGACTTCTCAAGGCTTCTTGACGAATCACCGTCATTGCCGCCCCCTATCTTAATCATCCAGCTGAATACCACAAGGGTAATTCAGGTGTATCTTCCTCTCCACTACTTCGGGTTAGGGTTTTAAGTCGTGAGTTTATACTTGTTTGTCCTAACGTCGACCCATCCTAAGTCATATCCGTCATACAGCTCCGACCATATGCGGAATGCTTCTGTGGGACTCGACCAATACGTTTGATGGGCTCCGACCCATCCTGAATCATATCGGCATACGGCTCCAACCATATGCAGGATATCCACAATCTTTCTGACGGGCTACGACCAATTCAGAACCAACCTCGGCATATAGCTCCGACTATATGCGGAATATCAATCATCATTCTGACGGGCTCCGACCCACTCAGAATCACCTCTGGCATATAGCTACGACTATATGCGGGATATCCATCAATCTTTGATAGATAGGCTCCGACCTATCTTAAATCATTCTCAACATATGGCTATGACCATACGGAAACTATCTCAACATATGGCTACGACCATATGGAAACTATCTTTGTAGAATTCGGCACTCATTGCATCCGCGTCCAAAGCATCGTCGTCATCATCATATCGTCAGCTCAATCCACGTACTCGGCGTACCAGCATCATCCGGTTCCATCGCGTGTCTTATCCGTTAGAGTTCCGTTCTATTCTTTGGGGGATTTCTTATAGTTTTCTAATGTCTTTACTATTCTTATATTATATCGTGGGATGATGCATTATGCTCATGCAGTGACAATATAAGTAATATATCTCAACATAAACAAATATATCAATCAATCAATACCATGTGATGGTACAGGTCTGAGTCTTCGTATACCACGATACAAACAAAGCACACAATTTATCGGGTATACTACTAGCTACGATAGACCTTTACTCCAACTTTGAGAGAGTACAGAGTGTCCTAATAGATCACCTAAATACCACGGTGTCTTAGGGAAGCTTCTCTCTCACCTCAACTCCAGCAAATACCTCGTCCGAAATCGTTGCGGGTCCTCCCAACTGTCAGCTGCTCCAACTTCCTGACTTATACGCACCTTGTACTAGATAGGAGACACTAACGTTACTAGTCTATCTAACTAATTGTCATACTCAGAGTCAAAACGTATTTTTCGAAAACTCCTTTCACTTCTTGTCGGAAAATCGTAAAATGTCAAGACTTTCTCAAAATCAAAATCCAACTTTCACTGTACTTTAAATAATTTGAAATCATTATAAGAAATCAATGAAATCATTTTAAATAAATGGATCGGTTGCTGGTCCGTCTTGGACAGCAGCTCGCTCGATCCCGAAAACATTGAAAATGTTACTTTTTGAAATCCAACTTTTCTTAAATCACGTACCATTTAAAACTTAAACTTTAAAACCAACCAAACACATTTTTAGGATTGAAAAAAACAATTTAAATAAAAACTGGACAGCAAAGATGCTAGCCCATAAAACACTCTTTAGAAAATCCGAAAACATTGTAAAATCGCATTTTTCAAACCAACTTTATCTTATATTAAATACTCATAAAAACTCAACTTCAAAGCACTTTGAAAACATTTTTAAATAAGAAATACAACTTAGAAAAACTCTGGACAACATCATATTCTAAGTCTCAAGTTCACTTTCTGTTGTCCAAAACCAATTTAAATCCATAAACAAGCTAAGTATCTTGAAAACAATTAAACAAACACTTTGATTAACAATTTATCAAACTCAAATACTTAAAACAATTTATTTCCAAGTATAACATTATGCAACAAAATGAGGCAGCAACCAATAGGCCCAATACTTTTTCAAATAACCAAATTCTTTTCAAAAATCAATCAACATCGTAACTTATTAAATAATTCATTTTCCTTCACTTCTTTTATCAAATAAATAATTCCAAGATACTTTAAACAAAGAAGTTCAATTAACATGCATCACCTAAAACAACCATTTGGAACATAGCACATAGCACATTCTCAAATCATAATTTCAAACTAATAGCCTAGACCGAAACACCGTAAACAATTACCTTGCAAACTCATTCATGCATAGTTTAAACATATCATCAAACAATCACTCATTCAATTATTTTCAAAACATTATGATCATCATGAAAGTCCAGCCAAGTCACAAAATAAGGTACAAAAATTCATTTTTATCGAAAACATTTACATAAAGCTTTTTGTTCGATTACGGAAAAGCTCAAAAGATAAAATCTAAAACTATATCAAATAAATTTGTTTACTCTTCAAAATTTCCAGAATATACACATATATAACAAGGTTCATCACATAAAATTTTCAAGTCATTTGAACAATCTTAAGCTAGGTTTCAAATCAGATTTCGTGTGAAAAGCAAGATAGAACTGTTGCTGGCCTGAGGCCAAAATGCCATGATTAAAAATAGTGTTTCAACTCTGACTTGTATGAAAATTGGTATAAACCTTCCTTACACAATCAAGATCATCTCATAAAAATTTCAGATTATTTGGAGTTTTTCAAGTCATATTTTTCCAATTAAATTCGTCACTAAGTCCGGAAAATCTGAACTAAACGGTTCACTGTTTTGCCTTTAGTAAAATTATCAAATAAACTCCAAATCTCTTCAAATTTTACAGAGAGTATCTAGAGAGGTTCAGGAAGCTACCATAAAAATTTCAAACCATTTAGAGTAGTTTAGGTCAGAAAACTCAGTTTAGGTTTTTCCTCGAAAACTTACTTTTCCGAAATTGTTTTCACCAAAATGACTCCGTTTCAATTAACAAACCAACTCTAAAAATCATATAAAAATCCAGGGAAAATCAATTTAACCTACTTAAAACAGTGACAAAATTTCAAAATTATTGAACATGTGCGATTATCATTTATTCACTTAAGTACTTTCTCATACTAAACCAAATAGCATTTATACACACAAATCAGTCACAAAATTAATCCATCAATTATTTCCCTTTCAAAAACCGAATCAACATATCACGAAAACAATTTACTTTAACTCAAATAAAACATGCATCAAATCAATTTATTTCAAGTCCAATTTCAACATACATGTACTTAAAAGCACTAGATCTAGTTTTGAAACAAACATACATCAACATTTATAAATAAAAAAATCAAGCCTTTTAAACCAAAAATCAAGGATTGAATTAAACTAGCCTAGATCTTGACATGCACATACTTAAATCTCAAATAAAACCAAACATGCATCAACACTCAAGAATCAAAATCAAGGTTTTAAGAGTAAAATCAAAACCAACATCAAAGCATACTTCTTTTCATCAGATCTTTACATGCATGCATTTAAAAATAGTAGATCAAGACAAAAATGAACATAAAATCATTTTCCTTCAAATCAAACTTTAACCGTGACATGCAAAAGAAAAATAGGAAAGATTTGTGCAAATCAACAACTCATAGTTTAAGAACACCATAGATCAACTTATAATTAATCATGAAATTGAAATCCAAGATCAAAATCATTTGAACCAAAAGGGTCAAAACCGTGAGCATCATCCTTGTGGATGCATGTTCACTTTTTTTTTAAACTCAAATACAAGTAGAATCAAGCTTGGAAAATCATAAGAAAACTTAAAAATCCATATGCAAAACTCAAAATCAAACTTTTTCTTAAAAACATTTTAAGAAATGAAGAAGAAAATGGATGAGTTCATGAGATAACTCAAGATCATGAAAGAAAATGCTTTCTTAGCAAAACTTCAAAATCAAGTTTAGAAATCAACATGCATGTGAGTGAAAACACTAGATCTAACTTGAAAACCAACATGCATTAACTTTTTCAAACAAAAATCAAGACTTTAGAAAGAAAACATGAAAACCGAAAATGAATCAAAGAAAAGAGATTAAGAACTTTAAGCTCATGAAATAAAATGCTTGCATCAACAAAAGCTTCAAAATCAAGTCCAAGTCTTTGAGTTTGCTCTTTGGTTTTTCTCCTTACTCCTCACGGTTTCACTCCCTCTTTCCCTTAAGTCCATGGTTTCTCCTTCTCTTCTTCACTATCTTGGTTTGATTTTGCTTAGATGGTGTAGGAGATGGGTGTTGTGTTTGGGGTTTGGTTCTTCTCCTCTTCCTCCCTCACGGTTCTCTCTCACTCTCTCTCACTAAGAGCTTGATTTTTGCCCTTAGTGTTGTGTTTGGGATGAAAAGAAATGAAGAGGTGGAAACCAAAAGATGGGTATGTGTTGGTGCTTAAATGCACACATGGTTTTGGGCTTGGGTTTTGTTTTCTTTCCCTTCCCCCATGGCTCCTTCTTTTTTTTCTATTTCTTTTCTATTTCTTCCTCCTTTAGGTCGTGCTTAGGTCATCTAGGTGATGTCATCAACTTGGCCATTAAGTAAGCCAACTTGGAGACCAAGTAAACAAACTTGGAGGCCAAGTTATGCACATGTGAGAGTGCATTTCGGGTTTGGGGGGTTTAAGGGTAGATTAGGTTAGTTAATCTAGGTTTAAGGTGCTAATTAGGATCTAATCATGATTAAGGTAGGATTAGGAAAACTAAATAAGGTTTATTCCACTAATCCTTAGAGTTTAGGGCTTAATCAAGGATTAAGGTACTAATCCAAAGACTTAATCCATACTAGTATAGGTTTAGGGAAAACTAATTCTAGGTTAGTTCACTAACCTTGAGGGTTTAGGGTTTAAGAGAGTGATTAAGTACTTAGTCAAGGATTAGGAACTTGATTAAGGTTTAATCAAAGATTAGGGTTTAATCAAAGATTAGAGATGCAAATTAGGGTTTCTAGAGATGATTCTAGATTAAGGGTATGATAAGATACTTGGACTTTGATTTTTGAAACTTAGGGTAGAAATAATTTTCCATCTTAAAACCATAAAACCATATGAATCAATTTAATGAAAATAAAATCTTAATTAAAACTTTAAGTAATACAATTCATTTGAAAACATTAGAAAAACAAACACATAAAATCATAACATAAGTGGATTAAATTCCAAAGTGTAGAAATCCATCATGAAATCAAAACTCCTTTAATCAATTCTTAAATCAATTAGGCTAAATCCATGAAAATGCACAAAGAAATTCATTTTTCAAATAAAATCACAAATAATAAAATTACTCCAAACTTCAACAAAATCATTTGCTTGAATTCCACAAAAATCTTTGTTTTACCAAAATTCCATAAAATCAACAATTGATTACGTAATCGAATAAAATACCCATCGAAAACCATTTGTAAAACAATATCTCAAAACTTCTTCTTAAATGAAAACTTATTCATTTTAGTCAGGAAAATACGGAATGTCACAGAGTGCAAACCAATGAAAGCACCAATTGTAAGGGAATTAGGAGAATTAACAGAGAGGATGACTAGAATATCAGAGAGAAAAAAGATATTTAGAGATAAGAGAAGAAAAAAAGAGAGAAATACTTCATTAATTCATTGTTTTCCCCTTCAATAGAAATTACAATGCTTATATAATAAAGTAGTAGACCCTAAAAAGTAACAAGGACCACACAAGTGGCATCATCCTAAAAGAGAGGAACATTCTAGAAATAAAATAAAACAATAAAACTTACTTAATTATTTGAACCAATAAATATTTATCCTATACCTTTTCTCCAAATAGAAATTATAATCCTTTTAATCTTGATTACACATAATATCCTATTAGTTACACAGACTTGCAAGACTTACAAGTATTATTTTCTTACATGATCTCTTTAGACAATATGATGAAACCCGAATTGGACCATTCAGTATGGTCATACCATGTACCAGACACTTATTTGGTTCTAGATAAGATTCTAAACCAGATTTGAGGTTAAATTGGATTATAATGTAAAATCCAATGGGAATCAGTTGGGACCAGATAATACCAAACAAACCAGATGATTAAAGAAAATACATCTATTTTCTCTTAGCACTAAAAACAAAAACTAAAATATTTTGACATCATCACGAAGATAAGAGCTTATGTTATCATCATGAAGAGCTTGCAAAGTTTGATGGCCACACAAATCGCATGAATAAGTGCTAGAATCAAAATTTGTAGTGTTATGTTAGGTTTAAAATATTTAGTACCAAGGTATTTACTATGTTGTTTTGAAGAAAAGCAGATAAGGACTAAGTGATTGGATAAACTTTGTCAATTAAGTGCTCTAACAAGTTAATTGAGTGTGCAAAGACTAAACAACACAGGTGAAAATGATCCAAGTAAATGAATAGAAAAGATTACTTTCCTCAAACGCAAGACAAAAAAAGGGCATGATGAGGAGAATGACAAATAATTGACCAAGAAGATTTATGAGGATACTCAAGTAAAAATTCAATTTAAAAAGACAATCTTCTATGATAGATCAAAAAGATCATAAGTAGAGGACTCATCTGAAGAAATCTTAGACAAGGACCTATTGACTTGGTGAATAAAGAAGACAAAAAGACTAGAGGGAGAGTGAATAAAAGATGTTGAAGAAGGAAAGGAACTTCGTGATAACTACTCAAGGACATTCTATAATGCTCAGATCCTTAGAAAGATGCAAAAGAAGTGTTAGGGTATCAGCGCTAATGCGGAAGCGAAATGATCGAATTAATTGGGAATTTAAAGAGAAGTTAAAATAAAATAGGCAAGTTGAACACACAAGATTTACGTGGAGAAACCTCTCCAATGTAGAGAGTAAAAAACCACGGCGATGAGAGCAACTTCCACTATGAAAAATGTTAGAGTACAACAAGTCCTCTTATAGTGATGAGGATAAAAGAAGAAAAAATTTCTATCACAAAATACTCTCTCAAGTGGAACTAAATGAGCCTAAAATTCTCAATATTCTCAAAGAAACAAAATTGAGAATATAATATAAAATTTTTGTGTTTTATGGAGACAAAATACACAAGTTATATATAATGAGATGTATATGTGTGTTGTGTATTATGCTCTGCCTCTGATCATTTTTAAGCAATGCCTCACATCCTCCTTTTATATGCAAAAGAAGCAAGTTGTCCATGCCAAATTTCAACAAAACGGTGCAGCTATTTTGGAAAGAGTGGCAAATACAAGTTGGCACATGCAAGCTGTATCAATACACGACTTTGAAAAAAACTGATTTGCACCGTTTGTGGAATTTGAGCCACAACAACAACATTTGATCCAACAATCTCCACCTTGGCTCAAATTCGACAAATTGCTCATCGCTTGTAAAGCCCCGAAAGGCAATCAGGTGCTGTAGAGACCTACCAAGTCCAAGCAGTGTTGGAACTTGGTATTCGGAAGTGGCTTAGTAAGCATATCTGCAAGATTCTCGGACGTATGGATCTTTTTAACCAAAACTTCACCAATAGTGACAATATCTCGGATAAAGTGGTGTTTTACATCAATGTGTTTGGTCTTGTCATGATACCGACTATTCTTGGTCAAATGAATAGCACTCTGACTATCACAAAACACAATAAGAACATCTTGTGTCAGGCCAAGTTCATTTACCAAACCTCGAAGTCAAAGAGCTTCTTTAACACCTTCTGTTGCTGAAATATATTCTGCTTCGGTTGTAGATAAAGAAGCAACGGATTGAAGCGTAGCTTTCCAACTAATAGCACTATTGCAGAGAGTAAAGATGTAACCATAAAGAGATCTTCTTCTGTTAAGATCCCCACCATAATCTGAATCAACATAACCAATAACATCGTTGGTTTCAGCTTTCCTTCTGTCAAATACCAAGCCAATATTAGCGGTACCTTTGCAATACCAAAAAATCCATTTCATAGCACTCCAATGATCCTTGCCTTGATTATGCATATACCGACTCACAATGCTAACGACATATGCTAAATCAGGCCTAGTTCATACCATAGCATACATAAGACTGCCAATTGCACTAGCATAAGGAACGTGTGACATACGCTCCATCTCTTCGTCTGTCTGTGGGCAAAGGTCTGAGGATAATTTGAAATGTGCAGCGAGCGGAGTAGAAACAGGTTTGCAATCACCCATGTTAAATCTGTCAAGCACTCTCTCAATGTATTTTTGTTGAGATAAAAGAAGTTTACTAGCTTGACGATCCCTGTGAATCTCCATGCCAAGAATTTTCTTAGCTGCACCTAATTCTTTCATATCAAACTCATTATTTAGTTGAGTTTTCAATTTCCTGATCAAAGACATGTCATGTGATGCAATCAACATATCATCAACATAGAGTCACAAGTATATAAAAGAACCATCAGGAAATTTTAGAAAGTAAATACAATCATCATATTGACTCCTAGAATAACCTTGCCCAATCATAAAGGAGTCAAACCTCTTGTACCATTGACAAGGAGCTTGCTTAAGGCCATATAAAGATTTCTTTAGTCGACAAACAAGTTCCTCCTTACCAGGAACAATAAATCCCTTAGGTTGCTCCATGTAAATTTCTTCCTCTAGCTCTCCATGTAGAAAAGTTGTCTTGACATCAAGTTGCTCTAATTCCAAATCAAACAAAGCAACAAAAGCAAGCAAAACACGAATGGAAGTATGACGGACAACAGGAGAGAAAATCTCATTAAAGTCAATACCTTCCTTTTGACTAAAGCCTTTAACGACTAATTGTGCTTTGCATCTGGGATCTTCAACCCCGGGAATATCGTCTTTCTTCTTTTAGACCGATTTGCATTTCAATGGTCTTTTGCCTTTGGGAAGCTCAGTCAAAGCCCAAGTACCATTTTTATGGAGACTCTCAATTTCTTCATTCATAGCTAGTAGCCACTTTGACGAATCAGCACAAGAAACAACTTCATAATAGCTGGTAGGCTCAACACCATCATTTACCTCTTGCGCAATAGATAATGCATAAGCAATTAGATTATCACCATCTTTGTATTTGGCTGGCTTTATGATTTGTCTCCTGGTTCTATCTCGGGCAATAGAATAATCATCTTGCTGCGGCTGAATAGGAGAAGTGATATTCTCATCAGGATCATGATCATCATCATGATCATCAATGCTAGACTCTTGAGTTGAGGAAGATGGAACATTGACATCAGGAGTGACATACTTCATTTCTAACTCCATCATCTCGCTAGTACCCTGCAAATTACCTGTACTAGTGGAAGGAGACACAAAAGGTTGTTTTCCAGAAGATAATAACGAATCGTCATTAAAAGTCACATCTCCGCTAAGAATTAATCTTCGTAACTTAGGACACCATAAACGTTAAACCTTAGATTCAGATGCATAACCAATAAATATGCACTCAACAGCACTTGGATCTAACTTGCCATCATTAACATGTGCATATGCAGGACATCCGAAAATTCTTAAATTAGAATAATCAACAGGATTACCTGACCAAATTTCTTCTGGAACTTTGAAGTCTAGTGCCGAATGTGAAGAACGGTTCACCAAGTAACATGCAGTGGATGCTGCTTCGACCCAAAAATCTCGTCGATGCCATAACCCAGCATTTGAGAGCATACAATGAGCTCTCTCAAGTAAAGTTCTGTTTACCCGTTCTGCAACACCATTCTGCTGGGGTGTACGTGGAATGGTTTTATGTCTAGCAATACCATGATTTGCACATAACTCATTAAAGTCACCATTACATTACTCTAATCCATTATCCATTCTGAGCTTCTTGACTTTCTCTTCTGTTTGAGTTTCAACTAGTGTTTTCCACTTCTTAAAAGTGGCAAATGTGTCATTTTTGTTCTTCAGAAAATAAACCCAAACCTTTCGAGAAAAGTCATCTATGATAGTCATCATATAACGACTTCCTCCAGGGGAAGGAACTTTAGAAGGCCCACAAAGGTCAAAGTGAATATAATCAAGAATACCTTTGGTGCGGTGAGTTGCAGTGGAGAAACTAACTCTTTTCTGTTTCCCAAAGACGCAGTGTTTGCAAAACTCCAACTTACCGATGCCATGTTTGCCAAGAAAACCTTGTTTGCTCAGAAGGTGCATGCTTTTTTCACTCATGTGGCCAAGGCTCATGTGCCACAATTTGGTGACATCATTATCAGGCATAGAAGATGATACAGCTACTAATCCTGTCACAACAGAGCCTTGCAAAACATATAAACTACCAATTCGGTTAGCTTTTAATAAAATGAGAGCACCTTTGGATACCTTTAGAACTCCACCTTCAGCTGAATACCTACACCCAAGAGATTCGAGGGTGCCAAGAGAAATTAAATTCCGCTTCAAGTCAGGAACATAGCAGACATTAGCTAAGGTTCTGACAACACCATCATGAGTCTTGATCTGAATAGTACCTATTCCTGCAACTTTGCATTGGCCATCATTGCCTATTAAAACAAAACCGCTATCAACGAGTTCAAAAGTGGCAAATAAGTCCTTATAAGGACACATATGAAAAGTACATCCAGAATCAAGAATCCATTCTGCCTTACTCCTCTTGTTAGAAGAGACAACAGATAATAAGATGTCACTGTCAGAGTCACCTTCAACATTAGCAGCTTCAGGTTGTTGCTGAGGTTTATCTTTCCCTTGCTTTTGTTGTTTTTTCTTCAAAGAATAGCAATCGGAAATTTCGTGCCCGGTTTCTTACAATAACGATAGAATTTGTTGGATTTACGTCCCTTGGATTTGGATATGAATTTTTTATGACTAGTACTCCCTTTTTCTAGAGTTCTACCTCTAACACTTAAACCTTCACCCTTGTCCATAGAATGAACTTCAAAGTCAAATTTTTCTTTGGACAATAAATTAGATTTAACATCTTCAAAGGATAAGGTGTCGTTGTTACCATACAACATAATTTCTTTAAAGTGTTTATAGGTATAGGGTAGAGAGACAACTAACAACACAACTTTATCTTCATCTTCAATTTTAATTTCAAGATTTTGCAAATCCATAATAATAGAATTAAACTTATCAAGATGAGATTGAATAGGAGTACCTTCGGTCATACGGATTGTGTATAACCGCTCTTTGAGACGAAGCTTGTTTGCGAGGCTTTTAGTCATATACAAAGACTCTAGCTTTAACCATAATGCCGCAGCAGTGACTTCATTGGCTACTTCACGAAGAACCTCCTTGGACAAGCAGAGTTGGATTGCTGAAAGCGCCTTTTCATCCAACTCGTCCCATTGCTCATTTGTCATGGTAGCCGGCTTCTTCGACTTTCCATCTAGAGCTTTCTTTAATTCGTTCTGGGTGAGAACGGTCTTCATTTGGACTTTCCAGATAGAAAAGCTAATCTTGCCATCAAACTTCTCGATGTCAAATTTAGTAACAGTAGACATCTTATAATTCCAATTTAACAAGAGCTCTGATACCACTTGTTAGGGTATCAGCGCTAATGCGGAAGCGAAAGGATCGAATTAATTGGTGATTTAAAGAGAAGTTAAAATAAAATAGGCAAGTTAAACACACAAGATTTACATGGAAAAATCTCTCCAATGTAGAGAGTAAAAAACCACGGCGATGAGAGCAACTTCCACTATGAAAAATGGGAGAGTACAACAAGTCCTCTTATAGTGATGAGGATAAAAGAAGAAAAAATTTCTATCACAAAATACTCTCTCAAGTGGAACTAAATGAGCCTAAAATTCTCAATATTCTCACAGAAACAAAATTGAAAATATAATATAAAAACTTTTGTTTTATGGAGACAAAATACACAAGTTATATATAATGAGATGTATATGTGTGTTGTGTTTTATGCTCTGCCTCTGATCAT
Organism: Crotalaria pallida; assembly: GCA_037953625.1. NCBI lineage: Eukaryota > Viridiplantae > Streptophyta > Magnoliopsida > Fabales > Fabaceae > Crotalaria > Crotalaria pallida. Next base: position 44,061,790 of record CM075650.1, on the reverse strand, counting down.
TTTTAAGCAATGCCTCACGTCCTCCTTTTATATGCAAAAGAAGCAAGCTGTCCATGCCAAATTTCAACAAAATGGTGCAGCTATTTTGGAAAGAGTGGCAAATACAAGTTGGCACATGCAAGCTGTATCAATACATGGCTTTGAAAAAAACTGATTTGCACCGTTTGTGGAATTTGAGCCACAACAGCAACATTTGACCCAACAAGAAGCATATGTCATTTCTCCATAAGAAACAAAGATTTAACAAACATGAAAAGAAGAAACTAATGCATGAATCATTCATCGACCAAAAATAAGAATGACTCCGTAAAAAAAAGAGAGAATCTAATGAAAACATGCATATATAGATGTAAAACTGAAGTTGTTCTACTCAACATGATTTTGAAGACTGAGAGGCAAAACCCCATCTAGAGCATCAAAGTTATCATTAAGGTTACTGCAAACAGTATTGAGAGGCATAGCCTTGGGATCCATACGGTGAGCCCGATCTATCCATATAGAGGATAAAGGCCTGCAAACGACCTTACTTTAATAAAGGGCTTATCGCTAAACTCTCCCAGGAGTAGCATGTCACACAACCGCTAATCCTCCCATGCACAATGTCAACGTACCCATAAGAGCTACACTCTCACTAAAAGAATTCACCAGTTGCAACGGTAACTTAGGACTGAGAGACCCTTCTTACCATACTAAACATCTTTCATAAGGACATCTATTTCATTAGACATAATACATGGGATAGGACATGCATGAACCTTTGAATATGTCCCCTACATGTATTTCATACGTGAATACTTGCAACCAATGTTTTGAAAACCATATCGATTATTGAACCGGTCAAGGTACTAGTTCAAAGTTCAATGATTGGACCGTGATCGAATCGTGGTCTAACCGGTTTTAATGTATGTGTGTATATAACCATATAATAACAACATAATAATAAACTAGCATTCTAAAACTAAATAGTAAAGACTAAAGACTAAATATATCACCAAAGAATGAAACTAATCATTATTTTCATAATATTAAAATATCAAAATTCAATAGTATCCAAAATTGTTGAAGTCTAACTATATGAATTAAACAAGTCTAAAACCACAAAACAATATTTCAGTTCAATTGCTTAATAATAAGCAACAATATCCATTACCAACATCTAGAATTATAAAATAAAGTAAGAAATAAGTAACAAAATCATTCATTATCAAAATAATAGTTTTTTATATATAAAAACATCACAATTTTTTTGCATATTTGGGTTGTTAATAGCAAACCGGGTCAACCTAATAAACCATAGTTTTTTACCGATTTTCACGATTTATAACTGGTTCGGCCGATTCGCCATCAGTTTTTTTCTTGAATGGTTCTTGGGTTTTGACTGACCGGAACTTTCACTGGTTCACCGGTTTTCTGGTCGATCCAGTCCGGTTTTCAAATCCATGCTTGCAACATACCCCTGTTCCAAGGGAATGTTGGAATTGGCCTTAAACTTCGAGAGAAGGAGTGAATCGAGTTTTATTAATTTTATTGAAAATTACTCGAATGAATTAGTATTTAAGAAATACAAATATAAGTATCGAATACACTCTTTGATTCTCAAGTATTCCTTCAATTCACAAAGAAACACTCATACACATATAGAGCGAATCCTCTACCCTATATGCATCGTATAGCCACATAGATACATCATTCCATCCTTGACAGAGAACGTCTCAATCACTCTCCCTGAGAGCAATCCTAGAAGTAGGAAGACCATTCCCTTGCTACTCTATAAGAAGAAGGTGGCAGTTGTAATCAACACCATCCTGAAGGTTCATCAACCCTTGAAGCTTGTTGTCCATTGTAGAAGGCCTAATCCGTGGAGGAGAGTTCGGACCATACAGACCTCCCCAAGAGTAAGGGGCATATATAACGCTTGCTACTCTTAAGGACAACCCTGATCAATCTCACTCTCCACCCTTAATGCACCATCTCAATGTGCCTCATAAAACTATGTAGTCTTGATCCTCAGAACCTAGTTTGAATGGGTACGTAGGACCAAGAGCCAACTCTTGTTGGACTAAATGTAACACTCTCACATTTATTAGATAATTTTAGGTTTTATTAAAATCGGAGTTTGAAAATTTCTTTTTAACACTTAAATTTCTTTAAAAGGTTTTACGAAAATCCGGCAGAGTTTCCTCTGTTTTCCGGACTTCCCAAAAATTTTATTCTAAAAACTTGTCAGTCCAGAATTGTTTAAAAACATAAACCACAGCAGTTTAAAAGTCGTAACAGATCCTAACGCCCGATTAATGCAATTTCAGGGCAAACTACTAATTCATATATAATTTACAAAAAATAATTATCCACTCAAAATATGTAAAATACATTCCACGTAGTGGAACTTAAAATCCTGCTCGGCCAGCACTGGTGTATGCTCCACTTGTGTACCTGAAAAATATTAACCACACAGGGGAAGCATCACACAGAACTTAAAAGAGAGATTTCTAAGCAGATATATACGACACACCAAGACCATTCAAGCCTATGCTATACTACTTAATTCATGCTCTTCTTTTCCCTTTTTACTTCCTAACTGTTTCCCAATTCTTTTTCTTTTTAATTGTTTCCTTTTAAATAATTCCTAACCTCTAATTATTCTTGTTCCTTATTACTTTCGCTCTATCCTTTTTACCCCTTTTTCCTAATCACCCTAGTTTCTCTATTCACTCTCTTTCCAACTAACCTATTACTTTTTCTTCCTTTCCCATCCTCTTATTTTCATATTTTATCCGTTTTCCATTATTCTTTTATGTCTAGCATTTCCATAATTATTCTCCTTATTTATTTCCTCTAATTCCTATATCAATTCCATTGTTTACTTCTTATTTCATTTCTCAATGTCCACTCTATTATCCATTTTCCTTTTCATTACCATTTTCCATTTTTCCTTCTTAATTATTTTCCCCGTTTCCAAATAAATCCCGTTATATCCCCTTACCTTTTTCCCTTTTATTTACGGTGTATGTATGTCTCCACCAAATCGAAGGCCTACATACATACACCAATCACGATGTATGTCTCCACCAAATCGAAGGCCTACATACATCGCTTTTCCATTACCATTATCTTATCCAATTTTATTCCCTGTTTCCCTTATTCATTTCCTTTTATTTACGGTGTATGTATGTCTCCACCAAATCGAAGGCCTACATACATACACCAATCACGATGTATGTCTCCACCAAATCGAAGGCCTACATAAATCGCGTTTCCATTACCATTACCTTGTCCAATTTTAATCCCTTACCTTTCTCCTTATTTTTACGGTGTATGTATGTCTCCACCAAATCGAAGGCCTACATACATACACCAATCACGATGTATGTCTCCACCAAATCGAAGGCCTACATACATCACTTTTCCATTACCGTTTTACCTCTTTATTATTTGGCCACAGGGTCAATACAACCACCTGCGCCGTGCCACAGGGTCAACACAACCACCTGTGACATGTACCATTTTATTTAGGCCACAGGGTCAATACAACCACCTGCGCCGCGTCACAGGGTCAATACAACCACCTGTGACATTTACCATTTATCAGGCCACAGGGTCAATACAACCACCTGCGCCGTCCCACAGGGTCAATACAACCACCTGTGACATTTACCATTTTTATTTCCTTTTCCTTTTTATTTACGGTGTATGTATGTCTCCACCAAATCGAAGGCCTACATACATACACCATCGACGATGTATGTCTCCACCAAATCGAAGGCCTACATACATCGCCCCAGTTTCGTTGTATTGTCTCCCCCAAATCGAAGGTCTACAATACAACCCCAATTTTACGATGTATCATCTCCCCCAAATCGAAGGCCTACGATACATCACCATATTTATCCAATATTAATTGTCCGTATTATTTGTCATTATTTTGTCTACCAATTCCATTTAACTTTTACCTGATTTTACCACATACAATTATACTTTAATTCTCTTTACTCATTTCTAATTTATTTCCCTATTCACCATTTCTATTCTTTTGCCACACCCTACCAATCTAATTAATTAGTTATTTTGTTACTTACCTTTTTATTCATCACTATTTGGTTCCCCTATTTACTCCATCTATCTTTCTTCATTATTAGCAGGTTACCCTAAGGTTCGTTAGCAATTAACATTTCCCCCGGTCCTAGCGATAGATATAACTACCCAGAAATACACCCCTTAAGGACTGGTAATGAAACCCCTTACCTCAATCGGTGATAGTGAGGGGTAACCTTAATCTGGCGCTTTACTCCCCGACTCACGCTTTAGCTCGGCTCCAACTTGATCCTAAGCTTCCCCAATCTTCGATTCCAAGCACGGTGGGGACAATCGAACTCGATCACGGTGACGGTGTTGCTCTTCGACACCGGGAGCGATCGCGGCTGGACCAAGGCAAGGGCTTCGAGCTTCGAGGTTCCCGACACGAGCCCGACACGATCACGGGTCGGTAACGGCGCCGGTGTCGTCCGTGAAGAGAGAGAGAGAGCTCACGGTGAGAGAGAGAGGGTATGAGGGAGAGAGAGAGAGAGCAAGGCCAAAGGGGGAAAGAGAGCAAAGGACTTATGAGGGTGGTGGGGGTCGTGGTGGTGGTGGCTGGCCGGAAGGGCGTGGTGGTGGTGGCGGCCGGAGGTGGCGGTGGCTGAGAGTGGGGAGGAGAGAGAGCCAAGTGAGAGAAAGAGAGAGAGATCTATGGAGTGGAGGAGAGGGAAAGAGAGAGGAAGAGAAGGCTATGGTGGTGGTGGTGGCTCTGGGCGGCGGTGATGGTGGCCGTCGGAGTCGGAGGAGGGAGGGAGGTCGAGTGGAGAGAGAAAGTGGGGTTGGAATGGGGGTTTCAACCCCCAAAATGCGTTTTTAAAGTTGCAGACCGCAAAATACTCGAGTGTTTCTGTAAAAACTCGAGTGTTTCTGTAAATACTCGAGTTTTTCTGTCAATACTCGAGTATTTTGACCTAAAATACTCGAGTATTTCACAAAATACTCGAGTAGAATGATCAGATACTGCTAGTTTGCTTTTCTATTTTTCTTCTATTTTCTCCCTAACTTCAAATAGTCATAACTTCTTCGTTCACCGTCGGATCTTGCTCAAATTTGACGAGCAACTTCCTAAAAATCATACCTTCATATCCAACGGTGGGAATTGTGTTTTGAGTCTTAAATCTTTTATTTTGAATTTCCTAATGTCGGGTGTTTATAACACCGAAAAATCAATTTTTAACACTCGTTTGGTCTTCTCTAAATTTGCTTTTCGATGCCAATGTTCCTTAACTCCTTCATGGCACTCGAAGAATTCCTAATTCATCATTTTAAATCCATTTTAGGATAATCCTTATTTCCAAATCTTATTTTTATTCTAATTATTATTAGAATTAAAATTCGGGATGTTACACTAAACATCCTTCACAAGGACCCTTTGTCCTAGATAAGGGACGCCCGTCCAGTTTGGGCAGAACATTGGCAATGTCTGTGGGGACTATAAATTAATAATCCAGCATAATACGCAACCATGATGGGAGACTGCAATCTAGCACCCATCGATCCTTGGACAAACAAACAGTCAAGGACGGGTACAACCCATTACCATTTTGAAACCAACCTAGCTTTGTTTAGAACAATTACACCAGACTCAACAAGTTTATTTCTAAAAATCCATTTTGTTCCAATTATTATTTGATCAGTTCTAAGTCTGGGTACAAGTTCCCAAACCTGGTTTCTTTCGAATTTGTTTAATTCTTCTTGTATAGCTAGTAACCAATGTTCATCAACTCAAGCGTTAGAAACAATTTTAGGCTCCACTTAAGAAACAAAGGCCATATGGTTACATAAAGTTCTAAGAGAGTTTCAAGTGGTTACCTCTTTATTGATATCACCTATGATTTGGTCGATAGGATGATTCCTTGAGGTTTTCCACTCCATGGGAAGATCTAAGTCATGTTCTGTAGATTCGGTCGGCTGCTCCTTTTCATCCTCGGCAAGCTTAGGTATTTCTTGTATTTCCTCTTCTTCGTTATCATTTTGTCCATGCTCTTCATCCAGATAGAGGTTTCCAAGATTACCCGCAACATCATCAATATATATCTTTCCCAACTTTATGGGATTAGAGTCATCAAAAGAAACATGCACTAATTCTTCAATTTTATTTCTTTTCTTATTAAACACCATATAAGCTTTGCTCGAGGCAAAATATCCAAGAAATATACTCTAATCAGCTCTACCATCAAAACTACCTATATTGTCTCTCACATTGTTATGCACAAAATATTTACAGCCAAAGACATGAAAATGGGATATGTTTGGTTTTCTCCTCTTAAAAAGTTCATAGTGTTGGAATACAAGTAGGCTAAGCTTCATACCTAGAGGGGGGGGGGTGAATAGGTGAATGACGAAGCAATGCCTAATTTTTCGACTTTCTAGCACAGTGAAAATAATTAATGCAATAACAACACTTAAAAACAATTTTTGTGACATTTATCAGGTTTAATTAATTGATTAAGTCACTTTTTAATCAATTAAATCAGGATTTAATTGATTAAATGAACCAATTAATCTAAGAGGAATATATTCAAAATTCAATCTTTATGGAACTTTTGAAACCTCAACCAAGATAATATCCAACTGTTAGAACTGACAACTATCCCCCAAGAGGGGGTGAATTGGTTGTTTACAAAATCATTGTCAAATATTCGATTTAAATCCTTTTCACTAATTCAAATAATCTTTGAAGAGGAAAACTCATATAACAATGAAAATGATTTTGCGGAAGTGATAATAATAATAATAATATAAAAATTAATATGTGCGGATACGAATAAATCAAGACGATTGAAAAGCGTTGCCGTGCAATTATTAATTTAAAACAATTAAATTAATGTATTTATAAATTACTTGTTACGTTGCAAGAAAGATAATTATAACAACAAGGAATATGCAACTATAACAATGGTAAATAAAAGAGAGTAGGGATAGATAGATTGCATTAGTGATTTTTATACTGGTTCAGCCTTCCCAGCGAAAGGCTTATGTCCAATCCCTTGGCAACGTGTCTTGGTATTTGATATTGCGTAAATTGAAGTTCGACCCCAATTACACCCAGAGCATCCCGCACACTACTCGGTTCGACCTTTTGTAACGTCCTCAATTTAATTCCCAGTTAATTCATTTAGTTATTTGTTATAAAAATATATTAGAGTAATTGAGAAAAATTAAGATAATTAATCCAACGAGTATGTGAGGTGTTAGAAAGGAGTTAGGAAGGGTAGAATCGAAATCGGAAGTGAATCGGGTGAAAAATTGCAAATTTAGCTAGGTTAGCACACTTTTCCAATAACCCTAGTTTGGAAAATTGTAATTAAATAATTACAACTCCAATGAAAATTTCCACCGTTGGATGAGAAGTAGGCATGGAGAGGAAGATTGTCTCAAAATTTGAGCAAGATCCGACGGTTAACGAAAAAGTTATGACGTTTTGAAATTAGCATGCTGAAGCTGAATTCTACTCGCTCAAGCGAGCTCCTACTCGCCCAAGCGAAAATGTCACAGAAAATTCAGGTCTGTTGCACCTGATTTTTGCTCCAGCGAGTGCATTTTCGCTCTAGCGAAAATGTGCAGTCTGCAACCTTAAAAACACGAATTTGTTGATCATTTTTGATAGTTCTTCCACCCCTCTTCCACGAGTTCATCATCTCCCAACCCTAGGTCATCTCCAATCAACTTAGGCATCCAAAATCACTCCAAATCAAGTTCATACATCAAATTCCCACCAAGTTTCAATCATTTTCCCTCCTTTAAACTCCTTATTTCCTTCTCTTTCACTCTAAACCCCAATTTCCCATCAAGAACTAAATTGAGTCATCAACTCCATAGATGCCTCATCTTCATCAAGGGAGCTTAGGAATCTTAAAGAATCAAGGGAAGGAGAGCTAGGATCTTTGTTAGAAGCTTGATTGGTGCTTATTCCTCCAAGTCCCAATTTCTCCTCTCTCTCTCCACGTTTCTCTCTCATCCAAGAAGGGGGTTCTTAGCTCAAATTGGTATTTTCTCTTTTAAACTTCAAAATCCAGGTAAGGGGGTGATTCATGGGCTTGGGAGTTGAATTTTGGGTGTGTATAATTATGATTAAGTTTAGGGTTAGATAATATGATTTTTCTCCCTCTTGATATGTATTAATGTTCATGGAAATTGTTTGATCTTACTTGACACTTAAAATAAGCATAATTACTAATTGAATTGGTGATTTGATATGTGTGGTTGCTTATTTTGCAATTATTTGATGATTTGTGAACATTGTAATTAGTGAGTTAAATAAGGAATTTAAGATAATGGGGAGTAAGGATTTGTTTATGTTAGTTCATATTTAACTTTGCAATTTCTGGTTTGAAATGAGGTATGTGATATGTTTAATATTAATTGTAAATAAGAAATGCTATCTTGCAAATTATGTACATGCGTAATTATTGAAAAGGAACCTAATGCAAAGTAAAGAAGAGAAAAAGGGGTTTGCAACTATTAATCGCGTATTGGAATCCACACCCATTAGGTGCACACGGTTAGGACAGGGTCCTACTAGCAAAGTAGGCCCGAATTAGCCCCAATAGGTACAAACCTCGCTCAGGAAAAATCCCCATAAGATCAAAGGCTCGTTAGGTTACGTGGATCCTACGCGACGATTAATAGCTGCAGCACCAAATATAAACATGAATTATGAATAATTGAGAATATATGAAAGTGAGTGAAGAAAAGAAAATAAAGAAAAGGCCCTAACGAGGGAAAGGTCTTATGGGCCAAGAAGTCCTGAGTGAGAAGAAGTCCTATTGGGTGAAGATACCATCCTAACCAATTGTGCAATCAAGAATACCTAATGGAATTTATATTGCTAGCAAAGCAAAAGACAAAGTTAAAAGGTAAAAGTTAAAAGCATATGAAAGTAAAAGACAAGGTTAGAAGTTAAGAAAAACCAAGAGTATTTACCATTGTTATATGATTTTAAATTTGAACCAATAAGGTATGCAATGAAATATGATTTATGTATGTGAATGAATTGATTGTTGCATGCCTTAGTTGTTCTTATGTCTCTTTAAAATGATATTTCTGGGTTTTGTGGATTACTTACCCCTTACGCCCATTTTTCAGGTTCCGAGTTAGATTCTGAGGTCCCAGCCGAGCAGGATCACTCTCCCACCCAGGGAGAGTAGTGTTTCATGCCATTTTACTAGTTTGGAACTTAGGTTATTTTGAGATTGTATATATATAAAACCACGTTTATACTTTCTCTATAACTTATTATTTTTGTGGTGCAATGTGTAGGCACCTTTGGGCCGGATTTCCTCCGTTATGACGGGGATGTTCCGTGCATATTTTGTTGTAAGTAATACCTAATCTTTTTGGTGAATCTAAACTATGCAAGTACATAGAATGAACTAGGGAAACACCCTAGTGATGCATAGAGGTTATATGAACTGGACTGGAAAAATATAAAATGAACTTGCAAGCAGGTAACAGGTTTTCAAGAAATATGGGAAATATCCAATAAACAGAGGAGACTCTGTCGGATTTTTCCTAGAATTCCCTATAACTAAATATTACTAAATGTACTTTCTAAATAAGTATAATTAGGTAATTCCGCATGTGAGCCCTATGTTTTGAAAAGTTAGGAAAAGGAAAATTTTAGACCACTATTTTTAGTAATGAATTAGGCTTCCCCACTCTGATAATGGAGTTAAAAACTAAATAATTAAGCAAAACTCACAAAAATATTTGTTTAATTTTATAATAAAACTTAGGGTGTCACATTTATGGTATCAGAGCAGTTTTGTCCTCGGCTTTGGAGTTTCATTACTCCTTGATTTCTCATCAAGCGAGAAATTGTCCAATTGTCAATGTTTAGGTTTATTCTTAGTACATTTTATGTAGTTTTCTTTAAGTTTCTTCGTTAGATTCTTTCTAACATATTAATTTAAATTGTGATCTTCAATCAAGGTAGATACCCTCTATGGCTCGTCGACCAAACGATAATGATCGTCTTACAGCTATTCTGGAGAATCTGGTTCAAGCCAACCAGAATCAGGCTCAGAATATTGCAAATGCTGTTACCGCTGCTGTTGCTGCTATGCAACCACCTCAACCTGCTCCTCCTGTTATTGATTGGCTTTCAAGGTTCAAGAAACAAGATCCTCTGAGGTTTGATGGAGGACACAATCCAGATGGAGCCCAAGATTGGCTCCAGGACATTGAGAAAATCTTTGCTTCTCTTCGGCCTCCACAGGACCAATGGGTTCGTCTTGCAGAATTTATGCTGATCAGTGAGGCCCAATATTGGTGGCAACAGGAACGTCGCGATCTTGAAGCGGCTAATCGGGAAATTACTTGGGAACTTTTCCGCACTCACTTTTTGGGAAAGTATTTTCCGGAGAATGAACGCAGAGAGAAACAGCTGCAATTTCTGAATCTTGTTCAAGGTGACATGAATATTGGTGAATATGCTGCAAAGTTCCGGGAGTTGATGCGCTACTCGCTTGGTTACAGAGATGTTGAGGAGAGGGCAAAATGCATTAAATTTGAAAGTGGCCTACGCCCTGAGATCAAGGTGTTGTTTGAATATCAGAATATTGCCAGCTTAGCTCAACTGATTAATATGACCAGTGCTTATGAAAGGAGCTTGAAGAATATGCAAGGGACTGATCGGGGTAAAAATGTGCAAAATTCTGGAGGCCCGATCAAGGGTAAAGCGCCTATGAATAAATCTGGTCCCTATTCTGCTAGTGCCAACAGAGGTCCTCCACGGTCCAATTCTGGTCCCACAGGAGTTGCTTTTCCTAGCTATCCTACATGCACTCATTGTGGAAAGCGTCATCTTGGAGAGTGCTGGTTCAAAAATCAAGACTCAAAACCCAGGGTTTGTTTTACATGTGGTCAACCTGGTCACTTCTATTATCAATGCCCAAAGAAGAATATGAAATAGGAAGTTAATGTGACTCGGGCGCAACCCGCCAAGGGAAAGAAACCCGTCCAGAAGGGTAAGGTGTACACTATGGATGGCGAGGAGGTAGAGGAAGGTGATGAACTTCTCTGAGGTATTGGTACTTTAAATACTCTCCCTTGTAAAATATTGTTTGATAGTGGTGCATCGCATTCCTTTATTTCATTATCATGTGTCAAGAGAATCGGAATGTCTACGGTAGAGATGCCGTATGTGCTCTCGGTGTCGACACCTACCAGCCCCGCAGTGACTACGTCCCTCGCATGTCTAAACTGTTCTTTGCGAGTACTTGAGAGAGAATTCAACTTGAATCTTATTTGTTTACCTCTCAAGGGGCTTGATATCATCCTCGGCATGGATTGGATGGCGAAGAATAAAGTTCTTATTGATTGCCATAGCAAGGCCATCCTATTCCCGGATGCAACCTTGTCAAATCTAGAAATCAGAACCGATCCGGATGTTAACAAGATTCCAGTGGTGCAGGAGTTTCCGGAGGTATTCCCGGATGATATTCCTGGTTTACCGCCACACAGAGAAGTAGAATTTAGCATTGATTTGGTTCCCGGTGCAGGACCAATATCAATTGCCCCGTATCGGATGGCCCCTCCAGAATTGGCCGAGCTAAAGAAGCAAATCGAAGAGTTATTTGCTAAACAATTCATTCGGCCTAGTGTGTCTCCGTGGGGAGCCCCAGTACTATTCGTTAAAAAGAAGGATGGCAGTTTGGGAATGTGTACTGACTACCGCCAGCTGAATGGGGTAACAATTAAGAACAAGTATCCACTTCCCCGAATTGACGATTTGTTAGATCAACTGAAGGGAGCATCCATATTCTCTAAGATCGATCTTCGATCAGGCTATCATCAAATCCGAGTTAAAGAGGCCGACATCCCCAAAACAGCTTTTCGCACCCGTTATGGGCATTTTGAGTATGTTGTCATGCCCTTCGGCCTTACTAATGCACCAGCAATCTTCATGGACTACATGAATCGGATTTTCAGACCTTTTCTGGATTCTTTCGTTGTTGTCTTCATCGACGATATTCTTATCTATTCCAAAACTCCAAGTGAGCATACTGAGCATTTGAGGACGGTGTTGCAGGTCCTCAAGGAGAAACAGTTGTACGCTAAGTTCGCCAAATGCAGTTTCTGGTTAAATGAAGTGTACTTTCTGGGTCATGTCATTTCAGAAAAAGGAGTGGCAGTTGACCCATCGAAGGTAGGAGTAGTACTCAAGTGGGAGAGACCCACTACAGTCACAGAGATCAGAAGCTTTCTAGGCATGGCAGGTTATTATAGAAGATTCATTGAGGGTTTTTCTAAGTTAGCACTTCCGCTAACCAACTTGACTCGCAAAGAGGTACCCTATCAGTGGACAGTGGAGTGTGAGCATAGTTTTGAAGAATTAAAGAAGCGACTCACTAGCTCACCCGTTCTAATTTTGCCAGACCCATCTCAACCCTTCGATGTTTATTGTGATGCATCTAAACAAGGGTTAGGGTGCGTGCTGATGCAACAAGGCAAAGTCGTTGCATATGATTCTCGGCAACTTCGCCCACATGAACAAAACTATCCTACACATGATCTCGAATTAGCAGCCGTGGTATTTGCATTGAAAATTTGGAGGCATTACTTGTACGACACTCGATTCGAGGTGTTCAGCGATCATAAGAGCCTTAAGTATTTATTTGACCAGAAGGAGTTGAACATGAGACAAAGGAGGTGGATAGAATTTCTTAAAGATTACGACTTCAGTCTCCAATATCATCCAGGCAAAGCAAATGTAGTGGCGGATGCTCTAAGCCGCAAGACACTTCATGTTAGAAATATGATGATAAAGGAGATGCAATTGATGCAGGAGTTAAGTAATCTCATGTTGGGTGTGCAGGTGCGGGAAAAGAGTATTATTCTGGAAATGTTGCAAGTGCATAATGAATTCATCGACTTGATCAAAGAAAGGCAGGTTGATGATCCAGAATTGCAAAAACTCTTAGAAAGAGCCTCTGACAGAGAAGAGCCCGATATCATCAGGGGTTCAGACGGAATCATTCGATTTCGAGGAAGGGTATGTGTTCCTAAAGATTTTGAAGTTCAAAGGGATATTCTTCACGAGGCACATAAGATTAAATTAAGTCTCCACCCAGGTAAAACCTATCAAATCCATAAGACTTGACCAAATATTTCCTCGATTCCAATAATATCCCATAGCATATCCTATCTAACCACCATCTGCAGGTACCACCAAGATGTACCAAGATCTTAAAAGATTATTTTGGTGGCCTGGAATGAAGAAAGCTATCGCAGATTTTGTATCACGATGCCTAGTATGCCAAAAAGCCAAGATTGAACATCAAAAGCCCGGAGGCTTGCTAAGGCCTTTGGAGATCCCCGAGTGGAAATGGGATAGCATCTCTATGGATTTCGTATCTAGTCTTCCAAGGACCCCTTCTGGCTATGAAGCTATCTGGGTAGTAGTCGATCGACTTACCAAATGTGCTCACTTTATCCCGATGAATATGAAGTATAGTATGGAGAAGTTGACACAACTATACATTCAAAATATTGTGAGAGTACACGGAATTCCTTCAAGTATCATCTCTGACCGTGATCCCAGATTCCTCTCTCGTTTCTGGCAAAGTCTTCAACAGGCTTTGGGCACAAAACTCAAGTTCAGCACTGCATATCATCCCCAAACTGATGGGCAAACAGAGCGCACCATTCAATCGTTGGAGGATTTACTAAGGACTTGTGTTATTGAGCAATCGGGTAGTTGGGAACGTCTCTTGCCACTAATTGAGTTCACTTATAACAACAGCTTCCATTCCAGTATTGGGATGGCTCCTTTTGAAGCTCTCTATGGCAGAAAGTGCCGGACTCCATTGTGCTGGTTTCAAATGGGTGAAAATTTACTTCTTGGTCCAGACATTGAACAAGAAACCACAGAAAAGATCAAAATGATTCAACAAAAGATGAAGGCATCGCAAGATCGCCAAAAGAGCTATGCAGATAGGCGTAGACGACCTTTGGAATTTGATAGTGGTGATCATGTGTTTTTAAGGGTAAGTCCTACCACCGGCATCGGTCGCGCAATCAAGTACCGGAAGCTCACTCCCAGGTTTATTGGTCCCTACCAGATAATTGAGAAGGTTGGATCTTTGGCATATCGAATTGCATTGCCTCCTCATCTAGCTCAATTAAATGACGTATTCCATGTATCACAACTTTGGAAGTACGTGCATGACCCTTCGCATATAATTGATGTGGATAATGTACCTTTGAAAGAAAATCTGACTTTTGAAATCCATCCCATTCGGATTGAAGATCGTTGGATTAAACAACTCCGAGGCAAGAAGATTCCTTTGATAAAAGTTATTTGGCACCTCAATAATGTTGAAGAAGCTACTTGGGAGATAGAGGACAAAATTAGGGAGTCATATCCACACCTATTCAGCACCTAGCGAATTTCGGGGACGAAATTCTAGTAAGTGGGAGAGGATTGTAACGTCCTCAATTTAATTCCCAGTTAATTCATTTAGTTATTTGTTATAAAAATATATTAGAGTAATTGAGAAAAATTAAGATAATTAATCCAACGAGTATGTGAGGTGTTAGAAAGGAGTTAGGAAGGGTAGAATCGAAATCGGAAGTGAATCGGGTGAAAAATTGCAAATTTAGCTAGGTTAGCACACTTTTCCAATAACCCTAGTTTGGAAAATTGTAATTAAATAATTACAACTCCAATGAAAATTTCCACCGTTGGATGAGAAGTAGGCATGGAGAGGAAGATTGTCTCAAAATTTGAGCAAGATCCGACGGTTAACGAAAAAGTTATGACGTTTTGAAATTAGCATGCTGAAGCTGAATTCTACTCGCTCAAGCGAGCTCCTACTCGCCCAAGCGAAAATGTCACAGAAAATTCAGGTCTGTTGCACCTGATTTTTGCTCCAGCGAGTGCATTTTCGCTCTAGCGAAAATGTGCAGTCTGCAACCTTAAAAACACGAATTTGTTGATCATTTTTGATAGTTCTTCCACCCCTCTTCCACGAGTTCATCATCTCCCAACCCTAGGTCATCTCCAATCAACTTAGGCATCCAAAATCACTCCAAATCAAGTTCATACATCAAATTCCCACCAAGTTTCAATCATTTTCCCTCCTTTAAACTCCTTATTTCCTTCTCTTTCACTCTAAACCCCAATTTCCCATCAAGAACTAAATTGAGTCATCAACTCCATAGATGCCTCATCTTCATCAAGGGAGCTTAGGAATCTTAAAGAATCAAGGGAAGGAGAGCTAGGATCTTTGTTAGAAGCTTGATTGGTGCTTATTCCTCCAAGTCCCAATTTCTCCTCTCTCTCTCCACGTTTCTCTCTCATCCAAGAAGGGGGTTCTTAGCTCAAATTGGTATTTTCTCTTTTAAACTTCAAAATCCAGGTAAGGGGGTGATTCATGGGCTTGGGAGTTGAATTTTGGGTGTGTATAATTATGATTAAGTTTAGGGTTAGATAATATGATTTTTCTCCCTCTTGATATGTATTAATGTTCATGGAAATTGTTTGATCTTACTTGACACTTAAAATAAGCATAATTACTAATTGAATTGGTGATTTGATATGTGTGGTTGCTTATTTTGCAATTATTTGATGATTTGTGAACATTGTAATTAGTGAGTTAAATAAGGAATTTAAGATAATAGGGAGTAAGGATTTGTTTATGTTAGTTCATATTTAACTTTGCAATTTCTGGTTTGAAATGAGGTATGTGATATGTTTAATATTAATTGTAAATAAGAAATGCTATCTTGCAAATTATGTACATGCGTAATTATTGAAAAGGAACCTAATGCAAAGTAAAGAAGAGAAAAAGGGGTTTGCAACTATTAATCGCGTATTGGAATCCACACCCATTAGGTGCACACGGTTAGGACAGGGTCCTACTAGCAAAGTAGGCCCGAATTAGCCCCAATAGGTACAAACCTCGCTCAGGAAAAATCCCCATAAGATCAAAGGCTCGTTAGGTTACGTGGATCCTACGCGACGATTAATAGCTGCAGCACCAAATATAAACATGAATTATGAATAATTGAGAATATATGAAAGTGAGTGAAGAAAAGAAAATAAAGAAAAGGCCCTAACGAGGGAAAGGTCTTATGGGTCAAGAAGTCCTGAGTGAGAAGAAGTCCTATTGGGTGAAGATACCATCCTAACCAATTGTGCAATCAAGAATACCTAATGGAATTTATATTGCTAGCAAAGCAAAAGACAAAGTTAAAAGGTAAAAGTTAAAAGCATATGAAAGTAAAAGACAAGGTTAGAAGTTAAGAAAAACCAAGAGTATTTACCATTGTTATATGATTTTAAATTTGAACCAATAAGGTATGCAATGAAATATGATTTATGTATGTGAATGAATTGATTGTTGCATGCCTTAGTTGTTCTTATGCCTCTTTAAAATGATATTTCTGGGTTTTGTGGATTACTTACCCCTTACGCCCATTTTTCAGGTTCCGAGTTAGATTCTGAGGTCCCAGCCGAGCAGGATCACTCTCCCACCCAGGGAGAGTAGTGTTTCATGCCATTTTACTAGTTTGGAACTTAGGTTATTTTGAGATTGTATATATATAAAACCACGTTTATACTTTCTCTATAACTTATTATTTTTGTGGTGCAATGTGTAGGCACCTTTGGGCCGGATTTCCTCCGTTATGACGGGGATGTTCCGTGCATATTTTGTTGTAAGTAATACCTAATCTTTTTGGTGAATCTAAACTATGCAAGTACATAGAATGAACTAGGGAAACACCCTAGTGATGCATAGAGGTTATATGAACTGGACTGGAAAAATATAAAATGAACTTGCAAGCAGGTAACAGGTTTTCAAGAAATATGGGAAATATCCAATAAACAGAGGAGACTCTGTCAGATTTTTCCTAGAATTCCCTATAACTAAATATTACTAAATGTACTTTCTAAATAAGTATAATTAGGTAATTCCGCATGTGAGCCCTATGTTTTGAAAAGTTAGGAAAAGGAAAATTTTAGACCACTATTTTTAGTAATGAATTAGGCTTCCCCACTCTGATAATGGAGTTAAAAACTAAATAATTAAGCAAAACTCACAAAAATATTTGTTTAATTTTATAATAAAACTTAGGGTGTCACATTTATGGTATCAGAGCAGTTTTGTCCTCGGCTTTGGAGTTTCATTACTCCTTGATTTCTCATCAAGCGAGAAATTGTCCAATTGTCAATGTTTAGGTTTATTCTTAGTACATTTTATGTAGTTTTCTTTAAGTTTCTTCGTTAGATTCTTTCTAACATATTAATTTAAATTGTGATCTTCAATCAAGGTAGATACCCTCTATGGCTCGTCGACCAAACGATAATGATCGTCTTACAGCTATTCTGGAGAATCTGGTTCAAGCCAACCAGAATCAGGCTCAGAATATTGCAAATGCTGTTACCGCTGCTGTTGCTGCTATGCAACCACCTCAACCTGCTCCTCTTGTTATTGATTGGCTTTCAAGGTTCAAGAAACAGGATCCTCTGAGGTTACATTATCAGAGTAGTAAAATTCCAAAATGTATGGTCCCATAAAACTATTACAGTAGGGCAGAGCCATTTCATCTTAGTACATCTCAAGAAGTGCAATGTAGACTCAAAACATACAACTAGCTAACTACTGATGATCACCATCACTGGGTACTCCTAGAATCTCGAACAGCTTCTCGACGTCTTCAATATTCCCTCATCATCGTCGGAGAACGACGAACTTATCGTAACCTCCTGATCTGTCAACACAAGTCGGCGCATCAAATCTATCACGTCAGATCCCTCCAACACGAACAAAGGGTCGGTGACCTCCAAGCTAATAACACCTTTCCATTTCCAACCAAATGGGGTCAGCTCCCGGACTCCGTCATCCAAAGGGTGCAGCAAGGTCTTGATGATATACTTCATCTGCATCTGCGTGGTATCAAATACCAGCAGTAGAAGAAACAGGGTAGAGGAGAGAGTGAGCGATCCCAAACGATCTCTCGCCGACGGGTGGAATTACAGCAGGTACAAATATTAAGACAAGCACAAGCATGCAATTATATAATACACAAGGCAAAATACATCACATAATTCACCGCATCCTCATTAACATTGTCACATCACAACTCTTTTGCCATTACAAACATCTCATCATCACATTACTTATTCATACTTTCACATTCTCAATTCTTTTTAGAACATCATTATTCTCACTTAATTCATTTCTTTCTCTTCGTATCACAATCTCATTGTCATATCAACATCTCTCCCTTGGCCTTAGCCATTATACTCACATCACTTGACCATTACTCGATCTCATCATCAAAGTTCGTACGTTTTCAAACTTCAACTTCTAAATATTTTCAACATTCTTAATCTTTCATTATTATTAAGTTTTATCAAATCGCAACCATCGATGACAGGGGATAAGAATACGTCATCGTGGATTTAGTTAGCACACATACATCTCCTCCAACCCATCCAAACCTAAGCGGAAGCAAACGAGACGTACATGAACCTTAACCCACACAGGTCGAACAACCGAGAAACCAACCGCATACCACACATAGGTTAGAGCCACAACCGCATTAGCCGACTATCATGATAATCATTCACTTCCCCAAATCCATTCGACTGCCCGCCTCGTTCAGGTTCCCTCTCACCGTTTCGAATTTGATCAAGGGGGCTACAGTACTTTTCTAGTTCTGGGCGCAGAACATGCTACGATCCCTTGGGTCTTAAGTCCCGATCACATATAGACTAGTTCTGCCTAGAAGAGTACTCTAGGTTTCTTGACTTTTCACCGTCATCACCCTCCCCTATCACAATTACTCACCTGAGTATCCGCAGATAAATAGGGTATCTTCCTCTCCACTACTTCACACTCAACTCGCCGCGTTTTTTAATGTATTTTAAAGTTTTATTAATATTTTATTAATCCTAGCTTCGGACGAGTCACCCTTGTTCATCCCTTCAGCGAACCTTGACCTCTATTCGACTCTTTCACATCAATGCTTTCTCGATATTCCGAAGTTGTCACGATCGTCGATCACATCGGGGAGCTCCTCAACCCAGCAAACACGCCGCATCAATCGTACATCTTGAAGAATTCCTCGAGCAGGTACACATCACGCTAGATCTTTTGCTGCTCGTCACGTACGCATCTCGAATCCCAATCATATTAAACTTATCATTTCTTTCCTTGCACTTTTACTTCCACAATTTCCAAAACTTATCAACTCATTGCATCTTTATTCAAAGTCTCTTTCTTTTCATTGCTCAATCAAATATCATCGCATTATTATTACTTTTCAAAATTTCCATTGCCTCACTTGATTTCCATCATGGATTTATCATGCAAGCATTTTACCAAGTTCCAGACATTAACATCATCATATATAAAATATTCCTCATGCATAAGAATAAAACAATTCATATTGTCATGGCATATTCACATCAATAATATCATGCATCATAAGATGTGTGGTCCTAGTCCCCTTCGTATACGTGGCCACACACACAAACAATTTGCCACGATACTACTGACCTAGAGACCACTAATTTCCGATCTTTGAGATGATACGAAATGTCTTAATATTTACCTAAATACCACAGTGTCTGGGGAAAGCCCCTCTCTCACCTTAAATCCAGCAAATATCCGTCACACCACTGCAGTTCTCCCAATTGTCAACTACTCCAATTCCCGTCTTGCAATTTCCTTTCTCAAAATAAGACACACGATTAATACCAAGCTATCTAATTGACATGCATGCTCAATAATAAATCACTTTCCGAAAACTCGTTTTGTCCCTCGTCGGTTAGATCGTAAATAAAGACTTTAACTTTCTCAAGTCGAATCCAACTTTGAACACACTTTAAATACTTCAAAATCATTCTAATATAATCATTAAAACATTTTAAAACAATTTCCTTGGTTGCTGGTTCGTTCCGGACAGCCACAAATCGAGACTCAACAACATCGAAAAACGTCACTTTTTCCATCCGACTTTTCTCTAAACCAAATGCCTTTGAAATCTCAGATCTTCTACCTCTTTAAAACATTATTAGAAATAATACGCAAAGTATATCGATGCTGAACAGCGAAGGAATAAACTAGAATCACCTTTTCGCAAAACCCGAAAACACCGGAAATCATTCTTTAATCCCTTTAACACTTCTCATCGAAACAAACACTTGGAACAATTTAACTTTCAACACAACATTAAGAAATCAAATAGGGAAGAAACCCATAAACTCAACACGTTTTCAATTAAATAAATTCTTTTCAAAATTAATCAACTTCAAAAGATAGCGCGAAATCGAACACCACACTTTAACTTAGCTAAATAGTTCATTTATCTCAAACCCAAACACTTTTCCAACAAAAAATCAAGTAACTATTTTAAAACATCACAATCATCATACAAGTCCAGACAAGATATAAAAATGCACAAAGGTGCACACAAGTTCAAAAAGTATCAAATAGGGCATTAGTCTGATCACGGGAAAACAAGAAAGGCATACTAAAAGAAATATCATATCACTTTATTTAAACCCAAAAATTTCCAGAACACATACACATATATCCTAGTTCAACACATAAAATTTTTAAGTCATTTGAACATTCATAACTTAGGTTTCAAATCAGATTTTACACAAAAATTCAAACAGGACTGTTGCTGTCCAGTGGTCAAAATGTCAATATTAAAAATAGCAAATCAAATCCAAATCGGTTGAAAATTGATAAAATCTTCCTTACACAGTGAAGAACACTTCATAAAAATTTCAGAATTTTTGAAGTTGTTTAAGTTATACTTTTTCAATTTAATTTGTCACTAAGTCTGAAAATCCTGAACCAATAGGTTCACTGTTTTGCCTTTGGGAAAATTATTAAATCAACACCAAACCCTTTCAAAATTTACTGAGAGCATTAAGACATAGTAAAGAAGATACCATAAAAATTTCAAGTCATTTGAAGCAACTAAAGTTCAAAAACTCTGTTTGATTTCAACTTGAAAAGCTTATTTTCCCAGAAATCATTTTCATACAATTAGCTCCAATACAATTAGTAAATTCATTCTAAAAATCACATAAAAATTTAGAGGCACGAAATTTAGTATTTCAAAAACAGTGACCAAGTTTTATGGTCATTGAACATGAGGAAATACTTTTCATTCAAGCTTTATGCAAAGGAAAACGCAAGTTTTTCATAAACACTCTTCAACAAATAAAATTTATTTAAAATGCCAAAACACTTCCACGTCAAACCAAATTTTCTGGAATACATTTAAATCATATCAGGAATAGCATATTAAAATTTCAAAGCAATCGGATCAATCTAACTATCGTTTATCACAGTTACCTACAGGCTTAAGCAACTTGTCTAAAAATTCAGCATCGCATCATAAATCGGTTTGACATGTGCAGCCCCTAAATACTTTGATTCCCTATTCCAAACATATCAAAACATGAAATGAAATCCACGAATTTTCAGCCACACACTTAGTTCATACCCACATTGTAAGAACTACAATCGGTGAGTAAAATAACTAGGAGACACTAGGAGAACACCTAGAAGGAGGGGTTGAATAGGTGTTTGAGAAACTTTGAAAGATTTTCGAAAGAAACGAATCGAAACACTTAAAACAAATGATTTTTACAAAAATTTAAGCTCTTAATCGATTAAGCCTTCAATTAATCGATTAACAACCGAAAGGCTTCAAATGGTTAATCGATTAATGCTTCAGTTAATCAATTAATGCCGAAAGCTTGATTTTGGTTAATCGATTAACAGCTTCAGTTAATCGATTAATCACTATTAAAACTGAAAAATCACTTTTCAATTGAATACAAAAATCAACCAATTAACACATAAGATCAGAGATAAAGCGGAATTGATTAACACCAATATTCTTATTGATTACCTAGGTTATGAAAATGATTTTCACCAAATTAATTTGCACAATTAAGATTCAATTCAATCAATTATAAAATCAATCTTTTCTAGGTTTTCAACCAAGAACATATGAAATGACTTGAAGGTAAAGAGTTAAGGAAATAAAGATACTGCATAGAGATTTATCCTGGTTCACTCTCATCCGCTTGAGAGCTACATCCAGTCCCCTCTTCAACCAAGAGAGATTCTTCACTATGAGGAATTAGAGTTCTCAAATTACAAGCAAATGCCTCTCAAGACTCCCTTCTTGATTGCCTCTAAGAGATACCACACTCTTGTCTTGCAACCCTATTGAATCTAATCTAACATCTTCCCTTGCTTGTTGATATCCCCACAACAAGTCTTCCAAATTGCTTGTTTACCCAACAAGACTTCCAAATGCTTGATGATACCTCACACCAAGGCTTCCAAATGCTTGTTAACACAACAAGACTTCCAAGACTTCTTTTTCTTGATGAACAACCACCAAGGCTTCCTTTGTTGTAGATAGCTTGCCTCCTTTGGTTTAGATAGCTTGCCTCCTTTTCAATGATTACAACTCAATGAAAACAATGACAATCCTATGAATCTCTTTCAATAGCTATGAAAATATCAACATAAGAGATTCAAAGATTCTTGATCAAAGAATGTAAAAGTTGAAAGCTTTGATCTATGAAATTGAGAGAGAATAGTGTGGCTTTGATCTATGTAAAATTGATATGAAAATGATACTTGGTTCAATCTAATGATTCACAAAGGTTAGGAAAAGGTTTATATAGAATACCCAAAAGTTAGTAGCACTAAAAACTGATTTTGAGAAGTTAAAAACGTATTTTAAAAACCAGTTTAACAGGTCTTAATCGATTAACATATGGCTTAATCGATTAACCACTGTAACATGTGTGTTAATCGATTAACCTAACCCATTAATCGATTAGTCACTGCTAAATTCAATTAAAAACTTGTTTTCTCAAAACTAAACCTTTCCTTTCAAACCTTTAAGCCACCTATTGATTTTAGGTTAAGTGAAAACTCAAATTATGATATAATCATGACCTTGATTGAGATTCACTACCCTCTAAAGACTCTACCCAAACTCATTAAAATAAAAGACTCAAACTAAAGATATTACAATTAAATACAAATTGAATCTTCATGAGCTTGCTCTCTCTTCATCATTTGTTGTTTGTTGTTGTTTGATAAACTTCTTCATACTTGAGCTTGATCACAAACACTTGTAGCTTGTTCAAAACCTTTGTCATTATCAAAACCTTCACATCGGATCTAACAATCTCCTCGTGTGATCTAACGATCTAACAATCTCCCCCTTTTTGAAAATGACAAACACGTTTTGAATTTGTTTGAAGTTGTTGATGCTTGAACCATTTGATCACTTGGTGAGACTCTTGCTCCCCCTCAATAAATGCTTTTGACATTTGAAAACCTTTGAGTTAAGCTTGATTCTCCCCCTATCTTCAACAACTTTGCTCAACCTATATCAAAACAACAAAACAACCCTTTCTCCCCCTTTTGGCATTATCAAAAAGTAATATATACCAATTGAAATATAAAATGCTAAGCCAAAATAGAGAAAATCAACATACATTTCTTCACAACATTGATTCCAATAAATCAATGATACCAAATGTAAAAACTAATGAACTATTTCTTCAAAGTATAGTTCTTTAATTTACTTTGAAATGTGACACCAATTGGAAAGAAATATGACAATGAAATATACCAATTGTAACTAGAAGTCATCATATCACTTAACAAAGTAAGATATTAATTGTAAAGAAATATCACAATAGATCACAATAGCATGATAATCATATAATGATCACACAATGATATCAAATTAACTTTTGTAGAAGTAATACCAATTGTAAATGTCCAACCATATCAATTGTACCAATTTGTAGAACTTTCACTTGAGACTTGAAGAAGCAAATCAAAGAATAACACTTGTAAGCCCTTTGCTCTTCAATCATACCTACAAAACAATCATGCTTTGCTTTTTGGTATCCAAATGGTTTTGGATCCATTTTTGTTAGTTAAGGGACTCTCACCCTTCTTAACCCAAACAAAGTTTCCTCTAAGTATACCATGCACTTTAATATAACACACATTTGAAGTATGTCCATGAGTGCCACAATAGAAACATGTTGGTGCATTTGAAAAATCAACTCTAGAAAAATCAACAACATTTCTATGAGACTTACTTTTAGCATTAGTATAACCCAAACCAAACTTGTTTGAATTTCCTTTTTGAAAATTTAACAATGTACACAATTTAATATCACCACTTGTGAAACTTGCAAGCTTATTTTTCAAAATAGCATTTTCATTTTTAAGCAACTTGCAATTCTCACAATCAACCACAATATTCAATCTACTAGCACAATCACAAGAAGAACTAGCATATATGAGATCAAGAGTTTCATTTTCAAGATTAAGCTCATCAATTTGTTTTTGAAGTTCTAAGATCTCTTGTTGATGTTTCAAAATGAGCTTCTTCCTTTCAATGTTTTTCAAAGCTAGTTTCTTGAGATGTTCATGCATTTCTTCATAAGCATTATATAAAATTTCATATTTGGAAGAAATTTCGGATTTAGTTTCACTTACATCGCTATCCTCGCTTTGTTCACATGATTCATCATTTGAACTTTCCTCTTCATCTACTAGAGCTATCAAGTTGTGAGTAGCGACTTCTTCATCATCCGAAGAACTACTTGATGTGCTTTTCTTTTCCTCTTCATCATCCCAAACGATGTATGCCTTCTTATGCTTTAAATTTTTCTTTTCTTTCTCCTTCTTCTTGAGATACTTAGAGCATGAGTACTTGAGATGACCAGGTTTTCCGCATTCATGGCAAACCACTCCTTCTTTTGTTGTCTTGGTCTTGTAGTGTGGGGAATTCTTCTCTTTACTTTTGTCTTTTTTCAACCTTCCTTTTCTCCTTAGAAGCTTGCTAAAATTTCTTAGTAGAAGTTTCATCTCTTCTTCATCAATGTCCGAATCGGAATCTTCATTATCATAATTATCGGAACTCTCTTCCTTTTTATATGAACTTTTGGCTTTAAGAGCACTTCCTTTTCTTTCCTTGTACTTATCCGACTCTTCATGCATATGCAAACGTTCAAGCTCCATTTCATGTTCTTGAAGCTTTCCGAAAAGTGTAGCTAAGTCCATGGTGTCCAAGTCCTTTGATTCAACAATTGCGGTAACCTTAGGTTGCCATTCCCTACTTAGACATCTTAAAACTTTGTTAACAAGTTCACAATTCATGAAAGTTTTTCCAAGAACAATGAGATGATTAATAATATGAGTAAAACGTTTTTGCATAATACATATAGATTCATTAGGCAACATACGAAACAATTCATATTCATGCATCAAAGAATTTAATCTAGCACGCCTAACTTCACTAGTGCCTTCATGTGTGACTTGCAAGGTGTCCCACATTTGTTTGGCATTATGACATTGGGAGACTCTAAAGAACTCATCATAAGATAGAGCGGAGGTGATGATATTCTTAGCTTTTAAATCATATTGAATTTTCTTTTTATCATCATCGGTCCACTTATCTTTGGGGGTAAGTTGAGATACACCTTCTACTTGTTTTGAGGGAATATGAGGACCATTCTCAATGGCTTCCCAAATGTTCATGTCTATAGCTTCTATAAAAATTCTCATTCTAACTTTCCAATAAGCATAACCCTCTCCACCAAACATAGGAGGGCGGCTAATTGAAGCACCTTCACCACCAAAGGGATTCGTAGAACCCATTGTAGTTTCCTCAAGGATCTTAACGAAAAAGCTCTATGCTCGTGTCTTTCGACCGAGCTCTGATACCAATTGTAAGAACTACAATCGGTGAGTGAAATAACTAGGAGACACTAGGAGAACACCTAGAAGGGGGGGTTGAATAGGTGTTTGAGAAACTTTGAAAGATTTTCGAAAGAAACGAATCGAAACACTTAAAACAAATGATTTTTACAAAAATTTAAGCTCTTAATTGATTAAGCCTTCAATTAATCGATTAACAACCGAAAGGCTTCAAATGGTTAATCGATTAATACTTCAGTTAATCGATTAATGTCGAAAGCTTGATTTTGTTTAATCGATTAACAGCTTCAGTTAATCGATTAATCACTTTTAAAACTGAAAAATCACTTTTCAATTGAATACGAAAATCAATCAATTAACACATAAGATCAGAGATAAAGCGGAATTTATTAACACCAATATTCTTATTGATTACCTAGGTTATGAAAATGATTTTCACCAAATTAATTTGCACAATTAAGATTCAATTCAATCAATTATAAAAATCAATCTTTTCTAGGTTTTCAACCAAGAACATATGAAATGACTTGAATGTAAAGAGTTAAGGGAATAGAGATACTGCACAGAGATTTATCCTGGTTCACTCTCATCCGCTTGAGAGCTACATCCAGTCCCCTCTTCAACCAAGAGAGATTCTTCACTATGAGGAATTAGAGTTCTCAAATTACAAGCAAATGCCTCTCAAGACTCCCTTCTTGATAGCCTCCAAGAGATACCACACTCTTGTCTTTCAACCCTATTGAATCTAATCTAACCTCTTCCCTTGCTTGTTGATATCCCCACAACAAGTCTTCCAAATTGCTTGTTTACCCAACAAGACTTCCAAATGCTTGATGATACCTCACACCAAGGCTTCCAAATGCTTGTTAACACAACAAGACTTCCAAGACTTCTTTTGCTTGATGAACAACCACCAAGGTTTCCTTTGTTGTAGATAGCTTGCCTCCTTTGCAATGATTACAACTCAATGAAAACAATGACAATCCTATGAATCTCTTTCAATAGCTATGAAAATATCAACATAAGAGATTCAAATATTCTTGATCAAAGAATGTAAAAGTTGAAAGCTTTGATCTATGAAATTGAGAGAGAATAGTGTGGCTTTGATCTATGTAAAATTGATATGAAAATGATACTTGGTTCAATCTAATGATTCACAAAGGTTAGGAAAAGGTTTATATAGAATACCCAAAAGTTAGTAGCACTAAAAACTGATTTTGAGAAGTTAAAAACGTATTTTAAAAACCAGTTTAACAGGTCTTAATCGATTAACATATGGCTTAATCGATTAACCACTGTAACATGTGTGTTAATCGATTAACCTAACCCATTAATCGATTAGCCACTGCTAAATTCAATTAAAAACTTGTTTTCTCAAAACTAAACCTTTCCTTTCAAACCTTTAAGCCACCTATTGATTTTAGGTTAAGTGAAAACTCAAATTATGATATAATCATGACCTTGATAGAGATTCACTACCCTCTAAAGACTCTACCCAAACTCATTAAAATAAAAGACTCAAACTAAAGATATTACAATTAAATACAAATTGAATCTTCATGAGCTTGCTCTCTCTTCATCATTTGTTGTTTGTTGTTGTTTGATAAACTTCTTCATACTTGAGCTTGATCACAAACACTTGTAGCTTGTTCAAAACCTTTGTCATTATCAAAACCTTCACATTGGATCTAACAATCTCCTCGTGTGATCTAACGATCTAACACACATTTGTTTTCAAACCGATTCCATTCATTTTCATGCCTTTAATCCTAACTTCATTTCTCCTCAAAAATCAAACTTATTTCAATTCAATCTACCTTTTTTTTCATTCAAGCCTACACCGAATGCACTTAATCAAATAACCCAAGAACATAATCAAATTTATACACTTAAACATTCAAACACACTAAAACCGAATTGCACCCATATATATACCAATCTGTAATGGACTGGGCCTATAAGCCGACCACATGCCCTCAATGCCGTCAACGACTCAACGGGTAAGCTTAAAGCTCCCTAGTACATGATAAGGATGAATGACTCACCCTTCTTATCCTCTAAGAGCCACGTCAGCCCTATTGGACCCAACAGGCCCATAAGGTATCACAACACACCTAACAGGTAATCCCCTATAAGAACCACCATGCTATAGGGGCTAAGCTATGTCTCTCATCCCTACTCTCAAGAACTACGTGTGGCTTGATCCCCTTATCACTGGGGGTACGTAGGACCGGGGTCACCCTCGTCAGCTGCAACAACCCAAAACACACATCGTGGTGTATCCCTAACAATGGACCATCACATTGGCGCCGTTTGTGGGAAATCAGAAAACTTCGACTCCCATCCACAATTAAAAAAAAATGGATCAAGAAAAAACAACATCAACACCAGCCTTGTTCTTCCTTCGTCACTTCTAACAGGAACGTACAGTAACATCCACCGCTAGGCTCCGCCGTTACTGCCGGTGCGGTTCGTGGCCAGGATCTTTGTCCGCTGGTGCGGTTGATGGCTCTCACTGTTGCTGGTGCTGCTCGAAGCTAGGCACCGGTGCTCGACCCGATGGCGTTCCCGGCACGGTGGCCCCGAACTGCAATACAGCGCCATCTGCTTCCTTGCTGTTACGATACTGGACGCATGATCAACCATTGGCATCTTTGTTGTGGTGCTACTCGCGATAACTCCGTTGGCGACGCGCGCACAACGATGCGGCAGCCACCAGACCCAACGTCGCCGTCTCCTTCATCGAAGCCACCATCCTCCTCCTTCTCTGTTGATGCGACTTCAGATCTGCGAGCACCACGATTTAACCCAACTCGTGAGACACCTCGGTTACAATCATGCTCCAGTGCCAATCCACTTTAAAGCGATCGGAACTGCACCAACAGTCATCGGCAAGGACGAATTGGCGGCGAGCCAACGGAGAAGAAAACCATCACTGCCACCGCCATGCGTGACCGCGTCGTGAACGAAGCGCAAACTCTGCCTTCCACGGTTCAGATGCGTGGTCGAGTGTGGAAGAAGAATAGAAGAGGTTTAGAAGAGAGATCCAACCACCACCGCTGCAGATTCCCAGAGCCACTGCCACCGCTCCTTCTGTGCTTCTACGAGTACCATCACTGCACCTTGAAACAGAAGCGATTTCACAGTGGCGCTTCTCCGGTGCCAGCCCTCTGTGGCTTCTTCAAGCTTACGCGCGAAGAACAGGGAAGACGAAGGGAGCGGTGCTGATATCGTGGAGCTCTGAACCGCCGCCTCGCCGTTTCTGCCGTTGCCGTTTTTGCCGTCACCTTTGGCAGCCTCATCCCCACCGCCGCATCCTTGTTGGCGTGAGGGTTGCAGCAAGCAGCAGCTGGAAAACCCTCACTGGGGTTTCCTCCAAAACCCTAACGGGCCAACCGGCCCAATTAAAAAAAAGGGGTCTGAGCTAAAAAAAAGAAAAAAAAGAAAGAAAAGGGCCTAATCAGGCCCAAAATTAAAAAAAAAGAGGTGGACAACAACAACAACTCATTCCTAAAAGCAGGGAAGTAACATTTTTACTCATATTAACATTTTTATTCATATTATGCATTTGCCAATATCACTTATTAGCGCATGATTAATTTGATTACATGTCTTTATTAATTGTCAATAATTATTATTTAATGGTTATAAATTGTCAATCTTGAACGACAATAACTAATTAATTATTATTTTTGTGCGCATATGCGAGGTACACGTACGATGGCCCGAGCGGCTGAATAACCCATTCCGAGATCCCCATTAATGGACAAATAATTTTCCGAGTATCGTGAATACAATAATGTTACTCTATTTGGAATCTAGTGGTGATTGCGAGAACCCCCGCGCCGAGTTCTCCTCTTGAAGCTTGTGCTCCGAGCAAAGAGCGAGGACCCCCGCGCCGAGTTCCCCTCTTGAAGCTCGTGTTCCGAGCATAGAGAAAATCATATTTAAGGAAAACAGAGGTCGGCCCTTAACGCTCAACAAAGCCCATTTGGAGAGGATTGACAAAAGATTTCAATCCAACATTCTTCAATCCGACGTTTCTCAATTTGGCATTCCTCACTACACTGAATCAGGGAAGGAATTCTCGTTCCCATATTATTTTGATATTTACTTGGCATTTTACGTGATTACTTTGCACACATGATGATATTAATTTACCTGATGCAGTACTTTTGACATGTGCTTCTAATGCTTAATTCCTTATAATTTCATTACATATCACTCCTTGTTTGATATTCTCCAATTATGATTTTTCGGTATACCTGTCGATAGGCAAATTTCTTTGCTGCTGAATGTTTTTAAATGTCTGTCTTTCTCGCCGTGATAGGATAATAATATTTGATATACATTGCCTTTCGAATGACATTAGGCAGTTTCCGACAATCGTACATTATCGTTTTCCATGATTTGGCGCTTTCATCGTTTGATTTGTTGTCATTAAATGCTCTGACATATTTATAAATGTCATTCATTACAATTATTGCGCGTGATATACCTGAAATTATTGTCTTTTCATGGGCAATCCTGTCTGGTTGCACGATATTTAGTTATTGTCATCATTATTATATTTGTTATGTGTGATCTTTTTAAATCATGTTGCTTTTGTTCTGATACTTTATATTCACTTACCAATAATTTTCATTGTTGCTATTCAATTATAATAGATTGTCAAATTAACGACGATCACTAATTATTGTTCTTAAACATGTAATGTAAGGTTCAAGAAAGGATGGTCGGACCTATTGAAAAGGAAGGCCGAGCAGCTAGGATTCTCTCTAGAGTTGACAGGACCATCACGACCCCATGATAGAGAACAGTCCAAATGTAACACCCCGCAAATTCCTCGTATTAATTTAAAATACTAAAGAGATTTATTTTTAAGAAAGTGTTTTGAAAAGAGTATTTTCTTAAAGGAATTTCCTAATTCATGTTTTCAAAGTAATGAATGATTTAAAAAGAATGATTTTCATGACATGTTAATATGAGTTTTAGAAAATGAGTTTTTGGGAATGGACATGTGTTTGCAATTTTTATGCTTTAAAAGAAATATGAATTTTATTCATGGGTCATTTTATGATGAAAAGAATTATTTTCTATGTATGTGTGTATGTATGCACGGTTTTGGTATGCATGTGTATGCTTAGGATTATATGGAATTAAATTATTAAAAAAAATGACAATGCATGAAGGTATGTGTAGGTGTATGTGTGTGCAACGTGTGTGAGCATGTATATATATATATATATATATGTGTGTGTGTGTGTGTGTGTGTGCCGTGTATGTATGAGTATGTAAAGGGAAGCCTAGAATTTTCCTAAGTGTTGGCCAAGTAACTAAGTGAACCAAGTTTCTAACTAAGACCTAACCAAGTTGGTAGAAACCCTAAAGATAAGCTAACTAGTCCTTGAACCTAAAATGACCCCTAAGCACCTAAGCCACCCTACCTTGTCTCCTTAGTCTTGCTAATATCCACCCATGCAAAATCATGAAGAGCCAAAATTGCCCCTCCCATTTGCACCTTGGCCGAATTATTTCAAGGGCACTAGAGGAATTACTCGTGTGCCTATTTATGCCTAAAGCCATAGTTCATTTCCAACTCTTCCTTCACATTTTCCCACTCATTTCCTAAAACACTTTTCTAAGAGTAACCTCAAACTCTTAGAGAGAGATAGAGAGTGAGTGAGACCGAGAGCTTCAAGAGGAGGAGAAGAGGGAGATCAAGCCAAGAAGCCTTAGGATTTCTTGAAGATTACGTGAAGAAGGTTGAAGATCTTCTCTTTTTCTTTGGTTTACTCGAAGATCATAGAGTGTAGAAGTAGTTCTTAATTTTCCCAAGCCTTGTAAAGTTCTATGTTGTCGCATGTCCATTTTTCTTGTAGATCTATGTCTATAAGTGATTGTTTAGCTTTGATCTTGAGTTTCAAAAGCCACACAAATTTGTAGAACCTTAAACCATGGACTCTACCATTCGGCCATGTCTAGAAAATTAGGTTGTAATGATTTTTATTTAGTTTAGAGTCCATGCATGTAAGTTTGCTGTTTGTGAAAAATGATCTAAGTGGTTTGAAAGCTTTGATTTTAACTTTGAATTTTCTAAGCTTTGATCTTTAGTTTTCTTTTCAAAAAGACCTTGATCTATTGTTTTAACCTTGAAAAAGATTTGATTCTTGCCTTGATTTTCTATAGCCTTGATCTTGAAATCTTGCATGTGATTTTTGAACTCAAAAAGTTTTGTTCCTTGGCTTGCATGTCACGGTTTTGAGGAGAAACCAAAGGAAAACAACTTTTTCAAAATGGTTTTTACTTTGATCTAAATCTATGTGTGTTTCAAAGCTAAAGATTCAATTTCTTTCTCTTGATTTTGTTGATTGGTTTTCGGCCAAGCTTTGAAAACAAAAGACCATGATTGTTTTTCATAAAAAGCATCTTGCATGTGTTCTCTTTTTGATTTCCATGATTTCTAAAGCACATGCAAAGGAGAAATAAAAAAATGAAAACATGTTTGAAGTGACTAATAGGTCATGGTTTTATGAAGCAAGGAGAGTGGTATTTTTCCAAACCATGTGTTTTTATGTGCATGTTTTTAATTTAATATTCTAAGATTTTTGCATGAAGAAAAGTGCATCAAAGACCTTGTTTTTCTAAGATGATGATTCGGCCTATACTAGGTTAGATAGGCTAGATTCTTTTTGCATGTGATTGACTCATTGAAATGATTATGTTTGTGATTTTATTTTGAGAAAAATGTATTTGAATTGTGTTGTGGTTTTGTTCCATTCGGTTTTGTAAAAGAACCAAAAGAAATAAGTTTTTGAAAAATGATTTTTTTGTTTTGATTCATGCTCCATGTGCATGCATATGAAAGATTTGAAAGTAAAACCTTGTTTTTGTCAAACTTAGATTCGGCCTATACATGACTAGTAGACTAGGATTCTTTTTCTCATGAATTGACTTAGAGTAATGAGTATGTCTTGGAGAATATTGTTAAATTCAAGTGTTTAAAATTGTGTTATAAATACTTAAATTTATAATCGGTTTTAATTGGAAAATATAAGGAATAAATGAATTAAATGATTTTGTTACATTAAAAAGGAAATAGAATTTAAGTGTTTGAAATAAACTAAGTTGATTTATGTACTTTAAATTTGTGATCTTTGAATTGTTTCCTTTGATGTCATTCGGCCATGTAGAGTAAATAAGTTTAGGGAGTTTAATTGCATGAAATAAAATGCACATGATGATTTTTGAAAAGAATGAAGTTGCTTCAAGTAAACTAAATAATTGTGCTTGATTTAAATCTTTGGTCCAATGTGGTTGTGAATTTATGTATGCCTAAGTGTTTGTGTTATGAACTATTTGTGAAGTTGTATACTTGCCTTGATGTTGATTTAATTGGTTATATGCTTAGTGAAGTGTTAATTTTGAATTAAAGAATTATTTAAAGTGGAAAGTGTTTTTGAAATGTTTTCGGAGTTTATCAAAGTGATTTTTATAAAATAATTTCTTGTTGTCCAAAATTTTTTTAAAATGGTTTCTTAACTCTGAAAATATGTTCAAATGATTTAAAGTAAAGTTTTCAAGTAATAATTAAAGACAACCCGGATCAAAAACGATGCATTTTTCGGTGTTTTCAAACGTGTTTAAGGTGCGGTCCAAAACGGACCAGCACCCAAACTAAATAGTTTAAATAACTTTTCATAATGTTTTCAAATGATTTTTGAAAGTACTTAAGGTGTTATAAACATCCGAGTTGTTTGAAAGAAAACGGTTGTGTTTTAAGTTTTTGACGAGGAATGAGAAGTGTTTAAGTTACGAAAAAGATTTTCCTAATGCAAGTTAATAACAAAAAACGTATTTTATTTAGTACGAGGAAATTTGAAAGACGAGGGATTGGGGCAGCCGGCAACAAAAAGGATTCGAGGAGACGGTACGCATTGAATAGCTGGACCTCAGGTGAAGAGAAGCTTTCCTAAGACACCGCGTTAGTTAGGTGATTTAGTAGGACATTCCGTATCATCTCAAAGATCGGAACTAAGTGGTTCGGAGTCAGTAGTATAAGTGGCAATTGTTTGTTTTGTGTGGCCACTTATACGAAGGTGACAAAGACCACAATGTTATTGTTGTAGAATCAAGTCTCCAATGAGGTGGATTTATTTTGATGATGACAATATAATTAGATCATGGATTTAAAGGAAGAATTCAAGCTCACCAAGTCAAGAAGATCAAGTGAATCAAATTAGCTAGTCATTCTCTATTTTATTTTAATTGTAATTTTATTTCTATAATTGAGAGTGGGTAGCTTAGGAAATAATCTCATCCTAGGATAAATAATTTTAATGCATGAAAAAGGTTGGGATTACATAAAATTATTCCTTGAGAATAGAATTGAAATTAATCTTTGAAAAACTTAATTTTTATCATCTCTGGGCAAAAGACTCGAGTAGTCTGAAAATTACTCGAGTATCAAAAGACTCGAGTAATCTGAAAGTTACTCGAGTATCAAAAGACTCGAGTAGTTTCCAAAAGACTCGAGTATTTCAGCCTCAATCAGAGATTTGACCGTTAGTTCAGTACATGGGCATTTCTATTGAAAGATGGGCAAAAGACTCGAGTAGTGTCAAAAATACTCGAGTATTTTGGTTCTGACAGCAAATTTTTAACCGTTGGAAAAGGGAAAAAATGGCATTAAAAAGTTGGTCTTACTCTCTCATTCCCTCTTCCATATATCAGAATTGATTGCCCTTGTACTAGACAACAAGAACATTAACAAGACTTAAGCAAAACATTCTCTTTGCTCATTCTCTCTCTCAAGTGAAAATTCTCTAACTCAACCAATTCATTCATTGTCATTATTTGTTCAAAGAGTTAGAGATTGTGCTTAATTGGTGTAGAAATCATTTGTTGTATTTCTCCATACACACTTTCATACCTTGTTCCAAAATCTTGGTTGGGAACCAAGTGTACCTAAGTGGGTCTTAGGTTCATCCAAGTCTTGAGAGGTTCTCAAGCAAAGTCTAAGAGGTTCTTAGCTTGGTGGAGCACTTGAAGGTTTCAAGGAGCTTGAGAAGAAGGAGTCTTCATCACCAAACTTCAAATTGGGGTAGAAATTCAAGAGTTTGGTACACTCTTGGAAGGGTTAGGTTGAGTGAGGCATCTCAATATCCCTTGTAATATTTCTAACAATTTGATTTTAGTAGACACTCCTAAGGTTCTTAGGGGGACTGGATTAGCTCTCTTAAAAGAGAGTGAACCAGTATAAAATTGGTGGAGTCCTCTTTTTATTGCTTTCTTTTCATTCAAGTAAAAACCAAACCTAAGTTTCTCAAAAAGGGGCTTTTTAATTAGAGTAGTAATTCCGCAGCAATTAGGGTGTTTTTAAGTTGTTTTAGCTTTATTTAATTGCTTACTACTCTTCTATTAATCTGCTCTGGACTGGTTATACTCGTATTGATTTAAAGTGCAAATTTCACAAAAAATGTTTTATGCACTCTGCACGATTTACTCGAGTGTTCTTGCTCTGTTTCTGTAAAATCTGCACAAAATCAATTACATCTTAATTGCATTCGAAAATTAGTCACTGTTGCATTCAGATTACTATTCACCCCCCTCTAGTAATTGCTAAGCCCGCTTGTTGGTTTCCAACAAGTGGTATCAGAGCTCGGTCGAAAGATCGAGCGTAAAAGCTTTTTCGAAAAAGATCCTTTTGGAAATAATGGGCTCTAGCAATCAACAAGAAGGGTCTATGTCTCTTAACCGACCTCCATTCTTCAATGGTGAAGATTATTCTTATTGGAAGGTTAGGATGAGAGTCTTTGTAGAAGCAATAGATACCGATATTTGGGATGCAATTGAAAAAGGTCCACATATCCCTAGAAGAGTGGTTAATGGTGAAGCCGTTGTTATTCCTAGAACAAGTTGAAATGAAGATGATAAAAAGAAAGTTTCATATGATTTAAAAGCTAAAAATATCATCTTCTCCGCTTTGTCCAAAAATGAATTTCATAGGATTTCACAATGCAAATCGGCTAAAGAAATGTGGGATACCTTGCAAATTACTCATGAGGGAACTAGTGAAGTTAGAGACTCAAGATTAAATGCTTTAACTCATGAATATGAGCTCTTTCATATGTTCCCTAATGAGTCTATAAATGATATGCAAACAAGGTTCTCACATATCGTTAACCAATTGATTGGCTTAGGAAAAGAATTTAGAGATGGTGAAACTACTAACAAAGTCTTGAGATGTCTTGATAGGAGATGGCAACCAAAGGTGACCGCCATCAAGGAAGCTAAGGATATAAAATCTATGGACTTGACCACCTTGTTTGGGAAGCTCCAAGAACATGAGATGGAACTATCAAGACTTCACTTAAATGAAGATTCAGACAAGAAAAAGAAGAGCATCTCTCTAAAAGCCTCAACCAAAATGTCAAAAGAGGATGAAGATGAATCTTCAAGTGAAAGCTCCGATCATGCTCTAAATGAGGAAGAGATTGGTTTATTTTCCAAGAGGTTCAACAAATTCCTCAAAGGCAAAAAGGGTAGTTCATCATTCTCTAAGGACAAGAGACCTCAAGACATAAGATTCAAGGATAACAAGCCAAGAAACAAGAGCTCAAGTGAAAGTGTAAAATGTCATGAGTGTGGTTGGATAGGACACATAAAAATGGAATGTCCCACCCACTTGAGAAAGAATGAGAAGAAGATCCAAGATGGCAAGGGGAAGAGAGCTTACATTGTTTGGGATGAACCGGAAAAGGATTCCAAGTCAACCTCAAGTAGTTCGGATGATGAGGAAGCCAAGCTATGTCTCATGGCCAAGAATGACAATGAAGCCTCCTCAAGTAGTGAAAGAAAAGACAATGAGAGTGAGGATGAGGTATCATCTAATTATTCTTACACCTCTTCTCATACTATTTCTTATGATGATTTGCTAAATGAATATAATGAAATGTTAACTCAATTTGAAAGACTTGCTAAAGTTAACAAGGAAAAAGGAAAGAAGCTTTTGGAGTATCAAAAGGAAATCAATGAATTGGAAAAATCTATTAATGATTTGAAACTCCAAAATGCATCCTTAGAACTTGCTAATTCTAGTCATGTTTGTGAGAATGCAAATCAATCATATACCATCACTCATTGTGAAAAGTGTTGTGAGCTTGAAAATGAAGTTAATGATTTGAAAATCAAACTCAACACTTTTAACAAAAGTGATAGAAACCTAGATCGGTTAATTGGTTCTCTTAGACACAACTCAAACAAAACCGGTTTAGGATATGTCCACAAGAAAAAGAAAAATAAAGTGGTTGGTTCATTCTCAAAAATTGATTTTACAAAGAAACCAACTTGCTTTTATTGTGGAAAATTTGGACATACAAACAATAAGTGCCATATCAAAACTTTTGGAATTCAAAATGGTACTTATGTTTGGATTAAGAAGGGAGAATCATCCATGACTAACAAAAAGGGACCCAACATAATTTGGGTACCCAAAATGAGCAAGTGATTGTGTTTTGTAGGTGTGCCTAAGAACCGAAAGCAACTTTGGATACTTGATAGTGGATGTTCTAGGCACATGACGGGAGATAAGCGACACTTCATTGAGCTTACTCCTAAAGAAAAAGGATATGTCACATATGGAGACAACAACAAAGGAAAAATACTTGGTATAGGTAAAATTGGTAATTCTTCCAACTTGGTTATTGAAAATGTACTTTATGTTCAAGGATTAGAACATAATCTTTTGAGCATTAGTCAATTATGTGATATTGGTAACCATGTATTATTTACCTCTAATCATTGTCTCATAAAAAGTGACAAAGATGAATCTATCAAATTTGTTGGAAAAAGGTCTAATAACACTTACATGGTTGAATTGAATAATATCACTTCTTTAGTTTCAAAATGTTTAATTAGCAAAGAAAGTGATACTTGGTTATGGCATCGTAGGACCGCTCACATTAATGTAAATCAACTTAAGAAACTTCAATCCAAAGACTTAGTAGTTGGTTTACCAAAGCTCAATTTTCAAATTAAAGGTGATTGCACTCCTTGCAAGAAGTGCAAACAGACTAAAAATCATTTTGGTTCCAAAAATGATGTGTCCACAACAAGACCATTGGAAATGCTTCACATGGACTTGTTTGGACCTTCTCAAGTAAAAAGCTTTGGTGGCAACTACTATGCCTTGGTGATTGTTGATTATTTTTCAAGATTTACATGGACATTATTTTTAAGTGCTAAGAGTGAGACCTACAAGTCTTTTAAACGCCATATTAAGCTTGCACAAAACCATGTAAACCAAAAAGTGATTATAATTCGAACCGACCATGGAGGTGAATTTGAAAACTATAAATTTGATAGATTTTGTGATAAGCATGGAATTGAGCACCAATATTCGGCACCTAGAACTCCGGAACAAAATGGAGTTGTTGAGAGGAAAAATAGGGTGCTAGAGGAACTTGCTAGAACCATGTTAAATGACTCTCAAGTACCTCAATATTTTTGGGCCGATGCCGTTAATACGGCTTGTTATGTAATGAATAGAATTTTAATTAGGCCCATGATAAAGAAAACCCCCTATGAGCTTTACAAAGGTAGAAAACCCAATATATCCCATTTCCATGTTTTTGGATGCAAAGTTTACATTTTAAACAATGGAAAAGATCAACTTGGAAAATTTGATTCTAAATCGGATGAGGGAATATTTTTGGGTTACTCTTCTCATAGTAAAGCTTTTAGAGTTTATAATAAACGAACTATGACTATTGAAGAATCTATTCATGTTGTTTTTAATGAGTCTTCGAAAGAAGATAGTGTGTTGTGTGATGGTAGTGATGATGGACTTGAGATTTCAAATGTTGACAAAGAGATGGAAAAATCTAAGGATGAAGGAGAAGTCAAAG
The DNA here is from genome assembly GCA_037953625.1 of Crotalaria pallida. Taxonomy (NCBI): domain Eukaryota; kingdom Viridiplantae; phylum Streptophyta; class Magnoliopsida; order Fabales; family Fabaceae; genus Crotalaria; species Crotalaria pallida. Next base: position 44,023,056 of record CM075650.1, on the reverse strand, counting down.
ATGAACTTGATCCGGCTTGGAAAATGGTGAAAGCTCACCCTATTGACAATGTCATAGGAGACCGTTCAAAGGGAGTATTAACTCGTAGGTCAATTCAAAATATTTGTCATTTTGTTTCCTTTGTTTCTCAAATCGAACCAAATTCAATTAAGGAAGCAATTATGGATGAACATTGGGTTATAGCCATGCAAGAAGAACTAAATCAATTTATTAGAAATGATGTTTGGGAATTAGTGCCTATACCCGATGATCATACCATAATTGGTTTAAAATGGATTTATAGAAATAAACTTGATGAATCCGGCTTGATTATAAGAAACAAAGCGAGACTTGTTGCCCAAGGGTACAACCAAGAGGAAGGTGTTGATTATGATGAGACCTTTGCTCCGGTTGCACGCCTTGAGGCAATCCGAATCTTGCTTGCCTTTGCATCAATTATGAATTTTACTCTTTATCAAATGGATGTCAAGAGTGCTTTCTTGAATGGTTTCATAAATGAAAAAGTGTATGTTAAGCAACCACCCGGTTTTGAAAGTCATGAGTTTCCAAACCATGTTTACAAATTGAAAAAGGCACTTTATGGATTAAAACAAGCTCCTAGAGCTTGGTATGATCGATTAAGTACCTTCTTATTAGAAAATGGCTTTCAAAGGGGAAAGGTTGATAATACCCTATTCATCTATAAAACCAAAGAGGACATTTTGTTAGTGCACATATATGTAGATGATATTATCTTTGGAGCCACTAACGTGTCCTTGTGTAGAAAGTTCTCTAATTTGATGAAAAAGGAATTTGAAATGTCCATGATGGGGGAGCTCAAGTTCTTCCTAGGACTTCAAATCAAGCAAGTTAAGGAGGGGATTTTTGTGCATCAAGGAAAATATTGCAAGGAGCTCCTTGGAAAATTCGGAATGGACAAATGCAAAGAAGCATACACTCCCATGAGCACATCATGCTACCTAGACAAGGATGACAAAGGTAAACCGGTTGATGTTAGTAAATATAGGGGCATGATAGGTAGTCTTCTATATCTTACCGCATCTAGACCGGATATTATGTTTAGTGTATTCATGTGTGCCTGTTTCCAAGCTAATCCTAAAGAATCACATCTATCCGCGGTTAAACATATATTTAAATATCTCAAAGGAACAATAAATACCGGATTATGGTATCCTAGTGATGCTAGTCTTAGTTTAGTTTGTTATTCGGATTCCGACTTTGCGGGATGCAAGCTTGATCGCAAAAGTACTAGTGGTACTTGCCATTTATTGGGAAGTTCGTTAGTGTCATGGTTTTCTAAAAAGCAAGCTTGTGTTGCTCTTTCCATCGCCGAAGCGGAATATATCGCCGCCGGTAATTGTTGTGCTCAACTCTTGTGGATGAAACAACAATTATCGGATTTTGGTTTAAAATTAGAAAGTGTTCCAATAAAATGCGATAATACGAGTGCCATAAACTTAACTAAGAATCCGGTTTATCATTCAAGAACCAAGCATATTGAAATTAGACATCATTTTCTTAGAGATCATGTGCAAAAAGGTGATTGTACCATAGAATTTGTTAGCACATCAAATCAATTAGCCGATATTTTCACAAAACCCTTGCCAAGAGATACCTTCTATCATATAAGAAGGGAACTTGGAATTTTAGATGAGTCAAGCATTAGCTAATTGATTTGTGCTTTTATTGAGAAATCACCAAACATGTCTAATTAAATGTGCATTGATGCTTGATGAACAATTGGACCTTGAGATATTGTGAAATATATGATTTTGATTGTGAGTGATTTTAATTCCAAGTTTGTGTTGATGTTCAATATGTTGAATGTGTGCAAATGTGTTCAAAATGCATTTAAATCTATCTGTCTGATAAAGTCACTCGAGTATTTTTCATGTTACACGAGTATTTTAATTCCAATTTAAATCGTTTTAAAATAGAAAAAGTTTTTGGGCATGTCTGATGGTTTCACTCGAGTATTTTCAATTTTACTCGAGTAAATTTCATTTTACTCGAGTCTTTTAAACTACACTCGAGTGATTCGGATTTCTCAAAATTGATGCTTTCAGGAAACCCCAAAACACTCGAGTAAAATACAGTTTACTCGAGTAAATTTCAGATCTGAGACTTTCAACTTTCGGGCTAGGCGTATCACTCGAGTACTTTCACCAAGACTCGAGTCTTAGGCCTTAGAACACTCGAGTGTTTTCAAAAACACTCGAGTAAATCGATCAGTTCATAAGTACCAGCAGTGTTTCTTCTTTTCATTTTTCACGAACTCTTCTCTCTCTCACTCGAGTCCTCTCGACCCCTTTGATCAAAAATCAGTTTTCCACTCAAATTTTTCCCATATTTCAACTCAAAATCACCTTCTAATCATCATTCAACCCTTGTTTCACATCAAATCACTTCAAATCACTCTTTAATTTCAAAATCCATTTTCAAAACCCTAACTCCCCAAAGTCCAAATTTCTTCAATTTTTCTTCCCAATTGGTGCAAAATGTCTACTTCTAGAGGTCCCAAGCGCCCAAGGAAGCAAAGGAGGGAGCCCACTCCTTCACCTTCTTCATCTTCATCAGAGGAGGAAGAGGATTTCTTCTCTGCTGCTGAGTGTGCCAGGAGGGAGGCCCTTTTTGTGACTCATTCTTATGGTGTACAAAGCTGGACTACTGAGACATTTCTTGAGGGTAATGGTTTTTCTTTTGTTCAAAAACTTAGAGACCAACATCTTATGCAGTTTATATCTTTTCATGGTCCCATCTATCTTAGGCTAGTTCGCCAGTTTTATGCCAATATTAAGGAGATAGATAACACTAGGTATGAAACTAATGTAGAGGGTACTCATTTTCATATTCGCCCTAGGGATCTAGAAACTGTTTTCGGTATATCACGAACGGGGACAAACAATTACACTGCCAATACTGACACTATTTTTAGCAACTTGCTTCGCCCCGATCGTGTATATAACGGAAACGAAAAGAAAGCTGTGCACATGACCGCCTCAAACCGACTCCTCCATCATATAGTATCTCACCAACTTGTGCCCCAAACCTCTCCCAATTACTCAAAGCCCACCCAATTAGAGCTTCGAATTATGGATGCTATTCTTAATGACAATCTGCTGAATTGGGCTGCTATTATTCTTTCTCGGATGGTGAAGGCAGGGAGCTCCAAAGCCTCTCAAAATTTGCCTTACCCGATGCATGTTTGTAAACTCCTCTAGCACTTCAATGTGCCTATTCCTGATGATGAGGAGTCCTTTACTCCTTCGGAGGAGTTGCATGCGATTCATGATAGGCTACTCCGCCAGATGAAGATGAGGTTGCGTGGTGGGAGGTATTATTGGCAGGATGAGGTGGCAGCCATGGAGGCTCAGGAGGCCGCTGAGCATGCTGCAGCTCAGCAAGGTGTGGATGCTGAGCAGTTGGCTCAGGAGCAGGCTGAGTTTGACCAGGCTGCTGGTGGTGGTGCAGATGAGGATGACCCTGCTGATCATATCGATTTTAGCAGTCCTGCATTCCAGGGTTATATGATTCATTTTGATGCTCGATTGGATGGTTTCGAGCATCGACTGACTGAGCAGCAGGACAGTATTAGCAGACTTGAGTCACAGATGGGTGTTCAGTCAGCCATGATCTACTCTAGGTTGGACCATCATTCAGCTCAGATGAATGCTCGGTTTGATGATATGATGACTGCGATTGGCCGATTCTTTCCTCCTACTGACCCTCCTGCGCCACACATGTTTTGAGCTGTTGCGGACTTTGCACTCCATTTGGGATCTTTCATGTCTTTATGTCATGTCGTTTATGGATTTTCAGTTTTTTTTTATTTTGGGAGTTAGTTTGCTTTCTGTAACCCCTGCGTGGGTATTTCTCAGCTTTTATGATGTTGTCCTTTTCATTTAAAGCTCGGATTTAGTTTTTATGATGTTTTATGATATGATGTCTTTTGATTTATTTCATGCTCTGATCTTCATTGGTTTTCACATGTTTTATGTTCTCCGATAGTCATGATTTTTTATCTTGCTTATATTTCGGGGGAGTTTTCGTTATTGGTATCCTTCTTATCTCCTCCGTTTCCAAATGATATCTTTTTGATTATGACAAAAAGAGGGAGAAAAGAGGCATGAAAGCAAGCACATTTTTTTACTCTGATATTATATATGCTCTCGCTCTGATACCAAGTATATAGTGTGCACTTGACTATGATTATTATGATATTATGTTGTGCTTGGAATTCTCTGGATTGACAGGTTTTATAGGTTCCCATATTGAGGGGGAGCTCTCAAAAGTGATGGAACGGTTTAATTATTTTGTCATCATCAAAAAGAGGGAGATTGTAGAATCAAGTCTTTAATGAGGTGGGTTTATTTTGATGATGACAATATAATTAGATCATGGATTTAAAGGAAGAATTCAAGCTCACCAAGTCAAGAAGATCAAGTGCATCAAATTAGCTAGTCATTCTCTATTTTATTTTAATTGTAATTTTATTTCTATAATTGAGAGTGGGTAGATTAGGAAACAATCTCATCCTAGGATAAATAATTTTAATGCATGAAAAAGGTTGGGATTACATAAAATTATTCCTTGAGAAGAGAATTGAAATTAATCTTTGAAAAACTTAATTTTTATCATCTCTGGGCAAAAGACTCGAGTAGTCTGAAAATTACTCGAGTATCAAAAGACTCGAGTAATCTGAAAGTTACTCGAGTATCAAAAGACTCGAGTAGTTTCCAAAAGACTAGAGTATTTCAGCCTCAATCAGAGATTTGACCGTTAGTTCAGTACATGGGCATTTCTATTGAAAGATGGGCAAAAGACTTGAGTAGTGTCAAAAATACTCGAGTATTTTGGTTCTGACAGCAAATTTTTAACCGTTGGAAGAGGGCAAAAATGGCATGAAAAAGTTGGTCTTACTCTCTCATTCCCTCTTCCATATATCAGAATTGATTGCCCTTGTACTAGACAACAAGAACATTAACAAGACTTAAGCAAAACATTCTCTTTGCTCATTCTCTCTCTCAAGTGAAAATTCTCTAACTCAACCAATTCATTCATTGTCATTATTTGTTCAAAGAGTTAGAGATTGTGCTTAATTGGTGTAGAAATCATTTGTTGTATTTCTCCATACACACTTTCATACCTTGTTCCAAAATCTTGGTTGGGAACCAAGTGTACCTAAGTGGGTCTTAGGTTCATCCAAGTCTTGAGAGGTTCTCAAGCAAAGTCTAAGAGGTTCTTAGCTTGGTGGAGCACTTGAAGGTTTCAAGGAGCTTGAGAAGAAGGAGTCTTCATCACCAAACTTCAAATTGGGGTAGAAATTCAAGAGTTTGGTACACTCTTGGAAGGGTTAGGTTGAGTGAGGCATCTCAATATCCCTTGTAATATTTCTAACAATTTGATTTTAGTAGACACTCCTAAGGTTCTTAGGGGGACTGGATTAGCTCTCTTAAAAGAGAGTGAACCAGTATAAAATTGGTGGAGTCCTCTTTTTATTGCTTTCTTTTCATTCAAGTAAAAACCGAACCTAAGTTTCTCAAAAAGGGGCTTTTTAATTAGAGTAGTAATTTCGCAGCAATTAGGGTGTTTTTAAGTTGTTTTAGCTTTATTTAATTGCTTACTACTCTTCTATTAATCTGCTCTGGACTGGTTATCCTCGTATTGATTTAAAGTGCAAATTTCACAAAAACTGTTTTCTGCACTCTGCACGATTTACTCGAGTATTCTTCAGAAGACTCGAGTGTTCTTGCTATTTTACTCGAGTAGTCTGTAAAACACTCGAGTGTTCTTGCTCTGTTTCTGTAAAATCTGCACAAAATCAATTACATCTTAATTGCATTCGAAAATTAGTCACTGTTGCATTCATATTACTATTCACCCCCCCCCCTCTAGTAATTGCTAAGCCCGCTTGTTGGTTTCCAACAATTGTGTGATGTTGTGTGCATGCTTTTATTTAATTATTTAATTATATCTGATGATACTTATTGCTGCTGATTGTAATGAGTGGATGGCTGATGGACGTCTATTACGTCCTGAATAAGGGAAAGGAGATTAATGAAGTTGAAAGTAAAGTTATAAGTATGAGAAAATAATAATGATAAGGTACAATGAGAAAGGAAGAATGATTGGAAACAAAGTATGTGTTGGAAAAGAAAGAAAGAAATTGAAATTGGGGAAAGAAGGAATGACAATGTTGAGAACTAGCCAGAGCTGGGGAAAGTGATGTTGATTATGAGAATGAGATGTGATTTGAGCGGAGCTGGGCTCCTTTTCTTTTTGGTTTTAGCCTGGGACTAGTGTTGAGTTGAGCTTGCTCCTCCATTAGCGCTCAGCAAAGCTGTAAATTTTGGAAAAAGGTTTTGAAAAGCAGTTTTTGAAAAGGTTTTGGAGAAGAACTTTTTGAAAAGATTTTTTGAAAGGAAGATTTTTGAAAAGATTTTGAAAGGGATTGTTGTAAAAGATTTGTGGAAAGAAATTTTTGAAAAGGGTTATGAAACAACATTTCCAAAGGAGTTTTCTGAAAGAATCTTTTGAAAGAGTTTTGATGAAACAATCTTTTTGAAAAGTTTTGTGAAAACCTATATTTTTGGAAAGAAGTTTCTGGAAAGTAATTCTTTGATAAAGTTCTGAAAGGAAATTTTCAAGAAAGTCTTTTGTAGTGACGTTTTTGAGAAAGTCTTTTGAAATGATGAATTTGAGAAATTGTTGTGAAATAACATTTTTGAGAAAGTTTACGAGAGAGGATTTTATGAAAAAAGTCTATGAAACAATCTTTTGTGAAAGTTATAAAAGAGTATTTTGAGATAGTTTTTGAAAAGATTGGTTTGAGAAAAGATGTTGAAATGAGATGATTGCGAGAAATGGAGAATGTTGAGAAAGTTTGAGAAATGAGAACTGAGATTGTGATGTGATCCCAGCTCTGTGCTGCGTGAGAAATGATGAGAGAAAGATTGTGCAAAGTTAGTGGTCAGGACTCGTTGAAGGGTTGCACGAAGGACGGGGCGAACTTAGGATAATTACAAAAAAAATTAAAAGACTTTAAAAGACATGCGCGGTGAGGTATGAGAGTGCGAAGTAGTGGAGAGGAAGGAACCATAAGTATCTGCGGATACTTAGGAGGAGATTGCATTAGGGGAGAACGATGACGGTGAAACGTCAAGAAGTCTAGAGTGTGTTTCTAGGCAGAACGAAATCCACATGTGGCGCACTAACGTGGTGGGGACTGGGTCTAATGGCGTGGTAAGTTCTGCGGGCCCACTAGAAATATACTGTCGCCCCCTAGATTGCAAATCGAGAACAGTGAGAGGGACTGGAGTGGGGCATCTTGTTTGCCACTGCGAGGCAGTGTGCCCTGATTATTATGAATTGATATTATTGATCGAGGCAGAGTCCTCCTGGTCTGGGACCATTTATGTGTTGAGACAGCTGTCGTGCTTGCACGGTAAAGGTCCTGTACTCCTGTTTGCTTCCGACTAGGTTGGGTGGATGACCGAGGAGATGTAGACGTGAGTGATAGCCGAGAACAGAAGAAATGTTATGATGATATTGTGTAATTCCCCAAATTAAGAGAAAGATGTGGACTGATAAGACTGAATAAGAAGAAATTAAGAGTATGGGTGAAAGAGAAAGAAAAAGTGTTTTATAAGAAAGAAAGGTAAATTGGAAATAAGATGAAAAGTGATAACAAGAATGATGATAATTATAAAGGATGATAATGATAATAATATGCTTGAAGTGTTGCGTGTATGTGTGTTGCCCTGTATGTTTGTGTGGTCCTATTATCTTGCCTATCGTAATCCCACACCGTCGACAATCCGTCGTTCGGAACGCTTACTCTCTCCTGTTCGTTTGCATATCGGTGCTGCTGGTATCTCAACGGGCAGATGGAGTATCGGATGGAAGTCACCGTACAAGGCTACAAGAACTACAAAAGGGAAGATTCGGTATGAGGCTCAAGGGAACTCCACCACTCTCAATGGAGCAGAGCGGGAATCTACTAGCAAGGAGGGAATCACAACAAGGCAGACATCATCTTCGAGAGCAAAGAGAGGATGCAAGAAGAAGAAGGAACTTCACCCAATTGTTTTCAATAGGGTAGTGTGGTTAGATTAGGTTGTGATGATTGCTGAGTCAAGGATTACCGATGCCATGAGCCATTATGTAATTGAGCTAAGTTTTAATCTGAGCATATCTTTATGCAAAGTTAACTCATGTAAAGTTTTTGAAATCTGTTAAGATAATTTTGAACCAAGTCCTTTTATGAAAACGAACATTTTATGAAAAGAACGGTCTTCGTAACAACATGGTTTTCGGAGAAGTGGATTGAGGAACATAAGGAGATTTTCAATAATGTCTTCGAACACTTCAACAATGATTTTTTAAAAAAAAATTTGGCCTCATTTTTGCAACCTAAATGAACAAGAGTTGGTTATTTTTGGTTTACGAAAATCGGGCTGTTACACCAAAAGTCAAAACGGTTATCGTAAAAACATGTCGGGGCACGGATTACTGTCATCGTCACTCCAAGATAATTACAAAGGCTTTGTGGCCATGGCCCACGCAAGCATGTGCTCCTGTAACAACCCGTCACAAGGCTAGCCTAGAACGGACGCTACACACTCACCACGGTCAAACTGTTACGAGCCATGCTGTCGGGGCCTCCGTCCACAATGAACTCTCAATCAACAAAACAACAACATGTGAAGCCACAAGTTATGCTTAATTAAGGGCATTACCATGACCAATCCAGGGAAGTTAATTTCTTTTACTTAAGTCATTTCAATGGTATTGATTATGTACACCATTGCATGCCAATGATACAGTTAATTATTATACTTATTAACATTATTTGGTTTAATACCACTAATTGCTCCAACATATTTTTGTTATACGTGTCGTTTATTACAATTATTATTACGTGTGATATTTTTAGAATCGTACTATTTACATACCAATATTTTATTCTGTAACTTGCCAATAATTCTCATTATTGCAATTTAATTATTATACATTGTCAGTTCAAATGGCGATTACTAATTATTAATTTTGTATACATATACGAGGTACAAATATGGGTAAACAGTCCATTTCAAGGTTTTCATCAATGGGAAAACAACTCTTCTGGGTGTTGGGAGCACCTCAACATGTTTGAAATCAGCTGACGACGGAGAGGATACTAGATACTAGCCTTCTCCCTTCGAATTCATTACACGATTGTCACCACTTCTCCACCGGTTTCCTACCAGATCCCTACACCCGCAGTAGAATATCTGACTATGATATCGACCGACCAATGACATCCTCGAATTGATCGGTCCCTCCTACCACGACACCCTTGCCTCTCTTGGTCACTAAAAGCCAAAAGACGATCCCCGTCAACATCTCTTCTAGAGATCCCAGCATTGCTCACAAGGGCGCTATACATTGGTTCGCCCATAACGGCATACAGGGTGTCTGGTAGGAAGAAGAAGAAGAATACCAAGCGAGCACACGTTCGAGCAATAGAAGAAGAAAGGTCCCTATTGTTGGAAAACTACACTCGGTGGGTGAAATAACTAGGAACACTAGGAGAACACCTAGAAGGGGGGGTTGAATAGGTGTTATAGAAACTTTGAAAGATTTTCGCAAGAAACAAATCTAAACGATTAAAACCAATGAAAATCAATCAATTAACAAATATTATATGAGAGATTAAGCGGAAACAATCAACACCAATATTCTTATTGATTCACCTAGGTTATGAAAATGATTTTCCCTTTATCAATTTTGCACAATAAAGATTCAATTCAATCAAATATAGAAAAATCACTTTTTCTAGGTTTTCAATCAAGAACACAATTAATAACAAGAATTGTAAAGAGTAGAGAGTTTAGAGATACGACACAGTGATTTATCCTGGTTCACTTTCATCCACTTGAAAGCTACTCCAGTCCCCTCTTCAACCAAGAGAGATTCTTCACTATGAGGAATTAGAGTTTCTCAAATTACAAGTAAATGCCTCACAAGACTTCCTTCTTGCTAGCCTACAAGAGATACCACACCCTTGCCTTGTAACCCTATTGATATCTAATCTAACCTCTACTTGCTTGTTGATAACCCCACAACAAGTCTTCTTAGCTTGCTTCACTCACAAGACTTCCAAGTACTTTGAGATTCTTCAAAGTGCCTTCCAAATGCTTGATGAAATGCTTCTTCAAGACTTTCAACTAAACTTGCTTGATTCACAAAATCAAGGCTTCCTTTGTTGTAGAATGTTTGCCTCTTGCAATGATTACAACTCAATAGAAAACAAAAACAATCCTATGAATCTCTTTCAAAAGCTATGAAATATCAACATGAGAGATTCAAGGTTCTTGATCAAAGAATATAAAAATGAGAGCTTTGATCTTGAGAGAGTGAGAGAGAATAGTGTGGCTTTGATTCTTTGTAAAATTGTGTATCAAAATGATTCTAGTTGATAGAAATGATTAGGAAAAGGTTTATATAGAATACCCAAAAGTTGGAGCACTTAGAATGGCTTTTGAGAAGTGAAAAACGTATTTAAAAAACCATATCTGATCAAGTTACTCGAGTGAAATGAGTGTTACTCGAGTAATACGAAAGCTGCATAAATTTCACTCGAGTGAAAAAGGTTTTACTCGAGTAAAAGTTCATATAATCGATTATCAAAAGTTTGTTAATCGATTATCAGTTCAAAATACACTGTTAATCAATTATCAAAGTCTGTTAATCGATTATTAACATTAAAAATCACTTAAAACTTGTTTTCTCAAAAACTAAACCTTTTCTTTCAAACCTTTAAGCCACCTATTGATTTTAGGCAAAGTGAATACTCAAAATATGATATAATCATGCAATCAAAAGAGATTCACTACCCTCTAATAAATTCTACCCAAACTCATAAACTAAAAGACTTGTGAGGCAAAAGATAAAACAATAAAACATAAACTACCAAACTAAGTCTTCATGAGTTGGATCTCTCTTCATAACTTGATGTTTGTTGTTGCTTGTTGAGCTTGAACTTGATCAACACATTTGTAGCTTGTTCAAAACCTTTTGGCATTTATCAAAACATTCTTCATGGATCTTACAATCTCCCCCTTTTTGAAAATGACAAACATGTTTTGAAATCGTTTGAAGTTCATTGAAGTTGTTGATGCTTGAACCATTTGATCACTTGGTGAGACTCTTGCTCCCCCTCAATTAATGCTTTTGACATTTGAAATCCAATTGAGTAATCTTGATTCTCCCCCTATCTTCAACAACTTTGCTCAACCTACATAAAAACAACAAAACAACCTTTCTCCAAACATACCATTTAAAAATTTCTCCCTTTGTTTCAAAAACATCATATTTCTCCCCCTTTGGCATTATCAAAAAGAAATATATACCAATTGAAATAAGATCTAAGCCAAAATAGAAGAAATATAACCAAAGCATGAATATAATAACACCAATTTGTAGAATTTTCTCCTTGATACCAATTGAAGTAGCAAATGAATGAATATCACATGAAAGTCCTTTTGCTCTTCAATCATACCTACAAAAACAATCATGCTTTGCTTTTTGGTATCCAAATGGTTTTGGATCCATTTTTGTTAGTGTAGGGACTTTCACCCTTTTTCACCCAAACAAAATCTCCTTTAGGTATACCATGCACTTTAATATAACACACATTTGAAGTATGTCCATGAGTACCACAATAGAAACATGTTGGTGCATTTGAAAAATCAACTTTTGAAAAATCAACAACATTTCTATGAGATTTACTCTTAGCATTAGTATAACCCAAACCAAACTTGTTTGAATTTTCTCTTTGAAAATTTAACAATGTTCGCAATCTAATATCACCATTTGAGAAACTTGCAAGCTTATTTTTCAAAATAGCATTTTTATCCTTAAGCAACTTGCAATTCTCACAATCAACCACAATATTCAATCTACTAGCACAATCACAAGTAGAATTATCAATGATAAGATGCAAAGTCTCATTGTCTAACTTAAGGTCATCAACTTGCTTTTGAAGATCTAAAATCTTTTGTTGATGTTCCTCAATGAGCTTCTTCCTATCAATATTTTTCTTAGCTAATTTCTTAAGATGTTCATGCATTTCTTCATAAGCATTATATAACATTTCATAATTTGAAGAAATTTCGGATTTAGTAAGACTTACATCGCTTTCGTCACTTTGCTCACTTGATTCATCATTTGAGCTTTCCTCTTCATGTACTTGAGCTATCAAGTTGAGACAAGCGGCATGTTCATCATCCGAAGAACTACTAGTTGTGCTTTTCTTGTCTTGTTCATCATCACTATTCCAAACTATGTATGCCCTTTTGTGTTTTGCATTTTTCTTTTCTTTCTCCTTCTTCTTGAGATACTTAGAGCATGAGTACTTGAGATGACCGGGCTTTCCACATTCATGGCAAACTACACCTTCTTTTGAAGTCTTGGTCTTGTAGTGTGGGGGATCCTTCTCTTTACTTTTGTCCTTGTTCAACCTTCCTTTTCTCCTTAGAATTTTATTGAACTTTCTTAGTAGAAGCTTCATCTCCTCTTCATCAATATCCGAATCGGAATCTTCATTATCATCATCATCGGAACTCTCTTCCTTTTTATATGACCTTTGAGATTTAAGAGCAATTCCTTTTCTTTCTTTGTACTTATCCGACTCTTCATACATTTGCAAACGTTCAAGCTCCATTTCATGTTCTTGTAGCTTTCCGAAAAGTGTTGCTAAGTCCATTGTGTCCAAGTCCTTTGATTCAACAATTGCGGTAACCTTAGGTTGTCATTCCCTACTTAGACATCTTAAAACTTTGTTAACAAGTTCACAATTCAAGAAAGTTTTACCAAGAGCAATGAGATGATTAACAATATGAGTAAAACGTTTTTGCATAAAACATATAGATTCATTAGGCAACATATGAAACAATTCATATTCATGCATCAAAGAATTTAATCTAGCACGCCTAACTTCACTAGTGCCTTCATGTGTGACTTGCAAGGTGTCCCACATATCTTTGGCATCTTTACATTGGGAGACTCTAAAGAACTCATCATAAGATAGAGCGGAGGTGATGATATTTTTTGCTATTAAATCATATTGAATTTTCCTTTTATCATCATCGATCCACTTATCTTTGGGAGTAAGTGTAAGCACACCTTCTACATCTTTTGAGGGAATATAAGGACCATTTTCAATGGCTTCCCAAATGTTCACATCTATGGCTTCTATAAAGATTCTCATCCTAATTTTCCAATAACCATAACCCTCTCCACCAAACATAGGAGGGCGATTTATTGAAGCACCTTCACCACCAAAAGGATTCGTAGAACCCATTGTAGTTTCCTTAGGATCTTAACGAAAAAGCTCTATGCTCGTGTCTTTCGACCGAGCTCTGATACCAATTGTTGGAAAACTACACTCGGTGGGTGAAATAACTAGGAACACTAGGAGAACACCTAGAAGGGGGGGTTGAATAGGTGTTATAGAAACTTTGAAAGATTTTCGCAAGAAACAAATCTAAACGATTAAAACCAATGAAAATCAATCAATTAACAAATATTATATGAGAGATTAAGCGGAAACAATCAACACCAATATTCTTATTGATTCACCTAGGTTATGAAAATGATTTTCCCTTTATCAATTTTGCACAATAAAGATTCAATTCAATCAAATATAGAAAAATCACTTTTTCTAGGTTTTCAATCAAGAACACAATTAATAACAAGAATTGTAAAGAGTAGAGAGTTTAGAGATACGACACAGTGATTTATCCTGGTTCACTTTCATCCACTTGAAAGCTACTCCAGTCCCCTCTTCAACCAAGAGAGATTCTTCACTATGAGGAATTAGAGTTTCTCAAATTACAAGTAAATGCCTCACAAGACTTCCTTCTTGCTAGCCTACAAGAGATACCACACCCTTGCCTTGTAACCCTATTGATATCTAATCTAACCTCTACTTGCTTGTTGATAACCCCACAACAAGTCTTCTTAGCTTGCTTCACTCACAAGACTTCCAAGTACTTTGAGATTCTTCAAAGTGCCTTCCAAATGCTTGATGAAATGCTTCTTCAAGACTTTCAACTAAACTTGCTTGATTCACAAAATCAAGGCTTCCTTTGTTGTAGAATGTTTGCCTCTTGCAATGATTACAACTCAATAGAAAACAAAAACAATCCTATGAATCTCTTTCAAAAGCTATGAAATATCAACATGAGAGATTCAAGGTTCTTGATCAAAGAATATAAAAATGAGAGCTTTGATCTTGAGAGAGTGAGAGAGAATAGTGTGGCTTTGATTCTTTGTAAAATTGTGTATCAAAATGATTCTAGTTGATAGAAATGATTAGGAAAAGGTTTATATAGAATACCCAAAAGTTGGAGCACTTAGAATGGCTTTTGAGAAGTGAAAAACGTATTTAAAAAACCATATCTGATCAAGTTACTCGAGTGAAATGAGTGTTACTCGAGTAATACGAAAGCTGCATAAATTTCACTCGAGTGAAAAAGGTTTTACTCGAGTAAAAGTTCAGATAATCGATTATCAAAAGTTTGTTAATCGATTATCAGTTCAAAATACACTGTTAATCAATTATCAAAGTCTGTTAATCGATTATTAACATTAAAAATCACTTAAAACTTGTTTTCTCAAAAACTAAACCTTTTCTTTCAAACCTTTAAGCCACCTATTGATTTTAGGCAAAGTGAATACTCAAAATATGATATAATCATGCAATCAAAAGAGATTCACTACCCTCTAATAAATTCTACCCAAACTCATAAACTAAAAGACTTGTGAGGCAAAAGATAAAATAATAAAACATAAACTACCAAACTAAGTCTTCATGAGTTGGCTCTCTCTTCATAACTTGATGTTTGTTGTTGCTTGTTGAGCTTGAACTTGATCAACACATTTGTAGCTTGTTCAAAACCTTTTGGCATTTATCAAAACATTCTTCATGGATCTTACACCTATGCCAAAATGATACCGAGCATATCAACGTTCATGCCAAAAAGGATGCCGAACGTATCAAAATTCAAAAATAGTCCCATAAAGACAAACAGGGAAAGATCTCTCTCGTTATCTCATTTACGTCATTTACATTGCATGGTACAAACTTGATGGCCGGAACTTCCGAGCGCGACAGCCCGAGCACGATGGCCAAAGATGATTCGAGTGTTTCGCACATAACCCAAGTCGGGATCCCTACTACCCGAGAACATGCACAAGCCGATTACGGGTCTCTCATGGTTCTCGGACATTTTCTCTGGTATGCGCACCATCGCGACCCTACCTAGTAGTAGAACGGTCCGCGGTGCCTCTCCTCAGAGCTCTAATGAAATCATGTCGGCTCCGACCGAACACACAATGAAGTCACCGCCCTCACAACTTGCAAACATTCAACCCCGTCACAATGCACTCCTTCACAGGTCTAAATCCGCAAGCCTTTCACACAAGTTTGGATGAATTTGATCTAATTGGTAGAGCATTCTCGGAGGGGGAATCCGATTAAGTTGGGGAAGTACACTCGGATTAGGCAATTCTGCTACACATTCATTTTCTCAATCACCAATCCTTCTGATGTTTCCTTGGATAATACTCCTGTTATCGGGTTAAAGGTTTTGAAAAGAAAAAGACGAAGGCATGTCCGACAACTCAGAGAACAGTCGATCCAAATGCAAGGACATAACACTCCTCTCGCTTGATCAGGGAATAAATTTAATTCATTGCTCTTTATTACGTTTATGTTTTATATCTTAGTTACACATATTGGCTTTTATGAGATGGTTGTAATTATTGGCCATGAGTGGTACACATGGTCGCTTTATTTATGCTACGAGTATCATACTACCTACATAGTCTCTGAATATGACTCATTGTTTACGAAGTGAATGCATCACTCTTGTCTCATTTCTAATTTAATATTCTAATTCCTATCTCTGTATATGTGATGAAAGGTACAACTATGGAGATACAAGCGACTCAGGATCTCTAAAAATGTCTCACATCGTTCGTCCATCCTCATGTTCTGACAATTGAGAAGATCATGTTTTATTCAACATTCATGCATCTACCGAACGCAACAGAGCCCTTATCAGACAATCCCTCTTTTTTCATAACCATGAATTCGAAGCATCAGGAACCAGAGAATAGCCATCTCCCTTCAAAGTCGTTAGACGATTGTCGCCACTCTTCCACCGGTTTCCGACTAGCCTCCTACGCCTGTGGTTGAACACCGAGCTATGGAGATAACATTTTGTCTCTTATGGTTCCTCTCCAAAAACGGGCGAGGATCGAAAAGGGGAACCGATAGTCGTTAAATCCTTAACGAGGGATGTTCTTATTGAGGAAAACCGAGAAATCTCGACAATCTGGTGATGTGCTCCCAACACGCTCGGTCTGGGGTTAAATGTAATGAACCAGACTTCAGTCCGGCCAATATTTCTCCAAGCCAACCAATTAAGGATTGAACCAACGAGCACCGACCACGAATTTGGTCGGAACCATGTCTTACCGAGCTAGGGACGCGAGTGGATTGAGACTTACGGGATCACGACCGAGCATAGGATCCTCATCCCTATTTAAACTAGATACGGTCCCAACAGTCCAACCTCCACTCCTATATTCCCATACACCTTGAGGACAAATGGGATAATGGCACTCTCGGAGTTCCGAACGAAGGATCGAAAGAATCCTGCCATCATTCTCACAAAGTAGTTATCGCACAACGCTTCCACATGCATTCTCTAAGTATTGCACTTGTATCCGTCCTGAGCAGATGGATGCCCGATAGGCTCTCGATAAATCGCCAACGATATCCTCAAATCAATCAGTGTCATACAAACTTAGTCATTCTTGGCGTCTAATCTTACAGCACGTCACTCTGGGCGTCTAATATTACATCATCTTCAACATGATTTCGGCAAAATCTCACGATGACATCACTGTCTCCTCTGTTGAACATGCTTACTGTGACTATTTCCATTCATTACTGGTCATGGCCTCAAAGTCATCACTCAGATTCTTGTTTCAAGTAACACAACTGAAGCCTTTAGCATCCTCACACCTTCTTCCACGACATCAGGGTCACAGGCTGGTCTCGCTTCGCTTTACACTCTTTCCAAGTAACCAATCGACCGCAACGAGTCGGCGCTCAGCTGATCGTACATGCGGCCTCCTCTACCTCGGTCCGACCTTTGAGAGGCTACACCAACCTCTCATCGAGCATCTTGTCTTAACTGTCTCACACCGAGTCGGTGCCTCCACGGATCCGAGTGTCGAGGTCCATTTTCTGATTTGGATCCATCAGATCCAAGGAACCACACGATGAAGACCCTCTCTCACAACTCACAAACGTTCAAACTCGTCATAGTGTTCTTCCGCACAGATCTGAATCCAAAAATTTCCTAAACAAGCTTGAATCCGATCTAATCGGGCCAGCGCATGCAGATCGTCACATTTGCTCGCTCGTCCTTCCCAATGACTCACAATACATTATTGCTCGATCGACATCCTTCCTAGCAAGTGAAACATCATGCTGACCCTTCTTCCTATGCCATCACAAAATTAGTTCAGCACTCAACTCCTCTCGTTGGGCAAGCACGGACCACCATGGTTTATGGTGGCCTCAATCTTTAGGTCGAACCGCTCATAGGATCGTTTCTGAGCACCATGAAAGAAACAGAAGGTACAAGTATGATCATACAAGCTTCTCAAATAACTCCAAAAGCAAGCCACTTCGAGATTCTCCCAACAGACAGCATGTTCTGCAAGCAAAACAAACACTTTTTTTGTTCCTCCTTCCTAGAATTATTTTCGCGATGGCGAGGAACCCCACATCAGTCATCTCCCCTCGGTTTCATTAGTCGGCATCCGTACGAGCTTGACTGATTTCGTCCATCTCCCTTCGGATTCATAAGGCATTGACCTAAACACTTTGTTACGTATCACAGGACTTCTGAACTCGGCAAAAGCCTCTTCAAGCTTTATTGGGTTCGAATTTGTTATGCAAGGGAGTAGAGGTCTGCCCCATAACATGGATCTGCCCCAATTATTTGAATAATCTATCACCTTGCCTTCGACGACCTCATAACATGGATCTGCCCCAATTATTCCGATTTCCGAGGGGTTCAGCAGTTATAGTTTATTAACAGCATTGACGAAAGAATCAGTGCTACTTGTTTTCTATCCACAAGGAATTTTCTCAGACTGTTTTCTCAGCTTTGTTGAAGATGATCTCATTTTTCGCCCTCTCGGCTTAATTTCTCGGCTTCAACATCGGCTTATTTCTCTAGCTCGACAACATTGTTCTCCAACATTGAGCGCATCTCATCCAGCTGGGGTCTGAGGACTCCCTCTCGAGTAGCCACACTCTGCCACATCGTCCGCTGCTCGGGAGTAGCAACGTACTCTAAATCCTTGGAGTCATCTGGGAAGAACTGTAATGAGCTAGTTTCTATGCTCGCCATACGCTGACGATCATGGTCGCCGACCAGTACCTTTGGAGATATCTCGTCATCTGTTAACTTACTAACCCTTTCCTCTCGGCTCGCCACCGAGTCGAACTTGGGTGTTTATACATGTCCTTCCAACAGGGACATATAAACCAATAATCACAAGTACTTTTAGAGATGCCTGGCTAAAAAACTTAAACAGTTTTAACAAGCTGAGGACCGAGGATCCCACCTTGGCCAAAGGTAGGAGATCCGAGTTCTCGATAACAGATTATAACAATAAAAGATAAAACTCGGCTAAGGTGCTCATTCTGACAGCATGAACCCGTAAAGCTTACAATCCAATTGGTGATGAGACTCTTGACACACCTCAATACAACGGGGTGTAAGAGTCTCCTATAGGTTTATCCTTTCAGTGTCATTATTTGAGCACAAAGAATGCTATCAACCATTTGCTATACTCTTCCAGGAAAAGGGTCTTGGCTTCAAACAGTCTTCTATGTCACCTCCAACCCTCGAAAATCGGACGTCTGATCTGCCCAACACAGAAAAGATCTAAACTCGGCGCAGAGTCTATATGACACTTCCCGAGCTGGGGGGCTTATCTAATGGACCAGGCCTATAAGCCGACCACATGCCCTCAATGCCGACCAACGACTCAACGGATAAGCTTAAAACTCCCTAGTACATGATAAGGATGAATGACTCACCCTTCTTATCCTCTAAGATCCACGTCAGCCCTATTGGGCCCAACAGGCCCATAAGGTATCACAACACACCTAACAGGTAATCCCCTATAAGAACCACCATGCTATAGGGGCTAAGGTATGTCTCTCATCCCTACTCTCAAGAACTACGTGTGGCTTGATCCCCTTATCACTGGGGGTACGTAGGACTGGGGTCACCCTCGTCAGCTGCAACAACCCAAAACACACATCGTGGTGTATCCCTAACAATGGAACATCACACAATCAATACAAAAATCGATTTCATCAAGTATTTTCCTTTCAAAGCCAAATTGACAATCATGAAAACAATTTATTCCCACTCAAATAAAACTTGCATGCTTAAACCAATTTATTTCACCGTGGCCGAATTCTTGGGAAAGAAAGTAAAGAACCTTTGCAAAATCCAACAACATGTAAGCACACATTTTAACTTATTCAAAAGCAAAGCTCATTCCTTTATCTTAAACATAAAGCAATTCATTAAAACAAAATAAAATCTCTTGAGCACAAATCAAAGATAAAACCGTATTACCTTTATGGTTTCATACATATTCATTTTAACCTTAAGCATAAATCTTTATATTCTAGGACTTAAAAACCGTATAGGAATATAAAAACATAACATGCACAAAAAAAAAAACTTGTTTCTTTTATTTCTTTGTCTTGGCCGAATGGTCCATAGAAGAAAATCAAAAATTTCTTTCAACATAACTAGCATACTTTAAGATAGCTTAATTATGTCACAGGTCCCTGAAGTTTGGAGTACTTTTGTCAGATACCCTTATACTTTTTTTTTTCAATGTCTGACTCCCCGAAGTTACTTCTGGGTTTGTCATATATCCCTACTATCGATTCTGGGCAATTTTGATGACATGTAACATCAGAATTTTAGTCAGACGCAGGAGGTTGGTCAAGTGGTGTCGTGTGATGTCACACGGTCAAAGACGACCTCTCTCTTCAATTATTTTTTTTTATTTTTTTATTTAACTAAAAATATAAAAATATTAAGTTTTTTAGGTTTTTAAATTAAAAAAACAAATGATCTTCGCCCACAGGGCACCAGGTGCTTAACCTCCTGCGTCTGATTAGGATTCCGATGTTACATGTCAACGAAATTGGCCAGAATCGGTAGTAGGTGTATATGACAAACCCAGAAGTAACTTCGGGGAGTCAAACATTGAAAAAAAAGTATAAGGGTATCTGGCAAAAGTACCCCAAACTTCAGGGACCCGTGACATAATTAAGCCCTTTAAGATCAACAAAATACTCCTTCATTTCTTCATCCCAAATCAAAGTAAAAACAAAAATCATATGGGTACCTAAAAGTAGCAAAAATCGTGGCACCCTTCTTGGTTCAAGCTTGTTCTTTTTCAATTTCTAAACTCAAATTTATACTTTCCAAGACTCAAAAATCATAGATCAACAACAAAAACCAACATTCATTAAAAACAAAAACTTGTCTCCTTAGTTTCTTAGTTTGGCCGAATAGCCTTAGTGAGAAAATCAAATTTTTTCAACACAAATTACTATACTTCACGATCAACAAAAATCTTCCTTGTTCCTTTCTTCCAAATCAAAATAGAAACAAAAATCACATGGATATAAAAGAAGAGCAAACCGTGGGCATCATAGCTCATGGTGCATGTTCATTTTTCCATTAAAACTTTAAATCTTTGCTTCTTATCACTTGAAAAGTAATGATCTTGAATAAAAACTCACATGCATAAACAAATCAAAGCTCATACCCAAAAATCCATCATAAAACCGAAAATGAATGAGAACAAGCTAAGGAAGAAAGGAAATGAGAACATAGAGGAATACCTAGATGAATGGGTAGAACTAAGGTTGATTTGGTATGGACAAAAATCCTCCTCCTTCTTCCTCCTTCTATGTCTCGGCCTCCCCTCTCTCAAGCTTCTCTCTATTTTTTTTGTCTTAGAAGAAATGGCAAGAACAAGAGGATTATAAGGGTAGGGGTCTTAGGCTTTTATAGAAAAATGTGGGTGGGGGTGCATGGTATAAAAATTGGGGTCAATACAAATTAAGAAGTTTCCTCCCCTTGCATTTTCATTTTATGAATGTATGCATTAATTAAGTAGGTTTAGGTAGGTATAAATAGATTTAGGTACACTAATTAATATGGGGATATGCATGGGTGAGAATTTATGACATGTCTCCCCTAGGGCATTAGTGTTAGTAGGGTGGCTATGTATTAATTAGGGTAGGGTGTATTTAATTAGGTTACCCTTGGGTATTGTGTATTCATAATTGTATGTCTACAAATTTAAAATTCAAAATGCACAAAATACTCCATAAAACCGTACAGTACTTCTTTTGTCAGTAGAAAATAATATTTTTCCATTACAGTAAAATAACACTCAAAAATCATAATTCAATTTACTAAAACAAAACATCATAATCCTTCCAAAAATACCAAAATTTCGTGAACAGTAAAATAATTCCAGAACAGTATAAATTCTATTTTTCAATATGATTGTTTTGACTGTAAATTTGTCAAATTCAGTTTTACAGATAAAAAGTTATGAATTTTCAAAGTTACGTAATCGAATAAATCAGTAAACAATAATTTCCTTCAAAACTCAAAGCCAAATAAAATAATCCACCAAAATAAATTTCCACACAATCATTTTCATTCGTAAATTAAAATCAAATAACAAATTTATATAAATTTAAAAGTAATTGACCAATCAGAAAATCTCGAAAATCAATTTATTAAAATGTTAAAAATTAGGGGTGTTACAACTATGGGTTCTCACACCCTTTACAACAATGTTTACCATAATGATAATTCAACTAACAATGAGGCACTCTATGTAGTGCGGACATTATAATATGAAGCAAACTAATGGCTATGATAATGGTTTTACTAAAGCATAGGCCAGTACTCTCAGAAGTGGAGAAGAAGAAGAAGAAGCAGAACATAAAAACGTTTCTCTCAATACTTGGTTTTCAAAATATGATCAGTAGTGTTATATTGAAAGAGAGAAAAATTCCTTTTTAATAAGATTTGATTTGAAGAATTTGAATTTTGAATTTTAAAATTTAAACCAGAATCAAATCAAAATTTAAATCAAATCATATTTAGAAATAATTCAAATTCAAAATAAGAATCAAATCAAAATCAAATCTAGAAATATGATAAGATTGATTTTCAAATGATAAAATATATGAAATTCAAAAATCAAATCTAAACTTTAAAATTCGAAAACTAATTAGAATCAATCATATAAAAACAAATCTAGAAAGACATTAATTGATTTTGGCACGAATTTCAAAAATTCAAAAAAGTAATTGATTACTTCAAGACAAATAATCTATTACTGCCTTTCAGGTTTTTGAGAGATGCAACTTTTTGAAAAAGTAATCGATTACCTCAGCCCAAGTAATCAATTACAGAGTTTAAGGAAAATACATGATGCAAAGATTTTGAAGTAATCGATTATCTAATCACAAGTAATCGATTACAAACTCTCAGGTCACATACAAGATGCAACTTTTGAGGTAATTGATTATCATGGATTAAGTAATCAATTATGATCACTCTGACAACAAAGTAATCGATTATCCCAACAGAGTAATCGACTACTTTTGCTTATTTTCACAAAAGTACATTTTCATAAACAGAAACTGTATCCAGAGGTTTTCACAAAAGTATTTTCACAGAAACAATTATAAATTCATTTTCAAATAATACTTTTAGATATTAAAATACTTTTGAATAAATAAAAAATTCTCCATTTCTATAAGTGTGACCTATTACTAAAGTAAAGCAATTATTTTAACCTTACATTGATATCCTAATGAGTAAGGAGTGGTAACGACTTGAAGCTCTTGCTTGAGGCTTGACTTGCAACATTACTTTGTTTGATCGTTGTTTGGCATCATCAAAACTCTTCAACGTACGTCCACGTTGACTTCTAACACGAACAACTATTTTTTAATGTTGAATCACAATTCAAACTCTTATAAAGATTCACTTTTAATTTTGTATAAACCGTTTTACCGAAAAATGAACGTTTTCGTTCAAAACCGAAACTAAAAGCGAAAAGTAAAAGAGAAGGGAAAAAGATACGACACATAGGTTTTTATACTGATTCACCGTTGAACATCAAAGGCTACATCCAGTGCTCCCGATCTAAAATTGGGAGATTAGCTATAAGGAATTTAGAAATCGTTTCACGTCCCAAGATCCCGCACTTGACCGCATACCGAATGATACCGCACACTTGGCCTTGTATTCTCCTTGATCTTATGAATCTCCTTCTCCAACTTGAAAGATACCGCACTTCCAAGTACCAAGAACCTCTTAGATTTCTCTCTTTTCTAAAAGGATACCGCACCACTTAGACTTTCCTTCACCTTGGTGATATCGCACAACAATAAAAATACAATATTTTTGTTGTTTTCTAAATCACACCTCAATGTTCAGAATGAAACAACTGTCTACAGCTCACAAATCTAGTTCTTGAATATCAAAGATGAACGTTTAAAAATGATGAACAATGAAATCAAGAATGAAAATAGAGAAGATGTGAAAATATATGAAATTCTCTTTTGAATCTTTGGAAAATTAAGGCTTAGGCATTTTCAGAGTTTTTGAATGGTTATTCTTTATGAAAACTCTCTGAAATATGCCCTTATATTATAGGTAATTATGGGTCAAGTCAATTACAAAGTTTGTTAAAGATTCCAACTGATTTTGACCATATCTAATATATTTAATCGATTAACGGGATGAGTTATCTGATTAAATCAAGTTAAATAATCAGTTTAAAAAATCTACAGCTCGATAATCGATTAACAGAATGTGATAATTGATTAACAGAAAGATTGAATGATGATGATCAAACTATGTTGCAATGCTAGAGACAATTTTCATGCCTAAGGAAGGTGAATCACCTTATCTTGGCCAGAAACAGCGGAGGGCGGTGCTAGTTCAAGCTTAGTCGCCTTGCTTTAGATGCAAGCTGATGACTTTATCCAAGGGTTAATGGAGTTATCCTATGGTTTTTGCCTTGATTTCTGCACTTTTCTACAGATATAACTAGTTATATTGAGGCCATAACCAGTTATCGGGATGTTCTAGGCACAAGTCTGGACAAATTTTAAATCGATAATCGATTATACATTGAACGTAACCGATTACAACATTAAAAAAATTCAAAAACATAATATTATATTCTCTTCGTCATAAACTAATAATCAAATAGCCACAATATATGATGACCATTTTACTCTTATATCATTTCCAAATACCTATTATGATAACACACAATTTATTTTACAACATGTTAACATAACATCATACACATAATTTATTTCATTTTAGAGTGAAGTACCACTTTGGTCCCTCATGTTTTTTAGACGGGACATTTTAATCCCTCAAAATGTGAAAATTCACTTTTAGTCCCTGAATATTTTTCATGATACACTTAAGTTCCTCAATATTTTTTTATGGAACACTTAAGTCCGCAGTTGAGACATTTGGCAGAGTGGACGGAGGGACTTAAGTGTCCCATAGAAAAATCTTCAAGGACTAAAAGTGAATTTCCACATTTTGAAGGACAAAAGTGTCTTATCTAAAAAATATGAGGGACCAAAGTGGTACTTTACTCTTCATTTTATACTAAAATATTATAGCACATATACTCCTTCCGTTTCATTGAGTTTGACTTTTTAGGCCTGGGCACACAGGTCAAGAAAATGTTGATTATTGTAAGTATTATGTATGGTTTGTCCAAAATGCCCCTATTTAATCCTTATTGAAAATTGTAGTAGTATTTAATTTTTATTAGTAAGTGTGTCCATTAATTAATGTATAGAGGTTTAGAGATAAGAGAGATGATAAAAGTATAATTAATGAAGAGTGAAGAAATGATTGAATGAGGTTAAAATTGAAAAAAAAATATGTTTATGTATTGAAAATGTAAAAGGTCAAACATTGTGAAACAAGAAAAAAGCCTAAAAGGCCAAACTCAATAAAAAGGAGGGAGTATATAATAATTAATCCAATTACCGTAATATATATATTATTCACATTATTATATTATTAAATTGAGGATTAAATCCTCATGTGTTACAAAACACTCAAATGGAGGAAGGACATATCTACAATATATTTATTATGTTCTATTCCATTGTAGCCCTTGAATATAATATATTTTTGAAAAGAAAAAAATCTATTCATCATTTTTCAATAAATGGAATTGTGTTTCTGCAAAATTTTTAAGGAAATTATTTTATTGCCTTTATAAAATTCGGGGTGTTACAAGCCCCAGTTCGGAAATTAAAGTAGATCAAATATATGATATTGTTGGTGCTAGAGGCAGAGGAAGGTCAAGAAAAACCATAGGCGAAACAATTAAGAAGGATATTGTTATGGACCGGAATAATGCACTTATTATGATGGTCCACATATAAACAACCACCATGTAGGCTACATTGGTAGACATCAAATAACTGGAAATCAGACCCCAAGTCTGACACCAACTAAGTCACCACTCGATGACCGGTGGACAATCTAAACATTGCAACGGCTATAACAGCTCATAATGGTATTTAGGCACCATTATTCTCAGAGTTGTTACTCCGATATTAATGTTGAAACAGCCATAACCATGATAATGGTCATAAACGGTCCATCATTGTAACACCCCAAATTTTCATCCCCTGATGTAATAAAAATTTTGATTATGAAAGGTTATTTCATAATTATTTTCCTTAATCATAATTATATATTTCATAATTAATTTAGATTAATTATGAGTTGGTATGTGTGCCTGTGTTAGGTGGAAAAATATTTTAATAAAATATAATATGTAAAAAAATATGTTTTTGCATATTAGTCCCTGAATTAGGACCTAAAAGCAATATTAGGAAGGTTTTGGAGGGAAGGGCATTAAAATAAATATTTTTGAAAAATTGGCCAAAATACTCGAGTATTCCGGGAAACACTCGAGTATTCTGGTCAGTGACGAACTCGTGAGTGCGTTTGATGAGTCAACACACGACGAATCCCTTTCGTTGACACGAAGCCCACTCAACCGAGCTTCCTTGATGTCGTGTCGACATGCATGAAGGCCTGATTCACGTATAAATGATCAATGGTGGACGAAGATCAACCATTTTGGTTGATTTTCTTTGAAACTCCAAGTTAGGGTTTCTGATTTCGTGCCTTGCATGCTTGATCGTTGCTGAGAGTTAAGTTAAGTGTGATACACCATTGTGAAGCTCACGTTTCGAGCTTTACAAAGATATAAGATTCGTGAGTTGAGGTGCTGTGTTGAAGGAGAATCGAAGCTCGAAAAGAGAGGGAGTTTTGCTGCCAAACGAAGTTCCTGAGTTCCGGAGCTTACTTTAAGCTCTGATTTTGGTAAGAGTGTAAACCCTACAAACCTCAAATTCGTTCCTCCCTTTAGTTTATGTTGCAGAGAATAATTCCTAACCTATTTCCCTAATTTTTACAACGATCTTGCATGTCAAATCCTCTGGTTTTGGTACTCTGTTCACATGTTGCTGCATTCAAAGGATTTTGGGGGTTAGAGTGTTCCAGCCAATTTCTCTGCAATCTCTGTGTTGATTCACGACCTAGAGGTAAGGGTGAAGCTATTAATTCTCTAGAATAAGTTTAAATCAACTGAATTTAGGTTGAGAGTCAACAAGAGACTCTATGGGCATAGTTTGAAATAGGTTTAAGGCTTGGAAGCCTCTTTGGGTTAAAATGTTGATTTGGACAAGTTTCTTATGTTGTATGCAAGTTGTACCAAAGTTGTTTTCCTGCTAAATGTGCTTAGAATCAAATTTGGTATGTTGAGTTGTTGGAAAAGTGGATTTTATGCATAATTGATGCCATTGTTTGATTAAGTGTAATTTGTTGTTAATTATGTATTGGAACATGTTTAATATGTATAAGGTGAGCTCTGTTGATCATTGGTTTTAACTGGAATTGACTAGAATTGAAAATGGTATGTTAAAATGCAATTTACATTGATATCTGTCTGAAAACACTCGAGTATTGGGGCCCAATACTCGAGTATTTCAACCAAACCTGAAACATGAATTTCTGGAAAACGAAGAACACTCGAGTAATCATGAAGAACACTCGAGTATTCATGAAGAACAGTCGAGTATTTGGTGAAATCTGAAGAACACTCGAGTATTCATGAAAGACTCGAGTATTTTAGTAAAATCTGAAACATGAATTCTGGAAAATAAAGAACACTCGAGTATACATGAACTACTCGAGTATTTTTATGAAAAGCATGATTCACTCGAGTCATTTGTCCAGAGACAGAGAAATACCCTTTTCAAACATACCTAAGTCATTTCCATTTGAATCAACTATGCTTATGGGAAAAATATCATGTTCCAATACAAGAATGAGATGACTAAGAACAACATTAAATACACTGATGAAATATTATTGATTGCACGCAATAAGATTTATGGTTAATCTTAATGGATAAACTTATTTGCATTCATACATGGAAAAAGTGAGTGGATAATTAATTCGGTGGTAACTAGCTCGATGACACATTTTGGTAATGTGGGCAGCATTGTGGGATGCTGTTACGTCTTGGTGACGTTATGTGCACACTGGTCCGAGCAGTTTCACAATACATGGTGGACATGTATACGAATTGATGGAATGAACGTTCATTAAATAATGGAAATGGGAAGCATGCATCCTGACACATAAATGATGGGATTATTTATAAATGAACCATGTTGCTCATTTGTTTATGCACATGACTACTTGGTACTTGTGAATGTTACTTGCTTTAGTTATACTTATTTGATTATGTGAATTATATTGCTTACCCCTTACGCCCATTGTAGGTGATGGCTCGCTATCTAGCTTGCATCGAGTTGCGCCCACTCCCTAGTGGAGTGTGGTACTACGAGGACCACCGAGCTACTTATGAGGGGGAGGTAGAGGTGACCCTCTATCACTCTAACCCTCTGACTCGTGTCCGTCCTCGTAGGTTTCGCATCCCTATCATCTATACCTTGCATGTACCCCCTTTTTATACTTATCATGGACCACCCCCGACTCGACCAGCTCGTCGATTTCATACTTTTCGTTTTAGAGCTGCTACTAGATCTCATCCCTTTGCTTCCCGAGTGATTCGTGAGGAGACTCCTATGCCTAGTCCAACGAGTCCGGTTCATGGGACTCCTTCAGCTGACCCAGTGCCCAGTGGTAGGGCACCCATTCAGTCGAACGAGGTAGAGGAGGACCCTGAGGAGGCTGAGAGTGAGGGCGAGCCAGTCGAGCACTCCACTAGGAGTCAGTGGGAAGTTGGGGATCCACCGGGTGATGCATAGTATAGATGGTCAGGATGTGGGACATGTGGAGCAGCTGTTGGAGATTCTAGAGACTTATGCTATGGAGGAGGATCGTCAGACCACTACTGGGATTTCATATTTTGCTCTGTGTTTATATTGTATATATTTTTGAGAGATCTCAGTGAGGCGGTCTTGATTTTTAGTATATTATGGACTTGTACTTTTGATATTGTAAGATCCATTGAGAATGTTTTGATAAATGACAAAAGGTTTTGAACATGCTAAAAATGTGTTGATCAAGATCAATCTCAACAAGCAACAACAAACATCAAGTGATGAAGAGAGAGCAAGCTCATGAAGACTTAGTTTGGTAGTTTATGTTTTATTGTAATATCTTTCGCCTCTCAAGTCTTTTAGTTTATGAGTTTGGGTAGAGTCTATAAAGGGTAGTGAATCTCTATCAAGGTCATGATTATATCATATTTTGAGTATTCACTTAACCTAAAATCAATAGGTGGCTTAAAGGTTTGAAAGAAAAGGTTTAGATTTTGAGAAAACAAGTTTTTAAGTGGTTTTCATCTGACTAATCGATTAAGCACTTTGACTAATCGATTAGAATTTTCAAAGCTTGCGCACTTAATCGATTAAGCAAGGTTTTAATCGATTAAGACCTTTGTTAATCGATTAACACGTACAGACCTGGTTTTTAAAATACGTTTTTCACTTCTCAAAATCAGTTTTCAAGTGCTACAACTTTTGGGTATTCTATATAAATCTTTTCCCAATTATTATTACAATCTAGAATCATTTTGATATTCATTTTACAAAGAATCAAGCCACTCTATTCTCTCTCACTTTCGTAGATCAAAGCTTTAACTTTTACATTCTTTGATCAAGAATCTTTGAATCTCTCATGTTGATATTTTCATAGCTTTTGAAAGAGATTCATAGGATTGTTATTGTTTTTCATTTGAGTTGTAATCATTGCAAAGAAGGCAAGCTATCTACAACAAAGGAAGTCTTGGTTGTTCATCAAGCAAACAAGCATTTGGAAGTCTTGGCTGTGAATCAAGCAATTGGAAGTCTTGGTGTGAGGCATCATCAAGCAAGTGAAAGTCTTTGAAGAATCTCAAAGCAATTGGAAGTCTTGTTGAGGGGAATTAACAAGCAAGGTTAGAGGTTAGATTAGAGCATAAATAGGATTACAAGGCAAGGGTGTGGTATCTCTTGTAGGCTAGCAAGAAGGGAGTCTTGTGAGGCATTTACTTGTAATTTGAGAACTCTAATTCCTCATAGTGAAGAATCTCTCTTGGTTGAAGAGGGGACTGGATGTAGCTTTCCAGTGGATGAAAGTGAACCAGGATAAATCACTGTGTCGTATCTCTAAACCTTAACTCTTTACATTCAAGTCATTCATTGTGTTCTTGACTGAAAACCTAGAAAAGATTGATTTTCATAATTGATTGAATTGAATCTTAATTGTGCAAATTGATTTGGGGAAAATCATTTTCATAACCTAGGTAATCAATAAGAATATTGGTATTAATCAATTCCGCTTAATCTCTGATCATATGTGTTAATTGATTGATTTTCGTATTTGATTGAAAAGTGATTTTTCAGTTTTGATAGTGATTAATCGATTAACTGGTTTCATTAATCGATTAGTTCAAATTGATCTTTCGGCATTAATCGATTAGTTGCCTTATTAATCGATTAACAGCTGAGAAATTTGCAAAAATCATTTGTTTTTAATCGTTTTGATTTGTTTCTTTCGAAAATCTTTCAAGGTTTCTCTAACACCTATTCAACCCCCCCTTCTAGGTGTTCTCCTAGTGTCTCCTAGTTATTTCACCCACCGATTGTAGGTTCCAACAATTGGTATCAGAGCTCGGTCGAAAGACACGAGCATAGAGCTTTTTCGTTAAGATCCTTGAGGAAACTACAATGGGTTCTACGAATCCCTTTGGTGGTGAAGGTGCTTCAATTAGCCGCCCTCCTATGTTTGGTGGAGAGGGTTATGCTTATTGGAAAATTAGGATGAGAATCTTTATAGAAGCCATAGATGTGAAAATTTGGGAAGCCATTGAAAATGGTCCTTATATTCCCTCAAAAGAAGTAGAAGGTGTACTTACACTAACTCCCAAAGATAAGTGGACCGATGATGATAAAAGGAAAATTCAATATGATTTAAAAGCTAAGAATATCATCACCTCCGCTCTATCTTATGATGAGTTCTTTAGAGTCTCCCAATGTCGTAATGCCAAAGAAATGTGGGACACTTTGCAAGTCACACATGAAGGCACTAGTGAAGTTAGGCATGCTAGATTAAATTCTTTGATGCATGAATATGAATTGTTTCGTATGTTTCCTAATAAATCTATATGTTTTATGCAAAAGCGTTTTACACATATTGTTAATTATCTCATTGCTCTTGGAAAAACTTTCTTGAATTGTGAACTTGTTAACAAAGTTTTAAGATGTCTAAGTAAGGAATGGCAACCTAAGGTTACCGCAATTGTTGAATCAAAGGACTTGGACACCATGGACGTAGCAACACTTTTCGGAAAGCTTCAAGAACATGAAATGGAGCTTGGACGCTTACATATGCATGAAGAATCGGACAAGAACAAAGAAAGAAAAGGAATCGCTCTTAAAGCTCAAAGATCATATCAAAAGGAAGAGAGTTCTGATGATAATGATGATAATGAAGATTCCGATTCGGACATTGATGAAGAGGAGATGAAGTTTCTACTAAGAAAGTTCAATAAGATTCTAAGGAGAAAAGGAAGGTTGAACAAGAACAAAAGTAAAGAGAAGGATCCCCCACACTACAAGACCAAGACATCAAAAGAAGGAATAGTTTGCCATGAATGTGGAAAGCCCGGTCATCTCAAGTACTCATGCTCTAAGTATCTCAAGAAGAAGAAGAAAGAAAAGAAAAATTCAAAATCTAAAAGAGCATACATAGTTTGGAATAGTGATGATGAAGATGACAAGAAAAGCACATCGAATAGTTCTTCGGATGATGAAGATGCCGCTTGTCTCAACTTGATAGCTCTAGTAGATGAAGAGGAAAGTTCAAATGATGAATCAAGTGAGCAAAGCTACGAAAGCGATGTAAGTGAAACTAAATCCGAAATTTCATCCAAGTATGAAATTCTATATAATGCTTATGAAGAAATGCATGAACATCTCAAGAAACTAGCTTCGAAAAATATTGAAAGGAAGAAGCTCATTTTGAAACATCAACAAGAGATTTTAGAACTTCAAAAACAAGTTGATGAGCTTAATCTTCAAAAAGAAACTCTTGATCTTATATATGCTAGTTCTTCTTGTGATTGTGCTAGTAGATTGAATATTGTGGTTGATTGTGAGGATTGCAAGTTGCTTAAAGATGAAAATGCTATTTTGAAAAATAAGCTTGCAAGTTTCACAAATAGTGATATTAGATTGCGCACATTGTTAAATTTTCAAAGAGAAAATTCAAACAAGTTTGGTTTGGGTTATACTAATGCTAAGAGTAAGTCTCATAGAAATGTTGTTGATTTTTCTAAAGTTGATTTTTCAAATGCACCAACATGTTTCTATTGTGGCACTCATGGACATACTTCAAATGTGTGTTATATTAAAGTACATGGTATACCTAAAGGAAAGTTTGTTTGGGTGAAAAAGGGTGAAAGTCCCTACACTAACAAATATGGATCCAAAACCATTTGGATACCAAAAAGCAAAGCATGATTGTTTTTGTAGGTATGATTGAAGAGAAAAAGGACTTTCATGTGTTATTCATTCATTTGCATCTTCAATTGGTATCAAGAGAATATTCTACAAATTGGTAACATTTGATATTGTTAGATATTGATCATAGTTCTCTCAATTGATATTATTTCTTTAATAAGTTACAATTGGTACTGTTTTTACCATTGGTATTACTTCTTTATAATCTCAATTGGTATCATTATGTGATCATTATTTGATTATCATGCTATTGTTGCTTTTATGATATTTCTTTACCATTGATATCTTACTTTGTTAAGTGATGTGATGACTTTCTATTTTCAATTAGTTTGTTACAATTGGTATTATATTTCATTGTCATATTTTCTTACCAATTGGTATCACATTTCAAAGTATAGTTCTTACATTTGTTTATACAATTGGTATAGTTCTTGTGATTGTACATTTGGTATCAATATTGTGAAGAAATAAATGAATGTTATTTCTCTATTTTGGCTTAGCATTTTATATTTCAATTGGTATATATTACTTTTTGATAATGCCAAAAGGGGGAGAAATGGTTGTTTTGTGGAGAAAGGTTTGTTGTTTTGTTGTTTTTATATAGGTTGAGAAATGGTTGTTTTGTGAAATGGTTGTTTTGTGGAGAAAGGTTTGTTGTTTTGTTGTTTTTATATAGGTTGAGAAATGGTTGTTTTGTGAAATGGTTGTTTTGTGGAGAAAGGTTTGTTGTTTTGTTGTTTTTATATAGGTTGAGCAAAGTTGTTGAAGATAGGGGAGAATCAAGCTTCTATCAATTGGAATTCAAATGTCAAAGCATTAATTGAGGGGGAGCAAGAGTCTCACCAAGTGATCAAATAGTTCAAGCATCAACAACTTCAAACAACTTCAAAACGTGTTTGTCATTTTCAAAAAGGGGGAGATTGTAAGATCCATTGAGAATGTTTTGATAAATGACAAAAGGTTTTGAACAAGCTAAAAATGTGTTGATCAAGATCAAGCTCAACAAGCAACAACAAACATCAAGTGATGAAGAGAGAGCAAGCTCATGAAGACTTAGTTTGGTAGTTTATGTTTTATTGTAATATCTTTCGCCTCTCAAGTCTTTTAGTTTATGAGTTTGGGTAGAGTCTATAGAGGGTAGTGAATCTCTATCAAGGTCATGATTATATCATATTTTGAGTATTCACTTAACCTAAAATCAATAGGTGGCTTAAAGGTTTGAAAGAAAAGGTTTAGATTTTGAGAAAACAAGTTTTTAAATGGTTTTCATCTGACTAATCGATTAAGCACTTTGACTAATCGATTAAGCACTTTGTGTAACACCTAAGTTTATTTACCCTTTTTTACCCTTAATTAAAAATAGCAACTTGAAAATTTCATTTTTAACTTATAAATTGATTAGTAAAAACTCTTAGTTATTTTTAATTCATAAGAAAATCTCCCGTCAAACGGACGGAGTTTCGTTTGTTTTTAAGACTTTTCCAAAATTTCTGTTTTCCTGCAACCTGATAAATAACATATTTTCAAATTTCAAAGCCAGCAGGGCTATTCATATATATATATATATATATATATATATATATATATATCAGCTAGTGCATCTTCGTGCACGTGTCAGAAACAAGTTTAAAACATCAGAATCTAGTCATCAGAGTTAGCGGAATATAAACAAGTTTTTGGAAAACAGTTTTTTCCCCAAAATAAGACCCCTTTCCCAAAAGGAGTCGTCCTGGACCCCCAAAAAGTTATTTACATTTATACACAACAAAAAGGATTCACATCATCGGGCCCAGGACATTTCCATGCCCTACATATCTAAAGGTAACCTACTCTCCCTGGGAGGGAGAGTACTCCTGCTCGGCCTGATCTTGTGCAAACTCTTCCTCAGTACCTGTGGAGATAGTAAGGAGTGAGTATTACACATAAAATGGGGAGGCAGTTTCCAGATAAGACATAATGCAACACTAAGCCATACACATATAACAGTTCAATCACAACATAATAAGAGTCAATTCACCACAATTCAATTTCAAGTATTCATTAGTTTCTCAAATCGATTTTTATTAAACAATTTCTTAAGTCTTTCGTTCTATGTATTTTAATCATATTTATGTTCTTTTTATCTGTCCCTGGTCATGACCTACTGCGTCTGCACTCCTATGCACTCACGACTTACTGCGTCCGGGTGTGTTTCTCAATCCCCTGGTCACGACCTACTGCGTTCGCACCACCGCGCGATAACGACTTACTGCGTCCGGGTGTGTTTCTCAATCCCCTGGTCACGATCTACTGCGTTCGCACCACCGCGCGATAACGACTTACTGCGTCCGGGTAATCCCCTGGTCACGATCTACTGCGCTCGCACCACCGTGCGATAGCGACTTACAGCGTCCGGGTATGATACAATCTCCCCTGGCTGAGCCTGGGTATAATTCATTAAGTTCCTTTATTATTATCAATTCTTTAGCAAATTTCCATTACTCAAAATTAATCACCACCTTACCCATTTCCACTATCCAATGATCACTAATATATTTTATAACTTAATTAGCACAATTCATCTTAATATCACAACTCAAGTTATTAAACAATATAAGCATTTAAATCATCAACATCACCAAATCACAAAATGCAATATATCAACATCAAAATAAATTCCCTAAGTCATGAATTCTATTCTAGCAATTATTCTATATTATATCAACCTAAACTAACACAAAAATCTTAGTACCCATTATATGCATATTGTAAACTAAACCCCAGAGTAAGGTAATACTCAATATAACCCACTCCTTACCTTAAATTAGTAAAGAGAAATAGAACCTTAGTGAGCCCTAGCTCAAAATCTTGGAAACTTTGAACTTCCTAAGTCTAGCTTGCCACCTCAATAAGGAAATGATGAAGTGATCCTTGTCTTTTCCTTGGTTTGAGTTGGAAAAGCATGAAAAGAAAATCCCTATATAACAAAGAGTGCAAGAACCCTAAGGGTTTTAGAACAAAATCCATGAATTGAGGAGAGTTTGAATGGAAAGGAAAATAACTCATGGCATGAAGCTACTTACCCAATC
The DNA here is from genome assembly GCA_037953625.1 of Crotalaria pallida. Classification (NCBI taxonomy): domain Eukaryota; kingdom Viridiplantae; phylum Streptophyta; class Magnoliopsida; order Fabales; family Fabaceae; genus Crotalaria; species Crotalaria pallida. Next base: position 43,987,746 of record CM075650.1, on the reverse strand, counting down.
AATGGTGGAAAAATTGAAAAGCCAAGGAGAATGGAGGAGGGAGTGATTCGTGTGAGCCAAGGAGGAAGAGGAATGAACTTCAAACAAAATCCATGGAGCAAGCTTGATGAGTTTTGGTTGATTTTGGGTTGAGGTGCCCAAGAATCAAATGTGTTTGGTGGATTGGTGATGGAAATGTGATGAAGATGGAGAGAAAATGGATGAAGTTGATGGAGTTGTTTGGTGATGAAAGGTGGTGAAATGAGGTGTGTTTGGTGCCTTAATTTTTGCCTTGGTTCTGCTGGAAATCGTGTGGCTGAAATCCTTGACTTAGCCACCAAGTTCAATTTCAATGGACCAGATCTGTCCAGATCTGCGCCACGCGCCTGGGCGCATGCCAGGCTCGCCTGGGCGCATGATCAGCACCAGCACCAAGCTGGTGCATGGCTCATACGGTCAGCGGGAGTTTTGGCGCGTCAATAGGCGATTTCTGGTGCAGCTGGTGCGATTTGCGCGCGCCTGAGCACACGGAATGGTGCGCCTGAGCGAAAAAGCTCCTGAGTTGGTGCACCAATAAACAGTGGTGCGCCTGGGCGTGAACCGGTGCGCCTGGGCGTGCACCTGGGCGTGCACCAGAATTTCCAAACTTCGATTCGCCGTAACGTTTTCGTTAACCGTCGGATCGGGTCCAAATTTTTAGACATGCTTCTTCACCCCACAAGCTTCCTATCCAACGGTGGAATTTATTTTCTTAGCTTCCTATAATAAATTTCTAATTTTCTCTTTTCGGTCGATTTCTAACATCTAAAACGCCGATTTAACTCCCGATTTCGCTTATTTGACTCTGCCCAAAGCCACAACTGCATTCTATACAACTCCTAGGACTTATAATCACCACTCACATCTCTACCAAAATTCATTAAGTCACTTTTCCTATTTTTCTAAGGTTTTTAATAATTATTTCATTTAAATAAAAGCTTAGGATGTTACACTTTGACTAATCGATTAGAATTTTCAAAGCTTGCGCACTTAATCGATTAAGCAAGGTGTTAATCGATTAAGACCTTTGTTAATCGATTAACACGTACAGACCTGGTTTTTAAAATACGTTTTTCACTTCTCAAAATCAGTTTTCAAGTGCTACAACTTTTGGGTATTCTATAAGATCCCAATTATTATTACAATCTAGAATCATTTTGATATTCATTTTACAAATAATCGAGCCACTCTATTCTCTCTCACTTTCGTAGATCAAAGCATTAACTTTTACATTCTTTGATCAAGAATCTTTGAATCTCTCATGTTGATATTTTCATAGCTTTTGAAAGAGATTCATAGGATTGTTATTGTTTTTCATTTGAGTTGTAATCATTGCAAAGAAGGCAAGCTATCTACAACAAAGGAAGTCTTGGTTGTTCATCAAGCAAACAAGCATTTGGAAGTCTTGGTTGTGAATCAAGCAATTGGAAGTCTTGGTGTGAGGCATCATCAAGCAAGTGAAAGTCTTTGAAGAATCTCAAAGCAATTGGAAGTCTTGTTGAGGGGAATTAACAAGCAAGGTTAGAGGTTAGATTAGAGCATCAATAGGATTACAAGGCAAGGGTGTGGTATCTCTTGTAGGCTAGCAAGAAGGGAGTCTTGTGAGGCATTTACTTGTAATTTGAGAACTCTAATTCCTCATAGTGAAGAATCTCTCTTGGTTGAAGAGGGGACTGGATGTAGCTTTCAAGTGGATGAAAGTGAACCAGGATAAATCACTGTGTCGTATCTCTAAACCTTAACTCTTTACATTCAAGTCATTCATTGTGTTCTTGACTGAAAACCTAGAAAATATTGATTTTCATAATTGATTGAATTGAATCTTAATTGTGCAAATTGATTTGGGGAAAATCATTTTCATAACCTAGGTAATCAATAAGAATATTGGTGTTAATCAATTCCGCTTAATCTCTGATCATATGTGTTAATTGATTGATTTTCGTATTTGATTGAAAAGTGATTTTTCAGTTTTAACAGTGATTAATCGATTAACTGGTTTCATTAATCGATTAGTTCAAATTGATCTTTCGGCATTAATCGATTAGTTGCCTTATTAATCGATTAACAGCTGAGAAATTTGCAAAAAATCATTTGTTTTTAATCGTTTTGATTTGTTTCTTTCGAAAATCTTTCAAGGTTTCTCTAACACCTATTCAACCCCCCCTTCTAGGTGTTCTCCTAGTGTCTCCTAGTTATTTCACCCACCGATTGTAGGTTCCAACAGATATCTTTTATCGACACTATCTGGACCTTGGACTTGGATGTACTGGACTATGACTATGTCACTTTTTTCCTATTATATATATATATATATATATATATATATGATAGTTTGACTTAAATTATTCCAAGGCCTCTACAAATGTCAATTTCCGCGTACTCTGATATTATGTAATTTTATTTTATTTCAAGGAACTTTCGTATAAGGAATCGAGGTAATGAAACCTTGTTAAGGAAAAACCTATCTTCATATACAACCTCGATTCTTAACCTCTTCATCATGATGAGCAACTCTTTTATAACAAAAGGTATCTAGTAGTTACATGCTAGTTACGAACAAGGTTTTTATTTAACCTCTTATTATACAACACAAGTCCATATACATTTAATTATATCTTTATTTAACTATAAAGATCTTTTTGAATTGAATAAAGAGTGTTACACCTTTTATGGTATCAGAGCAAAATGGTCCTGATTCTTGATCCTCTCAAGCACTATCTGCCAAAAGATTCTCCAAACGAGTAAAGTTTCTTAGCTATTTGATTTATTTCATATAGCTTGAGTTCTAGTAATGTTTTGTTTAGAACAGAATTAGATAGATTTCAATAGTTTAGATAGACCTTTAACAACTTAAGTCCATAGTGCAGGTCTACTATGGCAGCGCGTTATAGAAACCATACGAACGAAATGCTGGAGAGAATCACTGCAGTGTTGGAGAACATGCAGCAGTATCAGCATTGGCATCAACAACAACCTCAGCCGGTTAATCCACCTCCAGTGAGTGCAGCAGCTACGGAGGCCAAAACTTTGTCAGATTTCAGGAGCTGCAATCCCTCAAAGTTTGCTGGGGGGTATAAGCCTGAAGAAGCTAATAAGTGGATCTTGGAAATGGACAAGATCTTTAGAACTTTGGAATGCTCCGATGCGCAGAAAATAGTTTATGCTGTTTTCATGCTGGAAGGTGTAACACCCCGCATTTTTCCCGTACGTGCGAGAACGAAATTTGTTAAAATAAACCCCGAAGTTCTGTTTTATAAAAAGATTTTTGGAAAAGTGCTTTACGAGAATAAGAATAAAGAGTTGATTTTCATGGAATTTTATAAACAAAATGTTTTTATAAATATAAAGTGAATGATTTTGTTGATTTGATTTTTAAGGAATGAATTGTGATTTTTCTAAAGAGGGATTTTTGTTTGAAATGGAATTTTTGGGTCTGTTAACTTGGAAAATTCGTATCTTTTTAACCGTAACTCGGATTTTCATGAATTTTATATCAAAACGATCGTCTTGAAACTTAGATTTTGAAAATATAATTTTTGGAATTTTCTGGGTTGATTTATAAAAATCTATTTTCAGAATGATAAAATACGAATTTGCTTTGAAGAAAATAAATTTATTGGTTTGGCTTGAAATTTGTGTGTGATATGTGCTTGATTTAATGTGTGTGTACTGTGTGATACCTGAGAATGATTGTATGAATGTTATTGCCTTGTTGTGTGAATTGATGAATTTAAATAAATAAGACTAAGAAAATAAAAATGTAAATTGTATGTGTATATGTGTATCTTCGGTGTGTATGAGTATGTGTGTGTATTGTGTGTACGTATGTACGTGTATGTGTGTGAATGTGTAGGCTAAGAGTATAATTTTCTAGAAACTTAATGAGTAAGCTAAGCCATAACCAAACCCAAACTAGGACCCAACCAAATCACTAAAACCCTAACTAAATACTAACAAGTCCTTAAGCCTAGCTTGACCCCTAAAAGCCTAGCCATGCAACTTTGTCCCCTCCATTTGATAAAGTTCACCCATGCAAGTTTTTGTAAAGCCAAAACTACCCCTCCCATTTTGTGCTTGAACCGAAACAACCCAAGGGCAAGGAGGGAAATGGTGAGTTAGTCTATATATAGAAGAGGCCCTAGTTTATTTTCACTCCACCCACTTCATTTCTTAACTTCCACCAACACTAAACACTATCTCTAAGAGACTTCTTAAACTCTTAGAAAGAAAAGAAAAGAAAAAGAGAGAGAGGAGAAAGAGAGTTGGCCGAAATATGGAGAAGAAGGAGGAATTCAAACCCAAAACCTAGGAGTTTCTCTTGAAGATCTAAGTGTAGAAAGACTAGAATCTCAACCTTTCTCATGGTAGGATTTGAAGATCCAAAAGAAGATTTTGTAATAGTTTAGTTTTTCCTTTCTAGTTGTAGATCTACTTCTTTTCTTCTTTGCATGTTAATCTCATGTGTTTTTCATCTTTGATCTTGGACTTTAAGAACTCTAATTAATTTGTAATACGTGATCTTTATGCTTTATGTTTCGGTTGAGGATTTTCTCTTTTGATCTAGTATTTTTCTAACTAAAAACTTCAAGATCTAAAGAAAACTAAGATTTTTGTGAAAACCTAAAATGAACCTCCTTGCATGTCAAATTTTCTTGCTCTAAACCGTAGATCCTATGTGTTTATGTGATTATTTGATGAATAAATCCATGATCTAAGTTTGTCTGTTAATTTTTGGTTTTTGCATGTTATATCTTTTTGTTAAACCGTGATCTAAGTGTGTGTTTATGGTTATTTGCCAAGTAAAATCTATGATCTAAATTTAATAAATAATAAAGTAAAATTATTTGGCTTGCATGTCTATTTTCTTGTTTAGATCTGTGATCTATATGTGTGTTTATGTGGTTATTTGATAATTAATTTCATGATCTAAACTAAATTGTAAAAAGGTTTAATTCTTTGGCCTTGCATGTTAACTTTGTTGATGATTTTAGTTGTTTTAAGTATGTGCATGTAATTATCTTTGTTTGATAAATGAAAACTTAAGGTCCTTGGGTTGCATGTGGATTATAATGAAAAATCATGTTTTCCTTCATGTGTATATGTTTCGGTCTTAAAGAGAATTGAGGAAACAAAGTTTTTCTAAATGATTTTTCAAGCATAAAAATGTTTTGATCTAAGTGTTTGACTATGTGCATGTTTATTTTCTTTTAGAAGGACATTCGGCCATGACTAATGAATAATAGGATCTATGTTTTTTTTTGTGAAAAAGTGATGCATGTGTGTGTTAGGACTAGATTTAATGATTTTAAACATATACATGTTATTTTTATAAAGATAGAATTAAATCTTTCTTTTTGGTTGAAAAAGAATTATGAACTTGAATTTATTTTGTGAAGGTTGATGTGAATAAATAATGTAATGTGTTCTTTTCCATGAATTGATTTGATGATTTTTGCATGTTGAAAATGAATGAGAAACCATGCCCTTTTTCATGATGATGTTTCGGTCAACCTAGGATTAGGTAGGTAGCCATGTTTGTCCCTCATATAGGTTACATGCATGATAGTGCTAATTGACTTTAAGATTTAAAAATAAAATGCATGCATTTGTGATTCTAATCGTTGCTTGATTTTGTTTTGAAAATGAATTGAAAATTGTTAATTTTTCATACTGCATGCTCTCGGTTTTTACTCACAAAAGAAAGAAAATGATCCCATGTTTGTATGTTTTTATGTGTGCATTAAATCTTTGCAAAATTGTGTGTGTATAATTCGGCCAACATATATTTAATTGGTAGGAAAATTATTTTCATGAAGTGACCTTGATGATAGTGTTATGTGTTTGTTGAAAATGATATGTGTGTTATATTTTGTCTTTTCGAAAAGAAACTAAATAAGTAGGTTTAATTATGTAAAAAGAAATTTGTATAATAATCTTAAGTTGTTATAATTATTTGTGATTAGAAAATAATAACTATGTGTGTGTCTCAGTTTTATTGAGTTAATTACAAGATTAAATTTAAATTATTCTCTTAAGTGTAATTAAATTAATTTATTAAGGTTATAATTTAATTAATTGTTTTGAATGATTGAAAATGCGATTGGTATGATGTGTGCTTTGTATGCTTTAAAACTTGCGTATGCTGTTTTGTGCCAATTGGATGTATTGAAATGAAATTGTTTTGGATTCTGTTGGTGGGCTTTGTTTGTGCATTTTAAAGAAATTAAAAATATTTTATTTAAAGGGTATGATTTAAACTACTTAAATTAATTTGAGATTTTGTATGACCTTCTTTGATCGATGTTTAATAAATGAATCAATTTGATGTGGTTTTAGAACCTTATTTTCTAGAGTTTGAATTTTGTTTAATGGTTCAAGAAAATGATTTTTATAAACAAAGTGTTTTTGAATTAAGAAAGATAGATTTGGTTTAAATAGAGATAAATTTTGTAATTTGTTTTAAAGTTTTCTTTAAAATCTTTTATTTGAAATCTGATTTGGTTTTGGAGTCTTTGGAAATTAATAACGAGTTCTTAAGAAAGGAATTACTTCAAAGAGTTTTCAAAACGAAATTTAAGAATTTATCAAAACGTTCTAACTCACGGGGAAAAATGTTCTATTTCGGGTGTCGGACGCGAAGGACACGTGGCAAGGTTAGCGACTTGGAACTTTGGAAAGCTTTCGGATGGTTCGTCATCCAGGTGAGTGAGAGTGCGGTGGTCCCATAACGTGGTTGCTCGCAATCCGAATAGATGGATTGTGAGAGTACTGCAAATTAGGCAATAGAAATCTGTGTGCTAAATGTTTACTTGTTTTAGTTACATGCTAAATGTTTACTAGTTGTGCATATTTGATTCTGTTTGAGATTGTTTGATTATGTCTGGGTAGTGAAACCATGATAAGGAAACCGTGAAAGTGATGAGATGAGATTGAAAAGAGAAAAGAGAATGCGAATGCGAAACATGAGTATAATTAATGAAAGATGAGCGATAAGTAAGACTAAAGAAAAGATTGTTGGAATGGTTGAGAAAAAGATAAAGCATGATGCGAATGGAATGCAAAAGAGATAAAGTAAGAAAGAAAGTGAAATTTGAGTTGAAAAGAAATGAAACATCTGATGAGGCGAGCGGAAGCGTGGTTGTGAAAGTGTGATGTGGTTGATTGGAGATGTGATTCCTCGTTCATGTTTTTGGAAAGAAGCTTAGTGTTGAGTTGAGCTTGCTCCTCCATTAACACTCATCCAAAAATATGATTTTTTTTTTAAAACGGTTTTGAAAAGAGATTTTTGAAAAGTTTTTGTGAAAACGATATTTTGCGAAAGTTTTTGGAAATATTATCTTTTGGAAAAGTTTTGCGAAGAGGTTTATGAAATGAGGTTTTTGAAAATGATTTGTGAAGTAAAGTTTTGTGAAATCATGTTTTCGAAAAGTTTTGCGAAAAGATATTTTGAGAAAGACGAGGAAATGATACTGATGATGATGATGATGATGATGAGAAAGATGCCGAAGAATACTGTTGAGTATGAGTTGTTGAGAATAATGCTGAGATGCATGAGATTTGATTTTGAGGCCAAGGCCATTGAGATTTAGGGGGAATGGATTGCGTTTAGTGGTCGGGGTTTCGTTGAAGGGATGCACCAAGGACGAGCCGACTGTTAGGATTAAGCCGCTAATTAAAACGTAAAACTTTAAAAGACTTTAAAAGACATTTACAAACGCGGTGAGGTATGAGTGTCGTATCGAAGTAGTGGAGAGGAAGGAACCATAGGTATTTGCGGATACTTAGGAGGAGATTGCATGAGGGGAGGACGATGACGGTGAAACGTCAAGAAGTCTAGAGTATATTTCTAGGCGGAACAACTCCACAGGTGGCGTACTAACGTGGTAGGGACTGGGTCTAATGCCGTGGCACGTTCTACACTGCAGACTAGAAATATACTGTCGCCCCCTTGATTGCAAATCGAGAACAGTGAGAGGGACTGGAACGGGGCATTTGTGATTGCCGCTGAGAGCGTGCCTTGATATATATGAATTGATATGATATGATTTGAGGTTGAGTCCTCCTGGTCTGGGACCATTTGTTTGTGTGACAGCTGTCGTGCCCGCGTGGTAAAGGTCATGTACTCCTGTTTGCTTCCGACTAGGTTGGGTGGTTGACCGAGGAGATGTAGACGTGTGTGAGCTCAATGATGTTTCCCCCTCATCATTGATGCTAACCGAGATAATAAAACGTAATAAACAAAGATGTTTCAAAAGAATAGTATATCAAAACATCAAGTATCGAACAAAGTTTATAAGATAGAATACGAAAGAATTCTTGGATTAAGAGATAAGCGTGGAAATTGTGATGAAAGAAAGATTGAGAAAAGTTATGAAAGCTCACGAGAAGGATCCTGAGAATGTGATTCTAAGAGTATGAATGAGTTAAGTGGTTATGAGTGATAATATTGGTGTGCTGGGTATATTGTGAGATGCGTTATTATATATATATGATTCTTATATGCTATGTGCCTTGATGTTTTAGTTATGTTGTTCTATTTTATTATCTGTCTATCTTTATGAGACCGCATGGTCAACCCGTTGGTGTTCAGAACACTGACTCTCTCCTACCGTGTTGTCGTATTGGCAAATGCTGATATTGCAACCGGTAGATGGCGTAGTGCCGGGAAAGGCAAGTACCCGACGACTCTCTGAGTGAGACTCCTGAGATGGTTGGAGGCGAAAACTCTGCTGGTGGACCGACAACCTGGGCTGCCAAGATGTGAAGATAAAAAGATAGTTTTGGTGTGCATGACTAGACGCTAGGCAATCCTCTCAGAGCTTTGTACTCCATTGTAAGTACTTAGTTACCTAGCTCTACTATACTGTACCCCGACAAAAGTTTTTATTTAGCACAGATATTTTGAAACAAGTAAACGGGCTAATGTTTTAAATGATGTTTTGAAAACGAGTTTCAAAGTGCGGTGTCTTGTGACATCTCGGTTTGGAACTTGAAAGGTTTGTGCAAAGTGAGAACCTTAGTTTTGATTGTAACTATGTTTTGAAAAATCGAAAGGTTCTCATATTGCATAGCGCTTGTAAAAAAATGGCCCTAATTTTCACTATTTTGAGTTTAAGTTTTCAAGTTGCCAAATCGGGGTGTTACAGAAGGTGAAGCGGAACATTGGTGGAATCATACTGCCCAGTTACTGGCTCATGAAGGAAGAGATGTAACTTGGGAAGTATTCATGGAAAAATTTCTAAAGAAGTACTTTCCTGAGGATTTGAGAAGGAAGAAAGAAGTTGAGTTTCTGCAACTCAAGCAAGGCAGCATGAGTGTGGGAGAATATGCTGCAAAATTTGAGGAATTGATGAAGTACTCTCCTTATTATCAGATGAACCCTGATGAAAGGAGTAAGTGCATCAAGTTTGAAGGAGGGTTACGACCTGAACTGAAGTCGATATTCAGTTATCAAAATAAAGATCCAAAGTTTTCCTATGTTGATAGACATGTGTAGAATGTATGAGGATGATAAGAAGGCGGAGGCATCACAACTGGAGGAAGGAAAGAAGGAACACCAGGGATACGGACCGCAGAGGCGGAAAGGACATGATCTTCGCCACAAGGGTCCTTATTCCCATAAGAACCGAGGAAAGGGTAAGATGATTGGTGACAAAAACATCTCTTACAATAATGCTCCTTATTGTGAGAAGTGTAAACGTCATCACTTCAGAAAGTTTTGATGGACTCACAGTGGGTGTTTTAACTGCGGGAAACCTGGTCATTTTTCTCGGATTGCAAGGAACCACCTAAAGACGCGAAAAGAGGATCTGTGGACAAACCAGTGACTCAAGGGCGAGTTTTTACTCTTAGTGGTGCTGAAGCTAATCAGACTCCGGGACTCGTGCAAGGTACTTATCTACTCAATGACCAACCTTGTAGAATTTTATTCGATTCAGGAGCCACTCATTCATTTGTTTCCTTTGAATGTGTCTGAATCACCCTATTCTCTTAGGGTAGAAACCCCTACTAATTCTCCCGTGATCGCCTCAAAGGTGTGCCTTAATTGTAGAATTAAGGTATTAGACCGAGTCTCTCAGTTAGATCTGATATGCTTAGCTTTGTCCCAATTGGATGTGATTCTGGGCATGGATTGGATGATTAGCAATCATGTGATTATTGATTGTGATAAGTGTAACACCCTCACAAATATTTAATTAAATTGAGTTTTATAAAAATATGGACTTGAAAATTTCGATAAAAATCCGGCGGAGTTCCCTCTGTATTTCGGACTTTACCAAAATTTTCAATCATGTACCTGTCCAGACCAGAACATTTTAAAACATACAATAAGTCCTAATGCCCAACATAATCCAAGCGAGGGCGGACAACTAATACATTCTTTTAAAATACAAAATATCCATCTTTAATTTAATTACTACTTTAGTTCCCTCGAAATACACGACCCCTCCACGTGGTGGAGGGTAATCCTGCTCGGCCAGAAAACTGTGCAAGCTCCGAACTCAATACCTGAAAAATGGTTGTAAGGGTGAGCTTTACACATGAAGTAGAAAGTAGTGTCTAACCAGACATAATGACCTGCTAAGTCAAACACATTTAGCCATATATTGCACATAGTCCAATAAGCATTCCCAGTCAATTCAATTATTTTCATTTCCATAATAAAATAGTTCTTTCATAGTTTTAATTTCATTATTTCATACATTTCCAAACTATACAAATTTACATATTTCTTAATCTCATATATAACATCACAATTCTTTCTTTGCACCATTCACTAATCTTTTACCATATGTGTTTTTCATTTGATTCACACATATGTCTGTTTCAGCAATTCTCTTGATTTCCATAATTTCTTTTCTCTTTACATATATCTTGAGTTTCTCATAACATATGGAAATTTATTCACGTGGATCCATCATTGCGTACAGTCCCACAACCCGGACAACGTCTTACAGCTGTGCACTATGTGTGTCTTACGCGATCTATGCGTACAGTCCCACAACCCGGACAATGTCTTACAAGATCTGGATCGCACAAGTCTATGCGTACAGTCCCACAACCCGGACAACGTCTTACAAGACATTAAGTCAAATCAGTCGATGCGTACAATCCCACAACCCGGACAACGTCTTACACGACCTCAAATCGAACCAGTCGATGCGTACAGTCCCACAACCCGGACAACGTCTTACATGACCTCAAATCGAACCAGTCGATGCGTACAGTCCCACAACCTGGACAACGTCTTACACGACTTGATTCACACCAGTATAAGCGTACAGTCCCACAACCCGGACAACGTCTTACAAGATCTGGATCACACACTCTTTTTCCTTTAAATCTTTTAATATCTTATTTCACATAATTCATTTTTTTGTAATCACTTTCATAAATTCATCATTTTCATTATCTCATTATACTTCTAAATTCCAAAATATTTGTATTTGTAAACTCTTCCATAAAAATTATCAATTTCATTATCTTTTTATATTTCCAAATTCCAATATAAATTAACAAAACACCACATTATACAGTCCCAGAACAAATTGATATATCTGAAGCTAAACACTGAATTTTAAATGCAAAGCCAGCATCAACTGATCAAAGAAAACATTTTATATGATAAACATTCCACTAACCATATAGCTCATACAATTGTCTTTCATTGATAAGTCACAACTCTAAAAGGAAGTAATCTTAATATTGAGTGTCCAGAGATTGTTAAACCAACCAAGTCTCCATATACTTCAGTTAGGCATAAATAATGACATTTAGCACTTAGCATACAAAATTTATCACATATATCCATTTAACAACTATTTCATTTAATTTCATTCTTGATTGTAAGCCTATAATAACTATCTAAATCCCAAACCAAATATATACATATACTCTTAGCAAACACTATGAGCTAATTAGAAAATACTCCCTAAAGCAAGGTAAAGAACCCCTTACCTTGCGTTTCCATAGACATGTTTCCTTTCATATAGTGCTGCCCAAACTTAGCGCGGTTCAGTGCTTTCGCTTGCGCTGATCCTAAAGTCCTTCGTCGCCTAACCAGGTCATACGAATTAAATAATAATCAATATAATGCGTTTTACGAAAAAGGACGTTAACTTGAAAACCGAAACAAATTAATTTCAAAAACATTTAGTTATTCCCAAATCAGAGTAACTAATTAAAATCATCATAAATAGCAGTCTAATTAAAAACCGACACTAAATCACAATCACTCATTTTCCAAAATAATATAAAACTTAATCATTATTATCAACATTAATACCATTTATATTATCAAAAATTATTAAACATAACACAAAATAAATAAAAAGATAATAGGGATTTACCCTCGAAATCTGATTTTTTAGCAACCAGGAGAAGGTTGGTTCTGATCTGGTTCAAGGTACAGCAAGGAGACTCGAACCCAGTTCATGATTAAATCTCTCTAGACCCAAAACCCGACAACAATAGCAACCCCGGTCTGACCCGGTTCATAGCCAGACCGGTTCACACTGCAAACCAGCATCACACTGTAAACCAGCAACAACAGCGGCCGCCACAAGGGGAAGGTGGTTGGAATACTGGACTCGCAGAGAGAGATCAGAGCAGAATAGCATAAGGTGGTGGTTGCGAGCTTCAACCAAGGGAAGGAGGCAGTGGTCACGGCTTCTTCATGGCGGCAACAGCCTCCACGAACGGTGGCATCACGCGATGGAGAAAAAGGGAACCATAAAGTTGTGATCTTCTTCGTGGTGGTGGCGGTCCGATTTGAGGAGGAAAGCGAGCGGCGGCGCGAAGAGGAAACCAGGGAGAGGGAGAGAACGACGAGAGAGAGAGGGACGAAGACAACGGTGGCCAGCGAGGAGGACGATTGGGAGAGAAAAAGGAAGGTGATGCAACGATGATAATGGTGGCTGCCGGCGGTGGGAGCGGCGCTGGAAGCGGCGGTGGAGCAAAGGGAGAGGGAAAACGAAGTTGAGGGAGTCCAACATAGAAGAAGAGGGGCGGCTGAAGCATGAAAATAAGTTAGGGTTTGCTGCCCCTTTTTTTTTCCTTTTTTTTTAAATACATATGTTGATATAAATATACTAATATAAATACAAATTGTTTTTAAACCCAAAATACTAATAGTAAGATTTAAACATATACTTACATTTATTTATTTATGCAATCAAATCTTAATAAATACCACTAATATAATTTTGAACAATGATTAATAATATAGGGAAATTACAAAGTTAGTAATTTGAAATATTAAAACAAACTATTTATTTAATGATACGTCAAAAGCAATGTGAAGTATGTGGTGTAAAGAATATATATTTTTCAAACAAGATATTTACTTTAAATGAACCTACTTTAAAATATATATATATATACATATATATATATATATATATATACAAAATAGACCAATAAAAATTAATATAAGGTACTTGATGGATACAACCAACACTTTAATAATAATATATAAAAATTAATCATTTAATTTGATAAACTCACAATTTTTAATACAAAAGAAAATCAGGATGTTACAATAAGAAGGCAATTTTATATAAGGACTCAATCTCAGAGAAGTATCTCTGTTTTGTCTCTGCTGTTGAATCGGAAGAAGAAGAAAAGTCTGTGGAGGAAATTCCAGTTGTTCGGAATTTTCCTGAAGTATTCCCTGAGGAGATGTCGGGATTACCACCCAAGAGGGAGATTGAGTTCGCAATCGAGTTAATTCCAGGAACTGGTCCCATTTCTATTGCCCCTTATAGAATGGCACCACCCGAGATGGTCGAATTGAAGAAACAGATAAAGGTGCTGCTACAGAAACAGCTTATTAGACCAAGTTTATCCCCATGGGGCGCTCCGGTGTTGTTTGTTAAGAAGAAGGATGGAAGCCTTAGAATGTGTGTAGATTACAGACAGTTGAATAAGGTGACCATAAAGAACAAATATCCTCTGCCAAGGATTGATGATCTCATGGATCAGGTAAGAGGAGCTTCAGTATTTTCCAAGATTGATCTGAGATCTGGGTATCATCAGATCAGAATTAAGGAGGAAGATATCCCTAAGACTGCATTCTGATTTCGATACGGACATTATGAGTATGTTGTAATGTCGTTCGGATTGACAAATGCACCAGCTATCTTCATGGATTATATGAATCGGATTTTTAGACCGTATCTGGATTCATTCGTGGTAGTCTTCATTGATGATATCCTGATATATTCTAAGAATCCGGAAGAGCATGCCGAACATCTTCGGATAGTATTGAAGATTTTGAAGGAGAAGCAACTATATGCCAAACTTTCTAAGTGTAAGTTTTGATTGAGGGAAGTTCAGTTTTTGGGGCATGTGATTTCGGAAGGTGGCATATCCGTTGACCCAGCTAAAGTTGAATCGATTCTGCAGTGGATTCAACCTAAGACAGTCATTGAAGTCCGAAGTTTCTTAGGACTGGCTGGCTACTATAGAAGATTCATTGAGGGATTTTCGAAGATCGTACTACCTCTCACCAAGCTGACTCGGAAGGATCAACCATTTATATGGGATGAGAAGTGTGAGAAGAGTTTTCTGATGCTTAAGGAAAGGTTAACATCCTCGCCAGTGTTAATCTTACCTGACCCTCATAAGGAGTATGAAGTGTACTGTGATGCATCAGGACAAGGGCTTGGGAGCGTACTAATGCAAGAAGGAAAGGTCGTGGCGTATGCATCTCGTCAATTGAAAGTTCACGAGGTGAATTACCCCACCCATGACTTGGAACTTGCTGCAATAGTTTTTGCACTGAAGATATGGAGGCACCATCTCTATGGCACTACATTCCGAGTGTTTAGTGACCATAAGAGTTTGAAGTATTTGTTTGATCAGAAAGAGTTGAATATGAGGCAGCGTCGGTGGATGGAATTTTTAAAAGACTATGACTTTGAGCTTCATTACCACCCCGGTAAGGCTAATGTTGTAGCATACGCTTTGAGCCGTAAAGCGATTTATGCAAGCTCCATGATGATTAAAGAAGCAGCTTTGATTGAAGAATTTCGGGATTTAAGTTTAGTAATGCAAGTGGAACCAAGCCACATTAAGATGGGTATGTTGCAAATTTCTAGTGAATTCTTGGCTCGAATTCGAGAATTGCAACAAGAGGATGAAGAGTTAATAGAAAAGAGGAAGTTGATGAAAGGAGGAAAAGAGCCTAATTTCTCGGAAGGGCCAGATGGAATTCTTCGTTTCAAAACGAGAATTTGCATACCGAAGAATTCGGAGATTAGAAGGTTAATCTTGGATGAGGCACACAAGAGTTAGATGAGTATTCATCCGAGATCAACTAAGATGTACCGGGATTTGAATGTTTTGGTGGTCGGGTCTTAAGAAGGACGTTGCGGATTATGTGGCGTCATGTTTAATCTGTCAAAAGGTTAAGGTGGAACATCAGAAACCTGGAGGAATGCTGCAACCCTTGGATATTCCACAATGGAAGTGGGATAGTATTTCTATGGATTTTGTGACTAGATTGCCAAGGACAGTTGCAAACCATGATGCAATTTGGGTAATTGTGGACCATCTGACTAAGTCGGTGCATTTCATTCCGGTGAATATGCGCTATTCTTTGGAGAAGCTTACCCAGCTTTATATCCGGGAAGTGGTACGATTGCATGGGGTGCCATCCAGTATTATTTCTGATCGCGATCCGAGGTTCATGTCTAGATTTTGGTCAAGCCTGCATCAAGCTCTGGGGACGAGACTCAAGATGAGTTCAGCATACCACCCTCAGACAGATGGGCAGACAGAAAGGACTATTCAAACCTTGGAAGACATTCTGCGAGTTTGTGTGTTGGAAGATCGAGGAAGTTGGGATCAGATTCTACCACTCGCGGAATTCACATACAATAATGGATATCATGCAAGTATCGGTATGGCACCGTTCGAGGCGTTGTATGGAAGAAAGTGTCAAACCCCGCT
Source organism: Crotalaria pallida (assembly GCA_037953625.1). NCBI lineage: Eukaryota > Viridiplantae > Streptophyta > Magnoliopsida > Fabales > Fabaceae > Crotalaria > Crotalaria pallida. Next base: position 43,971,774 of record CM075650.1, on the reverse strand, counting down.
ATGTTGGTTTCAAGTGGGGGAGAACTTACATCTTGGTCCAGAGGTGGTGCAGCGGACGACTGAAAAGATTAGAATGATTCAAGAAAAGATCAAGGCAGTTCAAAGTCGCCAGAAAAGCTATGCAGATCGAAGAAGGAAACCTTTAGAGTTTGTGGAAGGCGACCACGTGTTTCTCAGGATTGTACCGCTGAAGGGAGTGAGTAGAGCGTTGAAACCTCAGAAGCTTTCACCTAAGTTTATAGGTCCCTACCAAATCCTTAAGCGAGTAGGACTGGTAGCTTATCAAATAGCTCTTCCACCATCCTTAGCCAACCTGCACAAAGTTTTTCATGTGTCTCAATTGAAAAAGTTCGTGCATGATCCAACCATGATTCTTCATATTCGTCCGGATGAATTAACCCTACGAGAAAACCTAACCTTTAAGGCTGGCCCAGTTAAAATTGAGGATAGGAGGATAAAGCAGCATAGAGGAAAGGAGATCCCGTTAGTCAAAGTCGTGTGGCAAAGTGGAAATGTGTATGAAACGACTTGGGAATTAGAGGATAGAACGCGTAAGGATTATTCTGAGTTATTTATGTAAGTTGAATTTCGGGGACGAAATTCCTGTTAAGTGGGGGAGTGGTGTAACACTCCAAATTTTCATCCCCTGATGTAATGAAAATTTTGATCATGAAAGGTTATTTCATAATTATTTTCCTTAATCATAATTATATATTTCATAATTAATTTAGATTAATTATGTGTTGGTATGTGTGCCTGTGTTAGGTGGAAAAATATTTTAATAAAATATAATATGTAAAAAATATGTTTTTGCATATTAGTCCCTGAATTAGGACCTAGAAGCAATATTAGGAAGGTTTTGGAGGGAAGAGCATTAAAATAAATATTTTTGAAAAATTGGCCAAAATACTCGAGTATTCCGGGAAACATCGAGTATTCTGGTCAGTGACGAACTCGTGAGTGCGTTTGATGAGTCAACACACGACGAATCCCTTTCGTTAACACGAAGCCCACTCAACCGAGCTTCCTTGATGTCGTGTCGACATGCATGAAGGCCTAATTCACGTATAAATGATCAATGGTGGACGAAGATCAACCATTTTGGTTGATTTGCTCTGAAACTCCAAGTTAGGGTTTCTGATTTCGTGCCTTGCATGCTTGATCGTTGCTGAGAGTTAAGTTAAGTGTGATACATCATTGTGAAGCTCACATTTCGAGCTTTACAAAGATATAAGATTCATGAGTTGAGGTGCTGTGTTGAAGGAGAATCGAAGCTCGAAAAAAAGAGGAAGTTTTGCTGCCAAACCAAGTTCCTGAGTTCTGGAGCTTACTTTAAGCTCTGATTTTGGTAAGCATGTAAACCCTACAAACCTCAAATTCGTTCCTACCTTTAGTTTATGTTGCAGAGAATAATTCCTAACCTCTTTCCCTAATTTTTACAACGATCTTGCATGTCAAATCCTCTGGTTTTGGTACTCTGTTCACATGTTGCTGCATGCAAAGGATTTTGGGGGTTAGAGTGTTCCAGCCAATTTCTCTGCAATCTCTGTGTTGATTCACGGCCTAGAGGTAAGGGTGAAGCTATTACTTCTCTAGAATAAGTTTAAATCAATTGAATTTAGGTTGAGAGTCAACAAGAGACTCTATGGGCATAGTTTGAAATAGGTTTAAGGCTTGGAGACCTCTTTGGGTTAAAATGTTGGTTTGGACAAGTTTCTTATGTTGTATGCAAGCTGTACCAAAGTTGTTTTCCTACTAAATGTGCTTAGAATCAAATTTGGTATGTTGAGTTGTTGGAAAAGTGGATTTTATGCATAATTGATGCCATTGTTTGATTCAGTGTAATTTGTTGTTAATTCTGTATTGGAACATGTTTAATATGTATAAGGTGAGCTCTGTTGATCATTGGTTTTAACTGGAATTGACTAGAATTGAAAATGGTATGTTAAAATGCAATTTACATTGATATCTATCCGAAAACACTCGAGTATTGGGGCCCAATACTCGAGTATTTCGACCAAACCTGAAACATGAATTTCTGGAAAACGAAGAACACTCGAGTATTCATGAAGAACACTCGAGTATTTGGTTAAATCTGAAGAACACTCGAGTATTCATGAAAGACTCGAGTATTTTAGTAAAATCTGAAACATGAATTTTGGAAAATAAAGAACACTCGAGTATACATGAACTACTCGATTATTTTTATGAAAAGCATGATTCACTCGAGTCATTTGTCCAGAGACAGAGAAATACCCTTTTCAAACATACCTATGTCATTTCCATTTGAATCAACTATGCTTATGGGAAAAATATCATGTTTCAATACAAGAATGAGATGACTAAGAACAACATTAAATACACTGATGAAATATTATTGATTGCACGTAATAAGATTTATGGTTAATCTTAATGGATAAACTTATGTGCATTCATACATGGAAAAAGTGAGTGGATAATTAATTCGGTGGTAACTAGCTCGATGACACATTTTGGTAATGTGGGCAGCATTGTGGGATGCTGTTACGTCTTGGTGACGTTATGTGCACACTGGTCCGAGCAGTTTCACAATACATGGTGGACATGTATACGAATTGATGGAATGAACGTTCATTAAATAATGGAAATGGGAAGCATGCATCATGACACATAAATGATGGAATTATTTATAAATGAACCATGCTGCTCATTTGTTTATGCACATGACTACTTGGTACTTGTGAATGTTACTTGCTTTAGTTATACTTATTTGATTATGTGAATTATATTGCTTACCCCTTACGCCCATTGTAGGTGATGGTTTGCTATCTAGCTTGCATCGAGTTGCGCCCACTCCCTAGTGCAGTGTGGTACTACGAGGACCACCGAGCTACTTATGAGGGGGAGGTAGAGGTGACCCTCTATCACCCTAACCCTCTGACTCGTGTCTGTCCCCGTAGGTTTCGCATCCCTATTATCTATACCTTGCATGTACCCCCTTTTTATACTTATCATGGACCACCCCCGACTCGACCAACTCGTCGATTTCATACTTTTCGTTTTAGAACTGCTACTAGATCTCATCCCTCTGCTTCCCAAGTGATTCGTGAGGAGACTCCTATGCCTAGTCTGACGAGTCCGGTTCATGGGACTCCTTCAGCTGACCCAGTGCCCAGTGGTAGGGCACCCATTCAGTCCGACGAGGTAGAGGAGGACCCTGAGGAGGCTGAGAGTGAGGGCGAGCCAGTAGAGCACTCCACTGGGAGTCAGTGGGGAGTTGGGGATCCACCGGGTGATGCATAGTATAGATGGTCAGGATGTGGGACATGTGGAGCAGCTGCTGGAGATTCTGGAGACTTATGCTATGGAGGAGGATCGTCAGACCACTACTGGGATTTCATATTTTGCTCTGTGTTTATATTGTATATATTTTTGAGAGATCTCAGTGAGGCGGTCTTGATTTTTAGTATATTATGGACTTGTACTTTTGATATCTTTTACCGACACTATCTGGACCTTGGACTTGGATGTACTGGACTATGACTATGTCACTTTTTTCCTATTATATATATATATATATATATATATATGATAGTTTGACTTATATAAGGCCTCTACAAATGAAAATTTCCGCGTACTCTGATATTATGTAATTTTATTTTATTTCAAGGAACTTTCGTATAAGGAATCGAGGTAATGAAACCTTGTTATGGAAAAACCTATCTTCATATACAACCTTGATTCTTAACCTCTTCATCATGATGAGCAACTCTTTTATAACAAAAGGTATCCAGTAGTTACATGCTTGTTACGAACAAGGTTTTTATTTAACCTCTTATTATACAACACAAGTCCATATACATTTAATTATATCTTTATTTAACTATAAAGATCTTTTTGAATTGAATAAAGAGTGTTACAATCATGACTCATCATTTTCATCAAACTATCACTACAACATTTTTTAGTTTAGGCAACACTGAAAGTTTCAACGGTTTTTTTTCGTTGCCATTTAATATGAAATAAGCAACGGTTTTTAGTTTAGGCAACACTGAAAGTTTCTGTAATGCTCACGGAATTTATCCTCGAAATTATAAGTGTTGTATGGCTGAAATAGAATATAATGCATGTTTTATATGTTAGTATGAACTCAATGGTAGGAAAATTGAAATAAAAGATTTATAGCATTAGACTCAAAACCCACTGTTGGATTGGAAGATAAGGATGTTAGGGAGCTTATCTCCAAATTTGAGCAAGATCCAACGGTTAACGAAAGAGTTATGGCAGTTTGAATGCGATGCTGTGATTTTGCAACATGGATATCGATATGCATATGCCCATATCGATATCCACTAGAGGATATCGATATCCACGAGTCTGCTAGTTCAGAAGTAAGTCGGTTTAACTTGTGTGGTTGGGAATTAATCACGTTTTTCACCCCCAATTACCACAAATATCACCTGAGAACTGTTGGGCATGAAAGGGACACTCAAGGGCGGTCTAATTGCTTAAAATAGAGAGAGTTGCATGCAAAAACCATAGAAACCCCAAGAACTCTGCTGAAAACGTGTGTTTGCTGTCATCACTTTGTGCTCTTCGTTTTCTATGATTCAAACATCAAAACTTAACAAATCTTATACCAAATCAAAGCTCTTGTTGACCTCTTCAAGTTGATACTAAGTTCGTTGAGTTTGGTGATCTGTGGAGAAAGAAATCAACCTGTGAAAGTTGGTGTTTGAAACTGAAAGTTGGATTTCAGATTCAAGAACCTGTCTTTCTTCAATTCGTGTGGTAAGCTCAAGTGTTTTTGGAGCTTCAAACTTGTTCTATTTTCAAGCTTTCATATCCTACTTTTGATTCCAACCACTGATTATCATTTATTTTGCCTTGTTATGGGTGATCAACACTGATTTTGTAGTGTTGTTCAATTGAAAACAGAGTTGTTGTGCTGAAACCAGAAAAGTTGGGATTTTTCTCAACAAAACCAATCTTTCTTCATCAAAGCAAGTCCGAATCATTACCAAGAGGTAAGGGAGAAGTTAACCGGGTGCTAGAATAATAATCGGATGGCTAGAGGTATAGGAGTTCTCATGAACTCAAGGGCAAAAGTAGGAAAAGATGAGAACTTGCTGTAGGAAAATGACTTGGAGGTCATTCTAGCATAATTTATGAATTTGAACAAGTTAGAGATGATGATTAACGGCTGAACTAATGAAGAAACTTGACTGTAAGGAAAGGAAAATGAAAATCATAGGTTAAGTTGTGATTTTTCATGGTTTATGCATAATACTTGAATCTTATATGAAGTTGATGCTATGGTTGTTGAATTTATGCATGAACAGGTGTATTTGTACTTGATATTGATCTGTGATGGGTTGAGAATGGTAAAAGTGAAGTATATTAAGATTTGGTATCTCAAAATTCAAATCAGTATGCAGAAAACAGGGTGAATATCGATATCCAGCATGAGGATATCGATTGTGCATATCGATATGCACAAGAGGATATCGATATCCATACCCCAATTTTACTAGAAAAATCTGAATTTTCACATCTTATTTGATTGGAGGCCTTTCTAATCAAATGGAATGACTTTAAAGGCTGAAAATACCAAACCTTAATGTACTTAGCTTCAACCTATTATCATTGGAAAATTGGGAATGATATTTGGTGAATAAATGTACACTTACATGATGAATTTGATGATGAATGATTATATATGTGAATGCATAATCTTATGAGTTACCTTGAGAATGAATGATTATGAAATGAATTCATAATGAAAAGTGGAACTAAACTCATTTGCATTCGCACAAGGAGTTGTGGATGGTAAGATAGGATATCAGGAAAGTCGCGTCCACTCTAGGGATTAGAATTTCCTAGAACTGGTGCGAGAATGTGCAGAGGTTAGGTTCGACGGTGACTCGTCAATAACCATTGGGAATTATTATGGGTAAAACGGTCCTATGGTGAGGGGGTTCTGCAGACTTTTCTCGGGATAGTTTTGCTTAACCATAATATATTCTATCGGCCTCTAGGGACATATCGTGACTGCGGAGGACGACCTTTGGAAATGATCTCACCCTAGTGAAAGGGTACACATAGATGAGTTGTGTGATCTGTCGTGGAGAAAGGCGTTTACTCCCTATTGCTTTCCTTGATTAGAGAGAATATGCTGAATTCATTAGAATTGAATTCAGTCGGCGAGAGAATTCATTAGAATTGAATTCAATCGACGAGAATGATACTGGATCCAGATGGGAAAGACGAGATGAGCATTCATGCATCATGCCACTTAATTCCAAGATAATTACGTGATAAATTGGGTGTGCCATGAAGTATGCATTTTACTTGATTACTTGATTACTTGTGATTGCTATTTCTAGTTCTGATAGATTATTATTTTATTATGTGCTTCGGCTATGACTTACTCCCTGCCCTTTTGTTGTCAGGTGATGGCCCAGAATCCATTCTGTGTCGAGATGAGGTTCATTCCCCAGGAGGAATGGCATAGGCGGGGCGGTAGTCTGTTCCTCGAGGGGACGGTGGAGGTCCTGATCCGCCGTCTGAACCCTCTTCCCCACATGCGTTCTTTGAGGACTACTGTTCCGATGGTCTTCATCATCCATCTCTTCCCCGATTAGGGCGGATGATGTAGGACTATGTTTATGTTTATATCTTTTGGAATTGTCACCAATGCTCTGGGTCTTTATTTTTGGATGTAGAATATTGTGAAATAGGCTAACTGACCTAGAGTATCACTTGAACTGATATTTTGGTGTGCTGAAAGTATGTGAAAAGTTATGCTTTTGCTGATAAAACTCTGATGTGTATCAAGGACTGGTTAACAATGTATATGATGTAAATTATTTTCCATCTCTTTGTGATTGATGTGTTGATTTAGTAATGGCTTAGGTTTATTTTCCTTAAAGGCGAAAAATTAACTCACAATTTTATAAAAGAATTAGAATAAGGGAAATAAATCCGGGTCGTTTCATTTATGGTATCAGAGCAATGGTTCAACTCTCGGCCTTGGAGTATGGCCTTACATACTAACCACTAGAGTATGTTTGTCTTGATTTTTGTGTCTTAGCTAAAGATAGAGATTAATCAAAGTCATAGTGCAGGTTCCTATGGCTGCTAGGAATAATGCTCGCATGGCTGATGTGTTGGAGAAGATGTACGAGATGTTCGAACATATGCGCAATCAGTCGCCGCCGCAACAGCAAGTGGAACCTCAACCAGTTGTCAATCCGGTTCTAGCTGAATTCAAGGATATGGCAAATTTTCGTAAGTGCGATCCGCCAAAGTTCAGAGGAGGACATCATCCTGAGGAAGCTCAAAAGTGGATCCGTGAGCTGGAGAAGATATTCTGAACCATGAACTGCAGTGATCGTCAGAAGGTGACTTTTGCTACTTATGTTCTGACCGATGAAGCTGAAGATTGGTGGAACCACACCGTTCAACTCTTAGCTGCTGAAGGAAGAGAAGTAACCCGGGATACTTTCACTGAGAAATTCTTCGAAAGGTATTTCCCTGAGGATGAAAGGAGAAGGAAAGAGATTGAATTTCTGAAGTTGACTCAAGGAGACATGACAGTTGGAGAATATGCTGCGAAGTTCGAGGAACTTAGCAAATATTCTTCACACTATCGTAACAACCAGGATGAGCGTTCGAAGTGTATCAAGTTTGAAGATGGACTGAGGCCTGATTTGAAGACTGTTTTTGGGCATCAGAACATTTGGAGTTATCCATTGCTGGTGGAGCAGTGCCGAGTGTATGAAGCCAACAAGAAAGATGAAGAGGAGCACATGCAAACAAAGAGGATTCAGCAAGGAGTTGGTCCTGTACGTATCAAGGGAAGAAACAACCGAGACAGAAAGAATCTTTATCCTGATGGTAAGGGAAAAGCTGGTGTGGTAACCAGAAGCGGAAGTGCCCCTCAGTGCAGCAAGTGCAAGAGGTATCATTTTGGGCAATGCTGGAGTGAGAAGCCACCCACTTGTTTTGAATGTGGGAAGCAGGGTCACATTGCTCGTTATTGTCCTGAGGCAATTAAGAAGGCCAATCAAGGAGGAGCTGCAAGCAGGCCAATGACTCGAGCTAGAGTATACACCATGTCTGGTGCAGAAGTTGATCAATCTGAGGACTTAGTGCAAGGTAACTATTCTTTGAACGGTAGTCCTTGCAAGATCTTGTTTGATTCTGGTGCAACACATTCATTCATCTCGCATGAGTGTGTTAATCGGTTGAAGTTAGTGGTGTCTGAGATGCCTTTTGATCTAAAGGTATCAACCCCAACAGACTCTCCTGTTATTTCTTCAAGAGTTTGTCGGAATTGCCAAGTTACAGTATTAGATCAGACGACCCCAGTTGATTTGATTTGTTTGCCTCTATCGCAATTGGATGTGATACTGGGAATGGATTGGATGTCCATTAACCATGTTACTATCGATTGCCATAGAAAGTCTTTGATCTTTCAAACCCCAGAATCTTCATCAAGCGAACCAGAGGGGTATCTGTGTTTGCTTTCTGCTGTTGTTGAGAAGGAAGTCAGAATAGAGGAAATTCCGGTAGTCTGTGAGTTTCCAGAAGTGTTTCCTGAAGAAGTGTCTGGATTGCCGCCGAAGCGAGAAGTAGAGTTTGGCATCGAATTGGTCCCTGGAGCTGGTCCTATTTCGATTGCTTCGTATCGAATGGCTCCGTTGGAATTGGCAGAGCTGAAAAAGCAAATAGAAGATTTGATGGAGAAGCAGTTCATAAGACCGAGCGTCTCACCATCGGGTGCACCTGTTCTTTTTGTCAATAAGAAGGATGGGAGCATGAGAATGTGTGTAGACTATCGGCAACTGAATAAAGTGACGGTGAAGAATAAGTACCCTCTCCCCAGAATTGATGATTTGATGGACCAAGTTCGCGGAGCAGGGGTATTTTCAAAGATTGATCTGAGGTCTGGGTACCATCAGATCCGCATCAAGGAAGAAGATATTCCAAAGACTGCATTCAGGTCCCGATATGGACACTACGAGTACGTAGTAATGCCTTTCGGACTGACCAATGTGTTGGAAACCAACAAGAGGCCTAACAATCGAGTAAAGGGGGGTGAATAGGAGATTGAACGTGATATGGGAATTTTTCGATTTCTTGAAAATAGTTTGAATGGTGTTCACTGTTTTAAATAAAATTCCAGCTCTATCCGAGCAGACACGGTTAATTGATTAATCAAATAGATAAACAGAATGGTTAATTGATTAACCGAGTTGCCTCTCAATGAGAGTTGGTTTTCTTAAATAATAATGTTCAAGGCCGAGCTGCCGAGCAAACGATGTTAAGTTATTAACCAGATGAATAAACTGGTTAATCAGTTAACATAGATGCTTCAAAGCTAAGCTTTCCGAACAACACTCAAAACCGAGCTATCACAGTAAATTAAAAGCTTGATGCTTAAGCCAGTGGATAATCAGTCGAGCAAGCCAAGCAATAAGAAAGCAGTAAAGAAATAAAACTTAACACCACAAATTTATCCTGGTTCACTCTCACCCTGAGAGCTAGTCCAGTCCCCTCTAAAAACCTTTTAGAGAGCTTTCACTAAAAATCGATTTTCTGGGTTACAAAAGGATTTACAAGAGACTACCCCTCTAAACCTATCCAGTCAATCGAGTATACCAAACTCGTGACAAACTACCCACGACAAATCGATGACCAAAGAACCTCGTTGGAACCTTTTCAACACCAAAAAGCTTTCTCGATCAGAGACCAGCTTTTCACTCCAGCAATTACAACGAACAAGATTTATGAAAGAGAATGGCTCCAATTCGAAACACTCTTCTAATGAGTATGAAAGTATGAAGTTCAAGAGTGAGTCGATTTTGTGAAGGGGAATCACAGAAAAGAAATGTGTTGAACTTAGAGTTTGGATTTGAAAGATTAAACTCTCTAAGTTCTTGTGAAAATTCAAATGATCTTTTTCTTTTCTGTGAGTTTGATTCTGCTCTGTTTTCGAAAGAGAATGAAAATGAGGTTTCCAGAAAATTGTTCAAAGAAAAGTTCTCTGTAACCGTTGAAAACACCCCTATTTATAATCTCTTGATTTCCAGAAAAGAGAGAGAGAAAGAGCTGTACGGCAAAAGGCATTTCTCTGTCTTTCCAGAAATAAGAAAAGGACGGTTGTACGGAAATGTCATGGGGTTTCCAATGGTAACAATGACAGCAGAGCAGTGATGGTGACACTTCACCAACCTTTGATTTAACTCATTTTGAATTTCAAACTTGTTACTTTGTTGGAGTTAAAATCCTAGACTTTCTACCCAGACTCAACGGTAATAAAAGTACGGTCAAGCTGAGCAGAGTCTGAAGGTTGAAGATGATGTGTTGTTGAAGAGTGAGAAGAGACAGTCGAGCTTGAGCTTCGTTCGAGCTTTGAGCTTTGAGATTGGTGTTGCTGAGCCTTGAACTTTGTTCGAGCTTGGTCTGTGATTTATGTTGCCGAGCCTTGAGCTTTCCTTGGTAACCAGACTTGAAACTTGAAGTAACAGATCCAAGCTTTGTTCTTTTGCTCAGGGTGCGTGTTCAATCCGAGCTAATTTGATCTTTCTCATGCTGTGGCTTAGTTCAATACTCAAGAGCCTTCTGAGCATATGCCGAGCTGATCAATATCCGAGCGTACTGTCTTGAAGTGAAGAGCTGAGCTTTCAAACTTGGATGAACTTCGACCGTGATCAAGAGCCAAGCTCGATCCGAGCTGAAGCTTCAAAAACAGATATCCGAGCTTCTGATTTTGGCGGAATGCATGCGCAAAAACTGAGTCTGACGCTTTTGACATTGTCCCCACGCCGAGCTCTAATTTACTTGACATCATCAACATCTTTGATTTTGCCGAACGTATATATTTGACATCATCAAAATCTCTTTTGATTCTACAATCTCCCCCTTTTTGTTGATGACAAATATTCTCTTGAAAGTTTGTTGCTTTTTGTGTTCTTCCTTCGACTGTATGCTCATAAACTGATTGGACTCAGCACTGATCGGAATTTGCTCGAGAATGTACCACTTGTTGTTGCTATGAAAATGCTCAGATCATAATGCGTACTACATGTCGAAATGATCCACTTGTAGTACTTGTTGCTCAATAATGCTACCACTTGTTGAACTCATTTGTTGAATAAAAGTTTGAGAATGTGGAGCCGCTCGTTAAGTACTCCCCCTGAGTTTATGCTCTCGTACACCTTTCTCCCAATTTATGCTCGCTCGCACATATCTCTCTCCATTGAGTATCTGCAACAATCAAAAACAACAAAAACAACAACACACACCTCTCTCCCCCTTTTGGCATGATCAAAAAGGAGCCAAAGATTAAGCACAATTGCCAAAAGAGAAATAAGTTGATTGAATCATTAAAAGCTTTTCTCCCCCTGAAGAATGTTAAAAAGATAGACGAGGAAGAAAATTTTCATCATTCTCCCCCTTTAACATTGAAAGCATGCTTCTCAACACAGAAGACATATGAAGAAGAAGAGAATGACGAACATTAAAATATGAAAGTTCAAATAAAAACATAAACCAACACCTTTCTCCCCCTTTTAAGGAAAATGAAAGCATGCGTCTCGAAAAAGAGAAGATAATTTAAAGGAGAGGAAGAGGAATTGGAGGATGTGAAATTTCAGGAAATTAAACAAATACACAATTGAATGAAACAATCGAGATTATGAAGGTGATCAATCTTAAGTTATACTGAAAACCAAGCTCATGCCGAGCACATGCTGAACTCATCCATGATGTCGAGCTTACGTCGAGCACACACTGGATTCATCCAGAATGCCGAGCTCACGCCGAATTTCATAAAGAGTTTCCCTCGGCAAAGGTTTTGTAAACACGTCGGCTAATTGATTTTCAGTACTAACAAATTCAATGACACAGTCACCTTTTTGAACATGATCTCGTAGAAAATGATGCCTAATTTCAATGTGTTTTGTTCGAGAGTGATACACTAGATTCTTAGTCAACTTGATTGCACTTGTATTGTCACATTTGATAGGAATGTGATCTAAAATTAAGCCAAAATATGATAACTGTTGTTTCATCCAAAGAATTTGAGCACAACAATTACCAGCGGCAATGTATTCGGCTTCGGCTGTTGACAAGGCGACACAAGCTTGCTTTTTAGAAAACCATGACACAAGGGCACTGCCGAGCAAGTGGCAAGTTCCACTTGTGCTTTTTCAGTCAACCTTGCACCCAGCAAAATCCGAATCCAAATACCCAACCAAACTAAGATTGGCATCCCTAGGATACCATAGACCAGTGTTCACAGTTCCTTTTAAATATTTAAAAATTCTTTTAACCGCCGAAAGATGAGATTCTTTGGGATTAGCTTGAAAATAAGCGCATAAACAGACACTGAACATAATATCAGGCCGAGATGCAGTTAAATATAGAAGGCTTCCTATCATGCCTCTATATTTGCTTACATCCACGGCTTTACCTGACTCATCCTTGCCGAGATAGCTCGAAGTGCTCATGGGAGTGGCAGCTTCTTTGCAATTTTCCAAGCCGAATTTCTTGAGGAGTTCCTTGCAATATTTTCCTTGATGCACAAAGGTTCCTCCCTCAACTTGCTTTACTTGCAGCCCGAGGAAGAAAGTGAGTTCTCCCATCATCGACATCTCGAATTCACCTTGCATTAATTCAGAGAATTTCTTGCAAAGAGACATGTTAGTAGCACCGAAAATTATATCATCAACATAAACTTGTACTAACAATAGGTCCTTTTTGGATTTATAAATGAATAGAGTTGTGTCAACCTTCCCTCTTTCAAACCCTTGATCAAGTAGAAATGAGCTCAAACGATCATACCAAGTTCTTGGAGCTTGTTTCAAACCGTAAAGGGCCTTTTTCAGTTTATAAACATGGTTTGGATATTCAAAATTTTCAAAGCCAGGAGGTTGTTTTACATAAACTTCTTCATTTATAAAACCATTCAAAAAGGCACTCTTTACATCCATTTGGTAAAGGGTGAAGTTCATAATAGATGCGAAAGCAAGCAAAATTCGGATTGCTTCAAGTCTAGCAACTAGAGCAAAGGTTTCATCATAATCGATACCTTCCTCTTGGTTGTAGCCTTGAGCAAATAATCTAGCTTTGTTTCTTATAATTAAGCCTAATTCATCTGTTTTATTTCTGAAAATCCATTTCAAGCCGATTATCGTATGATGATTAGGCCGAGGAACTAATTCCCAGACATCATTTCTGATGAATTGATTCAGTTCCTCTTGCATGGCAATTGCCCAATGTTCATCTTCAATGGCTTGTTCAACTGAATTAGGTTCAATTTGAGAAACAAAGGAAGCAAAATTGCAAAAATTCTGAATAGACCGACGAGTTAAAACTCCCTTAGACATGTCGCCCAGCACATTCTCTATTGGATGGTCCTTGACTCTCTTCCAAGCTGGATTCAGCTCGAGATGCTCTGCTTGGCTTGGAATGAGTTCGGACTGATCATTGTGAGTTTGGCTCGGACTGAGTTCAGTTTGTTCCTTGTTTGTTCTGCTCGGAACAAGCTCGTCCCTCTGAATTCTATCTTCAGCAGTTTCATCCTTTTGAGATCTTTCAGTTGTTGTGCTCGGATCGTGTTCTGCCATAGGTTGATCCTCTCTATCTGCACAACTAACATCGTCTCTCCGAGGAGACTCATCAAATACCACATGTACGGACTCTTCCACAGTGGAGGTCCTTTTGTTAAAAACTCTAAAAGCTTTACTATGAGTAGAATAACCCAAAAATATTCTTTCATCGGCTTTAGAATCAAATTTGCCGAGATGCTCTTTTCCATTATTTAAAATGAAGACTTTGCAACCAAATGCATGGAAATGAGAAATTTTTGGTTTTCTACCCTTGTAAAGTTCATATGGAGTTTTCTTTAAAATTGGTCTGATGAGGATGCGGTTCATTACATAGCAAGTTGTGTTTACCGCATCGGCCAAGAAATAATGTGGCAAATTGTATTCATTAACCATGGTTTGGGCTAGCTCTTCAAGAACTCGGTTTTTCCGTTCCACAACTCCGTTTTGTTCGGGAGTCCGAGGAGCAGAAAACTGATGTTCTATGCCGAGCTAGGAACAAAACTTGTCAAATTTGTAGTTCTCGAACTCACCACCATGGTCTGTTCGGATTACAACTACTTTTTGGTTAGCTCGGTTATGGAGTTGCTTGACAAGCTCTTTAAAATTTTCAAAAGTGTCACTTTTTGATTTTAAAAATAAAGTCCATGTAAATCTGGAAAAGTCATCTACAATTACTAAAGCATAGAGATTGCCACCAAAGCTTTTTACTTGTGATGGTCCAAACAAATCCATGTGTAACATTTCCAAGGGTCGAGTTGTTGAGACCATCAACTTAGATGAAAAATCATTTTTCTTTTTGGTTGGTTTGCACTTCTTGCAAGACGAGCAAACCCCCTCAATATTAAAATTCAGCTTTGGTAAACCAATCACTAAGTCTTTTGATTGAAGTTTCTTTAACTGATTTACATTTATATGAGTTGTCCTTCTATGCCATAACCATGTATCACTTTCTTTGCTAACCATGCAAGTGGTTACCAAAGAGGTGATTTCATTCAAATCAACCAAATAAGTGTTGTTATATCGTTTTCCAACAAATTTGACAGAGTTGTCCTCGTCACTTTTAATAATGCAATGGGTAGAGGTAAAAACAACATGGTTACCAATATCACAGAGTTGGCTAATGCTTAAAAGATTGTGTTCTAGCCCTTTTACAAGTAAAACATTATTGATAACCAAGTTGGCAGAATTACTGACTTTACCTTCACCCAATATTTTACCTTGGTTGTTATCACCATAAGTGACGTAGCCCTTATCTGAATGTGAAAGTTCAGTGAATAAATTTTTGTCCCCCGTCATGTGCTTCGAGCAGCCACTATCAAGGTACCATATGCTCTCCTTTGCTCGGAAGCACACCTGCATCACAAAAATATTACTTCTTTGATTCGGGTACCCAAGTTATCTTGGGTCCCTGGGGGTTAGCAGTTGGATCTTTCCTTTTAACTATCCAAACAAAATTTCCCTTGGTTACACCATAACGTCGGATTTTGCATTCATTGGGTGTATGACCATGAAGACTACAGTAGGAGCAGCTCGGCTTTTTCAAATTATTAAAGTTTGAGACCTTGCCGAGGTTCCTTACTGTTTTCTTGGTCTTAATGTATCCAAGTCCAGTTTTGTTTGAATAGTTTCTTTGTTCGGCTAAAAGCCGATCAAACAAGCCATCACTCTTGTTGACAGTTGCACTTTTAAATTTTAGCTCAGAAATTTCTTTTTCATATCTAGTGCAGCAGTCAACATTTTCATTTTTTAGTTGAGTGATAGTGTTTTCCAATGACTTGTTTCTGCTTTTCAAAGTATCAATTGATTTTTCCAATTCAAGAACTTGCTCTTTATAGTTTGAAAGATTTTGTTTCATCTTAATGAAATTTTTAGCAAGTTTCTTGAATTCGGTTTGCATTTCAAGATACGCAGAATACAATTCATCAGTGTCATTAAATTCAGATTCAGAGTCAGAATCAGAAGTAGAGATTACCTCAGTGCTTATATGTTTGGATACTGTTCGGCTAGTTGAGGTTTCCTCGCTGTGTTTGCCCATTAAACACTTGATGTTAGATCTGTGTTCTGATGCATCTAGTGCCGAGCTCGATGAGACTTCTTGATCGGCAAATCTGAGAACTGAGCATGGTTCTTCATCTTCACACTCCGAGCACGAGTCATATACAGGAAGATCTTGCTCAGAACAAGTTTGGCTTCGGCTTCTAAACACAGTTTCCCTTCCTATTAAGCACAAAATTGCTTTCTCTTCTTCATCGGAAGAGCTGGAGCTTGAGCTGTTGTCGTTGTTGGGTGCATCCCATACTATGTAAGCTCTCTTCTTCTTGTGGTCTTTGTTCTTCTTTATTTCTTCACCACCTTGCTTTTGCACTCTTGGACAGTAAGCTCTGATGTGACCAGCTTCACCACATTCATGACATCTAACTCGGTCTTTTGAACTTGAACATTTGTGGTGAGTGTTCTTGGCATCTCTTGCTCGGTTTCTGAAGTTCTTTTTGCCTTTGAAAAATTTGCTGAACTTCCTGACCATGAGACCAAAGTCTTCCTCATCCATGTCCGAGCTGGACTCATCCTCAGAGGATTCTTTGGTTGCCTTAATAGAAGCTTTGAGGGAAATTCCCTTCTTCTTCTTGTCTGACTCTTCATGCATGGTCAGTCGGCCGAGCTCCATCTCATGCTCTTGTAGCTTGCCGAACAAAGTGGCTATGCTCATTGTGTCCAAGTCTTTAGCTTCCATGATGGCAGTGACTTTTGGCTGCCATTCTCTGCTAAGACACCTAAGCACTTTGTTAGTTATCTCGGCATTTTGAAAAGTTTTGCCGAGAGCATTAAGATGGTTTATGATATGAGTAAACCGTTTCTGCAAATCATTTATATTTTCATTTGGCAGCATTCGAAATAACTCATATTCATGCATCAGAGTATTTAATCTAGCTCGCCTGACTTCACTTGTCCCTTCATGAGTAAGTTGAAGAATGTCCCACATTTCTTTTGCAGATTTGCAACTTGACACTCTAAAAAATTCATCATAGGACAAAGCTGAGGTGATGATATTTTTCGCTTTTAAATCGAAGGATACTTTCCTTTTATCATCATCATCCCAGCTTTCCCATGGGATTTCTACAACTTCTTCATTAATTTTTCTTTTAGGGACAAATGGCCCGTTTTCAATAGATTTCCAAATTTCCATATCTATAGCTTCAATGAAAATTTTCATTCGAGCTTTCCAATAAGCATAACCCTCACCATTGAATAGTGGTGGTCTGTTTATGGAAGAGCCTTCACCTCCGAAGGGATTGTTAGTAGCCATTCGGTTTCCTCGAGGATCTTTTCGAAAAAGTTTTTACACTCGATCTTTCGACCGAGCTCTGATACCACTTGTTGGAAACCAACAAGAGGCCTAACAATCGAGTAGAGGGGGGGTGAATAGGAGATTGAACGTGATATGGGAATTTTTCGATTTCTTGAAAATAGTTTGAATGTTATTCACGGTTTTAAATAAAATTCCAGCTCTATCTGAGCAGACAGGGTTAATTGATTAATCAAATAGATAAACAGAATGGTTAATTGATTAACCAAGTTGCCTCTCAATGAGAGTTGGTTTTCTTAAATTATAATGTTCAAGGCCGAGCTGCCGAGAAAACGATGTTAAGTTATTAACCAGATGAATAAACTGGTTAATCAGTTAACATAGATGCTTCAAAGCTAAGCTTTCCGAACAACACTCAAAACCAAGCTATCACAGTAAATTAAAAGCTTGATGCTTAAGCCAGCGGATAATCAGTCGAGCAAGCCAAGCAATAAGAAAGCAGTAAAGAAATAAAACTTAACACCACAAATTTATCCTGGTTCACTCTCACCCTGAGAGCTAGTCCAGTCCCCTCTAAAAACCTTTTAGAGAGCTTTCACTAAAAATCGATTTTCTGGGTTACAAAAGGATTTACAAGAGACTACCCCTCTAAACCTATCCAGTCAATCGAGTATACCAAACTCGTGACAAACTACCCACGACAAATCGATGACCAAAGAACCTCTTTGGAGCCTTTTCAACACCAAAAAGCTTTCTCGATCAGAGACCAGCTTTTCACTCCAGCAATTACAACGAACAAGATTTATGAAAGAGAATGGCT
Source organism: Crotalaria pallida (assembly GCA_037953625.1). NCBI lineage: Eukaryota > Viridiplantae > Streptophyta > Magnoliopsida > Fabales > Fabaceae > Crotalaria > Crotalaria pallida. The sequence continues at coordinate 43,954,052 of CM075650.1, read as the reverse complement.
CCAATTCGAAACACTCTTCTAATGAGTATGAAAGTATGAAGTTCAAGAGTGAGTCGATTTTGTGAAGGGGAATCACAGAAAAGAAATGTGTTGAACTTAGAGTTTGGATTTGAAAGATTAAACTCTCTAAGTTCTTGTGAAAATTCAAATGATCTTTTTCTTTTCTGTGAGTTTGATTCTGCTCTGTTTTCGAAAGAGAATGAAAATGAGGTTTCCAGAAAATTGTTCAAAGAAAAGTTCTCTGTAACCGTTGAAAACACCCCTATTTATAATTTCTTGATTTCCAGAAAAGAGAGAGAGAAAGAGTCGTACGGCAAAAGGCATTTCTCTGTCTTTCCAGAAATAAGAAAAGGACGGTTGTACGGAAATGTCATGGGGTTTCCAATGGTAACAATGACAGCAGAGCAGTGATGGTGACACTTCACCAACCTTTGATTTAACTCATTTTGAATTTCAAACTTGTTACTTTGTTGGAGTTAAAATCCTAGACTTTCTACCCAGACTCAACGGTAATAAAAGTACGGACAAGCTGAGCAGAGTCTGAAGGTTGAAGATGATGTTTTGTTGAAGAGTGAGCAGAGACAATTGAGCTTGAGCTTCGTTCGAGCTTTGAGCTTTGAGATTGGTGTTGCTGAGCCTTGAACTTTGTTCGAGCTTGGTCTGTGATTTATGTTGCCGAGCCTTGAGCTTTCCTTGGTAACCAGACTTGAAACTTGAAGTAACAGATCCAAGCTTTGTTCTTTTGCTCAGGGTGCGTGTTCAATCCGAGCTAATTTGATCTTTCTTATGCTGTTGCTTAGTTCAATACTCAAGAGCCTTCTGAGCATATGCCGAGCTGATCAATATCCGAGCGTACTGTCTTGAAGTGAAGAGCTGAGCTTTCAAACTTGGATGAACTTCGACCGTGATCAAGAGCCAAGCTCGATCCGAGCTGAAGCTTCAAAAACAGATATCCGAGCTTCTGATTTTGGCGGAATGCATGCGCAGAAACTGAGTCTGATGCTTTTGACATTGTCCCCACGCCGAGCTCTAATTTACTTGACATCATCAACATCTTTGATTCTGCCGAACGTATATATTTGACATCATCAAAATATCTTTTGATTCTACACAATGCTCCGGCCATATTCATGGATTACATGAATAGAATCTTCCGGCCTTATCTAAATTCTTTCGTGGTGGTGTTTATCGATGATATTCTGATTTACTCGAAGAATCCAGAGGAGCATGCCACTCACCTTAGGATTGTGTTAGAAATCCTTAAGGCGAAGAAGTTATATGTGAAGTTATCCAAATGTGAGTTTTGGTTGAAGGAAGTGAATTTCCTTGGGCATATAATTTCTAAAGAAGGCATTGCAGTCGATCCGGCAAAAGTTAAAGTTGTGCTTGACTGGGAAAGGCCTAAGACAGTCACAGAGATACAAAGTTTTCTCGGATTAGCCGGATATTATAGGAGATTCATTGAAGGATTCTCCAAGATTGCTCTTCCTCTAACAAGGTTGACACGGAAGGAGCAACAGTTTGTCTGGGATGAAAGGTGTGAAGCAAGTTTTCAGGAGTTGAAAGGTAAATTGACATCATCTCCGGTGTTAATTTTACCTGATCCGCAGAAAGGTTTTGAAGTATTTTGTGATGCTTCGAAACAAGGGTTGGGTTGTGTTTTGATGCAGGAAGGAAAAGTGGTAGCTTATGCATCAAGGCAGTTAAAGGTTCATGAAGAGAACTACCCAATGCATGATTTGGAACTCGCTGCAATAGTGTTTGCATTGAAGATATGGAGGCACTATTTGTATGGAGTTACATTCCGGGTATTCAGTGATCATAAGAGTTTGAAGTATCTTTTTGATCAGAAGGAACTGAATATGAGGCAACGTCGGTGGATGGAATTCATCAAAGATTACGACTTTAAGTTGCATTACCACCCTGGAAAGGCCAATGTGGTAGCAAATGCTCTCAGTCGTAAAACTTTGCATGTCAGTGCATTGATGGTGAAAGAAGCTGAGTTGATTGAAGAATTCAGAGATTTAGACTTAGCAGTGCAATTTGACAAAAAGAGTATTAGATTGGGAATGCTGCAGATTTCCAATGAATTTCTTAAGGAGATTCGGGAATTACAGCAAGAAGACGTCGAATTGCAAGAGAAGCAAAGGCTAAGTGCAAAAGGGAAGGAACCAGATTTTCAGATGGGAGCAGATGGAATCTAGAGATTCAAAGACAGAGTTTGTGTTCCTGCTAAACCAGAACTAAGGAAAGTTATTCTGGATGAAGCTCACAAGAGCAAGATGAGTTTGCATCCGGGATCGACTAAAATGTATCAGGATCTAAAGAAAATGTTCTGGTGGCCTGGTTTAAAGTCAGATGTAGCAGCTTATGTGTCATCTTGCCTGGTTTGTCAGAAGGCAAAGATTGAACACAAAAGGCCTGGCGGAGAACTACAACCATTGGAAGTCCCTGAATGGAAATGGGACAGTATAGCCATGGACTTTGTGTCAGATTTTCCAAGGACACAAGGTGGCTATGAGGTTGTGTGGGTCATTGTGGACCGATTGTCGAAGTCGACCCATTTTATTCCGATCAATATGCGGTATTCATTGGAAAAGCTCACACAACTGTATATCAAGGAGATCGTGAGATTGCATGGAGTCCCATCTAGCATCATTTCGGACCGTGATCCGAGGTTTATTTCCAAGTTTTGGCAGAGTTTGCAGCAGGCTTTGGGAACAAGATTGAGGTTGAGTTCTACATATCATCCTCAAACGGATGGACAATCAAAGAGGACGATCCAATCGCTTGAAGATTTGTTGCGAGCTTGTGCATTGGAATACCCAGAAAGCTGGAATGAGTTGTTGCCTTTGGTGGAATTCACCTACAACAACAGTTATCAAGCGAGTATTGGTATGGCTCCATTCGAAGCTCTATATGGTCGAAAGTGTAGAACCCCATTGTGCTGGTTCCAAGTGGGGGAGAATACACCGATTGGTCCAGATATAGTGCAAGATACAACGGAGAAGATCAAGATGATCCAAGAGAAAATGAAGACTGCTCAGAGTCGACAGAAGAGTTATGCAGATAGCAGGAGATCAAAGTTGGAATTTGAAGAAGGTGACCATGTGTTCCTTAGAGTTGTTCCGACAACCGGTATTGGTCGAGTGTTGAAACCCAGAAAGTTGTCTCTAAAGTTCGTTGGTCCCTATCAGATTCTGAAAAGAATCGGCCCTGTTGCTTATCAGATTTCTCTACCTCCGTTTCTATCCAATCTGCATAATGTCTTCCATGTGTCGCAACTCCAGAAGTTCGTGCATGATCCCTCTACTGTCATTCAAGTTCAACCGGACATATTGCCGCTGAAGGAGAATCTGACGTTCGAAGCTGGTCCGCATTGAAGATCGAAGAATCAAGAGGTTAAGGGGGAAGGACATTCCTTTGGTCAAAGTCGCATGGAAACGAGGCGAAGTCTCAAACCTGACTTGGAAGCTGGAAGATCAGATGCGTGAGGAGTATCCTCATCTGTTTGAATCTATGTAAGTATTAGGTGAATTTCGGGGACGAAATTCCTTGAAGTGGGGGAGAGTTGTAACGCCCACGGAATTTATCCTCGAAATTATAAGTGTTGTATGGCTGAAATAGAATATAATGCATGTTTTATATGTTAGTATGAACTCTATGGTAGGAAAATTAAAATAAAAGATTTATAGAATTAGACTCAAAACCCACCGTTGGATTGGAAGATAAGGATGTTAGGGAGCTTATCTCCAAATTTGAGCAAGATCCAACGGTTAACGAAAAAGTTATGGCAGTTTGAATGCGATGTTGTGATTTTGCAACATGGATATCGATATGCATATGCCCATATCGATATTGAATATCGATATCCACTAGAGGATACCGATATCCACGAGTCTGCTAGTTCAGAAGTAAGTCGGTTTAACTTGTGCGGCTGGGAATTAATCACATTTTTCACCCCCAATTACCACAAATATCACCTGAGAACTGTTGGGCATGAAAGGGACACTTAAGGGCGGTCTAATTACTTAAAATAGAGAGAGTTGCATGCAAAAACCCTAGAAACCCCAAGAACTCTGCTGAAAACGTGTGTTTGCTGTCATCACTTTGTGCTCTTCGTTTTCTATTATTCAAACATCAAAACTTAACAAATCTTATACCAAATCAAAGCTCTTGTTGCCCTCTTCAAGTTGATAATAAGTTCGTTGAGTTTGGTGATCTGTGGAGAAAGAAATCAACCTGTGAAAGTTGGTGTTTGAAACTGAAAGTTGGATTTCAGATTCAAGGACCTGTCTTTCTTCAATTCGTGTGGTAAGCTCAAGTGTTTTTGGAGCTTCAAACTTGTTCTATTTTCAAGCTTTCATATCCTACTTTTGATTCCAACCACTGATTATCATTTATTTTGCCTTGTTATGGGTGATCAACACTGATTTTGTGGTGTTGTTCAATTGAAAACAGAGTTGTTGTGCTGAAACCAGAAAAGTTGGGATTTTTCTCAACAAAACCAATCTTTCTTCATCAAAGCAAGTTTGAATCATTCCCAAGAGGTAAGGGAGAAGTTAACCGGGTGCTAGAATAATAATCGGATGGCTAGAGGTATAGGAGTTCTCATGAACTCAAGGGAAAAAGTAGGAAAAGATGAGAACTTGCTGTAGGAAAATGAGTTGGAGGTCATTCTAGCATATTTTATGAATTTGAACAAGTTAGAGATGATGATTAACGGCTGAACTAATGAAGAAACTTGACTGTAAGGAAAGGAAAATGAAAATCATAGGTTAAGTTGTGATTTTTCATGGTTTATGCATAATACTTGAATCTTATATGAAGTTGATGCTATGGTTGTTGAATTTATGCATGAACAGGTGTATTTGTACTTGATATTGATCTGTGATGGGTTGAGAATGGTTAAAGTGAAGTATATTAAGATTTGGTATCTCAAAATTCAAATCAGTATGCAGAAAACAAGGTGAATATCGATATCCAGCATGAGGATATCGATTGTGCATATCGATATGCACAAGAGGATATCGATATCCATACCCCAATTTTACTAGAAAAATTTTAATTTTCACATCTTATTTGATTGGAGGCCTTTCTAATCAAATGGAATGACTTTAAAGGCTGAAAATACCAAACCTTAATGTACTTAGCTTCAACCTATTATCATTGGAAAATTGGGAATGATATTTGGTGAATAAATGTACACTTACATGATGAATTTGATGATGAATGATTATATATGTGAATGCATAATCTTATGAGTTACCTTGAGAATGAATGATTATGAAATGAATTCATAATGAAAAGTGGAACTAAACTCATTTGCATTCGCACAAGGAGTTGTGGATGGTAAGATAGGATATCAGGAAAGTCGCGTCCACTCTAGGGATTAGAATTTCCTAGAACTGGTGCGAGAATGTGCATAGGTTAGGTTCGACGGTGACTCGTCAGTAACCATTGGGAATTATTATGGGTAAAACGGTCCTATGGTGAGGGGGTTTTGCAGACTTTTCTCGGGATAGTTTTGCTTAACCATAATATATTCTATCAGCCTCTAGGGACATATCGTGACTGCGGAGGACGGCCTTTGGCAATGATCTCATCCTAGTGAAAGGGTACACATAGATGAGTTGTGTGATCTGTCGTGGAGAAAGGCGTTTACTCCCTGTTGCTTTCCTTGATTAGAGAGAATATGCTAAATTCATTAGAATTGAATTCAGTCGGCGAGAGAATTCATTAGAATTGAATTCAATCGACGAGAATGATACTGGATCTAGATGGGAAAGACGAGATGAGCATTCATGCATCATGCCACTTAATTCCAAGATAATTACGTGATAAATTGGGTGTGCCATGAAGTATGCATTTTACCTGATTACTTGATTACTTGTGATTGTTATTTCTAGTTCTGATATATTATTATTTTATTATGTGCTTCGGCTATGACTTACTCCTTGCCCTTTTGTTGTCAGGTGATGGCCCATAATCCATTCTGTGTCGAGATGAGGTTCATTCCCCAGGGGGAATGGCATAGGCGGGGCGGTAGTCTGTTCCTCGAGGGGACGGTGGAGGTCCTGATCCGCCGTCTGAACCCTCTTCCCCACATGCGTTCTTTGATGACTACTGTTCCGGTGGTCTTCATCATCCGTCTCTTCCCCGATTAGGGCGGATGATGTAGGACTATGTTTATGTTTATATCTTTTGGAGTTGTCACCAATGCTCTGGGTCTTTATTTTTGGATGTAGAATATTGTGAAATAGGCTAACTGACCTAGAGTATCACTTGAACTGATATTTTGGTGTGCTGAAAGTATGTGAAAAGCTATGCTTTTGCTGATAAAACTCTGATGTGTATCAAGGACTGGTTAACAATGTATATGATGTAAATTATTTTCCATCTCTTTGTGATTGATGTGTTGATTTAGTAATGGCTTAGGTTTATTTTCCTTAAAGGCGAAAAATTAACTCACAATTTTATAAAAGAATTAGAATAAGGGAAATAAATCCGGGTCGTTACAGTTTCAACGGATGAAAAACCGCTACTTATATATGAAATAGGCAACGGTTTTTTTTCGTTGCCATTTAATATAAAATAAGCAACGGTTTTTATATAAAATAAGCAACAGTTTTTTGTGTGTAGCAAATTGACACTAATAAGCAACGGTTTTCAATTATGTAGCATAAGAAATATAGCCACATGTTTTTAAACGTTGCCTAAAAGTACATTATTAATTAAAAAAACTGTTGCTGAAAATTCTATTCACAACCCAAAAAAATTTAAATTGAAGGGCCAAAGTAGTTCATCTCCTTATTTTCCCTGTCTCACATGACATACACACCAGTTCGAGGGTTTGAGAGAGGAAACGAAAATGAAAGAAAAACGAAGAGGAGAGAAAGAAGAGAGTGAGAAGAAGAAAACTACTAAGGCGTGGCGACGCGGCGCAAACGAAAACCCAAAGGGAAGGCGGCGCAGTGGAAACGAAAACGAAAACCCCTTCTTCTGCCTCAAGCCCCACCACCGATCACTTACCCAATCGTTTTCTCTCTCAAACCCTCGATACCACCACCACTATCTTGTCGTCCTCACTCATGTACACCGCTTCTTTTCTTTCTGAAAAATCCCAAAACCCCAACCCAGTTAAACTTTCCTAATCAAATATCTAGTGTTCGTGATTGTCCCATTTAGGGATTTCCTCCCCTCTCTCTTCTCATTTGGGGTTCGAGCATTTGGTGAGTTCAATTTCACTCTTTATTTTCTTTTTCGATATTTTGGGTTGGATTCTCCTCTCATTCTCTTTTGGTTTAGGGTTCTATTTGATTCGGGTTTATGTTTAATTTCAATCTAATAATTATATTTGATTTAGGGTTTGATTTCTGTTTTGGTTTGCATGTAGTATTTGCCTTAGAGTCTATGTGAGATTGGTATCACTTAGTGCTCTTTATTCATACACACCTCGAAAATCTAAGGGCAACTTAACCTCACTTTCTCTCAGGTCTCTCAGGCCACAAGACAAAATTGGTTTGTAAGGCACTTATGATTTGCTGGGTGGCAAGATTTTACATTCCAACAAGACTTTTGAATTATATGATGTATATTTTCTAGTTTTCATTTTCTAATCTCTAAAATAGCATCATATTTTTGTCCAAAATTAATCATTTATATTAATTTCTCAATATACTCTATCGTTTATATTAATTTATTCTGAGTCTGTTGTACCAATACAAGTGAGATAGCAGGACATGAGTAGTTTCATTTGATCCATAAAACAACCTTTGCTAATTGCTAATGGGAAAAGACTTTGTAGTTGTTGTTGTGAGATAAGTGCGATACTACCACTGTTTAATAAATTGTAGCATTTTATTGTGTCTGTTTGGACTCAAATTTAAAACCTTGTTAACACCTTTTATAAAAAAGAGTACCCTCCTCAATCTCTTTTGTATATACCATTCTATGAGCCAAACCTCCATTCCCACCTTCCATTGCATTTTGCTATTCTCTTCTTGTCCACTCCCATAAATTGCATGGAAACAGAACCTTCCATAACAAACTAGCTGAACAAACACTCCTTATATAGTTAAGCACCTTAACCTGAGTTATAACTTATGGCTTCAAATTCACTCAACAATAACAAAGAAAATCTTCATCTTGGACATCCATGCAGAACAAGCAATTTGAAAATGCACTTGCTTTGTATGACAAAGATACCCCTGATCGATGGCAAAATATAGCCAAAGCAGTTGGTGATAAATCAGCAGAGGAAGTTAAGAGACACTATGAAATCCTATTGGAGGACCTTAGGCGTATAGAATCTGGAAGTGTTCCAATTCCCAACTATTAGTCCATAGACAGTAGCAGCAATAATACTATTGATGAAGAAAAGAGGTATTGCTTTTAGATTAATTTAGTCAAAATGGATTTCATTTCATTTTACTAATTTGTGTTGTGATTTATTTACATGTAAATTTGAATTTCTCTAGTTTTTTTTTAATTTCTTTCTAAATGCATATTCCATTTTATGGGTAAAGATACTCTGAGTTATGATTTTTTTTTTGGTGAATTGAGTTTGAACACTCAAAATAAGACATTTGGATGATGTTTTGCATTTACATATGGTATTTTACTCAAATAATGTATTTGGGATGTTAGAACATTTTTCAAGATACTCTTACGGATTTACCTCACAAGACTATATGATTAAGATGAGCGTGGTTGAAATTTTTTTATAATGTTACATAAGGAAATGGATTTGCTGCAGCTGATCTGGGTTTGAGTTGAATTTTTTTAGCTACACATTTTAATGTCAGTATGCCTGATTTCCTAGTGGTAAAATATTTGTGAGAATAGCATATTTTGTTGTAGCTTGTTCTTAAAACTTTGACTAGATGTTGCATGATTCGCAGGCTTTTCAAGTACCTTAATCAGCAGCATTGAATGGAAAGAAACAACTCCTTTAGGCACTTGTGGTCAAGAGTTATTAGAACATGTAAAAACAGCAACAAACACTCTCCTACTATTAACTGATGTAATCAAACTCAAATTACTTATCTTTTTCCAAATTAATGCAAAGCCAAAGCCAGTTTGGGAAGCTTTTTAATTTGAACTTGCAGCACCAATTATATATTTAGGACTCACTAATTCAATTTGCCATTTGCATTACTGTAAACAAAGCATCCAAGGTTGTTTCTATGTAGATATGTTATCCCTAATAGAAACTTGGTGGTGCCACTGCTGAGATCATGTCTGACCTTCTAGCTTTTGAGGCTGATAGAAGGGCTGTGAATATTACCATAAATAGGTAAGCTGAAACGAAGAAGGCTTTGTGCAACTCTTATTGTTCTAGATACTAATGTCACTAAAATTGATGGTTTTCAATTTTTGCAGCATTGGTACTGAGCTCACCAGATATGATCGTAGGAAGTTGTACTCTAATTTTGGTTTACTGTAAGCTCTTAGTTCACTATATTTTTTTAGTGCAAAAGTTTATTTGCTGGTTTTGACTGCTTCTTCTGATAATTGCTTACTTATCGTAAACAGTTATCCCTATGGACATGAGGAACTTGCTGTCTGTGAGGACATTGATCAGGTTTGATTTTTATCTTAGTTATGTCTGATGTTTTAAGTTGCTTCATTGGTAGAGATATAAGGGATTCCCCTCTTTTAGTTTGTCTTTCTTAGGGCCTGGTGATAGATTGAGTTTCTTGGAGTGACTGACTTGTGTTTAATAGTTTAGCTGGTGTTCTGTATTGCTAGAAAATGTCCTTTTGTGGTTTTTCATGTCTTTGGTTTAAGCATTGTTGAGTTGTATGACCTTATGTTGTAATTGTGGAAGCAAATTACTGAGATTGTGATTAGAGTCATTAGACTGTGAGTTGTGTATTTTTCCCTGTTTTGCAGATGTCACTTCCTACTCTGAAAGAACAGATTGCTTCTGTAACTGGAGTGTTATCAGAGCGTCAGCGCTTAATTTGCCAAGGAAAATTTCTAAAGGATGATCAACTCGCAATGGAAGAATGTAAATATGGATTATTTTAGCTTTGAGTTTTATTTTTTTGGATATTTAGCAAAAAATTATGTTGTTAATTAGCAAGTACTTAATTTGGTCTTGTACTTTTTAGATTTTTTTGGTAACTTTGTATTCTTTAGATTATAGAATAATATAATCTTATGTTATTTTGGTATGTATGATGATTATAATTTAATTTCATTATATATATATATATATACACACTACTACATTTAATTTTATTAAAAAGTGTTGCATATAGATTGAAAGTAAAATAAGTGTTGCCTATGTGAAGTTGGCAATAGTTATATATCTGTTGCTTAAACATAAGGCAACGGTTTCATCCTTGTTGCATATGCTATAGATTAATAAAACTGTTGTTGTTTATATAGCCAAAAGACAACGTTTTTTGCCTATTTGAAGTTGGCAATAGTTATATATCTGTTGCTAAAACATAAGGCAACGGTTTCATCAGTGTTGCATATGAGATAGACTAATAAAAACGTTGCTGTTTATAAGCCAAAGGGAAACAGTTATCTTAATAAAACCGTTGCATATTATGAAAGAAGAAACTGTTGCCCTTTATAAGTCAAAGGGCAACGGTTTTACAAAATTGTTGTCAAATGCAAAAAACCGTTGCCATTGACAATAGGCAACACTCACCTAGAGAACAGTTCAAAAACCGTTGCCTAAACTTTCAGCAACAGTTTTTGTACTTTAAGCAACGGTTTTGTGTCGTTGCAAAAAGTTAAAAATGTTGTAGTGTATAAATACCAGGTAATGTGCCAAGTTATGACTAAGTCTCAGCTCCCGTTTTACACATGACACACATTTCCGAGAACCTGCCACCACCGTAATACATCAACATACCGGCTTGACCGGTACATGTGGGATAACATCCCACAACATATATGAAGATAAATGCCTTATTAATGAACATGATTTACGACAAACCACTGTGACGTTGTTGGATCCATGTAGCCGACCCTATCTAATGGGACAAAGGCTTAACTGTTGTTGTAACAACTTACTCCCTTCGTCCCTATTAATAAGGCGCGTGTAACAAATTCACACGGATTAAGAGAAGTAGTTAGATGTTATTAGTCTCAAAGTTATCAAAAATGTATTAAAGTTCCAAAATTGCCCCTATATAAAACTAAATATAATCCAAAATGATGTAGTCATTATTATGGGAAAAGTAAAAAGGTTTCTTGGAATATGTAGTATAGAGTGAAATCGTTATGAGTATATTTGTATAGGTTATTTAATGTTTTCTAGATATTGTAAAGTGACTTATACTCCCCAGATTTCCTAACTTTTGGCTTTGGAAAATGCTAGGGCATTTTTTATTGAGGTCACTTGTTAAGAAGTTAAATATGGTTTAAAAACGTTAAAAATTGTAGTTTTTAAGTTCCCGAAAGAAGAATGAATTGGGACTTGCGATATTTATAAGAATATGTTGATTAATGTAAATTTTATACATGTTTTGTCCAAAATACCTCTATTTAATCCTTATTAAAAATTGATAGTACTTAATTTTTATTAGAAAGTGTGTTCTTTAATTAATGTATATTAGTTTAGGGATTAAACATAGGATAAAAATAAAATTAATAAAGAATAAAAAAAATGATTGAATGAAGGTTGAAATTGAAAATTGATTATGCATTAAATTGTAAAAAAAAATAAAATTTATGAAATAAGAAAAAGACTTAAAGGCCAAAAGTTAAATAAAAAATATTTAAAAACAAATACTCCATCTGTTCCTTATCATCTGTCATTTTTTGGAAAAAAATTTTGTTCCTTTTTATATGTCCTCTTGAAGATTTCAAAAATGTAATAAATGTTATTTTCATGTTTGCTCCTATTTTCTAAGTCTTGGTTTACATAAGCAATGAAAAAAAATTAAAATTAATACTCACTCCGTCTTTAAATATAAACACTTGCACTAACCTTTCACAGGGATTAAGGAAGTTAGTTAATATTATTAATGATGTTGGAATTGATAATATTTGGTGTATTTTTTCAAAATTACCCCTATAATTATCATTGAAACTCTAAAAAGTGTTGAGTAAATAAAGGGTATTTGTGGAAGAGAAGTACTTAATAGCATTGAAAATTTGAACATGGGTTTATATAAAAAATCAAGACCAAAGCACTAACTAGAGCTTATATTTAGAGACAAAGAGAGTAATTACATAAAGAGAAAAATATAGTGGGAAAAAACATCATAAATTTATTAGAAATCTAAGTAATACGTACTCCCTCCGGTCCTTATTATAAGTTCATTTGACCAATTTTCTCATCTTTTTAAGAAAGTTAGTTAGTATGGTTAGTGGTATTGAAAATGTAAATATTAGATATACTTTTTCAAAAGTATCCCTATAATTATTATTGAAAATCTAAAAAGTGTTGAGTAAATATGGGTGTTTGTGGAAAAGAAGTAATTAATGCCACTGAAAATTGGAAATGAGGCTTATTTTATAGATAAAGAAAAGTTCAAATAAGGGCTTATATTTAGGACCGGAGGGAGTAATCAATTTTCTTTAAAAAATGTACTCCTTCATGTCCCTATTATAAGAAAAAACATTGTCCCTAAGAAAAAATAACCGAAATCACATTTATTAAGAAAATTAGTTATATGTATTTAATTTATTCAAAATCATAAGAAACATTACTATTTTTGGAAAGTTATATTGGGAATTAAACAAAAAATAAATTAAATCAATACTTTCTAAAATGTAATTGTATTCAGAATAGAAAATTAGTTTTTTTTTTTTCATATATTTGATACCAAAATATATATGGACTTTTTTTATAATATGGATCGAAAAGAATACAGTATTTGATTTAAAATTGGAGAAATAAATAGAGACGAATAAAATAAAGTTCAAAAAATTTGACTTATAAATAAAAGCGGAACCAACCTTATTTCTATTGAACACTGAACTATGTGACGCACATGGCCTAGCTGGTCTCTTGTCCTAACAAACAGACACAAACATTTAAAAAAATAAAAATTCCTCTATAAACAATACGATAAGTACAAAATAACAAAACGGATTTTTACAAGTTTCAACTCTTCTATAAGTCAAATAGAATTAGTAACGCTTTTATTAAAATAATTAGAGATTAAAGATTAGAGATTCTAATTCTAAGCTCGAGAAAAGAGCAATGAGTGTGTTTTAAGGCACCGACCCCACATGTCATTAAATGATGATAATACCCCATTGCCCCATAAACACATGCTTCCAATTTTTTCTGTTACGAAGGAGTCAATGCTTTTCTCATAACAGTGACTCTGACTCATTCATTTCTTTGATAGGTTTTGGGTTTTTTTTTTTTTTTTTCCTGGGGCAGAGAAGTGAGTTGTTGACCTAAACTTAGGTTTATGATAAGGAATTTGTGTTTCTGGGTTTGATTATTAGTGGTTTTGGAAAGTGTCTATGTGCTAATTTTAATGGAGTGGGTTTAGGGTTTGTTTTTTTCCAACTTTTTATGTATGTTTTTTTTTGTTTTGTTGAATCTACTGGTGAATTTGGCTCTTCTGTTTTGGTGGGGTGCTAGGAATTGTGATAAAGTTTCAGTCTTTGAAGAAGAGATTGGGGATAAGCTGCATTGTTGATTCGTTTATAGTGCTTTTTTTTTTCTTTCTGGGTTTCTGTTTCGAGGCCAATTGCTTCTGTAGTTGAGAGAAATTGTAAGCATCATTTGGTGCTGTATAAGGATTTCAATTGACCTTAGATTTGTTTTGAACTTGGTTTTTGAACTGTTCTATTTCTGAGATTTAATTGACCGAAGATGGCTTGTGTGAAATTGGGTTCCAAGGCTGATGCATTCCAGCGTCAAGGGCAAGCCTGGTATGTTGCCCTTTTCCTTATGTGTTCTTTAAAATTCAAGTTTTGTTATTGTTCTTTTCTTTCCTCAAATGTGATATCTTTCTTTTTTGGAATATTTGTGTGCTTTAAGGTTTAGGATTAGGAAGAACGAGTTTACCTACTTTTAAGCTGTCGGTTTAGTTGTTTACTGAATGCTTGCTTGCTTTGCTACTTTGAGTGCTCGTAAGTGATTCAGAAAATTTGAGCTCTTGTTGAAGTGTGGTTATTGTATTCAGGGTGAATAATTAATTTTTTAATGTCTTAATTTGCTTGACAGATCTATGTCAAATACGGGTTTGGTAATTGAGGCCTGCGTGTAAAGCGGGGGAACAAAAGCTCTTCATGATGCTCCCTTATACTGTGTTCATTCTAAATTGAAATAATAATGACAAAATTATACATAGATTACAAAATGCTGGTTTTTGTTCTTCCTTTTGTATTCTCTGGATGCCCTTTTGATAGGACCAGACTTGTCAACAAAGATAAATTATTTTTTTTAATACCCCCTCCGTCCCTAAATATAAGACCCTTTTGACACTTTTATTTTATCCCTATTTATAAGACCCTTTACCAATTTTCAATGATTATTAATTACTTTTTTCCAGAAACACCCTTATTTATTTACCACTTTTTAGATTCCCATTAATATTAATAGGGGTAATTTTGAAAATACATATCAAAAGTTCACATTTCCAATATAATTAACTAAATTATTCCACTTTCTTAATGGACGTGAAATCTTCGGAGGGCGTAATTCTTAATCAATTGTATTTAGGGGCATTGCCAAAATATTTTCGTCCAAGAGTCAGAACTAACCAAACATACATGATAGATGATAATTAATTTGATTGAGGTGAAACCAAACCAAACATAAAAGAGTACACAAAAGCAATGACAAGCTTGAGGAGGACCTGGAGTCCCAGGCATACCCTAGACCCACACTCCCTTCACTCCTGACTGTATTTGAATTTAATTTGACTTATTTTCTTCATGGTTTGTGAGGAAATAATCGAAGATTACCATTTCTTTTTTGTTTTTTTATTTGATTTTGCTTCTTATCATCAAAGTGCTGTTAGTTGCCATCCATATATACCTTAGTATACCAGCTCTGATAAGGTATAAGGGAATCTTTTGCATAACAGGCTATAGTCAGTGCACTCCTTATTGCTAGGTTTTTCATTGTCCTGTGTTTCTCTAATCACTAGTCTGAAGAAAATTCAGATTAGCATTTGTTCAATTTATGATTTTACAAGGCACAGAAGGATGACATTTTTCTTTCCCTGTCTTGGATTCTTAAAGTAAAACCATTTTAAATGAGACTGACCTCAGTACTACCTGATTGGAAATACATTGTGTCTGGTGGAACATTTATTTGAAAATTTGTCATTTCTATACAATGTCTAATATTTTCGTTGCTATTATAACCACAGGTTCTGCACAACCGGGCTTCCCAGTGATTTGGTTGTTGAAGTGGGTGAGATGTCCTTCCATCTTCACAAGGTATATAATATCTCTGAGGCATTATCTATACATCTATCTTTAGAAGGTCTAGCTTATCTCCAAATTTGCCAAATTGCATGTTTGGCTTTCAGTTTGCACTCCCCAAACCCTTGTTTGGTGGGTGCAAACTTAATTTCACCTTACCTATACATATTTGGTAATATAACACTTGGGTTATTTGTAACTGAGTTTTGTTCTCAAAACCTAGTTTGAGAAGCAGCGCCATTAATCCAAACTCAGTTTTGCCAACAGAAAACAAGCATGGTAAAAGTTTACAAGACATTGCAGAGTTTTTCGTTACTAGATTAGCAAATCAAAATACTTGATATTACTACTGTTGGAATATAATTTTTGTTGGGATTGTGTCTGCGCTGAACAATCGAGCATTATTGTTTTTGTTATTGTTATTATGTTATTGTATCTTAGGGAATTTATAAATGTAATGTGGTGAGGAGCAGTATTTAGTTATTTTTAGTAAACAGTACTAATTTTGAATTCCATTTTCCTTCATATTTCATTTAATACATATTTGGTTTTTCATTGTTACACAAACACGTGTATTGCAGTTCCCTTTACTATCGAGAAGTGGGGTTTTGTTCAAATTGATTACTGAAGCTTCAGAGTCAGAAGAAGAGGAAGAATGTGTCATACACCTTACCGATATTCCTGGCGGGGCCAAAACCTTTGAACTTGTGGCAAAATTCTGCTACGGCGTGAAACTTGAACTTACAGCATCAAATGTTGTGTACCTCTGGTGTGCTGCTGAGCATCTTGAAATGACTGAGGAACATGGTGAAGGTAATCTTATTTCACAAGCAGAAACCTTTTTCAATCAAGTAGTCCTCCGAAGTTGGAAAGACTCTCTAAGGGCACTTCAAACCTGTGATGATGTACTTCCCCATGCTGAAGCGCTCCACATTGTAAAAAGGTGCATTGAATCACTTGCTGCAAAGGCGTCTACTGACCCAAATTTGTTTGGGTGGCCTGTTCTGGAGCGTGGTGGGCCCATGCAGAGCCCTGGCGGAAGTGTTTTATGGAATGGAATAAGTACTGGGGCAAGACCAAAGAATTCAAGTTCAGATTGGTGGTATGAGGATGTAACGAATTTAAGCTTACCTCTCTATAAAAGGTTGATAGCTGTTATGGAATCTCGTGGCATTAGGCAGGATATTATTGCTGATTCCCTTGTTTTCTATGCTAAAAGGTATCTGCCAGGGTTAAATCGACGTCATGTTTCTGGTGAGTCCAGTACCCATCTGACACCAGTCACTTTGGGGTCTCCACCATCCGAAGAAGACCAGAAGATTCTTGTGGAAGAGATTGATCGGTTACTCCCGACGGAGAAGGGCCTGGTCCAGGTACAGTTCCTGTTTGGTCTACTTCGAACAGCCATGATTCTTCGAGTTAGCCCCTCTTGCATGTCAAATTTGGAGAAACGGATTGGGGTGCAGTTTGATGAAGCTACTGTGGAAGATCTCTTGATGCCTACTTTCTCATATTCAATGGAGACACTCTACAATGTTGACTGTGTACAAAGAATTCTTGATCATTTCCTTGCCATGGAGCCGTTTGCAGGTGCTGCTGCCTCTCCGTGTTCAATTGATGATGTCCGGTCAATTGAATCACTGAGACCAATCATCACGGTAGCCAAGCTGATTGACGGTTACCTTGCAGAGGTTGCCCCTGATGTTAACTTAAAACTTCCTAAGTTTGAAGCCCTTGCTGCTGCTATTCCAGAGTGTGGCAGGCCTTTGGATGATGGTTTATACCGTGCTATAGACATTTATTTGAAGGTAACATATCTAGAACAGTTTGTCGCACATTAATAGATTGTGCATTACATTCTGAGGCCTAAATTTAGTATGTGTCATGCCACAGGAGGTCTATTTCTTGACCTCAGTTGATACTATGTCTAAATATCCAATATGGTTTTAAATTGGGTTCAATATATTTAAATAGTTCTTCCCATGTTTAAGTTTCCTGTGTCCAAAAACAAAAGTATCCTGTGTCGTGTCTTTGATATGAGTGGGTATACTTTACCCAAAGCATAATTGGCGTTCTATTTGTTTCATGTTTTCATTTGCAGTATTAGTAATTAGAAAATGCTAGTTTTCATTCTGTTTCCACATTTCAAAGTTTTGTGAAGGTAATGGTGAAAATGTTTTCTACTTTCATCGTTTCCTTAAAAAAATTTTGGAAACAGGAAACCCAAACACCACCTTAATTTTCAAATATATTCTTTTTCTTTCCTGACACATACCATCAATAAAATTTCATGCTAATTGTGAACTTCTAACTAGTTTGGATTGACTCACTGTTGCTATCACACAAAACTGCAGTCTCACCCTTGGTTGGTCGAGTCTGAGAGAGAGCAACTATGTAGGCTGATGGATTGCCAGAGGCTGTCCTTGGAAGCATGCACCCATGCAGCACAGAACGAGCGGCTACCCATCAGAATAATAGTTCAAGTTCTGTTTTTCGAGCAGCTCCAGCTCCGGACTTCAATTGCTGGTTGCTTTCTAGTTTCAGATAATCTCGATGGGTCAAGGCAATTAAGAAGCGGTTTAATTGGAAACAACGAGGGTGGATGGGCATCCGCCGTGAAGGAGAATCAGGTTTTGAAAGTGGGAATGGATAACATGAGGATGAGGGTATCTGAGCTTGAGAAGGAGTGCTCAAACATGAGGCAGGAGATCAAAAAATTGGGTCGTGCAAAGGGAACAAACACTTGGGGGAATGTGTCTAAGAAGCTTGGGTTTAAGATCAAGTCTCAGATGTGCAGTGCTCAAGAAGGATCTGTTAGCAACCAGAACAATGAAAGTAGTAAGGTTCAGAAGTTGAAGGACAGACATGTAAAGCACAAGAAAAGTGCTTCTATCAGTGACAAAGCATCTGTCTCTTCCATTGTTCTTTCTTAGTGTCCACATGTTCATTTCACTCCAGAGTTTTATGTTACTAAATCATATGAGCTTGAACAGTTTCTTTGCATCTGCATCTAAAGCAAGTATAGTTGAGAAGATGGAAACTAAGGTCCATTGTAACTGTATACCGTAGCTTTAGCTGTTTCTTATTCTTTGTCCCACTGTCTAATGTCTATGCATATAAAATGTTCATCATGCACATTATGCCTCCTCCTTCAAATTATTCATTTGTTTGCATTTTACGAGAGGTTCGCGTAAAGATTTATTCTATAGGATAGCTATTTTTGTTTGGGTGTTGCTTAACAAGTGTCCTAAGTGCCGGCACTTGTTAAGGTTACTAAAAGTGGAAAAAATGCAATAAATCAATATTATCTTTTCTCTCGAAAACTTCAAAAGTTGCATTTTCCAACACTTATATACTATACTTGGTAAGTTGGTTGCTTGGCACTTGTTAGTATTTGCCTTTTTGTTTTTATTTGTAATTCCTTTCCACACACTTTAAATTTTCCACTTTTAACAACTGCTATATTCTATCAAAACAAGAAAAACAACTATCATATTCTAACATCAATTTTATTTTTATTGATAAGTGATATATATATATATATATATATATATATATATATATATATATATATGGGGATGTATCAAGTGAGAAAGCTTATCTTATATGAGAATGAGAGGAACCATTATTAGCTGTTGGATTAAAATAAAAGGCTGTGATTAAAACCCCATTTTATTGAGTCACGTGCCTCATTGTCTATATCTATTTCCTGGGTCTTCATTTTATCTCTTCTTCATTTCTTTATTTGATTTTCTTAACCTACTCAAATTGAAGATCAACGGAACAAGTTGAAGATCAACGGAACACAACAATGAACACAGTGTTTCACGCTCGATTAAAAAGAAACTAACCAAACTGTTATCATCAAAAGAGTTTTTAGGTTCAATTTTTAAAGTGAATTGTTTGTAAAAAATAAAAATAAAAAAAAAAAAAAAAAACCTTTTTGTTTTGATTAATCACTTAAGAACCATTTGATTACACTTATATTTGTCTATTACAGTATGTAACTGTTTACGATTGCATAACCAAATCAAAAATCCTTTAAAATACAGAATCATGAAGGCAATTTCATTGTCAGTGACTATGCCATTGCTAATTAACAAGCCATGACAGCTCTGATGTCACTCTTGGGAGAGGAAACTGTCTAAACTCACTTATCATAAAGACAATGAAATTGATAAATATCTATGTGATTTAGAGATTACAACACATGGTGAAGCTTCTTAATCTATTATTATTCTTAAAATCATCTGAAATCAAAGGTAACGAAACAATAACAAATTACAGAGAATACTAATCGGTGTTGTTGAGAAGCAAATATGAAGTCAAAGTAGAAGAAGATGAAGATAGAACAGTCGAACACGAAGAAGTTGAAAGAATTGTAGTAGTGAAGGTTATGGACGGCAGAATAGATTTGGGGAAAAATGGAGTTACAATTGGTCTTTACTCTTCAGTCTGGAAGAGAAGGCACGTGACTCAATAAAATGGGGTTTTAATCACAGCCCTTTATTTTAATCCAACAGCTAATAATGGCTCCTCTCATTCTCATATAAGATAAGCTTTCTCACTTGATACATCCCATATATATATATATATATATATATATATATATATATATATATATATATATATATATATATAACTTTTTAATTATTACATGTATCACACAACCATTAAACAAAGAATATATTCATTAACATGTTAAGTGTCCAATATATGTGACTAACCATGAATTTTTATTCAATTAATCAACGGCAAAAAATGGTGCGAAAATGTAGTGCAAGATTTTTTAAATTTTAAACTCTTACTAGTTTAGATTACCCGTGCAATATATTAGATCACAAAATGTTGTAATATATGATAATTATTTCAAACTAAAATTCAATAAATATTTTTTTAACTGAAATGCATAATTTTATTTATGAGAATTGTTAATAATTAAATTGAATCAATCAGATTTACATTTGCAAAAATTTCTCTGTAAACTTCATTGATGATGCAGTTCTCCTCGATTTCTTCTTGATTTTCTAAGAGCATTTTCAATCCTGCTTTACTCCTGACCCTTGATAGTGCCACATACAATTGTCCATGAGAGAAAACTGGTCTCGGTAGATACAAACCAACTGTAGACAGCGTTTGGTCTTGGGACTTGTTAATTGTCATAGCGAATGATAGAACTACTAGAACTGTCTTCTTTGAAACTTAATTGGAAGTGTTTCATTGTTCGGAACCATCGTCATTCTAGGTATAAGTACTAATTCACAAACTCTATTTCCAGTTAAGATGAGACATTGAAGTACATGATTTCTCATTCTTCTTTGGCTTATTTAACATTTTAGTTCCTGAACTTAAGTACTCTTTTAGAATTGGTCCTTAAACTTTTTTTCGATACTTTGGGTCCCTGAACTTTGTTTAATTTTTGGAAATGGTTCTTTCGTCACTTAAGTGATGATATAGCCAACGACATGTCACGTCACTTTCACAATATCGACAAGTGACGTGTTATGTAGAGTCATGGGAGACTATATTAATTTTTTTTATTAAAAAAATAATTTCTTTTAAAATTTATTAAAAGATTTGATTTTATTTTAAAAAATACAATTTTTAATTATTTTTAATAAATTTGAATTTTTTTTATTTAAAAAAATTCACGTTACCTATCAATGTGGCGAAAGTGACGTGGCATATCCTCGATCATATCACCACTTAAGTGATGAAAGGACCATTTCCAAAATTTGAGCAAAGTTTAGGGACTCAAAGCATCGAAAAAAAGTTTAAGGACCAATTCCAAAAAAGCACCTAAGTTCAAGACTAAAAATTAAATAAGCCTTCTTCTTATTTGTAACCTAGTTCCATTACATGGACCATTTGATTGGTCCACATTCCTCAGTAACAAGATCTCAACTCCTTCTTTCAATGTTAATTTATGTGGTGGTAGTCCAGAACAATTTATTCCATTCAACATTTTAGGAGATATTGCATCTAGTTCGGATTTCATAGCACCTTCCTCCGTGCAGATAGAATATGAACTGAAATATATTTTTTCTTCTCCTGGAATTTTTGTCATTATATATTCATTAACTTTTGCAACCTCCAATGTAGGTCCAAGAATAGTCCTCTCCTTGAAGTAACTTGTGTCTTGTAAATTTTGCAAGTTGTGGGTATGCAAAATCAATTAATTCATCCAAAGTTTTTTCTGATTTTTTAATCAACATTTCATCTGCAATTTGAACTTCTGCTTCACCATCTGTTGATTCTTCAGAAAGTCCATCTCCTATTTTCAATAACCAGTCACTGAAATCATTCAACTTATTAACATTTAAGTTAGATGAACCAATTGTCAATCTCATGTTTTTAGTGAGCTTAAGAACTTGGCAATGTCCCCACAAGTTTGATGAATTGATTGTTGCTAGTACAATGTCTTTTCTTGAACCCTTAGGGATGACAGACAATATTTGTCGGAAGTCTCCACCCAATATTACGACCTTCCCTCCAAATGGTTTTTCTGGATTAAAAGATGGTGAATAGCGCAACACATCTTTCAAGCATCTATCTAATGCTTCATAACAATATTTGCTAACTATCAGTGCTTCATCCCATATGATTAGTTTTGCCTTATTCAGGAATTTTGCATGAGGGCTTCCTCGTTTGATGTTACAGGTTGAATCCTCATTGATGATCAACAGAATCTTGAACTTTGAGTGTGTTGTTCTTCCATTTGGTAGAAGTAACGAAGCAATTCAACTTGAAGCAACATTGAGGACAATGTCACCCTTCAATCTCACAACCACAGACAATGTATTCCATACAAAAGTTTTTCCTGTTTCTCCATAACCATATGGAAAGAAGAAACCACCATTGTTGGAATAAACAGCTTCCTTTATTTTATCATAGGCTTCTCTTTGTTCATCAGTTATGGTTTGAAAAAGTTTATTCAAGAGGTCAGCTAAACTTCGCCAATCAAAATTCAATTCCTCAGCAATTAACCTTTCCCGAACATTTGTCAACACATCTTCCGAAGGAAATGGCATGTCTGGATAATCTCTAAGGCTCCTTCCATTGGATTGTAACATTTCTTCGATATCACCGAGGGCGATATTTTTTATTTGATCGTTGTCCAAAATCAAACCTGCATATAATGGTTGGATAACAAAATTTAAAAGATTATCATTTTTAAATATGTTGTAAATGCATCCTTATAATATATGTAATTTAGAATAAATAATTGATTGATTAAGAATTTGATATTTTTGTACCTTCGCAATCCACAATTCTTCTTTGCCTATTGAGAATATCCTCAAAAATATGTGCCCAACACCTCTCCAAAACATATTCTGGTTTAGACATGTTATTTGACATCAACAGTATCACAAACAATTTCCTCATGTAATCGCCTGAAGTCCAGTCACTTGCTTCATTGATCGCATCTATAAACTCTTTATCATCCTGTAATAACCTAAGGGCATAACATGCCTCCTCAAAAGAGTTATAAGTAGTGCCTTCAATTGTTCTTACGTCCTTGAAGCTCATAGCACCCTTTTGAATATTGAATAAAAGCCTAAGATAATAGTCTTCACTATTTGCAGGTGGAACATGAGAAAGTCGACCAATCGTGAATCCCTTTTTCCTTGGAAACAACATGGAGCAATTTTCTTTCCAAACAAATTTTGTAGGGAAATCTGTGAAGGTTAAGTTTCGTGCATCTGGATATTTTTTGTTTGCTTCCATCCATTCCAACAACATTGTGGTCTTGTAAATTTGAAATTCTGGTTAACTGAAATTTGAAATTAAAAATTTGAACTATTCTGTTAAGTGATTTGGGTCTAATATATGATGTTTTTGGGCTTAATTTCACTTCCTTTTGGTATGGTTTTGGCTTGTTTCTCTTGTAAATATAGGTATTTTGTATTAGTTTTAGGAATTTTTAGTTTTGTAGAATCCTTTGAACGGTTTGATCCGTTTTGGGTATGTTTCAGGTGCTTTTGGAGCTGAATTTGGAGAAAATATTATTGGAGTTAAGAAGAGCATAAAAAGACCTTGAAAATGGCACAAGAACGGAACGAAACGGAGTCGGAACCAAGTGCGCACGCCCAGGCGTGCGGATGGCGTGCCCAGGCGCGCGTGCATCGGTGATCTCTGGGTATCAGATATGGCGCGCCCATGCGTGCTGCTTCATACGCCCTAGCGCGCAAGGTTCAAGCAGGCCCAATTGGGCCAATTTCTGAGCAATTTCGAGGGTTTCTATTAGGATTTGTATTTTAGGTATATATTTATGTGTTTAGGACTAGGTTAAGCAGCCATAATCAGTCATTATTAGAGATTAGTATTGAGTTAGAGGGAAATTACATTCTCTGGAGAACATTCGGAGGAGGAATCCATTGAAGGCTGAAGATTCAGATCAAGGATTAGTGATAATTTAGGAATGAATTACTTCTTTTCTTATTTGTTCTTCTTCTCTATGATGTGTAACTAAACCCTATTGTGTTAGGAACATGGTGGATTTGTTTTTGTAATTTATTTATATGAATTGATGTTTTTCAGTTTTTAAATCAAGTGTTTAATTGTTTTTTTTATTGTTAAGCATGAACTTGATCAATTCATGTTATGAATTTTTAGATCTGAATTGGAAAACTAGGATTTGAAATAGGTCATGCAATTAAACAATATAAGGATTCAACTTGTAGGAATACTTTTGAATTTTTATATAACTTTTCATAATTCACTGTTCTTCATCATGATTATTCAATAGCTTAAATTTCTAACGAATTAGGATTTAGCAAATTGGATAATAAACAATAATTTCATTAGAGGAATCTGGGAATTACTAATTTTCTAAATTAGTTCTTGATTTAAATGGAAAACATTGATTTATAATAAATAAGTGAAACATTCAATGAAACTAGTTCCTAACCACCATTCACCCATTATTAATTGTTTTTATTTATTTTTCCAGCAGTAAAATACTCTTTTTAATTAATTTATTTAATTCTGAATTTTAATAGATTTTACTTTTAATTACTCTTAGGTAGAAATAAGTTAAATAATTAGTAGTCCCTATGGGAACGATATCTGGTCTTCCTAGACTATATTATTTTCCGATCTAGTATACTTGCTAGAGAGTGAACATTAAGCTGATGACTTCCAATCTATATATTTATCAGCTAGTATCGTAAATTTTAAATTCTGTTAAAATAAATTTTGAAATTTGAAATTTGATTTCTTCTGTTAAGCTGATGACTTAGAATCTATATATTTATCAGTTAGTATTGTTCATTTTAGTATCATATTATCCCTTATTTATAGGAATCGGCATTAGTTTATCATATTTGAGATTTGATACACTATTCTGTTAAGTCGATTGGTTAGAATATTAATTTTATTTGAATTTTATGTCTCTATTTGATTTGAATTAGTGGCTCTTCGATGGGCCATTGACATTAATCTATTTGATTTGAAACAGATAGCAAGCAGAATGAGTGTTTCATAAGAGACTTTGTGTTGGAAGTCAAGCTAGTTGGAAGGCATGCTTCAAACTCTCTATGGACTTCAAGTTTAACTCAAGTATATGTTTTGATGATAACAAGCCAACTCAAGTTCAAGCTCACAAGTGCAAGTGTCATTCAAGATTGAAGACTCAAGCAAGCATAGATTAGAAACCTTCTCCTTAGTTCAAATGTAAGGTAATGAAGTTTTTGTTTCCTTAAGAGTTACAAAGCCAATAAGTTTTTCATTTTAGAGAGAAGAAGAAAAACGTGTTTTTGCATGAAAAAGTGTTTTATGCATTTAACCTTAGTAAAATACTTGATGTTACAAAACTCTGTATATTTTGTATGTTTGCAAGAGAGAGTAATCGATTATTTGCTCAAGTAATCGATTAACTTTGTTGCATCATAGAAAAATCAGAGAGGCTGTAATCGATTAACTGAATTTTGTTAATCAGTTACTTTCTTATGAAAGTAATCGATTACATAGGTCAAGTAATCGATTATAATTGTTGCATCATATATTTTTCAGAGGCTTAGTAATCGATTACAAGCTTTGTAGTAATCGGTTACATGATGTTGCATCATATGCATACCAGAGGCTCAGTAATCGATTAACTCCCTAGTGTAATCGATTATTATGAGTTGCATCATACAATGAACAGGAGTGGTGTAATCGATTAACTATTCTTGGTATAATCGATTACATGGTTTTCAAATGAATTTAAGAATTTCTATTTTTGAAGGAATAATCGATTACCTTCATAAAGTAATCGATTACTTCAAGTTTTATTGAAAAACGTGTCAGAATCATTTTAATTATTTCCTGATTTGTTTTTATATAAAAGATTCTGATTTATTTTATAAAATTCGAAAATGATTTTAAGTTTGAATTATTTCCTTTTTGGTTTTAAGAATCAAATCTTTATTTTATTTCGTAAATCATTTTGATTTAGTTTTGATTTTAAAACTTATTTCAAATCTTATTTTATTTTATTTTGATTTTGTTTTACTTATTAAAAATCTTTTTGATTCTAAATGGTTTTTCTTTTTAAATGAAAATCACTCCAACATTGAGCAGAATTATTCATTCGATCAGAACTCTTTTTTCATTCATTCATTCTTCTACATGTTTCTCTCTTCTTCTTCTCAAGTCTTCTACTTTTCATCGTTTATATTTTCTGAAGAACATAAACTATTATTGGTTGAGTGACTTCTAGAGAAACTTCTACTTCACTATCATAGAGCATATTGTTGTATCTGTGTTTTGAGAACACACAAAGCTATTGTAATCACTATCACTTTCTTATATTTGAAACCTTAGTGGTTAGGGAGAGAATCCCTTAGTGGACGTGTGATATGTCGTAGGGCGAGGAACCCTGCTGTGTGATTGAGGCCCCTAGCGAACAGAGGTTCCTAGTAGTGTGCGGGGTGCTCTTGGTTGTAATAGGGTGCGGCTCTATTGCTTGGTATAAGAACCCTCAGGCGGGTCGCTTAGGGACTGGACTAGGCCTTTCGACGGGAAGGCTGAACCAGTATAAAATTCACCGGTGCAAGCTTTTCTATCGCTATCTCTTTTAATTTCCGCATATTTTATTTTTTACGTTTCTGCGCTACTCGATTATCATTTTCTATCGTTTTCGCGATCTGTTTCAAACGCTTAATCTCTCCATCTCAAATCAATTTTTAATTTATAACGGTTTTTACAATACATTAATAAAACTCGATTCACCCCCTCTCGAAATTTTGAGGCCAAAACCAACACTTTGTAGAAGAGATTGGGAGCTCAGATTTGTTCATATCTATCAAGAAGGCAACACTATAGCTGACTTTTTAGTCAAAATAAGCCTAAGCAAGGACTTGGGATTTCTTGAGATCATGATGCCTTGTTCTAGTCTGAGAAGATTGTTGTACAATGACTATAGGGGCGCTGCATTACATAGGGAGTAAGGAGGAATGAATTTGAACACTTCGATGATTTTTTTTCTTTTTTTTGCTTTTGGGCTCTTAGACCCTTTATGTAACAAAAAAATGATACCATTTCAAAAAATGCATATCCGATTGAGATGAGTAAAATTAATCTATCTATCTTATTGATTATAATAGGATTTTATACTTAGGTGATAAATATAAAACAACAAGTTAGGATTTTAAAATTACTTATTGAGTTCAAAATTTTTTGTAACAGTTCTTATCTAATAAGGATTTAATGGTTATTAAGATAAACCAATAAGGAATTAATGAGTATTTGAGATTTGGATTGATTCTTGTATTTTTTTTAAACATTTCTTCTCCTCCTTTCCTCGGTGTTGAAGATAGCCCAACCGAATAAGTAAACGGAAGAAAGACCCAAAAAATAAGAAAACATAAGAAATAAATGGTTAAGCGAGAAAATGAATGGTTGGTGCATAAAGAGTTATAATGAAAAATAAACAATAAAGAGTAGAAAAGGCCAAATAAAAAATCAGATCTTCAATAAAAGACAAAGGGGTGAAATCTCATGTAGGAGAGAAATCACGGTGGAGTAGACCCACATGTACATTGGATCATTGTTCAGTCATTGGTTAAATCATGATAACAGAAATGAGTCCAATAGGGAAAAAAAAGTTTAACACAACCTTATTTATTAAACATTCATAATCTAAACTCCTTAGAGCCAAATTCTTGCAAGGTTAGGAGTCATCATGTCCGCTCAATTTTGATTCATTTCTTTCCCTTGGTTGAAGACATATTAAACTCCTTATCAACTGCTTCGTTGATATCTATAGATGTGTCTTCAATTGGCCTTTTTGAAGGTGTAAGATATGAAGCACTATCATGTTGAGAGGCATTATCTGCTACCTTCGATGAATCTCCCTACATAAAATAAATGGTACTCCCTCCATCCCTAAATATAAAGCCTCTTTGGGGGATTTCACGTCCATTAAGAAAGTGGAATAATTTAGTTAATTGTATTGGAAATGTGAACTTTTGATATATAATTTCAAAATTACCCCTATTAATATTATTGGGAATCTAAAAAGTGTTAAATAAATAGGGGTGTTTGTGGAAAAAAGTAATTAATGATCATTGAAAATTAGTATGGGACTTTATAAATATGGACAAAATAAAAGTGTCAAGATGACTTTATATTTAGGGATGGAGGGAGTATTAAATATATAGAACATTAATTAGGATATTTCACAAAAATATCTAAGGGGTAATATTTATACCTTATTTGCACTAGATGATTCGACAATACTGGTTAATAGCTCAGAGTTTTGTGGTTGGAAGTTGCACTGTATTATCAAAAAATGGTTATAAGAGGCATAAGTATATGTTTTTAAGTGTTATTACGTGAATAGATTTAAACTTGATTTGAATATTCACTGCATCAACATTACATTTTTGATCAAAAGCTAGGATCACCTCCTCTTCACAACATAGCTTTATTATTCCAATTTTGTATAGGTGAAAAGAATTGAGATCTAGAATCTTGAACTGAACTTTGAACAACATCCTCTTTCCTAAGAAATCATTAATCTCCTTTGGATAGCTTGATTTATCACCCTTCTACAAAAACAGTAAAAATTTAACTTTTGAAATATGTAATGCGTGCCTTTTATTTTTTAAATCTAAATTTAAAAATGTTATAATACATACTTTAGCAATGTATTTAGATCGTAGATCATTTGCACTTATTTGCAAAAAAAAACCTTGCAGCCTCGCTATCGTATAGAGCAAATGTTGCATAATCCGTGTCATCTCCAACAATTAGCTTTATGTTATATCTTTTTTCAATATGAAACATATAACACTTATTAGTATTGCCTTTTTTTTTAATTTAAAAAATGTTTAAAAAAAAGATATGCTCATGTACATAGGAATAAAGGACATTGGACAGTTCTCACATTTCGTACAGAAAAAGCTTGTTGGTTTCTCAATCAAACCTGTCTGACATTTTTTGCAACCATTGTACCACCAGGTAAGAGGAGATTGAATGTCTCTTATAGTTCCAACGGTGACAAACACCCCATTCTAAGAAATAAAATAAGTTAGTTTAATGGGTTTGACAATTTTTTTTAAAAAAAATGTTAGACAAATTCAAATTCATAAAATTAAATAAAATAATACCTCAATAGAGTCCTTTATATCATCTATTGTCCTCAAAACATTTTTATTGAAAAAATCATCTTCCATTGAATACAATGACAACTCAGGAACAATTGTAAAATCTGAATTCTATCAGTGCTTTCTTTAATTGAAAGCTTGATAATTAAAAGAATTAATCTTAGAATGAATCTGAATTCTATCAGAGCTAAGTTTCACTACACAGACAATAACACATAATTACTCCTTATGACTCTTTTTGTCACTGGCTTTCCTTAGCAATCTTCCAACGTCACATCCATTAATGTGAGTGAGAATCTGAACCTTCTCCCAATTTTGTCTTTTTCATTCATCAATAAATAAATTATTTTAGTGAAAGCTTTCTCACTTCTTAGTTTTGCACTATTGCTGTGTTTCCAATTCCTTCCCGTTGGGCATTATTGCCTAAATTTTGTTTTCCTTTCAAAAATTGTATTTGATTATTTTTGCTATTTTCATGCTTATTAGAAGTTAGAAGTGATTAACCCAAGTGGATTGGCCTAGTGGAAACTGATTGGGCGCTTAGGGACTTCAGGGTCAAAGGCTCGGGGAGTCCCAGTGAGGCAACAATTCCTGAGGATGATCCATACCATTGAATCAAAGACTCGCACAGTTCGCGAATCCGGGATGGATTAGTTGGGCTACAAAAAAATGTGAAGCCCAGACACCACCTGATTTCGGAAAAAAAAAAAGAAGAAGTTAGAAGTGATTATAGGGTCTTAACACTTCTCTAATTTATTCTGCAACAGAAAGTAGTGCTAGGGGTGGAAATATATGATGGAAAAATAATTGTTTAAATTTATCAATTAACAACTAATTTTTAAATACTATTAATTAATTAACAGCTAGTTTTTAAATTTATAAGAAAAATTTAGAAAAAAAAACTTTTCACGAAATTGGGTAACTTCTGGCATATCAGCATTAATATAAAGCCGACTGTTAACGTTGTATTCGACATACCCATTGTTACTGTTCAAAATTCAAACATTTTAACTCTATTAAAAACATTGATTAATGCCCATAAAAATAAATATATGATTTAATTTACAACATATGAATAATACATACAGTTAAAAAACTTCATTTTTCCAAATTGGACTAAGATGATATATTGGGTAGTAGGATGCTGATCAAGATATGCAGCGAATTGATCTACATAACAACCCCATAATGTACACCAGAGCTTTCCCTTCTCCTTGTCATTAATTTTAACAATTTCGTTACCAATTTAAATAGGTTTAAACTAATAAATATTTTACTATGAATTAATTATTTAGAACTTACTCAAGATCATCAAGTTCAAGAACAATATATTTGGTTGCTTGAAAAGGAGTCACCTCTCCTCGACCAGATAACAAACCAATAACATCTAGCAATAGCATAAAATTATGTTTATTTCATGGTAATAAATATATATAAATTAATATGAAGATAAAATAAATAAATAAAGTAAAACATACCAAATAAATGAGCATCCTCTTTTGTTGTGTTCAAAATGTACTCATTTGACAAAAATGAATATCCATTTTGTGGAATACGGGGATCTTCCAACGGAGTAACAGTAGTGTATTTTGTGAAGTATAATTCATTCATGTCGTGTAGGCTTGAATGAAGCTCCATTTTTCGCTACAACGAATTTCTGTAATTCATATACTTTTCCTTCCTCGAAAAGATGCTCAAAATTGGATAGGTCTTCAGATTTTATGGTGACTCCTATTTACTGGGACGGTAATGTAAAGAAGAGAATTGTCAAAAATATGGTAGTATTGTCCATTATTGCATTTTGAAACATTAATAATTATAATAAAAAAAATGAAACGGGAAAAAAAATAATATCTCTTCATCAAGAAGAACCATGTCTAGAATAAATTTTTGACTTCCATCTTATTATTTGGACCCTTACTTTCCATGAAATCTTGACATTTTCTATATTAATATCTTTGATCATATGTTGATCTGCCATTTTTATTTTTGAATGTAATTTTGATTCAACTTTAAGTTGAAAACTGTTATTTATAATTGATTTGAAATGCTGAATTTTTTTAATCATATTTAAAATTTGAATTTGAATTTATTGTTTCTTATAAGTTAGTCGAATTTGAAGTTGCACAAATGAGAGATTCGGTTGTTTCAAGAGTACGGGGATCTTATCTTCACAAAATAAGATCATTCTGAAAATCCGTTGGAATTGATTTGTTACAAGATAAATTTGCTCATCCTGTTATTTCAGATAGATACGGGGGTCTTTTCTTGTTAGCCGTTCTTTTTTTAAAAAAAAATCATAGCAATTATTTGTTATTATCTTATAAGCTTGAATTATTTTAAAAACAAAAAATTGTGGGAATTATTTGTTGAATTTTGAATTAATTTTTTAATAAAAAATTGGGCAAAATTATGTGGAAGTGACACCTCAGCAATTTTTGAATTGCAGGTATCCTCTTTTTATAATATATATAATTGAAATTGATTTTGAAGTTTATTTTGTTATTTCAATAAAGAACTCATCCTCTAACATCTTTGCTATATAAAAATAAATAAATAAATTAGAAAAAAAAAATTGGATGATCTCATATCGTTCAGGATAACTACCATTGATGTAGAATGAATTCATAATTTTAATCTCATGACCGCACTATTGGTGCATGGGATGGGACCATCCCAAAATTTCCCCGTTCCAAAATTTCGAAAATTGTCATATCATTACTGTGAGAATATGTTAGCCTGTTGAATTTTCAAGACTTAGGGTGGACTCAAGAGGGATGTTGAGGCTGAAAAACATGACTTATATGAAAAAAAATTAACTAGCAAATACATATACTTACATAAAACAAATTCATACATAACTAAAACAAAATAATATAAACTATTACAATATATTGTTAGCGTCATTAAGAACATAACAAGATCAAATGTGTACCTTTATTTTTTAAGTTGGAGAAAATATCATCAATTATCATATTTGAGGTGAATCTTATTTTGTGATTATCTAACTTACGAGGTGAGATTCTTCATATTTTAGCTTCAAGCGTTAGGTTTCATCAAATTACCTTTTCATTTTCATATATTTTGGGGGTTTCGGGTTCCTTTGATAAAAGGTGGTAAAAGTAAAGGGAAGGAATGATAGGATCGGGTAGCTCAACCACTATTGAAATTTTGAGCTTAGTGAAAAATCGAATAGCTGGACCTAACACCTGAAATAGAGAAATAAAGGAAAGAGACCGGGGAGATCTTTGAGTCAAAGCTAAGAACCACAACAAGTGGATTGACATCACGTCTTAACCCAAAACCTTAAGACATTAGATTCATGAGTCTAATCACTTATATATTAATCACTTTACCCCTCATTCCTCGATCGAGACTTATCTCATTCGCGCTTAATCCTAACAATCTCCCTCTAAAGTGTGAGTTATCCTCATAAGAATATTATTTAATGGCACCAGGAGTGAGCGAGTCATTGTCGCGCTATTTCATTTAAGAGCCCAACCACCTAACTATGGGCTACTATTGCTCTTCTTCACCAACAGCCTATTCCCGCCCGACCCACCTAACTATGGGTCAGTGATGCCACTCTTTGTACTCGTAATGATGTTCATCTCTAATGGGAGATGATGACTAGCCTTTGGTCACTCGGAAGACTTTCGATGCTAGGGATCCTACACTTAAATTTATCAACCACCATTATCTCGAATACTCAACCAAATTAAATCATGGGTTCTGATACCATTTATTATAATATGAGAGAATAATAACCGATGAGATTTTTAACCAATGGGCCAAAGCTAAGAACCACTACAAGTGGATCTGACACCATGTCTCAACCCAAAACCTTAAAGCATTAGTTTTATAGGTCGAATCACTTATAAATTCCTTATTCCACCAATCACTTCTCAATGTGAGACTATAACACAACCACAACACAAAATAACGTAAAAAAAACTCCACAAATAGAGGAAAAAACCACGACCGTTAACACTATGTGAAAGTTTTTACGATACATGTACTTTCTTTCAAACTCCCCACGACCCACGACTCTTGTACACCCACACTCTCCAAATCAAGGATCTAAACTGCACAACACTAAGATTACAGAAAAGGAAGAATGAAGGAAGATATATAAAACATTGTTTCTAAATATGGGCAGGCTGAATCAAAAGACTCAAATCTAGTATGTAACCTTGATCTTTCTTCGCCCCCCTTGCAATTCTAAAACCTATACAATATGGATTAGTTCTAGGATGGTGTTTTTCAATCATATCCAACAAATAAAAGTTAAGTGATAAGTGTTATTATTATATGATGGAAAAATATGAGTGCCGTAAAAGAGTTACACAAAGAAAAATTATTGAACCTGAGAATTAGTTGTCGTGTTCCAATATTGATGAAACACCACGATGTGTCCGATGGGTTGTTGTAGCTGGCGAGGGTGACCCCGGTCCTACGTATCCCTAGTAAAAAAGGAATCAAGCCACACGCAGTTCTTGAGAATAGGGTTGAGAGAACATACCTTAGCCCCTATAGCATGGTGATACTTATAGGGGAAGTTGTTGTGTGCATGTGGGCCTGTATGGGCCTGTTAGCTCGATGTGTTTGTGTAGGACTAGGAAAGGTACCATTTAGATAACCTTTCTAGATCATGTAACAGATAAACACGGTAGTTATCCATTGTGTTACAAGTTGTACGGAATTATAGGAGGAAATCTAGGGCGATGGGACTGTAGTTGGTAAGATAAGGGTGTTGGTAGCATGTTCATAGCTGTAATCCAGTGGCCCGGAAAACCTCGAAGAGTTCCTAGCTTGGTTATTGGAAAATGACCATGTGTTGGTCAGCAAGTACCGAACGATGGGTCTGAGTAGTCGTTGTTCGGCGTACGGTCGGTTAAGATGGGGGTAGGTCAGAACGAGGTCTGGTCCACAACATAAGCCCCCCAGCTCGGGAAGAGTCGTAAAGACTCTGTGCCGAGTTTTAGAGCCTTTTTGTGTTGGGTCGATCAGACGTCTTTTTTCAAGGCTTGGTGGTGACGTAAAAGACTGTTCGCAGCCGAGGTCTTTTACTCGGAAGAGTATCGCGGATGGTTGATAGTGTTCTTTGTGCCCGGATAATGATACTAAAAGAGTAACTCTATTTGGAGATTCTTACACCTCTCTCATCAGGGTGTGTTAAGAGTAATATCATGAATTTGATCGTAACGTTTACAAGTATGCTATCAGAATGACTGCCTTGGCCGAGGTGCACTCCTCGATCCTGTGATGTATTTTGCCGATGGCCAAGTTATCGAGGTAGCAATCCCTGTTTTCACTTGTAGCCACGTCGATCTGGTCGGCCAACCGAGATCGTGGGCAAGTGCGTTGGGACGTGATCCGAAGTGAGTAAATGTATTAAAGTAATACCTTGATGAGAGAGGTGTTGGAAACCAACAAGAGGCCTAACAATCAAGTAGAGGGGGTGAATAGGAGATTGAAGCTAATATGACAATTTTTCGATTTATTGAAAACTTAACTGAATGTTGTTCGGGTGTGAAAATAAATGTCGAGCGAAAAATCGAGCAGACAGGGTTAAATGATTAACCAAATTGATGAACAAAATGGTTAATCGGTTAGCCGAGCTGCTTAGAACAAGAGCTTTGAGAACAACACTCAAGTCCGACCTACAAGACTAACGATTGAAAACTTGGATGCTCGAAATACAGCAGAAAACACTTAAGCAAATACTGCAACTGTAAAGCGATAAAGAAATAAAATGAACACCCGAGATTTATCCTGGTTCACTCTCACCCTGAGAGCTAGTCCAGTCCCCTCTAAAAACCTTTTAGAGAGCTTTCACTAAAAATCGATTTTCTGGGTTACAAAAGGATTTACAAGAGACTACCCCTCTACACCTATCAAGTCAAACGAGTGTACCAAACTCGTGACAAACTACCCACAACAAATCGATGACCAAAGAACCTCTTTGGAACCTTTTCAACATGGAAAAGCT
Source organism: Crotalaria pallida (assembly GCA_037953625.1). Taxonomy (NCBI): domain Eukaryota; kingdom Viridiplantae; phylum Streptophyta; class Magnoliopsida; order Fabales; family Fabaceae; genus Crotalaria; species Crotalaria pallida. The sequence goes on along the minus strand of CM075650.1, from coordinate 43,919,102 downwards.
TTCTCGATCAAAGACCAGCTTTTCACTTCAGCAAATACAGCGAACAAGATTTATGAATGAGGATGGCTCCAATTCGAAACACTCTTCGAATGAGTATGAAGATGTGAAGTTCAAGAGTGAGTCGATTTTGTGAAGGGTAATCACAGAGAAGAAATAAGTTGAACTTAGAGTTAGGATTTGAAAGTTTAAATCTCTAAGTTCTTGAGAAGATTCAAATGATCTTCTTCTCTGTGAGTTTTTAAATTCTGCTCTGTTTTCAAAAAGAGAATGAAATTGAATTGCAACAAAAAAAAATTGTTCAGAGAAGTGTCACCTGTAACCATTGAAAGCACCCCTATTTATAGTCTTTTTTGGTTTCCAGAAAAGAGAGAGAAAGAGCCGTACGGAAAAGGCATTTCTTAGTTTTTCAGAAATGAGAAAAGGACGGTTGTACGGAAAAGCCATGGGGTTTTCAACGGCTACATTTTGACAGCAGAGCAGTGATGTTGACCCTTCACCAACCTTTGATTTTAACTCATTTTGAATTTCAAACTTGTTCTAGTGTTGCAGTTAAAATCCTAGAACTTCTACCCAGACTCAACGGTAATAAAAGGTACGGCACAACTGAGCAGAGTCTGAAGGTTGAAGAAGATGTGTTGTTCGAGATTGAGCTTCGTTCGAGCCTAGTCTGAGATTGGTGTTGCCGAGCCTTGAACTTTGTTCGAGCTTGATCTGAGATTTGTGTTACTGAGCCTTGAGCTTTCCTCGGCAACCAGACTTGAAACTTGAAGTGGTTCAATATTCAGAGCCTTCTGAGCTTGTTCTGAGCCGATCAATATCCGAGCGTACTGTCTTGAAGTGAAGAGCCGAGCTTTTCAAACTTGGATGAACTTTCGCCATGATCAAGAGCCAAGCTCAATCCGAGCTGAAACTTCAGAAGCAGATATCCGAGCTTCTGCCTTTGGTGGAATGCATGAGCAGAACTAAGTCTGACGCTTTTGACATTGACCCAACGCCGAGCTCTAATTTACTTGACATTATCAACATCATTGATTCTTCCGAGCTTATATATTTGACATCATCAAAATATCTTTGGTTCTACAATCTCCCCCTTTTTGATGAAGACAAATATTCTCTTGAAAGTTTGTTGCTTTTTGTGTTCTTCCTTCGACTGTATGCTTATAAACTGATTGGACTCAGCACTGATCAGAATCTGCTCGAAAATGTACCACTTGATGTTGCTATGAAAATGCTCAGATCAGAATGTGTACTACATGTCAAAATGATCCACTTGTAGTACTTGTTGCTCGATAATGCTACCACTTGTTGAAATCATAAAAATTTTAGAATTTGTGGAGCCGTTCGTTAAGTACTCCCCCTGAGTTTATGCTTGTACACCTTTCTCCCAATTTATGCTCGCTCGCACATATCTCTCTCCATTAAGTATTTGCACCAATCAAAAACAACAGCACACCTTTCTCCCCCTTTTGGCATGATCAAAAAGGAGCCAAAGATTAAGCACAATTGCCAAAAGGGAAATAAGTTGCTTGATACCATTTGATGGTAACAAGACTTGAATTATTAAACACTTTTCTTCCCTTGAAGAATTTAAAAAAAAATCGTGGAAGAAAATTTTCATTGTTCTCCCCCTTTAACAGTGAAAGTATGCTTCTCAACAGAGAAGATAAACGACAGAGAAGAGAATGACGAATATTAAAATATGAAAGTTCAAATAAAAGCATAAACCAACACCTTTCTCCCCCTTTTTTTAAGGAAAATGAAAACATGCGTCTCGAAAAAAGAAGATAATTTAAAGGAGAGAAAGAGAAGTTGGAGGATGTGAAATTTCAGGAATTTAAACAAATACACAATTGAATGATACGATCGAGATTATGAAGGTGATCAAGTTTATGATAGACTGAAAAACCAATCTCATGCCGAGCACATGCTGAACTCATCCATGATGCCGAGCTTACGTCAAGCATACACTGGATTCATCCAGAATGCCGAGCTCACGCCGAATTTTATAAAGAGTTTCCCTCGGCAAAGGTTTTGTAAATACGTCGGCTAATTGATTTTCAGTACTAACAAATTCAATGACACAGTCACCTTTTTGGACATGATCTCGTAGAAAATGACGCCTGATTTCAATGTGTTTTGTTCGAGAGTGATACACTGGATTCTTAGTCAGGTTGATTGCACTTGTATTGTCACATTTGATAGGAATGTGATCTAAAATTAAGCCAAAATCTGATAACTGTTGTTTCATCCAAAGAATTTGAGCACAACAATTACCAACGGCAATGTATTCGGCTTCGACTGTTGACAAGGCGACACAAGCTTGCTTTTTAGAAAACCATGACACAAGGGCACTGCCGAGCAAGTGACAAGTTCCACTTGTGCTTTTTCGGTCAAGCTTGCACCCAGCAAAATCGGAATCCGAATACCCAACCAAACTAAGATTGGCATCCCTAGGATACCATAGACCAGTGTTCACAGTTCCTTTTAAATATTTAAAAATTCTTTTAACCGCCGAAAGATGAGATTCTTTGGGATTAGCTTGAAAACGAGCACATAAACAAACACTGAACATGATATCAGGCCGAGATGCAGTCAAATATAGAAGACTTCCTATCATGCCTCTATATTTGCTTACATCCACAGCTTTACCTGACCTATCTTTGCCAAGATAGTTAGAAGTGTTCATGGGAGTGGCAGCTTCTTTGCAATTTTCTAAGCCGAATTTCTTGAGGAGTTCCTTGCAATATTTTCCTTGATGCACAAAGGTTCCCCCCTCAACTTTCTTTACTTACAGCCCGAGGAAGAAAGTGAGTTCTCCCATCATCGACATCTCGAATTCACCTTGCATTAATTCAGAGAATTTCTTGCAAAGAGACATGTTAGTAGCACCGAAAATTATATCGTCAACATAAACTTGTACTAACAATAGGTCCTTTTTGGATTTATAAATGAATAGAGTTGTGTCAACCTTTCCTCTTTCAAACCCTTGATTAAGTAGAAATGAGCTCAAACGATCATACCAAGCTCTTGGAGCTTGTTTCAAACCGTAAAGAGCCTTTTTCAGTTTATAAACATGGTTTGGATATTCAAAATTTTCAAATCCAGGAGGTTGTTTTACATAAACTTCTTCATTTATAAAGCCATTTAAGAATGCACTCTTTACATCCATTTGGTATAGGGTGAAATTCATAATAGATGCGAAAGCAAGAAAAATTCAGATTGCTTCAAGTCTAGCAACTGGAGCAAAGGTCTCATCATAATCGATACCTTCCTCTTGGTTGTATCCTTGAGCAACTAATCTAGCTTTGTTTCTGATAATTAAGCCTAATTCATCTGTTTTATTTCTGAAAATCCATTTCAAGCCGATTATTGTATGATCATTGGGCCGAGGAACCAATTCCCAGACATCATTTCTGATGAATTGATTCAGTTCCTCTTGCATGGCAATTGCCCAATGTTCATCTTCAATGGCTTGATCAACAGAATTAGGTTCAATTTGAGAGACAAAGGAAGCGAAATTGCAAAAATTCTGAATAGAGCGACGAGTTAAAACTCCCTTAGACATGTCGCCCAACACATTTTCTATTGGATGGTCCTTGACTCTCTTCCAGGCTGGATTCAGCTCGAGTTGCTTTGCTTGGCTTGGAATGAGTTCGGACTGATCATTGAGAGTTTGGCTCGGACTGAGTTCAGTTTGTTCCTTGTTTGTTCTGCTCGGAACAAGCTCGTCCCTCTGATTTCTATCTTCAGCAGTTACATCCTTTTGAGCTCTTTCAGTTGTTGTGCTAGGATCATGTTCTACCATAGTTTGATCCTCTCTTTCTGCACAACTAACAATGTCTCTCCGAGGAGACTCATCAAATACCACATGTACGGACTCTTCCACAGTGGAGGTCCTTTTGTTAAAAACTCTAAATGCTTTACTATGAGTAGAATAACCCAAAAATATTCCTTCATCGGCTTTAGAATCAAATTTGCCGAGATGCTCTTTTCCATTATTTAAAATAAAGACTTTGCAACCAAATGCATGAAAATGAGAAATTTTTGGTTTTCTACCCTTGTAAAGTTCATATGGAGTTTTCTTTAAAATTGGTCTGATGAGGATGCGGTTCATTACATAGCAAGCTGTGTTTACCGCATCAGCCCAGAAATAATGTGGCAAATTGTATTCATTAAGCATGGTTCGGGCTAGCTCTTCAAGAACTCGGTTTTTCCGTTCCACAACTCCGTTTTGTTCGGGAGTCCGAGGAGCAGAAAACTGATGTTCTATGCCGAGCTTGGAACAAAACTTGTCAAATTTGTAGTTTTCGAACTCGCCACCATGGTCTGTTCGGATTACAACTACTTTTTGGTTAGCTCGGTTCTAGAGTTGCTTGACAAGCTCTTTAAAATTTTCAAAAGTATCACTTTTTGATTTTAAAAATAAAGTCCATGTAAATCTGGAAAAGTCATCTACAATTACTAAAGCATAGAGATTGCCACCAAAGCTTTTTACTTGTGATGGTCCAAACAAGTTCATGTGTAACATTTCCAAGGGTCGAGTTGTTGAGACCATCAACTTAGATGAAAAATCATTTTTCTTTTTGGTTGGTTTGCACTTCTTGCAAGACGAGAAAACCCCCTCAATATTAAAGTTCAGCTTTGGTAAACCAATCACTAAGTCTTTTGATTGTAGTTTCTTTAACTGATTTACATGTATATGAGCTGTCCTTCTATGCCATAACCATGTATCACTTTCTTTGCTAACCATGCAAGTAGTCATCAAAGAGGTGATTTCATTCAAATCAACCAAGTAAGTGTTGTTATATCGTTTTCCAACAAATTTTACAGAGTTGTCCTCGTCACTTTTAATAATGCAATGGGTAGAGGTAAAAACAACATGGTTACCAATATCACAGAGTTGACTTATGCTTAAAAGATTATGTTCTAGCCCTTTTACAAGTAAAACATTATTGATAACCAAGTTGGCAGAATTACTGACTTTACCTTCACCCAATATTTTACCTCGGTTGTTGTCACCATAAGTGACGTAGCCCTTATCTGAATGTGAAAGTTCAGTGAATAAATTTTTGTCCCCCGTCATGTGCTTCGAGCAGCCACTATCAAGGTACCATCTGCTCTCCTTTGCTCGGAAGCACACCTGCATCACAAAAATATTACTTCTTTGATTCGGGTACCCAAGTTATCTTGGGTCCCTCGGGGTTGGCAGTTGGATCTTTCCTGTTAACTACCCAAACAAAATTGCCCTTGGCTACACCATAATGTCGGATTTTGCATTCATTGGGTGTATGACCATGAAGACTACAGTAGGAGCTGCTCGGCTTTTTCAAATTATTAAAGTTTGAGACGTATCCGAGCTTCCTTGCTGTTTTCTTCTTGATCTTAGTGTAGCCTAGCCCAGTTTTGTTTGAATAGTTTCTCTGATTGGCTAACAGCCTATCAAACAAACCATCACTCTTGTTGACAGTTGCACTTTTAAATTTTAGTTCAGAAATTTCTTTTTCATATCTCGTGCAGCAGTCTGTAACACCCCAATTTGGATCAAGAATTTTCACTAAAAATTTGAGCCATTTTTTTTATAACATTATCAAAATCAATTCAGTTTAATTCTTTTACCAAAAGATTTTCATAATACAATTTGATTCATTTGGTTTACAAAAATGCTTTAGTACTTGCATCATAAAATTCTATTTCCAAAAAGAGATGTTATCATCCAACACATTCCCAAAAACTCATTTTCTAAATGTCATATTTAGTCGATGGTTAACTTGCGGAAAAATAGTTTAATTACTTTATGAACATAATATATAACAAAAGGAACTTCTTTTATTTCATTTCAAATAATCATTTATTACAACAGGGGTTACATTCGGGATAGAGTAATCATGTCCTACCCATCTAGTGATGGAATACAGAAACAGAGACTATACTAACTTAGACTACTAATCTTCATTGCTATCCTTCATCACAAGTATCTGAAATACTCCTCGGCTTGCCGCTTTTGCATTCTCCCCATAAATATACTTCATCTCACGATCGTTTTTCAACTTAAGCAACCATCACTTGAAATGCTACATGATCTGACATCTGTGAACATTGTCCCCAATGTCCACAGGGAAAGAAAAGAAGAGAGAGAGTCAACGATCCGGACGAAATAGTCGTCGACGGCATGGACTTACTCTAAGGGATCACATTAGAACTCACACACATACAACTTTAACAAAGCATAAGCTTTACATTATAACTTTATCCCATTAACATCTCATAGTTATCATGGGTTCACCATAATCATAACATTACTATGTTATCCTTATCATATCATCAAAATTTAATCTCATTATTCAAGTGTTCCATACTCATAACTTTCCACTAAGTCTTTTCACAACCATCAATGATTTAGGGAGGGAAATCATTGAGGTAAGGGTAGATTAGCACACACGATACATCTCCTCCTTCAATATCCAACCACGTACTAGTTCGGAAAGCAGATGGGACGCACAGGAATCCTAACCACACAGGCATCGAAGTCAAAGGGTACGTACCAGCTGAAACCACGCCAGTTGGCCAGCAAACAAAACATAGTAAACAACTCGAGATCCGCCATGATGGAACCATCAATATGGCCAACCGCCATGATCGTCGTAAGAAAATCAGTGACTTTTAGCCTTGTTCGGATTCTCTCTACACCATCTAAGATTTGCTCAAGGGGGCGACAGCTCTATCCCTAGTTGTACGTGCAGTCCTCGCTACGATCAACGCCCAGCAGGTGACCTTGATCATTGTAACATCGTCCCGCCTAGGGTAGTGCTCTTAGGCTTCTTGACGAATCACCACCATTGCCCTCCCCTATCGCAATCACCACTTGGCGGAATGCCCGACCTCCAAGTATACGGTATCTTTCCTCTCCACTACTTCACTCTCAACGTAGTTAGAAAGGATTGGGTCCTAAAGTCTTTTAGTTCTTTAAAATCTTTTATTAATCCTAAGTTTGGTCGACCCATTCTAAGTCTCGCTTCTAACGGGCCTCGACCTCTAAGGGACCATAGCAAACACCTCCCTATCGTACAGTGGATTCCACAAGACATGAGATCACGACAAAGTCATTCACGTGGCCAGTCACTTAAGGGGATAAAAATAAAGTCATTGTGCCGCTTGCACCATCACTTTACACTAACAACGATCCTCAAATTTCACAATCATACTTCCAAATATTTCAAGTCTTTTCATAGGAACAACAATTCAATATACATTGAGCACACTTCCATAGGATAAATCCTTATCCCAAAATAATCCCAACATATTTGTTATCTCATCACTTATCATTTTATCATCTCCAAAATCATTAAAGCAATATACAATATACAACTTCAGAATATACAACATGGTATAACAATTATTAACAGACATAATATTGAGGAATCGTATTTTTCGTAAGGACGGCGGAACACACACACATTTGCCGTCTTACTACTCAACCTATAGATTCCTAGTTCCGACCTTTGAGATGATACGGAACGCCCTAATGCTACCTCAGTGCCATTATGTCTTAGGAAGGTTGCTCTCTCACCTGGGATCCATGCTTACTCTGTTTTCAACCTTTTGCGTTCACAGCTCCAGCAGCTCGTTTACTTTTAATTCCTTTTATTTCTTAAATGATGAACGACATACAATCAATATCAATAAATACCTTATACCATCTACCTACTTAAGTAAAAACTAAACCCAAAGCACCAAAGTTCCTTAAAACCAAAATTCTTTTTAAAACAGAAGTCCTTTTTAAGGCATCAGGTAATTTAAAATAATTCCTTTTTTGGAAAACACACTTCTAACAAATACCACTTTCTTAAATAACCTTTGAAATCAAAAGACTTTGTATAAGGATATACAACACTTGAAAAGTAAATCATTCCTTTTCCGAAACTCAAGGCCTCTTAAACATTACTAAATAAAATCTTTAAAACCAATCATTAAATCAAAATCACTTTTCAAAAATATACAATCATTTACACATCCTAAGATCTATAAATTAAATACAAAATTTAGAACTTAATCAATTAAATCAAAAGAGACTACTTCTACTTTCATTAACTCATAATTCAGTTCCAAATGCTTATATAACAACTACCATTATAAGCCACTTAAACAAATAACTTAAACTTGATATAATCTTTTAATCATTTGGTCAGTCAGGAAACACATTTTTAAAAATTAATACAAACACTTAACACATCAACAATCATTCTAAAATATGAACTTATTCACTTATCAAGTCAAAACAAGTTCTATTTTAAATATCATGCAACTATATGAAAATCTTTTCTGGACATCAGCACGAAATAAAGTTGCATTACTTCACAGTTACCCAAAAATTCATTCTTTTCAATTTTCTACTAAAAGATTCACATCCAGATTCTAAAAATGAAATTAAGCTTAAGAAAGTAATTTTTTCCACACTTATTCAATTATGGGCAGCACTTAAATTATTTCAATTCACCTTAAATCTTATAGACATACTACTAAGGTCAATATAAAACAAATCTGGACAGCCACTCAAACAAATTGCACTTACTCACAATTTTCATCAAATTAAAGTTCTAACCTCTATTTTCAAAGAACTAAGAATTATAACTCAAAAATAGTCATAACTTATAAAAATAGTTACATATAGATTATTTAGAGAAGTATTGCATCAATTAGACAACAATATTCATAGCATACATTTACTTATCTAATGAAATACTATAACTTGCCTAGAACTCTTAACATTATATTTTTATATCAAAACACAACCCACTTCTTATTTACTAAATTCAAACAATATGATAACCATACCCAAACACACACATACATAAAAATCATTTTTATAATTACTTAAATCAATTTATCAGAGTTGTACAGTACTCACATACAAACTTTAAACTCATTTTTCTCTTAAACTATAACCCTAACAATTGATCTACTTTTTCCTATACACCACATACACGTCCTATTATCTACTTGACATTTAAATATTATATCTTCACATTCAAAACAATTCTGGACAGTAGCCTAATTACTTTTAAAATCTACTTTTTAATCCTAAATACTTATACTACAAGATTGACATATATTTAATCATTCAAGAACAACTCATAACATGAATATCATACATTTTTCTAGTTTTTGGACAACATGCATATCTAAACTTAAAAATTCAATTTCTCTCAAACAGAAAATCGAAAACACATGCCGTTTTTTCCTAAATTCTTATTACAACTTCTACTATAATAAAATGACAAAATTAAACAAAATAAAATAGTTGCATCTGCTGTACAGCCACAGAAAAGTTGCATTACTTCAATAAGTTCAAGTAAAACAATCCAAAAAATCATACACAATTATGCACAATTCCTACTTATGCTACAAACATTAAAACACTATTATTTCAAATAAAATATTACTTTTTCATTATTTATAATTTCTGGTCAGCAAATTATATTTTCTATAAAATCAAATTAATCAATCAAAAACACTCATTTCTATTTGTTTCTACATTATAATTGCACATACAGACAAAGTATCATTAATACCTTTAAAAATAATCATTTGGGGTCTTGACTAATTAATTTTTTTTAGAATAAAACTTAAATTTCCAGAATTAAAATCAGACTTTCAAAATTAATCTTTTCCATAAAAACATGTAATACATTCCATAAACATACTAAAGCAATCATCAAATCAATTAGAAAATTTTAATTAGTTTAATTCCTTTTTCTCTAAAATTCGACTAGCATATAAAAATATCAGAAAAATATTTTTAATTCCTAAAGCATCTATATAATATAATTACATCCTTTTGTATACTAAAAATAAGAGTTTTAATCATTAACAAAATATAAAATAGATCTCTTTTAGAAAATAATTCTTTTTTTTTCAGCAACTAACATTTTTAAACACATCAACCACATACTCATACAATTAATCAAAAATACATGTTCTTATAAGTTTATAACAACTACTAGTTGTTCCTATTTCTTTTAAACAATAAACTATAATTTAACTACACATCAAACAACAAACATATTACAAAAATTACTTTAAAATAAGGATCATAGGCCTCACGGCCTATTTATATTTATTATATTTCCAGAAATTTCATTTTTGTTTATTATCCTAATTCATTGTTCTTAATTAACTTAAATCCAAACAAAAGAAAATCAAATACAATCAAACAATAACAATTACATAAAAATTTCATAACATATAATTCCATATACTTCAAGAACATCAAAATTTTCCAGAATTTATTTTATTTCTAAAAATCATTTTTAGTTCCTTTAAATCATTTTCATTTCATTTCTACTTCAAGGAAAAATACTTATTTGTTTTCATTCTTTTTAGGGACTTAATTATAACTCAAATACACATGAAATAGCAACAATTATCATACAATATATATGCATACATACACGGTCTAGAAAACCAAAAATAAAAATATATTTTAATCTTTTTATTCTTTTCCATTCTCTTTTGTTTTATTAAACAACAATACAATATATATATTAGAAATTAATCCTTAAATTATTATAGGTCACGGTTTGCACACACACATATATATATATATATATATATATATATATATATATATTAGAAATTATTAGTTTTTCCATTGCTATTTACTTATTTCTTTTTCATTCCTTAAAACAAAGAAATTAAAAACAATTAAAAGACAATGAATAAAAACTTATTTGCTCATACAAAATTCTCCATAATCCTTATGTTCTAAGAATTAAAATAAACCCAGAAATTAAATTATTCAAACTCATCAAAACTTTTCCATAATCCTTATGTTCTAAGAATTAAAATAAACCCAGAAATTAAATTATTCAAACTCATCAAAACTTTTAGCCATCTTAAGAATTAAAGAAAAGGAGAGATAAATCCCTTTAAACACCCTTTTTGTGTCCCTTTTCTCATTCTTAATTCATATGACTTAAGAACAACTTCACATATTCAAAAATAACTTTAAAATGAAAAGGAAAATTTAGAACTTTAACTATAGAAGAATTTAGAAGTTTTTTATTCAATAATAACAACAAAACAACTTAAAAAGAGATTAAATAAATAAGTGATTTTGGGTTACCTCTACTCCTTAAGCTTTTTAGAAAACTTCAAGCAACCAAGCTAATCCTCCCTTCATCCTAGCTTACTCGTCCCTCTCTCTCAATTCTCTTAGAATTTTATTTTTTTTCTCTTGTGAAACTATCAAGGTTTGTGTGTGAAAAATGTGGGAACTAAGGCTATCTATTTATAGGTGTTGAAGTGATCCATTTCCCTCAATTTTCAGACTAAAATTTTCGGTCCCCATCATCAAGTCTTAGTCAAAAATTTTCAAACACTACTTGGAACATGAACTAACATTAAATGGGATTTTGTTGATTCCTAAAGCCTTTTAATTCATGGTTTATTCTCACAAACTTCAGAACTATTCTTCCCCTCTTTTTACCTTATTTTGGATGGTACATGTATATTAAAATAGGAGAGAAAATTTTTCATTGGTTCATTGTGGAGGTGCCTACATAATTATCCAATCATATTAACTATCAAAATTTGATTTTCTACCTACTGTACAAAATTTTTAGTAAGTATTAAAATAAAAATTTTATTTTTACATTTTAAGATACTACATTTTAATACGATCGTTTTCATATAAAGTTTATAATTTTTGGACTTACGGTTTAAAAGTTATGAATTTTTGAAGTCCTAAGGTCATTTCCTTCAAAATACACTTCCTAAGCTTTTCAAATATTTAAAATAAGAAAAAAAAATACGAAAATACACTTTATTTAAATAATAGTACATTATATAATTTCAGAAATGTATTTTTATTCTAAAAATAAAATATACTTGAGTCAAAAGGTTATTTAATGCATTAAAACCATACATTCATACTTAAAACTCAAAAATTCGTTTACTATTGTAGCAGTGATAAAATTTCGAAAACTATAAAATAAAAATCATAAGTTTTACATTTTCATAATCTAGATTTCGATACGATCGTTTTGACATATCATTTGAAATTTTTCGACGTACGGTTTAAAAGATATGAATTTCTAAAGATAGGATATTCCAATCCATCAAAAGACATTTCATCTTCTAAGATCATTTAAATCAAATACTTTATATTAAAATATTTCATTTAAATAAGCTAGGGAAAACATTGGTATATATATAATATATACATATATGTCACGTATATATATATATATATATATATATATATATATTCATATATATATATATATATATATATATATTTCATATGATTTTTAATTAAATCCAGGTATCAAAAATCAAGCATAATTTCCTAATTTCAATTACAAAATCACAAATAAATTGGGTAAAATTGTGGGTCTCACAATCCTCCCCAACTTAAAGATTTCTCGTCCCCGAGAAATACGCACAGAGACAAGCAAGGAAACACACAAGGTTATTCAGACATTTTTACTACCCTTCACTTTGTTATTTACTTCTTTTGAGAATATATCTTTCCTTCGATGTCTTCGTCGATCAACACTCTTTTACTGGTCAACCTTTGCCATAATGCCGCGCGGGAGTCGAATTGAGTCAAGTTCAACGGTAGGCAACAAACAATAATTGTCACAATAGTAGTTTGGTCAAACCAGAAGTATTAAAGGTAAGTGAGTATGAATTATTCATAAGGGATATTGACATTTTGATAATAGACTTGATAAGAAGAGTTTGTTATTTTCGAACTTGGTGTCAATCCAGAAGTACTTTCTTGTATGCATATCAAAACCATAATCACTGGCTGAATTACTGCTTATCTTCATACTACTTATGCCATATGGGTACTTGTCACTACACTTTTCTAACATAGACTCTACTTAACCTTTTGCTCCCCAACTTTGATCAAGCTTATACCACCTATTACACAACCTTACATCAAAACCCACCATAAGACTATGATTACTCCCTAACTACCCGACTTTTTACTTACTTCCTTGCTTTCTTAGTACCACTTAGGGACCGACTCTAAACCATTATTCCCAAAATTCCTAACTTTTCACACTACCGTACCATCACCTTGTCCCTTCAGCCACTTAAAATTCATGTGTTATGCATACAAGTGTTACTTCCTTCATAACTTTATATGGTAGGGTTATGTTTTAATCACGAAAATTCGAGAAAAGAACTTAGGATTTTACTGAAATTTGGCATTTGGTCGAATAGTTTGATGGAAGGTGATCATTAGATTGGGTATTTTTCTGACAAAAGGAAGTTCTTTTTAATTTGAGAGGGTCAAATTATCGCAAAAATACGAAGATCAAGTTCAATAATCATACGAAGGGTGATTGGGTTCTTTTCAAAAATCGAAACGAAGTAGGGTAATGTCTTGACTTGAACTCAATTCTCCTCTGGCAGTCCTTAAAATACCACACTTTTTCCAAGAATTGGTTTCCGCATTCTCACAAGGAGTTCTATACAGCAAACTTAAGCACAAACATTCATTGATCTCACGAAAATTTCAACATTATTATATCACAGGAAAAGCAGAAGAAGGAATAATCCTTCAACATAACCAGTCAAGAAACAAATTATCACGGATCCACACAAAAGAAGCAAACACAACTAATGAATACTCCACTTCGTTCAAACAACTCAAACCTAAGAACGACTAGCAGCATTAACATCCTCATTCCCAATCATAGCGAATACTCTTCCGTTTCCCTTTGGTTTATAAGAACCCTTTTCACACTTTGGTTCCCAGCAGTTCCTCGCAGTGTGTCCTGGTTTGTTGCAGTTGAAGCAGTTCGGATTCTCATAAGGGCGATTTGGTCCATAATGGTCTTTGTTGCAGCGACCACACACAGGATTACACCTCTTTGACCTTCTTCACCATTCCCATTACCTCGAGCACCACCATTTCTGATTCCACGTTCTCTGATTCCCACCATTATTGTTGTTGTTGTTTCCACCTTGATGTTGATTGTTTCCAAAACCACCGGGGATCCATGGACTTCCAACTTGATTCTTTTCCATTCCTACGATTTGGCTGATGAGAACCACGATACCTCTGATTCCTCTACCAGGCACCTTGTTGTGTCGAGACTTCCTAGCGAAGCCATGCTTAGCAGAGTAATTGACCGGTTTCGCCTTTGCATCTCCTGCCGGAGATTCCCCTACCAACCAGTTGCTCGGTCTTCTTGCCTGTCCAAACTTGGGAAACTCCAAATGTGGAAAAGTTATCTGTAGTCCTAACCTCAGACCTCTTTGGAATTCAGGGTTTGCGTCATTGCTGCTACTGCCTTGACTAGTCAGACTTGCAGAACATCCATGCATCTTCATTTCCGCGCCAATCCTAACTCTTAGTTTACTCTAGGACTAAAACTACCGCAACCCAGACACAAACAAACATAACCAGAGTCACACAAGGAAAGCATATAAGGCTATGCTTAAGGCCACTAAGGACAACCATCGCTCTGATACCACTAAATGTAACACCCCAATTTGGATCAAGAATTTTCACTAAAAATTTGCGCCATTTTTTTTTTTTATAACATTATCAAAATCAATTCAGTTTAATTCTTTTACCAAAAGATTTTCATAATACAATTTGATTCATTTGGTTTACAAAAATGCTTTAGTACTTGCATCATAAAATTCTATTTCCAAAAAGAGATGTTATCATCCAACACATTCCCAAAAACTCATTTTCTAAATGTCATATTTAGCCGATGGTTAACTTGCGGAAAAATAGTTTAATTACTTTATGAACATAATATATAACAAAAGGAACTTCTTTTATTTCATTTCAAATAATCATTTATTACAACAGGGGTTACATTCGGGATAGAGTAATCATGTCCTACCCATCTAGTGATGGAATACAGAAACAGAGACTATACTAACTTAGACTACTAATCTTCATTGCTATCCTTCATCACAAGTATCTGAAATACTCCTCGGCTTGCCGCTTTTGCATTCTCCCCATAAATATACTTCATCTCACGATCGTTTTTCAACTTAAGCAACCATCACTTGAAATGCTACATGATCTGACATCTGTGAACATTGTCCCCAATGTCCACAGGGAAAGAAAAGAAGAGAGAGAGTCAACGATCCGGACGAAATAGTCATCGACGGCATGGACTTACTCTAAGGGATCACATTAGAACTCACACACATACAACTTTAACAAAGCATAAGCTTTACATTATAACTTTATCCCATTAACATCTCATAGTTATCATGGGTTCACCATAATCATAACATTACTACGTTATCCTTATCATATCATCAAAATTTAATCTCATTATTCAAGTGTTCCATACTCATAACTTTCCACTAAGTCTTTTCACAACCATCAATGATTTAGGGAGGGAAATCATTGAGGTAAGGGTAGATTAGCACACACGATACATCTCCTCCTTCAATATCCAACCACGTACTAGTTCGGAAAGTAGATGGGACGCACAGGAATCCTAACCACACAGGCATCGAAGTCAAAGGGTACGTACCAGCTGAAACCACGCCAGTTGGCCAGCAAACAAAACATAGTAAACAACTCGAGATCCGCCATGATGGAACCATCAATATGGCCAACCGCCATGATCGTCGTAAGAAAATCAGTGACTTTTAGCCTTGTTCGGATTCCCTCTACACCATCTAAGATTTGCTCAAGGGGGCGACAGCTCTATCCCTAGTTGTACGTGCAGTCCTCGCTACGATCAACGCCCAGCAGGTGACCTTGATCATTGTAACATCGTCCCGCCTAGGGTAGTGCTCTTAGGCTTCTTGACGAATCACCATCATTGCCCTCCCCTATCGCAATCACCACTTGGCGGAATGCCCGACCTCCAAGTACACGGTATCTTTCCTCTCCACTACTTCACTCTCAACGTAGTTAGAAAGGATTGGGTCCTAAAGTCTTTTAAGTCTTTTAGTTCTTTAGAATCTTTTATTAATCCTAAGTTTGGTCGACCCATTCTAAGCCTCGCTTCTAACGGGCCTCGACCTCTAAGGGACCATAGCAAACACCTCCCTATCGTACAGTGGATTCCACAAGACATGAGACCACGACAAAGTCATTCACGTGGCCAGTCACTTAAGGGGATAAAAATAAAGTCATTGTGCCGCTTGCACCATCACTTTACACTAACAACGATCCTCAAATTTCACAATCATACTTCCAAATATTTCAAGTCTTTTCATAGGAACAACAATTCAATATACATTGAGCACACTTCCATAGGATAAATCCTTATCCCAAAATAATCCCAACATATTTGTTATCTCATCACTTATCATTTTATCATCTCCAAAATCATTAAAGCAATATACAATATACAACTTCAGAATATACAACATGGTATAACAATTATTAACAGACATAATATTGAGGAATCGTATTTTTCGTAAGGACGGCGGAACACACACACATTTGCCGTCTTACTACTCAACCTATAGATTCCTAGTTCCGACCTTTGAGATGATACGGAACGCCCTAATGCTACCTCAGTGCCATTATGTCTTAGGAAGGTTGCTCTCTCACCTGGGATCCATGCTTACTCTGTTTTCAACCTTTTGCGTTCACCGCTCCAGCAGCTCGTTTACTTTTAATTCCTTTTATTTCTTAATTGATGAACGACATACAATCAATATCAATAAATACCTTATACCATCTACCTACTTAAGTAAAAACTAAACCCAAAGAACCAAAGTTCCTTAAAACCGAAATTCTTTTTAAAACAGAAGTCCTTTTTAAGGCATCAGGTAATTTAAAATAATTCCTTTTTTGGAAAACACACTTCTAACAAATACCACTTTCTTAAATAACCTTTGAAATCAAAAGACTTTGTATAAGGATATACAACACTTGAAAAGTAAATCATTCCTTTTCCGAAACTCAAGGCCTCTTAAACATTACTAAATAAAATCTTTAAAACCAATCATTAAATCAAAATCACTTTTCAGAAATATACAATCATTTACACATCCTAAGATCTATAAATTAAATACAAAATTTAGAACTTAATCAATTAAATCAAAAGAGACTACTTCTACTTTCATTAACTCATAATTCAATTCCAAATGCTTATATAACAACTACCATTATAAGCCACTTAAACAAATAACTTAAACTTGATATAATCTTTTAATCATTTGGTCAGCCAGGAAACACATTTTTAAAAATCAATACAAACACTTAACACATCAACAATCATTCTAAAATATGAACTTATTCACTTATCAAGTCAAAACAAGTTCTATTTTAAATATCATGTGTGATGTCCTAGACGGTGAGGACCTCCAAGGGTGTAGGAGATGACCTTCAAAGGTACCTCTGTCTAGGGTTGATCTGTGATGTTTGGGGGAAGTCCTCAGATGGCTAAAGGAAAGAGCCAAGAAGCAACCCTAATCACTGGTGTGTGAGGATGGCAATTAGGGTTAGAGGACGTACCTGAGCCCCATGTAGTACGGAGCTACTTATAGGGGGGAGCTGGTTTCCCTAATGGGCTTGCTTTAGGCCCAAGTAGGGCCAGCCTGTACTGAGCTAGGAGTGGATAGGCTGTCCTTGCGGATAAGGTTGTGAGCTGTCCTTGTGGATAAGGTTGTGAGCTGTCCTTGCTGATAAGGTTGTGAGCTGTCCTTGTGGATAAGGAAGGGGGACGTCATCATGTCCTATATGTTGGACTCGGGGAGGTGTCGGACCTGGATGGGAACACGAGGTCGGCTTGTATCTGGCATCTGTTGGGTCGTTGAGCATTGAGCTCGGCCAAGCGCTTAGAAGGCCTCCTGAAGGGTCCTCAGGACTTCAGCGAGGTGGTTTGAGGACCTCGGCTAGGCCGAGTCCACCACATAAGCCCCCCAGCTCGGTCAAGGCTATCGGAGCCTTGTTCCGAGGTTCTGGTTTAGGTCTATTCCCCAAATCCACCTCGTAAGGTCCGAGTTCACCACATAAGCCCCCCAGCTCGGTCAAGGCTATCGGAGCCTTGTTCCGAGGTTCTGGTTTAGGTCTTTTCCCCAAATCCACCTCGTAAGGTCCGAGTTCACCACATAAGCCCCCCAGCTCGGTCAAGGCTATCGGAGCCTTGTTTCGAGGTTCTAGTTTAGGTCTTTTCCCCAAATCCACCTCGTAAGGTCCGAGTTCACCACATAAGCCCCCCAGCTCGGTCAAGGCTATCGGAGCCTTGTTCCGAGGTTCTAGGGAGTTCGGACGATGAGTTGCCGGTAAGTTGGATCCAGCTGTTTCTGATGTCCTTTCATTATGACAGAGCAGGTTTGACAGTTGTCAAGTCACCCGTACCGATGTGACGTTTGATTTTACTGGACCTGACCCGTGTCAGAAATCATGACCTTCGAAGCGTCATCATTACTGTGACGTTGCTCGAGGTCCACTGTTTCAGCTGCTGCATGACACACGTCCCAATTGGTATGGCTGCATGTTGGGTTGGGCCTTTTAGGCTTGACCCAACTTTCGAAAGTGGAGGGAAGGTGGTTCCTCTTCCCTTATCTAGGCACAAACCGTTCTGCTTCTTCTTTCCACCACACGGCTGCACCTTCTTTCACTTACATAAGATCCACTCTCCCACCTTCTCTCGAGATTACATTCTGGAATTGTGCTCTTCTCTCCTTCTTTCTCCGCAGATAACAAATCACTCTCCACCCCCTTCGTTCTTCGCGGTTGCATACTCGAGGTATTCTCTCACTTCTTTTTCCCTTTTGTTTTTATTTCTTCTCCTTCCCTGTAGTGGTTCACCTAGGTAGGATTTAGGGTTCTAAAGTTCTGTTTCTATAGGGGTGGTTTTTTTTGTCTGTTGGGTTTTGTGCTAGCCTTGGGGGATCCAATTGGTGGCTTATAATGTTTCTGGGTTTGGGGCGTTTTAGGACTTGCTTTGCGGGTTTTTGCACTGCTTTCTCTTTTTCCAGGAATTGAAGGGATACACTGGGTTTATTATTAGTAGGGGACGGGTTAGGGAATGGTCTGTAATGACTTCCTTATCCCGTAGCAGTAACGAGGAAGAGGACGACCCCTCTTCCTCCTCCTGCTCTTCCTTGGAGGTCGACGAGGAATATGAGTCTAACCTAGGGATAGGTTTTAGAGGAATATGAGGGATAAGTTTTAGAGGTTGATCCCGTTGAGGTAGCCTAACCTCGGGATTGTTGGCGGAGGAAAGAGTGGATATGAATAGGGGGGTATCTGTGGTAGGGGGAAGGTGCTCGCCCCTCGGGACGACTTCGAGGGAGGTTTCTGGGGGGTTATTTTGTAACCCGTAAGACTGACATCGAGCTCCCCTGTTCTTCCATAGGTACCATGCCGTCCCGGAGATGCGTGAGCCGACCTGAGCTGTATCCTGCGCCCACCGATGCCGACCAATATCTATGGGTCGACGTGGAGCCGAAGGGAGTGCGGTCTAATCTAGATTCCGAGGATAAAATCTCCGACGTGAAGAGAGTTATATTACCCTGTTCGGGCGACGCCGCTGGTACTTCTTACGAAGTTCTTCCCTGTTCGGCGAATGACCGAATTTGCACCAAGACCGATGTCAACTCCTTCTTTTTTTTATGCCGATTTAATTCACAACCTTGGCGTTACCTTGCCGTTTACTGACCTTGAGATGGGGGTTCTGAAAGAGCTCGGCCTAGCTCCCTTGCAACTCCACCCCAACACTTGGTCATTCTTGAGGGCGTTTCAGAAATATTGTCGGGCCAAGGAATTAGTATGCATAGTCCGACTTTTTCTGTGGATGTACAACCCGTTCATCAATAACAAAGATGGGGTCACTGGGCGACTTTGGGTATCGGCCAAAGCCCGAGCTCGCTGTGGGCTCTTCGGGATGTTTACGGAATCCTGGAAGCACTTTAAACCCAGGTTCTTCAAGTATAAATTTGTGGGTGCTGGCCGACCTTGGTTCCGGGACGAGACGGGTCCGAGGTTTCCCCTAGAGTGGACCTCGGAGTTCTTTGACCGCCACCTTGGTACTCCACAAAGGTGGTCGGGCGCGACTCTTGATGCGGACGAGGCTGCCACAGTCCATCACTTTCAAAATGAATATCAAGCTCGAAAATTCCAACTTGATATTGGGGTTTTTATGAAGTGTTCCGACAATGACGTATTAGCCAAAATTGGTAGTTAACCTCGCTCTTGTGACTTGCAAAAATATGTATACAAACACACTTTTTTTTTATTTGTCTTCGTCTCTTCTTTTTTGTTTGCAGAGGAATATTGGTCAGCGATGTCGTCTAAGGCGTTGAAGGTTGCACTGAGTCGCAAAAGGAAGAAGTCGGAGAGCACTTCCACGGATGTCGCGGCGGCCGAGACGACGTCAGCCGACTCCGCTCTACCACATTCTACTCAGCCTGCGGTGATCGCTACCTCGTCCCCTCCTCAGCCTCCCTCTCCCAGTACCGAGCCTGTCCAAGTTGCTGGTGCCCCAAGGCCAACAACTCCTACTACTAAGCCCTCGGTTAAAGAGTCGCTTGTGAAGATGTCGGGGGCTGAATGGAAGAAGACGGCCGAAGGGTTGGCTTATCATTTAAGAAGGTCGACTAACTTTTTCAATGTGTTGGCCGATGTCGTCGATGACGTTGCGGAAGGCGTGTCGCCGGCCAGGAAGAAGGCCCGGTCTGATATGGCGGCGGAGGTGGCGGAGCTGAGGGAGAATAAAAACTCGGCTGAGCAAAAGTTGGCCGAGTTAAAGGAGGAGCACCGGCAGAAGTTAGAGGAGCTCCGAAAGAGTCAGGAGGAGGCCCTGGCCCGGGCGACGGCGGTTGCAAAAGGGGCAGGTCGGCAAGAAGGGCTAGCCGAGATAGAGAAGGTGAGAACACTGTTGAAGAGAAGAGCCGCTCAAGCTCTTAAACACAAAGTAGCCGCACGTGAAGCGGATTTCAACCTTGAGAGGGCGGCGGGTAAAGTTTTTACCAGCGCGATAGAGCAGATTCTGCACCTGAACCAAGGGCTCCAAATACGGTACCTTGGCGCCTCTGCTGGTTTCGGGGTAGAGGGTGGGAAAATGGTCGATTATGACAAGGACGGGCTTGAAGTCGACCTAAACCAACCCAAGGAGAACCTGCCCGACCCTTTGGTGGAGAAGGCAGATGAGGAGTTCAACTCGAACTCGGTTGTCCTATCTGATGTCGAAGATGAAGCAGCGTAAGTCCCTTATGCTGGGCAGCTTGTGATTTATGACTTGTCAATGTTTTTTGTAACATGTTTGACAGTGTTGGATTGTATTTAACTTTATTGTGTACAACATTTTGTTCTTATGCAAGTTCTTTCCAGTTTCAAATTGTTGCATACTATCAGTCTATGCAAGTTTTTATTCTAACTTGTTGCATTCGTATAGAGTCCGAGGTCATTTTTAAATAACTAAGTAGAACTACCTTTGAGGATACAAGTTTTTTGTCAACTTGTTGTATTTGGATTTGATCGGATTTAAAACTTACCAATGTTAAACTCGGACGACTCAGTAAGTGCAGTAATCTTATAAGTTTTCCTCTGAATAAAGGTACTGTATATAAGTGCATACGGTAGGGAACTCGGATCTACCCACTTTAGCCGAAGTGGGTGTCCTCGGCCCCGATGTAAAAGAGAGTGCTGAGTGAAGCTATGTATAAACATTTCACAGCAGTCTGTTCTTTATCGGGTATCCCTTGTACACTGTGCATATGAGCCGATCTTATCTGGGAGACGTTGGCTGTGCATAGCGCCATGCAACATTTAGGTGGCTAGTGCTAAATGAGAAGCTAGTACGTACGTATATAAAACTGTGGCACTTGAGTATGAGCAAGTTTGTACTTTTCATTAATTACCATGAGTACATTGCTTATAGATTGAGAAGGTGGGTATGTCCCCACGTGGAAAATGAGAGCATGATTAGGAAAAGTAAGTGCGAAATATTAAATAGAAATGAAGATAAAATTATGAAGATAAAATTTAAACTTTTAACTGGGGCAGCCGATAACACCTGAGGTAAACCTAGCTGAAGTAGGTTCTCAATTTTGCCATGTTCCAAGAATTTTTAAGCTCAGCCCCTTCAAGGGTTTCTAGTCTATATGCCCCAGAGTGTGTTTTTGAGATGACTCTGTAGGGCCCTTCCCAGTTTTGAGCAAATTTCCCGTCTCTTCGGTTTTTAAGACCGATGTCGGCCCTCCTAAGAACGAGATCGCCGACCTCAAAAGACCTGGGTTGTACCGCTTTGTTATACTGCTTGGCTTGCCTTTCTTTCCCTTTCTTTTCCCGAGCAGAAGCGGCGTCCCGGATCTCCTCGGCCAAAATCAAGTTTTCTTTTATCAATTTTCTTTTTTCCTCCTCGGGTCTGTCCCTCATTCGGAAGGTATGAATTCTTCGTTCGATGGGGATGACCGCATCACAACCATAGGTGAGTCTGAAGGGGGTTTCTCCGGTTGAGGACTGAACCGTGGTCTTGATTGACCAGAGGACCTCGGGTAGAAGATCGGCCCATGCTCCTTTGGCCTGTGTGATTCTCTTCTTGAGGCCGGCAACGATAGCTCGGTTGGCGGCTTCTGCTTGGCCATTAGTCTGGGGGTGCTCAACCGAGGAAAAACAATGGGAGATCCCGAGACTCTCAGCTAATATCTGGAAGTTGTTGGCGGCGAATTGACTGCCGTTGTCGGTGATCAATGTGAGAGGAAGGCCGAAACGGGAGATGACTTGTTTTATGAAAAACTTATGGATCCTTGCCGAAGTGATGGTTGCTAGGGGCTCAGCTTCGATCCATTTGGTGAAGTAGTCTATTGCTACCACGATGAATTTTAGTTGGCCTGGAGCCGTTGGGAACTGTCCCACAATGTCCATCCCCCACATGCTGAAAGGCCAGGGGGAGGCTAGAGAGTGGAGCTCCTCGGACGGTTTCTGGTAAACATCACTGAAGAATTGGCATTGAGGACATCGTCGAACATGGTTAATGGAATCCATTACTAAGGTTGGCCAGAAATATCCGGCCCTTAGTATCTTTCTCGCCAAGGATTTTCCTCCGACGTGATGGCTCCCAATTCCTCCATGGACCTCGTTCAAGGTCTCCTGAGCTTCCTCGGAGGTAAGACATCGGAGGAGTGGAGATGACATTCCTCTCCTATAAAGGACTTCATCAATAATAACATACTCAGTTGCTTTTCTCTTAAGTTTCTTTGCTTCCTTTTGATCGGCAGGGAGTATTCCATGTTCGAGGTACGCCCTGATCGGGTGCATCCAGTTCGGCGATACCGAAATGGCCATTACTACGCTTGGGGTTGCGATTTGCTCTTGAATGAGGCTTTTATTATTCCCTCCGCCTTTTGTGCTTGCCAACTTGGAAAGAACATCGGCTCGGGAATTTGAACTGCGGGGGATATGGGTGATGGAAAATTTTTCAAAATCGAGAGCGAGGGATTTAACTTTGTCGAGATATTTCTGCAGGATGGGTTCCTTGGCTTGGTAGTCCCCAACAACTTGGGAAACCACCAATTGGGAGTCGCTCATAACTTGAACTTCGGACGCACCGAGCTCTTTGGCCATGCGGAGGCCAGCAATGACTGCCTCGTACTCGGCCTGATTATTCGAAGTTAGAAACTCGAACTTCAGGGAATACTCGATGCTGAGTCCTTCCGCGTTTTCCAAAATAACTCCAGCTCCTGCACCCTTTTGATTGCTTGAACCGTCAACATATATTACCCAAATATCCGAGCTAGAGCTTTGGTGGGGCTCTGTAAACTCGGACACAAAATCTGCTAACACTTGTGACTTGATTGCCTTCCTCGGTTTATAGGAGATGTCGAACTCGGACAGTTCGATTGACCAGGCCATCATTCTCCCCGCGAGGTCGGGCTTTTGCAGAACTTGTTTAATGGGCTGGGCGGTTCGTACGACGATAGGGTGGCTTTGAAAATATTGTCGTAACCGCCGTGCAGCCAGGATAAGACAGAATGCAAATTTCTCAATCTTGGAATACCGAAGCTCGGGGCCCTGGAGAGCTCGGCTTATGAAATAAACGGGGAATTCACTCCGACCCTCATCTCGAACCAACACGAAGCTAAGGGCTGACTCCCCAACGGAGAGGTAAATAAAGAGGTTCTCCCCCTCACGGGGGCTGGAGAGAACTGGAGGGGAAGAGAGGTATTCTTTCAGAGCAAGGAAAGAGGCTTCACAGTCCTGATCCCAATTGAAAGTTGTGCCCTTTTTCAAAAGTTGGTACCAGGGTAAGGCCTTTTTAGCAGCTTGAGGAAGAAATCTAGACAGAGTCGCCATCCTGCCAGTTAATTGTTGCACCCCTCTGAGGTCGGTAGGGCTTTTCATCTCCAGTATAGCACGGCATTTGTCGGGGTTTGCTTCGATTCCTCTCTCGAAGAGCATGAACCCGAGGAAAGCGCCAACGGGGACTCCGAAAGTACACTTCTCCGGATTCAACCTCATCCTATGGGTTCTTACCCTTTCCAGGACCGTGGTTAGGTCCTTGGCATGGTCTTCCCTTTTCTTACTCTTTGTGATCATGTCGTCAATGTAAACTTCCATGGTAGCGCCAATGATCCCGTCAAAAACTTTATTCATCATCCTTTGATAGGTTGCGCCAGCATTCTTAAGGCCGAAAGGCATGACGGTGTAACAGTAAGTTGCCTTTCCGGTCGTGAATGTGGTCTTATCTTGATCAGGGGGATACATAGGGATCTAGTTATATCCCGAATATGCATCAGTGAATGATAACAATTGGTAACCTGCCGAATTATCGACGAGCTGGTCAATAATCGGCAGTGGATATTGGTCCTTGGGGCAGGCTTTGTTGAGGTCGGTGTAACCATTCGGCGTATGGGACTTCTTTTATAAACCCGGCTTCGAGCAACTCGGACACCTTTTCCTGGATAACTCTTGCCTTCTCAGTTCCGACCCGTCTCATTTTCTGCGCCACCAGCCTTGCTTTCGGGTCTACACTGAGCCTGTGACAGATAAAGTTCGGGTCGATCCCCGGCATATCGGCCGAGGTCCAGGCGAACAGGTCCAAATTAGCTCGCAATAGTGCGATGATTTCCTCCTGTACATCCTTAGGGAGGTCGGCACCCACCTTGACAGTTCTGCTGGGGTCGGCGGGATCGATGGGAACTGCCAACCACTCTCCTTGAGGAGACAGTCTGAGGTCATCTTGTTCAGCCCGGACGTCCAACTCGGCCAAAAGGACCTTCCCTTTGGCTAGTGTCGGACCCGAGAGTTCTTCTTGCTTTTTCTTACTTTCCCGTAGACTCGCGTTGTAGCATAGTCGGGCTTTGGGCTGGTCAGCTTTGACGGTGACAAGGTTGTCGTCAAAACCAACGAATTTCATTACTAGGTGAACTGTTGAGACCACTGCTCCAAAGGCTTGAAGGCAGGTTCGTCCCAGTATCACATTGTAGGGGGATTCATAGTCAATTACCAAAAACTTAATAAACTCCGTTCGGGCCGAAGGTAGTTTGCCCAAGGTCACCGGGAGGAGGATGGCTCCAAGGGGGCGTATTGTCTCGCCCGTGAAGCTGATAAGATGCCCTTCAAAATGTACGAGGTCGGCGGATCTTAGTTTTAATGCTTGAAATGTGTGGAGAAAAAGAATGTCGGTCGAGCTCCCCTGGTCAACGAGAACTCGGGCGACTTCGAAGTTGCTAATCATGGCTGCGATCACCATTGGGTCATTGTGATCCGGGATGATATCTCCTAGATCCTCATCAGAGAAACTGATTGGGATGTTCCGGGATGGTTTCTTACCCATAGGCTTGTGGCGAACGGCTAACACTTGCTGAACATACCTTCTCCTTTCCGACTTCCTTTCGCCGCCACCGGCGAAACCTCCAGAGATAGTGTCCACCCGGAAGTTTGCCGGTATTTTGAACAGATCCTGTATAACCAAATTTCTTGGATGTTGTTGGGAACCATCAGGAGCTGAGGCTTGAATGGTGTTTTGATGCGACGATAGTGACGGTGGGTAAGGAGGGGGGTGGTGGGGACCTTGCTGCCCAGCTAACCCCAAGGTGCGACCGCAGGTCTTCAGCTGGCGGGATTCTCCCAGAGCATTTCCTCCTCCTTTTCTGATTCGGTTGAGCTTCAGACATGGTAGAATCTTCTGAGTGGGGTTGAAGTTTATCTTTCCCCACAGACGGCGCCAATGTGATGTCCTAGACGGTGAGGACCTCCAAGGGTGTAGGAGATGACCTTCAAAGGTACCTCTGTCTAGGGTTGATCTGTGATGTTTGGGGGAAGTCCTCAGATGGCTAAAGGAAAGAGCCAAGAAGCAACCCTAATCACTGGTGTGTGAGGATGGCAATTAGGGTTAGAGGACGTACCTGAGCCCCATGTAGTACGGAGCTACTTATAGGGGGGAGCTGGTTGCCCTAATGGGCTTGCTTTAGGCCCAAGTAGGGCCAACCTGTACTGAGCTAGGAGTGGATAGGCTGTCCTTGCGGATAAGGTTGTGAGCTGTCCTTGTGGATAAGGTTGTGAGCTGTCCTTGTGGATAAGGAAGGGGGACGTCATCATGTCCTATATGTCGGACTCGGGGAGGTGTCGGACCTGGATGGGAACACGAGGTCGGCCTGTATCTGGCATCTGTTCGGCCGTTGAGCATTGAGCTCGGCCAAGCGCTTAGAAGGCCTCCTGAAGGGTCCTCAGGACTTCGGCGAGGTGGTTTGAGGACCTCGGCTAGGCCGAGTCCACCACATCATGCAACTATATGAAAATCTTTTCTGGACAGCAGCACGAAATAAAGTTGCATTACTTCACAGTTACCCAAAAATTCATTCTTTTCAATTTCCTACTAAAAGATTCACATCCAGATTCTAAAAATGAAATTAAGCTTAAGAAAGTAATTTTTTCCACACTTATTCAATTATGGGCAGCACTTAAATTATTTCAATTCACCTTAAATCTTATAGACATACTACTAAGGTCAATATAAAACAAATCTGGACAGCCACTCAAACAAATTGCACTTACTCACAATTTTCATCAAATTAAAGTTCTAACCTCTATTTTCAAAGAACTAAGAATTATAACTCAAAAATAGTCATAACTTATAAAAATAGTTACATATAGATTATTTAGAAAAGTATTGCATCAATTAGACAACAATATTCATAGCATACATTTACTTATCTAATGAAATACTATAACTTGCCTAGAACTCTTAACATTATATTTTTATATCAAAACACAACCCACTTCTTATTTACTAAATTCAAACAATATGATAACCATACCCAAACACACACATACATAAAAATCATTTTTGTAATTACTTAAATCAATTTATCAGAGTTGTACAGTACTCACATACAAACTTTAAACTCATTTTTCTCTTAAACTATAACCCTAAAAATTGATCTACTTTTTCCTATACACCACATACACGTCCTATTATCTACTTGACATTTAAATATTATATCTTCACATTCAAAACAATTCTGGACAGTAGCCTAATTACTTTTAAAATCTACTTTTTAATCCTAAATACTTATACTACAAGATTGGCATATATTTAATCATTCAAGAACAACTCATAACATGAATATCATACATTTTTCTAGTTTTTGGACAGCATGCATATCTAAACTTAAAAATTCAATTTCTCTCAAACAGAAAATCGAAAACACATGCCGTTTCTTCCTAAATTCTTATTACAACTTCTACTATAATAAAATGACAAAATTAAACAAAATAAAATAGTTGCATCTGCTGTACAGCCACAGAAAAGTTGCATTACTTCAATAAGTTCAAGTAAAACAATCCAAAAAATCATACACAATTATGCACAATTCCTACTTATGCTACAAACTTTAAAACACTATTATTTCAAATAAAATATTACTTTTTCATTATTTATAATTTCTGGTCAGCAAATTATTTTTTCTATAAAATCAAATTAATCAATCAAAAACACTCATTTCTATTTGTTTCTACATTAAAATTGCACATACAGACAAAGTATCATTAATACCCTTAAAAATAATCATTTGGGGTCTTGACTAATTAATTTTTTTAGAATAAAACTTAAATTTCCAGAATTAAAATTAGACTTTCAAAATTAATCTTTTCCATAAAAACATGTAATACATTCCATAAACATACTAAAGCAATCATCAAATCAATTAGAAAATTTTAATTAGTTTAATTCCTTTTTCTCTAAAATTCGACTAGCATATAAAAATATCAGAAAAATATTTTTAATTCCTAAAGCATCTATATAATATAATTACATCCTTTTGTATACTAAAAATAAGAGTTTTAATCATTAACAAAATATAAAATAGATCTCTTTTAGAAAATAATTCTTTTTTTTCAGCAACTAACATTTTTAAACGCATCAACCACATACTCATACAATTAATCAAAAATACATGTTCTTATAAGTTTATAACAACTACTAGTTGTTCCTATTTCTTTTAAACAATAAACTATAATTTAACTACACATCAAACAACAAACAAATTACAAAAATTACTTTAAAATAAGGATCATAGGCCTCACGGCCTACTTATATTTATTATATTTCCAGAAATTTCATTTTTGTTTATTATCCTAATTCATTGTTCTTATTTAACTTAAATCCAAACAAAAGAAAATCAAATACAATCAAACAATAACAATTACATAAAAATTTAATAACATATAATTCCATATACTTCAAGAACATCAAAATTTTCCAGAATTTATTTTATTTCTAAAAATTATTTTTAGTTCCTTTAAATCATTTTCATTTCATTTCTACTTCAAGGAAAAATACTTATTTGTTTTCATTCTTTTTAGGGACTTAATTATAACTCAAATACACATGAAATAGCAACAATTATCATACAATATATATGCATACATACACGGTCCAGAAAACCAAAAATAAAAATATATTTTAATCTTTTTATTCTTTTCCATTCTCTTTTGTTTTATTAAACAACAATACAATATACATACTAAAATACACAAATCAATCCTTAAATTATTATAGGTCACGGTTTACACACACACACACATATATATATATTAGAAATTATTAGTTTTTCCATTGCTATTTACTTATTTCTTTTTCATTCCTTAAAACAAAGAAACCAAAAACAATTAAAAGACAATGAATAAAAACTTATTTGCTCATACAAAATTCTCCATAATCCTTATGTTCTAAGAATTAAAATAAACTCAGAAATTAAATTATTCAAACTCATCAAAACTTTTAGTCATCTTAAGAATTAAAGAAAAGGGGAGATAAATCCCTTTAAACACCCTTTTTGTGTCCCTTTTCTCATTCTTAATTCATATGACTTAAGAACAACTTCACATATTCAAAAATAACTTTAAAATGAAAAGGAAAATTTAGAACTTTAACTATAGAAGAATTTAGAAGTTTTTTATTCAATAATAACAACAAAACAACTTAAAAAGAGATTAAATAAATAAGTGATTTTGGGTTACCTCTACTCCTTAAGCTTTTTAGAAAACTTCAAGCAATAAAGCTAATCCTCCCTTCATCCTAGCTTACTCATCCCTCTCTCTCAATTTTCTCTTAGAATTTTATTTTTTTTCTCTGGTGAAACTATCAAGGTTTGTGTGTGAAAAATGTGGGAACTAAGGCTATCTATTTATAGGTGTTGAAGTGATCCATTTCCCTCAATTTTCAGACTAAAATTTTCGGTCCCCATCATCAAGTCTTAGTCAAAAAATTTCAAACACTACTTGGAACATGAACTAACATTAAATGGGATTTTGTTGATTCTTAAAGCCTTTTAATTCATGGTTTATTCTCACAAACTTCAGAACTATTCTTCCCCTCTTTCTACCTTATTTTGGACGGTACATGTATATTAAAATAGGAGAGAAAATTTTTCATTGGTTCATTGTGGAGGTGCCTACATAATTATCCAATCATATTAACTATCAAAATTTGATTTTCTACCTACTGTACAAAAATTTTCGTAAGCATTAAAATAAAAATTTTATTTTTACATTTTAAGATACTAAGTTTTAATACGATCGTTTTCATATAAAGTTTATAATTTTTGGACTTACGGTTTGAAAGTTATGAATTTTTGAAGTCCTAAGGTCATTTCCTTCAAAATACACTTCCTAAGCTTTTCAAATATTTAAAATAAGAAAAAAAAATACGAAAATACACTTTATTTAAATAATTGTACATTATACAATTTCAGAAATGTATTTTTATTCTAAAAATAAAATATACTTGAGTCAAAAGGTTATTTAATGCATTAAAACCATACATTCATACTTAAAACTCAAAAATTCGTTTACTATTGTAGCAGTGATAAAATTTCGAAAACTATAAAATAAAAATCAAAGTTTTACATTTTCATAATCTAGATTTCGATACGATCGTTTTGACATATCATTTGAAATTTTTCGACGTACGGTTTAAAATATATGAATTTCTAAAGATAGGATATTCTAATCCATCAAAAGGCATTTCATCTTCTAAGATCATTTAAATCAAATACTTTATATTAAAATATTTCATTTAAATAAGCTAGGGAAAACATTGGTATATATATAATATATACATATATGTCACGTATATATATATATTCATATATATATATATATTTCATATGATTTTTAATTAAATCCAGGTATCAAAAATCAAGCATAATTTCCTAATTTCAATTACAAAATCACAAATAAATTGGGTAAAATTGTGGGTCTCACACAGTCAAGATTTTCATTTTTCAGTTGAGTGATAGTGTTTTCTAATGACTTGTTTCTGCTTTTCAAAGTTTCAATTGATTTTTCCAAATCAAGAACTTGCTCTTTATAGTTTGAAAGATTTTGTTTCATCTTAATGAAATTTTTAGCAAGCTTCTTGAATTCGGTTTGCATTTCAAGATACGCAGAATACAATTCATCAGTGTCATTGAATTCAGATTCAGAGTCAGAATCGGATGTCGAGGTTACCTCAGTGTTTTTATGTTTGGATACTGTTCGGCTAGTTGAGGTTTCCTCGCTGTGTTTGCCCATTAAACATTTGATGTCAGGTCTGTGTTCTGATGCATCTAGTGTCGAGCTCGATGAGATTTCTTGATCGGCGAATCTGAGAACCGAGCATGGTTCTTCATCTTCACATTCCGAGCACGAGTCATATACAGGAAGGTCTTGATCAATTCTGAGTACAAAGCTTGATACTTCCTTTTCAAAGTTCGAGCATGATTCTTGCTCGGAACTAGTTTGGCTTGGGCTTCTGAACACAGTTTCCCTTCCCATCAAGCACAGAATTGCTTTCTCTTCTTCGTCGGCTGAACTGGAGCTTGAGCTGGTGTTGTTGTTGGGTGCATCCCATACTATGTAAGCTCTCTTCTTCTTGTGGTCCTTGTTCTTCTTCATTTCTTCACCACTTTGCTTTTGAAATCTTGGACAGTATGTTCTAATGTGTCCCGCTTCACCACACTCATGGCATCTAACTCGGTCTTTTGAACTTGAGCCTTTGTGGTGAGTGCTTTTGGTATCTCTTGCTCGGTTTGTGAAGTTCTTTTTTTCTTTGAAAAATTTGCTAAACTTCCTGACCATGAGACCAAAGTCTTCCTCATCCATGTCCGAGATGGACTCATCCTCAGAGGATTCTTTGGTTGCCTTAACAGAAGCTTTGAGGGAAATTCCCTTTTTCTTCTTATCAGACTCTTCATGCATGGTCAGTCGGCCGAGCTCCATCTCATGCTCTTGAAGCTTGCCGAACAAAGTGGCTATGCTCATTGTGTCCAAGTCCTTAGCTTCCATGATGGCAGTGACTTTTGGCTGCCATTCTCTGCTAAGACATCTAAGCACTTTGTTAGTTATCTCGACATTTTGAAAAGTTTTACCGAGAGCATTAAGATGGTTTATGACATGAGTAAACCGTTTCTGCAAATCATTTATATTTTCATTTGGCAGCATTCGGAATAACTCATATTCATGCATCAGAGTATTTAATCTAGCTTGCCTGACTTCACTTGTCCCTTCATGAGTAAGTTGTAGAATGTCCCACATTTCTTTTGCAGATTTGCAGCTTGACACTCTAAAGAATTCATCATAGGACAAAGCTGAGGTGATGATATTTTTGGCTTTTAAATCGAAAGCTACTTTCCTTTTATCATCATCATCCCAGCTTTCCCATGGGATTTCTACAACTTCTTCATTAATTTTTATTTTAGGGACAAATGGCCCGTTTTCAATAGATTTCCAAATTTCCATATCTATAGCTTCAATGAAAATTTTCATTCGAGCTTTCCAATAAGCATAACCCTCACCATTGAATAGTGGTGGTCTGTTTATGGAAGAGCCTTCACCTCCGAAGGGATTGTTAGTAGCCATTCGGTTTCCTCAAGGATCTTTTCGAAAAAGTTTTTACACTCGATCTTTCGACCGAGCTCTGATACCACTTGTTGGAAACCAACAAGAGGCCTAACAATCGAGTAGAGGGGGGTGAATAGGAGATTGAAGCTAATATGACAATTTTTCGATTTATTGAAAACTTAACTGAATGTTGTTCGGGTGTGAAAATAAATGTCGAGCGAAAAACAGAGCAAACAAGGTTAAATGATTAACCAAATTGATGAACAAAATGGTTAATCGGTTAACCGAGCTGCTTAGAACACGAGCTTTGAGAACAACACTCAAGTCCGACCTACAAGACTAACGATTGAAAACTTGGATGCTCGAAATACAGCAGAAAACACTTAAGCAAATACTGCAACTGTAAAGCGATAAAGAAATAAAATGAACACCCGAGATTTATCCTGGTTCACTCTCACCCTGAGAGCTAGTCCAGTCCCCTCTAAAAACCTTTTAGAGAGCTTTCACTAAAAATCGATTTTCTGGGTTACAAAAGGATTTACAAGAGACTACCCCTCTACACCTATTAAGTCAAACGAGTGTACCAAACTCGTGACAAACTACCCACAACAAATCGATGACCAAAGAACCTCTTTGGAACCTTTTTAACACGGAAAAGCTTTCTCGATCAGAGACCAGCTTTTCACTTCAGCAAATACAGCGAACAAGATTTATGAATGAGGATGGCTCAAATTCGAAACACTCTTCAAATGAGTATGAAGATGTGAAGTTCAAGAGTGAGTCGATTTTGTGAAGGGTAATCACAGAGAAGAAATAAGTTGAAGTTAGAGTTAGGATTTGAAAGTTTAAATCTCTAAGTTCTTGAGAAGATTCAAATGATCTTCTTCTCTGTGAGTTTTTAAATTCTGCTCTGTTTTCAAAAAGAGAATGAAATTGAATTGCAACAAAAAAAAATTGTTCAGAGAAGTGTCACCTGTAACCGTTGAAAGCACCCCTATTTATAGTCTTTTTTGGTTTCCAGAAAAGAGAGAGAAAGAGCCGTACGGAAAAGGCATTTCTCAGTTTTTCAGAAATGAGAAAAGGACGGTTGTACGGAAAAGCCATGGGGTTTTCAACGGCTACATTTTGACAGCAGAGTAGTGATGTGATGTTGACCCTTCATCAACCTTTGATTTTAACTCATTTTGAATTTCAAACTTGTTCCAGTGTTGCAGTTAAAATCCTAGAACTTCTACCCAGACTCAACGGTAATAAAAGGTACGGCACAGTTGAGCAGAGTCTGAAGGTTGAAGAAGATGTGTTGTTCGAGATTGAGCTTCGTTCGAGCCTGGTCTGAGATTGGTGTTGCCGAGCCTTGAACTTTGTTCGAGCTTGATCTGAGATTTGTGTTACCGAGTCTTGAGCTTTCCTCGGCAACCAGACTTGAAACTTGAAGTGGTTCAATATTCAGAGCCTTCTGAGCTTGTTCTG
This sequence comes from Crotalaria pallida, assembly GCA_037953625.1. Taxonomy (NCBI): domain Eukaryota; kingdom Viridiplantae; phylum Streptophyta; class Magnoliopsida; order Fabales; family Fabaceae; genus Crotalaria; species Crotalaria pallida. The sequence goes on along the minus strand of CM075650.1, from coordinate 43,885,351 downwards.
AGCCGATCAATATCCGAGCGTACTGTCTTGAAGTGAAGAGCCGAGCTTTTCAAACTTGGATGAACTTTCGCCGTGATCAAGAGCCAAGCTCAATCCGAGCTGAAACTTCAGAAGCAGATATCCGAGCTTCTGCCTTTGGCGGAATGCATGCGCAGAACTAAGTCTGACGCTTTTGACATTGACCCAACGCCGAGCTCTAATTTACTTGACATTATCAACATCATTGATTCTGCCGAGCGTATATATTTTACATCATCAAAATCTCTTTGGTTCTACAAGAGGCGTATACCAAATCTGATGGCAATGGTTGGAAACGTTGTTACATTCCTTATACGATAGGATATGATCTCGGTGCCAGTATCTCGGTCAGCCGACGTCGGCTATGTACGTATTCCATCACATACCAGTCTCCCACTCAGTAGAGCCTGAAAAAGGCTTGTGCCGAGTCATAAGATCTATGAAATTCTCGAGACCAAAGCGAGTGAAGAAAGGTTGGAGTATTCAGATCAACTTTGTACTCGCCTCCTTCTCATGAAAGAGGAGATCGGGAAAGCGCGTAGAGGCTTGTGCCGATTATATGTCAATTGTGAGACAATCATTGTTGACGTTCGAGGCTTCCTCGAACTCGATTTGGGACCGAAAGCTCGTTAAGAGATTACTGGTCGACAACAATAATTGTCAACGCATAGCGAGCATGGAGGACTCCTCAAGGGATGGCCAAATATTGGTGAAGCAACTTTTGCTCGGGGTTTTATAGATCTTCTCGGATTACTTTGAAGATTCTGGATTACTTTGAATTGAGGTCGAGCGTGGCCACTTGATTCGGAGATCAGAGTTAATCCCTCCCCCCGAGCATCGAGATTGAGAGTGGCCACTCGATAAAAAATTCCCACAACCAGATGGTGATGACGCGTCATCCTATTTCTGAGCAACATCAGAAATCTAACGAGCTGAAAAGCTCGTCGAGGATGCCAACGAGAGGAAGAATGAAGCCGAGAAAGCAAGACCCGAGGCCACTAGTAATGAAGCAAAGATCGAGGAAGACTTGGGGGCTTCTCACTCAAACAATTCTTTCGTCGGTGCTGCTCCTCAACTTCAATTGCTAAACCCCTTTGGAATTCGAGTAATTGGGGCGGATCCTTATTGTGAGGTCGTCGAAGGCAAGTTGATAGATTATTAGAATAACAAAGTTGAAGTAGACCTCAACTCCCTTGCATAACAAACCCTAACTCGTTAAAGACTGAAGAGGCTTGCATTGCACCGAGTTCAGAAGTTTTGTGAGACGTAACAAAGTGTTTAGGTCAGCAATGGCCGGCTTATAGCCTCGACTTATAGCCTCGGCTTGTAGCCTTCTCCTTTTCGTAAGGGATGAACTCGAGAAAGCTCGTAGTGGCACGGAATTATGAATCCGAGGGGAGACGACCATTGCGAGGTTCCTAGCATTTCGAATTTAAGTGACACCGAAGAAGGGTGTTCGATAAGGACTCACTACGTTCTCCTAGCATTCGTGATACCGAAGAAGGGTGTCCAATAAGGACTCACTACGTTCTCCTAGCATTCGTGATACCGGAGAAGGGTGTCTTGAGAAGGACCCGCTGCCTTCGGTAAATATATGAGTGTTTAAATAAAACACGGGCTTCTCAATCATCAGAATATGCATATTGAACGGTGTTCGGGAATGATCGCCTAAGTGGTTCGAACTAGTTCAATTTCTTCTCAGACGAAGAAAGCTTAGTATCTTTTTCCTGAAATGCCTTTTGACACAATGGTGGTTGGTGTTGTCTCCTTGCTTCCAAGAGCTTGACCATGTTAACATTAGGCATTGTGTACTTTTGCATCTGGTTGACTATTCTCTGACTTGTTAGGCATGCTTCTCCCTTTTTCTTTTCGAAACCTTTGAACCAAGAACAGGAGTGCCATTAGAGGAAACATCCACAGGAATAAAGATCGAGGACACCATAAACCATGGTGATCCGTGCTTGGCCAACGTGAGGAATTGAGTGCCAAGATAATTTTGTGGTGGCATAGAAAGAAGGGTCAGTCACGATGTTTCACTTGCTAGGAAGGATTCCAATCGAGCAATAACGGTGTATAGTGAGTCATCGGTCAAGACGAGCGAGCAAATGTGACGATCTGCATGCGCTCTCCCAATTAGATCGGATTCAAGCTTGTTCAAGAAATTTATGGATTCAGATCTGTTTGAAATAACACTATGACGGGTTTGAACGTTTGTGAGTTATGAAAGCGAGTCTTCATCATGTGGTTCCTCGGAGCTGATGGATCCGGAATATATCACTAGTTGCTGGCAATGCGGACTATTATACCATACAAGTAAGGTCGCGATGGTGCACAAACCAGAGGAAAAGTTCCTTTGATCTTGAGCTTTCCAACATTGAGTCCTTTCATAGGTATTGCAACGTTCCAGTGGCATGAAAGACCGGAAACCGGCTTACGCATATCCTTTTGGCATTGAGGCCTTTCTTCTTCTGTTGAAGGAATGGGGGGTTTTACAGTATTCATCATCCTCTTCCTACCAAAAACCCTATATGCAGTTAGGGACGAATCATTCTGTAGCACTAGTGTGGGCAACATTGGGATCCCGAGAAGAGATGTTGACAGGGATCGTCTTTTGGCTCTAAGTGACCATGAGAGGCAAGGGTGTCGTGGCAGAAGGTGCGAGGATGCTAAAGGCTTTGGCTGTGCTGCTTGAACCGGGAATCTGAGTAATGACTGAGGTCATGATCAGTGATAAATGGAAATAGCCATGGTGGACCGATCAATTCGAGGATATAGTTGGTGGCTGGAAGCTGGACTCCGGCTTTGCTAATCGCAACATAGCTTGGTATTTTGGCCAAGATTGTCATTATCTTAGCTTTTGGACTGCCGAGGGCCATCGGGCATCCATCTGCTCAGGACGGATACTGTAACACCCCAAATTTTCGTCTCCCAAATAACCGAGAAATTAATTATAACAATTATTTTATAATTGAATTATATTAATTTTGAAGGTTTTAGTTTTTGTACATCATGTGCTTTTATATATATAAAAATATGAGATATATTTTTATATGGTTATTTGGTACAAAAATATGAATATTGTAATTTAGTCCTTGGGTTGGGACCTAATTGCAATATTAAAAAGATTGTTGAAGAAAGAGTAATTAAATTATTAATTTTTGAATTTTATCAGTATGTAACCGGTTAGAAGGGCTGTGTAACCGGTTACACGATGAACTCAGAAAACTGGGTTAGTGCGTTTGATGAGTAATCACGCGGTTTAACCCAGAATTCGCCACGAATCCCACTCGATTCATGATGGGAGACGCGTGTCGCTATGCATGAGAGGCCAATTTCTCTATAAATAGTGGAATTGCTGAAGATCAAGGGTTGATTGCTGCAATTCTTGTTGAAGAAGGGTAATTAGGGTTCCAAATTCGTTCTGAGCAATTCGTCTCCTTCTTTGAGAGTTAGAGAGTGAAACACACCTTTCTGGAAAGCTTAAATCAAGAGCTTTCCAGTGATATACACCTTGTAAGTTGAGTGTTCGTGTGGGTGGAGGAATCAAGCTTGGAAGCTAGGAGTTTGAGTCTGAGTTCTCTGTTGTTCTGGTTCTGGAAGCTGAATTCCAGATTCGATTTTGGTAAGCATAGTTAACCTTTAAGTCTCAAACGTAATTGTTTTCCCCAATTTATTTGGCCAATTGCTATGTCAAATCTTCTGGTCTTTGGACCCTGTTGATAAAAATCGTGGCTGAGAGCAGAACTGTGGATTTAATGGAAATCTGTGTTGGAGCCTTTCTCTCTGCAATGTTTTGGATCAAGCACGAACCTAAGGTAAGGGGGAAGCTTACTATTTGCTAGAATGAGGAAAAACATGTTGGTAAATAGGATGAGTCACCAAGAGACTCTAAGGGCATAGTTGGAATTAGTTTTATGGCTTGGAGGCCAATTTAAGCTCATTTCTGTTTTTGAGCAATCATAATATGATGCATGCAAGTTGTTGTGATGACAATTTCATGACTTAATTTGATATTATGTGAATTGATGCATTAAGTTGTGAAATATGTGCAATTATGTGCAATGTGAGTATCTAAATTGAATGCATGCAAGGTGAATGTGTTTTTGTGGTTAAACATGTTTACTTAAGGTATATGAACTCTTTTGAATGTTGAAATTGGTTAGATTTGAGTAATGAAAAGAATGGTTTGCAAAACTTCATATTTCAATGTGCTGACTGCACAATCTAACCGGTTACTCGATAATTGTAACCGGTTAGACACTGTAAAATTGTCAAAGAAAATAAGTTTCTGAAATTAGTTATGTGGTCTTATCAATATTACTCAAATCTAGACCCTAATTTCACTGGAATTCAATCTGAAATGAAGTTGATTTTATTGTAATAATTCAGATAGAAAATTGGGAGTTAATACCTTAACATCAAATGATAATTTCAAGAGGAAATTATGCATAAGTGAAATGGGATTATGACTTAGATCTTTTGAATGATATTATGTGTTGAACTTGAGGTATTCTGATATGCTAAGACCTTGTCATTGGATTGAGTAGAGAATTTAAGAAAGGATTCTTTGAAAATCAGTGGTTTTGTATTCAGGTCTGTAATTCTAACCAGTTAGGTGATGATGTAACCGGTTAGTACCTGAAAACTTAAAAATAAAAGTTAAGTTTTGAGTAAGGATTTTGATATCAATGATTATATTCTCTCAATCCAGGTCTATGAGCATAGGTTAAATTTAAATTCAAGGGTGAATTTTATGAGTAAAGCTATACCTCAAGATACATTCAAAAGTTGTGTTTTTCTAAGTCATAATAGCGGAATTGATGGAAAGACCAACCTTAGGAATTATGTATGCAATGCATGCATAGAGAAAGGTAATATAATAGGTTGGCAAGGATTGTTTATCATGTTCTGGGAACATGGCCCTGTACTCTAAGAGTACCAAACTGATGCAACCTACTTGATGACACATTCCGGGAATGTGGCCATTGTCTGGGACATGGTTTCTTGGACACGTTCTGGGAACGTGATGCACACTCTGGGAGTGGTGCTTGATTTTATTCCAAGTATGGTTTGCGATACGTTCTGGGAACGTATGTTAGTGTTTTGGGAACACGTTGGTATAATAATGGAATTAAAGATAAAACCAACCTTGATGATTGTGCATTCATATAGAATGGAAGTTTGGTTGGTAGGAACGTTTATCATATTCTGGGAATATGAGAAGGGTACTCCGGGAGTACCAAATTGTAACCTACTTGATGACACATTATAGATATGTGGCCAGTGTCTGGGACCTGGTTATATACGTTCTGGGAACGTATGTTGGTGTTCTGGGAACACTTTGATAAGCAACCTACTGGATGACCTGGTTTTTATGCGTTTTGGGAACGTATGCGTTCTGGGAACGTGATGCACACTCTGGGAGTGATGCTTATTTATCCAAGTATGGTTTGCTACACGTTCGGGGAACGTGATGCACACTCTGGGAGTGAATGCTTATCATCCAAGTATGGTTTGGCATTACGTTCTGGGAACGAATGTCAGTGTTCCGGGAACACAACGGTGTATTGGATGGACGTCCAAGATGGACTTTTAGAGGCCTCGGTTGTGGAAGGAAATCATGCATCATGCCACCTGCATTGAAAGAATTATTATGATTAACCGGGTGTGCTCATATGATTATGCATCATGATTTGCTACATGTTAACTTGTGGATGTTAGTTTTATTCTCATTTGATTATGCGAATATGTGTAGCTAACCCCCATGCCCTTATTAGGTGTTGATCGTGCATCTAGCTTGCACAAGATTCAGTAAGAGGAGATGTCCCTTAGGTGCATGCAGAGTGTAGAAATTGTGGGTTGGGAACCCGTTGTGCAGATATCGAGGATCCGACCAGAAGGATGTTTGGACAAGGGACCAGTGACCAGCTCTATAACATTTCTATTTTTAATAGAATTTATATGATACATATTTTGGAAAAAGGTATCATAAAAGGGATTCAGTTTCATCATAATACTTATTTTATAATAATGGACTTGTTACACTTGATATATTTTGGGAGGGTAATATGGTGATTTTACTATGTTTCCGCAAACTCTGATTTTACGAGTCACCTTCATTATTAATCAAGTGCTTGTGAAAACAAATTTTCCAGGGAAGGGATAATTTCTTATTTTCAGATCCTTCTCCAACGATAACAAGTCCAAGTATTCATAAACTTATTACTTTTCTCTTAAAGTAAGATGATATACAAGGAGTGTTACAGATACCAGCGTAATACTTAGAGAATGCATGTGCAAGCGTTGTGCGATAACTGCTTTGTGAGAATGATGGCAGGATTCTTTCGATCCTTCGCCCGGAACTCCGAGAGTGCCATTATCCCACGTGTCCTCAAGTTGTATAGTAATATAGGAGTGGAGGTTAGACTGTTGGGACCATAACTGATTTAAATAGGGATGAGAATCCTATGCTCAGTCGTGATCCCGTAAGTCTCAATCCACTCGTGTCACTAGCTCGGTAACACGTGGTTCCGACCAGATTTGTCGTCGGTGCTCGTTGATTCAGTCCTTAACTGGTCGGCCTGGAGTAATATCGGTCGGACTGAAGTTTGGTTCACTACATTTAATCCAAGATCGAGCGGGTTGGGAGCACACCACCAGATTGTCGAGAATCCTCGGTCTTCCGCAATTAGAGCATCCCTCGTTGAGGATTTACCGACTATAGATTCCCCTTTTGGACCTTGCCCGTTTTTGGACAGGAGCCTCAAGAGACCAAATTTTATCATCATAGCCTGGTGTTCAACCATAGGCGTAAGAGGCTGGTTGGAAACCAATGAAAGAGCGAGTGGCGATAATTGTCTAACGAAATTGGGGCCCGCCACGCTTGCCACATGCATCGAAAATTGGGAATCGAACATGAGCCCTTTTCGTTCAGAACACGAGCTCGAAGGTTAGCGTGAAGTTTTGGCGAAGCTTTGCACGTGGGTCCTTGCCACCTCATCTTCGTCGTCGTCGGCTAGACTCCAAACATGTCGATGTGTTCCCAGTACTTGGAAACAGTTTTCCCATTGACGAGGATCGCGAAATGGGCTGTTCAGAGAAACGGGTCATCCCACTTGTACCTCGCATGTGTATACAAAATTAATAATTAGCACTCGTCGTTAGATTGACAGTTTATGGTGATTAAATAGCAATAATGACAATTATTGGCTAAGTTGATATATATTATCAGTATCATGCATAGTAATAGGTGACACATATGAAAAATATGCCAGAGCAATTAATGGTGTTGAACCAGATAAAAGCATTAATTTATGAATAATGACAATGTTTAAGTGTTTGGGAACTACTTAGTGTTACTTAAAGTAATGCACATCAAATATCATTATTCAGACAGACATTTAAGGATATTCGGCATGAAGGAAGTTTGCGTCACATATCAACATGTATGAAAAATCATGAGTATAATATAAGTGACATGTAATGAAATTTAAGCGCTAAAACCACATGTCAGAAATATGGCATCAGGTAAATTAATATCGGCATGTGTGCGAAGTAATTACGCAAAATGCCAAGTAAATAAGAAAATAATAGGGGAACGAGAATTCCTTCCCTGATTCGCTGAGATGAGGAATGTCGGATCGAAGACTGTTAGATTGAGGTCTTCTGTCAATCCTTTCCAAACGGGCTTCGTCAAGCGGTTGACCCAGAATAAGAGAATCGAAGGGAACACGGCTCAAGGTTTCCGCAATTGTCTTATGAATCCATGGAGAGAAGGGTAGCGCGTGGTTCCCGATGTTCTAAATGTATGAGATACCAAAAGGAGGGATGCTTTCGAAGGTCCATGCGCAGTTGGCACATGTATTCGAAGTGGGAATCGAGCACAGGGTTCTCTATACCTGGAGACGAGCTTAAAGAGGGCAACTCGGTGTGGGGTTCCTCACCGTTATCACCATGTTCCGAATAGAGTGGAGTTCGAAGAATGACTTGCCCATTAATGAGAAAATGGGTTGTCCAGTAGCTCGGAGACCTTTGTTGAGTTTGTTCGGAGTTAAGCCATGTTCGGTGTTGAGATACATTTTGTCTCTTGTATTTGTTTGGGCCTATGTCAGATAAGCCCATAAAACATTTTTTCTTGGTTTAGGCTTGTTGAGGTCTTTACCCCCTTTTTTTTGGGTGTGTTGGGCCTCAGCCCAAATTTGTCTTTTTTTTATGTGAATTGGGCTGGTTGACCCGTTTTGGAGGAAACCCTAGTCCAAAGAGAGTTTCTGCAACTTGGAGGATTGTGTAAAGGCGGCGGCGGCACTGTGATTTTGCAGCGGCGGCGGGAATGTGATGGGTGAAGATGACGGCATCTCCGTAGTCGTCGTTGGCCGTCTTGAACGAAGGAGGCACGTTCGATTGGGCTCGGTGGGAGTGAGGGCATGAGGGAGCTCGCTGCTCGGTCCGCGACAGTGGCGGCGGCCACAGGACAAAGACCGGGGAACAGTGGAGACGCGAGCGGAGAGACTTCAAGGGCAGTAAAAATGTGAGGCATGTTAGGAAGGGAGAAGAAGAAGGCCACGCAAGACGGTGGCGGTGGCTTAAAAATGAAGGAGGGAGAGCACCGTTGTACACCGGAGACGGTGTGTTTGCCGGAGAGGACATCATGAACAGAGAACAGGGGTTGCTGATGCGAACAACCCGATGCGATCTCTCGCCGCCGTGAGCTCGCGCCACACTGTGAGTTTGCTCACCATTTTTTGTTGCTTGGTGCGTTCGCACAGAGAGAGCGTGGGGGGGGGGGGAAGGACCAGCGCCAATGGTGAAATGAGTGGTTCCCTGATACTCGCGAATCGGTTGAGAAAGGGCTCGCACCAGAGAGGCGCAGCCACGAAATCACCACGTAGTCGCAAAGACATTCTACGCCTTTAGATCGCGGTGGGCTTGAAGGATGATGATGATCTCCAAAGAAGCTACCAGCGAGGACGACGGCGCTACCAAGTACCCTGATGAGGTGTATGTCGTCATCGTTCAACGGTTTCGCCATGGTCTCCCATAAAAGGATGGAGGGCGCATGAACACCAAATCTGCACCCAGATTTGGATCTGCGGCGGTTCCCAACACGAACACAAGCAGCAACAGTGAATGGGGGTGGAGACGCCTTGATCCAGTAGCCACAGCAGTACCGCCGCCACTGTGAGAAGGTCGTCGTTCCGCCTCCAGGAACGCACGTTGCTGTTGCCTCCAATTATTTTTTATTTTTTGATTTTATTGTGTTTTTTTTAATGTGGATGGGAATCGAAGTTTATCGTTCCCCACCGACTGCGCCAATGTCGTGTTCCAATATTGATGAAACACCACAATGTGTTTGATGGGTTGTTGTAGTTGGAAAGGGTGACCCCGGTCCTACGTATCCCTAGTGAAAATGGAATCAAGCCACACGTAGTTCTTGAGAATAGGGCTGAGAGAACATACCTTAGCCCCTACAGCATGGTGATACTTATAGGGGAAGTTGTTGTGTGCACGTGGGCCTGTTAGCTCGATGTGTTTGTGTAGGACTAAGAAAGGTACCGTTTAGATAGCCTTTCTAAATCCTGTAACAGATAAACACAGTAGTTATCCATTGTGTTACAAGCTGTACAGAATTATAGGAGGAAATCTAGGGCGATGGGACTGTAGCTGGTAAGATAAGGCTGTTGGTAGCCTGTTCATAGCTGTAATCTAGTGGCCCGAAAAACCTCGAAGAGTTCCTAGCTCGGTTATTGGGAAATGACCATGTGTTAGTCAGCAAGTACCGAACGATGGGTCTGGGTAGTCGTTGTTCGGCGTACGGTCGATTAAGATGAGGATAGGTCGGACCGAGGTCCGGTCCACGACATTAGTAATAATAAGTTCTTGATTAACTAGAATATAATAACCACTTAGAATAACTTTTTTTAATTGCTTTTTAAATGGAGAGATCCTTTCTATACTCCAAAGCCCTTTGATTTTTTCAATGTTAATGTTAACTTGTACAGTTCACCCATGCACTTCACATACTTTTAGCAATTCCCGTGACATTATCAAATGATACAAGTCTTGGATAATAATCTACCACACACTAGAATGCCCTTGTTGACAAGTGTACCAATATTTCCAAATAAGCAATTTACATAATTCTCTTAGGTTGTCCACATGATCACCATAATGACATAAGATCCATTTGCCTTTACAATTCTATGAGCATCCTAAAAAAAACATAATTGAATAAAGGTAAAAGGCTTTCAGAGAGAGCCATGCATGAAATGATATAATATATAAGGTAAGGTATCCTCCAGATAATTCAAGTAGAACCAATTGGTTGTCTGACTCGGGTTAATTTTAAATTTTTGGGGGTAACAATGCTACTCTTTGTGTCCTTGGTTGCTCCACCCATATCTAGTTAATTTAAGGATTCCTCATCTCGATGTTCATAATATTGGGGAGTCAGTTTCAAAAAAAAAAATTGTTTAAAAATTTTAAAATCCCTTGTAGTCAAATGTAGAAAATAGGTGAATTGTTAACCTGCTATTCTAGACTAACACTATTTGAATAATATTTGTCGCACGCTAACTTACACTCACATATATTTTATCTATACTTTGGAACACACAACACTTATGCTTAATAAATCATATGTTATTCTAATATTAATAATAAATATTGTTTAAAATATGTTTCTCAATTCTTAATTATCAAATAATTAAAGAAATAACATTTGTTTCCTCAACGCACTTACCTATTACCTTATTCTCCAATATAATAAACATGGATACAAAATATCCATAGTTTTTGTCCTCATCTTGCAAGACAATTAATAATAATAAATAAAATTTTGGTTGGCAAAAAAAATGGGAATGTATCATCTACTGTGGCTGTTGTTTGCGGCTCACATCTGGGTTGTTGGATATGTATCCAACATATCCACCAACTCAGATTAATTAGTTTTTAGGATATAAAAAATTGGCTAAACTATGTAATTGGTCCCTTACCTTATTTTTCAATTTCAAATTAGTCCCTTTCGTTTTTTTGATATCATATTGGTCTTTCACGTTTTTTTTCACCATCAATTTGGTCCATGAATCACTGTTCATGCTATGTCGACCAATAAGATACGCACACTTGTCATTTCTCTCTCCAACATTGCAAATGTGGACCAATAAGATATTGACACGTAGGATGAATAATGACTTACGGACCAATTTGATAGCAAAAAGAAGAATGAGGGACCAATATGATACCAAAAAAACGTAAGGGACCAATTTGAAATTGAAAAATAAGGTAAGGGACCAAATACGTAATTTAGCCTAAAAAATTGAAACCCAGAAAAATAAATCCCTTGGATGCATCTAATGAGTATAAAATAATTTAAATTCCACAGTACAACTCTCACTGTTCAAAGCCTTCAGGCCTTCAATCATACAACCACCACCATGTCACATAGTCATTGACACGGGTGAAGAACCGCTCTAGCAAGAAGTTGTTCATTCTCTTTTGTTACATATGAATCTTTTCTAATCTTGTCTAATGAAAGTCACTTAACCATGCCCAAGCCTATAGAAAAAAAAACTTAACCATGCCCTGCTACAAATTGATGTCAATATTTGTTGTTTTCACTTTAGATTATTGAGTGTTGAATGTGAGTCAAATCTTTCTCTATAAATCGACAAATTGGTTTACCAAAGCTAAAATCATAAAAGAAAAGAAGAAGAAGCTTGAAACCCATTACCATATAAGGTGATAGGACGATTGCGGAAATTAGGCGATAGCGGCAAATGACATGTTCATGGCGGGGTGGGTACTGCGATGGGTAATGCATTTGGGAATGAGGGGCTTGGATTGTTTGTTTTTTTTGTAATTTAAATTTTTAATTTGCACTATAAGATACATACAAGGGATGTTGATTTAGATTTAACCAGTGACCCAGATTCCTGCAACAAGACATAGCAAGGGAAATCCTACAGCAAAGGATTTAGGTTGAAAAACAACAAACCTAGTAACGGTTAGGACACAACTATTGGCCACCTTCAACATACTTTACATTATTAGTATGTTGATGTAATTGCATGCTTTTTAGCATCAGAGAAGAGGTTTTTTTTTTCATTCTCAGAGGTTGTGTTCTGCATGTGAAAACAAGGGTCCTTGTTAAGGATATTTAGTCTGGTGAGAGTAAGCTCTCGATCCTGCGAAACTCAAACTGTCATTCTTTTAGTGGGAGTCAAGATTATGTAGTTCTTGTGGATATGCTTATGTTGTGCATATGAGGACTAGTTGTTGTGTATCGATCTATTCCTTTTGGGGAGAGTTCAGCGTAAAGCCCACTCTCCAAGGAGTGTCATTTGTATAGACATTTTGCATCATAGTAGTGAATCCGGTTCACTGTAATGGATCTCAAGGTCGGACTGCTCTCGGTACTTATATTTTTCATTGTAAGGCAAGGCTTCCCTAACTTGTGACCCCCTAGGTCATTGCTTTAAAGCATCTTTTGATCTACTACCTACACTTCAAGTTCTGAATAGCCCAACAACCTTTCACCTATTTTTGTTGGTCTCTGTCTTTGAACCGTGGCATAAAGCTCTTCGTTTCAAATTCCTTTCTCTCAAAGACATGTGTCTCACCAATAGGCATCTGACATGTGAGTTGGTACAAATTACTCCAACTTATTCATGACCATTTTACCCTTGACTTTTCAATTTGTATTTTTAAGTTCCTTTCCTTTCAAAAAGAACTCACAAACATTCCTCTTGATTTCACCACCTGCTCTATCTTATAAGCTTTCAGTTTCTTGAACCCTAATCTTTCCATTGCCAATCAAACCTTTTAGGTATGCTTTTACACTTCCTCTAGACTGCAATTTCTTCTCTAAAACAATGTCCAGTTTTGATTATTAATCTGGGTTTTACTATTCCATTGATAATGAGAGTGAGGAAACCCCATCTAACTGCCATGAGTTTTCTTTTGTTGAAATGGAGGAGTCTAATCCCGTTTAGCTCAAGTTTTTAACGTTAAACAATCTCTTAGCGGTTAAAAGAGCATTTCTCTAAAACGTTTCTTCCTCTTCTTTCACAAGGGTTGGTAGAATTAAGTTTCGTACGAATATGAACATTAAGCTTGAAAACTGTGAAGATTATGAGTAGGTTCATAAATGAGTGTTGTATGCCACATCCCGTTTTGACCGGTTATCTGACCTTCAAAATAGTAGTATCAATGATGAATCTTCTTCATCTTGTTTCTCTATTTTTATCCCCCTTGCCAGAGAGAGTGTTCATGGGAAGCAATGCTTCCCAACCTCTTTTTGTGTCACTGTATCGGTTCTTCTTCACCTACCTTGGGTTGAGGTTTCTTTTAGAACCATTCTTTGTCAAAATATTAAATTTCCTACACTTGGCTCCCAGCCAGCTTTATCCAAGCTTGTGGGAGCTACTAGTGGCATTTAAATGAGTATGAGAGATCTGCTTCTTCACACGGAAGCCTCGTTCATTGTATAAGATGTGTTCATACCTTTTCTCCTTACATCTTTTTCAAGTCATCGATCATACCGTCAAGAATGGTCGAATTAATATTGGATTAGTGTTTTTTAAACCTTCTTGCAGTTTCCTAATATTTTCTTTGTGTGATTTCAGTAGGGTCTTTAGGCACAAATTTTTCAAAGTCTCTCATAATGATTCCTTAAGTATTGTCCCCCTTCTTCATACCATGTGGATGGAAAAGAATTTTGATATGGAACCCATAATTAATGTGATTGCCCTTTCCTCTCTTAACCCTACTGACCAAAAGATGCTTACTGTCTTGGGGGATTGGGTTCGTGAACATGATCCCATTGATATAGAAGCATGCATTACTGACAACATTCATAGACTGCATGACCGATTAGGCATTTCATGAGTACTTGCTTGTTTATGTTTCAGCAAACATGTTCGGAGCTCTCGACTGCCTTATCAAACTAGTTGCAAAGAAGTATGATCTGAACCCTGTTTCCGAGTCCAAGACCAACAGAGGGAACTCTACTGATGGTCATTCTGACAAGCACTCCCATTCCAAGGAGAGCAAGGCTCCACTTTTCAAACAGGATGTTCATTGTCCCTGCTATTGAAGCCTTGAAGTTTCCTAAGGAGGGAGCTTCGGACTAGGCATGAAAATTAAACCCACACCCATGGGTACTTGCTCGAACGCAACCCGATTTTGGTGGAGAAAACCCAATTTGGTTGGGTTTAGGAAAACCCGAACATTGAAACTTGCTTTAAAAAGATGGGGCGGAGTGGGTATGAGATTGTCAATACCCACCCCGCCCCAGCTCTCAAACCTGCCAAGATATAAAAATTAAATAATTTTCATTACACTAATAGTTAAGTGATGAAGTTAAACTAAAAATATTTGGCTAAAACCCTCCAGTATAAATGTATTATTAGAATTTTAATGTATTTCATATTTGATTTGAGTTTAATAAAATAAAAGAAAATTTTAAAAAATAATTAAAATAATTAGATGGGTTGCCAACGTGTTTTTCTGAATCCGACGAGGATGGATTTGGGTTTCACTTTTTCATACCCGCTCTCTTTAAACTCGCACCCAAATCTTCTCGACTTTAAACGGGTGCAGGATTGAGATTGACAAAACTCACCCCAAACTCGACGCGTTGCCATGCCTACTTCGGACAACAATAGGGAATTGATTAGAACAATAAACCTTAGGGTAGTTGATGATAATGTGCTTAAAAGCAAAGAAATAGAGAAAATAAACTTGTTTGTATGCTTGTAAAGATATAGCATTATGATAGACATTAAATATGGAATTAGAGGGGTAATTGAGAAGTAGGGAAGGAAAAGAAAAACATGAGTTGTAAACTTGATATAGTGTAGATTGATAATGGATAGCAAATATGGAAAATATAGGGCTATGTGTGCTAAGTGAAAATGATAATTGTAGTTGAGAATACTTTGATAGGAACAGGAATGAATATGTTAATAATCATAGAACTTATAATGGAATTGGAAGAATACTAAGTGATTAATGAATTAATTATGAGTGTTGAAAAGTGCAAATGGAATTATACTACTAATTTGAGATGGACCCACCTAATATGGTGTGTGAATATAGGATTATGATGTTTGAATATATGAATATGATGTGTGTGATTGTGTAAGATAATGACCCTCCATAACGGAGCGAGATAATGACTCTCCATAACGGAGCGAGATAACGACCCTCCGAAAGGAGCGAGATAATGACCCTCCATAATGGAGCGAGATAATGACCCTCCAAAAGGAGCGAGATAATGACCCTCCATAACGGAGCGATATAATGACCCTCCATAATGGAGTGTGAATAATGACCCTTCCAAAGGGAGTGTGAATAAATGATAATGACCCTCCCTAAGTGGAGTGTGAAAATGTAGGAATGACCCTCCATAGTGGAGCATGAACGTGTATGAATGACCTTTCTTAATGGAAGGTGAATAAGTGTAAGTATAATGACCCTCCAAGAAGGAGTGTGTAAAATGTAATAGGACCCGCCTTTATGGTGCGTGTAAACTAATGATAATAGGACCCGCCTTAGTGGAGTGTGTAAATGGATAAGAATAGGTCCCCGCCCGAGTGGTGCGTGTGAATTGATGATAATAGGACCCACCGAGAGGTGAGTGAAAGTATAAGTAAGATTGAAAAGAATAGAAAGACAAATGGAAACTATGATAGTGAAAGATAAGAAAGAAATTGAAAGACTAGAAAGGTATATGAAACCTATGATAATGAAAGATTGAATATGAAAAGAAAGAAATATGGGAATCAGAATAAATAATGAGGTGAAAACAGTGAAACATGAGAATGGCTAAAAGTTGTGCGAGCATAGTGTAACGTAAATTAATAATTAATAGTAATGACTTAGTTAGTTACTATGTCCTTTTGGAAGCTATTATTCTATGTTCTGTGTAATGCTACCCTTCTTGCCATTTTTATTACAGGTACTGAGGCGGAGCTTGCACGAGTTGTGGCCGAGTAGGAGCTTACTCCACACCATGGAGTGTGAATGTTTTAGGGGTGGGACCATGTGTTGGTCCAGGGTTTTATTTTTGGACACTTAATGTATATATAATATGTATTATCTTTTGGGAAGGGGTTATCTTTTGGGAATCAAATTATTTTATAACTTGTTCATATTTTGGAAAATGATGTATATGAATGCAGTTTGTCCTGTTGGCTTGCTGTTTATAAGAGATTATGTTTATGACATGTTCACAGGAAAACCAAGTTTTGGGAATATCCATAAAACAAAGTAAACTTCGTCCAATTTTACGGAGATTTTTATAAGCAATTTTTGGTGCTACTAACATGTCTCTTTGCAAGAAGTTCTCTGAATCAATGCAAGGTGAATTCGAGATGTCGATGATGGGAGAACTCACATTCTTCCTTGGGCTGCAAATAAAGCAAGTTGATGAAGGAACCTTTGTGCATCAAGGAAAATTCTACAAGGCACTCCTCAAGAAATTTGGCTTAGAAAATTGCAAAGAAGCTGCCACTCCCATGAGCACATCCAGCTATCTCGGCAAGGATGAGTCAGGTAAAGCCGTGGATGTGAGCAAATATAGAGGCATGATAGGAAGCCTTCTATATTTGACTGCGTCTCGGCCAGATATTATGTTCAGTGTTTGTTTATGTGCTCGTTTTCAAGCTAATCCCAAAGAATCTCATCTTTCGGCGGTTAAGCGAATTTTTAAATATTTAAAAGGAACTGTGAACACCGGTCTGTGGTATCCTAGGGATGCCAATTTTAGTTTGATTGGGTATTCGGACTCAGATTTTGCTGGGTGCAAGCTTGACCGAAAAAGCACAAGTGGAACTTGTCATTTGCTCGGCAGTTCCCTTGTGTCGTGGTTTTCTAAAAAGCAAGCTTGCGTTGCTTTGTCAACAGCTGAGGCCGAATACATTGCTGCTGGTAATTGTTGTGCTCAAATTCTTTGGATGAAACAACAGTTATCAGATTTTGGCTTAATTTTAGATCACATTCCTATCAAATGTGACAATACAAGTGCAATCAATCTAACTAAGAATCCAGTGTATCACTCTCGAACAAAACACATTGAAATTAGGCATCATTTTCTTCGAGATCATGTTCAAAAAGGTGACTGTGTCATAGAATTTGTAAGTACTGAAAATCAATTAGCCGATGTGTTTACCAAACCTTTGCCGAGGGAAACTCTTTATAAAATTCGGCGTGAGCTCGGCATTCTAGACGAATCCAGTGTGTGCTCAGCGCAAGCTCGGAATCCTGGATAAGTATAGCATGTGCTCGGCATGAGCTTGGTTTTCAGTATATCATAAATTTGGATCACCTTCATAGTCTCGATCTTTACGTTCAATTGTGTATTTGTTTAAATTTCCTGAAATTTCACATCCTTCAAAACTTCTTCCCTTCCTCTAAATTTTTATCTAAGGGGAGAAGAGTGCTGTTTTTTTTTATATTTGAACTTTCATATTATGTTATTCGTCATTCTCACCATTACCTTTTAACTTCTCGGATGAGAAGCATGCTTTCACTGTTAAAGGGGGAGAACGATGATCATGAAAATTTTCTTCCTTGGTTATCATTTTAAAGTCTTAAGGGGGAGAACAGTTTTTTTTAAATCAACAAATGGTACATTACCAACAAGTGGTACAGAAAAATGTTAATCTTGGGGAGAAAGGTGTTAATCTTTTCTTTAGTTGTTATTTCTCTCTTTTGGCGAATGTGCTTAATCTTTGGCTCCTTTTTTATCATGCCAAAAGGGGGAGAAAGGTGTGTCTGTTGTTTGTTTTTGATGTTTCAGATTTTGTTGCGAGCATAAATTCAGGGGGAGTGTTTGACGAGCTGCTCCTGCTCCACATTTTTACATCCTTTCAACAAGTGGAAGGGGGAGAAAGGTCTCATAAGTACATTTTCATGTGCAACATGTGGTGTATTTTCGAGCAAATTCCAATCAGTGCCAAGTCCAATCAGCTTACGAGCATAAAGTCAGGGGGAGAACACAAAAAGCAACAAACTGTTAAAGAATATTTGTCATCATCAAAAAGGGGGAGATTGTAGATTCACAATGCAGAATCAAAGAGCTTTTGATGATGTCAAATAAACAGACTCGGCTTGTGCTTAGCGTTAGACAAGTCAGACTTATCAGCGCAAGCGTTCAGCTAAAGGTTCAAGCTCTGCAGAGGCTCGGAATCTTTGTTTTGCGTATGCGTTCCGCCAAAGGCAGAGGCTCGGCAGAAGCTCAGAAAACTAGGGTTCTTTGCTACCTGCATCAAGTCAGCTTTTGTAGCTCAAGCTCAGGTTTGACTCGGCCCGTGATCAAGGCCAAAGTTCATCCAAGTTTGCAGGCTCGGTTCTTCTTTTCAAGGCAGTAAGCTCGGATGATGATTTGCTCGGTACTCGCTCGGATTAAGCTCGAAACAGCCACAACATCTGATAGAGTGAATAAGCTCGGGTTGATCGTTCTAAACTTGACTATTTACCAACGCTCAGATCAAGCTCAGAAACACCAAGCTCGAACAAAGCCAAAAGCTCGACAATCTCTGTTCATCGTCTTCAACAATGCATCGTCTTCAACCTTCGGACTCTGCTCAACTGTTCCGTACTTTTTATTACCGTTGAGTCTGGGTAGAAGTCCTAGGTTTAGCTCCTATGCTCTGACAAGTTTGAAATTCAAAATGAGTTAAATCAAAGGTTGGTGAACTGTCACCATCACTACTCTGTTGTCTAAATGTTACCGTTGGAAACCCCATCTCCGTACAGCTCTCTTTCTCTCTTTCTCTGCAGAAAAGAGGAGACTATAAAATAGGGGATCTTCAATGTTAACGGTGATTTTTCTTTTACAACCATTTTTCTCAGAACTTAAACTTTCATTTTTAATTTAAAGAGAAAAAAAACAGAGCAGAAATCACAAACTCACAGAGAAAAAGAACATTCGATTTTCATACGAACTTAGAGAGTTAAAACTTTCAAATATTAACTCTAAGTTTGAATCAGTTCTTCTCTGTGAAATCCTTCTAGAATTGACTCACTCTTGTTATTCAATCTTTCATCATATTCGAAGAGTGTTTCGAATTGGAGCCATACACTTTCATCATCTTCTTCGTTGTATTTGCTGTTGTGAGAAGCTGGTCTCTGATCGAGAAAGCTTCGATTTGTAAAGGTTCCAAAGAGGTTCTTTGGTCGACGATTTGTTGTGGGTAGTTTGTCACGAGTTTGGTACACTCGTTTGACTGAATAGGTCTAGAGGGGTAGGCTCTTGTAAATCCTTTGTAACCCAGAAAATCGATTTTTAGTGAAAGCTCTCTGAAAGGTTTTCAGAGGGGACTGGACTAGCTCTCAGGGTGAGAGTGAACCAGGATAAATCTCTGGTGTTCTTTCTTTACTGCTTATCTGTTGCTGCCAAGCGTAACGTTAATTCTGCTAATCTTCATTTATCTAAGTTCGAACTGTTATTTTTCTTAGCTCGGCCCTTTGAGTGTTGTTCTTCGAACTTAAGTCAAAAACCAGTTCTACCTTGAAGCAGCTCGGTTAACTGATTAACCATTTTGTTTATCTGATTGGTTAATCATTTAACCTTGTCTGCTCGGAAAGAAGCTCGGGTTTTCTTTTAAAACCGAACAACATCAGTCTAGTTTTCAATAATTTAGAAAAATTGCCATATTAGCTTCAATCTCCTATTCACCCCCCTCTACTCGATTGTTAGGCCTCTTGTTGGTTTCCAACAGGACGACCCATGTGCTCCGGGAATAATTAAACTCAACCTGGACGGCTCATGTGCTTCAGGGATGAGGAAATCTAACCCAGACGGTCTGTTTGACTTTGGGAATAAAGAATAAAAATGAAAGAGAAGTAAAAAGAGAAAACACAACCTGGATGGCCCATGTGCTCCAGGGATAAGAAAACACAACTCAGACGACCCATGTGCCCCGAGGATAATTAAACTCAACCTGGATGACCATGTGCTCCAGGGATGAGAAAGGAAAGAAAGAAAAGTAATGTAAGACTAAAAGAAAGGAAATGAACCCACTTATTTGTTTGTGATTATGTGTAAATGAATTGTGTGATATGTTTAAAGATACTATGTGTGTTGATGTGCATGAGGGGTTGGGTTTTGAAATGAACCTAAGATATATCAAGTTAATGGGTATCATAAATTAAGGGATGAATGGGGATGTTTGTGAATGTGATGAATGTAAGATTAATTGATAATGAGAATAATACTAAAGAACTTAGAATGATAATAGGAGATGTAAACAAGAATAAAAGCCAAGTTAATGAGTAACATGATATAATAGGATTTGTAGGATGGAAATAATTGTGTATGTGTGTGTATTGAATGTATGATTTGTTTGTTAACCCTTGGGGGAACGTATGAAAATAAAACAGTGAAACATGAGAATGGCTAAGAGTTGTGAGAGCATAGTGCAACGTAAATTAATAATTAATAGTAATGACTTAGTTAGTTACTATGTCCTTTTAGAAGCTATTATTCTAAATTCTGTGTAATGCTACCCTTCTTGCAATTTTTATTACAGGTACTGAGGCGGTGCTTGCACGAGTTGTGACCAAGCAGGAGCACACTCCACACCGTGAAGTGTGAATGTTTTAGGGGTGGGACCATGTGTTGGTCCAGGGTTTTATTTTTGGACACTTAATGTATATATAATATGTATTATCTTTTGGGAAAGGGTTATCTTTTGGGAATCAAACTATTTTATAACTTGTTCATATTTTGGAAAATGATGTATATGAATGCACTTTACCCTGTTGGCTTGCTGTTTATAAGAGATTATATTTATGACAGGTTCACAGGAAAACCAAGTTTTGGGAATATCCATAAAACAAAGTAAACTCCGTCCAATTTTACGGAGATTTTTATAAGCAATTAAGTTTTAAAAAGAAATTTTTTAAGTCCATAATTTAATAGTGTGCAATTAAGGGTAATAATAAATTAGGGTGTTACATTTATGGTATCAGATCAGTTTGTCCTCGGCCTTGAAGTGTGGACACACAACTCTAGTGATTTACTCACTAAGCGAGTAACCGATGTATAGTCAAGTGTCTAAGTTAGACGAATAGGATACATATGTAATTACTTATTTATATATGTATTAACTTGCCTTCTTTTCCAGGATTAGATAGTATGGCTTGGAGACGTAGTGATAGTGGCAAGATTGCCTCAATCCTAGAGAGTTTGGTTCAAATGAACCAAGCTAAGCTGAGACAGTGACAACAGTTAGAAAGAAGTGATAGGTTATAGGACCCTCGTTTAAAACTTAACTAAATTCCGTGATGGTGTTGTCGTTTAATAGAGTGTAAGGTTAAGATTGGTCATCCTTACCCTTGCAACTGTTAAGTGATAATATCATCAGCAAACCAGGCAATGATGTTGCTATTGGTAAATGTGAGAATGGGATTGACCACCTCGATCTTTGCACTTATTAATGGCCAATGTCATTGAAAGTTTATAGTTAAAACAAAAACCAACCCGAAATAGAATTTCCCAAGAAGTACCACCTTTAGGAGAAAGGAAGTCAACCTGAACAGTACCCTTTCCAAATCTTTCATGTAGAATTCCTTAGGGAATCAAGCTGACCCTAGAAATCATCTCCAACTTTCCCTGGAGATTTACACCAGACTTTGGTAGTCCTGGGCCTATTAGGAGTTTTACTAACAAGACTCTTGAGCGACTGCCCGCAAGAAAAATAAACCTAGACAGCTTCATAAAGTCTCCACGCCGAGACCAACCAAATTAAACTATTGATCCGTGCTCTTTATTGAGTACAAGAACCTAGATGTGTGCGGATACGAGATTTTGCAAACCTTAGGAATTCGTTTCAACCCAATGACCACCAATAGGTAGTCAAATCAACAAAGCTTTCAATTCCGAAAGGTGGTCAGAAATTGACGCATTCAATTCCCTACATCCTGACATTGATACAACAAGGTATGCCGATGCCAAGTGGGGGAGAACTTAATAGACAACTTGGACATTGTCTGGGCGACAATGAGACATAACCTTGACAGTCAGAAGCGAAAAGGAAAGCCTGGAGTAAGAACAAGAAGTAGTATATCCCAATATAAGCATGAAAGTGCCAAGCAGTGTGGACTTAGAAACGTCCTAAGTGGGGGAATAAAACCGAGAAGAAGTAAGAATCGTAGTCGAGAAACCTTACCAATGGGATGGTTCTTCATTGAAGGAATTGAACGGCGAAATTCCAATAAGTGTTGTAACATCCCTGATTTTAGTTCCAAGCTTAATTAGAATAAATCTAAGTTAAACTAATGGAACTATTGAGAGTAAGCAAGGTTAAAGTGAAATAACCATAGCCAAAGTGTAAGAAGGGATTAAGGGGAATGTCTTAGAATTAGAAACACTCGAAATATGAAAATCAAGCAAAGTAATCGATTACTTTGGGGAGATAATCAATTACCAGCTTCCTGTGAGAAACCCTAGATTTGAGTTTTGGGGAGATAATTGATTACTTGGGGAAGGTAATCGATTACCTACCTCCTGTGAGGAACCAAACCATTAGGAATTAGGGATGTAATCGATGACCTGGTGGGGGTGATCGATTACCAGTCATGTAACCTAGAAAAAAAAAATAAAGTCATGAGGACTACACATGCCAAGCTTCTTGGAAAAGCTTCCTCTCACAACCACATATTACAAATCTTCTTGACGAAGCCATTGTTTAAGAGCCACACAATTCCAAGCACATGCAACAAACACCCTCTTCATAAAACAAACACACTCACTTTCTCTCCTTCTCACAAACACAAACCCATTCTCTCTTCTTCTCTCATTTCTCTCAAGAACCAAGAGCACTAGGGCTCACACTCATCACCTCCATTACCAAGCTTCATCATCCCTCACTAAAGGCACATTCACCATCATCAAGAACTCAAGAACTAAGAGCACCCATTATCATCAACCCCATTACCATCACCATTTCCATCATCCAAATCCTAGAGCTCAAGAGAACCAAGAACATCATCACCACCCCAACACCAACCACACGCATATCATCATCAGCAAGCTCCATTGACAAGCTTCATCACCCTATCAACAACACCAACACACGACATCATCATCAACAACATTAACCTTGGAGCTGTCTTTCTCTAAGCTCCATAACCATGAAACAACAACCTCCTTTCTCATAACTTCCTCTCAAGAGCAAATGGAAGAGAAGTCTACTCCTCCCTCTCCCTCTCCTCTAGACAAGGTTTCCACACACCACATAGTGCTTGGTTGAGGTTCCAAGGAAAGTTCAAAGGGTTCAAGATTAAAGGAGTTTAGGGTAAGAGGAAAAGCTAGGGTTTTGAAGGTTTCTCATCTCTCCACACTTGAGGTAAGGAGGGGGTATTACCTCTATTTAGAGTATAGATTGTAGATGGTATATAGTGAGAACTAAGGATAGGGAATTGATTATAACAATAAACCTTAGGGTAGTTGATGATTATGGGCTTAGAAGCAAAGAAATAAAGAAAAGAAACTTGTTTGTATGCTTGTAAAGATATAGAATTATGATAGACATGAAATATGGAATTAGAGGGGTAATTGAGAAGTAGGGAAAGAAAAGAAAAACATGAGTTGTAAACTTGTTATAGTGTAGATTGATAATGGATAGCAAATATGGAAAATATAGGGCTATGTGTGCTAAGTGAAAATGATAATTGTGGTTGAGAATACTTTGATAGGAACATTGGTAAAGAGTAATGAATATGTTATTAATCATAGAACTTATAATGGAATTGGAAGAATACTAAGTGATTAATGAATTAATTATGAGTGTTGAAAAGTGGAAATGAAATTATACTACTAATGTGAGATGGACCCACCTAATATTGTGTGTGAATATAGGATTATGATGTTTGAATATATGAATGTGTTGTGTGTGATTGTGTAAGATAATGACCCTCCATAACGGAGCGAGATAATGACCCTCCGAAAGGAGCGAGATAATGACCCTCCGAAAGGAGCGAGATAATGACCATCCATAATGGAGCGAGATAATGACCCTCCATAATGGAGTGTGAATAATGACCCCCCCCCAAAGGGAGCGAGAATAAATGATAATGACCCTCCCTAAGTGGAGTGTGAAAGTTTAGGAATGACCCTCCACAGTGGAGCGTGAATGAGTATGAACGACCTTCCTTAATGGAACGTGAATAAGTGTAAGTATAATGACCCTCCAAGAAGGAGTGTGTAAAATGTAATAGGACCCGCCTTTATGGTGTGTGTAAACTAATGATAATAGGACCCGCCTTATTTGTGTGTGTAAATGGATAAGAATAGGACCCCGCCCGAGTGGTGCGTGTGAATTGATGATAATAGGACCCACCGAGAGGAGAGTGAAAGTATAAGTAAGATTAAAAAGAATAGAAAGACAAATGGAAACTATGATAGTGAAAGATAAGAAAGAAATGGAAAGACCGGAAAGGTATATGAAACCTATGATAATGAAAGATTGAATATGAATAGAAAGAAATATGGGAATCAGAATAAATAATGAGGTGAAAACAGTGAAACATGAGAATGGCTAAGAGTTGTGCGAGCATAGTGTAACGTAAATTAATAATTAATAGTAATGACTTAGTTAGTTATTATGTCCTTTTAGAAGCTATTATTCTAAGTTCTGTGTAATGTTACCCTTCTTGCCATTTTTATTACAGGTACTGAGGCGTAGCTTGCACGAGTTGTGGCCGAGCAGGAGCACACTCCACACCGTGAAGTGTGAATGTTTTAGGGGTGGGACCATGTGTTGATCCAGGGTTTTATTTTTGGACACTTGATGTATATATAATATGTATTATCTCTTTGGGAAGAGGTTATCTTTTGGTAATCAAACTATTTTATAACTTGTTCATATTTTGAAAAATGATGTATATGAATGCACTTTGCCCTGTTGGCTTGCAGTTTACAAGAGATTATGTTTATGACAGGTTCACAGGAAAACCAAGTTTTGGGAATATCCATAAAACAAAGTAAATTCCGTCCAATTTTTCGGAGATTTTTATAAGCAATTAAGTGTTAAAAAGAAATTTTTTAGTCCATAATTTAATAATGTGCAATTAAGGGTAATAATAAATTAGGGTGTTACATTATAGAACACTCTTACCCAAAAAATCCAAAGCTTAAAGTGAATAATATTGGAGAGAAAGCTAAAAAAAATAGAAAATTGGGATCATTATGTCGTAAGCACAATGGACTACAAATGCTTCAAAGGAATAAGTGGATGACTCAATTTGAAAGTTATATACTAGGATTGATGATTAATAATTACTGCCATGAGTTATTAAGATCAAATCCCAGATCAACAATGAAGTTAGAAGTTGAGGCTTATTGAAGATGATGAAAGTTAATTGCTAATTTTTGCACAATTAATCCATCACCAAAACTTAATTTATTACCAATTTTCATTATTAGAATTATTTAAATAATTAACACTTCACATATGTTAATCAACAAATTTTGTGAATTAGATAAAATGAAGTTCTAATGTTAGTCAAAAGATGAATCAATAACTAACAATTATCAAGGAAAAAAAATAAAGGGACTAAAATCACAATCCCAACTATTTCAAAGGACAAAAATGCAATTAAAATATAATAATAGTAATAGTAATAATAATAATTAAAAAAAAAACACACACACACACAACACCATCATTGAATTGAATTTGAATTGTATGTGACTGGTTAAAAGCTTGAAAAGCCAACGCATTTGTCAATGATAAATAAATTGCAAAAAATGGAAGAAGCATTCTTCCATTCTCGTAATATATATCTCTTCAGCATTGCATTCCGTCGATTTTAACTTTCAAACTCTCGCTGCCTTTCTTCTCCATTTCCCCATTCCTATTCAAACACGCATCTTTCTCCATCTTACCCCATCCACACTTTAATTCATTGAGTAAGCATTTAATAATAATAATAATAATAATTTTTTTTAATTATAATATAATTATTAATTATTTATTATAATATATGATATATAATATTGTTAGTGCAAATCTTGGATCTCAAATATTCCTTTGTTGTTGCATTTTCTCTCTTTGTATATCCGATTTCTGATTCAGATTCATTTCGTTGGATCCGTTGAGTTAGATCGGAAGAAGAAGAAGAAGAAGAAAATGGAGGAAGTTGACATTGAAGGAGGCGGAGAAGACGGTTTTCGCGTTCGCAAGTATCGTCCCGTGTTGGCTAACGATCGCGCAGTTCTCGAAATGTCTCCGATAGATCCTGGATCCTCTTCCTCTGCTTCAAATCTACCTCCTCATCTCAGGTTTCATTCTTAACACTTGTGATTTCATTTGCTGTTGAAATTTGAATTTTGGTGTTGTTGTTGTTGTTGTTGTTGTTGTTGTTGTTATGTATTGTACTGAGAGTAGAGGGTGAGTCTCGGTGCAATGGTAAGGTTTCTTGCTATGTTATCCGGAGGTCATGAGTTCAAATCCTGGAAACAGGCTTTCAGCTTGCTTAGGGGGTAAGGCTGCGTATATCTGCTCTCTCCTGACCCCACTAGGTGGGAGCCTTGTGCACTGCACCGCCCTGTGTCTTTAATGAGAGTATGCATTGGACTTAATGTTGGAAGAAATCGAGTGCTATTGGATCGATGGAATTCTTAGCTTGCTTAGGATGGCTTTGGTGTGAATTGTGATATTAGACGTATCTGGTATTCTGGTGTATAGTGTGGAATTAGTAGTTTCCCTATGTTCATTCTTATTACTGGTTTGGTTTTAACTTTTTGTTAGTAGGGTGAACCTGTTGGTTGAGTTCCTTGATGCAAGACATTTGGTTATTAATGCAATTGGCTTATCCAAAAAAAAAAAAAGAAGAAAGAATTAGTAGTTTACTTAGGATGGCTTTGGTGTGAGTTGTGAATCGTTGTGATAGCTCGTCAATGTTTAGAGCAAGTGAAATCTCTGTAATCAATCCCAGATCCCATAGCATCCCAGCCTTCCCCAAAAATGGGATAGCGGGATGGCCGGGATAAGGATGTTTAGGAAGGCAAAATAAGCAATTTAAAATAAGCAATTTATACTACACACATATGAAGGCCAAAATTAAAAAAATACACAAAATTAAAGTCATAAGCTCAAAATCAATGACATAAATCTAGTAAAAGGTTCAGGGGATTGTCGAAATGACTCAAAGGTCCCAAACAAAGCTACATGTCATTTTAAAAATGAGTTCAAAATCGGGTTTTAACCCCGTTGTCCCTTTCCCAGTGAGATCCCAGTGGGATACTGGGATTTTGGACCTGGGTTAACTGGGATTTGGAGTCGGGACAGCCGGGATGGAAATCTGGGATGGGATCCCGGGATTGCGTGGGATCCCACTGGGATTGACTACAGAGAAATAAAATGTGTGATTGTTTTTGTTGAGGAACTTAGCTTAACAACTTGCAATAAAATGAATGGATTGAGTTGGAGTTGAATTTGGATGAAATGAGAATGTAATGTCTTTTACACCATCAACCAATCGTATATCGTATATTGTCCTGTTCACTGATGTGGCCACAGCGATGCGGTTTCAGTGTCTACTGAAATCACAATATTGAAGCCTCAATTGCGGTTATGGATTGCAGTTTAAAACTCTGTTACTGTATGTATGTGTGACATTTGAGTTAGTTATATGAGAGTTAAATATTTTTAATGATGTGGCAGTGCATGATTGGATGATAGTGTAAAAAAAACTCATACTGATATTATGTCAAAATTAAATCCATTGAATTATTAGGAGTGCTTTTATTGACTAATGTTTATCTTTATATTGTGTCAGAAATATAAATGTAGGTCCCGGTGTGAATGGGAGTTCTGATGCCAAAGAAGGGAATGGTCCTCATGAACAACTGCCTAATGGATCCCAACAAGAATCAAAACTGGAATTGTTTGGTTTCGATTCTCTTGTCAACATTCTTGGTCTTAAAAGGTATATTAGACTCGCTTCTGACATTTCTCTTAAGCTGTTGGGTTTTAACAGTCTTTTAACTTTACGAACTACTGTTGTTCATGTTACCTGCTCAAACACTGCATTGGTTATCTCTAATTGTTTCTTATAGTGGAAGTTTGCATTAGATCAATGTTCATTGCGAAAATTGATTTTAGTTCGGGAACTTTTTCTTGCTTGCCTAGTTTGAACACAATTTTTTATTGATGATATTATGTCCTTCTCCAGCATGACTGGCGAGCAAGTTGCACAGCCATCTAGTCCTAGAGATGGTGAGGATATTCCCATCACTGCTGGGCAGGTACCTTAATTTCTCTGTTATAAGTTTACTTCCTTTCGATTGAATTTGATTTGCTTCTGTTAACAGCAATGAGATATTCAAATGTTATATCATGTATACGCTCATGACTTGAGTTTACTAAAATAAGAAATTGAATAGAAAACAAACCTCAAACCAGAACATCTTCTGGTTTGTATGTATATATAAGGAAAAAAGATTAAAATAAATATCTCAATTTTGGTGATGGCGTTTTGAAATTCATGTGCTCTGATAAATAATGGGACATAGAGAGTAAGTGAAGGAAAATACCGAAAGTGGAGAGAAGAAACCTGACAAAGTGTATGTTAATCTTCTCTCTTGATATATATATATATATATATATATATATATATATATATATACATACATACATATATATATATACATACATACATATATATATATATGTATGTATGTATATATATATATATATATATATATATATATATATATATATATATATAACTGACTTCGCACTACACGGGAGCTTTTGTTTTCTATGGGGTTGGGGTTAGTTGTTTGTATGAAAGTAATGTATGGCTATCTTCCAATGTGTAGTTTTCATTCATCATACTCCTATTTGATGGTTTAATATACTACTGGGTCTATTTCTTGTCATTGTGAATGCAAAAACATTATTGTTGTAAGTTACATGTACTATAATCATTTTGATTTTTGACTAATTAGTGTTTTTTACTTTGTTGCCATGACATAACATGTTCCTTTTATTTTGCAGCCTGACAAAATGGGCACACTGATGGGTGTATTTATTCCATGTTTACAAAGCATTTTGGGCATCATCTACTATATTCGTTTCTCTTGGTAACTTTATTGCTTTAAACCTTTCCACAAATAGCATTTCTTTATGGTTTCGGGATTTATTTTTTTAAATATTTGGTGGTAATAATTGATATTCAAATACAAGTCTTAAGTATTCAAATATTATAACGACATCCGAGTGCAACTTAACAATTCAGATTCAAGTTCAAAAAGTCCCAAGTCATAAATTTATTTCATTCATGTTATGAAAATGGTCATTTATTGGAAAGTTGCATGTCTTCTTTCAAGAATAGTTTGACGTTTAAGTTTAAATCTTGGGGATATGATTCAACATTATTTCTCTTTTTATGCTTTGTTGCATGTTGCTTGTTCTTATTTTTTGTTTCTCCTTGTATTTTCGGTTGGTCTTTTAATTTTTCTAGTATTTCTCATCCTCTTGTATTTGCACTACTCTCTTCTCTCTTAAATTCTAAAATTATAATAATAACCATTTCCAAATATGAGCTTAATATAGCTAGTTAAACATAGTAGGTAATATTCGTGTTGGTCTCCTTTAGTATTTTGCATTAACTGGATTACTTTTCCATCATTAACTAACCATAATTTAGATGTTTTCTTTTCCATAATTGTCATTGCTGTAGGATTGTTGGTATGGCTGGCATAGGAGAGTCATTGGTGCTTGTTGCTTTATGTGGCATTTGTACTTTCCTTACTTCAATATCATTGAGTGCTATAGCAACCAATGGTGCCATGAAGGTACGCACTGTATGAGTAAGTTGAACTGCTGCTTCTTTGGTATGGCTATGGTCTTTTTCTTTTTGAAATCTGATTGTTAAAATCAATTATACCTTAGATAACGTGCCATCTTTAATTTATTTTGGATTATTCCACAAGTTTTTTTTTAGGTAAAGGAAAAACTTCATTACCAACAGAAATATTTCACAAGTTGCTTAAACTATTTAGTAGTTATTTGTGAGGTTAGTAGTAGTACAGTTGATTTGTGACCAGGGAGTGGTTGAATATTAATATTTAGGGACTGTTAGGTACACAAGATAAAGTTGGACCTGAGGATATCCTCTCTAAACCCACTGGAAGCACCTTATTGTTCGATACAGCCACTACCTTCTGGGTAGAATCATGGTGTAAAGGTCCGTATGTCTTCACATTTAGAATTCTCTTGGCCCAATTTAGATATGTTGGCTATGAAATTTAACCTTTTTAAAAACACAGGTCTTTATGTGCGGACTCCCAATTTAGCCAAGTCTAGAGAAAACAGCTGAGTGGGCCTGTACTAGAGCCATTGACACAACTACACCAATCAACGTAGACATCACTGGCCATCTTAGGTTTCAATTTAGGAAAATAAGGCATTTTTGTATAAGTAATATGTTTTGTCTTTGCACCTAACAATCAGTACAAAGATAGTTTATTAGCTTGTTATCCTATTTATATTTATATATTAGGTTTCTATTGAGGAAAAACATTTTTGTGTAAGTAAATATTTGTTTAGTTACTGTTTATAAAAGTTTGCATCAGTGAGTAATGCAGTACTTTATTGGTGCCACAGTCCTCTCCTGACTTGTCCTATCATTGTGGCTTTACCCTATATTCCTATTCTCTTTACATGGCACAGTGCCATAGTCCTCTCCCTTCTGGTGCATCAAGCAAGGCCTAGCATAGTTCTGAAGATGAGAGGACATTTCCTTTCTAATTTTTCTCTTCACTGAAAACATGGTTCTGTAAACCTAGATAAATCTTGAGTGGTACTTCATCTTGGTCTACAAAGTTTTGTGTCTTAGTGGAAATCTTTGTAAATTGGTGGTGCTTTCTGTTTGGAGATAGCAATTAATTTTTAGTGCTCTTTACTGCCTACAAAAAGGCTAATGGCAGTATATGCTGGGATGGTGAGTAAAAGGCACACTTAAAAAAAAAAAGTTAAATCCAGAAACATCCTTGTGTGTTCTATTTTATTTTATTATCTTTCTTGCTCATTCTAGTTTAGTTTTATATAGTCTGCACTGCTCGTTCATACTATAGTTGTGTCTTTTTCTTGTCTAGGGTGGGGGACCATACTATCTCATAGGTCGTGCCCTTGGTCCAGAAGTTGGAGTTAGCATCGGTCTATGCTTTTTCCTTGGGAATGCAGTCGCCGGAGCACTGTAAGTGCATAAAATGATTCTTTTTTTTTTTTTTTTTTTTTTTTTTTTTTGTAAACAAAAAACTTTAAGTCTTGCCAAATTGTAGTGTCATGATAGCTTAATGCGTACCATGCAATGAAGTCTAAGTTCTTTGTCTGTTGCTTATGGTTCTAGTTATGTATTGGGCGCGGTAGAAACATTTTTGAAAGCGATTCCTGCTGCTGGGATTTTTAAAGGTAATGTAACAGTTTCTTTTTAGGATCTGAGTGGCATTCTTTACATTTTATTATTCAGTTTTAAATTCATGCCCTATTTATCAGCTCTAGAGAGTTGTTTTGTGCTTTCGGTTTTACATATATCTCCTTCAACAGTCATAAGTAATTAGTTCGGCCATAAATTTCCCCTCAAGAAGCTTGGTATCACTTCTGGAATAGTGGAAGTTATGTGACAATGTTTCTGTTTTCAAAATAAAATAGAATTAGAGATGGATATTGGAGAAGGAAAAGTAGACAGGGCAAATGAACTGTCTCCTTTGTATGTGATTAAGAAATGTGCACAAAGGCCATCAACCTGAGATGCTTTTTGTCTTCACATATTTTCTTTTTTAACTGTAATTTGGGGTGGTTGGTAACATGAAATAGGGAGAATGAAAGAGTTATGTTCTGCTTTTAGATTAATTGAAACAACTTTTTATGTATTTTTCTCATGTACAACTTTTTCTTTATCCCATATCTTTAGCATCAGTTATTAGTATAATTAGCTGTTAACCATTATTGATTTTTTGTGTAAAAGCATTATGTTTGAAGTCAGCAATTAATCATTTAATGATTACTTTGTGTTGAAACTGCAGAAACTATCACCAAAGTTAATGGAACTGCAATTGCGCAACCAATACAGAGTCCAAGTTCTCATGATCTACAAATTTACGGGATTGTAGTGACTATTGTTTTATGCTTTATTGTATTTGGAGGAGTAAAGATGATAAATCGGGTTGCGCCTGCTTTTCTCATACCTGTTGTATTCTCAATCATTTGCATATTTATGGGAGTTCTTTTGGCTAGAAAGGATCATCCTGCAGGTTTGTTTTTTGCTCTACGTCTCCTTTTCTCTATTTAATGCTATTGACATGTCCTTCTGCAACCAATTGGTTTGTTTGGTAGTGGATCTGTGCTTTCACACATGTAGACTATTCACTATTCTTCTGATACACTCTCCAAACTGTCGAAACTTCAGGAACAAGATCCATAACTTTTGAGCTTTTCGTTTTTTAAATTACTCTTTAGGGTAAAAACATTATATGCTACTAAACTAAAACAATCTTATACGGACAATTCTCTTGCACCCAAGCTTGTAGGAAAATGAATACAAATGGTTTTGTGCTAGTGTAACTCATCACCAAAAAATCTGAAGAAAGGGAGAATACTCATAAAACTAAAGGCCCAAACAGACAGGTTGGACAACCATGAGAAAATGATCGACCTGTAACGTTACATGCAATTAATATTGTTTTCGTGTATAATATATGAGGCTCCCTTCTGATGGGGCCTGGAGAATAAATGTATGTTGCCTTAGCCTTGTGAGCAGGCCGGGGAGGATATTTCCAGGATTTGAACTCGTGTGCTTCGGGTCACAACTTAACAACCTCACCGTTGAGTTGTAGCTCATACTCTTCTATTATATCATATAGAAATTCGTATATATCTAATGATATTTCTTTCATTATAAAACATTTAGCGAGGGATTAAAGCACCGTACTTTCTTCTCATTTATAGTTGAGTGAGCCAAAACCTTCTTTTGCCCAAAGGTTCTGACTTGGCCTTCTATGGACACATTGCACTGGAACTCTGGAAGCATCTGGGTATACTGGATTTGTTGGCGCTTTAATACACTTGTTGAGGCATACTTTTGAAAGTAGGAGATATAACTAATCTATGTTAGTCTTATTGATGTATGTAACCTGTTTTAAGAAAGTACAATGAAGATTAAAAAAAGTTTACTAGGGACTGGCGGGACTGATCACATGATAGTAAAAACTACGAGGGATTTTCATTGATTTGGTGTGGGTGATCAGAGAAGAGACCACCATGTTAGTTGAGATGTGGGGTGCTTGTTGCTAGCCTAAGAATGAAGGGGTTTAGGAATTTGATGTCTAGAAACATTGCTTTGAAAGTTACAGGTCTGTGACCTTTCCCTTTACCGACCACCGCATTATGGCACCAATTAATTTACTGTATGGTTTAGATCAGAGTAGAGGACACCAATCCAATGATTGATGCAACTCATCCTAGCAGTTGGAAGTTACAGGTCTGTGACCTTTCCCGTTACCGACTGCTGCTTTATGGCACCAAGTAATTATGGTTTAGATCAGAGTAGAGGAAACCAATCCAATGATCAATGCAACTCATCCTAGAGGTTGGAAGTTTAGTTCCCAAGGATATGAAACTATTGGTTTCTTAGGTTCTGGTTATGATACTTGTATCAGGTTTTTGGAGAATATTTGGGCTTGGAAGGTTTTTTTAGCAGCTTTCCGTCTTCTTTTCATTTCTTATCCTTGAGTAATTTGCCTATTTTTAATAGATGAGATGGGTGAGAAATGCTACTTTCGTTTTTCAATTTTTTTTTATACTTTTAATATTTTTCTATATTTGACTCAGAGGGAGTTACTGGGTTGAGTTTGGATACATTTAAAGAAAATTGGAGTTCAGATTATCAGAAAACTAATGATGCTGGAATTCCAGAAACTGACGGCTCTGTAAGCTGGAATTTCAAGTAAGACATGATATCCTTTTCTCATATTGCTATATCCATATCCTTTTTAATCTATCATTCATGTATAGTTTTTTATTTGGGGAATGTTTTTGTTACTTGGGTTTCCTTCATGGAAGCACGGACGCTTTGTATTTGCCCCCATGTCGTGTCTGATACGTATTGTGTCTCGTGTTGGACACATTCATTTTAGACACTCCTAACCATGTTTCTTGTTTGTCTCTTTTATAAGTTTGTTGTTTTTGAACATATCTTGTTAGTTGTTACTCTCCAATCACCATTATAGAATTGTATTCTTCTCCCTGTTTTCTAGGACCAATCAGAATAACTTGAATTTCACTAGGGTTAACGCTTTCAAACATCAAAGAGATATGCATGATTTTTGAAATGGGTATTTGTAGGTTCCAACAAAATGTAACTAATTGGAAGTGTTAATTTATATTTTGGCATACGTTGTCAAATTAGACTCTGGTTACACCAAAATTTTTAGTGTCCCACATTTGCAAATCAATAATTCTCTTGGAGGAAGACTTGGGGAAGATTTATATCCTTACATTTTCATTGATACAAGTTAAAACCATCTCATTCAAATTAATGCAGGTGCCTAAGAGACCAATTTGTACGAAAATTTGCAAATTTATGATATTGAAATGATTTATCAAATTTTCTGACTAATTCTTTTTTCCCCAGTTCATTAGTAGGCCTCTTTTTCCCGGCTGTGACAGGAATAATGGCAGGTTCTAATCGTTCATCCTCCCTGAAAGATACTCAGCGATCAATTCCTGTTGGAACATTAGCTGCTACTCTTGTAACGTCTGCAATGTATATTGTTTCTGTGATATTGTTTGGTGCTGTTGCCACAAGAGAGAAACTTTTAACAGACAGGTATTTTTTAGTCAAAAAGTTCTTTGCATAGCTTTTCTTTTTTAAAAACAGAATAGAAAGATCAGCAGTCCTCCTAGCAGGGAAATGAAAAAGACAAAATACGAGGATGAACTTGAAAGACCTTGGAACACTGATTGAATTTCTATTTACCGATTTCGTTTTGATATGAACCTTTTATGCAGGCTACTTACCGCTACAATGGCTTGGCCTTTTCCTTCATTAATTAAAATTGGGATTATCCTTTCAACTATGGGTGCTGCTCTTCAGAGCCTGACTGGTGCCCCACGTCTGCTTGCTGCAATAGCCAATGATGATATTTTACCTATTCTGAACTACTTTAAAGCAGCAGATGGCAGTGAGCCTCACATTGCTACCCTTTTTACTGCTTTTCTATGTATTGGGTGTGTCATTATTGGGAATCTGGATCTTATCACTCCAACTGTAACTATGTTTTTCCTCCTATGTTATGCTGGTGTCAACTTATCCTGCTTCCTTCTCGATCTTCTAGACGCCCCTAGTTGGCGTCCTCGGTGGAAATTTCACCATTGGAGTCTGTCTCTTCTGGGAGCATCACTTTGCATAGGTATGTTGTCTTCCTGTGCATTTTTCCTCATCAGCCTTACTTTACAGTGTTTATATGTGACATCTTTGTGATTATTATAATGTTCTGCTTTCTGTGGTGGGAGCTTGGGGGCAACTGCTAAGATGAGAGAATTTCCCTTTTTGTTAACAAAAAAATTGAAATAAAGAAATTTTGAAATGAAGCTTTGAGTGTGAGAGATAGTGACCTTAAAGACTAAATTAGTGGAACACCACATATCATATGAACGCTGTTTTACTATGTTCCAATTAGACAAATGTAGAGTGAAACCCTTTACTGTGTGTATTTGAAGTGTATATGACCTTACTTCCGATTCTTAATTTTAAAAAGGTGAAGGGCTGTGTATGGCCAATTATACAACCATGCAGTTCTAATAACAGCTATGCACAGTAACTACAAATAAACATTGATTATATTAGGCACATACTTCTATTTGGTGTAAAGCCCACAGTCTATGCAAAGGGATTTCTCTTGTATAAAGTGTCCCGTTGAAAGAATGTTGTATCGATATTGGAAAAGAATTAAGGGTGATGCTGCCTTGGAGAACTATAAATTTTTTATCTGTGCAGTGAAAGCAATAGTTATATTTTATAAGATATCAGATTTGTTTAGGATATGCTTCTTTGATGTTCATAAGGATGCAAACCATTATAGTTTATCATGCGGGACTGTAGAAAATGACTGACTATTGTCACAGAAATGAGATATGTGTTTGTCAAATATCTCAGTTTTTCAACAAGTCACTGGTTATTACTTGAGAGGATCCTGTCCAAAGCTTGACCTTAAGATCCACAGGTGTATCAACAAGTCTACAATATTTCCATTGAATACTTTTTCTGTGAATTGAATATGCCTGAATCATATTGGTATACCTCAATGCCAAGAAAATTTTCCCAAATCTTGCGTGAAAATAATTGGAGTCGTAGAGATACTCTGTAACTTCCAAACTCCTTCATGAATCTCAATTGTATCCACATGGACAGAAAGGTATATGTTGGGAGCATATTAGCTTTGTTGATAAAACAGGATGATCTGACTTACTACTGATAATACTTAGTTGTTTACCAGCAATGTTGAACCTTCTAAACCAAACCTGTCGAGATTGTTTCAACCTGTTAAGGGAATGCTTAATCCTATACTAAACTAGCCTCATTGTGTAACAAAGCCTGGTTGTTGGATCTTGGATCATATAAAATTCTGAAAGTGCTTCCCAAATTGCAGTTTTTAATATCTAGTTGATCTCCAGTCCAATGTAGGCAATCTTTGAATATTCCATCTTCACTAACAAATGGCACAATTTGTCATTGTCTATGTCTGTTTTTGAAGAATAAAGTGATGAGGGTCCATTAACATAGTTTGCTATAAATCATTAGATGCTTCTGCTGTTGCTGCTGCTGCTGTGTGTGTGTGTGCGCGCACACGCGTGTTCGCATTAATTTTGAATTTGTCATGATACCTTGTCTCTGATGCAGTGATCATGTTCCTGATTTCGTGGTCATTCACTGTCGTGTCTTTGGCACTTGCAAGCCTTATATATAAGTATGTGAGCATTAAAGGAAAGGCTGGGGACTGGGGAGATGGTTTCAAAAGTGCTTATTTCCAGCTAGCACTTCGGAGCCTTCGTTCGCTGGGAGGTATATACTTTCCAATTCAGTTTTCAAATATAAAAATGGTAACTTTGTCTAATTTGTCATCGTTGCATATTCTATTTTAGCTAGCTTAGAGAAAGGTTATTGAGAGTTGGTTGAGATGATGTCATCTACTGCTTGCGCTCAGGGTTGGGAATTCAGCCTGATCCTGAATTTATGTCTTATTGGATGATTGGATGATTTCAAACTAAATAAAAATCATATTTACCGAGTTTTGGCAGAGTTCAGTCCGAAATACCTTGTTTGATCTTAAACTTTTGTTTTACTGTGACAAAATTAAATGAATTCTCCTTTTGCGGAAATGCTCTTTTAGCATTGATATTTAGGCTTGTAGAAATAAGAAAAATAATAAACAGAGTGCTCGTATTCAAAATGCCCCGTGATCTCGATTGGAAAAGAATCAATAGAAAGAGAATTGGAATTGATCAAAAGTGGAAATGTAGCTATATAATGAAGGGGTATGTATGCATTATGTAAGTTTTTATTTTTAAGAAAAAGAATCTTACTCCCAGTGATAAAGGCTGAAATTGGTATTTTGAATTATGCCGTAGTTTTTAGTGGTTAAATTTTTTTGAACTTTAGATATTGAATTATTAGTAGGTTGGGGCTATCTGCATTCTCATTGGATTGGGGTAAAAAGATACAGATTTTATTTTCTCTTGATTCGTTTGTTGGAATTTTGCAACACAAGATGTTAATGTGAGCAATGGTAATGAGCTTAATGTGCTTTTGAGTCTGGTAAATAAGCATAGTTGGAAGCTTTTATATCAAACCATAAAGTGACCTGTAGAGGAAAAACCCCAGTGAACAGATTGCAGTTTCTCATTTAAGCCTCAACTCAATAGTGTTTTATGGCTCCTGTAAATATTGTTGTGCAAGTGAACATTTTGGTTGCCTCTACCAAGAGAAAGAAAGAAGAAAGAAGATGGTCTCTTTTCAGTTTTGAAAAGATGAATATTGTTATACTGGAAATGCGTGTACTGTTTAACATAAGTGTGTTTGTATCCTCGACAAATTATTTGGTCTGATGCTTGTCTTGCTTGATTTAACTTTCAATCATAGTGCTGCAAGATCAACTTTAAAAGCTGTTTCTTTTATAATATTTCACGTTCATCTCTTGTTCTATTTTATCATCTGTGGTTTTATAATTCCATTCCATTCAGAGAAAGAATCTGATGATGTGTATGGTAAAAGTTAATTGTTTAATAATATGAAAATAGGAATAATATTTTAAGAAAAAACATTTATTTCCTTAGTGTGTTCTTTTATTTGTTGTAAATTTTTTTTTTTTTTTTTTGCACTAGTAACTTGCTTCCCATTATGTTTGTAGCAAGCCAAGTGCACCCAAAGAATTGGTATCCAATTCCACTTGTATTTTGTCGACCCTGGGGCAAACTGCCAGAAAATGTTCCCTGCCATCCCAAACTTGCAGACTTCGCTAACTGTATGAAAAAGAAAGGTCGAGGAATGTCCATATTTGTCTCTATTCTAGATGGGGACTATCATGAATGTGCTGAAGATGCCAAGGCTGCTTGTAAACAACTCGATACCTACATTGAATACAAGAATTGCGAAGGTGTAGCTGAGATTGTTGTGGCCCCCAATATGTCTGTAGGCTTTCAAGGCATCATTCAGACAATGGGCCTTGGCAATCTCAAGCCAAACATAGTAGTAATGCGTTACCCTGAAATCTGGCGACGGGAGAACTTAACAGAAATCCCTGCCACCTTTGTCGGGATAATTAATGACTGCATTGTTGCAAACAAGGCGGTAGTCATAGTGAAGGGTCTTGATGAATGGCCTAATGAGTACCAGAAACAGTATGGTACAATTGATTTGTATTGGATTGTTAGAGATGGTGGCCTCATGCTGCTTCTCTCTCAGCTGCTTCTTACCAAGGAGAGCTTTGAGAGTTGCAAAATTCAGGTATTCTGTATTGCAGAAGAGGATGCTGATGCAGAGGGGCTGAAAGCCGATGTGAAAAAATTCCTTTATGATCTTCGGATGCAAGCAGAAGTCTTTGTCATAACGATGAAATGGGATGCTCAAACTGATGGTGGGGCTCAGCAAGACGAGTCATTGGAAGCTTTCACTAGTGCTCAACAAAGAATTGACGATTATTTAGCGGAAATGAAAGCTGTTGCGGGTAGAGAAAGTACACCTCTAATGGCAGATGGTAAGCCTGTGGTAGTGAACGAGAAGCAGGTTGAGAAGTTTCTATACACAACGCTAAAGCTCAATTCTACGATTTTGCGATACTCGAGAATGGCTGCTGTGGTGTTGGTAAGTCTGCCTCCACCTCCACTCAACCACCCAGCATATTTCTATATGGAGTATATGGATCTATTGCTGGAGAATGTACCAAGAATTTTGCTTGTAAGAGGATACCGCAGAGATGTTGTGACTCTATTTACATAGTTGAAGTACAGTTATTATAATTCTCATTTTCTGTTTATATTTTTGTAGTTACAACTTACATGTAGTCTTCGTTCTTTGTACCACCCATCAGATTCTAAAGAAAAATTTAAAATTGTATTCACTTCGGGACTTAATTTGAATTATTTTCATGAGATGAGATGAAAAATATTGTTGTTATACTCGTATTCAAAGTCAAAGCGACGAATTCTTCAATCTTGAAGTGGTCTAGTGATGAACCGTGTAATTCACCTGCAATGCAAGTGGTTAGACTAATTTTTATTTTTTATTTATTTTACATGTTGAGACTTGAGAGTTGAGAGTGACCTAGATTGAAACCTTGCCCCACTTCACCAACACCGCTGCCTCTATCATTACCACATTGCTTATTCATCAACAATACTAGATTCAGATCTCGTCTTTCCATGAGTAGCTTTGAATTTGCTCCGAAGTCGAGAGCATAAAAATGGGAAATGGTTTACAAAAAGGTGTGATGACGGCAGTGAGTATTGAGATGGTGCTATGGCTAGACAATAACAACGGCAGATGTGTTTGGTCCTTAAAGCATGGTAGAATATTGAAGAATTGATTTTTGTATACAAGAATGTCTAACCCAAGGTTTAACCATATTTTTTTCTCTTTATCTAGAACTAGAGTGTCGATCGTGCCTATCGCCCCGCGTTCCCATTGTCATAGAGTTATTTATAGTAGAATTATGTATTGAAAAATCGGTCTTTACAAATGTAATTTATAAATAAAAAATCAACATGATGATAAAATGACTCAACATAGTTTTTCAAGAATTATAGAAACCGGAAATATCAACATGATTCACAGCACATGAGTTAGGCTTTTAGCAAATCTTACAAAATCATTGCACATTCAACTTTCTGAAAATCAATGACTCCCTTATTATAACATGATGATTTGAAAAGGCCATAAAAGTACTTAATAAGTTTCAGCGAATAACCATCATAGTTGAACGATGTTAAAAAAAAAAGATTAAAGACAAAGATTGGTACATATTGAGAAGTGCCACTAACCATAAAATGGGACATAACTTGAGTTTCATGCCTTTCTACCGTAGTTGTTCTTGCCAAACCCTCCTCTAGTAATAAAAATGGGTATTGTTATGGGATAGTAGGAAAGTCAGTTTTTGTATCGTTTTTTTTTTTCTTTTGGCTTGGTTGTGGTAAAGCAATCAACCCATCCCAAGTATGTGTGAACTGCTCTTTTCCATTTAAAATTGCTCCCTTCCCATTTGATTTTTGTTTTTTGAAACTGCCATGTGTAAGTGTAAATTATGATGAGTTTTCAACTTTAGCTTTTTTAGTTATTAAAACACTTCCCTTCCCATTAGGGAGGGTATAATCGAAAATTACAAAATTATGTACAAACAGTTAAAAAATAGGGTTTGTTTTATATAATAGTATAGATACTCCAACCTCACCACTACCTCTTTCAAATAGTTGCCATCATTGCTCAATCCGATTAGAATCTACTAGCCATTGAGTTGTGACCATTGCGAGCCACTACTGGCCTCTCTTCCTCTCCGATTTGTAACGTCGGAGCCGCTGTGAGTGTGTGATTCTTAGTCACCGGGAGCTTCCACCACCGTCGTTAACAAAAGATTCACCATCATAGTGTAAGTGACTACAATCGGTGGGTGAATTAACTAGATAACACTAGGAGAACACCTAGAAGGGGGGTTGAATAGGTGTTTAAGAAACCTTGAAAGATTTTCAAATAAAACAAATTGAAACAATTAAAACGAACAATTTTCACAATTTTTGAACCTGATAATTGATTATGATAATGGATGGATAATTGATTATGATGAATGGATAATCGATTATCCACTGCAGAAACAAAAAAAAATCACTTTTTCAATCGAAAACGAAAATCAATCAATTAACACATAAGATCAGAGATAGCACGGAATTGATTAACACCAATATTGTTAATGATTACCTAGGTTGTGAAAATGGTTTTCCCCAAATCAATTTGAACAATTAAACCCTAATTCTTTCAATTATGGAAAATCAAACTTTTCTAGGTTTTCAATCAAGAACAATATGAAATGACAAATATTAAAGAGTTAAGGGAAGAGAAGCTTGCTCAGAGATTTATACTGGTTCACTCACAACCACCGTGAGCTATATCCAGTCCCCTCTTATCACAAGAGAGAGTTTCTTCAATAAGGAATTAGAATTCTCAAATTACAAGTAATACGCCTCTCAAGACTCCCTTCTTGATAGACTCCAAGAGATACCTCACTCTTGTCTTGCAATCCTATTGAACTTCTAATCTAATCTTCTTCCTTTGCTTGTTGATAACCCCACAACAAGGCTTCCACTTGCTTGTTGATTCCTCACAACAAGACTTAATTCCAATTTGCTTGTTAACACAACAAGACTTCCAAGACAATTTGCTTGATGAACAACCACCAAGACTTCCACTTTGTTGTAGATAGCTTGCCTCTTGCAAAGATGACAACAAATAGAAAACACAATAACCTAATGAATCTCCTTCAAGAACTATGAACAATTAGTAATTGAGATTCAAAGGTTTCTTGATCAAAGAATATGAAAAGTAAGAACTTTGATCTTTGAGAAAGTGAGAGAGAAAGTTGAGAGAATAGTGTGGCTTTGATCTTTCTAAAATGATATGAAAAATAAAATTAGTTATTCACAATGAATAGACAAAGGTTTATATAGAATACCCAAAAGTTAGGAAACTTAAAAACTGATTTTGAGAAGTGAAAAACGAATTTTAAAAAGCTTTTCTGCAGGTCATAATCCATTATGGCAACTAGATAATCGATTATGCATTTGCTGAAAGTGATAATCGATTATACAACTTTGATAATCGATTATTACCTGATTCAATTCATGATAATTGATTATGGCTTCCTCATAATCGATTATGAGCTGTAAAAATACTTCTAAAAACTTGTTTTCTCAAAACTAAACATTTTCTTTCAAACCTTTAAGCCACCTATTGATTTAGGTTAAGTGAAATACGCAAATCATTATATGATCATGCACTTGATAGAGATTCACTACCCTCTAATAAACTCTACCCAAACTCAGCAAACTCTAAGACTCAAAATAAAGATATTACAAACAATACACATAATGAATCTTAATGAGTTTGCTCTCTCTTCATCATTGTTGTTTGCTTGTTCTTCGATGAGCTTCTTCATTACTTGAGCTTGATCAAAACATTTGTCATTATCAAAACCATGCACTTGCATAATAGATCTCACAATCTCCACATGCACATGCACACTGGATCTAACACATAGGATCCTTGCTGTCATTGTGCCACCTCTATTCCCACAACCACCTAGCTCTGTTCCCTCATGTTCACGCTTCACACAAAACAACGTCTCTCAGACGTAATGCAAAAGGTTTCTCACTCAGAGAACGTTCGATAAAACCATTCACCGTCGCCAAAGTCCATGGTCACCGTCGCCCCTAGCTTAAATTGAAGTTTTCTTACTTCTCGATTCTCCCAAACAAAGAAGAAGGGTAATTTTGAAACAAACCCAAGTGTTTAAGAAAATAAATAAAATGTAAATTATAGAAATTAATAAGTTTAATTACTTAAATGACAAGAAAAGGAATTAAATTATAAATATCAATATTTTGAATTCCTTAGGTATCAAGGAAAAGAATTATAATAGTTACAAAATAGGAAAAATGCATTTAAATATGTGATTTTTATGCTAAAAACTATCCATAACCAATTACAAAGGCATGATAACCGGTTACGTGAGACATACCCTATAAATAAGTTAGGAACGGTTGGGAGTCATACTTATACAACTCTCACACTTTCTCTGAGCTTAAACACTCCTCACTCTTCCAAAACCTTCTATAAGCTTCTAAACTCTCCCAAACCAAGTTGGAGCTTGATCCTTGAAGGAAAAACCAGCAGCAAAAGGAAACATAGGAACTAGAAGAAGAGTGGATTGAAGGCCTAAGAGGAGAGTTCAAAGTTAGGCTTGGTCACTTCCCTTTCATTAAAATAAGGAAGGAGTCATTTATCTTAGAATAGGATTAGGGTTTGATTAGCAAGTTAATAAGTTTGAATAATTGAATGATTAATA
This sequence comes from Crotalaria pallida, assembly GCA_037953625.1. Taxonomy (NCBI): domain Eukaryota; kingdom Viridiplantae; phylum Streptophyta; class Magnoliopsida; order Fabales; family Fabaceae; genus Crotalaria; species Crotalaria pallida. The sequence continues at coordinate 43,841,709 of CM075650.1, read as the reverse complement.
TGAGTATGTTAATTTTGAACTTAGAAATGAATATGAATATGTGTTGAGTGATTAATGGGTTTTGTATGTTATGATTCGAGATATGCTTGAACATGTTTTGGAATGAAATTGGATTTTGATGAAATTGATTATGAAAATGATATAAATGAATAGAATTGTATGATTATGAGTCGGATGAACATAAAGAAATTATAAATTGAATGATTTCCCTATGATTTGATTGTTTATGCTTAAAGAATTATATAAAGGAATTGGATAAGAATTGGTCATAGACTAATATGAATATGAGATAATTGAATATAAGTGTATGAGCATAAATAGTTATTATCTAAGTATGGAATAGAAATGATGCAAAGTATAGCATAATGTAATGATATGTTGTGTGAAATTGAAACTTATATCTTCAATGTGATGTTGTGCTCAAAATGCATTGAGTTTCATAGACGAACGATGTAAGGAAATAACCTTAGAAAAAACAATGGCAACTAGATGAACCAATGATTTCTTGGAGAAGCTCACAACTGCTTTGGAATGGATGGCTCGATCTCAAAGTCATGAATAAACAAATCAACAAAAGGTCGTGGACTGTCAAAGTTTAGGAAGAATAATCCATCTATATTTGCTGGAGAGTATAACTCGAACGACTCTTAAATATGGTTTCAAGAGATGGAAAAGATTCTTCAAGTTATGCAATGTGCTAATAATAGCCTTCTGCTAAGAGGCAGCCATGATCTAATTCAATCCTCAAATCCTCAAGTCACAAAATGGTTTAAGGTTCTGATTATCTAAAGAAAACTAAAGAAATAGATTGAAATCCTAAGGGAATTCACGGGTTGATGAACGACTTGTGGAAAATCTAACAAATACTTGGAAAACTAGATTGATGTAACCTAAAATGAAAACCAAACGAATCAAGGATGTGAATCAAACAAGGATCAAAATGAAAAGGAAACAACCTAAGACTCACGGTTTACTTTAAGCATGAACAACACAACATCAAATGAACAAGAACTAAAGACAACAAAAAAAAAGGAAATAAGGAAAGGAATTCAAACATAGAATTACCTAAGGAATGATAGGTGTTCACTCTCTAGCAAGTATACTAGATCGCAAAGTAATACAGTCGGTTAAGACCAGATATCGTCCCACAGGGATTGCAAATTGTTCAATTAATTTTCACCAAAGAGTAGTTAAAAGCAAAATCTATAAGTTTCTAATTAATTAGTTAAGATTGATTTGAAATAAAAATAGAAAATAAATTAAAACCAGAAAATAAATAAAAGTGTTGAGCGATTTGAGAAAGATGTTAGGAACATGGTTTCATTGTATGGCGTTGTTTATTAATCATGAATCTCTGTTTTTCCCTAAATCATGAACAAATTCCTAAATTGGTAACTATTAGATCCCTCTTGTATAATTACTGTTTCTTATTCAATTGAATAATCCTTAATTCCTTAAGAGATTAAACCATTGAATAATCTTAATTAAGAACAGGGAATTAATCATGTTATATAATTACCCAATTGTATCCCTACTTGTTGAATAACTATATTGTTTGAAGGCATGACATATTCTAATTCCTAATCTCTCAATTGAAGAATTAGAGATCCAAAACAAGACATAAATTAGCTAGATTTATGAATTGGAAATAAAACGTAATCAAACACATGATTTAGAAACGGAAAAACATCAATTCATGAAATCAATAAACTAATCCATACAAATTCACCAATTCCTAACACAAGGGTTTTAGTTACACATCATGAAAATAAGAACAAGAGAAATAGAAGAATACATTATTACCATGGAAAAGCCTTGGATTCTCCAATCCTTGATCTTCTCCTCTTCTAAAACTCTCTAAAATTGTGTAATCTCCCTCTCTAAAAGCTGCCTAACCTAGTTCTAAAACCTATATTTAAAACATAAAACGAAATCCTAATTAATCCCCTGAAAAACGCATCAGAAATCAGCCCAATTGGGCCTTCACGACGTTCGCGCGCTTGGGCGCGCCAGGCTCCACGCCTGGGTGCGCCAGGTCTGATGAATTATAAATTAACGCTGCATGCGCGCTTGGACGCGCCATCCACGCGCCTGGGCGTGCAACTTTACTTCCAGCTCGTTTCTCTCCGTTCTTGCGCCATTTTCAAGGTCCTTTCATCCTCTTTTCAACTCCATATTTATTTTCTTCATTTAAGCTCCGAAAGTACCTGAAACATACCCAAAACGGATCAAAACGTTCAAGGGAATAAATTTCCTAAACTAATTAAAAACTAAACAAAATCTACCTAAAATACTTAAGAAACAAACCAAAACTAAGCAAAAGGGAGTCAAATTAAGTTCTAAAACATCATATGTTAGACCCAAATCAATAGGTTGGCGCCACACATACTAGGGAGGATGCTACGCCTTTAGTCTCCACAAGAATCACTCTTGATATGACTAAGTTCTCATCACCAAGGAAGCATCTCTGTTCACAGTTTTGAAGGTCTCAAAGAGAGAGTTTTCTCATAACATCTCGTTCTATCTTTCATTCATCACATGAGTACATTATTTATAGGAAACAAGGAAGCCTTCAATTGGCTTAAGATTCACGCCCCTCATGGCCTTTCACTAGCCTATGGCTGTGAGATGCAAGCTACCAGGGAATGGGATTTAAATGACATAAATGAAGGAATAATCAACATAAGTCTAGCCTTAAATGCAACTAATTAATGAAGTTAAGTTTGTAACCACCAAGCATTAATGATCCTTCATTGAATGATGATGATTGATCTTTAATCTTTGTAACTCCTTATTAATTGTCATGATGGCTTGATTGTAACTCCTTCATTAATCACAAGTTTGAATGGTCTTCATGGCTTGGATTGATGGCTCATCATTGATTGAAGCTTGAACTCTTCATGTTCCAAAACCATGAACCAATTTGTGATGTTGATCTTCCCATTCTTCTTCTTCTTCTTTGATTGGACTCATCCTCTTCCTTGGCTTGAGGCTCATGCCTAGCCTTCCTCCAAACTGAGGTGACTTTGATTTTCCCCTTAAGACATTTAAGACAAACAGACAGAAAGCATAAACAATAAAGAGTCCTTTGGTCTCAACACATCCGGGCCTTTATTACAAACTTTAAAGAAAGTCCATAAAACAGACTATGACTCCATCATCAACCTCTTCTTGAGAGGCAGAGCTTGGCTTGGTCCTGGATCAAATGGAATGTTGCTTAAGTCCATAGGGCCTTGGGAGGCCCTTCATCAGCTAATGATCAAAAAAGCGACTCTTGCCACGTACATGTTAATAGGAGAAGCTGAGGCATGGTGGAATTATACAAAGCAATTGTTGGAGACGGAACAAAGAATAGTCATTTGGGAAAATTTCAAGGGAAGTTTCGTGAAAAATATTTTTCCGAGGATCTGGGAAGAATAAAAAAATATAAATTTTAGAATTGAAACAAGGAAACATGAGTGATCGTTACAATTGTGCAAATTTTATTTTGTAATTAAAAAAATATCTTTAAAAAAGTACTTTGATATTACAATTTTACCCTATTAACTTGTATTAGAAATTTCACATATGTATTTATTTTACATTAATGAACAAAGAGCAAGTAAAAAAAAACAATCAATTTCTCCTAGAAAATATGAAGTGGCTTATAAATAGGACCATAGGAAATACCATATTGTGATTGTTGTATGTGTTGCACCCTCTAAAGCATGGGTACTCCAAAATTGGTAACGTACTCGTACCTGGTACTTATTGGGTATTGATACACTTACAACACTCCTGAGTATTTGTAATAAGTATGTCTAGGTATGCTTTGGGTGAGGATCATAAAAAACTATATCATTTTTGCTTTAGAAGATGTATTTTTCCTCACACCATTATTTTTGATTCGACTGATAATTAATCTCTGATCCTTATAACTCAACTTATTTCAAGCATTAACCTCTTAAGACACTTTTCCTTTGTAAGTGCCAAAATAATGATTTTATACCTTATTTATATATATTTGTTTATAAAATTTGAATTTATATTGAAATATATGAACCTTAATTTTTTAATTTTTTTTAAAATATTGTACCGGTATTAATGTAACATATGTAGCATAGGTAGCACCCCTATCCGTTTCATATTGTAATCTCCCCACTAAGATAATTAATAAAATTTAACACAATTTAGAGTGTTATTATAAATTGCATATCAGTGGATGAATCCTATATTAAAAAATCATGAGCATAAGCGATGAGGCATCATTGGCAATAGCATTGGCAATTAGGGTGGACAGGCGAGTTTTGTCCGCGCTCGTCATTTTTGCGAGCATGCCCACCTGCCCGTTAAAAATAATAGGACCAAAAATTCAGGGGGGTGGGAAGGGCGAGCGGCCGCATCTATTTAAAAAAATTAAATTTTTTTTTCAAAAAAAAAAAACAGTCGTAGCCCAAAAAAAAACCCATCTAAAACCAAAATAAAACAGTCACAGCTCCAAACACATATCATTCTAATATTGATTTTACAATATCAATAACAAAAAAAAAATCTTTAATACCATTGATCCCAAATAATCAATTAAATGATGTAAAAATATATTAGAAGAGAAAAAGGAAGTCTATTTTATTAACTTATATTAGAGGAATTTCTAAGTTTATTTTTTTAACGGTAAAAGTGAGTCAAAAACTAAAAATTTATTTTTTTTCAAAATAAAATATCTCATGCGGGCTGTCCGCAAATGCCCAAAAAAAAACAAACGGGCCGGCATAATTTTAGAAATAGGCCTAAAATTTGTGCCCTACCCATAAAAAATTTGCGGGCGAGCAGGCGGAGCCTGTGGGCATGCGCTCTAATTGCCAATGTTAATTGCCAATTGTTCTTCCTAATTGTTCTTCTTTTAGTTTGAGGATTTCGGAGGAAGTAATATGTCAGATTGGTCCCTGACTTTGTAAACACCGATTAATATAATCCTTGAAATTTTCAAAAAATTTCAAATTGGTTCCTTCAATAGGAACACGTCAGTCATATTAGTCCTTGATGTTAATGACCATCAATGGTTCTTAACGTGGAGTAATGGAATGGTCAAAACGACATCGTTTTAGCAAAAAAATAATAAACAAAGACCGTTGAGTATCGACCAAATTAGTTCCTAAAATTGTCGAAACCGGTCAAATTAGTCCTTGACTTTATGGACCATTAAAGTCATGGACTAAGATGACTGACGTGTTCCTATCTCAGAAACTAATTTGGAGTTTTAATAATCTTAAGAAATTAATTTGACCGGAGCCCACAAAATCAAGGACCAACCTAAAATATTACTCATTCAAAAAGTTTAGCTGGTATTATGAAAGTGCATAATGTGGTTGGTACTTGGTAGCAAATCAAATATACCTAGCCATATATGCTAGGGCCAATATTTGACATTTTGCCGTCAATGGTCACAGATCCATGTTTGTGTGTGTTGAAGTGGAAGGAGAGCAGCTAAAGATTATGTGATTCAGTCTCAGTGATGAGAAAATGAAGGACATTAAATTTGATTACGAAGTCTAAAGATACTTCATGCATGAAACATTGTTGTTGTTTTTTTACAGGGCACCAATGTTCTTAAGGCCAAGAACAACACCAACTCCAATGATGTGGCCAACAGTTCCACAGGCCAAGGTATCAGCAAGAGTGAATCCAGCTGGGTCACCGGTCTGCAAGCCTGAGTCCCTCACCTCCAGCTTTAGCCCTGCAGTTGCTTTCCTGTTTGCTGATGGTGCCAATCCAAATCTTCCAGCAAACAGCATCAGGGTTGTGGAAGCCACAATGATCTGCACAACATCTTAAACATCTCTTCAAACACACTTTGATCATAGCTAAACAAATTACCTCAATTTTATGTTTGCTTTTGGAAGTTGTAATTTGCTCTACTCTAACCAAGTTTCACTTATTATTCCAATTAACTTGGAAGTGTATTCTCCCACACTTCCTTTATTACAAGAGCGATGTGATTTGCACAACAAAGTTCGACAACTTTTCCGATACCTTCACATTTTGTATTCCCTCCATCTCATAAATTGGTTAAAACTTTGAAAACTCAAAATAAAATAAGGGAGCACAATTTTATTGTTTAGTTTAGCGAATCAACCAATTAGCAAAGCAGCAGTTTAATGCATCTTTCATTAACTAACCAAATCATGGAATATGATATGCAAGATCAGAAATATTTATTAATTACTACAACTTTAATTAAGATCAATGTCTTTTATAAATTTTTACTATGGGATGCATGGAGTATATTAAAAAATTATGCATTATAAAAACAGTTGCCCAAAAGTTGGCTGATGAAGTGTTGTTGTTGTTCATGAAACATTTTGTCATGTAAAAAGAACTCTTAACTTTGTGAATTTTGTAATCATTCTGCACTAAACCATTCACAACAATGTTGGGTGTATGAATGATTTTTTTTTTCTTCTTAAGACTCATTATATATGGTATTTGTACTAAATAGGATCTATTATCTATGCTCCTTAAAGATAGATTGATTAAACAAAATGAACAACTCAAAAATGAAATTGACTCTTAACTCTTTGAGATCCTACCAGATTAGTGGGTGAACCAATGAAGTCACAGCGAGCTCCCAAAGCACCCTTCCCTTTGCGCCTCATGGGTTGGACAGCAACCTGCAAAATGAAGCAAAGAAAATTAACAAGCAAAACCAAGTAATTAAAATCAATTGTTAGATACAAGTGATAGATATGGTATATTCGTATCTACAATCACAAAAGCCATGCAAACATTGCGTATAATAAATATTATATATATGTGTATACACATATAATAATATATAAGGATGCTATTGCTTACTAAGTTTTGCACAGGTGCTGTTGAGAATTTGGGTCTAAGACCATTGAATTGAGGGAGAGAGGTCATTGCAGAGGTAGCCATTAGTTAAAACTCAAAAAGGAAAATCAAAATATAGTGTTGAAACTCTCTTCCTTGCACTCTCTAAGCATACACGCACTATTTTTTAAAATGCTTTTTGGGTTTCAGGGTTGCTTAAGGGGTATGATGTAACATGAAAGAGAATCTAGTGATGGATAGCCACATGAGAAATTTGTGGCTTCAGAGGGCCAATATTAGATGTCCAAGATACTTGTTTCCGACGTGGCACTATCTTATTTGATTTAATTTTGAGGGAATGGATAAAGTCTTAGCTGCCTTGTTGCTTGTTATTATCTGACGTGTTTGGTGCTAATGTGAGTGAAGGAATTTGAATGACTCTTTTTTTAAGAAGATTTTGTCATTTTGAACAATTTGTTTGTTCTACTATTATCAACTTTTCGTTTGTAGGCATGTTAAATAATATGCAATTCGATTTTAAAATTGTTCAAATTAATTTTGTATTAAATATCAATCAAAATCATAAGATCAAAAGAAGAGAATAAGAATAATAAATCTTTTACTTCTTACCATATCAAGGACTTATTTGATGGGCACCAGGAAAAATACAAGATAATATAGTCTTTCCTATCTTATTATTATCCTGAATTTGGGAAGCCAACAAAATAGGATAGTGTTATCCAGATGGTTTATCTTATTTGTCGAGTATATTATGTATCTTATACCGATAGTTTTGTTAGAAATGGATAAGGGTGTAACAGTCCGGTCCAATTTGGTCTTTGATTGATATTAAGGATTAGACCAATCAAATAATAGTGGTTCGGTCTAGTTTGTTCCAGTTGTATTCCATTTATAAAGACCAGACTGGATCACACCGTTTATAGATGATTTAGCTCTGTTCGGTCTAATGGTCCACTTAAGACATTTATTTAAAATTCAAAATACTTTTTGTTTACATGTAAAAAATTCATTAGTACCGGAAACAATAAGTCACTTTAAAAATACTGAAATTCATAAATAATAAAATTGGGAAATTCCAAATAATATACCAAATTGTCAATATGAAAACATTCACTTCTATTTTTTTTTATAAGAATTTTGGATAAATGTTGTACTGAAATGTTTTTATCTCTGAAATAAATTTTTTTATCACTGACAAACTAAAAAACCGACATTGAATGCATTCTTCTTACTTTTTGTAGTGCTACTTGACTAGAAAATAAAATTGAAATTGAAAACAACACTTCTTATGTAACAATGCTTCAAAGAAAATTGAGTAATCGGTCTAGTCCGATCCGGATGGTCTCAAAAATTAGGAGACCATGGACCGGACCATAAAGTAATGATCTAGAAAAATTGAGATCGAACCGAACCATGAGGCCGGACCGGATCGCATTTTTTGGTCTGGTTTGGTTCAATCGCGATTTCGTGGTCTGATCCGAAACCGCTTACACCCCTTGGAATGAGTCGGATAGGATAATGCAATTTTTTCCCTCATATCTTCACACATTAACACTATTGCCACCATCATCACGCTATCATCACTTCATCAATGTCGTCGTTATCTAATACGCATCAAACACTAGATAAGATAAAAACAAGCTATCATGATCATATCATATTTTGCTCTTATTTTCCTATGTATATTTTCTTGTTCTTATACTATCATGATCGGTCAAAACGAACCATAAATACTTAACTTCCCTATACAAAATTATTCTTTTGAACTTCATTATGAAAAATCTAATATAAGTGTTAAATTTCTCAATCAACAGAACATAGAAATCAAGTTGTTTGAATTTTGAAATTTAAAGGTCGAAGCACACACCTTTATATTGAACTTAAAGGATGAGAATTAAATTTTTCAGAAACAAAAATCAAAAATGTAAAAAGGTACTATTGTGAAGCCTAGAAGAAAATGAAAGAACAAAACGTGCAAGAATGTATGCCTGCAAGTATAAAAGTTCATCATTATCAAAGAGAAATCTTTTTTTTTTTTAACTCAAACACAATAAATCATGAACCAAATATCAATAATATCTACCATATAAGTTTATAAACAATTTTAACACTTACAAGAACAGAAATTTTTGTACAACATCTGCTTGCTATACTTCATTTCAAAAATTTTAAGCACCCATTATTGTTTGAAATAATTGTCCAAGTAGAAAGATCACAGTGCCTTGAATATCTCATCTTGGTTAACTCAGTAATTTGCTCAGCACTTTGTGACTGAAGTTCACCGTACTCTCGAGCTTTTTTGAGGTTTTGACAGGACTATATTGTCAATTAGTGCTATGCTGCAAAAATATTTCTAGGGATCATTGATGTAGAAGACAATGAATCATTTCATCAACTTTCATCATTTTCAAAAAGATAAAGCCTAGACCTCCAAGGATGGCAGAACATCAAGGCGGCCTAAGTGCTAATCAGCAGCAGATCACCTACGACTGAAACTTCAGTTTTTGTTCTGGTCGGTTGCATCTTGCACATTATAGATCACTGTTAGCTGGAACTGTCTTAAGTAATTTGGCAAGGTCGTAAGACTTGAAAAATTTGTCTTTCCCATAACAAAAGCTTAAATCCAGTGCTGTTTTTCCATCCTGAAAAATAACCAACCAATCAAGTTCTACATAAGGAAAACAAGAAATCTTATTCAGCGTTTAACATACACTTTCACAAGAGTTAACCCAACTCAAGTTTCTTATTGACTAGTACAAGAGTACTTAATTGTAGAAAGCAAGCAGCTTACCAAATTTTATATATAACAATTAAACTTGAAACCAAAGAAAAGTGCATATTCATGCACTTTACAACAGAAACAACTTTTAATAGTTCCAATGGAGTAAAGCCCAGAAGGATTTAAAAACATAACGAAGAAAGAATAGGCCATTCAGATTCTACCGTATTAAGCAATGCTAAGAATAATAAAAATGGACATATGGCATGCTCACCGTGTTGCATTTAAATTATTGCAATAGTAAGTTCTATAGTAGAATGTTAAACAGAACTACCTTAGTTTTTCTTGCCTTATCTGCACCATAGACTAACAAAATTTTGGCTATATCTCTATTTCTGCTTTGGATGGCAACGTGCAAAGGTGTCCAGCCTTCCTGAAAGATTAAAAATGTAACCCAACCATAGAAAATAAGTAAAATTTAAGAACATCTTCAATCTTCATGAATAAAATAAGATTCTGTTTAAATAAACACTCACATTATCTGCAACATTAACATCGACCTTATACTTGATCAATAATTTCACAATTTGCTTGGCACCAACTTGAACTGCATAATGAAGTGGAGTAGCTCCATCCTACCATAACAATAAGTACACAAACACTTAAGCTCACTTCAGAATGCAGTCAAAAATTTATGACAGCTGCATGAAGGATTTTTCCTCACCGTATCCTTAACATGAGGACTTGCACCTTTTCGTAAAAGATGGCTTATCACAGCCTCTTTTTTACCTATAATTGCCTTATGAAGTGCAGTAAGACCTTCCTGTTTTATCAAATCATCTTAGTTAAGTATAACCAAATGCTATGCACAAATGGACATACTTGTATACCAAATAAGTACAAACTAACCTTATTCGGCAAATCAATATCTAAACCATTTTCAAGAAGCTTATCCATGCAACTTATCTGCATTGACAGCCCAAGAGTGTGTAGCGGGTTCCATTTTGCCTGAAAACATGAATGTAAGAACTTTAGTGTAAATAAGAGGGACACTAGAAGAGACTGACGTAGAGTTACAGACTTACAGTTGATATTTTTTCCAAGTTAGGGATCACATTCTGTTCCAATATTGCTCTTTCTTCTGGTTCCAGAAGCTGTTCAACTTCTGCAATAATGAGAATATCTTCTTACAGTTTCTACTTTCTACCAAAAAATACATCGTTTAACAGTAGTGGATTATTATTGTCCAGGGTCAAAACAAAAGATAATCTACAAGTACAATGTATTTATCAACCTTCTTCAAGCATTTTTCATTTTATTGGACATATTCCATAACCAGGAACTCGTTAAAGTTTACAACCATACTGAAAGTAACAAGCACAGACATTAAAGAAGGAGAATATAGGTAAAGCAAAGGCTTGAAAAAAAACTGGATTGATCACCAAACTGGTAAGGTTAGCAGTTTATGCCTAGAAAAAGTTCAACTAGTGTAACGGATAGTCAAAATGAAGCCCATAAAACTTATATATTGAATAATTAACAATGGCATCAAAGTGAACTACAAAAGTCTAATGTCTTTTAATTTCTGCATCCTATCTTTAGTTGACAGTTCAATGAAATGAATTGACCTGGCCAGGGTTGGTCTGGTCTGGTTTCAGAACCTTGATGTTGCGGTTCCATAAAGAAAGAAACAGGAACAAAGAAAAGTACCTTTCTTAACATGCTCTTCATAATTATCTGTTGATGTAATTATATTAACATTAGTCATAGCTGAAGTCTTTGTCTCTTCCTCTTCCCAGTCACTTTCAAATTCAAGGTTCTCATCTTCAACTCCCTCATCTTCTTCATCTTCGTACTCACTGTCACTGCCAATGTCTGGTTCTTCCCAAGTTCCTTCTTGTTGTTGTTGGGTTGGTAATTGTGATACTCCTCGGCTTGGTTTGATTGCACTATTACTCCAAACTTTTGAATTGTGAGTAGAAAAAGACAGACTTAATTTTCCTTTGTTTGTACTTCTTCTACGTAGTTTAAAGGAACTGGCACCCAATTTAGTGTTAATGGCAGATTCAGATTCAGTAATAGTGGTGGAAAATGGAATAACTTGATTAATCAGAACAGATGTTGCCCAAGAACCCATTTATGCTTCCCTGAAAAGAAGAAAAAAGAAGCAGAGATAGAAAAACAATCAAACAAATTAGATATAGTTGTTACTGAAACATCATCAGATTGTTTAAGCTCACTGATAATACAAACTTTAACAACCAACTAGAAGGGTACCATGATGAGAAATCTCAAGAGAAAACATTCGTGAAAGGAAACAGGAATTGTCACCAAATTTTATTCTAGATCAAAAAGTTGGGAAGGCCCTTAATTCTTGCGAGACGAGGACTAGTATTGTGCCACTAGATATTGTTTGCCGACAGTTGCCACGACTAGTAAGAGGGTTCGAATCCTGTAAGGATCTCTTGTTGGTAGATTATATATACGTAGGTACCCCAGTAAACGTTATTTGAGCTTTAAGGGATGCCCTGATTCTCAATTCAAATTTTTCATGTACCAAAAAATTTGGGAGTCCTATTATTCATAAGGAAGGATAGAGACTTAATCCTATTATCATTCTGACACATTGATGGAGGCTAGGGTGAGCATAGGACGGGTGGGGATGGGTTAAGCTTGTCCCTCACCCATCCCTACATGTTGATCGGGTTAATTTTTGAACCCGAACCCATCCCTAATTAAAGGAGAACAAGGTAAGGACGGATCCAAATTAGGACGGGTCTTAATAAGAACGAATCCGGGTTGACCTGAGACAAGGATGAATAGCAAAAAAAAAAAAATGAATTTAAAAAATATTCCACTTTTTGAGATATGCTACTTGACAACATTACACTGATCATTGCTTCAAGCTCGTCCACATAACTGCGATATGCTTGTTCGCAAAATACAAGAGAAAGAGAAATTGGTGGCTACATTACGTAGTTTCTAAAATTGGTGCCAGAGACCAATTTCCACCAAGTTTAAACACCGAAACCAATACCAAGTTCCACCAAGTTGACATAAAGCCAAGACTGCTTATCAAGATTCTCAAACATTGACTAAAACAACGATCAGTTAGCAGCTTAGACAAACATCTCATCTTTCAATCAAACACACGTACTGGCAACATAAGATATTAATATAAGTCTGATAAAAAAAAATAAAATAAAATAGAATGCAATGGAAATAAATATAATCAGATGAGTCATGATAAATCAACCTACAAACAAGCCTACACAATAAAAAAAGTGACATCACCAATCAATAATAATTAAGTGACATGTGTCACTTCCTTCCTTCGTGGTGTAGGCCTATTTGTACTAATCAGATTCAAAGCATTAAGTAAATAAAATGAGTAGTTACTAGTTAGTTAGTTAGCAAATAATCAGATTTAACAGAGTGAGTATATAACAGAAGAGTGAGGGAAACAGGGACCATAAAGCTTTGGACCAACAATTAGAGAGAACTTAAGAAGTAGCTTCGAAATTAGCAATGGTGGTTAGGGGTAGCAGCGGCAGAGTTATATATAGTACCTTAGAAGAGAAGTGAGAAGATCAGTGACGGCGACTGTGGGTTGGTGACGGTGCTGAGGGAGAAGGGAGTCAAAATCAATCCCTAATGCCTTTCTCTAAAAACGCGATGGAGTGAGTATTGTATTGGTATCTGAGTCTGACTAAGTGACTATTGAGTAACGGAAATGTTTCCTCAACAAACATCCCAAGCGGATATCCAACCACCTTTTCTTTTTGGGTTTTAATTTATTGACCCTGCTTAATCATTTAACCCCTTTTTTTTTGCCAAAATCCAAAAATTGCCTTTTTTTTTTTTGGGAATTTGTCACTCACGCTGGCCAGCGAGCAGTCAAAAAACAAAAAAATATACTGCTCGCTGGGGGGTCCGTGAGCTGTGTAAATTTACACACTCGCTGACCCTGGAGAGAGCTAGCTTTAAAAATAGGATTTTTCACTAGCTCTCGGGGGTCAGCTAACTTGTAATTTTACAAAGCTCGCTGACCCCTCAGCTAGCTTGTAATTTTACAAATTGGGTTAAAAAGAAGGGTTTTTACAAGCTAGCTGACCCCCGAGAGAGCTAGCATATGGAAAAACAAGCAAACATCACAAAAAACGTGTACTCGCCAGCGAACATCACAAAAATTGCACGCTCGCTGGGGGCCAGCGAGCAGTCAAAAAACAAAGAAATATACTGCTCGCTAGGGGTCAGCGAGTGTGTAAAATTTACACACTCGCTGACCCCCCAATGAGCAGTATATTTTTTTTGTTTTTTTACTGTTCGCTGGCCCCCCAGCGAGCGTGTCATAAACCCTGAAAAAAAAGGGCAATTTTGGGTTTTGGCAAAAAAAAAAGGGGGTCAAGTGATTAAGTAGGGGGTCAATAAATTAAAATCCTTCTTTTTAACCCAATTTGTACTCGTTGGCCCTGTTCCTTATTTTTTTAATGGATAAAGTTGCCCTTATTTTATCGACTTAAATTAGACGAAAGTGACTTGCCAATTTTAACAAAGTGGAAATAAATAAATCAAACTACATAAAAATAACAACTATAACAAAGCACATCTCTTATCTGAGAATAGACTATATTCAATCTTCCGCCCCTATAAAAGCAGAATTTTTTTTTCTTCCCACTCAATGAAAGCATAATTATTCCGCCTTTAGGAAGTCGAAAACATTTTTCTATTTGCTTTCGCTTTGTTAGAATCGGAAAATCACTTCCGCCTAATTTAAGTCGATAAAGTAAAGGCAACTTTGTCCATAAAAAAAGGAACAGGGGCCAACAAGTACAAACTGAGGTTCAAAAAGAAAATATCTATCCAACCAACATCCAAGCACTCTAGACAGACACTAGGGAAAAAACTTATGTACATAAAAGACCAAAGTTTGTCTTAGGCACACCAAATAGAAAGGGACTAAAACCTAAGTTAAGACTCACCAGACTTTGACACGTCGGCATTACATCATCATTTAGCTATTAGATTCAATTTCAGACTTTTCATATCTTCCACCACAACAGAGTCTTAACATTAGTCTCACCAAACATACATCAGCATTACATCATCATGTACTTTTATACACAATTTTATTTCAATAATGTTTTTGTAATACAATTTCAATAATATTAATTACATAGAATTTATAAAAATAATCCCAAATAATATTTAAATATTTAAATTAAATAAAAGTTAACATTACAATAATTAATGGTACCTACTAAAAATTATAAAGTACATAAAAAATACAATATAATTCAAATTCTTATAATTTAATTAACGCTTCCTATTTGTCCTCCAAAATGTTGTCATAAATGCTCCATTAAATTGGCTTGTAATTAATAATGTTTTGTGCGATTGTATTAGGAATAGAAAGTTAGTTAATTTTTGCTTATATTTAAGACCATTAGTAAATAAGACCGGATGGAGTATTTTTATTTATTTATTTTTCCATAACGAGACAATATATTTTAGAATAAAAGAGAAAAAGTATATATTTAAAAATAATTTTTTTAATTTTTTAAATATTATTATTTATTTATTTATTATTATTTTTTGTTTATTAGGATATTATAAAGTAAAAAAGGAAGAAAAAGACATAAAACGGGTCCCACCGAGTCTTAAATTGAGTCTGTTATTTTACACTCAACTTAAGACTCTTCACCGGATTTTGAAGATTAGCAGAGTCTCTGTTGTGGATGCCCTAATAATGGCTTAATTAAATTTTAGTTCCTAAACTTAGGTTCTTTTTAGGAATTGGTTTTTGAACTTTTTTTCGATGCTTTGGGTCTTTGAGCATTGCTCAAATTATTTTTGGAAATGGTTCTTTCGTCACTTGAATGATGATATGGCCAACAACATGTCATGTTACTTTCGCAACATCGACAAATGACGTGTTATGTACATCATGTGGCACTATATGATTTTTTTTTATTAAAATGTTCGATTTTTTTTTAAAAAAAAATACAATTTTTAATAAATTTGAGTTTTTTTAAAAATTTAAAAAATTCATGTGGCACGTTATCTATAGGCGTGGCGAATGTGGCATGGCTTTGAGTCAGTCATATCATCATTTACGTGACGAAAGGACTATTTCCAATAATTTGAGCAAAGTTCAGGAACATAAAGCATTGGAAAAAAAATTCATGAATGATTTCTAAAAGAACATCTAATATGAAGGGTTAAAAGCTTATTGGAAAAAAAAAGCATATCTAACAAGATAAGAAAAAGGATAACACGGATACACATGAGATTGATTGAAGATAATAAAAACCAATATTTTCAGAAAAAAGAAAGTTTTGATAAAAATTTACAATATAAAAAATACATATCAATACATAAGTTAGAATTACTTGAAAATATAAAAGAACAAATAACGGAAAGATACATGGAAATAATAAGACAAGAAAGAGTATAAATACTACTAGAAGATATTATGCTAAGAGAACGTGGATTACGAGATATGTTTAAATAAATTAGGAGAAGCCAAAGATATGAAAAAGTTAGACAAATGAATAACTCAGATTATACATACTCGAACTAAAAATCGTGAATCTTATTAATAAAACTGAAACATTAATAAGAAAAATTGAAGAAATTACGATAAACAATCATATGGGTCATTCACTTTACTTAAGATACAATTTTGAAGCTTTGATGGTATTTTAATGTCTTTGAGGTCGATCAGATGGTTTTGATTGTCAATTGGATGGTATGATGGTGATGCATGTCTTTTTTCTTCCTCTTCATAATTTTCTAAGATCATTCTTGGTTCTTTTGGACTTTTGTGGACCAATTCCACATTCTTGGTGGCTTTGGCATATTTGTTTGACCATCTTTTTTTTTTACGTCCAAGGCGAACAAGTTGTCATTAGCTAGTTCTACATATTACATTATGCTTTGTAAATTCACATTTCTATTTTGTATTTTGTAGGCTAGGATATTTGAGAAACAAGTTGTCATTAGCTAGTTCTACATATTACATTATGCTTTGTAAATTCACATTTCTATTTTGTATTTTGTAGGCTAGGATATTTGAGCATTTTCTGCTTATTGGCTCATGTGCTGTGTTAAGTGAAATTATGATGAGACTATGTCTCGTCTCTTTCGTTGGGAGCTAGCACAATTTAGCTCGAGGTCAAAGACACATTACAGTATGTATCATGAGAAGATCACACCCGAGCAGTGTGTTTGGCAGCCATATGACGCACACCATAGGGTGCATCGTAAATATATTACACACAAATCCAATGAGCCATATGACCATGTATTTACAATATAGAATAAGTCTTCAAAAAAAAAATTTACAAAATTTTACACAGCTAGGTAGCTCATCCAACGGATATACCTAATAAGGTCACAAGTGTAAAAAAGATTTCCCTTGTCTTGGGATCAAATTAAACCCGATACTTCATCTATTTAGAATTACTCATCTAACTAGATCCAATGATGACGATAAGCAACACAGATGAAAAAGACATTCAGTGACTATAACAAGACGAGGAAAGTCGACTCTCAAACTGGTGTTTCTACAGCTTTTGATAAGTTAGCAAGACATGAAGTCATATTTTGCCTATTCACCCTTGGTAACATATAATCCCCTTGGTTGGCTTTAAAAAGTTAAAATCATCAAAAGCCATACATGTAACGATGTTATCTCTTCATACAGATAACTATACAAGAAGCTTGGAGACCAGGATATAATTACAGGACTCCATTTTGGGCATGTCAGCAGGCCACCCATAATCTTACAAACAATCCTGCAAGTCACACCAAGGTCAGGAATCTATAATATTGTGCACATCACACTACGGCCCCTTGCATCGCCGGCAGACCATGTTCTATGCCACCACTCACGAACAAGATATGAAGAGAGCAACGCTTGCCATGAGTTATTTGAAAAGCAGAGAATGAATGGTAAAGGCAACTGGCAAAAGACAAGGCTATGTATGTGCCATAATAAATCACGAATATCTGACCAATTTTGTTATCGAATATTTGTCATGCTGCAGGGAAGCAGATGACATGAATTATCTGCCTTCCATTTGCTCTATTACCACCATTCACCTTCTTCTGCTATAGTAGAGTCCACTGCCAGCATAATAATTATGATGCCGATGCCGTGATCCACCACCCCTGCTACTGGTTCCTTCCAAAGTGTTTCCACGGCCACCAGCCCTGCTACCTCCACTTTGCATCCAGTTAGTTGGCTGGGCCCCTAATCCATTAAGCTCCTCCTCCTCTCTATCATTATACTCCAAAACACGCCTCTTAATGTCCTCTTTCTCTTGAAGCTCAGCTGCTTCTTTCTGTTTAGTACTCTGTACCAGTGAGGAATTCTGCGGGATGAACATCTGCTTTGTTTGTTGCTTGTTCCCACGTTTCACAAGAACTCTCACCTGAACCTCTTTGTTTCCACCACTCTCATCATCCAAAGCCTCATCCCCACTTTCCCCTCCAATCCCTCTCCCATGATGATCCTTGGTGGATCCCTCAAGTACATTCATCGGAATCATCATGTTCAATGTAGGACGGCCTCGTAGATCCCGGCTTCGCTCTTCCATACTCTCCTGCATCAACCATGAAATCAAGTATTATGAAAATGTAAAAACAGCCAAAGTCAATTCAAACCTTATAATGTTAGTCCATTGAAATATAGGATGGAAAGAGAAAGGGAACATGCGTAATTGTGATATTATGACATTTAACAAAAGACCTAATACTTCTACTTATAATAATATCATTCTAGGTCAAGTACAAGTGCATCCCAATTAATACAAGACCGATCAGCTCAACAACTATTCTGACTTGATAAGACTCCTGATGCAATAATAATCCAAATATTCAAAAATGAACAGAAGCATCTACATGTTGTCGACATTATTTCTTTCCTAGCAGTGCTAGTCTATCCCATCATTTTCAATGAAGATTGTTGAATTGGAGAGTTGTTGAATTCAGGATAACTGAAACTAGAATGATATGAAACTAATATTAATCTAATGTGATGATCATATGTTGAGGTGATCACAAAAGACAACCCTAATAGACCTTTTTATACTACCATGTAGAATCATAATTCTAATTAGATAGGGAAACTATTCATAAAATATAAATAGAAAATAAATTCTAAGAGATCATCAATGATACTTTAAAATATTCTTAACTTTTAAGTTATAAAAAGATATGGTATGATATTTTTCTGTTTTCCTAACAGCTGAGAAAAATTAAAATTTCATCATATTAGCCCCATGAATTACTGCACAATGTTCTCAAAATAAATCAACACATAAGATATCATGTAAACCCTTGCCTTCACTAAGGCCTTGAGCTCCTGATCAAAATTAGCTTCTTCCAGTGGGTCCACCTCTGTCATCTTGTGTCTCACATGGACTTCATCTTCGTCGTCAGAAGCAGGTCCATCATCACCATCATCATCCTCATCCTCAGTCTCACAACCATCAGCATGATTCTCCTCCTCCAACTCTTCATCATCATGACCCTCTACATCACCCGTGTCACTCTGCGAATCAGTCTCACTATCATTAGCATTATCTTGCCCTCCATTTTCCTCTGCACCATAATCAATGCTCTGCCCATTGCCTACCGCATTGTTGGAACTGATTCTACTTGAAGGTTTCTCAGTGTCAGAATGTTTTTCACTGCTGGCCTTATCCACAGAAACTATACGATCATGCTCCTCAAGTTCTACTAGAGCTGCATTCACTTCCTCAATAGATGTGTATCGAACCATGTTGGGGCGCAAGTCCGCAAACATATCCTACATGCAACAAGTAATGAGCCAAATGCAGATCTATATCATTATAATGAGCATAATTAACTTTAAATACTACTATCAGTGGGGAAAGAAAGTTAACCTAACACACCAGCTGGTGGCTGGTGTGACAGTTTTTAAATTCTGTTAGTGACAACATATTCTAAAATAAGCACAAGAATGTGGGGAGAGGGAGAAGGAGAGGTAGCGGTGAGGATTTAGGCAGCTACAATTATACAAAAACTACCACGCTTTCCAAGACAGATATAACATCCAAATTTATTTCATTCCAAATGTCATAATATCTATGAAAACATATCTTATTTTGCTAGAATTTGTTAAATTAGATAATGCAGTATGTTTGTCAATGTCATATAAAGAAACCTTATTTTATACTGACTCCCAATTCCACCATTTAAAGGCATGACACTGTAAGTGGGTTACTCACATAACAATAAACACCAATAAAAAAGCCAAAATAATTAAGGGGGAAAAAACAAAGAATGCACAAGGCCAAACAGTCTCTACATGATAGAATTCTAGAGAGCGAGAAATGAGAGAGAGAGAGATTCTGAAAATGAATTCAGTTATTGAAACTGAAATTAGTTAGTTACATAATAAGGTACTCTTTCTATTTATAGAAGAGTCCTCTTACAATAAGTTAAGATGATGAGCTGTCAGCTAAGCTGACAGCTGGCTAGACTAGACTAAGTCAAAGCTAACTAACACTAAGCTAATATCTATATACAATATACTCTGATAGTCCCCCCAGAAACCAGACCCACCTATACAACAATTGCTAATAGTCCCTCTTTAAACAAAGTTACCCAGGAGACATTGTATGCTGCTGTACAGTAGATGCTTGATGGTGTATAGGTTGCTGAAACTTAGGAATAGGACAACACCCTAGCAAGGATGCCTTTTGAGATGTAAATTGAAGTTGACTGATGATGTTCAATTTACTCTTGAGAAGGCTGAATCTAGCATTTGATAGGGGCTTAGTCAGAATATCTGCAACCTGATGCTCACCAGGAACATGCTCAACAATGAGTTTATTGTTGAGAACCTTTTCTCTAACCCAAAAAAGATCAAGCTCTATGTGCTTAGTTCTTGAGTGAAGTACAGGATTCTTAGAGAGCATGACAGTGCTCAAGTAAACTGTAGACTTGTCCCCAATCTGAAAACCCTCTGGCTGTTGCATGTAAATCTCATTTTCAGAATCAAATGGGTTGTTAGACTTGGGAGGCTGAGCAGGAGGAGCAGAAATTGGTGCTGCTGGTGTTGAAACAGAGTAATGAACCTGTTGAGGGAACTGAGTTTGATGTAGATAGTACATCATATTCTGAGGGGCTGGATTGATAGAAGATGAACCAGGACCATATGTAGATGGCTGAATATGGTTTGGTGCTGCAGAGAGGTTTGAATTAGGTCCTTGAGCCAGTTGAACTGAGAAGTTATCATTCACCACAGGATGAATGCGTTCAAAATAGGGTTCTTGAGTGACCAAAAGAGCCTCTAAGGCACCAAGAGTGACAGGATCATCTCGAATGAGCAAAGAGGTGACAAATGCCTCATAATCTGATGGTAATCCATCTACACCTGCTCTAACCTGTTCCCTTTGTGTAACTGTCTCACCAACTGTTGACAGAGAAAACACTAAAGCCTTGATTCTAGCCACAAATTCAGAAATGGTTTGATTACCTTTCTTAGAGGAATGCAACTCTGAGTAAAGCATTTGAGTTCTGGCCTTAAGCAGAGAGCTGAAATAGGAGTGTAATTCATCCCAGATCTGATAGGAATGTACACAACCTAATACCCTAGCCTGAACTGGTTCTGATATAGACTGTAACAGCCAAGAAGCTAAGTGTTGATCCTGCTCCTCCCAGTTGAGGTAGTTAGGGTTTACTCTATCCAAATCATGATCCTCATTAGTGAGATACTTAGGAGGAATTTGTGGACTAACCACAAACCTTTGAAGGCGATGAGAAGCAATCACAGCTTCTACCTGTTGCTTCCAGACTAAGTAATTCTTATCTGAAAGCTTTGCAGAAACAGAGTGAGAAAATGTCACCGGAGTGAAGAATGTATTCACTGGTTGTGGTGGAGTAGAAGGTGCGGAAGCCATGGAAGCTCAGAATCGAACAACACTATCACACTGATGAGAAGAAGAAGAGAACAATCGCAAGTGAGAAGAAGAAGAAATTGAGGTGCGATTGAGAATTGATAATCGCAAGTGAGAAGAAGAGGGAAATGATGGTGCGATTTCAGAAATGAGAATCGCAGGTGAGAAGAACAATGGATGCGATTTCAGATTGAAAATCGCAGGTGAGAAGAAGAGAAGAATTAAGAAGAATTGCGATTGTTCATGCTTCTCAGGTGTGAAGCGATTGATACCATGATAGAATTCTAGAGAGAGAGAAATGAGAGAGATTCTGAAAATGAATTCAGTTATTGAATCTGAAATTAGTTAGTTACATAATGAGGTACTCTTTCTATTTATAGAAGAGTCCTCTTACAATAAGTTAAGATGAAGTCAAAGCTAACTAACACTAAGCTAATATCTATATACAATATACTCTGATACTACATATCAAAATTCAAAATATTCAAATGTTAGATTGTCAAACTCGAGAGTTCAAGTAAACTCATGGAGCTTATTAGAGTATAGGATAGAAGCATGTATTTTGCTTAGTTTTTATTAGCTATTAGTTGCCAGCTGGCGTGTAACTTAACTGACAGCTGTTAGTAAGTCACATAGTCTAGCTTCTATAAATAGATAGTTCCCTTATGTAATAGTTAGCTTACTTTTCATTTCTGAAATAATAACATAATAACCAATTCAGTTACACTCTCTCTTCTCTCTCTTCTCTCTCTATCGGTATATACTCTCTTACATGGTATCAGTTGGGAAACATGGCTTCTGCTCTGCTGCTGAACACTATTCCGCCGCCGTCTTCTTCTTCTACTCTTAATCTACCTCTTCCTGCGGTGAAACTTCACGATAAGAATTTTCTAAGCTGGAAGCAATTCATCGTTTCTGTCCTTCGTCTTAATCATGTTGAATATCTCATCAATCTTCTGGTTGCTCCACCTGAGTTTCTTTCTGATGAAGATCGCGAGCTGCGTCGCGTGAATCCTGAGTTTCTTCGCAGGGAAGAACACGATCAATCAGTCTTCACGTGGCTTCTCAACACACTTTCTGAATCGATTCAGGCTCGAGTTGTTGGATGCTTACACGCGTGGGAAGTGTGGGACGAAGTGAACAATTTCTGTTAATCGCAAACACGTTCCAGATCAAAACCTTTCTTGTAATCAGGTTTTTCTTTTATAAAGGGTTTTACAGATGCAGACCACTCTACTGTTCCAGATCAGTCAAGTTCTTCTCCTGCACCTTCTACTTCTGTTCCTGTTGGATTTACTTCTGTTCCAGCCTCATCTCCTGCAGCTACTGCACCCACTATATCTTAGTCTACTCATCCTATGCAGACAAGGTCCAAATCTGGAATATCCAAAACAATTGTTCCTAGAGTTTTTCTAGCTCATTCTGAGACAGAACCTACTTCAGTCAAAGCTGCCTTAGCTAATCCTCAGTGGAAGGCAGCTATGCAAGCTGAATTTGATGCATTACTCAAACTCAATACTTGGACTTTAGTGCCTTTACCACCTGATAAAGAAGCTATAGGTTGTAAGTGGGTTTTCAGAATCAAGGAGAATCCAGATGGCTCCATTCTGAAATATAAAGCTAGAGTAGTAGCTAAAGGTTTTCATCAAAAGAAAGGCAAAGACTACAATGAAACCTTTTCTCCTGTTGTTAAACCTATCACTATTCGTATAATTCTAACTCTAGCAGTCACCTACAAATGGGATCTTCAACAATTAGATGTCAACAATGCATTTCTCAATGGTTCTCTAGATGAGGAAGTCTATATGCAGCAACCTTCTGGATTTCAGCATACTGATAAGACATTAGTTTGCAAGCTGAACAAAGCTATCTATGGCCTAAAACAAGCCCCCAGACAGTGGTTTGAAAGCCTAAAAACCACATTAATGCAGTTTGGTTTCACTGTTAGCAAGTGTGACAATTCACTGTTTTTGCTTAAAACCTCTACATATGTTCTTTATGTTCTAGTTTATGTTGATGATATCATCGTCACAGGATCCTCCTCTGCTCATATTACAGCTCTTATTAATAAGCTTAGCACTGTCTATGCTCTTAAACAACTAGGAAAATTAGACTATTTTCTTGGGATAGAGGTCAAGCATTTGCCTAATGGGACCATCCTTCTTAATCAGTTCAAATAAATCAGAGATTTACTAGAAAGGGCAAATATGTCTACTGCAAAAGAAATTTCTACACCTATGATGAGCAATTGCAAACTTTCTAAATTTGGGGGTCAAGATGTCTCCGATCCTTCTTTCTACAGATCTATTGTTGGGGCACTTCAGTATGCCACAATTACTAGGCCAGATATTACCTTCAGTGTGAATAAGGTTTGTCAGTATCTATCTAAACCACTTGAGGAGCATTGGACAGCAGTAAAAAGGATCCTAAGGTACCTTAAAGGTACTATTTCTTATGGTCTATTGTTTCAGCCTACATCTACCTCTCTTCCTTTGAAGCTACATGCCTTTTGTGATGCTGACTGGGCAGGAGATCAAGATGATAGAAAATCTACATCAGGTGCTTGTGTTTTTCTAGGCCCTAATCTGATCACTTGGTGGTCTAAGAAACAACATACACTTTCAAGGTCAAGCACTGAAGCTGAATATAGAAGCTTAGGTCTTGTTTCTCAAGAACTTATGTGGGTTGAATCACTCCTCACAGAACTCCAAGTCTCCAACTCCCTTTTACTACACCTATAGTCTACTGTGATAATGCCAGTACTGTTGCAATGGCTTACAACCCAGTTTTGCATCACAAGACTAAACGCATTGAGCTTCATCTATTTTTTGTTCGAGAGAAAGTGCAGAAATGCACCCTTACTGTCACTCATGTTCCCTCCAAATGGCAAACTGCAGACATACTTACAAAACCTCTGTCTCAGGTTCGGTTCAGAGAGCTGCAGCCTCGTCTCCGGGTTGTTCAAGGAGCTCTTCCCAACTAGGCACTTCAGTTTCAGGGGGGTGTATTACAGTATAGGATAGAAGCATGTATTTTGCTTAGTTTGTATTAGCTATTAGTTGCCAGCTGGCATGTGACTTAACTGACAGCTAAGTCACATAGTCTAGCTTCTCTAAATAGATAGTTCCCTTGTGTAATGGTTAGCTTACTTTTCATTTCTGAAATAATAACAAGATAACCAATTCAGTTACACTCTCTCTTTTCTCTCTATCGGTTTATACACTCTTACAGAGCTGTAGTAAACTTGAGTAGTAAACTCACACAACTGTAAACTCGTAAAAAGTTTACATAATCTCAAAAATATCATTTCATAACATATTCTAGTACCCTAACATAGTTTAAAGGCATGTCTAAACTTGTTATTATTCAACATTATATGTTCATAATAAATAAAATAAAAATACTGAAGTATCAATGTTTGACCCAACTAGTGTATGATTTTTTATTGATCACTTGCTTTATTTTGTAGGTTGATAAAGCCATGAAAAATAATACTTAAATGTAAATGTAACTTGGCTTTACAAGTCCAATATATATTGGAACATGAAAGGAAAATAGGAAATTCAACCCAAGTATCCAACAACAAAGAGATAACTTACATTTTGAGGTCAAATAAGTGTATATTGTAAGTTTGCAAACTCGCTAGTCGATTGAGAGTATACCAATTGTATTAGAGTTTACCAAAAACAAACTTTACATGCGAGTTAACTCGTTTTTGTGACTTAGGATTGTAAATTCTTAACTCGAGTTTAACAACCATGTTTTTAACTTTTTATATTAGAAGCAATACCAAAGACATGATATGGCACATAAAAGACAATTCAAAAACAATCATTAAAAAATTATTAGCAACCCAAACTTAATACTGAAGTAAACATAAAGTAGTATATATACCTAACCCAAATCATTAAATGCATAAACAAACACGGTTATCATTCCATAACAATGAAATACTCTCTCTCTCTCTCTCTGATCAAAATGGACTGAATATTATTATTCCAACAAATTGAAACATTAAACTGAAAAACTATAATCAGGAAACAAATCAGTTTATTAGCTGGTGACCTAATGTTTTGTTTGTATATAGACTAAAAACACTCAATGCAAACAAAAGGCTGCCTGACTGACCTGCAAGTCAAATTCGATGTCCAGAGGCAATGCACCTTTGCTTAAAATATACCTCTGAAAATGTATAAGGAACCGATCCAGTTTCCTCTTAGAAGAGCCACGGTCAAAGTAATGGCCACAAGTTTCAAGAAGGGTAACGACCAACCTTATACGAAAACAATCTTCAGGTGGATCCAGTACATCTTGCTGATAGGATGAAAGAACAAATCACATAATGTCATAAGGCTTTCATATAAAAAAATAAATGAATAGTTTTTTAATGAACAAAAGAAAATTCAAACATATCTGTATTCAAGTAGACAAGTACTGTTCATTCAAAAAAAAACTAGACAAGTACTGTAAGTGAACATCCATGTGATCAACTTATAACAATGAATTCAACTTGAGGTAAAAGAACCGAACATGATGAATAATGGTAATGCGAAAGATAGAATACCCCTTTATGTTTGGGATGAAATCCCCCTTTCACACTTTTACCTTCCCTTAAACAGATAAAATTCTTAATTTTCGTTCTGAAATCTGTCAAATTTTTTGTTTTACCCACACTCTAACAACTCTAATCCCTATACCAGGTCCGCCACTATGCACTGCTATATGGAATTAACTACTACTCTCTCCGTTCCTTATTGACTGTCCTTTTTTTGGAGAAATTGTTTGTCCCATTTTATCTGTCCTTTTGAAGATTTCAAGAATGTAATAAATGTTATTTTCCATATTTGCCCCTATTCAATAGGTCTTGGTTTACGTAAGTAATGGAGAAAAATTAATGATTATAGAGAGAGAAGGGGTATAGTGGGGAAAAACATAATTAATGTATTGGAAATCTAAGTAATGATTACATTTCTTAAAGGATGTGTTTTGTTTGAAATAGGACAGATAAATAGGAATGGAGGGAGTATGATATAAAACCATTAACGTGCCTTCACCTAACAGTGTAAGCTTTTGGGAGAGATGGTTCATTAAAAGGACTGTTGAATAAATTTTGAGATGAAAAATCATTAAGAAAAACCTTACTCGAAATGGCTTGATTGAATGGTTTGATTGAAATCATCATAGGGACTTGTTATCCATGAAGCTGACTAGTGGAATAAATTTTGTTGATTGTTGGTTTTCAAACACTGAAGAAAATATAAAATATAACTTGCATTTATGTAGCAATGTGTATAGAGAAGCTAAGTCAAATACTGAAGAAACCATATGGTGTTGCGTCATCTAATCTCTCTTATCTTGGAGGATATTTTATCCTTTCCTTATTGTAATTTCCCTCTATTCTCTCCAAGAAAAGTTTCCATTTTATCAAAATGAGAATAAATACTAAATTCATGTGCATTACACACATTTTCATCATCTCATGTCAAGATGCAGAAAATAAAGACTTAAATGGGAAAGTAAGGGTTGCAAAAAATTAAAGGGAATGATAGAATATGAGAAATATAATTTTCATAATGAATTATGGAAAGGAAGGCCTGTAAGAAACTCAAAACACCCAAGATCCTTTGGAATCTAAAGAGTGGACATGCCTAGCTTAAAGGAAATGTGTATTTGTTAGCAACACGACCTACTGTAAAAGCTTAATTCCTTCCTCTCCTAAAATATTATAAGTAACCAAGGCATAATTAATACCTCTGGTGTCCCGTGACCATAGATAAGAATGAGATACAGTGTCTCAAAAATAACAGATGAATCTACATGCTCATAGTTGTAAAGCTCCCCTAAGAATCGCATGTAGGCAATGCGTTTTTGCTGCATCCCATATTCATTTAATTCCAGCCCAAGTCTAATCTCCTCCAAAACCTGAAAATCATATTCTGAAGTCATATTTCAACCCCGAAACTCGAATCATAGAGATTAAAAAATATTCTATACATGATCCACCTGCAAAGTTTTCCTTCTCGCTCCAGGCTATTCTTGATCGTAGAACATAGAATAGCAAGTTTAAAATCCAAATCATTAAAAAACAAATTTTCATTATTATTTAAGATTTTAAATTAAGTGTGCAACATTCCTTTTCAGTGTGAAAAAATACTACTTAAAAAAGGTTTTGGGTAGCAAAAACGAGCTAATTGAAAAATAAGCATTCCTCAAAGTCCAGATGGTTTTATTGCATGATGAATTATAACAGACAGGAAATGAGTAACATACAGAAAGTACAAACCTCATCAACAATAGCTACTGCAAACTCATCATGATAGCGACTTAACCCAGCAGCCAGAGAAGCAATCAGGTGGATTTGACCATATTTCCCTTTATGGACCTTCATGAAGCTTTTCAAAAGATATGGTTCACATTCACTCCATGGTAATTTACGAAGCTGCCTCAGCACATGTTCGATGGTAGACTTATCAAGATCAGAGAAAAGTAACTTTCTGATATACTGCAATAGAGATATTGATTAAAATTTTAACATAGAAGTTGAATGTTATGAGAGGGAAAAAAAACGAACTTGAAATAAAAGTTGCACCTGATGCAATGGAGGACGAACTTTAGCTACTCGCGCAGATCTTTCAGGTGGCTTGCAAAGGTAGTATGCATTCTCCACTGAAGTGCTGTGTCTGGGATCCAAGTTTTTCACATTTTTCAAGCGCATCAGTATTTCCAACATGTTAGCCATACGTATAGCAGTTTCTGGTGACCGATATAGAAAGCGACCACAAGTTTCAAGAAGATTGCAAGCTACATCAATGTTGTGATGAGTAAAATCATCTAAACAGGCCTGGAAGGACAATAAAACAACAATCAAGATTGCATTTTCTATAGGAAGTCAACATTACAAAAACTCATTCTCTCACACCTCTCAACAAATAGAATAAGGGATGCAATGCAAGTGAAGTTTGACCAACCAATTAATTCAACATAATTTAATCCAATAGCCAGTTCACTTTGTCAATTATGAGCAGGTGTATTGTCTCCTCCAGAATCAGATCTCTTATACCTTGGACTTGGGAGCGTAGGTTTCAAGATCATATTCAAGAAAGTATACTACAGGAAGTCCCAAATCACTTTCCAATAATTTTTCCATACTGCAAGGTTTAAGTACAGCCCCACCTCCTTTCACTTTAAATAAATGAGGGTTAATTATCATTCATTTCACTCAAGCCAAAGATATCAGTAAAGAATCAATTGTTGATACAGAATGTTTTTGGAGACATTAAAGTCGGAACAGAGTAGACTCTGAAAGTATTTGACATCTTGGATAAGTTCATAAGTGGAGAGCATTCCCTAATTGATACAAACGAATAGAAGATCTATGTTGAGGGAAGAATTTGAAGTGCTATTTTGGGGAGAAACAAGTTGGCAGAAAAAATCTAGGCTCCAATGTGAGAACAGAGATTCTCTCCATAGAGATGCTCCCAGCAAAAGAAGAAAGTCCCATCAAGAAGTTGGAGTGAAGCTGGGTTAAAAAAAAAAAGAAAGTAAATGATTGAGGACAAATTTAGCCATTAATCTACAGCCCTGTACACTGAGGAAGAATGTTGTGGACCATTCATTGAAAGATTGGATAGGTGTCCTAACTCACAAATCACAAGATAAAGTTGAAAGACAAGAGCGTTATAGACTTAGGGGGATGAGGGAAAAGGAAAAACGTAGGATATTGAGCCAAAATGCTGTTAAGGCTGGGCCCAAACGCTAACTAGGAGGGACTAGCATGTAATGAGGGAGTAAGGAGTAAATGTTAGTTAGGGGAGAGAGAATAGATCTTAGTTCATATAAATATGGAGAATTCTTGATGGAGACGAATTATGTGATTTGTGTATATGGCTTAGAGTTTGAAAGCGAAGAATTTTTCTCCTTGCTGGGAGGATCTTGCTCTTACATTTCCTGTGTTTTCCTTTCATTGACTACATTAATACAGTCTTCTTCTAGATAGGAATTGAATCATGCGGTTCCTGCCAGAATACTTGGGATGAATTTAGATTTTCTATTTCTCCTTTGTCTCGAAAAAAAAAATCTACAGATAAAATCCAAAAAAGAGAAAGTAAAGAGAAGACAAATAACAAGCTTTCACAACTACTGAATCCCATCAGTGAGTATTAGAGTATTGTATTAGAGTATTAGAGTCTAAGCATGTATTTTGCTTGTATTCTATTTTTTGTATTGTTAGTTAGTTCAGCTAATGTGTTAGTTGTCCAGCTGTAGCCAGCTGGCGTGTGCTTACTTGACAGCTGTCAAGTGAGTCACACTGTCCTACTCTTCTATAAATAGATGTAATAACTCTCAATGTACTTTACCTTTTATTTTCACCAAATTCAGAAATAACAGAATAACAGAATTCTCACTCTCTCTCTTTCTCTCTCATTCTCTATCTTAGTTTCTCTCTCTTACAGTGAGACAAGAAATTTTTGCTGAAAGTTAGGGTTCAATTCAATTTGATTAATAAAATGCTTTTCTGACAATTTGCTAAGCTCATATTGTAAACACATTTTATGCCAATACCACAATAAGGAGCTATTTGTCATATGAGGAAAGAACACAGTGGCAAAGTATATTTGATCTGAGAAAAAAGACAGAATCATCCAAAAGTTGGTAAAAATCAAGGATAACAGTATAATTCAAATAATTTGAATAACTTATCGATACCTAATACTTCTATAATAATAATAATAATATTAATAATAATAATAATAATTAAAAAAAAAAGGTCAGGAAGTAATAAAAGTAGAGTTTAAAATTTAGAAAGCTAAGCATTAAAATACAAATGTTTTATTCTTCGTAATAAACTTAATCCTGTCCTTCTGACATCATAAAAGTGTCTCAAAACATGAGTTGATAAATTAAGAAAATTGTTGTCATATTTAAAAACAGCTAGCCTAGTATTTATAAAAGTCTCTTATACCTTCAAACAACTGAAGACTAAGCCAGCAGGGGCAATTTTGAACTTGCAAAGTTCTCCAATGAACCTGATATTCCTTATCTTAGTCTCAATGTTCATCTGGTCCTGTTAAGAAATTCCAAAAACCAGATAACAGAAGTAACTAAATAACAATAAAGCTGATGACAGATTAATCCTACTCAATAAAAAATTAATGTAAAACTAACCTTTTTATTTATTAAGAAGTTGAACTCCTCTTCCAACATCTGCAAGAGAATAGTAGAGACATCCTTCATACAAGTTGAGAGTGTGGCAACCATGCGTGAGTAATATGGTAGAAGCTCCAGAGATGTCCTCGGTACACTGAACAAAGCCCTCACAAGCTTTTTCCGATTCGATTTTGAATTTAGATAACAGAATTCTACCTAATATTTTTTAAATGCAAAAAACAACAATAATTAATAGTCATGATGCAAAAAACAATAGAGAATCTAAGACAATGATGAGTAATAAAGCTCAAAAAGATATCCTCACAGTCAATTGATCTATAAGGTCCCGGCTCACACAACCCGGAAGCCTCTGCAATAAAGCATCCAAATTCGTCCCTTCAAGACTTCTGAGTTTATCTTTTTCATTTTCCACTTTTTTGTCATTGTCTTTTTCTTTTTCCTTATCCCTGTCCAATTCTTTAGACTTTTCTTTTTCTTCCTTATCCTTCACTCTTTCTGTGCTTTCTCCCTCTGACAAAGCACTAGACTCTGCGGAGACCTCTCCACTTTCATGGGTGGCTAATGGACCTTTGTCTGATTCAGGTTCGGTTTCCTTGATAATCATAAATTTTAAAGTCAGGGAACAGTTGCAAAAAGTTTGCAAGATATAGTGTGGTTGTATATGAGAACACGGTTCATATTATACTCTTATGAAGAATTTTGGCATGGTACCAGAAGCAGTCAATATAGTTTTTTTCATAGAAAAAGTATTTTGGTATACAGAAACGACAAGTACAATACACACAATCATGCAGACAATAAGATATCTCCAAAACATGGAAAACAAGATACAAGAAGAAATATGAAACAATGGTTTATCAACATTAAATGGCATTGATGAACAAAAGAATATATCAACTATCAATAATGATTCTACCATCTTTTAATCTACAAGCACTACTCCCACTTTCTCTCGGTCTTGTCTTGTATCCACTTATCCATCAGACTATCCTCATATCACCAACACTTAGCTTTTGGTCTTGTTGGCTCATGGTCATAACTATTGTGCCTCTTACACAATGAAAAGATATAATTGCTAGAGTGGCCCTATAATAATAGTGATATATAATTCTAATACAAAACTTTAATAGAAGTGCAAGATCTGAAATAGTTGTCAAGAAATTACACCGCACTTTGTTAGAGAGACTATCTTGACACAATAGAATTTCCGTGATCGAACTGAAACTTGAATCAACAAAAAAGTATACAAAATAGCTTTTTGGTACTAAAACAAAGCAAAAATACAGTTCAACAAGCCAGAATTTTAACAACTAAAAATCTAAATGCAAAATTGAAAAAGCAGGCATCAACAGTAAATTTTAAATATATATATATATATATTAAATGCACTATGACAAATGGAATAAAGTCTAAAGGACTATAACAATGAAATTTGATCATAAGGTTTTAACCAGAAAATTCAGTTAGGGTGTGTTTGGATAAAGGATTTTAAATTCCTAGGAATTTAAAGCATTTCAAACTAATTCAAGGTAGGGAGCATGGAGGTCGAGTAAGAAGAGAGGAGTTGGAGTGTTGAGATAAGAGGTTGATGGAGGGCTTCCGAATTTTGAAGCCCTCCATCAACCTCTAATCTCAACACTCTCCAAATTCCCCACTTCCATGCTCTCTACCTAGGAGAGACTTGAAATGCTTTTAATTCCTGAGAATTTAAAATCCGTTATCCAAACACAAGGGAAAAAGTAATAAAGGTAGCATTTGGCATGCTGATAGAACAGGAAGGAATGGGATGTCCCGTTGCATTCTCTTGGGTTCCACCCCTTTAGGAGAACCAAATGTTCCATGTTTTTAATCTTATGTTCTGTTCAGATCAGTTCATAAAATACAACAAACATAAATAGAATATATCTTGTATGTTTTGATCCATCCTGCTATGACAATCCTACGAACCAAAGTGTCATGGGTGCAAAGAGCTCATAGGCACATCAAATGTAGGAAAAGACAAAAAGTTTGAACATGGAGAAACCAGCCAACATCTAAAATAATGAAATGAAACCAGGTTCTACACTTAAAGTAAAACATAAAAAACAAAGAATAGCATTTCCATCAAGAGATTAAAGAACAACTAGAATAGTTTCAAAGCACCATGAATAATTCTCAGCAGAGACGGAAAGACTTAAAGGTATAGCCGTATATGAGTCGGTTACAGCTAGGAATCAGCAGTTCAGCACCCTCAAGTAAGGACAGAAAATATTGAAGTAGTACGAAAAACTAAAAGCCAGAAGATGCTGAAATTGGTTTTAAAAAACTATCATCAGCACGATTCCTTACAGTTGGTTGGTCTTGACTCTTCACAGATTGCTCGCTGATTTTCGGTTCTGTTTCTCCCAAAAGCACAGCAGGAACAAAAGCTCTAGAAAAAAGAAGGACCTTGGATAAGTTCCAATTAAAAAAACAAATAAAAAAAAGCATGGTAAAACCAACCAGATTCTTTTTAAAACCATTGATTTAAGCATTTAAATGCTAAACAGAAAAGAAAGCATATAGGGATGAGGGATCAAGGACTAGTGGTGAATTTATTGATGGAGGTTCCAAAAGGTAGATTATCCTGTTAACAATTCATCATTTTGTAGCAGGAATAACCACTCAAGTGGATAATACAGTATTTTCTCACAAATAAGATCATCCACTGGACATTTCCGAGAAAAAATCCCAATAATATATACTCATTAATGTAAACCACTTCCTTTGTATCTCAGAATATACAAACCTAAGATCCGGTAAACATTCATAGAAAGCCCTTGTATCTTCATCATCCCATATAGGTTCAACAACAGAAGAATCTTTCCCAGAAGCAGAAGAATTAGCCTCCTCACCACTAGTAACCCTTGTTGTGTGGCCATCCTCTGGCATCACAGGAGGCTGCATATCAAGTGCTTCAGCTAATCTGTAAACAGACAGTCATAATTAGAGGATAGAAGAATTATAGGGTACTATTAGAGACATCAAAGTAATATTGCACTGATGGATGATTTGAACTATGATCCCTAATAGAAAGAAAGAAATGGAAGGGTGATCTTAAGAGCCAGTGAAGCAATGCTATTAAATAAAGACCAATGTTGTCAAATCGCGATTCAAATCGTGAATCGGTAGGCCAAATTTTGAATCGTAAATCGTAAATCATATCGAATCGTAAGATTCATGAACACGATAAAAATATGTTAAAAAATATCATTTGAATGTTATATTATATTTTATATATATATATATATATATGTATGATCAATGTAATAATTAAATTCATTAACATGAATAAAAAAACTAGAAAAAGAAGGGTTATTTTTAGTTGCTTGTAGCCAATAAAAGGTATCAATATGTTCAGTTCCAAAATATCAGCCCAAATTCTTTAAATCAGCTTTGGCCCAAAATATAAAATAAAATAAAAACAATCAGCTTTGGCCCAATATGTAAGCCCAGAGTCTCTAACCTATTAGTTCTACCCCTTCTATACTTCTAAACCCTAGAAAAGACATTACAACAGCAGACACAGCCGCTGCTGCATTCTGCTCATCTTCTTCTTCTTCTTCTAAAGAATGCTGGCGGCGGCAATCGTTTTCCCTATGACGTCGACACCAAGTGGAAGGCCACTTATGGTAGAGAAACGCGAATCGTTTTCTGCCACTGAGTCACGATACGACACCGAATCGGACGATTCCGGTGATTCACGGAGCGATTCCGGTCACCTCCGATTCTTACCCCCGATGCATATCGTTTCTCTCTAGACTCGTATCGATTCGAATCGTACAATTTCGATAACACTGATAAAGACTATACAAAGTTTTGTCTTATAACAATTTGAGTTAGCCAGGCCAAGAGATATGAGTAGCTATAAATCAGATATCCAATCTGTACCACAAGTTGGGGGGTGCAGCCCACCCCAGAGACAAGACACAATATTGACTCAATATATAGAGACAAATATCATTTGTGCTTCCAACCAACAGAGATCAAACTATCCTGAACGTTAGATAATCATAGCCCAATTTGCCTCAAAATTTTTTGCCAATGTCTCTAGCTAAAAACCTGCATGCCAGTGATAGACCAAAACATACACATAAAGTGATAGGCCAAAACATACACATAAACCTTAAACTAGGGTTCATGATTTTGAAAGAACATATGAAGCCAATATGCACCAAGAAGGCAAGAAGCAAATCGGAAATAGTTCAAACTAAACAAAGAAACTTACGATGAGACATTACGGTACAATTGGTCATAGGATTTACGAAGCTTTTCATATGAAGCGATATTTTCATCACTAAGCTCTCCTTTGGCATTTAGAATCTTGGAATTTTCATGCTCCATTAGTCGAAGTGACTGTCAAGAAATAAAATTCATCAATAATCACTAGGGTAAAACTATTGGTGGGCAAGATTGAATGGAACAAAACAGAGATGGTGAATACAAACAAAATAAATTGTGTACATAAAGGCAAAAACTCTCACAGAATGTTCAGACTGAAGTAGTTCAGCTGTGGCATCATAAAATGCATAACAGGCTTTCCGGACAACTTTCTTTTGATCTGCCGTGATGTTAAGACCTTTAAAAAACTGTATCAGCATGTTAGTTAAGGAACATATAAAAGTAGCCAATAATATAATACAAATGAAGGATGCTGAACTTGCATTATTGATTTGAAATGATTATAGATTATAGATTAAGAAAGTCAAAGAAAACCGGGAAGGAACACTGGAAAAAAAAAAGAATAATAATAAAAAAACACCAATAATATTGTCAATAAAGAATAAATAAGAGAAATACCTCCTCATGAATTTCTGGCCCAGTAACAGAAAGTCCTAGAAAAATCCTCCCTTGCCGAGCAAAGCTAGAAAGTAGGGATAAACTTGTTTGTGTAGCATCCCGATCTTTTAGCTGTTCGGCACTGGTAAGATCCTTTATGATATTGATAAAAATGCCACCATCTTCAATAACTCCAACAAAATAAAGTTCCAATAGAAGTTTCAGACTACTGCGCTTCTTCATTGCCTTCAAGTTTCTGTCTGCATCAGATTCATCACCAGGTTTTCCAGGAGAGAAAGTTTTGAGAAGTCCTTGGATCAGGGTTGGTGCAAAGTCCTTGTACCTTTGATGAAGCAAAGAGCAGATCTTCCGAAAAAGAAGCAAGTGATGGCCAAAAATATCAGGAGTCAATTTTTTTAGAAGGTAATTATTTAAAAAAAATATATTAAAAAAAAAGGTAAGACAGGTATAAAGAAGCAGAACAAGAAGAAAAACAATAACAAGCCCAAAAATGCAGAATATTGAAATTGAAATAACGAGAAAGAAAACTATAAATTCATAAATTATATTTTTACTGAAAATTCATACATGACTTTTCAACCTCATTTTTACACCCATACCAAATTAAAGGAATATTCTCTAATGTGTGGAAAACAGGAAGAAAACTGTAGAGCACAAACCTGAACTGCTGCTTGTATATCTGAACTTCTAAGCTTGGCATCACATATAGATGTCACAGCTTCACTGACAAATTTGCTTAAGTTGACACCTCGTAACTCG
This sequence comes from Crotalaria pallida, assembly GCA_037953625.1. Taxonomy (NCBI): domain Eukaryota; kingdom Viridiplantae; phylum Streptophyta; class Magnoliopsida; order Fabales; family Fabaceae; genus Crotalaria; species Crotalaria pallida. Next base: position 43,805,484 of record CM075650.1, on the reverse strand, counting down.
TCCATCAGTGCTTCACGCTGCTCTTCATTAATCTGCTTCAGTTTTTTAATAACTGCAGTGTTGCGCTTAATGCTGGAATCCAATGTCCTAAAAAATCCAGTGTCTGCATATAAGAGCAGTTGTTCTATTGTTATTCGGGCAACAAATATTTGTGGCATTACAATTCACACTCGCATGTACTAGAGAACCCACCAAACAAATAAATGGTTTCGAACCTACTTGGCATATTGGTTTTTCAACAACAACCAAGCCTTTCACCACTAGGTGGGGTTGCTTACATATATTAACAGAGCCATACCCAATCAAAGATTTTTTTTCATAAGGACCATTTAGAGCAAGGTATCTTTGTCCTTTATCGTTATTGTTAAGAAGAAAGGCAGAAAAAACAGTTTCAAATTTGAATTGTCAGCTAAACCCAAAAAACTACTAATTACCAAAGTAGTCAATCCCATTTCCTAGAGCATCCCAGCCAAACCCAAAACCAAAAACAGGACAGCGGGATGGCCTGAATAGAGATGTTTAGGGAAGCAAAATAAGCAATTTATGCTATACACATAATACATATGGAGGCCAAAAATAGAAAAATACTCAAAATTCAAGTCATGAGCTCAAAATCAATGACATAAATCTAATAAAGGCTCAGGGGTTTGTCCAAATGTCCAAAAGACACAACGTTTTAAAAAAGGGTTCAAAATGGGGTTTTAACCACATCGACCCTTTCCCAACGATATCCTAGTGGGAAACCGAGATTTGGAGCTTGGATAGCAGGGATAGAAATCTGGGATGGAATAGCAAATCACATCTCAGCACCGTGCCAAACTGGGATGGGATCTCGGGATTGCGAAGGATCCAACTTGGATTGACTACAGAGCTAATTACCTGGTTATTCTACTTCATACTGGAAAATGTACTCGGGTGCTGCAATATAATTCTTCTATGCATATTTAACCTCAGTATCAACCACATAGAACAATGCACCAGTGATGGAGTTCTAACTACAACCACAGTCTGAATAATAAGTCATCCAATGGGAATTCAGTCCTTGAATAAATCTTCTGAGGAATTATCCACTGGGAAACATATCTTCGACGCTACCCTTCATATGGTAAATAGTAAGAGAACATACCATACTTCTTCCATCAATAATAAAGCTCACAAATCAGATAAATCCCATTTCAACCATTTTCCTCTTCTTCAGCACTGAACGAGAGTGAGCTTCTGTGCAACAATAAGGCTGCTTGCCTTGTGACCTGGAGGTCATGGGTTCAAACCCTGGACCACTTGTGGGGGTAAAGCTGCATACTACCCTCTCCAGACCCCACTAGGTGGGAACCTCGTGCACTAGGCTGCACTTTATGCATTGATAGGAAACAACCACAAGAACACCACACCGACTTGTAGCCAAACCAGCTATATTTTTTTAATTCTTACAAAGTTGTACTCAAGAACTCATTTGCAGATAGCTTTCATTCAACTCATGATGTTAAGGGCCAACTCTTTCAAAAAGCTTAAGTTATAAGGAGGAGGCCTACGAATGGTTTTTAATATCTTAAGATGCACACTCATGCAAGAGCCCTTTGAAATTTGTATTTGAAGCAAGGATAATATGCAAGCCGACCTTATTTTGAGATGAAAATGAAATTAAATCTAGCTTATGAAGAATTTTTCACCGATATTGAAGCCCACAATGCAGATAAATCCCATCCCAACGATTTTTATATCATTATTATGCATTGATAATCAAAAACCAGAAGAATACCACAGTCCACACCACTTAACTTGAAGCCTAACCAGTTTTAAGACTATTAAACTCTTATATTAGCAGTGATAATTTATCATCCAAAACATGATAATTTGAAGCAATACATATTGGCAGCAAAATGAATCCAGGAATACTTGTCCAAGGTAAAAGCTACAACAAAAAATGATAAAAATGAAAAGAATATCAATCTGACACCAATTATTACTACCATCTATGTTTCCTATCAAGTTCATGAAACAAGAAAGAACATTTATTTGCTCCAGTTGGAAATAGAATTTATCTTCAAGTCTCAGTTTTTTCTGGAGGGAGGTCACAAAGGAGGTGCAAGACCTAGTGTCCAGGATGCAATTCAATCCTGAGAACAAGTAGTCTTAGGGTGTTTGGTTTAGATTAAAATTATATTTTGAGCTTTCTTTTCAAAAATAATCATAATTTAATGTGTTTGGTTGGCAATGCAGATTATAATTTTATATTATATTCTTGAAAAAATAATCAAAATCTAACATCTCCCTCGTTGGTGTTGTAAATTATTTTTGGTAAGATTATTTTTTGAGACCCATGTAATTTTTCTATTCTACCCTTATCAGTCCAACAACAATAACTAACCACATACCGTTTTTGTAATTTACTCAGTAAAAATAATCTTCTTTACACTATCCAAACAAAGCAGATCAGATCAGCTTAAATTCATTTTTCGGTCAAGGGATCAAACATAAACAGATTTTAATCCCACATCAAAGTAATCATAATCTAATTTTTCCAACTATACCAAACATGCACAAAGAGACATGTTACCACTTGAGAGCTCTTGCATAAGTCTGCACTCTACGGCAATTTAAAGAATTTTAACCAATCCTATTGCAAGCTAGAAACTAATCAAAATATATAGATATAGATATAGATATAAAACAACAAAAGTAACAATAACTAACCAGGCCTCTCTGGGTTCAAATTGCTTTGACGCAAAGCCATCTTAGTCTCGATTGATTTTTTTACTTCCTCAAGGCGAGCAACGGCTTCCTGCATATCATTAGAAAAGATACGACTCAACTAAGCTAATTTTTAATTAAAAAACTACCCAATAACCAAAACTATATTATACAATTTCCATTCACCATCCAAAGCAATAACATCACTATTATAAACAAAATAATCCATTCCTCCCCAAATAAGCAGAGACACGGGAAATCCTAGCCAATTTATAGTAACCCTCCAAGAAGCTGCATAATTTTCTCACCTAATACTCAAAAGAAAAGAAATGGTGCAATCAACATCAGAACCAAAGCTAAACAGCCTAAGCCATTAATGTAACTTACTACACATTACATTTTTCACATACAACACACATACCCGGAAAACTGCATAATAACCTCACTATATATAACGGACATAAAAAAGAAAAAAGGTGCGACAAAACTGAAGTACTAAAGTCACCTAGTTGCCCGGGTGGATACCTTGGGAAACAAAAAAAAATGAAGTGCTAAAGTTAAACATAATAGGTCATTAAGGGTCCGTTTGTTAATTCTGCAAGATAGCTTCTTGAAAAAAAAAATTCAGCTTTCTTTATTAATATTTTTTTTTTTTGAAGCTTCTGCTTAAAAACCCCAAAGTAAGCAAGTGTGTAAGTGAAATTATTTTAATCAAAATAATCAATTTTCCTGTGATAAAAGCTAAAACAAACAAGCCCTAATATTTGATTCACTTTGAGAGAGAAATGATTCCAACCTCATCATCCTGTTTGCTGTTACTTTCACTTCCAACGGCGCATTCATCTTCGTGATGATCCATATTCGTATCTTGTGTTCACACACCTACACAGTGAGAAATCGAACAACACTCGATAGTTAAATTAAAAAACCACCACTAGGGTTCAAAGTGAGAAAGGAACATTCATTTATTTTTTATTTTTTTTTTAATCAAGAAAACATTGCAATCAAATTAGAATACAGAGTAACGAAAACGCGAAAAACACAAAGCAGTCATGAATTTAAGAGAGAAACGGTGTGTGTCAGTGCGATCAAGGAGGTGGGGAAGGGAGAGGAAATTACCGGAGTGAAGAAACGAAGGAATCGTGGTTGCGTGACTAAACGGTGTCGTTTGAGTGGGGAGGTAGGGAGAAAAAACGGTGCGTTTTGTTGGGCGGAACTGAGATGAAATTGTCAAGTTATTAGAAGCTTTGTGGAGTTGGGTCTCGTTCGCACCCTCACTGTGTTGTGTTGTGTCGTTCGTGAGGAGAAAGAAAGAAATCGTAACAAGTGAACAAAGGGAGTGAATTGTGGTTTTTTTTCCCTGAATTTATATTGCACTTTCATTTTAGTCTCTAAAATTAACAAAAATATTTTTAGGTTTCTGTATTATAAAAAGTCATTCGCGTTAGTTCTTGCCCTTAACCTCGTTCAACGGACGTAAACGGAGTGATGATGTGGTTGATTGTGGGTCTTAAACGACATCGTTTTTGGGTCCTCGTGGCATTTATAACGGAGTAAATTGTCCCGTTAGTCCTATCGTCTGCATCAGTGTCATGTTCAGTTGCACCGGTCCCATGTTTTGAAGCTGAACACTTCAAAATATGCACATTTCAAAACATGGCACTAATGCAGCTGAACATGAGACTGGTGCAACTGAACATGGCACAGGTGCAGCTGATGAAACTAACGTGACAGTTAACTCCGTTATAAGTGCATGTGGACACAAAAACGAAGTCGTTTAAGGCCCCCAATCAGCCACGTTATCACTCCGTTAACGTTTGCTGACGGGGGTTAGGGGTAGGGACTAATGTGAATGACTTTTTACTAACTCAGGGACCTAAAAGCATTTTTGCTAATTTCAGGGACTAAAGTGAAAATGTTGTGTAAATTCAGGGACCAAAATGACAGTTTACTCGAATAAAGGAGCCTTTATTTAATCAGGGTTGAAAATACTTTCATTAAAAAAAACTCTCAATAGTTAAAATAAAAACTCTTTTATTATGTGAGTTTAGTATAACTTGATAAAATGATATTATGATTATTTTTTTTCGTAATTTTAGTTCAAATTATAATTGGTTTATATTTAGGTATCTTAGTTGAAAAAATAAATTTAAACTAATTTGTTTTGTTTGGATAGTGTAAAGAAGATTATTTTTAGTAAGTAAATTACAAGAAAGGGTATGATGTGACATGTGGGTAGTTAATGTGATGGACCAACAAGGGTAGAATAGGAAAATTACATGGGTCTAAAAAAATAATCTCCAACTACTAGCTTATAAATTTGATTATTTTTTCAAGAATACAAGGTAAGATAATAAATCTCTATTCTAAACAAACATAACAATAATATAGATAGGACCTCTTTGGGAGATTTTACGTTCACTAAGAAAGTTGAATAATTTAGTTAATTGTATGGAAATGTGAACTTTTGATATGTATTTTTAAAATTACCCATATTAACATTATTGGGAATATAAAAAATGTTAAATAAATATAGGTGTTTGTGGAAAAAAAAAAAGTAATTAATGATCATTGAAAATTGGTAGAGGGTCTTATAAATAGGGACAAAATAAAAGTGTCAAAAGGGTTTTATATTTAAGGACGGATGGAGTATTATTTTTGAAAAACAAGCCAAAAAAATGAGTTTTAGTCTACAAACCCCACACATTAGGCTCAACCCCCATTTTAATTGGGAAAAGTCAAAAACATCCTTCATTTCTCAAACCTCATTCACTCCTTCCTTTCCCAAACCCCTTCTTCTTCTTCATCGAACAAAGTGTCCCTTCTTCTTCTCCAACCTCAAACTACATTATCCACTTTCATCTTCTACCTTCTTCCCTTCCTGAAACCCCAAAACACTCTTATCTTTAAAAAAAAAACTTTTCTTCTCATTCAATGGACTTTGCATACATATTGTTGAAAGTAAATTTCTTATATTTCTGTTTTTATTTTTTTTACGTAACTGTATAAATTCTGACAAATCAGTGTCGGAATTTTCACGAAATTTTTTTAATATAAAAAAAAGCAATGTTCCAATAAATTTCGATACTCCCGTGTGCAAAATTCAAAATTCCGACACTGGTTTATCGAAATTTTGGAACATTGTTTTTTTTTAACAGAACAAGAAGTCAAAAAAGTTGAACAGAGACTGAACAGCAAAAACAAGAACAAGAAGGAAAAATGAGTATGGTGAAGTAACAAGATTCAAGTTGAACAACAAAAACAAGAAGAAGAACACACAAGCATTTATCAGAAACTGCATCTTCAGCGAATTTTAGTGTTAATACTCGGTCAGTGACACACATACACAGTCACTATTTTCCTATCATACCCTAAACAACCGAAAACCCTAACCTAATCAAGAACAAACACGAAAATGAAGGAGAATACAAACCTTAGAGAGAAACCGAACCAGAGATTTGAACCAAACCGGATAGGAGAAGCGGAAAACGAAGGACTTGGCGGTGGTGATCAAGGCGATGTGTGGTTGTTGGCGGTGGTGGAAGAAACCGGTGGTGTAAGAGTGGGGGAGTGGAAAAGTCGTGGAAGGAGAAGAGTGGGGTGGGGTTTGCGAAATAGGTTTGAATAAGGGAAGGAGGGAGTGAAAGCAAGAGGGGGTATTTTGGGAATATAATTAAAATTGGGGTTTGGAGTCTAAAGAAAGGGGTTTATAGACTAAAACTTAAAAAAATAATCTTCATCCTATTCAAACATGAGAGACATGATTAATCCATTAATATAATCTACATTTTACTCTTAGTATAAACAACAAGAGTAACAATTAATCCATTAAACTAAATTTAAAAAATAAATAAATTTTCATCCTCTCCATTTACATATTACAATCATCACATTAAAAATTTACATATTTCACTTATTAATTAATCAATAATAAATAAGAGATATTGATATATGTCACTTTCTTTGTATTATAGAGATAAACAATAAGGAAAAAATTTGAATGAAAAGAATTTGATTAAAAGCGGCTACAAAAAGTGAGCGAGAAAAACAGTAGGGACATCAAATTAAACCAAATCCTGTTTACAGATGCATGCATAACCTATTTAGCCAAAAAAATGTGCAGCCAAATTGCGACAAATAGAAAAAGAACTAGTTAAGGAGACAGTGTCTCTATAAAAAACTTATCAAGCTTAGAATAATTTTCCCCTACCAAAGAAGACAATCAATAAGAGTCTTACAGTTAGACTCCATAATAATGTTGTTCTAACTCATTTCTTTAGCCCACCTATTTCATTAGCCCACGTGATTCCCTCAAGCAAAACTACATCTTCTTAGCAGTTGAAGATGAGATTTAGCAGCATTACAACTCAACTTTTCTCGTACTCTCCCTATCAATAAAACCTGAACTACATGAAGTTAAATCAGTATCAAAAGAGGCATCAGTATTGATTTTAACAAATCCACCATTAGACGAAATCCAATGCTGCGCCCTTTGAGAGTATCCCAACATCCCTTGGTTGCACCTCGCCTTAGACCACCCCTCTTAGAGAGTTTCACAATCCAACATAAGAGAATGAGGATGAATTGATTTTGGTTGGAAAAGAGCCAAATTACGTGCACTATAATCTTCCAACAAATTATAACCATCCATTCCAAATTTTCCTTAGAACAACGTTGTACCAAAGCAAAAAAAACCAATCCAATAAAATGCAATTTGAATCTTGAGTATGACAATCCTTAACCAAACCATATAAATTTGCAAAACGCCACACCTTTACAACAAAGTCACATTCAAAAAGAAGATGAGATAAGGATTCTATCTCATGATTACACCAGTAGCAACTAGGATCCTCAAAGTTGGACCCTCTTCTTTAATAAATTCTTCCTATAGGTAAAATATCTTTAAGATAACTCCATCAACAAAAATTTATCTTCTCATAAATGTTCGTCTTCCAAAGCACTTTCCAAACCATAGAGTTACCACCTGTTCCTGACTGCTGCCCCTTGTAGTCGACTCTTCCTGCCAATTCATTTATGTATGATAGGTACTCTTAACAAAGAAAATGCCATTAGTATTGAAATATCAAATCAATTCATGAATTCATCACACATAGGGGAGGAGGGAATATGAATACTGAAAATCAAATCACTATCAACAAAATTAAACAATCGGTACTAGAGGAATGTTCCAACCTCCCCCAGGGAGTAATAAATCACCACTACTAGAAAAAATGGATTTTACATCGGCTAATTAACATCTGTTTTAGAAAACAGATGTAAAATCAAAAGGCGGTGGCAAAGTTGTAATTAAGTTTAAGAGGAAAACTTTTCGCATCAGTTTTTTTATAACTGATGCGGAAATCATAGTTTTTCGAACATTCCACATCTGTTTTTTGTTAACAGATGTGGAATGTCTTATTTTTCCTACTTTCCGCATCAGGTTTTAAATAATTGATGTGAAACGTTAATGCGGTGGCAATCTTGTAAATTAAATAAATTTAAGTAATGAACTTTCTGCATCAGTTTTTTTATAACTGATGCGGAAACCCTCATTTTCTTACATTTTCCGCATCCATTTTTATTTAATTGATGCAAAATGTCTTATTATTCCTACTTTTCGCATCAAATCTTAAATAAGTGTTGCGGAATCTCTTTCTAAAATGCTTTCTTCTTGAACCCTTTCTCTTTTCTATAAGAACAATCGTTCTCCACCTTTCTCGTGCCCTAGCTAGCTACCACCGCCACCGCGTTTCCCTTCACTCGCCGTGCCCACCGCTCGCGGGCTTCTTCTCCAGTTCTTCTTCCTTCTGCTGGCGTCGATCTTCTCCACCGCCACCGCGTTGCCTTCTTCTGTCAAAGATCATAATCGAATCGTTCCCTTCTTCTGTCACTGAATTGTTCCCCTCTTCCATCTCATAGAACCGAAGTTCCCTTCTTCCTCAACTGTCTTTCGCCTTCGCACCCACCGCCGTCGCGTTCTCCCTTACTCCAAATCGCTGAGCACTCTCTCTTCTCTCTCCAATCGGTGTGCCATCTCTCTTCTCTCTCCATCGTCGCTCTTCTTTCTCTTCCGTTCGTGTGCAATTGGTGAGCCATTGTTGCTGTGTCGTCGTTGTTCTTCGTCGCTGTGCCATCGTCGTTCTTCGTTGTACCACGTTACCACAGCTAACTAGCCTCTCTTTCAAACGGTAAGTCTTCTCTCTCTCTCTTTTTGTGTTTTGAATTTTAGGGATTAGGGTTCTGAATTTGTATTTTAGGGATTATTGTTTTGAAATTGTATTTTAGGGTTTCGAGTTTCGGGATTATTGTGTTCCTACCCTAGAACTAACTTAGGCAAACATATAAAAGCTTCTCTAAAGTGGCTTCGCTATGCATGGTGCGTTAATTATTGTTATTGCTTGATTGATAGGACATTATGATGTTATTTGATCAATGTAACTGCTGCTTACTCCATCTAGTAGAAAAGAAAAAAAAGGGCTTAGTGTGTGTTGGTTAAACCATCAGGTAGCTTATAAGCTACTGATCAAATATAATTAAAAAAAATAAGTTGCTTAGTGGTGTTCTGTAAGGTTGTTGCGCCTATTAGTGGTGTTCAGTAAAGAAGCTTATTTCATTAAGCTCATATTCGATAGTAGTTGTAGCTTATATAGCTTATAAGTTGTGGGGGTAGGGGGAGGGCCTATGTTGTTTTACGTGTATCAGCTAGCTTATCAACTAATCTTATCAACAATCAACTAATTTGTCAACTAGCTGCGCCAAATAGAGCCTTGGTTGTTGTTTTTGTTATATTGTTTGATGACTATGCTATTGGTAAAACTTGAAGACAGGTTTCTTTTTGCAGGGGGTTTTAGTGAAGGGAATGAAGGAATACTGCTATCGAATTCAATGGGGAATATTAACCAGAAGGTGGCTGGTATTATATTATCTAAGTGCATTACAAAGTGGAAATTTTGAGGTTAAGTAATTTTACAAAATGAAGGAGAAACCGCAGTTCAAATAAAATTTCATGGGTATTATGAGAGAACTAACCCCCAATCCCCATGAGCTTGTACTTCAGAATGTATCACTAACACTGTAATTTCAGGGTATCATTTTCAAACCCAATATCTTGGCCAGCGTATTTATTTAGATTTTTGTCTTGTTTTTTGCAGCCACGAGATTGTGCTGTTGGACCTGACAATAAAATTGATATGGTTACTTCAAGAAGCTCATGTCCCAGATATGTTAGCTTGCCGGACTTTGCATCAAGGTTAGTTCTATGATGTTTCATCTTTATACCATTATAACTATTTTGTTGTTTGAGTTTCTCTGGACTTGTTATGCCTTGATTGTGCCAAAGTTTACATATATGTGGACTGATTGAACTAACAGTGACAGAAGGAACTGGCCCAGTGTCAATTCCACACCCTGTTACTACCATATAATGAATGATATGTGAAAACGTCAATTATGATTGAGTCTGAAAGTGGTTGACTTTGAGGCCTCTTATATGCTACTTAAGATAATTACATTTTTCGTTTGGAGAATTAGTAGCTGGTTATTGGCTCTTATAAATTTCTGAGATTAATCGTTTTTATTCTAAGTTTACGTAATGTAAATATTAAAATTCGCTAGCTGGTAGAAGTTCATTCTATCCTGCACAAAGATGTCAAACTAAACCTTTTTTTTTTGCCTAAGGTTGTTCTAGTTGAATCACCTACATCATGTGCTTTGCGTCTCTGTTGGAATAGTTATAATTTCAACTTTCACAAACCATATCTAATATTGAGGATAATCACCCTTTGATTTTCTTGTTAGTTTGTAATTGTATGAGTTGCCTCCCATGAAATCTCTTAAAAGTTTTATGCTTAGCAAGAGTAGCTGACATTTCTTTCAGGGATGGACAAGTAATGACAAAACTCTATTTGTTGTTGCTATGAGAGATAGGTTCCCTTAGCTGTGTTTGAGGACCCCTTTTCTAAACTGAGTTTTGATGAAATGGATTTTATAAACTTAGTTTTGATTAAAAGTAAGTTTATAATGTATTAACTGATTTATATTTGGATACATAAATACTGATTTATAATTTTAACGTAGTTTACAAAGAAATCTAATGAAAGTCAAGGAAAAAAGAAAAATCAAAGAGTAATATTTCAATACTTCTAGCATTATTCACAACTACTATAAATGAATTGAAGTGAATGGCTGTGATTGCTACACACTACACCACAGTTATTTGTTCAGAACATAATGTCTGATATCTTAAGTTATTATAACTACAAGAGACATGTCTTACGAACTCTCTTCTATTCCAATGCCATTTGCAAGTAGTGTGCACACTGCACACCTTGGCCCTACCACTGTCATCTCAGCTCTCCAAGACTCTTTACAACCACTTCACCTTCATCTTTAGGTACAACCACTTCACCTTTTTTTTTTGTTATTTTAAAGTTTTTTATCACTCATACTATGATCTATATTGTTATCTACATTTTTGTTATAACCGTTACAAAATACTTGGTTAGTTAACTTTATGTTAGTTGATTAATTGCTGCCTATGTTTGTATTGCATTTACAACAATTATATATGTTGCATTATAGTGTATAGTGTAATCTCAATTCAAATGTGAGAATGGGATTTTACCTTCATCACTAACACTAAGAATCTATGAGTTAGACACTTAACAAGTATGGTGATGAAATTAAGATGAACATTAATTGAATGAGAAAAAAGTAATAGGAGAAATGAGAACTTACAATTAATTGCAGAACTATCAATAATCAATGTCCAATGTTATTTAAGAAGACCCTATGGTTTCAAGCTACATCCTACCTTTCTATCTATGTGTATAGCAATTTTTTATAATATAGGGAAATTTCCTCTATGATTTGATGTTCATAGTTAACATGATAGCATCTTTGTTTATGCAGTCCTATCTTCAATTGTTCATCAAAGCACACACTCTTCCTTCAATGGCTTATCGATACACCTGCCACGTTCAAGGTTACATAAACTAAACTAAAATCATTGCATGCTCGTTCCGATTATCATTCAAGGAACTGATGAACTGACATAACCAGACTGGGAGGCTGACTAAATCAAGGGATGTAACTAATTGGCACGACTATCTTCAAGTTTGATTCACCATCAATTTTTGACTCTTCTAGTGAAGTTGGCAATATTTTGGCAATCTCATTTGTCTCATAAACCCTATGAACTGATACTCTTATACTGTGTACCAATCCACGATACTTCGTAAGGTAGAAAAGTCTTATAATTATTTAGTAAGAAGTGATGAACCACGTACCAAAGTAGGAACTTGATAACCATGGTTTATATTCCATTTTTAGGACAAGCTGGAGAAGGGCTAGAATGAGTGAATGACTTATATTCTGATTCATAAATACAGAATGGACAAAATCACAAAATGTTGTCTTCTCTTATTTTCACTTTGCAATGTTGTTTTTCTATTCTCCTAGTCATATTCTTTCCCAAAGGAAGTAGGATAGCATTTTATCTCATAAGTTGAAAATCATCCTGATGAGATTAGTCCTGCTCAAATTATTCTCTGGTTATTGCTTTCTTTTGCTTATACATATGCTTGTTATTGTTTCTAAACTTCACATCTAAGTTTCTATAGAGTGTTCAAAATATACCCTTCTTTTGTATGTTTTTTGTATGTATGAACATGTGTGATACATAACATATATGAGACACATGTTCTTGAGTTATTCCAAGCAAAGTTGTCTCAACTCTCTTCCTCAAGCTTCTAGAACTGACTGTCTTGGAAATTTTATCAATGTATTTAGTGACATGACCTATGTTTAGAGGATGGTGGAAGTGCAGTTGGATGTTTTGACCCCAAAAAATGTGTTTCTTAATGCTATAGGATTTTTTCTTATCTTTGTCAGCTGAATTTTTTGTGCTTACATGATTTTTTGCTTTCCTGTTATTTCTTTTAGGGGTCTGAATGGGCTATCTTTGGAAGGGACATTGGCTCCTGAGCTTGGGTATTTTGGTCACTTGAAATCTCTGTAAGGATTCCTATTACTGTAAAGGACTTTAAAGAAGTTCAAAAAGAAGCTGACAAAGCTACGTCAATCTCAACTTTTGATGAGAATGATTTGGGTAGAATTTAATTAGTTTTGGTAGAAATTGTAGTTAGTGAATATAAGAGATTTGGGTAGTTTTGAATTAGTTTTGGTAAAATTTGTAGTTAATGGATATAAGATATTTGGGTAACATTGAATTTGTTTTGGTAGAATTTGTACTTGCATTGAAATTATTGGTTGTTGCATTGAAATTATTATATATATATATATATATATATATATATATATATATATATATTGCCTTTTGGATTCATTTGTTTTAAAATTTTATTTTTGGTAGTCAAATCAAAGAATGCAAGTCCCTATATATATATAAATTGCAAAAAAAAATGAACTTCCCGCATCTGTTATTTATATATAACAGATGCAAAAAGTGCAGAACTTTCCACATCAGTTATTTAAATATAACAGATGCGAAAAGCGCATCAGTTGCGAACTAAAACAGATGCGGAAGGTATACTTTCCGCATTAGTTAGAAAGTAAAACAGATGCGGAATGTATATTTTTCACATCAGTTATCAAATAAAACAGATGCGGAATGTATACTTTTCGCATCTGTTTTTTCTATAACAGATGCGGAAAGTATACTTTTCTCATCTGTTTTGGTTCTCAACCTATGGAACATATCACAACGGTTAAAAAAAGTGATGCAGAAAGTCTACTCTTTCGCATCGGTTTTGAAAAGTGATGCGGGCATCTCCTATGTTTACATCAGTTCGAAAACTGATGCGAAATGTGTTTTAAAACAGATGTTAAATGACCAATCTGTAGTAGTGCGCTTACCCAGTATCCAACGGCCTCAAAGAAATTGGTTTAAACGTCCAAGCCCGAGGAAGCCAAGGGTCCTCCCAAATTTTCATGCTTTGTCCATCACCAACTCTCCAGCGTAACCCCTCAATAAAACAAATTAAACCTTCCTTCCAAGATGCTACGCCACGTATAACTTGGATTGTTGCCAACATATGCATGCGTGAAAGAACAAGAAGGGAAGTACTTTGCTTTCAAAATTATGCCAATCAAGAATGAGGATTCTTCAATAAATTCTGACCTTGCTTTGCCAACATAGCTAGATTAAAAACTTCAAGATCACTGAAGTCAAGCCCTCATTTATGCTTTGGAACACACATCTTCTTCAGACTCTTCCAACGAATCTTTCGTTCCTCCTCCTCAGAACCCCACCATAATTTATTGAACATACCTATGAGCTTAGAACATAAGCTCTAAAGCAATTTAAAAACATTCATTGCATGAGAAGGAATAACTTGAACCGCAACTTTAATAAGCACTTCTTTACCTGCCCTCAACAATAGTTTCATTTTCCAACTAATAAGTTGTTTCCCAACTCTATAATAAATAGATTAAAACAAAGCATTTTTTGCTCTACCCAAATGTATGAGCAGCCCCAAGTATGACTGATAAGAGTCTGATATATAGTGTTTTTGAGCATTAATTAACTCCCTTTTGCTATGCTTTCGGTTTGTTTCTTGAGTAAATAATAGGTTTTTATTATGTTTTTAGGAAAGTTAGGTAATTTAGAATCCTTAAACGTTTTGATCCGTTTTGGATTTGATTTCAGGTATTTGGAGCTTAATTTGATGATTTTATGCTTTGGAATGGAAAGGATCTTTGAAGACCTGGAGATTGGAGCTAGAATGGAGATAAATGATGTTCTTAAATGTGGCCCAAGATGGGGTTTAAATGTTAAGAGCTGGGGTGAAAAAAGTCAGAATCTATAGAAGAAAAACTTAGCCAATTCAGGCAAGATCACTCTCAGGCGCAAGGAATAGGGCGCTTAGGCGCGACAGACACGTAGAGAAGAGGAGCTAAAGAAATTGGTTCCACGCCTAGGCGTGGGAGAGCAGTCATTAGAGAGAGAGAGATTACATAATTTTAGAGAGTTTTAGAAGAGGAGAAGATCAAGGATTGGAAGATCCAAGGCTTTTCCATGGTAATCATGCATTCTTCTATTACTTTTGTTCTTATTTTCATGATGTGTAACTAAAAACCTTGTGTTAGGAATTGGTGGATTTATATGGATTAGTTTATTGATTTTATGAATTGATGTTTTTCCGTTTCTAAATCATGTGTTTGATTGCGTTTTATTTCCAATTCATAAATCTGGCCAATTTATGTCTTGTTTTGGATCTCTAATTCTTCAATTGAGAGATTAGGAATTAGAATAGGCCATGCCTTCAAACAATATAGTTATTCAACAAGTAGGGATACAATTGGGTAATTATATAACATGATTAATTCCCTGTTCTTAATTAAGATTATTCAATAGTTTAATCTCTTAAGGAATTAACGATTATCTAATTGAATAAGAAACGGTAATTATACAAGAGGGATCTAATAATTACCAATTTAGGAATTTGTTCATGATTTAGGGAAAAACAGAGATTCATGATAAATAAACAACGCCTACAATTAAACCATGTTCCTAACATCTTTCTCAAATCGCTCACAGCTTCTATTTATTTTCTGTTTTTGATTTATTTTTTGTTTTTATTTAAATTCAATCTTAATTAATTAGTAGAAACCTATAGATTTTGCTTTTAACTACTCTTTGGTGAGAATTAATTGAATAATTTGAAATCCCTGAGGGACGATATCTGGTCTTATTGACTATATTACTTTGCGATCTAGTATACTTGCTAGAGAGTGAATAATCAGCTGATAAACATGTTATTCCTGGCAAAGTTTTCACTCTTAGTGGTGTGAAAGCAAACCAATCCTCTGATCTCGTGCTAGGTAATTACTTGCTCAATGGTCAGTCTTGTAAAGTTTTGTTTGATTCAGGAGCTACACATTCCTTTGTTTCCTGTGAAAGTGTAAATCGTTTGAGAATACCTGTCTCTGATTCACCTTATATTCTTAAGGTAGAAACCCCTACAAATCTTCCTGTTTTTGCTTCTAAGAGGTGTCTTAGTTGTCATATGGAAGTGTTAGACCAAGTCTATAGAGTAGACCTGATTTGTTTACCTTTGTCACAATTGGATGTGATCTTGGGGATGGACAGGATGAGTAAGAACCAAGTGATCATTGATTGTGTTTGAAGTTAGTAGTCTATAAGAACCCAAAACCCGCAGGGTATGTGTGTCTGTTTACCTTTGAGGTAGTAGTGGAAGAAGAAGGAGATCAATCAATCGAGGAAATTCCTGTTGTTAGGGATTTTCTTAAGGTATTTGCTGACGATATACCGGGTTTGCCGTCGAAGAGGGAGATTGAGTTTGGAATTGATCTAATCTCAGGCGCTGGTCCCATTTCTATTGCTCCTTATAGAATGGCACCACCGGAAATAGTTGAGCTAAAGAAGCAAGTGGAAGAGCTACTGCAAAAGCAAATTGTCAGGCCAAGTGTGTCTCCGTGGAGAGCACCGATTTTGTTTGTAAAGGAGAAAGATGGAAGCTTAATAATGTGTGTGGATTATCGACAGCTGAATAAGGTCACTATTAAGAATAAGTATCCTTTGCCAAGGATAGATGACCTTATGGACCAAGTCCGTGGAGCTTCGATATTTTCCAAGATTGATCTGAGGTCGGGTTACCATCAGATCAGGATTCAGGAAGAGGATATCCCTAAGACCACATTTCGATCTCGATACGGACATTATGAGTATGTCATAATGCTGTTCGGATTGACCAATGCACTTGCAATTTTCATGAACTACTTGAATCGAATCTTTAGACCGTATCTGGATTCATTCGTGGTTATGTTCATCGACAATATCCTAATTTATTCAAAGAGCCCCGAAGAGCATGCCGAGCATTTAAGGATTGTGTTGAAGATCTTAAGGGAGAAGCAGTTGTTCGCCAAACTCTCTAAGTGTGAGTTCTGGCTGAAGGAGGTCAAGTTTATAGGGCATGTGATCTCTAAAGAAGGAATAGTCGTGGATCCGATGAAAGTAGATTCAGTTTTACAATGGGTGCAACCAAAGTCAGTTACTGAAGTTCGGAGTTTCTTAGGACTGGCTGGATATTATAGAAGGTTTATAGAAGGATTTTCTAAGATTGCTCTACCATTGACCAAATTGACTCGGAAAGATCAACCTTTCTTATGGGATGAGAAGTGTGAGAACAGCTTCCGACAACTGAAGGAAAGATTAACATCGTCTCCTGTGTTAATCTTACCTGATCCCTATAAGAGCTTTGAGGTGTATTGTGATGCACCAAAGCAAGGACTCGGAAGCGTGTTGATGCAAGAAGGGAAGGTAGTAGCTTATGCTTCTCGACTATTGAAGACGCATGAAGTGAATTATCCAACTCATGATTTAGAGCTTGCAGCTGCTGTATTTGCTCTAAAGATCTGGAGACATCATCTCTATGGCACTATGTTCAGGATGTTTAGTGACCATAAAAGTTTGAAGTATCTCTTCGATCAGAAGGAGTTGAATATAAGGCAACGCCGATGGATGGATTTTTGAAGGATTATGATTTTGAATTTCATTACCATCCTGGGAAGGCGAACGTGGTGGCAGATGCATTAAGTCGGAAGGCAATGCATGTAAGTTGGATGATGGTCAAGGAAGCTGCATTGATTGAAGAATTCAAAGATTTGAGTTTGACGATGCAAGTGGAGTTGTCAAGTATCAAGTTTGGCATGTTGCAAATCACTAATGAATTCTTCCATTCAAGAATTGCAACAAGAGGATGAAGAGCTTAAGGAGAAGAGGAGATTGATGATGGAAGGAAAAGAACCAGAATTTCAAGAAGGAGGAGATGGAATCCTTCGTTTTAGGACAAGGATTTGCATCCTGAATAATCCAAAAGTAAGAAGGATGATTCTGGATGAAGCACACAAAAGCAAGATGAGTATGCACCCTGGAGCGACAAAGATGTATCAAGACCTAAAGAAAGTGTTTTGGTGGACTGGTCTTAAGAAAGATGTGGCGAAGTATATGGCTTCTTGTTTGGTTTGTCAGAAAGCTAAAGTAGAACATCAGAAGCTTGGAGGAGAATTACATCCCTTGGATATTCCACAATGGAAGTGGAATAGCATATCAATGGATTTTGTATCCGGTTTGCCAAGGACAATTAGTAATCACAATGCAATTTGGGTGATTGTTGATCGATTGACGAAGTCAGCGCATTTCATTCAGGTGAATATGCGTTATTCTTTGGAAAAACTCACTCAATTGTATGTCAAGGAAGTGGTTCATCTGCACGGCGTACCATCAAGCATAGTTTTTTATCATGATCCTAGATTCACGTCAAGGTTTTGGCAGAGTCTACATCAAGCATTGGGGACAAGGTTGAAGCTAAGTTTTGCACATCATCCCCAGACTGATGGTCAAACGGAGATGACTATTCAGTCATTGGAAGACCTTTTAAGAGCTTCTGTTCTGGAAGAGCACGAAAGATGGGAACAAATGTTGCCACTCGTAGAGTTTACCTACAACAATAGTTATCATAAGAGTATTGGAATGACACCATTTGAAGCTCTGTATGGAAGGAAATGTCAAACCCCACTATGTTGGTTCCAAATGGGGGGGGGGGGATTCTCTTGTTGGTCCTGAAGTTGTGCAAGAGATAACTGAGAAAATCAAGATGATTCAAGAGAAGATGAGGATAGCTCAGTGTTGACAGAAGAGTTATGCTGATCGGAGGCGAAGACCGTTAGAGTTTTCAGAGGGAGAGCATGTGTTTGTTAGAATAGTTCCAACCAAAAGTGTCAGTAGAGCTTTGAAAACCCATAAATTATCTCCTAAGTTTATTAGTCCTTACCAAATTCTTAAAAGAGTAGGTCCCGTAGCATACCAGATAAGTTTACCCCTATCTTTGGTCAATATACACAATTTTTTTCATGTGTCGCAATTGAAAAAGTATATCCATGACCCAAACATTATTCTTAAAATCCGCCCTGATGACCTAGATGTGTGTGAGAACCTAACCTTTAAAGTTGTTCCTATCCAGCTTGAAGACGGAAGAATTTAGTAGCTCAGAGGAAAAGGAATTTCTTTGGTCAAGGTTGTTTGGTTAAGTGGTGATGTTGTCGAGGCAACCTGGGAGTTAGAGGATAGGATGTGTCAAGATTATCCTGATTTGTTTTTTTAAGTTGAATTTCGGGGACGAAATTCCTTGTAAGTGGGGGAGTAGTGTAACACCCCACATTTTTAATCCCTGATTAATAAAAGTTAATTATAAAGTTATTTATAATTAATTACTTTTACTTTAATTTTCGATTAATTATGTGTGTTTTGTGGATGTGATGATAAAGAAAATATTGTGGAGAATATATTTATGCTTGTTTTTGGGTAGGAATAGAGGTTTTGCAGTTTAGTCCTTGTTTTAGGACCTAGAAGTAATATTAGAAAAGTTTTTGGAGGGAAATGAAATAAAATGTGAATTTTTGAAAATTTTAGTCGTGGTAATCGATTACCACGATGCAGTAATCGATTACCATAGCGCAGCAGAACCAGTTCTTAGTGCGTTTGATGAGTCATGCACCCTAATCACCCAAAATTGACACGAATCAACGCCATAAACACGTCCTAGAACGCGTGTCGAGCTGCATGCGAATTGGATTTGCCTATTTAAGCCTCATTGTTGAGAATTGAAGCCTCATTTGGCCAAGTCTTGAAGAATTGGATGCATTTCCTCTATTTAGGGTTCTTAGAATCAAACCTCTCGTTCTCTCTCTCAAATCAGAACAATAATACACATATTATACACCATTGTGAAGCTCACATCCAGAGCTTCATAAAGACACCAAAATCGTGAGCTAGGAGAATCGAAGTCTCAAAGTTGGAGTCTCATTTATGCAGAACTGAAAATCTGATCCTGGAGCTTACTTTAGGCTTTATTTTGGTAAGCTGTGAACCCTTTTGATCTCAAACTTGTTTCATTCTCTCATGCATGTTGCAGAGAGCAAACCCTGACCAATTTCCCCAATTCTTTTGCATGTTTGATTGGTCAAAAAATTCTGATTTTGAACCCCTGCTGAAAACTGTTCTGCATGTTCTGCTGAAAAGAGGTTTTTGGGGAATTCGAGCTTGGAAGCTAATTTTTTGTCAAGTCTCTGTTCTATTAAGTCTGTAAGGTAAGGGGAAAGTTGTTCATTCACTAGATTGAGATTAAAGTATGTTAATTTATATAGGGAGCCATCAAGAGGCTCTAAAGGGCTTAGTTGAATTAGGATTTGGTTTGGAGAGAAAAATATGCTCTGTGAATGAATTGAGCAAGTTACATTTGATGCATGTAAGCTGTTGAAACTCTGAAACTATGAATTAACTGAGTAATTTGAGTTTCGGTATGCTGAGTTGTTTATTTCATGGTTTTATGCATAACTAAGTGAATTTGTGCAATCTGTGTGAATTATGGTGTTTTCAGTGCATGAACATGTTTGATATATGTTTTTTCAACTATGTGAATGATTGATTTAAGTTAAGTTTGGTTAGAAATGAAAATAGTATGTTAAAACTCAATTTTAAGTGTTCTACTATCATAGGTAATCGATTACCACGATATAGTAATCGATTACCAGCTTGTATTTGATACAGTGTTGCAGAATACACGTAGTAATCGATTACCACGTTCTGATAATCAATTACCAGTGTTAAAAATTCTTAAAAAAATGCCATTTTAATTTCTGAATAATTATTTTATAACTTAAATTAAATTCCTGGACATGATATATGACTAGAAAAGGACTGATTGGGTATTTTATAATTTTCTTGGAAATTGTTCATAAAATGAACTTTAATTACTTCGTGATAATGTTGGATATTATCAAGTAATTCAAATGTCAATCAATGAGTTTAAATCTGATGCATTCATACATGGTGATTGTGTAACATCCCTGATTTCAATCCTTAATATATTTATAAGTTCTATTGAATTAAATATTTGTTTCTTAAAAAAATTATTTAGTTGTTGGGTATTTTCCTAAAATACATTATATTAATTACGAAAGTGTATTTTATTTCTTTTATGATCTAAAGTAAATTATGTTTAACACTCCTAGGTTTTAACTCTATGACTTTCTTATACGTGTTTATTTGATAATTTAATCTTGTTGCAATATTTTCTTTAATTAAAAACAAACAAATAATAAATATAATAAGTGTACTATGTAAATAGGGGTGATGAAACCCTAAAAATGATTTTCTTTCTCTTCTTCCCCATGCTCCCGCCGCCCCTACCCCCATTTCTCTCTCCCTCCGTCGAGTCCTCTCTCTCTTCCATGTCCTCCTTGCCGCCACCCAACCCAGCCAAGTTACAATCGCGATCTCCCTCTTCCTGTCTTCCTTGTCGTGATTTGCGACCCACAGGAACCCTGGGCTCGCGACCCGCCGCCGCCACCGGGACCAGAAGCAGCGCCGCCCTCGGTCTCTTCCTCCTCGCGAATTTGTCACACCATGGCAGAGCTCGTGAAATCTCCCTTCTACCAACCAGACATGTTGCCGCCGTTCCTCGCTGTCTGGAGTCGCAATCTACCGTTCGCTGCCACGGTTGCACCAGCGACGCCGCCATCTCCTCCTCCCGGTTCGTGTCTACTGCTCCTTGGACCTAGAGGTCCATGTTCGTGATCCCCCTTTCTCCCTTCGCTGCTGGTTGACGCCGTCGTTGCCGATATCGTCACCGACATCGGTCTTCCCTCCTTGCTTCAAAACCATATGTGGGTAAATCCTTAATACCCTTTTTATTACTCTATGTTGTCTGTTAATAACCACCATGTTAGTTTTGATATTATTGATTATAATTGTAGTGTTAAATTGTTCTGGGATTTTACTATTGTTTTGGAAATTAAATTTGTAATTATAGTTTATATTGATTTTAATTATATTGTTATTAATAATGATTTTTAATTAGTACGTTGATTTATGTTAGGGCATAATTAACTATTATGTCGAACGATTAATTTTAAAAGTACTTTTGTTAAATGTATTGGGTTCCTAAGTAAGTGAGCTGTCGCTTAGCTTGGTTGAGTTGTCCCTGAGCTAAACGATACCTCAGTTAATTAGGAAACTGATATAATCGACATAATGTTAATTCGAGTTAGGACGTTGAACATTAATTTCAAACAGAAGGGAAGTGAAACTATTTTAATGTTATAATTATGAATTTGACTTATTTTTGAATCAAGAACACTTTCTTTTAGTTTGGAATTAATAGTGTCAAACAACAACCTTTGATTTTGTGGTTTTAAAACTAAAACTAATTTACTTTACTGATTTCCTGGTGATTATGTTAGTTTCGGAAGTTAAGCGTATTTTCAATAAAAGCTATACTATTTTATTGAGAAGACAATGATTATAATTTCAAATCCTATGTTACTTTGGTTCGTAAATTATAATTAAATGATTTTGTGATTTGGAAAACTTATGAAATACTTTACTTTGAAACATATTAATTATTGTGATTTCACTTTGAGTCGCTTTTGGCGCATTAAAATGATTGCTATATGATTTAACAATATATTTAGACTTCGAAGGAGCTTTAGGACAACGCGAGCGATAGCAAAGGGCCACGATCTGTTCGAGAATTGGTATACGAAAAGGAGTGTGTGTATGAATAGCTAAGAGTTAAAGCAAATACAGGTAAGGGGTTCTTTACCTTGCTTTAGGGAGTATTTTCTAATTAGCTCATAGTACTTGCTAAGAGTATATGTATATGTTTGGTTTGGAATTTAGATAGTTATTACAGGCTTAACGATTAAGAATGAAATTAAACGATATAGTTGTTAAATTGATATATGTGATAAATTTTGTATGCTAATTGCTAAATGTCATTATTTATGCCTAACTGAAATATATGGAGACTTGGTTGGTAACTAGAAATGATTATATATGATAATTGTTATGTATGTTAGAAAAAGTATAGAGTTATGTGCTAGATTTAGATTAAAAACCCTAAAATAGATAATATTGTATAAAGTATTTAAATATGATATTTTGTGCTAAAATGTGATGTTGCTACTTGATGTGTGTGATATTGTATTGCTCTAATTGTATGGAAATTTAGTAGTATAATTGGATAAAGTAAATATTGATTCTATGACATTGAATGCAAGACTTTAAAATATTGTGGTGCACTTTCAAAAGACTAATGGTAAATTAATTAAAAGAGCCAGTCTTGTAAGACGTTGTCCGGGTTGTGGGACTGTACGCTTAGGCTGGTGTGAATCAAGTCGTGTAAGACGTTGTCCGGGTTGTGGGACTGTACGCATCGACTGGTTCGATTTGAGGTCGTGTAAGACGTTGTCCGGGTTGTAGGACTGCACGCATCGACTGATTTGACTTAATGTCTTGTAAGACGTTGTTCGGGTTGTGGGACTGTACGCATAGACTTGTGCGATCCAGTTCTTGTAAGACGTTGTCCGGGTTGTGGGACTGTACGCATCGACTGATTTGACTTAATATCTTGTAAGACGTTGTCCGGGTTGTGGGACTGTACGCATAGACTTGTGTGATCCAGATCTTGTAAGACGTTGTCCGGGTTGTGGGATTGTACGCATAGATCGCGTAAGACGCCATAGTGCGCAGCTGTAAGACGTTTTCCGGGTTGTGGGACTGTACGCAATGATGGATCCACGTGAATAAATTTCCAAATGTTATGAGAAAATCAAGGTATATGTAAAGAGAAAAGAAATCATGGAAAATCAAAAGATTTGATGAAAAAGGCATATATGAGAATCAAATGAAAAATACATGTGGTAAAAGATCAGTTAATGGTACAAAGAAAGAATTGCGATGTTATATATGAGATTGAGAAATATGTCAATTTGTATACTTTGGAAATGTATGAAATAATGAAATTAAAACTATGGAAGGACTATTTTATTATGGAAATGAAAAATATTTGAATTGATTGGGAATGCTTATTGGGCTATGTGCAATATATGGCTAAATGTGTTTGACTTAGTAGGTCATTATGTCTTGTTAGACACTACTTTCTACTTCATGTGTAAAACTCACCCTTACAACCATTTTTCAGGTACTAAGCTTGGAGCTTGCACAGTTTTTGGCCGAGTAGGATTACCCTCCACCACGTGGAGTGGTCATGTATCACGAGTGAACTAAAGTAGTAATTAAATTAAAGATGGATATTTTATATTTTAAAAGAATGTATTAGTTGTCCGCCCTCGCTTGGATTATGTTGGGCATTAGGACTTATTGTATGTTTTAAAATGTTCTGGTCTGGGCAGGTTCATGATTGGAAATTTTGGTAAAGTCCGAAATACAGAGGGAACTCTACCGGATTTTTATCGAAATTTTCAAGTCCATATTTTTATATAACTCAATTTAATTAAATATTTGTGAGGGTGTTACAGATTGGATGTTAGAACATTGTCATGTTTATGTACATTAAGGAGGGCTTCTGGGAGCTCCAAATAACGTCTTGCTTGATGACACATATATGAATGAGAAACGTGGCCAGTGAAGTGGATACTGGTGATGTGATTATTACGTTTGGGAACGTGATGTCTGCCAGGATTGCGACGTTTTGTATCATTACGAAGCTTGAGTGTGATACCTTCAGGAGAATGTATTGAATTGTACCCCTCAAGGGTATCGAGTACGAAATTGTACTCCGGATGTTAAAGGATGGACGTTTGAGAGTGGAAATAGTTTCTATGGAAGCTAGGATTGAGTGATAAGGACATCATACATCATGCCACTCACATTTAAATAATAATAATTGACTGATAACCTGAGTTTGGACATATGAAATGCATTATTTTTGTCATTGACTGATATGTGTTAATCTTCGTTGGATGACATGTCTGGTTGATATATGTCTTACACATATCAATTGTTAAACCTTTACTCTCTTTCAGTTATGTGTATGTTCTGCTTATCTCCATGCCCTTGTAGGTGATGTCTCGCTATCTCGCCTACATCGAGATCCGCTCTCTCCCTAGTGGAGTGTGGGTCTATGAGGACCACAGAGCAGTGCATGAGGGTGAGGTGGATTTGACCTTCTACCATCCTAATCCATTGGTCCATGTTCGTCCTCGTAGATTCATGATCCCCATTATCTATACTCCCACACCTGATTCGACGAGTCCAGTCGGGGTTTGCACCATCACCCGACCCTGTGCCCAGTGGTAGGGTAGCATCCCCGTCGGATGAGGTGGACGAGGATCTTGTCGAGGCAGGGAGCGAAGACGAGCCAATCGAGCACTCTACTAGGAGCCAGTGGAGGGATGGTGATCCTTAGGTATGTGCTAAGTATAGGTAGTGTGGGTCAGGGACCCGATCTGCAGCTGCGATGAATCTTTTGATGGATGGATGGATGGCTTTTGGTGACTTGGACTGCTGTTGCTACTGCTACTTCTTGATCAGCTCTGGAGCCTTTATTTTTGAGTTTTTATATAATGTATATATTTTTGGAAAGCTCTAGAGTGTGATCTATCTCTTGGTTTTTATGCTATCAGCCTTATGGACTTGTATCTTGGACTCGGTTACTTATGACTACTTGGACTATGTACCCTTTTATAACTGATATGTATGTATATTATATTTTTGTTCACTACTCATAGTCCAATGATTTTCCGCTTACTCTGATAATATTTTCACAAGAATTCGGTCATGCTATTTATAAAGGATAATATCCTATGCATTAAGGCGAGATAGCTTCATCAATAATTTTAATTATGAAAACTATACTATGTACTTGATATCAAGCTAAAGCTATCTCAAAAGTTAAAGTTTATTTTATTAACGTTACAAATGTCGAATCAAATGTTTAATCAATGTATACTTTAATTTCCGAGATCCAATGGTTTGTGTTCGCGCACCCGACCCTTTAGATTTAAAAGGAAAAGAAAAATTTATTTCCTATAATTCTAATACTTTAACAAGTCCATACTATTTTCGAGTAATCACTATTTATTTATTCCTTAATTACTCGGGTTATAATTGAGGGTGTCGCAATGGTGATGCACGAACAATCCCGATTAGACCCTAGGTGAATATTGAACATTTCTGCCGCTGCGAGTTTAAGCAAAAATCGGGATAAGAGCCCTTGATTTTCTCATTGGTGGGATGGAGAGGAACACATATATGACGGTTTGAGGCTGTGCTTGATGGTTTGCGTCCATGGAGATGTTATCTTCGGTTCTGATTGCATCGCGACGAGAAGGTGAGATTGCCTCTTGGTATTGGAATTGGAATGTTATTTTGGTAGAGAGAAACACCTATATGACAATTTGTGGTTTGTGTACGGTTTGTGGAGAAGTGGGTTTCATCACCATTGATGTCTGAAACTGGGATCATTGTTTCAATCCTCCAACAATACACGTCATGGGGTTGAGTTTAGTTTGGCAAAAAGTTTGCCGATGGTAAGGTGGTGGAAATTAATTTGTCACTTCCACTGTGGTCACCAATATTGTGGGGTGTTATCCCACATGTATCGGTGAGCCAGTTTGTTGATGTATGACAATGGTAATGAGTTCTTGGTCAAAGAACTTCGCCAACCGATTCAAGGTATTTGAGGTGGGATGTGTGTCGTGTGTAAAACAACTAGAGATGAGAGCTTCCTTACCTTGGCGTTTTACCTCATTTATATAGGGAGGAGTATGAGACATTGGAATGATGAGTCATGATGGGACATGAAGGCCATGGGAGAATATAAGGTGCAACGACTCCATGAATGTCATCATGAGCAGCAATAACGTTGAACCGTTACAATAGTTACGGCTTTTTTACTTAAGTAGGGTAGTTTCACAAACAATTTACGTTAAAGGGGTAGTTTTCAAACTATTTACAAAACATGAGGCAATCAACGAAACTATTTACGAAAATGGGAAAGTCAAAGTCAACTTAATTATTTTATTTTTTTGTCAGGGTCAAAGTGTCACGTGGCAGCTTGTGATTGGTCAAAAAAAATTTGCAAAAAAATAAAGTCCGCTTATGAATGTGCCACGTGTTACAATGTGGTGCATTGTGTCAACTGACCTGATGCCACTGCGCTGCGACACGTGGCGGAGCCTCCCTGCTTTGTTGACCACGGGTGGAACCCGTTGACTGATCACTCTCTAGCAAGTATACTAGATCGCAAAGTAATATAGTCGGTTAAGACCAGATATCGTTCCCACAGAGACTCAGAATTGTTCAATCTATCTTTACCTAAGGTAAAATCTAGAATAAAATATATTAAAATACAAAATACAAAATTAAATAAATAAACTAAAAAGAAGAATTATATGCTGAAAATAAAATAAAAGAGATATTAAATGGAAGAACTTGGTTAGGAACTTAGTTTCATTGTATGTTCATCTATTTATTATAAATCAACATTTTTCATTCAAATCAAGAACAAATTCAGAAAATAGTAATTCCTAGATTCCTCTTATGAAATTACTGTTTATTATCCAATTTGTTAAATCCTAATTCTTTAGAAATTTAATCTATTGAATAACCTTAATTAAGAACATTGAATTATCAAGTTATATAATAATCCAAAAGTATTCCTACAAATTGAATCATTATATTGTTTAATTGCATGACCTATTCTAAATCCTAATTTTCCAATTCAGATTTAGAAATCCAAAACATAGATTAGCTACTTTTATGTATAAGATTAAAAACACAATTAAACACTTGATTTAAAACTGAAAAACATTAATTCATAAAAATAAATTACAAATACAAATCCACCATGTTCCTAACACAAAAGGTTTAGTTACACATAATGAAAGAGAAGAAGAAAACAAATAACTATGATATTTATCCCTAAATTACCACAAATATATGCTTCAGATCTTCAATCTTCTCCGGATCCCTCCTTCGAATGCTTCCAAAACTGTGTAAATCTCCTTCAAACTCAATTCTAATCTCCACGAATGACTAATGGCTGCTCTAATCTCTCACTAACTGACTCTAAACCTCATATAAATCCTAAAATAAATAGATAAAATTCTAATCTTATCAAAATCCTTCAAAACTGATCAGAAATTGGCCTAATTGGGCTTTTACGTGACTTGCGCGCCTATGCGTGCAGACAAGCACGCCTGGGTGCGCTATATCTATACCCAGTAAATTAACGTAGCACGCGCGCCTGGGCGCACCATTCCCGCGCCTGGGCGTGCTCAATAACTTTCGACTCCGTTTCTCTCCGTTCTTGTGCCATTTTCAAGGTCTTCTTATGCTCTTTTTAGCTCCAATAATATTTTCTCCAAATAAAGCTCCAAAACACCTGAAACATACCCAAAACGGATCAAAACGTTCGAAGGATTCTAATAAACTAAAAATTCCTAAAACTAATACAAAATACCTATATTTACAAGAGAAGCAAGCTAAAACCCAAGTAAAAGGAAGTGAAATTAAGCCTTAAAACATCATATATTAGACCTTCATCATTGACCCAGAGATTCCCATGCTAATTTTATTGTTGGTCTGGTTAGGTATTGAACATGCGACCGTAGTGATACTCCAGACACCAACAAGGAGCCACTGAGCCAAAGGGCTCTGATGTGCTTAAAGAGTGAAATAAATATATTTATTATTTATTTGTTAAATAATTTTTCTAAATACCACAACCAGTCTTAAATATATTTTTTTAAACATTTTTTTTTTCATTTCTTCTAACTTCGGTCTAATTACTATTTAATATTTTTGTTTAATAATTATTTTAATTTTTTTGTCATTTAGTATCTTTCTATAATTAATTTCACACTAATTATTTATCTATAATAATTAAGGGTAAAATTGTTAAAACCATAATTTATGTTGCGTTGTTTTTATAGAAAGACGTATAATGTGAAAAGAAAAATATTTCTAGTGATACTTATATTACGAAATAGAGAGAGTACTAAATCAATTTTTAAATATAATCACTATTTTTGAATAAAAATTAAAAATGATAAAAAAATTTCAAAATTAATACATAACATAATATAAGTCTCACCAGAGATTTTTTTTATTTTCACATTATACGTCTTTCTATAAAAACAATACAACATTAATTATGGTTTTAACAATTTTACGCTCAACTATTACATATAGATAATAAGTGGGAAATTAATTATAGGAAGATAGTAAATGACAAAAAAAATAATTATTAAATAAAAATTTTTAAATATTAATTAGACCGAAGTTAGAAGAAACGAAGAAAAAATTGTTTAATAAAAATATATTTAATAATGGTTGTGGTATTTATAAAAATTATTTAACAAATAAATAATAAATATATTTATTTCACTTATTGAGCACAATGTTGGCAATTCGGCAAGTGTACCGATCGCACAAGTAATAAAGAGTAAGTAAAATTATCGTTCCACTCAGGGATTGCAAATTGTTTCTAATTTCTTTCACCTAATTGCGATTACTATGTATAACTTGTATGAGTTTAGAGTTTAGAGATAGGAATGTAGAATTAAAGGTATGAAACAATTCAGAAAACAAAAAGGTAATTAGAAGCAAATATGGAAAAGGTTAGGAAATTGGTTTCATTGTAGGATCAGGTTATTAATTATGAAAATATGTTTTCCAATAAATCAAAAACTCCAGAAACAATAAAAGCTAGATCCCTCCAACAATTATGTTTCTTACTAAACTTTACCCCTTAATCCCTTAAGTAAGTAGAGTTTATAAAAGTTATACAATTACCCAAAAGTATCCCTACGAGTTGAATAATTATATTGTTTGGTTGAAAGACCTAATCTTAATCCTAATTTTCCAATTAAGGTTCAGATTACCAAAGCAAAACATAAAGTGATCAATTCTATGAATTGTAATTAAAAGGCAGCCAAGCAATTAACTTAAAAGGAAAAACATTAATTCATAAATAAACAGTCAAATTAAGATCCATACAAATCCACCTTATTCCTAACGAGAGGTTCAATTATACATATTGGGAGAAGAAGATAAAGGAATGGGAAAAACTAATAATCATAGACAATAATTAATTTACCCCCAAGAGATCTTCAATCATCAAGTGGATCCCTCCAACAATGTTGATCTCCAATCCTTGTGTCTTGCCTCCTTGCTCTCAATTGCATAACAGTCTCTCTTCTCTAATCCTAATTCTATTCTAATATCTAATTTGGCTCTGAAAAGTCTACATAACCTAATGGAAAAACCTATATTTAAAGTCTAAAACTAGTCTCAATTGATAGGATATGATAAGATCCTATTAGAATAAACTAATCTTTAAGAATCTTATATACAAATAGAATTTATCATTAAAATCCTTCTATAATCCCGTATTTGTGTCTGACAGCAACTTCGGCATTGATTTTGACCCCAAAGATGGACGAATTTTGTAATGCCCTCTCCTTGACAAAATAAAATTTATTGTCTTTTTTGGAATTTATATAAAATATATGGACTTGCGTTTAATAGAGAAGTAATGAAAATTCTTTTCTTTGACTGTATCTATATGATGAAAATGAGTCGTGATAGCATAAGTTGGGTTTTCATTTTTCTAAAACATCCCAACTCGCTTTTGGAATTCTTCTCTTTAGAATCAAACCACATGATTATCAGAGTAAGCGAAATTTGAATAAAATAGTGACCTTGATTTGATAATCCATATTCCACATCATATATAAAGATATATATATATATATATATATATATATATATACATAACTAACTATATCATAATATAAAAGTATCAACATACATCAAGGTCATAGTCGAGATAGCAGAGGTTTACAAAATACAAGTCCATGATAAAAGACTAGAGAAAATACCACCTCACTGAGATCTCTCAAAATATATACAATATATATAGAGCAAAATATAAAATCCCAGCAGTGGTCCGATGATCCTCCTCCATAGCATAAGTCTCCAGAGTCTCCAGCAGCTGCTCCACATGTCCCACATCCTAACCATCTATACTATGCATCACCCGGTGGATCCCCAACTCCCCACTGACTCCCAGTGGAGTGCTCGACTGGCTCGCCCTCACTCTCAGCCTCCTCAGGGTCCTCCTCTACTTCATCCGACTGAGTGGGTGCCCTACCACTGGGCACTGGATCAGCTAATGGAGTCCCATGAACCGGACTCATCGGACTATGTATAGGAGTCTCCTCACGGATCACTCGGGAAGCAGAGGGGTGAGATCTAGTAGCAGCTCTAAAACGAAAGGAATGGAATCGACGAGCTGGTCGAGTCGGGGGTGGTCCATGATAGGTATAAAAAGGAGGTACATGCAAAGTATAGACAATAGGGATGCGAAACCTACGAGGACGGACACGAGCCAGAGGGTTAGGGTGATATAGAGTCGTCTCTACCTCACCCTCAAACGTGGCCCTGTGGTCCTCGTAGTACCACACTCCACTAGGGAGTGGGCGCAACTCGATGCAAGCTAGATATCGAGCCATCACCTACAATGGGCATAAGGGGTAAGCAATATAACTCACATAATCGAATAAGAATAAATAAAGCAATTAACATTCACAAGTACCAAGTATTCAGATGCATATACAAATGAGCAAGCATGATTCATTTATAATAATCCCATTGTTTAAGTGTCATGATGCATGTCTCCCATTTCCATTGTTTATTAAACGTTCAATCCAGTAATTCGTATACATGACCAACATGTATTGTGAAACTGCTAGGATAGTGTGCACACAACGTCACCAAGACGTAACAGCATTCCCAAATGCTGCTCACATTACCAAAATGTGTCATCTAGCCAGTTACCACCGAATTAATTGTCCATCTCCTTTCTCCATGCATGTATGCACATAAAATTTATCCATTAAGATTAACCAATAATCTTATTATGTGCATCCAATATTATTCCATCAGTGAATTACAATGTTGTTAATATTTCCCCCATTCTTTTATTGGAACATGATCCTTTCCCCATAAGCATAGTTGATTTTAATTGACATTACTTTAGGTATGTTAAAAAGAAAATTACTTTTCTGTCCCTGGATCAAAAGACTCGAGTGAACTTTCCTGGACTCGAGTGTTCCTCAGATTTTTTTCAAAATACTCGAGTGTCCTTCATGAGTACTCGAGTGTTCCTCAGATTCATCAAAATACTCGAGTGTTCTTCATGAGTACTCGAGTGTTCTTTGTTTCCAGAAATTCATTTTCAGATTCATTAAAATACTCAAGTGTTCTTCATGAGTACTCGGGTGTTCTTCGTTTCCAGAAAATTCAATTTTCCCAAATTGGTCGAAACACTCGAGTATCATCCCTAATACTCGAGTATTTTCAGACAGATAACACTGTGAATTGTGTTTTAACATACCATTTCCAATTATAGTCAATTCCAGTCCAAACCAAGGATCAACAGAGCTTATATTACACATATTAATCATGTTTCAATATAGAATTAACAACATATTACACTGAATCACATAATATCATCAATTATGCATAAAATCCATTTTTCCACAACTCAACATACCAAATTCAATTCTAGGAACATTTAGCACAATCACAGCTTTGGTACAACTTACATGCAACATAATAAACTTGTCCAACACAAAATTTTAACACAGAGAGGCCTCCAAGCCTTGATCCTATTTCCAACTATGCCCATAGAGTCTTTTGTTGACTCTCAACCTAAATTCACATGATTTAAACTCATTCTAGTGAATTAAAAGCTTCACCCTTACCTCTAGGCCGTGGATTAACAAAGAGATTGCAGAGAAGTTGGCTGGAAATGCTAAACCCCAAAAACCCTTTGCATGCAGCCATATTTGAACAGGGCACCAAGACCAGAGGATTTGATATGCAAGATCATTGTAAAAATTAGGAAAAAAGGCTAGGAATTGTTCTCTGCAACTTAAACTAGAGGTAGGAACGAATTTGAGGTTCAGAGAGCTCATAAACTTACCACAATCCTAGCTCCAAGTAAGCTCCAGACCTCAAGAACTTGGTTTGGCAGCAACTATCCCTCTTCTTTCGATCCTTGATTCTTCCTCCACACAGCCCCTCAACTCACGAATCTTATATCTTTATGAAGCTCGAAACGTGAGCTTCACAATGGTGTATCACACTCAATCTAACTCTCAACAACGCTCGAGTAATCACAGTGCGAAATTGGAAACCCTAAGTTGATGTCTCCAGAGAAATTCAACCAAAAATCCTCCATTTCCTTCAACCATGAGCTTAAATAGCCATTCCCAGCGATCATGCAGCTCGCCACGATGCCCATTAACGTGTCCCTGAGGTGTTTTCGTGTCAACCAAAAAGAATCGTCGTGTGTTGACTCATCAAACGCACTCACGAGTTCTCCACTGACTCGATTACTCGAGTGTTTCCACGAATACTCGAGTATTTTTGCCAAATTTTCAAAAATATTTATTTTAATGCCCTTACCTCCAAGACTTTCCTAATATTGCTTCTAGGTCCTCATTCAGGGATTAATACGTAAAAACTTTATTTTTACATATAATACTTTTATCAAATATTTTTCCACCTCTAACAAGCACTAATACTAACACATAATTAATCTAAATTAATTATGAATTAAATCGTTATAATTAAAGAAAATAATTATGAAATACATTTCATAATCAAAATTTTCATTACATCAGGGAATGAAAATTTGGGGTGTTACACTACTCCCCCACTTAACAGGAATTTCGTCCCCGAAATTCAACTTACAAAAATAACTCAGGATAATCCTTACGCATTCGATCCTCTAATTCCCAGGTTGTCTCATATACATTTCCACTTTGCCACAAGACTTTGACCAACGGAATCTCCTTTCCTCTAAGCTGTTTGGTCCTCCTATCTTCCACTTTAACTGGGCCAGCCTTAAAGGTTAGGTTTTCTCGTAAGGTTAAGTCATCCGGACGAATCTGAAGGATCGTGGTTGGATCATGCACGAACTTTTTCAATTGAGACACATGAAAAACATCGTGCAGGTTGGCTAAAGATGGTGGGAGAGCTATTTGATAAGCTACCGATCCTACTCGCTTAAGGATTTGGTAGGGACCTATAAACTTAGGTGAAAGCTTCTGAGGTTTTAACGCTCTACTCACACCCTTCAGCGGTACAATCCTGAGAAACACATGGTCGCCTTCTGCAAACTCTAAGGGTCTTCTTCTTCGATCAGCATAACTTTTCTGACGACTATCAGCAGCCATGATCTTTTCTTGAATCATTTTGATCTTTTCGGTTGTCTGTTGCACCACATCCGGACCAAGATGTAAATTCTCCCCCACTTGAAACCAACATAGCGGGGTTTGGCACTTTCTCCCATACAACGCTTCGAATGGTGCCATACCGATACTTGCATGATACCCATTGTTGTACGTGAATTCTGCGAGTGGTAGTATCTGATCCCAACTTCCTCGTTCTTCCAACACATAAGCTCGCAAAATGTCTTCTAAAGTTTGAATGGTCCTTTCGGTCTGCCCATCTGTCTGAGGGTGATATGCTGAACTCATCTTAAGCCTTGTCCCCAGAGCTTGATGCAGGCTTGACCAGAATCTAGACATAAACCTCGGATCACGATCAGAAATAATACTGGATGGTACTCCATGTAATCGTACCACTTCCCGGATATAAAGTTGGGTAAGCTTATCCAAAGAATAGTGCATATTCACCGGAATGAAATGCGCTGACTTAGTAAGATGGTCCACAATTACCCAGATTGCATCATGGTTTGCAACTGTCTTTGGCAATCCAGTCACAAAATCCATGGAAATACTATCCCACTTCCATTGTGGAATATCCAGGGGTTGCAACATTCCTCCAGGTTTCTGATGTTCCACCTTAACTTTTTGACAAATGAAACATGACGATACATAGTCCGCAACGTCCTTCTTAAGGCCTGACCACCAAAACATGCCCTTCAAATCCCGGTACATCTTCGTCGATCCAGGGTGAATGCTCATCTGACTCTTATGTGCCTCATCCAAAATCAACCTTCTAATCTCCGAGTTCTTCGGTATGCAAATTCTTGTTTTAAAACGAAGAATTCCATCCGACCCTTCTGAGAAATTTGGCTCTTTTTCTCCTTTTATCAACTCCCTCTTTTCTATTAATTCCTCATCTTCATGTTGCAATTCTCGAATTCGAGCCAAGAATTCGCTAGAAATTTGCAACATACCCATCTTAATATGGTTTGGTTCCACTTGCATCACCAAACTTAAATCCCGAAACTCTTCCATCAAAGCTGCTTCCTTAATCATCATGGAACTTGCATAGATCGCTTTACGGCTCAAAGCGTCTGCTACAACATTAGCCTTACCAGGATGGTAATGAAGCTCAAAGTCGTAGTCTTTTAAAAATTCCGTCCACCGACGCTGCCTCATATTTAACTCCTTCTGATCAAACAAATACTTCAAACTCTTATGGTCACTAAACACCCGGAATGTAGTGCCATAGAGATAATGTCTCCATATCTTCAGTGCAAAGACTATTGCAGCAAGTTCCAAATCATGGGTGGGGTAATTTTCCTCGTGAACTTTCAATTGACGAGATGCATACGCCACAACTTTTCCTTCTTGCATTAGAACACTCCCAAGCCCTTGTCCTAATGCATCACAGTACACTTCATACTCCTTGTGAGGGTCAGGTAAGATTAACACTGGTGAGGATATTAATCTTTCCTTAAGCATCAGAAAACTCCTCTCACACTTCTCATCCCATATGAATGGTTGATCCTTCCGAGTCAGCTTGGTGAGAGGTAGTGCAATCTTTGAAAATCCCTCAATGAATCTTCTATAATAACCAGCCAATCCTAGGAAACTTCGAATTTCAGTGACTGTCTTTGGTTGAACCCACTGCAGAACCGATTAAACTTTGGCTGGGTCAACAGCTATGCCACCTTCTGAGATCACATGCCCCAAAAATTGAACTTCCTTCAACCAAAACTCACACTTAGAGATTTTGGCGTAAAGTTGCTTCTCCTTCAAAATCCTCAGTACTATCCAAAGATGTTCGGCATGCTCTTCCGGATTCTTAGAATATATCAGGATATCATCAATGAAAACTACCACGAATGAGTTCAGATATGGTCTAAAAATCCGATTCATGTAGTCCATGAAAATGGCTGGTTCATTTGTCAATCCGAACGGCATTACAACATACTCGTAATGTTTGTATCGAGATCGGAATGCGGTCTTAGGGATGTCTTCCTCCTTAATTCTGATCTGATGATACCCAGATCTCAGATCAATCTTGGAAAACACTGAAGCTCCTCTTACCTGATCCATGAGATCATCAATCCTTGGCAAACGATATTTATTCTTTATGGTCACCTTATTCAACTGTCTATAATCCACACACATTCTAAGGCTTCCATCCTTCTTCTTGACAAACAACACCGGAGCACCCCATGGAGATACACTTGGTCTAATGAGCTATTTCTGCAGCAGTTCCTCTATCTGTTTCTTCAATTCGACCATCTCGGGTGGTTATAAGGGGAAATAGAAATGGGACCAGTTCCTGGAATCAACTTGATTCCAAATTCAATCTCCCTCTTGGGTGGTAATCCCGGCATCTCCTCAGGGAATACTTCAGGAAATTCTCGTACAATCAGAATCTCCTTCACAGACTTTTCTCCTTTCTCCGGTTCAACAACAGAGACAAAGCAGAGATACTTCTCTGAGATTGAGTCCTTGAATAAAATTGTCTTCTTATCGCAATCAATAACCACATGATTACTAGTCATCCAGTCCATGCCCAAAATCACATCCAATTGGGACAAAGGTAAACATATCAAATCTAACTGGGGGACTCGGTCTAATATCTTAATTTTACAATTAAGGCACACCTTTGAAGCGATCACGGGAGAATTAGTAGGGGTCTCTACCCTAAGACAATAGGGTGATTCAGACACAGACAATTTCAAACGATTCACACATTCAAAGGAAACAAATTAATGAGTGGCTCCTGAATCGAATAAAATTCTACAAGGTTGGTCATTGAGCAAATAAGTACCTTGCATGAGTCCCGGAGTCTGATTCGCTTCAGCACCACTAAGGGTGAAAACTCGACCTTGGGTCACTGGCTTGTCCATAGATCCTCCTTGAGTGTTCTTAGGTGGTTCCTTGCAATCGCGAGAAAAATGACCAGGTTTCCCGCAGTTAAAACATCCACTGTGAGACCAGCAGAATCTTCCGAAGTGATGACGCTTGCACTTCTCACAATAAGGAGCATTATTGTAAGAGGTGTTTCGGTCACCAGACATCTTTCCCTTTCCTCGATTCTTATGAGAATAAGGACCTTTGTGACGATGGTCATGCCCCTTCCGCCTCTGCGGTCCATATCCCTGATGTTCCTTCTTTCCTTCCACAATTTGGTCTGTCTCTTCCTTTTTGTCATCCTCATACATTCTACACATATCAACCAGCATAGGAAAACTTTGAATCTTTTGATAACTGAACACCGACTTTAATTCAGGCCTCAGTCCTCCTTCAAACTTAATGCACTTGCTCCTTTCATCAGGATTCATCTGATAATAAGGAGAGTATTTCATCAATTCTTCGAATTTTGCAGCATATTCGCCCACACTCATGCTGCCCTGTTTGAGTTGTAGAAACTCCACCTCTTTCTTCCTCCTTAAGTCATCAGGAAAATATTTCTTGAGAAATTCCTCCATGAATACTTCCCAAGTTACCTCTCTTCCTTCATGGGCCAGTAACTGGGCAATATGATTCCACCAATGTTCTGCTTCGCCTTCCAGCATAAAAACAGCATAAACTATCCTCTGCGCGTCGGAGCATTCCAAGGTTCTAAAGATCTTGTCCATCTCCAAGATCCACTTATTAGCTTCTTCAGGCTTAAACCCACCAGCGAACTTCGAGGGATTGCAATTCCTGAAATCCGACAAGGTTCTGGCTTCCGTAGCTGCCGCACACACTGAAGGTGGATTAACGGGCTGAGATTGATGTTGCTGATGCTGAT
Source organism: Crotalaria pallida (assembly GCA_037953625.1). Taxonomy (NCBI): domain Eukaryota; kingdom Viridiplantae; phylum Streptophyta; class Magnoliopsida; order Fabales; family Fabaceae; genus Crotalaria; species Crotalaria pallida. Next base: position 43,767,926 of record CM075650.1, on the reverse strand, counting down.
TCTGCTGCATATTTTCTAATACTGCAGTGATCCTTTCCAGCAGATCATTCGTATGATTCCTATATCGCGATGCCATAGTGAGCCTGCACTATGGACCTAAGTCGTTAAAGATCTATCTAAACCATCGAAATCTATCTAGTTCTATTCTAAACAACCATTAATAGAACTAAGGCTATATGAAATAAATCAAATAGCTAAGAAACTTTACCCAGCTGTAGCGTCTTCTGGCAGATTTTGCTTGAGAGGATCAAGAATCAGGACCATTATGCTTTGATACCATAAAGTGTAACGCCCTCTCCTTGACAAAATAAAATTTATTGTCTCTTTTGGAATTTATATAAAATATATGGACTTGCGTTTAATAGAGAAGTAATAAAAATTCTTTTCTTTTACTGTATCTATATGATGAAAATGAGTCGTGATAGCATAAGTTGGGTTTTCATTTTTCTAAAACATCACAACTCGCTTTTGGAATTCTTCTCGTTAGAATCAAACCACATGATTATCAGAGTAAGCGGAATTTGAATAAAATAGTGACCTTGATTTGATAATCCATATTCCACGTCATATATAAAGATATATATACATAACTAACTATATCATAATATAGAAGTACCAACATACATCAAGGACTCAAGGTCAAAGTCGAGATAGCAGAGGTTTACAAAATACAAGTCCATGATAAAAGACTAGAGAAAAGACCACCTCACTGAGATCTCTCAAAATATATACAATATATATAGAGCAAAATATAAAATCCCAGCAGTGGTCCGATGATCCTCCTCCATAGCATAAGTCTCCAGAGTCTCCAGCAGCAGCTCCACATGTCCCACATCCTAACCATCTATACTATGCATCACCCGGTGGATCCCCAACTCCCCACTTACTCCCAGTGGAGTGCTCGACTGGCTCTCCCTCACTCTCAGCCTCCTCAGGGTCCTCCTCTACTTCATCCAACTGAGTGGGTGCAATACCACTGGGCACTGGATCAGCTAATGGAGTCCCATGAACCGGACTCATCGGACTAGGTATAGGAGTCTCCTCACGGATCACTCGGGAAGCAGAGGGGTGAGATCTAGTAGCAGCTCTAAAACGAAAGGAATGGAATCGACGAGCTGGTCGAGTCGGGGGTGTAACACCCCGATTTATAATTAAAAGATTAACAAACTTAAGTTTAAATTCAATTAGTGAATTGGAAATTTCTTTTTACAAAACAAGTTTATAATACACATTTGGGAATTCATTTATAATATACATAGATTCAACTGGAATTCCCTTTTTGGACTTGTCCGCTGCGCACTCTGATCTTCAAGCTCCTTGATTATGCACCTAAAATGTTAACCACTAAGGGTGAGACCTTTTCACAACACAGTGAATTATAAGATAGTACATGATTCATAACAAAAATCCAAGAATAATAATCAAATCAGACCATGGACCAACAAATTCACCACATTCATATGCCAATTTCTTACACATATTCACTTCCAAATTCACTAAATTTCACATTAATAACAACGACTTTCTTTATTATTATATGGTGTGTGTGCATCATAATTAGCAAATAATTCAAAAATGTCAAATTATAATACTTAAACATTACACCTCATTCATACAGTCCAGCCAAGACAATATATGCATTAAAGTATGTAAATCACTCTTTTCATGTCAAAATAGGTCATTTAAGCACACTCACCATTAAATAGAATAAGTATCAAACCCGTATCATTTCAATTCCAATTCACACGAAACTTTGCATAACTCAATGATATATATACAGAGGCGACATATCCAAAATTCAAGCCAATCGGAATTACGGAAGTATGACATCTATCATTTACCCGAAAACGTGGATTTTCACATAGCTGTAACCGAAATGCAATTATGTAAAATATCAAAACAATTCCAAATATCATGAGAACTAACAAGGACAAACCAAATATATAACAGAACATCATGTAAAATTTTCAAGTCATTCGGACATGTGGAAGGCGGATTTCCCAATTTATTTAGTATCACAATCATCAACATTCTCGCATAAAGTATACGTTAAGCAACACATAGCCATCAATTCATTCATAGTTCATGCTATGCACACCAATGCATTCTCACTACTCTTAGTAGGTACGCCATTGAATCCTAGTTTGTTTAGGTCATTGCCATAACATTTCATACATTCCACTTTCTCATTCCAAATCCACATTTTTCATTTTAAATCAATATTTCTCTTTCCAAATTAACAATTCAAACCTAGGATTCAATGTGACCTATCATGCCACACAGGCTTACTCACACAATGGCCATAAAGACCCGCAATCCACCCTCAATAGTTGCCACACAGGCTATGCCACACAGGCTCAGTAAGTTGCCACACAGGCCATGCCACATAGGCTAAAAAGTTTGCCACACAGGCTCAAAGTTTGCCACACAGGCTATGCCACACAGGCTCCCTCACCTCCTTATAACTTCGCACACACGTAGGTGACATCCTTCTTATTTGACTTTGAGACATAATATTTTTAAAATACTTATTCGTTAGTCTCAACTTCAGATAAGAAAGATTCATTATGGAATGTTATGCATGAATGCAAAATGAGATATTCAAACATAAGTCTCATCATTTTCTATTTTTCCTTTTATATTATTCTATTAAACCATCAATAATCAAAAGCACCCACACTAAGCACGTATTTGAACATAATAAGTTTCTAACAGATAACACATAATGCGTAACAACCACCAAATATCAACAAATTAGTCGACATACTCAAGTATGTCTCAGGGTGCTTAAAATAAATCAACTCCCTAGGGTTCTTCACTTCCTACTTTAATATCATACAAAAGGAAATTAAATAGAATTATTTCCAAATAAGATAAAATCTACTCATAATATATTATTTACTCCTATTCAAACTCTAAACAAATCTTAATTTGTTACCCACAACCCAATTCAACCATTAATCCCAAACTCTATTATAAACTATAACTATCCCTAACTCAAAGTGTGGAAAAGAGACTCCCCTTACCTTGGAAATCCTAGTCATAGTGACAGTCATTTTTACATCCGCGACTTGCTCCGGGGTCAAGGTCAATAATAACATGCTCAATCTAAATAGGGACATATTTTAAAACTAATTATAACATTAAAAATATATCAAATAAACTCATTTTTGTCAAAATAATAAATATATATTATTATACAATAAAAATATATCACTTTTCCCTAAAACATCTCTTTATTTAAAAATATAGGGATAATAAAAATATTGACGGATCGTCAAATAAATTAGGTAGATGGATAGAGGGAGTTGAGAAGGTTATATACCTAAGAAGGATTTAAGATTGTATGGTTGGATCTTAAGTTATTGGACCGAAAAATTAAGAAAACTCAATATTCTTCTCCTCTGTCGCGGTTCTATTTCTTCTCACTCTATTTCTCTCTCATGCTCTCAGACTTCTTTCTCTCTCGTCTCTCATGTCCTCTCAACTACTTTCTATTTCCTTCTTTCTTGGCTTTTAACATGTTGGCCTCAGTGCCACACGTTTTGTTTTATTTATTTTTTTCTTTTCTTTGGGTGGGCTACGGGTACTGGGTAGATTAGGAATAATACATTATATATATATATATATATATATATATATATATATATATATATTTGTGGGTCAATATGTGCAGGTATTTTGTATTATATAACTAAAAGTTTGACGATCCAAATAATAAAATACATTTAGGTAAAATAATATTGTATTTTTAATTAATCAAAGCTGATTGAAAAATAATAAAGTTACCGATCGCTCCGGATAGCTATTGCGTAAGAAAAATTATCGAAATTCAAAAGTAAATATATTTTCTAAATCTTGATATTAAACTTGATAATATATAATATTTAAAATTTTGAAGTAGAAGATTATTATATATATCTTAAACCGGTAATATATTAAACCAGTCCAAAAGCTAAAAATAAAACAGCCTCCGAACACTATGAAAATTTACAGGGACGCTCAAAATATTAAGTTAAACATATTTTTCTGAAGAAACTATTTATAAAATTGTCTCTAAGGCTTGTCAGTTGAGCTCTCTGTCAAAATGTTAATTAAACTAAATAAAAGTACTACTTTATTTTTTTGGAAAACGTATGATAACAAATTTATATTTATTTTGACTAGAAAACATATTTCAAATATAATGATGAAATCAGAATTTTATTCCGAGACTCAAATCTTGAAAACATCATATTAAATCATTTAATTATTTTACTAAAAGTATTAAAAATAGCAGGATGTTACAATCTCCCCCACTTACGTGAATTTTGTCCCCAAAATTACGTTCAATTCTTTCAATGGAGAACCATCCCAAACGCAAGGTCTATCGACTACGACACTCACTTCTTTTTGGTTCCAGTCCCCCACTTGGAATTGACATACTACCTTGCATTAGTACGCCACCGAACTCTTGTACTCAATGAAGAATACAAGTTATGATTCAATTTGGTTAGTTCGACCCGAAAAAGCTTTAAGGTTCGCAAGGTTTACTCCTTTGACCGCCAAACATTTCAAGAGTCTTACAAGAAAGACTCTCAATTGGCCTTGAGTTTCTAAAATCAGGCACAATTCTGGAGATAGTGTCTAAGGTCATCTAGGCTATCCCAGACATTTACACTTAACCTCTGAAAAGGAGTACTAGTCAGGCCGGTTTCTGCCTTCTATGTCAGATTGGTTCTGTGCCATTTTAAGATTTCTAACGATATCGACCATTAATAAACGTAAAGATTGAGGCATCAGTCCCAATCTCACATCCATCAATAGTGACATCATTGTCAGATTTACAAATAGCACCGTCACTTAACAGCTGCCGTACCCAGAGACACCTACTTCTATTCTTACACGCTATCTAAATGGCAGCATCAACAGGGGTTTGATCATAATCTACCAAAAGACATACAACTTAGGTACTACTCTTAAGCCTTAATCAAACACATTTATTGTTCAAGTAGGCATTTAGTACATACACATCATTCAAAATTCAAGCATGCACAACAACATTTCATATCAACACATGATTGCAAACACTAACCTGGGCAATCTCTACCTCCTCCTAACCTAATCCTGATCTCCCTGGATGAACCTAAGGTTCAGGCTTACATCTATATACACATTCTTAACAAGCAGCACACATTCAAAACTAGTTTCATAAAGAGTTTAGAAAAATATGGTTTTCATGATTTATTCAACAACCCAAAATCAGAAACCATATAATTGAAATAAAAAGGCACTTTTGAAAACAAAATTTGATTACAATTTCAAAGGTCATAAAAGTTTTTACAAGTTGGATCCCTTCATATAGAAGAACATCATGGTAAATTTTCAGGTTACTTGGAGTTCATTAGGTTCAGCTTTAGTTTTACAACCGCTTTGTCCAAACATAAAAAAATAGCAAGAGCTGAATCTAAATTAGATTTCTTTAAAGGTGGTAAACAAACTCCAAAGAACCTCAAAATTTAAAGGAACTAAACATATACTCAACCCCAAAGGTTGTGTAAGGTTTCAAACCGATTCGGAGCACGTTAGACTTGATTTTACTCTTCGTTCACAGTACAGGAAAACACTGTAACTGTCAGGTCTAATTGCAAAAGAAAATGTAACATTTATTTAAAATGCTAACTTGCCCCAAGCAGTTTGAAAATCCATTTAAAAACTTTGGTTCAACCTTAAAAGGCTCACATACAATTTCCCAAATCATTTTGACCATCTCAAGCCCAAAAACTCAGTTTTCCATTTTATGTAAAATCCTTGATTTCCCAACAAGCACTTAACTACAAACACATACATTTTTAAAACCTTTGGTTTGAAAAATCACTAGGTATGAGAATTTAAGAAGATCCCATACTAATGGAACACTTAGAAAACAGTGATGCATTAAAAACAAAAATATTTGCAAATTAAGTTCCTCTCTTGATGAGGAGACAATTTGTTTCATTTGAAAAAAATTCAATAAAACTTTTAATCATGCACCTCACCATGAAGAGCTATCTCCATCTAATTTCGTAAGAACCTAGATGATGGAGTGAAAAATCACTCAAAATTGGTAAACTCAAAGGAAAAGGAATACACCTTGTTCTTGGAAAAATTTAGTTTAGTTCATTTTCAAAAGTTGAAACAATTACCTTCCCTTTTGACTTCAAGTTTGAAAATTGAGTTTTCATTCCGAATTGATTTGAGTTGCATAAGAAGGGTTCCTATTTGATCGATGTGTGACTTGGTTACTGTAGTGTCCTCGAACACTATATGTCCTTAACCCTCTAAGCCCTCAAGATTATGGCAATCAGGAGTTCAAGAGAGGATCAAGTGTTTATCTGTGACCTTACGATATTTCTGCAATTCCAGTTGGGAAAAGCAGGTTTTCCCTAGTCAACCAGTATGTGCATAGTGTCAACTTAGGGATGAGAGTACGTACCTGAAACCCTAGCTGTTATGAGCTATTTATAGGGTTTGGAGGAGGCTGATATGGGTCGTATGGGCCTTGTATCAGGGTTGAGCTGAGCTAGGATTCTATGAGATAATATCGGAAGTTTATGCTCTTAGAATCTGGATAAGATCAGCTCATGATCTCATGTCTAGGCTGTTAGCGAGAATCTAGGAGAGATTTGCGGAAGGGATAAGAAGCCTTGGTAAAGACTGAGTCCATCTACCAGCCGACGTTATGTCTCGGCCCTAGAGTCCCGAGCCGATGGGTTGAAGACCGTTTGTGAGGCTCGGCCCCATCAAGTCCGAGACTGGTCCTTTAGCGCGCTCGGAGCCAACAAGTCCGAGCGAGGGACGTTTGTGCTGAGTAAACCGAGGGAAGGGTCCTTGAAGAATCCCTTAAGTAAGACTTAGTCCTTATACGGTCGGCAGACCCTACAAGCCCCCCAGCTCGTAAGACTTTATAAAGTCTGTGACGAGGTAACATGTGTTTAGGGTCGGACCTTCTGGATGTCTTAGTTTGAACGTGCGACAGTTGTTCGAGGTGACGTTTCAGTTTCTCTAGGTACGGCGCGTTCTCTTGTAAGTTGTGCCAAATCATTACAATTTTTGAAATTTGAAAAAGTGCCTTTTGAAACCGCCACGTCTCATCCAACGAGTGGTTGCATGGGTTAACGGGCTTTCGGCCCAAATGCGTATCATGGAAGGAAACTGAAAAGTTTTCATTAGTTCGAATCCTCTCAGCCTCTTACTACCCTTATTCATTTTTCCTTTCTTCACTCCAGAGTCTTCTCAAATCAGAATCCCTTTATTCTCTCTTCCCAATCTCCTTCCCACTGTCTCCGCCTTCAAATCCACAACATTCTATCATCCTTTCCAGCAACTGAAATCAGGTAACCTCCTCTATTCTTCTTATTTCTTCTTCTGTGATTTCTTCATTTTGTGCGATTTCTACTTTTTTGTAAAAGGGGGTTTTGGTTTTGGGTTTTGCAGGGATTGTGAATTTTAGGGGATTTCTGGGTTCTGGGTTTTTGTCCTGAGTAAGCTGTGTTTAGGATTCGTTGCCTTTAGACCATGAGAGGATGGAGAGGTTTGAGAAGAGTTTATCGCGAACTCTGCAGGAGATTAGGAGAGGAACCTTCTAGTGATAGTGATTCGAGTTCTTCAAGTTTTTCTGGTTTTTCTGGGAATTCTGGGAATGAGGGAAATTTTGATATCGATGATTCTATACACCCTTCTACTACTCCCCCAACTAATCAGGGATCCACCGAGGTAAAACCGTTAGCTGTAGAATATCCATCGAATCCCGCAGATGAGAATAAGTGGTTGTTAGCTTACAGATTTGCCGAGCGTCGAGCCCAAGTTAGGCTTAGCCCCGACCCTGACACCAGGGGGAAAGAACCTTTGGAGAGTCCACCGGGGGAGGGGGGAAAAAGTCCAGGGCTCGGCCTTAAGTTAAAAATAAAAACTCGTGCTATAAAAAATCCTAACGCCGAGCCTTTTGCTTTTTACCCAGATATGGTGGAACGCAGGTGTGTTACCAACCCTGAAGAATATCCTCTACCGCCTAATCATGCGCAGTACGATGCTGTTTTTGATCGGGAGGTACTGGGGACGAGACCTTCATTGTTGACAACAAATAGTCTTAATCATCTTCGGCCAATGCTAACACCTCCGAGCGCCGATGGAAATACCTCAGAATTTGTATTGAGACCTTTGGGAATCGACGATCGGATATGCTTCCAAGTACCGAAAAATCGTCAATATTTTTATTTCTACGAAGAAATAGTAACTAAAGTCAGTATCCGCTTGCCCTTTTCCACCTTCGAGGTTGAAGTCCTAACTCATCTAGGAATAGCTCCTAGCCAATTGCATCCAAGTGGGTGGGCTTTCGTCCGAGCCTTCCAACAATTCTGCGACGTTGAAAACTTGGTCGCAACAGTACGATCCTTCTTTTGGTTATATGCTCCCCAAGTAAATAAGTTTGGTGATTCCAAGGGTCTTTGGGTGTCCCTAAAGGCTCGGAGGGGGCATGCCCTTTTCGCCAAGGTGACAGATTCTTGGAAATCTTTCAAACCTCTCTTCTTCCAATACGAGTATACTGGGGCCGAAGTATGTTGGTTCATGGAACGAGTTGAAGAAGACGGAGTGATAAAGGTCGTGCCTCGGTTTCCACTGGGTTGGATGACTAACATTTATAACCGAGGATCCTCCTTGTATCAATTCGACTTTAAGGCGGATTTGACAAAAGCCGAAAGGCGATTATGCGACCATGTTTGGGAATACCTTCAAGCAAATGGTCAAATTGATACCAAACGAATTCTGCTGAAAGAGACACGAGAGGAAGTGAAGGCGGAGCTGGGTACTACACATTTTTTTTTGTACTGATCCATTTTTTCTTACAGAAACAATGGGGAAGAAAGCAACTAAGGCTAAGAACAGCGAAGCCCGAGCAGCCAGAGTATCACAATTGGCTGCAATCAGAACTGCCTCTGGCTCCCCAAAGGTGACTCAATCTTCTGAACTGACCCCTTCCGAAAGTCCGACCATCATCTCCAACCCCACTCCGGCTGTGAGGATCAAAGGTATTGAGCCGGTGATCAAAGGGGATCGTGTCGCCGATGCTGTAACCATCAAAGTGGAGGCTCAAACAACTCCTCAAGGTACTCCCGAGCGTCCCCTCAAGAGGTCTCGGCTGGAAAAAGGAAAAGGCCTTGCTGGAGACTGGCTTAATTTGAGTAAGACTAATAAAGGGGTAGAAATCCCTGAAGGAAAGGAGGAAGCTGCTGCCAAGACAGTGTGGCATCGAAAGATGACTGATACACTTGTTGCTACTGTCTTTCCCCCCGAGAATGCTGAAGTGATTGAGGCTTGGACCCCTAGGACATGGGAGAATAACTGTAAATCTTTGGTGAAGAGTCTCCTGAGAGGTGCGAGCATACTCCATCATCTAGGTCATCATGGAGACGACGCTTATGCTGGGATGGCCCCCGAGGAAAAGAAGAAAAGGACCGAGGCAGCCGAGCGCGAGGACTATCTACAACTTCAAGTTGAAGGTCTTAACAAGAAGTTGCAATCCTTGGCAGCCGAAAATGAACGGCTGAAAAAGGTGGCACAAGATGCTGAAGGTGCCAAGGTTAAGGCCGAGGAGACACTCCAGGGGGCCGAAGATAGGATAAAACGTTCGGAAGAGGTCCTGAAAAAGGCCGAGGAAGACTCTTCTGCTCTCCGAGCGGCAATAGAGAAGGCTCAGAAAGCGGAGCAAGCTGCTGCCGTGGCTCAAGAGCGGCATGAGTATGCCAAGGATGAGATTCTTGGGCTCCGAACTTCTTTGGAGAAAATGAAAGAAAAAGCTCTCAAGCACAAGAAAGCAGCCCAAGAGCACCTATACAACTGGGATCATGGGTTTGAGGACTCCTTCTACAATACTGCCGAGCAACTCCGCGTTCTGAATCCTGGTCTCGTGACCAAGGGTGCTGATCCTAATTTTTCTGTGAAAAATGGTCGGATAGTCGGCCCAACCGGGACTCCCATAGATCTGAACAGCGCCGATCTGCCTAATCATTTGGCTGAGGATTCCGAGGGGGACGATGCCGATGATGCCGAGGGTGAAGAAGAAGAAGATAGATTTGATGCTGATGGCATTGTACTGTCCGATTTAGAGTAGCTTATCATTTTGCTTTCCCTCTTGTAATTGCCCCAGTAAATGGGCTTGAACTTTTATTGTTGTGTTTCGTTCAGAATATTTTATAATATCCGTAATCGTGTTATGCTTCTTTTTATGCTCTTTTGTTAAGAATTCAAGTGTTAAGACCTCGGAACTCCAGCACTTTAGCCGAGGTGGGTTCCTCTATCCGCGATATAAAATGATTTTATGAAATCATGATTTAATCGGGAATCTTATTTAAAGTACTTGACGAGTTATAAGCCCTTGCTAGAGCTGTTTATAATCGTTCGCGTCATAATCGGTGGCTAATCGGTTACGAGGAAAAGTACGTGATACAATGAATTCAATAACGAGAACTTTTATTCATTTGAAGCAAATTACAATGGGCTCGGAGTTTCACCGAGCGTACACCATTATCAAAAAAGAATTCAAAAAGCAAAATGTAATAAAGCAACTAAAACTATTGAAAACGAAATGAAAGACTAACTGTAATAAGCTCGAAGTTTTGCCACGTTCCATGTGTTGTTGATGAGGGCACCCGAGAGGGTTTCGAGCTTGTAGGCTCCTGTTCCAGTCTTGGAGGCAACTCGGTATGGTCCTTCCCAGCTTTGGGCCAGTTTTCCGTCCTTTGCATTTTTGAGACCAATATCAGCTCTCCTCAAGACAAGGTCGCCTACCTCGAACTCTCTGGATACGACCGAGCGATTATACCCCTTTGCTTGCATAATCTTGGCATGCTTTTCTCGTTCGGCCGCTAAATCCCTGACTTCTTCCGATAAGACAAGATCCTCACACAATAAAGTGTTGTTGAGGGGATTCGGTTGTTGCATAGCTCGGAATGAAGGGATGATCTTCTCAATGGGGATGATTGCGTCGCAACCATAAGTGAGCCGATATGGTGTCTCTCCTGTTGAAGTTTGTATGGTGGTGCGATACGACCAAAGCACTTCGTGCAAGTTTTCCAACCAATTCCCTTTCGCGCCTTCGAGTCTTTTCTTGATCCCCTGGATGATAGATCGGTTTACAGATTCTACTTGGCCATTAGTCTGAGGGTGCTCGACCGATGAAAAGTAATGTTTTATACTCAGAGTATTGACTAAGTCTTGGAACGCCTTTGCCGCGAATTGGGTTCCGTTGTCGGTCACCAGCACTTGTGGCACTCCAAACCGAGCCACAACTTGTCTTTCAAAGAACTTCTGCACCTTGGCCGAGGAGATGGTTGCAAGAGGCTCGGCTTCCACCCACTTAGTAAAATAGTCAATGGCCACTATCACCCACTTTAACTGTTCTGGAGCGGTGGGGAACTGTCCAATCAGATCCATTCCCCATTGATAGAAAGGATAGGGAGATGAAAGTGAATGGAGTTCCTCAGCCGGTTTTTGATACACATCACTGTGAAATTGACACCTGTCGCACCTCTTCACATGGTTGATCGCATCCTGTTGAAGAGTCGGCCAGTAGTATCCTGCCCTTAAAACCTTTTTAGCCAGTGACTTCCCCCCAACATGATGACTTCCAATGCCCCCGTGGACTTCCTCCAAGGCCTGTTTTGCTTCGGCAAGTTCTGAACATCTAAGCATTGGGCCACTGACCCCTCGGCGAAACAGGACTCCATCAACTAAGGCAAACTGTGAAGCTTTTCTGACGAGTTTCTTGGCCTCTATTGGATTACTCGGAAGAACTCCTTGTTCCAAATAGCCTGTTATCGGGGCAATCCAACTCGGATCCAGCGAAATAGAGAGGACAATGCTAGGTCCATGCACCATTTCTTGGATCAACGTTCTGTTGTTCTCAGGACTCTTTGTCGAAGCAAGTTTCGAGAGAATATCCGCTCGGCTGTTGCTCTCCCTTGGGATGTGGCAGAATTCGACCTTAACAAACTCCGAGGATAGGAACTTCACCTTTTCCAAATACTTTTGAAGGATTGGTTCCTTAGCCTGCTAGTCGCCCTTGACTTGTGAAACTACCAACTGAGAATCGCTGAAAATTTTCACTTCACGGGCCCCAACCTCTTTTGCCATTCTTAACCCTGCTAATACTGCTTCGTACTCTGCTTGATTGTTTGATGTTGAGAATCCAAACTTCAACGAATATTCGAGGGTGACTCCCTCGGAATTCTCCAAAATTATTCCTGCACCTGCTCCGAGCTTGTTACTCGACCCATCCACAAAAATGTTCCAATCCAAGTTTGAGCTCGTCAATGGCTCAGTAAACTCGGTGAGGAAGTCGGCTAAGGCCTGAGACTTCATTGCTTTTCTCGGTTCGAAAGTGATTTCAAACTCGGAAAGATCGATAGCCCAGGTCACCATTCTCCCTGCCAAATCAGGCTTCTGAAGTATCTGACGGATCGGCTGAGCTGTTCTGACCGTGATATGATGGCTCTGGAAATATTGACGTAATCGTCTGGCTGTGACAACCAAACAAAAAGCCAATTTCTCCACTTTCTGATGTCTTGACTCCGGTACTTGGAGAGCGCGGCTGACGAAATAAATTGGAGATTCTTTACCAGATTCTTCTCGGACCAGAACCGAACTAATTACTGAATCTCCAACTGATAAGTACAGGAACAAAGTTTCTCCACTTATCGGACTAGACAAAATTGGGGGAGATGCCAAGTACTGCTTAAGGTCATTAAAGGCCTTTTCGCATGCCTCGTCCCATTCAAATGTCTTTCCCTTCTCTTTCCTCAACAGTTTGTACCAGGGGAGAGCCTTCCTAGCTGACTGAGACAAAAATCGAGATAGAGCCGCCACCCTACCTGTTAGCTGCTGAACACCCTTGACATCTGTCGGACTCTTCATATTAAGAATGGCGCGACATTTTTCCGGATTCGCCTCGATTCCACGCTCGGTCAGCATGAAGCCGAGGAAAGATCCTGCTGGAACTCCAAACGTGCATTTCTCTGGGTTCAACCTCATGTCGAACTGTCGGATCCTTCCCAAAATGACCTTTAAATCTTTAGCATGGTCTTCCTCTTTCAAGCTCTTTGCAATCATATCGTCTATGTATACCTCCATTCTTGGCCCAATCAAAGGACCAAAGACCTTGTTCATCATCCGCTGGTAAGTCGCCCCAGCGTTCTTCAATCCGAATGGCATCACATTGTAACAATATGTAGCATTTTCTGTAATAAATGAAGTTTTTAACTGATCCGGGGGATACATCGGTATTTGATTGTACCCCGAATAGGCATCCATGAAAGATAACCTCTGATAACCCGCCGAGCTATCCACAAGTTTATCTATGCAGGGAAGTGGGTATTGATCTTTAGGACAAACTTTGTTCAAGTCTGTGTAGTCCACGCACATCCTCCATTTCCCATTGGACTTCTTCACTAGCACGGGATTGGCCAACCAATCAGTATACACCACCTCCCTGATAAATCCTGCTTCCAGTAGCTCGGCTACCTTCTCATCTGTTGCCTGTGCCTTCTCAGTTCCGACCCTTCTTTTCTTCTGACAAACTGGCTTGGCTCCAGGATACACGCTTAACCTGTGGCAGATGAAGTTCGGATCGATCCCTGGCATGTTTGCCGAGGTCCAAGCAAACAAGTCTTTGTTTTCCATCAGCAATTCAGTTAGTTCTTTTTCCAATTCCTCCGAAAGGCCAACACCTATCCTGACGCAACGAGAAGGATCGGAACCCAAAATTACCTTTTTGAAGTCCCCTTGAGGGGTGGGCCTGGTTTTATCCTCCTCTCTTACGTCAAGATCTGCTAGGTTGACGCTTCCCTTGTTAAGTGGCTCCTGCATGATCTTCTCTTCATCAATTTTCAACTTTGCTAGGCTGATATTATAACACTTCCGAGCCAACTCCTGATCAGACCGCACTGTTACTATCTTGTCATCTGACCCTGGGAATTTCATGGCCAAGTGGACTGTAGACACGACAGCACCAAAAGATTGGAGTGCCGTTCGGCCAAAGATGGCGTTGTAAGCCGAAGGGGCCTGGACAACTAACCACTTTACCATTTCAGTCCGAGCAGAGGGTGGTTCCCCCATAGTCACTGGGAGATGGATGTGGCCTAGAGGGACAATTGAATGTCCCGTGAAGCCAACCAAGCTTCCCTCGAACGGGGTGAGATATGACCTTCTCAATTTCAATTTCTCAAACAAATCCAGAAACATGATGTCTGCCGAACTCCCTTGATCGACCAGAATCCTTCTGACTTCATAGTTGCCGAGCCTGGCCGAAACTACCATTGGGTCATTATGGTCTTGTAAGATGTCCTCAAAATCCTCATCACTGAAACTAATAACTATGTTTTTCTTCCTTGGCTTTTGGATCGGTCGGTTGGCCACCGAAAGGACCTGTCCCACATACTTCTTGCGATCACTCTTCTTTTCTCCTCCACCTTCAAATCCTCCAGCAATAGTACCAATGAGGAAAGAATCCCGAGGCTTATCCTGCTCGGATAGTTGGATAGATCCCCTGCAGGTGGTGAATGGCTTCGATTACGCTTTAGTTCAGTTTTGGGTGGCGAGGGACTTTTCCTCCTTGAACGTTTGCGCAGTGCTTCGCCAATATAGTGTTGAAGCTTACCATCCCTTACCATCTCTTCGATCAAGTCCTTCAACTGGATGCATTGGTCGGTGGTATGCCCCCACCCACCGTGGTGATCACAATACTTTGTCCTGTCCTTTTGAGCTGCTTTCCTCAAAGCTGGCGGCCGAGTGATGTTACGCATCTCAGTATGCATAGTCTCACGAAGGATTTGACTCCTCGGGACTGTTAATTGGGTGTATTCATCGTACTTGCCTTTTGGAGGCAGTTTTTCTCTCTCTCCTCTTTCCCGTTTGTCCTTCCTCCCCCTAGTGTCTCGGAAGCGATCCCTTTGACGAGGGTCGTTCTGACGGGATTGTGATTCTTGGTTCTCTTCTTTGCCCCTTGCTGCAGTACTTATCCTATGGAATTCCTCCAGATTAACGAATTTCCTAGACCTTTCTCTAAGTTCGGCCATATCTCTCGGTGGTTCCCCAATCAAGCAATCCTGAAGTCTCCATCTCGCAACCCTTGTGTGGGTAAGAGAACGGACACTCCTGTCTGCAGACCTGATATGCCACTAGCTTCCTGCTGATATCGAGCTAGATAGTCGCGTAAAGACTCGCCAGGTCTCTGTGCGACTCCAGCTAGTGAATGATCTGACTTTGGTTGTGACATACTGGCTGTGTATCGGTTTAGGAATGCCCTTTTAAGCTGAGCCCAGGAACTGATTGAGTTGGCGGGTAGAGAACTGAACCACCTCAAAGGTGCTGAACCTAGAGTCATCGAGAAAGCTCGGCACTTCATGAAATCTCCTCCCCCATAAAACATCATGGACGACTCATAAGAGGCTATGTGGTCCATTGGATCAGTTGTCCCATTATACCGAGAGACGTTCTGATGGCCCATATATGTTTGGGGGGTTTGAAATGCCATTATGTCAGCTATGAAAGGATGTCCCAGGTGGACTTCGGCTGTGGCCTGTTCAGGAATCACGTTCCGATTGAGGGGTGGTGGTGGAGGAAGACTAACTGGGTTGCCGAGAGCCACGCGAGGGCTTGGTTCGGCCAGTCGTGCCATGCTCTGCTGCTGAAGAGCAGCAATGGCCTCGTTTTGTTTTTCAATAAAAGAAGTTTGGGTTCTAAGGATATCCATGATTGCTTCTTCTCTCCTTCTTGCCGAAGAGGAAGTCATATATGATCTACCTTGAGACTCGGAACGTTCACCGCCTTGAAGCGTTCCAAAACGACCTCTAGTCAAGTGTGGTATTTCCCTGTCGGTTCGCTCGGCTCTAGAGTAATCGCGATGAGCGGAACGCTCAACTCGCCGACCCTCACCAGTTCGTGATGCTGCAGGGGTCCTCAAAGATTGATGTGGTCTAGAGTCAGCAGTATCGTGCCATTCTGAAACATGGCCATCTGGAATAGTGTGGGGGTTGGATTGTCCTCCTCCGCCTTCAATGACAGGGGGAACAATGGCTTGCGCCTGACCCACCGGTGGAACCGTGACTTGTGCCTGATTCACAGGAGGGTCGTTAGTCCGGTCACCTTCAGCTGCTCCTCCAGGGGCAATTATGTCCCTGAGGTGTGTTCCTCCCTTAGGCGGCCTCCCCCGGGGGCGCGGGGCTCCTCCAAGGGCGATTCTGTCCCTAACATTTGCTCTGGCCCCAGGCTGCCTCCCACGGAGGTGATGACGGACATCTCCTTGTTCTTGATTGTTGTTATCGTTTGCCATGAATATGGTCGACGTGGGAATGCTGGTTATTCGATCCCCACAGACGGCGCCAATGTAGTGTCCTCGAACACTATATGTCCTTAACCCTCTAAGCCCTCAAGATTATGGCAATCAGGAGTTCAAGAGAGGATCAAGTGTTTATCTGTGACCTTACGGTATTTCTGCAATTCCAGTTGGGAAAAGCAGGTTTTCCCTAGTCAACTAGTGTGTGCAGAGTGTCAACTTAGGGATGAGAGTACGTACCTGAAACCCTAGCTGTTATGAGCTATTTATAGGGTTTGGAGGAGGCTGATATGGGCCGTATGGGCCTTGTATCAGGGTTGAGCTGAGCTAGGATTCTATGAGATAATATCGGAAGTTTATGCTCTTAGAATCTGGATAGGATCAGCTCAAGATCTCATGTCTAGGCTGTTAGCGAGAATCTAGGAGAGATTTGCGGAAGGGATAGGAAGCCTTGGTAAAGACTGAGTCCATCTACCAGCCGACGTTATGTCTCGGCCCTAGAGTCCCAAGCCGATGGGTTGAAGACCGTTTGTGAGGCTCGGCCCCATCAAGTCCGAGCCTGGTCCTTTAGCGCGCTCGGAGCCAACAAGTCCGAGCGAGGGACGTTTGTGCTGAGTAAACCGAGGGAAGGGTCCTTGAAGAATCCCTTAAGTAAGACTTAGTCCTTATACGGTCGGCAGACCCTACAGTTACAAAATTCACTACTCGATCACTTAGAAATCCTTGCTTTTCTTACTATTTCTTGAAAATTTGTCATGCGATCTCATGATCCATTTGGAATGATTGTGGTTTAGTGCAACTTTTTGAAATTCATTTTAAAACACTCGCATAATCAAACAAGCATTTATCATGACATCAATTCACGATCATCCAACAAAGATTCATTTTTCATATATTACTATCAAGCACGTAAATCAATCAAACATATACAAACGAAATCAGTTTTATCCTGAACACAATTTCCAAAAACAACATTTTTAGTCAATTCTTAGTGGAAAATAGTTTTGGGACTTCAAACATAAGGATGACAATTGAAAAGCTCTTAATCCCAAAATCGTTCGAAAACATTTTCGAAAATTTAAATTCATTTCCACATAAACATAGACTTTTTCATATATACAAAATACACTACCATCAATATGATCCAAAGTAATGCGAGAACCTCTAGATTGAATTTTAACCCCTTTCTCGATTAAATAAACCTCTTTCCGTTATAAAATTTTATGACAGTAGCTCGGAGTTTAAGTTCAATCGTTAGAAGCTCCATACTTATCTTTCGTTTAGTATTAAAGTCATCGGAATCAAATTAGCTGTGGAATCAGCTACAAATTTAATATAAATGTTTTTTTTGTTGTTTTTCATGGATCCCAATCTAGTCGATGTGAACTAAATCACTCGGTTAGATTAGTATCAAGTCAATAAATTATTTTGATTTTCATGATTCCACTTCTACTTTCTTTCCGCCTACTTTAACGCTAAGCCATTCCACGTGAAAACATAGTTCGAGAACCTTTTGATGAAATTCGAACCGCTTCCCCAACTTGGACAAAAAGTTTACTTTTATGATTGCAATTCAATTTAGTATAGTTCAGCGGTTCAAATCCGATCGATTAGTACTCGATTCCTATTTTTCATTTGGTGCCACAGTCACTTGAATCAAGTTTAGCTATGGAACCGCTTATTAATTTAATATGAACATTATTTTTCGTTCTCTTAGATACTAATCTAATCAACGTGACTTTAATCACTTGGTTGGATTAGTATTCGAGATTCATAAGTTATTTATTCCATCTGTTCCATTTCTAATTCCTGTTCAATTAATCTGACATGAATTAATCAACAAACACACATTAAAATCATACACATATGCACATAGCAAAGCAATAAGACACAAAAGAACTAACACAAGAGTTTTATACATAGGAAATCGGTTATTAATTCACGATGATGCACAAACTCCTAAATTTCGACGACGTCACCTCCCGATAAATGCAACATCGGAATGGCCAGTTCCAACACTACATTCCATCAGTGGTAATCGCCCTTGCCATCTAGTTTAAGTTTATGTGCGTCATTTTGATTAGCAGGATTTCCTTTGTAAGAAACTTCAATCTTTTTGATTAACTCAAAACTTAAAATTTTCATCCTCAAACAAAACTCAATTTGCACCATTTAAGTTTCCTGTTTGCAAACGGATAAACACTTACAATACGTGATTTTTTTGAATCCCTAAGGGATCCGCTTAGGTTCCAAAGAATTCACTGCTCCTTCCCGTTTGCAAACATAAACCTATTCCATTCGTTTCATTTTTGGGTAAACATGTAACATCCCAAACTTAATTTCTAGTGTAACCTATGTTGTGATAGTCTTTGGGTAGAAGAAATGATGGTATACGTTAGAAATTTGGCCAAATAGACATGTAAATTTAGGTTTAAAGCATAGAATTTTAGGGAATTTAAAAGAACAAGATTGGTAGCTCAAAACATAAATTCCACCGTTGGATATGAAGTAGGATAGGTGAGGAAGCTTGCTTTAAAATTTGAGCAAGATCCGACGGATAACGAAGAAGTTATGGCATTTTGAAATGCCAAGAAAAAAAGAAAACTGGCCAGACTACTCGAGTAGTGCCAAACTAATCGATTAGTACACTAACTAATCGATTAGTTCACTGACTAATCGAGTAGTTGGTGGAAACAACAAGTCCAGAAAATCAAGACTACTCGAGTAGTCCATTGACTACTCGAGTAGTGCGACCAGTTACAAAAAAAAAAGAGTGCACGTGATGCACTCTCCTCCACACAAAAGGCATCTCTTTTTGTGGCTTTAATTCCTATCCACTCACTTCCTTCCCAATCAAATACAATAACTCACTCTTACTCTCATAACACTCTCTCTCAAGCTCATCTTATTCTTCCTCTCTCTCAAAACCCACGAGCTCCTCCTCTTCCTCATAGGATTCCACTTGCTTTTTTCTCAAATCAAGCAAAGGCAAGTGATTTCACATCACCTCCTTCATCAAATCTCTTCCTTTGTAAACTCCAAGTAAGTAATCAAGTGTGGGTTCTTCTCTTTCTCTTTCAAGATTCGTTTCTCTCTCTCTCCTCCATCCATGGTGGTTTTGATTTTAAGCCATGGAAACTCCTCCTTATTTGGATTTTTGGCATGATCTATGATTTGAATGATAATATTTTCTTGCTATGGCTCTTGATTTAGGTTCTCCCATTCTCGTGTTGGTCATAGCTCCTTGGTGGGGAAAGGTTCAAGTTAGAACAAACCCAATCTCCCTATCTCTAGAAGTGTGAGGTAAGGAGGTTTGTGTTACCATATTCTAGGGGGTAGATTTTATTATGTATATATTGGGTTACTAAGAGATATGTGTTAATTAGGATTAAGAACCCTAGGATAGCTAATGATGTATAAGAATATTTACATGTATTTCCTTGTGCCTAAATATGTTGATTAATATATGATTTGTGTGGTTTTATATTTCACTAATTATGTTGAACCCTAGAAATAATATAAGGATAATGATTAGGTTAATTGGAATTGAAACTGATTGGCTTGTTTGAATTTGTTGGTATAATTGGAATTAAAAAAATATAGTGAGATGTTGAAATTGATAAGTTAATGAAAATGATTACAAAATGATTTAAGGAAATTTGTACTGATAATGGGAAGTGATGATTTGATAAAAAGGTATGCAAAGTGAAAACAACCCAAAAATGACAATGAAATATTAAAGATATACTTTGGATTGTGTGACCCAGATCTTGTAAGACGTTGTCCTTAGGAGACTGTACGCATAGATCGCGTAAGTCGCACATAGTGCGCTACTGTAAGTCGTTGTCCTTAGGAGACTGTACGCAATGATGGGCACACATTCTGGTGGCGTGTGATTCCAGGTCTTGTAAGTCGTTGTCCTTAGGAGACTGTATGCATAGATCGCGTAAGTCGCACTTAGTGAGCTGCTGTAAGTCGTTGTCCTTAGGAGACTGTACGCAGTTATGGACACACACACCATTTATTATTAAAGATATAATTGGATTGTGCGATTCCAGATCTTGTAAGGCGTTGTCCTTAGGAGACTGTACGCATAGATCGCGTAAGCCACACATTGTGTGCAGCTGTAAGTCGTTGTCCTTAGGAGACTGTACGCAATGATGGACCACATTCTATTTGTGGAAATCCAGGTCTTGTAAGTCGTTGTCCTTAGGAGACTGTACGCTTAGATCGCGTAAGTCGCACATAGTGCGTTGCTGTAAGTCGTTGTCCTTAGGAGACTGTACGCAGTTATGGATCCACATTATATCATTAAAAACTATATGTATATATATATATATATATATATATATATATATATACTTACCTAAATATACACATTTAAAAGAAATCTTAATGAAGGTGAAAAGAGGGAAGAAAAAAACATGAAAATATAATGAAGTGAGACTATAAATTAATTAATTAAAATATATAACTTAAAAATAGTATGAAGAAATGAGTTGAGGTTTGATAATAAAAGTTAGTAGATTTTATATGAAAATAATTGAATTGAATGAGAGTGTTTGTTTGGATTATATGCATTATATGGATGCGTGTGTTTGGCTTGGTGGTTCAGTATAGTATAATAGAAACTACTTTCCCTATTTTATTGTGTAATACTCACCTCCTTACCATTTTTTAGGTACTGAGCTGGAGTATACACCAGGATTGGCCGAGCAGGATTACTCTCCCTCACAGGGAGAGTAGGGTTTATATGGGATTAGTACAGCTTTTAGGGACCTAAGCCTCTTATGTTTTGATGTGTATGTGTTGTGTATACCTTTTTGGAATGAGGCTTAGGATGACTTTATTTTGTTAAGCTTTAAAACTTGGATTTATGTTATTCAAGCTTTTTAATTCTGCTGCTACTCTGAAATACTTAATGTACTTTAATATGTGAAGCCCATTGGGCCTTGTCATGATTCATATATCTGGAATGAAGCCCTGCTGGTTACTGGTTGTACGTAATTGATAATGTTTTCACAGGTCAACTTTTGGATTAGCCCGAAAAACAAACAAAACTCCGTCCGTTTGATGGGTGATTTTATTAAATTAAAAAGGAATTTTTATGTACGTATTTTTAATTATGGGGTATTCAGGGGAAATATATCCTAGGTGTTACATTTATGGTATCAGAGCAGTTTCTCCTCGGCCTCGGAGTTATGCAAACTCCAATGATTACTCACCAAGCGAGTAATTGAAGTGTATGGTTAAATGTTTAAGTCAGAGTCATAAGATATAGTTTTTATTGATTATTAGTATTTTTAATACTTTGTCTTTCCTCCAGGATTAGAATTATGGCAGATAGGCACAATGACGATAATAGGATCGCTGCAATCTTAGAGAGCTTAGCTCAAATTAACCGACGACAAGCTGAGTCGGTGACTACCGCTGTAGCAGCACTCAATCAGTCATCTCAGGCAACTCAGAACCCCTCTCCAGCTGAAATCAATTGGTTGGCAGAGTTCAAGTGGCATGGTCCACCTAACTTTGAGGGTGGCTATGATTTGGATAGGACCCGTAAGTGGTTTCAAAAGATAGAAGAGATTCTCAGTAAGGTGGCACCACCGGAGGAGCACAAAGTTCTGCTGGCACAATATACCCTAAGGGGGGAAGCAGAACAGTGGTGGAAACAGGTTCGAAGGTAGGCGGAGGCCACTAATCAAGGAGTGACGTGGCAGCTTTTCAAGGAAAAGTTTCAGGGACAGTTTCTGATGGAGGATGTTCGGAAGGAGAAGGAACTGGCTTTCCTGTGTTTGAAACAGGACAATTTGAGTGTTGAGGAATATGTGTGGAAATTTGAGGATCTCATAAGATATGCTAGCAACTACCAAGGTGTGGATGAGAGTACCAAATGTCTCAAGTTTCTTGCAGGACTCCAAGATGATATCAAAACCATTCTTGGAAATGTACCTGTTGATAACTTTGCCCAGCTAGTAGAATGGGCTAGTTGCTGGGAAAAGGGCCTTGCACAGCCGGAAGAATATGTGGCAGACCCAACAACATACCCTAAACCCCAGGTTGAGAGGACTATTTTAAAGGGAGCGAAACTGATAAAGACCCCTCCGTATCTCAAATATGTTTGTGTTCATTGCGGAAAACTTCACAAGGGTATATGTAGGAAAGTAATGCAGAAAAAGAAGGAAGGTTCATGTCTCCGATGCGGTCAACCCGGGCATTTGGCCATTGGTTGCCTTAACCCTGGATTTGAGCAAAGTGTAAAAGGTCCTAACAAGGGTAAAAGGCCTTTACAGGATTCATGTTCTCGTCCTGGAGATAGAACAGTAGTTCCTAAGAAGCTGGTTCAGGCAGAGAGAGCTTGTTATTCTGCTCCTGCTTGCTTGCACTGTGGCAAGATGCATAAGGGAGTATGTTGGCATCTAAATTCAAGTCGGAGGGCTGCACTCTGTTATCGGGGTAGTCGACCTGGTCATGTTGTGGCCAACTGTCCCCAGAAGGCAAAGAAGGAGGAAGAGAATGCATCAAAAGCGCAGGAAGTCAGCGGCGAAATCTCTTTACAAGATGCGTGATAGGTATTTATCTTACCTAAGCTCTAGCAAATATATGTGATGCATTTGGGTTACTCTTTCCGTTTTGAGAGGTCGATCGTTCCAAAGCCTGAGTCACGTATGAATCTAGCCGAATTAGAGTAAATAAGAAATATCATTAAGTTTCCCGGAAGCGATTGTGTCAGTAGATTATGACCACTCGTTATATCCTCTAGATTGTGTATATGACATAGGCTTCATCTTAGAAGTTGGTGGAGGTAAGAATAGGCTTAAGAATTTCTGGTCCTCCTTTACTAAAGAGTATGAGACCAGGGGATAACCATGGTTAAACCATTATTTAAGAAATGCTAAGAGAAACCTCTAGAAGAATTAATAGGTCTAGAAATTCCAAGTAAAGTCTTTTTAAGATACTGGTGATGCCATTGTTTAATGGAAGGTAAGATTAGAATTGATCACTCTAATTCTTACATCTGTTAAATGATAACACTATTGTTAAAACTCGCGGTGATGTGTTATTGATAGACGTGAGGTTGGAATTGATCACTCCGATCTTTACATCTATCAATGGACGATATCATTGCAAATTTTCCGAAAGATCAAGGTAACCAAGTTGTAACCTCTAAATGATAGAATAGTTTGAAAAGGATGAACTAGTGAGAAGGTAGACATAGAGCCAAAATAATAGAACTAGAATTTGTATATACGGGAACTCTCCAGCTTTAGGAAAGACAGTTTCATTTAATGACTAGCATGGGGTAGTAAATTTTGTCCCGAGAGTGAAGTAAGTCTTAAGATAGTAGACAAGTTCGATTCCACTAGTACCCCTAATCGATACTCAAATCAATTATGCTCTTTTCACTATCCAGCTTCGGATAAATTCTGTTGGAGTTGCTGATGTTCACCTACTCAAAATTAAGGAGTAGGGTAATGTCTACTCGGAATAGCTTTGGCTTATCCCAAGTCTAAAGCACTAAACACCATTCAAACTCTAATAGTTTTCTTGGGAACCTTAGGTGAGGTTCAAATTAATAGAAGGCCTTAGGTGATGCTCTAATTAGTAGAAGAGAATGTTTCTCCTTTTTCGTTCTTCTAGGTCCGAGTCACTCTTGAAAGAGCAATCCTTGGATATTAGTCAAGGGTCCGTTTTAATCGTGCTGGCAAATAACTGTGAGTTTCGGTGTTCTTCGTGTCTATCAATCTTAAACTTAAATTGTTCTTGAAACACCAGTCTTGTTTCTTTCCTCTTTTTCCTCATAAATGAGACAATTTTCTCCATAAGTTACGGTACCTTGCAACAGATTCTCGACCATGTAAAATTAAGCTATCTTCTTTCATGAAAAGTGTAAATTTTTAGTGGATTCCAAAGTATTCGAGTCCCTTTTAATTGCTAAAGCGTGGTGGGTTGCATTGAAATTAATGTGGAAGTTGATTAAGAGACCAATATTTCAGTTCCCTACGTATTGGCAAATCCGAAGCGGCATGTCGATGCCAAGTGGGGGAGAACTTGGTGGACAACTTGGAATGTTGTTAAGGTGATACCCAGTTTAGCTTGAGTAATTAGAATAGGAAGACCAAAACCAAACGAAATGAGCATCAACCTTATCTTAGGGATTGTTTCCCCTTCTACGGGACTGAACGGAATTTCGGGGACGAAATTCCAATAAGTGGGGGAGAATTGTAACATCCCAAACTTAATTTCTAGTGTAACCTATGTTGTGATAGTCTTTGGGTAGAAGAAATGATGGTATACGTTAGAAATTTGGCCAAATAGACATGTAAATTTAGGTTTAAAGCATAGAATTTTAGGGAATTTAAAAAAACAAGATTGGTAGCTCAAAACATAAATTCCACCGTTGGATATGAAGTAGGATAGGTGAGGAAGCTTTCTTTAAAATTTGAGCAATATCCGACGGATAACGAAGAAGTTATGGCATTTTGAAATGCCAAGAAAAAAAGAAAACTGGCCAGACTACTCGAGTAGTGCCAAACTAATCGATTAGTACACTAACTAATCGATTAGTTCACTGACTAATCGAGTAGTTGGTGGAAACAACAAGTCCAGAAAATCAAGACTACTCGAGTAGTCCATTGACTACTCGAGTAGTGCGACCAGTTACAAACAAAAAAAAAGAGTGCACGTGATGCACTCTCCTCCACACAAAAGGCATCTCTTTTTGTGGCTTTAATTCCTATCCACTCACTTCCTTCCCAATCAAATACAATAACTCACTCTTACTCTCATAACACTCTCTCTCAAGCTCATCTTATTCTTCCTCTCTCTCAAAACCCACGAGCTCCTCCTCTTCCTCATAGGATTCCACTTGCTTTTTTCTCAAATCAAGCAAAGGCAAGTGATTTCACATCACCTCCTTCATCAAATCTCTTCCTTTGTAAACTCCAAGTAAGTAATCAAGTGTGGGTTCTTCTCTTTCTCTTTCAAGATTCGTTTCTCTCTCTCTCCTCCATCCATGGTGGTTTTGATTTTAAGCCATGGAAACTCCTCCTTATTTGGATTTTTGGCATGATCTATGATTTGAATGATAATATTTTCTTGCTATGGCTCTTGATTTAGGTTCTCCCATTCTCGTGTTGGTCATAGCTCCTTGGTGGGGAAAGGTTCAAGTTAGAACAAACCCAATCTCCCTATCTCTAGAAGTGTGAGGTAAGGAGGTTTGTGTTACCATATTCTAGGGGGTAGATTTTATTATGTATATATTGGGTTACTAAGAGATATGTGTTAATTAGGATTAAGAACCCTAGGATAGCTAATGATGTATAAGAATATTTAGATGTATTTCCTTGTGCCTAAATATGTTGATTAATATATGATTTGTGTGGTTTTATATTTCACTAATTATGTTGAACCCTAGAAATAATATAAGGATAATGATTAGGTTAATTGGAATTGAAACTGATTGGCTTGTTTGAATTTGTTGGTATAATTGGAATTAAAAAAATATAGTGAGATGTTGAAATTGATAAGTTAATGAAAATGATTACAAAATGATTTAAGGAAATTTGTACTGATAATGGGAAGTGATGATTTGATAAAAAAGTATGCAAAGTGAAAACAACCCAAAAATGACAATGAAATATTAAAGATATACTTTGGATTGTGTGACCCAGATCTTGTAAGACGTTGTCCTTAGGAGACTGTACGCATAGATCGCGTAAGTCGCACATAGTGCGCTACTGTAAGTCGTTGTCCTTAGGAGACTGTACGCAATGATGGGCACACATTCTGGTGGCGTGTGATTCCAGGTCTTGTAAGTCGTTGTCCTTAGGAGACTGTACGCATAGATCGCGTAAGTCGCACTTAGTGAGCTGCTGTAAGTCGTTGTCCTTAGGAGACTGTACGCAGTTATGGACACACACACCATTTATTATTAAAGATATAATTGGATTGTGCGATTCCAGATCTTGTAAGGCGTTGTCCTTAGGAGACTGTACGCATAGATCGCGTAAGCCACACATTGTGTGCAGCTGTAAGTCGTTGTCCTTAGGAGACTGTACGCAATGATGGACGCACATTCTATTTGTGGAAATCCAGGTCTTGTAAGTCGTTGTCCTTAGGAGACTGTACGCTTAGATCGCGTAAGTCGCACATAGTGCGTTGCTGTAAGTCGTTGTCCTTAGGAGACTGTACGCAGTTATGGATCCACATTATATCATTAAAAACTTTATGTATATATATATATATATATATATATATATACTTACCTAAATATACACATTTAAAAGAAATCTTAATGAAGGTGAAAAGAGGGAAGAAAAAAACATGAAAATATAATGAAGTGAGACTATAAATTAATTAATTAAAATATATAACTTAAAAATAGTATGAAGAAATGAGTTGAGGTTTGATAATAAATGTTAGTAGATTTTATATGAAAATAATTGAATTGAATGAGAGTGTTTGTTTGGATTATATGCATTATATGGATGCGTGTGTTTGGCTTGGTGGTTCAGTATAGTATAATAGAAACTACTTTCCCTATTTTATTGTGTAATACTCACCTCCTTACCATTTTTCAGGTACTGAGCTGGAGTATACACCAGGATTGGCCGAGCAGGATTACTCTCCCTCACAGGGAGAGTAGGGTTTATATGGGATTAGTACAACTTTTAGGGACCTAAGCCTCTTATGTTTTGATGTGTATGTGTTGTGTATACCTTTTTGGAATGAGGCTTAGGATGACTTTATTTTGTTAAGCTTTAAAACTTGGATTTATGTTATTCAAGCTTTTTAATTCTGCTGCTACTCTGAAATACTTAATGTACTTTAATATGTGAAGCCCATTGGGCCTTGTCATGATTCATATATCTGGAATGAAGCCCTGCTGGCTACTGGTTGTACGTAATTGATAATGTTTTCACAGGTCAACTTTTGGATTAGCCCGAAAAACAAACAAAACTCCGTCCGTTTGATGGGTGATTTTATTAAATTAAAAAGGAATTTTTATGTACGTATTTTTAATTATGGGGTATTTAGGGGAAATATATCCTAGGTGTTACATTTATGGTATCAGAGCAGTTTCTCCTCGGCCTCGGAGTTATGCAAACTCCAATGATTACTCACCAAGCGAGTAATTGAAGTGTATGGTTAAATGTTTAAGTCAGAGTCATAAGATATAGTTTTTATTGATTATTAGTATTTTTAATACTTTGTCTTTCCTCCAGGATTAGAATTATGGCAGATAGGCACAATGACGATAATAGGATCGCTGCAATCTTAGAGAGCTTAGCTCAAATTAACCGACGACAAGCTGAGTTGGTGATTACCGCTGTAGCAGCACTCAATCAGTCATCTCAGGCAACTCAGAACCCCTCTCCAGCTGAAATCAATTGGTTGGCAGAGTTCAAGTGGCATGGTCCACCTAACTTTGAGGGTGGCTATGATTTGGATAGGACCCGTAAGTGGTTTCAAAAGATAGAAGAGATTCTCAGTAAGGTGGCACCACCGGAGGAGCACAAAGTTCTGCTGGCACAATATACCCTAAGGGGGGAAGCAGAACAGTGGTGGAAACAGGTTCGAAGGTAGGCGGAGGCCACTAATCAAGGAGTGACGTGGCAGCTTTTCAAGGAAAAGTTTCAGGGACAGTTTCTGATGGGGGATGTTCGGAAGGAGAAGGAACTGGCTTTCCTGTGTTTGAAACAGGACAATTTGAGTGTTGAGGAATATGTGTGGAAATTTGAGGATCTCATAAGATATGCTAGCAACTACCAAGGTGTGGATGAGAGTACCAAATGTCTCAAGTTTCTTGCAGGACTCCAAGGTGATATCAAAACCATTCTTGGAAATGTACCTGTTGATAACTTTGCCCAGCTAGTAGAATGGGCTAGTTGCTGGGAAAAGGGCCTTGCACAGCCGGAAGAATATGTGGCAGACCCAACAACATACCCTAAACCCCAGGTTGAGAGGACTATTTTAAAGGGAGCGAAACTGATAAAGACCCCTCCGTATCTCAAATATGTTTGTGTTCATTGCGGAAAACTTCACAAGGGTATATGTAGGAAAGTAATGCAGAAAAAGAAGGAAGGTTCATGTCTCCGATGCGGTCAACCCGGGCATTTGGCCATTGGTTGCCTTAACCCTGGATTTGAGCAAAGTGTAAAAGGTCCTAACAAGGGTAAAAGGCCTTTACATGATTCATGTTCTCGTCCTGGAGATAGAACAGTAGTTCCTAAGAAGCTGGTTCAGGCAGAGAGAGCTTGTTATTCTGCTCCTGCTTGCTTGCACTGTGGCAAGATGCATAAGGGAGTATGTTGGCATCTAAATTCGAGTCGGAGGGCTGCACTCTGTTATCGGGGTAGTCGACCTGGTCATGTTGTGGCCAACTGTCCCCAGAAGGCAAAGAAGGAGGAAGAGAATGCATCAAAAGCGCAGGAAGTCAGCGGCGAAATCTCTTTACAAGATGCGTGATAGGTATTTATCTTACCTAAGCTCTAGCAAATATATGTGATGCATTTGGGTTACTCTTTCCGTTTTGAGAGGTCGATCGTTCCAAAGCCTGAGTCACGTATGAATCTAGCCGAATTAGAGTAAATAAGAAATATCATTAAGTTTCCCGGAAGCGATTGTGTCAGTAGATTATGACCACTCGTTATATCCTCTAGATTGTGTATATGACATAGGCTTCATCTTAGAAGTTGGTGGAGGTAAGAATAGGCTTAAGAATTTCTGGTCCTCCTTTACTAAAGAGTATGAGACCAGGGGATAACCATGGTTAAACCATTATTTAAGAAATGCTAAGAGAAACCTCTAGAAGAATTAATAGGTCTAGAAATTCCAAGTAAAGTCTTTTTAAGATACTGGTGATGCCATTGTTTAATGGAAGGTAAGATTAGAATTGATCACTCTAATTCTTACATCTGTTAAATGATAACACTATTGTTAAAACTCGCGGTGATGTGTTATTGATAGACGTGAGGTTGGAATTGATCACTCCGATCTTTACATCTATCAATGGACGATATCATTGCAAATTTTCCGAAAGATCAAGGTAACCAAGTTGTAACCTCTAAATGATAGAATAGTTTGAAAAGGATGAACTAGTGAGAAGGTAGACATAGAGCCAAAATAATAGAACTAGAATTTGTATATACGGGAACTCTCCAGCTTTAGGAAAGACAGTTTCATTTAATGACTAGCATGGGGTAGTAAATTTTGTCCCGAGAGTGAAGTAAGTCTTAAGATAGTAGACAAGTTCGATTCCACTAGTACCCCTAATCGATACTCAAATCAATTATGCTCTTTTCACTATCCAGCTTCGGATAAATTCTGTTGGAGTTGCTGATGTTCACCTACTCAAAATTAAGGAGTAGGGTAATGTCTACTCGGAATAGCTTTGGCTTATCCCAAGTCTAAAGCGCTAAACACCATTCAAACTCTAATAGTTTTCTTGGGAACCTTAGGTGAGGTTCAAATTAATAGAAGGCCTTAGGTGATGCTCTAATTAGTAGAAGAGAATGTTTCTCCTTTTTCGTTCTTCTAGGTCCGAGTCACTCTTGAAAGAGCAATCCTTGGATATTAATCAAGGGTCCGTTTTAATCGTGCTGGAAAATAACTGTGAGTTTCGGTGTTCTTCGTGTCTATCAATCTTAAACTTAAATTGTTCTTGAAACACCAGTCTTGTTTCTTTCCTCTTTTTCCTCATAAATGAGACAATTTTCTCCATAAGTTACGGTACCTTGCAGCAGATTCTCGACCATGTAAAATTAAGCTATCTTCTTTCATGAAAAGTGTAAATTTTTAGTGGATTCCAAAGTATTCGAGTCCCTTTTAATTGCTAAAGCGTGGTGGGTTGCATTGAAATTAATGTGGAAGTTGATTAAGAGACCAATATTTCAGTTCCCTACGTATTGGCAAATCCGAAGCGGCATGTCGATGCCAAGTGGGGGAGAACTTGGTGGACAACTTGGAATGTTGTTAAGGTGATACCCAGTTTAGCTTGAGTAATTAGAATAGGAAGACCAAAACCAAACGAAATGAGCATCAACCTTATCTTAGGGATTGTTTCCCCTTCTACGGGACTGAACGGAATTTCGGGGACGAAATTCCAATAAGTGGGGGAGAATTGTAACATCCCAAACTTAATTTCTAGTGTAACCTATGTTGTGATAGTCTTTGGGTAGAAGAAATGATGGTATACGTTAGAAATTTGGCCAAATAGACATGTAAATTTAGGTTTAAAGCATAGAATTTTAGGGAATTTAAAAGAACAAGATTGGTAGCTCAAAACATAAATTCCACCGTTGGATATGAAGTAGGATAGGTGAGGAAGCTTTCTTTAAAATTTGAGCAAGATCCGACGGATAACGAAGAAGTTATGGCATTTTGAAATGCCAAGAAAAAAAGAAAACTGGCCAGACTACTCGAGTAGTGCCAAACTAATCGATTAGTACACTAACTAATCGATTAGTTCACTGACTAATCGAGTAGTTGGTGGAAACAACAAGTCCAGAAAATCAAGACTACTCGAGTAGTCCATTGACTACTCGAGTAGTGCGACCAGTTACAAAAAAAAAAAAGAGTGCACGTGATGCACTCTCCTCCACACAAAAGGCATCTCTTTTTGTGGCTTTAATTCCTATCCACTCACTTCCTTCCCAATCAAATACAATAACTCACTCTTACTCTCATAACACTCTCTCTCAAGCTCATCTTATTCTTCCTCTCTCTCAAAACCCACGAGCTCCTCCTCTTCCTCATAGGATTCCACTTGCTTTTTTCTCAAATCAAGCAAAGGCAAGTGATTTCACATCACCTCCTTCATCAAATCTCTTCCTTTGTAAACTCCAAGTAAGTAATCAAGTGTGGGTTCTTCTCTTTCTCTTTCAAGATTCGTTTCTCTCTCTCTCCTCCATCCATGGTGGTTTTGATTTTAAGCCATGGAAACTCCTCCTTATTTGGATTTTTGGCATGATCTATGATTTGAATGATAATATTTTCTTGCTATGGCTCTTGATTTAGGTTCTCCCATTCTCGTGTTGGTCATAGCTCCTTGGTGGGGAAAGGTTCAAGTTAGAACAAACCCAATCTCCCTATCTCTAGAAGTGTGAGGTAAGGAGGTTTGTGTTACCATATTCTAGGGGGTAGATTTTATTATGTATATATTGGGTTACTAAGAGATATGTGTTAATTAGGATTAAGAACCCTAGGATAGCTAATGATGTATAAGAATATTTAGATGTATTTCCTTGTGCCTAAATATGTTGATTAATATATGATTTGTGTGGTTTTATATTTCACTAATTATGTTGAACCCTAGAAATAATATAAGGATAATGATTAGGTTAATTGGAATTGAAACTGATTGGCTTGTTTGAATTTGTTGGTATAATTGGAATTAAAAAAATATAGTGAGATGTTGAAATTGATAAGTTAATGAAAATGATTACAAAATGATTTAAGGAAATTTGTACTGATAATGGGAAGTGATGATTTGATAAAAAAGTATGCAAAGTGAAAACAACCCAAAAATGACAATGAAATATTAAAGATATACTTTGGATTGTGTGACCCAGATCTTGTAAGACGTTGTCCTTAGGAGACTGTACGCATAGATCGCGTAAGTCGCACATAGTGCGCTACTGTAAGTCGTTGTCCTTAGGAGACTGTACGCAATGATGGGCACACATTCTGGTGGCGTGTGATTCCAGGTCTTGTAAGTCGTTGTCCTTAGGAGACTGTACGCATAGATCGCGTAAGTCGCACTTAGTGAGCTGCTGTAAGTCGTTGTCCTTAGGAGACTGTACGCAGTTATGGACACACACACCATTTATTATTAAAGATATAATTGGATTGTGCGATTCCAGATCTTGTAAGGCGTTGTCCTTAGGAGACTGTACGCATAGATCGCGTAAGCCACACATTGTGTGCAGCTGTAAGTCGTTGTCCTTAGGAGACTGTACGCAATGATGGACGCACATTCTATTTGTGGAAATCCAGGTCTTGTAAGTCGTTGTCCTTAGGAGACTGTACGCTTAGATCGCGTAAGTCGCACATAGTGCGTTGCTGTAAGTCGTTGTCCTTAGGAGACTGTACGCAGTTATGGATCCACATTATATCATTAAAAACTTTATGTATATATATATATATACTTACCTAAATATACACATTTAAAAGAAATCTTAATGAAGGTGAAAAGAGGGAAGAAAAAAACATGAAAATATAATGAAGTGAGACTATAAATTAATTAATTAAAATATATAACTTAAAAATAGTATGAAGAAATGAGTTGAGGTTTGATAATAAATGTTAGTAGATTTTATATGAAAATAATTGAATTGAATGAGAGTGTTTGTTTGGATTATATGCATTATATGGATGCGTGTGTTTGGCTTGGTGGTTCAGTATAGTATAATAGAAACTACTTTCCCTATTTTATTGTGTAATACTCACCTCCTTACCATTTTTCAGGTACTGAGCTGGAGTATACACCAGGATTGGCCGAGCAGGATTACTCTCCCTCACAGGGAGAGTAGGGTTTATATGGGATTAGTACAGCTTTTAGGGACCTAAGCCTCTTATGTTTTGATGTGTATGTGTTGTGTATACCTTTTTGGAATGAGGCTTAGGATGACTTTATTTTGTTAAGCTTTAAAACTTGGATTTATGTTATTCAAGCTTTTTAATTCTGCTGCTACTCTGAAATACTTAATGTACTTTAATATGTGAAGCCCATTGGGCCTTGTCATGATTCATATATCTGGAATGAAGCCCTGCTGGCTACTGGTTGTACGTAATTGATAATGTTTTCACAGGTCAACTTTTGGATTAGCCCGAAAAACAAACAAAACTCCGTCCGTTTGATGGGTGATTTTATTAAATTAAAAAGGAATTTTTATGTACGTATTTTTAATTATGGGGTATTTAGGGGAAATATATCCTAGGTGTTACATTTATGGTATCAGAGCAGTTTCTCCTCGGCCTCGGAGTTATGCAAACTCCAATGATTACTCACCAAGCAAGTAATTGAAGTGTATGGTTAAATGTTTAAGTCAGAGTCATAAGATATAGTTTTTATTGATTATTAGTATTTTTAATACTTTGTCTTTCCTCCAGGATTAGAATTATGGCAGATAGGCACAATGACGATAATAGGATCGCTGCAATCTTAGAGAGCTTAGCTCAAATTAACCGACGACAAGCTGAGTTGGTGACTACCGCTGTAGCAGCACTCAATCAGTCATCTCAGGCAACTCAGAACCCCTCTCCAGCTGAAATCAATTGGTTGGCAGAGTTCAAGTGGCATGGTCCACCTAACTTTGAGGGTGGCTATGATTTGGATAGGACCCGTAAGTGGTTTCAAAAGATAGAAGAGATTCTCAGTAAGGTGGCACCACCGGAGGAGCACAAAGTTCTGCTGGCACAATATACCCTAAGGGGGGAAGCAGAACAGTGGTGGAAACAGGTTCGAAGGTAGGCGGAGGCCACTAATCAAGGAGTGACGTGGCAGCTTTTCAAGGAAAAGTTTCAGGGACAGTTTCTGATGGGGGATGTTCGGAAGGAGAAGGAACTGGCTTTCCTGTGTTTGAAACAGGACAATTTGAGTGTTGAGGAATATGTGTGGAAATTTGAGGATCTCATAAGATATGCTAGCAACTACCAAGGTGTGGATGAGAGTACCAAATGTCTCAAGTTTCTTGCAGGACTCCAAGATGATATCAAAACCATTCTTGGAAATGTACCTGTTGATAACTTTGCCCAGCTAGTAGAATGGGCTAGTTGCTGGGAAAAGGGCCTTGCACAGCCGGAAGAATATGTGGCAGACCCAACAACATACCCTAAACCCCAGGTTGAGAGGACTATTTTAAAGGGAGCGAAACTGATAAAGACCCCTCCGTATCTCAAATATGTTTGTGTTCATTGCGGAAAACTTCACAAGGGTATATGTAGGAAAGTAATGCAGAAAAAGAAGGAAGGTTCATGTCTCCGATGCGGTCAACCCGGGCATTTGGCCATTGGTTGCCTTAACCCTGGATTTGAGCAAAGTGTAAAAGGTCCTAACAAGGGTAAAAGGCCTTTACATGATTCATGTTCTCGTCCTGGAGATAGAACAGTAGTTCCTAAGAAGCTGGTTCAGGCAGAGAGAGCTTGTTATTCTGCTCCTGCTTGCTTGCACTGTGGCAAGATGCATAAGGGAGTATGTTGGCATCTAAATTCGAGTCGGAGGGCTGCACTCTGTTATCGGGGTAGTCGACCTGGTCATGTTGTGGCCAACTGTCCCCAGAAGGCAAAGAAGGAGGAAGAGAATGCATCAAAAGCGCAGGAAGTCAGCGGCGAAATCTCTTTACAAGATGCGTGATAGGTATTTATCTTACCTAAGCTCTAGCAAATATATGTGATGCATTTGGGTTACTCTTTCCGTTTTGAGAGGTCGATCGTTCCAAAGCCTGAGTCACGTATGAATCTAGCCGAATTAGAGTAAATAAGAAATATCATTAAGTTTCCCGGAAGCGATTGTGTCAGTAGATTATGACCACTCGTTATATCCTCTAGATTGTGTATATGACATAGGCTTCATCTTAGAAGTTGGTGGAGGTAAGAATAGGCTTAAGAATTTCTGGTCCTCCTTTACTAAAGAGTATGAGACCAGGGGATAACCATGGTTAAACCATTATTTAAGAAATGCTAAGAGAAACCTCTAGAAGAATTAATAGGTCTAGAAATTCCAAGTAAAGTCTTTTTAAGATACTGGTGATGCCATTGTTTAATGGAAGGTAAGATTAGAATTGATCACTCTAATTCTTACATCTGTTAAATGATAACACTATTGTTAAAACTCGCAGTGATGTGTTATTGATAGACGTGAGGTTGGAATTGATCACTCCGATCTTTACATCTATCAATGGACGATATCATTGCAAATTTTCCGAAAGATCAAGGTAACCAAGTTGTAACCTCTAAATGATAGAATAGTTTGAAAAGGATGAACTAGTGAGAAGGTAGACATAGAGCCAAAATAATAGAACTAGAATTTGTATATACGGGAACTCTCCAGCTTTAGGAAAGACAGTTTCATTTAATGACTAGCATGGGGTAGTAAATTTTGTCCCGAGAGTGAAGTAAGTCTTAAGATAGTAGACAAGTTCGATTCCACTAGTACCCCTAATCGATACTCAAATCAATTATGCTCTTTTCACTATCCAGCTTCGGATAAATTCTGTTGGAGTTGCTGATGTTCACCTACTCAAAATTAAGGAGTAGGGTAATGTCTACTCGGAATAGATTTGGCTTATCCCAAGTCTAAAGCGCTAAACACCATTCAAACTCTAATAGTTTTCTTGGGAACCTTAGGTGAGGTTCAAATTAATAGAAGGCCTTAGGTGATGCTCTAATTAGTAGAAGAGAATGTTTCTCCTTTTTCGTTCTTCTAGGTCCGAGTCACTCTTGAAAGAGCAATCCTTGGATATTAATCAAGGGTCCGTTTTAATCGTGCTGGAAAATAACTGTGAGTTTCGGTGTTCTTCGTGTCTATCAATCTTAAACTTAAATTGTTCTTGAAACACCAGTCTTGTTTCTTTCCTCTTTTTCCTCATAAATGAGACAATTTTCTCCATAAGTTACGGTACCTTGCAGCAGATTCTCGACCATGTAAAATTAAGCTATCTTCTTTCATGAAAAGTGTAAATTTTTAGTGGATTCCAAAGTATTCGAGTCCCTTTTAATTGCTAAAGCGTGGTGGGTTGCATTGAAATTAATGTGGAAGTTGATTAAGAGACCAATATTTCAGTTCCCTACGTATTGGCAAATCCGAAGCGGCATGTCGATGCCAAGTGGGGGAGAACTTGGTGGACAACTTGGAATGTTGTTAAGGTGATACCCAGTTTAGCTTGAGTAATTAGAATAGGAAGACCAAAACCAAACGAAATGAGCATCAACCTTATCTTAGGGATTGTTTCCCCTTCTACGGGACTGAACGGAATTTCGGGGACGAAATTCCAATAAGTGGGGGAGAATTGTAACATCCCAAACTTAATTTCTAGTGTAACCTATGTTGTGATAGTCTTTGGGTAGAAGAAATGATGGTATACGTTAGAAATTTGGCCAAATAGACATGTAAATTTAGGTTTAAAGCATAGAATTTTAGGGAATTTAAAAGAACAAGATTGGTAGCTCAAAACATAAATTTCACCGTTGGATATGAAGTAGGATAGGTGAGGAAGCTTGCTTTAAAATTTGAGCAAGATCCGACGGATAACGAAGAAGTTATGGCATTTTGAAATGCCAAGAAAAAAAGAAAACTGGCCAGACTACTCGAGTAGTGCCAAACTAATCGATTAGTACACTAACTAATCGATTAGTTCACTGACTAATCGAGTAGTTGGTGGAAACAACAAGTCCAGAAAATCAAGACTACTCGAGTAGTCCATTGACTACTCGAGTAGTGCGACCAGTTACAAAAAAAAAAAAGAGTGCACGTGATGCACTCTCCTCCACACAAAAGGCATCTCTTTTTGTGGCTTTAATTCCTATCCACTCACTTCCTTCCCAATCAAATACAATAACTCACTCTTACTCTCATAACACACTCTCTCAAGCTCATCTTATTCTTCCTCTCTCTCAAAACCCACGAGCTCCTCCTCTTCCTCATAGGATTCCACTTGCTTTTTTCTCAAATCAAGCAAAGGCAAGTGATTTCACATCACCTCCTTCATCAAATCTCTTCCTTTGTAAACTCCAAGTAAGTAATCAAGTGTGGGTTCTTCTCTTTCTCTTTCAAGATTCGTTTCTCTCTCTCTCCTCCATCCATGGTGGTTTTGATTTTAAGCCATGGAAACTCCTCCTTATTTGGATTTTTGGCATGATCTATGATTTGAATGATAATATTTTCTTGCTATGGCTCTTGATTTAGGTTCTCCCATTCTCGTGTTGGTCATAGCTCCTTGGTGGGGAAAGGTTCAAGTTAGAACAAACCCAATCTCCCTATCTCTAGAAGTGTGAGGTAAGGAGGTTTGTGTTACCATATTCTAGGGGGTAGATTTTATTATGTATATATTGGGTTACTAAGAGATATGTGTTAATTAGGATTAAGAACCCTAGGATAGCTAATGATGTATAAGAATATTTAGATGTATTTCCTTGTGCCTAAATATGTTGATTAATATATGATTTGTGTGGTTTTATATTTCACTAATTATGTTGAACCCTAGAAATAATATAAGGATAATGATTAGGTTAATTGGAATTGAAACTGATTGGCTTGTTTGAATTTGTTGGTATAATTGGAATTAAAAAAATATAGTGAGATGTTGAAATTGATAAGTTAATGAAAATGATTACAAAATGATTTAAGGAAATTTGTACTGATAATGGGAAGTGATGATTTGATAAAAAGGTATGCAAAGTGAAAACAACCCAAAAATGACAATGAAATATTAAAGATATATTTTGGATTGTGTGACCCAGATCTTGTAAGACGTTGTCCTTAGGAGACTGTACGCATAGATCGCGTAAGTCGCACATAGTGCGCTACTGTAAGTCGTTGTCCTTAGGAGACTGTACGCAATGATGGGCACACATTCCGGTGGCGTGTGATTCCAGGTCTTGTAAGTCGTTGTCCTTAGGAGACTGTACGCATAGATCGCGTAAGTCGCACTTAGTGCGCTGATGTAAGTCGTTGTCCTTAGGAGACTGTACGCAGTTATGGACACACACACCATTTATTATTAAAGATATAATTGGATTGTGCGATTCCAGATCTTGTAAGGCGTTGTCCTTAGGAGACTGTACGCATAGATCGCGTAAGCCACACATTGTGTGCAGCTGTAAGTCGTTGTCCTTAGGAGACTGTACGCAATGATGGACGCACATTCTATTTGTGGAAATCCAGGTCTTGTAAGTCGTTGTCCTTAGGAGACTGTGCGCTTAGATCGCGTAAGTCGCACATAGTGCGTTGCTGTAAGTCGTTGTCCTTAGGAGACTGTACGCAGTTATGGATCCACATTATATCATTAAAAACTTTATGTATATATATATATATACTTACCTAAATATACACATTTAAAAGAAATCTTAATGAAGGTGAAAAGAGGGAAGAAAAAAACATGAAAATATAATGAAGTGAGACTATAAATTAATTAATTAAAATATATAACTTAAAAATAGTATGAAGAAATGAGTTGAGGTTTGATAATAAATGTTAGTAGATTTTATATGAAAATAATTGAATTGAATGAGAGTGTTTGTTTGGATTATATGCATTATATGGATGCGTGTGTTTGGCTTGGTGGTTCAGTATAGTATAATAGAAACTACTTTCCCTATTTTATTGTGTAATACTCACCTCCTTACCATTTTTCAGGTACTGAGCTGGAGTATACACCAGGATTGGCCGAGCAGGATTACTCTCCTTCACAGGGAGAGTAGGGTTTATATGGGATTAGTACAGCTTTTAGGGACCTAAGCCTCTTATGTTTTGATGTGTATGTGTTGTGTATACCTTTTTGGAATGAGGCTTAGGATGACTTTATTTTGTTAAGCTTTAAAACTTGGATTTATGTTATTCAAGCTTTTTAATTCTGCGAGTTAGGGAAAATTGAGATGAGAGTGTTCACAGCGAGTTAGGGACCATTTTCCCTCAGACCGAAAGGAAGAAACTGCTCTGATACCATAAATGTAAAAGATTAACAAACTTAAGTTTAAATTCAATTAGTGAATTGGAAATTTCTTTTTACAAAACAAGTTTATAATACACATTGGGGAATTCATTTATAATATACATAGCTTCAACTGGAATTCCCTTTTTGGACTTGTCCGCTGCGCACTCTGATCTTCAAGCTCCTTGATTATGCACCTAAAATGTTAACAACTAAGGGTGAAACCTTTTCACAACACAGTGAAATATAAGATAGTACATAATTCATAACAAAAATCCAAGAATAATAATCAAATCAGACCATGGACCAACAAATTCACCACATTCATATGCCAATTTCTTACACATATTCACTTCCAAATTCACTAAATTTCACATTAATAACAACGACTTTCTTTATTATTATATGGTGTGTGTGCATCATAATTAGCAAATAATTCAAAAATGTCAAATTATAATACTTAAACATTACACCTCATTCATACAGTCCAGCCAAGACAATATATGCATTAAAGTATGTAAATCACACTTTTCATGTCAAAATAGGTCATTTAAGCACACTCACCATTAAATAGAATAAGTATCAAACCCGTATCATTTCAATTCCAATTCACACGAAACTTTGCATAACTCAATGATATATATACAGAGGCGACACATCCAAAATTCAGGCCAATTGAAATTACGGAAGTATGACATCTATCATTTACCCGAAAACGTGGATTTTCACATAGCTGTAACCGAAATGCAATTATGTAAAATATCAAAACAATTCCAAATATCATGAGAACTAACAAGGACAAACCAAATATATAACAGAACATCATGTAAAATTTTCAAGTCATTCGGACATGTGGAAGACGGATTTCCCAATTTATTTAGTATCACAATCATCAACATTCTCGCATAAAGTATACGTTAAGCAACACATAGTCATCAATGCATTTATAGTTCATGCTATGCACACCAATGCATTCTCACTACTCTTAGTAGGTACGCCATTGAATCCTAGTTTGCTTAGGTCATTGCCATAACATTTCATACATTCCACTTTCTCATTCCAAATCCACATTTTTCATTTTAAATCAATATTTCTCTTTCAAATTAACAATTCAAATCTAGGATTCAATGTGACCTATCATGCCACACAGGCTTACTCACACAATGGCCATAAAGATCCGCAATCCACCCTCAATAGTTGCCACACAGGCTCAGTAAGTTGCCACACAGGCCATGCTACATAGGCTAAAAAGTTTGCCACACAGGCTCAAAGTTTGCCACACAGGCTCCCTCACCTCCTTATAACTTCGCACACATGTAGGTGACATCCTTCTTATTTGACTTTGAGACATAATATTTTTAAAATACTTATTCGTTAGTCTCAACTTCAGATAAGAAAGATTCATTATGGAATGTTATGCATGAATGCAAAATGAGATATTCAAACATAAGTCTCATCATTTTCTATTTTTCCTTTTATATTATTCTATTAAACCATCAATAATCAAAATCACCCACACTAAGCACGAATTTGAACATAATAAGTTTCTAACAGATAACACATAATGCGTAACAACCACCAAATATCAACAAATTAGTCGACATACTCAAGTATGTCTCAGGGTGCTTAAAATAAATCAACTTCCTAAGATTCTTCATTTCCTACTTTAATATCATACAAAAGGAAATTAATAGAATTATTTCCAAATAAGATAAAATCTACTCATAATATATTATTTACTCCTAATCAAACTCTAAACAAATCTTAATTTGTTACCCATAACCCAATTCAATCATTAATCCCAAATTCTATTATAAACTATAACTATCCCTAACTCAAAGTGTGGAAAAGAGACTCTCCTTACCTTGGAAATTCTAGTCATAGTGACATAGTCATTTTTACATCCGCGACTTGCTCCGGGGTCAAGGTTAATAATAACGTGCTGAATCTAAATAGGGACATATACTAAAACTAATTATAACATTAAAAATATATCAAATAAACTCATTTTTGTCAAAATAATAAATATATATTATTATACAATAAAAATATATATTACTTTTTCCTAAAACATCTCTTTATTTGAAAATATAGGGATAATAAAAATATTGACGGATCGTCAAATAAATTAGGTAAATGGATAGAGGGAGTTGAGAAGGTTATATACCTAAGAAGGATTTGAGATTGGACGGTTGAATCTTGAGTTACTGGACCGAGAAATTAAGAAAACTCAATATTCTTCTCCTCTGTCGCGGTTCCTATTTCTTCTCACTCTATTTCTCTCTCATGCTCTCAGACTTCTTTCTCTCTCGTCTCTCATGTCCTCTCAACTACTTTCTATTTCCTTCTTTCTTGGCTTTTAACGTGTTGGCCTCGGTTCCACACGTTTTGTTTTATTTTTTTTTTCCTTTTCTTTGGGTGGGCTACGGGTACTGGGTAGATCAGGAATAATACATTTATATATATATATATATATATATATATATATATATATATATATATATTTGTGAGTCAATGTGTAGGTATTTTGTATTATAACTAAAAGTTTGACGATCCAAATAATAAATTACATTTAGGTAAAATAATATTGTATTTTTAATTAATCAAAGCTGATTGAAAAATAATAAAGTTACAGATCCATCCGGATAGCTATTGCGTAAGAAAAATTATCGAAATTCAAAAGTAAATATATTTTCTAAATCCTGATATTAAACTTGATAATATATAATATTTAAAATTTTGAAGTAGAATATTATTATATATAACTTAAACCGGTAATATATTAAACCAGTCCAGAAGCTAAAAATAAAACAGCCTCCGAACACTATGAAAATTTACAGGGACGCTCAAAATATTAAGTTAAACATATTTTTCTGAAGAAACTATTTATAAAAATGCCTCTAAGGCTTGTCACTTGAGCTCCCTGTCAAAATGTTAATTAAACTAAATAAAAGTACTACTTTATTTTTTTTGGAAAACGTATGATAACAAATTTATACTTATTTTGACTAGAAAACATATTTCAAATATAATGATGAAATATAATTTTATTCTGGGACTCAAATCTTGAAAACATCATATTGAATCATTTAATTATTTTACTAAAAGTATTAAAAATAGCAGGATGTTACAGGGGGTGATCCATGATAGGTATAAAACGGGGGTACATGCAAAGTATAGACAATAGGGATGCGAAACCTACGAGGACGGACACGAGCCAGAGGGTTAGGGTGATATAGAGTCACCTCTACCTCACCCTCAAACGTGGCCCTGTGGTCCTCGTAGTACCACACTCCACTAGGGAGTGGGCGCAACTCGATGCAAGCTAGATATCGAGTCATCACCTACAATGGGCATAACGGGTAAGCAATATAACTCACATAATCGAATAAGAATAAATAAAGCAATTAACATTCACAAGTACCAAGTATTCAGATGCATATACAAATGAGCAAGCATGATTCAGTTGTAATAATCCCATTGTTTAAGTGTCATTATGCATGTCTCCCATTTCCATTGTTTATTGAACGTTTAATCCAGTAATTCGTATACATGACCAACATGTATTGTGAAACTGCTCGGATAGTGTGCACACAACGTCACCAAGACGTAACAGCATTCCCAAATGCTGCTCTCATTACCAAAATGTGTCATCTAGCCAGTTACCACCGAATTAATTGTCCATCTCCTTTCTCCATGCATGTATGCACATAAATTTATCCATTAAGATTAACCAATAATCTTATTATGTGCATCCAATATTATTCCATCAGTGAATTACAATGTTGTTAATATTTCCCCCATTCTTTTATTGGAACATGATCCTTTCCCCATAAGTATAGTTGATTTTAATTGACATTACTTTAGGTATGTTAAAAAGAAAATTACTTTTCTGTCCCTGGATCAAAAGACTCGAGTGAACTTTCCTGGACTCGAGTGTTCCTCAGATTTTTTTCAAAATACTCGAGTGTCCTTCATGAGTACTCGAGTGTTCCTCAGATTCATCAAAATACTCGAGTGTTCTTCATGAGTACTCGAGTGTTCTTTGTTTCCAGAAATTCATTTTCAGATTCATTAAAATACTCGAGTGTTCTTCATGAGTACTCGAGTGTTCTTCGTTTCCAGAAAATTCAATTTTCCCAAATTGGTTGAAACACTCGAGTATCATCCCTAATACTCGAGTATTTTCAGACAGATAACACTGTGAATTGTGTTTTAACATACCATTTCCAATTATAGTCAATTCCAGTCCAAACCAAGGATCAACAGAGCTTATATTACACATATTAATCATGTTCCAATATAGAATTAACAACATATTACACTGAATCACATAATATCATCAATTATGCATAAAATCCATTTTTCCACAACTCAACATACCAAATTCAATTCTAGACACATTTAGCACAATCACAGCTTTGGTACATCTTACATGCAACATAATAAACTTGTCCAACACAAAATTTGAACACAGAGAGGCCTCCAAGCCTTGATCCTATTTCCAACTATGCCCATAGAGTCTTTTGTTGACTCTCAACCTAAATTCACATGATTTAAATTTATTCTAGTGAATTAAAAGCTGCACCCTTACCTCTAGGCCGTGGATTAACAAAGAGATTGCAGAGAAGTTGGCTGGAAATGCTAAACCCCAAAAACCCTTTGCATGCATCCATATTTGAACAGGGCACCAAGACCAGTGGATTTGACATGCAAGATCATTGTAAAAATTAGGAAAAAAGGCTAGGAATTGTTCTCTGCAACTTAAACTAGAGGTAGGAACGAATTTGAGGTTCAGAGAGCTCATAAACTTACCACAATCCTAGCTCCAAGTAAGCTCCATACCTCAAGAACTTGGTTTGGCAGCAACTATCCCTCTTCTTTCGATCCTTGATTCTTCCTCCACACAGCCCCTCAACTCACGAATCTTATAACTTTGTGAAGCTCGAAACGTGAGCTTCACAATGGTGTATCACACTCAATCTAACTCTCAACAACGCTCGAGTAATCACAGTGCGAAATTGGAAACCCTAAGTTGATGTCTCCAGAGAAATTCAACCAAAAATCCTCCATTTCCTTCAACCATGAGCTTAAATAGCCATTCCCAGCGATCATGCAGCTCGCCACGATGCCCATTAACGTGTCCCTGAGGTGTTTTCGTGTCAACCAAAAAGATTCGTCGTGTGTTGACTCATCAAACGCACTCACGAGTTCT
Organism: Crotalaria pallida; assembly: GCA_037953625.1. Taxonomy (NCBI): domain Eukaryota; kingdom Viridiplantae; phylum Streptophyta; class Magnoliopsida; order Fabales; family Fabaceae; genus Crotalaria; species Crotalaria pallida. Next base: position 43,723,711 of record CM075650.1, on the reverse strand, counting down.
CCACTGACTCGATTACTCGAGTGTTTCCAGGAATACTCGAGTATTTTTGCCAAATTTTCAAAAATATTTATTTTAATGCCCTTACCTCCAAGACTTTCCTAATATTGCTTCTAGGTCCTCATTCAGGGATTAATACGTAAAAACTTTATTTTTACATATAATACTTTTATCAAATATTTTTCCACCTCTAACAAGCACTAATACTAACACATAATTAATCTAAATTAATTATGAATTAAATCGTTATAATTAAAGAAAATAATTATGAAATACATTTCATAATCAAAATTTTCATTACATCAGGGAATGAAAATTTGGGGTGTTACAAATTTGAGCAAGGCTATTTCTGGCAAAGTTGTAAATCTTTTCCTTAGCTTAAAAATGATACCAAGATCGCCTCATTTGGATAAGCGTAGCTCAAGTTATGATCAAAACAGCGAACAATGTCACTTTATCGCAGTTTGCGCGCCTGGGCGTGCGGGTGTGTGCGCCTGGGCGTGCGTCACCAGCTCCGGCTTCGTTTCGCTCCGTTCTTGCGCCATTTTCAAAGTCTTTTCATCCTCTTTCATGCTCTATATTTATTTTATTTATTTAAGCTCTGAAAGTACCTAAAACAAACCCAAAACGGATCAAAACGTTCAAAGAATTCTAAATTACCTAACTTCCTAAAAACTATACAAAATGTCCTAAATTTACAAGAGAAACAATCCAAATACATAGTAAAAGGGAGTCTAAATCATACTCAAAACATCATATATTAGACCCAAATCACTCCCCCAAACTTAGTATTTTGCATGTCCCAAGCAAAAGTAAAATAAAAACTCTAGAACACAAAACCAATTTTCAAAGTTAATATGCAAACACCTAATCTAAGACTCCAGACTCATGACTCAGACACTTATATTCACAAGCATTAACTTCATCAAAAACTGGTTAGAAAAACAAATTCCAAAAGAACCAGAACTGGTGAACACTCTCAACCTCACTGTGTGTATCTCTCATGTGTATCAAGGGTTTTATAAATATTCACTCAAGTTCATACAATGACAATGTGTTACCATAGACCAAAATCTCCACTGAAATTATTGAATACATGCAAAAATCAAAAGGTCTTTATTTTGGTTGTAATGAGGCCATGACTAAAGATGAAAGGTGGGATAAAAGAAACAAAGGATAAAACAAAGGGCTAAAAATATGCAATCAAACAACATCTCTTTAACATATGAATGGAACATTGGTTTAATAACAAATATCAACTCCAATATATATTTAATTCTCCTTCATTCTTTTTCATTCCCATTCTCTCTATTCTCTTCTCTTTTTCATCATATTTTTTTCTTTCTTTTGGAAGAAAAACAGAGATCACAATTAATACATTTAGCTCAACATTTTCTGAATCAACATATTCCGAATTGCACCATTCACATTTCAAAGGATACAAAAAATCTATACACTTACAAATGCCAAAACCCCTCCACATCGGACTTTACTGTTCATTTCCACGTGGCAATGATGTCAACGCTTTTCCGTATTCTCTATCATGTATTTATGTTCAGCTTTCCCTTTACAACCCATGCGCCGTCTTCCAAAATATGTCACTGTGTCTATTCCGTGTGCTTGCATATATGCTACATGTAACACCCTCACTTTTAATTAGTTAAAATTAGGTTTTATTAAAATTCGTACTTAAAAATTTCGACGAGAATCCGACAGAGTTTCCTCTGTTTATCGGACCTCACAAAAATTTGCATCTTTTAAACCTGCCAGTCCAGAATATTACAAAACCTAAAATTATATTTAACTTCGGCTACCTCACACTAATGCCCTTTTCAAAAATAACATAAGTTTCTAGGCTTCTAAAAAAAAATTAAAACATAATAATTACACCAAATTAATTTAGGTTCTCTCGTGACTAAATTACACTCCATGGTGTGGAGTGTACTCCTATTCGGCCATGATTTGTGTAAGCTCCACTTCTGTACCTGTAAAAAATATAGCAAGAAGGGTAGCATTACACAGAACTTAGGAAATAATTTCTAAGAAGTCATAATAATAAACTAAGCCTAACATTTATATTTACATCGTAATAATCATAATCATTTTCAAGTATTTCACAACACAGACATGCATCATTCACAATCACAACATGTGGCATTCCTTCAAAATTATTTTCTTAACTTTCTTTTTCAGCTTTCTTAGTTTTTCTCATCTTTCCTCTTTCCTTTCTTTTTTTTCTTTTCTTTCTTGTCTTTTCTTATAATGTACCATTAGGTATTTTTGTATGCACCTGTTAGGATGGTGTCTTCGCCCAATAGGATTTCTTACCTTCACCCAGGATTTTCTTACCCCATAGACCATTAGCTCGTTAGGGCCTTTTCTTTTTTCTCTTCTTTCGTGCTTCCTTAAATGTTTCATTATTTATTCTATCGATTTACCAGGCAGCTAATGTTCTCGCGCGGGTCCCAAACACCTAACGAGACTTTGGATCTATGAGATTTACTTACATGAGGGAGGACTTCACCTATTGGGACTTCGAGTCTATTCCTTAAAATAGACTCTGTCATAACAGGGCACCTAATGGGTACGAGTACCCGACACGTGATCAATAGCTGCTGCCTTTCGTTTAATTCGTTTATTCCAACGACAATCCAGTCCAGTCCAGTTTAATTCAAACATACTTGATTCACACTAACATGCAACAGTCAAATTTTTACTCCACAATTAAATACCAACCAGATATCATCCATCAATTAATAAAAATACTCAATACAATTAATCAATTCATAACCAATTTTAAGTTCACCAAAAATTAACCAAATAATCAATTAACCAATAATCAATAAAAATAATCAATTCATCAAATCATAAGCGTGTTCATTTCTTTAATTTAATAACAGACTTATTATCAACATTAACTACCCTATTGTTCATTATTCTAATTAATCTTTTCTACTCCTAGTCACCACTATAAACAACCTAGAAATCATGTCCTAAATTAAGGTAATACAACCCTCTTACCTGGAATCCTAGCAATAGAAACAATATAACGTTCGCGTCTGCGCCTTACTCGAGGGTCAGGGACAACCATAACGTGTTGGATCTAAACAGGGACACACGTTAAAAATAATTATAACACTAAATATATATATATATATATATATATATACATATAATAAACTAAATTCATTTTTGTGTCAAAATAATAAATATATATCATTATACAATAAAAATATATCACTTTTTTCCAAAACATTGCTTTATTTGAAAATATAGGGATAATAAAAATATTGACGGATCATCAAATAAATTACATGGATGGGTAGAGGGAGTTGCGAAGGTTTTTTACCTAAAAAGGGTCTAAGATTGAACGGTTGGATCTTGAATTATTGGACCAAGAAATTTGAGAAAATCCCCAAAGTTTCCACATTATCGCGCGCCCTCTCTCTATTCCCGTCACCTCCTCTGCTTTCTTTTAATTTTTCATCTACTCCTCATGCTGCTTTGTTTCTTTTCTTTTCCCTCTTGATAGTTTTTTTTTCCCTTTACATGGGTTGGGCTGGGCTTAGGGTAGTTAATTAGAAAAATATACTATTTTATGTTTTGCTTTTTTTTTTGGGTTAATGCGTGTGAGTATTTTGAATTATAACCAAAAGTTTGACGATCTTAAGAATAAAATACATTTAAGTAAAACAATATTGTACTTTTAATCATTCAAAACTGATTGAAAAATAATAAAGTTACCAGTCCGTCAGGATAGCTATTGCGTAAGAAAAATTATCGAAATTCAAAAGTAAATATATTTTCTCAACCCTGATATTAAAATTGATAAAATATAATATTTATAATTTTGAAATAGAAGATCATTATATATAACTTATACCGGTAATATATTAAACCAGTGCAGAAATTAAAAATAAAACAGCCTCCGAACACTATGAAAATTTATAGGGACACTCAAAATATCAAATTAAACATATTTTTCTAAAGAAACTATTTGTAAAAATGCCTCTAAGGCTTGCCACTCGAGCTCCCTGTCAAAATGTTAATTAAACTAAATAAAAGTACTACTTTATTTTTTGAAAACGTATGATAACAAATTTATACTTATTTTGACTAGTAAAACAAATTTCAATTAAAATGATGAAATCAAAATTTTATTTCAACACTCAAATCTTGAAAACACCATATTAAATCATTTAATTAGTTTGCTAAAGGTATTAGAAATAGCGGGATGTTACAATTCTCCCCCACTTATTGGAATTTCGTCCCCGAAATTCCGTTCAATTCCTTCAATGGAGAACCATCCCAAACGCAAGGTCTTTCGGCTACAACACTCACTTCTTTTTGGTTCCACTCCCCCACTTGGAAAATTGACATACCACTTTGCATTAGTTCGCCACTAAGTTCTTGCACTCAATGATTAGTATGGGTAATGGTACATCTTGGTTAGTCTCGACGTGGAGACTTGTTGAGGGTTTTCTAAGGTTTAGTCCTCCCACGGCGAAACATTTCAAGAGTCTCACTAATAAGACTCCTAATGGGTCTTGGATTCTCCAAAAATCAGGTTGAACTTCCCAAGGAAGTTGGGAATGGTTTCTAGGATCAACTGGGTTCGCTCAGGAATTCTACATCAAAGGTTTGAGGAGGGTACTACTACACTCTAAACGACAATGCCCTCAAAGGTTTGATTATAGTCTAACCCAAAACATACAACTTATTCACTACTCCTAGGCCCTAATCAAGCACATACATCAATCAAATATTCATATTACATCAATCATACAAGATTCAAATATACACATAACATTTCACATCAGCATATACTTACAAACATCAACTTGGCTTAATCCCTACTTCCTACTAATCTAGTCCTTGTCTACCCTGCCTAACTTAGGGTTAAATCTTACATCTACACACACCTCCTTAACAATCATCAAATATCTGAAAAATTGATTCAAAAGGAATTTGGAAAAAATAGAGTTTCCATAATTTGTTTGAAAACCCAAAATCAGAAAACTACATAGCTGTAACAGAAATGCACTTTTGATAAACATATCAATTTCATTCCAATTATCGTGAAATTCTTCCAAATAGTGTCCCTATATATGGAAGAGCATTATGGTAAATTTTCAAGTTAATCAGAGTCTGTTAGGTTCAGTTTTAACCCTACGATCATCTTTTCAAACCTTAAAAGGCTGAACCTAAGTCAGTTTTCTTTAAAAGTAATAAACAAACTCTAGATGATCTCAAAATTTAAAGGGATATCAAGTATACTTAACCAAAGGTTGGGTAAAATTTGTCAAACTGATCGGAGCACGTTAGGCTTGAGTTTTATCCTGCGTCCGCAGTATCGGAGACACTAGAACTGTCAGGACTGATTGTAAAGGAAATCACATTTATTTAAAATAATAACTTGCTCCCAGCAGCTTGAAATTGAACCAAAAACATTGACTCAACCTTAGGAAGTTTTACATAAAATAATTCCAAATCAATCTGAGCATCCCAGCTTGACACTCAGTTTTTCATTATCTTAAAAACCCCGATTTTTTTTTCGAAATCATTTTTTAGTAGTTAATTTCCATAAAACAAAATATGAAACAGCCCATGAAAACCATAAAAATTTTTAGAGAACCACCACATGACATAAATACAATCATGCAAATTACTTTATACTTTTAAAACGTTCATATATTCCTGCTAAATAAATTGTATAAAATCCTGGAAGTAGACCTTGCAACACAAATCTTAACTTTTCAAAAGAAGATACCTTCATCTAACTTCGTGAGAACTTAGATGAAGGGGTGTAAAATTACTCAAAATTGTCAAACTCAGGATAAGAAAAGGGAACATGTTTATGGCTAGAAAATTCATCTTATTACATCTTCAAAAGTTGGAACGGGTACATCCCCTTTGATTTCGAGTTTGATAACTGAGTTTCATTCCGAATTGAGTAAGGTCACATATAAGGAGTTCCTATTTAATCGGCGAGTGACTTGTTTTAAGAAATGAGTTAATTCACCGCTCGATTACTTAGGAGTCCTTGTTTTCCTTGTTACCTTCTAAAAAATTTGTAGTGCGACTTAACAACCAATTTGGAATGATTTTGGATCAGTTCACAACATTGAAATTCATTTTAAATACTATTATGCTTAAAAAAACAAGTGACTTATGATATTAACACTATGAAATAACAGAGTTTTCAGAGATTATTGTGCCAAAACAAAATTCATTTCACATCCCAAATAATTGCAAGTATCATCAAATTTCACAGTTATCATTTAGGCATTTCTATGAAATCAGTTAGCATCAAGTACATTTAATATCAAACATACACAATTATGCACATTTTTCATTTTTATCTATCCTAAGGTTTCACAAACACTACACTAATACCATAGACCTAGCAAATCACTACAACTATCTAGGACTGCTTTTCTAGGACTAAGTAACACCTACTACGCTTCCGCTGCGCCACTCTGATTCAAAAATATCCAGAACATACAATGTGGCACCTATACTGATGACCCTTGCATCTCCTAGATTTGGGACATTACTAATTTCCCAAAACGCTCACAGAAACTTAAGACAGGATGATTGTATCTTCTGATAGATGTACACTTGAGGTGATCAAGCTCAAACATACACCATACTAGTGATAAAACCATTCTCGTCTCACATAAATTTATGCTACGTGACCTATTAGTTTCAAAAATACTGAAATCTTGTTTTGTATGTCACATTTAGAATTGGATTACTTGGTGCGAGACTAAAGATCACTTTCTCCCGGTGGGGTAGCAACTTAGTGCCCTAGCCCGTTGGGGTATTGTCTTCCTTAGTTCCGTCGTTCATCCACTTCTAAATATGAGTCATTGTTTCTCCACAAGATTTCAGGTTTGTTTAATAAGTTTCAAATATTTTAAATAAACTTAAAAGAAAACTCAGACACACACTACGCGGTACTTCGCAACCATACCTATCCTAATGCTAGCACTAGCACTTAACTAAGTCATAAAACAACTCTATTCCTAACTACAAGTTACTCGCTTGATGAGTAACCACAGGAGTAACACACAACTCCAATAGGCCGAGGAAAAACTGCTCTGCTACCAAAATGTAACACCCTCACTTTTAATTAGTTAAAATTAGGTTTTATTAAAATTCGTACTTAAAAATTTCGACTAGAATCCGACAGAGTTTCCTCTGTTTATCGGACCTCACAAAAATTTGCATCTTTTAAACCTGCCAGTCCAGAATATTACAAAACCTAAAATTATATTTAACTTCGGTTACCCCGCACTAATGCCCTTTTCAAAAATAACATAAGTTTCTAGGCTTCTAAAAAAAAATTAAAACATAATAATTACACCAAATTAATTTAGGTTATCTACTCCTATTCGGCCATGATTTGTGTAAGCTCCACTTCTGTACCTGTAAAAAATATAGCAAGAAGGGTAGCATTACACAGAACTTAGGAAATAATTTCTAAGAAGTCATAATAATAAACTAAGCCTAACATTTATATTTACATCGTAATAATCATAATCATTTTCAAGTATTTCACAACACAGACATGCATCATTCACAATCACAACATGTGGCATTCCTTCAAAATTATTTTCTTAACTTTCTTTTTCAGCTTTCTTAGTTTTTCTCATCTTTCCTCTTTCCTTTCTTTTTTTTCTTTTCTTTCTTGTCTTTTCTTATAATGTACCATTAGGTATTTTTGTATGCACCTGTTAGGATGGTGTCTTCACCCAATAGGATTTCTTACCTTCACCCAGGATTTTCTTACCGCATAGACCATTAGCTCGTTAGGGCCTTTTCTTTCTTCTCTTCTTTCGTGCTTCCTTACATGTTTCATTATTTATTCTATCGATTTACCAGGCAGCTATTGATCTCGCGCGGGTCCCAAACACCTAACGAGACTTTGGATCTATGGGATTTACTTACTTGAGTGAGGACTTCACCTATTGGGACTTCGAGTCTATTCCTTAAAATAGACTCTGTCCTAACAGGGCACCTAATGGGTACGTGTACCCGACACGTGATCAATAGCTGCTGCCTTTCGTTTAATTCGTTTATTCCAATGACAATCCAGTCCAGTCTAGTTTAATTCAAACATACTTGATTCACACTAACATGCAACGGTCAAATTTTTACTCCACAATTAAATACCAACCAGATATCATCCAATAATCAATAAAAATACTCAATACAATTAATCAATTCATAACCAATTTTAAGTTCACCAAAAATTAACCAAATAATCAATTAATCAATAATCAATAAAAATAATCAATTCATCAAATCATAAGCGTGTTCATTTCTTTAATTTAATAACAGACTTATTATCAACATTAACTACCCTATTGTTCATTATTCTAATTAATATTTTCTACTCCTAGTCACCACTATAAACAACCTAGAAATCATGTCCTAAATTAAGGTAATACAACCCTCTTACCTGGAATCCTAGCAATAGAAACAATATAACGTTCGCGTCCGAGCCTTACTCGAGGGTCAGGGACAACCATAACGTGTTGGATCTAAACAGGGACACACGTTAAAAATAATTATAACACTAAATATATATATATATATATAATAAAGTAAATTCATTTTTGTGTCAAAATAATAAATATATATCATTATACAATAAAAATATATCACTTTTTTCCAAAACATTGATTTATTTGAAAATATAGGGATAATAAAAATATTGACGGATCATCAAATAAATTACATGGATGGGTAGAGGGAGTTGCGAAGGTTATTTACCTAAGAAGGATCTGAGATTGGACGGTTGGATCTTGAATTATTGGACCGAGAAGTTTGGGAAAATCCCCAAAGTTTCCACAGTGTCGCGCACCCTCTCTCTATTCCCGTCACCTCCTCTGCTTTCTTTTAATTTTTCATCTAATCCTCATGCTGCTTTGTTTCTTTTCTTTCCCCTCTTGATAGTTTATTTTTTCCCTTTACATTTGGTATTAGAGCCAGGGCCGGGTCGGTGTGCCAACGGGGGCGTTGGGCCTCCAAGGGGGGAGGGGTGGATTTAAGGGCAAGCCTTAGTCCCACATCGGTTGGTAAGGTGAACGAAGCATGCCTTATATAGGGTGTGGATACCTTACCTCATGTGAACGCGTTTTGGGGCTCACTGTTAGTGTGAGACCAAGAGCAAAACCGTGAGGGTGAAAGATGCCCAAAGCGGACAATATCCACGTGGCGGTGCGCTGGGCCCCAGTGCTCAGTACTGTACGGCTGGTTGGGGCTGGGCTGTTACACTACCCCATAACACGTTTGTAATAATTTCTTCTGCCAATCTATAGCACTTGACTATGCTTCCTGTCCCTATAGCCTATGCAATTTATTAAATAGCCTTTTCATGTCTACTCTTGCTCTGAAACCTTTATTCAAATTTGAATTTTCCTTTGCATATATTAATTTCTGCCAGACTCCCATCCATTTCCTATCTATAAATACCGCCTTCGAATATGGATCTCGACGGGCATCCACGAAATTACAAGTTCTTTATATTTATTCTATTATCACTTCATCTCCCTTTTTATTTCCATTCCCACTGTCCAGTTCGGCATTGCCTTTCATGGGTATTAAGTTTGATCTTTTGACCTCAGTTAAACTTCAGAGGGAGTCGTATCGTTTGAGAGTGCGTGTTGTTCGTAAGTGGTTTTCCCTGGATTTATAAATCCACAGCAACCTATGTCAATGGAACTCATTTTGATGGATGAAAAGGTGAGGCCAAATTCCGATGACTCCTTCTTTATACTCAGTGTTTTTTTAGCATGCTATTAATAAGCACTGATTTATCAATTTATTAAATCTTACAATAATTTTTCTCATGTAACATTTTATACAGGGTCAGAAAATTCAAGCAACAGCCCATAAATCTGTTCTCTATAAGTTCTCTGATGTTGTCAAGGAGGGTTTCGTGTATCGTATGTCCTATTTTGGTGTTGTTGCAAACACTGGAGCTTATCGTGCCACCTCGCACGAGAATAAGCTTATCTTTCTCCTGAGGACTACTGTGGCTGAGGTTGACTTCAGTGCCATTCCCTTTTATGGCCTGACCCCAACCCCGTCGGATGCTATTTCCAGCATGAGTTCTGATCATGATTATCTCATTGGTAAATTTTGTTATGAAAGCTAATATTAATACCAATCATTATTCCATATTAAAAATTAATGATCTTTTTTATATATCATCAATAAATTTTTTTTTCAGATGTCGTTGGTCTCATGACTTCTGTCTCCTCTCAACGAGAGTATCTGCGTGATGGAAAAATTACTAAGATGATTGTTATTGAGCTAACTGATCTTGGGTATTTTTTTTTGAAGTAATTTTTTTAATGGTTTTGGTCATCAATGCTTGAATGTTGTTACCGTATGTGTTCTTTCTATAGTTGTTTTTATACTGTAGTTTAGTCGTAGCATTCATTTATTTTTTTCCAATGGTAAGATCGAACGCACCTTGTTCGGTGACTTTGTTGAACAACTTATGGGCTTCATCAATGATGGCCATGTAATTCCTCCAATGATTGTCCTTCAGTATGGCAAAGTTAAGATATTCAAAGGTTAGGTCAATATTTTATTAGAAAAGTGTGCTAAAAAATTTATGAATTATTTAACCTATCATATTGTTTGATCTTTTTATAGGCAAGCCAGTTGCTCAGAACACTATGCATGCTTGCAGGTTGCTTATTAACCCGGACATATCCGAGGTTGCTAACTTGAGGAAGAGGTTCGTTGGGTTATAGACCTGGAGGAATTTAAACCTTTTTTTTTAATATTTAGATATTAAAAATCTATTAATTTTCGATTTTTTTTTTATTTTTGTTTGCATGCTTATAACATGTACCTACTAATTATATTGTTTGCTTTTTGTTGATGCTATTAGCCTTCTCGAGGCTGGTATTTCTGTATCTGAAGATTGCACCTCCTTTGTTGGAGGCCTCAAGTTTTCAGTTGAAGATGAATTTTTGAAGCTGCATCCAAAGAGGACAATTGAACAACTGTTAGCAATTTCTGAGGTTGAACATGGATTTGAAAATTGTCCTATTTATTAGTATTGTAAAATTTTTGTTTATATGTTGCAACGTCTAAATAACTTTGTCTATGCCAGAATGGTCTGTCCATTCTACTTGCAACTGTTAATGATGTTATGGATGATGGCCATTGGTGGTACCCTGCCTGCAAATGTTTGAAAGCTGTTACTCCAGATAATGGATTTTACTATTGTTCCAGTTGTTCACGCCATGTCTTCCATGTCACCCCACGGTTGTTTTTTGAGTTATCCCGCGTTATGTCTCCTCTTTATCCTTGTTTGTTATTTATATTTTTACAACGATCTTCATTAAAATAAGCAGGTTTAAACTTAGAGTTGATGTTGCTGATACCACTGGGTGTGCCATTCTCATCATGTTTGATTACGACGTTGAATATCTCCTGGGGAAAAGCTGCTCAGATGTTCTCTCTTCCTTTAAGGAGGCACTTTCATTCCATATACTCATTATTTTTACTTTCTATATGGTCCGTAAAATGTGTTTAATAGATACTGCATATGTAGCTAATTCTGATTACCTTGGTTGTTCTTCAGGGTGACGATCAGCACGACTACCCTCCTATTTTCCGAAGTCTTATTGGACGGAGGCTATTGTTTAAGGTTGTTAATCCTTGCGAAAGTTCCTCCAGTGATGCTGCTGTCTTAAAGGTTCGTGCCTTATGCGATGACCCTAATGTTATTGCTATGTATGAACTTCCAGGCTCTGATCTATCTCCCCATGAGGTACTAACCCGTAACAAATTCTTTTCTCCATTTCTTTTTTTACGCACTTTCTTCTTACTGTATTTTGATCTGAATACTTGGGTTTTTTTTATTATTAATCATTTCACAGGTCTGCCTGTTTCTTTCTCCGCTCCCCTAATGGATCTTACAACATCCAATCTTTTTGATCATGATGATTCTATTGCTTTTTCATCGTCTGTCCTTATTACTCCTCCCTCGAATGACTCTGTTGAAGTTGATGTTGTTGATCTTGCTCTTGATGAAATAGTTGCAACCCCTATCAAGAATGTAAAGAGGAATCTTGAGAGTTCTTTATCTGATTCTACTTCAGTGTCAACTCTTGTTCGCAAACGTCAAGTCAAGAATATTAAGAAGTGAAACTTTGTTCAATGTTTGCTTGTTTAGTGAACTGGAAATTGTTGTCCTTTTTAATATCATTTCCGTTTGGAATGGGTATAGAACTGGTGGTTTATTATGGCCATATCCTAAATAAGGAATGTTTGGTGGTGCAATGAATGTATGAACTGTATGTTGTTTTAAAGTATGGAGTTGGTCTCCCTTTGTACTTCGATGTCTAATGCAATAATTCTCTTTTAATTCCATCCTGTGTTGTATTTTTTAACCTCTTCTTCTTTTTCTTTGCGTGATTTCGAATTATAGTTTCGTCTCTTTTATACTTTCCTAGCAAGTAAATCTCTCGTGTTCATTTCCATTTATATCTAATACATACTTAACCCTTGTATTTTTTTTACTTTTTACTTTCTTCTTTCTTTAACTTTGCCGATATGATGTATTTTGCGTAAGGCCCGTCCAGAGATTTTCATAAAGAGCTAAGTATCCACAAACATACATGTTGATATATACAAGTATATCTTATATTCCCCGATAGATGAATGAAACATTATATTGACGTGATGCAATTCCCAAATAGATTTTCCGGTATTCATTTATTTATTTTCATACCCTTCGCATTCCTTCGAATTTAAAATTTAAAAATCTATTCCAAAATCTTATGTCATGTTAATAATGAATTTTAATTTAAAGGTGTCAAATTGGGATCAAGGGCCCCTGCGAATTCGACGACGTGGTCCCTCTTTCACTGCTGCGAATACGAGTATGGTTTTATATTTTTACTTCTCCATAATTTTTTATCTTAGTAGAATTTTTGTGTTTTAAATTTTTTATACAAGGTTACTGAGTTATTGTTTACTTCACTTCTTTATGCATTATTTCAAAACGGACTATTTGATTCCCTTGTCTTCTCATTTACCGTACGTAATTCCATAGTCCTAATGCTTACTACTTCCTTATCCTTAGTTTCTTCCTTTGGTCATCAAGCTGCCACAATGTCACGTGTGGAAGGTCTTTCAGAAATAATGGGTTTGTGTATTTACTTGTTTCTTTCTATTGACTATCTTCTTTGTCTTCCATATATTATATTAAATTTTTTTTATATTGCATTTGTTCTTTCTCCTTACTTCTGTAGGTGAAGAAATTGTAGATGAATATGTCTCTGACAATGCACGTTATTATAATATTCTAACATCTACATTGTCACACAACCATTCACTGTTTGACACGTCTGAAAACACAAGTATTACACAATCTATAAAACTTATTTCGATCTTAAGTAGATGGTACTTTAATTAGTGTAATATGTTACCAGCTTATCTTGATTTCGGAGATATGGAACTCACATGTAAACACTGCAATGATTCTATGTGGTTTGAAGAAAGAAGCGATAAGAATTAGAATGCTTTGCTCGCCGAATTTTCTTTGTGCTGTATGAAAGGTGATGTTAGGTTACCGTTGTTGTCTACTCCACCTCCCCTTATTTTTAACTTAATGACCGGTGGTGATGAACGACGGAACAACTTTTTTCGAAATATACGCACATACAATAGCATGTTTGCCTTTACATCCCTTGGAGGCAAGGTTCAAAATTCAACAAATGATGGTCATGGTCCTCCGCAGTTCATAATCGGAGGACAAAATTATCATCGTATTGGGTTTTTGTTTTAATGCAGTCGGACACGCCGAAGTTTTTGCAGCTATACATTTATGATACTAATAATGAGGTGTCTAATCGTCTTAGACCATTTGTGTGACATCCGTCAAAATCCTCGTATTATTTTAAGTAATAAAGAGATTAATTTTTGAGAAAATGTTTTTAAAGAGCATTTCTTTGAATGAATATCTTATTTCACGATTTTAAAGTAATGAATGAATTTTAAAGGAGTGGTTTTCATGGAATAATGCTATGAGTTTTAAAATTAAGTTTTTGTATAAAGGAACGGTTATGTATCTAACATTTTTATGTTTTGAAGAAATTGTAATTTTTATACATGAGTGGTCTTATGAGAAAATTTTGTTTCCTATGCATGTATGTGTATGTGTGTACGGTATTGCCATGTATGTGTATGCTTAGGATTTTATTTTAGGACAAGAAGATTATAGGATAAATTAGAACCATATGGAAATTAAATTGGTGGAAGAATGTGAGTAAGGAAAATAGCCAACCAATAGAAATTAGGGTAAGTGCCTTAATTTACTCCTTTTTGTCTAGGTTGATAAGACCTAATCCATGCAACAAATCAAAGTGCCAAAACTACCCCTCCTATACACACATGGACCGAATTTCATCAAGGGCAAAAGAGGGAGTTACGGCTTGCCTATATATATAGCTTGGCCTTAGTTCATTTCCCTTCATTCATTCACTTTCTTCATTCCAAACTAAACACTCATCTAAGAGCTCATCCAGCTCTTAGACTTAGAGAGAGAGAGAGAAGGCCGTGAGAGAGAGAAGGAAGAAGAAGAAGAAATTCAAGGCTTGATCAAGGATTTTCTTTGAAGATCAAAGGTGTTAGAAGCTAGAAGATCATTCTTTCTTGGTGTGTGTTTCAAAATTCATAGAAGAGTTGAGTTAGTTTAGGATTTTAGACTTTGTAATCTTATTTTCTTTTGCATGTTGGATTTTGTGGCTTAGTTGATGATTGCATGTGTTGGTTATGCCTTGATCATGAATTTTTAGAGTTAAAGAAACTTGTAAAATGCTAAATCATGGGTTAGATGATTCGGCCATGGTTAGTAAACCATGCGTTGATGATTTTCAAGTGGACCTAAGTGGTTGCATGTTGATTTTGTGCTCGGAAAAGTTGATCAAAGTAATTGCATGTCATGATCTTGACTTGATCTATGATAAAGCTTTAATCTTGAGTCTTGCATGTTATTTTTGAGCAAAAAGACTTGATTTTTCCTTGATGTTCATCACGGTTTTGAAAAAACTAAGGAAAGCAAGCTTTTGAAAATGATTTTGATACAAAAAAGGATTTGATCTATGCATTATGATCTTTACATGTTAAAGATTTGAAGCCAAACTTTGATTAATGATGATGGTTATTCGGTCAAGCTTAGAAAACTAGGACATCATGCTTTGATCATCATGAAAAGGCACATGCATGTTGAGATTTATTTGATTTAAGAATTTTAAAGTGCATGCATGAGATAATTCAAGTTGAAAAGGTGAGACTTTGGTGTGATAATGGATGTAAATTGTTGTGTTTCATGGGTTGATGCTAAGTTTGTAACACCCCGATTTGGCAACTTGAAAACTTAAGTTAAATATAGTGAAAATTAGGGTCATTTTTTTTAAAACAAGTGTTTCACAAGATGAGAACATTTAAATTTTCAAAACACAGTTACAATTAAAACTAATGTTCTCACTTTGCATAAACCTTTCAAGTTCCAAACTGAGATGTCACAAGACACCGCACTTTGAAACCCGTTTTCAAAACACCAATTTAAAACATAGCCCATTGACCTCTTTCAAAACATCAGTGTTAAATAAAACTTTTGCCGGGGTACAGTATGATAGAGCTAAGGTAACTAAGAACTTACAATGGAATACATTCCGCCAGGAGAATTCCTAGCTTCTAGTCATGCTTTCTATTACTTGTCGTCTAACTCCGAACTTTGGTCGATGAAGCCCACCACGCTTACGCTGCGCCATCTACCCGTTGCAATATCAGCAATTGCCGATACGACAACCAGGTAGGAGAGAGTCAGTGTTCCGAACACTAACGGGTTGACCATGCGGTCTCAGGATAGATTGAATATAACGACAGACTTATAATATAACTAAAACAGTATAACCTAGATACTTATCATGATGCAATCACAAAATCATCAATAAATACATATAGCAGATAAAAATCATAGCAGTAATAAAATCATCACCATCATCATCATGAACACAAATACTTTACTCAGGTTCTTATCATCACAACCCCAAAATCTTTCTCATGAGCTTTCACAACTGTTCTCATTCCTTCTTTCCTCATAATTTCCACACTTATTACTTATCCCAAGAATTCTCTCGTCTTATAAATCTTATTCGATGCTTAATGCTTTGATATACTTTTCTTTTGAACATCTTTGTCTTTTAAGTTTTTATTGATTCGGCTAGCATCAATGATGAGGGGGAAACATCATTGAGCACACAAACGTCTACATCTCCTCGGTCAACCACACAACCTAGTTGGAAGCAAATAGGAGTACAGGACCTTTACCACGCGGGCACGACAGCTGTCACACAATCAAATGGTCCTAGACCAGGAGGCCCTGCCTCAAATCATATCAATTCAATTCAAATATCATATCAATGCACGCCCTCAGCGGCAATCACAAATGCCCCGTTCCAGTCCCTCTCACTGTTCTCGATTTGCAATCAAGGGGGCGACAGTACAATTCTAGTTCCGGTGCAGAACGTGACATGGCATTAGACCCAGTCCCCACCACGTTAGTGCGCCACTTGTGGAATTGTTCTTCCCAGAAAGTACTCTAGACTTCTTGACGTTTCACCGTCATCGACCTCCCCTCATGCAATCTCCTCCTAAGTATCCGCAGATACCTATGGTTCCTTCCTCTCCACTACTTCGATACGACACTCATACCTCACCGCATTTGTAAATGTCTTTTAAAGTCTTTTAAGATTTCAGCGTTTTAATTAGCGGCTTAATCCTAACAGTCGGCTCGTCCTTGGTGCATCCCTTCAACGAAGCCCGATCACTAATCGCAATCCGTCCCCCTAAATCTCAAGGGCATCTTGCCTCAAATCACTTTCTCATAAACTCATTCTCATCATATTTCTCATCAACATCATCAGTATCTTTTCCTCGGCTTTCTCAAAGTATCTTTTTGCAAAACTTTTTCGAAAACATGATTTCACAAAACTTTTACTTCACAAAACATTTTCAGGAACCTCATTTCATAAATCCTTTCACAAAACTTTTTCAAAAATAATGTTTCCAAAAACTTTCGCAAAACTTTTTCAAAAATATTATTTTCACAAAAGCTTTTCAAAAATCTCTTTTCAAAATCTTTTTCAAAAAACATCACATTTTTGGATGAGTGCTAATGGAGAAGCAAGCTCAACTCAACACTAGGCTTCTTTCCAAAAACATGAACGAGGAATCACATCTCTACTCAACCATATCTCACTTTCATAATCACGTTCTCTTTCAAATCTCAGCCCTGTATATCTTTTACAATTTCATCCGCATCGCGTTTTATCTCTTTCTCAATCATTCCCATACTTTCTCTTTATTTTCAACTCATCACTTATTTCTTTCTCAATTATTTCTCATGTTTCTTGTTTATTTCTCTTTTCTCTTTTCAATTTATCTTGTCACTTTCACGGTTCCATCATCATCATTTCACTATCCAAACATAATCAAACAGTATCTAACAAAATAAAGTGTGCACAACAAGTAAACATCTAGTGATGCATAGCAGATAAACATTTAGTATGCAAATAGAACATCTAACACACATATGTGTATTGCCTAATTCGCAGTACTCTCACAATCCTTCTATTCGGATTGTGAGCAACCACGTTACGGGACCACAACACTCTCACTCACCTGGATGACGACACATCCAAAACTTTCCAAGATTTCCAGTTGCTAACCTTGCCGTGTTTCCATCGCGTCCGACACCCGAACTAGACATTTTTCCCCGTGCGTTAGAAACGATTTACGCGAATTCTTAATTTTCGTTTTAAAACACTTTGAAACCATTTCTTACTTGAAAATACGTTACCAATAACCAAAAAGGTTTCAAACCCAAAAATGTTCTCAAGAAAACTTTTTGAAACAGTTCTAAAATAATTTCTTCTTCAAAACAAAATCTATTTCTCATAGTTTAAAACACTTTGGTTGAAAAAAAAATCATTTTCCTTAAACACTGAATAAATCCTTTAGGAAACACTCTTTGAAAATCTTTCTTAAATCAAGTACAAAAATTCAAGAAGACAAAACTTCAAAACCAATCAAATTAATTTGTTTAATTTCCAAACTTCAATATCATTAAACACTGATCAGAGAAGGTCATATAAAAATTTCCAGTTAATTTAAGTTGTTTAAATCATTCTTTTTAAATAAAATATTTTTCAATTATTTTAAAATTCAAAACATATTTTTCCACAAACCAAGTTCACGACCAGCTTCAAAACAATTCCACCACACTCAATCAGTATAAAGAACAATCACATACAAGTTTCAAAGCATTCACAAACATACATATTGTAAATCACACTTTCAATCAATTAAAACCATCAATTAAATTATAACCTAAATAAATTAATTCAATTATTCTTAAGAGAATAATTTAACTTAATCTTCTAATTAGCTCACAAACCGAATCACACATGGTTATTACTTTCTAACCACAAATAAATCTTTAAAACTGAAAATCATTGGTTCAATATTACAAGAATTCCTTTTTACAAAATTAAATCAATTTATTCATTTTTATTTCCAAAACCAAAAGATACAGAAATCACACATCACATGCACATAGTATTATGCATCCAGAAACATAGTCATTTTCATGAAAACAAATATCCAACCATTTTAAACATGTGTGGACCGAATTATACATATAGAATTTTTGCAAGGATTAATGCACAAGTTAAGACATGAAATCATGAAATCTTTTTATTTATTTTAGGACCAAAACCGTGAACATCCAGAGAAGAAAACCAAAAATTTTCAATTTTTTTTATAACTTAAATTAACACAACAATCTAAATCACAAACATCTCACATAATATCTTTTAAATTTAATTATGTTATGCATTTACTTTTCTAAGCCTTTAAATTCAACTAGTCTCATCATGCATGCACCCTAGGTGAGAGACAACATAGCTTCCCCCTACTCCTAGGATGGCCTAAAGTCAACATGCACAAAAGCAAGATTTTCATACACTTTTCAACACATTCAAAAACACAAAAAAATCAAATTAAATCATATAAATATTTAAGGCTCATTTTTAAAACATCATGCAATAACATTTATTCACATAAACATGCATCAAAATCACCAAGACAAAATCTTTCTCAAACATTTTTAACATGCATAAAACAGATTCAAGTTCATTACTTTTTCTTAAACCAAAAATAAAGGTCTTATTTTAATTTCATGAAAACAACATGCATGCTCTGGAAATCATTAGATCTATTCTTAAAATAAACATGCATCCACTTTTTACAAAATAAAAAGCATAGATCTTATTTTTTTCCAAACATGGTCGAATGGCCTTCTTAAAATAAAACATACACAAAATCAAATACTAGACCAAATCATGCACAAAAATAATCACTTAATTAAAACATGTTTAATTATATCTGAAATCATTTTAAAACTTACTTCTTTAATTTCTTTAAAACCAAATTAAACATAGTGCAAAAACATGGTCTTTTCTTTTGAAAATAACATGCATGTACTTTAAATCATTAGATCTAGTCATAGAACATACATGCATCAACTTTTTATAAAATAAAAAACATGGATCTTGAATTAGTTAGTCATGGCCGAATGGCCTTTCACAAAACAAGACATGCATAACATCAAATACTAGATCAAATCATGTTTATTCTTGAAAATCAATTTAGAACTTGGTTCCTTTAATTTTTTTCCTTAAAACAGAAGCACAACACAAAAGGAAAACATGATTTTAACAGAAGATCTAACATGCAAGACTAAAAAGTTTCACTTTGAAAATGAACAAGTCTAGATCATGCATTTACTTAACAAATAACCAGAAACACACACATAGATCACGGTTTAAACAAGAAAAATAGACATGCAAGAAAGATTATTTTAGTTTTCACAAAATCTCAAACAAAACTTTAGATCATTAAGAGTTTAGTTAGAAAAATACTAGACCTAGCAAGAAAAGTCTTAACCGAACAACACACACACAAGGTTAACTTATTACAAATTAGTTGAGTTCTTAAAGTTCAAGATAAAAAAAAAAACGACACATAAACTTCAACTTTCAAGCCATGAAAATAACATGCAAGAAGAAAGAAATAAAGATTTATAAACTAAAAAGGAAAACTAAACTATTACAAAGTCTTCTTCTTGGTCTTCAAATCCTACCATGATAAAGGTTGATCTTCTAGCTCTAACACTCTTGATCTACATGGAACAAGGCTTGATCTAGCTTCAAACTTCCTTCTCCTTCTCCTCTAGGCCTCACGGCCATACCCCCTTTTCTCTCTCTATTTCTTTTCTTTTTCTTTCTCTAAGAGTTTTGGTAAGTCTCTTAAGAGTAGTGTTTGTGTTGGTGGAAGAAAATGAAATGGTGAAGTGAAAATAAACCAAGGCCACTCACATATATAACCAACTCACGGATCCCTCTTTTGCCCTTAGGTCTAGGTTTTAGTCACTCACAAATGGAGGGGCGGTTTTGGGTTTATAAAAAGTTGCATGGGTGGAGGTTAGCAAATGCAAGGAGACAAGGTGGGATGGGCTAGAGCTTAGGGGTCATTTTAGGCTTAACAACTAGTTAGCCTTTGGTTAGGATTTAGTTTCTTAGTTTGGTTCTAATTTCAACTTAGTTAGGTTATGGTTTTTACTTACTCACCAAGTTTCTTGTCCAATAGGAGAAATCCTAAGCCTATACATACATACCCCCACGTACCATATACACACATATATACATTCTACATTTTTATTTTCTAATCATATTTACTTAAAACTATTAATTCACACAACAAAGCAACTAATTCACAAATCACATTCACACAATTAGTTTCATGCATCACACAGTACACGCATCAAACCAAGCATTCAACACATAAAAGTTTCAAGCCAAATCAATAAATTCATTTTCTTCACAACACAATTTCAAAAATTCGTATTTCACCATTCTGAAAATAAATTTTCATAGATCAACCTAGAAAAATCTGAAATTTACATTTTTAAAATCTACGTTTCAAGACGATCGTTTGGATATAAAGATCGTAAAAATCCGAGTTACGGTTAAAAAGTTACAAATTTTTAAAGTTAACAGATCCAAAGATTACATTCCTAACAAAATCACTTTTTAATAAAATCACCACCAATTTCTTATAAATCAAATCAACAAAACTATTCACTTCACATTTATAAAAACATTTGGTTTATGAAAATCCTTGAAAATCATCATTTCATTTCTTTCTCACATAAAATATTTTTCTGAAAATCTCTTTTATCGCAAAGCTTCAAGGTTTATTTCGACGAAATCGTTTACGCACATACGGGAAAAATGCGGGGTGTTACATTCTCCCCAACTTGAAGATTTCTCGTCCTCGAGAAATGCTGTGTAAAGTCTGTCTGATAGGCGGACGCGTAGCTACTTGGAGAAATTCTTTCCCTTTAGAACTGTCGTAATTATCGCATCTTCGAATCATGTACCGTCTATTCATCATTTTCAGGATTAAATCAAACGGATTACTTGCAAAAGTAATCTCCCGGGGTACTCTCAATAACAACATGGTGGGGTAGAAACAATATAGTTTCATTGACAACAAGGGACGGAGGTGCAAGAAGGCATCAAAACAGTGTCCAAAGGTAACAAGGTTACAGACATTTGGGACCAAGGTACTACCACACTTGAGGTTACATTCTTCTCATCCGTTTCAAGCCTAGACGATTTACTCCTCAAAGACCTCACATCTCCATCTACTCCCCAACTTAAATGATTCATATTTCTCTATATTACGTTCGTCATCACAAACTTGACTTCTAAATACTCCCACTCTTCACTACCCTTTGATCAACTCTTACAGAATTTCCCATCACTTATCTCCAATCTATCCTCTGGTTGCCTTATATCTGGCTAAACAATTACTCTTATCAGACTTCTATGGTCACTATTTTATCCACCTTTTACTCTAACAACCACTAATCCTCAAGAGACATACACTACCTCACTCTTATCTCTATCATTCAATTATATGACTTAGACAATTCTAAACCCTTTTTCCACTTTCCACGATTCTCCTCCTATTCTAAACCATCAAAACTCCTCAACTCAAAGACTTACCATCCCTTACTACATCAAATCCTAGCTTTTTACCTAACCTTGAGTCGATACTTAAGGATTCTATCCACAGATTCCATCATCTTAGCGCTTCGTCTCTACCATATCATCACCTATTCACCGTTATCTACCCATTTTACGATTCAATCAAGACTCTTAGGACTCGAAATCCTTATCACCTTACACAACTCACCCCTCCTTTAAGACTCCTACTTCTTCCAAGACTCATACTTGCTTCATGTAACATCCCAAATTTAATTCCAAGTATAATCCATGTTGGGATGGTCCTAGGGTAGAAGAAATGGAGATATAAGTTAGAATCTAGCCAAAAATACGTGTAGAACTAGGGTTAAAAACATAGAACCTTAGGAAATTCAAAATAAAAGATTTAAAACTCAAAACTTAAATTCCACCATTGGATGTGAAGTAGAATAGGTGAGGAAGCTAGATTTAAAATTTGAGCAAGATCCGACGGGTAACGAAGAAGTTATGGCATTTTGAAATGCCAAGAAAAAGGAGACAATCCAGACTACTCGAGTAGTGCCTGAATTACTCGAGTAGTGCCTGAATTAATCGAGTAGTCCACTGACTACTCAAGTAGTTTGAGCAAACAGAAAGTCCAGAAAATTTGGACTACTCGAGTAGTCCACTAACTACTCGAGTAGTGCGTACTGCATCAGAAAAAAAAAGAATAAAACGTGAATGAGGGTCTTCTTCCCCATCCATTCCCCTTTTCTCTCTCTCTAGGGCTCGAAACCCTCCTCTTTCTCTCTCTAAATCCCACCTCAAATCATCAAATACATCCATGATAAACCATTAAAAACCAATCCCCATCACTCACAAACATCATCTCTTCCATCAATCTCTTCTATTGTTCTCTCTCTCAAGCCATGGGTATGAGTTAGGGTTCAAGAGCTTCAATACCCACTCTTGATTTCCACCATTTCAAGCTCAAAGTAAGTGAGATTCAAGCTTTCCTCCTCATTTCCTTCATGTTATACGAATTTCCCCCATAGTCTCTAACTAATTTTACTTCTTTTGATTCATGATTCACTTTCTCTCTCCTCCATAGCTTGAAGCTTTCTCTCTCTTGTCTTCCATGGTGGTTTTCAACTCTAGGCCATGGAAGCTTCTCATTTTCTTGAGTTTTGGCAAGAGGCTATGGCATAAATGCTAACTCTTCTTGTTATGGCTATTATATTAGGTTCCTCACTTTTCTCTCGGGTCATAACTCAATTGGTGGCAAGACTCTCAAGCTTAAAGCAAGTGTAACCGCCTTATCTCTAAGTGTTGAGGTAAGGAGTGGGTATTAGTGAGTATTACCATACTCTGGGGAATAGTTTACAGTATGTATATAATGCTTGCTAAGGGTTAGGTGTTAGTATAAGGATTAGGAAACCTAAGTAAGAAAATAATGGTAATATTAGAAACGAACTTAGTGTAACTCTATGATGGGAATAGGAAATATAATTTGATTAGACAAAACAATAAATTGAACTAGCTAAATGCATGACCTTGCTACTATATATTATTATAGGTGCTACTTGAGAATAAGTGTTAAGTGTAAATGTGTAGGATATTTTAGGTGCTTATCTGAGTTGTTGCTAATTGTTATATATATTTGGTGTATTCTTGATAATTATTTTGAACTGTTCAATTGCTGCTCTAAGTGTTTAAATGTTGTGAATTGTAATTGTGTTTATTTACTAGATGGTTTATATGAGATTATTAGGAATGGTGTGTTTACTATTGTATATTGATATTTGTTATTTGTCATGAATGTTTGGAAGTGGTGAGTATGTTGGCCTTTGACCTGAGGTGACATACTTTGTAAATATGGTAAGTATGTGGGCCTTTGACCTGAGGTGACATACTTATCATGTGTGTATAGAGTGAGTATGTTGGCCTTTGACCTGAGGTGACATACTTATTATGTGTGTATAGGGTGAGTATGTTGGCCTTTGATCTGAGGTGACGTACTTCGTAAATTGGGGATGTATGTGGGCCTTTGACCTGAGGTGACATACATCGTAAATGGGAATTGGAAAATAAATGAAATGAAAAGGATAGGAAGAAAGGAACGAGGAATGAAAATGGAAATAGATACAAGAAAAATAAGATAGGAAGGTTGGTAGAAGGATATGACAAGATAATTTGGGATTGTATTAGAAACGTATTAGCAATAATAGAACAACAGGGTATGTAAAACGAATTAAAGAGTTAGGTAATTAATGGGTAAAAAGGAAAAGGAAATAGGAGCATAGGTGGATTAGTCGGATAAGTAAAATGAACTATTACTTAGGAAAAATAATGGAATCGGAATATTGATGCATGTTGGTATGAATGTGGCTATTGTGAAATTGATTGAACTATGTGGTAATTGTGTGTGACTTAGTCGGTTATTATGTCATATTGGAAACTGCTTTTCCCATTTTATGTGTAATGCTCACTCCTTACTATTTCCACAGGTACTGCGATTGAGCTAGCACAGCCCCCGGCCGAGCAGGTTCGTTCTCCCTCATAGGGAGAGTAAGTCATATTAGTTGAGTCGTGGGTCCCGTCCTGACTACTTTTGCGATTTTTGTATATGATGATGATTAGGTGTATGTACTGAAAAACATCATTTTGGGGTATAGTCAGGACCACTCATTGTGGGAAGGGAGTAATTTTGGAGAATGTTATGGAATTTAAATAACTGCTAAAACTTGTATTAGTTTTTAATTTTCTGCCGCACTGAAACTCTGATATAAATGCTTTAATATATGGTTTGGCCCTGATGGCTTTCTGATTTCACTTGAATTATTAAATTAACAGGTTTACAGGAAAAGAACTCATTTTTGAAATGTCCATATTACAAAGCAAACTCTGTCCGTTTTGACAGAGATTTTCATAAGTTAAAATGGTATTAATCAGAAAAATTTAAAATCACTATTTTATTATTGGTATTTAAGGGTAATTATTTAGGGTGTTACACTTCATCCATACTATCACCGCTTCACACTAACTCTTTATCCTAGAAATATCTGCTTGACCGGGATAGGGTGTCAGATCCCCGAATTCTCAACAAGATTTTAGGAAAGAATAGATGTCTAGCCAAAGATCAAAGGGGTAGGCTTTAGCAATCAAGGCCTGGTCAAAATAATGGTTTAAAGTTTTCAGAAAAAGCTTTCTCAAACGTCATGCCAAAGCAATTTGGCATCGCATGGGGTTTATACAAGAAAAGTTTCAACAAGAAAAGAAAGTTCGAGTCGTAAGACAAAATCACACAGCCAGAGTGTAAGGATCATCAAAACAAAATGGGTTCGTATTAAAGAGGAATTCAACCAAAGAAGATTCGAATCGTGCATCAACATTCATGTCATACTAATCACTGCTCCTTGCCTTTGCAGTAAATGAAAACTGGTGTACTCCAGGAAAGCATTCGCGTACCCTTAGCGTTCCTACTCTCATCTATCGCTATCTTACTACTAATGCACACACAGAGACACACAACAAAGTATGTAAGTCCACACGTAAAGTTACTTAGTTTAACCATTGCTCTGATACCACAACTGTAACACCCCGATTCGGCAACTTGAAAACTTAAGTTAAATATAGTGAAAATTAGGGCCATTTTTTTTTAAAACAAGTGTTGCACAAGACGAGAACATTTAAATTTTCAAAACACAGTTACAATTAAAACTAATGTTCTCACTTTGCATAAACCTTTCAAGTTCCAAACCGAGATGTCACAAGACACCGCACTTTGAAACCCGTTTTCAAAACACCAATTTAAAACATAGCCCATTGACCTCTTTCAAAACATCAGTGTTAAATAAAACTTTTGCCGGGGTACAGTATGATAGAGCTAAGGTAACTAAGAACTTACAATGGAATACATTCCGCCAGGAGAATTCCTAGCTTCTAGTCATGCTTTCTATTACTTGTCGTCTAACTCCGAACTTTGGTCGATGAAGCCCACCACGCTTACGCTGCGCCATCTACCCGTTGCAATATCAGCAATTGCCGATACGACAACCAGGTAGGAGAGAGTCAGTGTTCCGAACACTAACGGGTTGACCATGCGGTCTCAGGATAGATTGAATATAACGACAGACTTATAATATAACTAAAACAGTATAACCTAGATACTTATCATGATGCAATCACAAAATCATCAATAAATACATATAGCAGATAAAAATCATAGCAGTAATAAAATCATCACCATCATCATCATGAACACAAATACTTTACTCAGGTTCTTATCATCACAACCCCAAAATCTTTCTCATGAGCTTTCACAACTGTTCTCATTCCTTCTTTCCTCATAATTTCCACACTTATTACTTATCCCAAGAATTCTCTCGTCTTATAAATCTTATTCGATGCTTAATGCTTTGATATACTTTTCTTTTGAACATCTTTGTCTTTTAAGTTTTTATTGATTCGGCTAGCATCAATGATGAGGGGGAAACATCATTGAGCTCACACACGTCTACATCTCCTCGGTCAACCACCCAACCTAGTCGGAAGCAAATAGAAGTACAGGACCTTTACCACGCGGGCACGATAGCTGTCACACAATCAAATGGTCCCAGACCAGGAGGCCCTGCCTCAAATCATATCAATTCAATTCAAATATCATATCAATGCACGCCCTCAGCGGCAATCACAAATGCCCCGTTCCAGTCCCTCTCACTGTTCTCGATTTGCAATCAAGGGGGCGACAGTACAATTCTAGTTCCGGTGCATAACGTGCCATGGCATTAGACCCAGTCCCCACCACGTTAGTGCGCCACTTGTGGAATTGTTCTGCCCAGAAAGTACTCTAGACTTCTTGACGTTTCACCGTCATCGTCCTCCCCTCATGCAATCTCCTCCTAAGTATCCGCAGATACCTATGGTTCCTTCCTCTCCACTACTTCGATACGACACTCATACCTCACCGCGTTTGTAAATGTCTTTTAAAGTCTTTTAAGATTTCAGCGTTTTAATTAGCGGCTTAATCCTAACAGTCGGCTCGTCCTTGGTGCATCCCTTCAACGAAGCCCGACCACTAATCGCAATCCGTCCCCCTAAATCTCAATGGCATCTTGCCTCAAATCACTTTCTCATAAACTCATTCTCATCATATTTCTCATCAACATCATCAGTATCTTTTCCTCGTCTTTCTCAAAGTATCTTTTCGCAAAACTTTTTCGAAAACATGATTTCACAAAACTTTTACTTCACAAAACATTTTCAGGAACCTCATTTCATAAATCCTTTCACAAAACTTTTTCAAAAATAATGTTTCCAAAAACATTCGCAAAACTTTTTCAAAAATATTATTTTCACAAAATCTTTTCAAAATCTTTTTCAAAAAACATCACATTTTTGGATGAGTGCTAATGGAGGAGCAAGCTCAACTCAACACTAGGCTTCTTTCCAAAAACATGAACGAGGAATCACATCTCTACTCAACCATATCTCACTTTCATAATAACGTTCTCTTTCAAATCTCAGCTCTGTATATCTTTTACAATTTCATCCGCATCGCGTTTTATCACTTTCTCAATCATTCCTATACTTTCTCTTTATTCTCAACTCATCACTTATTTCTTTCTCAATTATTTCTCATGTTTCTTGTTTATTTCTCTTTTCTCTTTTCAATTTATCTTGTCACTTTCACGGTTCCATCATCATCATTTCACTATCCAAACATAATCAAACAGTATCTAACAAAATAAAGTGTGCACAACAAGTAAACATCTAGTGATGCATAGCAGATAAACATTTAGTATGCAAATAGAACATCTAACACACATATGTGTATTGCCTAATTCGCAGTACTCTCACAATCCTTCTATTCGGATTGTGAGCAACCACGTTACGGGACCACAACACTCTCACTCACCTGGATGACGACACATCCAAAACTTTCCAAGATTTCCAGTTGCTAACCTTGCCACTTTTCCTTCGCGTCCGACACCCGAACTAGACATTTTTCCCCGTGCGTTAGAAACGATTTACGCGAATTCTTAATTTTCGTTTTAAAACACTTTGAAACCATTTCTTACTTGAAAATACGTTACCAATAACCAAAAAGGTTTCAAACCCAAAAATGTTCTCAAGAAAACTTTTTGAAACAGTTCTAAAATAATTTCTTCTTCAAAACAAAATCTATTTCTCATAGTTTAAAACACTTTGGTTGAAAAAAAAATCATTTTCCTTAAACAATGAATAAATCCTTTAGGAAACACTCTTTGAAAATCTTTCTTAAATCAAGTACAAAAATTCAAGAAGACAAAACTTCAAAACCAATCAAATTAATTTGTTTAATTTCCAAACTTCAATATCATTATACACTGATCAGAGAAGGTCATATAAAAATTTCCAGTTAATTTAAGTTGTTTAAATCATTCTTTTTAAATAAAATATTTTTCAATTATTTTAAAATTCAAAACATATTTTTCCACAAACCAAGTTCACGACCAACTTCAAAACAATTCCACCACACTCAATCAGTATAAAGAACAATCACATACAAGTTTCAAAGCATTCACAAACATGCATATTGTAAATCACACTTTCAATCAATTAAAACCATCAATTAAATTATAACCTAAATAAATTAATTCAATTATTCTTAAGAGAATAATTTAACTTAATCTTCTAATTAGCTCACAAACCGAATCACACATGGTTATTACTTTCTAACCACAAATAAATCTTTAAAACTGAAAATCATTGGTTCAATATTACAAGAATTCCTTTTTACAAAATTAAATCAATTTATTCATTTTTATTTCCAAAACCAAAAGATACAGAAATCACACATCACATTCACATAGTATTATGCATCCAGAAACATAGTCATTTTCATGAAAACAAATATCCAACCATTTTAAACATGTGTGGACCAAATTATACATATAGAATTTTTGCAAGGATTAATGCACAAGTTAAGACATGAAATCATGAAATCTTTTTATTTATTTTAGGACCAAAATCGTGAACATCCAGAGAAGAAAACCAAAAATTTTCAATTTTTTTATAACTTAAATTAACACAACAATCTAAATCACAAACATCTCACATAATATCTTTTAAATTTAATTATGTTATGCATTTACTTTTCTAAGCCTTTAAATTCAACTAGTCTCATCATGCATGCACCCTAGGTGAGAGACAACATAGCTTCCCCCTACTCCTAGGATGGCCTAAAGTCAACATGCACAAAAGCAAGATTTTCATACACTTTTCAACACATTCAAAAACACAAAAAAATCAAATTAAATCATATAAATATTTAAGGCTCATTTTTAAAACATCATGCAATAACATTTATTCACATAAACATGCATCAACATCACCAAGACAAAATCTTTCTCAAACATTTTTAACATGCATAAAACAGATTCAAGTTCATTACTTTTTCTTAAACCAAAAATAAAGGTCTTATTTTAAGTTCATGAAAACAACATGCATGCTCTGGAAATCATTAGATCTATTCTTAAAATAAACATGCATCCACTTTTTACAAAATAAAAAGCATAGATCTTATTTTTTTTCCAAACATGGCCGAATGGCCTTCTTAAAATAAAACATACACAAAATCAAATACTAGACCAAATCATGCACAAAAATAATCACTTAATTAAAACATGTTTAATTATATCTGAAATCATTTTAAAACTTACTTCTTTAATTTCTTTAAAACCAAATTAAACATAGTGCAAAAACATGGTCTTTTCTTTTGAAAATAACATGCATGTACTTTAAATCATTAGATCTAGTCATAGAACATACATGCATCAACTTTTTATAAAATAAAAAGCATGGATCTTGAATTAGTTAGTCATGGCCGAATGGCCTTTCACAAAACAAGACATGCATAACATCAAATACTAGATCAAATCATGTTTATTCTTGAAAATCAATTTAGAACTTGGTTCCTTTAATTTTTTTCCTTAAAACCGAAGCACAACACAAAAGGAAAACATGATTTTAACAGAAGATCTAACATGCAAGACTAAAAAGTTTCACTTTTAAAATGAACAAGTCTAGATCATGCATTTACTTAACAAATAACCACAAACACACACATAGATCACGGTTTAAACAAGAAAAATAGACATGCAAGAAAGATTATTTTAGTTTTCACAAAATCTCAAACAAAACTTTAGATCATTAAGAGTTTAGTTAGAAAAATACTAGACCTAGCAAGAAAAGTCTTAACCGAACAACACACACACAAGGTTAACTTATTACAAATTAGTTGAGTTCTTAAAGTTCAAGATAAAAAAGAAATGACACATAAACTTCAACTTTCAACCCATGAAAACAACATGCAAGAAGAAAGAAATAAAGATTTATAAACTAAAAAGGAAAACTAAACTATTACAAAGTCTTCTTCTTGGTCTTCAAATCCTACCATGATAAAGGTTGATCTTCTAGCTCTAACACTCTTGATCTACATGGAACAAGGCTTGATCTAGCTTCAAACTTCCTTCTCCTTCTCCTCTAGGCCTCACGGCCATACCCCCTTTTCTCTCTCTATTTCTTTTCTTTTTCTTTCTCTAAGAGTTTTGGTAAGTCTCTTAAGAGTAGTGTTTGTGTTGGTGGAAGAAAATGAAATGGTGAAGTGAAAATAAACCAAGGCCACTCACATATATAACCAACTCACAAATCCCTCTTTTGCCCTTAGGTCTAGGTTTTAGTCACTCACAAATGGAGGGGCGGTTTTGGGTTTATAAAAAGTTGCATGGGTGGAGGTTAGCAAATGCAAGGAGACAAGGTGAGATGGGCTAGAGCTTAGGGGTCATTTTAGGCTTAACAACTAGTTAGCCTTTGGTTAGGATTTAGTTTCTTAGTTTGGTTCTAATTTCAACTTAGTTAGGTTATGGTTTTTACTTACTCACCAAGTTTCTTGTCCAACAGGAGAAATCCTAAGCCTATACATACATACCCCCACGTACCACATACACACATATATATACATTCTACATTTTTATTTTCTAATCATATTTACTTAAAACTATTAATTCACACAACAAAGCAACTAATTCACAAATCACATTCACACAATTAGTTTCATGCATCACACAGTACACGCATCAAACCAAGCATTCAACACATAAAAATTTCAAGCCAAATCAATAAATTCATTTTCTTCAAAACACAATTTCAAAAATTCGTATTTCACCATGCTGAAAATAAATTTTCATAGATCAACCCAAAAAAATCTGAAATTTACATTTTTAAAATCTACGTTTCAAGACGATCGTTTGGATATAAAGATCGTAAAAATCCGAGTTACGGTTAAAAAGTTACAAATTTTTAAAGTTAACAGATCCAAAGATTACATTCCTAACAAAATCACTTTTTAATAAAATCACCACCAATTTCTTATAAATCAAATCAACAAAACCATTCACTTCACATTTATAAAAACATTTGGTTTATGAAAATCCTTTAAAATCATCATTTCATTTCTTTCTCACATAAAATATTTTTCTGAAAATCTCTTTTATCGCAAAGCTTCAAGGTTTATTTCGACGAAATCGTTTACGCACATACGGGAAAAATACGGGGTGTTACAAAGTTAGTTGGTTTGAAATTGTGTTGTGATTGTTTCTTTGCCATTCGGTTTTGGTGTTGGAAATGGATAAATGAGTTTAGTTACTTCAAGAAGAGTTTTCAATGATTTTGGTTTTCTTTTCTTTGCTGTCCAGAAATTATTTTTAAGGTATTTCTATTCTAAAAGTGTTTTCAATTAATGAAAAGTATGAGTTTTAAGTACCGTTTGAAATAACAAAAGTTAGATGGAAATATATCGATTTTTCGGTTTTTTAATAAGCTAAAACGTGGCTGGACTGATTTCATACAGCAACCTAAAGTGATTATTTGATTTTTATTATTATGAGTTTTCAAATGATTTTGAGAGATCCCAAGTGCAAGAAAAGATTGGAATTGTTTTGACAAATGATTGTATTTTAAAGAGAATGATGAGAAGAAATAAGATTTTCCTATTTTAAGTGAAGAAGAATAAAGTGATGTATTTTAATTGAAATAAATTATGACGTAAACGTATTTTTTTTAAATACGAGGTATTCTCTAGACGGTGGAACGGAATCGCAAGGAGAAGCGAGAGACTATCAAGAACAAGGCAATTCACCTGCTGGACTAAGAGGTGAGAGTGCAGTGAACCTACGACGTAGTGACGTTTAGACTGAATATATGGACTGTGTCAATCGTTGAGATTTATGGATATACTAAGTGCTACTTGATTATCTACCTGTTTGTTATCTGAAAATGATAGCTATTTATCTGATCAGTTAACTGTAATGCATGATTGGTTTCGTTATGTATCTGATTTTATAGTATTGACATTGCTGAGTATATCTTTATTCTGTCTGGAACTCTGGCTGTTAGTACGTGTGACCATGAGAATCATGAGAAATGAGTAAGACTTAAGATTCTCTGAAAAGCTTAAGGAAAGATGATAAAGTGATGAGATCTGAGAATGCTCCAGTTAAGCAATGATGCTGAGATTGTGCTCAAGGACTCACGAATGATGATGATTGCCAAGTATCAGATGGATACAAGAGGCTTATGAGATTTTCCTACGGGAATTATTTGATGTGCTGTGATGCCAAGTGGCTATTGGAAATGAAAGCTATATGTGATGCTTTGGGGAACGAATTTAACCCTTAGTGGTCGGGACTTGTCGAAGGGATGAATCAAGGGCGAGCCGACCTTAGGAATAAGTTGTTAATTAAAAATATAAAAGACTATAAAAGACTCTAACAAAAGCGGTGAGCAATGAGTGCGAAGTAGTGGAGAGGAAGATACCATGGGTATCAGGGATACTCAGGTGGAGATTGCATGAGGGGAGGGCAAGGACGGTGAACGTCAAAAAGCCTGGAGTATATTTCTAGGCGGAACGAATTCCACATGTGGCGTCGGGTTGATAGATTCCGGATGGCCGTGGTAAGTTTTGCATCGCGAACTAGAAATAGTATTGTCACCCCCTTGATTGCAAATCTAGAACAATGAGAGGGACTTGAACGTGGCTCTGTGATTTGCCACTGTACCGGATTTTGTACAGTGTGCCTTGAATTTATGATTTGAGAATGTACCGAATTTTCTACAGTTCTCCTGGCATTGAGTTTTGTTGAGACAGCTGTCAAGCCTGCGTGTTAAAGGTCCCGTACTCCTGTTTGCTTCCGACTAGGTTGGATGGATGACTGAGGAGATGTAGACGTGTGTGCTGACTGAATTTCCTCAGTGATGGTTTTTCCCCACCTCATTGAGTGAACTGATTTGATAAGACTTAAGAATGATGAAAGATTCAAAGAAAGAAAGTATAAGAGAATTTCTGAAGGATTGAGAAAGACTCTGATAAGAGTTGAATACTTGAAAAGATTGTGATGCCAAGTGCAGTGATTTATATGGCAATGAGTTGTGATCTTGATGTATTTGGAATGCTGATATATGCTTTGTTTATAAGTGCTTCTTATATGCTTATGTGGATAACATGTTCAGTTATGATGACATTGTTATGATTATACTGTTCTACATGTTTATGTTACACTGTTCTGTATAGTCTGGTTATATTGTCCTGCTTTATCTATTCTGTTCTATTATTTGCCTGTCGCTATACTTGAGTCTATTGTGAGAGCACATGGTCGACACGTAAGTGTTTGGAACACTGACTCTCTCCTATCATGTTGTCGTATCGGCTTTTGCCGGTATTGCAACGGGTAGATGGCGTATCGTGTAGCGGTTCACATTTGGCCTCTTCAAGGAGGAACATGGGTGGTTGTCCCTGAAGGATGGATATGGAAAGGAGATACTCGGTTGGAGATCGACGATCCCAGACACATTTTGCGAGGGACAAGTTTGGATGTGCATGTGGGGCATGTCACTCTTCGTGATTATCAGGATGATGGACCAAGGGAACATCATGAGTATGATGGTCAACCCGCACCGTTAGCAGCAGTGACTCCACAGCGGATGGAGGAGGAAGATGTGCGTGACTCGGGTCACGAAGCTGATGCGGAATCTAGTGAAAAGATGGAAACGGATGCTGGTTCGGATGGAGAGTGAAGCCCGATGTTTCTGATAGTGTCTAGATGTCCTAGTGTCTAGGATCTAGTTCCCAATCGAGGATTACCTTTGTGAAATACTAGTAATGTAATCATGCTACTTTTTCTATGTTTTTAATTAAGTTTCTAAACTTGGGTTATGTAATATTTTGTAACCATTAGCAACTTTTGAAAACTGTTGGAGACGAGACTTCGATGCTACTGGTTTATAATCAAATGCTAATGGTAATGACGACGTTATGTATTTTTAATGGTACTTTGGTTGATGGAAGTTTCAAGTAACATCTCGATTTTAGTGAAGTGGTATTATCAAATGTTGGACTTGTGTTTTAAAAAAAAAATGGTCTCATTTTTACAACAAACTAATAACAAATTAGTAATAGTTTTGGAAATGAAAATCGGGCTGTTACATTAGGTGGTATCAGAGCAACGGTAATCCTCAGTGGCCTTAAGCATAGCCTTATATGCTTACTCTGTGTGACTCTGTGCGTCTATAGTGTAGGTTTGAGTTGTTGTGTCGAACCTTTTTGTTTCATTTTCAAGATGAGTCGTACACGTGGAAGACCTCCTGGTTCGGGTTCGAGAATCTCTGGTGAGGGCGCTGAAATCCCAAATTTGGCGAATCTTATGGCTCAGATGACAGCAGTAATGGCGGGCGTCAACGATAATCTGCAAGCGCTACATCGACAAGCACAACAAAATTTCAACAATCAACAACAAGCCGAGAACTTGGAAGCACAGGGATACAAGGGATTGGATGAATTTTGTCATCGCAACCCAAAAGAGTTTGCTGGAGGTTTCGCTCCGGATGCAGCAGTAGAGTGGATAGAGGATTTGGAAAGAATTTTCGGAGGTATGGTACAGTGCAATGATGAGCAAAAGTTGGCTTATGCTGGATATGTGCTGACAAAAGAGGCTGCAGCATGGTGGCGAATTACCAAGCAAGTAATGTTGAATGCGGGAGGAGTGCTGATATGGGAAGCTTTTAAGCAGAAATTTGTGGAGAAGTATTTTCCGGTGTATCTAAGGACTGAGAAAGAGATGGAATTTTTAAGGTTGACTCAAGGAAACCTGTCAGTTGATGAGTATGCCTCGAAATTCGAAGAGCTGGTTAAGTATGTACCTCAATATGCTGGACGAGAGAATGAGCCATCAAAATGTGCCAAGTTTAAGGATGGTCTCAATCCGGAAATCAAGTTAGCATTTTCTCACCTAGAGATAGAAGACTTTGCTAATCTGGTGAATAGGTGTCGTATGTATGAGGGAGGTTTGAAGGCAAGGAGTGCAGTTGAGAAGGTGACAAATCCATCTTCATCTCATGGACCGATTCGAAATCTTCCTTTTCATAGAGCCTCTCTTGTGGAAAGTATCGGACCCCAAATCCGTACTCTGGATCTGGTGGAAGAAGGGATCAACGTTTTGGAGGAAGTGGACAAGGTGGAAACTTTGGAGGCAATGGTAATCGTGGTGGAAACCGTGGAAGCAACAGCTTTGGGGGAAGCCGCATGGGTCATAGTGGTGGAAATCGTAACAGCTTTGGCGGAATGAGATCAGGAACTACACCTCCTCGTTGCAACAAGTGTGGTCGCAATCATTTTAGTTCGATGTGTCCACCGAGGAATCCAAATTGTTTCAATTGTGATAAGCCTGGTCACATTGCAAAGGATTGCAAGGAACCCAAGAAAGTGGCTAATTCAGGGAATGCAAATCGACTTACTCTGCAAGGGAGAGTGTTCACGATGAGCGGAGCTGAAGCCGCGAATGCTGCTAATCTGATCCAAGGTGAATGTTTCATTCATAAGACTTCCTTATTAGTGTTGTATGATTCGGGTGCTACTCTGATGATGTGGTGAATAAATTAAAGTTGAAAGTAGACGCTTTACCTTATAATTTGATTGTTTCTACCCCTAATGATAAACCTGTGATAGTGTCCACCTATTGTTCTAATTGCCCTGTAGAGATAGAAGGTAATGTAACAACCCGATTTTTGTAACTCAAAATAACTAACTTTTATTTATTAAAGTTGCAAAAATGAGGCCAAATTTTTTTTTTAAAACATTATTGAAAAGTCATTGGTGCCCTCAACACCTTTTATTGAAAACTGAGTTGTTACTAAAACATTACTTTACATAAAAACTTTCATCTCCATTGAAACAAAATATTCATGACGGTTTCTCATCAGGTTACATTGTTCAATTCTTCAAAGAAGAAGTATTCCACAAAACAAAATTTAAAAGCGTAGCTGAATTACATCAATGGTTCTTTGCTCGGTAATCCTTGACTCAACATTAACCACAAACTTAAGCTAAAAAAAAGAAACTCAGGTCATCTTAACTAAACACCACTACTTTTGATTCCTCGTAATGAAGACAACCGGGTGCGGCTTCCTTTTCTTCTCTGACTTTTCCTTCGTACCGGAGGATACTGTTGTCTCCGTGGCAGACTCCACTTTAGAACTGGGCTTTAGCTCCACACTGAACAGCTTCACGGATTCCTCTTTGGCTTCCTCCCTTGGCGGCGGTTCATCACTATTATATCCCAGTACAGAGACGCTTCCAAAACACGATCCCGTTGTCGATCCACTTAGCTTGTGTTCTGGATCCGCGATCACCAATTGCGTACATCCCGTCCACACCCATCCATAGCTTGTGGGTTTCCATCCATTTCCCTGACGACGCCATGTAGTAATCTCTAAACGTTGCTCCATCTGCCCGTTGAGATACCAGCCATACCGATATGACAACGAACAGGAGAGAGTAAGCGATCCGAAAGACGAATCGTCGACGGTGTGGGATTACAGTAGGCGAGATGTCAAGACCATACAAGCATACAACATACAACAGACATACAACACAACAATCAAGCATATCATCATTATCATTCATTATTCTTATCATCGTTATTATTATCCTGTCACACTTATTATCATTCCTCAACATAATCCTTCCTTATCTCTCAATTCCTTTCGCAACTTCATCATTCCATAAATCTTTTTATCATTCTTAAACTTTTCTTAGCATGTCTTATTGAATTACAACCATCGACGATTGGGGAAACTTTAGAATATCATCGAGGTACTCGTTTCGTTCTCGGATAGCACTCACGTCTACATCTCCTCGGTCATGCACCCAACCTAGTCGGAAGCAAACAGGAGTACAGGACCTTTACCGTGCGGGCACGACAGCTGTCTCAACAATCAATTGGCTCCAAGCCAGGAGAACTGTAGAAAACTCGGGTACAGTCTCAATTCAAATCATATCATTTCAATTCATATATAATCAAGGCACACTGTAGAAAACTCGGGTACAGTGGCAATCAAAATGCCCCACTCCAGTCCCTCTCACTGTTCAAGATTTGCAATCTAGGGGGCGTCAATACTATTCTAGTTGCGCTGCAGAACTTACCACGACATTGGACCCAGTCCCTACCACGTTCGTATACCACATGTGGAATTCGTTCTACCTAGAAAGTACTCAAGACTTCTTGACGTTTCACCGTCATCGTCCTCCCCTAATGCAATCTCCACTTGAGTATCCCTGATACCCATGGTCTCTTCCTCTCCACTACTTCGATATCACACTCATAGCTCACTGCGTTAATGTCTTTTAAAGTCTTTTATCTTTTAATTATCCTAAGGTCGGCCCATCCTTCGTGCATCCCTTCAATGAGTCCCGACCACTAACTTTGCACAATCTTTCTCTCATCTTTTCTCAACATAGCACAGAGCTGGGTTCACATCATCATACTTGCATCTCACTTCACAACTTTTCTCAGCAATCTCATTTCTTAAACTTTCTCAAAATCATAAACTTTCACAAAATCTCTTTTCATAATCTTTCTCAAATCTTGTTCCATAAATTTTTCTCAAAATCACCTTTTGTAATTTCTTCAAAAGTCTCGTTTCGCAAAATTTTCTCAAAGTATCATTTCACAAACTTTTTAAAAAATTCTTACTTCACAAACCTTCTAAAAATTTTCTTTCATCACTTTCCAAAAATCTCATTTCAAAAAATTTCTGAAAATCTCTTTTTACAAAATCGTCAAAAATCTCAGTTCACAAACCTTTCTTGAAAACTCACTTCATAAACTTTTACAAAATCTCTTTTCACAAATTTACTAAAAAAAAATCTTGTTTCAAAAATTCTCATTTTCAAAAACCTTTTCAAAAACCTCATTTCACAAACTTTTCTTAAAACATCATTTCACAATTTTCTCAAAAACCTCGTTTCGCCAACTTTTCGTAAAATCCCATTTCGCAAACTTTTCACAAAATCTCCTTTCACAATCTTTTTCAAAATACCATTTCACAAACTTTTTCAAAAACCTCAGTTCGTAAACTTTTTCAAAAACCCCATTTCAGTGAGCGCTAGTGGAGGAGCAAGCTCAACTCAACACAAGCCTCATTCCAACAACATCATCAACGGAGCCCAGCTCCACTCAAATCACATCTCATTTCAGTAATCAACACCACATCACTTTCCCAGCTCTGGCTTAGCCTCATTTTTATCATCGAATCTTTCCCCAATCACAACACTTTATCTCTTTTCCAATCAATCTCATATCCTTTATCATCATTCCTTTATTCTTGTGTCTTTTACTTTCACCAACTTATTTATTTCCTTTTTATTTGCAGGACGTAACAGACGTCCATCAGCATGATACTCATATAAATCAACAATATTAAATTTCATCATGCATAAATAAATAAATAAATATGAGCATGCTATTTCACATCATCAACATACAATCATCACACAATACCAATGTGGTCTTTGACATCTTCGTATAAGTGGCCACACAACACAAACAATTGCCACTATACTACTGACTCCGAACCACTAAGTTCCGATCTTTGAGATGATACGGAACGTCCTAATATGTCACCTAAATACCACGGTGTCTTAGGAAAGCTTCTCTCTCACCTGAGGTCCAGCAATTAAACGTACACG
This sequence comes from Crotalaria pallida, assembly GCA_037953625.1. NCBI lineage: Eukaryota > Viridiplantae > Streptophyta > Magnoliopsida > Fabales > Fabaceae > Crotalaria > Crotalaria pallida. Next base: position 43,684,519 of record CM075650.1, on the reverse strand, counting down.
ATCTCCGCGGATCCTTGTCGCTGCCAGCTGCCCCAATCCCTCATCTTAACAGTCCTCGTATTAAATAAAACACGTTTACTTTATTAATTTGCATAAGAATTCTTTTCTTAACTCAACACACAGTCCGTTCCTCGTCGGGAGACTGAAAAACATAACTGTTTTCTCAAAACAAATCCCATATTTTCTAACACTTTAAGTATCTCAAAACCATTTGAAAACATCATATAAAATAATTTTAAATCATTTGGTTTAGTTGCTGGTCCTTCTTGGACAGCACCTTAAACACGTTGGAAAACAGCGAAAAATTCACTGTTTTTAATCTAACTTCTCCTCAAATCAATTACCACTTAAAAACCATACTTCAAATCATATAAACACATTTTTAAAGTTAAGAAACAACTTTAAATAATTCTGGACAGCAAAAGATTACTTCACAAAATCACTTTAATAAAAATCCGAAAACATCGTAAAAACAATTTTTATTTTAAATACTTCTTTAACTTGAAATTAACACTTTAAAACTCAAGCTTTTGTCATAAAACAAATCTTGGACAGCCATTAAATACAATCCAACAATCCAAATAGATCAAATCAAATCATCTTAAAATCAATTGCTTTCAAAACCAATTACGCACTCAAATATTTTTCAAACATCAACTAGCACACAATCACAACAATACTTAGATGAATTAAGTCATGCAAGCAATTAACTAATCATTTAATTTAATTATAAATCACACACTTATTCACTTAATTATTTTCTAAACATTTTCATTTTCATTTTTACCTTCTTTATTAAAAAAGAGACCGAATTGAATGAGCCTAACATATAAACTTTATTCCTTCCTTTTTGATCATAAAACCGTGAGCTTCACATAGGCTTTTAACAGACTAAAATTTCCTTTCTTTAACTTATATCAACACTATAAGAACCTACAATCGGTGGGTGAAATAACTAGGATACACTAAGAGAACACCTAGAAGGGGGGGTTGAATAGGTGTTAGATAAACCTTGAAAGATTTTCGCAAGAAACAAATCAAAACGATTAAAACAAATGATTTTCTTGAAATTTTCTTCTATTAATCGATTAACAAGTCAACTAATCGATTAATGCCGAATGATCAATTCAAACTAATCGGTTAATGAAACCAATTACTCGATTAATCAATGTTAAAATTGAAAAATCACTTTTCAATCAAATATGAAAATCAATCAATTAACACATATGATCAGAGATAAAGCGGAATTGATTAACACCAATATTCTTATTGATTACCTAGGTTATGAAAATGATTTTCCCCAAATCAATTTTGCACAATTAAGATTCAATTCAATCAATTATGAAAAATCACTTTTTCTAGGTTTTCAACCAAGAACACAATTAATAACAAGAATTGTAAAGAGTAGAGAGTTTAGAGATACGACACAGTGATTTATCCTGGTTCACTTTCATCCACTTGAAAGCTACTCCAGTCCCCTCTTCAACCAAGAGAGATTCTTCACTATGGGGAATTAGAGTTTCTCAAATTACAAGTAAATGCCTCACAAGACTCCCTTCTTGCTAGCCTACAAGAGATACCACACCCTTGCCTTGTAACCCTATTGATATCTAATCTAACCTCTTCTCTTGCTTGCCGATTACCCACAACAAGACTTCCAATGCTTTGAGATTCTTCAAAGACTTCCACTTGCTTGCTTCACTACAAGACTTCCAAGTGCTTGATGATATGCCACACCAAGGCTTCCAAATAACTTTGCTTGATGAATAACTTCTTCAAGACTTCCTTTGTTGTAGAGTGTTTGCCTTCTTTGCAATGATTACAACTCAAATGAAAACAAAATAACAATCCTATAAATCTCTTTCAAAAGCTATGAAAATATCAACATGAGAGATTCAAGGTTCTTGATCAAAGAATGTAAAAATTAGAACTTTGATCTTGAGAAAGTGAGAGAGAATAGAGTGGCTTGATTCTTTGTAAAATGAATATAAAAATAATGATGGAATATGATCACAAAGGTTAGAAATAGGTTTATATAGAATACCCAAAAGTTAGGAATTGTTAAAAGTGCTTTTGAGAAGTGAAAAACGCATTTTAAAAACCATATCTGATCGTGTTACTCGAGTAACAAAGTGGCTAATCGAGTAACCATGCCTTAATCGAGTAATGCCGCAAGCCTGTAAAAATTTACTCGAGTAAAAGTCAAGATAATTGATTATCAAAAGTTGTTAATCGATTATTAGTTCAAAATATACTGTTACTCGATTATCAAAATCTGTTAATCGATTATTTGGATTAAAAATCACTTAAAACTTGTTTTCTCAAAAACTAAACCTTTTCTTTCAAACCTTTAAGCCACCTATTGATTTTAGGCAAAGTGAATACTCAAAATATGATATAATCATGACTATGATAGAGATTCACTACCCTCTAATGATTCTACCCAAACTCAAACTAAGAGACTTGAGAGGCTAAAGATAAAACAATAAAACATAAACTACCAAACTAAGTCTTCATGAGTTGGCTCTCTCTTTATCACTTGATGTTTGTTGTTGCTTGTTGAGCTTGAACTTGATCAACACATTTAAGCTTGTTCAAAACCTTTTGGCATTTATCAAAACATTCTTCATGGATCTTACAATATCCCCCTTTTTGAAAATGACAAACATGTTTTGAAGTTGTGAAGTTGTTGATGCTTGAACCATTTGATCACTTGGTGAGACTCTTGCTCCCCCTCAATTTATGCTTTTGACATTTGAAATCTAATTGAGATAAAAGCTTGATTCTCCCCCTATCGCCAACAACTTTGCTCAACCTACATAAAAACAACAAAACAAACCTTTCTCCAAAACAAAATATTATTTCTTTTCAAAACATACATTTCTCTTCAAAACATACATTTATCCCCCTTTGGCATTATCAAAAAGTAATATATACCAATTGAAATATAAAATACTAAGCCAAATATAAGAGAAACTATGTCATATATAGAGATATCTAAACCAAAATAGAGAAATTAATAACCATACTATCTCTATATCAAACATTTCTTCAATAGCATGATAATCATCTAATAATCACTCAATGATACCAATTGAAACAATTGTATACCAATTGTAATACTAATTGTAAGAATTTGATACCAATAGTATTTTCTCAAAAGTATAAACAATATCACATCAAGAGAAATAATACTAATTGTAACTAAACAAATACCAATTGTATAATATTAATTGAGAATAGTACCAATTGAGAGAATTATGAGTAATATCTAACAATATCAAATGTTACCAATTTGTAGGATCTTTTCTTCATACCAATTGAAGATGTCCAACAATATCAATTGTGTCAACTTGTAGGACTTTTACTTGAGATTTGAAGAAATGTGTATAGACCTTCATTTGCATCTTCAATCATACCTACAAAAACAATCATGCTTTGATTTTTGGTATCCAAATGGTTTTGGATCCATTTTTGTTAGTGTAGGGACTCTCACCCTTTTTCACCCAAACAAAATCTCCTTTAGGTATACCATGCACTTTAATATAACACACATTTGAAGTATGTCCATGAGTACCACAATAGAAACATGTTGGTGCATTTGAAAAATCAACTTTAGAAAAATCAACAACATTTCTATGAGATTTACTCTTAGCATTAGTATAACCCAAACCAAACTTATTTGAATTTTCTCTTTGAAAATTTAACATTGTGCGCAATCTAATATCACCATTTGTGAAACTTGCAAGCTTATTTTTCAAAATAGCATTTTCATTTTAAGCAACTTGCAATCCTCACAATCAACCACATTATTAAATCTACTAAAAAAATTACAAGAAGAACTAGCATATATAAGATCAAGAGTTTCATTTTGAAGATTAAGCTCATCAACTTGTTTTTGAAGTTCTAAAATCTCTTTTTGATGTTTCAAAATGAGCTTCTTCCTTTCAATGTTTTTCAAAGCTAGTTTCTTGAGATGTTCATGCATTTCTTCATAAGCATTATATAGAATTTCATATTTGGAAGAAATTTCGGATTTAGTTTCACTTACATCGCTTTCGTAGCTTTGCTCACTTGATTCATCATTTGAACTTTCCTCTTCATCTACTAGAGCTATCAAGTTGAGACAAGCGACATCTTCATCATCCGAAGAACTATTCGATGTGCTTTTCTTGTCATCTTCATCATCACTATTCCAAACTATGTATGCTCTTTTAGATTTTGAATTTTTCTTTTCTTTCTCCTTCTTCTTGAGATACTTAGAGCATGAGTACTTGAGATGACCGGGCTTTCCACATTCATGGCAAACTATACCTTCTTTTGATGTCTTGGTCTTGTAGTGTGGGGAATCCTTCTCTTTACTTTTGTTCTTGTTCAACCTTCCTTTTCTCCTTAGAATCTTATTAAACTTTCTTAGTAGAAGCTTCATCTCCTCTTCATCAATGTCCGAATCGGTATCTTCATTATCATCATCATCATCATCATCATCGGAACTCTCTTCCTTTTTATATGACCTTTTAGCTTTAAGAGCAATTCCTTTTCTCTCTTTGTACTTATCCGACTCTTCATGCATTTGCAAACGTCCAAGCTCCATTTCATGTTCTTGTAGCTTTCCGAAAAGTGTTGCTAAGTCCATGGTGTCCAAGTCCTTTGATTCAACAATTGCGGTAACCTTGGGTTGCCATTCCCTACTTAGACATCTTAAAACTTTGTTAACAAGTTCACAATTCACGAAAGTTTTACCAAGAGCGATGAGATGATTAACAATATGAGTAAAACGGTTTTGCATAAAACATATAGATTCATTAGGCAACATACGAAACAATTCATATTCATGCATCAAAGAATTTAATCTAGCACGCCTAACTTCACTAGTGCCTTCATGTGTGACTTGCAAGGTGTCCCACATTTCTTTGGCATCACGACATTGGGAGACTCTAAAGAACTCATCATAAGATAGAGCGGAGGTGATGATATTCTTTGCTTTTAAATCATATTGAATTTTCCTTTTATCATCATCGGTCCACTTATCTTTGGGAGTAAGTGTAAGCACACCTTCTACATCTTTTAAGGGAATATAAGGACCATTTTCAATGGCTTCCCAAATGTTCACATCTATAGCTTCTATAAAGATTCTCATCCTAATTTTACAATAAGCATAACCCTCTCCACCAAACATAGGAGGGCGATTTATTGAAGCACCTTCACCACCAAAGGGTACGAATCCCATTGTAGTTTCCTCAAGGATCTTAACGAAAAAGCTCTATGCTCGTGTCTTTCGACCGAGCTCTGATACCAATTGTTGAAACCTACAATCGGTGGGTGAAATAACTAGGATACACTAGGAGAACACCTAGAAGGGAGGGTTGAATAGGTGTTAGATAAACCTTGAAAGATTTTCGCAAGAAACAAATCAAAACGATTAAAACAAATGATTTTCTTGAAATTTTCTTCTATTAATCGATTAACAAGTCAACTAATCTATTAATGCCGAATGATCAATTCAAACAAATCGATTAATGAAACCAATTACTCGATTAATCAATGTTAAAATTGAAAAATCACTTTTCAATCAAATATGAAAATCAATCAATTAACACATATGATCAGAGATAAAGCGGAATTGATTAACACCAATATTCTTATTGATTACCTAGGTTTTGAAAATGATTTTCCCCAAATCAATTTTGCACAATTAAGATTCAATTCAATCAATTATGAAAAATCACTTTTTCTAGGTTTTCAACCAAGAACACAATTAATAACAAGAATTGTAAACAGTAGAGAGTTTAGAGATACGACACAGTGATTTATCCTGGTTCACTTTCATCCAATTGAAAGCTACTCCAGTCCCCTCTTCAACCAAGAGAGATTCTTCACTATGAGGAATTAGAGTTTCTCAAATTACAAGTAAATGCCTCACAAGACTCCCTTCTTGCTAGCCTACAAGAGATACCACACCCTTGCCTTGTAACCCTATTGATATCTAATCTAACCTCTTCTCTTGCTTGCCGATCACCTACAACAAGACTTCCAATGCTTTGAGATTCTTCAAAGACTTCCACTTGCTTGCTTCACTACAAGACTTCCAAGTGCTTGATGATATGCCACACCAAGGCTTCCAAATAACTTTGCTTGATGAATAACTTCTTCAAGACTTCCTTTGTTGTAGAGTGTTTGCCTTCTTTGCAATGATTACAACTCAAATGAAAACAAAATAACAATCCTATAAATATCTTTCAAAAGCTATGAAAATATCAACATGAGAGATTCAAGGTTCTTGATCAAAGAATGTAAAAATGAGAACTTTGATCTTGAGAAAGTGAGAGAGAATAGAGTGGCTTGATTCTTTGTAAAATGAATATCAAAAAAATGATGGAATATGATCACAAAGGTTAAAAATAGGTTTATATAGAATACCCAAAAGTTAGGAATTGTTAAAAGTGCTTTTGAGAAGTGAAAAACGCATTTTAAAAACCATATCTGATCGTGTTACTCGAGTAACAAAGTGGCTAATCGAGTAACCATGCCTTAATCGAGTAATGCCGCAAGCCTGTAAAAATTTACTCGAGTAAAAGTCAAGATAATTGATTATCAAAAGTTGTTAATCGATTATCAGTTCAAAATATACTGTTACTCGATTATCAAAACCTGTTAATCGATTATTTGGATTAAAAATAACTTAAAACTTGTTTTCTCAAAAACTAAACCTTTTCTTTCAAACCTTTAAGCCACCTATTGATTTTAGGCAAAGTGAATACTCAAAATATGATATAATCATGACTATGATAGAGATTCACTACCCTCTAATGATTCTACCCAAACTCAAACTAAGAGACTTGAGAGGCTAAAGATAAAACAATAAAACATAAACTACCAAACTAAGTCTTCATGAGTTGGCTCTCTCTTTATCACTTGATGTTTGTTGTTGCTTGTTGAGCTTGAACTTGATCAACACATTTAAGCTTGTTCAAAACCTTTTGGCATTTATCAAAACATTCTTCATGGATCTTACAAACACAATAAAATCAAGTATTGTAACATCCTCACTTTTAATAGTTAATATTAGATTTTAATAAAATCAGAGTTTGAAAATTCATTTTTAATTTTTGATCTCTTTTGAAAAGTTTTACGAAAATCCGGCAGAGTTTCCTCTGTTTTTCTGACTTCCCAAAAATTTCCTTCTAAAAACCTGTCAGTCCAGAATTATTTAAAAACATAAACATAACAGATTAAAAACCAGTTCAGATCCTAACGCCCGATCAGTACCAGTCTTAGGGCATATAACTACACATATTATACATTACAAAAATAACAGTTTTTAACGTAATAAAATTCACTCAGGGTATCACAAATACACTCCACATGGTGGAGAGTTTCCAGTTCGGCCCGCAACAGTGTAAGCTCCGCTTCCGTACCTGTAAAATGATATCAAGAAGGGTAGGATTACACAGAACTTAAAAAGATAAATTCTAAAAGAAGACATAGAAAATAACTAAGCCTACTTAATTATTAATATATTTTATTCACAATTAATTCACATAAATAAACTCTTTTAGTCCTTTCTAAATTCTCACATTCTTTTAATTATTAATTCTCTTTTCATTCTTTCATTCTCATTCTTTTATCTATTTTCCTTTCCATTCTTTTTCCTTTTAATCGACACGCCTTACCAGGCTCGCATCGATGCCGATACGCCTTACCAGGCTCGCACCGGACTTTTATCTTCTTTTTAATCTCTTTAATCGACACGCCTTACCAGGCTCGCATCGACGCCGATACGCCTTCCTAGGCTCGCACCGGACTTTTATCTTTCCTTTTTAATCGACACGCCTTACCAGGCTCGCATCGATGCCGATACGCCTTACCAGGCTCGCATCGATGCCGATACGCCTTACCAGGCTCGCACCGGACTTTTATTCTCTTTTCTTTTTAATCGACACGGCTTACCAGGCTCGCATCGATGCCGATACGCCTTACTAGGCTCGCACCAGCTTTTATTTTCTTTCTTTCTCTTTCTTTTTTTTCTTTCTCTTTCTTTTTCTTACGACTGAGTCCAACAGACCATCAGCCGATTACCTTTATTATTTCTTTATTTCTTTACTAGCGACAGGGTCTACCGACCGCCTGCCACCCCATCATTTAATTCTTTTAGTGATGACAGTGGCTACCGCCCGCCTGCCATTGAAATCATTCCTTTCTTTTATTTCTTTTAGGGATAACAGGGACTTCCGTCCGCCTGTCATCGTATTCATTCTTTTCTTTTATTACCTTTAGTGATAACAGGGACTTCCGTCCGCCCGCTATCGGATAACAGGGACTTCCGTCCGCCTGCTATCGAATTCATTCTTTCCTTTTATTACGACTGAGTCCAACAGACCATCAGCCATTCTCTTTTCTTCTTTAATTATTTATCTTTTCTCTTATTATAAATTAAGTAAATCCTTTATACTTATCTCAATCTTTTACTCTTTATTTTCGTTTAGGACTTATCACACTTTCCCTCGTCTTCTACTTTAATCTCTTTCTTTTTACTAATTACTCTCGCTTTTATTCAACTTTACTCTGTGGCTCATCATCCTATTGTTCATTTTACCTCTATTTCAGTATTTCTCTTTCTTTTCCTTTTCCTACTATTAATTATCCAAATGTCCATCTCACTCTACTTAGCTTTAATATAGTCATTATACTTTAATTCCCGCTTGCAAATTCTTCATTGGTTCTATGATTCCTCTCTCTTACCCTATCATTTACTTATTTACTTATTTTCCCCTAAATAATACTCCACTCTATTTATATCCCGCTATTACACTCCATCTTCTTTTATTATTATCTTTTCATTAGATTCTTTACTTATTACCCACTTATATTTAATATTTAGTTTAGTCTTTTATTCCTACTCCATTATTACCCGACAACCCTTAACTAATTCCTCTCCGTATTCCTTTATGGTTTTCGTATTTTAACTCCTCATTTACCTTATATTTAATTTTAATAATCCTCCTCTCCTCGCCTACCACATTTACCCGATATCCTTTTACTCTCTCGTTCCATTGGTTCTCTCTAACATTTCCCTTGGTTTTATTTTGTGCTTTCCTATATTTTCATTCTATATTAACTCTACTAGTATCCTAAATACATTCATTCTTTCCCAACTTTATTCTCCGCGCATACATTCTATTCCCTAGGGTGTGGTTTCTATTAACAATTTTGTTCACTTTCTTTACGTCCACGAGGGTTACCCTAAGGTTCATTAACATACTTTTAATTACTCTATTCCTAGCTACCACTATAGCATCCTAGAATTTACTTCTTAAGCTAAGGTAACGCGAACCCTCTTACCTCGGGCTTTTTAAATAGAACCTGGATTTTAGCTCTGCGACGATGACGGCGTCGGTGTTGCTCCTCGTTAGCGGGGAACGATCGTGACTAGACTGAGGCAAAGCTTCGAGCTCCGAGGTTCCCGACACGAGCCCAGCACGATCACAGACCGGTAACGGCGCCGGTGACGTCCGTGGAGAGAGAGAGAGAGAGCTCACGGTGAGAGAGAGGGAGCTCGGCCCAAGAGGAAGGAGAGGGCGAGTATGGGGTTTATGAAGGTGGTGACCGTGGAGGTGGCCGGTGTGGTGGCGGTGGTGGCCCTTGGTGGTGGCGGCCGTGAGTGGGGAGTGAGAGAGGGAGAGAGAAAACAAAGAGAGACAAGGGAGGAGAGAGAGAAGATCTATGGAGGAGGGAGAGAGAGACCGAGGTGGATGGCGGTGTTGGGCAGCGGTGATGGTGGCGGTCGGGGTCGGAGGAGGGAGGGAGATCGGGTGGAGAGAGAAAGTGGGGTTGGAATGGGGGTTTCGACCCCCAAAACGTGTTTTTAATGTTGCAGACCGAAAAATACTCGAGTGTTTCTGTAAACACTCGAGTGTTTTTCCCCAAAATACGCGAGTATTTCACAAAATACTCGAGTAAAATGATCAGATACTGCTAGTTTGCTTTTCTATTTTTCAGCTATTTTCTCCCAACTTCAAATAGCCATAACTTCTTCGTTCACCGTCGGATCTTGCTCAAATTTGACGAGTAACTTTCTAAAAATCATATCTTCATATGCAACGGTGGAAATTGTGTTTGGAGTCTTAAATCTTTTATTTTGAATTTCCTAACGTCGGGTGTTTATAACACCGAAAAATCGATTTTTTACACTCGCTTGGTCTTCTTTAAATTTGCTTTTCGATGCCAATGCTCTTTAACTCCTTCATGGCACTCGAAGAATTCCTAACCCATCATTTTAAATCCCTTTTAGGATAATCCTTATTTCCAAATCTTATCATTATTCTAATTATTATTAGAATTAAAATTCGGGATGTTACAAGTATCATGTCAAAGAGCTTCATCTTCCAAATCTTAAAAATTTTCATGCATACACTTTAGAAATCTTTGAATCAATAAGAAATCCACATGCATGTATCTTTTTCATGAAAAACAAAACATGATCTCTTGGTTTTAAGCTTAAACCGAATTCTTCATCATTAAAATCAAGGTTAAATTTCAAATCTTCAATATGCAAGAACATAAGACATAGATCAAATTAAGAATCATTTTCCAAAAACTTGTTTTCCTTAGTTTCCTTGCAAAACCTTGATGATCTCTAAGAAAGATCAAAATCTTTTTACTTAAAAATAACATGCATGTACCTAAGTCTTGTAGATCAAGCCATGAAATCAATCATAATAGTACAAATCAAAGATAAAAATCATTTTGAGTAGAAAAAGGCCAAAACCGTGATGAACATTGAAGAAAAATCAAGTCTTTTTGTTCAAAACAACATGCACGTGCCAAAGATCAAGACTTTTTCATAATTCAACACAAGATCAAAGCTTTTTATTTATAGATCTCATGCAAAGTCCAAGAACCAAACTTTTTCATGAACAAGTTAAAAATCAAGACCAAAATCAAGGCTTTATCAAGATCAAGCTCAAAGATCAAACATTTCAACACCTCAAATCAATTTTTCTAAACATGAGATTAACATGCAATGACTTAGATCAAATCAAAAGGCATCAAGACTTATTCTTTAGTCATGGCCGAATTACATAGTTTATGATCTAGTGTTTTATAAGTTCAGTTATTCTTTAAAATTCAAGATCAAGGTATAGATGACACATGCATGTATTCAAATCAACCAAAATCATCATCAAACTAACATGCAACACCAAAGATCTTAACTTTATCATCAAGCAAGTTTAGATCACACATTTACTCATCAAATAAACTCTTAAACATATTATGGTTCACGGTTTTAGGTATTTAAAATTTAACATGCAAAGAGATTTACTTCAAACTTCACAAAAATCTCAACAACTTTTTAGATCTTTAAGGTTTAGTTTAAAAAGTATCAAGATCTATCATGAAAAACATTTAACTGAATCATAAGTCCATGGTTTAGCTTATTACAAATTTCTTTTAGTTTCAAAAGTCCAAGATCAAGCATAAATAACACATACAAAGAAATAAAAGAGGAAATATCACATGATCAAACAAAAACCTAAACTATTACAACTTCTTCTTGACCTTCGAAATACACACCTAAGAAAGAGGTTGATCTTCTAGCTTCTAAGCTCTTGGATCTTCAAGGGAGGTCTTGGGTTTTGGCTTGATCTCCTCTTCTTCTTCCTCTTTTTCACTCATGGCTCCCTCTCTCTTTTCTCTCTCTCTCTCTCTCTCTCTAAGTTTCTCACTAAGAGTTTGTTTTGCTCTTAGTGTTGGTGTGTTTGGAAATGAGAGGAAATGAAAGGAATGAAATGAGAAATGAATAATATGAACTTAAGGGCCAAGGCTTATATAGGAAATTTGTGAGCTTACTATTTTGCCCCTTGGTAATTCGGTCATGGGTGTATTTTGGAAGGGCAATTTTGGTTCTTCTAATTGTTGCATGGGTGGATTTTATCAAGGGAACCAAGGGGAGTAATTCATGGCTTTAGGTCACTTCATGTCTTTCTACTTCTTTAAATTTCTTACTAATCCTATTTTATTTAACTTCCAAATGGTTCCATGTCCTAAAAATAAAATCATGGGCTTACCCTCATGCATACATACACACGTAGCACACATACATGCATACACACATTATCCTTTTATATCTTAATCATAGTTACCTTAGAACAATATAATCACCAATTCACATAATAACACAAATATCTTTAAAGAATTATATTAACACAATTATTTTTATACATCATACATCAAACACATATCAAACCAACACATATACACATATATGCATAGAAAATAAATCTTTTCTCATAAAACCACTCATGCACGAAAATCACAATTTCCTTAAAACACGAAGATATCAAATACATGATCATTTCTTAAAATTTCAACTTTAAAACTCACAATATTTTCTCATGAAAATCATTCCTTTAAAATCTTCCATCACTTTGAAATCATGAAATAAGAAATTCATTTGAGGAAATACTTTTTCAAAAACACTTTTCTCAAAATAATTATCTTTAATACTTAAAACAATACGAGGAATTTGCGGGGTGTTACAGATAACACCTATTTTGTTGACTTGATTCAACTACCCCTTTCTCAAATAGATGTTATCTTAGGAATGGACTGGCTTATGAGGAATCATGTTCTTCTGAACAGTTCCGAAAAGTCATTAGTCTTTAGTAAGACCCAATCTTCTTTACCTAAACCCAAAGACCCCGAGCATTTATCTGCCAAGCAAGTTCAAGTTTCATTGAAGGATGGAGCAGTGGCCTACATGTTCTTAGCTTCATTGGATGTCAAGAAGGATAAGGAGCTACACGAATTGACGGTGGTTAAAGATTTTCCGGAGGTATTTCCAGAAGAGATATGTGGTTTACCTCCAATTCGAGAAGTTGAATTCTCAATTGATGTAATCCCTGGAACTGGACCTATTTCCAAAGCACCATATAGAATGGCCCCGGTGGAGTTAGCTGAACTGAAGAGGCAACTGGAAGAGATGTTGGAGAAAAATATGATACGACCTAGTGTGTCACCATGGGGAGCGCCGATTTTGTTCGTTAAAAAGAAGGATGGCAGTATGCGTTTGTGTACGGACTATCGTCAATTGAACAAGGTGACGATCAAGAATAAGTATCCTTTGCCCAGAATTGATGACTTGTTGGATCAACTGAAGGGAGAATCCGTATTCTCCAAGATAGATCTTCGGTCAGGATATCATCAGATTAGAGTGAAGGAGGAAGATATTCCTAAGACTGCTTTCAGAACTCGTTATGGGCAGTACGAGTATCTAGTTATGCCTTTTGGTGTAACAAATGCTCTAGCGATATTCATGGACTATATGAATAGGATTTTTCACCCTTACTTGGACTCATTCGTTGTCGTGTTTATCGACGATATTTTGATTTATTCCAAGACTAAGGAGGAACACGCAGAGCATTTAAGGACAGTCTTGACAATGTTGAAGGACAAGCAGCTTTATGCTAAGTTAGCAAAGTGTGATTTTTGGCTGGACTCAGTGCATTTCTTAGGGCACGTGATCACAAAGGATGGAATTGCGGTGGATCCTACAAAGGTAGAAGCTGTGCTGGAATGGAAAAACACCGACAACTGTGACAGAAATACGAAGTTTCTTGGGATTAGCAGGGTATTACCGTCGGTTTATCGAAGGATTTTCTCGCTTATCTCTACCTTTGAAAAAGTTGACGAGAAAAGGACAACTATTTGAATGGTCGGCAAAGTGTGAAGAGAATTTTCAAGAATTGATGAAGAGGTTAACAACCGTGCCAGTGTTGGTTTTTCTAGATACAACAAAGCCATTCTATGTATACTGTGACGCTTCGAAGCAAGGGTTAGGATGCGTGCTAATGCAAGAGAGGAAGGTAGTAGCCTATGCTTCGCAACAAGTGAAGGCTCATGAGCTTAATTATCCAACTCACGACTTAGAGCTGGCGGCAATGGTGTTTGCTTTGAAGATTTGGAGACACTACTTGTATGGTGTAAGGATTGAAGTTGTCAGCGATCACAAGAGTTTGAAGTACTTGTTTGAGCAGAAGGAGTTGAATATGCGTCAGAGAAGGTGGATGGAATTTTTGAAGGACTATGATTTCGAGCTACAATATCACCTTGGAAAGGCAAATGTAGTTGCTGATGCCTTAAGTAGGAAATCATTGCACGTCTCTGCATTGATGATAAAGGAATTGAAGTTGATTGAAGAGTTTCGATATTTGAATTTAAGAGTGGAGTTCAAACCTAAGAGCATGATATTGGGACAGTTGACAGTCTCAAGCGGATTTATGGAGAAGATAAAGGAACTTCAACTGAAAGATGAGGAGCTTCAAGCTAAGAAAGAAATTTCGGAAAAAGGAAAAGAAGTGGAATTCATAATTGGTAGTGATGGAGTGCTAAGATACAAAGATCGTGTCTGTGTACCAGATGATGCTGAGATGAAAGGAATGATATTGGAATAAGCTCATAAAAGTAAGTTGAGTTTTCACCCTGGCTCTCAAAAGATGTACCAAGACCTCAAGAATCTATTCTGGTGGTCTGGAATGAAGAGGGAAGTTGCGGAGTATGTGTCTCGATGCTTGACATGTCAGAAAGCGAAAATAGAGCATAAGAAGCCTGATGGTGAGCTACAATCATTGGCAGTGCCAATGTGGAAGTGGGATTGTGTAACAATGGATTTTGTCTCTGGTTTTCCTAAAACTCAAAAAGGATATGATGCTATATGGGTAATTGTGGATCGATTGACGAAGACTGCACGGTTTATTCCTATCAGTATGAAGTATCCATTGGATAGGCTGACTGAACTATATCTAAAGGAAGTGGTGAGATTGCATGGAGTACCTTCAAGCATAGTATCAGACAGAGATCCGCGTTTTACTTCTAAATTTTGGGTTAGTTTGCAAGCAGCGATAGGAACAAGGTTGGATTTAAGTTCGGCTTATCATCTGCAAACTGATGGGCAATCAGAGCGAACTATTCAAAAACTGGAAGATCTACTGAGAGCTTGTGTGATAGAGGATGCTGGAAATTGGGATTCTGTAACACCCTTAATTTTCGTCTCCCGAATAATAGGAAATTAATAATAAAAGTTTATTATTAATTTATAGAAATTTTCCAAGTTTATATTTTGTATTTAATTAGCCTTAAATATAAAAATAAGTTGAAATATTTTTATAGGGCAAATAAATGCAAAATATAAGGATATTGCATTTTGGTCCCTGAATGAGGACTAAAAGGTAATATTGAAAAGGTTCTTGGAGGGAAAGATTTAAAAATATTAATTTTTAAATTTTGTACTAATCTAACCGGTTAGTATTGCCCTGTAACCGGTTAGACGATGAACCCAGAAACTGGGTTAGTGGAATTTGATGAGTAATCACTTGATTAACCCCGTAATCGCCACGATTACAGCCTTAGATTGAGTGGAAACCACGCGTCGCTCTGCATGCAAGCCCAATTCGTCTATAAATTGTGGAAATTTGGAGGATTTAGGGTTGATTTCTGGTTTTAGGGTTGAAGGTGGCTCAGTTAGGGTTTCGTTTTCGTTCTGGGAAATTCGTCTTGGTCTTTGAGAGTTAGAGAGCAAAACACACATTTCTGAAAAGCTTGAATCAAGGGCTTTTCAGTGGTATACACCTTGTGAGCTGAGGGTTTGTGTGGAAGGAGGAATCAATCTTGGAAGCTTGAAGTTGAAGTCTGGGTTCTGAGTTTTTTTTTGTTCTGGAAGCTGAATTCCAGATCTGATTTTGGGTAAGTACAACCACCATTAAGCCTCCAATCGTTTCTATCTCCTAGTGCATGTTACTTAGAGTGGGTCCTAATTGTTTTCCCCAATTTCTTTGGCCATTTGCTATGTCAAAACTTCTGGATTTTGGACCCTGTTGATGGAATTCGTGATTGGAAACAGAACTTTGGGTTTGTGAGGAGTCTGTGGAGTTTTCTTCAAATTCAGTGTTGATTATCATCAAACTCAGTCTTAAGGTATGGGAGAAGTCTACCTTATACTAGATTTAGACTAAAATTCAAGTGATTTAGGATTTGAGTTAACAAAACTCAAAAAGGGCATTATGTGCAATATGGCACAAAGGCTTGGAGGCCAAAGTTTGGCTCACTGTGGTTTTGAGCAACTTTATATTGATGCATGCAAAGTATATGGAGGCTGAATTCTGAATTTGAATGCCTATTATAAGTTTTGTTGTATTAAATTGTGTTTATGTGAATTTTCATGCAATTTGATATCATAAACTTGATGCATGCAATTTGAATGTGTTTCTAGGTATAAACATGTTTATCTTAAGGCATATGAACTTTGTGAATATTGAGATTTGGTTAGATTTGAGAAAAGAAGAAAATGAATTGTTAAAACTCTTGTTTTAATGGACTGACTGCATAATCTAACCGGTTACTCGATATTCGTAACCGGTTAGACACTGCAAAATTTCAAATAAAAAAAATCAGTTCATTAATCAGTCCTGAAATTATAGTGGTTTCTACTCAAATCTATGCTTTAATCTCATTATACATAATATGAACATGAGTTGTTACTGACGAGACTCTTTCTCCTGGTCCGACTGACTTGGATAGGACTGCTTCTGCAGACCTTAGACCCAATGGTGGGGTCTCTACACTGTCGGGCGAGGTCGAGGAGGACCCTGTGGAGGATGAGAGCGAGGAGGAGGTGCATGTTGAGCCGACTGTTTCAGCTAGAGGTGGACCCGTTGGTTCATAGGAGCTTGCATAGCGTAGATGTTTTGGATCCTAGATCCTAGGGATAGAGCTGTGGAGGATCTGAGGAGCTGCTGAGGACACGGATGACTTGCTCTGGGACTTCGATTTTGGATTTTGTTATATATATTGTATATATCTGAGAGGTCTTAGAGTGAGCTTTTATTTTATGCAGCTGGTTTGTATATGTTTTATCAAAACTTGCTATCTCGACTTTTTATCACTTGCTACTGATTGTACTGATGGGGTTATGTTATGACATATATATATATATATATATATATATATATATATATATATATGATGTTTTTCTTTACCTCAGCTGTGCCCCATAAGTATTAATTTTCTTCCGCGAACTCTGATTTCTATTAAGAAAGGATTCGGCGATAAGTGTATGCTTTATATATTCAAATTCAACTCGAGAGGCAAATGGTGTGTTCTAATATTAACTATGAAGAGTATTTTCTATAGTTAAGGGAATGTTATCTCGAGAGCCTTTTTCGAAACTAAGATATCATTAAGCCGAACTTTCAAAAATGGTTTATGTTCAAAAAGGGTTTATGAATGAGCAAGTATTGGTTCTAAAAAGGAAAAATTTTCTAGCCCAAATTTTGATAGCAAGTATTCAATTATTTGGAAATATTAATTATTTTCAAGTTAAAAAGAGAGCGTCACACCCTTCGGTGGTATTAGAGCATTGGTCCTGTCCCTCATGGCCCCGAAGATGCAGCTAAGTATGGTATTCATAGTCGATTGAATATGTTTTTGAGTAAGTTAGTAGCATTTATGTTTTAAAGACCTTTTTAGTAACCCAAAGCCCATAGTGCAGGTCTTTCTATGGCAACCAGGAATAGAAATATTACTAATGAAATGTTAGAACGAATCACGACCGTGCTGGAAGGCATGCAGCAGCAGCAGAGACTACAACCATCTCAAGGGCGAGCTGGTAACCCATCTGCTGGCAACATGGCGAATCATGATGCTAAGACTCTGTCGGAGTTCAGAAAGTGCAACCCACCAAGGTTTGAGGGAGGTTATAGACCTGATGAGGCGAACAAGTGGTTGCATGAGATTAATAAGATTTTCCGAACTCTGGAGTGTTCTGATGAACAGAAGGTGACCTATGCAGTTTACATGCTTCACGGAGAAGCTGAAAACTGGTGGGATCACATTGTCCAATTGCTTAATTTTGAAAGGAGGGCAATCAACTAGGGAGTATTTATGGAGAAGTTTCTTAATAAATATTTTCCAGAAGATTTGCGGAGAAAGAAGGAAGTGGAATTCATGCAATTGAAACAGGGGGATATGAGTGTAGGAGAGTATGCTGCCAAGTTCGAGGAGCTGATGAAGTACTCTCCCTACTACTTAAATAACCCTGATGAAAGGAGTAAGTGTGTTAAGTTTGAAGGTGGACTAAGGCCGGAGCTGAAGTCTATCTTCAGTTATCAAAGGATTCAGAGTTTCCCTGCACTAGTGGATATGTGTAGAATGTATGAAGATGATAAGAAGGCTGAATTGGTGGGAAGTCAAGTGAAAGGGGTTGGACAGAACTATGGGCCACAGAGGAAGAAGAAGTTTGATCATCGGAATAATGGTCCATATTCTAAGAAAAAGGGTAAGGGCAAGGCGGTGATGGATAACAAGAACAAGTCCCGCGATAATGCTCCTTATTGCGAGAAGTGCAAGCGTTATCATCACGGTCAGTTTTGCTGGTCCACAGGAGGATGTTTCAAGTGTGGAAAGCAAGGTCACTTTGCTCGTGAATGCAAGGAATTTGCAAAGGGAGATGCAAAGGGATCTGCTGGCAAGCCTGTGGTGCAAGGAAGAGTATTTACTCTGAGTGGTAGTGAAGCAACCCAAACCCCGAATCTCGTGCAAGGTAACTTTCTGCTTAATAACTTACCTTGCAAAATCATGTTTGATTCTGGAGCTACACATTCTTTTGTTTCTCCTGAATGTGTGAATAGGCTGAATCTTGTTGTTTCTGATTCACCCTGCTATCTTAGTATAGATACTCCTACGGGAATACCGATCTTCACCGCTAAATCTGTTTAGGGTGTAATGTAAAAATTCTGGGTCATCTTTCTAAGGTAGATTTGGTTTGTCTTCCTAAGTTACAATTGGATGTGATCTTGGGTATGGATTGGTTGATGAAGAACCAAGTGATCATCAATTGTGAGGAAAAGACAATTCAATATAGGACTCTGGAACCGGAAGGTTATATGTGTTTATTCTCGGCTTCTGGAGAAGAAGAGTCGATGCCGATCGAGGAGATTCCGGTGGTGAGGGAATTTCCGGAAGTATTTCCTGAAGAGATACCAGGATTACCTCCGAAGCGAGAGATAGAGTTTGGGATTGATTTAGTCCCTGGAGCTGGTCCCATCTCTATTGCTCCTTATAGGATGGCACCACCAGAAATGGTAGAAATGAAGAAGCAGATAGAGGAGTTGCTGCAAAAACAGATGATCAGGCCAAGCGTTTCGCCTTGGGGAGCTCCATTACTGTTTGTAAAGAAGAAAGATGGGAGTATGAGGATGTGTGTGGATTATAGGCAGTTGAATAAGGTCACTATTAAGAACAAGTATCCTTTGCCAAGGATTGATGACCTCATGGACCAGGTTAGGGGAGCTGCAGTATTCTCCAAGATTGATCTGAGATCGGGTTATCATCAGATCAGGATAAAGGAGGAGGATATACCCAAGACTGCATTTCGATCTCGATACGGTCATTATGAGTATGTTGTGATGCCGTTCGGGTTGACTAATGCACCTGCTCTTTTCATGGACTATATGAACCGGATCTTTAGACCATATTTGGATTTATTTGTGGTGGTATTCATTGATGATATTCTGGTCTATTCTAAAAATCCGGAAGAGCATGAAGAGCATCTCAGGATTGTGTTGAAAGTCCTGAAGGAGAAGCAATTATATGCCAAACTTACGAAGTGTGAGTTTTGCACTACTGGAAAAAACACTTTTAAAATCGGTCGTTTTGGACTTTTAAAATCGGTTGTTGAGGCGATTGGCAAAGTCGTGATGTAAAAAGTGAAAGTTTTAAAATCGGTTGTTTAACCGATTTAAAAAATATTTTCTAAATCGGTCATTGTGACCGATTTAGAAAGTATTTTTTAAATCGGTCATTTTGACCGATTTAAAAAGTCCCTTTTTTAAAAATCGGTCGTTTTGACCGATTTAAAAAATTGACTTTTAATATCGGTTGTTTGTAACAACCGATTTGGTA
The DNA here is from genome assembly GCA_037953625.1 of Crotalaria pallida. NCBI lineage: Eukaryota > Viridiplantae > Streptophyta > Magnoliopsida > Fabales > Fabaceae > Crotalaria > Crotalaria pallida. The sequence goes on along the minus strand of CM075650.1, from coordinate 43,664,563 downwards.
AGTCCGTTTTAAAAAAAAAATTGCTGCACGATTATTATGCTTCCATTTTGCTTTCCAAACCCCATAACATGCTTTCCATTTTGCTATAGTAATAAAACAATAGTAATAAAACAAAATCCATCTCATATCTCAACCAATTAACCAAAAGCTATAATCTATAAATCTATTTCCAGATCCAACAGGATGTATGTAAAAAAAAAAGGCAAGACATACAACAACCAGCTGGTTTTCAAATTTTGTTAACACTCCAAATTCTAGAGGATGTAAATAAAACAAGCAAAATAAATAGGACATCCATCTCTTGCCTTTGCTTCCTGTTGTTCCTTGTCTACAATCTTCTACTATGAACAAATCACCTATGAACAAGGCAAAAGAGTAGATGAAGCAAGTCATACATTGCAGATTGCATTATATATGAAATTTTAAACAACTAGCAGTAGTAGTACAGTGAGATTATGAGTCTGACAAAAATATGGTTGAATTAGCTATTGTAGTCTTCAGAAATTACACTATAAAGAATGCTAAAACATGTAGCTAAAAACCAACTACACTAGTGGAGTAGTAATGGAGTATGTAGTTTTTACCTGCTAATGCCACCGCAGCCAATCAAGGGAATCTTGCCCTGATACATGAATTAATGCCAAAATAGGATATCATATTTAAGTAAATCAGTATTTGAAAATCAAAAGCAAGTTACGCAAAACTAACACAAGGTGGAGAGGGAGACTACCATCATCGTTGTTGTCATATCATGAGCTGTATACTTAAAAGAGCAAATAACTTAAAAAAGTCACAAACAAGATATAAAAGGTTAAATAAATATGCAATTACATTTCACATAAGCTTGAAGCTTTGTCCAACCAAGGAGAGAAGCTACTGGCTGTACCCTATACTAGTATAGCACAATTTGAAAATAGAACAGTGAATGAAGGATGCTTAAAAAAAAGGGAGGTTCATATCACCCCTTGCAGTATTGTCTAACAAAAACAGCACCAGCACTAAAACACATCAAATTGACAAAATGTTATACAGAAGCCAAATCTGATCAAGCAAACAGAATAGTTCTTATGCAGAAAAAAGATTCACTATCTAGACTACTACACTCTAATCATTACTACAACAGCATCAAATCAATATCACAATCAAATTCACTACAGAAACAACACTTTGTAGTCTTCCACACTTTGTAGATTCAGCTTCTCTGTGTTGTAAGAAAAAAAATCAAAATCAAACAGTTAAAAAAGAAAGGAAATAAACAACAATAGAGAACTTACAATGTTACATACCAGATTACATGTATAAAAAGCTTATATTATTATTGAAATCAAATCATATATTCTTCAAGGATTATTACCATACAGAGGAACTTACTTAAAGGGATTTATGGAAACCAAAACATGCCCTGCTTTCGTCAGAATTGTACACGGATTATTCACATAAGATGTTACAATTAGAAAAGAAATTTATGAAAAAACTTCAGAAATATTTGACTTACATAAATCTTATTTTGATTGTATCTATACTGCAGGTTGTATCTATACTTCAGAATTTAGCATACAGCTTATCAAGTCTAACTTCACTGGAGTAGATAAAATAAAATCAAAGCATTAACAAAATCAAAGTAAATAAAATAAAATTGAATGACATACAATTTCAGTAGCATCCACTCGAGTCCCAATAATCTTAAGTCTAACTTCACTGTCTTTCTGAATTTTAATCTGCAAAACACCAATTATTTAATACCAAAGTATAACCCCCCTCCCGATAAACAAGCGGAAGTGATGAAAACAAAAATGACTTAAGATTGAGAAGTTACGAATGATACATACTGATCCAATAGGAAAATCTATAATCAAAGTATAAAGGATGATGCAAACTAGAATATGTAAGAGATTCTAATATTCATAACATAAATAATGAACAACCTCTGATCATATCAAACTTAGTTGTTTCCTGAATGCTTTGACAGAAGCAAGGAAAACATATTTTGAGCCTGAGGGAACTGTTCATTTGCAAATTCATAAAAATTTTGGACTCCCCTTCTCTCAAGCAGTGAACCAAAAAATACTGGAACCGTTAGTGATCATGATCACTAAGCAGACTCCATCTCCTAATCTTTTATTAAAAGCTGTGGACAATAAATTACTAAGCCAATTCAGGAAAACAAGGGAAAGAGCAGTAGATGAGTCAAGATACTTTGCACAAGATCCCAACAAGTAGCTCTTGCATAATGAGAGGAGATATTGTAAATTTGGTGACAGAATCATCTCTAAATTTAAGAAAAACGTATATAAGAAAACAAAGAGCATAAGCTCCTTTGACATTCTCTAAATTTATATTCAAACAAGGCTAATCACTAAATGAGAAATATAAAACACATATCAAAAATCATTTTGAAAGAGGATAAGTAACCAATTAGAGGAGTGTTCAAGAGCACTTCAAATGTGCTCATTTTGCTTCACTCTCTTGATTAACACAAAGTAAGTTAAAAAGGAAGATAAAGAGGGTAAAAAATTATACTTAATTAACATAAGCATGCTGAGACCTATGAGACCAGATTTAGAAATGCCAAATTCCAGATCAGACATAGGTTCAACACCTTTGTTGCTGTGGTCTTCAAAGCACTGGCATCACTTCCGTGTTCAGGCTGAGTCAATGCCTAATGTTATAAAAAAAAGAAAAAAACAAAGATATTACCAATTGTGAGGATTGCCAAGGATAAATGGACGAAAACCAAAGTTTACAGCTTGCATCAACTATTGCAACAACTACAGCACTTCCAGTAATGGAAAGGTCAAGATAACCATAACCCCGAGAACCAAAGCTGGCTTAGAAGGAATCGAAGACCAAAGCAGCAATACATTAACTCAATAGTGCCTGAAACATAATCATGATAGAAACCCAAGGTCAATTAATGATATGGTTAAAGGAGGTAAGTGAAAGCATCTTTGGAACCCTAAAATCCAAATCAAAATCAAAATCAAAATCCCTAACAAACCTTTAATCGAAGGGAGTTGTTGGCTAGGGATACCATTAACACATGAAGCTTGGTGATTGTTGTTCCTTTAATCGTTCAGATCTCTCAAAGCAATCTGGTTTGTGCGAGAAAAGAGGGAATAAGAAAGAGAAATGGTTTACCCAATGGCGGCGGCGTGAACGAAGGACTGAAGACGAAGAAGAATATCATCGACGATGGAAGCAGAAGAACTAAAGGCGTGGTGGAGGGAGAACCAACCGATCGAAGAAGAAGAAGAAAAGGAAACCAGTGACGTCGGTGGAGGGCTGGACAGTGGCGAACACAGTGGCGGTTGGCGACGGCGACCAGGTTTGTATGCTTCAATGGTGACGACAAGTAGCAACTTCCATGGAGGCTTCAATGGCGACGGCGAGTAACGACTTCGATGGCGGCTTTGATGGCGACAGCAATGGAGGCGGCTTCGATGGCGAGTGGAAGAAGAACGACGAAGAGAAGAGAAGAATGGCAAAGAGAATAGAACGGCGAAGAGAAAATGAAGAACGACAAAGAGAGGGAAAGAACGGCGTGATGTTGTTGTGCTAGGGTTAGAGATTTCCAAAGAAAGAGCAGCAGCAGCGTTCGATGGTTTTTTTAGCTGGAACCTAATGTATGTGTGCGCGCTTATTATCAATCTTTGGGGAGACTTATTAAATCGGTCGTTTTTGACCGATTTAGAAGCTCAAAATTTTATTTTTTTATTAAATCAGCTGTAAACGAACGATTTAGAAAGGTATAATATATAAAAAATTAATAAATAAATAAATACTTTCTAAATCGGCCTATTAAACGACCGATTTAGAAAGTACTTTCTAAATCGGTCGTTGTTGATCGATTTAAAAAGATAAAAAAATTAAAAATTTTAAAAAATAAATAAATACTTTCTAAATCGGACTATTAAACGATCGATTTAGAAAGTACTTTCTAAATCGGTCAACCAACGACCGATTTAGAAAGTTAGATTTTATTTACAAAATTGCCACCGCGTTTTTTTTAAATCGGCTTTATGACGACCGATTTTAAAAGCCTGATTTTAAAACCTTCTTTTCTAGTAGTGTTGGTTGAACGAAGTGAAGTTTTTGGGGCATGTAATCTCTAAAGAAGGAATTGCGGTGGATTCAGCAAAAGTAAGTTCAGTGCTAAGTTGGGAACAACCTAAGACCGTGACAGAAGTGAGAAGTTTCTTTGGGCTGGCTGGATACTATCGTCGGTTTATAGAAGGATTTTCTAAGATTGCATTGCCTTTGACTAAGTTGACTCGGAAAGATCAACCGTTCGTGTGGGACGATTGGTGCGAAGTTAGCTTCCGTGAGTTGAAGGAAAGGTTAACATCGTCTCCTGTGTTAATCTTACCTGATCCTCACAAGAGTTTTGAGGTGTATTGTGATGCATCTAAGCAAGGACTGGGTTGTGTATTGATGCAAGAAGGAAGAGTAGTGGCTTATGCATCGCGACAATTGAAGAATCATGAAGTGAATTACCCGACACACGATTTAAAATTGGTTGCGATCGTGTTTGCCTTAAAGATATGGAGACATCATCTCTATGGCACTACATTCCAGGTATTTAGTGACCATAAGAGTTTGAAATATCTGTTCGACCAGAAAGAGTTGAACATGAGGCAAAGAAGATGGATGGAGTTTTTGAAAGCTTATGACTTTAAACTCCACTATCATCCGGGTAAAGCAAATGTGGTTGCAGATGCTTTGAGTCGGAAAGCAATCCACATAAGTGCAATGATGGTTAAGGAAGCAGCGTTGATTGAGGAATTCAGAGACTTGAGCTTGTTGACACAATTGGAGCCATCAAGTATCAAGTTGGGGATGTTGCAGATTACAAACGAGTTCTTGGAAAGAATTCGGGAGTTGCAACGAGCAGACGAAGAATTGATGGAAAAGATGAAACTAGATTCAGAGGGAAGGGAACCTGATTTCAAGATTGGGCAGGATGGAATCCTTCGTTTCAGGACAAGGATTTGTATACCAAGAGATCAGGAAGTTAGAAGACTGATTCTCGATGAAGCCCATAAGAGTCGGATGAGTATGCATCCTGGATCAACCAAAATGTATCAAGACTTGAAAAAGATGTTTTGGTGGTCAGGATTGAAAAGGGATGTTGCGGAATACGTAGCGGCGTGCTTGATTTGTCAGAAAGCTAAGGTAGAACATCAGAAACCGGGAGGACAGTTACAACCTTTGAGGATTCCCCAGTGGAAGTGGGATAGCATCTCAATGGATTTTGTGTCTGGTTTGCCAAGGACAGCGGCAAATCATGATGCAATTTGGGTGGTTGTGGATAGGTTAACCAAGTCGGCACATTTTATTCCGATAAACCTGCGTTATCCTTTGAGAAAGCTTACCCAGATCTATATCAAGGAGGTAGTTCGTCTTCACGGAGTGCCTTCGAGTATTGTGTCTGACCGAGATCCCAGATTTTCGTCGCAATTCTGGAAAAGTTTGCATGAGGCTATGGGAACAAGATTGAAACTGAGTTCTGCGTGTCATCCACAGACGGATGGTCAGACGGAGAGAAAGATTCAATCTTTGGAAGATGTGATGAGAGCTTGTGCACTTGAAGAACAAGGAAGTTGGGATCAAGTGTTATCTCTTGTAGAATTCACATACAACAACAACTACCATGCGAGCATTGGAATGGCACCGTTTGAGGTGTTGTATGGAAGGAAATGCCAAACCCCGCTATGTTGGTTCCAAGTGGGGGAGAACTTGATGGTTGGACCAGAAATGATACAGCAGACATCTGAGAAGATTAAGATGGTTCAGGCAAAGATGAAAGCGGCTCAGAGTCGGCAAAAGAGTTATGCGGATAAGAGGAGAAAACCATTAGAGTTTTTCGAGGGCGATCATGTGTTCCTTCGGATAGTTCCGATGAAAGGAATCAGTAGAGCTTTGAGAACCCGAAAGCTTTTGCCTAAGTGTATAGGTCCATACCAAATTCTTAAAAGAGTTGGCCCTGTTGCTTACCAACTAGATTTACCACCCTCTTTATCCAACTTGCACAACGTCTTTCACGTTTCGCAATGAAAAAAGTACGTGCATGATCCATCAGTTATTCTAAAACTCCAACCTGACGACCTAACTTTGAAGGAAAACCTGACCTTTGAGACCAGACCAATTCAAATAGAAGATCGCGAAGTTAAGCAGCTCAGGGGAAAGGAGATACCTTTAGTAAAGGTCGTATGGGAAAATGCTGACGTAACAGAAGCTAAGTGGGAATTAGAGGAAAAGATGCGTCAAGAGTAACCGGAGTTGTTTTTGTAAACTAGAATTTCGGGGACGAAATTCCTTTTAAGTGGGGGAGTAGTGTAACACCCTTAATTTTCGTCTCCCGAATAATAGGAAATTAATAATAAAAGTTTATTATTAATTTATAGAAATTTTCCAAGTTTATATTTTGTATTTAATTAGCCTTAAATATAAAAATAAGTTGAAATATTTTTATAGGGCAAATAAATGCAAAATATAAGGATATTGCATTTTGGTCCCTGAATGAGGACTAAAAGGTAATATTGAAAAGGTTCTTGGAGGGAAAGATTTAAAAATATTAATTTTTAAATTTTTTACTAATCTAACCGGTTAGTATTGCCCGGTAACCGATTAGACGATGAACCCAGAAACTGGGTTAGTGGAATTTGATGAGTAATCACTTGATTAACCCCGTAATCGCCACGATTACAGCCTTAGATTGAGTGGAAACCACGCGTCGCTTGTAACACCCTCACAATTATATAGTTTAATACTAATAATTAAATTGATTTTTAAATAGGACTTGAAAATTTCGTTTTAAAACTTACTGAAAATCCGACAGAGTTTCCTCTGTTTATCGGACTTCCCAAAAATTTAGAGTTTTCACCTGTCAAACCAGTATAATCTAGAAAAACATTTCAACTTCTAAATATAATAATTAACTCTACCAGCCCTAACAACGACATATAACCAACTCGGGCTTACAGTGATTAGATTATTTAAAAAAAAAACCAAAATAGATTAATTATAATAAAATGACTATCATACACTCTAAACTAAATTACACTCCACGGCGTGGAGTGCACTCCTGCTCGGCCAATAATAGTGCAATCTCAATCTCTGTACCTGTAAAGGATAGTAAGGGAGTGAGCATTGCACATGAAATAAAATTGCAGTTTCCATATAATCATAATCAATCCACTAGGCCAAACACAAATAGTAAAGTAATAACATACAGCATTTACACGACTAATCACAATCAACCTCTTCCTACTCTTTCTATTCCTTATCATTATTCCATATTTACTTTTTCCTCAACAAGCCCTTAATCGACATTAATACTTATTACCATCTCCTGTATTCCTTGTCATATTCATTTCTACTACCTTAATCCTTTTTCATATTTATTTTCATTACTTTTATCCATTTTTCCTTTATTCCTTTTTCCATTAGGCGTAACCTCAAAACAGAGATCTACGCTTTCCCTTGGGTGTAACCTCAAAACAGAGATCTACACACGGTGTATGCAACCACAAACAGTGATCTGCATACACTTCCTTTCTTTCCTTTTTAATTGTACACCACTAGGAATTTGGTTACCCGCTAGGTAATTGGCACACCTGTCTAGGGACTTGAAACACCTGCCCAGGACTTTACACCCATCCAGACCATAACCTGTAGGACTATGTACATATTTACCATTCCATTATTTATTTCAATTATTGGTGTGGAAAATTGATCCTGTGGGTCACCCGGCGCCTACAGGGCGATTTGGCCTGATGGGTAATTGGCCTGGCAGGTAATTGGCCCTAACAGGTAATTGGAACACCTAGCCGGGTACCTAGTGTTCCGGGCCCCACTGATCAATTTCCACTTTGGTTACCTTTACCATTACTACTCAGTCAATAGGCCAATACATTAATTATAACCAACAACACAATTCCAACAATAATCACAAGTATGTATATTTATAACTCATTTCAATTACTTCCAGTACACAAAGATTACTCATTTCAAATAACCACAAATAAACACTTATTATCAACAATCAACATCATAATCCATTCCAAATCCAATAAGCACATAATGCACACTATCCATGTTGTCATTTTGAAATAATCACAAATAAATATTTTATCATCAATAATCATAACCATTTACCAAGTCTTTACATAACATTATAGCCCAATAGTCATAAACCTTCACATATAATTTCACATTTAAATTCCACATTACTTTCCCTTTATTAATTATGATTTCCTAAATGCATTTCTACCATGTTCACCATTCCCTAAATTTACTATCCAAGATTCTACCCTTAGTTTTTATAAACACATAACTCCTAGAAAATCACTATAACCATAGGGATACCCAATCTTAGATCAACCAATGCTCACTATAATCCACCCCCTTACCTTGCTTTTCCAAAGACACGCTCCTTTTGTGCGACACTGTCCAAAAATATCCTAGCCCATTGCTTACACGTGGCGACAAGTTCTCAAGCTCCTTCGTCGTCTAATCATATTATATAAAATAAATAATAATCAATATAATGCACCAAGACCTACTCATAGACGATAGATAAACAACCACACAGACACTTTTATTTACTAAACCAATATCGGCATTGGATTTGTGGTTTGATTCAATACGTTATAAAAATATATTTTTCATTACACGTGAAGTAGATTAGCAAAAGGGGATCCTTTGGTGTTCTCAAAAACAGATTTTAATATAAGTTAGTAAGCTAATCTCAAGGTGGAAACACGTCACAAACATATTTAAAACAAATACTTTCAAACTTTACGTGATAGGGAGTTTATATTTGGAAATCAAAACAAACTTCTTCGAAATCACCAAACTGATAAATATCAACATATCATATATCGACAAATTATCAAATCAACAGATTGTTTGAACGTAATTCATAAACCCAAGTCAAATGGAAATTAAACTTAAAATCATTGTGTCTCGATAAAATAGTACGATTCTTTATTAAAAAGACCTTAACTTTCAGAACTTGTATAATCTTTCAAAACGAACCGAAATCACGTAACTTTGATAATAACTCACAAAATCAAATGTTAATTTTACTTGACACTATTAATTCCGAATTGAAAGGAAATGCCTCGATTTAAAATAAGTCCAAATTACATTTCTAACGTTCAGGCAATTATACTTCCTTTCAATTCGAAATCAAAGTTAAAGCCTTTAACCCGAATTAATGTATGTCAAACATATATCGAATTCCTATTTAATTGGTGTATTGTTAGTTCAGGGACAATCCAGCCCAACTAACCCACAACTCAATTACTTAGGAACCCAACACATTTAACCAAAAATACTTTTAAAACTAATCGTTCGACATAACCATTAAACCGGTTTTACAACAAGTCAAGGCAACTAACTGAGTTATTATCAACAACAATGTATTAACTTTAAATACATAATCATAATACCATCAAATTTCCCAAAATAATAATAAGGTTTTCGAAACACTAACTTTCCCAAAACAATTTAACACTAAATAATTTCTACCAATATTCATTAAAATTAGTATTAATATAAAAATTAAAACATATCATAGAGTCATTAGAAAAGTATTAGGGATTTACCCCTAAGTCCGATATTCGAAGCACCACCGAGAACGAGGATGGTTCAGTCCTAGCTCCTTCATTGGTCACGGGTACGACGGTACCGGCGTCGGTGCAAGCGGTTAGGGTAGCAGCTCCTTCAAACGCACCCCACGGCTGTGACGGTGACAGATCGGTGGCCCACGGTGGTGATAGCAGCGACGATACGAACCGAAGAGAGGAATGAATGTTGGCGGTGCTCCACGGCGGCAGCAGCAGCCAAAAATCAGTGGCGGCGGCAGCGGCATCCTCCATGGCAATGCAACAAGGGACAGCGACAGCTTGGAGCTAGACGCAGACAGCGCGAAATCGCGACCCAGGGAGAGTAAGAGTCGCGGCTGGAGGGAGGAGAAATGATGGTGATGGCGGTCCGATTTGAGGAGGAAGGGAGTCGCGAGCGGCGGCACGAGCTTCGTGGCGGCATGGTGCTCGCGATTCGTGAGGAGACCGGAACGGGGAGGGAACGACGAGAGAGACGCGAGTGAGGGAGGCTGAGAGCGAACACATCAGAGGAAGACAAGCAGCGGTGGCCCTCTGGTGGTGGTGGTGGCCGAGAGAGATGGGACCAAGGTAGAAGAAGAATGGAAGGGGGGGGGGGCGGCTGCTGTAGTTTTAGGGTTTCATACCCCCTTTGCACACCCACAGTCACGTTTTCTTTCTTTCTATTCTTATTCTTCTTTTTTTTTTTATACTAACACACCTTTTATTTTATTTATTTATTATGTTTTTTTTTAAAGAAATACATATGTAGATATAAATATACTAATATAAATACAAATTGTTTTTAAACCCAAAATACTATTAGTAAGATTTAAACATATACTTACATTTATTTATTTATGCAATCAAATCTAAATAAATACCACTAATATAACTTTAAACAATGATTAATAATATAGGAAAATTACAAAGTTAATAATTTGAAATATTAAAACAAACTATTTATTTAATGAATACATCAAAAGCAAGGTGAAGTATGTGATGTAAAGAATATATATATTTTTATGAGAATACTCAACACTCAAATAATTTGATTTCAAGAATCAATTATTTAATTCGATAAAAACTTAAATTATATTAGGGAATAAAATTAGGGATGTTACATCGCTCTGCATGCAAGCCCAATTCGTCTATAAATTGTGGAAATTCTAAGGATTTAGGGTTGATTTCTGGTTTTAGGGTTGAAGGTGGCTCAGTTAGGGTTTCGTTTTCGTTCTGGGAAATTCGTCTTGGTCTTTGAGAGTTAGAGAGCAAAACACACATTTCTGAAAATCTTGAATCAAGGGCTTTTCAGTGGTATACACCTTGTGAGCTGAGGGTTTGTGTGGAAGGAGGAATCAATCTTGGAAGCTTGAAGTTGAAGTCTGGGTTCTGAGTTTTTTTCTGTTCTGGCAGCTGAATTCCAGATCTGATTTTGGGTAAGTACAGCCACCATTAAGCCTCCAATCTTTTCTATCTCCTAGTGCATGTTACATATAGTGGGTCCTAATTGTTTTCCCCAATTTATTTGGCCATTTGCTATGTCAAAACTTCTGGATTTTGGACCCTGTTGATGGAATTCGTGATTGGAAACAGAACTTTGGGTTTGTGAGGAGTCTGTGGAGTTTTCTTCAAATTCAGTGTTGATTATCATCAAACTCAGTCTTAAGGTATGGGAGAAGTCTACCTTATACTAGATTTAGACTAAAATTCAAGTGATTTAGGATTTGAGTTAACAAAACTCAAAAAGGGCATTATGTGCAATATGGCACAAAGGCTTGGAGGCCAAAGTTTGGCTCACTGTGGTTTTGAGCAACTTTATATTGATGCATGCAAAGTATATGGAGGCTGAATTCTGAATTTGAATGCCTATTATAAGTTTTGTTGTATTAAATTGTGTTTATGTGAATTTTCATGCAATTTGATATCATAAACTTGATGCATGCAATTTGAATGTGTTTCTGGGTATAAACATGTTTATCTTAAGACATATGAACTTTGTGAATATTGAGATTTGGTTAGATTTGAGAAAAGAAGAAAATGAATTGTTAAAACTCTTGTTTTAATGGACTGACTGCATAATCTAACCGGTTACTCGATATTCGTAACCGGTTAGACACTGCAAAATTTCAAATAAAAAAAATCAGTTCATTAATCAGTCCTGAAATTATAGTGGTTTCTACTCAAATCTATGCTTTAATCTCATTATACATAATCTGAACATGAGTTGTTATAATGCCAAGGTTCAGATTTGAAAGATTAAAATTAATGCCTTAAGTTAATGAAATAATTTCAAGAGGAAATTATGTTGATTGGGAAATGAAAAGTGATTTAGACCTTTTGAATGATAAAACTGTAATTTTGAGGCATAAAACAATGTTTAACTTGTTTATGGATTGGGTATTAAATTCAAGAAAGAGGGTTTTTCTGAATTTCAATGGTAAACAGTTCAGGTCTGTAATTCTAACCGGTTAGCCTGAGACTGTAACCGGTTAGTACCTGAATCTGAAAAATAAAAAGTTAAGTTTTTGAATACCATTGACTTTGTTTTACCTAATCTAAGTTTAAAAGGCATGTTTTGAGAAAAATTCAAATGAGAATTTTTATGCCAAAGATTATGCCTCAAATCAATCATTCAAAAAAAGGGAAATGGGAATATTTCTAAATCACATTAATGTAAAGATAAAACCAACCCTGATATTTGTGCATCCATATAGACTGGAAGTCTGGTTGGTAGGAACGTTTATCATATTCTGGGAATATGAGGAGGGTACTCCAGGAGTACCAAATTATAACCTACTTGATGACACATTATAGATATGTGGCCAGTGTCCGGGACCTGGTTTTTATGCGTTCTGGGAACGTATGCGTTCTGGGAACATGGTGCACACTCCGGGAGTGATGCTTATTATCCAAGTATGGTTCGGCATTATGTTCTGGGAACAAATGTCGGTGTTCCGGGAACACAAGGGTGTATTGGATGGACGTCCAAGATGGACTTTTAGAGGCCTCAGTTGTGGATAGAAAATCATACATCATGCCACTTGCATTATAAGAGTTATAATGTTGAAAACTGGTGCGCTCATATGTATTTGCATTATGATCTGTCCATGATATACTTGTGATTGTAATTTTAGTCTTTATCAATTATGTATATGTGTATACTTACTCCCTGTGCCCTGTTTAGGTGATGGCCAGATACCTAGCTTGCATCGAGATACGCCCTATCCCTAGCGGTATATGGACGTATGAGGAGCACCGTGCCACTTTTGAGGGGGAGGTTGAGATCACTCTCTACCACCCTAACCCTCTGGTGCGAGTGCGACCTCGTCGATTTAGGATTCCCTTAGTTTACACTATGCATGTTCCACCTTTTTATACATATAGAGGACCACCCCCGGCTCGACCTATGCGTCGTTTTCATAGTTTCCGTTTTAGAGCTGCCACTCGTTCCCATCCTTCCTCCCATAGAGTTGTTACTGACGAGACTCTTTCTCCTGGTCCGACTGACTTGGATAGGACTGCTTTTGCAGACCTTAGACCCAGTGGTGGGGTCTCTACACAGTCGGGCGAGGTCGAGGAGGACCCTGTGGAGGATGAGAGCGAGGAGGAGGTGCATGTTGAGCCGACTGTTTCAGCTAGAGGTGGACCCGCTGGTTCATAGGAGCTTGCATAGCGTAGATGTTTTGGATCCTAGATCCTAGGGATAGAGCTGTGGAGGATCTGAGGAGCTGCTGAGGACACGGATGACTTGCTCTGGGACATCTATTTTGGATTTTGTTATATATATTGTATATATCTGAGAGGTCTTAGAGTGAGCTTTTATTTTATGCAGCTGGTCTGTATATGTTTTATCAAAACTTGCTATCTCGACTTTTTATCACTTGCTACTGATTGTACTGATGGGATTATGTTATGACATATATATATATATATATGATGTTTTTCTTTACCTCAGCAGTGCCCCATAAGTATTAATTTTCTTCCGCGAACTCTGATTTCTATTAAGAAAGGATTCGGCGATAAGTGTATGCTTTATATATTCAAATTCAACTCGAGAGGCAAATGGTGTGTTCTAATATTAACTATGAAGAGTATTTTCTATAGTTAAGGGAATGTTATCTCGAGAGCCTTTTTCGAAACTAAGATATCATTAAGCCGAACTTTCAAAAATGGTTTATGTTCAAAAAGGGTTTATGAACGAGCAAGTATTGGTTCTAAAAAGGAAAAATTTTCTAGCCCAAATTTTGATAGCAAGTATTCAATTATTTGGAAATATTAATTATTTTCAAGCTTTGTATGGTAGAAAATGCAGAACACCCTTGTGTTGGTTTGAAACTGGAGAGCATCTGATAATAGGACCTGATATAGTGCAGCAGACGAATGAAAAAGTGAAGTTAATTCAGGAAAGAATGAGGGCTGCTCAGAGCCGACAGAAAAGCTATCAGGATGGTGGAGTCCGCTGGAATTCAATGAAGGAGATTATGTGTTTATGAGGATAGTGCCAACTACCGGAATTGGCAGAATGCTCAAAACCAGAAAACTTACACCTCGTTTCATTGGACCTTACCCAATTCTTAAAAGAATAGGACCCTTAGCCTACCAAATTGCCTTACCCCCTTTGCTTTCTAACTTGCATAATGTCTTTCATGTGTCTCAACTGAGAAAATATATTCATGACCCTTCACACATCATTGAGCCTGACTCAATACAACTAAAGGAAAATCTTACATATGAAACTTTACCTCTAAGAATAGATGGTAGTAGTGTCTAAAGGTTGAGAGGAAAAGAGATACCTTAAGTTAAAGTAATATGGAGTCAGAACAATGGAGAAGATGCGACATGGGAGCTTGAGAGCAAGATGAGAAGTTCTTATCCTCACCTTTTTGCTTCAGGTACGACATTTCTCGGGGACGAGAAATCTTCAAGTTGGGGAGAATGTGACATCCGTCAAAATCCTCGTATTATTTTAAGTAATAAAGAGATTAATTTTTGAGAAAATGTTTTTAAAGAGTATTTCTTTGAATGAATATCTTATTTCACGATTTTAAAGTAATGAATGATTTTTAAAGGAGTGGTTTTCATGGAATAATGCTATGAGTTTTAAAATTAACTTTTTGTATAAAGGAACGGTTATGTATCTAACATTTTTATGTTTTGAAGAAATTGTAATTTTTATACATGAGTGGTCTTATGAGAAAATTTTGTTTCCTATGCATGTATGTGTATGTGTGTACGGTATTGCCATGTATGTGTATGCTTAGGATTTTATTTTAGGACAAGAAGCTTATAGGATAAATTAGAACCATATGGAAATTAAATTGGTGGAAGAATGTGAGTAAGGAAAATAGCCAACCAATAGAAATTAGGGTAAGTGCCTTAATTTACTCCTTTTTGTCTAGGTTGATAAGACCTAATCCATGCAACAAATCAAAGTGCCAAAACTACCCCTCCTATACACACATGGACCGAATTTCATCAAGGGCAAAAGAGGGAGTTACGGCTTGCCTATATATATAGCTTGGCCTTAGTTCATTTCCCTTCATTCATTCACTTTCTTCATTCCAAACTAAACACTCATCTAAGAGCTCATCCAACTCTTAGACTTAGAGAGAGAGAGAGAAGGTCGTGAGAGAGAGAAGGAAGAAGAAGAAGAAATTCAAGGCTTGATCAAGGATTTTCTTTGAAGATCAAAGGTGTTAGAAGCTAGAAGATCATTCTTTCTTGGTGTGTGTTTCGAAATTCATAGAAGAGTTGAGTTAGTTTAGGATTTTAGACTTTGTAATCTTATTTTCTTTTGCATGTTGGATTTTGTGGCTTAGTTGATGATTGCATGTGTTGGTTATGCCTTGATCATGAATTTTTAGAGTTAAAGAAACTTGTAAAATGCTAAATCATGGGTTAGATGATTCGGCCATGGTTAGTAAACCATGTGTTGATGATTTTCAAGTGGACCTAAGTGGTTGCATGTTGATTTTGTGATCGGAAAAGTTGATCTAAGTAATTGCATGTCATGATCTTGACTTGATCTATGATAAAGCTTTAATCTTGAGTCTTGCATGTTATTTTTGAGCAAAAAGACTTGATGTTTCCTTGATGTTCATCACGGTTTTGAAAGAAACTAAGGAAAGCAAGCTTTTGAAAATGATTTTGATACAAAAAAGGATTTGATCTATGCATTATGATCTTTGCATGTTAAAGATTTGAATCCAAACTTTGATTAATGATGATGGTTAGTCGGTCAAGCTTAGAAAACTAGGAGATCATGCTTTGATCATCATGAAAAGGCACATGATGTTGAGATTTATTTGATTTAAGAATTTTAAAGTGCATGCATGAGATAATTCAAGTTGAAAAGGTGAGACTTTGGTGTGATAATGGATGTAAATTGTTGTATTTCATGGGTTGATGCTAAGTTAGTTGGTTTGAAATTGTGTTGTGATTGTTTCTTTGCTATTCGGTTTTGGTGTTGGAAATGGATAAATGAGTTTAGTTACTTCAAGAAGAGTTTTCAATGATTTTGGTTTTCTTTTCTTTGCTGTCCAGAAATTATTTTTAAGGTATTTCTATTCTAAAAGTGTTTTCAATTAATGAAAAGTATGAGTTTTAAG
This sequence comes from Crotalaria pallida, assembly GCA_037953625.1. Classification (NCBI taxonomy): domain Eukaryota; kingdom Viridiplantae; phylum Streptophyta; class Magnoliopsida; order Fabales; family Fabaceae; genus Crotalaria; species Crotalaria pallida. The sequence continues at coordinate 43,648,344 of CM075650.1, read as the reverse complement.
TACCGTTTGAAATAACAAAATTTAGATGGAAAAATATCGATTTTTCGGTGTTTTAATAAGCTAAAACGTGGCTGGACTGATTTCATACAGCAACCTAAAGTGATTATTTTATTTGTATTATTATGAGTTTTCAAATGATTTTGAGAGATCCCAAGTGCAAGAAAAGATTGGAATTGTTTTGACAAATGATTGTATTTTAAAGAGAATGATGAGAAGAAATAAGAGTTTTCCTATTTTAAGTGAAGAAGAATAAAGTGATGTATTTTAATTGAAATAAATTATGACGTAAACGTATTTTTTTAAATACGAGGTATTCTCTAGATGGTGGAACGGAATCGCAAGGAGAAGCGAGAGACTATCAAGAACAAGGCAATTCACCTGTTGGACTAAGAGGTGAGAGTGCAGTGAACCTACGACATAGTGGCATTTAGACTGAATATATGGACTGTGTCAATCGTTGAGATTTATTGATATACTAAGTGCTACTTGATTATCTACCTGTTTGTTATCTGAAAATGATAGCTGTTTATCTGATCAGTTAACTGTAATGCATGATTGGTTTCGTTATGTATTTGATTTTATTGTATTGACATTGCTGAGTATATCTTTATTCTGTCTGGAACTCTGGCTGTTAGTACGTGTGACCATGAGAATCATGAGAAATGAGTAAGACTTGATATTCTTTGAAAAGCTTAAGGAAAGATGATAAAGTGATGAGATCTGAGAATGCTCCAGTTAAGCAATGATGTTGAGATTGTGCTCAAGGACTCACGAATGATGATGATTGCCAAGTATCAGATGGATACAAGAGGCTTATGAGATTTTCCTACGGGAATTATTTGATGTGCTGTGATGCCAAGTGGCTATTGGAAATGAAAGCTATATGTGATGCTTTGGGGAACGAATTTAACCCTTAGTGGTCGGGACTTGTCGAAGGGATGAATCAAGGGCGAGCCGACATTAGGAATAAGTGGTTAATTAAAAATATAAAAGACTATAAAAGACTCTAACAAAAGCGGTGAGCAATGAGTGCGAAGTAGTGGAGAGGAAGATACCATGGGTATCAGGGATACTCAGGTGGAGATTGCATGAGGGGAGGGCAAGGACGGTGAACGTCAAGAAGCCTGGAGTATATTTCTAGGCGAAACGAATTCCACATGTGGCGTCGGGTTGATCGATTCCGGATGGCCGTGGTAAGTTCTGCATCGCGAACTAGAAAAAGTACTGTCGCCCCCTTGATTGCAAATCTAGAACAGTGAGAGGGACTGGAACGAGGCTCTGTGATTTGCCACTGTACCGGATTTTGTACAGTGTGCCTTGAATTTATGATTTGAGACTGTACCGGATTTTCTACAGTTCTCCTGGCATTGAGTTTTGTTGAGACAGCTGTCAAGCCTGCGTGGTAAAGGTCCCGTACTCCTGTTTGCTTCCGACTAGGTTGGATGGATGACCGAGGAGATGTAGACGTGTGTGCTGACTGAATTTCCTCAGTGATGGTTTTTCCCCACCTCATTGAGTGAACCGATTTGATAAGACTTAAGAATGATGAAAGATTCAAAGAAAGAAAGTATAAGAGAATTTCTGAAGGATTGAGAAAGACTCTGATAAGAGTTGAATACTTGAAAAGATTGTGATGCCAAGTGCAGTGATTTATATGGCAATGAGTTGTGATCTTGATGTATTGGGAATGCTGATATATGCTTCGTTTATAAGTGCTTCTTATATGCTTATGTGGATAACATGTTCAGTTAAGATGTCATTGTTATGATTATACTATTCTACATGTTTATTTTACACTGTTCTGTATAGTCTGGTTATATTGTCCTGCTTTATCTATTCTGTTCTATTATTTGCCTGTGGCTATACTTGAGTCTATTGTGAGACCACATGGTTGACACGTAAGTGTTTGGAACACTGACTCTCTCCTATCATGTTGTTGTATCGGCTTTTGCCGGTATTGCAACGGGTAGATGGCGTATCGTGTAGCGGTTCACACGTGGCCTCTTCAAGGAGGAACATGGGTGGTTGTCCCCGAAGGATGGATATGGAAAGGAGATACTCGGTTGGAGATCGACGATCCCAGACACATTTTGCGAGGGACAAGTTTGGATGTGCATGTGGGGCATGTCACTCTTCGTGATTATCAGGATGGTGGACCAAGGGAACATCATGAGTATGATGGTCAACCCGCAACGTTAGCAGTAGTGACTCCACAGCGGATGGAGGAGGAAGATGTGCGTGACTCGGGTCACAAAGCTGATGCGGAATCTAGTGAAAAGATGGAAACGGATGCTGGTTCGGATGAAGAGTGAAGCCCGATGTTTCTGTTAAAAGCTACAATTGGTGGTTGAAATAACTAGGATACACTAGGAGAACACCTAGAAGGGGGGGTTGAATAGGTGTTAGAGAAACCTTGAAAGATTTTCGAAAGAAACAAATCGAAACAATTAAAACAAATGATTTTTACAAAATATTTTAGCTCTTAATCGATTAAGCCTGCAATTAATCGATTAACACCTGAAAGTTTTCAAATGGTTAATCGATTAATACTTCAGTTAATCGATTAGTACCCGAAAGTTTGCTTTTGGTTAATCGATTAATAGCTTCAGTTAATCGATTAATCACTGTTAAAACTGAAAACTCACTTTTCAATCAAATACGAAAATCAATCAATTAACACATATGATCAGAGATAAAGCGGAATTGATTAACACCAATATTCTTATTGATTACCTAGGTTATGAAAATGATTTTCCCCAAATCAATTTGCACAATTAAGATTCAATTCAATCACTTATGAAAATCTATCTTTTCTAGGTTTTCAACCAAGAACAATATTGAAATGACTTGAATGTAAAGAGTTAAGGGAATAAAGATACTGCACAGAGATTTATCCTGGTTCACTTTCATCCACTTGAAAGCTACATCCAGTCCCCTCTTCAACCAAGAGAGATTCTTCACTATGAGGAATTAGAGTTCTCAAATTACAAGTAAATGCCTCTCAAGACTCCCTTCTTGATAGCCTCCAAGAGATACCACACTCTTGTCTTGCAACCCTATTGAATCTAATCTAACCTCTTCCCTTGCTTGTTGACATCCCCACAACAAGTCTTCCAATTTGCTTGTCTACCCAACAAGACTTCCAAATGCTTGATGATACCTCACACTAAGGCTTCCAATTGCTTGTTAACACAACAAGACTTCCAAGACTTCTTTTGCTTGATGAACAACCACCAAGGCTTCCTTGTGTTGTAGAATGTTTGCCTCCTTGCAATGATTACAACTCAAATTGAAAACAATAACAATCCTATGAATCTCTTTCAATAGCTATGAAAATATCAACATAAGAGATTCAAAGATTCTTGATCAAAGAATGTAAAAGTTAAAGCTTTGATCTATGAAATTAAGAGAGAATAGTGTGGCTTGATCTTTGTAAAATTGATATGAAAATGATGTTAGTTCAATCTAATGATTCACAAAGGTTAGGAAAAGGTTTATATAGAATACCCAAAAGTTAGGAAACTTAAAAACTGATTTTGAGAAGTTAAAAACGTATTTTAAAAACCAGTTTTACAGGTCTTAATCGATTAAAACATGGCTTAATCGATTAACCACTGTAACATGTGTGTTAATCGATTAACCTAACCCATTAATCGATTAACCACTGCTAAATTCACTTAAAAACTTGTTCTCTCAAAACTAAGTCTTTTCTTTCAAACCTTTAAGCCACCTATTGATTTTAGGTTAAGTGAATACTCAAATTATGATATAATCATGACCTTGATAGAGATTCACTACCCTCTAAAGACTCTACCCAAACTCATCAAAATAAAAGACTCAAACTAAAGATATTACAATTATACACAAATTAAGTCTTCATGAGCTTGCTCTCTCTTCATCATTTGTTGTTTGTTGTTGTTTGATGAACTTCTCCATATTTGAGCTTGATCACAAACACTTGTAGCTTGTTCAAAACCTTTGTCATTATCAAAACATTCTCACTGGATCTAGCAGTTTCTGATAGTGTCTAGATGTCCTAGTGTCTAGGATCTAGTTCCCAATCGAGGATTACCTTTGTGAAATACTAGTAATGTAGTCATGCTACTTTTTCTATGTTTTTAATTAAGTTTCTAAACTTGGGTTATGTAATATTTTGTAACCATTAGCAACTTTTTAAAACTGTTGGAGACGAGACTTTGATGCTACTGGTTTATGATCAAATGCTAATGGTAATGATGACGTTATGTATTTTCAATGGTACTTTGGTTGATGGAAGTTTCAAGTAACATCTCGATTTTAGTGAAGTGATATTATCAAATGTTGGACTTGTGTTTTTAAAAAAATGGCCTCATTTTTACAACAAACTAATAACAAATTAGTAATAGTTTTGGAAATGAAAATCGGGCTGTTACATTAGGTGGTATCAGAGCAATGGTAATCCTCAGTGGCCTTAAGCATAGCCTTATATGCTTACTCTGTGCGTCTATAGTGTAGGTTTGAGTTGTTGTGTTGAACCTTTTTGTTTCATTTTCAAGATGAGTCGTACACGTGGAAGACCTCCTGGTTCAGGTTCGAGAATCTCTGGTGAGGGCGCTGAAATCCCAAATTCGGCGAATCTTATGGCTCAGATGACAACAGTAATGGCGGGCGTCAACAATAATCTGCAAGAGCTACATCGACAAGCACAACAAAATTTTAACAATCAACAACAAGCCCAGAACTTGGAAGCACATGGATACAAGGGATTGGATGAATTTTGTCGTCGCAACCCAAAGGAGTTTGCTGGAGGTTTCGCTCCGGATGCAGCAGTAGAGTGGATAGAGGATTTGGAAAGAATTTTCGGAGGTATGGTGCAGTGCAATGATGAGCAAAAGTTGGCTTATGCTGGATATGTGCTGACAAAAGAGGCTGCAGCATGGTGGCGAATTACCAAGCAAGTAATGTTGAATGCGGGAGGAGTGCTGACATGGGAAGCTTTTAAGCAAAAATTTTTGGAGAAGTATTTTTCGGTGTATCTAAGGACTGAGAAAGAGATGGAATTTTTTTAGGTTGACTCAAGGAAACCTGTCAGTTGATGAGTATGCCTCGAAATTCAAAGAGCTAGTTAAGTATGTACCTCAGTATGCTGGAGGAGAGAATGAGCGATCAAAATGTGCCAAGTTTAAGGATGGTCTCAACCAGGAAATCATGTTAGCATTTTCTCACCTAGAGATAGAAGACTTTGCTAATCTGGTGAATAGGTGTCGTATGTATGAGGGAGGTTTGAAGGCAAGGAGTGCAGTTGAGAAGGTGACAAATCCATCTTCATCTCATGGACCGATTCGAAATCTTCCTTTTCATAGAGACTCTAGTGGAAAGTATCGGACCCCAAATCCGTACTCTAGTTCTGGTGGAAGAAGGGATCAACGTTTTGGAGGAAGTGGACAAGGTGGAAACTTTGAAGGCAATGGTAATCGTGGTGGAAACCGTGGAAGCAACAGCTTTGGGGGAAGCCTCATGGGTCATAGTGGTGGAAATCGTAACAGCTTTGGCGGAATGAGATCAAGAACTATACCTCCTCGTTGCAACAAGTGTGGTCGCAATCATTTTAGTTCGACGTGTCCACCCAGGAATCCAAATTGTTTCAATTGTGATAAGCCTGGTCACATTGCAAAGGATTGCAAGGAACCCAAGAAAGTGGCTAATTCAGGGAATGCAAATCGACTTACTCTGCAAGGGAGAGTGTTCACGATGAGCGAAGCTGAAGCCGCGAATGCTGCTAATTTGATCCAAGGTGAATGTTTCATTCATAAGAATTCCTTATTAGTGTTGTATGATTCGGTTTCTACTCACTCGTTTATTGCTGATGATGTGGTGAATAAATTAAAGTTGAAAGTAGACACTTTACCTTATAATTTGATTGTTTCTACCCCTACTGATAAACCTGTGATAATGTCTACCTATTGTTCTAATTGCCCAGTAGATATAGAAGGTAACACCTATTTTGTTGACTTGATTCAACTACCCCTTTCTCAAATAGATGTTATCTTAGGAATGGATTGGCTTATGAGGAATCATGTTCTTCTGAACAGTTCCGAAAAGTCATTAGTCTTTAGTAAGACCCAATCTTCTTTACCTAAACCCAAAGACCCTGAGCATTTATCTGCCAAGCAAGTTCAAGCTTCATTGAAGGATGGAGCAGTGGCCTACATGTTCTTAGCTTCATTGGATGTCAAGAAGGATAAGGAGCTACACGAATTGCCGGTGGTTAAAGATTTTCCTGAGGTATTTCCAGAAGAGATACCTGGTTTACCTCAAATTTAATCGATTAACCTGCAATTTAATCGAATACTAATCGATTAAACCTGAAAGTTCAAAAGTCCTTAATCGATTAAACAAACACTTAATCGATTAAAACTATCAGAAACTGAAAAATCACTTTTCAATCGAATACGAAAATCAATCAATTAACACTTAAGATCAGAGATTCAGCGGAGATGATTAACACCTATATTCTTATTGATTTCCTAGTTATGAAAATGATTTTCCCTTTATCAATTTGAACAAATAAAGATTCAATTCAATCAATTATGAAAATCAATCTTTCTAGGTTTTCAATCAAGAACACAATCAATGACTTGAATGTAAAGAGTAAGGGTTTAGAAATACGACACAGTGATTTATCCTGGTTCACTTTCATCCGCTTGAAAGCTACATCCAGTCCCCTCTTCAACCAAGAGAGATTCTTCACTATGAGGAATTAGAGTTCTCAAATTACAAGTGATTGCCTCACAAGACTTCCTTCTTGCTAGCCTACAAGAGATAACCGACACCCTTGCCTTGTAATCCTATTGATCTTCTCTCTAATCTAACCTCTACCCCTTGTTGATAATCGACACAACAAGTCTTCAATTGCTTGATGATAAACCACACACCAAGGCTTCACTTGCTTGATTCACAACCAAGACTTCTTCTTCTTCTTCAATAAGAATGCACTTGATTGATGATAAAATCGACACACCAAGACTTCTTGTTTGTTGTAGTGGCTTGCCTTCTTGCAAAGATTACAACACAATAGAAAACACAAAACAATCCTATGAATCTCAATCAATAGTTATGACAATTCACCATAAGAGATTCAAAGGTTCTTGATCAAAGAATATGAAAATATGAGAACTTTGATCTTTAGAAAATGAGAGAGAATAGAGTGGCTTGATTCTTTGTAAAACTTGTATGAAATGATTCTAATTCATCACAAATAATAGGAAAAGATTTATATAGAATACCCAAAAGTTGTAGCACTTGAAAACTAATTTTGAGAAGTGAAAAACGTATTTTAAAAATCAGTTCAGCAGTACTTAATCAATTAAGTTGCAGACTACTCGAGTAGTACTCGATTAAGTTAGTCACTTAATCGATTAAGTTGGTACTGCACATGTTCAAAACTTGTTTTCTCAAAATCCAACCTTTCCTTTAAAACCTTTAAGCCACCTATTGATTCTAGGTTAAGTGAAAACTCAAATTATGATTAAATCATGACTTATGAATGAGATTCACTACCCTCTATAATAATCTACCCAAATAAAAAACCTATGAAGCTTGAGAGGCAAAATATAAAAGAAATACAAATACACTCAAACTTAGTTCTTCATGAGCTTGCTTTCTCTCTTCTTCATTTGATGTTTGTTGTTGCTTGTTGAGCTTGAAACTTGATCAACACTTGTAGCTTGTTCAAAATCACTTTGTCATTATCAAAACATTCATCATGTTCATCATGGAACTAACAATCTCCCCCTTTTTGAAAATGACAACCCATGTTTTGAAGTTCTCCAAAAGTTCTTTGAAGTTGTTGATGCTTTAACAATTTGATCACTTGGTGAGACTCTAGCTCCCTCTCAATAAATGCTTTTGACATTTGAATCCAATTGAGATAAGCTTGATTCTCCCCCTATCTTCAACAACTTTGCTCAACCTACATAAAAACAACAAAAACAACCTTTCTCCAAATATAATATCATATTTCTCCCATGTTTCAAAACATACCATTTCTCCCCCTTTGGCATTATCAAAAAGAAATATATATCAATTGAAATATAAGATCTAAGCCAAGGTAAGAAATCAATGATCATTTCTTCACAACATTGATACCAATTGAACAAATACAATAGAGCTATACTTTGAAATGTGATATCAATTGGTAAGAGAATATAACAATGAAATATAATACCAATTGAGAACTAAAAAAAATCATAGTATCACTTAACAAAGAAGATATCAATGTAAAGAAATATAACACCAAAGCATCATACTTTAATAAGATTTCAATTATATGATCATCATGCTTTAATCAACTCAATGATACCAATTGAATTAACTAAACATTTAGAAAAGTAATATCAATTGAGAAGATACCAATTGAGATAATATATCAATATCAAATATTACCACTTTGTAGGACATTCACTTGAGATGCAAGTGTGATACCAATTGAAGATGTGAATATAGACATTCATAGTTGAGACCAATTGAGGGCATGTGTCATTCATTTGCATCTTCAATCAAACCTACAAAACAATCATGCTTTGCTTTTTGGTATCCAAATGGTTTTGGATCCATTTTTGTTAGTGTAGGGACTTTCACCCTTTTTCATCCAAACAAAATTTCCTTTAGTTATACCATGCACTTTAACATAACACACATTTGAAGTATGTCCATGAGTACCACAATAGAAACATGTTGGAGGATTTGAAAAATCAACTTTAGAAAAATCAACAACATTTCTATGAGATTTACTCTTAGCATTAGTATAACCCAAACCAAACTTGTTTGAATTTTCTCTTTGAAAATTTAACAATGTGCGCAATCTAATATCACAAATGGTGAAACTTGAAAGCTTATTTTTCAAAATAGCATTTTCATCCTTGAGCAACTTGCAACTCTCACAATCAACCACAACATTCAATCTACTAGCACAATCACAGGAAGAACTAGCATATATAAGATCAAGAGTTTCATTTTCAAGATTAAGCTCATCAACTTGTTTTTGAAGATCTAAAATCTCTTTTTGATGTTTCAAAATGAGCTTCTTTCTTTCAATGTTTTTCAAAGCTAGTTTTTCAAGTTGTTCATGCATTTCTTCATAAGCATTATATAACAATTCATATTTAGAAGAAATTTCGGATTTAGTATGACTTACATCGCTTTCCTCGCTTTGTTCACTTGATTCATCATTTGAACTTTGTTCTTCATCATCTACTAGATTTATCAAGTTGAGACAAGCGGCTTCTTCATCATCCGATGAACTACTCGATGTGCTTTTCTTGTTATCTTCATCACTATCCCAAACTATGTATGCTCTTTTAGATTTAGAATTTTTCTTGTCTTTCTCCTTCTTCTTGAGATATCTAGAGCATGAATACTTGAGATGTCCGGGCTTTCCACATTCATGGCAAACTACACCTTCTTTTGAAGTTTTGGTCTTATAGTGTGGGGAATCCTTCTCTTTACTTTTGTCCTTGTTCAACCTTCCTTTTCTCCTTAGAAACTTGTCAAACTCTTTTAACAAAAGTTTCATGTCTTTTTCATCAACATCGGAATCGGAATCTTCACTATCATCATCATCGGAACTATCTTTCTTTTTATATGCACTTTTGACTCTAAGAGCAAGTCCCTTTCTTTCTTTGTTCTTATCCGACTCTTCATTGATACTTAATCGTCCAAGCTCCATTTCATGTTCTTGAAGCTTTCCGAAAAGTGTTGCTAGATCCATAGCATCCAAATTTTTAGATTCAACAATAGCCGTTACTTTTGGTTGCCAATTCCTGTCTAAACATCTCAACACTTTGTTAGAAAGTTCACCTTGAAGAAAAATTTTACCAAGAGCAAGTAAATGATTTATAATGTGAGTAAAATGCTTTTGCATATCATTTATAGATTCATTTGGAAGCATATGAAACAATTCATAATCACGCATTAAGGCAACACTTGAAAAACGATTAAGTGCTGTAAAAACGATTGAGTCATTTATAAATATAAATTTCAGGTTAATCGATTAAGTGCTGTAGAATTTGCAAAAATCATTTGTTTTGATTGTTTCGATTTGTTTCGTTCGAAAATCTTTCAAGGTTTCTTAAACACCTATTCAACCCCCCCTTGTAGGTGTATTCCTAGGGTTCCTTTGTCTCTCCAACCACCAATTGCGGTTTCTTCAATGACCCTTCACACATCATTGAGCCTGGCTCAATACAAAAGGAAAATCTTACATATGAAACTTTACCTCTAAGAATAGATGGTAGTAGTGTCAAAAGGTTGAGAGGAAAAGAGATACCGTTTGTTATCTGAAAATGATAGTTGTTTATCTGATCAGTTAACTTTAATGCATGATTGGTTTCGTTATGTATCTGATTTTATTGTATTGACATTGCTGAGTATATCTTTATTCTGTCTGGAACTCTGGCTGTTAGTACGTGTGACCATGAGAATCATGAGAAATGAGTAAGACTTAAGATTCTCTGAAAAGCTTAAGGAAAGATGATAAAGTGATGAGATCTGAGAATGCTCCAGTTAAGCAATGATGCTGAGATTGTGCTCAAGGACTCACGAATGATGATGATTGCCAAGTATCAGATGGATACAAGAGGCTTATGAGATTTTCCTACGGGAATTATTTGATGTGTTGTGATGCCAAGTGACTATTGGAAATGAAAGCTATATGTGATGCTTTGGGGAACGGATTTAACCCTTAGTGGTCGGGACTTGTCGAAGGGATGAATCAAGGGCGAGCCGACCTTAGGAATAAGTTGTTAATTAAAAATATAAAAGACTATAAAAGACTCTAACAAAAGCGGTGAGCAATGAGTGCGAAGTAGTGGAGAGGAAGATACCATGGGTATCAGGGATACTCAGGTGGAGATTGCATGAGGGGAGGGCAAGGACGGTGAACGTCAAGAAGCCTGGAGTATATTTCTAGGCGGAACGAATTCCACATGTGGCGTCGGGTTGATCGATTCCGGATGGTCGTGGTAAGTTTTGCATCGCGAATTAGAAATAGTATTGTCACCCCCTTGATTGCAAATCTAGAACAGTGAGAGGGACTTGAACGAGGCTCTGTGATTTGCCACTGTACCGGATTTTGTACAGTGTGCCTTGAATTTATGATTTGAGAATGTACCGGATTTTCTACAGTTCTCCTGGCATTGAGTTTTGTTGAGACAGCTGTCAAGCATGTAAGATCCATGAAGAATGTTTTGATAAATGCCAAAAGGTTTTGAACAAGCTTAAATGTGTTGATCAAGTTAAAGCTCAACAAGCAACAACAAACATCAAGTGATGAAGAGAGAGCAAGCTCATGAAGACTTAGTTTGGTAGTTTATGTTTTATTGTTTTATCTTTTGCCTCACAAGTCTTTTAGTTTATGAGTTTGGGTAGAGTTTATTAGAGGGTAGTGAATCTCTTTTGAATGCATGATTATATCATATTTTGAGTATTCACTTTGCCTAAAATCAATTTAAAGGTTTGAAAGAAAAGGTTTAGTTTTTGAGAAAACAAGTTTTAAGAGATTTTTAATGTTAATAATCGATTAACAGATTTTGATAATTGATTAACAGTGTATTTTGAACTGACAATCGATTAGCAAACTTTTGATAATCGATTATCTGCACCTTTACTCGAGTATTTTTGGTCTCACTCGAGTGAAAATTATCTTGCTTTCGTATTACTCGATTAACACTTATTTTACTCGAGTAAACAGGGTCTATAACTGTTTTAAATACGTTTTTCACTTCTTAAAAGCTATTCTAAGTTGCTCCAACTTTTGGGTATTCTATATAAACCTTTTCCTAATCATTTCTATCAACTAGAATCATTTTGATACACAATTTTACAAAGAATCAAAGCCACACTATTCTCTCTCACTCTCTCAAGATCAAAGCTTTCATTTTCATATTCTTTGATCAAGAACCTTGAATCTCTCATGTTGATCTTTTCATAGCTTTTGAAAGAGATTCATAGGATTGTTATTTTGTTTTCATTTGAGTTGTAATCATTGCAATAGGCAAACATTCTACAACATTGGAAGCCTTGATTTTGTGGAATCAAGCATAGTTCATTGGAAGTCTTGAAGAAGCATTTCATCAAGCACTTGGAAGCCTTGTTGAAGAACAAGCAATTGGAAGACTTGTTGTGGGGTATCGGCAAGCAAGAGAAGAGGTTAGATTAGATATCAATAGGATTACAAGGCAAGGGTGTGGTATCCTTTGTAGGCTAGCAAGAAGGAAGTCTTGTGAGGCATTTACTTGTAATTTGAGAAACTCTAATTCCTCATAGTGAAGAATCTCTCTTGGTTGAAGAGGGGACTGGATGTAGCTTTCAAGCGGATGAAAGTGAACCATGATAAATCACTGTGTCGTATCTCTAAACTCTCTACTCTTTACAATTCAAGTCTTTAATTGTGTTCTTGGTTGAAAACCTAGAAAAAGTGATTTTTCTATATTTGATTGAATTGAATCTTTATTGTTCAAATTAATTTTTGGAAAATCATTTTCATAACCTAGGTGAATCAATAAGAATATTGGTGTTGATTGTTTCCGCTTAATCTCTGATATAATATTTGTTAATTGATTGATTTTCATTGGTTTTAATCGTTTAGATTTGTTTCTTGCGAAAATCTTTCAAAGTTTCTATAACACCTATTCAACCCCCCCTTCTAGGTGTTTCTCCTAGTGTCTCCTAGTTGTTTCACCCACCGATTGTAGGTTTCTCACAATTGGTATCAGAGCTCGGTCGAAAGACACGAGCGTAGAGCTTTTTCATTAAGATCCTTGAGGAAACTACAATGGGTTCTACGAATCCTTTTGGTGGTGAAGGTGCTTCAATAAATCGCCCTCCTATGTTTGGTGGAGAGGGTTATGGTTATTGGAAAATTAGGATGAGAATCTTTATAGAAGCCATAGATGTGAACATTTGGGAAGCCATTGAAAATGGTCCTTATATTCCCTCAAAAAATGTAGAAGGTGTGCTTACACTAACTCCCAAAGATAAGTGGACCGATGATGATAAAAGGAAAATTCAATATGATTTAAAAGCTAAGAATATCATCACCTCCGCTCTATCTTATGATGAGTTCTTTAGAGTCTCCCAATGTAAAGATGCCAAAGATATGTGGGACACCTTGCAAGTCACACATGAAGGCACTAGTGAAGTTAGGCGTGCTAGATTAAATTCTTTGATGCATGAATATGAATTGTTTCGTATGTTGCCTAATGAATCTATATGTTTTATGCAAAAACGTTTTACTCATATTGTTAATCATCTCATTGCTCTTGGTAAAACTTTCGTGAATTGTGAACTTGTTAACAAAGTTTTAAGATGTCTAAGTAGGGAATGGCAACCCAAGGTTACCGCAATTGTTGAATCAAAGGACTTGGACAACATGGACTTAGCAACACTTTTCGGAAAGCTACAAGAACATGAAATGGAGCTTCAACATTTGCATAAGCATGAAGAATCGGTCAAGTATGGAGAAAGAAAAGGAATTGCTCTTAAAGCTAAAAGGTCATATAAAAAGGAAGAGAGTTCCGATGATGATGATAATGAAGATTCCGATTCGGATATTGATGAAGAGGAGATGAAGCTTCTACTAAGAAAGTTCAATAAAATTCTAAGGAGAAAAGGAAGGTTGAACAAGGACAAAAGTAAAGAGAAGGATCCCCCACACTACAAGACCAAGACTTCAAAAGAAGGTGTAGTTTTCCATGAATGTGGAAAGCCCAGTCATCTCAAGTACTCATGCTCTAAGTATCTCAAGAAGAAGGAGAAAGAGAAGAAAAATGCAAAACACAAAAGGGCATACATAGTTTGGAATAGTGATGATGAACAAGACAAGAAAAGCACAACTAGTAGTTCTTCGAATGATGAACATGCCGCTTGTCTCAACTTGATAGCTCAAGTACATGAAGAGGAAAGCTCAAATGATGAATCAAGTGAGCAAAGTGACAAAAGCGATGTAAGTCTTACTAAATCCGAAATTTCTTCAAATTATGAAATGTTATATAATGCTTATGAAGAAATGCATGAACATCTCAAGAAATTAGCTAAGAAAAATATTGATAGGAAGAAGCTCATTGAGGAACATCAACAAAAGATTTTAGATATTCAAAAGCAAGTTGATGACCTTAAGTTAGACAATGAGACTTTGCATCTTATCATTGATAATTATTCTTGTGATTGTGCTAGTAGATTGAATAATGTGGTTGATTGTGAGAATTGCAAGTTGCTTAAGGATGAAAATGCTATTTTGAAAAATAAGCTTGCAAGTTTCACAAATGGTGATATTAGATTGCGCACATTGTTAAATTTTCAAAGAGAAAATTCAAACAAGTTTGGTTTGGGTTATACTAATGCTAAGAGTAAGTCTCATAGAAATGTTGTTGATTTTTCTAAAGTTGATTTTTCAAATGCACCAACATGTTTCTATTGTGGTACTCATGGACATACTTCAAATGTGTGTTATATTAAAGTGCATGGTATACCTAAAGGATATTTTGTTTGGATGAAAAAGGGTGAGAGTCCCTACACTAACAAAAATGGATCCAAAACCATTTGGATACCAAAAAGCAAAGCATGATTGTTTTGTAGGTATGATTGAAGAAGCAAATGAAGGTCTATACACATTTGATACAATTGACATTATTGATCTTCTTCAATTGGTATTAAGGAGAAAATCCTACAAATTGGTAACATTTGATATTATACAATTGGTATTTTCAATTTGATATTGTTGGATATTGCTCATAGTTCTCTCAATTGTTATTATTTCTTATAATGTGATATTGTTTATACTTTTGAGAAAATACTATTGGTATCAAATTCTTACAATTGTTTCAATTGGTATCATGTTATTGGTATACAATTTGTTTGATATTGATTACTCAATGATATTAATTTTAATCATTAGATGATTATCATGCTTTGGTTATATTTCTTCTATTTTGGCTTAGATCTTATATTTCAATTGGCATATATTTCTTTTTGATAATGCCAAAGGGGGAGAAATATGATGTTTTGAAAAAGGGGAGAAATATTATCATTTTGGGGAGAAATAAAATAGTATGTTTGGAGAAAGGTTGTTTTGTTGTTTTTATGTAGGTTGAGCAAAGTTGTTGAAGATAGGGGGAGAATCAAACTTAACTCAATTGGATTCAAATGTCAAAAGCAAGATTGAGGGGGAGCAAGAGTCTCACCAAGTGATCAAATGGTTCAAGCATCAACAACTTCAATGAACTTCAAACGATTTCAAAACATGTTTGTCATTTTCAAAAAAGGGGAGATTGTAAGATCCATGAAGAATGTTTTGATAAATGCCAAAAGGTTTTGAACAAGCTTAAATGTGTTGATCAAGTTAAAGCTCAACAAGCAACAACAAACATCAAGTGATGAAGAGAGAGCAAGCTCATGAAGACTTAGTTTGGTAGTTTATGTTTTATTGTTTTATCTTTTGCCTCACAAGTCTTTTAGTTTATGAGTTTGGGTAGAGTTTATTAGAGGGTAGTGAATCTCTTTTGAATGCATGATTATATCATATTTTGAGTATTCACTTTGCCTAAAATCAATAGGTGGCTTAAAGGTTTGAAAGAAAAGGTTTAGTTTTTGAGAAAACAAGTTTTAAGAGATTTTTAATGTTAATAATCGATTAACAGATTTTGATAATTGATTAATAGTGTATTTTGAACTGATAAATGATTAACAAACTTTTGATAATCGATTATCTGCACCTTTACTCGAGTATTTTTGGTCTCACTCGAGTGAAAATTATCTTGCTTTCGTATTACTCGATTAACACTTATTTTACTCGAGTAAACAGGGTCTGTAACTGTTTTAAATACGTTTTTCACTTCTCAAAAGCTATTCTAAGTTGCTCCAACTTTTGGGTATTCTATATAAACCTTTTCCTAATCATTTCTATAAACTAGAATCATTTTGATACACAATTTTACAAAGAATCAAAGCCACACTATTCTCTCTCACTCTCTCAAGATCAAAGCTTTCATTTTCATATTCTTTGATCAAGAACCTTGAATCTCTCATGTTGATCTTTTCATAGCTTTTGAAAGAGATTCATAGGATTGTTATTTTGTTTTCATTTGAGTTGTAATCATTGCAATAGGCAAACATTCTACAACATTGGAAGCCTTGATTTTGTGGAATCAAGCATAGTTCATTGGAAGTCTTGAAGAAGCATTTCATCAAGCACTTGGAAGCCTTGTTGAAGAACAAGCAATTGGAAGACTTGTTGTGGGGTATCGGCAAGCAAGAGAAGAGGTTAGATTAGATATCAATAGGATTACAAGGCAAGGGTGTGGTATCCTTTGTAGGCTAGCAAGAAGGAAGTCTTGTGAGGCATTTACTTGTAATTTGAGAAACTCTAATTCCTCATAGTGAAGAATCTCTCTTGGTTGAAGAGGGGACTGGATGTAGCTTTCAAGCGGATGAAAGTGAACCAGGATAAATCACTGTGTCGTATCTCTAAACTCTCTACTCTTTACAATTCAAGTCTTTAATTGTGTTCTTGGTTGAAAACCTAGAAAAAGTGATTTTTCTATATTTGATTGAATTGAATCTTTATTATTCAAATTAATTTTTGGAAAATCATTTTCATAACCTAGGTGAATCAATAAGAATATTGGTGTTGATTGTTTCCGCTTAATCTCTGATATAATATTTGTTAATTGATTGATTTTCATTGGTTTTAATCGTTTAGATTTGTTTCTTGCGAAAATCTTTCAAAGTTTCTATAACACCTATTCAACCCCCCCTTCTAGGTGTTTCTCCTAGTTGTTTCACCCACCGATTGTAGGTTTCTCACAAAGCATGCGTGTTAAAGGTCTCGTACTCCTGTTTGCTTCCGACTAGGTTGGATGGATGACCGAGGAGATATAGACGTGTGTGCTGACTGAATTTCCTCAGTGATGGTTTTTACCCACCTCATTGAGTGAACCGATTTGATAAGACTTAAGAATGATGAAAGATTCAAAGAAAGAAAGTATAAGAGAATTTCTGAAGGATTGAGAAAGACTCTGATAAGAGTTGAATACTTGAAAAGATTGTGATGCCAAGTGCAGTGATTTATATGACAATGAGTTGTGATCTTGATGTATTTGGAATGCTGATATATGCTTTGTTTATAAGTGCTTCTTATATGCTTATGTGGATAGCATGTTCAGTTATGATGACATTGTTATGATTATACTGTTCTACATGTTTATGTTACACTGTTCTGTATAGTCTGGTTATATTGTCCTGCTTTATCTATTATGTTCTATTATTTGCCTGTCGCTATACTTGAGTCTATTGTGAGACCACATGGTCGACACGTAAGTGTTTGGAACACTGACTCTCTCCAATCATGTTGTCGTATCGGCTTTTGCCGGTATTGCAACGGGTAGATGGCGTATTGTGTAGCGGTTCACATGTGGCCTCTTCAAGGAGGAACATGGGTGGTTGTCCCTGAAGGATGGATATGGAAAGGAGATACTCGGTTGGAGATCGACGATCCCAGACACATTTTGCGAGGGACAAGTTTGGATGTGCATGTGGGGCATGTCACTCTTCGTGATTATCAGGATGGTGGACCAAGGGAACATCATGAGTATGATGGTCAACCCGCACCGTTAGCAGCAGTGACTCCACAGCGGATGGAGGAGGAAGATGTGCGTGACTCGGGTCACGAAGCTGATGCGGAATCTAGTGAAAAGATGGAAACGGATGCTGGTTCAAATGGAGAGTGAAGCCCGATGTTTCTGATAGTGTCTATATGTCCTAGTGTCTAGGATCTAGTTCCCAATCGAGGATTACCTTTGTGAAATACTAGTAATGTAATCATGCTACTTTTTCTATGTTTTTAATTAAGTTTCTAAACTTGGGTTATGTAATATTTTGTAACCATTAGCAACTTTTGAAAACTGTTGGAGACGAGACTTCGATGCTACTGGTTTATGATCAAATGCTAATGGTAATGATGACGTTATGTATTTTCAATGGTACTTTGGTTGATGGAAGTTTCAAGTAACATCTCGATTTTAGTGAAGTGATATTATCAAATGTTGGACTTGTGTTTTTTTTTTTAAAAAAGATGGCCTCATTTTTACAACAAACTAATAACAAATTAGTAATAGTTTTGGAAATGAAAATCGGGCTGTTACAATTTGGTTATGTATCAATCTATTTATACAATAATCATTAGATGGTATTTTTTTAAATATTATTTTAAATTTTTTGTAGTTCCAACGATGCTGAGATACAACTTGATATTTCATTGGTCGGTGATCTTATATCTATGTTTGATGAATTCAATCTATTGGCCAAGACTTTTAGACAAATCAGGGATTTAACTCATAAGCAATTTGTCCCTCACTTTTCTTTGAGGTTATTACGCCATCGGGCAAGTGACGCCCGTGTTTATAATCTTCCTTCTGTAAATGAAGTCGCTGCTTTGGTTGTTGGTGATTTTGATGGACCAAACTTATTACGTGACATTATCGTTCGCTCCACTGGTGGTTATCTTCAACGGATACATGAAACCCATCCTTCCTATCTTCCTCTACAGTACCCAATTCCTTTCCCCTATGGTGAAGATGGTTTTCATGAGCACATTCTTCGGGCTGGTTTGCCTTGTGATCGTGTACAGGGTTTTCGTGATCGAGTTACTTTGCGGGAATATATTTCATTTCGAATACAACACAGGCAGAATGAGCAAATTTTGTTGCTTAGGAGTCATCCGTTGTTTCAACAATTTGTGGTGGATTTTTATTCTATGGTTGAGTCACAAAGACTATCTTATATAAGAGATAAGCAAAAGGAGATAAAATCAGAATTTTTGAAGGGTGTGGAAGAGGCATTTGATCGGGGCGATCTCGAGGCTTCTACCATTGGGAAACGTGTTGTTTTACCCTCGTCTTTTGTTGGTGGCCGTAGATACATGTTCAATAATTGTCAAGATGCTATGTCAATTTGTAAAAATTTTGGTTACCCGGATTTTTTTATAACATTCACATGCAATCCTAAATGACCGGAAATTGATAGATACATGTCTTCAGAAGGTCTAAATGCTTCAGATCGACCAGACATTGTTTGTCGTGTCTTCAAGATGAAGCTTGATGCAATGATGAGAGATTTCAAAGATGGAATTGTCTTGGGACCATTAGTTGCTGGTATGTGTATTAAACTTGTCTTGATTTATTGCATATATTTAATTTGATAAGCACCATACCAGAAGCGTGGTTTAAATATGTTTATATTTTTCAGGTATGTATACCATTGAGTTTCAAAAGCGCGGTTTGCCTCATGCTCACATTCTTCTGTGGTTAGAACCATCGTCTAAATCCAATTCACTTGATTTAATTGATAGTGTTATATGTGCAGAACTTCCCAATCCTGAGCTATTCCCATAATTATATTCTGTTGTTTCATCTTTCATGATACATGGGCTCTGTGGCCATGCTCGACGGAATTCACCATGCATGAAAAGTGGAAGATGTTCTAAACTATTTCCAAAGAAATATAACCCCAACACCTATTTTGATGATGTTGGATACCCAGTTTATAGACGTCGAGACCTTGGTGTTACTGTTGAACGCAGTGGTGTAATATTGTGCAATGGTTATGTTGTTCCCTACAACCCTTTCTTGCTCATGAAGTATCGTGCTCATATCAACATTGAGTTCTGCAATCAATCTAATTGCATAAAGTATTTGTTCAAATATGTTAGCAAGGGTCCTGACCGTGTTACTATTGCTGTTGACCCTATAAATAATTCTGCAACCGATATTGTTGTTGATGAAATCAAGGAATACTATGATTGCCGATACTTGTCTCCCTGTGAGTCAGTTTGGATAATTTTGCTTTTGAAATACACCAAAGATGGCCAGTTGTTCAACATCTTACATTTCATCTGCCCGACGAACAAAACATATTGTTTCGTGATCGAGAGCGGATTGATAGCGTAATTTCTAGGAGTCGCGACGCCACAACAATGTTTCTGGCATGGATGTGAGCAAATCAATTGTACGAAGATGGTCGCTGTTTAACCTATGCTGAGTTTCCATCAAAATTTGAATACAATGCACATATCAAAGAATGGCGTCCTAGACGAAAGGGATTTTTTGCTGGGAGACTCAATTTTGTTCCTGCTGGTACTGGTGAGTTACAGTTTTTGCGGATATTGCTCAACTTTCAACGTGGATGCACAAGTTTTGATAACATTAAGACTGGGAACGGGGTAGTCCATGAGACATTTAAAGAGGCATGTTTTGCACTCGGATTGCTTGCTGATGACAAAGAATTTATTAATGGCATCCGTGAGGCTTTTTTCTTTTCTTCTGGTAAACATATTCGGAGGTCATTTGCCGAACTCCTCTTATCTAATTCCATGACTAATCCTACCACTGTTTCGGAGCAAACATTTGAGTTGTTGGGTGAAGACTTAGTTCATAAAAAAAGCAGACAATTCCCAGGTATAATTTTTATTTTTCAATTAATTTCATATAAAGAAATTTTTTTTATCATAATTATTTTAATATTTTGTTTTTGTAGATGCTCACATTTCCATGGATGATGTTTCCAATCTTTTCTTGAAAGAAATTGAGGGAATGTTGCATCTTAATGGAAGGTCACTGAAATATTTTCCTGGAATGCCATATCCAATTGACATTGACTATTCACTTTTTGAAAATATTTATATACTTAATGAGCTTAATTACAATGTTGAGGAGATGCGTTCACTCCATGAACGGAATTTTCAAGCTCTAAACTCAGATCAGTTGTGTGCTTATCAGTCTATTGTTACGGCTGTTACTTCTGATAGAGGTGGTTTCCTCTTTGTATATGGTTTTGGTGGAACAAGCAAGACATTTTTGTGGAACACATTGTCATATCGTTTTAGATCTGAGAAGAAGATTGTTATAAATGTTGCATCCAGTGGAATCGCATCTTTGTTGCTTCCTCGTGGACGTACGACACACTCTGTTTTTTCCATTCCCCTTGATCTAAATGAAGAGTTGTGTTGTAACATTAAGCAGGGTAGTTTAAAGGCACAGTTACTCCAAGCTGCAAGTCTAATTATATGGGATGAAGCTCCAATGGTTATTCGATGGGCATTTGAGGCATTTGATAGAACCATGCGTGACATCATGTGTTCTCAATCAGTTAGCTCTGTGGATCTACCCTTTGGAGGCAAAACATTGGTTCTGGGTGGGGACTTTCGACAGATTCTTCCTGTTATTTCCAGGGCTAATAGAGCAACCATTATTATGTCAACCATTAATTCATCATATCTTTGGAAGATGTGTACTATCCTTGTACTATCTCAAAACATGCGGTTGTCTACAAATGCTGATGGTGTTGATATAACTGAAGTTGCAAATTTTGGCACATGGATCCTCCGGATAGGTGATGGTAAGGTTGGTGTTGATGTTGATGGTGAATTCGAAGTCAAGATTCCTTCTCAATTCTTAGTTAGTCACTCGATTAATCCTGTTGCTAACATTGTCAATGCTACCTACCCCGATCTCCTATCTAATTTTGCAAATGTTAAGTACTTTGAGGAACGTGTTGTGCTTGCGCCTAGGCTGGAATCTGTGGAGAAGGTTAATGAATACGTTTTATCCTTGGTTCTAGGTGAATCAAAGATATATTTAAGTGCTGATACCATCCCTGTTGTTGATAATGATGTTGCTCCTGATGTTCAATGGGTTACGACCGAGTTTTTGAATCTCATCAAATGTTCCGGGATCCCGAACCATGAACTTGTACTGAAGCCTAGTGTTCTGGTAATGCTTCTTCGTAATATTGAACAGTCAATTGGTTTGTGTAATGGTACAAGGCTAATTATTCATGACCTTGGAAGTAATATTATCTGTGACACCCTTGTTTTATATCTTGAAAATAATAAATATTTCCAAATATAGAATACTTGCTATCAAAAATTGGGTCTAGAAAATTTTTCCTTTTTAACTTATACTTGCTCAATTAGAAACACGTTTAACCTTGACAAATAATTTGAATTCGGCGTAATAATACCTTAATTACAAAAACCTCTCGAGACCACGCCTTTTTAATATAATAAAACATACCCGTAGTGTTGATTAAAAACATATTAGTTGTCTCTTGAGTTTAATCGGACTTGTAGAATATAAACTTATTTGCCGAATCCTTTTTTTTAAACCAAAATCAGAGTATGCAGAAGTAAAAATAATACTTGTGGGGCACTGCTGAGGTAAAAACATCATACATATATATATATATATATATATATATATATATATATATACCATAGGATAAAACACCCCCCCCCCCCACCAGTATCATAGTAACAAATATCACAGTCGAGATAACAAGTTTTTAGTGAAACATATACATAACTAGATGCTCAAAATAAACCTCACTCTAAGACTTCTCAAAAATATATACAATATATAACAAAGTCAAAATAGAAGTCCCAGAGCAGGTCATCCATGTCCTCAGCAGCTCCTCTGATCCTCTACAGCTCTATCCCTAGTCCTAGGATCCAAAATATCTATGCTATGCAAGCTCCTAGGAATCAGCAGGTCCACCTCTAGTAGAAACAGTAGGCTCGACAGGCACCTCCTCCTCGTCCTCATCCTCAATGGGATCCTCCTCGACCTCTTCCGACTGTGTAGAGACCCCATCACTGAGCCTAGGATCTGCAGAAGCAGTCCTCTTAGAGTCAGCCGGACCAGGAGAAGGAGTCTCCTCAGTAACAACTCTATGTGAAGTAGGATGAGTACGAGTGGCAGATCTAAAACGAAAACTATGAAATTGACGCACTGGTCGAGCCGGGGGTGGTCCTCTATATGAATAGAAGGGTGGAACATGCATAGTATAGACTATAGGGATCCTAAACCTATGAGGTCGCACCCGAACCAAAGGGTTAGGGTGGTAGAGAGTAATCTCCACCTCCCCCTCAAAGGTGGCTCGGTGCTCCTCGGAAGTCCATATACCACTAGGGATAGGGCGTATCTCGATGCAGGCTAGGTATCTGGCCATCACCTAAACAAGGCATAGGGAGTAAGTATACACATATACATAATCAATAAAGACTAAAATACAAACACAAGTATATCATGGACAGACAATAATGCAAGTACATATGAGCACACCAATTTTTAACATTATATCTCTTATAATGCAAGTGGCATGATGCATGATTTCTATCCACAACTGAGGCCTCCATCATCTTCAATATCTGTCAATAGATATCTCAGTGTTCCTAGAACACTGGTACGTTCCCAGAACGTACTGCGGAATTGCTTTAAGTGAAACTTAGCGCTCCCAGAGCGACTATCAATTACCAAAATTGACTAAGTATATACATCACTTAACATAAAATATTGATCAATACACTCCCAGAGTTGTTATCAATATTGTTGGCCAAAACGTTCCCAGAACAGCTACCAACCAGCAATCCGCACAATTTAGTACTCCCAGGTACAGGGTCATGTTCCCAAAACAACCCCCAATCACCAACCTAATCTCCATTCTCTATGAATGAATGCACACACAATTATTAAGGTTGGTTTTTATCTTTAATTTAATTATTGTGATTTAGAAATAGCTCAAACTCTCCTTTGAATGATTGATTTGAGGTATAACATGTAACACCCAACTTTTATTTAAAAATATCATTTAAAAAGGTTTAAGAATTAAAATGGAGAGCTTAAAATTTTCTTTTCATAAATCAACTTTACATATAAAATTTGGGTATTTCCAATTACAATATGAGTAGCGCAACTTATAATTTTTCCTTCTTTCCATAACTTCTGTTGCGACACTCTCTGATCCTCAAGCTCCTCTTCATTCACCTAAAATGTTAACCACATAAGGGTGAGACCTTTTCACAACACAGTGAATTATAAGATAATTAAGAGCACATAATAAAAACTTAAGCATCATAACCAAATCAAGCCATGAATAACAAAATGCTTCACTTTTACATTTTCCAAAATCATTTTCATTTCCTTTATTTTATCTTGGTCTCACATTGCCGTAGCTTAAGTGAGCACCAAGCTGCAACCTTATACTTTGCCCGAGATCTCACATTGCCGTAGCTTCAGTGAGCACCAAGCTACAACCTTATAATCTGCCCGTGACCACACATTGCCGTAGCTTAAGTGAGCACCGGGACGCTTACTTATATTTAGTCCTTAAATTACAATTTACTTATATCATCATTGATCTTTATTCTTTTAGTTTGTACCACTAGGTAATTTGGTTGCTCCTGCTAGGGCGTTTGTACACCCATTAGGGACTTTATTCACCCATCAGGACTTTCACCCACTAGGCCTCACCCGTTAGGACTGATACATATAATCTTTGCTCATACTTATTAAATTCCATAGCATATTCAATTTACATACTTTAGTCCTTTTCACATTTTCCAGTCTTTTAGTTTTCGTTGAATTGATCATTTTGGGACATCGACTCCTAACGGGGCATTTACACCTAGTGGGGCGTTTTAGCCTGATGAGTACCTAGGCCCTAATGGGGCGTTTGTACACCTAGCAGGAACACCTAGTGTCCCAATGTCCCAATGATCAATTCAACCGTCCATATTAATCCAAACACATTCACCACAAATCACACTATTCAATTAGCCATTTATAACAAGTAGCAATCATCCACATTCATGCATTCACATCATTCTCAATTTCCACATCACATAACAACAAATAATTCAACATCATTCATTTTGTCTTTTACATCGATTAGCATATATTCACATTCAAGTACATATATCATTCAGATTTACTAACATCACATAATCACAATTATTCATCATCATTTTACTATATTACCAATTCAAACAAGAAATCATTCTCTTCCCCACTAATATTCGTACTATTAATTAACACTAAAGAAACCAATCCCTTGCATTCCCAATAATCATCATCAACCTTAAATACACGATTATATTACACTTCTTATTTAAGCATTCAAGTATTATCCCTATGTCCTTTAGTTATTACTCCACCTCATAGCCAACATTATCAAATTATCACATTCCTTAACACTTAATCGAAATATACTCATTTAACACACATATAACGAACCTAGCAACTCTCCACAAACAATATATATTACAGATCAGTCGACATACTCAGGTATGTCTCATAGTGCATAAATATAAGTCAACTCCCTAGGGTTCTTCACTTCCTACATTTACAATATACATAAAGGGGGTTTTTAGCAGTTTATGACAATTAAATTAAATCATTAAATTATTAAATTATTAACTTAAATCAAAATACCCTCATTCTCCCTAAACCACTTTTACAGGTGCTATTTTGCTACCCACCACCCAATTCAACTACTTAGCCCAAATCCTATTATATACCCCAACTATCCCTAACTCAAAGTGTGGAAAAGAGACTCCCCTTACCTTATAGAGGGAGAGAGCCCACACAAAGCTCCAGGGACTCCAAATCTACTCCGGATCTACCTTGATTCCTATCCTCTTGACCGATCTCCACTCCGTTCTTCAAGATTGGAGGAGAGAGAAAGAATCTCCAAGGGAGAGAGAGGGACCACGAATGAGAGGGAAAGCTTGAGGGAGATCTAAAGGCTTACTCCCATGGTGGAGGTTGGAGGTGGTGATTTATTGTTAGGGGTTGATGATCTAATGGTTGGGAAAGAGGAATAGATTTGGGTGGTTTATGGTGGGTGATGGTGGTTTTGTGTGGAGGAGAGGGAAAAACCAAAATAAAGAGATTAGAGAGGGAGATGGAGCTTGTTGATAATGGATAACAACACCTTAGGAGTTTGAAGAGGAGGAAGAGCTCAACTTGCTCTTGGTGGAGGAAAGGGAAACTCGTATGGGGGAGGGAGGAAGAAGAGAGAAAAACGAGGGAGAGAAGAAGGAGAAGATGAGGAAGAGAGAGAGAGGATCGAGCAAAATGAGAAGGGAGAAGGGTGTGTGTCTGAAATAGAGGATAAGGGGATGGAAATTACGTTTCTGCCCCCAAACTTTATTTTTATTTTCTGCATCAGACCTGATATAATCGATTACTTGCAAAGAGTAATCGATTATTTTACCCCAATAATCGATTATTTCCTCCAATTAATCGATTATTTTTGTTGCATCATACAAAAACCAGAGCATTGATAATCGATTAATGGCCCCCAAATAATCGATTAGCACCTGAGATAATCGATTACTTCCTTAAGAGTAATCGATTAAAATGCTGCAACATTTAAGTGTTTTCACCAGAGGCCCTGTAATCGATTAACCCCTACAAAGTAATCAATTATTCTGGTGGAAACTCCTATTTTGGCCAATTCTAACTCTAAGACACTACCCTTAACTCCTATCCATGGTTTCCTATGGTTTTCCTCATAACTTCTAGCTTAGGTTTTTCCTAATTAACTTGGAATTAAATTTTGAGATGTTACAATTCTCCCCCACTTATTGGAATTTCGTCCCCGAAATTCCGCTCAAAATCCTTAATTGGAGAACCATCCCTGAAAAAGGTTTTCTAAGCTAAGCAACTTACTCAACTTAGTTCTACTCCCCCACTTGGGATTGGCATACCATTCAACATGAACGTGTCACAAGATTCTTGCACTCATTGAAGAGCACCGATTATGGTTTAATTTGGGTCAACCTCTAGGCTAAGGTTCTAACAGATTCCTAAGGTCAGCTGAGTTTCCTCCGAAACTCTACTTCGAAGGTTGGACAGGGCACTAACACTCTCTAAATACTATTACCTTAATGGGGTTACTTATACTCTAACTCTACAATATATTACTTATAACCTAAACTCTAATCAAACACATCCATCATTCACATTCACAAATATCATCACATATATTAAAAGCATTTTCAAAAGGTTTTTGCATAACTTGCCACCAAAAATTCATTGGATAAATTCAATTTCCCCAAGGTTTGTGAAGAATTGGAAGACAGTGCCCCTGTACCCAAAAGAACATTATAGCAAATCTTCAAGTCAATCAGAGTTCATTAGATTCACTTTTGACCCTATGACCACTTTTTAAAAGATTTGTAATGGTCGAGGTGAACCTATGTCAAATCCATTTAAAATAGCAAACAACTCCAATTGGCTTCAAAATTTGATGGGACATCACCTATTCTTAGCCCAAGGTTGTGTAAAATTGTCAAACCGATTAGAGCACATTAATTTCGTTTTGTTTAAAATACTAGCTTGCTCCAATTGGCTTGAGATGTTACACGAAACAAAGATTCAACCTTAGGTTGCTTATATTAATTCTTCCAAGTCAAACAAAATCCTAAACCCAAAAACTTAGTTTTCCCTTTATATAAAAACCCTTATTACCAAAAAGAAAACATTTAACTACAAACATAAGTCTTTAAAACCTTTGGTTTGAAAAAAAATCACTAAGTATGGGGATTCAAAATTTAAGAAAAGATCCCATACAAGTTGAATATTTAGAAAACAATAACACATTTATAAAACAAAATTCTTTTGCAAATTAGGTTCCTCTCTTAATGAGAAACAAATGATTTCATTTGAAAATTCACTAAAACTTTTAATCATGCACCTTACCATGATGAGCTACCTTCATCTAATTTCATAAGATCCTAGATGAAGGAGTGACAAATCACTCAAGATGAATAAACTCAAAGAAAGAGGGGATGTGCCTTGAACTTGGAAAAATTTACTTTTAATTAATCTTCAAAAGTTGAGACAATTACATTCCCTTTTTACTTCAAGTTTAAAATTTGAGTTTTCATTCCGAATTGATTTCAGTCGCATAATAAGGGTTCCTATTTGATCGATGTGAGACTTGATAACAAACAGTCAAGTTAATTCACTACTCGATCACTTAGAAGTCCTTGATTTTCTTACTAGTTCTTGAAAATTTGTTAGGCGACCTCACGATCCATTTAGAATGATTGTGGTTCGGTGCAACTTTTAAAAATTCATTTTAAACACTCACAAGCATCAAACACAAATTTCACTTTGCACAAAGACATAACAAGCACACATATCAACCAAACATACACAAACAAAATGCAGTTCATCAAGAACACAATTTTTCAAAAACAACACTTTTAGTCAATGCTTAGTGGAAAATGATTTGGGACTTCTCATAAAGAGGGGAATTGAAAAGTTATTAATCCCAAATTATTTTGAAAACATGTTCGAAAGTTTAGGTTCATTTCCACATAAACATAGACTTTTTCCTATATAGCAAATGCACTACCAATGATGTAATCAAAAGTGAGGTAAGAACTTCAATGTCGAATTTTAACCCCATCCTCGATTAAATAAATCTCTTTTTGTTACAAAGTTGTATTATAATAGTTCGGGGTTCAAGTTCAATCATTAGAAGCTTCAACTTGACTTTCGATTAATATTAAAGTCACCGGAAATCAAATTAGTGGTGGAATCAACCACAAGTTCAATAAAGATGTTTTTTGTTGTTTTTATGAATTCTAATCTAACCAGTGCATCCATGTCACTCGAATAGATTAGAATCAAGGTAGTGAATCATTTTGATTCTCATGATTCCACTTCTAATTTTTTGTCTACTTACTTTAACACTACACTATTCCACATATAAGCATATTTCAAGAACCGTTTGATTGAACTCCAACCACTTCTTAATATGGGAAAAAGTTTGTTTTTATTGGTAACTCAAATTAATATGATCTAGTGGTTCAAATCCAATTGGTTAGTTCTCGATGCCTATTTTCATCTGATGCCTCGATCACTTGAATCAAGTTTAGTTACAGAACCGCTTATTAATTTAGCATAAACCTTATTTTTCGTTCTCTTGAATACTAATCGAATCAGCATGACCTCAATCACTTGGTTGGATTAGTATTCGAGATCCATAATTCATTTGTTTCATACGGTTCCATTTCTAATCCTGGTTCAATTACTTTGACATCAAATTACTCAACAAACAAACATTAAGATCACACACACAAAGCACTTAGCAAAACAAACATACATAAAAGAATCAACACATAAATTTTATACATAGGGAATCAAATACTAGTTCACGATGATGCACAAACTTCTAGATTTCGACGACGTCACCTCCCGACAAATGCAACATCGGATTGGCCAGTTCCGACACTACATTCCATCAGTGGTAGTAGCCCTCGCTATCCAGCTTAAGTTTATGCACTCCGTTATTAATTAGTAAGATTTCCTTTGTAAGAAACTTTAGCCTTTAATTAACTTAAGACTTGGAATTTGCATCCCTTAAACAAGAATCAATTTGCACCTTTGAAGTTTTCTGCTTACAAACGTGCCACACTTATAAGATGTAATTCCTTGAATTCCTAAGGGATCCGGCTTAGGTTCCCAAAGAATCACATTCTATTATCTTTTACTATCAAACATTTTCACTTAAAAGGGTCTCACCTCTGGAGAAGAAGCTTGAGATGAGAGTGTTCGCAGCGAGATCGGGACCACTTTCCCTCAGGTCGGAAAGGAAGGAACTGCTCTGATACCATAAATGTAACACCCAACTTTTATTTAAAAATATCATTTAAAAAGGTTTAAGAATTAAAATGGAGAGCTTAAAATTTTCTTTTCATAAATCAACTTTACATATAAAATTTGGGTATTTCCAATTACAATATGAGTAGCGCAACTTATAATTTTTCCTACTTTTCATAACTTCTGCTGCGACACTCTCTGATCCTCAAGCTCCTCTTCATTCACCTAAAATGTTAACCACATAAGGGTGAGACCTTTTCACAACACAGTGAATTATAAGATAATTAAGAGCACATAATAAAAACTTAAGCATCATAACCAAATCAAGCCATGAATAACAAAATGCTTCACTTTTACATTTTCCAAAATCATTTTCATTTCCTTTATTTTATCTTGGTCTCACATTGCCGTAGCTTAAGTGAGCACCAAGCTGCAACCTTATACTTTGCCCGAGATCTCACATTGCCGTAGCTTCAGTGAGCACCAAGCTACAACCTTATAATCTGCCCGTGACCACACATTGCCGTAGCTTAAGTGAGCACCGGGACGCTTACTTATATTTAGTCCTTAAATTACAATTTACTTATATCATCATTGATCTTTATTCTTTTAGTTTGTACCACTAGGTAATTTGGTTGCTCCTGCTAGGGCGTTTGTACACCCATTAGGGACTTTATTCACCCATCAGGACTTTCACCCACTAGGCCTCACCCGTTAGGACTGATACATATAATCTTTGCTCATACTTATTAAATTCCATAGCATATTCAATTTACATACTTTAGTCCTTTTCACATTTTCCAGTCTTTTAGTTTTCGTTGAATTGATCATTTTGGGACATCGACTCCTAACGGGGCATTTACACCTAGTGGGGCGTTTTAGCCTGATGAGTACCTAGGCCCTAATGGGGCGTTTGTACACCTAGCAGGAACACCTAGTGTCCCAATGTCCCAATGATCAATTCAACCGTCCATATTAATCCAAACACATTCACCACAAATCACACTATTCAATTAGCCATTTATAACAAGTAGCAATCATCCACATTCATGCATTCACATCATTCTCAATTTCCACATCACATAACAACAAATAATTCAACATCATTCATTTTGTCTTTTACATCGATTAGCATATATTCACATTCAAGTACATATATCATTCAGATTTACTAACATCACATAATCACAATTATTCATCATCATTTTACTAT
Organism: Crotalaria pallida; assembly: GCA_037953625.1. Taxonomy (NCBI): domain Eukaryota; kingdom Viridiplantae; phylum Streptophyta; class Magnoliopsida; order Fabales; family Fabaceae; genus Crotalaria; species Crotalaria pallida. Next base: position 43,617,648 of record CM075650.1, on the reverse strand, counting down.
ATTACCAATTCAAACAAGAAATCATTCTCTTCCCCACTAATATTCGTACTATTAATTAACACTAAAGAAACCAATCCCTTGCATTCCCAATAATCATCATCAACCTTAAATACACGATTATATTACACTTCTTATTTAAGCATTCAAGTATTATCCCTATGTCCTTTAGTTATTACTCCACCTCATAGCCAACATTATCAAATTATCACATTCCTTAACACTTAATCGCAATATACTCATTTAACACACATATAACGAACCTAGCAACTCTCCACAAACAATATATATTACAGATCAGTCGACATACTCAGGTATGTCTCAGAGTGCATAAATATAAGTCAACTCCCTAGGGTTCTTCACTTCCTACATTTACAATATACATAAAGGGGGTTTTTAGCAGTTTATGACAATTAAATTAAATCATTAAATTATTAAATTATTAACTTAAATCAAAATACCCTCATTCTCCCTAAACCACTTTTACAGGTGCTATTTTGCTACCCACCACCCAATTCAACTACTTAGCCCAAATCCTATTATATACCCCAACTATCCCTAACTCAAAGTGTGGAAAAGAGACTCCCCTTACCTTATAGAGGGAGAGAGCCCACACAAAGCTCCAGGGACTCCAAATCTACTCCGGATCTACCTTGATTCCTATCCTCTTGACCGATCTCCACTCCGTTCTTCAAGATTGGAGGAGAGAGAAAGAATCTCCAAGGGAGAGAGAGGGACCACGAATGAGAGGGAAAGCTTGAGGGAGATCTAAAGGCTTACTCCCATGGTGGAGGTTGGAGGTGGTGATTTATTGTTAGGGGTTGATGATCTAATGGTTGGGAAAGAGGAATGGATTTGGGTGGTTTATGGTGGGTGATGGTGGTTTTGTGTGGAGGAGAGGGAAAAACCAAAATAAAGAGATTAGAGAGGGAGATGGAGCTTGTTGATAATGGATAACAACACCTTAGGAGTTTGAGGAGGAGGAAGAGCTCAACTTGCTCTTGGTGGAGGAAAGGGAAACTCGTATGGGGGAGGGAGGAAGAAGAAAGAAAAACGAGGGAGAGAAGAAGGAGAAGATGAGGAAGAGAGAGAGAGGATCGAGCAAAATGAGAAGGGAGAAGGGTGTGTGGCTGAAATAGAGGATAAGGGGGTGGAAATTACGTTTCTTCCCCCAAACTTTATTTTTATTTTCTGCATCAGACTTGATATAATCGATTACTTGCAAAGAGTAATCGATTATTTTACCCCAATAATCAATTATTTCCTCCAATTAATCGATTATTTTTGTTGCATCATACAAAAACCAAAGCACTGATAATCGATTAATGGCCCCCAAATAATCGATTAGCACCTGAGATAATCGATTACTTCGTTAAGAGTAATCGATTAAAATGCTGCAACATTTAAGTGTTTTCACCAGAGGCCCTATAATCGATTAACCCCTACAAAGTAATCGATTATTCTGGTGGAAACTCCTATTTTGGCCAATTCTAACTCTAAGACACTACCCTTAACTCCTATCCATGGTTTCCTATGGTTTTCCTCATAACTTCTAGCTTAGGTTTTTCCTAATTAACTTGGAATTAAATTTTGAGATGTTACATAACCTTTGACATAAAAATTCATCCTTGAATTAACTTAAAACATGTCATTAGACTTGAATTGGGAAAAACTTAACCAATGGTATCAAACTTTTCACTTAAAAGACTTCACTTTTATTTTTCAGTTTCAGGTACTAACCGGTTACAGTTTCAGACTAACCGGTTAGAATTACAAACCTGAACCTAATAACCATTGAAATTCAGAAAAACCTTTTTCTTGAATTCTCTACCCAATCCATGAACAAAGTCTCAGCATTGATACATACCTCAAACCCAATTTATTTCATCATTCAAAAGTCTAAATCACAATCCAATTCCAATTTAGCATAATTTCCACTTGAAATTATCTTTTAACATTAAGGCATTGACTCATCAATTACAATCTGAAACAAACAGTGTTCATTGACATTATTTCAGATTGGTTTCAAATGAAATTAGAGTATAGACTTGAGTTCAAATGGTAAGAACACTGGGCCAATTTCATAAAACCATTTTCTTTGAAAAACTGACAGTATCTAACCGGTTACAGATTCAGAATAACCGGTTAGATTCTGCAGAATTTACACTGCAGAAAGAGATTTTGCATACCATTTTCTATCATTCTCAAATCTAACCAATTTCAGCCCTAAACAGATTTCACATACCTTAATATAAACATGTTTAACCACAGAAACATTTTCATTTTGCATGCATTTAATTTAGAGCATCAAATTGCATATAACTCAACATAAACACAACTTGATATCACAAAACTCATAATAAGCATTTAGATTCTGTTTCAATCATCAAAATCACTTGAATGCATAATACCAAACCTGCTCAAAACAGAATTGAGCTGCAGATTGGCCTCCAAGCCTTTTAACATGTTCATATAATGCCCTTTTGAGTCTTTGTTGACTCAAATCCTAAAACACATAATTTTAGCCTTAATCTAGTATAAGGTAAACTTCTCCCATACCTTAGGATAGTGTTTGATGAGTAATAACACTGAGATTGAAGAAAAATCCACAGATTCCACAGAAATCCTTAGTTCTGCTCTTAACCACGATTTCAGCAACAGGGTCCAAATACCAGGGATTTTGACATATAGATTGACCAAACAAATTAGGGAAAATAATTAGGACTTTCTCTAGGTAACATGCACTAAAGGATCGAAGTGATTTGAGGCTTAAAGGTTACCTGTACTTACCAAAATCAGAGCTTAAACCTAGCTTCCAGAAACAAAAATAACACTGAACCAGTTTTCAAGCTTCAACTTCAGAGATTGATTTCTTCTTCCACACACACTTTTAGCTTACAAATTTTATATCAACATGAAGCTCTGGATGTAAGCTTCGTGTTCGTGTATCACTCAAAGTCTCACTCCCCACACAGAAGAAGAATCGAACAGAATGAAGCAAAAACCCTATAACAGAGATTTCCCAAACCAACACTCACCAAACTCTGATTTTGATCTCAATCCAAGCTATTTATAGTGCAATTAGCTTCTCATGCAGAGCGACACATCTAATTCCACTCAAGGAAGGAAGAAATCGTGGCAAGAACATGATCCACAGCTGGATTACTCATCAAACTCCACTATCTCAGTTTCTGGGTTTTATCGACTAACCGGTTACAGGGCATTACTAACTGGTTACATCAGTGTAAATTTTAAAATTTAATACTTTTAAAACCTTTCCCTCTAAGAACCTTTCTAATATTACATTTAGGTCCTAACCCAAGGACTAAAATGCAATATCTATATTTTTGTATATACTTATCATATAAAAATACCTTCACCAATTTCTTGAATTTCAAGGCTAATTAAATACAAAACATAAACTTGGAAAATTTATATTAATTAATAATAAAACTTTATTTATTATTAATTTTCTTATTATCCGGGAGACGAAAATTAGGGGTGTTACACTACTCCCCCACTTAAAAGGAATTTCGTCCCCAAAATTCTAACTTACCTAAACAACTCAGGGTATTCCTGACGCATCTTATCCTCTAGTTCCCACGTAGCTTCAGACACGTCGGCATTTTCCCAAATAACCTTGACTAAAGATATCTCTTTTCCCCTAAGCTGCTTAACTTCACGATCTTCTATCCGGACCGGTCTAGCTTCAAAGGTAAGTTTTTCCTTCAAAGTTAGATCATCAGGTTGAATTTTCAAAACAACTGATGGGTCATGCACATATTTCTTTAATTGGGAAACATGAAAAACATTGTGCAAGCTCGACAGAGAGGGTGGTAAAGCTATTTGATAGGCAACAGGACCAACTCTTTTAAGGATTTGGTATGGACCTATAAACTTAGGTGAAAGCTTTCGGGTTCTCAAGGCTCTACTGATTCCCTTCATCGGAACTATCCGAAGAAACACATGGTCGCCTTTCGGAAACTCTACTGGCCTTCTCCTCTTATCAGCATAACTCTTCTGCCGACTCTGAGCTGCTTTCATCTTTTCCTGAACAATCTTAATCTTCTTAGTTTTCTGCTGCACAATTTCTGGTCCAACAACTAAGTTCTCCCCCACTTGAAACCAGCATAGCGGGGTTTGGCATTTCCTTCCATACAAAGCTTCAAACGGTGCCATTCCGATGCTTGCATGATAACTGTTGTTGTATGTGAATTCTGCAAGAGGTAACACTTGATCCCAACTTCCCTGCTCTTCAAGTGCACAAGCCCTCAATATATCTTCCAAAGACTGAATAGTTCTCTCCGTTTGACCATCCGTCTGTGGATGATACGCAGAACTCAACTTTAAACTTGTTCCCATAGCTTTATGCAAACCCTTCCAAAACTGTGAAGCAAACCTGGGATCCCGATCCGACACAATACTTGAAGGCACTCCGTGTAGACAAACTACCTCCTTAATGTAGATCTGGGTAAGCTTATTCAAAGGATAGCACATATTTATCGGAATAAAATGCGCCGACTTAGTCAACCGATCCACAATCACCCAGATTGCATCATGATTTGCTGTTGTCTTTGGCAAACCAGATACAAAATCCATTGAGATACTATCCCACTTCCATTGAGGGATGTCTAAAGGTTGCAACTGTCCTCCCGGTTTCTGATGCTCTACCTTAGCTTTCTGACAGATTAAACATGAAGCCACATACTCCGCGACATCCTTTTTCAAACCAGACCACCAAAAAATTTTCTTCAAATCCTGATACATTTTGGTTGATCCAGGATGCATACTCATCCGACTCTTACGTGCTTCATCAAGAATCCATCTCCTAACCTCCTGATCTTTTGGTATGCAAATCCTTGTTCTGAAACGAAGGATTCCATCCGGCCCAATCTTGAAATCAGATTCCTTCCCCTCCGAACCTAATCTCATCTTTTTAATCAACTCCTCATCTACTTGTTGTAGAATCAAAGAGACTTTTGATGATGTCAAATATATATGCTTGGCAGAATCAAAGATGTTGATGATGTCAAGTAAAATAGAGCTCGGCGTGGGGTCAATGTCAAAAACGCCAGACTTAGTTCTGCGCATGCATTCCGCCAAAGGCAGAAGCTCGGATATCTGTTTTTGAAGCTTCAGCTCGGATTGAGTGTGGCTCTTGATCACGACCGAAGTTCATCCAAGTTTGAAAGCTCAGCTCTTCACTTCAAGACAGTACGCTCGGATATTGATCAGCTTGGCACATGCTCAGAAGGCTCTAAATATAGAACTAAGCCACAACATAAGAAAGATCAAATTAGCTCGGATTGAACACGCACCCTGAGCAAAGAACAAAGCTTGGTTCTATTACTTCAAGTTTCAAGTATCGTTGCCGAGGAAAGCTAAAGGCTCGGCCACACCAATCTCAGACCAAGCACGAACAATGTTCAAGGCTCGGCAACACCAATCTCAGACCAGGCTCGAACGAAGCTCAAGCTCGACTGTCTCTGTTCACTCTTCAACAACGCATCATCTTCAACCTTCAGACTCTGCTCAACTGTGCCGAACCTTTTATTACCGTTGAGTCTGGGTAGAAGTTCTAGGATTTTAACTCCATCGCAGTAACAAGTTTGAAATTCAAAATGAGTTAAAATCAAAGGTTGGTGAAGGGTCACCATCACTGCTCTGCTGTCAAAATATAGCCGTTGAAATCCCCATGACTTTTCCGTACAGCTCCCTCTCTCTTTCTGGAAAATCAGAGGAGCTTATAAAAGGGGGTTTTCAACAGTTACATATACGACGATTCTTTGAACAATTTTCTTGAAACCTTATTTTCATTCTCTTTAGAAAAACAGAGCAGAATCAAACTCACAGAAAAGAAAAAGTTCATTTGAATTTTCACAAGAACTTAGAGAGTTTAATCTTTCAAATCCAAACTCTAAGTTCAACACATTTCTTTTCTGTGATTTCCCTTCACAAACTCGACTCACTCTTGAACTTCACACTTTCATACACATTCGAAGAGTGTTTCGAATTGGAGCCATCCTCTTTCATTAATCTTGTTCGTTGTATTTGCTGGAGTGAAAAGCTGGTCTCTGATCGAGAAAGCTTTTCCGTGTTGAAAAGGTTCCAAAGAGGTTCTTTGGTCATCGATTTGACGTGGGTAGTCTGTCACGAGTTTGGTATACTCGTTTAAAGGGATAGGTTTAGAGGGGTAGTCTCTTGTAAATCCTTTTGTAACCCAGAAAATCTATTTTTAGTGAAAGCTCTCTAAAAGGTTTTTAGAGGGGACTGGACTAGCTCTCAGGGTGAGAGTGAACCAGGATAAATATGTGATAGCTCGGTTTTGAGTGTTGTTCGCAAAGCTTAGCTTTGAAGCATCGAAGTTAACTGATTAACCAGTTTATTCATCTGGTTAATAAATTAACATTGTTTGCTCGGCACGCTCGGCTTTGAACATTATTGTTTAGAAAACCAGCTCTGATTGAGAGACAGCTCGGTTAATCAATTAACCATTCTGTTTATCTATTTGGTTAATCAATTAACCGTGTCTGCTCGGATAGAACTAGAATTTTATTTAAAACTATGAACTACATTCAAACTACTTTCAATAAATCGGAAAAATTGCCATATCACTTTCAATCTCCTATTCACCCCCCCTCTACTCGATTGTTAGGCCTCTTGTTGGTTTCCAAAAAGTGGTATCAGAGCTCGGTCGAAAGATCGAGTGTAAAAACTTTTTCGAAAAGATCCTTGAGGAAACCGAATGGCTACTAACAATCCCTTCGGAGGTGAAGGCTCTTCCATAAACAGACCACCACTATTCAATGGTGAGGGTTATGCTTATTGGAAAGCTCGAATGAAAATTTTCATTGAAGCTATAGATATGGAAATTTGGAAATCTATTGAAAACGGGCCATTTGTCCCTAAAAGAAAAATTAATGAAGAAGTTGTAGAAATCCCATGGGAAAGCTGGGATGATGATGATAAAAGGAAAGTATCCTTCGATTTAAAAGCCAAAAATATCATCACCTCAGCTCTGTCCTCTGATGAATTTTTTAGAGTGTCAAGTTGCAAATCTGCAAAAGAAATGTGGGACATTCTTCAACTTACTCATGAAGGGACAAGTGAAGTCAGACGAGCTAGACTAAATACTCTGATGAATGAATATGAGTTATTCCGAATGCTTCCAAATGAAAATATAAATGATTTGCAGAAGCGGTTTACTCATATCATAAACCATCTTAATGCTCTCGACAAAACTTTTCAAAATGCCGAGATAACTAACAAAGTGCTTAGATGTCTTAGCAGAGAATGGCAGCCGAAAGTCACTGCCATCATGGAAGCTAAAGACTTGGACACAATGAGCATAGCCACTTTGTTCGGCAAGCTACAAGAGCATGAGATGGAGCTCGGCAGACTGACCATGCATGAAGAGTCTGATAAGAAGAAGAAGGGAATTTCCCTCAAAGCTTCTATTAAGGCAACCAAAGAATCCTCTGAGGATGAGTCCAGCTCAGACATGGATGAGGAAGACTTTGGTCTCATGGTCAGGAAGTTCAGCAAATTTTTTAAAGGCAAAAAGAACTTCAGAAACCGAGCAAGAGATGCCAAGAACGCTCACCACAAAGGTTCAAGTTCCAAAGACCGAGTTAGATGTCATGAGTGTGGTGAAGCTGGACACATCAGAGCATACTGTCCAAGTATGCAAAAGCAAGGTGGTGAAGAAATGAAGAACAAAGACCACAAGAAGAAGAGAGCTTACATAGTATGGGATACACCCAACAATGACAACAGCTCAAGCTCCAGCTCTTCCGATGAAGAAGAGAAAGCAATTCTGTGCTTAATGGGAAGGGAAACTGTTTTTAGAAGCCCAAGCCAAACTTGTTCTGAGCAAGATCTTCCTGTATATGACTCGTGCTCGGAGTGTGAAGATGAAGAACCATGCTCAGTTCTCAGATTTGCCGATCAAGAAGTCTCATCGAGCTCGGCACTAGATGCATCAGAACAAAGATCTAGCATCAAATGTTTAATGGGCAAACACAACGAGGAAACCTCAACTAGCCGAACAGTATCCAAACATATAAGCACTGAGGTAACCTCTACTTCTGATTCTGGCTCTGAATCTGAATTTAATGACTCTGATGAATTGTATTCTGCGTATCTTGAAATGCAAACTGAATTCAAGAAGCTTGCTAAAAATTTCATTAAGATGAAACAAAATCTTTCAAACTATAAAGAGCAAGTTCTTGTTTTGGAAAAATCAATTGAAACTTTGAAAAGCAGAAACAAGTCATTAGAAAACACTATCACTCAACTGAAAAATGAAAATCTTGACTGCTGCACTAGATATGAAAAAGAAATTTCTGAGCTAAAATTTAAAAGTGCAACTGTCAACAAGAGTGATGGCTTGTTTGATAGGCTTTTAGCCGAACAAAGAAACTATTCAAACAAAACTGGACTTGGATACATTAAGACCAAGAAAACAGTAAGGAACCTAGGCAATGTCTCAAACTTTAATAATTTGAAAAAGTCGAGCTGCTCCTAATGTGGTCTTCATGGTCATACACCCAATGAATGCAAAATCCGACGTTATGGTGTAGCCAAGGGCAACTTTGTTTGGATAGTTAAAAGGAAAGATCCAACTGCTAACCCCCAGGGACCCAAGATAACTTGGGTACCCGAATCAAAGAAGTAATATTTTTGTGATGCAGGTGTGCTTCCGAGCAAAGGAGAGCAGATGGTACCTTGATAGTGGCTGCTCGAAGCACATGACGGGGGACAAAAATGTATTCATTGAACTTTCACATTCAGATAAGGGCTACGTCACTTATGGTGATAACAACCGAGGTAAAATATTGGGTGTAGGTAAAGTCAGTAATTCTGCCAACTTGGTTATCAATAATGTTTTACTTGTAAAAGGGATAGAACACATTCTTTTAAGCATTAGCCAACTCTGTGATATTGGTAATCATGTTGTTTTTACCTCTACCCATTGCATTATTAAAAGTGACGAGGACAACTCTGTCAAATTTGTTGGAAAACGATATAACAACACTTATTTGGTTGATTTGAATGAAATCACCTCTTTGGTAACTACTTGCGTGGTTAGCAAAGAAAGTGATACATGGTTATGGCATAGAAGGACAACTCATATAAATGTAAATCAGTTAAAGAAAATACAATCAATAGACTTAGTGATTGGTTTACCAAAGCTGAATTTTAATATTGAGGGGGTTTGCTCGTCTTGCAAGAAGTGCAAACCAACCAAAAAGAAAAATGATTTTTCGCCTAAATTGATGGTCTCAACAACTCGACCCTTGGAAATGTTACACATGGATCTGTTTGGACCATCACAAGTGAAAAGCTTTGGTGGCAATCTCTATGCCTTTGTAATTGTAGATGACTTTTCCAGATTTACATGGACTTTATTTTTAAAATCAAAAAGTGACACTTTTGAAAATTTTAAAGAGCTTGTCAAACAACTCCAGAACCGAGCTAACCAAAAAGTAGTTGTAATCTGAACAGACCATGGTGGTGAGTTCGAGAACTACAAAATTGACAAGTTTTGTTCCAAGCTCGACATAGAACATCAGTTTTCTGCTCCTCGGACTCCCGAACAAAACGGAGTTGTGGAACGGAAAAACCGAGTTCTTGAAGAGCTAGCCCGAACCATGCTTAATGAATACAATTTACCACATTATTTCTGGGCCGATGCGGTAAACACTGCTTGCTATGTAATGAACCGCATCCTCATCAGACCAATTTTAAAGAAAACTCCATATGAACTTTACAAGGGTAGAAAACCAAAAATTTCTCATTTCCATGCATTTGGTTGCAAAGTCTTCATTTTAAATAATGGAAAAGAGCATCTCGGCAAATTTGATTCTAAAGCCGACGAAGGAATATTTTTGGGTTATTCTACTCATAGTAAAGCATTTAGAGTTTTTAACAGAAGGACCTCCACTGTGGAAGAGTCCGTACATGTGGTATTTGATGAGTCTCCTCGGAGAGACAACGTTAGTTGTGCAGATAGAGAGAATCAACCTATGGCTGAACACGATCCGAGCACAACAATTGAAAGGGCTCAAAAGGATGGAACTGCTGAAGATAGAAATCAGAGGGACAAGCTTGTTCCGAGCAGAACAAACCAGGAACAAACTGAACTCAGTTTGAGCCAAACTCACAATGATCAGTCCGAACTCATTCCGAGCCAAGCAGAGCATCTCGAGCTGAATCCAGCCTGGAAGAGAGTCAAGGACCATCCGATAGAGAATGTGCTCGGCGACATGTCTAAGGGAGTTTTAACTCGTCGATCTATTCAGAATTTTTGCAATTTCGCTTCCTTTGTTTCTCAAATTGAACCTAATTCAGTTGATCAAGCCATTGAAGATGAGCATTGGGCAATTGCCATGCAAGAGGAACTGAATCAATTCATCAGAAATGATGTCTTGGAATTAGTTCCTCGGCCCAATGATCATACAATAATTGGTTTGAAATGGATTTTCAGAAATAAAACTGATGAATTAGGCTTAATTATTAGAAACAAAGCAAGATTAGTTGCTCAAGGCTACAACCAAGAGGAAGGTATCGACTATGATGAAACCTTTGCTCCAGTTGCAAGACTTGAAGCAATCCGAATTTTGCTTACTTTCGCATCTATTATGAATTTCACCCTTTACCAAATGGATGTAAAGAGTGCCTTCTTAAATGGTTTTATAAATGAAGAAGTTTATGTAAAACAACCTCCTGGTTTTGAAAATTTTGAATATCCAAACCATGTTTATAAACTGAAAAAGGCTCTTTACGGTTTGAAACAAGCTCCAAGAGCTTGGTATGATCGTTTGAGCTCATTTCTACTTGATCAAGGGTTTGAAAGAGGGAAGGTTGACACAACTCTATTCATTTATAAATCCAAAAAGGACATATTGTTAGTACAAGTTTATGTTGATGATATAATTTTCGGTGCTACTAACATGTCTCTTTGCAAGAAGTTCTCTGAATTAATGCAAGGTGAATTCGAGATGTCGATGATGGGAGAACTCACATTCTTCCTCGGGCTGCAAGTAAAGCAAGTTGAGGGAGGAACCTTTGTGCATCAAGGAAAATATTGCAAGGAACTCCTCAAGAAGTTCGGCTTAGAAAATTGCAAAGAAGCTGCCACTCCCATGAGCACTTCCAGCTATCTTGGCAAAGATGAATCAGGTAAAGTTGTGGATGTAAGCAAATATAGAGGCATGATAGGAAGTCTTTTATATTTGACTGCATCTCGGCCTGATATTATGTTCAGTGTTTGTTTATGTGCTCGTTTTCAAGCTAATCCTAAAGAATCTCATCTTTCGGCGATTAAAAGAATTTTTAAATATTTAAAAGGAACTGTGAACACTGGTCTATGATATCCTAGGGATACCAATCTTAGTTTGGTTGGGTATTCGGATTCAGATTTTGCTGGGTGCAAGCTTGACCGAAAAATCACAAGTGGAACTTGCCACTTGCTCGGCAGTGCCCTTGTGTCATGGTTTTCTAAAAACCAAGCTTGTGTTGCTCTGTCAACAGCTGAAGTCGAATACATTGCCGCTGGTAATTGTTGTGCCCAAATTCTTTGGATGAAACAACAGTTATCAGATTTTGGCTTAATTTTAGATCACATTCCTATCAAGTGTGACAATACAAGTGCAATCAACCTGACCAAGAATCCAGTGTATCACTCTCGAACAAAACACATTGAAATTAGGCATCATTTTCTACGAGATCATGTTCAAAAAGGTGACTGTGTCATTGAATTTTTTAGTACTAAAAATCAATTAGCCAACGTATTTAAAAAACCTTTGCCGAGGGAAACTCTTTATAAAATTCGGCTTGAGCTCGGCATTCTGGATGAATCCAGTGTGTGCTCGACGTAAGCTCGGCATCATGGATGATTTCAGCATGTGCTTGGCATGAGCTTAGTTTTTTTTTCGGTATATCATAAAATTGATCACCTTCATAATCTCGATTGTTTCATTCAATTGTGTATTTGTTTAATTTCCTGAAATTTCACATCCTCCAACTCGTCTTCCTCTTCTTCCCTTTTCGAGACACATGCCTTCATTTTCCTTAAAAGAGGGAGAAAGGTGTTGGTTTATGTTTTTATTTGAACTTTCATATTTTAATATTCGTCATTCTCTTCTTTTTCATTTGTCTTCTCTGTTGAGAAGCATGCTTTCACTGTTAAAGGGGGAGAACGATGAAAATTTTCTTCCTCGTCTATCTTTTTAACATTCTTCAGGGGGAGAAAAGTTTTTATTGTTTCAAGCCTTGTTACCATCAAATGGTATCAAGCACTATATTTCTCTTTTGGCAAAAGTACTTAATCTTTGGCTCATTTTTGATCATGCCAAAAGGGGGAGAGAGGTGTGTTGTTGTTTTTGATTATTGCAGATGTTCAATGGAGAGAGATATGCGAGCATAAAATTGGGAGAAAGGTGTACGAGCATAAACTCAGGGGGAGTACTTAACGAGCGGCTCCACAAATTCTCAAACTTTTATTCATCAAATGATTTCAACAAGTGGTAGCATTATTGAGCAACAAGAACTACAACTGGATCATTTCGACAGCAAGTGGTACATTTTCGAGCAAATTCCGATCAGTGCTGAGTCCAATCAGTTTATGAGCATACAGTCGAAGGAAGAACACAAAAAGCAACAAACTTTCAAGAGAATATTTGTCATCATCAAAAAGGGGGAGATTGTAGAATCAAAGAGACTTTTGATGATGTCAAATATATATGCTCGGTAGAATCAAAGATGTTGATGATGTCAAGTAAAATAGAGCTCGGCGTGGGGTCAATGTCAAAAGCGCCAGACTTAGTTCTGCGCATGCATTCCGCCAAAGGCAGAAGCTCGGATATCTGTTTTTGAAGCTTCAGCTCGGATTGAGTGTGGCTCTTGATCACGGCCGAAGTTCATCCAATTTTGAAAGCTCAGCTCTTCACTTCAAGACAGTACGCTCGGATATTGATCAGCTTGGCACACGCTCAGAAGGCTCTAAATATAGAACTAAGCCACAGCATAAGAAAGATCAAATTAGCTCGGATTGAACACGCACCCTGAGCAAAGAACAAAGCTTGGTTCTATTACTTCAAGTTTCAAGTATGGTTGCCGAGGAAAGCTAAAGGCTCGGCCACACCAATCTTAGACCAAGCACGAACAATGTTCAAGGCTCGGCAACACCAATCTCAGACCAGGCTCGAACGAAGCTCAAGCTCGACTGTCTCTGTTCACTCTTCAACAACGCATCATCTTCAACCTTCAGACTCTGCTCAGTTGTGCCGAACCTTTTATTACCGTTGAGTCTGGGTAGAAGTTCTAGGATTTTAACTCCATCGCAGTAACAAGTTTGAAATTCAAAATGAGTTAAAATCAAAGGTTGGTGAAGGGTCACCATCACTGCTCTGCTGTCAAAATATAGCCGTTGAAATCCCCATGACTTTTCCGTACAGCTCCCTCTCTCTTTCTGGAAAATCAGAGGAGCTTATAAAAGGGGGTTTTCAACAGTTACATATACGACGATTCTTTGAACAATTTTCTTGAAACCTTATTTTCATTCTCTTTAGAAAAACAGAGCAGAATCAAACTCACAGAAAAGAAAAAGTTCATTTGAATTTTCACAAGAACTTAGAGAGTTTAATCTTTCAAATCCAAACTCTAAGTTCAACACATTTCTTTTCTGTGATTTCCCTTCACAAACTCGACTCACTCTTGAACTTCACACTTTCATACACATTCGAAGAGTGTTTCGAATTGGAGCCATCCTCTTTCATTAATCTTGTTCGTTGTATTTGCTGGAGTGAAAAGCTGGTCTCTGATCAAGAAAGCTTTTCCGTGTTAAAAAGGTTCCAAAGAGGTTCTTTGGTCATCAATTTGTCGTGGGTAGTCTTTCACGAGTTTGGTATACTCGTTTTGACTGGATAGGTTTAGAGGGGTAGTCTCTTGTAAATCCTTTTGTAACCCAGAAAATCAATTTTTAGTGAAAGCTCTCTAAAAGGTTTTTAGAGGGGACTGGACTAGCTCTCAGGGCGAGAGTGAACCAGGATAAATATCTGGTGTTAAGTTTTATTTCTTTACTGCTTTCTTATTGCTCGTCTTGCTCGACTGTTTATCCGCTGGCCTTAGCATCAAGCACTTAATTTACTATGTGATAGCTCGGTTTTGAGTGTTGTTCGCAAAGCTTAGCTTTGAAGCATCTAAGTTAACTAATTAACCAGTTTATTCATATGGTTAATAAATTAACATTGTTTGCTCGACACGCTCGGCTTTGAATATTATTGTTTAGAAAACCAGCTCTGATTGAGAGGCAGCTCGGTTAATCAATTAACCATTCTTTTTATCTTTTTGGTTAATCAATTAACCATGTCTGCTCGGATAGAGCTAGAATTTTATTTAAAACTGTGAACTACATTCAAACTATTTTCAATAAATCGGAAAAATTTCCATATAACTTTCAATCTCCTATTCACCCCCCCTCTACTCGATTGTTAGGCCTCTTGTTGGTTTCCAACACTTGTTGCAACTCCCGAATTCTTTCCAAGAATTCATTTGTGATCTGCAGTATTCCTAACTTGATGCTTGATGGTTCTACTTGCATCAACAAGCTCAAGTCTCTGAACTCCTCAATCAAAGCTGCTTCCTTCACCATCATTTTACTTATGTGGATTGCTTTCCGACTCAAAGCATCCGCAACCACATTCGCCTTACCCGGATGGTAATGGAGTTTAAAGTCATAATCCTTCAAAAACTCCATCCACCTCCCTTGCCTCATATTCAACTCTTTTTGGTCGAACAAATATTTCAAAGTCTTATGGTCACTAAATACTTGGAAAGTAGTGCCATAGAGATGATGTCTCCATATCAACATTGAACTCACCTTTGCTGGATCCACCCCAATTCCTTCCTTAGAGATCACATGCCCAAGAAACTTTACGTCATTCAAGCAAAACTCACATTTCGCAAGTTTGGCATACAACTGCTTCTCCTTCAGGACCTTCAACACAATCCGGAGATGTTCTTCATGCTCCTCCGGACTCTTAGAATAGACCAAAATATCATCTATAAACACCACTACAAACAAATCCAGGTATGGTCTAAAGATCCGGTTCATATAATCCATGAAAATAGCAGGTGCATTAGTCAATCCGAACGGCATCACAACATACTCATAATGACCGTATCGAGATCGAAATGCAGTCTTGGGTATATCTTCCTCCTTTATCCTAATCTGATGATAGCCCGATCTCAGATCAATCTTTGAAAACACTGTAGCTCCTCTAACTTGATCCATAAGGTCATCAATCCTTGGCAAAGGATACTTATTCTTAATCATGACCTTATTCAACTGTCTGTAGTCCACACACATTCTCATACTTCCATCCTTCTTCTTTACAAACAGTAGAGGAGCTCCCCAAGGCGAAACACTTGGCCTGATCATCTGTTTCTGCAACAACTCCTCTATCTGCTTTTTCATTTCTGCCATTTCCGGTGGTGCCATTCTATAAGGAGCAATAGAGATGGGACCAGCTCTAGGAATTAAGTCAATCCCAAACTCTATTTCTCGCTTCGGGGGTAATCCTGGTATCTCTTCAAGAAATACTTCCGGAAATTTCCTCACCATAGGAATCTCTTCTATTGGCCTTGTCTCTCCTTCTCCGGTAGCAGAGAATAAACACATGTAACCTTCGGGTTCAAGGGTTTTATATTGGATTGTCTTTCTCTCGCAATTGATGATCACTTGGTTCTTCATCAACCAATCCATACCCAAGATCACATCTAATTGTAACTTAGGGGGACAAACCAAATCTACTTTAGAAACACGACCCAAGATTTCAACTTCACACCCTAAGCAAACCTTAGAGGTAAAGATGGGTATTCTAGTAGGGGTATCTATCCTAAGACAACAAGGCGAATCAGAAACAACAAGATTCAACCTACTCACACATTCAGGAGAAACAAAAGAATGTGTAGCTCCAGAATCAAACATGATCATTAAGCAAAAAGTTACCTTGCACGAGATTCGGGGTTTGGGTTGTTTCAGTACCACTCAGGGTAAACACTTTGCCTTGCACCACAGACTTGCCAGCAGATCCTTTAGCATCACCTTTTGCAGGTTCTTTGCAATCGCGAGCAAAATGACCTTGCTTTCCACAATTGAAACATCCTCCTGTGGTCCAGCAGACTTGACCATGGTGATAACGTTTACACTTCTCACAATAAGGAGCATTATTGCGAAACTTGTTCTTGTTATCAATCATAGCCTTGCCCTTGCCTTTGTTCTTCTGAGCATATGGACCATTATTCCGGTGATCAAATCTCTTCTTCCTCTGTGGTCCATAACTCTGTCCTCTACCCTTTCCTTGGCTTTCTACCAAATCAGCCTTCTTATCATCTTCATACATTTTGCACATATCCACAAGTGCAGGAAAACTCTGAATTTTCTGGTAACTGAAGATAGACTTTAACTCCAGTCTCAGTCCACCTTCAAACTTGATACACTTACTCCTTTCATCAGGGTTATTCAAGTAGTAAGGAGAATACTTCATCAGCTCCTTAAACTTAGCAGCATATTCTCCTACACTCATATCTCCCTGTTTCAATTGCATGAACTCTACCTCTTTCTTTCTCCTTAAATCTTCTGGAAAGTATTTATTAAGAAATTTCTCCATAAACACTTCCCAGCTGATTGCTCTTCTCTCAAAGTTCAGCAATTGCACCGTATGATTCTACCAATTCTCAGCCTCTCCATGAAGCATATAAACTGCATATGTTACCTTCTGAGCATCCGAACAGTCTAAGGTTCTGAAAGTCTTGTTGATTTTATACAACCACTTATTTGCCTCATCAGGTTGTATCCTCCTTCAAACCTTGGTGGATTGCACTTTCTAAACTCCGACAGAGTCTTTGCATCATTATTTACCACATTACCAACATGTGGGTTACCAGCTTGTCCTTGTGGTGGCTGCTATTGCTGCATACCTTCCAGCACAGCCGTAATACGCTCTAACATCTCATTCGTATAATTTCTATTTCCAGTTCCCATAGAAAGACCTGCACTATGGGCTTTGGGTCACTAAAAGGTCTTTTAAAACATAAGCACAACTAGCTTATTTGACTAAGTTACTCAAACATATTCAAATAACATTGAATATTATACTTATCTGCATCGTCAGGGCCATGAGGGACAGGACCATTGCTCTGATACCACCAAAGTGTGACACCTGTAACAGCCCGATTTTGATAAACCAAAAATAATTGACTTTTACTTATTAAAGTGGCAAAAATGAGGCAAATTTTTTTTTTATAAAAACATTTTGAAGTGTCACCATGAGGTATACCACTCTTTCCTGAAAATCGAGTTGTTACTAAAAACGTTCATCACATCAAACTTTCATCTTCATAAAGTGGCTTGTTTCAAAAGCATCATAACACTTTCCCAAAAGATTACATTGTTGGTTCTTCCAAAATAGAGTATTCCACAATACAGAATTAAAACTTGGCTTAGTTACATATTTTGTACATTGCTTGGTAATCCTTGACTCAAAACATAAATCGCAACTTAAACTAAACCACACTACTCTCGCTTCCTTCTGATGACGACCACCGGATGAAGGTTCCCTTTCTTCTTGCGCCCTTTCTTCGCTCCCGAAGATGAAGTCACCTCTGTCGTTGTTTTTTTTTGTCGTTGGGCTCCAGCTCCAATTCATCGAGAGTGATGACCTCCATGCGATACTCCGTCTGCCCGTTGAGATATCAGCAGCCCCGATATGCCAACGAACAGGAGAGAGTAAGCGATCCGAACGACGAATCGTCGACGGTGTGGAATTACAGTAGGCGAGATATCAAGACCATACATGCATACAACACACAACATACATACAACACCACAAGCAAGCATATCATTAATGTCATTATTATTCTTATCGTTATTTCCCTTGTTTTACCAAACTTATTAGCATTCCTTCTGTCTCAACTACTTTCTCAATCCCTTTATTACTTTTCAATTTTCATTATCAAGTCTTATCAAATCATAACCATCGATGATTGGGGGGAAAGAATCATAATATCATCGAGGTACTTCCTTCTTCACCCTCGTCTCACACGTCTACATCTCCTCGGTCATCCACCCAGCCTAGTCGGAAGCAAACAGGAGTACAGGACCTTTACCGTGCGGGCACGACAGCTGTCTCAAACTCAAATGGTCCCAGACCAGGAGGACTCAGCCTCAATCAATATCAATTCACAAATAATCATGGCACACTGCCTCGCAGTGGCAATCAAGATGCCCCACTCCAGTCCCTCTCACTGTTCTCGATTTGCAATCTAGGGGGCGACAGTATGTTTCTAGTGGGCCCGCAGAACTTACCACGACATTAGACCCAGTCCGCACCACGTCAGTGCGCCACATGTGGAGTTCGTTCTGCCTAGAAACATACTCTAGACTTCTTGACGTTTCACCGTCATCGTCCTCCCCTAATGCAATCTCCTCCTAAGTATCCGCAGATACTTATGGTTCCTTCCTCTCCACTACTTCGCACTCTCATACCTCACCGCATGTGTCTTTTAAAGTCTTTTATCTTGTTTAATTATCCTAAGGTCGGCCCGTCCTTCGTGTAACCCTTCAACGAGTCCCGACCACTAACTGGGCACAATCTTTCTCTCATCATTTCTCACGTAGCACAGAGCTGGGATCCCCTTAACAACTCGAATCTCATTTCTCAAACTTTCTCAACATTCCCCATTTCTCGCAATCATCTCATGTCCAAACTCTTTTCTCAAAACAACAATTTCGAAAACTATCTCAATACACCCTTTTATAAACTTTCACAAAATATCCAACTCTTTCATAAAATATCTTCTCGTAAATTTTCTCAAAAAATCAATTTTCATAATTTTCGCAAAGTCTCTTTTCACAAACTCCCTCAACATCTTATTTTCAAAACCTTTCTTTTTTTTAAAAAAAAAAACAGAAATCTGGTTTTCACAAAGTTTCTAAAAATCCGCTTTCACGACTTTTCACAAAATTTCTTTTCAAAACTTTTCTGAAAATACTTTTTATAATCTTTCTCGAAAACCTCTTTTCAAAAAAAAAACCTTTTCAAAAATCTTTTCAAAAATATTTCTCTTCACAGACCCTTTCAAATCTCCTTTCGAAAACCTTTTCACAAACTGTTTTTCAAAAACCCTTTTTCAAAACTCGAAACTTTGCTGGGCGCTAATGGAGGAGCAAGCTCAACTCGACACTAGTCCCAGACTAAAACCAAAATCTAAGGAGCCCAGCTCCGCTCAAATCACATTCCTTCCATAATCAACATCACATTCCCTAGCTCTGGCTCGTTCTCAACATCATCATTCGTTCTTTCCCCAATCTCAAATCTTTCTTGCTTACTATGTCTTTACTTTCAATTTCATTACTTTCTCAACTTATTCCTTTCGTTTTCATTTCTCATTCAGGACGTAACAGACGTCCATCAATAGTTTACTCATCATAATCAACAACAATAAGCATTATCAAACATAATTAAATAAAAGCATATTATCAACACTCAACATCACACAATAGCAGTGTGGTCTTTGTCACCTTCGTATAAGTGGCCACACAACACAAACAATTGCCACTTATACTACTGACTCCGACCACTAAGTTCCGATCTTTGAGATGATACGGAACGTCCTAATATATCACCTAAACACCACAGTGTCTTAGGATAGCTTCTCTCTCACCTGAGGTCCAGCAATGTAATGCGTACCGTTTCCTCGAATCCTTTTTGTTGCCGGCTGCCCCCGATCCCTTGTCTTTAAGATTCCTCGTACTAAATAAAATATGCTTACGTTATTAATTTGTGTTAAGGAAATCTTTTTCATTATTTAGACACTTCTCATTCCTCGTCGGAAAACTTAAAAATATAATTGTTTTCTCTCAAGCAACTCTAATATTGTCTAATACCTTAAGTACTTTCAAAAACCATTTGGAAAACATTTAGTAAAATGGTTTAAATCATTTGGTTTGGTTGCTGGTCCGTTTTGGACAGCACCATAAACATGTTCGAAAACACCGAAAAATGCCCCGTTTTCAATCCGGGTTTTTCTTAAATCAAATATCACTTGAAAATCTTACTCTCAATCATTTGAACACATTTTCAAAGTTTAAGGAACAATTATAAAAGTTCTGGACAGCGACGAATTACTTTACAAAAAAATCATTTTGATAAAACCCCGAAACATCGTAAAAACACTTGTTATTTCAAATACTTCTGTAACTCAAATTTTACACTTTAAAACTCAAGCTCTTCTCACAAAACAAGTCTTGGACAATCATTAAACACAATAAAAGTCTCAAATAAATCAAATGGAATTTTCTTAAAACCAATCTTATTTCAAAGCCAATCACACATTCAAGTATTTTCCAAACATCAATTAGCACACAATCACAACAACACTTTAAATGAATTAACCATACAAGCAGACATTCACCTACTCAAAGAGATATAAGCCACACACAATAGCTCAATTCTTTTCAAATCACTACATGAGTTTATTTTAGTGTAACTAAATTTCCTAGACCTATTCATACTACATGGCCGAATGTCATTAAAGAAATCAAGTTGGGAATTGCAATTTAAAGCACATACATCAATTTAATTTATTTCAAATACTTTAATCCCATTTTCTTTTTCATAAGGTAAAATCATTTATTCTTTCTTTTACCCTCAACCGAATACACTCTCATACACACACACAATTTCAAACATATTAATTTAATAATATTTCACAAAACACACTCATTATTTTTGGGTCACTTTATTGAAAAGGATCCTAGTCTATTTACTATGTCTAGGCCGAACCCTATTTTGACAAAACAAGGTTTTTGGGTTACTTTTTCAACATGTAACAACACAAGATCCAAATCAATGAAATTAACATTCAGATGTTCCTTCTTATGCGAACAAAACATGATTTCCTACCTCTAGACTTAAACCGAATGCACATCACAATAGATCAAGGTTTAATTTTCAAATCTCTATCATGCATGCACATAAAACATAGATCAAGACCAAATCATTTTTCAAAAGCTCATTTCCTTTGGTTCTTTTGCAAAACCGTGAGGTTCATAAAAAATAAAATCTTTTTACTCAAAACCACATGCATGTATCTAGATCTTGCAAATCAAGTCATGAAATCAAGTATAGTAGCACCAAATCGAAAATGAAAAATTACTTTGGGTAGGAAGAAGTTAAACCGCGAGGATCATTGAAGAAAATCAAGTCCTCTTGTTGAAGAACAACATGCATGACTTCAAGAACATAATTTCTTTATAAAACAAGATTTAAGGCTTTTAAAGGTCAAAATTCAAAAACCAAAGCTTTGTCAAAACCAAATCAAAATTAAACATTTCAACAACTCAAATCAATTTTTCTAAACATGGAATTAACATGCAACCACTTAGATCAAATCAAAAGCATCAAGACCTAATTTCTTTAGTCATGGTCGAATCATATAGTCTAGGATCTAGTGGTTATTAGTTCATTTACTCTTAAAATTTCAAGATTAAGGTTCTTTTATCCCATGCATGAACTCAAAGTATCAAAATCATCATTAAATCACATGCACATCAAGATCTCAACATTAAATGTTAGGGAAGTTTAGATCGTTCATTCATTTACCAATTAAACTCAAAAACACACCATTAATTCACGGTTTAAGGAAGAAAACTCTTCATGCAACAAGATTCACTTTAAACTTCACAAAAATTCCATCAAGCCTTTAGATCTAGAAGATTTAGCTTGAAAAACTTTTAGATCTTTTATGAAAACTTAGTCAAGTTATAGAATCCGTTGTTTAGACGTTTAAAAGTTATTTTTAGATTTAAGAATCCATGATCAAGCACAAACAATACTTGTACTTGTCATTTTAACTTGGAAAATTAACATGCAAAAAAAGAAGAAGAAAAATTATAAGATCAAAGAAAAATCTAATTATTACAATTTTCCTCCATGGTTTTCGAACTACCCACCAATTCATAGTCTTCTAGCTTCTATTGTCTTAGCTCTTCAAAGAAAGGCTTAGGTTTTTGGAATTGGTCTCCTTTTCCTTCTTCCTCTCTAGCTTACGGCCTCCCTCCTTTTCTTTGGGTGTTGAGAGCTTGATTTTTGCTCTCAACAAATAGGTGTTTAGAAGGTTAAAGAAATGAAGAGTGGGAATGAAGGAGTGAAGTGGCCAACACTTCACCCATTCGGCCATATATAGACAAGGGCAAAGGCATGGGACTTTTCTTCTTTTGTCCTTGTGAAATTCGGCCAAGGGTGTGCAATTGGGAGGGGCAACTTTGGCAATTTCATTTGTTGCATGGGTGGAGGTTATCAAGTTTAAGGGGACAAGGTAGAGTAGGTTAGGGTATTAGGGGTCATTTAGGTCTAATAACTTGTTGGGTCCTAGTTAGGGTTTTCTTCTTACTTGGTTAGGTCATGGTTAGAATTTAGTTTATTTAGTTCCTTGTCTAACACTTAGAAAAATCCTAGGCTTGCATTTACATACATACACACACGTTGTACACACCTATATACACATACACGTACACACACACATATACACACATACACATATACATGCACATACACGTACCATACATATATACATGCATTATCATATTTCTCTACTAATTAAACTTTCATTTAATTCTAAGCATACACACACATAGTTATGCCACCCATACATATACACATACATGAAAATAAATCTTTTTCTTATAAACCACTCATATAAAAATTCTTAATTCTCTTAAAGCATAAAAGTTGTGAACACATAACTATTCCAAAAACTCAATTTCATTATTTCACGAAAAATCATTTCTTTAAGGTCACTTATTATCTTAAAAACGGGAATTAGAAAAATCATTTAAGGAAAAATACTCTTTCAAGACACTTCCTTCAAAATAAATTTCTTTAGTATTTTAAATTAATACGAGGAATTTTGCGGGGTGTTACATTCTCCCCAACTTAAAGATTTCTCGTCCCCGAGAAATACGTTGTGGATTGGGCGGCAGGGCACAAAATTCGTCCATCACTGTGATTCCCATAGGAATACTCTTCTCTTGCTGCGTAGTTGTACTTCCTTTTGCCGGTCTAATTTACTTTGACGTGCTCCTTATTTGTTACTTTCAGACGAAGTAGTCGTATTCGCACACGGTTTGTGTGTCGGATCGGGTTAAGTCCATCGGACTAACTGAAGAAGGTGTCGCTCCTTTAGCTGGTTGTCGTCACAGAAAGTCCAACCATAGGTACAGACTTAGGGAAAATCAAGCAAACAAAATTCACACATCTCCAAAAGTATGGGGTTTTCATCTAAAAACCCTCAGATATTCGCTATTCTCTACTATTTGGGTTTCCACTGGCTCACAACAATCACTCCTTCCTTTAATATTCTTCCTCACCCTAAGGTTTTCGTCTCTCATTTCTCTATCTTAAGGGGATTCTTTTACAATCTAAGCTTACTTGTTCCCTCAAACAAACCTCACTTTCCTCCTTAGATTCCTCCTAAACGTTGGTCAAACCTATCATTTTCACCGTCTAAATCGCTGATTAGGGTGTATGGCAGTTTTAGTTTTCAAAATTTCTTCAGAATCTCTTCTAATAATTAGTAACATACGCCTCCTTTCTTCCTCGTGACTCCCCAACTTTGATCAAACTTATAACTAAATCCATGGTGATCTTATATCCTCACTTAATCTAAACCATTTATCCTTTCTTAATTGTTTAAGACTAAACTGTCTGGGTAACTATGGCACTTATAATTCCGCAATTTGGATTAAAGGGTCATAAATGAGGCTACGGGTGATTAGTGGGGCTCATGAAGAAGAGGTTCAAAATTTAACAACGTTAACTTTTTTGTTGAAGCAATTCAACAAACACAGGAATCCAGAGATAACAATCTGTAGCCTTAAGGGAAATAACTATCCTTGTAATAAAGTATGCTAAGGTTAAAAACTTAAGTCTTACAAGCACTAATGGGACATCAAGGGTATGGGGTTTTAATCTTAGAATCTATTCACGGTCTACTCCTTCACGTTTCAGAACCAACGGGTTCCCTAAACTAGCGCGGTCGATACTAAGTCGCAGACAAAACTGTGCATCCTAGAAGGATGAGAACCTAAGCTTATGCTCCTATCCTTTCACTGGCAAACGCACAGAGTCACACAAACAAAGCATGTAAGCCCATGCTAAAGGCCACTAAGGATTACCATAAGCTCTGATACCATTCTGTAACAGCCCGATTTTCATAAACCAAAAATAATTGACTTTTACTTATTAAAGTGGCAAAAATGAGGCCAATTTTTTTTTTATAAAAACATTTTGAAGTGTCAACGTGAGGTATACCACTCTTTCCTGAAAATCGAGTTGTTACTAAAAACGTTCATCACATCAAACTTTCATCTTCATAAAGTGGCTTGTTTCAAAAGCATCATAACACTTTCCCAAAAGATTACATTGTTGGTTCTTCCAAAATAGAGTATTCCACAATACAGAATTAAAACTTGGCTTAGTTACATATTTTGTACATTGCTTGGTAATCCTTGACTCAAAACATAAATCGCAACTTAAACTAAAACACACTACTCTCGCTTCCTTCTTATGACGACCACCGGATGAAGGTTCCCTTTCTTCGCTCCCGAAGATGAAGTCACCTCTGTCGTTGTTTTTTTTTTTTGTCGTTGGGCTCCAGCTCCAATTCATCGAGAGTGATGACCTCCATGCGATACTCCGTCTGCCCATTGAGATATCAGCAGCCCCGATATGCCAACGAACAGGAGAGAGTAAGCGATCCGAACGATGAATCGTCGACGGTGTGGAGGCGAGATATCAAGACCATACATGCATACAACACACAACATACATACAACACCACAAGCAAGCATATCATTATTGTCATTATTATTCTTATCGTTATTTCCCTTGTTTTACCAAACTTATTAGCATTCCTTCTGTCTCAACTACTTTCTAAATCCCTTTATTACTTTTCAATTTTCATTATCAAGTCTTATCAAATCATAACCATCGATGATTGGGGGGAAAGAATCATAATATCATCGAGGTACTTCCTTCTTCACCCTCGTCTCACACGTCTACATCTCCTCGGTCATCCACCCAGCCTAGTCGGAAGCAAACAGGAGTACAGGACCTTTACCGTGCGGGCACGACAGCTGTCTCAAACTCAAATGGTCCCACACCAGGAGGACTCAGCCTCAATCAATATCAATTCACAAATAATCATGGCACACTGCCTCGCAGTGGCAATCAAGATGCCCCACTCCAGTCCCTCTCACTGTTCTCGATTTGCAATCTAGGGGGCGACAGTATGTTTCTAGTGGGCCCGCAGAACTTACCACGACATTAGACCCAGTCCGCACCACGTTAGAGCGCCACATGTGGAGTTCGTTCTGCCTAGATACATACTCTAGACTTCTTGACGTTTCACCGTCATCGTCCTCCCCTAATGCAATCTCCTCCTAAGTATCCGCAGATACTTATGGTTCCTTCCTCTCCACTACTTCGCACTCTCATACCTCACCGCATGTGTCTTTTAAAGTCTTTTATCTTGTTTAATTATCCTAAGGTCGGCCCGTCCTTCGTGCAACCCTTCAACGAGTCCCGACCACTAACTGGGCACAATCTTTCTCTCATCATTTCTCACGTAGCACAAAGCTGGGATCCCCTTAACAACTCGAATCTCATTTCTCAAACTTTCTCAACATTCCCCATTTCTCGCAATCATCTCATGTCCAAACTCTTTTCTCAAAACAACAATTTCAAAAACTATCTCAATACACCCTTTTATAAACTTTCACAAAATATCCAACTCTTTCATAAATTATCTCCTCGTAAATTTTCTCAAAAAATCAATTTTCATAATTTTCTCAAAGTCTCTTTTCACAAACTCCCACAACATCTTATTTTCAAAACCTTTCTTTTAAAAAAAAACAGAAATCTGGTTTTCACAAAGTTTCTAAAAATCCGCTTTCACGGCTTTTCACAAAATTTCTTTTCAAAACTTTTCTGAAAATACTTTTTATAATCTTTCTCGAAAACCTCTTTTAAAAAAAAAACCTTTTCAAAAATATTTCTCTTCACAGACCCTTTCATATCTCCTTTCAAAAACCTTTTCACAAACTGGTTTTCAAAAACCCTTTTTCAAAACTCGAAACTTTGCTGGGCGCTAATGGAGGAGCAAGCTCAACTCGACACTAGTCCCAAACTAAAACCAAAAACTAAGGAGCCCAGCTCCGCTCAAATCACATTCCTTCCATAATCAACATCACATTCCCCAGCTCTGGCTCGTTCTCAACATCATCATTCGTTCTTTCCCCAATCTCAAATCTTTCTTGCTTACTATGTCTTTACTTTCAATTTCATTACTTTCTCAACTTATTCCTTTCGTTTTCATTTCTCATTCAGGACGTAACAGACGTCCATCAATAGTTTACTCATCATAATCAACAACAATAAGCATTATCAAACATAATTAAATAAAAGCATATTATCAACACTCAACATCACACAATAGCAGTGTGGTCTTTGTCACCTTCGTATAAGTGGCCACACAACACAAACAATTGCCACTTATACTACTGACTCCGACCACTAAGTTCCGATCTTTGAGATGATACGGAACGTCCTAATATATCACCTAAACACCACAGTGTCTTAGGATAGCTTCTCTCTCACCTGAGGTCCAGCAATGTAATGCGTACCGTTTCCTCGAATCCTTTTTGTTGTCGGCTGCCCCCGATCCCTTGTCTTTAAGATTCCTCGTACTAAATAAAATATGCTTACGTTATTAATTTGTGTTAAGGAAATCTTTTTCATTATTTAGACACTTCTCATTCCTCGTCGGAAAACTTAAAAATATAATTGTTTTCTCTCAAGCAACTCTAATATTGTCTAATACCTTAAGTACTTTCAAAAACCATTTGGAAAACATTTAGTAAAATGGTTTAAATCATTTGGTTTGGTTGCTGGTCCGTTTTGGACAGCACCATAAACATGTTCGAAAACACCGAAAAATGCCCCGTTTTCAATCCGGGTTTTTCTTAAATCAAATATCACTTGAAAATCTTACTCTCAATCATTTGAACACATTTTCAAAGTTTAAGGAACAATTATAAAAGTTCTGGACAGCAACGAATTACTTTACAAAAAAATCATTTTGATAAAACCCCGAAACATCGTAAAAACACTTGTTATTTCAAATACTTCTATAACTCAAATTTTACACTTTAAAACTCAAGCTCTTCTCACAAAACAAGTCTTGGACAGTCATTAAACACAAAAAAAGTCTCAAATAAATCAAATGGAATTTTCTTAAAACCAATCTTATTTCAAAGCCAATCACACATTCAAGTATTTTCCAAACATCAATTAGCACACAATCACAACAACACTTTAAATGAATTAACCATACAAGTAGACATTCACCTACTCAAAGAGATATAAGCCACACACAATAGCTCAATTCTTTTCAAATCACTACATGAGTTTATTTTAGTGTAACTAAATTTCCTAGACCTATTCATACTACATGGCCGAATGTCATTAAAGAAAACAAGTTGGGAATTGCAATTTAAAGCACATACATCAATTTAATTTATTTCAAATACTTTAATCCCATTTTCTTTTTCATAAGGTAAAATCATTTATTCTTTCTTTTACCCTCAACCGAATACACTCTCATACACACACACACACAATTTCAAACATATTAATTTAATAATATTTCACAAAACACACTCATTGTTTTTGGGTCACTTTATTGAAAAGGATCCTAGTCTATTTACTATGTCTAGGCCGAACCCTATTTTGACAAAACAAGGTTTTTGGGTTACTTTTTCAACATGTAACAACACAAGATCCAAATCAATGAAATTAACATTCAGATGTTCCTTCTTATGCGAACAAAACATGATTTCCTACCTCTAGACTTAAACCGAATGCACATCACCATAGATCAAGGTTTAATTTTCAAATCTCTATCATGCATGCACATAAAACATAGATCAAGACCAAATCATTTTTCAAAAGCTCATTTCCTTTGGTTCTTTTGCAAAACCGTGACGTTCATAAAAAATAAAATCTTTTTACTCAAAACCACATGCATGTATCTAGATCTTGCAAATCAAGTCATGAAATCAAGTATAGTAGCACCAAATCGAAAATGAAAAATTACTTTGGGTAGGAAGAAGTTAAACCGCGAGGATCATTGAAGAAAATCAAGTCCTCTTGTTGAAGAACAACATGCATGACTTCAAGAACATAATTTCTTTATAAAACAAGATTTAAGGCTTTTAAAGGTCAAAATTCAAAAACCAAAGCTTTGTCAAAACCAAATCAAAATTAAACATTTCAACAACTCAAATCAATTTTTCTAAACATGGAATTAACATGCAACCACTTAGATCAAATCAAAAGCATCAAGACCTAATTTCTTTAGTCATGGCCGAATCATATAGTCTAGGATCTAGTGGTTATTAGTTCATTTACTCTTAAAATTTCAAGATTAAGGTTCTTTTATCCCATGCATGAACTCAAAGTATCAAAATCATCATTTAATCACATGCACATCAAGATCTCAACATTAAATGTTAGGGAAGTTTAGATCGTTCATTCATTTACCAATTAAACTCAAACACACACCATTATTTCACGGTTTAAGGAAGAAAACTCTTCATGCAACAAGATTCACTTTAAACTTCACAAAAATTCCATCAAGCCTTTAGATCTAGAAGATTTAGCTTGAAAAACTTTTAGATCTTTTATGAAAACTTAGTCAAGTTATAGAATCCGTTTGTTTAGACGTTTAAAAGTTATTTTTAGATTTAAGAATCCATGATCAAGCACAAACAATACTTGTACTTGTCATTTTAACTTGGAAAATTAACATGCAAAAAAAGAAGAAGAAAAATTATAAGATCAAAGAAAAATCTAATTATTACAATTTTCCTCCATGGTTTTCGAACTACCTACCAATTCAAAGTCTTCTAGCTTCTATTGTCTTAGCTCTTCAAAGAAAGGCTTAGGTTTTTGGACTTGGTCTCCTTTTCCTTCTTCCTCTCTAGCTTACGGCCTCGCTCCTTTTCTTTGGGTGTTGACAGCTTGATTTTTGCTCTCAACAAATAGGTGTTTAGAAGGTGAAAGAAATGAAGAGTGGGAATGAAGGAGTGAAGTGGCCAACACTTCACCCATTCGGCCATATATAGACAAGGGCAAAGGCATGGGACTTTTCTTCTTTTGTCCTTGTGAAATTCGGCCAAGGGTGTGCAATTGGGAGGGGCAACTTTGGCAATTTCATTTGTTGCATGGGTGGAGGTTATCAAGTTTAAGGGGACAAGGTAGAGTAGGTTAGGGTATTAGGGGTCATTTAGGTCTAATAACTTGTTGGGTCCTAGTTAGGGTTTTCTTCTAACTTGGTTAGGTCATGGTTAGAATTTAGTTTATCTAGTTCCTTGTCCAACACTTAGAAAAATCCTAGGCTTGCATTTACATACATACACACACGTTGTACACACCTATATACACATGCACGTACACACACACATATACACACATACACATATACATGCACATACACGTACCATACGTATATACATGCATTATCATATTTCTCTACTAATTAAATTTTCATTTAATTCTAAGCATACACACACATAGTTATGCCACCCATACATATACACATACATGAAAATAAATCTTTTTCTTATAAACCACTCATATAAAAATTCTTAATTCTTTTAAAGCATAAAAGTTGTGAACACATAACCATTCCAAAAACTCAATTTCATTATTTCACGAAAAATCATTTCTTTAAGGTCACTTATTATCTTAAAAACGTGAATTAGAAAAATCATTTAAGGAAAAATACTCTTTCAAGACACTTCCTTCAAAATAAATTTCTTTAGTATTTTAAATTAATACGTTGAATTTTGCGGGGTGTTACAACACCCTTGTTTTATATCTTGAAAATAATAAATATTTCCAAATATAGAATACTTGCTATCAAAAATTTGGTCTAGAAAATTTTTCCTTTTTAACTTATACTTGCTCAATTATAAACACGTTTAACCTTGACAAATAATTTGAATTCGGCGTAATAATACCTTAATTACAAAAACCTCTTGAGACCACGCCTTTTTAATATAATAAAACATACCCGTAGCATTGATTAAAAACATATTAGTTGTCTCTTGAGTTTAATCGGACTTGTAGAATATAAACTTATTTGCCGAATCCTTTTTTTTAACCAAAATCAGAGTATGCGGAAGTAAAAATAATACTTGTGGGGCACTGCTGAGGTAAAAACATCATACATATATATATATATATATATATATACCATAGGATAAAACACCCCCCCCCCCAATATCATAGTAACAAGTATCATAGTCGAGATAGCAAGTTTTTAGTGAAACATATACATAACTAGCTGCTCAAAATAAACCTCACTCTAAGACCTCTCAAAAATATATACAATATATAACAAAGTCAAAATAGAAGTCCCAGAGCAGGTCATACATGTCCTCAGCAGCTCCTCTGATCCTCTACAGCTCTATCCCTAGTCCTAGGATCCAAAATATCTATGCTATGCAAGCTCCTAGGAATCAACAGGTCCACCTCTAGTAGAATTAGTATGTAACATCCCCAAATTTACTAAGTGTTTAGATGCCTTAGCAAATAGAATTGCCCTAAGTGTCGTAGCATTCTTAGGTTTCGATTTCAGTTGAAAACGTTAATTGGTATTAGAATTAGTGTGTGCTTAAGTGTTTAGAGTGTAGCATTTAGCTAAGAATAGATTTGTATAAAGTAGAAATAAGTTAGAATAGGTTTAGAGTGAAGAGAAAGGAATGTGTTAGGTTAAGATTGTGATTTAGAAAGGTTATTTAAGAGTTAAGAGCATAGGACATTAGGAAATTTAGAATAAAAGATCCATAGCTCTAAACCCAAATTCCACCGTTGGATGTTAAGATACGTGTCTTAGGAAGCTTGCCTCAAAATTTGAGCAAGATCCGACGGTTAACGAAAAAGTTATGGCACTTTGAAGTGCAAAGGAATGGTGGGTTAAACCAGTTAATCGATTAAGCCTTGACTTAATCGATTAAGACTTGATTTAATCGATTAAGGCCGAATGATGCTCAAAAATTAATCGATTAACCAGTGCTTTTCAACTCGAAGTATCCGGATACTTAGTGATGTATCCAGATACATTGCAGCAGATCAGTTTTATAAACACGTTTTGAAGCAAAAACCTCATTGTTTCTCTTCCTCTTCTTCGAACCTCTTGCCTTCTCTGCCCTAGGGTTTTCAAATCAACACATCAACATGAAATAACAACAAATCATCACCACCAATCATCTCCCCATTGATTCCCACTGATTTCCCCTCTCTCAAAGATCAATTACTTCTCTTTTCTTAAAATCCCCAATTCCCAACTCAAACCCTAACTTCCCCAATCCTTTCCATAGAGTCGTGCAATCTTCAAGGGAGCTTAGGAAAGTGTTAAGGAGCATGGAATGGGAGTCTAGAAGCTAGCTTGGAGCTTGGTGGTGGAGCACCAACTCAGCCCGAATCCTCCTCTTCTCTCCAAGAGGTATGGGGTGTACTTTGGTCTAGCATTAGAGGAAGGGTTTCATTATAGTAATAGAGTTATAATTGGATATATTATTGATTGGTTAGGTTGATGGGTAGGAGGGTAGAGTATAGTTAGGAACCCTAAGTTTTAGTGATTTGTTATTAATGTATGTTTATATTAATTGATTTTATAAATTGTAAAGTAGGAAGTGAAGAACCCTAGGAAGGTGATTTAAATTACAGTCCCTGAGACATACCTGAGCATGTCGACTGATTGTTGATTGATATTGTTTGTATTAATATTATTAAAGTGTATATAAGTAAATTGTAAATGACATTCATATAGTTATGCATTAAATAGGGCCAAGTATTTCTCAATTGAGTTTAAACCAATTAAATGACATTTTCTAAAGAACAAAGAGGGTCTTAAATTCAATTGAGAAACACTTAGAATATTGGATCATGCATGGTGAAAAGGTGGACGTTAGATGTCGGGGAAAAACATACGTCGCTTTGCGATTGATGAGGACAAGAGTAAATGTTAGGAATTATTATGGGGGACTTTGATCTTCCAAAGGACATGGGTTCGCCACCCATGTTGGGGATTGGTCCGGCGCAAACCATAGTAATTCTATTTACTTTGGCTCCTTTTGGCCAGTGATAGTGATTTCTGCTAGAGCCAATCTGGGCAAATCAATCCAGATTGTACGTTGTTAACACTACCCTAGAGGAGTGTGAATTGTGCAAGCGGGTGAGCGAGGGACCTTCCTAGGTGGAGGTGAAGCACCCAAACAGGGGTTGAGAAATGCTCCCTCCTGGTCGGTTTTTCCCCAGAGTGGAGGGGGGTTGTGAGGTGGTTGTGTTGTTATTGTTATTGAAAAGGGAAAGTGTTATAGGTACATTGTGTGAGGAACCCTCCTTCGGGGAGAATGTGAAGCACAATGTACCCAATTGGTAAAAGTGTTAAAAGTAAAGTGTTAAAAGTGTATAGGTACATTGTGTGAGGAACCCTCCTGCGGGGAGAATGTGAAGCACCATGTACCCAATCGTTAAAAGTGTAAAAGTGTTAAAAGTAAAGTGAAAAGTGTGAAAGTGAAAGGGAAAGTGTGAATGAATTGTTATAGGAATTTAATTCGTTGAATCCGATCAAGTGTTAAAGTGTTTAAATTGAAATGAAATGTTTAATATCGGATTCAAGGATTAAATCACCTAAGTGTGACGTTAGTAGAGCATAACCATGTGATTGCGCATTAATGCATTATATTAAAGATATACACATGTAGTATAGTCAAACTGGATAGTGTTATAATGTTGTACTTGATAAGTGAATTGTGATTTGCCTAATGTTATTGTTGTGTGCGAATATACCTATTTATGATTTATTACTGTTTTTAAACGTTTTCTTTGATCTAGATTTCAAAGTACTCACCCTTACAGTGGACATATTAGGTACACCAAGGAGACAGGCACATGTGAAGATCAAGGCCGAGAAAGTGATACTCTCCTTCGGAGAGTATATGGTTAGGGTGACCTCACGGTCCCAATAGTAGGGCAACCATTCATAAGTTAATTTGGTAATAAGTAGATTTTGTAAATGTAATTGTAATTAATGATTTTTATTTTGTTTAAGTATCTTTGTGAAATTGTAAATTTACATGTATATCCTTTATTTTTGTCAAGTTTTAAAGTATGAAGTAGCATTATTCATTTTGAACTGAAAGTTATATTTTACTGGATTGAAAACTGTTCTGGACTGACAGGTTTAATTCTATTCGGGGAAAGTCCATTTTATAAAGGAAACTCTGTCAAAATTTTTATAAACCCCGAATATTTTCAATAATAAATATTAAATTAAAGTATTTTCTCAAAGTATAAAAATGTAGGATGTTACAGTTGGTATCAGAGCAATGGTTGCAATCCTCGGCCCGGAGTATGGATTCTCCTACTCCCAATGAGTTACTCCACATGAGAGTAACTAATAGGTAGTTGAATAAGTAGTGCACTCTAGTGTTTCTTGCATGCATGCATCGTAAACAGGAATGCGTATAGTTTAGTAGGGTGAGTCATAGTTTAGTATTCATAGGAGTATATCTTCAATTTAAAGTGGGCTAACCAAATTTTTCAAAGTATAACTTTGTTGTATTTAGAAATGGACAGAGAGTAGAGACTAAGGGAAATGAAAACTCCCAACGGGACAGAGCATGAAATTGCTACCCCAACGGGAAGGACTGACTCTTAGTTTTGAATCAATTGTGTCTATTTTAAATATGACAAGGAATTGAGATTTCGCTTTAAGACGAAATTTCAAAGCCTCCTTTCGAATCGAAGACGAGTCATTCTTTATTTGATTGGAACTCAAGTAGCACGAAAACAATTTTGTCTCCAATGCAATATAGAATCGAGACGGATCCCTCGCATTTTGTATTCATTGACAGATGAAATCGCTGAGTCCTTGAATCTAATCAAATAATTGTTGGATTTATTTTCTGAGTTTAAGAATAGGACCAGTATTAGAGGTTATCTAGTTTATACACTTCGAGCATTCTTTATCAGAGTGCGCAACGGAAGTGAATAGGTGTTAACCCATTGTAGTTACCTTTAACTGTGATTACTAAGTGTCATCTTAGTAAAACCTAATTTCCTTCTACATTTCCACATCATATGTTGGTGATAAATGCATTCTGAATTTTTTAAAAAATATGACAGTGTTTTTGCAACCGACTTTTTACAAGACTTTATTTTCGAAAGGTATTAGTATTACGATTTACAATGAATGTCAAGTACACTGATATTTTTATAATTTTCAAAGTATGGAATTGATTCAAACCCTGATAATTGATTGAATGTCGCAACACTGATTTTAAGAAAGCTTTACTCACAATGTGAATTTCTTTTGATTGAATAATAGTGTAATTTACTCTTAAGTTACACCAATTATCAATTGATAGGAATTCAAGGAAAGCGACATAAGTCAATTCGAACCTGCAAACTAAAATAAAAGGAAAGGCATTCACTAGAATTTGGAAAGGTGAATGACATTAAACTTTTGACCGTAAATCTGTTCCTTTTATTTGAGTTTGACGACTATAGAGGATTCTTATTTTCCTTGTCAAAGGAATCCTCAAGCTTCAGAATCAATTTCAAATGGGTGTGAAATGATTTTGAAAACTTATATGAATAATTTGAACTATAGTGCTTGACATGTCTTTTTCTAGATGATAATTTTGTTTCAGTTTTAAATGAAAAGAATTTACAAAAGAATAAAGTGTTTTTCCTCGTTTTTGGAGAAAATACAAACTCTCGAGAATTCTTTTATCACCAAGTGCCAAATCTTTTTACCGAAGTAGGCACTCCATTGTTTTACTTTAATGTGGAATTGGAAAATGTGAAGTGAAGGTAGTAAGGTGGGTTAAAGGCAATGCGTCAGTATTAGAAATAGAGTCTAGTTTAGAACCTACACCATAGTAATGGATGTTATTTTTCTTCCTTCAAGTTCAAATAGAACTCCAAGGAATTTTTTATTCTCAGTGAACAAACTGTATTCCGGAAGTGCAAACCATTTTCAAACCATTATTAACTCTTTCATGGAATATAGTTTGTGAATGTTAAAGTTCCAGTCTCAACATCCATTGTAAGAGTCGTAGCACCAAAGTCTAGTGAGTAATAGGGAAGTCTCAACTAGGATTTAAGTGCAAGTCTTAGTTGTGCAATCTTTAAGAAACCAATCAGGAACCCTCGAACCATAGGAAGAACAGTAAGTGTAGGGTAGTTGAAGCCTGGTATCATAGAGTTTCTTTTAGGTTGAGTGTAAGACCCCAATAGTTTTCATTCATAGACTGGATGATAGAAGCTAGGTTCGATCTTAGTGAGTCCTAGAGTTCGGACATAGTTGTGTAGGCATATAGATGTGCATATAGGAAGCGGTTTTCAAATGTTTTCGAACACTGGAATTTTATATGTATGTGTTTACGATTTATAAACTTATTAGGACTATATGTCAAGTCCAAACGTTTTTAGGAACCTTTTCTTGTGATTTTGGGTAATTCCCCAACTTCCAAATTCTTTCAAGTCTTTTGTTTATTATTTCAAATTGATTTTTGACTAAGATTATTTTTACCTCCTACTAAAAGTAATTTTAAAAAACAATACTATATTAGTTTCTATTAACTAGTTATCAAATCAAATTTTCAAAGTTAAATTGCCTTGTATTTCCTCACATGGTAATCTAGAATTTCTATATATCTTTCTCTAGTATGTCTCTATTTTTCAAAGTAACCTTTTTGGAGAAAACCTTACAAGTGACAAACTTGTAATGAAAAACAACTACTTATTTTCTATACCTATGATTAAAAATGTATTTTTCCATCACATGTCTTAAACATATTTCCAATTTTACTATGGATGCATATATATATATATATATATATATAGTATTCAATCACCTAAGTTTCTCTATGAATAATTACGTTTGTTTTGAAAAGCCGATGCATTTCGTTGTTTCTTTTCGAAACCTTATTTTCATCCGTACACCAATCATAATTCCTTATGATCCTAAGGGAGTCTTGCCAATTGCAAACCTTATTAAATCTTTCTGTTCTCTTCAATGCAAAACTCCTTTTGGTAGGTATGGATTCTTTTACTTATAAATGTTAAATTAATACTCTACTTTACTCTTTGTTAAAATTCAAAGGAAATCTCTTGCATTTTAATTATATTGGATTCGAAAATGGAAAATTTTAATGTATTACAATATCTTGATTTTGATTGTATTCTAACTTGTTTTGCTTGATTGTGTTTGGATTTTATTTTGATTGCATGAATTTCTCTTGAATGATTATGTTTTGTGTTGAGTATATGGCGATTGAGGTAGGCGAATAGAATTAGGAGTTTAAAGTTAGAACCTTAAGGTATTAGTGGGACTTTTGATGAAAGTCTCAATAGAAATCAAGTAGATATAGTAAGAGGAAACTAATCGGAGTCGCATCCTAAGTGGGGGAGTGAATCCCCAAGGTCGTGTCTAACCTTGAGTAGGTTAAGACCTCTTTCTTCAGTTGAGCATATAGCTCTATATCCTCTTGTCTCTTCATAGTGAGCCGAATTTCGGGGACGAAATTCATATAAGTGGAGGAGAATTGTAACATCCCGAAATTTACTAAGTGTTTAGATGCCTTAGCAAATAGAATTGCCCTAAGTGTCGTAGCATTCTTAGGTTTCGATTTCAGTTGAAAACGTTAATTGGTATTAGAATTAGTGTGTGCTTAAGTGTTTAGAGTGTAGCATTTACCTAAGAATAGATTTGTATGAAGTAGAAATAAGTTAGAATAGGTTTAGAGTGAAGAGAAAGGAATGTGTTAGGTTAAGATTGTGATTTAGAAAGGTTATTTAAGAGTTAAGAGCATAGGACTTTAGGAAATTTAGAATAAAAGATCCATAGCTCTAAACATAAATTCCACCGTTGGATGTTAAGATAAGTGTCTTAGGAAGCTTGCCTCAAAATTTGAGCAAGATCCGACGATTAACGAAAAAGTTATGGCTCTTTGAAGTGCAAAGGAATGGTGGGTTAAACCAGTTAATCGATTAAGCCTTGACTTAATCGATTAAGACTTGATTTAATCGATTAAGGCCGAATGATGCTCAAAAATTAATCGATTAACAAGCCCTGTTAATTGATTAACCAGTGCTTTTCAACTCGAAGTATCCGGATACTTAGTGATGTATCCGGATACATTGTAGCAGATCAGTTTTATAAACACGTTTTGAAGCAAAAACCTCATTGTTTCTCTTCCTCTTCTTCGAACCTCTTGCCTTCTCTGCCCTAGGGTTTGCAAATCAACACATCAACATGAAATAACAACAAATCATCACCACCAATCATCTCCCCATTGATTCCCACTGATTTCCCCTCTCTCAAAGATCAATTTCTTCTCTTTTCTTAAAATACCCAATTCCCAACTCAAACCCTAACTTCCCCAATCCTTTCCATAGAGTCGTGCAATCTTCAAGGGAGCTTAGGAAAGTGTTAAGGAGCATGGAATGGGAGTCTAGAAGCTAGCTTGGAGCTTGGTGGTGGAGCACCAACTCAGCCCCGAATCCTCCTCTTCTCTCCAAGAGGTAAGGGGTGTACTTTGGTTTAGTATTAGAGGAAGGGTTTCATTATAGTAATAGAGTTATAATTGGGTATATTATTGATTTGTTAGGTTGATGGGTAGGAGGGTAGAGTATAGTTAGGAACCCTAAGTTTTAGTGATATGTTATTAATGTATGTTTATATTAATTGATTTTATAACTTGTAAAGTAGGAAGTGAAGAACCCTAGGAAGGTGATTTAAATTACAGTCCCTGAGACATACCTGAGTATGTCGACTGATTGTTGATTGATATTGTTTGTATTAATATTATTAAAGTGTATATAAGTAAATTGTAAATGACATTCATATAGTTATGCATTAAATAGGGCCAAGTATTTCTCAATTGAGTTTAAACCAATTAAATGACATTTTCTAAAGAACAAAGAGGGTCTTAAATTCAATTGAGAAACACTTAGAATATTGGATCATGCATGGTGAAAAGGTGGACGTTAGGTGTCGGGGAAAAACATACGTTGCTTTGCGATTGATGACGACAAGAGTAAATGTTAGGAATTATTATGGGGGACTTTGATCTTCCAAAGGACATGGGTTCGCCACCCATGTTGGGGATTGGTCCGACGCAAACCATACTAATTCTATTTACTTTGGCTCCTTTTGGCCAGTGATAGTGATTTCTGCTAGAGCCAATCTGGGCAAATCAATCCAGATTGTACGTTGTTAACACTACCCTAGAGGAGTGTGACGTATTGTGCAAGCGGGTGAGCGAGGGACCTTCCTAAGTGGAGGTGAAGCACCCAAACAGGGGTTGAGAAATGCTCCCTCCTGGTCAGTTTTTCCACAGAGTGGAGGGGGGTTGTGAGGTGGTTGTGTTGTTATTGTTATTGAAAAGGGAAAGTGTTATAGGTACATTGTGTGAGGAACCCTCCTTCGGGGAGAATGTGAAGCACAATGTACCCAATTGTTAAAAGTGTTAAAAGTAAAGTGTTAAAAGTGTATAGGTACATTGTGTGAGGAACCCTCCTGCGGGGAGAATGTGAAGCACCATGTACCCAATCGTTAAAAGTGTAAAAGTGTTAAAAGTAAAGTGAAAAGTGTGAAAGTGAAAGGGAAAGTGTGAATGAATTGTTATAGGAATTTAATTCGTTGAATCCGATCAAGTGTTAAAGTGTTTAAATTGAAATGAAATGTTTAATATCGGATTCAAGGATTAAATCACCTAAGTGTGACGTTAGTAGAGCATAACCATGTGATTGCGCATTAATGCATTATATTAAAGATATACACATGTAGTATAGTCAAACTGGATAGTGTTATAATGTTGTACTTGATAAGTGAATTGTGATTTGCCTAATGTTATTGTTGTGTGCGAATATACCTATTTATGATTTATTATTGTTTTTAAACGTTTTCTTTGATCTAGATTTCAAAGTACTCACCCTTACAGTGGACATATTAGGTACACCAAGGAGACAGGCACATGTGAAGATCAAGGCCGAGAAAGTGATACTCTCCTTCGGAGAGTATATGGTTAGGGTGACCTCACGGTCCCAATAGTAGGGCAACCATTCATAAGTTAATTTGGTAATAAGTAGATTTTGTAAATGTAATTGTAATTAATGATTTTTATTTTGTTTAAGTATCTTTGTGAAATTGTAAATTTACATGTATATCCTTTATTTTTGTCAAGTTTTAAAGTATGAAGTAGCATTATTCATTTTGAACTGAAAGTTATATTTTACTGGATTGAAAACTGTTCTGGACTGACAGGTTTAATTCTATTCGGGGAAAGTCCATTTTATAAAGGAAACTCTGTCAAAATTTTTATAAACCCCGAATATTTTAAGAAATAAATATTAAATTAAAGTATTTTCTCAAAGTATAAAAATGTAGGATGTTACACAGTAGGCTCAACAGGCACCTCCTCCTCGTCCTCATCCTCAATGGGATCCTCCTCGACCTCGCCCGACTGTGCAGAGACCCCATCATTGAGCCTAGGATCTGCAAAAGCAGTCCTCTTAGAGTCAGCCGGACCAGGAGAAGGAGTCTCCTCAGTAACAACTCTATGTGAAGTAGGATGAGTACGAGTGGCAGATCTAAAACGAAAACTATGACCAGCGTATTGGACCACACACCCAAGGACCAAAAGTCAGGACCATTGCTCTGATACCATAAAAGTGTAACGCTCCTTGTATATCATCTTACTTTATAAGAAAAGTAATAAGTTTATGATTACATGGACTTGTCATTGTTGGAAAAAGATCAGAAAATAAAAATTTCCCTATCCTTTGAGAATTCCTTTTTCAAAAATTTGTCTAATAATGAAGTTGACTAATAAAATCAGAGTTTGCGGAAACATAGTAAAATAATCTTATTATACTCCCAAAATATATCAAGTGTAACAAGTCCATGGATACCAAATAAGTATTATTATGAAACTAAAATTCATCTTATGATATCTCTTTCAAAATGTGTATCATATAAATACTATTAAAAATAGAGATGTTATAGAGCTGGTCACTGGTCCTCTGTCCAAACATCCATCTGGCCGGATCCTCGATATCTGCACAAGGGGTTCCCAACCCACACTTTCTACACTCTGCATGCACCTAAGGGACATCTCCCTTCACTGACTTTTGTGCAAGCTAGATATACGATCAACACCTAATAAGGGCATGGGGGTTAGCTATACATATTCGCATAATCAAATGAGAATAAAGCTAACATACACAAGTAATCATGGAGCAAATTAGAATGCATGACCATATGAGCACACCCGGTTAATCATAATAAGTCTTTCAATGCAGGTGGCATGATGCATGATTTCTATCCACAAATGAGGCCTCCAATACTAATCCATCTCGGACGTCCATCCAATACACCAATGTGTTCCCAGAACACTAACATACGTTCTGGAACGTATAGCAAACCATACTTGGAATATAAACAAGCACCACTCCCAGAGTGTGCATTACGTTCCCATAACGTATAGCAAACCATACTTGGAATATAAACAAGCACCACTCCCAGAGTGTGCATTACGTTCCCAGAACGTATAGCAAACCATACTTGGAATATAAACAAGCACCACTCCCAGAGTGTGCATCACGTTCCCAGAACGTATCAAAGAAACTATGTCCCAGACACTGGCCACATTCCCAGAATGTGTCATCAAGTAGGTTGCACACCAATGTGTTCCTAGAACACATCAAAGAAACCAGGTCCCAGACACTGGCCACATTCCCAGAATGTGTCATCAAGTAGGTTGCAGCAATATGGTACTCCCAGAGTACCCTTCTCATGTTCCCAGAACATGACAAACAATCTTTGCCAACCTATTTCATCACCTTTCACCATGCACGGATGCACACATAATTATTAAGGTTGGTCTTTCCATTAATTCCATTATTATGACTTACAAAAACACAACTTATGAATGATATCTTGAGGTATAACTTTTCTCATAAAATTCACCTTTGAATTTAAGTTAAACATATGCTCATAGACCTGGATTGAGAGAATATAATCATTGGTATTAACAATCCTTAAAAAAAACTTAACTTTTATTTTTAAGTTTCAGGTACTAACCGGTTACATCACAACCTAACCGGTTAGAATTACAGACCTGAACTTGAAACCACTGATTTTCAAAGAATCTTTTCTTGAATTCTCTACTCAATCCAATAACAGGGTCTTCGCATAATAGAATACCTCAAGTTCAACCCATATTATCATTCAAAAGATCTAAGTCATAATCCAATTTCATTTATGCATAATTTCCTCTTGAAATTATCATTAAATATTAAGGTATTAACTCATCACCTCCAATCTAAACCAAACAATGTTCAATCACATGTGTTTAGATTGGTTTTTATATGAAATTCTAGCTTAAACTTGAGTACAAATGGTATGAACACTTAGCCAATTTCAGAAACCTTTTTCTTTTGAAAACTGACAATATCTAACCGGTTACAGCTTCAAAATAACCGGTTAGATTATGCAGCAAATACACTGAAAAGTGAGGTTTTGCATACCATTCTTTCCAATACTCAAGTCTAACCAATTTCAACCATATACAGAGTTACAATACCTTAATATTAATATGTTTAC
Organism: Crotalaria pallida; assembly: GCA_037953625.1. NCBI lineage: Eukaryota > Viridiplantae > Streptophyta > Magnoliopsida > Fabales > Fabaceae > Crotalaria > Crotalaria pallida. Next base: position 43,575,837 of record CM075650.1, on the reverse strand, counting down.
CCACTAAATCCCATTCATCTTGCATCCATTAACATTAGAAGCATCAAATTGCATATATCTTCAAAATTTTCAATTGAATTTGTCATTCACTTTAAGGTATAACCCATTTATCAAGTTTGGAATCCATATCCAATAATCAGAGGGTAATAACAGTGGTAGTAGACCTTAAGTATCAATTAAAAATGGTGAGAATTACTTAACAAAACCAGAATTGTATATTTTCATTTTTGTCAGGTACTAACCGGTTACAGACAGGCTCTAACCGGTTAGATTATGCAGCACAGCATACTAAAACTGATTTTTCAGCACCATTTTCAATTGTACTCAAATCTAACCTATTTTCATCATTACCCAAGATTTAATACCTTAAAGTACACATGTTTAAACACTTAAACATATCACAAATTCATGCATGCCAAATCATCATACACCAAAAGTGCACAAATCACATATTTCACAACTTAATGCATCAATTCACATAATATCCAAGTAAGTCATGAAATTGTCATCACAATAGCTTGCATGCATCATATTATAATTGCTCAAAAACCAGAAATGAGCTAAGTTGGCCTCCAAGCCATTAAACCAATTCACACTATGCCCTTAGAGTCATTTGGTGACTCATCCTATTTACCAAACATGTTTATCCTCACTCTAGCAAATAGTAAGCTTCCCCCTTACCTCTAGATCGATTGAGAACAAAGACTTCAAAGAGAAATGAGATGGAACACCAAAATCCACTAATTCCCCTTCTCTGCTGGACATGCAACACAGCTTCGGTGGGTTCCCAAAATCAGAGAATTCAACATAGAAAACATGCAACAAAATTGGGGAAAATAGTTAGGACTTAATCTCTGCAACATGCTAAAGAGATTAGGAAAGATTTGGGACCAAAGGATAGCAGGAGCTTACCAAAATCGAAGCTAAAAGAGGGCTTCATGAATCTGCAGCAGAGTTTGACAGGTTTGCAACCTCAACTTTGCAGGTTCGAAACTCCCTCCACGGAGACCTCCAACTCACAAACTTTATATCAATACAAAGCCCTTGATGTGAGCTTTGTAACAGTGTATCACTCGTTTTCTAACTCTCAACACAGACTGAGAATCAAACAGAAAAACTATGGAACCCTAAACAGAGTTTCAGCATTTCAGATCAGCAAAATGAGCCAAAAATCTCGATCAATTGGGCTATTTATAGAACAATCAGGCTAACATGCATCAAGACACGTAGCTCCCACTACGATTAAGATGATTTCGTGGCGAATTCTGGGTTAAAACGCGTGATTACTCATCAAAATCCACTAACCCAGTTTCTGAGTTCATCGTGTAACTGGTTACAGAGCCCTTCTAACCGGTTACATACTGATAAAACTTCAAAAATTAATAATTTAATTACTGTTTCTTCAAAAACCTTTCTAATATTGCAATTTGGTCCCAACCCAAGGACTAAATTACAATATTCATATTTTTGTACAAAATAACCATATAAAAATATATCTCATATTTTTATATATAAAAACACATAATGTACAAAAACTAAAACTTTCAAAACTAATATAAATCAATTATAAAATAATTGTTATAATTAATTTCTTGGTTATTTGGGAGACGAAAATTAGGGGTGTTACATACTTTAATTACTTCTTTCTATTAAGACCCTATAAAATTAAAACTTCTTCACTCCACAAAATACTACTCACTCCGGTCTCAATTATAAGCCAAAAAAACTAATTTCACACTAATTAAGGAAGTTAGTTAAGTATATTAAATTTTTTTGAAATAAAAAAAATAGTCTACTTTAGGAAACATGTATTGGGAATGAAACAAAAATTAAATGATACAATCACTTTATTGAGATATTTTATGAATGATTATATTGGAGATAGAAAGGTAGTTAATTTTGATTATATTTGTGACCACTAATGAGATGTTTTTAGTTGCTTATAATTGAGACAGGTGAGAGTATATATTTTTATAAGCTAAATTTTTGTTTTTAAATCTTGTTTATTGATTAAAACTTCTTCACTCCACATTGATTAACTATACGTTGTTTGTTGAGATAAGTTACATGCAGGTTTTATAAATATTTAATTTTTTTATTTTACAATCCTTTGTTAATTATTTTTTTTTAAAAAAATTTTTTCCTCTTTTATTAAACTCGGCCTTAAATATATATTAAATCACTGAGACACCAATTTTACATAAAAAAAAAACATAGGGGGCCACTTTCGAACTAAAAAAGTAAGGGACTAATTTACAAATAAAAAATATGTTAATAAACCAAATTTGTTATTTAGTGGAATTAGAGGTACTACAGTGGTTTCTTAATATATAGGACCGGAGGGATTACTATCTTATCCTTCTCAAGACATGTCTATTAATGAGCGTGGGTAGGTGGAATACTTTCATTAATTTGTTAGCTGAATTTACCCACTCTTCCCTCATTCCTCAAGGTTTAAATCTTCTACATTGAGTTCTGCTACTTTCAATATTTTTAGTGAATCAAAAGCTCATTATTCCTATTTTCCCTAAGTGACGCACATAGCAAATTTCATCACCAAGAATGTTATCCGCTGCAAGCATTAGATACTACCGTCGCTCATAATTATAAGGCCTTTTTGGATATTTCACGTCCATTAAGAAAGTGAAATAATTTAGTTAATTGTATTGAAAATATGAAATTTTGATATGTATTTCAAAATTACCCCTATTAATATCATTGGAAATCTAAAAAGCGTTAAATAAATAGACGTGTTTGTGGAAAAAAAATTTAATGCTCATTGAAAATTGCTAAATAACTTTATAAATAGGGACCAAATAAAAGTGTTAAAAGACCCTTATATTTAGGCACGGAGATAGTAGTTAGTATAATATCATATGAACACAGAAATATGATAACTTTCCAAAATCTAAAATAATTTATAGTAATAAAAAGTAACGTTCTAGCATATTTATTAATATATAAGCAAACTTCATGTTTTGATCCTATGAATTATGTTTCTTACTTATTTTTTTTAATTTTTTTCTCTTTGATCAATCTCATCCTTAAAAAATATAGTAAATCACTCAAGCACCAATTCGACAGGAAAAAAACATAGGGGACCAAATGTGAAAAAAAACCGTAAAAACCCAATTTCAAATTGTAAAATATATTAACAAACCAAACGAGTACTCTGCCTGAATTAGAAATACTACATTGGTTTCATAATATTTAGGACCTCATGGTGTAATTTATTATCCTTTTCAAGAGACACACTTTACTAAGTTGGGTAGTTGAAATAGTTTTATTAATGTGTTAGCTGAATTTAGCCACGACTCTACCATCATTGTACCATTTATCTTTAGTTGTCATCCATATGTCAGTATTGTTTCCTAAATTTTTGTAGTCTTAGTTAATGTTTTAGACCCTGATGTTAGATGCTATTTTGAAGTCGTCTTTAAAATTTTTTTTTATGCTTTGGATCCTTGAACTTTGTTTAGTTTTTTGAAATGGTCCTTTCGTTACTTAATTGATGATAGAACCAACATTTCATTTCACTTTCACAATACCGACAAGTGACATGTTATGTAGGGTGTGACGCTCTCTTTTTAACTTGAAAATAATTAATATTTCCAAATAGTTTACTACTTGCTATCAAAATTAGGACTAGAAAATTTTTCCTTTTTAATATTACTACTTGCTTAATCAAAACCTCTTTTGACATAAACCGTTTCATGAATTCGGCTTAGTATGATCTTAGATTTGAAAAAGACTCTCGAGAAAGCACACCCTTATTTATAGGAAACCTTAGTAGTTATTATTTAAACATATGATTTGCCTCTAGAGTCAGATTTGAGTATATAAAATATAAACTTAACGCCGAATCCTTTGTAAAGTGAAATCAGAGTTCGCGGAAGAAAAACAATACTCATGGGGCACTGCTGAGGAAAATATATATATATATATATATATATATATATATATATATGTGATAAAAGTCATGACATATAACCCCATCAGTACTAACAGTAGCAAGTGATAAAAGTCGAGATAGCAAGTTTTGATAAAACATATACAGACCAGCTGCACTAAAATAAAAGCTCACTCTAAGACCTCTCAATATATTCAATATATAACAAAAGTCCAAAAAAAAAAGTCTCAAAGCAAGTCTTCCATGTCCTCAGCAGCTCCTCAGATCCTCCACCGCTCTATCCCTAGGATCCAGGATCCAAAACCCCTATGCTATGCAGGCTCCTATGAACCAGCGGGTCCACCTCTAGCAGAAACAGTCGGCTCAACATGCACCTCCTCCTCGCTCTCATCTTCCACAGGGTCCTCCTCGACCTCGCCTGACTGAGTAGAGACCCCACCACTGGGTCTAGGGTCTGCAGAAGCAGTCCTATCATAATCAGTCGGACCAGGAGAAGGAGTCTCCTCAGTAACAACTCTATGAGATAAAGGATGGGAACGAGTGGCAGCTCTAAATCTAAAACTACGAAAACGACGCATAGGTCGAGCCGGGGGTGGTCTTCTATAAGTGTAAAAAGGTGGAACATGCATAGTATAGACTAATGGAATCCTAAATCGACGAGGTCGCACACGTACCAGAGGGTTAGGGTGGTAGAGAGTGATCTCCACGTCCCCCTCAAAGGTGGCACGGTGCTCCTCATACGTCCATATACCGCTAGGGATAGGGCGTATCTCGATGCAGGCTAGGTATCTGGCCATCACGTAAACATGGCACAGGGAGTAAGTATACACATATACATAGTGGATAAAGACTAAAATTACAATCACAAATATGTCATGGACAGATCATAATGCAAATACATATGAGCACAACAATTTTTCAACATTATAACTCTTATAATGCAAGTGGCATGATGTATGATTTTCTATCCACAACTGAAGCCTCTAAATGTCCATCTTGGACGTCCATCCAATACACCATTGTGTTCCCGGAACACCGACATTAGTTCCCAGAACATAATGCCGAACCATAATTGGATAAAAGCATCACTCCCGGAGTGTGCACCACGTTCCCAGAACGCATAAAAACCAGGTCCCGGACACTGGCCACATATCTATAATGTGTCATCAAGTAGGTTATACTTTGGTACTCCCGGAGTACCCTCCTCATATTCCCAGAATATGATAAACGTTCCTACCAACCAGACTTCCAGTCTATATGTATGCACAAACATCAGGGTTGGTTTTATCTTTACATTAATTAATGTGATTTAGAAATATTCCAATTTCTACTTTTGAATGATTTATTTGAGGTATAATATTTGGCATAAAATTCCCCTTTGAATTTTTCTCAAAATATGACCTTTAAAACCCAGATTGAGTAATACAACTTCAATGGTATTTAAAACTTAACTTTTTATTTTTCAGATTCAGGTACTAACCGGTTACAGTTTCATGTTAACCGGTTAGAATTACAGACCCGAACTGTTTTACCATTGCAATTCAGAAAAACCCTTTTTTCTTGAATTCTCTACCCAATCCAAAACACTTTTTTTTAACTTTATTTTATACCTCAAAAACCATTGTTTATCATTCAAAAGTCCAAATCACATATCATTTTCCAATGAACATAATTTCACTTGAAATTATTCCATCAATTTAAGGCATAAATGGAAATTTTTCCAATCTGAATTTGTTGACATTACCACAACTCATATTCAGACCTTGTGTATAGAAATTAAGGCTTAGATTTGAGTAAAAACCATTAAAGTTTCAGGACTGATTTGCAAACTGATTTTTCTTTGAAAATTTACAGTGTCTAACCGGTTTTCTTTGAAAACCATTTTCGGTGAAAATTTACAATTTCTTGCTCACTGTGATTTTTCTTTGAAAACCATTTTCGTAACCGGTTAGGTTATGCAGTCAGACCATTAAAACAAGAGTTTTAACAACTCATTTTCTTTCTTTCTCAAATCTAACCAATTTCCAGTATACACCAAGTTCATATGCCTTAAAATAAACATGTTTACACCCAGAAACACGTTCATATTGCAAGCATCAAGTTTATTGTATCAAATTGTATGAAAAATCACATGAACACAATTTAACACATCAAAACTTAAATCAAGCACTCAACCACAGAATTCAACATTTATATAGCTTGCATGCATCAATTGAAATTTGCTCAAAACCACAGTGAGCAAGAAATTGGCCTCCAAGCCTTTGTGCTTAAAAACACATAATGCCCTTTTGAGTTTTGTGAACTCAAATCCTAAATCATTTTACATTTAGTCTAAATCTAGTATAGTGAAGACTTCTCCCATACCTCTAAGTTGATTTTGATGAATATTGAACACTGAAATTGAAGAAACTCCACTGATTTCTCACAAACTCACAGCTCTGTTTCCAGATTCGTTTCCCAGTAACAGGGTCCAAAAGCCAGAGATTTTGACATAGCAAATGACCAAAGAAATTGGGGAAAACAGTTAGGACTCAAAGTAGGGTACATGCACTTGAGAATCAAAGAAGTTTGAGGCTTAGAGATTGACTATGCTTACCAAAATCGAGTCTGGAAGTCAGCTCCCAGAATCAGAATCACAGAGAACCCAGATTTCTACCTCCAACTTCCAAGCTTTATTTCTCCTTCCATACTAACCCTCAACTCACAGTGTTTAGATCTTTGTAAAGCTCTTGATGTAAGCTTCACAATCGTGTATCACTCGATTACTAACACTCAACAACGAAGACGAATTGCTCAGAACAATTCAGAAACCCTAATCTCCCTTCTTCAACCAGAAATCAGTTGATCAACCCCTAATTCCTCAGATTTTCCCCTATTTATAGACAATTGAAGGTAACATGCAGGGCGACGCGTGGTTCTCCACTCAATTTATGCAGTAATCGTGGCGATTAAACGAATTAACCCAGTGATTACTCATCAAAATCCACTAAACCAGTTTCTGAGTTCATCGTCTAACCGGTTACAGGGCATTACTAACTGGTTAGGTCAGTTCAAAATTTAAAAATTATCATTTTTAAATCTTTCCCTCCAAGAACCTTTCTAATTTTGCCTTTTAGCCCTCCTTCAGGGACCAAAATGCAATTTCCTTATATTCTGCATTTAATTGCCATATAAAAATATTTTAACTTATTTTTATATTTAAGGCTAATTAAACACAAAACATAAACTTGGAAAATTCTATAAATTAATAATAAAACTTTTTTATTATTAATTTCCAATTATTCGGGAGACGAAAATTAGGGGTGTTACACTACTCCCCCACTTAAAAGGAATTCCGTCCCTGAAATTCTAGATTACAAAAAATAACTCCGGATACTCTTGATGCATCTTCTCCTCTAATTCCCATGTAGCTTCAGATACGTCAGCATTCTCCCAAATTACCTTGACCAAAGGTATTTCCTTTCCTCTGAGTCGCTTGACTTCACGATCTTCTATCTGAACCGGTCTGGTCTCAAAGGTCAGGTTTTCTCTCAAAGTTAGATCATCGGGTTGGAGTTTCAGAACAACAGATGGGTCATGAACATACTTTTTCAATTGCGAAACGTGAAAGACGTTATGCAAATTGGATAGAGAGGGTGGTAAGGCCAATTGATAAGCAACAGGGCCAACTCTCTTAAGAATCTGATATGGACCTATACACTTAGGCGAAAGCTTTCGGGTTCTCAAGGCTCTACTAATTCCTTTCATCGGAACTACCCGAAGGAACACATGATCGCCCTCAGAAAACTCCAATGGTTTTCTCCTCTTATCTGCATAACTCTTCTGTCGACTCTGAGCCGCTTTCATCTTAGTCTGAACCATCTTGATCTTTTCAGACGTCTGTTGAATCATTTCTGGTCCAACCATCAAGTCCTCCCCCACTTGGAACCAACATAGCGGGGTCTGACACTTCCTTCCATACAACACCTCGAACGGTGTCATTCCAATGCTCGCATGGTAACTATTGTTATATGTGAACTCTGCAAGAGGTAACACTTGATCCCAACTTCCTTGTTCTTCAAGTGCACACGCTCGCAACACATCTTCCAAAGATTGAATTGTTCTCTCCGTCTGGCCATCCGTCTGTGAATGATACGCAGAACTCAATTTCAACCTTGTTCCCATAGCTTCATGCAAACTCTTCCAGAATTGTGACGAAAATCTCGGATCTCGGTCTGATACAATGCTCGAAGGCACTCCGTGAAGATGAACTACCTCCTTGATATAGATCTGGGTAAGCTTGTTAAAGGAATAATGCATATTTATCGAAATAAAATGCGCCGACTTTGTTAACCTATCGACAACCACCCAGATTGCATCATGATTTGCTGCTGTTCTTGGCAAACCAGACACAAAATCCATTGAGATACTATCTCACTTCCACTTGGGAATCCTCAGAGGTTGCAACTGTCCTCCCGGTTTCTGATGTTCTACCTTCGCTTTCTGACAGATCAAGCACGCCGCCACATATTCTGCCACATCTCTTTTCAATCCCGACCACCAAAATATCTTCTTCAAATCCTGATACACTTTGGTCGATCCGGGATGCATACTCATCCGACTCTTATGAGCTTCATCAAGAATTAGTCTCCTAACTTCTTGATCTCTTGGTACACAAATCCTTGTCCTGAAACGAAGGATTCCATCCTGCCCTATCTTGAAATCAGGTTCCTTTCCTTCCGAACCTAGTCTCATCTTTTCCATCAACTCTTCATCTGCTCGTTGCAATTCCCGAATTCTTTCCAAGAACTCGTTTGTGATCTGCAACGTCCCCAACTTGATACTTGATGGCTCCACTTACATCAACAAGCTCAAGTCTCTGAATTCTTCAATCAATGCTGCTTCCTTGACCATCATCGCACTAACGTGGATTGCTTTCCGACTCAACGTGTCTGCAACCACATTCGCTTTACCCGGATGATAATGGAGTTTAAAATCATAATCCTTCAAGAACTCCATCCATCTTCTTTGCCTCATGCTCAACTCTTTCTGGTCGAACAGATATTTCAAACTCTTATGGTCACTAAATACTTGGAATGTAGTGCCATAGAGGTGATGTCTCCATATCTTTAAGGCAAACACGATCGCCGCCAATTCCAAATCGTGTGTCGGGTAATTCACCTCATGGTTCTTCAATTGCCTCGATGCATACGCCACTACTCTTCCTTGTTGCATCAATACACAACCCAGTCCTTGCTTAGATGCATCACAGTAAACTTCAAAGCTCTTGTGAGGATCAGGTAAGATTAACACAGGAGACGATGTTAACCTTTCCTTCAACTCACGAAAACTAGCTTCACACCGATCGTCCCACACGAACGATTGATCCTTCCGAGTCAACTTAGTTAAAGGCAATGCAATCTTAGAAAATCCTTCTATGAATCGACGATAGTATCCAGCCAGCCCTAAGAAACTTCTCACCTCTGTCACCGTCTTAGGCTGTTCCCAACTTAGCACTGAACTTACCTTCGCTGGATCCACCACAATTCCCTCTTTAGAGATTACATGCCCCAGAAACTTCACTTCATTCAACCAAAACTCACACTTCGTAAGTTTGGCATATAATTGCTTCTCCTTCAGGACCTTTAGCACAATCCTGAGATGCTCTTCATGTTCTTCCGGATTTTTAGAATAGACCAAAATATCGTCAATGAATACCACCACAGACAAATCCAAATATGGTCTAAAGATCCGGTTCATATAGTCCATGAAAATAGCAGGTGCATTTGTCAATCCGAACGGCATCACAACATACTCATAATGACCGTATCGCGATCGAAATGCAGTCTTGGGTATATCCTCCTCCTTTATCCTGATCTGATGATATCCCGATCTCAGATCAATCTTGGAGAATACTGCAGCTCCCCTTACTTGATCCATAAGATCATCAATCCTTGGCAAAGGATACTTATTCTTAATAGTAACCTTATTCAGTTGTCTGTAGTCCACACACATCCTCATACTTCCATCTTTCTTCTTTACGAACAATAACGGAGCTCCCCAAGGCGAAACGCTTGGCCTGATCATCTGTTTCTGCAACAGCTCCTCGATTTGTTTCTTCATTTCTGCCATTTCTGGTGGTGCCATCCTATAAGGAGCAATAGAGATGGGACCAGCTCCAGGGACTAAATCGATCCCAAATTCTATCTCTCGCTTCGGAGGTAATCCTGGTATCTCCTCAGGAAATACTTCCGGAAATTCCCTCACCACTGGAATCTCTTCAATCGGCATCGACTCTTCTTTTCCAGAAGCCGAGAATAAACACATATATCCCTCCGGTTCAAGGGTCCTATATTGAATTGTCTTTTCCTTACAATTGATGATCACTTGGTTCTTCATCAACCAATCCATTCCCAAGATCACATCCAATTGTAAGTTAGGAAGACAAACCAAATCTACCTGGGATGAACGACCCATAACTTCTACATTACACCCTAAACAGACTTTAGCGGTGTAGATCGGTATTCCCGTAGGGGTATTTATACTAAGATAGCAGGGTGAATCAGAAACAATAAGATTCAGCCTACTCACAGATTTCAGGGGAAACAAAAGAATGTGTAGCTCCAGAATCAAACATGATTTTGCAAGGTTGATTATTGAGCATAAAATTACCTTGCACGAGATTCGGGGTTTGGGTTGCTTCACTACCACTTAGGGAAAATACTCGTCCTTGTACCACAGACTTTCCAGCAGATCCCTTTGCATCCCCCTTTGCGGATTCCTTGCATTCACGGGCAAAGTGACCTTGTTTCCCACACTTGAAACATCCTCCTGTGGACCAGCAAAACTGACCATGATGATAACGCTTGCACTTCTCGCAATAAGGAGCATCATCGCGAGGCTTGTTCCGGTTATCTATCACTGCCTTGCCTTTCCCCTTGTTCTTAGAATATGGACCATTATTCCGATGGTCAAACTTCTTCTTCCTTTGGGGTCCATAGTTCTGTCCAACCCCCTTCGCTTGACCCTCTATCAACTCCGCCTTCTTATCATCTTCATACATTCTGCACATGTCCACCAGTGCAGGGAAACTCTGAATCCTTTGATAACTGAAGATAGACTTCAGCTCCGGCCGTAGCCCACCTTCAAACTTCACACACTTACTTCTTTCATCAGGGTTATTTAAGTAATAGGGAGAGTATTTCATCAGTTCCTCGAATCTGGCAGCATACTCCCCTACACTCATATCCCCTTGTTTCAATTGCATAAACTCCACTTCCTTTTTCCTCCGCAAATCTTCTGGAAAATATTTATTAAGAAATTTCTCCATAAATACTCCCCATTTGATTGCTCTCCTTTCAAAATTCAGCAATTGGACAGTGTGATCCCACCAGTTTTCAGCTTCCCCATGAAGCATGTAAACTGCATAGGTCACCTTCTGTTCATCAGAACACTCCAGAGTTCGGAAGATCTTATTGATCTCATACAACCACTTGTTCGCCTCATCAGGTTTATATCCCCCCTCAAATCTTGGTGGATTGCACTTCCTGAACTCCGACAGAGTCTTAGCATCAGGATTCGCCATGTTGCCAGCAGACGGGTTACCAGCTCTCTCCTGAGATGATTGATGCCTCTGCTGCTGCATACCCTCCAGCACGGTTGTGATTCGTTCTAACATTTCGTTAGCAACATTTCGATTCCGGGTTGCCATAGAAAGACCTGCACTATGGGCTTTGGGTTACTAAAAAGATCTTTAAGACGTAAATGTTACCACTAACTTACACAAACATATTCAATCAATATTGAATATCATACTTAGCTACATCTGCGGGGCCATGAGGAACAGGACCAATGCTCTGATACCACCCAAGGGTGTGACGCTCTCTTTTTAACTTGAAAATAATTAATATTTCCAAATAGTTTACTACTTGCTATCAAAATTAGGACTAGAAAATTTTTCCTTTTTAATATTACTACTTGCTTAATCAAAACCTCTTTTGACATAAACCGTTTCATGAATTCGGCTTAGTATGATCTTAGATTTGAAAAAGACTCTCGAGAAAGCACGCCCTTATTTATAGGAAACCTTAGTAGTTATTATTTAAACATATGATTTGCCTCTAGAGTCAGATTTGAGTATATAAAATATAAACTTAACGCCGAATCCTTTGTAAAGTGAAATCAGAGTTCGCGGAAGAAAAACAATACTCATGGGGCACTGCTGAGGAAAATAAAGCATATATATATGTGATAAAAGTCATGACATATAACCCCATCAGTACTAACAGTAGCAAGTGATAAAAGTCGAGATAGCAAGTTTTAATAAAACATATACAGACCAGCTGCACTAAAACAAAAGCTCACTCTAAGACCTCTCGATATATACAATATATAACAAAAGTCCAAAAACAGAAGTCTCAGAGCAAGTCCTCCATGTCCTCAGCAGCTCCTCAGATCCTCCACCGCTCTATCCCTAGGATCCAGGATCCAAAACCCCTATGCTATGCAGGCTCCTATGAACCAGCGGATCCACCTCTAGCAGAAACAGTCGGCTCAACATGCACCTCCTCCTCGCTCTCATCCTCCACAGGGTCCTCCTCGACCTCGCCTGACTGAGTAGAGACCCCACCACTGGGTCTAGGCTCTGCAGAAGCAGTCCTATCATAATCAGTCGGACCAGGAGAAGGAGTCTCCTCAATAACAACTCTATGGGATGAAGGATGGGAACGAGTGACAGCTCTAAATCTAAAACTATGAAAACGACGCATAGGTCGAGCCGGGGGTGGTCCTCTATAAGTGTAAAAAGGTGGAACATGCATAGTATAGACTAATGGAATCCTAAATCGACGAGGTCGCACACGTACCAGAGGGTTAGGGTGGTAGAGAGTGATCTCCACCTCCCCCTCAAAGGTGGCACGGTGCTCCTCATACGTCCATACACCGCTAGGGATAGGGCGTATCTCGATGCAGGCTAGGTATCTAGCCATCACCTAAACAGGGCACAGGGAGTAAGTATACACATATACATAGTGGATAAAGACTAAAATTACAATCACAAATATGTCATGGACAGATCATAATGCAAATACATATGAGCACACCAATTTTTCAACATTATAACTCTTATAATGCAAGTGGCATGATGTATGATTTTCTATCCACAACTGAGGCCTCTAAATGTCCATCTTGGACGTCCATCCAATACACCATTGTGTTCCCGGAACACCGACATTAGTTCCCAGAACATAATGCCGAACCATACTTGGATAAAAGCATCACTCCCGGAGTGTGCACCACGTTCCCAGAACGCCACGTTCCCAGAACGCATAAAAACCAGGTCCCGGACACTGGCCACATATCTATAATGTGTCATCAAGTAGGTTATACTTTGGTACTCCCGGAGTACCCTCCTCATATTCCCAGAATATGATAAACGTTCCTACCAACCAGACTTCCAGTCTATATGTATGCACAGGGAGTAAGTATACACATATACTTAACTTTTTATTTTTCAGATTCACGTACTAACCGGTTACAGTTTCAGGCTAACCGGTTAGAATTACAGACCTGAACTGTTTTACCATTGCAATTCAGAAAAACCCTTTTTTCTTGAATTCTCTACCCAATCCAAAACACTTTTTTTTTAACTTTATTTTATACCTCAAAAACCATTGTTTATCATTCAAAAGTCCAAATCACATATCCTTTTCCAATGAACATAATTTCACTTGAAATTATTCCATCAATTTAAGGCATAAATGGAAATCTTTCCAATCTGAATTTGTTGACATTACCACAACTCATATTCAGACCTTGTGTATAGAAATTAAGGCTTAGATTTGAGTAAAAACCATTAAAGTTTCAGGACTGATTTGCAAACTGATTTTTCTTTGAAAATTTACAGTGTCTAACCGGTTTCGAAAATCGTGTAACCGGTTAGGTTATGCAGTCAGACCATTAAAACAAGAGTTTTAACAACTCATTTTCTTTCTTTCTCAAATCTAACCAATTTCCAGTATACACCAAGTTCATATGCCTTAAAATAAACATGTTTACACCCAGAAACACGTTCATATTGCAAGCATCAAGTTTATTGTATCAAATTGTATGAAAAATCACATAAACACAATTTAACACATCAAAACTTAAATCAAGCACTCAACCACAGAATTCAACATTTATATAGCTTGCATGCATCAATTGAAATTTGCTCAAAACCACAGTGAGCAAGAAATTGGCCTCCAAGCCTTTGTGCTTAAAAACACATAATGCCCTTTTGAGTTTTGTGAACTCAAATCCTAAATCATTTTACATTTAGTCTAAATCTAGTATAGTGAAGACTTCTCCCATACCTCTAAGTTGATTTTGATGAAGATTGAACACTGAAATTGAAGAAACTCCACTGATTTCTCACAAACTCACAGCTCTGTTTCCAGATTCGTTTCCCAGCAACAGGGTCCAAAAACCAGAGATTTTGACACAGCAAATGACCAAAGAAATTGGGGAAAACAGTTAGGAATCAAAGTAGGGTACATGCACTAGAGAATCAAAGAAGTTTGAGGCTTAGAGATTGACTATGCTTACCAAAATCGAGTCTGGAAGTCAGCTCCCAGAATCAGAATCACAGAGAACCCAGATTTCTACCTCCAACTTCCAAGCTTGATTTCTCCTTCCACACTAACCCTCAACTCACAGTGTTTAGATCTTAGTAAAGCTCTTGATGTAAGCTTCACAATCGTGTATCACTCGATTACTAACACTCAACAACGAAGACGAATTGCTCAGAACAATTCAGAAACCCTAATCTCCCTTCTTCAACCAGAAATCAGTTGATCAACCCCTAATTCCTCAGATTTTCCCCTATTTATAGACAATTGAAGGTAACATGCAGGGCGACGCGTGGTTCTCCACTCAATTCATGCAGTAATCGTGGCGATTAAACGAATTAACCCAGTGATTACTCATCAAAATCCACTAAACCAGTTTCTGAGTTCATCGTCTAACCGGTTACAGGGCATTACTAACCGGTTAGGTCAGTTCAAAATTTAAAAATTATCATTTTTAAATCTTTCCCTCCAAGAACATTTCTAAATTTGCCTTTTAGCCCTCCTTCAGGGACCAAAATGCAATTTCCTTATATTCTGCATTTAATTGCCATATAAAAATATTTTAATTTATTTTTATATTTAAGGCTAATTAAACACAAAACATAAACTTGGAAAATTCTATAAATTAATAATAAAACTTTTTTATTATTAATTTCCTATTATTCGGGAGACGAAAATTAGGGGTGTTACATAGAGCCACTGAAACTACATGATTTTTTATTTAAAAAATAATTTCTTTTTTATTTTTTCAAAAGATTCAATTTTATTTAATAAAAATACACCTTTTAATTATTTTTAATAAATTTGAAATTTTTAATTAAACAGAATGACAAGATTCAATTTTCTTTAATAAAAATACACCTTTTAATTATTTTTAATAAATTTGAAATTTTTAATTAAACAGAATGACAAGATATCTAACACGTGCCATATCGATGTATCGAAGGTAACATTGCATATTTTGGATAATATCACCATTTAATTAATGAAAGAACATTTTCAAAATTTAATCAAAGTTTAAGGACTCAAAACATTGAAAAAAATGTCTAGACACCAATTCCAAAAGAGCACCTATGTTTAGGGATTAAAACCTAAATAAGCCATATTTATATACTACTTGGTTTATTAACTCTCCCATCCTATTAATAAGCCTTTTTTGAGTTGTTCATGTCATTAAAAGGGTGGAATAATTTGTTAGTCACACTAGATATCAGAAAAGTTAATAAACATATTCAAATTACCTTTACAATTAACATTTGAACTCTAAAACCTGTTTCCTTGGTAAGGTTGATATGTAAAAAATAATTAAATGTTATTGATAATTGAAAATTTGTGTTATAAATAGGACTAACATAAAATTCCCAAAATGATCTTATAAATTAGACTGGTTGTAGTATAATTTATTAATGCCCTTGTTTTATATTATTCGGTCCTATACCATTTAATTGTTAAATTTTTCAACTCTTTTCCTTCATATATACCTCAACTCTCTACCCTCCTCATTACTATCTGCAAAATATCATTTTATTATGACATTTATTTTCATTTTTTATTTTAGTTTTTTTCAACTCAAATAGTGCCACCACAATTTTTTACTCAGACCTCATATATATATATATATATATATATATATATATATATATATATATATATGTATATAAGGATAGACTTCACACAGATGTTACTTCACCACGTTTCTTTCTTTCTCGGATATTTACTATTTCTTAGCCAAGCTGTCTGCAAATTCTATCATTTTTTTATTACCATAACATTCTCAATGGAACCTCCTCACACCCCAATTCCTTATATTACAAACCAATTGAAGGCTATTTCAATGCGAGCCAGGATTAACATGCTTTGGCATGTACCTAGCCTTCCACACACCTTTGTCTCACATGGTTTACATATGATCCTCATGGATGTCATGGTTTGAACTATCTTAAACCTATTACGTTTCTTTTTTAATATCTGTCACAATATTTGACTAATATTTAAATTTTTTCTTCGGGAATTTGTTTTTTCCACTACCTTTCATCAAGTCATGTGCGATGCGTTTCCGTCTTGGAGTCTCAACACCAACTTCGTTGCCGATGTATTTGGCTTCAATGATATACCTACTCATCTGATAGGTTTGTTTTTTTTTTTTGCCCTTGATTTTTTTTTTACATTTTTTTGTCTTCTTACTTTCTTTTCAATGACTATAGACTTTGTCGGAATTGTAACTGCTGTTTCTGGAGTTAAATCATTTGTAAGCGATGGTCAAAAAGGCTGTGTTATTGGAATAGAACTCTGCAATGATTAGTGAGTTTTAGTTGGCATATTTTATTTCCAATATTTTTCCCATACGATTTTTCATCGCATAATATATTTATTCTATGTTGTTTTGCACTTTTCAGCGGTTCATTTGACTGCCTTCTACTTGATCATTATATTGATGAATTCCTTGCTTATACAAAAGTTAGAAAGGATAAGACAATTATCATGCTCATGAAGCTTGCCCAACCGGAATACAACCGTGGTATTTTTGATATGTTCCATAATATCTTATCTCACATTCATTTAATTTATACATAACTATCTAGCATATTTTACATGGTATTATTTTTATTTTTGTAGGTCGAATTGTTTTCCACACGGTGTTATTTACGACTAGGATGTCGTTTAATTCCAATGCACCTGATGTCATTTCTTTTCGTAGAAGGTTAATTTTTTCGAATATTTTTTGCTGGAATTTTTTCCTTTTCTATAAATTTTAATGTCATTTTTTATTTATATAGGATGATATTGCAAGAGTTTGGTTATTCCCCACCCTTTTTTTCATTGATGTCTACCGGTATTACTATCAATGATCAGTTAATGGGAAATACTAATCCTATTGAGATTGGTCTCTTGAGAAAAATTACAAAGGTATTATTTACTGGCTTATTATTTTATCATATTGTAAAATGGGGTTATTTTTTATCAGTTGACTTTTTTGTGCATAAACGCTTTTTTATTTATTCAGCCTGGATACTACCATGTTCATTGCACTATTCTTGGTGTTTCTACTGCATTACCTTGGTTCACATATGAATGTTCTTGTGCTGCCATGTTGCTTGACTACTCACCCAAGGCAAATGTGTGGTGTCTGTTCTTCCATTGTGAATAGTCCTGTTCCTAAGTATTTTTTTAAAATTTTTTCATATCCCATGCTGCAATTTCTCTTTACATATATAGTACCATTTTTCACGTTTTTACTTTGAAACAGGTTTCGTATTCCTCTTGTAGTGAGTGATTCTTCTGGGATTCTTACAGTGATGCTACTTGACCGTGATGCTTATGTCCTCTATAAGAAACCATGCTCTGATCTCTTTCCGCTTGATACATCTGTATTTCCCATTTTGTTTTTATACTTCTCATTTATTTTTCTCATGTTATTTTTTTATAAAATTGTAAGACCCCCTTTTTTTTTAGGGATCTGTTTTGAATACCTGCCCATCAGTTCTATCTTCTTTGTTTGGTCATCGTTTCAATTTGAAGGTTGAAGTCAAGATACCACAGAATGATCCAACAAACCCTGAATACTTTGTTATAAGGGTTGGAGAAGGTGGTGGCAAGAGTGCAGCTTTTTTTTTCCCGAAACGAGAGTGTGACTCCTCCTGAGGTTATTTACTAATTCTGCCAAT
The DNA here is from genome assembly GCA_037953625.1 of Crotalaria pallida. Lineage (NCBI taxonomy): Eukaryota > Viridiplantae > Streptophyta > Magnoliopsida > Fabales > Fabaceae > Crotalaria > Crotalaria pallida. Next base: position 43,557,676 of record CM075650.1, on the reverse strand, counting down.
AATTTGACTATATATTACATACATGTAGCTAATATTTGGTAATTTTTTATAGCTTATTTTCCGGCCTCCGTTTCCTGATCTGGACGAATCCCATTCTCATGATGTTGCAGCCCCTTCTCAGATTTATAATGTATAAACTAGATACTTGTTGATATTTAATTTATTATGTTGTCCAATTTTCGTATGTTTATATAACTCATTTTATGCATGTTATTATTTCCAAGTCACTCAAACCGAAAGACAAATCTTCCATGGACTCTACTGTGCCATCTCATAGTAATAGAGTTATTAAAAGAAGCTTAGTGGCTGAGTATGAAAAGATTTCCCATCGCCAGTCATTTAAAACTTTGAAGATTGGGCAATCCTCAGGGTCATCTTCACCTGGCAGTATCCCTCTAAATGATGCACTGTTAACCAGTCCAGACAATCTCAACATTACTGACGTTTTCCCTAAAACACTGTGATATATTATACAAACCTATGTTTTGTGGATCATGTAGGTTTTATCTTGGAAAAATGACCTACTCTGTTTCTGCGGATGCTTATGCTGTATTCTCTATACGACTTCATGTATTTGTGTTGTTTTTTTTCGTTGTATGTGTGGAGGTTCTTTCTGATGTTTTTGAATCATATGGGTGTGTTTTTCAAAATGCATAGTATAATTATCCCTCTCTAAAATATTTAGTTTTCCCCCGCCTAAATGTTACAGTAATTATAAAGTTGTCTTCGTATCACAATGATTTTTTTTCCTTTTCCAGTATTTATCCGTAAATATTTTGTATACCTTTCTTGGACTTCCTCATACAAACAAGTAAAAATAACAATTATACCATAAATATTGTTATTGATATTTCAAAACGTGCTCCTGTTAATGTTCCTAAAATGCAACGTGTAAATTCGTAATTCTTTTTACGTCTTCCATGTCTCAAATTTTATACCACCTCAACAATTATATGGCTTTATCACTGCATAAATATTTATTTTTAAAATATTTATAATTTGTTGATGTTCATCCGAGAAACAGATTTATTTTAGGAAAGCGCTATTGGGAATGAAATAAAAAATAGAAATGAATACAATTTCTTGAGATATTTTACGAAAATCACAGTTCCATAAAACATAAATTTAATAAACTTTGTTAATTTTGCTTATATTCAAATTATGTTAAATATTGTTTTGTTGCTTTTAATTCAGTTAGAGGGAGTATATAATTTCTTAATTTTATAAAGTATTGTTGATTAAAATTAAAGGAATGGAAATGATCCTACTTAAGAAATATTATCTCTGCTTCATGTTATATGCATCTTTTTAAGATTTTTTTTTGTCTATAATATATGCCTTATTTCCAAAATCCAATGGTGTTAATTTATTTATTTATTTTTCACAAATCCCTTATTCACTTAAGAGTTTTTACATTCCTATTAATAATTACAAGTGTACTTTTGAGTGTTCATATCAAATATTTACATTTTTAATCCTACTAACTATAATATCTGAGTTTATTAAAGTGAGAATTTTTGGTAAAAAGGTGCTTATATGTGTGAAATTTCCAGAGGATTTCGCACCGGATCAATTTAGTCCCTTGTAATTAATAACTTGTTCATGTCAATTAAAACTTAATATTTTTAGATATAACAATTCTATCCTTAAAACTGAGGCTTATGTTCATATTGCTGAGATTATTCAGGGTTTAATTTAGTTTTGTAAATTAATTTTTTTAATAATTACTTTCATCTGTATTAGTATACAACTTACCAGTGATTATTCTTCTACTTCCAACCGTCTCATTAAAAACAGAAAGAAAACATTTTTTCAATGGTTTAAAAATAAGAAAAAATTTAACTTATTTTTTATTCCCAATATAATCTTTTTATAGTATTTGTGCAAAGTGCAAAGTGCTTATATATATATATTATAGACTAGAGAAACAAACACACACACATACACATATATATATTATAAATTTAAAAATTAATTCTTGCCATTTTTTTATTCGATTGGACAATAGAGAACCCATCACCTAAATTAATGGGTAGTAGTACAATGTTCTATAGGAATGATTTGGTTGATTAATCCTTTATTTCATTATGGACGTAATATATTCTTTTAGTTAATATTTTTTAATGATCGATATAGATATAGATTCTTAACAGTAAAAATATTTTACATATCCTACGTTATCTCTTCCATTGACTTGGACTATTTTTAAGGAGAACAAACATTAAAAGCTAACCACATGTAATGATTACAATCCCAGTCTTTATTTACAGTAGCCCAATAGTTCAGGATCTTATGTGCAGCGGCAGTGTAAAACATTAAGTAGACCTACCATTTTCATTTTTACTTTCCATTTTACGGACTATGCACATGCCTAGAATTCTACATACCTGTTGATCAAATTCATTACTCCCTCCTGTCCTTATTATAGGGCATACTTAACCGAATTACACATACCAAGGAAAGTGGTTGGTTTTATGAAATCTATGAGAATATATTGTAACATTACAATTTTACCCACTTAACTTTTCTTGGAAAATTCGCACCCGTTAATGAACAACAAAAAACAATAGATAGTCAAAGCATTTAATAAGGGCAAAAAAGAGAAAAATCAATAAATGATGCATAAAAAATATAAAGAAACTTATAATTAGGACCAAGAAAACTTTCTAGAATGTGACCTATATATAGGACCGGAGGAAGTACTGTTTATTAAATGTGGCCATATTTAATGGTTTCGGTGTATTTTTAAATTAAATCATATTGACCTATTTATAATATCGAAGGGAGCATCTCTCACTTTTTGGACAGATATTGTTTCTTTTTATCTCTCTTATTGACTATTTGAAGAGGGTATTAAATGTTTTTTTTCATGTTTTCCCCTATTTAATGTGTCTTGGTTTATGTAAGTACTTGTGCAAAATTAGTGATTATAGAAAGAGAAAGTGTATAATTTGAAAAAACATAATTACTCATTCATTGGAAATATAAGTAATGATTAGATTTCTTACAGGATGTGTTTTGTTTGAAATATAGCAGATAAATTGGAACGGATGGAGTAATATAACTTTTAATACTACCCCTGTCTCTAATTATAAGTCCCTCTTGACACTTTTATTTTGTCATTGTTTATAAGTCTTTTTACACATTATAGGGACAAATTAAAAGTGACAAAATAATGCATAGAGTAAATTTCTTCTCACTTGCCGTTGACTTTATATAAATCATCCCCTTTTCTGAAAACTGTTCATTCTTAACTAATGCACACCTTTGCTATCTACTTCTTAATTGCACTTAATGCTCTGCCTTCTTATGCTATCTGTAACTTAAATTGCGTGTTGCAGAGTCCCTCTTCAACATAGGCTTCTGAGTTGCATCCCTAAACTAGTGATTTTTAACCACATCTACACTAAATAGCAGTCCTATTATTTGTCAGCTACAATACCTACAATAACTATGAACTTATCTTCAGTCAAATTTACGTTTGTCAAAAGTTTTCTCATACTTCCATTCTTTTCTCTCTTTATCTTATTATATAACCATTTGCCTTCACAAAGCTCAGTGTTATAGATTCTGCTTTCTTTCTTCCATATCTTTGCCCTATACTCTCAAAAAAACCTGATATAACATCATTTTCCTTTTCAATATGTCTTTTAATATTTTTCCTTTGTCTGATGTATCACTTGAATGGGCTGCTTGGAATTTGAAATTCGCGTTCTTCATTCTGCTGTTGTTCATCGCGTTTGCGGTGATGTTCCCAACACTGAACTTCACCTCCTTTTCGTTGATTCATATGTAGGTTAGGAATTTATCTAGATTTTGTCTCTTGTGAATTTTTTTAATAATGTTTATTGCTTATACGTTCTTCATATTTGTTTCCTCAAGGGCACTAAAATACAAGGGCGTGTCTGTGAAGCTTATTTTTCCAAGTTTAATAACTTACTACAAGAAGGAATTCCATATACTATCACATCCATACCAAGTGTACCAAATATTGGCAAGTTTCGTTGGACCTCTCATCCTTGCGTTTTGTCATTCACTGAATTTACCCAAGTGAAACCTGACAAATGTAGTATGATTCCAACCCACTCATTCTCGTTTGGTAGTATAGATAGTGTTTTTATGCCTTATGACAGCAGTGATATATTGCGAGGTAAAATGATTATATTTTGTATGAACATGATTTTTTATGTTCCGTAATTTACATCTTCCATCTATCTGATAACATTTGAATATAATTTTCATTTGATTGTCCTAGATGTAATTGGCCTCTTGACCGCTGTTACAAATGAGGTCACCTATAATAAAAATGGAATTGTTGCCCCATCTGTATTGTTGGAATTTTCTGATCACTAGTGAGTTTTTTATACCACTAATTTTTTTCTTGGTTTTTTTTTGGACCCCTTAATTAATTATATAATATCCTCATTCAATGCCCAGTGGTACTGTGGATTGTTGTCTGTTTGGTGAACATGTTTTTGAGTTGAATCGTTTTATGGCATCCAATAGCTCAGTTGGAACCGTTGTTGTTATTCAGCTTGGTCGGATGTAGATTTTTGATGGTATTAGTTTACAATTCTCTCGTGTTCCATTGTTTCATCTACTTTTACTTTCTTATATGATTACTTTACCGTTATTCTTAATAATTTTTTTCTTTTCATTTGAAATAGGTAGGATTGTTCTTCATGCCATTCCTGGTATATCGAATCTTTTATTCAATCCTGATATCCCTGAAGCTCTTCAATTAAGAATCAGGTTTGATATTTTTATTTAAACACCCTGAAATGGAGAAGTAATTTAATACTTATTAACATTTGAAAAAGTGTATGTAACCCTTTTTTGTTTTTTTAAAAAAAAAACAGAATGAATGAGCATGGTTTCTTTGATTATGTTTCATCTGTTGTTGCCACCCAGAAGAAATCTTTTATTGAAGATCAGTTTATGGTTTCAAACCCTCATGTCATGCTTGATCAGCTTTCACAGGTTACGGAGGTCTGTTAACAAATATATTCCTGTTATATAATAACAATTTATTGCCCTCTACTTATATTTTCAATGCTTTGTTTATTATCTTATACTTTCTTATTTTCAACCAACTCTATTCAGAGCTGTAGTGTCCCGGTATTGATGGAACACCACGATGTGTGTTTGGGGTTGTTGCAGCTGACGAGGGTGACCCCGGTCCTACGTACCCCCAGTGATAAGGGGATCAAGCCACACGTAGTTCTTGAGAGTGGGGATGAGAGAACATACCTTAGCCCCTATAGCATCGCGATACTTATAGGGGAAGTTGTGTTGTGGTGCCTTATGGGCCTGTTCGGCCCAGTAGGGCTGACGTGGCTCTTAGAGGATAAGAAGGATGAGTTATTCACCTTTATCCTATACCAGAGAGCTCATGCTTATCCTGTAGCGGTAGGATTTATTATAGGTTAACCCTACAAGCCCCCCAAGCTCGTATAGGCTCGAAGAGCCTGTGCTAAGCTTCTGAGAGTTGGTGGTGACATAAAACATTGTTTGCGGCTGAGAACTTTTTATTCGGAGGAGTGTCATGGATGGTTGATTAGGACGTATAAGACTGTTCGCAGTCAAGGCCCTTAGTCGTGTATCGTCATGTACTGAGTTCAAAGTCGAATTGGACTATTGTTTTTAAAGTCACGATGCTTTTAAGGAGACATCCTTTTATGCGCTTGCCATGGTGAAAGCCGAAAGGCTTGTGCCAAGGTATGCTGGCACGACTCAAACTGTTATTTGAGTTCGAGGTGTGTCAAGATTATTACCAATTGGATCGTAACGTTTACGAGGGATTTGTTAGTTCCATGATGAACATGATGAATGTTTTGATAATGACAAAGTGTTTTTGAACAAGCTACAAGTGTTGATCAAGTTTCAAGCTCAACAAGCAACAACAAACATCAAATGAAGAAGAGAGAAAGCAAGCTCATGAAGACCTAAGTTTGAGTGTATTTGTATTTCTTTTATCTTTTGCCTCTCAAGCTTCATAGGTTTTTTATTTGGGTAGATTATTATAGAGGGTAGTGAATCTCATTCATAAGTCATGATTAAATCATAATTTGAGTTTTCACTTAATCTAGAATCAATAGGTGGCTTAAAGGTTTTAAAGGAAAGGTTGGATTTTGAGAAAACAAGTTTTGAACATGTACAGTACCAACTTAATCGATTAAGTGATAACTTAATCGAGTACTACTCGAGTACACGACTTGCTTAATCGATTAAGTACTGCTGAACTGATTTTTAAAATACGTTTTTCACTTCTCAAAATCAGTTTTCAAGTGCTACAACTTTTGGGTATTCTATATAAACCTTTTCCTATTATTTGTGATGAGTTAGAATCATTTTCATACAAGTTTTACAAAGAATCAAGCCACTCTATTCTCTCTCATTTTCTAAAGATCAAAGTTCTCATATTTTCATATTCTTTGATCAAGAACCTTTGAATCTCTTATGGTGAATTGTCATAACTCTTGATTGAGATTCATAGGATTGTTTTGTGTTTTCTATTGTGTTGTAATCTTTGCAAGAAGGCAAGCCACTACAACAAACAAGAAGTCTTGGTGTGTCGATTTTATCATCAAGCAAGTGCATTCTTATTGAAGAAGAAGAAGAAGTCTTGGTTGTGAATCAAGCAAGTGAAGCCTTGGTGTGTGGATTATCATCAAGCAATTGAAGACTTGTTGTGTCGATTATCAACAAGGGGTAGAGGTTAGATTAGAGAGAAGATCAATAGGATTACAAGGCAAGGGTGTCGGTTATCTCTTGTAAGCTAGCAAGAAGGGAGTCTTGTGAGGCAATCACTTGTAATTTGAGAACTCTAATTCCTCATAGTGAAGAATCTCTCTTGGTTGAAGAGGGGACTGGATGTAGCTTTCAAGTGGATGAAAGTGAACCAGGATAAATCACTGTGTCGTATCTCTAAACCCTTACTCTTTATATTCAAGTCATTTGATTGCGTTCTTGGTTGAAAACCTAGAAAGATTGATTTTCATAATTGATTGAATTGAATCTTTGATTGTTCAAATTGATAAAGGGAAAATCATTTTCATAACTAGGTTAATCAATAAGAATATAGGTGTTAATCATTTCCGCTGAATCTCTGATCTTGCATGTGAATTGATTGATTTTCGTATTCGAATGAAAAATTGATTTTTCTGTTTTCTGTCATATTTAATCGATTAAGTTCAAGTTTAATCGAGTACTACTCGAGTAAATTGCAGGTTAATCGATTAAGTGCTGTAGAATTTGCAAAAATCATTTGTTTTGATTGTTTAGATTTGTTTCGTTCGAAAATCTTTCAAGGTAGCTTCAACACCTATTCAACCCCCCCTTCTAGGTGTATTCCTAGGGTTCCTAAGTCTCTCCAACCACCAATTGTGATTTCCTCAATTGGTATCAGAGCTCGGTCGAAAGACACGAGCATAAGAGCTTTTTTCGTAAAGATCCTTTAAGAAAATCGCAATGGGTTCTACGAATTCTTTTGGTGGTGAAGGTGCTTCAATAAGTCGTCTTCCATTGTTTACCGGAGAAGGCTATGCATATTGGAAAGTTAGAATGAAAATCTTTATCCAAGCCATAGATAGTGAAATTTGGAAAGTAGTTGAAAAAGGTCCTCATATCCCCTCTAGTTTAGTTGAAGGTGTAGAACAATTGATTCCCGAGGATAAGTGGAAGGATGATGATAGAAAGAAAGTACAATATGATTATAAAGCAAAGAATATCATTACATCCGCTTTATCCTATGACGAGTTCTTTAGAGTTTCTCAATGTTCTAGTGCTAAAGAAATGTGGGACACTTTACAAGTGACTCATGAAGGAACTAGTGAGGTTAGGAGAGCTAGATTGAATGCTTTAATGCGTGATTATGAATTGTTTCATATGCTTCCAAATGAATCTATAAATGATATGCAAAAGCGTTTTACTCACATTATAAATCATTTACTTGCTCTTGGTAAAACTTTTCTTCAAGGTGAACTTTCTAACAAAGTGTTGAGATGTTTAGACAGGAATTGGCAACCAAAAGTAACGGCTATTGTTGAATCTAAGAATTTGGATGCTATGGATCTAGCAACACTTTTCGGAAAGCTTCAAGAACATGAAATGGAGCTTGGACGATTAAGTATCAATGAAGAGTCGGATAAGAACAAATCAAGGAAAGGACTTGCTCTTAGAGTCAAAAGTGCATATAAAAAGAAAGATAGTTCCGATGATGATGATAGTGAAGATTCCGATTCCGATGTTGATGAAAAAGACATGAAACTTTTGTTAAAAGAGTTTGACAAGTTTCTAAGGAGAAAAGGAAGGTTGAACAAGGACAAAAGTAAAGAGAAGGATTCCCCACACTATAAGACCAAAAATTCAAAAGAAGGTGTAGTTTGCCATGAATGTGAAAAGCCCGGACATCTCAAGTACTCATGCTCTAAGTATCTCAAGAAGAAGGAGAAAGACAAGAAAAATTCTAAATCTAAAAGAGCATACATAGTTTGGGATAGTGATGAAGATAACAAGAAAAGCACATCGAGTAGTTCATCGGATGATGAAGAAGCCGCTTGTCTCAACTTGATAACTTTAGTAGATGATGAAGAACAAAGTTCAAATGATGAATCAAGTTATCAAAGCGAGGATAGCAATGTAAGTGAATCTAAATCCGAAATTTCTTCTAAATATGAATTGTTACATAATGCTTATGAAGAAATGTATGAACAACTTGAAAAACTAGCTTTGAAAAACATTGAAAGAAAGAAGCTCATTTTGAAACATCAAAAAGAGATTTTAGATCTTCAAAAACAAGTTGATGAGCTTAATCTTGAAAATGAAACTCTTGATCTTATATATGCTAGTTCTTCTTGTGATTGTGCTAGTAGATTGAATATTGTGGTTGATTGTGAGAATTGCAAGTTGCTTAAAAATGAAAATGCTATTTTGAAAAATAAGCTTGCAAGTTTCTCAAATGGTGATATTAGATTGCGCACATTGTTAAATTTTCAAAGAGAAAATTCAAACAAGTTTGGTTTGGGTTATACTAATGCTAAGAGTAAATCTCATAGAAATGTTGTTGATTTTTCTAAAGTTGATTTTTCAAATCCTCCAACATGTTTCTATTGTGGTACTCATGGACATACTTCAAATGTGTGTTATGTTAAAGTGCATGGTATACCTAAAGGAAATTTTGTTTGGATGAAAAAGGGTGAAAGTCCCTACACTAACAAAAATGGATCCAAAACCATTTGGATACCAAAAAAAAAAAGCAAAGCATGATTGTTTTGTAGGTTTGATTGAAGATGCAAATGAATGACACATGTTCTCAATTGGTCTCAACTATGAATGTCTATATTCACATTTTCAATTGGTATCACACTTGCATCTCAAGTGAATGTCCTACAAAGTGGTAATATTTGATATTGATATATTATCTTAATTGGTATCTTCTCAATTGATATTACTTTTCTAAATGTTTAGTTAATTCAATTTGTATCATTGAGAGATTATTAGTTGATTATCATGTTTTTGTGATTATTGATTCTTCTTTACAATTGATATCTTCTTTGTTAAGTGATATTATGATCTTTTTAGTTTTCAATTGGTATTATATTTCATTGTTATATTCTCTTAGCAATTGATATCACATTTCAAAGTAAAGCTCTATTGTATTTGTTCAATTGGTATCAATGTTGTGAAGAAATGATCATTGATTTCTTACCTTGGCTTAGATGTTATATTTCAATTGGTATATATTACTTTTTGATAATGCCAAAGGGGGAGAAATATGATGTTTTGAATTGAATGAAATGTTTCTCAAAGAGGGAGAAATATGATATTATATTTGGAGAAAGGTTGTTTTGTTGTTTTTATGTAGGTTGAGCTAAGTTGTTTAAGATAGGGGGAGAATCAAGCTTCTATCTCAATTGGATTCAAGTGTTATAGCATTGATTGAGAGGGAGAAAGAGTCTTCTCAAGTGATCAAATGTTTCAAGCATCAACAACTTCAAGTGATTTCAAAACATGGATTGTCATTTTCAAAAAGGGGGAGATTGTTAGTTCCATGATGAACATGATGAATGTTTTGATAATGACAAAGTGTTTTTGAACAAGCTACAAGTGTTGATCAAGTTTCAAGCTCAACAAGCAACAACAAACATCAAATGAAGAAGAGAGAAAGCAAGCTCATGAAGACCTAAGTTTGAGTGTATTTGTATTTCTTTTATCTTTTGCCTCTCAAGCTTCATAGGTTTTTTATTTGGGTAGATTATTATAGAGGGTAGTGAATCTCATTCATAAGTCATGATTAAATCATAATTTGAGTTTTCACTTAATCTAGAATCAATAGGTGGCTTAAAGGTTTTAAAGGAAAGGTTGGATTTTGAGAAAACAAGTTTTTGAACATGTACAGTACCAACTTAATCGATTAAGTGATAACTTAATCGAGTACTACTCGAGTACACGACTTGCTTAATCGATTAAGTACTGCTGAACTGATTTTTAAAATACGTTTTTCACTTCTCAAAATCAGTTTTCAAGTGCTACAACTTTTGGGTATTCTATATAAACCTTTTCCTATTATTTGTGATGAGTTAGAATCATTTTCATACAAGTTTTACAAAGAATCAAGCCACTCTATTCTCTCTCATTTTCTAAAGATCAAAGTTCTCATATTTTCATATTCTTTGATCAAGAACCTTTGAATCTCTTATGGTGAATTGTCATAACTCTTGATTGAGATTCATAGGATTGTTTTGTGTTTTCTATTGTGTTGTAATCTTTGCAAGAAGGCAAGCCACTACAACAAACAAGAAGTCTTGGTGTGTCGATTTTATCATCAAGCAAGTGCATTCTTATTGAAGAAGAAGAAGAAGTCTTGGTTGTGAATCAAGCAAGTGAAGCCTTGGTGTGTGGATTATCATCAAGCAATTGAAGACTTGTTGTGTCGATTATCAACAAGGGGTAGAGGTTAGATTAGAGAGAAGATCAATAGGATTACAAGGCAAGGGTGTCGGTTATCTCTTGTAAGCTAGCAAGAAGGGAGTCTTGTGAGGCAATCACTTGTAATTTGAGAACTCTAATTCCTCATAGTGAAGAATCTCTCTTGGTTGAAGAGGGGACTGGATGTAGCTTTCAAGTGGATGAAAGTGAACCAGGATAAATCACTGTGTCGTATCTCTAAACCCTTACTCTTTATATTCAAGTCATTTGATTGCGTTCTTGGTTGAAAACCTAGAAAGATTGATTTTCATAATTGATTGAATTGAATCTTTGATTGTTCAAATTGATAAAGGGAAAATCATTTTCATAACTAGGTTAATCAATAAGTATATAGGTGTTAATCATTTCCGCTGAATCTCTGATCTTGCATGTGAATTGATTGATTTTCGTATTCGAATGAAAAATTGATTTTTCTGTTTTCTGTCATATTTAATCGATTAAGTTCAAGTTTAATCGATACTACTCGAGTAAATTGCAGGTTAATCGATTAAGTGCTGTAGAATTTGCAAAAATCATTTGTTTTGATTGTTTAGATTTGTTTCGTTCGAAAATCTTTCAAGGTAGCTTCAACACCTATTCAACCCCCCCCTTCTAGGTGTATTCCTAGGGTTCCTAAGTCTCTCCAACCACCAATTGCGATTTCCTCAGGATTGCTGTCGGAATGATAACCTTAGCCGAGGTGTATTCCTCGATCTGCGATGTATTTGGCCAGATATGAGCCGAGAGGCTAAGCCAAGTTATCGGGTCGCAATCCTCGTTTTCACTTGTAGCCTCGCTGATCTGGCCGGCTAACCGAGATCGTGGGCAAGTGCGTAAGAACATGATCCGAAGTGAGTGAGTTTAACATATGTCCTTAATAAGGAAGGTAAATTATCAATTTGTTGCCTCATGGGACGTGGTGGTCCTCTTTGGCACGACATTTGATCTCGAGTAACTTATGCATCATATAATACCAGTATCAAGGTCGGCCAATGTCAGCTATGTATATGCCTCATCACATACTAGTCCCCTACTCAGTAAAGCCTGAAAAGGCTTGTGTCGAGTTCATAAGATCTGTGAAACGCTCGGGACCAAAGTGGGCGAAGAAAGGTTAGAGTATCAAGATCAACTCTGTACACCCTCCTTTACCTGAAAAAGGAGATCGAGAAAGCTTGTAGAAGATTGTGCCGGGTATATAAGAATTGTGAGACATTTATTGTTGTTGTTCGAGGCACCCTCGGACTCGGTATAGGTCCAAAAGCTCGGTGAGAGGTTCTAAAGATGTGGTGCGAAGGCACCCAAATATTGCCGGAGCATCTGCAGCTCAGGGCTTTACAGTTCTTCTCGGATTATTTTGTAGAGTCGGAGTCCGTTCCTTCCCCGAAGCAGCGAACATCGTGTTCGAGAATAGCCACTCGACCCTAAGAGTTGGAGGCTCGAATTACTTTCAAGACTCAGAGTCCATTCTATCCGCTGAGCAGTAAGCTTCATGGCCGAATAAGGTCACTCGAGTGGAAGTCATCGAAAGTTCATCGAGCTGATGAAGCGGCTGAGGATGCCGAGAAGGGAAAGAATGAAACCGAGGAGGCAAGAACAGGTAGAGAAGCCAAGGACGACCATTTCCCTTGTCGGAACTGTTTTGTCAACTTCAATTGTTGAACCCCTCTTGAATCCGAGTAATTAGGGCGAAGGCAAGCTGATAGATCATCATAATAACAAAGCTGAAGCAAACTTTTACTCCATTGCATAACCAACCCCCTTACTCGATAAAGCCTGAAGAGGCTTGTGCCGAGTTAAGAAGTCCTTTAAGGTGTGATAGTTGTTTTCCGCCAATTAGATCGTGTTCATCCAAGCCTCTTTGTGAGACTGTCGGATTCAGATCTGTGTAGGCGAACGCTGAGCTAAGGTTGAATATTTACGAGTTGTGGGTGTGGAATCAACATTGTGTGGTTCCTCGGAGATGCTGGGATCCGAATTAGATCACTGGGTGTTGGCACCGCGGACCGTTCTGTAACATCCTACTTTCTATTACTAAAACTATTACTTAAAATTAACGTTTAATAAGGAAAACGTTCGGGGTTTATAAAAATTTCGACAGAGCTTCCTTTAAAAATTGGACTTTTCTCCGAATAATATTAAACCTGTCAGTCCAGAACAGTTTTCTATATAATAGAAATATAAATTCAATCCCTTTACAACAATAGGGACTCACTTAAACTTAGTAAAATGAAAAGATATAAATACAATCATTCAACTATACAAATGTTTATAAACAAAATGAAATCACCGTAACAATTAAACAACTCTGTATAAAATAATTCATTACAATATAAACCCTAAGAATGGTTGCACTAAAATCGGGACCATAAGGTCACCAATCTCAATATACTCACTACTATGAGTATACCTTGCCCGACCTTGACCTCATTGTGTGCCTTTCTCCAATGTGTACCTAATATGTCCACTGTAAGGGTGAGTACTTTGAAATCTAGATCAAAGAAAACATTTAAAAACAGTAATAAATCATAAATAGATATATTCACACACAAACAATAGCAGTTAGGCAATTCACACTTCAATTAATAATAATACATTGCAATAGTAATCAATTTATAAGTTATATATATACTTATAGTATAGTACTTTACTATAGTACTATGATTCACAATCACATGATTATGTTATGCCAATCGTCGCACTTAGATGGTTTAACTCTTGAATCCGATATTGAACATTTCCTTTCATTCCATTAACTTTAACACTTTGATCGGATTCAATGAATTAAAGCATCTATAACAATGCATTCACACTTTCCCTTTCGCTTTCATCCTAACAATGTACTATAACAATTCACTTTAACTTTGATCAATAACAATAACATTTCCTAACAATGTACTATAACAATTCACTTTTCCCTTTTCCAATAACAATATACACCCTCACATACACCCTCCACTCTGGGGAAAAATCGACCAGGAGGAAGCATTTCTCAACCCCTGTTTGGGTGCTTCACATCCTCTAGGAATGTCGCTCACCCGCTTGCACAATACGTCACACTCCTCTAGGGTAGTGTACAACGTACAATCTGGATTGATTCGCCCAGATTGGCTCTAGCAGAAATCACTATCACTGGCCACAAGGAGCCAAAGTAAATAGAATTACTATGGTTTGCGTCGGACCAATCCCCGACACGGGTGGTGAACCCATGTCCTTTGGAAGATCAAAGTCCTCCATAGTAATTCCTAACATTTACTCTTGTCCTCATCAATCGCAAAGCGACGTATGTTTTTCCCCTACTCCTAACGTCCACCTTTTCACCATGCATGATCCAATATTCTAAGTGTTTCTCAATTGAATTTAAGACCCTCTTTGTTCTTTAGAAAAATGTCATTTAATTGGTTTAAACTCAATTGAGAAATACTTGGTCCTATTTGATGCATAACTAGATGAATGTCATTTACAATTTACTTATATACACTCTGATAATAATAATACAAACAATATCAATCAACAATCCGTCGACATACTCAGGTATGTCTCAGGGACTATAATTTAAGTCACTTTCCTAGGGTTCTTCACTTCCTACTTTATGAATTTATCAAATCAATTAACATAACATACATAAATAACATATCATTGGAACTTAGAGTTTTCTAGCTAAACTCTACCCTCTTACCCATCAACCTAACCAAACAATCAATACACCTATTTAGAACTCTATTACTATAAATAAACCCTTTCTCTAATACTAGACCCAAAGTACACCCCTTACCTTGAGGAGAGAGAAAGAGGAATTGGGGTTTTTTGATGAAGCTCCATGCCAAGATCCAATCCATGCTCCTATGACTCCTATTCCTTGTCCTCATGCACTTTCTAACACTCCTTGCATGGTTGGAAGGCTTCAAGAGATGAATCTCTCACTTAGGGTTTTTGGGTGATTTGGGTTTCATGAGAAAGAGGGAGAAATCATGTGATTTGAGAGAGGGGAAATCATTAGGAAGTGGTTGGGAGATGTTTTATGGCTTTGATTTGGTGATTTGTGGTGTTTCCATGGATATTTGCTTCAAAACCTAGAGAGAGAAACTATGGAGGTCGAGAGAGAAGAAGAAGAAGTCACGTGTGAAGAGAGAGAGGAAAATAAGAAAAATGAAGAAAAAGACGTGCTTTAATCAGATCTGGCTGGAAGTAATCGATTACTTTCCCAGAGGTAATCGATTACCTCTTTGATGCAACATTCTAGTACAAAATCCTGAGGCCAAGTAATCGATTAAACCCTTTAAAATAATCGATTACTTAACTGAAATCAACAAGGTAATCGATTAACTCACCCAAATAATCGATTACTTTGCTGCAACCACTTGTGTGATTTCACCTGAGAGCAAGTAATCGATTAAACCCATCAAGGTAATCGATTACTTGAGGCAAAATCCTATTTTGATGGCTTTCTAACTCTATTTCACTTCCTAAGGCTCCTATACTCATCTAGGGTTGGATTACTACTCAAAACCTGATTCCTATACTATTTAAACCCATTTTAAACTAGTTCTACCTCATGCAACTCTACTCTTGGCTCAATACTACCCTCCAACACCTGAACACATGCTAACTTTCCTCTAATAACTATTCTAAACGGACATCGGAAATTGGGGATGTTACACGTTCTACCATATAGGTAAGGTCGCGATGGTGCGCAAACCAAGGAAAAAATGATCGGCAACTGGTGTGAAGGACTTGAATTAAGTTGGGTCGTCATACTCGGACTCGAATTAACATAGGTCATCATGCTCGGCAGATCCGATCGTTATGTTTGTACCTTTTTATGATGTATAAAAACAACGATTAGAATATCAAGTAATAGATGATATGTAATGACATTAATTAGCGAAGTATGAATTAATTCACTGTTAATTACGATTATTATCTAAGATAACACGTGTCATGTGGTAAGTGATTCAATAGTAACACATGTCATGTGGCAAGTGATTCAATAGTAATGAATATGACAGTTAAACCATGAAATTGAAATAATATTAATGGGGTAATGAGAAAGATCTTTCCCTGTCAGTCTTCGTGTTTAGACTATTTCTGAATGTTGATATGCCCGACACCCTCTTGGCAGTGAAGCATTTCCTCTTTTATTGTTGGAATGGGCGGTTGCCTAGTATTCTTCATCCTCTTCCTACCAAAAACCCTGTATGCCATTATGGACAAGTCATTGTGTAGCACTTGTGTGAGCAAGGCCGGGATCCCGAGGAGGGATCTTGACAACGATCGTCTTTTGCCTCTAAGTGATCGTGAGAGGCAAGGGTGTCATGGCAGAGGGTACGAGGATGTTGTAGGCTTTGGTTGTGTTATTTGAAGCGGGAATCCGAGTAGTGACGTTGAGGTCATAATCAATGATAAATTGAAATGGTCACAGTAAGCATGTGTAATAGAGGAGACAACCATGTCATCGTGAGATTTTGCCGAACCCTGTTGAAGGTGCTGTAATATTAGATGCCAATCGTGACTGAGTAGTCTAGCACCGATTAATTTGAGGATATCTTTGGCGGTCGGAAGCTCGAAATGGGCCTTTTAAAGAAATGGGCCATCATAATCGTACCTCGCATGTGTAAACAAATTTAATAATTGTTAATCGTCGTTATTTAACAATTTATAACAATCAATTAACGATAATAACAATTACGGGCAAAGATACGATGTATAATATCGGTATAGAGGTAGTATGATTTAATAATATCACACGTAATAAACATAATAATGACAATTATTGAGGTTAATACCCTCGTAAATCATAGAAGATTGTCTACGAAAAGAAGCATGATTTTAAATATATCACGCGTTATAAAAATAATAATAATGATGTTAATAATCGTAAATAATAGATAATGACATTTATTGCGAAGAATATTTTGCATCATGTCATGTATCTTAAAAGAAAGAAAGATAAAATGATCATATACTATCAAATAATAAGAAGCATATTATGAAAATAATTAGCAAAAATATTTAATTTTAATTCTTCAGATAATTACAAAGAGCATATCAAGATACTCATTTAAATTAATCGTAATTACATTGAACAATAGCAGGTAGTCAAATAGTAGCATCATGATATGAATGATGATATGACAATATACATGATAAAAATAAAAAGACTACTTCCCTGGATTTGAGGCGTGAGTCAGTCTTGTTTTGCTGATGAGGCGGCTCCTTATTTGAAGGTTGAATTTTATTTGGGCCTGTATCAATTAAGCCCATATAGTTTTTTTTTTGTTTGGGCCTGTATCTCTTAAGCCCGTATAATTTTTTTTGTTTGGGCCTGTTTGGCCCGTATAATTTTTTTTTGTTTGGGCCTGTTTGGCCCGTTTAGGTTGGGTCATCTAGATCATTTACTGAATAGCACGGATCATCATACATGTACCTTGCATGCGTGTACGAAAACAATAATTAATTAGTTATTGTTGTTCAAGATTGACAATTTATAATCATTAAATAATAATTATTGGCAATTAATAAATGACATGTAATCAAATTAACCATGCGCTAATAAGTGATATTGACTATTGCATAATATGATAATTATTAGCAATTAATAAATGACATGTAATCAAACTAATTAGTAAAAGACAAAACATAATAGTAGAATTTAAAATCCTTCCCTGATTCAAATTAGAAGATTTGTGGTTGTGAAGCCTTTGTGCTGTTAGGTTTTGGGCCTGTTAATTTCTTTTGGCCCATTCCTCCTTTGTGTTGGGCTGAGAATCTTGAGGCTTCTTCTTCCTCGAGTAGCAGCAGCAGCTGCTTGCTGCTAAGGTGGCGGCGGCGCCAAACATGACGGGGCAAGCAGAGGAGGAGGCCAGCAGCGGCGGCGCCGACTAAGGAAGTCGCGGCGTTGCTCTCCTCGCTACCGATGGTTTGAACTACGACCTCAGTCCTCGTTTTCGGGTTCGCATAACGGCCGCGGTGGTATCTTCTAGTGTGGCTGTCTCGTGCAGCGACGGTTACGGTGGAAGGCATCGTCGATAACAAACGCGTAAAACGTTAGGAGTGAGGGCGTGAGGGGCGGTAGCCACACCAGACCCGGTGAAGATCAGTTGAGCTCCGATCTGGACCGAAAAGCGAGAGACCCCCTCTTCGCGATGGTCGCAGGCCCTTGCGTGAGAGATCTTTTCTCCCTTTTGTTGCCATCAGATCCAGGACGGTGGTAGCTTTCTCCCCGTTGGCATGAGTTTGGGGCACCGTGGAAGAGGAGATCAGTTAAGCGCGACTGTGGTTGGTGAGGCCACTGTGGAAGTGGAGACCGGTGGTTCGGTGCCGTCACCGTTAACGAAGTCGCGGTGCACACAGGGATCTGGACAACGGTTACGGTGCCCCTGGTCAAAATCCGTACCGGTGTCTCCAATGATTTTTTTATTTTTTGATTTTTATGTTTTTGATTTTTTTTTGGGATGTGGATGGGAATCGAAGTTTATCGAATTCCCACAAACAGCGCCAATGTAGTGTCCCGGTATTGATGGAACACCACGATGTGTGTTTGGGGTTGTTGCAGCTGACGAGGGTGACCCCGGTCCTACGTGACCCCAGTGATAAGGGGATCAAGCCACACGTAGTTCTTGAGAGTAGGGATGAGAGAACATACCTTAGCCCCTATAGCATGGCGATACTTATAGGGGAAGTTGTGTTGTGGTGCCTTATGGGCCTATTCGGCCCAGTAGGGCTGACGTGACTCTTAGGGGATAAGAAGGATGAGTTATTCACCCTTATCCTATACTAGAGAGCTCATGCTTATCCTGTAGCGGTAGGATTTATTATTGGTTAACCCTACAAGAGCGGTATCTATATTGTCTTTGCTACCATCGTTGGACTTGATGCTACATTTAATTGGGCATTCAATGAATGTGTGTGCAAGGGATCTCTTATCATGAAGTCTGGTGAACTATTTTGCGAAACTTGTGCCAAATTTGTCTTCAACTTTGTTCCTCGGTATAATCTTGAATCTTTTCTATTTTTATAATTTTACTGTTCTATCGTTAATTTTTTGTATTAATTATTCAGAAATAATACTTTCAACCTTCATTAATTATCAAATACATAGTCCTTAGGTCATTATCCTCTTATGCTCCAAAACATTAATTGTCAAATAGACCCAAACGTTTATTATCAAATACATAGTGCTTAGATTGAGACATTAGGCTTGCTCCACTTATCATCATGAGGTAATAACTTCTACCTTATGTCCTTTTAGTCATTAACTTCTTATGTTCTAAGGCATTGATTACCAAGTAGACATAAACATGCTTTACCAAACCCTTGCTCAAAATCAAACCCAGATCATGAATTATTAATCACATTCTATATCCTCAGAGTAATCATGATCATTTTAACCCAAACAAGACATGATGATTACTCCACAACTCATACCCCATTTGTCAACTTATTAAACTCAAGGTGTTGCTCATTATACAATTGTCATACTCCAAACATGATTCACTAGGTATATATTAACATCATATACCACTCCTAATTTATTTATCATCTTCAAGAAGACATTATAAAACCAATTAAAACAAGAACAAAGTTCCAATATAAAAAGATAATTCTTGATAAACTAAATAATGATCTACTCTTTCAAACTTGTTACCATCATGCTTAACTCATTTAGAAATTAAAAATAATAGCTAAGCAAAACCTTTAAGGTTTAATAAAAAGAAATTTAAGTTAATCAACCCCATCTATCCCTGCAATCCTTCTTTGTTCCAATTAAACTTGACTTTAGTTGAAAATGGCATGCTTTAGCATTTGGTCAAAAAGACTCGAGTATAATTTAAAAGACTCGAGTGGTTCTTTAAAATGTCCAGTAGACTCGAGTAGTTCTTGGAAAGACTCGAGTAGATCATCAACTTCCAGAAAGTTCTTGTTTCAGGTTTTCTTAAAATACTCGAGTCGTTCATGATTCACTCGAGTCGTTCATCAACCCAGAAGACTCGAGTGATTCATACAGGACTCGAGTGGTTCATCTGGAAAGTTCTTTGGTGCATCAGTCAATACTTGAGTCCTGAGTCAGAGACTCGAGTGTTGGTGCCTACCAGATGCACTGGTGCGTCCAAAAGACTCGAGTCTCGAGTCAAATACTCGAGTATTGACAGTCAGACTGCACTAAAATTTGAGTTTTAACATACCAAATTCAATTCCAATCAAGTTCAATTAAAACCAATGCTCAACAGAGCTAACATAATGCTTAACAAACATGTTCCAATACAGAATTAACATCATAACATACTGAATTGAATTTGAGCACCAATTATGCATAAAATCACCTTTTCAACAACCCAACATGCCAAATTCAATTCTAAGCATTTTTAGCATGCAAACAACCTTGACACACCTTGCATACAACATATAGGACTTGCTCCATACATGTTTAGTGTTCAAAACTTAGCTTATCAAAAACATACCACATCAAGGACATGTTTTATCACCTTAACCAATTCCATAACCTTATGCTCATGATCAAATATTCATTCACTTAATCATCACTTTATATTTTCAGCAAAACAAGATTGAGTCTAATAGGTTCAATTCCAAATTCTCAAACCTCAAAAGTCCAAATCAAGCATTCTTATAATCAAAGAATTACTTAGCTTCATCCAAAGGCAATTCCTTCAATTCATAAATTATAAATTCATCCAAGATTCATGAATTTCCTTTGCTTAATTTCATTAAATCATTTTTTAGTCTTTATGCAGATTATCCATTATATGACCAAGTGAATGTCTGGACCTCCAAGTCCAGCAATCATGTCTTGATCCGAACCACATACATTCACACACCAAATCCACAATCTATAATCCTAGAAATATGAATGACTTCTCCCATACCTTGGACAAATGGACAACACTTAGACAAACTCCAAAACACCCTAGAACAGCAGCAGCCACACAGCAGCCACCAAACCAGCACACACCACTTCAACCACCAAAGAGCAGAACATTGTGAGCAGAGTCCAAAAACCACATTATTTGAGTGAGTAATCGTGCACAAAATTGGGGAAAAAGGTTAGAATCTACTCTCTGCAACATGCATGAGAGATTAAAACCAATTTGAAATCAAGAGGGTTCATGAGCTTACCACAATTGAAGATCAAAGTAAGCTCCAAGAATCATTTGACAGCAAACAAATCCCACTTTTGAGCTTCGATTCTTCTAACACTCAAACTCTCAGCTCAAAATTTTGGTGTCTATACAAAGCTCGAGATGTGAGCTTCGTATTAGTGTATGATTTGAGTATCAATTCTCAAGAACAAGAGAGAATCGAATCTAAGAAATCAGGAACCCTAACTTCGAATTCTTAGAACAAATTGGCCAAAATGGTTTGATTCATCAACACCATGGGTTTATATAGCCAGATTAATCACTCATGCAAGTTGTAACATCCAAAAATTTAATTCCAAGTTAATTAGGAAAACCTAAGCTAGAATTTATGATAAAAACCATATGAAAATCATGGGTAGGAGTTTGGTGTAGTGTCTTAGAGTAGAATCGGCCAAAATAGGAGTTTTCATTAGAGTAATCGATTACTCTGTAGGGGTTAATCGATTACTAGGCCTCTGATGAAAACACTTAAATGTTGCAGCATTGATAATCGATTAACTCATGGAAGTAATCGATTATCATTTGAAATAATCGATTATTTTAGGTGAATTAATCGATTATTTGCCCTCTGTCAGAAACACTAAGAAATGTTGCACTGAAGCAGTAATCGATTATCTGACTAGGATAATCGATTATTAGAGGGTCTGATAAAAAAAAACGGAAGTGGGTATGCGTGGGAGGCTTCCCATCCACTCAAAGGGAATATTTCCCTTTCCTCTTTAATTGGTGGCCACATGTTTGCTCCAACCAAAAATAAAAAACAAAACACTCTCTCACTCTCATTTCATTCATCATCAACCATCTCCTTCTCTCTCCTTCTCTCTCCTTCTCTCATACGTTCTTCTTCCTCCTCCACCAAGAGCAAGTTGAGCTCTTCTTCCTCCTCCTAGACTAAGTCATCAAGAACCATCAAGGCCATGGATCCAAGACCAAGTTTCATCCCCTTTCTCCTCTCTCCCTCACATACGGCTCTCTCTCTTCCTCTCCTCTCTCCATTTTCGGTTTTTCCCTCTCCTCCACACAAAACCACCATCAACCACCAAACACCACCCAAATCCACCATTCCCAAACCTTCACCCATGAGGTTCATCATCTTCCTCATGATTTACCTTCACCTCCTCCTTTGGTGGCCTTCCCACCCTTCATGAAGCTTTCTCTCTCATCTAGGGTTCCCTTTCTCTCTCCTCCAATCTTGAAGAACAGAGTGGAGATCGGTCTAGAGGCATGGAGTCGAGGTAGATCCGGTGTAGATTTGGTGTCTTTGGAGCTTTGTGTGGGCTCTCTCCCTCTCTAAGGTAAGGGGAGTCTCTTTTCCACACTTTGAGTTAGGGATAGTTGGGGTATATAATAGAATTTGGGCTAAGTAGTTGAATTGGGTTGTGGGTAGCAAAATAGCACCTGTAAAAGTTGGTTTAAGAAGAATGAAAGTGATTTGGATTAATTTAATGATTTAATTTAATTGTCATAAAATTTCTAACAATCCCCGTATGTATGTTGTAAATGTAGGAAGTGAAGAACCCTAGGGAGTTGACTTATATTTAAGCATGCTGAGACATACCTGAGTATGTCGACTGATTTTGTGAATATATGTTGTTTGTTGATCGGTGTTATGTTGGCAATGTGTGTAAAATGAGTATATAATGGCTATGTGTTAACTAAAGAGGTAAATTAATAATGTTGGCTAAGAGGTGGAGTAATAACTAATGGACATAGGGATAATATTTGAATGTTTGAATAATAGGATTAAGGATTAATTATGATATTATAAACAATACAACCTAATAAGTTGGAAATAGGATTAGTGGTTATAAGGATATTTTATGGCTAATGATAATTGTTTACTTGATGATGAATGTGTTTAATTAGGATGTTTTGGAGTTGGGTTTTAGTCGTGGGTTGGATTATATGCGTTTTGTGAATTATGATGGCGTATAGTATTGGATCATAAATGATGTTGATTATTTTTTGTTATGTGATGTAAAAATTTTAAATGACGTGAATGCTTGAATCTGAATGATTGTTAATTGTCATAAATGGCTATCTGAAATTGTGTGTTTTATGATGAATGTGTGTGGATTGAAAAGGATGGTTGAATTGATCATTGGGACATTGGGACACTAGGTGTTCCTGCTAGGTGTACAAACGCCCCATTAGGGCCTAGGTACTCATCAGGCTAAAACGCCCCACTAGGTGTAAATGCCCCGTTAGGAGTCGATGTCCCAAAATGATCAATTCAACGAAAACTAAAAGACTGGAAAATGTGAAAAGGACTAAAGTATGTAAATTGAATATGCTAAGGAATTTAATGAGTATGAGCAAAGATTATATGTATCAGTCCTAACGGGTGAGGCCTAGTGGGTGAAAGTCCTGATGGGTGAATAAAGTCCCTAATGGGTGTACAAACGCCCTAGCAGGAGCAACCAAATTACCTAGTGGTACAAACTAAAAGAATAAAGATCAATGATGATATAAGGAAATTGTAAAGTATAAGGTTATAGCTTGGTGCTCACTTAAGCTACGACAGTGTGAGATCTCGGGCAAAGTATAAGGTTATAGCTTGGTGCTCACTTAAGCTACGGCAATGTGAGATCTCGGGCAAAGTATAAGGTTGCAGCTTGGTGCTCACTTAAGCTACGGCAATGTGAGACCAAGATAAAATAAAGGGAAATGAAAATGATTTAGGAAAATGTAAAGTGAAGCATTTTGTTGTTCATAGCTTGATTTGATTATGATGCTTAAGTTTCTATTATGTGCTTTTTACTATCTTCTAATTCACTGTGTTGTGAAAAGGTCTCACCCTTATGTGGTTAACATTTTAGGTGAATGAAGAGGAGCTTGAGGATCAGAGAGTGTTGCAGTAGAAGTTACGGAAAGAAGGAAAATTTTATGTTGCGCTACTCTTATTGTAATTGGAATACCCATTTTTGAATGTCAATTTAATTTATGAAAAGGAATTTTTAAGTTCCCCATTTCAGAGTATTAAACCTTTTTAAAAATATTTATAAATAAAACCTGGGTGTTACATTTATGGTATCGGAGCAGTTCCTTCCTTTCCGACCTGAGGGAAAGTGGTCCCGATCTCGCTGCGAACACTCTCATCTCAAGTTTCTTCTCCAGAGGTGAGACACTTTTAAGTGAAAATGTTTGATAGTAAAAGAGAATAGAATGTGATTCTTTGGGAACCTAAGTAGGATCCCTTAGGGATTCAAAGAATTTCATCCTATAAGTATGGCACGTTTGTAAGTAGAAAAACTTCAAAAGTGCAAATTGATTATTGTTTAAGGGATGCAAAGTCTAGGTTGAGTTAATTAAAAGTTAAAGTTTCTTACAAAGGAAATCTTGCTAATTAATAATGAAGTACATAAACTTAAGCTAGATAGCGAAGGCTATGACCACTGATGAAATGTAGTATTGGAACTGGCCAATCCGATGTTGCATTTATCGGGAGGCGATGTCGTCGAAAATCTAGGAGTTTGTGCATCATCGTAAATTAGTAATGGATCTCCTGTGTATAAACTTATGTGTTAATTCCTTTATGTACGTTTTCTTTGCTAAGTGCTTTATGTGTAATCTTAATGTTTGCTTGTTGAGTAATTTGGTGTCAAAGTAATTGAATCGGGATTAGAAATGGAACCGCATGAAATAAATAAATTATGAATCTCGAATGCTAATCCAACCAAGTGATTAAAGTTATGTTGATTCGATTAGTATTCAAGAGAACGAAAAATAATGTTTATGCTAAATTATTAAGCGGTTCTGTAACTAAACTTGATTCAAGTGATTGTGGCATCAAATGAAAATAGGCATCGAGAACTAATCGATTGGATTTAAACCACTAAACCATATTAATTTGAGTTACAAATGAAAACAAACTTTTTGCCCAATGCGAGAAGTGGCTTGAATTCAATCCAAAGAGTTCTCGAAATATGCTTACATGTGGAATGGTGTAGTGTTAAAGTAAGCGGACAAAGACTAGAAGTGGAATCACGAGAATCAAAATGATTTACTACCTCGATTCTAATCTATTCGAGTGACATAGTGGCACCGGTTAGATTAGACTCCATAAAAATAATAAAAACATTTATGTTGAAGTCGCAGTTGATTCCACCACTAATTTGATTCTGGTGACTTTAATATTGATCGAAAGTTAAGTGAAGCTTCTAAGGATTGGATTTGAACCCCGAGTTACTATAATAAAACTTTGTAGCGAAAAGAGATTTATTTAATCGAGGATGGGGTTAAAATTCGACATAGGAGTTCTTACCTCACTTTTGATTACATTATAGGTAGTGTAATTGGTATATAAAAAGTCTATGTTTATGTGGAAATGAGTTTGAATTTTCGAAAAATATTTTCAAAATGATTTGGGATTAATAAATTTTCAATTGCCTCTTTATGTTTGAAATCCCAAAATTTCTTCCACTAAGCATTGGCTAAAAGTGTTGTCTTTGAAAATTGTGTTCTTAATGAAATTGAATTTTGTTTGTGTATGCTCGATTGATATGTGTGCTTGATATGTCTTTGTGCAAAGTGAAATTTGTATTTGATGCTTGTGAGTGTTTAAAATGAATTTCAAAGGTTTTCACCGAACCATAATCATTCTAAATGGATTGTGAGGTCGCACAACAAATTTCTAAGATACTAGTAAGAAAAACAAGGATTTCTAAGTGACCGAGTGGTGAACTTTGTAACCAAATCACACATCGATCAAATAGGAACCCTTATTATGCGACTCAAATCAATTTGGAATGAAAACTCAAATTTTAAACTTGAAGTGAAAAGGAATATGCTTGTTGTAACTCTTGGCACATTCCCTCTTTCTTTGAGTTTATCCATCTTGAGTGATTTGTCACTCCTTCATCTAGGATCTTATGAAATTAGATGAAGGTAGCTTATCATGGTAAGGTGCATAATTAAAAATTTTAGTGAATTTTCAAATGAAATCACTTGTTCCTCATTAAGAGAGGAACCTAATTTGCAAAAGAATTTTGTTTTTATAAATGTGTTATTGTTTCCTAAATAATCCATTTGTATGGGATCCTTTTCTTAAATTTTGAAACCCCATACTTAGTGATTTTTCAAACCAAAGGTTTTAAAGACTTATGTGTTGTAGTAAAGTGTTTTTGGGTAATCAAGGTTTTTATATAAAGGGAAAACTAAGTTTTTGGGTTTAGGATTTTGTTTGACTTGGAAGAATTAATATAAGCACCCTAAGGTTGAATTTTTATTTCGTGTAACATTTCAAGCCAATTTGGAGCAAATTAGTATTTTAAACAAAATGAATTTTGATGTGCTCTAATCGGTTTGACAATTTTATGCAACCTTGGGTCAAGAATAGATGATGTCTCATCAAATTTTAAAGTCAATTGGAGTTTGTTTGCTATTTTAAATGGATTTGACAAAGGTTCACCCCGACCATTACAAATCTTTTACAAAGTGGTCATAGGGTCAAAAAGTGAATCTAATGAACTCTAAATTGACTTGAAGATTTGCCATAATGCTCTATTATGTTCAGGGACGATATCTTCCAATTCTTCAAAAACCTTGGGAAATTGAATTTATAAAACGCATTTTTGGTTTCAGTCTATGCAAATCCTATTTCCCCGAACCCCTTTTTTTTAAAACGATTTTCAGAGTAGGAGATGATATTTGTGCATGTGTTTGTAGAAGTAAGTGTTAGCCCTAAGTTAATGTAGGAATAGTAAGGAAGAAAGCCAAGTCGAGTCGTGTTTAGGTTAAGGTGTAAGATGTTGTGGACTGCTGTTGTGAATGTTTGACCCTTGATTGATGCTTATATGATTTATGTTTGTATGAATGATGGATGTGTTTGATTAGAGTTTAGGTCTAAGATATAAGTAGTAGATTTGGAGTTAGAGTATAAATCACCCCATAAGGTAATAGTATCTAGAACGTATTAGTGCCCTGTCCAACCTTCGAAGTAGGATTCTGGTGGGAAGCCAGCTGACCATAGGAATCTGTTAGAACCGTAGCTTAGAGGTTGACCCAAATTAAACCATAATCGGTGCTCTTCAATGAGTGCAAGAATCTTGTGGCACATTCGTGTTGAATGGTATGCCAATCCCAAGTGGGGGAGTAAACCTAAGATGAGTTAGTTGCGTAGCTTAGCAAACCTTTTTCCGAGATGGTTCTCCAATTAAAGATTGTGAGCGGAATTTCGGGGACGAAATTCCAATAAGTGGGGGAGAATTGTAACATCCCAAAATTTAATTCCAAGTTAATTAGGAAAACCTAAGCTAGAATTTATGATAAAAACCATATGAAAATAATGGGTAGGAGTTTGGTGTAGTGTCTTAGAGTAGAATTGGCCAAAATAGGAGTTTTCATTAGAGTAATCGATTACTCTGTAGGGGTTAATCGATTACTAGGCCTCTGTTGAAAACACTTAAATGTTGCAGCATTGATAATCGATTAACTCATGGAAGTAATCGATTATCATTTGAAATAATCGATTATTTTAGGTGAATTAATCGATTATTTGCCCTCTGTCAGAAACACTAAGAAATGTTGCACTGAAGCAGTAATCGATTATCTGACTAGGATAATCGATTATTAGAGGGTCTGATAAAAAAAAATGGAAGTGGGTATGCGTGGGAGGCTTCCCATCCACTCAAAGGGAATATTTCCCTTTCCTCTTTAATTGGTGGCCACACGTTTTCTCCAACCAAAAATAAAAAACAAAACACTCTCTCACTCTCATTTCATTCATCATCAACCATCTCCTTCTCTCTCCTTCTCTCATACGTTCTTCTTCCTCCTCCACCAAGAGCAAGTTGAGCTCTTCTTCCTCCTCCTAGACTAAGTCATCAAGAACCATCAAGGCCATGGATCCAATACCAAGTTTCATCCCCTTTCTCCTCTCTCCCTCACATACGACTCTCTCTCTTCCTCTCCTCTCTCCATTTTCGGTTTTTCCCTCTCCTCCACACAAAACCACCATCAACCACCATACACCACCCAAATCCACCATTCCCAAACCTTCACCCATGAGGTTCATCATCTTCCTCATGATTTACCTTCACCTCCTCCTTTGGTGGCCTTCCCACCCTTCATGAAGCTTTCTCTCTCATCTAGGGTTCCCTTTCTCTCTCCTCCAATCTTGAAGAACGGAGTGGAGATCGGTCTAGAGGCATGGAGTCAAGGTAGATCCGGTGTAGATTTGGTGTCTTTGGAGCTTTGTGTGGGCTCTCTCCCTCTCTAAGGTAAGGGGAGTCTCTTTTCCACACTTTGAGTTAGGGATAGTTGGGGTATATAATAGGATTTGGGCTAAGTAGTTGAATTAGGTTGTGGGTAGCAAAATAGCACCTGTAAAAGTTGGTTTAAGAAGAATGAAAGTGATTTGGATTAATTTAATGATTTAATTTAATTGTCATAAAATTGCTAACAATCCCCGTATGTATGTTGTAAATGTAGGAAGTGAAGAACCCTAGGGAGTTGACTTATATTTAAGCATGCTGAGACATACCTGAGTATGTCGACTGATTTTGTGAATATATGTTGTTTGTTGATTGGTGTTATGTTGGCAATGTGTGTAAAATGAGTATATAATGGCTATGTGTTAACTAAAGAGGTAAATTAATAATGTTGGCTAAGAGGTGGAGTAATAACTAATGGACATAGGGATAATATTTGAATGTTTGAATAATAGGATTAAGGATTAATTATGATATTATAAACAATACAACCTAATAAGTTGGAAATAGGATTAGTGGTTATAAGGATATTTTATGGCTAATGATAATTGTTTACTTGATGATGAATGTGTTTAATTAGGATGTTTTGGAGTTGGGTTTTAGTCGTGGGTTGGATTATATGCGTTTTGTGAATTATGATGGCGTATAGTATTGGATCATAAATGATGTTGATTATTTGTTGTTATGTGATGTGAAAATTTGAAATGACGTGAATGCTTGAATGTGAATGATTGTTAATTGTCATAAATGGCTATCTGAAATTGTGTGTTTTATGATGAATGTGTGTGGATTGAAAAGGACGGTTGAATTGATCATTGGGACATTGGGACACTAGGTGTTCCTGCTAGGTGTACAAACGCACAAATGCCCCATTAGGGCCTAGGTACTCATCAGGCTAAAACGCCCCACTAGGTGTAAATGCCCCGTTAGGAGTCGATGTCCCAAAATGATCAATTCAACGAAAACTAAAAGACTGGAAAATGTGAAAAGGACTAAAGTATGTAAATTGAGTATGCTAAGGAATTTAATGAGTATGAGCAAAGATTATATGTATCAGTCCTAACGGGTGAGGCCTAGTGGGTGAAAGTCCTGATGGGTGAATAAAGTCCCTAATGGGTGTACAAACGCCCTAGCAGGAGCAACCAAATTACCTAGTGGTACAAACTAAAAGAATAAAGATCAATGATGATATAAGGAAATTGTAAAGTATAAGGTTATAGCTTGGTGCTCACTTAAGCTACGGCAATGTGAGATCTCGGGAAAAGTATAAGGTTATAGCTTGGTGCTCACTTAAGCTACGGCAATGTGAGATCTCGGGCAAAGTATAAGGTTGCAGCTTGGTGCTCACTTAAGCTACGGCAATGTGAGACCAAGATAAAATAAAGGGAAATGAAAATGATTTAGGAAAATGTAAAGTGAAGCATTTTGTTGTTCATAGCTTGATTTGATTATGATGCTTAAGTTTCTATTATGTGCTTTTTACTATCTTCTAATTCACTGTGTTGTGAAAAGGTCTCACCCTTATGTGGTTAACATTTTAGGTGAATGAAGAGGAGCTTGAGGATCAGAGAGTGTCGCAGTAGAAGTTACGGAAAGAAGGAAAATTTTATGTTGCGCTACTCTTATTGTAATTGGAATACCCATTTTTGAATGTCAATTTAATTTATGAAAAGGAATTTTTAAGTTCCCCATTTCAGAGTATTAAACCTTTTTAATAATATATTTATAAATAAAAGCTGGGTGTTACACAAGTCGACACGAAGCCATGGTCGTGTCCCTGAGTTGATAACGTGTCAACTCGTGAGGTATTCCGAGTGATGACTCACCAAACGCACTAACTCGTGCAACACTGTGCAAAATACTCGAGTCTTTTCAGAAAGACTCGAGTCTTTTTACTAAAATATTAAAAATAAATATTTTTATTTCCTTTCCATCCAAAATCTTTCTATTATTATTTTTAAGCCCTAAAACATGGACTAATATGCAAAAACATTATTTTAACATATTAATGATTTCGAAATCATTTTCATGCATAACAAATCATTTATAATCAAGGATATTATTAAAAATAATTAATTACAAATTAACCTTTATAATTAATTTTCATTAATCAGGAATTAAAAATTTGGTGTGTTACAGAACTTATGTAATGTAATATCTAAATTTTCTTTTTCCTCTACATTCTCATTGTCACGTAATGCTTATTTCTGTTTAAATTGTTGCCTTATCACTAAAAAAGGTGTATGCCTCTTATATTAATGACGTGACCTCATGTATTTAGATTTTTAATTTTAAAAAAAAGGGGAATAATTTAGCCATGGGCCATTCAAATTTTAAAATTTAATTATGATAAAAAATTATTATCTAGATACCAGATATAATTATATATATACAAAAATATTATTATCAGTATAGGATCTTGAAATAATCAGAAAAAAATATATATAAAATTTTCTATGAACTCATGGTAGTTTTTGCTTATAACACAGCGTAAAGATTTAAAGTGAATTTATTACGAATTTCGTATTTCTATCTAAACTTGTAAGAGGGGAAAAATAGCAAAATAGCTATGGTCTAATCTGTAACACCCCTAATTTTCGTCTCCCGAATAATAAGAAATTAATAATAAAAAGTTTTATTATTAATTTATAGAATTTTCTGAGTTTATGTTTTGTATTTAATTAGCCTTAAATATAAAAATAAGTGGAAATATTTTTATATGGCAAATAAATGCAAAATATAAGGAAATTGCATATTGGTCCCTGGGTGAGGACTAAAAAGCAATATTAGAAAGGTTCTTGGAGGGAAAGATTTAAAAATAATAATTTTTAAATTTTGAAGACGATGAACACAGAAACTGGTTTAGTGGTTTTTGATGAGTAATCACTTGAATTACTCGTTTAATCGCCACGAATCCCACTAATTGCATGTTAAGAGACGCGTGTCTTGCTGCATGGCAACGAATTTGGCTATAAATAGACAGATTTCTGAGGAAGCAAGGGTTGTTGATCTGAATTTTTGGGTGGAAGGACTGATTTAGGGTTTCATAATTGTGGAAGAAAATTCTTCTTCGTCTTCGAGTGTTAGAGAGCGAAATACACCTTTCTGAAAAGCTTGAATCAAGGACTTTTCAGTGATATAAACACTGTGAGTAGAGAGTTAGTGTGGAAGGAGAAATCAAGCTTGGAAGTTGGAGGTAGAAATCTGGGTTCTCTGTGATTCTGATTCTGGGAGCTAACTTCCAGACTCGATTTTGGTAAGCATAGTCAATCTCTAAGCCTCAAACTTCTTTGATTCTCTAGTGCATGTACCCTACTTTGAGTCCTAACTGTTTTCCCCAATTTCTTTGGTCATTTGCTATGTCAAAATCTCTGGTTTTTGGACCCTGTTGCTGGGAAACGAATTTGGAAACAGAGCTGTGAGTTTGTGAGAAATCAGTGGAGTTTCTTCAATTTCAGTGTTCAATCTTCATCAAGATCAACTTAGAGGTAAGGGAGAAGTCTATACTATACTAGATTTAGACTAAAAATCAAATGAATTAGGATTTGAGTTCATGAAACTCAAAAGGACATTAGGTGTTTTTAAGCACAAAGGCTTGGAGGCCAATTTCTTGCTCACTGTGGTTTTGAGCAATTTTCAATTGATGCATGCAAGTTAAATGAAGACTGATTTCTGTGTTTAAGTGTTTGATTTCAGTTTTGTTGTGCTAAATTGGGTTTATGTGAATTTTCATGCAAATTGATTCAATAAACTTGATGCATGCAATGTGAATGTGTTTCTGGGTGTAAACATGTTTACTTTAAGGCATATGAACTTGGTGTATACTGGAATTTGGTTAGATTTGAGAAAGGAAGAAAATGAGTTGTTAAAACTCTTGTTTTTATGGTCAGACTACATAATC
The DNA here is from genome assembly GCA_037953625.1 of Crotalaria pallida. Classification (NCBI taxonomy): domain Eukaryota; kingdom Viridiplantae; phylum Streptophyta; class Magnoliopsida; order Fabales; family Fabaceae; genus Crotalaria; species Crotalaria pallida. The sequence continues at coordinate 43,525,442 of CM075650.1, read as the reverse complement.
TAACCGGTTACACGATTTTCGTAACCGGTTAGACACTGTAAAATTTTCAAAGAAAAGTTTGTTGCAAACCAGTTCTGAAACCTTAAAGGATTTTTACTCAAGTTTAAGCCTTAAATTCAGTATACATGGTCTGAACATGAGTTGTTATCATGCAAAATTTCAGATTGGAAAGATTGCCAATTATGCCTTAAATTGATGGAATAATTTCAAGTGAAATTATGTTCATTGGAAAAGAATATGTGATTTAGGACTTTTGAATGATGAAACAATGGTTTTTGAGGTATAAAAATAAAGTTAAAAGTGTTTTGGATTGGGTAGAGAATTCAAGAAAAAGGGTTTTTATGAATTGCAATGGTAAACAGTTCAGGTCTGTAATTCTAACCGGTTAGCCTGAAACTGTAACCGGTTAGTACCTGAATCTGAAAAATAAAAAGTTAAGTTTTAAATACCATTGAAGTTATATTACTCAATCTGGGTTTTAAAAAGGCATATTCTGAGAAAATTCAAAGGGGAATTTTATGCCAAATATTATACCTCAATTAAATCATTCAAAAGTAGAAATTAGAATGTTTCTAAATCACATTAATTAATATAAAGATAAAACCAACCCTGATGTTTGTGCATACATATAGACTGGAAGTCTGGTTGGTAGGAACGTTTATCATATTCTGGGAATATGAGGAGGGTACTCCGGGAGTACCAAAGTATAACCTACTTGATGACACATTATAGATATGTGGCCAGTGTCCGGGACCTGGTTTTTATGCGTTCTGGGAACGTGGCGTTCTGGGAACGTGGTGCACACTCCGGGAGTGATGCTTTTTATCCAAGTATGGTTCGACATTATGTTCTGGGAACTAATGTCGGTGTTCTGGGAACACAATGGTGTATTGGATGGACGTCCAAGATGGACATTTAGAGGCCTCAGTTGTGGATAGAAAATCATACATCATGCCACTTGCATTATAAGAGTTATAATGTTGAAAATTGGTGTGCTCATATGTACGTGCATTATGATATGTCCATGATATATTTGTGATTGTAATTTTAGTCTTTGTCCATTATGTATATGTGTATACTTACTCCCTGTGCCTTGTTTAGGTGATGGCCAGGTACCTAGCTTGCATCGAGATACGCCCTATCCCTAGTGGTATATGGACGTATGAGGAGCACCGTGCCACCTTTGAGTGGGAGGTGGAGATCACTCTCTACCACCCTAACCCTTTGGTGCGTGTGCGACCTCGTCGATTTAGGATCCCATTAGTCTATACTATGCATGTTCCACCTTTTTACACTTATAAAGGACCACCCCCGGCTCGACCTATGCGTCGTTTTCATAGTTTTAGATTTAGAGCTGCCACTCGTTCCCATCCCTCATCCCATAGAGTTGTCACTGAGGAGACTCCTTCTCCTGGTCCGACTGAGTATGATAGGACTGCTTCTGCGGATCCTAGACCCAGTGGTGGGGTCTCTACTCAGTCAGGCGAGGTTGAGGAGGACCCTGAGGAGGAGGTGCATGTCGAGCCGACTATTTCTGCTAGAGGTGGACCCGCTGGTTCATAGGAACCTGCATAGCATAGGGGTTTTGGATCCTAGATCCTAGGGATAGAGCTGTGGAGGATCTGAGGAGCTGCTGAGGACATGGAGGACTTGCTCTGGGACTTCTGTTTTTGGACTTTTGTTATATATTGTATATATTGAGAGGTCTTAGAGTGAGCCTTTATTTTGGAACAGTTGGTCTGTTTATGTTTTACCAAAACTTGCTATCTCGACTTTTATCACTTGCTACAGTTTGTACTGATGGGGTATGTATCATGCCTTTTATCCTATATATATATATATATATATATATATATGCTTTATTTTCCCAGCAGTGCCCCATAAGTATTGTTTTTACTTCCGCGAACTCTGATTTTAATTGACAAAGGAATTCGGCGATAAATTCATATTTTATATATTCAAATTTCATTCGAGAGGCAAATAATGCATTCAACTGATAAGTGCTGGTAACATTCTTTCTGATCACGAAAACGCGCTCTCGAAAGTCTTTTCAAAGCTAAGTTATTACTATGCCGAATTCATATAATGGGTTATGTTGAAACGAGGTTTTCAATTAAGCAAGTACTAGTATTAAAAAGGAAAAATTTTCTAACCCTAATTTTGATAGCAAGTAGTAATCTATTTGGAAATAATAATTATTTTCAAATTAAAAAGAGAGCGTCACATAATCCAAAATAACACACGTTGAATTTCATAGTATGAAGTATGATGTTTAGATTTTATATTAATTTTTTAATTTTTTTTTATATTTTCACGTAAGTTAACTATATTTCTTTTCCTCTGTCATATGCTTAACTATATTTATTTTCCTTTTACATTGGTTCCATGTTGTATATTAAGTGTATATTTTAAATATTGTGTGAAAAATCTTGTATGTGATGTTATTATAACATAATTATATTTTAAATATTGTCTATTACTTTACACACTTCCTATTTTAAAATCAATTTACCCTGTTAAATTTAAAATTGGTTTGTTTATAATACATCCTCTTTTTTTCTTTACTTTGCACATTTATCATAACATAATCTTAAATTCTACATGTAACACCCCTAATTTTCGTCTTCCAAATAACCAAGAAATTAATTATAACAATTATTTTATAATTGATTTATATTAGTTCTGAAGGTTTTTGTAACACTCCTTGTATATCATCTTACTTTATAAGAAAAGTAAGAAGTTTATGAAAACTTGGACTTGTTATCGTTGGAAAAAGATCTGAAAATAATAATTTTCCCTTCCCTTGAAAATTTCTTTTCACAAACACTTGATTAGTAATGAGGTTGACTAACAAAATCAGAGTTTGCGGAAACATAGTAAAATCATCATATTATACCCCCAAAATACATCAAGTGTAACAAGTCCATTAATACCAAATAAGTATAATTATGAAACTGAATTCCTCTTATGATACCTTTTTTCAAAATATGTATCATATAAATTCTATTAAAAATAGAAATGTTATAGAGCTGGTCACTGGTCCTTTGTCCAAAATTCATCTGGCCGGATCCTCGATATCTGCACAACGGGTTCACAACCCACATTTTCTACACTCTGCATGCACCTAAGGAACATCTCCCCTTACTGATTCTTGTGCAAGCTAGATGCACGATCAACACCTAATAAGGGCATGGGGGTTAGTTATACATATTCGCATAATCAAATGAGAATAAAACTAACATTCACAAGTTAACATGTAGCAAATCATGATGCATAATCATATGAGCACACCCGGTTAATCATAATAATTCTTTCAATGCAGGTGGCGTGATGCATGATTTCCTTCCACAACTGAGGCCTCTAAAAGTCCATCTTGGACGTCCATTCAATACACCCTTGTGTTCCCGGAACACCGACATTCGTTCCCAGAATGTAATGCCGAACCATACTTGGATAATACACATCACTCCCAGAGTGTGCACCACGTTCCCAGAACGTGTAGCAAACCATACTTGGAATAATAAGCACCACTCCCAGAGTGTGCACCACGTTCCCAGAACGCATAAAAACCAGGTCCCGGACACTGGCCACATATCTATAATGTGTCATCAAGTAGGTTGCATATCAATGTGTTCCCAGAACACTAACATACGTTCCCAGAACGTATAAAACCAGGTCCTAGACACTGGCCACATATCTATAATGTGTCATCAAGTAGGTTATAGTTTGGTACTCCCGGAGTACCCTCCTCATATTCTCAGAATATGATAAACGTTCCTACCAACCAAACTTCCATTCTATATGAATGCACAATCATCAAGGTTGGTTTTATATTTAATTCCATTGTTATACCAACGTGTTCCCAAAACACTAACATACGTTCCCAGAACGTATCGCAACCCATACTTGGAATATAATCAAGCACCACTCCCAGAGTGTGCATCACGTTCCCAGAACGTGTCCAAGAAACCATGTCCCAGACAATGGCCACATTCCCAGAATGTGTCATCAAGTTGGTTGCATCAGTTTAGTACTCCTAGAGTACAGGGTCGTGTACCCCGAACATCACAAACAATCCTTGCCAACCTATTTCATCACCTTTCTCTATGCATGCATCGCATACATAATTACTAAGGTTGGTCTTTCCATTAATTCCATTATTATGACTTAGAAAACACAACTTCTGAATGATATCTTGAGGTATGGCTTTACTCATAAAATTCACCTTTGAATTTAAATTTAACATATGCTCATAGACCTGGATTGAGAGAATGTAATCTTTGGTATCAAAAATCCTTACTCAAAAACTTAACTTTTATTTTTAAGTTTCAGGTACTAACCGGTTACATCATCACCTAACCGGTTAGAATTACAGACCTGAATACAAAACCATTGATTTTCAAAGAATCTTTCCTTGATTTCTCTACTCAATCCAATAACAAGGTCTTAGCATAACAGAATACCTCAAGTCCAACCATAATATCATTCAAAAGATCTAAGTCATAATCCAATTTCATTTATGCATAATTTCCTCTTGAAATTGTCTCATTACACTAAGGTATTAACTCTTTAATTTCAATTTGAGCCATAACAGTATAATCCACTTCATTTCAGATTGTTTCCAATGAAATTAAGGCCTAGATTTGAGTAGCATCAATAAGACCACAAGACTGATTTCAAAAACTTATTTTCTTTTACAATTTTACAGTGTCTAACCGGTTACAATTATCGAGTAACTGGTTAGATTGTGCAGTCAGCACACTGAAATATGAGGTTTTGCAAACCATTCTTTTCATTACTCAAATGTAACCAATTTCAACATTCAAAAGAGTTCATATACCTTAAGTAAACATGTTTAATCACAGAAACACATTCACCTTGCATGCATTCAATTTAGATACTCAAATTGAACATAATTGCACATATTTCACAACTTAATGCATAAATTCACATAATATCCAATTAAGTCATGAAATCAACATCAACATAGCTTGCATGCATCCAGATAACATTGCTCAAAACATCAATTGAGCTCAAATTGGCCTCCAATCCATTTAACCATTTCAACTTATGCCCTTTGAGTCTGTTGGTGACTCATCCTATATTCTACCACAATTTATTCTCATTCTAGCAAATAGTAAGCTTCCCCCTTACCTTAGGTTCGTGCTTGATCCAAAACATTGCAGAGAGAAAGGCTCCAACATAGATCTCCATTAAATCCACTATATGCAGATAGAGTTGGACAGGGTACCAAAACTAGGGAAATTGACATGCAAAACCCAATTAAGAATTGGGGAAAATAGTCAAATTGAGTTCTCTGCAACATGCACTAGAGGTAGGAATAGATTTGAAACCAAAAGGGTTTGTGTGCTTACCAAAATCGAGCTTCAAAGTCAGCTCCAGAAATCAGAAGCTGAGGCTTGACAGCATCAACACCTCAACTTGGCAAGCTTCGCTCTCTTGATTCAGGGACTCTCAACTCACAATCTTTATATCAATAAAAAGCCCTTGATGTGAGCTTTGTAACAGTGTATCACTCATGTTCTAACTCTCAGAAACGAAGGAGAATTTCAGAGACGAACTTACAAACCCTAAACAGACCCTAAATTCAGAGAACCAACCCCAAATCCTTCAGCAATCCAGCCTTTTATAGACTAATTGGAGTAACATGCAAGGCGACACGTCTATCTCCACTCAAGGAAGGAAGGAATCGTGGCAATTTCTGGGTTAAAACGTGTGATTACTCATCAAACGCACTAACCCAGTTTTCTGAGTTCATCGTGTAACCGGTTAGACAGCCCTTCTAACCGGTTACATACTGATAAAATTCAAAAATTAATAATTTAATTACTCTTTCTTCAAAAACCTTTTTAATATTGCAATTAGGTCCCAACCCAAGGGCTAATTTACAATATTCACATTTTTGTACAAAATAACCATATAAAAATATATCTCATATTTTTATATCAAAACACATAATGTACAAAAACTAAAACCTTCAAAACTAATATAAATCAATTATAAAATAATTGTTATAATCAATTTCTTGGTTATTTGGGAGACGAAAATTAGGGGTGTTACACTACTCCCCCACTTAAAAGGAATTTCGTCCCCGAAATTCATCTTTCGAAATTTTCCACTTTTCCAAAATATTTTTATACTAGAAAACTTCATCTTGCTCCCAAAAATTTGTTCTTTAGGGTCCTCCCCCACTTAAAAGAGTTTCGATATAGTTCTTTTATTTCGAAACATCTCTAATAAAACCTTTCACCTTAAACCAAAATTCTTTGCATAAAACTCTTAGGTGAAAGAATTTCTTTTAAAAGAAATACTCTTTACACTTCACATAAATATTCTTCAATTAAAACACTTTCCAATAAACTTTTTGGAAAAACTTTTTGGGCTGCGCACTCTGATCTCTCAAGCACGATCAAAGAAACATTTTGTATGACTTCATTTCTTAATAGTTTGAGACATTAGGGTGATCATTCCTAATATTCAAACCATTAATAACAAAATCATCCCTTTCAGATATAATCTTTCGCAAGAAAGATCATACGACAGGTCTTTAAGTTAGATGAACTTAAAGATAGGGTAATTATCACTATCAGACTTAGTTAGATAGTCAATTTCTAGAGACATTTCCGTTGGGGAGACAAAGATTTGTCCTATCCCGGTGGTTGCTAATCTCTCTAGCCATAACTGATCTTTCTATTTCTGTAGTGTCCACAAATATTATCACATCCAACTGTGATAAGGGTTTTGATCACAGAAAAATTGAAGTTGAACTTACAGGATATTGATATTATCAAACGATTAGATTAACGTAATCGAAAAACATTTGACTACGTTAACTCCGATCAAAGGAAGAGATAGGCTTGGGTCGTCTACGTCAGGATTACACTCAACTCTCATCTCAGCCGGTGAATTCTTCTCGTGCTGGATTCGTCCATTCCTTTCTCACCTTTTCCTTCAAGACAATTCGGTGAATAATACTCCAGCTTCCTACAATCGGAATTGACTATTCCCTTAAGTACATCACATTTAAACTCAAAGTGATGTGCCTCACCGTTTTCACCTTGAGATGGACAAATGTTCCCCTTCCTATTTCCTCCTTAGTCACTTTTTTCCAATCGAGGATTCCTTAACCTCGATATTTCTGTGGTTGACATTCTCCCATTTACTTTTCCTCTTTCTCCAGTTGGGCCTGTATTTCATCATTCTTTCTCTTATTCTGAACTCAGACCTTTCTCGCATGAAGTTCATGTACTTTCCCATAGTCCTCACACATGCTTCCAACATTGAGAAATTCCTTATTCCTTGATAGTTGATAGCTAACTTGGGTTCGAACATAATTTATTCTTGAAGTGCTTGCCTTTGGATCTCTCCTCTAGATTGTCCTATACAACACTTCCTAAATCCCTTACTTCCATAATATATTTTCTAATATCCATAATCACAGACTTTGATTCTAAAAATTTAATCTCTTTTGTTTCTTCATAGAGATCTAACTCCTTTTTCCTCAAAAGTTAACTTCTCTTTCTTCTCTTCATCTTCTGGTGGTAATTCACGAATCCGATTCATGAATTCGTTGGTGATTGGCAACATTCCCAATCTAATACTTAGAGGGTTCCTCTTGGGTTACCCGACTTAGGTCTCTGAATTCCTCAATCAGAATAACCTCCTTAACCATCATTGAGCTCACAAGAATAGCCTATCAACTCAAATCGTCGGCAACTATGTTTGCTATGCCAGGATGGAGCTCAAAGCCATAATCTTTAAGAAACTCCATCCATCGCCTTTATCTTACATTCAACTCTTCCTCTTCTTATTGTCATTCATACTTTCAAACTCCAAACTTGTTCATGAATTACAACCTTCTTATCTTAGTACCTATTATCTCTTTTGCATCATTCAGCTCAATTCTCTACCTTCTCCGATTTGGAGTAGCTCCTTAATTTCAATTCTCGATTAATCCACAAGTATTATGATTCAATCCTCTTAAATCAATTTCAATGATGAATCAAGGCATTAAGTTATTTTACCACCTTAAATCCTTCTTCAAATTTTAAATTAGATGGTTGACATTGAGTTTGGATTGGAGGGAGATGGTTATCGATACCAAAAGTTCCTTCACAAATTACTTAAATGTTTATTTTAGACTTTCAGCTTCTAACCGGTTACAAGAAACTCTAACCGGTTATGAAGTATAGTTTTAGAAATAAAACCAAAGGACTTTTAAAAACCATTTTCTTTACATCGTCCAATCCAACTCAAAATAGGATTTGATCATAATCTAATACCTTGATTCCAACTGAATTCATCACTGAAATGATTTAAATCATAGTCTACTCACAATTTCCATAATTCCTCTTGGACTAATCATATTATGTTGGGGTATAATCCATCATCACCCCACCATAATTAAACAACATCCTATCATTCAATACCATCAGTTGATCTTTCCAAGTCAACTTGATCAAAGGCCATGCGATCTTAGAAAATCCTTAAATACTCCGGTGATAGAATCCAGCCAGCCCTAAGAACTTCTTTACTTTAAAGATCACATGCCCTGCGAACGTAACTTCGCTCCACCAAAACTCAACTTTGGTGAGCTTAGCACACAACTACTCTTTTCTGCAGGATTCTCAACACAATCCTGAGATGTTCCTCATGCTCCTCCAGATTCTTAGGATAAATCACAAACGAATCCAAATAGGATCTAAAGGTCCCGTTCTTATAATCCATAAAAGAAAAGATGCATTAGTCAATCCGAACGGCATTATTTTCTACTCATAATGTCCGTATCGAGATCAAAATGCAGTCTTAAGCGGATTCCTGTCTCGAGTCCTGATTTGAGGTTAATCCAATCTCAAATCAGTCTTAGAAAACACTTAGACTCCTTTAATCCGATCCAACCAGAACCCTGTTAGCACTTTTCTACGTGTTTCTCCCATTTGACCATTCCCGATGGTACCATATTATAAAGGTAGTAGAGATAGAATCAGTTTCAAGAATTAACTTGATTCCAAACTCTATCTCTTTGCTCAAGGGTGAACCTGTAACACACCAAATTTTTAATCCCCGATTAATGAAATGTTAATTATAAATTAATTATAATTAATTATTTCTATATTAATCCTTGATTAAAATATGTGTTCATATAGTTAGTATATGTGTGTGAATTGATTTAATAAATATAATAATGCATAAAATAAATATTTTGCATATTAGTCCCTGGATTGGGACCTAGAGGTAATTATAGGAAAGGTTCTGGAGGGAAAGAAAATAAAATAATTATTTTTCAAAATTGGGCAAAATACTCGAGTATTTTCTGAATACTCGAGTATTCTGGGTCAAACTGCACGAGTGAGTGCGTTTGGTGAGTCACCATGAACGATCTCCTCTTCCTGCCACGAAAACACCTTCTTGCCAACGCAATGGGTGGCGTGTCGACGTGCATGATCTCTCTCTATTCCTATATAAGCTCATCAACATCTCTTAGTTGAGAATTTTGCTCAATCTTGCTATAGTTGTTGAAGTTAGGGTTCCGAATTCATTCTCTTCGATTCTCATTCTCTGTTCAGATTCAAAACACAAACTATACACGAATACAAAGCTTACATCTTGAGCTTTTGTATAGAAAGTAAAATCGTGAGGATTGAGTGAGTGTAGTGGAAGATTCAAGGACTGGAAGTTGGAGCTTGTGCTGTCAAAAATGTTTCTGGAGCTTACTTTGGGTTTGATTTCTGGTAAGCTCATGAATCCTTGAGTCTCAAATTCGGTTTCCTTAGTTAGATTATGTTGCATAGAGTTTAGAAAATCTAATTTCCCCAATTTTATTCTCTGTTTCATATGTAAACCAATTCCACTTTGGTGTTGCACTCAAAATGCTCTGCATGTGGTGCTTGAAGTTGGTCTGAGAGTTGTGGAGCCTTTTTCTGGTCAATTCTTGGTTGGAAAACGTCTGAGAGGTAAGGGGAAGTAATTTCTTACACTAGATAGAGTTTAAATTCCATTAATTGTGTTAGAGAGCCATCAAGAGGCTCTAAGGGCTTAGTTTGAATAGGAACTTTGGTTTGGAGACCAATCCATGCTCTATGACTGTGATGAGCAAGTTCTAAATCATGCATGCAAGCTTAAATGACCATTGTTTTATGATTGTGATGTTTATTTTGCAATTTGAGGTGTTGAGTTGCTAAATTGTGTATTTTATGCATAAATGATTAATTCTCTGTCAAATTTGTTATTTGATATGAAATGAGTATTGAAACATGTTCCATATATGGTATATGAACTATTGTGATCATTGGTTTGGGTTAAAAATGTTTAGAAATTGAAATGGTATGTAAAAACCAAGTTTTCAGTCTGTTCTGCCTGCAAATACTCGAGTATATGGCTTAACACTCGAGTATTTCGTGGTGCACCAGTGTGAAAATTGGCGCACCAACTTGAGAATCAGGCTTGGCACTCGAGTATTTCAGATGCAACAAGAGTAAAAATTGATGAACAACTCGAGTGATACATGAACTACTCGAGTATTCTGGGTAATGAACTACTCGAGTATCTTATGAAATTACTCGAGTATATTTATGAAGATCTGAAAACTTAAATCTCTAAAAAGACATGAACGACTCGAGTATAATTATGAACCACTCGAGTAAAATCTGGAAACTGATGAATTACTCGAGTATTATGGAAAACACTCGAGTATTTTTAGTCAGATACTTAAAAATACCATTTTCAATTCTAAGTTATTTTGTAACACTTAAAGGACAATAAACCAAGTGATCCTGGACTTAAAGGAAATTGATTGACGTCATGATGTTTTTATTTGAATAATGACACGTTGCTCGGGAGGAACGTAATGTATTAATAAAAGGATAAAACATCAGTCAATTCCCTTTAAATAAAGTAATGCATTCATTCTGGAGTTTGGATGGTAGGACGTATATCATGTTTTTGGTAAACATGTGGAGGGCCTCTGGGAGTGCCAATACTCTTGCTTGATGACACGTCGTTGACGTGGTCGGCTGAGTGGATGCCGATATGGTTATACCGTTTGGATGACGGTCCGTTTGGATGACGGGATATGCTCGGGTGGCATGGATTCCAAGCTTGTCGTGTACATTCTAGGTGAATGTACGAATTGTTGTATACCTAGGAATACAACGCACTGTTGAGTGCTGGGTTGTCAGGGATGGACGTCAGAGAGTGACATAGAATGATGGAGATAGGCTTGAGAGCTAAATTCATGCATCATGCCAGTCATTTGCATTAATTGTGATAAATGAAACAAGTATGAGCATCCTACTTGCATTCAATACTTGCTAAGTGCTAAATGTGATTGTTATTTATGATTGGATATTTACATATTCACATTGTACAATTTATTCTCTGTTGATTATGTGTATAGACATGCTTACCCCTATGCCCTTGTAGGTGATGTCTCGTTACATTGCTTGGATCGAGATCCGTCCACTTCCTAGTGGCATATGGATCTATGAGGACCATCGCGCGGTGTTCGAGGGAGAGGTAGAGATTACCTTCTACCACCCGAACCCACTGATGCGATTCCGTCCTCGTAGGTTTAGGATTCCCATCATATACACTATGCATGTACCCCCGTTTTACACTTACCATGGACCACCTCCCACACGACTAGCTCGTTCTTATCACAGCTTTCATTTTCGACCTACCCGCTCTCACCCTTTTACTTCTAGAGTCATCCGCGAGGAGACTCCCCCTTCTGATCCGAGGAGCCCAGTCAGGGTTTCACCATCACCTGACCCAGTACCCAGTGGTAGGGTACATTCTCCCTCGGATGAGATCGAGGAGGATCCAGTGGAGGACGCGAGCGGAGACGAGCCTATCGTGCATTCTACTGGGAGTGATTGGAGGGACGACGATCCCTAGGTATGTGCGTATGGTGTATGATGTGGATCAGAGGATCCAGTGTGTGGATGCTGAGGAGGAGACTTGCTGCTGCTGTGTTGATGATGATGCTACTACCTTACTACCTTTGCTTCTTGGAGACTACTGCTATCACTACTACTACATCTGATGCTGCCAGATCTACGTGACCACCCTTAGAGTTATATTTTGGTTATGTATATATGTTGTAGATATACTTTTGGAGTACTCTAGGGTTTTGGTTGCACGGCTATGTAGATCTGTTTGTGGACTTGTATTTTGGATCTTGGAGATTTGATGTTGGGACTATGTACTTATAACTCTTTTCATATATATGTATATACCTATGGTTATATTACTATTAGTTGCATAGTCCTATAATTTCCGCTTACTCTGATTTAATCTATTTGAGAGTTCGGCTGTGAAAACTATTCGATGGTATCAGTTTTATCAAATAAAGCAAGGGTAGCTGTAGTTATTTTCTATGATATAAAAACGATTTCAAAAGACGAATGTTACCCAACTTTTGAAAAGGTTTTTGTCGTGTCCTTAACCAAGATCAACCTTAAAGCTATGGAAGAGCCTTAAAGAATGATCTCAATCAAGATATTAATGTAGGACTTTATAGGATTTCTGAATATCCAGTTGGGATAATCAAGTTCTCCCTAGTCAACAACGTGTGTGCTGGTGTCAACTTAGGGATGAGAAGACTTACCTTAGCCCCTATAGCATGGTGGTTCTTATAAGGGATTGCCTGTATGCCATGGGCCGTTCTGATAAGGCTTCTGAAGAGGAAGAACTCAAATAGGATTCGTAGAGGATATGATAAGATCATATCCGTTAATCCTGTTAGCGATAGACTTCATCCAATACGGTTTTTATCTTACCAAGAGTCGTGGGAATCCAGGGGAAGCAGTTAAGCGCGATGAGACTGTTAGTGATAAGGATAAGGATGAGAATCCTGTGCTCGGGGTTAATCTCATTGGCATGTAACTTCTCGTTAGGTTCCCAGTTTACTCGGTGTATGTTTCCGACCGAAAGCCCTGCTTCAGTGTCATATTAACTAGAGTAATGAGGATACGGTCGGTTATTCGCTCGGTTTACTACAGGTCCACTACATAATCCCCCCAAGCTCGGTTGGATGATTCGAGTCCTGCCGAGCTTATGAGATGAACGAATTGTTTTTCGACTGAATTCTTCAATGATTTGAGGAGGAAATCCGAGCCTTACTGTGCTTCGATCAAGGCTGTCGCTTGATAATGACCTTGGAGTGACCTTCCATTTTTTCCTGAGTGTACACGTGTCTTTAATTTTATCGGGAATCATACCGTTATGATTTCAAACCCATCAGAGGTGCCACGTACTAGCTTTTCAAGCGCCAAATGGGCTTTTTTCATCTAAAGCCCAAACTTTTTGAGATAATGGAGGGAAGTTAAAGGAAAATCAAAGGGCGGTTTCTCACTTACTCATTTCTTCTCTTTCTTCATCGTACGTTCTCCTGAGAAAAATGAAACCAGAAACGAAACTTCACAAAATCTTCTTCCTTGCACCGCTTCTTGCCAGAGTCTTGATTGACGTTTCTTCTGCACTTCTTTTAGCCTTTCATATCTCAATCTTCGCTGTTCTTCCTGACCCTTTACTATCACCAGGTAACTGAACCTTCTCTTTCAAAGCATTTCTATTTTTGCTATTTTGATGTATTCCTTGTTCTTGCATGCGATCATTATTACTTGTTTACTGCGCTCCTCTGGATTTTGCTTTTTATGCTTTATTGCTGTTTTTCCTTACTCTGATTTTCGTGTAAGGCATGTTATCGCCTTTGTATTTTCCTGGGTTTACTTACTTTTCTGGTTTTGAAAAACTTTACACATTTCTGGGTTTTTTGGGTTTTCTTGGTTTTGCGAGTGTTATTTTTTCTGGGTCTTGAGGATGTCATTCTTTCTGGGTTTTTAGGGTGTTATTTTTGGCTTTTCTAGATTGTGGGGTTTACTTTATGAGTTCAGTGAAAGCCCCAAATCGTTTTGTTGTTGTTGCTATGATACCTCACTTGCCCCTCAAACTTCTTTATCCGCTTTACCGTCTATTGAGTGATCGCTGTAGAATTTTCTTAGGTTTGCTTTACGCCTTTCTACACTTAACTTCTTAGGGTTGGTACTGGAGCGCCGTTTGTCATGAGTGAGGAATCTGTAAACTCTGATGTGCCAAGAACACATAAGGGAGGGAATCTGTAAACTTTGAGGGAGTTCAGGCAAGGTGTGATTCAGTATAGGATCGCCGAAAGGGTAGAACAAAGGAGGTTAAGGAGGCTTCATAGAGGTATTAGACATCTCAATCTGTTTTGGGAAATTCTGCCCAGAAAGGGAGGTGTTCCCAAAACGACCGTAAGTATTTGATCAAGTTTTTGTGGTTCTGACTCCAAGTGTGCCCCCTTTTCCTCAGGTATGAAGAGAAAGTGTGATACTAATCCCGACTTGTACCCTCTTCCACCAGATTCAGCTGAATACGACTGGGTGGACCGAGAGGTTCTTGGCACTCAATCAGAGCTTAAGACACATCAATCACTAGACCAAACACGAGCCATAATTTTGCCATGTCCAGGAGATAACACAGGGAATTTGTACTCCATTACTCCGGTGAGTGAGAATGAGAGAGTCTGCACCAAGATTCCTGAGGGTAGTACAGGCTTTTATTTTTACGAAGAGGTGATCACTCGACTTGGTATAAGGCTGCCTTTTACTGATTTTTTAGATGGGGGTTCTGAATTTCTTAAGGGTGGCCCCTACTCAGCTGCATCCGAACGCATGGGCGTTCGTGAAGGTTTTTGAACAGGTTTGCTCAGCCATGAATTGGGCTTGTAATCTTCGTATCTTTTTCCATCTTTTTGCTCCACAGTGTAATTCATTTGAGAAAGGTTCGGCTAAGAAACCCTAGGTTTCTTTGAAGTCTCGCAGAGGATATGCTTTATTTACCAAATACTCTGAGTCCTGGAAGGGATTCAAACCTTTTTTCTTTAAGTATAACTTTAATGGTACTGGGGTCTGCTGGTTCACCCGACCTGGGGAAAGTCGGCCACTTCCGCTGTTTCCTCTTCAATGGAGTGCCAGTTTCTTTAATCGATCAATCACTTCCTACTCTTCTAACTGGAAGGAACTTGCTGAATTTGAAAAGGAGGTTTGTCGGTCGGTTGAAAGTTACTTGCAGAAGAATGGGATGATAGAGACGAGGGATATTGTGAACATCCCTTCTTCTGAAGTTAAAATGGAGCTTGGTATAGTGTATTTATTTTGCTTTTCCATTTTGTGGTTTGATCGGCTCTTATATCTATTGGTTTTGTTTTTCTTTGAATTTGTGGTTTCATCGGCTCTAACGTCTATATGTTTTGTTTGCAGAAAACATGGCGGCTCGCCTGGCAGCTCTGGTTGAAGGTCAAGGTGGCAAGAAGAGAAAAACTCCCGCCACTTCTGGATCCTCAAATCTGAGTACTCCAAGCTTGAGTACATCTAGCCCAACTCCTTCTGCCTCGGCTGCCGGGGCTTCTCCTTGGCCAGCCGCCAATACAGTTGTTGTCGCTTCTACTGTTTCTATGGCCCCTGGTGGTCAAGCTCAATCAACTTCTCCTCATCAACCCCTTCAGCGACGCCGACGAGTGGACAAAGGAAAGGAAAAAGTAACCGAAGGCGTAAACCCAAGGACTGAGGGACCAAGTGCCCGACCAACTGCCGCTCCTACTGCTGGTACCACTGCTGCTGCTCCAACTTCTGCCGAGAATCCTCCTGACACATCCATATGGGATGTGCAATTTGATGAAAGATTTGGGAGGTACATCTTCCCCGAATCGGATTGCACTCGTTTTGGAACGCTGAATACTGACGAGTGGTCACGTTGCAACATGACACTTGCTAAGTATCTCCTCAGGGGGGCCAACCTTGCTTATTTCTTGGCCAAAAATCCAGATGGTCTTTTCACTGGCTATAACGACAAACAAAGGGAAGCTCGGGATCTTTCGGCTGCTCAAGAAGCCAGTCTCTCGGATGAGCTGATCCGAGTGAAAAACGAGCTGGAAAACCTGAAGGCTGATAAGGGGGAGTTGGTCAAAGAAAGAGATTCTTTGAAGGTTTTACTGAAGACTGCTGAGGTTAAGAAGAAAGAGGTTGAGGAAAACATGAAGAAAGAGGCTCAAATGTTTCTACAGAAGCTGAATGAATCAAAGTCTGAGGTTGAGAAGTCTGTCGTCATTGCT
Organism: Crotalaria pallida; assembly: GCA_037953625.1. NCBI lineage: Eukaryota > Viridiplantae > Streptophyta > Magnoliopsida > Fabales > Fabaceae > Crotalaria > Crotalaria pallida. The sequence continues at coordinate 43,509,289 of CM075650.1, read as the reverse complement.
CAAAAGTGGAAGGAGAAAGCCCTTACTCATAAAAAGAAGGCAGAAACCAACTTTTACAATTGGAGCAAAGCGGTTGATGACGCCTTTGTTTCGGCCATTCAGCAAGTTCAATTTTTGAACCCTGAATTGGAATTTAGGGTGGTTGGGGCTCATCCATATCATACCGTTCAAAATGGGAAATTGATTGACATTGCTTCCAAGGCGGAGGTGGATCTGCAAGCTGAGGATCTTTCTAATCCTCTTGAGGAGCTGACCGAGGCACCAGATTTTGATGATTCTCAAGTTGTTTTATCCGATGTTGAATAATGATGTTCCATCCCATTGCTGTTCTATCACTCTGTTGTTTGCTCAATGTATTTCGAGCATTTTAACTTGACGCTTTCCTAGCATTACTGAACAATTTACTTTATCTTGCATTTATTTTTGCTGAACAAGCTATGTCCGTTTGTTTTCGCTCGTATTGAGCACTGTTTTGGGCAAGTTAGCTTATTTTGCACCTTATGATAATGATATCATAGCTATTTCGTTCGTTACGCTTCGGTATTTAAATTGCATAATTCATTGTGAGTAGAACTTGGATCGCCGACTTTAGCCAAAGCGGGACCCTCGGACCGCGAAGCAAGGAAAGTAGTTTCCTGGATTCGGGCGTTCTATGTGTACGTTGCTGAACTCTTGTAAAGAGTTGTGTCTCGATTTGGCTCGGTGGCTAGTCGTTCCAAATGAGTAGCGTGTCACATCACAATGTTCAAACAAAAGACTTTTCAAAAACTGATGCATTTATTGATACGCGAATACAAAAATGAAGTTATTCATCAACTAACAAATCCCTAACATCTCGATTTCTAACAAACGTTTCTAAGCTGAGAAGGTTGTTACCCTTCGTTTTATTCAAACTTAAGAAATGAACTACCCTAATTGATGATAAACAAACTATCCTAGATTGTGAAAACAAAATAGAAGTTTAACTGTAATAAGCTTTGAGTTTGGACACGTTCCATGTGTTACCAATTTCCGTGCTCGAGAGAGTCTCCAACTTGTATGCTCCAGATCCAGATTTAGCCTTCACTCGGTATGGACCTTCCCAGTTTGGTTTCAGCTTTCCGACTCCCGCATTTCCTTTGCCAATATCTGCTCGGCGGAGGACTAAGTCACCCACTTCGAAACTTCTTGGGCGGACCTTTTTGTTGTATTCCTGAGCCTGCCGTTCCTTCATTTTTCTTTCATGGGCTGCGACATTTTTCCGGACTTCTTCTAACAACACCAGCTCTTCACTGATCAAATGGTCGTTTGTTTCTAAGGGACGCTCAAGTGTCCTGAAGGTGGGGATATGCTTTTCGATCAGGATGACTGCGTCGCAGCCGTATGTCAAACGAAAAGGGGTTTCTCCTGTGGTCGAATGTACTGTAGTCCTGTGTGACCACAGGACGCTCGGAAGTTTATCTGCCCAAGTGCCAGCAGCATTTCCGAGCTTCTTTTTGATCCCATCTAAGATGGTTCTGTTGGCCGCCTCGGCTAACCCATTTGTTTGTGGGTGTTCAACAGAACTAAAATAGTGAGTAATATTTAAGTCGGCTGCTAATTGTTGGAAGTGAGATGCTGCAAACTGAGATCCGTTGTCTGTGACTATGGCGTGTGGTACCCCAAACCGAGAAATTACCTCTTTGACAAAGAAGGATTGGATTCGAGCAGTTGAGATTGTTGCTAACGGCATTGCCTCGATCCATTTGGTGAAGTAATCAATTGCCACTACTGCAAATTTGAGTTGGCCTGGAGCGGTGGGAAACTTTCCTATGATGTCCATGCCCCATTGGTAAAAAGGCCAAGGCGCGCCGAGAGAGTGTAACTCTTCAGCAGGCTTTTGATGAACGTCACTGTGAAATTGGCATTGAGTACATTTCTTGACATGTTCCATAGCGTCTTTCTGCAGTGTAGGCCAAAAATAGCCTGCTCTGATTATTTTTTTCGCCAAGGACTTCCCTCCCATGTGATGGCTGCAAATGCCACCATGAATCCCTTCCAGGATTTCCTCAGCTTGGGATGGATTGACACATCTGAGCATGGGGGATCCAAAACCTCTTTTGTATAAGACTCCATTTAAAACTGTGTATTGGGCAGCCTTTTTCACCAACTTCCGAGCTTCGGACTGATCTTGAGGGACAAACCCATGTTGCAAGTAAGTGAGAATTGGGTCCATCCATGACTGAGATATTGAGACCGCCAAAATGACACTAGGTCAGGGAACAGTTTCTTGTATCAGAGTTTTGTTGTTTTCCGACCCTTTTGTACTTGCTAACTTGGACAGAATATCCGCTCGGGAGTTTGAATCTCTCGGAACATGGGAAATATTAAACTCAGAAAAGCTGGAGATGATTCGCTTTACCTCTTCCAGATATTTCTGCAGAATGGGCTCCTTTGCCGAGTATTGGCCCTTGATTTGAGAAACTACCAGTTGTGAATCGCTGAAAACCGACACTTGTTCCGCTCCAAACTCACGCACCATCTTGAGGCCTGCCAGAACTGCCTCGTATTCTGCTTGATTATTTGACGTCTGGAACTCAAATTTCAGTGAGTACTCCATGGATAGTCCCTCGGGGTTTTCGATGATTACTCCAGCCCCCGCGCCTTTCCTATTACTTGATCCATCCACGTAGACTGACCAAAGACTATGAGAGCTGTTAGAAGGAACATCCGTAAATTCGGAAACGAAATCCGCTAGTACTTGTGACTTCATTGCTTTTATTGGTTCATAGGTAATGTCGAATTCGGAAAGTTCGATAGACCATGAAACCATTCTGCCAGCTAGATCGGGTTTATGAAGAACCTGTCTAATAGGTTGAGCGGTTCTCACCAATATTTTATGTGCCTGAAAGTACTGTCTCAATATCCGAGCTGATGTGACCAAACAATACGCAAGTTTCTCAAGCCTCTGATACCTCAACTCTGATCCTTGAAGTGCTCGGCTAACATAATAGATCAGAGCCTCAGTGCCTGAATCATCTCGTACCAGAACTGAACTGACTGCTGCCTCGGCCACTGACATGTATAGGATGAGGTTCTCCCCAGGAAGAGGACTGTGGAGGACGGGTGGGCTGGAAAGATATTCTTTTAATTGAATAAAAGCTTGTTCACAGTGTTCATCCCACAAGAAATCCTTATTTTTCCTGAGGAGTTGGTACCATGGCAAGGCTTTTCGAGCGACTTGGGACAGGAACCTGGAGAGTGCTGCCACTCGACCCGTGAGTTGCTGAACTTCTTTCAAATTTGCTGGGCTCCTCATATCAAGGATTGCTTTACATTTATCAGGATTAGCCTCAATTCCTCTCTTGGTTATCATAAATCCGAGAAAAGAACCGGCCGGAACCCCAAATACACACTTCTCGGGATTCAACCTCATGGAATATTTCCTTACCCGACCGAGTATTGCTGTGAGGTCCTTGGCATGATTCTCTTGTTGTCTACTTTTGGCGATGATGTCATCTATGTATACCTCCATATTTGAACCGATCATACCTGAAAAATTTTGTTCATCATCCTTTGATAAGTAGCTCCCGCATTCTTCAACCCAAATGGCATAACGTTGTAACAGTAAGTGGCCCTGTCAGTGATAAATGCAGTTTTGTCCTGGTCGGCTGGGAACATTGGAATCTGGTTGTAACCAGAGTAAGCATCCATAAACGATAAGAGTTTGTAACCAGCTGAACTGCCGACGAGTTTGTCAATAACAGGGAGTGGGTATTGATCTTTAGGACAGACTTTGTTCAAGTCTGTGTAATCAACACACATTCTCCATTTTCCATTGGGTTTTTTGACTAAGACAGTGTTTGCCAACCAATCTGTGTAGTCAATTTCCCAAATGAAGCCTGCTCGGAGTAGTTCAGCAACCTTTTCTTCTATTTCCATGGCTTTTTCCGCGCTAACTTTCCTTTTGCGTTGCGCCACTAGTTTCGACCCTGGTACGATGCTCAACTTATGACAAATAAAATTGGGGTCGATTCCAGGCATATCAGCTGACGTCCAAGCGAACAAATCCTTATTTGCAATTAATAGAGCGACCAATTCTTCTTTAACGCTCGTGGGCAAATCAGCACCAATTTTCACTTGTCTGAGAGGGTCGTCAGATAGCGTCAAGAACTCCCACTGTCCCTTTGGGGTCGGTCTATTTCTGTCGGATTGGTCCCGCATATCCAAATCCGCCAAATTCACATTTCCCTTACCCAAAGAAACTCTTTCCAGATTGTTCGGATCCTTGCTCTTCACTTTTCCTAGGCTAGCATTATAACATTTTCTTGCTGCGTCCTGTTCGGCCTTCACCGTTACTACTCTGTCATCAGTTCCTTCGAACTTCATGGCCAAATGAACTGTTGACACAACCGCTCCAAAAGCCTGCAGAGAAGTTCTTCCAAGAATTGCATTGTAGGCTGCCGGACAATCCACAACCAAAAACTTCACAATCTCGGTCCTAGCTAAAGGCTGTTGTCCAAGGGTTACAGGGAGCTGAATGTAACCTTTTGGCTCAATAGTGTCTCCAGTAAAACCGATCAGTTCACCATCAAAGGGAGTGAGATTACATTCCCTGAGTCTCAAAGCTTTGAACAAAGGGAAAAACATTATATCCGCCGAACTACCTTGATCAATAAAAACCCGTTTTACCTCATAATTTCCGATCAGAGCAGTTATTACCATGGGATCATTATGGTCTGGGAGTATTCCATCCAAATCCTCGTCGTCAAAAATAATGGTAATGTTTTTTGTTGATCTCTTGGCGATCGGTTTTTGACTCACTGCCAAGATCTGGTTGATGTACTTTTTCCTATCGGCTTTCTTCTCCCCTCCTCCGGCAAAACCTCCTGCAATAGTGTTAACCAGGAAATCATTTTTATTAGTGTTGGACTCGGGAACCGGGGTAGGGTCGGTTCTCTGTTTCCCGCTATTCCGATCGTCTGGCGACCTGCTTCTCTGGCGTTTAGGTTTTACTGGAGATTGAGATCTGTTCCTGTTCCTTCGGCCGGCTGCGTCCCTGATGTACTGTTATAGCTTGCCATCTCTGATCATTTCCTCAATCAAATCACGTAGCCATATGCATTCGTCAGTAGTGTGGCCATAACCTCTGTGGAAGTCACAATATTTCGACCTATCACGCTGTGCGCCTTTTCTCAAAGACGGAGGTCTTTGAGCCGAGCGTAAGTCGGTTTGCATGGTTTCTCTTAAAATCTGACTCCTCGGAACAGTAAGAGGCGTGTAATCCTGAAACTTATTCCGGGGAGGAAGTCGTCGATCTCGATCGTTCCTTTCCTGTCTGCCACCAAAACGTTCGTCACGTTTTTGCTTATTTTGACCTTGTGGGTCAGCACGCTGCCTTTCCTCTCTTATTTTCTGCCCTTTGTGGAATTCTTCCAGATTGATGAATTTATTCGATCGTTGCCTTAGCTCGGCCATATCCTTCGGAGGTTTGCCAATCAGGGATTTTCTAAAATCTCCGGGTTGTAGACCTTGAGTGAACAGTAATACCGCCACACCAGGTGCCAAGTGAGGGACTGAACTTGCCTCTGTATGGAACCGCGAAAGGTAATCTTTTAAGGATTAATCTTGCTTTTGGGTTACCGCTGCTAAAGTGTGGTCCGACCTAGGCTGAATACAACTAGCCGTGTATCTATTTAAAAATACTCTTTTCATCTCCTCCCATGAATTAACAGAATTCCGAGGGAGAGATGAGTACCAGCGTAATACTGATGGTTCGAGGGTCATGGAAAAGGCCCGGCACTTCATTTCATCCCCTCCGCTATAATAGTTCATTGCCCCTTCGAAAGAGACAATATGGTCCACCGGGTCGGTTAGGCCGTTATAATGTGGGACATTAGTAGGGCCCAAATAGCCTTGAGGGGTTTGAAACGCCATGATATGTGGGGTGAAAGGATGACCAGGGTGAAAATCACCCTGATCTTCATTTGTGGTGGGGTTAACATGGGAATTCGGTGGCGGAAGCTGAATTATTGGTGTTGGTTGGGGGTCCATGGTTGGTTGGTTTTGAGCGATCCTTGCCATAGCCTGTTGTTGAAGGTCGGCAATAACACGTCCTTGTTGCTCGATTAATGTGGTTTTCCTATTAAGAATATTAATCATCTCTATTTCCCTCGCTTTGGCGGAAGCTATAGTTGCATATGATCTGCTAATGGAATGGCTATGACGAGAATGTCCTGGGGCAGATCTACTTGGATTCAGTCTGGTTCTACGAGTTGTACTTATATGATCGGGGTTGCGTGGGTTAAGGTGAGTGCGTTGGGTGTTTCTCCCATGGTGTACTCGGGTTCCGGTGGTTCTAGAAGTATTTCGTGTAGTAGGAGCTGTACTACTGGAGTCACCATGGGTAGAAGGTGGTGGTGTAGGTCGCGGTGGTCGTGGAGGTGGCATGGCACGTAATACCTGAAGGGGTTGGGGATTGCTCCCAGCCCTTGGATGGGAGGATAGTGGCGTTTGGGGGTGTAGAGCATGACCACCGCTATGATTCTGACTTTGGTTATGTGGCGGTTGGCTTTGTGAATGGTTTGGAGGCTGGGGGTTACTCCCTGGCCCAGATTGAGACCTTTGTGGTGGTTGCCCATTATTCCCACGATTGTGGTTGAGGACGTCACGCAGATCGCCTGCTGAGTGGGGCTGCGGTTCATTATTATTAGCGTTTCTGGGCCTGCCGCGGGTGCGAGCGATGCGTTCACGGAGGTCACCAATTTGACTTCTGGTGGTGACCATGGTGGTGGTGGGAATGATTTGTTATTCAGTTCCCCACAGACGGCGCCAATGTCGTGTCCTTAACCAAGATCAACCTTAAAGCTATGGAAGAGCCTTGAAGAATGATCTCAATCAAGATATTAATGTAGGACTTTATAGGATTTCCGAATATCCAGTTGGGATAATCAGGTTCTCCCTAGTCAACAACGTGTGTGCTGGTGTCAACTTAGGGATGAGAAGACGTACCTTAGCCCCTATAGCATGGTGGTTCTTATAGGGGATTGCCTGTATGCCATGGGCCGTTCTGATAAGGCTTCTGAAGAGGAAGAACTCAAATAGGATTCGTAGAGGATATGATAAGATCATATCCGTTAATCCTGTTAGCGATAGACTTCATCCAATACGGTTTTAATCTTACCAAGAGTCGTGGGAATCCAGGGGAAGCAGTTAAGCGCGATGAGACTGTTAGTGATAAGGATAAGGATGAGAATCCTGTGCTCGGGGTTAATCTCATTGGCATGTAACTTCTCGTTAGGTTCCCAGTTTACTCGGTGTATGTTTCCGACCGAAAGCCCTGCTTCAGTGTCATATTAACTAGAGTAATGAGGATACGGTCGGTTATTCGCTCGGTTTACTACAGGTCCACTACAGTTTTAGAAATCGCCGAATTCGATACAACTGTTTCGAAATGCTTTAAAGTTTATTCTCCAAGAATTCCAAGTGTTGATTTGTGCACCCGCTTTAAAAAGAAAAAAAATTTCACTTACATATTTTCCTAATACTCACAGGTCCATATCTTATCCAATATAATAGCTTAAGTACTATATTATATTTGGATAATCAAGAAGGGTGTCACACTTAGTGATATCAGAGCAAAAGCCAGATCCTGTAGTAGTGGAAGTAATTTCAGAAAGGTAGCCATCAACATCAAGCAGGTATCTCCAGGCCATGTATACTCTTCTGAATGTTATTATTTTGCTTGTTGAGCTTTAGATACCCTTGATTTGTTTGTATCTTGTCTCTTTTGAGTACAAGACACAATTCATTGTAGATTTAAAAGTTTAAACTATAGTCTTAGTATAGGGGTGTAATGGAAGTTTCTTTAGTTCAGCATATGTGACCATAAGCCCATAGCGCAGGTCTAATATGGCAACTAGAAACCAAAATCACACCAATGCGATGTTAGAACGAATCACCACGGTGTTGGAGGCTATGCAACGACAATCTCAACAACCATCTCAACCGGTTAACCCGCCTCACCAGTGTAATGTGGGTAACGCTGAGGCGAAGACTCTGGCTGATTTCAGGAGTTTCAATCCGCCAAAGTATGAAGGAGGATTTAAACTGGAAGAGGCCAATAAATGGATTCACACCATGGATAAGATTCTGAGAACGTTGGAGTGTTCTGATGCTCAGAAGGTGGCGTATGCAACATACATGTTGGAGGATGAAGCTGAGAATTGGTGGAATCACACGATGCAACTTCTACAATATGAAGGAAGGGAAGTGAATTGGGGTATATTCATGGAGAAGTTTCTCCATAAGTATTTCCCTGAGGATCTAAGAAGAAAGAAGGAGGTAGAATTCTTGCAGCTGAAGCAAGGTAATATGAGTGTGGGTGAGTACGCGGCCAAGTTTGAGGAGCTTATGAAGTACTCTCCATATTATCAGAACAATCCGGATGAAAGAAGCAAATGCATTAAGTTTGAGGGAGGCTTGAGGCCCAAGTTGAAGTCGATATTCAGTTATCAACGGATTCAAAGCTTTCCTGCACTTGTGGACATGTGTAGGATGCATGAAGATGACACAAAGGCTGAGGAGGTGCAAGTCTCAGAAAAGAAGGACAATCAAAACTATGGACCTCAAAGACGTAAAGGTTTCAATAATCGAGGCAAAGGTCCGTATGATCGCCGAGGGAAAGGCAAGAGAAAAGCTGGTGGTTCGGATGGAAAGAATTTTCGGGGTGATGCTCCATTCTGTAATAAGTGCAAGCGCAACCACTATGGCCGTGTTTGTTGGGGAACAAGTGGATGTTTCAACTGTGGGAAGCCGGGACATTTTGCTAGAGACTGCAAGGAACCGGTCAAGGCTAACACAAGAGGAGCTGTTGATAGACCTATGGCTCAAGGAAGGGTCTTCACCCTTAGTGGTGTGGATGCAAACCGATCCTCTGATCTGGTGCAAGGTAAATACTTGCTTAATGGTCAGCCTTGTCTTGTTTTGTTTGATTCTGGTGCAACGCATTCATTTGTTTCATATGAATGTGTAGAACGTTTGGGTTTGTCTGAGATGCCCTGTACCCTCAAAGTAGAAACCCCTACTAATGCTCCTGTAGTTGTTTCTAGAGCATGTCTTAACTGCTATATAGAAGTGTTAGGACAAACCTCTAAAGTGGATTTGATCTGCTTACCCTTGGCACAATTAGATGTGATCTTGGGAATGGACTGGTTAAGTCAAAACCAAGTAATCATTGATTGTGATAGAAAAGTAGTGACCTATAGAAATTCAAAACCCTCCGGCTACGTGTGCCTGTTCAACTCTGAGGTGGAGGAGAATGGTCCAAGAATGGAAGAAATCCCTATTGTCAGAGACTTTCCGGAAGTATTTGCTGACGAGATCCCTGGTCTGCCACCAAGAAGAGAGATTGAATTCGGTATCGATCTAGTTCTGGGAGCTGGTCCCATTTCTATTGCTCCTTATAGAATGGCACCACCGAAAATGGCTGAAATGAAGAAGCAGATTGAGGAGCTGTTGCAGAAGCAGATGATTCGACCAAGCGTGTCACCTTGGGGTGCTCCGGTTTTGTTTGTCAAGAAGAAGGATGGCATCATGAGGATGTGCATCGACTACAGACAATTGAATAAGGTCACGATCAAGAACAAGTATCCATTGCCGAGGATAGATGACCTTATGGATCAAGTCTGTGGGGCATCAATATTTTTCAAGATTGATTTGAGGTCGGGGTACCATCAAATCAGGATTAGAGAAGAGGATATCTCTAAGATTGCATTCCGATCTCGATACGGACATTATGAGTATGTTGTGATGCCATTCGGATTGACTAATGCACCAGCTATCTTCATGGACTACATGAATCGGATCTTTAGACCTTATTTAGATTCATTCGTGGTTGTATTCATTGATGATATTCTCATTTACTCTAAGAGCCCAGAGGAGTATGCTGAACACTTGGGGATAGTGTTAAGCATCTTAAAGGAGAAGCAGTTGTACGCCAAACTTACAAAGTGTGAGTTTTGGCTGAAGGAGGTTAAGTTCTTGGGACATGTGATTTCGGACAAAGGAATAGCCGTTGATCCGACGAAGGTAAGTTCGGTTTTGCAATGGGAGCAACCAAAGTCGGTCACGGAGGTGAGAAGCTTTCTTGGTTTGGCTGGCTACTATAGAAGATTTATTGAAGGATTCTCGAAGATCGCACTGCCTTTGACGAAATTGACTGGGAAAGATCAACCATTTCTATGGGATGAGAAATGTGAAAGGAGTTTTCAAGAGTTGAAGGAAAGGTTGACATCATCTCCTGTATTGGTTCTGCCCGATACACAGAAGAGTTTTGATGTGTATTGTGACGCATCGAAACAAGGTCTTGGGAGTGTTTTGATGCAAGAAGGGCAAGTCGTCGCCTACGCCTCGAGACAGCTAAAAGTTCATGAAATGAACTATCCAACTCATGATCTGGAGCTGGAAATTGTGGTGTTTGCATTAAAAATCTGGAGGCACTATCTCTATGGCACTACGTTCCGGGTGTTTAGTGACCATAAGAGTTTAAAGTACCTCTTTGATCAGAAAGAGTTGAATACGAGACAGCGCCGATGGATGGAGTTTTTGAAGGATTATGAGTTCGAGCTCTATTCCCATCCTGGGAAGGCAAATGTCGTGGCGGACGCATTAAGTAGAAGGGCAATGCACATCAGTGCGATGATGGTCAGAGAAGCTGCATTGATAGAGGAGTTCCGAGATCTGAGCCTGACGATGCAAGTGGAGCCGACAAGCATTAAAATGGGGATGCTGCAGATTGCTAATGAGTTTCTGCAAAGGATTCGGGAATTACAACACAAGGATGAGAAGCTGATGGAAAGAAATAAGTTGATGCAAGAAGGTAAGGAGTTGGAATTTCAAGAAGGAAAGGATGGAATCTTGCGTTTTAAGACAAGGATATGTGTCCCTGATGATTTGGAAGTGAGAAGAATGATTCTGGATGAAGCGCATAAGAGTAAGATGAGTATGCATCCAGGAGCTACTAAGATGTACCAGGATCTAAAGAAGATATTTTGGTGGCCTGGTTTGAAGAAAGACGTAGCTGAGTATGTGGCCTGTTGTTTGGTGTGTCAAAAGGCGAAAGTGGAACATCAAAGGCCAGGAGGAGAGTTACTTTCCTTGGAAGTTCCCGTGTGGAAATGGGATGGTATCTCGATGGATTTTGTGTCGGGATTGCCAAGGACATCTACTGGTCATGATGCAATTTTGGTGATCGTGGATCGTCTAACCATGTCAGCGCATTTTATTCCTGTTAACATGCGCTACTCTTTGGAGAAGTTCACCCAATTGTATATCAAGGAAGTTGTTCGTCTGCATGGGGTACCATCAAGCATTGTGTCAGATCACGATCCGAGGTTTACATCGAAGTTTTGGGAAGATCTGCATAGAGCCTTGGGTTCAAGATTGAAGTTGAGTTCTGCATACTCTGATTTTATTAGTCAACTTCATTATTAATCAAATGTTGGTGAAAAGGAATTTTCAAGGGAAGGAAAATTCTTATTTTCAGATCTTTTTTCAAAAATAACAAGTCCAAGTGATCATAAACTTATTATTTTTCTTATAATGTAAGATGATATACAAGGAGTGTTACACTTTTATGGTATCAGAGCAATGGTCCTGACTTCTGGTCCTTGGGTGTGTGGTCCAATACGCTGGTCATCGATATCTGCGATATTTCCCGGGAAGTATGCTTTCATATACTTCCAAACTAGAGCTAAGGTTATGTGTAATGGCTCTAGATAAGTAACTTATTCTGCTATTAAGAAGTGTTCGATGTAGTCTAAGTAGAGGTATGATAGTTGTATGCTTCTCTTTAGACATGTTGTAAACCCAAAACCATAGTGTTGGTTTATCAGTTCTCATAGAACCAGTGATAAGGAAATCTTAAGGAGTTGTAGTTAAGTCCTTGACTCTAGGGAAGAGTGTTTACTGTGACACCCTCAAAATAACCCAAGTAATTAATACAAAATAAAGGCTATTACTTTAGAATATATGGACTTGTTGAATATTAGAAAATACTGGATTCAAAATTGTCTTTTATATTTCCTAAAGAGTCGGGTGCACAAACCAAAACATAGGATATTTGGAGAATAGTTCACGTATTACTTTTAAAATCGAATTCGGCATTTGCTTTGCTCAAAAGATAGTTTCGCAAATCTTAGATAGCATTCTCTTTGAAGATAGATGTATTATGTTTCATATAAAGGAACTTAAGTAATGCCATCCAGTTTTCATCCAACCAAGTGATACCGTTTCCAAAATGTCATAACCGAATTCTTTTAAGTCAATATCAGAGTAAGCGGAAATAACAGGACTATGAAATATACCATAACACAGATTTTATATATGACAAAGGTTCGTAATGCATAGTCCAGTGGTAAAGATCTCCAAAATCCCAGAACAAGTCCATAAGGCTATGTATTTATATGTACATCAAAATAGACCATGACTCAAGAGTTTTCAAAAGAAATTCCCACAATATATAAAACTCCAAAGCTGGTCTCATAGCACTGGTAGCGGCAGTAGTAGTAGTAGAAGTCCTCCAAGAAGTAACAGTAGTCATCATCCAACATCTCCAGCAGCAATTTCCTCCACAACATCCACCACGCCGGATCCCTGGTTCACATCATTTACCCTATGCATGTACTTAAGGATTATCGTTCCTTCCTCGACTCCCAGTAGAATGAACGATAGGCTCGCCTCCGCTCCCGTCTTCGACAAGAGCCTCCTTGATCTTATTTGAAGGAGTAGGTACCCTACCGCTGGGTACAAGGTCTGATGAAGACGTGACCTTAATAGGACTCCTTTAAATAGATGGGGGAGTCTCTTCTCGAACGACTCTAAAATAGAAAGGGTGTGACCGGGTAGATTGGAATTGAAAAACTCTGATACGAGCGAGCTGATCGAGTGGGAGTTATTCCATAGTATGTATAAAAAGTTGGTACATGCATATTGTATATGATGGGAATCCTAGACCTACGAGGACGGTTCCGAATCAGTGGTTTAGGGTGGTAAAAAGGAAATCTCTACCTCCCTCTCATACAACACTCGGAGATCCTCGTAGATTCATTATGCCACTAAGAAGTGGCCGGATCTCGAAGCAAGCGATGTAGCGTGACATCACCTACAAGGGCATAGGGGTAAGCAATTCTATACACATAACCAATAGAGCATAAATGTTGAAGCAACATAATTATGCACAAATATAACCCCAAATCAGTTAATAGCCACAGTTAACACTTAGCAAACACTTAATACAAATAAGATGTTCGCACTCATTCTTGATATCAAGCCTTAACTCAATTAAGGGTAAGTGGCATGATGCCTGCCATTCTTCTTTTTCTGAGATTCTCCATCTAATGTCCTCACAGACGTCAATCCAATACACAGTGCATTCCCAGATTACGAATACGTTACCAAAACGTATGGCATACAAGCTCGGAAGTGATAAAAACGTCACACTATCTGGTGAACGTCACGTCGCCTAAGGACGTAAACCTATCACTTCTCATCATACAACAGGTGTGATATGTGACGCTCTCTTTTCTATCTTGAAAATAAGTAATATTTCCAAATAGTTGAATACTTGCTATCAAACTTAGGACTAGAAAATTTTTCCATTTTTAAATTAGTACATGCTCAATTATAAACTCTTTTTAACATGAATCGTTATTTGAATTCAGCTTAGTAGTATCTTAAGTTCGAAAAGGTTTTCGAGAGAACATTTCCTTAATTATAGACATTATTCGTCGTTCTTACTAAAACATATCATTTGTCTCTCGAGTTGGTTTTGAATATATAAAACATAAATTTATCGCCGAATCCTTTTCAAATAGAAATCAGAGTTCGCGGAAGTAAAAATATTACTTATGGGGCACTACTGAGGTAAAGAAAACATTATATATAAATATATGTGATAAGATAAAACCCCATCAGTACAGTCAGTAGCAAGTAGTAAAAAGTCGAGATAGCAAGTTTGGTGAAACATATACAAAACCAGCTGCAATAAGTAAAACCTCACTCTAAGACCTCCCAATATATACAATATATAACAAAATCCAAAAGCAGAAGTCCCAGAGCAGGTCATCCGTGTCCTCAGCAGCTCCTCAAATCCTCCACAGCTCTATCCCTAGGATCTAGGATCCAAAACATCTACGCTATGCAGGCTCCTATGAACCAGTGGGTCCACCTCTAGCTGAAACAGTCGGCTCAACATGCACCTCCTCCTCGCTCTCATCCTCCACAGGGTCCTCCTCGACCTCGCCCGACGGTGTAGAGACCCCACCACTGGGTCTAGGATCTGCAGAAGCAGTCCTATCAAAGTCAGTAGGACCAGGAGAAGGAGTCTCCTCAGTGACAACTCTATGGGAGGAAGGATGAGAACGAGTGGCAGCTCTGAAACGAAAACTATGAAAACGACGCATAGGTCGAGCCTGGGGTGGTCCTCTATATGTATAAAAAGGTGGAACATGCATAGTATACACTAATGGGACCCTAAATCGACGAGGTCGCACTCGCACCAGAGGGTTAGGGTGGTAGAGAGTGATCTCAACCTCCCCCTCAAAAGTGGCATGGTGCTCCTCATACGTCCATATGCCACTAGGGATAGGGCGTATCTCGATGCAAGCTAGGTATCTGGCCATCACCTAAACAGGGCACAGGGAGTAAGTATACACATATACATAATTGATAAAGACTAAAATTACAAACACAAGTATGTCATGGACAAATAATAATGCAAATACATATGAGCACACCAATTTTCAACATTATATCTCTTATAATGCTAGTGGCATGATGTATGATTTTCTATCCACAACTGAGGCCTCTAAAGTCCATCTTGGACGTCCATCCAATACACCCTTGTGTTCCCGGAACACCGACATTTGTTCCCAGAACATAATGCCGAACCATACTTGGATAATAAGCATCACTCCCGGAGTGTGCACCACGTTCCCAGAACGCATACGTTCCCAGAACACATAAAAACCAGGTCCCGGACACTGGCCACATATCTATAATGTGTCATCAAGTAGGTTATAATTTGGTACTCCCGGAGTACCCTCCTCATATTCCCAGAATATGATAAACGTTCCTACCAACCAGACTTCCAGTCTATATGGATGCACAAATATCGGGGTTGGTTTTATCTTTGCATTAATTATGTGATTTAGAAATATTCCAATTTCCTCTTTTGAATGATTTAATTGAGGCACAACCTTTGGCACATAATTCTCCTTTGAATTATCTCAAAAACATGCCTTTAAGTTTAGATTGGGAAAAATATAACCAATGGTATTAAAAAAAAACTTAACTTTTTATTTTTCAGATTCAGGTACTAACCGGTTACAGTTTCAGGCTAATCGGTTAGAATTACAGACCTGAACTGTTTACCATTGTAATTGTAACACCCCGATTTGACAACTTGAAAACAAAATATCTTTAATTAATATAGTGAAAATTTGGGCCAGTTTTTTTTTTTTTAAACAGTGTTACACAAGGTGAGAACACTTAGATTATCAAATCATATTTGCAATTTAAAATCATGTTCTCACATTGCATAAAACCTTTCAAGTTTCAAACCGAGATGCTACGAAACATCGCACTCTGAAACTTGTTTTCACAAAACTTATTTAAAAGCCCATATCTTTTATGTTTAACCAGAAAACTTAATTATGATCATCCAACTTTGTAAAACATCTTTCGGGTGTACATGTGGATGCAGCTAATGATGTCTAAGTACCTGGTAAGAGAATACAATACTTGGACATAGACATTATGACGGTAGATCTCCGTCCAACGTATGCTCCTCTGCAGAATCGGACCTTCGATCATCGAGTCCTCGAGCCGAGCTTGACCTTCTTCTCCTTCGAGACTCCATCTCGATCTCGTCTTCGTAGGCCAATGCTTGCAGCATCAATTCCCAATATAAACTACTCACTCTGTCACCTGTGGACATCATCGCAGAAGTCCACAGGGAAGGGAGAAAAACAGAGAGAGTAAGCATTCCGAACGACGCATCGTCGACGGTGTGGGTTTACGATAGGTAAAATATTAAGACGATACAACATACAACATTACACTTTCACAGCACAACCATACAACAGATAATTATGTAGGATGCATGAGGATGCAATGCAACCGTCGTATTAACTAACACGTTATCTTTCTCTTGAGGGAATCTCGTAATCCAGTATCTCACAAAGTCGAAGTCTCTTAATCAGTTTGTCTCGCCAAATCGAAGTCTCTCGATCGGCTTGTCTCGCAAGGTCAAAGTCTCTTTGTTCACATATCTCGAGTCTATAACATCAGGAATTCAGGCTTTATAGTTTAGGTCTCAAGTCTACATCTCCTCGGAATCCATCCACCTAGTCGGAAGCAATCAGGAGTACAGGATCTCTAACCACACCGGCTTTTACTGGATGGCAAAGTGAATGCATTCATAAAATAACAGCCCGGGAAAATAAATAAAATAGCCTCATCCGGCCGTGTTAGAGCATCCCTCTCACTGATCAAGATTTAGTCAAGGGGGTGTCAGTCGTCTTGTCTGGTGATCATGTGGTACTTCGTCCACACCACTGAGTGACCAGCTCCGACCGGTTCAGCCAGGGCCCCTATGGTTATTCCCACCTAGACAGACTTCTCAAGGCTTCTTGACGAATCACCGTCATTACCTTTCCCTATCCTAATCATCAAGTGAGTACCACGCAGGTAAACACCGTGTCTTCCTCTCCACTACTTCGGGTAAAGGTTTAAGGTCGTGGGGTTATACTTTTCTGTCCTAACGTCGACCCATCCTAAGTCATCTCCGCTATACAGCTCCGACTATATGCGGAATGCTTCTGTGGGACTCGACCACTATGTCTGATGGGCTCCGACCCATCCTGAATCATTCTTAGCATACGGCTCCGACCAGTATGCAGGATATCCACAATCTCTCTGACGGGCTACAACCCATTCAGAGTCAACCTCGCCATATAGCTACGACTATATGCGAAATATCAAACATCATTCTGACGGGCTACGACCCACTCAGAACCACCATCAGCATACGGCTCCGACCATATGCGGGATATCCATCAAACATTAATAGATAGGCTCCGACCTATCTCAACTCGCTCTCAACATATGGCTACGACCATATGGAGGCTATCTCAACATATGGCTACGACCATATGGAAATCATCTCAACACATGGCTACGACCATGTGGAAACATTCTCGACACATGGCTACGACCGCGTGGAGACCATATCAACACATGGCTACGACCATGAGGAAACCACATCGACACATGGCTACGACCATGTGGAAACCATCTTTGTAAACACTCAGTCATTGCATCCATGTTCACAGCATCGTCGTCATAATCACGTTGTCAGCTCGATCCACGTACTCGGCGTGTCAGCATCATCCGGTTCCACCGCGTGTTCCTTCCCTTAGAGTCTTACTCTAATCGTCGGGGGGATTCTTATAGTCTTTCTATGTCTTTTCTATTCTTATCTTATAACGCGGGATGATGTAATATGCTCATGCAATGACAATATAAGCAGCAATATAACTCAACATAAACAAATATTTCAACCAATCAATACCACGTAATGGTATAGGTCTGAGCCTTCGTATACCTCGATACAAATAATCACACAATTTATCGGGTATACTACTAACTACGTTAGACCTTTACTCCGACTTTGAGAGAGTACGGAGTGTCCTAATAGATCACCTAAATACCACGGTGTCTTAGGGAAGTTTCTCTCTCACCTCAACTCCAGCAAATACCTCGTCCGAAATCGTTGCGGGATCTCCCAACTGTCCACTGCTCCAACTTCCTGACTTATACGCACCTCGTACTAGATAGGAGACACTAACATCACTAGTCTATCTAAATAATCGCTATACTTAAACTTAAACCTCGTTTCCGAAAACTCCCTTTTACTTCTTGTCGGAAAATCGTAAAACATCAAGACTTTCTCAAAATCAAATTCCACTTTCACCGTACTTTAAATACTTTGAAATCATTATAAGAAATCAATGAAATCATTTTAAATAAATGGATCGGTTGCTGGTCCGTCTTGGACAGCAGCTCGCTCGATCCCGAAAACATCGAATATCATCATTTTTGAAATCCAACTTTTCTTAAATCACATACCATTTAAAACCCAAACTTAAAACCAACAAAACACATCTTCAAGATTGAAAAACAATTTAAATAAATCTGGACAGCAAAGATGCAAGTCCATAAGCCACTCTTTAGAAAATCCGAAAACACCGTAAAATTGCACTCTCTTAAACCAACTTTATCTTAGATTAAGTACTCATCAAAACTCAACCTCAAATCACTTTGAAAACATTTTTAAATAAGAAATACAACTTATAAAGATTCTGGACAGCATCATATGCTAAGTCCCAAGTTCATTTTTCATTATTCAAAACCAATTTAAATCCATAGACAAACTAAGTATCTTGAAAACAATTTAATAAACACTTTGATCAATAATTTATCAACCAAATAAAGTAATGAAACATATAGGCACATACAACCGAATCATACTCATACAAACACTTTAAATAAAACAAATTGGTTGTTGGTCCATTCCGGACAACCACAACCAAGCTAAGATTCGAAAACACCGAAAAATCGTTATTTAATCTCTTTAATATTCCATGTTAAAATGATCATCTGAAATGATTTATTTTCAAACATACACTTATGAAATCAAATAGGGCAGCAGCTAGTAAACCCAAAACATTTTTCAATTAATCAAATTCTTTTCAAGATCAATCAACATTCAAAAGATCAATTACAACATCGTAATTTAGTAAATAATTCATTTTCCTTTACTTCTTTTATCAAACAAACAATTCCTAGACACTTTAAACAAATAAATTCAATTAGCATGCATCACCTAAAACAAACCATTTAGCACATAGCACATAGCACATTTTTCATGTCATGATTCCAAACTAATAGCCTAGACCGAAACACCGTAAACAATCAATCTTGTAAACTCAATCATGCATAGTCTAGTCATACCATCAAGCAATCACTTATTCAATTATTTCAAGACATTATAATCACCATACAGATCCAGTCAAGTCATGAAATGAAGTACAAAATTCAGGTTTGTCAAAAACACTTAGATAAAGCTTTTGTTCAAGGGCGGGGAAAGCACAAAGGATAAGATCTAAAACTATACCAAATCAATTTGTTTAATTCTCAAAACTTCCAGAACATACCAATATATGTTAAAGTTCACCTTATAAAATTTCCAAGTCATTTGAACAATCTTAAGTTAGGTTTCCAATCAGATTTTGCATATAAAGCATGATAGAACTGTTGCTGACCTGAGGCCAAAATGCCATTATTAAAAATAGTGTTTCAACTCCGAATTGCATGAAAATTGGTATAAATCTTCCTCACACAATCAAGATCATCTCATAAAAATTCCAGATCATTTGGAGTTGTGCAAGTCATACTTTTTCAATTAAATTCGTCACTAACTCCAAATCACCTCAAATTTTACAGAGAGTCACACGACATGTTTAAGGAGCTACCATAAAAATTTCAAGCAATTTAGAGTAGCACAAGTTTGAAAATTCTATCCATCTTTAACTGAAAAACTTGTTTTCTCCAAAATTGTTTTCACAAGGTTTGCTTTTATAGAAATAGAAAATCAATTCCAAAAATCATTTAAAAATTCGGAGAGGTTCATTTTACCATACCTAAGACAGTGACAAAATTTCAAGAATATTGAACATATACAAATATTATTTATCAAGGTTAAAAACACACATATCCAATTTTCAGCACAAAGCTTTATCAAGTAAACTTGTTCATTTATTCCAATCATCACATAATCACAAGTCATCAAGTTGAACATCATATTCACATACTTGTTCATGCATATATCTTAATCAAATAAAGAGGTCAAAAGCATATATAAATCGAATCATGCATCACATAAACACTTAGACAAATTTTCATTGAAACCGCGTGCATCATTAGCCTTTCAAAAGTTATTTTCTCAAAGGATAGCCTCACAAATCAACACATAATTTCATGTCGTGAACACTTATACATTGAAGAGAATTCAACTCAAAAATTAAGGTCTAAACCGTGACCTTAAGTAAGTTTTCTTCAAAAACATTTTCAAGAATTCAAGACTTAAAAACAACTCTAGATCTAATAACAAGTTCACATAGTTCATCAAGCAAACAAAAGCATAATCTTAGTATGCACTTCTTACATGAAACCGTGGGCATCACATAAGTTCCTAGACAATTTAGGTTTCACATTTAACACATAGTATCATCTCAAATTGCATGGAAATCACATAACCAAAATCCAACATTAAAACTTCTAACCTAAAAATCAAGTCTAGACCGTGAACATCATAGTAAATCACATGATTTCTTTTCATTCAAAACATCATTACATTTCATCATCACACCATGCAAAGGATCAATCAAAAGAAAATCAAGTTCATACTCATAATAATCAACAAAACCGTGACCAATTTATGATTTCCTTAAAAGAATTTTCTTAGAGTTTTAAACTTCCAAAACATGCTTAGAATCTCAAGATAATCACATGCACATAACAAGATTCAATCATCAAAACTTCTAACTTAAAAATCAAGCACAAGCCGTGAACATCACAAGAAAAGTTACCAAGAAATTCAATCATTTTCAAAGATTTTTCACATTAGGATTCAAACATCAAGTATGGCAAAGCTCAAACATAGATCTCGACATGCATGCAACCAAAATTATTAGATCTTTGAAAAATCTTTCATGAAACTTAAAATCAAGTCTTCTTCTAAAACATTTTCAAGAAATCAAAGAGAAAACTCAAGATCATGAGAAAAACATTTTTCTTAACAAAACTTTTAGAATCAAGTTCAAAGATTAACATGTATGTTATCAAAAACATTAGATCAAGCATGAAAACTAGCATGCATCAACACTTTTCCACACAAAATCAAAGTTTAGAAAGAAAGGATGAAAAAGAACAAGAATCAAAGAAAAAGGTTTTAAAACTTTTAGATCATGAAATAAATCCTTACTTAGTTAAAACTTTTAAGAATTTCAAGTCCAAAATCCTTGGTTTCTCTCCTCTCCTCTCACGGTTCATCACTCATTTTTCTAGTCCATGGTCTTTCTCCTCTTCTTTTCACTTTCCTGGCTTGATCTAGCTTAGATCATGAAGAGATCAAGATGTTGAGGTTTGGTTCTCCTCCTCCCTCAATTCGGTCTCACTCTCTCTCACTTTCTTTCTCACCAAGAGTTTGATGATTCTCTTGGTTCTTTGTGTTTGGTTTAGGAAAATAATGGAAGAATGTGTGTGATTGTTGAGGGAATGATGAAGAACTCACTTACTCCCTCACGGTTTTGTGTTGATGTTGGTGTTGTTGTTGGTTGAGAGAAAGAAAGAAATGGTGAAGATGGAGTGAAAATGAAAGGGTGAAATGAACTCCCCCTTCTCATGGTTTGGTCCCTTTTTCTTTTAGTCCCACTTTCTTCTATTTGTCAAGAAGGGTTTGCATGGAGGGTATATTAGCAACACTTAAGGATTAAGGCATAAACTTGGAGACCAAGTTTTGCCTCAAGGTCCTCCCACGACCACCTTCCTCTTCCTTTCCTTTTCTTCATTTTTTTCTTCTCTTAGGTCATGCATGATGTCATGATGGTGATGTCATTGTGTTGACTAAGGTGTGCTACTTGGCAACCATGCAAACAAGCTTAGTGGCTTGGTTGAGCATGTGGCCATTCGGCCAAGGGTAATTAAGGGTAGGTTAGGTTAGTTAATTAGGTTTAACGCACTAATTAGGGTTCTAATCATGATTAGGGTAGGATTAGGTTAATTAATCTAGGTTTAATTCACTAATCCTTAGTAATTAGGGCTTAATCAAGGATTAAGGTGTTAATCAAAAACTTAATCACAGGTTTAAGGAAAACTAATTTCTGGATTAGCTTACTAATCAAATGGGTTTAGGGTTTTAAGAAAGTGATTAAGCACTTAATCAAAGATCAAGAGCTCGATTAGGGTTTCACTCATCGATTAGGGTTTCTAGAGGTGATTGGACTTGATCCTTTTGAAGCTTAGAGAAAATAATTTTTCCATGAAATCATATGAATCGATAAAACAAAATCTTAATTAAAACCTTAAACAATCAAGCACACAAAGTCATACACACAAGCAAATTTAAATAAGAACACATCATGAAATCAGAACTCTTTTTAAATTAATTCTTAAATCAATTAGGTTAAATCCACAGAGATGTATGAAGGGATTCATTTCTCAAATGAAATCACAAACAATAAAATTACTCAAACTCAACGAAATCATTCGCTTGAACTTTATTAAACTATTTGTTTTTCAA
The DNA here is from genome assembly GCA_037953625.1 of Crotalaria pallida. Lineage (NCBI taxonomy): Eukaryota > Viridiplantae > Streptophyta > Magnoliopsida > Fabales > Fabaceae > Crotalaria > Crotalaria pallida. The sequence goes on along the minus strand of CM075650.1, from coordinate 43,486,908 downwards.
ATTCCAGAAAATCGAAAATTGATTACGCAGTCGGATAAAATATTCATTGAAAATCATTTGTAAAATAATATCTCAAAATTCTTCTTTATTGAAAACTTATTCATATTAATCGGGAAAATACGGAATGTCACAGTAATTCAGAAAAACCCTTTTTTCTTGAATTCTTAACCCAATCCATAACAAGTTAAGCCTTGTTTTATGCCTCAAAAATCACTGTTTTCATCATTCAAAAGTCTAAATCACTTTCTCTTCTCAAATGAACATAATTTCCTTTTGAGTTCATTTCATTACTTAAGGCATTTAACTCTTTTCCTTTAAATCTGAACCTTGACATTATAGCATCTCATATTCAGATTACTTTTAATGAAATTAAGATATAGATTTGAGCCAAAATCACTAAAACCTCAGGACTGATTTAATAAATTGATTTTCTTTGAAATTTTACAGTGTGTAACCGGTTACAATAGCGAGTTACCGGTTAGATTATGCAGTCAATCCATTAAAACAAGAGTTTTAACACCTCATTCTTTTCTTTTCTCAAATCTAACCCAATTTCAACATTTACAGAGTTCATATGCCTTAAGATAAACATGTTCATACCCAGAAACACATTCAATTTGCATGCATCAAGCTTATGGTATTAATTTGCACAAAAATCAACACAAACACCATGCAATACCACAAAACTCATAGTCAACAATTAATTTCTGATTTCCAACCTTAAATCACTTGCATGCATCAATTTAATTTTGCTCAAACAGAATTGAGCCAGAATTTTGGCCTCCAAGCCTTTGTGCTTAAAACACATAATGCCCTTTTGAGTTTTGTTAACTCAAATCCTAATTCATTTGATTTTTAGTCTAAATCTAGTATAAGGTAGACTTCTCCCATACCTTAAGACAGAGTTTGATGAAGATTGACACTGAAATTGAAGAAAACTCCACAGATTTCTCACAAACCCAAGGTTCTGTTCTCAGCCACGAATTCCACCAACAGGGTCCAAAGACCAGAAGTTTTGACATAGCAAATGGCCAAAGAAATTGGGGAAAACAATTAGGACTCAAAATAGGTAACATGCACTAAGAGATAGAAAAGATTTGAGTCTTGATGGTGGCTGTACTTACCAAAATCAGAGCTGGAATTCAGCTTCCAGAACAGGAAGGGCACAGAACTCAGACTCCAACTCTTAACTTCCAAGGTTGATTTCTCCTTCCACACGAACCCTCAACTCACAAGGTGTATACCACTGAAAATCCCTTGATTCAAGCTTTTTAGAAATGTGTGTTTCGCTCTCTAACACTCAAGGAAGAAAACGAATTGCCCAAAACGAAATAGAAACCCTAATTTCCCTTCTTCAACACAAACCAGCAGCAATCAACCTCAAATCCTCAAAACTTCCACAATTTATAGACAAATTAGGTTAGCATGCATGTTGACGCGTGGTTTCCACTAAATCTGAGGCTGTAATCGTGGCGAATTCGTGATTAATCAAGTGATTACTCATCAAATTCCACTAACCCAGTTTTTGGGTTCATCGTCTAACCGGTTACAGGGCATTACTAACCGGTTAGATCAGTACAAAATTTAAAAATTAATATTTTTAAATCTTTCCCTCCAATAACCTTTTCCATATTACATTTAGGTCCTATTCCAGGGACTAGAATGCAATATTCTTATATTTTGCATTTATTTGCCATATAAAAATATTTCAACTTATTTTTATATTTAAGGCTAATTAAATACAAAACATAAACTTGGAATATTTCTATAAATTAATAATAAAACTTCTATTATTAATTTCCTATTATTCGGGAGACGAAAATTAGGGGTGTTACACTACTCCCCCACTTAAAAGGAATTTCGTCCCCGAAATTCTATCTTACAAAAATAACTCCGGATACTCTTGACGCATCTTCTCCTTTAATTCCCATGTTGCCTCAGACACGTCTGCATTTTCCCATATAACCTTAACCAAAGGTATTTCCTTTCCCCTGAGCTGCTTAACTTCACGATCTTCTATCTGAACTGGTCGGGTCTCAAAGGTCAGGTTTTCCTTCAGAGTTAGGTCATCAGGTTGGAGTTTTAGAATAACTGATGGGTCATGCACATATTTCTTTAATTGCGAAACATGAAAGACTTTGTGAAAATTAGATAAAGAGGGTGGTAAAGCCAATTGATAAGCAACAGGACCAACTCTCTTAAGGATTTGGTATGGAGCTATACACTTAGGCGAAAGCTTTCGGGTTCTCAAAGCTCTACTGATTCCTTTCATCGAAACTACCCGAAGGAACACATGATCGCCCTCTGAAAACTCTAATGGTTTCCTCCTCTTATCCGCATAACTCTTCTACCGACTCTGAGCCGCTTTCATCTTTGCCTGGACCATCTTAATCTTCTCAGATGTCTGCTGTATCATTTCCGGTCCAACCATCAAATTCTCCCCCACTTGGAACCAACATAGCGGGGTTTGACACTTCCTTCCATACAACGCCTCGAATGGTGCCATTCCAATGGTCACATGATAGCTGTTGTTGTACGATAATTCTGCAAGAGGTAACGCTTGATCCCATCTTCCTTGTTCTTCAAGTGCACAAGCCCTCAACACATCTTCCAAAGACTGGATCGTTCTCTCCGTCTGACCATCTGTCTGTGGATGATACACAGAACTCAATTTCAATCTTGTTCCCATAGCATCATGCAAACTTTTCCAGAATTGCGACGAAAATCTGGGATCTCGATCCGACACAATACTCGAAGGCACTCCGTGAAGACGAACTACCTCCTTGATATAGATCTGGGTAAGCTTGTTCAAAGGATAGTGCATATTTATCGGAATAAAATGCGCCGACTTGGTTAACCTATCCACAACCACCCAGATTGCATCATGATTTGCTGCTGTCCTTGGCAAACCAGACACAAAATCCATGGAGATGCTATCCCACTTTCACTGGGGTATCCTTAAAGGTTGCAACTGTCCTCCTGGTTTCTGATGTTCTACCTTAGCTTTTTGACAAATCAAGCATGCCGCCACATATTCTGCAACATCCTTTTTCAATCCAGACCACCAAAACATCTCCTTCAAGTCCTAGTACATTTTGGTTGATCCAGGATGCATACTCATCCGACTCTTATGGGCTTCGTCAAGAATCAGTCTTCTAACTTCCTGATTTCTTGGTATACAAATCCTTCTCCTGAAACGAAGGATTCCATCCTACCCAATCTTGAAGTCAGGTTCCTTTCCTTCTGAACCTAGTCTCATCTTTTCCATCAATTCTTCGTCTGCTTGTTGCAACTCCCGAATTCTTTCCAAGAACTCATTTGTGATTCGCAACATCCCTAACTTGATACTTGATGGCTCCACTTGTGTCAACAAGCTCAAGTCTCTGAATTCCTCAATCAAAGCTGCTTCCTTAACCATCATTGCACTTATGTGGATTGCTTTCCGACTCAAAGCATCTGCAACCACATTCGCTTTACCCGGATGATAGTGGAGTTTAAAGTCATAATCTTTCAAAAACTCCATCCATCTTCTTTGCCTCATGTTCAACTCTTTCTGGTCGAACAGATATTTCAAACTCTTATGTCACTAAATACTTGGAATATAGTGCCATAGAGATGATGTCTCCATATCTTTAAGGCAAACACGATCGCAGCCAATTCCAAATCGTGTGTCGGGTAATTCACCTCATGATTCTTCAATTGTCGCGATGCATAAGCCACTACTCTTCCTTCTTGCATCAACACACAACCCAGTCCTTGCTTAGATGCATCACAGTACACTTCAAAACTCTTGTGAGGATCAGGTAAGATTAACACGGGAGACGATGTTAACCTTTCCTTCAACTCACGGAAACTAACTTCACACCGATCGTCCCACACGAACGGTTGATCTTTCCGAGTCAACTTAGTCAAAGGCAATGCAATCTTGGAAAATCCTTCTATGAACCGACGATAGTATCCAGCCAGCCCTAAGAAACTTCTCACCTCAGTCACAGTCTTAGGTTGTTCCCAGCTTAACACTGAACTTACTTTTGCTGGATCCACCGCAATTCCTTCTTTAGAGATTACATGCCCCAAAAACTTCACTTCGTTCAACCAAAACTCACATTTCGTAAGTTTGGCATATAATTGCTTCTCCTTCAGGACTTTCAAAACAATCCTGAGATGCTCTTCATGCTCTTCCGGATTTTTAGAATAGACCAAAATATCGTCAATAAACACCACCACAAATAAATCCAAATATGGTCTAAAAATCCGGTTCATATAATCCATGAAAATAGCAGGTGCATTAGTCAATCCGAACGGCATCACAACATACTCCTAATGACCGTATCGAGATCGAAATGCAGTCTTAGGTACATCCTCCTCCTTTATCCTGATCTAATGATAACCCGATCTCAGATCTATCTTGGAGAATACTGCAGCTCCCCTAACTTGGTCCATAAGGTCATCAATCCTTGGAAAAGGATACTTATTCTTAATAGTGACCTTATTCAACTGCCTGTAATCTACACACATTCTCATACTCCCATCTTTCTTTTTTACGAACAGTAATGGAGCTCCCCAAGGCGAAACGCTTGGCCTGATCATCTGCTTCTGCAGCAATTCCTCGATCTGCTTCTTCATTTCTTCCATTTCTGGTGGTGCCATCCTATAAGGAGCAATAGAGATGGGACCAGCTCTAGGGACTAAGTCAATCCCAAACTCTATCTCTCGCTTCGGAGGTAATCCTGGTATCTCTTCAGGAAATACTTCCGGAAATTCTCTCACCACCGGAATCTCTTCTATCGGCGTTGACTCTTCTTCCCCAGAAGCCGAGAATAAACACATATAACCCTCAGGTTCAAGGGTCCTATATTGAATTGTCTTTTCCTCACAATTGATGATCACTTGGTTCTTCATCAACCAATCCATACCCAAGATCACATCCAATTGTAACTTAGGGAGACAAACCAAATCTACCTTAGAAATACGACCCAAAATTTCTACATTACACCCTAAACAGACTTAAGCGGTGAAAATCAGTATTCCCGTAGGGGTATCTATACTAAGATAGCAAGGTGAATCAGAAACAACAAGATTCAGCCTATTCACACATTCAGGAGAAACAAAAGAATGAGTAACTCCAGAATCAAACATGATTTTGCAAGGTTGGTTATTAAGCAGGAAGTTACCTTGCACGAGATTCGGGGTTTGGGTTGCTTCCTTCCCACTCAGGGTAAATACTCTTCCTTGTACCACAGGCTTGCCAGCAGATCCCTTTGCATCTCCCTTTGCAGATTCTTTGCATTCACGAGCAAAGTGACCTTGCTTTCCACACTTGAAACATCCTCCTGTGGACCAGCAAAACTGACCATGATGATAACGCCTACACTTCTCGCAATAAGGAGCATTATCACGAGACTTGTTCTTGTTATCCATCACCGCCTTGCCCTTACCCTTGTTCTTAGAATATGGTCCATTATTCCGATGATCGAACTTCTTTTTCCTTTGTGGTCCATAACTTTGTCCAACCCCTTTCACTTGACCTCCAATCAACTCCGCTTTCTTGTCATCTTCATACATTCTGCACATATCCACAAGTGCAGGGAAACTCTGAATCCTTTGATAACTGAAGATAGACTTCAGCTCCGGCCTCAGCCCACCTTCATACTTAACACACTTACTCCTTTCATCAAGGTTATTTAAGTAGTAGGGAGAGTATTTCATCAGCTCCTCGAATCTGGCAGCATACTCTCCTACACTCATATCCCCCTGCTTCAATTGCATGAATTTCACTTCCTTCTTTCTCCTCAAATCTTCTGGAAAATATTTATTAAGAAACTTCTCCATAAATACTCCCTAGTTGATTGCCCTTCTTTCAAAATTCAGCAACTGGACAATGTGATCCCACTAGTTTTCAGCTTCCCCATGAAGGATGTAAACTGCATAGGGCACCTTCTGTTCCTCAGAACACTCCAGAGTTCGGAAAATCTTGTTAATCTCATACAACCACTTGTTCGCCTCATCAGGTTTATATCCTCCCTCGAACCTTGGTGGGTTGCACTTTCTGAACTCCGACAGAGTCTTAGCATCATGATTCGCCATATTTCCAGTAGATGGGTTACTAGCTCGTCCTTGAGATGTCTGCTGTTGCTGCTGCATGCCTTCCAGCACGATCGTGATTCGTTCTAACATTTCGTTAGTAATATTTCTATTTCGGGTTGCCATAAAAAGACCTGCACTATGGGCTTTGGGTCACTAAAAAGGTCTTTGAAACATAAATGCTACTAACTTACTCAAAACATATTCAATCAACATTGAATACCATACTTAGCTGCATCATCGGGGCCATGAGGGACAGGACCAATGCTCTGATACCACCAAAGGTGTGACGCTCTCTTTTCTATCTTGAAAATAAGTAATATTTCCAAATAGTTGAATACTTGCTATCAAACTTAGGACTAGAAATTTTTTCCTTTTTAAATTAGTACTTGCTCAATTATAAACCCTTTTTAACATGAATCGTTATTTGAATTCAGCTTAGTAGTATCTTAAGTTCGAAAAGGTTTTCGAGAGAACATTTCCTTAATTATAGAAGACATTATTCGTCGTTCTTACTAAAACATATCATTTGTCTCTCGAGTTGGTTTTGAATATATAAAACATAAATTTATCGCCGAATCCTTTTCAAATAGAAATCAGAGTTCTCGGAAGTAAAAATAGTACTTATGGGGCACTGCTGAGGTAAAGAAAGCATTATATAGAAATATATGTGATAACATAAAACCCCATCAGTACAGTCAGTAGCAAGTAGTAAAAAGTCGAGATAGCAAGTTTGGTGAAACATATACAAAACCAGCTGCAATAAGTAAAACCTCACTCTAAGACCTCCCAATATATACAATATATAACAAAATCCAAAAGCAGAAGTCCCAGAGCAGGTCATCCGTGTCCTCAGCAGCTGCTCAAATCCTCCACAGCTCTATCCCTAGGATCTACGATCCAAAACATCTACGCTATGCAGGCTCCTATGAACCAACGGGTCCACCTCTAGCTGAAACAGTCGGCTCAACATGCACCTCCTCCTCGCTCTCATCCTCCACAGGGTCCTCCTCGACCTCGCCCGACGGTGTAGACACCCCACCACTGGGTCTAGGATATGCAGAAGCAGTCCTATCAAAGTCAGTAGGACCAGGAGAAGGAGTCTCCTCAGTGACAACTCTATGGGAGGAAGGATGAGAACGAGTGGCAGCTCTGAAACGAAAACTATGAAAACGACGCATAGGTCGAGCCTGGGGTGGTCCTCTATATGTATAAAAAGGTGGAACATGCATAGTATACACTAATGGGACCCTAAATCGACGAGGTCGCACTCGCACCAGAGGGTTAGGGTGGTAGAGAGTGATCTCAACCTCCCCCTCAAAAGTGGCACGGTGCTCCTCATACGTCCATATGCCACTAGGGATAGGGCGTATCTCGATGCAAGCTAGGTATCTGGCCATCACCTAAACAGGGCACAGGGAGTAAGTATACACATATACATAATTGATAAAGACTAAAATTACAAACACAAGTATGTCATGGACAAATAATAATGCAAATACATATGAGCACACCAATTTTCAACATTATATCTCTTATAATGCAAGTGGCATGATGTATGATTTTCTATCCACAACTGAGGCCTCTAAAGTCCATCTTGGACGTCCATCCAATACACCCTTGTGTTCCTGGAACACCGACATTTGTTCCCAGAACATAATGCCAAACCATACATGGATAATAAGCATCACTCCCGGAGTGTGCACCACGTTCCCAGAACGCATACGTTCCCAGAACGCATAAAAACCAGGTCCCGGACACTGGCCACATATCTATAATGTGTCATCAAGTAGGTTATAATTTGGTACTCCCGGAGTACCCTCCTCATATTCCCAGAATATGATAAACGTTCCTACCAACCAGACTTCCAGTCTATATGGATGCACAAATATCGGGGTTGGTTTTATCTTTGCATTAATTATGTGATTTAGAAATATTCCAATTTCCTCTTTTGAATGATTTAATTGAGGCACAACCTTTGGCACATAATTCTCCTTTGAATTATCTCAAAAACATGCCTTTAAGTTTAGATTGGGAAAAATATAACCAATGGTATTCAAAAAAAACTTAACTTTTTATTTTTCAGATTCAGGTACTAACCGGTTACAGTTTCAGGCTAACCGGTTAGAATTACAGACCTGAACTGTGTACCATTGTAATTCAGAAAAACCCTTTTCTCTTGAATTCTCCACCCAATCCATAACAAGTTAAGCCTTGTTTTCTGTCTCAAAAATCACTGTTTTCATCATTCAAAAGTCTAAATCACTTTCTCTTCTCAAATGAACATAATTTCCTTTTGAGTTCATTTCATTACTTAATGCATTTAACTCTTTTCCTTTAAATCTGAACCTTGACATTATAGCATCCCATATTCAGATTACTTTTAATGAAATTAAGATATAGATTTGAGCCAAAATCACTAAAACCTCAGGACTGATTTAATAAATTGATTTTCTTTGAAATTTTACAGTGTCTAACCGGTTACAAATAGCGAGTAACCGGTTAGATTATGCAGTCAGTCCATTAAAACAAGAGTTTTAACACCTCAATCTTTTCTTTTCTCAAATCTAACCCAATTTCAACATTTACAGAGTTCATATGCCTTAAGATAAACATGTTCATACCCAGAAACACATTCAATTTGCATGCATCAAGCTTATGGTATTAATTTGCACAAAAATCAACACAAACACCATTCAATACCACAAAACTCATAGTCAACAATTAATTTCTGATTTCCAACCTTAAATCACTTGCATGCATCAATTTAATTTTGCTCAAACAGAATTGAGCCAGAATTTTGGCCTCCAAGCCTATGTGCTTATAACACATAATGCCCTTTTGAGTTTTGTTAACTCAAATCCTAATTCATATGATTTTTAGTCTAAATCTAGTATAAGGTAGACTTCTCCCGTACCTTAAGACAGAGTTTGATGAAGATTGACACTGAAATTGAAGAAAACTCCACAGATTTCTCACAAACCCAAGGTTCTGTTCTCAGCCACGAATTCCACCAACAGGGTCCAAAGACCAGAAGTTTTGACATAGCAAATGGCCAAAGAAATTGGGGAAAACAATTAGGACTCAAAATAGGTAACATGCACTAAGAGATAGAAAAGATTTGAGTCTTAATGGTGGCTGTACTTACCAAAATTAGAGCTGGAATTCAGCTTTCAGAACAGGAAGGGCACAGAACTCAGACTCCAACTCTTAACTTCCAAGGTTGATTTCTCCTTCCACACGAACCCTCAACTCACAAGGTGTATACCACTGAAAATCCCTTGATTCAAGCTTTTCAGAAATGTGTGTTTCGCTCTCTAACACTCAAGGAAGAAAACGAATTGCCCATAACGAAATAGAAACCCTAATTTCCCTTCTTCAACACAAACCAGCAGCAATCAACCTCAAATCCTCAAAACTTCCACAATTTATAGACAAATTAGGTTAGCATGCATGTTGACGCGTGGTTTCCACTAAATCTGAGGCTGTAATCGTGGCGAATTCGTGATTAATCAAGTGATTACTCATCAAATTCCACTAACCCAGTTTTTGGGTTCATCGTCTAACCGGTTACAGGGCATTACTAACCGGTTAGATCAGTACAAAATTTAAAAATTAATATTTTTAAATCTTTCCCTCCAATAACCTTTTCCATATTACATTTAGGTCCTATTCCAGGGACTAGAATGCAATATTCTTATATTTTGCATTTATTTGCCATATAAAAATATTTCAACTTATTTTTATATTTAAGGCTAATTAAATACAAAACATAAACTTGGAAAATTTCTATAAATTAATAATAAAACTTCTATTATTAATTTCCTATTATTCGGGAGACGAAAATTAGGGGTGTTACATGATAAAAAATGTCACCACATCTGATGAACGTCACGTTGCCTAAGGACGTAAACCTTATCACTTGTGATTCACAACAGAGGTGATAAACAACGTCACCATGTCTGATGAACGTCACGTCGCCAAAACGTAAACCTTACCACTTGTGTGCATCACACCGTTGAAACATCAAATCAACAGTATACCACATACTGCCCACATTGTCCACCTTAATGTGTCATCGAGCTAGTAGCATCTTTTAGTATTTTCAGAGGTCCTCCTCATGTCACCCGAACAAGAGTAAACGATCTAATATCCAAACTCAAAAATGAATGTAATATCTTCACTTAAAGAAACTGATTGGTATATTTCAATAAGTAACATGCCACCCGAGCAACGTTATGATGTGCCACCCGAGCAACGTCCCGTCATCCAAACGGAATAACCATATAATCAATCAATTTCTTTTAAGTCCTAGATCACTTGGATTACTGTCCTTTAAGTATTAACCAAATGGTTCAGAATTAAAAATGATATTTTTCATATTCTTGATAAACTACTCGAGTGTTCTTCAATCATTTCCAAATTACTCGAGTAGTTCTCATTTACTCGAGTTGTTCATGTCTTTCTGAGGATTTGGGTTTCAGATTCATAAAAATACTCGAGTGATTCATGAGTACTCGAGTGTTCTTCATCAATTCCATAACACTCAAGTGACTCCTGCATTACTCGAGTGGTTTACCATAAAAGGTCCCCATACATCAGTTGATACTCGAGTTCTGGGCTTGGTACTCGAGTGTTCTGACACAAAATACATTGTTTTACCAAAAATTTACTCGAGTATAAAGCCAAGTACTCGAGTCTTTTCCTGCAGAACAGACTAGAAACTTGGTTTTAACATATCATTTTCAATTCTAACCATTTCTAATCCAATCCAATGATCAACAGAGCTTACATTATACATTTTAAACATGTTCCAACACAAAAACAACAACATTACACCGAATCAAATCTGAGCAACAATTATGCATAAAAACACATTTTCAACAACTTAACATACCAAATTCAGTTCCAAACACTTTTGGCATGAAAACAACTTGCATATAGCTCACATGCAACATATAGAACTTGCTTAGAACAACATTAGAACACAGGTTGGTCTCCAAACCAATTTCCCTATTCAAACTAAGCCCTTAGAGCCTCTTGGTGGCTCTCTAATCAAATGCATGCAATTTAAACTCTATCTAGTGAATAGAGAGTTTTCCCCTTACCTCTTAGACGTGAATCAACAGAGACTTTACCAAAACTTAGCTTCCAAGTTGAATTCCCCAAACTCCACACTGAAACAGAGCAGTTTCAGCAGAGCACCAAGATTGAATTGGTTGATGCATGAGACAAACATAAAAATTGGGGAAATTAGTCTCTATAAACTCTCTACAATTCACACTAGCTAAAGAAACAAGATTCAAATGAGGAGGTTGCCTGAGCTTACCAAAATCAAGCTCCAAAGTAAGCTCCAGGGAACCTGAGACAGCAAACAGACGCCAACTTCTAAGCTTCGATTCTTCCAATCTACGAACTCTCAGCTCACAATCTTGGTATATTTGTGAAGCCCTGAATGTGAGCTTCACAATGGTGTATGATTTGTGGTCCGAATCAACCCAGAGAGGGAGAATCGATTGAATCAATTCGGAAATCCTAATACACGCAACACTTCACGAATTGAGCAAAGGGGTTGGTGGATTCATCAACCATGGCTTAGATAGCCATTCATGAAGCTCATGCAACTCGACAGGAAAGCCATGGACGTGTTGAAGGCTTGATTTCGTGTCAAACGGCGGTGACTCGTTGGTGGTGACTCACCAAACGCACTAACTCGTCAACTCTGACCAAAATACTCGAGTACTCCCGAAAACACTCGAGTACTTTGACCAGTTTTTTGAAAAATAACAATTTTATTTTCTTTCCCTCCAAAACCTTTCTAAAATTACTTCAAGGTCCCAAACAGGGGCTAATGTGAAAATATTTATTTTCTCATAATAAACTATCTAATATTATCATTCATAATAAATCACTTGAAATCAAGAATAAAAATAATTAATTATAAATAAGCTTTAAAATTAACATATTAATAATCAGGGGTTAAAAATCTGGGATATTACACTCTTCCCCACTTAAAAGGAATTTCGACCCCGAAATTCTTCTTTAAAGATTCTACAATTTCCATAGTTACACAAAAGGTTGTTCTGGTGTTATATATTTTCAAAATATAATTGGGGAGAACCCTTCCCCACTTAAAAGGAATTTTCTTATACTTCTTCAAATTCTCATACTTAAAATGTTGTACAAGATATTTCAAATGAACTTTTCTCAAATAAAACTTTTGTGCTCCAAAGCATAAACAATTCCTTGTTTACATAAAAGGGTTTTTCTTCAACTTCCTCAAAAATTATCTTGCAATTGCTTCAAATGAAATCTTTTGACTACAACTCCTTCGAGTAATATCTTTTAAAATATATATATATATAGACATATTCCTTGATTCAAACATTTTTCCAAAAATCTTTTTTTTTTTGTAAAAACTTGTTCCACTGCGCACTCTGATCACTCAGGCACGAGTAAGGAAATATTCGTATGACTTCATTTCTTAACAGTTGTAAACATTAGGGTGATCAGTCCTAATCTTTAAACTATCAGTAATGAAATCATCCCTCTCGGATATAATCTTTCTCAAGAAAGACTATACGATTTACCTTTAAATTAGATGAACTTAAAGATAAAGAACATTATTGTCACTATCAGACTCAGTTAGATAGCCAAGTTCTAGAGAAACTTCCGTTGGGGAGACAAATACTTGTCCTATCCCGGTGGTTGATAATCTCTCTAGTCTTTAACTTATCTTTCTCTTTCTGTAGTGCCCAAAGACATTTATCACATCCAACTGTGATAAGGGTTTTGATCACAGAAATTCAAGTTAAAAGGCTTGCTCAGATTTCCAAATTGCAAAACGATTTAATTAATGCAGTTGAAGACATCTGACTACGTTAAATCAAATCGGTGAAGGGATAACTCAGACTACCTACATCCGAATCTAACTTGCATCCTGGCAGGACGGAAAACTCTACCACTCTTGATTTACTGGTTGACCATTCCCTTCTTGCATTCTGGTGAATAAGACTTCATTTTCTTGCGACTGAAATCAAATATCCCCTCAGTACATCACTATATCGTCCATGATGATGCACCCTACCTTCTCACTTTAAATTGACAAATAATTTCTTTCCATCGGCTTTTCAGTTACTTTCATGCAATTGGGGTTTCCTTAACCCCTTATGCATGAAATTCTGGTCCCCATAATTAATTCACTTATAAGCTTCCTGTGCTTTCCTCATCATCCATACCAATTCTACACATGCTCACTAATGTCAGGAAATCCCTTATTTCTCAATGGTTGATAACTGGTTTGAAGTTCAGACATCATTCTTTTCCGGATTTCGCATGTTTGAACCTCCCATCAAAATTGCCATAAAACATACTTCCTCGATCTTTTGAACTTGTCAATGTTTTCCCCAAGATCCATATTGTCCTACCTTATTTACAACAATTCAATCTCCTTTCTCTAATTTTTCAAATACTTCATCCTTGAGTAATTCCCAAGTGGCATGCCAATCCTTTGCTTCCCATATCATATTTACATAGTTCCATTACGTCTTAGCTTCACCACTTAGCATATGAGTGGTATGACCTTCACTCATCCATTTTTGCTTAATTCCATAATTAGCCTTAAATTTCCAAATCAACCAAATTCTTGACCTTAGAATGTCCCCTATGGAGCTTAGGTTTCTTCCCTTTTGAAATCAATCTCTTATTTGTCCTTAGTTCTTCAGTTCTTTGTTGCAATTCACGAATTCAAGTTAGGAATTCTGTTGTGATTTGCAACCTTCCCTCCTTACTTCTCGTCGTCTACTTGTATCATCAAACTTGAATCTATTAGATTCCTTAAAATCACTTCCTTAATCCCCATAGAGCTCACATGAATTGTCTGTTGGCCCAATTGTAATTGCTACCTCCTTTGCTTTGTCATGACGACGACAGAGTCTCTGATCATGAGCCTTTAAAATTCTGTCCGTCGGCGTTGTCCTTTGTTCAACTCCTTTCTGATTGAACAATTACTTCGACTATCCATGGTCATTAACACTTAAAGCGTAGTGACACGGGGAAAGGCCTCAAGCCCTCAGAACAACCATGATCGTTGCAAAGCTCAAGTCATGCGTCAAGTGTATCACCTTGTGTGTATTCAATCACTTTGATGCATACACATCCACCTTCCTTTCTTAAAACTTCCTCCTTCCAAGTCCGGGTCTCGACACATGAAAGTATGCTCCAATACTTTGGCATGAATCGAGTAGGAGTAACACAAGAGGAAATGTTAACTTTCCCTAAAATCACATCCAAATGTGATAAAGTATGATAGATCAATTTTAACTTAGTGTCGTGATCGAATACCTCGACACTAATTTGGGGAATTTTGTAACACCCCAAATTTTTGCTTCCTGATGTAATACAATTGTGATTATTGAAAGATTAATTTATAATTACTTTCTTAATCATAATTATATTTCACAAATAAATTAAGTTTAGTATGAGTTAGTATTAGTAATTGCAAAAGTAGAAAAATATTGGAGCAAGAAGATAATATGTAAAAATAAGGTTTTTACATATTAGTCCCTGGAAGAGGACCTAGAAGCAATATTAGGAAGACTTTGGAGGGAAGGGCATTAAAATAAATATTTTTGAAAATTTGACCAAAACACTCGAGTATTCCTGGAAATACTCGAGTAATCGAGTCAGTGGAGGACTCGTTAGTCCGGTTGATGAGTCAACACACGACAATCCCCGAGTTTGACACGAAAACACCATGAGTACACGTTAAGGACCTTCGTGTCGAGTTGCATGACGAGTGGGAATGTCTATTTAAGTCTTTGGTTGAAGATAATGGAGGATTTGGTTGGTTTTTCTCTGAAAATATAGAGTTAGGGTTTTCAATTTCGTCTTCCACGTTCTCCTCTGATTCTGAGAGTTGAGTTGAGTGATACACATCATTGTAAAGCTCACATCACGAGCTTTACAAAGACCTAAGATTTGAGAGTTGTGGTTGCCTGAGGAAGGGGAATCGAAGCTCGAAAGTGAGGCATTTTCTGTGACCAAGTTCAGAAACTTGAAGCTTGGAGCTCACTTCCAGCTTGGATTGTGGTAAGCTCCTGGACCCTATGACCCTCAAATTCGTTTATACCTCTAGTTTAAGTTGCAGAGAATTGATTCTAATCATTTTCCCCAATTTTTAAAACGATTTTGCATGTTAAATTCTCTGGTTTTGGTGCTCTGTTCAAATAGTGGCTGCATGCAAAGGATTTTTGGGTTTGAGCATTTCCAGCCAATTTCTCTGCAATTTCAGAGTTGAGTCACGAATTTGAGGTAAGGGTGAAGCTATTAATTCACTAGAATAAGAGTATATTGTGTGGAATTAGGTTGAGAGTCAATGAATGACTCTATGGGCATAGTTTGAAATAGGTTTGAGGCTTGGAGGCCCTTCTGGACTTAACTGATGGTTTGGACATGTTTATTTGGTCACATGCAAGGTGTACCAATGCTGAAAATGGAATGGATATATGTAGAATTGGAATTGGTATGTTAAGTTGTGGAAAAATGCATTTTTATGCATAATTATTGATAATCTGTGATTCAGTGTTAAATGTTGTTAATTCGGTGTTGGAACATGTTTAAAATGTGTAAGGTAAGCTATATTGATCTTTGGTTTGGACTGGAATGGACTATAATCGAAATTGGTATCTTAAAACTTGATTTTAGTGCTGTCTGTCTGCAAACACTCGAGTATTATGGGTAATACTCGAGTATTTTGCCTGTTTTGGGAAATCAATTTTCTGGAAAACTCAAGAACACTCGAGTATTCTGGAAATTTTTTTTAAGTATATTTCTGGAAATGAAAGAACACTCGAGTCTTGCCTGGGACACTCGAGTATATGGTTGAATCTTTGAAAATTTAGTTATGGAAACAAAGAACACTCGAGTACCAGGAGGAACACTCGAGTACTTTGATGGAGAAGTTTACTCGAGTATTTTTGGATCAGGACAGAAATGCAATTTTACTTTTAACATACCTAATGGGATATCGATTAAGATCAATTATGCTTATGGGAAAAAGTGTCATGTTCCAATAAAAGGACTGGGAAATTATTAACAACAGTTTAACCCACTGAAGGAATAATATTGGATGCACTTAATAAGATTATTGGTTAATCTTGGTGTATAATTTTTATGTGCATACATGCATGGTGTAAGGTTGGGGATAATTCGGTGGTAACTGGCTCGATGACACATTTTGGTAATGTGGGCAGCATTTGGGAATGCTGTTACGTCTTGGTGACGTTGTGTGCACACTATCCGAGCAGTTCCACAATACATGTTGGTCATGTATGCGAATTATTGGAATGAACGTTCAATGGACAATGGAACTGGGAGACATGCATCATTACTCATAATTAATGGTATTAATATAAATGGAATACATTCATCTGCATTTACCTTTGCATTGGATATTTGTAACTGGCTATTGTTACATGTTTTATTTATTCTTATTCGATTATGTGAATTATGTGCTTACCCCTTATTGCCCATGTTAGGTGATGGCACGCTATCTAGCTTGCATCGAGTTGCGCCCGCTCCCTAGCGGAGTGTGGTACTACGAGGACCATCGAGCCACATTTGAGGGTGAGGTGGAGGTGACTCTGTATCACCCCAACCCTTTGGCTCGTGTCCGTCCTCATAGGTTTCGCATCCCTATTATCTATACTTTGCATGTACCCCCTTTCTATACTTATCATGGACCACCCCCGACTCGACCTGTTCGTCGCTTCCACTCTTTCCGTTTTCGAGCTGCTACTAGATCTCACCCCTCTGCTTCTCGAGTGATTCGAGAGGAGACTCCTATACCTAGTCCGATGATTCCGGTTCATGGGACACCCTCAGCGGACCCAGTGCCCAGTGGTGGGATACCCACTCAGTCGGAGGAGGTAGAGGAGGACCCGGAGGAGAGCGATGGTGAGGACGAGCCAGTCGAGCACTCCACTGGGAGCCAGTGGGGAGTTGGGGATCCACCAGGTGATGCATAGTATATATGATTAGGATGTGGGACGGGTGGAGCAGCTGCTGGAAACTTTGGAGATCATGCTATGGAGGAGGATCACTGGACCACCATTGGAGATTTCACATTTTGCTCTATATATATATTGTACATATTTTTGAGAGATCTCAGTGAGGTGGTCTTATCTTTAGTTTATATTATGGACTTGTATTTTCGTAACACCTTCTATCTCGACTTTGACTTGGTTGTATGTGACTTTTATGGATGATGATATATATATACCTACTCTTTTCCTATAAATAGTTTATGAATGTGAAGTATCAAGTCAAGGTCACTATTTCCGCTTACTCTGATAATTACGGTATTTTGCTATAATAAGAAATGTTTTCATAAATGATTCTGGAAAGATTTTTAATAACCACAAATAAACACCAAGTTATTCTATAAGAGCTTTACGAAAGAATTTTTAATTATCTCTCTACTCGAGCAAGTCCATATACCCTATTCAAATATCAAAGAGAGTATTTCTTTATAATAAAGTAGTAGAATTTTGAAGGAGTGTGACAAATTTCATAGAGTCTCTAATTCTAAAACAATTAGGTTAATCCGACTTCAATCTAATCTCACATTTATAATGAGCAAAAGAATGGGTAACTCCCAAATCGAACACAGTCATGCAAAGCTGGTTCTTAAGTAAATGGTTACCTTGCACGAGGTCAGGAGACTGATTAACTTCTGCTCTATTCAGGGTAAACACTTTGCCTTGAGTCATCGGTTTGCTAGCAAATCTGGTGTGGTTACTTTTCACGGTTTCTCTGCAGTAACGTGCAACATGACCCTGCTTTCCACAGTTGAAGCAATTACTTGTTGCCCAACAGATCCTTCCATAATGATGATGCTTACACTTCTCACAATAAGGAGTATTAGTGCGAGACTTAACCTCATTCTTAACTTCATCTCTTCCTTTGCCTCGTTTCTGATCAAAATATGGACCCTTATCCTGATGCTCAAATCTTTTCTTTCGTTGTGTTCCATAGCTCTACTGGTTACCCTTTGCCTGATCAGCTAATACCTCAGCCTTCTTGTCATCCTCATACATTCGACACATATCTACCAACGTAGGAAAACTTTGAATCTTCTGATAACTAAAAACATATTTCAGTTCAGGTTTCAAACCACTTTCAAACTTGATGCATTTGCTCCTCTCATCGGCATTGTTCTGATAATATGGAGAGTACTTCATTAGTTCCTCGAATTTAGCCGCGTACTCACCCACACTCATGTCTCCTTGCTTTAATTACAGAAACTTAATTTCCTTCTTCCTTCTTAAATCTTCCGGAAAGTATTTATTGAGGAACTTCTCCTTAAACACACTTCAATTAATATCCCTCCCTTCATAATGTAGGAGCTGAACTGTGTGATTCCACCAGTTCTCAGCCTCGTCTTCTAGCATATAAACTGCATATGCCATCTTCTGAGCCTCAGTGCAATCTAATGTTCTGAAGATCTTATCCATAGTATGAATCCACTTATTAGCCTCCTCAGGCCTAAATCCTCCTTCGAACTTAGGTGGATTACAACTCCTAAAATCCGTCAAACTCTTAGTTTCCGAATTACCAACATTATATTGATGAGGCGGTTGTTGAGATTGTTGTTGCTGCCATTGATGCATAGATTCCATCACAGTGGTGATTCTTTCTAATATCGCATCGGTGCGATTTTGGTTTCTAGTCGTCATAATAGACCTGCGCTATTGCTCATGGTCACATACGATGGACTAAAGAAACATTCTCCACACAACTTATCCTAAGGTTATAACAATAGCTTTCATCAATGCATACAATTTCTACACTGTATCAATTGCTTAATTCGAGCAAGATACTAGTATTCAAAACAATAAACATGCCCTATGGATACTTGCTTGATGTTGATGACTACCATTCTGAAGCTACTTCCACTACTACAGGATCTGACTTTTGCTCTGATACCACTGAGTGTGACACCCTCAAAATAACCCAAGTAATTAATACAAAATAAAGGCTATTACTTTAGAATATATGGACTTGTAGAATATTAGAAAATACTGGAATCAAAATTGTCTTTTATATTTCCTAAAGAGTCGGGTGCACAAACCAAAACATAGGATATTTGGAGAATAGTTCACGTATTACTTTTAAAATCGAATTCGGCATTTGCTTTGCTCAAAAGATAGTTTCGCAAATCTTAGATAGCATTCTCTTTGAAGATAGATGTATTATGTTTCATATAAAGGAACTTAAGTAATGCCATCCTGTTTTCATCCAACCAAGTGATACCGTTTCCAAAATGTCATAATCGAATTCTTTTAAGTCAATATCAGAGTAAGCGGAAATAACAGGACTATGAAATATACCATAACATAGATTTTATATATGACAAAGGTTCGTAATGCATAGTCCAGTGGTAAAGATCTCCAAAATCCCAGAACAAGTCCATAAGGCTATGTATTTATATGTACATCAAAATAGACCATGAATCAAGAGTTTTCAAAAGAAATTCCCACAATATAAAAAACTCCAAAGCTGGTCTCATAGCACTGGTAGCGGCAGTAGTAGTAGTAGAAGTCCTCCAAGAAGTAACAGTAGTCATCATCCAACATCTCCAGCAGCAATTTCCTCCACAGCATCCACCACGCCGGATCCCTGGTTCACATCATTTACCCTATGCATGTACTTAAGGATTATCGTTCCTTCTCGACTCCCAGTAGAATGAACGACAAGCTTGCCTCCGCTCCCGTCTTCGACAAGAGCCTCCTTGATCTTATTTGAAGGAGTAGGTACCCTACCGCTGGGTACAAGGTCTGATGAAGACGTGACCTTAATAGGACTCCTTTAAATAGATGGGGGAGTCTCTTCTCGAACGACTCTAAAATAGAAAGGGTGTGAGCGGGTAGATTGGAATTGAAAAACTCTGATACGAGCGAGCTGATCGAGTGGGAGTTATTCCATAGTAAGTATAAAAAGTTGGTACATGCATATTGTATATGATGGGAATCCTAGACCTACGAGGACGGTTCCGAATCAGTGGTTTAGGGTGGTAAAAAGGAAATCTCTACCTCCCTCTCATACACCACTCGGAGATCCTCGTAGATTCATTATGCCACTAAGAAGTGGCCGGATCTCGATGCAAGCGATGTAGCGTGACATCACCTACAAGGGCATAGGGGTAAGCAATTCTATACACATAATCAATAGAGCATAAATGTTGAAGCAACATAATTATTCACAAATATAACCCCAAATCAGTTAATAGCCACAGTTAACACTTAGAAAACACTTAATGCAAATAAGATGTTCGCACTCATTCTTGATATCAAGCCTTAACTCAATTAAGGGTAAGTGGCATGATGCCTGACATTCTTCTTTTTCTGAGATTCTCCATCTAATGTCCTCACAGACGTCAATCCAATACACAGTGCATTCCCAGATTACGAATACGTTACCAAAACGTATGGCATACTAGCTCGGAAGTGATAAAAACGTCACACTATCTGGTGAACGTCACGTCGCCTAAGGACGTAAACCTATCACTTCTCATCATACAACGGATGTGATAAAAAACGTCACCACATTTGATGAACGTCACGTCACCTAAGGACGTAAACTTTATCACTTGTGATTCACAACAGAGGTGATAAACAACGTCACCATGTCTGATGAACGTCACGTTGCCAAAACGTAAACCTTACCACTTGTGTGCATCACACCGTTGAAACATCAAATCAACAGTATACCACATACTTCCCACATTGTCCACCTTAATGTGTCATCGAGCTAGTAGCATCTTTTAGTATTTTCAGAGGTCCTCCTCATGTCACCCGAACAAGAGTAAACGATCTAATATCCAAACTCAAAAATGAATGTAATATCTTCACTTAAAGAAACTGATTGGTATATTTCAATATGTAACATGCCACCCGAGAAACGTTATGATGTGCCACCCGAGCAACGTCCCGTCATCCAAACGGAATAACCATATAATCAATCAATTTCTTTTAAGTCCTAGATCACTTGGATTACTGTCCTTTAAGTATTAACCAAATGGTTCAGAATTAAAAATGATATTTTTCATATTCTTGATAAACTACTCGAGTGTTCTTCAGAATACTCGAGTGTTCTTCAATCA
Source organism: Crotalaria pallida (assembly GCA_037953625.1). Taxonomy (NCBI): domain Eukaryota; kingdom Viridiplantae; phylum Streptophyta; class Magnoliopsida; order Fabales; family Fabaceae; genus Crotalaria; species Crotalaria pallida. The sequence continues at coordinate 43,465,661 of CM075650.1, read as the reverse complement.
TTTCCAGATTACTCGAGTAGTTCTCATTTACTCGAGTTGTTCATGTATTTCTGAGGATTTGGGTTTCAGATTCATAAAAATACTCGAGTGATTCATGAGTACTCGAGTGTTCTTCATCAATTCCAGAACACTCAAGTGACTCCTGCATTACTCGAGTGGTTTACCATAAAATGTCCCCATACATCAGTTGATACTCGAGTTCTGGGCTTGGTACTCGAGTGTTCTGACACAAAATACATTGTTTTACCAAAAATTTACTCGAGTATAAAGCCAAGTACTCGAGTCTTTTCCTGCAGAACAGACTGGAAACTTGGTTTTAACATATCATTTTCAATTCTAACCATTTCTAATCCAATCCAATGATCAACAGAGCTTACATTATACATTTTAAACATGTTCCAACACAAAAACAACAACTTATTACACTGAATCAAATCTGAGCAACAATTATGCATAAAAATACATTTTCAACAACTTAACATACCAAATTCAGTTCCAAACACTTTTGGCATGAAAACAACTTGCATATAGCTCACATGCAACATATAGAACTTGCTCAGAACAACATTAGAACACAGGCTGGTCTCCAAACCAATTTCCCTATTCAAACTAAGCCCTTAGAGCCTCTTGGTGGCTCTCTAATCAAATGCATGAAATTTAAACTCTATCTAGTGAATAGAGAGCTTTCCCATTACCTCTTAGACGTGAATCAACAGAGACTTTACCAAAACTTAGCTTCCAAGCTGAATTCCCCAAACTCCACACTGAAACAGAGCAGTTTCAGCAGAGCACCAAGATTGAATTGGTTGATGCATAAGACAAACATAAAAATTGGGGAAATTAGTCTTTATAAACTCTCTACAATTCACACTAGCTAAAGAAACAAGATTCACATGAGGAGGTTGCCTGAGCTTACCAAAATCAAGCTCCAAAGTAAGCTCCAGGAAACCTGAGACAACAAACAGACTCCAACTTCTAAGCTTCGATTCTTCCAATCTCCGAACTCTCAACTCACAATCTTGGTATATTTGTGAAGCCCTGAATGTGAGCTTCACAATGGTGTATGATTTGTGGTCGGAATCAAACCAGAGAGGGAGAATCGATTGAATCAATTCGGAAACCCTAACACACGCAACACTTCACGAATTGAGCAAAGGAGTTGGTTGATTCAACAACCATGGCTTAAATAGCCATTCATGAAGCTCATGCAACTCGACACGAAAGCCATGGACGTGTTGAAGGCTTGATTTCTTGTCAAACGGCGGTGACTCGTTGGTGGTGACTCACCAAACGCACTAACTCGTCAACTCTGACCAAAATACTCGAGTACTCCCGAAAACACTCGAGTATTTTGACCAGTTTTTTGAAAAATAATAATTTTATTTTCTTTCCCTCCAAAACCTTTCTAAAATTACTTCAAGGTCCCAAACAGGGGCTAATGTGAAAATATTTATTTTCTCATAATAAACTATCTAATATTATCATTCATAATAAATCACTTGAAATCAAGAATAAAAATAATTAATTATAAATAAGCTTTAAAATTAACATATTAATAATCAGGGGTTAAAAATTTGAGATGTTGCATTTACCCTCACTAGTGTTAAAGTTAATCAACTTTTTGGACTAAGTGCAGGGCAGTCATCTCCTTAAAGATTAACCTTGTTGAGTTTGTTAAACTCTAAAGCTATCCTTTCTTTTGTTCCTTATGGATACGGGCATTGATCAAAGTTGCTCTATGTCTTATCCAATCTGCTATCTCATAGCAGAGGCTCCTACAAATCTTCTTGTAGTTGTTTCCAAGGTATGTCTGAATCTTTCTATTAAGGTATTAGACTTTGTTTATCTACCTGTGTCATGATTACATTTGATCTTAGACATGGTTTGGAAGCCGAGAGATCAAGTGATCATGATTAATGATGATAGAACAACCCTGTATTGGGATTCCCAAGCTTCAAATCTGGAATCCAATATATCCATGTGTTTTCTTCTGGGCAGCAGTGAAGAAAAAGGGGGTTAAAGAAATCTTGGTTGTAAAATCATATCAGGTTTACCCTTGAGTAAAGAGATAGAGTTTTGAATCAAGTTAATTCTTGACGCTGATTCTATCTTTACTACCCTTATAGTATGGTACCATCGGGAATGGTCAAATGGAAGAAACACGTAGAGAAGTTTCTAAAATGGTTATGGTTGGATCAGGTTAAAGGAGTCTAAGTGTTTTCTAAGATTGATTGGAGGTTGGATTACCCCAAAATCAGGATTCGGGACAGGGATACACTTAAGACTGCATTTTGATCTCGATACGGACATTATGAGTAGGAAATAATGTCGTTCGGATTGACTAATGCACCTGTTCTTTTATGGATTATAAGAATCGGACCTTTAGACTATATTTGGATTAGTTGCGACTTATTCTAAGAATTCGGAGGAGCATGAGGAACACTCAGGATTGTGTGGAGAATCCTGCAAGAGGAGTAGTTGTGTGCTAAGCTCACCAAGGACGAGTTTTGGTTGAGTAAAGTTACGTTCGCGGGGCATGTGATCTTTAAAGTAAGAAGTTAGTAGGGCTGGCTGGATACTACCGCCGGATTATTGAAGGATTTTCTAAGATCGCATGGTCGTTGACCAAGTTGACTTGGAAAGATCAACTGATTGTATGGAATGATAGGATGTTGTTTAATTATGGTGGGGTAGGGATGGATTATACCCCAATATAATATGATTAGTCCAAGAGGAATTATGGAAAATGTGAGTATATTATGATTTAAATAATTTCAGTGATGATTCAGTTGGAATCAAGGTATTAGATTATGATTAAATCCTATTTTGAGTTGGATTGGATGATGCAAAGAAAATGGTCTTGAAATTCTTTGATTTTTTTTTTAAACTGTACTTCATAACCGGTGAGAGTTTCTTGTAACCGGTTAGAAGCTGAAAGTTTAAAAATTTAAGTCAATTGTGAAGGAACATATGGTATCAATAAACATCTTCCTCCAATCCAAACTCAATGTCAATCACCTAAGTAAAATTTAAGGAAGGAGTTAAGGTGGTAAAATAATTTAATCCCTTGATTCATCATTGAAATTGATTTAAGAGGATTGAATCATAATATTTATGGACTAATCAAGAGTTAAAAATTAAGGAGCTGCTCCAATCGGAGAAGGTAGAGAATTGAGCTGGATGATGCAAAAGATTATGATTTTGAACTCCATTTTCATCCTGGCAAATCAAACGTAGTTGCAGGCGCTTAGAGCGGAAAGGCTATTCATGTGAGCTCAAGGATGGTTAAGGAGGCTATTCTGATCAAGGAGTTCAGAGACCTAAGTCTGGCAATGCAAGTGGAACTATCTAGCCTTAGATTGGGAATGTTGCCAATCACCAACGAATCTTTGAATTGGATTTCGTGAATTACAAACAGAAGATGAAGAGTTGGAAGAGACGAATGAGATTTAATCTTTGGAATTAAAGTCAGGGAATTATGAAGTGTTTTCTGGAACAACTTAGATGAGGAATCCAAAGGCATGAACTTCAAGAATAGATTATGTTCGAACCCCAAGTCAGCTATCAACTATCAAGGAATAAGGAATTTCTCGATGTTGGTAAGCATGTATGAGGACTATGGGGAAGCACATGAATTTCATGCGAGAAATGTCGGAGTTCCGAATAAGAGAAAGATTGATGAAATAAAGGCTCAACTGGAAAATGAGGAAAAGTAAATGGGAGAATATCAACCACGGAAATATCAAGGTTAAGACATCCTCGACTGAAGAAAAGTGACTAAAGAGGAGATAGGGAAGGGAACATTTGTCCATCTCATGGTGAAAAATGTGAGGCACATCACTTTGGGTTTAGTCGTGATGTACCTAAGGGGATAGTCAATCCCAACTGCAGGAAGCTGGAGTATTATTCACCGATTTATCTTGAAGGAAAAAGTGAGAAAGGACTAGACAACAAGTGAATCAAGCACGAGAAGCGCTTATCTAGTGGGATGTGAGTTGAGTATAATCCTGACGTAGATAACCCAAGTCTATCTCTTTCTTTGATCTGAGTTAACGTAGTCAAATGTTTTTCGATTACGTTAATCTAATCGTTTGAAAATATCAATATCCTGTTGGAAGTTCAACTCCAATTTTTCTATGATCAAAACTTTTATCACAATTGGATGTGATAAATATCTATGGACACTACAGAAATGGAAAGATCAGTTATGTCTAGAGAGATTAACAACCACCGGGATAGGACAAATCTTTGTCTCCCCAACGAAAATGTCTCTAGAACTTGACTATCTAGCTAAGTCTGATAGTGATAATTACCCTATCTTTAAGTTCATCTAACTTAAAGACCTGCCGTATGGTCTTTCTTGCAAAAGATCATATCTGAAAGGGATGATTTTGTTATTAATGGTTTGAATATTAGGACTGATCACCCTAATGTCTCGGGCTGTTAAGGAACGAAGTCATACAAATGTTTCTTGGATCGTGCTCGAGAGATCAGAGTGCGCAGCCCAAAAAGTTTATTGAAAAGTGTTTTATTTGAAGAAGGTTTATGTGAAATGAATCACTCAAAATAGTATTTCTTTTAAAATAATTCTTTCACATAAGAGTTTTTATACAAAGAACCCTTATTGTTTAGTTTGAAAAGTCTTTTCCTGAAAGATTTTATTTGAAATGTTTCAAAATAAAAGAATTATATTGAAACTCTTTTAAGTGGGGGAGGACCCTAAGAACAATTTTTTAAGAGAGTTAGATAAAGTTTTCTGGTATAAAAACATTTTGGAAAAGTGGAAAATTTCAGAAGACGAATTTCGGGGACGAAATTCCTTTTAAGTGGGGGAGTAGTGTAACACCCCTAATTTTCGTCTCCCAAATAACCAAGAAATTAATTATAACAATTATTTTATAATTGATTTATATTAGTTCTGAAGCTTTTAGTTTTTGTACATTATGTGTTTATATATAAAAATATGAGATATATTTTTATATGGTTATTTTGTACAAAAATGTGAATATTGTAATTTAGTCCTTGGGTTGGGACCTAATTGCAATATTAAAAAGGTTTTTGAAGAAAGAGTAATTAAATTATTAATTTTTGAATTTTATCAGTATGTAACCGGTTAGAAGGGCTCTGTAACCGGTTACATGATGAACTTAGAAACTGGGTTCGTGGATTTTGATGAGTAATCACCCAATTAATCCAGAAATTGCCACGAATCTCACTCAAATCACGCTGAGGAACGCGTGTCGCCTTGCATGCTGTTTGAATTCATCTATAAAAGGCTTGGATTGAGATCTGAATCAAGGTTTTGTGAGTGTTGGTTGGGAAATCCTTGTTCTAGGGTTCTTGATTCGTCTTGTGCGATTCTTCTTTTGTGTTGAGAGTTAGAAAACGAGTGATACACTGTTACAAATCTCACATCAAGGGCTTTGTATTGATATAAAGTTTGTGAGCTGAGAGTTCCTGGAGTTTGAGAACGAAGCTTGCCAAGTTGAGGTGTTGGTGCTGTCAAACCTCAGCTTCTGGTTTCTGGAGCTAACTTTGAAGCTCGATTTTGGTAAGCACACAAACCCTTTTGGTTTCAAATCTGTTCCTACCTCTAGTGCATGTTGCAGAGAATTCAATTTGACCATTTTCCCCAATTCTTAATTTGATTTTGCATGTCAATTTCCCTAGTTTTGGTACCCTGTCCAACCTTATCTGCATGTAGTGGATTTGGTGGAAATCTGTGTTGGAGCCTTTCTCTCTGCAATGTTTTGGATCAAGCACAATTTAGAGATAAGGGGGAAGCTTACTATTTGCTAGAGTGAGGATAAATATGTTTGGTAAATAGGATGAGTCACCAAGAGACTCTAAGGGCATAGCTTGAATTAGTTTTATGGCTTGGAGGCCAATTTTAGCTCATTTCTGGTTTTGAGCAAAGTTAATAATCTGCATGCAAGCTATTCTGATGATTGAATCATAATTTAAAGGTTTATTATGAAATTTGTGATATCAAGTTGTGTTTATGTGGAATTATATGCAATTTGAGTATCTAAATTTAATGCATGCAAGATAGGTATGTTTCTGTGGCTGAACATACTAGTATTAAGGTATATGAACTTTATTGATTGTTGAAATTGGTTAGATTTAAGTATTGAAAAGAATGGTATGCAAAACCTCACTTTCAGTGGGCAGACTGCATAATCTAACCGGTTATTCGAGATTTGTAACCGGTTAGATACTGTAAATTTTCAAAGAGAATGAATTTCTGAAATTGGACTTGAAATCTTACCATTCTTACTCAAGTTTATACTCTAATTTCACTTGAAATCAATCTGAAAATATGTTGATAAATACTGATTGGTTCAGATTGAAATTGAGGAATGAATGCCTTAATGTTATGAGATAATTTCAAGAGGAAATTGTGCTCATTTGGAACTGGATTATGATTTAGACTTTGAATGATGAATTCAGTGGAATTTGAGGTATAAAACAATGTTGAAATTTTGTTTATGGATTGGGTAGATAATTCAAGAAAAAGGGTTTTCTGAATTACAAGTTCAGGTCTGTAATTCTAACCGGTTAACCTGAGACTGTAACCGATTAGTACCTGAAACTGAAAAATAAAAGTTAAATCTTTTTAAGTGAAAAGTGGATACCATTAGATAAGTTTTTCCCAATCCAAGCCTAATGGCATGTTTTAAGTTAATTCATGGATGAATTTTTGGTGCCAAAGGTTATACCTCAAATTAATCATTCAAAAGAGAAATAGAGATATTTCTAAATCACAATAATTAAATTAAAGATAAAACCAACCTTAGCAATTTATGTGTGCTTTCATGCATAGTGAAAGGTGATAAAATAGGTTGCCAATGATTTTTTGTCATGTTCTGGGAACATGAGGAGGGTACGCTGAGAGTACCAAATTGATGCAACCTACTTGATGACACATTCTGGGAATGTGGCCAGTGTCTGGGACATGGTTTCTTTGACACGTTCTGGGAACGTGATGCACACTCTGGGAGTGGTGCTTGTTTATATTCCAAGTATGGTTTGCTATACGTTCTGGGAACGTATGTTAGTGTTCTGGGAACACATTGGTATAATAATGGAATTAATGGAAAAACTGACCATAATAATTGTGTGTACATTCATTCATAGAGAATGGAGATTAGGTTGGAGATTGGGTGTTGTTCTGGGAACATGACCCTGTACTCTGGGAGTACTAAACTGATGCAACCTACTTGATGACACATTCTGGGAATGTGGCCAGTGTCTGGGACATGGTTTCTTTGATGTGTTCTGGGAACACATTTGTGTGCAACCTACTTGATGACACAATTTAGGAATGTGGCCAGTGTCTGGGACATGGTTTCTTTGATACGTTCTGGGAACGTGATGCACAATCTGGGAGTGATGCTTGTTTATATTCCAAGTATGGTTTGATACATGTTCTGGGAACGTGATGCACACTCTGGGAGTGATGCTTGTGTATATTCCAAGTATGGTTTGCTATACGTTCTGGAAACATATGTTAGTGTTCTGGGAACACATTGGTTTATTGGAGGCCTCAATTGTGGATGGAAATCATGCATCATGCCACCTTCATTGAAAGATTTATTATGATTAACCGGGTGTGCTCATATGATTATGCATTCTGATCTGCTACATGATTACTTGTGTATTTTAGTTTTATTCTCATTTGATCATGCGAATATGTAAAGCTAACCCCCAAGCCCTTATTAGGTATTGATCGTGCATCTAGCTTGCACAAAAGTCAGTGAAGGGAGATGTCCCTTAGGTGCATGCAGAATATAAAAAGTGTGGATTGGGAACCCTTTACGCAGATATCGAGGATCCGGCCAGATGAATATTTGGACAGAGGACCAGTGACCAGCTCTATAACATCTCTATTTTTAATAGTATTTATATGATACACATTTTGAAAGAGGTATCATAAGATGAATTTTAGTTTCATAATAATACATATTAGGTATCCATGGACTTGTTACACTTGATATATTTTGGGAATATAATGAGATTATCTTACTATGTTTCCCCAAACTCTGATTTTATTAGTCAACTTCATTATTAATCAAATGTTGGTGAAAAGGAATTTTCAAGGGAAGGAAAATTCTTATTTTCAGATCTTTTTTCAAAAATAACAAGTCCAAGTGATCATAAATTTATTACTTTTCTTATAAAGTAAGATGATATACAAGGAGTGTTACACTACACACCACACATTTAGATATCTTTAACTTGATCATCTTTATACCTTCCTCCTAACTACGTATTGATCTTTGTTCACTGAAATCCTACTCCATTTTTTATAATCCATCTATTCCTCCTCACGCTAAATTTTACTGCAACCTGCTTGCTATAGATTATTCACATTGTAATTAATTATTTGTTTTTTTTAATTACAATGGTTTCATATATTCCTGTGTAGTATCACTACAATGAATACAATATTGGAATAATTTATCACGTTAAATGACTAACAAGTTGTAGTATAAGTTTGACTAACAGGTTGCAATACCCACCATACCATTGAATTAACCCAACTTATACAGTTTTTGTCAAAATTGACATTGCTCTTTCCCTTCAAGGCAAAAAACACAGAATTCATGATTATTCAAAAATTCATAGGATTAAATCAATGTAAACAGTAGATCTTTCTTCTTTTTTACAATGATCATTTTGTATTTATTTTTAAACTTTTATATCACCTTGTTTAAATTTACTTTCCATAAATGAAAAGTCTTATTAAAGGTCATTTCAATTTGTTGTTAAGATATACGCTTATATAAAATCCGTTGACAAAATATTTATTATTTTTCTATCAAATATAATAGTTAATATCGTTGAATTCATCTATACGACAGCAAACATATAATTACAAGGCATACTTGAATTCAACTTAAACATAGTTTGAAAGTAAATGACATAATGTGAACCCAGTTTTACAAATAAAGTAAACAAACATAGGTTGTTAGGCATACGATGTAGGTGAGATTACAATAATATGACATTTAACATAGAAAATAACTAAATTAGCAAGAATATGTAGCATCAACAAAATTTGCAGCTTCATGATTTGACTTGTCCATTTCTTCCTTAGATTGCTTTACCTGCAGTTTTTACAATAAACAATGTTGAGGATTTGTAACATGAAATTGTATTGCTATTACTTGGAGTTTTTATTGTTATTTATTCAATGTTTCAAATACACATGTTTTTGTTCAAGTTTAATATTTTCAGTTAACATACACAAATAAAACCAAAGTGGCCGATAATATTGAAGTTTATTTTCTCAAACAAAATATTAAGCATCATTATGTATTTCTAAAAAGTCTGGACTATTCCTGTTTGGAATTTTAATTTCAATTATGAAAGGCATTGTTCTTACATTAACTAATATTGCATAACTTTTTTAATATTCCTTCACTACCTTATCCATATATAGATCAAGGTATTGTCACTCACTTTAAATTGTCTTCTAAGTACCTGCAAATAAAATGTTATTCCAGGATTAGGTGATGATTTAATTTATTATTGATTCCTTTAATCAATAATAAATTAATTAAATAAGATACTCTTTTATAAAATGATTAGTGTATTACTAAAGTAGTAAATGTATCCATCGTATGCTGAATTAACGCATAGCTTAAATGTATCTCCTGGTTGGAGTGGTAGAGCACGAATAAAGTCAAGAAACCCTTGCCCAAAATATGCTTCATTTCTTTGCCTTTTTGCCCTATGAATTTGCATGTGTATATATTTCCATCTTCACAAATTATGTTGTACATCTTTCTGTCACCTGAAAAGGCATCCTCCACAAATTTCGCAGGCAGTGGCTGTAAAAGTATATATTCGTATACTTAAAATGAAATCACAAATCGTTACAAACATTTGATTATTTTGTAGCATTTAAAGTAAAAAAGATAACAAATGAAGATAACAAACCAATAAACCCTTTATGCATTGCCACTTTGTTAATGTAAAGTCCGCTGAGTAGTCAGGCCATCTTCTAACAACTGCACTTTGATGCAGTCATGTTAATATATATACACCTTTAATTTTAAGAAATCTGAATATTAATAGTTTTCATTATTTACCATAGCGGCAGCATTCGCATTTACAAAGGGGCAAAGTTGTATGTTGATTTTCCCTTGGATAACTCATCGCTACATTATCATACCTTATTATCTCAAACAACAGTTTATCTTTTGCAACAACCTCGAAGATAATTCTAACCTCACCATTAAGATTGTAATATCCCATTAGATTTTCCAACCCCTCAGTTATAAATAGTCTATCAAGATCAAGCAAGATATTTTGTTCTAATTTGATGCATGTTTCCAACTGGGTCCTCCAAGTTACGAACACAACATGTTTTCTCTGGAAGGAATTCCAAAACTCTCTCTTCTAACCTAACCAGTCCCTACAGCATAAAATTTTTCTCATAAGATCATATGTTTGTAAGAAAACTATGATTTTCCTCTCACCTTTCTTGGATAATAATCCTCTTCAAACTTTGTCGTGTTCATTTTCTATTTCAGCTTCTTTCTACACCAAATTCAACAAACTTTAGCATGCAATGATATCATTACTTCATCATCCACTAAAATAATACTATTAATATTAATGGAAAATGAAAAAAGTTGCATATGTTTGTATTCCTCCTTTTTATAATTTTTAACAAACACTGATTTCATAATAATAACGTAAAAAATTGTAGACGTGTAGTTCATTGTAAGCAAATCTAATCTCATTTATGGTGAATTTTCTACTTGAGTAAAGAAACTTACAATATTGAGCTTCTCTTTGTCAAGATGTGGAAGATTTTCTCCGAACATGCAGCTACAGGAACATAAAGAAAAAAACCCCGAACGAGTTTTTGATAGTATCAACTACGGTTTACTCCAAGTTAGTTGTAAGCGTAATTTGTGAAAAACTGGTGTTGGTGAGCTTTTTATAGAAGGCCTATATTATTTGAACTTAGGTCCCAACAGAATATTTTGATATGCCATATTTTAGTAACATATTATTTTTTCCAATTTCAACCTTTCATCCAATCATTTCATTCACTCCTCATTATTTCTACTTTTATCATCTCTCTCATCTCTAAACCACTATACATTAATTAATAAACACACTTACTTATAAAAATTAAATACTACTACAACTTTGAATAAAAATTAAATAGGGGCATTTTGGATAAATTATACCTAACACTTACAATAATAAACACTTTCTTAATTTGTGTGTCGAAGTCTAAAAGTTTAAAGTTCTGAAACAGAGGGAGTATCAATTTATACATGGATGCAACAATGTGACATGCAATGTGGACTGACACATATCACAACACGTAAAACTGCAATATGATGGAGACATTACAATCTTCCATTTCTCTAGGTAATTTATTGTATCTTTGAAAAATTTTCTACTTCTCAACTACCACCGCCGGTCTTAGTTATTTGAATTACTTACTCCATGCGTTCTTTATTACTTGTCCGGTCCTATTTATAAGTTACATTCTAGAAGGATTCTTTAGTCCTATTTATAAGTCACTTTGTATTTCTAGGAGACATTTATTACTATTTTATCTTATTTGCCCTTTGCCCATTGATGTGAAGTAATACAATGTGAAATTCCCAATGCAAGTTAAGAGGGTAAAATTGTAATGTTGAACTATTTTTTTAAAGTTTCAAGAAACTTAACTACCCTCCTTGGTCCATGTGATATGGTTAAGTATGCCCTATAAATAGTACTAGAGGGAATATTTTTTAGTTTTTTACAGACTTTTGGTTTCCTTTTATCTCTTTTATTAAGAAATTCAAAAGTTTAATAAAAGTTTTTTTTCTCATGTTTTATTTACGTAAGTAGTGGAAAAAAATACTCATACCGGTCCTATTTATAAGTCACATTCTAGACAAATTCTTTGGTCTTATTTTCATTCCTTATATTTTTATGAGGCATTTATATCTATTTTCTCTTATTTGTCCTTTGCTCATTGATGTGAAGTAATACATTGTGAAATTTCCAATGCAAGTTACGAGCGTAAATTTCTTATGTTGAAATATTTTTTTAAAGTTTCAACAAACCTAACTACTTTCCTTGATCTGTGTGATATCGTTAAGTATGTCCTATAAATAGGACCAGAAGGAGTAATAATTATTAAAATAGTGAGGGTATAGTGAGAAAAAAATTGTAATTAATGTATTGGAAATCTAAATAATGATTGTATTTATTATATGGTCTGGTTTTTGTAATAAGATAGATAAATATATAAAGATAGTATCTAAATTACATAATCACTATTTCATAAATATATGAAAAAAATTAATTTCATACTTATTAAGAAATATAATTCACTTCCTTGAATCTTTTTGATATTATAAAAAATTAGACTACCTTAAGTAATATGTACTGGTAATGAATCAAAAATTAAATGATAGTGTAATTATCACAATAAAAATAGAAATGAATAGATTTGTAAACTTTTAAATAAGGATAACATTGAAATGTTTATAAATTTTCTGATTAATTGGAGAATAATACTCCCTTCGGTCCCATTTATAAGTCTCATTTTTAAAAAAATTCCCTTGTCCTATTTATAATACACTTTATATTTTCTAGAAGACATTTATTCCTGTGACACCCTCGTTTTATATCTTGAAAATAATTAATATTTCCAAATCTAGAATACTTGCTATCAAAAGTCGGGAATGAAAATTTTTTCCCTTTTTAACGTTTACTTGCTCCATTAGAAATCCCTTTTACATTGGCGAATAACCTGAATTCGGCTTAATATTATTTTAATTACGAAAAGGCTCTCGAGACAATATCTTTTAAACATAGTAAAACATCTTCGTGATCCTTATGAAAAATATTTTATTTGTCTCTTGAGTTTGATCGAGTGTATAGAATATAAACTTATCGCCGAATCCTTTTGAATCAAAATCAGAGTATGCGGAAGTAGAAGTAATACTTGTGGGGCACTACTGAGGTAAATAAAAACATCATATATATATATCATGATAAAAACCCCACCAGTATCATTAGTAGCAAGTAGCAAAAGTCGAGATAGCAAGTTTTGATAAAACATATACAAACCAGCTGCATAAAATAAACCTCACTCTAAGACCTCTCAAATATATACAATATATCACAATATCAAAAATAGAAGTCCCAGAGCAGGTCATCCATGTCCTCAGCAGCTCCTCTGATCCTCCGCAGCTCTATCCCTAGGACCTAGGATCCAAAACATCTATGCTATGCAGGCTCCTAGGAACCAGCGGGTCCACCTCTAGCAGAAACAGTAGGCTCGACATGCACCTCCTCTTCGTCCTCATCCTCCACAGGGTCCTCCTCGACCTCGCCTGACTGTGCAGAGACCCCACCACTGGGTCGAGGATCTGCAGAAGCAGTCCAATCAAAATCAATCGGACCAGGAGAACGAGTCTCCTCAGTGACAACTCTGTGGGAGGAAGGATGAGTACGAGTGACAACTCTAAAACAAAAACTATGGAATCGATGCACAGGTCGAGCCGGGGGTGGTCCTCTATATGTATAAAAAGGCAGAACATGCATAGTATAGACTAAAGGAATCCTAAATCTACGAGGTCGCACCCGAACCAGAGGGTTAGGGTGGTAGAGAGTGATCTCCACCTCCCCCTCAAAGGTGGCACGGTGCTCCTCATACGTCCATATACCACTAGGGATAGGGCGTATCTCGATGCAGGCTAGGTATCTGGCCATCACCTAAACAGGGCATAGGGAGTAAGTATACACATATACATAATCAATAAAGACTAAAATTACAAACACAAGTATGTCATGGACAGACAATAATGCAAGTACATATGAGCATACCAAATTTCAACATTATATCTCTTATAATGCAAGTGGCATGATGCATGATTTCTATCCACAACTGAGGCCTCTACTAAAAGTCCATCTTGGACGTCCATCCAATACACCGTTGTGTTCCCGGAACACTGACATTCGTTCCCAGAACGTAATGCCAAACCATACTTGGATAATAAACATCACTCCTAGAGTGTGCATCACGTTCCCAGAACGCATACGTTCCCAGAACGCATAAAAACCATGTCCCAGACACTGGCCACATTCCCAGAATGTGTCATCAAGTAGGTTACTATTTGGTACTCCCAGAGTACCCTCCTCATATTCCCAGAATATGATAAACGTTCCTACCAACCAATCTTCCATTCTCTATGCATGAATGCACAGTTATTAAGGTTGGTTTTATCTTTACTTTAATTACTGTGATTTAGAAATATTTCAATTTCTCTTTTGAATGATTAATTTGAGGTATAATCCTTGGCACAAAAATTCACTCTTGAATTAACTCAAAAACATGCCATTAGGCTTAGATTGGGAAAAACTCAACCAATGGTAATCATTTTCACTTAAAAGACTCAACTTTTATTTTTCAGTTTCAGGTAGTAACCGGTTACAATCTTAGGCTAACCGATTAGAATTACAGACCTGAACTGGATTACCATTGAAATTCAGAAAAACCCTTTTTCTTGAATTCTCTACCCAATCCATAAACAAGTTTCAACATTGTTTTATACCTCAAATCCACTGTTTTCATCATTCAAAAGTCTAAATCACATTCCAATTTCCAAATGAGCACAATTTCCTCTTGAAATTATCTCATTACACTAAGGTATTAACTCTCATTTTCAATCTGAACCATACAGTATTAATTAACTTATTTTCAGATTGAGTTCCAGTGAAATTAGAGTCTAGATTTGAGTAAAAATGGTAAGAACACAGAACTAATTTCAGAAATTCATTTTCTTTGAAATTTTACAGTATCTAACCGGTTACAAATATCGAATAACTGGTTAGATTATGCAGTCTGCACACTGAAACATAAGGTTTTACAAACCATTCTTTTCATTACTCAAATCTAACCAATTTCAACACTCAAAAGAGTTCACATACCTTAAAATAAACATGTTTAACCACAGAAACACATTTAACTTGCATGCATTAAGTTTAAAGTATCAAATTGCATAAAAACTCACATAAACACAATTTAATACCACAAAACTTATAATAAACATTTAGATTATGATTCAAACATCAAAATCACTTGCATGCATAAAAACAAAATGGCCCAAAACAGAATTGAGCTAGAATTTGGCCTCCAAGCCTTTTGGTTTTAAACACATAATGCCCTTTTTGAGTCTTTGTTGACTCAAATCCTAAATCACTTGATTTTAGTCTAAATCTAGTATAAGGTAAACTTCTCCCATACCTCAAAGTTGTGTTTGATGAGTATTAGCACTGAAACTTGAAGAAAATCCACAAACTTCCGAAAAATCCTATGTTCTGCTCTCAGCCACGTTTTCCATCAACAGGGTTCAAAGACCAGAGAATTTGACATAGAAATTGACCAAAGAAATTGGGGAAAACAATTAGAACTCAATCTAGGTAATTTGCACTAAGAAATAGAAGTGATTTGAGGCTTAGGAGTTGTCTGTACTTACCAAAATCGAGCTTCAAAGTAAGCTCCAGAAATCAGTTTTTCAGGTTCTGCAGAACTTGGAACTGAACTTGTCAAGCTTCGTACTCCTTCCACACTCAACCTCAACTCTCAAACTTAGTATCTTTACAAAGCTCAAGATGTGAGCTTTGCAACGACGTGTAACTCTCAGCCTTACTCTCAGAGACAATGAAGAATTTCAGCAACGAACTCAGGAACCCTAAACAGAGCCTCCACACTCAATTTCAGCAAATCAACCCTAAATTTGTCAACATCCCTGGCTTATATAGAGGGATTTCCTTGCCATGCACGCCGACGCGTGTTCTCCACTGAATTTAGGCTGATTTCGTGGCAAATTCATGGATTAATCAAGTGATTACTCATCAAAACGCACTAACCCAGTTTCTGGGTTCATCGTCTAACCGGTTACAGGGCATTACTAACCGGTTAGGTTAGTACAAAATTTAAAAATTAATACTTTTTAAATATTTCCCTCCAAGAACTTTTCAATATTACATTTAGGTCCTAAACCAAGGACTAAAATGCAATATCTATATTTTTGTATTTATTTGCCATATAAAAATATTTCCACTTATTTTTATATTTCAGGCTAATTAAATACAAAATATAAACTTGGAAAATTTATATAAATTAATAATAAAACTTTATTATTAATTTCCTTATTATCCAGAAGACGAAAATTAGGGATGTTACACTACTCCCCCACTTAACAGGAATTTCGTCCCCGAAATTCCAACTTACATAAACAACTCCGGATATTCTTGACGCATCTTCTCCTCTAATTCCCATGTAGCTTCAGACATGTCAGCATTTTCCCATATAACCTTAACTAAAGGTATCTCCTTTCCCCTGAGCTGCTTAACTTCACGATCTTCTATCCGGACCGGTCTGGCTTCAAAGGTAAGGTTCTCCTTCAAAGCTAGATCATCAGGTTGGATTTTCAAAATAACCGATCGGTCATGTGCATATTTCTTCAACTGGGAAACATGAAAGACGTTGTGCAAATTAGATAGAGAGGGTGGTAAAGCTAGTTGATAAGCAACGGGACCAACTCTTTTAAGGGTTTGGTATGGATCTATACACTTAGGTGAAAGCTTTCGGGTTCTCAAGGCTCTACTGATCCCTTTCATCGGAACTATCCGAAGAAATACATGGTCGCCCTCCGAAAACTCTATTGGTTTCCTTCTCTTGTCAGCATAACTCTCCTGCCGACTTTGAGCCGCTTTCATCTTTTCCTGAACCATTCTGATTTTCTCAGTTGTCTGCTGCACCACTTCCGGTCCAACCACTAAGTTCTCCCCCACTTGAAACCAGCATAGCAAGGTTTAACACTTCCTTCCATAAAAAGCCTCAAACGGTGCCATTCCGATACTTGCATGCTAGCTGTTATTGTATGTGAATTCTGCAAGGGGTAACACTTGATCCCAACTTCCTTGCTCTTCAAGTGCACAAGCCCTTAACACATCTTCCAAAGACTGAATAGTTCTCTCCGTCTGACCATCCGTCTGTGGATGATACGCAGAACTCAATTTTAATCTTGTTCCCATAGCATTATGCAGACTCTTCCAGAACTGCAAAGAAAATCTGGGATCTCTATCCGACACAATACTTGAAGGCACTCCGTGAAGACGAACTACCTCCTTAATGTAGATTTGGGTAAGCTTATTCAAAGGATAGCGCATATTTATCAGAATAAAATGCGCCGACTTAGTCAACCTATCCACAATCACCCAGATTGCATCATGATTTGCTACTGTCCTTGGCAAACCAGATACAAAATCCATCGAGATACTATCCCACTTCCATTTAGGGATACTTAAAGGTTGCAACTGTCCTCCCGGTTTATGGTGTTCTACCTTAGCTTTTTGGCAAATTAAGCATGAAGCCACATACTCTGCAACATCCTTTTTCAAACAGACCACCAAAACATTTTCTTCAGATCCTGATACATTTTGGTTGATCCAGGATGCATACTCATCCGACTCTTATGTGCTTCATCAAGAATCAGTCTTCTAACCTCCTGATCTCTTGGTATGCAAAACCTTGTCCTGAAACGAAGGATTCCATCCAACCCAATCTTGAAATCAGGTTCCTTTCCTTCTAAACCCAATCTCATCTTTTCAATCAACTCCTCATCTACTTGTTGCAACTCATGAATTCTTTCCAAAAACTCATTTGTAATCTGCAACATTCCTAACTTGATACTTGATAGCTCCACTTGTGTCAACAAGCTCAAGTCTCTGAATTCCTCAATCAACGCTGCTTCCTTCACCATCATGGCACTTATGTGAATTGCTTTCCGACACAAAGTATCTGCAACCACATTTTATTTACCCAGATGATAATGGAGTTTAAAGTCATAATCTTTCAAAAACTCCATCCACCTTCTCTGCCTCATGTTCAACTCTTTTTGGTCAAACAGATATTTCAAACTCTTATGGTCACTAAATATTTGGAAAGTAGTGCCATAGAGATGATGTCTCCATATCTTTAGGGCAAACACGATCGCAGCCAATTCCAAATCGTGTGTCGGGTAATTCGCCTCATGATTCTTCAACTATCGTGATGCATAAGCCACTACTCTTCCTTCTTGCATCAATACACACCCCAGTCCTTGCTTAGATCCATCACAGTACACTTCAAAACTCTTGTGAGGATCAGGTAAGATTAACACAGGAGACGATGTTAACCTTTCCTTCAACTCTCGGAAACTACTTTCACACCTGTCGTCCCACACGAACGGTTGATCTTTCCGAGTCAACTTGGTCAAAGGCAATGCAATCTTGGAAAATCCTTCTATAAATCGACGATAGTATCCAGCCAGCCCTAAGAAACTTCTCACCTCAGTCACAGTCTTAGGTTGTTCCCAGCTTAGCACTGAACTCACCTTTGCTGGATCCACCGCAATTCCTTCCTTAGAGATTACATGCACCAGAAACTTCACTTCATTCAACCAAAACTCACATTTCGTAAGTTTGTCGTATAAATACTTCTCCTTCAGGACTTTTAACACTATCCTGAGATGTTCTTCATGCTCCTCCGGATTCTTAGAATAGACCAGAATGTCATCTATAAACACCACTACGAATCAATCCAGGTATGGTCTAAAGATCCGGTTCATATAATCCATAAAAATGGCAGGTGCATTAGTCAATCCGAACGGCATCACAACATACTCATAATGACCGTATCGAGATCGAAATGCAGTCTTGGGTATATCTTCCTCCTTTATCCTGATCTGATGATAGCCCGATCTCAGATCAATCTTTGAAAATACTGCAGCTCCCCTAACTTGATCCATAAGGTCATCAATCCTTGGCAAAGGGTACTTATTCTTAATGGTGACCATATTCAACTGTCTATAGTCCACACACATCCTCATACTCCAATCCTTCTTCTTTACAAACAGTAATGGAGCTCCCCAAGGCGAAACACTTGGCCTGATCATCTGCTTCTGCAGCAATTCCTCTATCTGCTTTTTCATTTCTACCATTTCCGGTGGTGCCATTCTATAAGGAGAAATAGAGATGGGACCAGCTCCAAGAACTAAGTCAATTCCAAACTCTATTTCTCGCTTCGGAGGTAATCCTGGTATCTCGTCAGGAAATACTTCCGGAAATTCCCTCACCATAGGAATCTCTTCTATCGGCATCGACTCTTCTTTCCCAGTAGCAGAGAATAAACACATATAACCTTCAGGTTTAAGGGTTCTATATTGAATTGTCTTTTTCTCACAATTGATGATCACTTGGTTCTTCATCAACCAATCCATACCCAAGATCACATCTAATTGTAACTTAGGGAGACAAACCAAATCTACTTTAAAGACACGACCCAAGATTTCAACATCACACCCTAAGCAAACCTTAGCGGTAAAGATCGGTATCCCAGTAGGGGTATCTATACTAAGATAGCAAGGCGAATCAAAAACAACAAGATTCAACCTACTCACACATTCAGGAGAAACAAAAGAATTTGTAGCTCCAGAATCAAACATGATCTTGCAAGGTTGAGCATTAAGCAAAAAGTTACCTTGCACGAGATTCGGGGTTTGGGTTGCTTCATTACCACTCAGGGTAAACACTCTTCCTTGCACCACCGACTTGTCGGTAGATCCTTTAGCATCACCTTTTGCAGGCTCTCTGCAATCACGAGCAAAATGACCTTGCTTTCCACATTTGAAACATCCTCTTGTGGACCAGCAGAATTGGCCATGATGATAACGCCTACATTTCTCACAATAAGGAGCATTATCGCGAGACTTGTTCTTGTTATCCATCACAGCTTTGCCCTTGCCCTTATAATTCTGAGCATATGGACCATTATTTCGGTGATCGAATCTCTTCTTCCTCTATGGTCCATAGTTCTGTCCACTCCCCTTTCCTTGGCTTCCTACCAGTTCAGCCTTCTTGTCATCCTCATACATTCTGCACATATCCAAGAGTGCAGGAAAACTCTGAATCCTCTGGTAGCTGAAAATAGACTTCAACTCCGGTCTCAGTCCACATTCAAACTTAACACACTTACTCCTTTCATCAGGGTTATTCAAGTAGTAGGGAGAATATTTGTAACACTCCTTGTATATCATTTTACTATATAAGAAAAGTAATAAGTTTATGAATACTTGGACTTGTTATCGTTGGAAAAAAGGATCTGAAAATATTAATTTTCCCTTCCCTTGGAAATTTCTTTTCACAAACACTTGATTAATAATGAGGTTGACTAACAAAATCAGTGTTTGCGGAAACATAGTAAAGTCATCATATTATACCCCCAAAATATATCAAGTGTAACAAGTCCATTAATACCAAATAAGTATTATTATGAAACTGAATTCCTCTTATGATACTTCTTTCCAAAATATGTATCATATAAATTCTATAAAAAAATAGAAAGGTTATAGAGCTGGTCACTGGTCCTCTGTCCAAACATCCATCTGGTCGGATCCTCGATATCTGCACAACGGGTTTCCAACCCACATTTTCTATATTCTGCATGCACCTAAAGGACATCTCCCTCCACTGACTCTTGTGCAAGCTAGATGCACGATCAATACCTTATAAGGGCATGGGGGTTAGCTATACATATTCGCATAATCAAATGGGAATAAAACTAACATCCACAAGTCAACATGTAGCAAATCATGATGCATAATCATATGAGCACACCCGGTTAATCATAATAATTCTTTCAATGCAGGTGGCATGATGCATGATTTCCTTCCACAACTAAGGCCTCTAAAGTCCATCTTGGACGTCCATCCAATACATCATTGTGTTCCCGGAACACCGACATTCGTTCCCAAAATGTAATGCCGAACCATACTTGGATAATAAGCATCACTCCCAGAGTGTGCACCACGTTCCCAGAATGTGTAGCAAACCATACTTGGAATAATAAGCATCACTCCCAGAGTGTGCATCACGTTCCCAGAACGCATACGTTCCCAGAACGCATAAAAACCAGGTCCCGGACACTGGCCACATATCTATAATGTGTCATCAAGTAGGTTGCATCTCAATGTGTTCCCAGAACACTAACATACGTTCCCAGAACGTATAAAACCAGGTCCCAAACACTGGCCACATATCTATAATGTGTCATCAAGTAGGTTATAATTTGGTACTCCAGGAGTACCCTCCTCATATGCCCAGAATATGATAAACGTTCTTACCAACCCATCTTCCATTCTATATGCATGAATGCACAATCATCAAGGTTGGTTTTATCTTTAATTCTATTACTATACCAATGTGTTCCCAGAACACTAACATACGTTCCCAGAACGTATCGCAAACCATACTTGGAATATAATCAAGCACCACTCCCGGAGTGTGCATCACGTTCCCAGAACGTATCCAAGAAACCATGTCCCAGACAATGGCCACATTCCCAGAATGTGTCATCAAGTAGGTTGCATCAGTTTGGTACTCCTAGAGTACAGGGTCATGTTCCCATTAATTCCATTATTATGACTTAGAAAAACACAACTTCTGAATGATATCTTGAGGTATGGCTTTACTCATAAAATTCACCTTTGAATTTTAAATTTAACTTATGCTCATAGACCTGGATTGAGAGAATATAATCATTGGTATTAACAACCCTTATTCAAAAAATTAACTTTTATTTTTAAGTTTCAGGTACTAACCGGTTACATCACCGCCTAACCGGTTAGAATTACAGACCTGAATATAAAACCACTGATTTTCCAAGAATCTTTTCTTAAATTCTCTACTCAATCCAATAACAAGGTCTTAGCATAACAGAATACCTCAAGTTCAACACATAATATCATCCAAAAGATCTAAGTCATAATCCAATTTCATTTATGCATAATTTCCTCTTGAAATTATCTCATTACCTTAAGGTATTAACTCTTTAACTGCAATCTGAACTATAACCATAAAATCAACTTATTTTCAGATTGTTTTCCATGAAATTAAGGCCTAGATTTGAGTAGGATTTATAAGACCACAACACTGATTTTGTAAACTTATTTTCTTTTGCATTTTAACAGTGTCTAACCGGTTACGAATATCGAGTAACCGGTTAGATTATGCAGTCTGACACTAAGACATGAGTTTTAACAAACCATTCTCTTCACTACTCAAATCTAACCAAATTTCAACCTTTAACAGAGTACATATACCTTAAATAAATATGTTTAAACACAGAAACATATCTATCTTGCATGCATTCAATTTGGATACTCAAATTGCACATAATTGCACATATTTCACAACTTAATGCATCAATTCACATAATATCCAAATAAGTCATGAATCCAACATCAATATAGCTTGCATGCATCTCAATAACATTGCTCATAACAATAATTGAGCTCAGATTGGCCTCCAAGCCACTTAACCATTTCAACTTATGCCCTTTGAGTCTCTTGGTGACTCATCCTATATTCTACCACAATTTATTCTCATTCTAGCAAATAGTAAGCTTCCACCTTACCTCTAAGTTGTGCTTTATGAATTGAATCACTGGAATTTGCAAGATCTCCCCAGAATCCACAATCTCCATTTTCAGCCAACAACAGGTTGACAGGGTCCAAAAACTACAAGATTTGACACATGAATTGGACAAACAAATTGGGGAAAACCATCAATACTCACTCTATGCAACATGCACTAAATATTTGAACATATTTGAGACTCAAAAAGTGCATGTGCTTACCCAAATCGAAGTCCAAAGCTAGCTCCAGAAACTCAGAATCAGTGTTGACAACTCCAACACCCTTACTTTGCAAGCTTCGTTCTCTTGATTCAGGGACTCTCAACTCACAAACTTTATATCAATACAAAGCCCTTGATGTAAGCTTTGTAACAGTGTATCACTCATGTTCTAACTCTCAGAAACGAAGGAGAATCGAGGAGACGAACTTGCAAACCCTAAACAGAGCGATTCTACAACACTAAGGCAAAATCAACCTTGATTCAATCGTGATTGAGCTTTATATAGAACAAATTGGTGTTCATGAAAGTTGACGCGTGTTTCCCACTTGGTTTGGACTGGATTCGTGGCGAATTTTGGATTAATCCATGTGATTACTCATCAAACGCACTAATCCCAGTTCCTGAGTTCATCGTGTAACCGGTTACAGAGCCCTTCTAACCGGTTACATACTAATAAAATTCAAAAATTAATAATTTAATTACTCTTTCTTCAAAAACCTTTTTAATATTGAAATTAGGTCCCAATCCAAGGACTAAATTACAATATTCACATTTTTGTACAAAATAACCATATAAAAATATATCTCATATTTTTATATATAAAAACACATAATGTACAAAGACTAAAACTTTACAAACCAATATAAATCAATTATAAAATAATTGTTATAATTAATTTCTTGGTTATTTGGGAGACGAAAATTAGGGGTGTTACAATATTTCATCAGCTCCTCAAATCTAGCAGCATATTCTCCTACACTCATATCCCCCTGCTTCAATTGCATGAACTCTACCTCATTCTTTCTCCTTAAATCTTCTGGAAAGTATTTATTAAGGAATTTCTCCATAAACACTCCCTAGTTGATTGCTCTCCTTTCAAAATTCAGCAATTGAACAGTGTGATCCCACCAGTTCTCAGCTTCCCCATGAAGCATGTAAACTGCATAGGTTACCTTCTGCTCATCCGAACAGTCCAAAGTTCTAAAAATCTTGTTGATCTCGTACAACCACTTATTTGCCTCATCCAGTTTGTATCCACCTTCGAACCTTGGTGGATTGCACTTTCTGAACTCCGACAGAGTCTTAGCATCATGATTCACCACATTACCAGCATGTGGATTACCAGCTCGTCCTTGAGGTGGCTGTTGTTGCTGCTGTTGTTGCATGCCCTCCAACATAGTCGTAATACGTTCTAACATTTTGTTCGTATAATTTCTATTTCTGGTTGCCATAGAAAGACCTGCACTATGGGCTTCGGGTCACTAAAAGGTCTTTAAAACATAAGCACTACTAGCTTACTCAACAATCTTACTCAAATATATATTCAAATAACATTGAATACCATACTTAGCTGCATCATCAGGGCCATGAGGGACAGGACCAATGCTCTGATACCACCAAACGTGTGACACCCTCGTTTTATATCTTGAAAATAATTAATATTTCCAAATCTAGAATACTTGCTATCAAAAGTCGGGACTGAAAATTTTTTCCCTTTTTAACGTTTACTTGCTCAATTAGAAATCCCTTTTTCATTGGCGAATAACCTGAATTCGGCTTAATATTATTCTAATTACGAAAAGGCTCTCGAGACAATATCTTTTAAACATAGTAAAACATCTTCGTGACCCTTATTAAAAATATATTATTTGTCTCTTGAGTTTGATCAAGTGAATAGAATATAAACTTATTGCCGAATCCTTTTGAATCAAAATCAGAGTATGCGGAAGTAAAAGTAATACTTATGGGGCACTGCTGAGGTAAATAAAAACATCATATATATATATATATATCATGATAAAAACCCCACCAGTATCATCAGTAGCAAGTAGCAAAAGTCGAGATAGCAAGTTTTGATAAAACATATACAAACCAGCTGCATAAAATAAACCTCACTCTAAGACCTCTCAAATATATACAATATATCACAATATCAAAAATAGAAGTCCCAGAGCAGGTCATCCATGTCCTCAGCAGCTCCTCTGATCCTCCGCAGCTCTATCCCTAGGACCTAGGATCCAAAACATCTATGCTATGCAGGCTCCTAGGAACCAGCGGGTCCACCTCTAGCAGAAACAGTAGGCTCGACATGCACCTCCTCCTCGTCCTCATCCTCCACAGGGTCCTCCTCGACCTCGCCCGACTGTGCAGAGACCCCACCACTGGGTCGAGGATCTGCAGAAGCAGTCCTCTCAAAATCAATCGGACCAGGAGAAGGAGTCTCCTCAGTGACAACTCTGTGGGAGGAAGGATGAGTACGAGTGGCAGCTCTAAAACGAAAACTATGGAATCGACGCACAGGTCGAGCCGGGGGTGGTCCTCTATATGTATAAAAAGGCGGAACATGCATAGTATAGACTAAAGGAATCCTAAATCAACGAGGTCGCACCCGAACCAGAGGGTTAGGGTGGTAGAGAGTGATCTCCACCTCCCCCTCAAAGGTGGCACGGTGCTCCTCGTACGTCCATATACCACTAGGGATAGGGCGTATCTCGATGCAGGCTAGGTATCTGGCCATCACCTAAACAGGGCATAGGGAGTAAGTATACACATATACATAATCAATAAAGACTAAAATTACAAACACAAGTATGTCATGGACGAACAATAATGCAAGTACATATGAGCATACCAAATTTCAACATTATATCTCTTATAATGCAAGTGGCATGATGCATGATTTCTATCCACAACTGAGGCCTCTACTAAAAGTCCATCTTGGACGTCCATCCAATACACCGTTGTGTTCCCGGAACACTGACATTCGTTCCCAGAACGTAATGCCAAACCATACTTGGATAATAAACATCACTCCCAGAGTGTGCATCACGTTCCCAGAACGCATACGTTCCCAGAACGCATAAAAACCATGTCCCAGACACTGGCCACATTCCCAGAATGTGTCATCAAGTAGGTTACTATTTTGTACTCCCAGAGTACCCTCCTCATATTCCCAGAATATGATAAACGTTTCTGCCAACCAATCTTCCATTCTCTATGCATGAATGCACAGTTATTAAGGTTGGTTTTATCTTTACTTTAATTACTGTGATTTAGAAATATTTCAATTTCTCTTTTGAATGATTAATTTGAGGTATAATCCTTGGCACAAAAATTCACTCTTGAATTAACTCAAAAACATGCCATTAGGCTTAGATTGGGAAAAACTCAACCAATGGTAATCATTTTCACTTAAAAGACTCAACTTTTATTTTTCAGTTTCAGGTAGTAACCGGTTACACTCTCAGGCTAACCGGTTAGAATTACAGACCTGAACTGGATTACCATTGAAATTCAGAAAAACCCTTTTTCTTGTATTCTCTACCCAATCCATAAACAAGTTTCAACATTGTTTTATACCTCAAATCCACTGTTTTCATCATTCAAAAGTCTAAATCACATTCCAATTTCCAAATGAGCACAATTTCCTCTTGAAATTATCTCATTACACTAAGGTATTAACTCTCATTTTCAATCTGAACCATACAGTATTAATTAACTTATTTTTAGATTGAGTTTCAGTGAAATTAGAGTCTAGATTTGAGTAAAAATGGTAAGAACACAGAACTAATTTCAAAAATTCATTTTCTTTGAAATTTTACAGTATCTAACCGGTTACAAATATCGAATAATCGGTTAGATTATGCAGTCTGCACACTGAAACATAAGGTTTTACAAACCATTCTTTTCATTACTCAAATCTAACCAATTTCAACACTCAAAAGAGTTCACATACCTTAAAATAAACATGTTTAACCACAGAAACACATTTAACTTGCATGCATTAAGTTTAAAGTATCAAATTGCATAAAAACTCACATAAACACAATTTAATACCACAAAACTTATAATAAACATTTAGATTATGATTCAAACATCAAAATCACTTGCATGCATCAAAACAAAATGGCTCTAAACAGAATTGAGCTAGAATTTGGCCTCCAAGCCTTTTGGTCTTAAACACATAATGCCCTTTTTGAGTCTTTGTTGACTCAAATCCTAAATCACTTGATTTTAGTCTAAATCTAGTATAAGGTAAACTTCTCCCATACCTCAAAGTTGTGTTTGATGAGTATTAGCACTGAAACTTGAAGAAAATCCACAAACTTCCGAAAAATCCTATGTTCTGCTCTCAGCCACGTTTTCCATCAACAGGGTTCAAAGACCAGAGAATTTGACATAGAAATTGACCAAAGAAATTGGGGAAAACAATTAGAACTCAATCTAGGTAACATGCACTAAGAAATAGAAGTGATTTGAGGCTTAGGAGTTGTCTGTACTTACCAAAATCGAGCTTCAAAGTAAGCTCCAGAAATCAGTTTTTCAGGTTCTGCAGAACTTGGAACTGAACTTGGCAAGCTTCGTACTCCTTCCACACTCAACCTCAACTCTCAAACTTAGTATCTTTACAAAGCTCAAGATGTAAGCTTTGCAACGGTGTGTAACTCTCAGCCTTACTCTCAGAGACAATGAACAATTTCAGCAACGAACTCAGGAACCCTAAACAGAGCCTCCACACTCAATTTCAGCAAATCAACCCTAAATTCGTCAACATCCCTGGCTTATATAGAGGGATTTCCTTGCCATGCACGCCGACGCGTGTTCTCCACTGAATTTAGGCTGATTTCGTGGCGAATTCGTGGATTAATCAAGTGATTACTCATCAAAACGCACTAACCCAGTTTCTGGGTTCATCGTCTAACCGGTTACAGGGCATTACTAATCGGTTAGGTTAGTACAAAATTTAAAAATTAATACTTTTTAAATATTTCCCTCCAAGAACCTTTTCAATATTACATTTAGGTCCTAAACCAAGGACTAAAATGCAATATCTATATTTTTGTATTTATTTGCCATATAAAAATATTTCCACTTATTTTTATATTTCAGGCTAATTAAAAACAAAATATAAACTTGGAAAATTTATATAAATTAATAATAAAACTTTATTATTAATTTCCTTATTATCCGGAAGACGAAAATTAGGGGTGTTACAATTCCTATTTCATCTTTTCTGCCATTTGTCCATTAAAGTGAAGTAATACATTGTGAAATTCCCAATGCACGTTAAGAGGGTAATATTGTATTGCTGAAGTATTTTTCTAAATTTCAATAAACCTAACTACCATCTTGGTCCATGTGATATGCTTAAGTATGCCATATAAATAGTTACTTATTTTCACCGACACCAGGGAGTAGTATGTAATTTGGGTGATACTTCCTTACTCTTTATTTCTAAAATTAAAAACCCAAATATTGTGAAATGAAATGATTAATAAGAATTCAGATCTGTGTACATTGTGAATTTAAAAATATATTCATGAAAAAATCTTTATCTCTTTCTTTCATAAATGATTTTTAAATTTTTGATATACTCCCTCCAGTTCGAATTATAAGCAACTGTAACTACTTTTATACTTATTAAGGAGATTAGTTGATTGTATTTAATTTTCACAAATTTATAAAAAAAATTGATGTATTTTTGTAAGATAATATTGGGTATGAAACAAAAATTAACTAACATTACAGTTTTGTAGAGATGTTTTAGGAAAATGGCATTAGGAATGAATCCAAACTACCTAACTTTATTAAATTTTGTTTCATTTCCCATCGTTATTTTCCTAAAACCTCTTTTAAAATTCTAATTTTAATTACTTTTGTTTCATTCCCAATACTATTATATGTTTTTTGTTACTTATTATTCGAACAAGATAGAGTAATTTTCAATCCAATTTGTATTCTTTTCCCTAGCTTTAACTCTGAATTCACGGTTTCCAATGCTTTGACTCTTTCAACTGATATTCTGAAAAGTTTAATTTATTTTTAATGCATTTAGTATTTCCACCCATATATACGTGCAGTTCTTAAAGTTTTCCTTTCTGCTATTATTTTATGTATCACCTTAACTCTGAGACTTAAATTTTGCATTCATTTTAAAAGAATGTCGTTTCTACTTCCGATTTTAATTACACCGTTTTATTTTTCATTATATTTATTCCAGTACCACTTTCATAATTTAAAATTGATAAATTCTGCTTCTTATATCAAATTTTGCTGGAGTAAATATCGTTTAATGGATTTATCCAACGAGATTTAACATGAAGATAATAACCCTATTATAAGGCATACTTAACCTAATCTATATACAAATGAAGATGTTTGTTTTTATGAATTCACAGAGAATTTATTTTAAACATTATGATTTAGCCTTTAATTTTTATTTGAAGATTTACATTCTCTAATGAACAATTAAAAAACACATAAATTGTCAAATCATTTGCCATGTGCAAAAAAGGACAAATTCTATAAAACATTCATGCAAAATATAAAATGATCTATAATTAAGAGCAACCAAACTTTTGATAATCTGCCATATAAATAGGACCGGATGGAGTAGTTAGTTATAAATTTTATCTATTTAGCATCTTTTTATTATAAAATGTTTTCATATTTAGAGATTTTTCCTGTTTTTAATTTTTTTTAAATTTTATTGTATCCATTTAACTGTTAATTGCCTAATAAATGTGTTCAGTTACGTACTAATTGTGGTTGGTAACCAACTGATACACGTTTTTCACAATTTATTCAAATTTAAAGTTTAATACTTTTTTTTTTGATAAAATAAAAAATCATTAAACCAAACAAAACGAAATTATACATCAAATCCTAAAGTAATTAATTACTCCTTCCCACCTACTATGTAGGGTTGAAAGAATAATTAATCACTAAAATTATAATTCAGTTAGCAATCTATTAACTATTACATGATTACCTAAGCCATTAAAAGAACCAAAATAAAGAAAACATCTAGTAGCTACTTCTTTCTTGACTAATCTAAATACTTGAGACGGTGATCTTGTTTTCCCAGTGAACGTGCGCTTGTTCCTTTCCATCCACACATGATATAAACATGCAGCCATGGCAGCCACAACAATCATTCTTCTTTTCTTGTGATTAAATCCATGAGCCAGCCAGTGCAGCCACTGTTGGAAATTGGTGCGCCATAAATCCAGACCAATCCAAGTAGCCATCAACTCCACAAGTTCCCTGCTCCAGCCACAATCGAAAAAGAGGTGCTCCCTATCCTCAAAATTATCATTGCACAACACACAAGTTGGATCCTCCTCATCATACACAACAATATTGTCCCTTGTTTTTAATTTATTATGAACAGCCAACCAAAATATAAAGCAGTGCTTAGGCACTGATGCAGGATTCCATACAGTCCTAAACCAGAAGACAGTGTCTTGAGCTCCAAGCAAATGATTGTATCCATGCTTAACCGTGTAGACCAGACCACCCTGCCATAGACCATTGACATAAGCACTTCTGAATAAGTCCCTCAGCTTAATAAGTTGCTTCCAATGCCAACTAGCATGGCATGTTACCTGGTAAGACCAGAAATCCTGGTCCTTAAGATACACACCACTAATCCACTTCACCCACAAATAGTCTTTCTTCAATGCAATCTGCCACAATTGCTTTCCTAGAGAGGCCTGATTCCACTGATAAATTCGCTTGAAACCCAATCCACCAGCCTTCCTTGGTCTGCAGCAGATGTCCCAAGCAATGACAGCATTAGCCCTACCCAGATCATTCACACCCCAAAGATACCTTCTACAAATTTGCTCAATGTTCTGCATTACAGTTTTTGGAATTATGAAAGCACTTGCCCAATAGACATGCATGGAGAGCAAAACTAAATTGATTAATTAAGCCTTTCCCTTGTAGGATAGATTCCTTGTTCTCCAAGCATTAATCCTTCTCGTAATCCTATCAACCAGTACTTGGCAAGTTTGAGAAGACCACTTCCTTGCAGAAATTGGCAATCCCAAATACCTGAAGGGGAAAGTCCCCTTAGTGAATCCTGTCAAATTCTGTAATCTAGCCTCAACATCAGTTGCAACACCAGCCATGTAAATCTGTGATTTAGCCTGATTAGCATATAAACCAGATTCAACAGAGAAGTTATGAAAAGCATCCAAGAGAATCTTAACACTCTTCTCAGCACCATTACAAAACAGCATCACATCATCTGCAAAAGCAAGATTGACAAGCCTCTTATTTCTACACAAAGGGTGAAATCTAAACCCTCTAGTATATGTAGCTGCCTTCAATTTCCTGGTTAGCATCTCCATCACCAGAACAAAGAGCAAAGGAGACATAGGATCTCCTTGCCTTAAACCTCTATGACTCTTAATGTTTCCAAAAGAACAACCATTTAGGACCAAATTAAAGCTCACAGATGAGATGCATACCATAATCCACTGCACAAATTTCTGAGGGAACTTAAGCACCTGAAGAGTACATTTCAGAAACTCCCAACTCAGCACATCATAAGCCTTCCTTAAATCAATCTTGAGAAGACATCTAGGTGAGACATTCTTCCTCCCATAAAGCCTCAACAACTCTTGAGTGATCAGTATACTATGAAGGATACTTCTGTCAGAAACAAATGCAGTCTGATTTTCTTGCACCAACACAGGAAGAACCTTTTGCATTCTGTTAGCAAGAATTTTGGCAATGCATTTGTAAACTGAATTACAACATGCAATTGGCCTAAAATCAACAGCAGTATTTGGGCAGTCAATTTTAGGAATTAGAACAAGAGAAGTATGATTGATTTCTTTCAACATCTTGCCAGTTCTAAAGAATTCCTGAACAGCTTTACACACATCATAGCCAATCACATCCCATGAGGCCTTGTAAAATTCAGCCCCATACCCATCAGGACCAAGGGCCTTATTACTACCCATACTGAAAAAGCTAGACTTTATTTCATCATCTGACACAGGCTTAATTAAGGAAATCTATTGATCAGAGGTCAGAGTCTCACCCTGCATAGCATCAATCTCATTCAAGTTGCAATCAGCACCAGTAGCCTGAAACAGATCAGAATAATAGTCCTCAAAGACTTGACAAATATCCAACTGAGTAGTCCTCAACACACCAGCACTATCAGTGATTGATAACACCCTATTTTTGTATCTTCTGGCCTTAATGGAATCATGGAAAAACCTGGTATTTTGGTCAGCATCTCTCAACCAACTTTCTTTTGCCTTCTGCTGAAGAAAACTACTTGCAGCAACTGCAATATTCATATAGTCTTTTGCTGCTTCCCTTTCCAATTTCTGTAAGTGAATGTCACCAGGATTGTCAGCTAACAAACCCTGCACTCTATCAAGGTTCTGCCTGTAAACCATCTCTTTTTTCTCAACGTCTGAATACCTAGTCCTATTCAGCTCTTTAAGAGGACCCTGCAGAATTCTTTGCTTCTTCATTAATCGAAACATATCAAATCCCTCCACCTCAGTGCTCCAAGCATCCTTAACAATGTCACTGAAATTCTCATCTTTAACAAGCATGTTGAAGAACTTGAAAGATGGTCTTTTCTGAATTGAATCAACCCTCCAGTCAATCACAATAGGTGAATGATCAGATATCCCTTCATTTAGAAATACTGTCTCAGCAGAAGGCCACAAATTCATCCAATACTCATTTACCATAACCCTATCCAGCTTGCTATAAATCCTGGTTTCAGTAGGCTGCTTATTTGACCAAGTAAAATAACACCCTGAAAATTTCATATCCTCCAGGCAAGATTGATGCGCACAATTTCTAAAGTCCTGAATCTAGTCCAGAAACACAGGCACTCCACCCACCTTTTCTTGAGGCTCAAGGATAGTGTTAAAATCCCCAGCAATGCACCAAGGATCAATCAGACCCTGACTAGTATGAATAATGAAATTCCATACATCCACACGTTCATCAGGATCATTGCTAGCATACACAAAGGTAGCCTGAAAACTCTGTTGATTCTGATTATTAAGGACAAGGCAATGAACATACTGGCTGCTACTATGTAGGACAGTGACATTAAAAAGGTCCTGTCTCCAAACCACCCAAATTCGCCCAATAGGACAATGGTCCAGATTTATATATGACCCCCAGCCAGGAAATAACCTCTGTCTCAAGCTATCATAAGAAGTAGTCCTAACTTTATTTTCTAAAATTGCAAATAAACCAACCTTATGCTTACCAATCAACCTTTGAAGCTCTTTATGCTTCTGAGGGTGGTTGAAACCCCTCACATTCCAGATAGCTAAACTATCCATGAGGAGGCTTTAGAGAGCTAGCAGACCCTCCATCCCGTTTCTTAACATCACCAATGCTATCTTTCTTCATTTGAGCATTTCTTCTTCTAGTCATTACAGTCTGCCACTCCTCTTCCCTATCCTCCTTTTGACTTTCACCACTTTTCTTCACTGTCTGAGAAGCATTCTGGCTCACAGTCTCCACCACCAGAGGATGTAATTCAGAATCCTCAACAGTTTGAACAAGTTCATGGCCTTTATCAATCTGTTCCTGCACCCTGACAGAATCTACCAAATGATTAACTTCTTTCTGAGTTGGCTGATTCTTCACAACCCACTGCTTTTTAATCACCTTTGCATCCTTCCTACACATCTTCTTGTCATGACCAAATTTCTCACAATTTTCACAGAACTGAGGCTTCCATTCATATGTGATTTTTTGTGTAAGTATTCTGCCCTTCTCATCCTCAAAGAACACCTCATCAGGGAGAGTGTCAGGATTAACTTCCACAAGAATTCTTGCATAGTTAAGCCGATCCCTGGCCTGAGTCATGCTATCAACCATAATTGGGACTCCAACTAAGCTAGATATTTTACTTAGTGAAGTTGCATCCCAGAATTTAACATCAAGGTTATGCAATTGGATCCAGATAGGTATTTGATCAGAATACCTCTTTCCCACATACTGTTCTGACCAAGGGCTGATAAACAAAGGCTTTTTATCGAAATGAAACACTCCAATCTCCAATACAGTATTCCTGGCCTCTAATGATGTGAATCTAACAATGATTCTTCCCTCCGAATCCATCACAATCTTATCATTTCCATGCTGCCCCCACACTCTCTTAAGGTAGCCACTGATCACTGGAAAAGGAGGATTTGCACCCAGCACAAAGCATATCACAACATTCTCCCAGAATTTGAGTTCATCTTTAATGTCATCAATCTCTATCTTTCCAACAGAAACACCATCCTTTAGGGTTGAAGGCTTGTAGGACAACTTCTCACCCGAATTTCGCAATTTAGTGATGTCAAAAGTGTCCCAGACGGAAGCTCTTTTCACAAGTTTATCGCTAGGGTTAGCCTCACTGGGACCAGTCTGCTCAACACGATCATGCATGGGTTGCATGGGTTGTTTCCCTTTAATTTTTTCACGTAACATATCTAACTTCGCTAACACCATTGACACTTGTTTACCATCCATGCCCTCAATGCTTTTCACCAACTCACCTAATTCAGTTTCTTGGTATTCAAGCAAGTCAAACCTAACCGGGGATTTACCTACCGCACCATCATGCTCTTTGCTATCATGGGATTGTGAAGTGTTAGAAGAGGGTTTCTGAGAAGAAGGTTTAGAAGAAGAGGGGGTTTTAGGAGGGGTTTGCTGCTGCTTTCCTTTCCTCTTGGCCATGGCGGCACGGTGGTTGCACCGAGAAAGAGAGAAGGAAAACGACGGCGGGGAGTAGGGCTAGGTCATTACTTTCTCCATTCTAAAGGCTTAGAATAATCGTATTCTAAAGGCTTTAAAATTTTAATACTTGAAATTTGAAAAGTTGCACAATTTCAAATAGAATCTCATTTTCACCCCTACTTATTATCTTTCTATTTGTTGTTCCAATAAATACATATAAGCATTGACGTTATCTGAATTTTTTATTTTCATTGTACAGTTTAACTGCATCTATAGTTTTTCAAAGAAAATGCAAAAATTTACGGTTTTCTGTTCACCTGATATGGTTTGTTCATCATTTTTTTCTGTGCCGTTATTTTCTTAATAATGTGCAAGGTTGTAACTTTTTTATCTTTTTTATTTTTTACCTTTTGTAGTGTACTGTGAAATTGAGTCTTCCTATTTCTGAATTTTTGGGGTTTGAACCATGCAAAACTTGGACTGTTGTTGACCCTAAAGGAAACCGAAGTGAAATCCGTATTCAGTTGCTAAGGCCTGATAAAGAGTTGAGCATTATAGATGGCTTAGAAAATCTATTGCAATTGTACGCCAATAGCTCTTATGTAACCTTCATCTTTTATCCTTGTGGCAACGATACTCTATTGATTCGCGCTTCTTCTGAAGATGACAAACAATTTACCTATCCTACACCTTTTCGGAAAACAATGTTACCAAAATGTTTTTGTGTATCCTGCACACAAAATGAAGGTATGTAATTTTTATTATAAATTGTGTAGTCTACTTTCTACTTGTTGAAATTTTTTACACATATTTTGATATACATTTCACACCAATTTTAATTTTACAGCTTTCAATAGAGAGTATGATTTTTCAACATAAAAAATACTTACAAAGTATCAATATGAAAAAGGATTGTTGGTAAGATGTTTTCTTACTTTCTATTGCAATTGTACAATAACTTGTTAAATTTTTTAATTTAATTATCCACACTGATGTTATTGTCTACTTTCATGTGAATACACAACCACTTTCTTCAACCTTTGTTTCTGAAGCATTGGGTGGTAGGCACAAAAATTATGAAATTGTTGATGAAGAAGGTCAATCGTATAAATGTAAAGTAATTAGGTGTTGCAAAAATAAAAATGAAGGGTATATTTCAAAGGGGTGGCGTTTCTTTTGCATCCAACATGGCATGAAAGAAGGATTTAAGTTTAAACTTGCCGTAAAGAAATCACTATCTGGGAAGATATTTTTTTTGGTATTTTCGACTAATATTCCTGTTATTATGTGATGCTGCTTAGCTTGAAACTTATGTTGCAGTTCTTATACTATTTTCTATTCTAAACCTATGATGTTATTTGTCGTATTTTGTATTCTAATCTATTTGATGCGTGTAAGATACATTTTATTATCTCTATAATATAGCGTTATTAATAACTGTTTTATTACATTTCCATTTTCTTATTATTCTACAACATTATTACTGTAACACCAATTTTTTTAAAGATCAAGCCGATGTTCGTCACGTAACTTTTTAATTCTCCATGAGTAACATTTTTAAAATTCATTCTAATAATATTACCAAGTCCTCATTTATTGGATTTCATTGTATAACTATTTATTCAACGAGTCCAAGAAAGGAATAAGAATTAATTATTTGCCTTTATTATTTTAATGAACGAACTAATCTTAGTCGAGTTATCCAACTTGATCTTCTGGAAAAGCATGGTCATAAGATTCTTATTAAGAAAATTATAAAAGGAGCATAAACCAACAGTTTCTTTGAATTTTTAAAAAAGAAATATTATTTGTCTATGGTTTTTTTATTATTATCATGAAATAATAAAAAATAATTGACTATTATTAAATTATTATTTGTTTTTCCTGCATCATATTTATTTTTGAATAAGTTTATTGTTGGATTAAAAAATTAAAGATGTAATAAGTAATGTTTGTTTTGAATTAAGTGATGTTGTGTTGACAAATTCATTATTTTGTGGCATAATGTACCCAATATAATATTCTTTAAACTTATCTTAATG
Organism: Crotalaria pallida; assembly: GCA_037953625.1. NCBI lineage: Eukaryota > Viridiplantae > Streptophyta > Magnoliopsida > Fabales > Fabaceae > Crotalaria > Crotalaria pallida. The sequence goes on along the minus strand of CM075650.1, from coordinate 43,429,401 downwards.
TATTCAACAATTACCAATTCCCGTGCAATTTGCACGGGTATGGTACTAGTATATAACATTTATGAATAGGATACCAAAGAAATTATATATCAATAAGCTCAAAGTGGGCCACTAAGGGATAATGTTTATCAAAAATTTGTTGAAGGCCAGAAAAACACATCCTAAGTGTCTTTATCATCTTAATGCATGCACTCAGATCAATTATCAATCTCAAAATGGACACCGGTCAAGTTCTAGAACACAGAGCCAAAGTGAACACACTCATGAAAGAAATAGGGGTTTAAATCACAAAAGTCAATATAAATCACTTACCCCTATCAAGTGTATATGCTCAAAATCTCACAGGCTATACAGTCAGTTTACTAATAACTTATTCCTAAACAGTTTATCAAAATAACCAATTCTCAACAAAACTTAAAACTCAATCCAAAACAGTGTCATACAATCAATGAGTCATCATCCTAAATCAAGTATTTACATATATAATCAGAAAAATAGTCCTAAGCCTAGAATAATCACATACTTCTACCCAAAACACAAACCAACATCAAATAAGGGAGAACAATTCAAGTCTGAAAAATTAATTTTTATTTTGTCCACTCCCCCAAACTTAGAGGTTGGCTTGTCCTCAAGCAAACTAATCTAACCTAAAACTACAAAATAAAAATTAAAAACAAAAACAAGGAGTTAGAAACTTCCCTTTGTAGCACAGCTTTCTCTCTTGATGCACCATGAAGGGGACTCCCCCAAACTTATTCACCTGTGTCACATGAACAACTAAAAATAGTGCTAGAAGCACCTCATTAGCAGTTACATAGAAAACTCCAACTCTTTAATCACTAACTAAAAAAATAAAAACCTACACTACTACATAATTACAAAGAATCCACCAGGATCCCAAATTCTAAGGTTAATTCCCATGTGATGCAGCCATAACAAGTTATTCCCATATCCCATGGGACAAACCTTGGATGATGGTGAAGTAAGGAAGTTTCAAAAATAAGCTCAATCCCACCAGGGTCAAAAGGTGCATTCCTTACTCCATGCATCATCTCAGACAAGTCATTTCTTTTTCCATTCATGAAAGTGTTAATTCCATGAATTAGGAAAACTACCTTTCCAGGCTCCCTATTGTTCAATAATGATTTAGATTGATTTTTAGGTTTTTCATGAAAGCACAGAGGTTGAATATAGTGGAAAAATTTTGAGTCATCCAAGCATGCAATAGATTTGACCAAATTTTTAATTGCTAGAAATTCATCATGCAAGGGTGGATCAAATTTTTCTACCATATTCACACATTCTAAAGTTTTATTTCGGTCCTCTTCCTCAAACTTATTATGCACATTTTCTTCTAATTGCTCCTCCATAGGAGTTTCATCATTGGTCACATCCATCACCACCACTTTTTCCTCTCTTTGAAGAGAGTCAAAAATAGTTGGTGATGCTTGTGACTCTTCATCTAATGGCTTTGAAATGTGTTCAACTTTGATTTCAAGGTTCCTTGAATTGGAACCTTGAATCGGGTAATAGGTTCTGACTTCTTCAACAAATTCTTTAGTGTTTTGAGCACATATCTCTAAAGCTATTTCCCATGGAGCTTTCTCCACAAGAATTGGCTCTACATAAAAAATTTCATTAGTTGTAGCTTCTAATTTCTCTAAAGCTATTTCTAATGAAGTTTTCCTATTACTTATGTTTTGTGCATAATAGTATGGAGAATAAGGATCCGAAATAAATCTGTCACAATCAAAATCATTATTAAAACTATAGTTATACATGAAAAGGGACAAGTTACAGAAGTAATTACAAAAAAGTACCGAAAAGAAAATTAGAATCGAATTTCAATCCACGGCAACGGCGCCAAAAACTTGTTGGCAATATGGCAAGTGTACCGATCGCACAAGTAATAAAGAGTAAGTAAAATTATCGTTCCACTCGGGGATTGCAAATTGTTTCTAATTTCTTTCACCTAATTGCGATTACTATGTATAACTTGTATGGGTTTAGAGTTTAGAGATAGGAATGTAGAATTAAAGGTATGAAACAATTCAAAAAACAAAAAGGTAATTAGAAGCAAATATGGAAAAGGTTAGGAAATTGGTTTCATTGTAGGATCAGGTTATTAATTATGAAAATATGTTTTCCAATAAATCAAAAACTCCAGAAACAATAAAAGCTAGATCTCTCCAACAATTATTTTTCTTACTAAACTTTACCCTTTAATCCCTTAAGTAAGTAGAGTTTATAAAAGTTACACAATTACCCAAAAGTATCCCTACGAGTTGAATAATTATATTGTTTGGTTGAAAGGCCTAATCTTAATCCTAATTTTCCAATTAAGGTTCTGTTATGGACCGGATAGTTGTAACACCCCTAATTTTCGTCTCCCGGATAATAAGGAAATTAATAATAAAGTTTTATTATTAATTTATATAAATCTTTCCAAGTTTATATTTTGTATTTAATTAGCCTGAAATATAAAAATAAGTGGAAATATTTTTATATGGCAAATAAATGCAAAAATATAGATATTGCATTTTAATCCTTGGTTTAGGACCTAAATGTAATATTGAAAAGGTTCTTGGAGGGAAAGATTTAAAAAGTATTAATTTTTAAATTTTTTTACTGACCTAACCGGTTAGTAATGCCCTGTAACCGGTTAGACGATGAACCCAGAAACTGGGTTAGTGCGTTTTGATGAGTAATCACTTGATTAATTTGAGTAATCGCCACGAACACAGCCTTAATCTAGTGGATAACACGCGTCATCATGCATGTTACTCCAATTCCTCTATAAATTGATGGATTTCTGAAGGTTGGGGGTTGATTCTTCTGATTTTTGTGTTGAGAGGCTGAATTAGGGTTCCTGTTTCGTGTGGGAAAATTCTCCTTTATCTCTGAGTGTTGTTAAACGAGTGATACACAACCACAAAGCTTACATCAAGGGCTTTGTGTTGACATAAAGTTTGTGAGCTGAGAGTCCTTGTGTGAAGAGAAATCACCATTAGAAGTTGAGGTTGGGAAAGCTGAGCTCTGAGTTTTCTGATTCGAGAAGCTTGGTTTGAGGCTGGATTTTGGTAAGTACAGACAACCCTTAAGCCTCAAATCACTTTCATTCCTTAGTGCATGTTACCTATATTGAGTTCTAATTATTTTCCCCAATTTCTTTGGCCAATTACTATGTCAAATTTTCTGGTCTTTGAACCCTGTTGATGGAAATCGTGGCTGAGTGCAGAACATAGGATTTGTGGGGAATTCGTGGATTTTCTTCAAGTTTCAGTGTTAATCTTCATCAAACATAACCTTGAGGTATGGGAGAAGTTTTCCTTATACTAGATTTAGACTAAAATCAAGTGTGTAACACCCCGCAAATTCCTCGTATTAATTTAAAATACTAAAGAAATATATTTTTGAGAAAAGGGTTTTTGGAAGAATATTTTCTTAAATAAATTTTGTAATTCACGTTTTCAAAGCAATGAGTGATTTTAAAGAAATGATTTCTGGAAATAATGTCAAAAGTTTAGAAATTGAGTTTTTGGAAAAAGTCTATGTGCTTGGTGTTTTTATAAAGAAATTGTGATTTTTGTGTAAGTCATTTTATGATGAGTAAGAACTGCTTTCGATACAATTGTGTATGTGAAGTGGTGATTATATGCTTTAAAATAGAATTGATTAAGAAATAAAAAGATAATACATGCATGAGTGTTTATGTGTGTGATACGTGTGTATGTATGTGTGTGCATGCCATGACTTCATTTGTCTTAAAAAAAATAGGAAGCTTATAGGCTAAGAGTTAGAACCATAAGGGAACTAAATGGGTAGAAAACCCTAACTAGAAGCAAAAGGCAATTAAACCTAAGAGACATAGTTCCTTAATTTTCTCCACCATGTTCCCCTAAGTTTTCTAAACACCACCCATGCAACAAATTGAGTTGCCAAAATTGCCCTCCCAATTGCACCTTGGCCGAATTCTTAGAAGGGCAATGTGGGAAGTCCATGAATTGTTTATATAAACCTTTGGCCTTAGTTTCTTTCACCCACTTCTCCTTCATTTCTCTCATTTCCATTCACTTTCCAAACACCTTTGTTGGGAGCAAATATCAAAGCTCTCAACACATAGAAAATAGAGAGGGAGGCCGTGAGTGAAGAAGGAAGAAGAAGGAGAAACCAATCCAAAAACCCAAGCCTTCCTTGGAGATCCAAGACCTTAGAAGTTAGAAGACCAACTTTTCTTTGGTGGGTATTTCGAAGATTATGAAGAAATTGTAATAGCTTAGGCTTTTTCTTTTGATTATGTGATTCTTCTCTTTTTCTTTCCTTACATGTTAATTTTCTATGTTTTATTTGTGTTTAATCATGAACTCCTAAGACTCTTGTAAACTTCTAATCAACGGATTTCATAACTCGTTTAAGGTTTTCATGAAAGATCTTAAAGATTTTCAACATAAATCTTAGAGATCTAAAGGTTTGTTGTGATCTTTGTAAAGCCTTAAGTGTATCCCTTTGCATGTTGAATTTTCTTTCTTAAACTGTGAGCTATGATGTTTCTAAGAGATGATTTGCCAAATAAATGTGAGATCTAAAAATCTTTAGTGTTGCATGTTAGTTTGATGATGGTCTCGATGATGGGGGTACATGCATGTCTTGCTTATACTTTGATCTTGAAATTCTAAGACTAAATGAACTAACCAAACACTAGATCTTGAATTATGTGGTTCGGCCATGACCTAAGGATTAGGCCTCGATGCTTTTCTATTTGATCTAAGTGGTTGCATGTTAATCTCGTGTTTAGAAAAGTTAATTTGAATTGTTTGATTTTGATTCGGTTTTAATAAAACTTTGATTTGTGAGTTTTGATCTTTAAAGACTTGATTTTCTTCAATATTCATCACGGTTTTGGTCTTTCCTACTCAAAGTGGTTTTCATCTTTAATATGTGTTACTATGTTTGATTTCATGACTTGATCTATAAGATCTAGGTGCATGCATGTAGTTTTTGAATAAAAAGGATTTTTATTTTTCATGAACCTCACGGTTTTACAAAAGAAACCAAGGAAACAAGCTTTTGGAAGAATAATTTCTAACTTGATTCAAGCCTTGTGATCTTGCATGTGAAAGAGTTGAAAATAAAACCTTGAGCTATAGTAATGAGCATTCGGTCTAAGCCTAGAGATAGGAAATCATGTTTTGTTCGCATAAAAAAGGAACATATGAATGTTAATTTCTTTGATTTGAATCTTGTGTTGTTGCATGTTGAAAAAGTAACCCAAAAACCTTGTTTTTGTCAAAATAGGGTTCGGCCTAGGCATAATAAATAGACTAGGATTCTTTTCAATGAAGTGACCTAAAAACAATGAGTGTGTTTTATGAGATATTGTTAAATTAATATGTTTGAAATTGTGTTGTGAGTACTCAATTTATATTCGGTTTTTAATTAAAAATAAAGGAAATAAATGAACTAATTGAATTGAGAGGAAAGTTTTGTGTTTAACTGGATATATGTGTGAGTATGTGCATTCGGGTAAGAATAAAAGAAAAGAGTAAGTAATTTTGTTACATGAAAAAGAAAATAGAATTTAAGAGTTTGAAATAAATCAAGTTAATCTATGTAATTTAAATTTGTGATGTTTGACTTGTTTTCTTTAAGGACATTCGACCATGTAGTATAAATAGGTCTAGGAAATTTAGTTACATTAAAATAAACTCATGTAGCGACTTGAAAAGAATTGAGCTATTGTGTTTGGTTTATATCTCTTTGAGTAGGTGAATGCCTAAATGTTTTGATTAAATGACTACTTGTATGGTTTAATTCATTTAAAGTGTTGTTGTGATTGTATGCTAATTGATGTTTGGAAAATACTGGAATGTGTGATTGGTTTTGAAATAAAATTGGTTTTAAGAAAATTCCCTTTGATTTATTTGGGGTTTCTAAATTGTGTTTATGGCTATCCTAAAGTTTGTTTTCAATCGAAAGTTTGAGTTTTAAAATGTTAACTTTGAGACAAAGAAATAATTGAAATAAAAAGTGTTTTCATAATGTTTTCAAATTTGTTAATAAAGTGATTTCATGAAATAATCCCTTGCTGTCCAAAGTTATTTAAAATTGTTTCTTAACCTTGAAAATGTGTTCAAGTAATTTAAAGTAAAGTTTTCAAGTGATAATTGATTTAAGAAAAAGCCGGATTGAAAACGGCGGATTTTTCGGTGTTTTCAAACAATGTTTAAGGTTCTGTCCAAGATGGAACAACAACCAAACAAATTGATTTAAATCATTTATGACATATTTTCGAACGATTTTAAAATATTTAAAGTGCTAGAAAATATGAGAATTTGTTTTGATAAAACAATAGTGTTTTAAGACTTTCGATTAAGAACGGAAAGTGTCACAAACTAAGAAAAGATTTTCTTAATGCAAGATAATAACGTAAGTGTATTTTATTTAGTACGAGGAATCTTAAAGACAAGGGAATTGGGGCAGCCGGCAACCAAAAAAAAGGATTCGAGGAGACGGAACGCATTACATTGTTGGACCTCAGGTGAGAGAGAAGCTTTCCTAAGACACCGTGGTGTTTAGGTGATTTATTAGGACGTTCCGTATCATCTCAAAGATCGGAACTTAGTGGTTCGGAGTCAGTAGTATAAGTGGCAATTGTTTGTGTTGTGTGGCCACTTATACGAAGGTGACAAAGACCACATTGTTGTTGTGTGATGACTGTGTAAAATAGCATGCTTGTGTGTTCATTTATTTACTTATGCATGATAAGATTGTGAAGTAAAGACATAATGAGAAGGAAATAAGGACAAAGAATATGAGAGTTTTTGGAAAAGAGATAATGCTGAGAAAGAAAGAAAGAAAAATTGGGGAATGAATTGATGATAATACTGAAAACGGGCCAGAGCTGGGGAGAGTGATGTTGATGGTTGGAACAAGGGTGAATTGAGCGGAGCTGGGCTCCTTTGTTTTCGGTTTTAGACTGGGACTAATGTTGAGTTGAGCTTGCTCCTCCATTGCCGCTCAGCAAGGTTGTAATTTTTAAAAGGTTTTTGAAACGCAGTTTTCGAAAAGGATTTTGAAAAGAGATTTTCGAAAAGATTTTTGAAAAGAGACTTTGTGGAGAAGGGGGAAAAGAAATTTTTAGAAAAGAGATTGTGAAAAGAAATTCCTTTGTAAATGTTTTTGAAAAGAGGTTTTGAGAAAAATTATAAAAAGTATTTTCAGGAAAGTCTTTGAAAGGAAATTTTGTGAAACTTTGTGAAAAGAGATTTTTGAAAAAATTACAAAAGGGAATTTTATGAATTAAGGTTTTGTGAAAACTTATAAAATGGTATTTGAGAAAATTTGTGAAAAGGTTGTTTTGGGAAAAGATTGCGGAATGAGATTGTTAAGGGAGATGGTGAAATGTATGTTGGGAAATGAGATATCAGTTGAGAGTTCATTGATGTGATCCCAGCTCTGTGCTATGTGAGAAATGATGAGAGAAAGATTGTGCCAAGTTAGTGGTCGGGACTCATTGAAGGGATGTACGAAGGATGAGCCGACCTTAGGTTAATTAAAAAGATAAAAGACTTAAAAGACATACACGGTGAGGTATGAGAGTGCGAAGTAGTGGAGAGGAAGAAACCATAAGTATCTGCGGATACTTAGGAGGAGATTGCATTAGGGGAGGACGATGACGGTGAAACGTCAAGAAGTCTAGAGTATGTTTCTAGGCAGAATGGATTCCACATGTGGCATACGAACGTGGTAGGGACTGGGTCCAATGCCGTGGTGAGTTCTGCAGGCCCACTAGAAATATACTGTCACCCCCTAGATTGCAAATCTAGAACAGTGAGAGGGACTGGAGTGGGGCATCTGGATTGCCACTGTGAGACAGTGTGCCTTGATTATATGAAATTGATATTATATGATTTGAGGATGTATTCCTCCTGGTCTGGGACCAATTATTTGTTGAGACAGCTGTCGTGCCCGCACGGTAAAGGTCCTGTACTCCTGTTTGCTTCTGACTAGGTTGGGTGGATGACCGAGGAGATGTAGACGAGAGTGATAGCCGAGAACGAAATGAATTTTCCGACGATATCTTATGATTCCCTAAATAAAGAAATGATGTGAATTGATGAGATTGGATAAGAAGAAATTCTGAGTACGAAAAGGGAAAAGGATGGAGAAAGAAAGACTAATTAAGAGAAGCAAAGTTAAATTTAGAAAGAAACTGAAGGATAATAACAATGACGATAAGACTGATAATATTGATAATGATGTTAATATTATGCTTGATCGTTGTTTGTTTGTATGTCGTATATTGTATGGTATGTTTGTATGGTCCTTCTATCTTGCCTATCGTAATCCCACACCGTCGACGATTCGTCGTTCGGATCGCTTACTCTCTCCTGTTCGTTGGCGTATCGGTGCTGCTGGTATCTCAATGGGCAGATGGAGTATTGCATGGATATCACCATGTGGAATAAGTATGGAAGAGGTTGGAAGCACACCCCGTGCGGTTGGGCTTGGACCGGCTACATAGAGATCGTGATCCCAGATCCGGAGCATCAACTGAGCGGAGCTAATCTGGAGCCGCACTTGGGGCAAGTCACCGTTCGAGGATTTCGGAAATACGAGGAGAAGGCCCGGTATGAGAAGCAGAGGAATTCTACAGCATTAGGTAGAGTGGTACGAGAGTCCAACAGCAAGGAGGAAACAACCACACAGGCGGCATCATCTTCGAGAGCGAGAAGGGGACGCAAGAAGGAGAAAGAGCTACACCCACTTGCTTTCAATAGGAAAGTTTAGGGATAGTGTAGCTAGTTTAAGCTGTTGTGAATGCTTGGAGTTTAAAGATTACCTAAGTGATGAACTATTGATGTAACTTGACTCACTACTACAGAATTGCAAAAAAGTTCCCGGATATTAATCCCGGTTCCGTTCCGAAACTGGGATTAATAGACAAATGATAGTTAAAAAATACCATTAATTTATTGATCCCGGTTATAAAAAACACGGAACCGGGATCAATGTTATAACATAAATAATTTTGTATTTTTTAAAAAATTAAAAATCACACCAACCTTATTTATCCCATTGTTTTACTTCAACTGGGATGAATAATAAAAACACGGAACCGGGATGAATAAATAAATATAAATAAGCGCGTTTGTGTGTTAATGAAAGGGGAACCCTAATAAGGAGCCAAGCTCCAACCACCGTCTCCCTCCTCCGTTCTTCCTTGCGTTTGCTCTCATGGCCGCCGCTGCCTTACCCATGACTGGCCCTCTTCGCCTCTCCCTTCGGTCCTTATCTCTTTCTCTCTCACCCTAGTGTCTTCTCACCTTCGTCTGTCACTTTCCCGTTCTCACTCTTGGTGTCGATCGCCTCCCTTAGAGCCACTGCCACCGCCACCGCTGCTTTTAGCTTGCGAGCAAGGGCCACGAAACAACCACGATCTTCACTCCTTGCGTCGCCGGCGTCCGCTGCGGGTTCAGACCGAGCCACGGCCGCCACTGGTCCTTGCGTTCCCGACAACGCGACCTACTGCCTCTGCTCTCTCTCCTCCTTCAATCTGGACATGGAGACAATACGAACCAAGGTTTGTTTGTGTTTCAGTGATTTTGCTACCTACACTCAATGTGTTTTGCTTAGAAACCTCATAGATCAAATTCTCGTTTTTCTATTTTTTAATTTTGCTTTACAAATTGTGCATTATTTTGGGATTCATTAAGATCCTGAGTGTGAATCATGTTTTGAACAGTTGAACTTGTTGGATTATTGTTTTGAACATGATCGAAAAAGTGCCGCATGCTAATTCAAATGTAAGAATCACTAAAGTCTCTGATTCTCCATGGTTTTTGGTCATTTCTAATGTCAATAATGAAATGACACATTAATGGTGTTTGTGGGGCATATTTATGTTCGGTAGGGACAGATCAATATTTACTGTCAGTCTCCCAATTTGTCATATATCTCAAAACAATTAGGGGAATAAATCCTTAAGGTGTTGGTCTTGTAGGGAGGGCGGAGCCTGCGATGAACTGTCTGCTTTGGGTGTTGGCAATGTGATTACTAATCCTCACAATTAGGAGGATATGTACTATGCTGTTGGACATGGGTGCTATGTCCTTGGTATTGGGCTGATGTATGTAGGTTTTGGGTCTATCTCATGAGACTTTGGTTGATAGTAGCATTATTTTAAATGGACTACTCCATTAGCTATTACTACCTCTTGTGATGCTAATGGTGACCGCAAGATACCAAAGAAACCGCTAACTTTTCCTGAAGCTGTGTACTTTCTGTTTCTACCAATGGAACTAATGGAGTAGTACTGTTAGATAGTATATTCTTTCTTCCGATAAGAGGATGGCGGCTTTTTGTTTGACTTTATCACCGGTAGTTCGTTGGGTTAATCTTCAATTGTTCAGGATGGGAGGATCGTAAGATTGTAGAGTCTGTGTCACGAGTTGCCCACCTTCCGATGAATGGATTGCATAACAAGTTCTTGTAATTTACTGTTTTACTGTGGTATATACTTCAAAATTGAAGAATGTTGTGCTTGCTACTGCATTATTTTTTCCGAGCATACTATAAAATCCTGAACAACTTTGGGGCCCGTATTCTGCTAAGAATTTGTTTTTGCATTGAAAGGATGGGAATTGAAATACCTAGAGCAGTTTGGTTTGGATTTCTTCTCTCTCTTTATTGTATTCCCTTTCTGTCTTTTTTGTATATATATTGAGTGTGATAATATAAAATGATATTGGAGGGGGTGATATAATATATTAGCTTTCTTAATTCCTGTTTTGATAATATAAAATGATATTGGATTCCTGTTTTGTGTATATTTTGGTGTCCATTTTCGAAAGCCATTGCATATCTTCCTCACGATAGCTTTTTACCATGACATTTTGGTGAATGGATGGCATGCAGACATATCTTTATTTTTTTAGAGTATAACACTTTGATACCATGTTAGTTGAGCGAGAGTCAGAAAGTGAGCACATAAATGCTGCTTAAAGCTTGTAATTGGTTTGTTTGTTCACATACTTTTCAAATGACTTCTCTATATTATGGTTGCAGAATTTGTGCTCAATTCTGCTTCAAATCTTTTCCATTTATTTTTTTCCCCAGCAAGATTTATCTAAATTTGATACCTTATCATTAGGATTGTGGTTGCAGCATCCTTCAAATATTGTGAGCAAAACTAGAATCTGGTATGCATAATGTTTTGAGTGAATGTAACACAGGTTGCATTGTTGGACATATTCTTCATTTGTGAATGAGAACTCGATTTCCTTTTTCCACTGTGATTCATCAAATTCTTCATATATATTGTAGTTATAGGGATGTGTGGCAATTATTATGCAATATGTTAAGAAGGTTTTCACCAAATTCCCCTTGTTTATATTATTGGCTGCTTATGTGCCGAATTGAGTAGGATCAAGCTCAAATAATTTGTTTGTTGTAGGTGTAAGAAGTACCCATCAATGGAATTAAGGGGCCTTTTCCAGTATCTTGTGAATCAGCTGAAAAAGAGGCAAGGAATCGAGCTTGTTCTGCTGCAGGTTTTTCTTCTTTGTTATTTCTTTATTAAGTAACAATTTTAGGTGCTATATGGCTCATGAAAAAGCCTAAAGCTGGTTATAAGTAAATCCAGTATTTAATATTTTTTTCACTATGATTCATTTTTGCTATCATGGTATGTATTGTGACTATGTATGCATTAAATAAAAGAGAGAGATATAGGAATCTTTCATTGCCTTTGTGTGGACTAACTGCATGTTTTTATTTTTTTAATACATGATAAGCATATCTATTGTGTTTCTTTCATTCTTTTTTTCTTTTGCTTCTGGATTTTGTAATCATTGTATTAGTTTGTATCTTTCAGAATTTAATCCTAAGCTAAATATGATATATAACTATTGAGACTGATATCGTAGTAAGAATGCAAGGAATTCCATAGCATGTATAGTGAGTGATTGAAGTCAATGTTTCAAGAGTATTTTGTCTTGCCATTGTTTCAAGGATGGCATAGGGAGTGAGCTTGATGTAGGTTCAGGTTTTTGTTGCTACTGTTTTCTGTTTGGGCGCTCAGTACTGCTTGTACTTTGGCCTTTTAGTTAATAAAGTTTCTTTGGTGAGAAAAAAAAATTGATCTTTTCCTTGTTGAGCTTCACGAAGATTTTTGCCTTTGGTTATATGTGATATGTTTTGGTAACTTGTGCGAAGATGCTTTGCTGAAATATTAGGATTATAATTGTTTGAGGATCATATTAGGATTATAATTATTTGGTGATGTACCAATTAGCTCACTCTCATTTCAGCCCTAACCCATTTTTGCCATTTCCAATTTTTTCAGATTCCGTTTGTTGAGATTTCGTTTGTTGCTAATGATTTGAAGATCGATGACAGGAAGCGATTCTCCCACAAGGTTCTCTATTTAATTTATTTCCCTATTTGCACGTAGTCACATTGTTTTTTAATCAAATCTAACAATTATGAATAAATAAGAACGAATGCATATTATGTGCCATGCGATATATGAAGGAAATCATGCAATTGCACTATGATTCCACCATTGGTTTGTAATTTTCATTATATGGTTTATATTTACCACTTATTTGATAATAAATATATCGTTTAGTTTATCAACACAATTCTAATTCCATTTTATATTAAATTGTATAGTATTTTGAAGATTGCCAGTACACCTACTACTCTGATGAATTGCTGAATGAAGTCAAGGATGAATGAGCAGCATATGTTCTTGATGAGTTACCTTAGCTTAGTTTTGAATTTAGGGCACCATATATATTTTTGAATGTGACTATGTAGCATCTATATGATCAAGCTTGTTTAGCCTTTTGTATGTATGGAGCCATTTGTTTTGGTTTGGGAGTTATTTGTCTTAAATGTGTATTGACATTCATGTTTCTAATGTATATAATTACGGCATTTATTTGTTGCAAAAAAAATGTTGACAATTTATTTAAATATATGGATATAGAAAATATTATAAATTAAATATATATATATATACACTAAAGATCCCGGTTCATTTTAAAAAACTCAACAGTGATCATACATACTAAAGATCCCGGTTCGTTTTAAAAAACTCAACAGTGATCATATATATTAAAGATCCCGGTTCATTATTAAAAACCAACAGTGATCATATATACTATTGATCCCGGTTCCTTGTTTTTTATTGATCCCGGTTCCGTGTTTTCTAAAACACCTGGGATCACAAGTATCAGACTTGTTATACCAGGGGATACAATCCCAGTTCGGAACCGAGATCAATATGCATGCGGAACCGGGATCTTTTAGCATTTCTGTTGTAGTGACTCTTTCTGGAGCAGGCCCTACTTTTATACAACCTTGTGAGAAATGTTTAATGTCTTTTCGATGAAATGCCAATAACTGTTTTGAATCGGAACCAAACCATTTTCCTTGATAAATGTCTTTGGAAACCTAAGTGAATAAGTTTTGGTTTTAGTAACAACTCGGTTTTCAAAAACGGTGTGTTGAAAAATATCAGAAAATCTTGCAATCATGTTTTCAAAACACTTCAAAATGTTTTACAAAAAAAAATCTGGCCTCATTTTTGCAACCTAAATGAGTAAAAGTTGGGTATTTTGGATTTACGGAATTCGGGCCGTTACAAAGTGATTTAGGATTTGAGTCAACAAAGACTCAAAAGGGCATTATGTGTTTAAGGCAAAAAGGCTTGGAGGCCAAATTCTAGCTCAATTCTGTTTTGAGAAACTTTATATTGATGCATGCAAGTGATTTTGATGCCTAAATCTTAATCTAAATGTTTATTATTAGTTTTGTGGTATTAAATTGTGTTTATGTGGATTTTTATGCAATTTGATACTTTAAACTTAATGCATGCAAGTTAAATGTGTTTCTGTGGTTAAACATGTTTATTTTAAGGTGTATGAACTCTTTTGAATGTTGAAATAATTGGTTAGATTTGAGTAATGAAAAGAATGGTTTGCAAAACCTCATGTTTCAGTGTGCAGACTGCATAATCTAACCGGTTACTCGATAATTGTAACCAGTTAGACACTGTAAAATTTCAAAGAAAATAAGTTTTTGAAACTAGCTCTGTGGTTTTATTAATTTTACTCAAATCTAGACCTTAATTTCCCTTGAAATCAATCTGAAAATTAAGCTGATTATACTGTAATAGTTCAGATTGAAATTCAGAGTTAATACCTTAGTATAATGAGATAATTTCAAGAGGAAATTGTGCTCATTTGGAAATGGAATGTGATTTAGACTTTTGAATGATGAACACAGTGGTTTTGAGGTATAAAACAATGTCAAAACATGTTTATGGATTGGGTAGAGAATTCAAGAAAAAAGGTTTTCTGAATTTCAATGGTAAAACAGTTCAGGTCTGTAATTCTAACCGGTTAGCCTGAGACTGTAACCGGTTAGTACCTGAAACTGAAAAATAAAAGTTAAGTCTTTTAAGTGAAATTAAATACCATTGGTTATGTTTTTCCCAATCTAAGCCTAATGGCATGTTTTTGAGATAATTCCAGAGAGAATTTTTGTGTCAAAGGATTATACCTCAAATTAATCATTCAAAATGAGAAATTGAAATATTTCTAAATCACAGTAATTAAAGTAAAGATAAAACCAACCCTGATAATTGTGCATTCATATAGAATGGAAGTTTGGTTGGTAGGAACGTTTATCATATTCTGGGAATATGAGGAGGGTACTCCGGGAGTACCAAATTGTAACCTACTTGATGACACATTCTGGGAATGTGGCCAGTGTCCGGGACCTGGTTTTTTATGCGTTCTGGGAACGTATGCGTTCTGGGAACGTATGCGTTCTGGGAACGTGATGCACACTCCGAGAGTGATGCTTATTATCCAAGTATGGTTTGGCATTACTTTCTGGGAACGAATGTCAGTGTTCCGGGAACACAAGGGTGTATTGGATGGACGTCCAAGATGGACTTTTAGAGGCCTCAGTTGTGGATAGAAAATCATGCATCATGCCACTTGCATTATAAGAGATATAATGTTGAAAATGGGTATGCTCATATGTACTTGCATTATTGTCTGTCCATGACATACTTGTGTTTGTAATTTTAGTCTTTATTGATTATGTTTATGTGTATACTTACTCCCAATGCCCTGTTTAGGTGATGGCCAGATACCTAGCCTGCATTGAGATACGCCCTATCCCTAGTGGTATATGGACGTACGAGGAGCACCTTGCCACTTTTGAGGGGGAGGTTGAGATTACGCTCTACCACCCTAACCCTCTGGTTCGGGTGCGACCTCGTCGATTTAGGATCCCTTTAGTCTATACTATGCATGTTCCACCCTTTTACACATATAGAGGACCACCCCCGGCTCGACCTGTGCGTCGATTCCATAGTTTTCGTTTTAGAGCTGCCACTCGTTCTCATCCTTCCTCCCACAGAGTTGTCACTGAGGAGACTCCTTCTCCTGGTCCGACTGATTTTGAGAGAACTGCTTCTGCAGATCCTAGACCCAGTGGTGGGGTCTCTGCCCAGTCAGGCGAGGACGAGGAGGACCCTGTGGAGGATGAGGACGAGGAGGAGGTGCATGTTGAGCCGACTGTTTCTGCTAGAGGTGGACCTGCTGGTTCATAGGAGCCTGCATAGCATGGATGTTTGGATCCTAGATCCTAGGGATAGAGCTGTGGAGGATCTGAAGAGCTGCTGAGGACATGGATGACCTGCTCCGGGACTCCTGTTTTTGGATATTGTGATATATTGTATATATTTTGAGAGGTCTTAGAGTGAGGTTTATTTTATGCAACTAGTTTGTATATGTTTTATCCAAACTTGCTATCTCGACTTTTGCTACTTGCTACTTATGATACTGGTGGGGTTTTATCACGATCTATTTATATGTATGATGTTTCATTTACCTCAGCAGTGCCCCACAATTATTACTTTTACTTCCGCATACTCTGATTTTTGATTCAAAAGGATTCGACAATAAGTTTATATTTTATATACTCGATCAAACTCAAGAGACAAATAATATATTTTAATAAGGACCACGAAAATGTTTCAGTATGTTAGAAAAATATTGTCTCGAGAGCCTTTTCGTAATTAAGGTATTATTAAGCCGAATTCAGATTATTCGTCCAGATTAAAAGTATTTACAATTGGGCAAGTACCAATTAAAAAGGAAAAATTCTCCAGTCCCAATACTTTTGATAGCAAGTATTCTATATTTGGAAATATTAATTATTTTCAAGATATAAAACGAGGGTGTCACATCTTTGGTGGTATCAGAGCATTGGTCCTGTCCCTCATGGCCCCGATGATGCAGCTAAGTATGGTATTCAATGTTATTGAATATGTTTGAGTAAGCTAGTAGTTTTTATGTTTTAAAGACCTTTTTAGTGACCCAAAGCCCATAGTGCAGGTCTTTCTATGGCAACCAGAAATAGAAATATTACGAACGAAATGTTAGAATGAATTACGACTGTGCTGGAAGGCATGCAACAGCAACAGCAACAGCAGCCACCTCAAGGGCGAGCTGGTAACCCACATGTTGGCAATATGGCAAATCATGATGCTAGGACTCTGTCGGAATTCAGGAAGTGCAATCCACCCAGGTTTGAAGGAGGATACAAACCTGATGAGGCAAATAAGTGGTTGTACGAGATCAACAAGATTTTCAGAACTTTGGATTGTTCTGATGAGCAGAAGGTGACCTATGCAGTTTATATGCTTCATGGGGAAGTTGAGAACTGGTGGGACCATACTGTTCAATTGTTGAATTTTGAAAGGAGAGCAATCAACTGGGGAGTGTTTATGGAGAAATTCCTCAATAAATACTTTCCAGAAGATTTGAGGAGAAAGAAGGAGGTAGAATTCATGCAATTGAAGCAGGGGGAGATGAGTGTAGGAGAATATGCTGCCAAATTTGAGGAGCTGATGAAATATTCTCCCTACTACTTGAATAACCTTGATGAAAGGAGTAAGTGTGTAACACCTAAGTTTATTTACCCTTATATACCCTTACTCGGAAAATAGCAACTTGAAAATTCTTTTTTTCGACTCAAGAATTGATTAGGAAAAACTCTTAATTACTTTTCTTTCATACGAAAATCTCCCGTCAAACGGACGGAGTTTCGTTTGTTTATTGGACTTTTCCAAAAATTCCTGTTTTCCTCCAACCTGATAAACAATAATATTTTCATATAACAAAGCCTGCAGGGCTATACACATATATATACCAGCTAGTGCATCTTTGTGCACGCATCAAAACAGGTTTAAGACATCATAGTATCAGCATCAGAGTTAGCGGAATATAAACAAGTTTTAGGAAATAAGTTTTCCCCCAAAATAGACCCCTTTCCCAAAAGGAGTCGTCCTGGGGCCCCCCAAAAAGCTATTTACATTTATATACAACAAAATGATTCACATCATCGGGCCCAGGACATTCCCATGTCCTACATCACTAAAGGTAACCTACTCTCCCTGAGAGGGAGAGTACTCCTGCTCGGCCTGCTCAGGTGCAAACTCTTCCTCAGTACCTGTGGTGATAGTAAGAAGTGAGTATTACACATAAAATGGGGAGGCAGTTTCCAATTAAGACATAATGCGACACTAAGCCATACACATATAACAATTCAATCACAACATCATAAATAAGAGTCAATTCATCACAATTCAATTTCGAGTATTCATTAGTTTCTCAAATCGTTTTTGATTTAACATTTTCTTAAGTCTTTCGTTCCATGTATTTTAATCATATTAATATTCTTTTTATCTGTCCCTGGTCACGACCTACTGCGTCTGCACTCCTGTGCACTCACGACTTACTGCGCCCGGGTATGTGTCTCAATCCCCTGGTCACGACCTACTGCGTCTGCACTCCTATGCACTCACGACTTACTGCGCCCGGGTAAATCCCCTGGTCACGACCTACTGCGCTCGCACCACCGCGCGATAGCGACTTACTGCGCCCGGGTATGTTTCTCAATCCCCTGGTCACGACCTACTGCGTTCGCACCACCGCGCGATAACGACTTACTGCGCCCGGGTAAATCCCCTGGTCACGACCTACTGCGTTCGCACCACCGCGCGATAACGACTTACTGCGCCCGGGTAAATCCCCTGGTCACGACCTACTGCGTTCGCACCCCCGTGCGAAAACGAGTTACTGCGTCCGGGTAAAATACAATCTCCCCTGGCTGAGCCTGGGTATAATATAATTAGTTCTTTATCATTATCAATTCTTTAGCAAATTTCCATTATTCAAAATTAATTACCACATTACACATTTTCATTATCCAATGATCACAAATATATTTTGTAACTTAATTAGCACAATTTCACTTATTATCACAACTCAAATTATTAACAACATAAGCATATAATTCATCAACATCACCAAACCACAAAATGCAATATGTCAACATCAAAATAAATTCCCTAAGTCATAAATTCTATTCTAACAATTATTTTATATCATATTAACCTAAAATAACACAAATATCTTAGTACTCATCATATGCATAATGTAAACTAAACCCCAGAGTAAGGTAATACTCACTATAACCCACTCCTTACCTTAAATTTGCAAAAGGAAATTAGAACCTTAGTGAGCCCTAGCTCAAAATCTTGGAAACTTGAATTTCCTAAGTCTAGCTTGCCACCTCAACAAGGAAATGATGAAATGTTGATATACCACCCTATTTGTGAGAGCACAAGATGAACTATCCTTATCCTTGCCTTGGTTTGAGTTGGAACACATGAAGCAAAGTCCCTACATGATCATGGTGCAAGAACCTAGGGTTTTAGAATAAAAATCCATGAACTAAGAAGAGTTTGATTCATGAGGAAAATAACTTATGGCATGAAACTCACTTACCCAAATCAATGATGAGAAAATGAAAATCCAAAGAGTGAGAAGGTGGGTGCAACTCGTGTGGACCAATGGAGAGGAGAGGGTGAAGTTTCAATCAACATCCATGGTGCAAGGTTGGTTGGTCTTGGTTGATTTTGGGTTGAGGTGCCCAAAAATCAAGTGTTTTTGGTGGTTTGGGTGATGGAAGTGTGTTGGAGATGGAAAGAGCCTTGATGATGATGGAGTTGTGTTGGAGATGAAAGGTGGTGGAGTGATCATGTTTTTGGTGCCTTATTCTCACTCCAACAAGCCAGAAAGATCGTGTGGCTGGGAGCCAAACTTTGGCCCCAAGTTTTCAGATCAACGCACCAGATCTGGTGCCTACTGTGCGCGCGCGCCTGGGCGAACGCCTGGCGCGCCTGGGCGGGAGATCTGCACCATTTTTCTGGCCTGGTGCGTGGTGCGTCGTGCTGGTGCGGTCAGGGACGGATTTGGCGCGTCACATAATTTCTGGTGCGGCTGGCGTGCGCATCAGCTCGCCTGGGCGAATGGTGAGCTGGCCTGGGCGAGAATCTCACTGGATGGTGCACCAAAATGAACAATGACTTGCCTGGGCGAGTGACTCATGCGCCTGGGCGAGTTTCAGGGCTTCCAACCTTCGATTCGCCGTAACTTTTTCATCGACCGTCGGATCGAGTCCAAATTTTTAGACATGCTTCTTTACCCCATAAACTTCACATCCAACGGTGGAATTTATTTTCTTAGCTTCCTATAATGAATTTCTAATTTTCTCTTTTCGGTTGATTTCTAACACTTAAAACGCCGATTTTACTCCCGATCTCGCTTATTTGACCCTGCCCAAAGCCATACATACCTTCTATACAACTCCTAGGACCTATATTCACCACCCACATATCTGGAAAAATTCATTAAATCACTTAACCAATTTTTCTATGGTTTTTAGCATTTATTTCACTTAAAATCAAGGTTTAGGATGTTACAATTCTCTCCCACTTACCTGAATTTCGTCCTCGAAATTCGTCAAACAATTGTGGATGAGACTGCCTGATCTTATCCTCCAGTTCCCATGTAGCCTCTTCCACATCGTTCCTGATCCATATAACCTTAACCAAAGAGATTTCCTTGCCTCTGAGCTGCTTCACCTGCCTGTCTTCAATTCTAACTGGCAGAACTTCAAAAGTCAAGTTCTCTTTCAAAGGCAAATCATCTAAGGTAACCACATGCGAAGGATCATGGACGTATTTCCTTAGTTGTGAAACATGAAACACGTTATGAAGCCTTGACAAGTGAGGGGGTAATGCAATCCTGTACGCCACTGGACCAACTTTCTCCAGAATCTCATAAGGCCCAACAAACCGAGGAGTCAACTTCCTGGATTTGATTGCCCTACCAATTCCTGTGATCGGAGACACCCTTAGGAACACACGATCCCCAACATCGAACTCCAAAGGTCTCCTTCGTCTATCTGCATAACTCTTTTGGCGATCCTGTGAAGTTTTCATTTTGTTCTTGATCATTGTGACCTTCTCCGTTGTTTCTTTCACAATGTCAGGACCTGTCAACAGATTTTCACCTATTTGGAACCAACACAAAGGCGTTCTGCATTTTCTTCCGTAGAGAGCCTCAAATGGTGCCATACCAATGCTGGAGTGAAAACTGTTGTTGTAAGTAAACTCCATCAAAGGTAGTAGCTGCTCCCAACTACCGGCTTGCTCCAGAACACATGCTCTCAGCAAATCCTCAAGTGTCTGGATAGTACGCTCAGATTGTCCGTCTGTCTGCGGATGGTAAGCCGTACTAAATTTCAACTTAGTACCCAATGCCTCCTGAAGACTCTGCCAAAATCTAGACAGAAATCTCGGATCGCGATCGGATACAATACTAGTAGGAACACCATGCAACTTCACTATGTCCCTGATGTACAACTGAGTCAACTTCTCAAGAGTGTACTTCTTATGGGTAGGAATGAAATGAGCACACTTTGTAAGACGGTCTACAACCACCCAAACTGAATCACATCCTCCAACAGTCCTCGGTAAACCCGTCACAAAATCCATAGCTATACTGTCCCATTTCCATTCCGGAATCTCAAGTGATCGCAAAGGACCACCAGGATTTTGATGCTCAATCTTAACCTTCTGACAAGTTAAGCAATGAGACACGTGATCGGCCACATCAGTTTTTAACTTCGGCCACCAATAAATCCTTTTTAGATCTTGGTACATCTTTGTTGCACCAGGATGAAAATTCATCTTGGTTCGATGTGCTTCCCATAGGATATCTCTTCTAACTTCGAAATCCATAGGAACACATATCCGACCCCTAAATCGGATGATGCCATCAGAACCTTTCACAAAGTCGGGCTCTTCATTGCCTGATGCCCCTTCTAACAACTTTTGCAATTCAACATCATCGGCTTGCCTTTCTTTGATAAGACCCATCAAGTCATTAGTAACCCGCAACATTTCGAGAACGATGCTCTTCTCTTTCACTTGCATGTTCAAGTTGAGGTCACTAAACTCTTGAATCAATTCCATCTCTTTCACCATCAGATTGCTGACATGCAAAGTCTTACGACTTAGTGCATCAGCCATTACATTGGCCTTGCCCGGATGATACTGAAGATCAAAGTCATAGTCTTTCAGAAATTCCATCCATCTCCTCTGTCTCATATTCAACTCTTTTTGATCGAAGAGATAGCGAAGACTTTTATGATCGCTAAAGACCTCGAACTTTGAACCATATAGATAATGCCTCCAGATTTTCAAAGCAAAAACCACTGCCGCCAACTCAAGATCATGAGTGGGATAGTTCTGTTCATGCTGTCTCAATTGTCTGGATGCATAAGCTATGACTTGCCCTTGCTGCATCAACACACAACCCAACCCTTGCTTAGAAGCATCACAATACACCACGAAGGATTGAGTCGGGTCCGGCAAAACTAACACCGGAGAGCTAGTCAACCGCTTCTTCAACTCTTGAAAACTACCTTCACATTCTGGGGACCACTCAAACGGAACACCTTTCCGTGTAAGAGTCGTCAAAGGAAGAGCCAACTTGGAAAACCCTTCAATGAACCTCCGATAATACCCAGCCATACCAAGAAAACTTCTGATCTCAGTGATGGACTTAGGTCTCTCCCACTTAAGTACCGCTTCCACCTTAGAAGGATCGACAGCAACACCCTTCTCAGAAATGACATGCCCCAGAAACTGCACTTCGTTCAGCCAGAAACTACACTTAGAAAGCTTTGCATAAAGCTGTTTGGATTTGAGAATCTGCAGCACTATTCTCAGATGCTCAGCATCCTCACTTGGACTCTTAGAATAGATGAGAATGTCGTCGATGAAGACTATGACGAAAGAATCCAAGTACGGCCGGAATATCCTGTTCATATAATCCATAAAGATGGCCGGAGCATTAGTGAGACCAAAGGACATGACAACATATTCAAAATGTCCATATCTCGACCTGAACGCCGTTTTAGGAATGTCCTCTTCTCGGATACGGATTTGATGGTATCCCGATCGAAGGTCAATCTTAGAAAATATAGCTGCTCCTCGCAATTGGTCCAACAAATCGTCAATGCGAGGAAGAGGATACTTGTTTTTCACCGTCACCGCATTCAACTGTCTATAGTCGATGCACATTCGGAGGCTTCCGTCCTTCTTTTTAACAAAAAGAATCGGAGCTCCCCAAGGTGACACGCTTGGTCTAATCAATCCCTTAGCCAATAGCTCCTCTATCTGCTTTTTCAAGTCTTCTAACTCCGGAGGTGCCATCCGGTACGGGGCTATAGAAATAGGACCTGCACCGGGCATCAGATCTATACTAAACTCCACTTCTCTGTTTGGCGGTAATCCAAGAATCTCTGAAGGAAAGACTTCTGGAAACTCACAGACTACCGGAATCCGACTGATCTCTGCATCCTCATTCATTTCCAGGACAGATAAAGAAAGATCACTAATGGTAATTGATTTCTGATGACAGTCAATCAGAACATGGTGCCGAGACATCCAGTCCATGCCCAGAATGATGTCAAGCTTAGTTAGAGGCAAACAAATTAGATTGACTTTGAATTCCCGCTCCAACACTCGAAGTGGGCAATCTAAACACATAGTTGTTGTGACTACAGAAGAATTCGTGGGTGTGGAAACAGATAATTTATAAGGCATTTCTATTGCAGACAACCCTAACTTCTTCATGCAATCGGAAGAAATAAATGAATGAGTAGCTCCGCAGTCAAAGAGAATACCACAAGGAATACTATTAACATAATCGGTACCTCTAATCAGTTCATCAGCATCAGTAACCTCCTCACCATCCAGAGTATACACCTTGCCCTTCCGAGTCACCCTGTTGTCACCAGCTCTCTGAACCTTAGCCACATTAACCTCCTTTTTAACTGCATTTTTAGGACAATTTGTCACAACGTGACCCGGCTGCCCGCACTTGTAACAGGTTGGACCCTTACTCGGATTCAATGTCCAGCAATCTCCCCTGTGGTGCCTACCACAATGTGGACAAGTCGGAATAGGACCAAAAGTGCTTACTGCTCGGCCTGTTCTAGGCTGAGAGTAAGGACCTGGTCGCTGCACCGAACTCTTGCCCCTGATCGGGCCGGTCCGCTGTATTGCTTTGCTCTTATCCTCCGCTTTCTCTTGCTTTAGAGCATTTTCAAATGCACTAGTCATGTTCACTAACTGAGCCAAATTTGATATGCCCTGATAAGTAAAGATGGTTCTGATCTTAGCATTCAACCCAGCTTCAAACTTGATGCACTTGGTTCGTTCATCAGCATCTTTGTACCCTCCAGAGTATCGGATCAAATCCTCAAACTGAGCTGCGTATTCTCCGACACTCATTGTTCCCTGTTCCAACTTCAAGAATGCTAACTCCTTCTCCCTCCTGACTTCTTCCGGAAAGTATTTGTTCAGAAATCGGATCTTAAAAAGATCCCAATTGATCACCTCATTACCAGCTTCCAAACTACGTCTCTGATGCTCCCACCAGTGTTCTGCCTCACCTGACAGAACATATTCCACCAGTCTGACATACTGATCTACTGGTGGTTGCAGCGAGCGAAGGAATTTCTCCATTTCCTGGAGCCATTTTTTAGCCCCATCTGGATTGAATCCCCCTTCGAACCGAGGTGGATCGTTCTTCCTGAACCTTGACATCCAATCAATAGGAGCTGGTGGAGGATTTATTGCTGCTGCTGCTGCAATGTTTCCCGCTTGGTTCTGTTGCATTTGTGCCAAAGCTGCTGCATGATCCTGCTGTATCTGGGTTTGGGTCTGTTGCACTTGCACTAAGTTCTCCAGTATCGCCGCCATTCTATCATTATCACCTCGTCGCCCAGCCATACTGCTAAGCCATTGATGAGATAAACAATTAAACATTTAATATTAAATAAGAATATAAACTTCCTAGTCTTGGTCTTAGACTCTTAGCTAAGTAATCCAGTTACTCTCTTGGTGAGTAACTATTGGAGATGTGACTCCACACTCCAAAGGCCGAGGGAAACTGCTCTGATACCATAAATGTAACACCTAAGTTTATTTACCCTTATATACCCTTACTCGGAAAATAGCAACTTGAAAATTCCTTTTTTCGACTCAAGAATTGATTAGGAAAAACTCTTAATTACTTTTCTTTCATAAGAAAATCTCCCGTCAAACGGACGGAGTTTCGTTTGTTTATTGGACTTTTCCAAAAATTCCTGTTTTCCTGCAACCTGATAAACAATAATATTTTCATATAACAAAGCCTGCAGGGCTATACACATATATATACCAGCTAGTGCATCTTTGTGCACGCATCAAAACAGGTTTAAGACATCATAGTATCAGCATCAGAGTTAGCGGAATATAAACAAGTTTTAGGAAATAAGTTTTCCCCCAAAATAGACCCCTTTCCCAAAAGGAGTCGTCCTGCCCCCCCCCCCCCCAAAAAGCTATTTACATTTATATACAACAAAATGATTCACATCATCGGGCCCAGGACATTCCCATGTCCTACATCACTAAAGGTAACCTACTCTCCCTGAGAGGGAGAGTACTCCTGCTCGGCCTGCTTAGGTGCAAACTCTTCCTCAGTACCTGTGGTGATAGTAAGGAGTGAGTATTACACATAAAATGGGGAGGCAGTTTCCAATTAAGACATAATGCGACACTAAGCCATACATATATAACAATTCAATCACAACATCATAAATAAGAGTCAATTCATCACAATTCAATTTCGAGTATTCATTAGTTTCTCAAATCGTTTTTGATTTAACATTAACTTAAGTCTTTCGTTCCATGTATTTTAATCATATTAATATTCTTTTTATCTGCCCTGGTCATGACCTACTGCGTCTGCACTCCTGTGCACTCACGACTTACTGCGCCCGGGTATGTGTCTCAATCCCCTGGTCACGACCTACTGCGTCTGCACTCCTGTGCACTCACGACTTACTGCGCCCAGGTAAATCCCCTGGTCACGACCTACTACGCTCGCACCACCGCGCGATAGCGACTTACTGCGCCCGGGTATGTTTCTCAATCCCCTGGTCACGACCTACTGCGTTCGCACCACCGCGCGATAACGACTTACTGCGCCCGGGTAAATCCCCTGGTCACGACCTACTGCGTTCGCACCCCCGTGCGAAAACGAGTTACTGCGTCCGGGTAAAATACAATCTCCCCTGGCTAAGCCTGGGTATAATATAATTAGTTCTTTATCATTATCAATTCTTTAGCAAATTTCCATTATTCAAAATTAATTACCACATTACACATTTTCATTATCCAATGATCACAAATATATTTTGTAACTTAATTAGCACAATTTCACTTATTATCACAACTCAAATTATTAACAACATAAGCATATAATTCATCAACATCACCAAACCACAAAATGCAATATGTCAACATCAAAATAAATTCCCTAAGTCATAAATTCTATTCTAACAATTATTTTATATCATATTAACCTAAACTAACACAAATATCTTAGTACTCATCATATGCATAATGTAAACTAAACCCCAGAGTAAGGTAATACTCACTATAACCCACTCCTTACCTTAAATTTGCAAAAGGAAATTAGAACCTTAGTGAGCCCTAGCTCAAAATCTTGGAAACTTGAATTTCCTAAGTCTAGCTTGCCACCTCAACAAGGAAATGATGAAATGTTGATATACCACCCTATTTGTGAGAGCACAAGATGAACTATCCTTATCCTTGCCTTGGTTTGAGTTGGAACACATGAAGCAAAGTCCCTACATGATCATGGTGCAAGAACCTAGGGTTTTAGAATAAAAATCCATGAACTAAGAAGAGTTTGATTCATGAAGAAAATAACTTATGGCATGAAACTCACTTACCCAAATCAATGATGAGAAAATGAAAATCCAAAGAGTGAGAAGGTGGGTGCAACTCGTGTGGACCAATGGAGAGGAGAGGGTGAAGTTTCAATCAACATCCATGGTGCAAGGTTGGTTGGTCTTGGTTGATTTTGGGTTGAGGTGCCCAAAAATCAAGTGTTTTTGGTGGTTTGGGTGATGGAAGTGTGTTGGAGATGGAAAGAGCCTTGATGATGATGGAGTTGTGTTGGAGATGAAAGGTGGTGGAGTGATCATGTTTTGGGTGCCTTATTCTCACTCCAACAAGACAGAAAGATCGTGTGGCTGGGAGCCAAACTTTGGCCCCAAGTTTTCAGATCAACGCACCAGATCTGGTGCCTACTGTGCGCGCGCGCCTGGGCGAACGCCTGGCGCGCCTGGGCGGGAGATCTGCACCAGTTTTCTGGCCTGGTGCGTGGTGCGTCGTGCTGGTGCGGTCAGGGACGGATTTGGCGCGTCACAGAATTTCTGGTGCGGCTGGCGTGCGCATCAGCTCGCCTGGGCGAATGGTGAGCTGGCCTGGGCGAGAATCTCACTGGATGGTGCACCAAAATGAACAATGACTCGCCTGGGCGAGTGACTCATGCGCCTGGGCGAGTTTCAGGGCTTCCAACCTTCGATTCGCCGTAACTTTTTCGTCGACCGTCGGATCGAGTCCAAATTTTTAGACATGCTTCTTTACCCCATAAACTTCACATCCAACGGTGGAATTTATTTTCTTAGCTTCCTATAATGAATTTCTAATTTTCTCTTTTCGGTTGATTTCTAACACTTAAAACGCCGATTTTACTCCCGATCTCGCTTATTTGACCCTGCCCAAAGCCATACATACCTTCTATACAACTCCTAGGACCTATATTCACCACCCACATATCTGGAAAAATTCATTAAATCACTTTTCCAATTTTTCTAAGGTTTTTAGCATTTATTTCACTTAAAATCAAGGTTTAGGATGTTACAAAGTGTGTTAAGTTTAAAGGTGGACTGAGACCGGAACTGAAGTCTATTTTCACTTACCAGAGGATTCAGAGTTTTCCTGCACTTGTGGATATGGGAAGAATGTATGAGGATGACAAGAAGGCTGAAATGATAGGGAGTCAAGGAAAGGGGATTGGACAGAACTATGGACCACAAAGGAAGAAGAAATTCGATCATCGGAATAATGGTCCATATTCTCAGAAAAACAAGGGCAAGGGCAAAGCTGTGATGGATAACAAGAACAAGTCTCGCGATAATGCTCCTTATTGCGAGAAGTGTAGGCGTTATCATCATGGACAATTCTGCTGGTCCACAGGTGGATGTTTCAAATGTGGAAAGCAAGGCCACTTTGCTCGTGATTGCAGAGAGTCTGCAAAAGGTGATGCAAAAGGATCTGCTGGAAAGGCTGTGGTGCAAGGAAGAGTGTTTACCCTGAGTGGTAATGAAGCCACCCAAACCTCGAATCTCGTGCAAGGTAACTTTTTGCTTAATGATCAACCTTGCAAGATCATGTTTGATTCTGGAGCTACACATTCTTTTGTTTCTCCTGAATGTGTGAATAGGTTGAATCTTGTTGTTTCCGATTCGCCTTGCTATCTTAGTATAGATACCCCTACTGGGATACCGATCTTTACCGCTAAGGTTTGCTTAGGATGTGATGTTGAAATCTTGGGTCGTGTCTCTAAAGTAGATTTCGTTTGCCTCCCTAAGTTACAATTGGATGTGATCTTGGGTATGGATTGGTTGATGAAGAACCAAGTGATCATCAATTGTGAGGAAAAGACAATCCAATATAGGACCCTTGAACCCGAAGGTTATATGTGTTTGTTCTCTGCTACTGGGGAAGAAGAGTCGACGCCGATAGAAGAGATTCCTGTGGTGAGGGAATTTCCGAAAGTATTTCCTGAAGAGATACCAGGATTACCTCCGAAGCGAGAAATAGAGTTTGGGATTGACTTAGTTCCTGGAGCTGGTCCCATCTCTATTGCTCCTTATAGAATGGCACCACTGGAAATGGCAGAAATGAAAAAGTAGATAGAGGAATTGCTGTAGAAGCAGATGATCAGGCAAAGCGTTTCGCCTTGGGGAGCTCCATTACTGTTTGTAAAGAAGAAGGATGGAAGTATGAGGATGTGTGTGGACTACAGACAGTTAAATAAGGTCACCATCAAGAATAAGTATCCTTTGCCTAGGATTGATGACCTTATGGATCAAGTTAGGGGAGCTGCAGTATTTTCCAAGATTGATCTGAGATCGGGCTATCATCAGATAAGGATAAAGGAGGAAGATATACCCAAGACTGCATTTCGATCTCGATACGGTCATTATGAGTATGTTGTGATGCCGTTCGGATTGACTAATGCACCTGCTATATTCATGGATTATATGAATCGGATCTTTAGACCATACCTGGATTTATTTGTAGTGGTGTTTATTGATGATATTCTGGTCTATTCTAAGAGTCCGGAGGAGCATGAAGAACATCTCAGGATAGTGTTAAAAGTCCTGAAGGAGAAGTAGTTATACGCCAAACTTACGAAATGTGAGTTTTGGTTGAATGAAGTGAAGTTTCTGGGGCATGTGATCTCTAAGGAAGGAATTGCGGTGGATCCAGCAAAGGTGAGTTCAGTGTTAAGCTGGGAACAGCCTAAGACTGTGACTGAGGTGTGAAGTTTCTTAGGGCTGGCTAGATACTATCATCGGTTTATAGAAGGATTTTCCAAGATTGCATTGCCTTTGACCAAGTTGACTCGGAAAGATCAACCGTTCGTGTGGGACGACAGGTATGAAAGTAGTTTCTGAGAGTTGAAGGAAAGGTTAACATCGTCTCCTGTGTTAATCTTACCTGATCCTCACAAGAGCTTTGAAGTGTACTTGGATGCATCTAAGCAAGGACTGGGGTGTGTATTGATGCAAGAAGGAAGAGTAGTGGCTTATGCATCACGACAATTGAAGAATCATGAGGTGAATTACCCGACACACGATTTGGAATTGGCTGCAATCATGTTTGCCCTTAAGATATGGAGACATCATCTCTATGGCACTACTTTCCAAGTATTTAGTGACCATAAGAGTTTGAAGTATCTGTTTGACCAAAAAGAGTTGAACATGAGGCAAAGAAGGTGGATGGAGTTTTTGAAGAATTATGACTTTAAACTCCATTACCATCCGGGTAAAGCAAATGTGGTTGCAGATGCTTTGAGCCGGAAAGCAATGCACATAAGTGCGATGATGGTAAAGGAAGCAGCACTGATTGAGGAATTCAGAGACTTGAGCTTGTTGACACAAGTGGAGTCATCAAGTATCAAGTTAGGGATGTTGCAGATTACAAATGAGTTTTTGGAAAGAATTCGTGAGTTGCAACAAGTAGATGTGGAGTTGATTGAAAAGATGAGATTGGGTTTAGAAGGGAAGGAACCTGATTTCAAGATTGGGTTGGATGGAATCCTTCGTTTCAGAACAAGGATTTGCATACCAAGAGATCAAGAGGTTAGAAGACTGATTCTTGATGAAGCACACAAGAGCCGGATGAGTATGCATCCTGGATCAACCAAAATGTATGAGGATCTGAAGAAATTGTTTTGGTGGTCTGGATTGAAAAAGGATGTTGCGGATTATGTGGCTTCATGCTTGATTTGTCAAAAAGCTAAGGTAGAACACCAGAAACCGGGAGGACAGCTACAACCTTTAAGTATCACTCAATGGAAGTGGGATAGCATCTCCATGGATTTTGTATCTTGTTTGCCAAGGACAGCAGCAAATCATGATGCAATCTGGGTGATTGTGGATAGGTTGACTAAGTCGGCGCATTTTATTCCGATAAACATGCGCTATCCTCTGAATAAGCTTACCCAAATCTATATTAAGGAAGTAGTTCGTCTTCACGGAATGCCTTCGAGTATAGTGTCAGATAGAGATCCCAGATTTTCTTTGCAGTTCTGGAAGAGTCTGCATGATGCTATGGGAACAAGATTAAAGTTGAGTTCTGCGTATCACCCACAGACGGATGGTCAGACAGAGAGAACTATTCAGTCTTTGGAAGATGTACTAAGGACTTGTGCACTTGAAGAGCAAGGAAGTTGGGACCAAGTGTTACCCCTTGTAGAATTCACATACAACAACAGCTATCATGCGAGCATTGGGATGGCACCGTTTGAGGCCTTGTATGGAAGGAAGTGTCAAACCCTGCTATGCTGGTTTCAAGTGGGGGACAATTTAGTGGTTGGAACGGAAATGGTGCAGCAGACAACTGAGAAGATTAAGATGGTTCAAGCAAAGATGAAAGCGGATCAGAGTCGGCAGAAGAGTTATGCTGACAAGAGAAGGAAACCAATAGAGTTTTCGGAGGGCGACCATGTGTTTCTTCGGATAGTTCCGACGAAAGGGATTAGTAGAGCCTTGAGAACTCGAAAGCTTTCACCTAAGTGTATAGGTCCATATCAAATCCTTAGAAGAGTCGGTCCCGTTGCTTATCAACTAGCTTTACCACCCTCTCAATCCAATTTGCACAACGTCTTTCACGTTTCTCAATTGAAAAAGTATGTGCATGATCCATAAGTTATTTTGAAAATCCAACCTGATGATCTAGCTTTGAAGGAGAACCTTACCTTTGAAGCCAGAACGGTCCGGATAGAAGATCGTGAAGTTAAGCAACTCAGGGGAAAGGAGATACCGTTAGTTAAGGTTATATGGGAAAATGCTGACGTGTCTGAAGCTACATGGGAATTAGAGGAGAAGATGCGTCAAGAGTATCCGGAGTTGTTTATGTAAGCTAGAATTTCGGGGACGAAATTCCTTTTAAGTGGGGGAGTAGTGTAACACCCCTAATTTTCGTCTCCCGGATAATAAGGAAATTAATAATAAAGTTTTATTATTAATTTATATAAATCTTTCCAAGTTTATATTTTGTATTTAATTAGCCTGAAATATAAAAATAAGTGGAAATATTTTTATATGGCAAATAAATGCAAAAATATAGATATTGCATTTTAATCCTTGGTTTAGGACCTAAATGTAATATTGAAAAGGTTCTTGGAGGGAAAGATTTAAAAAGTATTAATTTTTAAATTTTGTACTGACCTAACCGGTTAGTAATGCCCTGTAACCGGTTAGACGATGAACCCAAAAACTGGGTTAGTGCGTTTTGATGAGTAATCACTTGATTAATTCGAGTAATCGCCACGAACACAGCCTTAATATAGTGGATAACACGCGTCATCATGCATGTTACTCCAATTCCTCTATAAATTGATGGATTTCTGAAGGTTGGAGGTTGATTCTTCTGAGTTTTGTGTTGAGAGGCTGAATTAGGGTTCCTGTTTCATGTGGGCAAATTCTCCTTCATCTCTGAGTGTTGTTAAACGAGTGATACACATCCACAAAGCTTACATCAAGGGCTTTGTGTTGACATAAAGTTTGTGAGCTGAGAGTCCTTGTGTGAAAAGAAATCACCATTAGAAGTTGAGGTTGGGAAAGCTGAGCTCTGAGTTTTCTGATTCGGGAAGCTTGGTTTGAGGCTGGATTTTGGTAAGTACAGACAACCCTTAAGCCTCAAATCACTTTCATTCCTTAGTGCATGCTCCCTATATTGAGTTCTAATTATTTTCCCCAATTTCTTTGGCCAATTACTATGTCAAATTTTCTGGTCTTTGAACCCTGTTGATGGAAATCGTGGCTGAGAGCAGAACATAGGATTTGTGGGGAATTCGTGGATTTTCTTCAAGTTTCAGTGTTAATCTTCATCAAACATAACCTTGAGGTATGGGAGAAGTTTACCTTATACTAGATTTAGACTAAAATCAAGTGATTTAGGATTTGAGTCAACAAAGACTCAAAAGGGCATTATGTGTTTAAGGCAAAAAGGCTTGGAGGCCAAATTCTAGCTCAATTCTATTTTGAGCAACTTTATATTGATGCATGCAAGTGATTTTGATGCCTAAATCTTAATCTAAATGTTTATTATTAGTTTTGTGGTATTAAATTGTGTTTATATGGATTTTTATGCAATTTGATACTTTAAACTTAATCCATGCAAGTTAAATGTGTTTTTGTGGTTAAACATGTTTATTTTAAGGTGTATGAACTCTTTTGAATGTTGAAATTGGTTAGATTTGAGTAATGAAAAGAATGGTTTGCAAAACCTCATGTTTCAGTGTGCAGACTGCATAATCTAACCGGTTACTCGATAATTGTAACCGGTTAGACACTGTAAAATTTCAAAGAAAATAAGTTTTTGAAACTAGCTCTGTGGTTTTATTAATTTTACTCAAATCTAGACCTTAATTTCCCTGGAAATCAATCTGAAAATTAAGCTGATTATACTGTAATAGTTCAGATTGAAATTGAGAGTTAATACCTTAGTATAATGAGATAATTTCAAGAGGAAATTGTGCTCATTTGGAAATGGAATGTGATTTAGACTTTTGAATGATGAACACAGTGGTTTTGAGGTATAAAACAATGTCAAAACTTGTTTATGGATTGGGTAGAGAATTCAAGAAAAAGGGTTTTCTGAATTTCAATGGTAAAACAGTTCAGGTCTGTAATTCTAACCGGTTAGCCTGAGACTGTAACCGGTTAGTACCTGAAACTGAAAAATAAAAGTTAAGTCTTTTAAGTGAAATTAAATACCATTGGTTATGTTTTTCCCAATCTAAGCCTAGTGGCATGTTTTTGAGATAATTCCAGAGAGAATTTTTGTGTCAAAGGATTATACCTCAAATTAATCATTCAAAATGAGAAATTGAAATATTTCTAAATCACAGTAATTAAAGTAAAGATAAAACCAACCTTGATAATTGTGCATTCATATAGAATGGAAGTTTGGTTGGTAGGAACGTTTATCATATTCTGGGAATATGAGGAGGGTACTCCGGGAGTACCAAATTGTAACCTACTTGATGACGCATTCTGGGAATGTGGCCAGTGTCCGGGACCTGGTTTTTTATGCGTTCTGGGAACGTATGCGTTCTGGGAACGTGATGCACACTCCGAGAGTGATGCTTATTATCCAAGTATGGTTTGGCATTACGTTCTGGGAACAAATGTCAGTGTTTCGGGACCACAAGGGTGTATTGGATGGACATCCAAGATGGACTTTTAGAGGCCTCAGTTGTGGATAGAAAATCATGCATCATGCCACTTGCATTATAAGAGATATAATGTTGAAGCCCACCAAGTCCGAATCCGGATACTGGATTTAGGACCAAGAGGCTTATCGAATCTAGATCCGAATACCAGATTGACAATAAGACCTGGGCATGTGGCTTCATACCGTTATATCGGTATGAATTCGGACACGTGCACTGAGGGACCTGAGGAATTCCATTATCCTCACTAAGTATCGTAATCCTACGACAGAACATTGGCGACCACAGTGGGAGCGAGAAACTTATTCCCACCACTTTCTGAAGAAGTCCATGGCGAATCAGTCACAGGGAGAACGTGTTGAACCCAGCCACCACAATGTGCTGGAAGTGAGGAAAAGCAGAGAACAAGCGCCTTCTCGTCAGAAGGACCTCAGGGAACGGTTAAGCGAAGGAAGGAGAAGGGCAGAACAAGAACGTTTGAGACAGGAGGAACCTTCTCATCATGAATAGGAAAAATCGTGACAGAGCCCCCCCCCCCCCCCCCCCGCACTAGAGAAGGAAGCCCTTCGCATTCCCGACATGAGAGTAAGGGGTCATCTGGCTGATGATCACAGAGGAAAGCAAGCATGGAGACAGAATTGGCTCACCTGCGCAAGCGGCTGGATGAACATGACAAGTTGTTGAAGGAATTGAGGAAAGGAACTTCCCAGTCGGGTGTTGGAAAAGGAAATGAAGTAGAGCTGGTGGGAGAAGCTGAAGAAAAAGATCACCCGTTTTCTGAAAGCATAATGGCTTTCCCCATGCCTGAAAACCTCAAAGCTCCAGCCAATGTAGATCCGTATTTCGGGAATTCAGATCCACAGGAGCATATTGACAGCTTTCTAGTGGCAATGTCATGTCAAGGGGCTAAGGACACATACAAATGTCACACCTTCCCCCTGACTCTGAAAAAAGTGGCTTTGCGCTAGTATTCTAAATTGGAACCTGATTCGATAACAGGGTGGAAAGACTTGGCTGCCAAATTCCTGGGACACTTCACAACAAGCAAAGCACAACCAAAGTCGGAACACCATTTATCCCAAATTAAGCACGAGAAGGGGGAATCGTTGAGAGATTTCCTCACCCGTTTCAATACTGAATACCTTTCAATTAGTGACATAGAGGCTTCAGTGGCCTTGCATCTCTTGATGCGTGCATTAAGACCAAGGGATTTCACATACCATTTGGTGATGCACAAAATCAAAACCATGGACGAAGTCATGGAAAGAGCTGAAAAGTATATCAATTTGGAGGAGTACCAGAAAGCACAAGACAATTTTACAGGTGAAACATTCGGAAAAAAGAAAGAAGCTTTCTTCAACAAGGGGTCGGGGAAAGGTCAGCGAGAAGGAGACAAAGGCAACAGGCATGATTTGGTGCCTAAAAAGCCCGAAGGTAAATATGACCATTATACGCCTTTAAACACTTCTAAATCACAAATCCTTCATGAGATTATGAATGCAGAACTGATGGAAGTGGATCGTCCACCCCCGTTGAGGAGGCCTCCAACGAAGGAGAATCAGCACAAAAGGTGTAGTTGGCATGGCAGCTATGGACACACCGATGATGAATGTGTTTAACTCAAAGACGCCGTGGAAAATCTTGTAAGAAAAGGAAGACTGAACCGTTACACTCGATCCTTTAGAGGAGGTCCCAATGAGCGCACCCCCACAAGAAGGGTCAGGAGTCCGGTCAGAAGGAGAACAAGAAGCCCACCTAGAAGGAGATCCCGAACGCCCCCAAGGAGAAGCAGAACTCCTAGGCGCATTGCAACCAGGAATTCTGCAGTAAAAAAAGAAGATGCAGGTAAAAGCAATAATGAAGACCTGGAGGTAATTAGCACTATTGTTGGTGGTTTGACAGTAGAAGGGGAATCCATAACGTCCCAGAAAAAACAATTGAAGCTAGCAACTATGGCGGTTACCGTATCAAACAGTTAGACGGAAGTACACCCTCCGATCACATTTACAGAAGCTGATTTGGAAGGAGTGATTCCCAACCACAACGATCCATTAGTGGTAACCGGAATTATTGACAGATTCCGTGTTTGCCGCATGATGGTAGACCAGGGTAGCTCATCAGATATCATGTTCATAGAACTGTTTGACCGTTTGAAGCTGAAGTCAGCAGATCTACATCCCTGCCAGAAGGAGTTGATTGGGTTTACAGGCGACACTATCAGACCCAGAGGATACATTGATATCAGGCTGACTTTAGGCGCACCCCCTCAATGTCGGACTGAAAAGGTACGCTTCCTGGTGGTGGATTGCCCCTCTGCTTACAACGCAATCTTGGGTTGGCCCACTCTAAAGGCATTCCAAGCGGTTGCCTCTCCCTTACACATGGCTATGAAATTCCCAGGTGAGAAAGGGTCAGTCGTCACAGTGCGGGCAGACCAGATGCAAGCCAAGACCTGTTACATAGCTAGTCTGAAAGCAACGAAAGAGAACGCCAAAAAGCAGGTACATGCAAAGCAGAACAAGGGATCCGCCTCATCCTCCAGAGTCATGATGGTTGACTTGGACATGAGGGACGATATCAAAGAGGATCGACCCAAGCCTGAGGGGGAGCTAGAAAAAGTTCAAATCGGAGATATGCCGGAACAGTGGACTCAAGTTGGAAAAGATTTTTCAAGCGAAGAAAAGGCCAGGTTGGTTGCACTGCTGAAAGAGAACAAGGATTTATTTGCATGGACAGCAGCCGATATGTCAGGGATAGATCCAGATTTTATTTGTCACCGTCTATCAGTTGATCCCAATTTCAAGCCAGTATCACAAAGAAGGAGGAAAATGAGCAATGAACGGCAGAAGGTGATCGCTGCAAACGTGGAGGAACTCTTGCAAGTTGGATTCATCAGGGGAGTCCCCTATACGACCTGGCTCTCCAATGTAGTTCTTGTCAAAAAATTCAATGGCAAATGGCGTATGTGCGTGGACTACACGGATTTAAACAAAGCGTGTCCCAAAGACACTTATCCTCTTCCTAATATTGACAAACTAGTTGACAATTCTGTTGGGTACCAGTTACTTTCTTTCATGGATGCTTACTCTGGTTACAATCAAATTCCCATGTTTAGGGACGATCAGGAAAAAACCACTTTTATGACTGACAAAGCAGCATACCGTTACACAGTAATGCCGTTTGGTCTGAAAAATGCAGGGGCCACATACTAGAGGATGATGGACAAAATCTTTGGAGAGTTGATTGGACCGACGTTGGAAGTCTATGTCGACGATATGATAGTGAAATCGACAGAGACAAGAAACCACAAGCAGGATTTGGAAGTTGTCCTTAGTAAGGTACGTCAGCATAATATGCGTTTAAATCCGCTGAAGTGCGCTTTTGGTGTCACAGCAGGAAAGTTCCTAGGTTTTATGCTTACTAGTAGAGGAATAGAGGCTAACCCTGAAAAGTGTGATGCAATCACGCAGATGAGGAGCCCAAATTCTGTGAAGGAAGTTCAACAACTAACTGGACGCATAGCCGCATTAACATGATTCTTGTCGAAGTCAGCATACAAGTCTCTTCCACTATTCCAATTGCTTAAGAAGGACCAGGAGTTTAGATGGACTGAGGAGTGCGAAGCAGCTTTTCAGGATTTCAAGCATTACCTCTCCAATCCTCCGATCCTGAGCAAACCTGAACCAGCTGAAACCCTCTATTTATATCTGCTTGTAAATGATGAAGCAGTGAGTGCTGTTCTGGTCAGGGATCGGGCTGAGGGACAGAGGCCGGTGTATTTTGTCAGTAAAGTATTGCAAGAAACTGAAAGAAGGTATCAGAAGATTGAGAAGATGGCGTTTGCATTGGTGGTCACAGCAAGGCGTCTCAAACAATATTTCCAAAGCCACCCCATCGTCGTTAGAACAGATCAGCCTATTCGGCAAGTTTTACAAAAACCGGACTTAGCAGGTCGCATGATCGCTTGGTCAGTGGAATTTTTTGAATATGGGATCAGCTACGAGTCAAGAACAGCAATCAAGTCTCAGGTGTTGGCAGACTTCGTCGTAGAATTGGCACCAAAGAAGGACTCTGAAGTCTGGACCCTGTTTGTTGACGGCTCATCCAATCAGACGGGTGGAGGTGCTAGTGTGATATCGGAGAACGCTCAAGGGGTATCAATTGAATATTCATTAAGGTTCGATTTTCCTACTTCTAACAACCAAGCTGAATATGAAGTCTACCTTGCGGGGATGACGATGGCCAAGGATTTGGGAGCGCACTCAATTATACTTTACAGCGATTCGCAGCTGGTGATTTCGCAAATTAAGGGATACTTCCAAGCCAAGGAGCCTTTGCTTCAGAAGTACCTCACCAAATGCGAGGAGCTGGCAGGAAGGTTTGACAGTGTGGATTTTCAGCACATTCCGAGAGATCAGAATTCCAGAGCTGATGTCCTATCTAAGCTGGCTAGTACCAAGAAACCAGGAAATCACAGGTCCGTAATCCAGCAAGCCATCTCTCACCCCAGTACAACATTAGCAGTGGAGGATGAAGAGTCATGGGCTTCCCCTATCCTAGCATTTCTGCTTCATGGAATCCTTCCGAGTGAAGACGACGCCGCAAGAAAGATAAGAAAGATGGCTCCTCACTTTGTTATGCAGGACGGATTGCTCTATCGGAGAGGGTTCTCTTCACCTCTACTCAGATGCCTGACTGAATGGGAGTCCGAATTGGCCCTGAAATAAGTGCACAAAGGGAGATGCGGTCATCATCTAGGAAGGAGAAGTCTGGCGAGGAAGATACTGAGAGCAGGATTCTATTGGCCCAGCATACAGTTAGATTCCATGATGCACGTGAAGAAATGTGATCGCTGTCAGAAGCACGCTGATGTCCACTGGGCACCACCAGAGGAGCTCCATTCCATATCTGCCCCATGGCCATTCTTCCAGTGGGGGGTGGACTTGTTGGGTCCGTTTCCCCAAGCGGCAGGACAGGTGACCCATTTGGTGGTAGCAGTTGACTATTTCACCAAGTGGATCGAAGCTAAAGCAGTCGCTGTTACTACTTCTACCCAAATAGTGAAATTTTTCAGTAACCAAGTCATATCCCGCTTTAGAGTTCCAGCTGTACTGGTCACAGATAATGGCACTCAGTTCGCTAGCAAAGCTTTCAAAGAGTTTCTCCAGAAATTAGGAGTTAAACAACGTCTGTCCTCGGTGGAGCATCCGCAAACTAACGGGCAAGCCGAAGCAGCCAACAGATGTATACTAAGAGGGTTGAAGAGAAAGCTGGAAGATAGCAAAGGTAAGTGGGTAGCTTGTATAGATGCTGTCCTTTGGTCCTACAGAACCACTCCCCACTCTACCACTGGAGAGACACCATTCAAGCTTACATATGGAAGTGAAGCAATGATTCCGTTGGAAGTAGGATCCACTAATATGAGGTCAAGGTACTTCAATCCAGAAGTTAATGTGAGACTCATCAGAGAAAACTTGGATCTCGTGCAAGAATCCAGGGAGATGGCAACTGTTCGCATGGCAACAATCCAGCAGCAGTCGGCCAAGCAGTATAATTTAAAAGTGGTTTCCAGAACCTTCAACGAAGGTGACTTGGTGCTAAGAAGGGTCGATGTACACGGTAATGAACCTGCGCATGGGAAGTTGGCAGCCAATTGGGAAGGGCCATATCGAGTCCGATCAAAAACTGGAAAGAGAGCGTATTTTCTGGAAACACTTACTGGTAGAGGCATCAAGAACCCATGGAATGCAGCTAAGCTTCGCCTCTATTATAGTTGAATTCTTCTCTTTGTTTAAATGTTTTATTAAGAGTTGTTTTGCTTTCCAAGAAGGTCCTATAGACCATTGTCATATGTCTAGTTAATTTCTGATAAGAAGAGAAGGTCACCCATAGACCTCTATTTGATTTAAGTTGTGATTGTATTGAGTTTATGATTATGTTTTACTTTCCATTTTATGAATGAGAATTATAAAGTTCCATAAGAGACAGAATTGAGTGTAATTCCCCAATGAGATGGTGTGCTCAAGGTAATTGCTTTCCTTCGAATTTAGGAATCCGGTCTCAGGAAACCGATATCAGGAGTAAAAAAAAAATTCGGTATCACGGTCCGGTATCAGGATTCAGTATTAGGATCCGGTATCAAAATCCAGTATCAGGAATTTCATACTTAACGATTAATTTGGAAATCTGGACGTTCGGTATCAGGAATATGATATCAGGATCCGGTATCAGAATCTACTATTAAGAATCTCACACTTAATGTTTCAGTTGATGTTTTGAAGAGCGTTCAGAGTTCGGATATGCAACCCGGTATCCGAATTCGGTGTCAGAATTAGGTACCAGGAATCCCATACTTAGAAGAACTTAAGTGAAAATCCTAAGTATCCAATAATTGAAACACCACTTGTCTGACTAGCCATCAGATAAGAAGTGAAATGGGTAAGGAGATGTTCTATGTTAAAATGAACACCGCCCATGTACGCACAATGATCCCTATTAGTTTCAGAAAGCTAATAAGTTAAATGGAAAACCATTCGCTGGCTAGAATAGGACTTCCATGGATCAGTAAAGAAGATGGATACACAAAGGAAATATAACACCAATACATAACCGAATACATTGATTGGAAAATCTGAGTACAAGTGCAATTCGGATTACAACTAAGCAAAGACAGAAACTAAATGCAACCAAGGGAAAAGTAGAAAACAGAATTCGGAATGAAACCTAGAAAGGAAAAAAACAAAATGCAGAAACAACAATGCAACAGAAAAACTTGAAAATTAGACTAGAAAGCTAAGCAGCAGCATCTCCATCATCCTCATGACCTCCGACACCCTCATCTTCAGTCTCCTCATCGTCCACAGGGGCTAAGGGATCAGGACAGTCCTCATCATCCAAGTTAATGGGCACCCTACTTCCATCTCGAAGGTAGTTGTAAAGTACTCCATCTTCGACTTTGTGCAAGAAGTGCATACCGTTGGAAGAGAAGTCGTTGTTGAGGAAATTGGCTTGCTCCACTGCGTTCATGAAAGAAGACTGAACTGACCCAATCCATTTTTCTTTATACATGTCCCTCTGATTTTCAGCCTCTTTAAGGGCATCCCTCAGCGTATTCAGGGCAGCATCATTGGCATCATTAACCTCCTTCAATTTGTCATTCATCTTCTTAGCAAATTCTTCTTCAGCTTGTGAGAGAGCCTGTTTGGTCTTCCTCAATTCGGCCACTTGGGAAGCTATCTGTTCAGCCATCTCAACCTCCTTCTTCACGTAAGCAGCCAAATCCACTGCTTCTTGCCCAACAAACAAGACCTTTTCAGCATTATCCTCTAAAAATTGGAGTGTGGAGGCAGCACAGAGTTGGTGTTTCTTTAAGGACTTCATCAAATTCACAAACTCCCGGCGTGTCATTCCTTGGAAGCGATGGGAGTCAGACCAAAATTCTCGCTTAGGTTTTCCTCCCACACTGAGGAAGTGAAACCAGAAGACCCCTGACCAGCATCGAAGTGGGATCCAGTTGGAGAACCGAATTGGAAAGGTTTCTGATCTTTCCTCTTTCGAGCAGCACCTTCAGGACTGTCAAGGACTACAGTGACTGGAGGAGGACGGCTGACGCTGGTCTTGCTACGTTTGGGGGGCCTCCTTGGAGCATTTTCGATAGCAGCAGCAAGAGCAGCCAAGTCTTGGGGGCTCGCCATTTTTTCTGCATAAAAACAGTAAAAGCATTAATAATGCTAAAGGATAAGAAAGCAAGTAAAAATTACACTTCAGGAACCCTACCGAATTCCGAACTCAAGGAATCCGGCTCCGCATCAATTATCTTCCTGGTATTGATGTACCCGAGGCGTTCATACCAGGCAAAGAGGAATGTTATGGTTGATCGCTCGACATCAGTGAGAACATTGTTAGGGGTAAGAAAGGAACGAGCAGGAATACGCGAGTTTCTATCAGAGCAAAAGAGTGGGAAGTATGGATTTCCCCCATGGTCAAAGAAGAAAGGCCAGGAATGGGGGGCTCCTACTATTTTGAAGTATTCACTTTTGAACCCTTTCCACGTCTCCGAGTAGGTTTCAAAAACTTTCCAGTTGAGACGGGATTTCAGGGTGACCCAAGACCATTTACCTTTAACTTTACTTGAAGCAAATGGTCCAAAGAAAGTGAAGAATACAGGGACAGTACAAGCTAAGTTAAAGTGGTTGCAAAAGAGTTGGAAAGCCCTCAGATAGCACCAGCCGTTAGGATGGAGTTGTGTTGGAGCAAGCTCTAAGTGACTGAGAACCCTACACTCAAAGTCAATAAATGGAATTCGAACTCCACAAGTCTCGAATAGAACCACATACTTAAAAAATAAATTTTCAAGAGGGCTGCCAACAAAGCAAATTCGGTTTTGGGAAGAAGGGGCTTCTAAGGCATAAAAGTTGGGAATAACTCCCGGTCTGGCAAGGTCAGCATTGTTGTGGTAATCCTGTAGATGTTGGACATCTACAAATATGGAGGGTCTGCCTAAGGCATCAAGGTCTACATCCTCATAACCAGTAATGTTAGCGGGGAGGATGAATTCCTCAGGGTTGGTTTCAGACCTCTTTTTTCCCATGATGGATTCCTGAGAGGAAGTGTAGAGAGAAGATTTAGAAGGAATACTGGAGACTTCACTGAACATATCCCTAATGATCCATTTCTTCACTAATTCGTCTAAAGCTTCATTTTATTGTTCAGGAAAAGAGGAGTTTTGAAGGCCACTGGGTTGGCTAACAAAATTGCAAGGCTTGGCAGACAAGGGCTTAGACGAATTGGAAGAAGAAGAGCATGGGGGTTTGTTGGAGGGAAGTGACTCCATGATAAAAGAAAAAGTAAAGGATAAGAAGATATGTACCTGAGAATGAAGGATGGGAGAGGAAGATGAGAAAGAAATTCGTATGTTGCAGAGAAGGAATGGAGAAGTGAAGTTTTATCACTAAAAACTCCTCTCTATTTATAAGGAGAGTTCGGTTTCCAGGGGAAGCAAGTGAAGGGGGCTTGCATTAAGTAAGTGACTACTCAGTGCATTAAGTAAGTGACTATTCAGAAGTCATGTCAGTTGAAGAGTGATAAGTCATGATGCTTGAGGGGAAGAGACATGTCAGTTGAAGTGAAAAGTCATGACTGCAATAAAGCATCACTCCTTTTCATTTTCCCAAGGAAACTAAAAGATCAGTTATTACATCTCTTCAGGAACCCAGTTGGGAAGCCAAAATCCGAATTCATAGCTGGCATCAGTATAGTACAGAGAAAGGGTTCGGTCTCCAACGAGTCTTCAAGAGCAGGCTGATTACTGGGCAACTCAGAAAAGACATAAATGTGGTCATTCTGACTTATGACAGATTAAAGCTAAGTCTAGAAACAAGAGCCTATATCTGGGAAATCCAAATTCTTGGGAGCCGTGAAACCCTAGAGAGATGCCGAATTCAAATTCAAATTCGAATTTAAGTATGCATGTTCAGATTCTCAAGATTAAGATGTTGAGGTCACCATCTCGGAAATCGAAAAACAAACAGTCAGGTGAAAGTGGGAATCCGGAATCCTTGAGACCAGACCCCTGAAACTTCTAAATTGAGAAGTGTCGCGGCCGGGGTCCTGGGTCGCCCTCGGGGCCTCGCCTACGAGTGGGGGTCGACTGACCCAATATGGAGTCGCCACCGCATTTGTTACAAAAAACGCGGAAAAAATAATTAATAATTAAAAAGGATAAAGATTGGTCTCGAACTAGATAGATTCCGAGTTCGGGAGTCGGTTACGAACCGGGGAAGGTATTAGCACCCCGTTCGCCCATTCGAAAATGGTACCCTTATTTGATTGATTTTAATTAAAAGACCTAAATAATTGGTTTGTCAAAAATTATTTGTTTTTTTATTGTTGTGCCTGACAAGGTTGCCCCTAGTCCTACGTACCCTCATAAAATGAGGAATCAAGGCTACGTAGTTCTTAATGTTTTAATTTTAATATTTTAGAAAAAAAAGTTTGATGCGAAGAGGAACATGCACAAGACCTTGTCATTTAGGCAAGGAAAGGCGGATTTCCAAAATGCATTAGAATTCTTAATTAATAAAATTTATTAAACTTTATAAAAAAAAATTGATCTTATTTTATTTTAAAACACAATAAAAAAAATGTTTGTCATGTTGTTGAATACAAAGAGGGAAGTCCGAGAGATCTCTCCACTAAATGGGTGAGAAAAACCGGCTTGCCAAAGCATATCCAATAATTTTAAAAAATTGAGGTTTAATTATTAAAATTTATGATCCCAACTTATTTAATTTAAATTTAACAATTAAATTCATAATATATCCTAAAATACAAATACATTGATTTAAGAATAAAATTAGAATTTAAATATCAAATCTTTATTTTGATGCAAAAATATTTATTATTCAGCAATCAAAAGGATTCAAAAAATTAATAATTAACATCTCAATAATTGTAATATAAAAGACTACATTTTAAATTTTATTTAATTATTTATTAATTAAAAAAAAGAAACTGTAAAAAGTAATTAAAAAGAAAGGAAAAAAAAGGAATATGAACCTGGACGGAGGAAGAAGCAGGGGAGACGGAAGGGACAAGAATAGCCAGCCACGTGTCAGCAGGTAGATGGCGCAGCAGGGATGGTGGTGCGTCGAACTGTTGCTGCCAGGGAGCTTTTTCTTTTTTTAATTTCTGTGCATTTCTCTCTCTATATTTTTTTTTTCTTCTCAAAGTGAGGAAGAAAGCTCTACTTATAGGAAAAAACTAGGTTAAAAAAAATAGGGTTTTTCAACAGGCTTTTGAAAGCCCAGTAGAATATTCCCTGGTTTATTCCTCAATTAAATCTAAAAAAATAAAAACAAATCTGATAATCCTTTTAAAACAAAAAACAAATTTTATCTTTATCCTCACAAATTAACCAAATCTCAAAACATTTTTATTTTATTTTATTTTTTCTAAAAACTTTTATTTTTCGTTTTTATTTTTCATAAAAAAAATACCTTTTTTTCAAAATCTTTTATTTATTTTTTATTTTATTTTTAATTTTTAACATTTTTTTAAATTTTTTCTTTTTTAAACCCCAAAAATAACTTTATGCACATTGAGTAGAAAATAATGGGTCCAAACAAATTTCTTTTTTTTTATTTATAAAATTTTAAAAAAAAAAGTTAAAGATAAAATCTTACCCAAACAAATTCTCTTTTTTTTTGTAAAAATGTAATTTTGACCCCGGACAAAATGGGGTGTCTACAGCTGCCCCTCTTTA
Organism: Crotalaria pallida; assembly: GCA_037953625.1. Classification (NCBI taxonomy): domain Eukaryota; kingdom Viridiplantae; phylum Streptophyta; class Magnoliopsida; order Fabales; family Fabaceae; genus Crotalaria; species Crotalaria pallida. The sequence continues at coordinate 43,384,803 of CM075650.1, read as the reverse complement.
CTTGTTTCTTATCAGAGAGCAAGCAAACAGGGGTTTGCATGCTATCATGGTAAGGAACGAGTAAAGAAATAGACACCGATTTTGTTCGGGAAAGAAACGATAAAAGTACTTGTTCTGGAAGTTCCTATAATTTCAAAATGCCTTTCAACGTTTGTGTCGGGCGTCAAAAGACCCAAAATGATTTTCGACATTTCTGTCGGGGCATCAAAAAGCCCAACCAATATCAAAATGACTTTAGCGTGTATGCCGGGTATCAAAAGACCCAAAATGACTTCAGCGTTAGTGCCGGGTGTCAAAAGACCCAAAATGATTTTCGACATCTCTGTCGGGGTATCAAAAAGCCCAACCAATATCAAAATGACTTTAGCGTTAGTACCGGGTGCCAAAAGACCCAAAATGATTTTCGACATTTCTGTCGGGGCATCAAAAAGCCCAACCAATTTAAAAATGATTTTAGCGACGTGGAGACCACCAAAGTGTCTAACTAGAAAACGTTTCTGGGATCTTTCAATCAACTTATTTTCGACAAACACGCATGTATTGTCGATTCGAACATGAAAGTGGGTAATGACCATGAATGCAATGTAATTTGTGTGCAAACAATAATGAATAATTGATATGATGCAACTGGAGTAGGTAATGTGATTAATGCAAATGAAGCAAATGCCAAGGGAATGGATTTGGAGTGCAATTGAGAAATTACAATGCAACTCTAACTTCTTTCTAATGTAAACCCATCAAGAATTAATGGGTCTAAAACGCAAAAAGTTTTTTTTCGACAAGATAAACTGGTTTCAACTCTTTTGCTCTTGAACACCAATACCATATCAGACCAAAATCTTGTCAATCAAGATAGGCACAGGAAAATCTTTAACAACCTTCATCTTTAACAACATCTTTTGAAAGCTTAGCAATCTAACATTCGTCAAAGATCAATCATCATCAAAACAACCTGAACTTGTCCAAAATCTGCCCCAGTGTATTGTGCTTAGAATATTAACTAGGGAATGAATTTTCAAAACAATGCCCCAACATTTTTCAATTAGAGCTCAACAATTAATCTCTTCAAAAATTGCCCCAGATTATTGTTTGATCAACAAATTCAAGGGAATGATAAATGCTTCTAATTTACAAAAACTGCCCCAGTATCTCATTCAATGATTTATCAACAAGACTTTTCAAAATTTCCCCAGTTGAATATGATAGCAATATTTGCAAGGGGATGAACACTATGCTTGACCTCTTTTCAAAACCGCCCCAGTATTTCTTTCTAGGGCTTGTTATAAATTTCCAAAACTGCCCCAGTTTGCTTAACGAGCAACAAAACTTTTCCAAAACTGCCCCAGTTTGGGCAATATTTAACCGAGGATAGGGTATCTTCAACATTGTCCCAGTGTCAACCTTCAGGACTCCATTTTCGGTTCTATTTACAATTTCCATTATCTTTTTGTTAAAAACAAGCTAGTTTGCGTTTGAGGATTTTTTTTTGCCCTAAATTTTGCCTAGGAAACCCAATGTAGGTTCCTAGCGGGTTTTTATCTTATGATCCCAATTTTTGCCTAAGCCGCCTCTTTCGAGTTTTACGACTTAGCGGATCTCTCTAACTTTTGCCTAGGTCGTCCTTTTTCAGGATCTTCAACCTAGTGAGCTCTCTTTTTTATCAACTTTTTTTTTCAAACGCAACATTTCTTAATTGCTTTTTAATTGACTGGAAATTGCAGATCTTTTTCATTCATTCCACTCAAGGTTAGGACTCTTTCAGAGAACATGTTCTTAATAACAAAAGATCGTTAACCATATTCAACCGATCAAGTTCCTTTTAACTTCTTTTCTTCACATATCTTCTTAACAAGAAATACTAATGTAATGATCATATGAACATGGAAAATATTTGGATGATGGGAGTAATTGATTCATGCATTAAAAATGAGATATATTTCATCAGAGTTTCAATTAGGTTTAATGAAGTCAGCATTTTCCGCCCTAGTGCATAACTCAAGCAAACCAATCCTCAACGAGGTCTTTTAAAGCTTGTAATGTGGCGTGGCTAGGGGTTAACAATAAAAGGTGTAGTGGACCGGACCCATAAGTCGACCGCATGCCTTCAATGCCGACCAACGACTCAACGGATAAGTTTAAAACTCCCTAGTACATGATAAGGATGAAGGACTCACCCTTCTTATCCTCTAAGAGCCACGTCAGCCCTATTGGGCCCAACAGGCCCATAAGGTATCACAACACACCTAACAGGTAATCCCCTATAAGAACCACTATGCTATATGGGCTAAGGTATGTCTCTCATCCCTACTCTCAAGAACTACGTGTGGCTTGATCCCCTTATCACTGGGGGTACGTAGGAACGGCGTCACCCTCGTCAGCTGCAACAACCCAAAACACACGTCGTGGTGTCTCACTAACAATGGAACACTACATTGGCGCCGTCTGCGGGAATCGTTAAACTCCGATTCCCATCCACAAAAAAAAAATTGAAAAAAGGAAAAGAAACTTGAAGAAGCCTTGCTGACGGTCCTTTCTGGGCTCACCGCCGCTGCCGGCGCGGTCGACGCCACCGTGGATGGTCCCTTCTTCGCGGTCCAAACTCTCTCTTCCCCGTGCTTCTTCGTGGATTATCACCGCACCGCCACCGGCTGGAAGCTACACCAGAAGCAAAGAAGATGAAGAGGCCCGAGCGAAAGAAGCATGCCACCGCTGTTGGGCTGTCCATGGCGGATACTGGTCACCCATCGTCGCTGCTGAAGGCGATGAAGAACAAGAAGGCAAACATCGACACAGTGATGGAACCTCTGTTAAAGGTGAAGGCACCGAACCATCGAGGCCACCAACCACAAAGACCTGTGCGGTTCCTCTTCTCTTCCGCGATCTCCTCTTCCGCGATGGCCCTGCGCAGCGACTCGCGATTCGCTGCCCCAACTCGCTCCGCTCTTCAATCTTCGTCACCGTCAAGATCTATGGCGAGAAGCACTTGGCAGCGCCTCTGCCTTTAGCAGAAACAGCGAAGCCACCGCCGTATCGGGGTCGCCGGTTCGTTCGCGATCGCATCAGGCTCGTTCTCTCTCCGTCGATGCACCGCACTTTCCTCTGTTCACGATCCCCTCTGTTTTCTGTACACGGTGTTCTCTTCGGCGAACACACCATCTCTGCCACCACCGGTGTAAGAAGCATCGGTCCCGATTATCACCGCACCGCCACCGCCACCAGTTATCAGATCTGGAAATCGCGTGCACTCCCGCCGGCGTCCCGAACCACCATATCTGCACCACCTTCGATCGGTCCTTCGCACCGGTGCTCCGTTCGACGCCGCCGCTGCACGTTGAGCAGCCCCTATCGATGCAGAACCAAGAGGGAACCCTAGGGTTCCCAAAGCAAAAACGGGCCACAAGGCCCAACAGTTCTAAAAAAAAAACTGGGCTGAAGCCCAACAGTCTAAAAAAAAGAAGAAGAAGAATTAAAAAAAAAGGGTCTGAGCAGCAAAAAAAAAAGAAAAGAAAAGAGGAGGAATGGACTATTGGCCCAAGCTGCACCAAAAAGAAAAATGGGCCTCAACAACTCTATGGCCCAACAATTCAGCAACCTACCTTTTTAAATCAGGGAAGTTACTCTTTCTAATTTTTAATAATGCCACAAATATTTTATTGACTCACTTGACTATTAGTTAGAGACAAAAATAATTTATATTTTTGCCATTTAGTTTGATTACATGTTGTTTATTATTTATTATTTAATAGTTATAAATTGTCAATCTGAAACGACAATAACTAATTAATTATTATTTCTGTGCGCATATGCGAGGTACACGTACGATGGCCCGAGCGACTGAATAACCCATTCCGAGATCCCCATTAATGGACAAATAATTTTTCGAGTATCACGAATACAATAATGTTACTTTACTTGGAATCTAGGGGTGAAAGCGAGGACCCCCACGCCGAGGTCCCCTCTTGAAGCTTGTGCTCCGAGCGAAGAGCGAGGACCCCCGCGCCAAGTTCCCCTCTTGAAGCTCGTGTTCCGAGCATAGAGAAAATCATATTTAAGGAAAACAGAGGTCGACCCTCAACGCTCAACAAAGCCCATTTTAAGAGGATTGACAAAAGACTTCAATCCAACAGTCTTCGATCCAACATTCCTCACCTCGGCGAATCAGGGAAGGAATTCTCGTTCCTATATTGCTTTCCTATTTACTTGGCATTTTACATGACTACTTCGCACACATGCTTATATTAGTTTACCCGATGCAATATTTTGGACATGTGCTTTGAATACTTAGTTCCTTATAATCCCTTTACAAGTCGCTTATTATTTGATATTCTCCATGCTGTTACGTAATGTTTTGTTGAGCAAATCTTCGTGCTGCTGAATGCCTTTAAATCTTTGTCTCTCCTGTTGTGATAGGATAATAATTCTTTATATAGATATATCGCCTGTTGAATGACGTACATTAGTTTCCGACAACCGCACATTGTCATTATTCCTAAATTAATGCTTTCATTTGGTTTGTTGTCATTAAATGCTCTGACATATTTATAAATGTCATTCATTACAATTATTGCGCATGATATACCTGAAATTATGCTTCTTTTCATGGGCAATCCTGTCTGGTTGCACGGTATTTAATTATTGTCATTATTATATTTGTTACGTGTGATCTTTTTAATCATGCTGCTTTTGTTCTGATACTTTATATTCACTCGCCAATAATTTTCATTGTTGCTATTCAATTATCATATATTGTTAAATTAACAACGATCACTGATTATTGTCTTTAAACATGTAATGTAAGGTTCAAAAAAGGATGGTCGGACCTATCGAAAAGGAAGGCCGAGCAGCTAGGAATCTCTCTAGAGTTGACGAGGCCATCACGACCCCATGATAGAGAACAATCCAAAAGTCAGAACGGTTATTGTAAAAACATCTCGTGGCATGGATTACTATCGTCATCACTCCGAGATAATTACAAAGACTTTGTGGCCATCGCCCACGCAAACATGTGTTCCTGTAACAACCCGTCACGAGGCTAGCCTAGAACGGGCACTACACACCCACGATGGTCAAACTGTTACGAGTCATGTTGTCAAGGCCTCCGTCCACAATGAACTCTCGATCAACAAAACAACATGTGAAGCCACAAGTTACAGTCAATTAAGGGCATTACCACGACCAATCCAGGGAAGTTAATTTCTTTTACTTAAGTCATTTCAATGGTATTAATTATGTACACCATTGCATGCCAATGATACAGTTAATTACTATACTTATTAACATTATTTGGTTTAATACCACTAATTGCTCCGACACATTTTTGATACACGTATCGTTTATTATTATTATTACGTGTGATCTTTTTAGAATCATACTATTTACATACCAATATTTTATTCCGTAAACTTGCCAATAATTTTCATTATTGCAATTTAATTATTATACATTGTCATTTCAAATGACGATTACTGATTATTAATTTTGTATACATATACGAGGTACAAATATGGGTAAACAGTCTATCCCACCGGTTTCCTACCAGATCCCTACACCCGCAGTAGGATATCAGGCTATGATATCAACCGACTAATGACATCCTCGAATTGAATGGTCCCTTCTACCACGACACCCTTGCCTCTCATGGTCACTAAAAGCCAAAAGACGATCCCCGTCAACATCTCTTCTCGAGATCCCAACATTGCTCACAAGGGCGCTATACAATGGTTCGCCCATAACGGCATACAGGGTGTTTGGGTGGAAGAAGATGAAGAGTACCGAGCAAGCACACGATCTAGCAGTAGAAGAGGAAATGTCTCTATGCCAAATTGATGCCGAGCATATCAACGTTCATGCCAAAAAGGATGCCGAACGCATCAAAGCTCAAAAATAGTCTAACTATAAAGACAAACAGGGAAGGATCTTTCTCATTATCTCATTTACGTGATTTACATTGCATACTTTAAACCTCACATTCATCATTATTGAATCACTTGCTGCACAACATTATATTATCTTAGATAATACTCATAATTAACAGTGAAACGGCTCATACTTCGCTATTAATATCATTACATATCATTTACTACTTGATATTCTAATAGTTGTTTTCATACATCATGTAAAGGTACAAATTTGATGGTCGGAACTACCGGACGTGATAGCCCGAGCACGATGGCCTAAAATGATGCGAGTGTTTCGCGCATAACCCAAGTCAGGATTCCTATCATCCGAAAGCATGCACAAGCCGACCACAGATCTTGTGCCCCTCAGACGTTTTCTCTAACCCCGCCCTCACAACTTGCAAACATTCAACCCCGTCACAATGCACTCCTTCACAGGTCTAAATCCTCAAGCCTCTCACACAGGTTTGGATGAATCTGATCTAAATGGCAGAGCATTCTCGGAGGGGGAATCCGATTTAGTTGGGGAAGTACGCTCGGATTAGGCTATTCTGCTGCACATTCATTCTCTCAATCACCAATCCTTCTGATGTTTCCTCGGATAATACTCCTGTTATCGGGTTAAAGGTTTTGAAAATAAAAAGACGAAGGCATGTCCGACAACTCAGAGAACAGCTGATCCAAATTAAAGAATATAACACTCCTCTCGCTTAATCAGGGAATTAATCTTTCTTTATCCTAAATTTAAGTCATTGCTCTTTATTACGTTTAAGTTTTATATCTTAATTACACATATTGGCTTTTATGAGATGGTTGTAATTATTGGCCATGAGTGGTACACATGGTCGCTTTATTTATGCTACAAGTATCATACTACTTGCTTAGTGCCTAAAATATGACTCAGTTTACAAAGTGAATGCACCACTCTTGTCTCATTTCTAATTTAATATTCTAATTCCTATCTCTGTATATGTGATGAAAGGTACAACTGTGGAGGTACAAGCAACTCAGGATCTCTAAAAGAGTCTCACACCATTCGTCCATCCTCATGTTCTGACAATTGCGAAGATCGTGTTTTATTCAACATTCATGCATCTACCGAATGCAACAGGGCCTTATCAGACATCCTTTGATATTATGCAAGCAAGCTCCGTTTCGGCTTTGTTGTTCCGAGCTTCCCTTCGACGACCTACTAATAAGGATCCGACAAACTATTCCGATTTCTGAGGGGTTCAGCAGTTATAATTGATTAACATCATTGACGAAAGAATCAGTGATACATCCTGTCCTATCCACAAGGAATTTTCTCAGATTGTTTTGTTGAAGATGATCTCACTTTTCGCCCTCTCGGCTTAATTTCTCGGGTTCAACTTCGGCTTATTTCTCTAGCTCGACAACATTGTTCTCCGACATTGAGCGCATCTCAGCCAGCTGGGGTCTGAGGACTCCCTCTCAAGTAGCCATACTCTGCCACATCGTCCGCTGCTCGGGAGTAGCAACATACTCTAAGTCCCCATGCTCGCCATACGCCAAGTATCATTGTCACCGATTAGTATCTCTGGAAACCTCCCGCCGAGCATCTCAATTCTTATGAACTTGGCACAAGCCCTTTCAAGCTTTACCGCTTTTCTCACTCTTTGTCTTCTCGGCATCCCCGGTATAATCCTTCTGCTCGTCAGGAATCCGATCATGTTCTCCTATGTGTCAGCATATTTCCGCCAGCTGGGGAGTGAGGACTTCCTCCCGAGCAGCCACATTCCGTCTCATTGCCTGTTGCTCGGGATCAACAACGTACTCCAAGGCCTTGGAGTCATTTGGGAAGAACTTTAACAAGGAAGTTTCTATGCTCGCCACGCGCTGACGATCATTTTTGTCAACCAGTACCTTTGGAGATCTCCCATTGAGTTTTTGGGTTTATACCGAGTTTGAGGGTGCCTCGGACATCAGCATCAAGCATCTCAATTCTTATGAACTGAACACAAGCCTCTTCAAGCTTTATGGAGTGGGGGGCTTACGTTGTAATGGAATAGGTACATAGCCGACGTAGGCCGACCTAGACACTGGTAACATATGATCATCTCCCTGTAAAGGATGTTGCAACATTTCCGCCTATCGCCATCAGATTTGGTATCCACCTCTCTCATCGAGGGCTTACTTTAATTCAATCACTCACTTTGGATCACGTTCCTACACACTTGCATGCCCACGATCTCGGTTAGCCGACCAGGTCGGCATTGCTACAAGTGGAAAGGAGGACTGCGACCCGATACTTGACCACAGGTCGAATACATCGCGGGCAGAGGAATACGCCTCGACTAAGGTGCTCATTCCGACAGCATGAACCCGTAAAGCTTACGATCCAATTGGTGATGAGACTCTTGACACACCTCAATACAACGGGGTGTAAGAGTCTCCTTTAGGTTTATTCTTTCAGTGTCATTATTTGAGTATAAAGAATGCTATCAACCATTTGCGATACTCTTCCAGGAAAAGGGTCTTGGCTTTAAACAGTCTTCTATGTCACCTCCAACCTCGGAAATCGGACGTCTGATCTGCCCAGCACAGAAAGGATCTAAACTCGGCTCAGAGTCTATATGACACTTCCCGAGCTGGGGGCTTATGTAGTGGACCGGACCCATAAGCCGACCGCATGCCTTCAATGCCGACCAACGACTCAACGGATAAGTTTAAAACTCCCTAGTACATGATAAGGATGAAGGACTCACCCTTCTTATCCTCTAAGAGCCACGTCAGCCCTATTGGGCCCAACAGGCCCATAAGGTATCACAACACACCTAACAGGTAATCCCCTATAAGAACCACTATGCTATAGGGGCTAAGGTATGTCTCTCATCCCTACTCTCAAGAACTACGTGTGGCTTGATCCCCTTATCATTGGGGGTACGTAGGACCGGGGTCACCCTCGTCAGCTGCAACAACCCAAAACACACATCGTGGTGTCTCCCTAACAATGGAACACTACAAAAGGTATAAGGCTCAAAATTTTTATTTCCCTTCCTTTCCTTTCTCCTTTCTCTTCAATTCCCTATTTTTCAACAGAGTTTTCACAACACTCAAATCATCAAGAGGATTTTCCAAAAGGTTGTAACATGGTCTGGGGGTAATAATGTGGCAAATGAAAGAAGGGATATAAAGGCCCAAAATTTATGTTGAGTTTTTAATGAGAATCTTTCATTCAAAAGGAATGAAATTGTTCTTTTTCATCACATGATGGATTCATGGGTTTTGCCTTATTTAGACAAGCACACTCACTTTTTGCTAATTCTTGTTGTTAATTTTTTGGGCTTGCCTACATCCATTTTTTATTTTTTGTGATTGTACTTTTGACCATGGAAATGCCTCATTTGATTTGATTCTCATTAGTACATCGGGTAAAATATTTTTGGTTTAAAAGAAGAAAAATTTTCTTGTTGGGGCCCAATGGGGTGAACGATGGATAAAATGTGTTTGAGTTTATGAAAGAAAAAGTAATCCTCCTTCATATTTGCATGCTGGCAAAAACTGTTGACAAACTACCCACCCCGGTTTAAACACATATTGCTGGTTTGAGAGAAATGATCTCCGCTTCAAAATATCTAGGCTCAATGGGGTGACTAGGGATATCTCCTCAGTGTTTGGGAATTCAACAAAGCCTTGTATCACTGGAAGGATTTGCTTGAGGGTCCACACTATTTTTGGTCTTACATTTTCATCATCCTTCCTTTAATTTCAAATTTGAATCAAATATCTCAAGTTAACGCAAGAATCAATTTTGTTTTTTTTTAAGTGTAGTGAGAAGGTTTATTCACATGATCAAAACACTAGTAGATAATTGTTAAAGAGATGTGCAACGAAAAATGAAATTTCACTAAGGAACAACATTGAGATGCCCACATTTATTGAAGAGAGAATGGAAAGCATGGTTGCTCATTATTAAGTAAATCAATAAGGGTTAAACTTCAAGGAATTGTGATGGGTCGTTCATTCCCTTTCATTGTTACCCTTCAACATCAGTTCTAACATTTGACAGATCTTGTTCCTCTGGTTCATTGATTGGCTCCTCTTCATTCTTTCTCAAAAATCCGGGCTTCTTTGTACCAGAAGGATCCTCTCGATCTCCATTAGACATTTTTCCAAATCTAAATCCTCCATCAATTTTTTCTCCCACTGTTATCATATCAACAAAGTCAACGGTTATGAGCCCAACCATCTTATCATAGTAAGAGCTTGGCAAAGTATCTAGAAACATTGAGTTCATCTCCCTCTTAGTTAGTGGAGGGTCTACTTGAGCAGCCACAGCCCTCCACCTCAAAGCATATTCTCTGAAACTTTCAAAGTTCTTTCTGGTCATATTCTGCAGTTGTGTGCGATCGGGTGCTATATCCATGTTGAATTTGTATTGATTGATGAAGGCTTCAGATAAATCTTCAAAAGTACGAATTTGACCTTTTTCCAACCTCATGTACCAACTTGATGCAGCCCCAATAAGACTGTCTTGAAAAAAATGAATCATCATCTTGTCATTTTCAGCATGATTGGTCATTCTCCTTGCATGCATGGTCAAATGCTCTCTAGGACAAGTGGTACCTCGATACTTTTTGAAATCGGGTACCTTAAAGTCAGGAGGCACCACTATCCCCGACACTAAACACATATCCATGGTGCTTTTGATCCAAGATTGGTTATTCCCCTCCACAACTTCCAACCGGGCTGCCAGAGACTCTACCAGTTGTTTAGTCTCAGGGTCAGAGTAAGTTTTTTCCACTTTTCTGGTTGCAATAGAATCGGTCTTGTAAGATGGTGATTCTGTAGAGGGATTAAGATGAGGAATAACTTTGGGCTGAGGATCTTTGGGAGGCTGAGAGGAATCTCCAAGATTTGTGACAGGTTGTTCATCTTCACCAGGCATCTCGAAATTCACCCTCATCAACCTTTCTAGCATTTGACCGACCTTAGTCATTTGCTCCACTGACTGACTCATCGTATTCATTTGCTCTTTCATCCGGAGCATTTCCGCTCGAAGTTCTTCTATGCTCTCACTTTCAGCAGCCATGATCTTGGTTCTTAGTCTGGTTTGGTATCGGTGTTTATGAGCAATAGTGACAAAACCTGGACTTGTTCAAAAATATTTTTTTTAGATTTTTTATTTATGAGCGATGCACATGAATATGAATATGTGATTATGCAAAAATGTATGATGCAGTGCCCTTAGAATCCAAAAGATCCTATTTGGGGGCAATTAAGCCTTCATTACCAATATGAGATATCATGATGGATTGATAGCATTCATATAGTTCTGGCCAACTTCGGAACGACGGTGGATCACTCCAAAATTTTATTTGTCTTATTGAAATGAAATGTTATGATACAAATGCAAATGCATGCCCCTAGGGTAAGGGACCCTAATTGGGGGCTATGAAGCCTTCATTACAAAATACGGGATGTCATAATGGATTGACAATAACCATATAGTTCGAGCCCACTTGGAACAACGAGGGATTATCCCAAATGAAATGATGGATATGAAAATGAATTTTACCCTTAGGGCGGTGGGCCCTATAGCGGGTTTAATGGCCTTCCTCATGGCATAAGGTTACCAAAGTGCAATGGTGCCCCTTACATCATTCTGGCTTGGATAAAGGTGGGTCAACCAACTTATGTGGGATGGTGATCCCGACTTTTATTTAAAAAAAAATGCGATAATAGATAGAGAATATGCCCCCTCATGGTAGATCCTACAAGGTTTTTGGGCTGTCCATTGGAAACAGTCCTACGACATTGTTCTATGGTATAACTAAAGTGTAACACTCTAATTTGATAACTTGAAAAAGAGTATATATTTTTTTAATTTTTGATTGACACAATCCCCACAACTTTTTCGAAGGTTAAGTAGGTAACAGATTAACTGTTTTGACACCTCTTAATATTTGATAGTGAATGAAGGGGAACCATGACCAACTTATTCAAGTTTCAAAATAGAATGTTGCACATAGTGTATTCCATGGTGGCTCTAGAATTCTAAAGGCCCTCGGATCGCCCTCACTCTTTAAGGTGAGGACGGTAAACGGTCGACAAGAGGTTGGTAACGCCTCCAAAAACAGGTAGGACGCACCTCCAAAGGTCGTGCTCACGAGAAATGGTTCCCAATCCAAGTGGTACTTTCATACACTACAAGAGACCATACACTTGGTAAGTCAAAGGTAGGACAAAAGCACCCCTAAACTTAGGGTTTAAATAATAGTACCCGGGTATAGGATCTCCGTGTGTGCAAAGATATGTGTAAAAAACCTATTTTGGGGGCATACAAACCCTTTTTTTTTAAAATTAAAAAAAACAAAAGAGATTACAATAAAGAATAAATATACAATTTAGCAAAAAAAAATTTAAACAAATACATATAATAAACAATTAATTAAAGGCAAACCAATTAAAAAAAATAGGTCTATTAAGAATAATCAATCATTTAGGCCTGACTATCTTATTTAGTTTTGTCCTCAGTAGAGTCGCCAGCTGTCGCGGCCGGGGTCCTGGGTCGCCCTCGGGGCTTCGCCTACGAGTGGGGGTCGACTAACCCAATATGGAGTCGCCACCGCATTTGTTACAAAAAACACGGAAAAAATAATTAATAATTAAAAAGGATAAAGATTGGTCTCGAACTAGATAGATTCCGAGTTCGGGAGTCGGTTACGAACCGGGGAAGGTATTAGCACCCCGTTCGCCCATTCGAAAATGGTACCCTTATTTGATTGATTTTAATTAAAAGACCTAAATAATTGGTTTGTCAAAAATTATTTGTTTTTTTTATTGTTGTGCCTGACAAGGTTACCCCTGGTCCTACGTACCCTCATAAAATGAGGAATCAAGGCTACGTAGTTCTTATTGTTTTAATTTTAATATTTTAGAAAAAAAAAAGTTTGATGCGAAGAGGAACATGCACAAGACCTTGTCATTTAGGCAAGGAAAGACGGATTTCCAAAATGCATTAGAATTCTTAATTAATAAAATTTATCAAACTTTATAAAAAAAAAATTTGATCTTATTTTATTTTAAAACACAATAAAAAAAATGTTTGTCATGTTGTTGAATACAAAGAGGGAAGTCCGAGAGATCTCTCCACTAAATGGGTGACAAAAATCGGCTTGACAAAGCATATCCAATAATTTTAAAAAATTGAGATTTAATTATTAAAATTTATGATCCCAAATTATTTAATTTAAATTTAACAATTAAATTCATAATATATCCTAAAATACAAATACATTGATTTAAGGATAAAATTAGAATTTAAATATCAAATCTTTATTTTGATGCAAAAATATTTATTATTCAGCAATCAAAAGGATTCAAAAAATTAATAATTAACATCTCAATAATTGTAATATAAAAGACTACATTTTAAATTTTATTTAATTATTTATTAATTAAAAAAAAAGAAACTGTAAAAAGTAATTAAAAAGAAAGGAAAAAAAAGGAATATGAACCTGGACGGAGGAAGAAGCAGGGGAGACGGAAGGGACAAGAATAGCTAGCCACGTGTCAGCAGGTAGATGGCGCAGCAGGGAGCAGCAACAGGTGCGGCAGGGAACAGGGGATGGCGACGGGCTGGAGGGAGGCTGTGAGGCGCGTGTAACTTGGTGTAAGGGTGGTGGTGCGTCGAACTGTTGCTGCCAGGGAGCTTTTTCTTTTTTTAATTTCTGTGCATTTCTCTCTCTAAATTATTTTTTCTTCTCAAAGTGAGGAAGAAAGCTCTATTTATAGGAAAAAACTAGGTTAAAAAAATAGGGTTTTTCAACAGGCTTTTGAAAGCCCAGTAGAATATTCCCTGGTTTATTCCTCAATTAAATCTAAAAAAATAAAAACAAATCTGATAATCCTTTTAAAACAAAAAACAAATTTTATCTTTATCCTCACAAATTAACCAAATCTCAAAACATTTTTATTTTATTTTATTTTTTCTAAAAACTTTTATTTTTCATTTTTTATTTTTCATAAAAAATACCTTTTTTTCAAAATATTTTTTTTTATTTTTTATTTTATTTTTAATTTTTAACATTTTTTTAATTTTTTCTTTTTTAAACCCCAAAAATAACTTTATACACATTGAGTAGAAAATAATGGGTCCAAACAAATTTCTTTTTTTTATTTATAAAATTTAAAAAAAAAACTTAAAGATAAAATCTTACCCAAACAAATTCTCTTTTTTTTTATAAAAATGTAATTTTGACCCCAGACAAAATGGGGTGTCTACAAGAAGCCATTGATGAAGTCTCTGAGGAAACCGGCATCCAGCAATCTGGTCCAACCGGCACGTCTCTGAGCCGATATCAGGAATAATGGAACAACTCTAGAATTCATGGCACATTGCATGAACCATGACTTGGGGGGTTACTGTTATGGACGGGATAGTCAGAACCGGTATGCTGGATTCTGATACCGGATTGAGGCCCAAGAGGCCCACCAAGTCCGAATCCGGATACCAGATTGAGGTCCAAGAGGCCTATCGAGTCAGGATCCGGATACCGGATTGAGGCCCAAGAGGCCCACCAAGTCCGAATCCGAATACCGGATTGAGGTCCAAGAAACCCACCAAGTCCGAATCCGGATATTGGATTTAGGACCAAGAGGCTTATCGAATCTAGATCCGAATACCGGATTGACAATAAGACCTGGGCATGTGGCTTCATACCGTTATATCGGTATGAATTCGGACACGTGCACTGAGGGACCTGAGGAATTCCATTATCCTCACCAGCATAGGATTCCTTTCATCTTAATATCTGCTATCATGCCAGAACCGTTTAAGAGGAATCTTACCCGCCACATGAAAGCAACCATCAATACGGTTTATGCTGGTATTCGCATAAATTACCTGGTAAGCTAGCAGGTATGGACTAACTCATCTCACACAAACACACACACCACCCCCTAAACTGAGAACGACAAGAGAGTGTGTATCTTGGTATTCAAGGTGCTCATTTCACGTCTGACATCAAAAGTGGGATTGCTGGATTCTTAGCCGAATTGTCTAAGTACCGTAATCCTACGACAGAACAGGTTCAGATTACCAAAGCAAAACATAAAGTGATCAATTCTATGAATTGTAATTAAAACACAGCCAAGCAATTGATTTGAAAGGAAAAACATTAATTCATAAATAAACAGCCAAATTAAGATCCATACAAATCCACCTTATTCCTAGCAAGGGGTTCAATTATACATATTGGGATAAGAAGAGAAAGGAATGGGAAAAACTAATAATCATAGACAATAATTAATTTACCCCAAGAGATCTTCAATCATCAAGTGGATCACTCCAGCAATGTTGATCTCCAATCCTTATGCCTTACCTCCTTGCTCTCAATTGCATAACAGTCTCTCTTCTCTAATCCTAATTCTATTCTAATCTCTAATTTGGCTCTGAAAAGTCTACCTAACCTAATGGAAAAACCTATATTTAAAGTCTAAAACCAATCCCAATTGATAGGATATGATAAGATCCTATTAGAATAAACTAATCTTTAAGAATTTTATCTACAAATAGAATTTATCATTAAAATCCTTCTATAATCCCGTATTTGTGTCTGACAACAACTTCGGCACTGATTTTGACCCCAACGATGGACGAATTTGAGCAAGGCTATTTCTGGAAAAGTTGTAGATCTTTTCCTTAGCTTTAAAATGATACCAAGTTCGCCTCATTTGGATAAGCGTAGCTCAAGTAATTATCAAAACAGCGAACAATGTCACTTTCTCAAGGGCGTGCGGGTCTGTGCGGGTCTGTGCGTGCGGGTCTGTGCGTGCGGGTCTGTGCGTCTGGGCGTGCGTCACCTGCTTCGGCTCCGTTTCGCACTGTTCTTGCGCCATTTTCAAGGTCTTTTCATCCTCTTTCATGCTCCATATTTATTTTCTTCATTTAAGCTCCGAAAGTACCTGAAACAAACCCAAAACGGATCAAAACGTTCAAAGAATTCTAAATTACCTAACTTCCTAAAAACTATACAAAAAGTCCTAAATTTACAAGAGAAACAAGTCAAATCCATAGTAAAAGGGAGTCTAAATCATACTCAAAACATCATATATTAGACCCAAATCACACATCAGAGCCTTTGGCTCATTGACTCCTTGTTGGTGTCTGGAGTATCCCTGTGGTCGTAGGTTTGATACCTAGCCAGACCAAGTTTTGCTCTAGTGATTGCGCGACTGGTTGCGTTAGGTCAGTTGTGGCACATGCGTCAACGAACTTTTTTTTAAAAATTTTTTTTTGACCAATCACAAGCTGTCACGTGGCACTTTGACCCTGACAAAAAAAATAAAATAATTAAGTTGATTTTGACTGCCCCATTTTTGTAAATAGTTTCGTTGACTGCCTCATATTCCGTAAATAGTTTGAAAACTATCCTTTTTACGTAAACTGTTTGTAAAACTACCCTACTTAAGTAAAAAAGCCCAATAGTTACTCGTTGAAGGCTATTGACACCGGATTACCAGTATACCAGATTGATGCTTGTTGGTCCATGACACTGGTTTTAATTTGTCCGTGGAATCGGTCCATAACAAAATAAAAAAAAACATCCAAAAATAGCACGAAATAGGGGAAAAATGGTGCATAATAGAAAAAATTGGTTGAATGCCTAAACTATTTTAAACATTTCATCGAACACTCGGTGTGAAAAAAAATCAAAACAAAATATGAAAACCAATACACACTCATTGCTCTAAATTAAGATAATATTCACTATTTTATCACAATAAAGAAAAAGAAAACTGAGAACTTTTGATAGCATGAAGAAGAAAAGAACATAATTAGCAGTTAGTAAGAGAACAAAACAAAACAGAGAGAAGGGAGACGGTTTAGAGGAAGGCACCAAACGAAGCAGGGGAAGCACAACGAGGGCCAAACACAGCAAGCGACAGAGGGAATCAAGCACAACAAGCGACAGAGGGGTTCAAGCCAACAAAAGGAGAAGGAGATTTAAGACTTGAACGTGTTTTCTAGGGTTGGAATGAGAGAAGATGAGAAGATAATTAAAAAATATGGCTTTCCTTGACCATGTGAACAAAACACATGGTTTGAAAGAAAATCAATCCAATTGTTTGAGCGCTCTCTTTCAATGTGAACAAACCACACGCGAAACAAAAGAAATAAAACGAGACTAAACTGTTATTTTAGTCCCTCACTTTGTGGGGAGCTTTCACTTTAGTTCCTGATTAATCAGTAATTCCTTTTTAGTCTCTCACTTTGAAAAAAGTTACTCACAACGTTTTCATTTATAGACGTTAATGTGACCGTTAATTTATAATATCGTATTTCATTTTAGTCTCTAACTTAAAATTTTTAATTCACTTTAGTCTCTCATTGTTTCGCGTTTCATTTTAGTCTCTAACTTAAAAATTTTAGTCTCTAAACATTAAAGAGTTTAGAGGAAACTAAAACCTAGTTATATGCATAATGAAATAATGTACTATGAAGTGTTTCTTCGAATTGATACTTTCATGTGCAGAGTTTGGAGTCGGTGCTTATATAAACTTTATAGTTTAGTTTATATAAACTAAACTATAAAGTTTAGTTTGGACTAAAATGAAACACGATACAGTGAGATACTAAAGTGAATTAAAAATTTTAAGTTAGAGACTAAAATGAAATTCGATATTATAAAGGTCACATTAACGTATATAAATGAAAAACGTTGCTAGAGATTAACGTGAGTAACTGTTTTCAAAATAAGAGATTAAAAAAAATTATTAAAAAATCAGGGATTAAAATGAAATGCGCAGCAGAACGAAGAGAAAACTCTCTCTCTCTCTTTCTCACCCTCACCCTCTCCCTTCACCCCCTCGCACCATTATCATCATCGAATTCGAGCACCACGCTCTGAGTCTCACCACCGTTGCTGCTGCCCAAATTCATCCCCATTTCCATGTGACCCCATCTCCTTCGTTTTGATCAACCCGAACATCCGTGTCCAGAAGCTTCGAAGCTTACTCCAACCCTCACTCACGACCTCACTCTTATCAAACCCTTGCAGCGGTTTCTACCAGCTTCGCCACCTCCTGAACTGAAGTCCTTGCCGCCGTGAGCCACTCTGTCGCCACTGTTCTCTGCAACTCCACGCTTTATCTACGTTGACGTCTGATTTCGTAACCAAGTGTCATCGCTGTTCACACCGGAGCTGCCGTGTATAGGACACGGAATCGTGACACTGTGGTGACCACCACATCGCTGTTCTGCTCGCCTCGATCATCTTCATCAAGGTAATGCTAAATTCCTTCTCCATTCGTTTCTATGAAATGCTATTGAATATGAGAATTACAATTAGCTCAATTGAGGGAAAGAAATATTTGTTCTTTTGTTTGATGATACTAGGATTTCTGATTATCCGGTTGGGATAGCCAGGTCTCCCTAGTCAACAAAGTGTGTGCTAGCGTCAACTTAGAAATGAGAGAACTTGCCTTACCCTATAGCATGGTGCTACTTATAGGGGAGTGTCTGGGTGCGTGCGGGCCTCTGTTGGGCCTGAGAGGTAGATGTATTCTCATTTCTGCTAGGACTAAGAAATGTCATATAGCTGATAAGCCCTCTAGAAACTGTATGAGACATACGTTGTTTATCCTTGTGGTTTGAGCATGAGGAAAAATAGGAGAGAATCTCGGGAAGTGGGGCCGTTGCTATTAGGATTTAGGATAAGCATGGTAGTCATCCTTGTATAGCTGTGGCCCTATCAATGTGAGATTCGCCTAAGTATCCTAAGCTCGGATATGTCTTCGGACCATCTGATGGTTGGTGGGTGACAATTGTTAGATCTTTGTATGGCGGTTAGCCAACTACGTGTTACATGGTCGGCTTTGATGCTTCCTGGTCAGACAGAGGTTAGGTCCACTACACATAAGTTATTGTGTTTTTGGAAGTGATTTTGGTAGCTGGATATGGATTATCAATTTTGTTGACAATTGGATTGTTCTTACCTTTATGGAATTTACCTAATATTATCTATGTTTGTTTTGTTCATGGAACGGTGCCGACGTTAACCTGAATTTGGTAATTAAACATGGTTAAGTGTTTTGAGTCTGGCTGGATCCGAGGTCGAGTCTATTTGTTCATGTCTACTAGTTTTGCTTGGTACTAGCTTCTTTTCGGTCCTTGGAATTGCTACTTTGAATTAAGTGTGTAATGAGAGCTTGAGAAGTGAGTAGGTTGGTGAAAATTTATCTTTGTTTAATTTTGGTTGGGAACTGATATTGATTTAACGTGAATTTGGATTGATGTTTCTGGTTGAAATAAACTCCAAATTAAGTTTGTGTCTGTGCTCAATTGCGAGTTCCAATGTAGTTTTGTATTTAATTTTAAAGTTTGAAGTAAATGATCCAATGCTATTTTTCTTTTATTTGGGTTAAGTTGAAATTTTAAGAATTGAGAATTGGGTTTTTCTATTATTTATGATCCACCATCACCATCGCTCACCCTACCTCCTACCAGCCCCACCGCGAATACCACTACCACCAGTGCTCACCATTTCATCCTTAGTGATTAAAACTCAATCAAGTCACAAATATTTTCTAAACAACTGAGAATCTGCAAGTGTTTATTTTTTGTATTCATCAATAATATAACGGTTTTGATTGGAAGGTTATCAATGCGGTCCAAATGAGAAAAAAGGAAAGGAAAGGAAGCAGATCAGAGAGGGAGAATGGAATAGTGAAGAAGGCTTACGGAGAAGAGGCGGATCGAGATGGCGAGAACATCGATGAGAAGGAGGATGAAGAGAGCGAGCATGTTGCCGAAGGCGTTCTTGATTGAAGAGGTTGCCGAAGGAGGTGGTGGTTGTAGGGTGAGCGGGGGGGCGGGGGGGCGTTCTTTCTACTGTTTATCTTTCTCCTTCATCTTTCTTTATCTTCCGGTTAGAGTTTCTTAGACACAACAAACTCATTCCAATTACCTCCACGATTATGTTTTGGTTTTAATTCAATGCCTTTTAGATATACTTTTTATTTTTATTTTTATTTTGTATGGTATTAAGAATGAGAATGTAGTTACAGAGGCAGCATAACCAAATTCTTGCATGGTAGGCTAGTAGCATTTGGTGCACGGACAAAATAAAATGGAATAGTAAAGAACGGGATATTAATATTGTGCTTCCATTCTGTTTTATTTGGTTCCACCTTTTTACGGCATGTCCTACTTGTTGAATTCATCAAACGTGGAATATAATTAATATGTTGTGTTCTTTTATGCTCTGACATGCCTACCAAAAGCTACCTTAGTTTTTTCTTTTAAAATTTTATTTTATTTTATTTTATTTTTTTATAAATATTGTGCTCCCTTAAGAGAGTGATGATTGACTAGTCACTAAATGAATGAATAGAAGAGAGTGAATGAGGGCAGACCGCATAGTATATAAATGCGTATATGCAAGGGGAAGGCGACACCTCTGAATGTTAGAGTGTGTTGTCCCTTAATATGCGTTTTGTACTAAACACTATGATCTTAAGGAACTGAAATAAGTTAGGAAGGAATATATAGGAAGTAGGAAGTCAAATAGATGCCATAGGAAAGAGCAATAGTTTTTTTTATAGGCTTAGTCTATAGAAGTTTGAAAGGAATAACCTTTGTTTTTAATTGGGGGACTAGATTAAGAGATAGGAAAAGGGGACTGAAGAATTCTCTGCTGCTTTGTTGGCCTCTTTATTATGTGTTTTCTCGATCTTATTGGTTCAACAGGATTGGACCACATGGTTGCCTAGGCGATGGGAAGCTGAAATGGAGGATTTTGATTGTCATGATGTTAAGCAGGGAAATATCCCTCAATGCTAGCCCAACTAGGCATCAAGAGGGACATTATATTCTCACACTTTAAATTATTATCATGAATTTGTATGACATGACAACATGTTGCTAATTCTTGATATCCTGGTAAATGCTGTGCATTTGTTTCCATAATGAATTTTGTGAATGTGTAGGATGTATTGTTGGTGCTGATTTATGAAGTTGATGGGGTTCTCGGTATTACATATTTGGCCCTTGGCTTTGGTTTGAAGACTGCCTGAACACTTGTTAGACAGCTTTACTCACAAGGGACTTTGTTCAATGCAGCAACGTTGGGAAAAATGTACAAGACAAATATATGCTCTATGTGTAAAACCCTTTCATTTATTGCAGTTTCAAGATCAAAATTCATGTACACAAGCTGCAATAATGTCATGCCACAATCACTTTTTTCATCTTCAAAAACCCAGCAGGTTCTTGCAATTAAATTGGAATCTGTGTTCCGGGCTTGTTCAGATGATGCTCCTGTTTCAGTGCTTCAACAAGTAAGAGAGATTCATGCTCAGGTCATTGTTGGTGGAATAAGTGATAATAACAGTTCAAAGATTTTGGGTATGTATGTTCTCTGTGGTAGGATTAAGGATGCTTCAAACATGTTTTTCAGGCTTGAATTGTGCTATAGTCTTCCTTGGAATTGAATGATAAGAGGATTTTCCATGAAGGGGTTGTTTGATTTTGCCTTGTTATTTTACTTCAAGATGTTGGGTAGTGGAGTTTCACCTGACAAATACACATTTCCTTATGTGATCAAAGCTTGTGGTGGTTTGAATAATGTGCCACTGTGTAAGATGGTTCATGATATGATTCTATCAATGGGGTTTCATGTGGACTTGTTTGTTGGTAGTTCTTTGATCAAGTTGTATGCAGATAATGGTTATGTACATCATGCGAGATGTGTGTTCGATGAATTGCCTCAGAGAGACACCATTTTGTGGAATGTTATGCTCAATGGTTATGTGAAAAATGGAGATTTTAACAATGCAATAGGAACTTCTTCAGGAAATGAGGAAATCTCATAGTAAGACTAATTTGGTTACGTTCACTTGTATTTTGTCAACATGTGCTACAAGAGGGATTCTGTGTGTTGATATTAAGCTTCACGGTCTTGTTATAGGTAGTGGGTTTGAGTTTGATTCACAGGTAACAAATACACTACTTGCCATGTATTCAAAATGTGGGAACCTTTTTGATGCTTGTAAGTTGTTTAATACAATGCCACAGACTGATACGGTGACTTGGAATGGGTTGATAGCTGGATATGTACAAAATGGATTTACAGATGAGGCTGTACCTTTGTTTAAAGAAATGATCTCCACTGGTGTGAAACCAGATTCAATTACCTTAGCAAGTTTTCTTCCTTCTGTCATTGAATCTGGGAGTGTCAATCATGGTAAGGAAATTCATAGTTATATAGTGCGCCACGGAGATCCTTTTGATGTCTATTTGAAGAGTGCTCTTATTGACATATACTTCAAGGGTGGGGATGTGGATATGGCATTGAAAATTTTCCAACAGGATGCATCAGTTGATGTTGCGGTTTGCACGGCTATGATCTCAGGCTATGTACTTAATGGGCTGAATATTGATGCTATAAATGTTTTTAGGTGGCTAATTCAAGAGGGAATGACACCTAATCGCCTGACCATGGCTAGTGTTTTGCCAGCTTGTGCTGCTTTGGCTGCTCTGAAATTAGGGAAGGTATTGCATTGTAATATTCTAAAAAAACAACTTGATAATTTGTGTCATATTGGATCTGCTATCACAGACATGTATGCAAAATTTGGAAGACTGAATCTTGCTTATAAATTTTTCAGAAGAATGTCTGAAAGAGATAGTGTATGTTGGAACTCAATGATCGCAAGCTTCTCACAGCATGGGAAACCAGAAATGGCCATTGATCTATTTCGTCAAATGGGAATGAGTGGAATCAAGTTTGGTTCTGTGAGCCTATCATCTGCTCTCTCTGCTTGTGCAAACTTACCAGCGTTCTATTATGGGAAAGAGTTGCATGGCTTTGTGGTACGAAATTCATTTAGTTCTGACACTTTTGTTGCAAGTGCACTGATAGACATGTATTCGAAATGTGGAAAACTAACTTTGGCTCGGTGTGTGTTTGATCTGATGGATTGGAAGAATGAAGTTTCATGGAATAGTATCATTGCTGCATATGGAAACCACGGTCGCCCTAGAGAATGCCTTGATTTATTCCATGAGATGTTAGAAGCCGAGATTCACCCTGATCATGTTACTTTTCTTGTTATACTTTCTGCTTGTGGCCATGCAGGCCTAGTTGATGAAGGCATATACTACTTCCGTTGCATGACCGAGGAATACGGGATTTGTGCTAGGATGGAACACTATGCATGCATGGTTGATTTATATGGTCGCGCTGGTTGTTTGCATGAGGCATTTGATACTATCAAAAGCATGCCATTCACTCCAGATGCAGGTGTTTGGGGGACACTGCTTGGATCTTGTCGAGTTCATGGCAATGTAGAGTTGGCTACACTGGCTTCAAAACATCTTCTAGAATTAGATCCAAAAAATTCAGGATACTATGTATTGCTTTCAAATATACATGCTGGTGCTGGGGAGTGGGCAAATGTTCTCAAGATACGAAGTTTAATGAAGGAAACAGGAGTTCAAAAGATACCTGCGTACAGTTGGATTGATGTCAACGGTGGCACACATATGTTTTCTGCTGCCGATGGAAGTCACCCACAATCTGTTGAGATCTATTTGATACTGAATAGTCTTCTTCTTGAGTTGAGAAAACAGGGTTATGTCCCTCAACCTTACCTTCCACTGCACCCACAAGTCATGAGCAAGAACTCAGTGGAGGCCGGAGAATAATTGATTTCTTTCACATTCAACGCATCAGCCAGAGCAAAAATATTTCTTGATGCAACCCATATCATCTTCTAATTGAACTTACGGGTATGCCTTCAATCATCACTGATGCTGATAATCATTTAGTAGGCATAATTCGTTATCATATGAATTTTGAAGCTCTAATATATAATTCAAAGTTTTAGTCCTAATATTACTTTTTTTTTGTCAATTCTAATATTACTAGAGTGGGGTAATTACTAAGAAATTCCGTCACTTGATTTATGAGCTACTTTTGCTAGACAACTTCTACATTCCTGCTGTATTTTTTTAGGCTAGGTCTAACAAAAGTTGTGAGCCTAGAGGAGGTTCCAGCCATTTTTTTTTCTTAGATTTATTTTGTTAGGTAAACACTATGCACTTTATCTACTATGTCTTACCTTTACCATATCATTTTGGGGTAACCTATTGAGGAAAAGATGGTAGAATCTCGCCTTTAAGTGCTTTGGTCATGTCACGTGAGGAGAAGAGCATCAGAAGTGCTGATAAAAAGAGTGGATTTGAAAACTGTATTGATCATTGAACCGGTGAAAGCTTTGGTTCATGGTTCAATAGTCCAATTGTGGTCAAAATGTAAAATACATATATATGTTTTATGTGTGTATTAAAAGTGTAAATTGTAAAAACTAATACAAAAAAGGGTTTGTGTGACTGTGAATGTGAATAATCATATAAACAAAAATCTATCCTTAAAAATGTATCCATTAACCTATTAATAACCTTATTATCGGAGGCTTTCCATGTGGTTACTTTTTTTCACAGGTTGAATGATTCGGAAATTCTTTGGAAAAAGGTTAGTTACCAGTAACCTGTCTAGTCCATTTTTTAGATCAGTTGTTATGGCATTCTATGTTGGTAAGTTTGGAAAGTTTTCTTCTAAAATTCCCAGAATGGAATTGCAGTAGTTCTTTATCGATATAAAAGGAGAATAACAGTAATTACTAACAAACTAGGGGTGTGGAAGGGGTGTAATAAAAACTTGGTGTGCAAATAGCTTTACTTATGTTGATTGTCTCAACTTTGAATTAATGTTGCTGTATATTTTAAATTTCACATCAGCCAAAGATGACATTTTCCATGATGGTGATTGAAAGAAGAAATCATTAACTGAAGTGAATAGCTTTACTTATGTTGATTGCTTCAACTTTGAATTCTCGTTGCTGTATATTTTAAATTTTACATCTGCTCGAGCTGGCATTTTCCATAACGGTGATAGAAAGAATAAATCATTAACAGAAGTGAAGTACAAAAAACTTGGGATAAAAAAGTGAAGAAATCAATTTCCAAGAAGCTGGCAGTTTTGTTTTGTTGGCGAAAAGCTTAGAGTATGAGTTGTTTCATGCTTGCTAGACTCATGTCAAGGTCAGCCACCTAACTTACTTTCCAGTTCTTTTGCAATCCATGTTGAAGTTGCACTAGAGTTCTTAGTGGTTTTAATGCAACTATGCATGGTATAGGTCTTAATTTTAGAGTTACCTCATCAGGTGTAGGGGATGCCTGGATCTGCCAACAACAACCCTCGACTACACACTTAGCTGTCACTCCTACCTTTTCACTCTTCATCCTCTTCAACTCAAACCCCTACTATATGACAGTTTTTTTGGCACCTCACTAAAATGATGCACATTCAGAAATAACAAACCCTTGTTAAATTTCACCTTACAAGTAGGATGAAGTTTAAATTGTTTTCCCACCATCCCCTTCCAACATAAAAGTAAGCTATATCATTGGATTATTTATCCCTAATAGTATCTAGCATTTCATCATGGTCACTCAATGTCTCTCTTATTTCCCAATTGGTTTTGGAACCGGTTAAGTTTGAACATATAGTTGACAGAAACCTTGAGTTTAAAAGGTTGTCTACTTGTTTATACAAGGATTTGTCAGGAGCTGTAGGCCTTGGTTTAGGATAGATGGATGTCACTTAAAGGGCCAAGTAGGTTCCTTTGAAAGAATGTTCCCCATTGCAGGTTCTGTGTAAAGGTGGAGTAAATGGATTCATGGAGGTTTTAATGAAGCTTCTTAAATTAAGCTTTGTACATAATGTCAAATATGCAATAATGCAAAGGATTGGTCTATGCAAATGCTTTTACAATTTAATTTTGATTTTTAAGTGTCACATGTGTTAATTTTTAAGTGTTTTATTTCAGTTCAATAATTTAAATGATTGCTTTCCTAATTGCGAAAGTGTTTGTTGATAGGTTGTGTTGTAAGTTGTAACTACAAGTTGAATCACTTGAAGCTTTGGTTTAGGTCTTAAATGCTGATAACACAACTGTGGGCGGTTGCAATTACTGCATTTTATTGTAAGCCATTGGTATGATGAGAAGAATCAGCAATGAAGTTGCAGATTAGGTGCTTATTGTAGAAAGGCCCAAAAGTGTGTGCAAGGCATACCTGCATGTAAAAGTGATCATGCGACCAACAATCCCGTGAAGCATTTAATGGTGGATGGCTTCGAGATGATAGGAAGAAGACCATCTTGTCTATATTGGGGTCCACAATAATGTTTAGGGTAATGGAACCTTCACAAAGAAGCTATGAGAAGAGTTGTGGGTTTGAGCATAGCATTACTATGATTTGGAAGGTTTAGACATCAGCCATACCAGATGGGAGGCATTGTTGAGTGACTTATGCTAGGCAACAAGAATTTCAAGTGAACAATATTTGTGGTGAACCTGATGGTAAGGTCACGTGGTTGCATCCATTAGAATGCTAATGTGGTGATATATTTTGATGGAGGATACCCAAACTCAAATTATTGTGTTGCCTACAACAAAATAATCCACCCTATGCCAGAGATTGATGTTAACAGGGGAGATATTGGCCAAATTGACCCTCCAAATTTGAAGTGCTTGACTGGTGCGGCGTGGAAGGCTAGGAAGAAATGTGGTGTTGAAGACTAATTTGGAACTCAAGATGAAAGGAGGGCGCACATATGTAAGTGTAGTGTATCGCAAGGACACAGAAAATGCACTATTATCAGGTCAGTGTTCATTGTTCAAAAGTTATGCAATATTGTTATGTTATATGGCATTGAATTGGGTGTGTATCAGAACACTCAACGGCCATTTTCTGAACACGTTCCAAATGTTGAAGTGCAAGCTTTAGGTATAGAAAGGGCACTTGGAAACTTGGGAATATAGACATTTCAATATTTGCTTTGTATATTTAAGAAGACATATATTGCAGTAAATTGATCTTTATGACCTTTTAACTCCGTACTTGCCACTTGCCAAGAAACAAGCATCAATACATGGATTGAACCAAGTCAACTTGCTACAAGTCAGCAGGGTAACGAGAGGAAAGCCAAAGACGCATGCAAGGAGAATGCAATAAAAATTAAGGTTAAAGAATTTCGCGTGGCAGTGACTGAGTATTGGTTTTTTGGGGTACATGCGGGTTTCTGGGTACAACCATCCTGAAATCATTGATACTAGACCCCAACCCCGTGAATCAATACCAAATCGATAAAACATTTCATAAAGTTGCAATTAATATTAGTTAAAGAATATTTTTTTAATACATTAGATTTATCAAAATAAAAAAATAAAAAAGAATGAGCCGACCACCAAAAACCGGTGCATGGTAGAAACACCCCTATTTTATATTTTACTGGTTTAGACCATTACCTGTGTCCGGAAGCATATAATAAAAAAAAATTCAAATCCAAATAACAAAAAACATGTACATAAAAAGAACACAGAAAATCCAAAGCATATTTTTTTAATATATTATATTTATTAAAATAAAAAGAGTTGGAGCACCAAAAATCGGTGCATGGTAGAAGCACCTTTGTTTTATATTTTACTTGTTTGGACCATTACCTGTGTTAGAAAGCAATAATAAAAAAAAAGTACATTTATTAAAGTATAGAATATTTGAGAAGCAATACTTCCTTTTTTTAAAAAAAAAAAAGAAAGAAAGAAATGAGTAGTACTTGTCAAGTACTACTCCTATGGGGCCCACGAGCACTTGGCAATGGGTGTTTTCGCCTGTGGGATACCCATGTGCTATTATATATGGAAATTGCTTTTTGGCCCCTATTTCCGACTTTTTGGCCCCCATTTTAATTTTCTGTGGACGAAAATTACCCTGCAGAATTTAACACTTCCGGTTATGTGAAACCGAAAAATATTTTCCGGTAATACCCAACCGAAAACCTTTCGGTAATACAAAACCGGTACACTTCCGGTAATGAAGAGCCGGAAAGGAGAAAAAAATAAAAATAGGAGCCAAGACCGACATTTTGACACCCATTTGCAAATTTTCGTGGACCAATACCCTTGAGGATGTTAAGATTTCCGATTCTATGTAACCGGAAAAGCCTTTCCGGTTATGCTCAACCGGAAAAGATTAAAAAACAATTCCGGTAATACCCAACCGGAAATCTTCCGGTAATACAGAACCGGTAATACCCCACACTTGTTTCAACCGGAAAGCAATGCAGACGTTGGTTTTGTTAGAGAAGGATGAAACAAAATCTTAAATGGACCAAGAAGCTGCTTGAAACGAGTGTTGGATGTCCGAAGCTTGCTGAAACATGGCAGACAGCAGGTGTAGTCTGCTAGGAACTTGTTGAAATGGGAAGGGCACTGTTGGTGTTGGGATAAAACTGAAACAAGGAGGCTGAGAAGTGTAGCGGAAATGTATTACCAAAAGGTTTTCGGTTGGGTATTACCGGAAAATATTTTTCGGTTTCACGTAATCCAAAGTGTTACTTTCTACAGGGTCATTTTCGTCCACGGAAAATTGAAATGGGGGCCAAAAAATCGGGAATGGAGCAAAAAGCAATTCCTGTTATGAAACGTATGAAAATAAGGAAGAAGAGAAGAAGAGAGGAAACAATATATTGTAATATATTCAGTGTACACTTTACATCATAGCTGAATCCTATTTATAGGGAGATAGGAAACCCTAATATGGAGTGATCAACTAAATATAAACACAATCCACCCTAATATGGAGTGGTATCAACTAAATATAAACACAATCCAATAGATAGTCGTCCACTAATTAGATAGATATGAATTGTTTATAACACTCCCCCCTTGGATGACTAATAAGAGTACACAATTCTTCTTACGCAATTGGATGCTGCCTCATTAAAAACCTTGCCAGGAAAACCCATCGGGAAAAAACCATGACTAAGGGAAAAAGAGTGCAGTGCGTATTTATATCTCCCCCTGATGCGAACAATTATCTCTGAGATATTACACTATTACCTTCGCAGCATAGGTTTCATGATGTACCAAAATTTCATTAAATATTCCATTTGTAATTCAAAATAAAATTTTGTTCTTTCCAAATCCTTCATTTCAAATTCTTTCTTTAAGCAATTTACAACATTTGGAAGCTCTTCAGAAATTATAATAATATTCAATTTATCATACTAAAATGTGTGTTTAGCCTCATTCCAACATCTTCCTGTGAATGAATAACAATATCTTGCTAATAAATTAATATCAGATGACATATTAAGTCACGTATGACATTTAGCGATCTAATAGAGATTAGCATATAAATTAGTTGTTATTTATCAAAGCAACTTCACTTTAGAAGTTGTTTTCCCTGACTTGATAGGCACAAATTTAATTTACCACATAAATACGAAAATAAACACATAACATGAACCATAATCATATAAGTATTCTCAAACAATAAACATATCCATGATTGCATGACATGACATCATATATATAAGTCAAACAATATATAACTAAAAAACATAAATTATTAGCTAAATCTAAATAGATATATACATGTATATATCAATATCCTTAATTCTTCTGAAATTTCTCATATTGATATAATGATATCATTCTCGAATGAACCATGATAATGGCTGCAAACATATAATGCATTTTATGTTTGCTAGAATTATAACTTCGAGTCTATTAAAATTCTCTTGGAGTTTGAACTATAAGTTCAAAATTATTGCATTTTTCAATTTAACTAATTAAAGTGCATGTGTCGACATATTACACTTTATGCTTCAAACATTTTAATTATCCATGGATATGGTTCAACCATATTAAATAGTTCAAGCATATGCTTCGAGCATATTGAGTCCTTAAGGGGTACTCGTATATATGTTATTAATCAAGTTAGCCATAAAAATCTGCTATAAAATCATTTGACACAATTTGAATCCCTTATATATTGTCAGACTAATCAAGTATCGAAAAATACTTGCATCCACCACAAGGAAGTATTATTCCTCATAATCAATGTCAGATCTTTGTGAAATTCTTTGGGCTATCAATCTTACTTTATATCTCATAATTTCTTATTTACAATTTCGCTTATGTACAAAAACACATATGTATTCATCTGATTTTACACCTTTAGGTATACGGAGGTCCAAATACCTGTCGCTTTTCAAGCGAATTCAATTATGGCTCAATTGTGTCTTTCCATTTTGGCTAATCATTTCTTTGCCTATATTCCTTAACAGACTTTGATGCATGATCCTCATCTTATATCATTTAAGCGCTATATCATATGTAAAAGCATCGTCAACGTTGACTTCATTTCGGTTCCATTGTATTTCAGTCATGACATAATTTATTGAGATCTCTTTGTTTTCACACTTTTCAGGTACCTGAGTTTTTCTTGAACTGAGCTATTAATTATGTCTAAGGACTCTTCAGGAGTCTCTACATCCTCGAATTGACCATCTTATTTCTTTGCTCCTTTTCTTTTTCGAGGATTTTTGTATTTTTTTTTATTTTGGAACCGATGGATTTATCACGCTTCAAGCGTGCCTCATACTCATTTGCAATTTTAATTTGTCCAAGAGGGACATCAATTTCATTGGAGCATTTGCAGTTGGAATATGTGACTTAGTCACTCTTTTTAGGTCAGTAAATGCGTCTGGCAATTGGTTATCTAAATTTTGCAAATGAATTATCTTTTGAACTTAAGTTCAAATCGTTTTGTTCGAGGATCAAGATAATATAATGATAACCCTTTCGAAATTATTTCTTTTTCCAACTGCTTATTTTCTCCCCCTAATGTTGGGAAACAAATTCATCAAAGCGATGATCGAAAATCGATCTATGAATGACTCTCTTATTGTTGGTTTGAGTTATTTTATCATGGATGAGGATTCATATCCAACATATATTCCCAACCTTCTTTGAGGTCCCATCTTAGTGCGTTGTAGTGGAAAACATACCGCACATCCAAAAGTTCTTAGATGGGAAATATTAGGTTTCTGACCAAAAACCATTTGTAAAAGGGGAAACTCATGATAATTTTAATGGCTTGATGCGAATCAATGTCATACATGTTCCCAATTAGTAATGGCAATAGACATACAATAGTTAATAACTAGATTTTGGTTGATTTAATTGCACAAGTAATCTCGCAATCTTTTGGTTGTGAATTGTCAATGAACAATCATGTGACCATTTAGTTGATGCATCAATTAAAAATATAAAATACCTAAATGATTCACCTGATGGAAGTAATGACACATAAATATCACCTTGTATTCATTCCAAATTTTATGGTGATGACCAAATAAACTTTCTATGGGAACAATTATTAGCACATTGAGATAATCAGATTGAAGAAACTTCGATTTCTTCACTGGATGTCAACATAAGTTTTAATTTTTTTTTCGCATCATATAGTTGATCTGGGATGGTCTAACCAGTCAAGCCAAACAAAACAAAAAAAAATTATATTATAAAATAAACTTCTAGTTTATAAACTTTCGGGTTTTACGATATGAGGTATTCCAATTGTACTAATGTACTATATACGTGTAAAGTGTTAACTGAAAAATTTTCCAATACCTTTAGATAACAACTCTTTTAGAGCTCTAAACTATCATCGTACACGAATATAGTGTTACCAACGGTTTCTAGCAATACTAAATAGAAGAAAATTTTTTGTATAACTAGTAGAGTATGGAAGAAACATTTTGTAAAACATTTCGAATAAACTATTTCCGCCATAAAAAAAATACTATATTAAAGTTAATATTTCAAATTAATGTAAAACAAGTATGAAAAGGTTATATCGTAAACTATGTTTTGATTTTTATTTCGTTAATTGAGTCTATTATATACACATACTTGTATAAAAGATTAAAAGATAATGCACTAAAACTCCTTGTCCACAAGTTCACCAAAATAAATATTGGAACAATTAATTTTGACAAAATATACTAAGCTATTTTGAAAATAAAATTTTACATACACATTTGAAACTTGACATATTTATTCATGATCCACTACATTATAACACATTGTTAACCTCAATAAAAAAAATAGGATATGCTATTTTAATATTTTATATCCATAAACTTTTGTTATAAAAATATATTATGTATGCATGTGATCAATTATTTATGTGGTTCGTACAATCCAATCTAATTAAGCGGAGACTTAATTTTTGGAAAATATCAAAAAAATATTTATATTGAAAATAGAATTCAAAACAAGATCATACGAGATCTTGCATAGTTTTACTTGCTAAAACTAACAAGCATCAAATATCTCCAAAAAAAAACATATGTGATCAATATCATTCAATAATATCATAATCAAACAAGTATTGACGTCACTCAATGCTATAAACAAATGCTCAAATATATCCATAATTATATTGGCAAATTTTCTCTTTATCATAATGGCAGTAATCATTTTCAATAAAAAAAAATTAGAATTTTTCATCACTAATAGTTTTAAAACATGTCAATAAAGAAGCACATAAATTTCATGTTGTGAGATTGTCGCATTCTTAAAATTTCATATTCAAAAACTAAACGACAAGGCACATGAACTCATTTAGGATAAATTTCTCCACTTATTCATATTCTTAATATGACAATAGCTTAAAAATTTTATAACTAACCTCGAAAAAAGTACTACTCAACATGTGTGTAGAGTCAAGAAAATAGAAGCCGACATAAGATATGAGTCAACTTGATGAAGTATAATCTTCCTTATATAACTTTCAAAACAACTCATAGAGAGATCATTAGGGAACAATAACAAAAATTATATCAAATAAAGATCTACTTTAATGTCAAATTGTTAATGATAGAATATATAAATCATATTAATTTACTTCATGAAAAACAATAATATTTTCATGTTTCAATATAACGTTCAATAATAATTGACAAGAAACGCAATTAAATATATAAGGCAAAATAAAGAAAATTATTTTTTTCAAAGTAAAATCATACTTATTTGACTGATCTTTGCATCATAAAATAAATGTGCTAACATTTAAAACTAATAATTTATGACACATGAGCAGTATCATTGATACATCAAATAATGATTATCACTACCAAAGAAATATTTGCATTAAAATTATAACTTGTCGATATAATAGTGAAATTATCCAATTTAATAAAATGATATGAAATATTGATTTCATCAATAAAGGCACAACAACGGTGCGATTGGAATGACCCGTGGGATCCCGAGTACAATACTCGGTGAAAACAACAATTTTTTTTAAGAAAAATTTTATTAATTCAATAAGACAATCAGCTCAAATGGTTGGAGTTGCACAATGATAAGTGCAGTGTGTGTTCAAATTCCAATGATGTATTCACTCTTTAAACCCTCTAGCAATACTTGAAATTCTTAGCACTAGACAGTAGACATGATTATTCACATCTTGGTTCGATGTGTATTCTTCATTTTGTGGAATTTGCACACAGTTGAAGCAAGAGTTAGACATTACAAATTGGAGATGAAGAATAAATACAAGTCTCTCGATTGCTTTAAGAAATTGTCACCATTAATAGTAAGATTTGGGTACTGAGAACCTTGCCATCCATTGACATAGTATTAAATAGATTGTAAAATAGATTGTAACTCCTTGGACTGGTGGAACAAACCAAGTCCCACATCGAGTTCTATAGATTCCAATCTTAGAAAAATTTTGCTATTTTATTTTTCGATCATTCTTTGGAAAATATATAAAATAGAATTCAAGGATCAGTCTTGAACCCATGACTTGTCATTATTGCAGTGATTATTGCTACCGTGCTTGGCATGAAATGCAAACATAATATATATAAATATCACGGTTACTGCAGAGCTATAAATCGCTTCTGCCTTATTTGCATCGATGAGTTCTCCTTTTCAAATCAATCAACACTGCTTATGTTTGCATCTTTTCAAATCTGTTTCGATTTGCATACTTTTCAAATCAATCAACACGGCTTCTGTTTGCATCTTTTCAAATCTGTTTCGATTTGCATACTTTTCAAATCAATCAACAGTGCTTCTGTTTGCATCTTTTCAAATCTGTTTCGATTTGAATCTTTCTTTCTTTCTTTTTTTTTTATGATGATGGACATAATAAATGCTATAATTCTCAAGAACTTGTATCTCTTATAAATGTTAGAACCTACAATCGGTGGGTGAAACAACTAGGAAACACTAGGAAAACACCTAGAAGGGGGGGTTGAATAGGTGTTTAAGAAACCTTGAAAGATTTTCGAAAGAAACAAATCAAAACTATTAAAACAAATGATTTTCACAAAAAAATTCTTTAAGCCTTAATCGATTAATGACATGAACTAATCGATTAATGCCTCTGTACATTGAAAAATCACTTTTCAATCAAATACGAAAATCAATCAATCAATCATGTATAACCAGAGATTCAGCGGAAACAATTAACACCTATATTCTTATTGATTACCTAGATTATGAAAATGATTTTCCCCAAATCAATTTTGCACAATAAAGATTCAATTCAATCAATTATGAAAAATCACTTTTTCTAGGTTTTCAACCAAGAACACAATTGATAACAAGAATTGTAAAGAGTAGAGAGTTTAGATATACGACATAGTGATTTATCCTGGTTCACTTTCATCCACTTGAAAGCTACTCCAGTCCCCTCTTCAACCAAGAGAGATTCTTCACTATGAGGAATTAGAGTTTCTCAAATTACAAGTAAATGCCTCACAAGACTCCCTTCTTGCTAGCCTACAAGAGATACCACACCCTTGCCTTGTAACCCTATTGATATCTAATCTAACCTCTTCTCTTGCTTGCCGATACCCCACAACAAGACTTCCAATGCTTGCTTCACTACAAGACTTCCAATTGCTTGTTAACACAACAAGGCTTCCAAGTGCTTGATGATATGCCACATCAAGGCTTTCAATAAAACTTTGCTTGATTCACAACCAAGACTTCCAATTGTTGTAGATAGCTTGCCTCTTGCAAAGATTACAACTCAAATAAAAACAAAATAACAATCCTATGAATCTCTTTCAAAATTTATGAAAATATCAACATGAGAGATTCAAGGTTCTTGATCAAAGAATGTAAAAGTTAAAGCTTTGATCTTGAGAAAGTGAGAGAGAATAGAGTGGCTTGATTCTTTGTAAAATTGATATGAAAATGATAGGTAATTGTAATAATGATTCGCAAAGGTTATAAATAGGTTTATATAGAATACCCAAAAGTTAGGAATGGTTAGAAGTACTTTTGAGAAGTGAAAAACTCATTTAAAAACAGTTACAGCTCGTGTTAATCGAGTAACAAAGTTACTACTCGAGTAACAAGTGTAAAACTTGTTCACTACTCGAGTAATCTGAGTTACTACTCGAGTATTTACGCAAGGCTTCAAAATTCTAATCGAGTAATCAGCCCCTTAATCGAGTATTTGCGCAAGGCACAAAAATTCTACTCGAGTAAACAAGTGGCTAATCGAGTAGTCAGTTCAAAAAACACTTAAAAACTTGTTTTCTCAAAAACTAAACCTTTTCTTTCAAACCTTTAAGCCACCTATTGATTTTAGGCAAAGTGAATACTCAAAATATGATATAATCATGCAATCAAAAGAGATTCACTACCCTCTATATACTCTACCCAAACTCATAAACTAAGAGACTTGTGAGGCAAAAGATAAAACAATAAAAACACAAACTACCAAACTAAGTCTTCATGAGTTGGCTCTCTCTTCTTAACTTGATGTTTGTTGTTGCTTGTTGAGCTTGAACTTGATCAACACATTTGAGCTTGTTCAAAAACTTTTGGCATTTATCAAAACATTCTTCATGGATCTTACAATAAAATGTTCATGTCCATATAATATTGATACTTTGGGATCAATATATAATATATCAAAAGAAAAAAATGAATAAATAAATAAAACATTAATAATATTAAAATTTACCTTGCTTTAATATTCTTTGATGTATAAGCTTCAACACACCTTTTGGTTAGAGCTTCGTGCTGATAACGTGTTATGAAACGTATGAAAATAAGGAAGAAGAGAAGAAACAATATATTGTAATATATTCAGTGTACACTTTACATCATAGCTGAATCCTATTTATAGGGAGATAGGAAACCCTAATATGGAGTGATATCAACTAAATATAAACACAATCCACCCTAATATGGAGTGGTATCAAGTAAATATAAACATAATCCAATAGATAGTCATCCACTAATTAGATAGATATGAATTGTTTATAATAATTCCCATTATATAATATAGATGATTGGTTTATGTGGATATAAATGTTTTTTTTTTGTTTCTTTTTGGTAACATTTGTTTTAGATTTTTTTTGGGTTCAATTAGAATATTTGCTACGTTCATACACTTGGTATACATGGGCTACGTAATGCACATTGGTATATATTTTTTCTTTTATATGAACAACATACTAAATTATGACATCACATCATCATCATCATGTGAAGTTACCCCTCGTTCAAAATTAACTACCAAGTCTAGTGGTGAGTGTGGGACTGGTTGGAACAAGTTAGGCTTGTCTCGAACCCGTTCCTAAATGTTGATCTTTTTTTTTTTCAAACTCAAATTCGTTCCTAATCGGGAAGGGACACGATAGGGACGGGTCCAATTTGGGACGAGTCAAGATAAGGTTGGGTCGGATTGACTCGAAGGACAGATATAAGTATAAAATTTGTAGAACTATGAATATATTCTTGAGACAAAAATGTCAAAATTTGTTATGAAACAATAAGTTCTTCATCATTAAGTTTATTTTATTTATAAGATTGTTAAAATGGTATCTAAAACTTGATCTCAAGTGATTGCGTAATCATAGTTGATTAGACTGTCTCGTAATTATGTTCACTCTACATGATTTAAGAATTCTGCACAACTTAAAAAAAATGAAAATAGAAGAGATTTTACTATTCAAAGAGACATCACTAATAAATACTTACCGCGTTTGATTACTCACATATGTAAATAAAGTTTTAACATATCATGAGCACAGCTGCACAAATATCTTAAGTAAGACATTCAAGTACATCATATCAATAACTACATATAGTAAAGAAATACTATAAGAATATTTCATGTTTGAAGTTGTGTTAATTTCAATTGTTATTTCCTATGATATAAAACTTTAGATAAAGACAAATAAGTGAAGAAAATTAGAACCTGGATATATGTAAAAGAACGGGTCTGGTGATCCAGGGTATATCCGAACCCATCACCTCTTGTATCAGGTCTGTTCTCTTTTACCCTTATTTGTCCCTTTTGTGATAATCATGATGAGTCAGACCCGACCGGAAATCATTGGGACAGGTTCATAGGACGGATTGGGTTCTCCTCACCCCTCGTACCAACTACCAAGTATTTCATTAATATTAAAATAAATACAAATACTTATACTTAAAATCATTCCATTAACGTTTTCAAATTCGCTTGAGTAGTAGTACAGTACTTACAACACCAAAAAGCATCGCAATGAAGAAAGAAGTTATTTCATGTTGCTTCAATGATTCATGATTTGTTTCAAGCCCTTCAATTTGTTCTTGCACTTAGGCCAATTTTTTATTCGCAGATACTAGTACCGGATAAAGATTCACATACACCGATTCAATAGAAACCACATAATGAGTGGTTTTGGGTTCAACTTACTTTATTTCAGCAAGTCTTATATATTTGCAATTTCTCTTTCCACCACTTCACATCTTCACTCATTCTCTAATTTTAGATAGAAGTAAAATTTCATTTTTACTCGCAAAATTTAATTAAACAAAAAGAGGATTACTTGCCACTCAGCATATAGGGTTCAAGCACATCTAAAATTGTAGAAAATGAAATTACAGCTCTACATTAATTCTTTGGGCAAGAATAGATTTACCAAAGCAATTTGTTCTCTGTTACCCTAAAAATTAGACTTTGTTTGAATTGGTGGTATTGGATGGAACGATTTTAATGTCCACCACTTTTTTTTAAGTGGATTCATCCACTGTTTTTTTTTACCCATGATAAAAGGTTTTTGGACTTGGTAAACTTGTAAATATCTGAAAATTAGGGGTTCAATTATTTGTAATTAAAACAATCAAAACTGCCCGTGTCCCTACTACACAGTACATGCAATTAGATAACGCCAAATGTTGTTAAACCCGATTTGGGACAGCATTTAAGCCATGAAACTCGTGAAACTGTACATTCACCAATTGAATAAAACGTTGGCTTAATTTTTTAAAAAATAAAAATATATAGACGATCTTAATTTTTTAAAAAATAAAAATATATAGATGATAGAGTATAACTAAGAAACGTTAATTATCAAAGTTTTTTATTACATGAGTGAATATTGTATTTGGGATGTTAAAAAAACTTAAATGATATCTTTGTATTTTGAGTGAAGTATCATGCATTTTGGTCTCTCATTTTTTTTATGGTACATTTTAGTTCCTCAAAATGTGCAAATTTATTTTTAGTCCTTGAAGATTTTTTATGAGACACTTAAATCCCTCAAGATTTTTTTTATGAGACACTTAAGTTCGCAGTTGAGGTAGTTGGCGAAGTGGATGAAGGGACTTAAGTGTCCCATAAAAAAAAATCTTCAGGACTAAAAGTGAATTTCCACATTTTGAGGGATTAAAGTGTGTCCCTTCTAAAAAATATGAAGGACCAAAGTGATACTTCACTCTTGTATTTTTATCAAAGTTTTATTTCGGTAATTTTTTATTTTTTTTTTTTACAATTTTTTTACCATAAAAAATTCTAATAGAAACATTTTAAGAAAAATATTGATTTTTATCACAAGATGAACCTGACACTACCAAAACATAAAAAATATTTAGAAATTCCCATGAAATATTTTTCCATAAAACATAAAAAATAAAAAAGTCCCACTAAAAATGAAAGGCTTAAATATCAAAATGGGTCTTATACATATTGATCATTCCATAAATTGCTAAAAATTAAGAAATTTATTAATTTAATTAATTGTAATGGAAATGTGATATGTATTTTCAAAATTACCTCTATTAATATTATTGGAATTCTAAAAAGTGTTAAATAAATAAGCGTGTTTGTGGAAAAATGTAATTAATGATTATTAAAAATTGGTACATAGTCTTATAAGTATGGACAAAATAAAAATGTCAAAAGAGTATTATATTTAGGAACGAAGATAGAACATTATAATAATAATGATGATAAAAACACATTTTAAAAAAGTTTATGTTTAAATCCTTATAAAAAGTTTACATTGAAATGAAACAAAAATTAAATGACCCAAAGCAAATTAAGTGGAGGTAATATTTATTGTAAAGAAGAGTTAAACGTTTTTTGTTTTATTTTTTTATTGGAATTTCTTATAGGGCTGAGGTTAAATTTTTTTTATGTCGTTTATACTGTTGTATATAAGGAAATGAGTATATGAATTTGATTAGTTTACGAGATGGCAAACGGGATTACAATGAGTAAAAAAATAGAGAAACGAGCTTTGTTCAACAAAATGACAGAAAGACATGAGGAGGATGACAGTTCATGAGCTGTCACAACTTTAATGGTGGATATACATTGCTACATGAGACCGTAACACTGGATTTTTTTCGCTCCTGTAACTGGCTAAACAGTTCGTCAGTCACATGCCTGCACCGTTGATCTTTTTGAGCAGGTAATCTACCATTCAATAAACAAGTGGACACATTCACTGAAAAAATTATCAGTGGACATTAAAACTCGTCTATTGGATGGAATGAAATGATAAAATTTAATCAGATTCCATTGTTTGAATTTGATCAAGGGTGATCCATCTCATTCCATCCAAAAACCCTCACTTTTGGCCCCCAAATTGGAGTGTATCAAAGGGAATGCATTTTTTTTTTCCATTCCATCATAAAATACCAAACAATGGAATGATAATTTTATTCCAATCCACCCTACTTCACTTCATTCCACTTTACTCCACCTCATCCCATTCCATTTCATTTATAAATAGATATCCAAACATAGTCTTTAAATTAAGGGTTTGCTTAACCTCAGCCCTTAGGGCTGAGGGCTGAGGATAAGAGTCCAAAAGTAGTTAAGTTTTATAGAAAATAGTGTATTTAGGAGAGATAAAACTTTATATTTTTATTTTTTCAAAAAAAGAAGTCTAGATTAAGGTCCGTTTTTGGAACCCGACTATCAATTCAAGATCCAAAAAATCACCACACCTGCCTATCGATTCCTTCCTCAATCGATTCGGTACTACTAAGTTTGGATTTGGTTATGATTCTTCAACTGACAGTTACAAAGTGGTGGCGGTCCTTAACAATAGAAATGCCAGCGAAGAGGATCCGAATAGAACTCGGGTGAAAGTTTACACCATGGGTGATCGTTGCTGGAGGGACATTCAAAGCTTCCCTGCTTTTCCTGTCACTGTACGGAACGAGGGAAAATTTGTGAGTGGCGCTCTTAATTGGTTAGCAATTAGGAACTATGGTCCCGGTGAGAAATGGGACACGGTTACTATTGGTCAATTGGTGATTGTTTCGCTTGATCTTGGGAAAGAGACGTACAAAGAATTATCACTGCCAGATGGTCTGGATGAAGTCCCCAAGTTTCAGCCAGCTCTCGCTGTTTTAATGGGTTGCCTGTGCCTTTCTCATGATTACAAGCTAACTCATTTGGTTGTATGGCAAATGAAGGAGTTTGGGGTTGAAGAGTCTTGGACTCAATTCATAAATGTTAGTTATGAGCATCTTCAAATTAAGAGGGACTTGTGGCCTCGGCTGCAATATTTTTCAATGTTGTGCATATCGGAGAATGGTGATATTTTGATGATCATGGATTATGAGTTCTTGGAAACATTAATGTATAACCGGAGAGATAACATGGTAGAACGTATCGCTGGTATTCCCAAAAACAGAATCTGGATAGATGCCAATGAATATGTACCAAGCTTGGTTCCACCTTACTGAAATTAAGTTCCTCCTCTCCAAAGGTTTGCTTATGATAAGTTGTGTTAAGTTAGGTAGTTTAAATCCTTGCCATTTAATGTAGGGATATATAAATGCAAGAATAGTGAGTAATTTTTTTGGTGCCTAAATTTTTTAAAAAAATTCGGATCATTCTGTTGGCTATTGCTGACTGTTGGATAGAAATCTCAAATCTATGGACAGGATGAAAGAAGTGTTCTGATTATACTGGATAGTGAATTCTGGTTATGGTTGTTCTTCACTTCATCTTATTTGTTAAATTGCTTGTAGGCTCTAGAACCAAATTTCTATGCTTTGCTGAAATAACCTGAATCAAATCAAATGTCCAAATATTATGTTCTATGAATAGGGATTCATTGAGCTCATGCGTTATTGGGTTGGTGTGACTGATTTTGCATCTAGTTTACTTTCCTGTTCATTGATTTGAACACTGTTAGCTTATAGTTAAGCTATTTCTCATTGTCCAGTTTGATTGTTGTCGAGTGCAATCTTGGTTGCAAGATGTCTTGACAGTAAGATGTTTCTTCATTAAGTAATCTAGCTAAGGTAATTGTTGAGCAGTAGTAGCCAGGAAAGATGAGAGCAAAGGGTGAATAATTGCTGTCCTGACTTATACAAATGCACTGGTTGTCTTGATTCTAGGAAGGAATAAATAGTTTAATTGTGTCCATAAAATTGCCAGAAGATGGAGTCTATTCTTTGCTGAGTGCTTACTACTTCCTACCTAAGATTATCTGGATTTTCTGAGAATTAATGATCTTAAACTTTGATATTCAATGGGTCAATGTAGACCCTGTACCTTTCCGATTAGTTATGAAGGCCCATTTTTTTACTTCATTGATTTTTTGTTTATTTTCAGTTTGATTCTTCCCGTTGAGAGTTAGGCTTATTGACATAAAAAAATCTGTCATGTTCCATGTACAAATGGAAGCTCTGCACTTCTTCTCCGTGGAAGAACTTTTATAATTTAATGTGAATTACATTAGCCCAAATTTGTTTAGAAAAATTAGGAGTCCTTGTCTTTTGTTTGTGCCATCGGAAAACAGCTTCTCAAATCGTTTCCTTGAGTTAATAGGACTTCTTAAATCAGTATGTAGAAAAACAAAAGCGTACGAGCCCAGTGCTAAATTGATTGTTTTCTGTGTTATGACTAACTGAAATTCCTATTTCATGTTTTCTAATTTTAAAGATTGATTATTGATGTGAACCAATTACTGGGTCCTTTTAAATTACTTACTGTGCTATAGTTTGCACACATACGAACCACAATATTCACCATTCAAAAAACAAAATGTAGATCAATGGCTGTGAATTAATGGTTATTGAATAACACTTGTTGTATACAATGAGTTCCTATTCCGATAGTTTTAAAGATTTGTTTAATCTCAATCCTTAAAACAATCATAACCGAGTTTTGAGAAAATTCGCTAGAGTATTAATATTCCATCTGTCCCTTAATATAAGTCACTTTTACCTAATTCACGCAGATTAAGAAAAATAATTATTACTCTAAATTTTATCAAAAAATCTGTTGTCATTCCAAAGTTACCCCTATTTAAAACTTTACAACTCTATTCATTTATTTTTCTATTGTAATTATTACCCTATCACTCATATGCAAGTATGGGGGTGTATTTGGAATAAACTCTAATATTAAAGAGGAACACAAATTCTACCAAAATGGTGCCCTATATTAAGGGACGAAAGGAGTATTAGATTTTCTATCATACACTCTCAAGATTTTGCTACCGATAGAAAATCTTAAGTTGAGTCGATAAAATAGACTGAATGTGAGATTCAGTTTTCTTTTTTTTATTCTTCATTTCTTTTTACTTTATACTCCCTCCGTCCCTAAATATAGGACCCCTTTGGGGGATTTCATGTCCATTAAGAAAGTGGAATAATTTAGTTAATTGAATTGGAAATGAGAACTTTTGATATGTATTTTCAAAATTACCCCTTGTTAGAAAATCAAGCAAGCGGCCTAACAATTTACTGGAGGGGGGTGAATAGTAGTTTGAAGCAATAATACTAATTTTTCGCGATGTGATTGAGTTAGGTCGGATAATGCTTGTGGTTTAATGAAAATGCTGACTTTGGGCCGAGCAGAGTCTGATAATCGGTTGTTTAGGCCGACCTCCGATTATCCGAGCTGCACACTCAAAGATCAGGTTTGCAGCGGAAATATGCAAGCTCTATCCGAGCACAATATAAGTTAAACTGAGTCGATTAAATGCTCGGTTATAAAAATGCTCGGCTAAAAACAAAACTGAAAGCGGTAAAGAAATAGAAAGACAATAGGTTTTATAGTGGTTCACTCTCACCACTGAGAGTTACGTCTAGTCCCCCTTAAAACCTTTAAGGAGCTTTTTAATAAAATCAAATTGATAGAAATTACAAGGGATCAATTAACCCACCAAGAGTATACCAAACTCTTGGCTTCTACCTAATCAACATATATTAAAATAGCTGAAGTTGAGGGGTATTTTTTACTTTCCCTCCATGATAGTTTTTCCCTCCAAATTTGTTTCTAATCCTAGCCATCCATTACAAATAAATCACATCCGTTCATATCCTCCTAAATTTCATTCTAATCCTAGTCATCCATTGCAACTAAATCACATCCGTCCATATATTTTTAATCTTTTCATTTTCCTTTCATTTTATGACTGCTTACAATTGAAACAGTTAGTATTTTTCATTTTTTCCTTTCAATGTGCGATGCAACAAATGCTATTCTGACCGCTTACAATTGATACTCATGGAAAGCTTGAAAAGTGACAAGGTTACGTTAAGCATATGAACAGTTAGTAATTTTAATTTTTTTTTTAATTGGTAGAAAGCCTTCCTTTCAATTAGTATTTTTTCCATTTTTTTTTGGTATTTTTAAGTGTTTGAATTTTGCTCAAACATTTCTTAATACAGAGACTTGAGACTTGATGGTGCACAAAAGAAGATCAAAGAATGTGAAGAAGTAAGTGAAATTCTTTACAATATTGCGTTGATCTTTAACACAATATTTCTTCTCAATATTTCTTTTTTTATAATATGTTGATCATGAAAGTCTTCCTTTCAATTTATCATTAAAATTTTTGTTTAAACATATTACCTTGATGATTTCAATGAAATTCACTTCTTTGGTGACCAAACTTACAAGGTAGTCCATCAAATTATTATGCAAATTTTTTATTTTATCAAAGCTACTGTGTGCACCATCGTACATTTCCTGCCCCTCTAGGCCTCTACAATCTGCATATATATATATATATATATATATATATATATATATATATATATAAATGCTTGGTCATTTTGTTTTCTATTTAAAGCTTATATGTTACCGGCCTTTCGTCTTTCAATGAGATTTTTTTTTATTTTTGGTATCAAAATGCCACTTGCAAAAAAAAAAACGTATAAAGAAGGAAACCTTGGTTGTTTGAGCATATGAACAGTTAGTATTTTTTTATTTTTTATTTTTTAAATTGGTGGAAAGCCTTCATTTCAACTGAAATTATTTCCTTATTAAGTATATTTTATTTCCTTATTTGTCATAAACATTAGCATATGAACAGTTAGTATTATTTTTTTTTAATTGGTAGCTAGAAAGCTTTTTCATTTTTTTTTGGTATTTTTAAGTGTTTGAATTTTGCTCAAACATTTCTTAATACAGGGACTTAAGACTTGATGATGCACAAAAGAAGATCAAAGAATGTGAAGAAGTAAGTTAAATTCTTTTCAATATTGCGTTGATCTTTAACACAATATTTCTTCTCAATATTTATTTTTTTATAATATGTTGATCATGACAGCCTTCCTTCCAATTTATCATTTAAATTTTTGATTAAACATATTACCTTGATGATTTCAATTATTATTATTATTTTTTTTTGGGTATCAAAATGCTTCAAGTTGTCTCACAAAAGTTGTTGTAAGTTGTAACATGCAAGCTGTTGGCATTTTTACCCAATTATGGATGCTGACACGAATCCTCTTTCTTGCTTTAAATTATTCCTTTAATGCCCAAATAACTGTAAACGTGTGTGTATAATAATATTTCTTTTCAATATTGTGTTGATCTTTAACACAATATTTTTTTCTCAATATTTCTTTTTTTATAATATGTTGATCATGAAAGCCTTCCTTTCAATTTATCATTAAAATATTTGTTTAAACA
Organism: Crotalaria pallida; assembly: GCA_037953625.1. Taxonomy (NCBI): domain Eukaryota; kingdom Viridiplantae; phylum Streptophyta; class Magnoliopsida; order Fabales; family Fabaceae; genus Crotalaria; species Crotalaria pallida. Next base: position 43,339,821 of record CM075650.1, on the reverse strand, counting down.
TATTACCTTGATGATTTCAATGAAATTCACTTCTTTGGTGACCAAACTTACAAGGTAGTCCATCAGATTATTATGCAAATTTTTTATTTTATCAAAGCTACTATGTGCACTATCGTACATTTCCTGCCCCTCTAGGCCTCTACAATCTGCATATATAAATATATATATATATATATATATATATATATAAATGCTTGGTCATTTTGTTTTCTATTTAAAGCTTATATGTTACCGGTCTTTCGTCTTTCAATGGGATTTTTTTTTTATTTTTGGTATCAAAATGCCACTTGCAAAAAAAAACGTATAAAGAAGGAAACCTTGGTTGTTTGAGCATATGAACAGTTAGTATTTTTTTATTTTTTATTTTTTAAATTGGTGGAAAGCCTTCATTTCAACTGAAATTATTTCCTTATTAAGTATATTTTATTTCCTTATTTGTCATAAACATTAGCATATGAACAGTTAGTATTATTTTTTTAATTGGTAGCTAAAAAGCTTTTTCATTTTTTTTTGGTATTTTTAAGTGTTTGAATTTTGCTCAAACATTTCTTAATACAGGGACTTAAGACTTGATGGTGCACAAAAGAAGATCACAGAATGTGAAGAAGTAAGTTAAATTCTTTTCAATATTGCGTTGATCTTTAACACAATATTTCTTCTCAATATTTATTTTTTATAATATGTTGATCATGACAGCCTTCCTTCCAATTTATCATTTAAATTTTTGATTAAACATATTACCTTGATGATTTCAATTATTATTATTATTTTTTTTGGGTATCAAAATGCTTCAAGTTGTCTCACAAAAGTTGTTGTAAGTTGTAACATGCAAGCTGTTGGCATTTTTACCCAATTCTGGATGCTGACACGAATCCTCTTTCTTGCTTTAAATTATTCCTTTAATGCCCAAATAACTGTAAACGTGTGTGTATAATAATATTTCTTTTCAATATTGTGTTGATCTTTAACACAATATTTTTTTCTCAATATTTCTTTTTTTATAATATGTTGATCATGAAAGCCTTCCTTTCAATTTATCATTAAAATATTTGTTTAAACATATTACCTTGATGATTTCAATGAAATTCACTTCTTTGGTGACCAAACTTACAAGGTAGTTCATCAGATTATTATGCAAATTTTTTATTTTATCAAAGCTACTATGTGCACTATCATACATTTCCTGCCCCTCTAGGCCTCTACCATCTGCATATATATATATATATATATATATATATATATATATATATATATATATATATATATATAAAAATGCTTGGTCATTTTGTTTTCTATTTAAAGCTTATATGTTACCGGCCTTTCGTCTTTCAATGGGATTTTTTTTTTTAATTTTTGGTATCAAAATGCCACTTGCAAAAAAAAACGTATAAAGAAGGAAACCTTGGTTGTTTGAGCATATGAACAGTTAGTATTTTTTTTATTTTTTATTTTTTAAATTGGTGGAAAGCCTTCATTTCAACTGAAATTATTTCCTTATTAAGTATATTTTATTTCCTTATTTGTCATAAACATTAGCATATGAACAGTTAGTATTATTTTTTTTTTAATTGGTAGCTAGAAAGCTTTTTCATTTTTTTTTGTTATTTTTAAGTGTTTGAATTTTGCTCAAACATTTCTTAATACAGGGACTTAAGACTTGATGGTGCACAAAAGAAGATCAAAGAATGTGAAGAAGTAAGTTAAATTCTTTTCAATATTGCATTGATCTTTAACACAATATTTCTTCTCAATATTTATTTTTTTATAATATGTTGATCATGAAAGCCTTCCTTCCAATTTATCATTTAAATTTTTGATTAAACATATTACCTTGATGATTTCAATTATTATTTTTTTTTTGGGTATCAAAATGCTTCAAGTTGTCTCACAAAAGTTGTTGTAAGTTGTAACATGCAAGCTGTTGACATTTTTACCCAATTCTGGATGCTGACACGAATCTTCTTTCTTGCTTTAAATTATTCCTTTAATGCCCAAATTACTGTAAACGTGTGTGTATAATAATATTTCTTTTCAATATTGTGTTGATCTTTAACACAATATTTTTTCTCAATATTTCTTTTTTTATAATATGTTGATCATGAAAGTCTTCCTTTCAATTTATCATTTCAATTTATTCAATCACATGTAAATAAAATTAATGTTTAATGTTTGAACAAATGGAAAGCCCTTCAAAAAAAAAAAAGGAAGGATAGCAAAATTTAAGACCCGTGCATCGCACGGGCAATTTTCCTAGTTTGATACAAATGCCGAAGAACAACCTCGGACTTTATAAATCAGCCTTGAAACCTTCAAGGACTTTTGCCAAAGAACCTCCTTGGACTTCTGGCTGAAGAACCTCTTCGCCCATGCTTCTAGAACCTCTCGAAACTTCAATCACCCATGAACCTCTTTTAGTGATCTGTATGTTTTAACCCGTTAAGGATTCGTTTAACCGATTGAATTATGCAGATATCATTTTCTGAAATCCACTTCTTAAACACCAATTCAATAACCTTTGCACTTGAGTCATAATCATTCATAAATAGAACATACTTGTGCATATTTGAACATGTTTAAACAAATATAAACATCAACTTCACAAGATTTATGCACAATTAATCAAGTAAGCATATAATCATATATTAAGTACTCAACATGTCAAAATACACAAAGCCAAATAAGCTAAGTTCAAGTCCTCTTTACCTTATATTAAGTTAATAAAACTTGTTCCAATTGGTTTTAACTTTTGTTTTGACCTCTAAGCCAAAACCCCAATTCAAATCACGTGCCCTTGAGCTTGTAAAGCTCTTTTACATTTCAAGTCAATTAATTATCATTCTAGCAAAATGAATATCTTCTCCCTTACCTATTGAAGCTGTGAGAATGGATTTGAAAGCAAGAGAAAAAGATTGACACGTTTTTGTCACAGCCACAACTCAGTTGTGATGCCCTGTTTCAATAGGGTATATTGATCAAAGTTTTATAATAAGAATATGTTGAACAAACGTGTAAGAAAGGATCGGAATTGAAACTAGGATATACTAACTCGAAATCAAAACAAGTTTGGGGTTCAAAGGAGACTTGAGCTTACCAAACCAAATCAAGAAATAAAGCTCCTCAAAATTGATTCTGCTCTGTTTCAGATTCAAGAGGTCAAGTTGTGAAGCTTGTAACTTTTTCTAGGGTTCACCAAACGAAGTGGGATCAGTTTCTACTTCAAGATGGGTCAGAGGGCTTTAATTTGGTATAAGTTTTGTGAGTGTTTGTTGACAAGAACAAGGAGAACGAACTGAAGAAAGTGAGCACCAGAAAGAAACGAGTTTCAGAGAATTTTTGTGTTGTTGCTGAACATGGAGGGAGTTTAATCACTTAAACTCTTAAATTAATCAACTCCAAGATGTCCCTTTCAATTAAGCACAGTAATTAGGTCACCCTTGGCACGAATTTGTGGTGATTAGGGTTAAAACGTGTAAAGAGCCATCATTTCAAGCTTAAACCGCCTTAACTCTGTTTCTGCTGTGCTATTTTAACCGGTTAAATCGTACAGTTTTTGAATAAAAATCTCACAATATTATATTATATTCATTTCTTTCCAAAGTTCTTTTTAATATTACTTTTATATTTCAAAATTAAAATATTTCAATTAGTAAAATAAATTCCTCTAATATTTTCTTAACTAATTTCAGACTTTCATTTATTTTAATTACAAATAATTACCATAGTAATTAACGTAAGTACTTATAAATACTATTCCTAATCGGGGATTAAAATTTGGGGTGTTACACCACAGCCCCTCCTTCCATTGACCACCGCCATCGAAGCCCCTACGTCTGCTTCTCAGCCGTATGTTTCTAACACCGGTACCCCAACATACGGCCTGACAACCGACCCCACATACTCCCTGATTTGGTCCCCCACTATCCTCCCCACCGCCACCGTCGGTAACAAGTGGCTATCCGCCACCAATTCCTCCGCACTTGCCGCATATCTTAGCAGCAGCAGCACCAGTTTCCTCCTCACTGCTCTTGGGTCAGTTTCTATTTCGTTCGTTCCCCCTCTCCTCTTCCTTCCTTCTCTCTTGTTCCTTATCAATTCTCCACCACAGCCTCCACCCTGTGACAGCACCCAACCTCCACAGAACTCACTGCAACACCCCTCTCTCTCTCTCTCCTCTTCGCCCTCACCTTGTTACGAGTGCCACTGCCCCTCCTTCCACAGACCACCGCCATTGAAGCCCCTCCGTCCGCTTCTCAGTCGTCTGGTTCTGACACCGATACCCCAACATACGGCCTGACAATACTGAACCCCAACATGATCCCCTGTAGGTAGTGATGATCATTGACACAATTACAATTTTACCCCTTCTTTATTTAAATAATTATAATACATCATAAACCGGGAAACAGGCTCTGACGGGTAAAAGATAAAGGGTGCATGCTGCACCAAACTCGTAAGCCAGCACCATATATGAAATGAGAAAAAAAACTTAAAAAGTCAAAAATTAAGGAAAGTACTTAACATTATTTTGGAGGAAAAATCATTTGATCTGGTTGTAGACTATGAATTTACCGTTCCCAATCCATGCGAATATCAACTCTCAAGTGACAACTACAACTTTGATAATGCAAGAAATAATCTATAAACTAAAGAGATTATAGTAATTCAATCTTTTAAATAGCATATTATAAACACACAAGGAAAAAAGAATATTGAAGACATGAAGAAAGAGCAAATATTAGACAGCGGTAAGTAACAACCAGCTAATTAATTTATGTCAAAGAAAAGTACAACCTCAACCGGGTAAACTTTTTCAGTTACACATACTTTTCAATTTTCCATCTTAAAATACATTTGAGAAACATCATCTAATTCTCATGCACCAGCTTATGTTGATTTATTTTGTTGTACTGTGATATCCATTCGCAAAATAAAGTTAGTAATCGATTAAAAATCATATAACAATTGGGGAAAATATTGAGTTATGATTATACGTTTTATTTTTTTTATTTTTATTTGCTTTATTATAGTATTTGAATGTTTAAAATTATTTTTGGGTAAGAGTTTAAGTATGTTTATGTCCTAGAATATGTTATTAGTTAACATTTTTAAGATTTGTAAATACTTACATATTTACGAGTCAAGTTTATGATTCGAATTTGACTAGACTCCACGAGTTTACTTGAATTATCGAGTTTGACAATCATACAAGCATTGATCCATTGGTTTATGCTTCATAAACAATCAATTCATTTTGAACTTGCAAGTTATATTTGATTACCATCCTAGACTATAAGGATGGCTCCTCCCATACCATAGCTTGAACTCTTAATCACTGCTTCCTTGTTCCTCTAGCAGCTTCTAGTTCTTGCTCCTGTTCTCCTTCAACGCCTCTATCAATTCTAGGACAGGGTTCTTTTGGTTTTGCTACGGAAAAACTAAGATAAGGATGGTTGTTTTGGGAGTTTTGAGAGTATATGAGAGAGTTTGAGCTTGGTAGAAGGTGCTTAACGGTTCATGATCCACACAACATTTGCTTAACGGTTCATGATCTATATTCGGTTTCTAGGGGTATTTATAGGCCTTTGGACCGACCTAGGGTGGAAATATCTAAGAAAATGTAGCCACACAACATTGAGTTTCTTTAAAAAATGTTCAGGATAAGCGATTATCTCATCTAGTAATTGATTATCGAGAGTCAAATTTGCTAGATTTACACTGTGATAACCGGTTAACCCAAATATAACCGGTTATCACCGATTACATAATTGGTTGTAATCAGTTATCTCTACCAGATTTCCTTAGAATTCTGCGTAATAACCGGTTACATGGTTCCTTAACCGATTATCAACAGATGTTTTGGTTAAAAATCACTTTCCTATTGTTCTAATTACTTTTAATTACTTACTAATACTTATATAAACCTATGATTACACATAAGAACATTCAACATAAACAAACACATTTTATTTATTGAAATTAGAAAAATTGATAATGTTACAACCTCGAATCAAAGTATTTTATCCTTAACAAAAACTCCATGCAACAATGGTAAATATATTTTTGTTGGAGCTTTGAGATTTATTTTCACTGTAGTATATATAGAAACATAAGCCACCGCTTCTAGACAAGAACATAAGCCACATGCTTTTGCACTAAAGAACACCACTATATTTGACACTTTCTCATCTTAACAGAAGATATTATACTTCATCATTCTTCATTCATAAGTGGAATTACAATAACAAACAAAAATTTGGAGCCTGTTAACTGAAAAATCATTGGACAAAGTAGAATGTCCTTATAAAAATCCCCTAAATTCATCATGGACTTCTCATTCTTTACACGATTTCTGCATATAGTTTCCAATTTCCATTTTTACATTGTCTCTGTAAAAGTAGTTATGTCACCTTTGTTTTGTCATAATGTTACATTAACCACAAGCAAGGATTGGTTCCTTTACACCGTTAGCCCAACAACCAAATATCAATCATTTAAATTTTAAGCAAAAGAAGTAGCAAAAAGAAATAGGATTGAGGAAATTGACTTATGTACAAAGATTAGTTGTTAAAGAAGCACAAATTACCATGACATATGCAATGAACATGATTTTCTATTTCAAGCATAAATAACAATGGATTAGTTTATTTTTTTATCATATATTTCGAAGATGAAGCATTGGAGACACCTCGACTTTAAACCCATAAATATAACAGGTAATCCCTAATCATATAATACCTTACAGAAGTCAAATGTAGAACCTATAACCTATGAATCATTCCCCATGTCTCATTGACAATTCTATAAAAAGAGAAAATTTGATATTCATTCTCAATCATATAGCAATATATGTATAATACAACTTCAAAAATGAGGAATTTCCTTATTGATATATAAATGTGTTTTTAGTTTTTTATTATATTTGAGACCAGATTAGTATATATTGCGTGAGTTTTGTCAAATGTGCTCATATATTATAAATGAGCTTCTCAAACCATCTATGCATAAAATAAACATTGAATTTTAAGGCCATTTTATCACATGACCTTGTTCTTTTTTTAATATTTGACTCCGAGAAGTTACTCTTGATTTGCCATATACCTTTCCTACCAATTCTGACCAAATTTTGCAGACATATCATATTGAAGTATTAGTAGGAGGTTAGGTACATAATGTCGCATGATGCCAAGTGGGTGAGGACAATCTTTCTTTCCAATTCTTTTAATGAAAAAACTAATAATTATATAAAAATATTAATTTTTTATGTTTTTTTATTTTTAAAAATGGATCTTCTCACACGTGGCATCACGTGGTATCACATGGCTAGCATCATGCGTTTGATTAGGTTTCCGGTGTGATATGTAGCAAAATTTGGCTGGAATTGGTAGCAGGAGTATAAGGTAAATTCATAAGTAACTTCAAGAAGTCAGACATTGAAAAAATAAAAAGAACAAGAACCTGCGATAAAACGACCCTAAAATTTAAAGACTATACATGTAATTAAGCCAATAAATAATTATACAAAGTAAATTTGTAGCGAAAAGCTAAAACAATATAAACACTGTTTTTTTTTTCACTCATCAACTGGGCTTCTTTCATGGTAATGGTAAAGTTTGTTGAGACTACTCTTCTTCACACAATCAAGTTGTATTATTTTTTAAAGATGGGAGGAAAGGAAGGGATGGAATAAGAGATATGAAGTTTTCCTCGGAGAATTTTCTGCTAATACCAAATGCAATTCCGATTTAGCATTTACATTAGTTGATATTTTTTTTCCTTCTTCCTTGTACTCGGAGCATTTTCAGCTAATAACAAATGCAATTACATTGATTTAACATTTATATTAGTTGATTTTTTTTTCCTTCTCCATATAATATTAGATAATATGGTATAAAAAATTGTGCAAATCTTAATAAATCAATTAGTAAAAAAAAAAAGGACAAATATCTTTTATGTTTGGGTCCTTTGTTAAGTTTGCTCTCCAGGGTAGTAATCAATATTTTATTGCAAGTTATTACCATGGTCGGATTCAATGATTTTTGAAAGGTGAGGTTTTGATATTTTTGCACATAGGAATTTAAGGTTTTTTGTTTTTATTGTGTTCATGTTTTTAGTTTTTTTCTCTTCTAAAAAATAAAAATAATCATAATTTAATGTGTTTGGTTGTTGTTAATACAAATTATAATTTTAGATTATATTCTTGAAAAAATAATAAAAAATCTAATATCTCCCTTGTAGGTGTTGTAGATAATTTTTTGTTAGATAATTTTTTTAAGGCCTATGTAATTTTCCTATTTTATCATTTTCACTCCAACAACATTAATTACCTTTTTATATAATATTCTAGTTTTTGAGTGGCTTAGGAATATATGAACAGTAACACAGTAACACACTACCTACATGTGTGGCAATTTATTAATATGTGATATGTTGGTTGATAGTCATGTTGTTTTTGTGAAGTAACAGTCACAATTAATTAGATTGATCATGGATGTGTCATGTGTGAGACCCCCAATTTACACCCAATTTAATTATATTATAATTTTTTATTTTTAATATAATTAATTTATTAAACAATGATTTATGGTACTTTGGTTTATAAAAATATTGTTTGAAGTTATATAATTTTATATGTATATATATAAATACACGTGGGTGTATATATGCATACCAATGTTCTTTTATGTATTTAAATTGAATTTTTAGCATAAAAATATTTTTATAAGGTATAGTATTTTATTTTGATGATATTTGAATATGAAATAATTTTTGAAGGATTATGGTGTTTCATCTTAAAAAAATTCAACCCCGAGCGTGTGGTTCAGTGGTAGGGATTGATCCACGCTTAAGCAGCGTTAAATCTCGGGGCCAGCTGTCCCACCCATTAGAGGTGCCTACAAGCCAGCGAGGAGATTAGTCACTGCAATCAGCTGTCCCACCCATTAGAGGTGCCTACAAGCCAGCAAGGAGATTAGTCACTGCAATCGGTGGTAGACACTTCGGTCATGGACCAAAAAAAATCTTTAAAAAATTCATATCTTTTTAACCGTAAGTCCAAAAATTACAAACTTTATATCAAAACGATCGTAATGAAATGTAGATTATGAAAATGTAAAGTTTTGGATTTAATTATGGAGATTTCGAATTTTTATTCTTGCCACTGTAGAATTCGAATTTTTATAATTAATAAACTTGGGAATGCATTTTTAAGTCATTTAATGACTCTTTGACCAAGAGATATTTTTACTTGGATGAAAAACTTATTTTTCTGAGTTCTTATTGGTTGCACCATCCATAATTTAATTTCTGTATTTTTTAAATTTAAATTAGTTTGAAAGCTTATGAAATGCATTTTTGGAGGAAATAACTTTAGAACTTCAAAAATTCATAACTTTCAAACCGTAAGTCCGAAAATTATAAATTTTATATGAAAACGATCGTATTGAAATGTAGTTTCTAAAAATGTAAAAATTTTAATTTTATATGGTGAACTTTTTAAAATTTCATATCTGTAGCATTTTATATACGAATTTAGAGTTTTAATCTTGGAAAAATTATTTATGGACCTCCAATAAATTTTTCCTTTTGGTACAGTGTTAAAAAAATAAAAATATGATGTTACAAAGTGTTTCCATGACTGTACCTAGCTCTATTTAGTACAGTTTATATTTCTGAGATATTAAATGATTTAAAGAGCATTTTTGATTGGTTAAAAATTATGGAATGTATGCAAAAATAATTTTAAAATATTTTCTCTAATATTCAGAGTGCACAGTCCAAATAAATATAGAGTGGATAGGAAGCCTCTAGATTTGCTTTGTGACCAAGTAAAGTTTGAATTTCACCCACAGTTCTTTGTATAAGCAATTAATGACTTTGCAATTCATTAGGTTCTCATTAGTAGATGCTTTGAAAATTTCTGAACTTGGCCACTAAGTTACTCCCTCCTTATGCGTGTAATCCCTCTTGATTGGGATGGGATGACTAATTTTCCATGGTTATAAATAGAGAACTTCCAAGAGTGAGTTCCTCATTGTACACATTTTACACTTAGAAAAATTGTGAAAGAACCAAGAGAGAGAGACCAAAACCGTGGCACATAGAGGAAGGAAGGGAGTGGATTTTGTGTAAAAAAACCAAAAACTTATTGGGATTCTGACAAGTATACCAGATCGTACAAGTAATAAAGTGATAAATAAAGTATCGTTTCCAACTAGGACTGAATTTGATCCTAATAATTCTCACCTATTCGTAGTTACTAAATGAAAATTAAATTGGAATTCAATTGATTGAGTAATTGTTGATTTAAATAAATTAAAATAAATAAATAAAACGATTCTTAAACAAAGAGAAAGAGCGGGACGTAGTTTCGATGTAGGTTCCTAAACGTTCAACAATGAATTAATTTGTTTTCCTAAATTCTGAATTTGTTTTGCAAAAGTAGGAAACGCCTAATATCTTAGAACGTTTTCGTATTTTAGAGATTAAGGCTCCCAATGATGTCAGTATTCACCTTATTTGCTTAGGAGTAAGGTATCCCTAGAACCATTCTTTTGTTAATGTTTCATTTGTTTTATTATTCATTTTAATAATGTTCTTCTTCTACTCTTTCAAATTCTAAAAATTTGTTCTAAAAATAGTTTTGGTTTGATTTCTAAATACTGTTTTTACAGATGTTTGATTTGAAATAATAAGGGTTTAAATGTTGTTTTAAAGAATTTTCCAATTTTCTTTATTTGGCCGTATGGCCTATAACAATTATAAAATGATTTTTTTATTATTGACAATGAGTAATCATGTGTATATATATATATATATGTGTGTGTGTGGTAGTAACATATTAGAGTTTTGTAATGTGAAAATTTGTTATTTGTGGATCGAAATTATGTTTACAAAAATGGGTATTGTATAAATTCTTTGAATGTTAAAAATAATATGTGCTTCTAAGTGGTTATGTGACTTTGATTTTCTATATATGCATGATTTTAGAAATTAGTGAGTTGTTGTCCCAAAGATTGTTTTGCTCTAAAAGTGTTTATTTTTAATTAATTTGATGTTTGGAATGATTGTTTTAAAGTTTAGAAATTATAAGATTATGTTATTTAAAAATTTTTAGTCGCTTTTTCTAATCAAATTAATTGAACTGAATATTATATGTAAGTGATTGCATGATTTTGGATTTTTCCTAATTGTATAAGTGTTGTATAATAATTATATTGTATTTATTTGATGAAACAAACATGAAAATAAACATTTTTATTAAAAATAAATTGATTCTGGAAAATTTTATTCAATGCTGGAAAATTATTTTGATGAGGGTCGTGTGTCCCCAATGATTTTTTTATGTGTATTTATGATGTGTTTATGTGTATAAGTGTTCAGGATAATGTATAGTATTAAAATATAAGTTTTAAAGTGAATAAAATTTGTATTTTCTGGAAAATGATGTTGCTGTCCAGAATTGATGAGATTTAGAAAATGTGGCTATTTTTCTAAGTTATGTATATTTTTGAGTTATAGATTATAAGCTTTTGCGAGTAAGTGTTAGAACTTAAAGAAAAATGGATTTTTGAGTGAGTGCAACCTGATTTATGTGGCTGTCCAGTAAGCTTAAATTGTCTATTTAAATCAATCTTTGCGATATTTTTATAATAGAGCTTGTAACTAAGCTTTAGGAAAAAGTGGCACTATTTTTGGATGAATAGTTTAAGAGAAAAGTGATTTTTAAGATTTAGAGCTTATGTTGTCCAAGAATTTTTAATTTGATTGCATCAATCTTAGAAATTGTTCTAATAGGTAAAATAGGTGATTTTATGTGTTAAGAGTTTAGATGAATGATATATGTGTGTTGATGCTTGAAATGTGATTTTTTTTATATACTGTCTAGAGTCTGTAAATAAGTTGCATCAACTCTAGAAATTATTTTGAGTTTTGAGTACATGAGTTTATGTTCTAAATGAATTATGTGTGCTTGTAATGTGGTTGTATGATTTTTATTTACTGTTTGAATTGATTTAAGTGTTGCACAAAAACAAATGATTTTAACACTGGCTGTATGATTTGTCTGATAATGGTAGTTGTTATAAGGTGTTTGGAAAGAGATTTTTCAGTAAATGAAAAGCTGGAATTTATCTTTGAGATGTTATAATTAAGTTTTAAAAATTATTTTGTGATTTGAAAAGGTTTTCATGATTTATAAAGTTATAAACAAAAAAAATGTTTTTACTTGAATAGTGAATTGTTTTTGAGTTTTGAAAAAGGTTTTAAGTTACTAATATTGTTTTATGATCTACGATTTTTCTACGTATTTTGAAAAAGGGTTCAATTGGTTTAAGTTATTGTTTTGTGAATGTATAATTGATTGGTCCTTTGAATTGTATTATCAATGTTTAAGGTTCGAGTTAAGCAAATTCGGGTAATCAGAATCAGTTGTCTCTAGCTTCACATCCAGGTGAGAGAGAAGCTTTCCTAAGACACAATGACAATTTGGGTAGCATTAGGATGTTCTTGATCATCTCAAAGATCAGAACTCCGCAGTTATTAATTTGTCAATATACGTAACGACAATTGTTTGTGCGTGTATTTGGCCGGATGACGTTGAGACAATAACTCTTGTTTATGTGATTCTCTGTGCTTTGAATTATGTGATATCCTGAGCGGTTTTGTTTATCTGCTTTGAATAATGATATATCTGGGAGAGAATTGATGAAATGATTATTATGCTGAATATCATGTAATATCCGATTGATTCTGGAAAAGAGAATTGTTACCTTGAAAGTATAAAGATTGAAAAATAAGCTTTGCGCGTACACTACAAAAACACGAGTAAATAATGACAGTTAAAAAGGTATTAAATGGCCGTTTTAACCGCGGTATTTCGTACCAATGGCGGGTCATGAACGACCATATTTCTTTCCGCCATTCGGTATAAAATGGCAGTTCCAAACCGCCATTTTTGAAACCGACGCAATCACACTGTTTAAAATGGCGGTTTATTTATGAATAAAATGGCGGTTACGACTGCCATACTTTTAATAGTTAAATGATTTTCCTCGTTATAATTATGGCAGTCTTAACCGACGTAATTAACAAGGAGAATAACGACAGTTTAAACCGACGCAATTTTACTCTTTATTTTATGAATAAAATGACGGTTTTGACTGCCATAATTTTAATAGCTAAATGATTTTTGTTTTGGTAAATTAAGGCTATTTTAACTGCCATAATTTTGTTTTATATTGGCCATTCTTTTTTTTAATAGTTTTTTAGTCTTATATTTTCAAATTATTAATTCTTTTAGACTTAATCATTATTACAAATTATCTAATAATTGTAATATACATAAAAGTTATGCAATTAAAAGAAGTAATAATAATATAGTTTAAAAAAAGAAGTAATAATATAAAAAGCATTCATTAATTACTTGCCTACATAATCTCCAACATGTGAGATCAATTCAACTCCAAAATAATAAGGTATCAAACATAAGTACATCAAAGTGATTCTAAATTCATAAAGTCTAAGAAAAAACTACATCATTCCTGCTTCATAAAATCACTAAGTCTTAGATTTAACAAAAAAAAACACATTCTATAATAATGCGACAAAAAAACTACATCATTCTTGAGCATTGCTTGCATCGGATGATCTTCTTTGGGCAGTAGGAGCCATAATTCGCTCTCCTTTCAGATTCATAATCCAACTTTCAAATGCATATAAACAGACAAAGCTATATTATACTCTTATAAACTTTCAAGCACATCGAATCTAAGAAGATAGCAATCCAATATTTTAGTTTCACTGAAAGAATGAAACCAAAGAGAACATAGAAAACATGATGAAATACCATGATTCGTATCCCACTAATGCTACCTAAAATCGAAACAAGTAAACATCATGGTATTACCTCCACGAGTTCTTCATCCACTGCCTCCTTATTTCCATACAACGAACTCAAAATGTTCCTCAAATTCTCTCTGCATATGAGCAATACAGTTTTAACTTTTAACTTTTCTCTCTGAAAATTGAAGGAAATTATGGCAAAAGATTAAGGAAATATCTCTGCTTAACACGCTCAAAAATTGACGAGGCAATTCCCTTTTGCTTCAATAAAAAATCAAAAGGCCAGAGCAAAGGTAATAGTAGCTTGATCCTCCAGTAATCAACAATCGCTTTGTTATTCATGCCACCAGCGCAATTTAACAGCTCAATTCCTCTAGCAAGAGTTTGACTTGAATCTGGTTAAAGACTATTACAATTCACAAATGAGGCAAAAAAGAAGTTTCTGACATAAACTCTACATGTTTAATTGTGTTACATAAGTTACGGTTACATCTCCAGCTACTAGCAAATGCATCAAACATACCTGCGGAAAACCCCTTGTAGAAGTTGTTTCTTTATGCTAGACAACTCCTGTAGAATGAAATATTCACAACCAACTACTAATAGAATGATATATTCACAAGCAATATGTGAGAAAAAAAAATCAAATTTATGCACACACCACACTAACCAAAGACAGTACCATGGCCTTAACACTGCAACCACAAAATGTACAGAAAAAATAACTAAACAAACGCCTTTCTTTCACAGAAAAAATAACTAAATGAAAGCCTAAAAGAAAGTCTTTCTTTTACAAAGCAAAACAAAGACCAATTCAAGGAAAAAAATTGAATTTATGCACACAGACCAATTGCTTGAACCAACTCATTGTGTTTGATTTTTTCTCACATATTGCTTGTGAATATATCATTCTATTAGTAGTTGCTTGTGAATATATCTGCGGAAAACCCCTGTAGAATATATCATCAAACATACAATGGAGGTCCCATCGGATATGCATCATCAGGGGAAAACCCCTTTAGAAGTTGTTTCTTTATGCTAGACAACTCATCCTGGTAAAAATTAGGGAAAAAATTCAATGTTATTTCCACATACTCACACATCAACCCATATACTCTTCTACAAGTTTTCTGACAGCTCACATACTGATATGTGCAAGCATTCGTTTCCATAGAAAAGATAGCTTTCATTGACAGTTTTCAGAACAAAATGTGTGTGCATGTGCCACGGGAACACAGACAATGCACAAATATGTGGCAATCATTTGACTTCCTATATCCAATCATTATTGAACACTTGATCAGACATAACACCCTTTCTACTTAAAAACATACCCTCCGACGTTCATTGACCCTTATATCTTTGTTGCTCATATCACCATCCTCCTTCTACTTAAGCATGTAAAACTCACTACATTTTTCATTACGTGTTTTACTCTATAGTACCATTATTAATTCTCAAAGTAGTATATCAGAGAACTCTTTGAAAATTTATATTACCTCAGACAACTTAGAAAATTTGGCCATAAAGAACGATATTACGGTTTCTTTCAACTGTTTGTCATCCAATTTTACAGCTGAAAGTGACTTCATAGCAGCAGCTTCATCTTCCTGAGATCCATGAATTATCTTCTCTGATTCTATACAAACTGCTTGCAGCCGGATATCATCAACTAATTCAAGACCAATTGAATTTATCTACAAAGACCAATTCAAGGAAAAAAATTGAACTTAGCTAATTTATTAACAAATTAAATGTAACATAGCTGCAACTAACATTGGGATATAAGAGCTGCTTCACACTAGCAAATGAAAAGTGATCAGTTGTGAAGGATGGAGGCAATGACTTCCACTATATATAGAGAAAGATGATGATAATAAGAGGTAAATTTAGTTGATAATATTCAGAAGTTTATGGCTGAAATGAATTAAATTCACAATAAATTCCGACAACCATATCTTGCCTATTAGAGACTGGAGAAGCCCTAATCTCTACAAAAAGGAAAAACCCATATCTTGCCTATGAGATAACGAATTGACCACCATATCAGATAACAAATTATTACTTTTGGTGAATCAAAAAATTGAAATAAAGAAGAAAAGCTTTCCCCAAAATCAATCCCTAAACATGGAAAAAAAACAAAAAAGAGCACACAAATAGGAAGAGCAGAGATTAATTGGAGAGAAAGGGGTTACTAACCTCATGCTTCAAAAATCCCTCTGCATGCGAAGAATCGAACCTAGCCGCACCACTCCCTGTGAAGCGAAGAAGATCGAACCCAGCCCCAGCCGCAGCACTCGTTGTGCATTGAAGAACACGAACCCAGCCGCACCACCGCACCACTCGCTGAAGCAGAATCGCAGTCGCGCCACTCTCTGGAGAAGAAGAAGAAAAATTTGGGTTTCAGAGAAGAGATCGAGTCATGGGGTTTTAGAGAAGAAGAACGATTTCATGAGGGAGGGAGCGAGGAAGTGAATGAAATTTGAGAGGGAAGTGGGCCGAAAAGAGGGAGGGGAAATTTGGGCTTAATGACGGTTTTAAGGGCCATAATTTAAATACAACTGCCATTATATGAATGTATAAAATGGCGGCTCAAAAACAGCCATATTTAAATGCATAAAATGGCAGGTTTTATATAACTTCCATATTAAAATTGCCATATTTTACCCTTTTTTTAGTAGTGGTATCGCCTAAAGTAATAGTATACAGTGATGGTGCAACGTAACACAGATAACCTTGTGACGTATATCCCCAATCACACTGTCTTCGGACGTGCTTGATTTTAAGTAGCTGGCCACGTGAATGAAGTGTCATGGTTGCGAGCTTTGTGGATTCCACTGTATGTAGGAGGTGTTTGTTTCGTTTTTCCCTTAGAGGTCGAGGTTTGTTAAAAGCGTGGCTTAGAATGGGTCGACCAATGATAGGTTATTAAAGCTAAATCTTTTTCTAAAAGACCTAAAAGACTTAAAAACTTTAAAAGCTTAATCTTTCCTAACCCTGCGTTAAAAGAGAAGTAGTGGAGAGGAAATATACCGAATACTTGGAGGTTTGTACTCTTCGAGTGGTGATTGTGATAGGGGAAGGCAAGGACGGTGAAACATCAAGAAGCCTGGAGCGCTTCCCTAGGCGGAACAACGTTACAATGGTCCAAGGTTCCTGATAGGTCTCGATCGTAGCAAGGACTGCATGATCAACTAGGGATAGAGTTGTTGCCCCCTTGAGCAAATCGGAGATGGTGAGAGGGAATCCGAATGGAGGCTAGAGGTCATTGTTTTTATTTAATGGCCCACTGAGCGTGGTCCATTTACTATTTCTTTTGCTGGCCCTCTGTAGTGGTTTCAGCTGGTGCGTAAGTAACATCCCCAAATTTTCTAAGTGATTAGGTGCATTAGTGAGTAGGATTTCGATGAGTGTCTTAGTATTCTTAAGTGTCGATTTCGTTTAGAAATGATAGTTGGTATTCGAATTAGTATGTGTTTAAGTGCTTAGAGTGTAGTAGTTAGCTTAGAGTGGGTTTATATGAAATAGAAATAGGTTAGAATAGGTTTGGGGTGAAGAGAAAGGAATATGTTAGGTTAAGATTGTGGTTTAGAAAGGTTATTTAAGGATTAAGAGCACAGGACTTTAGGAAATTAAGAATAAAATATCCATAGCTTTAAACTCAAATTCCACCGTTGGATGTGAAGATAAGTGTCATAGGAAGCTTGCCTCAAAATTTGAGCAAGATTCGACGGTTAACGAAAAAGTTATGACACTTTGAAGTGCAAAGGAATGGTGCATTGAACCAGTTAATCGATTAAGCCTTGAGTAAATCAATTAAGACCAGAATGATGCACACGACTTAATCGATTAAGCATGAGGTTAATCGATTAAGGCCTGAATGTTGGTTTTGGCCAAAATTACACTGGTTAATCGATTAACCACCCAGTTAATCGATTAACCACTGCTGAATCAGCCTTATAAACTCGTTTTTGAGCCATTTTTCACAAAGTTTCATCTCTCTTCTCTCTTCCACACGAATTATCCCTTCCTCTCCTCCCCTAGGGCTTGTGATTTCACACAGCCACCACCATGAATCCACAAATTAACTCCCCAAATCATCCCCCAACTACTCCCCTCATGGATTTCCCTCTCTCAATTTTCAATTCCCTCTCTTTCTCACAAAACCCCCAAATTGAACCCTAAACCCTAAAGTGTGCAATTGGTCAATGGGGTCTCTAATTGGTTCAAGGAGCTTGAGGAGCCATAGGAATCAAGAGAGGAAGCACTTAGGAAGCTTGAATTGGAGTGGGTGTTGGTGCTCTCTCAATTTCTCAAGTTCTCCTCTTCTCTCCAAGAGGTAAGGGGTGTACTTTGGGTTTAGTATTAGGGAAAGGGTTTATTTATAGTAATAGAGTTATAATTGGGTGTATTGATTGGTTTGTTAGGTTGATGGGTAAGAGGGTAGAGTTTAGCTAGAAAATTCTAAGTTCCAATGATGTGTTATTTATGTATGTTATATTAATTGATTTTATAAATTGTTAAAGTAGGAAGTGAAGAACCCTAGGAAAGTGACTTAAATTACAGTCCCTGAGACATACCTGAGTATGTCGACTGATTGTTGATTGATATTGTTTGTACGATTATTATTATTAAAGTGTATATAAGTAAATTGTAAATGACATTCATATAGTTATGCATTAAATAGGGCCAAGTATTTCTCAATTGAGTTTAAACCAATTAAATGACATTTTTCTAAAGAACAAAGAGGGCCTTAAATTCAATTGAGAAACACTTGAGATATTGGATCATGCATGGTGTAAAGGTGGACGTTAGGAGTAGGGGAAAAACACACGTCACTTTGCGATTGAAGAGGACAAGAGTAAATGTTAGGAATTACTATGGAGGACTTTGATCTTCCAAAGGACATGGGTTCGCCACCCGTGTCGGGGATTGGTCCGACGCAAACCATAGTAATTCTATTTACTTTGGCTCCTTGTGGCCAGTGATAGTGATTTCTGCTAGAGCCAATCTGGGCGAATCAATCCAGATTGTATGTTGTACACTACCCTAGAGGAGTGTGACGTATTGTGCAAGCGGGTGAGCGACATTCCTAGAGGATGTGAAGCACCCAAACAGGGGTTGAGGAATGCTTCCTCCTGGTCGGTTTTTCCCCAGAGTGGAGGGGGATATGTGAGGAGGTTGTGTTGTTATTGGAAAAAGTGTTAAAAGTGTTAAGGTACATTGTGTGAGGAACCCTCCTTCGGGGAGAATGTGAAGCACAATGTATTAATTGTTATCGTTAAAAGTGTAAAAGTGTTAAAAGTTAAAGTGAAAAGTGTTAAAGTGTGATTGCATTGTATAGGTGTTTTAATTCATCGAATCCGATCCAAAGTGTTAAAGTTATTAAAGTGAAATAAAATGTTTAATGTCGGATTCGAGGATTAAATCACCTAAGTGTGACGTTAGCAGAGCATAACCATGTAATTGTACATTATTGTATTACATTATAGTATTATACTACCAACATATGCATAGTTACTAAGTTGAGTTATGTGGAATGTTTATTTGTTAATTGAATTGTGGTTGTTTAATTGCCAATGTATGTGTTTGAATATACCTATTTATGATTTATTACTGTTTTTAAACGTTTTCTTTGATCTAGATTTCAAAGTACTCACCCTTATAGTGGACATATTAGGTACGCCAAGGAGACAGACACACAGAACATCAAGGCCGAGAAAGTGATACTCTTGTTGGAGAGTATATTGTTAGGGTGACCTCACGGTCCCATTTGTAGGGCAACCATTCATAGGTTTATTTTGTAATAAAAATAGATTTTTGTAAATGTAATTGTAATTAATGGTTTTATTTTGTTTAAGCATTTTGTTAAATTATTGTAGATTTATATGTATGTCCTTTATTTTTGTTAAGTGTTAAAGTATGTTATAGAACTATTTATTTTGAATTGAAAGTTTTAATTTTATTGGATTGAAAACTGTTCTGAACTGACAGGTGTAAATTCTATTCGGGAGAAAGTCCGATTTACAAAGGAAACTCTGTCAAAATTTTTATAAACCCCGAATATTTTCTCTAATAAATGTTAATTAAAAGTATTTTCTTAAAGTATAAAATGTAGGATGTTACAGCGTACCCTTTGACTATCGATGCCTGCGTGATTAGGATTCCTGTGCGTCCATCTGCTTTCTGAACTAGGTCGTGGTTGGATATTGAGGAGGAGATGTATCATGTGTGCTGACTTATTTCGCTGTCTCAATGATTTCCCTCCCTAAATAATTGATGTCTATGTTTGAATTGAAAGAAGAAAATTGAAGAAGATTATTAATATTTTTATTGAAAATCCCTTAAGAAGCAAGTGAGATTATTATTGATAATATGATGAGCAGATGCTATGAAATGATGATGGTGATATTTATGATCATGAGGTCTTTTGCGAATGGCCACTATTTGCATATTTCATTTGATGATGGTATATGTATGAGTGTGAATCTTAATGTGATCCCTTAGAGTAAGTCCATGCCGTCGACGATTAATTTGTTCGGATCGCTTACTCTCTCTGCTTTCCCTTCTTCTATGGACATTGGGAATGATGTCCACAGATGGCAGATCAATTCATTGTCGCGTGGAAGTTTCAAATAGTGGATAGTGCATTGGGATTATTTTAAAGTGAAGCTGTTTGGATGGCATGCGTTGAGATTTTGATCCGGAGCTGATCATCAGTGGGAGATCGACCCAGATGCGGCATCAGTAATGGAGAGCAGCGACAACGAGAAGTTTTTGTCTTAGGCCTCAATAGTTATATTGAGTCTGTCTGCTCTGATAGGATTGATGTAATCTCTAGTATTAGCATAGAACTTTTATTCAGTATTTTATTGTATCAAATGTCATGACCTTAGCGGTCGTGACCTTTTTGTAAAACAATTGAATTTATGTAATTGCTCGATTATAAGAATAAATTCTTTTACTTCTCAATTGATGTCTTTTGCGAAATTGTTAAAAGGTATTCAAATGTTTTCCGCAATTAATCCTTAGAGGAAATAATATTTTAAGGAAAAGAGTTTTGGAATATGTAATGGTAATGTCTCAGTTTGGAATAGAATAACATCTCAGATATTTTGTAAACAAAACTAAGTAAAGTATATTGGTTAAAGTTAATCTTTTCATAATAAATAAAAAGGAAATGTTTTAGAAAGGTTATAAAAAAAATGGCACAAATTTTTGCTAAAAATTCTATGTCCAAATTGGGGTGTTACATCATGTGACTAATTTTTTGCTTGGCAAGTCTATGCGCATTTATGGAGGAATCCTTTAGCTCTTTGGCTTTTGTTTTTTTTTTTTTTTGGATAAATTGGGTTAAAAGGAATGCCATTATTTTCAAATAGAGAACTTTCACATACTACATATTTTGTACTACATGAAAAAAAAATATGTGACTTTGAATTAAGGCTCCTAATTATTACAATTTCACGTTATGAATCTCTATACAATGGTCAGCTCTCTTAACTTGTGTTTGTTCAAAAAAAGGATGGGGATCTAGTAGGTGTAATTTCTAGGACTTACGATACTCTTTTTCCTCTTGCTGAATATTTTTTTATTGGGTTTTTTCTTATCAAGATTTTTAAACTAACGCAAAAACAATAAGCGAAATTCCTCATACTATCGCTTACTTAAAAAAACTATAAATTAGATTTTTGTCATAATAAATAAAGGAATTATATGTTTATAAATGGTGTTGGTTCAAGACTTCAAGTGTTAGATACTTATTTTTCCTTCAACAAATCGTTAGCTAACCTACCTATATTGTAAATGTTTTAATTTTTACACTATTTACTTCTTGTGAAGGATACAAGTTATAAAAATACTATATTTGCCTCTATGACATACAACAACAATTTCATATTACAAGTGCTTTATTGTCCCAATTTCTAAAGGAAGGAAAACAAAATCTAATTCTCCAAGCAACATCAATTTTGACTGTCCTCAACACATAATCCACTGAATGATACTCTTGCCTAAACACTCTTGTGTTCCTCTCTGCCCAAATCTGATAAATGACTGCAGCAAAAAGGGCTTCAATGTAACATCCTCAATTTTATTTTACGATAAAATATGTTAGGAATTGGGAACTTAGCATGTATGGACCTTAGAATGGGTAAAGGATAACTTAGAAACCATTAAAATGCTTCTGAAAAAAGAAAATATCATCTATTAATCGATTAACAGAGGTCTTAATCGATTAACCATTCAACCCCTCTCAGGCATTAATCGATTAAGGACCAGGTTATTTGATTAAGCTAGTTAAAATTGCCAGCCATTAATCGATTATTTTGTGACTTAATCGATTAAGAGCTGATGAATTTTCAACCAATAATCAATTAATGTGATTAACAATCGATTAAGTAGCCAAAAGTACACATGATTAATCGATTAATCCAATAGGTTAATCGATTAACCCATGTCTGCATTGACTTAACACACGATTTTTTAACGTGTAAAACTCATTCTTTTCCTTCCAAAAACTCATGAACTCGTTCCTCCTTCATGGCCCAAGTGATTCCAAACTTAAAATCACCACAAATCCACCATGAATCATCAAGTCTCTTCTTTCTATTATACATACACACTTAATCCTCTCTCAATTTCTCATGATTCCTTTCACAAACTCAAAACCCCTAATCTTGCTCTTCCTAGCCAAAACCCTAGATTCGTGATTCATGGAGGTTTTCACACTTAAAGCAAGGAGTAGAGAATCTAAACCTAGGATCTAAGGAGAACGAGGCAAAGAGGAGCTAGAAGATGTAGATTAAAGCTTGGAATAGGAGTTCTCCTTTCTCTTCTTTCTCTCTCTTAAAGAGGTAAGGGGGGAGATATTTGGCTTAAATTAGAGAAAGGATATAATAATAATAGAGATATAATTATATATATGTTTAGTTTTATATTTGTTATAGATTTATGTGAAGATTTATTGTTGATGGTTAGGTTTATTTTGATAGTTGGATTCTTAGTCTTTGAACCTTAGGAATTTACACTAAGTAAATAAATATGGATACTGGAATCATTGATTAGAATTGAGTTACTTGATGCACTAAATCATTGGACAATACTCTGGATGATATAGTTGCTCTTGTGCTTGGATGTTGGTTATAATTGATTTAAAATGGCATGAATGGATAGATATTATAATTACTATCATTGTTGTGTGTATACTTAAATGGTAATTGTTGCATTATCATGGATAAATACCCTAAGTTAGAGGACATATTAAAAGGATTATAATTATATAAAGGCTTGGCTATTCAAATTAAATTAAAATGATGTAGAAACACGTGCATTCAAAAAGTGTGGAAGGACGTTAGGAAATTGGGAAAGATACGTGAAGATATTCTATGAACTGAAGGACGGTCACGCGAAGGTTCATAGAAATTGACGAACGAGAGTGTCATAGTGACTAGATTGTGTTATTGAAACAATCGTGGAAAACTATTGTAGAGGACTTTGATCCTCTAGAGGTCCTAATACAGTATGAGGTATTCTACAAAGGGATGAAGTACTGGATAAGTCGGGAATTGGTCCTGTGCATACTATAATAGTTTTTATCGGTCACTTAAACACATCTGGACTAGTTGAGGGTGGTCCCTGCTATAGCCAATTTGGGTAAAACTGCCCAAATTGTACGAAGGACGGATACGCGAAGTACTGTGCAAGCATTGGTTGAGGGACACTTACTCCTAGTTGATCTTTCCGAATTGTGTGGAGGGCGATGTGAGGAAATACGGAAATATGGACAAATGGAAATGGTACATGGATTATTATGGAGAATGGCATTGCATTGCACCATTTGCATACATGCATTATGGATGATGGTGTGGAAAATGAATGGAAACTTTAATTATATGGAATTATGTATTGGTATAATGTGTATATCTTTATATTCTCGATCTTATTGTTATTATGTGTTTTCTTTAATTTATGTTTAAATGTCTCACCCTCTTGGTTGACATTTTTAGGTATCCGCAATGGAGAGATAAAAAGGGACATTCCACCCACCGAGGCTCACTTCATCCCAAATAAATGAGATGTAATTTCTAAGTAAGACTTGATAGTCAGATATCTGCAACCATTAGAGTTCTGTAACAATAAATAGTGACTTAGTATTTAATTGTAAAAGATATTAACATAACTTCTCTTGATTCACATTGGATAATTTGTACAAGGAATTTATATTCCTATTGGTTCTGTATTTTCAATGAAATTTTAATACTTAAGTATGTGTAATGTTATTTTGTCTCTGGAATCTGACAGGTGAACTATTTTATAAGGGAAATATTCATTTTTAAAGTAAATCCTGTCAAAATTTTTATAAACTCACTATATAATATATTAAACACTTTTTTAAAAAGGTAGGATGTTATATTATGGTATCAGAGGAATTGTTGCAATCCTCGGCTGTGGAGTATGGATTTCATATCTCCAATGAGTTACTCCACATGAGAGTAACTAATCGTTAGCTAATTAAGTGTTAGAATTCCAGTAGAAATAGGAGTACAAGTAGTGATAAGCCAGTGAATCTTTATTAATAAAAGTATAGTGTGTGTGTGTATCTCTTAGTTAATTTTAATGATGTATATCCGGTCCAAAGTGGGCCAAGTTTAATTTTCAGAATGTGACTTTGTCATATTGAGAAGTGGACAGAAAATCCAGACTAAGGAAAGTGGAAAACCCCAACGGGCCAGAGCATGAAATTGCTACCCCAACGGGAAGGACTAACCCTTAGTTTGAATTGAATGTATCATTTCCTAAATGTGACAAAGAAAATGAAATTTTTATTTACAACGAAGTTCTCAAAGCCTCTTTGGAATGGATAATGAGTGTCTGATATATAACTAGAACTCAAGTAGTACGGAAAATGATTCTATCTCCAATGTAATGTAGAATCGAGACTGGCCACCTTGAGATTTACATTAATTGGTAGATGGTATCATCGAATCCTTGAGTTCAACAAAGTAGTTTTTAATTTGCTATACCCAAGAATAGGAAAGGTAATATAGTTTATCCAAACCCTACAACTCCGAGCATTCTTTATCAGAGTGCGCAGCGAGAGTGAATAGGTGTTAACCAATGTGTTGCCTTAAACACTAATCACTAAATGTTCCTTAGTGGAGCCTAAGTACCTTCTTAATTTCCACACTATATTAGTAATAAAGATACTAACAGTAAAAGTGTACAAATATGATCTGTATCAAACTATTCTTGGAATTTGTTTCAGGAAACTAATGATATTATAAACTATAATGAATTTCAGGTATAATTGTATTTGTAAGAATTTTTAAAATGTTGAATTTGACTCAAGTTTTACTAATTGATCTTATGTGGCATAACAAGTCTTTAAAATGTATCAATGATAACGGGAATTCCTAAGTAATTGAGCGGTGGTATGGTTTATTTGGGAATCACACCACATGTCAATTAAGTAGGAATCCACTATATGCGACATAAGGCAATTTGGGATGAAACATGGACTTTAAATCCAAAACAAAGGGAGGTGCACTTACTAAGATTTGGAAATATGAATGAAAATTTTTCTTTCAATCAAAAACACATTCCTTTGTTTGGGATTAATGATCTTATTGAACATTATATTTCTCTTTGGGCAATGAATGTTCAATTCTTAAATTTTGATTTTTAGAATCCATGTAAACTATTTGTGGGAACATATGCAACTGTTTGGATCGTTTAAATGGTTAGCATGTTTTAAATTAATTGAATGATTTTATCAAAGCTTTAGATGAAAATGGTTTCTAAATAACAATATGTTTTTTGCATTTTAAAGGAAACAAAAATTTTTAAAGGTTACTTTATAATCGATTATTAAATACTCCCTTTTGTGAAATGTCATTTGATAACTTTTACGAAAAGTGTGGAACTGAATGTTTTAGAATAACTTAAAGGAAGGTGCTAAGGTTCGTGAAGGCAATGCATCTTATTAAGGGTGAGACCTAGTGTAGAACCTGATCTAGGAGAGAATGTGTCATGCCTCTCTATTAAGTTTATGTAAGGCTAAAGGGAGGTATTTTGTTACTTTGGGAGCAAACTATGTTTCATAACTATAACATTTTTCAAACCGCTATGAATTACTTTATGAAATATAGTTTGTTGAACGTCAAAGTAATAACTTTAACATCTTTTATAAGAGTCTTAGCATGAATAGTTTAAATCTTGTAAGAGAATTTGAATTCGAGTCTTAGAAGGTAATAAGTGTTTTGTGTAAAACCACGTCGTAAGGAACCAAATAGGAAACTCTGATCTTAGAAAGGATAGCTAACTATAGTACTAGTTAAAAACTTCAATTCAAGAAGTTTTCCTTATAGGATGAAAAGTAGAAAGTAGTGAGTCTTGTCTAGCAAGTGTTAATGAAGTTTTAAGTTAGTTAGGTTTAAGTTAGACTGGGTGTATAGTTAAGTCGAATTTTCCTATATTTATGTATGTATGTTTATAGATATAGAAACTAAACGTTATTGATGTATAAATATTTGAATTATGTGTGAATATGGTTGTGATGTTATTGTAATTGCAATTAGTTATCAAGTCAAATTTTTTTTTAAAAATCAATGGTTTTATGTTTATTGGAGAGTAACTTTTATTTCCAATCACTCTCATTTTGTTATATTATTCACTAACATTAGTTCTTTAAGAAAAACTTTTGAGCAAGATGAAATTACAATTTTGGAAACATCCTCTTTAATTTTTAATAAACTAAAATGTAAAAAATACCTAGTTTTATCTACAGTGTAAGCGAATAGCTTTTGTAAATCTAAGTAATATTTTTATTGATTGATAAATGTTATCTTGGAAATTTCATATGTTCTTTATTTTTCCGCTCCTTTTAAATTTTTTAAAACTCTATTTCTTATAATCTCCAAACACAATTGTTGAAAACTTATTAAAGATAGTTTATCTTGCTAATGCAATGGAAATGTGTTTAAATGAAAGTTTAAATGTGAACTTGTTTCTTTACTAAGAAAATATTTTTCAAACTTTATATTAGTTACTCATGTCAAGGAGTTGTTTATGAAAATTTAGATTTGGCCCCATGGAAATAGGAACCACCATTGTTTTGTTTGGGTATGACATTTTCCAAATTTTGTTTGAGGAACCAATCTGTAACTATTTTCATTAAAGCTTATAGAAGTATACATTAGTGTATATATAAGAATAGTTTCTCACTGTTTTGAATGAATAAGGACTACAAATAGACTATAGATTAGTGTAGGCATGAAAGTTTCTTTCTTGTTCGTATTTAAATTCTGATATTTATGGAAATCTACTATTATCATTCTAGTACTAAATAGTAAAGACTACCTACATGATTAGTATATTTAAGTAATGGTGAACTGTTATAGGATGATAATACATTTTGCAATTCTTATAGTCTTATGCTATAGTAATAGTGATTATTTTCAATAGGGTAGTTTAGGTATTTCCTCTTTAAGGTATAATATGTTGTGCTTGAATTGTGAATTTTGGAAACCACTAGTTTTGTACTGGTATGATAAATAAAGTATAGATGAATTAGATTGATATCTCAACTATATAACTATAGAATAATTGATCTGTTCTTATATGATGATGTGAATTCTTTGACTTTGATGCTTTAATGTTTGTCTAATACTAGAATAAGTTATATCCTTTGAAATTAAGTTTAAGTTAGATAGTGGAATCCAATAGAGGAAAGAGACTTTTGTTAGGAATAGAAAATGTGCATCATCAAAAATCTTAACCCTATGGCCTATCTTAGTGGGGGAGTTAATTCCCAAAGGAATGATCATCTCTTTGTTTGAGATAAATTCTATCCTATCCTCTGAGCATTTAGCTCTATACCTTCTATCTCCTTAGAAAGTAGTCGAATTTTGGGGACAAAATTCATATAAGTGGGGGAGGATTGTAACATCCTCAATTTTATTTCCCGATAAAATATGTTAGGAATTGGGAACTTAGCATGTATGGACCTTAGAATGGGTAAAGGATAACTTAGAAACCATTAAAATGCTTCTGAAAAAAGGAAAATATCATCTATTAATCGATTAACAGAGGTGTTAATCGATTAACCATTCAACCCCTCTCATGCATTAATCGATTAAGGACCAGGTTAATCGATTAAGCTAGTTAAAATTGCCAGCCATTAATCGATTATTCTGTGACTTAATCGATTAAGGGCGGATGAATTTTCAGCCAATAATCGATTAATGTGATTAACAATCGATTAAGTAGCCAAAAGTACACATGATTAATCGATTAATCCAATAGGTTAATCAATTAACCCCTGTCTGCATTGACTTAAAACATGATTTTTTAACATGTAAAACTCATTATTTTCCTTCCAAAAACTCACGAACTCGTTCCTCCTTCATGGCCCAAGTGATTCCAAACTTAAAATCACCACAAATCCACCATGAATCATCAAGTCTCTTCTTTCTATTATACATACACACTTAATCCTCTCTCAATTTCTCATGATTCCTTTCACAAACTCAAAACCCCTAATCTTGCTCTTCCTAGCCAAAACCCTAGATTCGTGATTCATGGAGGTTTTCACACTTAAAGCAAGGAGTAGAGAATCTAAACCTAGGATCTAAGGAGAACGAGGCAAAGAGGAGCTAGAAGATGTATCCTTTCTCTTCTTTCTCTCTCTTAAAGAGGTAAGGGGGGAGATATTTGGCTTAAATTAGAGAAAGGACATAATAATAATAATAGAGATATAATTATATATATGTTTAGTTTTATATTTGTTATAGATTTATGTGAAGATTTATTGTTGATGGTTAGGTTTATTTTGATAGTTGGATTCTTAGTCTTTGAACCTTAGGAATTTACACTAAATAAATAAATATGGATACTGGAATCATTTATTAGAATTGAGTTACTTGATGCACTAAATCAATGGACAATACTCTGGATGATATAGTTGCTCTTGTGCTTGGATGTTGGTTATAATTGATTTAAAATGGCATGAATGGATAGATATTATATTACTATCATTGTTGTGTGTATACTTAAATGGTAATTGTTGCATTATCATGGATAAACACCCTAAGTTAGAGGACATATTAAAAGGAATATAATTATAAAAAGGCTTGGCTATTCAAATTAAATTAAAATGAAGTAGAAACACGTGCATTCAAAAAGTGAGGAAGGACGTTAGGAAATTGGGAAAGATAGGTGAAGATATTCTATGAATTGAAGGACGGTCATGCGAAGGTTCATAGAAATTGACGGACGAGAGTGTCATAGTGACTAGATTGTGTTATTGAAACAATCGCGAAAAACTATTGTAGAGGACTTTGATCCTCTAGAGGACCTAATACAGTATGAGGTATTCTACAAAGGGATGAAGTACTGGATAAGTCGGGGATTGGTCCTGTGCACACTATAATAGTTTTTATCGATCACTTAAACACATCTGGACTAGTTGAGGGTGGTTCCTGCTATAGCCAATTTGGGTAAAACGGCCCAAATTGTACGAAGGACGGATACGCGAAGTACTGTGCAAGCATTGGTTGAGAGACACTTACTCCTAGTTGATCTTTCCCAATTGTGTGGAGGGCAATGTGAGGAAATATGGAAATATGGATATATGGAAATATGGAAATATGGACAAATGGAAATGGTACATGGATTATTATGGAGAATGACATTGCATTGCATCATTTGCAAACATGCATTATGGATGATGGTGTGGAAAATGAATGGAAACTTTAATTATATGGAATTATGTATTGGTATAATGTGTATATCTTTATATTCTATTATTGTTATTATGTGTTTTCTTTAATTTATGTTTAAATGTCTCGCCCTCTTGGTTGACATTTTTAGATATCCGCAATGGCCGGAGAGATAAAAAGGGACATTCCACCCACCGAGGCTTACTTCATCCCAAATAATGAGATGTAATTTCTAAGTATGACTTGATAGTCAGATATTTGCAACCATTAGAGTTCTGTAACCATAAATAGTGACTTAGTATTTAATTGTAAAAGATATTAACATAACTTCTCTTGATTCACATTGGATAATTTGTACAAGGAATTTATATTCCTATTGGTTCTGTATTTTCAATGAAATTTTAATACTTAAGTATGTGTAATGTGATTTTGTCTCTGGAATCTGACAGGTGAACTATTTTATAAGGGAAATATTCATTTTTAAAGTAAAACCTGTAAAAGTTTTTATAAAAATCAGTATATAATATATTAAACGCTTTTTTCCAGATAACACTGTTCTTAAACCCCAGGCCACCATGCTTTTTAGGAGTACAAAGTTGCTGCCAAGCAATTGCAGATTGACCAGCCTGATCAGAGCCCCAGAGAAATTCTCTGCATTTCCCCTCAACAGCCTTAAGAACTGATTTAGGGATGATAAAAATCTGACTCCAGTAAGAATGCAATTTGAGCAAAACAAAATTAATCAAGCAGCATCTTAAAACTAAAAAACAAAACATAATTTAGTTTAATTATTTTATTATAAACTAAAAAAAACAAAACTGTTTGTAACATCCCTAATTTATTTCCAAGCATAATTAGTTTGGTAATAGGCTTCGAGTGAAGAAGAATGGGAATGTTAGGTTAAAATTAGGAATTTAGAAGAGTTATTTGAGAATTAAGAGCCTATGACTTTAGGAAATTATAAGTAGAAGGTCCATATCTCCAAACCCAATTCCCACCGTTGGATGTGAAGTTAAGGGTCTTGCGAAACTTGCCTCAAAATTTGAGCAAGATCCAACGGTTAATGAAGAAGTTATGGAGTGGTCAAGGCAAAGTCAACAAGGCCACGCCCAGGCGCGCTAGGATCGCGCCCAGGCGCGAGAATTAAATTTTAGTTGGTGATTCAGTGATTTTTGCGCGCGGGCGATGTAACATCCCGCGTTTTTCCGACTAGGATAAATAAAATCTGGTTAAAGAAGAGTTTTGAGAAATTGTTTTTCAAAGGATTTTCAATGAGAATTTTATTCGATTACGTAGTAAGGTGTTAATTTTACGGAGCTTTGATAAATAAATATTTTTATAAAGTTAATAAAAATGATTTTGATGAGAAATGATTTTATTTTTGGTGATTTATTGTAAGAGTGAATTTCTTTATGGACTTTGAAAGATTTATTAACTTCGAAAAATCATAACTTTTTAACCGTAACTCCGATTTTTATGATCTTTATATCAAAACGATCGTATCGAAATGTAGTTTTGAAAAATGTATCTTTCATAATTTTCTGGGTTGGTTTGCGAAAATCATTTTTCAGAGCTGTAAAGGACGAATTTTAAGGGAATTAACCATGAAAAATAGTTTTTGACTCTTAATGAATTTTTCCTTTTGGGATTATCTTCTATATATTAAAATATGATTTTAGAAAATGAAATAAGGGCTGTAATTGCAACCAATAAGTACAGTTTATTATTTAAAGAAAAAAGTGATAATAGGTGTGTTTGATTAAGCTAATTATTTTTTGATTAAGTGTGTGATTTAGGGATGAATGTGTATGATATGTGTATGAGTGATGGATTGATGAATGTGATTTATTAGAGTTGATTGCCTTGTGTGCATAAGTATGATTTCTTAAGTGATAATTGCATGAATTAGTAATTAAAATGTGATTAGAAAGTAAAAAGTGTAGGACATGTGTGCATGCATATGGGTGCCACGGTTTTGGTATGTCATGCATGAAGGATATATGTGTGTTATGTGTGTGGGAGTGACAAGTGTATGCATGGTAGGTGTATGTGTGTATGTGTGACACTTGTGTGTGTGTGTGTGACTAAGCTAGTTTAAGGAAATAATATAAAAAGAAAAGAAAATGAAAGTCAAAAACTTGGGGACCAAGTAGGTGTTTTAGAATACCAAGAATACCCCCTCTTTGTTGCATGATGGTCGAACCAAACCAAAGGCCAAGGAAGGGAAATGATATTTTGGTCTTAGCCTATTTTCTTTCCCTTCATTCCATTAGTTCCCTTCATTTCCTTTGTCCCTTTTCATTCCATTTCATTCTTTCACTTCTTCCTTTCACACTTTCACTCCAAACACTAAACACCACCCTAAGAGCCCATTAAACTCTTAGAGGAAAAAGAAAAGAAAAGAAAAAGAGAGAGAGAGAGAGAACCGTGAGGAAGAAGAGGAGGAGATCAACCCAAACCTAGGAGTTCCTTTGAAGATCAAAGTGTTAGAAGACCTATTTCTTGGTATAAACCAAAGACCCTAGAAGAATTAGAATTAGTTTTGTTTGTGATCTTGTAATTTTACTTTCTTCTCTTGCATGTTTATTTTTATGCACATATATGTAATCTTTTGTTAACTATGGACTCTTAAAGACTTAAATTAATTTGTAATATGTGTAGTTATGTTGATAATTTGGTTGGTGGTGATCATGATGAATCTTGATGTTTTTCTTTTAGATTTAAAGCTTTGTGTATGATTCTTGTGAATTTAAAGTACATCTTCTTGCATGTTGATTTTGATGCTTAAGACCGTAAATCATGAGGTGCTTGAATGTTTGATTGGTAAATCTATGTTTGATCTAAACTTAATTTATAAAAAAAAAAGGGGGGGGTTTAAGTCTTCAAGTCTTGCATGATGGTTTGTTCATGATCCTTGTTTGATTTATGAAAAAGTTCAAGTTTCTAGTTTGCATGTTAATTTTTAATGAAAAATCATGCTTTCCAATTTGTGTATGTGTTTCGGTTTTTAAGAAAAGAATTAAAGTAACAAGCTTTGAAATGGTTTTTCAAGTTCAAGCATGATTTAATCAAGTATTTGATTTTTGTGTATGTCTTATGTCGAGAAAGGCCATTCAGCCATGTAGGATTAATTTAGGATCTATGCTTTGTGTTTTGTGAAAAGTCCATGCATGTGTATGCTAGATTTAGATCTAGTGATTTTATGTTCATGCATGTTATTTTTATGAAGATAATATGAAATCTCTATTTTGATTTAAGAAAAATAATGATCTTGAGTTTATGTTATGCATGTTAAAAAAAAATATTTGGAAAAGATTTTTGTGATGTGAGGCATGTTGTGTTTGAATTAAAGAGAATTGTTTTCATAAAATGTTAATTCGGTTTCAAAGGAAATATGATTAATGGATTGATTCTTGTGTTGATTTGTATGTATGTATGCATTTCCATGAAAGGAAATGGTTGAATAAATTGTTGGACAAAGTGTTATGCTGAAAATTGTGATGTGTGTGCTTTTAACTTTGATAAATGATGGTTGTGCATATTTAATAATTCTGAAATTTTGTCACTGTCTTAGGTAGGTCAAAATGAACTTCTCTGAATTTTTGGATGATTTTTGGAATTTATTTTCTATTTCTATGTGAGCCAACTTTATGAAAACCATTTTGAGAAACCAAGTTTTTCAGTTTAAAGAGAAACATAATTTTCAAACTTGCGCTACTCCAAATTGTTTGAAATTTTTATGGTAGCTTCCTGGATGTCTGAAGATATTCTCTGTAAAATTTGAAGAGATTTGGAGTTGATTTGATATTTTTAATAAAAGCAAAACAGTGAACCGTTTGGTTCAGATTTCCTGGACTTAGAAACAAATTTAATTAGAAAAGTATGACTTTCACAACTCCAAAAAATGTTAAAATTTTATGAGATAGTCTTGACTGTATAAGGAAGAGTTGTACCAATTTTTATGCAATTCTGAGTTGAGAAACTATTTTTAATAATAACGTTTTTGTCTCAGTCCAGCAACAGTACAGTTTTGTTTTTCATGCAAAGTATGATTTGAAACCTAGCTTAGGAATGTTTAAATGACTTGAAATTTTTATAAGGTGAACTTTAGCATATATGTGTATGTTCTGGAAATTTTGAGAATTTAATAAATTAATTTGATATAGTTTTGGATTTTATCTTTTGTGTTTTGCTTGTAATCACACTAGGATTCTATTTAAATGTTTTTGGATAAATATGAATTTTTATGCTTTATGTTATAACCTTGGCTGCTTTGTATGATGATTATGATGCCTTGAAATGATTGAATGAATGATTGTTTGATGATATGTTTAGGTTATGCATGATTGAATTTGTAGGTTAAGTGTTGTGTTTGATTTTGTGATTGGTTTGAAAATAAGTTGGTTTTGAAATAATTTAGCTTTGATTTAATTGAAAACCCTTGAACTTGGTGGTTGCTGCCCTTAATTCATTTCACAATGTTAAGTTTGAAAAATAAATTATTTAAGTGTTTATTTTATAATAAAGTATCATATGAACTAAAGAATGATTTTTTCGGTGTTTTCGGATTTTCTGAAAAGTGATTTATGGACTCATTTAATTGCTGTCCAGATTTTATTTAATTTGTTTTTCAATCTTAAAAGTTTACTTGGTGATTTAAAGTTTGAGTTTTAATAGTATTTAACCTGAGAAAGATTTGATTTGAAAAAGTTTTAACGAGTTACGATTTTCCGACGAGAGATAAAAAGAGTTTTCGAAAATGCGTTTCGATAATAAGTATGACGATTATTTAGAATAGACTTATAACGTTAGTATCATCTCCCTTAGTACAAGGTGCGTATAAGTCAAGAAGCGGAACGACTGACTCGTTGGGAAGGACTCGCAATGATTTCAGAAGCTGGAGCGTGAGGTGAGAGATGCAGTAGGCCTAGGTCATCGTGACGCGTAGGCTCGGTTCTAAACTGAGTACATCGAGTCCGATTAGAGTAATTGTCAGGTGTTAGGTGCTGCATGATCATATGTGACATTTATGTGCTAGATGTTTATCTGTTTCGTTAAATATGATGCATGATTTATTTCGTTATGTATTGGATTTTTTTGTGGATTATCCTGTGGAGTATATCTTGTTTTGTTTGGAAAAAGTGTATGTGGGAATGAGAATTTTGAGAAAGAGTGAGATTTGAGATTAAGTGAGAAATTAAAGAGATACGATTGAGAAAGAAATAAAACGTAACACGAATAAAATCGTGAAAGAAATAAGTCGTGAGATGAATGAGTTGCAAAAGATGTGTAGAGTTGAGATTTGAAAGAGAAAGTGGTTGTGAAAGTAAGATGTGGTTGAATGGTGATGTGATTCCTCGTCCACGTTTTTGGGAAGAAGCTTAGTGTTGAGTTGAGCTTGCTCCTCCATTAACACTCACCCAAAAATGTGATTTTTGAAAAAGGTTTTGAAAAGAGATTTTTTGAAAAGCTTTTGTGAAAATAGTATTTTTGTGAAAGTTTTTGGAAACATTATTTTGAAAATGTTTTGAGAAGTAAAAGTTTTTGTGAAATCATGTTTTCGAAAAAGTATTGTTAAAAGATATTTTGAGAAAGACGAGGAAAAGATGCTGATGATGTTGCTGAGCATGAGTTTATGTGAATTGTGATGATGAGATGGGATGAGAAAGAGTGTGTCATGATGATGAGATGAAAGTAATTGAGGCCTGGGGCCATTGAGAATTTAGGGGGAAATAGTTGCGTTTAGTGGTCGGGCTTCGTTGAAGGGATGCACCAAGGACGAGCCGACTGTTAGGATTAAGCCGTTTAATTAAAACTCAAAACTTTAAAAGACTTAAAAGACATTTATATACGCGGTGAGGTATGAGTGTCGTATCGAAGTAGTGGAGAGGAAGGAACCATAGGTATCTGCGGATACTTAGGAGGAGATTGCATGAGGGGAGGACGATGACGGTGAAACGTCAAGAAGTCTAGAGTATATGTCTAGGCGTAACGAATCCCACATGTGGTGCACTAACGTGGTGGGGACTGGGTCTAATACCGTGGTAAGTTCCGCATCGCGAACTAGAAATTATACTGTCGCCCCCTTGATTGCAAATCGAGAACAGTGAGAGGGACTGGAACGGGGCATTTGTGATTGCCGCTGAGAGCGTGAATTGTTATTATGTGAATTATGATTATGATTTGAGGCAGGGCCTCCTGGTCTGGGACCATTTGTTGTGTGACAGCTGTCGTGCCCGCGTGGTAAAGGTCCTGTACTCCTGTTTGCTTCCGACTAGGTTGGGTGGATGACCGAGGAGATGTAGACGTGTGCGAGCTCAATGATGTTTTCCCCCTCATCATTGATGCTAACCGTTTAATAAAACTTAATATTGATAAAAGATTACAAGAAAGAAAGCATAAAGGAATTGTGATTAAAATCGAGAAAGATTCAAAGATGAAAAGTGTAAGTGCTTGTTGAAAGATTGAGGAGAATTGAGATAAGACTTGAGTATTCGAAGGCTTGTGATGCCAAGTATGGCTATGGGAATTGTGATGAGTTATGAATGTTGATATGTTTGGAATGTTATGATGTGCTCTGTTTATAAGTGTTTCCTATATGAATATGTTTGTCATATGCATAGCATGAGTAATTGTGTTGCATGAGAATTAGTAGATTTTATTTCTTTATTATATGCCTCTAGTTATTGTTCCACTGCCCTGTCATGTTGTACTTCTGGAATACTGACCATCTCTCCTATCATGTTGTCGTATCGGGTTATTCCGGTATTGCAACGGATAGATGGTCAACCCTGCAGCAAATCGGTACGTCATCTCGATGAGGCTGCTGTAGTGGACTTCAGATTAAAGGTCAAGACTTGTAATAGGTAATTCCCTTGAGCACTGTACGCATTGCAACTACTTGGTTACATTGTCGTATCATTCTGAACCCCGCTTGGAATTTTATTGTGTATGGTTTTAAGGAACTTGAACGGTTTTCTGAAACAAGATTTGAAAATGTTTTATCAAAGCAGATTTATGAAGCCAAGTTACAAAGTGCGATGTTAAGTAACATCTCGGTTTGGAACTTGACTTGTGATGTGTGACATGAGAATATTATTACAATTAAGTTAATGAAATGTTTTTGAACTTAAAGGTTCTCATGCCCATGTCACCTTTTAAAAAAAAAATTCCCAAATTTTTACGATATTTTTGTTAACGAGATGATGTTTTCAAGTTGCCAAAATCGGGGTGTTACAGGCGAGCCCGATGTGCGCCCAAGCGCGTCTTGCGTGCACCAACCCAGAAAATGGTGCACCAGAACCGCGCCAGCCCCCCCAGTCCCGCACCAATCTCTAGAGCCGCGCACCAGAATGAAAGCTGGTGCTGATCTCGCGCTCAGGCGTGCGCGGTCTGATGCAATCATCTTAGCCGTTAGATTTGGACTTGGGGACCAAGTCAAGCATTTCCAGCCGTCCGATCTGCTCCCTCTTGGCAAGAGATAAAATAAAAACAAAACCATCAACACCACCATTCATCTTCCCCTCCATTTTCCTCTCAAACCCTAAGAGCATCTCATCATCTTCTCCATCTTTCCTCCTTGATTCCAAGAGCAAGTGCCATCATCATCATCATCAACAACCTTCACAAACCAAGAACAAAAGCAACCACCACCCGAAACACCATGGCCTCATCTTCTCCTTCATGAAATTCCTTCCATCACCAAGAACACCAAACCATCATCAACCAACAAGCACCCAAATCAAGCCACACAATTACCTCATCCATCCTCTCCATTAAAAATCAAGCAAGAAATTGACCCACAAAGTCCTCCTCCTCTCCCCACCTTGGTCGACTCTCTCTCTCTCTCTTAGGGTTCCAAGAGCTAAACTCCATCATTTTCATGAAATCCTTTCCCTCATCAAAGAACTCCAATCCTCCTCTCCTTTCCCAAATTCATGTGCCCCTCTCATCCCCCCTTGGGCTTTCCAACTTCAAAGCTATGGAGATTTTTTTTAGGCTCATGTCCCATCATT
The DNA here is from genome assembly GCA_037953625.1 of Crotalaria pallida. Taxonomy (NCBI): domain Eukaryota; kingdom Viridiplantae; phylum Streptophyta; class Magnoliopsida; order Fabales; family Fabaceae; genus Crotalaria; species Crotalaria pallida. The sequence continues at coordinate 43,302,248 of CM075650.1, read as the reverse complement.
CTAAACCATCACAAGCAAGCACTCAAAGTGAGCATAAAGACAAGGAGTAGGAGATTAAGGCTTTGTTGTTCAAAGGCCAAAGTGGTTACCCTCCTAGGGAGCTAAGTGTAAGGCTAGGATTTGAAGTTCATCATCATCTCCCATTTGGAAGGTAAGAGGGGGTGTATTACCTTTATTTGGGACATAGATTCTAAGGATGTTGTAGTGATAGCTAGGGTAGTTAATTAATTTAGAGACTAAACCCTCATATTGTATGTTATAAAGGTAGGAAGTGAAGAACCCTAGGGAGCTGATTTATATTATGGTACTCTGAGACATACCTGAGTATGTCGACTGACATGTCTGCTATTTGTTGAAAATTAATTATGTGACAAAATGCTAAATGTGGATGCTTGTGATTAATTGAGTTATAGATATCTATTTACGAGTGTATAGCTATTGGAAATGTGTGGTACTTGTATATTTATATGTTTTCGTTGGAGAATGTGAATTTATAATAGTATGTTGATAATTGTTATTTGATATGAGTGTTGTGATAAATGAATGTGTATGGTTTATTTTGATGAGATGACATATAGGTTAATTAAAAGGAAATGCAGTCACTAGGTGCCTTGCTAGGTGGTGAAATGCCTGCTAGGGCCAATTTCCTGTCAGGCCAATTGCCGATTAGGTCCAAATACCCCGTTAGGCGTCGGTGCGCCAATGGGTCAATTCACTGCATAACCACCTAAAAAGGAATAATATGTGAACTGGAATTAAGGGAAATGAATTAATTAAATTAATAAGCATAGTCCTAACAGGTGATGCCTAATGGGTGCAAAGTTCTGACAGGTGTAAAGTCCCTAGTAGGTGGTGAATTGCTTGGCAGGTGCATAAAATTCTAGTGGTGCAAAGGTAAAGGAAATGGATAATGAGAGTGTTAACGCAAATGGAATTGGAAATTTGAATTTGATAGTAGGTGAATGTAACTTTACCAAGTGAACGTGTTTATATAAGGATGTATGTATGGTTGCCTAGAAATTAGCGGGTAATTACGGCTTAGTTTATTGTTATGCTTCTTAGAAGCTATCTTTTCCAAGTTCTGTGTAATGCTGCCCTTCTTGCTATATTTTTACAGGTACCGAAGGAGCATACACGAGTCGTGTTGAGCAGGAAATACATTCCATATGTGGAGTGTAGGGTATTTTTGGGGTAACCACTATTTTGGTCATATATTTTGTACTTTGGGAGGTTTCGTTGTATTTTCTTTTATTGTACATTTGGAAACTAGGAGTCTTGAGACTTAGACTTATTTTTCTGAAAATGTTGTAATGTATGGACTGATCAATGTTTTGGGCCCTGCTGGCCTCTGATGAATATAAACATGTTTCTCTAAAAATGAGCAGGCTAAACCAATTTTTGGAAAGTCCTATAAACGAAGGAAACTTCGTCCATTGGACGGGAGATTTTTATAAATTGAAAAGGAAATTTTAATTTCGTTATTTTAATAAATGAGTAATTATGGGTAAATAATGTAAGGTGTTACACCGTTCATGTGCTTCTTCTTGCTGCATAAAAAAACCACTACTGTTATACACAACATTAGTGTTTCGGGAATCTATGCTACATTCAGCCACATTTTCCTGCGATAATTCACAAGTCCACAACTAAAACAGCAATCTTAAAACTTTGCCAAAATCATAAGAATTTTTAACCATGTGTTATTCTATTCTATTCAACGTATATTAAAAATTGAAGCCGGGTACTCTCAAAAGCATTTTGTCAAGCACGTAGACGATAGTAAATACTATTAACAATGACAGAAAAGTGAGAACTTACAGTTTGAGACCATCGCGAACGAAAGGATAATCCGAAGTCTAACACAAAACCCAAGACTAATTAATAATGATAGCAAAGCAGGAAGCTCAAACCCTGAATTATATGACGTATAGTACCTGTATGAGTGCTTTTTCTTGGAGTGGCCGTGAATGGATGCTTGTATCCTGAAAAAATTCTTTTTTTTTTTACCTGTATGACTTTTGCCTATATGAATGCTTTTCTTGGTTTTTCACATATATGTATGAATGCATAGAAAATGAAAAGAAAGAGAATGAATTAATTAATGAAAGAAAGAATGAAACAATACTATAACAGCCAAAGAAAGAATGAATGAAAGAAAATGATAAGATTAAAAATGATATGAACGGATGTGATTTACTTGTAATTAGATGGCTGAGATTAAAAAGAAAAATGGGAGGGAAAATCTATCAATCGGAGGAAACCTCAACTTCTCCTACTTTAATATATGTTGAATACATATGTAGGTGTGAAGAGCCAACTTATTTACTGCATTATATTTTTTGAAAAATTTCTATTTTACTCATAATGATGCTTGTGACCAACGAGCTTTGGTGCCAAGGGCTGTATTTGGTAGGGTGAACCACGGTTCGATCTCCCGCAACAATGTTGGAAAAGGAATAAAACCTTAACCCCAGGATCCCCTCGAACTAGATTAGGCGGCCTAGTGGGCCGGATACCAGGGTACAAAGAAAAATAAAAAAATAATAATGATGCTTGTGATTTGTGAAGGATACCTAAAGCTATAAAAATATTATATTTGACTGAAAGACTTAAGTGTCTCATAGAAAATCTTGAAGAACTAAAAATAAATTTCCATATTTTGAACGATTAAAGTGTTACTTCATTTCTAAAATTTATTTGTTGTTTTTTTTTTTTTAACCTTCTGAAAATAAGTGAGAGGAAGAAACTAAATTTACCAAAGCAATTTGTTGAATGTTAAGTTAAAAAGTAATATAATTAAGCAAGCTAGCCAGTAGCCAGCCAGATCTAGAGCCAGGTTCCGCAAAGAAGCTCGAGTTCAATCTTACACACTGCCTCTGATGGAAACCCCTCTTCCTCGTCCTGTTCAACCACTCCTCCTCACTGACGTTGACGAACTCATAATGGAAATCCTCTCTCGTCTCCCAATCAAATCTCTTGTCCAATTCCGCTGCGTCTCCAAGTCATGGAAATCCCTCATCTCCGATCCTCGTTTTGTCAAACTCCACCTTCACAGATCTCCCAAAAACGCCACCGTTTTACTAACCCTCTTAACCATAAACGGCGAAATAGATATCTCCTTCACGATTTGTCCTAAACGCTCTTTCCTCGAGAATCCATCATCCATCATCATTCCTCCTCAACACGATCGTACTCGTATCCAATTGAAGAACAAATACTGGGTCATAGGTTCTTGCAATGGGTTAGTTTGCTTGCGCGGTAATTCTGATGGAGGTAATGTCTGTGGAGATCGCTGGGTCCGCTTTTGGAACCCCGCTATTAATTCAAGATCTAAAAAATCACCACGTCTGTATATCGATTTCCGCCTCAATGGATTCGGTTCTGCTAAGTTTGGATTTGGTTATGATTCTTCAACTGACACTTACAAAGTGGTAGCGGTCCTTAATCATGGAACACAAGTGAAAGTTTACACCATGGGTGATCATTGCTGGAGGGACATTCAAAGCTTCCCTGCTTTTCCCATCACAATAAGGAATGAGGGAAAATTTGTGAGTGGCGCTCTTAATTGGTTAGCAATTAGGAACTATGGTCCCGGTGAGAAATGGGACACGGTTACTATTGGTCAATTGGTGATTGTTTCGCTTGATCTTGGGAAAGAGACGTACAAAGAATTATCACTGCCAGATGGTCTGGATGAAGTCCCCAAGTTTCAGCCAGCTCTCGCTGTTTTAATGGGTTGCCTGTGCCTTTCTCATGATTACAAGCTAACTCATTTGGTTGTATGGCAAATGAAGGAGTTTGGGGTTGAAGAGTCTTGGACTCAATTCATAAATGTTAGTTATGAGCATCTTCAAATTAAGAGGGACTTGTGGCCTCGGCTGCAATATTTTTCAATGTTGTGCATATCGGAGAATGGTGATATTTTGATGATCATGGATTATGAGTTCTTGGAAACATTAATGTATAACCGGAGAGATAACATGGTAGAACGTATCGCTGGTATTCCCAAAAACAGAATCTGGATAGATGCCAATGAATATGTACCAAGCTTGGTTCCACCTTACTGAAATTAAGTTCCTCCTCTCCAAAGGTTTGCTTATGATAAGTTGTGTTAAGTTAGGTAGTTTAAATCCTTGCCATTTAATGTAGGGATATATAAATGCAAGAATAGTGAGTAATTTTTTTGGTGCCTAAATTTTTTAAAAAAATTCGGATCATTCTGTTGGCTATTGCTGACTGTTGGATAGAAATCTCAAATCTATGGACAGGATGAAAGAAGTGTTCTGATTATACTGGATAGTGAATTCTGGTTATGGTTGTTCTTCACTTCATCTTATTTGTTAAATTGCTTGTAGGCTCTAGAACCAAATTTCTATGCTTTGCTGAAATAACCTGAATCAAATCAAATGTCCAAATATTATGTTCTATGAATAGGGATTCATTGAGCTCATGCGTTATTGGGTTGGTGTGACTGATTTTGCATCTAGTTTACTTTCCTGTTCATTGATTTGAACACTGTTAGCTTATAGTTAAGCTATTTCTCATTGTCCAGTTTGATTGTTGTCGAGTGCAATCTTGGTTGCAAGATGTCTTGACAGTAAGATGTTTCTTCATTAAGTAATCTAGCTAAGGTAATTGTTGAGCAGTAGTAGCCAGGAAAGATGAGAGCAAAGGGTGAATAATTGCTGTCCTGACTTATACAAATGCACTGGTTGTCTTGATTCTAGGAAGGAATAAATAGTTTAATTGTGTCCATAAAATTGCCAGAAGATGGAGTCTATTCTTTGCTGAGTGCTTACTACTTCCTACCTAAGATTATCTGGATTTTCTGAGAATTAATGATCTTAAACTTTGATATTCAATGGGTCAATGTAGACCCTGTACCTTTCCGATTAGTTATGAAGGCCCATTTTTTTACTTCATTGATTTTTTGTTTATTTTCAGTTTGATTCTTCCCGTTGAGAGTTAGGCTTATTGACATAAAAAAATCTGTCATGTTCCATGTACAAATGGAAGCTCTGCACTTCTTCTCCGTGGAAGAACTTTTATAATTTAATGTGAATTACATTAGCCCAAATTTGTTTAGAAAAATTAGGAGTCCTTGTCTTTTGTTTGTGCCATCGGAAAACAGCTTCTCAAATCGTTTCCTTGAGTTAATAGGACTTCTTAAATCAGTATGTAGAAAAACAAAAGCGTACGAGCCCAGTGCTAAATTGATTGTTTTCTGTGTTATGACTAACTGAAATTCCTATTTCATGTTTTCTAATTTTAAAGATTGATTATGGGAGTTAGTCTACAAACGCCCCCTTTATCCCCCAAACTCCACTTTTATAATTAATATCAAAACTACCCTCCATTCAAACCCCCCCATTATACTCCCTCCTTATTTCATTTCACAAACCCCACACCCCACCCCACACATAACTGTTCAACTCCCTCCACTCCCCTGTTCACGTTTCCTCCCCTCCTTTCTTCTTCCACCGTACATCCCCTCCCTCCTTCGCTTTGTTGAGACCGCTGTCTCCATCGCCGCCGCCTCCACCGGTACTCACGTTCTTCTTCCCTCATTCATTACCCTTTTGTCTTCTCTGTGGGTTTTGTTTTGTTTTTCTTTTTTGTTTAGTTTTTGTTATGTTTTTCTTTTTTGTTTAAGTTTTACGTTTTCTTTTGTTGTTTGGTTTAGGTTTTCTTCTCTATGGGTTTGATTTAGGTTTTGTTCGAAATCGCCATTGTTGTTTTGAGCTCTGCTGTCACTTCAACTTTCCGACACGGGGGTGTCGGAAAAATGTAAAATTCCGACTCTTTCATGTCGAAATTTAATCAGTATTTGTTTTATAAATTGTTTGTCATTGTTATGTTTAATATTTTTGAGTTTTGATGCTTAAATTATAAAAACATAATTTTTGGTCTCAATGTTTGAAGTCTCCTATTAATCATAACTTACACATAATTTTTGGTCTCAATTTTTGAAGTCTCATATTATTCATAATTTCTTAATGTGAGGGTTCAAAATCACGAACTTCTTAATGTAAGTTGATACTACATTACTTTCAAAACACTACTTAACATTATGGAATACTAACATTAAATTTTGTACAGGTTCAATATCAGGATAAGGTTGGTGCGAGTTGGGGACTTGATCCAACCGCATAGGGCATTATTACCGGATGATGTTTATGAGGAGGTCATGACATTATGTACCAGAGCTATCACCGAAGATGTTCCTCGTACGCAATCCAGAAGACGAGGTGGTCGGGTTCCCAAGGCCGAGCAGCAAGAAAAGGCGGAGAATGAAGCAAGGGATCAAGGGAGACGTGTCCGAGGAAGAAGAAACTGAGAAGAAATTGTTGCTTTTGAATCAATATAGTTGGTTATTTTGTAATAGCTTTTGAACTTTTTGGTGGTATCGATCAATGTGTTTGTTAGCCTTTGAACTTGTGTTAGTATTTAGTTTTTGTTATTTGTAATAGCTTTTAAGCTTAGGTATTGAACATGTGATTAAGGTTTGCTTTTGAAAATGGATTAAGGTTACGTGAATTAAAGAATTAAATGTTTTTGCAATGAGTTTGTCAAATTGCTATGATCTAATGGATTTTTCTGATAAATCCGAGAACAGAACTTTGTGGCAATATATCAGCATAACTGTCATGTTATATAGCAATTGATGAATGTTTTTGCAATAAGTGTATCAAAAAGGTGAGATCTAATGGATTTTTTTGATAAATCCGAGAACAGAGAAATAAATTCAATTCCGAGAAATACACATCAGAATTTATTAAAATTCTGAATTTATCATTTCGGAAAAAATATCTGTCATTAAATTCTAGGAACTAATATTTTTCCGAGACGATTGTATCAGAATTTAACATTTCGGAAATTTAATAAATTCTGAATTTCTTGTCTCGGAAAAGTGTTACAATATGCTACGTTTCATTTGGGTGATATCAAATTGATTAAGTTAATATTTTCGATATAGCTTTATCATAATTTATGAATATTCTGATACAATCGTTTCGGAAAAATATCAGTTCCTGTACTTCAATGACATATATTTTTTTTTGAAATATACATATCATAATTTTAATAAATTCTGAATTTATCATTTCGAAATTTTAATAAATTCTGAATTTATTGTCTCGAAAAAGTGTTACAGTATGCTATGTTTCATTCGGAATACACTTAAAGAGAAATCCATTATTATTTCCGATATACCCATGTCGGAATTTATAAAATTTACGACACTGGTTAATCCAAATATGTACAGTAACGTAAAAAAACGTAAAGAAGATGAATGTTACCTTCAACAAAGAGCAGAGAGAGGTCACTGGAGATCCTTTACGAATAAAATTAGTGTTTTTACTTGTGTCTTCCAATGAAGGGGTTTAAAAGTATAATATGTAAGGGTTTAGAGAGGGTTAGATGAAAGGGGTTTGTGAAAGTGGAAGATGGAAGGGGGTTTGCATGGGGTTATGGGATTTTGCTTGGGGTGGAGAAGATGAAAAGGTGGCTGAGGTTTGGGGTTTATTTCTCCTTTTTTTTTTTTGGTTTGAATGGTGAAGGGTAGTTTGAACATTGCACTATTAAAATGGGGTTTGGTGGATAAATTTGGGGTTTGTAGACTAACTTCCATTGATTATTCATGTGAACCAATTTCGGGTCCTTTTAAATTACGTACTGTGCTATAGTTTACCCAGATACGAACCACAATATTCGCCATTCAAAAAACACACTGTAGATCAATGGCCATGATTAATGGTCGTTGAATAACACTTGTTGTATACAATGAGTTCTTATTCCGTTAGTTTTAAAGATTTGTTTAATCCCAATCCTTAAAACAATCATAACCGAGTTTTGAGAAAATTTGCTAGAGTATTAATATTAGATTTTCTATTATACCCTCTCAAGATTTTGCTACCGATAGAAAATCTTAAGTTGAGTCTATAAAATGAGACTGAACTTAAGACTTTGTGAGACCCAGTTTTCTTTTTTCTGTTCTTTCTTTCTTTTTACTTTATACTCCCTCCGCCCCTAAATATAGGACCCCTTTGGGGGATTTCACGTTCATTAAGAAAGTAAAATAATTTAGTTAATTGTATTGGAAATGTGAACTTTTGATATGTATTTTCAAAATTACCCCTATTAATATTATTAGGAATCTAAAAAGTATTAAATAAATAGGGTTGTTTGTGGAAAAAAGTAATTAATGGTCATCGAAATTTGGAAAAAGGGTTTTATAAATATGGACAAAACAAAAGTACTAAAAGGGTCTTATATTTAGGGATGGAGGGAGTAATACATAATAAATAAATAATAAATAATAACAACAAATTTATACTCCCTCCGATCCTATTTATAAGACTCTATTGGAGTATTTCTCCTCCACCTAGGAATGTAATGAGTGGCATTGAAAATGTGAAATTTGATATAGTTTTTCAAAATTAGCCCTATAATTAATATTGGAATTCTAAAAAAGTGCAGTTAATAGGGATGTTTGTAGAAAAAAGTAATTAAATGCTATTGAAAATTGAAATGAGGTATTATAAATATAATCAAAATAAAAACTTCAAAAGGTTCTTATAAATAGGACTAGAAAGAGTAATAAATTATAATAATATTTTTTATGAGATCATTTTGAGTTTTTATTTTGGTCATATTTATAGGACACTATTTTAATTTTCAATAGCATTTAATCACTTTTTTCCATAAACACCTCTATTAATATACACTTTCTTTGTGGAAGAGAATTTTTTTAAAAGAGTCTTATAATCAAATGGAGTAATTTTGTTAGTGACGTTGGAATTGACAATAGTTGTTTTTTTTTTTTATTTTTTCAAAATTAAGTTTATAATTATCATTGAAACTTTAGAAGTGAGTGTTTGGGGAAATGAAATAATGAATATTACCCGCGTTCCTAAATATAAGATGATCCTTTTGGGATTTCATGTCTATTAAGAAAGTAGATTTATTTAGTTAATCGTATTAAAAATTAAAATTTTTATATGTATTTACAAAATTATCCCTATTAATATTATTGAAATCTAAAAAGTGTTCAATAAATAGAGGTATTTGTGGAAAGAAATAATTAATTATCATTGAAAATTGGTATAGGGTCTTATAAATAGAGACAAAACAAAAGTGTAAAAAAGATCTTATATTTATGAACGGACGGGGTACAATTTGAAAATTGGACCACATTCTTATACAAACGATAAAAGGCTCCCCGCTATCTAGTGTTGATTTATGAACGGATGGAGTAGTTTTAAAATGTTTTATTAATTATTCTAACTTTAATTTATGATAAAAATTTCGATTATTTTTTATTATCCCTATGAGATAGATAATAAAAAAAGTGATATTGAGAATGAAACAAAATATTTAAAAAATTAGTTAATTTCTTTATATTTTAAATTAGGTTTTTCTTAACTTCAACTTTTAAGAATATGGATAAAATATCATAAATGACATATTTTCATTGAAAAAATAAAAATTTAAAAACTTAATTTTCCAATAAAATTTTAGTACTTTTCAACCTCTTTTTTTCACCTAAGATAAAGCAAATTTTCAAAGTAATGCAAGTATTTTCCTTTTTCAATAGAAAATTTTTGTATACAACAAGTGTTATTCAATGACCATTAATTAACAGCCATTGATCTACAATTTGTTTTTTGAATGGTGAATATAGTGGTTTGTATGTGTGCAATCTATAGCAGAGTACGTATTTTAAAACTATCCCCAATTTCAAATTTTTTGATGAAGTCTTAGTTTATATTGTTAGTTGGGGAAAGTTTATCCTTGTCGTTTGTTTTGTGACTTTATGCTTTACCTTTGAATGAGCTTAGAGTTGGTTCCTTTCTCATATATGATTGTCGTCTCATATATGTTAGTTGTTGATTAGCTCACGATTTGATTACCTCAAAAACTATGACAATGTCCGGAACAGAAGCTCGAACAAAAAGTTTTTATGGTACTTCGTTTAGATTCATTCTTCAATGCATTAAACTCAAAGAAGGCATCTATGCAATATATTAAAAACGAGTGATGATATAGAGACTTACAAAATGAATCTACATATCAACCTCTACCATAAGAATGTAACATGTCACTTGTTAACCAATCATTGGTAGGCAAGTGACACATGTCACTCTTTTTATGGTGTAGGTTGATTTGTAAGCTCATTTTGCAGGTCTCTGAATCATTTTTGATTAAAAATATATTAAAATTACAATTTTGCCCTCATCACTTCCCTCTCGTCACCACCTCAACCCAACACACCCCTGTTAAGACTTAACAATATCCATAGTTTAGGAGGTTATTTTCCGAACACTGATTTTTTCATCGGGTCATGTTGGCCATATGGGTTAAGGCAATTGATAATTTTTTACATTGAGTAGATGAATCTCAACCTAGCATAAAACAAAATCCCTCACCAAGGAAACATTTCAATGAAGGCATGGACATCATTTTGGCAACCATGTGTTTGTTCCTGATGATGGTTTGTACACTGATGTTGAGCATATAAAGGAATTTGAAGCAAAATCTTCCACTAAAAGTCCTCTGGGGAAGTTGGAATCAAATGTTGAGAGTAATTTACAAATTTTCAATTATGAAGCTATTTGAGAACAAAAAGTGGAGTCCTTAATTCAAAATCTGATGAGAATGAAAACTAAGCATAGGGAAATGAAACGATTAATTACTTATTTCGAATAACATCTTTATTAAGTCAATACTTTCTATAATCTCAATAATAATTATAAGGATAATTTTAAAAAAGTATATTAAATAATTATATTTTTAATGCCACAAACAACCTTACCCACTTTTTTGGTGAATGTAATTTTCTCCAAAAAAGTACTCCCTCTGTTTTATAAGTGATGTTCATTTAGTTATTTTACTTTGTCCCATAAGTTATGTATTTTAAAAAACCTAATACTCATCTCTACTTCTTCTTCGAAGCATACCCATACCCCTATTTATTACATTCTCTTTTTCACCACCAATTATTATCTCTATCCTATTATTAAATAAGGGTAATTGAGTCAAAATATACTAAATTCTTATATCATTTACTCATTTGTTAATTTATGTGCAATTTCTAAATCAAAACAACTTATGAGAGGGGGGGAGTGTTACATAACAGACTTATTAGGGTATCCATAAGTCTTAACATCATACTCATCAAACTCTTACACATCAACATTACATCATCGTTCTGCTATAAGACTCAACTTCAGATTTTTCATTTCTTCCACCATAGCAGTTAAGACTCACCAGAATCACCAGACTTATGCATCAGCATCACATCATCATGTACTTTAAAACTCAATTTCATTTTAATAATATTTTTGAAATGTAATTTCTATAATGTTAATTAGCTATTATTTCTAAAAATAATCTCAAATATTTATTTATCACATTAATATTTATAAATTTCTAAAAACTATATTTGCATTTAAATAATATTTAAAAATTAAAAAGTTCAATTTTGTGTTTAAAAATGTGGCATAACCATTTTTATAAGAAAAAAATAAATGGCAATAATAATTTCAATAGCTCTATGTTTTTTACATATCCAATTTTTAATTTTTTTTAATATCCATATTTGAATAAAGTCTTATTTATGTGTTTGTCCCTGAAAGTTGGGGGTATTTTGGTTTTGGTCCCTAGAAGTTTTTTTTGACCTAGACTTATCCTTAATTGTTTTGAAAATTTGGTTTTGGTCTCTAACATTAGGAAAAATCCATTAAGTGCTGATGTGTCTAACTGAACCCACATTGGGATACACATGTGCAAGTATTGCAAGCCTCCGGTAGGATGACATGCATGATCTGGACCTTCATGAGCAAAAGGGTCAAAGCCCAATCCACAAACACATTTGGGTTGGGCTTTGACCTTTTTCCTCCCGCGGGTCCAGATCATCCATGTCAACTTACCGGTGGCCTGCAACAATTGCACACGTATATACTGATGTGGTGTTTGGTTAGGTTAGCCACAACAACAGTTAACAGAGTTTTTTCCTAACGGTATGTACTAAAACCAAATTTTCAAAGCAATTAATTATAAGTCAAGGTCAAAAAAACTTCTAGGGATAAAAATCAAAACACCCTAAACTTTCAAGGACTAAAGACATATATATATATATATATATATATATATATATTCAAATATATTTAATACATAATTTTTTTCATAATAATACAATATATTTAGGAATAAAATACGAAAAATATATATTTAAGAATATTATTATTTATTTAGTTATAATTATTATTTATTATTAATAAGATAATGTAAAATATTTAATTTATTTATTATGTAATTTGATTGATTTAGATAATATTTAATTACTTATTTATGTGATTTTTGTTCTATTTTTATATACACTTAAATTTTTTTATTTTATAAAAATCAAAATACATAAACCAATCGTCCAATCCAACCCGAATTATTATAAATTAGGTTATATCTGTTTTAACACAGAAATTGAGAACAACCCAACCTAATCCAACCCAATTTATTTTGGTTGGGTTGGGTGTTAAACCTCGTCAAAACCTAACCCGACCCAACTTGTTACAACCCTAATTTTAACTCGGACACCATTTAAATAGCCCGCCCATACACCCAGTGTGTGAGTGTTCTCGTCTTTGCATTGTTTCTCAGACGTTGTTGTTTGCTGCCTCTGATGGATCACCCCCGTCGTTCTCAACCAGTTCTCTATATGAACGACGAACTCATAACCGAAATCCTGTCATTCCTTCCTGTGAAATCTCTAGTTCGATTCAGGTGCGTGTCAAAGACATGGAATTCTCATTTCTTTAATCCAGTTTTTGTTAAACGACACCTTCATAGATCTCCAAAGAATGCCAACTTTGTATTATATGTATCATCTTTCCTTGGATGGGATCGCCAATTTGATCGCCGAATCATGACTTGCTCTAAATCTTCTTTCTCGTTTAACCAATCATACACAATTGCTGTTGCTAGTCCGAACAGCATTCAATTAAAAAACAAATACTGGTTTGTAGGTTCTTGTAATGGATTGGTTTGTTTGAATGGGCGCGATTATTTAGATTCAAATGGTTCGTCCGAACACCGTTTTAGAGAATACTGGGTCCGTTTTTTGAACCCGGCTACAAGGTTAAGATCCAAGAAATCACCGCGTTTCCGCTTCGGTGATGGCGGCCGTGATCCTACTTTTGGTTTTGGCTATGATAAGTGGCGTGATCCTATTTTTGGTTTTGGCTATGATAAGTCGAATGAAGCCTACAAGGTGGTCGCACTCTTACCTAATTTAGACATAACCTATGTGAAAGTTTACACAAGGGGTGATCATTGTTGGAGGGACATTCAAAGCTTCCATGCTTTTCCAATTCCATTTAGAAACGAGGGAAAATTTGTGAGTGGCTATCTTAATTGGTTAGCAGTTTCGGGCTATGGTCCTGGGGGTAGGAATCAATTGGGAATTATTTCACTTGATTTAGAGAATGAGACATACAAACAATTATTGCTGCCTGATGGTCTTGATGAAAGCGCCAAAGTTCAGCCAGCTCTCGCGGTTTTGATGGATTGCCTGTGTTTTTGTCATAATTACCAGACCAGTCATTTTGTTGTATGGCAAATGAAAGAGTTTGGAGTTGAAAAGTCTTGGACTCGATTTATCAATGTTAGTTATGATCATCTTCAAGTTAAAAGGAAGGATTATGGATATTTTCATATTCAACCATTGTGCATATCAGAGAATGGTGATTCTTTGGTGCTAAGAGAAGATGTATCAGGGGAAACAATTCTATATAATCGGAGAGATAATACGGTTGAACATAATGATGATCCCCTAAAGTGCACTAGGACAGATGTCAAAGATTACGTTCCAAGCTTGATTCCGCCTTCTTGGAATTAAGCTTCTATGCAATGGTTTGCCTATCTGAAGTTATGTAAGCTCTATGTATTTTATACTCTTGCCTCTTCATGCAGGTTGGTATGGACAAATGCAGGAATATTGCGATATTTTTTGTAGTGCTGTAATTTGACTAATTTGTTGGATGATTCTATTGGCTATTGCTAATTTTTGGATAGAAATATATGAAAGTGGTGTTTTATTCTGATTATACACACTAATGAATTCTGATTATTTGTTCTTCACTTCCTCTTTTTTGGTAAATTGCTTGTGGACATTAGAACCTAAATTTGCATTTGCCTGAATTAAATCAAATGTCGACGTATATATTATGGTCTGTGATTAGGGATTCATCTAGCTCAAGTGTTTTTGGGTGTGGGTGGGACTGCATTGGGCTCTTGTTGACTGGTTTTGCTTATAGTTTACTTTCTAGTTCATTGAGTTGAACATTGTTAGCTTATGGTTAACTAACCTCTTTCCATTCCTTGTTTTGGTTGCATGATTTCTAGACAGCAAGATGTTTTCTTCATATAATAATCTTTCTAAGTTGATAGTGAGGCAGTCTTTATAATTTAATAATAAGTCCTTATGGAAGAATGGAGCTTTGGATTCTAAAGAGGTTGGGAAATATGAAAGTGAAGGGTGGAAGTCCCTGTGGAAGATGTTTTCTTGATATAATATTCTAGCTAAGTTAACTCTGGAGCTGACATGATGGTGTGATTAGAAGTCCTCATGGAAGGATGGGGAGTTTTGGTTTATAAAGTATGCCAAGAAAAATTGAAAGCCAAGGGTGTTTAATTTCTGGTTAATATTGTTCAAAATAATTGAATCTGCAACTGACTCCATTTTACCAATGTGGGTTGGCTTTTGGCTTTATCTGAATTTTTATACAAAAGCATTGGTTGCTTTGATTGTAGGAAGGAACAAAAAGCATAAATGTGTCCATAAAATTGCCGAAGGATGGTTTTCATTCTTTCCTAAGTGCTGAGTAGTGAGTACTATCTACCTAAGATTATCTGAATTTGATGAGAACTAATGATCTTAGACTTTGGTCTTCAGTGGTTAATGTAGACCTTGTACCTCTCCGTTTGGTTATAAAAGGCCAATTCTTTATTTTATTGTTTCTTTGTCTATTTTCGTTTCCCATGCATGTTGTATCTGCTCTTATTCCTCTCATTCTTCATATTAAGTTTCCATGAATCCTGGTTGTATTAAATTTGATTCTTCTTGTTGAAAATGAAACTAATTGACATCATAAAATCTATGACATGGAAGCACTATGCTTAGATCTCAAGGTAGTTGATCTATCATCTCAAGGTGGGTAGGCCCTCAAGTACAATGAGTACTAATAGTATTTGAACTTTGAACAAGTTAGTTAACGCATTTTCGGCCGTGTAATCAGCTTAGTGCTGGTTTGGTTTTGCGGTGAGTTAGCACAGAATCAATTTTGGAATGTCAACGCTACTAACAGTTGCTTGTGCTCCAATGTCATTTTGGAGTTAGAATTGATTTTCAGACTGAAAACCAAACGTGCTCTTAATAGTTTATAATTATAAGTGATTTTTTAAAAATGTTCTGTATTCTAATTGTAAGTTATTTTCCATTATACATTATTTATGTTTTTTTTGCTGTTATTAAATGTTTTGACTATTTGTCTTTTTGTTGTTCATTAATGAGCGTGAACTTCTCAAGAAGAATTTAGATGATAAAATTGTAATGTTATCGTATCTGCTCATAGAATTAAAAAAACTAACTACTTTTATTGATATATGTAATTCACTTGAGTATACTATGTAATAAGGATGAGAGAGAGTATTTATTTATTTGTCGAAACCAGGTGGTGTCTGGGCTTCACATTTTTTGTGGCCCAACTAATCCACCTCGGATCTGCAAACTGTGCGAATTTTTGACTCAACGATATGGATCTTCCACAAAAATTGTTGTCTCACTAAGACTTGAGCCCTAAACGCCATCCTAGCTTTCACTAGGAGAATGCACATGGGTGAGAGAGTATTTATTCAGAGCATTAACGTGTAACTCTATAACAAGTTTGAACCTCTTGTCATATTGCTGAATGAGTATTTTAAATTAAGATTTTGTTATCCTTTGTGTTTCAATTTGGACAATTATGAAGCCTATGGGTTTGTATACAATAATCATTGAAAGAGGGTGAATTAACATACTCATTGCTTAATTCATGACTGCCAAATTTTAGAAGTATTGGAAAGACATGATTGATCACCTACCTCTCTCTCTCTCTTTTTTTTTTTTTTTTTTTTGTATTGTGCTTTATTTTGCTTAACCGGGCCGCGCTTTTCTGAGTCCGAAATTCTGGGGTGATTTAATTTTTTTTTAAAAAAAATAATTTATCAATGTTTAATATATTTTTTAAATTTTTTCTTGTAATATTTACCAATTTTATTCTTCAAGACCTGCTTAAATAGAGCACCGTTGTTGTGCCGATCACAATCATTATGCTAGCACCACCGTTCCAGGCAACCATCAATGTAAGCGACAGAAATGCTCAAATGGTACAGAATGACATGGCCTTCACTCTTAACTTTATCCTTCTCCTCAGTCTCCTCATCTTATTCTTTGGATCTAATGCGATGGCATGTCGAATAGAGGTGGTGGGAAAAGTTAATGGTGATGGTAAGACCATATGATAGAAGGGGAGAGATATCTAAATTGCAAAGGGAGGTCAGACAGACTATATTATGTGAGATTGGGAGGTAGTTGGTATGAGATGAATTACGATTTGAGGGCCAAGGAAGGGTTTTAGATAGCAAGGATGGCGAACATCATGGTTAAGGGTGGACAGAGGCAGGTGCATGGTTTAATGATGGCAACTCTGCAAGTGAAGAATAAAAAAATGGGGGTGGCAAGTCTTGGTGATGCAGATTCGGATGCTTATTCATGGCAGATTTTGATGTTTGATTCGACGATTCCTCTTTTTCTCTTGCTGTTTTAAAATGCCATGGGGTCAAAAGAGTAAAATTGCAATGACAAATAAAATAAATAAAATAAACCGGTTGAATACGTGCACACTCGGATGCAGTAGGTGACAACAATTAGTAAAGAAACTCATCACATTGGATGAGTATAGTAAAACTACCAATTTTTAAAAAATATACATCAAAGTAAAATTACATTAATTGAGATTCAAGGAAGAAATTTTAAATATAAACTAAAATACTTGTCCTTAAGTGTAACTGGAAATTCAACTTGCATCCCTAATGAAGAGATGTTATGCAAATGCAAATGACCAAATGCAAGTAGGGGGAGCACAAAACACGAACTAAAATATATGAGATCTAATGTAAATAATTAAAATCCTATGGAGAGTCATCCCCAAGCGGATTCAAGAAAGGGGGATGAATAAAACGCAAACATGCAAGTAATTATTTCTCCATAACAAAAAGTCAAAAACATAAAACAATCGGCCAATAATAAATAAGATTTTTCTCCTCCAAAATTCTGTCCTGTACTTAACAGTATTTTGGAGGAAAAATCATTTGATCTGGTTGTAGACTATGAATTTACCCTTCACAATCCATGTGAATATCAACTCTCAAGTCACAACTACAACTTTGACAATGCCAGAAGTAATTTGTAAACTATAGAGACTATAGTAATTCAATCTTTTAAATAGCAGGTTATAAACACACAAGGGAAGAAAGAATATTGAAGACATGAAGAAAGAGCAAATATTAGACTGCGGTGAGTAACAACCAGCTAATTAATTTTTGTCAAAGAAAACTACAACCTCAACAGGGTAACTTTCTCAGTTACACATACTTTTCAATTTTCCATCTTAGTAGCTTTTGAGAAACAACATCTAATTCTCATGCACCAGCTTCTGTCGACTTGGTTTGTTGTTGCAACTCTTCATCCGCATTCCTTAGAAATTGATCCCAACCACTTCCTGAGCTTGTATCCAAGTAATCATAAGGAACTGCTGTTTTCAAACCTGGCCTTACAGCACAACGATCTTCAACAATTCTAAATCCTGCATTATCATCTCCTTCGCTATGGATATGCTCTAACTCATCCCATGTAAACAACAATGGCAATGTAAAAGCGGCCCAAGGATTGAAATCCACTACCTTAACTCTCTCATCCTTTGTAATGTAAACATCAAATGTGAAGTTTTCTGACGCAAATTTAGCTCTCACATGATTGTTGAAAAATCCCTGTATCAGTAATAAAAGACTATACTTCTTTTCAAGCAGAACAGGATAAAAAGTAGTAACCTCACGCTGAGAAATTCCAACTAATTTCTGATCCCGCACAAAACAACGAAATTCCATGTCTGGCTGAAGAGATGGATACCATTTACGGAGGGCAAGAAAGAAATTCTGAGGTCTCGATGAGGATTTATCAATGCAGGAATCATAAGCATGACATAAGTCATGGACCAATGAGTCAGACGCACGGAACAAGAGTGCAATCTCACTGAAAGTGGTGCATCGAAGGGTACCAGCAGTGCTAATCCAAGCCGAATCCTTTGGTGCACTCCAATTCAACTTGGGGAAGACTGCACCCCCAAGGGACTCAATAGATTCCTTAATTTTCAATTCGAGTTCCGGAAAGGAAGGAGGTGGAGAAGGCTTTTCAGCTTCATCACCAGATCCTTCCGAAACATGAAAATCTTCTTCCTCATCGGGATTATGAATTCTATTGGGCAAGGCATCTTCGTTTAAGACAGAAACAGGCAACAGGAAGGGCCCAGAGTCATCAAGAAGATACTGAATAAAAGACTCTGGAAGTTGATGAATTAAGGTCTTGATGGATACGGATTTGAACTTTGGGTACCATTCCTGAATCTGGCATCTATTCACCTCTTCCTCTTTCATATTCTGTAAACTGCGATTTATTTCTCAAATAAAAATGGCTGAACTTCCTTTTCTTCAACTATCTGGCATGCAATAGCCAATAAACATGACATGATCAGTGATTAATTATTGAATCCTAATCATTAAAAACAAAACTATAAGCTCTAAAAAACTTATTGCAGGTGCAGTATTTAAACAACCACCTCTTCCATATGTTGTGTCAAAACAACATTATGGTTCATCGTTAGCATATGTTATGTAAAATTCAAAGTCAGTTAGCAGGTAAGATGAGAAGACCCAAACAAAAAAAAAAAATTAACTGAAAAATAATGCCAACTGCCGAAATTGGAAATTCTGAAGGTAGAAGACCAATATACTCTTAATAAGAAAAGTGGAAAAGGGACCAAGCATATGATTCTCAGGTATGCACATAGAATGCAGGCAATATAGTATGACAAGCACATATCATTACTCATAGTCATGGTTTTAAGTTTCGGTCCGCAACCACAGTTGTACCACAATATTGATAATTTCCGCTACCTCAATATAACCCCAAGGACAATTCAAAATCATGTACAAAGTCAGAAATTTGTTTTTCTCTTATCTTTGCAAGAAAATGGCAATCATGCACTTGGAAGAACTCAATTATTCAATTAAAATTCATGTTTGCAATAAATCCAGGAGAAATTGCACGGATCTTCCCTAATATTGTGTATATTTCAGAAATTACACCGACCTTCCTTAAGGTTTATGTTGTCATAACACTTAGCCCATGATGTTTGCCTTGTCATTACTCATCACTCATTATACTTACACCCCCTATAAGATAAACTTTAAGGGACGTCAGTGTAATTACCAAAACAAGCGAGATGTCAGAGATAATTAAGTAAAACCTCAATGGAGTATGAGATTATTGTAATTTCCTCTAAAATCAATTATCTTTTAGAACTGAATAAATGAACAAATCAGTAAGCAGATTCAGGACCTTGGACAAATTTAAAACAGGAACATCATCAATGTGGACGGCGATTAGTAATAAAGTAGAAGGGTTAAAATGGGATAACAATGGCTTAAATAAACAAGTTAGATCCTGCCACATAACTAGTTGTAGAAACCCACTGCATTAACTAGCTGAACAATTCGAGAAAAACAATCCTATATATATATATATATATATATATATATATATATATATATATATATATCTGTGTGTAAAGCAGAATCTGATCTATGTGAGAGCAGAATCTGCACCAAATACCTATTTTAAACTAAGCTGGCTCAGACAGCAAATAAAAAATGATGAACACAAACCCAGAAATAAAAACATGATTCAATTCATACCTCATATTGTTAATTAGGATTTAGAGAAGAAGTGAGTGAGATAAATATGTCAATACTTACAAGCCATGGTGCGACTTCTTGCTCAGAAAGTAGTGATCATCGTTTGCGAATTAGGGTTTGGAATCGGGAAAAGAAAAGTAAGATGACTTCCCGAGTTAGAGAGACTGAGAATGCGGTGTTCATGGACCATTTTTTGGTTAAAACTGGTACAAATCCCCAATAAACCACATTAATTGATCTAGATAGTTAACCAAACCGGATCGAAAATGGCAACCGGATCTGGACAGGTTTATAAATCCAGATTTTTGAAAAAGCCAATTTTTTTACATTCAAAACTGGTTTTTATAACTAGATTTTCAACCAAAACAATCTGGTTTACTAAATTGGATTAAAAAAACCAGATTTACACACAAACCACTTTAATTATATTTGGATCATTTCCAAAAATGACAACAGACATGGACATAGATACCATGACAGAAAGCACATGCATATCTAAAATGGGATACTAGTTCATAATTTTCATCAGTTCACCATTCTATTTTATTTACAAAGTCCATCACTTTTTAGACTCATGACAGAAATAGATCACCTAACTATCAATATAAAGTAGATACCATTTCTGTACCAATGCAAATGTTGCAGGTTTGCAGCTTGTGAAAGAAATTTTGTTTTACTTCTTCAATTAACCACAGCATCACCAACAATTGTTTCCATAATTTATTATTAGCTTGTTTTCCATCGAAACCTAAATAATGTAATATAAGCAAGTACAAGTTGTACGACCACCTTCAACATGTGCATTTACAAAGTAAAAGAGCCAAAGCAAGTAGTCCATTACTATTATTACTATTTCCGCCTAAGTACACTTATAGCAGCTCCCACTCAGTTTCAGAATACTGATACTGATACATAAATCCTATGGATATAAGAGGCTGTTTTGATAAAACATTGTAAAGACTCATTAACAGACTAGCTTTTCAAAAGCAAAATCCCACCTAGCTGATTTCAGAATAGTAGATGACCAAGAAATTAATAAGCAAAAATTCTAAAGTTTAACGAAGAAAACAGGAATATCCTTAGACTAAGAGATTAACACTGATGAGTAAAAATATGCTGTATTTCCTTTCACACAGCAACAACCCTTGGAAACAATCTTCTAGAGCTTCAATAATTCATATAGCATCCTAATAGGGCTTTAGTTGTAGCATTAAGTATGAAGTTTACATGATCCATATAAAGATATATAGTTGGATCACTTTACCTCACTTGTTCTAACATTCTTTAAGCTAAGATGTTGGATTTCTTTTTCTTTTTCTCTTTCAAAGCGAAGGAGACTGATAAATCCAACATCATGCTTGGGGAGAGATCAAGTACATGATACTACTTAGAAGTTAAGCATTGAACAAGGAACAAAGACGAAATCAAAGAGAAATTAAATTACTATCTCCATTTGGAGCTGTTTAATTAAACTACAGCAACCCTGAGACTAAAAAATCATGTTATAATGTTAATGCAACCAGGATGAACAGTAAGAGATTCATTCTCATTGGTACTACATATATATCATTAAAAATGTGATTCATTCTTAGATCTGTTCATGTAGTATGATGATGAACAGATCTTAGCTTGTTGCTTATGCTTAGTTACATGCTAAGAATTTTCTAAATGACTCAAGAAATGTCCCATTGAGCTTCTGCTTCTAGTTATTAAATTAATGTTTTCAATGCTAGCTCTCATTAGTGCTGTGAGCAAGTTACATACTAACAACTCTCAATCCTTAGTCACCTTGATGACTTAAAGAAGAAGCTCAGCTAATTAACCTGCAGAGTTTTACTTCTGATCTGACTCAAGGGTCCTATTCTGATTCTTCTTTTATATATTATTTCACAGCCTCTCCAGTAGTTCTTAACCCAGAGCAGTAAACTTCTATTTTTGCAAGATAAGTTGAACCAGTACCTTAAAGTAAAGTAAACTTCCAGCCCCTTGTACTATATCAATTGACATAAATAAATATTGGAGACATAAAAGTATTGACCTCCTAATCTATGCCATTTCCAAAATCGAGTTAGTATTTAGAAGCATTTTACATAAAGTAAAAAAATTAGTGTATCAACACGTTGCAGACTCAAGATAAAAGCTAAGCACATATCCATTATGCAACATAACAAATGCCATCACTCTCCCACTGAAGAAAAAACTTAAGCAGCCTACTCTAAACTCTGTACATATCATATACAATCATGGCAAAAATTTCAAGTTCTAGCACAACTGCCCCTTCTTCCAAAGACCAAAAAAATAATGCCTCTGAGCATAGCACTTGGTTATATAAGGGGTATCAAACCCTTCCTAAATTAAAGGGTTGAGAAGTAATCACCATACTATATAGATTCAAAGCATGACATCGTTTATGATCAATCATTTGTTCCATCTCAAATTTGCCATAATTCAAAGAGTACATTACGCTTATATGCAATTTTTAACAAGCACCACAATCAATTACTTAATTAGTAGAACTGCCATAACTCAAAGTAAGCATTACTTGTTACTTTTACAAGTATAGAGTATGCATGTTCATGTACAATAATTCAATGTGTACATTACTTGTTACTTTTACAAACACCACTCAGTTGCAACTCATAGAGTATGCATTTTCATGTAGAATAAGACACAAGGAAAATTAGTGTATTATCAAAGAGAATATGAGTAATTAATTACACAAGGAAATGTTTAGGAATATTTCAGCGCTAAAAGAATATCTAAAATTGCTTGTGACCTCTGTTTCTCATTGCTAAATGAGGTAAACTATGGACTGCATCTCTTCAAAAATCACAGCATTAAGTTACCTTGCTCTAGCTTCCTTATCAATTAATACAAAACATACAAAAAATGATTAAAGGCAAAAATAAAAAATGATTGAGGCCAAATAAATAAAAATACAAAAAGCTAATCAATTTCTAACCCTTTTCTATCTTATCCACTACAACATGCAAAAGAAAAAAGAACGACGCAGAGAACGATTAGAGAGAGAGCGAAAATGATTCAAGGCAAAAATGGATCAAAGACAGAAAAAAATTAAAGAAAGCAAAGAAAGGATGAGCAAACCGCACCGGCGAAGAGAGAGAGCCAAAAATCGCAGCAACTCGCACCGGCGAAGAGAGCAGACGCACCGACGAACTGAGCAGACCCGGTGAGGGATTTGGCTGGGTGAAGAACTGAGCAGACGCGATGACGGATTTGGCTGGGGGGGTGAAATTTGCTTTGTGCTGCCAAGAAGTGGCGGGGTGAGAAATTTGTTTAGGAAATTGCTTTTTGGCCCGGGGTAGATTTTTCGGTCCCCATTTTTATTTTTCAACCACAAAAATACTCCAAGCATTTTAATTTTTCCGGTTCTATAATCTCGGAAAGGTAATTTCGGTACTACAAAGACAGATTACATTTATTTCATGTTTCCGGTTTTGCTAAAACGGAATATGGTTTTCGGCTTTGTGAAACCGGAAAAATTAATAATTTTCATCTCTGTAGAGACAGAAAAGTGTGGAGTAACAAATGTACTTTGCGTGTGAAGCCACCTAAGTTCACATGGGTTGATTCCTCTCTCTCCTTGGGGACTCCAAACCGGATTTCAAATGTGGTTGATAGCTCTCTAACCAAGGAATTGATTGACTCATTCAGTTCAATCTCCACCATTAGATGTCTCTATTACACTCGAGGTGCATTCCCTTTCCTTGGATCTGGACAACTGACCACCACTTGCTAGATCACTCTAAAGACCGTTACTTCTCCTCACATCCCAGTTAGTAAGATAAAAATTACCAACTTCTTTTGTGGAACCACACTTTTTCGTCTCGACGGAGACAGAATTTATTAGTTTTTCCGGTTCTACAAAATCGGAAACCATATTCCGTTTTAGCAAAAGCGGAAATATGATGTCCGACAAAATAAATGGGCATAACGGACGGGGCCCATTCAAAAATTGGGCTAAAAAATGATGCCCTGCCCACAAAAAATGTAGGGCGGGCGGGCGGGGCCCCTGGACATCCGCTCTAATTGCCAGCACTACTTTTCACTAAGGTCAAATGTGACTCAAATCTTCTTTCATACCGCATAAACATATCTTAGCTCAATTGTGACTCCTTTTGCTTCCAATAAACAGTAAGTGGCTTAATAAGTTAGGCCATTTAGAAACTGCATCCAAAAGACCAAACACAACGAAACCCAATTTTAAGGCTATACAAACCTAACAGTTCACACTTCATACATAACCATTAAAAAATACTCACTTCGGTCCTATATATAAGCACTTTGTGAAGACTTTTTCTTGGTCCTTAATATAAGCCTCATTTCCAATTTTCAATAGCATTAATTACTTCTTTTCCACAAACACCCATATTTACTCAACACTTTTTAGATTTCCTATAATAATTATAGAGGTACTTTTGAAAAAGTATATCAAATATTTACATTTTCAATACCACTAACAATATTAACTAACTTTTTTAAAGGGATTGAAATTGGTCAAATGGTGCTTATATTAAAAACCGGAGGGAGTACTTAATAAGCTATATATATTATATCAATAACAAGTTGAAAAGAAATCTCCTCCAACTACTCCCTTTGTCCCATAAGTTATGTTCATATAGGTTTTTCATTTTATCCCATAAGTTATGTTCTTTTAGAAATCCAATACTCATTTATACTTTTATTTTTCCAAATATACCCCTATTTATTATATCATCGTTTTCAACACCCATATCTCTATTTCTCTTCAATATAATCTTCATACATTTATTATTATTCTCTTTCTCCTAATATTAAATAAGGATATTTTAGTCTAAATATATCAAATTCTTACATTATTTACTCTTTTCTTAACCAACATAAAATCTCTAGAAAGACTTAACTTATGGGACGGAAGGAGCACAACTCATATTAATCAACTTATTTTCAACAAGAACAAGAACAACGAGAACATTAAAAAGGTGCAAAATTTTTTCAATTTTTCTTACAAGTTGTAGAGAGTGCATGTTCATCATGGAAAGCCACACAACAACAAAGGAATGGAGGGTTCAAATCACAACAAATCCAAGTAAGTTCTTGTTGCAGCTACCCAATAACGTTTTTCAATATGGGTCCAACAATTTAGGGTTGAATGACTTCGGTTAAACAAATTAGGAGATTTAACATATTAGGGTTTGGAATTGGGAAAAGAAGAGTAAGATGAGAAATCACATACTAAGATGAGATAATTGTTCGCGAATCGTTTGCTGAGACTAAGAGGGAGGCAATCGTTTATGCGAGAGGCAATCGTTTGCTCAGACTGAGAGGTGGTCTCTAAGCTGAGGCCTAAGAGAGACAATCCAAATCTAATATCCGTTTCAAGGGTGCTTCTACCATGCACCGGTTTTTTGTGCTCCGATCTTTTTTTTAATCTAATATATTAAAAAAAATATGTTTTTGGATTTTTTGTGTTTTTTTATGGGCATGTTTTGTTATTTGGATTTAAATTTTTTTTATTTGTTCTCTGATACCGGCAAAACAATATTGAGTAAATTTGCATTGAAAACTGACATATTTTAATAAATCTGCATTAGAAATCTGTATTAAAAAATATCCTGAGTAAATTTACATAAAAAAAATTAAAAAAATTAATATAAAAAACCTACATGCCCGGAGCATAGTAGACTTTCCCCCGTTTCAAACATTCCATAGCATCACCAACCATTGTTTCCATAATTTCCATTGTTACATTGTCTCTGTAAAAGTAGTTTTGTCTCCTCTTTGTTTTTTCTTAATGTTACATTAACCATAAGCAAGGATTTGTTCCTTTACACGGTTAGCCCAATAACCAAATATCAATCATTTAAATTTTAAGCAAAAGAAGTAGCAAAAAGAAAAAGGATTGAGGAAATTGACTTATGTATAAAGATTAGTTGTTAAAGAAGCGCAAATTATCATTACATATGCAATGAACATGATTTGTTATTTCAAACATAAATAACAATGAATTGGTTTAGCTTTTTAACATATATTTCGAAGAAGAAGCATTGGAGACACCTCGACTTTAAACCCATAATATAACAGGTAATCCATAATTCTATAATAGCTTACAGAAGTCAAATGTAGAACTTATAACCTATAAATCATTCCCCATGTCTCCTTGACACTTCTATAAAAACACAAAATTTGATATTCATCCTCAATCATATAGCAATACTAGTAGTTGTCCCGTGCAATAATGCACGGGTTTGTACACATTTTTTTTATTTATCTAATTGGTACTTGGTTTTTTTTAATAGTTAATTAGTAATGATTGTATATTAAATTTGTTGTATCAATTTAGTTCTTACTAGTAATTTTACCCGTGCGATGCACGGGTTTAAATTTTTTTTTTTTAAAAAAAATTGATTATAGATTTTGGAAATATGTCTTTTTAAATAATAAGTTAATATGAACTTTTTATAAAAATGATTTACATGTATTTAGAAATGAATAGTCATAAACATTAATCTTTGAATCTAGTTTCAGCTACCAACTTTTTCATTAATAAAAATTAACTAATAATGTATCAACTATGCGATTTCTAATTTTAATGAACAACATAATTTCTTATATTAAAAAAAATCCAACTCATTTTGATTTTTGTTTTATTTAATCTATCATTCCAAATGCATTTTGTTAGTAATTCGTTTTGCAAGTCCTAATTCAGCTATTTTTTTTACCACATATATCATCATCATCATTATTATTACATCTGTCCCAAAATATAAGACCAGTTTTCACACTTTTAATTAATTTGTGTTTATAAGATTCGAACTTTCAAATTACTTGCTTGTATTAGAACTTCATAATTGTAAATAAGTATATTGTCTAAAGTATAAAATAACGCATCATTATTTTTCACAATTTAAATTGCAACGTATTGTATAAATTTTTGGATTTTTTTAAATTTGAATTCATGACTGAGTAAATATTTGATTGTATTAAGCTAAATCATCATACCAAATTATAGCTCATCTTTAATACTTATATATCCGTTTTTTTCGTTGTACCCAAAATTTATTATTCATAATGATGTTCTGTTTAAATGTTTAATACCAATTTGCCTATATTATGACTTGTTTGTATTAGAATTTCTGAAATTACAACATTATATTCGTTTTTTTGCTGGTTAATTATCATATGACGGTTCGTTTAGGCAATATATATTTTTTATCTCAATATTTGATTCAAATTATTTCCTTTTGAAAAGATCATTAATAACCCGTGCAAATTGTAATAATATCGAAATGCAAAATTGTATGTTTGCGGGCAATTTTTATATTTATGTGTAATCCAAATTGTACTAATAAAAATTTACTAAATATAACTTAAGATAAATATTTATTCCCGTGCGATGCACGAACAAACAAATTTGGAGGAAAAAGCAAGGATGAAGGAGGGAAAATGAAAATGACAAAAATGCCCTCAACTTCTCCTATTTTATAATATGTTGATTAGAGTAGTTATAATAATAGAATAAAAATAAAAAACTTAAGCAAAATTGTCCCAATATGAGATACTTTCAATTCTAATTGAGAAACACTATTTAGAATCCAAAAAAGTAGTCAAATACAATTCAAGGAACATTATTAAAAACCCTTAAAAAGTAACATCAGTAACATTATTCAACCATGCACGTAAAATAAAACTAAATATAAGAGTATGTAAGACTATATATTGACTCTTTTTTCCTTCTTCTTCGACTTTGTTGATGAATATTGGTTTGAAACATCTTCATTAGATAAATCTTCTTTTTTCATTTATGATTCTGTTACCATTATCATGCATAAATCATTCTAGTGTCTAAAATTTTATTTGAGATTTTATGAAAGTGCCTATGCAAATAAGTTTTAATGCTATGAAAAATAGTAGTAGAAGTAAGGCCTACACTGAGGTAGAATATGCTAAAATTGGGATTTACATGTCCTTCATTTGAACCTCAAATCCTCAAGCATATACTTGATCCTATAGGCCATACTATCACAAACAAAAAACACCAATTAGGCTTTTAATAAAAAATATATATTACTCTTCAAATTTTCTACATGAATGATTCTAGAAAGATATAACAACTTCAATCTTCAATATAAATGAATAGTTAGGATTAGCCTACATCTATATAAATCAATTCTTTCTTATACACTTTAAAAAAGAAATTCTTTCTTATACTACTATCTCCTTTCTAATAATATATCTCAACATTGTCAATGCTTCAAATTGCAATAAGGAAGATTAGGATGACTACATAGTAAGGCTTCAAAATTTAATGAATAAAATGTGAACGAATATACATGAGAATTGATGACTTATGATAAAAAATGCAAATGAAAAATGTAATAATTTTCCAACAGAAATATGAAAAATGGGAATGATGATTGAAAATGATGATAATAAAAATACAAATTGGTAAAAATCAAAAAGCTGGATAGAATGGAATCCTTCACAACATAGATATACCATAAGAAGAAACTGACATAAGAAGTGTGAGTGACGGCTTCTAATTTCAAAAAAGAATTAAGTTAAATGGCCATACCAATCTTCACCCAAATAGCATTCATTTTCTCAAAGTTTACCCAAATAGCCTCCATCCTTTCAAACTGAGTACGAAAAGTATGTGGCCAAAATTGAGAAGATGACGAAATTAGACATTTCCGAACATGAAAACCTAAGCACCACCACTTCATGGGCATGACAATGAGAGATTTTATATATGTAAGACAAACTCAAGTTTTGTTTTTTTTTATCTCTATTTTTGCCATTCACAAATTCACAAATATGTATATGCTTGTACATATGTCTACCTGCCAAGTTTCCTTCTACTTCACGTGTAACCCGCCAGACCCCCAAATAACTACTTGAAACAAAATCTACAATAATCAGCGGTTATCACATGCTGAATGTAGTTACTATTCAGAATGAGAAAGTGTAACTTGCTTGTAACTTCATTTTCAAAATTTAAAATTAAAGCATGACATGTGGCAGCATAAAATTATAATATTTTGTAACTTTTAATGTGGAGGCTCCATTTTGAAATGGGAGAATGTGGAGCCTCCTTTGGGACATCTTTTTATACTAAAGGGAAAGATAAATATAATACAACTTTAATATCACAACATGTTATTTATGTAAAACAAATAAAAAATCCCAAAAAGTACCAACGTGCCAATAAAAAGATTGATGATTGACTATCACCTGCATAGGTTAAAATTTAGGAGTCCACTACATAAACAAACACACAAGTCAATCTCATAAGGAAAAAAAAAAAAAGGACGCAGACACACAGTTGTAAACCAACACAACAACATAAATACACACATAACTTAATATCTTATACAAAATCGCAGGAAAGAAACCATGAAAGAAATCTCTTAAAAAGTAAACCAAATTTGACTTCAAGAAAATCCCTTACTCTCTCAAAATTGACATAATGACCTTCAAATTAAAAAAGGGTCAATAGTCCCAAAAATCCTTCCAAACTTTCCTTTCTGGTGGCATATGAAAGAAGAGTATTTTCTTGTCATCAAAGAAAATTATCATAACCACCACTCCTGCTTATCTTCTGCGTGAATAAATAATAATTTATTTTGTGAGAGAGTGAAAATAAGATTATGCAAAAGTACCTAAACGATGAGCGAAGACTTCATCCCATGCCACTACTCAACTCAAAGGGACTACTAGAAAAAACACTTTTAAAATCGGTCATTTTGGACTTTTAATATCGGTCGTTGGGCTGACGAGGAAAACACTAATGTTAAAAGTCAATCTTTTAAACTCGGTCAAACGACCGAGTTAAAAGGTACTTTTAACATCGATCGTTTTAAACGACCGATTTTGAAAGTTAACATTCAAAATCAATCAGAGTAAACGACCGATCTTGAATGTCAACTTTCAAAATCGGTTGTTTTAAAACGACCGATTTTGAAAGTACTTTTTAACTCGATCATCACAATGACCGATTTCGTAAGTTTTTTTTTTAATAAAAGGGAAATTCTACACCATGCATGTATAGAATTTAACAACATAATGTCATGAATCAAAACAACATAATTACACCATGACACTACTAATTTATTATAAAACAATTAAAAATAAAAAATTATCATTCATATTTTTACATCATTAATAATAGAGATCAAATGAATCTAAAAAACAATAATAAATTCCTAATGAAAATCAATAAGAAATACATATAAAGTGAGCTACTAGTTACAAAAGTATAGCCCATTAATGTAATTGTATACAAATAAGACAACCAAGAGTAGCTCAAAGCCTATCTTGTTATATAAATAATTCACCTATACACCTAGAACCTCCACCAAGTGAGGCACCTTGTAGAGATTGAGCTTTCAACAATTGATCGCCGTCACCAGATAAGTGGGACAATATATTTCTGCTTGCTAAGCAAAAATGAAAGTATGAGCAGCACTAATCACAATCCAATAAGCAAATCCATAATCAAAGTATAAAGGATGAGTAAAGTAAATATGTTTAATATGATGCAAACTTCAATACAGAATTAATGGTACCATCAAGGTAAATCAAAAACAAATACATGCCATCAGCCTAACATATTAAGAATAACAAAATATCAAATTGATGGACTCTGGAAGGGCATATATAGAAGAAGACCTACTTCACTCTATATTAGAACACCACTACCATTTTTATGGGCTGCAATTGTAGTTGGACCAGTAAGAGTAGTTATCAAGAAGTATCCAGAAGAAAACTCTAAACTAAGGAGAGCCATCTAAACACTCTAAACTAGAATATGTAAGAGATTCTAACATTCATACATAAATACACATGTAATTCCATAACTAAGTAGTCATAACTCATAAGTTTAAGAGCAATTATATATATTTTTATTAGATCATCAAAAAAATTATCAAAATCACACACAGGTAACTGAAATGTCCAACCAATTAACTGAAGAATCAATGTGTATGAAGCTATGTTTTGATGAGGAAAACATTGTGATGAAATCAAGTGAAAGCAAGACTAAACATTGTGATGAAATCAAGTGAAAGCAAGACTAAACATTGTGATGAAGTCAAGTGAAAGCAAGTCTCCCAAAGAACAAAAGCAACAATGTTCAAGAGCTAAATGTTACAAAGAAATGATAAAGAGAAGAAGAAAGCAAATTTTACAAGAAGAGAGAATCAACTAATCTCTAGACAAGCAAGCAAGGAATCAAAGTTTCATAGAGTTATTTTATATTTTGCTTTGAGTCCTTAGGTTGTTGGGTAGAGTTAGTTTTGGGTAGTGAATCTCAATTAATTAATTTTGATCAAATTAATTTTGAGTTTCATAAAATCAATTAATTAAAATATGTTGATGCATATTTTTCAAAAATGTTTTATAAATATTTTTAGGATGCATCAATAAGTGGCTTAATATTTTAATTAAGGTTGAAAAGAATTGATTTTAATAGTTAAAGTTTTGAAAATATTTTTTGCTAAATTAATAAACAAAAGTTACAGTGACTAACCGGTTAGTCATACCCAGTAACCGGTTAGTGACTGTTAAGTTTGTTAAAAATTCAGTTTTATGTTTTCATTCATTATGGGTATCTATATAAACCATTCTTACACCTTAATGAAAATATAGAATCACTCAAATACGTTTTATATCCAGAGAAACAAGCCACACACTCTCTCTTAAATTGAAAAGATCAAAAGTTTTCTTTTACATCTTGTTATCATCTTTTCTACAAACACAAGAATCTCATAATCAACTTGTTCATTGTTATTTGATTGAGATTCATTAGGTTCTGATTTTCTGTAATTCTATGGTGTTGTAATCATTGCATTCAAGGCAAAATAGTCTACAACAAATTGAAGCAAAAGGAAGTCTTGATTAAGGTGTAATCAAGCAAAGTGAAGGTTTCTTGGTTGAGAAATAATCAAGGAATTGAAGAAGTCTAAGTGGATAGAGATTCACATAGCAAGAGGGTAGAATTAGAAGATCAAGGAGGGTTTCATAACAAGAGTGAGGTATCTCTTGGTAGCTATCAAGTGAGGAATCTTGAGAGGCTTAACTTGTAATCAAGGATCTTTAATTCTAGTGAAGAAATCTCTCTTTGTTGAAGATGGGACTGGATGTAGCTCTCAAGTGGGTGAGAGTGAACCAGGATAAATCTCTTGTGCAGTATCTCTTCCCTAATCTCTTTAATTTCTGCATTATTCATTGTTCTTGCATGAAAACCTAGAAAAGTGATTTTCAAATTAATTGAATCAATTTGTTAGTAATTGTACAAATTAATTTGGGGAAAATCATTTTAAAACATCTGTTTAATTGTTTTAATTCTTGGGTTGAAGTATTTCTGCGTTTTACTCTGAGTTCTTGATTGAATTGCAATTGTATTCAAAACTGGTTCAGACACTAACCGATTAGTAAGCTTAGTAACCGGTTAGTCACTGACGTTTGGTTAAAGAAATTCTGTTTTAACCACGTTTTGTTTGAGCTTTGCGAAAATTGTTCAAGGTTGTTTTAACACCTATTCAACCCCCCCTTCTAGGTGTTCTTACGTGTTCATACTATACCACTTGTATTCCATCAAGTGGTATCAGAGCTTTGGTCGGTTAAGATCAAAGCTTAAACGCTTTTACCGGAAAAGATCCTTTTGGTTTACAATGGATAGCATGTTTAATAATTTGAATATTTTAAATGTTGATGATAAGACTATGAAATTGCTAATGAGTAAATTCTTGGAGTTTATGAAAAGTGAAGGAATTTTGCTTATTCAAGAAAGAAGAGAAAAATCATGTGTCTCACATCAACACAAGTCAAAAAGAAGAAATTTCAGCAAACAAGATGTTACAAGTTTCAACCAAGACAATAAGACTAAGAAGATTTCAAAGGAAAAGCTCAAGTGTCATGAATGTAGAAAAGAGGGACACATCAAATTTGAATGTCCTCAATACTTGAAGAAACTTGAAGATGACAAGAAGAATAACCAAGAATTCAATTCAAAAGTGAATGAAGTTGTGCAAGGTATTTCGGAAGAAGATGGATTCTCAAATTCATGTTTCATTGCATTGCTCGATGAAGAGGCTTCTCAAAGTGACAAAACCATCTTACTTGATAGTGATAGTGAAAATGAGGTATCCTCTTGTTCTTCTTCTAATTCAAATTCACCATCCTATAATACTTTGTACAATACATATGAAGAAATGTGTATTGAATTTAAGAAACTTGTTAAAGTTCATGAAAAACAGAAAAAGGTTATTTTGAAGCATCAACAAAATATTGTTGAAATGGAAAATTATATAAATGAGTTGAAGCTTCAAAATGAATCTTTGAATCTTAAAAATTCCCCCATTATTCATGATTGTGAAAATTGTAGTAATGCTGTCCCAACTTGTGAGAAATGCAAAATGCTTGAAAATGAAAATGACATTTTGAAAAATAGACTTGCATCATTCACAAGAGGAGATAAGCATTTAAACAATTTACTTTCTAGTCAAAGAAATTTTTCGAATAGATCCGGATTAGGCTATGTCCATGGAAAGAAAAGAAAAATAAATGTTGTTGGCTCATTTTCTAAAATTGATTTTTCAATTAAGCCAACTTGTTTTTATTGTGGAAAACATGGACATACAAATAATATTTGTGAAATAAAAAGGTTTGGAGTACCTAATGGATTGTTTGAGTGGGTTAAGAAAGGTCAAAGTCCTTTATCTAACAAAAATGGACCCAAAACCATTTGGGTACCAAAAACCAAGGCTTGAGTTATTTTGTAGGTATGCTTGAAGGGAATGCACTATGATTTGGATATATTTCAGTACCTTCAAAGAAGATAAATTGGTATGAATTCATAATTTCAAATATCTCAAGTAAGTCCTTCAACCATGATAATATTATAGAATTTATCCTTTTCATGGTGAGTGCTTTTTTATCAACTTTTGTGCACTTGTTCAATTTACTAATGTTGTTGAAATTGAATATATGGATTGAAATATATTTTATTTGATGTGCTAGTTGATGAATATTGAATTTGTATGGTTTAATGGGAAAATATGTGTTATTATGAGTTTTTCTCTCTTTATTGTATATGTATGCAAACTTATATGACATTGTGTGAATTTATATGGATATTGAGTTTATGAGGTTTGGAAAACTTTTATTAATTTTTGATAAAGCTTTTTCAATTTTTAAATATATGATTTTTTTTCTGTGAAAATTGAATTTTGTTTAATTTCTGCAATTTTCACTGACTGGTTACAGTGGCTAACCGGTTAGTGAACTTACTAACCGGTTAGCACGTAACAGTTCAGAAAAATAAAAGCTTTTTAAAAACAGTTTTCACTCATTCTTCTTTCTATCTCAAACTCGTTTTTCCCTTTCTAAAACCCTAGCACACGATTTTTCTTCAATCTTCATCAAATTAATTTAGTTTCTTCATTGTTTCATCATATCTCATCATCATCATACACGTTTTCATCACCCATCATCCTATTTGTGCCCAAAATTCGTTTTCCCCCTTTCTAAAACCCTAGACCGAATCTCTCCCATCTTCAACCATGTCTTCCTCAAAGAGAACAAGGGTAAAGAGCACAACAAACAGACCTTCAAGGAGGAACAGAGATGATTTCTTTGAAGAAACCAACTGTTAACAGAGGTTTGATGGTTTCTCTTCAAGAAAGTTTGGGTTAATTAGGTGGATGGATTTTGATTGGTGTAGTGCTAATCTTTTTGATTTCCATAGGCTCCTAAATTTTCAGGGTCTTAGGAGGATTTTAGAACTGAAAGGCAAAATTTACCCTAGGTTAGTAAGAGAGTTCTATTCTAACCTTACTCTTAGAGATGATGTCTTTCACACCAAAGTCAATGGAGTAGTTTTTACTGTGACTGAAGAGGATTTCCTTAGTGTTGCTGGTGTTAGGGCTATAGGTACCTTCTGGGGGGATGATCATGATGATAGAATAGCACAGTGTAACCCGGAAGATGTATACCGTAATAGTCTTAGGAACGCTGACTTGTACTCTGCAGGGGATAGAAAGGCTGTAGGAAATTTGACTGTGGACGATCGGTTGATTGTGTATGTTATTACATACATTCTTACCCCTAGAACCTCTACCAACCATTCCCAGGTTTTTGAAACCGATTTGAGGTATCTGTATGCTATTCAGAATAGGATTCAAGTAAATTGGGTAAGGATTATGTCTTTTTTTTATGAAAGACGCAGCCAAGTCGACTAGTGGTAGCCTTCCCTATGCTATTTTTGTTAGCAAGCTCATAGAAAGGAAGAATATCACTATTTCAGCCGCTGAGGAGATTCTTGAGCATTCTCCTTCTCTTCACTGCATTGGGTCTAGAGTCCTTCATTATGCTGGTATTAAACAACACAAGAGGTTGGATAATCGTTGGAAGTGGAACGATGACATTGCCTTGTTGGATGCTCAATTGGATGAAGAAGAAAGGCAACAAAAAGAGAATGAGGATGCTGCTCAAGATGTTCATATGGTGAGCAGCGATGACAGTGATGAAGATGAGGATGAGGATGAGAATGAGGATGGAGGTAATGATAATGCTGCTGAGATGGATGAAGGTGATAATGAAGAAAATGCTGGTTCAGTTCCGGTTGCTAATTCTCAACCTAGAACTACTCATGATGTTGGTGGTTCAGGTTATGCATCAGGCT
Source organism: Crotalaria pallida (assembly GCA_037953625.1). NCBI lineage: Eukaryota > Viridiplantae > Streptophyta > Magnoliopsida > Fabales > Fabaceae > Crotalaria > Crotalaria pallida. The sequence goes on along the minus strand of CM075650.1, from coordinate 43,266,496 downwards.
CGTTTGATTTTGCAGCCATGGAGGAGCGTCTCAATGCACGGATTGATTCCGGTTTTGATCGGATCAATAGTCGGATGGATGGATTCCAAGCAACTTATGAGAGAGACTTGGAACGTCTCATGTTTTTGATGAGGACTTTTGGATCATCTTCCGCACCTCAAGCACCTCCTCCAAGTGAAGACTAGTGACCTTTAGGATTGCATTAGTATCATGTTTTAAGTCTGGTTTTACAAATGTATTTTGGTGGTTTTTGGATGTAATTTGGTTTCATGTATTTTCAGCTTGATTTAAGACATATGGTTATGTACTTTGGCTGGTTACTTTATGATTTTGTAATGAACCTTTTATGAATGAATCTATGTTAATGTTAATTTCAATTATGTTTCATTTATGGTTCATTTTATTTTGGTCAAGTATATGCCTATAAATTCTGCTGAAAAGTGCAAATGCATACTGCCATAATGCTTTGTTTGATATTTCAGATTTGAATATAGTTCTTTGATACACCTTTGTGAATCATACATAATGAGTTGGATCCTTAAATTTATGTTGTTCTACTTTATTATGGTCCATATGTATGTATGTATCCTGCATGATTGGTATTGGCCTTTATTTGATAAGTTTTGGATGTTGCAAAGTGGTCATATCAATTCTGCCATGATTTTCTGGTATCTGACAGGTACTAACCGGTTAGTAGCCTGTGTAACCGGTTAGTGTGACAGCCTGACAGTAAAATAGTGTGTTTTTCAGTGTATTTTTGACCATTATGTTGGTTATTTAATCTGCACATGGTGAATTACTATTTGATTACTATTTTGGACATGTGTGGTATGCTCTCATGAGGTTTTAGTTATAATACATTGATATACATGCATATAATCACTGCAATTTACAGCTTTTCACAACTGATTTTTAACACGATTTTATAATTCATATAGTGTGTAATTGACTGTAAATTTTCTATGACTTTGAAGTATTCCATGTATGCATTATATTTACTCTTTGAAAACTTATTTTTAAATGCATTGGATACTAGTTTCGAAGTCTCAAAGTCAGGATTTTAATTCTGATTTTTGCAGTATTCTGAACTGCAGAGGCTAACCGGTTAGTAGCCTTTGTAACCGGTTAGTAACTGACAGTTAGCAGTTTTTTTAATTAATTTTCTTTCACCTTTGGCAATATTTTATACTTCTTTTATGCTTTTTGATCATGCCAAAAGGGGGAGAAAGGTGTTGTTTTGTTCTTTTATGCAGGGGGAGAAAAGTGAAAAGTTGTTGATATTTTCAAGGCTTATGTTGAGGGGGAGCATTGATTCATTCTATGAAGTTTGAAGCAAAAGGAAAGCAACTGTTCATTAATCAACACCAAATTCAAAACAATGTTTGTCATCATCAAAAAGGGGGAGATTGAAGAATCAATGTGTGTGAAGCTATGTTTTGATGAGGAAAACATTGTGATGAAATCAAGTGAAAGAAAGACTAAACATTGTGATGAAATCAAGTGAAAGCAAGACTAAACATTGTGATGAAGTCAAGTGAAAGCAAGTCTCCCAAAGAACAAAAGCAACAATGTTCAAGAGCTAAATGTTACAAAGAAAAGATAAAGAGAAGAAGATAGCAAATTTTACAAGAAGAGAGAATCAACTAATCTCTAGACAAGCAAGCAAGGAATCAAAGTTTCATAGAGTTATTTTATATTTTTCTTTGAGTCCTTAGGTTGTTGGGTAGAGTTAGTTTTGGGTAGTGAATCTCAATTAATTAATTTTGATCAAATTAATTTTGAGTTTCATAAAACCAATTAATTAAAATATGTTGATGCATATTTTTCAAAAATGTTTTATAAATATTTTTAGGATGCATCAATAAGTGGCTTAATATTTTAATTAAGGTTGAAAAGAATTGGTTTTAATAGTTAAAGTTTTGAAAATATTTTTTGCTAAATTAATAAACAAAAGTTACAGTGACTAACCGGTTAGTCATACCCAGTAACCGGTTAGTGACTGTTAAGTTTGTTAAAAATTCAGTTTTATGTTTTCATTCTTTATGGGTATCTATATAAACCATTCTTACACCTTAATGAAAATATAGAATCATTCAAATACGTTTTATATCCAGAGAAACAAGCCACACACTCTCTCTTAGATTGAAAAGATCAAAAGTTTTCTTTTACATCTTGTTATCATCTTTTCTACAAACACAAGAATCTCATAATCAACTTGTTCATTGTTATTTGATTGAGATTCATTAGGTTCTAATTTTCTGTAATTCTATGGTGTTGTAATCATTGCATTCAAGGCAAAATAGTCTACAACAAATTGAAGCAAAAGGAAGTCTTGATTAAGGTGTAATCAAGCAAAGTGAAGGTTTCTTGGTTGAGAAATAATCAAGGAATTGAAGAAGTCTAAGCGGATAGAGATTCACATAGCAAGAGGGTAGAATTAGAAGATCAAGGAGGGTTGCATAACAAGAGTGAGGTATCTCTTGGTAGCTATCAAGTGAGGAATCTTGAGAGGCTTAGCTTGTAATCAAGGATCTTTAATTCTAGTGAAGAAATCTCTCTTTGTTGAAGAGGGGACTGGATGTAGCTCTCAAGTGGGTGAGAGTGAACCAGGATAAATCTCTTGTGCAGTATCTCTTCCCTAATCTCTTTAATTTCTGCATTATTCATTGTTCTTGCATGAAAACCTAGAAAAGTGATTTTCAAATTAATTGAATCAATTTGTTAGTAATTGTACAAATTAATTTGGGGAAAATCATTTTAAAACATCTGTTTAATTGTTTTAATTCTTGGGTTGAAGTATTTCTGCGTTTTACTCTGAGTTCTTGATTGAATTGCAATTGTATTCAAAACTGGTTCAGACACTAACCGGTTAGTAAGCTTAGTAACCGGTTAGTCACTAACATTTGGTTAAAGAAATTCTGTTTTAACCACGTTTTGTTAGAGCTTTGCGAAAATTGTTCAAGGTTGTTTTAACACCTATTCAACCCCCCCTTCTAGGTGTTCTTACGTGTTCATACTATACCACTTGTATTCCAACATTAACAACTTAACAAATTCATTTTTTTGAATTTGAAAAGTAGGCAATACTACCATTACATGGTAAGCCCATGTTTTGAGGAAGTGGAAAAACAAAAGGTTGTTAGAAAAATTTATTATAAACACACTCCTAGAGCTATGCGGAAAATGCATCAGAGAAAGAAAGAAAGAAAAAAAAAGAGAGAAAAGAAAAGAAAATTCTTTTCTAATAATGTGAGAGAGGGTGTGAGAGAAAATAATACACCGAGTTGGGTATTATTTGTATTACTCCTTATAATAAATTATAGTATTTGAATAGGAGGGAATCTTACTGGGAAACACTATATTCATATCTCTTCTATGAGAAGAGAGGAAATGATATTGTAATTGTAATTATCCTGCATATAGTGGAATAATTTTTCGGAGGTTGTCCCGTGGTTTTTTTTCTCTCAGTATTTGAGTTTTTCCACGTTAAAAAATATCGGTATCTTTTTATTTGATTGCTTTGCAAAACTTATTCCCGCTGCATTGTAATATAATTTAATTTACATTGTGAATCGATCCTAGAGCCCAACAAGTGGTATCAGAGCTCCTTGTTGAGTTGGGATTGTGTTGTGTAATTAAATGGAGACGACTACAGGCACCATGATGGTGTTGGCAGCTGCAAATTACTCCATTTGGAAGCCAAGAATGGAGGATATACTTTTCTGCAAGGATCTATATGATCCTGTTGAAAAGGGAGATGCAAGGCCAGATTCAATCAAAGAGGAAGATGGAAAAAGATGCACCGGGAGGCCATTGGAACAATCAGGCAGTGGGTGGACATTAGTGTGTTCCACCATGTGGCCACAGAGACGAATGCCTAGACTTTGTGGAAGAATTTACAAAATCTCTATGAAAGGAAGACTGCGCAGAATAAAGATTTCACGATCAGAAAGCTGGCGAACCTAAAATATAGAGAAGGAAGATCTGTCGCTGAACACTTGAGCGATTTTCAAGATTTAGTAAATCGATTAACTGTAATGAAACTAGTGCTAGACGGAGAATTACAAGCACTACTACTTCTGAGTTCTTTGTCGGACAGCTGGGAAACCTTGGTGGTGTCATTAAGCAACTCTACATCAGATGGACAACTATAATTGACACAAGTCAAAGATAGTATGTTCAATGAGGAAGCTAGGAGGAAAGGTATGGGGGTAGACAACTCCCAAGCTCTTGTCACAAAAAATAGGAGAAGAAGTAAAAGTAGAGGTCGATCTAACAAATTCAAAGAGAGATCTCAGTCCCCGTTTAGAAGGAAGTTTAGATGTTTCCAATGTGGCGAAGAAGGACACATCAGAAGGAATTGCAAATCTCGGAAGAACCGAGATAAGAATCGGAGTAATAGGGCAGATGATGAAAATACCACAACCGTTGTGACAAACGGGGAAGTGGTGTTGTTCACCTTAGGTGACGAAGATGCCATGTCGTAGACTCGTGATGAGTGGGTCGTTGACTCGGCAGCATCGTATCAAGCCACTCCTAACAAGGACTTCTTTACTTCATACAAAGCAGGAGACTTTGACAAAGTAAAGATGGGTAATAATAGAAATGCAGACATTGTCGGAGTTGGTAACATGTGCATCCAAACTAATGTGGGTTGCACATTAACATTGAAGGATGTGCGACATGTGCCGGACCTGCGCCTTAATTTGATCTCGGTGAATGCTCTGGATCACGCTGGATACAATAGTAATTTTGGTGATGGTAAATGGAAGCTTTCCAAAGGATCTATGGTTATTTCTCGAGGAAAGGTGTATAACACCTTGTACAAAACTCAAGTCAAGCATATTGGAGATGAATTGAATGCAGTCGAGAATGATGGTTCACCTAATTTGTGGCACAAAAGACTGGGTCATATGAGTGAGAAAGGATTGCATATTTTGGCAAGGAAGTCCCTCATTCCATACGCCAAAGGCACAAAATTAAATCCTTGTGATCACTGTTTATTTGGCAAGCATCATAGAGTTTCTTTCAGCAAACGATTAAAGCTGGAGAAGAATATTTTGGATATGGTTCACTCTGATGTATGCGGTCCCATGGAGGTGGAGACTCTAGGCAGTAGCAAATACTTCTTGACATTTATTGATGACGCTTAAAGAAAAGTATGGGTGTACTTTCTAAAGAGGAAGGACGAGGTTTTTCAATACTTCAAAAGGTTTCATGCCATGGTGAAGAGACAAACCAGGAAACCTTTGAAGTGTCTTTGTAGTGACAATGAGGGTGAGTACATTTCCCATGAATTCAAAAACTATTGTTTTGAGCATGGCATCAGACATGAGAAGACAGTTCCTGGCACCCCACAACATAATGGTGTTGCCGAAAGAATCAACAAAACCATTATGGAAAGGTTCAGATGTATGCTAAGAATGACTAAATTGCCTAAGCCATTCTGGGGTGAAGCTGTTCAAACATCGTGCTACTTGATTAACAGGTCTCCGTCTATTCCTTTAGGCTTTGACATCCCCGAGAGAGTATGGTCCGGACATGATATAAAATACTCTCATTTGAGGGTGTTTGGATGCAAAGCCTTTGCTCATGTAAGTAAGGAGCAGAGACAAAAACTGGATGACAGAGTCATTTCTTGCATTTTTTTAGGCTATGGAGATGAGGAATTTGGTTACAGGTTATGGGATCCCGAAAAGAAGAGAGTCATTAGAAGCAGAGATGTAGTATTCCATGAGCAAGAAACTATGTCAGATTCTGATACTCTAGAGAAAACCAAAGAATCTGGTGGTATTGTTGATCTTACACCAGACTCTCCTCTTAAAAAAAATGCCACAAGAGGGGGAGAGCTTGGTGACCATGGGGTTGATGAAGAGCCGATAGTAGAAAACGTTCAAGATGAAGGAGGTGTCAAGCAGGGGGAGCAAATCCCTGTACCAGAACTCCGAAGATCTAATAGATTGCATTTTCCATCAAGAAGGTACCCCACTTCAGAGTTTATCCTTCTCACTGATGAGGGGGAGCCTGAAGGTATTGAGGAAGTTCAGACTCATAAAGATAAGTTCGAGTGGATGAAAGCCATGCAAGAAGAGATGGATTCCTTGCGAAAGAATGATACTTATGAGCTGGTGGAACTTCCTAAAGGCAGGAAAGCCTTGAAAAATAAATGGGTATTCAAGCTCAAGAAAGATGGTGATAAGCTAGTCAAGTATAAAGCTCGCTTGGTTGTGAAAGGATTTGGACAAAAGCGAGGAATAGATTTTGACGAAATTTTCTCTCCAGTAGTCAAAATGAGTTCCATTCGAGTTATACTCGGATTAACAACTAGCTTGGATATGGAACTTGAGCAATTAGATGTAAAGACTGCGTTTCTCCATGGTGATTTGGAGGAAGAGAGCTACATGGATTAGCCAGAAGGTTTTGAAGAAGCTGGAAAGGAACACATGGTTTGCAGATTAAAGAAGAGTCAGTATGGATTGAAGCAGGCTCCCAGACAGTGGTATAAGAAATTCGACTCGTTCATGATGAATCATGGATATGCCAAAACTGATGCAGATCATTGTGTATATGTCAAAATATTTCCAGGTAATAAATTCATTATCCTTTTACTGTATGTGGATGACATGCTAATAGTGGGACAAGACTCGAAAATGATTGATGATTTGACGAAGGAGTTATCAAAATCCTTGATATGAAGAACCTAGGCCCTGCAAAGCAAATTTTGGGCATGCAAATTTTTCAAGATCGGAAGGCTAAAAAGCTTTGGTTATCACAGGAAAGATATGTGGAATGGGTTCTAGATAGGTTCAATATGAAAAATGCTAAGCCAGTTAGTACACCAATGCCCAATCATTTTAAACTTAGTAAAAGGATTTGCCCCAGTAGCGAAGAAGAAAAGAAACACATGGCTAATGTGCCATACTCCTCAGCAGTTGGGAGTTTGATGTATGCCATGGTTTGTACCCGACCAGATATCGCTCATGCAGTTGGCGCCATTAGCAGGTATCTTTCCAATCCAGGTAAAGATCATTGGGAAGTGGTAAAGTGGATCTTGAGATACTTGAAAGTTAGCCCTAAAGCATGCTTATGCTTTGGAGGATCTGAAGCATTATTAGAAGGCTATGCTGATGCGGAAATGGCAGGTGATCTTGATGGTAGAAAGTCTACCTCCGGATTTGTATTCACCTTTTCAGGGGGAGCTCTGTCTTGGCAATCAAAATTGAAAAAGTGTGTTGCATTATCAACTACTGAAGCCGAATACATTGCCATGACAGAAGCAGGTAAAGAAATGCTTTGGTTGAAGAAAATTCTTCAACAATTGGGAATCAAGCAGGAAAAGTCTGTTATCCATTGCGATAGTCAAAGTGCATTGGATCTAAGCAAGAATGCTATGTACCACTCGCGTACTAAGCACATTGATGTTAGATACCATTGGCTACGTCAAGCAATTGAAGAAAAAGAGTTCAAGTTGGAAAAGATTCACACAGATAATAATCCTACTGACATGATGACAAAAGTTGTAGCTCTTGAAAAGCTTCAATTTTGTGCCAGATTGATTGGCATGAATCCCAAATGAATATAGAAGGTTTTCTCGATTGGCTGGAGGGGGAGAATTGAAATGTCCAGCCAATTAACAACTTAAAAAATTCATTTTTTAGATTTGAAAAGTTGGCAATACTACCATTACATGGTAAGCCCATGTTTTGAGGAATTGGAAAAACAAAAGGTTGTTAGAAAAATTTATTATAAATACACTCCTAGAGCTATGCGGAAAATGCATCAGAGAAAGAAAGAAAGAAAAAAAAGAGAGAAAAGAAAAAAAAATTCTTTTCTAATAAAGTGAGAGAGGGTGTGAGAGAAAATAATACACCAAGTTGGGTATTATTTGTATTACTCCTTAGTACTATAATAAATTATAGTATTTGAACAGGAGGGAATCTCACTGGGAAACACTATATTCATATCTCTTGTATGAGAAGAGAGGAAATGATATTGTAATTGTAATTATCCTGCATATAGTGGAATAATTTTTCGGAGGTTGTCTTGTGGTTTTTTTTCTCTCAATATTTGAGAGTTTTTCCACGTTAAAAAATATCGGTGTCTTTTTATTTGAATGCTTTGCAAAACTTATTCCCGCTGCATTGTAATATAATTTACATTGTAATATAATTTAATTTACATTGTGAATCGAATCCTAGAGCCCAACAGTAACGTGCCCAAACTCTTCTGGCTTGGTAGAAGGTTAACCAAAGTTAAAGTTTGGAGTAACCAACTTAACATGCCCCCTACAAATACATACAAAATGTGTTTTCTTGCTAATTGAAGGCATTGGAACTTTTTCAAAGGCTGTGATACTCCTTTTGAATACAATGGTAACTTGATACAAGTGATACATAAGCAACATCAAGAATTCATTAGAAACCAAGTTTTGATAAATATAAAGCAAAATATCAAGCTGCAAAAGGAAATTACCCTAGGAATATATATGTGATAAGTATAATTAGAAATGCCTTCCCAGTACCTGAAATATTATTTATTATTTTATAGCCAGTAAATTTGAGCAAAGCTACCTGCACAACAAGTGGAATGAAAGAAATAAAGATTACTAATAGGCAAATTTCAGATAAAAGTAAAAAACAAAATACTAATAATACCAACGAGCAACAACCAAAGTTATTAAACAATTAGTAAATGAAATATTCAAAACGCAAATGCCTAAAAGTATCCCAATTTAGCAGTTGTGCTACTGCTAAAGAAGCATCCTTAAAGATGAGTGTTGTGCTCCAACCAATGATTGACATTGCCATAAAATGAAATATCCTAACTTTTAACCAGATAGATTATTAAACCTAGTCACCAAAAGTTGGTCCAACAGTCCAAGAACTTTCGACACACGCACGTTCACCAAAAGGACTGAACAATGTATCCAATAAACAAAAGGCATCAAAACAATGTAAGAACATATTAGGAATTGATTCTTTACAAGCACCAAAAGGCATTAAATGACAGGAAGTTAGAGTGCACAATTGATCGAGGCCGTACCCGATACAAATAAAAACAGTTTAAGTATAGTACTAGGAAGTGACTCCTAGGTCGTCTCCCAAGGAATATCTTATCAAGCAAAAGGTCGAACACATAGTATGCATAGAAAACAGGGTTTTTTTTTTGTATTGAATATTGAATAATTGAAATCAAAACAGAATTAAATCAAAACGAAGAAACAGATAAGGAAAAGCGGATAAACCCCTTTGGCTCGCGTTCACAACTCTATCATCGGTCACAAAAGATCAATTTCTTTCCTCTTCACTGTCCAACTCGTGAGAATTAAATACTAAGCGAAAATTCAATTCTCACCCCAAAACCCAAACCTCTAATTAAGCATTAAAAGCCAAAGCATGGAGTTTTTACGAGTTTGCATAAATTAAGCATTCATACACATGGATTATCTCTATACAATGGAACTAAGCGAACCATAACATATCAATAAGCATGAAAACAGTGAATAAAAACGAAATAGCATTAAGAACAAAACCTCAAGAGTATGTGATACATTACCAAAGGGATTTAACCTAAGAGTTTAGCCTTCCATGATGAAACAAGTCAAAAACGTGTAGAAAAAAGGGAAGAGAGAGAAACCCTAGCAGCCACCACAAGCTTGGAGAGAAAAGCTAAGCCTTCTCTATGAGAGAGAACGTAAAAAACGTGAATGGAAGGTCTCTCCAGGGTTTACACGAATTTGGCTTTTTAAATCACAAAACGGGCCTAAATCATGGGCCCAAATCCTAAGGAAAGCTTATCTCTAAATTAAATCTAAATATATCTTATAGATAAAATCTAAATCTTAAAAGATATAACTAAATCTCAACTAATCCTAAAGATAGATTACAATCTTCACTTCATCATATATCTTCTCTTCCAACATTAAATCTTCATTCCCAAAATGTCCAAAAAGCCCTTGTGCCAAATATGACCTGAAAATAGAAATAGAATTAATTAGGCTAAATAATCCCAAATTAAACAATATTCAGAATATTAGTCCAATAAACTCTAAATCACTAAATCAAGCTAAACAATGTCAAATAGGCAACAAGTATCAATAATAGGAGTAAAATAATGCAAGGAATAATGGAAAATAAAATGCTCATCAAATACCCCCACACTTATCCTTTTGCACTCCTGGGCAAAACTAAGAATTAGGACTGAGAAAATCAATATGCACCAAAGTGAATCATGTAACAAGATTACTAAAACTAATGAATGCAAACCTAAGAGATTACATACTTCACAATGAATTCTAGGAAATGCAAAGAAATGGGCAAAATCGAGCACATGAAGAAAATAAGGACCAAAGAATCAAGGCATCCATGAACATCATCCAATTATTTCAAATATGCAAAGAAAACCAATGACATCAAGAGGGTAGTCACAAAGATGATAGAAACTCACAAGGATCACTCAATAGTGTTTACACTCAAGTGTTTAAGGTTAATCAGTGTTTACACTCAAGGCACATCATGAAAAACAAACACAACCATAGGCTTGACAAGCCTCTAACATCAACAATCAATACACATGCACATTAAGATCAAAAGGTCTTTTCAGGGTTGTAATGGGGCCAAGGACAAGGTAGGATAAAAATATGGGAAATGTAGCTAAAACCCAAGGAAATAAAGGAGCAATGGGGAACAAGTAAAAAAAAATAAGCACAATCCACCCCAGAATGAAATGGTAAACATAACAACAACCTCTAATTCCAAACCTCCATGCCTCAATCAACCTTTTATTCCATTTTTTTTTGTTTTTTTTTCATCTTCTTCTTCTTTTTTTTTTTGAATTGCATTACATTGCAGAACTTCATGAACGAAAGAAAAGAAGAAACAATAAAAATGGCATAATGAGATAAAGCCATAATTACATCACCGACCATAGAGGCAAAACCCAGAACTCACAAGAGATGAAGAAAAAAGCACCCTTGCTTACTTAATACCCATTCCCAAAACAATTCCAAAGCTCCAACATTCCCTAAGGTTAGGACAATCATGGTTTTTCAGTCATAGGCTTGTAATGAGCTAAAGAACAAAGAAAAGGGATATAAAGGCTCAAAGGGGCTATCAAAGGATAAATTCATTCAAGGTAGGCTCATATGGCTAGTGGCTTATTCAAGAAAAAAAACAATGCCTAAATCATTTCAAAATGTGCATGGGAATATCAAGTATCAACAAGAGTCAAGTCAAGTTCTAGAGTGCAAGTAATCCAGAGTGCAATCACACATGAAAGAAAAATTAGGTGGCATATATAGCAATCCACCCACAATTAAGGCTCAAATCCTCACAAAAGGGACAATTCTATCACAATGTTACCACCTCTTAATTATCAAAAGCAACTTTACACACAGAAATGCATGAATTCAGACACAAGATACCAAGACTCTACTAAATTGAAGCAAAAACATGCAAGAAAATGCCCAAAACTTAGCAAAACCTAAAAAATCAAAGAAAAAATATGCAACCTAAACTACTCTCCCCCCCACACTTAAATCACACATTGTCCTCAATGTAAAACAAATAGCAGAATCAGACAGATATAGACAAGTGGAATAAAAGTAGTAAAGAAGGAGAAAAGAAGACTCCCTAAATCATGGTGGGTCAAAAATGGGGTCGACCAATGAGGCTTCCTCCACAGGTGCATCATCCAAAGTAGGAGAGGTTAGGAAAGGCTTGAGTCGGTGGCCATTGACTTTGAAGCTCTTGTCTGTGGACTCACTCTTGATCTCCACAGTGCCATAAGGAAACACCTGGGTGACTACAAACGGTCCAATCCATTTAGAGCGGAGCTTTCCACTCATGATTCCAAGCCTAGAGTTGTAGAGCAACACTTTTTGACCAACCAAGAACTCCTTTCTGCAAATTGAGCTATCATGGAGCTTCTTGGTCTTCTCTTTGTAGAACTTGGAATTCTCATAGAACTCCAAACGGATCTCATCTAGCTCACTCAACTGCAGCTTCCTCTCCTCACCCGCCTGATCAAGAGCTAAGTTACATTTCTTCACAACCCAATATGCACGGTGCTATACTAACTACGACACAAACTAACTAGACCCTAAATCAGTGCAACTTCAACCGGTTATCAGAATTGACTACTAGACCCTAAATCAGACACGACACACTATAATAACTATACTAACTACGACACAAACTAACTACTAATGACCTTTGGCAAGAACCGATATTCCCCGGCAGCGGCGCCAAATTTGATCGAGGCCGTACCCGATACAAATAAAAACAGTTTAAGTATAGTACTAGGAAGTGACTCCTAGGTCGTCTCCCAAGGAATATCTTATCAAGCAAAAGGTCGAACACATAGTATGCATAGAAAACAGGGGGGTTTTTTTTTTGTATTGAATATTGAATAATTGAAATCAAAATAGAATTAAATCAAAACGAAGAAATAGATAAGGAAAAGCGGATAAACCCCTTTGGCTCGCGTTCACAACTCTATCATCGGTCACAAAAGATCAATTTCTTTCCTCTTCACTGTCCAACTCGTGAGAATTAAATACTAAGCGAAAATTCAATTCTCACCCCAAAACCCAAACCTCTAATTAAGCATTAAAAGCCAAAGCATGGAGTTTTTACGAGTTTGCATAAATTAAGCATTCATACACATGGATTATCTCTATACAATGGAACTAAGCGAACCATAACATATCAATAAGCATGAAAACAGTGAATAAAAACGAAATAGCATTAAGAACAAAACCTCAAGAGTATGTGATACATTACCAAAGGGATTTAACCTAAGAGTTTAGCCTTCCATGATGAAACAAGTCAAAAACGTGTAGAAAAAAGGGAAGAGAGAGAAACCCTAGCAGCCACCACAAGCTTGGAGAGAAAAGCTAAGCCTTCTCTATGAGAGAGAACGTAAAAAACGTGAATGGAAGGTCTCTCCAGGGTTTACACGAATTTGGCTTTTTAAATCACAAAACGGGCCTAAATCATGGGCCCAAATCCTAAGGAAAGCTTATCTCTAAATTAAATCTAAATATATCTTATAGATAAAATCTAAATCTTAAAAGATATAACTAAATCTCAACTAATCCTAAAGATAGATTACAATCTTCACTTCATCATATATCTTCTCTTCCAACATTAAATCTTCATTCCCAAAATGTCCAAAAAGCCCTTGTGCCAAATATGACCTGAAAATAGAAATAGAATTAATTAGGCTAAATAATCCCAAATTAAACAATATTCAGAATATTAGTCCAATAAACTCTAAATCACTAAATCAAGCTAAACAATGTCAAATAGGCAACAAGTATCAATAATAGGAGTAAAATAATGCAAGGAATAATGGAAAATAAAATGCTCATCAACAATCTTCACCATTATTGGATTTCCTTACTAAATTTATAGTTCCATCATATTCTTGCTAAAGCTGAAGTAATAAATAGTACAATGAAAGGAAAGCACCATTCAGCATGATCATGCAAAAGAAAGAAGGGTTGATCTTACGCTTTATGCCGTAATTCCTACCAGATCTCATCAACAGAAAGAGGTGGAGATTTACCAATCTCTACCTCAAGCTCAAACCGTCCTCTCTCAGTTCTTAATTCCTCAACTATTTCAAGTTTTTGATATCTTCTCACATCAAGCATTTGTACTGCAAGTGGTACAGTCTTTACATATCTGTCAATACCATGAAGTTACTACAGTAGTTATAATAAATTGTTTGATTCATTTAGTTAAAACTAACAACAAGTAAAAGAATAACAAGCTAAATATTTTTTCACTCAAGAACAAAGATTGCAAAAAGAAAAATGACAAAAGTCTCTTTTTTTCTAAAATAAAACAAATAAACATCAGCTAGCTGCATATAAAATCAGTAGGACTAATAATGGAATGTGAATAACACATGAGCCCACTCTAACTAGTTGTAAAATTTGATTTGATAATGAAGAGTGGTGGCAGCAAGGATAAAACTCAAATATAAAGTTAAGGACCAAGGCATGGAAATAGTTTTATTTGTCTAAGAATGGTATCCATGAGGAAAGCATGAGTAGTGAAGTTGATTTGGGAGGATCACCTGTCTAAAAAAGGCATGAGTATATAGTCATGAACCAGAAAGTTTGAGATTTACCTATCATTAACTTGATCATCAACACTGCATTTGAGAGTAAATGTCATTAAGAGGAAATACTTAGCAAACTTGCAAACACAAAGCAAAACTACGGCAGAGAAACAAGGAACAACAGTGAAAAAGTAGCAAAAACAACAACAATATAGCAGCAGGAACTCCTCACTAGGACAAAAAAAATCTGCACAAAAACAGCAGCGCAAGAACAACAACAAATAACCAAAAGAAGAACAATCAACAACAGCAAATATAACATAAAAACCACAAAAAAAAAATAAAGTGAAATCAAATAGAACCTCAAATCAAACCCTACATCAAATAATTAGAGTGAAGTTAAACAAAACCCCAAATCAAATAGAACCCTAAATTAAAGGAGAATGACAGTAGAAGCAAACCCCAAATATTAGTGAAATCGAACTCACCAAATTGTCGAATCCCAAACGAGAAGAGAGATGAGAAGATGATGAAAGACACATATAGGGATGGAAAATCACGAATGGAAGTGGAAGGGCATGTATCATTTCATCACAAGCTGAGGGAGGGCGACGAGATTTACTGGATCGAATGGGTGATGAGCATTTTATTTCCCATTGTTCCTTGCATTATTTTACTCCTATTATTGATACTTGTTGCCTATTTGACATTGTTTAGCTTGATTTAGTGTTTTAGAGTTTATTGGACTAATATTCTGAATATTGTTTAATTTGGGATTATTTAGCCTAATTAATTCTATTTCTATTTTCAGGTCATATTTGGCACAAGGGCTTTTTGGACATTTTGGGAATGAAGATTTAATGTTGGAAGAGAAGATATATGATGAAGTGAAGATTGTAATCTATCTTTAGGATTAGTTGAGATTTAGTTATATCTTTTAAGATTTAGATTTTATCTATAAGATTTTTTCAGATTTAATTTAGAGATAAGCTTTCCTTAGGATTTGGGCCCATGATTTAGGCCCGTTTTGTGATTTAAAAAGCCAAATTCGTGTAAACCCTTGGGGAGACCTTCCATTCACGTTTTTTACATTCTCTCTCATAGAGAAGGCTTAGTTTTGCTCTCCAAGCTTGTGGTGGCTGCTAGGGTTTCTCTCTCTTCCCTTTTCTACACGTTTTTGGTATTTTTCTTCATGGAAGGCTAAACTCTTAGGTTAAATCCCTTTGGTAATGTATCACATACTCTTGAGGTTTTGTTCTTAATGCTATTTCGTTTTTATTCACTGTTTTCATGCTTATTGATATGTTATGGTTCGCTTAGTTCCATTCTATAGAGATAATCCATGTGTATGAATGCTTAATTTATGCAAACTCGTAAAAACTCCATGCTTTGGCTTTTAATGCTTAATTAGAGGTTTGGGTTTTGGGGTGAGAATTGAATTTTCGCTTAGTATTTAATTCTCACGAGTTGGACAGTGAAGAGGAAAGAAATTGATCTTTTGTGACCGATGATAGAGTTGTGAACGCGAGCCAAAGGGGTTTATCCGCTTTTCCTTATCTGTTTCTTCGTTTTGATTTAATTCTGTTTTGATTTCAATTATTCAATATTCAATACAAAAAAAACCCCTCTGTTTTCTATGCATACTATGTGTTCGACCTTTTGCTTGATAAGATATTCCTTGGGAGACGACCTAGGAGTCACTTCCTAGTACTATACTTAAACTGTTTTTATTTGTATCGGGTACGGCCTCGATCAAATTTGGCGCCGCTGCCGGGGACTATCGGTTCTTGCCAAAGGTCATTAGTAGTTAGTTAGTGTCGTAGTTAGTATAGTTATTATAGTTTGTCGTGTCTGATTTAGGGTCTAGTAGTCTATTCTGATAACCGGTTGAAGTTGCACTGTTTGCTGTTTTGCTATTTTGTTGCAATTAGTGTATTTGATTGATTCTGTGGTTGCTAGTTCACATAGTTGTGGGTGGAATTTTTCCACGAAAATTTATATCCACACTACTTTTATCATATAAAAAGGTTTCGAGGCACCACGATCACTCAGATCATCACTGGTTGTGAGTTCCAGAAAAATTTTCCAAGTTTTAGCAGCACTTTCTTCAAATCGTCGCAACTTTTGACCCGTAACTCGGAATTTGACGAATTTTATATCAAATCGAAGGGAATTTTCTGAATAATCTGATTTTTCTCACTTTGTCAGAAAACTCCTTCATCTGGATCCTGAAAAAGCCGTTTTACTATTTCTTTTTTATTTTACAAGTTTTATTTTCTTAGTTTTTGGTCTCTGATTTAATTGTTTGACTTGGTTCCCTTTTGAATTTTGTCCTCAAACTTTTTGTGGTATGTTTTCATGATTTTAGGGTGCTGAAAAAAATAAAGAAAAAATTTTAAAAAAATAAAAAATTTTGTTGCCTATTTTGGTCATGTATATTAGTGACAGTTTGCTATGCTTAATGGTGTTCTGTTCAGTACATGACTAGGGGCAACCCAAGCTACTTTCATCCATATAACCCTGAAATTGATAGAACTTATCACAGACTAGTTAGACAAAATAGGAACCAGTCCATAGGTAGTGAGTCTATTGAGTCTTTACATAGTGAGTCTGCTTCTTTTTCTTCTATTCCTATAAATTCTGATTCTTATTCTGATTATTCTGAAAATATGGCTCAACCTCCACCACGTGAGAGGACATTGAGGGAGCTGGCTGCACCTGATTTCCCTATTGAAGATTTGTGCATCCAGTATCCCGATGACCCGTATGAGCTAAGGTCTGGACTAATTCATTTGTTGCCCAAGTTTAATGGTCTTGCAGGTGAGGATCCTCATAAACATCTCAAGCAGTTCCATATTTTCTGTGCTACTATGAAACCACATGATGTGCAAGAGGATCATGTTTGTCTTAAGGCATTCCCACACTCCCTAGAGGGGCTAGCCAAGGATTGGTTGTACGATCTGGCCCCTGGTTCTATCACAGTCTGGGATGACCTGAAGAGGGCATTTTTGGAGAAATTCTTCCCTGCATGCAGAACAACAGCAATCCGAAAGGATATATCAGGCATCAGGAAACAAAGTGGAGAAAGTCTCTATGAGTATTGGGAGAGATTCAAGAGATTGTGTGCGAGCTGCCCCCACCATCAGATCTCAGAGCAGTTGCTTATTCAATATTTCAATGAAGGTCTCAACCTCATGGAGAGAAACATGCTTGATGCTGCAAGTGGTGGTGCCCTAGGAGACATGACACCTTTAGAAGCCAGAGTCAAGATTGAGAAGATGGCTTCCAATTGTCAACAATTCCATGCAAGGGGCAACAGTGATGCAATCATAGTGAGAGGAGTGAATGATGTTGGCACAAGTTCTGGTAAGGTTGAGAAGCTTGAACAGAAGATAGATTCACTTACAACTTTGGTCACTCAATTGGCCATCAACCAGAAGAAGTTGTCCCTGCCTGCTAGATTATGTGGCATATGCACATCCGTTGAGCACCCCACAGATGCATGCCCTTCTGTGCAACAACAACCAACGACTGGTGCTGACCAACCTGAGGCATATGCCGCCAACATCTTCTACAGTAGAAACCAGCAGCCACAGAACTTTGATCTCTCTACCAATAGATACAACCCTGGTTGGAGGAACCATCCAACTTGAGATGGTCTGATCAGCAGCAACCTTCACAGGTTCAATTTCAGAACAATTCCAGACCACCATATGTACCTCCTCCAGTCCAGCAACAGAGACAACAACAACAGGCTAATTCTGCACCACCAGCTCCTAGTACTGAGCAGCAGCCTTCATTGGAAGAGCTGATGAAACAGATGACCATGCAAAATCTCCAATTCCAACAGGAAACTAGAGCATCCATTCAAAGACAAGAGGCCTCCATTCAATCTTTGACCAATCAGATGGGACAGATGGCAACAGCAATCAACACTATGCAATCTCAGAATTCTAACAAGTTGCCATCCCAAACAGTGATCAATCCAAACCAGAATGTGAATGCCATTAGTCTAAGGTCAGGGAAGCAGATTGTCACACCCACACCAGAATCTGACCTCAACAAAGATGATCTAGTTTCAACCAATAAGAAGAGCCAAATGGTCGAGGAGAGTGAGCACACAAGTACCAGAAAATCCCATCCAGGTCAGCCTTCCTCAAGCACAACACCTGCTGCTGCCCAACAATCACCCCCCATTCCTCTTCCTTTCCCACCAAGGGGGGTGACTCAAAGCAAGAAAATGGAAGAGATTGACAAAGAGATACTTGACACATTCAGGAAGGTGGAAGTCAACATACCCCTTCTTGATGCAATCAAGCAGATTCCAAGGTATGCAAAGTTCTTGAAGGATCTATGCACACACAAACGGAAGCTCAAGGGCAATGAGAGGATCAGCATGGGAAGAAATGTCTCTGCTCTTATAGGTAAACCCGTCCCTCATATTCCTGAAAAGTGTAAGGATTCTGGAACTTTCTCTGTGCCTTGTATCATAGGTAATACTAAATTTGAGAATGCTTTGCTAGATTTAGGAGCATCTATTAATGTTATGCCTATGTCTGTTTTCAAGTCTCTTTCACTTGAACCCCTTCAACCTACGGGTGTGGTTATTCACTTGGCATATAGATCTACTGCCTACCCCGCAGGTTTGATAGAGGATGTCCTGGTTCGGGTTGAAGAGCTTATCTTTCCTGCTGATTTTTATATTCTTGATATGGAAGAGGACACCTCTCGTAGTGCTGTCCCTATCATATTAGGGAGACCATTTTTGAAAACAGCCCGAACCAAGATAGATGTGCATGCAGGTACACTTTCCATGGAATTTGATGACAGTGTGGTTCGATTCAATATTTTTGATGCTATGAAACATTTTTCTGATGACCACTCTGTTTTTCATGTTGACTTGATTGATGATCTGATTGATGAGCATGTTCTAGACTTTTTGCATGATTATGATTTGCCATCTTTCACTAGCTCATTTACTTGTTCTGCATGTTCTGATTCCGAAATGTGCACTGCATGCATTGAAATTGACCAGTTTTTAAATTCTGCTACTGCATCTGTTGATTCATATGATATAGATTCAGATCATGCTAACCCCATTTCTGTTTTGCATGAGTCTAATTCACTTGTTCAGGTGCAGGCGGCAGAATCCAATTCTGCTGCTCCTTTAGTTCCATCTGTGATGCAGGCACCTTTATTGGACCTGAAGCCCCTTCCTCCTCATCTCAAATATGCTTACTTGGAGGCTGAGCAGAAACTTCCAGTGATCATCTCTACCTCCCTTTCTGTTGATCAAGAGAAGCAGCTGCTGGATGTGATTAGAGCAAACAAAAGGGCAATAGGATGGACTTTGGCAGACATACCTGGTATTAGCCCCTCCATGTGCATGCATCAGATTTTATTGGAGGATGGGGCTAAACCAGTGAGACAACCCCAGAGACGGTTGAACCCCCAGATTCTTGATGTGGTGAAGAAAGAGGTCACCAAGCTGTTGCAAGCTGGCATTATCTACCCCATTTCAGACAGCACTTGGGTAAGCCCGGTTCAAGTAGTTCCCAAGAAGTCTGGGGTGTCAGTTGTCAAAAATGAGAAGGATGAGCTGATTCCCACTAGAGTGCAGAACAGTTGGAGAGTCTGCATTGATTATAGGAAGCTCAACCAGGCGACCCGCAAGGATCACTTTCCTCTTCCCTTCATTGATCAGATGTTGGAGCGCCTGGCAGGTAAATCTCACTATTGCTTCTTAGATGGTTTCTCTGGTTATTTCCAAATCTGTATTGCACCAGAGGACCAACATAAGACTACATTTACCTGTCCTTTTGGTACTTTTGCTTATAGGAAGATGCCTTTTGGCCTATGCAATGCTCCTGGCACTTTTCAAAGATGTATGATGAGTATTTTTAATGACTTACTTGAGCATTGCATAGAGGTCTTCATGGATGATTTTAGTGTATATGGTTCCTCTTTTGATGCATGTCTTGATAGTTTGTCTAAGGTGCTTAATAGGTGCATTGAGACTAACCTTGTCTTGAATTTTGAAAAATGTCATTTTATGGTAGAACAAGGCATAGTCTTAGGGCACATTATTTCGCATAAGGGCATAGAGGTTGACCCTGCTAAGCTGCATGTAATATCACATTTGCCTTACCCCTCTTGCGTGCGAGAGGTGCGTTCTTTTCTTGGCCATGCAGGTTTCTATCGCAGGTTTATTCAGAACTTTAGCAAGATAGCCCTTCCACTATCCAACTTGCTTCAAAAGGATACCGCATTTGAGTTTGGAGACCAATGCAAGAAAGCATTTGATGAGCTAAAGAGAGCACTCACCACCACTCCCATCATCCAACCACCTGACTGGACTCTCCCATTTGAGCTCATGACCGATGCCTCGAATTATGCTTTGGGAGCAGTTCTCTCCCAAAGGGTTGGTAAGATGTCTCATGTGATTTATTATGCATCTAGGACTTTAGATTCAACACAAGTTAATTACACCACAACTGAAAAAGAGCTGTTAGCCATTGTCTTTGCACTTGATAAGTTTAGATCATATCTATTAGGTTCTAAGGTTGTGGTGTATACTGATCATGCTGCTCTGAAGTATCTTTTGAAAAAGACAGATTCCAAACCTAGGTTGATTAGATGGATGTTGCTCCTCCAGGAGTTTGATCTTGAGATTCAGGATCGGAGTGGTGCGCATAACCTTGTCGCAGACCACTTGAGCAGAATAGAGAGAGAGGAGGATGCATTTCCTATCCGGGATGACTTCCCGGATGAGCAGCTTTTAGTTTTGCATGTTTCACATCCCCCTCCCCTTATTCTTTGGTTTGCTGATATTGTAAATTATATAGTTGCATCTGTTTTTCCACCCTTGGCATCCAAAGCTCAAAGAGACAAATTGAAGAGCGATGTCAAGTATTATGTATGGGATGACCCCTATTTGTGGCGTTTTTGCAGTGATCAGGTCATTCGCAGGTGCATTCCAGACCAGGAGATCCAATCGGTTCTCCAATTTTGCCATGCTTCACCAGTTGGAGGCCACCTTGGCACTCAAAGGACAGCACGAAAGGTGCTGGATTCTGGATTTTATTGGCCTACCATCTTCAAGGATGCAAGCAAAATCTGCAGCTCATGTGAGCAATGTAAAAGGGCAGGAGGCACCCTATCTTGGAGGCAACAGATGCCGCAACAACCTATGTTGTTCTGTGAGGTGTTTAATGTCTGGGGTATAGATTTCATGGGCCCCTTTCTTGTTTCTTTTGGTTTTTATTATATCTTACTTGCTGTGGATTATGTATCCAAATGGGTGGAAGCTAAGGCCACCAGGACTAATGATGCTCAGGTTGTTGTAGATTTTGTCAGGACTAATATCCTTTGCAGGTTTGGCATACCTAGAGCCATAGTCAGTGATCAAGGCACACACTTCTGCAATAGATCCATGCAAGCTTTGCTCAAGAAGTATGGGGTTGTGCACAAAGTTTCTACACCATTTCACCCCCAAACCAATGGGCAAGCTGAGATTTCAAACAGAGAGATCAAGCGGATTTTGGAGAAGATGGTGAAGCCTAATAGAAAGGATTGGAGCACACGATTGGAGGATGCTCTATGGGCCCATCGGACTGCTTACAAGGCACCCATAGGGATGTCACCTTATCGGGTTGTTTTTGGTAAGGCGTGCCACCTACCTGTGGAGATAGAGCACCGTGCATATTGGACTGTGAAGCAATGTAACTTAGCTCTTGATCAGGCGGGTGAGGAGAGGAAGCTGCAGTTGAGTGAGCTAGATGAGATCCATTTGGAGGCCTATGAGAATTCCAAGTTCTACAAAGAGAAGACCAAGAAGCTCCATGATAGCTCAATTTGCAGAAAGGAGTTCTTGGTTGGTCAAAAAGTGTTGCTCTACAACTCTAGGCTTGGACTCATGAGTGGAAAGCTCCGCTCTAAATGGATTGGACCGTTTGTAGTCACCCAGGTGTTTCCTAATGGCACTGTGGAGATCAAGAGTGAGTCCACAGACAAGAGCTTCAAAGTCAATGGCCACCGACTCAAGCCTTTCCTAACCTCTCCTACTTTGGATCATGCACCTGTGGAGGAAGCCTCATTGGTCGACCCCATTTTTGACCCACCATGATTTAGGGAGTCTTCTTTTCTCCTTCTTTACTACTTTTATTCCACTTGTCTATATCTGTCTGATTCTGCTATTTGTTTTACATTGAGGACAATGTGTGATTTAAGTGTGGGGGGGAGAGTAGTTTAGGTTGCATATTTTTGCTTTGATTTTTTAGGTTTTGCTAAGTTTTGGGCATTTTCTTGCATGTTTTTGCTTCATTTTAGTAGAGTCTTGGTATCTTGTGTCTGAATTCATGCATTTCTGTGTGTAAAGTTGCTTTTGATAATTAAGAGGTGGTAACACTGTGATAGAATTGTCCCTTTTGTGAGGATTTGAGCCTTAATTGTGGGTGGATTGCTATATATGCCACCTAATTTTTCTTTCATGTGTGATTGCACTCTGGATTACTTGCACTCTAGAACTTGACTTGACTCTTGTTGATACTTGATATTCCCATGCACATTTTGAAATGATTTAGGCATTGTTTTTTTTTCTTGAATAAGCCACTAGCCATATGAGCCTACCTTGAATGAATTTATCCTTTGGTAGCCCCTTTGAGCCTTTATATCCCTTTTCTTTGTTCTTTAGCTCATTACAAGCCTATGACTGAAAAACCATGATTGTCCTAACCTTAGGGAATGTTGGAGCTTTGGAATTGTTTTGGGAATGGGTATTAAGTAAGCGAGGGTGCTTTGTTCTTCATCTCTTGTGAGTTCTGGGTTTTGCCTCTATGGTCGGTGATGTAATTATGGCTTTATCTCATTATGCCATTTTTATTGTTTCTTCTTTTCTTTCGTTCATGAAGTTCTGCAATGTAATGCAATTCAAAAAAAAAAAGAAAAAAAAAGAAGAAGAAAAAGAAAAAAAATGGAATAAAAGGTTGATTGAGGCATGGAGGTTTGGAATTAGAGGTTGTTGTTATGTTTATCATTTCATTTTGGGGTGGATTGTGCTTATTTTTTTTACTTGTTCCCCATTGCTCCTCTATTCCCTGGGTTTTAGCTACATTTCCCATATTTTTATCCTACCTTGTCCTTGGCCCCATTACAACCCTGAAAAGACTTTTTGATCTTAATGTGCATGTGTGTTGATTGTTGATGTTAGAGGCTTGTCAAGCCTATGGTTGTGTTTGTTTTTCATGATGTGCCTTGAGTGTAAACACTGATTAACCTTAAACACTTGAGTGTAAACACTATTGAGTGATCCTTGTGAGTTTCTATCATCTTTGTGACTACCCACTTGATGTCATTGGTTTTCTTTGCATATTTGAAATAATTGGATGATGTTCATGGATGCCTTGATTCTTTGGTCCTTATTTTCTTCATGTGCTCGATTTTGCCCATTTCTTTGCATTTCCTAGAATTCATTGTGAACTATGTAATCTCTTAGGTTTGCATTCATTAGTTTTAGTAATCTTGTTACATGATTCACTTTGGTGCATATTGATTTTCTCAGTCCTAATTCTTAGTTTTGCCCAGGAGTGCAAAAGGATAAGTGTGGGGGTATTTGATGAGCATTTTATTTCCCATTATTCCTTGCATTATTTTACTCCTATTATTGATACTTGTTGCCTATTTGACATTGTTTAGCTTGATTTAGTGATTTAGAGTTTATTGGACTAATATTCTGAATATTGTTTAATTTGGGATTATTTAGCCTAATTAATTCTATTTCTATTTTCAGGTCATATTTGGCACAAGGGCTTTTTGGACATTTTGGGAATGAAGATTTAATGTTGGAAGAGAAGATATATGATGAAGTGAAGATTGTAATCTATCTTTAGGATTAGTTGAGATTTAGTTATATCTTTTAAGATTTAGATTTTATCTATAAGATTTTTTCAGATTTAATTTAGAGATAAGCTTTCCTTAGGATTTGGGCCCATGATTTAGGCTCGTTTTGTGATTTAAAAAGCCAAATTCGTGTAAACCCTTGGGGAGACCTTCCATTCACGTTTTTTACATTCTCTCTCATAGAGAAGGCTTAGTTTTGCTCTCCAAGCTTGTGGTGGCTGCTAGGGTTTCTCTCTCTTCCCTTTTCTACACGTTTTTGGTATTTTTCTTCATGGAAGGCTAAACTCTTAGGTTAAATCCCTTTGGTAATGTATCACATACTCTTGAGGTTTTGTTCTTAATGCTATTTCGTTTTTATTCACTGTTTTCATGCTTATTGATATGTTATGGTTCGCTTAGTTCCATTCTATAGAGATAATCCATGTGTATGAATGCTTAATTTATGCAAACTCGTAAAAACTCTATGCTTTGGCTTTTAATGCTTAATTAGAGGTTTGGGTTTTGGGGTGAGAATTGAATTTTCGCTTAGTATTTAATTCTCACGAGTTGGACAGTGAAGAGGAAAGAAATTGATCTTTTGTGACCGATGATAGAGTTGTGAACGCGAGCCAAAGGGGTTTATCCGCTTTTCCTTATCTGTTTCTTCGTTTTGATTTAATTCTGTTTTGATTTCAATTATTCAATATTCAATACAAAAAAACCCCCCCCTGTTTTCTATGCATACTATGTGTTCGACCTTTTGCTTGATAAGATATTCCTTGGGAGACGACCTAGGAGTCACTTCCTAGTACTATACTTAAACTGTTTTTATTTGTATCGGGTACGGCCTCGATCAATGGGTATGACAAGAAGAGGAGATATGTTTGAAGGAGTGAGAGGGCGAGATGGAGAGTGAGTGGTAAGGGTTTTCTATGTGTGATGTCCCGGTGTTAGGGAGACACCACGATGTGTGTTTGGGTTGTTGCAGCTGACGAGGGTGACCCCGGTCCTACGTACCCCCAGTGGTAAAGGGATCAAGCCACACGTAGTTCTTGAGAGTAGGGATGAGAGACATACCTTAGCCCCTATAGCATGGTGGTTCTTATAGGGGATTACCTGTTAGGTGTGTTGTGATACCTTATGGGCCTGTTGGGCCTAATAGGGCTGACGTGGCTCTTAGAGGATAAGAAGGGTGAGTCATCCATCCTTATCATGTACTAGGGAGTTTTAAGCTTATCCGTTGAGTCATTGGTTGGCATTGAGGGCATGTGGTCGGCTTATAGGTCTGGTCCACTACATAAGCCCCCCAACTCGGGAAGTGTCATATAGACTCTACGCCGAGTTTAGATCTTTTCTGTGTTGGGCAGATCAGACGTCCGATTTTCGAGGGTTGGAGGTGACATAGAAGACTGTTTGAAGCCAAGACCCTTTTCCTGGAAGAGTATCGCAAATGGTTGATAGCATTCTTTGTGCTCAAATAATGACACTGAAAGAATAAACCCAAAGGAGACTCTTACACCCCGTTGTATTGAGGTGTGTTAAGAGTCTCATCACCAATTGGATCGTAAGCTTTACGGGTTCATGCTGTCGGAATGAGCACCTTTGCCGAGGTGTATTCCTCTGCCCGCGATGTATTCGACCTGTGGTCAAGCTATCAGGTCGAAATCCTCCTTTCCACTTGTAGCAATGCCGACCTGGTCGGCTAACCGAGATCGTGGGCATGCAAGTGTGTAGGAACATGATCCAAAGTGAGTGATTGAATTAAAGTAAGTCCTCGATGAGAGAGGTGGATACCAAATCTGATGGCGATAGTCGGAAATGTTGTAACATCCTTTACAGGGAGATGATCATATGCTATCAGTATCTAGGTCAGCCTATGTCGGCTATGTATCTATTCCATTACAACGTAAGCCCCCCACTCCATAAAGCTTGAAGAGGCTTGTGTTCAGTTCATAAGAATTGAGATGCTTGATGCTGATGTATGAGGCACCCTCAAACTCGGTATAAGCCCAAAAACTCAATGGGAGATCTCCAGAGGTACTGGTCAACAATAATGATCGTCAGCATATGGCGAGCATAGAAACTTCCTTGTTAATGTTCTTCCCAAATGACTCCAAGGCCTTGGAGTACGTTGCTGATCCCGAGCAGCGGGCAATGAGACAGAATGTGGCCGCTCGGGAGGAAGTCCTCACTCCCCAGCTGGCAGAAATATGCTGACACATAGGAGAACATGATCGGATTCTTGACGAGCAGAAGGAGTATGCCGGGGATGCCGAGAAGGCAAAGAGTAATAAAAGCGGTAAAGCTTGAAGGGGCTTGTGCCGAGTTCATAAGAGTTGAGACGCTCGGCGGGAGGTTTCCAAAGATACTGATCGGTGAAAATGATACTTGGCATATGGCGAGCATGGGGACTTAGAGTACGTTGCTACCCCCGAGCAGCGGACGATGTGGCAGAGTGTGGCTACTTGAGAGGGAGTCCTCAGACCCTAACTGGATGAGATGCGCTCAATGTTGGAGAACAATGTTGTCGAGCTAGAGAAATAAGCCGAAGTTGAAGCCGAGAAATTAAGCCGAGAGGGCAAAAAGTGAGATCATCTTCAACAAAGCCGAGAAAACAGTCTGATAAAATTCCTTGTGGATAGGAAAAAAGGTAGCACTGATTCTTTCGTCCATGATGTTAATCAATTATAACTGCTAAACCCCTTGGAAATCGGAATAGTCTGTCGGATCCTTATTACTAGGTCATCGAAGGGAAGCTTGGAACAACAAAGCCGAAATAGAGCTTGCTTGCATAATATAAAAGAAGGATGTCTGATAAGGCCCTGTTGCATTCGGTAGATGCATGAATCTTGAATAAAACACGATCTTCTCAATTGTCAGAACATGAGTGTGGACGGATGATGTGAGACTTTTTTAGAGATCCTGAGTCGCTTGTATCTCCATAGTTGTACCTTTCATCACATATACAGAGATAGGAATCAGAATATTAAATTAGAAATGAGACAAGAGTGATGCATTCACTTCGTAAACAATGAGTCATATTTAGAGACTATGTAGGTAGTATGATACTCGTAGCATAAATAAAGCGACCATGTGTACCACTCATGGCCAATAATTACAACCATCGCATGGAAGCCAATATGTATAATTAAGATATAAAACATAAATGTAATAAAGAGCAATGAATTAAATTTAGGATAATTAAAGATTAATTCCCTGAACAAGCGAGAGGAGTGTTATATCCTTGCATTTGGATCGACTGTTCTCTGAGTTGTCGGACATGCATTCGTCTTTTTCTTTTCAAAACCTTTAACCCGATAACAGGAGTATTATCTGAGGAAACATCAGAAGGATTGGTGATTGAGAGGATGGATGTGCAGCAGAATCGCCTAATCCGAGTGCACTTCCCCAACTAAATCGGA
The DNA here is from genome assembly GCA_037953625.1 of Crotalaria pallida. Classification (NCBI taxonomy): domain Eukaryota; kingdom Viridiplantae; phylum Streptophyta; class Magnoliopsida; order Fabales; family Fabaceae; genus Crotalaria; species Crotalaria pallida. Next base: position 43,239,128 of record CM075650.1, on the reverse strand, counting down.
TTCCCCCTCCGAGAATGCTCTGCCAATTAGATCAGATTCATCCAAACCTGTGTGAGAGACTTGAGGATTTAGACCTGTAAAGGAGTGCGTTGTGACGGGGTTGAATGTTTGCAAGTTGTGAGGGCGGGGTCAGAGAAAACGTCTGAGAGGCATGAGATCCGTGGTCGGCTTGTGCATGCTTTCGGATGATAGGAATCCTGACTTGGGTTATGTGCGAAGCACTCGAATCATTTTTGGCCATCGTGCTCGGGCTATCACGCCCGGTAGTTCCGACCATCAAATTTGTACCTTTACATGATGTATGAAAACAACTATTAGAATAAAGTAGTAAATGATATGTAATGACATTAATAGCGAAGTATGAGCTGTTTCATTGTTAATTATGAGTATTATCTAAGACAATATAGTGTTGTGCAGCAAGTGATTCAATAATAATGAATGTGAGGCTTAAACCATGCAATGTAAATGACGTAAATGAGATAACGAGAAAGATCTTTCCCTGTTTGTCTTTATGGGACTATTTTTGAATTTTGATACGTTCGGCATCCTTTTTGGCATGAACGTTGATATGCTCGGCGTCATTTTGGCATAGAGACCTTTCTTCTTCTATTGCTAGAACGTGTGCTCGCTTGGTATTCTTCATCTTCTTCCTACCAAACACCCTGTATGCCGTTATGGGCGAACCAATGTATAGCGCCCTTGTGAGCAATGCTGGGATCTCGAGAAGAGATGTTGACGAGGATCGTCTTTTGGCTTTTAGTGACCATGAGAGGCAAGGGTGTCGTGGTAGAAGGGACCGATCAATTTGAGGATGTCATTGGTCGGTTGATATCATAGCTTGATATTCTACTGCGGGTGTAGGGATCTGGTAGGAAACCGGTGGAGAAGTGGTGACAATCGTGTAATGAATCCGAAGGGAGAAGGCTAGTATCTAGTATCCTCTCCACCGTCAATTGATTTCGAACATGTTGAGGTGCTCCCAACAATCAGAAGAGTTGTTTGCCCATTGATGAAAACCTTGAAATGGACTGTTTACCCATATTTGTACCTCGTATATGTATACAAAATTAATAATTAGTAATCGCCATTTGAACGGACAATGTATAATAATTAAAGTGCAATAATGAGAATGAGAATTATTGGCAAGTTTACAGAATAAAATATTGGTATGTAAATAGTACTATTCTAACAATATCACACGTAATAATAATTGTAAACGATACGTGTATCAAAAATGTGTCAGAGCAATTAGTGGTATTAAAAGTATAATAATTAACAGTATCATTGCCATGCAATGGTGTACATAATCAATACCATTGAAATGACTTAAGTAAAAGAAATTAACTTCCCTGGATTGGTCGTGGTAATGCCCTTAATTGACTGTAACTTGTGGCTTCACTTGTTGTTGTTTTGTTGATCGAGAGTTCATTGTGGACGGAGGCCCCGACAACATGACTCGTAACAGTTTGACCGTCGTGGATGTGTAGTGCCCGTTCTAGGCTCGCCTCGTGACGGGTTGTTACAGGAGCACATGTTTTTACGATAACCATTTTGACTTTTATATTGTTCTCTACCATGGGGTCGTGATGGTCCCGTCAACTCTAGAAAGAATCCTAACTGCTCGGCCTTCCGTTCCGATAGGTCCAACCATCCTTTCTTGAACCTTACATTACATGTTTAAAAACAATAATTAGTGATCGTCGTTAATTTGACAATCTATGATAATTGAATAGCAACAATGAAAATTATTGGCAAGTGAATATAAAGTATCAGAACAAAAGCGGCATGATTCTAAAAAGATCACACGTAACAAATATAATAATGACAATAATTAAATATCGTGCAACCAGACAGGATTTCCCATGAAAAGATGCATAATTTCAGGTATATCACGCGCAATAATTGATAACATACGCAATTATGTCAGAGCATTTGATGGAAACAAAGTAAATGAAAGCATTAATTCATGAAAAATGACAATGCACAACTACCGGAAACTGTAACATCCTTGAAATTAAAAGTAATATAATAAAATTATAAAATGATATAATATAAATATTTATTTAAGGATAGGATTAAGCCGTAGAAATTGTATAAGGGTAGTGAAGTAATAGGAAGCATAGGCCGACCTAGTATGTAAGTATTGGACCTCGGACCGATCCCGGCCGAGGTAGATGGGAACCAAACGCGGAACCTGTTGTCAAGCTCGGTTTAGCCGACCCTAGCGCACCTCATATTAGTATCCGAGAAGGAAGCTCGGACTACTGCTGTTCCTATATACCGAGCCGACGTGTCCTAGCTCCTCCGTGACAGCTCATGTTGAGCTGTTGGCCCATTGGGTTTCGCACCGTCCATACTATGTACTACCATTCACTTTATGTCACTATCATTGCTTTATGTCCTTTTCAAGTCACTATTCATGGCTTCCTCTAGAAGCCAATGAATCCTATCCACATGTTTTGACTTCTCAAAGAAGCCTCCAATGAGAGCCACACAAATGTTTCCCTTAAATGAATAAAAGAAAATCCAAATACACAACACATAACATTTCTCACTCTCATTCTCTTTCTCCTCCAAATCTCTCTCATTTTCTTCTCTGAAGTTCCAACAACCCACAAACCCTAACATACTTTCTTTCTTTCTCTCTTCTCACTCACGAACATCTCACTCTCTTCCACCAAGTTCTACCAACCGGAAACCCTCCTTCTTGCCGTTCTTCTTCCCGTTTCGAACGTCCCTGGACCGTCGTGGCATTCGTGTGCAGCTTGGAGGAAAGGATTCAAGGGTGTGAAGCTCACAAGGTCAAGGTCAAGGAAAGCCATTCTCAAACTCTCAACTCTTATCTCTCACGGTTTGAGGTAAGGAGTGAGTGTTACCTCTACTTGAGTTTGGGTTTCTAGGGTGTTCATAAAGTGTACTAAGAGTGGGTGTTAGATTAGGGAATGGATATAGGTTAATGTTAGAAAGAAAAGGCAAGAAAAGGCAAAAAGGGTAATGGGAACTAATAAATGAACTAGAAACATGAGTTTGAAGTAGGAAGGAACATGATCCTATGTTATATGATTCGTCTAAATGATATGCTGGCTAAGTGTTTATTCATACCGCTGTTGCTGTATAAATGTTGTTGCTGTTGTGTAAATGTTTATGAGTTGTGAATATTTGCTGTTATGTCTGTGGCCGAGCTACGAGATAGTGAATGTGGGTCCGAGGTGTGTTTAGATATGGAGAGTATAAGAGAATAAGTAAAAAGGAGAGAGGAGAGGGTGATTAATGGAAAAGGGGAATAGCTAAGAGGTTGAGCCGAGAGGGGCCGAGCGAAATAAATGGTTAAAAAGATAGAGGAATTAAAGAGAAATGGTTGTGTGATCGGGTCATAGAAGACGCGTACTGGGTGCGTGCATTGATCGCGTCAGACGCATATTGGGTATGCGCAGCTGTAAGACGGGTACTGGGTGCTCGCAGTTATGATTCACACAAGGTTCCGAGCACGAAATCGGTGGGATGTGCTCCTGGTCATAGCAGACGCGTACTGGGTGCGTGCATTGATCGCGTAAGACGCCGAGATGCGCAGCTGTAAGACGGGTACTGGGTGCTCGCAGTTATGGACACTCCTTACTCCATAGAATGATCGGTGGTAGTGCTCCTGGTCATAGAAGACGCGTACTGGGTGCGTGCATTGATCGCGTCAGACGCATACTGGGTATGTGCAGCTGTAAGACGGGTACTGGGTACTCGCAGTTATGGACACTCCAATATCCGACCTTAAATGGTGTAAGACATGCACTGGGTGTATGCATCCGAGAAGAGTAAAAGATTATAAGCTATGTAAAGTGGTATAATGTGTAATGAATCCGAGATAGGGATGGTTTACCGTGGTATAACTAATAGGTAATGGATAAACTAGATAATGATGTGAGCCGAGCTAAATGAGATTGTATGATGTGAACCGAGCTAATGGATATTGTATGCATGTGAGCCGAGCTAAATGAGATTGTATGATGTGAACCGAGCTAATGGATATTGCATGCATGTGATATTGTCTGCTTATTAATTATATGCTAATTTACTACTTGTGTTTGGCTTGGTAGTTCGGTATGGCATGTTAGAAACTGCTTATTTAAGTTCTGTGTAATGCTCACCTCCTTACCATTTTTCAGGTACTGAGCCCGAGCAGACGCAGTCCCCGGCCGATCAGGTTCACTCTCCCTCACAGGGAGAGTAAGTCATTTAGAGTCGGATTATTAGTGGGGTCTCGGCCAGTTGGGCCGAGCTAAAACTTTGCTTTTGTATTTTACTTACCGAACTGAATGTAATTAAATTTATGCTTTTCTGCTTTTGATGTATTAAGTCTTCCGCTTTATGACTCTGATGTTTTTGTATTAATGAAAGGAATAATTACTTTGGCAATTATCATATTCGTTTCAAAAGAAATTTTAAATCCTAATTTTCGGGTTTATGGGTAATTATTATATAGGGTGTTACATTTTTGGTATCAGAGCAGTTTCTCCTCAGCCTATTGGAGTTGCAAAGGACTCCAGTGGTTACTCACCAAGAGAGTGACAGATAAGTAAAGTCTAGAAGCCTAAGTTAGACCATAGAGCTTATAGAAGTATGTGTTGATATGTATATATATATATTTATTTTTTCGGTGGTTAATTGGCTTTCTCTCCATGACCGAGCAGCATGGCTGGGAGAAGAGCTGATAACGATCGAATTGCTGCCGTGTTGGAAACTCTGGTTCAACTGCAGCAGAACCAAGCGCAGGCTCAGCAGAATCAGGCTGAGAACCTCGCTCAGAACATCGCCGCAGCCGCAGCAGCTGTAGCTGCAGCCCTTCAGCCTCAACCTCCGGCTCTGATCGAGATCGACTGGATGAGCCGATTTAGAAAGAACGAATCACCTCGGTTTGAAGGGATGGCTCCAAGACATTGAGAAGATTTTCCGATCTCTGCAACCGCCCTATGAGTACAGGGTTAGGTTAGCTGAATTTGTGCTGGCGAGTGAAGCCGAGCACTGGTGGGAGCAGCAGAGCCGTGGACTGGAAGCGACTAATGAAGCCATTACTTGGGATTTGTTCTGAGCTGGATTTCTCGGAAAGTATTTTCCCGAAGATGTCAGGAGAGAGAAGGAGCTCGCTTTTCTCATGCTGGAGCAGAGGAACTTGAGTGTCGGAGAGTATGCCGTTCAGTTCGAGGATTTGATCCGCTACTCAGGAAGCTACAAAGATGCTGATGAGCGTACTAAGTGCATCAAGTTCGAGTCAGGTCTTCGTGATGATATTCGGCTCGCATTCGAATATCAAAACGTGGCCAATCTCTCACAGTTGGTGAACATGGATAGCACCTATGAGAAGGGGCTCAAGAGGAAAGCCGACGGAAAGCGGAGTAGGTCGGCATAGAAAGCAGTGGGTCCAATCAGGGGGAAAGGAGTTGTTCAGAGATCTGCTCCCTATGTAAATCCGAGCTCCAAAATGTCAACAGCTCCGAGGAGTGGTGGTCAGATGGTGGTTGTCCCTGGTCCCTATCCGATATGTTAGCATTGTGGAAAGCAGCACAAGGGAGAATGCTGGAGTCTGGATCCGAGCAGAGCAAGAGGATCCTGTTTTCGCTGTGGCAAACCTGGTCATTTTGCAGCTCGGTGTACCGAGAATATTGTGAAGGAAGAGGTCAATGTGGCAAAGGCTCACCAGACTAGTGTTAACCGACCAATGCAGAGAGGCAAAGTTTACACTATGGATGGTGAAGAGGTGATTGATGCCGACGAACTAATCCGAGGTACTTGTCAAGTGAACAGCATCATATGTGCTGTGTTATTTGATTATGGAGCCACACATTCTTTCATTTCCCTTGACTGTATGAACAGACTAAAACTATCCCCAGTAGAAATGCCTTACAAATTATCCATTTCTACCCCAACCAATTCTTCTGTAATCACTTCCCAAATGTGTCTAGAGTGTCCTATCCAAGTATTAGGCTGAGAGTTTAAGGTCAATTTGATTTGCTTGCCCCTAACCAAACTAGATATTATCCTCGGCATGGACTGGATGTCCCAACACCATGTCCTGCTCGACTGCCGAGAGAAAACTGTCATCTTTAGTGGCCCTTCTGTTTCAAAGTTAGAGGCAACAGAGGAACCGACCTTAGACCGAAATCCTGTAGTCGAAGAATTCCCAGAGGTTTTCTCGGACGAAATGCCTGGCTTACCGCCGAGAAGAGAAGTAGAGTTCAGTATAGACCTTATTCCGGGAACTGGCCCGATCTCAATTGCTCGGTACCGAATGGCACCTCCTGAGCTAGAAGAGCTTAAGAAACAACTGGAAGAACTTTTGGCCAAAAAGCTAATCAGACCGAGCGTATCACCTTGGGGAGCTCCAATTTTGTTTGTTAAAAAGAAAGATGGTAGCCTCAGGATGTGCACTGATTATCGGAAGCTCAACGCGGTAACGGTGAAGAACAAATATCCTCTTCCTTGGATCGATGACCTATTGGACCAACTTAAGGGAGCATCGGTGTTCTCTAAGATAGACCTCTGATCTGGATACCATCAGATCCGTATCCGAGAAAAAGACATTCCGAAGACAGCCTTCAGGACAAGATATGGGCATTCTGAGTATGTGGTTATGCCCTTCGGATTTACCAACGCCCCTGCCATCTTTATGGACTACATGAATAGGATCTTCCGACCCTATCTGGACTCGTTTGTGATAGTCTTCATCGACGACATCCTCATATACTCCCGGAGTCCAAGTGAGCATGAGAAGCACTTGAGAACGGTATTGCAGGTCTTAAAGGACAAGGAACTCTACGCCAAGCTCTCTAAATGCAGTTTTTGGCTCAAAGAGGTTCATTTCCTCGGACATGTGATATCCGAGCACGGTGTAGCAGTTGATCCGTCCAAGGTGGAAGCGGTACTTAAGTGGGAGAGACCCAACTCGGTAACCGAGATCAGGAGTTTCCTCGGTCTTGCAGGGTACTACAGGAGATTCATTGAAGGATTTTCCAAACCGGCTCTACCGTTGACCTCATTAACCAGGAAGGATGCACCTTACCAGCGGTCCGAAGAGTGTGAACAGAGCTTCCAAGAGTTGAAGAAAAGATTGACGAGTTAGCCCATGTTGATTTTGCCCCGATCCGACCAAAGCCTTTGACGTGTTTTGTGACGCCTCAAAGCAGGGTCTTGGCTGTGTGTTGATGCAACAAGGAAAAGTGGTGGCTTATGCCTCTCGACAGCTTCGGCAACACGAACAGAATTACCCCACCCATGATCTTGAATTGGCAGCTGTGGTGTTTGCCCTTAAGGTTTGGAGACACTACTTGTATGGAACAAAGTTTGAAGTGTTTAATGACCACAAGAGTCTCGGCTACCTGTTCGACCAGAAGGAATTAAACATGAGGCAGCGCAGATGGATCAAATTCTTGAAAGATTACGATTTCAACCTGCACTATCACCCTGGAAAGGCCAACGTGGTGGCCGACGCACTGAGCAGGAAGAGTGTTCATTTGAGCAACATGATGGTCCGAGAGATGCAGCTGATGCAGGAGTTTAGCGATCTTAACCTCGGCATACAGAAGAAGGAAAACAGTGTTGTGCTGGAGATGCTGCAAGTAACAAATGAGTTTGTGGGATTTATCAAGGAAAGACAGGCTGTCGACCTAGAACTCCAGAAGCTACTAGAAAGAGCAGGAGACAAGGATGAACCCGACTTCACTAAAGGACCCGATGGTCTCGTACGATTTTGGGGCCGAGTTTGCATTCCTATGGACTTTGAAGTCCGAAGAGAGTTAATGGAAGAAGCTCACAAGACGAAGATGAGTCTTCACCCAGGAGCCACAAAGATGTACCAGGATTTGAAGAGGTTATTTTGGTGGCCGAAGTTGAAGACCGATGTGGCAGATTATGTGTCTCGGTGTTTGACATGCCAGAAAGCCAAGATCGAGCATCAGAAACCAGGAGGATTACTCAAATCCTTGGAGATTCCGCAATGGAAGTGGGACAGCATTTTGATGGATTTTGTGTCGGGTCTACCAAGAACGAGATCAGGGCAGGAAGCCATTTGGGTTGTGGTGGACCGACTTACACAGTGTGCCCATTTCCTGCCGATCAGTATGAAGTACAACCTAGAGAAGCTGACGCAATTGTACATAAAGGACATTGTTCGACTTCACGGTGTTCCGAGCAGCATAGTGTCGGACCATGATCATCGCTTCTTATCCCGATTCTGACAGAGTTTGCAACAAGCCATGGGTACCAAGTTGAGGTTTAGCATAGCTTATCATCCTCAAACCGATGGACAATCCGAACGCACCATTCAGACTCTTGAGGACTTGCTGAGAACATGTGTGCTTGAACAGTCAGAAAGCTGGGAAACACTTTTGCCATTGGTCGAATTCACCTACAACAACAGTTTCCATTCAAGTATCGGAATGGCTCCTTTCAAAGCATTGTATGGTTGGAAATGTCGGACGCCATTATGCTGGTTCCAGATAGGAGAAAACTTGTTCATTGGTCCCGACATTGTGCATGAGACAACCGAGAAGATCCGAATGATACAAGGAAAGATGAAAGCAGCACAAGACCGACAGAAGAGCTATGCCGACAAGAGAAGGAAACCCTTGAACTTCATTGAGGGAGATCATGTATTCCTTCGGGTATCCCCTGTAACGGATATTGGTCAAGCTACCAAATCAAAGAAGTTGACCCCTCGGTTTGTCGGACCATACCAGATATCGGAGAAGGTCGGACCAGTAGCTTACAGAATTGCTCTACCTCCGCACTTGTCTAAGCTCCATGATGTGTTCCATGTCTCGCAACTTAGGAGGTACATTCACGATCCCTCGCATGTGATAGCAGTGGACGAGCTGCCGCTAAAAGACAACCTGACTTTCGAAGTTCTTCCAGTCCGAGTTGAGGACAAACAGGTCAGACGACTCAGAGGGAACTAAATCTCCTTGGTCAAGGTCGTCTGGAATCGGAATAATGTGGAGGAAGCTACTTGGGAACTCGAGGAGAAGATGAAGCAGTCATATCCGCAACTGTTCAATGCCGACTAAATTTCGAGGACGAAATTCCTGTAAGTGGGAGAGGAATGTAACATCCTAGAAATTAAAAGTAATATAATAAAATTATAAAATGATATAATATAAATATTTATTTAAGGATAGGATTAAGCCGTAGAAATTGTATAAGGGTAGTGAAGTAATAGGAAGCATAGGCCGACCTAGTATGTAAGTATTGGACCTCGGACTGATCCCGGCCGAGCTAGATGGGAACCAAACGCGGAACCTGTTGTCAAGCTCGGTTTAGCCGACCCCAGCGCACCTCATATTAGTATCCGAGAAGGAAGCTCGGACTACTGCTGTTCCTATATACCGAGCCGACGTATCCTAGCTCCTCCGTGACAGCTCATGTTGAGCTGTTGGCCCATTGGGTTTCGCACCGTCCGTACTATGTACTACCATTCACTTTATGTCACTATCATTGCTTTATGTCCTTTTCAAGTCACTATTCATGGCTTCCTCTAGAAGCCAATGAATCCTATCCACATGTTTTGACTTCTCAAAGAAGCCTCCAATGAGAGCCACACAAATGTTTCCCTTAAATGAATAAAATAAAATCCAAATACACAACACATAACATTTCTCACTCTCATTCTCTTTCTCCTCAGAATCTCTCTCATTTTCTTCTCTGAAGTTCCAACAACCCACAAACCCTAACATACTTTCTTTCTTTCTCTCTTCTCACTCACGAACATCTCCCTCTCTTCCACCAAGTTCTACCAACCGAAAACCCTCCTTCTTGCCGTTCTTCTTCCCATTTCGAACGTCCCTGGACCGTCGTGGCATTCGTGTGCAGCTTGGAGGAAAGGATTCAAGGGTGTGAAGCTCACAAGGTCAAGGTCAAGGAAAGCCATTCTCAAACTCTCAACTCTTATCTCTCACGGTTTGAGGTAAGGAGTGAGTGTTACCTCTACTTGAGTTTGGGTTTCTAGGGTGTTCATAAACGGTACTAAGAGTGGGTGTTAGATTAGGGAATGGATATAGGTTAATGTTAGAAAGAAAAGGCAAAAAGGGTAATGGGAACTAATAAATGAACTAGAAACATGAGTTTGAAGTAGGAAGGAACATGATCCTATGTTATATGATTCGTCTAAATGATATGCTGGCTAAGTGTTTATTCATACTGCTGTTGCTGTATAAATGTTGTTGCCGTTGTGTAAATGTTTATGAGTTGTGAATATTTGCTGTTATGTCTGTGGCCGAGCTACGAGATAGTGAAGGTGGGTCCGAGGTGTGTTTAGATATGGAGAGTATAAGAGAATAAGTAAAAAGGAGAGAGGAGAGGGTGATTAATGGAAAACAGGAATAGCTAAGAGGTTGAGCCAAGAGGGGCCGAGCTAAATAAAGGTTAAAAAGACAGAGGAATTAAAGAGAAATGGTTGTGTGATCGGGTCATAGAAGATGCGTACTGGGTGCATGCATTGATCGCGTCAGACGCATACTGGGAATGCGCAACTGTAAGACGGGTACTGGGTGCTCGCAGTTATGATTCACACAAGGTTCCGAGCACGAAATCGGTGGGATGTGCTCCTGGTCATAGCAGACGCGTACTGGGTGCGTGCATTGATCGCGTAAGACGCCGAGATGCGCAGCTGTAAGACGGGTACTGGGTGCTCGCAGTTTTGGACACTCCTTACTCCATAGAATGATCGGTGGTAGTGCTCCTGGTCATAGAAGACGCGTACTGGGTGCGTGCATTGATCGCGTCAAACGCATACTGGGTATGTGCAGCTGTAAGACGGGTACTGGGTACTCGCAGTTATGGACACTCCGATATCTGACCTTAAATGGTGTAAGACATGCACTGGGTGTATGCATCCGAGAAGAGTAAAAGATTATAAGCTATGTAAAGTGGTATAATGTGTAATGAATCCGAGATAGGGATGGTTTACCAAGGTATAACTAATAGGTAATGGATAAACTAGATAATGATGTGAGCCGAGCTAAATGAGATTGTATGATGTGAACCGAGCTAATGGATATTGTATGCATGTGAGCCGAGCTAAATGAGATTGTATGATGTGAACCGAGCTAATGGATATTGCATGCATGTGATATTGTCTGCTTATTAATTATATGCTAATTTACTACTTGTGTTTGGCTTGGTAGTTCGGTATGGCATGTTAGAAACTGCTTATTTAAGTTCTGTGTAATGCTCACCTCCTTACCATTTTTCAGGTACTGAGCCCGAGCAGACGCAGTCCCCGGCCGATCAGGTTCACTCTCCCTCACAGGGAGAGTAAGTCATTTAGAGTCGGATTATTAGTGGGGTCTCGGCCAGTTGGGCCGAGCTAAAACTTTGCTTTTGTATTTTACTTACCGAACTGAATGTAATTAAATTTATGCTTTTCTGCTTTTGATGTATTAAGTCTTCCGCTTTATGACTCTGATGTTTTTGTATTAATGAAAGGAATAATTACTTTGGCAATTATCATATTCGTTTCAAAAGAAATTTTAAATCCTAATTTTCGGGTTTATGGGTAATTATTATATAGGGTGTTACATAAACTGCCTAATGTTATTCGAAAGGCAATGTATATCAAATATTATTATCCTATCACGACGGGGAAGATAGACATTTAAAAACATTCAGCATCAAAGAAATTTGGCTAACAATATGTCATGTATCAACATGTATACAAAAAATCATAAATAGGGAATATCAAATAATTAGTGACGTGTAATGAAATTATAAGGAATCAAGCATTAGAAGCACATGTCAAAAGTATTGCATCAGGTAAATTAATATCAGCATGTGTGTAAAGTAATCACGTAAAATGCCAAGTAAATAGGATAATAATACAGGAACGAGAATTCCTTCCCTGATTCAGGGTGGTGAGAAATGCCAGATTGAGGAATGTCAGATTGAAGAATGTTGGATTGAAGTCTTCTGTCATTCCTTTCCAAATGGACTTTGTTGAGAATTGAGGGATGACCTCTGTTTTCCTTAAATATGATTTTCTCTATGCTCGGAACACGAGCTTCAAGAGGGGAACTCGGCGCGGGGGTCCTTGCTCTTCGCTCGGAGCACAAGCTTCAAGAGGAGAACTCGGAGCAGAGGTCCTCGCTCTTCGCTCGGAGCACAAGCTTCAAGAGGAAAACTCGGCACGGGGGTTCTTGCGATCACCACTAGATTCCAAATAGAGTGACATTATTGTATTCGCGATACTCGAAAAATTATTTGTCCATTAATGGGGATCTCAGAATGGGTTATTCAGCCGCTCGGGCGTGTACCTCGCATATGCGCACAAAAATAATAATTAATTAGTTATTGTTGTTCAAAGTTAACAATTTATAACAGTATTGATAATTATTAGCAATTAATAAATGACATGTAATGAAATTAATCATGCCTTAGTTAATAAGTGATATTGGCAATTGCATAATATGAGTAAAAATGTTACTTCTCTGCTTTTAGGAACGAGTTGTTGTTGTTGTCCACCTCCTTTTTTTTTAATTTGGGCCTGATTAGGCCCTTTTCTTTTTTTTTTCTCTTTTTTTTTAAATTGGGCCGGTTGGCCCGTTAGGGTTTTGGAGGAAACCCTAATGAGGATTTTCCAGCAGCTGCTTGCTGCAACCCTCACGCCAACAAGGATGCGGCGGCGGGAATGATGCTGCCAAAGGTGACGGCGAAAACGGCAACGGCGAGGCAGCGGTTCAGAGCTCCACGATATCAGCACCGCTCCCTTCGTCTTCCCTATTTCTTCTTCGCGCGTAAGCTTGAAACCATAGAGGGCTCGCACCGGAGAAGCGCCACCGTGAAATCGCTTCTATTTCAAGGTGCAGTGATGGTAGCTTCACGCAGGGACTGTTGTGGGTGAAGACACAACAGGGCGACGACACCAGAGTGGAGCGAATCAACCGTCGCCGAGAGTGAGTAAGCAGTGGCTTCTGTACCGTCGCGAGTTCGCCCTCCGTTTCAGTTGCGGTGATGACAAGTTCGTGAATTTGCAGTTGTTGAGGATGGTGGCGGCGGATCTCGAACAGCGAAGAACCACGACCTCCGGAACTGCCATCGTGACCCCACGTATAGAAATGGGAAGAATGAAGATGAAGGGAGCCACGAAGACACCCGGATCTTCTTCAAGCAGCAACGATCTCCCTTCTCTGGACTTGTTGGTGGAGATCGTCTTTGACGACGTGGAGGGGGATCTTCTTCCCGAATCAAGAATCCAGAATAAACGCTGCTCCAAGGTGGTGGAGGGTGGTGGACCGCGCCGAGAGCGGCAGTTGTTGTAGATCGGAGTTCGAATATGCGAACCTTAGGGTGTCGAAGGGCGACGACTTAGCTGTTGATGGTGGAATCGAACGGCAGTGGTGCGATGCCACGGTTAACCTCTTCTTCCTCCATTCGATCGAACAGTAGCGGTGTGTTTGTCAAAAATGGAACCTTGAAGAAGGGACCTTGAAGAATGATGTTCAAGCGGGGGAACCTGGCCACCGTGAACATCACCTTGCACAGAGGCGAAGAATAGTACCAGTACCATCAAGAACACCTCCTCCTTCGACATAACACGCTTTCTTTTTTTTTTTTAATTATTGTGGATGGGAATCGAAGTTTATCGATCCCCACAGACGGCGCCAATGTGATGTCCCGGTGTTAGGGAGACACCACGATGTGTGTTTTGGGTTGTTGCAGCTGACGAGGGTGACCCCGGTCCTACGTACCCCCAGTGATAAGGGGATCAAGCAACACGTAGTTATTGAGAGTAGGGATGATAGGCATACCTTAGCCCCTATAGCATGGTGGTTCTTATAGGGGATTACCTGTTAGGTGTGTTGTGATACCTTATGGGCCTGTTGGAAGCAATAGGGCTGACGTGGCTCTTAGAGCATAAGAAGGGTGAGTCATCCATCCTTATCATGTACTAGGGAGTTTTAAGCTTATCCGTTGAGTCGTTGGTCGGCATTGAGGGCATGTGGTCGGCTTATAGGTCTGGTCCACTACACTATGTTTTTGGTGTTAGATGGAGATGGAGAAATTGAGGGAGAGGTTGAGGAGAAGACTAGATAGGTCTTTGATAGAGAGCAGAGGACGGCGAAGAAGAAGAAGCTATGGGCTAGCAAGAAGCACAGAGTGTTTCATGAGTTTTGTCCAAGAGAAAGATTTTTTAACTTGTCACTAAACTAACAAGTTAGGAATTCTAATTTTTCCTCTTTTTTAAATCGGTAAAAAAAAAGGACCGAGTTAGAAACATATTTTTAAACTCGGTCACGCAAATGACCGAGTTAGAAAATACTTTTTAATTCAGTCACACAAATGATCGATTTTAAAAGTTAAATTTTATTTACAAAAATGACACCACATTTTTTTTAAATCAACTCTACAGCAGCAACTGACTTTAAAATTCTGATTTTAAAACCCTTTTTTCTAGTAGTGGGGTGCGCGGTAGAACTGTGTATTACATAGAAAAATATAATAAGTATTTAACAGACTGTATCCAAAATAGCGACAATTTTTTTTTTAAAATTCATTATTCAATTCTTAGAAACCAAATTCATAAAAATTCCAAAACTGATTGAACATGCATGGAAGCAAAATACTGTCATTGATATATTCATTGCATCATAATTTACATCATTTCACATTATCCATAACATTCATCTAAAATACATAAGTTCCGTTTTCATCATCTACTACTAGACTCCGAGTTAGTCACAACTCCTAATATAAGTGTAACCCAGAGCATATGGCTCGAAACTCCAAAACATAAACATAACTAGATAGTATTGTAACTTACAAACCACAGGCGTTCACTCGGAATCCTCCACAGGATCTTCCTCCACCACCTGATCACTGCCCTCCACCGGGCCCTCTTCTTCAACAGGATCCTCTTCCTCTTCCTCGTTCTCAACCGTATGTGCCGGATCACTTGGCACGTACTGAGGAGTTTCGCATCTAACTCCTTGGCTAGTACGAGAGGGAGTAGGGATCTCGGGAATAATCCTCTCCACAAAAGGAACAGGACTCGGTGGAATAGCACGTCTAGGAAATCGTTGGGGTGGTGGTGGTGGTGTTCCATGGCAACGAGTGAAAGCTGGTGGAATGTGCATCACATATACCATCGGGATCCTAGCCCTTCGAGGGCGCATTGTAACAGCCCAGCCCCAGCCAGCCGTACGGTACTGGGCACTGGGGCCCAGCGCACCGCCACGTGGATATTGTCTGCTTTGGGCATCCTTCACCCTCACGGTTTTGCTCTTGGTCTCACACTAACAGTGAGCCCCAAAATGCGTCCACGTGAGGTAAGGTATCCACACCCTATATAAGGCATGCTTCGTTCACCTTACCAGCCGATGTGGGACTAAGGCTTGCCCTTACATCCACCCCCCTTGGAGGCCCAACGTCCCCGTTGGCACACCGACCCGGCCCTGGCTCTGATACCAAATGTAACAGCCCAGCCCCAGCCAACCGTACGGCTGGCTGGGGCGGGGCTGTTACGGCTGGCTGGGGCTGGGTTGTTACAATTGGTATCAGAGCCAAGGCCGGGTTGGTGTGCCAACGGGGACGTTGAGCCTCCAAGGGGGGGTGGATGTAAGGGGAAGAATTAGTCCCACATCGGCTGGTAAGGTGAACGAAGGGTGCCTTATATAGGGTATGGATACCTTACCTCACGTGGACGCGTTTTGGGGCTCACTGTTAGTGTGAGACCAAGAGCAAAACCGTGAGGGTGAAGGATGCCCAAAGCGGACAATATCCACGTGGCGGTGCGAATGTAACAGCCCAGCCCCAGCCAGCCGTACGGTTGGCTGGGGCTGGGCTGTTACATTTGGTATCAGAGCCAGGGCCGGGTCGGTGTGCCAATGGGGACGTTGGGCCTCCAAGGGGGGTGGATGTAAGGGCAAGCCTTAGTCCCACATCGGCTGGTAAGGTGAACGAAGCATGCCTTATATAGGGTGTGGATACCTTACCTCACGTGGATGCGTTTTGGGGCTCACTGTTAGTGTGAGACCAAGAGAAAAACCGTGAGAGTGAAGGATGCCCAAAGCGGACAATATCCACGTGGCGGTGCGCTGGGCCCCAGTGCCCAGTACCGTACAGATGGCTGGGGCTGGGCTGTTACATTTGCTATCAGAGTCAGGGCCGGGTCGGTGTGCCAACGGGGATGTTGGGCCTCCAAGGGGGGTGGATTTAAGGGGAAGCCTTAGTCCCACATCGGTTGGTAAGGAGAACGAAGCATGCCTTATATAGGGTGTGGATACCTTAACTCACGTGGACGCGTTTTGGGGTTCACTGTTAGTGTGAGACCAAGAGCAAAACCGTGAGGGTGAAGGATGCCCAAAGCGGACAATATCCACGTGGCGGTGCGTTGGGCCCAGTGCCCAGTACCGTACGGCTGGCTAGGGCTGGGCTGT
Source organism: Crotalaria pallida (assembly GCA_037953625.1). NCBI lineage: Eukaryota > Viridiplantae > Streptophyta > Magnoliopsida > Fabales > Fabaceae > Crotalaria > Crotalaria pallida. The sequence continues at coordinate 43,222,716 of CM075650.1, read as the reverse complement.
TACACGCATCTTGGACAGAGGGTTTGGATGGAGAAAGATGACTTCCACGTCACCCTCATACAAAGCCCTGTGCCAATCAAAATGCCATTCTCCGTTAGGGAGTGGCTTCATCTCTACACTCATCATGATGCGAACCATCACCTCACAAACAAAATAGGTAGGGAGTAAGTCATAGCTAAACATATTATCAAATGAGCATAAGAGAGGCTAAAATAACAGACACATATCAGCATATAGCAGTTCATAATGCAAGTACATATTCACAATCCATTTTCACATTCTTTTACTTCTTTAATTGTATGATGCATGCCTACTTCCAATGCGTCGCGGTTTGGAAAGACCCGGCCACATTTGTATTCATCCTAAGCCAGACATCTACCTTTCCAATGAACCGAAGCAGATCCATCGTCATAATGCATCGCAATTTACCGGGAGCTGGCCACCAATTTTGGCACTATACGCCCTACCCTAAGCCTTGCATCAACCATGTAAAATCGGAGCCTGCCATTTTTTTCTCCATGCACGCTAATGCCATAACCACTTAGGTTTTTATTTCATTAAATTAATTCCACAAGATTCTGGCTCAACGATCTCACATCGGAGCTAATCATTCAGGCTCAAAATCTCACATCGAAGCTATTCATCCATGTAATCTTTGTTAAGTTCTTATTCACATAATATTCTTGTCAAGATCAATTAGAATTTCCATCGGCGGCATAGCCACCTTTGATGGTTATTACAATTAAACAAATTTGAAGCATAAACTTTATAAAGATAATTTCCATCGGCGACATAGTCACCTTGTGATGGTATTAACACAATTATTCCAATTAATAATAATAATAAAAGCGGTAAATTCCATCGGCGGCATGGCCACCTTTTGATGGTATTCAACAAATAATATAAATGCTTGAAAGAATAATAAAAGCTGTAAATCCCATCGACGGGATAGCCATCTTTGATGGTTAATGAAATTCCATAGAATTCATAATTTAATCAAAGGCGAAATGAAAACTGAAATATTCCATCGACGGCATGGCCATCTTTGATGGTGTTTAGAGATATAGCATAATTAGAGACTCCATCGGGGCAGAGCCACCTTTGATGGATTTTAAAGAATTGAAATAAAATTTCATTGAGGTAATAGTCCGCCAAATGGGTTTAAGCAATGCCACTGGGGTAATAGTCCGCCAAGTGGTCTTTTTATATGTATATTTTAAGAATAATAAGCATTAAACAAGAGCCAATTTGAATTGTTTAATTTTATTTTATTTTTAATTTTTCTTATCAGTGACACCAGTTACTGGTTCTGCTAACCGGTTACTGGTTTTGCTAATCGGTTAGCACGATACAGCAAATCAGAAATTTGCAGATTTGAATATCAACTTGCAACACAAGATTCTTTGGCCAATTTTTGTCAAAAACAGACATAAAGTAACATAAACTAAACATGTTCAAAGCATCAATTTCAATCATAAGTCACAAATTCATAATCAATTTTAAAGTATTCCTAAACTTCATAAATCAACACTTTATACCAAATTCATTTCCTTTCAATTTTAATTAAGAATTGGGTCCATCCATGACTGAGATAATGAGACCGTCAGAATAACACTAGGCCGGGGAATGGTTTCTTGTATCAAAGTTTTATTATTTTCCGAGCCTTTTGTACTTGCCAGTTTGGATAGAATGTCAGCTCTAGAATTCGAATCTCTCGGCACATGAGAGATGTTAAATTCAGAGAAGTTTGAGATGATTCGCTTTACCTCTTCAAGATATTTCTGTAAAATGGGCTCCTTTGCCGAATACTGACCCTTGATCTGAGAAACTACCAGTTGTGAATCGCTGAACACTGACACTTGCTCGGCTCCGAACTCCTGAACCATCTTGAGGCCTGCGAGAACTGCCTCGTACTCTGCTTGATTGTTTGATGTTTGAAACTCAAATTTCAATGAGTATTCCATACACAAACCCTCGGGGTTTTCAATGATCACTCCAGCCCCAGCTCCTTTTCTATTACTTGACCCATCCACATAAACTGACCAAAGACTTTGGGAGTTGTCAGAAGGGATGTCTGTGAACTCCGTAACAAAATCAGCAAGCGCCTGAGATTTCATTGCTTTCCTTGGTTCGTAGGCGATGTCGAACTCAGAAAGTTTGACAGACCATGAAACCATTCTGCCAGCTAGGTCGGGTTTGTGGAGAACTTGTCTGAGGGGTTGAGCTGTTCTTACCAATATTCTATGTGCCTGAAAATACTGTCTCAATCTCCGTGCCGATGTGACCAAACAATACGCAAGTTTCTCCAGCTTCTGATATCTCAACTCCGATCCTTGAAGTGCTCGACTAACAAAATATACTGGAGCTTCAATACCTGAATCATCTCTTACCAAAACCGAACTGACCGCTACTTCGACCACTGACATGTACAGAATAAGGCTCTCACCAGGAAAAGGGCTGTGGAGGACCGGCGGGCTAGAGAGATACTCTTTTAACTGAATAAAGGCTTGCTCACATTGCTCATCCCAAATGAAATCCTTGTTTTTTCTGAGAAGCTGGTACCACGGCAAGGCTTTCCGAGCGGCTTGGGACAAAAATCTGGACAGTGCCGCCACTCGACCCGTAAGTTGTTGAACTTCTTTGAGATTAGCTGGGCTCCTCATACCAAGGATTGCCTCGCATTTATCAGGATTGGCCTCAATTCCTCTCTCGGTTAACATAAAACCGAGGGAAGAACCTGCTGGGACTCCAAATACACACTTCTCCGGATTCAACCTCATGGAGTATTTTCTCACTCGGTCGAGTATTGTGGTGAGATCCTTGGCATGACTTTCTTGTTGTCTACTTTTTGCAATGATGTCGTCTATGTACACCTCCATGTTCGAGCCGATCATACCTTGAAAAATTTTGTTCATCATCCTCTGATAAGTAGCTCCCGCATTTTTCAACCCAAAGGGCATAACGTTGTAACAGTAAGTCGCCCTATCGGTGATAAATGCAGTTTTATCTTGGTCGGCAGGAAACATTGGAATCTGGTTGTAACCAGAGTAAGCGTCCATAAATGATAAGAGTTTGTATCCAGCTGAACTGTCGACGAGTTTATCAATAACAGGGAGTGGGTATTGATCTTTAGGACAGACTTTGTTCAAGTCTGTGTAATCAACACACATTCTCCATTTTCCATTGGGCTTTTTGACCAAGACGGTGTTAGCTAACCAGTCTGTGTAGTCAATTTCCCTAATGAAACCAGCTCGGAGTAGTTCAGCAACCTTTTCCTCAATTGCAATTGCCTTTTCCGTACTAACTTTTCTTTTACGCTGTGCCACTGGCTTCGATCCTGGAATGATGCTCAACTTGTGACTAATAAAATTGGGGTCGATTCCAGGCATGTCGGCTGATGTCCAAGCGAATAAATCTTTATTCGCGATTAATAGTGCAGCCAATTCTTCTTTAATACATACGGGTAAATCTGAACCAATTTTCACTTGCTTGAGGGGGTCATCAGATAGTGTCAAGAACTCCCACTGTCCCTTTGGGGTCGGTCTATTTCTGTCGGATTGGTCTCGCATATCCAGCTCCGCCAGACTGACATTTCCCTTACCCAAAGAAACTCTTTCCAGATTGCTCGGATCTTTACTTTTCACCTTCCCCAAGCTAGCATTGTAACATTTTCTTGCTGCATCCTGTTCGGCTTTGACCGTTACCACTCTATCGTCAGTTCCAACAAACTTCATAGCCAAATGAACTGTTGATACAACTGCTCCAAAAGCCTGCAGAGAAGTTCTTCCTAGAATTGCATTGTAGGCCGTCGGGCAATCAACAACCAAAAATTTCACAATCTCAGTTCTAGCCGAAGGCTGTTGTCCAAGGGTCACAGGGAGCTGAATGTAACCCTTTGGCTCAACGGTGTCTCCAGTAAAACCAATCAGTTCCCCCTCGAAGGGAGTGAGATTACACTCCCTGAGTTTTAAAGCTTTTAATAGTGGGAAGAACATTATATCTGCCGAACTACCTTGATCAATAAAAACTCGTTTTACCTCATAGTTGCCGATCAAAGCAGTTATCACCATGGGGTCATTGTGGCCCGGAAGGATTCCATCTAAATCTTCATCATCAAAAATGATGGGAATGTTTTTTGTTGATCTCTTGGCAATTGGTTTATGGCTAACAGCCAAAATTTGGTTGATGTACTTTTTTCTGTCGGCTCTCTTCTCCCCACCTCCAGCAAAACCTCCCGCAATAGTGTTTACCAGAAAATCATTTTTATTGGTGTTTGACTCGGGAACCGGAGTAGGGTCGGTTCTCTGCTTCCCCGTGTTCCGATCATCTGGTGACCTACTTCTTTGGCGTTTAGGTTTTACTGGTGATTGAGATCTGTGTCTGCTCCTTCGGCCAGCCGCATCTCTGATGTACTGCTGCAACTTCCCATCTCTGATCATCTCCTCAATCAGGTCTCGCAGCCAGATGCATTCGTCGGTTGTATGGCCATAACCCCTATGGAAATCACAGTATTTTGACCTATCACGCCGTGCGCCCTTTCTTAAAGACGGAGGTCTTTGGGCAGAGCGTAAGTCGGTCTGCATAGTTTCTCTTAAAATCTGACTCCTCGGAACAGTTAGAGGGGTGTAATCCTGAAACTTATTCCGGGGAGGAATTCGTCGATCTCGATCATTCCTTTCCTGTCTGCCACCAAAACGTTCGTCACATTTTTGTTTGTTTTGACTTGGTGGGTTGGCACGCTGTCTTTCCTCTCTTACTTTCTGCCCTTTGTGGAATTCCTCCAGATTGATAAATTTGTTTGATCTTTGCCTTAACTCTGCCATATCTTTTGGAGGTTTGCCAATCAAGGATTTTCTAAAATCTCTAGATTGTAAACCTTGAGTGAACAATAATACTGCTACCCCCGGTGCTAGTTGAGGGACCGAGCTTGCTTCTGTATGGAAACGCGAAAGGTAATCTTTCAAGGACTCATCTTGCTTTTGGGTTACAGCTGCTAAGGTGTGGTCGGACCTGGGCTGGATACAACTAGCCGTGTATCTATTTAAAAATACTCTTTTCATCTCTTCCCAAGAATTAACAGAATTCCGAGGGAGAGATGAGTACCAACGCAAAACTGAAGGTTCGAGGGTCATGGAAAAGGCTCGGCATTTCATTTCTTCTCCTCCGCCGTAATAGTTCATTGCCCCCTCGAAAGAGACAATATGGTCCACTGGGTCGGTTAGACCGTTATAATGTGGGACATTAGAAGGGCCCAAGTAGCCTTGAGGGGTTTGAAACACCATGATATGTGGGGTGAAAGGATGACCAGGATGAAAATCACCCTGATCCTGGTTAATGGAGGGGTTAACATGGAAATTTGGTGGTGGAAGCTGCATTATTGGTGTTGGTTGGGGGTCCATAGTTGGTTGGTTTTGTGGTGGAATAGAGGTTGATTGATTTTGAGCAATCCTTGCCATAGCCTGCTGTTGAAGGTCGGCAATAGCACGTCCCTGCTGTTCAATTAACGTGGTTTGCCTATTAAGAATATTAATCATCTCTAGTTCTCGAGCTCGAGCGGAAGCCGTAGTTGCATAGGATCTGCTAATGGAATGGCTATGACGAGAGTTTCCTGGGTCAGATCTATTTGGATTCAGTCTGGTTCTAGGTGTTGTACTTACATGATCGGGGTTATGTGGGATAGGATGGGTGCGTTGGGTGTTTCGCCCATGGTGTGCTCGGGTTCCAGTGGTTCTAGAAGTATTTCGTGTGGTAGGGGCTGTGCTACTTGAATCACCATGGGTAGAGGGTGGTGGTGTAGGTGGTGGTGGAGGGGGTGGAGGTTGCATGGTACGTAAGACCTGAAGGGGTTGGGGATTACTCCCAGTCCTTGGATGGGAAGGTTGTGGCGTTTGGGGGTGTACAGCGTGAACGCCACTATGATTTTGGCTTTGGTTGTGTGGTGGTTGGCTGTGTGAATGGTTTGGTGGCTCGGGGTTATTCCCTGGCCCAGATTGAGATCTTCGTGGTGGTTGTCCATTATTCCCACGATTGTGGTTAAGGACGTCGCGCAGATCGCCTGCGGAGTGAGGCTGTGGTTCATTATTATTTGCATTCCTGGGCCTGCCACGGGTGTGAGCGATGCGTTCACGGAGATCACCAACCTGACTTCTGGTAGTGACCATGATGGTGGTGGGAATGATATGTTATTCTGTCCCCACAGACGGCGCCAATGTCGTGTTCTTAACTGAGATCATCCTTAAAGCTATGGAAAAGCCTAGAAGAACGATCACAGTCAAGATATTAATGTAGGACTCTTTAGGATTTCTGAAGATCCAGTTGGGATAATCAGGTTCTCCCTAGTCAACAATGTGTGTGCTTGTGTCAACTTAGGGATGAGAAGACGTACCTTAGCCCCTATAGCATGGTGGTTCTTATAGGAGATTACCTGTGTTCTTTGGGCCGTTCCGATAAGCCTTCTGTGGAGGTGGAACTCAAGTAGGATTTGTATAGGATATGATAAGATCATATCCTTAAACCCTGTAAGTGATAAACTTTATCCAATGTTGTTATACCTAACCAAGAGTCGTGGGGAATCCAGTGATAGTTACGGTTTGATAAGGCTGTAAACGATAAGGATTAGATTCGAAGTCCTATGCTAGCTGAAAACCTTATCAGTACGTAACCGGTGGAAACCCAGTTCGCTCGGTATAAATATCCGACCGACGCCCCTGTATCAGTATCGAAGTAGTGGGAATAATGAGCCCTTTGGTCGGTCGTAGCTCGGTCTACTATAGGTCCACTACAGTTCTTTACCATGATAATCCTTGACTCAAAATACTGACACCGAACTTAGCCCAACAGATAACATGAGGCCACCTAGATTAATAACACTACCCTTAAACTTTCCTGTTGAAAACAACCGGATAAAGTTTCCCTTTCTTCTTGCGCCCTTTCTTCACTCCCGAAGGTGATGCCATCTCTGTCGCTGCTTTTCCATTGTCATTTGACTCCAACTCCACTCCATCTAGAGTGGTGGGTTTATCCTGAGACTCACTCCACATCTTTTGTTCATAGCTTCTGTATCCTCGTACGGTTACCTGTCCCAAATGCGGTCCCAAATTAACTCCGCTCAAGGTGTGCTCCGGGTCCGGAATCACTATCTGAGTGTAGCCAGTCCATACCCAGCCATAGGGAGTAGCCTTCCAACCATTTCCGTGCTTTTCCAGGTGGTGATCTCCATACGATGCTTCATCTGTCCGTTGTGATTCCAGTAGCACCGATATGCCAACGAGACAGGAGAGAGTAAGCATTCCGAACGACGCATCGTCGACGGTGTGGGTTTATAATAGGCAAGATATTAAGACAATATGTAACACCCCGCAAATTCCTCGTATTAAATTAAAATGCTAAAGAGATTTATTTTGAGGAAAGTGTTTTTGAAAGAATATTTTCTTAAATAAATTTCCTAATTAACGTTTTAAGGTAAAGAGTGATTTTAAGGAAATGGTTTTCATAAAATGATGTCATGAGCTTTGAAGTGAGTTTAGAGAAATAATTATATGTTGGACATTTTTTTTATGCCTTAAAGAAAAGGTGACTTATAAAGAAGAGTATTTTATGAGAAAGAGATTGTTTTCTAAATATATATGTATTGGTTGATGTGTGTGGTTGTGTTTATGTGATTCCTTGAAATATTTGAATTACTAGGTGAAGTGGTGATTAAATGTTCTAAAAATGGAATTAAGAGAGAAGTAAAAAGATAGTGTATGAATATGCATGTGTGTATATGTAACACCCCTCAAAATCCTCGTACTGTTTTAATCACTAAAAAGAATTATTTTTGAGAAAAGAATTTTGAAAAGGGTATCTTCTTAAATAAATTTCTTTATTCACGATTTCAAGGTGGTAAATGATTTTAAAGAATGATTTTCTTCATGAAATAATGTTATAAGTCTTGAAATTTATTTTGGAAAGACGATTTATTTTCTATGAATGTGTGTTTGATTGCCTAAGATTCATGCATATGATTTTAAGATGGAAAATTATTTTCTCTAAGTTTCGAGAATCCAAGTCCAAATCATCTTGATTAAGAATTGATTCTAGAAACCCTAATTAGTATCCTAATCTTTGATTAAACCCTAATCGAGTTCTTAATACTTGATTAAGAACTTAATCACTCTCTTAAACCCTAAACCCTCAAGGTTAGTGAGCTAATCTAGAATTAGTTTTCCATAAACCTTTGTTAGAAAAGATTAAGCTTTTGATTAGTACCTTAATCTTTGATTAAGCCCTAATCTCTAAGGATTAGTGGACTAAACCTAAATTAATTTTCCTAATCCTACCCTAATCATGATTAGACCCTAATTAGTGCCCTAAACCTAATTAAGCTAATCTAACCTACCCTAATCACCTATGGCCGAATGCCTAGGTGCATTCCTTGGTTACCAAGTTGTTTCACTAGGTCACCAAGTAGCTTTGCTTAGTCACCAAGTTGCATGCCTTAAAGTCAAGCTAATTGTGACATCCCCTATTTTCCTAACAACGAAAAATAAGTTTTCATTAAAGAAGAATTTTGAGATATTGTTTTACAAATGATTTTCGATGAGTATTTTATTCGATTACGTAATCAAATGTTGATTTTATAGGATTTTGGTAAACAAAGATTTTTATGGAATTCAAGCAAATGATTTTATTGAGTTTGGAGTAATTTTATTATTTGTGATTTCATTTAAGAAATGAATCTCTTTGTGCATTTTTATAGATTTAACCTAATTGATTTGAAAATTGATTTAAAAGAGTTTTGATTTCATGATGGGTTTTTATGCTTTGAAATCTAATTTGCTTGTGTTATGATTTTATGTGTGTGATTTTCTAAGGTTTTCAATGAATCATATTGCTTGAGGTTTTTATTGAGATTTTGTCTTCTTAATTAATTGATTCATATGATTTTATGGTTTTAAGAAGGAAAATTATTTTCACTCCAAGCTTCAAGGAAATCAATGTCCAAATCGCCTTGATCTAGAATAATCTCTCAAAACCCTAATTAGTATCCTAATCTTTGATTAAAACCCTAATCGAGTTCTTAATCCTTGATTAAGGACTTAATCACTCTCTTAAGACCTAAATCCTCAAGGTTAGTGAGCTAACCTAGAATTAGTTTTCCTTAAACCTATGATTAAGTTTTGATTAGTGCCTTAATCCTTGATTAAGCCTTAATCACTGAGGATTAGTGGACTAAACCTAGATTAATTATCCTAATCCTACCCTAATCATGATTAGAACCTAAATAGTGCCTTAAACCAAATTAAGCTAACCTAATCTACCCTTGAAACCCTAGGGCCGAATATTAAGGAGCATTACTTGGTCTCCAAGTTCCTTAACTTGGTCTCCAAGTTGCATGCCAAAAAGTCAAGTACATGACATCACCTTGATGACCTAAGCATGACCTAGAAAAAGAAAAAGAAAAGAAATAGGAAAGAAAGGAAGAGTGGGCCGTGGAGGGACTTAGAAGCAAGACTTGGTCCCCAAGTTTTGTAACTTAGTCCCCAAGCATTTGCAAGGAAGCCACCCATGCAAGCCCTTGATGGCAATTAGGAAAAAGTGAGGAAGAATAAAGAAAGGGACCAAACCGTGTGGAGAGAGAGAGAGTTTATTTTCATTCCTTCATTCTACATTCTTCCATCTTCATCCTTTCTCTCAAACAACACCAACACCCACACACACCAACCAAACCGTGGGAGAGGGAGTGATCAACACACACCTCTTTAGTTTACATTCTTTCATTTCCTTCACTTCCCATTCCAAACCAAACACACACATGATGTTGAACACAATCAAGTTCAACACATAGAAAGAGAGAGAGAGTGGCCGAATAGAGAGAAGGAGAACAAACTCTACACATTTCACATTCTAAGCAAGATCAAGTCAAGTTAGTGAAGAAGAGAAAGAAAAACCATGGACATTAGAGAGGAGAGTGAGTGAGCCGTGAGAGAGGAAGGAAAACCAAAGAGAAAACCAAAGATTTGGACTTGATTTTGAAAATCTAATTAAGTGAGCATTTCATCTCATGATCTTAAAAGTTTTAAACCTTTTTCCTTGATTCATTTTCGTTTCTCATGATTTTATTCTAAAACTTTGATTTGGTTTGAAAAGTGTTGATGCATGTTGGTTTTCAAGTTAGATCTAGTGATTTTCTTTACATGCATGTTGATCTTTGAACTTGATCTTGAGGTTGTTGTTAAGAAAGTGTTTTTTTTCTTCATGATTTTGAGTTTTCTTCTTGATCTCTTAAAATTGTTTTTGGAAAGGACTTGATTTTAAGTTTTCATGAAAGATTTTTCAAAGATATAATGTTTTTGTTTGCATGCATGTTAAGGTCTATGCTTGAACTATGATGTGTTGATGCTTGAGTTTTAATGTAAAGATCTTTGAAAATGATTGACTTTTCTTGATGATTTTCCCTTATGTTGGCCACGGTTTGATGTTGTTGTGAGTGAAAGTTTGATTTTCTTTTGTTTGAACTCTTGCATGTCATGATCTTGAAATTTAGTGATGATTTGAATGAATGGGAATTTATGTGATGTTGTGACCTTGATGTGCTAGCCACGGTTTTACATGCTTGACTAGGAAGATTAAGATTTTCTTAAGTTTGATTGATGATTATATGATTTCCATGAACTTTGTGTTTATCTTAAATGTTTGATGTGAAATAAAAATTGTTTAGAAGTGTGAAGATGCTCACGGTTTTGTATAGGAAAACATGCTAGGGTTATGTTTTTACTTGCTTGAGGAATTATGTGAAATTGTTATTGGATTTGAAGTTGTTTTTAGAAGTCCTGAATCTTTGAAAATGTTTTTGAGAAAACCTAGTCAAGGTCACGGTTTGGACCTTAGACTTTGAGTTAAATTTTCTTAAATGTATGTATGTTGATGCCATGAAACTACATGTTGATTTGTAAAGTTATTCTTTGAGAAAATAAGTTTTGAGCAACTAATGAAGCATACGGTTTTGGCATAAGATAAGTGTAATGAGATGAAGTTTTGCTAAGATATAATTGATTAAGTGTGAATTAAATGGAAATTTGTCTAAGTGTTGGTATGAGGCATGATTCGGTTTGTATGTGTTCATGAGTTTGATTTCTTTATTTGATTAAGATATATGCATGTTCAACTTGACAACTTGTGATTATGTAATGTTTGAAATGAATGAACAAGTTTATTTGATAAAGTTTTGTGCTGAAGTTTGGATATGTGTGTTTTTAGCCTTGATAAATAATATTTGTGCATGTTCAATGATTCTGAAATTTTGGCACTAATCTAAGTATGATAAAATGAGCTTCTCTGAATTTTTGAATGATTTTTAGAAATGATTTCCTATTTCTATAAGAGCTAACCTTGTGAAGACGATCTTGGGAAAACAAGTTTTTCAGATTAAAGATAAACAGAATTTTCAAACTTGTATTACTCTAAATTGCTTGAAATTTTGATGGTAGCTTCCTGAACCTCTCGAGATTCTCTCTGTAAAATTTTATGAGATTTGGAGTTGATTTGATAATTTTACTAAAGGCAAAACAGTGAACCGTTTGGTTCATATTTTCCAGACTTAGTGGCAATTTTAATTAGAAAATGTTGACTTGCACAACTCCAAATAATCTGAAATTTTTATGAGATGGTCTTGACTGTATGAGGGAAGTCTATACCAATTTTCATGCAATTCGGAGTTGAAACACTATTTTTAATAATGGCATTTTGGCCTGAGGTCAGCAACAGTCCTATCTCGCTTTTCGTACGAAATCTGATTTGAAACCTAGCTTAAGATTGTTCAAATGACTTGAAAATTTTATGTGATGAACTTTAGCATATATTTATATGTTCTGGAAATTTTGAAGGTTAAACAAATTGATTTGGTATGGTTTTAGATTTTATCTTTTGTGCTTTCCCATAATTGAACACAAGCTTTATTTGAATGTTTTTGACAAACATGAATTTTGTACTTCATTTCATGACTTGGCTGGATATGTATGATGATTATAATGTCTTGAAATAATTGAATGAGTGATTGCTTGATGGTATGTTTAGACTATGCATGAATGAGTTTGCAAAATCAATTGTTTACGGTGTTTAGGTCTAGGCTATTAGTTTGAAATTATGATTTGAAAATGTGCTATGTGCTAAATGGTTTGTCTTATTTGAAGCATCATGCTGCCCATGTTTGATTTTAAGTGTTTGGACTTGAGAAAGTGTTGATCAAAGTGTTTATTTAATTGTTTTCGAGATACTTAATTTGTTTATGGATTTAAATTGGTTTTGGACAATAGAAAATGAATTTAAGACTTGGAATATGATGCTGTCCAGAGTTTTATAAGTTGTATTTCTTATTAAAAAAAATGATTTCAAAGTATTTAACGTACAATGAAAGTTGGATTTTGATTTGAGAAGATCTTGATGTTTTACGATTTTCCGACAAGAAGTGAAAGGAGTTTTCGAAAACACACTTTGATTTTAAGTATGACGATCATTTAGATAGACTAGTAACGTTAGTGTCTCCTATCTAGTATAAGGTACGTATGAGTGAAGAACTTGGAGCAGCTGACAGTTGGGAGGACCCGCAACGATTTTGGACGAGGTATTTGCTGGAGTTGAGGTGAGAGAGAAGCTTCCCTAAGACACCGTGGTATTTAGGTGATCTATTAGGACACTCCGTACTCTCTCAAAGTCGGAGTAAAGGTCTAACGTAGCTAGTAGTATACCCGATAAATTGTGTGATTGTCTGTATCGCGGTATACGAAGACTCAGACCTATACTATTACATGGTATTGATTGATTGATATGTTTGTTTATGGTGAGATATATTGCTGCTTATTATCATTGCATATGCATAATGCATCATCCCGCGTTATAAGATAAGAATAGAAGACACATAGAAAACTATAAGAAATTCCCCCTAACGACTAGAGCGATACTCTAAAGGGTGAAACGCGTAATGGAACCGGATGATGCTGATGCGCCGAGTGCGTGGAACGAGCGGATACTGTGACGATGACGATGTCTGGAGTGTGGTATGATGAAAGTGTATCTAAGTGGTCGTAGCCACAAGTTGAAGGCGTATCTGTGCGGCCGTAGCCACAAATTGAAAGTGTATCTAAGTGGTCGAAACCACATGATTGAAAGTGTATCTATATGGCTGTTGCCACATGATTGAAAGTGTATCTATATGGCTGTTCCCACATGATTGAAAGTGTATCTATATGGCTGTTGCCACATGATTGAAAGTGTGTCTATATGGCTGTTGCCACATGATTGAAAGTGTGTCTATATGGCTGTTGCCACATGATTGAAAGTGTATCTATATGGGTGTTGCCACATGATTGAGAGTGTATCTATATGGTTGTGGCTACGTGCTGAGCACGACTCAGGATGGGTCGGAGCCCGTCAAATATAGTAGTCGAGTCCCACAAGAAGTAACCCGCATATGGTTGGTGCTATATGACAGAGGTGACTTAGGATGGGTCGACAATAGGATAAACGAATATAACCGTTCCGACTTGAAACCCTTACCCGAAGTAGTGGAGAGGAAGACACGGTGTTTACCTACGCGGTACTCACTTGATGATTAGGATAGGGGAAGGTAATGACGGTGATTCGTCAAGAAGCCTATGAGGAGTCTGTCTAGGCGGGGAAAAGCTACAGTGACCTGGGTTGACCATCCGGGGTAGGGTGAGTAGTCTGGTGTCGTAGCTGAAGTACTGCATGATCACTAGACAGATGACTGACGCCCCCTTGACTAAATCAGGATCGGAAGAGGGATGCTTGAACACGGTGGAGGTCGACACCCTTTGTCATGACATTTTTCCCGGGCAATTTTATAGTGTATCTTGGTGTGGTCTCCTGAAGCCGGTGTGGTAGAGATCCTGTACTTCTGATTGCTTCCGATTAGGTGGATGGATCCCAAGGAGATGTAGACCTGAACCCAAACCATAAAGCCTGAATTTCCGATAATATGGACTCGAGATATGTGGACAAAGAAACTTTGACTTTGCGAGACAAGCTGTTAAAGAGATTCGACTTTGTGAGATGAATTGATTAAGAGATTCCCTTAAGATAAGGATAAAGTATTAGATAATGTGACGATTGCATCGCATCCTCATGCATCCTGCATAATTATCTGTTGTATTGTTGTGTTGTGAATGTGTATCGTTGTGTGCTTGTATTGTCTTAATATTTTGCCTATCGTAAACCCACACCGCCGACGATGCGTCGTTCGGAATGCTTACTCTCTCTGTCTTTTCCCGTCCCTGTGGACTTCTGTGATGATGTCCACAGGCGACAGAGTAAGTAGATTATATTGGGAGTCGACGCTTCACGTGATAGCCTACGAAGACCCGACCGAGATGGAGTCTCGAAGGAGGAGATGGTCAAGCTCGGCTCGAGGACTCGATGGTTGATGGTTCGACTCTTCGGAGGAGCATACGTTGGACAGAGATCTATTGTTGTAGTGTCTATGTTCAAGTATTGTAATCCCTTACCAGGTACTTAGACATCATTAGCTGCATCCACATGTGCACCCGAATTATGTTTTACAAAACTGGATAACCGAGATTAAGTTTTACGGTTAAAACAAACGAAATGGGCTTTTAAATGTATTTTGTGAAAAAAAGTTTCAGAGTGCGATGTTTCGTAACATCTCGGTTTGAAACTTGAAAGGTTTTATGCAATGTGAGAACATGAGTTTAAATTGCAAACATGATTTGAAAATCTAAGTGTTCTCACCTTGTATAACACTGTTTTAAAAAAAAAAATTGGCCCAAATTTTAACTATATTAATTAAAGAAATTTTATTTTCAAGTTGTCAAATCGGGGTGTTGCACTAATGACATCATCTACATGACCAAAACATGACTTAAGAGGGAAAGGAAAAAATAAAAGAAAAAGAAATAGGAAGGAACAAGGAAGGAGCCGTGGGAAGGAACGAAGGCCAAGGAAATTGCAAACAAACCCCCCATGCAAGCCCTTGATGGCAAATAAGAGAAAGTGAGGGAAGGTAAAGAAGAGGCCAAAACCGTATGAGAGGGAGTGAGTTTATTTTCATTGTTTCATTGTTTCATCTTCATCCTTTCTCTCGACAACAATACCAACACACACACACTAACAAACCGTGAGGGAGTGATCAACACCCCCACATCTCTTGTTTCATCTTCTTCATTTCTTTCCAAACTAAACACAACACCAAAGAGCTACATCAAGCTCTTGGTGAGAGAGAGAAAGAAAGAGAGTGGTCGAATTGTAAGGGAGGAAGAACCAACCCAAACTCTTCACAACCTAAGGGAAATTGAGCCAAGATAGTGAAGAAGAGAAGGAGAAAACCATGGACCTTAGAAAGAGTAAATGAACCGTGAGGAAAAGAGAGAAACCAAAGATATTGGACTTGATTCTTGAAAAGTTTTGATTAAGTAAGAATCTTACTTCATGATCTAAAAGTTTTAAAACTTTTTTCGTTTTCATACTTTTCTTCTAAGACTTTGATTTTATTTGAAAAAGTGTTGACGCATATTTGTCCTTATGATTAGGTCTAGTGATTTCCTTTACCTGCATGATTGATCTTTGAACTTGATCTTGAAGTTTTTTTAAGAAAATGTCTTCTCTAATGATCCTAAGTTTTCCTCTTTGATTTCTTAAAAGTGTTTTTGAAAAGGTTTGATTTTAAGTTTTCATGAAAGGTTTTTCAAGGATCTAGTGTTTGTGACTTCATGCATGTCAAGATCTATGCTTATGATGTACTTGATGTTTGAGTTTTGATGCTAAGATCTTTGAAAATGATTGAGTTTATTGATGATTTTCCTTTATGATGGCCACGGTTTGGTGTTATTATACCTGAAAGCTTAATTTCTTTTGATTGATCTTTTGCATGTTACAATATTGAGTTTAATGATGTCTTGAATAAATAGAAGTTATGTGATTCTCTATGATTAGTCACGGTTTTGATGAGGAAGAAAAGAAAAACAACTTTTACAAAATGATTTTTACTTTGATCTAAATACAAGTGTGTTTGAAAGTTAAGGATCTAAGTTTTCACTTGATTTTTGTTGATGTGTTTTCGGTCAAGCTTTGAAAAAAACAAAAAGATCATGATTGTTTTTCATAAAAGACTCTTGCATGTAATCCTATTTTACTTCAAATGATTTTAAAAGCACATGCAAAATAAAAATAAAAAATGAAAACATGTTTGAAATGACCAAGAGGTCACGGTTTTGTGAGGAAAAGGGAGTGGTATTTTTCTAAAACCATGTGTTGAAAGTGCATGTTTTGATTTGTTAATTTTAAGGCTTGCATGTAGAAAATTGCACCAAAGACTTTGTTTTTCCTATAATGATGATTCGGCCTACCCTAGGATAAATAGGCTAAATTCATCCTTGCATGTGATTGACTTGTTAAAATGATTAGGTTTGTGATTTTATTTTGAGAAAAATGCATTTGAATTGTGTTGTGGTTTTGTTCAATTCGGTTTTGTAAAAGAACCCAAAAGAAATAAGTTTTTGAAAAAGTGATTCATGCATTATGTGAATGCATATGAAAGATTTGAAAATAAAACCTTGTTTTTGTCAAACTTAGATTTGGCCTATACATGATTAGTAGACTAGAACTCTTTTTCTCATGAATTGACTTAGAGTAATGAGTATGCCTTGGAGAATATTGTTAAATTCAAGTGTTTGAAATTGTGTTATACATACTTAAATTTATAATCAGTTTTTAATTGGAAAATATAAGGAATAACTGAATTAAATGACTTTGTTGCATTATAAAGGAAATAGAATTTAAGTGCTTGAAATAAACTAAGTTGATTTATATGCTTTAAATTTGTGATCTTTGAATTGTTTCCCTTGATGTCATTCGGTCATATGGAGTAAATCAATTTAGGGAGTTTAATTGCATGAAATAAAATGCACATGATGATTTTTGAAAAGAATGAAGTTGTTTAAAGTAAACGAAATAATTGTGCTTGATTTAAATCTTTGGTCCAATGTGGTTGTGAATTTATGTATGCCTAAGTGTTTGTGTTATGAACTATTTGTGAAGTTGTATACTTTCCTTGATGTTGATTTAATTGGTTATATACTTGGTGAATTGTTAATTTTGAATTAAAGAATTATTTAAAGTGGAAAGTGTTTTTGAAATGTTTTCGGAGTTTATCAATGTAATTTTTATAAAATAATTCCTCGCTGTCCAGAATTATTTAAAATGGTTTCTTAACTTTGAAAATATGTTCAAATGATTTAAAGTAAAATTTTCAAGTAATAATTAATTTAAGAAAACCCGGATCAAAAACGATGCATTTTTCGGTGTTTCCAAACATGTTTTAGGTGCTGTCCAAGACGGACCAGCAACTAAATCAAATGATTTAAATTATTTTATATGATGTTTTCAAATGATTTTGAAGAATTTAAAGTGCTAGAAAGTATTAGAGTTGTTTTGAGAAAATAATTACGTTCTTAAGTCTTCCGATAAGGAATGAAATGTGAAATGAGTTAAGAAAATATTTTCTTAATATCAATTAATGACATAAACGTATTTTATTTAGTACGAGGAATCTTAAAGATGAGGGATTGGGCAACTGGCAGAGACAAGGATCCGAGGAGAGCGTATGCATATAAATTGCTGGACCTCAGGTGAGAGAGAAGTTTTCCTAAGACACCATGGTAATTAGGTGATTTATTAGGACGTTCCGTATCATCTCAATGATCGGAACTAAGTGGTTCGGAGTTAGTAGTATAGTGGCAATTGTTTGCTTTGTGTGGCCACTTATACGAAGGTGACGAAGACCACATTGTTATTGTGTACTGGTTGTGTGTATGGATAGCATGTTTATATTTATTTATTTGATTATGCGTGTTGGAATTTAATGCTGTTGACTGGAACGTGTAATATACTGGTGGACGTCTGTTACGTTCTGAATAAAGGAAGGAAATCAATGAAAGAGAAAGTAAAGTTATAAGTATGAGAAAGTAATAATGATAAGATACAAAGAGAAAGAAATAATGATTGGAAACGAAGTATGGGATGGAAAAGAAAGAAAGAATTGAGATTGGGGAAAGAATGAATGAATGATAATGTTTAGAACGAGCCAGAGCTGGGAGAGCGATGTTGATGTGAGATGTGAATTGAGCGGAGCTGGGCTCCTTGGTTTTTGGTTTTAGTCTAGGACTAGTGTTGAGTTGAGCTTGCTCCTCCATTAGCGCTCAGCGAAGTTGTAATTTCTGAAAAGGTTTTTGAAAAACGGTTTTTGAAAAGGTTTTGAAAAGAGATTTTCGAAAAGATTTTTGAAAAGAGATCTTGTGGAAAAGGGTGAAAAGAAATTCTTTTGCAAAAGTTCTTGAAAAGAGGTTTTTGAAAAGAATATTATAGAAAGTATTTTTGGAAACACTTTTGAAGTGAAATTTTGTGAAGTGTTTTAAAAAGGAGATTTTCAGAAGATGTGAAATCAGATTTTGAGAAAATTTACGAGAGGGAACTTTATGAAAAGTTTGTGAAATAATATTTGTGAAAGTTTGTGAAATGGAGTTTTGAGAATAGTTTTTGAAAAAGAGTGTTCTGAGAAAAGATTTTGAAGTGAGAGGATTGCGAGAAATGGAGAATGTTGAGAAAGTTTGGGAAATGAGATTTTAGATTGTGATGTGATCCCAGCTCTGTGCTATGTGAGAAATGATGAGGGAAAGTTTGTGCCAAGTTAGTGGTCGGGACTCGTTGAAGGGTTGCACGAAGGACGGGCCGACCTTAGGGTAATTAAAAAGATTAAAAGACTTTAAAAAGACATGCGCGGTGAGGTATGAGAGTGCGAAGTAGTGGAGAGGAAGAAACGATAAGTATCTGCGGATACTTAGGACGAGATTGCATTAGGGGAGGACGATGACAGTGAAACGTCAAGAAGTCTAGAGTATGTTTCTGGGCAGAACGAACTCCACAGGTGGCGCACTAACGTGGTGGGGACTGGGTCTAATGTCGTGGTAAGTTCTGCGGGCCCACTAGAAACATACTGTCGCCCCCTAGATTGCAAATCGAGAACAGTGAGAGGGACTGGAACGGGGCATTGTGTTTGCCACTGCGTGGATAGTGAGCCTTGATATTATTGACATGATTTGAGGACGAGGTCCTCCTGGTCTGGGACCATTATGTGTTGTGACAACCGTCGTGCCCGCATGGTAAAGGTCCTGTACTCCTGTTTGCTTCCGACTAGGTTGGGTGGATGATCGAGGAGATGTAGACGTGAGTGATAGACGAGAACGAAGTGAATATCCTGATGATGTGTGGTATTTCCCCCCAAAGCGTTAAAGAGGGTAAATTGATAAGACTGGATGAAAAGAAAATGAGAAATTAAGGGGAGTAAAGGAATGAAATAAGGAAAGAAAGAATACTCATGAGAAATGCATAAAAGAGGATAATAATAATAATGATATGTTTGATTGTTGTGTGCCTGTGTGTTATATAGTATGCTTGTATGGTCCTATTATCTTGCCTAGCGTAATCCCACACAGTCGACGATCCATCATTCGGAATGCTTACTCTCTCCTGTTCGTTGGCATATCGGTGCTGCTGATGTCTCAACAGGCAGATGGAGAAACGGATGGAAGTAACCGTTCAAGGCTACAGGGATTACAAAGAGAAGATTCGGTATGAGGCTCGGAGGAACTCCACCACTCTCAATGGAGCGGAGCCGGAATCTACTGTCAAGGAGGGAATCATAAAAAGGAGGGCAACACCTTCGAGAGCAAAAAGAGGACGAAAGAAAAGAAGGAGGATCTTCCTCCCATAGTTCTCAATAGGGTAGTTTAAGATTAGTGAAGTTAGTTTAGATTGTGGTGATTGTTTTGATTTAGGGATTACCGAAGCCATGAACCATTTATGTAATCGAACAAATTTTTAATTTGACTTGTGGAGCCTACTTTTATTTAAAGTTAATCCATGAAAAGTTTTTGGAAACTGTCAAGATGATTTGAGGCCAAGATCTTTTATGGAGACAAGTGTGTTATGAAAAGAAAGGTTTTAGTAACAACTCAGTTTTCGAAAGAAAGTGTTGAAGTACATCAAGAACTCTTCACTGATGTTTTCAAACACTTCAACAAAGTTTTATAAAAAAAAATTTTGCCTCATTTTTACAACGTTAATGAATAAAAGTCAATTATTTTCGGTTTACGAAAATCGGGCTATTACAGTATACGTGTGAGTAATGTGTGTGTGCATGTGTATGTTTGGCCGTGTGTGTATGTGAATGTATGTGTATGGTGTGAAAATGAGTATGTGTATGCATGAATATATGGGTGTGCCGTGTATGCGTGAGTGTGTAGAGAAGCCTAGAAATGTCCTAAGCAAGTAACTAAGTAGTAACCAAATCCTAACTAAACCCTAACCAAGTTGATGGAAACCCTAAAGATAAACCACAAGTCAAAAGCCTAAATGACCCCTAAGTACCTAATGTTCCCTACATTGTCCCCTTAGAAATGCTAACATCCACCCATGCAAACCTTTGAGTTGCCAAAATTACCCCTTCCATCTACACCTTGGCCGAATTCTTTTGAGGACAAAAGAGGAAAGTATCATGTCCTTGCTTTTGCCTATATACATCGCCACCCATAGTTCATTTCCATTACTTTTCTTTCATTTCCTTCACCTTCCAAACACTTGGGTTGAGAGCAAACATTAAGCTCTCAGCACACACCTAAAGAAATAGAGAAAAGGCCGTGAGCTAGAAAGGAAGAAGGGGGAGAAAACCAAGCCAAAACCTAGAGCTTTCTTTGAAGATCCAAGCACATAGAAGTTAGAAGACCAACTTTCCTTTGGTGGGTAGCTCGAGGATTATGAGGGAAATTGTAATAGCTTAGTTTTCTTTAATCTTGTAATCTTTCTTTCTTTCCTTCTTTGCATGTTAATTTTCTAAGTTTTGTCTATGTTTGATCTTGAACTTTCAAGACTAAAAATAACTTGTAAACGTCTAACTACCGGACTTCCTAACTCGGTTAAGATCTTCATTAAAGATCTTAAAGTTTTTCAACATCAATCTCAAGGATCTAAAAAGTTTTGGTGCTTTTTGTAAAATTTAAAGTATATCTCTTGTGTGTTAAACTCTCTTTCTTAAAACCGTGAACTATAATGTGTTTTTGAGTTTCTTTGGTAAATAAATGGAAGATCTAAACTTTCTTAACAATAATGTTGAAATCTTGGTGTTGCATGTTGGTTGATGATGATCTTGATGATTTGAGTACATTCATGCTTTGTTTATGCCTTGATCTTAAAATTTTAAGAATAAATAAATTTGTAAAGTCCTAGATCCTAAACTAAATGATTCGGCCATAACCAAAAGTGTAGGCTTAGATGCTTTTGATTTAATTCAAGCCATTGCATGTTAATCTTATGATTAGAAAAGTTAATTTGAGTAATTGGAAGTGTTTGATTTTAACTTGAACTTAATGAAGCTTTAATTTTGTTTTGATCTTTGAAAAGTTTTGGTTCTTGAAATCTTTTCATGAAAATTATAAATAAAAAGTTTTGACTTTGTGTTGATCTATGGACAAGTCTTGAGCTTTGATACATGCATGATGTTTTTGAACCAAAAGATTTAATTCCCCTTCACTTCATGTCACGGTTTTGACTTCTTCTTACCCTAAGTGATTTTCATCTTTGATTTGTACCATTTTGGTTGATTTCATGACTTGATCCCTAAGATCTAGGTGTATGCATGTGGTTTTTGAGAAAAGAGATTTTATTTTTTTTAAGGATCCTCACGGTTTGATAAAGAAACCAAGGAAACAACTTCGGAAAATGATTTCTTTAACTTGATTCATGTTTTGCATGTTAAAGATTTTAAGTTTAATCTTGATTTGTAATAGTGAGCATTCGGCTTAAGCCTTAAACCAAGAGATTATGTTTTGTTTTCATGAAAAAGGATGCATGCATGATTAATTTCTTTTGATTTAAGAATCTTGTGTTTTTACATGTTGACAAAGTGAACCAAGAACATTATTTTGTCAAATTAGATTCGGCCTAGGCATGGGAAATAGACTAGGGTCCTTTTCAACGAAGTGACATAAAAGCAATGAGTATGTTTTAAGAAGTTATGCTAAAATAGATTGTTTGAAATTGTGTTGTAAATGATAACTTTCTAATCGGCTTTTGATTTAAAGGAGATATATGAATTAAATGATTTTGGGAAAAGTATTATGTTTAAATGAATATATGTGTAGGGTTAACCAATAATAAATCCTACCGCTACAGGATAAGCATGAGCTCTCTAGTACAGGATAAGGGTGAATAACTCATCCTTCTTATCCTCTAAGAGCCATGTCAACCCTACTGGGCCGAACAGCCCATAAGGCATCACAACACAACTTCCCCTATAAGTATCGCCATGCTATAGGGGCTAAGGTATGTTCTCTCATCCCTACTCTCAAGAACTACGTGTGGCTTGATCCCCTTATCACTGGGGGTACGTAGGACCGGGGTCACCCTCGTCAGCTGCAACAACCACCAAACACACTTCGTGGTGGATCTATGTCTCAGATCCACTACATTGGCGCTGTCTGTGGGAAAACGATAAACTTCGATCCCTATCCACATTAAAAAAAAAAAAAAACCACGTGTGGCTCTGGTTGAGGTTCACCATGCTTTGTCGGTATCGTACACGGTGTCGTTCACAGTGCCACTGCTCCTTCGCTTTCATCACAGTGGTGGTCCTTATCCTTCAAGTGCCACCATGATTGCGCAGCCCACCAAGACGGAAGAGCCCACCGCCGCCGTACGAACACACCATGACCATGAAGATTCGAACACCATATCTGCGCCGCCAACAGCCACTGTAATCGGAACCGGGGGTCATCTCCAACAGCGACTCGCGACTCAACCCGCACCTTCATCATTGTTGCAGGTTCGTTCGTGATCGAACCGCAGGCCCGAGTCCCCACTCCGCCGCTGAACCTCTGGTTTTCCCTCTGTTTCGATTCACACCCGTTTTTCTCTCCGTCTCCGTCTCCAATCGCCGGGGTCAGAGGGAGGAGGTGAAGTCATTCACCTTCCATGCTCGCCGCCTCTGCTGCAAACCCACGACCGCACCGCGCTTCTCTTGCTCTGTTGCGGTGCCCCTCCTGTCCGCGATTTCGTACCAGTGCAAAGGTGGCTCACGGCGACGATGCGGTACCGCATCACGATCTCCAGCCCCGGCAAGCCCTCCACCATCCACCAGTGTTGATGCCGTGGCTGCCACAATCACCGCCGCCACGCTGTTGGCGTGGAGCCTGCAGCGAGTGCAAGCAGCAGCTGCCCTAGGGTTCAAAAGGGAACGGGCCAACCAGCCCAATATAAAAAAAAAGGGCCTAATCAGGCCCAAAAACAAAAAAAAATAAAAAAAAATAAAAAGGTTTTACAGGCCTCATCGGGCCTAAACCAAAAAAAAAAGGGGCCTAATCAGGCCCAAAAACAAAAAAAAAGGGCCTCAACAGGCCCTAACAAAAAAAGAAGAAGAAGAAGAAGAAGAAGAAGAACGTGGACAACAACAACAACTCGTTCCTCAAAACAGGGAAGTAACCTTTTTATTCAATTGCCAATATCACTCGTTAGCGCATGATTAATTTGATTACATGTCATTTATTAATTGCCTAATAATTATCATTACAATTATTGCGCGTGATACATCATGCATCTTTTCGTAGACAATCTTGCAGGATTTACTAGCATTTAATCTCCAATAATTGTCATTATTATGTTTATTATGTGTGATATTATTAAAATCATACTACCTCTATACTGGTATTATACATCGTGTCTTTGCCAAATAATTGTTATTATCGTTATATAATTGTTATAAATTGTTAAATAACGACGATTACCAATTATTAATTTTGTTTACACATGCGAGGTACGATTATGATGGCTCATTTCTCTAAAAGGCCTATTTCGAGCTCCCGACCACCAAAGATGTCCTCAAATTAATCGGTGCTAGACTACTCAGTCACGATGGGCATCTAATATTACAGCGCCTTTAACAGGGTTCGGCAAAATCTCATGATGACATGGTTGTCTCCTCTATTACACATGCTTACTGTGACCATTTAAATTTATCATGACCTCAACGTCACTACTCGGATTCCCGCTTCAAATAACACGACCAAAGCCTACAACATCCTCGTACCCTCTGCCACGACACCCTTGCCTCTCACGGTCACTTAGAGCCAAAGACGATCGTTGTCAAGATCCCTCCTCGGGATCTCGGCCTTGCTCACACAAGTGCTACACAATGACTTGTCCATAACGGCATACAGGGTTTTTGGTAGGAAGAGGATGAAAAGTACTAGGCAACCGCCCATTCCAACAATAAAAGAGGAAACGCCTCACTGCCAAGAGGGTGTCGGGCATATCAACATTCAGAAATGGTCTAAACACGAGGACTGACAGGGAAGGATCTTTCTCATTACCCCATTAATATTATTTCAATTTTATGGTGTAACTGTCATAATCATTACTATTGAATCACTTACCACGTGACAAATGTTATCTTAGATAATAACCGTAATTAACAGTGAATTAATTCATACTTTGCTAATTAATGTCATTACATATCATCTATTACTTGATATTCTAATTGTCATTTTTATACATCATAAAAAGGTACAAACATAACGATCGAATCTGCCGAGCATGATGACCTATGATTAATTCGAGTCCGAGTATGACGACCCAACTTAATTCAAGCCTTCACACCGGTTGCCGATCAATTTTTCCTTGGTTTGCGCACCATCGCGACCTTACCTATTTGGTAGAACGATCCGCAGTGCCAACACCCAGTGATCTAAGTCGGATCCCAGCATCTCCGAGGAACCACACTGCTAATTCCACACCCACAACTCGCAAATATTCAGCCTTCGCTCAGCGTTCGCCTACACAGATCTGAATCCGACAGTCTCTCAAAGAGGCTTGGATGAACACGATCTAATTGGCGGAAAACGACTATCACACCTTAAAGGACTTCTTAACTCGGCACAAGCCTCTTCAGGCTTTAGCGAGAAAGGGGGTTGGTTATGCAATGGAGTAATGGTTTGCTTCAAATTTATTATTATGATCGATCAGCTTGCCTTCGCCCTAATTACTCGGAGTCAAGAGGGGTTCAACAATTGAAGTTGACTAAACAGTTACGACAAGGGAAACGGTCGTCCTTGGCTTCTCTACCTGTTCTTGCTTCCTCGGCTTCATTCTTTCCCTCCTCGGCATCCTCGGCCGCTTCATCATCTCTTTGTTATTATGATAATCTATCAGCTTGCCTTCTCTATCTGTTCTTGCTTCCTCGGCTTCATTCTTTCCCTTCTCGACATCCTCGCCCGCTTCATCAGCTCGATAAACTTTCGATGACTTCTACTGGAGTGACCTTATTTGGCCATGAAGCTTACTGCTCGGCGGATAGAATGGACTCCGACTCTTTAAAATAATCCGAGAA
Organism: Crotalaria pallida; assembly: GCA_037953625.1. Taxonomy (NCBI): domain Eukaryota; kingdom Viridiplantae; phylum Streptophyta; class Magnoliopsida; order Fabales; family Fabaceae; genus Crotalaria; species Crotalaria pallida. Next base: position 43,197,269 of record CM075650.1, on the reverse strand, counting down.
GAACTGTAAAGCCCTGAGCAGAAGATGCTCCGGTTATATTTGGGTGCCTTCGCGCCACATCTTTAGAACCTCTCACCGAGCTTTCGGACCTATACCGAGTCCGAGGCCCACTTTGATCCCGAGCGTTTCACAGACCCTATGAACTCGACACAAGCCTTTTCAGGCTTTACCGAGTAGGGGACTAGTATGTGATGAGGCGTATACATCGTGACATTGGCCGTACTGGTATTATGTGATGCATAAGTTACTCGTGATCAAATGTCGTGCCAAAGAGGACCACCACGTCCCATGAGGCACCAAATTGATCATTTACCGTCCTCATTAAGGACATATGTTAAACTCACTCACTTCGGATCATGTTTTTACGCACTTGCCCATGATCTCGGTTAGCCGGCCAGATCGGCGAGGCTACAAGTGAAAACGAGGATTGCGACCCGATAGCTTGGCTTAGCCTCTCGGCTCAAAGCCTCTCGGCTCATATCTGGCCCAATACATCGCGGATCGAGGAATACACCTCGGCTAAGGTTGTCATTCCGACAAGCAATCCCTTGTAAACGTTACGGTCCAATTGGTGATAATCTTGGCACACTTTGAACTTCAAATAACAGTTTGAGTCGTGCCAGCATACATTGGCACAAGCCTTTCGGCTTTCACCATGGCAAGCGCATAAATGGATGTCTCCTTGAAAATGACGTGACTTTTAAAACAATAGTGATCGAGGCCGTACCCGATACAAATAAAAACAGTTTAAGTATAGTACTAGGAAGTGACTCCTAGGTCGTCTCCCAAGGAATATCTTATCAAGCAAAAGGTCGAACACATAGTATGCATAGAAAACAGGGGGGGTTTTTTTTTGTATTGAATATTGAATAATTGAAATCAAAACAGAATTAAATCAAAACGAAGAAACAGATAAGGAAAAGCGGAATTTCTTTCATCGGTCACGAAAGATCAATTTCTTTCCTCTTCACTGTCCAACTCGTGAGAATTAAATACTAAGCAAAAATTCAATTCTCACCCCAAAACCCAAACCTCTAATTAAGCATTAAAAGCCAAAGCATGGAGTTTTTACGAGTTTGCATAAATTAAGCATTCATACACATGGATTATCTCTATAGAATGGAACTAAGCGAACCATAACATATCAATAAGCATGAAAACAGTGAATAAAAACGAAATAGCATTAAGAACAGAACCTCAAGAGTATGTGATACATTACCAAAGGGATTTAACCTAAGAGTTTAGCCTTCCATGAAGAAAAATACCAAAAACGTGTAGAAAAGGGAAGAGAGAGAAACCCTAGCAGCCTCCACAAGCTTGGAGAGCAAAACTAAGCCTTCTCTATGAGAGAGAATGTAAAAAAAACGTGAATGGAAGGTCTCCCCAAGGGTTTACACGAATTTGGCTTTTTTAAATCACAAAACGGGCCTAAATCATGGGCCCAAATCCTAAGGAAAGCTTATCTCTAAATTAAATTTAAAAATATCTTATAGATAAAATCTAAATCTTAAAAGATATAACTAAATCTCAACTAATCCTAAAGATAGATTACAATCTTCACTTCATCATATATCTTCTCTTCCAAAATTAAATCTTCATTCCCAAAATGTCCAAAAAGCCCTTGTGCCAAATATGACCTGAAAATAGAAATAGAATTAATTAGGCTAAATAATCCCAAATTAAACAATATTCAGAATAATAGTCCAATAAACTCTAAATCACTAAATCAAGCTAAACAATGTCAAATAGGCAACAAGTATCAATAATAGGAGTAAAATAATGCAAGGAAAAATGGGAAATAAAATGCTCATCAAATACCCCCACACTTATCCTTTTGCACTCCTGGGCAAAACTAAGAATTAGGACTGAGAAAATCAATATGCACCAAAGTGAATCATGTAAAAAGATTACTAAAACTAATGAATGCAAACCTAAGAGATTACATACTTCACAATGAATTCTAGGAAATGCAAAGAAATGGGCAAAATCGAGCACATGAAGAAAATAAGGACCAAAGAATCAAGGCATCCATGAACATCATCCAATTATTTCAAATATGCAAAGAAAACCAATGACATCAAGAGGGTAGTCACAAAGGTGATAGAAACTCACAAGGATCACTCAATAGTGTTTACACTCAAGTGTTTAAGGTTAATCAGTGTTTACACTCAAGGCACATCATGAAAAACAAACACAACCATAAGCTTGACAAGCCTCTAACATCAACAATCAAAACACATGCACATTAAGATCAAAAGGTCTTTTCAGGGTTGTAATGGGGCCAAGGACAAGGTAGGATAAAAATATGGGAAATGTAGCTAAAACCCAGGGAATAGAGGAGCAATGGGGAACAAGTAAAAAAAAATAAGCACAATCCACCCCAAAATGAAATGATAAACATAACAACAACCTCTAATTCCAATCCTCTATGCCTCAATCAACCTTTTATTCCATTTTTTTTCTTTTTCTTCTTCTTCTTCTTCTTCTTCTTTTTTTTTCTTTTTTTTTTTGAATTGCATTACATTGCAGAACTTCATGAACGAAAGAAAAGAAGAAACAATAAAAATGGCATAATGAGATAAAGCCATAATTACATCACCGACCATAGAGGCAAAACCCAGAACTCACAAGAGATGAAGAACAAAGCACCCTCGCTTACTTAATACCCATTCCCAAAACAATTCCAAAGCTCCAACATTCCCTAAGGTTAGGACAATCATGGTTTTTCAGTCATAGGCTTGTAATGAGCTAAAGAACAAAGAAAAGGGATATAAAGGCTCAAAGGGGCTATCAAAGGATAAATTCATTCAAGGTAGGCTCATATGGCTAGTGGCTTATTCAAGAAAAAACAATGCCTAAATCATTTCAAAATGTGCATGGGAATATCAAGTATCAACAAGAGTCAAGTCAAGTTCTAGAGTGCAAGTAATCCAGAGTGCAATCACACATGAAAGAAAAATTAGGTGACATATATAGCAATCCACCCACAATTAAGGCTCAAATCCTCACAAAAGGGACAATTCTATCACAGTGTTACCACCTCTTAATTATCAAAAGCAACTTTACACACAGAAATGCATGAATTCAGACACAAGATACCAAGACTCTACTAAAATGAAGCAAAAACATGCAAGAAAATGCCCAAAACTTAGCAAAACCTAAAAAATCAAAGCAAAAATATGCAACCTAAACTACTCTCCCCCCCACACTTAAATCACACATTGTCCTCAATGTAAAACAAATAGCAGAATCAGACAGATATAGACAAGTGGAATAAAAGTAGTAAAGAAGGAGAAAAGAAGACTCCCTAAATCATGGTGGGTCAAAAATGGGGTCGAACAATGAGGCTTCCTCCACAGGTGCATCATCCAAAGAAGGGGTAGTGAGGAAAGGCTTGAGTCGGTGACCATTGACTTTGAAGCTCTTGTCTGTGGACTCACTCTTGATCTCCACAGTGCCATAAGGAAACACCTGGGTGACTACAAACGGTCCAATCCATTTAGAGCGGAGCTTTCCACTCATGAGTCCAAGCCTAGAGTTGTAGAGCAACACTTTTTGACCAACCAAGAATTCCTTTCTGCAAATTGAGCTAAAGTTCTGAATAAACCTGCGATAGAGACCTGCATGGCCAAGAAAAGAACGCACCTCTCGCACGCAAGAGGGGTAAGGCAAATGTGATATTACATGCAGCTTAGCAGGGTCAACCTCTATGCCCTTATGCGAAATAATGTGCCCTAAGACTATGCCTTGTTCTACCATAAAATGGCATTTTTCAAAATTCAAGACAAGGTTAGTCTCAATGCACCTATTAAGCACCTTAGACAAACTATCAAGACATGCATCAAAAGAGGAACCATATACACTAAAATCATCCATGAAGACCTCTATGCAATGCTCAAGTAAGTCATTAAAAATACTCATCATACATCTTTGAAAAGTGCCAGGAGCATTGCATAGGCCAAAAGGCATCTTCCTATAAGCAAATGTACCAAAAGGACAGGTAAATGTAGTCTTATGTTGGTCCTCTGGTGCAATACAGATTTGGAAATAACCAGAGAAACCATCTAAGAAGCAATAGTGAGATTTACCTGCCAGGCGCTCCAACATCTGATCAATGAAGGGAAGAGGAAAGTGATCCTTGCGGGTCGCCTGGTTGAGCTTCCTATAATCAATGCAGACTCTCCAACTGTTCTGCACTCTAGTGAGAATCAGCTCATCCTTCTCATTTTTGACAACTGTCGCCCCAGACTTCTTGGGAACTACTTGAACCGGGCTTACCCAAGTGCTGTCTGAAATGGGGTAGATAATGCCAGCTTGCAGCAGCTTGGTGACCTCTTTCTTCACCACATCAAGAATCTGGGGGTTCAACCGTCTCAGGGGTTGTCTCACTGGTTTAGCCCCATCCTCCAATAAAATCCGATGCATGCACATGGAGGGGCTAATACCAGGTATGTCTGCCAAAGTCCATCCTATTGCCCTTTTGTTTGCTCTAATCACATCCAGCAGTTGCTTCTCTTGAGCAACAGAAAGGGAGGTAGAGATGATCACTGGAAGTTTCTGCTCAGCCTCCAAGTAAGCATATTTGAGATGAGGAGGAAGGGGCTTCAGGTCCAATAAAGGTGCCTGCATCACAGATGGAACTAAAGGAGCAGCAGAATTGGATTCTGCCGCCTGCACCTGAACAAGTGAATTAGACTCATGCAAAACAGAAATGGGGTTAGCATGATCTGAATCTATATCATATGAATCAACAGATGCAGTAGCAGAATTTAAAAACTGGTCAATTTCAATGCATGCAGTGCACATTTCGGAATCAGAACATGCAGAACAAGTAAATGAGCTAGTGAAAGATGGCAAATCATAATCATGCAAAAAGTCTAGAACATGCTCATCAATCAGATCATCAATCAAGTCAACATGAAAAACAGAGTGGTCATCAGAAAAATGTTTCATAGCATCAAAAATATTGAATCGAACCACACTGTCATCAAATTCCATGGAAAGTGTACCTGCATGCACATCTATCTTGGTTCGGGCTGTTTTCAAAAATGGTCTCCCTAATATGATAGGGACAGCACTACGAGAGGTGTCCTCTTCCATATCAAGAATATAAAAATCAGCAGGAAAGATAAGCTCTTCAACCCGAACCAGGACATCCTCTATCAAACCTGCGGGGTAGGCAGTAGATCTATTTGCCAAGTGAATAACCACACCCGTAGGTTGAAGGGGTCCAAGTGAAAGAGACTTGAAAACAGACATAGGCATAACATTAATAGATGCTCCTAAATCTAGCAAAGCATTCTCAAATTTAGTATTACCTATGATACAAGGCACAGAGAAAGTTCCAGGATCCTTACACTTTTCAGGAATATGAGGGACGGGTTTACCTATAAGAGCAGAGACATTTCTTCCCATGCTGATCCTCTCATTGCCCTTGAGCTTCCGTTTGTGTGTGCATAGATCCTTCAAGAACTTTGCATACCTTGGAATCTGCTTGATTGCATCAAGAAGGGGTATGTTGACTTCCACCTTCCTGAATGTGTCAAGTATCTCTTTGTCAATCTCTTCCATTTTCTTGCTTTGAGTCACCCCCCTTGGTGGGAAAGGAAGAGGAATAGGGGGTGGTTGTTGGGCAGCAGCAGGTGTTGTTCTTGTGGAAGGCTGAGCTGGAGGGGATTTTCTGGTACTTGTGTGCTCACTCTCCTCGACCATTTGGCTCTTCTTGTTGGTTGAAACTAGATCATCTTTGTTGAGGTCAGATTCTGGTGTGGGTGTGACAATCTGCTTCCCTGACCTTAGACTAATGGCATTCACATTCTGGTTTGGATTGATCACTGTTTGGGATGCCAACTTGTTAGAATTCTGAGATTGCATAGTGTTGATTGCTGTTGCCATCTGTCCCATCTGATTGGTCAAAGATTGAATGGAGGCCTCTTGTCTTTGAATGGATGCTCTAGTTTCCTGTTGGAATTGGAGATTTTGCATGGTCATCTGTTTCATCAGCTCTTCCAATGAAGGCTGCTGCTCAGTACTAGGAGCTGGTGGTGCAGAATTAGCCTGTTGTTGTCTCTGTTGCTGGACTGGAGGAGGTACATATGGTGGTCTAGAATTGTTCTGAAATTGAACCTGTGAAGGTTGCTGCTGATCAGACCATCTCAGGTTGGGATGGTTCCTCCAACCAGGGTTGTATCTATTGGTAGAGAGATCAAAGTTCTGTGGCTGCTGATTTCTACTGTTGAAGATGTTGGCGGCATATGCCTCAGGTTGGTCAGCACCAGTCATGGGCTGCTGCTGCACAGAAGGGCATGCATCTGTGGGGTGCTCAGCGGATGTGCATATGCCACATAATCTAGCAGGCAGAGACAACTTCTTCTGGTTGATGGCCAATTGAGTGACCAAAGTTGTAAGTGAATCTATCTTCTGTTCAAGCTTCTCAACCTTACCAGAACTTGTGCCAACATCATTCACTCCTCTCACTATGATTGCATCGCTGTTGCCCCTTGCATGGAATTGTTGACAATTGGAAGCCATCTTCTCAATCTTGACTCTGGCTTCTAAAGGTGTCATGTCTCCTAGGGCACCACCACTTGCAGCATCAAGCATGTTTCTCTCCATGAGGTTGAGACCTTCATAGAAATATTGAATAAGCAACTGCTCTGAGATCTGATGGTGGGGGCAGCTCGCACACAGTCTCTTGAATCTCTCCCAATACTCATAGAGACTTTCTCCACTTTGTTGCCTGATGCCTGATATATCCTTTCGGATTGCTGTTGTTCTGCATGCAGGGAAGAATTTCTCCAAAAATGCCCTCTTCAGGTCATCCCAGACTGTGATAGAACCAGGGGCCAGATCGTACAACCAATCCTTGGCTTGCCCCTCTAGGGAGTGTGGGAATGCCTTAAGACAAACATGATCCTCTTGCACATCATGTGGTTTCATAGTAGCACAGACAATATGGAACTGCTTGAGATGTTTATGAGGATCCTCACCTGCAAGACCATTAAACTTGGGCAACAAATGAATTAGTCCAGACCTTAGCTCATACGGGTCATCGGGATACTGGATGCACAAATCTTCAATAGTGAAATCAGGTGCAGCCAGCTCCCTCAATGTCCTCTCACGTGGTGGAGGTTGAGCCATATTTTCAGAATAATCAGAATAAGAATCAGAATAAGAATCAGAATTTATAGGAATAGAAGAAAAAGAAGCAGACTCACTATGTAAAGACTCAATAGACTCACTACCTATGGACTGGTTCCTATTTTGTCTAACTAGTCTGTGATAAGTTCTATCAATTTCAGGGTTATATGGATGAAAGTAGCTTGGGTTGCCCCTAGTCATGTACTGAACAGAACACCATGTAGCATAGCAAACTGTCACTAATATACATGACCAAAATAGGCAACAAAATTTTTTTATTTTTTAAAATTTTTTTCTTTATTTTTTTCAGCACCCTAAAATCATGAAAACATACCACAAAAAGTTTGAGGACAAAATTCAAAAGGGAACCAAGTCAAACAATTAAATCAGAGACCAAAAACTAAGAAAATAAAACTTGTAAAATAAAAAAGAAATAGTAAAACGGCTTTTTCAGGATCCAGACGAAGGAGTTTTCTGACAAAGTGAGAAAAATCAGATTATTCATAAAATTCCCTTCGATTTGATATAAAATTCGTCAAATTCCGAGTTACGGGTCAAAAGTTGCGACGATTTGAAGACAGTGCTGCTAAAACTTGGAAAATTTTTCTGGAACTCACAACCAGTGATGATCTGAGTGATCGTGGTGCCTCAAAACCTTTTTATATGATAAAAGTAGTGTGGATATAAATTTTCGTGCAAAAATTCCACCCACAACTATGTGAACTAGCAACCACAGAATCAATCAAATACACTAATTGCAACAAAATAGCAAAACAGCAAACAGTGCAACTTCAACCGGTTATCAGAATTGACTACTAGACCCTAAATCAGACAGGACACACTATAATAACTATACTAACTACGACACTAACTAACTACTAATGACCTTTGGCAAGAGCCGATATTCCCCGGCAACGGCGCCAAATTTGATCGAGGCCGTACCCGATACAAATAAAAACAGTTTAAGTATAGTACTAGGAAGTGACTCCTAGGTCGTCTCCCAAGGAATATCTTATCAAGCAAAAGGTCGAACACATAGTATGCATAGAAAACAGGGGGGGTTTTTTTTTGTATTGAATATTGAATAATTGAAATCAAAACAGAATTAAATCAAAACGAAGAAACAGATAAGGAAAAGCGGATAAACCCCTTTGGCTCGCGTTCACAACTCTATCATCGGTCACGAAAGATCAATTTCTTTCCTCTTCACTGTCCAACTCGTGAGAATTAAATACTAAGCGAAAATTCAATTCTCACCCCAAAACCCAAACCTCTAATTAAGCATTAAAAGCCAAAGCATGGAGTTTTTACGAGTTTGCATAAATTAAGCATTCATACACATGGATTATCTCTATAGAATGGAACTAAGCGAACCATAACATATCAATAAGCATGAAAACAGTGAATAAAAACGAAATAGCATTAAGAACAGAACCTCAAGAGTATGTGATACATTACCAAAGGGATTTAACCTAAGAGTTTAGCCTTCCATGAAGAAAAATACCAAAAACGTGTAGAAAAGGGAAGAGAGAGAAACCCTAGCAGCCTCCACAAGCTTGGAGAGCAAAACTAAGCCTTCTCTATGAGAGAGAATGTAAAAAAAACGTGAATGGAAGGTTTCCCCAAGGGTTTACACGAATTTGGCTTTTTTAAATCACAAAACGGGCCTAAATCATGGGCCCAAATCCTAAGGAAAGCTTATCTCTAAATTAAATTTAAAAATATCTTAAAGATAAAATCTAAATCTTAAAAGATATAACTAAATCTCAACTAATCCTAAAGATAGATTACAATCTTCACTTCATCATATATCTTCTCTTCCAAAATTAAATCTTCATTCCCAAAATGTCCAAAAAGCCCTTGTGCCAAATATGACCTGAAAATAGAAATAGAATTAATTAGGCTAAATAATCCCAAATTAAACAATATTCAGAATAATAGTCCAATAAACTCTAAATCACTAAATCAAGCTAAACAATGTCAAATAGGCAACAAGTATAAATAATAGGAGTAAAATAATGCAAGGAAAAATGGGAAATAAAATGCTCATCAAATAGTCCAATTCGACTTTGACTACACTCATAAATTCATCACCCTCATCTCGGAGCATCCCCAAATCCATTCTGGAACTCCCCCCGCGGGAACTCGGTTCGAGATGTTCCTCACCGAGCTTGTACTCGGTTCGAGATGAGCCTCACCGAGCCTGTGGCGGATTCCCCCGCGGGAACTCGGTTAGAGATGTACCTCATCGAGCTTGCACTCGGTTCAAGATGAGCCTCACCGAGCTTGTACTCGGTTCGAGATGTTCCTCACCGAGCTTGTGCTCGGTTCGAGATGAGCCTCACCGAGCTTGCCTCACCGAGCTTGTGGCAGATCCCCCCGCGGGAACTCGGTTCGAGATCGGGGTACTCGTTCAGTTTCATCATCCGAGCACAAAAGAGCACTATCAACCATTCGCAACACTCTTCCGAGCGGAAGACCACGCCTGCAAACAATGTTTTATGTTACCAACAACTCTCAGAAGCTCAGCACAGGCTCTTCGAGCCTATACGAGCTTGGGGGGCTTGTAGGGTTAACCAATAATAAATCCTACCGCTACAGGATAAGCATGAGCTCTCTAGTACAGGATAAGGGTGAATAACTCATCCTTCTTATCCTCTAAGAGCCATGTCAGCCCTACTGGGCCGAACAGGCCCATAAGGCATCACAACACAACTTCCCCTATAAGTATCGCCATGCTATAGGGGCTAACGTATGTTCTCTCATACCTACTCTCAAGAACTACGTGTGGCTTGATCCCCTTATCATTGGGGGTACGTAGGACCGGGGTCACCCTCGTCAGCTGCAACAACCACCAAACACACTTCGTGGTGGATCTATGTCTCAGATCCACTACAATATGTATGGGTATGTGCATTCGGGTAAGAATAAAAGAAGGAGTAAGTAATTTTGTTGTATGAAAAAGAAAATAGAATTTAAGAGTTTAAAATAAATCAAGTTTTTTTATGTGACTTAAATTTGTGATGTTTGATTTGTTTTCCTTGATTATACTCGGTCATGAAATATAAATATGTTTGGGGTTAAATCTTGATTGAATTTGATTTGTAAAAAGGTGCGTGACTAAGTGTTTTGTCTTATGAAAACGAAAATGTTTAGAAGATAATTAAATGAATAAGTGTTTGAATTATAATTGAAATAAAATGATTCATTTTGTGTTGCTGGTTGCTGTAAGTTAAGTTGATGTTTGGTAAATGATCGAGGATGTGAATGCCCAAGTGTTTTGTTTGGATTATAATTAAACGATTAATTAATTACTTGTGTAACCTAATTTATTTAAGTATTGTTGTGGTTGTGTGTCAGTCTATGTTTGAAAAATATTTGAGTGTGTAACTGGTTTTGAAATAAGTCGGTTTTAAGAAAATTTCCTTTGAGATTTTAAACTATGTGCATGGCTGTCCAAAGTGTTTTGTGATAAAAACTTGAGTTTTAAAGTGTTAATTTTGAATAAAGAAGTCATTTAAAACAAAGGGTGTTTTTATGATGTTTTCGGAGTTTTATCAAAGTGATTTTTTTATAAAGTGATTCTTTGCTGTCCAGAATTACTTGGACTTGCTGTTTATAATTAAAAATGTTTTAATATGATCTAAAGCAAAATTTTCAAGTGATAATTGATTTAAGAAAAAGCCGGATCGAAAATGGTTATATTTTCAAAGTTTTCCCAACCAAAGAAAGACAAGTATCAATTTAAGAAAAGATTTTCTTAATACAATTAATAACGTAAGCGTATCTTATTTAGTACGAGGAATCTTAAAGACGAGGGATTGGGACAGCCGGCAGCAAAAGGATCAGAAGAGACGGTACGCATTTAATCTTTGGACCTCAGGTGAGAGAGAAGCTTTCCTAAGACACCATGGTAGCTAGGTGATTTACTAGGACGTTCCGTATCATCTCAAAGATCGGAACTTAGTTGTTCTGAGTCAGTAGTATAGTGGCAATTGTTTGCTTTGTGTGGCCACTTATACGAAGGTGACGAAGACCACAATGTTATTGTGTGATATTGTGTGTTGATAACATGCTTTGATTTATTTATTTACTTATCTATTGAATTATGTCTGATGATGCTATTGCTAATGATTATGATGCGTAAACGGCTGATGGACGTCTGTTACGTCCTGAATAAGAAATGAAAAGGAAACGAAAGAGTTGAGAAAGTAATGGAATTGAAAGTAATGGTATAATAAGAAAAGAATAATGATAAAGGATAAGAGATTGAGTGGAACAAAATGAGATAAGAGTTGAGATTGGGGAAAAGAGTAGGTGATGGATATGAGGTCGAGCCAGAGCTTGGGAGAGTGATATGGATTGTTGGAACATGAGATGTGAATTGAGCGGAGCTAGGCTCCTTGGTTTTTGGTTTTAGACTGGGACTAGTGTTGAGTAGAGCTTGCTCCTCCATTAGCGCTCAGCAAAAAGGTGATTTTGAAAAAGGTTTTCGAAAAAGATTTTTGGAAAAGCTTTTTGTTAAAGAAAGTATTTTTGAAAAAGTTTTGGTGAACCAATCTTTTTGAAAGAGTTTTTGAAATGATATTTGGAGATACTCTTTTGAAACAACATTTTTGAGAAAGACTTTTCGAAATAACATTTTTTTAGAAAGTTTTATGAGATTATAGTTTTGTGAAAACGATCTTTTTGAAAGAGATTTGTGAAAGTCTTTGAAATAGAATTGTTGGAAACCAACAAGCGGCTCAAAATTGTTTAGAGAGGGGGTGAATATAATTTTGAAGCCTTAATACAAATATTTCGATTACCAAAGAGAATGGATTTGAGAAAATAAATTTTCTTTCAAAAATGTACTGGTTAATCGATTAATTCCAGTATTAATCGATAAATGCCGAAGCTTACTTTCAAACTAATCGATTAACTAAAGCGTTACTTGATTAATGCCAAAAGCAACTTAAAAATTAATCGATTAACAATCGATTTACTCGATTAATAAGAACAGTAACTGACGCAAATTCAGTTTTAAACCAAATTCAAAGGAGATTACAACGCCTTGATGCACCAACAAATGATGAATGAATGATTGAACAATATCAAGTAAATTTACCAAGCCAATTTAGGTTAATTAACAAGGAATTGAAAAACCCCAAATTAAACCTAATTCAATTGTTCTTGGTTAATGAAAACTAGAAGAAATAAAAGCAAGGAAGACAAGATTTATCCTGGTTCACTCTCTACCACTGAGAGCTACTCCAGTCCCCTTTATCAAAAGATAAAGAGTTTCAACTAGATACTTTAATTGTTAGAATACAATGTTAAGATGCAACTCTCACTAGTTATCCTATCTTAACCCCTTTCAAAGAGTGTACCAATCTCTTTGATATTCTACCCAATTAAATCCGTATCTTGTCTTCTTGAACTTGTTGAAGATGCTTCCAACCAAATTCCCTTTCAAAATTGCTTTGAGAATCGTCAAAGTCTTGATTCGTGAATTCTTCACTTCTTTGTTGAAACCTTGAGTATACAACCTTCTTGTTGCAAGTTGCTTCAACACAAATACTAGAACTAGAATACTTGAATTTCAATAGAACTTAGAATATTGAAAGATCATGAGTGAAGAAAATTGAAAGTTGTTGAATCTTGATATCACAATAGGAAAGTAGTAATAGCTCTTGAAAAACTGAAAGTATGTTTCTCTATATGAAAATTATGAAAGAGTGTGTAACCTTGTCAAAGTTGAAATCAAGTCTTTTTAAACAAAATATTATTTTTCAGAACTGACATAAATTAATCGATTAACATAAAACACATTAATCGATTAACCTGTGTTAAATCGTGATAATCGATTAACTGTTAACACACTAATCGATTAACCCTCACAAACAGTGATTAAAAAATAAAGTTTTGCAAATATACTTTGACAAGTACTTTATTTAGAGCTATTTTATCAAGATTAATATTTCTTCACTAATAATCAAACAATATTATAAATCTAATTGACATTCCCTAAAGCTACCACCCACTCTCATGATATGCAAACATAAAATAAAATATTACATTGATTAGAAATTAAAATAAACCTATTCTAATCTTCATGAGTGGTTGCTTGCTTTGTTGAATGTTGTTGCTTGACATAAGGTTGTTAATCATCAAAACATCAAAACTCTACAAACTCCCTCTTTTTGATGATGACAAACCTTCTTTACAATTAAGCATTAAGTTTTTAAATACTCCCCCTAAATGTAATACACTTAGGAATAATATCTAAAAACTTATCCTACAAAAACAACACCAACAAACATTTCTCCCCCTTTTGGCATCATTAAAAAGTATGGAATTTATTAAAAAAAATATCCTTGCCAAAAGTTGGAGGTAAGTGCAACATTTGCATATATATATGAATAAGCACTAAATAGGATAATAAAAGTAATGCAGTAAAACATATAAAGTTGGCCATAACCAAGACCATAATGATACCACACTTTCATCATAAGTGCATAAACCAAGATAGTGCCAAAACATACATAAACAGTCCAAATATGCAAACATTAACACCATAATCAGAGTTCATACATAATAGTCCAGCAGCAAAATATACGAAGAAGGTAAACTAGGCCATACACAGGCCCTAGGTACATCAACCATAGTCAAAACAAAGCTGTCCAGCAATAACTAAATCCATAAAACCATCATAAAACAGCAGAAACAGTTAACAAAACATCATAACCAGCAGTGAAAATGGTGCAGCAAAAATCAGCAAAAGTCAGTGAGAAATAGTGAGAAAAGAGTGGTGCAATCAAAAAGATGAAAATCAACATATGAACCACAAGGACTAAGGGTTTGGAGAAGGATGATGGGTGAAAAGACTAGAGAAATGCTTCATCAATCGTTGCTCCATGGCAAGATTTTTGATATCCATACGATGCTCCATAGCCTCAAGTTGCTCATCAATATGCTGAACCAATGACGCATGAGCAGCCTGCGCATCAAACAGGGCGTCCAAATTGTCAAAATCAATAAAATCTTCAAGATTCGGCCCTTGATCCGTTTCCATAGGATCAACATTCGGAGGAGGAGCAGCAGGAGCTGCTTGTGCAGGAGGAGGAGCTTGAGCATCTTGTGCCATAGCCGTAATTTGTGACTTCCATAACCAAGTTCTTGTAGGCTTATGAAATGCAATCTTCATATAATTGATATGATGTGAATTTAAGCACCAATTCTTTTTAGAATCTTTCTCACATGACTCACTATCATTAATAGGAACTCCATAATGCCTAAGAAGCTTGGTTACATGCATTGGATAAGGAAGATATTGAGTTGATGCAGATTGAGCAGCAGAATGCATCCTAGCTAAAATGATCTTGTTCCAATTAATCTCATACTTTTTCTTAATGCCATGAAAAAGTTTTAAATCGTCCTCTTGGACTTGGGCATAATTCTGATTACCCTTAGGAAGCAAACAGTAGGCAATAATATACATCAAAACACGATCATCAGCATGCAATAAAGAAACAATCTTAGTTTTATTATCCCAAACAGCATCAGTCCTAATAACATCCTCATATACCTTTCCAGGATCTACCTCAAGATCCACACAATCATCATCTCCAATAAAAGTGCCCTTATCCTCTAAACCAAATAACAGCCTTAAATCATCAGGTTTCACCAGAAAATGCACACCCCTAACTTGACTCTGGTATACACCATCTATCTTCGTAAAATTTTGATAAAATTGTCGTACTAAACGAGGATAGTAGTGGGTATTAAACTCCAAAAAGCGTTGAACATTTTGAGACTCTAGAACAGTATAGAAATTAAAACGCTCCATCCTTAACCAAGCATAGTTTACATACCGGATAATCCCAAAACTGCGTTTGTCGAAGTTAGGAGCCCTAAAATCGCGTTCTGTCTGTGAGAACCACGGGTCATTCCGATCCTTATGTTGTTTACTCTTCTTTCGTGGAGGATTGGCAAAAGAAGAGGCCATTTGTGCTTGAGAAGGTGCTGGAGTTCGAGTTAGGGTTAGGGTTTCTGAATTTGGGGAAAATTCGGTTTTGTGGGAAATTAGTGAAATTGATGGTTGATTTAGGGAGTATTGATGTTAGGATAAAGGTTTATGAGAAGAAATGGGTTGATTTTTGGATTACAATAGCCCTGGTAGTTCACTGGCGATTTTCGAGTATGAGAGAAGAGAGAGTTGTTCGGAAAAGAGAGAGAAAAGAAAGAAGAAAAATGAGCCAAGGTGCTGAAGTGCAGGTTTTATAAAATTCACGCGTTAATCGAGTAATGAAGCCATTAATCGAGTAATTTGACCCTTAATCGAGTAGAAAAACCCTTAATCGATTAAGTGCGAAAGCAGTTTAAAATTTAATCGAGTAGCAACTTCATTAATCGAGTAAGTGCGAAAGGAGTTTAAAATTTAATCGAGTAGCAGTGTCATTAATCGAGTAATGCCGAAAGAGGTTTAAATTTTAATGGATTAATGACTACTGTTAATCGAGTAACCAGCACAAATCTCAAATTTCTGAATTTTGTAAAATTTTTTTCATACACAAACACACACATATTAACACTTAGCATTTAGCACACAAAATTAAGCAATTAAACATACATAGAAACACATACACACACAACTACTTATCAAGAGAATTATGAAGTAATTTTTAAAATACAACAACTCAAAAACACAAATCATAATGAAATAGGCTTTAAGGTGATTATAAAAGTTTCAAATGCAATTAGCTAATAGTAGATTCATCAAAAATACCAAGCTCCCTTCTAATACGATAGAAAGTATCTCTTGGTAAGGGTTTTGTAAAAATGTCAGCTAATTGATCTGAAGTTTGAACAAACTCAATGACACAATCACCTTTTTGAACATGATCTCTTAAAAAATGATGCCTAATCTCAATATGTTTTGTTCTTGAATGCAATACCGGGTTTTTAGTTAAATTGATTGCGGAAGTATTGTCACATTTAATAGGAATTTTTGACAATATTAAATCAAAATCCGAGAGTTGTTGCTTCATCCAAAGGATTTGAGCACAACAACTTCCGGCCGCAATGTATTCGGCTTCCGCGGTTGATAAAGCGACACAATTTTGCTTTTTAGAAAACCATGATACAAGTGAACTACCAATCAAATGGCATGTTCCGCTTGTACTCTTTCTTTCAAATTTACAACCAGCAAAATCGGAATCCGAATAACCAATAAGTTTTAAAAGGGCATCTCTAGGATACCATAAACCGGTATTAGTTGTACCTTTTAAATATTTCATAATCCTTTTAACAGCAGTTAAGTGTGACTCTTTCGGATTAGCTTGAAAACGCACACACATACAGACACTGAACATAATATCAGGGCGAGAAGCAGTTAAATAAAGTAAACTACCTATCATGCCTCGGTATTTTGTTACCTCAACCGGTTTCCCGGCTTCATCCTTGTCTAAATAGCATACAACGCTCATAGGAGTTGATGCTTGCGTGCATGACTCCATGCCAAACCGTCTGAGAAGCTCTCTACAGTACTTGCCTTGATGGATGTAGATCCCATCATCAAGTTGCTTAATTTGAAGCCCAAGGAAGAAAGTGAGCTCTCCCATCATAGACATTTCGAATTCACTCTGCATAGTGTCATAAAATTTCTTGCACAAAATTTCGTTAGTTGCACCAAAAATAATGTCATCCACATATATTTGAACCAAAAGTATATCCTTACCGGATCTTTCAATAAAAAGTGTAGTGTCCACAGCACCTCTTTTAAAACCTTTTTCTAATAAAAAGTTGCTTAGTCGATCATACCAAGCTCTAGGAGCTTGTTTAAGACCATACAAAGCCTTTTTAAGTTTAAAAACATAGTCCGGATGTTCAAAACTTTCAAATCCGGGAGGTTGTGAGACATACACTTCCTCTTGAATGTATCCGTTAAGAAAAGCACTTTTTACGTCCATTTGATACAATTTAAAGTTCATTATAGATGCAAATGCGAGTAGAATTCTAATGGCTTCTAACCTAGCTACGGGAGCATATGTTTCATCATAATCTATCCCTTCTTCTTAGCTATACCCCTTTGCTACCAACCTAGCTTTATTCCTAACAATTATACCTGACTCATCTAGTTTATTCCTATAAACCCAACGAGTGCCGATTTCAGGACGATCATCGGGTTTTGGCACAAGCTCCCAAACTTGGTTTCTTTCAAATTGATTTAGTTCATCTTGCATGGCCATAACCCAATGCTCATCTTGAAGAGCCTCACTAATATTCTTAGGTTCTACTTGCGATACAAAAGCAAGATAATAACAAAAATTGTTCAATGTGCTTTGGGTTACCACCCCCTTAGCAATGTCACCTAAGATATTCGAGACCGGGTGATTTTTGTTTGACTTCCAAGCAATTGGTAGTTGAGGTTGTGTCTCTTGTGCTAAGTCTTTATCATGTGTTTGCACTTCTCTATGCTCAACTTCATTCTCTACTATTTGTTGTTGTGTTGGTTTATCATGATCCATAAAAGTACCTGCAAGATCATCATCACAAGAAACAACACAATCTCCTTTCGGAGATTCATCAAATACAACATGCACAGATTCCTCAACGGTTAATGTCCTTTTGTTAAAAATACGATATGCTTTACTATGGGTTGAATAACCTATGAATATACCTTCATCGGCTTTAGAATCAAACTTGCCGACCGGATTCTTACCGTTATTTAAAACAAACACCTTACATCCGAATACATGAAAATAGGAGATATTTAGCTTTCGCCCTTTTAAAAGCTCATAAGGTGTTTTATTTAAATGCGGACGAATAAGAACCCTATTTATGACATAACAAGCGGTATTTACCGCATCAGCCCAAAAATAAGGACTCTAGATTCTTTAAGCATAGTACGAGCAAGTTCCTCTAAAACTCTATTTTTCCTTTCTACAACTCCGTTTTGCTCCGGAGTCCTAGGGACTGAAAATTGATGATCTATACCAAACTTTTCACAAAACTTATCAAACTTAGCATTTTCAAACTCACCTTCGTGGTCACTTCTAATAGACACTATTTTCAAACTTAGTTGATTTTGGATGAGCTTGGCAAACTTTTTAAAACTTTTATAAGTTTCACTTTTTGCAGATAAAAACAAAGTGCATGTGAATCGAGTAAAGTCATCTACTAAAACAAATCCATAGTAATTGCCACCTAAACTTTGAACTTGTGATGGGCCAAACAAATCCATGTGGATTAACTCCAATGGCTTTGTTGTGCTTACCACATTTTTTGGTTTAAAAGTATTTTTGACTTGCTTACATTTTTGACATGAGTCGCAAACGTTATCAAGTTTAAAATTAAGTTTAGGCAAACCAATCACTAAGTCTTTTCGTAAAAGTTTATTTAATTGATTCACATTGACATGTGCAATTCGTCGATGCCAAAGACGAACTTCATCATCAAAAGATTTAAAACATGTTGAAAACAATGAAGTTATCTCATCCAAGTCAATTAAGTAAGTGTTATTAGAACGACGACCTACGAACTTAACACTATCATCTATACAACTCTTAATTAAACAAAATTCGGAAGTAAAGGTCACATTGTTGCCCATATCGCATAGTTGGCTTATACTAAGCAAGTTGTGTTCTAAGCCTTCTACCAATAGGACATTTTCAATGATAAGGTTAGATACGTTACCAATCTTACCCACTCCTAGAATTTTGCCTTTGTTGTTGTCGCCATATGTCACATGACCACCACCTTTTGAAGTAAGTTCGATGAAGTGCGTTTTGTCTCCCGTCATATGCCTCGAACATCCACTATCCAAGTACCATCTACGCTCCTTTGTTCGAAGGCACATCTACAAAACAATGTCATTTACTTGACTTAGGTACCCAAGTTATCTTGGGTCCTTTGATGTTAGTTTGGGGTGAAGTCCCCTTAACAATCCAAACATACTTTCCACTTGGTATACCAAACTTCTTAATATTGCATTTATTTGTAGTATGCCCAAAAATCCCACAATAATGACAAGTTGGAGTTTTTGAAAAGTCAATTTTGGAGAAAGTACCAACTTTGCGAAAATTGCGATTTTTGGGTTTGGTATACCCAAGTCCGGTTCTATTACTATTATTCCTTTGATTAGAAAGCAAATGATCTAAGCATGTGTCTCCTCTTGTAAGCCTTGCAATTCTATCATTCAAATTAAAAACTTCTTTTTCAAGAGATTTGCAATTATCACAAGTGGAGATATCATTTGTTTTCAAATCACAATTGCATGTAGAATTTGCATAAATGAGTTCAAGGGTTTCATTTTGAAGCTTTAGCTCCTCTAGGGAGTTTTGTAGTTCCAAAATTTTCTCTTGTTGCTTCAAAATGAAATTCTTTCTTTCAACATTGATTTTTGCTAATTTCTTTAACTCTTTATGCATTTCTACATACACATTATAAAGTTCATTGAAGGAGGGAGAATTAGAATTAGAACTAGCATCGGAAAGATAATCTACCTCATTTGTGTTATCACTTGATTTCATGCTTGAAGATGCTTCTTCATCAACCTTAGTCATCAAGCAAAGGTTAGCAAGTTCTTCATCTTCTGATGAACTAGATGAAGATTGAATTTCCGGTTCATCCCACACTATGTACGCCCTTTTTCCTTTAGATTGATTGGGCTTGGATTTGTCATTCTCGGCCTTCTTTGAATTGGTTGGACAATTTGATCTATAATGGCCCGGCTTCCCACACCCATGACATATGATGTTGTCTTTATTGGTCTTGTTCCTTGGTTGAGCATCCTTAGAGTCTCTTGATCTATTTCTATTGAAATTATTCTTCTTCTTAAGGAAACGTCCAAGTTTTTTGACCAACAACCCAAGTGTCCCATCATCGATATCCGAGTCGGAGTCATCCACTAAAGAGTGTTCTTCATGTGCCTTTAAGGATTTTGAATTAGTTTTAAGAGCAATCCCTTTCTTCTTTTTATCGGCATCCTCATTCATGGATAATCTCCCTAGCTCCATTTCATGCTCTTGAAGCTTCCCGAATAGTGTTGCTAAATCCATTTCGTCAAGATCTTTAGACTCCATAATGGCCGTGACTTTAGGTTGCCATTCCCTGCTAAGACATCTCAAAACTTTATTAACAACTTCACCATTAGTTAGACTTTTTCCAAGAGCAGAAAGATGATTAATGATGTGAGTAAAGCGCTTTTGCATGTCGCCTATGTTTTCATTTGGCAACATACGAAAGAGCTCGTACTCATGCATGAGAGTGTTAAGCCTAGCCCTTCTAACTTCATTCGTGCCCTCATGTGTGACTTTTAAAGTGTCCCACATTTGTTTTGCATCAGTGCATTGGGATACTCTAAAGAATTCGTCATAAGACAATGCCGAAGTGATGATGTTTTTTGCTTTTAAATCATATTGAACTTTCTTCTTATCATCATCATTCCAGCTTGCCTTTGGTTTCAAAGAGATAGTATCATTAACTTTTGTTTGAGGAATAAAAGGCCCATTCTCTATGGCATTCCAAATTTCCATATCAATAGCTTCTATAAAAATTTTCATTCGGACCTTCCAATAAGCGTAACCCTCACCATTGAATAGTGGGGGTCGATTAATGGAAGCTCCTTCACCACCAAAAGGATTGAAATTTGAGCCCATTGTTTCCAAAGATTAGGATCTTTTCGAAAAAGCTTTTTAAGGCTCGGTTCTTTCGTCCGAGCTCTGATACCACTTGTTGGAAACCAACAAGCGGCTCAAAATAGTCTAGAGGGGGGTGAATAGAATTTTGAAGCCTTAATACAAATATTTCGATTACCAAAGAGAATGGATTTGAGAAAATAAATTTTCTTTCAAAAATGTAATGGTTAATCGATTAACTCCAGTATTAATCGATCAATGCCGAAGCTTACTTTCAAACTAATCGATTAACTAAAGCGTTACTCGATTAATGCCGAAAGCAACTTAAAAATTAATCAATTAACAATCGATTTACTCGATTAATAAGAACAGTAACTGACGCAAATTCAGTTTTAAACCAAATTCAAAGGAGATTACAACGCCTTGATGCACCAACAAATGATGAATGAATGATTGAACAGTATCAAGTAAATTGGCTTGATAAATTAAACCTAATTCAATTGTTCTTGGTTAATGAAAACTAGAAGAAATAAAAGCAAGGAAGACAAGATTTATCCTGGTTCACTCTCTACCACTGAGAGCTACTCCAGTCCCCTTTATCAAAAGATAAAGAGTTTCTACTAGATACTTTAATTGTTAGAATACAATGTTAAGATGCAACTCTCACTAGTTATCCTATATTAACCCCTTTCAAAGAGTGTACCAATCTCTTTGATATTCTACCCAATTAAATCCGTATCTTGTCTTCTTGAACTTGTTGAAGATGCTTCCAACCAAATTCCCTTTCAAAATTGCTTTGAGAATCTTCAAAGTCTTGATTCGTGAATTCTTCACTTCTTTGTTGAAACCTTGAGTATACAACCTTCTTGTTGCAAGTTGCTTCAACACAAATACTAGAACTAGAATACTTGAATTTCAATAGGACTTAGAATATTGAAAGATCATGAGTGAAGAAAATTGAAAGTTGTTGAATCTTGATATCACAATAGGAAAGTAGTAATAGCTCTTGAAAAACTGAAAGTATGTTTCTCTATATGAAAATTATGAAAGAGTGTGTAACCTTGTCAAAGTTGAAATCAAGTCTTTTTAAACAAAATATTATTTTTCAGAACTGACATAAATTAATCGATTAACATAAAACACATTAATCGATTAACCTGTGTTAAATCGTGCTAATCGATTAACTGTTAACACACTAATCGATTAACCCTCACAAACAGTGATTAAAAAATAAAGTTTTGCAAATATACTTTGACAAGTACTTTATTTAGAGTTATTTTATCAAGATTAATATTTCTTCACTAATAATCAAACAATATTATAAATCTAATTGACATTCCCTAAAGCTACCACCCACTCTCATGATATGCAAACATAAAATAAAATATTACATTGATTAGAAATTAAAATAAACCTATTCTAATCTTCATGAGTGGTTGCTTGCTTTGTTGAATGTTGTTGCTTGACATAAGGTTGTTAATCATCAAAACATCAAAACTCTACAAGAATGATTGAGAAAGATGAGATGATTACGAGGAATGGAGAATGTTGAGAAAGACTGAGAAATGAGATTTGAGTTTGTCGATGTGATCCCTGCTCTGTGCTATGTGAGAAATGATGAGAGAAAGACTGTGCAAAGTTAGTGGTCGGGACTCGTTGAAGGGTTGCACGAGGGACGGGCCGACCTTAGGTTAATTAAAAACAAGATAAAAGACTTTAAAAGACATACGCGGTGAGGTATGAGAGTGCGAAGTAGTGGAGAGGAAGGAACCATAAGTATCTGCGGATACTTAGGAGAAGATTGCATTAGGGGAGGACGATGCCGGTGAAACGTCAAGAAGTCTAGAGTATATTTCTAGGCAGAACGAACTCCACATGTGGCGCACTAACGTGGTGGGGACTGGGTCTAATGCCGTGGTAAGTTCTGCGGGCTCACTAGAAATATACTGTCGCCCCCTAGATTGCAAATTGAGAACAGTAAGAGGGACTGGAGTGGGGCATCTTGTTTGCCACTGTAGTGAGACAGTGTGCCATGATATGAATTGATATGATTATGATTTGAGGCTGAGTCCTCCTGGTCTGGGACCATTTGTTGTTGAGACAGTTGTCGTGCCCGCACGGTAAAGGTCCTGTACTCCTGTTTGCTTCCGACTAGGTTGGTGGATGACCGAGGAGATGTAGACGTGAGTGATAGCCGAGAACGAAATGAATTCCCCGATGATATCTTATGATTCCCCAAGTAAAAGAATGAGATGAATTGATAAGATTGGTAAAGAGAAATTCTGAGTATGGAAAGGAAAAAGAGATTAAGAAAGAAAGAGTAATTAAGAGAAGCGAAATTAAAGTTAGAAAGAAATTGAAGGATAATAATAAGGCTGATAAGACTGATAATATGAATATTAGGATTGTTGTGGGTTGTATGCTGTATGTTGTATGGTATGTTTGTATGGTCCTTCTATCTTGCCTATCGTAATTCCACACCGTCGACGATTCGTCGTTCGGAACGCTTACTCTCTCCTGTTTGTTGGCATATCAGTGCTGCTGATGTCTCAACGGGCAGACGGAGTACCGCATGGAGATCATCTCCCTAGATGGAGCTGAATGACAATTGCAGAGCAACGATAGAGACGATTTCATTCTAGGGAGTGAAGAAAGGGTGCAAGAAGAGAGGAGAGTTCCATCCGGATGTCTTCATCAAAAGGAAGCGAAAGTAGAGTGTTTAGGTTAAATTTGTGGATTTTGTTTGTGAGTCAAGGATTACCAAGCAATGTGCCAATTATGTAACTAAGCCAAGTTTTAATTCTGTATTGTGGAATACTCTATTTTGAAAGAGCAAACAATGTAGTCTGTGGAGAACTATCATGATGATTTGGAAACAAGTCTTTTTATGAAAATGAAAGTTTTCTGAAAATAAATGTTTAGTAACAACTCGGTTTTCGAAAAAGGGTGTTGAGATTACCAAGGACCTTTCAGTCATGTCAACAAAGTTTTACAAAAAATAAAAATTTTGGTCCCATTTTTGCAACTTTAATAAGTAAAAGTGAAATATTTTGGTTTACGAAAATCGGGCTGTTACACAATACAAACATAATAATGCAACATAAATACAACACAACATTCAAGTTTATCATCATCATCATCATCATCATTCATTATCTTGCCAAACTTATTTTCACTTCTCAACATGAACATTCTTTCTTTCTCAATTCCTTTCTCGATCTCAACTTGTGAACCTTTGAGTTGCATTCACTTCCATTTTCATATGGTTTCATTCACTTTTCCACACTTTCATTCCCGATTCATTTCTCATTATCAATATTTCACATTCTTTTACTTCTTACGAAAATCTGGCTGTTACAGAATGGTATCAGAGCTTATGGTAATCCTTAGTGGCCTTAAGCATGGGCTTACATGCTTTGTTTGTGTGACTCTGTGTGTTTGCTAGTGTAAGGATGGAAACCTAGGATCAAGTTCTCATAGTATATGAGACTTTGTTTGTGGTTTAAGGTCAGCTGTGTTAGGAAGCTGGTGGTCCAATAATGTGGAAGGAAGTAGATCAAGTAGAAGGTGAATAGATTGGGACCCCTTAACCCTTGATGTCTCATTAGTATCAGAAAAACCTCAATTTGTTGACCTAGACGTACCCTGTCCAAGAAAATAGTTGGTACCTTTAAGGAAATGGGATGTTCTTTCTGGAACCCCTGTTTGTTGCATTGCTTCAACAAAACAGTTAATGTTGTTAAACTTTGAACTTTTTCTTCATGAGCCTTACTATCGACTTATGGCCTTACCAATCCTATTTGAGACTTATCAGTCCAAATAACGAAATTAGAAATACCGTAATTACCCAGATAGTGTAGGCTTGAACGATTTAAGGAAGGATTAACAGTTGTAACCAAGTAAGGACACAAGGTCACAGTGGATTTAGCTATAAGTTTGACCTAAGTTGGGGAGTCACAAGGAGAAGAAGAACCGTCTGTCACCGACTATTAGAGGAAAGCTTGAGGATTAGAACTACCCTATACCCCAAACTAGACGTTTAGATGATCAAAGGTGGTGAGTTTGATTAATGTCCAGGATGGGTCCAAGGAGGAAGATGAGGTTTGAGGAAGTAAGTAAGCCTAAGTGGTAATTGTTGTGAGTTGGCAAGATCCCGAGTTGTATAGAATGATAGACCAAAAACCATAGAATTGGAGGGAGAATTGGGTGAAGAAGTAATTGTTGTGAGTTAGCAAGATCCCGAGTTGTATAGAATAGCGAATATTCAAGGATTTCCGGTGAAATCCCATACTTTTGGCGATGTGTGAATTTTGATTGTTTAATTTTCCCTAAGTTCGTACCTATGGTCGGGCTCTACGTGATTACGATCAGTGAAAGGAACGGCATCTTCTTCGGTTAGTCCGTTGGACTTAACCCGATTCGACATGTAAGCGGTCGTGTGAGTGCGACTACTCCATCCGAAAGCAACAAACGAGGAGCACTGCAAGAGAATTATACCTACAAAGGGGAACACGACCACGCAGTGAGAGAAGAGTATTCTTATGGAAATCAAAGTGACATGAGAATTTTGTGCCCTGCTGCCCAATCCACAACATATTTCAAGAGGACGAGAAATCTTTAAGTTGGGGAGAATGTAACACCCCGCAAATTCCTCATATTAAATTAAAATACTAAAGAGATTTATTTTGAGGAAAGTGTTTTTGAAAGAATATTTTCTTAAATAAATTTCCTAATTAACGTTTTAAGGTAAAGAGTGATTTTAAGGAAATGGTTTTCATAAAATGATGTCATGAGCTTTGAAGTGAGTTTTGAGAAATAATTATATGTTGGACATTTTTTTTATGCCTTAAAGAAAAGGTGACTTATAAAGAAGAGTATTTTATGAGAAAGAGATTTTTTTCTAAATATATATGTATTGGTTGATGTGTGTGGTTGTGTTTATGTGATTCCTTGAAATATTTGAATTACTAGGTGAAGTGGTGATTAAATGTTCTAAAAATGGAATTAAGAAAGAAATAAAAAGATAGTGTATAAATATGCATGTGTGTATACGTGTGAGTAATGTGTGTGTGCATGTGTATGTTTGGCCGTGTGTGTATGTGAATGTATGTGTATGGTGTGAAAATGAGTATGTGTATGCATGAATATATGGGTGTGCCGTGTATGTGTGAGTGTGTAGAGAAGCCTAGAAATGTCCTAAGCAAGTAACTAAGTAGTAACCAAATCCTAACTAAACCCTAACCAAGTTGATGGAAACCCTAAAGATAAACCACAAGTCAAAAGCCTAAATGACCCCTAAGTACCTAATGTTCCCTACATTGTCCCCTTAGAAATGCTAACATCCACCCATGCAAACCTTTGAGTTGCCAAAATTACCCCTTCCATGTACACCTTGGCCGAATTCTTTTGAGGACAAAAGAGGAAAGTCTCATGTCCTTGCTTTTGCCTATATACATCGCCAACCATAGTTCATTTCCATTCCTTTTCTTTCATTTCCTTCACCTTCCAAACACTTGGGTTGAGAGCAAACATTAAGCTCTCAACACACACCTAAATAAATAGAGAAAAGGCCGTGAGCTAGAAAGGAAGAAGGGGGAGAAAACCAAGCCAAAACCTAGAGCTTTCTTTGAAGATCCAAGCACATAGAAGTTAGAAGACCAACTTTCCTTTGGTGGGTAGCTCGAGGATTATGAGGGAAATTGTAATAGCTTAGTTTTCTTTAATCTTGTAATCTTTCTTTCTTTCCTTCTTTGCATGTTAATTTTCTAAGTTTTGTCTATGTTTGATCTTGAACTTTCAAGACTAAAAATAACTTGTAAACGTCTAACTACCAGACTTCCTAACTCGGTTAAGATCTTCATTAAAGATCTTAAAGTTTTTCAACATCAATCTCAAGGATCTAAAATGTTTTGGTGATTTTTGTAAAATTTAAAGTATATCTCTTGTGTGTTAAACTCTCTTTCTTAAAACCGTGAACTATAATGTGTTTTTGAGTTTCTTTGGTAAATAAATGGAAGATCTAAACTTTCTTAACAATAATGTTGAAATCTTGGTGTTTCATGTTGGTTGATGATGATCTTGATGATTTGAGTACATGCATGCTTTGTTTATGCCTTGATCTTAAAATTTTAAGAATAAATAAATTTGTAAAGTCCTAGATCCTAAACTAAATGATTCGGCCATAACCAAAAGTGTAGGCTTAGATTCTTTTGATTTAATTCAAGCCATTGCATGTTAATCTTATGATTAGAAAAGTTAATTTGAGTAATTGGAAGTGTTTGATTTTAACTTGAACTTAATGAAGCTTTAATTTTGTTTTGATCTTTGAAAAGTTTTTGTTCTTGAAATCTTTTCATGAAAATTATAAATAAAAAGTTTTGACTTTGTGTTGATCTATGGACAAGTCTTGAGCTTTGATACATGAATGATGTTTTTGAACCAAAAGATTTAATTCCCCTTCACTTCATGTCAGGGTTTTGACTTCTTCTTACCCTAAGTGATTTTCATCTTTGATTTGTACCATTTTGGTTGATTTCATGACTTGATCCCTAAGATCTAGGTGCATGCATGTGGTTTTTGAGAAAAGAGATTTTATTTTTTTAAGGATCCTAACGGTTTGATAAAGAAACCAAGGAAACAACTTCGGAAAATGATTTCTTTAACTTGATTCATGTTTTGCATGTTAAAGATTTGAAGTTTAATCTTGATTTGTAATAGTGAGCATTCGGCCTAAGCCTTAAACCAAGAGATTATGTTTTGTTTTCATGAAAAAGGATGCATGCATGATTAATTTCTTTTGATTTAAGAATCTTGTGTTTTTACATGTTGACAAAGTGAACCAAGAACATTATTTTGTCAAATTAGATTCGGCCTAGGCATGGGAAATAGACTAGGGTCCTTTTCAATGAAGTGATATAAAATCAATGAGTATGTTTTAAGAAGTTATGCTAAAATAGATTGTTTGAAATTGTGTTGTAAATGATTACTTTCTAATCGGTTTTTGATTTAAAGGAGATATATGAATTAAATGATTTTGGGAAAAGTATTATGTTTAAATGAATATATGTATGGGTATGTGCATTCGGGTAAGAATAAAAGAAGGAGTAAGTAATTTTGTTGTATGAAAAAGAAAATAGAATTTAAGAGTTTAAAATAAATCAAGTTGATTTATGTGACTTAAATTTGTGATGTTTGATTTGTTTTCCTTGATTATACTCGGTCATGAAATATAAATATGTTTGGGGTTAAATCTTGATTGAATTTGATTTGTAAAAAGGTGCGTGACTAAGTGTTTTGTCTTATGAAAACGAAAATGTTTAGAAGATAATCAAATGAATAAGTGTTTGAATTATAATTGAAATAAAATGATTCATTTTGTGTTGCTGGTTGCTGTAAGTTAAGTTGATGTTTGGTAAATGATCGAGGATGTGAATGCCCAAGTGTTTTGTTTGGATTATAATTAAACGATTAATTAATTACTTGTGTAACCTAATTTATTTAAGTATTGTTATGGTTGTGTGTCAGTCTATGTTTGAAAAATATTTGAGTGTGTAACTGGTTTTGAAATAAGTCAGTTTTAAGAAAATTTCCTTTGAGATTTTAAACTATGTGTATGGTTGTCCAAAGTGTTTTGTGATAAAAACTTGAGTTTTAAAGTGTTAATTATGAATAAAGAAGTCATTTAAAACAAAGGGTGTTTTTATGATGTTTTCGGAGTTTTATCAAAGTGATTTTTTTATAAAGTGATTCTCTGCTGTCCAGAATTACTTTGACTTGCTGTTTATAATTAAAAATGTTTTAATATGATCTAAAGCAAAATTTTCAAGTGATAATTGATTTAAGAAAAAGGCGGATCGAAAATGGTTATATTTTCAAAGTTTTCCCAACCAAAGAAAGACAAGTATCAATTTAAGAAAAGATTTTCTTAATACAGTTAATAACTGATCGGGGCCGTACCCGATCAAAATAAAAGGGGTTTATTCTGTAGTACTAGGAAGGTGATCCTAGGTCGTTTCCCATCAAATATCAGTCTAGGCAAAGTATCAAACACGTAGTGTGCAGTAAAATGGGGGGGGGGGGGTTTGTGTGTTACAAATGTGAAGAACAAAACATAAACAGAATATAAAAACTAAGAAAATCAGAAACAAAAGCGGGCAAACCCCTTTGGCTACGTACACTACTCAATCTTAGCTCACTAAAGATAGATTCCTCTCCTCTCCTCTGTCCAACTCGTGACAACCAAATACTAAGCGAAAATCTAGTTGTCACTCCAAACCCTAACTTCTAATTAAGCATCAGAAACTAGAATTGGAGTTTTTACGAGTTAATACAAATTAAGCATTTATATTCATGTATTATCTCTACGAAATGGAATTAATAAAACCACTACACATTGATAAACATGAAAACAGAGAAGAGAAAACGAAATTGCATTAATAACAAGAGATCAAGAGTAGATAATACAATACCAAAGGGATTAACCCTTGAAGTTAGCCTTCCATGGTCATAAATCAAGAAAAACGTGTAGAAAGGGGGAAGAACAAAACCCTAGCAGCCACCACCACTTGGGAGAGCCAAGAGAGAAGTTCTAACCTAGAGAGAGAGTGAGAAATCTCAAATGGGAGTGTAGTCATGGGGGTTACACGAATTTCCCCTCTTTAGTCATGAAAATGGGCCTAAAACATGGGCCCAAGTCCTAAGAAACACTATTCTGAAAATTACAATTAAAAAGGGACCTAAATGCAAATTACAATCTTCACTTCAATACTTCAATCTTCATTTCCAAACTTCCCAAAGTGTCCTTATGCCAAATATTACCTGAAAATAGAAATAGAATTAATTAGGCTAAATAATTCCAAATTAAACAATATTCGGAATATTAGTCCAATAAACTCTAAATCACTAAATCAAGCTAATCAATGTCAAATGGGCAACAAGTATCAATAATAGGAGTAAAATAATGCAAGGAATAATGGGAAATAAAATGCTCATCAAATACCCCCACACTTATCCTTTTGCACTCCTGGGCAAAACCAAAAGATATTGACTATGAAGATCAATATTAGGAAACCGCAATTGGTGGTTGGAGAGACAAAGGAACCCTAGGAATACACCTAAAAGGGGGGGGGGTTGAATAGGTGTTTAAGAAACCTTGAAATATTTTCGAACGAAACAAATCGAAACAATTAAAACAAATGATTTTTGCAAATTCTACAGCACGTAATCGATTAACCTGCAATTTAATCGATTAAACCTGAAAGTTCAAAAGTCCTTAATCGATTAAACGAACACTTAATCGATTAAAACTATCAGAAACTGAAAAATCACTTTTCAATCGAATACGAAAATCAATCAATCAACATGTAAGATTAGAGATTCAGCGAAAATGATTAACACCTATGTTCTTATTGATTAACCTAGTTATGAAAATGATTTTCCCTTTATCAATTTGAACAAATAAAGATTCAATTAAATCAATTATGAAAATCAATCTTTCTAGGTTTTCAACCAAGAACGCAATCAAATGACTTGAATATAAAGAGTAAGAGTTTAGAGATACGACACAGTGATTTATCCTGGTTCACTTTCATCCGCTTGAAAGCTACATCCAGTCCCCTCTTCAACCAAGAGAGATTCTTCACTATGAGGAATTAGAGTTCTCAAATTACAAGTGATTGCCTCACAAGACTTCCTTCTTGCTAGCCTACAAGAGATAACCGACACCCTTGCCTTGTAATCCTATTGATCTTCTCTCTAATCTAACCTCTATCCCTTGTTGATAATCGACACAACAAGTCTTCAATTGCTTGATGATAATCCACACATCAAGACTTCTCCTTGATTGATTCACAACCAAGACTTCTTCTTCAATGAACGTTGCTTGATGATAATCGACACACCAAGGCTTCTTGTTTGTTGTAGTGGCTTGCCTTATTGCAAAGATTACAACTCAATGAATACACATAACAATCCTAATGAATCTCAATCAATAGCTATGACAAATCACACAAGAGATTCAAAGGTTCTTGATCAAAGAATATGAAAATAGAAAAGCTTTGATCTTTTAAATTGAGAGAGAATAGAGTGGCTTGATTCTATGTAAAATGAATATCAAAATGATAGGTTATGATCACAAAGGTTAGGAAAAGATTTTTATAGAATACCCAAAAGTTATGGCACTTGAAAACTGATTTTGAGAAGTGAAAATCGTATTTTAAAAATCAGTTCAGCAGTGTTTAATCGATTAAATCTTCACTTAATCGAGTAGTAATCGATTAAATTCATCCTTAATCGATTAAATCCATACTGTACATTTTAGAAACTTGTTTTCTCAAAACTAAACCTTTCCTTTAAAACCTTTAAGCCACCTATTGATTCTAGGTTAAGTGAAAACTCAAATTATGATTAAATCATGACTTATGAATGAGATTCACTACCCTCTAAACAAACTACCCAAATGAAAGCCTATGAAGCTTGAGAGGCAAAAGATTAAACAAAAAACAATTAAACTCAAACTAAGTCTTCATGAGCTTGTTTTCTCTCTTCTTCATTTGATGTTTGTTGTTGCTTGTTGAACTTGAACTTGATCATCACATGATAGCTTGTTCAAAACACTTTGTCATTATCAAAACATTCATCATGAAACTTACAATCTCCCCCTTTTTTAAAATGACAAACCATGTTTTGAAGTTCTCCAAAAGTTCTTTGAAGTTGTTGATGCTTTAACAATTTGATCACTTGGTGAGACTCTTGCTCCCCCTCAATAAATGCTTTTGACATTTGAATCCAATTGAGATAAGCTTGATTCTCCCCCTATCTTCAACAACTTTGCTCAACCTACATAAAAACAACAAAAACAACCTTTCTCCAAACAAACATCTAAAAATCATATTATTTCTCCAACAATCATTTCTCCATCTTTGAGAAACATTCCAATCAATTCAAAACATCATATTTTCTCCCCCTTTGGCATTATCAAAAAGTAATATATACCAATTGAAATATAACATCTAAGCCAAGGTAAGAAATCAATGATCATTTCTTTACAACATTGATACCAATTGAACAAATACAATAGAACTATACTTTGAAATGTTATATCAATTGGCAAGAGAATATAACAATGAAATATGATACCAATTGAGAACTAAAATATCATAATATCACTTAACAAAGAAGATATCAATTGTAAAGAAGTACATATATCAACAAATATTTGATACCAATTGTGATATTTCTTTAATAACAACCAAAGCATGTCACTATATCATGATAACCATCTATGAATCTACTCAATGATACCAAATGATTTAATTAAACATTTAGAAAAGTAATACCAATTGAGAAGATACCATATGAAGTTCACAAATCTAATAATATCACTTATACCAAATTGTAGGACTTCTTTTGAGACCAATTGAAGATGCAAATATGAATAACACTTGTAAGCTCTCTTTGCTCTTCAATCATACCTACAAAACAATCATGCTTTGATTTTTGGTATCCAAATGGTTTTGGATCCATATTTGTTAGTGTAGGGACTTTCACCCTTTTTCATCCAAACAAAATCTCCTTTAGGTATACCATGCACTTTAATATAACACACATTTGAAGTATGTCCATGAGTACCACAATAGAAACATGTTGGTGCATTTGAAAAATCAACCTTACAAAAATCAACAACATTTCTATGAGATTTACTCTTAGCATTAGTATAACCCAAACCAAACTTGTTTGAATTTTCTCTTTGAAAATTTAACAATGTGCGCAATCTAATGTCACCATTTGTGAAACTTGCAAGCTTATTTTTCAAAATAGCATTTTCATCTTTAAGCAACTTGCAATTCTCACAATCAACCACAATATTCAATCTACTAGCACAATCACAAGAAGAACTAGCATATATAAGATCAAGAGTTTCATTTTCAAGATTAAGCTCATCAACTTGTTTTTGAAGTTCTAAAATCTCTTTTTGATGTTTCAAAATGAGCTTCTTTCTTTCAATGTTTTTCAAAGCTAGTTTTTCAAGTTGTTCATGCATTTCTTCATAAGCATTATATAACAATTCATATTTAGAATAAATTTCGGATTTAGTATGACTTACATCGCTATCCTCGCTTTGTTCACTTGATTCATCATTTGAACTTTGTTCTTCATCATCTACTAGAGTTAACAAGTTGAGACAAGCGGCTTCTTTATCATCCGATGAACTACTCGATGTGCTTTTCTTGTTATCTTCATCACTATCCCAAACTATGTATGCTCTTTTAGATTTAGAATTTTTCTTTTCTTTCTCCTTCTTCTTGAGATACCTAGAGCATGAATACTTGAGATGTCCGGGTTTTCCGCATTCATGGCAAACTACACCTTCTTTTGAAGTTTTGGTCTTGTAGTGTGGGGAATCCTTCTCTTTACTTTTGTCCTTGTTCAACCTTCCTTTTCTCCTTAGAAACTTGTCAAATTTCCTTAGCAAAAGTTTCATGTCTTTTTCATCAACATCGGAATCGGAATCTTCACTATTATCATCATCGGAACTTTCTTTCTTTTTGTATCCACTTTTGACTTTAAGAGCAAGTCCCTTTCTTTCTTTGTTTTTATCCGACTCTTCATTGATACTTAATCGTCCAAGCTCCATTTCATGTTCTTGAAGCTTTCCAAAGAGTGTTGCTAGATCCATAGCATCCAAGTTTTTAGATTCAACAATAGCCGTTACTTTTGGTTGCCA
Source organism: Crotalaria pallida (assembly GCA_037953625.1). Taxonomy (NCBI): domain Eukaryota; kingdom Viridiplantae; phylum Streptophyta; class Magnoliopsida; order Fabales; family Fabaceae; genus Crotalaria; species Crotalaria pallida. Next base: position 43,163,786 of record CM075650.1, on the reverse strand, counting down.
ATTCCTATCTAAACATCTCAACACTTTGTTAGAAAGTTCACCTTGTAAGAAAGTCTTACCAAGAGCAAGTAAATGGTTTATAATGTGAGTAAAACGCTTTTGCATATCATTAATAGATTCATTTGGAAGCATTTGAAACAATTCATAATCACGCATTAAAGCATTCAATCTAGCTCTCCTAACCTCACTAGTTCCTTCATGAGTCACTTGTAAAGTGTCCCACATTTCCTTAGCACTAGAACATTGAGAAACTCTAAAGAACACGTCATAGGATAAAGCGGAGGTAATGATATTCTTTGCTTTATAATCATATTGAACTTTCTTTCTATCATCATCTTTCCACTTGTCCTCGGGGATCAATTGTTCTACACCTTCAACTAAACTAGAGGGGATATGAGGACCTTTTTCAACTACTTTCCAAATTTCACTATCTATGGCTTGGATGAAGATTTTCATTCTAACTTTCCAATATGCATAGCCTTCACCATTAAACAATGGAGGGCGATTTATTGAATAACCTTCACCACCAAAGGGATTCATAGAACCCATTGCGGTTACTTAACTAGGATCTTTACGAAAAAGCTCTTATGCTCGTGTCTTTCGACCGAGCTCTGATACCAATTGAGGAAACCGCAATTGGTGGTTGGAGAGACAAAGGAACCCTAGGAATACACCTAAAAGGGGGGGGGGGGGGTTGAATAGGTGTTTAAGAAACCTTGAAAGATTTCGAACGAAACAAATCGAAACAATTAAAACAAATGATTTTTGCAAATTCTACAGCACGTAATCGATTAACCTGCAATTTAATCGATTAAACCTGAAAGTTCAAAAGTCCTTAATCGATTAAACGAACACTTAATTGATTAAAACTATCAGAAACTGAAAAATCACTTTTCAATCGAATACGAAAATCAATCAATCAACATGTAAGATCAGAGATTCAGCGAAAATGATTAACACCTATGTTCTTATTGATTAACCTAGTTATGAAAATGATTTTCCCTTTATCAATTTGAACAAATAAAGATTCAATTAAATCAATTATGAAAATCAATCTTTCTAGGTTTTCAACCAAGAACGCAATCAAATGACTTGAATATAAAGAGTAAGAGTTTAGAGATACGACACAGTGATTTATCCTGGTTCACTTTCATCCGCTTGAAAGCTACATCCAGTCCCCTCTTCAACCAAGAGAGATTCTTCACTATGAGGAATTAGAGTTCTCAAATTACAAGTGATTGCCTCACAAGACTTCCTTCTTGCTAGCCTACAAGAGATAACCGACACCCTTGCCTTGTAATCCTGAAAACTGATTTTGAGAACTGGTTATGATCACAAAGGTTAGGAAAAGATTTTTATAGAATACCCAAAAGTTATGGCACTTGAAAACTGATTTTGAGAAGTGAAAATCGTATTTTAAAAATCAGTTCAGCAGTGTTTAATCGATTAAATCTTCACTTAATCGAGTAGTAATTGATTAAATTCATCCTTAATCGATTAAATCCATACTGTACATTTTAGAAACTTGTTTTCTCAAAACTAAACCTTTCCTTTAAAACCTTTAAGCCACCTATTGATTCTAGGTTAAGTGAAAACTCAAATTATGATTAAATCATGACTTATGAATGAGATTCACTACCCTATAAACAAACTACCCAAATGAAAACCTATGAAGCTTGAGAGGCAAAAGATAAAACAAAAAACAATTACACTCAAACTAAGTCTTCATGAGTTTGTTTTCTCTCTTCTTCATTTGATGTTTGTTGTTGCTTGTTGAACTTGAACTTGATCATCACATGATAGCTTGTTCAAAACACTTTGTCATTATCAAAACATTCATCATGAGACTTACACAATATGCACCAAAGTGAATCATGCAACAAGATGACTACACCTAAGAAATGAAAACCTAAGAGATTACATACTTCACAATGAATTCTAGGAAATTCAAAGAAATGGGAAAACTCAAGCACACAAAATGGTTAAGGATCAAAGAGTCAAAGCATCTGTGAACATCATCCAATTACTTCAAGTATGCGAAGAAACCAATGAGATCAAGAGGATAGTCACAAAGATGATAGAAACTCACAAGGATCACTCAAAAGTGTTTACACTCAAGTGTTTGGGGTTAATCATTATTTACACTCAAGGCACATCATGAAAAACAAACACAACCATAAGCTTGACAAGCCTCTAACATCAACTATCAACACACATGCACAAAATGATCAAAAGGTCTTTTAAGGGTTGTAATGGGGCCAAGGACATGGTAGGATAAAAATATGGGAATGTAGCTAAAACCAAGGGAATAGAGGAGCAATGGGGAATAAGTAAAAAGTAAGCAAAATCCACCCCAAAATCAACAACCACTAATTCCAATCCTCTTTGCCTCAACAACCTTTTATTCACTTTTTTTTTCTCTTTTTTTTTCTTTTTTGCATTCTTTTTTTTTTTGTATTTTTGTCTTCTATTTTTTTTTTGAGAGATATACAAAAAGAAAAGAAGAAACAACACAAATGGCATGAAGATGAAGCCATAACTACAACAACCAATGAGGCAAAACCAAGAACTCAACCAATTGAAGCATAGGGCCCACTTACTTACCTAATACCCATTCCCAAAACAATTCCAAAGCTCCAAAATTCCCTAAGGTTACGACAATCATGGTTTTTCAGTCATAGGCTTGTAATGAGCTAAAGAACAAGGAAAGGGATAAAAAGGCTCAAAGGGGCTAGCAAAGGATACATTCATTCAAGGTAAGCTCATATGGCTAGTAGCTTATTCAAGAAAGAAAGTGCCTAAATCATTTCAAAATGTGCATGAGCAATCAAGTATCAACAAGAGTCAAGTCAAGTTCTAGTGTGTAAGTAATCCAGAGTGTAATCACAAATGAAAGAAAATTAGGTGGCATATATAGCAATCCACCCACAATTAAGGCTCAAATCCTCACAAAAGGGACAATTCTATCACAGTGTTACTACCTCTTAATTATCAAAAGCAACTTTACACACAGAAATGCATGAATTCAGACACAAGATACCAAGACTCTACTAAAATGAAGCAAAAACATGCAAGAAAATGCCCAAAACTAAGCAAAACCTAAAAAAAATCAAAGCAAAATATGCAACCTAAACTACTCTCCCCCCCACACTTAAATCACACATTGTCCTCAATGGAACACAAATAGCAGAATCAGACAGATATAGACAAGTGTAATAAAAAGAGTAAGGAAGTAGAAAAGAAGACTCCCTAAGTCATGGTTGTTCAAAAGTGGGGTCGACCAATGAGGCCTCCTCCACAGGTGCATCATCCAAAGAAGGGGTGGTTAGGAAAGGCTTGAGTCGGTGGCCATTGACTTTGAAGCTCTTGTTCGTGGACTCACTCTTGATCTCCACAGTACCATAAGGAAACACCTGGGTGACTACAAACGGTCCAATCCATTTAGAGCGGAGCTTTCCACTCATGAGTCCAAGCCTAGAGTTGTAGAGCAAAACTTTTTGACCAACCAAGAACTCCTTTCTGGAAATGGAGTTATCATGAAGCTTCTTGGTCTTCTCTTTGTAGAATTTGGAGTTCTCATAGGCCTCCAAACGGATCTCATCTAGCTCACTCAACTGCAGCTTCCTCTCCTCACCCACTTGATCAAGAGCGAAGTTACATTGCTTCACAGCCCAATATGCACGATGCTCTATCTCCACAGGCAGGTGGCACGCTTTACCAAAGACAACCCGATAGCGTGACATCCCTATGGGTGCCTTGTAAGCGGTCCGATGGGCCCACAGGGCATCCTCCAATCGTGTGCTCCAATCCTTTCTATTAGGCTTCACCATCTTCTCCAAAATCCGCTTGATCTCTCTGTTTGAAATCTCAGCTTGCCCGTTGGTTTGGGGGTGATAGGGTGTAGAAACTTTGTGCACAACCCCATACTTCTTGAGCAAAGCTTGCATGGATCTATTGCAGAAGTGTGTGCCTTGATCACTGACTATGGCTCTAGGTATGCCAAACCTGCAAAGGATATTAGACCTGACAAAATCTACAACAACCTGAGCATCATTAGTCCTGGTGGCCTTAGCTTTTACCCATTTGGATACATAATCCACAGCAAGTAAGATATAATAAAAACCAAAAGAAACAGGAAAGGGGCCCATGAAATCTATACCCCAGACGTCAAACACCTCACAGAACAACATAGGTTGTTGCGGCATCTGTTGTCTCCAAGATAGGGCGCCTCCTGCTCTGACACTGCTCACATGAGCTGCAGATGTTGCTTGCATCCTTGAAGATGGTAGGCCAATAAAATCCAGAATCTAGCACCTTTCGTGCTGTCCTTTGAGTCCCAAGGTGGCCTCCCACTGGTGAAGCATGGCAAAACTGGAGAACCGATTGGATCTCATGATCTGGAATGCACCTGCGAATGACCTGATCACTGCAAAAATGCCATAAATAGGGGTCATCCCATACATAATACTTGGCATCGCTCTTTAATTTGTCTCTTTGAGCTTTGGATGCCAAGGCAGGAAAAACAGAAGCAACCAGATAATTAATAATGTCTGCAAATCAAGGAGTTTGGGAGGGGGATGGGAAACATGTAAAGATAAAAGCTGCTCATCCGGGAAGTCATACCGGATAGGAAATGCATCCTCCTCTCTCTCTATTCTGCTCAAGTGGTCTGCGACAAGGTTATGCGCACCACTCCGATCCTGAATCTCAAGATCAAACTCCTGAAGGAGCAACATCCACCTAATCAACCTAGGTTTGGAATCTGTCTTTTTCAAAAGATACTTCAGAGCAGCATGATCAGCGTACACTACAACCTTAGAACCAAGCAAATATGATCTAAACTTGTCAAGTGCAAAAACAATACCCAAAAGTTCTTTTTCAGTTGTTGTGTAATTAACCTGTGCTGCATCTAAAGTCCTAGAATCATAATAAATCACATGCGACAGCTTACCAACCCTTTGGGAGAGAACTGCTCCCAAAGCATAATTTGAAGCATCAGTCATGAGCTCAAATGGGAGGGTCCAATCAGGTGGTTGGATAATGGGGGTGGTGGTCAGTGCTTTCTTCAATTCATCAAATGCCCTCTTGCATTTGTCTCCAAATTCCCATGGGGCATCCTTTGAAGAAGCTTGGAAAGAGGAAGGGCAATGTTGCTAAAGTTTTGAATAAACCTACGATAGAAACCTGCATGACCAAGAAAAGAACGCACCTCTCGCACGCAAGAGGGGTAAGGCAAATGTGATATTACATGCAGCTTAGCAGGGTCAACTTCTATGCCCTTGTGCGAAACAATGTGCCCTAAGACTATGCCTTGTTCTACCATGAAGTGGCTTTTTTCAAAATTCAAGACAAGGTTAGTCTCAATGCACCTGTTAAGCACCTTAGTCAAATTATCAAGACATGCATCAAATGAGGAGCCATAAACACTAAAATCATCCATGAAGACCTCTATGCAATGCTCGAGCAAGTCAGCAAAAATACTCATCATACATCTTTGAAATGTGGCAGGAGCATTGCATAGGCCAAAAGGTATCTTCATATATGCAAATATGCCAAAAGGACAGGTAAATGTGGTCTTATGTTGGTCCTCTGGTGCAATGCAAATTTGAAAATAACCAGAGAAACCATCTAAGAAGCAATAATGAGATTTACCTGTCAGGCACTCCAACATCTGATCAATGAAGGGGAGAGGGAAATGATCCTTGCGAGTCGCCTGGTTGAGCTTTCTGTAATCAATGCAAACTCTCCAACTGGTCTGCACTCTAGTGGGAATCAGCTCATCCTTCTCATTTTTGACAACTGTGACACCAGACTTCTTGGGAACAACTTGCACCGGGCTCACCCAAGTGCTATCTGAAATTGGGTAGATGATACCCGCTTGAAGCAGCTTGGTGACCTCTTTCTTAACCACATCAAGAATCTGGGGGTTCAACCGCCTTTGGGGTTGTCTCACTGGTTTAGCCCCATCCTCCAACAAAATGCGGTGCATGCACATGGAGGGGCTAATTCTAGGAATATCAGCTAAAGTCCATCCAATTTCCCTCTTGTTCTTTCTTATCACATCCAGCAGTTTCTCCTCTTGATCAACAGAAAGTGAGGTAGAGATGATCACTGGGAGTTTCTGTTCATCCTCCAAGTAAGCATATTTGAGATGAGGAGGGAGGGGCTTCAGGTCCAATGAGGGTGCCTGCATAACAGATGGAACTAAAGGGACAGCAGAAATGGATTCTCCTGCCTGCACCCGAACAAGTGAATCAGACTCATGCATAACATATATGGGGTTAGGGTTAGCATAATCAGAATCTATAACATATAAATCATCAGATGCAGTGGCAGAGTCTAGAAACTGAGCTATTTCAGTTCATGCGGTGCACCATCCAGAGTTAGTGCATGATGGACAAGTAAATAAATCAGTGAAAGATGACAATTCAAAATCATGATGCAAAAAGTCAAGCATATGTTCATCTATCAAATCATCAAGCAAGTCCACATGGAAAACAGAGTGATCCTCAGGAAAATGTTTCATAGCATGGAAAATGTCAAATCGGATCACACTGCCATCAAACTCCATGGAAAGTGAACCTGAATGCACATCTATCTTGGTTCGGGCCGTTTTCAAAAATGGCCTCCCCAAAATAATAGGAACAGCATTACGGAGGGAGTCATCTTCCATATCAAGTATGTAAAAATTAGTAGGGAAGATTAATGTAACACCCTATGAAATAATTACCCTTAATTACCCCAAAATTAGGATTTAAAATTTCTTTTAAGATGGATATGATATTTGCAAAAATAATATTTCCTTTCATTAATAACAAAGACATCAGAGCTAATAAAGCGGAAGACTTAAATGCATCAAATACATAAAGTATAAGTTTAAATACATTCAGTTCGGTCATTCAAAATACAATCAGTGTTTTAGCTCGGCCCAACTGGCCGAGACCCATCCACCTATCTGACTCTAAATAACTTACTCTCCCTGAGAGGGAGAGTGATCCTGCTCGGCCGGGGACTGCGTCTGCTCGGGCTCAGTACCTGAAAAATGGTAAGGAGGTGAGCATTACACAGAACTTAAATAAGCAGTTTCTAGAATGACATACCGAACTACCAAGCCAAACACAAGTAGTCAAATAGCAAATAAATCACAAGTAATCAAACCCATATATCTCATGCATATATCAACATTTAGCTCGGTTCGCATATCCACATCCTCGTCTAGCGCGGCTCACATAATAAACCAGTTAACTCATTGCTAGCTATTCCTCGGTTTATCCTCTCGTGTCTCGGATTACCATCTCTATCTCGGGTTCATTACTCAATATTTCACTTTCACATAATTTAGAATCTTTTACTCTTCTCGGATGCATACACCCAGTGCATGTCTTACACCATTTAAGTCGGATATTGGAGTGTCCATAATTGCGAGTACCACAATACTCGGCTTACAGCTGCGAGCACCACAATGCTCGGCTTACGCGATCAATGCACGCACCTAGTACGCGTCTGCTATGACCAGGAACACTACCGCCGATTATTCTATTGAGTAAGGAGTGTCCATAACTGCGAGTACCACAATACTCGACTTACAGCTGCGAGCACCACAATGCTCGGCTTACGCGATCAATGCACGCACCTAGTACGCGTCTGCTATGACCAGGAACACTACCGCCGATTATTCTATTGAGTAAGGAGTGTCCATAACTGCGAGTACCACAATACTCGACTTACAGCTGCGAGCACCACAATGCTCGGCTTACGCGATCAATGCACGCACCCAGTACGCGTCTGCTATGACCAGGAACACATCCCACCGATTCCGTTCTCGGAACCTTGTGAGTCATAACTGCGAGCACCACAATGCTCGACTTACAGCTGCGAGCACCACAATGCTCGGCTTACGCGATCAATGCACGCACCCAGTACGCGTCTGCTATGACCCGACCACACAACCATTTCTCTTTAATTCCCCTTATCTTATTAACCATTACTTTTAGTTCGGCCTATCTTGGCTCAACCCTTTACCCATTTCCGATTTCCCTTATCCCTATTATCTATCTCATCTACCTATCTCATTATATAACTTATTAGTTTGTCTTTTCGGTCCACCCCGGTTACCATTCTTCTCATTCTCCATTCTCACCCTCTCTCGGCTCGACCACAGATACAAATACCAAATATCAAAGCATCATAAACACTTACACCTCAACAACCACATGAACAAAACAATTAGTCAATCCATCATATAAAATGCAGCATATGAAATATAGCATGTAATAAAAAGTGATATTCCATCTTCACCTAAAATCCATGTTTCTAGTTCATTCATTAATTCCCCTCTTCCCCTTTTTACCATTTCTCTTCTAACATTAACCTATGTCCATTTCGTAATCTAATACCCACTCTTAGTACCCTTTATGAACACCCTAGAAACCCAAACTCAAGTAGAGGTAACACTCACTCCTTACCTCAAACCGTGAGAGATAAGAGTTGAGAGATTGAGAATGACTTCCTTGACCTAGACCTTGACCTTGTGAGCTTCACACCACTCGAATCCATGTCTTCCTTGCTGCCCCCACAACGCCACCACGGTCCAGGGACGCCGGAACAGAAGAGAACAAAGAGGAGGAGGGTTCCGTTTTGTGAGAAGAGAGGGAGAAAGAAAGTGTTGGGGTTTTGTTTGCTGAAGCTTTGGAGGAGAAAGAGAGAGATTCGTAGGAGGAAGAGAATGAGAAATGCAAAGTGTGATATGTGGTGTTTTGGGCTTTCTTTTATTCATTTAGGGAAAAATATTTGTGTGGCTATGATTCATTAGCTTCTTGTGGAAGCTAGATTGTATGGCCAAGATTCATTGGCTTCTTGAGGAAGCCATGAATAGTACATTGAAAGGGACATAAAGTAGTGATAGTGACATAAAGTGAAAGATAGTACCGTACGGATGGCACAGAAACCAAAGGGTCAACAGCTCAACATGAGCTAGCACGGAAGAGCTAGGATGTGTTGGATAGAGTACGTCGGCTGGGATACGTCGGCTTGGTTCGGAGGAACAGAAGTAGTCTGAGCCTCCTTCTCGGATGTTACTGTGAGGTGCGCTGAGGTCGGCTAATCCGGACTGGACAATGGGTTTCACGTTGGGTTCCCTTTCAGCTCGATTCAGAAGCACAAAATCTTGTCTAGCTCGGCCGAGATCGGGCCGAGGCCTTAATCTCACATCCTAGGTCGGCCTATGCTCATACTACCCTTCTAACCTTGTACAATTTCTAAGGCTTAACCCTATCCTTAAATAGATATTTATATATTAAAATTATATTATTTAATATCACTTTTTGGGATGTTACATTCCTCTCCCACTTACAGGAATTTCGTCCTCGAAATTTAGTCAGCATTGAACAATAGCGGATATGACTGCTTCATCTTCTCCTCGAGTTCCCAAGTAGCTTCCTCCACACCATTTCGATTCCATACTACCTTGACCAAGGGAATTTCCTTTCCTCTGAGTCGTCTGACTTGTCTATCTCCAACTCGGACTGGTAGGACTTCGAAGGTCAGATTGTCTCTTAGCGGCTGTTCGTCCACTGCTATCACATGCAAGGGATCGTGAATGTATCTCCTAAGTTGCGAGACATGGAACACATCGTGGAGCTTAGACAAGTGCGGAGGTAGAGCAATTCTGTATGCTACTGGTCCGACTTTTTCCAGTATCTGGTACGGTCCGACAAACCTAGGGGTCAACTTCTTCGATTTGATAGCTCGGCCAATCCCAGTAACAGGGGACACCCGAAGGAATACATGATCTCCCTCGATGAAGTTCAAGGGTTTCCTTCTCTTGTCGGCATAGCTCTTCTGTCGGTCCTGGGCGGCTTTCATCTTCCCTTGTATCATTCGGATCTTCTCAGTTGTCTCCTGAACAATGTCGGGACCAATCAACAATTTTTCACCTATCTGGAACCAGCATAGCGGCGTTCGGCATTTCCGACCATACAAGGCTTCGAAAGGAGCCATTCCGATACATGAATGGAAGCTGTTGTTGTAGGTGAATTCGACCAACGACAATAGTGTTTCCCAGCTTTCCGACTGTTCAAGCACGCATGTTCTCAGCAAGTCCTAAAGAGTCTGAATGGTGCGCTCGGTTCGGCCACCAAAACAACCTCTTCAGATCCTGGTACATCTTTGTGGCACCTGGGTGAAGACTCATCTTCGTCTTGTGGGCTTCTTCCATCAACTCTCTCCGGACTTCAAAGTCCATGGGAATGCAAACTCGGCCTCGAAATCGCACAAGTCCATCAGATCCTTTAGTGAAATCAGGTTCATCCTTGTCTCCGGCTCTTTCTAATAACTTTTGGAGCTCTAGGTCGGCGGCCTGCCTTTCCTTAATGAAACCCACGAAATCATTGGTTACTTGCAGCATTTCCAGTACGACACTGTTTTCCTTTTTCTGTATGCCTAGGTTAAGGTCACTGAACTCCTGCATTAACTGCATCTCTCGGACCATCATGTTGCTCAAATGAAGACTCTTCCTGCTCAGTGCGTCGGCCACCACGTTGGCCTTTCCAGGATGATAGTGCAAGTTGAAATCATAGTCCTTCAAGAATTCTACCCATCTGCGCTGCCTCATATTTAACTCTTTCTGGTCGAATAGGTAGCCGAGACTCTTGTGGTCACTGAACACTTCAAACTTCGTGCCATACAGGTAATGTCTCCAGATCTTAAGGGCGAACACTACTGCTGCCAATTCGAGATCATGCGTAGGGTAGTTCTGCTCGTGTTGCCGAAGTTGCCGAGAGGCATACGCCACCACCTTTCATTGTGGCATCAGCACACAGCCAAGGCCCTGCTTTGATGCGTCACAAAATACGTCAAAGGTTTTGGTTGGATCGGGTAAAATCAACACGGGCGAGCTCGTCAAACTTTTCTTTAGTTCTTGAAAGCTCTGTTCACACACCTCAGACCATTAGTATGGGGTATCCTTTCTAGTTAACGAGGTCAACGGTAGCGCCAGTTTAGAGAATCCTTCAATGAATCTTCTGTAATACCCTGCAAGACCGAGGAAACTCCTGATCTCAGTGACCGAGTTGGGTCTCTCCCACTTAAGTACCGCTTCCACCTTGGAGGGATCAACTGCTACACCTTGCTCGGATATCACATGTCCGAGGAAATGAACTTCGTTGAGCCAAAAGCTGCACTTAGAGAGCTTAGCGTAAAGATTCTTATCCTTCAAAACCTGCAACACCGTTCTCAGATGCTGCTCGTGCTCACTTGGATTTTGGGAGTAGATGAGGATATCGTTAATGAAGACTATCACAAACGAGTCCAGGTAAGGTCGGAAGATTCTATTCATGTAGTCCATAAGGATAGCTGGGGCGTTGGTAAGTCCAAAGGGCATAACCACGTACTCAAAATGCCCATACCTTGATCGGAAGGCTGTCTTCGGAATGTCTTCTTCTCGGACTCGGATTTGGTGATATCCAGATCGGAGATCTATCTTTGAAAACACCGACGCTCCCTTGAGTTGGTCCAACAAATCATCAATCCGAGGGAGGGGATATTTGTTCTTCACCGTTACCGCGTTGAGCTTCCTATAGTCAGTGCACATTCTGAGACTACCATCTTTCTTTTTCACAAACAGGATTGGGGCTCCCCACGGCGATACGCTTGGTCGGATTAGCTTTTTGGCCAAAAGTTCTTCCAGCTGTTTCTTAAGCTCTTCTAACTCGGGGGGCGCCATTCTGTATGGAGCAATTGAGATCGGGCCAGTTCCCGGAAGGAGGTCTATACTGAACTCTACTTCTCTATTCGGCGGTAAGCCAGGCATTTCATCTGAGAAAACCTCAGGGAATTCTCCGACCATAGGAATTTTGTCTAAGGCCGGTTCCTCTGTTGTCTCTAACTTCGCAACAGAAGGGCCACTAAAGATTACGGTCTTTTCTCGGCAATCGAGTAAGACATGGTGTTGAGACATCCAGTCCATGCCAAGGATAATATCTAGCTTGGTTAGAGGTAGACAAATTAAATTGACTTTAAATTCTTTGCCTAATACTTGGATAGGGCACTCTAGACACATTTTAGAAGTGATTACAGAAGAATTGGTTGGGGTAGAAATGGATAGTTTGTAAGGCATTTCTACTGGGGATAGTTTTAGTCTATTCATACAGTCAAGGGAAATGAAAGAATGTGTGGCTCCACAGTCAAATAGCACGGCACACGGAATACTGTTTACTCGACAAGTACCCCGGATCTGTTCGTTAGCATCAGTCACTTCTTCACCATCCATAGTGTAAACTTTGCCCCTCTGCAGAGGTCGGTTAATACCAGTCTGATGAGCCTTGGTCACATTGACCTCTTCCTTCACAATATTCTCGGTACACCGAGCTGCAAAATGGCCAGGCTTGCCACATCGGAAACAGGATCCTCTGGTTTTGCTCGGATCCAGATTCCAGCATTCCCCCCGGTGTTTCCTTCCACAATGTTGGCATATCGGATACGGGCCAGGGACAACCACCATTTGACCACTACTCCTCGGAGCTGTTGACATTCTGGAGTTCGGATTCACATAGGGGGCAGATCTCTGGACAGCTCCTTTTCCTCTGATCGAACCCACTCCTTTCTGTGCCGACTTGCTCCTCTTTCCGTCAGCTTTTCTCTTAAGCCCTTTCTCATAGGTGCTAGCCATGTTCACCAGTTGCGAGAGATTGGCCACGTTCTGATATTCGAATGCGAGCCGAATGTCGTCACGGAGACCAGACTCAAACTTGATGCACTTGGTACGCTCATCAGCATCTCGGTAGCTTCCTGAATAACGGATCAAATCCTCGAACTGAGTGGCATATTCCCCAATGCTCAAGTTTCTCTGTTCTAGCTTGAGAAAAGCGAGCTCCTTCTCTCTCCTGACATCCCCGGGAAAGTACTTTCCGAGGAAGCGGGCTCGGAACAAATCCCAAGTGATGACCTCATTAGCCGCTTCCAGTCCTCGGCTCTGTTGATCCCACCAGTGCTCGGCTTCATTAACCAGCACAAACTCGGCCAACCTCACCCTGTACTCATAGGGAGGTTGCAGAGATCGGAAGATCTTCTCAATGTCCTGGAGCCATCTCTGAGCTCCATCGGGATTGTAACCTCCTTCGAACTGAGGCGGTTCGTTCTTCCGAAATCGGCTCATCCAGTCAATCTCGATCGGAGCCGGAGGTTGAGGCTGAAGGGCTGCAGCTGCAGCTGCTGCAGCTGCGGCGATGTTTTGAGCGAGGTTCTCAGCCTGATTCTGCTGAGCCTGTGCTTGGTTCTGCTGTAGTTGAACCAGAGTTTCCAACACAGCAGCAATTCGGTCGTTATCAGCTCGTCTCCCAGCCATGCTGCTCGGTCATGGAGAGAAATCCAATTAACCACCGGTTAATCAAGTAATTATGTATATATAAACATATATGCCCATGAGCTCTATAGTCTAACTTAAACTTCTAGACTTTACTTATTTGTCACTCTCTTGGTGAGTAACCACTGGAGTCCTTTGTAACTCCAATAGGCCGAGGAGAAACTACTCTGATACCAAAAATGTAACACCCTATGAAATAATTACCCTTAATTACCCCAAAATTAGGATTTAAAATTTCTTTTGAGATGGATATGATATTTGCCAAAATAATATTTCCTTTCCTTAATAACAAAGACATCAGAGCTAATAAAGCGGAAGACTTAAATGCATCAAATACATAAAGTATAAGTTTAAATACATTCAGTTCGGTCATTCAAAATACAATCAGTGTTTTAGCTCGGCCCAACTGGCCGAGACCCATCCACCTATCTGACTCTAAATAACTTACTCTCCCTGAGAGGGAGAGTGATCCTGCTCGGCCGGGGACTGCGTCTGCTCGGGCTCAGTACCTGAAAAATGGTAAGGAGGTGAGCATTACACAGAACTTAAATAAGCAGTTTCTAGAATGACATACCAAACTACCAAGCCAAACACAAGTAGTCAAATAGCAAATAAATCACAAGTAATCAAACCCATATATCTCATGCATATATCAACATTTAGCTCGGTTCGCATATCCACATCCTCGTCTAGCGCGGCTCACATCATAAACCAGTTAACTCATTGCTAGCTATTCCTCGGTTTATCCTCTCGTGTCTCGGATTACCATCTCTATCTCGGGTTCATTACTCAATATTTCACTTTCACATAATTTAGAATCTTTTACTCTTCTCGGATGCATACACCCAGTGCATGTCTTACACCATTTAAGTCGGATATTGGAGTGTCCATAATTGCGAGTACCACAATACTCGGCTTACAGCTGCGAGCACCACAATGCTCGGCTTACGCGATCAATGCACGCACCTAGTACGCGTCTGCTATGACCAGGAACACTACCGCCGATTATTCTATTGAGTAAGGAGTGTCCATAACTGCGAGTACCACAATACTCGACTTACAGCTGCGAGCACCACAATGCTCGGCTTACGCGATCAATGCACGCACCCAGTACGCGTCTGCTATGACCAGGAACACATCCCACCGATTCCGTTCTCGGAACCTTGTGAGTCATAACTGCGAGCACCACAATGCTCGACTTACAGCTGCGAGCACCACAATGCTCGGCTTACGCGATCAATGCACGCACCCAGTACGCGTCTGCTATGACCCGACCACACAACCATTTCTCTTTAATTCCCCTTATCTTATTAAACATTACTTTTAGTTCGGCCTATCTCGGCTCAACCCCTTACCCATTTCCGATTTCCCTTATCCCTATTATCTTTCTCATCTACCTATCTCATTATATAACTTATTAGTTTGTCTTTTCGGTCCACCCTGGTTACCATTCTTCTCATTCTCCATTCTCACCCTCTCTCGGCTCGGCCACAGATACAAATACCAAATATCAAAGCATCATAAACACTTACACCTCAACAACCACATGAACAAAACAATTAGTCAATCCATCATATAAAATGCAGCATATGAAATATAGCATGTAATCAAAAGTGATATTCCATCTTCACCTAAAATCCATGTTTCTAGTTCATTCATTAATTCCCCTCTTCCCCTTTTTACCATTTCTCTTCTAACATTTAACCTATGTCCATTTCCTAATCTAATACCCACTCTTAGTACCCTTTATGAACACCCTAGAAACCCAAACTCAAGTAGAGGTAACACTCACTCCTTACCTCAAACCGTGAGAGATAAGAGTTGAGAGATTGAGAATGACTTCCTTGACCTAGACCTTGACCTTGTGAGATTCACACCACTCGAATCCGTGTCTTCCTTGCTGCCCCCACAACGCCACCACGGTCCAGGGACGCCGGAACAGAAGAGAACAGAGAGGAGGAGGGTTCCGTTTTGTGAGAAGAGAGGGAGAAAGAAAGTGTTGGGGTTTTGTTTGCTGAAGCTTTGGAGGAGAAAGAGAGAGATTCGTAGGAGGAAGAGAATGAGAAATGCAAAGTGTGATATGTGGTGTTTTGGGCTTTCTTTTATTCATTTAGGGAAAAATATTTGTGTGGCTAGGATTCATTAGCTTCTTGTGGAAGCTAGATTGTATGCCCAAGATTCATTGGCTTCTTGAGGAAGCAATGAACAGTACATTGAAAGGGACATAAAGTAGTGATAGTGACATAAAGTGAAAGATAGTACCGTACGGATGGCACGGAAACCAAAGGGTCAACAGCTCAACATGAGCTGGCACGGAAGAGCTAGGATGTGTTGGATAGAGTACGTCGGCTGGGATACGTCGGCTTGGTTTGGAGGAACAGCAGTAGTCCGAGCCTCCTTCTCGGATGTTACTGTGAGGTGCGCTGAGGTCGGCTAATCCGGACTGGACAATGGGTTTCACGTTGGGTTCCCTTTCAGCTCGATTCAGAAGCACAAAATCTTGTCTAGCTCGACCGAGATCGGGTCGAGGCCTTAATCTCACATCCTAGGTCGGCCTATGCTCATACTACCCTTCTAACCTTGTACAATTTCTAAGGCTTAACCCTATCCTTAAATAGATATTTATATATTAAAATTATATTATTTAATATCAATTTTTGGGATGTTACAATTAACTCTTCAACCCGAACCAAGACATCCTCTATCAAACCTGCGGGGTGGGTAGTACTTCTATTTGCCAATTGAATCACCACACCCGTAGGTTGAAGAGGTCCAAGAGAAAGAGACTTAAAAACAAACATAGGCATGACATTTATGGATGCTCCTAAATCTAGCATAGCATTTTCAAACTTAACATTGCCTATGATGCAAGGTATAGAGAAAGTTCCAGGATCCTTACATTTTTCAGGAATGTGAGGGATAGGTTTACCTATGAGAGCGGAGACATTCCTTCCCATGCTTATCCTCTCATTGCCCTTGAGTCTTCTCTTATGAGTGCACAACTCCTTAAGGAACTTTGCATACCTTGGAATCTATTTTATTGCATCAAGAAGGGGTATGTTGACTTCCACCTTCCTGAATGTGTCAAGAATGTCCTTGTCCACCTCTTCCACCCTTTTGTTTTGAGGCACTCTTGGTGGGAATGGAAGAGGAACGGGAGGAGGTTGTAGGACAACAGCAGGGCTTGTGGTTGAAGTTGAGGAAGGTTGAGTTGGATGATTCTCCTTGGTGCTAGCATGCTCACCTTCATCTACCACTTGGCTCTTCCCTTTAGAGGAAGAAGCTAGAGCATCATTGTTGAGGTGAGGTTGTGGTGTGGGTGTGACAATCTGCTTTCCTGACCTCAAGTTGATGGCACTCACATTCTGATTCTGAGGGTTGATCACAGTTTGGGATGGCAACTTGTCAGAATTTTGAGATTGCAAGTTGTTGAGAGAAGTTGCCATTTGACCCATCTGATTTGTCAAAGTCTGAATGGATGCCTCTTGTCTCTGAATGGATGCTCTAGTTTCTTGTTGAAATTGGAGATTTTGCATCGTCATTTGCCTCACCAACTCCTCCAAGGTAGGTTGGTTGGATGGAGGGGCTGATGGTGCAGGATGAACCACTTGCTGTTGCTGTTGTTGCCTTTGCTGCTGGATTGGAGGAGGTACATATGGTGGTCTACTCGGTCCAGCGGTGTTCTGAAATGGAACATTATGAGAAGGTTGCTGTTGTTGATCAGACCACTTCAGATTGGGATGGTTTCTCCATCTAGGGTTGTATCTATTGGAAGAGAGGTCATGATTGTGTTATTGTGGGCCTCTATTGTTGTATATGTTTGCTGCATAGGCCTCGGGTTGGTCACCACTTGTCATCGGCTATTGCTGCTAAAGGGAAGGGCATGCATCTGTGGGGTGCTCAATGGATGTGCATATGCCACACACTCTAGCAGGAAATATCATCTTTTTCTGATTGACAGCCAATTGTGTGACCAAAGTTGTAAGTGAATCAATTTTCTTCTCAAGTTTCTCAACCTTGCCCGAGTCTGCACCAACATCATTTACATCCCTCACAACTATTGCATCACTGTTGCTTCTTGCATGGAATTGCTGACAGTTGGAAGCCATCTTCTCAATTTTGCTCCTGGCATGTAAGGGTGTCATATCTCCCAGTGTACCACCACTTGCAGTGTCTACCATGTTTCTCTCCATGAAGTTGAGACCTTCATAGAAATATTGAATAAGCAACTGCTCTGAATCTGATGGTGGGGGCAGGAAGCACACAACCTCTTGAATCTCTCCCAATATTCATAGAGACTCTCTCCATGTTGTTGCCTGATACCAGAGATTTCCTTTCTGATTGCAGTGGTCCTATTTGCTGGGAAGAATTTTTCCAGAAATGCCCTCTTCAAGTCATCCCAGCTTGTGATGGAACCAGGGGCCAAGTCAGATAACCAATCTTGTGCTAGACCCTCTAAGGAATGTGGGAATGCTCTGAGACAGACATGATCCTCTTGCACATCATGAGGTTTCATTGTGGTGCACACTATATGGTATTTCTTGAGATGCTTATAAGGATCCTCACCTTCAAGACCATGAAACTTGGGAAACAAATGGATTAGTCCTGTTCTAAGCTCAAAAGGAACATCCTCATCAGGATACCGGATACACGAGTCTTCAATAGTGAAGTCAGATGCAGCCAGCTCCCTAAGTGTCCTTTCCCTTGGTGGGGGTTGAGCCATGTTATCACAATGTACAAAATCAGATTGAACAGAAGAAGAAGGAATAGAAGAAACAAAAACAAAATCAGAATTAGGACTATAAGATGACTCTGACTCACTATCTAATGACTGATTCCTATTTTGTCTAACTAATCTGTGATAAGTTCTATCAATTTCAGGGTTATAAGGATGCAAATAACTTGGGTTGCCCCTAGTCATGTACTGAACAGAACAGCATCAACCATAGCATACTGTAACAGATATGCATGACCAAAATCGGCAAATTTTTTTTTATTTTTTATTTATTTTTTAAAGCACCCTAAAATCATGAAAACATATCACAGAAAGTTTGAGGACAAAATTCAAAAGGGAACCAGGTCAAAGAATTAAAACAGAGACCAAAAACTAAGAAAATAAAACTTGTAAAATAAAAAAGAAATAGTAAACAGGCTTTTTCGGGATCCAAACAAAGGAGTTTTACGACAAATTCCGAGTTACTGATCAAAAGTTACGCCTATTTATAGTAAGTACTGCTGAAACATGGAAAATTTTTCTGGAACTCACAACCAGTGCCTATCTGAGTGTCTGTGATGCATCAACACACTAATATATGATGAAACAAGTGTGGATACCAATTTTCGTGCAAAAATTCCACCCACAGCTATGTTGAATGGCACTCACAGAATCACTAAAATAGCATCAGTTATGCAGAACAGCAAATCAGCAAACAGGGCAACTTTCAATCAGTTATCAGAATGCTTATTCACACGCTAACTACACTAACTAATCTAACTAACTACTGTATGATCTTTGGCAAGAACCGATAATCCCCGGCAACGACGCCAAATTTTGATCGGGGCCGTACCCGATCAAAATAAAAGGGGTTTATTCTGTAGTACTAGGAAGGTGATCCTAGGTCGTTTCCCAGCGAATATCGGTCTAGGCAAAGTATCAAACACGTAGTGTGCAGTAAAATGGGTGGGTTTTTGTGTGTGACAAATGTGAAAAACAAAACATAAACAGAATATAAAAACTAAGAAAATCAGAAACAAAAGCGGGCAAACTCCTTTGGCTACGTACACTACTCAATCCTAGCTCACTAAAGATAGATTCCTCTCCTCTCCTCTGTCCAACTCGTGACAACCAAATACTAAGCGAAAATCTAGTTGTCACTCCAAACCCTAACTTCTAATTAAGCATCAGAAACTAGAATTGGAGTTTTTACGAGTTAATACAAATTAAGCATTTATATTCATGTATTATCTCTACGAAATGGAATTAAGCAAACCACTACACATTGATAAACATGAAAACAGAGAAGAGAAAACGAAATTGCATTAATAACAAGAGCTCAAGAGTAGATAATACAATACCAAAGGGATTAACCCTTGAAGTTAGCCTTCCATGGTCATAAATCAAGAAAAACGTGTAGAAAGGGGGAAGAACAAAACCCTAGCAGCCACCACCACTTGGGAGAGCCAAGAGAAAAGTTCTAACCTGGAGAGAGAGTGAGAAATCTCAAATGGGAGTGTAGTCATGGGGGTTACACGAATTTCCCCTCTTTAGTCATGAAAATGGGCCTAAAACATGGGCCCAAGTCCTAAGAAACACTATTCTGAAAATTACAATTAAAAAGGGACCTAAATGCAAATTACAATCTTCACTTCAATACTTCAATCTTCATTTCCAAACTTCCCAAAGTGTCCTTGTGCCAAATATTACCTGAAAATAGAAATAGAATTAATTAGGCTAAATAATTCCAAATTAAACAATATTCGGAATATTAGTCCAATAAACTCTAAATCACTAAATCAAGCTAATCAATGTCAAATGGGCAACAAGTATCAATAATAGGAGTAAAATAATGCAAGGAATAATGGGAAATAAAATGCTCATCAATAACGTAAGCGTATCTTATTTAGTACGAGGAATCTTAAAGACGAGGGATTGGGGCAGCCGGCAGCAAAAGGATCAGAAGAGACAGTACACATTTAATCGCTGGACCTCAGGTGAGAGAGAAGCTTTCCTAAGACACCGTGGTAGCTAGGTGATTTACTAGGACGTTCCGTATCATCTCAAAGATCGGAACTTAGTGGTTCTGAGTCAGTAGTATAGTGGCAATTGTTTGCTTTGTGTGGCCACTTATACGAAGGTGACGAAGACCACAATGTTATTGTGTGATATTGTGTGTTGATAACATGCTTTGATTTATTTATTTACTTATCTATTGAATTATGTCTGATGATGCTATTGCTAATGATTATGATGCGTAAACGGCTGATGGACGTCTGTTACGTCCTGAATAAGAAATGAAAAGGAAACGAAATAGTTAAGAAAGTAATGGAATTGAAAGTAATGGTATAATAAGAAAAGAATAGTGATAAAGGATAAGAGATTGAGTGGAACAGAATGAGATAAGTGTTGAGATTGGAGAAAAGAGTAAGTGATGGATATGAGGTCGAGCCAGAGCTTGGGAGAGTGATATGGATTGTTGGAACATGAGATGTGAATTGAGCGAAGCTAGGCTCCTTGGTTTTTGGTTTTAGACTGGGACTAGTGTTGAGTTGAGCTTGCTCCTCCATTAGCGCTCAGCAAAAAGGTGATTTTGAAATAGGTTTTCGAAAAAGATTTTTGGAAAAGCTTTTTGTTAAAGAAAGTATTTTTGAAAAAGTTTTGGTGAACCAATCTTTTTGAAAGAGTTTTTGAAATGATATTTGGAGATACTCTTTTGAAACAACATTTTTGAGAAAGTCTTTTCGAAATAACATTTTTTTAGAAAGTTTTATGAAATTATAGTTTTGTGAAAACGATCTTTTTGAAAGAGATTTGTGAAAGTCTTTGAAATAGAATGATTGAGAAAGATGAGATGATTACGAGGAATGGAGAATGTTGAGAAAGTCTTTGAAATGAGATTTGAGTTTGTCGATGTGATCCCAGCTCTGTGCTATGTGAGAAATGATGAGAGAAAGACTGTGCAAAGTTAGTGGCCGGGACTCGTTGAAGGGTTGCACGAGGGACGGGCCGACCTTAGGTTAATTAAAAACAAGATAAAAGACTTTAAAAGACATACGCGGTGAGGTATGAGAGTGCGAAGTAGTGGAGAGGAAGGAACCATAAGTATCTGCGGATACTTAGGAGAAGATTGCATTAGGGGAGGACGATGACGGTGAAACGTCAAGAAGTCTAGAGTATATTTCTAGGTAGAACGAACTCCACATGTGGCGCACTAACGTGGTGGGGACTGGGTCTAATGCCGTGGTAAGTTCTGCGGGCCCACTAGAAATATACTGTCGCCCCCTAGATTGCAAATCGAGAACAGTGAGAGGGACTGGAGTGGGGCATCTTGTTTGCCACTGTAGTGAGACAGTGTGCCATGATATGAATTGATATGATTATGATTTTAGGCTGAGTCCTCCTGGTCTGGGACCATTTGTTGTTGAGATAGCTGTCGTGCCCGCACGGTAAAGGTCCTGTACTCCTGTTTGCTTCCGACTAGGTTGGTGGATGACCAAGGAGATGTAGACGTGAGTGATAGCCGAGAACGAAATGAATTCCCCGATGATATCTTATGATTCCCCAAGTAAAGGAATGAGATGAATTGATAAGATTGGTAAAGAGAAATTCTGAGTATGGAAAGGAAAAAGAGATTAAGAATGAAAGAGTAATTAAGAGAAGCGAAATTAAAGTTAGAAAGAAATTGAAGGATAATAATAAGGCTGATAAGACTGATAATATGAATATTAGGATTGTTGTGGGTTGTATGCTGTATGTTGTATGGTATGTTTGTATGGTCCTTCTATCTTGCCTATCGTAATTCCACACCGTCGATGATTCGTCGTTCGGAACGCTTACTCTCTCCTGTTCGTTGGCATATCGGTGCTGCTGATGTCTCAACGGGCAGACGGAGTACCGCATGGAGATCATCTCCCTAGATGGAGCTGAATGACAATCGCAGAGCAACGATAGAGACGATTTCATTCTAGGGAGTGAAGAAAGGGTGCAAGAAGAGAGGAAAGTTCCATCCGGATGTCTTCATCAGAAGGAAGCGAAAGTAGAGTGTTTAGGTTAAATTTGTGGATTTTGTTTGTGAGTCAAGGATTACCAAGCAATGTGCCAATTATGTAACTAAGCCAAGTTTTAATTATGTATTGTGGAATACTCTATTTTGAAAGAGCAAACAATGAAGTCTGTGGAGAAATATCATGATGATTTGGAAACAAGTCTTTTTATGAAAATGAAAGTTTTCTGAAAATAAATGTTTAGTAACAACTCGGTTTTCGAAAAAGGGTGTTGAGATTACCAAGGACCTTTCAGTCATGTCAACAAAGTTTTACAAAAAAAAAAATTTTGGTCCCATTTTTGCAACTTTAATAAGTAAAAGTGAAATATTTTGGTTTACGAAAATCGGGCTGTTACACAATACAAACATAATAATGCAACATAAATACAACACAACATTCAAGTTTATCATCATCATCATCATCATCATTCATTATCTTGCCAAACTTATTTTCACTTCTCAACATGAACATTCTTTCTTTCTCAATTCCTTTCTCGATCTCAACTTGTGAACCTTTGAGTTGCATTCACTTCCATTTTCATATGGTTTCATTCACTTTTCCACACTTTCATTCCCGATTCATTTCTCATTATCAATATTTCATAAGCTTTTACTTCTTATAATTATAAGCCATTTCATGACTCTTAAACTTTTCTTATCAAGTCTTATTGGATCACAACCATCGATGATCGGGGAATTAAAATATCATCGAGGTACTTGTTTCGTTCGCAGTTAGCACACACGTCTACATCTCCTCGGTCATCCACCCAACCTAGTCGGAAGCAAACAGGAGTACAGGACCTTGACCACGCGGGCTTGACAGCTGTCTCAACAAATCTCAATGCCAGGAGAACTGTAGAAAATCCGGTACAGTCTCAAATCAAATCATATAATCAAGGCACACTGTAGAAAGTCCGGTACAGTGGCAAAATCACAGAGCCCCATTCCAGTCCCTCTCACTGTTCAAGATTTGCAATCTAGGCGATGACAGTACTATTCTAGTTGGCCTGCAGAACTTACCACGACATTGGACCGGCTTGCCCTTACCCCTTATGGAATTTGTTCCACCCAGAAAGTACTCAAGGCTTCTTGACATTTCACCGTCATTGCCTTCCCCTAATTCAATCTCCTCCTGAGTATCCCTGATACCCATGGTATCTTCCTCTCCACTACTTCGCACTCATTGCTCACCGCATTCATCAATGTCTTTTTAAGAGTTTTAGTTATTACCCTAAGGTCGGCTCATCCTTGGTGCATCCCTTCAACGAGTACCGACCACTAATTTACAACATTACTTTTCTTTTCTTTTCTTAACATAGCACAGAGCTGGGATTGCATCAACTGTGACACCCTTGTTTTATATATTGAAAATAATTAATATTTCCAAAAATAGAATACTTGCTATCAAAGATTTGGTCGAGAAAATTTTTCCTTTTTAATTGGTACTTGCTCAATTATAAACAATTTTAACCTTGACGAATAATCTGAATTCAGCTCAATAATACCTTGTTCAAAAATCTCTCGAGACAACGTCTTTTTATTCTCAGAACATAATCCCTAGCGTTGATTAAAACATATTAATTGTCTCTTGAGTTTAATCGGATTTGTAGAAAATAAACTTATTCGCCGAATCCTTTTTAACCAAAATCAGAGTATGTGGAAGTAAAAATAATACTTGTGGGGCTTTGCTGAGGTAAATAAACACATCATATATATATATATATATCATGATATAAAACCCCCATCAGTATCATAGTAGCAAGTAGCAAAAGTCGAGATAGCAAGTTTTGATAAAAACATATACATAACCAGCTGCTCAAAATAAACCTCACTCTAAGACCTCTAAAAAATATGTACAATATATGACAAGACCAAAGTAGAAGTCCCAGAGCAGGTCATCCATGTCCTCAGAAGCTCCTCTGATCCTCAGCAGCTCTATCCCTAGACCTAGGATCATAAATATCTATGCTATGCAGGCTCCTAGGAACCAGCAGGTCCACCTCTAGCTAAAACAGTGGGCTCGACATGCACCTCCTCCTCATCCTCATCCTCCACAGGATCCTCCTCGACCTCGTCCGAATGTGCAGAGACCCCACCACTGGGCCTAGGATCTGCAGAAGTAGTCCTCTCAAAATCCGTCGGACCAGGAGAAGGAGTCTCCTCAGTAACAACTCTATGGGAAGAAGGGTGAGTACGAGTGGCAGCTCTAAAATGAAAACTATGGAATCGACGCACTGGTCGAGCTGGGGGTGGTCCTCTATATGTATAAAAGGGTGGAACATGCATAGTATAGACTAAAGGGATCCTAAATCTACGAGGTCGCACCCGAACCAGAGGGTTAGGGTGGTAGAGAGTGATCTCCACCTCCCCCTCAAAGGTGGCTCGGTGCTCCTCGTACGTCCATATACCACTAGGGATAGGGCGTATCTCGATGCAGGCTAGGTATCTGGCCATCACCTAAACAGGGCATGGGGAGTAAGTATACACATATACATAATCAATAAAGACTAAAATACAAACACAAGTATATCATGGACAGACAATAATGCAAGTACATATAAGCATACCAATTTTCAAAATTATAACTCTTATAATGCAAGTGGCATGATGCATGATTTCCATCCACAACTGAGGCCTCTAACAATAGTCCATCTTGGACGTCCATCCAATACACCATTGTGTTCGCAGAACACTAACATATGTTCCCAGAACGTATGCCAAACCATACTTGGAAAAACAAGCATCACTCCCAGACTGTGCATCACGTTCCCGGAACGCATAAAAACCATGTCCCAGACACTGGCCACATTCCCAGAATGTGTCATCAAGTAGGTTACAAATTTGGTACTCCCGGAGTACTCTCCTCATATTCCCAGAATATGATAAGCATTTCTTACCAACCTAACTTCCACTCTCTATGAATAAATGCACAATTATTAAGGTTGGTTTTTATCTTTACTTTAATTATTGTGATTTAGAAATATCTCAAATTCTCTTTTGAATGATTAATTTGAGGTATATTGTAACATCCCAAAATTTAATTCCAAGTTAATGAGGAAAAACCTAAGCTAGAATTTATGATAAAACCATAGGAAAATCATGAGTAGGAGTTAAGTGTGGTGTCTTAGAGTTAGAATTGGCCAAATAGGAGTTTCCATTAGAGTAATCGATTACTCTGTAGGGGTTAATCGATTACAAGGCCTCTGGTGAAAACACTCAAAAGTTACAACATTGATAATCGATTAACTCAAGGAACTAATCGATTATCTTGTGAAGTAATCGATTACTTTAGGTGAATTAATCGATTACTCCCTCTCTGCTGAATGTACTAGAAAGTGTTGCATCAGGTTGTAATCGATTACTTTTGGTCAAGTAATCGATTACAAGGCCTCAGGTTGGAACCCATAAAATGTTGCACTAAAGCAGTAATCGATTATCTGGCTAGGATAATCGATTACCAGTGGGCCTGTTCAAAAAAAAAGAGAAAGAGGTGTACGTGTGGCACCTTTCTACCACACAAGAAGAATCTTTTCCTTCTCTCTTTAATTCTTAACCACACACTCCTTGTCCAATTAAAATAAAAACAAAAACACTCTCATTTTCACTCATTCCACCATCAACATCTTCCACTCCTCTTCCTCTCTCTCTCACACGAATTTACTCCCTTCTCCACCAAGAGCAAGTTGAGCTCTTCTTCCACCTCAAGCTCCTAGAGTGTTGTTACCCACCTTCATCAAGCTCACTTAGAAAGCTTCATCTCCCACCTTTCCTCTTCATGTTCGGCCCCCTCTCCATCTCCTATCTCTTTATTTTTGGGTTTTCTCTCTCCTTCACATAAAACACCATCAACCCCCACAACCCACCCAAAATCCCTCTTTCCAAGCCTATAATCATGAAACCCACCTCCTCCCACCAGTTCTCTCTTACTCATGGCCTCTTTCTCTCTCTAAGGGTTTTCTCTCTACTCCAATCTTGAAGAATGGAGTGGAGATCGGTCTAGAGGCTTGGAGTCAAGGTAGATCCGGAGTAGATTCGAGGTCCTTGGAGCTTTGTGTGGGCTCTCTCCCTCCCTAAGGTAAGGGGAGTCTCTTTTCCACACTTTGAGTTAGGGATAGTTGGGGTATATAATAGGACTTGGGTAAAGTAGTTGAATTGGGTTGTGGGTAGCAAAATAGCACCTGGTTAGAGTTGGTTTAGGGAGACTGAATGTATTTTGATTTAATTTAAACATGTAATTTAATTGACATTAATTTGCTAAAAACAACTTTATGTATGTTGTAAATGCAGGAAGTGAAGAACCCTAGGGAATTGTCTTATATTTAAGCACTCTGAGACATACCTGAGTATGTCGATTGATTTGTGATGTATGTTGTTTGTTGAGAGTTGCTATGTTCTTTATGTGTATTGAAAGGGGTATAATTAAGAATAAGTAATTAATTTTGAGAAAATAAATAATGCAAGCTAGTAGGTGGTAAGAGGATTAGTGGTCATAAGGATATTTCATGGCTAATGATAATTGTTTATTTAATTATGAACGTGTTTAGTTAGAATGCTTGTAGTGAGATTTTAGTCTTAGTTTGGAATATAGGTGTTTGTGAATAGCCTTGACGAATAGTATTGGAACATAATGATGTTAATTATTTGTGTTATGTGAAGCGGAAACTGAGAATGATGTGAATGCATGAATGTGGATGATTTGTTATCACTCATAAATGGCTAATTGAATTGTGTGCTTTATGGTGAATGTGTTTGTGTTGTTAAGGACGGTTGAATTGATCATTTGGACATTGGGAGACTAGGTGTTCCTGCTAGGTGTACAAATGCCCCATTAGGGCCAAATGCCCCATCAGGCTAAAATGCCCCATTAGGTAAAAATGCCCCGTTAGGAGTCAATGTCCCGAAATGATCAATTCAATGAAAATTTAAAGAATGGGAAATGTGAAAAAGACTAAATTATGTAAATTAATTATGCTAAAGTATGTGATAAGTATGAGTATAAGATTATATGTATTAGTCCTAACGGGTGAGGCCTAGTGGGTGATAGTCCTTATGGGTGCCAAAGTCCCTAATGGGTGTACAAATGCCCTAGCAGGAGCAACCAATTCCTAGTGGTACAAACTAAAAGATAAGTTGGTATGTTGTCCTCTAACCGTGAGGAGACATGCGATGTTATGCTTGGTATGTTGTCCTCTGACCGTGAGGAGACATGCGGTTTTATGTTGGGTGTTGTCCTCTGACCGTGAGGAGACACAGGTTAAATGGTTTATAATGGGAAATGAAAATGATTTTCGGAAAAATATGAAAATGTGATGCATTTTGTTATTCACGGCTTGATTTGATTATGATGCTTAAGTTGCTAGTATGTGCTCTTTACTATCTTTTAATCCACTGTTTTGTGAAAAGGTCTCACTCTTATGTGGTTAACATTTTAGGTACTTGAATGTCAAGGTTCTTGAGGATCAGAGTGTCGCAGCGGAAGATTTGGAAAGAAGGAAATTATAAGTTGCGCTACTCATATTGTAATTGAAATACCCAATTTTATATGTAAATTTGTTTTATGAAAAGAGGATTTTAAGCTCTCCATTTTAATTAGTAAACCTTTTGAATGATATTTTTATATAAAAGCTGGGTGTTACATTTATGGTATCAGAGCAGTTCCTTCCTTCCGACCTGAGGGAAAGTGGTCCCGATCTCGCTGCGAACACTCTCATCTCAAGCTTCTTCTTCAGAGGTGAGACCCTTTTCTAAGTGGAAATTTTAAGATTTGGTGAATGGTGAAAATGTTTGATGTTAAGTATTTAATTGAAAAATTTATGATGATGGATGTTGAATATTGGATTATGAAAATTGTGAAAATGGATAAGTCACAGCAAAGATTGATCATTGGGATACACCGACCCATTAGGTGCCTGTTAGGTGACAAGTTAACCATCCAGGTGAAAATGACCTATTAGGCCCCGTAAATAACCCGTTAGGCGGGTGTACCCAATGGATCAATCTGCTGCGCAATTGGTATGAATTATGAAAGTGAAATGTATTTTGTAGAAGTAAAAGAATTAAAGTTTTATTTTAGTCCTAGTGGGTGTCAACCGTGGCCTAATAGGTGGAAATGACCTGGATTGGGTGAAAATCCTAGTGGGTGTGAAATGACCTAACAGGTGCGTTAGTTTCCTAATGGAGAACTACTAATTTTTGATAACAGAAATGACCAAAGAGAATAGAATGTGATTCTTTGGGAACCTAAGCCGGATCCCTTAGAAATTCAAAGAATTGCATCCTATAAGTGTGGCACGTTTGTAAGTAGAAAACTTCAAAGGTGCAAATTGATTCTTGTTTAAGGGATGCAAATTCCAAGTTGAGTTAATTAAAAGTTAAAGTTTCTTACAAAGGAAAGCTTACTAATTAATAACGGAGTGCATAAACTTTAACTGGATAACAAAGGCTATTACCACTGATGGAATGTAGTGTCGGAACTGGCCAATCCGATGTTGCATTTACCGGGAGGTGATGTTGTCGAAATCTAGGAGTTTGTTCATCATCGTGAATTAGTAATGGATCTCCTGTGTATAAAACTTATGTGTTAATTCTTTTATGTTGGTTTGCTTTGCTAAGTGCTTTGTGTGTGATCTTAATGTATATTTGTTGAGTAATTTGGTGTCAAAGTAATTGAACCGGGATTAGAAATGGAACCGCATGGAATAAATAAATTATGAATCTCGAATACTAATCCAACCAAGTGATTAAAGCCATGTTGATTAGATTAGTAGTTAAGAGAACGAAAAATAATGTTTATACTATATTAATAAGCGGTTCTGTAACTAAACTTGATTCAAGTGATTGTGGCATCAAATGAAAATAGGCATCGAGAACCACTCGATCGGATTTAAAACACTGAATCATATTAATTTGAGTTACAAATAAAAACAAACTTTTTGCCCAATGTGAGAAGTGGTTTGAATTCAATCCAAAGGGTTCTCGAAATATGCTTACATGTGGAATGGTGTAGTGTTAAAATAAGCGGACGAGAATTAGAAGTGGAATCATGAGAATCAAAATGATTTACTACCTCAATTCTAATCTATCCGAATGACTCAGTTTGCATCGGTTAGACTAAAATCCATAAAAACAACAAAAATATCTTTATTGAACTCGTGGTTGATTCCGCCACTAATTTGATTCCGGTGACTTTAATATTAATCGAAAGTTAAGTTGAAGCTTGTAACATCCCCGATTTTTCCCCAATTATTAGATGCCTTAATTAATAGGATTTGATAAGAGTAGTGTTATTCCAAGCCTTTGAATATGTTTAGAATGTCTTTAGAATATAGAAATTGGTAAGGGTAGGTTTGAAGAAGTAGAATTTGTTTAGAAGTGAGTTTTAGAAATGTAATTAATAGTTAAAGAGCCTAGGATCTTAGGAAATTAGGAATTTAATATCCATAGCTCTAAACCCAAATTCCACCGTTGGATGTGAAGACAAGTGTCTTGGGAAGCTTGCCTCAAAATTTGAGCAAGATCCGACGGTTAGCAAAGAAGTTAGAGCTATTCGAAGTTATAGGGATTTAGTGAACTGATCAGATTACTCGAGTAGTGGGCAGATTAATCGATTAGATTGTATTGCCCTTTCGGCATTAATCGAGTAATGGCCTCGTTAATCGATTAATGGGGTCGAACTAATCGATTAAGTTTATAGCACCTTTCGGCGATTACTCGAGTAAGGCATAGGCTAATCGAATAATCCTTTGTAAATTAGCAAGTGTTAATCGAGTAACCATCGGGTTAATCGAGTAACCCCTGTTATATCAGTTAGAAAACACGTTGAATTGGGCATTTTTCTGATTACTCTCTCTCTCTTCTCCACACGATTTTCCCCTCTTTCTTCCATAGGGTTTTGCTAATCACGAAATTAACACAAAATAACAACAAATCATCATCACCCATCATCTCCCTATTGATTCCCTACCAACTTCCCTCTCTCAAATCTTCAATTTCTTCCCTATTTCATGAAAAGCCCCAAATTGGGAACCCTAAAACCCTAACTCCCCAATCCATCCATTAAAGCCTTCTAATCCTTCAAGGAGTCCTAGATTGAGTATAAGAGCATGGAATAGGAGGCTAGGAACTCAGAATTGGAAGCTTGGTGTTGGTGCTTCAAGCTTTCCCCATTGTCTCCTCTTCTCTCCAAGAGGTAAGGGGGAGTACTTTGGTTCTAATTGGGGAAGCGACTCAGTGATAGTCATAAAAGTATAATTAGATATATTGTATATGTGTTTGTTTGATTTGTATGATGATATTGTGTGTTTGAAAGTAAGAATGTGTATAATGAACTTAGGGTGTTTAGTAATTGATTATTAGATTGTTATAGCATTAAATGATAAAATGAATGATAGAATTATGATTATTGTGGTGATGTAGTTGTTATATCCTATATGTTAACTGTGAGTATATATGCTTTGTACTTAGGGATTAGGCTAGAAATGAATTAATGTTATTGTTATGGAATTTAATGATCGAATGAATGATTTGGTTATGGAAATTATTGTTGGATTGTTGGATGGTATATGTATATATAGTATGGCCGAAACTCTTAAGTTGGAGAACCCAACCAAATGAATATAAAGTACTAAAGGTTCGACTAATCAAAAGCCACATAAAATGAACTAGAAACACGTGCATTTCGGAGTAAGGTGGACCTTAGGTGTACGGGGAAAAGCACACGTCGTTTACGATTGATGAGGGCAAGAGTGAATTATGGGATTATCTTGGGGAACTTTGATCCTGCAAAGGACACGGGATCGCTTCCCGTTTTGGGGGTTGGTTCCACGCAAACCAGGGTAATTCCATCACTTTGGCTCGTTTTGGCCAGTGAGGGTGATTTTTGCTAAAGCCCGATTCGGGCAAATCAATCCGAATCGCATGAGGGACCTTCCTAAGTGGAGGTGAAGTGTTGTGCAAGCGGGTGAGCGAGGGACCTTCCTAAGTGGAGGTGAAGCACCCAATTATAAGTTGAGGAATGCTTACTCCTGGCCGGTTTTTCCCCAGAGTGGAGGGAGGGTATGTGAGGTGGTTATGTTGTCTGTGTTATGGCTATTGGAAACGGAGATGTGCATTCATTATTGTGATGGGTTTAATTCATTGAATCCGATAATAGTATCAAAGTGTTAAAGTGAATAAAGTGTAAATAGTGCAGTGTACATCGGATTCAGGAATTAAACCATAAGGGAATACAGTGTATGTCATTCATATGATTGAGCATAAACGCATTGTTATATACATTGTTCTTGGGGTGAATGAAAGGTGAATTCTTGGGGTAAAAAAAACAGTAAATGTTATGGTATATAAATGGTAGAATTGATTAGGATAAATGAATATGTATTTATGTGTGTGGGTATGTCTAGTTATGCTTTATTATGTTGTCGAGTGTTTTCCTCGATTATTATTCAAATTACTCACCCCTTAAGTTGACCATTTTAGGTACCATCGGAGAAAGACATTCTTGGCTCACGAACCGAGAAGGTATACTCTCACTTAAGGAGAGTATATCAGTACAGTGACCTCCTTGGTCACTTTATGTAGCTGCAACCATTCTAAGATATTTAACTGTAAAATGTTTTATTAATTAAACTTATTATAAGTGTTCATTTATTGTAAGTTAAGAATGTTTTTATTTTGTAAAAGGACTTTGTGAGAACCTTTCTTTTACTTAGTGTATCAAAGGTTGTGAAGGATATACAAATATCCTTTCTTGAATTGTTTATAACAAAGTCACAACCTAATGTAATGTAATTTTAGTTTTGTAATTGTTTATAAATTGTTGTGGACTGACAGGTATAACGTGAATAATTGGGGAAAGTCCATATTTTAAAGTAAACTCCGCCAAAATTTTTACAAAAACCCCAAGTATTTTAATATTAAATCCTATAAAAAGTAATATATTTTAAAGTGTAAAAATTGAGGATGTTAAAGTTGGTATCAGAGCAATGGTTGCAATTCTCGGCCGCGGAGTATGGATTTCCTACTCCCAAAGAGTTACTCCACATGAGAGTAACTAACCTATAGTTAGTTTAGTAGTTTAATTTTATAGTTTAAGCATGCATATTTAGTTGAAGTTAGTATAGTTTAGTAGTGTTAATAGGATAGTACTAGTGATAGTTAGTAACCTTCAGTTCAAAGTGGACTAAGTAGAATTTTCAATTATAACTTGGTTATATTCTGAAGTGGATTGAAAGTAGAGACTAAGGGAAGTAAAACTCCCAACGGGATAGAGCATGAAAGTGCTACCCCAACGGGATGGACTAAACCTTAATCTTGAATGAAGTAAGTCAACTTTGGATATGACGAAGAATTGAAATTTTTACATAAAATAAATTTTCAAAGTCTTCTTTGAACGAAAGATGAGTCATTTCTTATTATTTGATTGGAATTCGGGTTGTACGAGAATGGTTTTGTTTCTAATGCAATGTAGAATCGAGAAGGGCCCCTCGATGCGTACATTTTATTAGAAGATAATACCATTGAGTCCTTGAAATCCAATGAAATAATTGTCGAATTTCTTTTCTATGCATAGGAATAGGATAAGAATTAGAAATCATTACATCATAGACACTCCGAGCATTCTTTATCAGAGTGCGCAGCGGAAGTGAATAGGTGTAAACTTAGTGTACTTGCCTTTAACTATGATAACTGAGTGTCGTCTCTAATAAAATTCAAGTCCTTTCTACAATTTCACATTATGTTTGGTGATAAGTACATTACTAAATTTATAAAGTGTAAATGTGTTTTTGGCACCAAACTATTTTAAGACTTAGTTTTGAAAAGTATTAATAATGAATTCTAATGAATGTCAAGCTTACAAGTATTCTAAGACTTTCCAATGTACGGAATTGATTCCAACTTTGACAATTGACCGAATGTCACAATATTGATTTCTAAACATGGACTGTTAATAAAATGAGTTCCTAAGTAATGGGAGAATGGTGTAGTTTACTATTAGACTACACCAATCACCAATTAAATAGGAATTCACCGAATGTGGCATACGTCAATTTGAAACAAAAGTTGAACTTCCAAGTTGAAATAAAAGGATAGGCATATATTCAGATTTAAATATGCAGATGAAAATCAAATTTCGACCGATACATGCAATTCCTTTTATTTAAGTTTGATGATCATAGAGGATCCTTATTTTCTTTGTCGAAGGAGTCCTCGAAACTTTTGAATTAGTTCTAAAACCAATGTGAAATGATTTTGGAAATCGTTATGAATACTTTAAACTCTTGGATGCTTGACATGTTTTTCCCGTTATCAACTAATTTTGTTGAAGTTTGAAATGAAATTGATTTACGAATTACGAAGAGTTTTTCCTTATTTTCAGAAAGAGATAATTTTTTTTTTGGAATTCTTTATCACCAAAGAGCAAATCTTTTCTTCTAAGTTAGGACTCTTTGTTTCTAATACGATGTGGAATTGAGAAATGCTAGTGACGATAGCAAAGTGGGTCAAAGGCAATGTATTTCTCATAGAGTGAGATTCAAGTCTAGAATCTCAATTAAGGTAATGGATGTTATACCTTTCCTTCAAGTTCACATGGAACTCGAGGGAAATGTGGAGTTACTTAATGAATAAACTATATTCCATAATTGCAAACAATTTTCAAACCAATGTTAACTATTTTATGGAATATAGTTGTTGGGCATTAAAGTCTCAACCCTAACATCCAATGTAATGGTCTTAGCCCCAAAGCCTAGATAGCAATAAGAAAGTTTCAACTAGGATTCTAAGATAGGAAGCAATTTGATGAAATCCTAACCTAAGGAACCAAACAGGAAACCCTGAACCTCATGTGAACGATAGACGAGCATAGACTTAGTGGAAGCCTTAAGCTTGTAGGATTTTCGTTTAGAATTAAGTAGTAGAATCTCAATAGTCTGAGGAATAGATTAAGTGATAGAAGTTAAATCCGTCTTAGTTGAGTGTTCGGGCCTAAGCCATAGGTATAAGTATATATAGATTCATATAGGAAGTAGATTTTAGTTATGCTAAGAGTCTTTGATCTTGTGTGATTGAATTGTATATAAGTATATTTGTAATTTAAAATTTTCTAAGATAATATATTAAATCAAAACTATTGTTGGAGCTATTCATTTTGCATTTTCCTCACAAGTTCCAACTCTAATTATTTTCATATACCTTGTGTACTATCTGGTGATGGTTTTAAGTAAAGAAGTTAATTTCCCTTTTCCAGTGAATGTGATGTTGTAAAGGTACCAGATTACACTTTTAAGATGTTTATATTTTTCAATGAAAATTCTCTTTAAAGAAAACACTTTGCCGATGATCAAATCTATCATTTGATGAATTGAGTCCTTATATTAAGGACAACTCTTTGAAATACATATATGTACATAGAATTTAAATATATTTTTTTTCATGTAATGTTTTCAATCTTGATTTTCATAAGACCATCATTATATTTACCCTGCATTGCTAATTCCTATTTTCAACTGCATTCTGGAATAATGCAATCTTTGACTTGATCTTACTTTCTTTAACATTGTGTAACTTTGGACGGGGATTTGAAAACTACTCTCTTCATGAGTACCCAATTTTATTTTGGGGGAGGGTGGCTTTATATATGTAGGTATTATTACTTTTAAATTTCTAGATGCATGCCTCTATATCTAATGAATGCCCAACATCTTTTTCAAAACTTTTATTTCATTCATTTCAATGCAAAACTATTTTATATGTATTGACCATTTTATTGACTTCTGTCAAGTTGATATTTTACTTTTTTTCATAGGTATACTCTTTGGTAAGATTTTGAAAATGATGTTCTTTGTGTTTGTTTTAAGTAAACAAATGATGTTTTATGTTGATGATATGTGTTGTTACCTCTTTGATTGTGTTTGAACTGGGTTTTGTGGTGTTAATTCCTTGTACTGATAAATGCTCTGTATTGGTTCCGTTTGAATATGTTATTTGTGATCATCTGCTTAAAATGTTTTCCTGATGTGAAGTTTATATGTTGTGGAATGATTATGTGCTTTAGGGATGTTTAGGACTCTGTTTCTTTGGTTAGTTAGGACAAATTGGTGTTTGCTAAATTGAACCCTTAAGGTCATAGAACTTCTTGTGAGAAGTGGCCTTGTTAGTAGTGGGGCAGGTATGTTAACAAAACCCTATCGGAGTCATGTCCTAAGTGGGGGAGCGTATCCCCGAAAGTCATAGTCCCTCTGCCCTGTCTAAGATCAGATTCACCTTATGATTAAAGCATGTAGCTCTATGTCTCTTTTAGTTCTTGAACCTAGTCGAATTTCGGGGACGAAATTCCTTTAAGTAGGGGAGATTGTAACATCCCCGATTTTTCCCCAATTATTAGATGCCTTAATTAATAGGATTTGATAAGAGTAGTGTTATTCCAAGCCTTTGAATATGTTTAGAATGTGTTTAGAATATAGAAATTGGTAAGGGTAGGTTTGAAGAAGTAGAATTTGTTTAGAAGTGAGTTTTAGAAATGTAATTAATAGTTAAAGAGCCTAGGATCTTAGGAAATTAGGAATTTAATATCCATATCTCCAAACCCAAATTCCACCGTTGGATGTGAAGACAAGTGTCTTGGGAAGCTTGCCTCAAAATTTGAGCAAGATCCGACGGTTAGCAAAGAAGTTAGAGCTATTCGAAGTTATAGGGATTTAGTGGACTGATCAGATTACTCGAGTAGTGGGCAGATTAATCGATTAGATTGTATTGCCCTTTCGGCATTAATCGAGTAATGGCCTCGTTAATCGATTAATGGGGTCGAACTAATCGAGTAAGTTTATAGCACCTTTCGGCGATTACTCGAGTAAGGCATAGGCTAATCGAATAATCCTTTGTAAATTAGCAAGTGTTAATCGAGTAACCATCGGGTTAATCGAGTAACCCCTGTTATATCAGTTAGAAAACACGTTGAATTGGGCATTTTTCTGATTACTCTCTCTCTCTTCTCCACACGATTTTCCCCTCTTTCTTCCATAGGGTTTTGCTAATCACGAAATTAACACAAATTAACAACAAATCATCATCACCCATCATCTCCCTATTGATTCCCTACCAACTTCCCTCTCTCAAATCTTCAATTTCTTCCCTATTTCATGAAAAGCCCCAAATTGGGAACCCTAAAACCCTAACTCCCCAATCCAACCATTAAAGCCTTCTAATCCTTCAAGGAGTCCTAGATTGAGTATAAGAGCATGGAATAGGAGGCTAGGAACTCAGAATTGGAAGCTTGGTGTTGGTGCTTCAAGATTTCCCCATTGTCTCCTCTTCTCTCCAAGAGGTAAGGGGGAGTACTTTGGTTCTAATTGGGGAAAGGACTCAATGATAGTCATAAAAGTATAATTAGATATATTGTATATGTGTTTGTTTGATTTGTATGATGATATTGTGTGTTTGAAAGTAAGAATGTGTATAATGAACTTAGGGTGTTTAGTAATTGATTATTAGATTGTTATAGCATTAAATGATAAAATGAATGATAGAATTATGATTATTGTGGTGATGTAGTTTTTATGTCCTATATGTTAACTGTGAGTATATATGCTTTGAACTTAGGGATTAGGCTAGAAATGAATTAATGTTATTGTTATGGAATTTAATGATCGAATGAATGATTTGGTTATGGAAATTATTGTTGGATTGTTGGATGGTATATGTATATATAGTATGGCCGAAACTCTTAAGTTGGAGAACCCAACCAAATGATTATAAAGTACTAAAGGTTCGACTAATCAAAAGCCACATAAAATGAACTAGAAACACGTGCATTTCGGAGTAAGGTGGACCTTAGGTGTACAGGGAAAAACATACGTCGTTTACGATTGATGAGGGCAAGAGTGAATTATGGGATTATCTTGGGGAACTTTGATCCTGCAAAGGACACGGGATCGCTTCCCGTGTTGGGGGTTGGTTCCACGCAGACCGGGGTAATTCCATCACTTTGGCTCGTTTTGGTCAGTGAGGGTGATTTCTGCTAAAGCCCGATTCGGGCAAATCAATCTGAATTGCATGAGGGACCTTCCTAAGTGGAGATGAAGCACCAAATTATAGGTTGAGGAATGCTTACTCCTGGCTTGTTTTTCCCCAGAGTGGAGGGAGGGTATGTGAGGTGGTTATGTTGTCTGTGTTATGGCTATTGGAAACGGAGATGTGCATTCATTATTGTGATGGGTTTAATTCACTGAATCCGATAATAGTATCAAAGTGTTAAAGTGAATAAAGTGTGAATAGTGCAGTGTACATCGGATTCAGGAATTAAACCATAAGGGAATACAGTGTATGCCATTCATATGATTGAGCATAAACGCATTGTTATATACATTGTTCTTGGGGTGAATGAAAGGTGAATTCTTGGGGTAAAAAAAAATAGTAAATGTTAAGGTATATAAATGGTAGAATTGATTAGGATAAATGAATATGTATTTATGTGTGTGGGTATGTCTAGTTATGCTTTATTACTGTTGTCGAGTGTTTTCCTCGATTATTATTCAAATTACTCACCCCTTAAGTTGACCATTTTAGGTACCATCGGAGAAAGACATTCATGGCTCACGAACCGAGAAGGTATACTCTCACTTAAGGAGAGTATATCAGTACAGTGACCTCCTTGGTCACTTTATGTAGCTGCAACCATTCTAAGATATTTAACTGTAAAATGTTTTATTAATTAAACTTATTATAAGTGTTCATTTATTGTAAGTTAAGAATGTTTTTATTTTGTAAAAGGACTTTGTGAGATCCTTTCTTTTACTTAGTGTATCAAAGGTTGTGAAGGATATACAAATATCCTTTCTTGAATTGTTTATAACAAAGTCACAACCTAATGTAATGTAATTTTAGTTTTGTAATTGTTTATAAACTGTTCTGGACTGACAGGTATAACGTGAATAATTGGGGAAAGTCCATATTTTAAAGTAAACTCCGCCAAAATTTTTACAAAAACCCCAAGTATTTTAATATTAAATCCTATAAAAAGTAATATATTTTAAAGTGTAAAAATTGAGGATGTTAAAAAGCTTCTAATGGTTGAACTTGAACCCCGAGTTACTATAATAAAATTTTGTAACGAAAAGAGGTTTATTTACTCAAGGAAGGGGGTTAGAATTCAACCTAGAGGTCCTCACATCACTTTCGAACACATCATTGGTAGTGTATTTGGTAGATATGCAAGAGTCTATGTTTACGTGGAAGTGAATCTAAACTTTCGAAACTGTTTTTAAACGATTTTGGGATTAATAGCTTTTCAATTACCATCTTCATGTTTAAAGTCCCAAAACTACCTTCCACTAAGCATTGACTAAAGATGTTATTTTTGGGAAATCGTGTTCGGAATAAAAACTGAATTTTGTTTGTGTATGTTTGATTGATATATGTGTTTGATATTCCTGTGTGCAAAGTGAAATTTGCCTAATGCTTGTGAGTGTTTAAAATGAATTTCAAAAGTTGCACCGAACTACAATCATTCCAAATGGATAGTGAGGTCGCACGACAAGTTTTCAAGAAATATTAAGAAAAGCAAGGATTTCTAAGTGATCGAGTAGTGAATTAACTTAACTGTTTGTAACCAAGTCACACATCGATCAAATAGGAACCCTTCTTACGCGACTCAAATCAATACGGAATGAGAACTCAATTTTTAAACTTGAAGTAAAAAGTGAATGTAACTGTTTCAATTCTCACATAATGAACTAAACTAAATTTTTCCAAGTTCAAGGCACATTCCCTCTTTCTTTGAGTTTATCCATCTTGAGTGATTACTCACTCCTTCATCTAGGATCTTAGGAAATTAGTTGAAGGTAGCTCTTCATGGTAAGGTGCATGATTAAAAGTTTTAGTGAATCTTCAAATGAAGTTAATTGTTCCTCATAAAGAGAGGAACCTAAGTTGCAAAAGAATTTGTTTTTATAATGTACCCTTGTTTTCTAAGCGTTCCACTAGTATGGGATCTTCTTCCTAAATTTTAAATCCCCATACTTAGTGATTTTTCAAACCAAAGGTTTTAAAGACGTATGTGTTTGTAGCTAAGTGTTTTTGGGGTAATCATGGAAAACTAAGTTTTTGGGTTTAGGATTTTTGTTTGACTTGGAAAATTTGGCTTAAACCCCCTAAGGTTGAATCTTTGTTTAGTGTAACATTTTAAGCCAATTGGAGCAAGCTAGTATTTCAAACAAAATGAATTTAATGTGCTCTAATCGGTTTGACAATTTTACACAACCTTGGGTTAAGTATAGGTGATGTCCCATCAAATTTTAAAGTCACTTGGAGTTTGTTTGCTATTCTAAATGGATGTGACATGGGTTCACCCCGACCATTACAAATCTTTTACAAAGTGGTCATAGGGTCAAAAGTGAATCTAATGAACTCGGATTGACTTGAAGATTTGCTATAATATTCTTTTAGGTACAGGGGCACTGTCTTCCAAATCTTCAAAAACCTTGGGAAATTGAATTTATAAAATGCATTTTGGTTGCAAACTATGTAAGTCATATGCCCCGAACCCCTTTGTAAAACGTTTTTTTTAATATGTGATGACATTTGTGAATGTGTTTGTAGAGGTAAGTGTTAGCCCTAAGGTAGACTAAGGATAGTTAGGAAGGAAGCCAAGTTGAGTTATGTTTAGGTTTAAGGTGTAAGATGTTGTGGACTGCTGTTGTGAATGTTTGACCCTTGAATGATGATTACATGATTTATGTTGGTGTGAATGATGAATGTGTTTGATTAGAGTTTAGGTTTATGATATAAGTGGTAGGTTTTTGGAATTAAAGTATAACCAACCCTTTAGGGTAATAGTGTTTAGAGTGTTTTAAGTGCCCTGTCCAACCTTCGAAATAGGATTCCGGAGGAAAGCCAGCTGACTTTAGAAATCTGTTAGAATAGTAGTCTAGAGGTTGACCCAAATCAAACCATAGTCGGCACTCTTCAATGAGTGCAAGATTCTTGTGGCGCATTCATGCTGAATGGTATGCCAACTCCAAGTGGGGGAGTAGAATCAAGTGAAATAAGTTGTGTGGCTTAGAAAGCTTTGTCTGGGATGGTTCTCCAATTATGGACTCTGAGCGGACGAAATTCCAATAAGTGGGGGAGAATTGTAACATCCCAAAATTTAATTCCAAGTTAATTAGGAAAAACCTAAGCTAGAATTTATGATAAAAACCATAGGAAAATCATGAGTAGGAGTTAAGTGTAGTGTCTTAGAGTTAGAATTGGCCAAATAGGAGTTTCCATTAGAGTAATCGATTACTCTGTAGGGGTTAATCGATTACAAGGCCTCTAGTGAAAACACTTAAATGTTGCAGCATTGATAATCGATTAACTCATGGAACTAATCGATTATCTTGTGAAGTAATCGATTACTTTAGGTGAATTAATCGATTACTCCCTCTCTGCTGAATGTACTAGAAAGTGTTGCATCAGGTTGTAATCGATTACTTTTGGTCAAGTAATCGATTACAAGGCCTCAGGTTGGAACCCATAAAATGTTGCACTGAAGCAGGAATCGATTATCTGGCTAGGACAATCAATTACTAGTGGGCCTGTTCAAAAAAAAAAAAGAGAAAGAGGTGTACGTGTGGCACCTTTCTACCACACAAAAAGAATCTTTTCCTTCTCTCTTTAATTCTTAACCACACACTCCTTATCCAACTAAAATAAAAACAAAAACACTCTCATTTTCACTCATTCCACCATCAAGATCTTCCACTCCTCTTCCTCTCTCTCTCTCACATGAATTTACTCCCTTCTCCACCAAGAGCAAGTTGAGCTCTTCTTCCACCTCAAGCTCCTAGAGTGTTGTTACCCACC
Source organism: Crotalaria pallida (assembly GCA_037953625.1). Classification (NCBI taxonomy): domain Eukaryota; kingdom Viridiplantae; phylum Streptophyta; class Magnoliopsida; order Fabales; family Fabaceae; genus Crotalaria; species Crotalaria pallida. Next base: position 43,122,824 of record CM075650.1, on the reverse strand, counting down.
TTCATCAAGCTCACTTAGCAAGCTTCATCTCCCACCTTTCCTCTTCATGTTCGGCCCCCTCTCCCTCTCTTATCTCTTTATTTTTGGGTTTTCTCTCTCCTTCACATAAAACACCATCAACCCCCACAACCCACCCAAAATCCCTCTTTCCAAGCCTATAATCATGAAACCCACCTTCTCCCACCAGTTCTCTCTTACTCGTGGCCTCTTTCTCTCTCTAAGGGTTTTCTCTCTCCTCCAATCATGAAGAATGGAGTGGAGATCGGTCTAGAGGCTTTGAGTCTAGGTAGATCCGGAGTAGATTCGAGGTCCTTGGAGCTATGTGTGGGCTCTCTCCCTCCCTAAGGTAAGGGGAGTCTCTTTTCCACACTTTGAGTTAGGAATAGTTGGGGTATATAATAGGACTTGGGTTAAGTAGTTGAATTGGGTTGTGGGTAGCAAAATAGCACCTGGTTAGAGTTGGTTTAGGGACTCTGAATGTATTTTGATTTAATTTAAACATGTAATTTAATTGACTTTAATTTGCTAAAAACCCCTTTATGTATGTTGTAAACGTAGGAAGTGAAGAACCCTAGGGAGTTGACTTATATTTAAGCACTCTGAGACATACCTGAGTATGTCGATTGATTTGTGATGTATGTTGTTTGTTGAGAGTTGCTATGTACTTTATGTGTATTGAAAGGGGTATAATTAAGAATAAGTAATTAATTATGAGAAAAATAAATAATGCAAGCTAGTAGGTGGTAAGAGGATTAGTGGTCATAAGGATATTTCATGGCTAATGATAATTGTTTATTTAATTACGAACGTGTTTAGTTAGAATGCTTGTAGTGAGATTTTAGTCTTAGTTTGGAATATAGGTGTTTGTGAATAGCCTTGACGAATAGTATTGGAACATAATGATGTTAATTATTTGTGTTATGTGATGCGGAAACTGAGAATGATGTGAATGCATGAATGTGGATGATTTGTTATCAGTCATAAATGGCTAATATTTGTGTTGTTAAGGATGGTTGAATTGATCATTGGGACATTGGGACACTAGGTGTTCCTGCTAGGTGTACAAATGCCCCATCAGGCTAAAATGCCCCATTAGGTAAAAATGCCCCGATAGGAGTCAATGTCCCGAAATGATCAATTCAATGAAAATTAAAAGAATGGGAAATGTGAAAAAGACTAAAGTATGTAAATTAATTATGCTAAAGTATGTGATAAGTATGAGTATAAGATTATATGTATTAGTCCTAACGGGTGAGGCCTAGTGGGTGATAGTCCTGATGGGCGCCAAAGTCCCTAATGGGTGTACAAATGCCCTAGCAGGAGCAACCAATTCCTAGTGGTACAAACTAAAAGATAAGTGGGTATGTTATCCTCTGACCGTGAGGAGACATGCGATGTTATGCTTGGTATGTTGTCCTCTGACGATGAGGAGACATGCGGTTTTATGTTGGGTGTTGTCCTCTGACCGTGAGGAGACACACGTTAAATGGTTTATAATGGGAAATGAAAATGATTTTCGGAAAAATATGAAAATGTGATGCATTTTGTTATTCACGGCTTGATTTGATTATGATGCTTAAGTTGCTAGTATGTGCTCTTTACTATCTTTTAATCCACTGTGTTGTGAAAAGGTCTCACCCTTATGTGGTTAGCGTTTTAGGTACTTGAATGTCAAGGAGCTTGAGGATCAGAGTGTCGCAGCGGAAGATTTGGAAAGAAGGAAATTATAAGTTGAGCTATTCATATTGTAATTGAAATACCCAATTTTATCTGTAAATTTGTTTTATGAAAAGAGGATTTTAAGCTCTCCATTTTAATTAGTAAACCTTTTGAATGATATTTTTATATAAAAGCTGGGTGTTACATTTATGGTATCAGAAAAAATTCATTCATGAATTAACTTAAAAACATGCCATTAGGCTTGGATTGGGAAAAACTTTACCAATGGTATCCACTTTTCACTTAAAAGACTTAGCTTTTATTTTTCAGTTTCAGGTACTAACCGGTTAGAGTCTCATGCTAACCGGTTAGAATTACAGACCTGAACTTGTTAACCATTGCAATCCAGAAAACCCTTTTTCTTGAATTCTCTACCCAAACCATAAACAAGTTTTCAGCATTGTTATATACCTCAAATTCCACTGATTTCATCATTCAAAGTCTAAATCACAATTCAATCCCATTGGAGCATAATTTCCTCTTGAAATTATCTCAAAACATTAAGGCATTAACTCCTCAATTACAATCTGAAACAAACAATACTTATTACATGTTTTCAGATTGATTCCAAGTGAAATTAGAGTATAGACTTGAGTAAAAATTGGTAAGCATACAGGGCCAATTTCAGAAATTCATTTTCTTTGAAAATTTACAGCATCTAACCGGTTACAAATTTCGAATAACCGGTTAGATTATGCAGTCTGTACATTGAAAAATGAGGTTTTGCATACCATTCTTTTCAATACTCAAATCTAACCAATTTCAACAATCAATAGAGTTCACATACCTTAATACTAGTATGTTCAGCCACAGAAACATATCTATCTTGCATGCATTCAATTTAGATACTCAAATTGCATATAATTCCACACAAACACAACTTGATATCACAAAACTCATAACAAGCCTTTAAATCATGATTCAATCATCAGAATAGCTTGCATGCAGGTTATTAACTTTGCTAAAAAAGAATTGAGCCACAGAAATGGCCTCCAAGCCTTTTATCCTAAACACGTAATGCCCTTTTGAGTCTTGGTTGACTCAAATCCTAAAACACTTGATTTTAGTCTCAATCTAGTATAAGGTAAACTTCTCCCATACCTCAAAGTCGTGTTTGATGAGTATAATCACTGAGATTGAAGAAAATCCACAAACTTCACATAAATTCTAGGTCCTGCTCTCAACCGCGTTTTTCAGCAACAGGGTCCAAACACCAGGGATTTTGACATAGAGATTGACCAAACAAATTAGGGAAAACAATTAGGACTTGCTCTAGGTAACATGCACTAAAGAATCGAAGTGATTTGAGGCTTAAAAGTTACCTGTACTTACCAAAATCAAAGCTTAAACCCAGCTTCCAGAAACAAGAAAAACACAAAATCAGCTTTCCAACTTCAACTTCCAAGATCGATTTCTCCTTTCACACACACTTTTGACTTACAAACTTTATATCATCACAAAGCTCTGGATGTAAGCTTCGTGTTTGTGTATCACTCGAAGCCCCACTCCTCACACAGAAGAAGAATCAGACCAGACGAATCAAGAACCCTAAACAGAGCAATTTCCTCACACTTGGGAAAAATAGCCTCAATTCATCAACCATGGAGCTTTAAATAGAGGGATTTGCTTAACATGCAGACCGACACGCGTTTCCCAGTATGAATCGAGTGGGATTCGTGGCAATTAAGGGGATTAATCAAGTGATTACTCATCAAACGCACTACCCAGTTTCTGGGTTCATCGTGTAACCGGTTACAGGGCATTACTAACCGGTTAGATCAGTGTAAAATTTAAAAATTAAAACTTTTTAAATCTTTCCCTCCAAGAACCTTTCTAATATTACATTTAGGTCCTAATCCAAGGACTAAAATGCAATATCCATATTTTTGTATTTATTTGCCATATAAAAATACCTTTACCTATTTTTATATTTCAAGGCTAATTATATACAAAACATAAACTTGGAGAATTTATATAAATTAATAATAAAACTTTATTATTAATTTCCTTATTATCCGTGAGATGAAAATTAGGGGTGTTACACTACTCCCCCACTTAAAAGGAATTTCGTCCCCGAAATTCTAGCTTACATAAACAACTCAGGATACTCTTGACGCATCTTCTCCTCTATTTCCCATGTCGCTTCAGACACGTCAACATTTTCCCACATAACCTTAACTAAAGGTATCTCTTTTCCCCTGAGCTGCTTAACTTCACGATCTTCTATCCGGACTGGTCTGGCTTCAAAGGTAAGGTTCTCCTTTAAAGCTAGATTATCAGGTTGAATTTTCAAAACAACCGAGGGGTCATGCACATATTTCTTCAACTGAGAAACGTGAAAGACATTGTGCAAATTTGACAGAGAGGGTGGTAAAGCTATTTGATGGGCGACAGGACCAACTCTCTTAAGGATTTGGTATGGACCTATACACTTAGGTGAAAGCTTTCGGGTTCTCAAGGCTCTACTGATTCCTTTCATCGGAACTATCCGAAGAAACACATGATCACCCTCCGAAAACTCTATTGGTTTTATCCTCTTATCAGCATAGCTCTTCTGCCGACTCTGAGCCGCTTTCATCTTTGCCTGAACCATCTTGATCTTCTCAGTTGTCTGCTGCACAATTTCTGGTCCAACCACTAAGTTCTCCCCCAATTGAAACCAGCATAGTGGGGTTTGGCATTTCCTTCCATACAAAGCCTCAAACGGTGCCATTCCGATGCTTGCATGATAGATGTTGTTGTATGTGAATTCTGCAAGGGGTAACACTTGATCCCAACTTCCCTGCTCTTCAAATGCGCAAGCCCTCAATATATCCTCCAAAGATTGAATGGTTCTCTCCGTTTGACCATCTGTCTGTGGATGATACGCAGAACTCAACTTTAAGCTTGTTCCCATAGTATTATGCAAACTCTTCCAAAACTGTGAAGCAAACCTGGGATCCCGATCCGACACAATACTCGAAGGCACTTCGTGTAGACGAACTACCTCCTTAATGTAGATCTGGGTAAGCTTATTCAAAGGAGAGCGCATATTTTTCGGATTAAAATGCGCCGACTTAGTCAACCGATCCACAATCACCCAGATTGCATCATGATTTGCTGCTGTCCTTGGCAAACCGGACACAAAATCCATTGAGATACTATCCCACTTCCATTGAGGGATACTTAAGTGTTGCAACTGTCCTCCCGGTTTCTGGTGCTCTACCTTAGATTTCTGACAAATTAAACATGAAGCCACATACTCCGCGACATCCTTTTTCAAACCAGACCACCAAAACATTTGCTTCAAATCCTGATACATTTTGGTTGATCCCGGATGCATACTCATCCGACTCTTATGTGCTTCATCAAGGATCAATCTCCTAACCTCCTGATCTTTTGGTATGCAAATCCTTGTTCTTGAAACGAAGGATTCCATCCAACCCAATCTAGAAATCAGGTTCCTTCCCCTCCGAACCCAATCTCATCTTTTCAATCAACTCCTCATCTACTTGTTGCAACTCCCGAATTCTTTCCAAGAATTAATTTGTAATCTGCAGCATTCCTAATTTGATGCTTGATGGTTCCACTTGTGTCAACAAGCTCAAGTCTCTGAATTCCTTGATCAAAGTTGTTTCCTTCACCATCATTGCACTTACGTGGATTGCTTTCCGACTCAAAGCATGCGCAACCACATTCGCTTTACCCGGATGGTAATGGAGTTTAAAGTCATAATCCTTCAAAAACTCCATCCACCTTCTTTGCCTCATATTCAACTCTTTTTGGTCGAACAGATATTTCAAACTCTTATGGTCACTAAATACTTGGAAGGTAATTCCATAGAGATGATGTCTCCATATCTTTAAGGCAAACACGATGGCAGCTAACTCTAAATCGTGTGTCGGGTAATTCACTTCATGATTCTTCAACTGTCGTGATGCATAAGCCACTACTCTTCCTTCTTGCATTAACACACACCCAAGTCCTTTCTTAGATGCATCACAGTACACTTCAAAACTCTTGTGAGGGTCAGGTAAGATTAACACAGGAGACGATGTTAACCTTTCCTTTAACTCTCGAAAACTACTTTCACACCTGTCATCCCACACAAACGGTTGATCATTCCGAGTCAACTTGGTCAAAGGCAATGCAATCTTGGAAAATCCTTCTATGAACCGACGATAGTATCTAGCCAGCCCTAAGAAACTTCTTACCTCAGTCACAGTCTTAGGTTGTTCCCATTTCTACACTGAACTTACCTTTGCTGGATCCACCGCAATTCCTTCCTTAGAGATTACATGCCCTAGAAACTTTACTTCATTCAACCAAAACTCACATTTCGCAAGTTTGGCGTACAACTGCTTTTCCTTCAGGACCTTCAACACAATCCTGAGATGTTCTTCATGCTCCTCCGGACTCTTAGAATAGACCAAAATATCGTCTATAAACACCACTACGAACAAATCCAGGTGTGGTCTAAAGATCCGGTTCATATAATCCATGAAAATAGCAGGTGAATTAGTCAATCCGAACGGCATCACAACATACTCATAGTGACCGTATCGAGATCGAAATGCAGTCTTGGGTATATCTTCCTCCTTTATCCTGATCTGATGATAGCCCGATCTCAGATCTATCTTTGAAAACACTACAGCTCCCCTAACTTGATCCATAAGGTCATCAATCCTTGGCAAAGGATACTTATTCTTAATGGTGACCTTATTTAATTGTCTGTAGTCCACACACATTCTCATACTTTCATCCTTCTTCTTTACAAACAGTAGTGGAGCTCCCCAAGGCGAAACACTTGGCCTGATCATCTGCTTCTGCAGCAACTCCTCTATTTGCTTTTTCATTTCTGCCATTTTCGGTGGTGCCATTCTATAAGGAGCAATAGAGATGGGACCAGCTCCAGGAACTAAATCAATCCCAAACTCTATTTCTCGCTTCGGAGGTAATCCTGGTATCTCTTCAGGAAATACTTCCGGAAATTCCCTCACCACAAGAATCTCTTCTATCGGCATAAACTCTTCTTCCCCAGTAGCAGAGAATAAGCACATATAACCTTCGGGTTCAAGGGTTTTATATTGGATTGTCTTTCTCTCGCAATTGATGATTACTTGGTTTTTCATCAACCAATCCATACCCAAGATCACATCTAATTGTAACTTAGGGAGACAAACCAAATCTACTTTAGAGACACGACCCAAGATTTCAATTTCACACCCTAAGCAAACCTTAGAGGTAAATATGGGTATCCCAGTAGGGGTATCTATACTAAGATAGCAAGGCAAATTAGAAACAACAAGATTCAACCTACTCACACATTCAGGAGAAACAAAAGAATGTGTAGCTCCAGAATCAAACATAATCTTGCAAGGTTGATCATTAAGCAAAAAGTTACCTTGCACGAGATTCGGGGTTTGGATTGTTTCATTACCACTCAGGGTAAACACTTTTCCCTGCACCACAGACTTGCCAGCAGATCCTTTAGCATCACCTTTTGTGGGCTCTCTGCAATCACGGGCAAAATGACCTTGCTTTCCACATTTGAAACACCCTCCTGTGGTCCAGCAGAATTGACCATGGTGATAACGCCTACACTTCTCACAATAAGGAGCATTATTGCGAGACTTGTTCTTGTTATCAATCACAGCTTTGCCCTTGCCCTTGTTCTTCTGAGCATATGGACCATTATTCCGGTGATCAAATATCTTCTTCCTCTGTGGTCCATAACCTTGTCCACTACCCTTTCCTTGGCTTCCTATCAACTCAGCCTTCTTATCATCCTCATACATTCTGCACATATCCACAAGTGCACGAAAACTCTGAATCCTTTGGTAACTGAAAATAGACTTCAACTCCGGTCTCAGTCCACCTTCGAACTTGACACACTTACTCCTTTCATCAGGGTTATTCAAGTAGTAGGGAGAATATTTCATCAACTCCTCAAATCTGGCAGCATATTCTCCTACACTCATATCTCCCTGTTTCAATTGCATGAACTCTACCTCCTTCTTTCTCCTTAAATCTTCTGGAAAGTATTTATTAAGGAATTTCTCCATAAACACTCCCCAGTTGATTGCTCTTCTCTCAAAATTCAACAATTGAACCGTATGATCCCACCAGTTCTCAGCTTCCCCATGAAGCATGTAAACTGCATAGGTTACCTTCTGCTCATCCGAACAATCTAAAGTTCTGAAAATCTTGTTGATCTCATACAACCACTTATTTGCCTCATCAGGTTTGTATCCTCCTTCAAACCTTGGTGGATTGCACTTTCTAAACTCCGACAGAGTCTTAGCATCATGATTTACCACATTACAAACATGTGGATTACCAGCTCGTCCATAAGGTGGCTGCTGTTGCTGTTGCTGCTGCTGCATACCTTCCAACACAGTCGTAATACACTCTAACATTTCATTCGTATAATTTCTGTTTCTGGTTGCCATAGAAAGACCTGCACTATGGGCTTTGCGTCACTAAAAAGGTCTTTAAAACATAAGCACAACTAGCTTATTCAACTGTCTTACTCAAACAAATTCAAATAACATTGAATATCATACTTAGCTGCATCATCAGGGCCATGAGGGACAGGACCAATGCTCTGATACCACCAATCTTGTGACACCCTTGTTTTATATATTGAAAATAATTAATATTTCCAAAAATAGAATACTTGCTATCAAAGATTTGGTCTAGAAAATAATTTAACCATGACGAATAATCTCAATTCAGCTCAATAATACCTTGTTCAAAAATCTCTCGAGACAACGTCTTTTTATTCTCAGAACATAATCCCTAGCGTTGATTAAAACATATTAATTGTCTCTTGAGTTTAATCGGATTTGTAGAAAATAAACTTATTTGCTGAATCCTTTTTAACCAAAATCAGAGTATGCGGAAGTAAAAATAATACTTGTGGGGCACTGCTGAGGTAAATAAAAACATCATATATATATATATCATGATATAAAACCCCCATCAGTATCATAGTAGCAAGTAGCAAAAGTCGAGATAGCAAGTTTTGATAAAACATATACATAACCAGCTGCTCAAAATAAACCTCACTCTAAGACCTCTCAAAAATATGTACAATATATGACAAGACCAAAGTAGAAGTCCCAGAGCAGGTCATCCATGTCCTCAGCAGCTCCTCTAATCCTCAGCAGCTCTATCCCTAGACCTAGGATCCAAAACATCTATGCTATGCAGGCTCCTAGGAACCAGCAGGTCCACCTCTAACAGTAGGCTCGACATGCACCTCCTCCTCGTCCTCATCCTCCACGGGATCCTCCTTGACCTCGTCCAACTGTGCAGAGACCCCACCACTGGGCCTAGGATCTGCAGAAGCAGTCCTCTAAAAATCAGTCGGACCAGGAGAAGGAGTCTCCTTAGTAACAACTCTATGGGAAGAAGGGTGAGTACGAGTGGCAGCTCTAAAACGAAAACTATGGAATCGACGCACTGGTCGAGCCAGGGGTGGTCCTCTATATGTATAAAAGGGTGGAACATGCATAGTATAGACTAAAGGGATCCTAAATCTATGAGGTCACACCCGAACCAGAGGGTTAGGGTGGTAGAGAGTGATCTCCACCTCCCCCTCAAAGGTGGCTCGGTGCTCCTCGTACGGTGATATACCACTAGGGATAGTGTAACATCCCGAATTTTAATTCCCAAAATAATTAGAATAATGATAGGGTTATAAGAATGATAATCATGCTAAAGAAGAGTTTAGGTGATGGATTGGGATCCCGGGGAATGCCATGAAGGAGTTTGGAAGAATTGGCATCGGAAAGGAGGTTGAAAGATAAACAAAAGAGCGTTAGAAGCGATGTTTTCGGCGTTATAAACACCCAATATTGGGAAATTAAAAATAAAAGATTTGCATCTCTAAACACAAATTCCACCGTTGGATATCAAGGCTAGTATGTAAAGAAGCTTATTTTCAAATTTGAGCAAGATCCGACGGGTAACGAAGAAGTTATGGCGCTTCGAAGTGCAAAGAAATGGTGGACTAAGCTGCTTAATCGATTAACCAGTTGGTTAATCGATTAAGACCTGAATGCTGGTAAAAAATAAAATACACTGGTTAATCGATTAACCAGTGATTAACACACATCAGAATTGAAAAAAATAAAAGGGAATCAAGCCCCATTTCATCCCCAATTCGTCCCTTCTTCTTCCCCCACCCCAAGAACACTTATTCCATGCCTTGAGACCCTAAAACCTCAAGCTATTGTGGCCATCCATCATCATCCTCAAGGTCCCAAGTGTCATCCTCTCTCCTCCCTCTCTTTTGGTGCTTCTCTCTCTCCATGGCTTCCTCCCTCTCTAGCTTCAACACTCCCATCAAGTCCTAGGTATGTGAGAACAATTTCTCTTCCTCCTATTTCTTCCATTGTAAGAGCTAATCATCATCACCTCTAACTCTTGTCTCTCTCTTTGTGTGTTGGGGTTTTATTGGCCCTTTCTCTCTCTTGGGGTTTCTCCTTTCCTCTCTTTCAAGGAGAGGTCGGTGAACTCCTCCACCCCACATTATCATTGGTTATTATCACTATCTGGCTTGTCTCTCGATCGCTCTCCATCACCCCCACTCTTGATTCATTCGGTTTCAATTTGTAAGCAATAAAGCAAGGATTTGGTACTCCCTTCTCTCTCTTTGTTGGTTGAGGTAAGAAGGGTTGCGTTACCTCTACTTGAGAAGTAAATTCTAGGATGCTATAGTGGTGACTAAGAATAGGGTAACATGTTAATGAACCTTAGGGTAGTCCCCGCTGACATAAATGAACCTTAGGAAAAGGTCCGGATCGGATGAGCGTATTTAGGATATTAATTGGATAATATTGAACTAAAATGTAGAAAATTATACACTGTAACACAAGGGAGAATTTAAGGATAAACCAACTAAACTTGGGAGTAAAATGAAAAAAAGGGTAAACGTAATAGGTAGAAAGAATAGAACTAATAAGCTGAAAGATAATAAGTAATATAGTAAGTGAAGATTTAAATGGGATAAAAGAGGGATTAGAATGTGGGATAAGGAATACAAGCGGAGTCGAAAATGGGAATGGAAACCAAATAGTGAATTAGATGTAAAAGAAAATAGATAACTGGTAAGAGAAATTCATAAAAAGATACTAAAGCAAAGAGAGAGTACGTTGTTAGGGAAGTTAGATAAAATGTTGTAAAATGATAGGGGAACTGAGCTAAGTTAAAAAGGGGTAGTTAATTAAAATAAAGTATATGACCAAGTTAAGAGTTAATTATAAGTAAGAATAACATTAGTAAAGAGAAACACTTAAATAGAAAAAGATAAAAGAAGGGTCAAGAGACTAAAAGAATTAAAGAGAACTAAGGAACTAAAAGTAAAGAGAAAAGACTAAGATGAATTAATGATGAGAAAGATAATAAAAGATAAATGGTGCAGGTTGGTCGTGGTGACCCTGTGGCCTGATAAAACTAAAAGGATAAATGGTGCAGGTTGGTCGTGGTGACCCTGTGGTTGAATAATAATAAAAGATAAATGGTGCAGGTTGGTCGTGGTGACCCTGTGGCCGAATAATAATAAAAGATAAATGGTGCAGGTTGGTCGTGGTGACCCTGTGGCCCAATAAAAATAAAAGATAAACGGCGCAGGTTGGTCGTGGTGACCCTGTGGCCTAATGAAAATAAAAGGTAAATGGCGCAGGTTGGTCGTGGTGACCCTGTGGCCAAATGATAAAAGTGAAATGAAAAAGAAAAAGAAAGAAAAAGAAAAAAAGAAGAGAAGAAGAAAAAGAAAAAAAAAGAGAATGTAGAAATAATCATAGAACTAAGAATGGAAATAAATGAGTGAATGAGGTAAATTGAATAGCGAATTAAGAATTAAAAGAATGTGAGAATAAGAGAAGAACTAATGAAAATAAAATGTATGGAAAATTATGAGTAACTGATGTCAATAATAGGGTAGGCTTAGTTTATTGCTATGTCTCTTGTAGAATTTATCTTTTTAAGTTCTGTGTAATGCTACCCTTCTTTCTATATTTTGCAGGTACTGAAGTGGAGCTTACATAGGACCTGGCCGAGCAGGATTTTCATTCCACCACGTGGAATGTATATTTATTATTATGAGTGGACAGTCATTTTTATAATTTTAGAATATGAAATAGACGTATGCCCTGTGGCTTGTACTAATCGGGTGTTAGGATCTGTTATTACTATTAAACTGATGTAGTTTATGTTTTTAAATATTTCTGGACTGACAGGTTTCAAGAAGAAAAATTTTGGGAAGTCCGGAAAACAGAGGAAACTCTGCCGGATTTTCATAAAAAGTTTTTATAAGTAATCAAGTTTAAAAAGGAATTTTCTAGCACCAATTTTAATAAAACCTAAATTTAACTAATTAATGTGAGGGTGTTACATTTTTGGTATCAGAGCAGTTTTTCCTCGGCCTTTGGAGTTTGAACTCATAACTCTCGTGGTTTACTCAGCAAACGAGTAACCAATAGATAGAGTCAAGTCTTATGTTAACTAACTAGATGGGTAAATATAGATGCATATAGGTAAGTAATCTTAGTTGAGTATGCACTCATTCCTATATATATATATATATATGTGTGCCTAAATTTGTTTATTTTCATAATCAGACCTCATGGCATGGAGGCGTGCTGATAATGACCGGATTGCCCAGATTCTGGAAAATCTAGTTTAGCAGAACCAGAATCAGGCGGAAGCAGGTACTGCTGCTACAAATGCAGCTGCAGTAGCGGTAGCAGCAGTAAATCAATATGCCCAGGCACGTCCAGCCCTAGCCGAGATTGATTTGCTGGCACGGTTTAGGAAAAACGGACCGCCTAGGTTTCAAGGAGGTTATAATCCGGATGGAGCTCAGGGATGGCTTCAAGAATTGGAGAAAATTTTCCGTACAATGTCACCACCCATTGAACAAAAAGTCCCCTTGGCAACTTACATGCTCAGCGGAGAAGCAGAATATTGGTGGGAGCATGTGCGAAGGGGCATGGAGCTAGCCAATCAGGAGGTCACTTGGGACAAGTTCAAGGAGGCATTTCTGGGCAAGTACATCCCCGAGGATGTACGTATGGAGAAAGAGTTAGCCTTCCTGAAATTAGAACAAGGGGACATGAGTGTTGGCGAGTATGCGGCACAGTTTGAATATTTGATTCGTTACTCGGGCAGCTATCGGGATGCGGATGAGCGCACCAAATGCATCAAGTTCGAATTCGGCCTTCATGCAAAAATCAGGACTATGTTTGTTTCCCATAATATTGCCAACTTTTCTCAATTGGTGAACATGACAAGCACCTACGAGAAGTCACTTAAGCAAGAATTAGCTGAGGAGCGGAACAAATTAACGCATGGGTCAGAAGGTTCCAGCAGAGGCAAGGAACTGGCCCAGGAATCAGACCCATACGTTAACATTGGCGCCGAAGCTGTGGCTCCAGAAGCTGCAAACCTGAATGTGAATGCTCCGAGAACTAGGTCACCATGTCCACATTGTGGAGGATTCCATAGACGTATATGTTGGATGCTTAAGCAGCACCGAAAGGAAGGTCTCTGTTTCCGATGTGGGAAACCTGGACACCGTACTGCAGAACGTCCTATGAGCATGTAGGACGAGGAATAAACTTATTCGAGGTACTTTTAGCGATTAATAATGTACCCAATGGTTACTTAGGATGTTTTTGCATAAAGTATACATGTCGATTTAACTTAGAAGAAATTGATAATTGATAGTACCTTAGTTAAAGTTCCGCCAAACAGAATGATGGTATTGCCACTGATAGAATGTAAGGTCAGGATTGGTCATTCTTTCTCTTGCATCTGTTAAAAGGTAATGCTATCATTCAATAACGCAGTGATGTACAGTTGATAAATGTGAGATTGGGACTGACCACCTCGGTCTTCGCATTTATTGACATGCTATATTATTGCAATCATCTAGTTGAGATTGTAACACCCACGAAATTTATCCTCGGAATTAGGAATATTGTATAGACTAAATGAAATATAAAGTATATTTTATGTTAATAGTAGGAAATTCTAAATAAAAGATTTGCAACATTAGTCACAAAACCGACCGTTGGATTTGAAGATAAGTATGATAGAAGGCTTATCTCCAAATTTGAGCAAGATCCAATGGTTAACGGAAAATTAATGGCAATTTAGGTGTGAAGGGTGCAGTTATTTTGAGCCAGTCATATCGATATGCAGGAAGTGGATATCGATATGTCGTATCGATATGCAGCACTGCATATCGATATCCTCGACTCTGCTGAGTAAAAATTAAGGCGGTGGAAGAACGAATGGCTGTAATTTTTCCATAATTTTAACCACAAATTACCCTAAAAATCTCTGAAACTCTGACTTGGCTTGATAATGACATCTTAGTGCGGTGGATTTGAATAAAAGGAGGGAGTATATGCATGAAAGAACCAGAAACACACTAAAACCCTGCTGAAAATCGTGTTTCCTGTCACCACCTTTGTGCAATTTGTTCTCAGTGATAAAAGCCTCAAAACCCAGCAAACCATATACCAAACTAAAGCTTGTTTAACCATCTTCAATTTGGTATCATGTTTGTGAAGTTTCGTGACCTGTAGAAAGAGCTGTGATCCTGTGAAGTTTGATGTTCAACACTGAATTCTGAAATTCAGATTCCAGAACCTTATTCCTTTAATCCTTGTGGTAAGCTCAAGCTTTCTTTGAGCTTCAAACTTGTTTTATTTTCAAGAATTCATATCCTAGTTTGATTTCCACCACTGATCACCATTTATTAAGTCCTATTGTAAGAGATAAATACTGATTTTTGTGCCTTAGCTTGCTCAATTGAAAACAGGGGAGATTGGCTGAAAACCAAAAACCTGAACTTTACCTCAACAAATTCATTTCCTTCCAACATGAACCGATCTAAAACTTGAGTATAGGTAAGGGAGAAGTTATCCGGGTGCTAGGATAATAATCTAATGGCTGGAAATGTAGGAGTTCACTTGAACTCAAGGGCCAAAGACATGAACACTGGAAACCTTGAGATGAGATATGACTTGGAGGTCATTTAAATCTTATCTCTTGATTTGAACAACTTTAATATGATAAAGATGAACTAAATAATTGATGAATAGGGACTGTTTTGAGAAGAATTGGAAATTCATAGGTTAAGTTGTGATTTTACATTTTCATATATATTACTTGATTTCAATTTGAAATTTGATGTTGTACTTGCTGAATTTATGTATGAACATATGTATTTGTATATGATATGAACCTGTTCTGTACTGAAAATGGGTAAAGTGAAGTATATTGAGATTTGGTACTTCAAATTTCAAATCAGTATGCAGAAAAATAGGGTGGATATCGATATCCAGCAGGAGGATATCGATTGTGCATATCGATATGCACATGAGGATATCGATATCCATACCCCAATTTTACTAGTAAAATATGAATTTTCACATCTTATTTGATTGGAGGCTTTTCTGAGCAAATGGAATGACTTTAAAAGCTGAAGATACCAAACCTTAATGTACTTAGCTTCAACCTATTATAATTGGAAATTGAGAATGATTATATATGTGAATGCATAATCTTATGAGTTACTTTGAGAATGAATGATTATGAAATGAATTCATAATGAAAGGTGGAACTAACATTTAATTGCATTTTCATGAGGAAGTGTGGATGGTGAGATAGGATACCAGGAAAGATACTGCTATTCTAAGAATTGGAAAGAGAATTCTTAGGATGTATGCGAGAATGTGCAGAGGTTAGGTTTGATGGTGATTCATCTTTAACCGTGGGAATTATTATGGGCAAAAACAGTCCTATGATGGGGGGGTTCTGCAGACTTTTCCCGGGATAGTTTTTGCTTAACCATAGTAATTCTATCAACCTCTAAATACATATCAGGGCTGCGGAGGACGGGCCTTTGGCATTATCTAACCCCCGAATGGGTACACATAGATGAGTTGTGTGATATGCCGTGGTGGAAAGGCGTTTACTCCCAGTTGCTTTCCTTCGTTAGTGTGAACATGTCAAATCCAATGAGGTTGGATTTGGTCGAAGGGTTGTATATGATGACGATTCTGGATCCAATATGAGGAGAATGATATGAGAATACATGCATCATGCCACTTAATTACAAGATAATTGTATTATAAAATGGGGTGTGCATTCTCTACATGCATTATTCTTTGATTACTTGACTACTTGTGCTTGTTATTTTTGGTCCTGATTGATTATTATTCAATGATGCGCTTCGGCTATGACTTACTCCCGTGCCCTTTGTTGTAGGTAATGGATCAGAATCCGATGTGTATCGAGATGCGGTTTATTCCCCAGGGGGTGGCATAGGAGGGGAGGCAGTCTGATCCTGGAGGGGACGGTCGAGATCACGATCCGCCGTCTCAACCCTCTTCCCCATATGAGCTCCCTGAGGACTTTAGTACTGGTAGTTCTTATCATCCGTCTTTTCCCTGATTAGACCGGATGATAAGTACTATATGATATAAAGCTGCTTTTGCTTATATTAGCAAATCTCGTGGAGTTAGTGCCATGTGCTCTGGGTCTTTATTTTGATTGTATGATAATGTGAAATATGTCGAACGATCTAGGGTACAAAAATTAAAGATAAAGCTGATACTAATGTGTGGTTAGTTGACAGTTACTTTTGCTGCTAAACTCTGATATAAGTGTAAGCTTGC
The DNA here is from genome assembly GCA_037953625.1 of Crotalaria pallida. Lineage (NCBI taxonomy): Eukaryota > Viridiplantae > Streptophyta > Magnoliopsida > Fabales > Fabaceae > Crotalaria > Crotalaria pallida. The sequence goes on along the minus strand of CM075650.1, from coordinate 43,106,427 downwards.
AAACTTTTGATAACAATGTAATATAATGTAAATTGCTTTTATCCCACAGGGTTAAAGAATGATGTGTGATATCGTAATGGCATAAGTTTATTTTCCAAAAAGGCGAAAAATAAATTCACATTTTTATAAAAGAATTAGAAATAGGGAAATGAATTTGGGTGGTTACAGAGATCCGAATAAAACATCTAGGAGTTCTATCTCTGTCGAAAGCCCGATTGAACTTTAATCCTATAGGATCTTTACTAAGACTAAACAGTGATTCGCAAACCAACCCCATTTAAGACGCTCTTATTCTATATTTCCACCGAGAACATTCAACTAAACGATCGAACCACCCCTCTAACTTGTATGAGAACTTAGTCGTACGTGTAGGTATGAAGAGCCATCATGTCATAGAAAATTCGAAACCACACCGATGAGACCGGTTAGCGGTCAACTTAATTCCATGTACCACCTCGCCAACCAATTAAGAACCTAGCTAATCAATTCCTGGAATCAATCCAGTTTCCTCCCTGCCTTCGACTTACTCAGGTATGTTGATACTAAGTGGGGGAGACTTGACGACTCAATTCGGATCCTATCCGAGCGACAATAACTAGTAATCATACCATAAGCCATAGGACAACTAAACAGACAATTCCAAACGCTTCGCGGAGGATCGAATGAGAGTTAAACTAGAGATAAAACAAGACCTCCCCAAAATAATACCAAATTGAGAAACAACAACTAGACCTTGACCTTGACCCTCAAGTGGAATCTCAATTAAGATGTTATGTCGGAACACCGCAAGTGATAATATAAGTCTTCTGGGACTCTGTGCATTTGACAGGACCCCGGTTGATCGAGACTAATCAGTCAGTCGCAGATCCATAGAAAACGCATCCTTCGACGACTTTATGCTGAAAATGCACCCTTTGGGGATAACCTCCATTGTCTTCTTGCTTGACATGTATCCAGTACATCTTGGGTCGTCTTGCAACGACCATGAGACTCACTCTTGAGTGCTTCATGTTTCTTCTTTTCATCTTCACTCTTTTCAAGTTACAAGTATCCCAGATGTATATGTGAGAATTCACCAGGTCGTAGAAACCCGGCATAGTTCTATGCCTACCGATAGGTAGTCACCCACGTGCCCTCTTTTCAGCCCTGGATACCGGTCGGGAACCTGTGTACTCTATTCTGAGCAACGACTGAGCATACCCCCTAGCATGGATATAATCAAGTATGTCAATGTCGAGTGAGGGAGGATTTCAATCCATGGAATGGGAGATGGAACTTTAATAATAAGAAAACTGACGATCTTGTCCAGATAGAGATGATACATAGTATTAGAGGACAAGCATTGAAATAGGCATGACCCTAATGATAGGGTTATAAGAATGATAATCATGCTAAAGAAGAGTTTAGGTGATGGATTGGGATCCCGGAGAATGCCATGAAGGAGTTTGGAAGAATTGGCATCGGAAAGGAGGTTGAAAGATAAACAAAAGAGCGTTAGAAGCGATGTTTTCGGCGTTATAAACACCCTATATTGGGAAATTCAAAATAAAATATTTACATCTCTAAACACAAACTCCACCGTTGGATATCAAGGTTATTATGTAAGGAAGCTTACTTTCAAATTTGAGCAAGATCCGACGGGTAACGAAGAAGTTATGGCGCTTCGAATGCAAAGAAATGGTGGACTAAGCTGCTTAATCGATTAACCAGTTGGCTAATCGATTAAGACCTGAATGCTGGTAAAAAATAAAATACACTGGTTAATCGATTAACCAACTGGTTAATCGATTAACACGCATCAGAATTGAAAAAAATAAAAGGGAATCAAGCCCCATTTCATCCCCAATTTGTCCCTTCTTCTTCTCCCACCCCAAGAACACTTATTCCATGCCTTGAGACCCTAAAATCTCAAGCTATTGTGGCCATCCATCATCATCCTCAAGGTCCCAAGTGTCATCCTCTCTTCTCCCTCTCTTTTGGTGCTTCTCTCTCTCCATGGCTTCCTCCCTCTCTAGCTTCAACACTCCCATCAAGTCCTAGGTATGTGAGAACAAGTTCTCTTCCTCCTATTTCTTCCATTGTAAGAGCTAATCATCATCACCTCTAACTCTTGTCTCTCTCTTTGTGTGTTAGGGTTTTATTGGCCCTTTCTCTCTCTTGGGGTTTCTCCTTTCCTCTATTTCAAGAAGAGGGTGGTGAACTCCTCCACCCCACATTATCATTGGTTATTATCACTATCTGGCTTGTCTCTCGATCGCTCTCCATTACCGCTGCTCTTGATTCATCCGTGATGAGCATTTTATTTCCCATTATTCCTTGCATTATTTTACTCCTATTATTGATACTTGTTGCCCATTTGACATTGATTAGCTTGATTTATTGATTTAGAGTTTATTGGACTAATATTCCGAATATTGTTTAATTTGGAATTATTTAGCCTAATTAATTCTATTTCTATTTTCAGGTAATATTTGGCACAAGGACACTTTGGGAAGTTTGGAAATGAAGATTGAAGTATTGAAGTGAAGATTGTAATTTGCATTTAGGTCCCTTTTTAATTGTAATGTTCAGAATAGTGTTTCTTAGGATTTGGGCCCATGTTTTAGGCCCATTTTGTGTCTTAAGAGGGGAAATTCGTGTAACCCCCCAAGACACACTCCCATTTCAGATTTCTCACTCTCTCTCTAGGTTAGAACTTCTCTCTTGGCTCTCCCAAGTGGTGGTGGCTGCTAGGGTTTTGTTCTTCCCCATTTCTACTCGTTTTTCTTCATTTATGGCCATGGAAGGCTAGACTTCAAGGGTTAATCCCTTTGGTATTGTATTATCTACTCTTGAGCTCTTGTTATTAATGCAATTTCATTTTCTCTTCTCTGTTTTCATGTTTATCGATGTGTAGTGGTTTGCTTAATTCCATTTCGTAGAGATAATACATGAATATAAATGCTTAATTTGTATTAACTCGTAAAAACTCCAATTCTGGTTTCTGATGCTTAATTAGAAGTTAGGGTTTGGAGTGATAACTGAATTTTCGCTTAGTATTTGGTTATCACGAGTTGGACAGAGGAGAGGAGAGGAATCGATCTTTAGTGAGCTAGGATTGAGTAGTGTACGTAGCCAAAGGGGTTTGCCCGCTTTTGTTTCTGATTTTCTTAGTTTTTATATTCTGTTTATGTTTTGTTCTTCACATTTGTCACACACAAAAACCCCCCCCCCCCATTTTACTGCACACTACGTGTTTGATACTTTGCCTAGACCGATATTCGCTGGGAAACGACCTAGGATCACCTTCCTAGTACTACAGAATAAACACCTTTTATTTTGATCGGGTACGGCCTCGATCAAAATTTGGCGCCGTTGCCGGGGACTATCGGTTCTTGCCAAAGATCATACAGTAGTTAATTAGATTAGTTAGTGTAGTTAGTGTGTGAATAAGCATTCTGATAACTGATTGAAAGTTGCCATGTTTGCTGATTTGCTGTTCTGCACAACTGATGCTATTCTAGTGATTCTGTGAGGGCCATTCAACATAGCTGCGGGTGGAATTTTTGCACGAAAATTGGTATCCACACTTGTTTCATCATATATTAGTGTTTTGATGCATCACAGACACTCAGATATGCACTGGTTGTGAGTTCCAGAAAAATTTTCCAAGTTTCAGCAGCACTTACTATAAATAGGCATAACTTTTGATCAGTAACTCGGAATTTGACGAATTTTATATCAAATCGAAGGGAATTTTCTGAAAAAGCCTGTTTACTATTTCTTTTTTATTTTACAAGTTCTATTTTCTTAGTTTTTGGTCACTGTTTTAATTCTTTGACTTGGTTCCCTTTTGAATTTTGTCCTCAAACTTTCTGTGATATGTTTTCATGATTTTAGGGTGCTGAAAAAAATAAAGAAAAAAATTTTAAAAAATAATAAATTTTGTTGCCGATTTTGGTCATGCATATCTGTTACAGTATGCTATGGTTGATGCTGTTCTGTTCAGTACATGACTAGGGGCAACCCAAGTTATTTGCATCCTTATAACCCTGAAATTGATAGAACTTATCACAGATTAGTTAGACAAAATAGGAATCAGTCATTAGGTAGTGAGTCAGAGTCATCTTATAGTCCATCTAATTCTGATTCTGTTTCTATTTCTTCTATTCCTTCTACTTTTATTCAATCTGATTCTATACATTGTGATAACATGGCTCAACCCCCACCAAGGGAAAGGACACTTAGGGAGCTGGCTGCACCTGACTTCACTATTGAAGACTCGTGTATCCGGTATCCTTATGAGGATGTTCCTTTTGAGCTTAGAACAGGACTAATCCATTTGTTGCCCAAGTTTCATGGTCTTGCAGGTGAGGATCGTCATAAGCATCTCAAGAAATTCCATATAGTGTGCACCACAATGAAACCACATGATGTGCAAGAGGATCATGTCTGTCTCAGAGCATTTCCACATTCCTTAGAGGGTCTAGCACAAGATTGGTTATCTGACTTGGCCCCTGGTTCCATCACAAGCTGGGATGACTTGAAGAGGGCATTTCTGGAAAAATTCTTCCCTGCAAATAGGACCACTGCAATCAGAAAGGAAATTTCTGGTATCAGGCAACAACATGGAGAGAGTCTCTATGATTATTGGGAGAGATTCAAGAGGTTGTGTGCTTCCTGCCCTCACCATCAGATCTCAGAGCAGCTTCTCATCCAGTACTTTTATGAAGGTCTCAACTTCATGGAAAGAAACATGGTAGATGCTGCAAGTGGTGGTACATTGGGAGATATGACACCCTTACAAGCCAGGAGCAAAATTGAGAAGATGGCTTCCAATTGTCAACAATTCCATACAAGAAGCAACAGTGATGCAATAGTTGTGAGGGATGTAAATGATGTTGGTGCAGACTCGGGCAAGGTTGAGAAGCTTGAGCAGAAAATTGATTCTCTCACAACATTGGTCACACAATTGGCTGTCAATCAGAAAAAGATGATACTTCCTGCTAGAGTGTGTGGCATATGCACATCCATTGAGCACCCCACAGATGCATGCCCTTCCCTTCAGCAGCAACAGCCGATGACAAGTGGTGACCAACCCGAGGCCTATGCAACAAACATATACAACAATAGAGGCCCACAACAACATAATCATGACCTCTCTTCCAATAGATACAACCCTGGATGGAGGAACCATCCCAATCTGAAGTGGTCTGATCAACAACAACAACCTCCTCCTAATGTTCCATTTCAGAACACCGCTGGACCGAGTAGACCACCATATGTACCTCCTCCAATCCAGCAGCAAAGGCACCAACAGCAGCAAGTGGTTCATCCTGCACCATCAGCCCCTCCATCCAACCAACCTACCTTGGAGGAGTTGGTGAAGCAAATGACCATGCAAAACCTCCAATTTCAACAAGAGACTAGAGCATCCATTCAGAGACAAGAGGCATCCATTCAGACTTTGACAAATCAGATGGGTCAAATGGCAACTTCTCTCAACAACTTGCAATCTCAAAATTCTGACAAGTTGCCATCCCAAACTGTGATCAACCCTCAGAATCAGAATGTGAGTGCCATCAACCTGAGGTCGGGAAAGCAGATTGTCACACCCACACCACAACCTAACCTCAACAATGATGCTCTAGCTTCCTCTAAAGGGAAGAGCCAAGTGGTAGATGAAGGTGAGCATGCTAGCACCAAAGAGAATCATCCAACTCAACCCTCCTCGACTTCAACCACAAGCCCTGCTGTTGTCCTACAACCTCCTCCTGTTCCTCTTCCATTCCCACCAAGAGTGCCTCAAAACAAAAGGGTGGAAGAGGTGGACAAGGACATTCTTGACACATTCAGGAAGGTGGAAGTCAACATACCCCTTCTTGATGCAATAAAACAGATTCCAAGGTATGCGAAGTTCCTTAAGGAGTTGTGCACTCATAAGAGAAGACTCAAGGGCAATGAGAGGATAAGCATGGGAAGGAATGTCTCCGCTCTCATAGGTAAACCTATCCCTCACATTCCTGAAAAATGTAAGGATCCTGGAACTTTCTCTATACCTTGCATCATAGGCAATGTTAAGTTTGAAAATGCTATGCTAGATTTAGGAGCATCAATAAATGTCATGCCTATGTCTGTTTTTAAGTCTCTTTCTCTTGGACCTCTTCAACCTACGGGTGTGGTGATTCAATTGGCAAATAGAAGTACTGCCCACCCCGCAGGTTTGATAGAGGATGTCTTGGTTCGGGTTGAAGAGTTGATCTTCCCTGCTGATTTTTACATACTTGATATGGAAGATGACTCTCCCCGTAATGCTGTTCCTATTATTTTGGGGAGGCCATTTTTGAAAACAGCCCGAACCAAGATAGATGTGCATTCAGGTTCACTTTCCATGGAGTTTGATGGCAGTGTGATCCGATTTGACATTTTCCATGCTATGAAACATTTTCCTGAGGATCACTCTGTTTTCCATGTGGACTTGCTTGATGATTTGATAGATGAGCATATGCTTGACTTTTTGCATCATGATTTTGAATTGCCATCTTTCACTGATTCATTTACTTGTCCATCATGCACTAACTCTGGATGGTGCACCGCATGCACTGAAATAGCCCAGTTTCTAGACTCTGCCACTGCATCTGATGATTCATATGTTATAGATTCAGATTATGCTAACCCTAACCCCATATCTGTTATGCATGAGTCTGATTTACTTGTTCAGGTGCAGGCAGCAGAATCCATTTCTGCTGTCCCTTTAGTTCCATCTATTATGCAGGCACCCTCATTGGACCTGAAGCCCCTCCCTCCTCATCTCAAATATGCTTACTTGGAGGATGAGCAGAAACTCCCAGTGATCATCTCTACCTCACTTTCTGTTGATCAAGAGGAGAAACTGCTGGATGTGATAAGAAAGAACAAGAGGGCAATTGGATGGACTTTAGCGGATATTCCTGGAATTAGCCCCTCCATGTGCATGCACCGCATTTTGTTGGAGGATGGGGCTAAACCAGTGAGACAACCCCAAAGACGATTGAACCCCCAGATTCTTGATGTGGTTAAGAAAGAGGTCACCAAGCTGCTCCAAGCGGGTATCATCTACCCAATTTCAGATAGCACTTGGGTGAGCCCGGTGCAAGTTGTCCCCAAGAAGTCTGGTGTCACAGTTGTCAAAAATGAGAAGGATGAGCTGATTCCCACTAGAGTGCAGAACAGTTGGAGAGTCTGCATTGATTACAGAAAGCTCAACCAGGCGACTCGCAAGGATCATTTCCCTCTCCCCTTCATTGATCAGATGTTGGAGCGCCTGGCAGGTAAATCTCATTATTGCTTCTTAGATGGATTCTCTGGTTATTTTCAAATTTGTATTGCACCAGAGGACCAACATAAGACCACATTTACCTGTCCTTTTGGCACATTTGCATATAGAAAGATGCCTTTTGGCCTATGCAATGCTCCTGCCACATTTCAAAGATGTATGATGAGTATTTTCGCTGACTTGCTCGAGCATTGCATAGAGGTCTTCATGGATGATTTTAGTGTTTATGGCTCCTCATTTGATGCATGTCTTGATAATTTGACTAAGGTGCTTAACAGGTGCATTGAGACTAACCTTGTCTTGAATTTTGAAAAATGCCACTTCATGGTAGAACAAGGCATAGTCTTAGGGCACATTGTTTCGCACAAGGGCATAGAAGTTGACCCTGCTAAGCTGCATGTAATATCACATTTGCCTTACCCCTCTTGCGTGCGAGAGGTGCGTTCTTTTCTTGGTCATGCAGGTTTCTATCGCAGGTTTATTCAGAACTTTAGCAACATTGCCCTTCCTCTTTCCAAGTTGCTTCAAAAGGATGCCCCATGGGAATTTGGAGACCAATGCAAGAGGGCATTTGATGAATTGAAGAAAGCACTAACCACCACTCCCATCATCCAACCACCTGATTGGACCCTCCCATTTGAGCTCATGACTGATGCTTCAAATTATGCTTTGGGAGCAGTTCTCTCCCAAAGGGTTGGTAAGCTGTCGCATGTGATTTATTATGCTTCTAGGACTTTAGATGCAGCACAGGTTAATTACACAACAACTGAAAAAGAACTTTTGGCTATTGTTTTTGCACTTGACAAATTTAGATCATATTTGCTTGGTTCTAAGGTTGTAGTGTACACTGATCATGCTGCTCTGAAGTATCTTTTGAAAAAGACAGATTCCAAACCTAGGTTGATTAGGTGGATGTTGCTCCTCCAGGAGTTTGATCTTGAGATTCAGGATCGGAGTGGTGCGCATAACCTTGTCGCAGACCACTTGAGCAGGATAGAGAGAGAGGAGGATGCATTTCCTATCCGGGATGACTTCCCGGATGAGCAGCTTTTATCTTTACATGTTTCCCATCCCCTTCCCCAAACTCCTTGGTTTGCAGACATTGTTAATTATCTGGTTGCTTCTGTTGTTCCTGCCTTGGCATCCAAAGCTCAAAGAGACAAATTAAAGAGCGATGCCAAGCATTATGTATGGGATGACCCCTATTTATGGCGTTTTTGCAGTGATCAGGTCATTCGCAGGTGCATTCCAGACCAGGAGATCCAATCGGTTCTCCAATTTTGCCATGCTTCACCAGTGGGAGGCCACCTTGGTACTCAAAGGACAGCACGAAAGGTGCTGGATTCTGGATTTTATTGGCCTACCATTTTCAAGGATGCGAGCAACATCTGCAGCTCGTGTGAGCAGTGTCAAAGAGCAGGAGGCGCCCTATCTTGGAGGCAACAGATGCCGCAACAACCTATGTTGTTTTGTGAGGTGTTTGACGTCTGGGGTATAGATTTCATGGGCCCCTTTCCTGTTTCTTTTGGTTTTTATTATATCTTACTTGCTGTGGATTACGTATCCAAATGGGTGGAAGCTAAGGCCACCAGGACTAATGATGCTCAGGTTGTTGTAGATTTTGTCAGGTCTAATATCCTTTGCAGGTTTGGCATACCTAGAGCCATAGTCAGTGACCAAGGCACACACTTCTGCAATAGATCCATGCAAGCTTTGCTCAAGAAGTATGGGGTTGTGCACAAAGTCTCTACACCCTATCACCCCCAAACCAACGGGCAAGCGGAGATTTCAAATAGAGAGATCAAGCGGATTTTGGAGAAGATGGTGAAGCCTAATAGAAAGGATTGGAGCACACGATTGGAGGATGCTCTGTGGGCCCATCGGACCGCTTACAAGGCACCCATAGGGATGTCACCCTATCGGGTTGTCTTTGGTAAGGCGTGCCACCTGCCTGTGGAGATAGAGCACCGTGCATATTGGGCTGTGAAGCAATGTAACTTAGCTCTTGATCAAGCGGGTGAGGAGAGGAAGCTACAGTTGAGTGAGCTAGATGAGATCCGCTTGGAGGCCTATGAGAACTCCAAATTCTACAAAGAGAAGACCAAGAAGCTTCATGATAACTCCATTTCCAGAAAGGAGTTCTTGGTTGGTCAAAAAGTTTTGCTCTACAACTCTAGGCTTGGACTCATGAGTGGAAAGCTCCGCTCTAAATGGATTGGACCGTTTGTAGTCACCCAAGTGTTCCCTTATGGCACTGTGGAGATCAAGAGTGAGTCCACGAACAAGAGCTTCAAAGTCAATGGCCACCGACTCAAGCCTTTCCTAACCACCCCTTCTTTGGATGATGCACCTGTGGAGGAGGCCTCATTGGTCGACCCCACTTTTGAACAACCATGACTTAGGGAGTCTCCTTTTCTCCTTCCTTACTCTTTTTATTACACTTGTCTATATCTGTCTGATTCTGCTATTTGTGTTCCATTGAGGACAATGTGTGATTTAAGTGTGGGGGGAGAGTAGTTTAGGTTGCATATTTTGCTTTGATTTTTTTTTTAGGTTTTGCTTAGTTTTGGGCATTTTCTTGCATGTTTTTGCTTCATTTTAGTAGAGTTTTGGTATCTCGTGTCTGAATTCATGCATTTCTGTGTGTAAAGTTGCTTTTGATAATTAAGAGGTGGTAACACTGTGATAGAATTGTCCCTTTTGTGAGGATTTGAGCCTTAATTGTGGGTGGATTGCTATATATGCCACCTAATTTTCTGTCATGTGTGATTGCACTCTGGATTACTTGCACTCTAGAACTTGACTTGACTCTTGTTGATACTTGATTGCTCATGCACATTTTGAAATGATTTAGGCACTTTCTTTCTTGAATAAGCTACTAGCCATATGAGCCTACCTTGAATGAATGTATCCTTTGCTAGCCCCTTTGAGCCTTTTTATCCCTTTCCTTGTTCTTTAGCTCATTACAAGCCTATGACTGAAAAACCATGATTGTCCTAACCTTAGGGAATTTTGGAGCTTTGGAATTGTTTTGGGAATGGGTATTAGGTAAGAAGTGTGCTTTATGCTTTAATTGGTTGAGTTCTTGGTTTTGCCTCATTGGTTGTTATAGTTATGGCTTCATCTTCATGCCATTTGTGTTGTTTCTTCTTTTCTTTTTGTATATCTCTCAAAAACAAAAAAAAATAGAAGACAAAAATACAAAAAAAAAAAAGTGCAAAAATAAAAAGAAAAAAAAAGAAGAGAAAAAAAAAAAAGTGAATAAAAGGTTGTTGAGGCAAAGAGGATTGGAATTAGTGGTAGTTGATTTTGGGGTGGATTTTGCTTACTTTTTACTTATTCCCCATTGCTCCTCTATTCCTTTGGTTTTAGCTACATTCCCATATTTTTATCCTACCTTGTCCTTGGCCCCATTACAACCCTTAAAAGACCTTTTGATCATTTTGTGCATGTGTGTTGATGGTTGATGTTAGAGGTTTGTCAAGCTTATGGTTGTGTTTGTTTTTCATGATGTGCCTTGAGTGTAAATAATGATTAACCCCAAACACTTGAGTGTAAACACTTTTGAGTGATCCTTGTGAGTTTCTATCATCTTTGTGACTATCCTCTTGATGTCATTGGTTTCTTTGCATACTTGAAGTAATTGGATGATGTTCGCGGATGCTTTGACTCTTTGATCCTTAACCATTTTGTGTGCTTGAGTTTGCCCATTTCTTTGCATTTCCTAGAATTCATTGTGAAGTATGTAATCTCTTAGGTTAGCATTTCTTAGTTGTAGTCATCTTGTTGCATTATTCACTTTGGTGCATATTGATCTTCATAGTCCTATCTTTTGGTTTTGCCCAGGAGTGCAAAAGGATAAGTGTGGGGGTATTTGATGAGCATTTTATTTCCCATTATTCCTTGCATTATTTTACTCCTATTATTGATACTTGTTGCCCATTTGACATTGATTAGCTTGATTTATTGATTTAGAGTTTATTGGACTAATATTCCGAATATTGTTTAATTTGGAATTATTTAGCCTAATTAATTCTATTTCTATTTTCAGGTAATATTTGGCACAAGGACACTTTGGGAAGTTTGGAAATGAAGATTGAAGTATTGAAGTGAAGATTGTAATTTGCATTTAGGTCCCTTTTTAATTGTAATGTTCAGAATAGTGTTTCTTAGGATTTGGGCCCATGTTTTAGGCCCATTTTGTGTCTTAAGAGGGGAAATTCGTGTAACCCCCCAAGACACACTCCCATTTCAGATTTCTCACTCTCTCTCTAGGTTAGAACTTTTCTCTTGGCTCTCCCAAGTGGTGGTGGCTGCTAGGGTTTTGTTCTTCCCCATTTCTACTCGTTTTTCTTCATTTATGGCCATGGAAGGCTAGACTTCAAGGGTTAATCCCTTTGGTATTGTATTATCTACTCTTGAGCTCTTGTTATTAATGCAATTTCATTTTCTCTTCTCTGTTTTCATGTTTATCGATGTGTAGTGGTTTGCTTAATTCCATTTCGTAGAGATAATACATGAATATAAATGCTTAATTTGTATTAACTCGTAAAAACTCCAATTCTGGTTTCTGATGCTTAATTAGAAGTTAGGGTTTGGAGTGATAACTGAATTTTCGCTTAGTATTTGGTTATCACGAGTTGGACAGAGGAGAGGAGAGGAATCGATCTTTAGTGAGCTAGGATTGAGTAGTGTACGTAGCCAAAGGGGTTTGCCCGCTTTTGTTTCTGATTTTCTTAGTTTTTATATTCTGTTTATGTTTTGTTCTTCACATTTGTCACACACAAAACCCCCCCCCATTTTACTGCACACTACGTGTTTGATACTTTGCCTAGACCGATATTCGCTGGGAAACGACCTAGGATCACCTTCCTAGTACTACAGAATAAACACCTTTTATTTTGATCGGGTACGGCCTCGATCAATCCGGTTTCAATTTGTAAGCCACAAAGCAAGGATTTGGTACTCCCTTCTCTCTCTTTGTTGGTTGAGGTAAGAAGGGTTGCGTTACCTCTACTTGAGAAGTAAATTCTAGGATGCTATAGTGGTGACTAAGAATAGGGTAACATGTTAATGAACCTTAGGGTAGTCCCCGCTGACATAAATGGAGTATTTAGAATTATTAATGGAAATCACCCCTTAGGGAATAGAATAAGTACGTGTAGGGCAATGTCCGGATCAGATGAGCATATTTAGGATATTAATTGGCTAATATTGAACGAAAATGTAGAAAAGTATACACTGTAACACAAGGGAGAATTTAAGGATAAATGTAACATCCCAAAATTTAATTCCAAGTTAATTAGGAAAAACCGAAGCTAGAATTATGATAAGAACCATAGGAAAACCGTGGGTAGGAGTTAAGTGTAGTGTCATAGAGTTAGAATTGGCCAAATAGGAGTTTTCACTAGAGTAATCGATTACTCTGTAGGGGTTAATCGATTACTAGCCCTCTGGTGAAAACACTTAAATGTTGCAGCATTGATAATCGATTAACTCATAGAATTAATCGATTATTTTGGTGAAGTAATCGATTACTTCAGATGACTTAATCGATTAATTGCCCTCTGTCAGAAACACTAAGAAATGTTGCATTGAAGGGTAATCGATTACTTGGGGTCAAGTAATCGATTATTTCAAGTCTGATGCAGAAAATAAAAATAAAGTTTGAGGGCAGAAACGTATTTTCACCCTTATATCTCCCTATTTCAGCCACATACCTCCTCCTCCCTTATCCATTCGACCTACTTATTTCTCTCTCTTGTTTTCACGAGTTCTCCCTCTCTTCTCCTCCCCCCACACGCATTTCTTCTTCTCTTCTCCATTCCAAATCACTTCCCACCACCATCAATCACCTCATGGCTCACCTCTAACCTTCATCCATGGCAAACCACCTTCTCCTTCTTCTTTTCTTCTTCTCTTCCTTTCCTTGGTGCTTTTTCCTTTCTCCATCTCTCCCATGGCTCTTTCTCCCTCCTTCACTTCCATCTCCATCAAAACCACCATAAATAACTCAAAACCCTTCATTTCAAGCCTAAATTCATGAGACCCACCTTCCCCCTCAAGTCCTCTTATGCGTGGCTCTCTCTTTCTCTCTCCTAGGGCTCTTTTCTCTCTCCTCCAATCTTGAAGAACAGAGTGGAGATCGGTTAAGATAATGGAAATCAAGGTAGATCCGAAGTAGATTTGAAGTCTTTGGAGCTTTGTGTGGGCTCTCTCCTTCTCCAAGGTAAGGGGAGTCTCTTTTCCACACTTTGAGTTAGGGATTGTTGGGGTATATAATAGGATTTGGGCTAAGTAGTTGAATTGGGTTGTGGGTAGCAAAATAGCACCTGTAAAAGTGGTTTAGGAAGAATGAAGGTATCTTGATTTAAGTTAATAATTTAATAATTTAATGATGTAATTTAATTGTCATAAACTGCTAAAAACTCCCTTTATGTATGTTGTAATTGTAGGAAGTGAAGAACCCTAGGGAGTTGACTTATATTTAAGCACTCTGAGACATACCTGAGTATGTCGATTGATCTGTGGTATATGCTGTTTGTTGATAATTGCCAGGTTCATTATATGTGTGCGAGATGAGTGTATCATGACTAGGTGCTAAATCAAGTGATAATCTAATAATGTTGGCTAGGAGGTGTTAAAATGAATAATGGATATGAGAGAATATATAATGCAAGCTAGTAGGTGGTAGAGAGAATTCGTGTTCATAGGATTATTGCAGTGCCTAAATGATAAACTGTTCACTCAATTATGAACGTATTAGCTAGAATGCGAAAGTGAGGTTTTAGTCTTAGTTTGGAATATATGTTTTTATAAATTGTATTGATGAATTGTACTGGAACCTAAATGATGTAAATTAATTGTTGTAATGTAATGTATGAAAGTTGGAATGTTGTAAGTGTTGGAATGTAAATCTTTGCTGCTTGATGGAAATGGCTAATTGAAATGTGTGCATTGTGGTGAATGTGTTTGTGCTGTGAAGGACGGTTGAATTGATCATTGGGACATTGGGACACTAGGTGTTCCTGCTAGGTGTACAAACGCCCCATTAGGGCCAAACGCCCCATCAGGCAAAAACGCCCCACTAGGTGTAAATGCCCCGTTAGGAGTCAATGTCCCGAATGATCAATTCAACGAAAACTAAAAGACTGGAAAATGTGAAAAAGACCAAAGTATGTAAATTGAATATGCTAAGGAATCTAATGAGTATGAGTAAAGATTATATGTATCAGTCCTAACGGGTGAGGCCTAGTGGGTGATAGTCCTGATGGGTGAATAAAGTCCCTAATGGGTGTACAAACGCCCTAGCAGGAGCAACCAAAATACCTAGTGGTACAATCTAAGAGAATAAAAATCAATTATGATTTAAGTAAATTGTAATTTAAGGACTAAATATAAGTAAGCGTCCCGGTGCTCACTTAAGCTACGACAATGTGAGGTCACGGGCAGATTATAAGGTTGTACCCTGGTGCTCACTTAAGCTACGGCAATGTGGGACCAAGATAAATTAAAGGAGATGAAAATGATTTTGGAAAATATGAAAAAGTGAAGCATTTTGTTATCCATGGCTTGATTTGATTATGATGCTTAAGTTTCTATTATGTGCTCTTTAATTATCTGCTAATTCACTGTGTTGCGAAAAGGTCTCACCCTTATGTGGTTAATATTTTAGGTGAATGAAGAGGAGCTTGAGGATCAGAGAGTGTCGCAGCAGAAGTTATGGAAAGAAGGAAAATTTTATGTTGCTCTACTCTTATTGTAATTGAAATACCCAATTTCATGTGTAAACTGGACTTATGAAAAGAAATTTTAAGTTTCCCATTTTAAATTATTAAACCTTTTGAATAATACTTTTAAATAAAAGCTGGGTGTTACATTTATGGTATAAGAGCAGTTCCTTCCTTTCCGACCTGAGGGAAAGTGGTCCCGATCTCGCTGCGAACACTCTCGTCTCAAGCTTCTTCCCTAGAGGTGAGACCCTTTTAAGTGAAAATTTTAATATTGGGTGATTTGTGCAAATGTTTGATAATAAAGGAGAATAGATTGTGATTCTTTGGGAACCTAAGTAGGATCCCTTAGGGATTCAAAGAATTACATCCTATAAGAGTGGCACTTTTGTAAGCAGAAAACTTCAAAGGTGCGAATTGATTCTTGTTAAAGGGATGTAAATTCTAAGTTAAGTTAATTAAAGGCTAAAGTTTCTTACAAAGGAAATCTTACTAATTAATAACGGAGTGCATAAACTTAAGCTGGATAGCGAGGGCTATTACCACTGATGGAATGTAGTGACGGAAATGGCCAATCCGATATTGCATTTGTCGGGAGGTGACGTCGTTGAAATCTAGGAGTTTGTGCATCATCGTGAATTAGTATTTGATTCCCTATGTATAAAACTTATGTGTTGATTCTTTTATGTATGTTTGCTTTGCTAAATGTTTTGTGTGTGATTTTAAAGTGTAATTGTTGAGTAATTTGGTGTCAAAGTAATTGAATCGGGATTAGAAATGGAACCGCATGGAATAAATAAATTGTGAATCCCGAATAATAATCCAACCAAGTGATTAAGGTCACGGTGATTCGATTAGTATTTAAGAGAAACGAAAATAAGGTTTATACTAAATTATTAAGCGGTTCTGTAACTAAACCTGATTCAAGCAATTGTGGCATCAAATGAATATAGGCATCGGGAACTAATAGATCGGATTTAAACCATTGACTCGTATTAATTTGAATTACAAATAAAAACAAATTTTATGCCCAATGCGAGAAGTGGCTTGAATTCAATCCAAAGAGTTCTCGAAATATGCTTACATGTGGAATGGTGTAGTGTTAAAGTAAGCGGACCAAAAATTAGAAGTGGAATCAAGAGAATAGAAATGATTTACTAACCCCGATTCTAATCTATTCGAGTGACGTAGTGGCACCGGTTAGATTAGACTCCATAAAAACAATAACAACATTTTATTGAATTCATGATTGATTCCACCACTAATTTGATTCCGGTGACTTTGACATTAATCGAAAGTCAAGTTGAAGCTTCTAATGATTGAACTTGAACCCCGAGCTTTTATAATAAAACTTTTTAACGAAAAGAGATTTATTTAATCGAGGATGGGGTTAAAATTCGACATAGAAGTTCTTACCTCACTTTTGATTACATCATTGGTAGTGCATTTGGTATATAGGAAAAAGTCTATGTTTATGTGGAAATGAACCTAAACTTTCAAAAAAATTTTCAAAATGATTTGGGATTAATAACTATTCAATTTCCCTCTTTATGATTGAAATCCCAAATTACTTTCCACTAAGCATTGACTAAAAGTGTTGTTTTTGATGAAATTGAATTTTGTTTGTGTATGCTCGATTGATATGTGTGCTTGAATGTCTTTGTGTAAAGTGAAATTTGTATTTGATGCTTGTGAGTGTTTAAAATGAATTTCAAAGGTTTTCACCGAACCACAATCATTCTAAATGGATCGTGAGGTCGCACAACAAATTTTTAAGATACTAGTAAGAAAAACAAGGATTTCTAAGTGATCGAGTGGTGAACTTTGTAACCAAATCACACATCGATCAAATAGGAACCCTTATTATGCGACTCAAATCAATTCGGAATGAAGACTCAAATTTTAAACTTGAAGTAAAAAGGGAATGTAATTGTCTCAACTTTTGAAGATTAATTAAAATTAAATTTTTCCAAGTCCGAGGCACATTCCTTCTTTCTTTGAGTTTATTCATCTTGGGTGATTTTTCACTCCTTCATCTAGGATCTCATGAAATTAGATGAAGGTAGCTCTTCATGGTAAGGTGCATGATTAAAAGTTTTATTGAATTTTTAAAATGAAACAATTGGTTTCCTCATCAAGAGAGGAACCTAATTTGCAAAAGAATTTTGTTTTTATAAATGTGTCATCATTTTCTAAGTGTTCCACTAGCATGGGATTCTTTTCCTAAATTTTAAATCCCCATACCTAGTGATTTTTCAAAACAAAGGTTTTAAAGACGTATGTGTTTGTAGTTAAGCGTTTTTGGGGTAATCAGGGTTTTTATATAAAGGGAAAACTAAGTTTTTGGGTTTAGGCTGTTTGATTGACTTGGAAGAATTGATATAGGCACCCTAAGGTAGAATTATTGTTTTATGTAACATTTCGGGCCAATTGGAGCAGGTCATTGTTTTTAAGCAAAATGAATTTAATATACTCTAATCGGTTTGAACATTTTACATAACCTTGGGCTAAGAATAGGTGATGTCCCATCAAATTTTGAAGCCAATTGGAGTTGTTTGCTATTTTAAATGGATTTGACATAGGTTCACCCCGACCATTACAAATATTTTACAAAGTGGTCATAGGGTCAAAAGTGAATCTAATGAACTCTGATTGACTTGAAGATTTGCTATAATGTTCTTTTAGGTACAGGGACACTGTCTTCCTATTCTTCACAAACCTTGGGGAAATTGAATTTTTAGAATGAATTTTTGGTGGCAAGTTATGCAAAACCTTTTGCAAATGCTTTTAATATATGTGATGATATTTGTGAATGTGTTTGTAGATGTAAGTGTCAGCCCTAAGCTAGACTAGGAGTAGTTAGGAAGGAAGCCAAGTTGAGTTGTGTTTAGGTTTGAGATATGTGATGTTGTGGATTGTTGTTGTGTATATTTGAATGATATCTATGTGATTTATGTTTGTTTGATTGTTGAATGTGGTTGATTAGGGTCTAGGAATAGGATATAAGTGGTAGGTTTTGGAGGTAGATTAAAGTCAGCCTAAGCTGGTATTAGTGTGTAGGGCAGAATAGAACCCTTTTAGAACCTTCGAAGTAGAATTTCGAAAGGAACTCAGTTGATCTTAGAAATCATCCCCAACTTTCTTGTGAAGTCAAGCCTGAGTTTAGAATCCAAGAATCCTTTGGGAGTCTTGCTAGAGGGACTCCTGAAATAGTTAACCGAGAGCAGTGTAAGCTTTAGCAAACCTGATATAGTCTCCACGTCGAGACTAATCAAATCAAACCATTGTCGGTACTCTTCAACGAGCCCAAGAGTCTAATGGCGTATACATGCGGAATGATATGCCAATCCCAAGTGGGGGAGTAGAACTAAGGTAAGTAATTTGCTTAGCTTAGAAAACCTTTTTCTGGGATGGTTCTCCAATTAAGGATTTTGAGCGGAATTTCAGGGACGAAATTCCGATAAGTGGGGGAGAATTGTAACATCCCAAAATTTAATTCCAAGTTAATTAGGAAAAACCTAAGCTAGAATTATGATAAGAACCATAGGAAAACCATGGGTAGGAGTTAAGTGTAGTGTCATAGAGTTAGAATTGGCCAAATAGGAGTTTTCACTAGAGTAATCGATTACTCTGTAGGGTTTAATCGATTACTAGCCCTCTGGTGAAAACACTTAAATGTTGCAGCATTGATAATCGATTAACTCATAGAATTAATCGATTATTTTGGTGAAGTAATCGATTACTTTAGATGACTTAATCGATTACTTGCCCTCTATCAGAAACACTAAGAAATGTTGCATTGAAGGGTAATCGATTACTTGGGGTCAAGTAATCGATTATTTCAAGTCTGATGCAGAAAATAAAAATAAAGTTTGAGGGCAGAAACGTATTTTCACCCTTATATCTCCCTATTTCAGCCACATACCTCCTCCTCCCTTATCCATTCGACCCACTTCTTTCTCTCTCTTGTTTTCACGAGTTCTCCCTCTCTTCTCCTCCCCCCACACGCATTTCTTCTTCTCTTCTCCATTCCAAATCACTTACCACCACCATTAATCACCTCATGGCTCACCTCCAACCTTCATCCATGGCAAACCACCTTCTCCTTCTTATTTTCTTCTTCTCTTCCTTTCCTTGGTGCTTTTCCTTTCTCCATCTCCCCCATGGCTCTTTCTCCCTCCTTCACTTCCATCTCCATCAAAACCACCATAAATCACTCAAAACCCTTCATTTCAAGCCAAAATTCATGAGACCCACCTTCCCCCTCAAGTCCTCTTATGTGTGGCTCTCTCTTTCTCTCTCCTAGGGCTCTTTTCCCTCTCCTCCAATCTTGAAGAATGGAGTGGAGATCGGTTAAGATAATGGAAATCAAGGTAGATCCGAAGTAGATTTGAAGTCTTTGGAGCTTTGTGTGGGCTCTCTCCTTCTCCAAGGTAAGGGGAGTCTCTTTTCCACACTTTGAGTTAGGGATAGTTGGGGCATATAATAGGATTTGGGCTAAGTAGTTGAATTGGGTTGTGGGTAGCAAAATAGCACCTGTAAAAGTGGTTTAGGAAGAATGAAGGTATCTTGATTTAAGTTAATAATTTAATAATTTAATGATGTAATTTAATTGTCATAAACTGCTAAAAACTCCCTTTATGTATGTTGTAATTGTAGGAAGTGAAGAACCCTAGGGAGTTGACTTATATTTAAGCACTCTGAGACATACCTGAGTATGTCGATTGATCTGTGGTATATGCTGTTTGTTGATAATTGCCAGGTTCGTTATATGTGTGCGAGATGAGTGTATCATGACTAGGTGCTAAATCAAGTGATAATCTAATAATGTTGGCTAGGAAGTGTTAAATGAATAATGGATATGGGAGAATATATAATGCAAGCTAGTAGGTGGTACAGAGAATTCGTGTTCATAGGATTATTGCAGGGCCTAAATGATAAATTGTTCACTCAATTATGAACGTATTAGCTAGAATGCGAAAGTGAGGTTTTAGTCTTAGTTTGGAATATATGTTTTTATAAATTGTATTGATGAATTGTACTGGAACCTAAATGATGTAAATTAATTGTTGTAATGTAATGTATGAAAATTGGAATGTTGTAAGTGTTGGAATGTAAATCTTTGCTGCTTGATGCAAATGGCTAATTGAAATGTGTGCATTGTGGTGAATGTGTTTGTGTTGTGAAGGTCGGTTGAATTGATCATTGGGACATTGGGACACTAGGTGTTCCTGCTAGGTGTAGAAACGCCCCATTAGGGCCAAACGCCCCATCAGGCAAAAACGCCCCACTAGGTGTAACTGCCCCGTTAGGAGTCAACGTCCAGAATGATCAATTCAACGAAAACTAAAAGACTGGAAAATATGAAAAAGACCAAAGTATGTAAATTGAATATGCTAAGGAATCTAATGAGTATGAGTAAAGATTATATGTATCAGTCCTAACGGGTGAGGCCTAGTGGGTGATAGTCCTGATGGGTGAATAAAGTCCCTAATGGGTGTACAAACTCCCTAGCAGGAGCAACCAAAATACCTAGTGGTACAATCTAAGAGAATAAAAATCAATGATGATTTAAGTAAATTGTAATTTAAGGACTAAATATAAGTAAGCGTCCCGGTGTTCACTTAAGCTACGGCAATGTGAGGTCACGGGCAGATTATAAGGTTGTACCCTGGTGCTCGCTTAAGCTACGGCAATGTGGGACCAAGATAAATTAAAGGAGATGAAAATGATTTTGGAAAATATGAAAAAGTGAAGCATTTTGTTATCCATGGCTTGATTTGATTATGATGCTTAAGTTTCTATTATGTGCTCTTTAATTATCTTCTAATTCACTGTGTTGCGAAAAGGTCTCACCCTTATGTGGTTAATATTTTAGGTGAATGAAGAGGAGCTTGAGGATCAGAGAGTGTCGCAGCAGAAGTTACGGAAAGAAGGAAAATTTTATGTTGCGCTACTCTTATTGTAATTGAAATACCCAATTTCATGTGTAAACTGGACTTATGAAAAGAAATTTTAAGTTTCCCATTTTAAATTATTAAACCTTTTGAATAATATTTTTAAATAAAAGCTGGGTGTTACAATAAACCAACTAAACTTGGGAGTAAAAGAAAAAAAGGGTAAACGTATTAGGTAGAAAGAATAGAACTAATAAGCTGAAAGATAATAAGTAAAATAGTAAGTGAAGATTTAAATGGGATAAAAGAGGAATTAGAATGTGGGATAAGGAATACAAGCGGAGTCGAAAATGGGAATGGAAACCAAATAGTGAATTAGATGTAAAAGAAAATAGATAATCGGTAAGAGAAATTCTTAAAAAGATACTAAAGCAAAGAGAGAGTACGTTGTTAGGGAAGTTAGATAAAATGTTGTAAAATGATAGGGGAACTGAGCTAAGTTAAAAAGGGGTAGTTAATTTAAATAGGGCAAAACTATTAGACTAGTCCTGTAAGTTATTTTTTGGTTGCGATTTCGTCCCTTAACTTTTTTTCGTTTCAAATAAATCCGGAGGTTTGAAACTTGTTTCAAATAAATCCTTCCGTCCAATTTTGTTTTAACACCGGTAATGGGAGCCTCCTATGTGGCAACCAATGGTCTTACAAGTCTAAAAATCAACGTTACACCCCAAAACGATGTCGTATGAGACCAAAATAGAAGCTTATTGGGCTATCCCTAACTGTTTTGGTTTTCTCTTTTGGCCTCATATGACATCATTTTGGGGTGTAACGTTGAGTTTTAGCCACGTAAGACCAATGGTTGCCACATAGGAGGCTCCCATTAACGATGTTAAGACAAAATTGGATGGAAGGATTTATTTGAAACAAGTTACAAACTTACGGATTTATTTGAAACGAAAAAAAGTTAAGGGACGAAATCGCAACCAAAAAATAACTTATAGGACCAATCTAGTAGTTTTACCTTAAAATAGAGTATATGACCAAGTTAAGAGTTAATTATAAGTAAGAATAACATTATTAAAGAGAAACTCTTAAATAGAAAAAGATAAAAGAAGGGTCAAGAGACTAAAAGAATTAAAGAGAACTAAGGAACTAAAAGTAAAGAGAAAAGACTAAGATGAATTAATGATGAGAAAGATAATAAAAGATAAATGGCGCAGGTTGGTCGTGGTGACCCTGTGGCCCGATAAAACTAAAAGGATAAATGGTGCAGGTTGGTCGTGGTGACCCTGTGGCCGAATAATAATAAAAGATAAATGGGTGCAGGTTGGTCGTGGTGACCCTGTGGCCGAATAATAATAAAAGATAAATGGTGCAGGTTGGTCGTGGTGACCCTGTGGCCCAATAAAAATAAAAGATAAACGGTGCAGGTTGGTCGTGGTGACCCTGTGGCCTAATGAAAATAAAAAGGTAAATGGCGCAGGTTGGTCGTGGTGACCCTGTGGCCAAATGATAAAAGTGAAATGAAAAAGAAAAAGAAAAAAAGAAGAGAAGAAGAAAAAGAAAAGAAAAGAGAATGTAGAAATAATCATAGAACTAAGAATGGAAATAAATGAGTGAATGAGGTAAATTGAATAGCGAATTAAGAATTAAAAGAATGTGAGAATAAGAGAAGAACTAATGAAAATTAAATGTATGGAAAATTATGAGTAACTGATGTCAATAATAGGGTAGGCTTAGTTTATTGCTATGTCCTCTTGGGTTAACAAACTTAGGCCTCTGAACTCCTCGATCAGAATACCTCTTTAACCATCATTGAACTTACATGAATAGCCTATCAACTCAATCGTCTGCAACTACGTTTGCTATGCCAGGACGATAATGGAGCTCAAAGTCATAATCTTTTAAAAACTCCATCCATCGCCTTTGTCTCACATTCAACTCTTCCTCTTCTTATTGTCATTCATACTTTCGAACTTCAAACTTGTTCATGAATCACAACCTTCTTATCTTAATGCTTATCGTCTCTTTTGCATCGTCCAGCTCAATTCTCTACCTTTTCTAATTGGAGTAGCTCCTCAATTTCAACTCTCGATTAGTCCATAAATATTCTGATTCAAGCCTCTTAAATCAATTTCAATGATGAATCAAGGCATTAAGTTATTTTTCCACATTAAATCCTTTCCTTAAATTTTACTTAGGTAATTGGTATTGAGTTTGGATTGGAGGAAGATGTCTACTGATACCAAAATTTTCTTCACAAATGACTTAAATTTTTAGTTGAAGCTTTCATCTTCTAACCAGTTTCAAGAAACTCTAACCGGTTGATGAAGTACAGTTTTAGAAATTAAACCAAAGAATTTCAAAACCATTTTCTTTACATCATCCAATCCAACTCAAAATAGGATTTAATCATACTCTAATACCTTGATTCCAACTGAATTCATCACTGAAATGATTTAAATCATAGTCTACTCACATTTTCCATAATTCCTCTTGGACTAATCATATTATATTGGGGTATAATCCATCACTACCCTACCATAATTAAACAACATCCTATCATCCAATATCATCAGTTGATCTTTCCAAGTCAACTTGGTCAGAGGCCATGCGATCTTAGAAAATCCTTAAATTCTCCGGCAATAGTACCCAGCCAGCCCTAAGAACTTCTTACTTTAAAGATCGCATGCCCTGCAAACGTAACTTCGCTCAACTAAAACTCATCTTTGGTGAGCTTAGCACACAACTACTCCTCTTGCAGGATTCTCAACACCATCCTGAGATGTTTCTTATACTCCTCCGGATTCTCAGGATAAACCACAAACAAATCCAAATAAGATCTAAAGGTCCAGTTCTTATAATCCATAAAAGAACAAGTGCATTAGTCGATCTGAACGACATTCTTTCCTACTCATAATGTCCGTATCGAGATCAAAAATGCAGTCTTAAGTGTATCCTTGTCCCGAATCCTGATTTGGGGTTAATCCAACCTCCAATCACTCTTAGAAAATACTTAGACTCCTTTAACCTGGTCCACCCATAACCTCTTAGCAACTTCCCTATGTGCTTCTTTCATTTGACCATTCCCGATGATACCATATCGTAAGGGTAGTAGAGAGAGAATCAGTTTCAAAAATTAACTTGATTCCAAACTCTATCTCTTTGCTCAAGGGTGAACCTAACATCATTTCTTGTAACCAAGATTTCTTTAACCTGTAACACCCCAAATTTTCGTCTCCCAAATAACCGAGAAATTAATTATAACAATTATTTTATAATTGAATTATATTAATTTTGAAGGTTTTAGTTTTTGTACATCATGTGCTTTTATATATATAAAAATATGAGATATATTTTTATATGGTTATTTGGTAGAAAAATATGAATATTGTAATTTAGTCCTTGGGTTGGGACCTAATTGCAATATTAAAAAGATTGTTGAAGAAAGAGTAATTAAATTATTAATTTTTGAATTTTATCAGTATGTAACCGGTTAGAAGGGCTGTGTAACCGGTTACACGATGAACTCAGAAAACTGCGTTAGTGCGTTTGATGAGTAATCACGCGGTTTAACCCAGAATTCGCCACGAATCCCACTCGATTCATGGTGGGAGACGCGTGTCGCTATGCATGAGAGGCCAATTTCTCTATAAATAGTGGAATTGCTGAAGATCAAGGGTTGATTGCTGCAATTCTTGTTGAAGGGTAATTAGGGTTCCAAATTCGTTCTGAGCAATTCGTCTCCTTGTTTGAGAGTTAGAGAGTGAAACACACCTTTCTGGAAAGCTTAAATCAAGAGCTTTCCAGTGATATACACCTTGTAAGTTGAGTGTTCGTGTGGGTGGAGGAATCAAGCTTGGAAGCTAGGAGTTTGAGTCTGAGTTCTCTGTTGTTCTGGTTCTGGAAGCTGAATTCCAGATTCGATTTTGGTAAGCATAGTTAACCTTTAAGTCTCAAACCTCTTTGATTCTCTGGTGCATGTTACCTATATTTAGTCCTAATTGTTTCCCCCAATTTATTTGGCCAATTGCTATGTCAAATCTTCTGGTCTTTGGACCCTGTTGATAAAAATCGTGGCTGAGAGAAGAACTGCGGATTTAATGGAAATATGTGTTGGAGCCTTTCTCTCTGCAATGTTTTGGATCAAGCACGAACCTAAGGTAAGGGGGAAGCTTACTATTTGCTAGAATGAGGAAAAACATGTTGGTAAATAGGATGAGTCACCAAGAGACTCTAAGGGCATAGTTGGAATTAGTTTTATGGCTTGGAGGCCAATTTAAGCTCATTTCTGTTTTTGAGCAATCATAATATGATGCATGCAAGCTGTTGTGATGACAATTTCATGACTTAATTTGATATTATGTGAATTGATGCATTAAGTTGTGAAATATGTGCAATTATGTGCAATGTGAGTATCTAAATTGAATGCATGCAAGGTGAATGTGTTTCTGTGGTTAAACATGTTTACTTAAGGTATATGAACTCTTTTGAATGTTGAAATTGGTTAGATTTGAGTAATGAAAAGAATGGTTTGCAAAACTTCATAATTCAATGTGCTGACTGCACAATCTAACCGGTTACTCGATAATTATAACCGGTTAGACACTGTAAAATTGTCAAAGAAAATAAGTTTCTGAAATCAGTTCTGTGGTCTTATCAATATTACTCAAATCTAGACCCTAATTTCACTGGAATTCAATCTGAAATGAAGTTGATTTTATTGTAATAATTTAGATTGAAAATTGGGAGTTAATACCTTAACATCAAATGATAATTTCAAGAGGAAATTATGCATAAGTGAAATGGGATTATGACTTAGATCTTTTGAATGATATTATGTGTTGAACTTGAGGTATTTTGATATGCTAAGACCTTGTCATTGGATTGAGTAGAGAATTTAAGAAAGGATTCTTTGAAAATCAGTGGTTTTGTATTCAGGTCTGTAATTCTAACCGGTTAGGTGATGATGTAACCTGTTAGTACCTGAAAACTTAAAAATAAAAGTTAAGTTTTGAGTAAGGATTTTGATATCAATGATTATATTCTCTCAATCCAGGTCTATGAGCATAGGTTAAATTTAAATTCAAGGGTGAATTTTATGAGTAAAGCTATACCTCAAGGTATCATTCAAAAGTTGTGTTTTTCTAAGTCATAATAGCGGAATTGATGGAAAGACCAACCTTAGGAATTATGTATGCAATGCATGCATAGAGAAAGGTAATATAATAGGTTGGCAAGGATTGTTTATCATGTTCTGGGAACATGGCCCTGTACTCTAAGAGTACCAAACTGATGCAACCTACTTGATGACACATTCCGGGAATGTGGCCATTGTCTGGGACATAGTTTCTTGGACACGTTCTGGGAACGTGATGCACACTCTAGGAGTGGTGCTTGATTTTATTCCAAGTATGGTTTGCGATACGTTCTGGGAACGTATGTTAGTGTTCTGGGAACACATTGGTATAATAATGGAATTAAAGATAAAACCAACCTTGATGATTGTGCATTCATATAGAATGGAAGTTTGGTTGGTAGGAACGTTTATCATATTCTGGGAATATGAGGAGGGTACTCCGGGAGTACCAAATTATAACCTACTTGATGACACATTATAGATATGTGGCCAGTGTCTGGGACCTGGTTTTATACGTTCTGGGAACGTGATGCACACTCTTGGAGTGAATGCTTATCATCCAAGTATGGTTTGGCATTACGTTCTGGGAACGAATGTCAGTGTTCCGGGAACACAACGGTGTATTGGATGGACGTCCAAGATGGACTTTTAGAGGCCTCAGTTGTGGAAGGAAATCATGCATCATGCCACCTGCATTGAAAGAATTATTATGATTAACCGGGTGTGCTCATATGATTATGCATCATGATTTGCTACATGTTAACTTGTGGATGTTAGTTTTATTCTCATTTGATTATGCGAATATGTGTAGCTAACCCCCATGCCCTTATTAGGTGTTGATCATGCATCTAGCTTGCACAAGATTCAGTAAGGGGAGATGTCCCTTAGGTGCATGCAGAGTGTAGAAATTGTGGGTTGGGAACCCGTTGTGCAGATATCGAGGATCCGACCAGAAGGATGTTTGGACAAGGGACCAGTGACCAGCTCTATAACATTTCTATTTTTAATAGAATTTATATGATACATATTTTGGAAAAAGGTATCATAAAAGGAATTCAGTTTCATCATAATACTTATTTTATAATAATGGACTTGTTACACTTGATATATTTTGGGAGGGTAATATGGTGATTTTACTATGTTTCCGCAAACTCTGATTTTACGAGTCACCTTCATTATTAATCAAGTGCTTGTGATAATAAATTTTCCAGGGAAGGGATAATTTCTTATTTTCAGATCCTTCTCCAACGATAACAAGTCCAAGTATTCATAAACTTATTACTTTTCTCTTAAAGTAAGATGATATGCAAGGAGTGTTACATAACCCACTTTTTCCTTCCCTGCTGCCCAGAAGAAAACACATGGATCTATTGGATTCCATATTCAAAGCTTGGAAATCCTAATACAGAGTTGTTCTATAGTCATTAATCATGATCACTTGATCCTTCGGCTCCCGAACCGTGCTTAAGATCAAATGAAATCATGACACAGGTAGATAGACAAAGTCTAATACCTTAATAGAACGATTCAGACATACCTTGGAAACAACTACAAGAAGATTTGTAGGAGTCTCCACTTTGAGGTAGCAGATTGGGTAAGGCATAGAGCAACTTTGATCACTACCCTTATCCAAAAGGAACAAAAGAAAGGATAGCTTTAGAGTTTAACAAACTCAACAAGGTTGATCTTTAAGAAGATAACTGCCCTACACTCGGTCTGAAAAGTTGATTAACTTTAACACGAGTGAGGGTAAACATTCCTCCTCAGAGTCAAGGACTTAACTACAACTCCTTAAGATTTCCTTATCACTGATTCTATGAGAACGGAATAAACCAACACTATGGTTTTAGGTTTACCACATGTCTAAAGAAAAGCATACAACTATCATACTTCTACTTAGACTACATAGAACATTTCTTAATAACAGAATAAGCCACTTATCTAGAGCCATTACCCATAACCTTATCTCTAGTTTGGAAGTATATGAAAGCATGCTTCCCAGGAAACATTGCAGATATCGATGACCAGCGTATTGGACCACACACCCAAGGACCAAGAGTCAGGACCATTGCTCTGATACCATAAAAGTGTAACACTCCTTGTATATCATCTTACTTTATAAGAAAAGTAATAAGTTTATGATTACTTGGACTTGTTATTGTTGGAAAAAGATCTGAAAATAAGAATTATCCCTTCCCTTGAAAATTTATTTTCACAAACACTTGATTAATGATGAAGGTGACTAGTAAAATCAGAGTTTGCGGAAACATAGTATAATCATCATATTACATTCCCAAAATATATCAAGTATAACAAGTCCATTAATACCAAATAAGTATTATTATGAAACCGAATTCCTCTTATGATACCTCTTTCCAAAATATGTATCATATAAATTTTATTAAAAATAGAATTGTTATAGAGCTGGTCACTGGTCCTTTGTCCAAACATCCTTCTGGTCGGATCCTCGATATCTGCACAATGGGTTCCCAACCCACACTTTCTACACTCTGCATGCACCTAAGGGACATCTTCCTTTACTGATTCTTGTGCAATCTAGATGCACGATCAATACCTAATAAGGGCATGGGGGTTAGCTATACATATTCGCATAATCAAATGGGAATAAAACTAACATCCACAAGTCAACATGTAGCAAATCATGATGCATAATCATATGAGCACACCCGGTTAATCATAATTCTTTCAATGCAGGTGGCATGATGCATGATTTCCTTCCACAACTGAGGCCTCTAACAAAGTCCATCTTGGACGTCCATCCAATACATCCTTGTGTTCCCGGAACACCGACATTCGTTCCCAGAACGTAATGTCGAACCATACTTGGATAATAAGCATCACTCCCAGAGTGTGCATCACGTTCCCAGAACGTGTAGCAAACCATACTTGGATAAATAAGCATCACTCCCAGAGTGTGCATCACGTTCCCAGAACGCATACGTTCCCAGAACGCATAAAAACCAGGTCCCGGACACTGGCCACATATCTATAATGTGTCATCAAGTAGGTTGCATATCAATGTGTTCCCAGAACACTAACATACGTTCCAAAAACATATAAAACCAGGTCCCAGACACTGGCCACATATCTATAATGTGTCATCAAGTAGGTTAAAATTTGGTACTCCCGGAGTACCCTCCTCATATTCCCAGAATATGATAAACGTTCCTACCAACCCATCTTCCATTCTATATGCATGAATGCACAATCATTAAGGTTGATTTTTATCTTTAATTCTATTATTATACCAATGTGTTCCCAGAACACTCACATACGTTCCCAGAACGTATCGCAAACCATACTTGGAATAAAATCAAGCACCACTCCTAGAGTGTGCATCACGTTCCCAGAACGTGTCCAAGAAACCATGTCCCAGACAATGGCCACATTCCCAGAATGTGTCATCAAGTAGGTTGCATCAGTTTAGTACTCCTAGAGTACAGGGTCGTGTACCCCGAACATCACAAACAATCCTTGCCAACCTATTTCATCACCTTTATCTATGCATGCATTGCATACACAATTACTAAGGTTGATCTTTCCATTAATTCCATTATTACGACTTAGAAAACACAACTTCTGAATGATATCTTGAGGTATGGCTTTACTCATAAAATTCACCTTTCAATTTAAATTTAACCTATGCTCATAGACCTGGATTGAGATATTGTAATAATTGGTAATCCTTATTCAAAAACTTAACTTTTATTTTTAAGTTTCAGGTACTAACCGGTTACATTATCACCTAACCGGTTAGAATTACAGACCTGAATATAAAACCATTGATTTTCAATGAATCTTTTCTTGAATTCTCTACTCAATCCAATCACAAGGCCTTAGCATATCAGAATACCTCAAGTTCAACACATAATATCATTCAAAAGATCTAAGTCATAATCCCATTTCATTTGTGCATAATTTCTTCTTGAAATTATCATTTGATATTAAGGTATTAACTCATCACCTCCAATCTAAACCAAACAGTGCTCAAACACATAGTTTTAGATTGGTCTTTGTATGAAATTTTAGCTTAAACTTGAGTACAAATTGTATGGACATTTAGCAAATTTCAAAAATTCATTTTCTTTGAAAATTGACAGTCTCTAACCGGTTACAGATTTCGACTAACCGGTTAGATTAGGCAGAAATACACTGAAAAATGAGGTTTTTCATACCATTTTCTACCATACTCAAATTTAACCAATTTCATTCATAAATAGAGTTCACATACCTTAATTCTAGTGTGTTCAACCACAGAAACCTATCTATATTGCATGCATTCAATTTAGATACTCAAATTGCATATAATTGCACATATTTCACAATTTAATGCATCAATTCACATAATATCCAATTAAGCCATGAAATCAACATCAACATAGCTTGCATGCATCCAGATAACATTGCTCAAAAAAACAATTGAGCTCAAATTGGCCTCCAAGCCATTTAACCATTTCAACTTATGCCCTTTGAGTCTCTTGGTGACTCGTCCTATATTCTACCACAATTTATTCTCATTCTAGCAAATAGTAAGCTTCCCCCTTACCTTAGGTTCGTGCTTGATCCAAAACATTGCAGAGAGAAAGGCTCCAACATAGATCTCCATTAAATCCACTACATGCAGATAGAGTTGGACAGGGTACCAAAACCAGGGAAATTGACATGCAAAACCCAATTAAGAATTGGGGAAAATAGTCAAATTGAGTTCTCTGCAACATGCACTAGAGGTAGTAATAGATTTGAAACCAAAAGGGTTTGTGTGCTTACCCAAATCGAGCTTCAATGTCAGCTCCAGAAATCAGAAGCTGAGGTTTGACAGCATCAACACCTCAACTTGGCAAGCTTCGTTCTCTTGATTCAGGGACTCTCAACTCACAAATTGTATATCAATACAAAGCCCTTGATTCAAGCTTTGTAATGGTGTATCACTCATGTTCTAAATCTCAGAAACGAAGGAGAATTTCAGAGACGAATCTCAGAACCCTAAAAACAGAGTTTCAACCCTTCTATCAGAAAATCAACCCAAATTCATCAACAATTTGGGTTTTTATAGAGAAATCAGACTTGCATGCATGGCGACACGCGTTCCTCAGCGTGATTTGAGTGGGATTCGTGGCGATTTCTGGATTAATTGGGTGATTACTCATCAAAATCCACTAACCCGGATTCTGAGTTCATCGTGTAACCGGTTACAAAGCCCTCCTAACCGGTTACATGCTGATAAAATTTAAAAATTAATAATTTAATTACTCTTTCTTCAAAAACTCTTTTAATATTGTAATTAGGTCCCAACCCAAGGACTAAATTGCAATATTCACATTTTTGTACAAAATAACCATATAAAAATATATCTCATATTTTTATATAAAAACACATAATGTACAAAAACTAAAACCTTCAAAACTAATATAAATCAATTATAAAATAATTGTTATAATTAATTTCTTGGTTATTTGGGAGACGAAAATTAGGGGTGTTACATTATATACCTCAAATTCCACTGATTTCATCATTCAAAGTCTAAATCACAATTCAATCCCATTGGAGCATAATTTCCTCTTGAAATTATCTCAAAACATTAAGGCATTAACTCCTCAATTACAATCTGAAACAAACAGTACTTATTTACATGTTTTCAGATTGATTCCAAGTGAAATTAGAGTATAGACTTGAGTAAAAATGGTAAGAATACAGGGCCAATTTCAAAAATTCATTTTCTTTGAAAATTTACAGCATCTAACCGGTTACAAATTTCGAATAACCGGATAGATTATGCAGTCTGTACATTGAAAAATGAGGTTTTGCATAACATTCTTTTCAATACTCAAATCTAACCAATTTCAACAATCAATAGAGTTCACATACCTGAATACTAGTATGTTCAGCCACAGAAACATATCTATCTTGCATGCATTCAATTTAGATACTCAAATTGCATATAATTCCACACAAACACAACTTGATATCACAAAACTCATAATAAGCCTTTAAATTATGATTCAATCATCAGAATAGCTTGCATGCAGGTTATTAACTTTGCTCAAAAAGAATTGAGCCACAGAAATGGCCTCCAAGCCTTTTATCCTAAACACATAATGCCCTTTTGAGTCTTGGTTGACTCAAATCCTAAAACACTTGATTTTAGTCTCAATCTAGTATAAGGTAAACTTCTCCCATACCTCAAAGTCGTGTTTGATGAGTATAATCACTGAGATTGAAGAAAATCCACAAACTTCACAGAAATTCTAGGTTCTGCTCTCAACCACGTTTTTCAGCAACAGGGTCCAAACACCAGGGATTTTGACATAGAGATTGACCAAACAAATTAGGGAAAACAATTAGGACTTGCTCTAGGTAACATGCACTAAAGAATCGAAGTGATTTGAGGCTTAAAAGTTACATGTGCTTACCAAAATCAAAGCTTAAACCCAGCTTCCAGAAACAAGAGAAACACAGAATCAACTTTCCAACTTCAACTTCCAAGATCGATTTCTCCTTCCACACACACTTTTGACTTACAAACTTTATATCATCACAAAGCTCTGGATGTAAGCTTCGTGTTTGTGTATCACTTGAAGCCCCACTCCTCACACAGAAGAAGAATCAGACCAGACGAATCAAGAACCCTAAACAGAGCAATTTCCTCACACTTGGGCAAAATAGCCTCAATTCATCAACCATGGATCTTTAAATAGAGGGATTTGCTTAACATGCAGACCGACACGCGTTTCCCACTATGAATCGAGTGGGATTCGTGGCAATTAAGGGGATTAATCAAGTGATTACTCATCAAACGCACTAACCCAGTTTCTGGGTTCATCGTGTAACCGGTTACAGGGCATTACTAACCGGTTAGATCAGTATAAAATTTAAAAATTAATACTTTTTAAATCTTTCCCTCCAAGAACCTTTCTAATATTACATTTAGGTCCTAATCCTAGTGTAACACCCCTAATTTTCGTCTCCCAAATAACCAAGAAATTAATTATAACAATTATTTTATAATTGATTTATATTGGTTTGGAAAGTTTTAGTTTTGTACATTATGTGTTTTTATATATAAAAATATGAGAAATATTTTTATATGGTTATTTTGTACAAAAATATGAATATTGTAATTTAGTCCATGGGTTGGGACCTAATTACAATATTAGAAGGGTTTTAGCAGGAAAGGAATTAAAATCTTAATTTTTGAATTTTTTTGCACTGGAGTAACCGGTTACCAGTGCCCAGTAACCGGTTAGTGAGTGCAGACAGCTCATAAGAGAAAATGGAATTTGATGAATAATCAAGCCAAAACCCAAAAATTTGCCACGAATTCATCCTTCTCTTGGTGGGTTAGGACGTGTCAACATGCATGGCTCTCTAATCTTGCTATATAAGGCCATTAAGCAGATCAAAGTTGGGGTTTTTGTGAGTGTGTTGGTATCAATCTCTGTTTTAGGGTTCTTGTTGTGTTTCCTTCGATTCTCCTTCTTTGTTAAGAGTTAGATTTCGAGCGATATACCATTACAAAGCTTGAATCAAGGGCTTTGTATTGATATAAGGTTTGTGAGTTGGGAGTTCCTAAGCTAGGAGAAATCGATTCACGAAGTTGGAGGTTCGAAACTGTCACAGTTCTGTATTGGGTTTCTGGAACTGACTCTGAGCTTCGATTTTGGTAAGCTCAAGCCTTCTCTTGTTCTAGACTTGATTTCCTTTCAAAGTTCATGTTGCAGGGTTTTGATAATGACCATTTTCCCTAATTTTCATGTCCATTTCATGTTCCAAATTCCATGATCAATCTACCCTGTCAAAACGGTTCTTGTTTGAGGAGGAGCTTTGGGTGTTTGGTGTTCTACCTCAAATCTCTGCTCAAATTTTGTTCAAGCACGAACCTAAGGTAAGGGGGAAGCTTACTATTTGCTAGAATGAGAATAAATATGTTGAGAAAGTAGGATGAGCCACCATGAGGCTTAAGGGCATTAATTTTGGAATAGGATATTGGCATGGAGGATAAATTGAAATATAACACTTGTTTGAATAAGTTTAATATGCTGCAAGTGAACTTATTTGATGATTAAACCATGCTAATTCTGAGTACATGTGAGTTTGATACTTGAAGTTGATGAAATTGTGGTTTTTATGCATAATGAGAAATGGAAATGAAATCAACAAGTTTCTTGTTAGTTTCAGTGTTCAAACATGTTTAGTTTATGGCAATGAAGTTCTGTTTGGGGTTGGTTTGGGTTAAAATGAGGTGTGATTGAAAATGGTATTGAAAAACCCTCTTTTTAGTGTATGTTCTGCAGTCAGTAACCGGTTAGTGACTTGCAGTAACCGGTTACTAGTTGTACCTGAAACTAGAAAATTGAAGAAAAACAATGAAAAAGCCATTTCAATAATCTTTCTTTTAAACCCATCTCAAATAACTTATATTAACCTAGCTTATGGTAACTACATGTATTGTATGAGCATGGTGATTTAATGAATTGACGGAATATTGTATAATCATCATAATGTTATATATGGAAATTATATGTGATTTATGTATGCCTAATATATAAGTTTTGAATACATGAATTTGTGACATGTTGAGCATTGGAACATGTTTATATTAAGGTAATAAAACTCATTTTATGCCTTGAATTGGATTGGAATTGAGTATTAAAGAATTGGGTATGTCAAACCCCACTTTTTAGTGCAAATTCTGCAGTCAGTAACCAGTAGTTGCAGTAACTAGTTACTAGCTGACAACATTAAGAACAAAACAATTTTTGAATTGTTTGAATGATTCCTATCAAATGTACTCAATTCTAAGTCAAATTTCAGAGGGTCTATCACTATAATTTAATGACCAAGGTGTTGTTTAATTATAGTTGAACTTCGATGAGTTTATGCCTTAATGTTTATGATAACTTCAAAGGGAAGTTTATGGAATTGTGCTTTGAATTATGACTTAAACAATATTTCAATGATTAGATTTGTTATGGTTAAGGTATTAAGTTAGAAAGGAAGTTGTGTTGGGTCTGTAATCGAGAGAGCAAAGGAAAAGGATTTAAAAATCAAGTGTTGCATTTTATGA
The DNA here is from genome assembly GCA_037953625.1 of Crotalaria pallida. Lineage (NCBI taxonomy): Eukaryota > Viridiplantae > Streptophyta > Magnoliopsida > Fabales > Fabaceae > Crotalaria > Crotalaria pallida. Next base: position 43,071,281 of record CM075650.1, on the reverse strand, counting down.
ATTGATACGGTCTAAACCAGTTAGAAGAGGTTGTAACCGATTAGGACCTGAAACTTTGACAAACCTTAATTTTTCCTTATTATGTGATGTTGATGATTATGAGAATGCTCTCTCTACTCAAGCACAATGTTAATTACCTAGTTAAGTTCAACGGTGAATTTAATGAAGTATGGTAATTAATTTAATACCTTAAATTTATCATTGAAATGAGTTTAAGACTTAAGTCGTATTGTTAATTAATTAATTGCGATTAAAGGAAAGACCAACCTTAGTAATTGTGTGTGCATTCATTCATAGAGAATGGAGATTAGGTTGGAGATTGGGTGTTGTTCTGGGAACATGACCCTGTACTCTAGGAGTATCAAACTAATGCAACCTACTTGATGACACATTCTGGGAATGTGGCCATTGTCTGGGACATGGTTTCTTTGACACGTTCTGGGAACGTGATGCACACTCTGGGAGTGGTGCTTGATTATATTCCAAGTATGGTTTGCGATACGTTCTGGGAACGTATGCTAGTGTTCTGGGGACACATTGGTATAATAATAGAATTAAAGATAAAAACCAACCTTAATGATTGTGCATCCATGCATATAGAATGGAAGATGGGTTGGTAGGAAACGATTATCATATTCTGGGAATATGAGGAGGGTACTCCGGGAGTACCAAATTTGTAACCTACTTGATGAGACATTCTGGGAATGTGGCCAGTGTCTGGGACCTGGTTATATACGTTCTGGGAACATATGTTAGTGTTCTGGGAACACATTGATATGCAACCTACTTGATGACACATTCTGGGAATGTGGCCAGTGTCCGGGACCTGGTTTTTATGCGTTCTAGGATCGTATGCATTATGGGAACGTGATGCACACTCTGGGAGTGATGCTTATTATTCCAAGTATGGTTTGCTACACGTTCTGGGAACGTGATGCACACTCTGGGAGTGATGGTCATTTATCCAAGTATGGTTTGGCATTACGTTCTGGAAACGAATGTCAGTGTTCCGGGAGCACAACGGTGTATTGGATGGACGTCCAAGATGGATTTTGTTAGAGGCCTCAGTTGTGGATGAAAATCATGCATCATGCCACCTGCATTGAAAGAATTATTATGATTAACCGGGTGTGTTCATATGAATATGCATCATGATTTGCTACATGTTGATTTGTGGATGTTAGTGTTATTCTCATTTGATTATGCGAATGTGTATAACCAACCCCCATGCCCTTATTAGGTGTTGATCGTGCATCTAGCTTGCACAAAAGTCAGTGAAGGGAGATATCCTTTAGGTGCATGCAGAATATAGAAAGTGTGGGTTGGGAACCCTTTATGCAGATATCGAGGATCCGGCCAGATGAATGTTTCGACAGAGGACCGGTGACCAGCTCTATAACATCTCTATTTTAATAGAATTTATATGATACACATTTTGAAAGAGGTATCATAAGATGAAATTGGTTCATAATAATATTTATTTGGTATCCATGGACTTGTTACACTTGATATATTTTGGGGGCATAATATGACTACTTTACTATGTTTCCGCAAACTCTGATTTTGTTAGTCAACCTCATTGCTAATCAAGTATTTGTGAAAAGGAATTTTTAAGGGAAGGGAAAATTCTTATTTTTAGATCTTTTTCCAACGATAACAAGTCCAAGTATTCATAAACTTATTACTTTTCTTATAAAGTAAGATGATATACAAGGAGTGTTTCACCAAGGACTAAAATGCAATATCCATATTTTTGAATTTATTTGCCATATAAAAATACATTTACCTATTTTTATATTTCAAGGCTAATTATATACAAAACATAAACTTGGAGAATTTATATAAATTAATAATAAAACTTTATTATTAATGTCCTTATTATCCGGGAGATGAAAATTAGGGGTGTTACATCAACAATCTTACATCTCTTCTCATAAACTTTCTCAGAATAGCAACATAACTCTTTTTGGAACATCAACCCTCTGGCTTCACTTTCTCAACGGAGGAGCATAGCTCAACTCATGACAAGTCTCATTCCAAGTAATCATCAGCGGAGGAGCAAAGCTCAACTCATATCACATCTCATTTCAGTAAACAACAACAACATTACTTTGATCAGCTCTAGCCCATCAACATCATTATCATCAGCTCTTGCTCAATAGCATTATTCTCATCATCATTACAATACTTTTCGTTCACATCAAAACTTAACTCTTACCACATTCTTAGGACTTTCATGATATCTTAAATCTTTTCACAATCTTAACTCATATCGTTTCTCGATGTCTTATCAAAGTTGCCTTATCCAATAAGGACTTAAACCCCAACCGGGTGTTACATCTTTCTCTTTGTTGCTTTTACTTTCAAGACTTCTTGCATCATTATTAATACCTCATTCGTCTTTCTTTTCAATCATAATTCATCACTTTCACAAACTTATTCATATCATCTCATTTTCAAGACGTAACAGACGTCCATCAGCATGTTACTCTTATTAATCAACAATTCAAATATCATCATGCATAATTAAACAGATAAGCATAAGCATGCTAGTTCAATTCATCATCATATAATTTCATCACATAACAACATGTGGTGTTTGTCTCCTTCGTATAAGTGGCCACACAAACACAGACAATTGCCACTATACTACTGACTCAGAACCACCAAGTTCCGATCTTTGAGATGATCCGGAACGTCCTAATAAATCACCTAAATACCACGGTGTCTTAGGAAAGCTTCTCTCTCACCTCTAGTCCCAGCAAATAAATGCACACGATCTTCGCGGGTCCTTATCGCTGTCAGCTGCTCCAATCCCCCGTCTTTACCATTCCTCGTATTAGACAGAGCACGTTTTTATTATTAACTTATATAAGAAAATCTTCCCTTGACTCAAACACATTTCATTCCTCATCGATTAATTTAAAACACGCTTATTTTCTTAAAACAACTCTAACTTTTCCCAAATCAAATATCGCTTGAAAACCATACTTTAAATCACATGAGTACACTTTTAAAGTTAAGAAACAAATCCAAACAATTCTGGACAGAAAAGAATTGTTTTGCAAATTCACTTTAATAAAATCCGAAAACAACGTAAAAGTACTTTTGCTTCCCAAACATTCCTTATTACAAAACCAACACTTTGTTACCTTAAAATTCAAGCTTCAATACTAAAAATAAAGCTAGGGCAGCCATCAAACACAATCCATAAATTCAAGTTATTCATAGACAACAACCTTACAATCAACTAGTCTTCAAAATTATTTTCAAATAAACACTTTCACAATCAAACACTTTAGCTTTTACTTTCCATATAGGTCATACACTTTTCAAATATCAATTATTATTTAACAAAATAATTTCCCATCCTACTAAACCCTTCAAGGCCGAATCATGCATCAAGGCCAAACAACAATTATAAATTTTTCTAACATCCCATAAATCATCAGAACAATACTTTTTCATTTTCATATTTACCTACTTTATTAAAAAGGGACCGAATTGAATAAGCCAAAATAAACCAAGATTACAAGTCCACATACTTTAAATCAACACATGAAACACACTCATTATCACAGGTCATTTCATGAAAAAGATTCTTAAACCTAGTTAGACATGCATTGGCCGAATATATGCACAAGTCAAAGCAAAGATTTATTCAACATCAAAGACATAAAATCATGAAATTATTTCTTCCTTTTTAATTCAAAAACCGTGGGCTCAACTTGGAAAATTATCAAACTTTAACTTATTTTCTTAACTTAAATCAACATATTAATTCAAATACCATATCAAAGTCTTATTTTTCAAGCCTTGGTAATTTCATGCATGCATTCAAGGTCCTTAGATTAAACAAATATTAACATCATGTGCTTTAAATGATGATCAAAGCATGATTTCTTATTTCTTTTGGGTTTGGCCGAATCATCATCATATCAAAGACAAGATTTTTGTTTCATTTTACAACATGCAAAGATTAAAGTTCATAGATCAAGTCATATACTAGCTCACACCAAATTTTAAAACATCATTTGCCTTCTTCCAACATCAAACCGAAACATCATCATCATCAAACAAGATTTCATCTCAAATTCTTTTGCATGCATAAGGTTAAACACTTAGATCAAATCCTTTTTATACTAAAAATCATTTTTAAAGCTTGCTACCCTAATTATCTCTCCAAAACCGTGACATGCATCAAAGAAAAATCAAATCTTTTCACTCAAATTTAACATGCAAGGATCAAGTTTCATGCTTTGTCATAGATCAAGTATAGATCATGACATGCATGTACACACATCGACTAATCTAAGTATAAAACCAAGATGCAATCATCAAGGTCTTAGCTTTTTCACAAAATATGCAAGGATCAAAATAATCATAGATCAAAATAAACACTTTCATCTTACTTTTCAAAGAAACATCAAAATTACATTTCAAGATCAAACATCAACATGCATGTACTTAGATCTTACACATCAAGTCATAAAATCAACATAAAAATACAAATCAAAGATCAAAAATCATTTCAAATAAAAAGGGACCAAAACCGTGAGCATCATCTAAGTGGATGCATGTTCATTTCTTTGTTTTCAATCTTAGATCCGGGTAGAAATAGGTGTAGAAAGACAAGAGAAAGCTCAAAAACAACATGCAAAAGAAAGAAAATTACAAGCTTACAAATTGTTACATGAAACTCTCAAATTTTCAAGATCTTAAAACAAAATTTTCTAAGAAAGATAAGGGTTTCTACCTAAGCTTGATTTCCCTAAGCTCCACACACTTGATCTTTCAAGAAAAATCTTGAATAAAACTTGAATCTTCTTCTTCCTCTTCTCCTCTTCCTCACGGCCTCCCTCTCTCTCTCTCTCTAAGAGTTTGATGCCTCTTAGAATTGTGTTTGTTTGAAATGAAGATAGGAGAATGGTTTTAGGGAAAAATGAACTAAAGCTAGGCTTATTTATAGGCAATTCGTGGACTCCCTCTTTTGCCCTTGGTTAATTTCGGTCCATGTGTTAAGGTGGAGGGCAATTTTGGCATTGAGAAGTTTGCATGGGTGAATCTTATCAAGGAGACATCAAGGAGTAATTTAAGGCATTAGGTCTTACCACTCATCATTTTGTTCTCTACATCACATCTCCTAATTTATTTTTCATAGATTAAATTTTACTTTTAATTTCTTAACCTAGAAGAAAATAAACTTCCTATTCTCCCCTCATGTTTGCCACCTATACTGTAACACCCCGCATTTTTCCCGTACGTGCGTAAACGATTTCGTCGAAATAAACATTGAAGTTTTCGTGATATAAGAGATTTTCAGAAAATATTTTACACAAGAAAGAAATTAAATGATGATTTTCAAGGATTTTTATAAACCAAATGTTTTTATAAATGTGAAGTGAATGATTTTGTTGATTCGATTTATAAGAAATCAGTGGTGATTTTATTAAAAAATGATTTTTGTTAGAAATGGAATTTTTGGGTCTGTTAACTTTAAAAAAATTCGTAACTTTTTAACCGTAACTCGGATTTTTACGATCTTTATATCAAAACGATCGTCTTGAAATCTAGATTTTGAAAATGTAATTTTTGAAATTTTCTGAGTTGATTTATAAAAATTTATTTTCAGAGTTATAAAATACGAGTTTTAGAGATGGTATTTTGAAGAAAACAAATTTATTGATTTGGCATGAACTTTTATGTGATATGTGTTTGATTTTATGTGTGTGTACTGTGTGATGCATGAAATTAATTGTGTGAATGTGATTAATTAAAGAGGTGATTGCATGAATTAGTAACTATAATAGGAAATGAAAATGTGAAGCATGTATGTGTGTATATGTGTGATACGGTTTGTATGTATGAATATATATATATATATATATATATATGTATATGTATGTGATATACATGTATGTGTGTGTATGTATGTTAGGAGTATAATTTTTCTAGAGACTTGGAGGTTAAGAAATTAGGAACTAAAGGAACCAAACCAAAACCAAACTAAGTTAGAATGTAACCAAACCCTAACTAGTTTTAAGCCTAAGGTAACCCCTAAAGTCTTAAGCCTATGCTACCTTGTCCCCTTGTATATGATAAAATCCACCCATGCAAATTTATGCAAGCCCAAAACCGCCCCTCCCAATTATGTGCAACCGAACCAAAAATCTAAGGGCAAAGAGGGAATTGTGAGTTAGTCTATTTATACAAGAAGCCTTAGTGCATTTCACCCATTTCATTTCCTTCACACCAACACAAACACAACTTCTAAGAGACTCATCCAAACTCTTAGAAAGAAAAGAAAAGAAATAGAGAGAAAGAGAGAGTGGTGGCCGTGAGTTTAGAAGGAGAAGAAGAAGGAGTTCAAGCCCAAAACCTAGGAGTTCTCTTGAAGATCTAAGTGTAGGAAGACTAAAAGCTTAACCTTTATCATGGTAGGAACTAAGATCAAGAAGAAGAGTTGTAATAATTTAGCTTTTCTTTTTTTAGTTTATAGATCTACTTCTTATTTCTTCTTGCATGTTGTTTTTATGTGTTGATCTTCTTTATTCATGGACTTTTAAGGACTTTAAAATAATTGTAATATGTGATCTTTATACTTTGTGTTTCGGTTGGAATTTATTTTGATGGATTTAATATTTTTCTAACTAAAACTCTTAAAGTTCTAAAGAAAAATTAAGCTTTTTGTGAAACCTAAAATGGATCTCTTTGCATGTCCACTTTTCTTTATCTAAACCGTGATTATATGTGTTTATATGATGATTTGATGAACGAATCCATGATCTAAACTTGTTTGTTTATAAAGTGAAATTTTTGGGTTTTTGCATGTTAAATCTTTGTGCTAAAATTATGATCTATGTGTATTTCCATGAATGATTTCATGATCTAAATTTAATTTGTAAAAAGGTTTAATTCTTTAGCTTTTCATGTTAGATCCTTTTGCTAGATCTTGATCTATGATGCGTCTTCACAATTATTTGTTGAATAAATTTATGATCTAAACTTGCTTTGTGAAAAAGTTTAAAGTTCTAGTCTTGCATGTTGATTTAATGATGTTCTTATTTGATTTAAATTTGTGCATGTTATTTTTCAAGAGAAAAGACTATGCTTTCTTTTGTATGTGTCTCGGTTTTAAGAGGAAATTAAAGTAACAAGTTTTAAATGGATTTTTGGGTATGAATATGTTTTGATTTAGTGCTTAATCTTGTGCATGCTTGATTTTAATGAAAAGATCATGTTTTCCTTCTTGAGTATGTGTTTCGGTTTTTAAGAAGAGAATTAAAGAAACTAAAATAGTTTTTCAAAGTATAAACATGTTTTAACTAAATGTTTGATTATGTGCATCTTTTATTTTTTTAGGAGGCCATTCGACCATGGTTAATAAAAACTAGGATCCATGTTTTTATTTTATAAAAATTGATGCATGTATGCTTTAAGCCTAGATCTAATAATTTCAAGCACATGCATGTTGTTTTCATAAAGTTAAAATTAAGTTTTTATTTTTGTTTTGAGAAAATGATGAACTTGAGTTTATGATTGAAAAAGATTTTGATGCATGAAGTATGTTGCTTTAAAAAAAATTTTGCCTACATGATTTCACTTGATTTTTTTTACCCTTGCATGTTGAAAATGAATGAAAAACCATATCTTTCTTATATGTAGACTTTGAGCCATCCTAGGCTTAGGTAGAGATCTATGTTTGTTCCCCATATAGGTTGCATGCATGAGTAGGTTATTTGAATTTAAAGATTCTAAAGCACATGCAAGAAGTAATTAAATTTAAAAGGAAAATATGTGTGATGATTTGTGATTTAATTTGTTGTGTTGATTTTGTTATGAAAATGAAATTAAAATTGTTAATTTTCCTATGGCATGCTCACGGTTTTAGTCCAAAAGAAAGAAAATAATTTCATGACTTTATGTTTTTATTTATGCATTTAATCTTTGCAAATTATATGAGTATAATTCGGTTAATACATGTTTAAAATCGTTGGACAATTGTTTTCATGAAATGACATAGGATTATGATTATGTTCTAGGTGCTATGTGTCTGAATGAGGATGATGTGTGTTTACTTTTAATAAAAATAAATAAATTGATTTGATTATGTGAAAAGATATTTAGTTTTAAAAATTTCTAATGACCATGTGTGATTCGGTTTTGTTAAGACTACTTAAAGGATTAAGTTAAATTATTTTTCAAAGAGTAATTTAATTTATTTAGTTAAGATTATAATTTAATTGATGATAATGTGACTTCCTGTGTATATGTTTGTGAATGATTTGAATAACTTAAATTGATTTGGAAAATTTTAAAGAACCTTCTTTGATCAGTATCATATAATGTCTAGAACTTAAATAAATCAAGTTGATGGGTTTTGAAATTTTGCCTTTTTGTATTTGATTTAAGAAAGAATTTCAAAGAGTTATTTTCTTAGAGATTTCATTCAGTGTTTAAAGAAAATAATATTTTCAACCAAAGTGTTTTAAATTAATAAGAATGAATTCGGTTTTTAAAAAAAAATTTCTTGAAAGGATTTTTGGGTTTGAAACCTTTTTGGTTATTGGTAATGTGTTTTCAAGAAAGAAATGGTTTCAAAGTGTTTTAAGATGAAATTAAGAATTCACGTGAATCGTTTCTAACGCACGGGGAAAAATATCTAGTTCGGGTGTCGAACGCGAAGGAAACATGGCATGGTTAGCGACTGGAAATCTTGGAAAGTTTTTGGGATGTGTCGTCATCCAGGTGAGTGAGAGTGTTGTGATCCCGTAACGCGGTTGCTCGCAATTCGAGTAGACGGATTGCGAGAGTACTGCGAATTAGGCAATGTAGATGTTCGTGCTACATGTTTATCTATTCTGTTTGCATACTAAGTGTTTATTTATTGTGCATACTTTATTTTGTTGAGAAATTGTTTGATTATGTTGGGATCGTGAAATGATGATGATGATGGAACTGTGGAAGTAATAAGATAAATTGAAAAGAGAAAAGAGAAACGAATGAGAAACATGAGAAATAATTGATGAGAAAGAAATATGTGATGAGATGAGAATGAAGAGAAAGTATGAGAATGATTGAGAAAGAGATAAAGCGTGATGCGAATGGAATGCAAAAGAGATAAAGAATGAAAGAAAGTGAATTGATATTTGAGTGAAAAGAGTTGAGATTTGAAAGAGAACGTGGTTGTGAAAGTGAGATGTGGTTTGAGTGGAGATATGATTCCTCGTTCATGTTTTTGGAAAGAAGCTTAGTGTTGAGTTGAGCTTGCTCCTCCATTAACACTCATCCAAAAATGTGATTGTTTTTGAAAAGAGATTTTTGAAAAGCTTTTGTGAAAATGGTATTTTTGTGAAAGTTTTTGGAAACATTATTTTTGAAAAAGTTTTGCGAAAGGATTTATGAAATGAGGTTTCTGAAAATGTTTTGTGAAGTAAAGATTTTGTGAAATCATGTTTTCGAAAAAGTTTTGTGAAAGGATATTTTGAGAAAGACGAGGAATAAATGCTGATGATGTTGATGAGTAATATGTTGAGAATGAGTTTATGGGAATGGTGATAATGAGAAAGTGATTTGAGGCAGGATGCCATTGGGATTTAGGGGGAATGGATTGCGTTTAGTGGTCGGGCTTCGTTGAAGGGATGCACCAAGGACGAGCCGACTGTTAGGATTAAGCCATTAAGTAAATCGTAAAACATTAAAAGACTTTAAAAGACATTTACAAACGCGGTGAGGCATGAGTGTCGTATCGTAGTAGTGGAGAGGAAGGTACCCCGGATATCAAGGATATTCGGGTTGTGAATGCAATAGGGTAAGTTAGGGCAGTAAAACGCCATGAGGCTTTGAGTACTATTCTGGGCGGAATGAATCCCACATGTGGCGTACTAACGTGGTAGGGACTGGGTCTAATGCCGTGGTAAGTTCTGCACCCGGGACCGGAATAGTGCTGTCACCCCTATGGCATTTCAGAAACAGTGAGAGGGACTGGAACGGGGCATTTGTGATTGCCGCTGAGAGCGTGCCTTGATTATATGATATGAATTGATTTGAGGCTGGGCCTCCTGGTCTGGGACCATTTGTTTGTGTGACAGCTGTCGTGCCCGCGTGGTAAAGGTCCTGTACTCCTGTTTGCTTCCGACTAGGTTGGGTGGTTGACCGAGGAGATGTAGACGTGTGTGAGCTCAATGATGGTTCCCCCTCATCATTGATGCTAACCGATATTAATAAAACTTAAAAGAAAAAGATGTTTCAAAGAAAAGTATATCAAAGCATTAAGCATTGAATAAGATTTATAAGATGAGAGAATTCTTGGAATAAGTAATAAGTGTGGAAATTATGAGGAAAGAAGGAACGAGAATAGTTGTGAAAGCTGATGAGAAAGATTTTGGGAATGTCATGATAAGAACTTGAGTAAAGCATTTGTGTTTATGATGATGATGGTGATGACTTTATTACGGTTGTGATTCATATATGCTATATGTATAACATGTTACATGTATATGTTGATGATGATATGATTGCATTAGAATAAGTGTCTAGATTATACTGTTTTAGTTATCTGTTCATTTTTATTCAATCTACCCTGAGACCGCATGGTCAACCCGTTAGTGTTCGGAACACTGACTCTCTCCTACCTTGTTGTCGTATCGGCAACCGTTGATATTGCAACGGGTAGATGGCACAGCGGAAGCGTGGTGGGCTTCATCAACCAAAGTTCGGAGTTAGACGACAAGTAATAGGAAGCATGACTAGAAGCTAGGAATTCCCCTGACGGAATGTACTCCATTGTAAGTTCTTAGTTACCTTAGCTCTACCATACTGTACCCCGGCAAATGGTTTATTCAATATTGATGTTTTGAAACAAGTACATGGGCATTATTTTTAAGATGATGTTTTCGAAAACGGGTTTCCAAGTGCGGTGTCTTGTGACATCTCGGTTTGGAACTTGAAAGGTTTATGCAACATGAGAATATGAGTTTTAAAATGTAACTATGTTTTGGAAACCGAATGTTCTCATGTTGTTTAATACTTGTATTTTTTTTTAAAAAAAATGGCCCTAATTTTCACTATTTTTAGTTTAAGTTTCAAGTTGCCGAATCGGGGTGTTACATATACACACTTATACACAATTTCAATTTTCATTTTTCTAATCACACACATCATTCAAATATTAAAATGCTATTCTACCTTAATGAAAATAATAAGATGCAAAGAATTCACACATCACTCAATTATTCACCCACACATCATATCAAGTACTCATTTTATTTTAAATTCACTTTAACTAAAACAATTAACAGCACTACCTGGATATAGATATAGCCCTCATTTCATTTTCTAAAATCATATTTTCATATATAAAAGAGATCCTAAAAAAAAAAAGTTCATTTGAGGTCTTTAACTATTTTTACTGATTTAAATACTCAAAATTCGTTTAAAATGCATCCAGAATATAAATTTTTGTAAATGAATCCATAAAATTATAAAAGTTAAATTTTCAAATTCAACATTTAAATACGATCATTTTCATATATAGATCATAATTTTCGGACGCACGGTTAAAAAGATATGAATTTTCAAAGTTATCAAATCTATTAGAGTTCACAAAGAATTTCACTTCTTAAAGAAATCTCAAATAATGAAATCTTCGGCTTTAAGTCCATGAAAACACTCATCTTCACATCAATACATCTATTGTTAATAAAATATATCTCAAAAATTTATTTAAGAATGACGAGGAATTTGCGGATCGTCACAACTAGTTTTTCAAAAGAATTTAAAAGTTTCTATTTTTGAAGGGTTAATCGATTACCTCCCTAAAGTAATCGATTACTTCAACTTTTATTGAAAAACGTGTCAGAATCGTTTTGATTTATTTCCAGATTTATTTTTACATAAATGATTCTGATTTATTTTCGAAAATTCGAAATTGATTTTAAGTTTGAATTATTTCCTTATTTGTTTTAAGAATCAAATCTTTATTTTATTTCTTAAATCATTTTGATTTGCTTTTGATTTTAAAACTTATTACAAAATCATATTTTATTTTATTTTGATTTAAAGTTGATTTTAATTTGTTGGTTTAAATCTTTTCGATTCATAAAAGTTTTATTCTTTTAAATTAAAATCACTCCAACATTTGAAACAGATTTTTTGATTCATTCTTTCATCTGATCATTCATGTATTCTTCCTCTGCTACTCTTCTCTCTGAAAATCACGTTCATACTTTTGGAAGAACTCTAAGAACTCTTGTTGGCCTTTAGACTTCAAAAGACAACTTCATTATCATAGAGCATTGATTGTTGTATCTGTGTTTTGAGAACACATTATAATTGTTGTAATCACTCACATTCAATTGTACTGAACCTTAGTGGTTAGGGAGAGAATCCCATAGTTGAACGTTGAGGCGTTCGTAGGGTGAGGAACCCTGCTGTGTGTTGTTCAGGCCCCTAGCGAACGGAGGTTCCTAGTAGTGTGCGGTGTGCTCTCGGTTGTAATTGGGTGCGGCTCAATTGCTGGTTATAGAACTCTCAAGCGGGTCGCTTGGGGACTGGACTAGGCCTTTCGACGGGAAGGCTGAACTAGTATAAAATTTCCGGTGCAAGCTTTTCTATCCCTATCTCTTTGAATTTCCACATATTTCATTTATTTACGTTTCCGCACTACTCTTAATATTCTATAAATCGTTTTCGCTCTCCTTCTCAAACGTCTAATCTCTCCAACGCAAAACAATTTTTTAATTTTTAAGGGATTTTGCAATAAATTAATAAAACTCGATTCATCCCCCCTCTCGAGATTTTGAGGCCAAACCCTACAATTACCTAAACGATAGTTTAGAACCACTACATCAGTTTGAATAACCGAAGCTACGAAAAGAGGGCCATGTCTTGGGGCCCATTCCCTTGAAGATTTGATTACAATTTGGTCTATTTCGGCAAGCTCGGTTTCGGGAAGCATGTCACAACAAGGGTCACAAGCCTTGTCAACCCAACCAGTGAAAGAAAGAGGAACCACTCCAAAGGAACTTCGAGAAGAGATTTTGTAGAATTCATGTTTGAAACCTTTGCCAAACTCATCAGAAAAGAAGAGAGAAAGAGTTTTCACAAGCATGTGCTCCTAAACACAATGGGAGGCTTCGAAAAGATAAATAAATAGATAAGGCGAACCAGACTTCGCGATCGAAGGAGGGTTATGCCCTAGGAAGCAAGCCAAACACAAGTAGACAGTTAGCATATAATAACAAATAATCAAACCACATGCATACATCATCCTTTAGCTCGGTTCACATCATAACCCAATTTACCCATTACCTATTAGCTATACCTTGGCACATCTCAGTAATTCCCCCTATCCCCTTTTCCTTAATCCTTACACTATGTTTCTCGGCCACTATTCTCTTTCTTCAGATTACCGTCTCTACCTCGGACTCATTACTCATTATTCCATTTTCACGTAGTTTACAATCTTTTACTCTTCTCGGATGCATACACCCAGTGCATGTCTTACACCATTTAAAGTCGGATATCGGAGTGTCATCCATAACTGCGAGTACCCAGTACCCGTCTTACAGCTGCACATACCTGGTATGCGTCTGACGCGATCAATGCACGCACCCAGTACGCGTCTTCTATGACCAGGAGCACTACCGCCGATCATTCTATGGAGTAAGGAGTGTCCATAACTGCGAGCACCCAGTACTCGTCTTACAGCGGTGCATCTCGGCGACTTACGCGATCAATGCACGCACCCAGTACGCGTCTGCTATGACCAGAAACATATCCCACCGATTCCGTGCTCGGAACCTTGTGTGAATCATAACTGCGAGTACCCAGTACCCGTCTTACAGCTGCACATACCCAGTATGCGTCTGACGCGATCAATGCACGCACCCGGTACGCGTCTGCTATGACCCGATCACACAACCATTTCTCTTTAATTCCTCTTATCCTTTAAATCATTTATTTAGCTCGGCCTCTCTCGGCTCACATTGTTATTCTTCCCTTAATTATTCCCATTATCCTCTTAACCATTTCTTAGCTCGGTCTATCTCGGCTAAACTCGGTAACCATTCCCTCTTTCCATTAACTATTCTCATTCTAACTCATTACTCTATCTCTCCTACATTCCATTTTTTACCATTTTCTCATACCCATTCTCACCTTCTCTCAGCTCGGTCCAGCTCGGCCACAGATATGAATAACAAATATCAAAGCTCATAAACATTTATACACGAAGTTCATAAACACGTACACAACAACAATAATGAGAATAACATCATGCAACCAATCCATCATGCAAATACCAACATATAGCATAAAACAATATTCCTCCCTACTTCATCTCATGTTTCTAGTTCATTTATTAGTTCCCTTTACCCTTTTTACCTTTCCTTTCTCCTATTAACCTATATCCATTCCCTAATCTACACCCACTCTCAGTACCCTTTATGAACACCCTAGAAACCCAAACTCAAGTAGAGGTAACACTCACTCCTTACCTCAAACCGTGAGAGATAAGAGTCGAGAGTTTGAGAATGGTTTCCTTGATGCTTGATCTTGGAGCTTCATACCCTTGAATCTGTGTCCTCTTTGCTGCCACCACAACACCACGCCGGTCCAGGGAAGATCTGAAACGGGAAGAAGAACGGCAAGGAGGAGGGTCTCCGGTTGGTACCACTTGGTGGAAGAGAAGAAGAGGTGTGTAATGAAGAGGGATCTTCGTGAAGGAGAAGAAGAGGAAGTATGAGAGTTGTGTGTGTTGGAGCTTTAGAGAGGAAATGAGAGGGAGAAACGAAGGAGAAAGAGAATGAGAAATGCAAGGTGTTGTGTTTTGTGGATTGGGCCTTCTTTTATTAATTTAGGGAAAACATTTGTGTGGCTAGGATTCATTGGCTTCTTGGGGAAGCTAGAATGTGTGGACAGGATTCATTGGCTTCCAAAGGAAGCTATGAATAGTACTTGAAAGGGACATGAAGCAATGATAGTGACATAAAGTGAATGGCAAGGACAGTGTACGGATGGTACGAATCCCAAAGGGCTACAGCTCAACATGAGCTGGCACGGAGGGGCTAGGACGTGTCGGCTAGGGTACATCAGCTCGGTACTTAGGAACAGCAATAGTCCGAGCTTCCTTCTCGGATAGGAGTGTGAGGTGTGCTGGGGTCGGCTAATCTGAACTGGACCACAGGTTCCGCGTTTTGTTCCCATCTAGCTCGGACGGGATCAGATAGAGGTCCCATACTTACATACTAGGTCGGTCTATGCTTCCTATTCCCTCACTACCCTTATAAAACCTCTACGGCTTAATCCTACCTTTAAACAAATATTTATATATACTATATACACATATAATTATATCTAAAGTTATTATATTTAACGTTAAATTTCAGGATGTTACATTCCTCTCCCACTTACAGGAATTTCGTCCTTGAAATTTAGTCGGCATTGAACAGTTGCGGATATGACTGCTTCATCTTCTCCTCGATTTCCCGAGTAGCTTCCTCCACATCATTCCGATTCCAGATGACTTTGACCAATGAGATTTCCTTTCCTCTGAGTCGTCTGACCTATTTGTCTTCAACTCGGACTGGTAGGACTTCGAAGGTCAGATTGTCCCTTAGCGGCAGCTCGTCCACTGCTATCACATGTGAGGGGTCATGAATGTACCTCCGAAGTTGCGAGACATGGAACACATCATGGAGCTTAGACAAGTGCGGAGGTAGAGCAATTCGGTAAGCTACTGGTCCGACCTTCTCCAATATTTGGTATGGTCCGACAAACCTAGGGGTCAACTTCTTTGATTTGATTGCTCGGCCGATACCCGTTACAGGGGATAGCCGAAGGAATACATGATCTCCTTCGATGAAGTTCAAGGGTTTTCTTCTCTTATCGGCATAGCTCTTCTGTCGGTCTTGCGCTGCTTTCATCTTTCCTTGTATCATTCGGATCTTCTCGGTTGTCTCGTGCACGATATCAGGACCAATCAACAAGTTTTCTCCTATCTGGAACCAGCATAGCTGTGTCCGACATTTCCGACCATACAATGCTTCGAAAGGAGCCATTCCGATACTTGAATGGAAACTGTTGTTGTAGGTGAATTCGACCAAGGGCAGAAGTGCTTCCCAGCTTTTTGATTGTTCGAGCACACATGTCCTCAGCAAGTCCTCAAGAGTCTGAATGGTGCGCTCGGATTGTCCATCGGTTTGGGGATGATAAGCTGTGCTAAACCTCAACTTTGTACCCATGGCTTCTTGCAAACTCTGCTAGAATCGGGATAAGAAACGAGGATCTCGGTCGGACACAATGCTGCTCGGAACACCATGAAGTCTGGCAATGTCCTTTATGTACAGTTGCGTCAGCTTCTCCAAGGTGTACTTCATGCTGTTCAGCAGGAAATGGGCACACTTGGTAAGTCGGTCCACCACTACCCAAATGGCTTCCTGTCCTGATCTCGTCCTTGGCAGACCCGACACAAAGTCCATCGAAATGTTGTCCCATTTCCATTGTGGAATCTCCAAAGACCTGAGTAATCCTCCTGGTTTCTGGTGCTCTATCTTAGCCTTTTGGCATGTCAAACACCGAGACACATAATCGACCACATCGGTCTTCAACTTCGGCCACCAAAATAACCTCTTCAGATCCTGATACATCTTTGTGGCACCTGGATGAAGACTCATCTTCGTCTTGTGGGCTTCTTCCATTAACTCTCTTCGGACTTCAAAGTCCATAGGAATGCAAACTCGGCCCCGAAATCGTACGAGACCATCGGGTCCTTTAGTGAAGTCGGGTTCATCCTTGTCTCCTGCTCTTTCTAGTAGCTTCTGGAGTTCTAGGTCGGCAGCCTGTCTTTCCTTCATGAAACCCACAAAATCATTGGTTACTTGCAGCATTTCCAAGACAACACTGTTTTCCTTCTTCTGTATGCTGAGGTTAAGGTCGCTAAACTCCTGCATCAACTGCATCTCTCGGACCATCATATTCCTCAGATGAAGGCTCTTCCTGCTTAGGGCGTCGACCACAACGTTGGCTTTTCCGGGATGATAGTGCAAATTGAAATCATAGTCCTTCAAGAATTCTACCCATCTGCGCTGCCTCATGTTCAGTTCCTTCTGGTCGAACAGGTAGCCGAGACTCTTATGGTCACTGAACACTTCAAACTTCGTGCCATACAGGTAGTGTCTCCAAATCTTAAGGGCGAACACCACGGCTGCCAATTCAAGGTCATGAGTGGGGTAATTCTGCTCGTGTTGCCGAAGTTGCCGAGAGGCATAAGCCACCACTTTTCCCTCCTGCATCAACACACAGCCGAGACCCTGCTTCGAGGCGTCACAAAATACGTCAAAGGCTTTGGTCGGATCGGGCAAAATCAACACGGGCGAGCTCGTCAACCTTTTCTTTAACTCTTGGAAGCTCTGTTCGCACACCTCGGACCATTGGTAGGGTGCATCCTTCCTGGTTAACGAAGTCAACAGTAAAGCCAGTTTAGAGAATCCTTCAATGAATCTCCTGTAGTACCCTGCAAGACCGAGGAAACTCCTGATCTCGGTTACCGAGGTGGGTCTCTCCCACTTAAGCACAGCTTCCACCTTAGAGGGGTCAATCGCCACGCCTTGCTCGGATATCACATGTCAGAGGAAATGTACCTCTTTGAGCCAAAAACTGCACTTAGAAAGCTTGGCGTAGAGTTCCTTGTCCTTTAAAACCTGCAACACCGTTCTCAAATGCTGCTCGTGTTCGCTCGAACTCCGAGAGTAGATGAGGATGTCATCGATGAAAACTATTACAAACGAATCCAGGTAAGGTCAGAAGATCCTATTCATGTAGTCCATGAAGATGGCAGGAGCGTTGGTAAGTCCAAAGGACATAACCACATACTCAAAATGCCCATACCTCGTCTTGAAGGCTGTCTTCGGAATGTCTTCTTCTCGGATTCGGATCTGGTGGTATCCAGATCGGAGGTCTATCTTTGAGAACACCGACGCTCCCTTGAGTTGGTCCAATAAGTCGTCAATCCGAGGGAGGGGGTATTTGTTCTTCACCGTTACCGCGTTGAGCTTTCGATAGTCAGTGCACATCCTGAGGCTACCATCTTTCTTTTTAACAAACAGGATCGGAGCTCCCCAAGGTGATACGCTTGGTCGGATTAGCTTTTTGGCCAAAAGTTCTTCCAGTTGTTTCTTAAGGTCTTCTAGCTCGGGAGGTGCCATTCGGTACGGAGCAATTGAGATCGGGCCAGCTCCAGGAATAAGGTCTATGCTGAACTCTACTTCTCTACTCGGCGGTAAGCCAGGCATTTCGTCCGAGAAAACCTCTGGGAATTCTCCGACTACAGGAATTTGGTCTAAGGTCGGCTCCTCTGTCACTTCTAACTTCGCAATAGAAGGGCCACTAAAGATTACGGTCTTTTCTCGGCAATCGAGCAGGACATGGTGTTGAGACATCCAATCAATGCCAAGGATAATATCTAGCTTAGTTAAGGGTAGACAAATAAAATTGACTTTAAATTCTCTGCCTAATACTTGGATAGGACACTCTAGACACATTTTAGAAGTGATTACAGAAGAATTGGTTGGGGTAGAAATGGATAGTTTGTAAGGCATTTCTACTAGGGATAGTTTTAGTCTGTTAATACAGTCAAGGGAAATGAAAGAATGTGTGGCTCCACAATCAAATAACACAGCACATGTAATGCTGTCTACTTGACAAGTACCTCGAATCAGCTCGTCAGCATCAGTCACCTCTTCACCATCCGTGGTATAAACTTTGCCCCTCTGCATTGGTCGGTTAACACCGGTCTGTTGAGCCTTGGTCACATTGACCTCTTCCTTCACAATATTCTCGGTACACCGAGCTGCAAAATGACCAGGCTTGCCACATCGGAAACAGGATCCTCTTGCTCTGGTCGGATCCAGACTCCAGCGTTCACCCCTGTGCTGTCTCCCGCAGTGTTGGCATATCGGATAAGGGCCAAGAACAACCACCATCTGACCACCGCTCCTCGGAGCTGTTGACATTCTGGAGTTCGAATTCACATAAGGAGTAGATCTTGGAGCAACTCCTTTTCATCTGATCGGCCCCACTGTCTTTTGTGCCGACCTGTTTCGCTTTCCGTAAGCTTTCCTCTTTAGCCCCTTCTCATAGGTGCTAGCCATGTTCACCAATTGCAAGAGATTGGCCACGTTCTGATATTCGAATGCGAGCCGAATATCATCACGGAGACCAGATTCAAACTTGATGCACTTGGTACGCTCATCAGCATCTCGGTAGCTTCCTGAATAACGGATCAAATCCTCGAACTGAGCGGCGTATTCTCCGACACTCAAGTTCCTCTGCTCCAGCTTGAGAAAAGCGAGCTCCTTCTCTCTCCTTACATCCTCGGGAAAGTACTTTCCGAGGAATCGAGCTCGGAACAGATCCCAAGTGATGACCTCATTAGCCGCCTCTAGTCCTCGGCTTTGTTGATCCCACCAGTGCTCGACTTCACTAGCCAGCACAAACTCGGCTTCACTAGCCAGCACAAACTCGGCTAACCTCACCCTGTACTCATAGGGCGGTTGCAGAGATCGAAAAATCTTCTCAATGTCCTGGAGCCACCTCTGAGCTCCATCTGGATTATAACCCCCTTCAAACCGAGGTGGTTCATTCTTCCGAAATCGGCTCAGCCAGTCGATCTCGACCGGAGCCGGAGGTTGAGGCTGAAGGGCTGCAGCTGCAGCTGCTGCGGCTGCGGCTATGTTCTGAGCGAGGTTCTCAGCCTGATTCTGCTGAGCCTGCACTTGGTTCTGCTGCAGTTGAACCAAAGTTTCCAACACAGCAGCAATTCGGTCGTTATCAGCTCGTCTCCCAGCCATGCTGCTTGGTCATGGAGAGAAAGCCAATTAACTTCCGATTAGTCAAGTAAATATATATATATAAACACATACACCTATGAGCTCTATTGTCTAACTTAGACTTCTAGACTGTACTTATTTGTCACTCTCTTGGTGAGTAACCACTGGAGTCCTTTGCAACTCCAATAGGCCGAGGAGAAACTGCTCTAATACCAAAAATGTAACACCCTATATAATGATTACCCTTAAATACCCCACAAATTAGGATTTTAAAATTTATTTTATAAATTACGAATATAATAAATTACCAAAATAATTGTTCCTTCCATTAATACCAAAATACCTCAGAGTTAATAAAGCGGAAGACTTAAATACATCAAATACATAAAGTATAGGTTTAAGTACATCAGTTCATTCGTTCAAAATACAAATCAATATTTTAGCTCGGCCCAATTGGCCGAGGCCCAACCACCTATCCGACTCTAAAAGACTTACTCCCCCCGTGAGGGAGAGTGAACCTGCTCGGCCGGGGACTGCGTCTGCTCGGGCTCAGTACCTGAAAAATGGTAAGGAGGTGAGCATTACACAGAACTTAAATAAGCAGTTTCTAAAATGCCATACTGAACTACCAAGCCAAACACAAGTAGACAGTTAGCATATAATAACAAGTAATCAAACCACATGCATACATCATCCTTTAGCTCGGTTCACATCATAACCCAATTTACCCATTACCTATTAGCTATACCTCGCCACATCTCAGTAATTCCCCCTATTCCCTTTTCCGTAATCCTTACACTAGGTTTCTCGGCCACTATTCTCTTTCTTTGGATTACCGTCTCTACCTCGGACTCATTACTCATTATTCCATTTTCACGTAGTTTACAATCTTTTACTCTTCTCGGATGCATACACCCAGTGCATGTCTTACACCATTTAAAGTCGGATATCGGAGTGTCATCCATAACTGCGACTACCCAGTACCCGTCTTACAGCTGCACATACCCGGTATGCGTCTGACGCGATCAATGCACGCACCCAGTACGCGTCTTCTATGACCAGGAGCACTACCGCTGATCATTCTATGGAGTAAGGAGTGTCCATAACTGCGAGCACCCAATACTCGTCTTACAGCGGCGCATCTCGGCGACTTACGCGATCAATGCACGCACCCAATACGCGTCTTCTATGACCAGGAACACATCCCACTGATTCCGTGCTCGGAACCTTGTGTGAATCACAACTGCGAGTACCCAGTACCCGTCTTACAGCTGCACATACCCAGTATGCGTCTGACGCGATCAATGCACCTGTCAGATTCCAGATACAAAATCATATCCATAAATTCATATATTAAAACTTCATTTCCTATATAAACTAAATACGAGCATATAATTTCTTATACAATTTATCAAATATAAATTGAAAGAAGATATTTGAATAATCCTTTAAAAATATTTCTAAATTGCTACTAATGGTTACAGAACTCTAATGGCTGCATATGTATGACTGTTGAGTCATACTTAGAAATTTACACTCCATTGATTGGAGTGGAAGACTCCTCGGTGGCGGAATGTCCATTTATCTGCATTGTAAATACCTAAAAATGTCAACCAAGAGGGTGAGACATTTAAACATAAATTAAAAAAACACATAATAACAATAGTAGAATATAAGGATATATACATTATACCAATACATAGTTCCATGTAATTAAAGTTTCCATTCATTTTCCACACCATCATCCATAATGCATATATGCAAATGATGCAATGCAATGCCATTCTCCATAATAATTCATGTACCATTTCCATTTGTCCATATTTCTATATATCCATATTTTCTCACATCACCCTCCACACAATTGGGAAAGATCAACTAGGAGTAAGTGTCCCCTAACCAATGCTTGCACAGTACTTCGTGTATCCATCCTTCATACAATTTGGGCCGTTTTACCCAAATTGGCTATAGCAGGGACCACCCTTAACTAGTCCAGATGTGCTTAAGTGACAGATAGAATTATCATCGTGTGCACAGGACCAATCCCCGACTTATCCAGTACTTCATCCCTTTGTAGAATACCTCGTACTGGCTTAGGTCCTCTAGTAGATCAAAGTTCGCTATGATAATTTCCCACAATCGTGTTGGTAACACAATTGAGCCACTATATCACTCTTGTCCGTCGATTCTATGAACCTTCGCATAACTGTCCTTCGATCCATAGAATGTTCACGAATCTTTCCCAATTTCCTAACGTCCTTCCTCACTTCTTGAATGCACGTGTTTCTACTCATTTTAATTTAATTTGAATAGCCAAGCCTTTATATAAGTATATTCATTTTGATATGTCCTCTACTTAGGGTGTTCACATATAACAATACCATGAACCTTAATCATATACCAAACAACATAATAGCCAGATTATGATTCATTCTTCCAACTGAAGTTGTGAACCAAACCCAATTTATGTTACAAGTCCCATTACTCTAATTATCTAGTCAAAAATTAAACAAACAATTATAACCATACATAAACCAAACATATATTCAATTATTCAAGCATAATCATTATCAATCAATTTAACATAAAACCACACCTTGAGAAATTCCATAACTCATAGCAAACACAAAACTATATATATATATAATTATATTTCTATGATTATCATTATATCCCTCCTCTAATTTAAGCTAAATATCTCCCCCTTACCTCATGAAGAGAGAGAAGGAAGAAGAGAGAGAGAGAGCTTCCCTTCAAAGTTTGAATGTACACCTCCTAGTTCCTCTTTTCCTTATTCTCCATAGATTCTAGACTTAGATCTTTTATTTCTTGCTTTAAGTATGAGAACCGCCATGAATTAGGAACCTAGGGTTTTTTTTTGGTAGAAGAAAAATCTTATTACCAACGAGCAAAAATAACACTCATACATGAGGTTGGCTTTACTAAAGGACCTTGTCACCTTCTAGGAAGAGTGAAGAGAGCTAAAGTAAACCATCCTATTAGCTCTTTGCCACCTTCTAGAAAGGGTTCAAAAAATCTAATAGGATAAAAGAATTATAGTTCAATACAAATTCTAGCTACCAAAGTCTTATTCGGCCAACTCCTAAAATTCTTAAAACAAAATTCTATCCTGCAAGCTAGTTCCTTTCTAACTAATCTGAAATAGTAGTCAGCATTCTTGGTTTGGTTGTTGAAGGTGCGGTTGTTTCTTTCCTGCTAAACAAAATACACAACAGCAGCAATCATAGCAGCAATACATGACGATCATAGTAGGAACCTAGGGTTTTGGCTAGGAAGAGAGAGAGAGCTTGGGGTTTTGGATTTGTTAAAGGATTCATGAGAAATTGAGAGAGGATTAAGTGTGTATGTGTGATAGGGAGAAGAAACTTGATGATTTATGATGGATTCCATGATGATTTTATGAAAGATTAAGTCAGATTACACAGTGGTTAATCGATTAACCACTCGGTTAATCGATTAATGCCTCATAGCAGTGAAACAGTTAATCGATTAACCATTCAACTTAATCGATTAATGGCTGGCAATTTTAATAGCTTAATCGATTAATCTAGTCCTTAATCGATTAATGCCTGACAGGTGCTTTAATCTTAATCGATTAACCTCAACCTTAATCGATTAATGTCTTATAAATTCCACTCTTTAATGTTTTTAAGGGTTTCTAAGTTATTTTTACTCATTCTAAGGTCCCTTCAAGTTAAAATCCTAATTCCTAACATATCTTATCGGAAAATAAAATTGAGGATGTTACAATCCTCCCCCACTTATATGAATTTCGTCCCCGAAATTCGGTCACTTTCTAAGGAATAAGGAGATGTAGAGCTACATGCTCTGCCAATAAAATGGTTTTTATCTTAACCAAAGGAATGGTCATTAATTGGAAATATACTCCCCCACTTATAATTCATCTTAGGTTTAAGGTTTTAATGCTAAATCCTATTCTCTATTGGATTCCACTGTCTAACTTAAATTTAATTTCAGAGGATATAACTTATTCTAGTATTAGACAAACATTAAAGCATCAAAATCAAAGAATTCACATCATCATATCAGCACAGATTAGTTATTCTATGGTTATATAGTTGTGATATCAATCTAATTCATGTATAATTTATTTATTGTACCAGTACAAAACTAGTGGTTTCCAAAATTCACAGTTCAAACACAACATATTATAACTTAAAGAGGAAATACCTAAACTACCCTATTGAAAATAATCACTATTACTATAGCATAAGACTATAAGAAATGCAAAATGTATTATCATCCTATAACAGTTCATTATTACTCAAATATACTAATCATATAGATAATCTTTACTATTTAGTACTAGAATGGTAATAGTAGATTTCCATAAATATCAAAATTTAAATACGAATAAGAAAGAAACTATTCTTATATTTACACTAATTTATACTTCTATAGGCTTTAATGAAAATATTTACAGATAGGTTCCTCAAACAAAATTTGGAAAATGTAATATCCAAACAAAACAGTGATGGTTACTATTTCCATGAAACCAAAGCTAAATTTTCACAAACAACTCCTTAACCGGAGTAACTAATATAAAGTTTAAAAATATTTTCTTGTTAAAGAAATAAGTTCACACTTAAACTTCCATTTAAACACATTTCTATTGCATTAGCAAGATAAACTATTCTTAATAAGTTTTCAACAAGTGTGTTTGGAGATTATAAGAAATAGAGTTCTACAAAATTTAAAAGGAGCGGAAAAATAAAGAACATATGAAACTTCCAAGATAACATTTATCAATCAATAAAAGTATTATTTAGATTTACAAAATCTATTCACCTACACTATAGATAAAACTAGGTTTTAAAAATTAAAGAGGAGATTTCCAAAATTGTAACTTCATCTTGCTCACAAGTTTTCTTAAAAACTAATGTTAGTGAATAATATAATAAAATGAGAGTGATTGGAAATAAAAGTTACTCTTCAATACACATAAAACAATTGATTTTTTATTTTTTATTTTTTGAAAAATTAACTTGACAACTAATTGCAATTACAACAAAAATCATGACCATATTCACACATGATTCAAATATTCATACATTAATAAAGTTTAGTTTTTATATCTATACGTATCCATACTTAAACATATAAGAATTCGACCACTATACATTCATACTGCCTTAAACCTAACTCACTTAAACCTTTATTAATACTTGCTAATCAAATCTCACTACGTCACTTCTCAACCTAAAAGAAAAGCTTCTTAAATTGAAGTCATTGACTAAGGCTATTCTTAGCTATCCTTCCCTAGATTTGTAGTTTCCTACTCGATTCCTTAGGTAATGACTTCGCACACACTACATGTTATCTTCTAAAACTCAAATTCAAATTCTCTTACAAGATTTAAACTACTCATACTAAGACTTTTATAAAAGATGTTAAAGTTGTTACTTTAATGTTCAACAAACTATATTTCATAAAGTAATTCATAACAGTTTGAAAAATATTATAGTTATGAAACATAGTTTGTGTAACACCCCGATTTTGGCAGCTTGAAAATATAATCTATTTAATAAATTGTAGTGAAAATTTGGGCCGATTTTTTTTGATAACATAACATGGACATGAGAATCTCCAAGTTCCAAAATCTTTTATCAAAATAGTTTGCAATAGAAATTTGATTCTCATATCTCACATTATACATCAAGTTCCAAACCGAGATGTTACGGAACATCGCATGTTGAAACTTACTTTCACCAATTTGGTTTTAAAGACCCATTTCTTTCGTTCTTAACCAGAAAACTTAGCATTGATTAATCCAGCTTTAGAAAACATGATTCGGGTGTACATGTGGATACAGCAAATGATGTCTAAGTACCTGCTAAGGGAGTACAATACTCTGAAAAGGGAGACCTTAACATTAGGCATACACATTAATCTTTGTCTCCATCCTTGACGGGTACTCCTTCTAGCTCAGGGTACTCCTCGGCATCGTCGAATCTCTCAACGTCATCAGGTAGTACCAAACCTTCCAAATTCTTTTGACCCTCAGGCACAAATTTGCTCGTTGTGGCATCAGCATTCACCAACAAAACAACGAGGCAGGAGAGAGTAATCATTCCGAACGACGCATCGTCGACGGTGTGGGTTTACAATAGGTAAAATATCAAGACCACACAAACATAACAAAATAACATATATGCATCACCACATTCATAATCATAATCATCATCAATTAATCATTCATCAACGCAAGCTTATTTTCGCTTATCAATATCATTAATCTCCTTGCGACATATATTTCTTTCTTTCTCACATGCTTTTCTCAATCACATCTTACGAATCTTTCACTTGCATTCATTTCCATCTTCATAGGGTTTTATTCATCTTTCCATACTTTTCAATATCGAGATCATTTCTCATTACTGCAATATTCATCTTCTCTTGTTACGTCTTATGAGTTCGCGTCCATCGATGATTGGGGTATTCATAATATCATCGAGGTGAAAGTTTAGTTCGCAGTTAGCACACACGTCTACATCTCCTCGGTCATCCACCCAACCTAGTCGGAAGCAAACAGGAGTACAGGACCTTGACCACGCGGGCTTGACATCTGTCTCAACAAAATACTCAATGCCAGGAGAACTGTAGAAAATCAGGTACAGTCTCAAATCAAATCATATAATCAAGGCACACTGTAGAAAATCCGGTACAGTGGCAAAATCACAGAGCCCCGTTCCAGTCCCTCTCACTGTTCAAGATTTGCAATCTAGGGGGTGACAGTACTATTCTAGTTCCGGGTGTAGAACTTACCACGGCATCGGATCGGCCCATCCTTACCCCTTATGGAATTCGTTCCACCTAGAAAGTACTCAAGGCTTCTTGACGTTTCACCGTCATTGCCTTCCCCTAATGCAATCTCCTCCTGAGTATCCCAGATACCCATGGTATCTTTGTAACATCCTAAGTTTTACTTTAAGTGAAATTATTGCTTAAGAAACCAAAAAAATAATTGGATTAACTGCTTAAAGAATTTTGGGTGATAGGTGAGTAGTAATTATAAGTATTAAGGGTTGTGTAGGAGGCATAGGTAGCGAGGGGAAAAATTATCTAAGCGGAATCGGAGGTTAAATCGGTGTTTTAAATATTAGAAATCAGCTGGTACGAGATAATTAGGAATTTATTATAGGATGCTAAGAAATTAAACTCCACTGTTGGATATGAAGTTTAAGGGATTAAGAAGCTTGTCTAAAAATTTGGACCCGATCCAACGGTTAACGAAAAAGTTACGGCGAATCGAAGTTTGGAATTACTGGTGCACGCCCAGGCGCACCATATTGCACCCAGGCGCACCAGGGTGCATCAGATGCACCAACTCAGGGAGTTTTTCGCCCAGGCGCACCAGTTCTGCATCAGGCGGACCGGATGGCGCCCCATTTTCCCTGATCCCAAACCAGAGGCGCGCACCACGCACCAGACCAGATGTTGGTGCTGAATCCGCGCCCAGGCACGCATAACCCGCACCCAGGCGCACGCGTCAGGCTGAAGCAATCTCAGCCATCCGATCGGACTTGGTGACCAAGTCAAGCAACTCCAGCCGCACGATTTGGTGCTCTTCATGTTAGGGGCATCATAAAACAAACCAACACCACTCACTCATTATCTTCTTCTTCCATCATCCTCTTCCCATCCTCCCTCTTACACCCATGAACACAAAATCACCACCAACCACCAAGCATCCAAAATCAAGCCACCACATCAACTCACCCTCCATCTCCATTCAAGAACAAGCAAAGAAATAGCCAACAAACTCTCCCTCCCTCTCTCTAAATTCGTGTCCTTACTCTCTCCTAGGGCACAAAATTTATTCACTCTAATCAATCAAGTCTCAAGTGAATCACACCAAATCCATCATCAAGCCTTTCCTTGTTGCTCCAAGTAAGTGATTTTGTTAGAGTTTTCCTCTTAATTCTCCCCAAAAATTCGAATTCCTCCCTCTCCCTCTTGCTCCCATGAAGTTTTAATCTTCAACCTAGAAAAGCTCTAGTTTGGTTTATGGATTCTCTTAAGTTCTAAGGCAAAGCTTAACAATTTGTTTTATTATTCTATTGGAATTAGGTTCCTCCCTCTTCTTTTGAGTTGTGGCTAATTCTCAAGTGTCTATCAAGCACAAACTCTCTCTCTATGTCTAAGAACTTGAGGTAAGGAGGTTTGTGTTACCATATTCTAGGGGGTAGATTGTATTATGTATATATTGGGTTGCTAGGCGATATGTGTTAGTTAGGATAAAGAACCCTAGGATAGATAATATTATGTTTAAAAATGTGATTATGTATAAAAGTATTTTGAGATATTATTTTGTGCTTAACCGTGATTATTGATACTTGATTTATGTGGTGGATATTTTGCTAAATTATATTGAGCCCTAGAATTTATGAAGGGTAATAATTATGATGTTGGACTGGAATTAATGTCTTTATGGGAAATTAATAGTATGACACATGATTAAATTAATAAACTTATGAGGATGACTACAAATGAAATAATTGAATATGAAATTATAAGATTTAAATAACAAAGACTGTGTGATCCAGATCTTGTAAGACGTTGTCCGTAGGAGACTGTACGCATTGATCGCGTAAGACGCACTTGATGCGTCGCTGTAAGACATTGTCCGAAGGAGACTGTACGCAGTTATGGACACACACACCATATATTAATTAATGATATAATTGGATTGTGCCTCTCCAGATCATGTAAGACGTAGTCCGTAGGAGACTGTACGCATAGATCGCGTAAGTCGCACTTGATGCGCTGCTGTAAGACGTTGTCCGAAGGAGACTGTACGCAACGATGGATGCACCTTCCGATTGTGGAATCCAGGTCTTGTAAGACGTTGTCCGTAGGAGACTGTACGCATAGACCGCGTAAGACGCACTTGATGCGCTGCTGTAAGACGTTGTCCGAAGGAGACTGTACGCAATGATGGAAATCCACGTAACAAATTTCTAAAAGTCTTTATAAAAACACAAAGAGTATGTGAGTATAAATGGATGGTAACCTTATGCTAGAGTTTGATTAGTATGTAATTTGGTATAACTTGGAAAGTATGAAATATTGAAGCTAAAGCTATAAATTAAATTACTTCATCAATGAAATGGAACCAGTTGAATTGTTTGGGAATGTTTTACTGACTTATGTGTATTATATGATTATTTGTGTTTGGCCCGGTGGTTCAGTATAGCATAATAGAAACTGCTTCCCTATTTTATTGTGTAATACTCACCTCCTTACCATTTTTTCAGGTACTGAGTTAGAGTATACACCAGGACCGGCCGAGCAAGATTACTCTCCCTCACAGGGAGAGTAGGGTTGTGGGATTTAGATGCATTTACTGACCTAAGCCTCCACATTATTTTGATGTATATGTGCTGTATATACTTTTTGAGTGAGGCTTAGGATAGTTTCATTTGGGGCATGGTTTATGTTTCCTTTTTGGGCATAGTTGATGTTATGTCTTCTTGATTTACATACTTATCATTTTTGTTGGCACTCTGACAAGCTGCTACTGAAGTTTTACTTTTGAGCCCTCGGGGCCACTATATGATGCATATATACTTATATTTGAGCCCTGCTGGCTACTGTTGATATTATATGAATGCGTTTATCAGGTTGAAATTTTAGAAAACAAATGAAACTCCGTCCGTTTGACGGTTGATTTTCATAGATTAAAAAGGAATTTTTAAGTCCATAATTTTAATATAAGGGGAATTAAGGGTAACTAATTATAGGGTGTTACCTCCACTACTTCGCACTCATTACTCACCGCATTCGTCAATGTCTTTTAAAGAATTTTAGAGTTTAGTTATTACCCTAAGGTCGGCTCATCCTTGGTGCATCCCTTCAACGAGTCCCGATCACTAATTTAAAACATTACTTTTCTTTTCTTTTCTTTTCTTAACATAGCACAGAGCTGGGATTGCATCAACAATCTTGCATATCATCTCGTAAACTTTCTCAGAATAGCAACATAACTCTTTTCAGAACATCAGCGGAGGAGCATAGCTCAACTCAAGGCAAGTCTCATTCCAAGTGATCATCAGAGGAGGAGCAAAGCTCAACTCACATCATGTCTCTCTTCCCATAAACAACAACAACATTACTTTCATCTGCTCTGGCTCATCAGCATCATTAGCATCAACTCTTGCTCAACAACACTATTCTCATCAGCATTATTATCATCAATTCTGGCTCTTCAGCATTACGATACTTTTCGTTCACATCATGACTTATCTCTTACCACATTCTTACGGTTCTCATAATATCTCATATCTTTCCACAATCTTAGCTCTTATCTCTTTTTTCAATGTCTTAATAAAGCTGCCTTATTCAATAAGGACTTAAGCCAAACAGGGTGTTATATCTTCTCTTTCGGATAACTTGTTCTCTTTTTAATTCATCATTTCTATAATTTCACATAATTATAATCCACAATCAAGATATAGAAGATGTCCATCAGCATACTATTCATACTCAACAACAATACTTATTATGCTCATGCATAATTCAAAACTCTTCAACAAATAAACAGAAGCATGCCATTTCAAATCACCATCATATAAATCCATCACATAATAACATGTGGTCTTTGTCTCCTTCGTATAAGTGGCCACACTACACAGACAATTGCCACTATACTACTGACTTAGAACCACCAAGTTCCGATCTTTGAGATGATCCGGAACGTCCTAATAAATCACCTAAATACCACAGTGTCTTAGGAAAGCTTCTCTCTCACCTCTACCGGCAGCGAACTCCCAATATGCTCCTTGGATTCCAATGCGATGTTCGTACTCGCTTTCCGATCATTACTGGCAACTAAAACATTTCTCTTTCATTAAAATTATTCTTAATAAAATCATTTTGAAAACAAAGCATCATTACCGAAAGCTTCTTAATTGAAAATAGAGTATTCTCTTCTTCTCAATAGTTTTGAAATCAACTTTGATTTAAGTTCACAATCATGATCAAGTAAAAACATTTGTTTAGTAACATGCTTAGGAATTTAAAACTTACAATATTCTTTTCGAACATTTGCTTATTAAAATAAAAACGTAAATAGTTTCTTGACTCCTTTAAAGGCCACATTTATCTTAAGGGTCTTCACATACAGACCACCATTTAATTAGAACCATACAATTCCATAATTATATAAAGATCTTCTCAAAGTAATACTTTTCAATTAATGAAATCATTTCACTCACTCTATTTCTTTCAAACCGAATTGAATCAAAGGAAGCACCACAATGATCAAATTAACAATCATCTAAAATATTTCCATATAAGACACTATATTACCTTTAATTATGAAAATCTCTTAATCATTAATATGCTTGTTTTTCTTTTTCTAAGATTCCCATGTTCAAACAAAAGCATAATGACATCAAGCATATAAGTTGCATCATTTCACAAGATCATTTTCATGAAGAAAATAATTTATCCTTCTAAATCATATCACGACCGAATTTCACATCGAGAAAAACCATACATTTAATTAGTCATGCATCATACCACATCAAAGCTTTCTCTTCTCTCTTTTTGGTCTTAAAACCGTGAGCTTCACATAAAATTTTAACAAACTTTAATTTCATTTCTTTAACTTATATCAACACAATAAAATCAAGTATCATATCAAGATCTTTATCTTTCAAAGCTTTATAATTTTATGCATGTACTTTAAATCCTTAGATTAAATAAATCTCATCATGCGTGTAACTTAAATGATGATTAAACATGATTTTCTATTCCCCCTAGGCTTAACCGAATGTCATCATATAAAAAGACAAGATCTTTGGTTTCATTTTCAACATGCAAGGTTCAAGACTCATAAATCACACCATGTTCTTGTTTATGCAAAACTTTTGAAGCACCATTTCCTTTTGCAAGCATCAACTGAATCATCATCATCATCATTTAAACAAAATCTTGTTTCAAATCCTTTTTACATGCAAGAATAAAATACTTAGATCAAACTCTTTTTATACTAAAAATCATTTTTAAAGCTTGTTACCCTAATTTCTCTTCAAAACTGTGACATGCATCAAAGAAAAATTAAATCTTTTCACTCAAATTTAACATGCAAAACTCAAGTTCCATGCTTTATCATAGATCAAGCATAGATCATTACATGCACATAAAAATCAAGACAAATAAACAAGTCTAAACACAAACTCTAGTCAAAACCGTGATAAGAGAAGAGCACAAGTTAAAGATCCAAACTTTCTAGTAGTAGTATTCATGATCAACACTTAAAAACAACATGCATGTAGCTTAAACTTCAAGATCACATCAAAACAAACACATGCAACCATAGATCTTTAAGTTTAAATATAGTTCATCACAAAGTCCTTTACAAACATGATTAAATAGTCATTAAACAACTTGAAAAGCTCAACAACTACCTTAAACAAAAATCACGAATCTTAAGCTTCAAGATCTCTCTTCTTCTTCTTCTAGGTTTTAGCTTCGGTCTCTTCTCTCCTTTGGGTTGATGGGTGATTTTCTTCTTGGTCTTTGAATAAAGAAAGTGAGTGAAGAAAGAAATCAAGGATGATATGTTGAGAAACTTGGATCTTCACTCTCCTTTTCCTCTTCTTCCTCTCGGCCACACTCTCTCTCTTTCTATGTCTCAAGAGCTTGGTGTTGCTCTTGGGACCGAGTGTGTAGAGACTTATAGGATGGAAATGAAATGAGAAGAATGAAATGAAAATATGGACCAAAACTAGCCCACACTCACACGCATATATATATAGGCAAAGGCAAGGGCATGGGGTTTCCTTCCCAATTTCGGGTTTAGGGTTCCAATTCAAGGGTAATTTCGGCCAATTCAATTGTTGCATGGAAATGGTCTTGTCTTGGTGGAACAATGTGGAGTGATTTAAGGAGAAAGTCTTATCATGCATCATTGCACTCACCCTCTCACATTTCCTACTAATTTCCTTCAAATCCTTACTTTCTTAATTCCTAATAAAATAGACTTCAAATTAGTCCTCTTTGGTTCACCTATGGCCGAATCTTACACATAGAAGGGAAATAAAATTTTTCCTTTCATGATATTAAAAAGGGACAATTACAAGCACATGTAATTAAATCATGGAATATCATAAAAATTCAAGGTATAACATTCAACACATACTCTTTACATTTTCATCATTCAAACAAACATCATACACACACTCATATTCACATCAAACGTGTACTCATTCATCTCCAATCCACTATTTAAATTGCATAAAATTTATTTTACTTTCATGACTAATAAACACTAATGTTTACCAACTAAAATTCCGAAAATATACTTCTTAAGGGGGTTAATAAACTGCACTAATTGGCTGTAAATATAGGCTTTACTTTATTTTCTAAAATCATATTTTCACATAATTAAGGGATCTCCAAAAGGAATAATTTATTTGAGGTCTCTAACTATTTTCAACATTTAATACTTTAAAATTCGTACTTTACAGACCTGGAAAATAATATTCTGTAAATCAATCCGGAAAATATAAGAATTATATTTTCAAATTTTACATTTCAAGATGATCGTTTTCATATAAGGATCATAATTTTCGGAGTTACGGTTAAAAAGTTATGAATTTCTGAAGTTGTTAAATCTATTAAAGTTCACAAGGAAATTCATTCCTATAAGAAATTACCAACAATAAAAATCATAACTCACTTCTCATTAATTAAATCAGTCCAAATTCCATAAAATCATTTACTTGAGCTCCATAAAAATATTTGTTTACCAAAACTCCATAAAATCGACAACTTATTACGTAATCGAATAAAATTACTCACTTAAAATCCTTTGTAAAACAATATCTCAAAACTCCTCTTTAATGAAAATTTATTTATCTTAGGAGAATACAGAATGTCACAGTTTGCTCCCAAGGTAACAAAATTCCTCCCTTTAGCTCTACTTAAACTTAATAGAGAGGCATGACACATTCTCATCTAATTTCGGTTCTACATTAGACCTCTCTTTTAACTAGATGTGTAACATCTCGAAATTTAATATTTAATATAATAGATTTAAATATAAATTTATTTAAGAATAGGATTAAGTCGTAGAAGTCGTACAAGGGTCGTGAGGGTAATAGGAAGCGTAGGCCGATCAGATAGGTAAATGACGAACCTCGGACCGATCCCTGCCGAGCTAAATGAAAACGAACGCAAGATCTGGTGTCAACTCGGATTAGCCGACCACAACGAAACCTCGCATTATTGACCGAGGGGAGACTCGGACTACCATTGTTTCTCCGTGTCAAGCCGAAGTCTCCTTGCTTCTCCGTGACAGCTCACATTGAGTTGTTAATCCCTTGGTTTTCGTGCCATCCGTACGGCTGTCTCTGCCAATCACATTATGTCCTTGTCAAGTCACTGTTTATGGCTTCCTTTAGAAGCCAATGAATCTTGTCCACATATTCTAAGCTTCTCCAAGAAGCCTCCAATGAGAGCCACACAAATAATTTCCACAAGAGAATAAAAACAAACCCACAAAGAACACAACAACATTCTCTATTCTCTTTCTCCTTCGTCTCTCTCTCATTCTTCTCTGAAACTCCAACACTCAAAATCTAGCATATTATCTTCTCACTCACGCGTCTCTCTCTTTCACTTCTCTTCCACCAAGACTTACCAACTGGAAACCCTTCTTCTTTCCGTTCCTTTCCCGTTTCGGACGTCCTAGAGCTTTTGGTGTTTGGGTGTGCAGTTAGGAGGAAAACGATTCAAGGGGGGAATTCTAAGCTCACGGAGTCAAGCAACAAGGAAAACTACCCTCAAGCTCTCAAACTCTTTTGTCTCACGGATTGAGGTAAGGAGTGAGTGTTACCTCTACTTGAGTTTGGGTTGCTAGTGTGTTCATAACGGGTGCTAAGAGTGGGTGTTAGATTAGGGAAAAGACATAGGATAAGGTTAGGGAGAAAAGATAAAAGGGACAAGGAAAACTATTAGATGAACTAAGATTGTGTTTTCTTGAGATATGATGAAACGTCTTTATATGTGCTAAGTGTTTTTAGTCGTACTATGTTGTTGTATCAATGTGATGAATTGTGATATTCTTTGTTTACGTATACATATAGTATAACTTGTCTGTGGCCGAACGTAAGAGACCGAAAGTGGATATGAGACAAGTGGTTATATGTTAAAGGAATAAAGATTGTAAGTTAAAAGACCAATCAGTGAGAGAAAAGAATAAAAAGGAAATAACTAAGGGCTGAGCCAAGAGAGGCCGAGTAAAGAAATGGTAAAGAGGATAAAAGAGTAATTAAAGAGAAATGGTTGTGTGGTCGGGTCATAGAAGACGCGTACTGGGTGCGTGCATTGATCGCGTCAGACGCATACTGGGTATGCGCAGCTGTAAGACGGGTACTGGGTACTCACAGTTATGACTCACACAAGGTTCCGAGCACGGAATCGGTGGGATGTGCTCCTGGTCATAGAAGACGCGTACTGGGTGCGTGCATTGATTGCGTAAGACGCCGAGAGGCGCAGCAGTAAGATGGGTACTGGGTTCTCGCAGTTATGGACACTCCTTAACTCCATAGAAGAATCGGCGGTAGTGCTCCTGGTCATAGAAGACGCATACTGGGTGCGTGCATTGATCGCGTCAGACGCATACTGGGTATGTGCAGCTATAAGACGGGTACTGGGTACTCGCAGTTATGGACACTCCGGAATCCGACCCTAAATGGTGTAAGACATGCACTGGGTGTATGCATCCGAGAAGAGTAAAAGATTGTAAACTATGTAAAAGATGAATAATGGGTAATGAGACCGAGAGAGAGAGAGAGAAGAAGGGAATACCGAGAAAGGAAAGTAACGACCGAGCAGACCCAACGTAGGAATTGAGAAATGAGTACAAGGGAAATCCATCGGATAAGTAGAGGTATAATTGGTAGGTAATGGATATACTGGATAATGATGTGGACCGAGCAAAATGAGGATGTATGCATGTAATATGTTCTGTTTGAATATCTGTTATATATGTTAATTGACTACTTGTGTTTGGCTTGGTAGTTCGGTATGTCATATTAGAAACTGCTTACTTATGTTCTGTGTAATGCTCACCTCCTTACCATTTTTCAGGTACTGAGCCCGAGCAGACGCAGTCCCCGGCCAAGCAGGTTCACTCTCCCTCACAGGGAGAGTAAGTCACGTAGTCGGAGAATTAAGTTAGGTCTCGGCCAGTTGGCCGAGCAAAAATACTGCTTATGTAATTTGTATTTTGGATAGTTGATTTGATGTAACTAAGTTGTCTTACTCCCATATCTTTTGTTAAACTAAGTCTTCAGCTAAAACTCTGACAATTTCAATATTAATGAAAGGAATTCTCTTTTTAACCATTATCATAACTATTTCAATAAAAAAAATTAAGTCTTGAGTTTTGGTTAAGGGTAAAAGTTCAAATAGGGTGTTACAAGATGTATTGCCTTCAACCAACCTTAGCACCTTCCTTTAGGTTATTACCAAACATTCAATTCCACACCTTTCGTAGAAGTAATCAAATGACATTTCACAAAAGGAAATATTGAATAGTGGATTATAAAGTAACCTTTCAAATTTTGCTTCCTTTAAAATTCAGAAGACATATTGTTATTTAAAAAAAATCATCTTCACCTAAAGCTTTGATAATGTCATTCAATTAAGTTAAAACATACTGATCAAAGCATTAGCATATGTTCCAAAAATAGTTCATATTAATTCTTGGAACCGAACTTGAAGAGTTGAATATTCGTTGAGCCAAGAATATAAAATTTGATAAGATTATTAAACCCAAACAAAGGAATGTGTCTTTAATTGAAAGAATATTTTCATTCATATTTCCAAATATTAGCAAGTGCACTTTCCTTTGTTTTAGATTTAAAGTCCAGTTCTATTCCAAATTGCCTTATGTTGCATAAAGTGGATTCCTAATTAATTGGCATGTAGTGTGATTCACAAGTAAACCATACCACTATTCAATCACTTAGGAATTTCCATTATCATTAATACATTTAAGAAAAAACTTGTTATGCCACATAAGGATCAATTTAGTATGATTTGAATCAATTCAACATTTTTAAAATCCTGACAAGTGATAGTATGTTTGAGATTCATTATAGTTCATAGCATCATGAGTTTTCCAAAATAAGTTCTAAAATGGTTTGATACAAAAACAAGTTTGTATATAGATACTTTTACCTTTAGCATCTTTGTTATTAAAACATAGTTTGGAAATTTAAGAAGGTACTTAGGCTCTACTAAGGAACATTTAGTGATTAATGTTTAAGGCAACACATTGGTTAACACCTATTCACTCCCGCTGCGCGCTCTGATAAAGAATGCCCGGAGTTTGTAGGGTTTGGATAACTTATATCACCTTTCCTATTCTTGGGTATAGCAAATTAAAAACTACTTTGATGAACTCAAGGATTCAATGACACTATCTACCAATAAATGTAAAATTTGAGGTGGTCAGTCTCAATTCCACATTTTACCGGGGATAGAATCATTTCCACACACTCGAGTTTAAGTTATATAACAGATACTCATTATCCATTCCAAAGAGGCTTTGAGAATTTCATTGTAAACAAAAGTTTCATTAAAAAGTCCTAAATTTACAAGAGAAACAAACCAAATCCTTAGTAAAAGAGAGTCTAATTCATGCTCAAAACATCATATATTGGACCCAAATCACTCCCCAAACTTAGTATTTTGCATGCCCCAGGTAAAAGTAAAATAAAAATTATAAAACACAGAACCAATTTCTAAATTAATATGCAACACCTCATCTAAGACTCCAGACTCATGACTCTTACACCTTTCTTCACAAGCAATAAATTAAATCAACAACTGGTTAAAATCACAAATTATCAAAGAACCAGGAACTAGTGAACACTCTTAACCTCACTGTATCAAAGGTTATAACAATTCACTCAAGTTCATCTAATGACAATGTGTTATCATATGCTTGACCATAGACCCAAATCTCCACTAAAATTATTGAATACATGCAAAAATCAAAAGGTCTTTATTTTGGTTGTAACGTGGCCATGGCGAAAGGTGGAATAAAAAAAAAGATGAAACACAGGGCTAAAAATATGAAATCAAACAACATCCCTTTAACATATGAATGAAGTATTGGTTTTATAACAAATATCAACTCCAATATTTAATTCTCCTTCATTCTTTTTCATTCCTATTCTCTCTATTCTCTTCCTTTTTCATTATATTTTTCATTTTTTTTCTTTCTTTTTTTCTTTTGGAAGAGAAATAGAGATCACAATTAATACATTCAGCTCAACATTTTCTGAATCAACATATTCCCAATTGCATCATTCACATTTCAAAGGATACCAAAAATATGTAACATTTATAAAAAGGGTACCAAAGAAATCATATATCAACAGGCTCAAAGTGGGCCACTAAGGGATAATGTTTATCAAAAATCTGTTGAAGGCCAGAAAAACACAATCCTAAGTGTCTTAATCATCTTAATGCATGCAATCAATTATCAATCTCAAAATGGTCATCGGTCAAGTTCTAGAACTCAAAGTCAAAGTGAACAATACTCATGAAAGAAATAGGGGTCTCAATCAAATAATAAAATCAATATAAGTCACATACCCATGTCAAGTGTATAGGCACAAAAACTCACAGGCTAAACAATCAGTTCACTAATAACTTGTTCCAAAATAGTTTATAAAAATAACCAGTTCTCAACAAAACGACAACTCAATCCAATCAGTGTTATACAATCAATGAGTCATCATCCTAAATCAAGTATTTACATATATAATCAGAAAAATAGTCCTACACCTAGAATAATCATCTACTTCTATCCAAGACACAAACCAACACCAAATATGAGAGAATAATTCAAGTCTGAAAATTTTTTATTTTGTCCACTCCCCCAAACTTAGAGGTTGGCTTGTCCTCAAGCAAACTAAACTAAACTAAAACTACAAAATAAAAATTAAAAACAAAAGCAAGGAGTTAGGAAACTTCCCTTTGTAGCACAACATTCTCTCTTGATGCACCATGGAGGAGACTCCCCCAAACTTATTCACCTGTGTCACATGAACAACTAAAAATAGTGCTAGAAGCATCTCATTAGTAGTTACATAGAAAGCTCCAACTCTTTATTTGTAACACCCCTAATTTTCGTCTCCCAAATAACCAAGAAATTAATTATAACAATTATTTTATAATTGATTTATATTAGTTTTGAAGGTTTTAGTTTTTGTACATTATTTGTTTTTACAAATAAAAATATGTGATATATTTTTATATGGTTATTTTGTACAAAAATGTGAATATTGTAATTTAGTCCTTGGGTTGGGACTTAATTCCAATATTAAAAAGGTTTTTGAAGAAAGAGTAATTAAATTATTAATTTTTGGAATTTTACTAGTATGTAACCGGTTAGAAAGGCTTTGTAACCGGTTACACGATGAACTCAGGAAACCTGGATAGTGGATTTTGATGAGTAATCAACCGATTTCACCACGAATTGCCACGAACACCATTCGATTTCCAGTGGAGAATACGTGTCGTGCTGCATGTTCATCAATTTCTCTATATATACTCGATCTGAGAGTCAAATTGAAGGTTCTTTGATGGAGTGTTGGTGCTGAAGCTGAGTTAGGGTTCTGAGATTCGTCCCTGTAATTCTCCTTCGTTTCTGAGAGGTAGACTGTGAGTGATACACTGTTACAAAGCTCACATCAAGGGCTTTGTATTGATATAAAGTTTGTGAGTTAAGAGTGTTGGAGCAAGGAGAAATCAATCTGAGAAGGTTGGAGTTAGAGTATGTCAACACTGGTTTTTCAGTCCTGGGAAGCTAAGTTTGGCTTCGATTTTGGTAAGCTCTTGCTATCCCTTGATCCCAAATCTTTCTTAATCTCTTGAGCATGTTGCAGAGATTAAGTCCTAACTATTTTCCCCAATTTTGATACATGTTTTCTATGTTGAATTCTCCGATTTTGGGAACCCACCGAAGCTGTGTTGCATGTCCAGCAGAGAAGGGGAATTAGTGGATTTTGGTGATCAAACTCATTTCTCTGCTAAGTCTTTGTTCTCAATCGATCTAGAGGTAAGGGGGAAGCTTACTATTTGCTAGAATGAGAATAAATTGTGGTAGAACATAGGATGAGTCACCAAGAGACTCAAAGGGCATAAGTTAAAATGGTTACGTGGCTTGGAGGACAATCTGAGCTCAATTGTGGTTATGAGCAATGTTATCTAGATGCATGCAAGCTATATTGATGTGGGATTCATGACTTATTTGGATATTATGTGAATTGATGCATTAAATTGTGAAATATGTGCAATTATGTGCAATTTGAGTATCTAAATTGAATGCATGCAAGATAGATATGTTTCTGTGGCTGAACATACTAGTATTAAGGTATGTGAACTCTTTTGATTGATGAAATTGGTTAGATTTGAGTATTGAAAAGAATGGTATGCAAATCCTCATTTTTCAATGTACAGACTGCATAATCTAATCGGTTACTCGATATTTGTAACCGGTTAGATACTGTCAATTTTCAAAGAAAATGAATTTCTGAAATTGGCTAAGTGTCCATACCATTTTTACTCAAGTTTAAGCTATAATTTCATACAAAGACCAATCTAAAACTATGTGATTGAGCACTGTTGGGTTTAGATTGGAAGTGATTAGTTAATACCTTAATATCAAATGATAATTTCAAGAGGAAATTATGCATAAATGAAATTGGATTATGACTTAGATCTTTTGAATGATATTATGTGTTGAACTTGAGGTATTCTATTATGCTAAGACCTTGTTATTGGATTGAGTAGAGAATTCAAGAAAAGACTCTTTGAAAATCAGTGGTTTTGTATTCAGGTCTGTAATTCTAACCGGTTAGGTGATGATGTAACCGGTTAGTACCTGAAACTTAAAAATAAAAGTTAAGTTTTTGAGTAAGGATTGTTAATACCAATGATATAATCTCTCAATCCAGGTCTATAAGCATATGTTAAACTTAAATTCAAAGGTGAATTTTATGAATAAGGCCATACCTCAAGATATCATTCCAAAGTTGTGTTTTCTAAGTCATAATAATAGAATTAATGGGAACATGACCCTGTACTCTAGGAGTACCAAATTTGCAACCTACTTGATGACACATTCTGGGAATGTGGCCATTGTCTGGGACATGGTTTCTTTAATACGTTCTTGGAACGTGATGCAGACTCTGGGAGTGGTGCTTGATTATATTCCAAGTATGGTTTGCGATACGTCTTGGGAACGTATGTTAGTGTTCTGGGAACACATTGGTATAATAACAGAATTAAAGATAAAAACCAACTTTAATGATTGTGCATTCATGCATATAGAATGGAAGATGGGTTGGTAGGAAACGATTATCATATTCTGGGAATATGAGGAGGGTACTCCGGGAGTGCCAAATTTGTAACCTACTTGATGACACATTCTGGGAATGTGGCCAGTGTCTGGGACCTGGTTATATACGTTCTGGGAACGTATGTTAGTGTTCTAGGAACACATTGATATGCAACCTACTTGATGACACATTCTGGGAATGTGGCCAGTGTCCGGGACCTGGTTTTT
Source organism: Crotalaria pallida (assembly GCA_037953625.1). NCBI lineage: Eukaryota > Viridiplantae > Streptophyta > Magnoliopsida > Fabales > Fabaceae > Crotalaria > Crotalaria pallida. The sequence goes on along the minus strand of CM075650.1, from coordinate 43,029,812 downwards.
ATGCGTTCTGGGAACGTATGCGTTATGGGAACGTGATGCACACTCTGGGAGTGATGCTTATTATTCCAAGTATGGTTTGCCACACGTTCTGGGAACGTGATGCACACTCTGGGAGTGATGCTTATTTATCCAAGTATGGTTTGGCATTACGTTCTGGGAACGAATGTCAGTGTTCCGGGAACACAACGGTGTATCGGATGGACGTCCAAGATGGACTTTGTTAGAGGCCTCAGTTGTGGAAGGAAATCATGCATCATGCCACCTGCATTGAAAGAATTATTATAATTAACTGGGTGTGCTCATATGATTATGCATCATGATTTGCTACATGTTGACTTGTGGATGTTAGTTTTATTCTCATTTGATTATGCGAATATGTATAGCTAACCCCCATGCCCTTATTAGGTGTTGATCGTGCATCTAGATTGCACAAAAGTCAGTGAAGGGAGATGTCCTTTGGGTGCATGCATAATATAGAAAGTGTGGGTTGGGAACCCTTTGTGCAGATATCGAGGATCCGACCAGATGAATAATTGGACAGAGGACCAGTGACAAGCTCTATAACATCTCTATTTTTAATAGTGTTTATATGATACACATTTTGAAAGAGGTATCCTAAAACGAATTCGGTTTCATAATAATATTTATTTGGTATCCATGGACTTGTTACACTAGATATATTTTGGGGGCATATGTAACACCTAAGTTTATTTACCCTTTTATACCCTTAAACAAAAATAGCAACTTGAAAATTTCATTTTAAACTTATAAATTGATTAGGAAAAACATTTAGTTACTTCTGATTCATATGAAAATCTCCCGTCAAACGGACGGAGTTTCATTTGTTTTTAGGACTTTCCCAAAATTTTTGTTTTCCTGCAACCTGATAAATAACATATTTTCAAATTTCAAAGCCAGCAGGGCTATTCACATATATATATATATATATATATATATATATATATATATCAGCTAGTGCATCTTCGTGCACGCATCAGAAACAAGTTTAAAACATCAGAATCTAGACATCAGAGTTAGCGGAATATAAACAAGTTAGGAAAACAGTTTTTCCCCAAAATAGACCCCGTTCCCAAAAGGAGTCGTCTTGGGCCCCCAAAAGCTATTTACATTTATACACAACAAAAAGGATTCACATCATCGGGCCCAGGACATTCCCATGTCCTACATAATAATAAGTGACCTACTCTCCCTGTGAGGGAGAGTACTCCTGCTCGGCCTGATCTTGTGCAAACTCTTCCTCAGTACCTGTGGAGATAGTAAGGAGTGAGTTTTACACATAAAATGGGGAGGCAGTTTCCAATTAAGACATAATGCAACACTAAGCCATACACAAATAACAATTCAATGACAACATAATAAGAGTCAATTCACCACAATTCAATTTCAAGTATTCATTAGTTTCTCAAATCGATTTTATTTAACATTTTCTTAAGTCTTTCGTTCCATGTATTTTAAACATATTCATATTACTTTCCATCTGTCCCTGGTCACGACCTACTGCGTCTGCACTCCTGTGCACTCACGACTTACTGCGTCCGGGTGTGTTTCTCAATCCCCTGGTCACGACCTACTGCGTTCGCACCACCGCGCGATAACGACTTACTGCGTCCGGGTATAATACAATCTCCCCTGGTCACGACCTACTGCGTTCGCACCCCCGTGCGATAACGACTTACTGCGTCCGGGTATAATACAATCTCCCCTGGTCACGACCTACTGCGCTCGCACCCCCGTGCGATAACGACTTACTGTTTCCGGGTATAATACAATCTTCCATGGCTGAGCCTGGGTGTAATTCATTCTGTTCTTTTATCATTATCAACTCTTTAGCACTTTCCATTACTCAAAATTAATCACCACTTTACTCATTTCCACTATCCAATGATCACAATTGTATTTTATAACTTAATTAACCCAATTCAACATAATATCACATCTCAATTCATTTAACAACATAGGCATCTAAGTCATCAATCACCACCAAATAACAAATGAGACATATCATCATCAAAATAATTTCCATAAGTCATAGATTCTAGTTTAACAATTATTCCATATCATATCAATCCTAAACTACCACAAAAATCTTAGTACCCATTATATGCATATTGTAAACTAAACCCCAGAGTAAGGTAATACTCACTATAACCCACTCCTTACCTCAAATTAGCAAAGAGTAAATAGAACCTTAGTGAGCCCTAGCTCAAAATCTTGGGAGTTTGAACTTCCTAAGTCTAGCTTGCCACCTCAATAAGGAAATGATGATATACCACCCTATTTGATAGAGCACAAGAAGAATGGTCTTTATCCTTGCCTTGGTTTGAGTTGGAAGGCATGAAACAAAGCCCTACATGATCATGGGTGCAAGAACCCTAAGGGTTTTAGAACACAAATTCATGAACTAAGGAGAGCTTGAATGAAAAGGAAAATAACTTATGGCATGAATCTTACTTACCCAAATCAATGGTGGAAAAATGAAAAACCAAGGAGAATGAAGGAGGGAGCAATTCGTGAGAGTCAAGGGAGGAAGGAATGAGCTTTATCCCACTTCCATGGTGCAAGACTTGGTGGAGCTTGGTTGATTTTGGGTTGAAGTGCCCAAGAATCAAGTGTTTATGGTGGGTTGATGATGGAAATGTGTTGGAGATGGAGAGAAAATGAATGAAGTTGATGGAGTTGTTTGGTGATGAAAGGTGGTGAAATGAGGTGTGTTTGGTGCCTTTTGATCAGCCTAGGGTGATGGGAAAATCGTGTGGACAGAAATCATGACTTAGCCACCAAGTTCAGATCCGACGCACCAGATTCAATCTGGTCTGCGCCACGCGCCTGGCCGCATGCTGGCCCGCCTGGGCGCGCGATCAGCACCAGCACCAAGCTGGTGCATGGCTTACACGGTCAGCAAAGGTTTTGGCGCGCCAACACGGATTTCTGGTGCGTGGCTGGTGCCTCAAGGGCGCGCCTGGGCGCACGATTAGCGCACCTGAGCGAAAAACTCCCTGTCTCAGCACCAATGAATAGTGGTGCGTGCCTGGGCGTGCACCGGTGCGCCTGGGCGTGGGTCAGAACTTTCAACCTTCGATTCGCCATAACTTTTTCGTTAACCGTCGGATCGGGTCCAAATTTTTAGAAAAGCTTCTTAATCCCTTAAACTTCACATCCAACGGTGGAATTTATTTTCTTAGCATCCTATAATAAATTCCTAATTTTCTCTTTTCGGTCGATTTCTAACATCTAAAACGCCGATTTAACTCCCGATTTCGCTTATATGAATTTGCCCTATGCCACAACTGCATTCTACACAACTCCTAGGACTTATAATCACCACTCACATCTCTACCAAAATTCATTAAGTCACTTTTCCTATTTTTCTAAGGTTTTTAATAATTATTTCATTTAAATAAAAGCTTAGGATGTTACAATTCTCTCCCACTTACATGAATTTCGTCCTCGAAATTCGTCGAACAATTGTGGATGAGACTGCCTGATCTTGTCCTCCAGTTCCCATGTAGCCTCCTCCACATTGTTCCTGATCCAAATCACTTTTACCAAAGAGATTTCCTTGCCTCTGAGCTGCTTCACCTGCCTGTCTTCAATTCTAAATGGCAGAACTTCGAAAGTCAAATTCTCCTTCAAAGGCAAATCATCTAAGGTAACCACATGCGAAGGATCATGGACGTATTTCCTTAGTTGTGAAACATGAAACACGTCATGAAGCCTTGCCAAATGAGGGGGTAATGCAATCTTGTACGCCACTGGGCCGACTTTCTCCAGAATCTCATAAGGCCCAACAAACCGAGGAGTTAGTTTCCTGGATTTGATTGCTCTACCAATTCCTGTGATCGGAGACACCCTTAGGAACACATGATTCCCAACATCGAACTCCAAAGGTCTCCTTCGCCTATCTGCATAACTCTTTTGGCGATCCTGTGAAGTTTTCATTTTGTTCTTGATCATTGTGACCTTCTCCGTTGTTTCTTTCACAATGTCAGGACCTGTCAACAGATTTTCACCTATTTGGAACCAACACAAAGGCGTTCTACATTTCCTTCCGTAGAGAGCCTCGAATGGTGCCATACCGATACTGGAGTGAAAACTTTTGTTGTAAGTAAACTCCATCAAAGGTAGTAACTGCTCCCAACTACCGGCTTGTTCCAGAACACATGCTCTCAACAAATCCTCGAGTGTCTGGATAGTACGCTCCGATTGTCCGTCTGTCTGCAGATGATAAGCTGTACTGAACTTCAACTTAGTACCCAATGCCTACTGAAGACTCTGCCAAAATCTAGACAGAAATCTCGGATCGCGATCGGATACAATGCTAGTAGGAACACCATGCAACTTCACTATGTCCCTGATATACAACTAAGTCAACTTCTCAAGAGTATACTTCTTATGGGTAGGAATGAAATGAGCACACTTTGTAAGACGGTCCACAACCACCCAAACTGAATCACATCCTCCAGCAGTCCTTGGTAAACCCGTCACAAAGTCCATAGCTATACTGTCCCATTTCCACTCCGGGATATCAAGTGATCGCAGAGGACCACCAGGCTTTTGATGCTCAATCTTAACCTTCTGACAAGTTAAGCAATGAGACACATGATCGGCCACATCAGTTTTCAACTTCGGCCACCAATAAATCCTTTTTAGATCTTGGTACATCTTTGTTGCACCAGGATGAAAATTCATCTTGGTTCGATGTGCTTCCCATAGGATATCTCTTCTAACTTCGAAATCCATAGGAACACATATCCGACCCCTAAATCGGATGATGCCATCAGAACCTTTCACAAAGTCGGGCTCTTCATTGCCTGATGCCCCTTCTAACAAATTTTGCAGCACTACGTCATCGGCTTGCCTTTCTTTAATAAGACCCATCAAGTCATTAGTAACCCGCAACATTTCAAGAACGATGCTCTTCTCTTTCACCTGCATGTCCAAGTTGAGGTCACTAAATTCTTGAATCAATTCCATCTCTTTCACCATTAGATTGCTGACATGCAAAGTCTTACGACTTAGTGCATCAGCCACTACATTGGCCTTGCCCGGATGATACTGAAGATCGAAATCATAGTCTTTCAGAAATTTCATCCATCTCCTCTGTCTCATATTCAACTCTTTTTGATCGAAGAGATAGCGAAGACTTTTATGATCGCTAAAGACTTCGAACTTTGAATCATATAGATAATGCCTCCAGATTTTCAAAGCAAAAACTACTGCCGCCAACTCAAGATCATGAGTGGGATAGTTCTGTTCATGCTGCCTCAATTGTCTGGATGCATAAGCTATGACTTGCCCTTGCTGCATCAACACACAACCCAACCCTTGTTTAGAAGCATCACAATACACCACGAAGGATTGAGTCGGGTCCGGCAAAATTAACACTGGGGAACTAGTCAACCGCCTCTTCAGCTCTTGGAAACTACCTTCACATTCCGGGAACCACTCAAACGGAACACCTTTTCGTGTAAGAGTCGTCAATGGAAGAGCCAACTTAGAGAACCCTTCAATGAACCTCCGATAAAACCCAGCCATACCAAGAAAACTTCTGATCTCAGTGATGGACTTAGGTCTCTCCCACTTAAGTACCGCTTCCACCTTAGAAGGATCAACAGCAACACCCTTCTCAGAGATGACATGCCCCAGAAACTGCACTTCATTCAACCAGAAACTACATTTAGAAAGCTTTGCATAAAGCTGTTTGGATTTGAGAATTTGCAGCACTATTCTCAGATGCTCAGCATGCTCACTTGGACTCTTAGAATAGATTAGAATGTTGTCAATGAAGACTATGACGAAAGAATCCAAGTACGACCTGAATATTCTGTTCATATAATCCATGAAGATAGCCGGAGCATTAGTGAGACCAAAGGACATAACCACATATTCAAAATGTCCATATCTCGACCTGAATGCCGTCTTAGGAATGTCCTCCTCTCGGATACGGATTTGATGGTATCCCGATAGAAGGTCAATCTTAGAAAATACAGCTGCTCCTCGCAATTGGTCCAACAAATCGTCGATGCGAGGGAGAGGATACTTGTTTTTCACCGTCACCGCATTCAATTGTCTATAGTCGATGCACATTCGGAGACTTCCGTCCTTCTTTTTAACAAAGAGAATCGGAGCTCCCCAAGGTGACACGCTCAGTCTAATCAAACCCTTAGCCAAAAGCTCCTCTATCTGCTTTTTGAACTCTTCTAACTCCAGAGGTGCCATCCGGTACGGGGCTATAGAAATAGGACCTGCACCGGGCATCAGATCAATGCTAAACTCCACTTCTCTGTTCGGCGGTAATCCAGGAATCTCTGAAGGAAAGACTTCTGGAAACTCACAGACTACCGGAATCTGACTGATTTCTGCCTCCTCATTCATCTCCAGGGCAGATAAAGAAAGATCACTGATAGTAATTGATTTCTGATGACAGTCAATCAGAACATGGTGCCGAGACATCCAGTCCATGCCCAGAATGATGTCAAGCATAGTTGGAGGTAAACAGATTAGATTCACTTTGAATTCCCGCTCCAATACTCGAAGTGGGCAATCCAAACACATAGTTGATGTGACTACAGAAGAATTTGTGGGTGTAGAAACAGATAATTTATAAGGCATTTCTATTGCAGACAACCCTAACTTCTTCATGCAATCGGAAGAAATAAATGAATGAGTAGCTCCACAGTCAAAGAGAATACCACAAGGAATACTATTAACATAACCGGTACCTCTAATCAGTTCATCAGCATCAGTAACCTCCTCGCCATCCAGAGTATACACCTTGCCCTTTCGAGTCACCCTGTTGTCACCAGCTTTCTGAACCTTAGCCACATTCACCTCCTTCTTAACTGCATTTTTAGGACAATTCATCACAACGTGACCCGGCTGCCCGCACTTGTAACAGGTTGGACCCTTACTCGGATCCAATGTCCAGCAATCTCCCCTATGGTGTCGACCACAATGTGGACAAGTCGGAATAGGACCAAAAGTGCTTACTGCTTGGCCTGTTCTAGGCTGAGAGTAAGGACCTGATCGCTGCACCGAACTCTTGCCCCTGACAGGACCTCCAGACTTCTGCACATTCTTGCTGCGTTTCTCAGCTGCACGCTGCTTGCGGCTCTTTTCATAAGTGCTGGTCATGTTGATCAACTGCGATAGGTTAGAGATGTTCTGATATTCAAAGGCCATCTTGATCTCAGAACGAAGTCCGGTCTCGAACTTGATGCACTTTGTCCTCTCATCAGCATCCCTGTAACTTCCTGCATACCGGATCAAGTCCTCAAACCTAGCAGCATATTCCCCAACGCTCATGTTTCCTTGCACGAGCTGCAGAAAAGTAATCTCCTTCTCTCTACGAACATCTTCCGGAAAGTACTTGCCCAGAAAACGACTCTTGAACAAGTCCCATGTAATCGCATGATTGTTAGCCTCCAGACCCCTCCGCATTTGTTGCCACCAATGTTCTGCTTCACTAGTCAGCATATACTGTGCTAGCAGAACCTTCTGTTCCTCCGGCGGTGCCATAGTGTTAAGAATCTTCTCGATCTCATGCAACCATAGCTGTGCCCCATCGGGATTGAAACCGCCTTCGAACTTCTGCGGGTCGTTCTTTCTGAACCGCGCCAACCAATCAATAGCCACTGGAGCTGGGGGTTGAGGAATCATTGCAGCTGCTGTTGCTGTTGTGCTGCTGCAGCTGCTGCTGCGATGTTATTCCCCTGATCATGTTGCATCTTAGCCATCTGCTCCAGAATAGCTCGGATCCCATCATTATCGATCCGTCTACCAGCCATTCTGTTTAGCCATGCACAAGTCCGACAGTTAATGCTTAATAGCACAATTAATAGTATAAACATCCTATCAATAAACTCTAGACTCTAAACTATAATTATCGATTACTCGCTCGGTGAGTAATCACTGGAGTAGCTCATAACTCCAAAGGCCGAGGGAAACTGCTCTGATACCACAAAATGTAACACCTAAGTTTATTTACCCTTTTATACCCTTAAACAAAAATAGCAACTTGAAAATTTCATTTTAAACTTATAAATTGATTAGGAAAAACATTTAGTTACTTCTGATTCATATGAAAATCTCCCGTCAAACGGACAGAGTTTCGTTTGTTTTTAGGGCTTTCCCAAAATTTCTGTTTTCCTGCAACCTGATAAATAACATATTTTCAAATTTCAAAGCCAGCAGGGCTATTCACATATATATATATCAGCTAGTGCATCTTCATGCACGCATTAGAAACAAGTTTAAAACATCAGAATCTAAACATCAGAGTTAGCGGAATATAAACAAGTTAGGAAAACAGTTTTTCCCCAAAATAGACCCCTTTCCCAAAAGGAGTCGTCCTGGGCCCCCAAAAGCTATTTACATTTATACACAACAAAAAGGATTCACATCATCGGGCCCAGGACATTCCCATGTCCTACATAATAATAAGTGACCTACTCTCCCTGTGAGGGAGAGTACTCCTGCTCGGCCCGATCTTGTGCAAACTCTTCCTCAGTACTTGTGGAGATAGTAAGGAGTGAGTATTACACATAAAATGGGGAGGCAGTTTCCAATTAAGACATAATGCAACACTAAGCCATACACAAATAACAATTCAATGACAACATAATAAGAGTCAATTCACCACAATTCAATTTAAAGTATTCATTAGTTTCTCAAATCGATTTTATTTAACATTTTCTTAAGTCTTTCGTTCCATGTATTTTAAACATATTCATATTCTTTTCAATCTGACCCTGGTCACGACCTACTGCGTCTGCACTCCTGTGCACTCACGACTTACTGCGTCCGGGTGTGTTTCTCAATCCCCTGGTCACGACCTACTGCGTTCGCACCACCGCGCGATAACGACTTACTGCGTCCGGGTATAATACAATCTCCCCTGGTCACGACCTACTGCGTTCGCACCCTCGTGCGATAATGACTTACTGCGTCCGGGTATAATACAATCTCCCCTGGTCACGACCTACTGCGCTCGCACCCCCGTGCGATAACGACTTACTGCGTCTGGGTATAATACAATCTCCCCTGGCTGAGCCTGGGTGTAATTCATTCTGTTCTTTTATCATTATCAACTCTTTAGCACTTTCCATTACTCAAAATTAATCACCACTTTACTCATTTCCACTATCCAATGATCACAATTGTATTTTATAACTTAATTAACCCAATTCAACATAATATCACATCTCAATTCATTTAACAACATAGGCATCTAAGTCATCAATCATCACCAAATAACAAATGAGACATATCATCATCAAAATAATTTCCATAAGTCATAGATTCTAGTTTAACAATTATTCCATATCATATCAATCCTAAACTACCACAAAAATCTTAGTACCCATTATATGCATATTGTAAACTAAACCCCAGAGTAAGGTAATACTCACTATAACCCACTCCTTACCTTAAATTAGCAAAGAGTAAATAGAACCTTAGTGAGCCCTAGCTCAAAATCTTGGGAGTTTGAACTTCCTAAGTCTAGCTTGCCACCTCAATAAGGAAATGATGATATACCACCCTATTTGATAGAGCACAAGAAGAATGGTCTTTATCCTTGCCTTGGTTTGAGTTGGAAGGCATGAAACAAAGCCCTACATGATCATGGGTGCAAGAACCCTAAGGGTTTTAGAACACAAATTCCTTAACTAAGGAGAGCTTGAATGAAAAGGAAAATAACTTATGGCATGAAGCTTACTTACCCAAATCAATGGTGGAAAAATGAAAAACCAAGGAGAATGAAGGAGGGAGCAATTCGTGAGAGTCATGGGAGGAAGGAATGAGCTTTATCCCACTTCCATGGTGCAAGACTTGGTGGAGCTTGGTTGGGCGCGCGATCAGCGCCAGCACCAAGCTGGTGCATGGCTTACACGGTCAGCACAGGTTTTGGCACGCCAACACGGATTTCTGGTGCGTGGCTGGTGCCTCAAGGGCGCGCCTGGGCGCACGATTAGCACGCCTGAGCGAAAAACTCCCTGTCTCAGCACCAATGAATAATGGTGCGCGCCTGGGCGTGGGTCAGAACTTTCAACATTCGATTCGCCATAACTTTTTCGTTAACCGTCGGATCGGGTCCAAATTTTTAGACAAGCTTCATAATCCCTTAAACTTCACATCCAACGGTGGAATTTATTTTCTTAGCATCCTATAATAAATTCCTAATTTTCTATTTTCGGTCAATTTCTAACATCTAAAACGCCGATTTAACTCCCGATTTCGCTTATATGACTTTGCCCTAAGCCACAACTGCATTCTACACAAATCCTAGGACTTATAATCACCACTCACATCTTACCAAAATTCATTAAGTCACTTTTCCTATTTTTCTAAGGTTTTTAATAATTATTTCATTTAAATAAAAGCTTAGGATGTTACAGCATAATATGATTACTTTACTATGTTACCACAAACTCTGATTTTGTTAGTCAACCTCGTTATTAATCAAGTGTTTTTGAAAAGGAATTTTCAAGGGAAGGGAAAATTCTTATTTTCAGATATTTTTCCAACGATAACAAGTTCAAGTATTCATAAACTTATTACTTTTCTTATAAAGTAAGATGATATACAAGGAGTGTTACACTTTTATGGTATCAGAGCAATGGTCTTGACTCTTGGTCTTTGGGTGTGTGGTCCAATACGCTGGTCATCGATTTCTGCAATGTTTCCTGGGAAGTATGCTTTCATATACTTCCAAACTAGAGTTAAGATTATGGGAATGGCTCTAGATAAGTAGCTTATTCTACTATTAAGAAGTGTCCTATGAAGTCTAAGTAGAAGTATGATAGTTGTATGCTTCTCTTTAGACATGTGGTAAACCTATAACCATAGTGTTGGTTTATTCCGTTCTCATAGAACCAGTGATAAGGAAATCTTAAAGGAGTTGTAGTTAAGTCCTTAACTCTGGAGAAGAGTATTTACCCTCACTAGTGTTAAAATTAATCAACTTCTCAGATTGAGTGCAGGGCAGACATCTTCTTAAGGATTAACCTTGTTGAGTTTGATAAACTCTAAAGCTATCCTTTCTTTTGTTCCTTATGGATAAGGGTATTGATCAAAGTTGCTCTATGCCTTATCCAATCTGCTATCTCAAAGCAGAGGCTCCTACAAATCATTTTGTAGTTGTTTCCAAGGTTTTAGACTTTGTCTATCTACCTGCTGTAACACTCCTTGTATATCATCTTACTCTATACGAAAAGTAAGAAGTTTATGAAAACTTGGACTTGTTATCGTTGGAAAAAGATTTGAAAATAATAATTTTCCCTTCCCTTGAAAATTCCTTTTCACAAACACTTAATTAGTAATGAGGTTGACTGACAAAATCAGAGTTTGCGGAAACATAGTTAAATTATCATGTTATACCCCCAAAATATATCAAGTGTAACAAGTCCATTAATACCAAATAGGTGTAATTATGAAACTAAATTCCTCTTATGATACCTTTTTCCAAAATATGTATCATATAAATTCTATTAAAAATAGATTTGTTATAGAGCTGGTCACTGGTCCTTTGTCCAAACATCCTTTTGGTCGGATCCTCGATATCTGCACAACGGGTTCCCAACCCACACTTTCTGCACTCTGCATGCACCTAAGGGACATCTTCCTTTACTGATTCTTGTGCAAGCTAGATGCACGATCAATACCTAATAAGGGCATGGGGGTTAGCTATACATATTCGCATAATCAAATGAGAATAAAACTAACATCCACAAGTTAACATGTAGCAAATCATGATGCATAATCATATGAGCACACCCGGTTAATCATAACAATTCTTTCAATGCAGGTGGCATGATGCATGATTTCCTTCCACAACTGAGGCCTCTAAAAGTCCATCTTGGACGTCCATCCAATACACCGTTGTGTTCCCAGAATACCGACATTCTTTCCCAGAACGTAATGTCGAACCATACTTGGATAATACGCATCACTCCCAGAGTGTGCACCACGTTCCCAGAACGTGTAGCAAACCATACTTGGAATAATAAGCACCACTCCCAGAGTGTGCACCACGTTCCCAGAACGCATACGTTCCCAGAACGCATAAAAACCAGGTCCCGGACACTGGCCACATATCTATAATGTGTCATCAAGTAGGTTGCATATCAATGTGTTCCCAGAACACTAACATACGTTCCCAGAACGTATAAAACCAGGTCCCAGACACTGGCCACATATCTATAATGTGTCATCAAGTAGGTTATCATTTGGTACTCCCGGAGTACCCTCCTCATATTCCCAGAATATGATAAACGTTCCTACCAACCAAACTTCCATTCTATATGAATGCACAATCATCGAGGTTGGTTTTATCTTTAATTCCGTTATTATACCAACGTGTTCCCAGAACACTAACGTACGTTCCCAGAACGTATCGCAAACCATACTTGGAATATAATCAAGCACCACTCCCAGAGTGTGCATCACGTTCCCAGAACGTGTCCAAGAAACCATGTCCTAGACAATGGCCACATTCCCAGAATGTGTCATCAAGTTGGTTGCATCAGTTTAGTACTCCTAGAGTACAGGGTCAAGTACCCGACATCACAAACCATCCCTGCCAACCTATTTCATTACCTTTCCCTATGCATGCATTGCATACATAATTACTAAGGTTGGTCTTTCCATTAATTATTGTGATTTAGAAATATTCTAATTTCTCTTTTGAACGATTTATTTGAGGTATAGTCTTTGACACAAAATTCTCTTTTGAGTTATCTCAAGACATGCCCTTAAACATAGATTGGGTAAAACAAAGTCAATGGTATTCAAAAACTTAACTTTGTATTTTTCAGATTCAGGTACTAACCGGTTACAGTTCCAGGCTAACCGGTTAGAATTACAGACCTGAACTGTTTACTATTGTAATTCAGAAAACCCTTTTTCTTGAATTCCCTACCCAATCCATAAACTAGTTTAACAATGTTTATACCTCAAAACCACTGTTTATATCATTCAAAAGTCTAAATCACATTTCATTGTTCAATGAGCATAATTTCCTCTTGAAACTATCTCATTACCTTAAGGTATTAACTCTTTAACTGCAATCTGAACTATAACAGTGAAATCAACTTATTTTCAGATTGTTTTCCATGAAATTAAGGCCTAGATTTGAGTAGGATTTATAAGACCACAATGCTGATTTTGTAAACTTATTTTCTTTTGCACTTTAACAGTGTCTAACCGGTTACGAATATCGAGTAACCGGTTAGATTATGCAGTCTGACACTAAAAACATGAGTTTTAACAAACCATTCTCTTCACTACTCAAATCTAACCAAATTTCAACCTTTAACAGAGTACATATACCTTAAATAAATATGTTTAAACACAGAAACATATCTATCTTGCATGCATTCAATTTGGATACACAAATTGCACATATTTCACAACTTAATGCATCAATTCACATAATATCCAAGTAAGTCATGAAATCAACATCAACATAGCTTGCATGCATTCAGATAACATTGCTCAAAACATCAATTGAGCTCAAATTGGCCTCCAAGCCATTTAACCATTTCAACTTATGCCCTTTGAGTCTCTTGGTGACTCATCCTATATTCTACCACAATTTATTCTCATTCTAGCAAATAGTAAGCTTCCCCCTTACCTTAGGTTCGTGCTTGATGAATCTAATCAGTGAAATTTGCCAGATCTCCCCAGAATCCACAATCTCCATTTTCAGTCCACAACAGGTTTGACAGGGTCCAAAAACCAGAAGATTTGACATGGCAGTTGGCCAAAGAAATTGGAGAAACCAATTAGGACTCAATATAGGTAATGTAACATCCCAAATTTAATTCCTAGTATAATGGATGATGGGTCAAGCCTAGAGTGAAGGAAGTAATGATATGGGGCAGAAACTAGTGGTTTGAAGGCTTGATTTAGGATTAATAACATAGGATATTAGGAAATTCAAAATAAAAGATTTACAACTCTAAACACAAATTCCACAGTTGGATGTGAAGTAGGATATGTGGGGAAGCATGTGTCAAAATTTGGGGAAGATCCAACGGTTAACGAAGAAGTTATGGCCGTTCAAAGTCGGGGTGCTGAAAATCCTGCAACTTAATCGATTAAGCTGCAGCTTAATCGATTAATCCTGAAAGTTGGAAATGCCTTAATCGATTATTAATCGATTAAGGGCTGCTGATAGTGAAAAAAATAAAAGCGTTCTCTCCCTCATTTCATGCCAAATTCGAATCTCTCTCTTCTAGGCACACATCCACTCATTCCAATTGATCAATCCTCAAGGGAATCACTCCAATTTCATCATCCAATTCCTTCCTTGTTGCTCCAAGTAAGTGTTTGTATTTGTGTTCTTCTCTTCCTCCCTCTTTAAAACTCGAATTTCTCTCTCTCCCTCTTCCTCCCATGAAGCTTTAATCATCCCACTAGGGAGAACCTTGTTGGGGCACGAATTTCGCTCATGATTCTTGGGAAAAGTTTAATATTTGTCTCTTTATTTTATTGATTTTAGGTTCCTCCCTCTCCATTTGATTTGTGGCTATTTTTCAAGTGTGTTCCAAGGCACAAATTCTCTCTCTCTAAGAGCTTGAGGTAAGGGGGTGGATATAGTGAGCTTTGCCTTGTTCTAGGGAGTAGGTTCTAGTTAGTATATAATGCTTGTTAGGGTTATGTGTTAGGGGAGAAAATTAGATTATAAAACCCTAGGTTATTGAATATAAAATTCTAATTAATTAAATATGCATGATGATTGGATGTTAAGATTAGGAAAAGGAAACTCAATAATATGAAAATGAGTAATTTGATAAATGAAATTTAGTTAATGATTATATTGAAGTACTTGAGGAATTGGGTAATGTGATAATAAAGTTGACATAAATGATTTCTATGATTATTGACTTTAATTGTAAAGTTGTGAATTAAATGATAATTAATTACTGTAGCAAATATATGTATGTGTTGAGGAATAAATGGATATAGGAAGAAAATGGAATGAAAACGATTAAGTGTGATGAAAGTGCATAATTGTATCTAATTTTTAAATGAGTAAAAATGTTAAGCATTATCAATTGTGAACGAAGGATCATGACTTAGGAATTGAACTAATGAATATGGGAAACAGAAGTAAAATGATTATGTGCAAACCAAAGTAAAAGATGATATATGCAAAAATTAAAATGAAGGGTGAATCTAAATGTTGGGCTATAAAAGAGAACACTATTTGGTATGTTTGTGATAACTGAGAAAGGAAATGAATAAGGAAATTACATGAATGATTATGTGTTGATTGTGGTTAAATGTGATATGAATGAATGGTTTATAAAGAGAATGATGTTAAGTATAATGTAGGTGGTTGTATGAGGTACCTTCCGGTGTGGAGGTGAAGTACCCACCGGCCAAATTGTATGAGGTACCTTCCGGTGTGGAGGTGAAGTACAATGGTATGAGGTACCTTCCGGTGTGGAGGTGAAGTACCCATAGGCCAAATGTATGAGGTACCTTCCTGCGTGGAGGTGAAGTACGATTGAGTGTTGACCTCTGACCTAAGGGACACGATATGAATTAAAATGAATGAGTGTTGACCTCTGACCTGAGGGACACCGGATTAAATAATGAGTTGGGTGTGTTGACCTCTGACCTGAGAGACACACCGTGAATTAAGAGAGTGAAGTGTTGACCTCTGACCTGAGGGACACAAGATGAAATTAATGTTATTGGGTGTTGACCTCTGACCTGAGGGACACCGGATGAATTAAAGAATTGTGTGTTGACCTCTGATCTGAGGGACACATAATTTAAATATGGAAAAGAATAAGAGCCTCTGATTTGAGGTGATAAATGTGTTACATGAAGCTGTGCATTGGCCTCTGATTTGAGGTGATGTACTGAAATGAAATGAGTATGTGAAATGAATAAAAAGAAAAGGAAATGAATGTTGATTGGATGTTGAAATGAATAAGGAAAATGGATGTTGAACTGAATAATGGAAATGGATGTTGAAATGAATAATGAATATGGAAATGATGAAATGAGTATGGTGTGAAATATGTGAATATATGCTTATTTGCTAATTATGTTTGACCTAGCGGGTTGTTATGTTTAGTTAGAAACTACTTTCTATTTCATGTGCAATGCTCACTCCCTTACAGTTTCAGGTACGGAGATTGAGTTGGCACAGCCCCCGGCTGAGCAGGAGTACTTTCCCTTACAGGGAGAGTAGGGTTATTATGGGATTTGAAGGATATTATGAACTTAAGCCTCCTACACTATTTTGATGTAAAATTTGCTATTCATATTTTAAGTGAGGCTTAGGATGTTTTATTTTGACAAAGTTATATGTTTTGGTTATGACACTCAAACTTAGTATTTTCCGCTATTACTCTGATATATTTGGAGCCCATGGGGCCTTGATATGATTTATGAATATAATCTGAAGCCCTGCTGGCTATTAGTTGTTTATTTGGAATTGCTTATCACAGGTTAAATTTTGGAAAGTCCGAAAAACAGACAAAACTCCGTCCGTTTGACGGGTGATTTTACTAAACTAAAAAGGAATTTTTAAGTTCACATTTTTAATACTTGGGAATTAAGGGTAATATTTATTAGGGTGTTACATTTATGGTATCAGAGCAGTTTCTCCTCAGCCATGGAGTTGTACACACTCCAAATGATTACTCACCTAGCAAGTAATTGATGCTCATAGTAATAGTTTAAGATTACAATAGGATAATTATAGTACTATGTATACATTTAGTAGTTAAGTCTTACTGGTCTATTCTCTTTGGCTAAGCAGTATGGCTGGAAGAAGGGCTGGTAACGATGGTCTTGCTGCTATTCTGGAGCATCTATCTCAGATGCAGCAGCAGCAGGGGGAACAGATGGCAGCTGCTGCAGCGGCAGCAGCTACAGCAGCAGCAGCAGCTCTGCAACCAGCTCCAGTTTAGATTGACTGGATGTCTCGTTTCCGAAAGAATGATCCGCCTCGTTTTGAAGGTGGAAATGACCCTAATGGAGCACAGAGGTGGATACAGGAGATAGAGAAGATTCTCCGCTCTCTTCAACCACCAATGGAGCAGTATGTTCGATTAGCTGAATTCATGCTGACCAATGAAGAAGAACACTGGTGGGATCAGCAGAGGAGAGGATTGGTGGCAGCTAATCCTGTAGTTCCTTGGGAGATATTCAAGGATCTATTCCTGGGGAAGTATTTCCCTGAAGATGTTAGGAGGGAGAAGGAGATTGCTTTTCTCCAATTGACTCAAGGTTCTATGTCAGTTGGGGACTATGCAGCTCGGTTTGAAGACCTCATCCGATTTTCTGATTATCGGTATGCAAGTGACCGGGGCAAGTGTGTTAAGTTTGAAGCTGGACTTAGGAGTGATCTCCGCCTCTCGTGTGAGTATCACAACATTGATAACTTTGCTCGCTTGGTCAACATGGCAAGCACCTATGAGAAGGGTCTCAAACGAAAGCTAGCTGACGAGAGATCTCGGGAAAACCAGAGAATCGAAGGTCAAAGTAAGGACAAGGGACTGATCCAGAAGTCAGGTCCATACTCTCATTCCGGGGTCACGTTTCCTAGGGAATCCGGACCAACAGTGAATGCTTATGGTCCAATACCAACTTGTCAGCACTGTGGCAGGATGCATAGGGGAGTGTGCTGGACTTTGGGTCGAAAGGAGGGGTTATGCTTTCACTGTGGACAACCCGGACATTTTGCTTCAAATTGTCCTAAGAACACAATGAAGAAGGAGATTAATTCTACTAAGGCACAGAAGGCCCGTGGTGGTCCCTCATTGCAGAAGGGGAAGTTATTCACTTTCGAGGGTGACGAGGTGGACACAGCTGATATGGTCGCAGGTAACTAGCGGATTGCCAAATCTATGCGTAATGCTTCTAAGTTCGATTGTTGTGGAGTTAGTTTTCTCCTTAGTTAGTTAAATAGTGAGTTAGTAATGTCTTAGGGAAGAATTGTTTAAAAACACGTTGGATATCTGCCTTTCCAAATACAATCCTGTTCTTATAGAGAACGTTAGAAAGACCATATAAGGAATTCTTAAGTTTGAGAATTCTAGTACCAAGTGACCAATACTATGTTGTGATGTTGTTATTTGATGTAATGTAAGGTTAGAACTGATCACTCTAATCCTTGCATTCGTTAAATGATGACATTATTGTCAGAACCCGACAGTGATGTGTTGTTGGTAGACGTGAGGATGGGATTGATCACCTCAATTCTTGCATCTATCAATAAATGCTATCATTGTAACCTTTAAAGTGAAAGTAGACACCCAAAGTAGTGACTTCCAAGGAAAATAATTCTTGTAAGTGAAGCCAACCTAACCCAGAAACATTCGTTCAAAAGCTTCTTATAGAGTTAGGGAGTAGATAGAAAATAGTTCCAAAGAAAGGAAGTCTTGGTGTATGCTACTTGTTCCAAAGTAGTATAGCTAAGTGCTAAACCCTTGGATGAGTTAAGAAAACTCTCCAGAAATTATTCTCAATCATCATATCAACTAAACCAATCATTGAGCAATTTGACAATTGCTTCGAATCTTTTCCTGTTCCTAGATAACCATTCATAAGAATAGCCGGTTGTGCCAAATTTGTGAAATCCCTGCGTTAAGACCAAACCACCTTAATAATTGACCCAGCCAACGGCAAGCTTGTTGTACCCTTCACCTTTGGTAGTTGGGTAAATATTGGAACTAATGTGGACTTCTTCCTTCCTATTCTTTTTAATCAATTCATGGAAGAAGTTGATTGTGGAGCATTTAGTAGGAATTGTGTTTGCTCTAATCAACTAAGCATTGGGGGGATACTCTTAACCTTTTGGGGTGCTTCTTGTTCATGAATGCTTGTGTTTTTGAAAGGTTCTAAATCTTACCGGTTCTAGTCAATCCTTGTGAGGAGACCAACTCTAAGGCGTTTTATCCTACAAAAACCTTTGCATGCCACGATCCCCAGGGTATCTATTCTGGGAAAGATTCTAAAACTATTCCGGAAATGTTAAATATTTCGAGTTTTCCCGTATCTAGCTAGTGCAACATCTGCCCTGCAACTATCCAAAGGACGATCGGAAGCGGATTCATCCGATCCCACATCCTTTAGCATAGCGGTAATTGGGTAAGTCGAAGCCAAGTGGGGGAGCACTTCCTACCCTAATTTAAATTATGTTTAGGTAAAGACAAATCGAAAGAGTGGCAGGAGAAACCAAAGGGAATTAAAGATAAGAATTGCAAGTCCTTTCACCGGGATGATTCTCCATTTACTAAACTTAACGGCATTTCGGGGACGAAATTCGAATAAGTGGGGGAGAATTGTAACATCCCAAATTTAATTCCTAGTATAATGGATGATGGGTCAAGCCTAGAGTAAAGGAAGTAATGATATGGGGCAGAAACTAGTGGTTTGAAGGCTTGATTTAGGATTAATAACATAGGATATTAGGAAATTCAAAATAAAAGATTTACAACTCTAAATACAAATTCCACAGTTGGATGTGAAGTAGGATATGTGGGGAAGCATGTGTCAAAATTTGGGGAAGATCCAACGGTTAACGAAGAAGTTATGGCCGTTCAAAGTCGGGGTGCTGAAAATCCTGCAACTTAATCGATTAAGCTGCAGCTTAATCGATTAAGCCTGAAAGTTGGAAATGCCTTAATCGATTATTAATCGATTAAGGGCTGCTGATAGTGAAAAAAATAAAAGCGTTCTCTCCCTCATTTCATGCCAAATTCGAATCTCTCTCTTCTAGGGCACACATCCACTCATTCCAATTGATCAATCCTCAAGGGAATCACTCCAATTTCATCATCCAATTCCTTCCTTGTTGCTCCAAGTAAGTGTTTGTATTTGTGTTCTTCTCTTCCTCCCTCTTTAAAACTCGAATTTCTCTATCTCCCTCTTCCTCCCATGAAGCTTTAATCATCCCACTAGGGAGAACCTTGTTGGGGCACGAATTTCGCTCATGATTCTTGGGCAAAGTTTAATATTTGTCTCTTTATTTTATTGATTTTAGGTTCCTCCCTCTCCATTGGATTTGTGGCTATGTTTCAAGTGTGTTCCAAGGCACAAATTCTCTCTCTCTAAGAGCTTGAGGTAAGGGGGTGGATATAGTGAGCTTTGCCTTGTTCTAGGGAGTAGGTTCTAGTTAGTATATAATGCTTGTTAGGGTTATGTGTTAGGGGAGAAAATTAGATTATAAAACCCTAGGTTATTGAATATAAAATTCTAATTAATTAAATATGCATGATGATTGGATGTTAAGATTAGGAAAAGTAAACTCAATAATATGAAAATGAGTAATTTGATAAATGAAATTTGGTTAATGATTATATTGAAGTACTTGAGGAATTGGGTAATGTGATAATAAAGTTGACATAAATGATTTCTATGATTATTGACTTTAATTGTAATGTTGTGAATTAAATGATAATTAATTACTGTAGCAAATATATGTATGTGTTGAGGAATAAATGGATATAGGAAGAAAATGGAATGAAAATGATTAAATGTGATGAAAGTGCATAATTGTATCTAATTGTTAAATGAGTAAAAATGTTAAGCATTATCAATTGTGAACGAAGGATCATGACTTAGGAATTGAACTAATGAATATGGGAAACAGAAGTAAAATGATTATGTGCAAACCAAAGTAAAAGATGATATATGCAAAAATTAAAATGAAGGGTGAATCTAAATGTTGGGCTATAAAAGAGAACACTATTTGGTATGTTTGTGATAACTGAGAAAGGAAATGAATAAGGAAATTACATGAATGATTATGTGTTGATTGTGGTTAAATGTGATATGAATGAATGGTTTATAAAGAGAATGATGTTAAGTATAATGTAGGTGGTTGTATGAGGTACCTTCCGGTGTGGAGGTGAAGTACAATGGTATGAGGTACCTTCCGGTGTGGAGGTGAAGTACCCATAGGCCAAATGTATCAGGTACCTTCCTGCGTGGAGGTGAAGTACGATTGAGTGTTGACCTCTGACCTGAGGGACACGATATGAATTAAAATGAATGAGTGTTGACCTCTGACCTGAGGGACACCGGATTAAATAATGAGTTGGGTGTGTTGACCTCTGACCTGAGAGACACACCGTGAATTAAGAGAGTGAAGTGTTGACCTCTGACCTGAGGGACACAAGATGAAATGAATGTTATTGGGTGTTGACCTCTGACCTGAGGGACACCGGATGAATTAAAGAATTGTGTGTTGACCTCTGATCTGAGGGACACATAATTTAAATATGGAAAAGAATGAGAGCCTCTGATTTGAGGTGATAAATGTGTTACATGAAGCTGTGCATTGGCCTCTGATTTGAGGTGATGTACTGAAATGAAATGAGTATGTGAAATGAATAAAAAGAAAAGGAAATGAATGTTGATTGGATGTTGAAATGAAATAAGGAAAATGGATGTTGAACTGAATAATGGAAATGGATGTTGAAATGAATAATGAATATGGAAATGATGAAATGAGTATGGTGTGAAATATGTGAATATATGCTTATTTGCTAATTGTGTTTGACCTAGCGGGTTGTTATGTTTAGTTAGAAACTGCTTTCTATTTCATGTGCAATGCTCACTCCCTTACAGTTTCAGGTACGGAGATTGAGTTGGCACAGCCCCCGGCCGAGCAGGAGTACTTTCCCTAACAGGGAGAGTAGGGTTATTATGGGATTTGAAGGATATTATGAACTTAAGCCTCCTACACTATTTTGATGTAAAATTTGCTATTCATATTTTAAGTGAGGCTTAGGATGTTTTATTTTGACAAAGTTATATGTTTTGGTTATGACACTCAAACTTAGTATTTTCCGCTATTACTCTGATATATTTGGAGCCCATGGGGCCTTGATATGATTTATGAATATAATCTGAAACCCTGCTGGCTATTAGTTGTTTATTTGGAATTGCTTATCACAGGTTAAATTTTGGAAAGTCCGAAAAACAGACAAAACTCCGTCCATTTGACAGGTGATTTTACTAAACTAAAAAGGAATTTTTAAGTTCACATTTTTAATACTTGGGAATTAAGGGTAATATTTATTAGGGTGTTACAGGTAACATGCACTAGAGAAGCATACGACTATCACACCTCTACTTAGACTACATAGAACACTTCTTAATAGCAGGATAAGCTACTTATCTAGAGCCATTACCCATAACCTTAGCTCTAGTTTGGAAGTATATGAAAGCATACTTCCCAAGAAACATTGCAGATATCGATGACCAGCGTATTGGACCACACACCCAAGGACCAAGAGTCAGGACCATTGCTCTGATACCATAAAAGTGTAACACTCCTTGTATATCATCTTACTCTATAAGAAAAGTAAGAAGTTTATGAAAACTTGGACTTGTTATCGTTGGAAAAAGATCTGAAAATAATAATTTTCCCTTCCCTTGAAAATTCCTTTTCACAAACACTTGATTAGTAATGAGGTTGACTGACAAAATCAGAGTTTGCGGAAACATAGTAAAATCATCATGTTATACCCCCAAAATATATCAAGTGTAACAAGTCCATTAATACCAAATAGGTGTAATTATGAAACTAAATTCCTCTTATGATACCTTTTTCCAAAATATGTATCATATAAATTCTATTAAAAATTGATTTGTTATAGAGCTGGTCACTGGTCCTTTGTCCAAACATCCTTTTGGTCGGATCCTCGATATCTGCACAACGGGTTCCCAACCCACACTTTCTGCACTCTGCATGCACCTAAGGGACATCTTCCTTTACTGATTCTTGTGCAAGCTAGATGCACGATCAATACCTAATAAGGGCATGGGGGTTAGCTATACATATTCGCATAATCAAATGAGAATAAAACTAACATCCACAAGTTAACATGTAGCAAATCATGATGCATAATCATATGAGCACACCCGGTTAATCATAACAATTCTTTCAATGCAGGTGGCATGATGCATGATTTCCTTCCACAACTGAGGCCTCTAAAAGTCCATCTTGGACGTCCATCCAATACACCGTTGTGTTCCCGGAATACCGACATTCTTTCCCAGAACGTAATGCCGAACCATACTTGGATAATACGCATCACTCCCAGAGTGTGCACCACGTTCCCAGAACGTGTAGCAAACCATACTTGGAATAATAAGCACCACTCCCAGAGTGTGCACCACGTTCCCAGAACGCATAAAAACCAGGTCCCGGACACTGGCCACATATCTATAATGTGTCATCAAGTAGGTTGCATATCAATGTGTTCCCAGAACACTAACATACGTTCCCAGAACGTATACAACCAGGTCCCAGACACTGGCCACATATCTATAATGTGTCATCAAGTAGGTTATCATTTGGTACTCCCGGAGTACCCTCCTCATATTCCCAGAATATGATAAACGTTCCTACCAACCAAACTTCCATTCTATATGAATGCACAATCATCGAGGTTGGTTTTATCTTTAATTCCGTTATTATACCAACGTGTTCCCAGAACACTAACGTACGTTCCCAGAACGTATCGCAAACCATACTTGGAATATAATCAAGCACCACTCCCAGAGTGTGCATCACGTTCCCAGAACGTGTCCAAGAAACCATGTCCTAGACAATGGCCACATTCCCAGAATGTGTCATCAAGTTGGTTGCATCAGTTTAGTACTCCTAGAGTACAGGGTCAAGTACCCGACATCACAAACCATCCCTGCCAACCTATTTCATTACCTTTCCCTATGCATGCATTGCATACATAATTACTAAGGTTGGTCTTTCCATTAATTATTGTGATTTAGAAATATTCTAATTTCTCTTTTGAACGATTTATTTGAGGTATAGTCTTTGACACAAAATTCTCTTTTGAGTTATCTCAAGACATGCCCTTAAACATAGATTGGGTAAAACAAAGTCAATGGTATTCAAAAACTTAACTTTTTATTTTTCAGATTCAGGTACTAACCGGTTACAGTTCCAGGCTAACCGGTTAGAATTACAGACCTGAACTGTTTACTATTGTAATTCAGAAAACCCTTTTTCTTGAATTCCCTACCCAATCCATAAACCAGTTTAACAATGTTTATACCTCAAAACCACTGTTTATATCATTCAAAAGTCTAAATCACATTTCATTGTTCAATGAGCATAATTTCCTCTTGAAACTATCTCATTACCTTAAGGTATTAACTCTTTAACTGCAATCTGAACTATAACAGTGAAATCAACTTATTTTCAGATTGTTTTCCATGAAATTAAGGCCTAGATTTGAGTAGGATTTATAAGACCACAATGCTGATTTTGTAAACTTATTTTCTTTTGCACTTTAACAGTGTCTAACCGGTTACGAATATCGAGTAACCGGTTAGATTATGCAGTCTGACACTAAAAACATGAGTTTTAACAAACCATTCTCTTCACTACTCAAATCTAACCAAATTTCAACCTTTAACAGAGTACATATACCTTAAATAAATATGTTTAAACACAGAAACATATCTATCTTGCATGCATTCAATTTGGATACACAAATTGCACATAATTGCACATATTTCACAACTTAATGCATCAATTCACATAATATCCAAGTAAGTCATGAAATCAACATCAACATAGCTTGCATGCATTCAGATAACATTGCTCAAAACATCAATTGAGCTCAAATTGGCCTCCAAGCCATTTAACCATTTCAACTTATGCCCTTTGAGTCTCTTGGTGACTCATCCTATATTCTACCACAATTTATTCTCATTCTAGCAAATAGTAAGCTTCCCCCTTACCTTAGGTTTGTGCTTGATGAATCTAATCAGTGAAATTTGCCAGATCTCCCCAGAATCCACAATCTCCATTTTCAGTCCACAACAGGTTTGACAGGGTCCAAAAACCAGAAGATTTGACAAGGCAGTTGGCCAAAGAAATTGGGGAAACCAATTAGGACTCAATATAGGTAACATGCACTAGAGAATCAAAGAGATTTGAGACCAAAAGGGTTTGTGTGCTTACCAAAATCGAGCCTCAAAGTCAGCTCCAGAAACCAGAAGCTGAGGTTTGACAGCACCAACACCCTTACTTTGCAAGCTTCGTTCTCTTCATTCAGGGACTCTCAACTCACAAACTTTATATCAATACAAAGCCCTTGATGTGAGCTTTGTAACCGTGTATCACTCATGTTCTAACTCTCAGAAACGAAGGAGAATCGAGGAGACGAACTTGAAAACCTTAAACAGAGCATTTCTTCAACACTAAGGCAAAATCAACCTTGATTCAATCGTGATTGAGCTTTATATAGAACAAATTGGTGTTCATGCAAGCTGACGCGTGTTTCCCACTTGGTTTGGACTGGATTCGTGGCGAATTTTGGATTAATCCATGGGATTACTCATCAAACGCACTAATCTCAATTTCTGAGTTCATCGTGTAACCGGTTACACAGCCCTTCTAACCGGTTACATATTGATAAAATTCAAAAATTAATAATTTAATTACTCTTTCTTCAACAACCTTTTTAATATTGCAATTAGGTCCCAACCCAAGGACTAAATTACAATATTCACATTTTTGTACAAAATAACCATATAAAAATATATCTCATATTTTTATAATAAAAACACATAATGTACAAAAACTAAAACCTTCAAAATTCAATTATAAAATAATTGTTATAATTAATTTCTTGGTTATTTGGGAAACGAAAATTAGGGGTGTTACACTACTCCCCCACTTAAAAGGAATTTCGTCCCCGAAATTCATCTTCTGAAATTTTCCGCTTTTCCAAATTGTTTTTATACTAGAAAACTTCATCTAGTTTCCAAAAATTTGTTCTTTGGGGTCCTCCCCCACTTAAAAGAGTTTCCATATAATTCTTTTTATTTCGAAACATTTCGAATAAAATATTTCAATTTAACCATAAAGATTCTTTGCATAAAATTCTCATGTGAAAGAATTTCTTTTAAAAGAAGTATTCCTTTGAGCAATATATTTCACATAAATTTTCTTCAAATAATACACTTTTCAATAAACCTTTTGGAAAAACTTTTTGGGCTGCGCACTCTGATCTCTCGAGCACGATCAAAGAAACATTTGTATGATTTTATTCCTCAATAGTTTGAGACGTTAGGGTGATCAGTCCTAATATTCAAACCATTAATAACAAAATCATCCCTTTCAGATATAATCTTTCGCAAGAAATACCATACGACAGGTCTTTAAGTTAGATGAACTTAAAGATAGGGTAATTATCACTATCAGACTTAGTTAGATGGTCAAGTTCTAGAGACATTTCCGTTGGGGAGACAAAGATTTGTCCTATCCCGGTGGTTGTTAATCTCTCTAGCCATAACTGATCTTTCTATTTCTGTAGTGTCCACAAATATTATCACATCCAACTGTGATAAGGGTTTTGATCACAGAAAGATTGGAGTTGAACTTCCAACAGGATATTGATATTCTCAAACGATTAGATTAACGTAATCGAAAACATTTAACTACGTTAACTCAGATCAAAGGAAGAGATAGGCTTGGGTTGTCTACGTTAGGATCACACTCAACTCTCATCTCAGCCGGTGAATTCTTCTTGTGCTGGATTCGTCCATTCCTTTCTCACCTTTTCCTTCAAGACAATTCGGTGAGTAATACTCCAGCTTCCTACAATCGGAATTGACTATTCCCTTAAGTACATCACATTTAAACTCAAAGTGATGTGCCTCACCGTTTTCACCTTGAGATGGACAAATGTTCCCCTTCCTATTTCCTCCTTAGTCACTTTTCTCTAATCGAGGATTCCTTAACCTCGATATTTCCGTGGTTGATATTCTCCCATTTACTTTTCCTCTTTCTCCAGTTGGGCCTATATTTCATCATTCTTTCTCTTATTCTGAACTCAGACCTTTCTCGCATGAAGTTCATGTACTTTCCCATAGTCCTCACACATGCTTCCAACATTGAGAAATTCCTTATTCCTTGATAGTTGATAGCTAACTTGGGTTTGAACATAATCTATTCTTGAAGTGCTTGCCTTTGGATATCTCCTCTAGATTGTCCTAGACAACACTTCCTAAATCCCTTACTTCCATAATATATTTTCTAATATCCATAATCACAGACTTTGGTTCTAAAGATTAAATCTCTTTTGTTTCTTCATAGAGATCTAACTCCTTTTTCCTCAAAAGTTAACTTCTCTTTCTTCTCTTCATCTTCTGGTGGTAATTCACGAATCCGATTCAGGAATTCGTTGGTGATTGGCAACATTCCCAATCTAATACTTAGAGGGTTCCTCTTGGGTTACCCGACTTAGGTCTCTGAATCCATCGATCGGTATAACCTCCTTAACCATCATTGAGCTCACAAGAATAGCCTATCAGCTCAAATCGTCTGCAACTACGTTTGCTATGCCAGGATGGAGCTCAGAGCCATAATCTTTAAGAAACTCCATCCATCGCCTTTATCTTACATTCAACTCTTCCTCTTCTTATTGTCTTTCATACTTTCGAACTCCAAACTTGTTCATGAATCACAACCTTCTTATCTTAGTACCTATTGTCTCTTTTGCATCATTCAGCTCAATTCTCTACCTTCTCCGATTGGAGTAGCTCCTTAATTTCAATTCTCGATTAATCCATAAGTATTATGATTCAATCCTCTTAAATAAATTTCAATGATAAATCAAGGCATTAAGTTATTTTACCACCTTAAATCCTTTCCTTAAATTTTACTTAGGTAATTGACATTGAGTTTGGATTGGAGGAAGATGTTTATTGATACCAAAAGTTCCTTCACAAGGACTTGAATTTTTATTTTAGACTTTCAGCTTCTAACCGGTTACAAGAAACTCTAACCGGTTATGAAGTATAGTTTTAGAAATAAAACCAAAGTATTTCAAAACCATTTTCTTTACCTCATCCAATCCAACTCAAAATAGGATTTATTCATAATCTAATACCTTGATTCCAACTGAATCCATCACTGAAATGATTTAAATCATAATCTACTCACATTTTCCATAATTCCTCTTGGACTAATCATATTATGTTGGGGTATAATCCATCATCACCCCACCATAATAAAACAACATCCTATCATTCAATACCATCAGTTGATCTTTCCAAGTCAACTTGATCAAAGGCCATGCGATCTTAGAAAATCCTTAAATACTCCGGCGATAGTACCCAGCCAGCCCTAAGAACTTCTTACTTTAAAGATCACATGCCCTGCGAACTTAGCTTCGCTCAACCAAATACCATCTTTGGTGAGCTTAGCACACAACTACTCCTCTTGCAGGATTCTCAACACCATCCTGAGATGTTTCTCGTGCTCCTCCGGATTCTCAGGATAAACCACAAACATATCCAAATATAATCTAAAGGTCTCGTTCTTATAATCCATAAAAGAACAGGTGCATTAGTCACTCCAAACGGCATTATTTTCTACTCATAATGTCCGTATCGAGATTAAAATGTAGTCTCAAGTGTATCCCTGCCTCGAATCCTGATTTGGGATTAATTCAACCGCCAATCCATCTCAGAAAACACTTAGACTCTTTTAACCTGGTCCAACCAATTCTTTTAACAACTTCTCTACGTGTTTCTCTCATTTGACCATTCCCGATGATACCATATCGTAAGGGTAGTAGAGAGAGAATCAGCTTCAAGAATTAACTTGATTCCAAACTCTATCTCTTTGCTCAAGGGTGAACCTAACATCCTTTCTTGAAACCCAGATTTCTTTAACCCCCTATTTCCTTCACTGCTGCCCAGAAGCAGACACATGGGTCCATTGGATTCCAGATTCGAAACATGGGAATTCCAATACAGGGTTGTTCTATCGTCATTAATCATGATAATTTGATCCTTCGATTCCCAAACCGTGCTTAAGATCAAATGAAATCATGACACAGGTAGATAGACAAAGTCTAATACCTTAATAGAACGATTCAGACATACCTTGGAAACCACTACAAGAAGATTTGTAGGATTCTCTGCTTTGAGATAGCCGATTGGATAAGGCATATAGCAACTTTGATCACTACCCTTATCCGAAAGGAACAAAAGAAAGGATAACTTTAGAGTTTAACAAACTCAACAAGGTTGATCTTTAAGAAGATCACTGCCCTACACTCGGTCTGAAAAGTTGATTGACTTTAACACGAGTGAGGGTAAACACCCCTCCTCAGAGTCGAGGACTCAACTACAACTCCTTAAAATTTCCTCATCACTGGTTCTATGAAAACATAATAAACCAACACTATGGTTTTGGGTTTACAACATGTCTAAAGAGAAGCATACGACTATCATACTTCTACTTAGACTACATAGAACACTTCTTAATAGCAGGATAAGCTACTTATCTAGAGCCATTACCCATAACCTTAGCTCTAGTTTGGAAGTATATGAAAGCATACTTCCCAAGAAACATTGCAGATATCGATGACCAGCGTATTGGACCACACACCCAAGGACCAAGAGTCAGGACCATTGCTCTGATACCATAAAAGTGTAACACTCCTTGTATATCATCTTACTCTATAAGAAAAGTAAGAAGTTTATGAAAACTTGGACTTGTTATCGTTGGAAAAAGATCTGAAAATAATAATTTTCCCTTCCCTTGAAAATTCCTTTTCACAAACACTTGATTAGTAATGAGGTTGACTGACAAAATCAGAGTTTGCGGAAACATAGTAAAATCATCATGTTATACCCCCAAAATATATCAAGTGTAACAAGTCCATTAATACCAAATAGGTGTAATTATGAAACTAAATTCCTCTTATGATACCTTTTTCCAAAATATGTATCATATAAATTATATTAAAAATTGATTTGTTATAGAGCTGGTCACTGGTCCTTTGTCCAAACATCCTTTTCGTCGGATCCTCGATATCTGCACAACGGGTTCCCAACCCACACTTTCTGCACTCTGCATGCACCTAAGGGACATCTTCCTTTACTGATTCTTGTGCAAGCTAGATGCACGATCAATACCTAATAAGGGCATGGGGGTTAGCTATACATATTCGCATAATCAAATGAGAATAAAACTAACATCCACAAGTTAACATGTAGCAAATCATGATGCATAATCATATGAGCACACCCGGTTAATCATAACAATTCTTTCAATGCAGGTGGCATGATGCATGATTTCCTTCCACAACTGAGGCCTCTAAAAGTCCATCTTGGACGTCCATCCAATACACCGTTGTGTTCCCGAAACACCGACATTCGTTCCCATAACGTAATGCCGAACCATACTTGGAATAATAAGCACCACTCCCAGAGTGTGCACCACGTTCCCAGAACGCATACGTTCCCAGAACGCATAAAAACCAGGTCCCGGACACTGGCCACATATCTATAATGTGTCATCAAGTAGGTTGCATATCAATGTGTTCCCAGAACACTAACATACGTTCCCACAACGTATAAAACCAGGTCCCAGACACTGGCCACATATCTATAATGTGTCATCAAGTAGGTTATCATTTGGTACTCCCGGAGTACCCTCCTCATATTCCCAGAATATGATAAACGTTCCTACCAACCAAACTTCCATTCTATATGAATGCACAATCATCGAGGTTGGTTTTATCTTTAATTCCGTTATTATACCAACGTGTTCCCAGAACACTAACGTACGTTCCCAAAACGTATCGCAAACCATACTTGGAATATAATCAAGCACCACTCCCAGAGTGTGCATCACGTTCCCAGAACGTGTCCAAGAAACCATGTCCTAGACAATGGCCACATTCCCAGAATGTGTCATCAAGTTGGTTGCATCAGTTTAGTACTCCTAGAGTACAGGGTCAAGTACCCGACATCACAAACCATCCCTGCCAACCTATTTCATTACCTTTCCCTATGCATGCATTGCATACATAATTACTAAGGTTGGTCTTTCCATTAATTATTGTGATTTAGAAATATTCTAATTTCTCTTTTGAACGATTTATTTGAGGTATAGTCTTTGACACAAAATTCTCTTTTGAGTTATCTCAAGACATGCCCTTAAACATAGATTGGGTAAAACAAAGTCAATGGTATTCAAAAACTTAACTTTTTATTTTTCAGATTCAGGTACTAACCGGTTACAGTTCCAGGCTAACCAGTTAGAATTACAGACCTGAAATGTTTACTATTGTAATTCAGAAAACCCTTTTTCTTGAATTCCCTACCCAATCCATAAACCAGTTTAACAATGTTTATACCTCAAAACCACTGTTTATATCATTCAAAAGTCTAAATCACATTTCATTGTTCAATGAGCATAATTTCCTCTTGAAACTATCTCATTACCTTAAGGTATTAACTCTTTAACTGCAATCTGAACTATAACAGTGAAATCAACTTATTTTCAGATTGTTTTCCATGAAATTAAGGCCTAGATTTGAGTAGGATTTATAAGACCACAATGCTGATTTTGTAAACTTATTTTCTTTTGCACTTTAACAGTGTCTAACCGGTTACGAATATCGAGTAACCGGTTAGATTATGCAGTCTGACACTAAAAACATGAGTTTTAACAAACCATTCTCTTCACTACTCAAATCTAACCAAATTTCAACCTTTAACAGAGTACATATACCTGAAATAAATATGTTTAAACACAGAAACATATCTATCTTGCATGCATTCAATTTGGATACACAAATTGCACATAATTGCACATATTTCACAACTTAATGCATCAATTCACATAATATCCAAGTAAGTCATGAAATCAACATCAACATAGCTTGCATGCATTCAGATAACATTGCTCAAAACATCAATTGAGCTCAAATTGGCCTCCAAGCCATTTAACCATTTCAACTTATGCCCTTTGAGTCTCTTGGTGACTCATCCTATATTCTACCACAATTTATTCTCATTCTAGCAAATAGTAAGCTTCCCCCTTACCTTAGGATCGTGCTTGATGAATCTAATCAGTGAAATTTGCCAGATCTCCCCAGAATCCACAATCTCCATTTTCAGTCCACAACAGGTTTGACAGGGTCCAAAAAACCAGAAGATTTGACATAGCAGTTGGCCAAAGAAATTGGGGAAACCAATTAGGACTCAATATAGGTAACATGCACTAGAGAATCAAAGAGATTTGAGACCAAAAGAGTTTGTGTGCTTACCAAAATCGAGCCTCAAAGTCAGCTCCAGAAACCAGAAGTTGAGGTTTGACAGCACCAACACCCTTACTTTGCAAGCTTCGTTCTCTTGATTCAGGGACTCTCAACTCACAAACTTTATATCAATACAAAGCCCTTGATGTGAGCTTTGTAACCGTGTATCACTCATGTTCTAACTCTCAGAAACGAAGGAGAATCGAGGAGACGAACTTGAAAACCTTAAACAGAGCATTTCTTCAACACTAAGGCAAAATCAACCTTGATTCAATCGTGATTGAGCTTTATATAGAACAAATTGGTGTTCATGCAAGCTGACGCGTGTTTCCCACTTGGTTTGGACTGGATTCGTGGCCAATTTTGGATTAATCCATGGGATTACTCATCAAACGCACTAATCCCAATTTCTGAGTTCATCGTGTAACCGGTTACACAGCCCTTCTAACCGGTTACATACTGATAAAATTCAAAAATTAATAATTTAATTACTCTTTCTTCAACAACCTTTTTAATATTGGAATTAGGTCCCAACCCAAGGACTAAATTACAATATTCACATTTTTGTACAAAATAACCATATAAAAATATATCTCATATTTTTATAATAAAAACACATAATGTACAAAAACTAAAACCTTCAAAATTCAATAATAAAATAATTTTTATAATTAATTTCTTGGTTATTTGGGAAACGAAAATTAGGGGTGTTACACTACTCCCCCACTTAAAAGGAATTTCGTCCCCGAAATTCATCTTCTGAAATTTTCCGCTTTTTCAAAGTGTTTTTATACTAGAAAACTTCATCTAGTTTCCAAAAATTTGTTCTTTGGGGTCCTCCCCCACTTAAAAGAGTTTCCATATAATTCTTTTTATTTCGAAACATTTCGAATAAAATATTTCAATTTAACCATAAAGATTCTTTGCATAAAATTCTCATGTGAAAGAATTTCTTTTAAAAGAAGTATTCCTTTGAGCAATATATTTCACATAAATTTTCTTCAAATAATACACTTTTCAATAAACCTTTTGGAAAAACTTTTTGGGCTGCGCACTCTGATCTCTCGAGCACGATCAAAGAAACATTTGTATGATTTTATTCCTCAATAGTTTGAGACGTTAGGGTGATCAGTCCTAATATTCAAACCATTAATAACAAAATCATCCCTTTCAGATATAATCTTTCGCAAGAAAGACCATACGACAGGTCTTTAAGTTAGATGAAATTAAAGATAGGGTAATTATCACTATCAGACTTAGTTAGATGGTCAAGTTCTAGAGACATTTCCGTTGGGGAGACAAAGATTTGTCATATCCCGGTGGTTGTTAATCTCTCTAGCCATAACTGATCTTTCTATTTCTGTAGTGTCCACAAATATTTTCACATCCAACTGTGATAAGGGTTTTGATCCCAGAAAGATTGGAGTTGAACTTCCAACAGGATATTGATATTCTCAAACGATTAGATTAACGTAATCGAAAACATTTAACTACGTTAACTCAGATCAAAGGAAGAGATAGGCTTGGGTTGTCTACGTTAGGATCACACTCAACTCTCATCTCAGCCGGTGAATTCTTCTTGTGCTGGATTCGTCCATTCCTTTCTAACCTTTTCCTTCAAGACAATTCGGTGAGTAATACTCCAGCTTCCTGCAATCGGAATTGACTATTCCCTTAAGTACATCACATTTAAACTCAAAGTGATGTGCCTCACCGTTTTCACCTTGAGATGGACAAATGTTCCCCTTCCTATTTCCTCCTTAGTCACTTTTCTCTAATCGAGGATTCCTTAACCTCGATATTTCCGTGGTTGATATTCTCCCATTTACTTTTCCTCTTTCTCCAGTTGGGCCTATGTTTCATCATTCTTTCTCTTATTCTAAACTCAGACTTTTCTCGCATGAAGTTCATGTACTTTCTCATAGTCCTCACACATGCTTCCAACATTGAGAAATTCCTTATTCCTTGATAGTTGATAGCTAACTTGGGTTCGAACATAATCTATTCTTGAAGTGCTTGCCTTTGGATCTCTCCTCTAGATTGTCCTAGACAACACTTCCTAAATCCCTTACTTCCATAATATATTTTCTAATATCCATAATCACAGACTTTGGTTCTAAAGATTAAATCTCTTTTGTTTCTTCATAGAGATCTAACTCCTTTTTCCTCAAAAGTTAACTTCTCTTTCTTCTCTTCATCTTCTGGTGGTAATTCACGAATCCGATTCAGGAATTCGTTGGTGATTGACAACATTCCCAATCTAATACTTAGAGGGTTCCTCTTGGGTTACCCGACATAGGTCTCTGAATCCCTCAATTGGGATAACCTCCTTAACCATCATTGAGCTCACAAGAATAGCCTATCAGCTCAAATCGTCTGCAACTACGTTTGCTATGCCAGGATGGAGCTCAGAGCCATAATCTTTAAGAAACTCCATCCATCGCCTTTATCTTACATTCAACTCTTCCTCTTCTTATTGTCTTTCATACTTTCGAACTCCAAACTTGTTCATGAATCACAACCTTCTTATCTTAGTACCTATTGTCTCTTTTGCATCATTCAGCTCAATTCTCTACCTTCTCTGATTGGAGTAGCTCCTTAATTTCAATTCTCGATTAATCCATAAGTATTATGATTCAATCCTCTTAAATCAATTTCAATGATGAATCAAGGCATTTAGTTATTTTACCACCTTAAATCCTTTCCTTAAATTTTACTTAGGTAATTGACATTGAGTTTGGATTGGAGGAAGATGTTTATTGATACCAAAAGTTCCTTCACAAGGACTTAAATTTTTATTTTAGACTTTCAGCTTCTAACCGGTTACAAGAAACTCTAACCGGTTATGAAGTATAGTTTTAGAAATAAAACCAAAGTATTTCAAAACCATTTTCTTTACCTCATCCAATCCAACTCAAAATAGGATTTATTCATAATCTAATACCTTGATTCCAACTGAATCCATCACTGAAATGATTTAAATCATAATCTACTCACATTTTCCATAATTCCTCTTGGACTAATCATATTATGTTGGGGTATAATCCATCATCACCCCACCATAATAAAACAACATCCTATCATTCAATACCATCAGTTGATCTTTCCAAGTCAACTTGATCAAAGGCCATGCGATCTTAGAAAATCCTTAAATACTCCGGCGATAGTACCCAGCCAGCCCTAAGAACTTCTTACTTTAAAGATCACATGCCCTGCGAACTTAGCTTCGCTCAACCAAAACTCATCTTTGGTGAGCTTAGCACACAACTACTCCTCTTGCAGGATTCTCAACACCATCCTGAGATGTTTCTCGTGCTCCTCCGGATTCTCAGGATAAACCACAAACGTATCCAAATATAATCTAAAGGTCCCGTTCTTATAATCCATAAAAGAACAGGTGCATTAGTCACTCCAAACGGCATTATTTTCTACTCATAATGTCCGTATCGAGATTAAAATGCAGTCTCAAGTGTATCCCTGCCTCGAATCCTGATTTGGGATTAATTCAACCGCCAATCCATCTCAGAAAACACTTAGACTCTTTTAACCTGGTCTAACCAATTCTTTTAACAACTTTTCTACGTGTTTCTCTCATTTGACCATTCCCGATGATACCATATCGTAAGGGTAGTAGAGAGAGAATCAGCTTCAAGAATTAACTTGATTCCAAACTCTATCTCTTTGCTCAAGGGTGAACCTAACATCCTTTCTTGAAACCCAGATTTCTTTAACCCCCTATTTCCTTCACTGCTGCTCAGAAGCAGACACATGGGTCCATTGGATTCCAGATTCGAAACATGGGAATTCCAATACAGGGTTGTTCTATCATCATTAATCATGATAATTTGATCCTTCGATTCCCAAACCGTGCTTAAGATCAAATGAAATCATGACACAGGTAGATAGACAAAGTCTAATACCTTAATAGAACGATTCAGACATACCTTGGAAACCACTACAAGAAGATTTGTAGGATTCTCTGCTTTGAGATAGCCGATTGGATAAGGCATATAGCAACTTTGATCACTACCCTTATCCGAAAGGAACAAAAGAAAGGATAACTTTAGAGTTTAACAAACTCAACAAGGTTGATCTTTAAGAAGATGACTGCCCTACACTCGGTCTGAAAAGTTGATTGACTTTAACACGAGTGAGGGTAAACACCCCTCCTCAGAGTCGAGGACTCAACTACAACTCCTTAAAATTTCCTCATCACTGGTTCTATGAAAACATAATAAACCAACACTATGGTTTTGGGTTTACAACATGTCTAAAGAGAAGCATACGACTATCATACTTCTACTTAGACTACATAGAACACTTCTTAATAGCAGGATAAGCTACTTATCTAGAGCCATTACCCATAACCTTAGCTCTAGTTTAGAAGTATATGAAAGCATACTTCCCAAGAAACATTGCAGATATCGATGACCAGCGTATTGGACCACACACCCAAGGACCAAGAGTCAGGACCATTGCTCTGATACCATAAAAGTGTAACACTCCTTGTATATCATCTTACTCTATAAGAAAAGTAAGAAGTTTATGAAAACTTGGACTTGTTATCGTTGGAAAAAGATCTGAAAATAATAATTTTCCCTTCCCTTGAAAATTCCTTTTCACAAACACTTGATTAGTAATGAGGTTGACCGACAAAATCAGAGTTTGCGGAAACATAGTAAAATCATCATGTTATACCCCCAAAATATATCAAGTGTAACAAGTCCATTAATACCAAATAGGTGTAATTATGAAACTAAATTCCTCTTATGATACCTTTTTCCAAAATATGTATCATATAAATTCTATTAAAAATAGATTTGTTATAGAGCTGGTCACTGGTCCTTTGTCCAAACATCCTTTTGGTCGGATCCTCGATATCTGCACAACGGGTTCCCAACCCACACTTTCTGCACTCTGCATGCACCTAAGGGACATCTTCCTTTACTGATTCTTGTGCAAGCTAGATGCACGATCAATACCTAATAAGGGCATGGGGGTTAGCTATACATATTCGCATAATCAAATGAGAATAAAACTAACATCCACAAGTTAACATGTAGCAAATCATGATGCATAATCATATGAGCACACCCGGTTAATCATAACAATTCTTTCAATGCAGGTGGCATAATGCATGATTTCCTTCCACAACTGAGGCCTCTAAAAGTCCATCTTGGACGTCCATCCAATACACCGTTGTGTTCCCGGAACACCGACATTCGTTCCCAGCACGTAATGCCGAACCATACTTGGATAATACGCATCACTCCCAGAGTGTGCACCACGTTCCCAGAATGTGTCATCAAGTTGGTTGCATCAGTTTAGTACTCCTAGAGTACAGGGTCAAGTACCCGACATCACAAACCATCCCTGCCAACCTATTTCATTACCTTTCCCTATGCATGCATTTCATACATAATTACTAAGGTTGGTCTTTCCATTAATTATTGTGATTTAGAAATATTCTAATTTCTCTTTTGAACGATTTATTTGAGGTATAGTCTTTGACACAAAATTCTCTTTTGAGTTATCTCAAGACATGCCCTTAAACATAGATTGGGTAAAACAAAGTCAATGGTATTCAAAAACTTAACTTTTTATTTTTCAGATTCAGGTACTAACCGGTTACAGTTCCAGGCTAACCAGTTAGAATTACAGACCTGAAATGTTTACTATTGTAATTCAGAAAACCCTTTTTCTTGAATTCCCTACCCAATCCATAAACCAGTTTAACAATGTTTATACCTCAAAACCACTGTTTATATCATTCAAAAGTCTATATCACATTTCATTGTTCAATGAGCATAATTTCCTCTTGAAACTATCTCATTACCTTAAGGTATTAACTCTTTAACTGCAATCTGAACTATAACAGTGAAATCAACTTATTTTCAGATTGTTTTCCATGAAATTAAGGCCTAGATTTGAGTAGGATTTATAAGACCACAATGCTGATTTTGTAAACTTATTTTCTTTTGCACTTTAACAGTGTCTAACCGGTTACGAATATCGAGTAACCGGTTAGATTATGCAGTCTGACACTAAAAACATGAGTTTTAACAAACCATTCTCTTCACTACTCAAATCTAACCAAATTTCAACCTTTAACAGAGTACATATACCTTAAATAAATATGTTTAAACACAGAAACATATCTATCTTGCATGCATTCAATTTGGATACACAAATTGCACATAATTGCACATATTTCACAACTTAATGCATCAATTCACATAATATCCAAGTAAGTCATGAAATCAACATCAACATAGCTTGCAAGCATTCAGATAACATTGCTCAAAACATCAATTGAGCTCAAATTGGCCTCCAAACCATTTAACCATTTCAACTTATGCCCTTTGAGTCTCTTGGTGACTCATCCTATATTCTACCACAATTTATTCTCATTCTAGCAAATAGTAAGCTTCCCCCTTACCTTAGGTTCGTGCTTGATGAATCTAATCAGTGAAATTTTCCAGATCTCCCCAGAATCCAGAATCTCCATTTTCAGTCCACAACAGGTTTGACAGGGTCGAAAAACCAGAAGATTTGACATGGCAGTTGGCCAAAGAAATTGGGGAAACCAATTAGGACTCAATATAGGTAACATGCACTAGAGAATCAAAGAGATTTGAGACCAAAAGGGTTTGTGTGCTTACCAAAATCGAGCCTCAAAGTCAGCTCCAGAAACCAGAAGCTGAGGTTTGACAGCACCAACACCCTTACTTTGCAAGCTTCGTTCTCTTGATTCAGGGACTCTCAACTCACAAACTTTATATCAATACAAAGCCCTTGATGTGAGCTTTGTAACCGTGTATCACTCATGTTCTAACTCTTAGAAACAAAGGAGAATCGAGGAGACGAACTTGAAAACCCTAAACAGAGCATTTCTTCAACACTAAGGCAAAATCAACCTTGATTCAATCGTGATTGAGCTTTATATAGAACAAATTGGTGTTCATGCAAGCTGACGCGTGTTTCCCACTTGGTTTGGACTGGATTCGTGGAGAATTTTGGATTAATCCATGGGATTACTCAACAAAAGCACTAATCCCAATTTCTGAGTTCATCGTGTAACCGGTTACACAGCCCTTCTAACCGGTTACATACTGATAAAATTCAAAAATTAATAATTTAATTACTCTTTCTTCAACAACCTTTTTAAATTGCAATTAGGTCCCAACCCAAGGACTAAATTACAATATTCACATTTTTGTACAAAATAACCATATAAAAATATATCTCATATTTTTATAATAAAAACACATAATGTACAAAAATTAAAACCTTCAAAATTCAATTATAAAATAATTGTTATAATTAATTTCTTGGTTATTTGGGAAACGAAAATTAGGGGTGTTACACCTGTGTCATAATTACCTTTGATCTTAAGCACGGTTTGGAAGCCGAGAGATCATGTGATTATGATTAATGACGATAGAACAACCCTGTATTGGGATTCCCAAGTTTCGAATCTGGAATCCAATGGACCCATGTGTTTGCTTCTGGGCAGCAGTGAAGGAATAAGGGGGTCAAAGAAATCTTGGTTACAAGAAATGAAATCAGGTTTACCCATGAGTAAAGCGATAGAGTTTGGAATCAAGTTAATTCTTGAAACTGATTCTATCTCTACTACCCTTATGATGTGATACCATCAGGAATGGTTAAATGGAAGAAACATGTAGAGAAGTTGTTAAAATGGTTATGGTTGGACCAGGTTAAAGGAGTCTAAGTGTTTTCTAAAATTGATTGGCGGTTGGAGTAACCCCAAACCAGGATTTGGGAGAAGGATACACTTAAGACTACATTTTTTATCTCGACACGGACATTATGAGTAGGAAATAATGTCATTCGGATTGACTAATGCACCTGTTCTTTTATGGATTATAAGAACTGGACCTTTAGATTATATTCGGATTCGGTTGTGGTTATTCTAAGAATCCGGAGGAGCATGAGAAACATTTCAGGATTGTGTTGAAAATCCTGCAAGAGGAGTAGTTGTGTGCTAAGCTCACCAAAGATGAGTTTTGGTTGAGTGAAGTTAAGTTCGCAGGGTATGTGATCTTTAAAGTAAGAAGTTCTTAGGGCTGGCTGGGTACTATCGCTAGAGTATTTAAGGATTCTCTAAGATCGCATGGCCTCTGACCAAGTTGACTTGGAAAGATCAACTGGTGGGGTAGTGATGGATTATACCCCAATATAATATGATTAGTCCAAGAGGAATTATGGGAAAAAGTGAGTATATTATGATTTAAATCGTTTCAGTGATGAATTCAGTTGGAATCAAGGTATTAGATTATGATTAAATCCTATTTTGAGTTGGATTGGATGATGTAAAGAAAATGGTTTTGAAATTCTTTGGTTTTATTTCTAAAACTGTACTTCATAAACCGGTTAGAGTTTCTTATAACCGGTTAGAAGCTGAAAGTTTAAAATTAAAATTTAAGTCCTTTGTGAAGGAAATTTTGGTATCAGTAGACATCTTCCTCCAATCCAAACTCAATGTCAATCACCTAAGTAAAATTTAAGGAAGGATTTAGTGTGGTAAAATAATATAATCCCTTGATTTATCATTGAAATTGATTTAAGAGGATTGAATCATAATATTTATGGACTAATCGAGAGTTAAGATTAAGGAGATACTCCAATCAGAAAAGGTAGAGAATTGAGCTGGATGATGCAAAAGAAACAATAGGTACTAACATAAGAAGGTTGTGATTCATGAACAAGTTTGGAGTTCGAAAGTATGAATGACAATAAGAAGAGGAAGAGTTGAATGTAAGATAAAGGCGATGGATGGAGTTTCTAAAAGATTATAACTTTGAACTCCATTATCATCCTAGCAAAGCAAACGTAGTTACAGACGATTTTAGCTGAAAGGCTATTCGTGTGAGCTCAATGATGGTCAAGGAGGCTAGTCTGATCGAGGATTTCAGAGACCTAAGTCTGGCAATGCAAGCGGAACTATCTAGCCTTAGATGGGGAGTGTTTCCAATCACCAACGAATTCTTGAATCGAATTCGTGAATTACAACCAGAAGATGAGGAGTTGAAGGAGACGAATGAGATTTAATTTTTGGAATTAAAGTCTGAGATTATGGATATTAGAAAATATAGTATGGAGGCAAGGGATTTATGAAGTGTTGTCTAGGACAACCTAGATGAGAAATCAAAAAGCACGAATTTCAAGAGTAGATTATGTTCGAATCCAAGTTAGCTATCAACTATCAAGGAATAAGGAATTTCTCGATGTTGGTAAGCATGTATGAGGACTATGGGAAAGCACATGAATTTCATGCGAGAAGTGTCAGAATTCAGAATAAGGGAAAGATTGATGAAATAAAGGCTCAACTGAAGAAAAAAAAAAGAAAAGTAAATGGGAGAATATCAACCATAGATATAGAGAAGCTAAGGAAACCTTGAATGAAAGGGAAATGGTTAAAAAA
This sequence comes from Crotalaria pallida, assembly GCA_037953625.1. Taxonomy (NCBI): domain Eukaryota; kingdom Viridiplantae; phylum Streptophyta; class Magnoliopsida; order Fabales; family Fabaceae; genus Crotalaria; species Crotalaria pallida. Next base: position 42,988,265 of record CM075650.1, on the reverse strand, counting down.
GAAATTAGGGAAAGAATCGTTTGTCCACCCCAATATGGAAAGAGCGGAGCACATCATGTTGTGTTAAGTTTTGAGGTATTTAAAGGGATAATCGGGTTCGACTTCAGGAGGCCAAGGTAATTGTTCACCGAATTGTCTTGAAGGAAAAGGTGAGAAAGGAATGAACGAATCCAGCACGAGAAGAATTCACCGGCTGAGATGAGAGTTGAGTGTAATCCTGACGTAGACAACCCAAGCCTATCTCCTCCTTTGATCTGAGTTAACGTAGTTAAATGTTTCCGATTACGTTAATCTAATCGTTTGAGAATATCAATATCCTGTTGGAAGTTCAACTCCAATCTTTTTGTGATCAAAACCCTTATCACAGTTGGATGTGATAATATTTGTGGACACTACAGAAATAGAAAGATCAGTTATGGCTAGAGAGATTAACAACCACCGGGATAGGACAAATCTTTGTCTCCCCAACGGAAATGTCTCTAGAACTTGACCATCTAACTAAGTCTGATAGTGATAATTACCCTATCTTTAAGTTCATCTAACTTAAAGACCTGTCGTATGGTCTTTCTTGCGAAAGATTATATCTGAAAGGGATGATTTTGTTATTAATGGTTTGAATATTGGGACTGATCACCCTAATGTCTCAAACTATTAAGGAATAAAGTCATACAAATGTTTCTTTGATCGGGCTCGAGGGATGACCCTAAAGAACAGATTTTTGGGAGCTAGATGAAGTTTTCTAGGATAAAAACACTTTGGAAAAGTGGAAAATTTCAGAAGATGAATTTCGGGGACGAAATTCCTTTTAAGTGGGGGAGTAGTGTTACACCCTTAATTTTCGTCTCCCAAATAACCAAGAAATTAATTATAACAATTATTTTATAATTTATTTATATTAGTTTTGAAGGTTTTAGTTTTTGTACATTATGTGTTTTTATAAATAAAAATATGAGATATATTTTTATATGGTTATTTTGTACAAAAATGTGAATATTGTAATTTAGTCCTTGGGTTGGGACTTAATTGCAATATTAAAAAGGTTTTTGAAGAAAGAGTAATTAAATTATTAATTTTTGAATTAATTTTACCAGTATGTAACCGGTTAGAAAGGCTTTGTAACCGGTTACACGATGAACTCAGGAAACCTGGATAGTGGATTTTGATGAGTAATCAACCGATTTCACCACGAATTGCCACGAACACCATTCGATTTCCAGTGGGGAATACGTGTCGTGCTGCATGTTCATCAATTTCTCTATAAATACTCGATCTGAGAGTCAAATTGAAGGTTCTTTGATGGAGTGTTGGTGCTGAAGCTGAGTTAGGGTTCTGAGATTCGTCCCTGTAATTCTCCTTCGTTTCTGAGAGGTAGACTGTGAGTGATACACTGTTACAAAGCTCACATCAAGGGCTTTGTATTGATATAAAGTTTGTGAGTTAAGAGTGTTGGAGCAAGGAGAAATCAATCTGAGAAGGTTGGAGTTAGAGTATGTCAACACTAGTTTTTCAGTCCTGGGAAGCTAAGTTTGGCTTCGATTTTGGTAAGCTCCTGCTATCCTTTGATCCCAAATCTTTCTTAATCTCTTGAGCATGTTGCATAGATTAAGTCCTAACTATTTTCCCCAATTTTGATACATGTTTTCTATGTTGAATTCTCTGATTTTGGGAACCCACCGAAGCTGTGTTGCATGTCCAGCAGAGAAGGGGAATTAGTGGATTTTGGTGATCAAACTCATTTCTCTGGGAAGTCTTTGTTCTCAATCGATCTAGAGGTAAGGGGGAAGCTTACTATTTGCTAGAATGAGAATAAATTGTGGTAGAACATAGGATGAGTCACCAAGAGACTCAAAGGGCATAAGTTAAAATGGTTAAATTGCTTGGAGGCCAATCTGAGCTCAATTGTGGTTATGAGCAATGTTATCTAGATGCATGCAAGCTATATTGATGTTGGATTCATGACTTATTTGGATATTATGTGAATTGAGGCATTAAATTGTGAAATATGTGCAATTATGTGCAATTTGAGTATCTAAATTGAATGCATGCAAGATAGATATGTTTCTGTGGCTGAACATACTAGTATTAAGGTATGTGAACTCTTTTGATTGATGAAATTGGTTAGATTTGAGTATTGAAAAGAATGGTATGCAAATCCTCATTTTTCAATGTACAGACTGCATAATCTAACCGGTTACTCGATATTTGTAACTGGTTAGATACTGTCAATTTTCAAAGAAAATGAATTTCTGAAATTGGCTAAGTGTCCATACCATTTGTACTCAAGTTTAAGCTATAATTTCATACAAAGACCAATCTAAAACTATGTGATTGAGCACTGTTGGGTTTAGATTGGAAGTGATTAGTTAATACCTTAAACTATGTGATTGAACACTGTTGGGTTTAGATTTGTACTCAAGTATGGTTTGCGATACGTTCTGGGAACGTATGTTAGTGTTCTGGGAACACATTGGTATAATAATAGAATTAAAGATAAAAACCAACTTTAATGATTGTGCATTCATGCATATAGAATGGAAGATGGGTTGGTAGGAAACGATTATCATATTCTGGGAATATGAGGAGGGTACTCCGGGAGTACCAAATTTGTAACCTACTTGATGACACATTCTGGGAATGTGGCCAGTGTCTGGGACCTGGTTATATACGTTCTGGGAACGTATGTTAGTGTTCTGGGAACACATTGATATGCAACCTACTTGATGACACATTCTGGGAATGTGGCTAGTGTCCGGGACCTGGTTTTTATGCATTCTGGGAACGTATGCGTTATGGGAACGTGATGCACACTCTGGGAGTGATGCTTATTATTCCAAGTATGGTTTGCCACACGTTCTGGGAACGTGATGCACACTCTGGGAGTGATGCTTATTTATCCAAGTATGGTTTGGCATTACGTTCTGGGAACGAATGTCAGTGTTCCGGGAACACAACGGTGTATCGGATGGACGTCCAAGATGGACTTTGTTAGAGGCCTCAGTTGTGGAAGGAAATCATGCATCATGCCACCTGCATTGAAAGAATTATTATAATTAACCGGGTGTGCTCATATGATTATGCATCATGATTTGCTACATGTTGACTTATGGATGTTAGTTTTATTCTCATTTGATTTTGTGAATATGTATAGCTAACCCCCATGCCCTTATTAGGTGTTGATCGTGCATCTATATTGCACAAAAGTCAGTGAAGGGAGATGTCCTTTGGGATCATGCAGAATATAGAAAGTGTGGGTTGGGAACCCTTTGTGCAGATATCGAGGATCCGACCAGATGAATAATTGGACAGAGGACCAGTGACCAGCTCTATAACATCTCTATTTTTAATAGTATTTATATTATACACATTTTGAAAGAGGTATCATAAAACGAATTCGGTTTCATAATAATATTTATTTGGTATCCATGGACTTGTTATACTTGATATATTTTGGGGGCATAATATGATTACTTTACTATGTTACCGCAAACTCTGATTTTGTTAGTCAACCTCGTTATTAATCAAGTGTTTTTGAAAAGGAATTTTCAAGGGAAGGGAAAATTCTTATTTTCATATCTTTTTCCAACGATAACAAGTTCAAGTATTCATAAACTTATTACTTTTCTCATAAAGTAAGATGATATACAAGGAGTGTTACATTATTCACTAACTAAGTGAAAAAAAACCTACACTACTACATAATTACAAAGAATCCACCAGGATCCCAAATCCTATAGGTTAAATCCCATGTGATGCAACAATAACAAGTTATTCCCACATCCCATGGGACAAATCTTGGATGATGGTGGAGTAAGGAAGTTTCAAAAATAAGTTCAATCCCACCAGGGTCAAAAGGTGCATTCCTTACTCCATGCATCATCTCAGACAAATTATTTCTTTTCCCTTTCATGAAAGTGTTAATTCCATGAATTAGGAAAACTACCTTTCCAGGCTCCCTATTGTTTAACAATGATTTAGATTGATTTTTAGAATTTTCATGAAAGCACAAAGGTTGAATATAGTGGAAAAAATTTGAGTCATCGAAACATGCAATAGATTTAACCAAATTTTTAAGTGCAAGAAATTCATCATGCAAGGGCGGATCAAATTTTTCTACCATATTCAAACCTTCTATTGTTTTATCTCGATCCACTTCCTAAAACTCATTATGCACATTTTTCTCAATTTGCCCCTTCATAGGAGTTTCATCATTGGTCACATCCATCACCACCACTTTTTCCTCTCTTTGAAGAGAGTCAAAAATTATTGGTGATGCTTGTGACTCTTCATCTAATTGCTTTAAAATGTGTTCAACTTGCATTTGAAGGTTCTTTCTACTAGCACTTACGATTTGACCTTCGTTTCTAACTTGTTCAACAAAATCTTTAGTGCTTTGAGCACATTTCTCTAAAGCTATTTCCCATGGAGCTTTCTCCACAGGAATTGGCTCCACATAAAAAATTTTATTAGCTGTAGCTTCTAATTTCTCTAAAGCTATTTCCAATGGAGTTTTCCTATTACTTATGTTTTGTGCATAATAGTATGGAGAATAGGGATCCGAAATAAATCTATCACAATCAAAATCATTATTAAAACTATAGTTATACATGAAAAGGGACAAGTTACACAAGTAATTACAAAAAGGTACCGGAAAAAATTAGAATCGAATTTCAATCCCTGGCAACGGCGCCAAAAACTTGTTGGCAATTCGGCAAGTGTATCGATCGCACAAGTAATAAAGAGTAAGTAAAATTATCGTTCCACTCGTCGGGGATTGAAAATTGTTCCTAATTTCTTTCACCTAATTGTGATTACATACTATGTATAACTTGTATTGGTTTGGGTTTAGAGATAGGAGTGTAGAATTAAAGGAATGAAACAAATCCAAAACTAAAAAGGTTTTAGAAACAAATATGGAAAAGGTTAGGAACTTGGTTTCATTGTAGGATCAGGTTATTAATTATGAAAATATGTTTTCCAATAAATCAAAAACTCCATAAACAATAAAAACTATATCTCTCATGGCAATTATGTTTCTTACCCCTTAATCCCTTAAGTGAGTTCTAAATTATAAGAGTTATACAATTACCCAAAAGTATTCCTACAAATTGAATAATTATATTGTTTGGTTGAAAGGCCTAATCTTAATCCTAATTTTCCAATTAAGGTTCATATTACCAAAGCAAAACATAAAGTAGCTAATTCTATGAATTGTAATTAAAACACACCCAAGCAATTGATTTGAAAGGAAAAACATTAATCATAAATAAACAGCCAAATTAAGATCCATACAAATCCACCCTATTCCTAACAAGAGGTTCAATTATACATATTGGAAGAGGAAATACAAGGATGGGAAAAACAAATCATTATAGACAATAATCAATTTACCCACAAGAGATCTTCAATCTTCCAATCTTCAATTTTCCAATCTTCAATTGCCTCCTTGCTCTCAAATGCAGAACAACCTCTCTTCTCTAATCCTAATTCTATTCTAATCTCTTATTTGGCTCTAAAAGTCTACCTAAACCTAATGGAAAAACCTATATTTAAAGTCTAAAACTAATCCGAAAACTGATCAGAAATCAGCCTAATTGGGCTTCTGCGTCGCTCGCGCGCCTGGGCGCCCAGGACCACACGCCTGGGCACACAAGTCAGATTCTGTGCATGTTGACTGGGGGCTGCGCGCCTGGGCGTGCCAGCCCTGCACCGACTCCGTTTTGCTTCGTTCTTGCACCATTTTCAAGATCCTTTCATCCTCTTTTCAGCTCCATAATTATTCTCTTAAATTAAGCTCTGAAAATACCTGAAATAAACCCAAAATGGATCAAAATGTTCAAAGGATTCTAAATTACCTAACTTCCTAATAACTATACAAAAAGTCCTAAATTTACAAGAGAAACAAACCAAATCCTTAGTAAAAGGGAGTCTAATTCATGCTCAAAACATCATATATTGGACCCAAATCAATGATGCAACCATTAGGCCTATTATCACTTTACTTTTGGAAATGTATAAATGTATTTATGTTTTAAATATTTATTTTCTTTCAATGAATATTTGGACGTCACTTAAAAAGGTTATATAAATATCCTTCTTTGTCTAGTGATGTCCTGAAACTGTTTATGTTTTTAATGTATCTGGATCTGACAAGTTGTATTTTAAATTTTTTAAAAGGGAAATATCCATATTTTAAAGAAACTCTGTCAAATTTTTCCTAAAATTTTCATAATTTAATAATTAATAAAGGAAATAAAAAGTAGGATGTTTCACACACTACTAGGAACCTCCGTTCGCTAGGGACCTCAATGAACAACACTAGGAAGCCACTTCCTAGAACCCAAGGTAGCGCTTTCTACTAGGTGCCCCATCGTTCCTCTAGCCACTACCCCAGATACAACAAGGGTTCCTCACCCTACAAACACGAACGCCGCACGTCCGAGCTAGGGAGCCACTCCCTAATCACTAAGGGTCACACACCCCTTTACAACAACGGTTAAGATTGGAGAGGTTGGTACAACTAACAAAATTGCTCTTTAAGATAGTGCTGATACAACAATAATGCACAATAACAAAAATGTGTTCTAAGCAACACCGATACAACAATTAGGCTCTAGTGGCAATGAAGTTAATTCACAAGAACTTAGGCCAAAATAATGTTTTTCTTCTCAAAAGATAGAATGTGAAAACTTGAAGAAGAAGAAGAACGTTCAGAAAGGGTTATCAGAAAATAGGAATTATTCAAATCCTTTTATAAAAACAAAAATTAACACATGTTTTAAAATAAAAAACAAATCTTAAAGATTTAAGAAATAAAACCAAAGATTTGAAAACATTTGAAATTTGAATTTGAAAAATAAAATCAGAATCAAATAAAAACAAATTTTGAAATAAATAAAATTCAAAATAAGAATGAAATCAAAATCAAATCAGGAAATATATAAAGATTGATTTTCTGAAATCAATGAAATAAAATAAGTTTTTGAAATCAAAATCAAATCAAAAGATTTAAAAGATAAAATAAAAGATTTGAATCTTAAACCAAAAAGGAATTATTTCAAAATAATATTTAAATTCGAATTTTGAAAATAAATCAGAATCAATTATGTAAAAACAAATATGGAAACATTTAAGATTGATTCTGACACGGATATCAATAAAACTTAAAGTAATCGATTACTTGAAGGAGGTAATCGATTATCTTTATTCTACAAAAACAGTTAAATTAAATTTTAAGAAAGTAATTAATTATTTAACACAAGGTAATCGATTAACAACTTCCTGTGAGGAAGCTAATCCATTATTAAAACAGGTAATTGATTATTTTCAATTAAAACTCCCAAGTCACAACTCAGAAGCTTGGTAATCGATTATCCAGGGAAGGTAATCGATTACTTCTACTTATTTTCATAAAATTGATTTTCTAAAGCAGAGTATGTAACCATAGGTTTTCAAAAACACTTTTAACAGAAAATCTAAATTAAAAACATTTTTCACAAAATTTCTTTTCTTCTCCTTATAGTGAAAAACTAATTTTGGCCATTAGACACTTGTAATAAAAATTTCATTACCTTACAATTTTCCTATGGGCAAAGCTATACTAATCTATTTGCTTGGGAGCTTGAGCCTTGAGCCTGATAAACACGAAACACAACTGGAATGAGCTTGTATGCACTTGTTTGTAATCATCAAAACCTTCTTCTATAAATCTTCTAGCATAACTCTTTACATCCTTGGGAAATCTTGATTTCCAACACAACAAATATTAATTTCACATAACACATATATTCATATATCACCATAATCACTCTATCATCAACTTATATTTTAACAAGCCTAAAAATAAGTTCCTTTTCTTTATTTAATTACTCCAGTATTATCAACTACCCTAAGGTTTATTATTTTGTTTATTCACCTATCCTTAGTTTTCACTATATACAGTCTAGAACCTATTCCCTAAGTAGAGGAAGTACCCCATCTGTAATATCCTAGTTTTATTAACCTAAGAATTTTATTTAAGAATATTTTGTTTATACGAAAATGAAGTGTGGAAAATGATTTACAAACTATTTTCTTAAGTATATACATATATGTATATAGTGTGTTGAGTTAATATATATATATATATCCGTATAAGAGTTTGTAAATATTTCCTAGTGTATGTGTATATACAAATATATAAGACTATATATATATACTTTCCTATGTAAGTGTTAGTATTTGTAACCATCTTCTTGTGTATGTATTAGTAGTAGTAAATATATTCTGGTGCATATATGTATGCTTGTAGGCATTTGTGTTTGCATGTGTATATGTGTATATGTGATCGTAGCATTAGGTTTGGGTAGGGAAGTGTTAGAGTCGGTGAATAGGTTGAGGTGTATGTGGATTAGATTTTAATGCCTTAGGATTGTGTGGTTGTGAATGTGTATTAGGATTCTGTGTAGGTTTGAGCACCGAGAGTTTCCAGAGTCCGATCAAGCATTCCTAGTGCCTTACCCTTGATAGAGTTTTCGGATAGGGAACCCTAAGATAGAGTCTTGGGTGTAAGTATAGGCCTCAGGGTTAATGCTTAGAAATTCCCTTCAAAACTCGCATTTCGATCGTGTTTCGGAAAGTAATAGGTTTTGTGAGGCGATCGGATGTTATTTGACCTTTTTGGGTATGCCTCGAGGGTGATTAGTTTTATATTGATGAGATTAGAGAGTTGCCTTAATTTGGTCGGATTAGATCGAGTGTAGAGAAAGGAATATGTTAGGTTAAACTCGTGGTTTAGAAAGGTTATTTAAGAACTAGGAGCATAGGACTTTAAAAAATTAGGAATAGAAGATCCACAGCTCTAAACCCAAATCCCACTGTTGGATGTGACGATAAGTGTCTTAGGAAGCTTGCCTCAAAATTTGAGCAAGATCCGACGGTTAACGAAAAAGTTATGACGTTTTGAAATTAGCATGCTGAAGCTGAAATATTTTCGCTCCAGCGAGTTTGTCACAGGAAATCCAGGTCTGTTGCTTTTGATTTTCGCTCCAGCGAGGGTATTTTCGCTCCAGCGAAGGTATTTTCGCTCCAGCAAAAATTGACAGTTATGCAACTTAAAAACACGATTTTCCCTTCATTTCTCACCATTTCCTCCCCCCTCTTCCACGATTTTTCCGCCTCTCTCTCTCTACTTCACCCAAAACCACCACCCAACACCCATAACTCACCTCCAAGCCTCCTCCTATGGCAATCCATTCCTTCCCCGTGTGTTCTTCTTCTTTCTCTCACCTCCATGGCTCTCTCTCTCTCCCCATCACCCAACCTCCATCAACAACCTCCAAGCACTCAAACCTCTATTTCTAACCTCACCCATGAATTTAATCTTGATTTTGGGTTAAATCCTATACATAAACACTATCCCTCTCTTGATTAAGCTTTCCCTCTCCTCTATTGGTGTTTCTCTCTCATCTAGGGTTTCTCCCTCCCCTCAAATCATGGAAATCATTTGGGAATCGGTCAAGATGGTTGGGAATCCAGTAGATTGGAGGTAGATTGTTAGTCTTTGGACCTTCAATTGAGTCTCCTCTCTCTCCAAGGTAAGGGGAGTCTATTTTCCACACTTTGAGTTAGGGATAGTTATAGTTTATAATAGAATTTGGGTTTAATAGTTAGATTGGGTTGTGGGTAGTAAATAGATGGTTGATTAGAGTTGATTGGGGTGACTGTTATATTTTTGGTTGACTTTGTTAAATTATTGATAATGTTTATGTTAATTCTCTTTGGATATTATTAAAGTAGGAAGTGAAGAACCCTAGCGAGTTGATTTATTTTAAGCACCCTGAGACATACCTGAGTATTTCGACTAATGGTTGATATTTGATGGTTATTATTTGTATGTTTCAAATAAGTGTTAGTGTGGGTGACTTTTGATTATTAATGGTTTAATAGAATAATATCAAAGGAAGATGAGAATGACGATTGATAATTGATTGTGTGGTTGGATATTTTGCCAAATTATGTTGAGCTCTGGAATTATAAAAGGATAAGAAATATATTTGCTTTCATGAATTGAATGCAAAAATGAAAATATTGTGATGATGTTACAAAAGATTAAGGGCAAATTAAGTAAATGAGCCATGTCTTGTAAGACGTTGTCCGGGTTGTGGGACTGTACGCATAGACTGGTGTGAATTAAGTCGTGTAAGACATTGTCCGGGTTGTGGGACTGTACGAATCTACTGGTTTGATTTGAGGTCGTGTAAGACGTTGTCCGGGTTGTGGGACTGTACGCATCGACTGGTTTGATTTGAGGCCGTGTAAGACGTTGTCCGGGTTGTGGGACTGTACGCATCGACTGATTTGACTTGATGTCTTGTAAGACGTTGTCCGGGTTGTGGGACTGTACGCATAGACTTGTGCGATCCAGATCTTGTAAGACATTGTCCGGGTTGTGGGACTGTACGCATAAATCGCGTAAGACGCACATGGTGCGCAGCTGTAAGACGTTGTCCGGGTTGTGGGACTGTACGCAATGATGGATACACGTGAATAATTTCCAAAAGTTATGAGAAACTCAAAGTATTTGAAAAGAGAAAAGAAAAGTGTAAAGTAATGAAAAGAGATGAAATGTGGCAAGTTTGAAAATAATGGAATGCTTGATGTAAGAATTGATGTTTGATAAAAGTAAGTTGTTGCTGATAATGTGGAATTTAGTGAATTTGGATGTGTATATGTGTAAGCAATTTGGCATATGAATATGGTGAATTTGTTGGTCCATGGTCTGATTTGATTATTATGCTTGAATTCCTGTTATGAATTATATGCTATCTCTTGATTCACTGTGATGCGAAAAGGTCTCACCCTTAGTGGTTATCATTTTAGGTGTATGCTAAGGAGATCAAGATCAGAGTGTCGCAGCGGAAGAATGGGAAGAAGGGAACTCTATATTGTATTTTCTTATTTTATAATTGGAATGCCCAAACTATTTGTAAAATTAATGTTCCTTAATTGGATTACAAACCTTTAAATTACTATTATATATATATATATATAAAAAAAATGGGTGTTACACCATCCTTACCTCAAGTGGAGAAAGAGAGAGAAAACTTCAAACCCTTGGTGTTATCCTTTGCTTTAGAACCTATTAAACTTGAAGCTCTTGCTCCTAGCTTGGAACCGAATGAGAGCCACTAATAAATGTGTTGGGAGTGAGTCCAAAGATGATCTCGAGGGAGGAAGATGATTCACTTTCACTTGAGAAGCTTCTTGGGGCATGAGAGAGAAAACAAAGCCATGGGTATTGTGTGTTAGTGAGAGAAAGCTTGAAAGCTATGATGTTAATGGAGGTGGTGATGATGTGGATGATGATGGTGAGCTTGGATGATGGTGGAAACCCTTAGTTCTTGGCTATGGAGTCTTGGCCTCCTTTGGAAGTTTGAGTTTCTAACTTAGGGAGGAAGAATGGGGCAATTTGTGTGCCCCCCATTCTTATTTTTATCCCATCTGTTGCGGACTAATCGATTAGTCAATAGTCTAAGTGCATTTGATCTTGTTTATTTTCTTTGCCTTACAGAATGTCGTACTGATTTGATCTTGTTTATTTTCTTCCCTAGTCAATAGTCAATAGGTGTATTGATTGATTGGTTAGGTTGATGGGTAAGAGGGTAGAGTATATTTAGAAACTCTAAGTTTTAGTGATATATTATTTATGTATGTTATATTAATTGATTTTTATAAATTGTTAGAGTAGGAAGTGAAGAACCTTAGGGAGGTGACTTAAATTACAGTCCCTGAGACATACCTGAGTATGTCGACTGATTGTTGATTGAAATTGTTTGTATTATTATTATCAAAGTGTATATAAGTAAATTGTAAATGACATTCATATAGTTATGCATCAAATAGGGCCAAGTATTTCTCAATTGAGTTTAAACCAATTAAATGACATTTTTCTAAAGAACAAAGAGGGCCTTAAATTCAATTGAGAAACACTTGAGATTTTGGATCATGCATGGTGTAAAGGTGGACGTTAGGAGTAGGGGAAAAAAATACGTCGCTTTGAGATTGATGAGTACAAGAGTAAATGTTAGGAATTACTATGGGGGACTTTGATCTTCCAAAGGACATGGGCTCGCCACCCGTGTCGGGGATTGGTCTGACGCAAACCATAGTAATTCTATTTACTTTGGCTCCTTGTGGCCAGTGATAGTGATTTCTGCTAGAGGCAATCTGAGCGAATCAATCCAGATTGTACGTTGTACACTACCCTAGAGGAGTGTGACGTATTGTGCAAGCGGGTGAGCGACATTCCTAGAGGCTGTGAAGCACCCAAACAGGGGTTGAGAAATGCTTCCTCCTGGTCGGTTTTTCCCCAGAGTGAAGGGAGGTTGTGAGGCGGTTTGTTGTTATTGGAAAAAGTGTAAAAGTGTTAGAGGTACATTGTGTGAGGAACCCTCCTTCGGGGAGAATGTGAAGCACAATGTACCCAATCGTTGAAAGTGTTAAATGTTATCGTTAAAAGTTTTAGAGGTACATTGTGTGAGGAACCCTCCTTCGGGGAGAATGTGAAGCACAATGTACCCGATTGTTAAAAAGTGTTAAAAGTGTGAAAGTGGAAAGGGAAGTGTGATTGCATTGTATAGGTGTTTTAATTAATTGAATCCGATCCAAAGTGTTAAAGTTATTAAAGTGAAATAAAATGTTTAATATCGGATTCGAGGATTAAATCACCTAAGTGTGACGTTAGCAGAGCATAACCATGTGATTGTGCATGAAAGTATTATATTAAATTACTATACTCTAAGTATGCCTCGTTATATATATTGAATAAGGTTATAATGTTTTAATTGTTAATTGTTAATTGAATTGTGTTATTGATATTGTTGTGCTTGAAAATGCCTATTTATGATTTATTACTGTTTTTAAACGTTTTCTCTGATCTAGATTTCAAAGTACTCACCCTTACAGTGGACATATTAGGTATACCAAGGAATCAGGCACGAAAGGATCAAGGTCGAGAACGGTATACTCATAGTAGAGAATATATTGGTATAAGTGACCCAAGGGCCACGAAGCTCGAGCAACCATTCATAGGTTTATATTGTAATAAATAGATTTTTGTAAATGTAATTGTAATTAATGGTTTTATTTTGTTTAAGCATTTTGTTAAATTGTAGATTTATATGTATGCCCTTTTATTTTCGTTAAGTTTTAAAGTATGTCATAGAACTATTTATTTTGAATTGAAAGTTTTAATTTTATTGGATTGAAAACTGTTCTGGACTGTCAGGTATAAAGGAAACTTTGTCAAAATTTTTATAAACCCCGAATATTTTCTCTAAAAAAATGTTAATTAAAAGTATTTTCTTAAAGTATAAAAATGTAGGATGTTACAAAGTAGAAGGTGTCAATTGTGGACGCGTGTCGGAGGATCGCACCCGTAAAGACTCCTTGGATTTATGTCTGCATTTGAGTTGAGAGAGCAGCTTTCCTAACACACTGTGGTCTATAGGTAACATGTTAAGGTGTTCTTGGCCATCTCAAAAGCCGGAACGTGGGGTCTTAGAGTCAGTTGTATAGTGGCAATTGAATGTGTGTGTATGACCACTTATACGCAGGACTAAGACATCCCTTTTTGTTATAATGTTATAACATGATGCTATCTATTTATGATGATGGAATAGTGTGATATGATAATTTATGCCTATTGAGTTTTATCTGAAATTGAAAGTATTCATGCTATATATATATTATGCTGCTCTGTTTGATTAATGATGCTGATAAAAATGATGTGAAAATGTTGAAATGTCATGACGAGTATTGAAAGAGTTTAATAAAGACAGATTTCGGCTAAGATGAAAAGATTGTTGAAATGAGAAGTAATGAAAGTAAAGTGGATTTTTATAGAAAGTGTGATTGGAAAGAATGAGTTGTTGTGGAAATTATGGAGCGTGAAAGTGAATCTCCTTGAGGTGCACCAAGGTGTGTTTTGTGTTTTCAGGTTGAGCTTGTGCTGGCCATGTGTGCAGTATACCCGTGTGTCCGAACCCTGATGTGTTAAGCAAAAGTAATGTTGGAAAAGATTAACGCAAAAGATTTCACTAGAGGTCGAGGTTCACTGAAGGGTTGAAAAAGGGTGACTCGACCGAATCTAGGATTCATTAAAATATTAATAAGACTTTTAAAGACATTAAGTATAATGTGGAGAGATGAGCGTGAAGTAGTGGAGAGGAAGATACCCAGTCTATCTGCGGATATTGAAACGCTCTCTATTTTATTTTTTATATAATGAGATAATATCTTTTAAGAGTCTTAAAATATTGGTCGAGGAGGGCGTAATAATTTTAAGAGTCTTAAAATATTGGATCGTAAAAATTCATTAATGGTTGAGTTAACGTTGGTTTTATTTAAAAGATTCACATAGATAATGGGTAAATTGTTAAAAAGTCTCGTTATCTCAATCCATGTTGTAAATAAAAATAGTTTCTTTACGATCCAAATCAGAGTAGGCGGAAAATGGAATTTATAGTACTCTTGATCATTTGCACACATAATACATATTTGTATATATAAGGAAAGTAATTCAAAAGTACAAGATAACAACATAATAAAAGTTGGGTCTGTAACACCCCGGTTTGGCCACTTGAAAACTCAAACTCAAAGTAGTGAAAATTAGGGCCATTTTTTTAAAAAAAACAAGTGTTACACAATATGAGAACATTTCGATTTTCAAAACATAGTTACAATTAAAACTCATGTTCTCATGTTGCACAACTCTTTCAAGTTCCAAACCGAGATGTCACAAGACACCGCACTTTGAAACTCGTTTTCTAAAACATCATTTAAAACATTAGCCCATTTACTTGTTCCAAAATATCTGTGTTAAATAAAAACTTTTGCCGGGGTACAGTATGATAAAGCTCGGTAACTCAGAACTTACAATGGTATACATCCCGCCAAGGGAATCATCTAGCTTCTAGTCATGTGCACTAAGACTCGTCATCTATCTTCGGATCTTGGAAGCCCAACTTCTCTAGTTGCAAATAGAGTTGACCTCGTCCGCTGCCTCAGCGATCTCCTCCAGATACCTTCGTCAGGAGCAACGTCTATGCTCCTCTTCTAGGGCACAGATGCATCACTACACGCTATGCCACCTACCGATTGCAATATCAACAATTGTCGATACGACAACACGGTAGGAGAGAGTCAGTGTTCCGAACACCAACGGGTTGACCATGCAGTCTCAGGGTAGGTTAAGTATAAAGATAGACAGATAATATAATAAAACAACCTAACTATAGCATCATCAACATACATAACATGTAATGCACATAATATATATGATTCACCTAGAACAAAACATATCAGAACATTCTAATCACATCAATACCATCATTCTTAACCAATTCATTCATTCACGCTCTTATAATCACATTCTCGGGATCTTTCTCACGAGCTTTCACAATTTCTCTCAAACCTTCTTTCATCATAGTTTCCATACTTATCTCTTATTCCAAGAATTCTTTCTTATGTTTGTCTTATAAACTTTTGTTCGATGCTTGATATCTCTATTTTTCTTTGAAACTTCTTTGTCTTTTAAGTTTTATTAATTCGGTTAGCATCAATGATGAGGGGGAAACATCATTGAGCTCACACACGTCTACATCTCCTCGGTCAACCACCCAACCTAATCGGAAGCAAACAGGAGTACAGGACCTTTACCACGCGGGCACGACAGCTGTCACACAAACAAATGGTCCCAGACCAGGAGGACTCAGCCTCAAATCATATCATATCAATTCACATATATATCAAGGCACGCTGACAGCGGCAATCACAAATGCCCCGTTCCAGTCCCTCTCACTGTTCTCGATTTGCAATCAAGAGGGCGACAGTATATTTATAGTCTGCAGTGCAGAACGTGCCACGACATTAGACCTAGTCCCTACCACGTTAGTACGCCACATGTGGAGTTGTTCCGGCTAGAAATATACTCTAGACTTCTTGACGTTTCACCGTCATCGTTCTCCCCTCATGCAATCTCCTCCTAAGTATCCGCAGATACCTATGGTTCCTACCTCTCCACTACTTCGATACGACACTCATACCTCACCGCGTATATAAATGTATTTTAAAGTCTTTTAAAGTTTTACGTTTTAATTAGCGGCTTAATCCTAATAGTCGGCTCATCCTTGGTGCATCCCTTCAACGAAGCCCGACCACTAAATGCAATCCATTCCCCCTAAATCTCAATGGCCCTTGGCCTCAACATCAAATTCTCATCTCATCATCATGATCTCATAAGCTCATTCTCAACATATTCCTCATCAACATCATCAGTCTCTTTTCCTCGTCTTTCTCCAAATATCTTTTCGCAAAACTTTTCGAAAACATGATTTCACAAAACTTTACTTCACAAAACATTTTCAAAAACCTCATTTCATAAACCTCTTCGCAAAACTTTTTCAAAAGATAATATTTCCAAAAACTTTCGCAAAATATCGTTTTCACAAAAACTTTTCAAAAATCTCTTTTCAAAACCATTTTAAAAAAAATCATATTTTTGGATGAGTGTTAACGGAGGAGCAAGCTCAACTCAACACTAAGCTTCTTTCCAAAAACATGAACGAGGAATCACATCTCCATTCAACCACATCACACTTTCACAACCATGCTTCCGCTTGCCTCATCAGATGTTTCATTTCTTTTCAACTCAAATTTCACTTTCTTTCTTACTTTATCTCTTTTGCATTCCATTCGCATCATGCTTTATCTTTTCTCAATCATTCCAACAACCTTTTCTTTAGTCTTACTTATCGCTCATCTTTCACTTAATATACTCATGTTTCTCATTCGCATTCTCTTTTCTCTTTTCGATCTCATCTCATCACTTTCACGGTTTCCTTATTATGGTTTCACTACTCAGACATAATCAAACAATTCCAAGCAGAATTGAATATGCACAACTAGTAAACATTTAGCATGTAACTAAAACAAGTAAACATTTAGCACACAGATTTCTATTGCCTAATTTGCAGTACTCTCACAATCCCTCTATTCGGATTGCGAGCAACCACGTTATGGGACCACCGCACTCTCACTCACCTGGATGACGAATCATCCGAAAGCTTTCCAAGGTTCCCAGTCGCTAACCTTGCCACTTTTCCTTCGCGTCCAACACCCGAACTAGAACATTTTTCCCCGTGCGTTAGAACGTTTTCGATAATTTCTTAATTTCGTTTTGAAAATTCTTTGAAATAATTCCTTTCTTTAAAATACATTACCAATGTCCAAAGATTCCAAAACCAAATCAGATTTCAAATAAAAGATTTCAAGAAGACTTTAAAACAAATTACAAAATTTATCTTTATTAAAACCAAATCCATCTTTCTTAATTCAAGAACACTTTGTTTATAAAAATAATCTTTCCTAACCATTAAACAAAATTCAAACTCTAGAAAATAAGGTTCTAAAACCACATCAAATTGATTCATTTATTAAACATCGATCAAAGAAGGTCATACCAAATCTCAAATTAATTTAAGTAGTTTAAATCATACCCTTTCAATAAAATATTTTTAATTTCTTTAAAATACACAAACAAAGCCCACCAACAGAATCCAAAACAAATTCAGTCACAAAACAGCATACACAAGTTTTAAAGCATACAAGGTACACATCATACAAATCATGTTTTTAATCACTTAAAAATCATTAGTTATATTATAATCTTAATAAATTAATTTAATACAAACCGAAGCACACCTTTTTAACAATTCCTAATTACAAATAAATTTTAAACTAAAAACCAGTGAATTAATTTTACCAAAAACCTTTTCACACAATCACATGAAACCACAAAGGAACTAAAAGAAACACACATCATGCGCCTAGAAGTATAACTAGCATCAAAGTCACTTCATGAAAATAATTTCCCAACCGAATCATTCACACATAACTTTGCAAAGATTTAATGCACAATTAAAAACATAGAAGCATGAAATCATTTTCTTTCCTCTTAGGCTAAAACCGTGAACATACAGTATGAAAAATTAACAATTTTCAATTCATTTTCAAAACAAAATAAAGAAACAATTAGAATCACAATTTACATGCAATTTCTCTTAAATACTTAATCATTTCATGCATGTATTTCATTTTTAAATCTTAAAGTCAATTAGCATTATCATGCATGTAACCTATATGACGGACAAACATGGCTACCTACCTAATCCTAGGTTGACCGAAACATCATCATGAAAAAGGGCATGGTTTCTCATTCATTTTCAACATGCAAAAATCATAAAATCAAATCAACTCATGGAAGACAACACATTACATTATTTATTCACATCAACCTTCACAAAATAAATTCAAGTTCATAATTCTTTTTCAACCAAAAATAAAGATTTAATTCTATCTTTATAAAAATAACATGTATATGTTTAAAACCATTAAATCTAGTCCTAACACCCACATGCATCACTTTTTCACAAAACAAAAACATAGATCCTATTATTTATTAGTCATGGCCGAATGTCCTTCTAAAAGAAAATAAACATGCACATAGTCAAACACTTAGATCAAAACATTTTTATGCTTGAAAAATCATTTAGAAAAACTTTGTTTCTTTAATTTTCTTTAAGACCGAAACATATACACATGCTAGGGTTTCGGCTTCCTTCTTGTCTCGTGGCTGATCGTTTGATCACCGCCGTTTGCCTCCATGGCAAAAAAGAAGGGACGGCCCCCCAAGTCCCCTTCTCCACACATCACTTCTCCTCCTCCATCTATTCCAAAAAAATTAGATCTTGAGCAGTTGGACGATGATGATTTTGAAGACATAGATAACTTGAGCCCTAAGAAAGCGGCTAGTATATTGAAAAAACTGGATGAGTTACGATCAAGGATCAAAGGCAAGGCGACGGTTCAACAGAAGAGGCAGAAAGAGTTGTTCAACCAGAACTAGGAGAGAAAGAGGCTTCCAATAAAAGGGCATCTGTTTGGGATACATTTGACATATCAAAGTTACGTAATGCAGGAGACAAATTAAACTTTGTGAAGCCAGAGATCAAAGAAGGAGTGGCAGTGGGCAAAATAGTGATAGAAGATATACAAAGTGAAGAGGCATACTGGCAGCAATCAATTGTCTGTTATATTCTGGGAGCCAGACCACCTTATTCAGTTTTCAATGGTTACATAAGGAAGATTTGGGGGCATCATGGAATAGATAAGGTACTAATGAATGGTGATGGTACCATGATTTTAAGGTTCAATACAATGGAGGCTAGGAATGCTGTAATGGAGGTTGGGATCTATCACTTTGATAAGAAACCCCTCATTATAGCACCTTGGACAGGGAAACCTGTTTCAAAAATTATGCATGACTCTATTCCAGTTTGGATCCAGATGCCAAACTTGAATTTGAAATATTGGGGTGTCCCAGCCCTAAGCAAGATTGCTAGTCTTGTAGGAACCCCAATCATGGTGGATAATGTTACAATGGAGAGAAATCGGATCAGCTTTGCTAGGGTTCTTGTTGAGGTAAATCCTAATATCCTTCCTGAAGAGGTGTTCTTTGAAGATGAGAAGGAAAATGTTATAGCCCAAAAGATAGACTATGAATGGAAGCCTGTCTTATGTGCTGCATGCTCCATGTATGGACATGACAGCAAGTCATGCAGGAAACAAACAAAGAAGGTCTGGGTGGAAAAAAGGAAGCCTACAAGGGAGGACATAGAAAAGGTTGATGATGCCCTGAAACTTAAAAATAGCATTGAAGAGGGGACTGTGCCTAGTGAAAATATGGAATCTGCCTCTCAAGTGGTAAAGGAAGTCTTGCAAGCCCATGGTATAGAAGAGAATGTGTCCATTGTGAAAGAATCACAGATAGAGAAGGAGGAAAGTACAGCTAATGAGGTGGAACATGTGAGCAAGGAAAGGGAGGGGCAGTGGACACCAGTAGTAACCATAAGGAAAGCCTTGGGAAAGTTTCAAAAGGGGGAATCATCAACCCTCCATCTAAATGGATAGTATAAGTGCTTGGAATACAAGCGGGCTTAACCAACCCTTGAAACAAAAAGAGGTTAAGCGTTTGATAAATAAATTTTCTATTAGTATTATGGCTATGCTAGAAAACAAGCTTAGAACTAATTCGTTTGATATGGTGAGGAATAGAATGTTTCTTGACTGGGGGAGCTTTATTAATCTGGATGATCATCCTATTGGCAGAATATGGGTGGTTTGGAAGAAGGATATGTTCAGAGTGGAGGTGATCAGACATTCTAGTCAATTTGTTCACTGCAGAGTAAACTATAAGCGTGATGATAGCTTATACTATGTTACTTTTGTGTATGCTCACAATGATAGTGAAAGAAGAATTGAATTATGGGAGGACCTGATGGAGATAGGTGAGAGTATGATGGAAAAATGGATGTTATTGGGAGATTTTAATTGTTGCCTGAATGCCCAAGAAAAAATTGGGGGGCTTCCTCTTGAGCCTCACAATCTTCAGGAGTTTAGAGATATGGCCATTCACTGCCAGCTGGAGGACATGAATTATTATGGGAGCTTTTATACTTGGAATAACAATCAGGAAGATGGTGAAAGGATCCTAAGAAAACTTGATAGAGTTCTTTTCAACTATAATTGGTGTAGGGATTGGCCTGATGTCCAGGCATAATTTGGGAATTGTGGTGTTTCGGATCATAGTCCTATGGTGATTCATTGGCCTAATTCTGAGAGGTGTAAAGGGCAAAGCTTTAAGTTTCTCAATCATCTCACTTTGGATCCTGAGTTTATTCAGATTGTCAGTCATAACTGGTCAAAGAGGAGGGAAGGTTGTGCAATGTATAGGATCATGAGAAACCTGGAGCATATTAAAGATGGGTTGAAAGATTTAAATCAGCGGAAATTTAAAAGCATTGATGTTAAAGAGATTCAGGCCAGGGACCAGCTTGACTATATTCAGAACTTACTTCAATCAGATCCTATGAATAATCATTTGCTGAAGATGGAAAAAGAGGCAAAAGAGGAGCATTTTAAGGTGTATCAAGTGGCTACTGTATTCTTGAAACAAAAAGCTAAGCAAGACTGGATATGTGAAGGGGATATGAATACCAAATTCTTTCATCAAACTATCAGGTTAAGAAGATATAGAAACAAAATTTTGAGGATCCAGGATAATAATGGAATTGTGCACACTGATCAGAATCAGATTGTGAATGCTTTTGAGGAATACTACAAGAGTCTTTTTGCTGATGGGAATAGGAACTGGTGCCTAAAGGATGAGGAGGTCCAGCAAGGGAAAGTTCTGAGAGTTGATCAACAATTGAAATTAATAAGGAGATTTGAGGATTCTGTAATCAAGCAATGCCTGTTCCAGATTGGTAATGACAAGGCTCCAGGGCCTGATGGGTATGGTGCAGCCTTTTTTAAGGCTGCATGGCCAATTATAGGGGATGACATCATTGAAGCTGTCCAAGACTTTTTTCTAATGGGAAGCTGCTCAGGGAAGCTAATCAAACTCTATTGGTCCTGATTCCTAAGACAGATTGCCCTAATTATGTAAGTGATTTTCGACCTATTGCATGTTGTAATGTTATCTATAAGGTTATTTCTAAGATCCTTTGTAATCGACTGCAAGAATGCCTGCCTGATTTAATTCATGAGAATCAAGCTGCATTTGTCAAGGATAGATCTATTCTTCACAATGTACTTATCACTCAAGATCTTTTGAGATTGTACAGAAGGAAGAGAGTATCCCCCAGATGTTTGATGAAGGTAGACTTAAAGAAGGCCTATGATAGTGTGAATTGGGAGTTTATCCAGAAGAGTCTAGAGGCAATGAAATTCCCAGAGAAGTTTGTGAAATGGATTATGGTGTGTGTGAAGATAGTGTCATTCAGACTGGTGATAAATGGCAATGTTCAGGGCAGGTTTAGGAGTTCTAGAGGGTTGAGGCAAGGAGACCCTATATCTCCTCTTCTGTTTGTTATTGTGATGGAAATGCTCACTAGGAAATTGTTGTATGCAGCTACTGAAAGAGGGTTCTTTTATCATCCTATGTGCAAGAGAGTGGGTTTGATCAATCTTGCCTTTGCATATGACCTAATGATCTTTTGCAAAGCCAATGAAAGTAGTATAAAAATCCTAATGAAGGCTTTTTTCTGAATTTTCTCAAAGTTCTGGACTGTGTGCAAACCAGACCAAGTCTCAAATCTACATTGTAGGTGTAGATGATAATTTAAAAGGAAGGTTGGAGATTCTTACTGGTTTTAGGAAGGGTTCCTTCCCCTTCACTTATTTGGGCATGCCTATGGTTGCTAAGAAATGGAATGTGGCTACTTGCAACACGTTGATAGATAGGATGACTAAAAGGCTTAACATGTGGACAACTAGGAATTTATCTTTTCAGGGTCGAGCTCAACTAATTCAATCTGTTTTGCTTACAATGCATGTTTATTGGGCAACTACCTTCATTATCCCTAAAGCTGTGATCAGGGAAGTGGAAAAGATGTGCAGGGGTTTTTTATGGGGTAAAGACCAGAGAGGTAGAGCAAAGGCTCAGGTTGCTTGGAACATTGTGTGCAGAGAGAAGAAAAATGGTGGTCTGGGTTTTCACAATGTTTATGTGTGGAATGTGGCAACTCTGGGTAAGCAGGCGTGGCAAATCATGGCAAATAAAATGTCTCTATGGCTCAAATGGATTCATGCTATCTACTTAAAAAGGGAGGATTTCAGTAATGTTCATGCCAATCTATCAACAAATTGGCAATGGAAACAACTTTTAAAAGTCTGTGATAAACTCATGCCAAAATTTATTCAATTGCAAGGAAATCAACCAGATTATGAAATCAAAGATGGGTATAGTTACCTCATTGGAGCTCAATCGCCATTCCCTATGCATCATTTAGTCTGGAACCCCTTGAGTGTAGTTAAGCATCAGTTCACTCTTTGGCTTCTGGTGCATGAAAAATTGAGGACAAAAGACAATCTTCCTTTCCTTCAAGTATCACCTTTGTGTGAGTTATGTAGTGGAGCTAAGGAATCGTGTAGGCATTTATTCTTTGGGTGTGATTGGAGTAAGAAGCTTCTGGATTTAGCTATGAATTGGATTGGGGTGGAAGCTTTGCATTTCAAGTTTCAGAACTGGTTGAGATGGCTTCGGTATGGGTTTAAGGCTAAATAGAGGAGGCATTTTATTAGGGCGGTGGTGGCTGCATGTGTGTACACCATTTGGTCGGAGAGGAACCGCAGGATCTTCAAGCATCAGCAACTTCATCCTCACCAGGCGATTCGTCTTCTTCAGACAGAGTTAGGAGTAAAGCTTGTGAATAGCAATTGGGCCAAGACTAATGGGCCAAT
Source organism: Crotalaria pallida (assembly GCA_037953625.1). Classification (NCBI taxonomy): domain Eukaryota; kingdom Viridiplantae; phylum Streptophyta; class Magnoliopsida; order Fabales; family Fabaceae; genus Crotalaria; species Crotalaria pallida. Next base: position 42,964,925 of record CM075650.1, on the reverse strand, counting down.
TAGTTTATTTATAGATAGAATAAGGACTGTCATTTAGTGTCCAGCTTATTTTTTACTTGTATTTTTTATTGTTTGGGATTTTCAAGCTCTTAGAACCCTTCCTAGAAGGTGGCTAGGGGTTAGATTATTGTCGGGATGTGTATTATTTGTTCGTTGGTAATGCAATTTTTCTTTACCAAAAAGAAACATATACACATGAAGGAAAACATGATTTTTCATTATAATCCACATGCAACCCAAGGACCTTAAGTTTTCATTTATCAAACAAAGATAATTACATGCACATACTTAAAACAACTAAAATCATCAACAAAGTTAACATGCAAGTCCAAAGAATTAAACCTTTTTACAATTTAGTTTAGATCATGAAATTAATTATCAAATAACCACATAAACACACATATAGATCACGGATCTAAACAAGAAAATAGACATGCAAGAAGGATTTAACATGCAAGCCAAATAATTTTACTTTATTATTTATTAAATTTAGATCATAGATTTTACTTGGCAAATAACCACAAACACACACTTAGATCACGGTTTAACAAAAAGATATAACATGCAAAAACCAAAAATTAACAAACAAACTTAGATCATGGATTTATTCACCAAATCATCACATAAACACATAGGATCCACGGTTTAGAGCAAAAAAATTTGACATGCAAGGAGGTTCATTTTAGGTTTTCACAAAAATCTTAGTTTTCTTTAGATCTTGAAGTTTTTAGTTAGAAAAATACTAAATCAAAAGAGAAAATCCTCAACCGAAACATAAAGCATAAAGATCACGTATTACAAATTAATTAGAGTTCTTAAAGTCCAAGATCAAAGATGAAAAACACATGAGATCGTCTTTAGACTTATAAAAATTAACATGCAAAGAAGAAAAAGAAGTAGATCTATAAACTAGAAAAAGGAAAACTAAACTATTACAAAATCTTATTTTGGATATTCAAATCCTACCATGAGAAAGGTTGAGCTTCTAGTCTTTCTACACTTAGATCTTCAAGAGAAACTCCTAGGTTTTGGGCTTGAATTCCCCCTTCTTTCTCCCTCTCACCTCACGGCTCCTTCTTCTTTCTTTCTTTCTATTTCTTTTCTTTTCTTTCTCTAAGAGGTTGATGAATCTCTTAGAGTATATTTAGTGTTGGTGTGGAGAAATGAAAAGGGTGAAGAGAAGTGAAATGGAAAGGGTGAACTAAGGCTCTACTAATTTATAAGCAAATTTATTCTCTTACTTGTGTCCTTATGGGTGGTTCGGCCATGAGCACTAGGGAGGGGCGTTTTTGGGCTTCTAAAATTTTGCATGGGTGAATTTTATCATATGCAAGGGGGACAAAGTTGCATGGCTAGGCTTTTAGGGGTCAAGCTAGGCTTAATGACTTGTTGGCCATAGTTAGGGTTTTGGTTGCACACTAACTTAGTTTGGTTTTTGGTTTGGTTCACTTAGTTTCTATTTTCTTAGCCTCTAAGTTTCTAGAAACATACATGCACACACACGTATATCATACACACATAAATATAAACCGTATCACAAATACACACATATACATACGTTTTCATTTTATTTTCTAACCATATTTACGTAAGATTATTAATTCACACAACAAGGCAATTAATTCACACTTCACATTACACAACAATTCTCATGTATCATACAGCAAACACACAGTACACACACATTAATTCAAGCATATATCACATAAGAATTTCAAGCCAAATCAATAGATTTATTTTCTTTAAAACACAAATCCCCCAAAATTCGTATTTTACCATTCTGAAAATAAATTTCTATAAAAGCACCCAGAAAAATCTGAAAATTACATTTTTAAAATCTACGTTTCAAGACGATCGTTTTGATATGAAGATCGCGAAAATCCGAGTTACGGTTAAAAAGTTACAAATTTTTCAAGTTAACAGACCCAAAACTCCATTTCAAACAAAAATCTCTTTTTAGAAAAATCACAATTCATTCCTTAAAAATCAAATCAACAAAATCATTCACTTTATATTTATAAAAACATTTTGTTTATAAAATTCCATGAAAATCAACTCTTTATTTCTTATTCTCGTAAAGCACTTTTCCAAAAATCTTTTTATAAAACAGAACTTCGGGGTTTATTTTAACAAATTTCGTTCTTGCACGTACGGGAAAAATGCGGGGTGTTACAGGGTCCAAGACACAGGCCCAAGTACAAGCCCATAAAATATCAAGTAGACCATCAGTATAAAACTAACTCTCTCCCACTATATACAATATATCACAAGTCAAAAATATAGAGAGTTTTGAAGATGGTCCTATGATCCTCCATATTAGCCAAAAGTCCTCCTCCATCAGTCCGTCAGGTCATATCTCCAGTGGTGGCAAAACATGTCCCTCATCCTTATCATCTACCTCATGCATCATCCGGTGGATCCCCAACTCCCCACTGGCTGCCAGTCGAATGCTCGACGAGGTCCTCCTCGACCTCATCCGACCCCTCCTCGGGATCCTCCTCTACCTCGTCAATGGAGTTTGTACCCCTCCATTGGGCACTGGATCGACAGGGAAAGACCCATGCACCGGACTAGTCGGACTAGGGACAGGAGTATCCTCTCTAACGACACGAGAGGCAGTAGGGTGAGATCGAGTGGCAGTCCTAAAACGAAAACTATGAAAACGTCGAGTAGGTCTCTGTGGGGGTGGTCCATGGTAAGTGTAAAAAGGGGGAACATGCATGGGGTAGACAATCGGGAGTCGGAACCTACGAGGACGGAAACGAACCAGGGGATGAGGGTGATAGACTATCACCTCTACCTCTCCCTCATACGTGGCTCGATCGTCCTCGTAGTACCACACTCCATTAGGGAGTGGGCTTAACTCGATTCAGGCTAGGAATCGCGCCATCACCTACAAGGGCATGGGGTAAGCAAATACAATTCACATAATCAAATAAGAATAACAAAAATTTAAACAGTTATAACTAACGGATAGCAAATAACTTGCACATGCATAGAATCCAGCCATTATCAGTTATAATTATCTTCTTTAATTTTGGTGGCATGATGCATGCTTTCTATCTCTCAATTCCTGAGAATCTCCAGCTATCACTCAAGCTGACGTCCATCCAAACAACCCGTATACGTTCTCATAACGTATAGCGATCCTGCTCGGAATATAATCCATAATGCCACTACCAAAGTGTGCATCACGTCACCAAGACATAATATCCATATCAACAGTATCCCACAATGCTGCCCACATTATCAAAATGTGTCATTGAGCAAGCCGCACGACTATGCTTGGAACGTGGTCCATAACGCCACTACCCATAGTGTGTGTTGCATCACCAAGACAAAACATCCACGTTCACAGCAACCAATGTTGGCCACATTACCAAAATGTGACAACAAGCAAGTCGTAGATTAGAATTGGTGTTTCTCAACATAAAAATGTGTATCAGTTTGCCCAGAATACTCGAGTCTTTCATCCATTTTCTGAAAACGTGCATCAGACATACCAAAACACTCGAGTGGTTCATAAAATACTCGAGTGGTTTATTAAAAATCTTATTTCAGATAATCCAAAAGACTCGAGTGGTTCATCAAATACTCGAGTTGTTCATCACCCAGAACACTCAAGTGGTACATCAAATACTCGGGTATTGAACTGGAATCTGGTGATTCTGCATCATGAATTACTCGAGTCTTTTTCTAAACACTCGAGTCTTTCTAACAGCAAAAACACTACAATTTGGGTTTTTACATACCATTTTCAATTCTAACCAATTTTAACTTGACTCAATGTTCAACAGAACTTTGTTTGCACATTTTAAACATGTCTCAATATTGATATTACATCAAATCACAGAGAATCAAATCCAAACATCAATTATGCATAAAAACCACATTTTATGCAACTCAAAGTACCAAAGTCAATTCCACTCACATTTGGCATGAAAACAGTGTTCATACAGTACACATGCAATATAGAAAACTTGCTCAAATCAAAGTTTAAGCTCAGAGAGGCATCCATGCCATAATCCTATTTCAATCTATGCCCTTAGAGTCTCATGGTGACTCTCTAATTAAAACAAGGCATGTTAATCTTATTCTAGTGAATGTATAGCTTCCCCCTTACCTCTAAGTCGATTGAGAACAAAGACTTCACAGAGAAATGAGTTTGAACACCAAAATCCACTAATTCCCCTTCTCTGCTGGACATGCAACACAGTTTCGGTGGGTTCCCGAAATTAGAGAATTCGACATAGCAAACATGCATCAAAATTGGGGAAAATAGTTAGGACTTAATCTCTGCAACATGCTAAATAGATTGGGAAAGATTTGGGACCAAGGAATAGCAGGAGCTTACCAAAATCGAGCTACTAAGAGAGGTTCACGACTCTGGTTTCTTGAGGCTGCAGCTTCTGGACCAAACTTGCAAAGCTCACAACTCCTACTACACTCAACCTCTCCTCACAATTTTTGGGTCTTTGTAAAGCTCGTGATGTGAGCTTTACAATGGTGTATAGCTCTCAGATCAACTCTCAGACTCGAACAAGAACAGAGGCAACGAAATCAAGAACCCTAACTTCGTTTTCAGACCAAACATAGCAAAACGAGGCAAATTCCATCAACAATCAAGCTTATATAGACGAGCTGGTTAATCATGCAGGTCGAAACGACACCGGGAACGTGTCGCTAAGTGGATTTCGTGTCAACTTGTGGGTTATTCAAGTTGATGATTCATCAAACGCACTAACTCATGCACTTCTGTCCAGAACACTCGAGTCTTTTCAGAAAGACTCGAGTATTTTGGCTAATTTTTGAAAAAAAAAATAATATTTTATTTCTTTTCCCTCCAAAATTTTTTTAATATTACCTTTAGGTCCTAAAACAAGGACTATTATGCAATAACCTTATAATAATTATTATCAAATTATTTTTCATGCATTCTCACTTATCAAATGCTCACACAAAACCCATAATTAATCGAAAATTAAATTAAAAGAAATTAATTATGAATAAACTTTATAATTAAATTTACATTAATTAGGGACTAGAAATTTGGGTTGTTACAGATATTTAGGTGTGTGATTGTGATAGGGGAGGGTGATGACGGTGACTCGTCAAGAAACCTAAGGTGCTTTTCTAGGAGGAACTAGTCTATAAGTGATCGGGGATTAATACCCAATGGATCGTAGCGTGTTCTGCACCACGAACTAGAAAAGTATTATCGCCCCCTTGATCGATTTTGGAACGGTGAGAGGGAACCTGAAACAAGGCGGGCAGTCGAATTGGTGTTGGGCCCTTGCGGTATCGCGTAAAATATTAATTATCCTATTGACCGGCCTGTGCGGTTGTGGTCTTGACAAATGTATTTATATGCTACTGGACTGTTCGACCTGCGTGGGTTAAGGTTCATGTACGTCCCGTTTGCTTCCGTCTAGGCTTGGAAGGATTGAAGGAGATGTATGTGTGCTAACCAAACTCCTCGGTGACTTTCCCTAAATCCCTGGTCATCGATGGATGCGATCCAATAAAACTTAATAAGAAAAGTTTAAGAACATCGAAAAGACTTATAACTTATGAGTTAAGAATGATAAGGAAATTAATGATGAGAATGAGAATGGCCACGTGATGAGAATACTATGGATGAGGTCAAGGAAGAGATATCTCTGATAATGTTGATGTCGTAAATTACGTGAAGAAATGAGTTGAGATAAAAGAGATGATCACAATAAATGGTAATAATGGAAATGATGAATGGGAATGATGAAATATGAATGTATGCTTGATTTGTTTTTAATTACTTGTTATATCTTGATATGCTGCTTGCTGGAATTCCACCTTGTCGGCTTTCCGCCCGGAAAAGCTGACTCTCTCTCTCTCTTGGTTGTATTTTTCTATCGGCTCCGTGTCGGCCGATTCGGTGAAGGATATACGGATTGGGAAGGTTTCGAGCGAAGAATATTCTCCAGTAGCGTGCTCGAATGCGGATGAGTGGGAGCGTGATTCGTCGGAGGCGCCTGCAACAGCTTCTATTGATGCGGATTGTTCGTTCTCTTCAGTTTTTATCATGTCTTGTTGTGGTGCTGTATTTTATTCAGGTAGACTCTGATAACTTTGCTCAGATATCATGTAACCCCATACTGAAAATAATGTTTCAAACTTGATATCTGAAAAAGTATCTTGATGATTTACGATTGTGATAGGTTGGGTTTCAAAGCGCGATGTTGGTGACATCTCGATTTGGAACTTGACGTGTGAGGTGGGGCACGAATGATTTATTTAATAAAGGATATGATTTTGAAAAGAAATATTTTATAAGATGAATTCGTTCCCACGTCACCAATGTTAAAAAAAAATTCCGCAGATTTTTATTAAATAAAATATATTCAAGTTACTAAATCGGGGTGTTACATTGCATGCCCTTTTTGGTCATTTAATAACTTTTAGCTACTTCAAAAGCTAGTTTTGCCGAACAACACTATTTCAAATAGTCAGCTAAATAGATATAAGCTCCCATCTACAAGCTCACAGCTCCCAACTAGCTTAACAGCTACAAGCTAGAAGCTCATAGCTACAAGTTACAAGCTCACAGCTACAAGCTAGTTTTGCCGAACAGACCTGTTGTGGGGTGTTATCCCACATATACCGACAAGCCGGTTTGTTTGATGTACGACGATGATAACGGGTTCTCCGTTAAAGAACTCTGTCACCGAGTCGGGATATTTGGATGGTATGTGTGCCGTGTGAAACGAGAGATCAGTTAGTTTCATACCTTGGCCACTGTAACACCCCAATTTGGAAATAGAATTTTCACTAAAAATTTGGGCCATTTTTTTTTATATATAAACATTTATTACAAGGTATCTTTAAAAGGTAAGTTTGCATATTAACTTAGTTTCCAAAAATATTTTCTCAACTTATCTTTTCAAAAATTATATTACATAAACAACTTAGTTTCAAAAAAAGGTTTTCTTCCATTACTTGTACTTAGTTCTATTTTCCAAAATGAAGTGCCACGACATATTTCCATTCACCAAAACATAACAGTTGAAATGCGGAATAAAGCATCATTATATTAATTCCAAAATAACCATCATAATGAAAAGAGTTTCGGCTCACGGCCATTATCCAAAGTAAAAGTGAAATAACAAAATCTCCCCATAGGGTGTACATAAAGATAATCAAAGGGTCCGTTATCCAAGACTCAAAACAGAAAACCATATACTACTAAGAACTAAGCTACTCGTCGTCATGCGCATCCTCATCAGGGTCCTCCTCCGGATCTTCTTCTATGTCTAAGTCTTCTTCTGGGTCTTCCTCCTCTTCTGGGTCTTCTTCTGGGTCCTCCTCCTCATCAACATTGTGATTAGCAGGTGGAGCATTATGGAAAGCCCGAGGTCCACCCGGCATAAGATCCCTCAAACAAAAGCGCACTTCCGCACGGTCCGTAGCTACTCCTCGTAATACATGATCTCAATCGGCAAAAACGAGTCTTGTTGGTCCCTCCCAAATCCATCCATTTGCGGTTCTATGCCATTGTCCCCCCATTAAAGGAGACATCTCCAACCGAAGTAACCGGTCCGCCATCTAATAATATCCATAAATAAAGACAAGAGCATAACAGAGGATAGAGAGAGTTAGCGACCAGACGATCAAGACGTCGACGGCATGGGCTTACTCCATGGGTCGCATTAGGACTAACATAAGTACAACCATAACATTCATTGATCACATCATGCTACGATATTATTCCTCATATGATTACAACTTCATTATTATAACATTATTCAAGAGTTCCTCTTATAAGGTTTTCCATCAAGTCTTTCATGACCATCAATGATTTAGGGAGAGAAATCATTGAGGTAGGGGAAATTAGCACACTCGATACATCTCCTCCTTCAATGTCCAACCACATCCTAGTTCGGAAAGCAGATGGGATGCACAGGAATCCTAACCATGCTGACCTCAAAGCCAAAGGGTACGTACCAGCTGAAACCACGCAAGTTGGCCAGCAAACAAAATACAATATCAATTCATCATTTCACAAAAACAATGGCTTCTAGTCCCATTCGGATTCCCTCTACACCATCTATGATTTTTTCAAGGAGGCGACAGCTCTATCCCTAGTTCGCGTTGCAGTACTTACTACGATCAACGCCCAGCAGGTGACCTTGACCATTGCAGCATCGTTCCGCCTAGGGAAGCGCTCATAGGCTTCTTGACGAGTCACCGTCATTGCCCTCCCCTATCACAATCACCACTTTGAGGGATGCACGACCTCCAAGTATACGGTATCTTTCCTCTCCACTACTTCTCTCTCAGCGTAGTTAGAAAGGATTTTAAACTTAGAGTATTTTAAATCTTTTAAGTCTTTTATTAATCCTAGGTTGGTCGACCCATTCTAAGCCGCGCTTCTAACGGGCCTCGACCTCTCAGCAAAACAAACTCCCTATTGTACAGTGGAATCCACAAGACAAAACAACGACACAGTTATTCACGTGATTTGTCACTTAAGGGGAAAGATTACAAGTCAATGTGCCACGATGCACCATCACTGTACACAATTATCTTCGCATTGTCTCAACATTAATCATTTCCAGATTCTCTTACAATAATATCAAAAATACAAAGTCTTACTCCTTTCAATATTTCCATAAACTCTTAATCAATAATCTTTCATAGCTTATATATATCACAATTGCACAATCTCAGTAAATCATTATCATTTCCAAATTCAATTAAACAACATTTCATACTTATTTTTCATAATAGCATAACAAAATATAGTCATAACAACATCATACAAATAGAGTTACTATCGCATGAAGGACGACTAAACATTCACAACCAATTGTCGTCTCGTGTCTTGACACGTAACTCGGATTCCGACTTTTGAGATGGTCGAAATCATCCTAATGATTAACATGGTGCCATTATGTCTAAAGGTTGCTACTCTCTCACCTTGGTACGATGTGAAAGAATTAAGATCTGCTTGATTCACAGTAGCGCTATCGTTTTCCGATTGCAAACCTTTAATCAAACCACATTTACAAAATAGCTCTATAAATATCCATAACAACTTAAAATTAAAATTACTGTAACTTTTGGACAAATCCTTTTTCTTAAAAATCCTTGATGTTTCGAAAATGCATAAAACTCTCAGAAAATAATTTACTCCTTTAAAATCAAAACTTTTTTGAAAATCAAGCACAGACTACAGTATCAGGAAATCACTTTTTCTTTTTAGCTTTTAAATCATGAAAAACTTTTCCAATTGCAATATAACTTTTAAAACATATTCATAGATCTTTAAGAATAAATCTAAATTTTTCCTTTACTAAAAATCTTACTCCTAAGCACCTTATAACAACTACCATTTCCAGACTATGCATACAGCATGACTGTAAAGTATTTTTCTTTTGATGCAAATTTTTAATCAGACCAATAAACAAATTTTGCAAAATCATGTTATAAGCGCATATAAATAAATGAGAGCATAGATTCAAGCATTCAAAGTTCAACATACTTTTTATATCATTAATTAGATTAAATTACAAACTACAAACAGAACACAGAAAATTACCTCTAAGCATCAGTACATTCTCAAAATCACTTTTATACTTCCTTTTTATTTTTAAATACTTATAATAAAGATTTTATCATGAAGCATACATTACCAATTATTTCAAAATGATTTTCATCCTTGATAGAACTATTTTACAATCTTGAACAGCACATACAGAACTCCTCAAATATCAATTTTTCTGCTAAACAGTTCATTGAAAACACATGCCACTTTTTCCTAAAAATTCTTTACCAAACCTACTATAATAAAATGATTAAACATGATTAAAATAAAGCATATTGGTTTTCTGGACAGACACCATAAGTCCAGTTGCAGCACTTCAAGAATTTGAACTAACATACTCTAACATTCCTATACATACTTTAATTACATATAAACAAGTTAAGCATAGTACACACCTACAAAAATCATTATTTGGGGCCTTATACCTTATGAAAATAATACTTTTCAGCATTAAGAAAATTTCCAGATCTAAATATATTTTTATCAGAATACATAATACACAATGATAATCATTTATTCACATCAGAAAGATAAAAAAAATAATAAAACATCTTTGTTTTTCTCTTCAATAAATTCGGCCAACCTTATATACATAAAAAGTACTTTTTAAATTTTCAAACACACATATATACTTTAGGCACATAATTTCATATACTTCAAAATAATCAATTTGACACAAAGATAATCACTTTTTAAGAAAATTTACTTTTGTCCAGTAACTAGTTTATAATTTCTACTAATCACATAGTCAGACATTTACAGAATCATGAAATAAAAATTTACTTAATTACTCCTAAATTTACCAAATCAAATAATATAAACCATGTGTAACTTTTTATCAACAATCAATTATACATCACTGTTAACACCTTAAAATCCAGAACTATTTTCGTTTCACTATAACAACATCAGAGATCAAATAATATCAAGTCACATAACATAATAATAACAACTACTACCCTATATATATATATATCACGACCAAACCAAATAAAAAGCAAAAGACTAGAACTTTTTTCTTTTCTTTTAATGCTACATTAGGTCTTATAGTTTCAGTAACACAAACATTTCAGAATCTTATTAAGTTTCCATTTTGAATCTAAACAAAAAGAACTAAAATACTTCAAACAGATACAAAATTTTCATAAAATATAAATGTCTATATTGTAAGAACACAAAAATTTCAGAATATAATTTTTCCTTTTGTGCTACAAAATTTGGTCATCTCAAGGTTAAAGAAAAAGGGGAGATTATTCTCTTTAAACAATTCATTTTGTCCCTTTCCTCTAAACCTTTATTCATTTGACCACAAAATAAAATACTATCAACAAATACATAGTTCATAAAAAGAAGAAATAGAAACTTTTTGTTCTTACTATTATAAAAAGAATTAGGGATTCTAATAACAGTAGAAGAAGAAATGAATTAAATTAAAAATAGAGACTTAGAATTACCTCTCCTCCTAAAGCTAAAAGACTTCCCCAAAGTGAGAAAATTTTCCTCCTCTTCCCCTATGCAACTCGCCACCCTCCTCTCTCTTTTCTCTTGGAATAAAAATTTTTCTCAGAATGATAACAAGTAATGTGTGTAAAATTGTGAGAGGTGTGATGGTCTATTTTTAGGTGAAGAGAAAGCCAATTTTCCCCTCCCATCAGATCACTAATTCGTCCCCCCTTAGCCAAAGTGAGTCAGCAATTTTAAATTCCCACTTTGAAACACACTTATGCATTAATGAACTTTGTATAAATCCTATGGTCTATTAACTTAAGAATGATTCCCCACAATTTTCAGAAAATTCTCCTCTCTCCCTCCTACATATTTTTGGACGGTGCATTCAACAAAAATAGGGAGAAAAATTTCCATTGGTCCATTTTGAATTCACCTCATAATTGACCAATCACATTAAAACTTTCATTTTTGATAATTCAGAAATAATTTGAAAAATGCTAGTATTTGAACTGTGAAATTAGTAGACATTTAAATAAACTTCTCAATATACAAATAAAATTATTTTATAGCCCAATAATTTATTTCATGCTCCAAAATAATTTTTCTAAGTTTAGACAATACCAAAAATTCGTTCTTCTCTACTGTACAGTAATTTTTTGTAGATACCAAAATAAAAATTTAATTTTCACATATTCAGATACTACATTTTAATACGATCGTTTTCATATAAAGTTTATAATTTTTGGACTTACGGTTTGAAAGTTATGAATTTTTGAAGTTCTAAGATCATTTCCTTCAAAAATACACTTCATAAGCTTTCAAAAATTTTATAATAAGAAAAATACGAAAATATATTTTATTTGGATGGCCATCCAATATAAAACCTCATAAATGTATTTTTGTTTTCAAAATAAAATACACTTGAGTCAAAAGGTCATTAAATGCATTAAAACCATACATTTACACTTAAAACTCAAAAATTCGTTAAGTACTGTAGCAGTGATAAAATTTCGAAAACTCCAAAATAAAAATCAAAGCTTTACATTTTCATAATCTACGTTTCGATACGGTCGTTTTGACAGATCATTTGTAATTTTTCGATGTACGGTGGAAAAGATATGAATTTCTGAAGATAGGATACTTTGATCCTTCAAAAGGCATTTCATCTTTCTAAGATCATTTAAATCAAATACTATACCTTAAAATATTTTATTTAAATACATTAGGGAAAACATTGATATTCATATATAATATATATATATATACCACGTGTATACATATACATATACATATATATATATATATAACTCGCACTATTTTAATTAATTCCAGGTACCAAAAATCAAATATAATAGTTTAAATTCACATATAAATTCACAATTAATTTGGGTAAAATTGTGGGTTTCACAGCCACTACCTTATTTATAGGGAGGAGTATGAGACTATGTAATGATGAGCCATGATGGGCATTAAGGCCAAAGAGTAACGGCTCCATGAATGCCATCATTAGCAGCATAATGACGAACCGTTATGTCGGTTACGTATTGATTGACTATTGATACCGAATTGCCGGTATGCCGAATTGATGTTTATTGGTCCGTGATACCGGTTATTATTTGTCCATGATACCGGTCCATAACAGTAGCCCCCCAGCTCAGTGTCGTGACATAAGGAGGAGCGTTGAGGTATGAATAGGAAAGACCGGTATAAGCGTTGAATTTTTTATGACTATGAAACAGATCCCTAACTCCGAAGAAATTATTCAAATCTTTCAATTGATTTCAAAGGAGGGAAAACAAAACAATATTCTCCCTATCCAGAACCAGAGATTGAAGAGGGGAACTCGGTGCGAGGTTTCTCAAGTCGCCTAGTGAGTTCAAAGAAAGAAATCTAGCATGAAAGTTCATTGCTTGCCGGATACAAGACCTAAGGGGGAAGCCCAATTGAGGGTTCCTCACTCTTGGCAAGAGTCCGGAAAGGGGAATTTAACATGAAGTTCTTCTCATTCTGAACCCTAAAGCGAATAGGCAAACTCGACACAAGGTTCCTCGCCATCAACAAATGAGTCCAGATAAGGGAATATAGCAACCTGTTCCTCATCTTTCGAAATTCGTTGAATATTGAAGAAAATATCAAAGTAAGGAAACCTCATGGGCTAGAATAATTGTGATGGACAATATTTTTTATTCTCCTCTTGAAAATCTTATTGTCCATTGATGAGAATCCTGGAGCCCTTTATAGACTAGTCTTGAGAAAATTGAGGCATCATGTTTGTACCTTTCAATAAAAAATAACAATTAAAAATTAGAATATATAAACTGACTTTCAACATGTGATCACGTAATGAGATGTGTATTGTTTGGTGTACACATGTCTATTATTCATTGCTGTTATTTTATTCATGTTATTTTATTCATATGTGAATAAAATATGATACTATGTACTACCATTGAAGGGTCGAATAATATGTGCATAATAATTATTCATAATGATCGATTTAATAATTAAATAACATGTGTGGGAACATTGAAATCAATTTTAAAAAGAAGAGAAAAAAAGTTAATCAACAATCTCTCTTCTCTGCTAGGGTTTCTCTAGGGTTTCCTCCATCTCTCTCACGGCTGCTTGGCCGTCGACTGCCACCATGGCAAAGAAAAGGGGGAGACCCCCCAAATCCCCTGGTCCCAATGAGAAAGCAAACACTGAAACACAGAAACATGGTCTTGATCTTACGGAGTTGGATGAAGAAGATCTGGCGGACATTGATAGCTTGTCGCCTAAGCAAGCTGAAAAACTTATGAAGAATCTGGATTTAATCCGTGAGAAATTGAAAGGAAAGGCTACAGTGACTATCATGAGTGATGCAACAGAGAAACTGACAGGAGAAACTCAGCCTGTGATGCATGAGGAAGAAGCCAATCCTAGGGTTGTTAATAATCCTACTTTTTCTAAACCCCCATCAGTGTGGGATTCTTTTGACATAACAAAACTCAGAAACGCTGGTGAAAAGCTGAATTTTGTTGAGCCAGTGGTGAAGGAGGGCGTGGCTGTTGGTAAGATAGAGGTGGCTGATGTGGAACAAGAAGAGAAATATTGGCAGCAGGCCCTAGTGTGTTATGTGTTGGGTGCAAAACCCCCTTACTCTGTGATTAGTGGTTATCTGAAGAAAATATGGGGTCAATATGGTATTGACAAGATCCTAATGAATAATGATGGAACAATTGTGGTAAGATTTAATGATGTAGAAGCCAGGAATAAAGTACTTAAAATAGGGATTTTTCACTTTGATCGTAAGCCAGTGATCATTGCACCCTGGAGTGGAAGACCAGTATCAAGGACTCACTTGAGTAGCGTTCCAGTATGGATTCAATTGCCTAATCTTAATCTCAAATTCTGGGGAGCATCTGCCCTTAGTAAAATTGCTAGTTTGGTTGGGACACCAATCATGGTGGATCAGGTTACTAAGGAACGAAATCGAATCAATTTTGCAAGAATCCTGGTGGAAGTGAACCCTACAATCTTACCAGAAGAAATATTTTTTGAGGATGATAAGTCTAACATCATTGCTCAGAAGGTTGAGTATGAATGGAAGCCTGTTTGATGTGCAATTTGTTCGATGTATGGTCATGACAGTAAGTCATGTAGGAAACAGACCAAAAAGGTGTGGGTGGAAAAGAAGAAACCTTCTAGAGAGGATATTGAAAAGGTTGATGATTTGCTAAACCTTAAACAATCACTGGAGTCTGGCACTATTCCTGAGGAGAATAGAGAAGAAGCTATGGAGACGGTACAGGGACTTGATCAACTGTTGGTTAGCTCTGAACCACAAGCCCAGAATACTGGAACAGAAAAGGAGGGAGGTAGAATGGAAAATGAGGAGGATCAATGGACAACTGTTGCAACTAGAAGCAAAACACAGAGAAGGAATGGTAACCAAAAGGGGGAGAGCTCTTCTCTTCATCTCAATGGATAAGTTAGCCATCTGGAATATTAGAGGGATCAACCACCCTCAAAAACAAAAAGAAATAAAAAGGTTGGTTTCAAATTTTAGTATTGGTATTTTTGCTATTCTTGAGAATAAAATAAGGATGTCTTCTTATGAGGGCATAAAAAATATATTATTTGCTGGCTGGGGGTCCTTCATCAATTTAGAGGATCATCCAGTGGGGAGAATTTGGTTGGTTTGGAAGAAGGACATGTTTGATATCCAGATTATTCAGAGCACTAGTCAAATGATTCACTGTTGTATTACACATAAGGTTCAGCAATTTGCTTTCTTTTCAACTTTCATATATGCTAGTAATGTTGCGGATGATAGATTCGAACTATGGAATGGGCTGAATGATATTCATAGTAATGTGAATAGTGGTTGGCTGGTTGGTGGAGATTTTAATTGTTGCATGAATCCTAATGAGAAACTTGGAGGGCATCCTGTTGATGTCAATCATATGAATCAATTTAGGGATTGTGTAAACCATTGTGAGCTGCAAGATATGAGGTACAGTGGTTGTTATTTCACTTGGAATAATAATCAACAAGGAGTGGACAGGATTTACAGTAAGCTAGATAGAGTTCTAGTGAATAATGAATGGTGTGACCAATGGCCTGAGGTGGAAACTATTTTTCTAAATGAAGGAGTATCTGACCACAGCCCAATGATGATAGACTGGAAGACTGAGCAGAAAAGGAAGCCATCAGGGTTTAAATTTCTCAATATGCTATCCCTGGATGAGAATTTCTTGAATATTATTCAAGAGGAGTGGGAGCAAGGTGGAGAAGGATGTGCTATGTATAGGGTAATGAGGAACCTAAAGAGGCTTCAACAACCGCTCAGGGAACTTAATTCCCAGAAATTTGGCAGCATTGACAAAAAAGAGATCTTATATAAAGAGAAATTAGAAAGGGCCCAGAGCTTGTTGCAACAGGATCCTTTGAATATACACTTGCAGAGATTGGAAAAAGAGGTAAACCTGGAGTATCAGAAGGTCTATCAAGCTGCTTTGGTTTTTCTTAGACAGAAGGCTAAACAGGATTGGCTTAGAGATGGGGACCAGAATACAAGGTATTTTCACAATTCCATTAAAATGAGGAGATACAGGAACAGGATTCTCAAGATTCAGGATGAGGTTGGGCACATCCATACAGACCAGGAGTCCATTGCTAATTCTTTTGAGAGTTACTATAAGAACTTATTGGCAGGTCATTATACTGGATGGTGTATCACTGAGGATGATATTAATCAAGGCAAGGTTCTCACCCCTACACAACAGCTTAATCTCATAAGACCAGTGTCAGTTGAGGAAATTAGACAGAATTTTATGGAAATGAATATTGACAAAACCCCTGGTCCAGATGGGTATGGGGCTGGGTTTTACAGATCTGCTTGGTCTGTTATTGGCCAGGATGTGACAAGAGCAGTCCTAGATTTTTTTGCTACAGGGAAGTTACTGAAAGAAGCTAATCAAACTATCCTTGTTTTGGTCCCTAAAACTGAGTGCCCTAACCTAGTAAGTGACTTTAGGCCTATTACGTGCTGCAATACCATTTATAAGTGCATTGCTAGGATTATTAGTTCCAGAATGCAGGGGTGTCTATCTGAAATAATTCATGAGAATCAGACAGCATTCATAAAGGATAGATCTATCATTCATAATATTTTGATAAGTCAAGAGCTTTTGAGATTGTATAGGAGGAAGATTGTTTCACCTAGATGCTTGATGAAAGTTGATATAAAGAAAGCATATGATAGCATTAGCTGGAGTTTCATTGAGAATAGTTTGCAGGCCCTAAAATTCCCGAGTAAATTTGTGCAATGGATAATGGAGTGTATAAGAACTGTGTCGTTCATGTAACACCCCTAATTTTCGTCTCCCGAATAATAGGAAATTAATAATAAAAAGTTTTATTATTAATTTATATAATTTTCCAAGTTTATGTTTTGTATTTAATTAGCCTTAAATATAAAAATAAGTGGAAATATTTTTATATGGCAAATAAATGCAAAATATAAGAAAATTGCATTTTGGTCCCTGGATGAGGACTAAAAGGCAATATTAGAATGGTTCTTGGAGGGAAAGATTTAAAAATAATAATTTTTAAATTTTGAACTGATCTAACCGGTTAGTAATGCCCTGTAACCGGTTAGACGATGAACTCAGAAACTGGTTTAGTGGATTTTGATGAGTAATCACTCGAATTACTCCGTAATCGCCACGATTACAGCCTTGGATGAGTGTAGAACCATGCGTCGCCCTGCATGCTACCTCAAATTGTCTATAAATAGAGGAGTTTCTGATGAATTTAGGGTTGTTCACTTGATTTCTGGTTGAAGGGGCTGATTTAGGGTTCTGATTTTGTGAGGACGATTTCTCCTTCGTTCTTGAGTGTTGAGAGACGAGTGATACACAAACACGAAGCTTACATCCAGAGCTTCGTGTTGATACCAAATTTGTGAGTTAAGAGTGAGTGTGGAAAGAGGAATCAAGCTTGGAAGCCAGGAGATTGAGTTTGAGCTCTGTGCTGTTCTGATTCTGGAAGCTGATTTCCAGACTCGATTTTGGTAAGCTTAGTTGACCTTTAAGTCTCAAACTTCTTTGATTCTCTAGTGCATGTACCCTACTTTGAATTCTGATCATTTTCCCCAATTTCTTTGGCCAATTTCTATGTCAAATTTGGTGGTTTCTGGACCCTGTTGCTGGAAACCGAATCTGAGAGCAGACTTGGGGAAATTGTGGGAATCTGTGGTTTTTCTTCAAATCCAGTGATAAACCTCATCAAGATCGTCTTAGAGGTATGGGATAAGTCTATACTATACTAGATTTAGACTAAAAATCAAATGATTTAGGATTTGAGTTCACAAAACTCAAAAGGGCATTATGTGTTTTTAAGCACAAAGGCTTGGAGGCAAAAAACTTGCTCACTGTGGTTTTGAGCAACTTTAATTTGATGCATGCAAGCTATATAAATGCTGAATTCTGTGTTTGAGTGCTTAATCTATGTTTTGTTGTGTTAAATTGTGTTTATGTGAATTTTCATGCAATTTGATACAATAAACTTGATGCATGCAATATGAATGTGTTTCTGGGTGTAAACATGTTTATTTTAAGGCATATGAACTTTGTGCATACTGAAATTTGGTTAGATTTGAGAAAGGAAGAAATTGAGTTGTTAAAACTCTTGTTTTAATGGTCTGACTGCATAATCTAACCGGTTACACGATTTTCGTAACCGGTTAGACACTGCAGATTTTCAAAGAAAATGAGTTTATTAAACAGTCCTGAAATCTTAATGGTTTCTGCTCAAATTTAAGCTTTAATTTCATTATTCATGATCTGAACTTGAGTTGTCAAAGTTCTGATTTGAAAGATCAAATTTAATGCCTTAAGTTAATGAAATAATTTCAAGAGGAAATTATGTTCATTGGAAAAGGAAATGTGATTTGGACTTTTGAATGTTGAAACAATGGTTTTTGAGGTATAAAACAATGTTAAATGTGTTTTGGATTGGGTATAGAATTCAAGAAAAAGGGTATTTCTGAATTGCAATGGTAAACAGTTCAGGTCTGTAATTCTAACCGGTTAGTGTGAAACTGTAACCGGTTAGTACCTGAATCTGAAAAATAAAAAGTTAAGTTTTTGAATACCATTGACTTTGTTTTACCCAATCTAGGTTAAAAAGGCATGTTTTGAGAAAAATTCAAAGGGGAATTTTTATGTCAAATGTTATACCTCAAATAAATCATTCAAAAGTAGAAATTGGGATATTTCTAAATCACATTAATTAATTCAAAGATAAAACCAACCCCAATGTTTTTGCATACATATAGACTAGAAGTCTGGTTGGTAGGAACGTTTATCATATTCTGGGAATATGAGGAGGGTACTCCGGGAGTACCAAAGTATAACCTACTTGATGACACATTATAGATATGTGGCCAGTGTCCGGGACCTGGTTTTTATGCGTTCTGGGAACGTGGCGTTCTGGGAACGTGGTGCACACCCCGGGAGTGATGCTTTTTATCCAAGTATGGTTCGGCATTATGTTCTGGGAACTAATGTCGGTGTTCTGGGAACACAAGGGTGTACTGGATGGACGTCCAAGATGGACATTTAGAGGCCTCAGTTGTGGATAGAAAATCATACATCATGCCACCTGCATTATAAGAGTTATAATGTTGAAAAATTGGTGTGCTCATATGTATTTGCATTATGATCTGTCCATGATATATTTGTGATTGTAATTTTAGTCTTTATCAATTATGTATATGTGTATACTTACTCCCTGTGCCCTGTTTAGGTGATGGCCAGATACCTAGCCTGCATCGAGATACGCCCTATCCCTAGCGGTATATGGACGTATGAGGAGCACCGTGCCACTTTTGAGGGGGAGGTTGAGATCACTCTCTACCACCCTAACCCTCTGGTGCGTGTGCGACCTCGTCGATTTAGGATCCCATTAGTCTATACTATGCATGTTCCACCTTTTTATACTTATAGAGGACCACCCCCGGCTCGACCTATGCGTCGTTTTCATAGTTTCCGTGTTAGAGCTGCCACTCGTTCTCATCCTTCTTCCCATAGAGTTGTCACCAAGGAGACTCATTCTCCTGGTCCGACTGATTATGCTAGTGTGAGAACCTACAATCGGTGGGTGAAACAACTAGGATACACTAGGAGAACACCTAGAAGGGGGGGGGTTGAATAGGTGTTAGAGAAACCTTGAAATATTTTCGAAAGAAACAAATCAAAACGATCAAAACAAATGATTTTCACAAAAATTCTTTAGCCTTAATCGATTAATGACATGAACTAATCGATTAATGCCTCTGTTAATGGATTAATCACTTTTCAAACAAATACAAAATCAATCAATTAACACATATGACCAGAGATTCAGCGGAAACAATTAACACCTATATTCTTATTGATTACCTAGGTTATGAAAATGATTTTCCCCAAATCAATTTTGCACAATTAAGATTCAATTCAATCGATTATGAAAAATCACTTTTTCTAGATTTTCAACCAAGAACAAAATTAATAACAAGAATTGTAAAGAGTAGAGAGTTTAGAGATACGACACAGTGATTTATCCTGGTTCACTTTCATCCACTTGAAAGCTACTCCAGTCCCCTCTTCAACCAAGAGAGATTCTTCACTATGAGGAATTAGAGTTTCTCAAATTACAAGTAAATGCCTCACAAGACTCCCTTCTTGCTAGCCTACAAGAGATACCACACCCTTGCCTTGTAACCCTATTGATATCTAATCTAACCTCTTCTCTTTTGCTTGCTGATACCCCACAACAAGACTTCCAATGCTTGCTTCACTACAAGACTTCCAATTGCTTGTTAACACAACAAGGCTTCCAAGTTCTTGATGAAATGCCACACCAAGACTTCCAAATAACTTTGCTTGATTCACAACCAAGACTTCCAATTGTTGTAGATAGCTTGCCTTCTTGCAAAGATTACAACTCAAATGAAAACAAAATAACAATCCTATGAATCTCTTTCAAAAACTATAAAAAATATCTACATGAGAGATTCAAGGTTCTTGATCAAAGAATGTAAAAGTTAAAGCTTTGATCTTGAGAAAGTGAGAGAGAATAGAGTGGCTTGATTCTTTGTAAAATGAATATCAAAATGATGTAATATTGTAATAATGATTCACAAAGGTTAGGAAAAGGTTTATATAGAATACCCAAAAGTTAGGAATGGTTAGAAGTGCTTTTGAGAAGTGAAAAACTCATTTAAAAACAGTAACAGCTCGTGTTACTCGAGTAGCCAAGTCATTACTCGAGTAACAAGTGTAATCAGTGTTCACTACTCGAGTAATCTGAGTTACTACTCGAGTATTTACGCAAGGCTTCAAAATTCTACTCGAGTAATCAGCCCCTTAATCGAGTATTTGCGCAAGACTGCAACATTCTACTCGAGTAATCAAGTGGCTAATCGAGTAGTCAGTTCAAAAAACACTTAAAAACTTGTTTTCTCAAAATCTAAAACTTTTCTTTCAAACCTTTAAGCCACCTATTGATTTTAGGCAAAGTGAATACTCAAAATATGATATAATCATGCAATCAAAAGAGATTCACTACCCTCTAAGAAACTCTACCCAAACTCATAAACTAAGAGACTTGTGAGGCAAAAGATAAAACAATAAAACACAAACTACTAAACTAAGTCTTCATGAGTTGGCTCTCTCTTCATCACTTGATGTTTGTTGTTGCTTGTTGAGCTTGAACTTGATCAACACATTTGTAGCTTGTTCAAAACCTTTTGGCATTTATCAAAACATTCTTCATGGATCTTACAGCTAGGACTGCTTCTGCAGATCCTAGACCCAGTGGTGGGGTCTCTACACAGTCGGGCGAGGTCGAGGAGGACCCTTTGGAGGATGAGAGCGAGGAGGAGGTGCATGTTGAGCCGACTGTTTCTGCTAGAGGTGGACCCGCTGGTTCATAGGAGCCTGCATAGCATAGGTGTTTTGGATCCTAGATCCTAGGGGTAGAGCGGTGGAGGATCTGAGGAGCTGCTGAGGACACTGAAGACCTGCTCTGAGACTTCTATTTTGAGACCATGTGTTTAGTGTATATATTTTTTAGAGGTCTTAGAGTGAGGTTTTATTTTATACAGTTGGGTTGGATATGTTTCAAAAACTCTTGCTATCTCGACTGATGATACTTGCTGCTACTGTACTTATGGGGTTTCATATTATGCTTTTGACATATATATATATATATGATGTTTAATTTCCTCAGTAGAGCCCCAAAAGTATTATTTTTACTTCCGCGAACTCTGATTCTTATTTACAAGGGATTCGGCGATAAATTTATATTTCCTATGTTATGTGTTCAGATCCCACTCGAGAAGCAAGTGATATGTTTTCAATAATAACTATTAATAATGTTTTCTACGACTAAGGAAATGCTATCTCGAGGGTCTTTTCGAACTTAATATCGTGCTGAGCCGAATTCAAAAGAATTTATGACCAAGCAAGTACAAGTTTTAAAAAGGAAAAATTTTCTAGTCCGGATTTTTTATAGCAAGAAATAAACTATTTGGAAATATTAATTATTTTCAAGTTAAAAGAGAGCATCACACCCCTGTGGTGGTATCAGAGCATTGGTCATGTTCCTCATAGCCCCGAAGATGCAGCTAAGTATGATATTCAATGTTGATTGAATATGTTTGAGTAAGTTAGTGGTAGTATTTATGTTTTAAAGACCTTTTTAGTAACCCAAAGCCCATAGTGTAGGTCTTTCTATGGCAACCCGAAATCGAAATGTTACTAATGAAATGTTAGAACGAATCACGACTGTGCTGGAAGGCATGCAGCAGCAGCAGAGGCAACAATCATCTCAAGGGAGAGCTGGTAATCCATCTGCTGGCAACATGGCGAATTATGATGCTAAGACTCTGTCGGAGTTCAGGAAGTGCAATCCACCAAGATTTGAGGGAGGATATAGACCTGATGAGGCGAACAAGTGGTTGTATGAGATCAATAAGATCTTCCGAACTCTGGAGTGTTCTGATGAACAGAAGGTGACCTATGCAGTTTACATGCTTCATGGGGAAGCTGAAAACTGGTGGGATCACACGGTCCAATTGCTGAATTTTGAAAGGAGGGCAATCAACTGGGGAGTATTTATGGAGAAATTTCTTAATAAATATTTTCCAGAAGATTTGCGGAGGAAAAAGGAAGTGGAATTTATGCAATTGAAGCAAGGGGATATGAGTGTAGGGGAGTATGCTGCTAGATTTGAGGAGCTGATGAAGTACTCTCCCTATTACTTAAATAACCCTGATGAAAGAAGTAAATGTGTGAAGTTTGAAGGTGGGCTAAGGCCGGAGCTAAAGTCTATCTTTAGTTATCAAAGGATTCAGAGTATCCCTGCACTTGTGGATATGTGCAGAATGTATGAAGATGATAAGATGGCTGAGCTGATGGGGAGTCAGGTGAAGGGGGTTGGACAGAACTATGGACCACAGAGGAAGAAGAAGTTTGACCATCGGAATAATGGTCCATATTCTAAGAACAAAGGAAAGGGCAAGGCAGTGATGGATAACCGGAACAAGCCTCGCGATAATGCTCCTTATTGCGAGAAGTGCAAGCGTTATCATCATGGTCAGTTTTGCTGGTCCACAGGAGGATGTTTCAAGTGTGGAAAGCAAGGTCACTTTGCCCGTGAATGCAAGGAATCTGCAAAGGGGGATGCAAAGGGATCTGCTGAAAAGTCTGTGGTTCAAGGACGAGTATTTGCTCTGAGTGGTAGTGAAACAACCCAAACCCCGAATCTCGTGCAAGGTAATTTTCTGCTCAATAATCAACCTTGAAAAATCATGTTTGATTCTGGAGCTACACATTCTTTTGTTTCCCCTGAATGTGTAAGTAGGCTGAATCTTATTGTTTCTGATTCACCCTGCTATCTTAGTATAGACACCCCTACGGGTATACCGATCTACACCGCTAAAGTCTGTTTAGGGTGTGAGGTAGAAATTCTGGGTCGTTCATCCAAAGTAGACTTGGTTTGTCTTCCTAAGTTACAATTGGATGTGATCTTGGGAATGGATTGGTTGATGAAGAACCAAGTGATCATCAATTGTGAGGAAAAGACAATTCAATATAGGACCCTCGAACCGGAGGGCTATATGTGTTTATTATCGGCCTCTGGAGAAGAAGAGTCGATGCCGATCGAAGAGATTCCAGTGGTGAGGGAATTTCCGGAAGTATTTCCTTAAGAGATACCAGGATTACCTCCGAAGCGAGAGATCGAGTTTGGGATCGACTTAGTCCCTGGAGCTGGTCCCATTTCTATTGCTCCTTATAGAATGGCACCACCAGAAATGGCAGAAATGAAGAAGCAAATCGAGGAGCTGTTGCAGAAACAAATGATCAGGCCAAGTGTTTCGCCTTGGGGAGCTCCATTATTGTTCGTAAAGAAGAAAGATGGAAGTATGAGGATGTGCGTGGATTACAGGCAGTTGAATAAGGTCACTATTAAGAATAAGTATCCTTTGCCAAGGATTGATGACCTTATGGATCAAGTGAGGGGAGCTGCAGTATTCTCCAAGATTGATCTGAGATCAGGATATCATCAGATCAGGATAAAGGAGGAGGATATACCCAAGACTGCATTTCGATCGCGATACAGTCATTATGAGTATGTTGTGATGCCGTTCGGATTGACAAATGCACCTGCTATTTTCATGGATTATATGAACCGGATCTTTAGACCATATTTGGATTTGTTTGTGGTGGTATTCATTGACGATATTTTGGTATATTCTAAAAATCCGAAAGAGCATGAAGAGCATCTCAGGATTGTGTTAAAGGTCCTGAAGGAGAAGCAACTATATGCCAAACTTACGAAGTGTGAGTTTTGGTTGAATGAAGTGAAGTTTCTGGGGCATGTGATCTCTAAAGAGGGAATTGCGGTGGATCTAGCGAAAGTAAGTTCAGTGCTAAGTTGGGAACAGCCTAAGACGGTGACGGAAGTGAGAAGTTTCTTAGGGCTGGTTGGATACTATCGTCGATTCATAGAAGGATTTTCTAAGATTGAATTGCCTTTGACTAAGTTGACTCGGAAGGATCAACTGTTCGTATGGGACGATCGGTGCGAAGTTAGTTTCCGTGAGTTGAAGGAAAGGTTAACATCGTCTCCTGTGTTAATCTTACCTGATCCTCACAAGAGTTTTAAAGTTTACTGTGATGCATCTAAGCAAGGACTAGGTTGTGTATTGATGCAAGAAGGAAGAGTGGTGGCGTATGCATCGATGCAATTGAAGAATCATGAGGTGAATTACCCGACGCACGATTTGGAGTTGGCTGCGATCGTGTTTGCCTTAAAGATATGGAGACATCATCTCTATGGCACTATATTCCAAGTATTTAGTGATCATAAGAGTTTGAAGTATCTGTTCGACCAGAAAGAGTTGAACATGAGGCAAAGAAGATGGATGAAGTTTTTGAAGGATTATGACTTTAAACTCCATTATCACCCGGGTAAAGCGAATGTGGTTGCAGACGCGTTGAGCCGGAAAGCAATCCACATCAGTGCAATGATGGTTAAGGAAGCAGCGTTGATTGAAGAATTCAGAGATTTGAGCTTGATGACACAAGTGGAACCATCAAGTATCAAGTTGGGGACGTTGCAGATCACCAACGAGTTCTTGGAAAGAATTCGGGAGTTGCAACGAACAGATGAGGAATTGATGGAAAAGATGAGACTAGGTTCGGAAGGAAAGGAACCTGATTTCAAGTTTGGGCAGGATGGAATCCTTCGTTTCAGGACAAGGATTTGTGTACCAAGAGATCAAGAAGTTAGGAGACTAATTCTTGATGAAGCCCATAAGAGTTGGATGAGTATGCATCCTGGATCAACCAAAATGTATCAGGACTTGATAAGATATTTTGGAGGTCAGGATTAAAAAGGGATGTGGCAGAATATGTGGCGGCGTGCTTGATTTGCCAAAAAGCGAAGGTAGAAGATCAGAAACCGGGAGGACAGTTGCAACCTCTGAGAATTCCCCGGTGGAAGTGGGATAGTATCTCGATGGACTTTGTGTCTGGTTTGCCGAGGACCGCAGCAAATCATGTTGCAATCTGGATGGTTGTGGATAGGTTAACCAAGTCGGCGCATTTTATTCCAATAAATATGCACTATTCTTTGAGCAAGCTTACCCAGATCTATATCAAGGAGATAGTTCGTCTTCACGGAGTGCCTTCGAGCATTGTGTCAGATCGAGACCCGAGGTTTTCGTCGCAATTCTGGAAGAGTTTGCATGAAGCGATGGGGACAAGGTTGAAATTGAGTTCTGCGTATCATCCACAGACGGATGGCCAGACGGAGAGAACAATTCAATCTTTGGAAGATGTGTTGCGAGCGTGTGCACTTGAAGAACAAGGAAGCTGGGATCAAGTGTTACCTCTTGCAGAGTTCACATACAACAATAGCTACCATGCGAGCATTGGAATGGAACCGTTCGAGGCATTGTATGGAAGGAGGTGTCAGACCCCGCTATGTTGGTTCCAAGTGGGGGAGAACCTAATGGTTGGACCAGAAATGATACAGCAGACATCTGAAAAGATCAAGATGGTTCAGACTAAGATGAAAGCGGCTCAGAGTCGACAGAAGAGTTATGCGGATAAGAGGAGGAAACCATTAGAGTTTTCTCAGGGCGATCATGTGTTCCTTCGGGTGGTTCCGATGAAAGGAATTAGTAGAGCCTTGAGAACCCGAAAGCTTTCGCCTAAGTGTATAGGTCCATATCAGATTCTTAAGAGAGTTGGTCCTGTTGCTTATCAATTGGCTGTACCACCCTCTCTATCCAACTTGCATAACGTCTTTCACGTTTCGGAGTTAAAGAAATATGTTCATGACCCATCCGTTATTCTAAAACTTCAACCTGATGACCTAACTCTGAAAGAAAACCTGACCTTTGAGACCAGACTGGTTCAGATAGAAGATCGTGAAGTCAAGCGGCTCAGAGGGAAGGAAATACCCTTGGTCAAGGTAATTTGGGAGAATACAGACGTATCTGAAGCTACATGGGAATTAGAGGAGAGGATGCGTCAAGAGTATCCGGAGTTGTTTTTGTAATCTAGAATTTCGGGGACGAAATTCCTTTTAAGTGGGGGAGTAGTGTAACACCCCTAATTTTCGTGTCCCGAATAATAGGAAATTAATAATAAAAAGTTTTATTATTAATTTATAGAATTTTCCAAGTTTATGTTTTGTATTTAATTAGCCTTGAATATAAAAATAAGTGGAAATATTTTTATATGGCAAATAAATGCAAAATATAAGAAAATTGCATTTTGGTCCCTGGATGGGGACTAAAAGGCAATATTAGAATGGTTCTTGGAGGGAAAGATTTAAAAATAATAATTTTTAAATTTTGAACTGATCTAACCGGTTAGTAATGCCCTGTAACCGGTTAGACGATGAACTCAGAAACTGGTTTAGTGGATTTTGATGAGTAATCACTCGAATTACTCCGTAATCGCCACGATTACAGCCTTGGATGAGTGGAGAACCACGCGTCGCCCTGCATGCTACCTCAAATTGTCTATAAATAGAGGAGTTTCTGATGAATTTAGGGTTGTTCACTTGATTTCTGGTTGAAGGGGCTGATTTAGGGTTCTGATTTTGTGAAGAGACGATTTCTCCTTCGTTCTTGAGTGTTGAGAGACGAGTGATACACAAACACGAAGCTTACATCCAGAGCTTCGTGTTGATACCAAATTTGTGAGTTAAGAGTGAGTGTGGAAAGAGGAATCAAGCTTGAAAGCCAGGAGATTGAGTCTGAGCTCTGTGCTGTTCTGATTCTGGAAGCTGATTTCCAGACTCGATTTTGGTAAGCTTAGTTGACCTTTAAGTCTCAAACTTCTTTGATTCTCTAGTGCATGTACCCTACTTTGAATTCTGATCATTTTCCCCAATTTCTTTGGCCAATTTCTATGTCAAATTTGGTGGTTTCTGGACCCTGTTGCTGGAAACCGAATCTGAGAGCAGACTTGGGGAAATTGTGGGAATCTGTGGTTTTTCTTCAAATCCAGTGATAACCCTCATCAAGATCGTCTTAGAGGTATGGGAGAAGTCTATACTATACTAGATTTAGACTAAAAATCGAATGATTTAGGATTTGAGTTCACAAAACTCAAAAGGGCATTATGTGTTTTTAAGCACAAAGGCTTGGAGGCCAAAAACATGCTCACTGTGGTTTTGAGCAACTTTCATTTCATGCATGCAAGCTATATAAATGCTGAATTATGTGTTTGAGTGCTTAATCTAAGTTTTGTTGTGTTAAATTGTGTTTATGTGAATTTTCATGCAATTTGATACAATAAACTTGATGCATGCAATATGAATGTGTTTCTGGGTGTAAACATGTTTATTTTAAGGCATATGAACTTTGTGCATACTGAAATTTGGTTAGAGTTGAGAAAGGAAGAAATTGAGTTGTTAAAACTCTTGTTTTAATGGTCTGACTGCATAATCTAACCGGTTACACGATTTTCGTAACCGGTTAGACACTGCAGATTTTCAAAGAAAATGAGTTTATTAAACAGTCCTGAAATCTTAATGGTTTCTGCTCAAATTTAAGCTTTAATTTCATTATTCATGATCTGAACTTGAGTTGTCAAAGTTCTGATTTGAAAGATCAAATTTAATGCCTTAAGTTAATGAAATAATTTCAAGAGGAAATTATGTTCATTAGAAAAGGAAATGTGATTTGGACTTTTGAATGTTGAAACAATGGTTTTTGAGGTATAAAACAATGTTAAATGTGTTTTGGATTAGGTATAGAATTCAAGAAAAAAGGGTATTTCTGAATTGCAATGGTAAACAGTTCAGGTCTGTAATTCTAACCGGTTAGTCTGAAACTGTAACCGGTTAGTACCTAAATCTGAAAAATAAAAAGTTAAGTTTTTGAATACCATTGACTTTGTTTTACCCAATCTAGGTTAAAAAGGAATGTTTTGAGAAAAATTCAAAGGGGAATTTTTATGTCAAATGTTATACCTCAAATAAATCATTCAAAAGTAGAAATTGGGATATTTCTAAATCACATTAATTAATTCAAAGATAAAACCAACCCCAATGTTTTTGCATACATATAGACTGGAAGTCTGGTTGGTAGGAACGTTTATCATATTCTGGGAATATGAGGAGGGTACTCCGGGAGTACCAAAGTATAACCTACTTGATGACACATTATAGATATGTGGCCAGTGTCCGGGACCTGGTTTTTATGCGTTCCGGGAACGTGGCGTTCTGGGAACGTGGTGCACACCCCGGGAGTGATGCTTTTTATCCAAGTATGGTTCGGCATTATGTTCTGGGAACTAATGTCGGTGTTCTGGGAACACAAGGGTGTACTGGATGGACGTCCAAGATGGACATTTAGAGGCCTCAGTTGTGGATAGAAAATCATACATCATGCCACCTGCATTATAAGAGTTATAATGTTGAAAAATTGGTGTACTCATATGTATTTGCATTATGATATGTCCATGATATATTTGTGATTGTAATTTTAGTCTTTATCAATTATGTGTATGTGTATACTTACTCCCTGTTCCCTGTTTAGGTGATGCCAGATACCTAGCCTGCATCGAGATATGCCCTATCCCTAGCGGTATATGGACGTATGAGGAGCACCGTGCCACTTTTGAGGGGGAGGTTCAGATCACTCTCTACCACCCTAACCCTCTGGTGCGTGTGCGACCTCGTCGATTTAGGATCCCATTAGTCTATACTATGCATGTTCCACCTTTTTATACTTATAGAGGACCACCCCCGGCTCGACCTATGCGTCGTTTTCATAGTTTCCGTGTTAGAGCTGCCACTCGTTCCCATCCTTCTTCCCATAGAGTTGTCACCGAGGAGACTCATTCTCCTGGTCCGACTGATTATGCTAGGACTGCTTCTGCAGATCCTAGACCCAGTGGTGGGGTCTCTACACAGTCGGGCGAGGTCGAGGAGGACCCTGTGGAGGATGAGAGCGAGGAGGAGGTGCATGTTGAGCCGACTATTTCTGCTAGAGGTGGACCCACTGGTTCATAGGAGCCTGAATAGCATAGGTTTTTTGGATCCTAGATCCTAGGGGTAGAGCGGTGGAGGATCTGAGGAGCTGCTGAAGACACTGAAGACCTGCTCTTAGACTTCTATTTTGAGACCATGTGTTTAGTGTATATATTTTTGAGACGTCTTAGAGTGAGGTTTTATTTTATACAGCTGGGTTGTATATGTTTCAAAAGCTCTTGCTATCTCGACTGATGATACTTGCTGCTACTGTACTTATGGGGTTTCATATTATGCTTTTGACATATATATATATATATATATATATATATATGATGTTTAATTTCCTCAGCAGAGCCCCAAAAGTATTATTTTTACTTCCGCGAACTCTGATTCTTATTTACAAGGGATTCGGCGATAAATTTATATTTCCTATGTTATGTGTTCAGATCCCACTCGAGAAGCAAGTGATATGTTTTCAATAATAACTATTAATAATGTTTTCTACGACTAAGGAAATGCTATCTCGAGGGTCTTTTCGAACTTAATATCGTGCTGAGCCGAATTCAAAAGTATTTATGACCAAGCAAGTACAAGTTTTAAAAAGGAAAAATTTTCTAGTCCGGATTTTTTATAGCAAGAAATAAACTATTTGGAAATATTAATTATTTTCAAGTTAAAAGAGAGCGTCACAGTTCAGATTGGTAATCAATGGTGCTAGTTATGGTTGCTTTAAGAGCTCTAGGGGCCTGAGGCAAGGGGACCCTATGTCACCCCTGCTTTTTGTTATTGCTATGGAGATGCTCACTCGCAAACTAAAATCTACTTCTCAAATCCCTGGGTTCAGGTTTCATCCCATGTGTAAGGAAGTTGGTTTAGTTAATTTGGCTTTTGCGGATGACTTAATGATTTTTTGCAAAGCCAATGAAACTAGTGTTACCCTCATAAAGAATGCTTTTGATGAATTCTCTACATGCTCTGGTCTCTATGGAAATTGTTCTAAATCTCAGATATTTATAGCAGGTGTTCATAATCAGATGCAGATGCGAATTCAGGAAATCACAGGATTTGAGGAAGGAATCTTCCCTTTTACATACCTGGGGTTGCCAATCTCTGCAAAAAAATGGTCGGTGAGCACTTGTCGATCCCTAGTTGACAGAGTGACTCGTAGAATTTCTTCATGGACAACTCGAACCCTATCATTCCAAGGTCGTGCACAATTGATCAATTCAATTTTGTTAGCTTTGCATGTGTACTGGGCAAATGTTTTCATTATACCTAAATCGATAATAAAAGAAATTGAGAAGAAGTGTAGTGATTACCTGTGGGGTGTTGATGCTAGAGGTCGATCTAGAGCTCAGGTGGCTTGGAGCACTGTTTGTAGACCAAAGAAGCAAGGCGGATTGGGGTTCCATAAGCTGACGGTGTGGAACGCAGCAGCAGTGGGTAAGCAAGCTTGGCAATTAGCCTTGAACAAGGAACACCTTTGGATCAGATGGGTGAATGCAGTGTATTTAAAGAGGAGCAATTTCTGGGATGTTCTTTCATCTCAAGGCAGCAATTGGCACTGGAAGCAACTTCTCAAGATCAGAGATCAACTGAGAATCCATTTCATGGGGTTGCTGAATCAGAATCGGGATTACACAATCAACAGGGGCTATGAGTATTTAATGGGGCATCGAGCGACGTTTCCTCTGCACAAACAAATTTGGAACCCGGCTTCAATTTCAAAACACAAGTTCTTCCTTTGGTTGATGGCGCATAATCGGTTGAAGACGAAGGACATGATTGGAAGGTATCAGGATATTGATCATGTTTGCTGTCTGTGTGGGGCTGCATATGAGACCAGGGATCATCTCTTCTTTGCATGTAGCTGGAGCAAGCAATTGATTGAATTAATGGCTAATTAGGTTAATCTTCAAATGGCTTATTTCAAGTATGAGAACTGGACTAGGTGGATAAGGTTTGGGTTCAGACAGAAACAGAGGCAACAAGTTGTGGTGGCTATGGTTGCAGCGTGTGTTTATAATATATGGATGGAGAGGAACAGGAGACTTTTCACAAACCAACACAAGACTCCTCAGCAGATTTATATCCTTGTAAAAAAGGAACTTGCTTATAGATTTAGTGTGTATTTTGATATGGAGACACTTAATAAAGTGTACATGGGTGATAGGGTACAAATAGAACTTTAATTCTTTTGGTGTCTTGGTAAAATCCAACCCTACATAGTAGGTGGGGATTTTATCTTGACTCCTTTCTTTTGTAAGTGATTTTATTTTGCACGTGGTAATAAGATTTTTCTTCTACCAAAAAAAAAATGTGTGGCCAAGTGATATTGCCATCTCCATTTAAATAATAGAAATAAAAAGCGTTACTTCCCTGATCCTTAATGTTTGGTAACTGACATAATGTGCTTTATTTTCTTTTGCGAATGGGCTTCATTGGGTGTTAGGCCCATTAACTTCTTCTGTTGGAGAGGGTTTGGAGCCCCATCCTCTCATTCTCCTTCCTGAAACACATGGAAGTTACGTAGCAGCATTGTATCTTCTTCCTCAAACTGGGAAGCAGTTCAATAGATACCGGAGAATGGCAACACCCATTCGATCGTGAAAGGTGATGTGACGCACGAATAAGTCACCGTCAAACATCGAATGCCACAATTCACTCCATTAATCCTCGGTTTTTGAAATCGCGCCACTTCTCAAATGGGAGCTTTCCCACTGACCGTGATACTGGTGAGCACAACAACAAACATGGGAGTTTCTAGTTATGGGTGCTCGGTAACGGTGGGTCCCTAGCTTTTCTCCCTTTTCTTTGTTGAATTTGTGCTTGTTGAATCTCTTTCCTCCCTTTTCTCATGGTGACAACAAAACAATTGATGAATTTGGGGGGCAATATTATTGCTATCTCCTCCAAGTTTTTAGTTTATTTTATATTTTTTCTTTGGAATGTTCCTCTTCCGATTTGTGTTCGAAAAATATACGTTTTTCTTGTGTTTTGTCACTGCCTTGGTATAGAATGATTTCGCCATAGATATCTCTAATCTTTGCCAAAGACTTCGAATCATTGATAATGTGGTGGTGGGAATTAATTTGCCGCTCCCACTGTGGTCGCCAATGTTCTGTCGTAGGATTACTGGACTTACTTGGACTATCTGGCCAAGTATCTGGCAATCCCACTCTTGATGTCAGACTTGAAGTGGGATCCTTGAA
The DNA here is from genome assembly GCA_037953625.1 of Crotalaria pallida. Taxonomy (NCBI): domain Eukaryota; kingdom Viridiplantae; phylum Streptophyta; class Magnoliopsida; order Fabales; family Fabaceae; genus Crotalaria; species Crotalaria pallida. Next base: position 42,932,147 of record CM075650.1, on the reverse strand, counting down.
CACCAAGATACCCACACTCTAGTCGTTCTCCTTTGGTGTGGTCTGTGTGTATGTGTGAGTTTTGGATAGATCATACCTGCTTGTCTTACCAGGTGTTATATAGGCATACCCGCTTAAATGGTGTTGATTGTTTCCATCATGAGGCAGGTAAGGTTCCTTGTAAACGGTCTGAACGTAATGGCGGGTATTATATTGCATAGAATCCAATGCTCATGAGGATAACGGAATTCCTCGGATTCCCTAACACGTGCAGCTAACTCGATGGGTTCTTGCCGGTGTCACGGTATAAAGAAAGGCGTTGGATATCCATGTCCTAATACCGGTATACCAGTATCAGCTTCGTTGGGCCTTTAAGGCCTCATACCGGTATGCCGGTATCAGCTCCATTGGGCCTCTAAGGCCTCATACCGGTATGCCGGTACCAGCTTCACTGGGCCTCTAAGGCCTCATACCGATATGCCGATACCAGCTTCACTTGGCCTCTAAGGCCTCATTCCGGTATTTGGCATATCGGCTCTGTATAGTCAGCAACAATACCTTCTATCCGAATCCGGCATTCCGGTCTCGTATATACGGTCTATAACAGTAGCCCCCCAAGTCATGGTTCATAAATGTGAGCCATGAGTTCCAAGTGGCTTCTTTAAGTCTTCCCCTCCTCATTCTTATCAAAAGCTTCCCTTTCCAAAGTTGGTCATACCGGTATCCTGACCTCGTGACTCTGGATTTACCTTTCCCAAATGTTAAACGCATATCTAAAATTTGAATTTCCTACCTTTCCAAGACTTCACAGCTCCCAAGGACCCAGTCTTCAAGACAGAGATTCCCATCCACAGGTCCATCTTTAATCTGACATAAATCAGTCTTCCTCATGGCCATCTTCTAGTCTTGTCCCTGTTCCTCAGGAAGCCACTTGCTCCTAGAGATTCATTGGAATCCGAGCCCCTACCTTTATTGTAACCAAGCCAACCACGAGTTCGGTCTTCCAGGTTTGGTTTCTGAAGAGATGCATTAACTGATCTTCAGTTTCTTTGGGAACATGAGAAGGGGTGACTCTTCACTGCAACCATCATGACTTATCACTTCCCAACAGACATGACTTTTGATTATCAACTAGTATGACCTTTGGGATAACGCTTATTTATTGCAAACACCTCTTCTCATGCCTCCTCTGAAAACCGAACTCCTCTTATAAATAAAGGAGAGTCTTTCAATGAAAAATCCACTTAAAAATCTTTCTGCACTACTAAGCAAACTCACTCCCTCTCTTTTTTTTTTGTATTCTTCCTTCTTCCAGTTGTAACATCCTACCTTTTTAAAATAGAGTTTATTATATTATATAGTGAGTTTTATAAAAATTTTGACAGGGTTTACTTTAAAAATGGATCTTTCCGTTATAATTCAATACACCTGTCAGATTTCCAAATATCATTCACATTCATAAATCAGATATTAAAGCTTCTTTTCTAATGAAATCTCAATACAAAGGTATAATCCTAGCACAATTTTACCCAAATATAACTTAAAAGAAAATATTGAATACTCTTCATAAAACATCATTAATTTGCTACTTATGATTCCAGAACGTAATGGCTGCATAAATATGACTCTTGGGTCATATACAGAAATTGCACTCCATTCTTAGGAGTGAATTGTTCCTCAGTGGCCGGAATATCCGTTTAGCTCCATGGGGGGTTACCTAAAAATGTCAACCAAGAGGGTAAGACATTTAAACATAAATTAAAGAAAACACATAATAACAATAATAGAATATAAAGATATATACATTATACCAATACATAATTCAATATAGTTAAAGTTTTCATTCATTTTCCACACCATCATCCATAATGCATATATGCAAATGATGCAATGCAATGTCGTTCCCATAATAAACCATGTACCATTGTCTAGGGGTGTTCGCGGTTCGGTTCGGTTCGGTTTTGAGACAAAAAGTCATCCGATCCGATCATAAAATACACATGCGGTTCGGTCCGGTTCGGTCCAATTTATTAACAAATCCAATTTGATCCAATCCAAAAAAATACTTGCGGTTTCGGTTCGGTTCGGTTCGGTTTCAATTTATTAATTTTTTGTTGACATATGTGCAAGAGAAATTATGCAGCCACGCACATATGCAATCCAAGTCTAACTGTTACAATAGCCTAATGCAAATATAAGTCCAATAACCATTAAACAGTGACAAACTTTATTTTTTTATATGAGAAAAATATTTATATAACTAGAAGCATAACGATTGCTTTTAGGAAAAGAATAAGAGGACCAACATAAAGTTGAAAGCTGCTGAAACAACAGCAGAAACCAAGAAAAAAAAAGAAAAAACACACCAACCAACTAATACAACTAAGAAACAAGAAGCTACAAATTTACACGATGAACCCCTGCAATAAACCCCAAGCCAGCAACGCATCCCTTCAACACTAACCCAAAACTCCGACCAAATAGCACCATAATATACCTCCAAAATAAACTTGAATAAAGCTGCTGACCCTACACAATAATTTATCAACCCTTATAGTGTGTGTACATATATAACCTTTATATATTGAACAGACCTCCATATTTTGAATCGATTGAATTAAGGCTTGTAGCGATGGTGGAGAGCGAAATCTGGGGAGAGAGAAATCGATTGAAGGCTTGCAGGAACGACAGGGAGTGAAATCGATTGAATGCTTGCAACAATGGGGGGGAGCGAAAACGGTTTGAGATGGCATTCGTCATGGGCTTCGATGTGGCAGCAGCTCGAGAAGGTTTGAGTGAAATGAGTGAGAAGAGGGAGGCTGCTGCTATAATATGTTCTGAAGTTGGAAGTGGAAGCCAGGAAGTGATACCCTAAGTCAAAACGTCACGTTTTTGTATAGAAGAGTCGGTCCGGTTTGGATCGGTTCGGTTTTCACATTGTAAACCGAAAACCGAACCGAACCGATCGGTTTACAAAAAAACAGTCCAAAAAAAAAACCAATACATGCGGTTTTTTTCGGTTTTCGGTTTTTCGGTCCGATTTTGCGGTTTTTAATTGGTCCGGTTCGGTTTTGAACACCCCTACCATTGTCATTTGTGTGGGAATAATTGGTGGTATTGGTGAGAATCACCCAAGAGGGAGGGTGAATTGGGTGTTTACAAAACTTTGAAAATTAATCGAAATAAAACGTTCTTTTAGAAATTAACAGAGATTAAAACGAGCGGAAGACTTAAAGAACGAATTAAAACGTTTTTAAGCAAACAATTTAAATAAAATTAGTTATGAATATTGAAAACCATATTATACACGAGATTGATTTAAGAAATCATTACAAAGAGAAAAAAAACACAATCCTCGTGTTATATAAATTAAAACTTGAAAATACTTTTATCCACGAAAAATATGATTAACACAAATTAAATGAGCGGAAAATAAAAGATAAGGGATAGAAAATTGTACACCGGAGAATTTTATCCTGGTTCGGCCAACAATGCCTACATTCAGTCCTCAAGCGACCCACTTGAGCTTTTCACTAAACCAAGACGCAACTGCGTCCCCAAGTACATCCAGAGCGCCCCGCAAGCTACTAGGAATCCCACCGTTCGCCAGGGACCTCAAATACAAATAGCCTAACTACTAGGAATCCCACCATTCGTATAGCGCTACCCAATACACAAGGGTTATCTCACCCTATGAACGTGACACACATTCAATCCTAAGGGAAAACACTCCTTAAACACTAAGGTTGTCACACCCCTTACAATAAAATGATTTGCACGAAGAAAAGTGTGCAACTAACAATAAGGCTCTCTAATTAGAGCAGATACAACAATAAAGTCCTATAGCAAATTAATATACTCAAGCAAACTCAAAGCTCTAACTCTATGATGATGATGATGAACAAATATGATTTTTTTTCTTCTCAAAGGATTTTCAAAAGAATTCAAGAAGGAGAAGAAAATCAATGGAGTAGAAGAGAGAGGTCTTATAAGAGAAGAAAAGCCCTTTTAAAATGTAGAAGAAGCAGCCAATAATCAAAATGTGATCCTCCAAAAATGGAAACAAATCATTCTGGGAATCAGGATTGATTTCAACACGTTTTTCAAAATTTGAATTGAAGTAATCGATTACTTTGGTCATGTTAATCGATTACATGCTCTCAGGTTTTTCACAAAAGTTGCAGCATTGAAATATAATCGATTATTATTAGTTTCTGGTAATTGATTACTTACACCTAAATGACCAGTTCAAGGAAGTAATCTATTACAAGAACCTAATTAATCCATTACATTCTCTCTGGTTACTAGTTGCTTCAAGTAATCGATTATACCAGAAGGGTTAATCGATTACTCCTTATAAAAAAATAGATTTTCATGAAAAAGGTTGTAACCAAAGGTTTTCGCAAAACATTTTTCACAATTAAAATTCCTGGAGCAAAAGATTGAAAGCAAGGCTTCTTCTAGGTTTTCAAAGAAAACAATATCATCATCACAGGGTTATAATTCTAAGTGCTTAAAAGTATTAACTGCCTTACAAAGATATCTAAGCCTAAAGCTAAATCTTCAACACGAGAAACATCTTTGCAATCTTCAATGTACCTGAACCTGTTAAGAATATATAAATTGTGTTGTGTCATCATCAAAACACTAAGAGGGAAACAATGAGTTTCAACACTCCCCATTTTTGATGATGACAAACACTACCTGCAAAACAGTGGTTAGTACGAATATAAACATTCAAAACATATGGCTCTTTTAAATACATAAGAGCACCACAACTTGATTATCTTAAATCAAGCTTTAGCTCAAAGCTTTAGCTCCAAGCTTTAGCTCCCCCTGAATTCATGAATAGACATGAACCTGATAACCTGTTTCTTAACTTGTAATAACCTGTTTTGCCCTTGTAACCTATTTTGCTTTGGAATAGTTTCTCCCCCTTTTGATATCATCAAAAAGGTGAAGATACACAAGATATACGATACATATGACAATACGAATGAATAACACACAAACATGATAAAATTGTCATAACGCATCAACCTAAATCCAAACAAGTATGAGGGAAACAACAAAATCCAGAAACAGTTAAACAAATAACAGTACTAGGGGGTTTCGAGCATAAGCATAAAATATCCAAATATCATAAAGAACTTAAACTGAAAGAATAGAGTGAGGTTCCACAAGCTGAACGATCACTAGAACGGAGGACGGTTCTGATGTCTCAGATGATATATCTCCTGCTGCACTGCCTCCATATCAACGTGCATCTGTTCCATGTCGGAGGTGAGCTGAGCAAGAGTTGTGTCCACTGAATGCATGTGTTCATCAGAACGCCTCATGTATCCTCTTACATCATCCATAAACAATTGCATGTACGGAGGAATGTGATCGGGTGCATAAAGAGCTTGTAGCGGAATGAAATCAGAATCTTGAGCTGGAGCACTATCAGGTTGTTGCTGCTGCTGTTGTTGTTCTTCTTCATCTGGGTCATAATTGTGGTTGGACTTGTGTTCCCGATGCTGAGTTTTTGGTCTCCAGCCACTACCTTCCATGTTGACCCAACCCATGTTTCCCAAGAAGTTTGTGTCCATGCGCATATCCGCATTAGGAGCAACTCGGGCTTCACCGTTCAAGGGAATACGAAAACGCCTAAGAATGTGGGTTATGAGAGTCGCATATGGCAGCTTAGAAGTTTTATTCTTCATATCATTGTCAATTGTGTTGGAAAACTACACTCGGTGGGTGAAACAACTAGGAACACTAGGAGAACACCTAGAAGGGGGGGTTGAATAGGTGTTATAGAAACTTTGAAAGATTTTCGCAAGAAACAAATCTAAACGATTAAAACCAATGAAAATCAATCAATTAACAAATATTATATGATCAGAGATTAAGCGGAAACAATCAACACCAATATTCTTATTGATTAACCTAGATTATAAAAATGATTTTCCCTTTATCAATTTTGCACAATAAAGATTCAATTTAATCAATTATGAAAAATCACTTTTTCTAGGTTTTCAATCAAGAACACAATTAAAGACTTGAATGTAAAGAGTAGAGAGTTTAGAGATACGACACAGTGATTTATCCTGGTTCACTTTCATTCACTTGAAAGCTACTCCAGTCCCCTCTTCAACCAAGAGAGATTCTTCACTATGAGGAATTAGAGTTTCTCAAATTACAAGTAAATGCCTCACAAGACTTCCTTCTTGCTAGCCTACAAGAGATACCACACCCTTGCCTTGTAACCCTATTGATATCTAATCTAACCTCTACTTGCTTGTTGATAACCCCACAACAAGTCTTCTTTGCTTGCTTCACTCACAAGACTTCCAAGTACTTTGAGATTCTTCAAAGTGCCTTCCAAATGCTTGATGAAATGCTTCTTCAAGACTTTCAACTAAACTTGCTTGATTCACAAAATCAAGGCTTCCTTTGTTGTAGAATGTTTGCCTCTTGCAATGATTACAACTCAATAGAAAACAAAAACAATCCTATGAATCTCTTTCAAAAGCTATGAAATATCAACATGAGAGATTCAAGGTTCTTGATCAAAGAATATAAAAATGAAAGCTTTGATCTTGAGAGAGTGAGAGAGAATAGTGTGGCTTTGATTCTTTGTAAAATTGTGTATCAAAATGATTCTAGTTGATAGAAATGATTAGGAAAAGGTTTATATAGAATACCCAAAAGTTGGAGCACTTAGAATGGCTTTTGAGAAGTGAAAAACGTATTTAAAAAACCATATCTGATCAAGTTACTCGAGTGAAATGAGTGTTACTCGAGTAATACGAAAGCTGCATAAATTTCACTCGAGTGAAAAAGGTTTTACTCGAGTAAAAGTTCAGATAATCGATTATCAAAAGTTTGTTAATCGATTATCAGTTCAAAATACACTTTTAATCAATTATCAAAATCTTTTAATCGATTATTAACATTAAAAATCACTTAAAACTTGTTTTCTCAAAAACTAAACCTTTTCTTTCAAACCTTTAAGCCACCTATTGATTTTAGGCAAAGTGAATACTCAAAATATGATATAATCATGCAATCAAAAGAGATTCACTACCCTCTAATAAACTCTACCCAAACTCATAAACTAAAAGACTTGTGAGGCAAAAGATAAAACAATAAAACATAAACTACCAAACTAAGTCTTCATGAGTTGGTTCTCTCTTCATAACTTGATGTTTGTTGTTGCTTGTTGAGCTTGATCTTGATCAACACATTTGTAGCTTGTTCAAAACCTTTTGGCATTTATCAAAACATTCTTCATGGATCTTACAAATTGATCGTCGGACTTTTCCAGCAACCTCAATCATGTGGTTTAGGACAAACCAACCCCAATTGATGGGTTTGTTGTGAAACCACGCCCAGAAGATGATATAGTCAGAATCAAGCAGCCTGAAGTAGTTGCCTTGCCTAGGAATCATACAACGATTCAGAATGAAATGAAGAACTCGATATACAAACTTCAAGTTACCAGATGTCAGCACTTTTCCAACAGGGATGTGGTCATCAATAAATTCCTCCTTAGCTGTCTTCTTGTCATACTCATCTCCCCATAGGTTATCTGAGCTAGAACCAGTGAAAGTGATACCATCCATGGGTAGGTGAGTAATATTAATCCAGGTGCTCAAGCTTATTTTGATACCTTTCCCTTTAACCTCGGAATAAAGAGTCTGTTCATCTGCTTTCCAGACAAGATTTGTAAAGAAGATTTGTTGAAGAAGGTGTGTGGCTAGGGTTTAATCAACATGTGGTCCACACTTGGTCAAACTGGGTCAACAAGGCCCACACGATCTGCACTTTTCCCTTTTTTTTAGATACTGTAGCCGATAATCGATTATTTCCTTTATTTAATCGATTACTTCTTCAATTAATCGATTACTTCCATGCTTTTAATCGATTATCCCTCCTCTGGTCAGAACTGATACAACATTTATAATCGATTATACTGACTCCCTTAATCGATTATAATGCCTCTGATGGGTTGCATGATGCTGCAGATTTAATCGATTATTCTGATACTTTAATCGATTAATTCTTCAATACTGCACAGAAATGATTCAAAAACCTTGGTAATCGATTACTGTTGCAGAGTAATCGATTACTTCTGCACAAACTTCCAGATTTCCTCCTTTTCTCACTGACAAACTTCAATAACTTCTGATGTTTGATTTCTGATGCCAGGAACCGTTAGTGACATTCAGCTTGTGGTCAACTTACCTCTAAGAGACCTGTTTCCTACAAAACAAATAGTTCTGGCTATCTCCAACGCTCAAGTTAGATAAATTGATATGATAAACAAATGAGAGCTTTTGACATAACTGAAATAGTAAACAAATATACCACATCATACACTTCATTATAACTATGAGTATATCAAGTTTAATCATAAGATGTATTTGATGCTAACTTGATTACCTCGAGTTTGCACTAAATAACATTTTATGAAGTACTTTAGCTTTTCCAAGGTATGATGATCATGTGCAAATAAAATTCGCAACACATGATTTATTTTCTAAAATCAGTATAGCTTGGAATAGTCAAAGTATGTTCTTGAATAATCATGATTATAAAAGGTATATGACCTGTTTACCTCAGACTTTGTATGCCATGGAAATTTTGACTTTGGCCAATGATTTCTTTTCTCAATCGCTTTGTGCCAAGGTGACTTTGTTCTAGACCAATAATTCCTTCTTTGATTTTTCATCAACATGTACTTTCCATTTCTTCCATTCGAGGTTATTGATCTTGATGGGGCTATTCTCCTTTGGTTACTCCATCTAACTTTGGATGTCCAAGTAGTCCGTGTGATGTAGTTCTCTTTTTGATTTCTTCTTGATGCTTCCTTAGATAAGGTGTGATTTACATTCCTGTTACAAGAAGCAATTTTTGGTACCCATCTCATTTTGGGTCCAGGGGGGTTAAATTTAGATTCCTCAGAAACCTTTGGAACCCATTTCATCTTATTTCTCATATATTGATTTTTCTTATACATGCATAAATGGGAAATATGAACCGAACGACCACAATAGTTACAGATAATGATTTTGGGAGATGCGTTGGATTTTCTAAATTCATTTTTACACTAACTGACTCATGATTCTTGTATTCAAAATCACAGTTGACAACCACTTCATCTGACTTTGGAATTTTCACATTCATATTAAAGTTGTCAAATGAGGTGTCTGAACAAACGGATTTTGAGATACAATGAGAGTCACAAAAAACAGCCTCAACAGATTTTGTAATAAGATTACAATTTTCATTTCTTGTAGAGGTGTTATTTTCAAAAATATTTCTCAAATCATCTCTCAAAACATTATAGGTACTATGAGGATTTTGGGAATGCGAATCAATCAAAGTTACCTCGTGAGGAGTATAAGAATGTGATGCACTTTCAGTGTCTATTGACTCCTCATCTGAAGAACTTGATTCCAAATACGATACCAAGAATGTTTCAAACAGCTTTTCTAAATCATCATCATCTTTTTCATCTGACGAATTGCTCCTCATGCTATGGATGTCATCATTCAAAACTTTGTCATGAGAGAGAATCAATTCATCCTTCAAGTTTTTCTTTATCTGAGTCTCCTGATTACATCTGTGAACACTTACACTTTCCAAAAGATCATCAGTAGAATAATAAGAGTGTAAAGTATCCCAAATACACTTAGCATTGTGACAATCCTTGATTCTAGCATATGCTTCATCATTTAAGGCATTCCTTAAAATCTGCATTGCTTGAATGTTCAAGGCAAAACATTTTTTGTCAAAACCATTTAAAACATTTTTTGGATTTAAATCAAAATCAGTTTGCACAGAAAGCCATAAGCGATAATTGATTGATTGTAAATAAAATTTCATTCTAGCACTCCAATATAAATAATTTTCTCCATTGAAAATTGGTGCTTCATCGAATGAAATACCCTCCATTTTAAAATCAAAAAGAATATCCCAATGTGCCAATCCACTCAAGGACCTTTAACTCAAGCGATTAAGCTTGTTACCAGAGCACGAAGCTCTGATACCAATTGTTGGAATAAGTGGTGGTATTGGCGAGAATCACCCAAGAGGGGGGGTGAATTGGGTGTTTACAAAACTTTGAAAATTAATCGAAATAAAACGTTCTTTTAGAAATTAACAGAGATTAAAACGAGCGGAAGACTTAAAGAACGAATTAAAACGTTTTTAAGCAAACAATTTAAATAAAATTACTTATGAATATTGAAAACCATATTATACACGAGATTGATTTAAGAAATCATTACAAAGAGAAAAAAAAACATAATCCTCGTGTTATATAAATTAAAACTTGAAAATACTTTTATCCACGAAAAATATGATTAACACAAATTAAATGAGCGGAAAATAAAAGATAAGGGATAGAAAATTGTACACCGGAGAATTTTATCCTGGTTCGGCCAACAATGCCTACATTCAGTCCTCAAGCGACCCACTTGAGCTTTTCACTAAACCAAGACGCAATTGCGTCCCCAAGTACATCCAGAGCGCCCCGCAAGCTACTAGGAATCCCACCGTTCGCCAGGGACCTCAAATACAAATAGCCTAACTACTAGGAATCCCACCGTTCGTATAGCGCTACCCAATACACAAGGGTTATCTCACCCTATGAACGCGACACACGTTCAATCCTAAGGGAAAACACTCCTTAAACACTAAGGTTGTCACACCCCTTACAATAAAATGATTTGCACAAAGAAAAGTGTGCAACTAACAATAAGGCTCTCTAATTAGAGCAGATACAACAATAAAGTCCTATAGCAAATTAATATACTCAAGCAAACTCAAAGCTCTAACTCTATGATGATGATGATGAACAAATATGATTTTTTTTCTTCTCAAAGGATTTTCAAAGGAATTCAAGAAGGAGAAGAAAATCAATGGAGTAGAAGAGAGAGGTCTTAGAAGAGAAGAAAAGCCCTTTTAAAATGTAGAAGAAGTAGCCAATAATCAAAACGTGATCCTCCAAAAATGGAAACAAATAATTCTGGGAATCAGGATTGATTTCAGCACGTTTTTCAAAATTTGAATTGAAGTAATCGATTACTTTGGTCATGTTAATCGATTACATGCTCTCGGGTTTTTCACAAAAGTTGCAGCATTGAAATATAATCGATTATTAGTTTCTGGTAATCGATTACTTGCACCTAAATGACCAGTTCAAGGAAGTAATCTATTACAAGAACCTAATTAATCCATTACATTCTCTCTGGTTACTAGTTGCATCAAGTAATCGATTATACCAGAAGGGTTAATCGATTACTCCTTATAAAAAAATAGATTTTCATGAAAAAGGTTGTAACCAAAGGTTTTCGCAAAACATTTTTCACAATTAAAATTCCTGGAGCAAAAGATTGAAAGCAAGGCTTCTTCTAGGTTTTCAAAGAAAACATTATCATCGTCACAGGGTTATAATTCTAAGTGCTTAAAAGTATTAACTGCCTTACAAAGATATCTAAGCCTAAAGCTAAATCTTCAACAAAAATTCTTGAAAGGCTGCTTCGCATTGATCCATCCACCTGAACTCCTGGTCCTTTTTAAGCAATTGGAATAGTGGAAGGGATTTGTAAGCAAACTTTGATAAAAGCCTTCTTAACGCCGCTATATGTCCGGTCAGCTGTTGAACTTCCTTCACGGAACTTGGGCTCCTCATCTGCGTGATTGCATCACACTTCTCAGGGTTAGCCTCTATTCCTCTGCTAGTAAGCATAAAACCTAGGAACTTTCCTACTGTAACACCAAAGGCACATTTCAGTGGATTTAAACGCATATTATGCTGACGTACCTTGTTGAGAACAGCCTCTAGATCCTGCTTGTGGTTTTCTTGAGCTGTTGACTTGACGATCATATCATCAACATAAACCTCCAAAGTCGGACCAATCAACTCTCCAAAGATCTTATCCATCATCCTCTGATATGTTGCACTTGCATTTTTCAAACCAAACGGCATTACTGTGTAACGATAAGCTGCTCTATCAGTCATAAACTCGGTTTTTTCTTGATCATCTTTGTACATGGGAATTTGATTGTAACCAGAATAAGCATCCATGAATAAAAGCAGCTGGTATCCAGCCGAACTATCAACCAGCCCGTCTATGTTGGGAAGAGGATAAGTGTCTTTGGGGCACGCCTTGTTCAAATCCGTATAGTCAACACACATGCGCCATTTGCCATTAGCTTTCTCGACAAGTACCACATTTGAGAGCCACGTAGTGTGAGGAACTTCCCTGATGAAACCAGCTTGTAAGAGCTCTTCCACATTCGCAACGATCCCTTCTGTCTTTCATCACCCATCTTCCTTCTTCTTTGGGCTACCGGCTTGAACTTTGGATCCATTGATGGCCGATGACAGATAAATTTTGAATCTATTTCTGGCATATCAGCGGCTGTCCAAGCGAACAAATCCTTATTCTCCTTTTACAATGTAATCATCCTTATTTTTTCTTCATTCGGCAAGTCCTTTCCTATCTGAGTCCACTGTTCTGGTGTGCTTCCAATCTGGATTTTCTCTAACTCCCTCATAGGCTTGGGGCGTTCCTCTTTGATATCCTCCCTCATGTCCAAGTCCACCATCATGACACTCGAGGACGAGGCAGACCCCTTGACCTACCTTGCTTGCACCTGCTTCTTAGCATTTTCTTTTGTCGCTTTCAGACTGACTATGTAGCAGGTTTTTGCCTGCATCTGGTCCGCTCGTACCGTAATGATGATTCCTTTCCACCTGGAAACTTCATGGCCATGTGTAAGGGAGAAGCAACTGCTTGGAACGCCTTCAAAGTGGGTCGACCTAAGATCGCGTTGTAAGCAGAGGGGCAATCCACCACCAAGAAGCATACCTTCTCAGTCCTGCAATGAGGGGGCGTGCATAAGGTCAGCCTGATATCAATGTAACCTCTGGGTCTGATAGTATCTCCGGTGAATCCAATCAGTTCCTTTTGGCACGGATGCAAATCTTCTGGCTTCAATTTCAGACGATCAAATAATTCAGTGAACATGATATCAGATGAGCTACCTTGGTCCACCATCATGCGGCAAACACGAAATCTGCCAATTATTCCTGTTACCACTAATGGGTCGTTATGATGAGGAATCACTCCCTCTAAGTCAGCTCCAGTAAACATGATCGGAGGGCGTGAATCCTTCTACCTGTCTGATACAGAGACCGTCATCGTTGCTAACTTCAACTGTTTTTTCTGAGACGTTATAGATTCTCCCACTGTGGTCGCCAATGTTGTGGGGTGTTAACCCACATATACCGGCAAGCCGGTTTGTTTGATGTACGACGATGATAACGGGTTCTCCGTTAAAGAACTTCGTCTCCAAGTCGGGATATTTGGGGGTGGTGTGTGTGCCGTGTGAAACGAGAGATCAGTTAGTTTCATACCTTGGCCACTACCTTATTTATAGGGAGGAGTATGAGACTATGTAATGATGAGCCATGATGGGCATTAAGGCCGAAGAGTAATGGCTCCATGAATGCCATCATTAGCAGCATAATGCCAAACCGTTATGTCGGTTACGTATTGATTGACTATTGATGCCGAATTGCCGGTATGCCGAATTGATGTTTATTAGTCCGTGATACCGGTTATTATTTGTCTGTGATACCGGTCCATAACAAGACCCTTAGTCTATTTCAACTCTCACATGGATCCACAGTCAACCTGTTTTTTTTAATAAAAAGCATAAATAAAGTCAATTAGTGGTGGCTCATTAAAAAAAACTTTTACCGGAAATACAAATGTAGAGGATAAAGATTAACGAAGCATTGTTTTTCATGTATTGTGGAAATCAAAGAAAAGTGGTGCAATTGAAAATGGTTTTGTTTGAAGATGAAATCTTCATAGCTTAATTATGTTACAAGTCCCTGAAATTTGATGTATTTTTGCCAGAAACCCTAATTCTTTTTTTTTTCAATATGTCTGACTCCCCGAAATTACTTTTGGGTTTGTCATATACCCCTACCACCTATTAAAGCCCATTTTGCTGACATGTAACATCAAAATCCTGATCAGACACAGGAGGTTAAGCACTTGGTGTCCTGTGGGTGAAGATCTTTTTTTTAATTTAAAAAACGAAAAAACTTTATATTTTTATATTTTCAGTTAAATAAAATAAATAAATAAAAGAATTGAAGAGAGATGTGTAACACCCCTAATTTTCGTTTCCCGGATAATAAGGAAATTAATAATAAAGTTTTATTATTAATTTATATAAATTTTCCAAGTTTATATTTTGTATTTAATTAGCCTGAAATATAAAAATAAGTGGAAATATTTTTATATGGCCAATAAATGCAAAAATATAGATATTGCATTTTAGTCCTTGGTTTAGGACCTAAATGTAATATTGAAAAGGTTCTTGGAGGGAAATATTTAAAAAGTATTAATTTTTAAATTTTGTACTGACCTAACCGGTTAGTAATGCCCTGTAACCGGTTAGACGATGAACACAGAAACTAGGTTAGTGCGTTTTGATGAGTAACCACTTGATTAATCCATGGAATCGCCATGAAAACAACTCTAATCTAATGGATAACACGCGTCATCATGCATGTTACTCCAATTCGTCTATAAATTGCTAGATTTCTGAGGGTTTGGGGGTTGGTTCCTTTGAGTTCTGTGTTGAGAGGCTGATTTAGGGTTTTTATTTCGTGTGGGCAAATTCTCCTTCTTCTCTGAGTAATTATAAACGAGTGATACACATCCACAAAGCTTGCATCAAGGGCTTTGTGTTGACATAAAGCTTGTGAGTTGAGAGTCCTTGTGTGAACAGAAATCACTCTTAGAAGTTGAAGTTGGGAAAGTTGAATTCTGAGTTTTCTGGTTCTGGAAGCTGGGTTTGAGTCTGGATTTTGGTGCCTCAAATCACTTCTATTTCTTAGTGCATGTTACCTAGATTGAGTTCTAATTGTTTTCCCCAATTTCTTTGGTCAATTTCTATGTCAAACTCTTTGGTTTTTGGACCCTGTTGATGGAAAACGTGGCTGAGAGCAGAACATAATTTTTGGGGAGTTTGTGGATTTTCTTCAAGTTTCAGTGCTAATACTCATCAAACACAACTTTGAGGTAAGGGAGAAGTTTACCTTATACTAGATTAGACTAAAATCAAGTGATTTAGGATTTGAGTCAACAAAGACTCAAAAAGGGCATTATGTGTTTAAGACCAAAAGGCTTGGAGGCCAAATTCTAGCTCAATTCTGTTTTGAGCAATTTTGTTTTGATGCATGCAAGTGATTTTGATGCTTGAATCATAATCTAAATGTTTATTATAAGTTTTGTGGTATTAAATTGTGTTTATGTGGGTTTTTATGCAATTTGATACTTGAAACTTAATGCATGCAAATTAAATGTGTTTTTGTGGTTAAACATGTTTATTTTAAGGTATGTGAACTCTTTTGAGTATTGAAATTGGTTAGATTTGAGTAATGAAAAGAATGATGTGTCAAACCTAATTTTTCAGTGTGCAGACTGCATAATCTAACCGGTTATTCGATATTTGTAACCGGTTAGATACTGTAAAATTTCAAAGAAAATGGATTTCTGAAATTAGTCCTGTGTTCTTACCATTTTTACTCAAATCTAGACTTTAATTTCACTTGAACTCAATCTGAAAATAAGTTGATTTATACTGTATGGTTCAGATTGAAATTGAGAGTTAATAACTTATTGTAATGAGATAATTTCAAGAGGAAATTATGCTCATTTGGAATTGGAATGCGATTTGGACTTTTGAGTGATGAAAACAGTGGATTTGAGGTCTAAAACAATGTTGAAACTTGTTTATGGATTGGGTAGAGAATTCAAGAAAAAGGGTTTTCTAAATTTCAATGGTAAACCAGTTCAGGTATGTAATTCTAACCGGTTAGCCTGAGACTGTAACTGGTTAGTACCTGAAACTGAAAAATAAATGTTAAGTCTTTTAAGTGAAAATGAATACCATTGGTTAAGTTTTTCCCAATCTAAGCCTAATGGCATGTTTTTGAGTTAATTCAAGAGTGAATTTTGTGCCAAGGATTATACCTCAAATTAATCATTCAAAAGAGAAATTGAAATATTTATAAATCACAGTAATTAAAGTAAAGATAAAACCAACCTTAATAATTGTGCATTCATGCATAGATAATGGAAGATTGGTTTGTAGGAACGTTTATCATATTTTGGGAATATGAGGAGGGTACTCCGGGAGTACCAAATTGTAACCTACTTGATGACACATTCTGGGAATGTGGCCAGTGTCTGGGACATGGTTTTTATGCGTTCTGGGAACGTATGCGTTCTGGGAACATGATGCACACTCAGGGAGTGATGCTTATTTATCCAAGTATGATTTGGCATTACGTTCTGGGAACGAATGTCAGTGTTCCGGGAACACAACGGTGTATTGGATGGACGTCCAAGATGGACTTTTATTAGAGGCCTCAGTTGTGGATAGAAATCATGCATCATGCCACTTGCATTATAAGAGATATAATGTTGAAATTTAGTATGCTCATATGTACTTGCATTATTTTCTGTCCATGACATACTTGTGTTTGTACTTTTTAGTCTTTATCAATTATGTATATGTGTATACTTACTCCCCATGCCCTGTTTAGGTGATGGCGAGATACCTAGCCTGCATCGAGATACGCCCTATCCCTAGTGGTATATGGATGTACGAGAAGCACCGTGCCACCTTTGAGGGGGAGGTGGAGATCACTCTCTACCACCCTAACCCTCTGGTTCGGGTGCGACCTCATAGATTTAGGATCCCTCTAGTCTATACTATGCATGTCCCACCCTTTTATACATATAGAGGACCACCCCCGGCTCGACCTGTGCGTCGATTCCATAGTTTTCGTTTTAGAGTTGCCACTCTTACTCATCCTTCCTCCCACAGAGTTGTTACTGAGGAGACTCCTTCTCCTGGTCCGACTGATTTTGAGAGGACTGCTTCTGCAGATCCGAGACCCAGTGGTGGGGTTTCTGCACAGTCGGGCAAGGTCGAGGAGGATCCAATGGAGGATGAGGACGAGGAGGATGTACATGTCGAGCCTACTGTTTCTGCTAGAGGTGGACCTGTTGGTTCCTAGGAGCCTGCATAGCATAGATGTTTTGGATCCTAGGTCCTAGGGATAGAGCTACGGAGGATCAGAGGAGCTGCTGAGGACACGGATGACCTGCTCTAGGACTTCTAATTTTGGATATTGTGATATATTGTATATATTTTGAGAGGTCTAGAGTGAGGTTTATTTTATGCAGCTGGTTTGTATATGTTTCATCAAAACTTACTATCTCGACTTTTGATACTTGCTACTGATGATACTGGTGGGGTTTCTATCATGATATATATATATATGATGTTTTTATTTACCTCAGCAGTGCCCCACAAGTATTATTTTTACTTCCGCATACTCTGATTTTGATTCAAAAGGATTCGGCAATAAGCTTATATTTTATACGTTCGATCAAACTCAAGAGACAAATCATATGTTTTTAATAAGGGTTACGAATATGTTTTCATTATGTTAAAAAGACATTGTCTCGAGAGCCTTTTCGTAATTAAGGTACTATTAAGCCGAATTTAAATTATTTGTCCAGATTAAAGGTGTTTATAATTGAGTAAGTATCAATTAAAAAGGAAAAATTTTCTAGTCTCAGTCTTTGATAGCAAGTATTCTATATTTGGAAATATTTATTATTTTCAAGATATAAAACGAGGGTGTCACACGTTGGGTGGTATCAGAGCATTGGTCCTATCCCTCATGGCCCTGATGATGCAGCTAAGTATGGTATTCAATGTTATTTGAATATATTTGAGTAAGATTGTTGAGTAAGCTAGTAGTGCTTATGTTTTAAAGACCTTTTAGTGACCCGAAGCCCATAGTGCAGGTCTTTCTATGGCAATCAGGAATAGAAATTATACGAACGAAATGTTAGAACGTATTACGACGGTGCTGGAGGGCATGCAACAGCAGCAGCAACAGCAGCCACCTCAAGGGCGAGCTAGTAATCCACATGCTGGTAATGTGGTGAATCATGATGCTAAGACTCTGTCGGAGTTCAGAAAGTGCAATCCACCAAGGTTTGAAGGAGGATACAAACCTGATGAGGCAAATAAATGGTTGTACGAGATCAACAAGATTTTCAGAACATTAGACTGTTCGGATGAGCAGAAGGTAACCTACGCAGTTTACATGCTTCATGGGGAAGTTGAGAACTGGTGGGATCATACTGTTCAATTGCTGAATTTTGAAAGAATAGCAATCAACTGGGGAGTGTTTATGGAGAAATTCCTTAATAAATACTTTCCAGAAGATTTAAGGAGAAAGAAGGAGGTAGAGTTCACGCAATTGAAGCAGGGGGATATGAGTGTAGGAGAATATGCTGCTAGATTTGAGGAGCTGATGAAATATTCTCCCTACTACTTGAATAACCCTGATGAAAGGAGTAAGTGTGTTAAGTTTGAAGGTGGACTGAGACCGGAGTTCAAGTCTATTTTTAGTTACCATAGGATTCAGAGTTTTCCTGCACTTGTGGATATGTGCAGAATGTATGAGGATGACAAGAAAGCTGAGCTGATAGGAAGCCAAGGAAAGGGGAGTGGACAGAACTATGGACCACAGAGGAAGAAGAGATTCGATCACCGAAATAATGGTCCTATGCTCAGAAGAACAAGGGCAAGGGCAAAGCAGTGATGGAGAACAAGAACAAGTCTCGCGATAATTCTCCTTATTGTGAGAAGTGTAGGCGTTATCATCATGGCCAATTCTGTTGGTCCACAGGAGGATGCTTCAAATGTGAAAAGTAAGGTCATTTTGCTCGCGATTGC
This sequence comes from Crotalaria pallida, assembly GCA_037953625.1. Taxonomy (NCBI): domain Eukaryota; kingdom Viridiplantae; phylum Streptophyta; class Magnoliopsida; order Fabales; family Fabaceae; genus Crotalaria; species Crotalaria pallida. The sequence continues at coordinate 42,913,322 of CM075650.1, read as the reverse complement.
AGAGAGCCTGCAAAAGGTGATGCTAAAGGATCTACCGACAAGTCGGTGGTGCAAGGAAGAGTGTTTACCCTGAGTGGTAATGAAGCAACCCAAACCCCGAATCTCGTGCAAGGTAATTTTTTGCTTAATGATCAACCTTGCAAGATTATGTTTGATTCTAGAGCTACACATTCTTTTGTTTCTCCTGAATGTGTGAATAGGTTGAATCTTGTAGTTTCTGATTTTCCTTTCTATCTTAGTATAGATACCCCTACTGGGATACCTATCTTTACCTCTAAGGTTTGTCTAGGGTGTAATGTTGAAATCTTGGGTCGTGTCTCTAAAGTAGATTTGGTTTGTCTCCCTAAATTACAATTAGATGTGATCTTGGGTATGGATTGGTTGATGAAGAACCAAGTGATCATCAATTGTGAGAAAAAGACAATTCAATATAGAACCCTTGAACCTGAAGGTTATATGTGTTTATTCTCTGCTACCGGGGAAGAAGAATCGATGCCGATAGAAGAGATTCCTGTGGTGAGGGAATTTCCGGAAGTATTTCCTGAAGAGATACCAGGATTACCTCCGAAGCGAGAAATAGAGTTTGGGATTGACTTAATTCCTGGAGCTGGTCCCATCTCTATTGCTCTTTATAGAATGGCACCACCGGAAATGGCAGAAATGAAAAAGCAGATAGAGGAATTGCTGCAGAAGCAGATGATCAGGCCAAGTGTTTCGCCTTGGGGAGCTCCATTATTGTTTGTAAAGAAGAAGGATGAGAGTATGAGAATGTGTGTGGACTACAGACAGTTTAATAAGGTCACCATTAAGAATAAGTACCCTTTGCCAAGGATAGATGACCTTATGGATCAAGTTAGGGGAGCTGCAGTATTTTCCAAGATTGATCTGAGATCGGGCTATCATCAGATCAGGATAAAGGAGGAAGATATACCCAAGACTGCATTTCGATCTCGATACGGTCATTATGAGTATGTGGTAATGCCGTTCGGATTGACTAATGCACCTGCCATTTTCATAGACTATATGAACCGGATCTTTAGACCATACCTGGATTTATTCGTAGTGGTGTTTATAGATGACATTCTGGTCTATTCTAAGAGTCCAGAGGAGCATGAAGAACATCTCAGGATAGTGTTAAAAGTCCTGAAGGAGAAGCAGTTATACGCCAAACTTACGAAATGTGAGTTTTTGTTGAATGAAGTGAAGTTTCTGGGGCATGTAATCTCTAAGGAAGGAATTGCGGTGGATCCAGCAAAGGTGAGTTCAGTGCTAAGCTGGGAACATCCTAAGACTGTGACTGAGGTGAGAAGTTTCTTAGGGCTGGCTGGATACTATCGTCGGTTTATAGAAGGATTTTCCAAGATTGCATTGCCTTTGACTAAGCTAACTCGGAAAGATCAACCGTTCGTGTGGGACGACAGGTGTGAAAGTAGTTTCCGAGAGTTGAAAGAAAGGTTAACATCGTCTCTTGTGTTAATCTTACCTGATCCTCACAAGAGCTTTGAAGTGTTCTGTGATGCATCTAAGCAAGGACTGGGGTGTGTATTGATGCAAGAAGGAAGAGTAGTGGCTTATGCATCACGACAGTTGAAGAATCATGAGGCGAATTACCCGACACACGATTTGGAATTGGCTGCAATCGTGTTTGCCTTAAAGATATGGAGACATCATCTCTATGGCAATACTTTCCAAGTATTTAGTGACCATAAGAGTTTGAAATATTTGTTTGATCAAAAAGAGTTGAACATGAGACAAAGAAAGTGGATGGAGTTTTTGAAGGATTATGACTTTAAACTCCATTATCATCCGGGTAAAGCAAATGTGGTTGCGGATGCTTTGAGTCGGAAAGCAATCCACATAAGTGCGATGATGGTGAAGGAACTAGCATTGATTGAGGAATTCAGAGACTTGAGCCTGTTGACGCAAGTGGAGCCATCAGGTATCAAGTTAGGAATGTTGCAGATTACAAATGAGTTTTTGGAAAGAATTCGGGAGTTGCAGCAAGCAGATGAGGAGTTGATTGAAAAGATGAGATTGGGTTTAGAAGGGAAGGAACTTGATTTCAAGACTGGGTTGGATGGAATCCTCCATTTCAGAACAAGGATTTGCATACCAAGAGATCAGGAGGTTAGCAGACTGATTCTTGATGAAGCACATAAGAGTCGGATGAGTATACATCCTGGATCAACCAAAATGTATCAGGATCTGAAGAAAATGTTTTGGTGGTCTAGTTTGAAAAAGGATGTTGCGGAATATGTGGCTTCATGTTTAATTTGCCAAAAAGCTAAGGTAGAACACCAGAAACCAGGAGGGCAGTTACAACCTTTAAGTATCCCTCAATGGAAGTGGGATAGTATCTCGATGGATTTTGTGTCTGGTTTGCCAAGGACAGCAGCAAATCATGATGCAATCTGGGTGATTGTGGATAGGTTGACTATGTCGGCGCATTTTATTCCGATAAATATGCGCTATCCTTTGAATAAGCTTACCCAGATCTACATTAAGGAGGTAGTTCGTCTTCACGGAGTGCCTTCGAGTATTGTGTCGGATAGAGATCCCATATTTTCTTCGCAGTTCTGGAAGAGTCTGCATAATGCTATGGGAACAAGATTAAAGTTGAGTTCTGCGTATCATCCACAGACGGATGGTCAGACGGAGAGAACTATTCAGTCTTTGGAAGATGTGTTAAGGGCTTGTGCACTTGAAGAGCAAGGAAGTTGGGATCAAGTGTTACCCCTTGCAGAATTCACATACAATAACAGCTACCATGCGAGCATCGGAATGGCACCGTTTGAGGCTTTGTATGGAAGGAAGTGTCAAACCCCACTATGCTGGTTTCAAGTGGGGGAGAACTTAGTGGTTGGATCGGAAATGGTGCAGCAGACAACTGAGAGGATCAAGATGGTTCAGGCAAAGATGAAAGCGGCTCAAAGTCGGCAGAAGAGTTATGTTGATAGATAGAGAAAACCAATAGAGTTTTCAGAGGGCGACCATGTGTTTCTTCGGATAGTTCTGATGAAAGGCATTAGTAGAGCCTTGAGAACCCTAAAGCTTTCACCTAAGTGTATAGGTCCATACCAAATCCTTAAGAGAGTTGGTCCTGTTGCTTATCAACTAGCTTTACCACCCTCTCTGTCCAATTTGCACAACGTCTTTCATGTTTCTCAATTGAAGAAATATGTGCATGACCCATCGGTTATTTTGAAAATTCAACCTGATGATCTAGCTTTGAAGGAGAACCTTACCTTTGAAACCAGACCGGTCCGAATAGAAGATCGTGAAGTTAAGCAGCTCAGGGGAAAGGAGATACCTTTAGTTAAGGTTATATGGGAAAATGCTGACGTGTCTGAAGCTACATGGGAATTAGGAGAAGATGCGTCAAGAGTATCCGGAGTTGTTTATATAAGCTAGAATTTCGAGGACGAAATTCCTTTTAAGTGGGGGAGTAGTGTAACACCCCTAATTTTGGTCTCCCAGATAATAAGGAAATTAATAATAAAGTTTATATAAATTTATATAAATTTCGGGGAGTAGTTTTATTATTAATTTATATAAATTTTCCAAGTTTATATTTTGTATTTAATTAGCCTGAAATATAAAAATAAGTGGAAATATTTTTATATGGCCAATAAATGCAAAAATATAGATATTGCATTTTAGTCCTTGGTTTAGGACCTAAATGTAATATTGAAAAGGTTCTTGGAGGGAAAGATTTAAAAGGTATTAATTTTTAAATTTTGTACTGACCTAACCGGTTAGTAATGCCCTGTAACCGGTTAGACGATGAACACAGAAACTGGGTTAGTGCGTTTTGATGAGTAATCACTTGATTAATCCATGGAATCGCCACGAAAACAGCTCTAATCTAGTGGATAACACGCGTCATCATGCATGTTACTCCAATTCGCCTATAAATTGCTGGATTTTTGAGGGTTTGGGGGTTGATTCCTTTGAGTTCTGTGTTGAGAGGCTGATTTAGGGTTTCTGTTTCGTGTGGGCAAATTCTCCTTCTTCTCTGAGTAATTATAAACGAGTGATACACATCCACAAAGCTTGCATCAAGGGCTTTGTGTTGACATAAAGCTTGTGAGTTGAGAGTCCTTGTGTGAAGAGAAATCACTCTTAGAAGTTGAAGTTGGGAAAGTTGAATTCTGAGTTTTATGGTTCGGGAAGCTGGGTTTGAGTCTGGATTTTGGTAAGTAAAGACAACTATTAAGCCTCAAATCACTTCTATTTCTTAGTGCATGTTACCTAGATTGAGTTCTAATTGTTTTCCCCAATTTCTTTGGTCAATTTCTAAGTCAAACTCTTTGGTTTTTGGACCCTGTTGATGGAAAACGTGGCTGAGAGCAGAACATAGGATTTTTGGGGAGTTTGTGGATTTTCTTCAAGTTTCAGTGCTAATACTCATCAAACACAACTTTGAGGTATGAGAGAAGTTTACCTTATACTAGATTAGACTAAAATCAAGTGATTTAGGAATTGATTCAACAAAGACTCAAAAAGGGCATTATGTGTTTGACAAAAAGGTTTGGAGGCCAAATTCTAACTCAATTCTTTTTTGAGCAATTTTGTTTTGACGCATGCAAGTGATTTTGATGCTTGATGTAACATCCTCACTTTAATTAGTTAATTTTAAATTTTAATAAAATCAGAGTTTGAAAATTCATTTTAGAATTTGATTTCTTTTAAAAGGTTTTTCGAAAATCCGGCAGAGTTTCCTCTGTTTTTCGGACTTCCCAAAAATTCTCTTCTTAAAACCTGTCAGTCCAGAATATTTAAAATCTTAAAACATAATGGTTCAACAACCAGATCAGATCCCAAAGCCCAATTAGTACAAATTCAGGGCATACCATTACTACGCATATTAAATTACAAAAAATAACAGTTTTAAAAATAAAATCCGCTCAGGGTATCACAAATACACTCCACGTGGTGGAGAGTTTCCAGTTCGGCCCGCAACAGTGTAAGCTCCGCTTCCGTACCTGTAAAATTATATCAAGAAGGGTAGCATTACACAGAAATTAAAAAGATAAATCCTAAAAGAGGACATAGCAAATAACTAAGCCTATATAATTATTAATATACTTTATTCATAATTATTCGTATAATTGATCTCTTTTAGTTCTTCACTTATTCTCACATTCCTTTAATTATTGATTCTCTTTTCATTCTTTCTTTCCTATTCTTTATTCTCTTTTTCCATTGTTCATTAGGTAGTCCAGCCCCAACCAGCCGTACGGTACTGAGCGCTAGGAGTTCCTCTTTTCATTATTCATTTTCTTTTATTTTTCTTTTTAATCGACACGCCTTACCAGGCTCGCATCGATGCCGATACGCCTTACCAGGCTCGCACCGGACTTCCATTTTTCCTTTTTAATCGACACGCCTTACCAGGCTCGCATCGATGCCGATACGCCTTACCCGGCTCGCATCGGACTTCCATTTCCTGTTTTTATAATCGACACGCCTTACCAGGCTCGCATCGATGCCGATACGCCTTACCAGGCTCGCACCGGACTTTTATTTTCTTTCCTTTCTTTATCTTTCTTTTTCTTTCTCTTTCTTTTTCTTTCTCTTTCTCTTTTCCCTTTTTCTTTGTCATATATCTTTGCTCTTTTCTGATTTACTGTATTTTTTTTCTCTTTTATTTCATTTCTTTACTTCGGGACTTACCATCACATTGTTTACTTTTCACTATTTTCAATATCCTTCTTTCTTTTCCTTTTTCCTCTTCTCTTCCTTTTCTTTTTGCCTTATAATTTAAGTAATTCTTTTATGCTCATCAAAATCTTTTAATCTTTATTTTCGTTTATGACTTATCACAGTTTTCTACATTTTCTACTTTACTCAATTTCCTTTTGTTAGTTCCCATCGATTTCATCCAACTCTAATTAATATGGTCAAGTATAGTGTATTCTAGTTCTCATTACTAATTCTTAGTTATTTCTTAATTTCCTTATCTCAGTCAATTACCTAACTCATTGTTCCTATTTCATTAACTATATCTATATTTAATTGCTCTATTAACTTAATTTAGCTTTTCAATTTTTTATTACATTATTCTACCTAGCTTCCCTCGTAGTGTACTCTCTCTTCATTTTATTATCTTTTTATTAATTCGATTATCGTTTTCCTATTTTCTTTTAAATCTAATTCATTATTTTGCGCCTGTTGCTCTAATCGGTCCTGCACGTATTTAATTATTTCCAATACTAGTCCCTCCTTTACCTCACTTTACTCTTTGGGTACTATTATACTTATTATCTTTTAATTCATTAATTATACTCTCTCTTTTGCCTATTTCGTTTACCCCTTTTGTCCTTTTACTTCCCCTATGGTTTTATTTTTATGATTGCTCACGTTTTTGTTTTATTCTAACTATTTTAATATTCTAATTACGCTCATTCGTTCCGGGCCTTATTCTACACTCATTCCTTTTATTCCCTAAAGTGTGGTTTATATTAACAATTTTATTTACTTCCTTTATATCCACGAGGGTTACCCTAAGGTTCATTAACATACTTTTTAATTACCCTATTCTCAGCTACCACTATAGCATCCTAGAATTTACTTCTCAAGTAAAGGTAACGTGAACCCTCTTACCTCGGGCTTTTTAAATAGAACCTGGATTTTAGCTCGGCGACGATGACGGCGTCGGTGTTGCTCCTCGTTAGCGGGAACGATCGCGACTGGACCGAGGCAAGAGCTTCGAGCTTCGAGGTTCCCGACACGAGCCCGGTGCGATCACGGCCGATAACGATGCCGATGAGATCCGGTGGAAGGAGAGAGAAACCAAATAGAGGGAAGAGGGAGAGAGAGAGAGAGAGTAAGGGTCAAAGGGAGAGTAAGAGAGAGAGTGAATAGGAGGTTATGAGAGTGGTGGGTGGTGTATAGTGGTGGTGGCTCATGGTGGTTCGTGGTGGTGGATATGGTGGTGTTGGGGCGGTTTTGGGGTGGCTTTGGTGGCTGGAGAGGAAGAGAAGGGCGGTGGAGGATGTAGAGAGAGAGAGGGAGGGCCGATTGTGAAGAGAGAGAGAGAGAGAGAGACGGATCGTGGGTGAGAGAGAGGTCTTGATGGAGGTGGGGGTTCTTGGCAGCGCCGGATTGCAGTGGTGGTGGTGGCGGCCGGAGGTGGGTGGCTGCACGTGGTGGAGGGAGGAAGGAGATTGGGACCGGAAATGGGGGTTTGGGGGGTTTCACGCACCATTTATGGTGCTGGTGCGCTGATACGCGCACCGCGCGCCTGGGGCGCGTCCCCCACTGATCAGTTTTTGTTTCCCCCTTTTTTTTTTGACTATGAGTTGGTCGTGCTATAACTTCTTCGTTAACCGTCGGATCTTGCTCAAATTTGACGAGAAACTTCCTAAAAATCATACCTTCATATCCAACGGTGGGAATTGTGTTTTGAGTCTTAAATCTTTTATTTTTATTTTCTACTCTATGTTATGTTTTAGTACCGAATTATCTATTTTTCTGGCCTGTTTCTAATTTCAATTTAATGCTCCTTTCTTTTCTAACATTATTATTATTATTGTTATCTTTTCCTAATGTTAAAACAATTCTTTTAATAACTATTTGTAGTTTATTATCATTATTTCATTTATTCTAACTATTATTTATTTATTCGTCTTTGGGTTTAAAATTTGGGATGTTACATTTCTCCCCCACTTATTTGAATTTCGGCCCCGAAATTCCGTTCGATTCCGTGAATAGAGAACCATCCCATTGGTAAGCTTCTGACTACAGTTTTCACTTCCCTTCGGTTTTTTACTTTCCACTCCATATGTGGTTAGGGTCATGCCTATTTCAACGTTTGTCTTCCAGTACTACGTACTATCTCTATCTGCGTAGGATCGTCAGTTTTCTTATTATCAAAGTTCCATCTCCCATTCCTTGGATTGAAATCCTCCCCCACTTAGCATTAACATACTTGGTTATATCCATGCTTGGGGGTATGCTCATTCGTTATTCAGAATCGAGTACATAGGTTCTCGATCGGTATCCAAGGTTAGAAGGGACACGTGGGTGGTTATCCATCGGTAGGCATAGAACTATGTCGGGTTCCTACGTCTTGGTGAATTCTCACCTATGCATCTGAGATGCTTGAAGCTTGAAGAGAGTAAAGAAGAAACACGAAGCACTCGAGGATGGGTTTCATAGTCTTCGTACGACGACCTAGGATGTACTGGATACATGTCAAGCAAGAAGACAATGGAGATTATCCTTAAGTGTGCGTTTTCAGCAGAGAGCTGTCTAAGGATGTGTTTTCTATGAATCTGCGACTGATTGATTGGTTTTGGTCAAGGCCTAGATGTTACTCCTCAATTCGGTGTTATTTTGGGGAGGTATGGTTTTACCTCCAATTTAACTCTCATTCGATCCTCCGTGGAGCATTTGGAATTATCTATTTAGTAGTCCTATGGCTTATGGTACGATCACTAGTTTTTGTCGCTCGGATAGGATCTGAATCGAGTCGTTAAGTCTCCTTCACTTAGTATCAACTTACCTGATTATGCCGGTGTCCGTAAGCAGGGAATCGAACGTGTCGGCTTCTGATTGCCTTTCATACGACTTTCAATGAAGAGTGTAGTAATCTAACAACAACAGGAAGCGTAATCTTTGGAATTCATAAGGAATTTGCGCTTTCGCTTTAAGGAAAATAGCCTAAGATTATGCAATCCAAGGACTTTTCGCATAATGTAGCAGCTTATGACTAGAAATTTCCTCGTCCACGAGGAATCGGATCGAATACATAAGACTGGAACTCCAGGAACGATGGGTATTCCAGGATAAGAAACAAGGAGAAAATCGTAAGTTCACAATGTTCAGTAGATTAGAGCGAGAAATCTTTTATCCGTGATCAAAAGTTGCTACTTCAAGGTAAAGTCAAACCAAGAAGAATGAGGGGGAAGAGATCTACTTGCACGAATTGAGGTACTAACTAAGCTTTTCAGAATTACTATTAAAGTCTTAAACGATTTTTGATGGTCACGAATTGTGGTTGGCAGACATTCTTGAATTCTGAATGCTCTATTAAGCACTATTTTAGATCAGTGACACTCAAGACATACCTTGGGTGTATGTCATCAATCCCTTACAACCTATTTCGAGTTGGATCTTAAGGAAAGCTTGAATGAATTTGATATAGGACAAGAAAGCTAATGGAATTTGACCTTTCTATCACCTTAAGACTTGCACTACTCTCGAAACCGAGATTCGTGTTGGGTGGACGACCCGTTGGTGGTCATTCATTCAATTTGTTTGGTCTCTGTGTAGAGACTTCAAGGGGTTACCAGTTAAGCTTTTCTAATGGATGATCATTCAGGAACCTGGGTAAGATTCCCGATAAGACTTGGGTTACCTAAGTTCTAGTTTGGCTTTTTGATGGTTAGGGGTGGTTCTTATAGAGTTTATTCCATCCTTCCTAAGATAAGGTATTCTATTATGCTATTCTTAAATAGATAAGATGGCTTAAGGTTCTTATGCTTTGGTTTTGTTTTGGGCCTACTATCCGCTTCCGTTTAAGGAACTCAGAAAGAACACCATTCGGGTTGGTTTCTTTGCTTCCAAAGGATCTACTCCCTTGGAGAGTTTCCATTTCTATTGTTTCAATTTCATTAAGAGGATTGCAATGATATCATCCGTTAATAGTTGCAAAGATTGAGGTGATCAATCTCAACCTCACGTCTATCAACAGCGTACCATTGTCGGGTTCTTATTTTCACCGAAGACCATTGTTCAGTTGTTCAATCTTGGTTGATCTCGGCGTGGATACTTGGTAAGGTTGTCAAGATTTGCTTTTCTCGCGGGCGACCGTTCAGGAATCTTGTTCGTAAGACTCCCAGTAGGTTTCGGACTGCCAAAGTCTGGTTTAGCTTTTCAGGGAAGCTGGAGATGGTTTCTAGGGTGAGCTTGATTCCCTCAAGAACTTCGCGTGAAGGATCCGAAGAAGGTACCGTTCAAGTCGACTTACTTTCTTCTAATGGTGGTACTTCTCATGAAATCTTATGTCAGATTGGTTTTTGTGTTACTTCGAAGCTTTCAATGACATTGACAATCGACAAGTGCGAAGATTGAGATGGTCAGTCTCAATCTCACATTTATCAATAGCAACATCATCGTCAGTTTTGTTGACGATATCATCACTTAATAGCTGCAAGAGTAAGGATGACCAATCCTACCCTTACACTATTAAACGACAACACCATCGAGGGATCCAGTTGAGTTTAAACTAATGTCCTATAGTCTATTGTTGTCACAACCTAATCCTGGAGAAGTTAGCAAGTGAACACATATATAAATAGGTAGTTATATATGTATCCTATTCGCCTAACTTAGACACTTAACTATACATATCGGTTACTCGCTTGGTGAGTAAACCACAGGAGTTGTGAGTTCAAACTCCAAGGCCGAGGGAAACTGATCTGATACCATAAATGTAACATCCTCACTTTAATTAGTTAATTTTAAATTTTAATAAAATCAGAGTTTGAAAATTCATTTTAGAATTTGATTTCTTTTAAAAGGTTTTTCGAAAATCCGGCAGAGTTTCCTCTGTTTTTCGGACTTCCCAAAAATTCTCTTCTTAAAACCTGTCAGTCCAGAATATTTAAAAACTTAAAACATAATGGTTCAACAACCAGATCAGATCCTAAAGCCCAATTAGTACAAATTCAGGGCATACCATTACTACGCATATTAAATTACAAAAAATAACAGTTTTAAAAATAAAATCCGCTCAGGGTATCACAAATACACTCCACGTGGTGGAGAGTTTCCAGTTCGGCCCGCAACAGTGTTGTGAATTAAATGCTCCTAATTATGTGGATTATGTTTTGATGATGACAAAATAATTAACAAATCATGCCTTGAAGATATTGCAACATCAACATCAACAAGAAGTCAAGAAAAGAAGACAAGTGCCCAATCATTCTCAATCAAATATTAATTGTAAATTTCTAATTTATGTTGAGAGTGGTTGAGAGTGGGTAGAAATAGTTAGTCTCTTCTAGGAATAAATTTTTATATGTTTATTAAGTTGAGATTGACCAAAAATTAATACTTGAGAGGAAAAATAAAATTGAAAAATAATTTTTCCCATATCTGATCAAAATACTCGAGTATTTTGATAAAGACTCGAGTATACACTCGAGTATTTGTATAAAAACTAGAGTATTTGTGCCAGGTCAGCAATTATGACCGTTAGTCTTGTTCGTGCACCAATTCACTCATGACCGACCAAAAAGACTCGATTTTTAACCAAAAGACTCGAGTATTTTTGTCCAGTCAGCAAAAATGAACGTTGGAGAAACTCAAAAACCCAATTGAGGGCATTTGAGTCTCATCCAACCCCAAGAGAGAATTCAGAACCTTATTGTAAAATTGCTCTTTGAATTTGTGCAAGAACAAACAAGACAACAAGATCATATTGATTCAAGCTTTCTTAATTTACTCTTCTCAAGTGTTAATTCCCAAAAAGCTCAACTTCTCACTCATATTTACATTTCATTCCAAGTTGAGTTTTAGGCCTCAATTCTTACATTGAGCTGTGCTTATTTGTGCTAATCCATTGTGAGATTAGTAATACACATACAAAAAGCTTGATTATTCAAAGTCTTGGATTGTTCCCAAGCAAACCCTAAGTGGCTTAGGGTGTTGGAAGTCTTGAGAGGTTCTCAAGCACAAGACTAGGAGGTTCCTAGCCCGGTGGAGTTTCTTGAAGGGAGTTCAAGGAAGCTTTGTGAAGAGTTCTTCAATCACCGGAATCAAATTGGGGTAGAAATCAAGAGTTTGGTACACTCTTGAAAGGGTTAGGTTGAGTGAGGCCATTCTCAAGCAATCCTTTGTAATTTCTAACAATTTGATTATTAGTAGAAACTCCTAAGTGATTAGGAGGACTGGATGTAGCTCATTGTTGGAGTGAACCAGGATAAAATTGCTTGAGTGTTGGTTTATTTCTTTTAATCTACTTTCTAGCTCAATAGACTTAAGTCATTTCAATCAATTAGGATTTATACAATTAGGTAGCAAGTTCAAGGAATCTTTGTGTTAAAAGTTATTTAGATTACTTGCTATTCTGTTGGATAAGTTCCTGTTTATTATTGAATTGATTTGAGTTAAATTGCTGAATTTTCGTTTCTGGTTTTTCTGCTATCTGATAGTAAAAACTCGAGTATTTCAGAAAAGACTCGAGTTGTTCATCCTGAAAAACTCGAGTATTTCACAAAAGACTCGAGTCTTTTGTTTCTGATTCCAGAAAATTCAGTCTAAGCTCCATTCTTCAATTATCAATCGAAATATTTGGTATTAGTGCTTCAAAATACTATTCACCCCCCCCCCTCTAGTATTTGCTTAGCCCGCTTGTTGGTTTCCAACAAGTGGTATCAGAGCTCGGTCGAAAGATCGAGTGTAACAACTTTTTCGAAAAAGATCCTTTTGGAAACTTAATGGGCTCTAGCAATAACTTTGGTGGAGAAGGAGCTTCAATAAACTGTCCTCCACTATTTAATGGTGAAGGATATGTTTATTGGAAAACTCGCATGAAAGTTTTTATTGAAGCAATTGATATGGATATTTGGGATGCAATTGAAAATGGTCCTTTCATTCCCAAAAAGAAAATAAATGATGAAATTGTTGAAATTCCAAGGAGTAGTTGGAATGATGATGAAAAGAGAAAAGTCTCATTTGATTTAAAAGCTAAAAACATCATCTTTTCGGCTCTATCCCATGATGAATTTTATAGAGTTTCCCAATGTAAATCGGCAAAAGAAATGTGGGATACTTTGCAAGTCACACATGAGGGAACAAGTGAGGTTAGAGATGCAAGATTGAATTCTCTAACTCACGAATATGAATTGTTCCACATGTTGCCAAATGAATCCATTAGTGACTTGCAAAAGCGATTCTCTCACATTGTTAATCATTTGATTTCCTTGGGAAAAGTATTTCGCAATGGTGAAACTACTAACAAAATTCTAAGATGTCTTGATAGGAGTTGGCAACCCAAGGTAACCGCCATCAAGGAATCAAGAGACATAAATAGCATGGACTTAGCCACTTTGTTTGGCAAACTCCAAGAGCATGAGATGGAACTTACAAGACTTGGGATGCATGAGGAATCGGACAAAAAGAAAAAGAGCATAGCACTCAAAGCTTCAACCAAAGCTACAAAAGAAGTTGAAGAATGCTCTACAAGTGGAGATTCCGATGGTGAATCAAATCAAGAAGAATTTGGGATGTTTGTGAAAAGATTCAACAAATTTTTCAAAGGGAAGAAAGGTGGATCTTCATCCAATTTCAAGAGAACCAAAGACTCCAAACAAAGAGAAAAGAGTACCAACGATGGAGTTAAGTGTCATGAATGTGGTGGGGTTGGTCACATAAGAATGGAATGTGCCACATTCTTGAAGAAGAATGACAAGAAGACCCAAGAGACCAAAGGGAAGCGTGCATACATTGTTTGGGATGCACCGGAGAAGAGCAATGAATCATCTTCAAGTAGCTCCGGTGATGAAAATGCAAACCTTTGTCTCATGGCCAAGAACAATCATGAGTCCTCATCAAGAGCTAATCATGGCATGAGTGAAAGTGATGATGAGGTAACCTCTAGCTCTTCTTGTTCATCTTCAAACTCCATTTCATATGATGATTTGCAAGAAGCTTACAATGAAATGTTAATTCAATTTAAAAGGCTTGCTAAAATTAATAAGGAAAAAGGAAAGAAAATTTTGGAGTTTCAACATGAAATTGATGAATTGCAAAAATCTATAAATGAGTTGAAACTTCAAAATGAATCCTTGGAACTTATTAATTCTAGTCATCAAAGTGATTGTGCAAATCATGAGGAAATTATCACTTCATGTGAGAGATGTGATGAACTTGAAAAAGAAGTGAAAGAGTTGAAAAACAAACTCACAATCTCACATAGTGATAGAAACCTCAACCGGTTGTTGAACTCTCAAAGACATAATCACAACAAAACCGGTTTAGGATATGTTCATAAAAAGGACAAAAAGTACAAAGTGGTTGGAACATTTTCTAAGAAAAACTCATCAAAGAGACCAACTTGTACTTATTGTGGAAAAGTTGGACATATCAACATTGAGTGCCATATTAAGAAGTTTGAAATGAATAAGGGCACTTATATGTGGATTAAGAAGGGAGAAAGTCCCAACACTAACCCTAAGGGACCCAACATTGTTTGGGTACCCAAAGTGAAAAAGTGATTTCATTTTGTAGGTGTGTCTTCGAACGGGAAAACAATTGTGGTATCTTGATAGTGGATGTTCGAAGCACATGACGGGAGATAAGCGGCACTTCATTGAGCTTACTCCAAAGGAAAAGGGTTATGTCACTTATGGGGACAACAACAAAGGCAAAATCCTTGGTATTGGTAAAATCGGAAACTCTTCAAACTTGATTATTGATAATGTGCTCTATGTTCAAGGATTAGAACATAATCTCTTGAGCATAAGCCAATTATGTGATGTTGGTAATCATGTAGTTTTTACCTCTACCCATTGCCTCATTAAAAGTGACAAAGATGAATCAATCAAATTTGTTGGTAGAAGGTCAAATAATACTTACTTAGTTGATTTGAACAAAGTCACTTCTTTGGTCTCTACTTGTTTAGTGAGCAAAGAAAATGACACTTGGTTATGGCATCGTAGGACCGCTCATATTAATGTAAACCAATTGAAGAAAATACAATCTAAAGATCTAGTAGTTGGTTTACCAAAGCTAAATTTTTCTATTGAAGGTGTTTGTTCTCCTTGCAAGAAATGTAAACAAACTAAAAACACCTTTGGATCAAAAATGGTGATGTCCACATCAAGGCCATTAGAAATGCTTCATATGGACTTGTTTGGACCATCACAAGTAAAAAGCTTTGGTGGCAACTATTATGCATTGGTGATTGTTGATGACTTCTCTAGGTTTACTTGGACTTTATTTTTAACTACTAAGAGTGAGACCTACAAATCTTTTAAACATCATGTCAAACTTTTGCAAAACCAAGTGAATCAAAAAGTAATTACTATTCGTACCGATCATGGTGGTGAATTCGAAAACCACAAATTTGATAGATTTTGTGCTAAAAATGGTATTGAGCATCAATTCTCCGCACTAAGGACTCCGGAACAAAACGGAGTGGTAGAGCGGAAAAATAGGGTGCTAGAGGAACTTTCTAGAACCATGTTAAATGATTCTCAAGTACCTCAATATTTTTGGGCCGATGCCGTCAATACGGCTTGTTATGTTTTAAATCGTATTTTGATAAGGCCCTCTTTGGATAAAACCCCCTATGAACTTTACAAGGGAAGAAAGCCAAATATATCTCATTTTCATGTCTTCGGATGCCAAGTTTTTGTTTTAAATAATGGAAAAGATCACCTTGGCAAGTTTGATTCCAAATCCGATGAAGGCATATTTTTAGGCTATTCTTCTCATAGTAAAGCTTATAGAATTTTCAATAAAAGAACTTTAACTATTGAGGAATCAATTCATGTGGTTTTTAATGAGTCTTCAAAAGAAGATAGTGTTTTATGTGATGCTAGTGAAGATGGCATTGTCTTTTCAAAAGAAGAAAAAGAGAGAGAGAATTCAAAAGTTGATGAAGGAGAAGTAAGGGAAGAACTTCCTCCAACTTGGAAATCGGTCAAGGCTCATCCTATAGACAAAGTCATAGGAGATATGTCAAAGGGAGTACTTACTCGTAGGTCTATTCAAAACATTTGCCACTATGTCTCATTTGTTTCTCAAATTGAACCCGATTCAATTAAAAAGGCCATTGAGGATGATCATTGGGTTCTTGCTATGCAAGAAGAATTAAACCAATTTGAAAGAAATGAAGTTTGGGATCTAGTCCCTAAACCCGATGATCATACCATAATTGGTACTAAATGGATTTATAGAAACAAACTTGATGAATCCGGGTTGATTATAAGAAACAAAGCTAGACTAGTAGCTCAAGGGTACAACCAAGAGGAAGGTATCGATTATGATGAGACCTTTGCTCCGGTTGCACGTCTTGAAGCAATCCGAATTTTACTTGCTTATGCGTCAATCATGAAATTCACTTTATATCAAATGGATGTTAAAAGTGCTTTCTTGAATGGGTTTATAAATGAAGAAGTGTATGTCAAACAACCCCCCGGTTTTGAAAATAGTGAATTTCCAAACCATGTTTATAAATTGAAAAAGGCACTCTATGGATTGAAACAAGCTCCTAGAGCTTGGTATGATCGATTGAGTTCCTTTCTATTAGAAAACAAGTTTCAAAGAGGGAAGGTTGATAATACACTATTTATTTATAAAACCAAGGATGACATTTTGTTAGTACAAATCTATGTTGATGATATCATTTTCGGTGCTACTAACGTGTCTCTTTGTAGAAAGTTTTCAAATTTGATGAAAAAGGAATTTGAAATGTCAATGATGGGAGAACTCAAGTTCTTCCTAGGCTTACAAATAAAGCAAGTCAAGGAGGGGATATTTGTGCATCAAGGGAAATATTGCAAAGAGCTCCTTGAGAAATTCGGATTGGACAAGTGCAAGGAAGCCTACACTCCAATGAGCACATCATGCTACCTAGACAAGGATGAACAAGGTACACCGGTTGATGTTAGTAAGTATAGGGGTATGATAGGTAGTCTCCTATATCTCACTGCATCTAGACCGGATATTATGTTTAGTGTATGCATGTGTGCTAGATTTCAAGCTAATCCTAAAGAATCTCACCTATCCGCAGTTAAACATATATTTAAGTATCTAAAAGGAACAATTAACACTGGTTTACGGTATCCTGCTGATGCCAATCTTAGTTTAGTTGGTTACTCGGATTCCGACTTCGCGGGATGCAAGCTTGATCGCAAAAGCACCAGTGGTACTTGCCATTTCTTGGGAAGTTCATTGGTGTCATGGTTTTCTAAAAAGCAAGCTTGTGTCGCTCTTTCTACCGCCGAAGCGGAATATATCGCAGCCGGTAGTTGTTGTGCTCAACTGTTATGGATGAAACAACAATTATCGGATTTTGGTTTGAAACTTGAAAATATTCCGATTAGATGCGATAACACGAGTGCAATCAATTTGACTAAGAATCCGGTGTATCACTCAAGAACTAAACACATTGAAATAAGACATCACTTTTTAAGAGATCATGTACAAAAGGGTGATTGCACAATTGAATTTGTCAGTACCACAAATCAATTAGCTGACATTTTTACAAAACCTCTACCAAGGGACACCTTTTATCATATTAGGAGAGAACTTGGTATTTTAGATGAAGCTAATATAGGCTAATTGCATTGTGTGTAATTTTTGGAAAATCACCATATTAGTCTTACTCTAATGTGTTATTGATTCTTAGTTAAATTGTCCTTGATGATATTTGAAATTGTATGTGTTAATTGTGTGTGATTCTGTACTGTATTCCAAGTTGGTAGTGAAGCATTTGTGTTTGATTTGTGTTTGGTCTTTTAAAACTGAGTTTTTACATTCTGTTCTGTCAAAATACTCGAGTTTTTCCAAAAACACTCGAGTATTTTAATTCAAAATTAAATCAGTTTTAAATTGAAAAAGTTTTTAATCAGGGTCTGAGAAAAATACTCGAGTTTTTCTCAAAAAAACTCGAGTCTTTATTAAAACACTCGAGTGTTTTTCAAAACACTCGAGTCTTTCGAAACCCCCAAATTTTTGAACTTTCAGACCAAACTCGAGTATTTTCCAAAAACTCGAGTATTTTGCGTTTTCCTGAAAATTGAACTTTCGGACCAAAGTCGAGTTTTTCAATTTTTACTCGACTTTTCTGGGGAAATCTGGGCTGAGTCACGACCGACTCGAATATATTTTGAACTGTTTATATATACTCTCAGACTCAAGTTTTTTTTGCGACCCTCTTCTCTCTCGGTTTTCTCATATCTCTCTCCTCAAAACTCAGATTTTCCTCAAAGTTTTGTCAAATCTTACTAGTTTTTCATCCTCTAAACTCTTCTCTCGGTTTTATCCTCCTCCAGATGCTCCAGCTCCTTCGATGTTTTGATGATGTTGACCTTTGGATTTTATCTTAGTTTTCATTCTGTTTTTATCATATTGGTCTTTGTTACATTTTCTGTATTTTGAGAACTTGGTGTTTTGAGACTTTGGGTTTCTTATTGCACCTTTGATTTGGACCTTTTATGATGTTTTTATGTTAATGAATTTGGTCTTCATTATGATGTTTGTGCAAAGCTTCAGGGGGAGCTCTTTATCGTTATTATATCTCCGTTTTATTTGCATAGTTGGTTATGGGGTTTTCCGATTATGCACCTCTCCTCCCTTGATCTTTTTCTAAATTGTTACATCTTTTTGGCGTATGACAAAAAGGGGGAGAGATATTACACTTGTCTTGTCTTGATATTGTTGCACCTAAAATCTCTAATTATGGTATATACTCTGATAATTGTTAAATTCTCTAATACCATAGGCTTGGTGCTAAAATTAAATTGTCATAACATCTTGCTCAAGCTGAATTTTTAGATAGGTGAAAAGTATCATATAGTGAGGGGGAGTTGCATCTCCAAGTGGATCAAGCTTAACAAATGGATCAAGTGTTAATTATTTTGTCATCACCAAAAAGGGGGAGATTGTGAATTCAATGCTCCTAATTATGTGGATTATGTTTTGATGATGACAAAATAATTAACAAATCATGCCTTGAAGATATTGCAACATCAACATCAACAAGAAGTCAAGAAAAGAAGACAAGTGCCCAATCATTCTCAATCAAATATTAATTGTAAATTTCTAATTTATGTTGAGAGTGGTTGAGAGTGGGTAGAAATAGTTAGTCTCTTCTAGGAATAAATTTTTATATGTTTATTAAGTTGAGATTGACCAAAAATTAATACTTGAGAGGAAAAATAAAATTGAAAAATAATTTTTCCCATATCTGATCAAAATACTCGAGTATTTTGATAAAGACTCGAGTATACACTCGAGTATTTGTATAAAAACTCGAGTATTTGTGCCAGGTCAGCAATTATGACCGTTAGTCTTGTTCGTGCACCAATTCACTCATGACCGACCAAAAAGACTCGAGTTTTTACCAAAAGACTCGAGTATTTTTGTCCAGTCAGCAAAAATGAACGTTGGAGAAACTCAAAAACCCAATTGAGGGCATTTGAGTCTCATCCAACCCCAAGAGAGAATTCAGAACCTTATTGTAAAATTGCTCTTTGAATTTGTGCAAGAACAAACAAGACAACAAGATCATATTGATTCAAGCTTTCTTAATTTACTCTTCTCAAGTGTTAATTCCCAAAAAGCTCAACTTCTCACTCATTTACATTTCATTCCAAGTTGAGTTTTAGGCCTCAATTCTTACATTGAGCTGTGCTTATTTGTGCTAATCCATTGCGAGATTAGTAATACACATACAAAAAGCTTGATTATTCAAAGTCTTGGATTGTTCCCAAGCAAACCCTAAGTGGCTTAGGGTGTTGGAAGTCTTGAGAGGTTCTCAAGCACAAGACTAGGAGGTTCCTAGCCCGGTGGAGTTTCTTGAAGGGAGTTCAAGGAAGCTTTGTGAAGAGTTCTTCAATCACCGGAATCAAATTGGGGTAGAAATCAAGAGTTTGGTACACTCTTGAAAGGGTTAGGTTGAGTGAGGCCATTCTCAAGCAATCCTTTGTAATTTCTAACAATTTGATTATTAGTAGAAACTCCTAAGTGATTAGGAGGACTGGATGTAGCTCATTGTTGGAGTGAACCAGGATAAAATTGCTTGAGTGTTGGTTTATTGCTTTTAATCTACTTTCTAGCTCAATAGACTTAAGTCATTTCAATCAATTAGGATTTATACAATTAGGTAGCAAGTTCAAGGAATCTTTGTGTTAAAAGTTATTTAGATTACTTGCTATTCTGTTGGATAAGTTCCTGTTTGTTATTGAATTGATTTGAGTTAAATTGCTGAATTTTTGTTTCTGGTTTTTCTGCTATCTGATAGTAAAAACTCGAGTATTTCAGAAAAGACTCGAGTTGTTCATCCTGAAAAACTCGAGTATTTCACAAAAGACTCGAGTCTTTTGTTTCTGATTCCAGAAAATTCAGTCTAAGCTCCATTCTTCAATTATCAATCGAAATATTTGGTATTAGTGCTTCAAAATACTATTCACCCCCCCCTCTAGTATTTGCTTAGCCCGCTTGTTGGTTTCCAACAAGTGTAAGCTCCGCTTCCGTACCTGTAAAATTATATCAAGAAGGGTAGCATTACACAGAACTTAAAAAGATAAATCCTAAAAGAGGACATAGCAAATAACTAAGCCTATATAATTATTAATATACTTTATTCATAATTATTCGTATAATTGATCTCTTTTAGTTCTTCACTTATTCTCACATTCCTTTAATTATTGATTCTCTTTTCATTCTTTCTTTCCTATTCTTTATTCTCTTTTTCCATTTTTCATTAGGTAGTCCAGCCCCAGCCAGCCGTACGGTACTGAGCGCTAGGAGTTCCCCTATTCATTATTCATTTTCTTTTCTTTTTCTTTTTAATCGACACGCCTTACCAGGCTCGCATCGATGCCGATGCGCTTTACTAGGCTCGCACCGGACTTCCATTTTTCCTTTTTAATCGACACGCCTTACCAGGCTCGCATCGATGCCGATACGCCTTACCCGGCTCGCATCGGACTTCCATTTCCTTTTTTTTTAATCGACATGCCTTACCAGGCTCGCATCGATGCCGATACGCCTTACCAGGCTCGCACCGGACTTTTATTTTCTTTCCTTTCTTTCTCTTTCTTTTTCTTTCTCTTTCTTTTTCTTTCTCTTTCTCTTTTCCCTTTTTCTTTGTCATATATCTTTGCTCTTTTCTGATTTACTGTATTTTTTTTCTCTTTTATTTCATTTCTTTACTTCGGGACTTATCATCACATTGTTTACTTTTCTCTATTTTCAATATCCTTCTTTCTTTTCCTTTTTCCTCTTCTCTTCCTTTTCTTTTTGCCTTATAATTTAAGTAATTCTTTTATACTCATCAAAATCTTTTAATCTTTATTTTCGTTTATGACTTATCACAGTTTTCTACATTTTCTACTTTACTCATTTTCCTTTTGTTAGTTCCCCTCGATTTCATCCAACTCTAATTAATTTCGGTCAAGTATAGTGTATTCTAGTTCTCATTACTAATTCTTAGTTATTTCTTAATTTCCTTATCTCAGCCAATTACCTAACTCATTGTTCCTATTTCATTAACTATATCTATATTTAATTGCTCTATTAACTTAATTTAGCTTTTCAATTTTTTATTACATTATTCTACCTAACTTCCCTCGTAGTGTATTCTCTCTTCATTTTATTATCTTTTTATTAATTCGATTATCGTTTTCCTATTTTATTTTAAATCTAATTCATTATTTTGCGCCTGTTGCTCTAATCGGTCCTGCACGTATTTAATTATTTCCAATACTAGTCCCTCCTTTACCTCACTTTACTCTTTGGGTACTATTATACTTATTATCTTTTAATTCATTATTTCTACTCTCTCTTTTGCCTATTTCGTTTACCCCTTTTGTCCTTTTACTTCCCCTATGGTTTTATTTTTATGATTGCTCACGTTTTTGTTTTATTCTAACTATTTTAATATTCTAATTACGCTCATTCGTTCCGGGCCTTATTCTACACTCATTCCTTTTATTCCCTAAAGTGTGGTTTTTATTAACAATTTTATTTACTTCATTTATATCCACGAGGGTTACCCTAAGGTTCATTAACATACTTTTTAATTACCCTATTCTCAGCTACCACTATAGCATCCTAGAATTTACTTCTCAAGTAAAGGTAACGCGAACCCTCTTACCTCGGGCTTTTTAAATAGAACCTGGATTTTAGCTCGGCGACGATGACGGCGTCGGTGTTGCTCCTCGTTAGCGGGAACGATCGCGACTGGACCGAGGCAAGAGCTTCGAGCTTCGAGGTTCCCGACACGAGCCCGATGCGATCATGGCCGATAACGATGCCGATGAGATCCGGTGGAAGGAGAGAGAAACCAAATAGAGGGAAGAGGGAGAGAGAGAGAGAGAGTAAGGGTCAAAGGGAGAGTAAGAGAGAGAGTGAATAGGAGGTTATGAGAGTGGTGGGTGGTGTATAGTGGTGGTGGCTCATGGTGGTTCGTGGTGGTGGATATGGTGGTGCTGGGGCGGTTTTGGGGTGGCTTTGGTGGCTGGAGAGGAAGAGAAGGGCGGTGGAGGATGTAGAGAGAGAGAGAGGGAGGGCCGATTGTGAAGAGAGAGAGAGAGAGAGACGGATCGTGGGTGAGAGAGAGGTCTTGATGGAGGTGGGGGTTCTTGGCAGCGGCGGATTGCAGTGGTGGTGGTGGCGGCCGGAGGTGGGTGGCTGCACGTGGTGGAGGGAGGAAAGAGATTGGGACCGGAAATGGGGGTTTGGGGGGTTTCACGCACCATTTATGGTGCTGGTGCGCTGATACGCGCACCGCGCGCCTGGGGCGCGTCCCCCACTGATCAGTTTTTGTTTCCCCTTTTTTTTTTTACTATGAGTTGGCCGTGCTATAACTTCTTTGTTAACCGTCGGATCTTGCTCAAATTTGACGAGCAACTTCCTAAAAATCATACCTTCATATCCAACGGTGGGAATTGTGTTTTGAGTCTTAAATCTTTTATTTTGATTTTCTACTCTATGTTATGTTTTAGTACCAAATTATCTATTTTTCTGACCTGTTTCTAATTTCAATTTAATGCTCCTTTCTTTTCTAACATTATTATTATTATTGTTATCCTTTCCTAATGTTAAAACACTTCTTTTAATAACTATTTGTAGTTTATTATCATTATTTCATTTATTCTAACTATTATTTATTTATTCGTCTTTGGGTTTAAAATTTGGGATGTTACACTTGAATCATAATCTAAATGTTTATTATAAGTTTTGTGGTATTAAATTGTGTTTATGTGGGTTTTTATGCAATTTTACACTTTAAACTTAATGCATGCAAATTAAATGTGTTTCTGTGGTTAAACATGTTATTTTAAGGTATGTGAACTCTTTTGAGTATTGAAATTGTTTAGATTTGAGTAATGAAAAGAATGATGTGTCAAACCTCATTTTTCAGTGTGCAGATTGCATAATCTAACCGGTTATTCGATATTTGTAACCGTTTAGATACTTTAAAATTTCAAAGAAAATGGATTTCTGAAATTAGTCCTGTGTTCTTACTATTTTTACTCAAATCTAGACTTTAATTTCACTTGAACTCAATCTGAAAATAAGTTGATTTATACTGTATGGTTCAGATTGAAATTGAGAGTTAATACCTTATTGTAATGAGATAATTTCAAGAGGAAATTATGCTCATTTGGAATTGGAAAGTGATTTGGACTTTTGAATTATGAAAACAGTGGATTTGAGGTATAAAACAATGTTGAAACTTGTTTATGGATTGGGTAGAGAATTCAAGAAAAAGGGTTTTCTGAATTTCAATGGTAAACCAGTTCAGGTCTGTAATTCTAACCGGTTAGCATGAGACTGTAACCGGTTAGTACCTGAAACTGAAAAATAAAAGTTAAGTCTTTTAAGTGAAAATGAATACCATTGGTTAAGTTTTCCCAATCTAAGCCTAATGGCATGTTTTTGAGTTAATTCAAGAGTGAATTTTGTGCCAAGGATTATACCTCAAATTAATCATTCAAAAGAGAAATTGAAATATTTCTAAATCACAGTAATTAAAGTAAAGATAAAACCAACCTTAATAATTGTGCATTCATGCATAGAGAATGGAAGATTGGTTGGTAGGAACGTTTATCATATTCTGGGAATATGAGGAGGGTACTCCGGGAGTACCAAATTGTAACCTACTTGATGACACATTCTGGGAATGTGGCTAGTGTTTGGGACATGGTTTTTATGCGTTCTGGGAATGTATGCGTTCTGGGAACGTGATGCACACTCTAGGAGTGATGCTTATTTATCCAAGTATGGTTTGGCATTACGTTCTGGGAACGAATGTCAGTGTTCTGGGAACACAACGGTGTATTGGATGGACGTCCAAGATGGACTTTTATTAGAGGCCTCAGTTGTGGATAGAAATCTTGCATCATGCCACTTGCATTATAAGAGATATAATGTTGAAATTTGGTATGCTCATATGTACTTGCATTATTGTCTGTCCATGACATACTTATGTTTGTACTTTTTAGTCTATCAATTATGTATATGTGTATACTTACTCCCCATGCCCTGTTTAGGTGATGGCCAGATACCTAGCCTGCATCGAGATACGCCCTATCCCTAGTGGTATATGGACGTACGAGGAGCATCGTGCCACCTTTGAGGGGGAGGTGGAGATCACTCTCTACCACCCTAACCCTCTGGTTCGGGTGCGACCTCGTAGATTTAGGATCCCTCTAGTCTATACTATGCTCGACCTATGCGTCGATTCCATAGTTTTCATTTTAGAGCTACCACTCGTACTCATCCTTCCTCCCACAGAGTTGTTACTGAGGAGACTCCTTCTCCCTGTCCGACTGATTATGAGAGGACTGCTTCTGCAGATCCGAGACCCAGTGGTGGGGTTTCTGCACAGTCGGGCGAGGTCGAGGAGGATCCAGTGGAGGATGAGGACGAGGAGGAGGTGCATGTCGAGCCTACTGTTTCTGCTAGAGGTGGACCTGCTGGTTCCTAGGAGCCTGCATAGCATAGATGTTTTGTATGGCGACTCGATGTATATTAACAAATTATGAGACATTCTCAAAATATAGCTTTATTTATATTAAATAAAGAAAGCTGGAATATATAATAAATGTTATTTATATCGTCTTTTCCTCACAGTCTAAGATAACTTGATTTCGATGCAACCAATCCATTCCTAGGATCACATCTATCTTAAGCATGGGTAAACAGATCAAATCTACTGAGGATATATGGTTTAGGACCATTATCTTACAATCTTTGCAAACCTTAGAAACAACACAAGGGTTGTTGGTGGGGGTTTCAAGCTTTAGGTGACTCAGATACTACTAACTTTAAGCGATTTACACACTCATAAGACACGAAAGAGTGTGTGGCTCCGGAATCAAACATAACAACACAGGGTTGGTCATTAAGAAAATAGATACCTTGGATTAGGCCAGATGATGGGGTTAATTCAATTCCACTCAAAGAAAACACTTTTCCAGCAACAGCGGGTCTGCTTACTCCCTCTTTTTTTATCGGCTCCTTGCATTCACGAGAATAGTGCCCTTTCTTCCCACAATTGAAACAAAGGCCATGCTGAGCAGCATAACAGTTTGTTCCGAAATGGAAACGGTTACACTTCTCGCATTTACGATTACTTGTTTGAGGAGTACCTTTACCACCATTCATTTCCTTCCCTTTTCCTTTATGATAATAAGGACCCTTACTCCGGTTGTTGAAATTTTTCTTCCTGATGGGTCCAGTCCCTGATTGACTCCTCCTTTGTGCCTCTTCCTCTTTCTTATCATCTTCATAAACTTGGCACATCTCTACTAAAGCAGGAAAACTTCTCACCTTCTGATATCCAAAAGCAGACTTTATCTCCGGCTTGAGCCCATTCTCAAACTTGATGCATTTGGACCTCTCGTCCGGGTTGAGTTGGTAGTACGGAGAATACTTGATAAGCTCCTCGAACTTTGCTGCGTATTCCCCTACACTCATGTCTCCTTGTCTCAATTGCATAAATTCCAACTCCTTCTTTCTCCTTTGATCCTCAGGAAAGTATTTATTGAGAAATTTCTCAACAAACACATCCCAAGTAATCAGCCTTCCTTCATAATTCAAAAGTTGTATGGTGTGATGCCACCAATTCTCAGCTTCACCACACAACATGAAAACTGCAAACTTCACTCTTTGAGCATCGGTGCATTCCATAGTGCGAAAGATCTTGTTCAACTCCTGAATCCAACGATTCGCTTCCTCAGGCTTGTGACCTCCTTCAAACTTTGAAGGTTTAAAGTGTCGAAATTCCGAGAAAGTCTTCGACTCCTGGTTCTCTGCTTGCATTGGCTGATGGGGCGGATTAGATTGTTGCTGACGCATATTCACTAATACATCAGTCAACCTCTCTATGGCCTCGGCCATATGATTATTATTGTTTCTAGTAGACATCTTAAACCTGCACTGAAGATTCTACATCAGGCTAACATCCTAACGAGAAGTATGCATGACACACCTCTTTCCAATTCTAAAACTCACTATAAATAGACGCTAAAGCAAGCATCTAAAACAAATATTACCTTTTGGAGATCACAGATCAGCATCAGTTCGCAGGATCACAGCTCTGATACCAACAAATGTGGCGACTCGATGTATATTAACAAATTATGAGACATTCTCAAAATATAGCTTTATTTATATTAAATAAAGAAAGCTGGAATATATAATAAATGTTATTCGTATAGGAACTTTATGGAAAAACTTTTTCTTTCTATACACCAAGTTCCATATCCAAAAGCTTTGATTCGAAAACACATTTCTTTCAAAAATGAACGGTTGAGTACCTGTTTGTACTTTCAGCGGAAACGATTTTCAAAATGATTACTGCAGTTGTAATTGAAATAATTTTAAGGATCATAATAACTATACAACCATAGCCCATATATATATATATAAAAACTCAGGTACCCAAGTATCAGAGATAAAAGTCGAGGTAGCAAAATATAAGGATACAGACCAGCAGATATAAAATAACAACTCTCATAGACCCTCTCAACTATATACAATATAACACAAATCAAAATAAAAGAGTCTTCGAGAGCTGAGCCATGATCCACCCACGCTGATGTCTGATCCCTGGTCTTCCAAAAGCTAAACACCACATCCTAACATGGTCCCCATACTGCACATACTATCAAAACAAAAACACCACATCACTGATTGTCCGCCGCTGGCCCATTCACGTCCTCTACGGGGTCCTCCTCCTCCTCCTTGTCCGACACCACAGGGGTAGCAACGCGACGCACTGGCTCCGGAGAGGGTGCAAAGCGTACCCTGGTGGCCGAACCAGGACGAGGAGTGGCCGTAGCAGTAGCCTCATCAGAAGTAGAGGGACGTGTACGGGTGGCTGGGCGTCGGACACGTAGATTATAAAAACGACGTCCATGATGTGGGGGTGGAGAACCAAAACGGTAAGTGTAAGCTGGTGGAATGTGCAGTATGTAGATCATGGGGATGCGAAGCCTACGAGGTCGCACTCGAGCAAGGGGGTTAGGATGACGAAAGATCACGTCAACCTCACCCTCGAACACCGCTCGGTGCTCCTCGTAGTCCCACACTCCTCTACGGAGCGGGCGTAACTCCACGTATGTCAGGTAACGAGCCATCACCTGCAAGGGCATAAGGAGTTAGCAAATACTAACACATAATAAAATAGACAGGGTAAAGTTTTAATCAATTAATATTGTATCTCATACAATTAACAATTCATCATCCATGTTAAACACCAACATCAAGACTTAACTATAAATCAATAGCATATGCAGTCATGATGTATCTAATCTTATCAATGCATGATTGTTGGCCAACTACAACAAATTGGCTTCCGTGGCACCTTAAAATAAACATGCCCGATACCCATACTGAGTATCTCATCGAACTCGGCCCGCAAATAAATCAACACCTCTAGAGCTCTTAGAAATGTTGCCGACGTATCCCGTAGGACTACGCCTCATCGAGTCCGGCACCAAATGACATGCCCACACGCACGTGTGTATTTCCGGAAACAGAAGGTGCAACCCCGGTCACCGACACTCCCCCGTGAACCCTTTGGAGCAGACACCCAGGTCCCTCGAGTTCAACCGAAAGGATATGCCCACGCCTCTCGGACGTGTCTCCACACATGTGGGAATCCAAATAATGCAGATGCTATGCATGGCTTTGACTACCCATACTATTCAATGTCATTTAAGTTGTTCGAAGCTGGGACTTGGCATAATTAAACTTTATTTAACATACACTGACTTCCATTAATTTCTAGTTCAGTAATTAAATTGATTCAAACCCTTTGCTAATCAATCACCTCATTAAATTCTGATCCTTTTACAACAATTCAGTCACTAATAGATTAACAGAGTCTATTAATCGAGTATTGCATTAGATTACTCGAGTAATATTTTTGCACCTTTCGCATTACTCGATTAACAGATCTATTACTCGAGTAGTACTGCATATATTTCAAATTATTCAAAGTTTTAAGGTGTTACTCGATTAATACTTCAGATTAATCGAGTAATCCTCTTGCACTCATCAGATAAATAAGAATTTTCACGCATTACTCGAGTGACAGCTCGAATTACTCGAGTAAATTATGCAGTAAAACACTGCTGAACTGGTTTTTATATGTCAAACTCATGCCAATCCAATTTTTACCAAAGTTAAGCTTCAAACCAACTTAAATACATTACATTAAACTTGTTCATAGCATCAATTTCAAGCATTAACACCAAAATCACAGAATCATAACAATTTCCCCCAATTTTGACCTAAAACACAACCTCACATACCAATTCCTTAATTACTTAATTTCAGATCAAATTGAAGGTTCATTTAGCTTTAGATATCAAAATCTAACATGTTCCAATTCAGTTTTAAGATCAAATTGGCCTCCAAGCCATTGTCCCCTAACCTAGTGCCCTTTGAACCTCATGGTGGTTCAACCAATATTCAAATCAATTCCTCAATCTATTCTAGCATTAGTAAAGCTTCTCCCTTACCTCAATGAAGCTTTTTGGATGCACAGGCAGCAAAGAAACTCACAGAATTACCAAACTCCAAATGCTCTGTTTTCGGTTCCAAAATAGGTTCAGCAGAGCAAGTTCGGGTGATAATTCGACCAACCAAACGTGCATGAAAATGAGCAAATTTGGTCAATATAGAAACTAGACATTGCAACCTCTAAATAGAAATCAAAATGACACGATTTGAGAACCTCTACCTACAAAAATCGAAATCTTGAACTTGGCTCCTCAAAGCTGAAATTTCCAACTTCAGTTTCAAGAGCCCAACTTCCAGCTGCAATAACTCCTCACTCAGGTAACCAAAATTCGTGATCTTGGTACGGTTTTGAAGTTCTTTTGACAAGCTTTAATAAGGTATAAAGCTCATCCACAGTGTATGGGTAGGGGTTAAACACGAAGAGGAAGAACAGAGAGGGTTCAAACCAAATTTCAGCAGAGTTTCACTTCCTTTTTCTTTATTTCCACCAATTTCCTCAACCAAATTCATGAATTTATAGCCAACAATGACTACCATGCACACAAACACGTGTTTTCCATAATCCCAGTCGGTGCTAGGTGTTAAAATTTGAATTACTCAACTTGTTGAATCATCAAACGCACTTTCTTCAGCTTCAGCACCACTGTTACTCGAGTAACTGATCGGGCTACTCGAGTAACACGCCCAGATTTTCAAAAATTATTATTTTATTCACTTTCCCTCCAAATATCTTTCCAATATTACCTCTTAGGTCCTTTCCAAGGACTAAACTGCAAAAATCCTTATTTTTAGAACCCAAATTATTTTCTCTTATTTTTCCTTGGATAATTCTTTTAATATAACAATAAAATTAATAAATAAAACTAACTAATTCCATATAATTAGTTTTATTTAAATATTCCTTTTTTTTTATTTGGGAACAAAAATTGGGGTATTACATTTCTCCCCCACTTACAAGAATTTCGTCCTCGAAATTCCGCTTACAAAAACAACTCAGGATAATCCTTTCTCATCTTATCTTCGAATTCCCAAGTTGCTTCTGATACATCAGCATTTTCCCAAATAACTTTGACTAAAGGAATTTCCTTTCCCCGCAACTGCTTCAATCTTCGATCTTCAATTCTGACAGGGATTGTCTCAAAAGTGAGATTCTCTCTCAAAGCCACATCATCAGGTTGAACTTCAATTACTGAATCGGGATCTGGCACAAATTTCCGCAATTGCGAAACATGAAACACATCATGAAGATTGGACAAAGACGGAGGCAAAGCGAGCTGATAAGCGACAGACCCGATACGCTTGAGTATCTGATAAGGACCAATAAACCTTGCTGACAACTTCTTTGTCTTCAAAGCTCTCCCAACACCAGTTGTCGGTCTTACGCGAATAAAAACAGGATCGCCCTCTCCAAACTCCAAGGGTCTTCTCCTTTTATCCGCATAACTTTTCTGTCGGCTTTGCGCTGTCTTCATCTTTTCTCTGATCATCTGAATCTTCTCAGAGGTTTCCTGAACAAGCTCAGGTCCAATAATTGTTTGCTCCCCCACTTGGAACCAAAATAGGGGAGTTTGGCACTTCCTTCCGTACAAAGCTTCGAACGGTGCCATTCCAATACTGGTGTGATAACTGTTATTGTAGGTAAACTCTATCAGAGACAAGAGTTTATCCCAACCTTCCTGACTTTCTAACACACATGCTCTTAGCAAATCCTCAAGAGACTGGATAGTCCTTTCCGACTGACCATCAGTCTGGGGGTGATAAGCAGAACTC
Source organism: Crotalaria pallida (assembly GCA_037953625.1). Classification (NCBI taxonomy): domain Eukaryota; kingdom Viridiplantae; phylum Streptophyta; class Magnoliopsida; order Fabales; family Fabaceae; genus Crotalaria; species Crotalaria pallida. Next base: position 42,882,827 of record CM075650.1, on the reverse strand, counting down.
ATTCTCAACTTTGGTCCCAGAGACTGCTGCAAACCCTTCCAAAACTTCGAAGTAAATCTCGGATCTCGATCCGAAACAATACTTGAAGGTATACCATGCAGACGAACGATTTCCTTGATGTACAATTCAGCAAACTTATCCATGCGATAGCGCATATTAACTGGAATGAAATGCGCCGACTTGGTCAATCTATCAACGATTACCCAAATCGCATCATGCCCTCCAACAGTCCTTGGTAATCCAGACACAAAATCCATTGATATGCTATCCCATTTCCACACAGGGATATCCAAGGGTTGTAATTCACCGCCTGGCTTCTTATGCTCAGCTTTCGCCTTCTGACAAATCAGACAAGAAGCAACATACGAAGCAACATCTTTCCTTAACCCAGACCACCAAAACAGCTTCTTCAAATCTTGATACATTTTGGTTGATCCCGGATGAATACTCATCCGACTTTTATGCGCTTCGTCTAGGATCAGTCTTCTTATCTCTAGATCTTTTGGAATACAAATCCGATCTTTGAATCGGAGAATTCCATCACTTCCAACCTGGAAGTTTGGTTCCTTCCTTTCCAACATAAGCCTTCTCTTCTCTTGCAGTTCTTCATCTATCTGCTGAGATTCCCGAACTTGAATCAGGAATTCATTGGTAATTTGCAACTTACCAAGCATAATGCATTCTCTTTCCACTTGCATCGTCATACTTAGATCACGAAACTTCTCGATTAGAGAAAATTCCTTGATCATCATTGAGCTCATATGAAGAGTCTTCCGGCTTAAAGCATCAGCTACTACATTTGCTTTACCGGGATGGTATTGGAGCTCGAAATCATAATCCTTAATAAACTCCATCCAACGCCTTTGCCTCATATTCAACTCTTTCTGGTCAAACAGGTACCTCAAACTCTTATGGTCACTAAATACCTTGAAGGTAGTGCCATAGAGGTAGTGTCTCCAAATCTTCAGAGCGAAGACAATAGCAGCAAGCTCTAAATCATGCGTCGGATAGTTGACCTCATGCACTTTCAACTGCCTGGATGCGTATGCTACCACTTTTCTATCTTGCATTAAAACACATCCAAGTCCTTGCCTCGAAGCATCACAATAAACATCGAAGCTTCTATGTGGGTCAGGCAACACCAACACTGGTGAGGACGACAACTTCTCCTTTAACAACTGAAAACTTTCCTCACACTTATGATCCCACAAGAAAGGTTGATCTTTACGAGTCAACTTAGTCAATGGCAAGGCAATCTTCGAAAAAACCTTCAATAAACCTCCGGTAGTATCCAGCTAAACCCAAGAAACTACGGACCTCGGTCACAGTCTTTGGCTGTTCCCACTTCAGCACAGCTCCAACTTTAGCTGGATCTACAGCAATGCCTTCCTTGGTGATAACATGTCCCAAAAAGTTCACCTTGTCCAACCAAAACTCACACTTAGCAAGTTTGGCATACAACTACTTCTCCTTCAAGATCCCCAACACAATCTTGAGATATTCAGCATGATCCTCAGGACTCTTGGAATAGATAAGAATATCATCGATGAATACCACCACGAACGAATCCAAATAAGGTCTGAAAATCCGGTTCATATAATCCATGAAGATAGCAGGAGCATTCGTTAGCCCAAACGGCATAACCACATACTCATAATGACCATATCTTGATCGAAAAGCTGTCTTCGGAATGTCTTCATCCCGAATTCGAATTTGATGATATCCCGACCTTAGATCGATCTTAGAAAACATTGAAGCTCCTCGAACTTGATCCATAAGATCGTCAATCCTTGGCAAAGGATACTTGTTCTTGATCGTGACCTTATTCAGCTGACGATAGTCCACACACATTCTCATGCTACCGTCCTTCTTCTTAACAAACAACAACGGGGCTCCCCAGGGCGAAACACTCGGCCTTATCATTTGCTTCTGCAGCAATTCTTCAATCTGTTTCTTCATCTCAGCCATCTCCGGTGGTGCCATCCTATACGGAGCAATCGAGATAGGTCTGGTTCCAGGTACGAGATCGATTCCAAACTCAATCTCACGCTTTGGCGGTAATCCTGGAATTTCTTCTGGAAACACTTCCGGAAAGTCTCTAACCACCAGAATATCCACAATCTCCACTTCCTTCTTCTCTTCCACAATTGAGGAGAATAGACAAACATACCCTTGGGGTTCAAAACTTAAGGATTCATGGTTTCGGAACTGGATCGTCTTTTCCTCACAGTCTAAGATAACTTGATTTCGATGCAACCAATCCATTCCTAGGATCACATCTATCTTAAGCATGGGTAAACAGATCAAATCTACTGAGGATATATGGTTTAGGACCATTATCTTACAATCTTTGCAAACCTTAGAAACAACACAAGGGTTGTTGGTGGGGGTTTCAAGCTTTAGGTGACTCAGATACTACTAACTTTAAGCGATTTACACACTCATAAGACACGAAAGAGTGTGTGGCTCCGGAATCAAACATAACAACACAGGGTTGGTCATTAAGAAAATAGATACCTTGGATTAGGCCAGATGATGGGGTTAATTCAATTCCACTCAAAGAAAACACTTTTCCAGCAACAGCGGGTCTGCTTACTCCCTCTTTCTTTATCGGCTCCTTGCATTCACGAGAATAGTGCCCTTTCTTCCCACAATTGAAACAAAGGCCATGCTGAGAAGCATAACAGTTTGTTCCGAAATGGAAACGGCTACACTTCTCGCATTTATGATTACTTGTTTGAGGAGTACCTTTACCACCATTCATTTCCTTCCCTTTTCCTTTATGATAATAAGGACCCTTACTCCGGTTGTTGAAATTTTTCTTCCTGATGGGTCCAGTCCCTGATTGACTCCTCCTTTGTGCCTCTTCCTCTTTCTTATCATCTTCATAAACTCGGCACATCTCTACTAAAGCAGGAAAACTTCTCACCTTCTGATATCCAAAAGCAGACTTTATCTCCGGCTTGAGCCCATTCTCAAACTTGATGCATTTGGACCTCTCGTCCGGGTTGAGTTGGTAGTACGGAGAATACTTGATAAGCTCCTCGAACTTTGCTGCGTATTCCCCTACACTCATGTCTCCTTGTCTCAATTGCATAAATTCCAACTCCTTCTTTCTCCTTTGATCCTCAGGAAAGTATTTATTGAGAAATTTCTCAACAAACACATCCCAAGTAATCAGCCTTCCTTCATAATTCAAAAGTTGTATGGTGTGATGCCACCAATTCTCAGCTTCACCACACAACATGAAAACTGCAAACTTCACTCTTTGAGCATCGGTGCATTCCATAGTGCGAAAGATCTTGTTCAACTCCTGAATCCAACGATTCGCTTCCTCAGGCTTGTGACCTCCTTCAAACTTTGAAGGTTTAAAGTGTCGAAATTCCGAGAAAGTCTTCGACTCCTGGTTCTCTGCTTGCATTGGCTGATGGGGCGGATTAGATTGTTGCTGACGCATATTCACTAATACATCAGTCAACCTCTCTATGGCCTCGGCCATATGATTATTATTGTTTCTAGTAGACATCTTAAACCTGCACTGAAGATTCTACATCAGGCTAACATCCTAACGAGAAGTATGCATGACACACCTCTTTCCAATTCTAAAACTCACTATAAATAGACGCTAAAGCAAGCATCTAAAACAAATATTACCTTTTGGAGATCACAGATCAGCATCAGTTCGCAGGATCACAGCTCTGATACCAACAAATGTGGCGACTCGATGTATATTAACAAATTATGAGACATTCTCAAAATATAGCTTTATTTATATTAAATAAAGAAAGCTGGAATATATAATAAATGTTATTCGTATAGGAACTTTATGGAAAAACTTTTTCTTTCTATACACCAAGTTCCATATCCAAAAGCTTTGATTCGAAAACACATTTCTTTCAAAAATGAACGGTTGAGTACCTGTTTGTACTTTCAGCGGAAACGATTTTCAAAATGATTACTGCAGTTGTAATTGAAATAATTTTAAGGATCATAATAACTATACAACCATAGCCCATATATATATATAAAAACTCAGGTACCCAAGTATCAGAGATAAAAGTCGAGGTAGCAAAATATAAGGATACAGACCAGCAGATATAAAATAACAACTCTCATAGACCCTCTCAACTATATACAATATAACACAAATCAAAATAAAAGAGTCTTCGAGAGCTGAGCCATGATCCACCCACGCTGATGTCTGATCCCTGGTCTTCCAAAAGCTAAACACCACATCCTAACATGGTCCCCATACTGCACATACTATCAAAACAAAAACACCACATCACTGATTGTCCGCCGCTGGCCCATTCACGTCCTCTACGGGGTCCTCCTCCTCCTCCTTGTCCGACACCACAGGGGTAGCAACGCGACGCACTGGCTCCGGAGAGGGTGCAAAGCGTACCCTGGTGGCCGAACCAGGACGAGGAGTGGCCGTAGCAGTAGCCTCATCAGAAGTAGAGGGACGTGTACGGGTGGCTGGGCGTCGGACACGTAGATTATAAAAACGACGTCCATGATGTGGGGGTGGAGAACCAAAACGGTAAGTGTAAGCTGGTGGAATGTGCAGTATGTAGATCATGGGGATGCGAAGCCTACGAGGTCGCACTCGAGCAAGGGGGTTAGGATGACGAAAGATCACGTCAACCTCACCCTCGAACACCGCTCGGTGCTCCTCGTAGTCCCACACTCCTCTACGGAGCGGGCGTAACTCCACGTATGTCAGGTAACGAGCCATCACCTGCAAGGGCATAAGGAGTTAGCAAATACTAACACATAATAAAATAGACAGGGTAAAGTTTTAATCAATTAATACTGTATCTCATACAATTAACAATTCATCATCCATGTTAAACACCAACATCAAGACTTAACTATAAATCAATAGCATATGCAGTCATGATGTATCTAATCTTATCAATGCATGATTGTTGGCCAACTACAACAAATTGGCTTCCGTGGCACCTTAAAATAAACATGCCCGATACCCATACTGAGTATCTCATCGAACTCGGCCCGCAAATAAATCAACACCTCTAGAGCTCTTAGAAATGTTGCCGACGTATCCCGTAGGACTACGCCTCATCGAGTCCGGCACCAAATGACATGCCCACACGCACGTGTGTATTTCCGGAAACAGAAGGTGCAACCCCGGTCACCGACACTCCCCCGTGAACCCTTTGGAGCAGACACCCAGGTCCCTCGAGTTCAACCGAAAGGATATGCCCACGCCTCTCGGACGTGTCTCCACACATGTGGGAATCCAAATAATGCAGATGCTATGCATGGCTTTGACTACCCATACTATTCAATGTCATTTAAGTTGTTCGAAGCTGGGACTTGGCATAATTAAACTTTATTTAACATACACTGACTTCCATTAATTTCTAGTTCAGTAATTAAATTGATTCAAACCCTTTGCTAATCAATCACCTCATTAAATTCTGATCCTTTTACAACAATTCAGTCACTAATAGATTAACAGAGTCTATTAATCAAGTATTGCATTAGATTACTCGAGTAATATTTTTGCACCTTTCGCATTACTCGATTAACAGATCTATTACTCGAGTAGTACTGCATATATTTCAAATTATTCAAAGTTTTAAGGTGTTACTCGATTAATACTTCAGATTAATCGAGTAATCCTCTTGCACTCATCAGATAAATAAGAATTTTCACGCATTACTCGAGTGACAGCTCGAATTACTCGAGTAAATTATGCAGTAAAACACTGCTGAACTGGTTTTTATATGTCAAACTCATGCCAATCCAATTTTTACCAAAGTTAAGCTTCAAACCAACTTAAATACATTACATTAAACTTGTTCATAGCATCAATTTCAAGCATTAACACCAAAATCACAGAATCATAACAATTTCCCCCAATTTTGACCTAAAACACAACCTCACATACCAATTCCTTAATTACTTAATTTCAGATCAAATTGAAGGTTCATTTAGCTTTAGATATCAAAATCTAACATGTTCCAATTCAGTTTTAAGATCAAATTGGCCTCCAAGCCATTGTCCCCTAACCTAGTGCCCTTTGAACCTCATGGTGGTTCAACCAATATTCAAATCAATTCCTCAATCTATTCTAGCATTAGTAAAGCTTCTCCCTTACCTCAATGAAGCTTTTTGGATGCACAGGCAGCAAAGAAACTCACAGAATTACCAAACTCCAAATGCTCTGTTTTCGGTTCCAAAATAGGTTCAGCAGAGCAAGTTCGGGTGATAATTCGACCAACCAAACGTGCATGAAAATGAGCAAATTTGGTCAATATAGAAACTAGACATTGCAACCTCTAAATAGAAATCAAAATGACACGATTTGAGAACCTCTACCTACAAAAATCGAAATCTTGAACTTGGCTCCTCAAAGCTGAAATTTCCAACTTCAGTTTCAAGAGCCCAACTTCCAGCTGCAATAACTCCTCACTCAGGTAACCAAAATTCGTGATCTTGGTACGGTTTTGAAGTTCTTTTGACAAGCTTTAATAAGGTATAAAGCTCATCCACAGTGTATGGGTAGGGGTTAAGAACGAAGAGGAAGAACAGAGAGGGTTCAAACCAAATTTCAGCAGAGTTTCACTTCCTTTTTCTTTATTTCCACCAATTTCCTCAACCAAATTCATGAATTTATAGCCAACAATGACTACCATGCACACAAACACGTGTTTTCCATAATCCCAGTCGGTGCTAGGTGTTAAAATTTGAATTACTCAACTTGTTGAATCATCAAACGCACTTTCTTCAGCTTCAGCACCACTGTTACTCGAGTAACTGATCGGGCTACTCGAGTAACACACCCAGATTTTCAAAAATTATTATTTTATTCACTTTCCCTCCAAATATCTTTCCAATATTACCTCTTAGGTCCTTTCCAAGGACTAAACTGCAAAAATCCTTATTTTTAGAACCCAAATTATTTTCTCTTATTTTTCCTTGGATAATTCTTTTAATATAACAATAAAATTAATAAATAAAACTAACTAATTCCATATAATTAGCTTTATTTAAATATTCTTTTTTTTTATTTGGGAACAAAAATTGGGGAATTACATTTTGGATCCTAGGTCCTAGGGATAGAGCTGCGGAGGATCAGAGGAGCTGCTGAGGACATGGATGACCTGCTCTGGGACTTCTATTTTTGGATATTGTGATATATTGTATATATTTTGAGAGGTCTAGAGTGAGGTTTATTTTATGCAGCTGGTTTGTATATGTTTCATCAAAACTTGCTATCTCGACTTTTGATACTTGCTACTGATGATACTGGTGGGCTTTTTATCATGATATATATATATATATATATATATATATATATATATGACGTTTTTATTTACCTCAGCAGTGCCCCACAAGTATTATTTTTATTTCCGCATACTCTGATTTTGATTCAAAAGGATTCGGCAATAAGCTTATATTTTATACGTTCGATCAAACTCAAGAGACAAATGATATGTTTTTAATAAGGGTTACGAATATGTTTTCATTATGTTAAAAAGACATTGTCTCGAGAGTCTTTACGTAATTAAGGTACTATTAAGCCGAATTTAAATTATTTGTCCAGATTAAAGGTGTTTATAATTGAGTAAGTATCAATTAAAAAGGAAAAATTTTCTAGTCTCAATCTTTGATAGCAAGTATCCTATATTTGGAAATATTTATTATTTTCAAGATATAAAACAAGGGTGTCACAAGATGTTGCATTCGCCCGTGCGTCTAACTAGGATTCTGATATTACATGTCATCAAAATTTGTCAGAATTGGTAGTAGAGGTATATGACAAACCCAAAAGTAACTTCGGGAGTCAGACATTAATAAAAAAAAAAGTATAATAGTATCTAGCAAAAGTATCACCAACTTCAAGGACTTGTAATATAATTAAGCCAATCTTGATTAATGTAGTTTTAAAACAAAGAGAAAAATATTGAGAAAAAAATTCATTGCTGAAGGTGATTATTTAAATACCTTAGCTTGTATTATTTCATAAGAAAATGTAGTATTATCAATTCAATCCTCTTAGGATTTTATAAGGGTTCCAGGCTTTCCAGCAATCCAACTAATCAACTAGACATCAGACATAAAATGCTATCTGAAAATCTTACCCCAAAGAAAACCATTTTTCAAACATATATAGTACACAATAAGCATATTTCACTACTTTTAAGCTATAAAACTCAAACTGAACTTTTTCTTTGAACTAGTACTTCTCAGAGCTAGAGTATCGTTTCTTCCAGAACTTAAACTGCACAGATCTTTGTTCCAACATCTTCTCTACTTCTTCGATTGGCAGCCCCTTGGTCTCTGGCACAAAAATAATGACAAAGAAAATGGCTACAACAGCAACAATTCCAAACATCATGAATGTCCATGCTGTCCCAATAGCTTGTGTTAAGGATAAGAAGGATTGCGAAACAATGAGGTTGGAAACCCAAACAGTTGTGGATGCCATTCCTCCACAAATTCCTCTATACCTCAAGGGATATATCTCAGAGTTGATAACCCATGGAACAGTTCCCATTCCTGGTGAGAAGAAAATGATGTAGAGAGCAAGGCCTATTATAGCAGCCCAACCATATTTGCTGGGACATCCTTTTGTGTACCATGACCTGTGATCATTTCCACACATTTTCTTTGTCGTATCGTTCGAAATCAAACATGCCCCAGGCAAGAGCTGCAAATTTCAATTCATAGCAGGGTCAACAACTCACAAGAATAAACATGATAACATTAGATGTGTGGTGAAATATCTTTTCTAAAAGCTTATGTCTTTAGTTGAATTAAGGCACATGAATCATTTTTATGATATTTCTAACATGACCGTTTGGTCTTTAAGCATGGACAATGCAAAGGCCCAATGCAATTTTAATCTGTGATTATATTCAACTTTCATTTAATAAAATCAAGGTCGGAAGGATTAACCCATTGAACTTATCATGCAAAGCTCAAATACCTTTTCATGTATCATGTCTTTCCAAAGGTTAAACTATTGCGTAATGTAAATGAATGATTTTTATTACATTTTTAACAAGGGAGATGGTAATGTCATTGTAGATGTTCAGTTGCCATTAAGAATTTTGAAATATGAGGTTGTTGAACTGGAAATTAAAGGATACAATTGGTTTATACTTTATACCTTATCACCAGCAGCAGCACAAAAACCACAAGTTGATGAAGACTTCAGGCATTTCATACAATCCCATCCACCAGGGTTCACAGCTGCTTTGAAATCAGGGCAGGTGTTATTGAAATGTGATGTTTCAATGGAACTAACCACAGGAGAATGAGTTTCACTCTCGCGAAAAGCGACAGTTAGGACAGCTAGGGAAACCACAACACCAGTCAAACTGATTAGTGCAAGTTTCTTTCTACCAGTCTTATCAATGAAGTATATGCTCAAAATTGAACCAAATGCATTAAGCCCTGATGTGATGAGTGAAAGAAGTAGTGCCGTCTGGTTCGAAGCGAATCCAGCTAATTGAAAAATGCTGGGGCTGTAATACATGACAGTGTTGATGCCTACAAATTGTTGGAAGAATTGGAGGCCCATCCCTGCATATAAACCTCTTCTAACTGCTGTAGTTTTCAAAAGTTTGATCATGCTGATCTTCTCTGATGATTCTGAATCCTTAATTTCCTTATCAACTGATTCCTTTAAATCTTGAATTTCGCCATCAACATCCTCGGGCAGGTAAATCTTCTTAAGAATTGCATTTGCTTCTTCCTCCTTACCCTATTACATTATGGAAAAGAATAACAAAAGTTAACATTGGTTACTTATCATATACACTTGGTGCATTGGTAAGAAAAATCCTTTCAAAAATATGAAAATGTGATGAAATTTGATTACAAATGATGAAGATTGATGAACTAACCTTTCGGTATAGCCAACGAGGTGATTCTGGAAGTGACAACATTAGTACAATTTGAATCAAAGCAGGTGCGGCTGCTACCCCTAACATCCACCTCCATGTCCCTTTTGCCTGAATGAAAAATTACCCAACCAATATTTTAGCACATCACCAAATTAAACAAAAGAACACTAGAAAAAGTTCAGACATCCATCACTTTTTAAATGTAACTACTATGATAAATCTCACCAATAAAAACTAAGAAAATTTATATACCATGAGTATGCACTACTCTAGTAAAAAGTTGACGTGTCCTTAACTACCCGCTAATATAAGTGTTTAAATTTGTAAGTAGCCTTAGTATTAGTTCCAAGTTTTAACAAATAGTCATTTTAGTATCTTAATCCCTAAAATTATAAGCATCAGTCGTATTTTCTCGAATTTAAAGACTCATTTAATTAAAATATCATATATTTTTTTTTTAATTTGTGCTTATAAATTTAAGGGTTAAAATAATAATTTTCTTAAGATTGGAGATTAATACTTTCAAAGCAGAAATGGATGTTTAGTTAAAAAAAATATTGTGATAAAACAGTTAACAAAAGACCTCGGAGAATAAGAAATATTGTTACACTAACACTACTCATTTATATATGCATAATGTAATTTGAACATTTGGAATTGACATCTGTTTGTCTTATATATAGAAACAATTGTTTATACAGTTGTTTCTGCATATAAGACAAACTTATATCAATTGCATATGCCCAATTCTGGATGTTGAAATAACATACTCATTTATATATATCACAATGTCGTACTTGGAGATAAATAAAATATGAAAAAAAATTCTCACATTAGTGAAAGCCAGGTTGATGAGGTAGGAAAGGAACTGTCCTCCGGTTATAAGAAAACTGTTAAGACTAACAAGAGCTCCTCTAACTCTAGTTGGAGAAGTCTCTGAAATGTACAAGGGTGATGCCATTGAAGCCATTCCTACACCAAGGCCAACAAATACTCTACCAACAAGGAGAATAGCTGGATTTGTAGCAGCAGCCATGATAACAGAGCCCATAAAAAAGAGGGCATCTGCCAAAAGAATTGCTACTTTTCTTCCAAATCTATCGTTAATCCATCCACCAACTGCAGCTCCTATGATTGCTCCAGCAATTGCCATACTAACTATGGCTTCCTGAGATGTTTTAACACAGTTCACAATTTGCTCATTATTAGTATACATACATACTTTAAAGTTTAAACTCAGATCAGCATAAGTTTGTTTTACCAAAAATGAAAGGACCATAGTTATAATTTAATTTCCATGCCATAAGAGATCATAATTATGTCCTATAGTTGCCTTCTAGATTTTGTGGCATCCATTTATATTTTAGTCAACTTCAAATGAATGACAAGATGAAATTAAAATCTAATGACAAGGTGAAGAAGTATTAAAATCTAATGACTGTTGTTATTAGAAATGAAATAGAGTTAATGAAGAAATTTTTTCATACTTATGACATAGAGTCTGACTTTTGTTATTAGCAGTACAAGATGAAATTAAAATCTAATAACAACAGGGAAAAAATTTCATTTCTTTAACTTTTGTTGTTATGAGAGCTTTATTTTGGTGAGGATCTCTCCGCTCCGAGGATTATTACTATGTAATAAGCATGTATGATAGGTTAATTAAGTCTCCATGTTTTATTTAATAAATAGATTTTTTTTAAAAAAATAAAATTTATTACTCTTTCCATTTCAATTTATTTGTCATCTTAGGAATTTCAAACGAATTAAAAAAATAATTTACTACTTTAATTTTCAAGAAAAGAATAAGAGAATTTTATTATATTACTCTCACATTACATTAATTATCACACATTTCAAAATGTTTAAAAACAAGGTTAAAATTGAAAAAAAAAATTAATGTATCTCAAAATCCTAAAGTGACAAATAATTTGGAACAAATTAAAAATAATAAAGCGATAAATAAATTGAAATAGAATAACCCTATGCTAACTATAAAAAATTATAATTAAATCCCTAAAGCATAAAATTAGTAAAATCAGTATAAAATTGTTTTCGAAATATAGAGATCTATAAACGCACTTTTAAACTAAGAATTTCTTTTTTGTTGTTATGCTTTCCAATATACCCAAAAGAAAAACTATAAGAATTTTTTTAAAAAAATTACATGAAATAATAAAAGGAATGAGGCAAATTTCATGGGCTCACTAGTCGAAGTTCAATTTTGCTCTGTGTTAAGTTTGGGAATTATTTTTTATCTCCATTTAATTTGGTGACCTTCTTTACACATATGTTGGGGATTAGTATATGTGCAATTTTTTATTCAGCTTGCAAATCTAGAGCTAATCTCCCAGTGTATATGTAAAACAATGCACATACGCTAACTCTTCAATGTACATATAAAAGAGAGCTAACAAGGAATTACGGGTAAAAAGAAATGAAAAACCATTAAATTTTTCAGTCTCCTCTTCTTAAAAAGGGGAACCATCCCTTTTTTTTATCTATACTTTTAGCCAATGATCGATTGCCATCTTATAATACATCAACGGTTATCATTTTAGATTGGAAACCTGTGAAACCCATTACAGAGAATTTAAAATTTTGAACTACTGTTGCATGTATCACACGTGACAACAGAATATGCATAAAAGTAGCTTAACAAGTATGATATTTTGGGGTATAACCTCCTTTCTTATTTTTTATTTTTCTCGAAAAACTCATTAAATTTGTAAAATTAAACTTTAATTAAACTCAATCTTTTCTAAAGTCCCAGTAATAATTATAATTATAGAAGTAGTTTTCAAAAAATATATAAAATATTTATATTTCTTTGTTTTTTTGATTGTCCACTAGGTTCTTCAGGTATTACCTAGGTACATACGGATCTGACCCAGGTCGCGTGCCTGGCTATGACAGATGAGTCTTTCAACATGAATTTTCTGCATCCACAAAGAATCGAACTCGAGACCTTACTTAACCGAGACCGACCCGCTTAACACTTGTCCCAACTCATGTTGATAAAATGTTTACATTTCTAATGCTAACACAAAACGTATCAACTAATTTTCTTTAAATTAAAAAAATTATGTTTTTAGTAAAAAATGACTTACATTTAGGATCGAAAAAAATAATTTTTACAAAAACAAAAAATATAAGCAATTTTTTTATGACTCTACAAAAACATATAAATAGAAAAGTTAATTTTTATTGAGAAAAATGTTATTAAATTCATTAATTAAAATCAATAAAAAGTTGATGTTGATAATTTTTTTAAATGGGGTCCTAAAATCATGTTATAATACAATTTATAATAAATTGATGACAGCATTTTGTATCAATAATTAATCTATATGATGAATAAAATGCACTACTAACTAATCTAAAACAAAATATTATTTGATATATTTTTCAAATTAATCTCATATCATTATTTTTATTTTAAAAAGTGTTAAATAAATAAAAATGTTTGTAAAAATAAGTAGTTGGATACAATTAGAAATTTGAATGCGACTATTTTAAGAATTTTTTTAACCTCAATCTCAATCTTGTAGACTAAGAATAAAAGGTTTAAAAAAAAGATATTCTTTAAAATCAAAGATTCAATATTCTAATAATAATAGACTTAATTTTCTAATTATCAATTTTTTCACTTTTTATCTTAAGTCTTAGAGATATTTTTGAAGAAAATATTTTAAAAAGAAAAAAAAATTATGAGAAGTAAATACATTATCTTTGTCCTTAAATATAAGATTTTTTTTGACATTTTTAGTTTGTCCCTATTTATAAGATCTTATACCAATTTTCAATAACAATTAATTATTTTTTTTACTAACACCCCTATTTATTTAATAACTTTTAGATTTTCAAAGTTATTAACAGGGGTAGTTTTAAAAATATATATCAAATGTTTATATTTCCAATATCTTTAACTAAATTAACCAACTTTTTTATTGAACATAAAATTTGCCAAAAAAGTCTTATATGGAGTACTCCCTCTGTTCCATTATCTTGGTAAAAAATGCAAAAAATTTTGTCCCATAATAGAGTAAAAAAATAAATGAAAAATCTTAAAGATTGTATATTGTATTGATGATTGATAAATAAGTTAGGAAAACACATTTAAAGATTTTTTATAGACAATATTGCAATATGTATTAATTGTAATAATATAAAAATTTGTATAATATCAATTTATAATTAATGAATGAATCATGCATTATATTAAATAAATACTCTCTTATTTTCATTAACTTGTTAACTTTTACCAAAATAATGGGATTGAGAGAATATAAGAAATACGAAATGGAGATCAAAATTTCGACAATGGGGGCCAAAATTTGAAACTCGATATTGAACAGGTTGAATTGCAAAAGAGCCCAACATTACAGCCTATATTAGGTTATAAAAAAAATGTGGACTGGTCCACTTCTTTTTGGGAATTCACGGTAAAATCGCTCTTGCTTTGTTGGGCATCACGCCAATTGGACGAACCGAATATCATGGCTACAATTGTTGACGCATGACATGATTGGGACACTTGTCTACTTCAAAGGAAAAAAAAAAACAATTTGGTCATATGAAATACGGAGTAAAAATAAAAATAGTAAATGTATAGATTATCCAAAATACTCCCTCTGGTCCTGTTTATGTTTTTTACACCCACAAAGAAGAGTGGATAAATTTGTTAGTGATATTGAAAATGTAAAAATTTGATATACTTTTTTAAAATTACCCTTATAATTATTATTGAAACTTTAAAAAGTGTTGACTTTATAGGAGTGTTAATGGAAAGAAGTAATTAAATATTATTAAAAATTGAAAAAGAATCTTATAAATAGGACCAAAATAAAAACCTCAAAAGGGTCTTATAAATAAGACCTGAGGGAATATATTTTTGTTTTTGGTGATAAGATTATCCAAAATACTTAAATAGATCTCATTCGATGAAAGCGGATCAGGTGTTATATCAGCTGAAACCAACTTATAAATTAAGGAAGCAATTTTTTTAAAAAAAAATATATCAATCCTAAAACATAAAAATTATTCAACAAAAATGATACATGTATATCCAAATTCCATATCAATATCCTGCATTCTTTTTTCCAAAGAATATATTAGATATAAGAAATATGTGAATTTAGATGAGTTTCTTTTATATTTTTTTTTATAAAAACAAGGGTAGAAATATAGATGTTAAATTTACATATACACGTAATTATTTCAATTATTGAATATCATGTCTAAATGGATAATTAAATTTTTTATATTTTTATGTAACAACTAAAATTTTTTCGATCAATGAATGCTGATTTGAATAAGTAATTGAGGTTTGATTCTCAATTTTTGTGTACCAAAAAATGTCATCCAAACATGTCCCACCAAATAACATTTAAAGGGATTGGTTATCGTGCTCGTTTCAATAAATACTCGGATACCGAAAAAATTCCCCAACCTGTTACTCCATCCGTTTCATTTTAAGTGTCTTTTTAGATTTTTGTACATAGATTAAGAAAGTGTTGATTATGATGGTTATTGTAAGTTTTATGTGTATTTTGTCAAAAATACCCTTATTTAATATTTTTATTTTGTCAATGCATTATTACTAGTATTACAAATTTCAAAACTAAAACAACATTAAATGTAAGAGTAAATAAGGAAAAACAGTATTAAATGTTGCCTAAATTTGGTAGAAAGACATTTATTTTAAAACAAAATTTTGATGTTAAAAAGACACTTAAAATGAAACGAAGGGAGTATTTGGTAAAATTATGAAAATAAAAAACAGCTTTACGAACAAAAAAAGTATGCATTTTTTTCAGCATCACGTTGGACTGATGTTATTTGTGAAAGAAAATTTGAACATAGAAAACCATACATTTGTTTGGTTCTGCAACTTGTGGCTATGGACAGATAACTTGTAAGGGCATTAAAATCCAATAAAGAAATTCACAAGAGGTTTGATTTGACTGTAAGACTTAGATTTAAAGGTAGAGTGGCATTACCTGCAGCCAAGTCTTCCTATCTACTGCTTTGAATTCATCTCTGATATACAGAAGAGCCCCAGATATAACTCCTGCAGATCATATATAACCAACGGTGATCAACCCCAACCCCAACACTAATAATATTTATTGAGTGATCTAGTATAACACTAAATTTGGAGAAATTTGCTGACACCTTGCTGCACCATAACCCAAAAATACATGAACTTAATATCATAAAAATTATAATCATTTTGATGTTGGCTCGGTTCGGCAACACAAGCTAGGAGTTTTTTAGCTAGTTAGGACCTTTTAGATTCAGTCAATAAGCTACTAGCCCCGTTAAAAAAGAAGCTTATAGCTTTTAAAAAAGGAGCTTGTAGCTTTTGAAAGCTAGCTTTTAGAAAGCTACTTGAAGTAGCTTTCTAGAAACTAAACTAGCTTTCAATAATTCATATACCAATTATATCCTCAAACAAAATTCAAAATTATTTTACTACCCTTTAATTAATTATTAATTATAATTTAATAATTTTGTTATAACTAAGTAATTAACTACGTAATTAATAAATTAAAAAATGAATTTAATTAATTATAATTTAATAATTTTTATATTTTATTAATTAATTAATAAATTAACTATCTATTTAATAAATAAAGAAAAATTTTTGAAAAATTTAAAATAATAAAATGTTGCATGTCCTTTTTGATCATTTAATAACTTTTAGCTACTTCAAAAGCTAGTTTTGTCGAACAACACTATTTTAAATAGTCAGCTAAACAGCTATAAGCTCTCAACTACAAGCTCACATCTCCTAACTAGCTTAACAGCTATAAGCTAGAAGCTCACAGCTACAAGTTACAAGCTCACAGCTACAAGTTAGTTTTGTCGAACAAATCCGTTGTAAAAAAAAATGCATGTTCATGTCATATTTTTCCAATATATTGGCAGCAGCAACAACAACCAAAAAAATCAATAAAATATTAAAAATAATATTGTTTTTAATAATTTTCCACAAGATAATATTTAAAAATTATAATATAAAGTATTAATCAACCAAAAATATGTGTAATATTAAACTTAAAATTATAAAAAAAAAAAAAAAGTTATTATAATCATGACGATAGTGTATGCTGACGTGAGGAGAAATCCAATTAAAAGTTAACCTATGATGCAGAAGTGGAATAATTTTTAGAAAGCATTACTCCAAATAGAAAACAAGCACTTGTTTATATATCAAGGTTAGAAAAGAACATGAAGAAGCTAACACATATAACAAGGGATTTGTTGCTAGTTAAGCAAGTGGTTGGGAGTTCGATCCCAACTCTTGTAAATATAAGAGACTTTGCTACCGACAATGTTAAAAGAATTAATCACTCAATTGCGTGGATAAATACTTTGATATACCAAAATAAAAAAGAAAAGAATATGGAAAGCACCATGACTTAGGTGCTTATGTGAAAGAGAAGAAAAGAGGGTGAGAAATAGACAAATGAGTAGTAGTATATAGGAGAGTTAGAAACAGGGGAAGCAAAACAGAGAAGCTCAAAGAAACACTGGATTGGTGAAACAAAGAAAAAGGTGATTAGTTAATCTTAGTTACCAGTGTCATAACCAAAGAGAAGGCCACCAATTCCAGCAGAGAAAGCAAGACGAAGAACATAAGGGTTCTTCCATGACAGAGACAAACATTCTCTGAAAGCAGACATATCAGCTTCTGGTATTCCTCCTTCCATGGTTTCTTTCTTTTGTTGCTGTTCTTCTCTTGAGGAAGAAAGCCACCCAAGCAGAGAAGAGGGTATAGAGAATTTATGAATTGAGTTACTTCCAACGTTGTTTGTTGAGTAGAAAAAGCAAAGAGTTGAGTTAGGGAGATGAGAGGCACAACATTTGTTGTGTATTTATAATAGTAGAAAAGCGTGGGATGGCAAGTTTGGACACTAATAATGGACTTCATGTCAATTTTGGTTATTCTTTTTTTTTTTTTTTTTTTACTTTTGGAGAAGTTGGAGATCATCAAAGTGAGTTTTGTCTTTGTCAATAAAGTTTTTTTCATATTTATGACAGGGATCAAACCCCTAACATCATGGTTAAAGAACTCAACTTCTACCAATTGTGTTGGGTCTTGTTGGTATTATTTTTTATTGGCTTAATTATGTCACAAGTCCTGAAGTTTATGATACTTTTTTCAAATACCCTTATACTTTTTTTTCATTTCAATGTCAGACTCCCTGAAGTTACCTCTGCTACTAATTCTTGCCAATTTTGATAGACATGTAACATCAAAATCCGAGTCAAAGAAGCAGAAGGTTGGTCATGTGGTGCTGCGTGATGTCAGACGGGCGAAGACAACCGCCCTCTTCAATTTTTTTTCTTCTTTTTTTATTTAACTAAAAATTTAAAAATATTAAGTTTTTTAGTTTTTTAAATTTAAAAAAAAAAAAATCTTCATCCATGAGACACCAGGTGCTT
This sequence comes from Crotalaria pallida, assembly GCA_037953625.1. NCBI lineage: Eukaryota > Viridiplantae > Streptophyta > Magnoliopsida > Fabales > Fabaceae > Crotalaria > Crotalaria pallida. The sequence continues at coordinate 42,864,489 of CM075650.1, read as the reverse complement.
AACCTCATGTGTCTGGTCAAGATTCTGATGTTACATATCAGCAAAATTTGCCAAAATTGATAGTAGAGGTATATGACAAACCCAAAAGTAATTTCGAAAAGTCAGACATTAAAAAAAACATAATTAAGCCTTTTTTATTTTACATGATAAAAGATAATACGATATTTATTGGTCACACACTAAGCACCAAGCGATTATTCTAAAATAATATAAACTTTTTTCCCTTAAGCAAAAATTTGTGTTTAGAAAAAACCATGCTTGAAGAGCTAACTTTATTCCGTATTTGAATCATTTAAGTATTTCTTTAACTCACAAGTTACAACTTACAAATTTTGACTATTTGATATTTTTAATAGTTCAAATATAAAGAGATTTAGAGTTTAAAAAAACTGAATTAGAGTGAATCATATAAAAATTGAGCTATGAGATTCAAATCCACTAACTCTACTATATGGTGATGTTTTTGGCTCAAGCATAATTTTTTTTTTGTTTGCACCCTGGTATCCGACCCACTGGGCCGACTAATCCATTTCGAGGGGGGTCCCGGGGTTAAGGTTTTATTCTTCTCCCAACGTTGTTGCGGGGGATCGAACCGTGGTTCGCCCTACCAAGTGCAGCCCCTGACACCACTGCATCAACAGCTCGTTGGTGGCTCAAACATAATTAATTGCATTGAATAAAGTAAAAGTTCTGGACCAAAATTTTTCACAAAATAAATAGGTCTTAAAGTAGAAGGAATAAAAAAAAAAAAGGACAAAAAGAGAGGTGTAAGAGGAATGCGTAATCTTGCTAACTCTTTTTATCATGTAAAGGGTTAATTAAGTTTTTGTTCATGTAAATAGGGTCAATTTTATATTTAGTTTCTTGAAAATTTTTTGTGGGATTTTAATCTCTACAAAATTCAAAGTTTTGGAATTAGTCCCTTCATCTATCTAGTTCGGTTAAGTGTTGATGTGGCAGATAGAAATTCACCAAATCGCTTGTCTCGTGCACCACATATGACACATGGTTTTTTTTTAAACTTTTTTTATTCGATTAATAATGGAAAAATTCGAAAACAAAATCGGAAAAAGTTGAAAAAATCAGAAATAATCAAAAGTGATGGAAAAATATATTTATATTTTTTCAGTATTTATTGAATATAAAAAAACAAAATTTACATGTCATATGTGGTACATACAGCAGTCCTAACATATATTTAGGTCTAGCATAACAACACTTGAAGAAACAAAATGGATGGAGGAATTAATTCCAAAATTTTAAACTTTGCGGAGACTAAAACCTTGCAAAAAAATTTCATGGACTAAACATAAAATTGACCTGATTAATAAGGATCAAAAACTTAATTAACTCTTACTAAAAACCTTTTAATCATTGGTAATAATTTTTAAGATTTTTTTAACTTGAACTTTAAGGGTTGATAATAAATATCTTAAACTAGATATGATTTTATAAAAAATAAATAATCCCTCCGTCCCATTATCTTGGTAAAAAAAATGCTAAAAAATTTGTCTCATATTAAAATAAAAAAATAAATGAAAATCTTAAAGATTGTATATTGAATCGATGATTGATAAGTAAGTAAGGAAAACACATTTAAAGATTTTTTTTGGAGACAATGTTGCAATATGTATTAATTGTAATGATATGAAAATTTGTATAATATCAATTTGTAATTAATGAATGAATCATGCATTATATTAAACAGATACTCTCTTATTTTTTTTGACTTGTTTGACTTTTACCAAAATAATGAGACGGAGGGAGTATGAAATTTTATCTCTTCTAAATTTATCATTTTTAATAAAATTTAATTATTTTTAAATTTTTATTTAAAAATCAAGTTTAAGTAAACCTTAATTTCTTAGTGACCAATAATTGGTAAACCAAGCACATGATGCTTCGTTTTTGAGACCATGTAAAACATTTTGTAACACCCTATTTATAATTACCCTTAAATACCCATATTATATATTCATGAACTATAAATTTTCTTTCTTAGACATAATTAAAACTCCATCAATTTCCCAACCAAAACTCATATCATATATATCCACAAAATAAGTGTTTACATAACACCGACAACATCAAAGTCGTATACATACATCAAAATACATAATCAAAATAGTTTCATTGCCCAAAGTATACAAAATACGGTCTCATATTGACCCAACATAACTCATATACATAAACCTACTCTCCCTGTGAGTGAGAGGGAACCGCTCGGCCGGGGGTCGTGTAAGCTCATGCTCCGAACCTGTAAAAATAGCAAGGAGGTGAGCATTACACAAAACTAAGGGAAGCAATTTCTAATATGACATACTAAGACATCAAGTCAACCACAATTAGCCAGTTAAACACATACTCATATAACTCACATTATTCAATCCGAGGCATACATCAAACACAACCTTCAACATATATTCAATTTTCACCTATCCTTTTCTATTCTTTTACCTTCTACCTGTTCTTGCTTATTTCCTTCCCTTTTATTCTCTCTTGTATTCATTTATCATGTCTTAGTTTCTTTTCATTTTACCATTTTTCCTCTTTTCCTTTTCATTTCTACCTTTCATATCTTTTAGAAAAACGCACATCCCATGTACGTCTTACACTTTTCCTCTTTTATGAAACGTACACCCCATGCACGTCTTACACATTCTTTTGGAATTATGAAGTGTCCATCATAGCATACATCATCCCATGATGCACGACTTACAGAAGCGCATCCCATGCGGCTTACACAATCATGGCATACGGCACCCCACACGTCTTACATGACCTGGAGCACAACATAACCGATTCCGTTAATAGGAATCTTGTGTGAGTCATTACTGCGTACATCATCCCATGATACCCGTCTTACAGAAGCCATCCCATGCGGCTTACACGATCATTGCTCACGGTCCGCTTGCGGCTTACAGCACACATTCTCATGCGCGGCTTATTGCACCCAACCGTGATGTCTCTAACATGACCCGTCTCACACAACCATTGCTCATTACTTATCTTCTCTTGTTATAATGTCTATTAGCTAATCATATTTACTTAAGCATATACATGCATTTACCATAGTAGTTCATGATATCAAACATTCACATATACACAAATAATTCAGTGGGTTCCTTTTGTCCATGTTATTTTCTAACAATAATCTATATTCACTATCCTACGTTTTAATACCCTAAACTAACACCCATTGTTAGTACTCATTATGAGCACACTAGAGACCCAAACCTAAGCTAGGGTAACACCCCACCCCCTTACCTCAAACCGGCAGAACATCTACACAAACTCTGAAATTCCAGCTGCACCCCTTTTTCCTAGCTCCTCAAGCTCCCACCGAGAAACTGCCGCTCGAACAGTGAAAGGAAGGAGGAAGAGTTCAACTCGTGCTAGCTTATACTCATGAAAAGGGGAAGAATACGAATTACACTCTAGTGGGATCTGGTGAAGGACGAAAAGAGTGATAATGGAGGTTCCCTCTTGCTCTTCATAGAGTTTGCGAAGAGGAGAAAGAGAACATAACATTTGATGTTATGCTGCTTGGGTTTGTTTTTTGTGGTAAGAGGAAAATAAAAGTGTGGCTGACATGATAAGCTTCTCTGAGAAGCTTCATAAAGGTGTGGCTGAAAATGAATGGCAAGGTGCTATTACGGATTTGCCCCCAGATATTTTGCTAGTTCACACCACAAGGCCGAACAGCATACCTGGGAGGAAAGGGTGGTGCACTGGGTGCGGAACAGCCTGCAAAGGCCGACTCTCTAAGATTTTCTCAACATAACAACGACGAAGACATGAGGACTGACTCGAACCTCGGTGCTTGGCTTAAGGGCGGCATCTCCTCAGAAAGAGAGACACTGAAGACACGAAGTCACGACCTGTAGAGGTCGAACGACACAACGCTGAAGCGAGATCGGTTCTGCTAGGCTCGGTTACAGCTTGGTAAAAGATCGGTTAACATGCGGTAAAAGATAACTGCTCGGATCTCTTAGGCCCGGCATGGGATCAGTACATTGAGCTCGGCTACCATGAGCTCAACACTACCTACTCGGATTAACTCTTGGGTCCTCATGAGTTCGGATAACATGAGCTCGGCACAATAAGCTCGGCTTGGGATACTGGATGCTAATCAAAGGTCGCCTGGGGAAATCTCTTGTTGGCTGATAAAAGGCCAAACCTATACTCGGTTTACACAAGGCAACATTCTATGGCCAAAAGGGTAATGCTAAGAGCCGTCTTGACATGGTCGGCGGCTCACTGAGAAGGGTTATCGACAAGGTGAGGTCAGTTCAACAGAGCTCAGAGCTAACTGCTCGGCCCCCCATGAACTCGGATCTTACGCTTGGGCTTACATGAGCTCGGATCTGACGAGCTCGGATCTAGCTATCTGGTCAGACGCTACTCGACTTAAGATGGTTAAGACGGGATCCGCAACCCTGAACGCCGCTCGCTGGTCGGCAAAGATGGAAATTGGTCGGATCTGACACTTAAACTCCCTTATCTTTGGATACGGCTTAACTACTTTATAGACTGGTTGAACTCGGTTACCACCCCACGGCAATCAATTTCAACAACAGACTTTGGGTTTCTATCTCTATGGCATATTCCTCAACTCCTATACTCGCTTTGGCTATGGCTGCCTCACTACATCCCAGCTGACTCTTCACATTAAGCTCGGTTCTAACTCAAATCTACCAAACTAAGCTTGGGGTAAGAATTTGGGATGTTACAATTCTCCCCCACTTACAGGAATTTCGTCCCCGAAATTTAGGTTGGTTCAAGTGAAGGTATATCCACCACTTAAACAGGACCTCTAACCATGGAACCTAACACTTTCCGGGCTCACTCCCCCACTCAAGAGGTTCCTAATTCCCTACTCTTTGGTGTTTCTCTGGTGAATGTTCCGCTCAATCCACCCAAAGATGTTTCATGCTAACACCTTCTTTCCTCAACACCAATGCGTTCGGTTGGGTTCCTGGTCAGAATTCCTACTAAGGCAAGCTCAAGGTTCACTAATTCGAGACTCAAATAGGCATGGACAGATGACTATCACCCTATAGTGGATAGGCACCCTATTTGTGTAAGCTCAAGGTTCACTATAGTGGATAGGCGGTTGCTGGGAGCATTCGTCGATAGATGGTACGAGGATACGAACACGTTTCATCTCCCATGTGGGGAGATGACTATCACCCTGGATGACGTGTCATCTATCCTGCATATCCCGGTGACAGGGGTTTTGATCGGTTGGGATAAACCCAATCAGGCAGAGGCAATGGAGTTGATGACTGTGTTGCTTGGCATGGGCCATGCCGAGGCTACGAAAGAGGCAGTGGACATTAAAAGTGGTGCAATAAGGTTCAACACACTGAAGGATGTGTACACCAGAGCAGTTGGGAGCCGACGATTTAATATTGCGGCTAGGTGTTATCTCCTTTACTTGGTGGGTAGTACATTGTTTGCAGATAAGACGAACAATTCTATTGGATGTCACCTATTGCGCGCCTTGGACGACCTCACAATAGTTGATCAATACGCATGGGGTGCTAGTGCACTAGCGTATTTATATGACCACTTGTCCTTCGCCAGCAAGGCGAATAAGGTCTCTTTGGCCGGCTACATGTCTTTGTTGCAGGTAAACAAATATAAATTCATTATATTTCTTAAAAATCATTATGTTTCTTTAAATTCATTATGTTTCTTTAAAAAATATTTAAAATAAGTAATTGATGGTTTATTTGCAGGCATGGATACTGGACCATTTTCCAATCATTGGTCCATGTGCTATACATAGAGGTGATTATGACAAGACCATGCCTCGAATATTCAAGTGGAGTCCATAGTTGTCCGTGTCAAACCATGAATACACATATCGCATGTTTCTAGAGAGGCTCGCTGTTGATCAGGTTGTATGGCAGCCCTATGACCCCGAGCACCGAGATTCCCGCCCCTTCGAGGAGGTAGCTTTCTATTCCGGACATCTGCGATATGGAATGATGCGTAGGGTTTATCTTCCTGATAGGTTTTTTGATCACTCTCTAGCAAGTATACTAGATCGGATAGTAATATAGTCAAGGAAGACCATATATCGTTCCCACAGAGACCAAGAATTATTTAATCTATTTCTACCTAGGAGTAATTAAAAGTAAAATCTATTAAATTTCAGATTTAAATAAATTAATTAGGAGGATGTTTTTCTGCTGAAAAATAAATAAAAACTACTAATCAATGGGTGAATGGTGGTTAGGAACTAGTTTCATTAATTATTTCATTTATTTATCATAAATCAATGTTTTCCATTTAAATCAAGAACTAATTCATAAAATTAGTAATTCCTAGATTCCTCTAATGAAATTACTGTTTATTATTCAATTTGTTAAATCCTAATCCCTTAAAAATATAATCTATTGAATGACCATGATTAAGAACAATGAATTATCAAGAGTTAAATAAAAATCCAAAAGTATTCCTACAAGTTGAACCCTTATATTGTTTAATTGCATGGCCTATTTTAAACCCTAATTTTCCAATTCAGATCTAAAAATCCATAACATGAATTAATCAAGTTCATGCATAACAATAAAAACACAATTAAACACTTGATTTAAAAACTGAAAAACATTAATCCATATAAATAAACTACATAATCAAATCCACATGTTCCTAACACAAGAGGGTTTAGTTACACATCACAGAGAAGAAGAACAAATAAGAATTAAAGTAATTCATTCCTAAATTACCACTAATCCTTGCTTTGAATCTTCAACCTTCAATGGATTCCTCCTCCGAATGCTCTCCAGAGAATGCAATCTCCCTCAATGTTTTCTGATTATGACTCTCTAATCTCTCCCTAAACTAATCCTAAAAACATAAATAAGTAGATAAAATCCTAATCTTATCAAAATCCTTCAAAACTGATCAGAAATTGGCCCAATTGGGCTTTCTCGCACCTCGCGCGCTTGGGCGTGCAGACCAGCACGCCTGGGCGCGCTATGTCTGATGCCACAAAATTAACGCCGCACGCGCGCCTGGGCGCGCTAATCCCACGCCTGGGCGTGCTAGGGAATTTTCGACTCTGTTTCTCTCCGTTCTTGTGCCATTTTCAAGGTCTTCTTATGCTCTTTTCAGCTTCAATAATATTTTCTCCAATTAAAGCTCCGAAATATCTGAAACATACCCAAAACGGATCAAAACGTTCAAAGGATTCTAATAAACTAAAATTCCTAAAACTAATACAAAATACCTATATTTACAAGAGAAACAAGCTAAAACCCAAGCAAAAGGAAGTGAAATTAGGCCTTAAAATATCATATATTAGACCTTCATCACACCCCGAAACTTAGCATTTTGCATGTCCCAGGCAAAAGTAAAATAAAAATTCATAAACACAAGACTACCTTCTAAATCAAAATGTACAACACTTAATCTAAGACTTCGACTCATCAACACAGCCACATATTTACGCAAGCTATTCACATATCAAAACCTGGTTAAAGAAACTAAATAATTCAGAACTCAGAACTAGTGAACACTCTCAACCTCTCAGTGTGTATCTCTCATGTGTATCAAGGGTATAAATCAATTCACTCAAGTTCATACAATAGTTAAATGTTACCATAAGCTTGACCATAGACCCAACTCTCCAATGAAATTATTAAAAACATGCACAAATCAAAAGGTCTTTATTTTGGTTGTAACATGGCCAAGGCTAAAAGTGTTAGGTGGGATAAAAGAAAGAAAGGATGAAACTAAGGGCTAAAATGCAAAACAAATTTCCCTCTAAAAATTATGAATGAACAATAAATACTATGAAGACTCACACTCAAATCCCAACTATTTCAAACTTCTTCTTTTTCAATTTTAACTCTACTACTTCTTCCAAATACAAATTTTTTCTTATCATTCATCAATTTCAACTTTTTCTCAATTCTCATTTTCTTTTCTTTTCTTTTGGAACAAGAGTAACTCTATCACACTTTCACAATTTCATTACTTTTGAAATGTCCCTTTCTCAATTGCTCATTCAAAATTTCTTAGGTACTCACAAAAATAAACAATCAATGCAGGGTACCAAAGAAAAATCATATTTATATCAGGCTCAAAATGGGCAACTAAGGGAAACAAATCCAACAAAAATCTGAAGGCTACAAAAACACAATCCTAAATGCCTTAATCATTTTAATGCATGTAATCAATTATCAATCTCAAAATGGTCACTGGTCAAGTTCTAGAACACAAAACTAAAGAGAACACACTCATGAAAGAAATAGGGGTCTCAAATCAAAATAATTCAACAAATCATATACCCCATCAAAAGGCTCAAAATCTCACAGGCTAAAGTCAGTTCACTAATTTCAAGTTCTGAAAAACTTTGTCAAAATAACCAAATTTCAAAAATATTTACAGCTCAACAAATAAGTAACATGAATCAATGAGTCTAATCCTAAACTAAGTATATACACCTATCATCAGAAAAATAATCCTAAGTCTAGAATAATTTCAAAACCTCTACCTAAGACACAAACCACACTACAACATTTTTGGCTTTAGGCAACACTTAAATTTCAATGGTTAGAAAACCGTTGCCTATACATGGAATAAGCAACGGTTTTTCGTGGGTAGCCAAATAATACCAATTAGCAACGGTTTTTATTCATTTATGCTGCCAATTACTTCATATCAACATATCCTTCCATATAGGCAACGGTTTTTTAAGTGTTGATGGAAATGACCACGTTTTTAAACCGTTGCCTAAAACATGAAAAAAAAACCGTTGCTAATAATTGTTTTATATTAATATAAAGTTTCTATAGGCAACAGTGTATTAGAAAAGACTGCATTTTTTTATGTGTTGCCTAAACCTTCATTAAAAAACCGTTCCCCAAAACATGCTAAAAAATTGAGGAAGAGTAGAGCGCCTATGTTAAAATTTAGCGCCAACCTAAATCAAAACCCCAAATCATCAGAACAACTCTGACCTTCCACCTCTCACTCTCACTCGCGCTGCTTCTCACCCAAAGCACCTCCTCCACGGTTCCAACTCAGAAGCATCTCCTCCACGGTTCCACCTCCACGGTTCTCACTCCCCTCTCACTCTCGATCGCGCTGCTTCTCACTCCGAAGCACCTCCACGGTTCCACCTCCGAAGCACCTCCTCCACGGTTCTCACTCCCTTCTCACTCTCGAACTCTCCACGGTTCCACCTCCACGGTTCTGCCTTAGATGAGCACTCACACATAATCTCTGTTCGAGTTCCTTTCTCACAAGGATCGGTGAGTTCCTTTCTCAATCTCTCACTCCATGCTTCTGCTAATTCAGCTTTTAATTTTAGCGTTTCTAATTTTGATTTCTCTGTTTCCATACTTTTTTTGTTTGCATTTTGAGTTCTAGGGTTACAAAATTGATTCGATTGGTGGTTATAGGTCCTATAGTTTGTGCTTTAGGGTTTTGTAATTGATTATTCAAAAATGGTTTTTGGATTGTTTCACTGTTGTTCTGGCTTTGATTTGTTGTGTATGCAATTCTGAATTTGTAAAATTATCAACGATTGAGTGGGCAACATGTTCCTAAACTTAGAAAGTTTGCTCCTCTGCCTGCACGATGGGAACAAACAACCTTCATGTACCCACACTTTGCCATCATCCATATCATGTTCCTTCTTTAATTTTATTACCGAGGAATGTCTGTCTTCATTTAAAAACAATATAATACTATTTCTAAGTTTCTTTATTTTCTTCAATAGAACCAACTACCAAGGTCGCATGCTGCTAAATAAAGAAATGCAGAGATGAAAAGAGATGACAATAAATCTAACTAAAGTTGCAAGGATCTAGTCATCTAGTACAAATGCCAAGGTTTATCATAATCGAGATAATATATTTAACTTACAGTGCGAGTTTTACATGTCGTAAAGTTTAATGAGAGTCTTCAATGATAAACCATGTTGTAAAGTTTAATGAGAGTCTTCAATGATAAACCAGCTAGTTTAATGATAGTCTTCAGTGATAAATCTAACTAAAGTTGCAAGGATCTAGTCATCTAGTACAAATTCCAAGGATTAATGAGTCTTCAATGATGATGTAAAGTTTTTTACACATGTTGGGTTTGCACTAGTTTGATGTCATCTGTGTCATAACCGTTAGCCTCTAAGCCAGAGTTTATGATCTTTTTTGCACACTTTTGAGATTCAGGGACTAAATCCCACATAATACTAAGTTTAGGTAGTTAGATCACTAATGCAAATGAAATCAGATACCATATCTGAGAACTACTCCTTTAAATGTAGGTCCAAACTGAATTCTTTGATTAGCAGATGGCACTGTGACAACAAGTTTCAGTATTCATCAATCACTAATCAATGACACTTAGAGCACCTTCCAAAAAGATTTTATCAAAGTCTTCAATGTGCTACTTCCAAAATTTAAAGATTGAAAAATTGACTCTGGACTTGATCTCTAAAGCCATCAAAAATCTTATCTTCTTTTCCTTTGAGAACTCACTAATGCAGTTCTGTTCATTATCTGCTTAAATTTACCAAAGCACAATAATTCACATGCTGGAATAGTTACTTCCAATACACATAAGCAAGACGGATTTATTCCTAGTAAGAAGTAAGAGACATAGAAATTCTATATGCACTTATAAATAACTATGTCTATGATAATTTCTTGAATGGTACAACACAACAAAATTTCATACAAGCCTCATACTTCAAACCAATGTTTTGGCCTAAAGTTCCTTATTACTGAAGTCTTATACTAATAACAATTCTTGTTTCCATCCTCTATTAACTTTCTCAATAAACTCTTGCACTCTTCTCTTCAGCTCATCATCCTCTTCCTCTTCCTCTTCTTCTTCTTTGTTGCAATCATCATTGTCTTTAATTTCAGCTGTTCACTGCTAATGCTTCTGCTTCAGTGTCTTCTTCTTCTGCTTCTTGGACTTGTGATACTTGTGGTGATGATCCTATGTCTTTTTGAACTAGACACTTGGAGTTTGTTTCTTGTTTGTGAGTTGTATCCATGGACAAAGGGATTTCACTCTCTTGATGAACACTGATGAGGCTTGGCTTCAAGTCCACTAAGATAATGACAATGATCAAATTGCAAAAGCAGAAAATGAATGCAGAACTAGAAGCTGCTTGAGTGATGACTCTAGTATAGAATCTAACATGGTTGTGATGTGAACAACAAAATGAGGACTCAAACACAAAAGAAAAATACTCAAGAGTGAGAGGGACTGAGAGAGAGGGAGAGTATGTAAGAGCTAATAAGAACCTAAGAGCTTCTACTGTATATGCAGTTTTATGATCTTTACGGCATATTTAAAGCTTTGTTAGGATATATGCAAACGTGGAAAGAACCTTTTTTGAAGCAAAATTGAATCAATTCTGATAAGGTGTGGTGTGAAAGCTATTAGAATATAACAATATAATATAACTTTTGGATTATAATTGATGTACTAACTTTTTGTATGATAGTTGATGCATTAGGTTAAAATTCTGTTTTATCTTCTTTATTATATTGTTTGAGTTATTTTATTTTTCTGTTGACTTACTTGTGTTTAATTAGTGGAGAGAGTAATTTATTCTGTAATACAACAACTTAACTTTCTTGTATGGTCAATTTGAAAATTAGAAATCAATGATTGAACCTGGTACTAATCTTTTATCTCCCACGAAATTAAGTGTTTTTCATTCATTAAGCTAGCATAGCTCCTTTGCTAACAGTAAACAAATTTCAGTATTTTAGTTCTACATCTGATGCAAGTTTTAAATTTGTGAAGACATAGGTTTTATAGCAGCTTATTCATTATAAGCATAATCGGACTAGGATTCTATATGTTAAAGTTCAAGGTCCAGAATATATACTGTTTAATTTTCAGAATGTTTGACTACAGTATCTGCTCATCAAGATGTTTTAAGACTATATAGTTAAAAGAAGTTCTTAGATAAATTTAGAGGATCCCTATTGTAAATAAAGTTCTATCACACTTCAGATTTGGTTATATCTAAAAAAAAGATAGCAAGCCTCTTAAAATGGTAAAAATAGAATGATCAAATTGTAATAAGTACAAGGCAAAGTCACATAGGGCTCAACTCTGCAGCATGTTCACTGTGGCTTTGTTAACTTTAAGGATTACACCATTGAAAATATGGTGCAGAAAAAAATATAAGAATTGCCACAATGCTTTTATATAACAAAGATAAAGATTATGCTATTCTTTTCGTGCTCTAAAATGGATAGTAGACTCAAAATGCCAAGATATTAAATGTACCTGAATTTATCCCAAAGTTTTACAATTTTAACGCTGTGTTTTATAATCTCTGCTTTCTTGTGTCAACTTAATTAGTTTGATAGGGATCAATAATATTAACCTACTCCGGTAGTTGTAGTCTCCCCCTCACCCTGGAATAATCTCTAGTTTTGCTTAGATTATTATTTAGTTTCAAGCTTTGTCATTTTTTTATTATTATTAATTAAATGTATATCTGCAGTTTTAGGAGTCTTTGGTTTTGTAACGAAATGCCTTGATGTTTATGATTTTAATGGCGATCTTATTATTATCAATGAAAACAGCTTGTTTTTTTAGTCTTAATTTCTCTTCTCTTCCATTTTGAATTTTGGAACTTGCTTGGAGTAGAGGTGTGAGATAGATGCTAATTGAATGTGACTCTTCTTCTCTTGTTGTTCATTTGGTGTGTACTAGCTAGGAATGGCCAAGAGCACCAAAGATTACCATCGATTCTTGATTTGGTGTGCCTGCTTTGCTTTTTAAAAAATAGAATTTATTTCTTTTTTCCTTTAAACAGTACAAACTTTTTTATTGTGGAACTTTTGTTTTTGTTTTTGCTTCTATTTTTGTTCTTATTATTATTTTGCTCAGTTCCTGTTCTTGACTTCAGCATTCAACTCCACTTAGCTGCAGAAATTGACGTTGTTGATGACTTATACTGAAATACTGATTTTGAGATATCAAGCTCAACTGGTGCTGATTATGAGATATCATGCTTAAGTTAATGTGTAATGCGGTTGACTGCAGGGATTTAAAAGGGAAACAAGATTCACATGGAAATCCTCTACCATTGAGATAATCAACAAGATTGAAGAAGCCGCAAAACCTCTTGGATTTGGTGTGCAGAATAAAAAATACAAGGTAATAAGCTATAATTGAGCAATAATTATGAGCTTCTAACTCATGAATCTAGCTCTATTTCTGATAGTATTTTGTGAGATTAATAAACCATCACCTGTATTGAGGCTTGCAAATGTGAAAGCTGGAAGGAAAGGAAACCTTAATGTTGCCACAAAGGTACGTGATAGCCATTTTTATTATTTTGGTGATATTTTACCTTAATGCAGCGCAGTTATCAAAACCCTCCCTTCTTGTTCTAAACATGCACAATCCCTTTTCTCTCATTGCTGTAACCTTTTTAGCTGCTTGTGTTGTTGTCCTTCCCTTCTAGTCTCCCTGTTGTGGTTCCAGCAGAAAAGTCACTTCCTACGCATTCTTTTAAGATAACTACGTTCCAAAGGGTTGACTTCAATGAAGAAGACATAGTTCCATTGTTAACAAGTGAGAACATAATTTTATTTTATATGCTGCCCGCTCTCTTTTCCAGCAGGTAATACTATTGTTTTCCTTCAATTCCTTATATATATCTCATAATTTTACCTTAATTTATTAATAGGTTCATGCTTATGGTGCTGCTTAAATGCAGATTATTTATGCACATAGAAAATCTTTTGATGCGGATCAGTTTACTACAATTAAATCTATTTTTTCTTCTCTTGAGAAGAATATAGTTACAGTATGTTGTTTTTTTCCTCTGCTTGTTATGGTCCTCGAAAGCATTTTAGAATACATTCTTTAAGGCTTTACCATCTTTTCTTTAAATGCTCAGGTAGAAGTACTGATAGATTTCTCATCAATATCTAAAAAATTGAAAAAATTATGAACATGAGTGAAAGTGGAAAAAAAAACAAGAAGTTCTTGCAAATGGGGTTCCCTTTGTTTTCCTTTACCCTTTCATAAGAAAACTGCCAAATATTCACTCATGCAACTCCAGGAACAGTTGGTAATGTAAGGGTTATAGTTCTTCCCATCACAAGCTAGATGTAGCAGGATATATAAACTTCTTTCACCAGAATCTTGCTTTCGATTTATCTTTCCAAAGTGCTTTTTTTGTAAGGGTTAGACGATGTGTTCGCATTATATATGATCCATCAAGGTCTGATCAAAGTGTCCTAGCTCTAAAGGCCTTGAAGCTTAGCTTTCTGATTCTTTCATGGAACTGTATCGCAGCAAAATTTTTACTATAGATAAGTATGAATCTTCTTCTTGAGGTCATGCTTTCTTTAGGTTGAAGTTCAACCATTTGGTCACTTATTTTATTTCTTTTGGTGAAATAGATCGAGAAGAACTTATCATGGGTGGATATCTATGAGGAAATACCTGTAAACTTTCCTGAAATTTGCCATACCTTTAGCCTTTGAGTATTTTTTTTAATCTTTTTATTTGCTTGTTACACTTGGTTCCATGGTTTCGGTTGCTAATGCAAAATATAAGAATCAACTGCTATGAAGAGGTGTGTGTGTGTGTATATATATATATATTGTAATGATGTTTTGATTCTATATATATTCTTAACATATATATTTTTTTCATATTGTAGCAAAATTTGAATGTTGAGGAAGACCAAGCCGAAGATGAATGAGAAGGATATCATTGGCAATGCAAGAATATATATATATATATATATATATATATTATATGGATTATTTAAGCTTTGACTTTTTTTTTAACTTTAGAAAAAAATTATTATGTTATTTAGCAAGTACTTAATTTAGTCTTGTACTCTTTGGATTATGGAACAATATAATCTTATTTATAATCTTATGTTATTTTGGTATGTATAGTGATGATTATATTTTAATTCCATTATGTGTGTGTGTGTGTATATAATTTTATTTAAATAATTTTATTTAAAGTGTTGCATATAGATTGAATCTAAAATAAGTGTTGCCTATGTCAAGTTGACAATAGTTATATAACTGTTGCTGAAACATAATGCAACGGTTTTATCGGTGTTGCATAAGTTATTAATGTGGTTATTGCTGTTTTAAAGGAAAAGGCAACGATTTTCTAATCTGTTGCATATTCTGAACAATGAAATCGTTGCTATTTATAGTAAAACCGTTGCTGTTTATTAGGAAAAGGCAACGGTTTTATTAACAAAATCGTTGCATATTCCCAAACAAAAAACCGTTTCTATTTATAGAAAACCGTTGCCTATTATGTAAATAAAAACCGTTGCTGTTTATTACTCAAAGGGCAACGGTTTTTATAAAACTGTTGCCAAAAGCAAAAAACCGTTGCCTTTGACAATAGGCAACGGTCACCTAGAGAACAGACCGTTGCATATACTTTCAGCAACGGTTTTTGGGCTTTACGCAACGGTTTTGTGCCGTTGCAGAAAATTAAAAATGTTGTAGTGCCAACACCAAAAATGGGGAAATAATTCAGATCTGAAAAATTTTTATTTTGTATCCACTCCCCTAAACTTAAAGGTTGGCCTGTCCTCAAGCAAACTAAACTAAACATACCTATCTACAAAATAAAAAATTACATGGAATAAATTTGGAATACTTATTACTTGCATCTGAAAAATCAGCATTAACGAAAATGAGAAAACATTCCCCCCCCCCCCCCCCCCCCAATCTTAATATGAGTCATGAAAAACAAGTGCCCACAAATAGCACCTCTAATGGGGAAAATATTAACTTATATTTGTTACAAAATATATAGCTTGATGCAAATAACAAATAATCCAAATAAATAACCAAGCAATAAAACTAAAAAAAATCCTAAAAAGCAATTACATATTTTTGTTGCACAGGTACAGGGACTGGCTGTGATGGGGAAAAGAGCATAAAATATATCAAAATTAGAATTCCCCATTTTCTGGGAAATTCGCCCAGTGCGCGTCCAGGCGTGCAGAGCTGCGCGCCCAGGCACGCCAGGTATGTACCTGATTTTTTTTATTTTTTTAAATTTAAATTATATTAAAATGCAGAAACTTAAAAAAAATAAAATAACCTACACTAATTTCCTAAAAACTACTACCTAAATGAATACTACCTAAACATTGGGTTACCTCCCAACTAGTGCTTGTTTAACGTCACGAGTCTGACGGGTCACCTCCTTTCGGAGGCTAAGGGAACTGCATCTGGTCATTAAGGGAATTTTCAGCACTTGAGTGTTGAACCAGATTTAGTGGGGTGAAGCACCTCGCCGTACATGGTGGTTTTTCAAAAATATTTATGACACTTTGCTCACCATTGACACGGAGAATAACCTCTCCCCTAGGAACATCTATCACTGCCCCAGCTGTGGCCAAGAATGGCCTTCCAAAAATCAGAGGAATATTTTCATCCTCATCAATATCAAGGACAATGAAGTCCATGAGCAGTATGAAATCATTAACCTTTACCAAAATATCTTCCATCACTCCATAAGGACGGAGGATGGACTTATCAGCTAATTGTAATATTGCAGGGGTAGGTTTGATTTCACCTAAGTCTAGTGCATTACAAACAGATAAAGGCATTATATTTACACTAGCACCTAAGTCACAGAGGGCCTTACCAGAGTACTCCTTGCCAATGCTTACTGGAAGGTTGAAGCTTCCAGGATCCTTCATTTTCGGAGGCAGGTTGCACTTGATAATGTTGCTGCATTTCTTCGCAATTGGAAACGTCTCTTCCGAGAGCATTCCCTTCTTTCTTGTCAGCAAGTCTTTCATAAACTTTGCATACAAAGGCATTTGTGCAAGAGCCTCTGCGAATGGGATGTTTATGTTAATCCTTTTGATCATGTCCAGAAACTTGGAGAATTCCCTCCGGTCCTCTTCTTTCTTCAACCTCTGAGGATAAGGCACCCTCAAAGGTAGTGGAGCGGGCTTGGCTGATTCCCGGTTGTGATCCGCAGGTGGACCCTGCGTTTTCGATGCTCCTCTCTTGCCTTGCTCTTTTTCCACTTCTTGTTTCTTTTGTTCCTCGTCTTTCTTCTTTTCCGATGCAGTTGCATTACTCTTAGGAAGTGGCTCCTCATACGACTTGCCATTCCTAAGAGTCACTACCATTAGACTCCTTTGGATTGGTGACAGTGTCACTAGGAAATGTCCCTAGTGACCTCTCTAATAGCTGCTTTGCAAGTTGGCCCACTTGCACCTCCAGGTTCCGAATACTCGCCGCTTGATCAGCAAAGTTAGCCCTTGTCTCGTCCATGAATGTGGTCGTGTTGTTTTCTAACTTCTCCATTGCTGCTTCCCAAGTTGGTTTCTGAGGTTGCTGAGTCTTCATTGGTGGGTTGAGAGCTGGGTTGTTCCATGAGAAGTTCGGATGATTTCTGTAGGCTGGGGTGTAGGTGTTGGAATACATGTTGTTTCTTTGACCTCCACCGCCCACAAACTTTGCTTGCTCCTCAATGGTAGCCGGTGCCTTCCCCACATCTGGTGAGCAATCTCCATTTTGGTGATTTCCTCCACAGAAATCACACACCAGAGTGTTGACTGCAGCCACTTGTGTCTGAGCCATCTTCTTCACCAACTCAGAAATTTGTTGCTGAAGCTCTTTGTTTTGCTGAATGATTCTCTGGACTTGACTTGAGCCCAGATCGTTGTTCTTCAGAATCACCTTGTCAGAAACTGCTTGACTGCTATTGTAGGCCATTGTTTCAATTATCTCTTTTGCCTCTTCAACAGTCTTCTTGAGGAGGGAACCACCAGCTGCTGCATCTATCATTATTTTGTGTGACATTCTCAGCCCAAAGTAGAATAACCGGATTTGCATCCAGTCTGGAATTGCATGTGTGGGGCACCTCTTCAGCAACTAATTGTACCGATCTCAGGCCTCATGCAAGTGTTCACCTTCCTCTTGCATGAAGGAATTGACGTCTTGGCGCAGCTTGGCTTGCTTCCCCGCTGGAAAGAACTTGTCTATGAATTTTTTGACAAGCACATCCCAGCTGGAAAGGCTTCCGGGTAGCTGATTCTTCATCCACTGATAAGCATGTTCCCTCAAAGAGAGAGGAAACATTCTCATCCTTATTGCCTCCTCTGACGCACCCTGTAACATCCCGAAAATTAATATTAAATAATATATCTTTAGTATATAAATGTCTATTTAAGGATAGGATTAAGCCTTAGAAATTGTACAAGGTTAGAAGGGTGGTATGAACATAAGCCGACCTAGGATGTGAGATTAAGGCCTCGGCCCGATCCCGACCGAGCTAGATAGGATTGTGCGCATATGAACCGAGCTGGATGGGAACCAAACACAGAACCTGTTGCCCAGATCGATTAGCTGACCTCATCGCACCTCACACTCCTATCCGAGAAGGAAGCTCAGACTATTGCTGTTCCTAAGTGCCGAGCCGACTTACCCTAGCCGATACATCCTAGCTCCTCCGTGCCAGCTCATGTTGAGCTGTAGCCCTTTGGGATTCGTACCATCCATACTTTGTCCTTTTCATTCACTTTTGTACTATCATTCACTTTATGTCACTATCACTGCCTTATGTCCTTTTCAATGTACTGTTCATGGCTTCCTCAAGAAGCCAATGAATCTTGTCCACATATTCAAGCTTCCTCAAGAAGCCAATGAATCCTAGCCACACAAATATTTTCCCTAAATGAATAAAAGAAAGCCCGAACACCCCATAACACACTTTGCATTTCTCATTCTCTTCCTCCTACGAATCTCTCTCTCTTTTTCTCTTTCAAGTCCCAGCAACAACAAACCCTCAACACATCCTCTTTCCCCCTTCTCACTCACACATCTCCCTCTCCTCCACCAAGTCTCACAAACCGGAGACCCACCTTCTCTCCGTCCCCGCTCTGTTCCGGCGTCCCTGGACCGTGTGGCAGCCGGCGTGTAGCTAGGAAGAAGGGATTCGAGTGGTGTGAAGCTCACAAGGCCAAGGTCTAGGTCAAGGAAGTCATTCTCAAGCTCTCAACTCTTATCTCTCACGGTTTGAGGTAAGGAGTGAGTGTTACCTCTACTTGAGTTTGGGTTTCTAGGGTGTTCATAAAGGGTACTAAGAGTGGGTGTTAGATTAGGGAATGGATCTAGGTTAATGTAGAAAGAAAATGGTAAAAAGGGTAAAAGGGAACTAATAAATGAATTAGAAACATGAATTTGAAGTAGGGATGAGTATTGTTGTATGCTATATTTACATGATGGATTGGTTGAATGTTTTATTCTTATTGTTGTTGCTGTGGTATAAATGTCTACTGAGCTTTGATATTTATGATTCATGTCTGTGGCCGAGCTGAGTGACTTCGGTAATGGGTATGAGGAAATGGTAGAGGCAAGGTAGGAGAGATAAAGTAGCAAGGCAGAAAATGAGTAAGGTTAATGGAAAGAGGGAATGGTTACCGAATTTAGCCGAGAGAGAGGCCGAGCTAAGCAAATAATGAGATTAATGTAAAGAGGAATAAACTAAAGGGGGAGCCGAGAGAGGCCGAGCTAAAAGATGGTTAACAGGATAAGAGAAATTAAAGAGAAATGGTTGTGTGATCGGGTCATAGCAGACGCGTACCGGGTGCGTGCATTGATCGCGTCAGACGCATACTGGGTATGTGCAGCTGTAAGACGGGTACTGGGTACTCGCAGTTATGATTCACACAAGGTTCCGAGAACGGAATCGGTGGGATGTGTTCCTGGTCATAGCAGACGCGTACTGGGTGCGTGCATTGATCGCGTAAGCCGAGCATTGTGGTGCTCGCAGCTGTAAGACGAGTATTGTGGTACTCGCAGTTATGGACACTCCTTGCTCCATAGAATGATCGGCGGTAGTGCTCCTGGTCATAGAAGACGCGTACTGGGTGCGTGCATTGATCGCGTCAGATGCATACCGGGTATGCGCAGCTGTAAGACGAGTACTGGGTACTCGCAGTTATGGATGACACTCCGATATCCGACTGTAAATGGTGTAAGACATGCACTGGGTGTATGCATCCGAGAAGAGTAAAAGACTGTAAGCTATGTGAACGTAAAATAATGAGAAATGAATCCGAGATAGAGATGATAATCCGAGGTAAGAAAATGTGAACCGAGGTATAACTGATAGGTAATAGAGCTGTTGGATAATCATGTGAGCCGAGCTAAATTAGAGTGTATGATGTGAACTGAGCTAGATGAGATTGTGTGTATGTAACCGAGTTAAATGAGATAGTATGCATGTGATGTAGGGTTTGATTACTTGTGATTTATTTGCTAATTGACTACTTGTTTTTGGCTTGGTAGTTCGGTATGTCATTTTAGAAACTGCTTACTTAAGTTCTGTGTAATGCTCACCTCCTTACCATTTTTCAGGTACTCAGCCCGAGCAGACGCAGTCCCCGGCCGAGCAGGATCACTCTCCCTCACAGGGAGAGTAAGTTATTTAGAGTCAGATAGGTGGATGGGTCTTGGCCAGTTTGGCCGAGCTAGAACATTGTTTTGTATTGGGTCTCGGCCCGTTGGGCCGAGCTAAAACACTGATTGTATTTCGAATGACCAAACTGAATGTACCTAAACCTATACTTTATGTATTTGATGCATTTAAGTCTTCCGCTTTATTAACTCTGATGTTTTCGTTATAAATGGAAGGAAATATTATTTTGGCAAATATCATATCCCTTTCTTTTAAAAGAAATTTCAAATCCTAATTTTGGGGTAATTAAGGGTAATTATTATATAGGGTGTTACATTTTTGGTATCAGAGCAATTTCTCCTCGGCCTATTGGAGTTACAAAGGACTCCAGTGGTTACTCACCAAGAGAGTGACAAATAAGTAAAGTCTAGAAGTCTAAGTTAGACAATAGAACTCATAGGCATATATGTTTATATATATATAATTACTTGATTCTTCGGTGGTTAATTGGCTTTCTCTCCATGAACGAATAGCATGGCTGGGAGACGAGCTGATAACGACCTAATTGCTGCTGTGTTGGAAACTCTGGTTCAACTACAGCAGAACCAAGCGCAGGCTCAGCAGAATCAGGCTGAGAACCTCGCTCAAAACATCGCCGCAGCTGCAGCCCTTTAGCCCCAACCTCCGGCTCCGGTCGATATAGACTGGATGAGCCGATTTCGGAAGAACGAACCACCTAGTTTCGAAGGAGGATATAATCCAGATGGAGCTCAGAGATGGATCCAGGATATTGAGAAGATTTTACGATCTCTGCAACCTCCCTATGAGTACAGGGTGAGGTTGGCTGAGTTTGTGCTGGCTAGTGAAGCCGAGCACTGGTGGGATCAATAGAGCCGAGGACTGGAAGCGGCTAATGAGGTCATCACTTGGGATTTGTTCCGAGCTTGATTCCTCGGAAAGTACTTTCCCGAGGATGTAAGGAGAGAGAAGGAGCTCTCTTTTCTCAAGCTGGAACAGAGGAACTTGAGCGTTGGGGAGTATGCCGCTCAGTTCGAGGATTTGATCCGTTATTCAGGAAGCTACCGAGATGCTGATGAGCGTACCAAGTGCATCAAGTTTGAGTCTGGTCTCCGTGACGACATTCGGCTCGCATTTGAATATCAGAACGTGGTCAATCTCTCGCAATTGGTGAACATGGCTAGCACCTATGAGAAAGGGCTTAAGAGAAAAGTTGATGGAAAGAGGAACAAGTCGACACAGAAAGGAGTGGGTCCGATCAGAGGAAAAGGAGCTGTCCAGAGATCTGCCCCATATGTGAATCCGAACTCCAGAATGTCAACAGCTCCGAGGAGTGGTGGTCAAATGGTGGCTGTTCCTGGCCCGTATCCGATATGCCAACATTGTGGAAGGCAGCACCGAGGGGAATGCTGGAATTTGGATCCGAGCAAAACCAGAGGATCCTGTTTCCGATGTGGCAAGCCTGGCCATTTTGCAGCTCGGTGTACCGAGAATATTGTGAAGGAAGAGGTCAATGTGACCAAGGCTCATCAGACTGGTATTAACCGACCTATGCAGAGAGGCAAAGTTTACACTATGGATGGAGAAGAAGTGACTGATGCTGACGAACTGATCCGAGGTACTTGTCAAGTAAACAGTATTCCTTGTGCCGTACTATTTGACTGTGGAGCCACACATTCTTTCATTTCCCTTGACTGTATGAATAGACTAAAACTATCCCCAGTAGAAATGCCTTACAAACTATCCATTTCTACCCCAACCAATTCTTCTGTAATCACTTCTAAAATGTGTCTAGAGTGTCCTATCCAAGTATTAGGCAAAGACTTTAAAGTCAATTTGATTTGTCTACCCTTAACCAAGCTAGATATTATCCTTGGCATGGACTGGATGTCTCAACACCGTGTCTTACTCGATTGCCGAGAAAAGACCGTAATCTTTAGTGGCCCGTCTGTCGCGAAGTTAGAGACAACAAAGGAACCGACCTTAGACCAAATTCCTGTGGTCGGAGAATTCCCTGAGGTTTTCTCGGACGAAATGCCTGGCTTACCGCCGAATAGAGAAGTAGAGTTCAGTATAGACCTCCTTCCGGGAACTGGCCCGATCTCAATTGCTCCGTACAGAATGGCGCCTCCCGAGCTAGAAGAGCTTAAGAAACAGCTGGAAGAACTTTTGGCCAAAAAGCTAATCCGACCAAGCGTATCACCGTGGGGAGCCCCAATCCTGTTTGTGAAAAAGAAAGATGGTAGTCTCAGAATGTGCACTGACTATAGGAAGCTCAACGCGGTAACGGTGAGGAACAAATATCCCCTTCCTCGGATTGATGATTTATTGGACCAACTCAAGGGAGCGTCGGTGTTTTCAAAGATAGATCTCCGATCTGGATATCACCAAATCCGAGTCCGAGAAGAAGACATTCCGAAGACAGCCTTCCGATCAAGGTATGGGCATTTTGAGTACGTGGTTATGCCCTTTGGACTTACCAACGCCCCAGCTATCTTCATGGACTACATGAATAGAATCTTCCGACCTTACCTGGACTCGTTTGTGATAGTCTTCATTGACGATATCCTCATCTACTCCCAAAATCCGAGTGAACACGAGCAGCATCTGAGAATGGTGTTACAAGTTTTGAAGGATAAGAATCTCTACGCTAAGCTCTCTAAGTGCAGCTTTTGGCTCAACGAGGTTCATTTCCTCGGACATGTGATATCCGAGCAAGGTGTAGCAGTTGATCCCTCCAAGGTGGAAGTGGTACTTAAGTGGGAGAGACCTAACTCGGTGACTGAGATCAGGAGTTTCCTCGGTCTTGCAGGGTACTACAGGAGATTCATTGAAGGATTTTCTAAACTGGCTCTACCGTTGACCTCGTTAACCAGAAAGGATGCACCTTACCAGTGGTCTGGAGTGTGCAAACAGAGCTTCCAAGAGCTAAAGAAAAGGTTGACGAGCTCGCCCGTGTTGATCTTGCCCGATCCAACCAAAGCCTTTGACGTATTTTGTGACGCCTCGAAGCAGGGCCTCGGCTGTGTGTTGATGCAGTAAGGAAAAGTGGTGGCTTATGCCTCTCGGCAACTTCGGCAACACGAGCAGAACTACCCTACGCATGATCTCGAATTGGCAGCAGTAGTGTTCGCCCTTAAGATTTTGAGACATTACCTATATGGCACGAAGTTTGAAGTGTTCAGTGACCACAAGAGTCTCGGCTATCTGTTCGACCAGAAGGAACTCAATATGAGACAGCGCAGATGGGTGGAATTTTTGAAAGATTATGATTTCAACTTGCACTATCATCCTGTAAAAGCCAACGTGGTGGCCGACGCACTGAGCAGGAAGAGTCTTCACTTGAGCAACATGATGGTCTGAGAAATGCAGCTGATGCAAGAGTTCAGTGATCTTAACCTCGGCATACAGAAGAAGGAAAACAGTGTTGTCTTGGAAATGCTGCAAGTAACCAATGATTTTGTGGGTTTCATTAAAGAAAGACAGGCTGCCGACCTAGAGCTCCAAAAGCTATTAGAAAGAGCCGGAGACAAGGATGAACCTGACTTCACTAAAGGACCTGATGGTCTTGTACGATTTCGAGGCAGAGTTTGCATTCCCATGGAATTTGAAGTCCAAAGAGAGTTGATGGAAGAAGCCCACAAGACGAAGATGAGTCTTCACCCAGGTGCCACAAAGATGTACCAGGATCTGAAGAGGTTGTTTTGGTGGCCGAAGTTAAAGACCGATGTGGCCGATTATGTGTCTCGATGCTTGACATGTCAGAAAGCCAAGATCGAGCATCAGAAACCAGGAGGATTACTCAAGTCATTGGATATCCCTCAATGGAAGTGGGACAGCATTTCGATGGATTTTGTATCAGGTCTACCGAGGACGAGAGCAGGGCAGGAAGCCGTTTGGGTGGTTGTGGACCAACTTACGAAGTGCGCTCATTTCCTGCCGATCAGCATGAAGTACAGCCTAGAGAAGCTGATGCAACTGTACATCAGGACATCGTCCGACTTCATGGTGTTCCGAGCAGTATCGTGTCGGACCGTGATCCTTGCTTCTTATCTCGATTCTGGCAGAGTCTGCAAGAAGCCATGGGTACAAAGTTGAGGTTTAGCACTGCTTATCATCCCCAAACTGATGGACAATCCGAGCGCACCATTCAGACTCTTGAGGACTTACTGAGAACATGCGTGCTCGAACAGTCGGAAAGCTGGGAAACACTATTGCCGTTGGTCGAATTCACTTACAACAACAGCTTCCATTCAAGTATCGGAGTGGCTCCTTTCGAAGCCTTGTATGGTCGGAATATCAGAACATACAAGGCTAAACCTCAGCACATCAATCTTCACTTGAGACCGGACTACGTTCTGAGATCCAAATGGCTTTCGAATATCAGAACATCAGCAATTTGTCTCAACTGATCAACATGACCAGCACGTATGAAAAGAGCAGGAATCGGCGTGCAGCTGAGAAACGCAGCAAGAGTGCTCAAAAGACTGGAGGTCCGATCAGGGGCAAGAGTTCGGTGCAGCGACCAGGTCCTTACTCCCAGCCTAGATCAGGCCCGGTAGTGAGCACCTATGGTTCTATTCCGACTTGTCCCCACTGTGGCAAGCAGCATAGGGGAGATTGCTGGAAGTTGGATTCGAGCAAGAGGGTTGTGACCTGTTATAGATGTGGTCAGCCAGGTCACATGAGCATGAGTTGTCCTAACAATGCAGTTAAAAAGGAGGTGAATGTGGCTAAGGTTTAGAAAGCTGGTGACAACCGGGTGACTCGGAAGGGCAAGGTTTATACTCTGGATGGCGAGGAGGTTACTGATGCTGATGAACTTATTAGAGGTACCGGTTATGTCAATAGTATTCCTTGTGGTATTCTCTTTGATTGCGGAGCTACTCATTCATTTATTTCTTCCGATTATATGAAGAAGTTAGGGTTGTCTGCAATAGAAATGCCTTATAAATTATCTGTTTCTACACCCACCAATTCTTCTGTAGTCACATCAACTATGTGTTTGGATTGCCCACTTCGAGTATTGGAGCGGGAATTCAAAGTCAATTTAATCTGTTTGCCTCTAACTAAGCTTGACATCATTCTGGGCATGGACTGGATGTCTCGGCACCATGTTCTAATTGATTGTCATCAGAAATCAATCACTATCAGTGATCTTTCTATATCTGCCTTGGAGATGAATGAGGAGGCAGAAATCAGTCAGATTCCGGTAGTCTGTGAGTTTCCAGAAGTCTTTCCTTCAGAGATTCCTGGATTACCTCCAAACAGAGAAGTGGAGTTTAGCATTGATCTGATGCCCGGTGCAGGCCCTATTTTTATAGCCCCGTACCGGATGGCACCTCCAGAGTTAGAAGAGTTGAAAAAGCAGATAGAGGAGCTATTGGCTAAGGGTTTGATCAGACCAAGTGTGTCACCTTGGGGAGCTCCGATTCTTTTTGTTAAAAAGAAGGACGGAAGTCTCCGAATGTGCATCGATTATAGACAATTGAATGCGGTGACGGTGAAAAACAAGTATCGTCTCCCTCGCATTGATGATTTGTTGGACCAATTGCGAGGAGCAGCTGTATTTTCTAAGATTGACCTTCGATCGGGATACCATCAAATCCGTATCCGAGAGGAGGACATTCCTATAACGGCATTCAGGTCGAGATATGGACATTTTGAGTATGTGGTGATGTCCTTTGGTCTCACGAATGCTCCGGCTATTTTCATGGATTATATGAACAGAATATTCAGGCCGTACTTGGATTCTTTCGTCATAGTCTTCATTGACGACATTCTCATCTATTCTAAGAGTCCAAGTGAGCATGCTGAGCATCTGAGAATAGTGCTGCAAATTCTCAAATCTAAACAACTTTATGCAAAGCTTTCTAAGTGTAGTTTCTGGTTGAATGAAGTGCAGTTTCTGGGGCATGTTATTTCTGAGAAGGGTGTTGCTGTTGATCCTTCTAAGGTGGAAGCGGTACTTAAGTGGGAGAGACCTAGGTCCATTACTGAGATCAGAAGTTTTCTTGGTATGGCTGGGTATTATCGGAGGTTCATTGAAGGGTTCTCTAAGTTGGCTCTTCCTTTGACGACTCTTACACGGAAAGGTGTTCCGTTTGAGTGGTCCCCAGAATGTGAAGGTAGTTTTCAAGAGTTGAAGAGGCGGTTGACTAGTTCTCCGGTGTTAATTTTGCCGGACCCGACTCAATCCTTCGTGGTGTATTGTGATGCTTCTAAGCAAGGGTTGGGTTGTGTGTTGATGTAGCAAGGGCAAGCCATAGCTTATGCATCCAGACAATTGAGGCAGCATGAACAGAACTATCCCACTCATGATCTTGAGTTGGCGGCAGTAGTTTTTGCTTTGAAAATCTGGAGGCATTATCTATATGGTTCAAAGTTCGAGGTCTTTAGCGATCATAAAAGTCTTCGCTATCTCTTCGATCAGAAAGAATTGAACATGAGACAGAGGAGGTGGATGGAATTTCTTAAAGACTATGACTTTGATCTTCAGTATCATCCGGGCAAGGCCAATGTAGTGGCTGATGCACTAAGTCGTAAGACTTTGCATGTTAGTAATCTAATGGTGAAAGAGATGGAATTGATTCAAGAGTTTAGTGACCTTAACCTGAACATGCAAGTGAAAGAGAAGAGCATCGTTCTTGAAATGTTGCGGGTTACTAATGACTTGATTGGCCTTATTAAAGAAAGGCAAGCCGATGATGTAGAGCTGCAAAAGTTGTTAGAAGGGGCATCGAGCAATGAAGAGCCCGAATTTGTGAAAGGTTCTGATGGCATCATCCGATTTAGGGGTCGGATATGTGTTCCTATGGATTTTGAAGTTAGAAGGGATATCCTATGGGAAGCACATCGAACCAAGATGAATTTTCATCCGGGTGCAACAAAGATGTACCAAGATTTGAAAAGGATTTATTGGTGGCCGAAGTTGAAAACTGATGTGGCCGATCATGTGTCTCATTGCTTAACTTGTCAGAAAGTTAAGATTGAGCACCAAAAGCCTGGTGGTCCTTTGCGATCACTTGAGATTCCGGAATGGAAATGGGACAGTATAGCTATGGACTTTGTGACGGGTTTACCGAGGACTGTTGGAGGATGTGATTCAGTTTGGGTGGTTGTAGACCGTCTTACAAAGTGTGCTCATTTCATTCCTGTCCATAAGAAGTACACTCTTGAGAAGTTGACTCAGTTGTACATAAGGGACATAGTGAAGTTGCATGGTGTTCCTACTAGCATTGTATCCGATCGTGATCCGAGATTTCTGTCTAGATTCTGGCAGAGTCTTCAACAAGCATTGGGTACTAAGCTAAGGTCAGTACAGCTTATCATCCGCAGACAGACGGACAATCTGAGCGTACTATCCAGACACTTGAAGATTTGTTGAGGGCATGTGTACTGGAACAAGCCGGTAGTTGGGAGCAGTTACTACCTTTGATGGAGTTCACTTACAACAACAGTTTTCACTCCAGTATCGGTATGGCACCATTCGAGGCTCTCTACGGAAGAAAATGTAGAACGCCTTTGTGTTGGTTCCAGATAGGTGAAAATCTGTTGACAGGTCCTGATATTGTGAAAGAAACAACAGAGAAGGTCACAATGATCAAGAACAAAATGAAAACTTCACAGGATCGCCAAAAGAGTTATGCAGATAGGCGAAGGAGACCTTTGGAGTTCGATGTTGGGAATCATGTGTTCCTAAGAGTGTCTCCCGTCACAGGAATTGGTAGGGCAATCAAATCCAGGAAGTTGACTCCTCGGTTTGTTGGGCCTTATGAGATTCTGGAGAAGGTGGGCCCAGTGGCGTACAGGATTGCATTACCCCCTCGCTTGTCAAGGCTTCATGACGTGTTTCATATTTCACAACTAAGGAAATACGTCCATGATCCTTCGCATGTAGTTACCTTGGATGATTTGCCTTTGAAAGAGAACTTGACTTTCGAAGTTCTGCCAGTTAGAATTGAAGACAGGCAGGTGAAGCAGCTCAGGGGCAAGGAAATCTCTTTGGTAAAGGTTATATGGATCAGGAATGATGTGGAAGAGGCTACATGGGAACTGGAGGACAAGATCAGGCAGTCTCATCCACAATTGTTCGACGAATTTCGAGGACGAAATTCAGGTAAGTGGGAGAGAATTGTAACATCCTAAACCTTGATTTTAAGTGAAATAGATACTAAAAACCTTAGAAAAATTGGAAAAAATGATTTAATGAATTTTTCCAGATATGTGGGTGGTGATTATAGGTCCTAGGAGTTGTATAGAAGGTATACATGGCCTTGGGCAGGGTCATATAAGCGAGATCGGGAGTAAAATCGGCGTTTTAGGTGTTAGAAATCAACCGAAAAGAGAAAATTAGAAATTTATTATTGGAATCTAAGAAAATAAATTCCACCGTTGGATGTGAAGTTTATGGGGTGAAGAAGCATGTCTAAAAATTTGGACTCGATCCGACGGTCGACGAAAAAGTTACGGCGAATCGAAGGTTGGAAACCCTGGACCTCGCCCAGGCGCACCAGCCATGCGCCCAGGTGGGTGCACTATTCATGGTGCACCAGACAGGGGAAAATGCGCCCAGGCCAGCCCATCGTGCGCCCAGGCGAGTTGCTGCGCGCACCAGCATGCGCCAGAAATGCGTGTTGGCGCGCCAAGTCCTCATCCGATCGTGTAAGCCATGCACCAGCTTGGTGCTGGTGCTGATCGCGCGCCCAAGCGGGCCGGCATGCGCCCAGGCACGTCGCGCACACCAGATCAGATCTGGTGCATCCAAAACCAGCTTGTTGGCTAAGTTTGCCGCACCAGCCCTTGGATCCTCCTGCACCAGCCAAGGCAAAAATAAAGCAATAAAAACATAAGCTC
The DNA here is from genome assembly GCA_037953625.1 of Crotalaria pallida. Classification (NCBI taxonomy): domain Eukaryota; kingdom Viridiplantae; phylum Streptophyta; class Magnoliopsida; order Fabales; family Fabaceae; genus Crotalaria; species Crotalaria pallida. The sequence goes on along the minus strand of CM075650.1, from coordinate 42,835,197 downwards.
TTCACTACCATTCAAACCCACACAACTCCATCAACTTCATCCATTTCTCTCCATCTTCATCACATTCCAATCATCAAATCCACCATACACCTTTGATCTTGGGCACCCCAAACCCAAAAACTATCACACCCACCAAGTCTTGCACCATGGATATTGTTTGAAGCTCATCCTCTTCCTTCTTGGGTTCTCACGAATTGCACCCTTCTTCCCTCTCTTTGGATTTTCATTTTCTCATCATTGATTTGGGTAAGTGAGTTTCATGCCATAAGTATTTTCCTTTTCAATCAAACTCTTCTTAGTTCATGGATTTTATTCTAAAACCCTAGGATTCTTGCACTCTTTATGATATAGGGATTGTGTTTCATGCCTTCCAACTCAAATCAAGGCAAGGACAAAGACCATTCCTCCTGTGCTCTATCAAATAGGGTTGTCTATCATCATTTCATCATTTCCTTATTGAGGTGGCAAGCTAGACTTAGGAAATTCAAATTCCCAAGATTTTGAGCTAGGGCTCACTAAGGTTCCATTTTCTCTTTGCTAATTTAAGGTAAGGAGTGGGTTATAGTGAGTATTACCTTACTCTGGGGTTTAGTTTACGATATGCATATAATGTGTACTAAGTGTTAATTGTTTAGTGAGTATATTTGATATAGAATAATTGTTAGAATATAATTTGTGACTTAGGGAAATTATATTGATGATGATATGTTTAATCTTGATATTTGGTGATGTTGATGATTTAAATGCTATGTTGTTAAATGACTTGGGAAATGATGTTGATTAAAATCCAAGGCAATGAATGATGAAAATGTATAAAGTAAATAATAATGGAAAGTGCAGTTGAATTGAGAATTGGTGCATTGGTAGACTAGGTGCCCCTGCCGGGTGTTTCAAAATGCCCAAGGGCTACGTTCCCAACCAGGCATAAAATCCCATTAGGTACAAATCCCTGTTAGGCATCGATGCACCAAGACTCAATTCACTGCCAAGATAAAAGACATAAAATGTGTTGAGAATGTGAAAAGTTAATGAATTTAAATAACTGAATGTATATTGGAATGTGGAAACTATATGTTAGCAGAGCTTAACAGGTGAAGCCTTTTGGGTGATATAGAGACCTGGTTGGGCGAGAGACCCTTGGTTGTGCCAAAGTCCTGGCAGGAGCGTTAAATTCCTAGTGATGCAAACCGGTTCTAACCGGGAGTGTTGTCCAGACGTGGTAAGTCGTCATCGCGCATGGGGTGCGAACGCAATAAAGTCGTGACTGGAATACACTAGTTGAGAAATGTGATTATAAATGTTGAAATGAGAATAAAGGACATTATGAGACTAATGCATAAGAATGATGAGATAAAATCGACTCAAGGAACTAATGAATACATGAAAATGAATTGTGATGAATTGTCTCTTATTTTATGATGTTGTGACTAAATTGTTACATGTGTTTGGCTTGGTGTTGCATTATGTCTTATTTGGAAACTGCCTCCCCATTTTATGTGTAATACTCACTCCTTACTATCACCACAGGTACTGAGGAAGAGTTTGCATAGGATCAGGCCGAGCAGGAGTACTCTCCCTCACAGGGAGAGTAGGTTACCTTTCATCATGTAGGACATGGGAATGTCCTGGGCCCGATGATATAAATCATTTTTGTTGTGTATAAATGTAAATAGTTTTTGGGGCCCAGGACTACTCCTTTTGGGAAAAGGGGTCTATTTTGGGGAAAAACTTATTTCCTAAAACCTGTTTATATTCCGCTAACTCTGATGACTATGTTCTGATGTTTAAACTTGTTTCTGATGCGTGCACGAAGATGCACTAGCTGGTATATATATATATATATATATATATATATGTGAATAGCCCTGCAGGCTTTGCTATTTGAAAATGTGTTGTTTATCAGGTTGCAGGTAACAGAAATTTTGGGAAAATCCAATAAACAAACGAAACTCCGTCCGTTTGACGGAAGATTTTCATTTGAATTAAAAGTAATTAAGAGTTTTTCCTAATCAATTCATAAGTTAAAAATGAAATCTTCAAGTTGCTATTTTTAATTAAGGGTATAAAAAGGGTAAATAAACTTAGGTGTTACAACTAATATCAGTATTAGTTGATTGTATTTAAAGAGGTTAGTTTAGGAAAGTAGCATTGAAAATTAAACAAAATTTAATAAAGTTAGTTAATTTTGTTTGTATTTTAAACCAAAAAAATGTATGTTTTTCTTTTTGCTTATATTTCGAGTGGGGGAGTAATATTTTAGAGTTGAAGTATTAGACATGTTTGTATTTTTTAGCTGCTAGATTAATGCCACCCAACTTTTTTTTTTTAATAAAAAGGTGGTGGCGCTACTGCTGTAGGCGCCACCCATGTTTTTCTTTTTTTTTTTTTAAATAAAACGTTGGCAGTCCCCTGACCAATGGGGACCGGTGGCGCTACTGCCACCAGCGCCACCGGTGGCGCTACCCTGTGTAGCGCCACAGCCATGTGTAAAAAAAATAAAAAATTCTTCTCTCTTCCACGTAGGCAAAAACAACCCCTCTCCGGGAAATAGTTTTTAAACCCCCCCAAATTGGTAAATAGTTTTTTAATTGACCCTAATTAGGTAAAAAAGCCTGAGCAATGTTAAACGAATTAAAAAGAGTAACAGATTTTGGATCAGCCCAAAAAATTTGCTTCACAATATCCGTGGTCTCGTTCTTTCTGTACCAGGTGTCATAACCATACTCCCTCAAAGTCTTCAAAAGATGCTGCATCTGTGTTCTCGGACGTCTGACCTCTCTTCTCCATTTATTGCGGATATTGTAAATTTGCATAATGTAGTGCAATTATTTGGGTTTTCCTCCTTCAATGTGGCCAATATGTATCTCGGCTTCACTCCATTCTTTGTCATAGTGATGATCTTTTCATACTCTTCAGGCGTAGGTCTTCCGAGGAATGAGTGTCCGATTAATGATTCACACTTATCATGGTTATGGGACCCACAAGATACCCTTACCCTCCATCCTCCAAGTGACGAATATGGTCTCCCATGCACCTTGAATGGACAATTGCTCTTCTTTGTGCCGGTGACATACTCCAACTTATCCTTTTTTGATTTGTATATGGCACACCTTTCACAGCAAAGTGTAATCCTATGCTTCTGGCTGATTCCTCCTCTATCAGACCTAAGGAGCCTTAATACATGTCCCTGTGAATATGCAACTTCACGAACCCATTGCATCAAAGCTTCACAATCGGGGAAAATCATGTCAGTCTCAAACGCACTAGTAAAATCCGGATATTCGACCTCTTCATCATCCGCCGATACACTATGATTCATCTCGGCATCGTTGTTGTCTTGCACGATTAAACTGCGAACACAAAAAGAAATTAAGTTAAAATAAAAAAATAACAACTAAAAATAAATTAAAAATAAAAAATAAAATAAAAATTAAATATATTAAATTATATTAAATTAAAAAATAAAAATTAAATAAAATAAATTAAGTTAAAAAAATAAAATAAGTTAAAAATTAAAAATAAATTAAAAATTAAAAATAAAATAAACAATAAAAAATAAAATAAACAATTAAAAAAATAAAATAAATTAAAAATTAATAACACTCGCTTACCCCCCATCGAGTGTTATAAAATCTTGATTTTATAACACTCGCAGCGAGTCTTATAAAATCAAAATTTTTTAACCCTAGCTGGGGGCCAGCGAGTGTTATAAAATTTCGTTGACCCCCCAGCGAGGGTTAAAAAATTTTAATTTTATAAGACTCGTTGTGGGGTAAGCGTGCTGGTCATTTTGTTTGGCACGCTTACCCTCAAGCGAGCCACTCTGCGACAGTGAAAAAAAATAACCATAACATCATGTCTAACTTAATATTTACCACTTAAAACCTATAATGCTTCAAATATCAACCTAAAGGATCAAGTTTATGGTGATAGAATTACCTTGATGAATGTATATGGATTGCTTGCAATTGAAGTAGATGAAAGGTTGTTGTTCTTGTGCAGGAAGATGAAGAGTTGCACCTGAAGAATATCACTGATTTGGGTCTAATATATGATATTTCTGAGCATTAATTAACTTTTTTACTTTGGATTTGGCTTGTTTCTTAAGTAAGTATTAGGAATTTATTATGTTTTTAAGAAAGTTTAGGTAATTTAGAATCCTTGAACGTTTTGATCCGTTTTGCGTTTGATTTCATGAATTTGAAGCTTTATTTGTTGATTTATGCTTTGGAATGGAAAGGAGCTTTTGAAGACCATGAGATTGGAGCTGCAGTGGAGAGAAAATCTATTTAGTAATGTTGTCTACGCCCAGGCGAGTGTCAGCCACGCCTAGGCGTGATGGGGTTCAAAATCCAGAAGTTGGGTGCAAGTGTCAGAAGTCAATTAATGAAAAGTGCACCAGTTCATGGGCATATGCCCCAAGGCGTGGGGGATGGCAAGCCCAGGCGCGTGTGCCACGAGAAGAAGGAGTGAAGTCACGCCTAGGCGTGAATCTTGTGCACCTAGGCATGAGTGCTGCGAGTTGGGCCTATCTATATTGAAGATTTCAAGGATTTTGATAGATTTATCTTTTAGATTTATTTTAGATTTATTCTAGATTAATTATTCTAGATTTATTCTAGATTATTTATTTTAGATTTATTTAAGATTTATCTTTAAGATTTATTTTAGATTTATTTTAGATTTATTTTACGTTTAGCTTTTTCTATATATATTAGGATTTAGCATTAGGTTTTGGTAGCAATTCAGATACAATAGAGAATATTGAAAGCAATTAGGATTAGATAAGAGAGGTTAGAAACATATCATTGAGAGCAAGGAGGCAAGGCAAGGATTGAAGATCAACATTAGAGGAATCCAATTGAAGGTTTGAAGATCTCTTGGGGAAAATTCATTATTGTCTATGATTATGAGTTCTTCCCTTAATTCTTGTATTTCTTCTCTCATTATGTGTAACTAAACCTCTTGTTAGGAATATGGTGTAATTGTATGGATGCTGAGATAGTTATTTGAATTATGTTTCCTGTTTTTCATTCAAATATATTGTTTGGTTGTGTTTTAATTCCAATTCATGAAAGTAGCTAATTTATGTTTTGCTTAGGATCTCTAATCCAACAAGAGACATCTGAGGGTTAGAATAAGCCGTTCTTCCAAACATTATAACCGCCTAGTTTGTAGACATACATCTAGGGCTTATATGACTTGAATATTTCAGTGTGCTTAATTGTGGTGATTCATATGTCAAAATCATTTAAGACATTAAGGGTTCTCATATTGAATAAGAAACATAAATTCACAGAGACATCTGGTTTTTATTACCTCTAGGATGTCGTGGATTTGATGGAAAACAGAATAAGATTCGTAATTAGTAACTTAGGTCCTGCAATGAAACCATGTTCCTAACGCTTTTCCCATTCTCCTTGTTCTAAATAATCTTTATTTTCTATTTTGTCTCATTCTACCTTTTCTACATTCCTTTCTCAAAATCTAAACCAAACTCAAGTTTCACTTAGTAATCACTATTTGCCTTAGAATTATTAGAAACAATTTGCAATCCCCGAGTGGAACGATAATTTTACTTACTCTGTATTACTTGTGACCTGGTATACTTGCCGGTAGTCCAACAAGTTTTTGGCGCCGTTGTCGAGGATACAATATCAAATTGGTTTCGAAAACAAGATGCCCAAATAAGAGATCTTCAAATTCAAATTGAGCAAGTGCATAAAATAATGAGCGAGATGTATGATGAAAAAAATTAAAGCTCAATGTAAAGTAGCTGTAGAGAAACTTGCTCGAGATGTTAATTGTAACACCCCTAATTTTCGTCTCCCAAATAACCAAGAAATTAATTATAACAATTATTTTATAATTGATTTATATTGGTTTGGAAAGTTTTAGTTTTTGTACATTATGTGTTTTTATATATATAAAAATATGAGAAATATTTTTATATGGTTATTTTGTACAAAAATATGAATATTGTAATTTAGTCCTTGGGTTGGGACCTAATTACAATATTAGAAGGGTTTTTAGCAAGAAAGAAATTAAAATCTTAATTTTTGAATTTTGCACTGGAGTAACCGGTTACCCGTACCCAGTAACTGGTTAGTGAGTGCAGACAGCTCATAAGAGGAAGTGGAATTTGATGAATAATCAAGCCAAAACCCAGAAATTTGCCACGAATTCATCCTTCTCTTGGTGGGTTAGGACGTGTCAACATGCATGGCTCTCTAATCTTGCTATATAAGGCCATTAATCAGATCAAAGTTGGGGTTTTTGGGAGTGTGTTGGTGTCAATCTCTGTTTTAGGGTTCTTGTTGTGTTTCGTTCGATTCTCCTTCTTTGTTAAGAGTTAGATTTCGAGTGATATACCATTACAAAGCTTGAATCAAGGGCTTTGTATTGATATAAGGTTTGTGAGTTGAGAGTTCCTGAGCTAGGAGAAATCGATTCATGAAGTTGGAGGTTCAAAACTGTCACAATTCTGTATTGGGTTTCTGGAACTGACTTTGAGCTTCGATTTTGGTAAGCTCAAGCCTTCTCTTGTTCTAGACTTGGTTTCCTTTCAAAGTTCATGTTGCATGGTTTGATAATGACCATTTTCCCTAATTTTCATGTCCATTTCATGTCCCAAATTGCTTGATCAATCTACCCTGTCAAAACGGTTCTGGTTTGAGGAGGAGCTTTGGGTGTTTGGTGTTCTACCTCAAATCTCTGCTCAAATCTTATTCAAGCACGAACTTAAGGTAAGGGGGAAGCTTACTATTTTCTAGAATGAGAATAAATATGTTGAGAATGTAGGATGAGCCATCATGAGGCTTAAGGGCATTAATTTTGGAATAGGATATTGGCATGGAGGCCAAACTGAAATATAACACTTGTTTGAATAAGTTTAATATGCTGCAAGTGAACTTATTTGATGCTTAAACCATGCTAATTCTGAGTACATGTGAGTTTGATACTTGGAGTTGTTGAAATTATGGTTTTTATGCATAATGAGGAATGGAAATGAAATCAACAAGTTTCTTGTTAGTTTCAGTGTTCAAACATGTTTAGTTTATGGCAATGAAGTTCTGTTTGGGGTTGGTTTGGGTTAAAATGAGGTGTGATTGGAAATGGTATTGAAAAACCCTCTTTTTAGTGTATGTTCTGCAGTCAGTAACCGGTTAGTGACCTGCAGTAACCGGTTACTAGCTGTACCTGAAACTAGAAAATTGAAGAAAAACAATGAAAAAGCCATTTCAATCATCTTTCTTTTAAACCCATCTCAAATAACTTATATTAACCTAGCTTATGGGAACTACATGTATTGTATGAGCATGGTGATTTAATGAATTGACGGAATATTGTATAATCATCATAATGTTATACATGGAACTTATATGTGATTTATGTATGCCTAATATATAAGTTTTGAATACATGAATTTGTGACATGTTGAGCATTGGAACATGTTTATATTAAGGTAATAAAACTCTGTTTATGCCTTGAATTGTATTAGAATTGAGTATTAAAGAATTTGGTATGTCAAACCCCACTTTTTAGTGCAAATTCTGCAGTCAGTAACCAGTTACTGAGTTGCAGCAGTAACTAGTTACTAGCTGACAGCATTCAGAACAAAACAATTTTTGAATTGTTTGAGTGATTCCTATCAAATGTACTCAATTCTAAGTCAAATTTCAGAGGGTCTATCACTGTAAGTTAATGACCAAGGTGTTGTTTAATTATAGTTGAACTTCGATGAGTTTATGCCTTAATGTTTATGATAACTTCAAAGGGAAGTTTATGGAGTTGTGCTTTGAATTATGACTTAAATCTTTTGAATGATATTATGTGTTGAACTTGAGGTATTCTGTTGTGCTAAGACCTTGTTATTGGATTGAGTAGATAATTCAAGAAAAGATTCTTTGAAAATCAATGGTTTTGTATTCAGGTCTGTAATTCTAACCGATTAGGTGATGATGTAACCGGTTAGTACCTGAAACTTAAAAACAAAAGTTAAGTTTTTGAGTAAGGATTTGCTAATACCAAGGATTATATTCTCTCAATCCAGGTCTATAAGCATATGTTAAATTTAAATTCAAAGGTGAATTTTATGAGTAGAGCCATACCTCAAGATATCATTCAGAAGTTGTGTTTTCTAAGTCATAAAAATGGAATTAATGGGAACATGACCCTGTAATCTAGGAGTACCAAACTGATGCAACCTACTTGATGACACATTCTGGGAATGTGGCCATTGTCTGGGACATGGTTTCTTGGATACGTTCTGGGAACGTGATGCACACTCTGGGAGTGGTGCTTGATTTTATTCCAAGTATGGTTTGCGATACGTTCTAGGAACGTATGTGAGTGTTCTGGGAACACATTGGTATAATAATAGAATTAAAGATAAAAACCAACCTTAATGATTGTGCATTCATGCATATAGAATGGAAGATGAGTTGGTAGGAACGTTTATCATATTCTGGGAATATGAGGAGGATACTCCGGGAGTACCAAATTTTAACCTACTTGATGACACATTATAGATATGTGGCCAGTGTCTGGGACCTGGTTTTATACGTTCTGGGAACGTATGTTAGTATTCTAGGAACACATTGATATGCAACCTACTTGAGGACACATTATAGATATATGGCCAGTGTCCGGGACCTGGTTTTTATGCGTTCTGGGAACGTATGCGTTCTGGGAACGTGATGCACACTCTGGGAGTGATGCTTATTTATCCAAGTATGGTTTGCTACACGTTCTGGGAACGTGATGCACACTTTGGGAGTGATGCTATTTATCCAAGTATGGTTTGGCATTACATTCTGGGAACGAATGTTAGTGTTCCGGGAACACAACGGTGTATTGGATGGACGTCCAAGATGGACTTTGTTAGAGGCCTCAGTTGTGGGAGAAAATCATGCATCCTGCCACCTGCATTGAAAGAATTATTATAATTAACCGGGTGTGCTCATATGGTTATGCATCATGGTTTGCTACATGTTGACTTGTGGATGTTAGTTTTATTCTCATTTGATTATGCGAATATGTATAGCTAACCCCCATGCCCTTATTAGGTGTTGATCGTGCATCTAGTTTGCACAAGAATCAGTAAGGGGAGATGTCCCTTAGGTGCATGCAGAGTGTAGAAAATGTGGGTTGGGAACCCGTGGTGCAGATATCGAGGATCCGACCAGAAGGATGTTTGGACAAAGGACCAGTGACCAGCTCTATAACATTTCTATTTTTAATAGAATTTATATGATACATATTTTGGAAAGAGGTATCATAAGAGGAATTCAGTTTCATAATAATACTTATTTGGTATTAATGGACTTGTTACACTTGATATATTTTGGGAGTATAATATGTTGATTTTACTATGTTTCCGCAAACTCTGATTTTACTAAGTCACCTTCATTATCAATCAAGTGTTTGTGAAAAAAAAATTTCAAGGGAAGGCAAAGTTCTTATTTTCAGCTCTTTTTCCAATAATAACAAGTCCAAGTAATCACAAACTTATTACTTTTCTTATAAAGTAAGATGATATACAAGGAGTGTTACGTTAATAGATGTGTTGAGGAAACAAAAATTAATTTTCAAATTCAAAGTGCTGGTATTAGAAACCATCAGTTACAAATTGAACAAATTTCAAAGCAGTTATCTGACGAGTCACAAGCATCACCAATGATTTTTGACTTTTCGTAAAGAAAGGAAGAAATAGTGGTGATGGACGATGTGAGCAAAGAAGAAAAAGATAATGTGCATAATAAGATGGAGGAAGTGAACCAAAATAAAACAATAGAAGGTATGAATATAGTAGGAGAATTTGCTTTATCTTTGCATGCTGAATTTGATGAACTAAAAAATTGTATTAAATCTATTTCATGCTTAGATGACTCAAAATTTTTCCATTATATTAAACCTCTGTGCTTTCATGAAAATTCTCAAAATCAATATGTCATTGTTAAATAATAGGGAGCTTGAAAAGGTCAATGTTCTGATTCATGAAGTTGATACCTTCATGATGAATGGTGGAAAAGGCAAGAACAATGTGATGATGTATGGAGTGAGGAATGTACCATTTGCCCTGGTGGGATTGAACTTATTTTTGAAACTTCCTTCCTCCACCATCATCCATGCTTTGTCCCATGGGATATGGGAGTAACTTGTCATTCCTGCATCACATGGGATTTGTGCCATAGGATTTGGGATCCTGGTGGATTTTCTTTTTAGTTATGTAGTAGTGTAGGTTTTGAATTTTTAGTTTTTTAGTTTAATAAAGAGTTTAGTGCTTTCTATATGTAACTGCTAATGAGGTGCTTTTAGCACTTTTTTTTAGTTGTTCATGTGACACAGGTGAATAAGTTTGGGGGAGTCTCCTCCACGGTGCATCAAGAGAGAATGTTGTGCTACAAAGGGAAGTTTCTAACCCCTTGCTTTTGTTTTTAATTTTTATTTTGTAGTTTAGGTTAGATTTTTTTTGCTTGAGGACAAACCAACCTCTAAGTTTGGGGGAGTGAACAAAATAAAAATAAAAATTTTTCAGATTTGAATTGTTCTCCCATTATTTGGTGTTGGTTTGTGTCTTGGGTGAAGATAGATGATTTTTCTAGGTGTAGAATTATTTTTCTGATTATATATGTAAATACTTGATTTAGGATGATGACTCATTGATCGTATGACACTATTTTGGATTGGGTTGTAAATTTTGTTGAGAACTGGGTATTTTTATAAATTGTTTTGCAACAAGTTATTAGTGAACTGACTATTAGCTTGTGAGATTTTTGAGCCTAAACACTTGACAGGGGTATGTGATTTATAGTGAATATTTATATTGATTGAGACTCCTATTTCTTTCATGAGTGTGTTCACTTTGATGTTGTGTTCTAGAACTTGATCGTTGACCATTTTGAGATTGATAATTGTTTACATGCAATAAGATGATTAAGGCACTTAGGATTGTGTTTTTGTTGGCCTTTAGATGATTTGATTGATCATATATTCCCTTAGTTGCCCATTTTGAGCCTTATTGAGATATTATAATTTTTCTTTGGTACCCATTTTTGTATTATTTTTGTGAGTACCTTGGGAATTTTGAATGAGCAATTGAGAGGAATGACTTAAGAAAGTGAAAATAATTGGTGAAAAGTATTATGAGTTCTATGTCTCTTCCAAGTAAGTAAAAAATAAGTGAAATTGAAAAAGAATGAAATGTAAATGAAAAGGAAGAGAATAGAGAAAAATTGAAAAAGTAAAGAAAAATAAAATGTTCCTGATGTGAGTGTGAGTCTTTATTGTATTCGGTTTTTGAGGGAAGCTTGTTTTTGTAAATACTTTTGCAAGTTTAGCCCTTTGTTTTATCCAATCTTTCTTTTATCCCACCTTACACTTTTAGCCATGGCCTCGTTACAACCAAAATTAAAACCTTTTAATTTTTGCATGTACTCAATAATTTCAGTGGAGATTTGGGTCTATGGTCAAGCATATGGTAACACATTGTCATTGGATGAACTTTTGAGTTTGTTGATATAACCCTTGATACACATGAGAGAGAGATATACACAGTGAGGTTGAGAGTGTTCACTAGTTCCTGGTTCTTTTGGAGTTTCTTTTTCTAACCAGTTTTTGATGGAAGTTATTGCTTGTGAAGAAAAGTGTATGAGTCATGAGTCTAGAGTCTTAGATTAGGTGTTTGCATATTAATTTAGAAAATGGTCCTGTGTTTAGAACTTTTATTTTACTTTTGCCTGGGACATGCAAAATGCTAAGTTTGGGGGAGTGATTTGGGTCTAATATATGATATTTCTGAGCATTAATTAACTCCCTTTTACTTTGGATTTGACTTGTTTCTTAAGTAACTGTTAGGATTTTATTATGTTTTTAATAAAGTTTAGGTAATTTAGAATCCTTGAACGTTTTGATCCGTTTTAGGTTTGATTTCATGAATTTGAAGCTTTATTTGTTGATTTATGCTTTGGAATGGAAAGGAGCTTTATTTGGAGCTGGAATGGAGAGAAATGCTATTTAGTAATGTTGTCTACGCCCAAGCGTGTGTCAGTCACGCCTAGGCATGATGGGGTTCAAAAGCCAGAAGTTTGGTGCAAGTGTTAGAAGTCAATTAATCAAAAGTACACCAGTTCAAGGGCATCTGCGCCCAAGCATGGGGGATGGCATGCCCAGGCGCGTGTGCCACGAAAAGAAGGAGTGAAGTCACGCCTAGGCGTGGATCCTGTGCGCCTAGGCGTGAGTGTTGCGAGTTGGGCCTATCTATATTGATGATTTCAAGGATTTTGATAGATTTATCTTTTTGATTTATTTTAGATTAATTCTAGATTAATTATTCTAGATTTATTCTAGATTATTTATTTTAGATTTATTTAAGATTTATCTTTAAGATTTATTTATAGATAGATTTATTTAGAGATTTATTTTAGATTTATTTTACGTTTAGCTTTATATATATATATATATATTAGGATTTAGCATTAGGTTTTGGTAACAATTCAGATACAATAAAGAATATTGAAAGCAATTAGGATTAGAGAAGAGAGGTTAGAAACATATCATTGAGAGAAAGGAGGCAAGGCAAGGATTGAAGATCAACATTGGAGGAATCCAATTGAAGGTTTGAAGGTCTCTTAGGGTAAATTCATTATTGTCTATGATTATGAGTTCTTCCCTTCATTCTTGTATTTCTTCTCCCATTATGTGTAACTAAACCTCTTGTTAGGAATATGGTGTAATTGTATGGATGCTGAGATAGTTATTTGAATTATGTTTCCTGTTTTTCATTCAAATATATTGTTTGGTTGTGTTTTAATTCCAATTCATGAAAGTAGCTAATTTATGTTTTGCTTAGGATCTCTAATCCAACAAGAGACATCTGAGGGTTAGAATAAGCCGTTCTTCCAAACATTATAACCGCCTAGTTTGTAGACATACATCTAGGGCTTATATGACTTGAATATTTCAGTGTGCTTAATTGTGGTTATTCGTATGTCAAATTCGCTTAAGACATTAAGGGTTCTCATATTGAATAAGAAACATAAATTCACAGAGACATCTGGTTTTTATTACCTCTGGGATGTCGTGGATTTGATGGAAAACAGAATAAGATTCATAATTAGTAACTTAGGTCCTGCAATGAAACCATGTTCCTAACGCTTTTCCCATTCTCCTTGTTCTAAATAATCTTTATTTTCTGTTTTGTCTCATTCTACCTTTTCTACATTCCTTTCTCAAAATCTAAACCAAACTCAAGTTTCACGTAGTAATCACTATTTGCCTAAGAATTATTAGAAACAACTTGCAATCCTCGAATGGAACGATAATTTTACTTACTCTGTATTACTTGTGACCCGGTATACTTGTCTGTACTTAAACCATCACCTTCTCACTTTCTTGATGATGAATACTTGTAACACCCTATTTAAAATTACATTTAATTCCCCAATGGTAAAAAGATGAACTTAAAAATTTCTTTTTAAAACCTTTTTAACTTATAAAAATCTCCATGAAAACGGACGGAGTTTTCTTTGTTTCATTAACGTTTCCAAAAATAAAGTTGTCCTGTAACCTGTTATAAGCACAATATTCCTTTCATTCAGAAGCCAACCGGGCCAAAATACCAATGTGAAACTAGTGCATCCACATCAGAGTTTAAATACATCAGAGATAGCAGCGAATATGAACAAGTTTTGGAATTGTTTAAATTTCCCAAAAATATACTTCCTGCCCATGGAAGTGGTCCTGGACCAACCCAAAATAAACATGTACAACATCTACAAGAATCAAAAGAACTACATCATAGCAAACAAAAGGATCCAGGACTAGACACAAGCTCTAACTAATGACTTACTCTCCCTGTGAGGGAGAGCACTCCTGCTCGGCCGGGGGTTGTGCTAGATCAATCTCAGTACCTGAAAAATAGTAAGGAAGTGAGCATTGCACATGAAATAGAAAAGCAGTTTCTAGTTAGACATAATAACCTACTAAGCCAAGCACAATTATCAAGCACATGAAATTGATTCAAGGAATCACTTTTTGCCATAAATCTTTCTATAACCAATTTAGAATCAACAACCCAATTATGTTTAAAAGTCAATTTACTCATAAATCAATCAAAGAAAACGTTTCTTATATGATTTTGAAGCGAAATCGTTATTTTTTAGGTTTTTTGGTTAAAAAAATGAAAAACGCATGAATTAAAAGAGAAAATTAAAGATACGACACATCGGCTTTTATACTGGTTCACTCTCATTAGATTGAGAGCTACATCCAATCCCCTCTCGTGGTGAGAGAGATTTTCTTCACTATGAAATAGAGGAATCGTTTTTGTACAATACATGACTTTAAGATCACCTCACTTGCAAAGCCCCTTTCAAGAGTTACCTCCCTCTTGATGCACAAACATAAGTCTTCTATTTCCATAGCAAATCAATCACTAGAAAGATACCACACTTTCTAGAACCAGAAGTAGATACCTAACCCCTTTGATCAACCTTCAATTTGGTGGTACCCCACACCAAGAACCTAGAACTTTAATTTGTTGTTGTTGAGTTTTGCACTTCAATTGCACAGTGAACAACACTAATTACCTCTGTAATACTTGAATCTCAAACAATGAAATGAACACAATGAATTTGAGATTTCAAGTTGCAAGAATTAAGAAGAAGATTGAAAAGTTTGCTCTTTTGATCTTTGAAAATAGAGAGAATTGTGTGGTTCTTGTTTGTGTTTAGAATGTGTAAAAATGTATTATTACATGTCATTAGGTGCAAAGGAGTGATTATATTGAAGATCCATAAGGAAAGGGTCAACAATAAACTGAATTGCCAACTGTTATAACAGTATGCAAGCGGTTACTGAAACCCGTAACCGGTTATCAACTGATGACCAAGTTAATTAATTTAGTCAATAACTCTTGTACAAGTTTAATGCTTCAATATCTCACTTTTTAAACCTTAAAAAAAATATTTAAGCCACTTATTGATGCATTCTAAAAGTGTTTAAAAATAGTTTTAAAAAATTATGCATCAATTAAAAATAGTTTGGATTTGTTAAACTCAATGCTCATGTGTTCAAAATTATTTGAATGAGATTTACTACCCAATCCTAAATTCTACCTATTGCAAACCACTTAAGGACCTAAATAAATATAAAATAAATCAATTAAAACCAATAAAAGTCATTGAGCTTGCTTGAGTCTAGGTTCTTCTCTATTTTTGAATTTTCTCATTTGAATAACTTGAATTTTATTCTCTTTGCTCTTTGTCTTCATCAAAATCATGCAAACACATACCCTTACCCTTCACAAACTCTTAAACTATTATACTTTAACATTTATTCATTTACTATTTCGCAAAAGTTCCTACCATACCATAACCGTACCTCCTACTATGTCTACATTTCCTTGGCGAGGGCTATTTCTTGATTGATTGGTAGAACGAGTACGGACAAGCATGCTCGCGGTGTTCAATTGATCATAGTATTGATTAAATTGATACCTACACGACGCTCGATATTGTCCTGCATGTCAGAGCTAGCGTAGATGGTCCCCCATACATTTGATATTGTCTAGTTTGTGTGTGGAGCTAGCAAATATGGTAGTGACTTAAGATCGGTCGCCATGAAAAACATTATTAAATTAAGAAGATACTTAAGATGGGTCGATTATTCCTTGCTTAATTGAAAACAAACCTTAAAAGTCTTACATCGAATCAATAAAACTTTATGAAAACATTGAAATCGAGTTGATAGCAGAGTAGTGGAGAGGAAAGATACCTCATTGCTTCGACAATGGGTAGAGAAAGATGAGAATGGGGGCGTAATGATGGTGATTCATCAAGAAGTCAAGAGAAGTCTCCTAGGTAGGATGGTCCATTAAAATCTACGTTGCTGCCTCCGAGGCTCGGATACTAGAACGACGACTGATACTCCCTTGACTTAATTTGGATCGGTGAGAGGATGAGTTTGAACTATGGTGGGCGTGACACTTGATTGTACGGAGTTATTGTTTATTGTTTATTTATTACTAAGTAGAATAGAGTTTATTGAATCGAGTGTCGTTGATTCCTAAACTGTGTGGTAAGACATCTTTACTCTTGATTGCTTTCTGCTTATGCTTGGTTGGAATTATGGAAGAGATCTAGAAGTGCACAATAAATCGGAAACATTGAAAAACTCTAAAATTGGCATACAACAGAAAATATTATTCCCCTTCCCCGAATATTTTCAATGGTGATAGACTAACAATTGGTTGCACTAACAAGCTTGGCTTTATTGCTTTCGAGACCACGCTTTTATGATACATTTGTTTAAGTGCTATAACATGTTGAACACACTCTCTTTATTTTCTGCCTATATATGCTTATTTTGTATTGTCGAGGAAATCAAAAATACATATTTCCTCTTAACATATTTACAAGACCCTCTTGAAGACTTTATTTTATTTCTACTTATAAGATTTCATCCAATTTAACAGTTGCATTAGTTGTTTTGTTTTCTTCTTCAAAAATGTCTTTACTTATTCATGACTTTTTGTAGTCAACAAACAAATATTAATGAGGTTCTCGTTGAGAACATTGATAGTCACTTTCCTCTAAAATATATATCAAATATTGAGATCAATTCTAATAGTAATATCAACTTACTTTCTTAATTTATGTAATTTTTTTTTAAAAGGATCTTATAAAAAAAATAAGAGAGAATACACTTTTACCAACTGGTGTTTGAACCAACGTGGGTTCGTCAAGTGGTAGTTTACTTGGTCCTTTAACCAACTGGTCTCGAGTTCGAGTCTTGGGCATGCAGCAACCCCTGCTGGGAGACCTCTACCGCTTAATGCGAGCTCAGTTGGGTCGGATCGCATGAGTCGGATTTTGGGTAAACCAGATCCAGATACTGGTTGGTGTAAAAAAAAAAAAACATGTGTTTGATTTATTTGATACATGCTTGCTTCTCCTTTAGCAAAGACTCGAATTCAAGTCTTGAGAACGAGAAATCCCCGTCGGTAAAACTAATTAATTTTACTATATTATGAATATTTCCGAGTCATACAAGATTGGTTCCCGTGAAGGATACTTATAACTAAACCAATTAAAAAGGTAAATATATATTTCTTATATTAAAGGTAAATATAATTTTATCTCGCTTTAAAATTAAACTAATTATATAAAGAAAGGGAAAAAAAATGGGCAGAAAAATAAATCTAAAAGGCTTTGAAATATTCACGAAGTCCAACTGCTTTCTTTCCTAATTTGTAAGGCACATAGCTGAACGATATTTTGAAAGTGTGGGAGCAATAATAATAGATGGGACTATCACAAGGAGGATTTCAAGGGGGCACTTAGCTTTAGATCACATGCCCGGTTGGTTGCTCATCATTTTTTATATTGGTCATTTATAACAAATTCTTAACATCAAATTTATAAAACTATCACACATCAACATTTTATCATTATTCTTTTATATGACTTAATTTTAAATTTTTCATATCTTTTATCATAGTAGTTAAAACTCATTTGACTTATAAAATTCATGCATCAATATTATATCATCATGTGCTTTTAAACTAACTTTAATTTCATTTAAGTAATGTTAATTACTACCTTATTTCCTTATTAAGGACATAGCCTCTGAATTAAAAAAATAGAGAAGAGATCCATTTATATAAAATTAAATTTCACGAACTTTTACACCGCTCACAACTCTTGCGCCAAGTCAAATATAATTGAATCAATCATTGGATTGAAAGTTCTTATTCCTCTTGTTCGAATTATAAGAAAAAAAACTTATTTTGGGCTTATTAAGAAGGTTAGTCGATTGTAGTTAATTTTTTCAAATTCATAAAAAAAATAGAGTTATTTTAGGAAAGTAACATTGGGAATGAAACAAAATCAAATAAGATAACAGTTTTCTAGGGATGTTTTAGGAAAGTAGCATTGAAAATGAAATAAAATTTAAGAAAATGAGTTAGTTTTGCTTATTTTTTAAACCATGTGAAGTGTGTTTTTTCTTATATTTCAAACCGGATGTAGTACCATATAAATCATTTATATCAAATTTCGCAAAAAATCCAAAATTATTTATTACTTTATTTATATACGTCAAGATTAATAAAGAAAAATATGTCTTAAAAGTATATGAAAAATGAGCTATTTCCATATATATTTAATAATGTTTAAATTTTCCCTAATTTGACACCAATCATCAAGATGATATATGGTTATTAATTAACAGATGAATTAGTGAAATTCACAATGTTTAAAAAGTTATGAGCGTTGTTAGAGTTTGTGTAATTAAATTTGGTATAAACGGATCCCTTTTCTAAACAAATATTATGTGTTTTTGTAGTAAATCAATGCTTATTTTACATATTTTAGCATTTTTCTCTCTATAATAATTAATTATTTTTTCCTCGCTTATTATCTCTCATATTAATTAGATGAGAATATAATTATAAAAATAATAATTAATGTTGTATTGATTTTCGAAAATAACAATTAAATAAGAACAAAACATTATTTTTATATTAACAGTACCTATCTTATATTTCTAAAAACTATCTCAAATATTTTTTTCCAAACAATAATATTTATGAATTAAAAAAAAAAGATAAAACACATATTTAAAAATATTATTAATTATTATTAAAAAATATTATTAATTATTATTTTAAAAAATAATTTGTTTATTAATATTATTAGGGTGATAATAAAAAAATATAAAGTACAAAACATTTAGTTTTACAAAGTTTTAAATTGAGTTTTTAATATGAAATACTCAAGACTTTACCATATTTTGAAAAATAATAAAATCTTTAAAAAAAAATCGATGTTAACATTTCGAACGAAACTCACCAAATTTTGCTCGATCCCAACTTCTTAAACTATGACAGACCACCACTGGTTTAATATTTCACACTGCTTTTTACTTCCAGGCCAAAGTAATAATTTAAAATGAAACAAATAAGCATGTGACCGTGACTATTCCATCTTGTTCTTGTTTCTTTAAAGGTACACCACTATGATTGTACCTTTAGTGGAATATATATGTTGCAGAATGATACAAGTATTGAGTGCAGTTATTTCAATTTTGCCAAATCTCACTTTGTCGACTAACTTTGAATAATATTTATAGTACAATTTTATGTATCATAATCATATATCACAATTTAATAGTTATTTTGGTGTCCAAAAAATTATACTAATTATCAATTTAGTATTCAAAATATTTTTTATATTAATTTAGCCCCTCAAAAATCAACATGGTAACATATTGATCTTTTTAGAAATTTATTTGATAAATATATGAATTTTTTGGAAATTAAAATTTACATTAGAGGACTAAATTGATGTAAAAAAAAATTTATAAACTAAATTGATAATTAATATATTTTTCAAAGACGAAAATAATTATTTACTTTTCGGGTACGTAGCTTTATATATAGACTAAGATTTTCGTTCACGGTGGTAATATTTGGCTCAAGTAGGGGTTGTTTTACATGAATCATAGTCGTGAGAAAAAAAAAAAAAAAAAAAGACTAACTTCACTAGTAAAGGTTGAAAAGCTAATCAATTAATATTTCCAAGTTATGATGAGCTTTTATACTTTAAGAAATAGTAGTATGAACTTTTCCATTTGTGACTATGATTCTCGAAAAGAACCCAATAAATTTTATAGAAGCACCCAACATAATGACTCCTGAAGCTTAATTTATTTATTTTTTGGTAGATTCATGAAGCTTAATTTAAACGCTGACGAGATGTTATTAAACTATATACTCAAAATGCCGACAAAGTGCTTTGAAATGAAATGGTTAATAATATTTTAAGCCACCTGTAGCCCATGTATAAGGAAAAATTTAAATGCAAGGCTTCAACCAAAATCATCGGGTTACGTGAGTGCGTGCTTTCTTTCCTCGCAATTATTATTTGGTCCTAGACCACCATATCATCTACAGTTGAAACCAATCATAATTTATTAAATATTTAAATAAAATTAAAAATTAAAAAAATAAAGATGTGTCAGATTATTATTGATCTGAACCATGAATGACGTGGTGATTCATAACCAACTAATAATTTCTCCTGAGATAAAAACGGTCAAACTAGATCCGACAAAAAATCATGACACGATTGAACCGGTTTGAATAATTATAAAAAAATATTGGACTTAAGCAATAATTTTAAAACAAAAATTGTAGCATAAATTATATTCATGTTTTTTTTAGCATAGTCGCAAAAGCACAAAATATATTCTAACTTTCATTAGGTTAGCAGAATAAACACGAGAATGGTCAAATAACACTAATTACTTCCTCTAAGTCAAAACTCCATGTTCATGTCGAGAAAGCCACTACAAGAAAAACCCTTTATTGCAACGACAAAAGTTGTTGCAAAAAACCAAAAGTCGTTGCAAAAAATATTTTCTGCAACGACTAAAGTCGTTGCGGGTATGGGCGTTGCAAAAGGGTATAGCAACGACTTTCTTCGTTGTTATAAAGACATGAGTCGTTGCATAAGAGATGTCGTTGCTAAACAGTCTGCAGAGCTATGTACATTTGATTTATTTAGCAACGACATTGTCGTTGCAATACACGTTTGGCTTCTGCAACGACAATGTCGTTGCAAAACACTTTCAGCTTCTTCAACGCCAATGTCGTTGCAAAACACATTATGCTTCTGAAACAACAAAATTGTCGTTGCAATAGCCTTTGTTTAATTTAAAAAAAAAATAAAAATTGACCAAATAAATCTTGTTTATGTCTCAAATTCTGAAGTATTTTTAATAGGGTTACATAAGTACTAAATTTATAACACATAAATTAGTCAAAAACTTATTCAATTATTGTAAATTGTGTTTATTACAAGACCCAAAATAAGAACATATACAAAATAAGGACATTTATGGACAGTCTTTCCTTAGAACAGTATCCAAACTAATACAAAAATAAGTATCCAAACTAATAAAAAATCAAAGTCTTTTTTAACTAAATGGTGTCATCTATAAAGAAGACACCACTATGCTCTATCAAAACCTTCATTCCTAATTAGCATGTTACTTTCGTTTGGTCCGAACTTTTGTTTGCAAGTGTAGATCCACCATACGCATAGCTTCATTCCAGTCGTGAAGATTCTTGCAGCAGCATCAACATCTGCTACTCCACCCTTCGTACGCTTGCCTCTGGCTACAGGTTGAATGTGTTGCATCTTTAGTCATTTATTTCTGAAGGTTCAACTTTACGATATCAATTAAAAAAATTATGTAAGGATCATGGTAAACATAGAAACTTACCATTTTAAGTTTCCTAAGTTCTCTCCTGGCCACACGCCCCCTCCATCTACATTGTGTAACTATTGCACCTCTCTTGAGCCTCTTATAATATACGGCAGCTTTGTGGCAACGCCACCGAGCCTGCAATTTTTTAAAATTTGAATACTGATTGTGCAAGTGGACGATCCAAATCATATAGTACTTTTCTAAAACCTGAATAATGATAGAAGCTTTAGTCTGCTTCCTGAATCTGAACTCCTTACGAGCAGCGATTGCCCGTAAAGCTGTTTGAAATGTAAGTGCTGCCACATGAAGTTCTTTGTAGGCTTTCCTAGCTTCATATCTGCGTACGTTCTTTTGAATTTTCTTAGCAGCATCCTCCCTTCTCATGCCCTCATATCGTTTACAAGCAAGTCTTCCTAAAGATATTATCTCATACATATTAAAAATATGTGGAGAAAGGGGACTGATTAAACAACTAGACAACATTATCCTAAATAGGGAAGTCCATGCTCTGAAGATAAAATTGCTCCTATCCTAACAAATGAATTAGGCTATTTCACTTTTAAAATATTTCACCTCTCCACCGAGACTGCACATATATGGTCTTCTTTCTCAATGCAAGATAGTGTTTCCGAGCTTGATGGGTTCGTATACGCCGTTGGATAGATTTTGCTGCAATACCAAGTACTTGAGCTCTTCGCCCATCTAGTTCAGCCATCTGACCTGCTCTCAAGAATACCTTTGTTTTTCCAATCTACAAAGTTTGACAGCCAATCCAGTTAATTTTGTTTTTCCAATCTACAAAGTTTGACAGCCAATCCAGTTAATTTTGTGACCAAGAGATGTGAACGGGGTATAAATTTCATCTATAGACGAATGTCATAAGACCATATATGATCTTTATAGAGTTATGGGAAAGAACATCAAAGCAATAATTATTCTGGTGAAACACTTCAAAGTACCTGATATCCTTTAAGCCCCATCTTATCCAGAATCTTCTTGCAAACGGTTTTTTCATCATAGCTGCTAATAGGTGAAGTTACTTGACAAATTAGCACTATACTCAAGTTTGGTACAAAATATTTTAACACATCAAAGCCAAAACTTTCTTCCTCTGAGGCATAGAAGATACAAAAAAGGAGTACTTACTTTGCTTCCATGGCCTCAGGAGCAAGGAGGCCAAATCTGTTTACAAATTCAAAGAAAGGATGGCGAGTAGGGTAGCCAGCACAACTGATTCTTATTGCCTCTAAAACACCCTATAGGGTCAAGTGTTAGGGACAGATGAGGACATGAAGGAACTATGTACATACTTTTGTACAAATTATTATCCAAAGAATGAAAGAAATGAAGAGCATAAAAGTATACTCACACCACAGCGAAGTTGTTGCATAATGTTAGTATTTTCAAAAATTGCAGGCTTGAGGAGGTTGTTTGGTTTCACACATCTAATGTAATGAGGTTCTGTAGAATTTAATGTTTCCATTAACTGCTGTAGTGGCAACTGCACCATTCAGAATTTTGTTAGCTATCTGATAATAAGAATGCAGTTCAATTATTTGTAAGTAGTGGCATGAGCCTGTACATAAATTTATTGTTGTTGGACCAAAGTACACAAGTTTACTGATGAAGACTAGAAAAAGAACAATACCTTAAAACGTGAACCAATTGAAGAAAACTTGGAAGATTTTGATGACTCTTCTGGAAGTGGTGGGAAAAGGCCAGCTACAAAAGGACATTTGGAAGCACCCAATAAATCTCGATGTTCAGGAACCACATAATCCTTGTTTTTGTCTAAAAATTGGTTAGACTGGTATGGCACCTGCAGGATTACGAGGGTAAAAATGAATGAGTAAAGATGTCTCATTTTTTCAGCTGTTGATGTTAAGAGAACTAGTCATACCTCCCCAGCATAATGAGAAACAGTGAAATCCGTTCGAGACAATTTTGGCTTAATAAAGCGCTTGTGAGTTTTAAATGTTTGATAAAGCTTGTTGGCAAATGTTTCATGCGTCGACTTTGGAAACACACTGAAAGACCAAATGAGGGGGTAAAAGTGAGAATGAAGGATATATGTTGCAATAAGGAGCTTTTGATTCAAACCAACCAGAAAAAAAACTGGATCATACCCAGTTTTACCAACCAAAAGAAAAAAGAAAGCTAAAACCATCTAGCAAGCTACGAAAAGAAAGTAGTTCATGGGAAAAATAACTATATTTTACCAAGCTTCGTCGAGGAGTGCAATGATTATTAAGAATATAGAAATTGTAGAATGAATGAATGTAATTGAATTACTTGAGTAACAATGAATACAATGAGAGTTTTTATATACAGCTTGTAGTAACTAACTGAATAACTAATTCTAGTAACTACTAACTAACTGTAACTAACTGAAAGTTGTCAACTATACTCAATAATGATTCCTCCTGGTTTCTGCAAAAAGAAAAATTAGTGTGAAAGAAGAATACATAAAGAAGGGGAGGGGGAAGGGAATAAAAGAGAATGAAAAGTCAAAGTAGGGATTGAATTAGACATTAAAATAACCCCAAAATTATGGACTAGTGATAGATCACTTAGAAATGGCACTTTCTTAATTGTAAGTTATGTTCATCTAAATTCTAAAACCCAAAAATAACAGATTTGTGAAATTAATATACTCCTAGACTCCTAGTTATCTTCCGCTAATATTAATATACTCAAATTTGTGTGGTTCAGTTTCAAAGAAGCAACAAAAAAACCATAACTGAGTTCAATTTCACCATCACCATCACCCTGACCTCCTTTTCTCCTATTTCTCTTCCTTTATAGATGTATGCAGTTGTTCTGTAAAGTCTGTTGATGTGCCAGCAAGTGGACTGGGTCAATGAGTAATATAGTATGGAAGACCGAATGTCGTCCCACAGGGAGTTGTGTTTTTAGTATATTTTCACCTTGATGTAATTAAAAATAAATCCTATAACTAAAAAGTTGATTTAAATTAAAATTCAGATTTAAAATCACTAATTAACTAAACTACTAAGTTGCTGAAATTAAATTAAATTTGAGAAACTATGGGAGAAAAGTGGTTAGGAACGTTGGTTTCATTGTAGGTTTCACTTATTCAATTATAATTCAGATTTTCCTTTAATTATCCTTCAATTCATGGATCATTCCTCTCAAGTAACAATAGTTAGATCTCTCTATTATTACCCTTATTTTCTAAATACTTAATCCTTGATCTCTCAACAAATTACAATATTAGAAAATATCAAATTCAGCACAAGGGAATTACAAAGTCATATAATCATTCAATCATATCTCTATAACTTGAACTGATTATACCATTAATTGCATGGCCTATTCAAAATCCCAACTCTCGTTGTGAATTAAGAAATCCAAAACATAAATTGCGCAGGTTTATGTATGCAATAAAAACACAATTAATGCATGAATTAAAAACAGTGAAAATTTAAATCATAAATTGAAATAAGCTACGCCATACAAATTCACCTTGTTCCTAACACGAGGGTTTTAGTTACAGATAAAAATAAGAAGAAGAGAAGACATAATAGGGAAATTCATAAACAAATTACCCCAAATCCTTCAATCTTCAAATGCTCCAAATCAATGCAATCTCCCTCTTCAAATCTAAATTCTGTTTTATCCTCTAGTTGACTGCCTAACCTAATTCTAAATCACTAATTTATATTTACAAAATATCTCTAAGTAGAATCCCAATCAATTTCTGATGTTTTGGCCCAATTGGGCTTTTTCTGGTGCACGCGCGCCCCAGGCACACGCGGTAGCGCGCCCCAGCGCGCGCCTCTCCTGCTGCCCTGTTTCTTCATTTGCGCGCCCCAGGCGCACCCGTCCACGCGCCCCAGGCGCGTGGACCTGTTCCGGCTCCGTTTTTCTCCGTTCTTTTTCCTATTTCAAGGTCTTTGAATGCTCTTTCCAATTCCATAATTATTTTTCCCATTTGAGCTCCAAAATCACCTGAAACACTGAACAAACGATCAAAAAGTTCATGGGAAACTACAATTACTAAAATTCCTAAAAACTAATAAAAAGATCCTAAGTTTGCTATGAAAACAAGCCAAATCAAAGTAAAAGAGGGTAAAATGAAGTCCAAAAACTATACATATCAGACCCAAATCACTCCCCCAAACTTAGCATTTTGCATGTCCCAGGCAAAAGTAAAATAAAAATTCTAAACAAAAGACAAACTCCCTAAATCAACATATATACACCTCATCTAAGACTACGACTCATGACTCCAACACATATTATCACAAGCTATTTACACAATCACAAACTAGTTAACATAACAATCCCAATCAGAACTCAGAACTAGTGAACACTCTCAACCTCTCAAATGTTTCTCTCTAAAGTGTATAAGGGGCATATTTTCAATTCACTCAAGTTCAACAATGATAATGTGTTACCATAGGCTTGACCATAGACCAAAATCGCCACTGAAATTATTGAAAGTATGCAAAAATCAAAAGGTCTTTAATTTTGGTTGTAATGAGGCCATGGCTAAAAGTGTCAGGTGGGATAAAAGAAAGAAGGGATAAAACAAAGGCTAACTCGCAAAAAATATTTACAAAAGCAAGTTTCCCTCAAAAACCATGAATGAACAATGAATACAATAAAGACTCACACTCACATCAGGAACATTTTATTCTTCCTTTCTTTTTTTCTCAATTTTTTTTCTTCTTCTATTCTCTTCCTTTACATTTGTTATTTTTTGTAATTCTCTTTTTGCTTTTCTTTGGAAGAGAAATAGAACTCATACACTTTTCACCAATTACTTTCACTTTTTCTTTCTATATTCCTCTCAATTGCTCATTCAAAATTCCCAAGGTAGTAACAAAGAATATGCAATAAATGCAAGGCACCAAAGAAAAATCATAATGTCTCATAAGGCTCAAAATGGGCAATTACGGGAAAATTATCAATGCAAAACATCTGAAGGCCACAAAAACACACCCTAAGTGCCTTAATCATCTTAATGCATGCAATCAATTATCAATTTTGAAATGGTCACAGGTCAAGTTCTAGAAGACAATATCAAAGAGAACACACTCATGAAAGAATAGGGGTCTCAATATCAGAATATGTCAATAAAATTTACCCCTCAAATAGGCTCAAAAACTCACACTTGGCTAAAGTCAGTTCACTAATCACAAGTTCTGAAAGCATTTGTCGAAATAACCCGTTCACAATTATATTTACAGCTCAATCAAATAGAGTTAACAGTCAATGAGTCTAAGTCCTAAACTAAGTATATACATGCATCATCAGAGAAAAAGTCCTAAGTCTAGAATAATCACCTACTCTTGCTAGAGACACAAACCAACACCAAATATGGGGAAACAATTCAAGTCTTGAAAAAAAATCAATTTTTATTTTGTATACTCCCCCAAACTTAGAGGTTGGCTTGTCCTCAAGCAAACTACTCTACCTAAAAACTACAAAATAAAAATTAAAAACCTATTCTAAAAAAAAACTAACCAAAAATGACAAGGATACAGATTAAGAATACTACCTATCACATCCACAAAAATAGCACTAATCACAAGTGAGATGTTGCTCCCCCAAACTTAATACCTGCAATGGTTAGCACTAGTGCAATAAAGCACCACTAATGGTAGGAGACAACACTCACACCTGCACAAAACTCAGCAATACAGATGCAACAAGATAATGATCAAAATAAATATCCATGCATTAAAAAAATATATTAAATCCTAAAAAATGCAAAACAAGTTATAATATCACAAGTACATAGCGGGGTGGGGAAAATACATCAGATATATCAAATAAGAACAACCCCAAACTAGTCCTCATCCATCCCTCTATCATCAGGCTCAGGCACATCCACCGGATAGTCCAACAGACTCCGTCATAGTCCGAATAAGGGGGCAACTCAAAAGCATAACCCTGGTCAGCACTCCAGGCTCTCATAATATCATCGCGGACCTCGTCTCTGCGTAACTGTACACGCTGAAACTCAGCCTGCTGCCGCAAATATCGCCCCTGCAGTGCCTGCTCCCTCATCATGGACTGCATCATAACCCTCAGGTCCTCCACACCATCCGACGACTGTGCCGGTCGGCGAGAAGATCCTGCTCTATCCTGGACTGGTGGCTGTGGGTCAAGAATAATGGGTGGGTGCCTATCCTCCCTAGCTGTCTTAATAGCAAGTAAAACATAGTTATCCCAGACAGCTTTTGTCAGCATGGTGGCCCTCTTAATCTCAGTCATCTCATCACTCCCAGGCACTACCCCCACAGCAGAACACAACTGGTGTATTACCCAAGGAAATCCCACGTATCCCTTATCACTCATAGCAAAGCGGTGCAGCTGATCAGGGACTTCAGGGCATACACTAATCGACATATGGCTGGGGAAATCTCAGTATCATGGGAATGAGGGTACAAGTTGTGCATAATGAACCTAACCAAAAACCGGGCAGCTCCTTGCATATTCCTCTGAGACACATGTTTTGGCATTTGATTAATATTTAAATTCCATGTTTTTTCAGCCAAGAACAAATGTCTCTGAAGCATATCCAGAGAATACATACCCTCATCATCATAACTATCCGTGTTGAACAAAGCGGGGGCCATAGTAGGCGAGTAGCTAGGAAGGTGTAAGACACGTGCTATAGTAGCAGCATCATACGACACTTCCTTGCCTCTCACATACGCAACCCTCCGATGCTCAACCGTCCCATGCAACAACTCCTCCTTCTTCTCTAATTGTGCACGCCACCAAGCATGCGAATAGAACTCCCACACCAATTTCTGACTCAACTCCCATTTGTTCACATTAATCACTTCCATCACCTCCGCCACACCTCTAAGACCAACCACCTGCTGACCGGAAACGACCTCATCAAGGACCATACCCAATTCCGGCTGCACCCTCCTCTTAACCATTTTCCCATCATGAAACTCGGCGACTTTCGGATGCTCAAAAGTCGTCCCAACCTCTCCACTACTGTCCACCATAGGCCTCTTTCCTTTTCTCAACATGTTTTAGTTCAAAAATTGCAAAAGGCAATATATCGAACACCTGGCAGGCAGCACAAAACCTTCAAAATTTTAAAGAGAGAACTCAATCCTAACCTTCCAAATCCAAACAAATCAGACCAGAGAAGGACAGAGAAGAGATTCTTACCTTAAAACAATGAAAAATTCGTGTTCCCTAGCCCTTTTTAGGAAAAATCCGAATTGAGAAGAGAAGAGAGGGGAATGGGGTTTTTGAAAAATTTGATAAAAAGAAAGAGAGATTGATGATGAGAATGATGATTAATGGAAGAGTGAGTGAGTAATTTGATGAAATTTGGTTGAATGTGATGGAATTTATGAATTGAGGATGAAATTGGGGTTAGGGTTCTTAGCTTTTCCTAATTGGGATGAAAAGGGAAGTGGGGGGAATTTGGTTTCTCCCCCAGGCGTGCTGACCAAAATGGCACCAGTAGACGCGCGCCCCAGGCCATGCGCCCCAGGCGCGTCTGGTCTGTACTTGCATTTTTTTTTTGCAGACAGAAATAAATAAATAAAAAAATAACTAAAATTACCTATACTATCCTAAAAAAATCATCTATCCTAAAGTGCCTATCCTAAGGGAGAATTACTTAAAATTGGGTTGCCTCCCAAAAAGCGCTTGTTTAATGTCACGAGTCTGACTCATCGCCCCTAGAAGGGGCTTAAGGGCAATGGGTTTCAGAAGGGTGCACAAACTCTAAATCATTACCATGTTCATTAGAGTTTGAAACACAATTTATTTGGGGGAAGTCATCCGCCGTGCATGGTGGTT
Organism: Crotalaria pallida; assembly: GCA_037953625.1. NCBI lineage: Eukaryota > Viridiplantae > Streptophyta > Magnoliopsida > Fabales > Fabaceae > Crotalaria > Crotalaria pallida. The sequence goes on along the minus strand of CM075650.1, from coordinate 42,806,115 downwards.
TTTCAAAAATATTTATCACTGCTTGCTCACCATTAACACGGAGAATAACTTCTCCTCTAGGAACATCTATGATTACCCCTGCTATAGCCAAGAAAGGCCTTCCAAAAATTAGAGGAATGTTCTCATCCTCTTCTATGTCAAGCACCATGAAATCAAGGGGTAATATAAAATCCTTAACTTTCACCAAGATATCTTCCACCACTCCATAAGGACGGAGGGCGGTGTTATCAGCTAGTTGTAATAAAATCGGGGTCGGCTTAATCTCTCCTATCCCTAACTTATTAAAAAGTGACAAAGGCATGATATTAACACTGACACCAAGGTCACAGAGGGCCTTACCTGTATAATCCTTGTCGATGCTTATAGGTAGATTGAAGCTTCCCGGATCCTTCAACTTCGGTGGCAGATTGGACTTTATGATTCTGCTACACTTCTCAGCAATTGGAAATGTCTCTCCAGTGAGCATCCCCTTCTTCTTGGTCAGAAGATCCTTCATAAACCTCGCATACAGAGGCATTTGTTCAAGAGCCTCTGCAAACGGGATATTAATCTGGATCTTTCTGATCATGTCCAGAAACTTTTGAAAGTGCCTCTTGTCTTCATCTTTCTTCAACCTTTGAGGAAAAGGCACCCTCAAAGGCAAAGGAAGTGGCTTGGGCTGAACCGGTATGTGATCCGCAGGTGGACCCTGCGTACTCGATGCTCCAATTTCAGCTTTCTTCTTCTTTGATGTTGCATCACCCTTAGGCTCCTTCTCTTTGCTCGAATTTTCAGTGGTGGCACTCCCCTTGGCAGTTGGTTCATCATATGTTGTGCCACTTCGGAGTGTCATCTTCATGCACCTCTCCTTAGGATTAGCTATGGTGTCACTAGGAAAAGTTCCCACTGATCTCTCAGAAATTTGCTTGGCAATCTGACCCACTTGTACCTCTAGATTACGAATGCTAGCACCCTGGTTGACAAATTGGGCTCTAGTCTTCTCAATGAAAGATTGGGTGGAGTTGGTCAGCTTGTCAAGTGCTATCTCCCAGGAAGGTTTCTGCTGTTGTTGTGGCTGATTCAGTGCTGGGTTGTGCCATGAGAAATTTGGGTGGTTGCGATATGCTGGATTGTAGGTGTTGGAGTACATGTTGTTTCTATTTCCTCCACCACCCACATATTTTGCTTGTTCCTCAATAGTCGCTGCTTTCCCCATTTCATTGGCACATTCTCCATTCCTATGGTTCCCATTGCAAAAATCGCACACTAGTGTGCTACCCACTGCTCCCAACTGATTATGACCCATCCTCTTCATTAATGCTGTGATCTGCTCATGCATCTCCTTATTCTGCTGAATGAGAGTCTGCATCTGGGTAGTGCTCAGTTCTGGATTCTTCAAGATAGTTTTGTTAGCAAGGGCTTGACTACTGTTGTAGGCCATAGTCTCAATGATTTCTTTTGCCTCTTCCACAGTCTTCTTAATCAAGGACCCTCCAGCTGCTGCATCAATCATGAATTTATTTGTGCTCCTCAACCCATCATAGAATAATCGGATCTGCATCCAATCTGGTATAGCATGTGTCGGGCACTTCTTCAACAGCTGGTTATATCTCTCCCATGCATCATGTAACAGCTCCCCCTCTGCTTGAACAAAAGAGTTGACATCTTGGCGGAGCTTGGCTTGCTTTCTAGCTGGAAGGAACTGAGCCATGAATTTCTTGACCAGAACATCCCAACTGGAAAGGCTTCCAGGAGGCTGATTCCTCATCCATGTAAAGGCCTTGTCCCTCAAAGAGAGAGGAAACATACGCATGCGAATCGCCTCATCTGATGCACCTTCTATCTTGAAAAAGTCCAACATATGAAGGAAATTGGCTATGTGCACAGTAGGATCCTGATTAGGTGCACCTGAGAATTGATCCTGTTTGATGAGATGAATATATTGAGGATCAATCTCAAATGCAGCTGCTGTAATTGCTGGCCGGACTACACTGGATGTGCAGACATCTGGATCCACTGTGGTGTAATCAGCCAAAGTCTTCCTTGTTGGTTGGGGTGTTGCACCGGAACCACCAGAACCATGTGATTCAGCCATCTTTCTTGCTTGCTTTGCTTGCTTTTTCAACCGTTTCACACTAAGCTCCAATTCGGGATCAGGTTGCACAAGACCTCGATTACCTGTAGAACGTAAAAGCATAAAAATGGTTAAGCAACACCTGTTAAATTAAAACTAAATTAAACTAATTAAAAACAGAAAAATAAAAAGAAAAATAGAATTTACTAATAACTACACTAAGTACCGAAAATACACTAAAGAATACTACTCCCCGGCAACGGCGCCGAAAACTTGTTGATGTGCCAGCAAGTGGACTGGGTCAACGAGTAATATAGTCTGGAAGACCGAATATCGTCCCACAGGGAGTTGTGTTTTTAGTATATTTTCACCTTAATGTAATTAAAAATAAATCCTATAACTAAAAAGTTGATTTAAATTAAAATTCAGATTTAAAATCACTAATTAACTAAACTACTAAGTTGCTGAAATTAAATTAAATTTGAGAAACTATGGGAGAAAAGTGGTTAGGAACGTTGGTTTCATTGTAGGTTTTACTTATTCAATTATAATTCAGATTTTCCTTTAATTATCCTTCAATTCATGGACCATTCCTCTCAAGTAGCAATAGTTAGATCTCTCTAATATTACCCTTATTTTCTAAATACTTAATCCTTGATCTCTCAACAAATTACAATATTAGAAAATATCAAATTCAGCACAAGGGAATTACAAAGTCATATAATCATTCAATCATATCTCTATAACTTGAACTGATTATACCATTAATTGCATGGCCTATTCAAAATCCCAACTCTCGTTGTGAATTAAGAAATCCAAAACATAAATTGCGCAGTTTTTTTTTTGGTAAAGAAAAAATTGCATTACCAACGAGCAAAATAATACACATCAAGGCAATAATCTAACCCCTAGCCACCTTTTAGGAAGGGTTCTAAGGGTTAGAAATCCCAACCAAAAACAAAGAAAAAAACAAAATCGGGCTTTAAATTGCAGCCCTTATTCTATCAATCAAAAAATTATTCGGCCCACTAGCCTTGGCCCATTTACTGAACACAAGCTTCGTTCCCAACTCAGCCTGAAGAAGACGAAAAGTCTAGTGAGGTTGAAGTTGTTGTTGTCTGAAAATCCGATTGTTCCTCTCCGACCAAACACCATAAGCACATGCAGCCACCATCGCCGTTACCACTTGTCTTCTCCATTTCTCTTTGAAGCCATACCTTAACCATCTCAGCCAATTCTGAAACTTAAAATGCATCACATCTACCCCAACCCAATTAGCAGCCAACTGAAGAAGTTGCTTACTCCAAGAACATTCAAAAAATAAGTGCCTGCACGATTCATCCACACCACTACAAAGCACACACAAAGGGGACACCTGCATGAACTGGAGATTGTCCTTGGTTCTCAGTTTTTCATGAACCAGCAGCCACATAGTGAACTGGTGTTTTGCAACAGTCAACGGATTCCAGATTACTCGATGCCATGGAAATTGAGGTTGAGTTCCCATGAGGTAACGATACCCATCTTTAATTTCATATTCTTGATGATTATTTTCCAATTGATTGAATTTTGGCATGAGCTTATCACGCACTTTTAATAATTGCTTCCAGTGCCAGTTCATAGATAGAGTAGAATTAGCACTTCTGAAATCTTCTTTTTTTAAGTATATAGCATGAATCCATTTAAGCCATAGGGAGACTTTGTTTGCCATAATCTGCCATACCTGTTTACCAAGAGCTGCCAAATTCCACACATAGATATTGTGAAAACCCAGACCACCATGATTCTTCTCTCTGCACACAGTAGACCACGCAACCTGAGCCTTTGCTCTCCCCCTCTGGTCCCTGCCCCATAAAAAACCTCTGCAAATTCTTTCCACCTCTCTGATTATAGCTTTAGGGATAATGAAGGTAGATGCCCAATAGACATGCATTGTGAGCAGCACTGATTGAATCAAAAGAGAGCGACCCTGAAAAGATAGGTTCCTAGTAGTCCACATATTGAGCCTTTTAGTTACTCTATCAATCAAAGATTGACAAGTAGCAGAATTCCATTTCTTAGCTACCATAGGCAAACCCAAATAGGTAAAAGGGAACGAACCCCTTCCAAAGCCAGTAATAGTCTTCAGCCTGTCTTTAAGGTTATCATCAACACCTGCACTGTAAATCTGAGATTTGGATTGGTTTGCACATAAACCAGCACTCTGACCAAATTCACCAAAAGCCTTCATTAGGACACTAACACTTTTTTCCTTAGCCTTGCAAAAGATCATCAGGTCATCTGCAAAGGCAAGGTTAATTAAGCCTACTCTCTTGCACATAGGATGATAATAGAACCCTTTTTCAGTAGCTGCACTTAGCAATTTCCTGGTAAGCATTTCCATCACAATTACAAACAGAAGAGGAGAAATAGGATCTCCCTGCCTCAGGCCTCTAGAACTCATGAATCTGCCCTGAACACTGCCATTTATCACCAATCTGAAAGATACAGTCTTCACACACATCATAATCCACTTCACAAACTTTTCTCTGGAAATCTCATAACTTCTAAACTCCTCTGAATGAAATTCCAGCTTACACTGTCATAAGCCTTTTTTAAATCTATCTTCTAAAGGCATCTAGGGGACACTCTCTTCCTTCTATATAATCTCAACAACTCTTGTGTGATAAGCACATTGTGAAGAATAGATCTGTCTTTTATGAAAGCAGCCTGATTTTCATGAATTATATCTGGCAAGCACTCTTGCAATCTATTGCACAAAAGTTTAGAAATAATCTTGTAGATTACATTACAGCAGGCAATAGGTCGAAAATCACTTACATAATTAGGACATTCTGTTTTAGAAACTAGCACCAATAGAGTTTGATTAGCTTCCCTAAGCAATTTTCCATTCCTGAAAAAATCCTGGACAGCTTCAATAATATCTTCACCTATTATTGGCCAGGCTGCCTTATAGAAGGCTGCTCCATAACCATCAGGCCCTGGAGCCTTGTCATCACCAATCTGGAACAAGCATTGCTTGATTTCAGTGTCCTCAACCCTCCTTATTAGATTCAGCTGCTGCTCAACACTCAGGAGCTTACCCTGCCTGATCTCATGCTCCTCAAAACACCAGATTCTAGGACCATCAGCAAACAAATCCTTATAAAACTCCTCAAAAGCATTCACAATCTGAGTTCGGTCAGTGTGCATCACACCATTGTTACTCTGAATCCTTAGAATTCTGTTCTTATATCTTCTCAACCTTATAGTTTGATGGAAAAATTTAGTGTTCATATCCCCTTCACAGATCCAGTTTTGCTTAGCTTTTTGTTTCAGAAAAATTGAAGCCACTTTGTACACCTTTAGGTGCTCCTCTCTTGCCTCCTTTTCCAGCTTCAACAAGTGATTATTCATAGGGTCTGATTGAAGAAGATTCTGAATGTAGTCAAGTTTCTCCCTAGCCTGAGCCTCTTTAACATCAATACTCTTGAACTTCCTCTGATTTAAATCTTTTAGCCTAGCTTTCAACTGATCAAGATTCCTCATTATTCTAAACATTGCACACCCTTCCCTCCTTCTAGACCAGTTTTGATTCACAATTTGAATGAACTCATCATCCAGAGTGAGATGATTAAGGAACTTAAAACTCTGCCCTGTAGTCCTCACAGCATTTGGCCAGTGAATCACCATAGGACTATGATCTGACACACCACAATTCCCAAACTCTGCCTGAACATCTGGCCAGTCCCTACACCAATTGTAATTCACAAGAACTCTATCCAGCTTGCTAATGATCCTATCACCCTCATCCTGCTTATTATTCCATGTATACCAGCAGCCAAAATAATTCATGTCCTCCAGCTGGCAATGAATCATCATTGATCTAAAGTCCTGGAGATTGTGAGGCTCAACAGGAATTCCACCAATCTTTTCCCGAGCATTCAAGCAACAGTTGAAGTCCCCTAGAATCATCCATTTATCCACCATACTATCACCAATCTCCTTCAAGTCCTCCCAAAGATCACACCTCCTTTCACTATCATTATGAGCATACACAAAGGTAACATAGAACAAGCTACCATCTTGATTCCCTCCCACTCTACAGTGAACAAATTGACTAGAATGGCTGAGCACCTCCACCTTAAACATTTCTTTCCTCCAAACCACCCAAATTCTGCCTATTGGATGATCATCCAAATTGATAAAACTCCCCCAGTCCAGGAACATTCTATTCCTCACCACATCAAATGAGTTAGATCTAAGCTTGTTTTCTAGCATGGCCATAATACCAATAGAAAATTTATTTATCAAACACTTAACCTCTTTTTGTTTCAAGGGTTGGTTAAGTCCCCTTGTATTCCAAGCACCAATTCTATCCATTTAAGTGCAGGGAAGATGCTTCCCCCTTTTGAAACTTCCCCAAAGCATTTCTTCTAGTTACAACTGGAGTCCACTGTTCTTCCTTCTCCTTATTCCCCTGTTCCACCTCCACAGTAGGACTTACCTCCTTTTCCATTTGTGACTCATTCACAACTGAAATATTTTCATCTATGCCTTGTTCTTGCAAAACCTCCTTAACCACTTGAGAAGCAGATTCCACATTCTCATGAGGGATAGTTCCATTTTCAAGGCTTCTTCTCAACTTTAGAGCATCATCCACCCTTTCTATTTCCTCCCTTGTAGGCTTCTTTTTTTCAACCCATACCTTTTTAGATTGTTTCCTGCACGATTTGCTATCATGTCCATACAGAGCATGAAGCACACAACACTGGCTTCCATTCATAGTCAATCTTTTGGGCTATAACATTCTCCTTCTCATCTTCAAAGAATACCTCTTCAGGAAGGATATTGGGGTTAACCTCAACAAGAACCCTAGCATAGCTAATCCTATTTCTTTCCTTTGTAACACTGTCCACCATGATTGGGGTGCCTACAAGACTTGCAATCTTGCTCAGGGCAGGGACACCCCAATATTTCAAATTCAAATTTGGCATCTGGATCCATACTGGGACAGAGTCATGCATAATTTTAGAAACAGGTTTCCCTATCCATGGAGCTATAATGAGTGGCTTCTTATCAAAGTGATAAATCCCAACCTCCATTACTGCATTCCTTGCTTCCATTGAATTGAATCTTACAATCATAGTATCGTCACCATTCATAAGTACCTTGTCAATGCCATGATGTCCCCATATTTTCCTTATGTATCCATTGAAAACCAAATAAGGAGGTCTAGCACCCAAAATATAGCAAACAAGAGATTGCTGCCAATATGCCTTTTCACTTTGTATGTCTTCTAGCACTATTTTGCCCACTGCCACACCTTCTTTAATCTCAGGCTTCACAAAGTTTAGTTTGTCTCCTGCATTACATAGCTTTGAAATGTCAAAGGTATCCCAAACAGATATCCTCTTAGTGGAAGTCTCATTCTCCCCTGTTTCTGGCTGTGCGTCTTTTACTGCCTCTTCAGGTTGAACCGTCGCCTTTGTTATTATTAATCTCAGTCTCAGTTCAAAACACAATCTCAGTCTCAGAATTCTCAGTCTCAGAATTATCACTATGATTTAATCGATTACTTCACTTCTGTTTAATATATGATGCAACTGATATAATCGATTATCACTGGTCAAATAATCGATTACACAGCCTCTGAAAAATATATGATGCAACTCCAGTAATCGATTATCTGTGTCAAGTAATCGATTACTTTCATACAAAAAGTAATGGATTAGCCAGGTTCAAATACTCGATTACACTCTCTCTGGATTTTCTATGATGCAACATAAATAATCGATTATCTTGAAAGAGTAATCGATTATCTCTGTCAAAACTTGTCTTAACAGATTTTCACAATTTAGAGAAATCCAGCTAGAGGTTGTCAAGATATATTTTCACAGTGAATCAATTAAGACATTAAAAATACGTTTTTAGAAAAACTCTTTTTGCAATTAAAAACATTTTTCATAAACTAAGTTAAAAACAGATTTTCATGAAAACACATTTTGCAATTAAAACATTTTTCACAAAATGTTCTTTTCTTCTCCTTAACATGAAAAACTAATTTTGGCCATTAGACACTTGTAATAAAAATTCATTACCTTACAAATTTCCTATGGGCCAGGCTATACTAAACTTGAACATGAAGCTTGAGCCTTGACTTTAGCCTTGAAACTTGATGCTTGAACTTGATGCAGCTTGATGCTTGAAACTTTGAATCTTGTTTGTAATCATCAAAACATTATCTTCTAGAATCCTTCTAGCATTACTCTTTACGTCCTTTGGGGCAAGCTTGACTTCCAACACTCCCCCTTTTTGATGATGACAAACCCTTTTCTGAGTTTCTGCATCACAAGCGTTAAGCAGCAAGTATAGCACAATATAGTCCAATAATATCATAGGAAATTTAAATACAAATAGAGAATAATTGAATAAGCCATGAAAGTTTCTCTTCATTCTCATAACCTTCCCCTGCATATATGGTTAGTATACACAATGAAGCTCAGAATTCTTCTCCCCCTTTTGTCAACATCAAAAAGGTGGTGAGAAGACTTTAGCAGGATTAGGGTTCTTCTCCCCCTTTGTACTATACTCCCCCTGAAATACTCAATAGATACATTAATAATAACAAGGGAGGTGACTATGCATATTTACTCCCCCTATTTGACATTAGCAAAAATAAGTATGGGATACAAAAAAATTTTCTTCCCAATACACAATAAAAATCAGCATGATGTCAAAATGGGATGAAGAAGCAAAACATGTTTTAATGCAAGTATTCAAATAATATTTTTCTCCCCCTTTCTAAAAGGTTTTTCCAAAATAAGCATAACATGAAGGGAGATGAAAAATGCATCATAAAAACATGTGAATGCTCACTATCATCAAAACTTTAAACTCCTATATGCCATGACAATAATAATATATAATTTATAATAGCACATATTGTCATATAAGACATATATCACATAAACAAGTATCACATGATAAATAAAATAATAAAGGGATAGTGATACTTATCGAGTGTGCTAATTTTCCATGTTATAGGGGATGTTTGTGCACTTGTGAGGTTCTTCCCCAAAGAGTTTTTCCATTCTTTGCCTTGAAGGAAGTCTCCACCTTTTTAATATGTTCCCCTTCTTTAGTATTTTTCCTCAAGCATCATGATGAAGGAGAGTCTTAATTCCTCCTTTGGAATTCTTTCATTTAATTTCAATGCGCATACCTTCTCTTGTACTTGAGACATTGCCTGTAAAAATAATTAGGAACATTTCTTTTGGTATCCAAAAACTTGGATCCATATAGGTTAGTAGCACAAGCATAAATAGGCATTTTGACTTTTCAACTATTGAAGCACATGAAGGACAACATAATCAAATGCACTTAAAAAATATGCTCATGTACACATATGCATGTCCTTATATCGATATATATATATATATATCTAATATGACATGGCATCAACACATAAAGAGTGTATTCATGTGATAAAAGGAATTTTAAAAAATATTTTAACACACATGATACAACTCAATATATGGTGAAAAAATAATGCAGTGTACACACAAAAAATATAATCATGTGCTTAAAAAGATTTTCAAATAAAGCATGACACACATGATTTACTTTATCCAAGGAGTGATCATGAGAAATAAAAGATTTTCAAAAAGATTTCAGCACTCATGATACACCTTGGTATGCATAAAAAATAGAGTAGTCCAGGTATACCTTTGTGTAGTCGTTGTTATAGTAGGAATGAGAGCTTGATACCTTGGACTTGTTGATCAAGGAGACGTTTTTCCTTACCCATTGCTTCTTGCTTGAGGTCCTAGACCATTTGATTTCACATTTATGCATGTGAGAAGCTTTGGTTGTAGGTACTTTTCTCCTTTGACCAATCCATCTATTTCTTGTCCTCTTAGACATCACCCTTGATAGTTTATCCTTTTCTCCACCACTTGATTCATCCTTAGGCTTGTTTCGTTTCTCAACCCATACACTTATTGTCCTCTTAGGTACACCCCATAAGACTTTCTTTTTCTATCAATTCATAAAACTGCACTTGTTACGCAATCACAGAGGCAACAATGATTAAGCATCAACTTCATAGGTCCGGTTTATCAGCCCCAACCAGGAATTCAGCATTGTAATAAGTTGTGATACTTCTCTCAGTTTTGCTTCCAACAGTAGCTGCTTGAATCGTGATCATCAATATAAGGTCTGAGGCACTCATCACAATTGGTTGGTGTTTGGATTTTCACGCAAAGGATTGTGAGCAGAGAATATGATAAATTGTGGACACACAAATTAAAGGAATAACAACAAAAAGAGAAAACAATAAACCACACATATAGCAAGTACCTAAACATTAATCGTTTGGAGTGTCAATGGAGAGAGCGTCACTGGACAGAGCGTCAATGGAGAACGAGAAAGAGAGAAGAGAACGAGAAATGCCTAGCACGAGAGAGAACGAGGAAGTTTGCAATTTAGAGAAGAAAGAGAAAGGGAGAGTATCAGATAACAGATATGAGTATTTTTTTAATAAGAGAACTCACTTGCCAGAATTTGAAGAAACTTCATTCTGTTTCAGCAAGAACCACAGAGCATTTTCAGCAATAACAATTAGATCTAAGAACCTGCATATAAAAGGCACTTAATAACAACTTACTCATATAAGCAAGTACTACTTTATGAACAAGAGAACGTGACAGTATCTGGGTGAGATTTTTGATATTTTCAAGTCATATCAAAAAACTAAAATTACATTAAGGAAAGAATCATAAAAAGTGTTCTTATAAGAGGGTTAAGGGAATATTCAATTTCTCCTAAAATTAGCCTATGCTTACGGAAGTTTCAAGTATAATGCTATGGTTTTCCCTGACATAGATGCAGCACTCTATTTTACACTTGAGAAGCATAATCATCTATAAAAACATCTACATCTAAGGAATGAAAAAAATTCAGATTTCAACAGTTCCACAAAACTTCATAGCTACGAACCATAGTGTCGCATCAAATTACATGAATGTGCATTCCTTAAACCAAACACTAATTTATTCAACTTCTGGGAAGCTCTATTCTTGTCAAAGTTTCACAAGTAATTTTAACTCTATGCATGATGCTGAAGGACCATGGATATGCAGTTTTTTTCATCAATATTCATTATTATGAAAGTTTCTCAAATTATAAATGTATTGGAAACATATCATCCTCCAAGCGGTGATACCTCAAAGTCAAACACACAAACAAATAATCATTCAAGCAATAAGGTCAGAACGGAACTACTGAACCTGAGAATCAATAAGGTCCAGAAAGGATCCAAGTTCTTCAATTCAATTTTGAGAATCATAAGCCAAATCAATTAAAGTAATATAAACCCTAACTGGAAAACACACAAATTGGGAGTGTAAAAGGATCATATCTGAATACCTGAGTCACGGAGCTTGAGGACTCCGTTGTATATGTCGGGGAGCTCGTCCCCGATCTTGTATCTGTAGTCATGCATGGCGATAACGTTGTCCTCGTTGCCTGGGCTCTCTTCCTTCTACTCGAAGGAGAAGATGATGCGCCAGGAAGCGCGGGGGGCGCCGATCACGGTGAGCTTCTCATTGGCGTCGATGGCGGCGAGAAAGAGAGAAACGGGAGAGAGAAGAGAGAGAGCGCATTGTAGACAGAGGGAGGGTCAAGGAGAAAGAGAGGGAGACGAGTACGGTGGGGGTGATGATGAGAGGACTTGTGATGTTGGTTAACTGGAATGGTTGAAGACAGAGGAGGTGGTGGTCGCGAGGCGGAGGTGTTGAGGGTTTGAGTGAGAAAACGGCTGGGCGAGGAAATGGAGGTGGGGCTGGACGGTCATGGCCTGAAGGGTAAGGCGGTGGAAGAGGAAAAGGAAGAGGATGAGGACGCCGTTGACGCCGTTGCCGCCGTTAGGGTTTCCTCGTTCTTCTTCTCTTCTTTCTCTACGCTTTTCTTTCTATCTCTTGGCTACTTTTCTATTTGGGAATTGGGAATATATTAAAGGGAGGGTGGGTTTAATTTTTTTTTTATTTAAAAAAATGTTATTTAACTTCTTTGGCAACGATAATGTCGTTGCAGAAAACATGTGTTTTGCAACGACTTAAAAAGTCGTTGCATAAAACAGGTGTTTTGCAACGACTTTTTTAAATCGTTGCAAAACACATGTTTTCTGCAACGACTTTTTTAAGTGGTTGCAAAACACTTGTTTTCTGCAACGACATTTTTAAGTCATAGTCGTTGCAAAATGTCATTGCAATAAAGGGTTTTTCTTGTAGTGAGCACAAAAGAAAACCATAAAGTCATTCTTGTTTTTTGGGTGCCAAATATACCTATAATTTCTCCTGTATCATAGGAACTCCATGGTGGTTCATATTACTCCTTCCATTAAACATCTTTGTTGTTTAAGATTGATGCACAAATATTAAAAAATAATTTAAGTGAAGTAAAGTTTTATTGTATTTTGACTAAAATATTCGATCTTATTTATGATAATGTAGTTAAGAAAAAAAAGAATTAAATCTATGATTAATGAATGTGGATAAAAGTTTTAAAAAAAAAAGTTTAAGCATGCCTTAAAATCTTAAAACAACAAAAATATTTGACGCAAAAGTAAAATGATAATACAACAAAAGATATAACCAACGTGGAGTTAGTCAAGTGGTAGTTCACTTGTCCCTTAACCAAGTGGTCTCAAGTTCGAGTCTTGGGTATGGAAGACTCTCCGATGGGAGACCCCTACCGCTTAGTGCGAGCTCAGTTGGGTCGGACCGAATGAGTCGGATTCTGAGTTAACCAGATCCGGGTACCGATTGATGTACAACAAAAGATATGAAATGTACAACAAAAGATATGAAATGCAGAAAGTAGTTTTATTGCCAATATATATGAAATGCAGAAAGTAGTTTTATTGCCAATATATAGAAATTTTCTAACCTATACATAATATAAAAGGTTTGATTAATTTAACCTATACGCCATATATATATATAATGAACCAATAAATGATTATATAGGGGTGGAAAAGTTCGTCCAACTCCTCTTTAAAATTAGGCAAAGAGAAGGTGAGCCCAGAAGAGACTATATGACCATGTTTAAAGTTTAAACGTTAAAGCCCTGTAAATCCAACAAATATAAGAGTCAGCAATGCTCACATCTTCTACCACTGAGAGGCAAAATTCTTCTAAAAAAATGTTGTAACCGCCGCTGCTAGCAAAATGTGCTGAGTTAATGTGCAATTCACTCCTTATAACACACCAGGGTTTCAAAACTTTTAAAGATAAAACCTAATGGGCTAAGGCCCATAAAAATAAATCTATCTTTTTTTTTTAATATTTTGTTTTAATTAAAATAAAAAAATAATTAAAACAATAAATTCATGTGGATCCAATTGAAGTCCATCCACACAACACGCCATTCCATCACTACGTCATAAATTTTGAAGTTTTTATTTTGTTACTGAGAGCTTTTAGTGTTAAAGTCCTTTTGATTTGGCAAACAATTTTAATTTTAATTTCTTAGAAAAGTAGGATGATGAAAAGGAAAGCAAGGACAATTATTGCCTCATCAGGAAGAAAGTAAGGAGGAGGGAATCAAGTAATAAAAGGTTGAGTGTTTATTGATTTCACTGAATACAATGAGCAAATAGTACACCTATATATACAAAGGTAAAACGAGCTACACCTAGCTACACTAAATACTAAATCAGCTAATCATTGCCTACAAAGGATAAGAATAACTAAAATGCTCAGAGGAATATTCTAACTAACTTTGGACAGCTCATACATAGCTAATGAGGCAATCCTTATCCTATCGATATCAGCCTTGGCAACCAAGGATGCCATGACTTCCTCACCAAGGCATATACAATTTTAACACCCCCCCTCAAGCTGGACAATGAATGGACCAGAGGCCAAGCTTGGAATGAATGGACTTGAACTGTCTAGGAGCCAGAGCTTTGGTGAAGATATCAGCCAATTGGTCTCTTGTAGATATAGGCATGAGATGAACATACCCTTTTTCAACCCTTTCACGAATGCTATGACAGTCCAATTCTATGTTTTTAGTTCGTTCGTGAAAGACAGGATTCTGTGCAATATGAGTGGCTGAGTGGTTGTCACAGTAGAGAACTATTGGCATAGGTGTATGCAGTTGATGATCTGTGAGTAAATAAAGCAGCCATTGTGCTTAACAACCACCAAGAGCAAGAGCTCTGTATTCAGCCTCTGAGGAAGATCTAGATACTGTCTTCTGCTTTTCGGTCTTCCAGGATATGAGAGCTGATCCTAGGAAAAAGCAAAATCCACTAGTTGATCTCCTTATGTCTGGACATGATGCCCAGTCTGAGTCAGTAAACCCCTTTAGACTCAAATCTGAATCTGATTGAAAGAATAGTCCAAGACAAGGATTCATCTTAATAAACTTCAGTATTCTTTGTGCTGCCTGGAAATGAATGAGTGAAGGGGAACTCATGTATTGACTAAGCAAGTTCACTGCATAGCATATGTCTGGTCTTGTGTGGGTCAGATACAGCAACCTGCCAATGAGTCTTCTATAGCCATTCACATCTGAGTAGTCTGAATTCTGTTCCTGTTTGAATTTAATGCTATTGTCCATAGGAGTAGATGCAGGCTTGGATGCTAAAAGACCTGAATCTTCTAACAAGTCCAAGGCATACTTTCTCTAACAGATGTGAAGTCCTTTTCTGGTTCTAGCCACTTCAAAACCAAGAAAGTATTTCAGAACTCCCAGATCCTTTATGTTGGTTTTCTGGTCAAGGATTTGCTGAAGCTCATTGATCTCATTCATGTCATTTCCTGTAAGTACCAGATCATCAACATACACCAAAATTTCTGTGAATGATTGACCTGAACACTTCACAAAGAGAGAATAGTCAGCTCTGGATTTCTGATAACCACTCTCAATCAAAACAACAGTCAATTTGGTGTGCCACTGTCTGCTGGCCTGTTTCAGTCCATAAAGTGATTTCTGTAGCTTGCATACCATGTTGGGTTTTGGCAGATCAAGACCTCGAGGAGGTTTCATGTACACTTCCTCAAGTAAATCTCCATGCAAGAAAGTTGTGTTCACATCCAATTGATGAATATGCCAGTTTTTTGCTGCTGCAACTGCAAGCAGAACCCTTATGGTAGTCATCTTCACTACTGGACTGAATGTTTCAGAGTAGTCAAGACCTTCTGTCTGTGTATACCCCTTTGCCACCACCCTAGCCTTATGCCTCTCAATACTCCCATCTGCTTTGTGTTTAATTTTAAACACCCATTTACATCCTATTTCTTTCTTGTCTTCAGGTAGATCTGTCAATATCCAGGTGTCATTCTCTTCCAGTGCTAGCAGTTCAGCTTTAATAGCTTTTTTCCAGCATTCATGTTTCATTGCATCTGCATAGCTAACAGGTTCTATAGAGGTAGATACAGCAATAGTATAGGCTTTATGTGAGGGAGAAAGCTTAGCATATGAGAGAGTTTGAGAAATAGGATACCTTACATTACTTGAAGATAATTGATTTGCTGAACCTGCAGTGGCCAATGTGCAATGATAGTCCTTCAAGTAATAAGGTGGTCCTCTTAGCCTATTAGACTGTCTAACTGGTGGTGGTTGATTGTTTGGATTTGGTTCAGGTCCTATCTCATGATCTGAGTCCAGATGAGGAATATTGGCCTCAGAATCATCAGAATCATGTTCTTCAGATTCATGATTAGTCTCATTAGGCCCTAATTTTTCAACATTAGGGCCATTGGTATCTGGTGATCTAGGTTCCATTTGGTTATGTTGGTCATGCCAATGATTGAAGGTATTTTGTGGTGTAAAATCTAGAAAAATATATGAGATGTCTGAGGTAGAATTAGGTGATGGATTGGAATTTTGTGTTTGGTCTGAATTGAAAGGGAAAACATGCTCATAAAAGGTTACATTTCTAGTGAGAAAAATCTCATGATTATACATACAAGTCATACATGATGTATCCCTTCACACCTTGTTTGTATCCAAGAAAGACACATTTTCTAGCTCTTTTGTCTAGTTTCTTTCTATGTCCCATTAGTGTGGAAGCATAACAAAGACATCCAAAGGTTTTCAGATTTAGGATATAAGGGTTTTGTGAGAAAAGGATTTGATATGGGGATTTCTTGTGCAGGTAAACACTTGGTAATCTGTTTATAAGGTAAACAGCATGCATCACAGCAAAATTCCAAAGAGATTTTGGGATGGAAGACTGGAAAAGTAAGGCCCTTGCAACCCCTAAAATGTGTTGGTGTTTCCTCTCCACAACTCCATTTTGTTGTGGAGTTTCAACACAGGTAATTTGGTGGTGTATTCTTTAGAGGCATAAAATTCAGGATTTCTAAACTCTAAGCCATTGTCACTTCTAATGATTTTTATTTTAGAATCAAATTGTGTCTCAACCATTTGAACAAAATTCTTGACTAGGGTTGCTGCCTCAGATTTAAGTTTCATTAAAAATAGCCAAGTGTGTCTACTTTTATCATCCACAATAGTTAAAAAATATCTATGACCAAAGCTAGAAGGAATGGAAATAAGGCCCCAAATGTCAGTGTGTATTAAATCAAAGCAGTTTACAGAATTTGTAATAGATTCACTAAAGGGCAATTTCTTATGCTTAGCTAAGTGACAAACCTCACAGGGATCCTTTGTCCTTGAACATTCTATGAAGGGAAATACATCATGTAAAGCTTGCAATTTAACATAAGAGGGATGTCCTAAACGAAAGTGCCATAAATTGTTCTTATAGGAAGTAAAATTGGAAATGCAATGAAATGACTGAGAGACTGGTTTTTGAAAGGATGTACTTGAGGACTTCAGTGCATAGAGACCACTCCTAAGCTCAGCTGCACCAATCATCCTCATAGTAGAGAGGTCCTGTATTTGACAAATTCTATCAAGAAATGTTAGCTTACATTGCAACAAATTGGTTAGTTTAGAAACATAAATCAGGTTAAAATTGAATTCATGTATGTATAAAACATCAGTGAGAAATAATGAAGTACTGAAAACAACAGTGCCAGAAATTTGTGCAATGATTTGGCTTCCATTTGGGAGTTTCATAGTGACAGGTTTAATCCTTTTGTAATTTTGGTATTCTGACAAGGAAAAGCACACATGGTCAATTTCCCCTGTGTCAAGAATCCATTTAGTGTTTTTTATAGAGTTGATGCATGTGAAGGTGTATCTGCTACCTGATGAACTAGGTTTGTTATTTTGGTTTGAGTTTAGGTTTGTGTATGTGGTGAATTGGTTTGCAGTATGCAGATTTAGTGAATTAGAACCCTGGATTAAACCATAATAGCCTTGTGCTGCTCTAGAGTGAAAACTCCTCCTGAACCCTGCTGAGAATCTTTCTGGTCTTCTTATTGCTCATCATCACATGCATTCAACTTGGTCACCATTTTCTGAGGCTGCACAATTGTTCACATTTGTTGTCCTCTTGTTGCTGCTGTTAGGGAAACCATGTTTCCTAAAACACACACTTTCTGTATGACCACTTCTATTACAATAGGTGCAGTATTTTTGGCTATATCCTCATCCATTTCCTCCAGTGTAACATCCTAACTTTCTAATTTAAAATACTTTAGTTAAAATGGTTGATTTCATTAGAAAACACTTGGGGTTTTATAAAAATGTTGGCGGAGTTTCGTTTGAAATAGGGACTTTTGTAACACCTAAGATTTTTACCCTTAGAACCCTGCTATTAAAAACATGAATTTGAAATTTCTTTTTAATTTAATAAAAATCACCCGTCAAACGGACGGAGTTTTGTTTGTTTTTCGGACTAATCCAAAGTTTAACCTGTGGTAAACATTTTCAAGTAAACAAACAATAGCCAGCAGGGCTTCAGATTATATATATAAATCATACCAAGGCCCAATGGGCTCCAAATATATCAGTGGCATCAAATATTCAGAGTGTCAGCGAAAATACTAAGTTTGAGTATCAAAAACCAAAACATATAGCTTTATCAAAACAAAACATCCTAAGTCTCACTCAAAAATATATATAATAAATTTACATCAAAATAGTGGAGAAGGCTTAGGTCCATAATATACTCTAAATCCCATAACAACCCTACTCTCCCTGTAAGGGAAAGTACTCCTGCTCGGCCGGGGGCTGTGCCAGCTCAATCTCCGTACCTGAAAAATGTTAAGGGAGTGAGCATTGCACATGAAATAGAAAGCAGTCTCTAACTCGACATAACAACCCACTAGGTCAAACACAACTAGCAAATAAAGCATATCATCACATATAGCACACCTTACACATTTCATTATTTCCATATTCATTATTCATTCCAAATTTCCATTTTCTTTATTCCAATCAACATCCATTTCCTTTACTTTTTATTCTTTTCACATACTCACTTTATTTCGGTACATCACCTCAAATCAGAGGCCAATGTACAAAATTTCATTCAACACATTGATCACCTCAAGACAGAGGTCCTCATACTTTTCCTTATTTAAATTATGTGTCCCTCAGGTCAGAGGTCAACACTCCAATTTCTTAATTCACGGTGTGTCTCTCAGGTAAGAGGTCAACACACTAATAGTTTATTTCTTTCGGTGTCCCTCAGGTCAGAGATCAACACTCTAATATTTTAATCCATTATGTGTCCCTCAGGTCAGAGGTCAACACCCATTCACTTTATTTTATTTTGTGTCCCTCAGGTCAGAGGTCAACACATTATTCATTTTATTTCATTTCGTGTCCCTCAGGTCAGAGGTCAACACATTATCATCATTCTCAATATAAATAATTCATCTCAATTTAAGGAATGTTACCTCAAGTCAGAGGCCAACGAATTTACCACATTCGCAATATTCGGCACCTCAATTCAAAGGCCAAGAATTATTCACTTTCTTGTTCAGTCAATCATAACACATTTAATCATAGTTACTCATAATTATAGTTTCCCATTCATAACTAATCCATACTCATTTCCTATGTTAATTACTGAAATCCTCTCTAATAGCATTCATGTTCTCAATTAAGCATATGCAATACATTTAAGCACAGCTATACAAATTTAGCATTAGGGAGCAAATATACACAACCAACTCATACTTGTCACATAATTAACCTCATCGTTTCACATTTAATTTACATGTAATTATTTTATTCCCATTACCACCTTCATGCGCATTTAGCAATTAGTATACAATTATATTCAACCAAAACATTCATATTATCACCTTCTTATAGTTTTGCTTTAACACCACATATAATCGTTTCCATTCCATTTTCCTCCTATATCAATTTACTCCATAACACATACATATATTGGCAATAGCAGTCAATTGTCATTTAATAAAAAACTTTACAAATAAAATCAATAATCATAGAAATCATTTATGGCAACTTCACTATCATATTACCCAAATCCTCTTGTACTTCATTATAATCATTATCCAAGTTTCATTTATCAAATAATTCATTCTCATATCATTGGGTTTCCTTTTCCTAGTCTTTACATCCAACATCATACATATTTAATTAGTTAGAATTTTATATTCAATAACCTAGGGTTTTATAGTCTAATTTTCTCCCCTAACACATAACCCTAACAAATCATTATATACTAACTAGAACCCACTCCCTAGAACAAGGCAAAACCCACCCCCTTACCTCAAACACTTGGAGATAAGGTGATTTTACTTGCTCTAAGCTTGAGAGTCTTGCCACCCAATGAGTTATGATCCAAGGGAAGAGGGAGGAACCTAATATAAGAGTCATAACAAGAAGAGTTAGCATTTATGCCATAGCCTCTTGCCAAACCTCAAGAAAATGCGAAGCTTCCATGGCCTAGAGTTGAAAACCACCATGGAAGGGATGAGAGAGAAAGGGAACTTGAATTAGAGAGAGAAAGAAGGAATCCATGGCATTAAACACTTACTTGAAGTGAAGAAGGAAGAGATTTGTTGATGGAATGAAGAAATCTCACTTGCTCTTGGTGGATTTGATAATGGAGAATGGAACCCTAGGGGAGAGAGGAAGAGTGGTTCGAACATAGAGAGGAAAACACATGTGGTTCTCTTTTACTTTTTTCAACAGCAGCCCATGTTAATCGATTAACAGGCTAGTTAATCAATTAACCCAATGCAATTTGGCCCAAGATTAGCATCTAGTCTTACTCGATTAGTTTTTTGTACACTTTCTGGCCCTAATCGATTAACTAGTAGGTAAATCGATTAATTTTTGCTCCACATTCAGGCACTAATCGATTAACCAATGAGTTAATCGATTAACCTGCAAAAACTTGCATTACTCAGAACTTTGACACACCATAACTTCTTCGTTACCCGTTGGATCTTCCTCAAATTGTAAAGCAAGCTTCCTCACCTACCCTACTTCATATCCAACGGTGGAATTTATGTTTTGAGCTATGAATCTTGTATTTTAAATTTTCCTAAAGTTCTATGCTTAAAGCTCTCCTTTTTCACTCTTACTTACCCAATTTCTCACTTGATATCACCACTTCTTTTACTCTAAATCTATCACAATATAGATTATACTAGGAATTGGATTTTGGGATGTTACAACTTTCCCCAAATTAATTTTTAACCTGTCAAGTCCAGAACAACGTGTATAGAAACAAGACCTATAATTACATTTTAGAGCTATTTAAAAGAGGATATCTTTATATCCACCCCAACCACTAGGACATTCTTAGAAGTCATTATAGAGTCTTTTTTACAAAAGTCAAAATAGTCTTAACTCCAAGAAGAAGCAAGGTTAAAATACAGCTTTTATTAATGAAAATATTTTACATAATAGAATCTTAGCCTGGTTGCTAAAGTGATGCGACTACTAGGTCACTATCACAATTATGCTCTCTTTAAAAGAGAGTGGATGATTCTCGGCATAGAAGCTATGAACACCTTTTCCGATGGGTACCTAATATGGTCAACAGTAAGGGTGAGTAACTTGAATGTAGATTAGAGAAAACATTTGAAAATAATAATAAGGCATGACTAAGCACAATCATAACATAAAGCAACTAAGGGAAAAGGAAGGTTTTCAATAACAATCACCAATCTAAAAACGATTCATATTTATAGTTTCATACTTTAATATACAATCACATGATTATGCTATGCACGTCACACTTATGAATTTGGTTCTTAAATCCGATGTTACACAATTCATTTCATTTCATTAACCTTAGCAATTTGATCGGATTCAATGATCTAACTCATTTATGCAATTCTTTTCGCCCTTTCACTTTCACACTTTAACACTTTAACTTTTAACACTTTAACACTTTAACTTTTCCCATTTCCAATAACAATTTAACATCCTCACATACACCCTCCACTCTGGGGAAAAACGACCAGGAGTAAGCATTTCTCAACCTAAAGTACTTCACCCCTATAGGGTTCGTCAAGCTAGCTTGCACAGTACTTCACCCCTTTAGGGTTTGTCATACAATTTGGATTGATTCGCCCAAATTGGCTTTAGCAGAAATCACCCTCGACTGGCCAAAACGAGCCAAAGTAATAGAATTATTATGGTTTGCATCGTACCAACCGCAACACGGGAATCAAACCCATGTCCTTTGCAAGATCAAAGTTCTCCATAATAATTCTAATAATTTACTTTTGCCCTCATCAATCTAAAATACATGTGTTTTTCCCCTACTCCTAACGTCCACCTTTACACCATGAATGATACTATATGCAAGTTCTTTTCAATTGAGATTTAAACCCCTTTTTGTTCTCCTTTTAAAAATCACATTAATTTGGTTCAAACTCAATTGAATAGTACTTGACCCTAAGGTATGCATAACTATTAATACTTTTAATCCTATAGTTGCAAGAACATCATAATCACAGAGAAAAACAACATTGATATAACAAACATTAGATTTAACACATTTAAACATAAAATCACTTATATAGAATCACAATCACTTAGGGTTTTTACACTAAACTATTTCCTCCTAATCCTAATCTCAACCAAACATTTAAATATGCCTAATCAAGTCCCAATTACTAATTTCAAACCTTTCCCCTAAGCTAGACCCAATTTACACCCGTTACCTTTAAGAGAGAGGAAGAGGAATTGGGGTTTTGCTGAAGCTCCCCCACCAAGCTCCAAGACTCCTATTCCTTGTCCTAAGCACAATCCAAGACCCCTTGACTGATTGAGAGGCTCAATATGTTGGATTGGAAAAGTTAGGGTTTGGGGTTTGAATTGGGGATTTTGTGAAAGAGGAATTTAATTGAGATTGAAAGAGAGAATATGATAGAGAATTGATGGGGAGCGATTATATGAAGTTGATTTAATGAGATTTGGTGTTAGGTTGGTGATTTGAAGAATTTTAGAGTAGAGAGAGAGAAGCTCGAGTGAGAGGAAGGGAAACTATGAGCAACACAGCCTAAAACACGTGTTATAAGTTTGAAACAGCAGCGGTTAATCGATTAACCACTTTGGTTAATCGATTAACACTTGTCAGTTGAACATGGTTAATCGATTAACCCCACCATTAATCGATTAGTGCCTGAAGGTGGCTAAAAATTTAATCGATTAAGCCACATCTTAATCGAGTAGTGGCTGAAAGTTGCTTAAGATTTAATCGATTAATGCCCCACTTAATCGATTAACCAGCTTCATTTTCCCTTCTTTCATGCACTCTAAGGACCCTACACTTACTATAACCCATTCTTACTTACTCTTAGCTAAAACCTGCATCCTAAACACATTCTGATCTATTCTTAACTCATATCATTCTATGCTTAGCTAAATGCTAAATTCTAAACACTTACTAATACTAATACCAATTAACACCTTTAAACGAAAACCGAAACTTGAAAATACTACAACACTTATTAAAATTCTACTAACTAATGCTCCTAGTGCCTTTATAAAATTGGGGATGTTACAATTCTCCCTCACTTATATGAATTTCGTCCCGAAATTCGACTCACTTCACAGAGATAAGAGAAATATAGAGCTATATGCTCAAACAATAAAAGGGCTCTTACCCTAATCAAGGATATGGTTCTTACCTAGGGATCTACTTCCCCACTTAGAATACAACTCTGGTTGGGTTTCTATAACAAAACTCTCTCCTTGTGGTTTAATCTTGGGAACTCTAATCCATTACAACTACTCACTAACAGAAAAGGAGATGGTCCTATACTCATCATAGCATATCATTATTTAAGAAGATACAGACATTAAAATTATAATATTAGCCTCAAGGAAAATATTTAAAATAGACATTCACAAAACCTTCAAAAAGGACAATCCTAAAGCGTACAACCTTGGAAGAATTAACACCACCAAATATAATTCGACCACAATCAAGAGACACAGCCTAACATCCAAGCAAAACATTAAGTGTATTACTCTTTTAAAAATTCACCTTAAAATCAATCATAACAGAAATACGGAAGGTTCTACTTGAAATTTCATTAAACAGCGTCAATTTTAGAAGTACAACACAACATCAATTAAATATGAGTAGATGAAAACAATCACACACTAAGAATAGTCTTGCATTAAATTAAATTGAATTTAATAGAAGTTTGAAAGATTTTGGTATGGCAAGACTTGCTTGGGATAAAAGAGATTTGTGAATTGTGGAATAACAAAATCAAGGTTTGGAGAGAAAATCATTAAATAAATAGGGTTCACAAACGATAAAGTACATGAGTCAACATTGAAAGTCGGGAGGTAAAGGTCAAAACCTTAATACACTCTGATTCGAAAATTAGTTCTCAATCTTATTTATAAAAATAGATATTTGATATTCATACTATGGAATATAGAAAAATAAGGTTTGGAACGTCCACAGGAAAAGAGCACATTAGAAAAGTTAAAATTTCATTTTTACAACGAGCATTTTCTTAAGGAGATAAACAAAATTGGGGAACACTATATATATGAATATGATTGGAAAATAAGGGTTAGGATAAAAGGTAGGTATAAGAGTTGTCCTTAGAAAATTAAACTGATATTTATAAAGGGGATTGCAAATAGTACATGAATAATTATACTTCAATAATATATATAGGGAAATTGAGTTGTCAATTACCCATAACTTAGTTTATCAAAATTATAATTTTTATCATGTGAAACACTTTCCCTAAGAAGGAGGTTGCATTGAAAATATACATATATACTAATGAAAGAATTGGAATTAGAAATTGCCATGAAAAGAACACAACAAAGTGTATAAAAAGAGCTAAACTTGGAACTAGAATTAAAGAAATTTTCATGGAAGAAATACGAGACACTTATTTTGAAAGAATTTGATTTGACAAGTAATTAATAAGGATTAGTATAATACTCTTTCAAAACCATCTCCAAGAATAGGTAAAAATATTCTTTATCAAAAACTAACTTTGAATTGTAGACGAAACGTATGAAAATAACTAAAAGTTGGGAAATATCATAAAAAGATCCCAAGTTGATTGATAAAAAGTAGTTTAACTTAACATATGATCTTAGTAAACTTAAAATTGTAAATACACACACATACATGTACAAGTCAACCATTCAGAAACACATAAAGCCTACTTCCTATATAAACATCTATATATCTATATGCCTATGTCTTAAACTCTAAGACTCAAGCAAATTGGACCTAGCTTCTACCACCCAATCTACGAATTAGAAACTATTGAGGTCCTACACACCATCTAAAGGTAAACTCCACAAGGCAAGACCTCAACTAAACTTATGCCTAATATTCTCCATAAGGTTCAAGGCTTCCTATTCGATTCTTGAGGTTAGGACTTCTCACGACTGATTCTTGTCTCCAAATCCTAATCGAAACTTGAATATCACGATCTAGACTTCCACTCCAAGACTTTCCTACCGGATGTTAAAATTGGGGATTTAACTTTCAACAAACTACATTCCTTAAAATAGTTCATAAGGGTTTTGAAAATCATTTGTAGTTTCGGAATATCGCTTGTTCAATAATAGCCACACATTTCCTCGGAGTTCTCAGCGAACTTAAAGGAAAAGACATAATTTCCATCATCTTAACTTAGGTTCTAGACTAAGTTTTAACTCTAAGATAAATGCATTGCCTTTAACCCACCTTGCTACCTTCATTTACATTTCTCAATTTCACATTGTCGTAGAAAGTTTGAAGTTCTAACTTGTAAGGAAAAGATGGAGCAATTGGTGATAAAGTACTTTTAAAGATTTGCATCTTTCCCAACATAAGGAAAACACTTTATAATTGGTAAATCCTTTTTCATTTAAAACTTTGACAAAATTATTAAATAGGAAAAAGACATGTCAAGTGTTCAAAAGTTCAAAGTGTTCTTATAGGTTTCCAAGGTCATTTCACATTAGCTTTGAAACTAATTCAGAAGCTTTGAGGACTCTTTGGATCAAGCAAACGAGGGTCCTCTATGATTCATCAAACTCAAATAAAAGGAATGTATTCTTCTTAAAAGTTTAATTTCATTTAAATTTTCAAATCTTACTGAGTACGTATCCTTTTATTTTAACTTTGAAGTTCAAGCTTTGATTCGAATTGACTTATGTCGCATTCAGTGAATTCTTATTTAATCGACAATTGGTGTAACTCAAGGATAAACTACACCATCATTCAATTAGTTAGGAATTCACATTATTGACAATACATTCTTAAAAGTTGGTGTTGCGACACTTAATCAATTATCAAAGTTGGAACCAATTCCAGGCCTTGGAAAATATTAGAATACTAGTATACTTGACATTTATTATCATTAATAATGCTTGGATCCTTAAAAGAGAAAGTCTCAAAATAATCTGATGCAAACACGATTTTATACTTTATCAATAATAGTATATATATCACCAAATATAATGTGGGAATGTAGAAGGCACTTAGGTCTTACTAAAGACGACACTTAGTAATCAAAGTGAAAGGCAATTACAAAGGGTTAACACCTATTCACTTCTGCTACGCACTCTGATAAAGAATGCCCGAAGTATATAAAATTGGATGGTCTCTAATACCTTTCCTATTCCTAGACATAGAAAATAAATCTAGCAGTTATTCAATTGGATTCAAGGACTTAATGATATTATCTTCCAACAAATGTAAATCTCGAGGTGGCCAATCTCGATTCCACATTACATTGAAGCTAAAATCACTTCTCGTACTACCTGATTTCCAACCAAATAAAATAAAAGTAAAACAAAACAAACAACTCATCTTCGATTCAAAGGAGGACTTTGAAACCTCACCATGCAGAAAAGTTACAGCCCTTTATTATATTTGAAATGGAACTCAATTTCAAAACTAAGGTTTAGTCCTGCCCGTTGGGGTAGCAATTTCATGCTCTGACCCGTTGGGAGATTTTACTTCCCTTAGTCTCTACTTTCTGTCCACTTCAAAATACAACAAAGTCACAATTGAAAATTTAGTTTCAACCCCTCTTTAAATTGAAAGTAGGACCCTAAGATTACTAAACTATAACTATCACTGTTCCACACTACTAAACTATACCAACTTTAGCTAAAGATGCATGAACATAGTACTAAAATATACAACCTATCTAACAATCTTTAGCTACTCTCATGTGGAGTAACTCTTTCAGGAGTAGGAAATCCATACTCCATAGCCGAGGAATTGCAACCATTGCTCTGATACCATAATGTAACATCCTAACTTTTTAATTTAAAATACTTTAGTTAAAATGGTTGATTTCATTAGAAAACACTTGGGGTTTTATAAAAATTTTGGCGGAGTTTCGTTTGAAATACGGACTTTCCCCATATTAATTTTTAACCTGTCAAGTCCAGAACAGTGTGTATAGAAACAAGACCTATAATTACATTTTAGAGCTATTTAAAAGAGGATATCTTTATATCCACCCCAACCACTAGGACATTCTTAGAAGTCACTATAGAGTCTTTTTTTACAAAAGTCAAAATAGTCTTAACTCCAAGAAGAAGTGTAACATCCCTAATTTAATTCCAAGCATAATTAGTGAGTTAATAGGTTTAGAGTGTAGAGAATGGGTAGATTAATTGCTTAAAGAATTTTGGGAGCAAGGTGAGCAGCTATTTTAAGTACTAGGGGTTGCGTAGAGTGCATAGGTATCAAGAGGTAGAATTATCGAAGTGGATTCGGGGGTTAAATCCGAGGTTTAAGTGTTAGAATTTATCCGGTGCAAGAAATTAGGAATAGAATATCCATAGCTCTAAACCCAATTTCCACCGTTGGATGTGAAGATAAGTGTCTTAGGAAGCTTTTCTCAAAATTTGAGGCCGATCCGACGGTTAACGAAGAATTTATGGCGAATCGAAGTTTGGAATCACTGGTGCACGCCCAAGCACACCAGCCTGCGCCCAGGCGCTTGCACTATTAATTTGTGCACCAGATAGCCAAATCTACGCCCAGGCCCGCTATACTCTCACCCTGGCCCGCCCCGCACGCACCAAAAATGGAAATGGCGAACCAGATCTGCGCCACTCCCCACCAGTCCCACCAGCGCGGGCACCATTTCTCCCTGACGCACCACTTGGTGCGTGACTCGCGCTCAGGCGCGCGATACTCTCGCCCAGGCGCGCCTCTGTGCGCACCAGATCTGGAGATGGCGCGCCACTCCCCACCAGTCCCGTACGCACCAGCGCCAGCCAACGTCGTGCGCCCAGGCGCGCCATGACCACGCCCAGGCGCGCACCAGTTTTAAAAACTGGTGCAGCCAGCAATTGGCCAAAACCGCACCACTCTCTTTCTCTTCTCCTCTTGGGCGATTTTTACCCCAAAACCCTAGCTTCTTCCACACCAAAAATCCACCCAAAAACACAACAAATCATCATCATATATTGGTTCCCCATCACTCATAATCACTCAAACTCCATTAATCTCTCATTTTTCCCTCTCTCCAATCATACCCATGAGTTAGGGTTCAAGAACACCAACACCCAATCTTGATTTTTATCCTTCCAAGCTCAAAGTAAGTTAGATTCATGCTTTTCTCCTTATTTCATTCATGATACACGAATTTCCCACTCTTAATTCTAACTATTTGTGTCTCCGGGGTTCCATGGCTCATTCTCTCTCCTCCATTGAAGCTTGCTCTCTTTCTCTCTCTACACTAAGGCTTGGGAATCAACATTCTCTCTCCACCTTTATTTGAGGTAAGAAGGTCGTATTACCTTAGCTTAGGAAATTGATTCTCTTTAGTTATAGTGATGGCTAGGGATAGTGAATGAGTAGAGTACCAAACTTTAAGATAGATGAGAATGAGAATAAATGAAGTAATTAGTAGAGAATAGGAAGGCAAAGTAGTTGAAGTGTATGAGAATGAGTATATATATATATATGTATATAGTTATGGTTAGAAAGGGAATTATTGATTAAGTAGATGGTAAGTTAGGAAGTGAGAAGACTAATTAAGTTAAATTCCTATAAGGAGAATATAAAAGAAAATAAGGGTAGATAGTAGAATTTTAAGTGGATAAAGAAAAGGGAAGTGTTAGCGGTATTCTTGTTTTAATTTAAGGGGGATGATGGGAAATAAATATGGAAAATATAGAGATAAGTGTGCTAAGTGAAAAGGATGTTGTTGTAGATAACGACTTGAGTTGAATATTGGTAATGAATAATGTAATGGATAAATGAATATGCTAGGAATTCCGAAACATAAAATGGAATTAGAAGGAGATTAAGAGCTGAATGAACTAGTTATGAGTGATAATAATTGAACAATGGAATTATATTATTAATGTGAGAAAGACCCACCTATCTAGGTGTGTGTATATAGAAATGGGACATGGTGAATTTAGGATATGGATGATGGCGTATGTATGAACCACCCTCCCAAAGGGAGCTTGACTATATGAATAAATAGGAATGACCCTTTCAAATGGAAGTGAGAATAGGCGTAATTTCATAGGACCCTCCCTAAGTGGAGTGCGAAAGTATATATAAATGGACCCTCCATAACGGAGCGTGTATATATAAATGGACCCTCCATAACGGAGCGTGTATATAAATGGACCCTCCATAACGGAGCGTGTATATATATAAATGGACCCTCCATAACAGAGCGTGTATATAATAGGACCCTCCATAATGGAGTGTGAATTATAGACCCTCCCGTAGGGAGTGTGACTAGGTATGTGATGGACCCGCCAATATGGTGTGTGTAAATATAATTAGGACCCGCCAATATGGTGTGTGTAAATATAATTAGGACCCGCCAATATGGTGTGTGTAAATGTAACTAGGACCCGCCAATATGGTGTGTGTAAACGTAATTAGGACCCGCCCTTGTGGTGTGTGAATAAATGGTAATAAGACCCACCGAAAGGTGCGCGAAAGAATGGAAAGGAATGGAAAGACTAGAAAGGCATAGGGAAAATATGTAATTGAAAGGATAAGGAAAGGTTGAGTTGTATAAAAGGAAAGTGAATTAGTATATGATTTGGATAGTATGGGTTAGGGTAGGTCCTTGGTTTGTTATTATGCTTTCATAGAAGCTATATTTCTAAGTTCTGTGTAATGCTACCCTTCTTGCCATTTTTTTACAGGTACCGAAGTGGAGCATGCACTAGCCGTGGCCGAGCAGGGGCACACTCCACAACGTGGAGTGTGAATATTAGGAGGGGTGATATTATGTTGTTCCGAGAATTAAAACTTTGGCTTTTGATGTATATATATATATATATATTAAATATGGTCTTTTGGAGATTAAACTATTTCATAACTTAATTATTATTTTGGAAATGATGTATTTGAATGTAATGTATTATATTGTGCCCTGCTGGCATACTGCTGATTATGTAAAAATGTTAAAGCAGGTTTTCAAGGCAAACTCATATTTTTGGGATGTCCATAAAATAGAGTAAACTCCGTCCGATTTTACGGAGATTTTTATAAGCATACTAATTAACATAGAGTTGTCAAAAGAAATTTTCAAGTAGCCAAATCTAGCGGGGTAATTAGTGCGTCAATTAAGATAGGGTGTTACATTTTGGTATCAGAGCACTTTCCCTCGGCCTTTGGAGTGTGGACTCACATCTCCAATGGTTACTCACCAAGCGAGTAACTGGTTCGTTTAGTAAGAGTCTAAGTCTAGGAATAGGATAATTACGTTATTGATTAAGTATTCGGTCTTTAATAGGTTGTTTCCTCCATGACTAAACAGTATGGCTAGGAGACGGGCTGACAATGATCGAATCGCTGCAATCCTCAAAACTCTGGTTCAGTTGCAGCAGAACCAGGCTGAGAATCAAGCCCAGAACATAGCGGCAGCTGCATTAGCTGCAGCAGCAGCTCTACAACCTCCACCACCAGCTCCGGTTGAAATTGACTGGATGGCGAGATTTAGAAAGAATGACCCACCAAGATTCGAAGGCGGGTACAACCAAGACGGTGCACAGAAGTGGCTCCAAGAGATGGAAAAGATTCTCCGCTCGCTGCAACCACCAGCCGATCACTATGTTAGGTTGGTGGAATATGTTCTGTCCGGTGATGCGGAGCATTGGTGGGAGCAACAAAGAAGAAGTTTGGAGGCAGCGAATGAAGTTATTTCTTGGGATCTCTTTAAAATTCGTTTCCTTGAGAAGTATTTTCCAGAGGATGTCCGAAGGGAGAAAGAAATGGCCTTCCTCAAGTTGGAGCAGGGGAACATGAGTGTCGGCGAATATGCGGCACGATTTGAAGATCTGATCCGATACTCAGGCAACTACAGGGACGCAGGCGAGCGCACCAAGTGCATCAAATTCGAGTCTAGTCTGCATGCCAAGATTAGGACTGCTCTCACCTATCAGGGCATCGCCAATCTTTCCCAATTGGTGAACATGGCAAGTGCTTATGAGAATGCACTCAAGCAGGAAATGGCAGAAGAGCGGGACAAGGCAGCTCAGAAATTAGCGGAAGAGAAAGTTAAGAGTGGGCAGAAGGCAGGAGGTCCAATCAGAAATGATGGGCCAACTCAAAGATCAAGCCCTTATGTTGTTCCTCACAACAGAGCAGCAGTCCCAAGAATTATGGGCAAGAGTGAGACTACTGTGGATGCTCCTCCATTATGCTCACATTGTGGAAAGCAGCATGGTGGAGAGTGCTGGTTTCGAAACCAAACTAGAAGAAGTTTTAGTTGTTTTGTGTGCGGACAACCCGGACACTATGCTGCTAATTGTCCCAAGAATGCTATGAAGAAGGAGGTGAATGCAACTAGAAACCATCCAGTAGGTGCAGAACGATCCATCCAGAGAGGGAAAGTACTCATTTCGGAAGGGAAGGAAGTGGAGGATGCAGGCAAGCCGAACTGAGGTAAACGCTGTGTCCCTAATACTTTCTGTGAGATTACGTTTAATTATTGAGTCACATGCTTATATGTTTCCCTTAATTACTTGAACGGAAATGGAGTTGCTCCAAATTAGAAATACCCTAAGAGTCTTAGGTGAAGATCTTTGATGATCAGGAACCTCTTTAGTGAAAACTTAGAAAAGCATGTGCTGCTTAGAGCCATGACCCCAAACCTCTGTATAATTTACGAAAAACACAAAGATGCAACCCCACCTACTAGGAAGAAATCATCAAGAAATAAAGTACAAAGTCTTAGAACTCCAAGTGGAAAATAACCAAACTCCTTGATAATGTCGCTGTTTAATAGAATGTAAGGTTAGAACTGAACACTCTGATCCTACATCTGTTAAATGATGATGCTATCAGCAAAACCGCCGATGATGCGCTGTTAATGGATGTAAGGTTGGGGTTGGTCGCCTCGATCCTTGCGTCTATTAATGGGCGATATCGTGGCAGCTTTCTTAATTAAGTAGGAAATTAACTACGATAGGAATCCTGCAAAGACACTGATCAGTTAGTGGGATAGACACTAACCTGAATGATGTCCTTCTCAAGATTTCTTAAACGAAATCGGGTGCTCAACCCCACCATGAAGCTGAAAGGAAAAGAGTTTTAAGCTACCTTGTCAGTCAAAAGTAGAACAACCGAATGTAGAACCTTTAGGTAGAAATGGGAAAGACTCCATAAGAACCACTTTTAGTTTTGAAGAATGACCAAATTAGACTTTGATGGCCCAACCTACAGGGAATTTTCCTAGGATTTTTTTTTGTACAGACCAGCACAAATTAAACTAGCGAAATCAATCCTAACGACTACGTACGATAGCAACATTGAAATTAGCCAAGCTAAACCGTGATTGTACTCCCATTGAGTAAAAGAACTTAAGGGCATGCAGATATGTAGGGGTATGCCTACGCTAAGTGGGGGAGAACTTGTTTATAAACTCCGAAAATCCTGTCGGGACGACCACATAATGAAGTGTAGACAAGTGGGGGTGACGGAAGTAAGGACTACATTCACAAGTATTGCCATTGGGATGGTTCTCCATTGAAGGAATCAAACGAAATTTCGGGGACGAAATTCCAATAAGTGGGGGAGAATTGTAACATCCCTAATTTAATTTCAGGCATAATTAGTGAGTTAATAGGTTTAGAGTGTAGAGAATGGGTAGATTAATTGCTTAAAGATTTTTGGGAGCAAGGTGAGCAACCATTTTAAGTACTAGGGATTGCGTAGAGTGCATAGGTATCAAGAGGTAGAATTATCGAAGTGGATTCGGGGGTTAAATCAGAGGTTTAAGTGTTAGAATTTATCTGGTGCAAGAAAATAAGGAATAAAATATCCATAGCTCTAAACCCAATTCTCACCGTTGGATGTGAAGATAATTGTCTTAGGAAGCTTGTCTCAAAATTTGAGGCCGATCCGACGGTTAACGAAGAAGTTATGGCGAATCGAAGTTTTGAATCACTAGTGCACGCCCAGGCGCTTGAACTATTCATTTGTGCACCAGACAGCCAAATCTGCGCCCAGGCGCGCTATACTCTCGCCCAGGGGTGCCCCGCACGCACCAAAAATGGAAATGGCGAACCAGATCTGCGCCACTCCCCACCAATCCCACCAGCGCGCGCACCATTTCTCCCTGACGCACCACTTGGTGCGTGACTCGCGCTCAGGCACACGATACTCTCGCCCAGGCGCGCCTCTGTGCGCACCAGATCTGGAGATGGCACGCCACTCCCCACCAGTCCCGTACGCACCAGCACCAGCCAATGTCGTGTGCCCAGGCGCGCCATGACCACGCCCAGGCGCGCACCAGTTTTAAAAACTGGTGCAGCCAGCAATTGGCCAAAACCGCACCACTCTCTTTCTCTTCTCCTCTTGGGCGATTTTTAGCCCCAAAACCCTAGCTTCTTCCACACCAAAAATCCACCCAAAAACACAACAAATCATCATCATATATTGGTTCCCCATTACTCATAACCACTCAAACTCCATTAATCTCTCATTTTTTCCCTCTCTCCAATCATACCCATGAGTTAGGGTTCAAGAACACCAACACCCAATCTTGATTTTTATCCTCCCAAGCTCAAAGTAAGTTAGATTCATGCTTTTCTCCTTATTTCATTCATGATACACGAATTTCCCACTCTTAATTCTAACTATTTGTGTCTCCGGGGTTCCATGGCTCATTCTCTCTCCTCCATTGAAGCTTCCTCTCTTTCTCTCTCTACACTAAGGCTTGGGAATCAACATTCTCTCTCTACACCTTTATTTGAGGTAAGAAGGTCGTATTACCTTAGCTTAGGAAATAGATTCTCTTTAGTTATAGTGATGGCTAGGGGTAGTGAATGAGTAGAGTACCAAACTTTAAGATAGATGAGAATGAGAATAAATGAAGTAATTAGTAGAGAATAGAAAGGCAAAGTAGTTGAAGTGTATGAGAATGAGTATATATATATATATATATATATATATGTATATAGTTATGGTTAGAAAGGGAATTATTGATTAAGTAGATGGTAAGTTAGGAAGTGAAAAGACTAATTAAGTTAAATTTCTATAAGGAGAATATAAAAGAAAATAAGGGTAGATAGTAGAATTTTAAGTGGATAAAGAAAAGGGAAGTGTTAGCGGTAGGCTTGTTTTAATTTAAGGGGGATGATGGGAAATAAATATGGAAAATATAGAAATAAGTGTGCTAAGTGAAAAGGATGTTGTTGTAGATAACGACTTGAGTTGAATATTGGTAATGAATAATGTAATGGATAAATGAATATGCTAGGAACTCCGAAACATAAAATGGAATTAGAAAGAGATTAAGAGCTGAATGAACTAGTTATGAGTGATAATAATTGAACAATGGAATTATATTATTAATGTGAGAAAGACCCACCTATCTAGGTGTGTGTATATAGAAATGGGACATGGTGAATTTAGGATATGGATGATGGCGTATGTATGAACGACCCTCCCAAAGGGAGCTTGACTATATGAATAAATAAGAATGACCCTTCCAAATGGAAGTGAGAATAGGCGTAATTTCATAGGACCCTCCCTAAGTGGAGTGCGAAAGTATATATAAATGGACCCTCCATAACGTTGCGTGTATATATAAATGGACCCTCCATAACGGAGCGTGTATATAAATGGACCCTCCATAACGGAGCGTGTATATATATAAATGGACCCTCCATAACGGAGCGTGTATATATATAAATGGACCCTCCATAACAGAGCGTGTATATAATAGGACCCTCCATAATGGAGTGTGAATTATAGACCCTCCCGTAGGGAGTGTGACTAGGTATGTGATGGACCCGCCAATTTGGTGTGTGTAAATATAATTAGGTCCCGCCAATATGGTGTGTGTAAATATAATTAGGACCCGCCAATATGGTGTGTGTAAATGTAACTAGGACCCGCCAATATGGTGTGTGTAAACGTAATTAGGACCCGCCCTTGTGGTGTGTGAATAAATGGTAATAAGACCCATCGAAAGGTGCGCGAAAGAATGGAAAGGAATGGAAAGACTAGAAAGGCATAGGGAAAGTATGTAATTGAAAGGATAAGGAAAGGTTGAGTTGTATAAAAGGAAAGTGAATTAGTATATGATTTGGATAGTATGGGTTAGGGTAGGTCCTTGGTTTGTTACTATGCTTTCGTAGAAGCTATATTTCTAAGTTCTGTGTAATGCTACCCTTCTTGCCATTTTTTTACAGGTACCGAAGTGGAGCATGCACTAGCCGTGGCCGAGCAGGGGCACACTCCACAACGTGGAGTGTGAATATTAGGGGGGGTGATATTATGTTGTTCCGAGAATTAAAACTTTGGCTTTTGATGTATATATATATATATATATATATTAAATATGGTCTTTTGGAGATTAAACTATTTCATAACTTAATTATTATTTTGGAAATGATGTATTTGAATGTAATGTATTATATTGTGCCCTGCTGGCATACTGCTGATTATGTAAAAATGTTAAAGCAGGTTTTCAAGGCAAACTCATATTTTTGGGATGTCCATAAAACAGAGTAAACTCCGTCCGATTTTATGGAGATTTTTATAAGCATACTAATTAACTAAGAGTTGTCAAAATAAATTTTCAAGTCGCCAAATCTAGCGGGGTAATTATTGCGTCAATTAAGATAGGGTGTTACAAGAAGCAAGGTTAAAATACAGCTTTGATTAATGAAAATATTTTACATAATAGAATCTTAGCCTGGTTGCTAAAGTGATGCGACTACAAGGTCACTATCACAATTATGCTCTCTTTAAAAGAGAGTGGATGATTCTCGGCATAGAAGCTATGAACACCTTTGTAACATCCTCAATTTAAAATGCTTAATATAATGTGAATTATGCAAGTTATTGTATTAAGTTGAGATGGATTTATGAGACTCATAAGATTAAGAGATAGGATTTAGTAT
This sequence comes from Crotalaria pallida, assembly GCA_037953625.1. Classification (NCBI taxonomy): domain Eukaryota; kingdom Viridiplantae; phylum Streptophyta; class Magnoliopsida; order Fabales; family Fabaceae; genus Crotalaria; species Crotalaria pallida. Next base: position 42,770,330 of record CM075650.1, on the reverse strand, counting down.
AAAAAACATAGCCTAAGGGGTATGGGAACTAAGGAGAATGTTCTAGAGTTGGAAACTATGAAAAGATAGAAAAATAGCAAAGTAATCGATTACTGGTGGTGGGTTAATCGATTACGAGTTCTCAGCCAAAAATGCACCAAAATGTTGCATTGAAGGGTAATTGATTACTTTTGGGCAAGTAATCGATTACTGGGCCTCTGCTGAAAACACCAAAATTGTTGCATCAGGTTGTAATCGATTAGTTTGTGGTCAAGTAATCGATTACAAGGTCTCAGGTTGGTGTGACACCCTTTTCCCAGACCAAGTAAATATTACAATAGTTAAGTATTACTTGATAAATTATATGGACTTGTGATTATATAAGAAAATGTGGAAATAAAATTTTCTTTTCTTAGGCGGGTGCACAAATCCAAACATGGAATTCTTGGAGAAGAAATTCTATATCATTTTAAACAATTGTGTTGAATTCGACATTCTCTAAAACCTTTTCACAAACTGGATAGCATTCGTGTTGAAATCGTATTTATCCGATAGAAAGTAAGCGATGCCATCTTTTCTTTCGTTAGTAAAACTGTTACCATTTAATTCCTTTGTAGCCGAATTCTTTAAATAGGTTAAATCAGAGTAAGCGGAAATTGTAGGACTATGTAACCAATAGTAATATAAACATAGATTATATATATATAGGTGAAAAGAGTCAAGTGATACATAGTCCCAGCATAAGTCTCCAAGATCCATATACAAGTCCATAAAGACCTATGTCCAAAATAAAACCATGACCCTAGAGTACTCAAAGGTATATCTACAATATATATACATCTCAAAAATATATAGACTCTAGAGGTGGTCACATAGATATGGTAGCACCAGTAGTAGTAGTGATGGTAGTAGCAGTCTCCAGGTAGCAAAAGAAAACATCATCATCATCATCAGCAGCAGCAGAATCTCCTCCACAACATCCCCACACCGGATCCCCTGATCCTCATCATATACCATATACACGCACCTAGGGATCATCATCCCTCCACTGACTCCCGGTGGAATGAACGACAGGCTCGCCTCCGCTCTCGTCCTCCACGGGATCCTCCTCGATCTCATCCGATGGAGAGTGTACCCTACCACTGGGTACGGGGTCAGGAGATGGTGTGACCCTGACTGGACTCCTCGGATCAGAAGGGGGAGTATCCTCGCGGACGACTCTCGAGGAAAAAGGGTGTGAGCGGGTAGGTCTGAAACGAAAACTGTGATAAGAGCGAGCTGGCCATGTGGGAGGTGGTCCATGATATGTGTAAAACGGGGGTACGTGCATAGTGTATATGATGGGAATCCTAAATCTACGAGGATGAAATCGAATCAGCGGGTTCGGGTGGTAGAAGGTAATCTCTACCTCTCCCTCGAACACCGCGCGATGGTCCTCATAGATCCATGTGCCACTAGGAAGTGGCCGGATCTCGATGCAAGCGATGTATCGAGACATCACCTACAAGGGCATAGGGGTAAGCATTTCTATACACATAATCAATAGAGCAGAAATACATGATTAATATAAAGGTATAAACATGCAACAATAAGCAACAAACACATTTAGCACTTAGCAGAAATAGGATGCAAGTAGGATGCTCATACTTGTTTCATTTATTACACTTAGTTTGAATGAGTGGCATGATGTATGAATTTAGCTCTCAAGCCTATCTCCATCAATCTATATCACTCTCTGACGTCCATCCTTGACAACCCAGCACTCAACCGTGCGTTGTATTCCTAGGTATACAACTTTTCGTACATTCACCAAGAATGTACACGACAAGCTTGGAATCCGTGCCACCCGAGCACATCCCGTCATCCAAACGGACCGTCATCCAAACGGTATAACCATATCGGCATCCACTAAGCCGACCACGTCGTCAACGTGTCATCAAGCAAGCGTAATTGGCACTCCCAGAGGCCCTCCACATGTTACCAAAACATGATAAACGACCTACCATCCGAACTCCAAAATGAATGCATCATTTTTTTGCTTAAAGGAATTGATTGATGTTTTTCCTGTTAATAATACCCGACGTGCCACCCGAGCAGCGTCTCCTCATTCCAATGAAAACTTTACCATATCATCAATCAAGTTCCTTTTAAGTCTTTGATCACTTGAATTATTTTCACTTAAGTATTAATCAATGATTCAGAATTAAAAATGATATTTTAATTATTCTGGGTGAACTACTCGAGTGTTCTTCAGACTACTCGAGTGTTCTTCACTTATTTCCAGATTACTCGAGTGTTCCTCAGAATACTCGAGTGTTCATGTCTTTCCGGGGATTTGGGTTTCAGATTCATAAAAGTACTCGAGTGATTCATGAGTTACTCGAGTGTTCTTCATCAATTCCAGAACACTCGAGTGACCCCTTCATTACTCGAGTCGTTTGCCTTAAGAGATCCCCATGAGTCAGATATTACTCGAGTCCTGGGCCCGATACTCGAGTGTTTCCACACCAAATACACTATTTTGCCAAAATTTTACTCGAGTATCAAGCCAAGTACTCGAGTCTTTCATCACAGAACAGACTGGAAGCTTGGTTTTAACACACCATTTTCAATTCTAATCATTTTTAGTCCAATCCAATGATCAACAGAGTTCATATATCATACATTAAACATGTTACAACTCTCAGTTCATATCAAATTACAGATTTGACAGAGAATTAATCATTAATGCATAAAACATACAATTTCACAACTTAACACCTCAAATTGCAAAATAATCAACAAACTCATGAAATAAGGCTTATTACAGCTTGCATGCATCATGTGAAACTTGCTCAAAACATCCATAGAGCATGAATTGGTCTCCAAACCAAAGTTCCTATTCAATCTAAGCCCTTAGAGCCTCTTGGTGGCTCTCTAATGAAAATAATGGAATTCAAACTCTATCTAGTGCATAAAACAACTTCCCCTTACCTCTCAGACGTGTACCAACAGAAGATTCCAAAGAAAAAGCTCTCCAACATCAAAAACCACTTTGAGCATCACATGCAGGACAGTTTTGAGTGTAGCACCAAGATTGAATGGGTTTACACATGAAACAGAGATAAGAATTGGGGAATTTAGTTTTTCTAGACTCTATGCAACACATACAAACTAAAGAAATCGAATTGAGACTCAAAGGACCCGTGAGCTTACCAGAAATCGAAATCAAAGTGAGCTCCAGGAACAAGTTTGACAGAAACCAGCTTCACTTCCAAGCTCCAATTCTTCCTCCACACTCACTCTCAACTCACGAGTTTGGTGTCTATACAAAGCTCGTGATGTGAGCTTTGTATTGGTGTATCGTTTGTGATTTGAATCAGAACACAGAGGGAGAATCAATCGCTCGAACTCAGGAACCCTAACTTAATCAACAAACCCAAATTTGGCCAAATGCTTCACGAATTCGGTGTTGATTGGCTTTTATAGACAAGGGGAATGTCCATGGATGGCGACACGACGCAGATGAAGTGTTGAGGAAGACGATTTCGTGTCAACACACGAGAATCGTTGGTGGTGACTCACCAAACGCACTAACTCGTGCAACTCTGTCCAAAATACTCGAGTATCCAGAATAATACTCGAGTGTTTTGCCCAGTTTTTGAAAAATAATAATTTTATTTACTTTCCCTCCAAAATCTTTCCTTTATTTACTTCTAGGTCCCAGCCCAGGGACTAATATGCAAAATATCTATTTCATGCATAATTATATTTGTTAAATAAATTCACACACATTTTCTAACTTCATAAATACAGATTTTAATCAAGGATTAATATAGAAATCATTAATTATAATTAATTTTATAATTAACATTTCATTAATCGGGGATTAAAATTTTGGGGTGTTACAGTTGGAATCCATAAAATGTTGCATTGAGGCAGTAATCGATTACCTGGCTGGGGTAATCGATTACCATTGGGTCTGTACAAAAAAAAAAGAAGAACGATTGGGAGTGCACGTGAGGCACTTCTCCACCTCACAAATGAAATCTTCTTTTAGGGCTTTAATTTAGAGCCACTCATTCCTTGCCAACAAAAATAAAACAACCCACTCTCTCTCACTCTCCTTCCATCAACATCGATCATCTCTCTCTTCCTCCCCTTCTCTCTTACGATTTCCCCTTTCTTCCACCAAAGAGCAAGAGGAGCTCTTCTTCCTCCCCAAGTTCATCAACCATCAACAACCCAAATCAAGTTTAAAAGGTAAATCACATCCTCCTCTTTCTTGTTGATGGGTCATACGAGTTTTCTCTCTCTTCCTCTTGGGATCCATACGAATTTCTTCCTCCCTTTCTTTCTATGGATGAAATTTTGAATCCCTACTCTTGGGTGCCATAATCTCATGTTTATTTCCATTTTTGTGACTTAGGGAAAGTCATCATCACACCTTTCCCTCTCCTTCTATTGGAGCATCTTGAAGGTAGTGGTTGGAGCTAGGATTTGGAAGGTTCATTCTTATCTCTACTTGGTTGAGGTAAGGGGGTGGGTATTGGCTTGTCCTAGGGAAGGGATTCTAATTAGTATATAGGAGCTTGCTAGGAGTTAATTGTTTTTATAGTGATATTGAAAACCCTAGGTTAGGAAAGAAATAGGATCTTTGATTTAGGTAATGAAATAAAAAGTAAATCTAGGGAAAACATAGAAATTGATATGTGTTGGTGCTAAATGTGCGTGAAAACTAAATGTTGGTTGATCATGTGTATATTTGGTTGTGTAATTTGAAACTTTTGGAAAGCATGTGAATCTTGTTTTTTTTCTTTTATGTTTATGATTTGATTTGATATAGCCAATGATTATGCAGTTGGTGACAACTTGATGTTGAAACTGAGTGGTGAAACTCATGTGTTTCTCTCTCAATATTTTGATGATGACACAACAACAAATAATGAATTTATGCTTAACAGGTTCAGGTACAAAGGAAGATTGCAAAGGCTTGTTTAATTGAAGATCTAGCCTTAGGCTTAGAAGTCTTTGTAAGGCAAATTAATTTTCTTAAAGCACTTAGAATTATAGTCTGTGTGATGATGATTATGTTTTATTTTGAAAAACGTAGAAGAAGCATTTTTATAAAACTTTTGTTCTTGCTCCAGGATATCTCTTGTGAAAAATATTTTGTGAAAACCTGGTTACAACTTTTTCATGAAAATCCAATTTTGGAGTAATCGATTAACCCTTCTGGCATAATCGATTACTTAATGCAACTTGTAACCAGAGAGCATGTAATGGATTATTTAGGTTCCTATAATGGATTACTTCCTTGAATTGGTCATTTGGGAGTAAGTAATCGATTATCAGAAACTAGTAATCGATTATATGTTAATGCTGCAACTTTTGTGAAAAACCTGAGAGCTTGTAATCGATTAGCCTGACCAAAGTAATCGATTATTTTAATTCAAATTTTGAAAAACGTGCTGAAATCAATCTGATTCCCAGAATGATTTGTTTCCATTTTTGGAGGATCACGAATTGATTGTATGGCAGCTTCTTCTCCCCTCTTTAAAACTCTCTTTCATTTTTGAAATTAAAAAAAAAAAAGAGCTTCTTCTTCTCATTCTCTATTTTTTTAATATCTCTTAGAAGAAAAAGTTCATCATCATCATCAAAGGTCTATAACTTTAAGATTTGCTTTAGATTATTAATATTGTCATAGGTCTTTGATTGTTGTATCCGCTCTAATTAGAGAGCATATTGTTAGTTGCACAAATTCCTTCGTGCATATTCTTATCATTGTAAGGGGTGTGACAACCTTAGTGATTAAGGAGTGTTTTCCCTTAGGTTTGAACGTGTGTCGCATTCATAGGGTGAGATAACCCTTGTTGTCTTGGGTAGCGCTATACGAACGGTGGGATTCCTAGTAGTTAGGCTATTTTGTGTTTCGAGGTCCCTTGCGAACGGTGGGATTCCTAGTAGCTTGCGGGGCGCTCTGGATGTACTCGGGGACGCGGTTGCGTCTTGGCTTAGTGAAAAAGCTCAAGCGAGTCGCTTGGGGACTGGAGTAGGCTGGGTTTTCCGAACCAGGATAAATTCACCTGTGTACAATTTCTCTATCCCTTATCTTTTACTTTCGGCATATTTAAATTGTTTTAAATCGTATTTTCGTGGATAAAAACTAATTTCAAGTTTTAATATATTTCACACGAGGTTTGTGGTTTTTCATGTAATGATCTTTCAAATCAATCTCGTGTATAATATATTTTCTATATTCATATAATATCTTTTCTATTTCTTGCTTAAAAACGTTTTAAATCGTTCTTTAAGTCTTCCGCTCAATTTATTCTCTGATATTTTTCTAGAAGAACGTTTTAATTCGATTAATTTTTAAAGTTTTCTAAACACCCAATTCACCCCCCCTCTTGGGTGATTCTCGCCAAATTACACCATTTATTCCAACAATTGGTATCAGAGCTTCGTGCTCTGGTAACTGTGAGAACCTACAATCGGTGGTTGAAACAACTAGGAAACACTAGGAGAACACCTAGAAGGGGGGGTTGAATAGGTGTTTAAGAAACCTTGAAAGATTTTCGAACGAAACAAATCGAAACAATCAAAACAAATTATTTTTGCAAAATCTACAGGACTTAATCGATTAGACTGATCCTTAATCGATTAAGACCAGAAAGTTTACTTTCACTTAATCGATTAGAAATATGCTTAATCGATTAGATCTATCAGAAAACAGAAAAATCACTTTTCAATCGCATACGAAAATCAATCAATTCACACGTATAACCAGAGATTCAGCGGAAACAATTAACACCTATATTCTTATTGATTATCCTAGTTATGAAAATGATTTTCCCTTTATCAATTTGAACAATAAAGATTCAATTCAATCAATTATGAAAATCACTCTTTTTCTAGGTTTTCAACCAAGAACACAATCAATGACTTGAATGTAAAGAGTAAGAGTTTAGAGATACGACACAGTGATTTATCCTGGTTCACTTTCATCCACTTGAAAGCTACTCCAGTCCCCTCTTCAACCAAGAGAGATTCTTCATTATGAGGAATTAGAGTTCTCAAATTACAAGTAAATGCCTCACAAGACTTCCTTCTTGCTAGCCTACAAGAGATACCACACCCTTGCCTTGTAACCCTATTGATATCTAATCTAACCTCTTCTCTTGCTTGTCGATACCCCACAACAAGACTTTCAAGTGCTTGATGATATGCCACACCAAGGCTTCCAAATAACTTTGCTTGATGAATAACTTCTTCAAGACTTCCTTTGTTGTAGAGTGTTTGCCTTCTTTGCAATGATTACAACTCAAATGAAAACAAAATAACAATCCTATGAATCTCTTTCAAAAACTATGAAAAGATCAACATGAGAGACTCAAAGATTCTTGATCAAAGAATGCAAAAATGAAAGCTTTGATCTTGAGAAAGTGAGAGAGAATAGAGTGGCTTTGATTCTTTGTAAAATTGATTATCAAAATGATGGATTATAATCACAAAGATTAGGAATAGGTTTATATAGAATACCCAAAAGTTAGGAATGGTTAAAAGTACTTTTGAGAAGTGAAAAACTCATTTAAAAACCATTAACAGCTCGTGTTACTCGAGTAGCCAAGTCCTTACTCGAGTAATCAGTGTTCACTACTCGAGTAGTCTATGTTACTAATCGAGTATTTACGCAAGGCTGCAAAATTCTACTCGAGTAGGCAAGTGGCTAATCGAGTAGTCAGATCAAAAAACACTTAAAAACTTGTTTTCTCAACATCTAAACCTTTTCTTTCAAACCTTTAAGCCACATATTGATTTTAGGCAAAGTGAATACTCAAAATGTGATATAATCATGAAATCAAAAGAGATTCACTACCCTCTAAGAGACTCTACCCAAACTCATAAACTAAAAGACTTGTGAGGCGAAAGATAAAATATAAAACATAAACTACCAAACTAAGTCTTCATGAGCTTGCTCTCTCTTCACCACTTGATGTTTGTTGTTGCTTGTTGAGCTTGAAACTTGATCAACACACTTGAAGCTTGTTCAAAACCTTTTGGCATTTATCAAAACATTCTTCATGGATCTTACAGTAACAAGCTTAAACGCTTGAGTTAAAGATCCTTGGTTGTTTGGCTTATTGGGATATTTGTTTTTGATTTTAAATGGAGGGTATTTCATTCGATGAAGCACCAATTTTCAATGGAGAAAATTATTCTTTTTGGAGTGCTAGAATGAAATTTTATTTACAGTCAATGAATTATCGTTTATGGATTATTGTGCAAAATGGTTTTGATTTAAATCCAAAAATTGTTTTAAATGATTTTGACAAAAAATGTTTCGCCTTGAACATTCAAGCAATGCAGATTTTAAGGAATGCCTTAAACGATGACGCATATGCTAAAATCAAGGATTGTGTTAATGCTAAAAACATTTGGGATACCTTACACACTTATTATGCTACTAATGATCTTTGTGAAAGTGTAAGTATTCACAGATGTTATCAGGAGACTCAGGAAGAGAAAAACGTGAAGGATGATTGGACTCTTGCTCATGACAAAGTTTTGAATGATGACACCCATAGCATGAGGAGCAGTTCGTCAGATGAAAAAGATGATGATGATTTAGAAAATCTATTTGAAGCTTTCTTGGAAACTCTCGAGGAATCAAGTTCTTCAGATGAGGAGTCAGTAGGAAACGAAAATGCATTTTATTCATTTACTCCTCACGAGGTAACCTTGATCAAGTTTAATGTCCAAAACCCTCATAGTACTAATAATATTTTGAGAGATGATTTGAAAAATAATTTTGAAAATAGCACCTCCAAGATTAATGAAAAATGTATTGAAAAAATAGTTGAGGTTGCTTCTTGTGACTCTCATTGTAATTCAAAATTTGTTTGTTCAAACTCTTTTCTTGACAATTCTGATAAGAATGTGGAAATGCAAAAGTCAAGCAAAGAGACTAGGAAATATGATTCTGAATACAAAGATCACAAGTCTGTGTTTTGTAAAAGTGATTTTAGAAAATCCAAAACTTCTCCCAAAATCATTATTTGTAACTATTGTGGTCGTTCGGGTCATATTTCTCATTTATGCATATTCAAGAAAAATCAATACTTGAGAAATAAATTGAAATGGGTTCCAAAAGGTTCTGAGGTATCTAGAATTAACCCCCCTGGACCCAAAATGAGATGGGTACAAAAAATTTCTTTTTGTAACAGGATATAAGATTATGTTGTACCCAAGGAAAAACCAAGAAGAATCCTAAGAGACAAACTCATTACTCCGTCACCTTGGATATCTGAGAAAAGATGGAATAAACAAAGGAGATCAGTTCCATCAAAGTCAAAAATATCACATGGAAGAAATGAAAATCACCTATGGACAAAGAATCATAGAAGAAATCCTTGGTCTAGAACAAAGAATCATTGGCAAAAAGGAAGTGACAAAAAGAATCATTGGCAAAATTCAAAATTTCCATGGCATGCAAAATCTGAGGTAAACAGATCATATACTTCTTATAACTATGATTATTCAAGAGCATACTTTGATTATTCCAAGCTAAACTATTTTTGAAAAATAAATCATGTGTTGCTAGTTTTATCTTCACATGATCATCATTTCTTGGAAAAATCAAAGACCTTCATAAAATGTCATTTAGTGCAAACTTGAGGAAACCAAGTTAGTATCAAATGCATATTATGATTAATCTTGATATATTTCATAATTATGATAGGCATATGATTTTTTACATTATTGTCATTGATTTATTCAAATTAATTAAAAGGCTCATTCTGTTTATCATGAAAATTATCTAACTTGAGCGTTGGAGATAGCCAGATTTATCTGTCTTGTAGGAAACAGGATTCTTAAAGATAAGTTGACCACAAGCTGAACGTCACTAAACGGATTCAGGCATCAGGGATCATGTATCAGAAGGTATTGAAGATTTCTGGAAATTTGTGCAGAAGTAATCGATTACTCTGCAACAGTAATCGATTACCAAGTGGATTTTTGATTCAGTTTTGAAGAAGTAATGGATTAGAGGATCAGAATAATGGATTATATTTGCTGCATCATACAACTAACCAGTGGAGAGATAATCGATTAGAGGTCTCAGTATAATCGATTACACAAGTTGCATCAGTTATGGACAGAGGAAAGATAATCGATTAATTGAATGGAAGTAATCGATTCTTTTGCGGAAGTAATCGATTATAGAAGTGAAATAATCGATTATTTGCACCAGTATCAGAAAAAAAAGGGAAAAAGTGCAGATCGTGTGGGCCTCTTTGACCCAAGTTGACCAAGTGTGGACCACCAAATAAAATAACCCTAGCCACACATTCTTACACACACATTCTCTCTCTCTTCCCACAAAATCACACGGCCTCTCTCTCTCTCTCACCCACGTTAACCTCTTCTTCTTCTTCTCTTAACCATTCTACACTAAACTATTTCCTCCTAATCCTAGTCTCAACCAAACATTTAAATATGCCTAATCAAGTCCCAATTACTAATTTCAAACCTTTCCCCTAAGCTAGACCCAATTTACACCCCTTACCTTTAAGAGAGAGGAAGAGGAATTGGGGTTTTGCTGAAGCTCCCCCACCAAGCTCCAATCCAAGCTCCAAGACTCCTATTCCTTGTCCTAAGCACAATCCAAGACCCCTTGACTAATTGAGAGGCTCAATATGTTGGATTGGAAAAGTTAGGGTTTAGGGTTTGAATTGGGGATTTTGTGAAAGAGGAATTTAATTGAGATTGAAAGAGAGAATATGATAGAGGATTGATGGGGAGCGATTATATGAAGTTGATTTAATGATATTTGGTGTTAGGTTGGTGATTTGAAGAAGTTTAGAGTAGAGAGAGAGAAGCTTGAGTGAGAGGAAGGGAAACTATGAGTAACACAGCCTAAAACACGTGTTATAAGTCTGAAATAGCAACGGTTAATCGATTAACCACTTTGGTTAATTGATTAACACTTGTCAGTTGAACATGGTTAACCGATTAACCCCACCATTAATCGATTAGTGCCTGAAGGTGGCTAAAAATTTAATCGATTAAGCCACACCTTAATCGAGTAGTGGTTGAAAGTTGCTTAAGATTTAATCGATTAACCAACTTCATTTTCCCTTCTTTCATGCATTCTAAGGACCCTACACTTACTATAACCCATTCTAACTTACTCTTAGCTAAAACCTGCATCCTAAACACATTCTAATCTATTCTTAACTCATATCATTCTATGCTTAGCTAAATGCTAAATTCTAAACACTTACTAATACTAATACCAATTAACACCTTTAAACGAAAACCGAAACTTGAAAATACTACAACACTTATTAAAATTCTACTAACTAATGCTCCTAGTGCCTTTATAAAATTGGGGATGTTACATCCAGCACCATTCTGACCAGTATTAGAGGGTGTTTTTCCCAAAATTGAGCTAGAATTTCCTCCTGAAGTGATCCTGTTAAAAGGTCTTCTTTCTCTCCCTCTGCCTGTGTTGTTGTTGTCATTCATGTTCATCAGAACCTTCTCTTCAACTGACAGATTCAACTGTCTTTCCTGCTAAATCAGAAGGGGAAAACACTTTGTTTATTCCAGGCATAGGGTCCATAAGCATGATTTGGGACCTGACATTGACATATTGATCATTTAGTCCCTTCAAAAACCTGATGACATAATCACATTCCCTGTAGGCTCTTATGTAGGCACCAACTCACATCTACACTTGACCTCACATGCGCATGAAGGAATGGGCCTGAAGTTGTCAAGTTCTTGCCATAAGCTCTTCAGGTAAGTGAAATAGGCAGTAACACTCTGTGTTCCCTGCTTGTGTGAATAGAGCTCTTCCTGTAATTCACAAATTCTGAAAACAACTCCTTGGTAGAATCTCTCTTTGAGATCTAACCATATTTCCACAGCATCTTCCAGCCACAGCACACTCTGTGAGATGGATTTGTGCATAGATTGATTCAGCCATGAAACTACTAAGGTGTTGCATTTGTCCCAAGCTGCAAAGAGATCGAGGGTCATCACTGTGTGGTTTCTCCAAAGAACCATCTACAAACTTCAGCTTGTTCTTTGTCTTAAGAGCAAGGGTCATGGACCTAGACCATGTATGATAATTGTCTCCAGTGAGAACTGTTGAGACCAAGAGGGCTCCAGGGTTTTCATTAGGATGAATATAGTAGTGGCTAGAAGGATCTTGGTTAAAATTGGTTTGATTCTCTCCCGTAGTGTTTAAAGGACAAGTGAGAAAAGGTTTAGAAGAAGTTTGGGATTATGATACTTGTGAAAGAAAAAATTCGAGAGAAGAAAAATAGATAGTGATAGAAATAGAGTACAGAAATGTACTTGAAAGAAGAAGAAGAATAATAATATCAGAGGATGTGTAGCAGAACTCCTATTGGAGCTCTGATACCATCTTAGAAAAGTAGGATGATGAAAAGGAAAGCAAGGACAATTATTGCCTCATTAGGAAGAAAGTAAGGAGGAGAGAATCAAGTAATAAAAGGTTGAGTGTTTATTGATTTCACTGAATACAATGAGCAAATAGTACACCTATATATACAAAGGTAAAACGAGCTACACCTAGCTACACTAAATACTAAAGTAGCTAATCATTGGCTACAAAGGATAAGAATAACTAAAATGCTCAGAGAAATATTCTAACTAACTTTGGACAACTCATACATAGCTGATGAGGCAATCCTTATCCCATCGATATCAGCCTTGCCAACCAAGGATGCCATGACTTCCTCACCAAGGCATATACAATTTTAACATAATTGTTAAAACATTAATTTTACTGGATTATTTTAAGTAACTTTTAACCATGAATAAAAAGGTTGGGCAAAACTAACCATTGTATCTCATGTTAGTTGGGTACGCACTTAAGTATATTGTAAGTCAATGAAATAAACATGCTATATTTATGTGAGTGATATATTATTAATATTATACTTAAGTGTAGAAATAATGAAAGTTAGCATTTTACAAGCAAACAAACACCAACAAATTGAATTATAAGAGAAAAGTCGCCGCAAACCAACAGTGTAGACTCGATCAGATCACGCAACTATCAAATACATGTCACGAGAAGAAGAAAAAATTATTAGAATTTGACCAGCTGGGAACTCCACATGTTTGAAGACCTTCGGTTTCTTGATTTATTAATTAATTAATAAAGTTATGAGTCGAGCCTTCATCGTTATTTGGTTGTGGTTTCAACAAATGAATTACATCTATCGTCACTAGTGCAACGTGAGAGGTGTGTACTACCTAATCATTTTGAAAAGAAATTATATTGCCTAGCAATTGGACTCAATTTGTTTAGTAATTGGGGAAGAATCCATCGTATGAACTGTACAAAGATAAACTTTGTATGAATATATTAGTACTGACTAGTGAGTGGCGATGATTCAAACTTCAAACGGCTATCGTCATAGTCTTGTTTTTAGTATATATAGGTATACTAATTTATTTTTAAGTTGTGGGAAGCTATTATTTATAAAAAATATAGACCTACCATATGAGCACGAATTCTAAAGAGATTTCCACATGGTGGGTAAAGAATGAAGGGCATTATAATTTGTCTCGGCTTATTTATGGTTTTAGTTTCTAAAAGTTCAACGTGTTTTGATTTTAGTCCCTAGAAGTTATTTTGACCGGGACCAGTCCTTAATTTTTCAACCATTTTGGTTTTAGTCCCCTTCGTTACAAAAAATCAGTTTTTTTCTTACATGGTTAGCGAAAATCCACACCAGCTGCCACGGGGTGTGAAGTAGCACCAAATAGGTGTTGTGATATGTATGATTCAAGCCTATGAACTCAAAATTTTGCGTACATGACCATTTTGCGTATCGGACCATTTTGTGTTCGTGGATCTGTATCATCCACGTTATATCACCTATTTGGCGTCAGTTCAGACCACATGGACTGCCACTGTGATGTTCCGCTAACTACACGAACAAATAACAGATTTTTACTAACGGAGGGGACCAAAACCAAAATGTTTGAAAATTTAAGGACTAATCTCGGTCAAAATAATTTTTAGGGACTAAAATCAAAACACCCTAAACTTTCCGGGACTAATGACATAAATAAGTCATTTGTCTTTTATTTTCATTATTTCTGTTGTTAATTATCTGAAAAAGAATGAAGTTGTATAAGTTTAGTGTAGAATGTAATATAATACAATCATCATGGTTGGAATGGAAATTGAATTGAAGAGAGAAGCCCCGATCTCTGACTGTCGTAAACTCCAACCAGTCAAGATAACACTCGTGAATTATTAGGTTCTATTAGCCACTCTGTTGTTGAATAATATTCAGGCATAATATTCAACTGCAAACGGAGGCACATTGGTTCAGTGATAGCAGGCAGCCAGGCATACAAATCAAAGAAAATTGATGCATAAAATATAACATGTGACATGACAAGTGTTCGATATGTAGCGGTTTGTTCGTCAGATAGACTTAAAATTTTAAATCCTGTGGCTACTTGGAAAAATAGTTTTTATCTAATGTTGATGTCATTGATGAGTTTAAAGTCAACGTTCCTTACCTTTAATTTAATTATTACTCTACGTGATCTTATATACAGGGTATCTTCTAAAAAAAATCTTTGATCTTATGTCACTTTATATTTCTTATGCATCATTAATTGTTTTTTTTTTTTGTCCTTATTAAATATTTTGATTAACTATGTTTTTTTGTTATTCATTAATTAATGTGAACTTTCCAAGTAAATGAAAAGGGTATAATTGTAATGTTACAATATATTCTCGTAAAATTCACAAAATTAACCACTTTTCTTACTCCGGGAAATATATATGGTTAAGTATGCCCTCTACATAGGAGCGGAGTATTAAAAAAGAGATCATCATGTTTGTGTTTCGTGTGTGTATATATATACTCTTCAACGTTTCTGTTTTTTTTTTTTTTTTATCGATTTCTTAATGTTGATTATAATTGTCAATATCAAACCAAGGAGAGACAAATTTTGCTGACAGTGTAAAGTCCAAATATAATACTACCCCCGTTAATATATATATATATATATATATCATAGTTTTTATGTTCATCAAGAAAAATAATTTTTACATTAGAATTAGATAGTTTTAGCATATTGTTTCAAAAATATTATTTATGTTAATTATGCATTTAAATAAATTTTGCATTGAAATTAGTAGTTTCAATTTATGTCTTTCTACTAAAAATTAGAGAGCTACGATTAATTAAATGCTAAGATAATTTTGGAAAATATTACTCCCTCTGGTCCTATTTATAGGGCATATTCTAGAAAAATTTTTTGGTCCTATTTATAAGGCATTTTGCATTTTCTATGAAGCATTTATTGTTATTTTCTCTTATTTGTCTTTTATCCATTAATGTGAAATAATACATTATGAAATTCCCAATACAAGATAAGAGGGTAAAATTGTAATGTTAATTATTTTTTTAAAGTTTCAAAAAACTTAACTATCTTCCTTGGTCCATGTGATATGTATAAGTATGCCCTATAAATACGACCAAAGGGAGTATAAAGATGTCTTATATTTATGACCAAAATTTTTTTACTCAAAATGAGTCTTATATATAGGAATGAAGAGTGTATATATTAATAAGGATTCCATTGATAGCCACGATATAATAAGGGCAAAATATGATAAAGAATAAGATCGATAAGAGTAAGATATGATATGAGCATAATAGCGTTTATAATGTTCAGTGTTTGATGCTTATCAGATTAATACATTGATGAGGTGGTGATGGTGGTAATAGTATGATGTTGGTGACAACAACAATAGTGTTGATGCGTAAGAGTATGATGGGAAAATTGAACGGTTCCCTACCTTACCCCCCTCTCTCTCTCCCTCCCTCCCTCTCTCTCTCTCTCTCCTTCATTGTCTCTCTCCTATGGAAACAATGACAAAAGGAAGGGCCTTATCCCTCTCCCTCTCTCCTTCACTCTCTCTTCTAGGTATATCATCACTAACATAAGGGTAGACCACGGTGGCGGGACGAAAGCACCCATTGGCCACTCCACCAGTGCGGCTGCCGCAAACGTTAAGAAGATCCACTGGTGTAGACCCCACCACCTTGCACCGACAAGGGTTGTTGGTGTTGCCACATTGACTCTCTCCCTCGTCAGTCGTACATTTCTCTCTCTTGTGACCACCGGCGTCGCTGCCACCGATGGTATGAACTGATCCAGATCTAGTTTTGATGATGACTGAGTTTGGCAGCGCTGGCAAAGTTGACAGTGATATCGAAGCAGACAGCGATGTGAGGCGAACTCACTTCAAACTCGAACTGATTCTTCGACACCATTGAAAGGCAAGCAGAGAAAAGCGAAGTGGCAATGGTGATTTTTGCGGCGGATTTGTTTGAACAACAACAATGTGCGGCGGTAAAAAAGAAGGAGGAGGAACGTAGAAGAGGAGAAGAAAAGAATTGGGATTTTTTGGTTAAAATTGAATAAAGAGCATTATTGTCATTTGACACATTAAAATGGGGTGTGTGGATACTATGTGCCTATGTGGGGTGGGAATTCTAAAGCTCATAGCTAAATAAATGACTATATAGTCTTGTCTTTTTTATCCAACCCAAAAAAAGCCCTAAACTGTAAAAATATTAAACTCTAAATTCCCTTAATATTATAAATGGATTAAAAAAAAAAGGATAATGGTTTGAAGAACAAATAAAAAATGCAAAAGGCAATATATGTTCAAATTTCATAATTAACGACACAATTACACGAACTCAGAGGTTCTAGTTTTCTTAATTTGTTATCCATTTTCATTATTTTAAAAATAATTTTGAGAAGTATATTACTCGCAAGTATTTTAAAGATATTTGTTAGACTAAAAAAAATATTTGTTAAAAATAAATTATTATTGAAAAAATTTAAGTTGAAATATTTTGATGATATTAAATTTATTATTTTTAAACGTCTTCGGCTATTCACCATGATCTTTTCTTTCGAAATTTGGATCAAGTAACTTCATCAAATGACAAGTCTACCAATTTAATAGATAAAAATCCGATGATTTATCAGTGATAAATATAGTGAGTCAGTGATGTGATGAATTCATCCTACCCTCCTCCCGATGCCAATATAGCCACGGGATGGTTTTAAGTCAATTATTTTCTGCATTTTTGGTTTTGCGGTGAGTTAGTTTAGACCCAATTCTAGAATGTCAATGCTATTAACAGTCGTTTTTACTTCAACGTGATTTTGGTGCCAGAATTGATTTTGTAAATTGTAACCAAACATGTCATACCTCTGCTCAACAAACCACGGGTAGTTTTTTCAAGCCACGTGTATGCACAGGATAAATGTTGTTAAAAAAAATAGCGTATTCCTTTAAAAATAAATAATACTCGTTTGCAAAAAAAAAAACATATTCTATCTATTCCTGTATACAAGATTCTTTTGGAAGATTTTACATCCATTAAAAGAGTTGGTTAATGGTATTGGAAATGAGAATATTTTATATGTATTTACAAAATTACCCCTATTAATATTACTGGAAATCTAAAAAGTGTTAAATAAATAGAAGTATTTGTGAAAATAAGTAATTAATGATCATTGAAAATTGATATAGAGTCTTATAAATAGAGACAAAAATAAAATAAAAGTTTCAAAAGACTATTATATTTAGGGAGGAGGTATAATAAAGAGCGCAAAATATAATGAATATCTTAGAAAAATGATTTTCTAAACCTCAATTTTGAAGAATGAGGATAAAGAAATTAAATTAATTATATAAAAATTAAATTAAGTTTTTTATATCAAAAAATAAACTTTAAATTTTTTAGGTGATAATAAACTTTGTTTCTTAATATCATTTTACTATTGTTTTTGAATTTTTATCTTTAACCCAGTAAAGAAAACTCTTAAATAAAATAAAAAACAATTATTACATAATCCTAATTAATACGTAACGAAAAAAGATAAACTGAGTGCTTTACCTCAATCATAATTCTTAGGGTTGAAATTAGCAAAACCATAAAGATAAAAATTAAAAAAAAAAAATAGAAGCACAAGGAAACTGTGTTAATAAAACTTTGCAGTTGAACCGTTGGAAATGGCTGAGTGTAGGTAAATTTTGGTGACAATGATGTTATCCGGTTAGTGGTAGTGGAAAAAGATAAATTTATATTTTCCTTAAACTTCGGTGAAAAGTTGTGGCTTAGGAACCTTTAAGAATTTTAGGTCCGTATGAAGGTTCATGCCAAGATGTCAGCCACATAACGCCTTTACTAGAGAGAATATATTTTAACAAAAATAAAAGAAAAAATAGAGGGAATTTCTTTCCCTTTGTGTTGGCCCATATCTTTGTCTTCTCAAAACGATCATGCAAGATGCTCCTTTAAATAATGGTGATACCTTTTGTAGGTAGTTAACAGAAAAGCGGACCGCTCTCGTTTTGTTGTTTTTTCTCCCTTCCGTGATATATATAATAATAATAATAATAATAATAATAATAATAATAATAATAATAATAATAATAATAATAATAATGAGGAGGAGAGATCAGTTTACACTAAGTTAAATTACATCAACTCTTACACCCCTTATAACTTTTTTTTATATAACGTGAATTTTAATAATTCATCCATTGAATAATAACTATATGTCATCTAGATCATTTTGTGTCAAATTTGAGAAAATTTGAACATCATTGAATAGATATTCAAATAGTTTCATTTTCATATATTTTTAAGACACATATTTCGTTAATTTTGATGTATATAATTGAAGAACTAAATGATCTTGAATTTTTATAAAATTTGATAAAGACGATCTACAAGATAGAAACTTTCAATCCAACGATTGATTCGATTAAATTTGACTTTGTGTAAGAGTTATGAGCGATGTAAGAATTGGTGTATTTAACTTGGTGTAAACGGATCTCTCCTCATAATATATATATATATATATATATATGTATGTATGTATGTATATGACTTATTTATGTATTTGATCCCTAAAAGTTCAAGCGTATTTTGGTTTTAGTCCTAAAAGTTATTTTGACTTGGATTAGTCCTTGTATGGCTTGTTTATGTATTTGGTTCCTAA
This sequence comes from Crotalaria pallida, assembly GCA_037953625.1. Classification (NCBI taxonomy): domain Eukaryota; kingdom Viridiplantae; phylum Streptophyta; class Magnoliopsida; order Fabales; family Fabaceae; genus Crotalaria; species Crotalaria pallida. Next base: position 42,751,265 of record CM075650.1, on the reverse strand, counting down.
AAGTTCAACGTGTATTGGTTTTAGTCTCTAAAAATTATTTCGACCGAAATTAGTCCTCAATTTTTCCAATATTTTGGTTTTGATTCACACTATTTGAAAATATATGTTATTTTCCAATGTAGTTATCAGAACACCACATAAGCAGCCACATAGTGTGAGGTGATCACGTGACTATTGCTATTGATGTGGTGTTTCGCTTGCCACGTTAGCAAATAACATATTGTTACTACTGGTGGAGGATCAAAAATAAAAAAAAGAGTAGTCCCGATCAAAATAACTTTTAGGAATTAAAATCGAAACACACTAAACTTTTAAGAATTAAAAACACAAATAAACCTATATATATTTTGCTAACTTTATTTTGGTTTTACGTATATGAATACATTTTAAATCTCAATGACGTTAAATTATTTGTTTTCACCAACATTCTTATTTATTTTATATTTTTTAGAGTTTTAATAATAATTTAAGAATAATTTTGAAAAATATATCAAATGTGAATATTTTTAATGATTTAAACAATTTTAATTAAGTTTCTTAATAAACATGAATTTTCTCAAAATAATTTTATATTAAAAGAGAAATGGATAATGCACCAACAGTGTAAAGGTTTTTTACACTATTAGTGCATCATCCACCATTCATTCGTTTATGGTCATTGTTTTTCTAATTAAAGTAATACAAATGAATGGTGGATGATAGACTGATGGTGTAAAAAAATTTTACATCATTGGTGCATACCTATTAATCTCATATTAAAAACGGGAAGGGGTATCAAATAAGAAGTCAACAACATAGCTTTATACATTAGTAAAATTTTTTGGACCGTGAGCCTGGTAAGGTTCTATATCCCAAAGTAAATTAACATTTAATTAGAGGAGTAATCCAACATTATTTAATCCATATTATAGATAATGAGGTAGCTAATATAGAAATTTCAACAACCCTGTCCAATGAACTCTGTCAGAAAAAGCAAATGGTAAATTTTTCATCAAAAGGACAACTCTTCACTCATGACAACAGTAAATAAGTTGAGTTCTGATTCTGATATTATATGTTAAGATTTCATCGAGAAACCAATTAGCAATGAGATGAGTAGTTCAATAAGTATTTAAATCATAACATACATAATGAGGTAGGCGACTTTCAACACGTCTCCTTTAACAAAACTTGCCAAACGAGGTGAATGGTTACTTTTAATCCAATATGAAAGAACAACTTTTGGTCCAAGATAATGGGAGAGAAGTTTGTGAATTCAATGCTCCTAATTAGGTGGATTATGTTTTGATGATGACAAAATTATTAACAAATCATGCCTTGAAGATATTGCAACATCAACATCATCAAGAAGTCAAGAAAAGAAGACAAGTGCCCAATCATTCTCAATCAAATATTAATTGTAAATTTCTAATTTATGTTGAGAGTGGTTGAGAGTGGGTAGAAATAGTTAGTCTCTTCTAGGAATAAATTTTTATATATTTATTAAGTTGAGATTGACCAAAAATTAATACTTGAGAGGAAAAATAAAATTGAAAAATAATTTTTCCCATATCTGATCAAAATACTCGAGTATTTATAGAAAAACTCGAGTATTTGTGCCAGGTCAGCAAATATGACCGTTAGTCTGGTTCGTGCACCAATTCACTCGTGACCGACCAAAAAGACTCGAGTATTTACCAAAAGACTCGAGTATTTTTGTCCAGTCAGCAAAAATGAACGTTGGAGAGACTCAAAAACCCAATTGAGGGCATTTGAGTCTCATCCAACCCCAAGAGAGTATTCTGAACCTTATTGTAAAATTGCTCTTTGAATTTGTGCAAGAACAAACAAGACAACAACACATTATTGATCACAAGCTTTCATAATTTCCTTTTCTCAAGTGTTAATTCCCAAAAAGCTCAACTTCTCACTCATATTGTCATTTTATTCCAAGTTGAGTTTTAGGCCTCAATTCTTACATTGAGCTGTGCTTATTTGTGCTAATCCATTGTGAGATTAGTAATACACATACAAAAAGCTTGATTATTCAAAGTCTTGGATTGTTCCCAAGCAAACCCTAAGTGGCTTAGGGTGTTGGAAGTCTTGAGAGGTTCTCAAGCACAAGACTAGGAGGTTCCTAGCCCGGTGGAGTTTCTTGAAGGGAGTTCAAGGAAGCTTTGTGAAGAGTTCTTCAATCACCGGAATCAAATTGGGGTAGAAATCAAGGGTTTGGTACACTCTTGAAAGGGTTAGGTTGAGTGAGGCCATTCTCAAGCAATCCTTTGTAATTTCTAACAATTTGATTATTAGTAGAAACTCCTAAGTGATTAGGAGGACTGGATGTAGCTCATTGTTGGAGTGAACCAGGATAAAATTGCTTGAGTGTTGGTTTATTGCTTTTAATCTACTTTCTAGCTCAATAGACTTAAGTCATTTCAATCAATTAGGATTTATACAATTAGGTAGCAAGTTCAAGGAATCTTTGTGTTTAAAAGTTATTTAGATTGCTTGCTATTCTGTTGGATAAGTTCCTGTTTATTATTGAATTGATTTGAGTTAAATTGCTGAATTTTCGTTTCTGGTTTTTCTGCTATCTGATAGGAAAAACTCGAGTATTTCAGAAACGACTCGAGTTGTTCATCACTGAAAAACTCGAGTATTTCACAAAAGACTCGAGTCTTTTGTGTCTGATTCCAGAAAATTCAGTCTTAGCTCCATTCTTCAATTATCAATCGAAATATTTGGTATTAGTGCTTCAAAATACTATTCACCCCCCTCTAGTATTTGCTTAGCCCGCTTGTTGGTTTCCAACAAGTGGTATCAGAGCTCGGTCGAAAGATCGAGTGTAACAACTTTTTCGAAAAAGATCCTTTTGGAAACTTAATGGGCTCTAGCAATAACTTTGGTGGAGAAGGAGCTTCAATAAACCGTCCTCCACTATTTAATGGTGAAGGATATGTTTATTGGAAAACTCGCATGAAAGTTTTTATTGAAGCAATTGATATGGATATTTGGGATGCAATTGAAAATGGTCCTTTCATTCCCAAAAAGAAAATAAATGATGAAATTGTTGAAATTCCAAGGAGTAGTTGGAATGATGATGAAAAGAGAAAAGTCTCATTTGATTTAAAAGCTAAAAACATCATCTTTTCGGCTCTATCCCATGATGAATTTTATAGAGTTTCCCAATGTAAATCGGCAAAAGAAATGTGGGATACTTTGCAAGTCACACATGAGGGAACAAGTGAGGTTAGAGATGCAAGATTGAATTCTCTAACTCACGAATATGAATTGTTCCACATGTTGCCAAATGAAACCATTAGTGACTTGCAAAAGCGATTCTCTCACATTGTTAATCATTTGATTTCCTTGGGAAAAGTATTTCGCAATGGTGAAACTACTAACAAAATTCTAAGATGTCTTGATAGGAGTTGGCAACCCAAGGTAACCGCCATCAAGGAATCAAGAGACATAAATAGCATGGACTTAGCCACTTTGTTTGGCAAACTCCAAGAGCATGAGATGGAGCTTACAAGACTTGGGATGCATGAGGAATCGGACAAAAAGAAAAAGAGCATAGCACTCAAAGCTTCAACCAAAGCTACAAAAGAAGTTGAAGAATGCTCTACAAGTGGAGATTCCGATGGTGAACCAAATCAAGAAGAATTTGGGATGTTTGTGAAAAGATTCAACAAATTCTTCAAAGGGAAGAAAGGTGGATCTTCATCCAATTTCAAGAGAACCAAAGACTCCAAACAAAGAGAAAAGAGTACCAATGATGGAGTTAAGTGTCATGAATGTGGTGGGGTTGGTCACATAAGAATGGAATGTGCCACATTCTTGAAGAAGAATGACAAGAAGACCCAAGAGACCAAAGGGAAGCGTGCATACATTGTTTGGGATGCACTGGAGAAGAGCAATGAATCGTCTTCAAGTAGCTCCGGTGATGAAAATGCAAACCTTTGTCTCATGGCCAAGAACAATCATGAGTCCTCATCAAGAGCTAATCATGGCATGAGTGAAAGTGATGATGAGGTAACCTCTAGCTCTTCTTGTTCATCTTCAAACTCCATTTCATATGATGATTTGCAAGAAGCCTACAATGAAATGTTAATTCAATTTAAAAGGCTTGCTAAAATTAATAAGGAAAAAGGAAAGAAAATTTTGGAGTTTCAACATGAAATTGATGAATTGCAAAAATCTATAAATGAGTTGAAACTTCAAAATGAATCCTTGGAACTTATTAATTCTAGTCATCAAAGTGATTGTGCAAATCATGAGGAAATTATCACTTCATGTGAGAGATGTGATGAACTTGAAAAAGAAGTGAAAGAGTTGAAAAACAAACTCACAATCTCACATAGTGATAGAAACCTCAACCGGTTGTTGAACTCTCAAAGACATAATCACAACAAAACCGGTTTAGGATATGTTCATAAAAAGGACAAAAAGTACAAGGTGGTTGGAACATTTTCTAAGAAAAACTCATCAAAGAGACCAACTTGTACTTATTGTGGAAAAGTTGGACATATCAACATTGAGTGCCATATTAAGAAGTTTGAAATGAATAAGGGCACTTATATGTGGATTAAGAAGGGAGAAAGTCCCAACACTAACCCTAAGGGACCCAACATTGTTTGGGTACCCAAAGTGAACAAGTGATTTCATTTTGTAGGTGTGTCTTCGAACGGGAAAACAATTATGGTATCTTGATAGTGGATGTTCGAAGCACATGACGGGAGATAAGCGGCACTTCATTGAGCTTACTCCAAAGGAAAAGGGTTATGTCACTTATGGGGACAACAACAAAGGCAAAATCCTTGGTATTGGTAAAATCGGAAACTCTTCAAACTTGATTATTGATAATGTGCTCTATGTTCAAGGATTAGAACATAATCTCTTGAGCATAAGCCAATTATGTGATATTGGCAATCATGTAGTTTTTACCTCTACCCATTGCCTCATTAAAAGTGACAAAGATGAATCAATCAAATTTGTTGGTAGAAGGTCAAATAATACTTACTTAGTTGATTTGAACAAAGTCACTTCTTTGGTCTCTACTTGTTTAGTGAGCAAAGAAAATGACACTTGGTTATGGCATCGTAGGACCGCTCATATTAATGTAAACCAATTGAAGAAAATACAATCTAAAGATCTAGTAGTTGGTTTACCAAAGCTAAATTTTTCTATTGAAGGTGTTTGTTCTCCTTGCAAGAAATGTAAACAAACTAAAAACACCTTTGGATAAAAAATGGTGATGTCCACATCAAGGCCATTAGAAATGCTTCATATGGACTTGTTTGGACCATCACAAGTAAAAAGCTTTGGTGGCAACTATTATGCATTGGTAATTGTTGATGACTTCTCTAGGTTTACTTGGACTTTATTTTTAACTACTAAGAGTGAGACCTACAAATCTTTTAAACATCATGTCAAACTTTTGCAAAACCAAGTAAATCAAAAAGTAATTATTATTCGAACCGATCATGGTGGTGAATTCGAAAACCACAAATTTGATAGATTTTGTGCTAAAAATGGTATTGAGCATCAATTCTCCGCACCAAGGACTCCGGAACAAAACGGAGTGGTAGAGCGGAAAAATAGGGTGCTAGAGGAACTTGCTAGAACCATGTTAAATGATTCTCAAGTACCTCAATATTTTTGGGCCGATGCCGTCAATACGGCTTGTTATGTTTTAAATCGTATTTTGATAAGGCCCTCTTTGGATAAAACCCCCTATGAACTTTACAAGGGAAGAAAGCCAAATATATCTCATTTTCATGTCTTCGGATGCCAAGTTTTTGTTTTAAATAATGGAAAAGAACACCTTGGCAAGTTTGATTCCAAATCCGATGAAGGCATATTTTTAGGCTATTCTTCTCATAGTAAAGCTTATAGAATTTTCAATAAAAGAACTTTAACTATTGAGGAATCAATTCATGTGGTTTTTAATGAGTCTTCAAAAGAAGATAGTGTTTTATGTGATGCTAGTGAAGATGGCATTGTCTTTTCAAAAGAAGAAAAAGAGAGAGAGAATTCAAAAGTTGATGAAGGAGAAGTAAGGGAAGAACTTCCTCCAACTTGGAAATCGGTCAAGGCTCATCCTATAGACAAAGTCATAGGAGATATGTCAAAGGGAGTACTTACTCGTAGGTCTATTCAAAACATTTGCCACTATGTCTCATTTGTTTCTCAAATTGAAGCCGATTCAATTAAAAAGGCCATTGAGGATGATCATTGGGTTCTTGCTATGCAAGAAGAATTAAACCAATTTGAAAGAAATGAAGTTTGGGATCTAGTCCCTAAACCCGATGATCATACCATAATTGGTACTAAATGGATTTATAGAAACAAACTTGATGAATCCGGGTTGATTATAAGAAACAAAGCTAGACTAGTAGCTCAAGGGTACAACCAAGAGGAAGGTATCGATTAGGATGAGACCTTTGCTCCGGTTGCACGTCTTGAAGCAATCCGAATTTTACTTTCTTATGCTTCAATCATGAAATTCACTTTATATCAAATGGATGTTAAAAGTGCTTTCTTGAATGGGTTTATAAATGAAGAAGTGTATGTCAAACAACCCCCCGGTTTTGAAAATAGTGAATTTCCAAACCATGTTTATAAATTGAAAAAGGCACTCTATGGATTGAAACAAGCTCCTAGAGCTTGGTATGATCGATTGAGTTCCTTTCTATTAGAAAACAAGTTTCAAAGAGGGAAGGTTGATAATACATTATTTATTTATAAAACCAAGGATGACATTTTGTTAGTACAAATCTATGTTGATGATATCATTTTCGGTGCTACTAACGTGTCTCTTTGTAGAAAGTTTTCAAATTTGATGAAAAAGGAATTTGAAATGTCAATGATGGGAGAACTCAAGTTCTTCCTAGGCTTACAAATAAAGCAAGTCAAGGAGGGGATATTTGTGCATCAAGGGAAATATTGCAAAGAGCTCCTTGAAAAATTCGGATTGGACAAGTGCAAGGAAGCCTACACTCCAATGAGCACATCATGCTACCTAGACAAGGATGAACAAGGTACACCGGTTGATGTTAGTAAGTATAGGGGTATGATAGGTAGTCTCCTATATCTCACTGCATCTAGACCGGATATTATGTTTAGTGTATGCATGTGTGCTAGATTTCAAGCTAATCCTAAAGAATCTCACCTATCCGCAGTTAAACATATATTTAAGTATCTAAAAGGAACAATTAACACTGGTTTATGGTATCCTGCTGATGCCAATCTTAGTCTAGTTGGTTACTCGGATTCCGACTTCGCCGGATGCAAGCTTGATCCCAAAAGCACCAGTGGTACTTGCCATTTCTTGGGAAGTTCATTGGTGTCATGGTTTTCTAAAAAGCAAGCTTGTGTCGCTCTTTCTACCGCCGAAGCGGAATATATCGCAGCCGGTAGTTGTTGTGCTCAACTGTTATGGATGAAACAACAATTATCGGATTTTGGTTTGAAACTTGAAAATATTCCGATTAGATGCGATAACACGAGTGCAATCAATTTGACTAAGAATCCGGTGTATCACTCAAGAACTAAACACATTGAAATAAGACATCATTTTTTAAGAGATCATGTACAAAAGGGTGATTGCACAATTGAATTTGTTAGTACCACAAATCAATTAGCCGACATTTTTACAAAACCTCTACCAAGGGACACCTTTTATCATATTAGGAGAGAACTTGGTATTTTAGATGAAGCTAATATAGGCTAATTGCATTGTGTGTCATTTTTGGAAAATCACCATATTAGTCTTACTCTAATGTGTTATTGATTCTTAGTTAAATTGTCCTTGATGATATTTGAAATTGTATATGTTAATTGTGTGTGATTCTGTACTGTATTCCAAGTTGGTAGTGAAGCATTTGTGTTTGATTTGTGTTTGGTCTTTTAAAACTGTGTTTTTACTTTCTGTTCTGTCAAAATACTCGAGTTTTTCCAAAAACACTCGAGTATTTTAATTCAAAATTAAATCAGTTTTAAATTGAAAAAGTTTTTAATCAGGGTCTGATAAAAATACTCGAGTGTTTCTCAAAACACTCGAGTCTTTCGAAACCCCCAATTTTTGAACTTTCAGACCAAACTCGAGTATTTTCCAAAAACTCGAGTATTTTGCGTTTTCCTGAAATTTGAACTTTCGGACCAAACTCGAGTTTTTCAGTTTTTACTCGAGTTTTCTGGGGAAATCTGGGCTGAGTCACGATCGACTCGAGTATATTTTCAAAAAAAGTCGAGTATATCCTAAAGAACAACTCGAGTATTTATGAATATACTCGAGTATTTTGAACTGTTTATATATACTCTCAGACTCGAGTTTTTGCGACCCTCTTCTCTCTCGGTTTTCTCATATCTCTCTCCTCAAAACTCAGATTTTCCTCAAAGTTTTGTCAAATCTTACTAGTTTTTCATCCTCTAAACTCTTATCTCGGTTTTATTCTCCTCTAGATGCTCCAGCTCCTTCGATGTTTTGATGATGTTGACCTTTGGATTCTATCTTAGTTTTCATTCTGTTTTTATCATATTGGTCTTTGTTACATTTTCTGTATTTTGAGAACTTGGTGTTTTGAGACTTTGGGTTTATTATTGCACCTTTGATTTGGACCTTTTATGATGTTTTTATGTTAATGAATTTGGTCTTCATTATGATGTTTGTGCAAAGCTTCAGGGGGAGCTCTTTATCGTTATTATATCTCCGTTTTATTTGCATAGTTGGTTATGGGGTTTTCCGATTATGCACCTCTCCTCCCTTGATCTTTTTCCTAAATTGTTACATCTTTTTTGGCGTATGACAAAAAGGGGGAGAGATATTATACACTTGTCTTGATATTGTTGCACCTAAAATTCTCTAATTATGGTATATACTCTGATAATTGTTAAATACTCTAATACCATAGGCTTGATTTATTAATTAATTAATAAAGTTATGAGTCGAGCCTTCATCGTTATTTGGTTGTGGTTTCAACAAATGAATTACATCTATCGTCACTAGTGCAACGTGAGAGGTGTGTACTACCTAATCATTTTGAAAAGAAATTATATTGCCTAGCAATTGGACTCAATTTGTTTAGTAATTGGGGAAGAATCCATCGTATGAACTGTACAAAGATAAACTTTGTATGAATATATTAGTACTGACTAGTGAGTGGCGATGATTCAAACTTCAAACGGCTATCGTCATAGTCTTGTTTTTAGTATATATAGGTATACTAATTTATTTTTAAGTTGTGGGAAGCTATTATTTATAAAAAATATAGACCTACCATATGAGCACGAATTCTAAAGAGATTTCCACATGGTGGGTAAAGAATGAAGGGCATTATAATTTGTCTCGGCTTATTTATGGTTTTAGTTCCTAAAAGTTCAACGTGTTTTGATTTTAGTCCCTAGAAGTTATTTTGACCGGGACCAGTCCTTAATTTTTCAACCATTTTGGTTTTAGTCCCCTTCGTTACAAAAAATCAGTTTTTTTCTTACATGGTTAGCGAAAATCCACACCAGCTGCCACGGGGTGTGAAGTAGCACCAAATAGGTGTTGTGATATGTATGATTCAGGCCTATGAACTCAAAATTTTGCGTACATGACCATTTTGCGTATCGGACCATTTTGTGTTCGTGGATCTGTATCATCCACGTTATATCACCTATTTGGCGTCAGTTCAGACCACATGGACTGCCACTGTGATGTTCCGCTAACTGCACGAACAAATAACAGATTTTTACTAACGGAGGGGACCAAAACCAAAATGTTTGAAAATTTAAGGACTAATCTCGGTCAAAATAATTTTTAGGGACTAAAATCAAAACACCCTAAACTTTCCGGGACTAATGACATAAATAAGTCATTTGTCTTTTATTTTCATTATTTCTGTTGTTAATTATCTGAAAAAGAATGAAGTTGTATAAGTTTAGTGTAGAATGTAATATAATACAATCATCATGGTTGGAATGGAAATTGAATTGAAGAGAGAAGCCCCGATCTCTGACTGTCGTAAACTCCAACCAGTCAAGATAACACTCGTGAATTATTAGGTTCTATTAGCCACTCTGTTGTTGAATAATATTCAGGCATAATATTCAACTGCAAACGGAGGCACATTGGTTCAGTGATAGCAGGCAGCCAGGCATACAAATCAAAGAAAATTGATGCATAAAATATAACATGTGACATGACAAGTGTTCGATATGTAGCGGTTTGTTCGTCAGATAGACTTAAAATTTTAAATCCTGTGGCTACTTGGAAAAATAGTTTTTATCTAATGTTGATGTCATTGATGAGTTTAAAGTCAACGTTCCTTACCTTTAATTTAATTATTACTCTACACGATCTTATATACAGGGCATCTTCTAAAAAAAATCTTTGATCTTATGTCACTTTATATTTCTTATGCATCATTAATTGTTTTTTTCTTTTTTGCCCTTATTAAATATTTTGATTAACTATGTTTTTTTGTTATTCATTAATTAATGTGAACTTTCTAAGTAAATGGAAAGGGTATAATTGTAATGTTACAATATATTCTCGTAAAATTCACAAAATTAACCACTTTTCTTGCTCCGAGAAATATATATGGTTAAGTATGCCCTCTACATAGGAGCGGAGTATTAAAAAAGAGATCATCATGTTTGTGTTTCGTGTGTGTATATATATACTCTTCAACGTTTCTGTTTTTTTTTTTTTTTTTTATCGATTTCTTAATGTTGATTATAATTGTCAATATCAAACCAAGGAGAGACAAATTTTGCTGACAGTGTAAAGTCCAAATATAATACTACCCCCGTTAATATATATATATATATATATATATATATCATAGTTTTTATGTTCATCAAGAAAAATAATTTTTACATTAGAATTAGATAGTTTTAGCATATTGTTTCAAAAATATTATTTATGTTAATTATGCATTTAAATAAATTTTGCATTGAAATTAGTAGTTTCAATTTATGTCTTTCTACTAAAAATTAGAGAGCTACGATTAATTAAATGCTAAGATAATTTTGGAAAATATTACTCCCTCTGGTCCTATTTATAGGGCATATTCTAGAAAAATTTTTTGGTCCTATTTATAAGGCATTTTGCATTTTCTATGAAGCATTTATTGTTATTTTCTCTTATTTGTCTTTTATCCATTAATGTGTAATAATACATTATGAAATTCCCAATACAAGATAAGAGGGTAAAATTGTAATGTTAATTATTTTTTTAAAGTTTCAAAAAACTTAACTATCTTCCTTGGTCCATGTGATATGTATAAGTATGCCCTATAAATACGACCAAAGGGAGTATAAAGATGTCTTATATTTATGACCAAAATTTTTTTACTCAAAATGAGTCTTATATATAGGAATGAAGAGTGTATATATTAATAAGGATTCCATTGATAGCCACGATATAATAAGGGCAAAATATGATAAAGAATAAGATCGATAAGAGTAAGATATGATATGAGCATAATAGCGTTTATAATGTTCAGTGTTTGATGCTTATCAGATTAATACATTGATGAGGTGGTGATGGTGGTAATAGTATGATGTTGGTGACAACAACAATAGTGTTGATGCGTAAGAGTATGATGGGAAAATTGAACGGTTCCCTACCTTACCCCCCTCTCTCTCTCCCTCCCTCCCTCTCTCTCTCTCTCTCCTTCATTGTCTCTCTCCTATGGAAACAATGACAAAAGGAAGGGCCTTATCCCTCTCCCTCTCTCCTTCACTCTCTCTTCTAGGTATATCATCACTAACATAAGGGTAGACCACGGTGGCGGGACGAAAGCACCCATTGGCCACTCCACCAGTGCGGCTGCCGCAAACGTTAAGAAGATCCACTGGTGTAGACCCCACCACCTTGCACCGACAAGGGTTGTTGGTGTTGCCACATTGACTCTCTCCCTCGTCAGTCGTACATTTCTCTCTCTTGTGACCACCGGCGTCGCTGCCACCGATGGTATGAACTGATCCAGATCTAGTTTTGATGATGACTGAGTTTGGCAGCGCTGGCAAAGTTGACAGTGATATCGAAGCAGACAGCGATGTGAGGCGAACTCACTTCAAACTCGAACTGATTCTTCGACACCATTGAAAGGCAAGCAGAGAAAAGCGAAGTGGCAATGGTGATTTTTGCGGCGGATTTGTTTGAACAACAACAATGTGCGGCGGTAAAAAAGAAGGAGGAGGAACGTAGAAGAGGAGAAGAAAAGAATTGGGATTTTTTGGTTAAAATTGAATAAAGAGCATTATTGTCATTTGACACATTAAAATGGGGTGTGTGGATACTATGTGCCTATGTGGGGTGGGAATTCTAAAGCTCATAGCTAAATAAATGACTATATAGTCTTGTCTTTTTTATCCAACCCAAAAAAAGCCCTAAACTGTAAAAATATTAAACTCTAAATTCCCTTAATATTATAAATGGATTAAAAAAAAAAAGGATAATGGTTTGAAGAACAAATAAAAAATGCAAAAGGCAATATATGTTCAAATTTCATAATTAACGACACAATTACACGAACTCAGAGGTTCTAGTTTTCTTAATTTGTTATCCATTTTCATTATTTTAAAAATAATTTTGAGAAGTATATTACTCGCAAGTATTTTAAAGATATTTGTTAGACTAAAAAAAATATTTGTTAAAAATAAATTATTATTGAAAACATTTAAGTTGAAATATTTTGATGATATTAAATTTATTATTTTTAAACGTCTTCGGCTATTCACCATGATCTTTTCTTTCGAAATTTGGATCAAGTAACTTCATCAAATGACAAGTCTACCAATTTAATAGATAAAAATCCGATGATTTATCAGTGATAAACATAGTGAGTCAGTGATGTGATGAATTCATCCTACCCTCCTCCCGATGCCAATATAGCCACGGGATGGTTTTAAGTCAATTATTTTCTGCATTTTTGGTTTTGCGGTGAGTTAGTTTAGACCCAATTCTAGAATGTCAATGCTATTAACAGTCGTTTTTACTTCAACGTGATTTTGGTGCCAGAATTGATTTTGTAAATTGTAACCAAACATGTCATACCTCTGCTCAACAAACCACGGGTAGTTTTTTCAAGCCACGTGTATGCACAGGATAAATGTTGTTAAAAAAAATAGCGTATTCCTTTAAAAATAAATAATACTCGTTTGCCAAAAAAAAAAACATATTCTATCTATTCCTGTATACAAGATTCTTTTGGAAGATTTTACATCCATTAAAAGAGTTGATTAATGGTATTGGAAATGAGAATATTTTATATGTATTTACAAAATTGCCCCTATTAATATTACTGGAAATCTAAAAAGTGTTAAATAAATAGAAGTATTTGTGAAAATAAGTAATTAATGATCATTGAAAATTGATATAGAGTCTTATAAATAGAGACAAAAATAAAATAAAAGTTTCAAAAGACTATTATATTTAGGGAGGAGGTATAATAAAGAGCGCAAAATATAATGAATATCTTAGAAAAATGATTTTCTAAACCTCAATTTTGAAGAATGAGGATAAAGAAATTAAATTAATTATATAAAAATTAAATTAAGTTTTTTATATCAAAAAATAAACTTTAAATTTTTTAGGTGATAATAAACTTTGTTTCTTAATATCATTTTACTATTGTTTTTGAATTTTTATCTTTAACCCAGTAAAGAAAACTCTTAAATAAAATAAAAAACAATTATTACATAATCCTAATTAATACGTAACGAAAAAAGATAAACTGAGTGCTTGACCTCAATCATAATTCTTAGGGTTGAAATTAGCAAAACCATAAAGATAAAAATTAAAAAAAAAAGATATAGAAGCACAAGGAAACTGTGTTAATAAAACTTTGCAGTTGAACCGTTGGAAATGGCTGAGTGTAGGTAAATTTTGGTGACAATGATGTTATCCGGTTAGTGGTAGTGGAAAAAGATAAATTTATATTTTCCTTAAACTTCGGTGAAAAGTTGTGGCTTAGGAACCTTTAAGAATTTTAGGTCCGTATGAAGGTTCATGCCAAGATGTCAGCCACATAACGCCTTTACTAGAGAGAATATATTTTAACAAAAATAAAAGAAAAAATAGAGGGAATTTCTTTCCCTTTGTGTTGGCCCATATCTTTGTCTTCTCAAAACGATCATGCAAGATGCTCCTTTAAATAATGGTGATACCTTTTGTAGGTAGTTAACAGAAAAGCGGACCGCTCTCGTTTTGTTGTTTTTTCTCCCTTCCGTGATATATATAATAATAATAATAATAATAATAATAATAATAATAATAATAATAATAATAATAATAATAATAATAATGAGGAGGAGAGATCAGTTTACACTAAGTTAAATTACATCAACTCTTACACCCCTTATAACTTTTTTTTATATAACGTGAATTTTAATAATTCATCCATTGAATAATAACTATATGTCATCTAGATCATTTTGTGTCAAATTTGAGAAAATTTGAACATCATTGAATAGATATTCAAATAGTTTCATTTTCATATATTTTTAAGACACATATTTCGTTAATTTTGATGTATATAATTGAAGAACTAAATGATCTTGAATTTTTATAAAATTTGATAAAGACGATCTACAAGATAGAAACTTTCAATCCAACGATTGATTCGATTAAATTTGACTTTGTGTAAGAGTTATGAGCGATGTAAGAATTGGTGTATTTAACTTGGTGTAAACGGATCTCTCCTCATAATATATATATATATATATATATATATGTATGTATGTATGTATATGACTTATTTATGTATTTGATCCCTAAAAGTTCAAGCGTATTTTGGTTTTAGTCCTAAAAGTTATTTTGACTTGGATTAGTCCTTGTATGGCTTGTTTATGTATTTGGTTCCTAAAAGTTCAACGTGTATTGGTTTTAGTCTCTAAAAATTATTTCGACCGAAATTAGTCCTCAATTTTTCCAATATTTTGGTTTTGATTCACACTATTTGAAAATATATGTTATTTTCCAATGTAGTTATCAGAACACCACATAAGCAGCCACATAGTGTGAGGTGATCACGTGACTATTGCTATTGATGTGGTGTTTCGCTTGCCACGTTAGCAAATAACATATTGTTACTACTGGTGGAGGATCAAAAATAAAAAAAAGAGTAGTCCCGATCAAAATAACTTTTAGGAATTAAAATCGAAACACACTAAACTTTTAAGAATTAAAAACACAAATAAACCTATATATATTTTGCTAACTTTATTTTGGTTTTACGTATATGAATACATTTTAAATCTCAATGACGTTAAATTATTTGTTTTCACCAACATTCTTATTTATTTTATATTTTTTAGAGTTTTAATAATAATTTAAGAATAATTTTGAAAAATATATCAAATGTGAATATTTTTAATGATTTAAACAATTTTAATTAAGTTTCTTAATAAACATGAATTTTCTCAAAATAATTTTATATTAAAAGAGAAATGGATAATGCACCAACAGTGTAAAGGTTTTTTACACTATTAGTGCATCATCCACCATTCATTCGTTTATGGTCATTGTTTTTCTAATTAAAGTAATACAAATGAATGGTGGATGATAGACTGATGGTGTAAAAAAATTTTACATCATTGGTGCATACCTATTAATCTCATATTAAAAACGGGAAGGGGTATCAAATAAGAAGTCAACAACATAGCTTTATACATTAGTAAAATTTTTTGGACCGTGAGCCTGGTAAGGTTCTATATCCCAAAGTAAATTAACATTTAATTAGAGGAGTAATCCAACATTATTTAATCCATATTATAGATAATGAGGTAGCTAATATAGAAATTTCAACAACCCTGTCCAATGAACTCTGTCAGAAAAAGCAAATGGTAAATTTTTCATCAAAAGGACAACTCTTCACTCATGACAACAGTAAATAAGTTGAGTTCTGATTCTGATATTATATGTTAAGATTTCATCGAGAAACCAATTAGCAATGAGATGAGTAGTTCAATAAGTATTTAAATCATAACATACATAATGAGGTAGGCGACTTTCAACACGTCTCCTTTAACAAAACTTGCCAAACGAGGTGAATGGTTACTTTTAATCCAATATGAAAGAACAACTTTTGGTCCAAGATAATGGGAGAGAAGTTTGTGAATTCAATGCTCCTAATTAGGTGGATTATGTTTTGATGATGACAAAATAATTAACAAATCATGCCTTGAAGATATTGCAACATCAACATCATCAAGAAGTCAAGAAAAGAAGACAAGTGCCCAATCATTCTCAATCAAATATTAATTGTAAATTTCTAATTTATGTTGAGAGTGGTTGAGAGTGGGTAGAAATAGTTAGTCTCTTCTAGGAATAAATTTTTATATGTTTATTAAGTTGAGATTGACCAAAAATTAATACTTGAGAGGAAAAATAAAATTGAAAAATAATTTTTCCCATATCTGATCAAAATACTCGAGTATTTTGATAAAGACTCGAGTATATACTCGAGTATTTATAGAAAAACTCGAGTATTTGTGCCAGGTCAGCAAATATGACCGTTAGTCTGGTTCGTGCACCAATTCACTCGTGACCGACCAAAAAGACTCGAGTATTTACCAAAAGACTCGAGTATTTTTGTCCAGTCAGCAAATATGAACGTTGGAGAGACTCAAAAACCCAATTGAGGGCATTTGAGTCTCATCCAACCCCAAGAGAGTATTCTGAACCTTATTGTAAAATTGCTCTTTGAATTTGTGCAAGAACAAACAAGACAACAACACATTATTGATCACAAGCTTTCATAATTTCCTTTTCTCAAGTGTTAATTCCCAAAAAGCTCAACTTCTCACTCATATTGTCATTTTATTCCAAGTTGAGTTTTAGGCCTCAATTCTTACATTGAGCTGTGCTTATTTGTGCTAATCCATTGTGAGATTAGTAATACACATACAAAAAGCTTGATTATTCAAAGTCTTGGATTGTTCCCAAGCAAACCCTAAGTGGCTTAGGGTGTTGGAAGTCTTGAGAGGTTCTCAAGCACAAGACTAGGAGGTTCCTAGCCCGGTGGAGTTTCTTGAAGGGAGTTCAAGGAAGCTTTGTGAAGAGTTCTTCAATCATCGGAATCAAATTGGGGTAGAAATCAAGAGTTTGGTACACTCTTGAAAGGGTTAGGTTGAGTGAGGCCATTCTCAAGCAATCCTTTGTAATTTCTAACAATTTGATTATTAGTAGAAACTCCTAAGTGATTAGGAGGACTGGATGTAGCTCATTGTTGGAGTGAACCAGGATAAAATTGCTTGAGTGTTGGTTTATTGCTTTTAATCTACTTTCTAGCTCAATAGACTTAAGTCATTTCAATCAATTAGGATTTATACAATTAGGTAGCAAGTTCAAGGAATCTTTGTGTTTAAAAGTTATTTAGATTGCTTGCTATTCTGTTGGATAAGTTCCTGTTTATTATTGAATTGATTTGAGTTAAATTGCTGAATTTTCGTTTCTGGTTTTTCTGCTATCTGATAGGAAAAACTCGAGTATTTCAGAAAAGACTCGAGTTGTTCATCACTGAAAAACTCGAGTATTTCACAAAAGACTCGAGTCTTTTGTGTCTGATTCCAAAAAATTCAGTCTTAGCTCCATTCTTCAATTATCAATCGAAATATTTGGTATTAGTGCTTCAAAATACTATTCACCCCCCTCTAGTATTTGCTTAGCCCGCTTGTTGGTTTCCAACAAAGTTATGTTCTGGTTTTTATAGCATATTAAATTTCCATTTCAAAACCAATTAACAATGAGAGAAATAATGTAAAAAGTATTTAAACCATACCACAAACAAAATGAGGCAAATAATGTGGGACTTCCAACACATATGCTCAACTTAAACTCTACTTTTATATATATATATATATATATATATATATATATAATTCTTGTACTTAGAAGCTATTTTATTATATAAACAATTTATTGCAGAATAAAATCTAATCTTGGAATTAATAAATTAAGTTGTGGTGAATATTGCAATAATGTTTTGATTTTTTTTTACACTAAGGGTATCCTTCAATCGACAACCGAAGACTAATTCCTTCTGAGGCGTAGAGATCACCTAAGTGTGTTTTGCCTCTACCAAAAAAGTCTTTTCCATATCCACGGCAAAGATCGAACCCCTGGCATCATACTTAAGGAACCTGACCATCTACCCCTGACATCTACCAACTATACCCCTGACATCATACTTAATAATGTTTTGATTCACAACTTATTGATGTGTATATTAAGTATAATATGATAGGATACTGAAAGTCATGCTCATGCTTTGCAATGGTTTTTCCTAGTTAGGGTTTGATACATGTTTTGTATCTCTTTGTGAGATCTTTGTCTTGCATTCATGTAAGACTGGTTTAATCACTATCTTATGCTTTGTAAGTCTTGTTAATGATGGATGATCTAGAAAGTTTACGACATAGACTTCGGTTGATTGAAGATGAAGGAGAAAAAGTCATGGTTCAAAAGTATGTCCATGGTGTGATTGATGATCATTCCCCGTGCCTCGTTGGGAAGGTGATTGATGGGGTTCCATGGAGTTTTGACAAGAACACAATCATCTTATTATGCGATTACAATCTTGAAAAAGAGGTTTGAGAGGGGTATATAACAGAAAGAGGAAGATTATCCATTAGAAAGGAGCAAGAAGTTACCTGGAAGTGTATGAAGGAGAACTTGAACTGGAAAGAAGAAGGCAAGGAAAGCTGGACGTTTTTCTTAGGAGAGGGAAAGAACACGTTTTTCTCTTAAGTTTCTAAGTTTTCAAATGAAAGTTGGGAGTAGGAGTGAGTTTGGAGAAAACCAAACCCCCTATTTATAAGCCAAAGCAGGCTAAGTTTCAGATTTCAAGAGGGAGATAAAACAACTTTAGCATTTATGAAGGCATGTGAAGGGGTTTTTCAAATCAAAGTCAGGGTGAGGTCACATCTAATCAAGGAGAACTTTTCATATTTTTCTGATAAAGAAACCCCTGTCATGAAATCCAATAAGTACAGTGATAAATCTTGTCATTAATGGCAAAAGTAAATTTATGTCAGTTGGAAGCTGAAGCATGAGTTTGACTTGGATGATTAAAATTCAGTGCATGGGTTAGAGAGGAAACCGGAAAACCGGTCATCAGATACCGTGTGTAGGTATAATTTGTCAAGTGATGTATTTTTTTTCGAGGCACATTTGAATCTCAAATTCAAATCATGCCTGGGGAATTACAAAGTGGCACGGCAGACCAAGGGAAGTTACTCTTAGAAAGTGGCATACTGACTTCTCGATGACCGTGCGCATGGGGAACTTGTACTGACAAGGTTCATAGAATGAATTAAAATCGGTAATTCGGTCAACACAATACGATAATACATATTCAATTGTATTGAGAAACCGGTAATTCAGTTTTTATCTTAATGAAATTGGTAACCCGTTTCAATTCTGAGGCACTGAAAGTAGCTATTTGAAGACTCACGAATTTTGGAGCCAAAAATGTAGTATTTGAAATTCAAATACAAGTTTCGGGACTAGGGTGTAACATTTGAAATTCAAATCCCACATTGGAAATGATCACAAGCGCGACAGACAAGAAAGATTCCCTGCGGAATTCATGGTGTAAAATTGAAAAATATCCTCCTTGAAAACCGTGTTAATAGTCATAGTATGGAAAGAAGAGAAGTTTAAGAAAAGACAAGCCAACACAAATTTAAATTCAAAATGCAAAGCAGATACGATTTAAAATCGGTATGTCGGATTTTCTTGGTTTAGATCAAATTTTCATAACTGGTTTACCGTCGTATAACCTTGAGGTCCTTTAGGATCCAAAACAAACCGGTTTACCGGTAACCTTTTCATTCATGTAAAACTTGGGAGCCTTTAGGAAACGCGCAAATCCGGTTATTGGATATAAACCGTGATTCGCAACTCGCTAAAACCAGTATGTCGGTCAAGGTGCACGTCAAGAATGATTGTCTTACCGGTTCTACGGTTTTAGGGGCAACTCCAACTTGTAGAAGATTATGCATACCAAGGTTCATAAGAATAAACCCTGGTCTAGGGGGCAACTTTTATGGACCGGACATAGAAGGGTATTTCAGTAAACCGGTTTACCGGTAGTACAAGCCCAATAAGGGTCTTAGACCTCATAAAACCGGTTTACCGGTATTGGAGGCCTTTTAAGGGCCCATGTTCTCGTTAAAGCGGTCTGTCGGTATAAAGTTCTCTCTAAATGCCCAAAACCGGTTCACCGGTAAGAGAAGACTTGGACAGACAAGCATAGGATCCCATTTCCTCGAGATACTGGTATAGCGGTTATAACGACGACAAAGCAGTAAAGCATAGCTTCATAGGATTCCTTATGACAATGATAGCAGCAGTAATCCACATGTACCCGTTTAGCATAAGATTCCCATTTTTATTCCTGCCATTAACCACCTGCTGTTAGTGGGAATCCGGAGAATACTCATGAATAAGAGGGAAACACAACGGTAAGGATGTAGGTCTATATAAGGGAGTTGGAGGTAACCAGGTATGTGTCTTACCTACTCACACAAACACACACCACACCCAAGTAAACGACAATAGAGCTGGTATCCTGGTAATCAGGGTGCCGTTCTTCAGTCTAAAAGCAAATAGTGGAAGACTTTGTCACTTGACCGTATAGTTCAAGTACAAAGGATTCTACGACAAATCAACTGGTTATACATTATACCCAATTGGAAAAACTTTGATGGGTAAAAAAAATCAATAAACAATCCAGATTTCAAATTCAATCCATATTTCAATTAATCCTAATATTTCATTTAACAATAATGCGGAAACATAAAAGTCTAAATTTCATAATCAGGATGAATAATTCATACCGAAACAAAGCCGTAAATTTCATAATTAGGATTCAAAGTTCCTAAATTTCATGATTTGGATTTATGCAAAAATTCATTCCCTAAACACCATAATTAGGATTCAATCCAAATCCTAAATCTTAATTGGAAAGTCATTAATTTCTTAACCTGGCTCTGATACCACATATAAGTTGTAGTTTAATTTATTCGTTACAACAACAATAATAAGGATCTTGAAATTACATGACTTTCACATATTATAGAGACAATAAGGAATACGATTACTAACATTTATCCATTGCTAGAGTTGGAAGAAAGTTCTCCAAATGCTCTTTGATCAAAAAGCCACGAAACACATTTCTATTCCTTTGCCTCCTATGCTATTCTTTTCTATGCTGTTTGTTTAGCCGTTTTGTGATGGGGAGAGAAAAGAATACCTTATGGCCAGGAACAGGACCTGTTTCTTATAAATAGGTAAAAACCCTAACTATTATCCATTAGCTTCCATCAAGCTAATGGGCCTTTAGAAACAACCTCCCTTATATCTAATTATGATGAAGCCCATTAATATTTAATTATTTATTTACTAAACACACGTCAATACATGTCACATGCACATCACATGAGACATACTAAGATATTAAAATCTTACATATTCAGTAGGTGGGAGAGTCATTGATGGACTGGGGTAAGAAAACTTTTGGTGATATCCCTAAGAAAATTCATATGAACAAAGAGAGTCTTTTGTGTTATTCAGTCAACCCGTTTCACTAGCGAGTTGATGGTGGAAGAGGCAAATCAAGAAGGGGCTAGATGAATTTTTACATGATGATGAAGAATTAATGTGCAACAATGGTCAAGGTTTGACTGGTTAAATATAGGGATTGTAACACCTTTTTTTTTTCATAAGAAGGCTTCCCAAAGACAAAAAATTAATTCTATTGCCAAAATTCATAATGATTCAGGAGTGTAGTTTAATGAGGTAGAGGATATTACATGAGTAAGTGGTAACTATTTTACAAATATTTTCACCACTTCCAATTCTGTTGGTTTTGAAGAGTTTGCAAAACTAAATAACGGGGAGAGTTACTCTTGAGAAAGTGGTCGTTCTAGAGATGCCATTCACTAAGGAAGAGGTTGGAATTGATGACACACTAGCACTTATTTACCAAAGGTTCTGCCATATTATTGGTGATTAAGTCTCTAATATGGTTTTGTACATCCCAACAATGATCTTGATCCATGTTTCATTAATCAGACCCTTCTAGAACTCATTCCCACAATTAAAAAGCCTACTCCCGAAAATCAATTTAGGCCTATTAAGTTGATTCTTCCTTCTTCTGTGAATAAGTATTAAAGTATTTTTATACCTAATAGATTAATTACAGACAATGCACTGATAGCTTTTGAATGTTTTCACTATATAAAAAAATTATTGGAAAAAAGGGTTTTATGGCAATCAAGCTGGATATGTATATGGTCTATGATTGTGTTGAATGGCCTATTCTTGAATGTATTCTACATAGTTTTGGTTTTCCTGCTAAATGGGTTCAACTTATTATGAAGTGTGTGTCTTCGACTTCTTTTTCTATTATGATATGCAGGGAACTTTGACAGCATTTTTTTGGCAAGCAGAGGGCTTAGAAAAGGCAATATTTCCTTACCTATTTATTTTATGCCATGAAGTGCTTTCTTTTTTAGTTATAAAAAATATGGAAGGTCATTTCATTTATGGTTTAAAAGTTTCTCTTAATGCACTTGACATCTCATATATGTATGTTTTTTTTTTCAGGTGACAATATTATTTTTTTCTAAAGTCACAAGAGAGGAAGTTTTATGTCTCAAATCTATTCTCTCCAATTTTGAGCATGCTTCAGGCGAAAGAAGTAATTTTGACAAATCTGAGTTCTCATTTAGCTGAAATGTTCTTACTTTGACATTAATGAAATTGTATCTTTTTTGAATATAAAGGCATTGGAGCAGCATACTAGATATTTGGGTTTACCAACAATTGTTGGGCGATCCTAGAAGCATATTTTTGCTTTTTTCAAAGACTGGGTTTGGAAGAAACTCAAAGGTTGGAAAGAAAAATTGCTCTCTCATGCTTGGAGGGAGATATTGATAAAATATGTGCCTCAGGCGATCCCCACATATGTTATGAGTTGCTTCATGCTCCATCAAAATCTTTGTGCACACATTTATGGAATGATAGCTAAATTCTATTAGAGAGGGGAAGCCTAAAAAAGGAAAAATCATTGGTTTCGGTGGAAAAATTAGGCATCGCAAAGAGGATGTGGCAATGGTTTTAGGCAATTCTCAACTTTCAACAAAGCTATGCTAGCAAAGCAACTGTAGAGGCTACAAACTAATATGTCATCCCTCTTCTATAAGGTGCTTAAAGGAAAATATTTTCCACATGTTATTCCTTGAATACTAAAAAGGTAATGCCAACAGTTTCTCTTGGCAAAGTATATTAGTGACAAAAGTGTTATTGATCAAGGCATTGTTTGGCGTATTAGCAAAGACACCAAAATAAAAATAAGGGACGATAAATGGGTTCTTTCTCTTGTTGATTGTATGTTGCATTTTGGTTTACAAAGGTGAGAGCATTACACTCAGGTTCATGAGCTTTTTACGGTCACGGGTGCTTAGAATAGTGATCTTGTTCGAAACCTGTTTTCTCCTTCAAAAGTTGTTCCTATTCTCCAACTTTATAGAATTAGCATGACTAATGAGGACACATATATGTGGAAGTACACTTCTAATGGTATATATTCTGTAAAATCTGGTTATAGTTTAGTTGTTGCTCCTACTTTAGCGTCCTCCTCTGAACCGCACATGTCATCATCCTTTTAGAAAAAGATCAAGGTTGTTAAAGTTATCCCAAAAGTATGTGATCTTGCATGGAGAGATGCAAAGAATATAATTCCTTCATGTTCAAGACTAATGGGAAATGGGGTTCTAAATGAGGCTATTTGTCTGATGTGTGGGGTGGTGGTTGAAACGGTCTGTCATGCTTTACTCTACTGCCCTGCGATAGCTCCGTCGTGGTTTGCGTCTCCCTTGCCCTTGCACATTTCAAAAAATAATGAGGAAATTTATTCCTCATGGTTACATTCTATTCTTACTAATGGTATAAATCTGGACATTGCTTGGTCTTGGAGCTCTTATATGCAATTTGGGTGAGAAGGAATGAGTGGGTTCACACCCATAAACTCATGTCAATCCCACGCACCTTTCCTTACGCTACTGGCTTGTCATTGTAGCCAGTTTTTGCACAACAAACCAGCCCGATTCAGGTACAACTACAAGACAAAATGATAGGCACCACTCCCCATTCACTAATTATGATGGCTACAAAACATTAACAACAGATTAAAAAAATATTGATGCTATTTTAATATTGTATCTTTACTTGCAAATTCGTGCACATAATGGCAACAAGGATTAAGACCTTTATTCTTTATGACTTGATTCTTAATGAAAGGGATAGGTCATTCAAAAGGGCACCTTGTAGGGCAGATAACCAATTTCTTCAATATTTTGGTGCTTTCATTCCCTTAAGCTTTTTTATCCTTTAAATGTCTTTGAGATCACCATGATGGCATCAAAGGTCGCCATCAGTTGGAGGGAAAGAAAATTTTCCTAGTTGGACAACCCTTAAGATACTTCAAGATCCTCGATGTTGCTTGCAAACGAGTGTTTATGGGTTTATCCAGATTCTGACTGAGATGATAGACAACAAAACAAATGTATTACATTGTATTTATAAGATAAATTAGTCTACCCATATTTCTTATGTATTGATTTATTTTTGTAACGACCTAACTATTTAATTACTTAATTATCAACCCAGTGCACAATGTACAAAACCCCATTATCATTATATCAGAGATGTTATTTATATTATTTTACAAGATCGGAAGAGGGATCTCCTCTTCCCTAGTCACACACGTCAACCTCTACCATTAATTTACAAAATTTTACATTATACTTAGAACCCTAGGTTACACCTAGAGCTCCGGTTTCCATATCCCACAACAGTTGCCTATGTCCGGATGATCTCACCATCTACCTGGGGATTATCCTAGCCTTCCAATAGTTCTCCAAAAGCCATTCGATTGGGTCTTCTTCCACTTCATCATCCATGGGATCATCATCGGATCTTACCCCTCCATTCGCCATCCCGGGGAAGTCGGGGTGATATCCTGGTGGGAACGCGAACCTGACACCACGAGGAGGAGGAGTAACCGGGACCCTATCAGTGGACGACGAAGGGGAAGACGTTCCCCTACGAGGAAAGGGTGTAGGCCTTCGGCGAGTTGGTGGAGCATCAGTGCGATGATAGGTGTATCTAGCTGGAGCGTGTGGGGTATAGATCATCGAGACTCTCATCCTCGTCACCCTCAAATGGGAGCGAGGGTTCGGGTGACGTAAAGTAATCTCCACGCCCCCCTCTATAGTAGTTTGGTCGTGATGCTCAATCTCCCATTCCCCGGAGGGAAGGGGCCTTATCTCTATACACAGTAGGTGTCGGGCAGAGATAGTCACCTAACACATAAGTAGGGACATGGAGTGAGTCATTGTCAAAAGGCAGTATATAAATGAATAATAAGGAACTTAAAGTAAACAATCACATTTAGTAGATAGCATAGTAATGTAATGATGCATGCAACAAATAATATCCTATCACAACATACTCTCTAATGGGATGTCAAGATCACTCATGAATATCAGCTCCCTCGGCCCAATCATTTTCAACACTTCTTCATGTTTATTCACAATATTATGAGCACTTAAAATCATCACAACCCTTCGTATCTCAAATTCTCATAATCTTCATTAGGAAAGGCAATCAGGAGTAAATGTCTTGCTACCTTGCATGCGTACAGGCTAGAAATAAATAGGTCCCCTATCTTCGAACAGGCCATTCCAAGAACCGTTCTCCACCGATCCTGTAATGTCGAAGGAACCGATATAATTATCGTAGTTAATGCAAGACTATCCTGAGCGAGGTTAGCTAGACCTGCCCATCTCAAGACCATCCTACCCACGATAATTCCCGCAGTCGTGGAAGAATCACCGTCTTGGACCTAGTTCCCCCTTTCATCCTCCACTTCGGTTTCCTAGAACCCTTTGTGCATCCTTTCCCAATCGTCCATAATATCCCCTTACACCATGCATGTGTATGGACAACTGGCTTATGTATTGGTTAAGCTTAGGATTCCTAAAGAAATGGTTATAATCCTTAATTTTTGTTGTTTTTACAAATATTACACGTGATAATCGATTATCAGAACCTGATAATCGATTGTCTAGTGTAATCAATTAATACATGACAGTGATGCGGCCCAATAATCGATTATCAAGCCTTGACAATCGATTATTAGTGCATGCTGAGGGCATTTTATGACCTTTTCTCAATCCATTTCTTTAGTGATGCTAAGTTAACTTCCTCAATAATGTTCTAACATATAATTACAGTGATGCAACACCATTTTCATGCACAAAATCATAGGGTTATCCACAATTACACAAACATTTGCATATATATAACATATTCACTAATTTCCACCATTTTCTTAGCCTTAAAGTTTTATGTTTTTGCCATCGTTGATTGCTTTTAAGTCTCTTAATCCCTCAGATACTAAGTTTCATGCATAAATATCTGAGTTAATGATTATATTGTCCTTCAAGACAATTAATCAAGTGTAACTCCCCAATTTTGTGTCCCTAAGCTTTGAAAAAGCTAGATTACACTTTAAGCCCTTAATTATTCATTCAAGCCTCAAGAATGATGTGACGACCCGCAAATTTCTCGTCTGTTTACCAATAATAGATGTATGGATGTGGAGATGAGTTTTTTCATGGATTTACAGCCGAAGGTTTTATTATTTGAGATTTCTTTAAAGAGGTGAAATTCTTTGTAAACTCTAATAGATGGACTAACTTTGAAAATCTGTATCTTTTTAACCGTAACTCTGAATTTTATGATCTTTATATGAAAACGATTGTATTGAAACGTAGAATTTGAAAATGTAACTTTTAGAATTTTCTGGGATGATTTATAAACATTTATCTTCTGAGTTTGTGAAGGACGAATTTTGAGGATATTGGGTGTTAAAAATAGCCAAGAAGAAAATTATTATTAAGACATAAATTTATCATGTGATGTGTGTTGGTTTGATATGTGTTTGATGAATGATGCATGAAAATAATTGTGTGAATATGATTCTTTAGAGATAATTACATCATTGTGTGAGTTGATGATTATAATGTTCTAAAGTAAACATGATTAGGAAATGAAAAGGTAAGATGTGTATGCATATGTGTGTGTGCTACGTGTGTATGTGTGTACGTGGGTAAGCCTAGGATTTTAATTTTTAGGACAAGGAGCCTATAGAATAATTAGAATCATAAGGAAATTAAGTTGGTGGAAAATTTGGAGTAGTGGAAGTAATCATGCATGAAGTGACCCTAGTGCCTTAATTCACTCCACTATGTCTCCCTTGATTTGATCCTTTGCATACAAATTTTAAGAAGGACAAAATTGCCCCTCCCATTTGTGTATAAACCGAAACCAAGCCAAGGGAAAAAGAGGGATGATTCGGTTGGCCTATATATAGGAGTAGCCTTGGTTCATTTCCCTTATTTTCATTTTCATTTCACTCCTTCACTTCCAAAAACCAAACACAAGTCTTAAGAGCTCATCAACTCTTAGACTAAGAAAAAGAGAGAGAGAGAGAGAGAGAGAGGAGGAGGCCGTGGGAGAGGAAGGAGAAAGAAGAAGAGTAGGAGCTTGATCAAGAGCATTCTTTGAAGATTCAAGAACTAGAAGGCTAGAAGATCAACTCTTCCTTAGGTGGGTGATTCGAGAGTTAAGAAGGAGTTGTATTAGTTTAGATTTTTCGTTTGATCTTGTAATCTTTCTTCTTTCTTTCTGTGCATGTTCATTTTTATGGCTTAAAATATGGGTGCATGTGATGTTTGTGCATGATCATGAACTTTTACGACTAAAAGAGACTTGTAATGTGTTAAATAATGGACTTGATGATTCGGTTAAGGTTTTCATGATGGATCTTGATGCTTTTTAACTAAATCTTAAAGATCTAAAGAGTTGTTGAGATTTTTGTGAGTTTGAAATAAACTTCTTTGCATGTTAAATTTTCTTGCTTAAAACCGTGATTTATGAGGTATTCATGAAATTATTTGATGAACAAATATATGATCTAAGCTTGCTTGAAGATAAAGTTGAAATCTTTGGCTTTGCATGTTGGTTTGATGATGATCTTGGTTGACTTAAGTGCATGCATGTCATGGTATATGTTTAATAAGTAAAAAGTTAAGATCTTGAGCCTTGCATGTCTTGATTTTGACTTGATCATGAAAAAGTTTTGATCTTGAGCTTTGCATGTGGTTTTGGAACAAAAAGATTTAATCTTTCTTGATGCATGTCACGGTTTTGCAAAGAATCAAAGCAAACAAGCTTTTGAAAATGATTTTTGATACAAAGAGAGTTTGATCTATGCATTGTGTTCTTGCATGATAAAGATTTGAAGTTAAACCTTGATTTATGATGTTTATTCGGTTTAAGCTTGAAAACTAGGAGATCATGTTTTGTTTCTCATAAAAAGGCACATGCATGTTAATCTTTACTTGATTTAAGAATTGTAAAGTGCATGCATGAGATAATGGAGGTAGTTATTGTGTTGATTTGAGCTAAGAAAATAAATTAAAGTTTGATTGTTTTCATGAAATGGCTCACGGTTTTAAAAAGAAAAGGGAGAAGTAATTCCATGATTTTATGTCTTTAATTTCAAACAAATCTTGCTTTGATTTGTGAGAATTTTCGGCCAATGCATGTTAACTAGGTTAGGATTCTTTTTCATGAAGTGACATGAAGTAATGAGTGTGTTTCAATGAATGGATGTTAAGCTAGTTGGTTTGGAATTGTGTTGTAATTGTCTCCTTTCTATTCGATTTTGGTATGAAAAAATAGGTAAATGAGTTTGACTTTGAATGCATGTGGAAGATTTGATAAGTTTAGATATTTTCTTAAGTGTATTTTTATTTTCATGAAGGAGATGAATGAATAAATTTGTTTGATAAAGTTTTGTGCTTTAAATTGTATATGTGTGTATTCGGCCTTAAGAGAAAGAAAGAGTAAATGATTTTTGTTTCATGTAAACAAAATTGTGTTTAGATGCTTGACATGAATCTTGATGACTTAAGTGTTTAAAGTTGTGATTTTTAACCTATTTGTCTTTGATTGATTCGGCCATATAGTGTAAGTGTACTTAGGAAATAAACTTGCATGATAATGTTTCAAGTCGGTTAAGTTGATTCAAAGTGTTTGAACTAGTAATCTTTGGTTTATTTTCTTGGGGTAATTCGGCCTCTTTGTATGTAAGTAGGTAAATATGAAAATGAAATGGTTTTGAAAGTGATTATGAGTTGAATAAGTGATTTAGTGTTAGTTCATCGATTATATGCTTGGATTTAATTGAAAAAGTGTTGTTTTAATGTGTTATGGAATGTTAGAAAAAAATTTATGAATATTGTTTGGCCTTGATGCATGATTCGGCCAAGGTAAGTTTAGGAGTATAAGGATTTATTTTGTTAAATGCTAATTAATGTTTGAAACATGTATAACCTAGGTGAAAATAAAAGCTAAGTGTTTGTTAATGAATATGTATATTTTAAAGTGAATGTTTGGTTTATATTCAAGTTAATTCATTGAACATGTTGCTTGACTAGCATATATGTAAGTATGCTTAATTGATTTAGAGCATGAAAGAATATATGCTATGTGACTATGTGAATTGATTTATTAAAGTGTCGTTTGTCGTTGGTATGTTAGTTGATGATTTGAAAATGTTTGAATATGTAACTAGCTTTGAAAATTAATTGACTCTAAGTTTATTTGATTTGATTTATTTGGAAGTGTTAGTTTTGAGCTAAATAATTATTTGAAACAAAAGTGCTTTTACGATATTTTCGGATTTTTATTAAAGTGATTTTGTGAAACAATCCTTTGCTGTCCAGAATCGTTTAGACTTGTTTCTTAATTTTAAAAATGTGTTCAAATAATTTAAAGTATGGGTTTCAAGTGGAGTTTGATTTAGGAAAAAGTCGGATTGAAAACGATGAATTTTTCGGTGTTTTCGGACATGATTAAGGTGCTGTCCAAGACGGACCAGCAACCAAACCAATTGATTTAAATTACTTTCTCGATATTTTCAAAATGGTTTTGAAGTACTTAAAGTACTAGAAAAATATTAGAGTTGTTTTGGGAAAACAATTACTCCCTCCGTCCCAAAAAGTTAGTAACTTTTTTAAAATTCAATAAAAATAAGGGAACATACTTTTAATGCATTGTCTCCCAAATCAACCAATTACCAAAGCAAGCATTTAATACATGTTTCCTTAATTAACCAATCATAGAATATACAATTCAATTTCAATTTTTTTTATTCATTATTTTAACTTTAATTTGGGACAAAATTTTTCTATGTTTTTTACTAACTTTATGAGACGGAGGGAGTATGTTTTAAGTCTTCCGACGAGGAACGAAATGCGTTTGAATTAAGAGAAGATTTTCTTGATACAAGTTAATAACGTAAACGTATTTTTGTTTAATACGAGGAATGGTATAGACGGGGGATTGGAGCAGCTGACAGCGATAAGGATCCGCGGAGATAGAGATCGTGTGCATTTAATTGTTGGACTTGAGGTGAGAGAGAAGCTTTCCTAAGAAACCGTGGTATTTAGGTGATTTATTAGGACGTTCTGGATCATCTCAAAGATCGGAACTTAGTGGTTCTGAGTCAGTTGTATAGTGGCAATTGTTTGTGTTGTGTGGCCACTTATACGAAGGAGACAAAGACCACATGTTGTTGTGTGATGAAATTATATGATGATGATTTGAAATAGCATGCTTATGAATATCTGCTTAAATGTTTAATTATGCATGATGACAATAGATATTGTTGTTGAATATGAATAGCATGCTGATGGACGTCTGTTACGTCTTGAAAAGGAAATGACATGAATAAACCTGTGAAAGTGATGAGATATGATAGAGAACAAAGACGAATGAGATAATGTGGATAAGATTGTGAAAGTAAAAGAAACAATGAGAAAGATATAATACCCTGTGTGGCCTAAGTCCTTAATTGAATAAGGCAGCCTTGATAAGACATTAAGAAAGGAAATAATGATAAGAGATATGAGAATGATCTGAAAAGAGATATGAGCTGAGCTTGAGAAAGATTTAAGATGTCATGAAAGTTAAGAGAATGTGATAAGAGATGAGATATGATGTGAATGAAAGTATCGTAATGACGCTGAGCCAGAGCTGAGGAAAGTAGTGTTGTTGTTGTTTACTGAAATGAGATGTTGAGAAATATTGTGAAATGAGATTGGTGTTGAGTTGAGCTTGCTCCTCCACTGATGTTCACTGAAATGAGATGTGATATGAGTGGAGCTGGGCTCCTTAGTGGTGAAAGTGAAGCCAGAGGGCTGATGTTTCAAAAGAGATATGTTGCGATTCTGAGAAAGATTGTGAATTGAGATGATTGTGAGATAAGATGTCGGGAATGATCATGAGATGAGATAGTGAGAAAGAGTATGAAATGAGATGCATGTATGTTGATGCGACCCCAGCTCTGTGCTCTGTTAAGATAAGAAAAGAAAAGTAATGTTGAAAGATAGCGGTCGGGACTCGTTGAAGGGATGTACTAAGGATGAGCCGACCTTAGGGTAATAACTAAGACTCTAAAACACTTAAAAGACATTGACGAATGCGGTGAGCTATGAGTGCGAAGTAGTGGAGAGGAAGATACCATGGGTATCTGGGATACTCAGGAGGAGATTGCATTAGGGGAGGATGATGATGGTGAAACGTCAAGAAGTCTTGAGTACTTTCTAGGCAGAACAAACTCCACATGTGGTATACCAGACGTGGTAGGGACTGGGTCCAAAGCCGTGGTAAGTTCTGCAGCGCAACTAGAACTAGTACTGACGCCCCCTAGATTGCAAATCTTGAACAGTGAGAGGGACTGGAATGGGGCTATGTGATTTTGCCACTGTACCCGATTTTTCTACAGTGTGCCTTGATATTACATGATTTGAATTGATTTGAGACTGTACCCGATTTTCTACAGTTCTCCTGGCTTGGAGCCATTTGATTTGTTGAGACAGCTGTCGAGCCCGCGTGGTAAAGGTCCTGTACTCCTGTTTGCTTCCGACTAGGTTGGGTGGATGACCGAGGAGATGTAGACGTGTGTACTAACTGCAAAAGAAACGAGTACCTCGATGATATTTTAATTTTCCCCAATCATCGATGGACATGACCTGATAAGACTTGATAAGAAAAGTTTAAGAGTCATGGAAAGATTTATAATTATGAGAAGCGAAATCTTATGGAATATTGACAATGAGAAATGAATCGAGAATGAAAGTGTGGAAAAGATGAATGAAACCCTATGAAGAGGGAAATGAATGAAAGTGAAAGATTTGCAAGTTGAGATCGAGAAATGAATTGAGAAAGAAAGAATGATCATGTTGAGAAATGAGAATAAGTGTGGCAAGATAATGAATGATAATGATGATAATGATGATAATGATGATGATGATGATTAACTTGAATGTTGTGTTATATTTATGTTGCATTGTTATGTTTGTATTGTCTTGATATCTTGCCTACTGTAAACCCACACCGTCGACGATGCGTCGTTCGGAATGCTTACTCTCTCCTGTTCGTTGGCATATCGGTGTTGCTGGTATCTCAACGGGCAGATGGAGCATCGTATGGAGATCACCACCTAGAAAAGGCACAGAAATGGTTGGAAGCCTACCCCCTATGGCTGGGTATGGACTGGCTACACCCAGATAGTGATTCAGGACTCAGAACACAGACTGAGCGGAGTCAACTTGGAACCGCATTTGGGGCAGGTCATCGTACGAGGATACAGGAGCTATGAAGAAAAGGTATGGAGTGAGACTCAGGACAAACCCACCACTCTAGATGGAGTGGAGATGGAGGCAAATGATAATGTGAAAGCGGTGGCAGAGATGGCATCACCTTCGGGAGTGAAGAAAGGGCGCAAGAAGAAAGGGAAACGTCATCCGGTTGTTTTCGACAGGAAGGTTTAAGGATAGTATTATTAGTCTAAGTCTGTTGTGAATGTTTTGAGTCAAGGATTACCTAAGTGATGAACTATTTATGTAATTCAGTTTATTTTAGAATATGCCCTATTTTCGAAGAAGTGTAAGTATGGAACCTTTTGAGAATTGTATAAGTTTTTCTGATGAAATACAAAGAGCTATTTTGGGTTTGAAACCAAACTATTTTCTGATGTTAAATGTTTTTAGAGATTCATGTAAGCAAGTATGAGTTTTAGTAACAACTCGGTTTTCAGTAAAGGATGTTAAGTACACCAATAGCATTTCAATAATGTGTTTACACAAAAAAAAATTGGCCTCATTTTTGCAACTTAATAACAAAAAGTTGAGTATTTTGTGTTACGAAAATTGGGCTGTTACAAATAACTTCTACCTTGCCTGGAAGTAGCAAGGAAAGTAAAGGAATTTGGATTTGAACTTGTTTCTGGTTCCTGGATAGCAACACCAGGATGATATTTGTGCAAATTTTTTTAGTGAAGTACAACATTATTTGGCCATGAATTTACAAGAGATCTATAAGAACATAAACTAGGATATGAGGTCTTTAAGAAAAATCAAAGATATGAATAAATGGTGGCTTTGTTATGCTATGCCAATACTGCAAAGTTGGCACGTTCATAATTCTGGTTGTTGATTCCAGAATCAGAATTATTTTTTACTAACTTTATAAGCAAAGTTTGCTTTTGTCCAACAATGAAAATGTCTAAGACCACTTGGTATCAACTCTAGACTATGCATACTTAAAGAGGAAACAAAAATTTGTTTAAAGGAAGATAAAGTGGGTGACATTTACTAAAAAAAATAGACTTAAAATGTGGAATTATTGATTTATTGCAGAGCAAGAAACTTGTAAGGGCAAAAAATGTTAATGGTATCTTCATAAAAGCTCAATTTCCAGATTTGTTATTAAGTTTAATTTTATTATACAAAAGAGAGACTGTCAGGTTATCATCTTCTGAGGACAAATAAAAGAAGTTATTACCTGGTCTCGAATTAGGCAATTATTCTCCTCTCCAAGTGTTTGGGGGGTTTTTCGTTCGACGCCTGTTGAACTGAGAAAGTGCGTGGGGTGTGGGTAACGACAGGTTATGTGGTAATATTGTAAGGGAACTTGACTATATTTTTTTGGTTGTTTTTGTATTTTTTATTTTTTGGGTTGAAAAAGTAAACGTGCGTGAAAGCATTAAAATTGACGAAAACGTAAACCGACGCTAAGAACGCAGCGCGGGAAATGTAAACGGAAAGCGATTAAGGTTGCAAAAATTAAATGCGGGAATTTAATGTTGCAGGAATCAGAGTGCAGCAAAATAAAGTGCTGGAATGTAAAGGGATTGCATTGAATTAGAAATTGGAGTGTAAAGGGATTGCATTGAATTAGAAATTGGAATGTTTGCATTGAATGAAAAAAAGGTGAGCTTTTTACAAAGGCGTTTTCTCCGTCAATCTACTCTGGTGAGATGTGTAGGATGATTGCCAATGTGCCAACCTCGATTACAAACAAAGGACTTCCTATATATAGTCTAAGGAATCCACTTAGTTAATCCTACTCTATTCGGCACGTTCTGCACAACCACAACAGCCACGTTCTAAATAACTACCCACTTAGTAACCCCTTCACGATGTAACTGCCCACATCTTGGCATCGTACTTTAGTGATATCTAGTCGAGCCTTTTGACGACACCTTCACTGGGAACCATTCGGCGAGCATCTTTCTTCGACCGAAATCATGCAACTTAGACCCTTGTCTAAGTCTCTTTGTTGTCTTTTCAGAGCAGCTATCGGATTATCGTGCCCCTGCCTCTTGGTTCTGGGATGTCCATCGACATCAAGCTCCTTTCAACATCAAGTCATAATGCTTCTGCCGATATAGACCTTTGACGTGATGTCGGCCTCTAATTAAATCCATCCTCATAGATATCGGTAACATGGTCTCTGATTTGACGGTGTTTCACTCACCGACTAGCCAAAGGACCTGTCGACGATCTCTCTTGGCAGATTACCGTTAGAGGATTTTTTCTTTCCCTCATTAAATGGAAAGACACCCAAAATCCCACCTAGAGAAGGTACAAAACTTTGGGCCAGGGAAGATTATTAGGTTCCACCAAGGCTTATGTATCAAACTAAGTGTGCCCTCCAATTCAGTCTTTTTACACCAGCTTGAAACAGAAGAAGTGATCCCTATGTAATCTCCTATGTTTGGTCTTTCACTATTCATGGGGAAAAAGAGGGTACTCGGAGTAAAGATTTTCCCATTTTGTCTCCAACTCCTGAATCCCTTAATCTCACATATTTGGTCCTTTATGATCTCTGACCATCTGGGTTTCGAATAATTTCTCTTCTTTCCAGAATTCATGAAACCAGGCCATTGCTATTTCCATTTTCTCTCATGGCTTCGAAAGTTTCTGAAGTAGAGTTTTTATAGCCATAGAAGGAATTAAATGCTGATGTGATTGCCCTTTCGTTCCCAATGTTGACATGACTTTTCTGACTTCCTCTTTTCTCACGCCACCATCTCCTTCGACGCGAACCTCTTCTTCCATATTTCTCCTTTTTGTCGATACACATACACGTCCTTCGAAGTCACTTTTAAGTCGTAAGACTTAAGTACACCTCCTTTGACATCACCTATGTTGTCAATACTTTCTTGCTTTGTTGAATTTGACTGCTTGTCGAGAATACACGTTCACTTCCTTCGAAGTAACTTTTAAACACTTCGTTTAAGTACACTTCCGTCGACGTCACTTATGCATCCGACACTCTTGTTCTTTTGTTGATTTCAACTTCTAGTTAACACCAAGAAAATTGAAAAAAAATCACTTTTTCAAGATCCTTATCAATATGTAGCAGAATCTCACATTGTGTTATCGTCCGAATCTTAGTTGTGTATCCGATACTTCAAGGATATACACACATGTGAAAGACGTAGCTTTAAAACAAAGTATTATGAACTTGTTTTTGTTCGTTCCAACTTGTTTGACTCATTTGAATTTTTCTTTTTTTTCTTTAAACAATAACAAACCACCATAACTTCTTTTCCAAATTTCTTTTTCTTATTTACTTCTATGATGAGGTCTTATATGATTCTTTATCCCCAAAATTGTCATTGTCAGCAGGATCAATATTTAGTTATTATCCTTAATTTTAGATCAAAATCTTCGTTATTTCGTTCTTTACTTCCTATTTCCTTCCTTGACCTTTTTCCCATATCTCATGCTCGTATACATCCTTTTCTCCTTTTTGCTTTGCCCTTGGAACAGGGAAAGAAGCAAGGCTTTTTCCTTCTTTTACTTCTTGTTGTCCTTATTATTATTATTATTATTATTATTATTATTATTATTATTATTATTATCATCATAATAGTCCTTATCAGTTATGATAAATCGCCCTTATTTACTAATTTACTTATTTACTAAATTCACAAGAGACCAATAATGTGAAGCGCGGGAAATTTTTTATATATATATATATATATATATTAAACTCGATGAGTTGGTATTCATGCACATTGCTTTGAAATTATTATTATCTCCCTTATTTCATTTACCTTCAGTTTTAATGTATTAAGATAAAGCATATTAAAAGTTGTTTACAAAAAAGAGCATAGAGTAAATAATCAATTTAGTAATTGAAGCTAAATTGAAAGATTGCATTTCCATCAATTTAGTTCTTAGCAAAGATATTTGTCATTAACACAGTCATTTACAGATTAATTATGTCATCCATTTAATCTTTGTATCATAGTCTCTTAAAAATATTTGTAATTAATATAATTCGTCAAAAATCATTTGTGCTACCAATTATTCCCTCCTTATTGCTCCATTATATATCAATTCGATAGTACTTACATGACACATTAAATAAAAAATTTAAAAAATAAAATTACAAAAACTCAAATAGATATATAAACAAACATAATAACAAAAAAAAAACAACCACCACAAATCCTTGGTGCCCTTGGCCACAATTCCGCACGAAGGAAGACAAGTGGCCTTAAGTCAACTTCTCTTGGCCAACTTTATTCAACCATTGGCCAATTATCTGATGTCGTTCGACGCAATGAGCAACTTTTGGCAAACGTCGGATGCCCCACTTGGTTGCTACAGTTGTGGTTAAACGCTGTTCTCAAACGCCATCTCCCTTACCATAACCATAGTGTTTGTTAGTTCCGCTTCAACTATGGATGTATCATGGTATATTATGGAGTTCCCACACTTTCTTTTAGAACCAACACTTTCCTCCACTTCATGAAAATCTTCGCCAACATTTCTATGTCTTCGACCACCATAGATTTTGATCCTTTTGCCGATAGAACGCATAGTCCTTGCTGGTTCCAAACTCCTTTCCCTGGTTCATCAGATGAAGAAAGGAAATTGAATTATGTCCTCTGGGGACATTATATTAACCAAAGGATTCTGTTTAACAGTCTTCCTGACTCCTCAAGCTATGAAGACAAAGAGGTCTTCATTTATTATCCCAACTGTGTGGCAAGACAGTTTGGTATTTGCCAAGGGCTTCCTGCTCCTATGTTGTCGGCAGCTTCTCATGAATTTCACCACGACCATTTAACGGATTATAAATCGGATTGGAAAGCCGTGCTGAATAGATTCATCTCAAAGAACCTTGCTTTCGAGAGTCGGTTTAATCCTGTCGGCTTTACCCCTTGCTTCTTCGCCAGCCCTAACTTTGTCCAATGGTGGGAATCTTACTTCAACGCTTACCACGTGGATTACGCAACCATTGTAGACAGAATGAGTGCAAGGACTCTGTCGGACTTAGTGACCGACAAAACAGGTATATAAACGATTATCTTCTTTTACTCAACTTTACACTTCCTTCATGTCTATTAACCTATTATCTTTTCTGCAGTGGTTAAGCCCAACATCATCTATTACGCCGCTTTTATCAGGGCAATCGCTTCGAAAAAGAAAGGTGGTGGATCTTCCTCCAAGCCTTCATCACCAAAAAGATCTAAGAAAAGACACCAATCCACTGTTGTCGATGTTTTTGTAGAGGCCAAGAGACAAAAAAAGGGAAGTCGGGTGAGTAGTCAAACAAACACCCAAACGAGGTTGATCCCGAAAGGACCGATAGCTCCTTACTTCGTCCTGTTTCCAATAAACTTCAAGTCTCTACCGCCATGTCAGCTCCTTCTGTTCGTCATACCACTTCGACTCCCATTGCCAATACTCGGTGAGATTCTCGTCCAAAGTCTAAGGGAGTTTTGATAATGGAACCGTCACCCCGTGTCAATGTCCAAGAAAAAACACATGACGAATTGTTAGTTCCATGGTGAATGTTTTGATAATGACAAAGTGTTTTGAACAAGCTATCATGTGTTGATCAAGTTCAAGTTCAACAAGCAACAACAAACATCAAATGAAGAAGAGAGAAAGCAAGCTCATGAAGACTTAGTTTGAGTGTAATTGTAATTGTTTTATCTTTTGCCTCTCAAGCTTCTTAGGTCTTTTATTTGGGTAGTTTATTTAGAGGGTAGTGAATCTCTTTCATAAGTCATGATTACATCATAATTTGAGTTTTCACTTAACCTAGAATCAATAGGTGGCTTAAAGGTTTGAAAGGAAAGGTTTAGTTTTGAGAAAACAAGTTTCTAAAATGTGCAGTATGGATTTAATCGATTAAGGATGAATTTAATCGATTACTACTCGATTAAGTGAAGATTTAATCGATTAAACACTGCTGAACTGGTTTTTAAAATACGATTTTCACTTCTCAAAATCAGTTTTCAAGTGCTACAACTTTTGGGTATTCTATATAAACCTATTCCTAACCTTTGTGATTAATGAGAACACTTTCATAATCAATTTTACAAGAATCAAGCCACTCTATTCTCTCTCAATTTTAAAGATCAAAGCTTTCTATTTTATATTCTTTGATCAAGAACCTTTGAATCTCTTGTGTGATTTGTCATAGCTATTGAATGAGATTCATAGGAGTGTCATGTGTATTCATTGAGTTGTAATCTTTGCAAGAAGGCAAGCCATCTACAACAACAAAGAAGCCTTGGTGTGTCGTTTATCATCAAGCAAATTCATTCAAGCAATTGAAGAAGAAGAAAGTCTTGATTGTGAATCAAGCAAAGTGAAGCCTTGGTGTGTGGATTATCATCAAGCAAAGAAGACTTGTTGTGTGGATTATCAACAAGGGGTAGAGGTTAGATTAGAGAGAAGATCAATAGGATTACAAGGCAAGGGTATGGTATCTCTTGTAGGCTAGCAAGAAGGGAGTCTTGTGAGGCACTTCCTTGTAATTTGAGAACTCTAATTCCTCATAGTGAAGAATCTCTCTTGGTTGAAGAGGGGACTGGATGTAGCTTTCAAGCGGATGAAAGTGAACCAGGATAAATCACTGTGTCGTATCTCTAAACCCTTAACTCTTTAAATTCAAGTCTTTAATTGTGTTCTTGGTTGAAAACCTAGAGAAAGATTGATTTTCATAATTGATTGAATTGAATCTTTATTGTTCAAATTAAGTTGGGGAAAATCATTTTCATAACTAGGATAATCAATAAGAATATAGGTGTTAATTGTTTTCGCTGAATCTCTGATCTTACGTGTTGATTGATTGATTTTCGTATGCGATTGAAAAAGTGATTCTTCAGTTTCTGATAGATTTAATCGATTAAGCACATTCTTAATCGATTAAGGACTTTTGAACTTTCAGGTTTAATCGATTAAATTTCAGAATAATCGATTAAGACAGTACAAATTTGCAAAAATAATTTGTTTTGATTTGTTTCTTTCGAAAATCTTTCAAGGTTTCTTTTACACCTATTCAACCCCCCCTTCTAGGTGTGTTCCTAGGGTTCCTTAGTTGTTTCAACCACCAATTGCGGTTTCTTCAATTGGTATCAGAGCTCGGTCGAAAGACACGAGCATAAGAGCTTTTTCGTAAAGATCCTTTAAGAAAATCGCAATGGGTTCTACGAATCCCTTTGGTGGTGAAGGTTATTCAATAAATCGTCCTCCATTGTTTGCCGGAGAAGGCTATGCTTATTGGAAAGTTAGAATGAAAATCTTTATCCAAGCCATAGATAGTGAAATTTGGAAAGTAGTTGAAAAAGGCCCTCATATCCTCTCTAGTTTAGTTGAAGGCATAGTACATTTAATCCCCGAGGATAAGTGGAAGGATGATGATAGAAAGAAAGTTCAAAATGATTTTAAAGCAAAGAATATCATCACCTCCGCCTTGTCCTATGATGAGTTCTTTAGAGTTTCTCAATGTTCTAGTGCTAAGGAAATGTGGGACACTTTACAAGTGACTCATGAAGGAACTAGTGAGGTTAGGAGAGCTAGATTGAATGCTTTAATGCATGATTATGAATTGTTTCAAATGCTTCCAAATGAATCTATTAATGATATGCAAAAGCGTTTTACTCATATTATTAACCATTTACTTGCTCTTGGTAAGACTTTCTTACAAGGTGAACTTTCTAACAAAGTGTTGAGATGTTTAGACAGGAATTGGCAACCAAAAGTAACGGCTATTGTTGAATCTAAGAATTTGGATGCTATGGATCTAGCAAAACTTTTCGGAAAGCTTCAAGAACATGAAATGGAGCTTGGACGATTAAGTATCAATGAAGAGTCGGATAAGAACAAAGAAAGAAAGGGACTTGCTCTTAAAGTCAATAGATCATACAAAAAGAAAGAGAGTTCCGATGATGATGATAGTGAAGATTCCGATTCGGATGTTGATGAAAAAGACATGAAACTTTTGCTAAGGAAGTTTGACAAATTTCTAAGGAGAAAAGGAAGGTTGAACAAAGACAAAGGTAAAGAGAAGGATTCCCCACACTACAAGACCAAGACTTCAAAAGAAGGTGTAGTTTGCCATGAATGCGGAAAACCCGGACATCTCAAGTATTCGTGCTCTAAGTATCTCAAGAAGAAGGAGAAAGAAAAGAAAAATTCAAAATCTAAAAGAGCATACATAGTTTGGGATAATGATGAAGATAACAAGAAAAGCACATCAAATAGTTCATCGGATAATGAAGAAGCCGCTTGTCTCAACTTGATAACTCTAGTAGATGATGAAGAACAAAGTTCAAATGATGAATCAAGTTATCAAAGCGAGGAAAGCGATGTAAGTCATACTAAATCCGAGATTTATTCTAAATATGAATTGTTATATAATGCTTATGAAGAAATGCATGAACAATTTGAAAAACTAGCTTTGAAAAACATTGAAAGAAAGAAGCTCATTTTGAAACATCAAAAAGAGATTTTAGAACTTCAAAAACAAGTTGATGAGCTTAATCTTGAAAATGAAACTCTTGATCTTATATATGCTAGTTCTTCTTGTGATTGTGCTAGTAGAGTGAATATTGTGGTTGATTGTGAGAATTGCAAGTTGCTTAAAGATGAAAATGCTATTTTGAAAAATAAGCTTGCAAGTTTCACCACTTGTGATATTAGATTGCGCACATTGTTAAATTTTCAAAGAGAAAATTCAAACAAGTTTGGTTTGGGTTATACTAATGCTAAGAGTAATTCTCATAGAAATGTTGTTGATCTTTCTAAAGTTGATTTCTCAAATGCACCAACATGTTTCTATTGTGGTACTCATGGACATACTTCAAATGTGTGTTATATTAAAGTGCATGGTATACCTAAAGGAGATTTTGTTTGGGTGAAAAAGGGTGAAAGTCCCTACACTAACAAAAATGGATCCAAAACCATTTGGATACCAAAAAGCAAAGCATGATTGTTTTGTAGGTATGATTGAAGAGCAAAGGGCTTACAAATGTTATTCATACATTTGCATCTTCAATTGGTATTACATTTGCATCTCAAGTGAATGTCCTACAAAGTGGTAAAATGATATTGTTGAATATTTAGAATTGTTTAGTCTTCTTAATTGGTATAATTGAATTGTTCTCAAATAGTATTACTTTTCTAAAGTTCAATTGGTATAATTGATATTGATCACTCAATGCTACTAATTTTGTGATGATTAGATGATTATCATGCTATTATTGTTGTGATATTTTTCTTTACATTGATGATATCTCAATTGGTATTATGACTTCTTAGTATTTTTATTGGTTCATAATTCATTGTTATATTTTCTTGCCAATTGGTATCACATTTCAAAGTATAGTACTTGTTATATTTCAATTGGTATCAATGTTGAAAAGGAATGATTGGTGATTTCTCTATTTTGGCTTAGTATTTTATATTTCAATTGGTATATATATTACTTTTTGATAATGCCAAAGGGGGAGAAATGGTATGTTTTGAAAAATGGGAGAAATGATATGTTTTTGGGAGAAAGGTTGTTTTGTTGTTTTTATGTAGGTTGAGCTAAGTTGTTGAAGATAGGGGGAGAATCAAGCTTCTATCAATTGGATTTCAAATATCAAATGCATTGATTGAGGGGGAGCAAGTTTCTCACCAAGTGATCAAATTGTTAAAGCATCAACAACTTCAATCAAATTCAAAACATGGTTTATCATTTTCAAAAAGGGGGAGATTGTTAGTTCCACGGTGAATGTTTTGATAATGACAAAGTGTTTTGAACAAGCTATCATGTGTTGATCAAGTTCAAGTTCAACAAGCAACAACAAACATCAAATGAAGAAGAGAGAAAGCAAGCTCATGAAGACTTAGTTTGAGTGTAATTGTAATTGTTTTATCTTTTGCCTCTCAAGCTTCTTAGGTCTTTTATTTGGGTAGTTTATTTAGAGGGTAGTGAATCTCTTTCATAAGTCATGATTAAATCATAATATGAGTTTTCACTTAACCTAGAATCAATAGGTGGCTTAAAGGTTTGAAAGGAAAGGTTTAGTTTTGAGAAAACAAGTTTCTAAAATGTGTAGTATGGATTTAATCGATTAAGGATGAATTTAATCGATTACTACTCGATTAAGTGAAGATTTAATCGATTAAACACTGCTGAACTGGTTTTTAAAATACGATTTTCACTTCTCAAAATCAGTTTTCAAGTGCTACAACTTTTGGGTATTCTATATAAACCTATTCCTAACCTTTGTGATTAATGAGAACACTTTCATAATCAATTTTACAAGAATCAAGCCACTCTATTCTCTCAATTTTAAAGATCAAAGCTATCTATTTTATATTCTTTGATCAAGAACCTTTGAATCTCTTGTGTGATTTGTCATAGCTATTGAATGAGATTCATAGGAGTGTCATGTGTATTCATTGAGTTGTAATCTTTGCAAGAAGGCAAGCCATCTACAACAACAAAGAAGCCTTGGTGTGTCGTTTATCATCAAGCAAGTTCATTCAAGCAATTGAAGAAGAAGAAAGTCTTGATTGTGAATCAAGCAAAGTGAAGCCTTGGTGTGTGGATTATCATCAAGCAAAGAAGACTTGTTGTGTGGATTATCAACAAGGGGTAGAGGTTAGATTAGAGAGAAGATAAATAGGATTACAAGGCAAGGGTGTGGTATCTCTTGTAGGCTAGCAAGAAGGGAGTCTTGTGAGACACTTGCTTGTAATTTGAGAACTCTAATTCCTCATAGTGAAGAATCTCTCTTGGTTGAAGAGGGGACTGGATGTAGCTTTCAAGCGGATGAAAGTGAACCAGGATAAATCACTGTGTCGTATCTCTAAACCCTTAACTCTTTAAATTCAAGTCTTTAATTGTGTTCTTGGTTGAAAACCTAGAGAAAGATTGATTTTCATAATTGATTGAATTGAATCTTTATTGTTCAAATTAAGTTGGGGAAAATCATTTTCATAACTAGGATAATCAATAAGAATATAGGTGTTAATTGTTTTCGCTGAATCTCTGATCTTACGTGTTGATTGATTGATTTTCGTATGCGATTGAAAAAGTGATTTTTCAGTTTCTGATAGATTTAATCTATTAAGCACATTCTTAATCGATTAAGGACTTTTGAACTTTCAGGTTTAATCGATTAAATTTCAGAATAATCGATTAAGACAGTACAAATTTGCAAAAATCATTTGTTTTGATTGTTTTGATTTGTTTCTTTGGAAAATCTTTCAAGGTTTCTTTTACACCTATTCAACCCCCCCTTCTAGGTGTGTTCCTAGGGTTCCTTAGTTGTTTCAACCACCAATTGCGGTTTCTTCAGTTTCCACAGTTGTCGGAGATCATTTTGCTGATCATCATGCAGGTGAATTCCTTCACACTCTAGAACGCAATCCGTTTGATGAGGAAGATGAGGATGAGGATGCGGGCTTCCAATTACAAATACGTGCTACAAGTCGTAACGTGATCATAGACGACCTTATTTCAGACGTCGAAACTGACCAGTCTCGTGCAGTGGTTTCTTCAGAGCCTATGGCCAACAAACTCAAAACCATTGAAGAGTCAATGCAGAGATGTATTGACGACACCTCTTCGATGGCTTTGGATGAAGCCACTGCTCAGAATTCCACTCAAGAGCCTGCTGAAGCCATGCGTCACGATCCTCTTGATACCCAAGTCGTGGACTCTCCTGTTGTCTTCGTGGGACCTGATACCACTGCTGCATGTATCCTTCCACTTGAGGTAAGTTGGAATTTACTCTTTCGCCCTTCGTGCAGCATTTAAGTATCCTAACCTAATTTCTGTTTTATTGTTCCTTAGATTCTTAACAGCTCTCACCAACTTGAAGGCTTTGACGGGAGTTTGCCATTTCCTTCTGCATCTGCTTCTATTACTGCTGTTCCTCCCATCGTGGTGCCTTCCTTTTGCAATCCTTCTTCCAGCAACATGGTTCATCCGGATTTCACCCAAATGCCTAGTCCAACTGCTTTTCTGTCTCTAAGGGAGCTTATGGCCAGAACGCGTTCTGCTGACGAAGCTATGGACTCTCCTTCAAAGGAGAATGAGTCTGCCTTGGATCAACCTCTGTCCACCTTGAAAAACATCTGCGGTCATCCTTTCGACCAATTGATGGCTGACTCTTCAATGGCAGAACTCTTGTCCTCCACTGTCGATTCTC
This sequence comes from Crotalaria pallida, assembly GCA_037953625.1. Taxonomy (NCBI): domain Eukaryota; kingdom Viridiplantae; phylum Streptophyta; class Magnoliopsida; order Fabales; family Fabaceae; genus Crotalaria; species Crotalaria pallida. Next base: position 42,706,341 of record CM075650.1, on the reverse strand, counting down.
TTCTGCAGTAGTCTATCCCTGTGGACATTGAGCCTAAATTGACTAATTTGCAGCGATTTGTCAATAATTGGACTGCTGAAAGTCCCAAAATTTTGTAGGACATCAAAGCCTATAAAGATGTCAAGAGAAATCGGCATGAATTGGAAGCAAAATTTGCTGATTTGGAGCGAGGTAATGCTGATTGGTCTTCTAAAGTTGACCAGAAACTTCAGCGCGTGAAGGAAAACGAAGCCAAGTTTCAAGAGATGAGGAATGAATTGGCCCGATTAGAACAAGAACAGATGGAATTGGGTCAATCCATTGATGCAGCCAAAACTGCGCGACAGAGGTTAATCGACAAAGCCACTGCCTTGGTTGCTCCTTATCAAGAGATTGCAGAAAAACTCTCTGCTAATCTGCAAGGTTATAAGGCTGGGCTCCGACGGAGAGATGCATTCGCCAGAGAATGGCGTTATTTTGGCAATTTACTTGGATGAACTTCTTTTATTTGTATTATTTTCCCTTGTGTAATTTCTGACTTTTATCGTATGGAATGCAATTTCGACTTCTATTTATATTTGCATGTTTACTTCCGTCATCGTCGGCCTGTACTTTTTCAAATACTTGTCGTTAATCGCTTTAATCTTCTTTCCTGAATCGACTTCAACCAACTCGTACTCGTTGCCTGAAAAGGCCTTTAATACTCAGAATGGTCCTTCCCACTTAGGCGACCATTTACCGTATTCATGAGAACATTTGTCAATTGGCAAGATTACTTTCCATACTAGTTCACCAGGTAAAAATGACTTGAAATTAACTTTGGCATCATAATACTTTGGAATTTTTCCTTTTGTCGCATAATATTTTTTAACGCCGAAATTCTTTCGTCGTGCAACTCGTTTAACTCATCAAACATGGCATTCCAATAATCATTCGTAGGCATTTCATTTTGCCTCTGAAACCGTACTGATTCCAAATTCACTTCTGTTGAAGTTCATGTTTCCCCATGATGATGTTTTGATGATGACAACACAACATAATAACATGTGATTGAACAGGTTCAGGTACATTGATGATGCTAGGAGTTTATTCTCTATTGAAGAATCTAGTCTCTTAGGGCTTAGTGTTTTATGTAAAGCGATAATTAGTCTAAGGCACTCAAGTTCATTTTTTAAATATTGCTAAGTTATGATGATGATGATGCTTTTCGTTTTGAAAATTAGAAGAAGTATCTTTTTAAAACCTTAGCTCTTGGAAAAGTATTTTGCGAAAACCCTTTTATGAAAACCTTTGGTTACAAACCTTTTATGAAAATCTAATTTTATTCTGGAGTAATCTATTACCCTTTAGGAATAATCGATTATCTTCTGCAACATTTGTAACTAGAGAGTACGTAATGGATTATTTAGCTTCATGTAATGGATTACTTCCTTGGACTGGTCATCTAAGTGTAAGTAATTGATTACTTGAAGATAATAATCGATTACATTTGTTGCTGCAACATTTTTAGCAATCAGTATGTAAGTAATCGATTAGTCTGACCAAAGTAATCAATTACCGATGCTGCAACTTTTGAAAAACTTTACCAGAGAGCAGGTAATCGATTACCCTTTCCCATGTAATCGATTACTCCAATTCAAATTTTGAAAAACGTGCTGAAATCAATTTGATTCTCAGAATGATTTATTTCCTATTCTGGGTGATCACGTTTTCTAATTTAGGCACTCTTCTTCTACATTTTGAATTGACACACTCTCTCACAAACACACCTCTCCTATCTCTTCATCTTTTAAAAAATCATTTTGTTGGAGAAAATTATCATCATCATCATCTCCTATCTTTTCTAAAAATTAAAAGAACCTTGAGTGTGCTTTAGTCTAATCTTTGCTATAGGACTTTATTGTTGTACCCGCTCTATCTAGAGAGCATCATTGTTAGTTGCACATTTTTCTTCGTGCAAACCAATTTTTGTAAGGGGAGTGTTAACCCTTAGTGATTAGGGAGTGTTATCCCTTAGGTTGAACATGAGTAGCGTTCTTAGGGAGAGAACCCTTGTGTTGGGTAGTTCTAGACGAACGGCGGGTCACCTAGTAGTTAGGCTATCTTTAAAATCTAGGAAGGGTCTTCCTAGTTGTTTTTGAGGTCCCTAGTGAAAGGAGGTTCCTAGTAGCTTGCGGGGTGCTCTGGTTGCATTCGGGGACGCGTGGCGTCTTTGGTTTATTGAAAAGCTCAAGTGGGTCGCTTGAGGACTGGATGTAGACCTTTTGCCGAACCAGGATAAAATCTCCGGTGTACATTTTCTCTATCCCTTAACTCTTTTCTTTTCGTTGCGTTTTTATTTTCTGTGACTATTTTATTTTCGCAACGTAAATAATTATTTTAAAGTTTTAAAGTTACTAGCACGAGATTAGATTTTATTGTTGTTTATCTATTCAATCTCATGAGTAATAGTTTTTGTATAATCATATTATTAATATATAATTTTCGCTTGCGCAAAAACGTTTTTCAAGTATTCTTCAAGTCTTCTGCTGTTTAAAACTCTTTAATCTATTTAAGAACGTTTGAATCGATCGTTTTTAAATGTTTTTATAAACACCCAATTCACCCCCCTCTTGGGTGACAGCTACCAATCCTAACAATAATTCTAACAACTTCGACTGGCAACATGGCCTCATGGCCATATGCTAACATGTAAGGTGTCATACCTGTGGCCTCATTTTTTGGGGAGTTATGAATGGCCCACAATGCTGGTGTCAATGCCTCATGCTAATTCTGTGGCTTCCCTTTGATTTGCTTTTTGATGATATTGATAATCCATTTGTTGGCTGCTTCGGCCTGACCATTTGCTTGGGCATAATAGGGTGTCGAAGTTAACAACTTGATTCTTCTTGATGCCAGATAGCCTTTTAACTTACTTCCCAGAAAAATAGAAGCTTGGTCGGTAGTTATTGTATCAGGAATCCCAAATCGACACACGATATGGTCTTCGATGAAATCAATAACTTGCTCTTGCTCGACTTTCACCAAAGGCACAGCCTCTACCCACTTGGTAAAGTAATCCACTCCCACTAGGATCCTTGTATGCCCTTTTGTAGAATTGGGGACAATCTCACTAATTACGTCGAGTGCCCATCCTCTGAAAGGCCAAGGTTTAATAATCGAATGTAACTCGCTTGACGGGACATTTTGGATATAGCCATGTTTTTGGCATTCTTCACATGATTTTGCAAAGTTCATACAATCCGACACTAGAGTAGGCTAGAAAACCCTTTGCCTTCGGAGTAACCATTTCATCTTCTCTCCTACTTGATGTGCTCCACATATCCCTTCGTGTACTTCCGCCAAGGCCACAAAAGCATCTTCTTTATCAAGACATACTTCCAGGTTTCCGTTGATTGATTTATGGTACAAGTATCCTCCTAGCACATTGAACTTAATAGCTTTTAACTTCAAACATCGTTCAGCGTCGGGAGACGGATTCGTCAAGTAGTCAGTTATGGGCTTTCTCCAATCGTTGGTCGATGCCAATGCATTCACCATAACTTCTCTTTCATGAGGAGGATAAAGCAATTCTTTGGTCTGAATCAGTTTGTCCAATACTTTCCTCGACACACGACACTTGGACGCGACTTAGGCCAAGTGATTGGCCTTTTGATTATGATGTCGATATATATGTTCGACAGACACATCATCAAATTGACACATCATTTTTCGTGCCATGGTACAATATCTTGCCAATCTTGGGCTCAAACATTTATACTCTTTGACCAATTGTTTAATAATTACCTGAGAATCCCCTTTGATAGCCACATTTTTGGCCTTAAGGAAAATTAGAATTTGAAGGCCAACTATGATGGCCTCGTACTCTGCTTCGTTATTGGAACATTGATATTTAAGGCTAAACATGAATGCAGTAGGAATCCTGTCAGGGGATACAAGCAAAATTCCGACTCCTGCCCCTTTTTTGTGTGATGACCCGTCAAAATACATAGTCCAAGGTCTTAGTCCAACGTAATCGACAGATAAAGCCATATCTAAACATGGATGATCTGCCAAAAAGTTGGTCACTGCTTTGCCTTTGACGGTTTTAATGGGCCATACTAGAGTGAAAACTCTGTTAACGCTGAGGTGGACTGGGGAAAAGGACCTGGACCAAGACCTCGGAGCAAGGCTCAAATAGCCTTGACCGAGCTGGGGGGCTTATGTGGTGGACTCGGCCCAGCCGAGCTCCACGTAGCCCTCACTCAGGACCTTAGGACCATTCAGGAAGCCCTCTGTATGCTTGGCCGAGCTCAAAGCTCAACGGCCGAACAGACATCAGACACGGGCCGACCTCATTCTCCTAGTAAGGTCCGACCTCCTAGTCCGACACCTCCCAGAGTCCGACACCTCCCAGGTATTCCGATACCAAGGACAGGATGACGTGTCTCACCTTATCCACAAGGACAGCTCATCCACTCATAGCTCAGTACAGGCTGGCCCTACTTGGGCCTTAAGCAAGCCCATTAGGGCAACCAGCTCCCCCCTATAAGTAGCTCCGTACTACATGGGGCTCAGGTACGTCGTCTGACCCTAATTATCACCTTCACACACCAGTGATTAGGGTTACTTCTTGGCTCTTTACCTTGCCATCTGAGGACTCCCACAAACATCACAGATTAACCCTAGACAGAGGCTTCCACAAGGTCTTCTTCCCTAACCTTGAGGATCTCATAGTCTAGGACATCACATTGGCGCCGTCTGTGGGAAAAGAGAAACTTCATCCCCACCAAAAGAATCTACCATGACTGATGTACCACCGGTGCAGAGGAGGGGGAGAGTCCGTCCAAGGAGGGTGCCAACAACAGAGGACCTGTGCCTCCACCTCGAAGCCAACAGGGCAGCAAGGTCCCCACAACCACCCCCTCCACCACCTCCACCTCCTCCCCCGCCACCACCTCCACCACCGCCACCTCCTCCTCCACCACCAGAGTTTACCCATACCCACAGTGGACCTTACACCATCCACACGGGTGATAACTCGAATCCAACTCACCACCAGGAGGAAGGTCGGCGCGTGTACCAGGAGGAAGGTCGGCGCGTTCAGCTATGCTCCCAACTTGGAGAAACCAACACAGAGCAGCACCGTCGGCCCGGCGAACGTGCTCACTCCGTCAGTACTACACATCGTTCTCACTCACGTCACTCTTCACGCTCTCATGATGATGAGATCTTAACCATGATGAGACAACAAATGAGGATCATAGAGCAGCAAGGCCAAGCCATAGCAGATCTTCAGCAGCTTACCATGCGGCGCTTGACTGAACAAGCCGCCATACAAACTCCAGCCTCACATGAACTTCCACAACCTGTGGGACTTCCGGCTGAACGAGACATGGCGGTACTGTGAATTCAATGCTCCTAATTATGTGAATTATGTTTTGATGATGACAAAATAATTAACAAATCATGCCTTGAAGATAATGCAACATCAACATCAACAAGAAGTCAAGAAAAGAAGACAAGTGCCCAATCATTCTCAATCAAATATTAATTGTAAATTTCTAATTTATGTTGAGAGTGGTTGAGAGTGGGTAGAAATAGTTAGTCTCTTCTAGGAATAAATTTTTATATGTTTATTAAGTTGAGATTGACCAAAAATTAATACTTGAGAGGAAAAATAAAATTGAAAAATAATTTTTCCCATATCTGATCAAAATACTCGAGTATTTTGATAAAGACTCGAGTATATACTCAAGTATTTATAGAAAAACTCGAGTATTTGTGCCAGGTAAGCAATTATGACCGTTAGTCTTGTTCGTGCACCAATTCACTCGTGACCGACCAAAAAGACTCGAGTATTTACCAAAAGACTCGAGTATTTTTGTCCAGTCAGCAAAAATGAACGTTGGAGAGACTCAAAAACTCAATTGAGGGCATTTGAGTCTCATCCAACCCCAAGAGAGAATTCAGAACCTTATTGTAAAATTTCTCTTTGAATTTGTGCAAGAACAAACAAGACAACAAGATCATATTGATTCAAGCTTTCTTAATTTCCTCTTCTCAAGTGTTAATTCCCAAAAAGCTCAACTTCTCACTCATATTGTCATTTTATTCCAAGTTGAGTTTTAGGCCTCAATTCTTACATTGAGCTGTGCTTATTTGTGCTAATCCATTGTGAGATTAGTAATACACATACAAAAAGCTTGATTATTCAAAGTCTTGGATTGTTCCCAAGCAAACCCTAAGTGGCTTAGGGTGTTGGAAGTCTTGAGAGGTTCTCAAGCACAAGACTAGGAGGTTCCTAGCCCGGTGGAGTTTCTTGAAGGGAGTTCAAGGAAGCTTTGTGAAGAGTTCTTCAATCACCGGAATCAAATTGGGGTAGAAATCAAGAGTTTGGTACACTCTTGAAAGGGTTAGGTTGAGTGAGGCCATTCTCAAGCAATCCTTTGTAATTTCTAACAATTTGATTATTAGTAGAAACTCCTAAGTGATTAGGAGGACTGGATGTAGCTCATTGTTGGAGTGAACCAGGATAAAATTGCTTGAGTGTTGGTTTATTGCTTTTAATCTACTTTCTAGCTCAATAGACTTAAGTCATTTCAATCAATTAGGATTTATACAATTAGGTAGCAAGTTCAAGGAATCTTTGTGTTAAAAGTTATTTAGATTACTTGCTATTCTGTTGGATAAGTTCCTGTTTATTATTGAATTGATTTGAGTTAAATTGCTGAATTTTCGTTTCTGGTTTTTCTGCAATCTGATAGTAAAAACTCGAGTATTTCAGAAAAGACTCGAGTTGTTCATCCTGAAAAACTCGAGTATTTCACAAAAGACTCGAGTCTTTTGTTTCTGATTCCAGAAAATTCAGTCTAAGCTCCATTCTTCAATTATCAATCGAAATATTTGGTATTAGTGCTTCAAAATACTATTCACCCCCCTCTAGTATTTGCTTAGCCCACTTGTTGGTTTCCAACAAGTGGTATCAGAGCTCGGTCGAAAGATCGAGTGTAACAACTTTTTCGAAAAAGATCCTTTTGGAAACTTAATGGGCTCTAGCAATAACTTTGGTGGAGAAGGAGCTTCAATAAACCGTCCTCCACTATTTAATGGTGAAGGATATGTTTATTGGAAAACTCGCATGAAAGTTTTTATTGAAGCAATTGATATGGATATTTGGGATGCAATTGAAAATGGTCCTTTCATTCCCAAAAAGAAAATAAATGATGAAATTGTTGAAATTCCAAGGAGTAGTTGGAATGATGATGAAAAGAGAAAAGCCTCATTTGATTTAAAAGCTAAAAACATCATCTTTTCGGCTCTATCCCATGATGAATTTTATAGAGTTTCCCAATGTAAATCGGCAAAAGAAATGTGGGATACTTTGCAAGTCACACATGAGGGAACAAGTGAGGTTAGAGATGCAAGATTGAATTCTCTAACTCACGAATATGAATTGTTCCACATGTTGCCAAATGAAACCATTAGTGACTTGCAAAAGCGATTCTCTCACATTGTTAATCATTTGATTTCCTTGGGAAAAGTATTTCGCAATGGTGAAACTACTAACAAAATTCTAAGATGTCTTGATAGGAGTTGGCAACCCAAGGTAACCGCCATCAAGGAATCAAGAGACATAAATAGCATGGACTTAGCCACTTTGTTTGGCAAACTCCAAGAGCATGAGATGGAGCTTACAAGACTTGGGATGCATGAGGAATCGGACAAAAAGAAAAAGAGCATAGCACTCAAAGCTTCAACCAAAGCTACAAAAGAAGTTGAAGAATGCTCTACAAGTGGAGATTCCGATGGTGAACCAAATCAAGAAGAATTTGGGATGTTTGTGAAAAGATTCAACAAATTCTTCAAAGGGAAGAAAGGTGGATCTTCATCCAATTTCAAGAGAACCAAAGACTCCAAACAAAGAGAAAAGTGTACCAATGATGGAGTTAAGTGTCATGAATGTGGTGGGGTTGGTCACATAAGAATGGAATGTGCCACATTCTTGAAGAAGAATGACAAGAAGACCCAAGAGACCAAAGGGAAGCGTGCATACATTGTTTGGGATGCACCGGAGAAGAGCAATGAATCATCTTCAAGTAGTTCCGGTGATGAAAATGCAAACCTTTGTCTCATGGCCAAGAACAATCATGAGTCCTCATCAAGAGCTAATCATGGCATGAGTGAAAGTGATGATGAGGTAACCTCTAGTTCTTCTTGTTCCTCTTCAAACTCCATTTCATATGATGATTTGCAAGAAGCCTACAATGAAATGTTAATTCAATTTAAAAGGCTTGCTAAAATTAATAAGGAAAAAGGAAAGAAAATTTTGGAGTTTCAACATGAAATTGATGAATTGCAAAAATCTATAAATGAGTTGAAACTTCAAAATGAATCCTTGGAACTTATTAATTCCAGTCATCAAAGTGATTGTGCAAATCATGAGGAAATTATCACTTCATGTGAGAGATGTGATGATCTTGAAAAAGAAGTGAAAGAGTTGAAAAACAAACTCACAATCTCACATAGTGATAGAAACCTCAACCGGTTGTTGAACTCTCAAAGACATAATCACAGCAAAACCGGTTTAGGATATGTTCATAAAAAGGACAAAAAGTACAAGGTGGTTGGAACATTTTCTAAGAAAAATTCATCAAAGAGACCAACTTGTACTTATTGTGGAAAAGTTGGACATATCAACATTGAGTGCCACATTAAGAAGTTTGAAATGAAAAAGGGCACTTATATGTGGATTAAGAAGGGAGAAAGTCCCAACACTAACCCTAAGGGACCCAACATTGTTTGGGTACCCAAAGTGAACAAGTGATTTCATATTGTAGGTGTGCCTTCGAACGGGAAAACAATTGTGGTATCTTGATAGTGGATGTTCGAAGCACATGACGGGAGATAAGCGGCACTTCATTGAGCTTACTCCAAAGGAAAAGGGTTATGTCACTTATGGGGACAACAACAAAGGCAAAATCCTTGGTATTGGTAAAATCGGAAACTCTTCAAACTTGATTATTGATAATGTGCTCTATGTTCAAGGATTAGAACATAATCTCTTGAGCATAAGCCAATTATGTGATATTGGTAATCATGTAGTTTTTACCTCTACCCATTGCCTCATTAAAAGTGACAAAGATGAATCAATCAAATTTGTTGGTAGAAGGTCAAATAATACTTACTTAGTTGATTTGAACAAAGTCACTTCTTTGGTCTCTACTTGTTTAGTGAGAAAAGAAAATGACACTTGGTTATGGCATCGTAGGACCGCTCATATAAATGTAAACCAATTGAAGAAAATTCAATCTAAAGATCTAGTAGTTGGTTTACCAAAGCTAAATTTTTCTATTGAAGGTGTTCGTTCCCCTTGCAAGAAATGTAAACAAACTAAAAACACCTTTGGATCAAAAATGGTGATGTCCACATCAAGGCCATTAGAAATGCTTCATATGGACTTGTTTGGACCATCACAAGTAAAAAGCTTTGGTGGCAACTATTATGCATTGGTGATTGTTGATGACTTCTCTAGGTTTACTTGGACTTTATTTTTAACTACTAAGAGTGAGACCTACAAATCTTTTAAACATCATGTCAAACTTTTGCAAAACCAAGTAAATCAAAAAGTAATTATTATTCGTACCGATCATGGTGGAGAATTTGAAAACCACAAATTTGATAGATTTTGTGCTAAAAATGGTATTGAGCACCAATTCTCCGCACCAAGAACTCCGGAACAAAACGGAGTGGTAGAGCGGAAAAATAGGGTGCTAGAGGAACTTGCTAGAACCATGTTAAATGATTCTCAAGTACCTCAATATTTTTGGGCCGATGCCGTCAATACGGCTTGTTATGTTTTAAATCGTATTTTGATAAGGCCCTCTTTGGATAAAACCCCCTATGAACTTTACAAGGGAAGAAAGCCAAATATATCTCATTTTCATGTCTTCGGATGCCAAGTTTTTGTTTTAAATAATGGAAAAGAACACATTGGCAAGTTTGATTCCAAATCCGATGAAGGCATATTTTTAGGCTATTCTTCTCATAGTAAAGCTTATAGAATTTTCAATAAAAGAACTTTAACTATTGAGGAATCAATTCATGTGGTTTTTAATGAGTCTTCAAAAGAAGATAGTGTTTTATGTGATGCTAGTGAAGATGGCATTGTCTTTTCAAAAGAAGAAAAAGAGAGAGAGAATTCAAAAGTTGATGAAGGAGAAGTAAGGGAAGAACTTCCTCCAACTTGGAAATCGGTCAAGGCTCATCCTATAGACAAAGTCATAGGAGATATGTCAAAGGGAGTACTTACTCGTAGGTCTATTCAAAACATTTGCCACTATGTCTCATTTGTTTCTCAAATTGAACCCGATTCAATTAAAAAGGCCATTGAGGATGATCATTGGGTTCTTGCTATGCAAGAAGAATTAAACCAATTTGAAAGAAATGAAGTTTGGGATCTAGTCCCTAAACCCGATGATCATACCATAATTGGTACTAAATGGATTTATAGAAACAAACTTGATGAATCCGGGTTGATTATAAGAAACAAAGCTAGACTAGTAGCTCAAGGGTACAACCAAGAGGAAGGTATCGATTATGATGAGACCTTTGCTCCGGTTGCACGTCTTGAAGCAATCCGAATTTTACTTGCTTATGCTTCAATCATGAAATTCACTTTATATCAAATGGATGTTAAAAGTGCTTTCTTGAATGGGTTTATAAATGAAGAAGTGTATGTCAAACAACCCCCCGGTTTTGAAAATAGTGAATTTCCAAACCATGTTTATAAATTGAAAAAGGCACTCTATGGATTGAAACAAGCTCCTAGAGCTTGGTATGATCGATTGAGTTCCTTTCTATTAGAAAACAAGTTTCAAAGAGGGAAGGTTGATAATACACTATTTATTTATAAAACCAAGGATGACATTTTGTTAGTACAAATCTATGTTGATGATATCATTTTCGGTGCTACTAACGTTCTCTTTGTAGAAAGTTTTCAAATTTGATGAAAAAGGAATTTGAAATGTCAATGATGGGAGAACTCAAGTTCTTCCTAGGCTTACAAATAAAGCAAGTCAAGGAGGGGATATTTGTGCATCAAGGGAAATATTGCAAAGAGCTCCTTGAGAAATTCGGATTGGACAAGTGCAAGGAAGCCTACACTCCAATGAGCACATCATGCTACCTAGACAAGGATGAACAAGGTACACCGGTTGATGTTAGTAAGTATAGGGGTATGATAGGTAGTCTCCTATATCTCACTGCATCTAGACCGGATATTATGTTTAGTGTATGCATGTGTGCTAGATTTCAAGCTAATCCTAAAGAATCTCACCTATCCGCAGTTAAACATATATTTAAGTATCTAAAAGGAACAATTAACACTGGTTTATGGTATCCTGCTGATGCCAATCTTTGTTTAGTTGGTTACTCGGATTCCGACTTCGCCGGATGCAAGCTTGATCGCAAAAGCACCAGTGGTACTTGCCATTTCTTGGGAAGTTCATTGGTGTCATGGTTTTCTAAAAAGCAAGCTTGTGTCGCTCTTTCTACCGCCGAAGCAGAATATATCGCAGCCGGTAGTTGTTGTGCTCAACTGTTATGGATGAAACAACAATTATCGGATTTTGGTTTGAAACTTGAAAATATTCCGATTAGATGCGATAACACGAGTGCAATCAATTTGACTAAGAATCCGGTGTATCACTCAAGAACTAAACACATTGAAATAAGACATCATTTTTTAAGAGATCATGTACAAAAGGGTGATTGCACAATTGAATTTGTTAGTACCACAAATCAATTAGCCGACATTTTTACAAAACCTCTACCAAGGGACACCTTTTATCATATTAGGAGAGAACTTGGTATTTTAGATGAAGCTAATATAGGCTAATTGCATTGTGTGTCATTTTTGGAAAATCACCATATTAGTCTTACTCTAATGTGTTATTGATTCTTAGTTAAATTGTCCTTGATGATATTTGAAATTGTATATGTTAATTGTGTGTGATTCTGTACTGTATTCCAAGTTGGTAGTGAAGCATTTGTGTTTGATTTGTGTTTGGTCTTTTAAAACTGAGTTTTTATTTTCTGTTCTGTCAAAATACTCGAGTTTTTCCAAAAACACTCGAGTATTTTAATTCAAAATTAAATCAGTTTTAAATTGAAAAAGTTTTTAATCAGGGTCTGAGAAAAATACTCGAGTGTTTCTCCAAACACTCGAGTCTTTATTAAATTACTCGAGTGTTTTTAAAAACACTCGAGTCTTTCGAAACCACCAATTTTTGAACTTTCGGACCAAACTCGAGTTTTTACGTTTTTACTCGAGTTTTCTGGGGAAATCTGGGCTGAGTCATGAACGACTCGAGTATATTCTCAAACACTCGAGTATTTTTCAACGAACAACTCGAGTATTGTTGAATATACTCGAGTATTTTGGCCAGTTTATATATACTCCAGCCCCCACAAACTCGAGTTTCACGAACCCCTTTCTCTTCTCTCTCGGTTTTCTCCTATCTCTCTCCTCAAAACTCCGTTTTTACTCAAATTTTTGCCAAATCTTACTAGTTTTACATCCTCTAATCACTTTTCTACCATTATTTCAACGAATTTCAACTCTTTTCAACCTCAAATCCGTCACCCCCTTTTCAAACCCTAACTTTCCAAAACTTCAATTTTCATCAATTCCTCTATGGCTTCATCATCTGGCAAAGGAAAGAGAGTAAGGATTGCTGACTCATCTTCCGAGGAGGAAATTTCCGACTACTATCAAGAGGATGAACGCTTGGAAAGGATGGAAGGCTTTGCCACCAGAGAATTCGGAGTAATCACATGGATCAATAGTACTTTCCTTGAGAGTAAGGGTTTCCATTTTGTTACTAACCTTAGATATCAGAAACTGATTCAATTTCTGGAATTTCATGGACCTATATATCCTAGGTTAGTTAGAACATTCTATGCAAACCTTAGGCTAAAGGACAATGTCATAGAAACAATGGTTGAGGGTGTTCGTTTTAAAATTAGCACTAAGGACCTCTTTGTAGCTTTTGGGACAACCCGTCACGGGGACAATTCTCTAAAGGCCGATGCGGACGACATTTTTCAAAGTTGTTTGCGCCCCGGTCGTGTATGGACCGAAGGAGTTAAGCATTCCTCATACATGACTGTCCAATCTAGGGTGTTGCATTATATTGTTTGTCATCAATTAGTGCCTCAAACCTCACCCAATTATGCCAAACCCACAAACAATGAACTTAGGCTTCTTAGTGCCATCCTGAACAATGAGAAGCTGAACTGGAGTCGCATAATTTTGGATAGAATGCTCCTTGCTGCTAAGTCTAAACACCCAAAAACCCTGCCCTATGCCATGCATGTTTGTTATCTGTTGAGTTACTTCAAGGTGCCTATCCCACGCAATGAAGAGAAAAAGACTCTTCATGTGAACCAGCATTGCCTCAACAAAGGCACCTTGAGTCACCAGGACATGGCATTCCATGAACCCTCTGGCCAATACTTGTACCGATCTGATATTGCTGAGCTAGAGAGGGTTGCAAATGTGGCAGCTCAACAAGGGATGGATGCCCATCAGATGGAAGAGGAAGCTGCTGCATTTGCCCAGGCTGAAGAAGGGGATCCTATTGATCAGATTAACTTTGATGACTTCGCTGGATCTCAATCTGGGTTTGACAACTCGGGCTGGAGAGAGAATGTGATCACACGTCTGGACACTTTAGATGGGAGAATGGACTCCCTTGTGCATGCTTTGGACAGCCAGCGTGATGATTTTGTTAGCTTAGACACTAGGATGAGTGCAGAGTCTGCCATGTTTTATTCTCATTTGGATCAGCACTCGGCCCAAATTAATGCCCGCCTGGACCAGCAGTCAGGGGAGATGCACCGCCGGTTTGATGAGCTGATGGCGGCCTTCTCTCGATTTTATCCTCCTCCAGATGATCCAGCTCCTTCCATGTTTTGATGCTGCTGCTTATGGATTTTCTATTTTAGTTTTCATTATGTTTTCATCATGTTGTTCTTGTTGCATTTTCTGTACTTTGAGAACTTGGTGTTTTGAGACTTTGGGTTTATTATTGCACCTTTGATTTGGACCTTTTATGATATTTTTATGTTAATGAATTTGGTCTTCATTATGATGTTTGTGCAAAGCTTCAGGGGGAGCTCTTTATCGTTATTATATCTCCGTTTTATTTGCATAGTTGGTTATGGGGTTTTCCGATTCTGCACCTCTCCTCCCTTGATCTTTTTCTAAATTGTTACATCTTTTTGGCGTATGACAAAAAGGGGGAGAGATATTACACTTGTCTTGTCTTGATATTGTTGCACCTAAAATCTCTAATTATGGTATATACTCTGATAATTGTTAAATTCTCTAATACCATAGGCTTGGTGCTAAAATTAAATTGTCATAACATTTTGCTCAAGCTGAATTTTTAGATAGGTGAAAAGTATCATATAGTGAGGGGGAGTTGCATCTCCAAGTGGATCAAGCTTCACAAATGGATCAAGTGTTAATTATTTTGTCATCACCAAAAAGGGGGAGATTGTGAATTCAATGCTCCTAATTATGTGGATTATGTTTTGATGATGACAAAATAATTAACAAATCATGCCTTGAAGATAATGCAACATCAACATCAACAAGAAGTCAAGAAAAGAAGACAAGTGCCCAATCATTCTCAATCAAATATTAATTGTAAATTTCTAATTTATGTTGAGAGTGGTTGAGAGTGGGTAGAAATAGTTAGTCTCTTCTAGGAATAAATTTTTATATGTTTATTAAGTTGAGATTGACCAAAAATTAATACTTGAGAGGAAAAATAAAATTGAAAAATAATTTTTCCCATATCTGATCAAAATACTCGAGTATTTTGATAAAGACTCGAGTATATACTCGAGTATTTATAGAAAAACTCGAGTATTTGTGCCAGGTAAGCAATTATGACCGTTAGTCTTGTTCGTGCACCAATTCACTCGTGACCGACCAAAAAGACTCGAGTATTTACCAAAAGACTCGAGTATTTTTGTCCAGTCAGCAAAAATGAACGTTGGAGAGACTCAAAAACTCAATTGAGGGCATTTGAGTCTCATCCAACCCCAAGAGAGAATTCAGAACCTTATTGTAAAATTTCTCTTTGAATTTGTGCAAGAACAAACAAGACAACAAGATCATATTGATTCAAGCTTTCTTAATTTCCTCTTCTCAAGTGTTAATTCCCAAAAAGCTCAACTTCTCACTCATATTGTCATTTTATTCCAAGTTGAGTTTTAGGCCTCAATTCTTACATTGAGCTGTGCTTATTTGTGCTAATCCATTGTGAGATTAGTAATACACATACAAAAAGCTTGATTATTCAAAGTCTTGGATTGTTCCCAAGCAAACCCTAAGTGGCTTAGGGTGTTGGAAGTCTTGAGAGGTTCTCAAGCACAAGACTAGGAGGTTCCTAGCCCGGTGGAGTTTCTTGAAGGGAGTTCAAGGAAGCTTTGTGAAGAGTTCTTCAATCACCGGAATCAAATTGGGGTAGAAATCAAGAGTTTGGTACACTCTTGAAAGGGTTAGGTTGAGTGAGGCCATTCTCAAGCAATCCTTTGTAATTTCTAACAATTTGATTATTAGTAGAAACTCCTAAGTGATTAGGAGGACTGGATGTAGCTCATTGTTGGAGTGAACCAGGATAAAATTGCTTGAGTGTTGGTTTATTGCTTTTAATCTACTTTCTAGCTCAATAGACTTAAGTCATTTCAATCAATTAGGATTTATACAATTAGGTAGCAAGTTCAAGGAATCTTTGTGTTAAAAGTTATTTAGATTACTTGCTATTCTGTTGGATAAGTTCCTGTTTATTATTGAATTGATTTGAGTTAAATTGCTGAATTTTCGTTTCTGGTTTTTCTGCTATCTGATAGTAAAAACTCGAGTATTTCAGAAAAGACTCGAGTTGTTCATCCTGAAAAACTCGAGTATTTCACAAAAGACTCGAGTCTTTTGTTTCTGATTCCAGAAAATTCAGTCTAAGCTCCATTCTTCAATTATCAATCGAAATATTTGGTATTAGTGCTTCAAAATACTATTCACCCCCCCTCTAGTATTTGCTTAGCCCGCTTGTTGGTTTCCAACAGGTACCCCCAACTCAAAACTTACCACCACCTCCACCGTTAACACCACAAACGTTAACAACACCACATACCGTCATCACAAAACTGACACAAACACCACCTCTCCGCGACTTTCAACAGCCCGACCTAGACGATTCCCACCCTGGACACCCTTTCACAGCATCCGTCATGTCCTATGAACCACCACCTGGATACCTCGGCCCTAGCAACATACCCAGGTATAATGGCTTGACCGATCCTCAGGAGCACATACTCTCTTACGAGGGAGCCATGAACTTCTATGGCGGTGGAGATCGGCTGAAGTGCCGAGCTCTCTCCATGACCCTCCAAGCTCCGGTTCTCCGATGGTATTCAACGTTACCTAAGAATTCTGTTAACTGCTGGCCAGAGATGAAACGAGCATTTCTCAATAGGTACACTGCTAGTTGTGTGCAGCCGAGATCCGACCACACGCTAGCAACAGTGACACAAAAGTCAGACGAATCGCTACGTGCTTACCTACACAGGTTTCACAATGAGTCCAGCTCGGTTCCTAACTTATCACCCAAGGTGGCGCCTCCTCCTCTTGACTCAAGGACTGGCCGAGGGAGGATTCAAAGACTCACTAATAGGAAAGTGTAACACCTAAGTTTATTTACCCTTTTTATACCCTTAATTAAAAATAGCAACTTGAAAATTTCATTTTTAACTTAAGAATTGATTAGGAAAAACTCTTAATTACTTTTCTTTCATATGAAAATCTCCCGTCAAACGGACGGAGTTTCGTTTGTTTATTGGACTTTTCCAAAAATTCCTGTTTTCCTGCAACCTGATAAACAATAATATTTTCACATAACAAAGCCTGCAGGGCTATTCACATATATATATATATATACACCAGCTATTGCATCTACGTGCACGCATCAGAAACAAGTCTAAGACATCATAGCATGAACATCAGAGTTAGCGGAAACATAAACAAGTTTTAGGAAGACAGTTTTTCCCCAAAATATACCCCTTTCCCAAAAGGAGTCGTCCTGGGCCCCCAAAAAGCTATTTACAATTATATACAACAAAAATGATTCACATCATCGGGCCCAGGACATTCCCAAGTCCTACATATCTAAAGGTAGCCTACTCTCCCTGAGAGGGAGAGTACTCCTGCTCGGCCTGCTCAGGTGCAAACTCTTCCTCAATACCTGTGATGATAGTAAGGAGTGAGTATTGCACAAAAATGGGGAGGCAGTTTCCAAATAAGACATAATGCAATACCAAGCCAAACACAACTAACAATTTAATCGTACATAATAAAAACCAACACAACGCAATATGTTCATTAGTTTCATAATTCAAATGCCTCCACTTTGTTCTTAATTCAACATTTTAATCAAGTCTTTTATTCTATTCTCTTCCATATTATTCACATTATTTTCTTTCATTTTGTCCCTGGCTGAGCCTGGGTGTAATTCATTCTGTCCCTAGTCACGACCTACTGCGTTCGCATCTTTACGCGATCACGACTTACAGCGCCCGGGTATATTTCATTTTGTCCCTGGTCACGACCTACTGCGTTCGCATCTTTACGCGATCACGACTTACAGCGCCCGGGTATATTTCATTCTATCCCTGGTCACGACCTACTGCGTTCGCATCTTTACGCGATCACGACTTACAGCGCCCGGGTATATTTCATTCTGTCCCTGGTCACGACCTACTGCGTTCGCATCTTTACGCGATCACGACTTACAGCGCCCGGGTATATTTCATTCCACATTTTCCCCCTGGCTGCGCCTTGGTATAATTCATTTCCTTCTTTTGTCATTAAAAATCCTTTAGCAATTTCCAATATTCAAAATTAATCACCACATTTCACATTTATACCTTCCAATCACCACAATTTCATATCTTAACTTAATTAGCACGAATCAACAATTCATTTTCATCATCACCACTTTATTATGATTTAATTAGCACAATTCAGCATTTATCTAATATCATCATCATTATCAAATCTCAACATAAAACACACATTCAACCAAGTAGTTTCCCTAAGTCATAAATTCTACTTTTGACCATTATTCTATATCATATCAACCTAAACTAACACAAAAATATCAGTACCCACTATATGCATATCGTAAACTAAACCCCAGAGTAAGGCAATACTCACTATAACCCACTCCTTACCTTAAATTAGCAAAGAGTGAATTGAACCTTAGTGAGCCCTAGCTCAAAATCTTGGAAACTTGAATTTCCTAAGTCTAGCTTGCCACCTCAACAAGGAAATGATGAAATGTTGATATACCACCCTATTTGTGAGAGCACAAGAGGAACTATCTTTATCCTTGCCTTGGTTGGAGTTGGAAGGCATGAAACTCAATTCCTACATCATGAAGAGTGCAAGAATCCTAGGGTTTTAGAATAAAATCCATGAACTAAGAGGATTTGAAATGGAAAGGGAATAACATCATTAAATAGAGCTAGCTTACCTCAAATAATGATGAAAATGAAAAACGAAAGAGTGAGAAGGTGGTGTGATTCGTGTGCCAAGAGAGAGGAAGGAATGAAGCTCTAATCAACTTCCATGATGCAACTTGATGAGCTTTGGTTGATTTTGGGTTGAGGTGCCCAAGAATCAAATGTGTTTTGGTGGTTTGATGATTGGAAATGTGATGAAGGTGGAGAGAAATGGATGAAGGTGGTGAGTTGTTTTGGAGTTGAAAGGTGATGAAATGGTGTATTTTTAGTGCCTCTTGATCAGCCTAGGTCCTGCTGAAAATCGTGTGGCCATGAGGCCATGCTTTGCCTCCAAGTTTCAATTTGGACGCACCAGATCTGATCTGGTGCGCGACGCTCGCTTGGGCGAGCCCATTACTCGCGTGGGCGAGTCTTGGCACCAGCTGGTGCTGCTGGTGCGCGACGTGGGAGGCTGGTGCGTGCTGGTGGGGGCTCTGGCGCGCCAACACGAATTTCTGGTGCGCTGGAGTGGTGTTGCGCCCGCCTCTGCGAATGGTGGGCTGGCCTGGGCGGGATTTTCACTGAGTTGTGCACCAATGAATAGTGACTCGCCTGGGCGAGTGACTCATGCGCTTGGGCGAGTTTCAGGGTTTCCAACCTTCGATTCGCCGTAACTTTTTCGTCGACCGTCGGATCGAGTCCAAATTTTTAGACATGCTTCTTTACCCCATAAACTTCACATCCAACGGTGGAATTTATTTTCTTAGCTTTCTATAAGGAATTTCTAATTTTCTCTTTCCGGTTGATTTCTAACACCTAAAATGCCGATTTTTCTCCCGATCTCGCTTATATGACCCTGCCCAAAGCCATATATACCTCCTATACAACTCCTAGGACCTATAATCACCACCCACATATCTGGCAAAATTCATTAAATCACTTTTCCAATTTTTCTAAGGTTTTTAGTATTTATTTCACTTAAAAATCAAGATTTAGGATGTTACAATTCTCTCCCACTTACCTGAATTTCGTCCTCGAAATTCGTCGAACAATTGTGGATGAGACTGCCTGATCTTGTCCTCCAGTTCCCATGTAGCCTCTTCCACATCGTTCCTGATCCATATAACCTTAACCAAAGAGATTTCCTTGCCTCTGAGCCGCTTCACCTGCCTGTCTTCAATTCTAATTGGCAGAACTTCAAAAGTTAAGTTCTCTTTCAAAGGCAAATCATCTAAGGTAACCACATGCGAAGGATCATGGACGTATTTCCTTAGTTGTGAAACATGAAACACGTCATGAAGCCTTGACAAGTGAGGGGGTAATGCAATCCTGTACGCCACTGGGCCAACCTTCTCCAGAATCTCATAAGGCCCAACAAACCGAGGAGTCAACTTCCTGGATTTGATTGCCCTACCAATTCCTGTGATCGGAGACACTCTTAGGAACACATGATTCCCAACATTGAACTCCAAAGGTCTCCTTCGCCTATCTGCATAGCTCTTTTGGCGATCCTGTGAAGTTTTCATTTTGTTCTTGATCATTGTGACCTTCTCTGTTGTTTCCTTCACAATGTCAGGGCCTGTCAACAGATTTTCACCTATTTGGAACCAACACAAAGGCATTCTACATTTTCTCCCGTAGAGAGCCTCGAATGGTGCCATACCGATACTGGAGTGAAAACTGTTGTTGTAAGTAAACTCCATCAAAGGTAGTAACTGCTCCCAGCTACCAGCTTGTTCTAGTACACATGCTCTCAACAAATCCTCAAGTGTCTGGATAGTACGCTCCGATTGTCCGTCTGTCTGCGGATGGTAAGCCGTACTAAATTTCAGCTTAGTACCCAATGCCTCCTGAAGACTCTGCCAAAATCTAGACAGAAATCTCGGATCGCGATCGGATACAATACTAGTAGGAACACCATGCAACTTCACTATGTCCCTGATGTACAACTGAGTCAACTTCTCAAGAGTATATTTCTTATGGGTAGGAATGAAATGAGCACACTTTGTAAGACGGTCCACAACCACCCAAACTGAATCACATCCACCAACAGTCCTCGGTAAACCCGTCACAAAGTCCATAGCTATACTGTCCCATTTCCATTCCGGAATCTCAAGTGATCGCAAAGGACCACCAGGCTTTTGATGCTCAATCTTAACCTTTTGACAAGTTAAGCAATGAGACACGTGATCGGCCACATCAGTTTTTAACTTCGGCCAAGGCCAAGGTCGACCCATCTCCAGAAAAGAAAAATGAAGAACCGCAACGAGTGAATATCGTTGTGGTGCAGGATTTGGATAAGTCACCGGAAAACTTCCGAGTTGAAACCATCTCGGGAGGTTTTGCCAGTGGCGGTGAGAAGAGATCAGAAAGGAAAAGGTATGTCAACCAAGTGTTAGCTGTTCATTACAAACCCATTTGTAAAAATCCATCTCGGAACATCCCCATCATCTTTTCCGATCAGGACATGGAAGACATCATCCCGGTAACTTCGAGGTCGCCCGAGTTTTCATTGATCAAGCAAGCTCGGCCGACATTCTTTTCCTCCACACATTTCAAGCACTCAAGCTGAGGTTCGCCGACCTCGTCGAATTTGAAGGCAATCTTATCAGCTTCACGGGTGAGGCAATTCGCCCCCTTGGAGCCATCCACCTCCCGGTGACCCTAGGTGAACAGCCTTCGGCCCGAACGGAGATCATCAAGTTTTTAGTTGTTGATTCTGATTCCCCTTACAATGTGATACTGGGAAGAACCTGCCTGAAAGCCTTTGGGGCAGTAGTTTCAACGGTGCATCTAGCCATGAAATTTGTCGGCTCTGACGACAAGGTTGTCACAGTCAAAGTCGACCAGGTGAAGGCCTGACTCTGCTACAACGCGAGTCTACGGGAAATAAAGAAAAAACAAGAAGAGCTTACGATTAGCCGAGCTGGATGTTCGGGCCAAGCAGGATGATCTTAGGCCTTCCCCTCAAAACTGAGAGTGGAATTCCTGGAACGTGGCAATACCGAGAACCTACTTCAGTCAGGTTTACCTCGGAAATCATCAGCAGTCACCAACACCTCCACTTAAAGGATAAGTTTAGTTTTAATTTCTGTTAATGTCTTTACATCTGCTTCCTCTAGTCATATTCTGTTCCATTGTGATATATTCACTTTTTCAATTCCCTGAAAAGCAATGTACTCACGTCTATGATTAATGAAAAGTACAAACTTGCTCATACTCAAGTGCCACAGTTTTATATACGTATGTACTAGCTTCTCATTTAGCACTAGCCACCTAAATGTTGCATGGCGCTATGTACAGCCAACGTTTTCTAAATAAGATCGGCTCATATGCACAGTGTACAAGGGACACCCGGTAAAGTACAGCTTGCTGTGAAAC
This sequence comes from Crotalaria pallida, assembly GCA_037953625.1. Taxonomy (NCBI): domain Eukaryota; kingdom Viridiplantae; phylum Streptophyta; class Magnoliopsida; order Fabales; family Fabaceae; genus Crotalaria; species Crotalaria pallida. The sequence continues at coordinate 42,684,429 of CM075650.1, read as the reverse complement.
GTTCTCACATAACTTCACTCAGCAACCTCTTTCACATCGGGGACGAGGACACCCACCTCGGCTAAGGTGGGTGAATCTGAGATCCCTACCGTATGCACTTATATACAGTACCTTTTTTCAGAGGAAAACTTATAAGATTACTGCACTTACTGAGTTGTCCGAGCTTAACCTAATTAGTTACACTAAATTTTTATGATGAGTTCTTTAAGTCCGATCAAATCCGAATACAACAAGTCAAAAAAAAAGAACTTGTATTCATAAAAACAATTTTACTCGGTCATCTAAGAGCCAACCACAGCTCGTGTCCGATTACTACCGACCAAAATAGGCAACTAAACAACACGCAAAAAGCCTCAATGGCTTGTGTTTTTTCCCTTCATAATCCGACACCTAGTCGCAGTTCGAATCCGAGGTATACAAGGTAAACACGCAACGAGTTAATAAAATAAACTCGCATTGTGCAGCAGGTTAAAGAAAGGGATCGTGTAGCAGCGACCTCGGACACAGTACATATGCAACAAGTTAAAATAAAAACTTGCATAAAAATGACGTCATGCAACAAGTTAAACAGAAGATAACTTGCATTTCTGAAGACGAGTTCGGATCCGAGGTCTAAAAAGTAAACATGCAACGAGTTAATAAAATAAACTCGCATTTGTGCAACAAGTCAAAGAAAAGGCTTGCATAAAAATGACTTCGGACACCAGGTGTATGCAACAAGTTAAAATAAAAAACTTGCATAAAAAGGATAGCACGGTGCAACAAGTGAAATAAAACAAAACTTGCATTACAAAGACAACTGTTATACAAAGACAGAAAAATCAAACAGGTCCAAGACTGTCAAACATGTTATACAAAAAACATAGACAAATTGCAAGCCGCCCAACATAAGGGACTTATGCATCATCATCTTCGACATCGGAAAGTACAACCTTGCTCGGATCGAACTCCTCATCCGGTTTCTCCACCAAGGGGTTGGGAAGATTCTCTTCGGGTTAGTCAAGGTTTACCTCGGCCCCACCATTCTCATAATCCACCATCTTCCCATCTTCCACCCCGAACCCGGCACAGGCGCCGACGACCCGAACTCGGAGCCCTTGGTTCAGATGCAGGATCTGCTCAACAGCATTGGCAAAGATTTTGCCTCCTCCCTTCTCAAAGTCGAAGGTGGCCTCGGCCGCTGCTGTCTTATGCTTAAGATCTTGAGCAGCTCTTCTCCTCGGCAAAGTTCGGACCCTTTCAACCTCGGACAGGCCTTCCTGCCGACCAGCCTCCTTCGCATCTGCTTTTACTTGGGCCAGTGCCTCCTCATGCTTTTTGAGAAGCTCCTCCATTTGTTGGTGATGCTTCTCTTCCAGTTCAGCCAGCTTCTGATCGGCAGAGTCTTTACTACTCCTTAAACCAGCAACCTCGGTCGCCATTTCAGCTCGGGCCTTCTTCTTGGCAGGCGACACGCCTTCCGCCACATCATCAGCAACCTCGGCCAACACATTGAACATGGTTGTTGACCTCTTCAATTGACAGGCCAGATCCTCGGCCATTCTCTTCCATTCAGCCCCTGACATCTTAATCAAAGTATCTTTAACCGAGGGTTTGGCAGTAGTAGTCGGCGGCCTCGGAAGTATATCAATTCCCCTCCTCGGACCTGCCGACAAAGGGGAGGAATCAGCAGCAATCACCGCCTCGTCATTAAGGCTAGGAGACTGAGGAGGAGGGGCGATAATCACCGCAGGAGGAGTAGGATGAGGAGGAGCCGAATCGGTAGAGGTCGTGTCAGCAGAAGTCTCAGTAGGCACTATTTCAGCGGAAGGGTTCTGCGACCTCTTTCTCTTGCGGGCCTCCAGTGCTGCCTTGAGCGCCTTGGACGACATGTGTGAGAGTAAAGTTAACTACCAATTTTGGCTAAGACTTCGTTATCAGGACACTTCATGAAAACTCCAATGTCGAGCTGGAACTTCCGAGCACGGTACTCGGTTTGGAAGTGGTGGGCCGTTACAGCCTCATCGGCGTCAAGGGTTGCGCCTGACTACCTCTGCGGCGTTCCGATGTGGCGATGGAAGAACTCCAGGGTCCACTCCAAAGGGAACTTCGGACCCATCTCGGCCCGAAACCAAGGTAGCCCCGTTCCAACATACTTGTACTTGAAAAATCTGGGCTTGAAATTCTTCCAAGAATCCGTGAACATGCCGAATAGCCCACAGTGACCTCGGGCCTTGGCCGACACCCAGAGCCGACCAGTAACACTGTCTTTATTGCTCAGAAACGGGTTGTACATCCACAGGAAGAGCCGAACTGTGCACACCAACCCCTTGGCTCCGCAATACATTTGAAATGCTCGAAGAAATGACCAAGTGTTGGGGTGAAATTGCGAAGGGGCCAAACCAAGCTCGTTCAAAACCCTCATCTCCAAATCGGTAAATGGCAGGGTCACGCCGAGGTTGTCTATCAGGTCGGAGTAAAAGAAGAAAGAATTATTATCGGTCCGCGAGCAGATTCTGTCGTTTGCCGAGCAGGGTATAACTTCATAAGAGGTCCCAGTAGCATCCCCCGAGCAGGGCAGCACCGCTCTCTTCACTCCGGCAAGTTTGTCCTTGGAGTCGAAGCTGGACCGAACTCCTTTAGGCTCCACGTCGACCCACTGGTACTGATCGGCATCTGAAGGTGCTGGGTAGAGCTCAGGTCGGCTGATGCACTTTCGGGGAGGCATTTTACCTGTGGAAGAACAGGGGAGATCGGTGTTAGTCCTACGGGTTACAAAAAATAACCCCCAGAAAACCCCCTCGAAGTTGTTCCGAGGGGCGAGCATCTCCCCTCTACCACAGGAACCCCCCGTTCGTACATTCTCTCTCTCTCTCTCTCTCAATCCTTTCAAAGTCGGAACGTTCCCTACCGTCGACGAATTCGGCCCAAGCATACTGCCTTATCAACTCCCTCTTCTCTACCCAATCCCGAGGATAGACGACCTCAACGGGATCGACCTCCAAGACTCATTTCTCATACCTCTGCCTATACTCTTTTTGACGGCGAATCGCCTCGTCAACCTCCGTGGAGGAGCAGGACGAGGAGGAGGAGCCGTCCTCCTCCTCACTACTGCTGGATGACAGGGAAACTACCCCTACCCATTTCCTAAACCATTCCCTACTCATACTGAAACCAATCCACTTCCCTGGGTTTCTGAAAAATGAAAACAAAAACATGAATCAAAAAGCCCTCCAAAATCCTAAAACACCCCCAACCCAAAGAACGCCAAAATCCCAAAATTATTCCCCAAAATCAAAACCCCAAAACTCAGGAAGAAAACCCCAATACCCATGAAAACAGAAACAGGAAACGCGAAAAATTCTAAATCCCTCCCATGAAAACCAATACAGAGAGAAGAAAAAGCAAAAACGAAGAAGAAGAAGCAAGAAAATACCTTAAGAGTATGAACTTGGAGGATAAACTTGAAGGAAGGTAGAGCTTGCAAGTGATCCTCTGCTGAAAAGGAAGACAAAAAGGAACAGTTTCAAGAAACCGTCTCGAATGAAGAGGAAGGAATGGTTTTGAATGCAGAGAGAAGGGGAACCTGGTTGAGAGAGGAAAGAATTCGTATGAATGAGAGAGAGGATAACTGATTGGAGAAAGAAAGAAGAGCAGTTTTGTCAAAGAGGGAGAATGGAACCGTTTCCCCCCATTTTCGAAATCTGGGCCTGGCCCAAGTGGCCCAGCCCAACATGCAACCACATATGATGGGACACGTGGCGCTGGCTGAGAGGAGTGATGGACCTCGAGCAACGTCGCAATGATGGCGACGCTTCGTGGAATGTAATTTCTGACACGTGTCAAATGCGGAAAAAGGCAAACGTCACGTCGGAGCAGGCGAAAGGACAGGTTTCAGACCTGCTCCGTCATAATGAAAGGACGTCAGAGACAGCTGGATCCAACTCGCGACAGCCCATCTTCCAAACTCCCTAGAACCTCGGAACAAGGCTCAAAAAATAGCCTTGACCGAGCTGGGGAGCTTATGAGGTGGACTGGGGAAAAGAACCTGGAACAAGACCTCGGAGCAAGGCTCAAATAGCCTTGACCGAGCTGGGGGGCTTATGTGGTGGACTCGGCCCAGCCGAGCTCCACGTGTTGGAAACCAACAGGCGGCTCAAAATAGTCTAGAGGGGGGGTGAATAGAATATTGAAGCCTAAGTACAGATTTTTCGATCACCGTAGAGAATGGTTTTAAGAAAATAAATTTTCTTCAAAAATAATGCTGATTACTCGAGTAAAAAATGATTTTAATCGAGTATTACGAAAGCAACTTTTATTTCACTCGAGTATTAGAAATATCACTCGAGTAGAGTAGAAAAACTGATTGCAGATTAATCGAGTAACTCAATATTCACTCGAGTAATCTGGGTAGAAAATGAATAGAAAAATCAGTTTTAATGTGAGTTCTTGTAGAATCGCAATACAATGATGATTCAACAAACAATGTATGAATGTTATGAACAATTGCAAGGAAATTTACCAATCAATTTTAGATCAATTAATAAGGAATTGTAAAACCCCCAATTCTAACCTAAAATTCAATTGTTCTTCAATTAATGCAAAAACAAGAAAAGAAACAAAGAAGACAAGAGATTTTATCCTGGTTCACTTTCATCCACTTGAAAGCTACATCCAGTCCCCTCTTAAACCAAGAGAGATTCTTCACTAAAAAATCAATTGTTGGTTACAATGTTTAAGATGCAAATTTCTCACAAAAGCTATCCTATCTTAAACCCTTCTTCAAAGTGTGTACCAAACACTTTGAAAATCTACCCAATTGAATTTTTAGTCTTCTCTTGTAGATTTGTTGAAGATGCTTCCAACCAAATCTTCTTTGATCTTGCTTTGATAATCCTTCAAAGACTTCCTTGTGAGATTCTTCACTTTTGTTGAACTCTTGAATTAAGCAATCCTCTTGTTGCAAATATTCAACACAATTAAGAACTTGAAAATATTGATCTCAAAGAACACTTAGAACAATGATTGATTTTGAGTGAAGAATAGAAGAAATTTGTTGAATCTTGATCTCTTTAAGAAAGTGTGTAATAGCTCTTGAAGAAAATGAAAGTGTATTGCTCAAATGAAAAATTGTAAAAGAGTGTGTAACCTTGTTCATGTGAAAATGAAGTCCTTTTATAATTTTTCAGCCACTGGTCAAGTTACTCGAGTGAAGTGTAACACACTACTCGATTAACACAGGTTGAAATACGTTACTCGAGTGATGATTAACTCATTACTCGATTAACCTATACAACATATATTACTCGAGTAAAGGCAAACATGTTACTTGAGTGACCTGATCAGATATTGATTAAAAACAAGATTTTTCAAATGGTTTTTCACAATAACTTTAATATGAGCTATTTTAATCAAGATTAAGTTTTCTTCACTCTTAATCAAACATTATTATAAGCGTCATTAAGATCACCTAAAGCTACCCACAATCATGATATGCATTGCGTAAAATTAAAATTACATTGCATTAGAATTAAAATAAAATCCTAATTCTAATCTTCATGAGGTAGCTTCCTTGTTGATAATGTTGTTGCTTGGAGAACGGTTGTTAGCATCAAAACATATAATCCTACAAACTCCCCCTTTTTGATGATGACAAACCTCCTTTTCAATTAAGCACTAAGTTTTAAAATACTCCCCCTAAATGTAAGACATCTAGGAAAAATATAATAAAACTTATCCTACAAGAATAACATCAACAAAATATTCTCCCCCTTTTGACATCATTAAAAAGATATCAAATTTTGAGAAAAGTCCTTTGCCAAAGAGGAAGGTAAGCGGTCCACAAGTATATATATAAAAAAAATACCACATAAACCACAATAGTGCCATAACAAAGATAATTACAATCCAAAAAAAAACATAGCACCATTAACATAATCAGAGTTGTAATACTATGCATCAAAACATAGTCCAAAACATATCCAAAATAGTCATCAACCATAGTCAGAATATAAACGAAACTAGGCTATACACAATGCCAGAATGACATCCAAAAGTCATAGCATAACAAAGTCAGTACTAAGCCATAATAACATCAAACAGAAACATAACCAGAAAACAGTCAGGGACATGCATAAAAAAAATGGAAAAGCTCCAGTGAACATCATCAATCACATTAACAAGGTCTAAGAATCAGGTGGAGGAGGAAAGTGATGGGAAAAGAGTCCAGAAATGTGATCCATCAAACGTTGCTCCATAGCCACATTCTTCACATCTTGACGCATCTCCATTTGTGCAAATTGTGCATTAATGTGCTCAACCAAAGCCTCATGTGCAGCCTGTGGATCAAACGGAGTGTCCAAATTGTTCAAATCAAGAAAATCCTCAAGACGATCCGATTCCATAGGATCATTAGATGGAGGAGGAGGAGCAGAACCAGAAGGACCAGCAGAAGAAACATAAAATTTTGCAGCTTTAGCAGCCTCCTTTAAAGCCGTAATCTGACTTTTCGACAACCAAGTGCGAGAAGGCCCATGCCAAGCAATCTTCATGTAGCTAATATGAGAATCATTGATACACCAATTGTTTTTCACTTCACGTACATATGATTCATCATCAGCAAATGGAACTCTATAATACCTCATAATCTTAGTCACATGCATAGGATATGGTAAATACTGAGTAGGAGGAGATTCAGCTGCAGCATGCATTCTAGCAAGAAATGTTTTGTTCCAATTGATCTCATATCTCTTTTTAATTCCATGAAACAATTTCAGATCATCATCTTGAAGTTGTGCATAATTTTGATTACACTTTGGAACCAAACAGTAAGTAACAATATACATGAGCAGCCTATCCTCAGCATGTAAAGGTGAAACAATCTTAGTAGCCTTACCATCCCAATGCTCACCAGGACGCAAAAGATCAGTATAAATTGTGCCAGTGTCCAATTCTAAATCTGAACAAGCATTATCACCAATATATGTGCCCTTATCCTCTAATCCAAACATCATTGTTAAATCCTGAGGTTTAATCACAAAATGAACTCCTCTAACCATAGTCTGATACTCACCATCCAACTTAGTGAAATTTTGATAAAATTCTCGAACTAGCCTAGGGTAATAGTGAGTATTGAATTCCAAAAACCGCTTAACATTCTGAAATTCTAAGTCATCAACAAATTGAAATTGTTCCTTACGCAACCAAGCAAAATTCACATACCGGGTTATACCAAAAGAGCGACGATCGAATTTTGGACCGCGTGAATCCCTCTCTGCTGCAGAAAACCACGGATTATTACGTCCAACAGCTTGTTTTGATTTCTTTCTTAGAGGTTGGTTGAAGGAAGTAGACATTATTTCAGAAAATGGGAAAGAGAAATTTGGAATATTGGGGTTTTTGGGCTTAGGGTTTTGAAATTGGGATTTTCGGATTTTTGGAGGATTTGGGTGAAATTGATGGTTGATTGATGTAGAAAAGATGTTATTTGGTTGATATGTGGAAGGATTTAGTGTATAATTGTTGATTTTTGACCATTGAAGATGATTGAATGATGAACATTAGAGAGAAGAAGAGAGAAATGCGAAGTAGAGAGAGAAATGATCATGAAAAAATGGTTCAGTTTCTCAGTTCAGTTTTTAAATCAACGCCCGTTACTCGAGTAAATTGATACGTTACTCGAGTATTTCGTGCATTAATCGAGTAAAAAATAGTAAACTCGAGTAAGCCGAAAGATCAAAAGTTTGCACTCGAGTGACAGTATCAGTTAATCGAGTAATACGCAAGTGATTTAAAAATTAATCGAGTGACAGGCGTAATTAATCGAGTAATACGAAAGAGAATTAAATATTACTCGAGTAAAAAGACTGTTAATCGAGTAAACTGCTAAAAAAAAAAAACTCAAAAATTTTCAAATTTTGATGCAAAATCATTTTCATGCACACAAACACATAGAAACACTTAGCATTTAGCAATTAACACACATTCAAATAAAGCAAATAATCATATCATAGAAAACATACACACATAACTACATACCAAAAGATTGATGAAACACTTTATCAAAATACAACAACTCAAAATACAAATCATATTGAAATAGGCTTGAAGATGATTTCTAAAAGCATCAAATACAATTAGCTAATAGTTGATTCATCAAAAATACCAAGTTCTCTTCTAATTTTATAAAATGTATCCCTTGGTAAAGGTTTTGTAAAGATATCAGCTAATTGATCCGAAGTTTGAACAAACTCAATAATACAATCACCTTTTTGAACATGATCTCTCAAAAAATGATGCCTAATTTCAATGTGCTTTGTCCTTGAGTGCAATATCGGGTTTTTAGTCAAATTGATTGCCGAAGTGTTATCACACTTTATAGGGATTTTTGTCAAATTTAAACCAAAATCCGATAATTGTTGCTTCATCCAAAGGATTTGAGCACAACAACTACCGGCCGCTATGTATTCGGCCTCCGCGGTCGATAAAGCAACACAATTTTGCTTTTTAGAAAACCACGATACAAGCGAACTACCAATTAAATGACAAGTTCCACTTGTACTTTTCCGCTCAACTTTACAACCGGCAAAGTCAGAGTCCGAATAACCTATAAGTTTTAAAAAAGCATCCCTAGGGTACCACAAACCGGTATTGGTTGTACCTTTTAAGTATTTCATTATTCTTTTGACAACAGTTAGATGCGAATCTTTCGGTTTAGCTTGAAAACGTGAACACATACAAACACTAAACATAATATCAGGCCTAGATGCAGTTAAGTATAACAAACTACCAATAATTCCACGATTCTTTGTTACCTCTACTGCTTTTCCAGCCTCATCTTGATCTAGGTAGCATGCAACGCTCATTGGAGTAGAAGCGGATTTACACGAGTCCATGCCAAAGCGTTTGAGAAGCTCTCTACAATATTTACTTTGATGTATATAAATGCCATCGTTGAGTTGCTTTATTTGAAGGCCAAGAAAGAATGTAAGCTCTCCCATCATCGACATCTCGAATTCGCTTTGCATTAAATCTGAAAACTTCTTACACAAATTATCATTAGTAGCACCAAATATAATATCATCAACGTATATTTGAATCAAAAGAGTATTCTTACCGGAACGTTCAATAAAGAGAGTAGTGTCCACAGTACCTCGTTTAAAACCTTTTTCCAATAAAAAATTGCTTAGTCGATCGTACCAAGCTCTAGGAGCTTGTTTAAGACCGTACAAAGCCTTTTTCAACTTAAAAACATAGTTCGGATGATCAAAACTTTCAAAACCAGGAGGTTGTGAGACATAAACTTCCTCTTGAATGTATCCGTTAAGAAAAGCACTTTTGACATCCATTTGGTACAATTTAAAATTCATGATAGAAGCAAAAGCGAGAAGAATACGAATAGCTTCTAATCTAGCTACGGGAGCATAAGTCTCATCGTAATCAATTCCTTCTTCTTGACTATAACCTTGTGCTACCAACCTAGCTTTATTTCTAACAATAATACCCGATTCATCTAACTTATTCCTATAGACCCAACGAGTCCCTATTTCAGGACGATCATTAGGTTTTGGCACAAGCTCCCAAACTTGATTCATTTCAAATTGATTTAATTCTTCTTGCATGGCCATAACCCAGTGATCATCTTGAAGAGCCTCTTTGACATTCTTAGGTTCTATTTGAGATACAAAGGCAACATAATAACAGAAATTATTTAAAGTGCTTCGGGTTACCACCCCCTTAGCAATGTCACCTAAAATGTTAGAAACTGGATGATTTTTGTTGGACTTCCAAGCTATTGGTAGTTGAGGTTGTGTCTCTTGTGCTAAGTCTTTATCATGTGTTTGCACCTCTTCATGTTCAACTTGCATTTCCTCTAATTGTTGTGGTGTTGACTTCTCATGATCCATAAGAGTACCTATATTATCATCATCACAAGAAACAACACGATCTCCTCTCGGAGATTCATCAAATACAACATGCACGGATTCCTCAACGGTTAATGATCTTTTGTTATAGACACGATATGCTTTACTATGAGTTGAATAACCTATGAATATACCTTCATCGGCTTTGGAATCAAACTTGCCGACCGAATTCTTTCCGTTATTTAAAATAAACACCTTACACCCAAATACATGAAAATAAGAGATGTTTGGCTTTCGCCCTTTTAAAAGTTCATAAGGTGTTTTATTTAAATGCGGATGAATAAGAACCCTATTTATCACATAACAAGCGGTGTGTACCGCATCGGCCCAAAAGTATGTAAGAACTTTAGCTTCTTTTAACATTGTACGAGCAAGTTCCTCCAATACCCTATTCTTCCTTTCTACAACTCCGTTTTGCTCCGGAGTTCTAGGGGCCGAGAATTGATGATCAATACCAAACTTATCACAAAACGCATCAAACTTAGTATTTTCAAACTCACCTCCGTGGTCACTTCTAATAGTCACTATTTTCAAACTTAGTTGATTTTGGATGAGTTTGGCAAACTTTTTAAAACTTTTGTAAACTTCACTTTTTGCGGATAAAAATAAAGTCCATGTGAATCGAGTAAAATCATCTACTAAATCAAATCCATAGTAATTGCCACCTAAACTTCGAACTTGTGATGGGCCAAACAAATCCATGTGGATTAGCTCCAATGGCTTTGTTGTGCTTATCACATTTTTAGGTTTAAAAGAGCTTTAACTTGCTTGCATTTTTGACATGAGTCACAAATGCTATCAAGCTTAAAGTTTAGTTTAGGTAAACCAATCACTAAGTCTTTTCGCAAAAGTTTATTTAATTGATTCACATTTATATGTGCAATTCGTCGATGCCAAAGACGAATCTCATCATCAACAGATTTAAAACATTTTGAAAAGAGTGAAGTTATCTCATCCAAATCAATTAAGTAAGTGTTATTAGAGCGACGACCAACAAACTTAACACTATCATCTATACTAGACTTAATAAAGCATAATTCCGGAGTAAAAGTCACATTATTGCCCATATCACATAGCTGGCTTATACTAAGCAAATTGTGTTCTAAGCCCTCTACATATAGGACATTTTCTATGACAAGGTTAGATACGTTACCAATCTTTCCGACTCCTAGAATTTTGCCCTTGTTGTTGTCGCCGTAAGTCACATATCCACCACTTTTTGAAGTAAGTTGAATGAAGTGCGTTTTGTCTCCCGTCATGTGTCTCGAACACCCACTATCCAAGTACCATCTACGTTCCTTGGTTCGAAGACACACCTACAAAACAATTATTATTTGTTTGATTTAGGTACCCAAGTTGTCTTGGGTCCTTTGATGTTAGCATAGGGTGAGCTCCCCTTAACAATCCAAATATATTCACCACTTGGTATACCAAACTTCTTTATGTTACATTTATTCGTGGTATGCCCAAAAATCCCACAATAATGGCAAGTTGGGTTTTTAGAAAAATTAATCTTAGAAAATACACCAACTTTGCGATAATTGCGTTTCTTAGGTTTGGTATATCCAAGACCGGATCTATTACTATTGTTCCTTTGAGTTGAAAGCAAATGATCTAAGCATGTATCTCCTCTCATGAGCCTTGCAATCCGATCATTTAAATTGAAAACTTATTTTTCTAAGGATTTGCAATTCTCACAAGATGGAGTCTCATTTGTTTTCAATTCGCAATTGCATGTAGAGTTTGCATAAATGAGTTCAAGTGTTTCATTTTGAAGCTTAAGCTCCTCTAAAGAATTTTGAAGTTCCAAAATCTTTTCATGTTGCTTCATAATAAAATTCTTTCTTTCAACATTTATTTTAGCAAGTTTCTTCAACTCTTTATGCATCTCTACATACACATTGTACAATTCATTAAATGAGGGGGAATTAGAACTAGAGCTAGCATCGGAAAGATAATCTACCTCATTGACGTTTTCACTTGATTTCATGCTCGAAGATTCTTCTTCATCAAGCTTCGTCATTAAACAAAGGTTTGCAAGTTCTTCATCTTCCGATGAGCTAGATGAGGATTGATTCTCCGGTTCATCCCACACTATATAAGCCCTTTTGCCTTTAGATGAGTTGGGCTTCCAATTGTCACCTTCGGACTTCTTAGAGTTAGTTGGACAATTTGATCTATAGTGACCAAGCTTCCCACACCCATGACACTTGATATTCTCTTTGTTAGTCTTGTTCCTTGATTGAGTGTCCTTAGAATCTCTTGGTCTATTTCTATTAAAGTTACCCTTTTTCTTAAGGAATCTTCCAAGCTTTTTGACTAACAAGCCAAGGGTCTCATCATCTATGTCGGAGTCCGAGTCATCCATTTTAGGAATTTCTTCTTGTGCCTTAAGGGATTTTGAAGTTGATTTGAGAGCTATTCCCTTTTTCTTCCTATCGGCATCTTCATTCATGGATAACCTCCCAAGCTCCATTTCATGCTCTTGAAGCTTTCCGAATAGAGTTGCTAAGTCAATTTGGTCCAAGTCCTTAGCTTCCATAATGGCCGTCACCTTAGGTTTCCATTCCCTGCTAAGACATCTCAAAATCTTATTAACAACTTCACCATTTGTTAGTACTTTACCAAGAGCCGAAAGATGATTTATAATATGTGTGAAACGCTTTTGCATGTCACCTATATTTTCATTAGGTAACATACGAAAGAGTTCATATTCATGCATGAGTGTATTTAACCTAGCCCTTCTAACCTCAGACGTGCCCTCATGTGTGACTTGTAGTGTGTCCCACATTTGTTTAGCATCAACGCATTGAGACACTCTAAAGAACTAATCATATGAAAGAGCGGACGTGATGATATTTTTCGCTTTTAAATCAAATTGAACTTTCTTCTTATCATCATCGTTCCAACTCGATTTTGGTTTTATAGAAACAACATCATTTACTTTAGTTTGTGGAACAAAAGGTCCATTCTCTATGGCGTTCAAAATTTCCATATCTATGGCTTGTATAAAAATTTTCATTCGTACCTTCCAATAAGCGTATCCCTCACCATTGAATAGTGGGGGCGGTTAATGGAAGCTCCTTCACCACCAAAAGGATTTGAAATTGAGCCCATTGTTTCCAAGTAAAAAGGATCTTTTCGAAAAAGCTTTTTAAGGCTCGGATTTTTCGTCCGAGCTCTGATACCACTTGTTGGAAACCAACAGGCGGCTCAAAATAGTCTAGAGGGGGGGTGAATAGAATATTGAAGCCTAAGTACAGATTTTTCGATCACCGTAGAGAATGGTTTTAAGAAAATAAATTTTCTTCAAAAATAATGCTGATTACTCGAGTAAAAAATGATTTTAATCGAGTATTACGAAAGCAACTTTTATTTCACTCGAGTATTAGAAATATCACTCGAGTAGAGTAGAAAAACTGATTGCAGATTAATCGAGTAACTCAAAATTCACTCGAGTAATCTGGGTAGAAAATGAATAGAAAAATCAGTTTTAATGTGAGTTCTTGTAGAATCGCAATACAATGATGATTCAACAAACAATGTATGAATGTTATGAACAATTGCAAGGAAATTTACCAATCAATTTTAGATCAATTAATAAGGAATTGTAAAACCCCCAATTCTAACCTAAAATTCAATTGTTCTTCAATTAATGCAAAAACAAGAAAAGAAACAAAGAAGACAAGAGATTTTATCCTGGTTCACTTTCATCCACTTGAAAGCTACATCCAGTCCCCTCTTAAACCAAGAGAGATGCTTCACTAAAAAATCAATTGTTGGTTACAATGTTTAAGATGCAACTTTCTCACAAAATCTATCCTATCTTAAACCCTTCTTCAAAGTGTGTACCAAACACTTTGAAAATCTACCCAATTGAATTTTTAGTCTTCTCTTGTAGATTTGTTGAAGATGCTTCCAACCAAATCTTCTTTGATCTTGCTTTGATAATCCTTCAAAGACTTCCTTGTGAGATTCTTCACTTTTGTTGAACTCTTGAATTAAGCAATCCTCTTGTTGCAAATATTCAACACAATTAAGAACTTGAAAATATTGATCTCAAAGAACACTTAGAACAATGATTGATTTTGAGTGAAGAATAGAAGAAATTTGTTGAATCTTGATCTCTTTAAGAAAGTGTGTAATAGCTCTTGAAGAAAATGAAAGTGTATTGCTCAAATGAAAAATTGTAAAAGAGTGTGTAACCTTGTTCATGTGAAAATGAAGTCCTTTTATAATTTTTCAGCCACTGGTCAAGTTACTCGAGTGAAGTGTAACACACTACTCGATTAACACATGTTGAAATACGTTACTCGAGTGATGAGTAACTCATTACTCGATTAACCTATACAACATATATTACTCGAGTAAAGGCAAACATGTTACTCGAGTGACCTGATCAGATATTGATTAAAAACAAGATTTTTCAAATGGTTTTTCACAATAACTTTAATATAAGCTATTTTAATCAAGATTAAGTTTTCTTCACTCTTAATCAAATATTATTATAAGCGTCATTAAGATCACCTAAAGCTACCCACACTCATGATATGCATTGCGTAAAATTAAAATTACATTGCATTAGAATTAAAATAAAATCCTAATTCTAATCTTCATGAGGTAGCTTCCTTGTTGATAATGTTGTTGCTTGGAGAAGGGTTGTTAGCATCAAAACATATAATCCTACACCACGTAGCCCTCACTCAGGACCTTAGGACCCTTCAGAAAGCCCTCTGTATGCTTGGCCGAGCTCAAAGCTTAACGGCCGAACAGACATCAGACACGGGCCGACCTAATTCTCCTAGTAAGGTCCGACCTCCTAGTCCGACACCTCCCAGAGTCTGACACTTCCCAGGTATTCCGATACCAAGGACAGGATGACGTGTCTCACCTTATCCACAAGGACAGCTCATCCACTCATAGCTCAGTACAGGCTGGCCCTACTTGGGCCTCAAGCAAGCCCATTAGGGCAACCAGCTCGCCCCTATAAGTAGCTCCGTACTTCATGGGGCTCAGGTACGTCCTCTAACCCTAATTATCACCTTCACACACCAGTGATTAGGGTTAATTCTTGGCTCTTTACCTTGCCATCTGAGGACTCCCACAAACATCACAGATTAACCCTAGACAGAGGCTTCCTCAAGGTCTTCTTCCCTAACCTTGAGGATCTCATAGTCTAGGACATCACATTGGACAAAGAGGGTGGTAAAGCTATTTGATAAGCAACGGGACCAACTCTTCTAAGGATTTGGTATGGACCTATACACTTAGGTGAAAGCTTTCGGTTTCTCAAGGCTCTACTGATCCCTTTCATCGGAACTATCCGAAGAAACACATGGTCGCCCTCCAAAAACTCTATAGGTTTTCTCCGTCTATCAGCATAACTCTTCTGCCGACTCTGGGCCGCTTTCATCTTTGCCTGAACCATCTTGATCTTTTCAGTTGTCTACTGCACCATTTCCGGTCCAACCACTAAGTTCTCCCCCACTTGAAACCAGCATAGTGGGGTTTGACACTTCCTTCCATACAAAGCCTCAAACGGTGCCATCCCGATGCTTGCATGGTAGCTGTTGTTGTATGTGAATTCTGTAAGGGGTAACACTTGATCCCAACTTCCTTGTTCTTCAAGTGCACAAGCCCTTAACACATCTTCCAAAGACTGAATAGTTCTCTCCGTCTGACCATCCGTCTGTGGATGATATGCAGAACTCAACTTTAAATCTTGTTCCCATAGCATTATGCAGACTCTTCCAGAACTGCGAAGAAAATCTGGGATCTCTACCCGACACAATACTCGAAGGCACTCCATGTAAACGAACTACCTCCTTAATGTAGATTTGGGTTAACTTATTCAAAGGATAGCACATATTTATCGGAATAAAATGCGCCGACTTAGTCAACCTATCCACAATCACCCAGATTGCATCATTATTTGCTGTGGTCCTTGGCAAACCAGACACAAAATCCATCGAAATACCATCTCACTTCCATTGAGGGATACTTAAAGGTTGTAACTGTCCTCCTGGTTTCTGGTGTTCTACCTTAGCTTTTTGGCAAATTAAACATGAAGCCACATACTTCGCAACATCCTTTTTCAAACCAGACCACCAAAACATTTTCTTCAGATCTTGATACATTTTGGTTGATCCAGGATGCATACTCATCCGACTCTTATGTGCTTCATCAAGAATCAGTCTTCTAACCTCCTGATCTCTGGGTATGCAAATCCTTGTTCTGAACCGAAGGATTCCATCCAACCCCATCTTGAAATCAGGTTCCTTCCCCTCTGAACCCAATCTCATCTTTTCAATCAACTCCTCATCGACTTGTTGCAACTTCCGAATTCTCTCCAAGAACTCATTCGTAATCTGCAACATTCCGAACTTGATACTTGATGGCTCCACTTGCGTCAACAAGCTCAAGTCTCTGAATTCCTCGATTAATGCTGCTTCCTTCACCATCATTGCACTCACGTGGATTGCTTTCCGACTCAAGGCATCCGCAACCACATTTGCTTTACCCGGATGGTAATGGAGTTTAAAGTCATAATCTTTCAAAAACTCCATCCACCTTCTTTGCCTCATGTTCAACTCGTTTTGGTCAAACAGATATTTCAAACTCTTATGGTCACTAAATACTTGAAAAGTAGTGCCATAGAGATGATGTCTCCATATCTTTAAGGCAAACACGATCGCCGCCAATTCGAAATCGTGTGTCGGGTAATTCACCTCATGATTCTTCAACTGTCGTGATGCATAAGCCACTACTCTTCCTTCTTGCATCAACACACACCCAAGTCCTTGCTTAGATGCATCACAGTACACTTCAAAACTCTTATGAGGATCAGGTAAGATTAACACAGGAGACGATGTTAACCTTTCCTTTAACTCTCGGAAACTACTTTCACACCTGTCGTCCCACACGAACGGTTGATCTTTCCGGGTTAGCTTGGTCAAAGGCAATGCAATCTTACAAAATTCTTCTATAAACCGACGATAGTATCCAGCCAGCCCTAAGAAACTTCTCACCTCAGTCACAGTCTTAGGCTGTTCCCAGCTTAGTACTGAACTTACTTTTGCTGGATCCACCGCAATTCCTTCTTTCGAGATTACATGCCCCAGAAACTTTACTTCATTTAACCAAAACTCACATTTCGTAAGTTTGGCGTACAACTGCTTCTCCTTCAGGACTTTTAACACAATCCTGAGATGTTCTTCATGCTCCTCCGAACTCTTAGAATGGACCAAAATATCATCTATAAACACCACTACGAACAAATCCAGATATGGTCTAAAAATTCGGTTCATATAATCCATGAAAATCGCAGGTGCATTAGTCAATCCGAATGGCATCACAACATACTCATAATGACCGTATCGAGATCGAAATGCAGTCTTGGGTATATCTTCCTCCTTTATCCTGATCTGATGATAGCCCGATCTCAGATCAATCTTGGAAAATACTGCAGCTCCCCTAACATGATCCATAAGGTCATCAATCCTTGGCAAAGGATACTTATTCTTAATGGTGACCTTATTCAACTGTCTGTAGTCCACACACATCCTCATACTTCCATCCTTCTTCTTTACAAATAGTAATGGAGCTCCCCAAGGCGAAACACTTGGCCTGATCATCTGCTTCTGTAATAATTCCTCTATCTGCTTTTTCATTTCTATCATTTCCGGTGGTGCCATTCTATAAGGAGCAATAGAGATGGGACCCGCTCAGGAACTAAATCAATTCCAAACTCTATTTCTCGCTTCGGAGGTAATCCTGGTATCTCTTCAGGAAATACTTCCGGGAATTCCCTCACCACAGGAATCTCTTCTATCGGCATCGACTCTTCTTCTCCAGTAGCAGAGAATAAGCACATATAACCTTCAGGTTCAAGGGTTCTATATTGGATTGTCTTTTTCTCACAATTTATGATCACTTGGTTCTTCATCAACCAATCCATACCCAAAATCACATCTAATTGTAACTTAGGGAGACAAACCAAATCTACTTTAGAGACACGACCCAAGATTTCAACATCACACCCTAAGCAAACCTTAGAGGTAAAGATAGGTATCCTAGTAGGGGTATCTATACTAAGATAGCAAGGCGAATCAGAAACAACAAGATTCAACCTACTCACACATTCAAGAGAAACAAAAGAATGTGTAGCTCCAGAATCAAACATAATCTTGTTGATCTCGTACAACCACTTATTAGCCTCATCAGGTTTGTATCCTCCCTCAAACCTTGGTGGATTGCACTTCCTGAACTCCGACAGAGTCTTAGCATCATGATTCACCACATTGCCAACATGTGGATTACCGGCTCGTCCTTGAGTTGGCTGCTGTTGCTGCTGCTGCATGCCCTCCAGCACAGTCGTAATACATTCTAACATTTCATTCGTATAATTTCTATTTCTGGTTGCCATAGAAAGACCTGCACTATGGGCTTTGGGTCACTAAAGGTCTTTTAAACATAAGCACTACTAGCTTACTCAACAATCTTACTCAAATATATTCAAATAACATTGAATACCATACTTAGCTGCATCATCAGGGCCATGAGGGACATGACCAATGCTCTGATACCACCAAAGGTGTGACACCCTCGTTTTATATCTTGAAAATAATAAATATTTCCAAATATAGAATACTTGCTATCAAAAATTGGGACTGGAAAATTTTTCCTTTTTAAATGGGTACTTGCTCAATTATAAAACACCTCTCACTTGGGCAATTAAATTGAATTCGGCTTAATAATATCTTAATTACGAAAAGGCTCTCGAGACAATATCTTTTTAACATAATGAATCATATTCGTTACCCTTATTGAAATATATTATTTGTCTCTTGAGTTTGATTGAACATATAAATTAAAAACTTATTGCCGAATCCTTTTTGAATCAAAATCAGAGTATGCCGAAATAAAATAATACTTGTGGGGCACTGCCGAGGTAGATAAAACATCATATATATATATATATATATATATATATGTATCATAACATAAAACATCCCCACAAGTATCATTAGCAAGTAACCAAAGTTGAGATAGCAAGATTTGATGGAACATATGTTGGAAACCAACAAGCGGCTCAATATAGTCTAGAGGGGGGGGGTGAATAGAATATTGAAGCCTTATTACAGATTTTTCGTCCGCCTAAGAGAATGGTTTTATGAAAATAAATTTTCTTAAGAATTCAGTTCAGATTACTCGAGTAACTCAAGCCTTCACTCGAGTAATACGCAACCAAAAATAATTTCACTCGAGTATTCAGCAAATCACTCGAGTATTACGAAAGCAAATTTTAAATCACTCGAGTAACAGAAAACCTACTCGAGTAATGTTTATAAACTGAAAGCAGATTACTCGAGTGACAAGAACTTTACTCGAGTAAACTGGGTAAAATTCAATTTAAACTTTGTTTTCAATGGAGTTCTTCAAGAATAACAATGCTATGATGATTCAACAAATTATGAATGATTAATATGAACAATTTCAAGTAATATTAACATGCAATTTTAGATCAATTGAGTAGAATTAAGAAAACCCCAATTCTAACCTAAAAATGCAAATGTTAATGAATTAATGAAATACAAGGAATGAAAATAAAAGAGACACAAGGATTTATCCTGGTTCACTTTCACCCACTTGAAAGCTACTCCAGTCCCCTCTTAAATCAAGAGAGATTCTTCACTAGAAATCTTCAAATGTAGATTTTACAATGTTTTAAGATGCAACTAGATTCTTAGTTCTCCTATCTTAAAACCCAACTCAAAGTGTGTACCAAACACTTTGATCTAATCTACCCCTTTTGAGTATTCTAGATTTCCTTGCTAATTGATTGAAGATGCTTCCAACCAATCCTCTTTTCTTGCTTTGATTTGATCCTCAAAGTCTTCCTTGTGAGATTCTTCACTTGTGTTGAAACTTCAATGATGCAATCACAAATTGCAAATCTTCAACAACCACTAAGAACAAAAATATGATCTCAAGAATATTTGAACAATGATAGAAAATAGAGTGAAGAATGAAAAGTTCTTTGTTGAATCTTGATAGCTCTTGAAAGATGTAAAATAGCTCTTGAATTACTTTTCAAAGTGTATTAGAAAATTGTAAGAATGAAAGTCTATATTCTTTGAAAGAGAAAATTAAGTCCTTTTAAAATTTTCCCAACACTGATTGAATTACTCGAGTAAACCAAACAACGTCACTCGAGTGAAACATGTCAGATTAAGTTACTCGAGTGATGTGTAAACCATTACTCGATTAACCTGTCAGAACATAAATTACTCGAGTGAACCAATACTCATTACTCGAGTAAACTGATCAGAATCTGAATAAAAACAAAGTTTTTCTAAAATGATTTTCACAAGCTATTTAATCAAGATTTAAAGTATCTTCACTCTTAATCAGACATTATTTAAATATTCTTAAAATCACCTAAGCTACCCACACCAATGAGATGCATTGCATAAAATAAAGATTACATTGAAATAGAATTAATAAAAATCCTAATTCTAATCTTCATGTGGTGTAGCTTGCTTGTTGCCAATGTTGTTGCTTGGAGAGAGATTGTTAGCATCAAAACATGAGAATCCTACAAACTCCCCCTTTTTGATGATGACAAACCTCCTTTCAAATTAAGCACTAAGTTTTAACATACTCCCCCTAAATGTAAAACATCTAGGAAAAAATATAATAAAACTTAACCTACAAGAACAACATCAACAAAATATTCTCCCCCTTTTGGCATCATTAAAAAGATAATAGTTTTGAGAAAAGTCCTTTGCCAAAAGTTGAAGGTTAGTAGTTCACAATGGTATAGAAAATATATAACAATAAAGACAAGACCAAAATAAACCACAATAGTGCCTCAACGTATATAAACAACGAATATAAACGAACAACGAATATAGCACCAGAAATCAGAGTATCAGAGCATCACACTATGCAGCAAATCATAGCAGATAATCAAAACGAAAACTAAACAAACTAGACCATACACAAGGTCCTAAAGTCATAGTAGCAACAGAGTCAGAAACATGAAACAGCAACAGAGTCAGAAACATGAAACAGAAACATAAACAGAGAATATGCAAATGAAACATGCAACAGAAATCAACAGCAAACATCATCAGCATCCACAGGTCTAGGAATCAGGTGGAGGAGGAGGAAAATGATGAGAAAATAATCCAGACATGTAATCCATCAAACGATGCTCCATGGCAATATTCTTCACATCCTGTCTCATCTCCAACTGAGTGAATTGAGCATTGATGTGCTCAACTAATGACTCATGAGCAGCTTGTGCATCAAATGGAGTACCAAGATTATCCAAATCGATATAGTCCTCAATACGATCGGTATCCATCGGATCAGTAGAAGTAGGAGGAACAGAAGAGGATGCACCAGCCCTATCACCAAGTAAATTCCTTTTCCTAGTACCTGAAACTCTTGCAGCCTTTGCAGCTTCAGCCATTTCCTTAATCTGTGATTTCCATAACCAAGTGCGACTGTCCCTATGCCAAGCAATTTTCATATAACTAATGTGCGAATCATTAAGACACCAGTTATTTTTCTTTTCCTTTTCAGCTGGCTCATCATCAGGGATTGGAACACGATAATACCTCATGATCTTGGTGACATGCATAGGATATGGCAAGAATTGGGTAGGAGGAGATTGAGCAGCAGCTTCCATACGAGCTAAAAACATTTTATTCCAATTCATCTCATACCTCTTTTTAATCCCATGAAACAAAGTAAGATCATCATCTCCCAATTGAGCATAATTTTGATTGCATTTTGGAATCAAACAATAAGAGATAATATACATGAGCACCCTATCCACAGCATGCAAAGGTGATACAGTTCTAGTAGTTCTATCACCCCAAGATTCACCAGTACGCAACAAATCAGTATAAATCTTATTAGTATCCACATCCAAATCCAGACATTCAGTATCACCAATAAAAGTTCCCTTGTTTTCTAAACCAAACATCATAGTCAAATCCGCAGGCTTTATAACAAAATGATGTCCTCTAACCATTGTTTGATACTCACCATCTAGCTTAGTAAAATTTTGATAAAATTGTCTGACAAGCCTAGGGTAATAATGAGTCTCAAATTCCAAAAACCTCTGCAAATTCTGAAATTCTAAATCCTCTACAAACGGAAATTGCTCCTTATGCAACCAAGCAAATTTAACATACCTTGTAAGACCAAAAGAACGATTGATAAATGCCGGTTCCCGCAAATCTCGGTTGATTCCAGAAAACCAAGTATCATTACGACCTGCTCCTTGCTTTGCTTTCTTTTGAGGAGGTTGATAGTGAGAGGAAGAAGCCATTGATTCAGAAAAAGCAAATCCGGTTTTGAGGGGTTAGGGTTTTGATTTGGGGTTTTCGGATTTTTTGGATAAAATTGGTGAAATTGATGAATGAAAGGAGTAGAAATGATGATATAATGATGAAATATGGAAGAAATTTGTATGATTTGTGAGTTTTGTGGCTGAAAGATGATGATTTGATGAAGACCCGTATGAGAGAGAAGAGAGAAAGACGAACAAGAGAGAGAAAAAAATCGTGAAAAAGATGCAGATTTCAACAGTTCAGCTTTTAAAATCACGTAAGTTACTCGAGTAATGTTCATACTTTACTCGAGTGATTCGAGCAGTACTCGAGTGAAAGAGTATGTTACTCGAGTATGCCGAAAGATAAAAAGATTTTACTCGAGTGATGGATGAACTTAATCGAGTGATACGCAAGTCATTTTAAAATTAATCGAGTGACAGA
Source organism: Crotalaria pallida (assembly GCA_037953625.1). NCBI lineage: Eukaryota > Viridiplantae > Streptophyta > Magnoliopsida > Fabales > Fabaceae > Crotalaria > Crotalaria pallida. Next base: position 42,661,736 of record CM075650.1, on the reverse strand, counting down.
CAGAATTACTCGAGTAATACGAAAGAGTTTTTAAAATTACTCGAGTGAAATTTCTGTTACTCGAGTGAACTGTCCAGAATTTCAAAAATTTCAATTTTTCATGCAAAATCATTTTTCATGCACAAACACAGAGAAACACTTAGCATGTAGCAAGTAACACACATACAAATAAAGCAATTAGCATATTATAGAAAACATACACACATAACTGCATAAAAAAAAAATGATAAACACTTTAATAAGATACAACAACTCAAAATACAAGTCACATTGAAATAGGCTTGAAGGTGAGTATAAAAAGCATCAAATACAATTAGCTAATAGTTAATTCATCAAAAATACCAAGTTCTCTTCGAATCTTATAAAATGTGTCCCTTGGTAATGGTTTTGTAAAGATATCAGCTAATTGATCCGAAGTTTGAACAAACTCAATAACACAATCACCTTTTTGAACATGATCTCTCAAAAAGTGATGCCTAATTTCAATATGCTTTGTCCTTGAGTGTAATACTGGATTTTTAGTCAAATTAATTGCCGAAGTGTTATCACACTTTATAGGGATATTTGTTAAATTTAAACCAAAGTCAGATAATTGTTGCTTCATCCATAAAATTTGAGCACAACAACTACCTGCAGCTATGTATTCGGCCTCCGCGGTTGATAAAGCTACACAATTTTGCTTTTTAGAAAACCACGATACAAGTGAATTACCAATTAAATGGCATGTTCCGCTTGTACTTTTTCGCTCAACTTTACAACCGGCAAAGTCAGAGTCCGAATATCCTATTAGTTTTAGAAAAGCATCCCTAGGATAATAAAGTCCAGTATTCGTTGTACCCTTTAAGTATTTCATTATTCTTTTGACAGCAGTTAGATGCGACTCTTTCGGTTTTGCTTGAAAACGTGCACACATACATACACTAAACATGATATCAGGCCTAGATGCAGTTAAGTATAACAAACTACCAATAATACCACGATACTTCGTTACCTCTACCGCTTTTCCAGCCTCATCTTGATCTAGGTAGCATGCAACGCTCATTGGTGTAGAAGCGGATTTGCACGAATCCATTCCAAAACGTTTGAGAAGCTCTCTACATATAGGACATTTTCTATGACAAGGTTAGATACGTTACCGATTTTCCCGACTCCTAGAATTTTGCCCTTGTTGTTGTCGCCGTATGTCACAAATCCATCATTTTTTGGAGTAAGTTCCATGAAGTGCGTTTTGTCTCCCGTCATGTGTCTCGAACAACCACTATCCAAGTACCATTTTCGCTCTTTGGTTCGAAGACACACCTACAAGAAAGATATCATTTGGTTGACTTAGGTACCCAAGTGGTCTTGGGTCCTTTGTTGTTAGCATGAGGAGAAGTCCCCTTAACAATCCAAATATATTCACCGCTTGGTATACCAAATTTCTTTATATTACATTTATTCGTGGTATGCCCAAAGATTCCACAATAATGACAAGTTGGGTTTTTAGAAATCTTATTCTTTGAAAATCCACCAACTTTGCGATAATTGCGTTTCTTAGGTTTGGTATAGCCAAGACCGGATCTATTGCTATTGTTCCTTTGAGTTGAAAGCAAATGATCTAAAGAAGTATCTCCTTTCATGAGCCTTGCAAGTCGATCATTCAAATTAAAAACTTCTTTTTCCAAAGACTTGCAATTTTCACAAGATGGAGTCTCATTTGATTTCAATTCACAATTGCATGTAGAGTTTGCATAAATGAGTTCTAGAGTTTCATTTTGAAGCTTAAGTTCTTCTAAATCTTTTTGAAGTTCAATTATCTTTTCATGTTGCTTCATTATGAAATTCTTTCTTTCAACATTTATTTTAGCAAGTTTCTTCAACTCTTTATGCATCTCTACATACACATTGTACAATTCATTGAATGAAGGAGAATTAGAACTTGAGCTAGCATCGGAAAGATAATCTACCTCATTGACGTTCTCACTTGATTTAATGCTCGAAGATTCCTCTTCATCAAGCTTTGTCATTAAACATAGATTTGCAAGTTCTTCATCATCCGATGAGCTAGATGTTGATTGACTCTCCACTTCATCCCATACTATGTAAGCCCTTTTTCCTTTAGAAGAATTGAATTTTGAGTTGTCACCTTCCGACTTCTTAGAATGAGTTGGACAATTCGATCGATAGTGACCAAGCTTTCCACATCCATGACACTTGATGTGATCCTTGTTAGTCTTATTTCTTGGTTGTGAGTCCTTAGAATCTCTTTGTCTATTTCTATTAAAGTTCCCCTTTTTCTTAAGGAACCTACCAAGCTTTTTAACTAGCAAGCCAAGGGTCTCATCATCTATATCGGAGTCCGAGTCATCCACTTGAAAGTTTTCCTCTTGTGCCTTAAGGGATTTTGAAGTTGATTTAAGAGCTATCCCCTTTTTCTTCCTATCGGCATCTTCATTCATGGATAACCGTCCAAGCTCCATTTCATGCTCTTGAAGCTTTCCGAATAGAGTTGCTAAATCAATTTGATCCACGTCTCTAGCTTCCATAATGGCCGTCACCTTAGGTTGCCATTCCCTGCTAAGACATCTCAAAATCTTATTAACAACTTCACCATTAGATATAACTTTTCCAAGTGCAGAAAGATGATTAATGATATGAGTGAACCGCTTTTGCATGTCACCTATGTTTTCATTAGGTAACATACGAAAGAGTTCATATTCATGCATGAGTGTATTTAGCCTAGCCCTTCTAACCTCCGAAGTGCCCTCATGTGTGACTTGTAATGTGTCCCACATTTGTTTAGCATCAACACATTGAGATACTCGAAAGAACTCATCATAAGAAAGAGCGGACGTGATGATATTTTTAGCTTTTAAATCAAATGCAACTTTCTTCTTATCATCATTGTCCCAACTCGATTGAGGTTTAATTGAAACAACATCATTTACTTTCGTTTGAGGAACAAAAGGTCCATTCTCTATGGCGTTCCAAATTTCCATATCTATGGCTTGAATAAAAATTTTCATGCGGACCTTCCAATAAGCGTAACCCTCACCACTAAATAGTGGAGGACGATTAATGGAAGTTCCTTCACCACCGAAAGGATTTGAAATTGAGCCCATTGTTTCCAAGTAAAAAGGATCTTTTCGAAAAAGCTTTTTAAGGCTCGGATTTTTCGTCCGAGCTCTGATACCACTTGTTGGAAACCAACAAGCGGCTCAATATAGTCTAGAGGGGGGGGTGAATAGAATATTGAAGCCTTATTACAGATTTTTCGTCCGCCTAAGAGAATGGTTTTATGAAAATAAATTTTCTTAAGAATTCAGTTCAGATTACTCGAGTAACTCAAGCCTTCACTCGAGTAATACGCAACCAAAAATAATTTCACTCGAGTATTCAGCAAATCACTCGAGTATTACGAAAGCAAATTTTAAATCACTCGAGTAACAGAAAACCTACTCGAGTAATGTTTATAAACTGAAAGCAGATTACTCGAGTGACAAGAACTTTACTCGAGTAAACTGGGTAAAATTCAATTTAAACTTTGTTTTCAATGGAGTTCTTCAAGAATAACAATGCTATGATGATTCAACAAATTATGAATGATTAATATGAACAATTTCAAGTAATATTAACATGCAATTTTAGATCAATTGAGTAGAATTAAGAAAACCCCAATTCTAACCTAAAAATGCAAATGTTAATGAATTAATGAAATACAAGGAATGAAAATAAAAGAGACACAAGGATTTATCCTGGTTCACTTTCACCCACTTGAAAGCTACTCCAGTCCCCTCTTAAATCAAGAGAGATTCTTCACTAGAAATCTTCAAATGTAGATTTTACAATGTTTTAAGATGCAACTAGATTCTTAGTTCTCCTATCTTAAAACCCAACTCAAAGTGTGTACCAAACACTTTGATCTAATCTACCCCTTTTGAGTATTCTAGATTTCCTTGCTAATTGATTGAAGATGCTTCCAACCAATCCTCTTTTCTTGCTTTGATTTGATCCTCAAAGTCTTCCTTGTGAGATTCTTCACTTGTGTTGAAACTTCAATGATGCAATCACAAATTGCAAATCTTCAACAACCACTAAGAACAAAAATATGATCTCAAGAATATTTGAACAATGATAGAAAATAGAGTGAAGAATGAAAAGTTCTTTGTTGAATCTTGATAGCTCTTGAAAGATGTAAAATAGCTCTTGAATTACTTTTCAAAGTGTATTAGAAAATTGTAAGAATGAAAGTCTATATTCTTTGAAAGAGAAAATTAAGTCCTTTTAAAATTTTCCCAACACTGATTGAATTACTCGAGTAAACCAAACAACGTCACTCGAGTGAAACATGTCAGATTAAGTTACTCGAGTGATGTGTAAACCATTACTCGATTAACCTGTCAGAACATAAATTACTCGAGTGAACCAATACTCATTACTCGAGTAAACTGATCAGAATCTGAATAAAAACAAAGTTTTTCTAAAATGATTTTCACAAGCTATTTAATCAAGATTTAAAGTATCTTCACTCTTAATCAGACATTATTTAAATATTCTTAAAATCACCTAAGCTACCCACACCAATGAGATGCATTGCATAAAATAAAGATTACATTGAAATAGAATTAATAAAAATCCTAATTCTAATCTTCATGTGGTGTAGCTTGCTTGTTGCCAATGTTGTTGCTTGGAGAGAGATTGTTAGCATCAAAACATGAGAATCCTACAACATATACAAACCAGCTGCTTAAATTAAACCTCACTCTAAGACCTCTCAAAATATATACAATATATCACAATGTCGAAATAGAAGTCCCAGAGCAGGTCATCCATGTCCTCAGCAGCTCCTCTGATCCTTAGCAGCTCTATCCCTAGACCTAGGATCCAAAACATCTATGCTATGCAGGCTCCTAGGAACCAGCAGGTCCACCTCTAGCAGAAACAGTAGGCTCGACATGCACCTCCTCCTCGTCCTCATCCTCCATAGGGTCCTCCTCGACCTCGCCCGACTGTGCAGAGACCCCACCACTGGGTCTAGGATCTGCAGAAGCAGTCCTCTCAAAGTCAGTCGGACCAGGAGAAGGAGTCTCCTCGGTAACAACTCTATGGGAAGAAGGGTGAGTACAAGTGGCAACTCTAAAACGAAAGCTATGAAAACAACGCACTGGTCGAGCCGGGGGTGGTCCTCTATATGAGTAAAAGGGTGGAACATGCATAGTATAAACTAGAGGGATCCTAAATCTACGAGGTCGCACCCGAACCAGAGGGTTAGGGAGGTAGAGAGTGATCTCTACCTCCCCCTCAAAGGTGGCTCGGTGCTCCTCGTACGTCCATATACCACTAGGGATAGGGCGTATCTCGATGCAGGCTAAGTATCTTGCCATCACCTAAACAGGGAAAAGGGAGTAAGTATACACATATGCATAATCAATAAAGACTAAAAGTACAAACACAAGTATGTCATGGACAAACAATAATTCAAGTACATATGAGCATACCAATTTTCCACATTATATCTCTTATAATGCAAGTGGCATGATGCATGGTTTCTATCCACAACTAAGGCCTCCAACAAAAGTCCATCTTGGACGTCCATCCAATACACCGTTGTGTTCCCGGAACACTAACATTCGTTCCCAGAACGTAATGCCAAACCATACTTGGATAATAAGCAACACTCCCAGAGTGTGCATCACGTTCCCAGAACGCATACGTTCCTAGAACGCATAAAAACCATGTCCCAGACACTGGCCACATTCCCAGAATGTGTCATCAAGTAGGTTACAATTTGGTACTCCCGGAGTACCCTCCTCATATTCCCAGAATATGATAAACGTTCCTACCAACCAATCTTCCATTCTCTATGCATGAATGCACAATTATTAAGGTTGGTTTTATCTTTACTTTAATTATTGTGATTTAGAAACATTTCAATTTCTCTTTTGAATGATTAATTTGAGGTATAACCCTTGGCATAAAAATTCACTCTTGAATTAACACAAATACATGCCATTAGGCTTAGATTGGGGAAAACTTAATCAATGGTACTCACATTTCACTTAAAAGACTTAACTTTTATTTTTCAGTTTCTGGTACTAACCGGTTACAATCTCAGGCTAACCGGTTAGAATTACAGACCTGAACTTATTAACCATTGTAATTCAGAAAACCCTTTTCTTGAATTCTCTACCCAATCCATAAACAAAATTTCAGCATTGTTTTATCCGTCAAATTTCACTGAATTAATCATTCAAAGTCTAAATCACAATTCATTCTCAATTGAGCATAATTTCCTCTTGAAATTATCTCAAAATATTAAGGTATCAATTCCTCAAATTCAATTTGAACAAACAGTATTTGTTCTCCTGATTTCCAGATTAATTCCAAGTGAGATTAGAGTATAGATTGGAGTAAAAATGGTATGAGTACAAGACCAGTTTCAGAAATTCATTTTCTTTGAAAAATTACAGTATCTAACCGGTTACAAATATCGAATAACCGGTTAGGTTATGCAGTCTGTACACTGAAAAATGTGATTTTGCATACCATTCTCTTCATTACTCAAATCTAACCAATTTCAACACTCAACAAGGTTCGTATACCTTATTATGTACAGGTTTAACCACAGCAACAAATTCCATTTGCATGCATTAAGTTTATAGCATCAAATTGCATAAAAACTCACATAAACACAATTTAATACCACAAAACTCATAATAAACATTTAGATTATGATTCAAGCATCAAAATCACTTGCATGCATCAAAACAAAATTGCTCAAAACATAATTGAGCTAAAAATTGGCCTCCAAGCCTTTCAACCTTAAACACATAATGCCCTTTTGAGTCTTTGTTGACTCAAATCCTAAATCACTTGATTTTAGTCTCAATCTAGTATAAGGTAAACTTCTCCCATACCTCAAATTCGTGCTTGATGAGTATTATCACCGAAACTTGAAGAAAATCCACAGACTCCCCAAAAATCCTATGTTCTATTCTTAGCCACATTTTCCAGCAACAGGGTTCAAAAACCAAAAGATTTGACATAGAAATTGACCAAAGAAATTGGGGAAAACAATTAGAACTTACTCTAGGTAACATGCACTAAAGAATCAAAGTGGTTTGAGACTTAAAAGTTACACGAGCTTACCATAATCCAGACTCAAACTCAGCTTCCAGGAACAAGAAGAAAACAGAATCCAGTTTTCCCAACTTCACTTCCCAGATCAAATTCTTCTTCCACACACACTCTTAACTTACAATGTTTATATCAATGGAAAGCCCTTGATTCAAGCTTTCCAGAAGTGTATCACTCGCTCTCTATCACTCAGAGAAGAAGAAGAATTACTCTGGACGAGTTTGGAACCCTAACAGCCTCTCTTCAACACCAAATGCAGAAATCAACCCCAAATCCTCAGAAATTTAGCATTTTATAGACGAATTGGAGTAACATGCATGATGACGCGTGTTATCCACTAGATTGGAGCTGTTTTCGTGGCGATTCCATGGATTAATCAAGTGATTACTCATCAAAACGCACTAACCCAGTTTCTGGGTTCATCGTCTAACCGGCTACAGGGCATTACTAACCGGTTAGGTCAGTAAAAAATTTAAAAATTAATACTTTTTAAATCTTTCCCTCCAAGAACCTTTTCAATATTACATTTAAGCCCTAAACCAATGACTAAAATGCAATATCCACATTTTTGTACTTATTTCCCATATAAAAATTTTTCACCTATTTTTATATTTCAAGGCTAATTAAATGCAAAATATAAACATCGAAAAATTTATATAAATTAATAATAAAACTTTATTATTAATTTCCTTATTATCTGGGAGACAAAAATTAGGGGTGTTACATTAATCGATTACTTGAGCCAGGTAATCGATTACTCTATTAGAAAGTAATGAATTAGCAAAGTTCACTTAATCGATTACAAGCTCTCTGATTTTTCTATGATGCAACAAAGTTAATCGATTAACTCAAGCAAGTAATCGATTACTCCTTCTTGCATTCATAAAAATATTTAGAGTTTTGTAACATCAAGTATTTCCACAGAAACTAAGTTAAAAATAGATTTTTACTAAAACTCTTTTTGCAATTAAAAACATTTTTCATTGACTAAGTTAAAAAAAGATTTTCATGAAAACACATTTTGCAATTAAAACATTTTTCATAAAAATTTCTTTTCTTCTCCTTAACATGAAAAACTAATTTTGGCCATTAGACACTTGTAATAAAAATTCATTACATTACAAATTTCCTATGGGCCAGGCTATACTAGACTTGAACATGAAGCTTGAGCCTTGACTTTAGCCTTGAAGCAAGATGCTTGAACTTGATGCAGCTTGATGTTTGAAACTTTGAATCTTGTTTGTAATCATCAAAACATTATCTTCTAGAATTCTTCTAGCATTACTCTTTACGTCCTTTGGGGCAAGCTTGACTTCCAAGAAAGTTGTTGTCAATTGTGATTCTGAATACAAGGATCATAAGTGTATTTTATACAAAAATGATTTTGGAAAAGTCAAAACATCTCCCAAACCCATTGTTTGTAACTATTGTGGACGTTCGGGTCATATTTCTCACTTATGTTTATATAAGAAAAATCATCACATGAGAAATAAAATGAAATGGGTTACAAAGGTTTCCAAGGAATCCGAGTTTAATCCTCCTGGACCCAAAATGAGATGGGTAACAAAAGTTTCTCCTTGTAACAGGTATGTAGAAAACCAATTGCCCAAGGAAAAACAAAGAGGAAATCAGAAAGTGAAATATTTCAAAATGACTCAGTGGATACCAAAAGATAGATGGAGTGACCAAACGAAGATCATGTCATCAAGACCAAAATCTTCACAAGAGGAAATGGAAAACTAACTTTGATGAAACATCAGAAAAGAAAGGGGTGGTCTAAGGCAAAAGCTTCATGGCACAAAAGGGTTGAGGTAAATAAGTCATACTCTTATTATAACGATGATTATACAAGAGCGTACCTTGACTATTCCAAGTTATATTGATTTTTAAAACAAATCATGTGTGGTAAACTTGTTTTGAAATATTCTATGTCACATGATTATCAAATCTTGGAAAAGTTGAGTACTTCATTCATAATGTGGTATCTAGTGCAAACTTGAGTTGATTAAGTTGGCATCTAAATGCATATTATGATTGAACTTGATATAACTCATAGTTATAAAGGAGCATATGATTTTGAGTATAACCTTTAATTTTCATGTGGTTCATATTAATTTCTTCAATTGCTCTAAATGTTTTACTTTGATAAATTACTAACTTGAGTGTTGGAGATATCCTGAACAATCTGTTTTGCAGGAAACAGTGTTCCAAAAGGTAAGTTGCTTACAAGCTAGATCCACCCATGGTCCCTATTATCAGAAAAATCAGTCATAGCATGAAAGGAAGCTTGGAATATGTAGAAAAAGAAGAATTCTGGAAGTTTGGGCAGAAGTAATCGATTACTCTGCAACAGTAATCGATTACCCACTAAATATTGTATCAGGTCTGGACAGTCAAAGGCAAGGAAATCGATTACAGGCCCCAGAGTAATCGATTATCTCAGCAGCATCATACAACTCACCTGAGAAGAAGTAATCGATTAAAGTCCATCAAGTAATCGATTATTGAAGTTGCATCATATACTCACTAGAGGGAAAGTAATCAATTACATCCCTGCTAGTAATCGATTAACGACATCAGAATCTGAAAAAAAAAGGAAAATCGTGTGGACCAAGTGGGCCTTGACCCAGTTGACCAGAAGGGGACCTCTTTTTGACTTTAAACCCTAGCCTTTTACTCTCTCCTTCCCCACACACGTTCTCTCTCTCCTTCTCTCTCTCTCATACATGACTTCCTCCTTCTCTCCTTCTCCTTCAACGACTTCGTCTTCTTCTTCACCATCAACAACAACCTCCATAGCCTCCTCTTCTCCAAACCAACACCATTCCCACTCAAATCTCCTTTCCCTCTCATAAACTTTCATCTTCTTCCTTCTCCTTCCTCAAAACCGAACCTCTCTTTCTTCTCCTCTCCCATCGGCCAACCTCCATTAAACCACCACCAACCACCACAAATCACCCTCCCAACCACCTTTAACCTCCTCTTTAACCTTCAACCTTCCCTCACCATTGCAAACCCTTGGTTTAACTCGGTTCACGATTCAACTAGTGTGCAACACGGTTCACCATTCTTTGTTTGGTTCAACAATGTTCTGGTTCAGTGGTTCACAGGTTTAGGGTGCTTCGGTTCAGCTTATATGGTTCAGTTCGTTTCCGGTTTTGTGAGTCTTGGTTCAGTGCTCTTCGGTTTGCTTCTAGTTCAGCAGTGGTTCATATTCAGTTCAGTGGATTCGGTTCAGTCTCTCTCTTCGGTTCAGGTTTGTCTATGACTTCTTCTCCACTCTAGGCTCTGTATTGCTACTTGGTATATTACATGATCTTGGCTACTGAATCCTGGTTGATTTGTTGGGTTATTGGCTATAGTAGTGCATGTTATTGTAGTAGTAGCATTGTCATTGCATCTATGATCTCAGAATATTCAGTTGTTCCAATCTGCATATCTGGGCTGTGTAGTTTTGGTCAAGGTTGTACTAGTATCTGTCTGTTATTGATCTGAATACATGGCTAGTAGAAGAAAAAAAAGAAGGGCTCAAATTGTTGTGTCTGAGGATGATGAGCCATCACCTCCCGTTACTCGTGCTCCTAAACCATCACGATCTAGATAGACTGAGGCTGGTCCATTTGGTCCTGGACCATCTGTTGTGCCTCAACCAATAGCTCTTGAAAAAATACAATCGTTGGTTCTCCAGTGCTGCTCAGATTATTGATTTTGAGAAATACTTTGCAGCTTGTACTGTTATCTATCCTAGATTTTTGGATGCGGAGACTTTTGATGATGAAGACTGAAATCTGCCTGCCGTGATGCTTCTAAAAGAAAAGGAATTATTTGAATTTAGCACCATCGGTGGAGATTTTTATGAAGATATGGTTAGAGTGGTTTACATTAATCTGAGATGGGATTCTGAGGAAAAAGTGCTATATTCTAAAGTCAAAGGAAGAAAAATAACAATTACCTTGGATATCTGGAAGAACATCACTCGCCTTCCCATGGACGGAGTTTACTTCACTAGTTCTGGTAATGATAGCCTATGGGGTGATGAATTCAATAAGAAAGATCCAAAAGAAGAATTTATTGATCCAAACATCCTAACTGGTAAGGCCATGACTTCTGGAACTTGAAGTTTGTGTACCGAGTGCTGCATTTCATCCTCAACTATTGCTTGATTTCATGTCAAGGAAACTACTTCAGGGTTATGGACACATATTATATCATTCTCTGGGCTTGGTTTCACAACAAACCCATTAATTGGGGTTGGTATGTATTGAATCACTTGACTGAAACCGCCAGCAAAGTGTGTCGCTCAATCGACCGTGACATGAAATTGAAAACAACTCACCTTCCCTATGCCACCTTGATCACCCATATTCTTAAGCGTTTCTGAGTCCCATTGAATGGAGAGTCGAGGACTCCTCCTAATGCTGATATGCGCATGGACTCCAACTTTCTTGGAAACATGGGTTGGGTCAATATGGAAGGAAGAGGTTGGGTTCCAAAGACTATGCGGCGAGAGCAAAAGTCAGCCAATGGCAATGACCCTGAAGAGGAAGAAGATCAAGAACAAGCACCGACGCATGATCCCGATCTCCCACCTTTGCAAACTATTCTGCCACCGGACCACATTCCTCCATATATGCAGAGTTTTATGGATGATGTTAGGGGTTTATATGCGAAGATCTGACGACCACATGCACTCAGTTGATTCTCGTTTCGCTCAGCTTACCTTCGATATGCAACAAATGAATGTGAACATGGAAGCTATGCAACGGGATATCTATGACTTGAGGCATCAGCATCGGGAACCCTTCACTAGTGGTTTTTAGCTTGTGGCACCTCACCCTGACTCTATCTGATCTTTCTTTATTGCTATTTGAACTATATCACCTTTATGCTATTGTCTCTAACCCCCAAGGATTATATTTGTTGATCTATTTATGTTTCTGTTTTGGTATTGCTATTTCCGGTATAACTCAGGATATTTTGGTTATTTTGGTTTTGACTCATGACATTGGTTATTATGGTTATTCGTTGTTTATGTCATATGTTGTTCTTATTGTCATATGTTATACCACCCTTTTTTATGAAGTCAAAAGAGGGAGAGAAAAGCAGTGCAAAACAGGAGAAAAAAGCAACAGGTTCTGGACAGGTTATAGGTTCATGAATTCAGGGGGAAAGATTAGCAAAGGCTTATCATATGTTCAGGGGGAGCTGAATGCTCTTTATACGTTCAAAGCATGATATTGCTTATCATATTATTAGCTTGTCATATTATATCGTGTACTAACCTTTGTTTTGCAGGAAGTGTTTGTCATCATAAAAAAGGGGGAGTGTTGAAGTTCATGTTTCCCCATGATGATGTTTTGATGATGACAACACAATATAATAACATGTGATTGAACACGTTTAGGTACATTGATGATGCAAGGAGTTTATTCTCTATTGAAGAATCTAGTCTCTTAGGGCTTAGTGTTTTATGTAAAGCGATAATTAGTCTAAGACACTGAAGTTCATTTTTTAAATATTGCTAAGTTATGATGATGATGCTTTTCGTTTTGAAAATTAGAAGAAGTATCTTTTTAAAACCTTAGCTCCTGGAAAAGTATTTTGTGAAAACTCTTTTATGAAAACCTTTGGTTACAAACCTTTTATGAAAATCTAATTTTATTCTGGAGTAATCGATTACCATTCAGAAATAATCGATTATCTTCTACAACATTTGTAACCAGAGAGTACGTAATGGATTATTTAGCTTCTTGTAATGGATTACTTCCTTGGACTGGTCATCTAAGTGTATGTAATTGATTACTTGAAGATAATAATCGATTACATTTATTGGTACAACATTTTTAGCAATCAGTATGTAAGTAATCGATTAGTCTGACCAAAGTTATCGATTACTGATGATGCAACTTTTGAAAAACTTTACTAGATAGCAGGTAATCGATTACCCTTTCCCAAGTAATCGATTACTCAAATTCAAATTTTGAAAAACATGCTGAAATCAATTTGATTCTCAGAATGATTTATTTCCTATTCTGGGTGATCACGTTTTCTAATTTAGGCACTCTTCTTCTACATTTTGAATTGACACACTCTCTCATAGACACACCTCTCATATCTCTTCATCTTTTCAAAAATCATTTTGTTGGAGAAAATTATCATCATCATCATCTTCTATCTTTTCTAAAAATTAAAAGAACTTTGAGTGTGCTTTAGTCTAATCTTTGCTATAGGACTTTATTGTTGTATCCGCTCTATCTAGAGTGCATCATTGTTAGTTGCACATTTTTCTTCGTGCAAACCAATTTTTGTAAGGGGATTGTTAACCCTTAGTGATTAGGGAGTGTTATCCCTTAGGTTGAACGTGTGTCGCGTTCTTAGGGCGAGAACCCTTGTGTTGGGTAGTTCTAGACGAACGGTGGGTCACCTAGTAGTTAGGCTATCAGTTAAATCTAGGAAGGGTCTTCCTAGTTGTTTTTGAGATCCCTAGCGAAAGGAGGTTCCTTGTAGCTTGCGGGGCGCTCTGGTTGTATTCGGGGACGCGTGGCGTCTTTGGTTTATTGAAAAGCTCAAGTGGGTCGCTTGAGGACTGGATGTAGACCTTTTGCAAAACCAGGATAAAATCTTCGGTGTACATTTTCTCTATCCCTTATCTCTTTTCTTTTTGTTGCGTTTTTATTTTTTCTGACTATTTTATTTTCGCAATGTCAATAATTATTTTAATGTTTTAAAGTTACTAGCACGAGATTTGATTTTATTGTTGTTTATCTATTCAATCTCGTGAGTAATAGTTTTTGTATAATCATATTGTTAATATATAATTTTCGTTTGTGCAAAAACGTTTTTCAAGGGTTCTTCAAGTCTTCCGCTGTTTAAAACTCTTTAATCTTTTTAAGAACGTTTGAATCGATCGTTTTTCAATGTTTTTATAAACACCCAATTCACCCTCCCTCTTGGGTGACGGCTGCCAATCCTAACAATAATTCTAACAACTTCGACTAGCAACATGGCCTCGTGGCCATATGCTAACATGTAAGGTGTCATACCTGTGGCCTCATTTGGGGAGTTACAAATGGCCCACAATGCTGGTGTCAATGCCTCATGCCAATTTCGTGGCTACCCTGTGATTTGCTTTTGGATGATATTGATAATCCATTTGTTGGCTGCTTCGGCCTGACCATTTGCTTGGGCATAATAGGGTGTCAAAGTTAACAACTTAATTCTTCTTGATGCCAGATATCCTTTTAACTTACTTCCCATAAAAATAGAAGCTTGGTCGGTAGTTATTGTTTTAGGAATCCCAAATCGACACACGATATGGTCTTCGATGAAATCGGTAACTTGCTCTTGCTCGACTTTCACCAAAGGCACAGCCTCTACCCACTTGGTAAAGTAATCCACTCCCACTAGGATCCTTGTATGCCCTTTTCTAGAATTGGAGACAATCTCACTAATAACGCCGAGTGCCCATCCTCTGAAAGGCCAAGGTTTAATAATCGAATGTAACTCGCTTGACAGGACGTTTTGGATATAGCCATGTTTTTGGCATTCTTCACATGATTTTGCAAAGTTCATACAATCTAACACTAGAGTAGGCCAGAAAACCCTTTGCCTTCGGAGTAACCATTTCATCTTATCTCCTGCTTGATGTGCTCCACATATCCCTTCGTGTACTTCCGCCAAGGCCACAAAAGCATCTTCTTTATCAAGACATACTTCCAGGTTTTCGTCGATTGATTTATGGTACAAGTCTCCTCCTAGCATAGTGAACTTAATAGCTTTTAACTTCAAACTTCGTTCAGCGTCGGGGGACGGATTCGTCAAATAGTCAGCTATGGGCTTTCTCCAATCGTCGGTCGATGCCAATGCATTCACCATAACTTCTCTTTCATGAGGAGGATAAAGCAATTCTTTGGTCTGAATCAGTTTGTCCAATACTTTCCTCGACACACGGTACTTGGACGCGACTTGGGCCAAGTGATTGGCCTTTTGATTATGATGTCAATATATATGTTCGACAGACACATCATCAAATTGACACATCATTTTTCGTGCCATGGTACAATATCTTGCCAATCTTGGGCTCAAACATTTATACTCATTGACCAATTGTTTAATAATTAGCTGAGAATCTCCTTTGATAGCCACATTTTTGGCCTTAAGGAAAATTAGAATTTCAAGGCCAACTATGATGGCCTCGTACTCTGCTTCGTTATTGGAACATTGATATTTAAAGCTGAACATGAATTCAGTAGGAATCCCGTCAGGGGATACAAGAAAAATTTCGACTCCTGCCCCTTTTTTGTGTGATGACCCGTCAAAATACATAGTCCAAGGTCTTAGTCCGACGTAATCGACAGATAAAGCCATATCTTAACATGGATGATCTGCCAAAAAGTCGGTCACTGCTTGGCCTTTGACGGCTTTTAATGGGACATATTGGAGTGAAAACTCTGTTAATGCCAAGGTCCATTTGCCAATCCTACCATGGATTATTGGCTTGGATAGCATATATTTAATCACATCAGACATCGACAAAACCAAAACATGAAAACTTTTCATATAATGCTTATGTTTTGTACAAGAAAGATAGAGTGCTAAGCACAATTTCTCTATAGCACTATACCGTGTTTCAGCATCATTCAACACTCTACTTACATAAAACACAGCTCTTTTCTACACCATTTTCATTCTCTTGAGCTAACATGCTTCCTATAGTGTAATCAGAAGCTGATATGTACAATTTTAATGGAAACCCAGGTCGGGGCGGCATCATGACTGGTGGTGTCGTCAAGTACCGCTTCAAATTGTCAAACGCTGCTTGTTGGTCTGGCCCCCAATTGAACTCTTCACCTTGTTTCAGCCTCACAAGAGGCGAAAAGGCTCTAGTCCTTCCTGACAAATTTGATATGAATCTTCTCAAATAATTTACTTTGCCAAGGAATGGTTGTACCCCTTTCTTGTTCGTCGGAGGTGATGCTTCCAAGATTGCCTTGGCTTTGTTTTTGTTGACTTCGATGCCCCATTTCTATGGACAAGAAACCCCAAAAATTGACCAGCTGTAACTCCAAAAATGCATTTGATGGGATTCATCTTCAGGTTATGCTTCCTCATCCTGTCGAATGCCTTTTTCAGGCTTTCCAAATGCTCTTCCCGAGTCTTCGACTTGATCGCCACGTCATCGATGTATACTTCTAAGAACTTGCCGATCATATCATGAAAAATCAGATTCATTGGTCTCTGGTAGGTGGCTCTTGCATTCTTGAGTCCGAATGGCATCATCACCCATTCATAGGTTCCAATAGCACCAGGACATCTAAACACAGTTTTCGACACGTCGCCTTCAGCGATGAAGATCTAATTGTATCCTGAAAAAGCATCTAATAAACTCATTACCTCATAGCAGGACGCTGAGCCTACCAACATGTCTGCTATCGACATAGGATATTCGTCTTTTGGTGTGGCAGAATTTAGATCTCTGAAATCGATACAAAGTCGCATCTTTCCATTCTTCTTTACTATTGGGACTATATTTGCCATCCACTCGACATACCTTGCCATTCTTATAAACTTTGCTTGCAATAGCCTTTCGATTTCTTCCTTGATCTTGAGGACCACCCTAGACGCAAAGCGTCGAACAGCTTGCTTGATTGGCTTGTGATAGGGCCGTAGGGTCATCCTATGTTCCACCAATTCTCTGTCGAGCCCTGGCATTTCATCATACTCCCACGCAAAGAAATCTTTATTTTCTTTGATGAGATTAATGAGTTTCTCCCTGAATTCTTCCTTTCAAAATGAACTTACATAAATGGGTTTCGGCTCTTCAGCCGTTCCCAAATTTATTTCGTCCCTAGGATCTTCACTGATGAATTTTGGTTCTTCTTCCGTCCATCCTCTTTCCAATCCCAAAGAACTGTTGTCAACTATACAATCCTGGAATGCACCTGATTGAATGGTGCATTGCATTCTGTCGGCCACGTAGACCGACAACCTTTCTAGTTGCTTGTCAATCATTATTACTGGTTGAGGGCTGCTGCTCGATGGCCTTGTCAACCTCCACCAATGAAATCCCATAGTTCTCCACTAAGCATTTCTCCACTATGGGTTTCTGAAATTGTTCAGCATCAAGTCGGATTGGCTTGATACTCGGATTGTACACCTTGAAGTCCACGTGCATTTGTTGCATGTAGCAAGGACTATTGTCAGCTGCTATAACTTCAACCTTATTCTCTTGCTTTTGATGGGTTGTAGAGGGAACGACCCCCACTGCATGAATCCAATCTCTTCCAAGCAATAGATTATAACTTGCTTTGGTCAGGAATACCACGAACAAGGTATCTCGTACCACGGATCCGACTTCAATCTTCAACATCGTGACTCCATGCGACTGGGAAATATTCCCAGTGAAACCGGCTATGACAACATTTTTCGGTATCAGATCAGCATCCAGCTTTCCCATTCTCATAAACACATTCCATGGCAGAATATTAACAGCTGCACCCCCGTCTACCAGAACCCTATTCAAAGGTTTTCCGTCAACAATGGTCTTGATATGCAATGGCCTCAGGTGTTCTCTCTTGCTTTCTTCCAAGGGTTCAAACTGTGCAATATGGCTAATATCAATCTCCAAATGAACCTTGTCAAGGAGGAAAAGGCATTCAGGCAAATCAGGTATTTCATCACTCAAATACGAATCATCCGACCCGTCATTGTCTCCTTCTTCGACTCTGACTTCATGCACTCCTTGAAAGTCAAAAGGCAACCCTACATTGTTGATTGAGAGGCTGGTGATTTCCTTGCTTTGTGCATCCACCATGTCTTGATCAGTCACAATGATATCCAAACTATCGTCAGAACTCGCACCACATGATTCGTCCACCTGGTTAGACCCCTCGTCTTTCCTAGCCCATTGCATCTTCTTCTTATAGCTTTGTCGACCCTTAGCCGTAATCGGCTTTGCTACTGGGACCAAACATCCCTTGTTGTTCATGGGCACTTCCTTGATATTTACCTCTTCAGCTTCCTTCTTGCAGAAACGTTGAAGTCTTCTTTTTGGGTCCTTGTTAAGCCTTCATAGACTGAACTTGGTGCTGAGTCCGGTTCCATGCCTAGTTCTTGTTTTTGTCCTCTTCTGTACTGAGTGACCCGATCATGCAAAGGTGACCTTGACGGGCGCCTCCCATAAACTCTCCGACTTCGGGAAGGTCGATGGTCCTCACGGGACATTTCTTGTCGGACATACCTCCCTTCTTGCCCCCTTTTGGCTCTTAATTTCCTCGTCAAGTCTTTTCTCTTCATCTCCCTTTCTCTCCTTGATGCAGCTGTTTCATCATAAATCATTTGGCATCTTGGGCAGATTCGAAGATCCTCATACTGTTTCCTGTCGTAGAATTGTTCAAACGATTCACCAGCTTTTGGGAAAACTTCAGTGTCATGAGCCAAAGTAACCACATTGATGGGAATTACCCCCTGGGTCTCGACTTCATTAACCTCCTTCTGAAATGGATCGGTATCGATCTTCATTTCTTTTTCCAAGAACTTCAATCTTCCTTTGTCGAGTCCTTGCTGAACTAAATCCCTGAAAGCAAAGCAATCATTTGTATTGTGAGTACAATTGTTATGATACTTACAATACTTTCTTCATTTCAATTCATCTTTTTTCAACAATTTATGACCTTCAGGTAATTTAATCTGTTTATCCTTTAATAACATGTCAAAGACTTGTTCAGTCCAAGAAATGTCAAAAGTGTATGTTTTCTTATACATATTCTCATTAAGAGGTTTCCAATGCCTCAAGGCATGACACGTGTAGGGTTTTCCTTATCCTAAATCTATTGTGTCTACCTCTGAGCCAATGTCGAATGCCTCCCTGTTGGGAAGCTGAGGATATATGTAATGGATTCATTATCTCTTGAGAACTTTGGAATCTTTCCCCTTAACCTTTTCTTCTCTTAGATTCTCAATTTTTTGTATACATGCGGCTAATTGGGCTAAATCTAACAAGTGTTGTGTGGCCAGTTTATTCCTAACGTGGTTCTCTAATCCAGCCACCGCCATTTTCACTACTTCAGATTCAGGGATCGGAGTAAAACATCTACTCCTCATTTGCCTAAAACGTGACAAGTAATCGTCAATGGGTTCTCCAGCAAATCTATTCACACTCAATAGATCCGTTAAGGCAACCTTTAATTCGCCTCTATAGAACTGTTCATGGAAGGATCTTTCTAATTGAGCCTATGCATGAATTGAATTAGACCTCAATGTCGAAAACCATGAGAATGCATTTTTCGTTAAGGAACTGGGAAATAGCAGCATTTTAATTTGATTGCCTCGTCAGCGGCTAAGTCACCCAATTCAATGGTATAACGTGCTACATGTTCGACAGTAGATTCTGCCGTCTCTCCTGCAAACTTCGACAGCTTGGGCACCTTAATTCCTCTTGGAATTTCAGCATGTTGCACCCATTCAGGAAAAGGTGAATTGAAACCTGGCTGGTTAGCCAAGCCTATGTTGAAACCTATCCTATTCAATGCTTGTTCGACCACACGGTTTACATCATCTGGTTCGATCCGAGTCTCTCTTCCTTGTCAGAGCAAGTGCCTCACCAAGTTCTGCCTGGCTAAAGCTGCTTGGAGATCCTCCCTTCTTTGCATAAATGAAACTTAAGTCGGATTCTGCACATATTGCAACGTTTCGACAGCAGGATGGAAAGTCACTTGAGGATTTTCGACCACTATGTTGCTTGTTCCTGCACTGAAAGGTGGATTAGTACGAACATTCTCCCACGAAGTTGTTACTCTACCGTCTTGTTGTGGTGACAGAATTCGAGCAAAATGTCGCATGTCTTGACCGTCAGGATACCCTTGTACCAAAATCGGGCTTTGTAATGCTCTATGATCTCCATGTGGAGTCATGACGGACTCCTTGTGCTCATTCTCATCGACACCCAACACTTGGTTCAACCTCTTCATGTACTGAGCAATTTTTTCACAAGTTTCATTTGTTACCAACATCGCCGGGTTGATCACAGAACCTAACTGAGCCGGGAAAGCCATGTTAGTGGCCCCGGTAGTTGCATTAAAACTTCCGACATAACTATTCAAAGGCCATGTTAATGTCGACCCTGGAACAAAACCAAGTGGCAAACCATATGGACGAATTTGACTTCCATTTTTCGAGTTATTACCAAAGGCAAAGCCACCAGTCACATTGCCCCTATTAGGGCCATTTTTTGGACGTTGAATTACCGTTACTACGGTAGATTCTACAGCAGAATTGCTTCCTCTAGATGCTTGAGAAGTACTAACAGGAGCAGTAACCATCTCAATTTCCGAAATAACAATGGCCTGATGGCCACTTTGGCTTGCATTAGCCATTGAAGAAGAAAGTGGCAGAGTAGTGCCACTTCTCAAACGCATACACTTGGATACAAGTTACTCTGAACCTGTCCCACTGGGCGTGCCAATTTGTTTGGGGGGTTTTCATTCGACGCTTGTTGAATTGAGAAAGTGCGTGGGGTGTGGGTAACGACAGGTTATGTGGTAATCTTGTAAGGGAACTTGACTGTATTTTTGGTTTTTTTTGTATTTTTTTTCTTTTTTGGGTTGAACAAGTAAACGTCCGTGAAAGCGTTAAAATTGACGGAAACGTAAACCGACGCTAAGAACGCAACGCGGGAAATGTAAACGGAAAGTGATTAAGGTTGCAGAAATTAAATGTGGGAATTTAAAGTTGCAGGAATCAGAGTGCAACTAAATAAAGTGCTGGAATGTAAAGGGATTACATTGAATTAGAAATTGGAATGTAAAGAGTTTGCATTGAATGAAAAAAGGTGAGGTTTTTACAAAGGCGTTTTCTCCGTCAATCTGCTCTGGTTAGATGTGTAGGATAATTGCCAATGTGCCAACCTCGATTACAAACAAAGGACTTCCTATTTATACCCTAAGGAATCCACTTAGTTAATCCTACTCTATTCGGCACGTTCTGCACAACCGCAGCAGCCACGTTCTAAATAACTACCCACTTAGTAACCCCCCCACGATGTAACTGCCCACATCGTGGCGTCGTACTTTAGGGATATCTTGTCGAGCTTCTTGATGACACATTCACTGGGAACCATTCGGCGAGCATCTTTCTTCGACTGAAATCATGCAACTTAGACCCTTGTCTAAGTCTCTTTGTTGTCTTTTCAGAGCAGCTATCGGATTGTCGTGCCCCTGCCTCTTGGTTCAGGGATGTTTGTCGACATCAAGCTCCTTTCGACATCAGGTCATAATGCTTCTGCCGATATAGACCTTTGACGTGATGTCGGCATCTAATTGAATCCATCCTCATAGATATCGGTAACACGATCTCTGATTTGACGGTGTTTCATTCACCGACTAGCCAAATGACCTGTCGACGATCTCTCTTGGCAGATTACCATTAGAGGACTTTTCCTTTCCCTCATTAAATGGAAAGACACACAAAATCTCACCTTGAGAAGGTACAAACTTTGGGCCAGGGAAGATTACTAGGTTCCACCAAGGCTTATGTATCAAACTAAGTGTGCCCTCCAATTCAGGCTTTTTACACCAGCTTGAAACACAAGAAGTGATCCCTATGTAATCTCCCATGTTTGGTCTTTCGCTATTCATGGGGAAAAAGAGGGTATTTGGAGTAAAGATTTTCCCATTTTGTCTCCAACTCCCGAATCCCTTAATCTCACATGTTTGTTCCTTTATTATCTCAGACCATCTTGGTTTCGAATAATTTCTCTTCTTTCCAGAATTCATGAATGATCGAGGCCGTACCCGATCAAAATAAAAGGTGTTTATTCTGTAGTACTAGGAAGGTGATCCTAGGTCGTTTCCCAGCGAATATCGGTCTAGGCAAAGTATCAAACACGTAGTGTGCAGTAAAATGGGGGGGTTTTGTGTGTGACAAATGTGAATAACAAAACATAAACAGAATATAAAAACTAAGAAAATCAGAAACAAAAGCGGGCAAACCCCTTTGGCTACGTACACTACTCAATCCTAGCTCACTAAAGATCGATTCCTCTCCTCTCCTCTGTCCAACTCGTGATAACCAAATACTAAGCGAAAATTCAGTTATCACTCCAAACCCTAACTTCTAATTAAGCATCAGAAACCAAAATTGGAGTTTTTACGAGTTAATACAAATTCAGCAATTATATTCATGTATTATCTCTACGAAATGGAATTAAGCAAACCACTACACATCGATAAACATGAAAACAGAGAAGAGAAAACGAAATTGCATTAATAACAAGAGCTCAAGAGTAGATAATACAATACTAAAGGGATTAACCCTTGAAGTCTAGCCTTCCATGGCCATAAATGAAGAAAAACGAGTAGAAATGGGGAAGAACAAAACCCTAGCAGCCACCACCACTTGGGAGAGCCAAGAGAGAAGTTCTAACCTAGAGAGAGAGTGAGAAATCTGAAATGAAAGTGTGTTCTTTGGGGTTACACGAATTTCCCCTCTTTAGTTATGAAAATGGGCTTAAAACATGGGCCCAAGTCCTAAGAAACACTATTCTGAAAATTACAATTAAAAACGGAGCTAAATGCAAATTACAATCTTCACTTCAATGCTTCAATCTTCATTTCCAAACTTCCCAAAGTGTCCTTGTGCCAAATATTACCTGAAAATAGAAATAGAATTAATTAGGCTAAATAATCCCAAATTAAACAATATTCGGAATATTAGTCCAATAAACTCAAAATCACTAAATCAAGCTAATCAATGTCAAATGGGCAACAAGTATCAATAATAGGAGTAAAATAATGTAAGGAATAATGGGAAATAAAATGCTCATCAATGAAACCGGGCCATTGCTATTTCCATTTTCTCTCGTGGCTTCGAAAGTTTCTGAAGTAGAGTTTTTATAGCCATAGAAGACATTAAATGCTGATGTGATTGCCCTTTCGTTCCCAATGTTGACATGACTTTTCTGACTTCCTTTTTCTCATGCCACCATCTCCTTTGACACGAACCTCTTCTTCCGTCTTTCCCATTTTTGTCGATACACATACACGTCCTTCGAAGTCACTTTTAAGTCGTAAGACTTAAGTACACCTCCTTCGACATCACCTATGTTGTCAACACTTTCTTGCTTTGTTGAATTTGACTGCTTGTCAAGAATACACGTTCACTTCCGTCGAAGTCACTTTTAAACACTTCGTTTAAGTACACTTCCGTCAACGTCACTTATGCATCCGACACTCTTGTACTTTTGTCGATTTCAACTTCCAGTTAACACCAAGAAAATTGAAAAAAAAATCACTTTTTCAAGATCCTTATCAATATGAAGCAGAATCTCACATTGCGTTATCGTCAGAATCTTAGTTTTGTATCCGATACTTCAAGGAGATACACACATGTGAAAGACGTAGCTTTAAAACAAAGTATTATGAACTTGTTTTTGTTCTTTCAACTTGTTTGACTCATTTAATTTTTCACGTTTTTTTCTTTAAACAACAACAAACCACCATAACTTCTTTTCCAATTTTTTTTTTTCTTATTTACTTCTATGATGAGGTCCTATATGGTTCTTTAGCCCCAAAATTGTCATTGTCAGCAGGATCAATATTTAGTTATTATCCTTACTTTTTTATCAAAATCTTCCTTATTTCGTTCTTTACTTCCTATTTCCTTCCTTGACCTTTTTCCCATATCTCATGCTCGTATACATCCTTTTCTCCTCTTTGATTTGCCCTTGGAACAGGGAAAGAAGCAAGGCTTTTTCCTTCTTTTACTTCTTGTTGTCCTTATTATTATCATAATAGTCCTTATCAGTTATGATAAATCTC
The DNA here is from genome assembly GCA_037953625.1 of Crotalaria pallida. Lineage (NCBI taxonomy): Eukaryota > Viridiplantae > Streptophyta > Magnoliopsida > Fabales > Fabaceae > Crotalaria > Crotalaria pallida. Next base: position 42,637,806 of record CM075650.1, on the reverse strand, counting down.
CCTCATTTACTAATTTACTAATTTACTAAATTCACAAGAGACCAATAATGTGAAGCGCGGGAAATTTCTTTATATATATATATATATATATATATATATATATATATATATATATATATATATATATATATATATATATATATATATATATAACTCGATGAGTTGGTATTCATGCACGTTACTTTGAAATTATTATTATCCCCCTTATTTCGTTTACCTTCAGTTTTCAATGGTTTTAAGACAAAGCATATTAAAAGTTGTTTACAAAAAAGAGCATAGAGTAAATAATCAATTTAGTAACTGAAGCTAAATTGAAAGATTGCATTTCCATCAATTTAATTCTTAGCAAAGATATTTGTCATTAACACAGTCATTTACAGGTTAATTGTGTCATCAATTTAATCGTTGTATCATCAATTTAGTCTCCTAAAAATATTTACAATTAATATAATTCTTCAAAAATCAATTGTGCTACTACATTATTCCCTCTTTATTGCTCCATTATATATCAATTGGACAGTACTTACATGACACATTAAATAAAAAAATTACAAAAATAAAATTACAAAAACTCAAATAGATATATAAACAAACATAATAACCAAAAAAAAAAAAAAAAAAACAACCACTACATCCCAATCTTCTCCGTAGGAATGCCCATAGAGCTAGGAATGTGCATGTGTTATTATTACTTCTAATTTTATTCTCCATCCCCATTTTCTGCTCCATCTCGAATTCCCCTTTGCAATTTTATTTTTCATTCAAATTTATTCAAGGAGATTTTCTTCCCATCCCCCTAATGGTCTTCAAAGAGAATTTCTTTTTCATCTCCATCCCTATAGAAAAAAAAATTCTCTGTCCCCAGGACCCAAATGGTCAGTCCCCCATGGAGATCCTCAATAATAATGGGTGCAAATTGTCATTCTTACTTCTAACACTACAAGTGCTTCACTTCCAACTCAAGCGAATATGTGTTGCATATTTGGGTTTTTTTATTATTATATTTATTTTTTATTTAAATTTTTATAATTTTTTATTTAATATGTCACGTAATAAACACTACTGTTGAATTGCTCTGTAATGGAATAATACAGAGGGACTAACTTGGTGGCACAATTGATTTTTGAAGGACTATATTGATGTCAAAAATATCGTTGGGGGATTAAATTGGTGATATGGTTGATATTTGAGGGACTAAATTGATAACAAATATCTTTAAGAGACTAAATTGATGACAAAGCAATCTTTGGAGAAGTAAATTAACTATTAAATAAAAATAAATAAAATAGGAGTAGCCAATACGTACAAAATAAATGAGTGACACTAATTTAAACTCAATCAATTATATTACTCTCTTCCACAATAAAAAAATGATATAAAAATTGAAAAAAAATATTGTCCCAAATTAAAATCACAATAATAACTTGTATATTATAATGATGCAGATTGGATAGTCAATGAATAATAAATTGAATTATTGGAAAAATAATTAATTAATTTTTTTAGAAAAGCATTAAAATTATATTATCTTATTTCTTTTCATTTTTTTAAAAAGATTTTACAGTATTTTTTTTTGATGGAGGAAGGATTATTTAAAAGTTGAAAACAATTTTTATTTTACATTTTAAATTTCTTTGAACAATGGGAAACATGACAAACAAAATAAAAGTTAAATACATAATATGAATTTAAAGAAGTCAATTACATAATGGTCTTTTTAATTAATGCACCTGGTGTATATGTTAATAAAACTTAAAAAGTAAGTGTCGGTTGAAAATTGAAACACTTAATGAATTAAGAAAATCTTCTACTGTCTTTTTAGATTTGGGCAATGATATGTTCGTATCAGACAGACGTCCCTTTTTAAGGACAAAGGTCCTTTGAAGGACTTTTAGTATGACAAGAGCAAACTCTTGATTCTACGTAACCGTTCAAACTATGTTCTAGGGATCAATACTATGTAGTTTTATCAGGCCCGTATAAATAGTGCATCAGGTGGAGAACGAGACTGATCAGTGTTGTCCCTGAGAGTAGCAAGTGATATGCCCCCTACTCTTAAGGAGACTTATGTGGTCAAGGAACTCCTTCGAGGATGGAAAGGCTCACTAGTTGGGCAATGAGTTTCGGATGGTTGATGAACCTTTGTAGATGAAACTGCCAACTTCTTTAGGCTGGAAGAGTGTGATTCTCCTATTGTTGAATTTCTCTCTGAAGAGTTTGTGTATAGTGATGGATTGTGTATACCTTGTGTTATACGTTGTGTATGATGTTATTGAGTGATGCCTCATGCCCCAACATGAGGCTGGTGTTTATAGAATGTTCATGAGATGCTATATATCCCTGATAATTCTTATATCCCTAGAGATAATTTTCGTTTATCTTATCTGTTGAGAAAATGCCTAAGCATGGGTAGTTTTGATGATTACAAAGTGCAAGTGAAGGCAAAAGTCCACAACATTGAAGCTTAGACTCAAGTTAGTCAAAAAGGGATTCTTATAAACTTGTAATGTTAAATTTACTTTTCTTAGAGTTCCTTAGGTGCTTAATGGTTAAGTCTAAGTTAGAATGAAGCTAAATCATAATCTAAAGAAAAATAGTATGAATGCTAAGTTAAATCAAAAGTGGGTGATTTTCAAAAAATAAAAGAAAGTGTTTTTCAAAAATGAAAATGAAAAGAAAGTGTTTTTTTTTAAAAATTAAAAGAAAGTGATTTTTCAAAAATAAAAATAAAAATTATTAAGAAAATATTTTTTTTAAAAATGTTTTTGAAGTCAAGAAAGTATTTTCAAATTAAAAAAAAAAAGTGTATCTGATCAAATGTATCTGGATACATCTGAAAGTATCCGGATACATTTGAAAAGTATCCGGATACATCTGAAAGTATCTGGATACTTCTTTAAAACAACAGTCAAATTTTTGAAATCAAACACGATGTATCTGAATACTTTCAAAAGTATCCGGATACAAACAGTTAAAACTATCATAAACATAGCCGTTTGCAGTCTTAACTGATATATATATGTTCCAAACGATTTCAAAACATGAGACAACGTTCTTACAACCTTCTAACACTTCTGAACTTTCTCCTAAACACGTTTTACAGAATTCTCAAGTGTTCTTCATGAATCAATTGCATTTTCACATATGATCAAGAAGAACATTCAAGTGTTGCATTGAATTTTCACAAATACCCACTTTGATATACACTTGCATTCATTCTCATTGATCTAGATTTTGATTCAGTACTAAAAGTGTTCTTAAGTAAGTTGCTAATCCACACAAGAAATGTGCAAGTATCATTGATCTTCATTGGAGTTGTTCATCCACACAACGAGGTGTAAAGTTCCAACAACAAGACATTGACAAAAGCAAATTGGTGAAAGGTTTTCATCAAGTATACTTGAAGGTTTCAAGTGGAATTGAAGAAGGTTTCTTCAAGCACAAGGTTCGCTGTGGTTCGAGGAATTGTTTGCGAAGACACAAGTTCCAAAGAGGTTCTTTGGAGAGACTAGTCTAAGGGAAAGGTTTTCTCTTACACTACTTGTACTTACAATTCTTGTTCATAGTGAAGCAAATCTCCCATCTCAGAGAGGGAGGACTGGATTAGAATTAGTGTTCGTTAACACACTAATGTGAACCAGGATAAAATCCTTGTGTTCGCTTCTCTTTCATTATCTCTTTAAAATTCCGCGCGCTTAATTTTCATATATTTAAGTATATGTGTTTTAAATGTTTTTACTCTGATTATTTTAAAGGCCTTAGTAAGCGATAAATTTTTAATTGGTGAAGATTCGTACTCTTCACCTATTCACCTCCTTTATAGGGATTAGTACTACCCGCTTGTTTTCCAACAAGTGGTATCAGAGCTCAGTCGGAAACGATCGAGCATAACTGCTTTTCCGTACGATCCTTAGTTTGGTAAACAATGGGTTCTAGTAATCCCTTTTGTGGTGAAGGTTCTTCCATTAATCGCCCCCTATGTTTTCGGGCGAAGGTTACACCTATTGGAAGGTTAGGATGAAAATCTTCATTGAAGCAATAGATGTAGAAATTTGGAATGCTATAGAAAATGGCCCTTTTGCACAACAACATAAGGTTAATGACTCTATCCTTGATAAGCCCAAGGGGAGTTGGAATGATGATGATAAGAAAAAAGTAAGTTATGATTTGAAAGGAAAAAATATCATTACATCTTCTCTCTCATATGACGAATTCTTTAGGGTCTCTCAATGTACTAGTGCCAAACAAATGTGGGACACTTTACAAGTGACTCATGAAGGTACTAGTGAAGTCAAAAGGGCTAGATTAAATGCCCTTATGCATGAATATGAACTGTTTAGAATGTTTCCCAATGAACCAATTTCGAATATGCAAAAACGGTTTACACATATTATAAATCATTTACTTGCTCTTGGCAAAACTTTTATTGATGGTGAAATTATTAACAAAGTTTTGAGATGTTTAGACAGACAGTGGCAGCCAAAGGTTACAGCAATAATGGAGTCAAAGGATCTTAGTGATATGGACCTAGCCACTTTGTTCGGAAAACTGCAAGAGCACGAAATGGAATTGGGAAGGCTAAAAATGCATGAAAATTCGGACATGTGCAAAAAGGATAGTGTTTCATTCAAGATGCTGCAGACTCTTGAAGAATTATCCAATGATGAAAATTCAGATTCTGATATCGACGATGAGACCATGGAGCTTTTAGTTAGTAAATTCAGCAAGTTCCTTAAGAATAGACAACAAAGAAGTCAAAATGAAGGAACTTCAACAAGAAAGTCTCCAAAGGACAAAATTCAATGTCATGAATGTGGTAATATAGGTCATGTGAAAATTGAATGTGCTGCATATCTCAAGAGAAAAGAGATTGACAAAAAGGAAAGCAAAGGATTCAAATCCAAGAAGGCTTATATTGTATGGGATTTGCCTGAAAATTCAGAGAAGCAAGATGCTAGCAGTTCAGATGAGGAGGAATTGGTTAATAATTTGTGCTTAATGGGAAAGTTTGATGAAGAAAATTCATCAAGCATAGAATCATCTGAGTCAATGAACTCCAAACGGGTAACATATTCTGACTTCGACTCTGATTCTGAAAATTCAACTTATAATGAACTATATGAATCTTATGTAGAAATGTATAAGGAATTAAGGAAGCTAGCTAAAATTAACATTGAAAGCAAGAGGATTATCTTGGAGTATGAGACTAAAATTTTAGAAATGTAAAAATTTATCGATGAACTTCAACTCCAAAATGAAACTCTTGATCTCATTTATTCAAATGCTTCTTGTGATTGTGAACTAAAAACTAATCCTATTACCGATTGTGAAAGTTGCAAGCATTTTGAAAAGGAAGTACACAATTTGAAAACTAAGCTTGCAAGCTTCACTAAAGGTGATATGCACTTAAGCAATTTAATTGCCAATCAAAGAGGAAATACAAATAAAACTGGTTTGGGATATCGAAAACCCAAAAACTGCAATTACAACAAGTTGGTATCATTTTCAAATGTCTATTACTCTAAAACACCAACTTGCCATTATTGTGGAATTTTTGGGCATACTTCAAATACTTGTAATATTAAACTTAAAGGTATTCCAAATGGTTCATTTGTATGGATTAAGAGAGGGTTTGATCCTAATGCTAATCAATTAGGTACCCAAGTTACCTAAAACATGCAAGGTATTTTTGGCTTAACATTAAGGGGGAGTGAGCTCAAATGTTAAGGGGGAGAAGATTTATAATTTTGTTGCCTATTTATATAACTCTCTTTTTGATTATGCCAAAAAGGGGAGAAGGTATGTTGTTGACTTTTGCAGGTTGATTGAAGCTTCTTATTATTATCTAATTATCTAATGCACGCACATACTAAGGGGGAGCACAAATCAACAAAGTTTGTCATCATCAAAAAGGGGGAGATTGTTGAGAAAATGCCTAAGCATGGGTAGTTTTGATGATTACAAAGTGCAAGTGAAGGCAAAAGTCCACAACATTGAAGCTTAGACTCAAGTTAGTCAAAAAGGGATTCTTATAAACTTGTAATGTTAAATTTACTTTTCTTAGAGTTCCTTAGGTGCTTAATGGTTAAGTCTAAGTTAGAATGAAGCTAAATCATAATCTAAAGAAAAATAGTATGAATGCTAAGTTAAATCAAAAGTGGGTGATTTTCAAAAAATAAAAGAAAGTGTTTTTCAAAAATGAAAATGAAAAGAAAGTGTTTTTTTAAAAAATTAAAAGAAAGTGATTTTTCAAAAATAAAAATAAAAATTATTAAGAAAATATTTTTTTTAAAAATGTTTTTGAAGTCAAGAAAGTATTTTCAAATTAAAAAAAAAAAGTGTATCTGATCAAATGTATCTGGATACATATGAAAGTATCCGGATACATTTGAAAAGTATCCGGATACATCTGAAAGTATCTGGATACTTCTTTAAAACAACAGTCAAATTTTTGAAATCAAACACGATGTATCCAAATACTTTCAAAAGTATCCGGATACAAACAGTTAAAACTGTCATAAACATAGCCGTTTGCTGTCCTAACTGATATATATATGTTCCAAACGATTTCAAAACATGAGACAACGTTCTTACAACCTTCTAACACTTCTGAACTTTCTCCTAAACACGTTTTACAGAATTCTCAAGTGTTCTTCATGAATCAATTGCATTTTCACATATGATCAAGAAGAACATTCAAGTGTTGCATTGAATTTTCACAAATACCCACTTTGATATACACTTGCATTCATTCTCATTGATCTAGATTTTGATTCAGTACTAAAAGTGTTCTTAAGTAAGTTGCTAATCCACACAAGAAATGTGCAAGTATCATTGATCTTCATTGGAGTTGTTCATCCACACAACGAGGTGTAAAGTGCCAACAACAAGACATTGACAAAAGCAAATTGGTGAAAGGTTTTCATCAAGTATACTTGAAGGTTTCAAGTGGAATTGAAGAAGGTTTCTTCAAGCACAAGGTTCGCTGTGGTTCGAGGAATTGTTTGCGAAGACACAAGTTCCAAAGAGGTTCTTTGGAGAGACTAGTCTAAGGGAAAGGTTTTCTCTTACACTACTTGTACTTACAATTCTTGTTCATAGTGAAGCAAATCTCCCATCTCAGAGAGGGAGGACTGGATTAGCATTAGTGTTCGTTAACACACTAATGTGAACCAGGATAAAATCCTTGTGTTCGCTTCTCTTTCATTATCTCTTTAAAATTCCGCGCGCTTAATTTTCATATATTTAAGTATATGTGTTTTAAATGTTTTTACTCTGATTATTTTAAAGGCCTTAGTAAGCGATAAATTTTTAATTGGTGAAGATTCGTACTCTTCACCTATTCACCTCCTTTATAGGGATTAGTACTACCCGCTTGTTTTCCAACATTATCTCCTTTGGGAAGATTGGAATTATCTATTAAGATAGATAATCTTATAGGATAAATAACATATTTTTATGTTATCTGCAAATTATTGGATAAATCCATCATATATTTTCATAAAATCTGCCATTATATGTAGGAGATTCATATCATAATTAAGCCATGCTAACCGGGCCTTTGTCCGGGTTCAGGCAAGCTATCATTGGCTTGTGACCCAACAATGGAGGTCGGAGGAGCCTGGTTGTAGTCCTTCTGAAGGATTGCAAGGTCACTAAAGGGCTATTACGTGGGGCAGGTGACCTGAGCTAGCAATAGGACCAAAACATAAGCCCATCGGTCATTGCTCAGAAGCACTCACTACAACATTTTTAACTTTCTACAACGACACAAAACCGTTGCTTAAAGTACAAAAACCGTTGCTGAAAGTTTAGGCAACGGTTTTTGAACTGTTCTCTAGGTGAGTGTTGCCTATTGTCAATGGCAACGGTTTTTTGCATTTGGCAACAATTTTGTAAAACCGTTGCCCTTTGACTTGTAAACAGCAACGGTTTCATCTTTCGTAATATGCAACGGTTTTATTAAGAAAACCGTTGCCCTTTGGCTTATAAACCGCAACGGTTTTATTAATCTATCTCATATGCAACACTGATGAAACCGTTGCCTTATGTTTTAGCAACAGATATATAACTATTGCCAACTTCACATAGGCAAAAACCGTTGCCTTTTGGCTTATAAACAGCAACGGTTTTATTAATCTATAGCATATGCAACAAGGATGAAACTGTTGCCTTATGTTTAAGCAACAGATATATAACTATTACCAACTTCACATAGGCAACACTTATCTTACTTTCAATCTATACGCAACACTTTTAATAAAATTAAATGTAATAGAGTATATATATATATAATGAAATTAAATTATAATCACCATACATACCAAAATAACATAAGATTATATTTATTCTATAATCTAAAGAGTACAAAGTTACCAAAAAAAATCTAAAAAGTACAAGACCAAATTAAGTACTTGCTAATTAACAACATAATATTTTGCTAAATATCCAAAAAAAACTCAAAGCTAAAATAATCCATATATACATTCTTGCATTACGAGTTAATCATCCTTTAGAACTTTTCCTTGGCAAATTAAGCGCTGCCGCTCTGATAACACTCCAGTTACAGAAGCAATCTGTTCTTTCAGAGCAGGAAGTGGCATCTGCAAAACAGGGAAAAATACACAACTCACATGACTCTAATCACAATCTCAGTAATTTGCTTACATAATTACAATCTTTGTATTTTAACTAGTCTGCAAGATGACATTCTCTTGCATTCTTTTAAAATATCTTGATGGCAACAATCAGCAACAGTGAATTCCCAGGTCCAATTCTTTTGCTACATACCACATTACATTTTCTATTGCAATTAAAAATAAGAATAAGGGATATATGATATCACTATCCAATTATAGCCAGAAAAGGACCCTTCCTTGTAAAATTTTTACTTTTACCGTATTGAAAAAGGGGTAGAGGGGGAATCATAAAGAATCAGTTAAAAAAATGTGGGATGGATGATTCTTAATCAGAGACCATTCTTTCTAACTATGTCTATGAATAATCTATCAGTTATGAGTTAAAGACAACCCACCCAAAAGAAAAATAAAACTAACATACTCTTTATATATCTAATAGCAAGCAAAACTGGATAGGTTCAATAGAAGGGGGCGTTTATGACCATAAAGGAAGAGCAGTCCCTCCCTAAGAAACAAATCCTAATCCTACTAAACAAGTAGAAAGCCAGGATATCGTACAGAAACAAAGAACAAACCTTGATTCCAAATGACATCATTATCCATACACAATAGATAACAAAAGTATCTTTTGACCACCATTTTCATTAGCTTTATATAGGGAATCCCAAAATCTGAAATAGCTACATTGGATTTGAAGAATTACAAACCACAATATTTCTTAGAAGAAAAACATTCTTCAAGGACAAACCAAAATATGATATCATATCTCTCCATCCTTTCACTCTCAAACTTGCGATAGCAGTTCTAAAATTAAGTCTATAATAAGAAAATGTCATTCTACAAAGAAAATGTAACAAATATAATCTTTCAAAATAATCTTAAGAAAATGAACCAATACCTCTCGGTTGTCAGTGACCTTGAGTATGAACTTGCCATCACAGTGTCTGTACTTCATGGCATACCGTGTCTGCATGGCACTCATACAATCCAAAGAAAAACATCATTTATGTAGAAGAGGTTATTAAAAATAAGAAAAAGAACAACAATATAAATAACTTAGAGAATAATGAAACTTAATTATAAAAATAGAATTTTATTTTGCACAAAACTAAACATTAAAAGACAGAAAAAGGAAGCAACTATAGGTATTTGCAAAACATCCATGACCATCTATTGTTCTTGCACACATAGTATTTCAATTGTTTAGAGGCTTTCCAAGTTCCTGCTTCTATAGAAATAAAAAAGCATGTGAAGTAGGAAATTACAAACTCAGGATCTGCACGGAACAACTCAGTGGATCCCTCGATGATGAACTTGTCCCACTCAGTTATATAAACCATTGCTCGAGACACTTGGGGAAAGAGGAAGTGGAGCTCAATTCAGGGATTTCAATAACTTTCTACCGGTTGTCAAGCTCCTGTCAATTCAATTCACCTGTCCGTCAATAGGAAATAAAGAAAACTATAAATATCAAAGTTACTTCGTGGGAACAAATGGTACACTCATGACGAGAAATTAGGATAACAGCAAAAAACCAAAGATTTTTTTTTATAAGAAAAAAGCTTTATTAAAAGGAAAGAAGCAAAAGATATGCTTCCAACCCAAAAGATAAAAACCAAGATTTACAAGACACCAACACTACTGAAATTAAAAACCAAACAGCAGCACCTAACTACACCCACGCCTAGCATAACCGAACATCAAATTAAAAATATAGCAGAACACATACATAATAAGAACAACAAACAAATGTACACCGCAACTAAAATCAACCGAAAAACAGCCAATGCCCAATGCAGATAAGCCCCGCCCGGAACTGCATCAAGCTATACAGCCAGCACCAGCAAACACAAAACCAGAAACAACATTGAGTATCCTCCTTAATCTATACACATGTTTGTTGGAATTACCTCAAGGTAAGTTATGGTCAATCATACAACTTTTGGAATATATACAGATACAGAAGTCTGAAAGCAGTATCAAACAATACTTTCCTCCAACGAAAATGGAAATTGCAAATAATCAATCACCCTCACAAAACAGAAATGCAAAGTAAAAGGGAGAATTCCTATTTCCTCATTCTCACGAAAAACCCATTCTTCTTCTCTAGGAAGAAACCTAATTGATAAGTATGTTTGGTTTGCTTTATGAGTTTAATAACTATGATAAATTCACCACAGGATGAGGAAGAGGCAAACTGTGTTTTTTCCACTCATTAAAAGATGTCATAAAAGGACCAGAAGAGAAAGGTTTAAGGGTGATTTATTCTTGATCCTTTTATACCTTAGAGGTGATGGATTTCATATTTTTTACATTAACTGAGAGCTGTAGTAAGTAAGTGAGATCTTTTACCCATCACATCATAAACTTATGCTCATATCATTTCAACCAAAACATTAGAATAATATTCCACAAGCATAAATGGGAATGGACATTCTGCAGCTGCAGATACTTCAAAATTTTTGAGGATTTCTGACTTGTCATTGACTTAAGTTTGTTCTTAAGCTTAACCAATTCTGAGGCAAACAGTTCAATAGCCCTAACAAGATGCCAATAATCATATTCTGCAACCACACATACACATGAATTCCATAGCTAAAATGCTTCCCTAATTAGTCCATACCAACAATATAAATCATAATACAAGCTCTTTTTTTTAATAGAAATGCCTAACATTATTCAAAGCGAATAGATTAACTTTGATAATCAATACAACAAAGGAACAAAAAAACAAAGTATCAGACCCAAATTTCAGGTTCAGTATCAGACCCAAATTTCAGGTTCATTCACAAATCAATAAGAATCAAATGAATTTATTAACCTTTAATTAAAAACAGATAACATAACATAAAGTAACATAATCATAAACAAATCTTAGAAATTTGCAAGAAATAGATTAATTTCTTAAGCTAGTGAGACCTAAATGACATGAACAAGCACAAGCCATAAGAGCCCAACTAAGTTTCATAACATCAGTCCATGAAAAAAGGAAAGAATGCATCTTTTAGGACCTTTTCATACCCCGACAAACTAAGCTTTTGTATAAGTCCATTCCCTAAGACTACTAGTGCATCTTTTGCTATAAATAAACTATGGAGTATATAATATAATGTTTCCAACATCAAACTATAGAGTATATTGAGAAATTAATATAAACGATTAATTTTGGACAAAAATATGATGCTATTTTAGAGATTAAAAGATGCAAACTAGAAAATATACATCATATAATTCAAAAGTCTTATGGGAATGTAAAATCTTGCCACCCAGCAAATCATAAGTGCCTTACAAACCAATTCTGTCTTGTGGCCTAAGAGACCCGAGAGAAAGTGAGGTTAAGTTTCCCTTAGATTTTCGAGGTGTGTAGGAATAAAGAGTACTACGTGATACCAATCTCACATAGACTCTAAGGAAAATACTACATGCAAACCAAAACAGAAATTAAACCGTAAATCAAATATAATTATTAGATTGAAATTAAACATAACCCCGAATCAAATAGAACCCTAAACCAAAAAAGAATGAGAGGAGAATCCAACCCCAAATATCGAAAAAGAAAATGAAGAGTGAAATTGAACTCACCAAATTGTCGAACCCCAAATGAGAAGAGAGAGGGGAGGAAATCCCTAAATGGGACAATCACGAACACTAGATCTGAAAGGCCACCTACACCACCTACCATAGAAGTGAGAAATAAGTTGAACAGCTAGATGCTCCTGCCTGCAATCGTCCATTCGTCCCCACTTATAACAATTATAACAATTTATTACTAATCTAAGCTCTAAGTCCATAGCATATATTCACATACTCAACATATAAAACACACAAGTCATATATTCTCATATTCAACATACGAAACATACAAGTCATAGCTATACATCACAGAATACATCTACTTATGACCTTATTACTATCACTAAGTCTCTTCCCTAATTAAAACCAAAGTACTCCCCCTTACCTTTTAGAGAGAAGAGGAGAAATTGGGGTTTTCTTGAAGCACCAACACCAAGCTTCCATCCTAACTCCTTAGTCTCCTATTCCTTGCCCTTAACCACTTCCTAAGCTTTCTTGGTTGATTGCACAATTCTATAAGGTGGATTGGAGAAGTTAGGGTTTATGTGGGGATTTGGGATTTTGAGAAAAGAGATGAAATTGAGATTTTGGGAGAGGGAACACATAAAGGATTGATGGAGGGATGATTTAGAGGGTTTAATTGATGCTATTTGGTGTTGATTTGATGATGAGTAGAGGATTTGCAAAACCCTTGGTTGAGAGAGAAGAAGAAGACTCGTGAAGAGTGTAACACCCCGCTATTTTTAATACTTTTAGTAAAATAATTAAATGATTTAATATGATGTTTTCAGGATTGGAATGTTGTAACAAAATTTTGTTTTCATCATTATATTTGAAATATGTTTTCTAATCGAAATAAGTATAAATTTGTTATCATTATAAAATTAAAAGAGTACTTTTATTTAGTGAATTAATATTTTGACAGGGAGCTCAACTGACAAGCCTTAGAGGCATTTTTATAAATTATATCTTTAGAAACATATGTTCAATTTAATATTTGGAACCTTCTTGTAAATTTTCGTAACATTCTGAGGCTGTTTTATTTTTACATCTCGGACTGATTTAATATATTAGCGGTATAAGTTATATTTAATGACTTATTTTTCCAGATTCTGAATATTATATTTTATCAAGTTTGACATCAGAATTTAGAAAACGTATTTATATTTGAATTTTTATACTTTTTCTTATGCAATAGCTATTTGTAGGGACCGGTAACTGTTATGGACCATGTAAACGGAACCGGTATGCCGGATTCAGATACCGGATTCAGATACCGGATTGGGACATTGAGAGGCCCAACCAGGCCGGATTCAGGCCGAATTCAGATACCGGATTGGGACATTGAGAGGCCCAACCAGGCCGGATTCAGGCCGAATTCAGATACCGGATTGAGGCCGGATTGACGAGGTCCACTAGGCCCAGATGCCACCGCCGGATTGAGGCCGGATTGACGAGGTCCACTAGGCCCAGAGGCCACCGCCGGATTGAGGCTGAATTGACCAAAGGAACCGGATTCCGAATTGAGGCTAGGAGTAGCCCATTAAAGCTGAAACCGGATTGAGTTGGGAGGCACTATCCAAACAGGATACCAGATACGATACCTAGAGCGAATCTTGAAGGATGGATTCGGATATGGTCTCAAGACCGTTATACCGGTATGAATTTGGACATGTGCACTAAGAAGCCTGAAGGAATCCCATTCACACCACTAGCATAGGATTCCATACACTTTAATACCAGCCATCATATCAGAGCCGTTTGGAGGAATCTTACCCGCCACATGAAAGCGGTCATCAATACGGACAACGCTGGTATGTGTATAAGATACCTGGTAAGCTAACAGGTATGAACTAACTCAACTCACACAAGCACACACACCACCCCCCAAAGCTGAAAACGACAAGAGAGTGTGTATCTTGGTATTCAAGGTGCTCATTTCGCGTCTGACATCAAGAGTGGGATTGCTGGATTCTTAGACCGAATTGTCTATGTACTGTAATCCTACGATAGAACATTGGCGACCACAGTGGGAGCGAGAAACTCATTCCCACCACCTTTTGAAGAAGTCCATGGCAAATCAGTCACAAGAGGAATGTGCTGAACCCAGCCACCATAGCATGCAGGAAGCGAGGAAAAATGGAGAACAAACACCTTCTCGTCAGAGGGACCTCAGGGAGCAGTTGAGTGAAGGAAGGAGAAGGGCAGAACAGGAGCGTTCAAGACAAGAGGAACCTCAGCAGGAGCAGGAAAGATCGCGACAGAGGCCCCCCACTAGAGGAGGAAGCCCTTCGCATTCTCGACATGAGAGTAAGGGGTCATCCGGCGGGTGTTCGCAGAGGAAAGCCAACATGGAAACAGAACTGGCTCGTTTGCGTAAACGGCTGGATGAACAGGATAAGTTGCTGAAGGAATTAAGAAAGGGAACAGCCCAGTCAGGCGTGGGTAAAGGAAATGAAGTGGAACTGGTGGAGGAACCTGAGGAAAAGGATCACCCATTTTCAGAAAACATAATGGCTTTCCCCATGCCCGAGAACCTCAAAGCTCCAGCCAACGTAGATCCATACTTTGGGAACTCAGATCCACAGGAACATATTGACAGCTTTCTGGTTGCAATGACATGTCAAGGGGCCAAGGATGCGTACAAGTGTCGCACGTTCCCCTTGACTCTGAAAAAAGCGGCTTTGCGCTGGTATTCTAAATTGGAACCTGATTCGATAACAGGATGGAAGGATTTGGCTGGCAAGTTCCTGGGACACTTCACAACAAGTAAAGAGCAGCCAAAGTCCGAACACCACTTATCTCAAATTAAGCAGGAAAAGGGGGAGCCATTGAGAGACTTCCTCACTCGCTTTAATACAGAGTATTTGTCTATCAGTGACATAGAGGCTTCGGTGGCCCTTCATATCTTAATGCGCGCTCTGAGGCCAGGAAATTTTACAGACTATTTGGTGATGCACAAGATCAAAACTATGGACGAGGTGATGGAAAGGGCTGAAAAATACATCAATTTAGAGGAGTACCAGAAAGCTCAGGATAGTTTTGCCAAGAAGGTCTTATAGACCACTGTCGTATTTTTAGTTTGTTTCTGTTTTGAAAGAAGGTCATGTGGACCATTGTCTCGTCCAAGTTATGGTAGTTTCCATTTTATTAATAAGAATCCTGAAAATTCCATGAGTTATAGGGTTAATAGAAAAGCCGAATTAAGTGTTATACCCCCATGAGGTGGTCGTCTCAGACCGGTTTCCTTCAATCAAAGACCCCATGAGTGAGTCTAATCTTTTTCAGATTCAAAGAGTGCCTCATATCAGCATCAGGAATTCGACATCTCGGTCTAAAACATGAGTTGTTAATACCATGAATTCGGCAAAACGGTCAAAAAATCCAAATCCGGATATAAGAATTCACTATCCAAAGCTAAATACACCACTTATTTGACTAGCCATCAGATAAGGCGAGAAATGGGTAGAAGATGTTCATGTACAAAATGAACACCACCCATGTATCTAGTATGGTCCCTGTTAGTCTTGAATGTAAAAGACTAATAAGTTGAATGGAAAACCATTCGCTGGCTAGAATAGGATTTCCATGGATCAACAATTGTATGGATACACAAAGACAAAACCAGCATCTTGAAGTCGGTAATCCGGTATGATCAGTGCAGCTGGATTGAATTGATGAAGTCACTTGAAACTCATGGCTCATATTCATAAACCATGACTTGGGGGGCTACTGTTATGGACCATGTAAACGGAACCGGTATGCCGGATTCAGATACCAGATTGGGACATTGAGAGGCCCAACCAGGCCGGATTCAGGCCGGATTCAGATACCGGATTGGGACATTGAGAGGCCCAACCAGGCCGGATTCAGATACCGGATTGAGGCCGGATTGACGAGGTCCACTAGGCCCAGATGCCACCGCCGGATTGAGGCCGGATTGACGAGGTCCACTAGGCCCAGAGGCCACCGCCGGATTGAGGCCGAATTGACCAAAGGAACCGGATTCCGAATTGAGGCTAGGAGTAGCCCATTAAAGCTGAAACCGGATTGAGTTGGGAGGCACTATCCAAACAGGATACCAGATACGATACCTAGAGCGAATCTTGAAGGATGGATTCGGATATGGTCTCAAGACCGTTATACCGGTATGAATTTGGACATGTGCACTAAGAAGCCTGAAGGAATCACATTCACACCACTAGCATAGGATTCCATACACTCTAATACCAGCCATCATATCAGAGCCGTTTGGAAGAATCTTACCCGCCACATGAAAGCGGTCATCAATACGGACAACGCTGGTATGTGTATAAGATACCTGGTAAGCTAACAGGTATGAACTAACTCAACTCACACAAACACACACACCACCCCCCAAAGCTGAAAACGACAAGAGAGTGTGTATCTTGGTATTAAAGGTGCTCATTTCGCGTCTGACATCAAGAGTGGGATTGATGGATTCTTAGACCGAATTGTCTAAGTACTGTAATCCTACGATAGAACAGTAACTTTATTATTTTTCAATCAATTTTGAGTAATTAAAAGTACAATATTATTCTACTTAAATGTATTTTATTTTTAGAATCGTCAAACTTTTAATTATAATCCAAAATACTTACACACATTGACCCACAAATGAGAACAAAATATAAAATAATATATATTATTAAACTAACACAACCCAAGGCCCAAACCCCAACCCGTGAAGAAAAAAAAATTAGAAATTAAGCCATGTCCCCACCCCCACCGTGGAAAAGCAGTAGATAGAAATAAAACAACAGAAAAATGAGAAACCCGGACAGAGAGTGAGAGGCGACCGAGAGAAGAAGAAAACTTTAAGGTTTTACAACTTCTCGGTACAATAATTCAAGATCCAACCGTTCAATCTCAAACCTTTCTTAGGTAAATGATCCCTTAAACTCCCTCTACCCATCTATGTAATTTATTCATTGATCCGTAATATTTTATTATCCCTATATTTTCAAATAAAGAGATATTTTGGGGAAAAGTGATATATCTTTATTGTATAATGATATATATATATATATTACTTTAACAAAAATGAATTTAGTTGATATATATATATATATATATTTTAATGTTATAATTAGTTTTAACATATGTCCCTATTTAGATCCAACACGTTATTGTGGACCCTGACCCTGGAATAAGTCGCGGTTATAAAAGTGGCCCTGTCACCATGACTAGGATTTCCAAGGTAAGAGGGAGTTGTTTTCCATAAATTAGGATTAGGATTTAATGATAATAATAATGATATAAATATATCTATGTGAATGTTTGATTTATATATTGGTTAAATGAATTATGTGATTCTTGAACCTAGGTTCATACTAATTAGTGATGATGATGATGTTTGAATGTAAATTTTAAGGGAGAATGTTTATTAATTGAATGAATGAATGTTATTATTATTATTATTGATGATATTTATGCTTGCATATTATTTACCTATGCTTATGTGTAAAGGCCTTAAGTTAGAGAACCCCTCCAAACTGGTATAAGCATAAAAAAGTTTGAATATCAAGAACACTCTAAAATGAACTAGAAACACGTGCATTTAAAGGAGTAAGGTGGACGTTAAGAATTAGGAAAGATGACGTGATGACCAAGTTCTATGAATTGATGGACATTATCGTGAAGATTCATAGAACTAATGGATGAGAGTATTATAGTGATTTGATTGTGCTTATGAAACAATCACGGGAACTATTATAGGGGACTTTGATCTACCCCAGGCTAGCAGAGACCAATATGATGGACGTATCATGAAGTACTGATTGAATTGGTGATTGGTCATGTGCACACTATAATAGTTCTATCGGTCACTTCCATACTGCGTGACTACGGAGGATGGTTCCTACCCTTTATGATGAACGTTTTCGTGAAGTACAAAGGGTTCCTACACTGTATGATGCACGTTCTCATGAAGTACAGTGTATGCGCTGGTAGAGGAACATTTACTCCTAGTTGGTCTTTCCTAAAGTGTGGAGGGCGATGTGAGGAAAATAAAAAGTAAAGGAAATATGGTTCCTAACACTGTATGATGGACGTACTCGTGAAGTACAGTGTAAGCAAAAGAAAGTGTAGCAATGTCTACGATGTAAAAGTAAAAGAAAAGAAGCGTATCAATGACTACGAAGTTATGAAACGGAAAAAGAAAGTAAATGTATGGAGAAGTTGCATTGCATTGCATTATCTATGTCATGTATTATCAACAATAGTTGATAATTATGTTTAAAATCATATGAGTACTTAAGTATGGAAGAAAATAAAGTATAAATGTGAATGAGAACAAAGTGAAAGAATTATTTAATTGCATAGGTATATATATGTTATATTATTATTGTTTAGTGTTTTTCCTGATTTATGATAAAACAACTCACCTCTTAAGTTGACATTTTAGGTACACGTTCAAAGAAGATTGAGATCCTTCAACTGCTGAGGATGAGTGATTCCTTATTAATGAGGAATAACTCTATTCTATGATACAATTCATATAAATTGCAACCAATAGCTTTTGATATTTTTTTACTAAGTTGAAATATAATGTATAATTTGTTCACAATGATTGTAAGATAAATGTGGATTTTTTTTTATTCTGGATAGGTAAAATTTTTTAAGGGAAAAGTTCATATTTTAAAGTAAACCTTGTCAAAATTTTCCTATTATTTTTATTGTTTAATATTTAATAAAAGAATTAAAAAGTAGGATGTTACATTATGGTATCAGAGCACTGGTTGCAACCCTCGGCTGTGGAGTATGGATTTCCATATCTCCAATGAGTTACTCCACATGAGAGTAACTAATAAATAGTTAGTTAAGTGATAGTATCCTAGTAGTATGTGTATAAGTCTTGGTGGAGTAAGATAATATTGTATTTACCTTGGACCTTAATCAGTAGTGGTCATTCCTAGGGAAGCCTAAGTACATTCTTAACTTCCACCTTGTGTTGTGGTAACAAAGATACTAATGATAGTAGTATACAAAACTGCTTGTGTACCAAACTAATTTTTGAAATATGATTTCGAAAAAGTAATGATATTATGAATTATGATGAATTTCAAGCATACTAGCATTTCAATACTTTTCAATATGTTGAATTGATTTGAACCACGATAACTGACCATTATGTCGCACAATAAACTTTCAAGAATGTATTGCTGACAACGTGAATTCCTAAGTGATTGAACATTGGTAAGGTTTACTCTCGAATCATACCATATGTCAATTAAATAGGAATCCGCTTCATGCGACATAAGTTAGTTCAGGAGGAAACTTGAACTTTAAAGCTAAAACTAAAGGGAAGTGCACTTATTGAGATTTGGAAATATGAATGAAAATAAATTTTTATTAAAGAACACGTTCCTTTTGGTTGGATTTAATGATATTAGTGAACTCCATATTTCTTTTGGTGAAACGAATTTTTAACTTTTAAAATTCGAGTTCAAGAACGATATGAAATACGTCGGGAACCTCCACAAATGTTTTAAACGTTTAAATGCCCTTTATGTTTTGAATTATTGGATGATATTGATAAAGTTTTAAATGAAAATGATTTATCAATGACAATGTGTTTTCTTCATTTCAAGGGGAATGCAATTTTTAAAGGGTTACCTTATTCTCAATTATCAAATGCCTCTTTGTGAAATGTTATTTGATAACTTTTACAAATTTATGGAAGTGAAAATTTTGAATGCCGTAAAGGAAGGTACCAAGGATAGGGAACCAAATAGAGAACTTTGAACCTCAAAGGGAATAGTTAAGCCAAGTATAGTAAAAAGTTTTCAGTTCGGAATTCTTCCTCTTTTGGGTCAAAGATTAGAACCTAGTCTGAATTGATTAGCAAGTATCAGTTAAAGTCTAAGTTAGTCTAATCGTATAGCCGAGTGGAATGCTCATATATGTATATATAGGAAATTGGATTTTGTTTATACATTAGATGTGGATGATATGCGAGATTGTCTGTGATTCCAATTTTAGTTACAACTAATTATCAAATCGAATTTTTCAAAGCTAATTGCTTTGTGTCTCTTTTCATGATAATTCTTAGTTCCAATTCTTTCCATATTTTATATATTCTTCAATATAAACTCTTCTTTAAGAGAATTGTGAAAATGATAAAATTGTAATTTTTGATAAACTAAATCGTATCTAATATTAACTTGAGTATCATTGGATGGCTTTTGTAAACTTGAGTCATGCTATGTTTACGATTAATTGACGAATGTTTTCCTAAGGTGACAAGAATAGATATATTAATACTACTTTGAAACCTTATGTGCCTCTTATTTTTCTAAATCATCACTTAAATTTTATAAAGGTTTCCATTCTAATATATTTTTAACATACACTTGTCAA
The DNA here is from genome assembly GCA_037953625.1 of Crotalaria pallida. NCBI lineage: Eukaryota > Viridiplantae > Streptophyta > Magnoliopsida > Fabales > Fabaceae > Crotalaria > Crotalaria pallida. The sequence goes on along the minus strand of CM075650.1, from coordinate 42,617,212 downwards.
ATATTTACCCTTAGTTATAAAATATAATAGGAATATGTTTGAAAGAAAGTGTGTATGTGTTTTATTTTCGTTAAAAATCTTTGAGTATAAATGTAGAGAATTTTGTTTTGTGAAAATTTAAACTTTGTTCCATGAAAATAATGATGATCATTTTGAATGCATAATTTCAAATTTTGTTTGGGACATCTACCTTTAACTATTTTCAATAAATCCTATAGAAATATAAAGCAATTTGAATAGAACTAAATATATGTATTGATTGACTTTTCTTTAATTATGTTTGAGTGAAAGTGAATTGTTTGTAATGTAATGTTTTGTATTTCTTATAATCTAATACCACCAAATAAAAAAGATGAAAATATTTAAATATGATTTACTTTTGATTCTTTAAAAAAAAGTTGATAATCATATAAAAAAATGTTAATTTAACTATTAAATAAATAAGGAAGATATCAGATAAAAAGTGTTAATTTTTATTTATACAAGAAAGTACAATATTTTTCAACAAACTCATTTAAATTAATTTTTTTTAAGTGTAGTGTTTGATTTAAGTCTCTACCTTTTTGTATAATTTTGTTTATTGTTGTGCAATAATAATCTTTACTTTAAAATAAAAACAATCTTTACTCTAAAATATTTAATATAAAAAATTAAATTATTAATAACCTGTGCATTGCACGGGGTGAGAGCTAGTACTTATATAAAAAGATCCATTTTCGAGGCACCATGTTTGTCCGTTTAAGGAATACTCACACCAGAGCATTTGTAGGTAAATAACATTATTTCTAATAAAATTATAATTTGAAATTAAAAAAAATTTATCTATATGTGAAATCATTATCCTCAGATTGTTAAAAAAAAGTAATCATTATCCTCAAAAAGATAAATCCAAAGAGATAATGCTTCTATATATGGTCATAGCAAAGAGTCCATGATAAACCTAATTATCCTTAGTTGTCGATAATTAAATAGATAATTCAAATTTATTTAATCTTATCTGTGAAATAATTATCCTTAATTGTCGAAAATTAAATAAATAATTCAAATTTATTTAATCTTATCTGCATTTGAAATCATTATCCTTAATTTTACAAGTTTTCCAGATCATTATATATAGTACGCAATATACATTGGATGACTCCTCAACAGTATTTTAGCATTTCTGCGAATTGGAATTGGCTCACAAACTTATGGATATTTTGGTAAACAACATTCTCACAGTTATATTCGCCTTCAATTTTTGTATTTTTTCGTCGTTAAGTTTTTTTAATTCTAACAATTCGCGCTCATTTTAATTTATATTATTTCATTTTTAAGTTTCTCTCTAAATACTTACTTTAATTCAGCGATTTGTGTGCACCATTGATCAAAATGTAGTTTGTTCAAAATTTTGATCTGGGTGTAACCAATTGTGCGGTTAGAGAGTGGAGAAAGACAATGGAGGAGTCCATCCGGACAAAGTAAATCATTCTCAACCATTTTTTTTGTAGTAATTGATTCTTCAACTGCGGGTGACGATAGAGTGCATCAAAATCTAATATTGCATTAATTGTTTTCAGGGTGACTATCATAAACTACTAAGAAAGATAGTTCTTTATTGTTATCTACACTAATGGCCTCTTTAATCACGCAGACAATGGAAGATGGCGTGTGACGGTGGCCGATATACCCAATCCTATCGTTTCGTTTTCTCGAGAGATTCAAGTTTTAATTTAAGAATACTTCATTTATGACTCCGACAATATAATAATAAGATTTAATTTTTTTTCTATAATATATTTTGTCTATTGTAATAGATAAAAATCATCCTATATAAAAATAGTATTTGATTTTATGCTTGATGTAAATATTTTTTGTTTTTTATTGTGACAAGAGAATTAAAACTATTAATAACAAACCAAATGTAATCATATTATATAATAATAGTATTTGATTTTCCTTCTATAATATATTTTTGTCTATTGTAATAGTTAAAAATCATCCTATATAAAAATAGGATTTGATATGCTTGATGTAAATAGTTTTTTGTTTTTTATTTTTTATTGTGATAAGGAAATTAAAACTATTAATAACAAACCAAATTTTTTCACAATATTATCTTTCTATTATTATTCCTCATATGATATGGACCATTAATCCGAGATCAATTAATAATTTTAAAAATCAATTCCGAAAAAAAACTAAAAATTATGTTGATAAACTAAATTTATGTTTAGTCACTCACACCGCAATTAAGATTTATATTCTTCATATTTATAAAGGTAAGATAGATATTACTATTTATTATGTAGAAATGTGAGTGTATATATATATATATATATTTCAATAAAACTTTATTTTTATACAATATTCTTACATACATTATCCCACTACTGTTTTGGTATATGGAGATTACGACTTATTTAAAAAAAAATTAACTAAGAGTCCATCTTCTTTGTTGTTGGCATATGTTTCAATTTTTTAATATTAAGATATGAGAATTGTTTAAAAAAAGAAAGAAAAGAAAATAAAGATTAAGATTCAATAAGATAAAGATAATCATAAAAAATAATAAAAATATTTAGCTTGAGATAAGATAAAGATTTTTAGTATTTAATCTTATTATTTTTTTTGGTGAAGATTCAATCTTATTATTAACTTGAGATAAGATAATTGATTAAAAAGATAAAAATATTTAATTATGATTAATAACAACAGATTTGATAATCATATTTAAAAAAAATACTAATTGTACAAAAAAAATTACTCCATCCATCACATAAATATATAAAAATCAAAATGTTCAATTCTTATTTAATATTTATTTATCATAATAAATTTGATAATCATATATAAAAATGTCAATTTATCCAAAAAATAAATAAGGAATATCTCAGATAAAAAGTGTTACATTTTTTGTTCATATGAGGAAGTATAAAATTTATCAATAATATCATTCAGGTTAATTTTTTTAAAGTATAGGGTTTGGTTTGAACTCCTGCCTTTTTATATAATTATTTTTGGTTGTGTTTTAATAATAATCTTTACTTTATAATAAAATAAAAATAATTTTAATTTAAAATATTTAATATAAAAAAATTTAAAATATCAACAACTCGTGCATTGCACGAGGTAAGAGCTAGTTATTTATTATATTATTTAAGTTTTCAACACTATTTCACCTTAATATATTTAAATATTTATATAATATATAAATAATGACCGATATTATGTTTAATTAGTGACCCACTGGTTAAACATAACATTGACCTAGAGTGCCATATTGGGAAGCTCTAGTCGTCTTTGTCAAAAAGAAATATGGGAGCATGAGGTTGTGTGTTGATTACTGGAAGTTGAATAAGGTTATCATCAAAAATAAATACCCTCTTCCTTGAATTAACAATTTGATGAACCAACTTAGAGGAGTTGTAATATTCTCTAAGATAGATCTACGATCGAGGCACTACCAATTCGTGTTGAGGAGGAGGATATCCCTAAGACATCTTTTCCGACACGTTATGGTCATTATGAGTACATCGTTATGACCTTTTGATTGACCAATGCACTTGCAATATTTATGGACTACTTGAATAGGATCTTCCGACTTTATTTAGATTCCTTCGTAGTAGCCTTCATAGATGACATCTTGGTCTACTCAATGATGTACAACATATCCTAGTCGTTGTAAGTCTCATGTTGTCTATCTCACTCACCTTGGCATAGTTTATAAACATGTTGGGTTACTCCTCACCTTGACATATGATTTTCAGATAAAACCTTAATATTTTATTGGCAAAACTACTAGATTGGTCCCTTAAGTTATTTTTTAGTTGCGATTTCGTCCCTTAACTTTTTTCGTTTCAAATAAGTCTTGAAATACAAAACACTTAAATTCGTACACAATACAGAGAAACAAACTAACCTACAAACACAAAGTAGTCTTGCCTTGAATTAAATTAAATTGACTATAAGTTTGAAAGGTTTTGATAATGGCAAGACTCACTTAGTATAAAAGAGATTTATGATATATGAAATGATGAAATAAAAGTTTGGAGAGAAAATAATCAAATGAATAGGGTAGAAAATACTTTCAAGCGTTAACAAAGATAAATAAATATAGAAGGAAGAAGATTTGAGATGCCCAAAATGTAGTTTATCGAAATTACAATTTTTATCGTTTGCAAAGTTTCTTTAAGGAAAGGTTACATTAAAGAATATAAATGTAATAGAAAGAAGGATTGATACGAAGAATTGCCATGCAAGGGACACAAGTCAAATGAGTTTTGAAAAATTTGATTTGATGCTTAGCTAATAAAAATTGGTTTAGAACTTTTATAAAATCACCTTCAATGGTGGGAGGAAAACATTCTTTATCGAGAATTAACTTTAAATAATACACAAAGTGCATAAAATATAGCTAAAGTTGGAACTATTATGAAAGAATACAAAACAAAATAGCTCCAACAATAATTTGATTTTATATATAATCTAAAAAAAAATATTTGAAATTGTAAATATACTTATATACGATTTAAACATATACAAATCAATAATTCTAACACAAACAAACCTACTTAATAATTAAAATATATATATATATATATATATACACACACACACACACATAAGACTTAACCCTAACACTCAACCAAGACAAACTAGGCTTTGGACACTGAATCTAATCGAAAACTCTATAAACTTAAGACTCCCACTAGACCTATGCTTGTCTATGACTCACGTAGGGTGCAAGGTTTTCTATTAGGTTTCTTAGGTTAGGATTTTGCATGACTGCTTCTATCTCCTTACCCTAATTGGAACTCTTTTATCATTATTCAAACTTTAGTGCTAAGACTCTCATAATGGATGCAAAAATTTGGACGTTAATATCCAACAAACCACATTCCATAAAATAGTTAATATTGGTTTGGAAAGTGTTGGCGATTATGGAATATAGCTTATTCGATAATAACCACCCATTTCCTTTGAGTTCCATACAAGTCCAAAGGAAGGACATAGCATCCATTACTGTAGTTTAGGTTCTAAACTGGGATTCGATTCTGGGATAAATACATTGCCTTTAACACACCTTGCTACCTTCATTTTCGTTTCTCAATTCCACATTATAGTAGAAAGCACGGAAGTACCAACTCACACGAAAAGATTTGGTACTTAGTGATAAAAGAACTTTCAAAAATTTGCATCTTCTTTAAGATAGGGAAGATACTTTGTAAATTGTAAATCATTTTCATATAAAACTTTAGCAAATTCATTGGAAAGTAAAAGGACATGTCAAGAACTTACCAGTCCAAATCATTCATATAAATTTTCAAAATTGTTTCGTATTAGTCGTGGAATTGATTCAAAAGTCTTGAGGATTCCGTTGACAACGAAAAGTAGGAGTCCTCTATGACTCTCAAATCCAACTAAAAGGAATGTATTCTTTGGTCAAGATCTAACTTCATTCACATTTTCTGATCTTTGTGAAAACACTTCCTTTTATCTTGAATTTGAAGTTCAAGTGTTGTTTCAAATTGATTTATGTCGCATTCAGTGAATTCCGATTGAATCGGCACTGATGTAGTTAAAGACTAAACTACACCACCATTCAATTAGTTAGGAATTCACATTGTTAACTTAAAAGTTGGTGTTGCGACAATTAACCAATTATAAAAATTGGAATCAATTCCATACCTTGAAAAACATCAAAATACTGGTGCACTCGACATTCATTATTAATCATAATACTAGTACTTTTCGAAAATAAGGTCTTTGGAAGATCGGTTGCAAAAACAAAGTCATACTTAAACATTCATAGTTCATTTATCAGCAAAATATAAGGTGGAATTGTAGAAGGCACCTGGGTCTCACTAAGGTGAACACTTAGTAACCAAAGTTAAAGACAATTATAAAAGGTTAACACCTATTCACTTCTGTTGCGCACTCTGATAAAGAATGCCCGGGGTGCATGATGGACTGACTCCTAATGCCTATCTTATTCTTATGCATAGAAAAGAAATTTAACAATTATTTAATTGGATTCAAGGACTTAATGATATCATCTTCCAATTAAATGTAAACCTTGAGGGACCCTTCTCGATTCTACATTACATTATAGATTATGCCATTTCTTGTACAACCTGAGTTCCAATCAAATAAGAATTGACTCATCCTCCATTCAAAAGAAGGCTTTGAAATTTCGTTTGCCTAAAAGTTTTAATTTCTTCGTCATATTCGAAGTTGACTTACTTAATTCAACACTAAGGTTTAGTCCTTCCCGTTGGGGTAGCAATTTAATGCTCTGACCCGTTGGGAGTTTTTACTTCCCTTAGTCTCTACTTTCGGTCCGCTTCTCAACACAACAAAGTTACAAATTGAAAATTTTACTCAGCCCACTTTGAGTTGAAGGTATAACCTTATAATCACTATACTATCACTAGCCCTATTCCATTACTACTACTAAACTATGCTAACTTCAACTAGATATGCATGCAAGTACTATTACAATAAGCTACTTAGCTAACTATTTGTTAGTTACTCTCATGTGGAGTAACCCTTTGGGAGTAGGAATCCATGCTCCACAGCCGAGAATTGCAACCATTGCTCTGATACCATATTGTAACATCCTACTTTTTATACTTTAAAATACATTGCTTAAATTGGTGATTTAATAAGAAGATACTTGGGGTTTTGTAAAAATTTTGGCGGAGTTTACTTTAAAATATGGACTTTCCCCAAGTTAACTTTGTACCTGTCAAGTCCAGAACAGTTGATCTATAAACAAAAACTATAATTACATTGTAGTGGTTGTGGCATACTCTAGAGTTCAATTAAAAAAAGGTTATCTCAAAAACCTTCACAACCACCAAAACATTCGAAATATTCAAAATTCGTAGAAAGTTCTTTTACAAAATAGGAATGTACTTAACTCGGGATAAACAGTTCAAAATTTAATACAACTTTAGTAAATGAAGACATTTTTACATTACAATATCCTAACAATAAATTGCAATAATAGTAAGACCACCAAGGTCTCACCAATTAATATACTCTCGTTGAGTGAGAGTATACTTTCTCGGCACAGGAGCAATGAATGTCTTTTTCCACTGGTACCTAAAATGGTAAACTTAAGGGGTGATTAATTTGAATAGTAATCAAGGAAAACACTTGAAATGACACTAATAAAGCATAAGTAGACATACTCACACATGTAACCCCATGCTCACCCTATCCTATTTAACACTACCATTCAAGAACTTTAACAATTACCTAACCCATCCAACGACTATATATATATATACACTTCACAATGCTCAATGCTCAAACATATGGTCAATGCAGTGCAACTTTATACCATTGTGGTTTAATCCCTGAATCCAATGTTACACTTTTTATTTTACTTTAAACACTTTAACACTTTAACATTTTCATTGGATTCAGTGAATTAAACCTATATGTACATATATATATATATATATATATATATATATATATATCAATGCATGCACTTTTCTCCATTTCCTTTATATTGACACATTATTTACATTGTACTTCACATTCTTCCCGAAGGAGGGTTCTTCGTATAATGTACACTTTACCACTTTTCCTCACATCCCCTCCACACTATGAGAAAGATAGACTAGGCCGGAGTAAATGTCCCTCTACCTTTACCTACATTGCACTTCACATTCTTCCCGTAGGAGGGTTCCTCATGAAATGTAAGTCCCGTTGTACTTCACGTATCGCGTCCATCGTACAGGGGAGGAACCACCCTCCGTAGCCACGAAGTAGGGAAGTGATCGATAGAATTACTATAGTGTGCACAGGACCAATCACCAATTCAACTAGTACTTCACATTCTCCCCGAAGGAGGGTTCCTCATACTAGTCTACTACTGGGGTGATCAAAGTCCCCTACAGTAACTCCAGTGATTGTTTCATAAACACAATCAAATCACTATCTACGCACGCCCACTAATTCTATGAACCTTCACATTCTCCCTGAAGGAGGGTTCTTCAGTTCATAGAACCTGGAAATCGATTATCTTCCCCAATTTCCTAAGGTCCACCTTACTCCGTAATGCACTTGTTTCTAATTCGTTTTATAGTGTTTACATTAGTCAATCCTCTTTACAATTATGTCAATTTGGTTGGGTTTTCTAACTTAGGGCATTAGGTCATAGCAATATAATAACAACTATTTATATGCACTCTATCCTTTAATAATCAATAACACTCATCAATCACATTAATTACTGTTCAACATTTACTTCTTATTTAACAACACCATTAACCTCTTAACACTTTAACATTCATTCACTTAGTTCACCATAAAATCCTAGGTCCATAACAGTACTCTAATAATTATTTAATTATGAGCAAACACATACTATTCTTAATTGACCAAAAGTTTTTATTCATTTAGTTTCATAACAATTATAACAATTTATTACTAATCTAAGCCCTAAGTCCATAGCATATATTCTCATACTCAACATATAAAACACACAAGTCATATATTCTCATATTCAACATACAAAACATACAAGTCATAGCTATACATCACAGAATACATCTACTTATGACCTTATTACTATCATTAAGTCTCTTCCCTAATTAAAACCAAAGTACTCCCCCTTACCTCTTAGAGAGAAGAGGAGAAATTGGGGTTTTCTTGAAGCACCAACACCAAGCTTCCATCCTAACTCCTTAGTCTCCTATTCCTTGCCTTTAACCACTTCCTAAGCTTCCTTGGTTGATTGCACAATTCTATAAGGTGGATTGGAGAAGTTAGGGTTTATGTGGGTATTTGGGGATTTTGAGAAAAGAGATGAAATTGAGATTTTGGGAGAGGGAACACATAAAGGATTGATAGAGGGATGATTTAGAGGGTTTAATTGATGCTATTTGGTGTTGATTTGATGATGAGAAGAGGGTTTGCAAAACCCTTGGTTGAGAGAGAAGAAGAAGACTCGTGAAGAGGGAAGAGGAAACTCTGAGAAAAATGCCCCAATCAAACGTATTTTTTGTCTGATAAAGCAGTGGTTAATCGATTAACCACTTTGGTTAATCGATTAACACTTGCTGTTTGCACATGATTAATCGATTAATTCTGACCTTAATCGATTAGTGGCTGAAGGTGGCTAAAAATTTAAATGATTAAGCCACACATTACTCGATTAGTGACTGAACATTGCCAAAAACATAATCGATTAATGCCTCACTTAATCGATTAATTCACTGAAAATTGCCTTTCTTTCATACTTCTAAGTGTTCTAAGCCATTACCACCCATTCTAACTTACTCTTAGCTAAAACCTACATCCTAAACACATTCTAATCTATTCTTAACTTATATCTTTTTACACTTAGCTAAGTACTAGTTCTAAGCACTTACTAATACTAATACTAATTAACACTTCTACACGGAAATCGAAACTTGCGGATGCTACCACACTTATCAAAATCCTACTAATTACGACACTTAAATATTCTACAAAATCGGGGATGTTACAAAATCCATGAAGGAGGCTTGGAGGTGAGGGTTTGAGGAGAGGGAGAGGGAGAAAGACATGAGAGAGAGAGGGACAAAGGAAATGAAAGGGGTGCCACGATTTTTGGCCAAAAAGGCATTTATCAACAATCTACACGAGCCGCTTTTCGCTCTCGCTTGAGCGAGCTGAGTTTTCACTGGAGCGAGCATGGTCTCGCTTGAGCGAGCTGAGTTTTTGCTGGAGCGAGCATGGTCTCGCTTGAGCGAAAACTACTCAGGGAATCAGGGATTGAGATAAGTAGATTCGCTTGGGTTAGCCGATTATTGATCGAGCGAGGACTTGGAAGTCTACCCTCACACTTCTAAAAGTTACCACTTCTATGCTACTTGATTCGAAGGCTCCTAGCCCCAACCTAACACTAAACCGAACACAAACAACATTAATTTACATTCTAAACATCAAAATCATATATTCATAATATAAAACACATATATCACAAACACAGAAAAACAGACAACTAAGACCGAGTCCTAAGCTTAACTCTTGACTACCACTAAGGTCTACCCTAACACTCAAGGTCAAATCTTAGGATTCTCTATCCAATTACTCCATCAAGGTAAAGGAACTAAGACCGCCTATTCAGACTCTGGAAAACCTCGATACTTGAACCTACGCAAAAGAAAATCACTCTTAGCCTAAATCGCCACACCCCAAGCATACTCATCAAAACCACAAACATTTTCCTATCCAAACCTTAACATGCAATCATATATACAATTATACACATATACACAAGGAAATAAAAATAATTACAACTACTTACACATATGAATGTACACATATACTAATATATATATATATATACACACACACACATACAAATACTATGCATACATAGGTATACATACATATATATATATATACACATACACTAGGAAAATGATTACAAACACTATACATATTTTAGCTCAACACAACTATATACATATATGCATTTACTAAGAAAATAGTTGTAAATCATTTTTCATACTTCGCCTTCAAATATTTAAAAACATACATAACTATAATTATTTGATTAATAAAAATCGGGTCGTTACAATGATGATGTTATCTGTTTATTCATGCCTGCTGAATTTTATCGCGATAATAGAATTAATTGTGTTATGATTTAGAAAATGATGTGGTGTGCTTATAAGCAAAGAAAATAATTCATGGATAACTAAGAGACTTTGTTGGAAACAATAAGTGAGCATGAAAATTAAGAACGATCGGAAAAGAAAGGAATTTTGGAAAAGTGAAGATCCAAGTTGTACCGGAAATGGATTAAGGATTTGTGGGAAAGCCTGAACTCCCCGATGTGCATGATTGTTATGACTTGCTTTCCGGATTGAGAATAGTGCTGGCCACGTGAGCTTCATCCTGTGGTTTCGAGCCCTCAGTGGTATTAATGATGTGAATCGATATGGAAGGATTTAGCGTGAAAAGATTTAAATTAGAGGTCGAGGTTCACTGAAGGGATGGACAAGGGTGACTCGACCAAACCTTAGGACTAACAAAGTATTAATAAAACATTGATAAAATACTAAAAGACATTATATATCTCACGGTGAGTTGAGTGTGAAGTATTTGATCATTCTTCTACTCATGTTCTCAACAGTTCCTGCTCATTCTTCTTCTACTCATCTTCTCAACAGTTCCTGCTCATTCTTCTTCTACTCGTGTCAAAGCACACCACAGCACAATCGCAGCACACCTCCACCGCACTACTCCTCCACCATCGTAGGCAAACCGCAGGTCATTGAGGTTTCCTTCTAATCCTTCTCATGCTTTCCTTCCCTTCTGCAACTGTTTTGTTTTATTTTTTTTTTCGGTTTTTTGCTTAAAATTTTACAATGTTGTTAGAAATCATGAGTTATTTGTTAATAGTTACAGGTTTTTGTTGTTTAATGTTTAGGGTTGTTTATTACAAGTTTTGCTTGAGTTTGTAAATGATTTATATGTTTGAGTTTGTAAAAATCGTGTCTGCTGTTTCAATTACGAATCTGCCATTGTTTAGGGATCCCTCGCTTAGGGCTAAGCGTGGGTGTTAAATTTTCAGAATTTTAAAACCCTCACTGAGGGTGCAGCGAGAGTATAAAAGTTAAAGTTTTGCAGCAAGGGTGTTAAAATTCTGGAAATTTAACACCCTCGCTGATGGTGCAGCGAGAGTGTAAAAGTTAAAGTTTTATACTCTCGCTGCACCCTCGCCGAGGGTGTTAAAATTCCTGCACCCTCAGCAAGGGTGTTAGAATTTTAACACCCTCGCTGAGGGTGTAGCGAGAGTATAAAACTTTAACTTTTATACTCTCGCTGCACCCTCAGTGAGGGTGTTAAAATTTTGGAAATTTTTTATGCAACGAGCGTGTTAAAGATTTTAAATATATTTTATAATTACTAATGTAATTAATATTAATTATATTACTAATTACTAATTTATTTATTTTTTTCATTGTATATTATAAATATCTCTTCATGTGACCACGGTTTGGTAGAGAATTTTTTTAAAAAAAGGAAATAAAATCAAAGGAAAGAAACATATTTTTTTTTTATTTTGGAGCTTGCTCTTATAATAATTTTAAGTTCCATTTTTTTTATCCAATTATATTTGCAAGATTTAACAACATTGTATTCTATTTACTCACTTTCCTTTTATTTTATTTTATTTTTTTGCATTGTATATTTTATTAATTTGACATTGTATTTTTAAATTTTAGATGTCGAGGATGAAGAACACAACCGTCAATGACAACGAGGACAGAGATGAGATGCCCTTGAGGGAGTATACGACAGTGTCGGGTAGGCGACGATGGGCGGAGCGACGGATTGAGCAAGGAGAACCTTCCAGGGACGCTCCTGATCGGCGACGGACGGAGCGAGGAGAACCTTCCCAGACGCTCCTGATCACTCTTCTTCTTCTTCTTCTTCTGATGATGATGATGATGATGGTGCAGATGAAACACAAACCGAGATCATCGTTGAGGATCATCAGGATACTTCTTTGTTGAAGTCATACGACGAGCACCAAGCGAAACAAATATGGCAAGGACGGATAAGTATTTGTAACGAGACAAAAAATTAATTTAAATTTAATTTTATCATTTTCTTTAATTAATTAAAATTTATTTTTATTTATTTCTTTAACTAATTTGACTTATTTTAAATTTTGCAGGATCGTCTCTTAAACCGATGCCACAACCATGCATTTGATATGTTCTCATTAGATGCCGTGCCACAGGAAGTACGGGCAATCGTTGCGGTATCCGGCTTGGCTCCACTGATCTCATCATCATACACTATAGTGGATAGGCGGTTGCTCGGGGCATTCGTTGATAGATGGTACGAGGATACGGATACGTTTCATCTCCCATGTGGGGAGATGACTATCACCATGGATAACGTGTCATCTATCCTGCATATCCCGGTGCTGGGGGTTTTGATCGGTTGGGATAAACCCAATCAAGCGGAGGCAGTGGAGATTGTTGGGTTTGGACTCAAAATCTCGAGCGGGAGGGGGGGGGGTGAATCGAGTTTTATTAATTTATTGCGAAAACCCTTACAAATTAAAAAATTGTTTCGCGTTGGAGAGATTAGACGCTTGAGAAGGAGAGCGAAATCGATTGATATAAAATATAGAGTAGCGCGGAAACATAAAATAAATAAAATATGCGGAAAATTAAAAGAGATAGGGATAGAAAAGCTTGCACCAGGAATTTTATATTGGTTCAGCCTTCCCGTCGAAAGGCCTAGTCCAGTCCCCAAGAGACCCGCTTGAGAGTTCTATAATCAGCAATAGAGCCACACCCTATTACACCCAAGAGCACCCCGCACACTACTAGGAACCTTCGTTCGCTAGGGGCCTCAAGACCACACAGTAGGGTTCCTCGCCCTACGACGTATCACACGTCCACTAAGGGATTCTCTCCCTAACCACTAAGGTTTCAAATACAAGAATGTGATAGTGATTACAATAGCTTTGTGTGTTCTCAAAATATGGATACAACAATATGCTCTTCTATGATAATGAAGTTCTTCTTGATAAGTTAAATGGCCAACAAGGTTTCTTAGTGTGGTGGACTCGTCCTAGCCGAGGTCCCCAGAACCCTTGCCCAAGGCCTCACGGCCCTACAATAAACCCTCTGTGTGCTGGGCCGAGCTCAAGGCTCAACGGCCGAACAGATACCAGATACGGGCCGACCTCATACTCCTACCCAGGTCCGACTTCCCTGTCCGACACCCCCTAGAGTCCGACACCTCCTAGAGTCCGACACCAAGGACAGGATGACGTGTCCCACCTTATCCACAAGGACAGCTCATCACCTTATCCACAAGGATAGCTCATCCACTCATAGCTCACCCTTAGTGGGCAAATGTTTCTTCATAATCTATCCCCTCTTCCTGATTGTAACCTTGTGCAACTAACCTAGCTTTGTTTCGAACAATTAAACCTGCCTCATCGAGTTTATTTTTATAAATCCACTTAGTTCCAATAATCGGATGAGACTCGGGCCTAGGAACAAGTTCCCAAACCTGATTTCTTTCGAACTGGTTTAATTCTTCTTGCATAGCTAGCAGCTAATGTTCATCAAGCGTAGCCTCAGAAATATTCTTTGGCTCCACTTGAGAAACAAATGCAAAGTAGTTACACAGATTGCTAATAGAATTGAGAGTACTTACACCTTTTGTGATGTCACCTATGATTTGGTCAATTGGATGATGCCTTGATGTTCTCCATCCCTTAGGCAAATCAGACTTGAGTTCCATGGATTGTTCTTGATTTTTCTCCTCAACTGATTCAACTGATTTTTCATTGCATTCGGAATGATCCTTTCCTTTAGCATTAGGCTCCTCATCCTCATCAATGTATAAATATCCAAGGATACCTGAAATGTCATTAACAGATACCTTTTCCAACTTTTTGGGATCGGATTCATAAAAAGATACATGAATAGATTCTTCAATAGTATTACGAGATTTATTGTAAATCCTATATGCTTTGCTCGAAACAGAATATCCAAGGAATATGCCCTCATCAGCTCTAGCCTCAAAACTTCCTAGATTGTCTCTACCATTATTATGAAATAATCATTTACAGCCAAAGACTCGAAGATGGGAAATATTTGGTTTTCTCCCCTTGTACAGCTCATAGGGGGTTTTCTTTAAAATAGGTCGTATTAAAACACGGTTCATAACATAACAAGTTGTACTCACTGCATTGGCCCAAAAATATGCAGGCAAATTCATGTCATTAAGCATTGTTCTTGAAAGCTCTTTTAATGAATGATTTTTGCTCTCCACAACCCCGTTTTGCCCAGGAGTTCTTGGACCTGAAAAATAATGCTTAATTCCATGTTTTTCGCAAAAATTTTCAAAAAATTTATTTTCAAATTCTCCACCATGATCAGTCTTAATGGATGCAATGCTCATATGCATTTGGTTTTGAACAATCTTAGCTAGCTTTTTAAATTCATTAAATGCATCATTTTTGTGAGTAATAAATAATGTCCATGTATACCTAGAATAGTCATCCACATTAACCAGACAATAATAGTTGCCACCAAAGCTTTTTGTTTGACAAGGTCCAAAAAGATCCATATGTAAAAGTTACAAGGGCCTTTGAGTTAAAACAAGATTTTTAGAAGGAAAAGATGCCCTTGTGAGTTTTGATTTTGATCAAGGATCACATTTTTCAGAAATAGAAAAATTTTGCTTTGGTAAGCCAACTACTAAGTTTTTAGAAGAAATTTTGTTCAAATGATTCACGTGGATGTGACCTATTCTACGATGCCATAGCCAAGATTCATACTCTTTAGATAATAAACATTTAGCATCATTTGAGGGTATTGAGTTAAAATCAATAACATATACATTGTTTATCCTACGAGCAATTATCTTAATATGATTATCAACTTTACATCTATCAGAATCAAAAATAACCCTATTGCCCTTATCACACAACTGACTAATACTTAGCAAGTTATGTTTCAGGCCCTCAACATGCAAGACATTTTCTATGCAAGGGTTAGGAGGTGTACCAATTTTACCGACTCCAAGAATCTTTCCTTGGTTGTTATCTCCGAAAGTCACATGTCCTTGGTCCTTTGGAACTAGATGCGAAAATTTAGATTTGTCTCCCGTCATATGTTTTGAGAATTCGCTGTCCAAGTACCACCACGATTTCCTTTCTTCTAGAGTAACCTACAAGCACAAGATTCAAGGTTTCTTTTTAGGTACCCATACCTTTTTGGGTCCTTGAGCGTTAGCATAGCCATATTTCCAATTGTGCCACCTTTTAGTTTCATTGTTCGGTTTAACGAACTTCACTTTCCGGTGTACGCACTCATGTGCACCATGGCCCTTTATACCACAAATATGAAATATAATTAATGGTTTCTTATGATTGCTAGCAGGGACAAAAATGGTACTTAATTTCGTTTGGTGCCTACCGGATTGATAACCTAGCCCAACTCTATTAAAGAAACACTTTTGTCTCCCTAACATTAAATTTAAAGTATTTCTACCTTTCGTAAATTTTGCAAGTGTTTGTTTTAAATCTTCTACTTCATTAACCAGGTCCTTGCAAAACTTACAAGAATAAGAACTAGCTTTAAATTTAACTCATTACTAGAGGTGTTTGAAGAATTTTTTAAAGTCAAATTCAGCTCCTTATTTTGATTTTTCAAAAATTCATTTTCTTTAATAAGATCTTTATTCTTTTCTAAAAGAGAAGCTGAATTTTTCTTTTCTAAAGAAATCAACAAAGATAACCTCATTGATTCCTTGTAACACCCTTACTTTATATGCAAAAATAGCAAGTAGAGGTTTTTAATTAAAATAGCGTATTTAAAAATTCCTTTTTCCAAATCAAATTTACAATAACTTTGGACATCCATTTACGATATAAGTAGCACCAATATAAAGTTCCCTTCTTTCCATTCTTTTGGTGCGCCACTCTGCTCCACAAGCTCCTTAGCAATCACCTAAAATGTTGACCACTAAGGGTGAGACCTTTTCACAACACAGTGAATCAGAAGATAATATAAAGCTCATAATATAAACTTAAGAATAACAAATAAATCAAGTCGGGGATCAACCAATTCATCACATTCTCATTTCCATTTATACATTCTTTGTATCAATTTTCCATTATCCATTTTCCTTTCCTTAATCCTTTCCAATACCATTACATTACCTTTTCCATTTTTATTTCCTTTTCCTTTATTCCTTTTCCATTATGTGTAACCTCAAGACAGAGATCTACACTTTTCCATTGGGTGTAACCTCAAATCAGGGATCTACACCTTACCATTGTGTGTAACCCCAAAACAGAGATCTACACACAGTGTGTGCAACCACAAATCAGTGATCTGCATACACTCCATATCATTTATGTAACCTCAAAACAGAGATCTACATAAACTTCCCTTTTTCCTTTTTACCGTACACCACTAGGATTTTGATTACCCGCTAGGTAATTGGAACACCTGTCTAGGGACTTGGAACACCTGCCCAGGACTTTACACCCATCCAGACCATAACCTGTAGGACTATGTACATTTACCATTCCATTTATTTAATCCAGTTATTGGTGTGGAAAACTGATCCTGTGGGTCACCCGGCGCCTACAGGGCGGTTTGGCCTGATGGGTAATTGGCCTGGCAGGTAATTGGCCCTAACAGGTAATTGGAACACCTAGCCGGGTACCTAGTGTTCCGGGCCCCAGTGATCAGTTTCCACTTAAGTTATCTTTACCATTTTCAATAATCAACAATACAATCCATTCATTTATAATTCATAATCACAAACATTCTCCAAATAATCACACACATAAACTCATAAATAACACTTATCATTCATCATCAAAAACAATTCCAGAGATTCACAATTAGGGTCACATTCCACAATTTGCATTTAACCCTGTGTTGGACTGATCCCTGAGTCGAGATCGCAAGAAATCGGACCTTAGCTAACCGAGATCGCATCGTGCATTGAGCAACGTAAACAGGCCGAGATCCATGCCTTACACTCAGACAGCTAATGCCTAAACAGGTCGAACTCGCCCTACCAGCTCGGCCAAGCCCTCCATTCAAACCAACGAGAACAGGACTACGTCAACTCAGTTCTGGCATTCGTGTCCTCTCACGAATAATTTTGGGCTTAATCAACTGGGCCAAAGCTTGGCAAGCCCAACAGATATTCAGCCACCCCTATAAGTAGTACAGTGTTGCATGGGGCTCAGGTACGCTTTCTAAACCCTAAGTTTACACTGCACACACGGTGATTAGGGCATCCCAGGTTATCCAACTGATACCTGTGAAACTAAGAGAATCATACAAAGAATCTAGGTCAAACCGCCTCACTAGGTCTCACTCCGTGGCCTTAGTGATCAAACTGATCTAGAACAAGACATTGGCGCCGTCTGTGGGAACGATAAACTTCGATTCCCACCATCACCAAACTCTTTGGTGGAGAACACAACAGATAACCACCAGGCACGTAGGGGAAGAGGACGTCCTCCAAAGGCGTCCACCGTACCACCATGGAGAACAGATCTCCGTCAGCGCCTTCAGGCTAACAGGGCTGCCCAGCAACAGCCACTTCAGGAGGATGTGCATGCGAGTGATGTCCCGATCCCCAACGAACAGCCCCAGGTGGCAGATTCGATCCAGCCAGTGCAGCCACAACCTGTAGTAGTCCCACCCCAACCCCATCTCACACATACCCACAGTGGCCCCTACACTGTGTACTCAGGTGAGTCGTCGTATCGCGGTGCGGATGGAGGAGGGGGTACTCAACATCATCAGACACACTACCACGGGGCAGTAGAACCCAGCTGTGTCGAGTATATTTCTTCTCAGAATCACGAAGATTGGGGACGTGGGTATTCTGATACCCTTTCTCACCGATCCCGTCGATCTACTTCGTCTTCTCGACGTCGCGATGATGAGATCTTAACCATGATGCGCACACAGATGCGAATTATGGAGCAACAAAACAAGGCCATAGCAGATTTACAACAGTTGACTATGGCACGCAGCGCTGAACGAACCCTACAGCCCGTTCCGGCACAAAATGTAGATCCCGTGAGCGAACAAGTTGCGCGTGAAGCTCCGCCACGGACTCGGGAACGAGACGCCGAACGAGCCCTGAGAACGGCTCCGGAAAGGAGTTTAGGATGCGTAGTCGAACGAGTGCCAGTAGAGGCTCCGACACGCCAAGAATCATCTCGGGCTCTTCGGGATACAGACTCTCTCGGGAGAGAGGAGAGCTCACTCCCTCCTCCACCACCATTGAATCCCGAGCTGGAGCCCGAGCAAGAGCACCCAGGTCACCCATTCATCTCGTACGTGATGGCTTTCGAGACACCACAGGGTTTTCTCGGGCCCAGCAACATTCAAAGGTACGATGGTCTCTCGGATCCTCATGATCACATTTTGAGTTTCTAAGGGGCGATGAATTTTTACGGACAAGAAGGTCAGATGAAATGTAGAGCATTTTCCATGACCCTTCAAGCACCAGTCTTAAGGTGGTATGCATCTCACCCCCCGAATTCGATTAATTCATGGAACGAGCTGAAAAGGGTGTTTCTAAATAGGTATACCGCCAGTTGCATCCAGCCGAAGTCGGATCACACACTGGCAACGGTAACTCAGAAACCAGGAGAGACTTTGAGGGATTATCTCAATCGTTTCCACAATGAGTCGAGTTCGATTCCCAATCTCGAACCGGGAGTGGCAGTGTTACTCTTCACCCAGGGTTTGGCCCCCGGAGGCTTCAAAAAAGCTCTTATTGGGAAGCCTCCCTGAGATATGGCCGAACTCCGGCAGAGATCCAACAAGTTCATCAACTTGGAGGAGTTTGATAAGGGACAGTCAGGAAGGATGGCAAATAACCGAGGTGACACCGCATAGGAAGATCGGACCAGCTCTAGGGGCCGATCCAGGAAGGAAGACAGAGAGGGGCGTCGTCAACCACCACCGCCTCCACCCCCACGTAGGTACAACACGTATACTCCACTCAATGCTCCTAGATCTCAGATCTAGAAGGAAACAATGCAAACCGAACTCCGACATGTCAACAGGCCTCCCTATTTGAGAAATCAAAAGAATGTGAATAGGAACAAGTACTGTGAATTCCATGAGGGATACGGCTACACCACAGATCAATGTACTTGGTTGAGGGATGCCATTGAAGACTTGATTCGTGAGGGAAAACTCCAGCGCTATGTCCGGGAAGCAATGGAGAAGAGATCTCGTAAGAGAACACCAAGTCCCGAGAGAGCAAAGAGGAGAAAAGAGTCCACACCATAAAAGAAACAAGAAAACCAGGGACAAGTCAGTATTGTGGTTATGGACGAACTGGACAAGTCGCCAAAGGATCTCGCTATCCAGACGATTTCCGGAGGTTTTGCAGGAGGAGGGGAGCACCGATCCGAAAGGAAGAGGTATGTGAACCAGGTCCTAGCAGTTCACAATCGCCCAATTCGGAAAAAGCCGTCTCGGAATATTCCAATCAGTTTCTCGGATAAGGACATGGAAGGAGTCCTGCCCGACCATAACGGTCCGATGGTTATCTCCACCAGAATCGGAAACTTTGATGTCGCCAGAGTCTTTGTGGATCAAGGAAGCTCTGCCGACATCCTTTTCTTGCATGCCTTTTCCAAGATGAGATTTCGTTTGAATTATTTGGAAGAGTTTGAGGGAAACTTGATTAGCTTTACAAGGGATTCAATTCGGCCCCTAGGCGTCTTGAGACTTCCGATGACCTTAGGCGGACAGCCTGCAACCAGGACCGAGATCATCAAGTTTCTTGTAGTCGACTGTCCTTCGGCTTATAACGTCATATTAGGCCGAACTTGCCTCCAGGATTTTGGAGCATTAGTGTCAACGGTCCATTTGGCGATGAAGTTTGTGGGTGCAGATGACACAGTAGTCACGATAAGAGCTGAGCAGGAGGCCGCTCGTTTGTGTTACAACACTAGCCTCGGAAAGATCAGGAAGGAGAAAAGCGAAGTAGAAAAAATTCCGCAGGTACCACTGTCTAAGGGCGGAGTACTCCTAGCCGAGCTGGATGTCAGGGCTGAACAAGATGACCTCCAGCCTCGCCCTCAGGGAGTATGGGAAACCGTCCCCGTAGATCTTTCCGATTCTCGAAAAACAGTCCGAGTCGGTTCCAACCTCCCAGCTCCTATCCGAGATGAAATCATTGCCCTTCTGCGGAACAACAAGGATTTGTTTGCTTGGACGTCAGCCGATATGCCTGGCATCGATCCAAATTTTATCTGCCACCGACTTAGCGTGGATCCGAAGGCTAAGCCTGTGGCGCAAAAGAAGAGAAGAGTTGGTTTCGAGAAGTCCAAGGCCATACAGGAGAAGGTCTCGGAGTTGTTGGAGGCCGGTTTTATTAGGGAAGTATCATACTCAGAGTGGCTGTTGAATACAGTGTTGGTCAAGAAGTCTAACGGCAAATGGCGGATGTGTGTGGACTACACGGACCTCAACAAGGCGTGTCCAAAAGACCAGTACCCCTTGCCCATCATTGATCAGTTGGTGGACAGTTCAGCAGGTTTCCAGCTTCTTTCCTTTTTGGATGCATACTCGGGTTACAACCAAATACCGATGTATCCACCCGATCAGGACAAAACAGCCTTTATCACCGAGAAGGCAACGTATTGTTATACGGTCATGCCTTTCGGGCTAAAGAACGCTGGGGCTACGTACCAGAGGATGATGAACACGGTGTTTGATGGGTTGATTGGACCGAAGATGGAGGTGTATATTGACGACATGATCGTCAAGAGCGAAACAAAGGACAGCCACGTGCGAGACTTGGAAGTGGTGTTCGCAAGAGTTAGGAAGCATAATATGAGGCTAAATCCCGAGAAGTGCAGCTTCGGGGTTCCTGCCGGGGCTTTTCTCGGCTTCATATTGACAGAGCGAGGGATTGAGGCGAATCCCGACAAGTGCCAGGCTGTTCTCGAGATGAGAAGCCCGAAGAGTCTCAAGGAAGTTCAGCAGTTAACAGGTCGGTTAGCTGCGCTTTCCTGCTTCCTACCCCAAGCCGCAAGGAAAGCACTTCCCTGGTACCAGTTGTTGAAAAAAGGCGTTGATTTTGTTTGGGACGAAAAGTGCGAGGTAGCCTTTTCGGCGATCAAAGACTTCCTCTCAGCCCCCCCGATCTAGTCAAGTCCCCAGCACGGGGAAAAACTCGTTCTGTACCTGTCGGTGGGGGAGTTAGCCGTCAATTCGACCCTGGTACGAGAGGAAGCCAGGCTCGAATTCCCAGTGTATTTTGTGAGTCGAGCTCTACAGGGTGTCGAGATCAGGTACTCGAAGATTGAGAAGTTTGCTTTTTGTCTGGTCCTATCGGCCAGACGACTTCGTCAATATTTTCAATGTCACCCAGTTGAAGTGAGAACCGCTCAGCCAATCAGGCAAGTCCTGCAAAAGCCAGATTTGGCAGGTAGGATGATGGCTTGGTCGGTCGAATTGTCTGAGTTCGAGATTTCGTATGAGCCAAGGAAAGCTATCAAATCTCAGGCTTTGGCTGATTTCGTGTCCGAATTCACCGAGGGAAATGAGACCTCGAACTCGGTTATTTGGAAAATTTATGTTGATGGTTCCAGTAACAAGAAAGGAGCCGGAGCAGGGGTTCTGGTTGAAAACTCTGAGGGTGTGAGTATCGAGTACTCGTTAAAGTTTGCTTTTGTCACTTCGAACAATCAGGCCGAGTATGAGGCCGTGCTAGCAGGATTACGAACAGGGAAGGATCTCGGGGCGGTAGAAGTATAGATTCTCAGCGATTCGCAGCTAGTTGTTTCCCAGATCTCTGGCCAATATCAGGCAAAAGAGCCGATCCTACAGAAGTATTTAGAAAAGGTAAAAGAGTTGGCTTCGGAATTCTCTCACTTCTCCATTCTACACATCCCTAGGTGCTCGAACGAGAGGGCCGACATCCTCTCCAAATTAGCAAGTACCAAGGGAGCTGGGAATAACAAGAGCGTCATACAGGAAGAAGTAGCTGGACCCAGCGTTGTTTTGGCCATAAGGATCTCGTCGGATTGGATGACTCCTATTCGATCTTTTCTACAGCATGGTGTGCTTCCCTCTGACCAGCTAGAAGCCAAAAAGCTTGTGAAAAAGGCA
Source organism: Crotalaria pallida (assembly GCA_037953625.1). Taxonomy (NCBI): domain Eukaryota; kingdom Viridiplantae; phylum Streptophyta; class Magnoliopsida; order Fabales; family Fabaceae; genus Crotalaria; species Crotalaria pallida. The sequence goes on along the minus strand of CM075650.1, from coordinate 42,594,563 downwards.
GCTCATTATGTCCTTATGGAGGGGATCTTATACAGGAGAGGGGCTGCTTCATCTTTACTTCGGTGTCTCGGCAAGGAAGAAGCCGAATCGGTTCTGGACGAGGTCCACGGCGGAATAGCAAGCCATCATCTTGGAGGAAAATCTTTGGCCAGAAAGATTCTCCGAGCTGGCTATTATTGGCCAACTCTGATGGTTGATTGCCTAGATCATGTTCGTCGTTGTCCACCTTGCCAACACCACAGCGACTTGTACCGCCGACCTCCAGAAGAATTGCACTCTTTGGCTTCCCCTTGGCCCTTTCACATGTGGGGCATGGACATCATGGGTAAGTTCCCAAAGGCCCCAGGACAGCTGATCTATGTGGTCGTTGTCGTCGACTACTTCACCAAGTGGATAGAAGCCGAGGCACTAGCCACCATTTCGTCCCTAAAAATCCAAAAGTTCTTTCTGAAGAATGTGATAGCTCGTTTTGGCATTCCCCACTCCATCGTCACAGATAATGGTACCCAGTTCACAGTTGATACTTTCCAAGATCTAGCAGATCATTTGCATATTCAACATCGATTTTCCTCGGTTGAACACCCACAGTCCAACGGACAAGCTGAGTCCGCGAACAAAGCTATCCTTACTGGCCTGAAGAAAAGGTTGCTAGCTGCCGAGGGAGCCTGGGCTGACTAGCTACCCGAGATCCTCTGGTCTTTGAGGACAACGGTGCAAAGCTCAACAGGCGAGACACCGTTCAGACTAACTTACGGATGCGATGCAGTGATTCCTGTGGAGCGCCAAATTCCAACCTTTCATATGCTTGACAGGCCCGAGGAGACTAATAACACATTGTTGAAAGAGGAATTAATTCTAAGTGAAGAAATCCGAGAGAAGGCTGCAGACCTGGAGAGGAGAGCTAAGTCCAGACAGGCAAAACAATACAACAAAGGGGTCACACCGAGATCCTTCAAAGTCGGCGATCTGGTTTTGCGTCGTGCCGACATCGGATTGAAGAACGCAAAAGAAGGAAAGATCGCTCAAAACTGGGAAGGGCCGTACAGGGTAATATCCAAAACAGGCTCAGGGGCCTACAGATTGGAAACCCTCGGCGGAGCCGAGATCAAAAACAGTTGGAACGCGATGAAGCTTAGAACCTACTTCAGTTGACAATTGAACACTTTTGAATTCCTTTTCCATTTATTACTTTACTTGGAATTTTTTCTTTATCGTTCAGTTTTTGCTTATTTCAAGTTCTAGTTGTTCGTTTTTAACTTTGAATAATACTGCCTTTTTATGTACCGATGATTTTTCAATTTCAATAAATAGTACACTTGGCAGTTTCCATTACTTTTTTGCTATGTCTTATACATGCGCCATGTACATGCCTTTCCATTTTTTGGCTAGCCACCTTAATGGGACTGTGCGATTTATACACAGCACCTCTGTTTAGAGGAAAGCTTATAAATTTTCCTAAGGTACAGGGAGCACCTGACTCTAACAGACTTACCTTTGTGGTGCCTAGTACAGTCAGGGGACGAGGTCCACACTTTGGCTCAAGTGCATGGACCGAGACTCCCATCGCATTACACAGATATACATTAAAACAGTACTCGGCTACGTAAGCGCTTACACAGGTTGCATAGATCGAATACGAAAACCTTAAATATTGTACTTGTTCACAAACAAAAGATGTTAACGAAAAACACAAGTTATCAGAAGCAGGCAAAGGAAAGGAAATAGTTCAAAAAGTTTTCAAAAAGCAGCCCAGCATAAGGGTCTTACGCCTAATCTTCAACATCAGATAAGATGACCGAGTTGGGGTCGAATACAGGCTCTTCTTTCTCGGCAAGGGGATCTGGCAGGTCGTCTCGGGTCAGGTCGACTTCCGCATCTCCATTGTTTGGATCCACTAGCTTATCGCCGCTCACACCAAACTCAGGATGAGTGCCGACATACTGCAACCGCAATCCCGGATTCAGGACCCGTATCTGCTCCACAGCATTTGCAAATAAAGCATCAGCCGACCCCTCCAGATCGTGCATAGCCTTGGCAGCAGCAGTCTTATGCTTCAGAGCTTGAGTAGCTCGTTTCTTCAGCATCACCCTCACCTTCTCAACCTCGGCCTCCCCATCAGCTTTCAATTTGGCCATTTGCTCCGAATGAGTTTTCTGTAAGTCAGCCAGCTGCTTCTTCGCTTCGGCTGCCTCCTTCTCGGCCTGCACAAGCCTACCAAGATCAGCCTTGGCCTTGGAAGAAAAGCCCGCCTCCGCATCGGCCGGCGCACTAGCTATAGCCGTCATCAGGGTGGCCGAGTTCTTCATATGCTCGGCCAAATTTTCCGTAATCATTTTCCAATCAGCCGCCGACAACCTCCCCAGGTCTAGAGGTTTGTCAAAACTTGCTCGGGTCGCCACGACACTACCCGAGGTTGTGATCGCAGCTCGGGTAGGTTGGGAATCCTGTAGTCCGGCCTCCGGGGTGACAACCTCATCGGAAGTTTCCGGTATGGTTATCACAGGGGGGCTTGGCCGAGGTGGCGTGCTTGTACCTTCAGGCTTCTTCCTCTTTCGCATTGCAGCGGCCGACAGCAGTCTCTCAGCTTTACTCGCCATCTCTTCCTCTGTACTAGCGGTGTCCTCCGAGGTGGTTTCACAAGTGCTAGTGAGTTTCGGCTTTACTCTCCTTCTTTGTTCCGCTAGCTCGGCCGGATCTACCTCTTCGAGCTCTTTCCAATAATCAACTACAAAATTAGAACAAATGATAATAAAAAAAAATAATAATACCGATCTCGGAGGAGACTTGCTCTTCGGCGCAACTTATGATGCGTCGAATATCCAACTGAGCCAATTGTTTGGCCTTTGCTTTAAATTCATCAAAAAAATGTTTGGTGGTTAACAGTTCGTTGGGAGACAGAGGTGACGAGGTCCAGTTCCGAGGTGTCTCGTGTCGGACGTAAAAATCTGTGGACCATTGTAAAGGAAACTTGGGACCATTCTCAGTTCGAAACCAAGGTCGGCCTTCTCCAACGTATTGATACTTGAAAAATCTTGGCTTGAAGTGCTTCCAAGATTCATGGAATTTTGCAAACAAGCTGTAATAAGGCTGAGTCTTTACCGAGACCCACATCTTACCGGACTTCCCAGCTTCCTTCACTGTAACGTGTGGGTTGAAAAGCCAGAAAAAGACTTTTGCCGTGCAAACCAAAGCTTTTGCTCGGCAGTACCTCTCGAATGCTTTTAGGAACGCCCAAGCATTAGGGTGCAGCTGAGTGGGAGCGATTCCGATAGCGTTGAGCACCCGAATTTCCAAAGCCGTGAATGGCAGATGAACCCCGAGCATCACCACGAGGTCCTCATATAAGTAAAAAGTGTTGTTGTCCGTAGCCGAGCAGAATCGGTCATCCTCGCCGCAGGGAAAAACGTTGTATGAGGCCCCGACTTCATCCTCGGGACAGGGAAGCAAGAATTGGCGGATTGATCCAACACTTGCCTCGGACCGCATTGTAGATTGAGTTCCCAGCACTTCGCGATCCACCCATAAGTACTGTTGGGCATCTGGGGGCACTGGGTACGCAGCAGGATCTTTCACAACCGCCAATGTCTCAACAATTAATGCACTCTCATAATGTGAGAGTACACTTTCTCGGCGCCGGAGCAATGAACTTCTTTTTCACTGGTACCTAAAATGGTCAACTTAAGGGGTGAGTAATTTGAGAAATAATCAAGGAAAACACTTAAACAACAGTAATAAAATATAATTAGACATACCCACACACATATATTCATATTCATTTATCCTATTCGATTCTACTATTTCTAGACCTTAACATTTTTTTATTATTCCTTTATACTATATATATATATATATATTTATACACAATTCAATATACCCATTCATCACATAACAATGCTTTGATGCTCAATCATATGAGTATGAAATGCACTTTATACTATTATGTTTTAACTCCTGAATCCAATGTAACACTTTCCACTTTACTTTATACACTTTAAATACTTTCATTGGATTCAGTGAATTAAACCTATTATATAACAATGAATGCACTTCTCCATTTACAATAACAATAACAATTTCAAACCCTCACATACACCCTCCACTCTGGGGAAAAACTGGCCAAGAGTAAGCATTTCTCAACCCCTAGTTGGGTGCTTCACCTCCACTTAGGAAGGTCCCTCATGCAATTTTTTTGATTCGTCCAAATTGGCTTTAGCAGAAATCACCCTCACTGGCCAAAACAAGCCAAAGTGATGGAATTACCCCGGTTTGCGTGGAACCAACCCCCAAGACGGGAAGCAAACCCGTATCCTTTGCAGGATCAAAGTTCCCCAAGGTAATCCCAATAATTCACTCTTACCCTCATCAATCGTTAAACGACGTGTGTTTTTCCCCATACACCTAAGGTCCACCTTACTCCATAATGCACGTGTTTCTAATTCATTTTATGTGGTTTTCATTAGTTTAACCTTTAATAATTATATCCAATTGGTTGGGTCTCTAACTTAGGATTTGTGGCCATACTTTATAAATAGTAACAATCACACATAACGACAATAATAATCATGGCATATAATTTATTCAATCATTTAATTCATTAACAATTATGAAAATCAATAACTAACCAAACCCTAAGTTCATAACATGCAATTTATATTCAATCATAACATTTTCAACATACAAATCAAACATACACATATAAAATACACCTAATTATAACCCTATTACTATTATTAAGCCCTGTCCCTAATTAAAAACAAAGTACTCCCCCTTACCTCTTGAAGATAAGAGGAGAAATTGGGGAAAACTTAAAGCACCAACACCAAGCCCTAGCCAAGCTCCCTAGCCTCCTATTTCCTTGCCCTTAGCCACTTTCTAAGACTCCTTGAATGATTGCACAACTCCATAAGGTGGATTGGAGGAGTTAGGGTTTAAGTTGGGATTTCGGGGGTTTTTAAGAATAAGAGATGAAATAGAGATTTGAAAGAGGGAAAATGATTGGGAAGAGATGGGGAGATGATTTATGATGTTAATTTGGTGAGGTTCCATGCTAGTTTGATGAATTGACAAAGATTGGGTTGAGAGAAGAAGAGAATTCGTGTGAGAGAAGAGAGAAAATTCTGAGAAAAATGACCCAAAAACGTGTTTATTAAGCTGATTCAGCAGTGGTTAATCGATTAACTGGGTGGTTAATTGATTCAGGTAATCGATTAACCCATGTAATATGGCCAAAATCAACTTTCTGGCCTTAATCGATTAATCTCCTGGTTAATCGATTAACTGGGTGGTTAATCGATTAACCAGTTCAGTCCACTATTTCCTATGCACTTCAAAGTGTCATAACTTCTTCGTTAACCTTCGGATCTTGCTCAAATTTTGAGGCAAGCTTCCTAAGACACTTATCTTCACATCCAACGGTGGAATTTGGGTTTGGAGCTATGGATATTTAATTCCTAATTTCCTAAGATCCTATGCTCTTTAGATCATAATTACTCTTCAAAAACTCACTTCTAAACTAATTCTACTTCATCAAACCTACCCTTACTAAATCCTACATTCTAAACACATTCTAAACATACTCAAAGACATGGAAACAACACTACCCTTATCAAAATTCCATTAACTAAGGCACCTAGAGATTAGGGAAAATCGGGGATGTTACACGGAAACGTAAAATAAATAAAATATGCGAAAAATTAAAAGAGATAGGGATAGAAAAGCTTGCACCAGGAACTTTATACTGGTTCAGCCTTCCCATCGAAAGGCCTAGTCCAGTCCCCAAGCGACCCGCTTAAGAGTTCTATAATCAGCAATAGAGCCGCACCCTATTACACCCAAGAGCACCCCACACACTACTAGGAACCTTCGTTCCCTAGGGGCCTCAAGATCACACAGCAAGGTTCCTCGCCCTACGACGTATCACACGTCCACTAAGGGAATCTCTCCCTAACCACTAAGTTGTCAAATATAAGAATGTGATAGTGATTACAATAGCTTTGTGTGTTCTCAAAACATGGATACAACAATATGCTCTTCTATGATAATGAAGTTCTTCTTGATAAGTTAAATGGCCAACAAGGTTTCTTAGAGTTCTTCAAAAAGATTTTTCGTTATGATCAAAGAAAAGTTGGAGAAGAAGAAGAACGTGAAATGCAGAAAAGAATGAATGAATATCAAAGTGACCGTGTCTGTGATGTTGGAGTGAATTTTTGAAAATACTTTTATAATTCAAAAAGATTCAAAATTAATAAAATAAAATCAAAACAAAATAAAATAAGATTTTTAAATAAGTTTTAAAATCAAAACTAAATCAAAACGATTTACGAAATAAAATAAAGATTTAATTCTTAAAACGAAAAAGGAAATAATTCAAATTTAAAATCATTTTCGAATTTTATAAATAAATTAGAATCTTATATATATAAAAACAAATCAGAAATAATCAAAATGATTTTGACACGTTCAATATATATAAAAACAAATCAGAAATAATCGACCTGTTCAATATACGATGCAACTCACTTAATCGATTACTACTCATCCAATAATCGATTACTGAGTCTCTGTTCATTATGTGATGCAACATATGTAATTGATTGCTACACAGCATGTAATCGATTACTATGCCTCTAGAAAATATATGATGCAACAATTCTAATCGATTGTTTGAGCCAGGTAATCGATTACTCTCATAAGAAAGTAATGGATTAGCAATGTTCACTTAATCGATTACAACCTCTCTGATTTTTCTATGATGCAACAAAGTTAATCGATTAACTCAAGCAAGTAATCGATTACTCTCTCTTGCATACGTAAAGATATTCAGTTTTGTAACATCAGGTATTTTCACACAAACTAAGATATAAAAACAACTTTTCATGAAAACACATTTTTCTTCTCCTTTTTAAATGAAAAACTCACTGGCCTTTTAAACTCTTTAATAACAAGAACTTCATTACCTTACACATGTCCTATGGGAAAAGGCTTCTAGGCTATATCTTGCTTGAGTCTTCAATCTTGAATCTTGAAGATACTTGAGAGCTTGAATCTTGAATTGGTTGTTATCATCAAAACTTTGGCCTGATATCTGCTTGAAGTCCATAAGAGAGTTTGAAGCAAGTCTTGTTGGAAGTCAAGCTAGTGTTGGAAGACATGCTTCAAACTCTCCTATGGACTTCAAGTATATATCTGTAACGTCCATCGTTTCATGAAAAGAATTGAAGTTATTTCGGATAAGTTAGGAAAAATCTGAATATAAAAATTTCTTTAAAGGTGGTACTTCAAGTATAAGACATGTATTTGGAACTGAATTCGGTTGAAGGAATAATCATTTACTAAACATTTCAAAATATCTTTTGAGATAACTCTCGTAGTACAAAATAGTTTCCGGGAATAACTTAAATACAAGGTTATCTCAGGAAATCAATTTTAAGATACTTCCTTTGTACCGAACTCATCTTATAAAATCAGAGTCAGCGGAATATATTAAAGTAGTTCATTTATACTTTTGGAGTTTATAAATGATGAAGTATGTCTTTGATCTTAAAATCAGGTGTAAAAACTTTATGAGTACCACAATTATAATCAAATTATGAAATCTATGTTTTACTCTGATACATCTCTCAAATCATAAAGATACGGTTTTTATCAAAAGTTGGAGACATTTAGAGCTAGTCAATGGTCCTTCGTCCAATAATCCTTTTAGCCGAATCTTCAAGAGTTGTACAGGGAGTCTCTATCCCATGGTCACTGATCTTTAGAAGATCTAAGTACCTGGCCAACACCTAATAAGGGCAGGGAGGTAAGCTATACTCATTCGCATAATCAAATGAGAACAAAATTCTATCATGCACAAGTAAGTAATTCATCATGATCGAAATGCATATACACATGTACCAAACAGTCAAGTGACATACACAACTTATGAGCAAGCCAATTTCATTAATGATATGTCATGATACTTGCACACAACCTTTCCAGTCCTAAGGTTCTCCAACTAATGCTCTCATGCGTGTCCATCCAAACAACCCGTATACGTGCCTCGGACGTATAGTGAACCTGCTCGGAATATAATCCAAACGACACTACCAAAGTGTACGTTGCGTCACCAAGACGTAACAGCATCGCCTATGCTGCCCACATTACCAAAATGTGTCATCGAGCAAGCCACACGACTATGCCTGGAACGTGGTCTATAATACCAATATCAATAACGATGTGCACATCTCGTCACCAAGACGAATATCCAACGTTCGCAGCAACCAATGCTGGCCACATTACCAAAAGGTGACTACAGGCAAGTTGTAACCAAATTGGTACTCCCAGAGTACCCTCCTCATGTTCCTCGAATATGACAAATGATATGCTATCACCACATCTCCATGCATGAATGCACACCAACATTCCATTCAAGGTTATTCTTTGATCTCATCATGTGCATTATGCAATGATTTCAACAATGCAATTAATATATCCATTAAGTATTTCACCTTCCATGATCAGCATGATAACAAAGTTAATCAAACAAAATATCACATCATTCCCTTAAAGTGTTCATTAGGTTTAAATAAGAGTGATTGGATTAAAAATGGTATTTTCTCAACATTATTATAAAAAGACTTGAGTGGTAGCTTCAATACTCGAGTAGTTCATCAATTTCATGAAGCTGTGTACCAACTGCCCAGAATACTCGAGTATTTCACAAAATACTCGAGTAGTTTACAGTCCAGAATACTTTAGTATTTCACAAAATACTTCAGTATTTTTCAGCCCAGAATACTTGAGTGTTTCACAAAATACTAGAGTATTTTAGAGCCCAGAATACTCGAGTGTTTCACAAAATACTAGAGTATTTTACAGCCCAGAATACTTGAGTATTTCATAATCATCTGGGAAACTTGCATCAGAAAATACTCGAGTATTTTACCAAATACTCGAGTATTTTTGACAGCAGATGCAAACATAACATTTTCAATTCTAATCAATTCTTACTTAAACCAATGATCAACAAAGCTTTACATACACAAATTAAACATGTCTCAACATAGAAATCATATCAAATCTCATATAATCAAAACCAATCACCAATTATGCATAAAAACCATACTTTATGCAACTTGAGTTACCAAAATCAATTATACTCATATTTGGCATGATTTCAGCATTGATTAAGTTCACATGCAGCTAAAGAAACTTGCTCAAACATGTAGCATGTCTTAGATTGGCCTCCATGCCATTTCTCTAATTCAAAGCTATGCCCTTAAGCCTCATGGTGGCTCATCATTCTTTCTAATACATTTTATTCTCATTCTAGCAAATGGTAAGCTTTCCCCATACCTTAGGGTCGTGATTGAACAAAACTTGAGCAGAGATTTGCACAAGAACACCATGCACCATAGCTCCTCCTCAAGATAGAACCATTTTGACAGAGTGCAAAAACCAGAGAAATTGAAACATGAAATGGACATACAAATTGGGGAAAATGGTTAATAACTCATCTATGCAACACTAAATTTAAAATACAACAAGTTTCAGACCAAGAGAAAGCATGAGCTTACCAAAATTGAAGCTCAAAGTCAGCTCTCCGAATCTGAAATTCGGTTTTGGCAGATTTCAGAACCTAACTTCGCAGGCCCATAACTTTTCGACCAGGGACTCAAATCTAACAAATTTGGTATCGAATCGAAGCTTGTTGAAAGAGATTTCCAATGGTATATCACTCATGACCTAACTCTCAAGGATGATAGAGAATAGAAGCCACGAAGTTGACGGGTCTGAACAGAGTTCTGGTTTTTGGCAGATTTGAAGCTCCAACTTGCAGAGCTCATCATTCTCACCACACTCAAACTTGGCTCACGATTTATGACTCTTTTCAAAGCTCTGGATGTGAGCTTCAAAACGGTGTATGGTTTGTTCTAGGAGACTCAGAAACGAAGACGAATTGAGAAATTGAATTCAAGAACCCTAAAACTCGTTTTTGTGCTTGAGTTTATGTTTTTGGCTTAATAAATCAACTCTTCTCCCTTATGGAAGAAGTTTGGAGGTTCCATGCATGAGGACACGAGTCCTAAAACGTGTCTGGAGGTTGAAGGCATGTCAAAACAGGGGATTGGGGTTGACTACGTGTCAATTTCCGAACTCCCCCATGGCTGGACAGCTGCACAACACTAACAATGGCTGTTGGCTCCAGAATACTTGAGTATTCAGCCAAATACTCGAGTATTTTGGCCAGTTTTCACTAAAAACTTTGTTTAATTAATTTTAACTCCAAAAGACTTTAAATTATTGCTTTTAGGTCCTCCCCAAAGATTTAATTGCAAAATCTAATATTTTATGCAAAAACATCAACATAATAATATTTTAACATAATATATACGTATATATACAGTGCAAGCCAAAAAGTCAAACATGAAATTATTATTTATTCATTAAACAATTAAATTAACATATTTATTCGGAAAACGAAATTAGGGGTCTTACATATACCAAGCTGATGTTTTGATGATAACAAACCAACTCAAGTTCAAGCTCATAAGTTTTTCTTCATGATCAAGTTGAAGATTCAAGCAAGACATAGATTAGAAGCCTTTTCCCTTAGAACATTTGTAAGGTAATGAAGTTTCTATTCTTTACGAGTTCAAAAGGCCAATAAGTTTTTCATTTAAAAAGGGAGAAGAAAATGTGTTTTTCATGAAAAGTTGTTTTCTATCTTAAATCTTTGTGAAAATACTTGATGTTACAAAACTCTGTATATTTTTACTATGCAAGAAGAAGTAATCGATTAACTGCTCAAGATAATCGATTAACTTTGTTGCATCATAGAAAAATCAGAGAGCTTGTAATCGATTAAGTGAACTTTGCTAATCAATTACTTTCTTATGGGAGTAATCGATTACCTGGCTCAAGTAATTGATTATAATTGTTGCATCATATGTTTTTTAGAGTCTTAGTAATTGATTACATGTTATGTAGCAATCGATTACATGATGTTGCATCATATGCATAACAGAGGCTCAGTAATCGATTAATTGATTAGTGTTAATCGACTAAATGAGTTGCATCACATATTGAACAGGAGTGATGTAATCGATTAATCATTGTTGGTCTAATCGATTACTTGTTTTTCAAATGAATTTAAGAATTTCTATTTTTGAAGGAATAATCGATTACATTCAGAAAGTAATTGATTACATCAGGTTTTATTGAAAAACGTGTCAGAATCATTTTTATTATTCCCTGATTTGTTTTTATATAAAAGATTCTGATTTATTTTATAAAATTCGAAAATGATTTTAAATTTGAATTATTTCCTTTTTCGTTTTAAGAATCAAATCTTTATTTTATTTCGTAAATCGTTTTGATTTATTTTTTATTTTCAAAACTTATTTCAAATCTTATTTTATTTTGTTTTACTAATTCTAAATCTTTTTTTAATCCTAAATGTTTTTCTATTTTAATAAAGTTTCACTCCAACATTCAGATAATATTCTTTTTTCATCTCTGACATTTTTTCTGAAATTCACATTCTCTCTTCTTCTCTAAACTTCTGGTTTACACATTCATATCATTTGAAGATCAAAACCTTATTGGCTGATTAATCTCTTAGATAAAAACACTTCATTATCATAAGAGCATATTGTTGTATCCGTGTTGTTGAGAACACACATTGCTATTGTAATCACTCTCCTATTCGTTGTATTTGAAACCTTAGTGGTTAGGGAGAGAATCCCTTAGTGGACGTGTGATACGTCGTAGGGTGAGGAACCCTGCTGTGTGATCTTGAGGCCCCTAGCGAACGGTGGTTCCTAGTAGTGTGCAGGGTGCTCTTGGGTGTAATAGGGTGCGGCTCTATTGCTGATTATAGAACTCTCAAGCGGGTCGCTTGGGGACTGGACTAGGCCTTTCGACGGGAAGGCTGAACCAGTATAAAATTTCCTGGTGCAAGCTTTTCTATCCCTATCTCTTTATTTTCCGCATATTTCAATTATTTATGTTTCCGCGCTACTCAATTTATTTCTATCTATCATTTTCGCGATCTGTCTCAAATGTCTAATCTCTCCATCTTAAAACAAATTTTTAATTTTTAAAGGATTTCACAATTCATTAATAAAACTCGATTCACCCCCCCCCCCCCTCTCGAGATTTTGAGGCCAAAACCAACAATTGGTATCAGAGCTAGTCTCTTGTGTTAAGACTTAACCGTCTCAAGAGTATGGCTTCAAACTCTCTGTTTGGTGGTGAAGGGAGTTCTATTAACCGTCCTCCCATGTTTGATGGGGTAGGGTATGCGTATTGGAAAGCCTGTATGAAAATTTTTATTCAAGGAGTTGGATTAAAAGTTTGGGATGCCGTCGTAAATGGTCCCTATGTTCCTACCTATGTAGTTAATGGTAACACCGTCGAAAAGCTTATGACTGAGTAGACGGAGGAGGAGGAACGTAGAGTCCAGTACGACCTAAAAGCGAAAAATATTATAACATCTGCTTTGAGCTATGATGAGTTTTTCAGGATATCGACATGTGAGACAACACAACAAATGTGGGATACGCTAGAAGTCACGCATGAAGGTACAACTGAAGTGAAAAGGTCGAGAATCAATACTCTGACTGGGGAATACGAATTATTCAGAATGAAAGATGATTGTCAATCAGCTAACAACATTGGGGAAGCAATTCACTAATGAAGATATCATCAACAAAGTTCTTCGGTGTTTGGGAAGAGAATGGCAACCCAAAGTGTAACAGCCCGGTTTTCGAAAACCAAAATAATTGACTTTTATTCATTAATATTGCAAAAATGAGGCCAAATTTTTTTTTTGTAAAACATTGTTGAAGTATTTGAAAACGTCATGGGAAAGTCTTGGTGTTCACAACACCCCTTCAATGAAAACCGAGTTGTTACTAAAACCAAAACTTATCCACTTGAGTTTACAAAAACATTTTTCAAGAAAAAGGTTTAGTTCCAATTCAAAGTAGTTCTTTGTATTTCATGAAAAAGGCCATTGAACATTCTTCACAAGATGGTATAAAAGTAGGGCATGTTTCAAAATAAGTTAAGTTACATGGATGATTCATCACTTAGGTAATCCTTAACTCTAAACACTCACAACAACCTAAGTTAACTACACGATCCTTAAACTTTTCCTATTGAAAGCAAGTGGACGTAGCTCCTTTTCCTTCTTACGTCCTCTCCTCGTCTCGAAGATGATGACGCCCGTGTGGTTGTCCCCTCATTGTTATTGGATTCCAGCATCCCTCCATCTGATGTAGTAATGTTCCTCCGCTTCTCATACCGTGCCTTCTCCTCGTAGCTACTGAATCCTCGTACTGTGACTTGTCCCAAGTGCTGCTCTAGATTAGCTCAACTCAGTTGATGCTCCAGATCTTGGATCACGATCTCCGTGTAGCCGGTCCATGCCCAGCCGCATGGGGTGTGCTTCCAACCTCTTCCGTACTTATTCCACATGGTGATATCCATACAATACTCCATCTGCCCGTTGAGATACCAGCAGCACCGATATGCCAACGAACAGGAGAGAGTAAGCGATCCGGACGACGCATCGCCGACGGTGTGGAATTACGATAGGCAAGATAATAGGACCATACAATCATACAATACAAAATACAAACACACAACACTCAAGCATATCATCAACATCATTATCATTATTATCAGTCTTAACATCATTATTATTATCCTTCATTTTCTTTCCAACTTGATTTCTCTTCTCATAAACATTCTTTCTTTCTCTCATTCACCTCCTTTTTATAACCATACTTTTCTTTTTATTCCACCTTATCAATTCACAATCTTTTATGATTGGGGAGCTTTAAGATCTCATTAAAATTTTCATCTCGTTCTCGGCTATCACTCACGTCTACATCTCCTCGGTCATCCACCCAACCTAGTTGGAAGCAAACAGGAGTACAGGACCTTTACCGTGCGGGCACGACAGCTGTCTCACAATCAATTGGTCCCAGACCAGGAGGACTACAGCCTCAAATCATATCAATTCAATCAATTCATATACATAATCAAGGCACACTGTCTCACTTACAGTGGCAATCACAATGCCCCACTCCAATCCCTCTCACTGTTCTAGATTTGCAATCTAGGGGGCGACAGTATATTTCTAGTGGGCCCGCAGAAGTCACCACGACATTGGACCCACTCCCTACCACGTTCGTATGCCACCTGTGGAGTTCGTTCTGCCTAGAAACATACTCTAGACTTCTTGAAGTTTCACCGTCATCGTCCTCCCCTAATGCAATCTCCTCCTAAGTATCCGCAGATACTTATGGTTCCTTCCTCTCCACTACTTCGCACTCTCATACCTCACCGCGTATGTCTTTTAAAGTCTTTTTATCTGGTTAATTATCCTAACGGTCGGCCCATCCTTCGTGCAACCCTTCAATGAGTCCCGACCACTAACTTGGCACAATCTTTCTCTCATCATTCTCACATAGCACAGAGCAGGGATCACCTCAATGAATTCACATCTCATTTCCAAATCTTTCTCAAAACAAACCTTTTTAAAACTTTTTCAAAATCCCATTTCGCAAACTTTCTCAAAAATATCCTTCCACAAACTTTTCTCAAAAGTACTATTTCCAAAACTTTCACAAAAATCTATTTTTGCAAACGTTCACAGAAAGTTGTTTCCACAAATTTTTTTCAAAGGGACCATTTCATAAAACTTTCTTAAAAATATTATTTCGAAAAGATCTTCTCCAAAAATGTTTTTACAAAAGGGCTTTCTCAAAATATCATTTCAGAAAGAATTTCTCAAAGACTTTATCAAAAGATTGTTTCCCAAAACTTTTCGTAAAAATTTATCTTTTCACAAAACTTTTTTTTCAAAAACATATCTTTTAACAAAAGCTTTTCAAAAATATCTTTTCAAAAACCTTTCTTAAAAATCGTATTTCTGCGCTGAGCGCTAATGGAGGAGCAAGCTCGACTCAACACTAGTCTCTTCCCGAAAACAAAATCAAAAACAAAGGGTCCCAGCTCCATTCAACTTCCATCTTGTTCCAACAATCACTCTCCCCAACTCTGGCTCGTTCTCAAAATTATCATTATTTCTTTCCCCAATCTCCACTCTTTCTCTTTTCTAATCCATCTTATCTCTTATCTCTTTCCTTCTCAATCAATTTTCTTCATTTTTATTTTCTTATTCAGGACGTAACAGACGTCCATCAGCTTATTACTCATATTAATCAACAACAATAAACATCATCAGGTATAATTAAATAAGGACATAAAAACATACTATCAATCACACAATCATCACACAAACACAATGTGGCCTTTGTCACCTTCGTATAAGTGGCCACACAACACAAACAATTGCCACTTATACTACTGACTCCCAACCACTTAGTTCCGATCTTTGAGATGATACGGAACGTCCTAATATATCACCTAGCTACCACGGTGTCTTAGGAAAGCTTCTCTCTCACCTGAGGTCCAGCGATTGATTGCGTACAGTCACCTTGGATCCTTTTGCTGCCGGTTGCCCCAATCTGTAACACCCCGATTTGGAAAACTCGAAACAAACACTGATCAAATGTTAATTAATTATTTTAGGAAAAAAATAGGGTGAATTTTTTTTTGAAACGGGAACGACACTCGACTATCGAGTTTCCCAAAACAAGGTATTACGTTTTAAAATCCTTTTCTCGAAAACGTTTGCGGAAGTTTCTAAAAACATTTTGATGTGAATGACTTCACAAGATAAAGGCTTTTCGTATCGGAAATATTTGACTTACTTGAAATAGTTATCTGTCTGATTAAGACAGTCATTCAGAGGACAGTTTTGAAAACGGACCATAAAGGTTCTTACAAAAGTGGCCATCCCAGAACATCGGTGCCATTCTTACATAACTTGTCCTTAACAAAACATTTCAAAAATGTAAGGGGTACATTTGATACATATCACCAAGGGTCCATTGGGAACCTATTTATAATCTACTAAAAAGCATCCCCTTCTCGATCCGCAACGCAAGTCTTCTAAAGCGATCCCCGTCATTCAGCAGCCGCCCTCTCGTCAGCGCGTCACGATCAGTATGTCCTTCCTCCAGGAGTAGCATCACTAGCTCCGCCGTCTTTTAGAGTCGAAGATTTATAGTCACATGTGCACAAGAAGTTGAGAGAGTAAGTTATCCGAATGGAATTACTCCCATCGACTTCTTGGAATTACACTAGCGACGCATACCAAAACATAACAACAATACAACAAACAATATAGCAGGCAAATATATAAGATGCATGAAGATGCAATGCAATCGTCACATTGTCTAATCTTTTATCTCTCGCTTAAGGGAATCCCTAAATCAATTATCTCGCAGAGTTGAATCACTTTGACCACTCGTCTCGCAAAGTCGAAGTCTCTTGATTAGTTCGTCTCGTCTAGGAGAAGTCTTCTCGTTCACATATCTCGAGTCCATAACAACAGGAATTCAGGCTTTATAGTTTTGGGTCTCAGGTCTACATCTCCTCGGAATCCATCCACCTAGTCGGAAGCAATCAGTAGTACAGGATCTCTAACCACACCGGCTTTTACTGGATGGCAAAGTGAATGCATTCATACAATAACAGCCCGGGGAAAATAAATGAATAAAATAACCTCATCCGGCCGTGTTCGAGCATCCCTCTCACTGATCAAGAATTAGTCAAGGGGGTGTCAGTCCTCTGTCTAGTGTACATGTGGTACTTCGTCCACACCACTGAGTGACCAGCTCCGACCGGTTCAGCCAGGGCCCCTATGGTTTTTCCCACCTAGACAGACTTCTCAAGGCTTCTTGACGAATCACCGTCATTACCTTCCCCTATCCTAATCATCAAGTGAGTACCACGCAGGTAAACACCGTGTCTTCCTCTCCACTACTTCGGGTAAAGGGTTAAGGTCGTGGGGTTATACTTTTCTGTACTAACATCGACCCATCCTAAGTCATCTCCGCCATACAGCTCCGACTATATGCGGAATGCTTCTGTGCGACTCGACCACTGTCTCTGACGGGCTCCGACCCATCCTGAATCATTCTCAGCATACGGCTCCGACCAGTATGCAGGATATCCTCAACTTGTCTGATGGGCTACAACCCAATCAGAATCAACCTCGCCATATAGCTACGACTATATGCGGAATACCAATCAACGTTCTGACGGGCTACGACCCATTCAGAATCAACATCAGCATACGGCTCCGACCATATGCGGGATATCCACAACTTGTCTGACGGGCTACAACCCAATCAGAATCAACCTCGCCATATAGCTACGACTATATGCGGAACATTAATCATCCTTCTGAAGGGCTACGACCCACTCAGAATCACATCGGCATATGGCTCCGACCATATGCGGGATATCCATCAACCTCTGATAGATAGGCTCCGACCTATCTCAGATCCACTCTCAACATATGGCTACAACCATATGGAATCTATCATCATAGAACTCAGCACTCACGGCGTTCACGTTCAAAGCGTCATCGTCATCATCATAGCGTCAGCTCGATCCACGTATTCAGCGCATCAGCATCATCCGGTTCATCACGTGTTCCATCCCTTAGAGTTTCGCTCTAATCGTCGGGGGATTTCTTACAGTTTTCTATGTCTTTTCTATTCTTATTTTATATCGTGGGATGATGCAATATGTTCATGCAATGACAATCAGGCACAATAATATATCTCAACATAAACAATAATATCCACCAATCAATACTATGTAATATTATAGGTCTGAGTCTTCGTATACCGCGATACAAACAATCACACAAATTATCGGGTATACTACTAACTACGATAGACCTTTACTCCAACTTTGAGAGAGTACGGAGTGTCCTAGCATACTCACTAGACACCAAAGCGTCTTAGGATAACTTCTCTCTCACGTGGAATCGCAGTTACTGAATCTACAAGTCCCGAGTGATTCGCTTCCTTCCTCGTCTGCCCGACTCCAACTTCTTTCAAGTCCCAAAAGATAGATATGTGAGTGTTCAACTTTATTTACTTATTATTCTTAAAGTTATTCTCAAGACAACTTAAGAAATCCAAACATTGGGTTCATTTAGAAATTGAAACATCAATCCTCTTCACTCAAACTCGTCCAATGTCAAACATTAACTTTCATACTTTAGAATCATGAGAAAATAATCAATTAAATTAATCTAGAACAAGAGTTTCTTTGCTGGTCCTTCTTGGAAAGCATTGAATCCAATTCCAAAAACACCGAAAAATGACACTTTTCAAATCATTTTTGACCTAGATCGAATATCCATAAAAACTTAGCTTTAAAGCATCTTGAAAACACTTTTAAAACACTTTTAAATGAGAAACATAGCTTAGAAAATTCTGGACAGCATCATGTCCTAAGTTTTAAATTCATTTTCCATTATTCACAATCAACTCGAATCCACAAACAAACCAAGAATCATGAAAACAATCAAGTAAACACCTAAATCAACCACTCATCAAGTTTAAACACTTAGATCTACATGAGGGCAGCAAGATACTCAAGTAAAACATTCATTCACTCCAAGCATTTCACAATCACAAGCCATCAAGTTACACATAACATGTTCACAAACTTATTCATACATATAGCCTAATCAAATGAGGAAATCTATCACTTAAACATGCACAAACCGAATCATGCATCACACATACACTTAGTCACATTCTCATTGATCTTTCACTTAGTTAATTTCATCTTAGCAAAACTTCATCTTATCATGCATGACTATGTCAAAACCGTATGCATCATGGGTTGTTTAGGAAATCATTTCTTCAAAGATCAACTTCACAAATAAACACATAATTCCATGACATTAACACGTATTCAATTAAGAGAATTAAACTTAAAAATTAAGGTCTAAACCGTGACCTCAAATAGGTTTTCTCAAAAACATTTCCAAGGATTCAAGACTTGAGAACTACTCTAGATTCAATCAACAATTTCACATAATTCATTGAGCAAGTAAAAAAATAATCCTAGCATGCATTCTACATGAAACCGTGGGCACCACATGAGTCCCTAAACAATTTATATTTTTCACTTAACACATAAAGTCAACTCAAAGCTTAAGGAAATCACATATTCATCGACCAAACTTAAGAAAATCTCAATATTTTTGATTTAGCATGTAAAACCGTGGCTTCACTCAAGGATCACAACATCACATATTATTAAATTTCAAGATCATATCATGTAAGAGATTAAGCAAAGGAAATCAAGTTCATACTCATGATTATAACTAAACCGTAACCAATCCATGATTTTCTTAAAAGAATTTTCTTAGAGTTTCAAATTTCGAAAACATGCTTAAAATCCCATGGTAATCACATGAACATAATCAAGATTCAATAACAAAACCCCTAAATTAAAAACTAAGTGCAAACCGTGGCCATTCACAAGAAAAATCACCAAAGAAATCAATCATTTTCAAAGATCTTTCACACTAGGATTCAAACATCAAGTATGGCAAGGCTCAAACATAGATCTTGACATGCATGCAACCAAAATTATTAGACCTTCAAAATCTTTCTATGAAACTCAAAATCAAATTCTTTTCTAAAAAATTTTCAAGAAATCAAAGAGAAAACTTCAAGACCATGAAGAAAAACATTTTCTTAACAAAACTTTTAGAATCAAGCTTGGAAAAATAACGAGCATCACACCCTTTTCAAGTAAAAATCAAAGTAAAGAAAGAATGAATGAAAAAGAACAAGAATCAATGAAAAAGGTTTTAAAACATTTAGATCATGAAATAAATCCTTACTTAGTTAAAACTTTTTAAGAATTCAAGTCCAAAATCTTTGATTTTCTTTCCTCTTCCTCACGGTTCATCACTCATTTTTATAGTCCATGGTCTTTCTCCTCTTCTTTTCACTTTCCTAGCTTGATCCAACTTAGATCATGAAGAGATCAAGGTGTTGAGGTTTGGTTCTCAATTCGGTTTCTCTCTCTTTTTCTTTCTCACCAAGAGCTTGATGATTCTCTTGGTGTGATGTGTTTGGTTTAGGAAAAGAAGTGTGTGATTGTTGAAGGAATGATGGAGAACTCACTCACTCCTTCACGGTTTTGGGAGGTTTGATGGGTGTTGGTGTTGTTGTTGTTTGTTGCTTGAAAGAAAGAAGGATGAAGAATGAAAGAGTGGAAATGAACTCCCTTTAGTCTCACACGGTTTTGGTCCCTTCCTTATTCTCCTCCACTTTTTCTTAATTGCTAAGAAGGGTTTGCATGGAGGGTCTTATTGCAATTTCCTTGGTCTTAGTTTCCTTCCCACGGCTCCTTCCTCTTCCTTTCCTTTTCTTCATTTTTCTCCACTCTTAAGTTATGCTTATGTCACCTTGATGATGTCATGGTGTTGACTAGAATGCATGCTACTTGGCAACCATGGAAGTAGGCTTGGTGGCCAAGCCATGCATCATAAAATTCGGCCACATGGAGCCTTGGGTGATTAGATTAGCTAATTAGGTTTAAGGCACTAATTAGGGTGCTAATCGTGATTAGGGTAGGATTAGGTTAATTAATCTAGGTTTAGTTCACTAATCCTTAGTAATTAAGGCTTAATCAAGGA
This sequence comes from Crotalaria pallida, assembly GCA_037953625.1. Classification (NCBI taxonomy): domain Eukaryota; kingdom Viridiplantae; phylum Streptophyta; class Magnoliopsida; order Fabales; family Fabaceae; genus Crotalaria; species Crotalaria pallida. Next base: position 42,573,982 of record CM075650.1, on the reverse strand, counting down.
TTAAGGTGCTAATCAAAAACTTAATCACGGGTTTAAGGAAAACTAATTTAGGTTAACTTACTAATCAAAAGGGTTTATGGTCTTAAGAGAGTGATTAAGCACTTAATCAAGGATTAAGAGCTCAATTTGGGTTTCACTCATCGATTAGGGTTTTTAGGGGTGATTGGACTTGATTCTTTGAAAATAATTTTCCATGAAACCCTAAAACAAAATCTCGAACAATCATAAACAATCAAGCATAAAAAGTCACACACATAAGCAACCAAATAAGAACACATCAAGGAATCAAAACTCTTTCAAATCAATTCTTTAATTAATCGGGTTTAAAACAATTTTCTTAATTAGGGACTTTCAGAAGTGAGTCAAATGGCAGATGTCACATCCTCCCCAACTTAGAAATTTCTCGTCCTCGAGAAATCACGTACCTGTATCAAACAAGTGAGGGTACGACTCCCTCATGCTACTCTCACGCTCCCAGGTAGCATTCTCACCATTCACCGAATTCCAAATAACCTTAACTAGAGGAATATCTTTTCCTCGAAGGGTCTTTACACCCCGACCGTCTATCCTTAAGGGCATAGTCTCGTACGTTAGATTTTCCTTGAGTTGAATAGAGTCGGGTTCGATGATGTGAGATGAATCACTAATATATTTCCTAAGTTGTGACACATGAAAGACATTGTTTAGGTTGGAAAACATTGGGGGTAAGGCAATTTCATAAGCTACTGGTCCTACACATTTCAGGATTTGGTAAGGTCCTATAAATTTTGGGGTGAGTTTTCTGGTTTTAAGCACTCTGCCGATCCCAGTAGTTGGCACTACTCGCATGAACACATGATCGCCTTCATTAAACTCGATAGGAGTCCTTCTCTGGTCATAGTAACTTTTCTGCCGACTTTGAGCACTTCTCATCTTTTCCTGAATCATTTTGATCTTTTCCGTGGCTTGCTGAACCATTTCCGGACCCAAAACAAGATTCTCTCCAGTTTCAAACCAACATAACGGCGTTCTGCACCTCCTTCCATACAAAGCCTCATAAGGAGCCATCCCTATGCTCGAGTGATAGCTGTTGTTGTAGGTAAACTCTATCAGTGGTAGAAGAGTATCCCACTCTCCTGCTTGTTCCAAAACACAAGCTCTAAGAAGATCCTCTAGTGATTGAATAGTCCTTTCTGACTGTCCATCCGTCTGAGGGTGATAAGCCGAACTCAACTGAAGTCTTGTTCCGAGTGCAGCATGCAGACTATTCCAAAACTTCGAAACGAATCTCGGATCTCTATCCGATATGATGCTTGTCGGCACTCCATGAAGTCTCACTACCTCATCAACATATATGGTCGCTAACCTTTCCAACGGATACTTCACATTGACAGGTAGGAAATGAGCACTTTTGGTTAATCGGTCAACAATTACCCAAATAGCGTCAAATCCTCTTCGGGTCATTGGCAAAGCAGTTACAAAGTCCATGGAAATACTGTCCCATTTCCAACTCGGAATTTCCAATGGTTGTAACGCTCCACCGGGTTTCTTGTGTAAAATCTTAGCCTTCTGACATACTAAACACCTCGACACATACTCCGCTACTTCCCTTTTTATACCATGCCACCAAAACATCTTCTTCAAGTCTTGGTACATCTTGGTTGCTCCGGGATGAATACTTAACTTACACTTATGAGCTTCCTCCAAAATCATTTCCCTTATTTCCTTGTCTTGTGGCACACAAATCCGGTTCTTGTATCTTAACACTCCATCAGCTCCTACTTGGAATTCAGTCTCCTTCCCTTCCACAACCAGCTTCTTCTTTGTTTGCAACTCCGGGTCCTTGGATTGTTCTTCCTTGACTTGATCCATAAACTTATTCGATACAACCAACATTCCCAAAATCATACTCCTCGGACTCATCCTAACTTCCAGGTTCATATCTCTGAATCGCTCGATTAAATCCATCTCTTTCACCATCATTGCAGACACATGAAGGGATTTCCTACTCAAAGCATCGGCTACTACGTTCGCTTTCCCCTGATGGTATTGTAGTTCAAAGTCGTAATCCTTCAAAAATTCCATCCATCGCCTTTGTCTCATGTTTAACTCCTTCTGATCAAAGAGATACTTAAGACTCTTATGATCACTAAATACCTCAATCCTTGCTCCATAGAGGTAATGTCTCCATATTTTCAGAGCAAAAACCACCGCAGCTAACTCCAAATCGTGAGTTGGGTAATTTTGCTCGTGAACCTTCAATTGTCTAGAGGCGTAAGCTACGACCTTTCGCTCTTGCATCAGGACGCAACCTAAACCTTGCTTCGACGCATCACAGTAGACACTGAAACTCTTCTCCGGGTCAGGCAAAACAAGCACTGGGGCTGTTGTTAACCTTTTCTTTAACTCCTGAAAACTTTCTTCGCACTTCGTGGTCCACACGAACGGTTGTCCTTTCCTGGTTAACTTTGTCATTGGCAAGGATAATCTTGAAAATCCTTCAATAAAATGCCTATAATATCCTGCCAAACCGAGAAAACTTCGAATCTCCGTCACCGTCGTTGGCACTTTCCAGTCCAAAACCGCCTTTACTTTAGCCGGATCCACTGCTATTCCTTCCTTTGAGATCACATGACCCAAGAAATTCACTTCTTCCAACCAAAATTCACACTTCGAAAGCTTCGCGTACAACTATTTCTCCTTCAAAATCTGCAGAACTATCCTCAAATGTTCCTCGTGTTCCTCCTTGTTCTTGGAATAAATGAGGATATCGTCTATGAATACTACCACGAACGAATCTAAGAAGGGTTGAAAGATTCTGTTCATATAGTCCATAAACACTGCAGGAGCGTTAGTCACTCCGAAAGGCATGACTAAGTACTCGAAATGTCCATATCGGGTTCTAAAAGCAGTCTTTGGAATGTCGTCTTCTGATCGAGGCCGTACCCGATCAAAATAAAAGGTGTTTATTCTGTAGTACTAGGAAGGTGATCCTAGGTCGTTTCCCAGCGAATATCGGTCTAGGCAAAGTATCAAACACGTAGTGTGCAGTAAAATGGGGGGGGGGGGGTTTTGTGTGTGACAAATGTGAAGAACAAAACATAAACAGAATATAAAAACTAAGAAAATCAGAAACAAAAGCGGGCAAACCCCTTTGGCTACGTACACTACTCAATCCTAGCTCACTAAAGATCGATTCCTCTCCTCTCCTCTGTCCAACTCGTGATAACCAAATACTAAGCGAAAATTTAGTTATCACTCCAAACCCTAACTTCTAATTAAGCATCAGAAACCAGAATTGGAGTTTTTACGAGTTAATACAAATTAAGCATTTATATTCATGTATTATCTCTACGAAATGGAATTAAGCAAACCACTACACATCGATAAACATGAAAACAGAGAAGAGAAAATGAAATTGCATTAATAACAAGAGCTCAAGAGTAGATAATACAATACCAAAGGGATTAACCCTTGAAGTCTAGCCTTCCATGGCCATAAATGAAGAAAAACGAGTAGAAATGGGGAAGAACAAAACCCTAGCAGCCACCACCACTTGGGAGAGCCAAGAGAGAAGTTCTAACCTAGAGAGAGAGTGAGAAATCTGAAATGGGAGTGTGTTTTTGGGGGGTTACACGAATTTCCCCTCTTAAGACACAAAATGGGCCTAAAACATGGGCCCAAATCCTAAGAAACACTATTCTGAACATTACAATTAAAAAGGGACCTAAATGCAAATTACAATCTTCACTTCAATACTTCAATCTTCATTTCCAAACATCCCAAAGTGTCCTTGTGCCAAATATTACCTGAAAATAGAAATAGAATTAATTAGGCTAAATAATTCCAAATTAAACAATATTCGGAATATTAGTCCAATAAACTCTAAATCAATAAATCAAGCTAATCAATGTCAAATGGGCAACAAGTATCAATAATAAGAGTAAAATAATGCAAGGAATAATGGGAAATAAAATGCTCATCAAATACCCCCACACTTATCCTTTTGCACTCCTGGGCAAAACCAAAAGATAGGACTATGAAGATCAATATGCACCAAAGTGAATCATGCAACAAGATGACTACAACTAAGAAATGCAAACCTAAGAGATTACATACTTCACAATGAATTCTAGGAAATGCAAAGAAATGGGCAAACTCAAGCACACAAAATGGTTAAGGATCAAAGAGTCAAAGCATCCGCGAACATCATCCAATTACTTCAAGTATGCAAAGAAACCAATGACATCAAGAGGATAGTCACAAAGATGATAGAAACTCACAAGGATCACTCAAAAGTGTTTACACTCAAGTGTTTGGGGTTAATCATTATTTACACTCAAGGCACATCATGAAAAACAAACACAACCATAAGCTTGACAAGCCTCTAACATCAACCATCAACACACATGCACAAAATGATCAAAAGGTCTTTTAAGGGTTGTAATGGGGCCAAGGACAAGGTAGGATAAAAAATATGGGAATGTAGCTAAAACCAAGGGAATAGAGGAGCAATGGGGAATAAGTAAAAAGTAAGCAAAATCCACCCCAAAATCAACAACCACTAATTCCAATCCTCTTTGCCTCAACAACCTTTTATTCACTTTTTTTTTTTCTTTTTTTTTTTCTTCTTTTTTTTTTTTCTTTTTATTTTTGCATTTTTTTTTATTTTTTTTTGTTTTTGAGAGATATACAAAAAGAAAAGAAGAAACAACACAAATGGCATGAAGATGAAGCCATAGCTACAACAACCAAAGAGGCATAACCAAGAACTCAACCAATTGAAGCATAGAGCACACTTCTTACCTAATACCCATTCCCAAAACAATTCCAAAGCTCCAAAATTCCCTAAGGTTAGGACAATCATGGTTTTTCAGTCATAGGCTTGTAATGAGCTAAAGAACAAGGAAATGGATAAAAAGGCTCAAAGGGGCTAGCAAAGGATACATTCATTCAAGGTAGGCTCATATGGCTAGTAGTTTATTCAAGAAAGAAAGTGCCTAAATCATTTCAAAATGTGCATGAGCAATCAAGTATCAACAAGAGTCAAGTCAAGTTCTAGAGTGCAAGTAATCCAGAGTGCAATCACACATGAAAGAAAATTAGGTGGCATATATAGCAATCCACCCACAATTAAGGCTCAAATCCTCACAAAAGGGACAATTCTATCACAGTGTTACCACCTCTTAATTATCAAAAGCAACTTTACACACAGAAATGCATGAATTCAGACACAAGATACCAAAACTCTACTAAAATGAAGCAAAAACATGCAAGAAAATGCCCAAAACTAAGCAAAACCTAAAAAAAAAATCAAAGCAAAATATGCAACCTAAACTACTCTCCCCCCCACACTTAAATCACACATTGTCCTCAATGTAACACAATCAGCAGAATCAGATAGATATAGACAAGTGCAATGAAAGTAGTGAAGAAGGAGAAAAGAAAACTCCCGAAGTCATGGTGGGAAGAAGGTGAGTGCTCTCTTCAGCGGATCGAATGCCATCTTGCATTGGTCTCCTAATCGAAGGACTATGTTTCTGAAGTTCACAAGTGGCACCCCAGGTAGATATGCTAAAGTCCATCCGACTGCCCTCTTGTTCTGTCTAATCATATCTAGCAGTTTCTCCTCTTGATCAACAGAAAGTGAGGTAGAGATGATCACTGGGAGTTTCTGCTCATCCTCAAAGTAAGCATATTTGAGATGAGGAGGGAGGGGCTCCAGGTCCAATGAGGGTGCCTGCATAATGGATGGAACTAAAGGGACAGTAGAAATGGATTCTGCTGCCTGCACCTGAACAAAAGAATCAGACTCTTGCATAACAGAGAGGGGGTTAGCAAAATCTATAATATGAGAGTCATCAACAGATGCAGTGTCAGAAGCTAGAAATTGATCAATGCATGACATGCACATTTCGGAATCAGTACATGCAGGACAAGAAAATGAGTCTGTAAATGATGGCAAATCAGGATCATGCAAAACATCAAGCACATGTTCATCAATCTCATCAAGAAAGTCTATATGAAAGACAGAGTGATCCTCAGGAAAATGTTTCATAGCATGGAAAATGTCAAATCGGATCACACTGCCATCAAACTCCATGGAAAGTGAACCTGAATGCACATCTATCTTGGTTCGGGCTGTTTTCAAAAATGGCCTCCCCAAAATAATAGGAACAACATTACGGGGGGAGTCATCTTCCATATCAAGTATGTAAAAATCAGCAGGGAAGATCAGCTCTTCAACCCGAACCAAGACATCCTCTATCAAACCTGCAGGGTGGGCAGTACTTCTATTTGCCAATTGAATCACCACACCCGTAGGTTGAAGAGGTCCAAGAGAAAGAGACTTAAAAACAGACATAGGCATGACATTTATGGATGCTCCTAAATCTAGCATAGCATTTTCAAACTTCACATTGCCTATGATGCAAGGTATAGAGAAAGTTCCAGGATCCTTACATTTTTCAGGAATGTGAGGGATAGGTTTACCTATGAGAGCGGAGACATTCCTTCCCATGCTTATCCTCTCATTGCCCTTGAGTCTTCTCTTATTAGTGCACAACTCCTTAAGGAACTTCGCGTACCTTGGAATTTGTTTTATTACATCAAGAAGGGGTATGTTGACTTCCACCTTCCTGAATGTGTCAAGAATATCCTTGTCCACCTCTTCCACCCTTTTGTTTTGAGGCACTCTTGGTGGGAATGGAAGAGGAATGGGAGGAGGTTGGAGGACAATAGCAGGTTTTGTGGTTGAGCTTGAGGAAGGTTGAGTTGGATGACTCTCCTTGGTGCTAGGGTGTTCACCTTCCTCTATCACTTGGCTCTTCCCTCTAGAGGAAGCTAGAGCATCATTGTTGAGGTGAGGTTGTGGTGTGGGTCTGACAATCTGCTTTCCTGACCTCAGGTTGATGGCACTCACATTCTGATTCTGAGGGTTGATCACTGTTTGGGAAGGTAACTTGTCAGAATTTTGAGATTGCAAGTTGTTGAGAGAAGTTGCCATTTGACCCATCTGATTTGTCAAAGTCTGAATGGATACCTCTTGTCTCTGAATGGCTGCTCTAGTTTATTGTTGAAATTGGAGGTTTTGCATGGTCATTTGCCTCACCAACTCCTCCAAGGTAGGTTGGTTGGATGGAGGGGCTGATGGTGCAGGATGAACCACTTGTTGCTGTTGTTGTTGCCTTTGCTGCTGGATTGGAGGAGGTACATATGGTGGTCTGCTCGGTCCAGCGGTGTTCTGAAATGGAACATTAGGAGGAGGTTGTTGTTGTTGATCAGACCACTTCAGATTGGGATGGTTCCTCCATCCAGGGTTGTATCTATTGGAAGAGAGGTCATGATTGTGTTGTTGTGGGCCTCTATTGTTGTATATGTTTGCTGCATAGGCCTCGGGTTGGTCACCACTTGTCATCGGCTGTTGCTGCTGAAGGGAAGGGCATGCATCTGTGGGGTGCTCAATGGATGTGCATATGCCACACACTCTAGCAGGAAGTATCATCTTTTTCTGATTGACAGCCAATTGTGTGACCAATGTTGTGAGAGAATCAATTTTCTGCTCAAGCTTCTCAACCTTGCCCGAGTCTGCACCAACATCATTTACATCCCTCACAACTATTGCATCACTGTTGCTTCTTGCATGGAATTGTTGACAGTTGGAAGCCATCTTCTCAATTTTGCTCCTGGCTTGTAAGGGTGTCATATCTCCCAATGTACCACCACTTGCAGCATCTACCATGTTTCTTTCCATGAAGTTGAGACCTTCATAAAAGTACTGGATGAGAAGCTGCTCTGAGATCTGATGGTGAGGGCAGGAAGCACACAACCTCTTGAATCTCTCCCAATAATCATAGAGACTCTCTCCATGTTGTTGCCTGATACCAGAAATTTCCTTTCTGATTGCAGTGGTCCTATTTGCAGGGAAGAATTTTTCCAGAAATGCCCTCTTCAAGTCATCCCAGCTTGTGATGGAACCAGGGGCCAAGTCAGATAACCAATCTTGTGCTAGACCCTCTAAGGAATGTGGAAATGCTCTGAGACAGACATGATCCTCTTGCACATCATGTGGTTTCATTGTGGTGCACACTATATAGAATTTCTTGAGATGCTTATGAGGATCCTCACCTGCAAGACCATGAAACTTGGGCAACAAATGGATTAGTCCTGTTCTAAGCTCAAAAGGAACATCCTCATCAGGATACCGGATACACGAGTCTTCAATAGTGAAGTCAGGTGCAGCCAGCTCCCTAAGTGTCCTTTCCCTTGGTGGGGGTTGAGCCATGTTATCACAATGTATAGAATCAGATTGAATAAAAGTAGAAGGAATAGAAGAAATAGAAACAGAATCAGAATTAGATGGACTATAAGATGACTCTGACTCACTACCTAATGACTGATTCCTATTTTGTCTAACTAATCTGTGATAAGTTCTATCAATTTCAGGGTTGTAAGGATGCAAATAACTTGGGTTGCCCCTAGTCATGTACTGAACAGAACAGCATCAACCATAGCATACTGTAACAGATATGCATGACCAAAATCGGCAACAAAATTTATTATTTTTTAAAATTTTTTTCTTTATTTTTTTCAGCACCCTAAAATCATGAAAACATATCACAGAAAGTTTGAGGACAAAATTCAAAAGGGAACCAAGTCAAAGAATTAAAACAGTGACCAAAAACTAAGAAAATAGAACTTGTAAAATAAAAAAGAAATAGTAAACAAGCTTTTTCAGGATCCAAACGAAGGGGTTTTCTGACAAAGTCAGAAAAATCAAATTATTCAGAAAATTCCCTTCGATTTGATATAAAATTCGTCAAATTCCGAGTTACTGATCAAAAGTTATGCCTATTTATAGTAAGTGCTGCTGAAACTTGGAAAATTTTTTTGGAACTCACAACCAGTGCATATCTGAGTGTCTGTGATGCATCAAAACACTAATATATGATGAAACAAGTGTGGATACCAATTTTCGTGCAAAAATTCCACCCGCAGCTATGTTGAATGGCACTCACAGAATCACTAGAATAGCATCAGTTGTGCAGAACAGCAAATCAGCAAACAGGGCAACTTTCAATCAGTTATCAGAATGCTTATTCACACACTAACTACACTAACTAATCTAATTAACTACTGTATGATCTTTGGCAAGAACCGATAGTTCCCCGGCAACGGCGCCAAATTTTGATCGAGGCCGTACCCGATCAAAATAAAAGGTGTTTATTCTGTAGTACTAGGAAGGTGATCCTAGGTCGTTTCCCAGCGAATATCGGTCTAGGCAAAGTATCAAACACGTAGTGTGCAGTAAAATGGGGGGGGGGGGGTTTTGTGTGTGACAAATGTGAAGAACAAAACATAAACAGAATATAAAAACTAAGAAAATCAGAAACAAAAGCGGGCAAACCCCTTTGGCTACGTACACTACTCAATCCTAGCTCACTAAAGATCGATTCCTCTCCTCTCCTCTGTCCAACTCGTGATAACCAAATACTAAGCGAAAATTCAGTTATCACTCCAAACCCTAACTTCTAATTAAGCATCAGAAACCAGAATTGGAGTTTTTACGAGTTAATACAAATTAAGCATTTATATTCATGTATTATCTCTACGAAATGGAATTAAGCAAACCACTACACATCGATAAACATGAAAACAGAGAAGAGAAAATGAAATTGCATTAATAACAAGAGCTCAAGAGTAGATAATACAATACCAAAGGGATTAACCCTTGAAGTCTAGCCTTCCATGGCCATAAATGAAGAAAAACGAGTAGAAATGGGGAAGAACAAAACCCTAGCAGCCACCACCACTTGGGAGAGCCAAGAGAGAAGTTCTAACCTAGAGAGAGAGTGAGAAATCTGAAATGGGAGTGTGTTTTTGGGGGGTTACACGAATTTCCCCTCTTAAGACACAAAATGGGCCTAAAACATGGGCCCAAATCCTAAGAAACACTATTCTGAACATTACAATTAAAAAGGGACCTAAATGCAAATTACAATCTTCACTTCAATACTTCAATCTTCATTTCCAAACATCCCAAAGTGTCCTTGTGCCAAATATTACCTGAAAATAGAAATAGAATTAATTAGGCTAAATAATTCCAAATTAAACAATATTCGGAATATTAGTCCAATAAACTCTAAATCAATAAATCAAGCTAATCAATGTCAAATGGGCAACAAGTATCAATAATAAGAGTAAAATAATGCAAGGAATAATGGGAAATAAAATGCTCATCATCTTCCTTTACTCGAATCTGGTGATAGCCCGATCGAAGATTGATCTTTGAAAACACCGCAGCTCCTCTCAGCTGGTCCATCAGGTCATCTATCCTTGGCAGAGGGTACTTGTTCTTGATCGTTACTTTGTTCAGCTGGCGATAGTCGACACATAACCTCGTACTACCGTCCTTCTTCTTTACTAGCAAAACTGGGGCTCCCCAAGGCTACACACTGGGTCTGATGAGTTGCTTTTCCGCTAACTCCTCGATTTGCTTTTTCAGCTCAGCGAGCTCCACTGGTGCCATTCGGTAGGGCGCTCTAGAGATCGGTCCAGTTCCCGGTATCACATCGATTGAAAACTCGACCTCTCGAACAGGTGGCAATCCAGGAATATCGTCAAGAAATACTTCTGGGAAGTCTCGAACTACAGGCAGCTCGTGAATGTGATTGTCCACATCGACGTCTAACGAAGTTGAGATCATGTATACATGGGCTCCCTTTCTAAGAGAAGCCATGACTTGATGGGCAGATACGTGCTTGGGTAAGGATTGTCAGGGTTCTCAAAAGTTAAGGTTTTAGTGAAACAATTCAACTGAACATGGTTAGCGGATAACCAGTCCATTCCTAAGATAACATCGATTTGGGATAAGGGTAATGTTATCAAGTCAGTGGGAAAAGTCTTATTGTCTATCACTACTGGACACTTAGGGTAGAAAGTTGAAACTGTGACCGGCTCACTAGTAGGGGTAAACACAATCAAATCATATGGTAGAGAAGCTACCATTAGGTGCAATCTACTCACAACATCATCGGATATAAAAGAGTGCGTAGCACCCGAATCATACAACACATTTAAGGAAATCTCACGTACAAGACATGTACCTTGGATAAGACCATCGTGGTTTAAAGCCTCTACACCACTCATCGTAAACACCTTTCCCCTAGCTTGTGGCCTCGCAGCACTTCCAGCATCATTCCCTTTCTTTTGTTTGGGGCATAACCTTGCAAAGTGACCAGGTTCTTGACAGATGAAACAAACGGGTTTGGGATTACACTCATTACCGAAGTGGCGTCTACGGCATCGGGTACAGAAGGGTGGTGATGTTTCAGAGTTCCTATCAGTAGGGTTATTGCTGTAACGGCTTCTACTCCCATTGTTGCTCCAAGTGTTGGCATTCCTATTTCCCAGGTTGCCATTGTTGCGATTGTTGTTCCTTTGGAACCTCGATCCTCCGTATCGATTGTCTCTTCCACCTCCGAATCGATCGTAGGGTCCTCGCCCATGCTGGGTTCCTTGCCTCACGTTCTGGTAATTGGGGTTGTTCCTCATCGATCCATGGGAACTTGAGGGTACAGTAGGCTTATTACCGACGTTTTCCGCCTTAAGCCCATCCTCATAGATTCTACATCAGCTTACTAAGAGCGGAAAACTCTCGATCCCCATATGTATAAAAGCCATCTTAATCTCAGTCTTAAGTCCATCGAGAAACTTCGCGCACTTCGACTGATCGTTTCCGGGTTGATTGTAGTGTGGCACGTACTTCACCAGCTCCTCAAATTTCGCAGCATATTCGCCGACCGACATATTCCCTTGGGTCAGGTGCATGAACTCAATCTCCTTCTTCAATTTCATGTCGATAGGGAAGTACTTCTCTAGGAATCTTTGCTTGAAAGAATCCCAAGTAACAGCTTGCTGTTGAACCTCCATAACTTGCCTAGTGTTCTCCCACCAATCAGATGCCTCCTTCGTCAACACGTAGACCGCGTAGGTTACCTTTTGAGCATCGGTGCATTGCATAGCGGTAAAGATCTTCTCTAACTCCCTAATCCACTCATTAGCGTTCTCCGAAGCGTATCCACCGGCGAATTCCTTAGGGTTCCTCTTACAAAACTCATCTAATCCCCTATATTCCTGAGGTCCTAAGTTTTGGTTCTGGTTGTTCTGCTGGGCCTGCTGGTGCATCGCGTTGAGATTCTCATTCATACCCAGAACAGCAGCAGTCAGCTCATTCAGAATGTCCTCCGTGTTCCGAGCTGCTTCAGAAGCATGACGACCTCTTCCTCTTCTAGACATCGTAAGCTATATTCATTAACGCACTAATAGTTTAATATACTTACTAAGGCATCTAATCACACAACCTAATATATCTAGAGAGCACACAACAGAGAACATGTAAGGCCATGTTCAGGCCGCATGGACAACCATTGCTCTGATACCACCAAGTGTAACACCCCGATTTGGAAAACTCGAAACAAACACTGATCAAATGTTAATTAATTCTTTTGGGAAAAAAATAGGGTGAATTTTTTTTTTTGAAACGGGAACGACACTCGACTATCGAGTTTCCCAAAACAAGGTATTACTTTTTAAAATCCTTTTCTCGAAAACGTTTGCGGAAGTTTCTAAAAACATTTTGATGTGAATGACTTCATAAGATAAAGGCTTTTCGTATCGGAAATATTTGACTTACTTGAAATAGTTATCTGTCTGATTAAGACAGTCATTCAGAGGACAGTTTTGAAAACGGACCATAAAGGTTCTTACAAAAGTGGCCACCCCAGAACATCGGTGTCATTCTTACATAACTTGTCCTTAACAAAACATTTCAAAAAGGTAAGGGGTACACTTGATACATATCAGCAAGGGTCCATTGGGAACCTATTTATAATCTACTAAACAGCATCCCCTTCTAGATCCGCAACGCATGTCTTCTAAAGCGATCCTCGTCATTCAGCAGCCGCCCTCTCGTCACCGCGTCACGATCAGTAAGTCCTTCCTCCAGGAGTAGCATCACTAGCTCCGCCGTCTTTTAGAGTCGAAGATTTATAGTCACATGTGCACAAGAAGTTGAGAGAGTAAGTTATCCGAATGGAATTACTCCCATCGACTTCTTGGAATTACACTAGCGACGCATATCAGAACATAACAACAATACAACAAACAATATAGCAGGCAAATATATAAGATGCATGAAGATGCAATGCAATCGTCACATTGTCTAATCTTTTATCTCTCGCTTAAGGGAATCCCTAAATCAATTATCTCGCAGAGTTGAATCACTTTGACCACTCGTCTCGCAAAGTCGAAGTCTCTTGATTAGTTCGTCTCGTCTAGGAGAAGTCCTCTCGTTCACATATCTCGAGTCCATAACATCAGGAATTTAGGCTTTATAGTTTTGGGTCTCAGGTCTACATCTCCTCGGAATCCATCCACCTAGTCGGAAGCAATCAGGAGTACAGGATCTCTAACCACACCGGCTTTTACTGGATGGCAAAGTGAATGCATTCATACAATAACAGCCCGGGGAAAATAAATGAATAAAATAACCTCATCCGGCCATGTTCGAGCATCCCTCTCACTGATCAAGAATTAGTCAAGGGGGTGTCAGTCCTCTGTCTAGTGTACATGTGGTACTTCGTCCACACCACTGAGTGACCAGCTCCGACCGGTTCAGCCAGGGCCCCTATGGTTTTTACCACCTAGACAGACTTCTCAAGGCTTCTTGACGAATCACCGTCATTACCTTCCCCCATCCTAATCATCAAGTGAGTACCACGCAGGTAAACACCGTGTCTTCCTCTCCACTACTTCGGGTAAAGGGTTAAGGTCGTGGGGTTATACTTTTCTGTACTAACGTCGACCCATCCTAAGTCATCTCCGCCATACAGCTCCGACTATATGCGGAATGCTTCTGTGGGACTCGACCACTGTCTCTGACGGGCTCCGACCCATCCTGAATCATTCTCAGCATACGGCTCCGACCAGTATGCAGGATATCCTCAACTTGTCTGATGGACTAAAACCCAATCAGAATCAACCTCGCCATATAGCTACGACTATATGCGGAATACCAATCAACGTTCTGACGGGCTACGACCCATTCAGAATCAACATCAGCATACGGCTCCGACCATATGCGGGATATCCACAACTTGTCTGACGGGCTACAACCCAATCAGAATCAACCTCGCCATATAGCTACGACTATATGCGGAACATTAATCATCCTTCTGAAGGGCTACAACCCACTCAGAATCACATCGGCATATGGCTCCGACCATATGCGGGATATCCATCAACCTCTGATAGATAGGCTCCGACCTATCTCAGATCCACTCTCAACATATGGCTACAACCATATGGAATCTATCATCATAGAACTCAGCACTCACGGCGTTCACGTTCAAAGCGTCATCGTCATCATCATAGCGTCAGCTCGATCCACATATTCAGCGCATCAGCATCATCCGGTTCATCACGCGTTCCATCCCTTAGAGTTTCTCTCTAATCGTCGGGGGATTTCTTACAGTTTTCTATGTCTTTTCTATTCTTATTTTATATCGTGGGATGATGCAATATGTTCATGCAATGACAATCAGGCACAATAATATATCTCAACATAAACAATAATATCCACCAATCAATACTATGTAATATTATAGGTCTGAGTCTTCGTATACCGCGATACAAACAATCACACAAATTATCGGGTATACTACTAACTACGATAGAACTTTACACCGACTTTGAGAGAGTACGGAGTGTCCTAGCATACTCACTAGACACCAAAGTGTCTTAGGATAACTTCTCTCTCACCTGGATTCGCAGTTACTGAATCTACAAGTCCCGAGTGATTCGCTTCCTTCCTCGTCTGCCCGACTCCAACTTCTTTCAAGTCCCAAAAGATAGATATGTGAGTGTTCAACTTTATTTACTTATTATTCTTAAAGTTATTATCAATACAACTTAAGAAATCCAAACATTGGGTTCATTTAGAAATTGAAACATCAATCCTCTTCACTCAAACTCGTCCAATGTAAAACATTAACTTTCATACTTTAGAATCATGAGAAAATAATCAATTAAATTAATCTAGAACAAGAGTTTCTTTGCTGGTCCTTCTTGGACAGCATTGAATCCAATTCCAAAAACACCGAAAAATGACACTTTTCAAATCATTTTTGACCTAGATCGAATATCCATAAAAACTTAGCTTTAAAGCATCTTGAAAACACTTTTAAATGAGAAACATAGCTTAGAAAATTCTGGACAGCATCATGTCCTAAGTTTTAAATTCATTTTCTATTATTCACAATCAACTCGAATCCACAAACAAACCAAGAATCATGAAAACAATCAAGTAAACACCTAAATCAACCACTCATCAAGTTTAAACACTTAGATCTACATGAGGGCAGCAAGATACTCAAGTAAAACATTCATTCACTCCAAGCATTTCACAATAACAAGCCATCAAGTTACACATAACATGTTCACAAACTTATTCATACATATAGCCCAATCAAATGAGGAAATCTATCACTTAAACATGCACAAACCGAATCATGCATCACACATACACTTAGTCACATTCTCATTGATCTTTCACTTAGTTAATTTCATGTTAGCAAAACTTTATCTTATCATGCATGACTATGTCAAAACCGTATGCATCATGGGTTGTTTAGGAAATCATTTCTTCAAAGATCAACTTCACAAATCAACACATAATTCCATGACATTAACACGTATTCAATTAAGAGAATTCAACTTAAAAATTAAGGTCTAAACCGTGACCTCAAATAGGTTTTCTCAAAAACATTTCCAAGGATTCAAGACTTGAGAACAACTCTAGATTCAATCAACAATTTCACATAATTTATTGAGCAAATAAAAACATAATCCTAGCATGCATTCTACATGAAACCGTGGGCACCACATGAGTCCCTAAACAATTTATATTTTTCACTTAACACATAAAGTCAACTCAAAGCTTAAGGAAATCACATATTCATCGACCAAACTTAAGAAAATCTCAATCTTTTTGATTTAGCATGTAAAACCGTGGCTTCACTCAAGGATCACAACATCACATATTATTAAATTTCAAGATCATATCATGTAAGAGATTAAGCAAAGGAAATCAAGTTCATACTCATGATTATAACTAAACCATAACCAATCCATGATTTTCTTAAAAGAATTTTCTTAGAGTTTCAAATTTCGAAAACATGCTTAGAATCCCATGGTAATCACATGAACATAATCAAGATTCAATAACAAAACCCCTAACTTAAAAACTAAGTGCAAACCGTGGCCATTCACAAGAAAAATCACCAAAGAAATCAATCATTTTCAAAGATCTTTCACACTAGGATTCAAACATCAAGTATGGCAAGGCTCAAACATAGATCTTGACATGCATGCAACCAAAATTATTAGACCTTCAAAATCTTTCTATGAAACTCAAAATCAAATTCTTTTCTAAAAAATTTTCAAGAAATCAAAGAGAAAACTTCAAGACCATGAAGAAAAACATTTTCTTAACAAAACTTTTAGAATCAAGCTTGGAAAAATAACATGCATCACACCCTTTTCAAGTAAAAATCAAAGTAAAGAAAGAATGAATGAAAAAGAACAAGAATCAATGAAAAAGGTTTTAAAACATTTAGATCATGAAATAAATCCTTACTTAGTTAAAACTTTTTAAGAATTCAAGTCCAAAATCTTTGATTTTCTTTCCTCTTCCTCACGGTTCATCACTCATTTTTCTAGTCCATGGTCTTTCTCCTCTTCTTTTCACTTTCCTAGCTTGATCTAACTTAGATCATGAAGAGATCAAGGTGTTGAGGTTTGGTTCTCAATTCGGTTTCTCTCTCTTTTTCTTTCTCACCAAGAGCTTGATGATTCTCTTGGTGTGATGTGTTTGGTTTAGGAAAAGAAGTGTGTGATTGTTGAAGGAATGATGGAGAACTCACTCACTCCTTCACGGTTTTGGGAGGTTTGATGGGTGTTGGTGTTGTTGTTGCTTGTTGCTTGAAAGAAAGAAGGATGAAGAATGAAAGAGTGGAAATGAACTCCCTTTAGTCTCACACGGTTTTGGTCCCTTCCTTATTCTCCTCCACTTTTTCTTAATTGCTAAGAAGGGTTTGCATGGAGGGTCTTATTGCAATTTCCTTGGTCTTAGTTTCCTTCCCACGGCTCCTTCCTCTTCCTTTCCTTTTCTTCATTTTTCTCCACTCTTAAGTCATGCTTATGTCACCTTGATGATGTCATGGTGTTGACTAGAATGCATGTACTTGGCAACCATGGAAGTAGGCTTGGTGGCCAAGCCATGCATCATAAAATTCGGCCACATGGAGCCTTGGGTGATTAGATTAGCTAATTAGGTTTAAGGCACTAATTAGGGTGCTAATCGTGATTAGGGTAGGATTAGGTTAATTAATCTAGGTTTAGTTCACTAATCCTTAGTAATTAAGGCTTAATCAAGGATTAAGGTGCTAATCAAAAACTTAATCACGGGTTTAAGGAAAACTAATTTAGGTTAACTTACTAATCAAAAGGGTTTAAGGTCTTAAGAGAGTGATTAATCACTTAATCAAGGATTAAGAGCTCAATTTGGGTTTCACTCATCGATTAGGGTTTTTAGGGGTGATTGGACTTGATTCTTTGAAAATAATTTTCCATGAAACCCTAAAACAAAATCTCGAACAATCATAAACAATCAAGCATACAAAGTCACACACATAAGCAACCAAATAAGAACACATCAAGGAATCAAAACTCTTTCAAATCAATTCTTTAATTAATCGGGTTTAAAACAATTTTCTTAATTAGGGACTTTCAGAAGTGAGTCAAATGGCAGATGTCACACAATCCTTCGTCTTTAAGATTCCTCGTACTAAATAAAATACGCGTACGTTATTAATTTGTATTAAGAAAATCTTTTCTTAGTTCGTGACACTTTCCGTTCCTAATCGAAAAACTTAAAACACTATTGTTTTATTAAAACAATACCCGTATTTTCTAGCACTTTAAATGTTTCAAAACCATTTGGAAACATCATGTAAAGTTATTTAAACTACTTAGTTTGGTTGCTAGTCCGTCTTGGACAGCACCTTAATTACATTTGAAAACACCAAAAAATTTACCGTTTTCAGTCCGACTTTTTCTTAAATCAAATATTACTTGAATACTTTACTTTAAATCACATGAAAACATTTTCAAAGTTAAGAAACAATTTTAAATAACCCAAGACAGCGAAGGATTACTTCACAAAAATCATTTTAATCAAAACCCGAATTCAATTAATTTCAAAACCAATCGTTCAACTTAGTTACAAATTAAACATTCAGTTTAAAACAAACACTTTCACAAATAAACATTTGAAATCAACCAAGACAACTTAATATACCATGATGCTATTTCATTTTCAAATAATTTCTTCAGCTTAAAATTAACACTTTATTAATTAATTAGAAACATACAACCAATTTAGTCAATCATCACTGAAATCATACAACTCACAGATAATTTAGTTTTACAAAGCAAAACACTCGATCATGCATATATACACACACATCAAATTGAATCAAGATTTAAACCAAACATATTTATATTTATTCTTCTTTCTTTTAACAATTTAAATCCTTTCCAAAAATCGTTATTTACTTTCATGCAGCTAAATTATTTATTCTTACCGAATACACATACTCACACATATATTTATTTTAAACACAATACTTTCCTAAAATCATTTAATTTATTTATTTATTTATTTCCCTTATCTTTAATTAAACCGAATGAAATTAAATATTCACAATACAATTTTTAAACACATTAGTTTAGCAATATTTTTCAAGACATACTCATTACTCTAAGTCAAATCATGAGAAAAAGAATCCTATTCTACTTATCAACCTAGGCCGAATCTCATCATAACAAAGGCAATGGTTTTAGGTTCATTTTTCAACATGCAAAAACATCAAAATCATGCATGTCTCCCTTATGAAAATCAAACATGACTCCTTGATTTCTAAGCCTAGATCGAATACCTCATCACCAAAAATTGAATTTCATCTTCAAATCTTTATCATGCATGCACATAGAACATGGATCAAGTTAAAAATCATTTTCCAAAAACTTGTCTCTTGATTTGTTTGTAAAACCGTGATGATCATGAAGAAAGATAAAATCCTTTTTACTCAAAAACCACATGCATGTACCTAAATCTTACAGATCAACTCATGAAATCAAATATGATAGCACAAATTAACGATAAAAATTACTTTATGCTAGAAAAAGTCAAAACCGTGACATGCAATGAAGAATGGTTAACTCTTTTGGTTCAAAAACAACATGCATGCACTAAAGATTAAACTTTTTCAAAGATCAAGACAAGGATTTAAAGCTTTTGAAGGTTGAAACCCAAAAATCAAAGTTTTATCAAAACCAAATCAAAAATCAAACATTTTAACAACTCACATAAATTTTTCTAAGCATGAGATTAACATGCAACCTCTTAGATAAAAAAAAGCATCAAGGCCTAATTTTCTACTCATAGCCGAATTGAAGAGTTCTTGGCTTAGTGTTTTATAAGTTCATTTATTCTCAAAAATTCAAGATCAAGATACAATCAACACATGCATGAACTGAAATCATCAAAACCACCATCAAATCAACATGCAACACCAAGATCTCAACATTATTGTTAAGAAAGTTTAGATCATTCATTCATTTACCAAATAAACTCAAAAACACATTATAGTTCACGGTTTTAAGTAGGAAAGTTCAACACACAAAGAGATATACTTTAAACTTTACAAGAATCTCCAAAACTTTTAGATCTTCAAGATCTATATTGAAAAATTTTAAGATCTTTCATGAAGATCTTAGCCGAGTTATAAAGTCCGTTGATTAGAAATTTACAAGTTAATTTTAGTTTTAAAAGTCCAAGATCAAGCATAAACAAAGCTTAGAAAATTAACATGCAAGGAAGAAAGAAAGAAAGATCACAAAATCAAGAAAACTAAGCTATTAAAATTTTCTTCATAACTTCGAGCTACCCACCAAAGGAAAGTTGGTCTTCTAACTTCTAAGGACTTGGATCTCCAAGGAAGACTTGGGTTTTTGGCTTGGTTTCTCCTTCTTCTTCCTTCTTCACTCACCGCCTCCCTCTCTATTTTCTATGTGTTGAGAGCTTTGGTATTTGCTCTCAACAAATGTGTTTGGAAAGTGAATAGAAATGAGAGAAATGAATGGGAAGTGAGTGAAAGGAACTAAGGGTAGTGGTTTATATAATCAACTCATGTTCTTTCTCTTTTAACCTTGTGGATTTCGGCCATGTATGTAGATGGGAGGGGTTATTTTGGCTCTTCAAGAGTTTGCATGGGTGGAGATTATCAATCCTAAGGGGACAATAAGGAGTGAATCAAGGGACTAGGTTCCTTTAGGCCTAATTATCCATTAGTTTCTAGTTAGGGTTTTCTACTCATTTAGTTTGGCCATGGTTAGGATTTAGCCTATTTGGTTCCTTGTCTAACACTTAGGAGAATTCTAGGCTTTTCCCCCCACATGCATACACATACGTTACACACACATATATACACACATGTCACACACCTAAACACACATCCATACATTAATATATTTTTCTACTAATTATATTTCATTTAATCCTAAGCATACACACACATAGTCATGTATAGAAAATAATTCTTTTTCATCATAAAATGACTCACACAAAAAAAATCACAAATATTTTTATAAAAATATCAAACACATAGACCTTTTTCCAAAAACTCAATTTCTAATTTTTGACATTATTTCAGGAAAATCATTTCTTTAAAGTCACTTATTATCTTGAAAACGTGAAATAGGAAATTTATTTAAGAAAATGTTCTTTCAAAAACACTTTTCTCAAAAATAAGTCTCTTTAGTATTTTAAATTAATACGAGGAATTTGCAGGGTGTTACATTCTCCCCAACTTAAAGATTTCTCGTCCCCGAGAAATACGTTGTGGGTTGGGTAGCAGGGCGCAAAACTCGCTGATCATTGTGATTTCCATAAGAACATTCTCTTTTCGCTTCGTGGTCGCATTCCCTTTTTGCTGGTCTAATTCACCTTGTCGTGCTCCTTGTTTGTTGATTTCGGACGAAGAAGTCACACTCGCACAACCGCTTGCGTGTTGGATCGGGTTAAGTCCATCGGACTAACCGAAGAAGGCGTCGCTCCCTTAGCTGATCGTCGTCATATAGAGTCCGTCCATAGGTATGGACTTAGGGAAAATCATGCAAACAAATTTCAAACATCTCCAAAAGCATGGGATTTCACCTAGAAATCCTCAAATATTTACTATTTTCTACAACTTAGGTTCTTACTAACTCACAATAATCACTCCTTTCTTTAATTCTCCTTCTAACTCTAGGGTTTTCGTCTATCACTTCTCTAGCTTAAAGGGATTCTATCACTACTTGGGCTTACTTACTTCCTCAAACAACCTCACTCTTCTCCTTAGGTTCATCCTAAACATTAATCAGATCTGCCACTTCCACCGTCTAGACTTCGGATTATGGTGTAAGGCATTCCTAATTATCAAATGATCCTCCTAATTTCCTTTATTAACCGATAGCATATACTTCCTTTCTTCCTTGTGACTCCCCAACTTTGATCAAGCTTACAACTAAATCCACTGTGATCTTATATCCTTACTTAACTTAAACTATTTTTCCTCCCTTAATCGTTCAAGCCTAAACTATCTGGGTAACTATGGCACTTCTAACTCCACAATTAGGACTAAGGGGTCTTAGATAGGATTGGTAAGGCTACGGTTTGATAGAGGTTCATGAAGAAAAGGTTCGAGTTCTAATAATATTAACTGTTTTGTTGAGGCAATTCAACAAATACGGGAATCCAGGGACAACATCCTATATCCTTAAAAGTAATAACTATCCTTGAAAAAAAAGGGGTACGATAGGGTTAACAAATTTAGATCCATCAGGTAATGGTATGACATCAAGATCATGGGATTTCAACCTTAAATTTTACTCACGGTCTACTCCTTCAAGCTACAGAACCAACAGGTTCCTTAGACTAACATAGCAGACACTAAACCACGAACAGAGTCTCACAACCTAGAAAGACGATAACTTAATCCTACGTTCGTATCCTTACACTAGCAACACACAGAGTCATACAAACAAAGCATGTAAGCCCATGCTTAAGGCCATTAAGGATTACCATAAGCTCTGATACCATTCTGTAACAGCCCGGTTTTCGTAAACCAAAATAATTGACTTTTATTCTTTAATATTGCAAAAATGAGGCCAAATTTTTTTTTTGTTAAACATTGTTGAAGTATTTGAAAATGTCATGGGAAAGTCTTGGTGTTCACAACACCCCTTCAATGAAAACCGAGTTGTTACTAAAACCAAAACTTATCCACTTGAGTTTACAAAAACATTTTTCAAGAAAAAGGATTAGTTCCAATTCAAAGTAGTTCTTTGTATTTCCTGAAAAAGGCCATTGAACATTCTTCACAAGATGGTATAAAAGTAGGGCATATTTCAAAACAAGTTAAGTTACATGGATGATTCATCACTTAGGTAATCCTTAACTCTAAACACTCACAACAACCTAAGTTAACTACACGATCCTTAAACTTTTCCTATTGAAAGCAAGTGGACGTAGCTCCTTTTCCTTCTTACGTCCTCTCCTCGTCTCGAAGATGATGCCGCCCGTGTGGTTGTCCCCTCATTGTTATTGGATTCCAGCATCCCTCCATCTAATGTAGTAATGTTCCTCCGCTGCTCATACCGTGCCTTCTCCTCGTAGCTACTGAATCCTCGTACTATGACTTGTCCCAAGTGCTGCTCTAGATTAGCTCAACTCAGTTGATGCTCCGGATCTTGGATCACGATCTCCGTGTAGCCGGTCCATGCCCAGCCGCATGGCGTGTGCTTCCAACCTCTTCCGTACTTATTCCACATGGTGATATCCACACAATACTCCATCTGCCCGTTGAGATACCAGCAGCACCGATATGCCAACGAACAGGAGAGAGTAAGCGATCCGGACGACGCATCATCGACGGTGTGGAATTACGATAGGCAAGATAATAGGACCATACAATCATACAATACAAAATACAAACACACAACACTCAAGCATATCATCAACATCATTATCATTATTATCAGTCTTAACATCATTATTATTATCCTTAATTTTCTTTCCAACTTGATTTCCCTTCTCATAAACATTCTTTCTTTCTCTCATTCACCTCCTT
The DNA here is from genome assembly GCA_037953625.1 of Crotalaria pallida. NCBI lineage: Eukaryota > Viridiplantae > Streptophyta > Magnoliopsida > Fabales > Fabaceae > Crotalaria > Crotalaria pallida. The sequence continues at coordinate 42,550,712 of CM075650.1, read as the reverse complement.
TTTATAACCATACTTTTCTATTTATTCCACCTTATCAATTCACAATCTTTTATGATTGGGGAGCTTTAAGATCTCATTAAAATTTTCATCTTGTTCTCGGCTATCACTCACGTCTACATCTCCTCGGTCATCCACCCAACCTAGTTGGAAGCAAACAGGAGTACAGGACCTTTACCGTGCGGGCACGACAGCTGTCTCACAATCAATTGGTCCCAGACCAGGAGGACTACAGCCTCAAATCATATCAATTCAATCAATTCATATATATAATCAAGGCACACTGTCTCACTTACAGTGGCAATCACAATGCCCCACTCCAGTCCCTCTCACTGTTCTAGATTTGCAATCTAGGGCTCGACAGTATATTTCTAGTGGGCCCGCAGAACTCACCACGACATTGGACCCAGTCCCTACCACGTTCGTATGCCACCTGTGGAGTTCGTTATGCCTAGAAACATACTCTAGACTTCTTGACGTTTCACCGTCATCGTCCTCCCCTAATGCAATCTCCTCCTAAGTATCCGCAGATACTTATGGTTCCTTCCTCTCCACTACTTCGCACTCTCATACCTCACCGCGTATGTCTTTTAAAGTCTTTTTATCCTGTTAATTATCCTAACGGTCGGCCCATCCTTCGTGCAACCCTTCAATGAGTACCGACCACTAACTTGGCACAATCTTTCTCTCATCATTCTCACATAGCACAGAGCTGGGATCACCTCAATGAATTCACATCTCATTTCCAAATCTTTATCAAAACAAACTTTTTACAAACTTTTTCAAAATACCATTTCGCAAACTTTCTCAAAAATATCCTTCCACAAACTTTTCTCAAAAGTACTATTTCCAAAACTTTCACAAAAATCTATTTTCGCAAACGTTCACAGAATGTTGTTTCCACAAATTTTTTTCAAAGGGACCATTTCATAAAACTTTCTTAAAAATATTATTTCGAAAAGATCTTCTCCAAAAATGTTTTTACAAAAGGGATTTCTCAAAATATCATTTCAGAAAGAATTTCTCAAAGACTTTATCAAAATATTGTTTCCCAAAACTTTTCGTAAAAATTTATCTTTTCACAAAACTTTTTTTTCAAAAACATATCTTTTAACAAAAGCTTTTCAAAAATCTCTTTTCAAAACCTTTCTTAAAAATCGTATTTCTGGGCTGAGCGCTAATGGAGGAGCAAGCTCGACTCAACACTAGTCTCTTCCCGAAAACAAAATCAAAAACAAAGGAGCCCAGCTCCATTCAACTTCCTTCTTGTTCCAACAATCACTCTCCCCAACTCTGGCTCGTTCTCAACATTATCATTATTTCTTTCCCCAAATCTCCACTCTTTCTCTTTTCTAATCCATCTTATCTCTTATCTCTTTCCTTCTCAATCAATTTTCTTCATTTTTATTTTCTTATTCAGGACGTAACAGACGTCCATCAGCTTATTACTCATATTAATCAACAGCAATAAACATCATCAGGTATAATTAAATAAAGACATAAAAACATACTATCAATCACACAATCATCACACAACCACAATGTGGCCATTGTCACCTTCGTATAAGTGGCCACACAACACAAACAATTGCCACTTATACTACTGACTCCGAACCACTTAGTTTCGATCTTTGAGATGATACGGAACGTCCTAATATATCACCTAGCTACCACGGTGTCTTAGGAAAGCTTCTCTCTCACCTGAGGTCCAGCGATTGATTGCGTACCGTCACCTCGGATCCTTTTGCTGCCGGCTGCCCCAATCCCTCGTCTTTAAGATTCCTAGTACTAAATAAAATACGCTTACGTTATTAATTTGTATTAAGCAAATCTTTTCTTAGTTCGTGACACTTTCCGTTCCTAATCGAAAAACATAAAACACTATTGTTTTATTAAAACAATCCCCGTATTTTCTAGCACTTTAAATGTTTCAAAACCATTTGGAAACATCATGTAAAGTTATTTAAACTATTTAGTTTGGTTGCTGGTCCGTCTTGGACAGCACCTTAATTACATTTGAAAACACCGAAAAATTTACCGTTTTCAGTCCGACTTTTTCTTAAATCAAATATTACTTGAAAACTTTACTTTAAATCACATGAAAACATTTTCAAAGTTAAGAAACAATTTTAAATAACCCGGGACAGCGAAGGATTACTTCACAAAAATCATTTTAATCAAAACCCTCTTTCTATGACTCCTATTCCTTGTCCTCATGCACTTTCTAACACTCCTTGCATGGTTGGAAGGCTTCAAGAGATGAATCTCTCACTTAGGGTTTTTGGGTGATATGGGTTTCATGAGAAAGAGGGAGAAATCATGTGATTTGAGAGAGGGGAAATCATTAGGAAGTGGTTTGGAGATGTTTTATGGCTTTGATTTGGTGATTTATGGTTGATTTACCATGAAAAGGGAAGAAGAAACCATGGAGGTTAGAGAGAGAAGGAGAAGAGATCGTGAGAGGAGAGAGAGAAACAACGAAGAAGAATGAGAGGAAAACATGTTTTTAATCATATTTAACAGGATGTAATCAATTACTTCCTATAAGTAATCGATTAATTCTTCAATGCAACAATCCTAGTACAAAATCCTGAGGCCAAGTAATCGATTAAACCCTTCAAATAATCGATTACTTCACTGAAATCAACAAGGTAATCGATTAACTCACCCAAGTAATCGATTACTTTGCTGCAACAACTTGTGTGATTTCACCTGAGAGCAAGTAATCGATTAAACCCATCAAGTTAATCGATTACTTGAGGCAAAATCCTATTTTAGTGGCTTTCTAACCCTATTTCACTTCCTATGGTTCCTATACTCATATAGGGTTGGATTATTACTTAAAACCTGATTCCTATACTATTCAAACCCATTTTAAGCTAGCTCTACCTCATACAATTCTACTCTTGGCTAAACTCTACACTCCAAACACTAAAACACCTACTAACTACCTCTAATAACTATTGTAAACGAACATCGGAAATTGGGGATGTTACACGGGACTGATGGAATATAGGCGTGCCTGGGCGAAAATCTCCCTGAGTTGGTGCACCTGATGCACCCTGGTGCGCTTGGGCGTGCACCGGTGTGCCTGGGCATGCACGAGAAATTTCTAACTTCGATTCGCCGTAACTTTTTCGTTAACCGTCGGATCGGGCCCAAATTTTTAGACAAGCTTCTTAATCCCATAAACTTCAAATCCAACGGCGAAATTTAATTTATTATCATCCTATAATAAATTCCTAATTTTCTCTTTCCAGCTGATTTCTATCATTTGAAATGCCGATTTAACCTCCGATTCCGCTTAGATAATTTTGCCCCTCGCAACCTGTGCCTCCTACACAACCCCTAGTACTTATAACTACTACTCACCTATCACCAAAATTCTTTAAGCAATTAATTTAGTTATTTCTTGGGTTTTAAACAATAATTTCACTTAAAATAAAACTTAGGATGTTACAATCCTCTTCCACTTACCCGAATTTCGTCCTCGAAATTCAGTTGTCGTTAAACAAGTGCGGATGAGATTGTCTGATCTTGCTTTCCAACTTCCAAGTAGCTTCCTCCACATTGTTCCTGCTCCATATAACCTTTACCAAGCTAATCTCCTTGCCTCTTAACTGTTTCACTTGCCTATCCTCAATCCTTACTGGCAACACCTCGAAAGTCAAATTCTCCCTCAAAGGAAATCATCCAATGTGACCACATGCATAGGATCACGAATGTATTTCCTTAGCTGTGAGACATGGAATACATCATTAAGCTTATCTAAGTGAGGGGGCATAGCAATCCTGTAAGCTACCGGGCCAACCTTTTCCAGAATCTCATAAGGTCCAACAAACCGAGGAGTTAGTTTCTTGGACTTAATTGCCCTACCAATCCCTGTCACCGGAGACACTCTTAGAAACACATGATCCCCAACCTCAAATTCCAAAGGTCTCCTTCGCCTATCAGCATAATTCTTCTGGCGATCCTGGGAAGTTTTCATCTTATTCTTGATCATTGTGATCTTCTCCGTTGTTTCTTTCACAATATCAGGACCAGTCAACAGATTCTCTCCTATTTGAAACCAACATAGAGGCGTCCTACACTTTCTGCCGTAGAGAGCCTCAAAGGGTGCCATACCAATACTGGAGTGGAAGCTGTTATTATAAGTAAACTCCATCAACGGCAGTAACTTCTCCCAACTACCAGCCTGCTCCAGAACACATGCTCTCAACAAATCCTCCAGTGTCTGGATAGTACGCTCAGATTGTCCGTCTTTTTGTGGATGATAAGTCGTACTAAATTTTAGCTTAGTACCCAATGCTTGCTGGAGACTTTGCCAAAACCTAGACAGAAATCTCGGATCACGATCGGATACAATACTGGTAGGAACACCATGCAGCTTTACTATGTCCCTGATATACAACTGAGTCAACTTCTCCAGAGTATACTTCTTGTGAATCGGAATAAAATGAGCACACTTTGTGAGACGGTCCACAACAACCCATACGACATCACATCCTGCAGCAGTCCTAGGTAGACCCGTCACAAAGTCCATGGCTATGCTATCCCACTTCCACTCCGGGATATCAAGTGATCGCAACGGACCACCAGGCTTTTGATGCTCAATCTTAACTTTCTGACATGTTAGACAATGAGATACATGATCTGCTACATCAGTTTTTAAATTTGGCCACCAATAAATCTTCTTCAAATCTTGGTACATCTTCGTTGCACCAGGATGGAAATTCATTTTGGTTCGATGTGCTTCCCATAGGATATCCATTCTAACTTCGAAGTCCATAGGAACACATATCCTACCCCTAAACCGGATAATGCCATCAGAACCCTTAACAAAGTCAGACTCTTCATTGCCCGATGCCCCTTCCAACAACTTTTGTAGTTCTGCATCATCAGCTTGCCTTTCTCTAATAAGGCCAATCAAGTCATTGGTAACCTGCAACATTTCTAGAACAATGCTCTTCTCTTTTACTTGCATGTTCAAGTTGAGGTCACTGAACTCTTGGATTAGCTGCATCTCCTTTACCATCAAATTGCTGACATGCAAAGTCTTGCGACTTAGTGCATCAGCCACTACATTGGCCTTGCCCGGATGATACTGAAGGTTGAAATTATTGTCCTTCAGAAACTCCATCCACCACCTCTGTCTCATATTCAACTCCTTTTGATCGAAGAGATAGCGAAGGCTTTTATGATCGCTAAAGACCTCAAACTTTGAACCATATAGATAATGTCTCCAGATTTTCAAAGCAAACACTACTGCCGCCAACTCAAGATCATGAGTGGGATAGTTTTGCTCATGCTGCCTCAACTGCCTGGATGCATAGGCTATGACTTGTCCTTGCTGCATCAGCACACAACCCAATCCTTGTTTTGAAGCATCACAATACACTACGAAGGATTGAGTCGGATCCGGCAAAATCAACACTGGGGAACTAGTCAATCGCCTCTTCAACTCCTGGAAACTATCTTCACATTCTGGGGACCATTCGAACGGAACACCTTTCCGCGTAAGAGTAGTCAAAGGAAGGGCTAGTTTAGAAAACCCTTCAATGAACCTCCTATAATACCCAGCCATACCCGGGAAGCTTCTAATCTCAGTAATGGATTTGGGTCTCTCCCACTTAAGCACCGCTTCCACCTTAGAAGGGTCAACAGCAACACCCTTCTCAGAAATCACATGCCCCAGAAAGTGCACCTCATTCAACCAAAAACTACATTTAGAGAACTTTGCATAAAGATGCTTGTCTTTGAGAACTTGGAGTACCGTTCTCAAATGCTCTTCATGCTCCTTCGGGCTCTTGGAGTAGATAAGAATGTCATCAATGAACACAATGACGAATGAGTCTAGGTACGGCCGAAAGATCCTGTTCATATAGTCCATGAAGATGGCAGGAGCATTCGTGAGGCCAAAAGGCATCACCACATATTCCAAATGCCCATACCGAGTTCTAAAAGCAGTTTTGGGAATGTCCCCCTCTCGGATATGGATTTGATGATATCCAGATCGGAGGTCAATTTTTGAGAAAACTGCAGCTCCCCTAAGCTGATCCAACAAATCATCGATGCGTGGGAGCGGATATTTATTCTTCACCGTCACCGCATTCAATTGCCGGTAATCAGTGCACATACGAACACTTCCATCCTTCTTTTTAACAAAGAGGATAGGAGCTCCCCGCGGGGAAACACTTGGCCTTATGAACCCCTTAGCCAAAAGCTCCTTCAACTGCTTCTTCAACTCTTCCAACTCTGGAGGGGCCATTCTGTAAGGCGCTTTAGATACCGGGCCGGCACCAGGCATAAGATCAATGCCAAATTCTACTTCTCTGGCTGGAGGCAATCCGGGAATTTCAGCGGGAAAAACATCCGGAAACTCGCAAACCACTGGGATTCTACTGATATCTGATGCTTCATCATCATCCATAGTCGAACCGAGACTTGACTGAAGATTACTGACTTCTGACTACAATCAAGAAGGACACGGTTCTGGGACATCCAGTCCATGCCTAGGATAATATCCAGCTTGGTTAAGGGCAAACATATTAAGTTTACTTTGAATTCCCGCTCCAATACTCGGAGTGGGCAATCCAAACACATCAAGGATGTAACCACAACTGAATTAGTAGGGGTAGACACTGACAACTTAAAAGGCATCTCAACCGCAGATAGTTTTAATCTTTGCATGCAATTGATAGAAACAAAAGAGTGTGTAGCTCCACAGTCAAAGAGAATACCACATGCAATATCATTTATATGGCCAATACCTCGAATCAGCTCATCAGCCTTAGTCACCTCCTCTCCATCAAGAGTGTACACCTTCCCCTTCTGAAGTGGACGGCCATCAACAACCCTCTGCGCCCTAGTCACGTTGGCCTCCTTCTTAACTACATTCTTCGGGCAATTAGAAACAATATGGTCTGGCTGCCCACACTTAAAGCATGTGACATTAGGCTGGTTCTGGCTCATACTCCAGCATACACCCCTATGATGCTTGCCACACTGACGACAAGGCGGAATAGGACCAGTGTAACATCCCGAATTCTCGTTTGTATTATGAATTCCGAGTTTTACTAAATTAAAGGATTAACCCTTAAAATTAACCATTAAAGTATTGAACATTTTCTTAAAATATCCTACGAAATTTACGAAAGTATATTTTAATTATATATTTCAAAGTAATTTGGTTTAAAACAATTATCCTATCTGAAAAATGTACTTGCTATATTTCAGTTTGCTTTTGTTATACTTAATATTAAACTTGTTTTAAGAACTTCAAGATCCGTAACTTTATAATTTTATACATGTACTTATTTGAATGGTTACATTTTATTATCAGTACTTCTTGGTATTTAAAATAAATAAATAAAGAACAAAAATGTTTATCAGTACTCTAAAATAATACTAACACTACCCCTACCACTAATAATAATAATAATAATCATAGAAGGGGAGGTGTAGAAACCCTAAAACCCCATTTATTTTTCCCTTCAGCGCCGCCTCACCCCACCCCGTGCTCTCTCTCTCATCTTTCTCTCTCACGCCGGCGCCGAACACCACCACAGCCGCCGCTACTTCACCCTTGGCCACCCTTTCTTCTCCTCCTTCATATGGTCCCTTCGTCTCTCTCTCCTTACCCGGTTTACGCACTCTCTCTCTCTCGTTCGCCAAACCCGCATCATGATTGAACCACCGCCGCCACCAACCGTGAGCCATGGTCTTCGCCTCCGTCGCCCTCTTTTTCTCCTTCTCAAATCGCGATCCGCACCGCCACCTCCATGGAAGGTCTCGATCTCTGCCTCTCTCTTCCTTGGTTCTTGCCGTCATCGACGAGGATACTTCTCTGTTGGTTGTTGTGAGCCGCCACCGGTGGGGATTGCCATGGAAGGGGGGTGGTGAACCAGTTTTTGGGCTGAGCACGAACCGAACCGCATGGCTGTGGGTTCTCCCTTGAAGGTAGGGCCGTGAACCAGCTGAAGCTACATGGAACCAGTGCTGAAAACCGAACCGACGCCGATCGTGGATGCTATGAAGAGGTGATGTTGTGAACCGATGCCGTTTTTGTCCTCCCTGCTACTTCAAAAATCACATCTGAGGGTAAATCCCTAATACCCTTCCTAATTGCTCTATGTTGTGTTTTAATTTTTAGTACTAATGTTAATTTTAATATTATTGGTAATAATTATTTAGTATGAAAATTGTTTTAGAAATTTAATTGTATTATAATTTATATTGATTTTAATGATACCGTTACTGATGATGATTTTAAGGGGTCACTTTAATTTGTAACAACATCGAATTAAACGTATGTCAAATGAATCGTTTTAAAGAGTATTTTAGTTAAATGTGCTGAGTTCCTAAGTAATTGAGTTGTTGTTTAGCATGGTGGGCTTATCCCTAGGCTGAACAATACACCAGTTAATTAGGAACCGGACATATCCGACATACATTAATTCGAGTTTAAACCTATCTTGAACTTTTAATTCTAAATTGAATGAGAGTATAGCTAATTGGTTTGGGGAATGTGATTTGCTTATTTTGAACAAAGAACACTCTCTTTCTAATTCACAATTACTAGTTTTAAGTAGCTAAAAATATGTGATTTCAATCTATTATGATTCTTTTGTTGATTTCGAAAGTTAGCATATTTTTCAAAAGAAGTTATACTATTTTAAATGAAAAGGGGCACGATTTTGAATCTACGAATTTTAATCAAGTAATTACGTGGTTTGTAAAGATATTCAGGATACAATACTTTAAACCAAAATATAATAAGTTAACGCATTTTATTTTATGATTTGGAATCAAATACATTGCTTGTCAAGTTTCGATATTTCATATTGGTTTATTTTAGTCCGGTGTTCACAGCTTTAAAGTGTCCGTTTTAGCATGATTTCAAAGTATATTGTCATTGTTTTGTATGACCCGGTTAGACGATGAAGGACTTTAGGATCAGCAAGGATGTGAACATTGAACCGCGTTATGCTGGGCAGCGTTGCACGAAAAGAATCAGGTCTATGGAAACGCAAGGTAAGGGGGTGGATTATAGTGAGCATTGGTTGATCTAAGATTGGGTATCCCTATGGTTATAGTGATTTTCTAGGAGTTATGTGTTTATGAAATTTAAGGGTAGGATCTTGGATAGTAATTAAGGGAATGGTGAATATAATCGAAATGAACCTAGGAATCATAATTAGAAAGGGGAAAGTAATGTGAACTTTGAATGTGAAATTATGTTGAACAATTGACGAAATAATTATTGTGCACTACATGTATGTTTGGTCATGGCTAAATTAGGATTATTGGTTGGAGATGAAAAGTGATAACGTGGATAGTGTGTATTTATGTGTTCATTGAATTGGAATGGGTTATGGTTATAATTGTTAATAACAAAGTATTTATTTGTGCTTATTTGAAAAGGGTAATTATGATGTGCAATTTGAAAGGAACTGAATGTTAGGATATGATTGATTATTTAAGGGTGTCATGCTTATTTGAAAATATGTGGAACTAATTTTGAGTACTAAAGGAGTATTGATTAATTGTGAAATGATTATATGAATTGTGAACGGATAAATTGGATTGTGATAATAAGGGAAAATGATCATAAATACTATTTGTGGAATGTGACCCTAAATGTGAGTATTTGGAAATGTATATGATGATGGATGATAAATGTTTATTTATGAGTATATGTGTGATGATTTGGAATGTATTATAATTATGCGTATTTGTGAATATTGGTGGAAATTGTGGCTATGGTTTATAATTAATGGACTGGATTTATGATTAACTGAAAATGGTAAAGGTAACTAAAGTGGAAACTGATCAGTGGGGCCCGAAACACTAGGTACCCGGCTAGGTGTTCCAATTACCTGTTAGGGCCAATTACCTGCCAGGCCAATTACCCATCAGGCCAAACCGCCCTGTAGGCGCCGGGTGACCCACAGGATCAGTTTTCCACACCAATAATTTGATTAAATAAATGGAATGGTAAAAGTACATAGTCCTACAGTTTATGTTCTGGATGGGTGTAAAGTCCTGGGCAGGTGTTTCAAGTCCCTAGACAGGTGTGCCAATTACCTAGCGGGTAACCAAAATCCTAGTGGTGTACAATTAAAAAGGAAAAAGGGAAAGGGTATGCAGATCACTGTTTGTGGTTGCATACACCGTGTGTAGATCTCTGTTTTGGGGTTACACACGATGGTAAGGTGTAGATCTCTGATTTGAGGTTACACCCAATGGAAAGCGTAGATCTCTTATTTGGGGTTACGCATAAAGGAAAAAGGAAATAAAGGAAAATGAAGATAATGGATATAGTCAGAAAATGGAAAAGATAATGGACAATGGTAACGGAATCAAAAACGGAAAGGGAATTGAATTAGTGAAAATGTTAAGGGAAAATGGAAATGAATAGGGAAAAGGGATAAAGTAAATGGTAATGAACATTAACATTGATTATGGGCATGTTAAAGAAAGGGGTAATTATGGAATCATGATAAAGAGAAAATAGAAAGAGCAGGAAGAGGTTGATTGTGATTAGTCGTGTAAATGCTGTATGTTATTACTTTACTATTTGTGTTTGGCCTAGTGGATTGATTATGATTATATGGAAATTGCAATTTTATTTCATGTGCAATGCTCACTCCCTTACTATCCTTTACAGGTACAGGGATTGAGATGGTACTATTACTGGCCGAGCAGGAGTGCACTCCACACCGTGGAGTGTAATGTAGTTTAGAGTGTATTATGGTCATTTTATTATAATTAATCTATTTTGGGTTTTTTTTGGAAATAATCTAATCACTGTAAGCCCGAGTTTGTTATATGTCGTTGTTGGGGCTGGTAAAGTTAATTATTATATTTAGAAGTTGAAATGTTTTCCTGGATTGTACTGGTTTGACAGGTGAAAATTCTAAATTTTTGGGAAGTCCGATAAACAGAGGAAACTCTGTCGGATTTTCATTAAGTTTTAAAACGAAATTTTCAAGTCCTAAGTAAAAACCAACATAAATATTAGTATTAAGCTATATAAAATGTTAGGGTGTTACAACCAGAAGAACCCCCTATAGGGCCTGTTCTAGGCTGTGGATAGGGGCCTGGTCGCTGCACCGCACCCTTGCCCCTTATGGGACCACCACATCTCTGCATAGATCTACTTTTGTCTTCCGCCATCTTTCTCTTAAGCCCCTTCTTATAAGTGCTTGCCATGTTGACCAAGCGGGCCAAGTTGTCAATATTGTGATACTCGCATGAAAGGCGAATATCAGTCCTAAGTCCAGACTCAAACTTGACGCATTTTCCGCGCTCACTGGCATCCCGATAGTCAGAGAATCGGATGAGGTCTTCAAATCTAGCTGCATAATCCCCAACTGACATAGAGCCCTGACTCAGTTGGAGAAATGCAATCTCCTTCTCCTTTCTCACGTCTTCAGGGAAATACTTCCCTAAGAAGAGATCCTTGAATACCTCCCAAGAAACAACCGGATTGGCTGCCACCAATCCCCTCCTTTGTTGATCCCACCAATGCTCAGCTTCATTGGTTAGCATGAATTCCGCCAGTCGAACATGCTTCTCCATGGGTGGGTGAATAGAGCGGAGGATCTTCTCGATCTCCTGTATCCATCTCTGTGCTCCATCAGGGTCATTTCCACCTTCAAAACGAGGTGGATCATTCTTTCGGAACCTAGACATCCAGTCAACCTCAACTAGAGCTGGTTGCAGAGCTGTCGCTGCTGCTGTAGCTGCTGCTGCTGCAGCAGTCGCCATCTGCTCTCCCTGCTGCCGCTACATTTGAGACAGATGCTCCAGAATGGCTGCAAGCCCATCATTAGCAGCCCTTCTTCCAGCCATACTGCTTAGCCAAAGAGAACAGACCAGTAAGACTTAACTAATAAATGTATACATAGTACTATAATCATACTATTAAATTTTTAAACTTTTACTATGAGCATCCATTACTCGCTGGGTGAGTAATCATGTGGAGTTTGCATAACTCCAAGGCGGAGGAGAAACTGCTCTGATACTATAAATGTAACACCCTATAATTAATTACCCTTAATTCCCCTTATATTAAAAATATGGGCTTGAAAATTCCTTTTTAATTTATGAAAATCAACCGTCAAACGGACGGAGTTTCGTTTGTTTATCGGACTATTCCAAAATTTCAACCTGATAAACGCATTCATATAATGTCAACAATAGCCAGCAGGGCTCAAATATAAATATATATGCATCATATAGTAGCCCCGTGGGCTCACAAGTAAAACATCAATACTAGTTTTCAGAGTGCCAGCAAAAATGCTATGTATGTAAATCAAGAAAACCATAACAACAGCTATGCCCAAAAATGAAACATAAACCATGACCCATATGAAATTATCCTAAGCCTCACTCAAAAAGTTTTCACAGCACATATACATCAAAATAATATGGAGGCTTAGGTCAAAATAAATGCATCTAAATTCCCCCAACCCTACTCTCCCTGTAAGGGAGAGTAATCCTGCTCGGCCGGTCCATGTGCATACTCCAACTCAGTACCTGAAAAATGGTAAGGAGGTGAGTATTACACAATAAAATAGGGAAGCAGTTTCTATCATGCTATACCGAACCACCAAGCCAAACACATGTAATCATATAGTGCATATAAGTCAATTAAGCATTCCCAAACAATTCATTTATTTTAATTTCCATAACAGAATTAGTTCTTTCATTGTTTTAAATTTCATTATTTCATACATTTGCCAAAATATACAAGTTGACACCTTCCTCAATTTCATATGTTTAACATCTCATTTCTTTCTTTGCACCATTCGCTAATCATTTATCACATGTATTTTTCACTTGATTCACACATATGCCTTTTTCATCAATTCTCTTGATTTCCATAAGTTCTTTCCCCTTTACATATATCTTGAGTTTCTCATAACACTTGGAAGTTTATTCACGTGGATCCATCATCGCGTACAGTCCCACAACCCTGACAACGTCTTACAGCTGCGCACTATGGCCTCTTACGCGATCTATGCGTACAGTCCCACAACCCAGACAACGTCTTACAAGATCTGGATCGCACAAGTCTATGCGTACAGTCCCACAACCCGGACAACATCTTACAAGACATCAAATCAAATCAGTCGATGCGTTCAGTCCCACAACCCGGACAACGTCTTACACGACCTCAAACCGAACCAATCAATGCGTACAGTCCCACAACCCGGACAACGCCTTACACGACTTGATTCACACCAGTCTAAGCGTACAGTCCCACAACCCGGACAACGTCTTACATGTCTGGCTTCTTTAGATAAATTTACCTTTAGCCCTTTTATTTTTAAAGTGCACCACCATATTTTAGAGTCTTGCATTCAATGTCATAGAACCATTATTTACTTTATCCAACTATATCACTAAATTTCCATACAATTAGAATAATACATTAGCTCACACATCAATTAACAACATCACATTTTAGCACAAAATATCAAAATATCATATTTCAACACTTTATTCAATATTATCTACCTTAGGGTTTTTATTCTGAATCTAGCACATATCTCTTAGCAACCCACTATAAACATAATACAACCTACCCCCTAGAATACGGTAACACAAACCTCCTTACCTCAAGTTCTTAGAGATAGGGAGATTTTAGCTTGCTCTAAACTTGAGCCTTTCCACCAAGGAGTTATAACCAAGGGAGGAGGATAGAACCTAATATGGAACCATAACAAGAAAAGGTTAACATTCATGTCATGGGTCATGCCAAAACTCAAGAAAAGTGGAGCTTCCATGGCTTAGAATAAAAAACCACCATGGATGGAGGAAAGAGAAAGGGAAGGACGAGCTAGAGAGAGAAAGAGAAGAACCCAACACTTAAACACTTACATGGAGATGAGAATAACAAGTCTTGATGATGGAATGGGTGCCACTCACTTGAATCTTGATCAATTTGAAGTGAGAAGCACTTGAGCCCTAGAGAAGAGAGAGGGGTTCGAACTTAGAGAGAGAGGGGAGGAGGTTGATTCTGTGTGAGTTATTTCTTTTTTTTTTATGTTCCCTGGCCACAAGAAGGCAGCCATCGTGTGGCTGAGATGCAAGACTTGGCCCCAAAGTTCAAATCGTGTGGCAAAAAAAAATGGCATCAGACCACGCGCGCCTGAGCGCGAGTTCAGCACCAACTCCAGGTCTGGTGCGTGTGGTGCGGGACTGGTGGAATAATTGGCGTGCCATATTGAGGTGGGTGCGTGGCTGGTGCGTCATAGGCGCGCCTGGGCGCATGGGAGGGCACGCCTGGGCAAAAATCTCCCTGAGTTGGTGCACCTGATGCACCCTGGTGCGCCTAGGCGTGCACTGGTGCGCCTGGGCTTGCACCAGAAATTTCTAACTTCGATTCGCCGTAACTTTTTCGTTAACCGTCGGATCGGTCCCAAATTTTTAGACAAGCTTCTTAATCCCTTAAACTTCATATCCAACGGTGGAATTTAATTTCTTAGAATCCTATAATA